>OV702293.1:60280000-65280000 GCA_916181665.1 Avena sativa
ATCGCGGATCCTGCGGTGAAGGAATTCGAGGAAATTGTAGTAAGTATAATCTAATTACCACGGATCAAATCGATTGCAATCTAATCGATGATCTAAACGATTCACTGTTACTTCTTCTGCAGGAGGAGGAAATTGTTGCTAGTCATGGATCCCAGGGTTCCTCATCCCAGGGGTCGACGGTGGCCACCCGGTGGGATAACCCTTTTAACAGGGCGATGAACTGGGCCAAGAAAATAGAGACGGTTACAAAGAAGCCGTCGTCGGCTGGCCGTCTAGCCGGCCTCGGGGGTAAGAATTGGGTGGATAATTTTTGTCAACCGCCGAGGATGCATGTGGCGCCGTCGGGAAGGAGCGAGGAGGAAAACCGCGAGGTTCAAGAACTTAAGGAACAAGTGGCACGGATCCCGCAGATCGTCCAAGACAACCTGAAAATCACCCTCACGTCCTTCCTGCCTACCTTGGTGGAGTCAATAGCGAACTGGAGTGCGGGTGGTCGAGTAGGGCCATGCCCGATTCCAAGCATGGTCAGCAGCCACTCGAACAACACGGCGCCGACGAATCAGGCGAACTACGTGTTCGTGACTCCGGCCACTAGCACCGCGGCGCCGCAAGTGTTGGTGACTCCCCCTGCCATCACCCCGGCGCCGGAGTACATGTTGGTGCCCCCCTTCCATCGTCGCGGCGGCACCGGAGCTCCAAGCACCCGTCGGTAGGGAGAATACACCGGCGGCCAGCACCGCGCCATCAAGCAGCCCTTCCATCTCTTGCACGCCCGTCGCCATATGCAGTGCGTCGACATTAGCCGATCTCGACGCCATCACGGTAAACAAATTGCTTTACCTCCTTTCACACCATCTATTACTCTTATGGCATCTCTGATGATGCCGTACATGTTTTCCGCAGACGGATGTTCCTTGCACTCTCTTATGCTACGTGAACAACGAGCTGAGGGATGTTGCCAAGGGTACCATCGTTCAACCCTTGTAGCGCATGTTCCACTCAAGGCCGATGCCAAATAGCGTGCACAGGGTTAAAATTAGTTGGGTGCTAAGGGGTTGCGACGACCTGGAACCTCCCATTCAACCCCCAGGAGCGGATGAAGAAGAGCCGGCTATCCTCAGAACTTGCTTCGGCTTATTCTTGCAATGGCCAAATAGCATGATCCGTTTGGGGACGCCGGGGGCCATCACGCCACAGACAACAACACCGCCTGTCGTGCCAGCGACAAGCGGTGGCAAGGCCCCCTTACCTCTCTCGCCGTCACCTCCACGCGGTGGGTCGGATGATCATGTTGATGATATGCACATGGCGTAGGATCCGGCCGAGGACGACGAAGACTGGAATGATCACTTCTTCAACACTCAGTTTAGCAACGAAGACCTAGCTGGTGGCCCCACAGAGAAAGCCACTATCACCAAGCGTCTGTTTGGTTCTCAGGAGACGCCTCCAGCTTGCGCCTTTACAGAGCCAGCTGATACAACCAACCAGCCCTTTATTCTAAGCCCTGACACACTACATAGGGCGGCCGGTGCTCAGATTGCGGTGCCTGTCCGCTCTCCAAAAGGAAAAAGGGCAGGAAAAGAAAATCTAGCAGCTTGAGCCAGCCGATGGCGTCAACAACTGCGAATCCGATCAGGTTTCGGGACAGGCCACCAAGACCCGAGGGTATTATGTGGAGGATTCATGTGGCGGGTGAGCCCATGCTACCTAAGAATTTGCGGAAGCTCGCCAGTTCGGAACTGTAGAGTGTGCATGACGGCGTGCTGACGATAGAGAGACGCCTTCTATCAGAGAAAGATCCCTCGCACCCGGTATTCATGGTTAAGGTGCCACAAGGCTTGGGCTTGATCGACAATGCCCCTGCGGATCTATTCTTCTTGCGGTTCGACGACATCTTCAATATGTTCCACCTATCCCGCTGCACTATACCATGGTCCGTCTGTTTTCTCTCAGCCTGGCCATGCAGATCATTAGAGAGAACACACTGGGCATCGCTATAGTGGACCCATACTACATGCATGACAGCTGCTTGGGTTCCCCCGCCGAACGACGTATTGTGGCCTCGTACCTAAAAATAATCCTCGTGGCGAACAAGACAAAGGAATACATTCTCGTGCCTTACTTTCCCGAGTAAGTCGTTATTCACTCGCCACCGTCGATTGGCTTTATTAGATTATCATCATTCTTTTTCCAACATATTCTATTTGAATTTTTTGCGTAGAGATGAACATTGCACGCTCATCTCCTTATCGCCGAAGCATTCCCACGCCACGTATTTCGACTCGGGGAGTCTAGAAAAGAAGAAAAACTACGACAAGATCAAGGAAGTTCTAGATGATGCTCTCACTGGCTTTGCCTCGACGGAAGGCACCACCTTCGTGCGTACGAAGGTCATGTTCGGTAGGCACGTATTCAACCACGTAATGGAGTTCCCCTGCGTGAAGCAGGCGGGAAACAGTAAGAAGGAAGCCTACTACGCACATGAGGGCGTTCCTACTTGACCAGCAGAATTCTACGCTGCCAGATCATCTCAAACAGTGGCCCGAAGCAAAGGCCAAGATCACTGATTCAGATATTAGAAAAGAGATGTTTCGCATCCAGTAGCAGTTTGGGGCAATCATCTTTCATGATGTCATGACTTTGGGGGGGATCTTCTACGGAGGAAATATCCCGAATAACCGTGACATAGAAGATCGCATAGAGATGCAGGGTGACTATAGGAAGTTCATGACGAGACAAGGCGTCCTCCCGTTCCCTAAGCTGAGCCAGAAGGCTTGATGTTGGCCTAGTTGTAGTTACAAACTATAGATGACCTTTGTGTGTGTGTGGACAAGTGTACATGCTACTATACTTATCTTATTAGGTTTATGAATCATCGCTTACTTCTTTTGCTTATTATTATTATATATAAATCAATGCTTGGTTTTTTTGCTTACTCTTTCGTCCTTTGCTCACTTTGGTCCTTTTTTTCCTTACTTTTTTTTCGAGAATAATGTCGATGATTGAAATGTCGTGGCACACTATATATGTGAATGTGCTACGATGGGATTGTGAGCCTTGTGATATGCACAAGTCCAGGTCTTGTGCATCCTACTTGGCTCACGGTTCCATCGTAGCATATTCCTGTGTCCAATGACCTATGTATATATATGAGGCATTCTTTTCGAGTTACTTTGGTCTTTTTTGAGAATAATGCCGATTATTGAAATGTCGTGGCACAATATATATGTGAATGTGCTACGACGGGACTGTAAGCCTTGTGTTATGCACAAGTCTAGATGTTGTGCATCCTACTTGGCTTACGGTTCCATCATAGCATATTCCTGTGTCCAACGACCTATGTATATATATATGCGGCATTCTTTTTGATTTACTTTGGTCTTTTTCGAGAATAATGCCGATGATTGAAATGTCTTGGCATAATATATATGTGAATGTGCTACGACGGGATTGTGAGCCTTGTGATATGCACAAGTCCAGGTCTTGTGCATCCTACTTGGCTCATAGTTCCATCGTGGCATATTCCTGTGTCGAACAACCTAGTTATATATGAGGCATGCATTTTGAGTTTGGTATTTTTGATTTAGGAGTACTTTCTATAAGTATATCTTCATATGCGACTTTAATTATATATGTTTTTTTCAATCATCGGTTAATGATTATTGTCAACTTATAGATGACGTGGTATGTCGTGTACAAGGGACGGGTTCCCGTAGTCTACGATGATTGGGAAGACTGCCGGAGACAGGTGCACCATTTCAGCGGCAATAGCTACAAAGGGTACAACACTATGGTGGAGGCGGAAGCTAGATACACGCGCTATCTAGCAGGAGTTAGGACAAGGAACCGGATGAAGACCTACACCTTCGTCGCGGCGGTGATCATGCTTATCTTCTTTGGTTGTTTATCCCGCATTTGTGTCTAGCTAGTTTAGATGTGTAGGCGAGCTTCCGAGCTCTAACTTGTTCGATCGACACATGTATTCGCATGTCACCAACTACTTTGTAACTTGATCGAAACAATGTAACTTATACTATGTATTCATGTATGAGACTTATCTATATATATTTGTTTCAATCTTGTTTTTCAAATTGCGTATTTATATATAAAATTGTATATATTGTATCTGTGTGTGTATATCTGCCTGTAATATTGTATATAATCTGTATTGTATATAATTTGGCTCTGAATATAAAAAAAAACAAAAAAACACCTGTGGCGCACTACGTCTAAAGCGCACCTCAACAGCTTAGTGGCGCACTGGGACGTGCGCACAGAAGATCCAACGCGTAGCGCACCTTCCCACATAGTCGTGGCGCACTAGAAGGTGCGCTACGCCTATCTCGACACAACCGTGGCGCACTAGGCAGTGCGCCACGGCTAGGAGTTAGCCGCAGCGCGAGGCTAGTGGCGCACGGCTAGTGCACCACGGATGGCCATTCCATGTGCGCCACAAACAGGCATTTTCCTAGTAGTGGTGAGAAGGACAAGCTCTTCGCAGAGCAAGACGAGATAGTCAAGGAAATGGAGGCCAAGTTTGAGAGCCAGGACAGGAAGTTCAAGAGCCAAGAGAAAAGAGTCCAAGACAGGAACAAGAGGATCCGGGAGATGAATGAAGAGCTAGAGGCCAAGGACTTCGAGCTCGAGCATCAACAGGGAGTGATTGAGAGGCTTCGCTCACAGAAGAGGGCTCTTAGGGCCAAGATAGAGGCGTTGACTACAAGTGTTGATGAGTACAAGACCGCCATGGAGAGTGCATGTCTTACACTTGTTGACGAGGAGGTTGATGCCGAGGAGTAGGGTAGACTACTCGATTTACTTTCATCTACTGTGCTTTTGATTATTTGAGTCGCAATGACCATCCAACATGTGGATGGCTTGCTATGGTGTGTTTGCATTTTCAAATTTGTTGTTTTTGTCGTTCAAACTCTATGTCATTTTGATGCTTGATTATTGTGGTTGACTATGTGATGTATTGTGCATGTTAAGCATCTATGGGTATCTCATTCTTATCCTTATGAAAACCACAGATGCCTCCTCGACGTGCCAACCCCAACCCAAACAACAACAATGTCACCCCCGAGATGCAGCAGTTGATGACAGCACAAACTCAACTGATGTAGATGATGACCACCTTTATTCAGAACCAGAATCAGAACAACAACAATAACAACAACAACAATAGAAATAACAACAACCAGAATAATCCGCCAGGTTTTGACATGCTTAGCAGATTCCTAAGACTGAGGCCTGCAAAGTTCTCAGTAACCACTGATCCAATGGTGGCCAATGATTGGCTACGTTCGGTGAACAAGGATTTGGTAACTGTAGGCTGCACCGACGAGGAGAAGGTCAGGTTTGCAGCACATATGTTGGAAGGACCAGCAGCTTCTTGGTGGGATAACTTCCAGATCACCACACCCATTGAGGATGTAACTTGGGCTATCTTTGAGAATGGTTTCCGCACAGCTCACATCTCATCCGGGGTGATGAATTTGAAGAAGAAAGAGTTCCATAACCTGAAACAGCGTCACCACAGCGTGGCTGAATATATTGAGGAGTTCAACAATCTGGCGCGATATGCACCAGATGAAGTTGATACTGATGCCAAGAGGAAGGAGAAATTCCTCGAAGGACTGAATGATGAACTGAATCTGCAGTTATCTGTGGCCTATGTCCCCACCTACCAATCACTTTGTAACAAGGCTACCATCTTGGAGAACAAGATGAAACAGGTTGAAAGCAGGAAGAGGAAGCACAACTTTGACAAGCACAGCTCGGGATCGTCTCACAAGCGTTCCCATCATGATGATAGCGGGGGTTCTGGATCCCACAAACATGGAAAGTACAACAACCACCATGGCCACAACCGCCATCATGAAAACAAGAATCACCGTAGTCATGATAATGACAAGTATAAGAACCACAAGAGTGGATACAAGAGCCACCACAATGGAAGTGGAAGTGGTAGTGGAAGTCAGCCTGTCAAGAAAGATCTTAGTCAGGTTGAATGCTTCAAGTGTAAGAATATGGGGCACTATGCTAATGAGTGTCCAGAAAAGAAAGTTGAAGGTGCCAGCAAGCCCAACCCTTTCCAGAAGGGACAAGTGAACCACATCAATGTGGAAGAGATTTATGAGGAACCTGATGTTGTGGCTGGTAAGTTCAAACTCAATTATATTCCAGCACTTGTTCTTTTTGATACTGGTGCATCACATTCATTCATATCAAAAGCATTTGTTGATAGAAATGGGTTTCCAACGGAAAATATTGGTTGTCCAATAAAAGTAAGTTCTCCCGGTGGAGATATGATAGTAAGTCTTGGATGTCGTGATCTACTGATAAAATTTGGAAAGCATAAGTTTCCAGTGAGTCTGATACTCCTAGATTCCCAAGGACTGGATGTAATTTTGGGAATGGACTGGATGACCAAGTATGAAGGAGTACTAGATTGTTCCAATCATACTGTCGCACTCACAACCTCGGAAAAGAAACAGATAAGATTCAAGTCGAACTTTGAATCAAAGGGGAATAAGCTAAATTCTCTTAAGGGGGTTAGCATGGACAGTGTACCAATTGTGAGTGAATATCCGGATGTGTTTCCGGAAGAATTGCCGGGAATGCCACCAGATAGAGATGTGGAATTTTTTATTGACTTGCTGCCAGAATCCAGACCAATAGCAAAGAGACCTTACAAGATGTCAGTTAATGAGTTGAAAGAACTCAAGAAACAACTTGGAGAACAGTTGCAGAAAGGATTTATTCAACCAAGTTCGTCATCTTGGGGAGCACGAGTCTTATTTGTGGAGAAGAAAGATAGAAGTCAAAGGTTATGCATAGATTATCGTTCACTCAATGATGTGACTATCAAGAACAAATATCCTTTGCCCAGAATGAATGACTTGTTTGATCAGTTAGAAGGAGCCTGTGTGTTCTCAAAGATTGATCTCCGGTCAGGTTATTTTCAGCTTAAGATAAGGGAACAAGACATACCTAAGACAGCTTTCACCACTAGGTATGGATTGTATGAGTACATCGTGATGCCATTTGGTTTGACCAATGCACCAACTTACTTCATGAATATGATGAACAAGGTGTTCATGTAGTTCCTTGACAAGTTTGTTGTCGTTTTCATCGATGACATTTTGATCTACTCCAAGAGCAAAGAAGAACAAGAAGGACATTTGCGTTTGATACTTGAGAAGCTTAGGGAACATAAGATGTATGCCAAATTCAACAAGTGTGAGTTCTGGTTGAATGAAGTTGGATTTGTTGGACACATTGTGTCAGGAGATGGTGTAGCAGTTGATCCTGCAAAAGTGTCAGCTGTAACTAAGTGGGAATCTCCTAAGTAAGTGAAAGAGGTTCGTAGTTTTCTTGGCTTGGCAGGATACTATAGAAGATTCATTGAAAATTTCTCCAAGGTAGCTAAGCCAATGACGGAGTTACTAAAGAAAGACAAGAAATTTGCTTGGTCTGAAGGATGTGAACTCAGTTTCCAAGAATTGAAGAAGAGACTAGTGACAACACCAGTCCTATGTCTGCCAGATTTGGAGAAGGATTTCCACGTTATTGTGATGCATCTCATCATGGATTAGGTTCAGTTCTGATGCAAGAAGGCAAAGTTGAAGCTTATGCCTCGAGACAACTCAAAACTCACGAGGTAAATTATCCTACTCATGACTTAGAGTTAGCCTCTATTGTCCATGCACTTAAAACATGGAGACATTAACTTTTGGGAAAGCGATGTGAAGTGTTCACAGATCACAAAAGTTTGAAGTATATCTTCACTCAGAAAGAAATCAACATGAGACAAAGAAGATGGCTAGAACTCATCAAGGACTATGACTTGAGTTTGCAATACCACCCAGGTAAATCAAATGTTGTAGCGGATGCACTAAGCCGTAAGGTACTCGTAAATGGCCTTACTAAGGGAGAGTTGCAAGATGATCTGTGTGCCCAATTTAGAGACCTTAGATTGGAGATTGTGCCTGAGGGACATCTCATGTCATTGGATGTTCAACCCACCTTGTTGGACAAAATCAAGGAAGCCCAAAAGACAGACAAGGAAATTGAAGAGATCAAAGAAAAGATTGGCAAAGGAAAAGCCAAAGGATTCCATGAAGACGCACAGGGTACTTTATGGTATGGAAAACATATATGCGTTCCGCAAGATCCGGAGCTTCGGAAACTGATTTTACAGGAAGCACAAAACTCACCATATTCCATTCATCCGGGTAACACCAAAATATTTTGGATATGAAGGAAATATTTTGGTGGAATAATCTCAAGAAAGACATCGCCTAACATATTTCTTTGTGTGATGTATGTAGTAGAGTGAAAGCGGAACATCAGAAACCAGCAGGATTGCTACAACCACTACCTATTCCTGATTGGAAGTGGGACAAGCCAAGGACCTGGTCAGGATATGATTACATTTGGGTTGTAGTGGATCTCCTAACTAAAGTGGCTCATTTCATACCCGTGAAGACAACCTACACAAGTGCCAAGTTGGCCAAGATCTATATGAATAGGACTGTGTGTCTGCATGGAGTACCCAAGAGTATCGTGTCTGATAGGGGAACTCATTTCACCTCTCATTTTTGGAGGTAACTACATGAGTCATTGGGAACGAGATTGGAATTCAGTACTGGTTTTCATCCCTAGACTGATGGACAGACATAAAGGACCAACCAGATTCTAGAGGATATGTTGAGGGCATGTGCCCTAGACTATGGAGCTAGTTGGGATGAAAGTCTGCCTTACGCAGAATTCTCTTATAACAACAGCTATCAAGCTAGTATTGAGATGGCACCATTTGAGTTTCTCTATGGGAGAAAGTGTACTACCCCATTACTGTGGAGTGGTGTGGGAGAAAGAAACTTGTTCGGGCCAGAACTAATCAAAGAGGCTGAAGAGAAAGTCAAGCTAGTAAAGGACAGATGGAAGATAGCATAGTCCCGACAGAAGAGCTACGCAGATCCTAAGCGTAGGGAAGTCACCTATGAGGTGGGTGATAGAGCTTATCTTGGAGTGTCACCACTTAGTGGAGTGAAGAGATTCAGAGTCAAAGGAAAATTGGCCCCAAGATATGTTGGACCATTCAAGATTCTGAGTCATAAAGGAGAAGTAGCTTATGAAATCGAACTACTGGAATCATTGTCTGCCGTTCACAATGTGTTTCATGTGAGTCAGTTAAAGAAATGCCATCCAGAAATGGAAGAGACTTCTTTAAAGGATACTATACCTTTGGAGGAGGTCCAATTGGAAAGTGATCTCACCTATGAGGAAGAGCCTATCAAAATTCATGAGACTACATAAAGAGTTACTCGGACAAAGACTATCAAATTCTACAAAGTACATTGGAACCATCATTCCGAAGAAGAAGCAACATGGGAAAGAGAAGATGACCTTCGGAAAGACCACCCTCACCTTTTTGCTAGCCAGTCCGAATCTCGAGGGCGAGATTCACCTTAAGGGGGTTAGATTTGTAACATCCCAAAAACCATGATTCGAAATCTTGCATGTCATTCATGCATTCATAATCATTTTAGGGTTATTTTCAAATGGGATTTCAAAAACAGACGCATTTGATGTCTATCATTTTATGTAAGCAAGACTATGGCCTTATTATTACTTTCTAATAGGAAAACACTTGTGTTAACTAGAAAATTTTTGAACATAAGTTTGAGTGTTGTTTCTAGGGTTTGGTTAAAGTTTTCAAAACAAATTATGAAATTCAAAAACCATTCTCATGTCTTATTCAAATTAATATTAGAGGCAAGGTTTAGTTTAAACATCAAAGGGCCAATATAAATTTGAGTGAACATCAATACTTTATACATAAAAATGTATCTGTTTCACTTTACAAAACTCCTGAGAAGGTTTGAATTCAAACTCATTTGATAAACATTTGAAAAGGAGTTCAGAAATTCAAAATAGAAATAGAAAAGGCCCGCGCCAGCCTTTCGGCCCAACAGCAGAATCTTCCCAGCAAGCCCACCGGGCCTTTCCTCTCTCTCTCTCTCATGCGACGCAAGCTTACCACGCGCTCACTGATCGGTGGACCCAAACGCCACGCAATCATCATCCCCAAACCCCGCACCCCCCCGACCACGTCGTCGCCACCGTTACCACCATCACTATCGCGAATGAAGCAGGCTTAATTGCCGATCAATGCCACGTAATCTCCTCGCCCCTCACCGGCTATTTACCCCCCTCTCCTCTTCGCATCTTTCCCCTCACTCAGCGCTCCTTCTTCGCCACCAGGCTGCCCACAATTCCATTTGAACCGCTTCAGTACCTAGCGCCTCCGGCGACGTATTGCGGTGAGTACAGTGCACCCCTTCACCTCTGGTCCATGCGAGTGAGTTCGCCTAGTTCCTGTGCATCATCTCATGACATTCATTTGCTCTGTAATGCACCAGGACATTGCCTTCGTCCACCCCTGCAAACAATAGAGCCGCCGCTCAACTCCGTCGAGAAATACTGGTAACCTTCGAGCGCCCCTTGTCCCCTCTTTGACCCTATCGTGTTCTCCATGACTTTGCGCACCTCCTGATACAATTGGTTTGTGCTAGGGCGCTCCAGAGCATCACCATCGTCTTCGTCACCGTGCACCCGATGTCTGCAAGCTTTCCGACGAGCTTCTCCGGCCAACACAGAATGCCCCCGTCCACACCAGCGAGTCGTTGAGCATCAGCGCGACCTCGCGATTCTGGCAAGCGTCTCTGCCAACCCCATCCCCCTCCGTAGCCGCCGGAACACCACTGGCAGTGCGCCGCCGCCGCGCCGCCGTCGCTAGCGCCGCCCATCCATCATCGCATGCTCAACAGCCATTGGATCTAGATCTACCGCGTAGGAATAGATCACTTAACAAAGGGGTATGAGTAGATCTGGCCCATGCGATTTCATTTAAATCCTGCGGCTCTCGTTGATCGATCCAGCCGAAACGGTATCAGCCAATCAGAACACGCCGCGTGGCTAGGGTTTAAATTTAAAATCTGGAATTAGATCTATTTGTTGTTCAAACTTGCAAAATTTATAACTTTTGATCCACACGTTCAAATTTTGCAAAGTTTATATCATTGGAATCAGGAGAAAGAATTATATCGAATTATGCACTTTGTTTAATAAATTGCATCTGTAAAATGGGTTGTTTTTGCAGAGACATTTCTAAGCTTATTTTGTATATAAAAATTATATGGAAAATGTTCTAAGGGCCAAATAAATTTTATTTAGTGTATAATTGTCTTGTTTATGATTCGGTACTATTTCACTTGTCTTGTTGGATTTATAAAAATCATCACATGGCATTTGCATGAATTCATATATTTTTTCTTGTATATTTTGATATGTGAATTTGGTGCTATCATTTTATGTGTAGATTTTGGTGTTAGTGGTGATTGTGATTGTGAGGATTGTTGCTACTCCCCCAACTACCAAGGCAAGTGGTGCTTCATATTTTTATTCCAATATTTTGACTATGCATTAGAAATATTTTGTGTAGGGCTTGCATGCATAATTTTGCTAAGTATCTATATGCTATGCTTGGGAAATCCTAGTAGTGGTAGAATTGTTAGAATTTCCTCTAAGTTAAGATACTTACTATTGCCATGCTTAGCATAGCTAGTAGTAACCAAGGGTGGATTATATATACATGCTATGAGAAATATTTCTAAGTCTTTGACTTATGTTTTGCTTAATAAAACAAACTAAGTGAATGAAACACCTAGGTGGAATGGAAAGAATGGTTTGTGTTGAGTGGTTACACAAGGCCCATTTCTATGGTTTACCTTGTGTATCTCACTTGTGGATTCCCACCTAGGAACAAAGGGATTTGAGATGCCAAATGTTAAGAAGCTTCTAGTATAGCCACATGGCATTATGGGCTCTGCCTGGATCATATAGGTTGCAATAACTTAGCCAAATGGACAGTTGGTGGTAGGGGAATGATAGGTTTGGAGCGCGTCCATTTTTGTATAAGGGAAGGCTTCTGAAAGGTCCTGTCTTGGTGAAAATCAAGTCTTGTGGGGAAAGTGCACAACCTCTGCAGATGGAAGAAACTAAGTACTTAGCCATGTCCCTGGTATTGGATAATTTTCTAAGGAAAAACTTGTGGTTGAACAAGGGGGAAGGTTCACCAATTTCTATTGGTGGTTCCTTGGGAATGTTTTTTCCAAACAAAAACTTAGTGTTTTCAACTGATAGGTAAAACCTATTTTGAGCATAGCAAGCCTAAGCTACACTTAGCCAAATTCATGTAGTAACTAGATGCTAATACTCTACAAAGGTATCACTTGCCAATACTATTCCAGTGTATTCACCCACTGTGGCTGTAACTTGTGATGTTGCAGGTTACTCTGATGATGATTAGCGGTAATGAGTCTACACTCAACATGCTTTCCTGTGGCACATGAAAATGAAGACTTTATCTATATTGTTAAGTTAAACTCTTGTATTAAGCCTTTGGCTTTGGAGTTGTAAAAGACTGTTATCTCTGGAATGACGATTTAATAATGACCCTTTTTTCAGTGTACTTCATCTTAAACTGTGGATGCTAGCAATTGATCCCGAGACTAGCATTGCAATCACAGGGATGTTTACCTTTATAAAGGTGGGATCTTACATAAAACATCTCCGACCATCTCTGGTCAAAACAAAGATTTTTACCATAATTCCCCGTGACCAAGTCACATCCTTTTTATTCATCTCAAACATATCCCGAAGGTACTCCTAGCAATCACCTTCCAACCGTCCTTGACTGTGGACACGACTATTCAAATATATTATACTTTGCAGAGTATGTGCACTTTACGCACAAGAATCAATACATCCACCGGGATACAACCATGGCCCGCTACACATGCTAAACAGGGGTTTAGATAATCAAACCTAACTTTTCATTTGTCATCCCTAGCAACGATAACTTTTCCTTTTGGGTTTGTTCTCCCTGTCAACGAGTATGTGGCCTCCAGCCATAGTCCTCCCTTCTTCACTTCCGTATACCCAAAACGTAGCTTGGCCATATAATAACCTCGGTGACTCCACTTCCTTCTCCACTCCTAAAGCATACCGTCTGTGGGAGACCCAATTATTGCACCAGCACTCCTGCCGAGACAGGACCACTCTTGCCGAAGCAAGCTGCAAGCCCCAAATCCAAAGATCTTTTGCAGATCCCACCCAGAATTCTAGGGATTTCTGCCCTTAAGAAAGTATAAGAAGCCCCGGCTAAAGACAACAAACTACGAGCTAAGCCCCAGCCCCTGGGGTAGTGTGGTTGCACGGGTAAATTGTTCTGGTAAAGGCGTATAACATCCCTTCTGTTTCCTTTGCTCAAAATCTTCCTCTTTCTCCTCCTCATACTTTATTTAGAAAAACATCCATTCGGAAATGATGCCTATTTCAAAGTGTTTTATTTTAAAAGCTTTGTAGTAGGGTAAAACCCAAAATAGTTTTATTCTCGAAAAAACGTAGCTTCCAAGGAGGGAAGATGCTAAGCATCCCAGCCTCAATCTTAAGGGTAAAATAGTAGGTATACACCAAGGTGAATGCCCTGATGGACACCAAGTAATAACTTGGAGGGGCCAATCTATCAGCGTAGTATTTCTAAAACAAGACATGCAGATAATAATATAGTTTGCAAAGGAGATACAAAGCCAGTATAAAATAGAGTAGGGCAAGTATTGGAGTTCAGCAAGAACATCTCGCTCAGCAACGCCACTTTGATACCATGTTAGGAATAGACAAGTTGTATTCCTATGGGGGCCAAAGGCCACAATATATAGTACAGGTACAGGTGCAAATATGCAGGAAGCCCCCTAACATATGGGGAAAGTACAATATACAAATATATACATCTAACACCCCCCCTCAAACTCATGGTGGATCAACAACACTGAGTTTGGAGAGTAAGAAATCATGTTGTGCTCTGGTTTGTGCCTTCATAAAGAAATCCGCCAACTGTAAATCTGAAGGCACATACTGAAGCGCAAGACCCTGAGCCTGCACCAGAGCACGTGTATAGAAAGCATCAACACCAATATGCTTGGTAAGCTCGTGCTTGATCGGATCACGTGCAACACTAATAGCACCTGTACTGTCGGACAAAACCAGAGTGGGTTTGGTAATAGTGACCCCAAAATCCGCAAGTAACCACCGTAACCAGGTCATCTCACCAGTCAATAAGGCCATAGCACGCAACTCAGCCTCAACACTCGAACGACAAACCGTTGTCTGTTTCTTCGTCTTCCAAGCAATGAGCAAACCACCAAGAAACACACAGTAAGCAGAAAGTGAACAGCGATCCAAAGGATCACTCGCCCACATAGCGTCCGAATAGCACTAGAGCTGGAGGGAGCAGGAACGAGGAAAGAAAAGCCGACGAGTGATCGTACCACGACGATAACGAAGAACACGAAGAAGATGACTATAGTGAACAGTGGTAGGAGCTGAAACAAACTGACTCAGAATATGAACAGGATAAGAGATGTCTGGACGAGTGACAACAAGATATACAAGACTCCCAACAAGATGACGATAACACGTTGGATCAGGAAGAGGATCATCTTTAGTAGGTTGAAGCTTAACATTAAGCTCCATAGGGGTCTCAACAGTGTGCTCATCCCCAAGAGCAGCACGAGCAAGAAGATCCTGAATATACTTTTCCTGAGAGATGTAAAAGCCATCAGAAGTGGAGGAAACCTCAATCCCAAGAAAGTATCGAAGAGGACCAAGATCAGTCATAAGAAACTAATCACGAAGACGAGCCTTAACAAACGCAATATACTTAGAATCATCACCAGTAATGATCATATCATCAACATAGAGAAGAAGAAGAGTGCGTCCACGAGGAGAAGTGTGAACAAACAACGCTGGATCATGAGCACTAAGGGAGAAACCAGCAGCAGTCACTACAGAAGCAAAGCTCTCAAACCAGGCACGAGGGGCCTGTTTGAGGCCATAAAGTGAACGTCGAAGATGACAAACCATCCCCTCAGGAATAAAATACCTAGGAGTAGGCTGCATATAAACCTCCTCACTCAACTCACCATTGAGAAAGGCGTTCTGAACATCAAGCCGGGATACAAACCAGTGCCGAATAGAAGCAATAGCAAGAAGAGTACGCACAGTGGTCATATGAGCCACAGGAGCAAAGGTCTCATCATAGTCACGACCATGCTCCTGCTGAAAACCACGAGCCACAAGACGCACTTTATAGCACTCAAGAGATCAATCAGAGTGGGTATTAACCTTATAGACCCACTTACACGTGATAGGACGAACACCGGGAGGGGGAGAAACAAATCCCAGGTGCCAGTGCACTCAAGCGCAGCAATCTCCTCAGCCATGGCCAGCTGCCATTCAGGATGATGCTCAGCATCCCGATAAGAAGCCGGCTCAGAGGCAATAGAAAGACCATACTGACTAGGAGATTAACGATTGGGGGCATGACGCTGATGAATAGGACGAGTAGAGGGAAGCTCATCAGAGGAAGACGACTCAGGGGAAGATGATGAAGAAGAAGGAATAGCAGAGGAAGACTCCGGAGAACGAGGAGAACTAGGAGAACTAGACGGAGCAGAGGAGGACGATGTCGAAGAAGAGACATCAGGGGGAGGAGATCCTGAAGAAGACACAATAGGAGTAGAAGGGGGTATGTCAGGAAAGAGAAGAAAAGAGATATCTTCCACCGGGTATGTACCAGCAGTGGAACAAGGATAGAAAGGACGCGTCTCATCAAAAGTAACATCACGAAAGATACGCATCTGACGACCAACAGGGTCCCAACAATGATAGCCCTTATGCTCATCACTCTATCCAAGGAAGACACACTCAACAGACTGAGCGGTCAGTTTGGTGCGTTCGCGAGGAGCAAGGAGAACATAGCAAACACAACCAAACAAGCGAAGCATGGAGTAGTCTGGAGACGGTCCAGATAGGCGCTCAGGAGTGATACCACCCTGCAAGGCGGCAGAAGGCTGAATATTGATGAGGTAAGCCGACGTAGCGACAGCCTCAGCCCAGAAATGCGGCGGGAGAGAAGAAGCAATCATCATGGCACGAGTGGTCTCAAGAAGATGGCGATGCTTACGCTCAGCTACGCCATTCTGGGCATGTGCGCCAGGACAGGAGAACTGTGCAAGGGTGCCCTACTCATCAAGAACATCTCGCAACATCTGGGAGATATACTCACCAGCAGAATTAGCATGAAACACACGAATGGGGGTAGAATACTGAGTATGGACCATGGCCGCAAAACACTGATATATGGAGAGCACTTCACTGCGAGAGCGCATAAAATACAACCAAGTGTACCAAGAAAAATCATCGATGAATAAAATATAGCAGCGATGGCCCCCTTTCGAAGCAAAAGGAGCCAGACCCCAAACATCGGCATGAACTAAATCAAAAGGTCGCTGAGATACAGACGCGCTAGTAGGATAGGGAAGCTGAATCTGTTTACCCAACCTACAGCCCTGACAATGCAAAGACCCATCTCCTGAGATAGACCCAGAAGACCACGATGAACTAATGACGACAGGCGAGATTCACAAAGGTGACAAAGACGATGATGCCACTGCTGAAAGCGGCTGGTAGCAGAGGCGACAACCGGAGAAGAACTGGCAGATGAAGTGCAGCGGAAGGAACACGAAGCCAGTCTAACTCCCAAAGTCCTGAAGAGTCACGACTACGAGGGCCAGCTCCAACCAAGGCCTCTGTGCGACGGTCCTGGACAACACAAGAATCAGCATCAAGAATGACGCGACAAACAGTCAGTAAGCTGGCTACCAGAGAACAAATTCATCTTAAGAAGAGGAACATGAGAAATATCAGGAATAGAAAAAGAAGAAGTAGAAAGGGTGCCCCGACTAGAAACAGGAAGAGAGGTACCATCAGCCGTGAAAACACGGATAGGAGAAGGGAGAGAACGAAGAGCGGACAAAAAAGAAGACTCAGAGGTCATATGAAAGGAAGCTCCAGAATCCAGATACCATGGGGACGTACCTGACTGTGTAGAAGGTGGTGGTTGCGCAGTGCCTGAAGAATCAGTCACAGAACCAACAATGTCTGTCGAAGAAGAGCCTGTAGCAGCAAGCAGACCGTGAAGACTCCTGATAATGTCCTGATTGGAGAGAGCAACTGCTGAAGATCCGGAAGGAGCCGACTGCCCACGATCCTGGTGCTGTTGACATAAACTGGGATCCCGTGTATAACAGGTGGCCCAAGTGTGACCATCCTTGTTATAGTAAGAGAAGTGACGAAGAGAACCACGGCGACCCTGACCACGAGCCTGCTGGTGCTGACTATGATCCTGAGACTGCTAGTGCTGACTCTGACCCTGACATGGAGGAGTGGGTAGTATCGGCGATGGCACAGAGGACCACGGCTGAGTCGAGGGAGCAGACGGCATAGGAGGACCACAGGTAGCAAGCACAGATGGAACCGCAAGAATACTAGCACCACGAAGACGGGTCTCCTCAGCCGAAGCTCAGACAACACCTCAGAGAGCGGAACGCGGCCACGAGCATTCAGCTGAGCACGCAAGGGCTCAAACTCCTGGCGGAGCCGAGATAGAAACTCATAGATGAGGTGAAACTCCAAATTCGAGCACACAATCTGGCAGCATGAGTATGTGCCACAAATAGCAGTACAGAGAGAATAAAGCTGATGCCAGATAGAAGCACTCTGAGTATAGAACTCATCATTAGTGGAATCACCCTGCTGAAGAGCATGCTCCTGGCGAACCACAGACACGTAAAGAGCATCCCCAGATGGCTGATAGCGCTGACGAAGATGTGCCCACTGAGCGGCAACAGTAGGGAGACTCATGAACCTAGCAGCATACTGGGGAAGAACACTGGAGGTGAGAACAGCAGCAGCACGGGCATCCTCATCGACCCACTCAGTGTAGGCAGTCAGAGCGTGACGATGGACCTCGAGATCAGAAGAGTACTGCTTGAACATCAGGTCATCAGCAGCAACAACACTATCATCAGCACTCTGAGCAGCATCCTTGGCCTCCTGAGAAGCATCAGCACCGAGAACAATTGGCGTCGGCGGAAGAGGAGCCACAGGAGCAGGGGACACGGCGGACAGGAGACCTCGCCGGAGAGAACGCCCCAAAGACGGAGACCGCGCATGTGAACACGCATAAAGGCAGCGAAATCAGGATAATTCGCGCCATCAAAGATCACCGGGCAGCGAGGAATCACAAAATAACCCGATGAAGAAGACATCTCTCTCTCACTTTTTTTTGACTAGATCTGACTAGAAGTCAACGCTCGCAAACCAGCAATCTATGGCCAATTCCGCCTAGAACACGGCACCACCGGTGATCTGAGTACTGAAACAAGGTAGATCGGGGCGACGTGAACCTATTCCGGGGAAAATCGAGACCGGAAAAGAAGGCGACTGAGACGGGCCAGAGACGTCCAGCACGCAGGCGGTCAGCAGGCTCGGGCGAGAGGCAGCGAGCCAGCAGCTCGTCGATCAGACGCAGGTCCTAGCGCACGGGATCTGACTCCCGCTGCAGAGCGTGGGATCCCGCACAAACGAGGCCAAGGTGGTGGCGCACGGGATCTGACTCCCGCTGAGAGTAGAGGCGGGCGTTGGTGCGTGGTGTTGATCGGATCGGTAGCAGGAGGTGGCAGGGCCGATCGTCAGGTGCAGGAGGTGGCGGAGCTGATCGTGTGGTGCCGATCGGTAGCGGTGGCGGGGCCGATTTGTTCACAGGACAGGACCTGACGGGCTTGACTGGGGGCAGAGTAGCAGGGGCCTGATGGGACCCGACGGGAGCAGCTGGAGGCCGTCGTCAGGAAGCATTTCCAGGCGGGATCGATCCCACGTGTGGAGGATGGATCCGATCAGATCTAAGCAAATTTGACGAGCAGAACGTGAATTCCACATGTACGCGGCCAAAACAGGAACCGGCGATGGCCGGGGCGAGCTGACGGCGGGGGAGGTCACATGCAGAGGACCGATGGGCACAGAAAACCTAAAACCGGCTCTGATACCATGTTAGGAATAGACAAATTGTATTCCTCTGCGGGCCAAAGGCCACAATATATAGTACAGGTATAGGTGCAAATATGCAGGAAGCCCCCTAACATATGGGGAAAGTACAATATACAAATATATACATCTAACACTACAGTGGTTTCGATCAAAGGGGTTGTCCTGGTGCTGGTTGTGATCAACCTTGGGCATTGATGGTGGTTTGCTTGGGTTTTGATCAAAGGTTGGTCATTGACCAAAATTTGTCATAACTAGAGTTCTTAAGGAGATTTTCACAAGTTGGTATTGGCAAGATGATTCAAAGGTACTGGTGGGTAGATATGATCAGGGTGCTTCACCAAAAAATTATTCGAGAATTTTCTGAATAGTTTAGATCTTCATTTTGTCTACAGATAGTGCAGAAACTGTTTTATTGAAATCATATGGAAAATTTGAATTGGACAACCTGAGATTTTACTGTGAGATGGTATAAATACAATATCACACTTTGAGGAATTTTCTTGGAATTTATTTAGAAGGAAAAGTATTTTTAAGTTAGTATTTCATGTTTCTACCATTTAAGAAAAAGGGCAAAAAGAAATAATAAAGCATCTCAAAACTATTCATTTTTTAGATGAGAAGATAGGATATGATATATAGGAATCTAGTGTGCCTTGAGTTGGCAAAGTAGTTTGTAGAAAAACAAACTTGCCTTTATGGGCAAGGTTTTGAAGACTTTGCAAACAAGGGATGATGTAAAATTGGTGTATCCATCATGATCAACCTTGGGTTTTGAAAATCTACCTTGAGAATGGAAGGAAACTAGATTTGGAGGATCTAGGGTTTTGATATTTTTATTCCACCTAATCATGGTTGGATTAGGGAGATCAGAGCTCACCTTGGTACAAGGGGTATATGAATAGTTAGACCAAGTTATATACATGATCATGATTCCAAGATTTGGGATAGGATGTATTTGGGGTGATCTTGCAGTGATGACAAACTTTGTTGAAAATAAGGCTGCCATAACAGATGCATCATGAAGCCTCATAAACGATGTGGGTTTAAGAAGCACAAAGATACAATGGAAACAAGGGAAGGGTGGATTGATAGACCATGTTTAGTAGATCATAACCATTCAGGGAGTTGTTCAAGGGGAGGTAGCATAAGGATGTGACATTCTTCCAAAGTAGGCAAGATGATAAAATCTGCAGAAAATATTATTTTCTTGACTATAAAACCATTATGTATGAGTGAGTAAAAGGATGGCTTAGCCAACGGAAGTAGTGGGCCTTGGTAGACTTTAAGATGGTTTACAAGATGGTTTAAGTGCATTTCCAAAAATACACTAGGGTTGAGAAGAAGGGAGTCCCAAATATGAGACATTACTAACAATTTTGCAGACTTGGCCATTTTGGCAGATTTAGGGTTTTAGACTAGAGTACAGGGGTAGAGGATTTGGAGAGATAGTGCTAGGTTCCAAAATCATGATCAAGTGGGTGATGTTGATGTGTTGATTGGTTAGGAAGGATCAATGCCTTGGTTGGGTCTTCATTAAGATGTAAATTATCATAAGGGATTAACTCAATATAGATCTGCTTAAGTGGATTAGAGGTTCACTTAGGATAGATCCATCTTGGGAGGCTTGGTTTAAGATTGGGGGATCTTAACCATTGATGTGATCCTAAGGTATGATCTACTAGATTATGTAACTCTAGTTCCTAAGAAAACAATTCAAACAACAGATCAAGGCAATTCATCTTATTCAACTACTACTAAGGTTACCATCTAGCCCAACTTGAGGTAAGCATGGGTGTTTTGAAGGGGTTATGTTTTGAAGTAAGATAAGGTCCTCTTGGTATTTTTTTACCAAGATTGGAATAAAAAGGTTTTAGGAAATGTTTTGGAAAAAACATAGAGATAAGAGTAGTTGAATGATCTGTCTTGAAACATAAGGAGATTATGTATAGGTCTCCATAGTTTTGTTAATAGAAACTAGTATAACATTTTATTGTGCCAAGGTAATCTTGGCTCAGTTTGAAAATTCAGACCATTTGAGAATATGAAAGATGAGCCAAGACCTCTCCTTTGTAGAATAGTTTTTGTCAACTAGTGTTGAGGTAAGGTGTAACAACCCTAGTTTTATTAAATAGTAATTAGGATTTGATTGTGCATTCATGATCATCATCATCATTTAAAATGTTTGCAACAAATGAATCAAAACCCTAAATCCTAATAGATTTCCTCTCTATTTGAAATATACTCAAAAGGGTTTCAATACATTTGAGAAGTATAAAATGTATGGAGTCCAAATGGTTATAAAGGGCCCCTCTAGTATTTCAATATGTTGTAAAAGCTCTGGTATTTTTAAAATGTATCAAAACAGATTTGAAAATGAAAAGACAAAGAGAGAAAAGAAAACTGAAAAGGAGAAAGAATTTGCAAATAAAAAAATCTACCCGAATCTCTCTAGGCTGATCCCATCTCCTCTCCCCTCTCTCCCTTTCGCCCACACGCAGTGACCAGCAGCCGTCGCCCTTGCTTCCCCGTGGCCCAGCTTGGCCCAACAGCAGCCCCTTCAGGCCCATACCGCTTCGGCCCACCCCTGTTCATTGTCTTCCTCCTGCCCGGCGAAGCAATTGCCTATCAGCGTTCGCGCCGTCGAGCTCCCTCGTGCTATGATGCGCGTCGTCGCCTACGAGGATGATGATAAGAACCGCCGCCTCACTCTCTCCCCCGTACCCATTTCGCTTCCTCTCGCTCCCTCTACCATTTTTCCCCTTCGGTCCGAAACCCTAGTTGTGGACTCGCTATCGTCCCCGTCATCTCCGACCACCCCTTGGCCATCTGAGATCACAGTCGGCTCCGCCTCATCTCGCTGAAGCTTCTAGTAAAAGGAATCGGCCATGGGCGCTACGAAACATCGCCATCGACCTCGCCTTACCCGACTTAGGCCGCCGCGTCCATCGCCTATCCAGCCATTCTGGACCTCCCCGGCCTCGCCACTAACTCTGTCGTGCTCACGGTAAGCTCACGGTGCTAATGCGCCCCTCTGTTTCCTCTCTCTCTCTCTCTCGCTCTCTCTCTCTCGCTCTCTCTCTCTCTCTCTCTCTCTCTCTCTATCTCTCTCTCTGTACCGTCGCTGCCGCGATCACCTATAAGGTCCACCGCTGGCCGCGATCGTGCATCCTTCTCCGGCGACCATTTCCTAGCGGCGCCACCATCCTTCGAGTTGCCTCGCTCCCCTCTATCCATCAAGGCCACCCACGAGACTCCGTGCGCATCATATCAATGGTCTCGGCGACTTCGGGAATTGACCCGTTACGACAGAATCTCCTTAGTGCATGACTCATGGTCTCGGCGAAATCAAGGTAAAAGGTCGTGGTCAAGCACTCTCTGTCGGCATTCCAAGGAAGAGGGGTAATATATAGTGGCATTAAGAATCGGTTGGCGCGTGGGGGTAAAGTTGTACACCCCTACAGGGTTAAATCTTTTCGAAAAGGCGTGTCCACGATTATGGATGACTTGGTGACCAGATTATAAGATCATAGAGAACTTTAACCTAATCGTAAAACTTGGCAGATCAATGTGTGCTTGAGGATGCTTCCTCATGGGTACGAGGGGGTGATCTTAGTTGCTAGGTTCAGCTGATGATAATTCGGTGGATATCAAGAGATTATCAAAGCTAGAGTTACCACACTCTTATCCCCTTTCAAAATGATTCTGATTAGTCGAGATTCTTCTCCCTCTTGTTTTTCAAACAAAGATGGCTTTATGCAAAATAACTCCACTAGCCATAAGTCTTGCGGAGTACACCATGTACTCACCCTTTCTTCGTTGACAATTTTGCAGTAGAGTAAGTGTTTCCATAGAAGAAGAGTTCTTTACGGCATTGACATCGAAGAGTAGCTTCGGGTTCCCAGCCGGCAGTCTGGGATCTATGGAATGGACGTCATCGTTATGCTTCAGGCCTCTTAGGACATTTGTTAAGTTTGCTATAGTTAATATCATATTTTGCCTTCCGTTGTCTATTGTTTGTGGTCAGTGACCTCTGATTGTAATATTTTGGTTTTTTGCTCAGTTATGAGCTTGCTGTAATAATTTTTGTGTCATAGGGTCACTGTTGTGTTACCGATTCTCTCTTTGTATGCTTTCGAGATTAGGTTAGGCTTATGTTCAGATGGAGTTTTGGGATTTGTCTAGCCTTAATCCTGGGGATGTCACATAAGGAGTATCCCATTTAATACACAATCAGTTTCATAAGACAAGGCAAACAATCAGCAAACATCACAACATGCAACAAGAAAAATTTCTTGTTCCCCCTGATTTTTTCCCTTTTGAAAACAAATCAGGGTTGCTAAAATTGGGATGTTACACCAGCGCCCCGCAGGCACAACGAGGAATCAAGGCAAAGATCACTCTCGCCAGCGACGAAGACGTGAATGGCGGACCCAAATGCTTCGTTCCGTGCATACGGAAGACAAAGTTTCTGGTTGACATTGGTATTGCTAAACAAATTCAACCCTACGTTGCTTTGGCCCGGCTAGATACTTGGCTTCAGGATTTCTTCCAGGCCTGCTGCATCACCAAAGGAGGAAACAACTTGGTTGCAGTCCTATATCTGCCACTTATGCTGACGAAGATGGCTCGATCATGGCTCAATGAGTTGCCAGAAAACTCGATAAACAACTATTATCATATGAAAAGTGTGTTCTTTCGAAATTTTGAGGGTACATACAAGAGGCCCTGCATAGTTAAAGACTTGCAGCATTTCACCCAAAAACCCGGAGAAGCTTACCGAGATTGTCTTGGACGATGGATCAACACAAAGAACTCCTGCAAATGAGTAAACATGATATGGGTTTCCTTGTGGGGTTAACACTAGGGTGGCCCGATCTTCACGTATTTGAGGTGGGGAGTGAGGGGAAACCCGATGAACACAATGCAAGGTAAATATACAAACACACGGAAACACAACCCGATTTGATTTGCTCCCGTTGGTTCAAACAACCAATCCAATAGAATCCTCGGCAAGAGACCATTAGGTAGAATCACCAAAGGAGAGATCGGCAAGCGGATGATAGAATTCAAATCAAAGGAGAGAGTAGAAACCAAGTAGAATCCCAAAGGGGAGAGACCTAGCACTACTATAATCGTTGATGAGGAGAGACCAAACACTTGAGGAGGGTCTTGACGACTTGGAGACGAACACCGATCTCCAAGGCCTTGTACAAATCGTAGCTTAACTATAGAGAGGGGTTCCCATCTAGGGTTAGACACAAGCCCTCATTCATCATAAGCTCGAACTAGATCTGAGCCATAAGGGGCTATTTATAGTACTAGGGGCGAAGGGGTAGGTGGGAGGGAATATTCTAGGCATCAAACCCTTTACAGCATGCAGACTGGGTATTCTGGCGGTAAGTCCGACGACGCCGGTGTTGGCGCCGATATTTCTGGCGGTGACCGGTTTTCTCGGTCCGCTGCCGGAAGGTCTTATAGTAGACTGTTTCAGCGGGGAGGTTGGTTTGCCGGTTGTGTCGCCGGGAGTTCCGGCGAGGATTCCGGTCCGCCGGGTTGGGTGCCAGATGTTTCTGGTGGCACTGGACCTGGCGTCAGAAGGTTTCTTCCACCTTCTCTTCCACGCCTCTTCCTTGGGGGTCGTGGTACCTGGGGTCTTCTTGTCGTCTCCTCTTGGTGTCATGGTATAGGGCCTAGTCATAGCATTGGCACTTGTCTCAAGTAGGATCCCATTCACATGATAACCAAAGGAGGGCAAGATATGGAACAAATTCACCTTTGTGGGTATGGGTTGATGTAGCATGATGTGGAACAATGGTGAATATCATGTGTTGGGCTACATCAAAACGACCAAACCGCGATCAAAGCTTTCATCGCCGGACTTCCAATCGGATTATTGTGTCATCGCCTGAAGTGTGACAAAGTTACCAATTTGGGAGAAATGAACAAAAACAAATATGCATATGCTGATGATGATTCTGAAGGACTGCTAAATGTTCTGGCCGTACCATAGTAGGCCAAGCATCCGAAACAACAGCAAAATCAGAAGCTTAATAATACCTCAGAAGGTAAACCCAATCTAGAAAATGCAGTTTTCAACATAACCTTCGGATGAGGAGGTCGAGGAGGGAGCGGAGGCAGATGGGGAAGAGGCCGTGGAACTTCCCGAGTCTAGGGTAGAGGTGAACAGCAGCCCGGAAAAACCTATTCTTGGGCCGACATTGCTAATAACCCTTGTGTACATCACCCAAATGGGAATGGGGGTTCTCCCCACACCAATGTTGAGTGTCTCTTCAATGAAGACATCAAGAGAGACGAATCTGATGGCTACAGGGACAAGCAACAAAAAGGAAAGAAAAATTCCAAAAAAGGCAAGGAGTCCAAGGAAGATTCAGACATGGATGAAGAGGAAGCCGCATAACCCAAGTCAGATGGAAAGAAGGATTATCATACAAAGAAATACACTTATGTCCGCTTCCTAGGAACTCATCTGACTAAGGTCAAAGGCGGTTCTCCATGAGCTTAATGCCACAGTTTTGGCTGTTCCCCAATTTTTGGATTGGTCGGAAGTAACCATCATCTTTAAACGAAGCGATATCCCGAAGAAATATCACCGTCGGGGAAAGTACCCACTGTTCGTCAATCCTCTCATTGATGGCTATGAGTTCTCTAAAACTCTCATGGACAGTGACATCAACATTAATATTTTCTACATCAATAGACTACACCACATGAAGATTCACAAAATCTAGCAAAATTGTAGCAATGTGATTTTCCATGGCATTGTACCAGGGAGACATGCAAATTATCTAGGTGATATCACACTAGATGTAACATTCGGTACTCCATAGGACTATTGAATTGAACCACTATCTGTTGAGGTGGTACCATTCAAAAGTGCATACCACGCCATCTTCAGGCATCCGACTTACTAGGAGTTCATGGCCCGCCCTTACTAGATCTACAACATGATGAATCTTCTAGGTACCAATGGCGTTAACACCATCGGGGGAAACCCGAAGAAAGCGCGCGACTGCAAGGAAGGATCTGCTACCTTTGCTGAAGCCGTGATGCATGCCCAGGAGTACCAGGAGATCAAGAAAAACACCGACCTGTCCGAGATGCCAGCTACAAAAAACGACATGCTGAAACCGAGTGTGTAGTTCAAGGCATCGGAAGAGACGAAGACAACGCCACTTAAGGAAGATAATACCTCCAAGGCGAGCAACATAGGTGTAGGTTTAGACCTTGCATAGGAATGCGTGCTCGTCGAGTTCCTCAAAGCTAATAAATATATCTTTGCATGGCAGCCTTCTGACATGACTGGAGTACCTTAGGAACTTGCTGAGGACTCTCTTAATGTGTATCCTGATGCTAGACCCTTCAAATTGTCCTTACGACGGTTTGGTGATGAAAATTGCAAAGCTATAGCTAAGGAATTATCCCGACTAGAATTAGCTGAATTTATCACAGAGGTCATCCATACTGAGTTTGTGGAAAATCTTGTACTCATACCTAAAAAGGACACTATTAATTTAAGGATATGTGCTGTGTATACTCCCTTGAACAAGGATTGTCCCAAAGATCCATTTCCTTTGCCAAGAATCGACCAAGTCATTGATTCCACGGCAGGGTCAGAATTACTCTGCTTTCTTGACGGATATTATGGATATCACCAAACTCCGATGAAAAAATGGGATCAAATTACGACGTCTTTCGTCACTCCCTTCGGAACCTTCTGCTACATAACTATGCCTTTTGGCTTAAATAATGTATGAGCGACATATCAACGCACTATGCATTGTCGCCTCAACGAACAAACCGGATGCAAAGTCCATGTACATATGGATGAAATAGAGGTTATGTCCAAAAAGAAGGAAACACTAATTTTCTACTTAGAGGAAACATTCGCTAATCTACACAAATTCAAAATGATGCATAACCTGAAGAAATGTTTCTTCAGAATAACGGCCGGAAAATTGTTAGGTTTCATCATGTCTGAAAGAGTCATAGAGCTGAACCGAGACAAAATCAAGGCTATACTGAACATTACCAGGCCGACTTGCCTGAAGGATGTCCACTGACTTACTAATTGCATTACAGCAGTTAGTCAGTTTATCAGCCATCTTGAAGAAAGAACTACACCTTTATAAAAGCTCTTGAAGAAAATTGATAAATTTGTCTCAACCGAAGAAGCCGACATTGACTTACGAAGTCTAAAAGATTTACTTGCGACTGCATCGATCCTTGCCGCACCTGAGCCACAAGAGCCTATGTTACTCTACATCACAGTGACAAACAGAGTCATAAGCATCGTAACATTAGTGGAGCGCAAGGATGAAAATCACGAATATCCAGTACAATGTCCAAATTATTATCTAAGCGAGGTCCTGACACAGTCAAAGCATAGTTGTCCACGTTAACAAAATCCATCCTATAGCGTATTCTTTGCTGCTAGAAATCTAAGACACTATTTTCAAGAGCACAAGATCATAGTGGTGAGTACTACTCTCCTGCGAGATATAATCAACAATCGCGAGGCCATAGGACGTGTTACCAACTTGGGAATAGAGCTATCAGCTATTGACATTGACCACAAACCATGAACAACAATTAAATCCCAAGTACTTGCCGACTTTGTCGCTGATTCGATAGAGACGACAGAGAACACAAGTCCTGCAGACTCAGAATTTTGGACTCTCCACTTTCATGGATCAAGAGAATGAGGAGGCTCGAGGGCTGGCGTGGTGCTCAAATCATCCCTAGGACAGATGATTTTCTATGTACTACAGATCCACTTCACAACAACCAATAATATTGTTGAGTATGAAGCACTATTGCATGGAATACACATCCCTCAAGCAGAAAATAAGAAAGAAGATGCTCTATCAAGAATAGGTTTTGTGTGGAAACTAGTTCCAGATGGTGCTTTTTTAGAGCACTTAAAAGTTCCCTCCATTACATCTATACATGAGGGATATCCGATAAAATATGACTCACCTTCAGTACCAGTTCTAGCTATAATTCTATTTGGACAAAACCCTACCTGGTTTTCCTGGTAGACAAAAATTACCCGAAGACAAAGTTCTGGGCTGACAGATTGTCCGACGAGCAAAAGCCTATACAATTATTAAATGTGAGGCCTATAAGCAGAGTGTTTCTAGGGTATTCCAGCGCTATATTTATCCATAAGGAGTGGAAATCTTACAAGAAATCCACGAAGGTGAATGCGGTCATCACGCCGCAGGAAAAACCTTAGTGGAAAATGCTATTCGACACAGATTCTTTTGGCTCACACCTAAGGCAAATGTCGAGAAACTAGTCAAAACATGAAAAGGCTTCCAAAAGTACGACCTTCAAGCACATGTTCCAGCTGATCAGGTAAGAACAATTCCTATAACATTGTCATTTGCGGTCTGGGGGCTTGATATGGTGGGACCATTAAAACATAAAAATTTGGAATAACCAGCTCCTAGTTATGGTGGATATATTTACAAAATGGATTGAGGCCAAACCCGTAACAAGTTATGATGGGGCGCCAACCATAAAGTTCGTTGATGATATAATTATCCGATTCGGTTATCCGCAAAGTATTATTACGGACAATGGGTGCAACCTTTCCATGGGTGAATTAGCCGAATTTTGTGAAAATCAGGGGATCCAACTTGATATTTCCTCACTTGCGCATCCATAAGCTAATGGAAAAGTTTAAAGGGAAAACAGTTTCATTTTACAAGGCCTCTGACCTCGTCTCGAAGCAACAATTATTTGTTCTACAGGTGGAAGAATTACCATATGTTATATTGAGTTTACGAACTACTCCCAACAGGTCAGCCAAATACACTCCTTTCTTATTGGTCTATGGTGCAGAGGCGGTTTCCGAGTGATTTCATCCATCGATCTCCTCGGAGTCAAGGCATATATCGAAGAGGATATAGAAGTTTCTCGATAGGATGATCTCTATATAGTCAAAGAATTTTGCGCTATTGTTGAACAAAAATCTACATCCTATCAGCATAAGTTACGCAAGTATCATAGTTAAATATTTCAAATTCATTCTTTTAGAAAGGGTGATTTGATTCATCGAGTCATGCAAAAAAGAAAGCATAAACTTTCCCCATGTTTGGAAGGAACTTTTATGATCAGCCGAGTTGTGCATAACGGGTCATATGATTTAACTGATATGAGACCAATCAAGGAAAGACTTGACACTCGGAAGAGAAAGAGAGATGGCGGTAGTATAAACCCAGATGAACTAGATCTTCCATGGAATATTACACAACTACGTCCCTTCTATTATTAAGTTTCATTTCTTGTAATCATATGTATATGTTCAAAGTGAAATAAAGTATTGGTTACCTCAACATTTTTGAATGAAATTTTTTACCAACTTATTTCCAAAAGAGCATGTCAATTTCAAAAATCCTAGGATGCTTGAAAGTATTTTATGCTCATGTTCATTCTGGTCATGATTTTTGAAACCTGTAAAAATGTTACCTTCGGGTGCAAATCTCATTTTATGTTTATACTTTGGTTTTTTTATATGATTGCTCACACGCCGATATTTTCCGAGTAATGAATAGTTGGTACTAAAAGCCAGTTTAATTGTGTTGGGCCACGTAGAGATAAAACAAAAATTCCCCTCTAACGTGGTGATCCCAAGATCTAGCTGAGGTAGAAGGCCACGAGGTTTACCACTAGAGGAGCAGTTGCGGATTGCTGATGAAGCGCGTCAGTTGATGCAGTGCAGTCCTCACGATCCGTTCGTCCTGGTGCTGATCGCACAGCACCTCTGCTGGTATCCACACGTACAAGGAGGAGCACCGGCGGCGAACTGCTAGGTTCGTAACGACGGTAGGACTGCTGTGGAGCTAGGGTTTCCAACACATGGAATGACCTAACCGAACAACGATTAACCTTTCTGGGTTACGGTGCTCCACTATATATAGGGAGTGAACGTGGGCTCTACGCGTGACCCATTCACTAAATCCCATATAACACTAGTCACCGTGAGTCCAACTCACTAACTCAGTCCTAATCCGGTTTAGGTCCAACCCAACCAAATTACAGCTTCAGAGCCAATCCGAACTTTCTCCCGCTCTTAAGTGTGTGACCCCGCAGGCTCATGGCTACTTGGACACGATTGGAGTCTGACTCTCAATCGATCAGTCGGTAGCGGCTCCTAGCAGAACATGTCGACTCCCAAGTACCAAAGAGTCATGACGACTTTCCTTTCCAATGCGACTTACGTCCGAGTCCCTTTTCCCTCATGATATACCTTGTCAGACTATAGGCGAATAATTGTCATCCCTTAAATAGTCCGACTCTTTTCTCGATCCAAGATAAGTGATTCACCCGACTAACTCTTAGTCGATCGCCTCGGTTAACACTTAACCGAGTCGTGCATGGCCATGATTTCCGAATCATATCACACGAGAGGGCCTAGAGAATATCTCTCCAAGTGGAGGGGCAAAATCCCATCTTGGTTATTCACAGCACGCAGCTTGATTCTCAGTCGACCCGAACTCTGCCTTTATAACTGCCCAGTTACGGATCAGCGTTTGACAGAACCTAAGTCGGTGATCCTCAACTCGGACTATGCAACAACCTCAGGTCTAAGGATTACATTGATTGAGATATACAAATGACAGCTAGTTCGTTGTACCTCAATATGGGTCAATCCGACTCGCTAAACTCTTTAGTCGAATCTGTGTAAGTTGGAATAGCATCTCCATGCCCATTACAAGTGGAACTGAGTCATCAAGCCAACTTTCATATTGGTCTAAGTTGTGTGTCCAGCACAACCTCAATGACCAAGGATATTTATTACAAACAACATGAATGCATAGTTCCACAACCGAATCACATATTCAATGATACACATCAAATGTTTATACAAGGACTACTTAATATCTTTATGAATACAATGGGAAATATCATCATACATGATTGCCTCTAGGGCATATTCCCAACAGTCTCCCACTTGCACTAGAGTCAATCTTCTGACATTACATGTCTAAGCATCTAATGCCCATGGCTCTCAGGTGCGCCTCATGCTTCGGCTGTGGTAACGGCTTTGTCAACGGATCCGCAATATTTGCATCCGTGTGTACCTTGCATAATTGATATCACCCTGATCCACGAACTGGCGAATCAGGTGGTACCGCATGAGTATGTGCTTGTTCTTCTGGTGCTGTCTAGGTTCCTTGGCTTGTGAAATAGCACAATTGTTGTCGCAATACACGTCCAACGGATTGGACGAGCCCTGAACCACACCAAGATCCATGAGGAAATTCCTCATCCAAACAGCTTCCTTTGTTCCCTCTGAGGCGGCAATATACTCAGCCTCTGTTGTAGACGCAGACACAATCTCTTGCTTGGAACTCTTCCAGCTCACAACACCTCCATTTATAATAAACACGTATCCGGATTGCAAACGAGAATCATCAGAGTCGGTAAGATAATTCGCATCCGTGTAACCCTTTACACTGAGTTCATCTTCACCACCATAAACCAATAACATATCCTTAGTCCTTCTCAAGTACTTTAGGATATTTTTAGCCGCTGTCCAGTGGATCTCTCCAGGATCAGCCTGGTATCTGCTCACAACACTTAGAGCATAGGAAACATCCGGCCTAGTACAAATCATGGCATACATGATGGATCCGACTGCAGAAGCATATGGAATCGCACTCATCCGACTTCGCTCATCAGTTGTCGAAGGACATTGAGTCTTGCTAAGTTTTACACCATGGGACATCGGTAAGAACCCCTTCTTAGACGATTCCATGTTGAACTTCTTCAACACTTTGTCCAAATAAGTACTCTGACTCAATCCAATGAGCCTCCTTGATCTATCTCTATAGATCCGGATTCCAAGGATGTATGTTGCCTCACCCAAGTCTTTCAGTGAGAAACTCCTTTCTAATGATTCCTTGGTTTCTTGCAACATCTGGACATCATTTCGAATCAGTAATATGTCATCCACATATAAGATTAGAAAGTTTACTTTGCTCCCACCAAACTTCTTGTATAAACAAGAATCATGATCACTCTTGATGAAGCCAAACGATTTGACTACCTCATCAAAGAGAATATTCCAACTCCGAGATGCTTGCTTCAACCCATAAATAGATTTCTGAAGTTTGCATACCTTGTCAGCATTACCCGGATCAACAAAACCCTTGGGCTGTATCATATACACGTCCTCGGTAAAATTTCCGTTAAGGAAAGCCGTTTTGACATCCATCTGTCATATCTCATAGTCGAAATAGGCCGCTCTAGCTAACACGATCCGCACTGATTTAAGCATCGCAATGGGCGAGAAAGTCTCGTCGTAATCAACTCCTTGAATTTGTCGGAACCCCTTCGAGACAAGGCGTGCTTTATAGACCGAAACATTTCCATCCATATCAGTTTTCTTCTTAAAGACCCATTTGCACTCGACGGGTCTTGCACCGTCTGGCAGATCAACCAAGTTCCAAACTTGATTTTCATCCATGGACTTTAACTCGGATATCATGGCTCCAAGCCATAAATCGGAATCAGATCCCACCATCCCTTCCAAATAATTTGCCGGCTCATCACTGTCTAACAGTAACACATCACGAACACTTTGTAATCTTGCCGATATTCGTAGTACAGGTGGTGCCGCCGGCTCAGCTACCACGACCGGCTCAACCTCCAAGGTTTTTGCCAACTCTCTACTAGCCGGTTCCTCTCGAATTTCTTCGAGCTGCACCATGCTCCCACTTACTCCTCGACTGAGAAACTCTTTCTCAAGGAAGACACCGTTCCGAGCGACAAACACTTTGCCCTCTTCTCGGTTGTAGAAGTAGTAACCCAAGGTTTCCCTCGGATACCCCATGAAAATACACTTATCTGACTTGGCCGTAAGCTTGTCCGTCTGGAGTCTCTTGACAAATGCTTCACAACCCCAAATCTTAAGAAAAGACAAACTCGGCTTTTTGCCTGTCCACATCTCATGCGGTGTCTTCTCTACCGATTTTGATGGTACTCTGTTTAGTGTGAACGCCGCTGTTTCTAGACAATAACCCCAAAATGATAAAGGCAGATCTGTCCGACTCATCATTGATCGTACCATGTCCAACAAGGTCCGATTCCGCCTTTCCGAAACACCATTCCTTTGTGGCGTTCCTGGCGGAGTAAGTTGAGGAACTATTCCACAACTTTTCAGATGGTCATCAAACTCATGGATCATGTACTCGCCTCCTCGGTCCGACCGAAGAAACTCTATTTTCTTGCCGAGTTGATTTTGTGCTTCATTCTGGAATTCTTTGAACTTTTCAAAGGCTTCCGACTTATGTTTCGTCAAGTAGATATATCCATACCTACTAAAATCATCAGTGAAGGTAATGAAGTACTCATAACCACCCCTGGATGTCGTGCTCATTGGTCCACATACATCACTATGTACTAGTCCCAACAAGTCGGACGCCCTTTCGCAACTCTTTGCAAAAGGTGTCTTGGTCATTTTGCCAAGTAGGCAAGATTCGCATGTCTCGAACGACTCCAAGTCGAACGAAGTTAGGAGTCCATCATCATGGATCTTCTTCATGCGTTTCCAACTTATATGACCAAGCCGACAATGCCAAAAGTAAGTCATATTCAGATCATTTGGTTTCAACCTTTTAACATTTATGTTATAAACCGACTCACCATCAAGATTCAAAATAAATAACCCGTCCTAGACGGGTGCAAAGCCGTGAAACATATCATTCAAATACAAAGAACAACCATTATTCTTGATATTCGACTCATAGCCTTGCCTCATCAAACATGAAGCAGAAATAATGTTTCGACTGAGCACTAGAACATAATAATAATTATTCAGTTCCATAATGAATCCGGAAGGTAAATGAAGCTACATCGTTCCGACTTCCAACGCATCAACTCTTGCTTTGTTGCCGACTCGAATATCAACCTCGCCTCTTTCTACGCTCCTAGTTCTTACCAGTCCCTGCAACGAGTTGCAGATGTGAATAACTGATCCGGTATCATATACCCAAGAACTATTAGGTGCATCATCAATATATATGTCTATAACATTGCAAACAAGTGTACCTGAGTCAGAAGTCATACCTCCACTATTGGCTTTGTCGGCCAAGTACTTGCTGCAGTTCCTCTTCCATTGGCCATCCGCCTTGCAGTAGAAGCAAGTGGATCCGGCTGAAGGAGATGGCTTATTCCCTGAGGAAGTGCTTGGGACCGGGTCCTGAGCCTGCTTTCCTCCTGACTTAGCCCTCTTCTTAGTCCAAGAACTCTTCTTGAACTTAGCCTTATTCTGCACCATCAACACTTGACTGGCGCCCTTCTTGAGATCCGCCTCTGCCTGCTTGAGCATCCCATGCAATTCATTGAGCTTCTTATCCATACCATGCATGTGGTAGTTCGAAATTAACTGCCCATATGCACTAGGAAGAGAGTTTAGAATTATATCCGTAGCGAACTCTTCGCTTATGGGGTAGCCAAGCCTCTCCAGAGACTGCACGTAACCAACCATTTTGATCACATGCGGACTCAGTGGATCACCATCCTTAAGCTTGCAACTCAGCAAAGCCTGAGAGACTTGATACCTCTCAGTCTTCGCCTGAGCCTGGAACATACTTTTGAGGCTTTCGATCATATCGTAGGCCTTAACATGCTCGAACTGCTTTTGCAAGTCCGGTTCCATGTGACCAAGCATAAGACAGCTAATATCTGTGGACTCATCCTTAGCCCAACAGTAGGGATTGGTGGCAACGACAGTCGCATTCTCATTCGGCTCATCTGGAAGTGGGTTGTCTAGGACATGGTCGTTCTTTTCTTGTTTGAGAACAATTCTCAGATTTCGATACCAGTTGGTAAAATTAGTGTCATTCAATTTATCTTTCTCAAGGATAGTTCTCAACGCAAAACCGGATATCTAAGAGTGACTGCTACTTGGTGCCATGATCTACAACAGAAAATATGCAAAACACTTAAGACATGTATTCATAAAAGAGCAAGCATATTAAATACTTTAATATTTTATGCTCCCACTAGAACCAACACCCCTCTGATGGTTACTTAGTGATTCAGGATCCTAAATAAGCAAGTCGGCTAGTGAGATTTAGCATCACCGCTAGCCGCCAAGTGATCTAGGTAGAAAACTCCTTGTCAATCGTATCTCATACAACTCCTGTTGGACGGGTGGCATCACATGCCACGGCTCCCATTCGACTTTTCCCCGAGTCCCACAACCGTTGTGATAGACCCGTCTAGCTTACCGAGTGTTTCCGCAGTAAGAGTCCGACTCGAACCCACCTAGTCGGAAATAATTGGCAGCACATCAATTTTATGAGCCCACTACCAAAAATTTCCGACTTGTGATGGTGAAAACACTGGCGGGAAAACCGACTAGACCTTCTTTGAGGGATTAAATTTTACCGACTATCTAATAGAGGTAAAACAAAGACATAACAATAACACAAAATAAAGCAATTATAATGTGAAATGGTATGGCTCTCTTCATGGCGATCTCCATCTCCACAAAGCCTGTAATCCGACTCGTGCCAACTCTTGTCACTTGCCGTCTTACTCCATGTCGCCGACATGTACATCGCCTTGCATGCCATCCGGGCTCTCCAAACAGCTACACTAGCTTAGTAAAGTAAATTACATAGAGAATCTGACACGCAGGTCGTTATACAATAATATGACAGCACCTAGGCTCCAGTCGGCTGACAAAAACCGTGATTCGCAAATCATGTATGGATTACACACATACATCACATGCACATGAACCATACCATTCACAACCTCCTGCAAAAACAAGTTATGCATAGATACAATATCTACCAGCGTTGTGAAACTCGCAACAATATCTAAGGCGCTACGACAGGGCGAAGCCGGCGGTCCCACTAGACGGATAGCCCGACGATTATTATGAAAACATAGATCTCATCTACGATCCGGACATGGATTCCTACCATTGTTCTGACTCGATCAAACTCTTTGATCTTCGATCACCGCATCTGGATTTACATGTCACAGTCTACCCCGATGGCGGAAGCCGACCGGTAGGGGTATGTAGTTCCACGACCTCAGCAGTATGATCACGGAAATCAGATCTACCATTCCCCGAGTACAGTTGATCCAATCAACCTCGTACAAAACCGATCTATCTCATAGATCGACCACCAAAACAGCACATAGATCTCATCTACAGCCAACCGCATATCACATATGCGACATCTCGAGCCTAAAACCAGAAGCTATCGCTCTGATACCACTGTTGGGCCACGTAGAGATAAAACAAAAATTCCCCTCTAACGTGGTGATCCCAAGATCTAGCTGAGGTAGAAGGCCACGAGGTTTACCACTAGACGCGCAGTTGCGGATTGCTGATGAAGCGTGTCAGTTGATGAAGTGTTGTCCTCACGATCCGATCGTCCTGGTGTTGATCGGACAGCACCTCTGCTGGTATCCACACGTAAGAGGAGGAACACAGGCGGAGAACTGCTAGGCTCGTAACGACGGTAGGACTGCTATGGAGCTAGGGTTTCTAACACATGGAATGACCTAACCGAACAACGATTAGCCTTTCTGGTTTACCGTGCTCCACTATATATAGGGAGTGAACGTGGGCTCTACGCGTGACCCATTCACTAAAGCCCATATAACACTAGTCACTGTGAGTCCAACTCACTAACTCAGTCCTAATCCGGTTTAGGTCCAACCCAACCAGATTACAGGTTCAGATCCAATCCGAAATTGCTCCGTCTCTTAAGTGTGTGACCCCGCAGGCTCATGGCTACTTGGACACGATTGGTGTCCGACTCTCAATCGATCAGTCGGTAGCGGCTCCTAGCAGAACATGCCGACTCCCAAGTACCAAAGAGTCATGACGACTTGCCTTTCCAATGCGACTTACGTTCGAGTCCCTTTTGCCTCACGATATACCTTGTCAGACTATAGGCGAATAATTGTCATCCCTTAAATAGTCTGACTCTCTTCTCGATCCGAGATACGTGATTCACCCGACTAAATCTTAGTCGATCGCCTTGGTTAACACTTAACCGAGTCGTTCATGGCCATGCTTTCCAAATCATATCACACGAGAGGGCCTAGAAAATATCTCTCCAAGTGGAGGGGCAAAATCCCATCTTGGTTATTCACATCACGCAGCTTGATTCTCAGTCGACCCGAACTCTGCCTTTATAACTGCCCAGTTACGGATCAGCGTTTGACAGAACCTAAGTCGGTGATCCTCAACTCGGACTATGCAACAACCTCAGGTCTAAGGATTACATTGATTGAGATATTCAAATGACAGCTAGTTCGTTGTACCTCAATATGGGTCAATCCGACTCGCTAAACTCTTTAGTAGAATCTTTGTAAGTTGGAATAGCATCTCCATTCCCATGACAAGTGGAACCGAGTTATCAAGCCAACTTTCACATTGGTCTAAGTTGTGTGTCCAGCACAACCTCAATGACCAAGGATATTTATTACAAACAACATGAATGCATAGTTCCACAACCGAATCACATATTCAAAGATACACATCAGATGTTTATACAAGGACTACTTAATATCTTTATGAATACAGTGGGAAATATCATCATACATGATTGCCTCTAGGGCATATTCCCAACAAATTGAGCTCCGTTGCTCTACAAAGTTTCTGGCTCATGAAAGGGACGAGGCAGAAAGCTAGAGAAACAAGAAGGAAGAACACAAAGTGTTTAAGAAATTTTCAAGCACATCAAAATATACTAAGTGACAAGCTTAAAGAATAAGTTATTACATAGTATAGAACATAGAACCACAAAATATTGTACCCATCATTACAGAACATATAATTGTTTCAAGATAATGCATATGTATTTATGTTGCAGGTGTTGGTGGTGGAGACCTTGGAGCGTTGGACCCATCATCGTCACCAGCTTGATCTGGAGACTCGGAACCATCATCGTCTTTGACAAGGCTTTGTTCTGGATCTTTCAGAGTTGGAGGAATGGCGACGAACTTGAATAATGGTGTCGCATAGTTCGTCATCTCCGCCACGTGACAAGCATAACTAGTGCAAGACTCCTGAATAGCCTTGATGTTTTGTGGGTTACCCTCATCCTCCTTGGTAGCAATGCCCTTGGTGACTTGCTAGATTTGCATCGCACCATGGTGACTCATCACCATGGTCAGGGAAGTTTGAGTTGTTGTCCGGGCGTACGACATGTTCCAGTCTTCAATGAGCTTAAGAATCTCCTTCACTATATTCCTCATTTTGATTATAGGAAATCTATCCAAATCAGAAAGTTCTACCAACTCGCCAGCTTCTTCAAGAATCTGGAAGTCGTAGACTAAATCTCTAACTGATTGATATGCTTAGAGCAAGGGTCAGAGCTAGAAGAGTCTGAAAGGTTAAGAGGATCTAGAAAAGAACAAAGTCAAAAAATCTAATGCTAAGTTAGAAATAAAAAGGGAAATACAAGGTCGGAGAAATTACATAGAATGAAATGGTTCCATTGGGAACGCTCTTCCCTAAGGTTGTTCAGTTCTTCTTGGGTGGCTTGTGCCAGATCCTATTGCCTATCAAAATCCCTATTCAGGTCATCAAATTTTTTATCTCGGACGACCAACAATTTTTTGAGCCTCTCGGTCTCGTGGTTGTTTGACTCCGGTAGGTTGTTCGCAAATTTCTCATGATCATCCTTTATCTTTCTTAGCTCCTGGCGAAGTTTATCATTCTCCATTTGGAGGACCTTGAAGTTCTGGCCCTCGTCCACCATCTTCCTTGATTGATTCAACAATTTTACAAAGGAGAAAATTTAAGTATCAGTCGAAAGGAACATTCGACTAAGAAAAACAATTACGGTTGAGTGTTAGAAAAGTTGACCTTATGCCTCATCCTTCTCAATCTGAAGCTTGGAATTTTCAAGACACAAAGTTTTGATCTCTTTGCGCTTGTTGCATATATTCTTCAGCAATTCCTGGTTGTAAGATACAACTATTACATTGTTCTTTTGAATCCTAAAAGCAAAAACTCGGATCCTAAGTAGTGATCTCTATCCGATATTATGATTGGGGGCTAAAGGATGTGATAATAAATAATAAAAATGAGAATCGGAAAAATTACAACGTGCTCAAAATGCAGCTTCTAAAATCTGGTCTTCATGTTGTGGAAGACCTTCTCAGCAAGGGAGATAGGACTGCCATATTTTACTTGAATTTCTCTAGGTTGGATATTTTGATCTCTCACTTGAATTTGTTCCAGGAGGCATTGCAATTTCACATCCTCCGTCTTTTCGCTTGCTTCTTCCGGAGTTAAAACCTGCTTCTCAAGGCTGGTTTGAGCCAGCTTGAGAATCTTGTCTTTATTCTTGCTTTTCATCCCGGAAGCAGCGGAGCCGTCAAACTTTACTACCTTGCCTAATGACGCATCCATGGGATCATTACCATTATCGGGTTCACGCTTGTCAGTTGCCGGGCTACCAGAGGTAGCCATGGGCTATGAAGTATTGGGAGCATCAGGGGCAGCACTGCCAACACGCGGAGATGAAAAAACCTCTGACATTGAGGACTTAGGCCCTTCTTGTTTTATAGTTTCCGTTATAGATCAGGTCGGAATGTTATGGTACATACCGTAGTTTTAGCGGGACCAATCTAGGTCCGTAATATTTACCGACTAAAATACAGGGAAACAATCGGGGCCATAGTAGTGGTTGGATTTGGAGGAGGTGCAGCTGGTGATATAACATGTTTCTGCTGGCGCAGTAACTTGGTTGGCTTGCCCTCTGGATTTTACTTGCTCTTCAAAACATATTTAACTCTAAGTCACAAAATCAACAACATGTTAGGAAATACTCGGAAAGAACAAGGAAAGTAACAAGTACTAGAGATAAGAGTACTTACTTTTTAACCACAAGCAACACTTGTGCGACAACAGTGACAACATCCTTGGCCATGCACTTCTTGGAAGACATGGCCAAAACTTCTTCCACCCCGTCGTCCTCCGTCATGTCCGATTCTTTTGGAGGATAACCCTCTAGAGTATCAGTAACAGCAGAATCATATAACAATGTGACAAACCAAAATAAATTACAAAGTCAGAAGACTTACCAGAGTCAGAGGTCTCTCTGTTCTAAACATTGGCATGGAGGGCTCAAGAACTTTCTTGTTCACCTGCTCCTTATGTGACAACAACGGGATTAAGGCTAGACAAATCCCAGACCTCCATCTAAACATAAGCCTAACCTAATTTCGAAAGCGTACAAAGAGAGAATCGGTAAAACAACAGTGAACCTATGACACAAAAATTATTAAATCAAGCTCATCACTGAGCAAAGAACCAAAATATTACATGTAGAGGTCACTGAACACAAACAACATACAACGGAAGGCGAAATATTCTATGAAGTATAGCAAACTTAACAAATGGCCTAAGAGGCCTGAAGCATAACGATGACATCCATTCCATAGATTCCAGGATGCCGACCGAGAACCCCAAGCTACTTGTCGATGTCGATGCTAGAAAGAACTCTTCTTCTATGGTAACACTTACTCTTCTGCAAAAGTTTCAACGAAGCAAGGGTGAGTACATGGTGTACTCCGCAAGAATTATGGCTGGTGGAGTTATTTTTGCATAAATCCATCTTTGTTTGTAAGATAAGAGGGGATAAGAGAGCGGTATCTCTATCTTTGATCATCTCTTGATATCCACCGAATCATCATCAACTGAACCTACCAACTAGGATCACCCCCTCGTACCCATGAGGAAGCATCCTTAAGCACACATTGATCTTCCAAGTTTTATGATTAGGTCAAAGTTCTCTATCATCATAGAATTCGGTCACCAAGTCGTCCATAACCGTGGACACGGATTTTCGAAAATATTTAACCCTGCAGGGGTGTACAACTTTACCCACATGCGCTAACCGATTCTTAATGCCACTATAGATTAGCCCTCTTCCTTGGAAGGTAGGAAGAGAGTGGTTGACCATGACCTTTACCATGCGTTCATTGAGACCATGAGTCACGCACTAAGGAGATGCCGCCATAACGGGTTGAGTCCCAAAGTTGGTCCCTAGAGATGTGAACAGGGTTTGAGATTACGGAGGCCGAGCCTCTCCCATTCCCTGCCATGCTTACCTACCTGTTATGAATGCACCTCCATTCAAGAATAACCAAGATGCGTATGTTGAATGGAACTCCCGAACTATGTGACTCATTGAATCTACTAGGAAACTTAGTTGGTCAAGAGGGTTTCCAGGCCCCCGTGTGGTTATATGCTCATCTTGGTCCATAGGCAAGAACTCAGGTCCTAGTAGTTGCAAGTATGGGACTGCAAAAAACCATAACCCATCGTAGCCTCCCATACAAGCCTTAGCATGTTTAATTTTCATCTCTGATCATACCACGTCATCCTATCAAAATAGGTTCATTCGCAGCTCTGATTCATCAACCAGATGGACCAGTGGTAACAGCTAAGCATGGCTAAGCACAACATATATAATAGCTCTAGGAACGCTTCATAAGCTGAAACCCTAGTTATGCTAGGAGTAGCAGATCAGGGAATATAGGCTACAAAGGAAACATGCATCAGATAGGATTACTCTATCTATCGATAAAATACATTAGAATCGTATGCGCATGGCAAGAATTGAAATGCTTGAAAACATAGGATTATATCATGTGTGGGTCTTCACTTGCCTTTGCCTGTTGGTACCCACAAAGCAGAGCTTCATACACTGGTTACTTGATTTGGTTATAATTCATCAAGTGTTGATCTTCGAGATTCGACGGTGTTGACCTTGATCTTCGATCTTGATCTTGATATCGTACTCTACCAGGAAGAACCAAACACCAGAAAGAAAGGGAAACAGTCAACACATGGCATCGATGTAATGCTCAAACAAGGATGATGATATGACAAGTTAAATAGTACTGAAATGAATCCTAAAACATTCTTGGTCATTTTAAACGGGGTCCAAGAGGTCCAAACCCTAGAACAGGGGGATCCTTGGAATCACCTGTGGGGTTCAATTGGTTCTTCTAATTAAACTTGTCATGAAAGTTGGTTAGCAATGCATGATTATATTGCTATTGTGTAGATATTAGTTTTATGAAAATTCTGATATATTATTTTTATTTATCTGATTTTAAATGAATTAGATATGAATTTCTCCATTTCTAATTCATTTTAAATCATTTTTGGAATATTATAAAAATAATTTACATTTTGGAAATACTTATACATTTTATTAAACAAATACATTTCTGATATTATTTATAACACTTACATGGTGGCCCCACCTGTCATATTTTTAATAATAACAGAAATAATTTACTAAAATTATTAAAGAAAAAGGATAAGGCTAAATGACATCATGATGATGTCATGCTGAGATCATCAATGGAGGATCTCTCAGATCAAGCAAACCCCCATCGATGTGATGCGCGCGGAGTCTCGTGGGTAGCCTAGATGGAGAGAGGGGAGCGAGGTGAGACGAAGGATGGTGGCACCACTCGAAAATGGTCACCGGAGAAGGATGCACGAGGGTGGCCAGCGGCGGAGCTTGCAGGTGATCGCGGCAGTGACAATACAGAGAGAGAGGGGAAACAGAGGGGCGCGTTAGCACCGTGAGCTCACCGTTAGCACGACAGATGTAGTGGCGAGGCCGGGGAGGTCCAGAACGGCCAGATCGACGATAGATGCGACGGCCAGAGTCGGCAAGGCGAGGTCGATGGCGACATTTCGTAGCGCCCGTGGCCGATTCCTTTGACGAGAAACCTCAGCGAGACGAAGCGAAGCCGACTGTGGTCTCATATGGCCAAGGGGTGGTCAGAGATGGCGGGGATGACAGCGAGTCCGCAGCTAGGGTTTCAGACAGAAGGGGAAAAATGGCAGAGGGAGCGAGAGGAAGTGAAATGGGTATGGGGAGAGAGAGCATGACATGGCGGTTCTTATCCTCATCCTCACAGGAAGAGGCGTGCATCGCAGCATGAGGGAGATTGACGGCGCGCGCGCTGCCAGGCAGCTGCTTCGCTGGGAAGGAGAAAGACGACGAACAGGGGAGGTCCGAGCGGTATGGGCCGGAAGGGGCTCTATTGGGCCAAGCTGGGCCATGGGGAAGCAAGGTCAATGGCTGCTGGCCAATGCGTGTGGGCGGCAGGGAGAGAGGGGAGAGGAGCTGGGCTCGGCCCAGATAGATTAGGGTAGGTTTTTTTATTTGCAAATTCTTTTTCCTTTTATATTTTATTTTCTCTCTTTGTATTTTCATTTCCAAATATTTTTTGATACATTTTAAAAATACCAGAGATTTTACAACATATTGAAATACTAGAGGGCCCTTTGAATCCATTTGGGCTCCATACATTTTATACTTTTCAAATATATTGAAACCCTTTTAAATATATTGCAAATAGAGAGGAAACCTATAAGGATTTAGGATTTTGATTCATTTGTTGCATACATTTTAAATTATGATGATGCTCAAGAATGCACAATCAAATCCTAATTACTATTTAATAAAACTAGGGTTATTACACTCGACCAATAGTTTCATTCAGGATTTATAGTCCTTCACAGTAATTCGCCATCGGACAAACCCTCATGCTGTCCTTCTTGTCTCTGGTGATTGTGTGCATCGGCCGGTCACCATGGAGCTGTAGAGGCTGAATCAAATGAGCCATCTAGTAGTGAATCAACTCGGAACCACGCAGGCCTAGATCCTTCATGAAAGATTTGATCCGCCTCTTGGCACAGATCAAATCTTTGGAAAGTTATAGCGACCCTGCAAACCATGTATCTTTTTGGGGAGTAGCTCCATCGACAAAAAACGGAATACCTTTCGTCTTCCCGGGAGCCGACATATCTTTGTTATAAAAGAATGTGACGTCCCATCTTCTAAAGAACTCACTCGCTAAAATCCTAGGATAGACTCGGCCTCTCCTAAGAACTAAGCTAAGCATGCGGGCAATGTAAGGAACACCAGCACTGATCGAATTATTCCAAGTACCATAGTAGTATCAGAAGAGAGAGATTTGGTCTAATTCCAATAAATCCCTCACTAAGAGCTCCATGAGCGCTAAGTTCTAGCAAAGAATTGGGGGGGGGGGAGATTATGCAGCTGAACGCCATAATGGTGGAGTACTTTGACGAGGAACTCTAATAGCGGAAGGCTGAGGCCACGATCAACATGCATCGTAAAGAGGACATCCTTTCTATCGCGTGGTGCGGGGATGGTTTCGTTCAGACCGCTCTGCCATGCATGAGTGGCGAGGAAACTCTCATCCTCCATCGTTTGGAGCTTCTGGTCACCCATGATGCAAGGAACCCAGAGGTTCGTATGCTTCCTATCATCCACCTCCATCTCTTCTGCAGCCCCGAGCCTAATGCCGCTTCGGCCATCTTGTCAGAGGGAACATAAAAATGGCAGTGCTATATGTGTATGTAGGGGTGAGGAGAATGCGGGTAAGAACTCAAGGAGTACGAGGAAGCACAACAGTGGTGAGGATTGAATCTGGGGGAAAGAAAAATTCCCTATAAATTAACCTCCCGCCAAGATTCACGCTTAGTGTGCTTGATAAACGTCGCGCGTATAGGAGAGAGGCAGGCAACTTCATCATGAAGCCTCTGCCCCCTCGATCTCCACGTGTGCATTTAAATGGTTCCTTGGTTCCATGTAATGCGGAACCACCAACGGTCATGCTGGCAAGATACTTGTCAGTGACAAGACATGGCCTAAAAAATTTATCAGGTTACGTCATCAACCAAAATCTGGCTCAAGTTTGAAAAGAGCATGGAAATGTCTGAAGTCTAGAAGGTATATCCAATTCAAACGAGGCTTGGAATCTACACATTTGAATGATGTTTTCGGGAACCCTTCAAGATTCTACAAACCGAAGAACCATAAAGCTAGACAATAATCCGACTTTGGATCTTGGAGACTTTCGGGGGCTACTTTTGGGGATATACTTTCCGGATATACCCATAGGACTCGCTGACCAGGGTGGCCTAGTAATGGGTTAGAGATTTGCTTCACTTGTGTCCTAGTCAGGGAATGAATATGGAGTTAATTCTGGCTACAACAAGGCCTAGAAGACTTACCAACTTAGGCCTGTAGTATTACTTGTAGTCCAAGTTATAACTAGTACCGACTCCGTAAAGTAGTCGCATAGGTCTCTCCTGTAACCCTAGGTCTTGGTGCCTTTAAAAGCTGGACCTATAGACCTTTAGGGAACAACAATAACAACCAACTCTCACTGGCAACCCTCTCTTGTAATCCGGTATAACATCCGGCTCTCGCCAATATATTACTGGGTTGCTAGTAGGAGTAAGATCCGATCACCACTATTATATATGAACCTAGGTAACCTTGTGTGCTCACTGCTCTCGAAACACCATACGGCTCACACCCCATCTTTATCGACGCTCTTAGGACCCCCTATGGCGTACTTGTCATCACTCTAACGATTATATCTGTTAGCATGCCAATCCTTTTATAAATGCTTAAACTATTATCATTAACATAGTGAGAAGAATAAATCTTTTATAATTGTAATGTCACCATAAAAGTATTATTCATAAGAACAGTATAACTAGCTTGTAACTTATTCATATGACTAATCGTCTCGCCAAAAGAAAGACACGCAAACAATGATTACAAAATTTTATGCAAGTCCACTAATACAAATGAAAAATTGTGAGGGAAGTAGTGATGTCGGCCATCAACTAGTTTGCTTGTCGCCATCAAGCCACATAGACTCAATTCCAACAATTATCAGGCATACCCTCATGTTTTCACAAAATGGGACTAATATCCAATACTTTGTAAACTGCAAAGAGTTTTGCAAGAATTACATTTATAATTTGTATATCTTACATATACCCTGTTTCTCCTAATGGTTATTATATCAAGAAGAGAAGATCATCTATTACGAGGATATCCCTCAGGCGTGGGTATTAATCTATGAAGTTTGGACCCTTCTGCTAAGTTCCATATCAAGCAAGAAATTTCCCATGGCCATAAAGAACCTAAATGGGGTAAGCCATGCTCTACTAAGATATTTTCAAATAGACATCTAGACTAAGTTCATAATATGAGTTCAATTCATAATTGATATCCCACTAAAATCGTTATCCCATAGACGATTTTAGTGATCACACGATCCCAATTAACTCTATCACCCCCGATCGTCACAGCCAGCAATATAGCTACAAAGGTAGACATTCTCCAATGTAAATCATATCATTCATGTGACTCATGCTCGATCTTTCGATCTTGTGTTCCGAGGTCATGTCTAAACATGCTAGGCTCACCAATTCAACCTTTTGTTTATTGCAGTGCAACATGGCTTACACCCACTATATGCGAACACAGATATGTATGACACCCGATCGTCACGGCGTGCCTCATATCGGAGAACTTTCTTAGTGGTGCACACACAAGGGGGAACACTTTCATTGGAATTATTAGCGGTCATCTTAGCTAATATGCTACCATGAGTATCTAATACTTGCACACAATAAGATGTAAACAGGTATAACATCACATGTATATTGTGATATGATATTGTCCTTCTTGCGCCTTGACCTCCATCGAGCGCTCCAGCATGATCTCCATCTTGCTATCGGTTTGACGCCAATTCCACGGCGCCACCAGTAGGTTGTCCGTCAGAACAATGAATATTACTATACTATTTAGTAACATAAAAGTAAACAACTTTACCTTCATAACGACCAACACCATATCATAACACAAGCCCTCCTGCAAAATAAAGTTAGACGCCTCTAGTTATCTTTTGCAAGTTTTATGTGGATGTTAGGAATTTCGTAATAGAACCATTTCTAATCTATGAACTTACGAACCACAACATGGATCCAAACAGTTGTCTCTGCTACACCCCTTTCGGGGCCCTTCATTGTAAATGTTGTATCAACTATTGAATGACAGACACAAACCCGCTAGCCACTTATACGGAACAAGCCGTACATCGAGCATGGAACTAGTCTCACGTACAGATACGCATAAGGTCAGTCCGGGCCTCTTCATTAAACAATACCACGATATAAACAAGTACACGTTAGAGGGTAACAACTATAGGATCAATGCCCGCACCAACCATGTGCGTACTGGCCATACAACATCACCATACATAGATCGACTAAGATACAACTGTTTGGTTTCCAGGGCAAAAAAAATCCTATGTAGGAACGCCCTAACTTTCCAATATCTATCTCTTAGTAATGCAGTAACGGTCGAGGTTTCGGATACATACCCTTGTAGTCCGAAAGAGGTTAACGTTCCGAGGGTAATGTGGTTGATGTAGTCGTGCTCATAGCCGACCTCAAGTTCACGAAGCTCCTTGCAAGTCACCTCTTGCTCCATCTTGCAGTAGTCTGGCTTATGACATCCAAGATCCCTCAAATGTGCGTCCTCGTAGTTTCGTACACATAAGGTGTATGATGACAACCTCCGGCTCCCTGATCCCTACCAGGAGTGCAAAAGTGGATATCCATCTTGTAATCCCTGCAACACAACGGCGTGCTATAGGTGCGCCGCCTCTTGCGCGAAAAATCCTTTCATGGGACCATAGTAGCACATGGAGAAAGCAATAGAGAGAGAGGAGAGAGAATTTTCTAAGGAAAATGCCTTAGAAAACCTCTTTAATTGGTGTGTTTAATCCCACCCATGGGCACCCCTTTATATAGGCAGAGGGAGGTGTTCCCTGCAATTTTGGTCAAGGAAAATAAGTGGAAAAGATCAAATAGCCGGTTGGGACAAAGCCCCAGCCCAACAACCACCACAGCATCCTGCTGGGTGTGTCTCCTGCACCCCCAGCACGCGGTAGCAGCCAGGTGGGTTGGCAACCCCGACGCGACCAGGGTGCGCCTAGTGGCCCAAGGCAGCGAAGCTGCGGGGAGCAGCGCCAGCTTGCACGCGTTGTGCCAGAGTGGGCCGCGTGGCCACGTCTTGCCAGCGGGGTTAGGCGGCCAACCCAGGTGGGTTGCCACGGTGCCATGTCCCGTCGGCGCACGGCCCGTCGCCCGCGTCCAGCTACGCGACCGCTTGGGACGCGAGGTGGAAGCCCGCTAGCGTTGTCTGCTGGGCAGCTGCCTGCTCGGTGCATAGCACCCGCCAGCATGCCTAAGTGGGCTGCCAGGCCTACTTGCGATAGGAACAATTTTTCCTCCTGTTTTTTCTTTTCCTTTTCAGGGTGACTTTTTCCTGAGCCAATTCCCTCTAGGGTTTTTGTCTAATGAAAAAGTTTCCCTATAAATTTTAATTTAAATATATATTTATACATATTAATTCATAATTAATTTATAATAAATGCATATTATAAAATGTCATTTATCCGAAACACTTTTCGGTCCTTTCAATTCTTTCTTTCTTTCTACGAACAACTTCGGATCTCTCCTCGTAACAATTGCGACTTTCTCTTTCTCTAATGTGATCCCAACTTACATATAATCTCTAGGTCATCATACCCTGAGTGTATCTCCACACGGCTCGGGAATAGGACAGACCTGATATCCACCAATGATCAACAGCTGGACCGAGATGCCCATTTTGGCCCTTGTACATTCCATGATGACGATGTCGTTTGAACCGTAAATGTCAAGTCCAATTCCCTTTATTTCTTTGATACCACTTGTCCGAGATCTGACCATTTGGTATTGCATACCTTGTTCAATCTCATTACTGACAAGTACAGTTTCACTTGTTACCACGATATTACATCCCCGTGACCTAGTCGCATGTTGCAACATTATGGATGTAATCTCACCAAGTCGGCCTTATGTATCTTACCATTCACCAGGTGAGCAAATCTAGGTCTTAATTCATAGGCGTCAACTATACCTCTGGAATACCCAATGTACACCTTTATAATCACCAGTCCACCGAGTGACGTTTGGTGCAGTTGAAGCAGCCTCGAGGGACAGTGATGGATATGGTCTCACGGTCTAAGCAGGAGACTATGTTTCTAACTATTGCAACCATGAATTTTGTGACTTGATCGTGTCGTAATATTTAGGAAATGTCCATCACATCATTCACAAACTATATGGCCTCGTTGTCAACTGTCATAGAATCCACATGATCAGGAAACCTTGAACATCTGTTGCCCAACAAACTAGTATGAATAGAGGCTACTAGGAAATTTTGTTTCATATCACACATGTATCAATGTTTCCACTTGATACAGTTATCGCACAATATGAAACTATTACAAAGTATTTGAGATATGACAATAATAACCATTTATTATTTGCCTCTAGGGCATATTCCCTTCAGCAACCTTGTGATATTCAGATAGTGGATAGTTACAGGACGTAGGGCTCCGCACACTGCCTGGGTAAAAAACACCGTGCCTCTCTCTATGATTGTGTTCGTCGAGATCGTCGATTGAGATCACCGGATGTTGCGCTTCTGGTCGAACAACAAAGGAGGACTCATACCCCCCAGTGTCGAAAATCAAGACACGACATCTGGCGCGCCAAGTAGGGGGCACCTCCAACAGCACACAACGGCAATCCCTACCACCATTCCTCGAAGCTTAGGAGGAGAAGTATGAGGCACATTGGGGGCTACTACTTGTTCTAGCACCGGCCGACACCAGGTGGAGCGACAATGTAAAGAAGTAGAAGTCGTTAGTCATCCTGCATCTAATGGAGGGTCCACTTGGACCACCGCACCCTCAAGGGGCGTGTCACACTAGTAGAGAAAACCTTATAGCAGCACTCCTTACAGCCATCGCACCCTACCGCTGGCAAACCTACTATAAACGCGCTAGTGATAATCAACTTACCGCTGGCGAACCGAGACCCAAATTCGCCGGGGATAATTTTGAACATGACCACCCAGAAGGGACAGGCGATACTGCCAGTGCACTTGGATGTGTTTTGCCAGGGCTATTTTTAATACCGCCCGCGAATGGAATCAAGGAGCGCTAGTGCTAACTTGCGGCCTTCCCCGCTCGACGGCCCACCACAGGGCGTGTGGCGCACTCGGAATCGATCCCAAAGTCCCGAACATTATCCCCTCCCGTAGTCGACCTCTCCCCCAGCGCCGCCTCCCTCATCTTCTCACGACCACCTCTCGGTCCCGCCGGTCAATCAACCCCTCCGCTGACCCAGCCTCGTACCCCAATGTCGGCCTCCAGTAAGCCAGCTCTTCTGTCCCCCACACTCTACACGCGACCCGATCCATATTGACTAGATCGAGCTGCATGACCGCAGCCCCGGTGCCCTCCTCGCCGGCTATCGCGCTTCCACCACTGGCCTGGCCACCGCCCGGTGCCCCTCCTCCCTATACGCGACTAGTTCTTCCTAGACCATCAGCCTAGTTCTGACGCTCGTGGGTGGTGGACGTTGAGCGAGCCTAGGGCAGGGATCCCTCCCCCGCCGCTTCGCTGCTCCTCCTGACGAGGCAGCCTCGATGGACGCATCACTGCAGTGGAGCTTCCCGGTGCCTAGGTTTGCACCCCGTGCCTCAAATATGTGCTGCAGGCGACCACGTCCCCGAGCTCCTACTACCGGCCACAACTATGTTCTGCTGATGCCGATCAGCTCCATGAGAAGTTGCTGCCGGTGTGGCCCCTATCCACCTCTCCCGGTAATATCCTAGCTGTTGAGAAACCATGCATTCATCCTTGTGAATATGTCATGTGCCATGGCCTTCTTGCCCTGGTGATCTAGGGTTAGGGATTGGTCCAGATTTCGTGTATGTCATGGGTGAAGCTTTGTTCAGTGCCATTTAGCACTTTTTTAATATCTAGCTGTTATAGTGTGCTTCATGGGAGTATATTAATCATGCAATCTTTGGTGTTAGAGAGCAGTTCTTATATGCACCTGAATTTTTAATAGTAGTAATAGTTTCGTGCTCAAGCCTTTGGTATGTGAAAAATGATGAAAATTTTGTTTTAGATAGGAGAATATCGGCCATTAGTGTTCTAGCTTTAGCATGGCATGAGCTAGGTTGCTAGTTAAATTTATTACGTTGCAAAGTTCGCTTATGCCATTTGCTATTGATTATTTCTTGAGCAGCCAGAGGACTGGATGAGTCGGACAGATTTGTGGGCAACTTCTGAGAGCAGCACGCTCGCTGGTCCAGGAGCACCTTCTTATGCTCCGTCGCCACAGTCAAGGTCATGTTCCTGTTGTGATGTCTATTTTGTTGACCTAGGATTCTGGTCGCATGTACATCTCTAGCTGCATATTTTTATTTCAGAAACAAATAGACCCCTTTGCATGGTGAGAAAGATAGATAAGCTAATTGTGATTTGTTTAGTTATTTCTTCCGACTAGTTCTAATGCTCTTCAAACTGGAGTATCTATGTTTAGTATTTTGATTGGGTTGCCATGTATGTGTATAACTCAATTGTGATACCTCTTTTGTTGTAAGGTTTAAGCAATCTAGGTGTTGATGTATTAACACACCGTGTTAATGATCTGCTATGTATTCTTGTTTCCAGTGAAGAAATATTCTACGTACATGGTGTGTGAGATTAATTACTTACTACATTAGATCAACAAATTAATTATGTGGCAGGGCAGATGGTCTTGGATATTGCTGAGCCCGGGCATGTGAAGGTGGAGTTGGCATAGTTGTAGGTCGCTAAGATGCTGTTGCCGGCGTCCACTACGCCCTGCCGACGTCCCCCAAAAGGTTTCTCTTTCTCTCTCTCTCGAGTACTCCATATTGTGTTTGGGTATAAGATTGTGGTTCCTCTCTATGTTGTGGCCAAGGAGCAGATGGCCCTTATTTTAATCATCATGGTGATGACTAGCTTGTTTCTTAGTTGTGTTGCTAAGAATTTGGCTTCTGGGGTGTTGCTGGTTATGGACATGATGTTTTAGCTCACACAAGGTAGCTGTAATCTGAATTGTTATACTATGAGTGTAAGCAGATTATTATGGCTAGGTTGTAGGTTGGTTTGAAGCACATATAAATCCTGGTTATGAGTGTAAGCAGATTTTGGACAAATGAATCCATTTAATTTTGGGCATTGGAAGTCGCGTGTAAGCAGATTTTGGACAATGAATCCATTTAATCCTGGTTATGATACTTGCTTGGAAGTCGCGTGTAGGAAGCATTGATCTTGTAAGGGGTAAATAGACTTAGGAAAGCAACAAATCTACGAGTATCAAGATAAAATGGATCTGGTGATCTCTATGTTGCTGTGTTGTAATAAGTGTTTATTTTAAACAAAATAAGTAGAGCCTGCTACTTTTCAAAAAATCCCATACACAAATACCGCCGGCGAACATGGCATTTGCGCCAGGGGTAAATCCATACTAGCGCCGGCGAACGTGCCTTATTCGCCGAGGGTATCTTAAGATACCGCCGGCGAACTGGGTTGTGCCGGGGATTACACATTACCACCGGCGAGGTGGTCGCCGGTGAATAGAAATTCGCCGGCAGTAAGCCTTTTTGGTGCGCCGGCGGTAAGGTTTTCACTAGTAGTGTCATCAGAACCACCAGCCAATAGAGAGCTTCTCTTGGCGGAGCACTCACGTGCATCGGCCATCGGGGACGCCGGAAGGGGAGGACAACAATCCTGTGGGGCAGAACTTGCCTTACTAACCCGTTCAGCATCCCCACGAGGAAGTACATCGACCCCGGCGAGGCTCGACCATCGTTGTTGGCCAGCAGCCTGTGCTTACTCTGTCCGGGGCCCCTAGTACCGTCATTGCTTTAGCCATTGCAGAAGCTATGCTGGAGTTTCCGCTAGAAGTAGGTGGGGAGCACTCGCGTGCCAACGCGTGGCTCACGATGCTGGCACCCTTTGTCAGCGCCACTCATCTCCAAGGAGGATTTGCCATATCGCGCTCAATGGTTAGTGCCCCTCCTTCCTAGGGGCGAGGGGGTTAACCAGGGCCCCACGGTGGGCGCTAGGCCCCCACGCCCCACTAGTAGGAGAGCTATAGACCGTACTCGTCATTTTCCAAATAGTTGCCCTTCGAAGAGCCACTGCAAGGGAGATACTCCCCAGACTTTGGCTGGGGAGAGAGGTGACGATCACAATACTCTAGGCTCCTCCCAGACCTTGTGGTCACGGTACATATGTCGGGTCCTGAGCGAGCACCAAGGAGAAGACGCTCGGACGCGTATTGAACGCTTCTCGGAGCGTCATCTCTACGACAATGTTGAGCTAGCCAGAGCTGGGCGGAATGACACTACCTTCACTTCGGAACTACGGAGCGTCACGTGGACCCTGAAGTTCCAACCCGATGTACCTGACAAACACGACGGGAAGACCAACCCAAAGGACTTCCACCAAATTTAATACACGACGGTGTCGGTGGCCGGGGGTGATGAGCGGGGCATGACCAACTGGTTACCCCTCGCCCTAAAGACATAATCCTGGGCATCGCTCATCAACCTAACGGCAGGCTCTATCAAGTCATGGGAAGAACTCTGTGACCAGTTCACCGAGGCTTTCTAGGGAGGATTCAAGCGTCTCGTCATAGTCAGTGACCTAAACAAGCTATCTCAGAATATCGGGGAAATCCTACACAAGTTCACTCAGTGATTTTGCCAGGTAGTGCACACTGTCCCCAAGATGACCCTTGAAGCCATCGTGGCAGCATACCACATTGGCGTTTGGGACCCTCACATGAGGAAAAATATGAGTACGGGCAACCTCGACACCACCCCGGAGCTGATTGCTCTGGAGGTCAAGTGTGCTCGGGCTAAAGAGGGGTGACTTCAACCCAGCGAAGCCATTGACTAAGTCGAAGACTACACCAAGAAAAAGAAATGCAAACGCCTGCATGCGAAGCATGCCCTAGCGATCGAGCCAGAACACAAGAAGATAAAGGTGCACGAGGTGGCCGCTGTCGACACAGATGGTGAGCCATGGTGCCCCATCCACAACTCACCATATCACGCCCTGAAGAATGTAGCTGGGTCATGTCCTTAATGGAGATGCCAACCCACGGGGACTACTTTATCTGCCTGAAACCTGGCCACCGAGCGAGCGATTACATTGAATGACGAGACCGAGAAGACGCGAAGGGTGACCTGAGTGGCCCGTGATATCCGAGCCTGGCGGGACCACATCCTGGGTCGCGACGACGGAGGTCGGCCACCTCATACCAACAGGGAAGACGACGACGGGCCTTTCCAAGAGGCATGTGCTTAGGCATCAACCAGGATAACCCCGAAGGTCACGACGAGGCTCTAGCACCTCACCGTGCTCCTTCCCTTCCCTTTGCATCAACGTGTGGCACCTCTCCTATGTGAAGGGAGACCTTCCCCATGATGAAGGGAAACCTGAGCCAGGATAATCCCAGAAGGCGGACCCAGGATTCGGCACCTCGCCGAGCCCAGGCCTTTCACCCATCGCCATAGTGTGGCATTTCTCCTATGCGAAGGGAGATTTGTCTCGTGGTCGAAGGGAAACTAGAACCGAGACAATCCCTTCAAATATACTCGGGCTTCGGCACATCGCTGCGACCGGGACTTTTACCGTCGCCACTTCGTGGCATTTCGCCTATGCGAAGGGAGATTTGTCCCGTGGTCGAAGGGCAACCAGAGCCGAGACAATCCCGGAAAATAGACCCGGGCTTCGGCACCTCACCGTGCGCAGGATCTCCACCTATCGCCACCGTGTGGCATTTCTCCTAAGCAAATGGAGATTTGTCCCGTGGTCAAGGGGCAACCAGAGCCGGGGTAACCCTATAAGATATACCCGGGCAGCAACACCTCGCCGCTCCTACGACCTTCACCCATTTCCACGGCATGGCATTTATCCTATGCGAATGGAGATTTGTCTCGTGGTCAAAGGGCTACCAAAGAAGGAATAATACTGGAAGATGTACCTGGACCTTGGCACCTCACCGCGTTCGGACCCTCCACCTAGCATCACTGTTTGGGATCTCCTATGCGAAGGGGGACTGGTGTCGTGACTAAAGGGAAACCGGAAATCAGGGCGGGACTTGGTCCTACCCAGAGAACGTGTCCCCGGGTATGTTCCCGTGACCCTATTAACTTGACCGCACCTCCAGCCATTTGCAAAGTCGAGTACTACGCAAGGCTAAGGACCCATGAGGGTGACCCCGGGTATATTCCCGTGGTCCTGTGGATGGGTCCTAAGTCGACCAGTTGTGGAGAACAAACCCGTCGACCATAGTTCTCTCGTGTATGATGCCTTGGAAGATACCGGGATATACGTGTTCGAAGAGTCCACTGGAGGGGTCGGCGGTACTATAGGACTCATGCAGTTCTTATATGGTACGCGGGTCTGAGGCTGCAGGAGTTGCAAGAATCACCTCGGAAGGATAGGGACCCATGAGGATGACCCAAGTATATTCCCGCCGCCCTATGGACGAGGCGCTAGATGACCAAGTAACATAAGAACTCATGAAACCCCGGGCAACTATTGCTTTAATTGGGGGATGAATGAGAAAAGCGATGAAGGAGCCTTACAAGAAACTACAGAAGGCCTAGTAGAAACTACTGATCGTGGTGTCTAGCGGATGCCACGATTTTCTGCACCACGGATGCTATAGTAGTGGTTTCTGCCGATAATCTGTCCTCCTCGGGGATCGACAGAAGATCGATGGATAAGTCCAGCTGGGGGTGGTGATGGTAAAGCCGGGAGAGTAGAAGGAAAGAGAGGGACCTCACTATGTCTCTCCCCTCCCGGACTACCACCTGGTCGATCATCCTCCACCACCCCTCCACTTGGCCAGTTAAGTCGTCAAGAAATAGAACTAGATCATCCATCTTGTCTTCCCGTCGAAGAGCACGAGGCACTAGGAGCATGGAGCGCATCGCCTCGCTGATGCACTAGAAGGCGGCCTCCAAGTGTCCCAGGTCACGACAGCGGAGGTGGCACAGCTCCGCTGCCTCCAGAAATTATTCTTAGAGGCATGGCTCAAGTCAACCGTTCCAGCTTCTCCATCTAGCAATGCACCAGCATGTCACGGGCCCGAACCTCCTGCTGAGCTTCAGCAATATTGGTTTGAAGGGACGAGACACGCTCAGCCAGGGAGGCTTCATGGGCCATGCAGAGGAAGCATGTACCTTCGCACAACGACTTGCCTCAGAAAGCTCCTCAACGGTCTGGCAGGCATTGCCAAGTCTTGACGAAGAGTCTGCACCATCTAGTCATGGAGCTTCATGGTGTGGAGGTGCGTCTGATCCAGCGTCCCCATGACCCGCATGCGCTCTTGTTCTTGAGCAAGGGAGGCCTCGGCGTGGCGGGCCTCTGTTGCCCCCACCGATTGGATCAACTCCCGGTGCCCTTATAGAATTGACAAGAGGGCAGCCTAGAAGCGAACCTCGGCGGAGAAATCATCACCACCCGGGTCCTCGCGGATAGAAGCCTCATCAACAAAGATGGACTATCTTGATCCAAGCCGGGAAGACACGCGAAGATCTCTCACCAGACCTCCAGTCGGGCGACCTCTTGTTCGCCAGCGGACACCACACATTCGCGTGTGAAGAAGATGCTCCACGAACGAAGGGCCGGGGGAGGACCTAGAAGAGGACTGGAAGGAGGGGACTCTGTTAGGAATAGTAATTCCGATAGGACACGGAACGGTGTCGTGTGCGTGTGTGTTCCGAGTAGGACTAGTAGTCCAACACCTATTCGTATTGACGCTGCGTCTTGCCGGGTATATATACACCCATATAGTAGCCTTGTAAGACAACCGTGAGATTCAATACAAACAACAGGACCGAGAGGGCCCTGTAGCAATCAACATTGTTTTTCCTGGTACGTACTCGTGTTAGTTGAGAGAGCTAGTTCTTTTGATCAGGCTAGATAGCTAGCTTGCTGATCGTTGTTAGCTGGTTCTTATACGTGCGCGCAACTCGCCGGAATACTTCGCCGTCGTCACGCCGGACTGCACTCGGCGTTTGGGGCTGAGCCAACAATTGGTATCAGAGCCTCGGGGAGGATCTCCTAGTAACGGGAGGTCATGACGGGCAAGGAGCAAGGCGAGTACTCCAGTGCGGCTGCGGGTGCATCGGTGTCATCGCAGTACCCGCGGTATGATCGCGGCAACTACACGACGTGGGCGAAACGGATGGAGTGGGCCATGGAGGGCAACGACATCTGGGAGGCTGTCGATCCCGGCGGCGACGAGTTCAAAAAGGGCGCGTCGAAGTACCACAAGGACCGACAGGCACTCACGGCCATCGGCTCCGTGGTGCCGGCGGACGTGATGCAGCACCTGATCTCGAAGGATTCTGCAAAGGCGGCGTGGGAGACACTCAAGACGTTGAATCTTGGGCACGAGCGCGTCCGCAGGGCGAACCTACAAACCTTGCAGAAGAAGTATGAGAACCTGGAGATGGAAGGAGATGAGACGTTGGACGCTTTTGCTTCGAGGGTAGCCACAATTGTCAACGGGATTCGCGCGCAAGGTGAGAAGATGGAAGATATCTCAGTCGTAATGCGTTTCCTTCGCGTGGCGCCGCCGCGGTACATATCTGTGGTGTCGGCAATCGAGCAATACGTTGATCTCACCACCCTCACAATGGATGACCTGGTTGGACGGTTCAAGGCGCATGACGAGCGGATGAAGATCACCTACGGCGACGCGAATCAAGATGAGCACCTCATGCTTACACGTGCCCAGTGGCAGGCAATGGTCGCCAAGGAGAGGAGCGATAAGGCATCTGGCAGTGGCGATGGTTCGGTCCCGGCGAAGAAGTCGGACAGCAAGCCGAAGAAGCCAAAGAAGAAGTTCGACAAGAAGAATCTTCGCTGCCATAAGTGCAATCAGCTCGGGCACTTCAAATCAGAGTGTCCCAACCGTTCAAAGGAGAAGGCTCTCATGGCGAAGGAAGGAGATGATGGACCGATGATGCTCATGCTCGAAGCTTGCGAGTTAATGACCACCAAGGAATCAACTCCTTAGGAGTCCGCTACGGAGATCGTCACACTCGTGGAATAGAAGGTCTTCCCGCGGAGGATTCAGACGGTTCACGACGTTTGGTACCTCGACATAGGAGCTAGTAACCACATGACTGGCGACAAGGCCCAGTTTTCTGAGTTGAACCTCATGGTTGGAGGCTCCGTTCGATTCGGCGATGGGTCGAAGGTGGAGATTGCAGGACGAGGCACTATCCTGTTTGAGTTGAAGGATGGAGGTCACAAGGTACTCACTGACGTGTACTATATTCCCAAGCTTAAGACCAACATTATCAGTCTTGGACAGCCCGCGGAGCATGGATGCAAGATCGTGTTGGAGGACGAGTTCCTGTGGGGATATGACCGCCAAAGGCAGCTCATCATGAAGGTGGAGAGGTCGAAGAATAGACTCTACATCCTCAATCTCAATCGGGCGGATCCAGTATGTTTGATGACAAGCATGGAAGACTCGGCGTGGAAGTGGCATGCACGCTACGGACATCTAAATTTCCAAGCTCTACGACAACTTGGACAGAAGGAGATGGTACGTGGCTTACCGTGTGTTGATCATGTTGAGCAGGTGTGCGACGGTTGTCTCATTGGGAAGCAAAGGCGAGCCCCGTTTCCAAGGGAGGGACAATATCGAGCAAGTAAGGTTCTTGAGTTGGTGCATGGAGACTTATGCGGACCAATCACACCGGCGACCCCCGCCGGGAACAAGTACTTTTTGCTCATCGTCGACGACTTCAGTAGATACATGTGGGTTGTGCTGCTGAAGAGTAAGGATCAAGCTTTGCAAGCGTTCAGGATTGTGAAGATGGCAGTCGAGGTGGAGTCCGAGGCAAAGTTGAAGGCCCTCCGCACCGATCGGGGTGGGGAGTTCAAATCCAATGAATTCAAGGCATTTTGTGAAGCTCATGGGATCCCGCGGTATCTCACCGCACCATATTCACCGCAGCAAAACGGTGTTGTGGAAAGAAGGAACCAAACCGTGGTGGCCATGGCACGCAGCATGATGAAGAGCAAAGGCATGCCAGGCAGGTTTTGGGGTGAGGCAGTTAGTACAGCTGTCTATTTGCTAAACAGGGCGCCAACTAAGAGTGTAGTTGGTATGACGCCGTACGAAGCATGGTACGGGCGCAAGCCCTCGGTTGATCATTTCCGCACTTTCGGGTGCGTGGCGCATGTGAAGACGGTGACCGGGCATACTAGCAAGTTGGCGGATCGAAGTACTCCAATGGTCATGATCGGCTATGAATACGGTTCGAAGGCGTATCGCGCGTACAATCCAGTGAACAAAAAGTTGGTGGTGACACGCGACGTCGTCTTCGAGGAGGAGAAATCATGGAATTGGAGCTCTGCGGAACCGGTACAATCAATTTCTGATGAAATATTTACTGTAGTCTTTAGTGATTCGCATGCAGATGATCAAGAAACGGCGTCCCGTGGTGTTACGGATTTAGGCGCTGGTTCAGAAGATGGAAGGCCGGAAGTGAGCAGCAGCAGCGCTACGCCTGGAGAGGTATCTCCGCGTGGGAGTCCCGGCACAAGCAGCAGCTCACGCGCTGCACCTGGAGGCTCGGCGTCGCCATCCATTCCACGCGCGGACGAGAGCCCTGGAGCAAGTGGCCCATCAGCTGCACACTCCCATCCAGGAGGGACTAGCGGTAGTCCAGAAGTGAACGCGGGCGACGATGTCATGTCGCCAACATGCAGTACACCAACAGAAACTGCAGGAAATTCAGTAGACGCTGAAACAAGTACTACGTCAGCTTCCACGTCTCCTCCAAGTGCACGGGAAGAAAGGAGATGGCCGCCTACTCCAGAAAAATTACGAAGTGTACTGGAGTTGTATCCGTCGGAGACCCTTCGTACAGCGCATGCGCGAGGGAGAGGACAAGGTCGGTGTTTACTCACCGAGGAGCCGACGAAATTCGAGGACGCTAATACGGAGGAGTGTTGGCGTCGTGCTATGGATGAGGAGTTGGGATCGATCAAATACAACAATACATGGGAGCTTGTCGATCTACCCAACAATCACAAGGCCATAGGGCTCAAGTGGGTGTACAAGATCAAGAAGGATGCCGAAGGGAAGTTGGTGAAACACAAAGCTCGGCTAGTGGCCAAGGGATACGTGCAAGAGCATGGTGTGGATTTCGAAGAAGTGTTTGCTCCCGTTGCAAGGATGGAATCGGTGAGATTACTTATCGCTCTCGCAGCTCAAGAATCTTGGAAATTGCATCACAAGGATGTGAAATCCGTGTTTTTGAATGGGGAGTTAGAAGAAGAAGTTTATGTGAAGCAACCACCAGGATACATCAAAGAGGGAGAAGAACACAAGGTTTTGAAGCTACACAAGGCGTTGTACGGGCTACGGCAAGCCCCTCGGGTGTGGAACATCAAGCTTGATCGTACATTGATCTCTCTCGGATTCGAGAAGAGCCCACTGGAGCATGCGATGTATAAGCGAGGTAAAGGAAGGGATCATCTACTAGTTGGCATATATGTTGATGATCTATTGATAACTGGAGCGGATGAGAAGGAGATTGCAATGTTCAAGCTACAGATGAAGGAGTTATTCAAGATGAGTGATCTAGGCTTGTTGAGCTACTACCTTGGGATTGAGGTACATCAAAAGCTGGGTGAGATCACGCTATGCCAAGATGCATATGCAAAGAAGATACTTGAGAAGTGTGGCATGGAAGAATGCAATCCAACTCATGTTCCGATGGAACCTCGTCTTAAACTGAGCAAAAGGAGTGAAGCACCTGCGGTTGATGCAACGGAGTATAGGAGTGTGGTCGAAAGTTTGAGGTATCTCATTAACACAAGACCCGACTTGGCCTATTCCGTTGGCTATGTGAGTCGCTTCATGGAAGCACCCACAATGGAGCATTGGACAGCTGTGAAACATATACTCAGGTATATCAAAGGTACTACAAACTTTGGTATTGTCTACTCGAAAGAGAAGGAGGAGATGAAGCTACTTGGCTACAGTGATAGCGACATGGCAGGAGATATTGACGACCGTAAGAGTACCTCGGGCGTGGCATATTTCTTGGGAAGAAGCATAGTAAGTTGGCTATCACAAAAGGAAAAAGTGGTGGCACAGTCATCCTGTGAAGCTGAGTATATTGCGGCTGCAACTGCGGCGTGTCAAGGTGTGTGGCTAAGGAGTCTACTTGGTGATCTCACCAATCGGAAGGCGGAACAAGTGGTGCTCAATATTGATAACAAGTCTGCAATTTCATTGTGCAAGAATCCGGTGCATCATGACAGGAGTAAGAACATTGATACGAAGTATCACTACATACGGCAGTGTGTAGAGGAGAGCAAGATTGAAGTCAACTATGTTTGCACCAATGATCAGCTTGCGGATATCCTAACTAAATCTTTGGGACGAGTGAAGTTTGCGGAGATGCGAGGAAGGATCGGCGTCCAAGCTGTGAAGTTAGGCACATCGTGCTTAGGGGGGTGATTGTTAGGAATAGTAATCCTGATAGGACACGGAACGGTGTCGTGTGCGTGTGTGTGTTCCGAGTAGGACTAGTAGTCCAACACATATTCGTATTGACGCTGCGTCTTGCCAGGTATATATACACCCATATAGTAGCCTTGTAAGACAACCGTGAGATTCAATACAAACAACAGGACCGAGAGGGCCATGTAGCCATCAACATTGTTTTTCCTGGTACGTACTCGTGTGAGTTGAGAGAGCTAGTTCTTTTGATCAGGCTAGATAGCTAGCTTGCTGATCATTGTTAGCTGGTTCTTATACGTGCGCGCAACTCGCCGGAATACTTCGCCGTCGTCACGCCGGACTGCACTCGGTGTTTGGGGCTGGGCCAACAGACTCATGGCCCCTCCGGACGGTGGCAGAGGGAGTAGGAAGGCTCACCAGAGGAGCCACCACCCCACTCGTTCCTCCATCAATCCATGTAGTCACAAAACAAGATCAAAACTCAATTAGAACCAGGAAAAAGGCCGGGCAGCTGGAATGACCACTAGAGCGAGGCTGACTCTCCACGGCTAGATCGGGGAGAGGAGGTCCAAGTCGAGCTGAAGGAAGGAGGATTTGGGGAGGGGACTAGAGAACCTTCACCAATTGTAAACCTTGTGATATTCAGATAGTGGATAGTTGCAGGACATTGGGCTCCACGCACCACGGATCTGAACCTGGGTTAAAAGCACCATGTCTCTCTCTGTGATTGTGTTCGTCTAGCTCGCCGATTGAGCTCGCTGGAAGTTGCAACCCTAGCCAAACAACAAAGAGGGACTCATAACACTATGTAACATGCCTCCTCACCTTCCCGGGTGCACGCTACCCGACTAACATCAAGGGAGTAGAGCCACCCGAGAGGGAGAACCCATGACAGGTTCGATAGAGCTACCTCTGACCTATAACTCAGGCAAGCCATAGAAATGAGAGAGCTGCTGAAATATTTCTTGGTTATGTCATTGTCACCATGACAAGTTCTGCTAGCATGATCTTCCACACCACATCTGGTAATAGTCATTTGTTCAGAACCTTCGGTGTAATCTTCTTGTCACTTTTGTGATATTATTGTAACACTTCAAAGGACACTCTTAATAAAAAATGTGTTCTACCAGTGCTATAGAACATCATAATAACGACGGTTGGAGGCATAGCTCATGGATTGGAATGCTTCTCAACTGTTTATACATAGAAATACAGAAGAGAATCAGCGACATGCTTGAAGCAAAATAGATTTAATTTGGTTTCTAAGCGTAGATAATTACTAGTATCCTTAGAGTTTTTGCATCATTAAAAAGATTCTTGACTCTATAGTCACGAATCTAGATACATGGTTAACTTCCTCAAGCGCATGGCAACACGAAACAACAGTACAAAGATAACTTTGGAGTTAGAATATAAACATAGAAAAGATAATAATAAATAAATAGAAGTTCAAATGATTTGTATTCTTACTCAGAAATTCTTCCTCAAGCGCATGCTAATAATAGTTATTAGATATTTATTTTTCATTATTTATGTTTATTATTCTATGCTATAACCTCTATGTGTATAGATTATGAGAATCCAAGTAAAACTCATATGCACGTGTACAAAGATAAACACCAAGGTTTTTCTATTCTCGCCTCTATGACCAACCCATGTGTTATGTGATGATCAAATTTTCCTAATCATGGTGTAAGTTATTGTAACTGAGGATACCACATACTATGAGAGTTTACATGGGTATACCCTACGGGTGCCCAATGTTAGCCTATACGGTTTAGCCCAACAGAAGCCCACGAAGAAGGCTTACCACAATCGTGAATCCGGGGAGGATTTCGGGTGGCCCAAGCCCGGTGAAGATTCGACTCCTTGGCAGACATGTCGTCTTTGGATAGAAACTTGAAGGGGGAAACCCTTAAACTGTAACCGACTCGGCCTATCTCCGAGACCTGGCCTATCTATATAAAGGACAGAAGGGCACGGCGAAGAGGATCTCAGCTCATAATTTAGCACACCTCTCCCAAGATCTAATCTGCGCACCCCTGTAACCTTTGGCATTGCTGTAACATCCCAAAAATATTAAAATAACAAAGCATTCATATGTGTATGCATCCTATTTGGAATTCTTTTGAATTTCCTTGTTTATGTGTTTCTTTGCTTGTAAAAGGATTCTTAGGTGAAATAAACATCATCTAAACAATCCCCACACTTTTCCCAAAGACAAATAAATCAAAACAAACAAAATGAGGGAATGGTCATTTTGGCCAATTTAACTCCCATGCCTACTTTGGTTGTCTCTAACTTTCAGAACCTAACAGAAACTTGTTTGGATCTTTGCACCCCTTGATAGTACTCATAACAAAGTATCAAGGCCCACTTTTTGATCATCCAGAAACATTCAAATGCATAGTTTAAAGGACAGTTTAAAATTGAATCTTTATCATATGGGAAGATCCCACTTTTTCAAAAACCACTCAAACAAGCTCAACTTTCAAAACCCAAGCATCTACAGGCTCACCAGCACCAACCTAGCACACCCACCAAAAATCTTTTCAAAATTCAAAACTTGAATTCTTGCGGCAATTTCACCAAACACCTTGTAGATACAAATCAAACAAAATCTAAACACTATTTGGAGCAGTGATTTGAGCATAACTTGTTCCCTCTATGGACACCACTAGCCTTAGTAGATCATCTAACAACCTAAACTAATCTCTAGCACTACTGTAAGCTACCATTGTCATCAATGGTGAGCAGGCCAAGTGCACCCTTGCCACCCACATGTCGACAGCGAGCTAGGAGAAGCACCAAGCCTAGACAACATGTCTGGGAGCAAGCTAACACCCTACTGCCACTCCCTGTCCAGCACTCGAACCTTGCCAGCCCCTGGACCACACGCACAGACCATGCCAAGCTCGCCAGCAACCATGCCGAGAGCGTGCCCCGTGCGCCACGCTCGACAGATGCCCACAGACCGCGCGCCACCCTCGCCACATGCATACGTGATCACCACCGTCTCAGCAACCCCGCAGACACGCTCGTTCGCCGTCGCGCGGACCAAGCACGCTGTGCGCCATAAAAACTTCCATCGGGCACGCGCAGAGCACCGCCGCGTTCCGACCAATCCGCACCGCCCCACGCCTCGCCACCACGTCGTTGAGCTTCTCCAGGGATCACAACACCACCCCCTACCATCGCCCATGCCGATAGCCCTCTGTACCGTCGACCACGATGAGCTCACCTTGCGCCCGTCGGTCCCCCTCTCTCCACTATAAATAGAGGCTACCCCTGCCGAATTGAGCACACCATCTCACTCCCCTCTCCTCACTGATCGTTCCACCCTGTTCCTGGAGCAAGGCGAGCAGCGCATCGCCAGAATTTCAATGCGTAGAAATTACCTTTCTAAAAATGAAATGAATTAAACCAAGCTTTAACCTTGTAATGTTAGTGATGATGCTAGATCATCTATAGGACCATTGTGTGTGATGATTGCAAGTAGTTAAGTATTCTTTGGTGATTGTGTACCTCGTATTTATTTATAGACGCTAGTACCAACCAAGGATACGAGGAAGAAGGAGGATACTACGAAGAAGAAGCCAAGGAGAACTTCAACCACTGCTCTGCACAAGACAAGCCTAATACTACTAGTTGAATGTGCAAGCTAAGACTTGCAATTTAGCAAGCTTATACTGATATTGACGCAAGCCAATACTTTCTTGTTACCATGCCACATATATGCCTTAAGCATAGATGATCATACCCATTTGATAACCCCATTACTAGTTTTTCTTACAAGCTTTATACTTTATTTCTTTATCAAAGCTAGTACTTAGAGCTTACTTAAGTGAATGGTAGATTCTAGAGAGAGTTGAAGGTTGCATAAAGAGCATAAAATTTTGCCTAAGCTAGATAATATTGATGTCATCCCAAGGCATAAGATTGAACTTAGTTGAAAACTCCACTAGTTTACCACCCCTCATTAGTACTCACCCCCACTTGTAGATGCTAGTGCCAAGCATAAAATTTGATCAACTTTAGATGGGAATACTTGGTGGAAAATGGTTATGAAAACCTTGGAATGATGGATCATTCTATTGAGATGTTTTGGACATGTGTTTCCGAACACCAGATGATTTATGGTGATGAAAATGTTGAGGCATGAGCCTTAGCCCTTTATAAAACTGATGGTTGTCTGGATGCGATACCATTCCGATTTTACCGTACAACCACAATACCCGAGAATTGGGTAGGGCTTGACTGGAAACTTATCTACCTTAGTATTAGTTCCCTCACGGCCAAGGTATGAGTTGCTGCTACCTTGTGAAGATTGTCCACCTGTGCAGTACCCAAGATGACAGTTGGTCATGGTTGCGAGGCTAAACTCACAGGAGAGGTGCTTATAATAGGGCGTGTAATTGAAAGGATAGGATTGATTATCCGCATACTGAGTATGGTGAATTCAGGATTTGTTCCTGACAGATGTATCGAATGTTGTGGTGAAAGTGTACAATCTCTGCAGAGTGTCAAACTATTCAAATATCCGCATCCGCGGTTATGGACAGTTGGAGTGGCCATACTGTTCCCCTGTCAGATGTTTTCAAAATGACTTATGAAATGAATTGAGACTTTGACTTGACCACAACAGAGTTGTGATACGAAATACAAGTTCCCACTTAGGTGTTATAAAATTTGATTAGCGTTCTCTTGTTTCTGAACTTAGTAGATGTAAATCTGGCTTTTTGCAAAACAACCCTAGTGCTTAGTGTCCTATTACAAAAACCCCTTCACTTGTTAGTATTAGTTTGCGAGTACTTAAAGAGTACTCATGGCTTTGTCCCTGGATATTCCCGTGGCCAGACTATGAAGAGGAGTACCTGGAGGATGGACCCCAGGAAGGTTACGACAACTAGGATCATGTCCCATCGTCAGCATTGCCTGTGACCCCGAAGATGGAGCTTCGCCTACGCTACCGTTATTATTACGTATTTCCGCTTCTTGTGTTGTATTACAAACTGGATCATGAGATCCTTATTTGTGTAAGACCTTATGTATGGTTTGTAATGGATGATGTACTGTGGTATCCAATTCTGTTATGTCTCGCAAAAATGGTAATCCTAGGATTGCGATGTATGGCATAACAGACATCTGGGATTAAATATCCGGGTGTTGACAATTTCCATTAACAAAGAGCAAACAAGCAGGAGTAGGGTTTTCCCTCAGGAGGCCTGAACCTGGGTAAACCTCATGTCCCCGTGCTACGAGTCTGCTAGCCGTTGCATGATATCCAACGTCCCCTACTTCTCTAAAACCCAAGTCCATAACAATGGGCATTGATAAGTTGAATCCTCGTCAGGAGTACATTCTCATAAGAACATGGGAAATGAACTCATCCAACAAATGATTACTATGAGCTATAATCATTAATGTTAATAGTTAATCACCATTACTATCTTATGCATAAATCCTTATATGGTGAGAGTATCAAGTGCCCTCATGCTGTAAGACATGTATTTTTTATTGTTCCAACACCACCTATAGAGGTGGCCTTACATGCAATATCAGTATGCTTACGAAAGCACGACTAGTTATTTGGAGAGTTGAAGACTGATATCTTGACCCTTTTTGACAATGGAGAGATATACTCGGTCAGCATAATGAGATTGGGGGTCACTCTCATTGTGTCGTAGCATGTGAGCCAGGACCCACTGGTTAGCGGCTAAGTAGATGAGTGTCCTGGATGACAAGGGCATCGGAAAAATACGAGTGAGATGTGCTCGGCAGAGGTATGGTCTTGACATGATGAGGCCTATACAGACTAATGTCAGCTATGGTGTAGGTACCTATGGATGATACGAACACTACGAGACAAGCTTTGGTCCGCTAGACGGGCGTGGACAAGGAGGAAGAGACAACGACACATGTGAGGCGATCCGATCTCCCCATCTTGGGATGCCACGGAAGGAGGGATATGGCCCGATTGAGGACAGGAGGGCCAGGGAGTGGCCTCGTCTAAGCCCCGAAAGGACTATGGGAGCGCATCTCCTAGGCCAGGCGCGAACCGGGAGCCAGAGTCAACTGAGCCTGGCAGGACATGTCAGGCTTAGGCCTTGGGAATTGGCGATGCGCCAGCTTTTCTGGAAATCTAATTTGCACACCCCTGTAACCTTTGGCATCGCAATCAATCAAAAATAGGAAACATGAGTAGGTTTTTCCCTCCGGGGTCCTGAACCTAGGGAAACCTCGTTTCCCATGGTGCAAGTCTTTTAGCCGTTCGTTATCTCTAGTGTCCCCCCTTCTCCAAAACCCAAGAACATATAAGCAGGCATTGACGAGTCGAACTCTCGTCAATTGTTGCTGTCTGCGGGAACTGGGGATGCTGATGTTGTAGTAGCGATGGCCCCATCCACCGCAATCTTCGACTCCTTTGTGACGAGGAACCACCTCCTCTTTGGCACCATCGACTTCACCGTCCACTAGTCGGTGACCCGGCATAACTTCGATTCCATAGCATATGGAGTTGATATGATGCTCAGAAGCCTATGATTCTTGGGGGCCAGATGGCCACCCTTCTCCTCCCTAAATGGGTGGTGCCTCCGGCAATCGCACTTGCTTCGTGGGTGCCGCCAATCGGTGTCCTAGAAACACCCTCGCTGACATACTATTCGGATGAAAACAGCAGTTGCAACTCTGGTATGTGTGACCCTCCAACGGAAGTAGGAACCTACGGTTCCGGATCTAAGAGCTTTGGGAGTAACTATCTCCCCCACCGCCACATGTGTGCGGTCGTCATCGATGCTCATGTCGAAGCCAATCCACTGGATCCCCCTATCGCTGCGAATGGAACCGATTTGCAGGCTCCTAACGCCGTATATGGGACACACCCTCCCAACATCAATGCAACGGTGCGCCTCTACCAAATCCCAACGGGAACAGGCCACCTGAAGCCACCAACAGTGGCAATCACGCTCACTAGAAGATCTATCTCAATGATGCCCAATGGGAAAGAGGTTAGGAGCCATGAAAGGTACAAACCCTCTGCCGATAGATGCCTCTCTCGACATGTTGATGGGCTATCACTAGCTCCTCATAAAGGAGCATAATTGACAAGTCGAGTAGAATAAAGAGCTCGAGAAGCGCAGGCGAGTAGCTGATGAGTCAAGTGCTCGGCGAGCCGCGCTCTCCTCCATCCACGGATCCTCTTCGAAATGAAACTACGGCAACGCCGCCTACAAGAGCCGCTCCTAACTGGAGCACATGGATCGCAATTCCATACACGAGGCCACCAGGGCACTCGACATGTCCTTCATGTCGATGGACTCACAAGGCAACATGATGCCCAAGACGCCGCAGTCATAGCTATTGGGAATATGCCCTAGAGGCAATCATGTATGATGATATTTCCCATTGTATTCATAAAGATATTAAGTTGTCCTTGTATAAACATCTGACGTGTATAAATATGTGATTCAGTTGTGGAACTATACATTCATGTTGTTTGTACTAAGTATCCTTGGTCATTCAGGTTGTGCTGGACACACAACTTAGACCAATGTGAAAGTCGGCTGATGACTCGGTTCCACCTGTCATGGGCATGGTGATGCTATTTCGACTTACACAGATTCGGCTAAAGAGTATAGCGAGTCGGATTGACCCATATTGGGTACAACGAACAAGTTGTCATTTGTATATCTCAATGAATGCAATCCTTAGACCTGAGGTTGCTGCATAGTCTGAGTTGAGTATCACCGAATTAGGTTCTGTCAAACGCTGATGCGTAACTGGGAAGTTATAAAGGCAGAGTTCGGGTCGACTGAGAATCAAGCTGCGTGATGTGAATAAAAAAGATGGGATTTTTCCCCACCAGTTGGAGATATATTCTCTAGGCCCTCTCGGATGATATGATTCGGAAAGCATGGCCATGAATGACTCGGTTAAGTGTTAACCGATGCGATCGACTAAGAGTTAGCCGGATGAATCATTTATCTTGGATAGAGAAGAGAGTCGAACTATTTAAGGGATGACAAATATTCTCCTATAGTCTGACAAAGTATATCGTGAGGCAAAAGGGACTCGGACGCAAGTCGCATTGGAAATGCATGTCGTCATGACTCTTTGGTACTTGGGAGTCGGCACATTCTGCTAGGATCCTCTACCGACTGATTGATTGAGAGTCAGACTCTAATCATGTCCATGTTACCATGAGCCTACGGGGTCACACACTTAAGAGCAGAAGCAAGTTTGGATTGGATCTGAACCGAAAATCTTGTTGGGTTGGACCCGAGCCTGATTGTGGACTGAGTAAGTGAGTCAGACTCATAGTGACTAATATTATATGGGCTTTAGTGAATGGGCCACAAGTGAGTGGAGCCCACTTTCACTCCCTATATATAGTGGGGCGCAAAAACCCAGGAGGGTTAACGGTTAGGTCATTCCATGTCTTGAAAATCCTAGCTCCACAATAGTCTTGCCGCCGTAACGAACTTAGCAGTTCACCACCAGTGCCCCTCCTTGTACGTGTGGATACCAACAGTAGTGTTGTATGATCAGCACCACGACGATCGGGATCGGTTCAGATCATGAGGACTACACATCATCAATTGACGCGCTTCATTAGTAATCCAAAACCGCGCGTCTAGTGGTAATCCTCGTATCCTTCTACCTCAGCTAGATCTTGGGATCACCAAATTAGAGGTAAAAGTTTTGTTTTATCTCTACCTGTCCCAAACAGTGGTATTAGAGCAATAGCTTCTGGTTTTAGGCTCGAGATCGCGCATATGTGATATGTGTTTAGCTGTAGATGGGATCTATATGCTGTTTTGGTGGTCGATATATAAGATAGATCGGTTTTGTACGAGGTTGATTAGATCAACTATACTCGAGGGAATGGATGATTTGTTTTCCATGATTATACCACTGCGGTCGTGGAATGACATACCCCTAATGGTTGATTTCCACCATTGGGGTAGACTGTGAGACGTAAATCCAGATGCGGTGATCGAAGATCAAAGCAGTTTGATCGATTCAGAACAATGGTCGGAATCCATGTTCGTAATGTAGATGAGATCCACGTTTTTGGAATGTAGATGAGGTCAAGTCATAGCGTCTTAGATGTCGGGATGTCGGCTTCTCCCTGTCATAGCGTCTTAGATGTCGTTGCGAGTTTCACAATGTCGGTAGATAGTGTATCTATGCGTAAGTTGTTTTTGCAAGAAGTTGTGAATGGTATGGTTCATGTGCATGTGATGTATGTGTGTAATCCATACATTATCTGTGAATCACTGGTTTTGTCAGCCGATTGGAGCCTAGGTGCTATCATTTTATTGTATAACGACATGCGTGTCAGATGCTCTCTATGTAATTTACTTTACTAAGCTAATATAGTTGTTTGGATAACCGGGATGGCATGCAAGTCTATGTACATGTCAGCGACATGTACTAAGACGACAAGTAACAAGAGTTGGCACGAGTCGGATTACAGGATTTGTGGAGTTAGAGATCGCCATGAAGAGAGTCATACCATTTCACATTATAATTGCTTTATTTTGTATTATTGATATGTCTCTCTTTTACCTCTCTTAGATAGTCAGTAAAATTTAATCCCTCAAAGAAGGTCTAGTCGGTTTTCCCGCTAGTGTTTGCACCATCACAAGTCGAACCATTTTGGTAGTGGGCTCATAAAATTGAGGTGCTGCCAATTATTTCCGACTAGGTGGGTGAGTCGGACTCTTACAGCGGAAACACTCGGTAAGCTAGACGGGTCTATCACAACGGTTGTGAGACTCAGGGAAAAGTCGTATGGGATCTAGGGCATGTGATGCCACCAGACCAACAGGAGTCGTACGAGATACGATTGATGAGAGTTGTCTACCTAGATCATTTGGCGGCTAGCAGTGATGCTAAAGCTCACTAGCCGACTTGGTTATTTAGGATCCTGAATCACTAAGCAACCATTGGAGGGGTGTTGGTTCTAGTGGGAGCATAAATATTAAAATGTTTAATATTCTTGCTCTTTTATGAATACATGTCTTAATTGTTTTGCATATTTTTTGTTGTAGATCTTGGCACCAAGTAACATTCACCCTCATATATCTGGTTTTGTTTTGAGAACCATTCTAGATAAAGATAAGATAAATGCCAATAATTTTACCAACTGGTATCGAAATCTAAGAATTTTTATCAAACATGAAAAGAAGGACCATGTCCTAGACAACCCACTTCCAGATGAGCCGGATGAGAATGCGACTATCGCTGCCACCAATGCCTATCATCGGACTAAGGATGAGTCCACATATATTAGCTGTGTCATGCTTCCTCACATGGAACCGGACATGTAGAAGCAATTCGAGAATGTTGAGGCCTATGATATGATCGAAAGCCTCAAAAGTATGTTCCAAGCGTAGGCTAAGACTGTGAGGAATCAAGTCTCTCCGGCTTTTCCGAGTTCCAAGCTTAAGGATGGTGATCCACTGAGTCCGCATATGATCAAAATGGTTGGTTACGTGCAGTCTCTATAGAGGCTTGGCTACCCCATTAGCGAAGAGTTCACTGCGAACATAATTTTGAACTCTCTTCCTAGTGCATATGGCTAGTTCATATCGAACTACCACATGCATGGTATGGATAAGAAGCTCACTAAATTGCATGGGATGCTCAAGCAGCCAGAGGCAGATCTCAAGAAGGGCGTCAGTCAAGTGTTGATGGTGTAGAATAAGGCAAAGTGCAAGAAGGGCGTCAATCGGGTGCAAAGGAGGCTCCGGACCTGATCCCAAGCGCTCCCTCAAGGATTAAGCCATCTCCTTCAGCCGTATCCACATGCTTCTACTACCAAGCGGATAGCACTGGAAGAGGAACTACAACAAGTATTTGGCCGACAAAGCCAAGAGTGGAGGTATGACTTCCGACTTAGGTACACTTGTTTGCAATGTTATAGACATTTATCTTACTAATGCACCTAATAGTTCTTGGTTTTATGATACCGGATCATTTATTCACATCTGGAACTCGTTGCAATGAATGGTAAGAACTAGGAGAATAACAAGAGGCAAGGTTGATATTCGAGTTTGCAACAAAGAGAGAGTCGCTGCATTGGAAGTCGTCACGATGCAACTTCATTTACCTTACGGATTCATTATGGAACTGAATAATTGTTATTATGTTCCAGTGCTCAGTCGAAACATTATTCCTGCTTCATGTTTGATGAGGCAAGGCTATGAGTCGAATATTAAGAATAATGGTTGTTCTTTGTATTTGAATGATATGTTTCATGGGTTTGCACCTGTCTAGGAAGGGTTATTTAGTTTGAATCTTGATGGTGAGTAGGCTTATAACATAAATGTTAAAAGGTTGAAACCAAATGATAAGAATATGACTTACTTTTGGCACTGTTGGCTTGGTCATATAAGTTGGAAACACTTGAAGAAGCTCCATGATGATGGACTCCTAACTTCGTTCGACTTGTAGTCGTTCGAGACATGCAAATCTTGCCTACTCGGCAAAATGACCAAGACACCTTTTGCAAAGAGTTGTGTAAGGGCGTCCGACTTGTTGGGACTGGTACATAGTGATGTATGTGGACCAATGAGCCCGACATCTAGGGGTGGTTCTGAGTACTTCATTACCTTCACTGATGATTTGAGTCAGTATGGATATAACTACTTGATGAAACATAAGTCGGTAGCCCTTGAAAAGTTTAAAGAATTCTAGAATTAAGTACAAAATCAACTCGGCAAGGCAGTAAAGTTTATTCGGTCGGACTGTGGAGGCGAGTACATGAGCCATGAGTTTTATGAAAACCTTAAAAGTTGCGGAATAGTTCCACAACTTACTCCGCCGGGAATGCCGCAGAGGAACAGTGTCTAGGAATGGCAAAATAGGACCTTGTTGGACATGGTACAATCAATGATGAGTCAGACAGATCTTCCTTTATCATTTTGGGGTTATTTTCTAGAAACAGTGGCATTCACACTAAACAGAGTACCATCAAAGTCGGTAGAGAAGACACCGCATCAGATGTGGACAAACAAAAAGCCGAGTTTGTCTTTTATTAAAATTTCGGGTGGTGAAGCATTTGTTAAGCGACTTCAGTCGGACAAGCTTATAGCCAAGTTGGATAAGTGTATTTTCGTGGGGTATCCAAGGGAAACCTTGGGTTACTACTTCTACAACCGAGAAGAGGGCAAAGTATTTGTCGCTCGGAAAGGTGTCTTCCTTGAGAAAGAGTTTCTCAATGGAGGAATCAGTGGGACCACAGTGAAGCTCGACGAAATTTGAGAGGAACCGGCTAGTAGCGAGTCGGCAGAAACCTTGGAGGTTGAGCAGGTAATGGTAGCTGAGCCGACAGCAACACCTATACTACGAAGATCGGCAAGATTACAAAGTGTTCATGATATGTTACTATTAGATAGTGATGAGCCAAAAACTTATTCGAATGCGATGGTGGGATATGATTCCGAGTCATGGCTTGTAGCCATGAGATCCAAGTTAAAGTCCATGGATGAAAATCAAGTTTGGAACTTGGTTGATCTGCCAGAAGGTGCAAGACCCATCGAGTGCAAATGGGTCTTTAAGAAGAAAACTGGTACGGATGGAAATTTTTCCGTCTATAAAGCACTACTTGTCGCGAAGGGGTTCTGACAGGTTCCAGGAGTTAACTACGAAGATACTTTCTCACCTGTAGCGATGCTTAAGTCAGTCCGGATCATGTTAGCTATAGCAACCTATTTCGACTATGAGATATGGCAGATGGATGTCAAAACAGCTTTCCTTGATGGAAATTTAACCGAGGACGTGTATATGATACAGCCCGAGGGTTTTGTCGATCCGGCTAATGCTGACAAGGTGTGCAAACTTTAGAAATCCATTTATGGGTTGAAGCAATTATCTCGGAGTTGGAACATTTGCTTTGATGAGGTAGTCAAATCGTTTGGCTTCATCAAGAGTGATCATGATTCTTGTTTATACAAGAAGTTTAGTGGGAGCAAAGTAAACTTTCTAAAGTTATATGTGCATGACATATTACTGATTGGAAATGATGTCTAGATGTTGCAAGAAACCAAGGAATCATTGGAACGGAGTTTCTCAATGAAAGACTTGGGTGAGGCACCATATATTCTCGGAATCTGTATCTATAGAGATAGACCAAGACGGATCATTGGATTGAGTCAGAGTACAAATTTGGACAAACTGTTGAAAAGGTTCAACATGGAATCATCTAAGAAGGGGTTCTTACCGATGTCCTATGGTGTAAAACTTAGCAAGACTCAGTGTCCTTCGATGAATGATGAGCTAATTCGGATGAGTGCGATTTCGTATGCTTAGGAAGTCGGATCCATCATGTATGCTATGATTTGTACTAGGTTGGATGTTTCCTATGCTCTAAGTGTTGTGAGCAGTTACTAGGCCGATCCTAGAGGAATCTACTAGACAGCGGCTAAAAATATCCTTATGTACTTGAGAAGTACTAAGGATATGTTTTTGGTTTATGAACTCGGTGTAAGGGTTACAAGGATGCAAGTTATCTTACCGACTCTGATGATTCTCGTTCGCAATCGGGATACATGTTTGTGATAAACGGAGGGGTTGTGAGTTGGAAGAATTCCAAGCAAGATACTGTGTCTGCGCCTACAATAGAGGTTGAGTATATTGCTGCCACAGAGGCAGCAAAGGAAGCTATTTGTATGTGGAATTTCCTCATGGATCTTGGTGTGGTTCAGTGCTCATCCAATCCGTTAGACGTGTATTGTTACAACAATGGTGCTATTGCACAAGCCAAGGAACGTAGACAACACTAGAAGAACAAGCACATACTCATGCGGTACCACATGATTCACCAATTTGCGGATCATAATGATATCAAGTTATGCAAGGTACACACGGATGCAAATATTGCGGATCCGTTGACAAAGCCGCTTCCACAGCCGAAGCATGAGGCGCACCTGAGATCTAACGGCATTAGATGCCTAGACATGTGATGTCGGAAGATTGACTCTAGTGTAAGTGGGAGACTGTTGGGAATATGCCCTATAGGCAATCATGTATGAAGATATTTCCCATTGTTTTCATAAAGATATTAAGTTGTCCTTTTATAAATATCTGATGTGCATCATTGAATATGTGATTCAGTTGTGGAACTATACATTCATGTTGTTTCTACTAAATATCCTTGGTCATTGAGGTTGTCCTGGACACACAACTTAGACCAATTTAACAGTCGGCTGAGGACTCGATTCCACTTGTCATGGGCATGGTGATGCTATTCCGACTTACACACATTCGGTTAAAGAGTTTAGCGAGTCAGATTGACCCATATTGAGGTACAACAAACAAGTTATCATTTGTATATCTCAACCAATGTAATCCTTAGACCTAAGGTTGTTGCATAGTCCGAGTTGACAATCACCGACTTAGGTTCTGTCAAACGTTGATTTGTAAATGGGCAGTTATAAAGGCAGAGTTTGGGTCAACTGAGAATCAAGCTGCGTGATGTTAATAACCAAGATGGGATTTTGCCCCTCCAGTTGGAGAGATATTCTCTAGGACTGTCAGGTAATATGATTCAGAAAGCATGGCCATGGATGACTCGATTAAGTGTTAGCGGAGGAGATCGACTAAGAGTTATTGAGATGAATCACTTATATTGGATCTAGAAGAGAGTCGTACTATTTAAGGGATGATAAATATTCGCTTATAGTTAGACAAAGTATATCGTGAGGCAAAAGGGACTCGGACATAAGTTGTATTGGAAAGGTATGTCGTCATGAATCTTTGGTACTTGGGAGTCGGCACGTTCTACTAGGAGACGCTACCGACTGATCGATCGAGAGTCACACTCCAACCGTGTCAAAGTTACCATGATCGTGCATGGTCACACACTTGATAGCGGGAGCATGTACAGATTGGATCTGAATCGGAAATCTAGTTGGGTTGGATCCGAGCCGGATTTTTCTCTGAGTCAGTGAGTCGGACTCATAGTGACTAATCATATATGGGCTTAGTGAATGGTCCCCAAGTGAGTGGAGCACACATTCACTCCCTATATATAGTGGGGCGCACAAACCCAGGAGGTTTAACGGTTAGGTCATTCCATTTGTTGGAAACCCTAGCTCCACAGTAGTCCTGCCCCCCATAACGAACCTAGCAGTTCACCGCTTGCACTCCACCTTTTATGTGTGGATACTAGCAGTGGTGTTGTATGATCAGCACCATGATAATTGGGATCGGTTCAGATCATGCGAACTGCACTGCATGAACTGATGCGCTTCATCAATAATCCGCAACTACGCGTCTAGTGGTAATCCTTGTGGACTTCTACCTCAGCTAGATCTTGGGATCACCACGTTAGAGGGAAAAGTTTTGTTTTATCTCAACGTAGCTCAAACAATGGCAGCTACTACGTACATACTCACAAATCAACCACCAGTCGGGGATGCATGATCTATTGTCCATAAATCTGCAATTGTGGGCCTTGGCCTCGTCGGAGCCACGCTGACTGGAGAGGAACCTCCAGAGACAAAGAAAAAGGATGTAGTAAAATTTACAAGGAGTTGCACATCCTCGTCTGACAAGGAAGATCACAACTTTTCAAGGCAACGCTGCATCCCGCGATGAAGTAGCCGCAACTACGACGCTCGTAACAAGCTCACTCAGCGCAAGATCGATAGGTCACGCACATAACGTGCATGCTCCATGGAATCATAGGATGAAGACATAGAGCTCTGCGGCGCCAGATGCTTCGGTAGAGCCATACGGAAGACGGGGATGCCCAAGGGCTTCAAGCTCTCTTCGGACAACCCAAAGTTTGACGGCGTGTGCACGAGCCAAAGATTTGGCTGGGTGGCAGGAGAAAGAACACAGCTATGAAGTGCCTGCAGCTGTAGCTAAAAGGCGTGGCTAGAGCCTGGCTTAATAATCTCCCCTCCAGATCCCTCCGCAGTTGGGAAGAACTAGTCTACTACTTCATTCATTGAAGAGTTGCGCGCCTGCAAGAGACCAGCTTCCATTGAAGAGTTGCAACTTCAAGGGCACCTACAAGAGACCAGCTTCCATTGAAGAGTTGCGGCGCCTTCTTCCAGCGGTCCAATGAGTCCATCCACTCATACGTCCAGCGGTGGTCCATCATCAAGAACTCAGCAGAAAACATCGTGGAAGAAAGGGAAATCGACGCCTTTAATGGCCGCGCAAGACGTCGTTAGCTCAGAGAGGACATAGGTCAGACCAAGCCCAAAACCATTGATCATATGATGGATATCGCCAATCACTGGGCGGATGGCGAAGTGTCACATCCCAAGATTTTGGAAATTGGTACTAGAAAAAAAATTGCATTTGCATTTCATTCATGAGCATTGCATTGCATATATGCATCAAGAAAATTCCCAAATAGAAACAAAGGACTAAAATCCTAAATAGTGTATGCCACTTTGTTCCTGAAGGGAATTAAAAAGGCTTTATAAAAACCTATTGTTGCTAAGGCATCAATTATTGATAATTATAGCCTAAAAAGATCCAATTAATATTACAAAACTTTAGAAACAAAATTGAGCTCATTTGGAGCTATTATGAAAAAGTTATGGAATAAATACAAACAAATAAAGATATAAATAAAATGAAATATACAAGGATTTATAAATCCACTATTTGCAAACTAGTAAAAATATTATAAATATGATCCTACAATGAACTATTCGATTTTATAAAAATTTAGAAACAAGAATCATATCATTTGGAGTTCGTATGCAAAAGATATAGAGTAAATACCAAAATAGAAAAAGAAAAGAAAAAAACTAACTGGGCCGGCCGAGCCAGCCGGCGGCCCAGCAAGGACGGACCAGCCACCACGGGCACAGATCGATGTCTTCCTTTGCTTTAATTTCCGTGCAAATCAGTTTTTGTTAAACCTATCTCTATTCAAACTCTTATAACTTTTAATCTACAACTCCAAATCGACTTCGGTTTGTTTCTACTTGTTCCCTACTCCAAGACCTATCTCGACACCATCCTAAATCTCTATATAAACTCGTGGATCCACAGCTGTACGAGTTTCCCTTCTCGAAATCCCGAATCTACACATGCCCGAATCGTATTTCGTTTATTCACCCATCTAGACTTCGTCGTTTGCCTTCGGCCAAAAAACGTAATTTGTAGATCTCGTCGAAATATTTCAATCCCGACAAACCTCACCTCTTTTCATCCACCACATCTAGAGAATTTCGTATCGCAATATTTCAGATATGACGGTGTAAATCCAAGATGTACTTGGGCCCATTTCTTCAAACCTCACCTCTTTTCATCCACCACATCCAGAGAGTTTGTAAGTTTTCAATTTGACCTATGGATTTGTCTCTCTAACATAGATATATTTCTTGTCTATTTTGAGCCAAAATCGGGTCAATCTCCTCTTCTAGCCACTGGATTTCATCCCAACGGCCAGGATTAGATCGATTCCGCGAAGGGGTACGAGACAACCAAATCTCGCCACGTGTCAATGCCAGGTCAGCCACGCATCCTAGTCAGCATAGAATATTCCTAGGGAATATTCCCTGTAGATTTGAAATTGAATTTAATTTGCAGAAAATTGTGTAAACTTGCAAAAATCATATAAAAGATTCATAGATCCAAAAAATAGCAAATAATATATCAATGGATTCAGAAAAACGTGTAGAATATTAATATGACATTAGATCTAACCTTTACAGTATGCTTTTACTGCAGTAATTTAATTAGCTTTAATGGTCTTTTAGGTTAATAAATTCATAGAAAATTATCTGTAACTCCGAAAAATATGAAAAATATATCAAATTGAAGCTATTATAATGTAGATTAATAATATCCCGTTGGATCCAGCTTTTGCCGATTATTTACGCCATAGTGATTTAATTAGTTGCATATCACAAAAATATAAATGATATACCAATGGAAAGCTGGTTCCATGTAGATCATCAATATGCAAATGGTTCAGGCAAATACTATAAGGTTTCGCAACAATTAAATAAATAGATTAATGGATTATTTAGAGTATTAAAATCATAGTAATTCGAATACTGCTCAGAAAATTACAAATAATATGTCCCCGGAATCACAATTCCGTGCAGATTACAGATATAATTTTATTTTGATTTTTAGGAAATAGAAACTATATGAATCATTTAAAACCCATTAAACACTATTTAAATCATACAAAAAGATCTATAATTCTGATTATGGTGAATCCAACGTCTACTGGTTTGTATTAATGTCCTCTATCCATTAAACCCAAGAAACAAATTTAATTCGACAGTTAGAATAGGCGTTACAACAGAACTATTAAAAACCCTATATTGACAAGTAATTATTAATAACAAATACTCCATTGCATTAATTGATCTCCTGCATGCATCATGTATTCTAACATTGTTTAGAGAACTAAATACAACCATTATGACTTATTAAATTGTTATGCATGCATTTGTTGCATTTATTTGATCTCTATGTGCTGTTGTTTATGTTGTATGCAATTATTTGCTCGATAGATTGCGAGGAGTGCAACGTGTGTGATTACAACGATTGCTTGAACGACTTCAACAACTATCAAGGCAAGTAGATGCTACATTTTTCATGATGTTGTCCTACTATTTTCAATGCATTGTCGTGTATTTTGTAGATGCATGTGTAGGAAATTACTATCGCTATGCTATGTCCTATTGTGTGGTAGGGTTTTCCTGTAGATGAGCCACTGTTGGTAGATGTGCTGAGCCATGCTATGATGAACGAGGGCTGGGTTACATCACTGAAAGTTATTTCTAAATGTGTTGGTTTGCGAAAACTAAAAACAACTTAATCATGAATCCCCTGGGTGTGCTGGGATTCAAAATTTTGGTGGTATCATTGCAGAAAGGCACCCAAGTATTGAGAGAAAATGATTGACTTCTTTATTTTGTATCTTACGTGTACAACCATGTGCCAATAATGAAATGGGCGGTTGGTTGGACTCAGTAGGTTGTGGTAACACGAACCCACGTATCCAGAGATGTAGAATTTTGGTAGGTTGGACTGGTGCGTGTCGGGTTTGGGGATCTACTTCTCGAACATTCCCTTCTTGGACTTCTCCGTATTATCAACCAATATGAGAGTGGTGGTACGAGCTGGGCTGGCCAAGTCACATGGGTAAAGTGTACTAACCGCTGCAGGGTGTATAAACTAATTGATTAGTCGTGTCCCCGGTTATCGACATCTGAGTTGCTTGATATTGAGTTCATGACACGTTTCTCGCTCATTCTAATTTCTTAATTGCTTTAATGTTGATGGGTTAACTTAATTGGGATATTTTCAAAGAAAATAAAAAACAGATTATGAAAGTAGGACAAAGGTATTTAAAAATGCAAGCTAGCCACAACTCCACTTGCCAAATAAGAATGTAGATGCTAGGTTTATTGTCTCCTTTAATAGATCTAATTGCCATACATTCCAAGTATTGACCCTTCGGGGTTTATACGTTTTATGTTGCAGGTTATTATTAAAATTCTGAGTCATCGAATAGGTCGCGATACTCCACTCAACAGTTGTTCGCCTATGGCACAATTGAAGATGGAGCCTATCAATTGTTTATGCTTCCGTATGCTACTTGATATTGAGCTAGCCTTGAGCTAAGCATTATTGTAATAATTGCAAATTCTGGATAAATTCGTTAATTATGATGCACTGTTAAATTCTTTGGTATTCATCTGTACTATGTGTGCCAGTGAACCGATCCAGGGATTGGCACTATACACATGAACTCAGCCTTATCAGGCGAGGGTGTTACAGGATGGTATCAGAGCAGTGTGTTGACTGTAGGATCGTGACCTAGGTTTGGAATAGGAAAGCCATATGAAATTATAAACCCTATTTGATTCTATCTATTCTCCTCTTACACTTCTTTCTAGTATCTCTAATCATTTCAATTATCATACTCTTCTCTTTTATGATATAGAAGGAAGGCTCTCCCTAGCAATGAACTCATAATTTTGTACTTATTAGATTCTTGTAATCCTTCATCTATCTTTTCTAAACTCATCTTTTCAAACTTGTAGATGAACACTTGTGCAAGATTAAAGAATAGTTAGATGATGACCACCATATAGTTTGATATGACCTCGTTTAGAAATAGCAATCGATTGTTGTAAGAACTTGTTTGATTGTTGATTTATTATGTTTAGGTTATGCTATTTGATACCTTAAAGATCCATAATATTTTTGTGAGATTTCATAATATGTTAATGAAGGTCTTGATTAGAAATTCGTGATATTTTCGCTGCAGTTTTCTGCTGAACCTGCTGTATTGTACGATTTTTTATATTTTTTTTGTAACTGGAAAAAATCTGAAAAAATATGTTTTGGTGCTAAACTTCCCGTACTATATGTACAAAAATTGGCTAAAATTCCTGACGAGTTTAAGATGACCAGAAAAATTTGTGAACACTGCTGTAGTTTCAGGACAGATTCTGTCCATTGCTTTTATGATTGTAGGTTCACCCCAAACGAATGTTAGTCAATGGAAAACTATTTTGTGGATGGTAAGCCACTAAAACAGAACTTATGGAACATAAACAAAACTATTTTGGATTGGATGTTGTTTGCTTTTGTGCCAATTGTATGTTTCATATAGTTATGGGTAGTATTACTTCTCTAGTCTTTCTATCTATAACTCATCTATGCTACCCAAAACAATGCCACCATTAGACCATAGAGATTGGAGCACATAAAATTTCCTACTATCTAGATTATATTGGATTCACATGACATAGTAGTAATAGTAGACATAGACTGGATGGTTAAATAAGAAGCTCGAATTGTTGGTGCACAATTTGATACTACACTCACAATCCTATAGGAAGGAAGAACAAGATATAGTTTATCAACTACCCTTGGAGTTGCCAAGTATAATTTTCCTAAGGGGGTTATCCTCGACAACAATACCCATAACCTTGCTAGCCATTCCAAATCTCGGGACGAGATTCATCTTAAGGGGGTTATTCTGTCACATTCCAAGATTTTGAAAACTGGGACTAGAAAAAAATTTGCATTTGCATTTCATTCACGAGCATTGCATTGCATATATGCATCAAGAAAATTCCCAAATAGAAATAAAGGACTAAAATCCTAAATAGTGTATGCCACTTTGTTCTTAAAGGGAATTAAAACGGCTTTATAAAAACCCATTGTTGCTAAGGCATCGATTATTGATAATTATAGCTTAAAAATATCCAATTAACATTACAAAATTTTAGAAACAAAATTGAGCTCATTTGGAGCTATTATGAAAAAGTTATGGAATAAATACAAACAAATAAAGATATAAATAAAATGAAATATACAAGGATTTATAAATCCACTATTTGCAAACTAGTAAAAAGATTATTAATATGATCCTACAATGATCTATTCGATTTTAGAAAAAATTAGAAACAAGAATCATATCATTTGGAGTTTGTATGCAAAAGATATAGAGTAAATACCAAAATAGAAAAAGAAAATAAAAAAACTAACTGGGCCGGCCGAGCCAGCCGACGGCCCAACAAGGATGGACCAGCCACCACGGGCACAGATCGATGTCTTCCTTTGCTTTAATTTCCGTTCAAATCAGTTTTTGTCAAACCTATCTCTATTCAAACTCTTATAACTTTTAATCTAGAACTCTAAATCGACTTCCGTTTGTTTCTACTTGTTCCCTACTCCAAGACATATCTCTACACCATCCTAAATCTCTATAAGCCACAGCTGTACGAGTTTCCCTTCTCGAAATCCCGAATCTACACATGCCCGAAACGTATTTTGTTTATTCACCCATCTAGACTTCGTCGTGTGCCTTCGGCCAAAAAACGAAATTTGTAGATCTCGTTGAAATATTTCAATCCCAACAAACCTCACCTCTTTTCATCCACCACAGCCAGAGAATTTCGTATCACAATATTTTAGATATGACGGTGTAAATCCAGGATGTACTCGCGCTCGTTTCTTCAAATCCAAATTAGTTTGGTGAGAAGGTAGGACTAATGATTCCCCACAACTTTCATGTTGTAAGTTTTTCAATTTGACCTATGGATTTGTCTCTCTAACACAGATCTATTTCTTGTCTATTTTGAGCCAAAATCGGGTCAATCTCCTCTTGTAGCCACTGGATCTCAACCCAACCGCTAGGATTAGATCGATTCCGTGAAGGGGTATGAGCCAACTGAATCTCTCCACGTGTCAACGCCAGGTCAGCCCCGCGTCCCAGTCAGCACAAAATATTCCTAAGGAATATTCCCTGTAGATTTGAAATTTAATTTAATTTGCAGAAAATTGTGTAAAATTGCAAAAATCATATAAAAAGATTCATAGATCTAAAAATAACAATAATATATCAATGGATTCATAAAAACATGTAGAATAATAATATGAAATTAGATCTAACATTTACAGTATGCTTTTACTGTAGTAATTTAATTAGTTTGAATGGTCTTTTAGGTTATTAAATTCATACAAAATTATCTGTAACTCCGAAAAATATGAACAATATATCAAATTGAAGCTACTATAATGTAGATTAATATTATCTGGTTGGATCCATCTTTTGACGATTATTTACCCCGTAGTGATTTAAGTAGTTTTAATGGATTTAGAAATCATTAAATTCATAGTAAATTATTTGCATATCACAAAAATATAAATGATATACCGATGGAAAGCAGGTTCAATGTAGATCATCAATATGCAAATGGTTCCAGAAAATACTGTAAGGTTTCGCAGCAATTAAATAAATAGTTTAGTGGCTTTCTTAGAGTATTAAAATCATAGTAATTCGAATACTATACAGAAAATTACAAATAATATGTCCCTGGAATCACAATTCCAGGGATATTACAGATATAATTTTAGTTTGATTTTTAGGAAATAGAAACTATATGAATCATTTAAAATCCATTAATCACTATTTAAATGATACAAAAAGATCTATAATTCCGATTATGGTGAATCCAACGTCTATTGGTTCGTATTAACGTCCTCTATCCATTAAACCCAAGAAACAAATTTAATTCGATAGTTAGAATTGGCGTTACAACATAACTATTAAAAACCCTATATTGACAAGTAATTATTAATAACAAATACTCCATTGCATTAATTGATCTCCTCCATGCATCATGTATTCTAACATTGTTTAGAGAACTAAATACAACCATTGTGACTTATTAAATTGTCATGCATGCATTTGTTGCATTTGTTTTATCTCTATGTCCTGTTGTTTATGTTGTATGCAATTATTTGCTCGATAGATTGCGAGGAGTGCAACGTGTGTGATTGCAACGAGTGCTTGAACGACTTCACCAACTATCAAGGCAAGTAGATGCTACATTGTTCATGATGTTGTCCTACTATTTTCAATACATTGTCGTTTATTTTGTAGATGCATGTGTAGGAAATTACTATCGCTATGCTATATCCTATTATGTGGTAGGGTTTTCCTGTAGATGAGCCACCGTTGGTAGATGTGCTTAGCCATTCTACGATGAACGAGGGCTGGGTTACATCACTGAAAGTTGTTTCTAAATGTGTTGGTTTGTGAAAACTAAAAACAACTTAATCAATGAATCCCCTGGGTGTGATGGGATTGAAAATTTTGGTGGTATCATTGCGGAAAGGCACCCAGGTATCGAGAGAAAATGATTGGCTTCTTTATTTTGTAGCTTATGTGTACAACCATGTGCAAATAATGAAATGGGTGGTTGGTTGGACTCGGTAGGTTGTGGTAACTCGAACCCACGTAAAAAGAGATGTAGAATTTTGGTAGGTTGGACCGGTGCGTGTCGGGTTTGGGGAGCTACTTCCCGAACGGTCCCTTCTTGGACTTCTCCCTATCATCACCCAATATGAGAGTGGTGTTACGAGCTGGGCTGGCCAAGTCACGTGGGTAAAGTGTACTAACCCCTGTAGGGTGTATAAACTAATCGATTAGCCGTATCCCCGGTTATGGACATCTGAGTTGCTTGATATTGAGTTCATAACATGTTCTCGCTCATTCTAATTTCTTAATTTCTTTAATGTTGATGGGTTAACTTAATTGGGATCTTTTCAAAGAAAATCAAAAACTGATTATGAAAGTAGGACAAAGGTGTTTGAAAATGCAAGTTAGCCACAGCTCCACTTGCCAAATAAGCATGTAGATGCTAGGTTTATTGTCTCCTTTAATAGCTCTAATTGCCATACATTCCAAGTATTGACCCTTCGGGGCTGCTACGGTTTGTGTTGCAGGTTATTATTCAAATTCTGAGTGATCGAATTGGTCGCGATACTCCACTCAACAGTTGTTCGCTTGTGGCACAATTGAAGATGGAGCCTATAAGTTGTTTATGCTTCCGTATGCTACTTGATATTGAGCTAGCCTTGAGCTAAGCATTATTGTAATAATTGCAAATTCTGGATCAATTTGTTAATTATGATGCACTGTTAAATTCTTTGGTATTCATCTGTACTATGTGTGCCAGTGAACCGATCCAGGGATTGGCACTATACACATGAACTCAGCCTTATCAGGCGAGGGTGTTACACGAAGATGCCGTCAAGCGAACACGTTCGGATGACGAAGACGACCTCGGCCGTAGACGTGACCGCCGAGGAAAAAGAAGAGTGTGCATATACGATGATCACGAGGAGGTCGATATGGTCGAAGCTGGCTACGCCGACCATCACGAAGATGGGAACCATAGCAATGGCTATCGCAGTGGAAACTACCGCGACGACAGGAAACCCACACAAACATGGAAATGTCGCGCCTGCGAGGATGATCCATCCGTGTTCGACAAACTAGGTCCCTGCACCATCCACTTCTACATCGACAAGCACGATGGCAAGAAGAAAGCCAGCCATCTTCCCAGGGATTGCAGGGAATTCCAAAAACTCCATGAGGGATACGCCCAGCTGCGACGTGACGTAGTGAGTTAGGGGTTCGGCTCTGCCCCAGGAGCCATCGCACATGGCTCCCTACCACCACCGCCTAGAGAACCCGCGCAGCCTGTGGCTGCACCGTCCTAGAATAATGGAGCAGAACAGTACCCACGCCCGTTGGGTACCATGATGATAAAAAAGGTCGTCCATCCAATAAGATCTAGAAGACGATCACCCGCCAAATACACCTGGCTATCACTTTTCTGCCAGCCATACCTAAGTACATCAGCGACTCTGAGTCTTGCCTCACCTTCAGAAGATCCGACCACCCTTGCAAAATTCCTCGCCTCGTCCATTCTACCCTTGTACTTGGGGCTTAGATCGGTAGATTTGAGATGAGTCGTGTGTTCATGGACGGTGACAGCGGCATCAACCTCATGTTCGCCAGCACACTCGAATTTATGCGGATCCTGCTATGTAGCCTGGAAGCATCAGATACAACCTTCCCATGGAAAGGAGTATACCCCTATGCAAAATATGGCTCGACATCATCTTTGGTACCCCATGAACTTCAGGTGTGAGCGGCTTGAGTTCTAGGTGGTCGAATGGCCCTCACAATACCACGCCATCCTCGATCGCATGGCATTCACAATATTTTTGGCAGTACTGCATTATGCGTATCTCCTGCTAAAGATGCAGGACCCAACAATATAATCATCGTCCCAGTGAGCTTTACCAAGTCCAATAACTGCGATAGAGACTTTAACAGAATGTCCTAGTCATTTAGCATGCTAGAAGAGATCTGAAGGTTGAAGGAGTCGACAAACAACAGTCTGCCTCCAGTGACAAAGTAGAATGCACCTGACTAGCCATCGACTCTATAGTCAACACCAAGGCGGTGCAGGTCCACCCGACAGACCCCACAAAGACGACCCACATTGCTAATAACTTGAGTTCCGCATAGGAACTCACGCTTGTCGAATTCCTCCGTGAGTGCTGGGAAATCTTCGCCTAGTGTCCTGCGGACATGCCAAGAGTTTCCAGAGAATTCACCGAGCACACACTCACCGTTTATCCGTATGTGCGACTGGTCAAGAAGACGATGCGTCGACTGTTCAAGGGTAGAGCTAAAGCAATTGGTATCAAAGTCAACAGACTCCTCGATGCTAACTTCATAAGAGATATTAAACAGAGCACCTAGGTAGATAACCCCGTGCTAGTCCCAAAGAAGGAGACGGACATCCTGCGGATGTGCGTGGATTTCACAGCCCTTAACAAGCACTTCCCAAAGGATCACTTCCCCTTATCATAGATCGATCAAATCATCGACTCCATCGCGGGATGCGAACGACTCTTTCCTTGATGCCTACTCGGGCTACCATAAGATTTGACTGAAGGTTGAAGATCAAGATAATATGGTGTTCATTATGCCGTTTGGGGTCTTGTGTTATAATATAATGCCTTCGGGATCAAGAACACAGACGCAACCTATCAAAGGTGCATGCAGGCCTGCCCGAAGAGTCAAATTGGTCGAAACATCCAAGTCTATGTCGACGACATAGTGGTAAAGACCAAGGAGAGTCGATCATTGATCGGCGACCTACGCGAGACGTTTGACAACCTCGATCGGTTCAGGATCAAGATGAACCCGGAAAAATGTGCCTTCGAGGTCCCATCCGGACAATTGCTCGGGTAATTCATCTCTAAGAGGGTCATTGAGGCTAACCTGAATAAAATCAAGGCTATACTAGCCATATAAAAGCCGAACAAAGTCAAAGGAGTTCAGTAGCTCGCTGGACGAATCGCAACGCTTAGCAGTTTCATCAGCCGCTGATAGTTGTGAGATTCGATACAATTTTAATGGCTTTTCTTGATGATTTTCGTCTTGATTTGAGGGTTTTCTAGCTTTACCTAACACTAATACTTTGGTAGCAAAGAAAACTTTGTTTTTAGTGTATGTTTCCGGTTCTGAACATGAACAGAGGGTTTCAACAGCAAAAATACAATATTTAGGAGAAAACAAGGAAGTCTCTTTTTGGAAGCAATCAAGGATGGCAACCATTAGGTTTAATGACCAACTATATGGAGGGAACATTTTCTTTGGCTGTATATTTCCCGCCTTATAGTTACCACCGCCTTCGTCCTATAAAAAGGAACAACTTTCGTGAAGGAGCTAGACATGAAAACATAACACAACAACTGTCGTTCCATCTAGAAGGGAAGAAGAAGACATCCAGAGAAGAAGGGGAAGACGTTCTTGATCTCTCTCCATGATCTTCGACCTCCTAGACACAACACCCCCATAGCCATTACTTGTACTTGAGAGAGGGAGAGATCTTCACCTTGCAATATTAGGGTTTGAGATTGTTTCTTCCTATCTTGAATTGTGATGGATTGATTTTCTATTCTTATTGTGGGTCTCCACGGCAATATTGAGAAGAACTCCTTTTATTTAATTATATCGATGATACTTTCTTCTCTCATGTGGGAGTAAGTTCATTCGGGCGTGGGATATGCAGGGGATTGGTGATATGTGATGTGCCTATATATTTTCCATTAATTTGTTATTGATTTTAATTACTATATTGTATGTGCTTGACTATATGTGGGATGCCTAATGATTGTTGTCCAATTAAGAGCCCATACAACATGATACTTTGTTCTACATACATAAGATCTTGTTTTCTAGCAGACCAACGACCCCCGAGTAACACGGGTATATCAATGGAAAACTAGTTTAACTCGAGGAGCATGAGGATCCATTGTGCCTATTGCATTAGTCCGATCCAAGGAGCTTAATTGCTAAGCAACCTAAAGGATCTTAATTGCCTAGTGATTTACCATGGTTTTGGTGACAGACTAGTAGGATTATTAAAGTTGGGAAGAAATCTACCAATAGGATTTCTGGCTAATTATGGGTTGCTCGCCTACACACACACTTATAATATTATAATTGTTACACTTATTACTCATCCACCTGCACAATCACTATCACCATGAACTGTATCTCCCCGTGCCTAATTTTTCATCTGCGGAAAACACCATTAAGTTTACATTTTAGTTTTATTTAAATACATTAAGTTTAATCCAAATTTTATTCTTATTCAACACTTGTAGTTAATTCACTCAAAGACCTGTGATAACTCTGAGTGTGATAGATACTTCATCCATAAACAATTTCCTATGGGATCCCTATGGGGTCGATATCTTAACTTCGAAACTAGCTATAAATGATATGTGCACTTGTAGAAATCAAGCTATTTTCTAGCGCCGTTGCTGGGGAGCTAAGCTCTAAGTGTTTGTCTCATGACATTTCAGGTGTTACTACTACCAAATGGTCTCCCTAGGAGACAAAGGGTCTACACGCTCTAGTAGGACCTATATACCAAATTATTGAAAAACTTTTGAGATCAAATAAAGTTGAAGTTGAAAGCCTAAATAATTTTATGGAAATCATGTCCATTCACAGGACAACTTACAAGAAACCTGAGAAAACTCTCAGAGAATACAGTGCTCCCGATCCTTCTTATATTAAACAACCAATAGAATTTCCTAATCCTCGAGTTAGAGAATATCAATTTGATGGTGAGATTATTAAAATTTTGCAGGAAAAAGATTTTAGTGGAAGGGAAGATGAAGACCAGGGAAGATATCTTAGAGAGTTTGATGATGTGATAACATCAATTGGACCAAAAGGTTTGCCTAGAGATTTCCCGTCTAAAATTATTCCGTTGGGAAAACTGTATTGTCATATTCATGAACAAATTTAATCCTGTTAAAAAGGTAACTAAAATTATAAAGAATATAGACAACTTTAGTTAGAACATGGGAGAAAATTACCCACAAGCATGGGATATATTTTATGGAATGATCAATAGCATTCCTAATCATGGATATTCCGAATCAACTATTTGCCATTTATTTTACCACGGTCTTAATACTCAATGCAGAGAGTTGCTTGATTTATCAGTAGGAGAGAGCCCATGCTACTCTACATTGCTGCAACACACCAAGTGGTTAGCACGGCACTTGTGGACGAACGACCCGAAGTAGGAAAAACCCACGTGTCAACACCCGGATTTTTAATCCCAGATGCCTATTATGCCGTACATCACAATCCCATGATTACCATTTTTGTGAGACATAACAGATTGGTAGCACAGTACATGATGCATTACAAACCATAATAGTCTTCAAATAGCTGATCTCATGATCAAGTCTGATTACAATCAAAGGAACGTAAATAATAATAGTAGCGTGGTCAGGGCTCCATCTTCAGGGTCACAGGAAATGCTGACGATGGGAGTTGATCCTAGTTATCTTAAGCGTCCTGTTGTCCATCCTCCTCGTAGTATCCTTCATAGTCTGGCCATGGGAATACTAGGGACATAGCCATGAGTACTTTGAAGTACTCGCAAACTATTGCTAAGGCAGTAAGACCAATCTAATAGGAATCCTAAGCTCTAGGTTTGTTTGCCAAAAGCCAATTTTATTTCACAAGTACTTAGTAGTAAAGTCCTAACTTTAGTGGTCTAATTTACTTAGGTGGTAACCTAGCTTCATCTCCACAACTTGTGGGCTCAAGTCAAAGTCATCATTCAAGTCACGAGTCCTTTTGGAAAACATCTAACAAAAGAACAGTATGGCCATCCAACTGTCCACAACCGTGGTCACGACTATTCGAATAGTTTAACACTCTGTAGAGGTGGTACACTTTCACCACAACATTTGATACATCCGTCAAGAATAATCCTGAATCATCATACTTGGTATGCGGATAATCAATCCTAACCTTACAATTAGACACCCTAGTATAGGCACCTCCCGTATGATTTTGGCCTCCCAACCATTACCATCTGTCATGTTGGGAACTGCATAGGTGGACAGTCACGGTAGCCTCATCTCACCTAGTTCTGCGAGGGAACCCATACTAAGACACATAAACTTCCAGTCAAGCCCTAACCAAATTCGGGTATTGTGGTTGTACGATAAAATTGAAATGGTATCGCATCAGAATCCAACCATCAGTTTTTATCAATGTCAAGTCACATTCTTCACTTGTCATAATCTTCAAGTCATGGTGTCGATAACACATGTCAAAACATTTCAATAGAATGATCCATCATTCCAAGGTTTTCATAATCATTTGTTGCCATCTATAGTGATCAAGATTAATTTTGCACTAGCTTCTATCAATGGGGTTGTCACTATTTTAGGGGTACTAAACTAGTGTAACTACCTACACCAAGTTCTAGGCTCTTGATGACATTCTTCCTAATCTTCCATGGATCACGAGTTAGTTACTACTTGAACAACTTTTATAAAAGAAAGAAAGGTAAAGCTTGCGAGTAAAACTAGGAAAATGGTGTAATCCACATGGTATCCTAAAGGTATGCATAATAATGCTTTCCTGGTCTAGCATTCTTAGTATAGCTTTCCTTAGTTGGTAAGGTGGTCGAAGTTCTCTTCCTCGTCTTCCTAGAATTCTTCCTCCTCGTAGCCCGGATTGACACTAGCGTCTATAAATAAATACGAGGTACATAATCACCAAACAATACTTAACTACTTCTATTTATCACACAAAGGTCCACACTAGATGATATAGCATCATCTGTATCATTACAAGAAAAAGGGTGGCAAGATTTATTTATATTATTTTTAGAAAAGTAATTCAACTTATTGAAAAGTTACTTAAGATTTAATATTCTCCAATTCAAATATGGGATCATGTTGACACATGTCATTACCACATATTCTAATACTTGAGAATGTGATTGAAAGTGGCTGGACTAATTTACCAAGCTTAACACTACTATTTATTAATATTTTAGGCACTATATATGACTATAAATCCATTCTTTAATTTTTTCCAGGACTACTGTATGTAAATATATATATTTACATATTCAAAAGGTTCTTGTACAATGTGATTTTTGAGAGTTGGAATCAACTCAATATCACTTATGGTTGAACTTTGAAAAATGTTTGAAGTTGCAAAAGCTACTGTCTTGCTATTTTTACCAACTGTGACCTATAGTTTCAAACTGTTTGAATCGAACGGGAGTGATTAAATATTTTCATCTACTTTCAAACAAAATTGGAGGCATTCAATTAGGTTTAGTGAATCTCTCTGAATTGATTTTGAAAGTTAAGTACAGAATGAGATTTTTAAATAAAAGGAAAAGCTAAGTTTAAATATGTGGGCTACGCGCGGGAATGTTAATGGGCTATCCCAACGACGCACCACATGCGCAGCGGGCAGCTCCAAGGATGGTCCTACCTGTCAACGATTAAGCAAACGTGAAATGGTGTCAGCTAATCTAGGCTTTAGGATTAGAGCGCTATCGACGGCTGAGCGTCGTCGTCTCCATCCCAGGGCTCGCACGAGATAGAACCCTAGCGCTACAGCGGGGGTCGTCGGGGGCTTACCACGGCTCCATCTAGGTTAGGCGATGGGGGCGAATGAAAGAGTCGATGACGGCGGTTCAAATGGTGGTCGCGGTAGCTCCTGGGGTGGCTCCTAGTTTTGGCTCCTTCTTCCTCTGCAGCGGCGAACTCCGGTGAAATTCCGGCGCGGTGGTGCTCGCCTTGCTCCAGGGTTGGGTCAGAGAGGTTGCTGGGTGAGAGAGGAGTGGAATGGTGTGTGTTTTGAGGTCGAGGGAGGGCTATATTTATACTGCGGCGAAGGCGGCACGATGGCATGGCTCAGGCTCGTGGTGCTTCAGGGCGATTGTCATGCGCATAGTGGCACGGAGAGGCATGGTCTCAATCATTCTAGAATATCCGTGCTCTACGGCGGTACCGTTGGCATTCGTCACAGCATACGGTGGTCACGGCGATCGCGCGGTCAAATGAGCATGTCTAGGCGCTTGCTGGAGTCATGGCGAACGTAATGGCACAAGGTGAGAGCAAGGCACGGCGTGTGCACGGGGATTGCTCGGCACTCTGGCGTGGTGACCGGCATGGTCTGGTGTTAAATGGGCACAGCTGTGCTGGTGTCTCCTCGAGCGGTCTTTGGTCAGAGCATGCACAGGCAGAGGCGGTGAGGTCAGGGCTACCTCCTAGACATCATGGGCGAGGGCGGCGCGGTTTGTGGCGGCGTGTCATCGTCGGGGTAGCAAGGTGAGCTCGGTTACGATTTTTGCACTGCTCATTTGATCGAGTGAGAGAGCTCCTTTGCACGGGCTCCTACTGAGGGAGTTAAGGGCACGACGTGTGATCTTGGTGAGGTCACAAAGATGATCAAAGGATTGATCAAAACAGTGTATAGAGGTTGAGTTTGTACCGCGATCACCAGGTGTTCGATCTAATGGCCACAAGAATTAAACCATCATATTTTCCAGTGATTTTTTGTGGGTGCTCTGGTACTAATCTTGGTAGTCTCTAGGTGCAATGGTTTTGCTAAGTGGTGAAGGTTTGAGGGGTTTTCCAAATATGTCTATCTTGATACCTAAGATAGATTCAGTTTTGAATTGCCTCTCTAAAGGATTTGAAAATGTTTCTGCAAGGTTGGAAAGCTCCATTGTGTTTAGTGTCACTACGTCTAGCAAGGGGAGAAAATAAATGGAAACGTATCTGTTTGATATTAGTTGCTAGATATCCTCAAAGTGAGCTAGTGGTTAACTCTGGCAAAAATGACCATTAGGTCATATGCTTCATATTTTAATTTCCTTTGGTTTTGATCTGATTTGGTAGTGACTTAGATCATATTGTTTTGATATTTAAACCCTTTCTCATCATTTACAAAAATCAAACATGGCATTGCAATCATTCATACACACAAGCATTAAGATTTGAATTTAATTAATAAAGGCTTTTGTTAACCCTAATCTTTGTTAATTAGAACTTGATCCTCATTAATATTTTTGGGGTGTTACAAACCTTCCTTCCTTAAACAGAATCTTGTCCCGAGTTTCAGGCAAAAATAGGAACTAAAGAGATAGGGAAACTCAGTCCTCATGTAATCTTCTTGTTCCCAAGTGACTTCTTCTTCAGTATGGTTGCTCCACCGGATCTTGAGAAACTTGATGCTCCTGGTCCGAGTAGTTTGGAAAGCTTCTTGCAAAATACGAATGGGTACTTCACGATAGGTTATGTCCGGCTTGATTTCAATAGCTCTATGATTGATGTTATTGAAAACATCCATCACCTCTGGAACTTCTAAACATTTCCGAAGTAACGAGACATGGAACACATCATGCACGGCTGACATCTCTTTAAGCAGTTCTATCTGATATGATACCTCTCCTCAGTGACTTAGAATCTTGAAGGGTCCAATGTATCTGGGTGCAAGCTTTCCTTTGAGTTGGAAATGTTGCATTCCCTTTGTAGTACCCCCGGGATTAGGTTTCAACTAACCTCAGATCACATCCAATATAAGTTCAACTCCAATCACGGGAAATCACAGTATGATTCGGTAACATTACATAACTCAAGGATTCAACAGCATAAGTTTAAACTATTAGTAGAGTAAGATATTAGAGTTATTACAAACCAGAGGTCATAGACCCAACATTACATCACACAGCAAAAGCAAATATGTTGTTCTACACAACAACTTAGCAAATGGCCTAAGAGGCCATAAACAAAAGCGACGTCCATCCCATAGTCCTCAGGATACTACCTGGGACCCCCAACTACTCGTCGATGTCAATGTAGAAGCCGCCTTCGGTTGCAACTAGATCATCTGTAGAAAAAAAACAATGGCGCAAGGATGAGTACGAGAATGTACTCCGCAAGACTTAGATAACCTAGTATCTACATGCTCTGGCTAGAAAGGCTCTCTCTGGATTTTCTTTTGCGTAAAGCAATCTTTGTTTGTAAACAAGAGATATAAGAGGCTCGTCTACTCAGAATCGTTACAAAGGGAAAAGATAGCGACTTCTCCATCTTGTTCATTAGATCTTGATAACCACCAGCTTCATCAGAACCTCCTATCTAGGATCACCCCCTCAACCCAAAGGAAGCATCCTTAAGCACATATAGATCAGCAAGTTTTATTTAGGTTATAGTTCTCTATGATCATCATGTCCGTTCCCAAGTTGTTTATAACCGTTAACACGGATTTTCAAAAAGATTAATACCCTGCAGGGGTGTACAACTTTACACACACGTACCAACCGACTCTTAATGCCAAATATTATTAGCCCTCTTTCTTGGAAGGCCGGCAGAGGGTGGTTGACCACGACCTTTACCTTGCTTTCGCCGAGACCATGAGTCATGCAATAAGTATGGTTCCGCCGTAACGGGTCAAATCCCGAAGCTGGTACTTAAAGATGTGAGGCGAGGTTGGTTTACCAGGGGCTCCATACACCCCAAGCAACCTGGTCCACCCTTTCCTACTTGTTATGATGCACCTCCATCACCTCCTCTTTCGAAAACGTTTTCAATGCATATGCCAAATGGAAAGCATGAACTATGTGACTGACGGAATCTACTAGGCAAGTTAGTCAGTCGAGGGGTTCCCAAGCCCCGTGTGGTTGTACGCTCGTCTTGGTTCAGGAGGCAAGAACTCCTATCCTAATGGTGGAGAGTATGGGACTACAAAAACCACACCCAACGTGGCCTCCCATACAAGCCTTAGCATGTTTAGTTAACTCCTTCGATGATGTCACCATCTCCTAACTTTCTAGATTCACCGGCATCTCCGATTCATGATTTGTACGGATCAGACATTGTTACTATGCATGGCTAAGCTGTCGGATGCAAAATCTCTAACAATGCTCACATGCCAAACCTAGGTATGCTAGGAACAGTGGATCGGGAGTATAAGGCTACAAAAGGGAAACAGTGCAGCAGATAGGTAACACTAGCTACTGAAAAAAGACCACATTGCAATCGTGTGCATCATAGCGAGAAAGTAATATACTTTATAAAACATAGGTTCAGAATGAGAGGCTACGCTTCCTTGTCCTTCAATATACATATATGGATCTTCGGTGTCGTTGACTTCAGCCTCGGGTTCGGTTCCTATCCGCGAAGAACCAAATAGCGGGAAAGGGAAAACAACATTCAATACATGGAATGTGCAATGCGCATACAATATGAATGATATGACAAGTTAAATAGTGTTGAAATGAACCCTAGAACATGCCTGGTCACTTTAAACGGGGTCCGAGAGGTCCAAACCCTATAACAAGGGGATCCTCGAAATCACCTATGAGGTTCAATTGATTCTTCTAATTAAACTTGTCATTAAAGTTGGTTAACATTGTATGATGATTTCTAAGACAGATAGGTCTCAATTTTTTCAACATTTTGATATATTATTCATATTTTTCTGATTAAATATGAATTAGTTATGAATTTTACAAATTTATAGCATATTCTGCCATTTTTAAATATTAATAAAGGATTAATGACATCACTCTGGCGTTAGCATACCCTAACCCTATACTTTTCTCACCGAGGCAGAGGCTAGACCCAGCCACTGACTGGTGGGCCCAAGTCCACCTCAGCAGGCCACGCAAGCACGGCGTCAGCGCCACCTCACACATGGCGGATCCACCAGACGGTGGTTGTCGGCGGCGATCCAGCGCACGCCTGGACGCGCGAGATGTTGTGTTCGAATCAGTGGAACAAGACGAGCCCGTGGGTGGCAGCGTCGCTAGGATTAGGTCACCGGAGCTTGGTCAGCAACAGCGGGCGGCAGCAGTGCTCGTAGATCGACGGTGCACGCGGGATACAAAGGAGGTGGGAGACGAAGATGTGGTCCAGGAGGACCGCGTGCTCACCCTGGAGCTGAAGGGGTTGACGAAGAGGCGATGCAGAGCTCAGAACGATGGCGAGGTGCGTAGAGGAGCTCGTAGGTGCCGAGGAAGAAGAGGTCGATGCGGCCAATTGGGGGCGTCCCGGACCGATTCCTTCAAGGAGGAGGAAGCTCGCGTTCAAGCGAAGCTCATGGCAGTATCGGATGGGCGAGGGGAGGCCAGCAACGGCGGCTACCCGGCGGCCATGGCGGGCTAGGGTTCGGGCTTGCATGGGAGAGAGCCAACGAGGGCGAGGGAGAGAGGGGAAAGTGGATAGGGAGGGGGAGGGTAGCATCGCGGCGACCTTATCCTCCCCGGGAGCTCGACGGACGGTGCAGCGCAGGTGGTGGAGATCGACGTCGCTGGCGGCGACACGCAGGTGCTCTCCGTCGGGGACAAAGACGAAGAAAACCGCTGAAGCGGTACGAGCCGGCTACTGGGCCCCGGGTGGGCAAAGCTGGGCTGCTGGCTGCTGCTCGCAGTGGCAGAGAGATGGGGAAGGAGAGATGGGCCACAGCCCATCGGCTGCTGTTGCTCTGTTTTATTTTCCAGTAACTATTTTCTTTTCTAATTTTGTTTCTCTCTTTGTAACTTCATTTGAATCCTGTTTTGAATAATTCAAAAATACTAGAGACTTTGGTAAAGTATATAAAATTTTCAGGGACCTTGTAAACTATTTGTGCTTCATTATTTTGACACTTTTCAAAATACAAAACCTTTTTGGATGCATTTCAAAAAGAGAGGGGATGTTTAGGGTTTGCTTTTATTCAACACTTACTCACATGCAAATATTGTATTGATTTAAACAGATGCATGCCATGCTTAAGTACTATGTACATATATTACAAACTTGGTACGTTACATCTCTACCCCCCTTACCAGAATCTCGACCCGATATTCCTAAGTTTTAGAAAAGAAGGCAGGGTACTCAGATCGAAGGAGATCTTCTCGTTACCAGGTTGCTTAGTCCTCAGAGTGATGAGACCACTGAACTTTCAGGAACTTGATGTTTTGACAACGAGTCTTGCGCTCGCTTTCATCGAGGATACAAATAGGATACTCACGATAAGTCAGATCCTTCTCGAGATCAAGAGTTTGATGATCAACACCATGGACAGGATATTTGAAGCAACTCTTGAGTTGAGACACATGAAAGACGTCATGCACCTCAGGAAAGTTGTCGGGCAGCTCCAGTTTGTATGCGAGTTTACCTTGCCTGGACAAAACGCGAAAATGACCAGCATAGCGAGGAGCCAGTTTGCCTTTGATGCCGAAACGATGGACACCCTTCAACGAAGTGACCCGAAGATAAGCCTGATCACCAACTTCATATTCAACATGTTTATGGTGACGATCATGATAGCTTTTCTGGCCAGACTGAGCAGTTTTCAAACAATCTCGAATGATACGAACTTGATCTTCTGCTTCCTGGATCATATCCGGACCAAAGAACTTTCTTTCGCCGGTTTCTGACCAGTTCAAAGAGTACGACAGGTTCTTCCATATGAAAATTGGAATGGTGCCATACCAATACTGGACTAAAAACTGTTATTGTAGTAGAATTCAGCAAAAGGAAGGCATTTCTGCCAGTTCTTGCCAAAATATATGACACATGCTCTAAGCATGTCTTCAAGGATTTGATTTACCCTTTCAGTCTGGCAACCGGTGCTAGGATGATAAGTTGTACTGAAGGAGAGGCGAGTTCCCATAGAAGTTTGGAAACTTTCCCAGAACTTGGAGGTGACCAGACTTCCATGATCAGATGTTATCTTCTTAGGAATACCATGAAGAACAACAATCCGAGAGATGTAAAGATCAGCCAGTTCACTGGAACGAAGGCTTTCCTTAATGGGAGAAAATGAGCGACCTTGGACAGATAGTCAACGATCACCCAGATTGCATAATTTCCTTTTTGAGTTTTAGGGAGACCAGTGATGAAGTCCATACCGATTTCATCCCATTTCCACCCAGGGATGCGATGTGGTTGTAGGAGACCAGCGGGCCTTTGATGTTCAGCTTTCACGTGATGACAAACATCACACTCAGCAACAAAACGACCAATATCCTTCTTTATACCAGACCACCAGAATCTTTGACAAAGATCTCAATACATCTTAGTACCTCCGGGGTGGATAGAAAGAGGTGATTCATGAGCTTCGGCAAGAATTATCAGCTTCAAGTCCTTTCCATTTGGTACTACCAAACGTGTACCGAAATATAGTACACCTTCCTCGTTAACAGAGAAATATTTAGCAACTCCGCTAGCAATGTTCCCTTTAATTGAGTCCATCTCAGGATCTTGCCTTTGAGCAGCTTTGATCTGATCCTCGAGAGAAGGATTCACCTCAAGGGTAGAAAGGAATCCGCGAGGTACTACTTCAAGATTCAATCGAGCAAATTCCTCATGAAGAGAAGGTTGAGATTGTTTGATCATCAGGGTGTTGCAATAAGACTTACGACTTAGCGCATCTGCAACAACATTGGCTTTACCAGGCTGATAGTTAAGACCCAAATCATAGTCCTTGATGAGTTCCAACCATCTTCTTTGCCCGATATTCAGATCAGGTTGTGTGAAAAGATACTTCAGACTCTGAAGATCCGAGTATAACACGCAACGACTACCGAGAAGGTAATGTCGCCATTGCTTAAGAGCATGAACAACAATTGCAAGCTCAAGATCATGAGTTGGGTAGTTATTCTTGTGTGGTTTTAGCTGACGGGAGGCATAGGCCACCACATGCCCATCTTGCATCAACACACATCCAAGACCTTGGTGAGAAGCATCGCAGAAGACTACAAAGTCTTTGCTAGTGTCTGGAAGAACCAGTACCGGAGCAGTTGTTAACTGGATTTTCAACATCTGGAAGATTTCTTCAGCCTTATCATACAATTAAAACTTCTTCTCCTTCTTAAGAATATCAGTCATCAGCTTTGCAATCCTGGAGAAGTTCTCGATGAATCGACTGTAATAACCAGCCATCACGAGAAAACTTCGAACATCCTTAACAGATTTGGGAGACTCCGAGTCGAGGATAGTTTGGACTTTATCTAGGATAACAGCATCCCCTTTGGCAGAAACAACATGACCAAGTAATACGAGCTCTTGTAACCAAGACTCACATTTGGAAAACTTGGCATATAGACGATGTTCTCGGAGTTTTGTCAACACCAAACGAAGATGTTTAGCGTGTTCTTCTTCAGTTTTGAAATAGACCAGAATATCATCAATGTAGACCACGACGAACTTGTCGAGATACTCCATAAAGACAGAGTTCATAAGACGCATAAAAGTGGATGGAGTATTGGTAAGACTAAAGGACATGACAGTGTACTCGTAAAGACCATAACGAGTGGTGAAAGGAGTCTTTGGAATATCTTCCTTATGGATCTTTATCTGGTGATACCCTGACCTCAAATCCATTTTGGAAAAGACAGTGGCACCACTTAACTGATCAAAGATATCATTGATCCTAGGGAGGGGTACTTATTCTTGATAGTCACAACATTGAGTGGGCGATAATCCACAACTAGACGCGGTATATTGGTATCCCGCTTCTTCACAAAGATAGTAGGACATCCCCAAGAAGATGTGTTGGGCTGAATGTATTCTTTTCCTTCTAACTCCTCTAATTGCTTCTTCAACTCCAGAAGCTCATGAGGAGGCATACGATAGGGTCTTTTAGAAACAGGAGTAGTTCCATGAACTAACTCTATGAAAAACTCCACACTTTGATCAGGTGGCATGCTAGGCAACTCCTCAAGGAAGACATCAGGGAATTCACATACCACGGAAACATCTTGGATCTCTAACGGAGGTGAAAATTCAAGAGCATACAACTCTGCTTGAGGAAAAGAAATAGCTGAGGGAGATAATGACCCTACGGTCCAATATTTGACTGTTATGCCAGCAGGACTAGTCAGAGTCACAGACTTGGTTGTACAATCGAGGATAGCTTGATAAAGGGTCAACAATTCCATGCCCAAAATGATGTCAATGTCGGTTGACTTGAGGGCGATCAAAGAAGTGGGGAAAAGTTGAAATGTAACTTCGATTAGATTCCCATGACTAACCATGGTGGAACACCACCTAGAACAAGGAGAACGAACTAGCAGAGGAACTGACAATACCTCAAAACTTATCCCATGCATTTGAGCAAAAGCTTGTAACAAGAATGAATGCGATGCTCCAGAATCAAACAAAACTTTAGTTGGAATTTGATTGATATGAAGCGTACCCATGATGACACTTGGATCTTCTTGAGACTCTTCAGAAGAGATATGGTTCAGACAACCTGTTCCAGCACCTTGATAATTTTCATTCTTCTTTGGTGGTTGTGCCTTATCAGCAGCATAGTGGCCAGGTTGGCGACAATTGAAGCAGATAGCACCTGATCTAGTACCAGAAGTAGGATATTTTGATCCACCAGCATTATTTGGAGCAGCATTCGGACATGGAGTATATCCAGAAGACCTTGGAGTATAAGGAGCACGTGGCACATCACTATAAGGCACAAAGACAAGTCGCTTCTTATTGCTAAAACCAGCCTTGTTGTACCCCTCCTGAGGACTCTTACGAGTTTCTTCGTACTCCACTTTTCCACTCTCGGCCTTCATAGCCTTGATAACAAGACCTTGGAAGTTACCAAAGTCGATGAGGCAGATATCACGACGAACCTCAGGATCCAGTCCCTTGCGGAATAGAGCTTGCTTCTTTGCATCAGTGGAAACCTCTTTAGTAGCATAGCAGGCAAGACGATTGAAGTTGCGCTGGTAATCTGTAGCATCCCAATTGTCTAACAATTGTAATGCTACTTGGTCTAGTAAGATAATGGCTACTTCCTATATATAATTGTTGCATCATAATTATATCATGCTCATGTCATCATGCCACCTTGCATTTGAGCATCATATAAAACCCTTTTTGTTTTGGTTCTTCTCTCATATGCATTGTAAATTGTATTTGCATCTTGATATTGTATTTGGTTATTGATATATTTTTTAATGCCCAAGTTGAGTTGGGGGCATATCTTTTATTCCACTCCACCACCTTTCTTTGTCACCACCTTATAATTCCACCACCCTAATTACCCATGAGCTTGTATTTCTTTTTCTTTCATGTTATTCTAGCTCATGTGGGTGGGGTGGAACTAATTCTATAAATTCTTTTGCTTGGCTTTTATTCCACTTCTTGGGAATGCATAAGAATAATGCCATATCATCATTATTGTTTTCACAAGGATAATACATGGCATTTATTATCTTGCATGGGCCATGCAACCATCACCACCATGTGTTCTCCTTTGGTTTTATTTGATTTTTGAGTGGATCATCTTCTCATCTCTCTCTCCTCTTTCCTCATCAAAACCCTAAGCCACCCTCCCTTCCTCTCTCGGCCAGCAAGGGGCCACCACCTCCTCTCTCTCCCTGGCCCACACCCCAGCCACCCCTCTCTCTAACCCTAAACAAAACCCTAACCCAAGACTACCCCATCTACCTAACCCGAGGCCACCATCTAACCTAACCCGAGCTAGTCCCTCCCTCTCTTCTCTTCCTCACGCCGGCCCCACACTGCAGCCTCACTGCCTCGCCCTGGACCAGCCCTAGCCAGCCCAGCCGGCCGAGCACGTGCCGAGGAGGAGAGGAAAAAGGTGGCACCGAGGCCACCTTATCTACCCCCTGCCACAACTGGCCTCCTCTCTCTCCCTCCTTTTTCCTCCTTCCACACGACTCTCTGGCGTCCCCAGATCCGCCCCAGCGCCGCCTCCTTCTTCCTCTTCGTCGCCAAGACCTGCCGCCGTTCGCCGCCAGCACCGCGTCGACCCCGTCGCTCCAGCCGGTGAGCACGTCGTGGAGGTGGCCTGGGCGACCGAGAAGACCTCACTGCTTCGCCCTGGACACGCCGACACGAAGGAGGAGCCCCAGAACTACCGGTACCGCCGCCACCCGACGCCAAACCCTAGAACTCCGGCCGCCAGCCTCGTCGTCGATCCTCTGTGCTCCGGCCTGATCCGACCACACCAACCCACCCGCGGTGAGTCCCTCGACCGCCCTGACATCCTCCGCTTCATCATCACCGTCTAGCGCCGCCGTTCTTTTCGTCGAACACCGTCAGTGTGTCGAGCTCGCCGGTGTCTGCCAGTTTCCCACGCCACCTAGAACCTCACCTAGGCCCCATCCCCCCTCCTGTCAGCTCCTCTAGCCACCGCACTGGTACCGCCTCCCTGCGTGCGAACCCCAGGTCGCGGGATCGAATCCCCCGCGCCGCGCGTGCTGCCGCCGTCAGTTTCGTCAGAGAAGAGAGGAAGAGGAATAGTGCACGCGACGGCATTTTGCGCTTACCCCCCCTCCCACCTTTTTGACTCCTGCAACCCGCGCTCCTAGAGGTCCCACCTACCAGCCTCCTTCTCCTTTTTGCAAAAACGCCCCGCATGTTTGTGCAACTAACCCGCGCTCCAGCCCTAGCCCCCACCTGTCAGTCGCTGCAGTCCCCACCCATGGCATGTGGGCCGTAGCCGCTTGGCCCGCTTGTCAACCGTGTGGGCTAGCCAGAGCCGCGGTAGAAAAAGGTTTTTTTGCGCGCGTGGCCCAATTCCGTTTGACCCCACCTGTCAGTGGCTATGGCTGGGACGGGCTGAGTAAGAAAAGTTTTTCCTGTGTCTGTTTTAATTAAACCTTTTCCAAAATTGATTTAAATTCAAATTCAAATCAGATTTAATTAACTTTTAAAATACAAATCCTTATAATACAAATAATACATGTTTTTGAATCAGAAAAATGTGAGGAATTCAAATATGCCCTTCAAAATATTTTTTGAACACTTTAAATTTCGAGTTGATTAAAATTACAATAAAATGCCCTTTTTCTTAATTAATTAATAACTTTGGTTTTATAACTCCAAATTTGACAAATAATATGTCTAAATCGATCAGCGCGACGAGCCCGTTCTATCTATGCATTCCATGTTCTGAATTGCAGCATGCATCATATAAATATAAAGGTTACAGCAACTTATTTGAGGATAAAAGGTGACTAAAACTCCATAAAATGCTTTATTCTTGTATTCCACACCTCACCCATGCCATGCTACATTGTTTCCATGCAAATTGTGCATCATTCATCATGGCATGATTGTTTGCTTGTCGCATTTTAATTCATATGCTTGTGCACTCTATTTATGTTGGCCCTTGTTTGTTTGGTTCTTCTTCGAATAGACGCTGAGCAGGGGATATATCAAGAAACCCATGAGCACTACCCAGATCCATCCCTCGCTTCAACCGAGCTGCCAGGCAAGCACTACCACATGCTTGCATACATATAGTACCTATTGCCTCTCTCTTATTCTTGCATCATTGAGTCGCGATTGCATTAAACTGAATCCCAAGTACTGCATAGCCTTTACATTTAAACCCCACCGAAGCTTGTTCCTCCAACCCATGAGCCATTACTACAGGAGTTGTTTGAGCCATGCGGGTCGTAGAACAGCATGTGTAGGGTATGTGAGTGTCTGATGGATAACGAGGTACCTAAACAACTTAACCTGAGTAGTAATGGGATAACTAATGACAGTTGCACCGGTGGGCAATATCTGCTATTTGGTTCTTCATGCTCACTTGTGTCCCGTAGGACCCCGAGTACTTGATTCCTGTACCTTGACTATTCGCACTATCCACATCCGGGAGGCCTAATGAACCCCCCTGAGCCAGAGCTTGATTCATTCTTATTTCTTGGGGCCACAAAGTAGTTTGGGGCTTTATTACTATCCTGTACTTATGCCATGCTTTACTGCTTTATTTAAGATTGTGCGTGGAGCACCTGTACTATTTAGGACCGTGACACGTTTTCGCTGTATCGACAAGCCCAGTCACATTTTCGGGTTCCCAGTCATTTACCGCCGTCCACACAAACCCTGGGTCCGTTTCGGAGCCGGCCAACTTCGTTGCGGGTAGCTTAGTGGGGTGGCCCCCTGAAATATTTCTGAATCTTGTGATCGCTTTGTCGTGAATGCCTCGTTGGGTTTTGATTTGGTTTTTCCGAGGTTGATCGAGTGTGTGTTGCTATTCGTGCACCCCTGCAGGGTAAATCTTTCTGAAAACCGCGTCCGCGGTTATGGACGACTTGGAGCACTGTTTCTCGATCATAGACAAGTATAACTAAAGTACCGCTTTTAATTTGACTAAGTACCTGACTAGTAAATAGTGCAACACTCATGGAATGGATAATAAAACTGCCAACGGATGGGGGGCTGTTTGTCCGCTTCCTCGTTGGTAAGCGAGGAGGAGGATGGATCTGTTAATATTACTGTTATAACTGTTGTTATTAATTCACGGACATCCGTCTATCTTTGGTTAGGCGGATGGTTAGCAAGTATCCCTAGAATTGTTAGGTATTATCTTTTGCTGCAATTGCGTCACCCCAGGTTGTGTCCCCTTTTGAGGCATAAAGACTTGCTGAGTACCCCTAGGGTCTCACACGATAAATTGTTTGATTCAGATGAACAGGTAAACTCGCAAGATGGATACTGGGTGGAGGAGACGAACGATGTGGGCAACGATCACTCGGTGTAGAGATTCCGGGAATGGGGATCCGTGAGATCTGTGGGTGGGATGTGTTTATTTATGGGCATCTTATGCCGATTTGCTTCTTATCCGTACTCGGATCTTGTTTTCCGCTTCCGCCTGATACTCTGATGTTTGATGTATGAGGAGATATCCTAAACTATTATATCTATCTAGCATATTTGGATCTTGCCGTATGGCGTTGCAATATTTCTATTTCTTTTAGATGGAATGGCTCTGAGGACTGTTGTATGGTGGCTTGCATACATACTCATTTGTGTATGTAGTTGATCCCTTCGCCTGCCGATTACGCCGCTCGTTCTTGTCCCGATGTTTGGAAATGGTTAGGACAGCCGAAAGGTCTACCTGTGAGTGGCATTTGGCCCCACCGTACTATTTTAACCATTTCCGGTCATCCAGGCTTGTAACTAAGAGCGTAATTCACCGAGGTAGTTACAATTGGTATCAGAGCCATCCCGCCCTTCAGGGTCTCAGCCAAATGGTCGTTGTCAGTCTAGCAAATATTTTTGGTAGCTATGTATACTAGGGAAAAACAAAACAAAGCGCGATAGTAGGACTGCTTCCACTTTTCTTCTTACCCACCCACCCACCCTTTTCTGGTAAGGAAGTGTAACGTTTTCAATCCTCTTCTTAAAATTCAAACTAGGATTCACGTGTTCTGGGTTTCCGTAGTACCATAGAAAGTGTGTGTGTGTGTGTGTGTAATTCCTTGTCTATCTGTTGCATCCAATTTGTTTTCACAATCTGCCTTTGGTTATCAACTGTTGGTACATTCCATACTGACAGGCTTTTGAAAACCGGCGCGATCTATCTGACTCCTTGTTAACCGGTGCCATCTTCTTAAGGGTGTTCTTCCTTCCAGCATGTTTTCACAGAATGTGGAGTTGCTAATCTCTACCTGATAAGTGATTTTGCGCATCTATTGGTATTTTAATGCCGAAAATGCGGAAAAATTTTCTTTGATACATCTGTGCTTCCACACTCCTTTTCAGTCGTGTGCGATATGCTTAATATCTTCTAGGTGATGTGAACTTTGTTGATATTTTAATATCATCTTAGTAAATTGTATCCTTTAATCTTGGTTAATTCCATCTTGGTACTATTTTGGATTATTATTATTCTCCATTATGGTACTGACTTGTGTTTTATATCAATCACAGGATGGCACCACCACGCCGTTCTGAGGAGGACATACAACCTGAACTGGGGGCCGCGTTGGCAAGCATCGCCAATGCCTTGGCAGCAATGCAGCAGAACCAGCAGCGTTTTGAAGAAAGTGTCAGGAGGAATGAGTTTGTTCCGCTACCTCCACCTCCCAAGCGAGGAGACATCAAAAGCTTCCTGAAGTTCAACCCACGTCAATTTGATGTGTCCGATCAACCACTTGATGCTGATGATTGATTGCGTGAGATGTCAAGGTTACTGGTGACTGCTGATGTTCCTGAGCAAGAATGGGTAAAATGTGCCACTCACCTTCTGAAGGGAGATGCAGCTCTGTGGTGGGAGAATTACCTAAAGGGAAACTACACTTGTTTTTAGCCTACATGGGAACAGTTCACTGGAGCTTTCAAAGAGCAGTATCTAGCTGGAGCTGTGGTATTCTCTAAGCTTGACTTGAGAAGTGGTTATCATCAAATCAAGATTCGCAAGGAAGCACCTGCCACCTTCTCGAGACTTATGAACTCGGTTTTCATGGAGTATCTTGATAAGTTCGTTGTGGTCTATCTGGATGACATCCTAGTCTATTCTAAGTCAAAGGAAGAACATGAAGAACACCTTCGGTGTGTCCTAAACAAGCTTCGTGAGAACCGCCTGTATGCAAAGTTCTCCAAATGTAAGTTTTGGCTGCCTCAAGTCACCTATCTTGGTCACGTCATCTCTGCCAAGGGCATTGCCGTCAACCCGGAAACTGTAAAGACAATTGTTGACTGGCTTCCTCCTGTAAATGTCAAAGAAGTCCGGAGCTTCCTTGGTTTGGCTAGTTATTGTCGTCGCTTCGTTCAGAGCTTTTCAAAGATAGCGAAGCCTCTTACCGATCTCCTCAAGAAAGGCAAGAAATATCTTTGGACTCCTGCATGTCAAGCAAGCTTTGAAACACTCAAAGAGAAGCTCACTTCCACACCAGTCTTGGTTCCTCCAGATACATCCAAGCCTTTCCAGATATTCTGTGACGCATCTTTGCAAGGATTGGGTGCGGTCCTTATGCAAGAAAAACAAGTTGTTGCTTATGCCTCTCGACAGTTGAAGATGCATGAGATCAACTATTCTACACATGACCTCGAACTCGCAGCAGTTGTCTTTGCTTTGAAAGTATGGAGGCATTACTTGCTTGGCAACCGTTGTGAAATCTTTTCTGATCACAAGAGTCTGAAGTATATCTTCACACAGCCTGATCTCAACCTTCGTCAGAGGAGGTGGATTGAAGCAATCAATGATTTAGATTTGACCATCAACTACACTCCGGGCAAAGCTAATGTCATGGCCGATGCTCTCAGCCGCAAAGCTTATGTCAGCAACCTCATGTTGGAAGAACAACAGCCGCTCTTGTGCGAGGAATTCCGTCAGCTCAACCTTGAAATTGTGGATCAAGGGTATCTTCTGAACCTTCTGGCAACCCCTCTCTTGGAAGAAAAGGTTCGCTCCATTCAACTTGGTGATCCGTACACCAAAAATATCATCTCCAACATCCAGCTTCCGAAGTATGAGTCCTTCCACGTCGATGACCAAGGCACGCTTTTCTTTGAACACCGGATGTTTGTTCCGAACTACCCGGGTTTGAGAGAGCAAGTTCTCAAGGAGGCGCATGATTCTGTTCTTTCTATCCACCCTGGCAGCACAAAGATGTACATGGACTTGAAAACACAATATTGGTGGCCGGGATTGAAACGATATTGTGCCAAGTATGTCTCGGAGTGTGATGTCTGCCGTAGAGTTAAAGCTGTCCATCAGAAACCTTCCGGTCTTCTATAGCCATTGAAACCCCCGGAATGGAAATGGGAGAAAGTAGAGATGGACTTCATCACTGGTTTTCCAAGGTCGCAGAAGGGCAACAATGCAATCTTTGTTGTCATTGACAGGCTTTCTAAAGTGGCTCACTTCTTTCCCGTCAAGGAAACTATTTCTGCAATTCAGTTGGCTGAGCTCTATATCAACAGAATTGTCTCTCTGTATGGGGTTCCTCTTGAGATCAGTTCAGACCGTGGAAGCGTCTTCACTTCCAAGTTCTGGGGAAGTTTCCAAAATGCTTTGGGAACAAAATTGAACTTCAGCACAGCTTACCACCCTCAGTCGCAAGGACAAGTTGAAAGGATCAATCAGATTCTGGAAGATATGCTCCGTGCTTGCGTCATCTCTTTCGGCATGAAGTGGGAAGAATGCCTTCCTTATGCTGAATTCTCTTACAACAATAGCTTCCAGAAAAGTCTAAAGATGGCACTATTTGAGGCTCTCTATGGTCGCAAATGCAGAACTCCGATTGGTTGGTCGGGTGCAGGAGAAAGAATATTGTTTGGCCCCGACATTGTAACTCAAGCGGAGGAGAAGGTTCACATCATTCTTGAAAATCTGAAGATTGCTCAAAGTCGCCAGAAGAGCAATTATGACAGAAAGCACACGGACATGGAGTATGTCCCTGGTGATCTCGTTTACCTTCGTGTCACTCCCATGAGAGGAACGCACCGCTTTGGTATCAAAGGAAAGCTGGCTCCTAGATACATCGGTCCATTCAAAATTCGTGGAAGAAGAGGAGAAGTTGCTTATGCTCTTGAGCTCCCGGAAAAACTCAAGGTCCATGATGTTTTCAACATCTCTCAACTCAAGAAGTGCTTCAAGGATCCCGGCAGGATCGTGGACCATGAGCTTATCAATCTCCAAGAAGACCTGTCTTATCAAGAACACCCCACAAAAATCCTTGAAGTCGCAGAAAGAAGGACTCGCAACAAGTCCATCAAGTTCTGCAAGGTCCAGTGGTCGCACCATTCCATGGAGGAAGCCACTTGGGAACGTGAAGATGAGCTCTGTGCCAAGTATCCTACCCTCTTTGAGTCTTCTTCTTCTTCCTAGAATCTCGGGGCGAGATTCCTGTTTAGTGGGAGAGAGTTGTAGCATCCCAATTGTCTAACAATTGTAATGCTACTTGGTCTAGTAAGATAATGGCTACTTCCTATATATAATTGTTGCATCATAATTATATCATGCTCATGTCATCATGCCACCTTGCATTTGAGCATCATATAAAACCCTTTTTGTTTTGGTTCTTCTCTCATATGCATTGTAAATTGTATTTGCCTCTTGATATTGTATTTGGTTATTGATATATTGTTTAATGCCCAACTTGAGTTGGGGGCATATCTTTTATTCCACTCCACCACCTTTCTTTGTCACCACCTTATAATTCCACCACCCTAATTACCCATGAGCTTGTATTTCTTTTTCTTTCATGTTATTCTAGCTCATGTGGGTGGGGTGGATCTAATTCTATAAATTCTTTTGCTTGGCTTTTATTCCACTTCTTGGGAATGCATAAGAATAATGCCATATCATCATTATTGTTTTCACAAGGATAATACATGGCATTTATTATCTTGCATGGGCCATGCAACCATCACCACCATGTGTTCTCCTTTGGTTTTATTTGATTTTTGAGTGGATCATCTTCTCATCTCTCTCTCTCTCCTCTTTCCTCATCAAAACCCTAAGCCACCCTCCCTTCCTCTCTCGGCCAGCAAGGGGCCACCACCTCCTCTCTCTCCCTGGCCCACACCCCAGCCACCCCTCTCTCTAACCCTAAACAAAACCCTAACCCAAGACTACCCCATCTACCTAACCCGAGGCCACCATCTAACCTAACCCGAGCTAGTCCCTCCCTCTCTTCTCTTCCTCACGCCGGCCCCACCCTGCAGCCTCACTGCCCTTGCCCTGGACCAGCCCCAGCCAGCCCAGCCGGCCGAGCATGTGCCGAGGAGGAGAGGAAAAAGGTGGCACCGAGGCCACCTTATCTACCCCTGCCACAGCTGGCCTCCTCCCTCTCCCTCCTTTTTCCTCCTTCCACATGACTCTCTGGCGTCCCCAGATCCGCCCCAGCGCCGCCTCCTTCTTCCTCTTCGTCGCCAAGACCTGCCGCCGTTCGCCGCCAGCACCGCGTTGACCCCGTCGCTCCAGCCGGTGAGCACGTCGTGGAGGTGGCCTGGGCGACCGAGAAGACCTCACTGCTTCACCCTGGACACGCCGACGCGAAGGAGGAGCCCCAGAACCACCGGTACCGCCGCCACCCGACGCTAAACCCTAGAACTCCGGCCACCAGCCTCGTTGTCGATCCTCTGTGCTCCGGCCTGATCCGACCACACTAACCCAGCCGCGGTGAGTCCCTCGACCGCCCTGACATCCTCCGCTTCATCATCACCGTCTAGCGCCGCCGTTCTTTTCGTCGAACGCCGTCAGTGCGTCGAGCTCGCCGGTGTCTGCCAGTTTCCCACGCCACCTAGAACCTCACCTAGGCCCCATCCCCCCTCCTGTCAGCTCCTCTAGCCACCGCACTGGTACCGCCTCCCTGCGTGCGAACCCCAGGTCGTGGGATCGAATCCCCAACGCCGCGCGTGCTGCCGCCGTCAGTTTCGTCAGAGAAGAGAGGAAGAGGAATAGTGCACGCGACGACACTTTGCGATTACCCCCCCACCTTTTTGACTCCTGCAACCCGCGCTCCTAGAGGTCCCACCTACCAGCCTCCTTCTCCTTTTTGCAAAAACGCCCCGCATGTTTGTGCAACTAACCCGCGCTCCAGCCCTAGCCCCCACCTGTCAGTCGCTGCAGTCCCCACCCCTGGCATGTGGGCCGTAGCCGCTGGGCCCGCTTGTCAACCGCGTGGGCTAGCCAGAGCCGCGGTAGAAAAAGGTTTTTCTGCGCGCGTGGCCCCATTCCGTTTGACCCCACCTGTCAGTGGCTATGGCTGGGACGGGCTGAGTAAGAAAAGTTTTTCCTGTGTCTGTTTTAATTAAACCTTTTCCAAAATTGATTTAAATTCAAATTCAAATCAGATTTAATTAACTTTTAAAATACAAATCCTTATAATACAAACAATATATGTTTTTGAATCAGAAAAATGTGAGGAATTCAAATATGCCCTTCAAAATATTTTTTGAACACTTTAAATTTTGAGTTGATTAAAATTACAATAAAGTGCCCTTTTTCTTAATTAATTAATAACTTTGGTTTTATAACTCCAAATTTGACAAATAATATGTCTAAATCGATCAGCGCGACGAGCCCGTTCTATCTATGCATTCCATGTTCTGAATTGCAGCATGCATCATATAAATATAAAGGTTACAGCAAATTATTTGAGGATAAAAGGTGACTAAAACTCCATAAAATGCTTTATTCTTGTATTCCACACCTCACCCATGCCATGCTACATTGTTGCCATGCAAATTGTGCATCATTCATCATGGCATGATTGTTTGCTTGTGGCATTTTAATTCATATGCTTGTGCACTCTATTTATGTTGGCCCTTGTTTGTTTGGTTCTTCTTCGAATAGACGCTGAGCAGGGGATATATCAAGAAACCCAGGAGCACTACCCAGATCCATCCCTCGCTTCAACCGAGCTACCAGGCAAGAACTACCACATGCTTGCATACATATAGTACCTATTGCCTCTCTCTTATTCTTTCATTATTGAGTCGCGATTGCATTAAACTGAATCCCAAGTACTGCATATCCTTTACAATTAAACCCCACCGAAGCTTGTTCCTCCAACCCATGAGCCATTACTACAGGAGTTGTTTGAGCCATGCGGGTCGTAGAACAGCATGTGTAGGGTATGTGAGTGTCTGATGGATAACGAGGTACCTAAACAACTTAACCTGAGTAGTAATGGGATAACTAATGACAGTGGCACCGGTGGGCAATATCTGCTATTTGGTTCTTCATGCTCACTTGTGTCCCGTAGGACCCCGAGTACTTGATTCCTGTTCCTTGACTATTCGCACTATCCACATCCGGGAGGCCTTATGAACCCCCTGAGCCAGAGCTTGATTCATTCTTATTTCATGGGGCCACAAAGTAGTTTGGGGCTTTATTACTATCATGTACTTATGCCATGCTTTACTGCTTTATTTTAGATTGTGCGTGGAGCACCTGTACTGTTTAGGACCGTGACACGTTTTCGCTGTATCGACAAGCCCAATCACATTTTCGGGTTCCCAGTCGTTTACCGCCGTCCACACAAACCCTGGGTCCGTTTCGGAGCCGGCCAACTTCGTTGCGGGTAGCTTAGTGGGGTGGCCCCCTGAAATATTTCTGAATCTTGTGATCGCTTTGTCGTGAATGCCTCGTTGGGTTTTGATTTGGTTTTTCCGAGGTTGATCGAGTGTGTGTTGCTATTCGTGCACCCCTGCAGGGTAAATCTTTCTGAAAACCGTGTCCGCGGTTATGGACGACTTGGAGCACAGTTTCTCGATCATAGACAAGTATAACTAAAGTACCGCTTTTAATTTGACTAAGTACCTGACTAGTAAATAGTGCAACACTCATGGAATGGATAATAAAACTACCAACGGATGGGGGGCTGTTTGTCCGCTTCCTCGTTGGTAAGCGAGGAGGAGGATGGATCTGTTAATATTACTGTTATAACTGTTGTTATTAATTCACGGACATCCGTCTATCTTTGGTTAGGCGGATGGTTAGCGAGTATCCCTAGATATGTTAGGTATTATCTTTTGCTGCAATTGCGTCACCCCAGGTTGTGTCCCTTTTTGAGGCATAAAGACTTGCTGAGTACCCCTAGGGTCTCACACGATAAATTGTTTGATTCAGATGAACAGGTAAACTCGTAAGATGGATACTGGGTGGAGGAGACGAACGATGTGGGCAACGATCACTCGGTGTAGAGATTCCGGGAACGGGGATCCGTGAGATCTGTGGGCGGGATGTGTTTATTTATGGGCATCTTATGCCGATTTGCTTCTTATCCGTACTCGGATCTTGTTTTCCGCTTCCGCCTGATACTCTGATGTTTGATGTATGAGGAGATATCCTAAACTATTATATCTATCTAGGATATTTGGATCTTGCCGTATGGCATTGCAATATTTCTATTTCTTTTAGATGGAATGGCTCTGAGGACTGTTGTATGGTGGCTTGCATACATACTCATTTGTGTATGTAGTTGATCCCTTCGCCTGCCGATTACGCCGCTCGTTCTTGTCCCGATGTTTGGAAATGGTTAGGACGGCCGAAAGGTCTACCTGTGAGTGGCATTTGGCCCCACCGTACTATTTTAACCATTTCCGGTCATCCAGGCTTGTAACTAAGAGCGTAATTCACCGAGGTAGTTACATAATCACACACGGAACAAGTGCCCTGGTTCAGCTTGAGGAACTCCTCCCTCTTCCGATCCATCAGACCCTTAGGAATATGATAAGCTCGGAAGGCTTTAGTGAACTCTTGTCATGTAACAACATGTTGAGGTTCTTGCATAGCCAAGAAATTTTCCCACCAGGAGTTAGCTGCTCCCTCTAGATGATAGGCAGGAAAAGTCACCCAATCAGGTTGAGAAACATGACCAACCTGAAGTTTGCATTCCATGGTGCGAAGCCAGTAGTCCGCATCAAGTGGCTCAGTCGAATAGCTAAAAATTGGCGGTGTCGTGGTATTGCCGACGAGTACGCCATGGAGGGGTCCTCACAGTGCATGTTTAGAGATGTGGGGTAAGGCGGATGGTTGACGGGTACGAGGTAACACAGCTTAGCCAGGTTCAGATCCCACAACAGTGGCGGAATCCTACTCCTGCTATAAATCACTATAAGGACAATACGCCGAGTTACAGGGATTGGTTCGCTGTGCGAGGTGACTAGAGAGTCTAAGCTATCGTGCCCTAAAGTCTCCCATAGGCCCGACTTATATAGTCTCCAGGTCCTAGGGTTACAGGGAAAAGTCCTAGCGGACAGGTTACAGAGTCCTACACTGTCTATTACTAGTCTTGTGTATCTTGTACTCCAAGGCTCCGGGTACGCTAGTGACTCCACCGTAGGCTTCCTTTATCCGGCATGGGCCTCCCTTCTGGATCCATCTAACTAGGCCGCCCAGCAGGCCATAGGCCATGCTACCAACTATGGGCCACCCGGGTTAGCCGGATAAGAGACATGCTATAAGGATACCCATATAGCATATCCCCAACAGTAGCCCCCGGATAACTCCGAGATCTTGCGCCGTCTTGCCTCTTCACGTGGAATGCTCCGTCTAGATGGATGTCGGCAAATCGTCAAGCAACATCTTGTAGTCCTCCCAAAGAACCGTGCAAGGCTTTCTCCGTCTTCAAGTTGTAAGTCGCAGAAATGCTGAATCTTCCATCGTACTCTTCCGTAGTCGGATTGGATCCGTCCATGCCTGAATCTTCGATGTGACGGCTCATCTGCCTATGTCAGGTAGGGCGACGTGGGCCTAAGTCAGCGATGCCTCGTAACTCACACATGCAGAGAACTCAATCATGTCCGATTTTCCCGCGCGAGCAATGCAAACCATTGGCGGCAACGGTTAGAGACGTGGCGAAATTTCCGCGCACGTTCGCGAACACGTCGTCTACGCAGCAACCATCCAATTAAACTGCACGAATCTTGACGCCGAGGATGATAAATAGTAACCATGGGGAAATTTCCACTTTTTACCTCATTCGCCTCGCATCATCTTCTTCCTCCAGTTGCGCGTCTCCTCGAGCTCTCCGCGAGAAACCTTGAAAAAACCCTAGCTCCCATCTACACCAGTCGCACCCAATCTTCACCCCATGGCTAGCAGAAGCATTTCTCCATCAATGGCGGCGTCGAGCGAATCCGCGGCGAATCCGGTGAGCTCTGTCGTCGTGCCCCCAGAGGTTTTGGTCATCCCCACATCGGCATGATCGAATCCACCGGCGGCGACCCAAATTTGGCGGCGCTAGAGCCATTGGAGGAGGATCCAGACTCGCACAAGGGTGACTGGCGCAGTTCGGACATCACCGACCGTGATATCCAAGAGATGGTTGCCGAAGGCTACCTCCCTGCGACGGAGGGGCTCACCTGGCGGGCGGCACCGGCCAGCGAGGTGAAACCTTCTCCCCAAGCCAGAGAAAAGGTGTACCTCAAAGCTTAGCTGGTACGCGGTGTTTCCCTTTCTATCTCCCACTTCTTCCTCTCCGTCTTAAACCACTATAGGGTCTAGCCCCATAACCTTTCCCCCAATAGTATCCTAGTGCTTAGCAACTACGCAGCACTTTGCGAGGGATACTTAGGGATAAGGCCTAGGTTAGACCTTTTTGTGTACTTATTCACCGTCAAACGTGAAGCCGAACATAGTAAGGAGGAGCTTGGGAACTGCGGCACCATAAGCTTCAAGATTCGACCTGGCCGGCAGTTCCCCGACATCGTAGGCCACAAGTCCTGCAAGAATTGGCAACGGACATACTTTTACGGCCCCGACATTCCCCTGGCGGGCCGAGAAGTAACGTACCCGGACTTCATGGATGGAGCCGCCACTGAAGTTTCCACGTGGAGATCCCAAGCCTCCCTTCCCTCCGACCTCGACGCTTCTCACGCTATAAGGCGGATCGAATGGTTTGTAGAGACGGGTTTGACCGGATTGGACCTAGCCATGTGCTGGTTCATCAGGCGAATCCAACCTCTGCATCACCGCACGAAGTACATGCACGAGTATACCAGCGACAGAAGGGATAGCCTCCGCATATTCGTGGATAACTTATCGAGCGACTCCGTCAAGCTCCGCCTTAAGGACATCGTCAAGGTGAAGGATAATAAGTGTGGCTTCGCCATCACCTACAACATGTTCGTAGACGGCAAGTGCCCAAAGTTAGGTATTTATTTTCCGTGTACGACATATGCTCTAGTTCTTCCGTATTGCAAACACCATCTTATCTAACACGGTGATTTATCACTTAACAGCTTAGCGATCTAGATGAGGGCAACCTGGCTGCACAAATCTATGATCCAAAGATGAAGGAAGTCACGGTCGTGTCCGACGACGAGGTCCCGTTGGCGCGAAAGAGGAAGAGCTCCACCTCTGACGCTGTCGATGGAGGCAAGAAGAAGAAGACGGAGGGTGGAGCCTTCAAAAAAACTACCGCCGCCCTGGAGGCGAAAAGATAAAAACCACCGGGATCTTTGCCAAAGCACCCCTCCTAGTTTAAGCTTCTCATTCTCCGACATTATCTATTTATCTGTCTTGTTCCTGTATTTACGCATTTTGCGCGTTTCAGGAAGAAAGCCACGACCAGCCTCAAGAAGACCTCCAAAACTTTGAGGGCTTCTCGAAATATCAAAGACATGCTGCATCGTGACGCCTCCCCCGCCATCGCCCCTGCTACTCCTACCGTCAAGCCCTCGTCTGCCCCGACAAGCTCATAAGCTAAGGAGGCACCAGGCCCTTCCGCCATGGAAGTGGATTCTGGCGCCTCTACCGAATTCGCTGTTATCGGTGAGCAGGCGACGCAGGAGAGCACCGCTCAATGAATGGCTGAAGCTCCGGATAAGGATGCCATCGGTGGCGGCAAGGCGGTGGTGGAAGCTGGTACTTCTGCCGAAGGCGGCGCCCTTGCTCCCAGAAACCCTTTGAGTTCCCAAAGATAGTTTACCCGGCGCTCATGCCGAGTAACACAACTCTGGTTCCCGGAGGAGTACCGACATCTCCGACGTGCGGTCTTGAGGAGCTCCTCCGACAAGCGGACATCTTGCAAGGAAATAGCATCTCCTTTGGCAAGCTGCTAGCCGAGAGTGCTACAAACCTCAAGATCATTGCACTTGTAAGTTTTACTTTGCCTTTTGCATTTCATATGAATATCCCACTGTAGCCCCCGAGGATGTAGACGGAAAACCATAGGTTTTGCATCTATATGCTCTAAGAGTGACTAAGTTAGAAAAAACTCTCATTGTATCCCCCAAGCATTTAGATGGAATGAACTATTCCGACTAGATGCTTTAAGAGTAGCATACGCAGTTTATAATTTTCAATACTGTAGCCCCCAAGCCTCTAGTTGTAAGTACTGAATTAGTTCCGACTAGACACTGAGAGAAAAGCTAAGCAGATATTCGAGTTAAAAACTTTATACAGTAGCCCCCAAGTTTCTAATAGAGAACTGAATTAGTTTCGACTAGATGCTTAAAGAAAAGGTAAGCATATTGCTAAGTTAAAAACTCTCGCTGTAGCCCCCGATCGTCTAGATGGAGGATTTCCGACTAGATGCTCCAAGTAGACTAAAGGACGGTTTAACTTTTTTCTTTTTTCCACAGAACGAGAATGCTCGGAGGGGCATGGCCGATGACAAGTACCAGAAGATGCGTGCAGATCTTGAAGCCGAAAATGGTAAAACTGGCTTCTTGAAGGAACAGATCATCAAAAACAAGAGTCTGTTTTCTTTTTGTGCACTCCGTCTTGTTTTTGTGCCTACATTCTCCGAGTACTCACTGTGTACTTTGCTTTCTCCGACTTTGCAGAACATGTCGCCAAGGCCAAGGACATTGTCGAGCAGTCCAAGCACATCCAGCAGCTGGATAGCGAGAACAAGATCCTTAAGGAGGAGAGGAAAGAAATGCTCAAAATGCATGAGGATTCCATGAAGGCCCTTCAGGACTCCGCCTCCGCGGAAATCAATCGCTTGAAGGAGGAGCTTGCGATCTTAAAAGATAAGAAGCAAGCTGCTGATGAGCAAAACCAACGCCACAGCGAGGCGTTTAAGCTCCTCCAACAAGAGAAAGAATCCCTGGCGGACACCCTCTGGCAGGCTAAGGCCAGCATCTTCAGTAAGTTTCCTTCGCCTTGTATTTCTATAGTATGGATACTTAGAATTTATTGAACTCATGCGCTTCTTGTCGGAAATTGCATCTCCTATGGGTTTAACCCGATCGCCTCCTTCGGACAAGGAATGTATGGTTATTGCCGGCAATTTCATCAACACCGCCATCACCCAATCCAAAGAGATTGCCAAGCCCTTCAGATACACATCAAGGCCTCGGACTTCATGGCGAAGTACTCGGAGATTCTGTTCTGAGCCCCCGAGCGTGTCATAAGATGGAAAGCTTCATGTGCACGGGCTGGCGCAAGAATGGCGCTGTCAATGGTGAAGGCACACTACGAAGGTGCCGACATCGACACGGTGACCTCTGGTATCCCCGACATCGACGATGACGGCAAAGAGATTGATCATGAAGCCATCCTATCGTCACTCGTGGGTTATGACACTAGAGTTGCCGAGTTGGTGGACATCGACGTCTTCGTGCCTATGAACACCATCGACAGTGTCAACCAAGATTCCTCTGAGTCCCACCACAGTGTCAATGCTGAGGGCGATTCTTCGGCTGGTGATGATGCTGCTTCCAAGTCTCCTGCGCCAAAGGAATGAAAAAAACTTTGTAATATTTGTTTCACCTTTGGTGTATACGCGGAAAGAACTTGTTGATGTATCTTAAGGCGGAAAACAATGGTTATTTATTTCTTGCTGCTTAAGGACTAGTTTCCAGCATGTATATATTTTTTAAGCAAGTGATGGCTTATCCATTACTTTGGTTCTTATGCTTGACTTTTCGTGAGTCGGAAGACTCGTTGTCAGAACCATGCGCTTGGGTGACGATGCCCAACGGCACCGTCAATAACCCGAGCACAAAATCACCGACAATAAGTGTCAAAAGTCACTACTCCAGAATCCACATAAAAACAACAAAGAACGTGTAGACCAGAAAACTTAAGCTAACGCCCATAGGCGGAATTTTCACAAGTGCAAGCGCAATACTTGTGCATAAAGGTTTTACATGATCCAAAAATTAACACTAAAGGAGGTAAAAGACTCAGAAATATGAGTGAACCAGAGAGCTTTAATTCATTGATCATATAAGAGATACACAATTAGATAAAAAATGCTAAGTGTAAAAAGGACATAGCTGTGCTATGTTCCATTGCCGATCAAGCTCCGGGTAGTCATCATCCGGGTCACGTCGCTTATGCTTATGATCCTCGTTGGGTCTATCCTTTAGTTCACAATTGTCAACAAGGTAGTAAGACCCATTGAGCAGCGCCTTGCTTATGATGAACGGTCCTTCCCATGGCGGGGATAGTTTGTGTGACTTCTTATGCTTAAGTCGGAGCACCAAATCCCCCTCTTTAAACGAGAGATGCTGAACGCGGAGACTATGGTAGCTGCGTAGCTTCTGCTGGTAGATGACGGATCTTTGGCATGCCAAAACGTGCTCCTCCTCGAGAAGGTCCACATCTAGGCATCTGGATTCTTCAGCGTCATCCTCGTCGTAGGCGGCAACTCTTGGTGCATCGTGAAGAATGTCGGAAGGCAGGATGGCTTCTGCTCCATATACCATGAAATAAGGGGTGTAGCCGGTGGATCTGTTGGGTGTAGTCCGTAAACTCCACAACACAAATGGCAATTCTTCCGCCTAGTCCCCAGCTGCTCTATGTAGCGGTGCCTCAAGACGTGGTTTGATTCCCTGCATAATTAATCCATTGGCTCGCTCAACCTGACCATTGGATTGTGGGTGTGCCACAGATGCAAGGTCAAGTCGGATGCCTTTCTCCCAGCAATAAGCCTCCACTTCCCCGAGTGATAAATTGTTGCCGTTGTCGGTGATAATGCTATGTGGGAGACCAAATCTCACCACTAAATCCCGGACAAATCTAAGGGCAGTTGCCCCATCAAGCTTTCTAATGGGTTTAGCTTCTATCCATTTGGTGAATTTGTCAACTGCTACAAGCAGATGCGTAAACCCACAAGGTGCCGTCTGTAACGGTCCCACCATGTCCAGCCCCCAGACTGCAAACGGCCAAGTTATTGGTATTGTTCATAGTTCTTCAGTAGGAACATGTGGTTGTCGGGCATAATACTGGCATCCCATGCATGTCTCAACCACCTTGTCGGCGTCCGCCTTCGTGGTCAGCCAGTAGAATCCTTGCCAGAAGGCTTTCGCGACCAACGATCGAGGAGCGGCGTGATACCCGCAATCTCCGAGATGGATTTCGCGCAGGATTTCCATACCTTCTAGCTGGGAAACACACTTTAAGTATACACCAGTAGTGCTCCTTTTGTAGAGTTGCCCATTGATTATGGTATAACCCTTTGCTCGTCGTACTATTTGCTGTCTTTCGACTTCGTCGTCGGGCAAAGTTTCGTGTTCGAGGTATTCCATGAACGGTTTTGTCCAAGCCGGAGGGATCTTAGTTACCATGTTGACGAAAGAGTCAGCTCTATCCGGGTTGTCGATGTTGGCCCCCTTCACGGATGGAGTGCGCAGGTGCTCTAGGAAAACTCCTGGCAGAATTCGCTTGAGCCCTGATCCAAGCTTAGACAGCAGATCAGTCGCCTCGTTTTGTTCCCTAAGTACATACTTGGCTTCATAGCCCAAGAAGCTCTTGGCAAAATCGTCCACTTCGTCTCGATATGCTGCCATCATAGGGTTCCGCGCATTCCAGGTGCCAGCCACCTGCTGGGCAACCAAGTCAGAATCTCCACAGCAAACTATGTGATTGATGCCAATATCCTTGGCTACACGTAGTCCGTGAATGAGTGCTTCATACTCCGCCATGTTGTTTGTAGCCTCGAAGTGGATTTGCAAAACGTAGTGTAGCTTGTCTCCTGTTGGTGACTGTAGCAATACACCAGCCCCCGAGCCGTTGAGCAGCTTTGATCCGTCAAAGTGCATCACTCGATACTCTATTTCCGGCAACGGAGTAACATCTGGCATCTCCGTCCAATCTGCAACAAAATCCACCAAGGCATGTGACTTGATAGCGTCGCGTCTCTTGTAGGCGATCTCGAAGGCGGCAAGTTCAATGCCCCACTTCGCCACCCTTCCTGTAGCGTCGCTGTTATTGATAATGTCAGACAGTGGAGTCTTGCTCACCACTGTAATTGGGTGCTCCTGAAAGTAATGCCTCAGCTTCCGAGAAGCAAGGAATACTCCATAAGCTCTCTTTTGGTAGTGCGGGTAACGCTGCTTGGACTCCGTCAAGACCTCGCTCACATAGTAAACTGGTCGTTGAACTCCGTGCTCATAGCCTGGTTCCTTCCGCTCTACCACGACGACGATGTTGATAACCCGGTTGGTTTCCGCCATGTAAATTAACAGGGGCTCTCCAGGATCGGGTGCTGCAAGGATGGGCGCTGAGGAGAGAATCGCCTTGAGCTGCTTCAATGCTGCATCTGCCTCGTCCGTCCACGTGAATTTGTCCGCATTCTTCAGCAACTTGTACAACGGCAGGGCCTTCTCTCCAAGTCGGATGACGAACCGACTAACTGCGGCAACACAACCTATTAGTCGTTGAATGTACTTTAGGCATGTCGGACGGTTTATTTTTAAGATGGCCTTGATTTTCTCCGGGTTGACCTCGATTCCATGTTGGGAAATGATGAAGCCCAACAATTTGCTGACTGGAACCCCGAAGACGCACTTCTTAGGGTTAAGCATCATGTTGTATTTCCGGAAATTATCAAAGGTTTCTTTTAAGTCGGAGATTAAGTCATTTGACTTTTTAGACATCACCGCGATATCGTCCACATAAGCGTGAATGTTCCGACCAATTTGGTCATGGAGGTAACGTTGCATTGTCCGCCGGTACGTAGCACCTGCGTTTTTCAGCCCAAAGGGCATCGTGACATAGCAAAACGTGTCATATGGGGTAGTGAACGAAGTGGCCAATTGGTCCGACTTCCTCATCTTGATCTGGTGGTATCCTGAGTATGCATTGATAAAACACAAAAGTTCCGAGCCAGTCGTCGAGTCAATGACTTGGTCAATGTGAGGCAAAGCAAACAGATCCTTGGGACATGCTTTGTTCAAGCCGGTGTAATCAACGCACATTCTTAATTCATTGGTTCCCTTTTTGGGGACAAGTACAGGATTGGCCACCCATTGGGTCTGAAGGACTTCTCAGATAAATCTAACCTTAAGTAACCTAGCTATCTCTTTGCCAATGGCGCGTATCTTCTCATCTCCAAAGCGTCGTAGAGGTTGTTTCACTGGTTTACATTTTGGATCAATGTTTAAGATGTGCTCGGCAAGTTCCCTAGGTACGCCTTTCATGTTGGCAGGTTGCCAGGCAAACATGTACCTATTCTCATGGAGGAACTCGACGAGCACGCTTTCCTATTTGGGATCCAGGTTCGTCCCAATGGCGACGGTCTTGGAGGCATCGCCTACCACAAGTTCCACCGGCTTGGTCTCGATGGCGGCCTTGAACGCAGGAGCGGAGTCGGAGATCTGCTTCTTCGACGCGGGCATCTCTGAGTCATCGACCTTGCTCTCAATCTCTTTGAATTCTTCGTTGTAGAGGACAGCTTCTGCAATGATTGCTTCATTGATCTCACAGTCCCTTGCCTTGGTAAATCTTCCGGATACGACGATGATACCGTTTGGTCCGGGTATCTTGAGTTTGTTGTAGAAAAATCATGGCTTGGCCATGAACGTGTGGAATATGTCGCGGCCGAATATGATGTGGTACACGCTCTTGAAGGGGACCACCTCGAAGGTCATGCGCTCTTGGCGGTAATTATTAACATGGCCAAAGGCAACCTGAAGTGTAATGCACCCAAGGGACCGAGCCTCCCGACCAGGAACTACGCCGTGGAAGATGGTGTTGGTCCACCTTAGGTTTGCCTCCGTTAAGTTCATCTTCTGCAGTGTATCCAGGTACATGAGGTTGATGTTGATGCCACTATCCACCATACATTTGGTGAACTCCACGCCGTCAATCAAGGGGTTGATGACCATGGCGCGCTGGTTCTCCGTGGGTATAAGGTCTGGGTGGTCCGTCCTGTCCCAAGTTATTGGAACGTCCGACCAGCGCAGGTACTGGGGAACTGGGGGGAGAGTAGCCATCAGGATCCTCAGAGAGGTATTCTATTGTCGGACGGTGGGGGTGCCAAGGAAACCATGGTAGACTGGAGCCTTCTTTGCGAAGGGGTTCTTGCCCTTGTCTTCGCTCTTGGCGGCATGCTTGGGGTCAACGTCTTCGTTCATGTCACTTGAATCCTTGGACTCCTCCTCCTTCTTCTTCCCCTTGCCCTTGCCTTGTGGTCTATTCTGCCGACTTTGCTTGTAGCCGGACTCCGGGTCTTCCTTGAGGTTGTTGACGAACTTGCAGTGTCGATTGGTATGGGTGGCCTTGCTGTTGGCATCGAGGTGTACGAGGCACGGCATATCGCGGTACTCTTCATAGGTTTGGGTAACTCGGAGCGGCGCGGAGGTGGTTTCACTTCCTCGTTGCTGCCCACGACTAGCTCCCCTTCCTCGGCCATGATGTCTGCCTTTTCCTCGTCCTGCAAATGTCATAGCGACCATGTCGATAGATTGCTTTTCTTCTGGATCGGTTTTCCGCTTTGTACTGCTGTTCCTCGGAGCTTGAGTTGGAACGGCCGTTGCCGGCAAGGAGCCACGAGCATCATCATCGGCAGCTGCGAACTCACTAGCCAACTGAATCATCTGGTTCAAGTCAAGCTGGTGATTGACCTGCAAGCGCTTCAGATGATGCCGGAGCAGCGTGCCCCTTTCCAACACATCGATGAAGGCGGCCATGGCGGTCTGAGCGTGCACTCCTGCGCAGGAATTCTTCATATCCAGCCAGCGGGAGAGGTAGGCGCAAGATTTCTTGTCTTTTTCTTGCACGCACCGCTGGAGATCGCCCACAGTGCAGGGACGCTTGTATGTACCCTCAAAATTCTTGGTGAATGCTTCTTGCATGTCCATCCAGTTGTAGATAGATTTCTCCAGCAAGTCATCTATCCATTGACGGGCCGTGCCCGCCAGCATTAATGGGAGGTACTTGACGGCGATGTTGGGATTGCCTTCGGCAATCTCCACCGCATTGCCGTAGTCCTGCAACCATGTGGCTGGCTTGGTGGTGCCGTCATAGGGCTTGATGGTCTTGTCAATCCGGAAAACTTTGGGGTAAGTTGCGGACCATATTGTAGGTCCAAAGCAGTGTGGTCCCAGGTATGGTCCGTCCCGGGCCTCGTGGATCTTATCGATCCATGAACGTGCATCGTACGGCTCCGGGTTCTTCTTATTTTTGTCATCAGGGGATGGGCTGCGTGAATGAAGCGGGCCTCCTCCGCCATGGTGACTGCTTGGTGGTGACGGAGGCGGAGGTGGCGGTGGGTTAGCCTTCTTGCTGTTACCCTCCTACGATGCCTCACGCCCGTCACGGTTGCTTGTCGGACGTGAAGGGTCATGGCGTGACCTGCTCTTGTGTCCTTGGTTGCGCTCTTCGTCATGACGGGTCTGCTCCGCGTTGTTGCGGATGACGGTGCCGCACTGCTCTGGTGGGGGTATATCCGCACGATGGTGAGTCTTGTAGTCTTCGCGATGTCAGGGGATCGGGGCTGTGGCGATGGGCGACGAGGTCGGGCCTTTTCTCCGTGGTTGGAGGATATGGGGACAGCATCCTTCCTATTGCGCGCATCCCTCCGTCTTCGTTTTGATGAACTCGTCTGGGATCTGACATCAAGAGGAGATCTGTCCCTTGGCGGCTTGTACCGGCTAGATTGGCAGAGCGCTGGATCAGACTCAAGCCTCTGAGAGGTGGCCTTTTCCTACTGCTTCACCGCCTTAGCCACTAGGTCATAGACCTGTTCCACTACCTCAGGCGATCTATCCTGCTCTAGAAGGGTCTTGGCGACGGCGAGGTTAAGGAGTGGGGTGGGCATCACCTACTTGCCTTCACTGTCAATGTATGGCTTGGCCTGTGCCGGCTTCGAGGGATCCCATCCTAGGTTGCGCCGTACACCAGGATCGTTGATGACGCGAGCCGAAGCTTTTTTAGCCTTCTGCTGCTGTAGCAAAGTCTTGTACTCGGCCTCCACTGCTCTAGCTTTCTCTATGGACTTCTGCGTGTTGAACAGATCTAGATCTAGTTTAGCGCCTTGATCCATGATGGCCTGCGCTTCCTCCAGCAGCTGTTGGCGCTTCTCGTCAAGCTGGGTCACGTTCCGGATATGAGCAATGGTTAGTGGCTCGATGAGGAGATTGCCATACATGACTCTATCAGCTGGAGTAACTTGGGCTGTTGTAGACGTAGATGCTGGAGGCGGCAAGTTTGCGGTGTTATTGTTGCTCTGGCCAGTGTCGAGTTCCTGCGGCAGCTGCACTAGGTTAGGCGGAGGAGGCATGACTTTTGCGTGATCAACGTCAGCCGCATCAAGTGGCCCCTTCCCCTTTTCCAGTGCTGCAGGCGGAGCTCGTCCGGGTTGATATTCATCCATCGCCGTCCCAATGGTGACGAACACCACTCGAGACGTGACGGCGTTGTTGGCTTGCTCGTCGCGTGAGTACTCCTCCTCCATCTCCTGCATAGCGGAGTCTAGCTCTTCTCGACTGAAGTCTATCTCCTCTGAATCTGCACTGAAATCAGCATAAAGCGCGTCAATGACAGAGTCGGAGGGTGCCAGGACTTCCTCGATGATGGGCGGTGGAGGTGAAATGGCCTCGACGATGAATGGGGGTGGTGGTGGTGCTGCGACGATGGCGGCGGGAGGCGGTGGCGGCCGCTACTGAATCGGAGGTTCTCCGTCTCTAAGCGCAATCTCCATCTGGGCTGCTGCATCAGCGTCCGTGTAGCTATTGACGGTGCTCATCATCTCCACGAGGGTAAGGCGTCCTGTTGCCTGCTGCCTTCTTAAAGAATGTCGGAGTCATCGGGGTAGTCCTTCCACGAAGTGATACAAAGCGTTATCATCGGGGTAGTGGGCTAGATCGGCTCGTATACGGAGCCACCTGGCTAGGTAATCGCGGGGGTTTTCACCTTCTCTCTGAATGCAGCGCGCCAGATCGAAGATGGTAACCACGCCGACGAACATGGATCTCTGCTGTCCAGACGCGCGGGCGAAGCCGGCGGATTTGCAGTGATCTTCCACCTTTATATCCTGCACAGGGGCGGTTTGGGTGAGCCTTGAATTTTTCCGATCTTTGTCGGCAAAATCCGAGGAGAGATCCAACATCGATCCTTCTGCGAACGTATCCTTCCTGTAGGAGGTCTGTGCGGGCCTTGGTGCTTTCCGATCTTTGTCAGCAAACTCCGAAGAGAGATTCGGCATCGATCCTTCCGCGAGCGTATCCAGCCCGTAGGCGGTCCGTGCGGGTCTTGATGCTCCTCCGACTCCCAGGGAACTAGTGCAAGAGTCGGTTTCGCCGATGAAGAGGTGGATGTCTCTGATAGGAACGATCGAACACCCGTAGGGTTCGTCTTCGCCGGGATCCAGAACTCGTCAGGAGGGACGATCGGAACATGCCGGATAAGAGAACACGACCGATGGCTACGGTTTCGCCGATTCCCGCGAAGATCTTGGGCCTCGCCCGCTGAAGATCCTGAAGTGCCTCTTGCCCCATGGTGGGCGCCAACTGTCGTGGTATTGCCGACGAGTACGCCATGGAGGGGTCCTCACAATGCGTGTTTAGAGACGTGGGGTAAGGCGGACAGTTGACGGGTACGAGGTAACACAGCTTACCCAGGTTCAGATCCCACAACGGTGGCGGAATCCTGCTCCTGCTATAAATCACTATAAGGGCAATACGCCGAGTTACAGGGATTGGTTCGTTATGCGAGGTGACTAGAGAGTCTAAGCTATCGTGCCCTAAAGGCTCCCATAGGCCCGACTTATATAGTCGCCAGGTCCTAGGGTTACAGGGAAAAGTCCTAGCCGGACTGGTTACAGAGTCCTACAATGTATATTACTAGTCTTGTGTATCTTGTACTCCAAGGCTCCGGTACGCTAGTGACTCCACCGTAGCCTTCCTTTATCCAGCATGGGCCTCTCTTCTGGATCCATCTAACTAGGCCGCCCAGCAGGCCATAGGCCATGCTACCAACTATGGGCCACCCGGGTTAGCCGAATAAGATACATGCTATAAGGATACCCATATAGCATATCCCCAAGAGGCGGAGTGAGACGTGTGAAGTCCTTGATACCAACTTGATTGTTCTGGCGTTGAGCAGTGTTGCGCTCAATCCTTTCAACGAGCCTCATGTTGTCAGCACGTTGGTTTCATACATGGACATGAGTTGAACCATGGACGATGGTGGAGGAAGGCTGGAAGATTCACCCTCATTTGCAGCACCACGAGCATGAGCACGGGTACGGGCACAATAGGTGTCACCCATCCTTAAAGAATAAAAAGGGTTAGACAAGGGATTCAAAGGAACAAGACGGAAATATGAACAAGGAGTACTTGCTATAACCATATCATCTTATCAAGCATGGTAGTATCAAAGCATTCTAATGTACATACTAACCAGATGACTTACAAACCATGAAAATGGAATGCTAAGATGTTACACACCAAGCAGAACTAAGATATCTTAAAACTCTGGGAATAGCAACCAAGTACGGAGTACTTTAGAAGAACAACCCCAAAACCACGATCATAGAAGTTTTGAGATATGAGATAAGGAATGAAGACCTTTTCAAACCAAATAGGGTACAAAATACTCCAGCATCAGAAACACACCAGAGAAGGAGTAAAAAGAATCCTAGTCAGAGTTTATGCAAATAATTTTTAACTTTCAAATAGTTTTGTCCACTTCTAGACTCAACATCGACCAATAAAAGGGTTTCCTACAGGCAGTCCTGCTCTGATACCAAAACCTGTAGTACCCCCGGGATTAGGGTTCAACTAACCTCAGATCACATCCAAGATAAGTTCAACTCCAATCATGGAAGATCACAGTATGATTCGGTAACATTACAGAACTCCGGGATACAACAACATAAGTTTAAACTCTTAGAGGAGTAAGATATTAGAGTTATTACAAACCAGAGGTCATAGACCCAACATTACATCACACAGTGAAAGCAAATATGTTGTTCTACACAACAACTTAGCAAAAGGCCTAAGAGGCCATAAACAGAAGTGATGTCCATCCCATAGTCCTTAGGTTGCTACCTGGGACCCCCAACTACTCGTCGATGTCAACGTAGAAGCCGCCTTCGGTTGCAACTAGATCATCTATAGAAAAACAACAATGGCGCAAGGCTGAGTACGAGAATGTACTCTGCAAGACTTAGATAACCTAGTATCTACATGCTCTGGCTAGAAAGGCTTTCTCTAGATTTTGTTTTGCGTAAAGCAACTTTGTTTGTAAACAAGAGAGAGAAGAGGCTCGTCTACTCAGAATCTTTACAAAGGGATAAGATAGAGACTTCTTCATCATGTTCATCAGATCTTGATAACCACCAGCTTCATCATAAACTCCTATCTAGGATCACCCCCTTAACCCAGAGGAAGCATCCTTAAGAACACGTGGATCAACAAGTTTTACTTAGGTTATAGTTCTCTATGATCATCATGTTCGTTCCCAAGTTGTTCCTAACCGTGAACACGGCTTTTCTAAAAGATTAATAACCTGCAGGGGTGTACAACTTTACCCACACGTACCAACCGACTCTTAATGCCAAATATTATTATCCCCCTTCCTTGGAAGGCCGGCAGAGGGTGGTTGACAATGACCTTTACCTTGCTTTCGCCGAGACCATGAGTCACGCAATAAGTATGGTTTCGCCGTAACGGTTCAAATCCCGAAGCTGGTACTTAAAGATGTGAGGCGAGGTTGGTTTACCAGGGGCTCCATCCACCCCAAGCAACCCGGTCCATGCTTTCCTACCTGTTATGATGCACCTCCATCCCCTCCTCTTTCGAAAACATTTTCAATGTGTATGCCAAATGGAAAGCCCTAACTATGTGACTCATGTAATCTACTATGCAAGTTAGTCAGTCGAGGGGTTCCCAAGCCCCGTGTGGTTGTACGCTCGTCTTGGTTCAAGAGGAAAGAACTCGGATCCTAATGGTGGCGAGTATGGGACTACAAAAACCACACCCAACGTGGCCTCCCATACAAGCCTTAGCATGTTTAGTTAACTCCTTCGATGATGTCACCATCTCCTAACTTTCTAGATTCATCGGCATATCCGATTCATCATTTGTACACATCAGAAGTTGTTACTATGCATGGCTAAGTTGTCGGTCGCAAAAGCTCTACAACGCTCACATACCAAACCTAGGTATGATAGGAGCAGTGGATCAGGAGTATAAGGCTACAAAAGGGAAACAGTGCAGCAGATAGGTAACACTAGCTACGGACAAAAGACCACATTGGAATCGTGTGCATCATTGCGAGAAAGTAATATACTTTATAAAACATAGTTTCAGAATGATAGGATATGCTTGCCTTGTCCTTCAGTATACATATATGGATCTTCGGTGTCGTTGACTTCAGCCTCGGGTTCGGTTTCTATTCGCGAAGAACCAAATACTGGAAAAGGGAAAACAACATTCAATACATGGCATGTGCAATTTTCATACAATATGAATGATATGACAAGTTAAATAGTGTGTAAATGAACCCTAGAACATGCTTGGTCACTTTAAACGGGGTCCGAGAGGTCCAAACCGTAGAACAGGGGGATCCTCGAAATCACCTATGGGGATCAATTGATTCTTCTAATTAAACTTGTAATGAAAGTTGGTTAACAATGTATAATGATTGCTTAGACAGATAGGTCTCAATTTTATGAACATTTTGATATATTATTCATATTTTTCTAATTAAATATGAATTAGTTATGAATTTTACAAATTTATAGAATATTCTGCCATTTTTAAATATTAATAAAGGATTAATGACATCACTCAGAGGCTAACCCTAGACTTTTCTCACCGAGGCAGAGGATAGACCCAGCCACTGACTGCGGGGCCCAAGGCCACCTCAGCAGGCCATGCAAGCACGGCGTCAGCGCCACTAGACGGTGGTTGCCGATGGCGATCCAGAGCACGCCTGGACGCACGAGAGGATGTGTTTGAATCAGTGGAACAAGACGAGCACGTGGGTGGTGGTGCCGCTAGGATTAGGTCACCAGAGCTTGGTCAGCGACGACGGGCGGTGGCGATGCTCGCAGATCGATGGCACGCGGGGGATAAAGAGGAGGTGGGAGATGAAGATGTGGTCCAGGAGGACTGCGTGCTCACCCTGGAGCTGAAGGGGTCGACGGCGAGGCGAGGAGGTGCTCACAACGACGGAGAGGTGCGCGGAGGAGCTCATCAGTGCCGAGGAAGAAGAGGTCGATGCGGCCGATTGTGGGCGTCCTGGACCGATTCCTTCGAGGAGGAGAAGCTCGCGTTCAAGCAAATCTTATGGCAGTGTCGGATGGGCGAGGGGAGGCCAGCAACAGCGGCTAGCCGGCGACCATGGAGGGCTAGGGTTCGGGAGAGAGGGGAAAGTGGATAGGGAGGGCGAGTGCAGTGTCGTGGTGACCTTATCCTCCCTGGAGCTCGACGGATGATGCAGCACAGGCGGTGGAGATCGACGTCGCCGGCGGCGACACGCAGGTGCTCACCATCGGCGACGAAGACGACAAAAACCGCTGAAGCGATACGGGCCGGCTACTGGGCCCCGGGTGGGTCAAGCTGGGATGCTGGCTACTGCTCGCGGTGGAAGAGAGATGGGCCAAGGCCCATCGGCTGCTGCTGCTCTGTTTTATTTTCCAGTAACTATTTTCTTTTCATAATTTTGTTTCTCTCTTGGTAAATTTCATTTGAATAATTCAAAAATATTAGAGACTTTGGTAAAGTATATAAAATATCTAGGGCCCTTGTAAACTATTTGGGCTCCATTATTTTGACACTTTTCAAAATACAAATCCTTTTTGGATGCATTTCAAAAAGAGAGGGGAGGTTTAGGGTTTGCTTTTATTCAACACTTACTAACATGCAAATATTGTATTGATTTAAACATATGCATGCCATGGTTAAGTATTATGTTCATATATTACAAACTTGGGATGTTACACCCTTCAGGGGTGATACTTTGAGATAAACAAAATCTCTGACATTGAAGGCTAGATCTCGATGTCTCTTGTCAGTATATCTCTTCTGTCTGGACTGAGCGGTCTTGAGGTGTTCAGAAATCTTGTGAACCTTCTCTTCGGCTTCTCGTAGGATGTCTGGTCCGAAGATCTGACTATCTCCTACTTCTGACCAATTTAGGGGTGTACGACACTTCCTTCCATACATAAATTCAAATGGGGCCATTTGCAAACTGGCTTGGTTACTATTGTTGTATGTGAATTCTCTGAAAGGTAGGCAGTCTTCCCATTTGGATCCATATTCCAATACACATGCTCCCAACATATCTTCAAGTATCTGGTTTACTGTTTCAGTTTGTCGATCGTTTAGAGGGTGATAAGCTGTGTTGAAGTTCAGTTTAGTTCCTAAACCTTCTTGGACTTTCTTCCAAAATCTTGAGGTAAACTGGGTTCCTCGGTCCGACACAATCTTCTCGGGGATTCCATGCAGCTTAACTATCATATCAATGTATAACTCTGCTAGCTTCGAGCTCTGATAAGTGGTCTTGACTGGTAGGAAATGGGGTACTTTGGAAAGTCTATCCAGTATTACCCAAATAGAATTATTTCCCCTACTAGATGTAGGCAAACCGGTGATGAAATCCATTCCAACTGAATCCCATTTCCATTCTGGAATTTGCAGTGGTTGCAAAAGTATTGTGGGTTGCTAATGTTCCGCTTTGACTCTCTGATAGATATCACAATTGGCGATGTAGCTTCTGACTTCTCTCTTCATTTTGTGCCACCAAAATTTCTCCTTGAAATCCTGATACATCTTCGTTCCTACCGATGGATAGAATAAAGAGTATCACGAGCTTCTTGCAAAATAGCTTGTTTCAACTCTGAATCTGCTGGCACACAGATTCTTCCTTTATACCACATAACTCCTTCATCCTCCGTTAATCCGGGTACCTTCCATGTACCGATACGACGCTTAATTCCGTCGATAATGGCATTTGCTTTCTGAGCTTCCTTTACCTAATCTATGAAGGTGGGTTGAAGTTCAATACTAGATAGGAATCCTTCGCTAACTAGCTCCATTCTGAAATCCTTCAACTCATTATGCAAATTTTGTTGCTCTTTCAGAATCTACACGGCAGTCTACTAAGAGCATCCGCTACCACATTGGCCTTGCCGGGGTGATAGTGAATGTCAAGGTCATAATCCTTGATTAAATCTATCCATCTTCTTTGCCTCATATTGAACTCTTTCTAGGTGAAAATATACTTCAAACTCTTGTGATCCGAGTACATCTCACAATGATTACCCATGATATAATGGCGTCATGTCTTCAAGGCTAAAACTACTACGGCTAACTCTAGGTCATGGGTAGGGTAATTCTGTTCATGCTGCGTCAGTTGTCAGGACAGATAAGATATCACTTTTCCTTCTTGCATTAACACAGATCCGAGATCAATCTTGGATGCATTACAATACACATCAAAGTGCTTCGTGATATCTAGCATGATCAAAATTGGTGTTGGAATCAATCTCTTTTTGATCTCTTGAAAAATCGCTTCACATTTGTCCATCCATTCAAACCTATGATCCGTCTTTAACATCTGAGTCATCGGCCTAGCGATGCTTGAAAATTCTTCAACAAACTTGCGGTAGTATCCATCTAATCCAATAAATGCGCGTACTTATGTTTGAGTGGTTGGGTCTCTCCATTCTTCAACATCCTTAATCTTGGTAGGGTCAACAGCAACTCCTCCGCCTGATAAGATATGTCCTAAGAATCCTACTTCCTTTAACCATAATTCACATTTGCTGAACTTGGCATACAACTGATGCTCTCTAAGGGTTCCAAGTATGGTTCTTAGGTGTTGTTCATGTTCTTGTTCCGATTTGGAGTAGATTAGAATGTCATCGATGAAAACAATGACAAACTTATCCAAGAAGTTCATGAAAAACGTATTCATGAGATTCATGAAATAGGCGGGGGCATTGGTTAATCCAAAAGACATGACCTTGTACTCGTACAATCCATATCGGATAGTGAAGGTAATCTTTGGGATATCCGTTGTGCAAATTTTTAGTTGATGATAACCAGTTCTAAGATCAATCTTAGAATACACTATGGCACCAGTCAACTGCTCAAACAAATCTTCTATCTTTGGCAAGGGGTACTTGTTCTTCATTGTGACATAATTCAACTTCCGGTAATCTGTACATAAACGGGTGGCACCATCTTTCTTATCCACAAACAAGACAGGTGATCTCCATGGCGATGCACTTGGTTGAATCAGATCTTTGCTAATCATGTCATCCAGTTGCTTCTTGAGCTCTACTAACTCTGAGGGGTTCATACTATAGGGTCTCTGAGCTATAGGTCTAGTTCCAGGGATTATTTCAATGATAAACCCGATATCCCGATCTGGGGGCATACCGGGTAATTCATCTGGGAACACATCGAGGTATTCACAGACTAATCTGACTTGGTAGAGGGTCGGTTGGGTTAAACTCTTGTTGCACTTGAATTGACAAGGCAGTGTCTCAAACACATGCTCAAGTGATATTACGGTGCTACTGGTCATGGTTATAGCTTTTTTGGCATGATCTATGAGTCCTTGATGTTTCGACAGCCAATCCATTCCTAGTACTACTTCCAAACCTTTGGTTCCAAGTACTATTAGATTGGCATAGAAATCTATTCCATGAATTCTGATAGGTACGGCCTTGCAAATTTTTCTATCTTTGGTAGTTGACCCAGGTATTTGAACTATCATAACATGCTTCAAATTGGTTGGTTGATTCCTACTAGTGCATGCAAATTCTTACGTAACAAACGAGTGCGATGCTCCAGAATCAAACAACACTCTTGCAAGTACTGAATTAACAGAAAACATACCCAGCACAACATCTGGCGCTTCCTGGGCTTCTTCAGCATTCATGAGGAACAGACGGCCGGTACGATTGTTCGGGTTGCCTGCGGCGAATCTCTTTCCAAGTTGGACACGACGCTATAGCTGGGCATGTGCGGTGACATTGGGTGCTGCAGAAATCTTCTTGGGGCACTCATTGGAGTAGTGACCCATCAGTCCACACTCAAAGCAGGTGATTATTGACTTGTCCTTCTCTGCGATAGGCACAACATTACTTCCATTCCTTGGGGCAATATTGTTATTTTTGTTTGTGGGCCTTGGTGGTGCACGGTTGAAGTTATTGGGATTGACATTGTGGTAATGGTTGTTGCCTCACGGTCTTGGGTTTCCTCCGATACGGTTCAGAAAGTTTGGGCGTGGGATCAGTGGCCTATTGTTCCTTGATGCAAATCCAACCTACGAACTGGGGCGGTACTTTGGGGTATGGTGGGATCCAAGATGATGCCTCATACGACGCTTACGGTTCTTAGTACCTTGGTTGATCTTTCCTTCCATCTAGATTGCGGAATCCACTAAAGCTTCTAGATCAGCAAATGGGATAATGACTAGCAAACGGGATATTGCTGAATCAACTAAAACTTCTAGATCCACTAAATCTTGGTTGATCTTTCCTTCCATCAGAAATCTCTCCTTCTTGGCTTCAGTACCAATATCATCAGGGGCCTACCTAGACAGAGACAGAAAGCTGTCATGATACTCTACCATGGTCATCCTTCCTTACTTCAACTCCTTGAATCCATCCCTCATCCTCAGAATCAAACCTAGTGGCACATGGGTTCGGCTGAACTTGAGTTTGAATTCAGCCCAAGTCATCATTTGTCCTCCATTTATGTTATGAGTGCTATTCCACCATGCTCTTGCAGAACCTGCCAAATAGTGGGTGGCCAACAGTACTTTATCTTCTTCCTCTACTCCGGCAACTTCTAGGTTGTTCTCCATAGTTTGCAGCTAATCATCAGCATCTAACAGCTCTTCTGACTTGCTAAAGATAGGGGGATTGGTGTTCTGGAAGTTCTTAAGTTTGGATCCATCATGATCTTGATTTCCATGGCCTTGGTTGTCATGTGCCAGTTGGGCGATCTATTGCAGAGTTACTAAGTTGGCTTGACGCTAGGTTCTACCAGATTCTCGATCGGCTACGAACATTTGCAGGATTTGGACCATCGGGTCTTGAGATGAGCTTCTCCCTCCACGAGTCATCTGAAGATCGAGATAGATCATAAGACAAGAGGGAAATTTCTCTAAGGTTCATGGGTTTGGTTTTAAAGCTTTTAATCTTTGAGTAAGGATAAGGTTTGAAATACAACAACTCATTCTCATTCATTCCAAGCACACATACAAACCACACATTCCAAACAGCACACCACATAACTATGTAGATGGTTTGCAGAACCATTCTGCCAAGCTACGATACAGTGGAACCGGATACAACTCACACCTACAATACTGCTCTCGTGTTACTACTCATCATAACAGGTGGCTTCTTCATCATCAATGAAGTCGCGGTCCTCGTCATCAGTGTGGAACTCCAAGTCCATGTCCTCCAAGTAGTCATCATCATCACTTAGGTACGAGTAGGGATCTCCACGAATATCTTCCCCTTCGTTCTCCCTCTCCTCAAGCTGCATGTCCAGATCATGGACGGTATCTTCCAGGGCTAACACTTTGTGACGAAGGCGAGCAATGATGCGATCCTTATTGTCACGCAGACGGCAAAGTGACTTGCATTCCTTCATGAGAATGGTGACGGTCTAGTCCTTCTTGGCGGCAACAAGTTGCTTCTCTTTGGCGTCAGCACGAGCGTTGTCCAGCTCTTTCTGATTCTCATGAAGCATGAATGCAAGATGGTCCACATGGTTCCCTAACTCAGGATGGCCTAGCAGATCCAAGGGTTGTCCATTGGAGTCACTTCTGGCATAATGAGCGAAACGGGTGCCAGCAATCTTTTTTATATTCTGACCACATGGTCTGGCAAGTGCTTCCTACATTGCTCTTGCTAATCCGTCTATCTAGTTGTTCTCTCGGATTCTGAAATGGATCTTCTCAGAGGTAGGTGGCTCCATTTTTCCTAGCCGATCTGCAACTATCAGCCACTGCATCTCCGCTCCGGGGTGATCATGGAGTTGAGCTCCATAAAACTCCGGATGTGGGAGCTCCAAAAATTCCGCAAGCTGACTCAGGTCACTCTCAAAGATGAGGTTTCCTCCGTTGCCCAGCTGATAAAACATGTTGTAGGTGTAGTCCATCTATAAGCAATTGAGAGGAGTAAGTTAGAGAAGTGATCAAGTGTGTGCCAAATTTTATGTAAGATTGCAAAAATTTTGAGGAACATATGATTCTCTTTTGGAAATAATTTTCAAGGATGAGTGAGAATAGGTTTTTATAAATACCCACTTTCTTTGTTTTTGGAAATTAAGTTTTTTAGACGTCCATTATAACTAGGGTCTCCTATGGTCAACCTGGCTCTGATACCAACTTGTCAACACCCGGATCTTTAATCCCAGATGCCTGTTATGCCGTACATCGCATTCCCCGGATTACCATTTTTGCGACACATAACATCTTGGTATCATATTACATCATCCATTACAAACCATATTAGTCTTACAAATAGTTGATCTCATGATCAATTCTGATTACAATCAAAGGAGTGGAAATAATAATAGTAGCTTGGTCGGGGCTCCATCTTCAGGGTCACATGCAATGCTGACGATGGGAGTTGATCCTATTTATCATAAGCATCCTGATGTCCATCCTCCTCGTAGTCTCCTTCGTAGTCTAGCCATGGGAATAGCCAGGGACATAGCCATGAGTACTTTGAAGTACTCGCAAACTATTGCTAAGGCAGTAAGACCAATCTACTAGGAATCCTAAGGTCTAGGTTTGTTTGCCACAAGCCAATTTTATTTCACAAGTACTTAGTAGTAAAGTCATAACTTTAGTGGTCTAAGATACTTAGGTGGGAACCTAGCTTCATCTCCACAACTTGTGGGGTCAAGTCAAAGTCATCATTCAAGTCACGAGTCCTTTTGGAAAACATCTGACAATGGAACAATATGGCCATCCAACTATGCATAACTGCGGACATAGATATTTGAATAGTTTGACACCCTGCAGAGGTGGTACACTTTCACCACAACATTCAATACATCCTTAAGGAATAATCCTGAATAATCATACTTGGTATGCGGATACTAAATCCTAACCATTCAATTACACACCCTAGTATAGGCACCTCCCCTATGAGTTTGGCCTCCCAACCATGACCATCTGTCATCTTGGGAACTTCATAGGTGGACGGTCACATTCACAAGGTAGCCTCAGCTCATCTTGTTCCACGAGGGAACCCATACTACGACACATAAACTTCCAGTCAAGCCCTACCCAAATTCGGGTATTGTGTTTCTACGGTAAAATTGGAATGGTATCGCATCCAAACCCAACCATCGGTTTTTATCAAAGTCAAGTCACATTCTTCACTTGTGAACATATTCAAGTCATGGTGTCCATAACACATGTCAAAACATTTCAATAGAATGATACATCATTCCAAGGTTTTCATAATCATTTGTTCCCATCTATAGTGATCAAGATTAATTTTGCACTAGCTTCTATTAATGGGTTTGTCACTATTTGGGGAGTACTAAACTAGTGTAACTACCTACACCAAGTTCTAGGCTCTTGATGACATTCTTCCTAATCTTCCACGGATCACCAGTTAATTACTACTTGAATAACTTTGATAAAAGAAAGCTTGCGAGTAAAGATGGGAAAATGGTATACTCCACATGGTATCCTAAATGTATGCATAGTAAGGCTTGCATGGTCTAGCATGCTTAGTATAGCTTGCCTTGGTTGGTAAGGTGGTCGAAGTTCTCTTCCTCGTCTTCATAGAATTCTTCCTCCTCGTAGCCCGGATTGACACTAGAGTCTATAAATAATACTTAGATACTTCTATTTATCACACAAAGTTCCACGCTAGATGATCTAGCATCATCTCTATCATTACAAGAAAAAAGGGTGGCGAGATTTTATTTATCTTATTTTTAGAAAAGTAATCCTACTTATTGAAAAGTTACATAAGATTTAATATTCTGTAATTCAAATATGGGATCATGTTGACACATGTCATCACCACATATTCTAATACTTGAGAATGTGATTTAAAGTGGTTGGCCTAATTTACCAAGCTTAACACTACTATTTAATAATATTTTAGGGACTAGAAATGACTATAAAGCCATTCTTTAATTTTTTCTAGGACTACTGTATGTAATTATATATTTTTTTACATATTCAGAATGGTATTGTCCAATGTGATTTTTGAGAGTTGGAATCAACTCAAAATCACTTATGGTTGAATTTTGAAAAATGTTTGAAGTTGCAAAAGCTATTATCTTGCATAATTAGGGTTTGGTTATGCATTCATGAGCATCATATTAAGTATGCATGCATTAAGAAATAATGCAAAACCCTAAAACCCTAGTTTTTTCCATCCCTTGAACTCCATTCAAAATAGTTTGAATTTGAAAAGTCAAAAATTATTGGAGCCCAAATGGACTAAAAGGGCCCAACAGTATTTTAAATGTTTTACAAACCCTCTGGTATTTTTTAATGATTCAAAAAGAGAATGAATTTGAAATTACAAAATTGGAAATAGAAATCAGAAAAAGAAAACAGTTTCTGGAAATAAAATAGAGCAGCATGCAAACCAGGCCGGCCCAGACCCTCTCCTTTCCCTACTCGCCGCTCACGCGCAGTAGCCAGAGCCCATCCGCAGCCCACCTGGCCCATACCCTTTTGACCATTATATCTGCATCGTCAAGATCGGTAACCTTCTGCGTGTCGACAGCGCTGCCGCTTGTCAGCGCCAAGATCCTCGCCGCCACTGTTTGCTGCCTACAAGACTGCCCTGTACTCGCAAGGAACCCTATCCGTGCCCAGTTTCTCTTCCCCCACACTCAATCCCTCTCTCTGCTAAGCTTCCCGGAACCCTAGCTTGCAGACCTCACGGGTGCCCTGCCGTTCCCGGCCTCCCCTCGATCATCTGACGGTGCCAGGAGCTACGCCTCGGTCCCCTTCTTCGACCCGCCGAAGGAATCAAGCCCCGGCGCTCTAAATCATCACCAACCTCGTCGTATTCCTCGACCCCGACGAAGCTCTCCGCCATCAATTAGCTCGCCTCCGACCTCGCCTGGCCTCCTCCGCAACCTTGGTGAGCATGCGGTCCTCCTGGACCACCGCATTGGTCCCCTCTCTCTGGTTCGTCCTCATGTGGACCACCTCCATGCGCCGCCACTCAGCCTCGCTGCCGACAAAGTTCTGACGACTTCCCGTAGCGACGCCGCCCCTATTAGGTAGCCCGCACAAGATGAGTCAAATGTGCGCAACCTCACTAGCCCGTTTGCCCCCTAGCGTCGTCCCCGTCACCGTCTGGGAGGATCACCGCCGGTGTGATGTTATGCTGACATCATCATGACGCCAGCGCACGCTCAACCTGGTCAACCCGGCCCCCGGTCCCACTTTGCCTACGTGGCAATCCGATGTGGCACTTGACCCACGGGTCAGCCACTCTGGGTAGCCTCTGCCTCGGTGACAAATAGCCCCACCCCTGTGCTGATGTCACAGTGATGTAGTAAAGTTTTTAAAAAGGTTTAATAAATTCCAAAAAATGATTTAAAACTTGTAAAATCAATAAGTAATTTATATTAACTCAAAAAATATTTATAATATATCAAAATGTTCAGAAAAATGAGATCTACATATCTAAGCTATAATAATGCATTATTCAATAACTTTTATAACAAGTTTAATTAGAAGAATATAGTAACCCCTTATAGGTGATTCCACAGATTCCTCGAGTTAGGGTTTGCACCCCTCGGAACCCCGATTAAACCTTCGAGCATGTTTTCGGGTTACATTTCAGTACAACTCAACTTGTCATATCATCATCCTTGTTTTAGCATTGCATTGATGCCATGTGTTGATTGTTTCCTTTTCTTTCCGGTGTTTGGTTCTTCTCGGTAGAATATGATATCGAGATCGAGATCAAGATCGAAGACCGAGACCAACACCATCAAAGATCGAAGATCAATAATTGACCAACTATAATCATGTCAAGTACCAGATGTCCGAAGCTCGGCTTTCTGGATATCAATGGGCAAAGGCAAGCATAGCCTCACCATGATTTAATCCTATGATTTCGAAAGCATTTCAATTTCTGCCATGATGCATACGATTCTACTATGGTCCTTTATCGATAGATAGAGTATCCTATCTATTGCATTACGCCCTTTGAGCTTATATTACCTGATCCACTGCTCCTAGCGTAACTAGGTTTGGCTTGGGTGCACTGCTAGAGCTTATATATGTGTCTTGCTTAGCCATGCATAGTTGTTAGTGTTGATTCATCCAGATGATGTATCAGATGCAGAGAATCTAGTATGACAGGAGAACGTGATGAGATGAGATCAGTGGTAAAGGTTAAACATGCTAAGGCTTGTATGGGAGGCCACAGTGGGATGTGGTTTTTATAGTCCCATGCTCGCCACCCCTAGGACCCGATGTTCTTGCCTCTTGAACCAAGACAAGCGTACAACCACACGGGGCTTGGGAACCCCTGGATTGACTAACTTGTCTAGTAGATTCCACGAGTCACATGGTTTGTGCATTCCATTCGACATGCATTCTGGATCTTCTCGAAGGGGGTGAAGGAGGTGCATTCATAACAGGTAGGTAAGCATGGTCGAGTTTGCTTGGGGTAGATAACGCCCCTGGTAAACCAACCTCTCCTGACATCTCTAGGGACCGGCTTCGGGACTTGACCTATTACGGCGAAACCATCCTTAGGGCGTAACTCATGGTCTCGACGAAAGAAAGGTAAAGGTCGTGTCCAACCACACCCTCTGCTAGCACACCAAGGAAGTGTGTCAAGTGGCATTAAGAGTCAGTAGGTACGAGTGGGTAAAGTTGTACACCCCTGCAGGGTAATAATATTTTCCAAAATCCGCGTCCGCGATTATGGATGACTTGGGAACGAACGTGATGATCATATAGAACTTGAACCTAACCGTAATACTTGGCAGATCAAAGTGTGCTAATGATGCTTCCTCATGGGTACGAGGGGGTGATCCTAGATAATGTTTGATGATGACTTGGTGGATATCAAAAGAAGATGATCAATACTTTGGAGATGTCGCTCTCTTATCCCCTTTAAAAATACTCTGATTAAACGAGCTTCTTCTTCCTCTTGTTTTATAAACAAATATGTCCTTATGCAAAACAACTCCACCAGCCATAAGTCTTGCGGAGTACATCATGTACTCACCCTCGCTTTGTTGATACTTTTGGCAGAGTAAGTGTTCCCTGAAGACGAGTTCCTTACGACATCGACACCGACGAGTAGCTTGGGGATCCCGGTCGACAGCCTGAAATCTATGGGCTTGGATGTCATCCTTATGCTTCAGGCCTCTTAGGCCGTTTGTTAAGTTTACTATACTTAATAGTATAATTTTCCTTCCATTGTTTGATGTTTGTGGTCAGTGACCTCTACTTGTAATATTTTGGTTCTCTTCTCAGTTATGAGCTTGCTGTAATAATTTTTGTGTCACAGGGTCACTGTTGTGTTACCCATTTTTCACTGGATATTATCAAGCTCAAGGTTAAGATTATGTAAGACGGAGGTTTGGTATTTGTTTAGCCCTGATACCGGGGATGTCACATATTTTTACCAAGGGTGACCTATAGTTTCAAACTGTTTGAATCCAACATGAGTGATTAGAGATTTTCATCTACTTTCAAAAAAATTGGATTCATTCAATTTGGTTTAGTGAATCTCTCTGAATCGATTTTTAAAGTTAACTATAGAATGCGAATTTTAAATAAAAGGAAAAGCTAAGTTTAAATCTGTGGGCTACGCGCGGGAATGTTAATGTACTGGGCTAACTACGCAACGTTCACGCAGCGGGCTGCTCCGGGGCTGGTCCTACCTATGAGCGACTAAGGAAATGCGAAACAATATCAACTAATCTAGGCCTTAGAATTAGAGAGCGATCGACGGCTGAGCGAACTCGTCTCCGTTGTAGGGCTCGCGCGAGACAGAACCCTAGCTCTATTGCGGGGGTCGTCAGGGGCTTACCAGGGCTCCAGCTACGTCAGGCGATGGGGGAAAATGAACGAGTCAACGACGGCGGTTCGAACGGTGGTCGCGGCAGCTCCTGGGGCGGCTCCTAGTTTCGGCTCCTTCCTTCCTGTGCAGCGGCGAACTCCGGTGAAATTCTGGCATGGCGGTTCTTGCCTTGCTCCAGGGTTGGTCAGAGAGGTTGCTGGGTGAGAGAGGAGTGGAATGGTGTGCGCTTTGAGGTCGGTGGAGGGCTCTATATATATTGCGGCGAAGGGGGCACGGCGGCATGGCTCAGGCTTGCCGGCGACGCAGTTATAGTGAGCTATCGGCATGGCCAATGGTATAGGTCGATGCGGTGCTTCAGGGCGATCGTCATGTGCACAGTGGCACAGCGAGGAGCGGTCTAAATCATTCTAGAACATCCATGCTCTACGGCAGTATCGTCGGCATTCATCGCAGCGTACGGTGGTCAGGGCGATCGCGCGGTCAAACGAGCATGTCTGGGCACTTGTTGGAGTCATGGCGAACGTAATGGCGCAAGGTTAGAGCAAGGTTCGGCGTGTGCGCATTGGATTGCTCGACGCTCTAGCACAGCGACCGACATGGTCTGGTGTTAAATGTGAACGGCTGTGATGGTGTCTCCTCAAGCAGTCTTTGGTCGGGGCGTGCACAGGAAGAGGAGGTGAGGTCAGGGCTACCTCCTAGACATCGTGGCCGAGGGAGGCACGATCTGTGGCGGCGTGTCCTTGTCAGGGTGGCAAGATGAGCTCGGGTACGTTTTTTGCACTACTCAGTTGATCGAGTGAGAGAGCTCCTTTGCACGGGCTGGTACCGTGGGAGTTAAGGGCGTGACTTGTGAGCTCGGTTACGTAACAAAGATGATCAAAGGTTTGATCAAAACAGTGTATGGCGGTTGAGTTTGTACTGTGATCACCAGGTGTTCGATCTAATGGCCACAAGAATTAAAACATCATATTTTCCAGTGATTTTTGGTGGGTGCTCTGGTACTAATCTTGGTAACCTCTAGGTGCAATGGTTTGCTAAGTGGTGAAGGTTTGAGGGGTTTTCCAAATATGTCTATCTTGATACCTAAGATAGATTCAATTTTGAATTCCCTCTCAAAAGGATTTGAAAATGTTTCTACAAGGTTGGAAAACTCGATTGTGTTTAGTGTCACTACGTCTAGCAAGGGGAGAAAAGAAATGGAAAAGTTTATTTTTGAGATTAGTTGCTAGAGATGCTCAAAGTGAGCTAGTGGTTAGCTTTGGCAAAAATGACCATTAGGTCATATGCTTGATATTTTAATTTCCTTTGGTTTTGATCTGGTTTGGTAGTTACCTAGATGATATAGTTTTGATCTTTAAACCCTTTATCATCATTTACAACAGTCAAAAAAGGCATTGCAAGCATTCATACACACAAGCATTAAGATTTGAATTTAATTAATAAAGGCTTTTGTTAACCCTAAGCTTGGTTAATTAGAACTTGATCCTCATTAATATTTTTTGGGTGTTACACCACGGGGTACAGCGCCCAGTGTATTACCTCATCGAGGTACTAACGCCTACCAAACAAAGGTATCCCCATTACCAAAAGCTCTCCTTCGGCGCATGCATGACTGCATGTCGGCTACGACACTACTTCCAAGAGCATCAGATTATGGTCGTCAACGACGCACCACTATCACACATCCTCAATAACCCTAAGGCCATGGGGCTAGTGACCCTATGGGGCATCCAGTTATCCCCACGGGACATCATCTACGAGAGGCGCACCATGATCAAATCATAGGTGCTCCACGACTTCTTTGTACACTGAATGGAGATGCAGCTGCCAGACACCCAGGACATGTCCCAGCTTTGGACAATGCACTGCGATGGATCCAAACGTGACACCGGAGTCAGAGCCGTAGTAATTTTGACATCCGCCAAGGGGACAAGATGAGATATTTGCTGTGGATGAGGTTCCATGCATCCAACAACGAGGCTGAATATGAGGCACTGATCCATGGCATGCAGATGGCTAAAATATGCAGAGCCATGTGACTTATCACCTACTCTACTCCAACCTCGTCGTCCAACAGGCGATGAACCAGTGCGACGCTGTTAGCGACAACATGGTCCCTTACCGTGACCTCTACAATTCACTTGAAGGAGACTTCAACGGTTGCGAACTCCGGCACGTCGCCCGGGAAAGCAATGAGGAGGCCGACAAGCTTGCCAACATTGGCTCCACCTGTGGTCCGATAACACAGGGCATGTTCATCGAACAAAACTGCGAGTGCTCCATTAAGCACAAAACTCCCAAGGGTGCAGCCGATGCCGCGGGACACTTGGGGGCTATGCCACCCAAGAAAATGGAGTAATCCGAAGAACTAGAGACAGACGTCGAGATGGTGAGCCTCATGCAAGTCCTAGTAATCGAGAAAACTTGGACTCTATCGTACGTCAAGTATCTATTGAGCAAGCAACTACAGACGACCCGATGGATGCCACGCAGATCGCTCGCCGGTCAAAAGCCTTCACCATCATCAATGGTGAGCTATACAAGTGAAGCATCACTGGGGTACTCCAACAATGAATCACCAACATCGATGGAAGAGCATCCTCCTCGACATCCATGAAGGAATTTGCGGCCACCACACTGGCAGTCGCGCCCTAGTCACCAAGGCTTTATGAGATGGCTTCTTCTAGGCAACTGCGATGCACGATGCCAAGGACATCGTCGAAACGTGCAACGCCTGCCAACGGTTTACCGACAGACCACATGCACCAGGCTCAGAGCAATAACCCATACCATTGGCCTGAACCTATGCCCAATGGGGACTCAACACGGTCGTCAAGCTGCAAATGTCCTCACCCGGAAGATACGTCTTCCTCTTGGTGGCAGTGGACAAGTTCACCAAGTGGATGGAGGATACGCGCGTCACCAACCAAACTGGTGCCACTGCTGTCATGTTCTTCCAATCCATTATCTACAGGTTCGGGATTCCCCATAGCATCATCACTTACAATGGAATGAACTTCACCTCTAAGGAGTTCCAAGACTTCTGCTGAGAGCTCAGCATCAGCATCACATACACCTCATTGGCGCACCCGTGATGGCTGTGAAATATAGCCATCCACGTCTATATTTAAACTAGATATTATTCATATATTTGATGAAATATCTCTCAAAAACCTGCCACTAATGCCTAATGATCAAAGGGGTATGCAATCAATTCTTGCCATTTTTCCCTATGCAGATAATGACATATCATGATGGGAATCACTACATAAATGCCAAAGATACGAGATTTCCAACACACAAAATAAAACAGGAGTCGTGAAGACATTACTGAAAGCTTAACGACCAACTATACGGCCCACGGCCATATAGTTGCCACCGTATAGTTTGCATCGACTTCATTAGGTCAAATAGAACAACTTTTGTGAAGGGACCCCTATATGAAGAGGCTTCATGCGACGAGAAACAAGCCCCCGACTCCACAATCACGCTTCTTTTCAACGTCAACTCTCCCTGCCGCCATGCCGGAGGAATAGATCTAGATCTAAACCTCTAAACCCTTCTCCACCACCATAGACATCTTCCACCACTTGCAATAGTAGATCTCATCTCCAATTGGCGACATTGTAAGACTATTTGCTATCAACATTATGATCCCTATTACAATGTTTATGATTGTGGATTTCATCTATATGTGTGAGTAATTCTCCTTGGGCTAAGGGCTTCGGCCTAGCCATGTAGATTTTGTTCATGTTATTTATCATAGATGGGATCATGTATTAGTTTGCATGACATGATGATTGTAGTACCCTCTATTGCCTCAATCTAAGGACTTGTCAGGTAACCAAGACCCCAAGGATTGATCCAGGTAAAGGGAGTGTGAGTAATGACTGATCTGTAGGATACGAACCCTAGTGACAGAAAGGGTAGTACGGCTGTATGTGAGGAATTTACTTGGGATTAACGGTGACATCATGATGCTTCTCATTAGTTCTCTTTCTTCTATGGATGAGACTAGTACGAAGGCGATAACAATTATGGATGAACTATCCACATATAATTATCTTGCTCTAACATTACATTAGTACTTTATTATTATCTATTATTCCCATCAGATTTTTTGCACAACTACTGGTGAAAACCGAAGACCCTAGGCCCTCTCTCTCCATCGTCAACAACAACAAGATCGCAAACTCTTGGCCCCGTGAACGCAATAGGAATTGTAAACTCTCGAAGGTCCATGCAAGTTATCTCACTTTGCTTTCTGCTTCCCGAGGCTTCGATAAAACTAGGTCTACTAGGGAAAAGGATCTATACTACATCCATAATCTAGATCGAAGGTATCAACCCTTTTTCTGGCGCCGTTTTCGAGGAAGCAATAGCTACCATGGTGTGGTTAGTAGGAACCTTGCTAGTTTTAATTCTCGTTTTAATTTTGTTAGTTTGCTTTCAGTTTTTATATGAAAAACCCAAAAAAATAGTTAGTCTTTTAATTCTTTCTTTATGATCATTAGTACCCGTTTAAGAAAATACAAAAACATAGGAGGTATGGCTGAAAAGAAACTTGGGGATTTTGCAACTCCTAACAATGATTATTTGCGTACTCCTATTAATCAGCCAGCAATTGCGGCCGAAGATTATGAAATTAAGCCCCAATATTTAAGTTTGGTTCAACAAAATCAATTTGGAGGCTCTGTTGTAGAAGACGCAGGTATGCACTTAAGTACTTTCACTGAAATATGTGATATGATGCACATTAAATATGTTGACCCCGATGCATTCAAGTTGCGCTTATTTCCTTTCTCTCTTAGATGAAGAGCAAAAGAATGATTGCTATCTTTTCCTAGAAATACTACTGCATCATGGGTGGAATGTACTTCTTTATTTATGACTAAATTATTTCCAGCTGCAAAGACTATGCAACTCAGATGTAATATTACTGGTTTTAGACTGGAAGAGCATGAGCCACTAGTGCTTGCATGGGAGAGAATGAAAGAATGCATGAGAAACTGTCCTAGCCATGGGATGCAAGATTGGTTAATTCTCCATTTATTTTATATTGCTCTTAACCCTATTTCTAAGTCTATGCTAGATACTACAGCTGGAGGAACATTTATGGGTAAGTAAATTACCGAAGCAAAGTAGCTGCTAGACAATATGCAAGAAAACCATGCCCAATGGCATGTGGAAACCTCAAACACGAAGAAGGTGAACTCCGTCACAGCTCAAGAAAACGAAGAACTAAATGCTAAGTTGGATGAACTCATATTAGCCGTTAAAGCTAAGGAAACCCGTGTAAGAGCTACTCCCGAACTAACTATTGAAGAAGTAGACTTCATAGCTCATAATGACTATAACCCTGCTTGGAAGAAAAACTATAATCCAAAATTTCAGAAACATTATTCTAGTCCTACAGTTAAACCAGGCCGGCCTAGACCCTCTCCTTTCCCTACTCGCCGCTCACGCGCAGTAGCCAGAGCCCAGCCGCGGCCCACCATGGCCCGCCTGGCCCATACCCTTTTGTCCATTATATCTGCATCATGAAGCTCGGTAAGCTTATGCATGTCGACAGCGCTGCCGCTCATCGGTGCCAAGATCTTCGCCGCCGCTGTTTGCTGCCTACAAGACCGCCCTGTACTCGCAAGGAACACTATCCGTGCCTAGTTTCTCTTCCCCCACACTTGCTCCCTCTCTCTACTAAGCTTCCCGAAACCCTAGCTTGCAGACCTCGCAGGTGCCCTGCCGTTCCCTGCCTCCCCTCGATCATCTAACGGTGCCAGGACCAGCCAAAGGAATCAAGACCCGACTCTCCGAATCATCGCCAAGGTCGTCATATTCCTCGACCTCGACGAAGCTCGCCGCCATCGATTAGCTCGCCGCCATCGATTAGCTCCCCTCCGACCTCGCCTGGCCTCCTCCGCAACCTTGGTGAGCATGCGGTCCTCCTGGACCACCCCGTTGGTCCCCTCCCTCTCTGGTTCGTCCTCGTGTCGACCACCTCCGTGCGCCGCCGCTCAGCCTCACTGCCGACAAAGCTCTGACGACCATCCCGTAGAGACGCCGCCCCTATTAGGTAGTGTGAGACCCTAGCGCAGGGCTCAATAGGATTGATAGGAAAACGATACCAACAAGTTACAACTTCTTTTCTGGAAGCTCATTCGAAAAGAACTCTAAGGTTAAGCGTGCTTGTCCTAGAGAAATTCTAAGATGGGTGACCAACCGGGAAGTGGGTACCGGGTGCGCACGAGTGAGGACAAAGTGTGCTGAAAAGACTAGTGTTGGTCTGTGGGGTTAGTCCAGAGATCCTATTGAGCTGCCAGAAGTGACAACTGTCGGTCCGGAGTGACTGGGGGTGTTACAGAGTGGTATCAGAGCCGACCCTCGCGGTTACATGGGCATGTGCGGGTCAGTGGCGGACATGTGTAGCATGGCGCATGTGGCCCTAAGTGGACACGGCATGGCAATGTGCCGACACTGGACACACAGACGTGTGCCAAGAGGGGACGTTCCTGGCTTGTGGTTGATCGACGAGGACGTTGATCTTCTAAGGGTGGGTGTATGTGAGACCCTAGCGCAGGGCTCAATAGGATTGATAGGAAACCCATACCAACAAGTTGGAACTTCTTTTCCGGAAGCTCATTCGAAAAGAATTCTAAGGTTAAGCATGCTTGGCCTAGAGCAATTCTAGGATGGGTGACCAACCGGGAAGTGGGTACCAGGTGCGCACGAGTGAGGACAAAGTGCACTGAAAAGACTAGTGTTGGTCTGTGAGGTTAGTCTAGAGATCCTATTGAGTTGCCAAAAGTGACAACCGTCGGTCCGGAGTGACCGGGGGTGTTACAGGTAGCCCGCGATGAGCTGAGTCAAATGCGCGCAACCTCGCTAGCCCGTTCGCCCCCTAGCGTCGTCCCCGTCACTGTCTGGGAGGATCACCGCCGGTGTGACGTAATGCTGATGTCATCGTGACGCCAGCGCATGGTCAACCTGGTTAACCCGGCCCCCGGTCCCACTTTTCCTATGTGGCAATCCGATGTGGCGCTTGCCCACGGGTCAGCCACTGTGGGTAGCCTCTTCCTTGGTGACAAATAGCCCCACCCCTGTGCTGATGTCACAGTGATGTAGTAATGTTTTCAAAAAGGTTTAATAAATTCCAAAAAATGATTTAAAACTTGTAAAACCAATAAGTTATTCATATTGACTCAAAAAAATATGTATAATATATCAAAATGTTTAGAAAAATGAGATCTACATATCTAAGATATAATCATGCATTGTTCAACAACTTTTATAACAAGTTTAATTAGAAGAATATAGTAACCCCTTACAGGTGATTTCGGAGTTTCCCCAAGTTAGGGTTTGCACCCCTCGAAACCCCGATTAAACTGTCGAGCATGTCTTAGGGTTACATTTTAGTATAACTCAACTTGTCATATCATCATCCTTGTTTGAGAATTGCATTAATGCCATGTGTTGATTGTTTCCTTTTCTTTCCGGTGTTTGGTTCTTCTCGGTAGAATATTATATCGATATCGAGATCAAGATCAAAGACCGAGATCAACACCATCAAATATCGAAGATCAATACTTGACCAACTATAATCAAGTCAATTACCAGATGTCCGAAGCTCTGCTTTCGGGTTATCAATGGGCAAAGGCAACCATAGCCCCACCATGATTTAATCCTATGATTTCGAAAGCATTTCAATTTCTGCCATGATGCATACGATTCTACTATGGTCTTTTATCTATAGATAGAGTATCCTTTCTGTTGCATTACGCCCTTTGAGCTTATATTACCTGATCCACTGCTCCTAGCGTAACTAGGTTTGGCTTGTGTGCACTGCTAGAGCATATATCTGTGTCCTGCTTAGACATGCATAGCTGTTAGTGCTGATTCATCCAGATGATGTATCGGATGCAGAGAATCTAGTATGACAAGAGAACGTGATGAGATGAGATCAGTGGTAAAGGTTAAACATGCTAAGTCTTGTATGGGAGGCCACGGTGGGATGTGGTTTTTCTAGTCCCATGCACGCCACCCCTAGGACCCGATGTTCTTGCCTCTTGAACCAAGACAAGCGTACAACCACACGGGGCTTGGGAACCCCTCGATTGACTAACTTGTCTAGTAGATTCCATGAGTCACATAGTTTGGGCATTCCATTCGACATGCATTCTGGATCTTCTAGAAGGGGGTGAAGGAGGTGCATTCATAATAGGTAGGTAAGCGTGGCCGAGGTTGCTTGGGGTAGATAACGCCCCTGGTAAACCAACCTCGCCTCACATCTCTAGGGACCGGCTTCGGGACATGACCCGTTACGGCGAAACCATCCTTAGGGCGTAACTCATGGTCTCGGCGAAAGAAAGGTAAAGGTCGTGTCCAACCAAACCCTCTGCCAGCACACCAAGGAAGTGTGTCAAGTTGAATTAAGAGTCGGTTGGTACGTGTGGGTAAAGTTGTACACCCCCATAGGGTAATAATCTTTTCGAAAAGATGCATTTGTGGTTATGGACGACTTGCGAACGGACGTGATGATCATATAGAATTTGAACCTAACCGTAAAACTTGGCAGATCAACTTGTGCTAAGGATGCTTCCTCATGGGTACGATGGGGTGATCCTAGATAAGGTTTGATGATGACTTGGTGGATATCAAAAGAAGATGATCAATACTTTGGAGATGTCGCTCTCTTATCCCCTTTAAAAATAATCTGATTAGACGAGCGTATTCTTCCTCTTATTTTATAAACAAAGATGTCCTTATGCAAAACAACTCCACCAGCCATAAGTCTTGCGGAGTACATCATGTAATCACCTTTGCTTCGTTGATACTTTTGCTAGAGTAAGTGTTCCCTAAAGACGAGTTCCTTACGACATCGACACCGACGAGTATCTTGGGGTTCCTGGCCGACAGCCTGAAATCTATGGGCTGGGACGTCATCCATATGCTTCAGGCCTCTTAGGCTATTTGTTAAGTTTTATATACTTAATAGTATAATTTTCCTTCCGTTGTTTGATGTTTATGGTCAGTGACCTCTGCTTGTAATATTTTGGTTCTCTGCTCAGTTATGAGCTTGCTGTAATAATTGTTGTGTCATAGGGAAACTGTTGCGTTACCCATTTTTCACTGGATATTGTCGAGCTCAAGGTTAAGATTATGTCAGACAGAGGTGTGGGATTTGTTTAGCCTTGATACCGGGGTTTTCACATATTTTTACCAAGGGTGACCTATAGTTTCAAATTGTTTGAATCCAATAGGAGTGATTAGAGATTTTCATCTACTTTCAAACAAAATTGGATTCATTCAATTTGGTTTAGTGAATCTCTCTGAATTGATTTTTAAAGTTAACTACAGAATGAGATGTTTAAACAAAAGGAAAAGTTAAGTTTAAATATGTGGGCTACGCGTGGGAATGTTAATGGGATGGGATAATGTAGAGGTCCCAACCTGATAAGGTCGAGATCCCTGTTTTTACAATGCTAGTCCCTGGATCAATAGCTAGCATCCACAGTTTAAGATGTAATATCAAGAAACAAAGGTCATAATACAACTTTATAACCAGGAATAAAATAATTCATTACACCTTACATAGCTCATTTGGCTATCTCATTATAATGTAGCAGAAATAACTATATAGCATGGAGTCCTTCATCTTGACAGTGACACAGGAAATCATGTTGGTTGTAGACTTGTAATCCTATCAACACACTTCACTAACATCAAACAAACCTCAACATAATAAGTTACAGCCACAAGGGTCAATACATTTGAATTGTATTGGCAAGTTTCACTACTATGTGGAAATAAGTTGGAATCTATCAATACATGCATATTTGGCTAAGTAGGGTTTAGGTTCATTTGTAGAAAGAAATATGGTTTTATCCTATCTTTTCAAAATAGTTTTGCTCTTTTAACAATCTTTCTGAACTCCTTGGCTAATTCCAAGTGCTTCTAATCCCTTGTTGGCAACATCAAGTTTTACATTGAGAAATTGGAATGTCGAGATCTTTCATAGCTTCAGGCCTTAGTTGCTCAGAGTTGTCCATAACCGGGGACACGGATAAGTACTTATAATTTGATCTTCTGCAGAAGTTATACACTTTACCCACATGACACAATCTCGTCTTAACGCCACCAGTTGCCGCTGGATAAGTACACATCAAATGGAGTACCGGCAGATCGAGGTCTACCAGTGGTCTGACAAAGTCTTTCCATAGAAGTCCTCCCAATGCTAGAACGTCTACCAGGCACCAATGTAAGGATATACTTCCAATACATAATTCTAGTTAACCTGAATAGGTACCAATACAAGGTTCTTCCACTATGTAATTGACTAAGCCAGATCCCAGTTAGCATGTGGCTGTACACGGAATCTACTGTACGAGAAACATGTTCAATCTCTAAGTCCCTGGGTGGTATTCTTCTAGTGCACACACTTCATATAATCATAACATGATATTCCACCCTGAAACTATAGCAGGACTAAGCATACTACAACTTACGATGTTTCCACTATGTAATATCTAAAGGATATCCTATATAGGACATAGCATAGCATAGTATGATATTTTCCTACACATGCATACTAAAAAAATTCCACTAAGTGTAATGAAAATAGTAGGACATGGATGATAGTTCCACTTGCCATAGTAGTTGGTGGTTTTGCTACACTCTTCGCCATAACACACTTGACAATCAACACAATCTATCAAGCAAAACAACCAAGACAAAACATACACAAGATCAACACTAATGGCAACACAAAAATCATGCAAAGTATGCAAACATGCAACATGGCAATTTTTATTGTACAAATTTTTATAACAAGGTTCTGAACATTACTAAGTTGTTAGGTTCCCAACCTTTAATAAGGTAGAGATCCCTGTGTTTATAATGCTAGTCCCTGGATCAATAGCTAGCATCCACAGTTAAGATGTAATATCAAGAAACAAAGGTCATAATACAACTTATAACCAGGAATAAAGTAATTCATTACATCTTACATAGCTCATTTGGCTATCACATTACAATGCAGCAGAATATCTATATAGCATGGAGTCCTTCATCTTCAAAGTGCCACAAGCAATCATGTTGATTGTAGACTTGTAATCATATTCAACACACACTTCATTAACATCAAACAAACCTGCAACATAATAAGTTGGAGCCACAAGGGTCAATACATTTGAATTGTATTGGCAAGTTTCACTATTATGTAGAAGTAAGTGGATCCTATCATTACATGCATATTTGGCTAAGTAGGGTTTAAGCTCATTTGCAGAAAGCAATATACTTTTATCCTATCTTTTCAAAATAGTTTTAATATTTTGAAAAAATTTCTGAACTCCTTGGAAAACTCCAAGTGCTTCAATTCCCTTGTTGTCACCATCAAGTTTTACTTTGAGAAATTGGAATGTCGAGATCTTCCATAGCTTCAGGCCTTAGTTGCTCAGAGTTGTCCGTAACTGGGGACACGGCTAAGTACTTAGAATTTGATCTTTTGCATAAGTTGTACACTTTACCCACATGACACAATCTCGTCTTGACGCCACCAGTGGCCGCTGGATAAGTACACACCAAATGGAGTACCGGCAGATCGAGAATGTGACAAAGTCTTTCCATAGAAGTCCTCCCAATACACAATGCTAGTTGTCTACCAGGCACCAATGTAAGGATATATTTCCAATACATAATTCTAGTTAACCTAAAGATGCCAATGCAAGGGTCTTCCACTATGTAGTTGATTAATCCAGAGCCCATTTAGCATTTGGCTATACACGGAAGCCACTGTACGAGAAACATGTTCAATCTCTAAGTTCCTGGGTGGTTTTCTTCTAGTGCACATACGAATAAGATAGCCATATATACATGGTTCCCTTCGTTGCCACCTTATCCACAATTGAGTATCCACATTTCACCCAGGTGATTCATTGAGTACTTGTTTTATTATATAAAACATATATTTTTCCAATACTTCATATAATCATAACATGGTATTCCATTCCAAATATATAGCAGGGCTAAGCATACTATAACTACAATTTTTCCACTAAGGAAGATATAAGGATATCCTAATAGGATATAGCATAGCATAGATATAGTAGTCCTATCATGCATGATACAAAATCCACTAAGTGTAATGAAAATAGTAGGACATGGATGATAGTGTCACTTGCCTTAGTAGTTGGTGGTGTTGGTACACTCTTCGCAATAACACACTTGACAATCAACACAATCTATCAAGCAAAACAACCAAGACAAAACATACACAAGATCAACACTAATGGCAACACAAAAATCATGCAAAGTATGCAAACATCCAAGATGGCAATTTTTATTGTACAAATTTTTATAACAAGGTTCTGAACATTACTAAGTGATTTATGAAAATTTTATATTTTCAAGTTTACAAATGAAACCATTTGTGCAATTGTAGCAATTAGCAACATTTTCTAACAGTTGGAAATGCCATTCTCACTAAATAATTGCCACAGTCTTATTTATATTAGAATAAAATTATATTTTAGTCTTACTGTACAGAGGGTTCAATTTACAACCATTTGCAAAAGTATTCACTTAAAAATAATTTACACCACAATTTTTATACTCAAAATACTCCACAAATCGTTCTGTATAAAACATGATTTTAACAGACTAAAAAAATACTGAATTATGGCTCCATTATGTTATACTCATTTTTGTGAATCCAAAGACATATTATTTGCTAACTTTGGATATACAGAACTAAAGATATAATTTTTATTGTGAAAATGACCAACTAAACCATTTAATTTATAAATCATATTTTTGTACAGAGAATAAGTAATATTATTGCAGAAATGGATTCTACAGAATCTCAGATTTTCAGGGATACAAAATTTATAATTTTTTGATTTCTAAATCTTTTTCTATGAATTATACAAGTTAGTACTAAAATCTGGAAAAGTCAAACTCGGGAATTGACTGAAATTGACTTTGACCGATCTGACTGAGTTGACTGTTGACTACGCTGATGTCATGATGATGTCAGAATTGACTACATAAAAAGTTGCTCGGATGAAAAACTTTCTACATGAAAGTTGTAGATAACAACTAGATATATCTACTGTTCAAAGGAAATTGAGTTTGGAGCAAAGAGTTTGAACACTAAACCCTAAACCCTAAACCCTATACCTTCTAAGATCTGAATCCTTGACCGTGTTTTTCTCACTGCTTGATGAACGAAACAAGGTGAAACCAGCGGGAATGGAACCGTCTTGACGAGGGGAACAACTTCCGTCTTCAAGCCACCGCGATCCGAGGTCCTCTTGAAGGTCTATTTGGGTGTAGAAGATTGGGAAGAATTTTGGACGAAAATGGAGCTATGATGAGTTGAAAACCTGTGAACTTTCCTGTAGTGGGGTTTACATAGAAGAGGGGTGGGGGATGGATTAAAGGATGTTAAGGAGTGAGAGGAATTAGGGGGCATTTAATGCAATTTAGGAGGGCAATTGAGGGCCATTTCAGAGCATTAGATACGAATAAAATGAAGACCAAGGTGCTCCGTGTTTCCTGTATGTACGTGGTGGCCTCCTGGCCGATCGGCCTGGTTGGGCCGTCCACCCATTTTTTTTTGTTTTATATTTTTTCATATTTCTTAATTCTTTCTAACTTTTGATTTAGAGATTCGAATTTATTGATTCAAATTTCTGCGGGTTCGTAAATTCATGGGCAACATTTTAGGACATAAATTTAATGTATTTGGAAATATTTAATTTTCTCAATTATTAATTAGTTAATTATTGTACGATTGCATATGTGCGACATTGGCCTAGTTGCAGGGCAATATATTTGGAATGACTTGGATTCTTTCCTTATTTAAACTTGATTCGATTTAGTTCCACTTTACATGGATAACCATGAATTAAAGTTTGAAAATATGAGAGGATAATTTTAAAAAATATTAAAATAGCTCACATAAGCTATGGTGCTTATTTTAAAACGAGAATCTTTGCTTTTATTTTTGGTTCAAAACAAAATTTGTTTGAAAAATGTAAATGAAGTAGTTGAGATGTATATATGGTTTTTGGTTGAGAATATTCCTCAAGATTAAAAATATATTTTCAAATACTGGAAGTTTGAGAAAAACATTTTGAAGGGGAACCTTGCAAATTAAAATTTTGCAGTAGAGGAGATATATGGATAATCTTGATGTTTTGATCTTAGGGTTTTTGTTAAATGCTATTTTTATTTTAAAGAGTACCTTTATTTGGGGAAAAACTTTTGTAATAGTTCAAAAGGTTTTAATGTTTCCAATTAGAAGCAAAAAGTTTTCTTTTCCCCCTAAATTTCATTCTTTATTTATTTTGTTTGTATATTTTTGTATATTTCAAAATTTATAAAATTTTGGGATGTGACAGCTAACTACACAACGTGCACGTAGCGTGCTGCTCCGGGGCTGGTTCTACCTATCAGCGACTAAGCAAATGCGAAATAGTATCAACTAATCTGGGCCTTAGGATTAGAGCGCGATCGACGGCTGAGCATCGTCATCTCCGTCGTAGGGCTCGCACGAGACAGAACCCTAGCTCTACGACGGGGGTCGTCAGGGGCTTACTAGGGCTCCAGCTAGGTTGGGCGATGGGGGAAAATGAACGAGTCGACGACGGCGGTTCGAATGATGGTCGCGGAAGCTCCTGGGGCGTCTTCTAGCTTCGTCTCCTTCCTTCCTCTGCAGCGGCGAACTCCGGTAAAATTCTGGTGTGGTCGTTCTCGCCTTGCTCTAGGGTTGGGTCAGAGAGGTTGCTGGGTGAGAGAGGAGTGGAATGGTGTGCGTTTTGAGGTCGGGGAATGGCTCTATATATATTGCGGCGAAGGGGGCACGGCGGCATGGCTCAGGCTCGCCGGCGACGCAGTTATAGTGAGCTATCGACATGGCCAATGGTATAGGTCGATGCATTGCTTCAGGGCAATCGTCATGCGCACAGTGGCACGGCGAGGCACGGTCTAAATCATTCTAGAACATCCATGCTCTACGGCGGTATTGTTGGCCTTCGTCGCAGCGTATGGTGGTCACGGTGATCGCGTCAAACGAGCATGTCTGGGCGCTTGTTGGAGTCATGGCGAACATAATGGCTCAAGGTTAGAGCAAGGCTCGGCGTGTGCACACGGGATTGCTCGGCGCTCTGGCTCGGAGACCGACATGGTCTAGTGTAAAATGGGCACGGCTGTGATGGCGTCTCCTTGAGCTGTCTCTGGTCGGGGCGTGCACAAGAAGAGGAGGTGAGGTCTGGGCTAGCTCCTAGACATCGTGGGCGAGGAAGGCGCGGTCTATGACGATGTGTCGTTGTCGGTGTGGCAAGGTGAGCTCGGGTATGATTTTTGCATTGCTCATTTGATCAAGTGAGAGAGCTCCTTTGCACGAGCTGGTACCGAGGGAGTTAAGGGCACGACTTGTGAGCTCGGTGAGGTCACAAAGATGATCAAAGGTTTGATAAAAATAGTGTATGGAGGTTGAGTTTGTACTGTGATCACCAGGTGTTCGATCTAATAGCCACAAGAATTAAACCATCATATTTTCCAGTGATTTTTGGTGGGTGCTCTGGTACTAATCTTGGTAGCCTCTAGGTTCAATGGTTTGCTAAGTGGTGAAGGTTTGAGGGGTTTTCCAAATATCGCTATCTTGATACATAAGATAGATTTAATTTTGAATTACCTCACAAAAGGATTTGAAAATGCTTCTACAAGGTTGGAAAGCTCCATTGTGTTTAGTGTCACTAGGTCTAGCAAGGGGATAAAAGAAATGGAAATTTTTTTGTTTGACATTAGTTGCTAGAGATGCTCAAAGTGAGCTAGTGGTTAACTTTGGCAAAAATGACCATTAGGTCATATGCTTCATTTTTTAATTTCCTTTGGTTTTGATCTGTTTTGGTAGTGACCTAGATGATATAGTTTTGATCTTTAAACCCTTTCTCATCATTTACAATAGTTAAAAATGGCACTGCAAGCATTCATACACACAAGCATTAATATTTGAATTTAATTAATAAAGCCTTTTGTTAACCCTAAGCTTGGTTAATTAGAACTTGATCCTAATTAATATTTTTGGGGTGTTACACCACCGGGTATAGCTCCTAGTGTATTACCTCATCGAGGTATTGACGCCTACCAAACAAAGGTATCCCCATTACCAAAAGCTCTGCTTCGGCGCATGCATTACTGCATGTCGGCTATGGCACTACTTCCAAGAGCATCAGATTGTGGTCGTCAACGACGCACCACTATCACACATCCTCATTAACCCTGAGGCCACGGGGCAAGTGACCCTTTGGGGCATCAAATTATCCCCACGGGACATCATCTACGAGAGGCGCACCATGATCAAATCGTAGGTGCTCCCCGACTTCTTTGTACACTGGATGGAGATGCAGCGGCCAGACACCCCAGACATGTCCTAGCTTTGGACAGTGTACTACGACGGATCCAAACGTGACGCCGGAGTCGGAGCCGTAGTAATTTTTACATCCCCCCAAGGGGACAAGATGAGATATGTGCTGCGGATGAGGTTCCATTCTTCCAGCAACGAGGCTGAATACGAGGCACTGATCCATGGCATGCAGATGGCTAAAATCTGCAGCGCCACATGACTTATCACCTACTCTACTCCAACCTCGTCGTCCAGCAGACGATGAACCAGTGCGACGCTGTTAGCAACAACATGGTCCCTTACCGTGACCTCTACAACTCACTTGAAGGAGACTTCAACGGCTGCGAACTCCGGCACGTTGGCCGGGAAAGCAATGTGGAGGCCGAAAAGCTTGCCAACATTGGCTCCACCTGCTCTCCGATACCACAGGGCATGTTCCTCGAACAAATCTGCGAGTGCTCCATTAAGCACAAAACTCCCAAGGGTGCAGCCGACGCTGCTGGACACTTGGGGGCTATGCCACCCAAGAAAATGGAGTAATCCAAAGAACTAGAGACATACGTCGAGGTGGTGAGCCTCATGCAAGTCCTAGCAATCGAGCAAACTTGGACTCTATCGTACGTCAAGTATGCATTCAGCAAGCAACTGCAGATGACACGACAGATGCCACACAGATCGCCCACCGGTCAAAATCCTTCACCATCATCAATGGTGAGCTATACATGCGAAGCATCACTGGGGTACTCCAGCAATGCATCACCAATAGCGATGGGATGAGCATCCTCCTCGACATCCATTAAGGCATTTGCGGCCACCACACTGGTAGTCGCGCCCTAGTCACCAAGGCTTTATGAGTTGGCTTCTACTAGCCAACTGCGATGCACGATGCCAAGGACATCGTCGAAAAGTGCAACGCCTGCCAACGGTTTGCTAACAAACCACATACACCAGGCTCAGAGCAACATCCCATACCTCTAGCCTGGACCTACGCCCAATGGGGACTTGACACGGTCGGCAAGCTGCAAATGTCCTCACCCGGAATATACGTCTTCCTCTTGGTGGCAGTGGACAAGTTCACTAAGTGGATGGAGGATACGCGCGTCACCAACCAAACTAGTGCCACTGCTGTCATGTTCTTCCAATCCATTATCTACTGGTTCGGGATTCCCCATAGCACCATCACTGACAATGGAATGAACTTCACCTTGAAGGATTTCCAAGACTTTTGCTAAGGGCTCGGCATCAACATCACATACACCTTAGTGGCGCACCTGTGATGGCTGTGAAATATAGCCATCCACATCTATATTTATATTAGATATTATTCATATATTTGATGAAATATCTCTCAAAAACCTGCCACTAATGCGTAATGATCAAAGGGGTATGCAATCATTTCTTGCCATTTTCCCTGCGCAAATAATGACGTATCATGATGGGAATCACTACATAAATGCCAAAGATACGAGATTTCCAACACACGAAAAAAAAACATGAGCCATGAAGACATTACTGAAAGCTTAACGACCAACTATACGGCCCACCACCATATAGTTGCCACCGTATAGTTTGCATCGACTTCATTAGGTCAAATAGAACAACTTTTGTGAAGGGATTCCTATATAAAGAGGCTTCATGCAACGAGAAACAAGCCCCCTACTCCACAATCTCGCTTCTTTTCAACTTCAACTCTCCCTATTGCCATGCCGCAGGAATAGATCTAGAACTAAACCTCTAAACCCTTCTCCACCACCATAGCCATCTTCCACCACTTGCAATACTAGATCTCATCTCCAATTGGCGACATTGTAAGACTATTTGCTATCAACCTTATGATCCCTATTACAATGTTTATGACTATCGATTTCGTCTCTATGTGTGAGTAATTCTCCTTGGGCTAAGGGCTTCAGCCTAGCCATGTAGCTTTTGTTCATGTTACTTATCATAGATGGGATCATGTATTAGTTTGTATGACATGATGATTGTAGTACCCTCTCTTGCCTCAATCTAAGGACTTGTCAGGTACCCAAGACCCCGAGGATTGATCCAGGTAAAGATAGTGTGAGTAATGATTGATCTGTAGGATAGGAACCCTAGTGACAGAAAGGGTACTACGGCTGTATGTGAGGAATTTACTTGGGATTTACGGTGACATCATGATGCTTATCATTAGTTCTCTTTCTTTTATGGATGAGACTAGTAGGTTATTGCTATAAGATGTTCTGGAGGAGATAACAATTATGGATGCACTTCCCACATATAAGTATCTTGCTCTAACAATTACATGAGTACTTTATTATTATCTATTATTCCCATCAGATTTTTTGCACAGCTACTGGTGAAAACCGAAGACCCTAGGCTCTCTCTCTCCATCATCAACAACAACAACAACAACAAGGTCGCAAACTCTTGGCCCCGTCAACGCAATAGGAATTGTAAAACTCTCGAAGGTCCATGTAAGTAATCTCACTTTGCTTTCTGCTTCCCGAGGCTTCGATAAACCTAGGTCTACTAGGGAAAATGATCTATACTACATCCATAATCCGGATCGAAGGTATCAACCCTTTTTCTGGCGCCGTTGTCGAGAAAGCAATAGCTACCCTGGTGAGGTTAGTAGGATCCTTGCTAGTTTTAATTCTTGTTTTTATTTTTGTTAGTTTGCTTTTAGTTTTTATATGAAAAAGCAAAAAAATTAGTTAGTATTTTAGTTCTTTCTTTATGATCATTAGTACCTGTTTAAGAAAATACAAAAACATAGGAGGTATGGATGAAAAGAAACTTGGGGAGTTTGCAAGTCCTAACAATGATTACTTGCGTACTTCTATTACTCAGCCAGCAATTGCTGCTGAAGATTATGAAATTAAGCCCCAATATTTAAGTTTGGTTCAACAGAATCAATTTGGAGGCTTTGCTGTAGAAGATGCAGGTATGCACTTAAGTACTTTCACGGAAATATGTAATATGATGCACATTAAATATGTTGACCCCGATGCGTTCAAGTTGCGCTTATTTCCTTTCTCTCTTAGATGAAGAGCAAAAGAATGGTTGCTATCTTTTCCTAGAAATACTATTGCATCATGGATGGAATGTAATTCTTTATTTATGACTAAATTCTTTCCACCTGCAAAGACTATGCAACTCAGATCTAATATTACTGGTTTTACACTAGAAGAGCATTAGCCACTAGTGCTTGCATGGGAGAGAATGAAAGAATGCATGAGAAACTGTCCCAGCCATGGGATGGAAGATTGGTTAATTCTCCATTTATTTTATATTGCTCTTAACCCTGTTTCTAAGTATATGCTAGATACTACAGCTGGAGCAACATTTATGGGTAAGAAAATTACCGAAGAAAAGCAGCTGCTAGAAAATATGCATGAAAACCATATCCAATGGCATGTGGAAAGGTCAAACACGAAGAAGGTGAACTCCGTCACAACTCCAGAAAACGAAGAACTAAATGCTAAGTTGGATGAGCTCATATTAGCCGTTAAAGGTAAGGAAACCCGTGTAAGAGCTACTCCCGAACTAACTATTGAAGAAGTAGACTTCATACCTCGTAATGACTATAACCCTGCTTGGAAGAAAAACTATAATCCAAAATTTCAGAAACATTATTCTAGTCCTGCAGGTAAATCTAATAATAATATGGCATCAAGTAATACTAGTATCTAAGAAACTATTAAAGCTGATATGGACTCACAAAATGAGCAAAACAATATTCTAGTCAAAATTACAGATAATCATGATGCTATGCTTGGTAAATTACTTACCCAAGCTCTTAGTTTGAGAAATGATTTGCAGGCCCTCCAAGAAATAACAAGGATTGTTGAGGCATAGCTAGGTAAGATAACCGAGACTATAAGACCTCAAGATGATTAGAATCTAAAGGGAGGATCCCGAAGAACTTGATTATAGCAATGCTCCTTCACCAAACTACATAGTTGAAGATCTTGTAAAAAGGATCAATGTCAAGATTCCGGTAAGTGAAAGAAATGAGGAAGCCATGTATTAACACTTCATTAATCAGGTAGCAATAAATGTACGTGAGCTAGAAGAAGAATATAAGAAAATTGCTGAAAAATTGCCTATTAAGCTAGATGATATATTCGAGCCTACCATTAAGATTAAAATTGGGACTAATGAAATAGCTGCACTCTGTGATCTAGGTGCAAGTGTTTCAATAATTCCAAAGAGTCTTTTTAACAAGTTAAATCTTGTCTCTTTTGAAATCACCAAACTAAAATTACATCTAGTAGATTCTACTTATAAACAAGCAGTAGGCATTAAAGAAAATACCTTGGTATACATTAAAGGTTGTCCTGCTCTTATTGATTTTGTTATTGTTGACATGCCTGAAGATGCTATTGACCCTATTATATTAGGCCGTCCTTTCTTAATAATTATTAAGGATTTAATCAATTTGCATGAAGGGAACGTGAAGCTCCAATTGCCTTCGTGGGATTCTTTTGTTATTCATTTCCCCAGGAAAAAGAAAGCCAAGCAAGATGATATGGAGGGTATCACTTGGAAGGCCAATTACTTTGGAGTGGGTGTTCCACTCATATGGCCTAAGTGAGCAATATCAAGGACTACCTATTGACCATAAAAGAGCGCTGCATGAGAGGCAACCCATATAAAATAAAGGTTTGAGTTATGTTTTTAAGTTTTATATAGAATAAAGAGTGCTAGAAAACTCAAGTGAGAAGAAGATATTCAGCGGTAGTAAAAATTCCTATTTTATATATGTCGTAGTTGTTCGAAATTTTAGTCTGTCATTTTTTTGTCAAAATAAGGTGTTTCTCTAAGTTTCAGTCTAAAAAGTACTCCTCAAAGAAATAGAACTTTTTTGATATGTACAGAAAGGTTAACGACCAACTATACGACGGGAATAAAAATTCCCGTAGTGTAGTTCCCGTCGTATAGTTATGTTATCCATCGACAGTTTTTCTTCCCAGGATACGGAAGGTTTGACGACCAACTGTAAGGCGGGAACAAAAGTTCCGGCCGTATAGTTGTCGTCGTATAGTTATATCCGCCAAAAAGAACCCTAGAAACCCTAAAATTTTGCCGTTAGAGCAACTATACGGCAGGAACAAAGTGTTCCGGCCATATAGTTGCGTCCGATCACTTAAACGCTCTGGAAGGTACCCAAAACATCAAAAACTCAATCCTTTTTCTCTCTTCTACCTCCAAACTCTCTCAAAACCTTAAGGGATCTTCACCCCTACTCAATTTCGTTCGAATTCCTCACACACAAGTCGGTATATTTATCCTTCGATCCTCCAATTACTTTTTGCAAATTCATCTCTGATCTATTGTCATTATTAATCTAGGGTGAGACTTATTTTTAACTATTTGGCATGATTATCTTGCCTAGATTAATATGTTGAGGAGATTCTTTAGTTTGCTATGATGAGGATTATGCTATGACTATTACTGTTGGATCAAAAAGATTTATATTTGTCCCTCATATTTGTTTATAGAATATGAACACAAGGAGCCAGACACGTGCTCTTTCCGCCAAAAGTTCTTCTTGTGTTGCAAGTCAGGAATGCATGGTGATTCGATTCAAGAATGAATTCCACTGTGATCGTTTCGACGAGATCAAAAACTGAGAAGTCAAGGCAACCAAGTGGGCTTGCCCCATCACTTTGAACCAACTCGGTATCTCTAATGAATTGAATTTACTTTGTAATAGAGTTGGTCTACAAACCTTTGTATTTCATGATGCACCAACCTACCGCCGGTTAACCATTGAATTCCTTAGCTCTTTGAATAACACCGTTAAGATAAGGCATTGGGAGGATAGAATTTCTTTCCTACTCATGAACACTAATTATTCTCTATCACTTGATGAATGGTGCAATTGTTTTAAATTACCCAACAATGATCCTAATGCTCTGCGCGCAACTTTACCGACATGGAACCTTCCCATAAATATTGTTATAATAGAATGAGCTTTACTTCTTGAGTCTGTAAAGGGAAGAATATTCAACATCCTACTATTCGCTATTTGTTCTATGTTATTGCTAACACCTTACAGGTGTGTAATGAGTTCACAAGACTCAATGAGGACATCTTAGTCCTTGCAAAAGATTCTCTCAACTATGACAACTTGTCACTTCATTTGGGCGCAATTCTCGTGCGCTACTTTGAGTACCAATCCAACCAAAGCCAAGGAACAATCACTTGTGGATGCGTCATCACCGTGCTTGCCAATGTTCTAGGCATCGCCGTAGGTGAGTTAAAATAGGTACTAGGTGAGCGGCGTTGTCACATCCCAAAATTTTCCAAATTTTGAAATGTGAAAAATAAACAAAAAAAAGGAACAAATGTTGAAATTTAGGGGGAAAAGAAACTTTTCATTTCTAAATGGAAACATCAAAACCTTACTTGAAACAAATTTTGAATAAGGAAGAAACAAACAAATTTTCAAACAGATCAAATGCATTCATGCTTGGAATGTATCTTGATTTTGAGCACTTGGAAAAGTTAAACCAAAAAACTAAACCTTAATAAAAGAAATCACCAACAAGATCACTCCAAGACTATGGCTTTGTTCCATATAAAAATTTAGCAATGAACATTAGAAATGACCAAAAATTTTAAACAAAAAATATTACAAAACCATGGAAATTGGTTTCACACCATTTAGAGCCATGGATAAAAACTTGTGATTTTTTATAAGATAAAAGAAAGTATTCCAAGGCTAACAAAGCTCCTAGCTAAAATCAATACCAAATTGTGAACAAAGTAATCCTAAAAGTATTCAAAAAGATAAATAAATATTAATAAAATCATACAAATTGGAATCACTATTTTTGGAGCTATAAATAAAAAGATATGAATTTTATAAGACAAAGAAATAAATAAATAAATAAACAAATAAGAATTATTGCAAAGAAAATTTAAACCATGGCTAAAATCCATAAGAAAATGGAATAAAAGTTTGTTAAATAATATAAAGTAATAAAGTTTATTTAAATAAAATTATGCGGGCTTATGAACCATATTCAATTTTATTTAAATAAATACCATTATTTCTCACTTAATTTAAATGAATATTAAATCATGAAAAATATTTTAAAACAGACTAATTAACCAACTTATATTATGTGTAAAATATTATGAAAAGGTTGGCAAAGTTTTGAATCCAAATTGAAGTTTGAATCAAATGTTTTGAATACAAACAAAAAACAGAAAGAGAAAAAGAAAGGACTAAACAGAAAAAAAAAGGGAAACCCAAACCAGACTAGCAAACCTGACCCAGCAGCAGCCCAACGCAGCCACCCGACCACCCCTCTCTCCCTGAAGGTTCTTTTCTCACCCGCACACGCACCTACTCACTCGCTGACGCCCTGGCCCCACTGCCACGTCGACTCCGTCGTCTTCAACACGCAGACAGCTCGCCCCTACCGTTTCTTCCTTCCCCGATTCAATTCGATTCAATCCGATTGATTGCATGATTAATTCGCTCCACTAACCACGTTCTCTTATTCTCCTCCCCCTCCTCTCCGTTTCCCCTCATTTTCCCGCACCCGAGCGCCCCCAGGCTGTGTTGAATCAAGCTCACGCCGCCGCTATCTCTAACGATCTCCGGTGAGAAATCCGGTGAGTCCTGACCTCCCCTTGCCCCCTTGTTCATACTAGATTGTTCTTCATCGTTTTGTGCACCTACTGATGACCGTCCATTTGCCCACTGGCGCCCTGTAGGCTCGGCTTTGTATTTGCTTGTGGGAAATCGACGACAAGCACATCTCCGGCAAGAAATTTCTGGTGAGCCCGACCATGCCATGCCCTCTGCCTCGCATTTCTTTGACCGCTACCCTCAGGCGCACTGACTAATTTCTTTCTTTTGCTTGCTCGAGCCCTAGACGCCCGGGTTCGTCTCCATCAGCAAACACCGCCATCAGCACGAACTCCGGCAAGTAATTGGCAGCGAACTAGAGCGCCCCGGCCTCTCCCATGACCACCTTGAGAATTTCCACGTCCCTGCGAACCTGGTAACACCCTCTTCTCCTCCCCTTAGCGTTCTGAATATCCGGAGCTCCAGCCTCCCGTCGTCAGCGCCGCTAGAGTATGGTCAAGCTCTCAGGTCTATTGGATCTGCATCGTAGGGTTAGAATTAGATCACTTGTTGAAGAGGTATCGCCTGATCTGGTCCGTGCATTTTCAATTAGATCTAACGGCCCGCATCGCTTGATCCACACAATGCGGTATTGACCAATCGGATCACACCACGTGTCTGTGAGTTTGATTTAAAATCCAGAATTTAATCTAATAGATGTTTAAACTTGTAAAATCAATAACTTTTGTTCTGTAAATCCAAAAATTACAAATAAGGTGTCCATGGATTCAGAAAAATGAGACATTTTCACCTATGATCTTAATTTGGTCTTCTCGAAAATTAGAGTATTATGCAGAGACTTGTTTAGGAGTAATTTGAGTAAAAAATGCTCTAAAATTTATTTTTGAGTGAAACCTTTTGAAAATAGTTTTGTTTTGAACCCTCTGACCATAAACACTAACATTTGAAATTGAAAATATATTTTGCTGACACTAGAAATTATTCCTTTGAATAAAAGATTTTCTAACCAAAGAAAAATTATTTAAATGACTTATTTTCACTAACTTGGTTTCAAATGAAATTTCACTTTTATAAAAGACTAGTAGGTTTTTTGAAATGTTAAGAACAGTATTAGAAACAAAATTTTCAATAAAATGATTTGTGCATGCTGACATGCAATTCTTTTTTTTTCTTTTTGTTAATTGTTTGTGTGCTAGTTTTGAAAGTGTGCTTTGCTTGATTGTGATGTAGTGAACTTTGAGGAGTGTGACATTTGCAAGATTAAGGAGAGTACATAGATTTTCTACTAAAAAGGCAAGTGATACTTTGGTCATCAGAAGTCCTATCTTTTAAATATTAGTATGCATGGTAGGACTATTTTGTATAATGTTATGCTATAGTAGATCCTATAGAATATATCTTGGTAGAAATTTTCCTAAGATAAGAGACATGTTATGCTAGTATAATTAGCCGAGCTATTAGAATTCAAGGGTGGGAATTCATGTTATGATATTATGGAAAAGTTATGCCTATGTGTTTTTGACTAAGAAACCAACTTGTTAATGAAACACGTGGGTGGAATTGGTAATTGCATGGATGGATTTTTTGTTAAGTGGTTACCCAGGGCCCATTTCTATGGTTTACCCTGGTGTATCTCACTTGTGGATGGCCACCTAAGAACAAAGAGATTTGAGATGTTTAGTGTTGAGAAGCTTCCAATGCAACCACATGGCATATGGGCTCTGTCTTTACCAACTAGGTTGCAAGAACTCAGCTAGATGGACAGTTGGTGGTAGTGATGATAGGGTGGAACGCGTCCATGGTAGTCTGAGGGATCGCTTCTGAAAAGTCTCGTCTCGATGCATGTCGAATCTTGTGGGGAAAGTGCACCACCTCTCGAGAGGGTAAAACCTAAGTACTTAGCCGTGTCCCCGGTAATGGACATTTTGAGCCTCAAAGACATTGAAATGATCAAGAATCTCCTCATCCCAATTTCTCTAAGTTAAAACTTCTTGGGTGAACAAGGGAAGAACCTGGTGTGTATCAAGTGTTCCATTGTTTGATAAAGTGTTTTGAAAAAGAGAAAAACTATTTTGCAAAGGATAGGAAAAACTTATTTTTATGCAAAGGTCAGCCAAAATTCCACTTAGCCATATATTCATGTACAAGTTAGATTCTCCATATCAATATGATATCATTTGACAATACAATTCAAATGTATTGACCCTTGTGGCTGTAACTTATTATGTTGCAGGTTTGTTTGATGTTAGTGAAGTTGGTTGAGTAGGGATTACAAGTCTACAACCAACAGGTTTGCCTGTGGCATATGAAGATGAAGGACTCCATGCTTTATAGTTATACCTGCTCCTTTGTAATAAGATAGCCATATGAGCTATGTAAGTTGTAATGAACTATTTTATTCCTGGTTATGAGTTGTAACATGACCTTTGTTTCTTGATATTACATCTTAAACTGTGGGTGCTAGCTATTGGATCTAGTGACTAGCACTGTAAACACATGGACTTGTTCCTTATTGGGTTCAGGCCTCTATAGACGTGTTGGTTTCTCCACTTTGATGGCGTGTGGAGTGCTTACTAGGATAGATGGTGTTTATTATCTGCATACTGCTGGATCTCGGCGTATCTACCCCGCCCTTTGTCTAATGGTCTTTTCTCTATCAAGGAAGGACGTGTGCTTTATGACTTGTAGGTTGAGCAACACAAAACCGAGGAGGATATTCCGTAAGAGGTCCAGGACAAAGAGGAGCAGCAAGAAGCCCACCATCAGGAGCAGGAACCACCAAACCGGTTTACATATCAAGATTGCCAAGATCTTGGATGAACTGTGGAGGGAATGTGTAATCTCGCCCTGAACCTCCGAGAAACAAAAAGTAACCTCTCAACTCAATTTGTGAACTGGTGTTACAACTATTTTCCCCCACCACAGTGATTTGAAGGGCTTGCAAAAGCCTAAGCTTGGGGAGGTTTTTATTTATTTGATATTTTGGTTTTCATTTCCTTTATCTTATTTTCGAGGTTATTTTTTTATTTGAGTTTATAAGAACTCGTGTTGTCTTCCCCAACACTTTATCCTAGTTTTTTTTTGATATTTTCAAGCCAAGCTTTGCCACTACCAGAAATGTGTTATTCTATGACTTTCTAATAGTGACCGCGAATAAAATCATCATGGAGTTATGACGATTTTACACTAAATGGTCATAAGACATTTGGGAGGTTTAAAACCTTAGAAATTTATGACGATCTTGCTAAAAAAATTCATAGTTTTATTAGCTCAAATCGTCATAACCTAGTAAATACAACACACGGCCTTATTTGTAGCTTACTACGACGATTTAAAATCGTCATATTGTTCAAATTAGAAAAAGTTACAATGACAGGTCAGCCACATAAGCAACCGTGTCTATGTGTCGTGTCTACGTGTCAACGCCTTTTTAATTATGTATCCACGTATTGAGTATGTGGTACCACTTAAATCTGCTAGGACACACAGTCCTTAAACAGCTACCGTCAATCCTGGACTAGTTCCATGCCTTGTACATCATTTCCAAAAAATAATCAGGAGAGGGGTTCGAACCAACGATCTACCCAACCCATCTAGACACTGCTACAACTAGGGCAACCAATAATTTATGTTTTACTACTACAACGATGCGCTATAACTACTGATATTTTTGTTGGGCCAATATTCCCTCGGCCGCATTGCTTTGTTATTTTTCTGACGGGCCGCTGCGGTAATAGCATGGGTTGGCCTTCACTATGGTGTTAGTTTGGGCCAGGTTTTACTGCGTACATTAGATTAGGTCCAGGTCTATTGGCTGGTGGAGCACTAATATTTATTTTTCTATTTTCTTAATATTTTTGTATCTTTTTGATAAGAAGCAAAATAATTGTTTTTTGTCTCTTAGTTTTTATAAAATTCAGTAGATCATCTTAACGTGTTAATTTAAAATAATTTTATTATTTAAAAATAGTGGATTTTCTAATCCCACATTAATCCATTGTAGGGACAGTATCAAAATTCAAAATATGATCAAAATGGCGGGCATGAAGATTCTTAGATAGGGATGATTCTTGCTAAACTCGCATTGGATATCTAGAAAAATAGCATATTATTAGTCTAAAAATGATTTTTTCAAAAAATAATGGACATCGTATCATGTACATGTAGTTCAAACTGGACCCACTTCCTACCGATTCAACAGGAATTTTTCTTTTTTGCCAGGGGTGGACGGAAAGGTTTCAGATACCCCCGTTGGCATATTGTCCATGTAAGGTGGTCTAATATTTTTACAAAATATGGTGGTACCGTTTTAAAACTGTCATTTGGTGGTTGCTTCACAAAACGCCCCGTTTTTTGCGCTCGGAAAATATAAAATGAATTTTCCGTGTGTCAAAAAGGAAAACTTTCTCCTGCAACATTGTTCTCCATTCCAAGATGCACACACGTGCACAATACAGACATATTATCACAAACTATGCCCTGATTCTAGCCATAACATTGGCCATTTGACCCGAAATCCATGAAACCTCGGACATGATAGGTCATTTCTGTGAAGGTTTTTTCGAGACGCAATAAATTTATCAAGTTTGATATTTTTACTTGGAAATTTTTCATATAACATGACGCCACGCGAAGGTTTCACATAGTTCGAACTGTTTTTTAATTTTTTATGCCCGTTTCAAACTATGGTCAAAACGGCGGACATGAAGGTTCTTAGCTAGGGGCCGAGCCTCGCTAAACTTGCATTTGATCTCTGATGAAACATCATATTGTGAGTCTAAAAATGATTTTATCCAAAAATCATGAGCATCGGATCATGTACCTGTAGTTCAAACCGGACCCACTTCCTACCAATTCGGCAGGAATTTGTCTTTTTTACCAGGGATGAACGGAAAGGTTTTAGATATCCCGGTTAGGACATTGTCCATGTAAGGTGGTCTAATATTTTTACAAAATGTGGTTGTACCATTCTAAAACTGTCATTTGGTGGTTGCTTCATAAAACGCCCCATTTTTTGCGCACAAAAAATATAAAATGGATTTTCCATGTGTCAAAAAGGAAAACTTCCTCCTGCAACATTGTTCTCCATCCCAAGATACACACACGTGCACAATACGGGCAAATTATCACAAACTATGCCCTCATTCTAGCCATAACATTGGTCATTTGACCCGAAAGCCATGAAACCTCGGACATGATAGGTCATTTCTATGAAAGTTTTTTCGAGACACAATCAATTTACCAAGTTTGGTATTTTTCCTTGGAACTTTTTCAAATAACATGACGCCACGCGAAGGTTTCACATAGTTCGAACCGTTTTTGAATTTTTTATGCCTTTTCAAACTATGGTCAAAACGACGGACACGAAGGTTCTTAGCTAGGGGATGAGCCTCGCTAAACTTGCATTGGATCTCCGATGAAACATCATATTGTGAGTCTAAAAAAGGTTTTTTCCAAAAATCATGAGCATCAGATCATATACCTGTAGTTCAAACCGGACCCACTTCCTACCGATTCGGCAGGAATTTGTCTTTTTCGCCAGGGATGGAAGGAGAGGTTTGAGATACTCCCGTTGGGACATTTGTTAATGTAAGGTGGCCTATTATTTTGGAAAAATGTGGTGGTACCATTCTAAAACTGTCATTTGGTGGTTGCTTCACAAAACGCCCCGTTTTTTCCCTCAAAAAATTGAAAATGGATTTTCCATGTGTCAAAAAGGAAAACTTCCTCCTGCAACATTGTTCTCCACCCAAGATGCACACGCATGCACAATACGGGCATATTATCACAAACTATGCCCTGATTCTAGCCATAACATTGGTCCTTTGACCCGAAAGCCATGAAACCTTGAACATGATAGGTTAATTATGTGAAGGTTTTTTCGAGACACAACAAATTGACGAAGTTTGATATTTTTCCTTGGAACTTTGTCATATAACATAACTCCACGCGAAGGTTTCACATAGTTCGGACCGTTTTTGAATTTTTTATGCCCGTTTCAAACTATGGTCAAAACGGCGAACACGAAGGTTCTTAGCTAGGGGCTGAGCCTCGCTAAACTTGCATTGGATCTCTGATAAAACATCATATTGTGAGTCTAAAAATGATTTTGTCCAAAAATCATGAGCATTGGATCATGTACCTATAGTTTAAACCATACCCACTTCCTACCGATTCGGCAGGAATTTGTCTTTTTGCCAGGGATGGACAGAGAGGTTTGAGATACTCCGGTTGGGACATTTGTCAATGTAAGGTGGCCTATTATTTTGGAAAAATGGGAAGGTAGCATCTTGAAACTTTCATTTTGCGCTCGGAAAATAGAAAATGGTTTTTTGTGCAACGAAAAGGAAAACTTCCTCCTGCAACATTGTTTGCCATACCATGATACATATGGGTGCATAATATGACCACATTATCACAAACTATGTCGTGATGATGGCCATAACTGTCCCAATCCCTCTTTTGGCACTTAGAAAATGGAAAATATTCCACAACCAATCAAATCATAGCAAATCACCTCCCACAGATCGTCCATTCTTATTTAATATGAACCGTTCACTGCTCATCCAATGGCTTAGTCTCTTAGTGAAGAAACACACATCCCACCGCGCCCTCTACATCACCAAGTCCCCACTCCCCAGACCCGTAACCACCTACCTCACTCCACATCCATAGATCACAGAAACCCTAGGCCCTATCCTCCCCTCTACCGCCGCCACCACCTCGTAGCAGATCCCTCGCGCTGATGCCCACCTCCTTCCGCTCTGATGCCCACCTCGCAGCAGATCCCCACTCCCTCGCATAGCCAGAACCACCCACGAGCACCGCCGCCTCCCTCCTCTCCTCTCCCACCCTCCACTCCACCTTGATACGATCCGCTCGCCATCTCCTCCTTCCCCACCTTCTACTGATCACACCATCGGCCAGCCACCAACTCCCCTCCTCCCCTCGGTACCACCTCCTCCCCAAACCAAACCGCTCCCCTCCCTAGTAACAGATATGAACCTCGATACGAACCAGGATCTCCTTCCGTCCTCAGGTCGCCCCGCCTCGCCCCTCGATCTACCTAATGCAACTACCTGCATGCTCTTCTGAAGGCTAGTCCGGCTGCCCCACTGCCTCGCGTCGGCCGGATCCATCTTCTCGGGAGATCGCCGTCCAGAGTCTAGACCAGGGGCACTGCCGCTCTACCGGCGACACCGCCCATATCTCCCTCTTCTCAAAGGCCCCATCACCTCTTTCTCAACCTCCTCTAACCCACTTCATGTATTGAAACAGGAATCGTGCAATAGGATCTCGAAGACGGCGAACAGATGAACGCGTGGCGCTTGAGGTGGGCAAGAACTTCCGCATCGACGGCATGGTCTATTCGCCAACAAGGAGGGTGTCTACTCTCTGAAGCTCTTCGATCGTATCTACCAAATTAGGTGTGATTGTGCCTAACGCTTAACTCGTAATAGATGTTTAGCCGGTGGATATGGAGGTATATGGATAGTTTAGATCAGGCGATTGATAGGTAGATCAAATCCAAATTAGCAGTACTATGTATATTGGCCTAATGCATCTGTAGCAGCCACATGATCTCATTTTCATGCAAGTGAATATGCTCAAGTGGAGGTGTGTCCTGTAGCCAATTTTCCATTGTTCATGTTGAGCTTTGCTAATAGAGAAACTTCAGTAATTTGTTTTCCTGGTCCTAGATTTTGTTCGTCGGGTTATAAGTTTGTTAAGAAATTTATTTTTTGAGCGGTATGCCCTTAATTAGGTTGTGTCATGTGACTGAAACAACTACGTTCCATTCAATTACTACTATATTTTTCTATACTGAAACACCTGATGCAATGTAGGACACATATTCAGTTAGCACACCATGTCTCGCAGTTAGCACACTGAAACACCGGTGTGTTAACACATATTCAGGTAGCACACTGAAACACCAGTGTGTTAACTCATCACACCGGTGTATGGTCTTGCAGGTTCACACCGATACCATTCTGTACAATTACTACCATAGGAAGAGGTGCCACAGCTTTCTTTCGCTGATGCCAAACAATTATTTTTTTGTGCTCCCATACTTCAGTATGGTCCATGCATAATATTGGGCTGATGCATTCATCCATAATATATTTGCTAATTTCCGTATGCTTGATGTATTGTTGTTTACTGGTTGCTATTTCCCTAGCCATGTCTTTTGACATTGTGAGACTAAGAGTACTGCTATTTGCTATTTGCATATGTCTGAGATAGAACTATGTGTGATGTACTGTTGTTTGCTATTTTCGTATGTTCAATATAGAACTATGCATGATGTACTTCTATTTTCTATTTGCCTATCTCCTGACTCGTGTGAGAACTAAGTAAGAACTATGTGTTCGCTTGTACAATTGTTTTACTATTTTGTCTTGTATTTTTTACATGTTATTGTGCTAGAACTATAGATATTATAACTTGCTCAATCCGCAGATCAATATTATAATTGACAGGTAAAAAAGTATGTACAGTTTGCAACTATAATAAGTCAATAGTTGGATATGACTCTGTTATTGGTTGTATAGCTGTTGGTATATTTCACAATTGGATGTACTGTGATCTAAAATAATATTAATGTTGTTGCATGTGATTTTATTAGCTACTCTTATCTTGAACTGCTCAAATATTACTATCACACTACTAGGGATAATAAATTTGCCTCTTTGAGCTTTTGATTGCTTCTTCTTGTTGCCTGTTTTCAGAATGTCAACTTTGTGAAAGTGTGTCAATGCACTAACTTTTGTATTGTTTTTTCTTGAGTACTGCTGAGGGTGAGTTCTTTGTTCTGCAGACTGATGGTGACTTCTTTGTTTTACGGACATGTTATGTATTCCATGGTATCTTCGTCTTCTGGACATGTATGTGCTAGTGTCGTGTTTTGTTCCCCTCTCAAGGTAAAAATAGATATTGAAATATTGTTTATATTATCTGTGAAGTGCATCTTGGATCATAACGGTGGAAATTCCATGGAAATACATTACATGGAATTCTATTCACAATTGATGGCAATGATAGTTAAGGCAGTAGGAAAACCTCATGTCTGTAGATGGTAGCAATCTTTTTATGTTTACATGTATACTTAAGCTTAGTATAAGCTTATTTTTTCCCATGATATCACAAGCTTCCTAGAGTTACTCGATATGTGTAACCCATGGTTGTTTATGTATTCTGTTTATCTACAAAATTTAAGGTTCCCTTGTTTTTCATTACCGACTCAATGTTTGTAGGTGCTGATGTAGCTGGTGGGAGAACCTAGAGGTTGGAGCTGAGTCCGGCTGGATGGACATTCTCTTTTTCTTAGCATCGAATGATGTTGGATGTGGATGATGGATGCAACCTTCCTTAGTTGTGTGTTGGGGTTTAAATTTTGAGCTAGATTCAGTTGCAGCCTCATGTCAGTCTGGGTTATTATTTTATATACGTGATTTGAACCGTCAAAATATTGTAATAGACTTGATTGTTGATGTTATTAGAACGATTTCATCTATTCCTGTGATTCTGATTAAATTCTATGTTCTTTAACTACTGTCAAATTATTGGTAAATAAACATGACAAGTGGGACCAGTTGGACAACAGCAAATGACATGTGGGATCAAATTATTTGAATAGTCTGACAATTGGGACCCATATGATTGGTAGGACCAGTCCAAAAAGAACCTTAGAAAGGCCAAGGCCCAAAATAGAAAAGGGTGTAAGAAGGCTAAGGCCCAATAGAGAAATGGACCATAATAATCAAAAATGGAGTAAATAAATGGCTGAAATTATTGGGCTGAGCCCATAGGGACCATAGAAATGGATTGGGCTGATTTGGATTTAAGACGATTTCATTTCGTCATAGTTTTGCCACGTAGGATTGGCCACATAGGACCTGACTTGGCCAGGCTAGATGGCCCGTGACGATATTAGATCGTCATAGACGGTTATGACGATTTTACAAAAAACGTCGTTATAGTTCATTTGCGACGCCCAGCTTTCGATGATCTCAAAATCATCATAAAATCGTCATATATGGGCTACTATGACGATTTTGTGAAAAAAATGGAGGGTCATATATAGCCAGATTACTTGTAGTGTGCCGCCAATTTTGTATTCTCTAATTACCCTTTTCAAAAACCACAAAAAGATTTCTCCGTTTATCTTTATTTTCCCTCTATCTTTTTCTTGTCGCGTCGAAGTTCTCGTTAATCTACAGGAGAGTGATTGACTTCGAGTTCCCAAGAAACAAATAAAAAGGAAAGAGAGAAGTGGAACCAAACATGAGAGGTATGCCTTATGACTCCCTACTTTTGAAGTTTGAGAAACCCATGCTAGTTAGTAGTAATGTTAAGATGTCATATCGGTGGAGTTAGTCTCAATATTGTAGTAAAGTTTTGTTTGCATGAGTATTTAACTTGGTACATTTTGTTCTAGCTCTTGTAGTTAACCAAAGTCTTGCCTAAAAATTTGCTAAACAATTAAAACAAGAAAATGTCTCACAAATTGAAGACTTGGGTGTTGTAGTGTCTAGTTTTGAAAGCTTATTCCTAGAGACACTCGACACCACAAAAAATAATGATTTACTTGATAGCTCTCTTTGAAAAGATTTGTTCAGTTGAATTAACGTTTAGCGGTATTTGTGAGCATGCCAAAGTTTGACTTGTAAATCATAAGAATGATATAGCTTTATGTGTGTCAAACTTCATGGCATGCCAACAACTCCGCTAGCCTACGAACGATCTTCATGGAGGAAACAACTATATTTCGGCTATGAGTTGACTAAACATATGTAGCAGCAATGCTAATGGGTAAGATTCTTGGCACTCCCGGGTAGATGTAACATGTTGGAATCACTCCTCTGGCTGATATGAGTAATCATTATGCAAAAGGGAAAAAAACCTTAGTGATTTCACGAGTGTCCATCACACCCCGATAAACTAATAAAATTTTTTAGCATGCTCTCAATTACGTAAGAACTAAAATTATTGAAAGATAATGAATAGAAAAGTAGTTCTTGAAAAGTCTTGATTTATTGATGTGGGAGAATTGAAATACTTTAGTATATATTATTTTCATGACAAACTTTGACACTCTTAATTCTACATGATTACACTTTATTATTTAAAGGCAAGCCTATGAGTTGATTACATGACATGGAATGAATTTTACCTTTTTGAATCATCCATGCTTACAATAATTTTGCTGCGCTATAAGGATTCATGAAACCCGTATGATATGCTTGCCATTACTCTATCTATGCTTAAGTTTTTCAGATTAATAAAGTGGAGGAAACATGAGACTACCAATCATGAGTAAGATCATCATCTCGTTATTTCAGTTTAAATTCAGAGTTCCCTTTTTATTTTGGTTTTCTTGCTCGGGACGATCAAGTTTAAGCTTGGGGAGGTTGATGAATGTGAAATATGGACATCCCAATCCGCATTTAAGCTAGATATTATTCATATATGTGATCAAATATCTCTCAAAAATCTACCACTAATGCCTAATGATCAAAGGGGTATGCAATCCTTTCTTGCCATTTTTCCCAGCGTAGATAATGAATTACTATGATGGGAATCACTACATAAATGCCAAAGATACGAGATTTCCAACATGCCAAACAAGATAAGAGACGTGAAGACATTACTGCAAGATTAACGACCAACTATACGTCCCACTGCCGTATAGTTTGGGCCAACTTCACTAGGTTAAACAAAACAACTTTTGTGAAGGTACCCCTATATAAAGAGGGTTCAGGCGACAATAAACAAGCCCCCAACTCCACAATCTCGCTTCTTTTAAACCTCAACTATCCCTGCCGCCATGCCAGAGGAATAGATCTAGATCTAAACCTCTAAACCCTTCTCACCACCATAGCCATCTTCCACCACTTGTAATAGTAGATCTCATCTCCAATTGGCGATATTGTAAGACTATTTCCTATCAACCTTATGATCTCTATTACAATATTTATGATTGTTGATTTTATCTCTATGTGTGAGTAATTCTCCTTGGGCTAAGGGCTTTAGCCTAGCCATGTAGCTTTTGTGCATGTTACTTATCATAGATGGGATCATGTATTAGTTTGTATGACATGATGATTGTAGTACCCTCTCTTGCCTCAATCTAACGACTTGTCAGGTACTCAAGACCCCGAGGATTGATCCAGCTAAAGGGAGTGTGAGTAATGACTGATCTGCAGGATAGGAACCCCAGTGACAGAAAGGGTAGTATGGTTGTATGTGAGGAATTTACATGGGATTAACGGTGACATCACGATGCTTATCATTAGTTCTATTTCTTGTATAGATGTTACTAGTAGGTTATTGCTATAAGCGATTGCGGAGGCAATAACAATTGTGGATGCACTGCCCACATATAATTATCTTTCTCTAACAATTACATAAGTACTTTATTATTATCTATTATTTCCATCAGATGTTTTGCACAGCTACTGGTGAAAACCGAAGACCCTAGGCCCTCTCTCTCTCTCCATTGTCAACAACAAAAACAACAACAAGATCGCAAACTCTTGGTCCGATGAAAACGCAATAGGAATTATAAAACTCTCGAAGGTCCATTTAAGTAATCTCACTTTCCTTTATGCTTCCCAAGGATTCGATAAACCTAGGTCTACTAGGGAAAAATAGCTATACCGCATCCGTAATAAGGATCGAAGGTATCAACTCGCATACCAACGGCTATGTCGAAAAGGCCAACGACCTCGTCTGCAACAGGTTGGCGGGAGCTTGGGAAGATGAGCTACCCTACGTCCTTTGGAGCCTACGCACAATGCCAAACATCGCCACTGGCTGCACGCCCTTCTTCATGGTGCACAAAGCCGAAGCAATGCTACCCGCTGTGATATGCTACAAGGCCCTGCGGGTCGTTGCTTAAAGTGAGGCCAAATAAACGTCCGCACTCGAAGATGCGTCGACCTATTGGATGAAGCACGCAACATCACCACCGCTTTATTGACAGTGTATCAACAAAACCTCCGCAACTACCACAACCGACGGCTGCATCCAAGATCCTTCATCGAAGGAGACCTCATCCTGCTGCTCATGCAAAAGGGGCACCTGAAGCTCTAATTACCATGGGGAGGCCCTTACATGGTCACCGAAGTGATTCCAGGTGGTGCCTACCGCCTCAAAGACATCGTGTCTAGAGTAGCATACTCCAACCCCTAGAACGTCGCAAAACTGCAACACTTCTATCCCTAGATATTTTTACTAACAATAAGGCTTTTTAGCCAGGATACTCAACCGAACACTGTATCCCCTACTATGCGATGAAGAAAATCTAAGTTCCTTCTCCTATACAATTTCCCTTATGCAAATTTTCATTCATACAACATGCTCGAGGGATGCGATCCACCCAAAAGACTTCGTCGACTCATATATGTAACGCATTCACTTGAGTAGCTGACCATGTCAGGCTAACGAAAAGGACATGCAAACTTTAAAACAACAAAACGCATTACATGCAAAAGAAGAACATTGGCGCGGTCATCGAAAAGGTGCATGATGTCTTTGGCATGGTGAGCCACATCCACATAGTGAGGGTGCATGTTCCACGCCATATCATCAGGCTAACGAAAAGTCCACGTCCCGGCAATGTAGCCGAACAAGGGCCAACGCTGCCTTTTCATCCGCAACTAGCTGCTGATGAACAAGCTCCTTCACGGCATCCACACTACGGAACTTCCCCAGCAGCCCTTGGAAACTAGATGGAGCCACATCATGTAGGGTTCGCAGCATAGAAAACAAAAAATTCCTACGATGGGAATAACTATGTACCAAGATCTATCTACTAGATACAAACAATGGGCGGATGTATATCCATAGTGAACATACCCTTGAAGACCGACAAAGCTTAACGAGTCAAACTCGTGGTTGATGTAGACGATCTCTTGCCAATCTCAAGACCGAGAGGAAGTCCTTAGCACCGCAACTTAATAGTGCATCTGTGCTCGCACACACGTTCGAGGCACCGAGCAACCTCCGCCTCCTCGCTCCAGTGATGCAGCAGAAGCACAACTCTTTCTTGCCGAATAGCCACCGGGAACATGTATCTCGCTAGTCCGAGACCATGGCGGATAAATACTAGAGGGGGAGAGAGATCCTTCACGAGGAGGTGTGAGTGAGAGAGAGGAGAGGGGGCTCCTTTTATAGGAGGAGGGGGGACCCAAGGGGGTGGCCTCCGGCCATGGGGGCTGCCCCCTCCCCTCCTTCATTCATGTGGGTGGACACTCCACTCACTCAAATGCCTTTCAATTCCCTCCACTCAAAATCCCACACAAATTCCCATTAAATTTCCCCCAAATTTAATGCAAACTCTCATAAAATAAAACTCCTTTTATTTATTCAGACTTTTTTCAATTACTTTAATGGAAAACATTTACATATAACCCCTTGCTAGTATTTCATTTCACATGAAAAAACAATTTCTGCAATTTCGGTATCTAGTGAAATAAATTCCTGCGCTTGTTATTCTTTCCGTCATGAAACTTTTGCCCCAATTGGATGTCGGTTTCTCCTAAGTGATCCACCGCACGATTCGCGAATAATGCGGACATGATCAAGAACCTTCTCCGATCAATAATCAGAAGCGGGATCTAGAGACCCATACTGACTGCCACACATTCAACGATGACTTTCTTGTGATCGTCGAAACCTTTTACGCTAGTATCTTAATCCTTTTGCTTCGCAATATATTACATGTCCGAGATTCGATCATCAGTATCTCCATACCTAGTTTGATCTCGTTACCGACATGCACTCTTTTCTCATTCCCGTGATATAACATTCTAGTGATCAAATCACTTGCTTGCAAGCTAATCAATGTGATATCACCGAGAGGGCCTAGAGCATATCTATCCATCATCAGGATGAACAAATTCCACTCTCGATCCATGGGCCTCAACATAACACTTTAGTAGTTCTGAACCCATCTTTATAATCACCCAGTTACGGTGTGATGTTTGATGTTATCAAGAAACTCTTCCGGTGTTAGTGATGGACATGATATCATGGTCTAAGGATTAGGATCACTTCGTAAGTTGTTATAGCAATATAAACTCAATGACTTTGATCGTAATGCTATACTTCAGATGAATGTTCATCACACCATTACACTAATGTTGTGACCTCGTTATTAACAACATCCAATGTCCATGATCAAGAAACCTTTGATCATCTTGTTAATTAACGAGTTAGTTTATAAGAGAGGCATAACTAGGAATTTCCTTTTGTTTATTAAACACACATGTATTAACGTTTCTGTATTAATACAATTATAGCATGCAAAATAAATATTTATCATAAATAAGGAAGACGATAATAACCACTTTATTATTGCTTCTCGGGCATATTCCCTTCATATCCAAGGGGAACATGGCGGCCCAGATGTAGGAGAATGATGATCTAGCGTGGTTCAAATCCTGAAGCACTTGATGGACGCAATCTTGCACTGTCGCGACTACAGTTGGTGGATCATGGTCCATCCAGAAGAACCCTCTGGCCTCCAACTCCCGTTGGGTAAGGCAGTTCAGCCGAATAGCAACACGCTCCTTCTTTTCCTGTGGAAGAAGATGAACAACTGCAAATAGCAACAACTCAGAAAACAAAAAACATCGGGTGCAGTTGCAAAAACAATAAGAGACACTCGATGGCCACTCACAATATGACCACCAATCTGCCGAAACTCTTCGATTACATACTCCTCCCACGCAACGGCCCGCTCCATATTGGAATTCCATACGTTAGCATGGCCACAGATGTCAAGGATGTCCCTCTCGAAGCTTCGAATGCGGTCACGTAGCAATGATAATTGCGATGCTTCAACTGTTGATGAATGGGCAACATTCACAATAGATGACGAAGTAACTGGATCAGTATTTGATGGGCCCTAAGAGACACACAAATAAGAAAGTATAAGGACAAAGCAACTGACGGCAGTAGAAGGAGAGGCATATATTAACATGAAAGAGCCACTACATGGCAGCCTCAAAAGTTACCCAGTATAAAACATTAGATGTACTGAAGAAAAAGGAAAAGAAAATCTATAATGAGAACTACGTAGCAGACAGGCCCTAAGGGTGCGTCCCATCCAAAGCATCACCAGGCTTGCTGGCTCACGGTGCTCAACATGGAATTGTGTTGGTAACCCCAACCGTAGGGTGTGAAGAGCACAACAGCAAGTTTTCCCTCAGTTGATACCGAGGTTATCAAACTAGAAGGAGGAAGGAAACTTCACACATGTGTTGCAAAAAACGTGGAGACATGCACAACACAAACTCAAGACTTTGTCCCAAAGAATGAGTGAGGTTGTCAAGATCACTGTTTTGCTGTAATAAAGGATTAAACGTATGGTGTGGAAGGTAATGGTGGTTTGCAGCAAGTAAACAAGCAACAGTGGAAGATGTATCAATGGTAAAGATTGGACCGGGGTCCATAGTTTACTAGAGGTGCTCTCCTTAGATAAAAAACATGGCATGAAGGGTAAAAAATTTATAGCAGGGCAATTGACAAGACCCGAGCAAGGAATAACAATGCAATTACTAGTCAGAAAGATCCTATGAGATTCGATTGGGCAATACGACAAGATACATAGACCGCCATCCAACTGCATCTATGACTAGATGTTCACCTTCAGGTTATCATCCAAACCCCCTCCAGTATTAAGTTTCAAGCAACAGACAACTGCTTTAAGCAAAGTGTGTAAGTTAAACAGTCCACATGTTCCATGAACAAGAGACCGTTGTTTTTTCCCTAGTGGCAACAACACATCTACAACCGAAGAAATTTCTGTCACTTCCCTTGGAAACTAGAGGCATGAACCCACTATCGAGCATAAATACTCCCTCTTGGAGTCACTAGCAACTACTTGGCCAAGGTAGCCACTAACAACGTGGAGCGTGCAAGATCACAAACAACACAGACATGATAGAATCACAAAGACAAAACCATTAATCAAACCAACATAATAATCTCAATATCCATCGGATCCCCGCGAACACAACATGCATGATTACAAATAGATTAGATCTTGATCATGAACGGAGCTCACAAGATCTATACATGAAAGCACAAGGAGGAGATACAACCATCTAGCTACTACATGGACCCATATTCCAAGGTGGAACTACTCATGCATCATACCGGAGAGAAGGCCTTCGGGATGATCTCCCCTCCGGTAGGGTGCCGGGAAGAACTTCAGATCCCCCCGATCTAGGGACGACGGTGGCAGCGGATATAGAAGGTTTCGTGGAATATTGATCAGGTACTTAGGGTTTCTGCATCGGGGGCTTCTTATAGGCGAAGGGGGAGGCCGAGGCGGTGGCAGGGGCCCCACACCCTGCCTAGGCGCGGGGCAGGGCCCACCCGCGCCCAGGGGGGTGTGGCTGCCCTGGCACGCCTCTCCGTCTCCTATCTGGACTTCTTGTTCCCCTCGGAAATTTATTGACTTTGACGTTTGTCCCGTCCAATTCCGAGAATATTTCCTTACTAGATTTTCTGGAACCAAAAACAACAGAAAACAGACAACTGGCACTGTGGCAACTTGTTAATAGGTTAGTACCAGAAAACATATAAAAAAGCACCTCAAAGTGTAGACAAAGCAAAGAAAATTAGATACTAAACAAGCATGGAGCATCAAAAATTATAGATACGTTTCCGACGTATCAAGCATCCCCAATCTTAACTCCTGCTCGTCCTCGAGTAGGTAAGTGATAAAAAGAATATTTTTTGAGGTGACATGCACCCTCACAATAAAGATCTAACCATTTGCAAGCATTGAAAGTTGGGATCAAAGAACTCTAAACATGTGCATGAAAGATGGAGTTCTAACAATAGGACATAGTAACTATGCATGCAACATGAAAGGCTACAAACAAACATCATAAATAACATGCATTGAAAAACGTTTGTTTGTTTCACATACAGAAAACATAGCATAGTGGCATTCAGCTTGTACCTCATGGAGTAGAAAATATATGCATAGGACACCTTCAAAGTTCAAAAGGGTGACTAGAAACAAGTAGCACAAAAACAAGTAATATCACAATATGCATCAATCAATAAGTTTTGGGACACTGCACACAGAATGAAAACTATGCTCTCTTAATGGTTCCTAAAGGTAGAAGGTGGAGACTCAAATAATGGTGGAAGAAAGGACTTTTATAAAGGAAGAAGGGATTTCAAGTTTCAAAAAGATCTTCCAAAAATTATGGTACTTGATAGCTTTCAGCCCTCATTGCCCCTATCATAAGAATCTTGAAGTGATTAAGGTTAAAGTGAACAAGCTATGGAGTATATGCTTGACGAATATAAGTTGGCAATCTCAAGTCCCTTGAATACGAGGGCCACACCTGATTCTACTCAACTTTAATCACCTATAAGTTCTTGTCATTTTAAGTATTTGCATATCATTGAGAACCACCAATGGGGTACCCCTTGCACATGGTACAGGAGCTTTCCCATAACCAAAATGACAAGGCAAGCAGATAATGAGCATCTCAGCAATCTTTTTATTTACCATATGCATAGCTTTTTATTGAGGATGCTTCATAGATAGATCATTATTGGTGATGCTACGAGTTTACACCATGATTAGACATGGCTTAGGCTAGCGGCCCAGGCGTTTCTCTAACAGAGAATACAAACTCCATGGACTTACAAGTTCCCTCTTTATTTCACAACGGTGACAACCATAGACAAAAGAGAATGATATCAACTGAGTAGAAAGTACAAGTGCAATGTTGAAAATGTTCCCCGTGATAGAACGGTTCTGCTAATTCCAACGTATAAGTGCAATCATATATATCATTGTTGACACAATGGTTCAAGTTTATTAGGGGCAAAGAATATAAAATGTGCCATCAAGTTTGTGAGGGCTTTAATCACTAAGTTTTCACATAACAAAATAGTTTTTAATTGGAAGATAACCGAAAACAAGAATATACTTGGAATGATGTAACACACCATGCATAGGAGTTTATAGTGGACACTTTGGAACAAATTGGTTTCTTAGGAGTTGGAAGCATAGTATAGCTTACTCATACATGTGGAGGCTAGCAAAAGACTGGGAGCAACCAACTAAGAGAGCAATAATGGCCATAATCATGCAGAGCAACAAAGCATTACTAATCAAAGCATAGAGTGGTACTAAAAGTCAAGGACTACATGATAATAGAGGCTATGGTGACTTGTTCATAGTCATAACATTGTGTGAGCATGTGCCAAGTCAACCCAAGCAAAGCATAAAAGGAGAATACCACAATACTATGCTTTTTGCATGCTAAACCAAAGCATAATTTCTTCAAAGCAATCCCAATTCTTTGGAACAAGACATGCTACATCAATAATCACTAAGCATAATGTCAAAACAGCACCTAGCATGTCATGCTAAAGTCTAAGTCACAGTCAATGCAAGCTCCTCTTGCACTTTCAAGCAAGAACTTACTACTCCTTACCAACACCAAGCAACTTATTTGCAAAACAACACAGCGAGAACGAGGGTCCAAACTACTTTATTCAAGCAAACTAAACAACCTAAGCAAAGCAAACAAAAAGTAAGATGCTCCAATAAAAACACAACTATGCATGAAACAATAAAAACGAAGTGTCTAAACAGACCTGAGCTTTTTATTGATGAAGAAGGGGATGCCTTGGGCATACCCAAGCTTTGACGCTTGTTGATGGGGATATGCCTACCGGCGTATACCCAGCGGGACGGTTCCGACTGGCCCAGGAACTGGCGAGTGGGCCTGCAAGACGGCGACTAGATCAGGGCCCGGTGTGGATCCAAGCGACTGGAAGCTGAAGGCCCGGGCGAGTAGATAGGCCCAGTCGAGTTAGGATAAACTGTTGGAATTATGCCCTAGAGGCAATAATAAAGATGTTATTATTATAATTCTTGTTCATGATAATGTTTATATTCCATGCTAGAATTGTATTAAGCGGAAACTTTAATACTTGTGTGGTTTGTGAACAACACCGTGTCCCTAGTACGCCTCTATGGACTAGCTCATTGATTAATGATGGTTAAGGTTTTCTAACCATGGACATGAGTTGTCGATTAATAATGAGATCATATCATTGGGAGAATGATATGGTGGACAGACCCAAACTAAGCGAAGCAATTAGATCGTGTCATCGTGTTCGTCTTTGCGAAGCTTTTCTTATGTCAAATATTGTATTCCTTAGACCATGACATAATACAACTCCCTGGTATCGGAAGAAAGCTTTGAGGTCATCAAACGTCATCCTATGAGAGGGTGATCATAAAGGTGTCTCTCAGGTGATCGGAAAGTATCTGTTGGGTTGTATGTATCGAGATGGGATTTGTACCTCCCAAGTCGGAGAGATATACTTCGGGCCCACTCGGTAATCGATACCAACACCGCTTGGAAGCATGCGGTTAAGGAGTTAATCACAAAGTGATATCGGATTACGGAAGGAGTAAAGTACTTGCTGTGAACGAGATTGAACTAGGTATGACGGTACCGACGATCGAATCTCGGGCAAGTAAAATATCGCGAGACGAAGGGAATATATATATGGGATTGATTGAATCCTGGCATCGTGGTTCATCCGATATGATCATCGATGAATGTGTGGGAGTCAATATGGGTTTCCAGACCCCGTTGTTGATTATTGATAGAAGATCATGTCTGCATATTCTCGAACCCGTAGGGTCACACACTTAACGTGTCTTGACGCTAGGATAGATTGGATAATTGGTTTATGAGTTTTTATTCGGAGTCTTGGATGGGATCCGGGACATCACGAGAGGTTCCGGAGTGGTCTGGAGAATAAGATTCATATAAGGCAGTGCAGTTTTTGGAGTTCGGAATTGTTCCGGGTTAATCGGTATTGTACCGGAAGCTTCTAGAACCTTCTGGAAGGGGACCAACGTGGCCACACCTTCCGGGAGGGGGCATGGGCCTATGAGGGAGTTCCCTGGCCGCATTGGGCCAGGGGCACAAGGCCCCATAGGGCCCAGCCGGCCAAGAGGGTTTAAACCCTAGATAGAGCTTCTGGAAGGGGGGGTTTCCTTGCCCCCACTCCTCCTCCTTGGCCGCCAACCTTGGCTTGGGGGAGGGGGCTAGGGTTGCCGCCCCACCCCTCTATATAAAGAGGGCTGGGGGCGCACCACCCCTGCACCTTCCCCTCCAATCCTAGCTGCCCTGCTGCCCTTTCTCTCTCCCTCCCGACTGTTTGTAGGCGAAGCCCTGCTGCAGAAATTCTCCACCATATACACCACGCCGTTGTGTTGTAGATCCAATCCGTCTCTCCACCATACTTGCTGGTCCGAGGAAGGAGGATACGTTGAGGTTCTGCACGTGTGCATCTCACGGAGGCACCGCCACTTGTGGTGCTAGATCGGATCGGATCGCGAGGAGGAGAAGCGAGTACGACTACATCACCCACGTTCCGACGAACGTTCCGCTGTGTGAATCTTCAAGGGTATGAAGATCTAATCCAATCTCTCTCGTTGTTTGCATCTCCTAGATTAGATCTTGGCTTTCCCTCTGTTCGCATCCGTAGAAAATTTTGATTTACTATGCCGCGAAACCCTTCAGTGGTATCAGAGCTAGATCTATGCGTAGATGTGTTTCACGAGTAGAACGCAACATGGTTGTTGCGGGCGTTGATGTTTTCTGTTGCAAGCCTCTTGTTTGTGTTCTTCTTATGACGCGGGATAGTGAGATTGAAGCGGTCCAGGCCAACCTTACGCGACGTCGTTCGCGAGACTGGCTCCGCACTTGACGTGTGGCTTGTTCCACACATGCGGCTGGTGGATGCCAGTTTCTCTCACTATAGTTGTTATGGGATTAACACCGGAGTTTGGCAACCATAATATCACCGTTGTGGCTTTCCGTATGTAAGAATCGTTCTTAGCATCTACTCCCATAAGCCACGTAAAACATGCAACAACAAAGTAGAGGCGTCTAACTTGTTTTTGCAGGGAGTGTTTTCTGTGATATGGTGTGGCCCAAGATGTGATGTGTATAATGTATGCGATGATCATGTTTTGTAATGTTTCACGACTTGCATGTCGATGAGTACACAACCGGCAGGATCCATATGGTTGTTTTTATAATTTTGTATGACATGTGTGTCAACTTCTTATGCGCCATGTAATAGTTTCACTTTATCGCTAAGTAGTTAGCAATAGTTGTAGTTGCTATTCGTGGTGGAGGCAATCATGGTGGAGTGATGGAGATCATGCCGGAACGCACAAGATGGAGATCATTGAGCGAAGATTGGCTATACCATGTCACATAAAGTTATATGCATGTTATGTTTATCCTTTTATGTATCTTATTATGCTTAGATCGCGACGGTAGCATTATAAGATGATTCGTCACTTAAAGATCAAGATAAAAACTGTGTTCTCCCCGAGTATGCACCGTTGTGAAAGTTTGTCGTGTCCAAGCATCACGTGATGATCGGGTGCTATAGACTCTACGCTCACATACAACGGGTGCAAGCCAGTTTTGCACACGCGGAAATACTTGGGTCTAACTTGACGAGCCTAGCATGTACAGACATGGCCTCGGAACACATGAACCGAAAGGTTAAGCATGAGTCATATGAATGATATGATCGACACTTCGTTGTCCACCATTGAAGCCACATCTCTTCTCGTGATGATCGGATTAGGTGTGGTGAATTTGGATCATGTTCACTAAACAACTTGAGGGATGTTGAATTTAGTGGGAGTTCATCTAGTAATTTGATTAAGTTGAACTATTTATCATGAACATAGTCTAAGTTGTACTTGCAAATACTGTAGATCACATGGCTAAATCCAACTTCAACTTCAACGTTTTTGCTGAGAAGGAAAAGCTTAAAAACAATGGGTCTAACTTCACCAATTTGTTTCGCAATCTAAGAATCATTCTCTCTGGCGGTCAAAAGGACTATGTCCTTGGGAAAGCGTTAGGTGACCCCCCTGCTGCAACTGCGCCGGCTGATGAGAAAGTTGTCTATCAGTCGCGCAAAGATGTTTATGGTGTGATTAAGAGCACCATGTTGTTTGCTATGGAACCGGAACTTCAAAATCGTTTTGAAGACTATCCCGGGCCCTTTGAGATTCTCGAAGAGCTGAAAACCATGTTTCAGAATCAGGCCCGTTCTGAGAGATATGAGATCTCTGAGAAGTTCTTTAACTGCAAGATGGAGGAAGGGAGTTCCGTTAGTGAGCACGCCATTAAGATGACGGGCTACACTCAACGCCTTGAGCAACTGGAATGCACGATTCCAGAGGAGCTCAAGATTGACAGGGTTCTGCAATCATTCCCTCCCAGCTACAAAAGTTTTGTAGTGACTCATATTCAGATTGGTTCCACTGATACGATCACCGAGCTCTTCGCAAAGCTGAAGGCCGTGGAAGTGGACATCAATAAGGATAATCCTGTGTTGATGGTCAACAAGCCCACCTTCAAGAAAGGTAAGGGAGCAAATAAGCCCTTCAAGAAGGGCGGCGGCAAGCGCACTGCCCCTGCTGAGAAGAAGCTCAAGTCTGGTGCTAAGCCGGACACTGAGTGCTTCTATTGCAAGGACAAGGGTCACTGGAAGCGCAACTGTCCGAAGTACTTAGCGGACAAGAAGGCTGGCACCATCAAAGGTATATTCTATATACATGTTATTGATGTTTTCCTTACTAGACCTCATTGTAGTGCCTGGGTATTTGATACCGGTTCAGTTGCTAATATTTGTAACTCGAAACAGGAGCTACGGAATAGACGGCGGCTTGCGAGGGATGAGGTGACGATGCGCGTTGGCAACGGATCAAGAGTTGATGTGATGGCCGTCGGCACGCTCTCCTTAGTTTTTCCTTCGGGATTAGTTTTAAACCTCAATAAATGTTATTATGTGCCTGCGTTGAGCATGAACATTATTTCTGGATCTTGTTTATTGCAAGACGGTTATTCATTTAAATCGGAGAATAATGGTTGTTCTATTTATATGAGTAACTTCTTTTATGGTCACGCACCTATTGTGAATGGTTTATTTCTTCTAAATCTCGAAAGGGATGAAACACACATCCATAACATTGAGGATAAGAGATGCAAAGTAGATAGTGATAATACTACTTATTTGTGGCACTGTCGTCTAGGTCATATTGGTGTAAAGCGCATGAAGAAACTCCATTCTGATGGACTTTTGGATTCTCTTGATTTTGAATCATTTGACACATGCGAACCATGCCTCATGGGCAAGATGATCAAAACCCCGTTCTCCGGTATGATGGAGCGAGCAACGGACTTGTTGGAAATCATACATACCGATGTATGCGGACCGATGAGTGTTTCGACGCGCGGTGGATATCGCTATTTTCTCACTTTTACCGATGACTTATGTAGATATGGGTATATCTATTTAATGAAACATAAATCTGAAACATTTGAAAAGTTCAAGGAATTTCAGAATGAAGTGGAGAACCATCGTAACAGAAAGATTAAGTTTCTACAATCCGATCGTGGGGGCGAATATTTGAGTTATGATTTTCTCACGCATCTTAAAGCAAGCGGAATTGTTTCGCAACTCACGCCACCCGGAACACCACAGCACAATGGTGTGTCTGAACGCCGGAACCGAACCCTATTAGATATGGTCCGATCGATGATGTCTCTTACTGATTTGCCGTTATCATTTTGGTGTTATGCATTAGAAACCGCTGCATTCACTTTAAATAGGGCACCATCTAAATCTGTTGAGACGACACCGTATGAACTGTGGTTTGGTGCTAAACCTAAGTTGTCGTTTCTTAAAGTTTGGGGATGCGAATCTTACGTCAAGAAGTTGATGCCAGACAAGCTCGAACCCAAAGCGGAGAAATGCGTCTTCATAGGATACCCTAAGGAAACTATTGGGTATACCTTCTATCACATAACCGAAGGCAAAGTGTTTGTCGCAAAGAACGGTTCCTTTCTTGAGAAGGAGTTTCTCTCGAAAGAAGTGAGTGGGAGGAAACTAGAGCTAGACGAGGTTATTGAACCTTCTCTTGAATTGGAGAGTAGCGCAGCACCTGAAATTGTTCCAGTGCCGCCTGCACCAACAATAGAGGAAGCTAATTACAAGGATCATGAAGCTTCAGACGATGCTGCTACTGAACGTCGCAGGTCGACAAGGTCACGTGCCCCTCCTGAGTGGTACGGCAACCCTGTCTTGACTGTCTTGTTAGTAGAAGACAGTGAGCCTACGAGCTATGAAAAAGCGATGATGAGCCCAGACTCTGAGAAATGGCTAGAAGCCATGAAATCCGAATTGGGATCCATGAGCGAAAACCAAGTATGGACTTTGGTGGACCCTCCTAGCGACCGAAAGGCCGTTGAGTGCAAAGGGATCTTCAAGAAGAAAACGGACGCAGACGGTAATGTTACCGTCTATAAAGCACGGCTTGTCGCGAAAGGTTTTCAACAAGTTCAAGGTGTTGACTACAATATGACTTTCTCTCCCGTAGCGATGTTTAAGTCCATTCGGATTTTATTAGCAATTGCTGCATTTCATGATTATGAAATATGGCAGATGGATGTCAAGACTGCGTTCCTCAATGGCAACATTGATGAAGAGTTGTATATGATGCAACCCGAAGGTTTTGTCGATCCTAAGGATGCTGATAAAGTATGCAAACTTCAGCGTTCCATTTATGGACTGAAGCAAGCATCTCGGAGTTGGAACCTTCGTTTTGATCAAGTGATCAAAAGCTTTGGATTTGTTCCAAATTGCTATGAAGCTTGTATCTACAAGAAAGTGAGTGGGAGCTCGGTGACGTTTCTGGTACTATATGTGGATGACATATTGATTATCGGAAATGACATCAACATGCTTAACGATGTGAAGAGTTATTGGAACAAGTGTTTTTCAATGAAAGACCTAGGTGAAGCTGCTTATATATTGGGCATCAAAATCTATAGAGATAGACAAAGACGCCTGATAGCTTTAAGACAGAGTACATACCTAGACAAAGTTCTGAAAACGTTCAGAATGGATAAGGCAAAGAAAGGTTCGGTGCCTATGTTGTCAGGTAAGATATTGAGCAAGGCTCAGTGTCTAGCTACGGTAAATGATAGGGAAGCTATGAGCAAAGTGCCTTATGCCTCGGCCATAGGTTCTATCATGTATGCCATGCTGTGTACTAGACTGGATGTGTCCAATGCTCTTAGTTTGACGAGCAGATATGAAAGTGATCCAGGAGTGGAACACGGGACAGCCGTGAAGAACATCCTAAAGTACCTAAATAGGACTAAAGAAATGTTCTTAGTCTATGGGGGTGATGAACAGCTCGTCGTAAAAGGTTACGTCGATGCTAGTTTCGACACCGACATGGATGATTCTAAATCTCAGACAGGATACGTTTATATTTTGAATGGAGGAGCTGTGAGCTGGAGAAGCTGCAAGCAAAGCGTGATCGCGGGATCTACAGTAGAAGCGAAATACATGGCTGCTGCAGAAGCGTCAAGTGAAGGAGTTTGGATCAGGAACTTCATCACTGAGCTTGGCGTGGTTCCAAGTGCATTGGACCCACTGGAGATATTGTGTGACAACACTGGCGCCATAGCACTCGCTAAGGAACCAAGATATCATCCAAAGACCAAGCATATCAACCGCAAGTTTCATATAATCCGAGATTATATAGCAGATGGAGATCTGAAGATTAGCAAAGTACATACAGATCTGAATGTCGTAGATCCATTGACTAAACCTCTTCCACGTGTAAAACATGATCAGCACCTCAGTGCCATGGGTGTGAGATTGTTGCCAGATGTAAACTAGATTATTGACTCTAGTGCAAGTGGGAGACTGTTGGAATTATGCCCTAGAGGCAATAATAAAGATGTTATTATTATAATTCTTGTTCATGATAATGTTTATATTCCATGCTAGAATTGTATTAAGCGGAAACTTTAATACTTGTGTGGTTTGTGAACAACACCGTGTCCCTAGTACGCCTCTATGGACTAGCTCATTGATTAATGATGGTTAAGGTTTCCTAACCATGGACATGAGTTGTTAATTAATAATGAGATCATATCATTGGGAGAATGATATGGTGGACAGACCCAAACTAAGCGAAGCAATTAGATCGTGTCATCGTGTTCGTCTTTGCGAAGCTTTTCTTATGTCAAATATTATATTCCTTAGACCATGAGATAATACAACTCCCTGGTATCGGAAGAAAGCTTTGAGGTCATCAAACGTCATCCTATGAGAGGGTGATCATAAAGGTGTCTCTCAGGTGATCGGAAAGTATCTGTTGGGTTGTATGTATCGAGATGGGATTTGTCCCTCCCAAGTCAGAGAGATATACTTCAGGCCCACTCGGTAATCGATATCAACACCTCTTGCAAGCATGTGGTTAAGGAGTTAATCAGAAAGTGATATCGGATTACGGAACGAGTAAAGTACTTGCTGTGAACGAGATTGAACTAGGTATGAAGGTACCGACGATCGAATCTCGGGCAAGTAAAATATCGCGAGACGAAGGGAATATATATATGGGATTGATTGAATCCTGGCATCATGGTTCATCCGATATGATCATCGATGAATGTGTGGGAGTCAATATGGGTTTCCAGACCTCGCAGTTGATTATTGATAGAAGATCATGTCTGCATATTCTCGAACCCGCAGGGTCACACACTTAACGTGTCTCGACGCTAGGATAGATTGGATAATTGGTTTATGAGTTTTTTTTCGGAGTCTCGGATGGGATCCGGGACATCACGAGAGGTTCCGGAGTGGTCCAGAGAATAAGATTCATATAAGGCAGTGCTGTTTTTGGAGTTCGGAATTGTTCCGGGTTAATCGGTATTGTACCGGAAGCTTCTAGAACCTTCCGGAAGGGGACCAACGTGGCCACACCTTCCGGGAGGGGGCATGGGCCTATGAGGGAGTGCCCTGGCCGCATTGGGACAGGGGAACAAGGCCCCATAGGGCCCAGCCGGCCAAGAGGGTTTAAACCCTAGATAGAGCTTCTAGAAGGGGGGGGGTTTCCTTGCCCCCACTCCTCCTTGGCCGTCGGCCTTGGCTTGCGGGAGGGGGCTAGGGTTGCCGCCCCACCCCTTTATATAAAGAGGGCTGGGGGCGCACCACCCCCTGCACCTTCCCCTCCAATCCTAGCCTCCCTGCTGCCCTTCCTCTCTCCCTCCCGACTGTTTGTAGGCGAAGCCCTGCTGCAGAAATTCTCCACCATATACACCACGCCGTCGTGTTGTAGATCCAATCTGTCTCTCCACCATACTTGCTGGTCCGAGGAAGGAGGAGACGTTGAGGTGCTGCACGTGTGTATCTCATGGAGGCACCGCCACTTGTGGTGCTAGATCGGATCGGATCGCGAGGAGGATAAGCGAGTACGACTACATCACCCATGTTCCGACGAACGTTCCGCTGTGCGAATCTTCAAGGGTATGAAGATCTAATCCAATCTCTCTTGTTGTTTGCATCTCCTAGATTAGATCTTGGCTTTCCCTCTGTTCGCATCCGTAGAAAATTTTGATTTACTATGCCGCGAAACCCTTCATAAACAATTACCGAAGCCTTAACTGATTCGGTTGAGGTATGTAAACCCTAGGGGAGGTGAGTCTATATAAACCTCCCTACAGGGCGTGTAGAGTTACGTTCCATCATACACCCAAGCGACTCGCCGCCTAGCCGCCGAGCTCGTCCATTGTACCACCATCATAATACAATCTAGCAGGAGTAGGTCTTTACCCTCTGGGGGGCCGAACCTGGGTAAAACCCTGTGTCTCCGCCCTCATCTCGCACCGCAGATGGCTGGCCACCCTTGCCCCTTGTTCTACTACTCGCTGCCGATTGCAGCATCTGCCGTGAACATTCCCACGATAGTGGCGCCCACTGTGGGGCCTGGCCGGTCTGGCCGGTGTTCTGCAGCGAGATCCAATCTGCCCATCAACAAGACGGTCGCCACCGACCGCATGATAGCGATCGGCGAGATGCTCCAAATCTTGCCGAGCAGCTATGTCCCGGCGGCGCGACCCGTCACGCACAGCGTGATCCTGCCGGTCGGCACGATCAGCCTCTTCGTCGGTCTTACCGACGTCATCGTCTCGGAGGACTCGGCTCACATCCGTGATTCGCCGCCACGCGATCGACTCTCTGAGAGCCAGATCCGCACGATCCATCGCCTCGCCTCCGAGTACAACTCGGCCCACAGTATCGTGGCCGAAAACTCAGCGGCCGCAGAAGACGCGGCCCTCGACGATGACGCCGATTCGGCGACCCCGGCGTCACTCGCCGGATCCATCACCACGGCTTCGCCCGTGGGCTCCATCACCTAGGTCTCCAACATGGGAGACTTCGAGGATCCCTCCATCCTTGGGATCTTCGACTTCGACTCCGGGTCGGAAAATTCCGCCGACCTCCGCGACGGGACCGGTCGCCACACCGCGACCTACATGGCGACCGGCGCCGATCCGCCGGAGGATCCCTTCTCCACCCCGATCCCTCCTAACACCACGGCAACGGAGGTCGAGGAACTCCGCCTGAAGCTGGCGGAGGCAGTGCGCAAGGAGCAAGCCGAGCACGAAAAATTTCGCCTCGAGCAGGTGACGGCACAGGAGCTATCACGCTACCACCAGCAGCGAATCAGGTCGCGCCTGAACCCCACCGTCCAGGGGCGCGCCCTGAACTTCGACGACGAAAACTACCCGGCCCGTGTGGCCGAGCGCGGAATCTGCGAGAACGTGCCACCAGGAGGAAGCGCCCGGGCGCCGCCAGGGTTGACGGCGATGGGCGCCCCACCTCCACCCAACCGCACACCTCACAGGGATCAGCCGCTGATAGTAGTCTCCTCACGGGAGCGGGACGCGAACGGCCTCCCACTGTTCTCCACCCCGATGGACAACCTCGTGGCGGGCGGAGCAGCAGCCGACAACATCACAGCCACCAGCGACGGCGCCCTACAGATCCAGTACGTCAGAGCCCTGCTCGCAAAGGCCGTTGAGCAGCAAAACACAGGCGCCGACTCGCAGGGTCGAGTGTACTCGCTTTCTTCGGGAAGCAGAGCGGGCTCAAGCGGCCGCCCAATGGCGGCAAACACCCTCAACTGCACGCCACCAGAGCCACTGCAGCTCCAACACCGACCCGTGAACGCGGGACTCTCCACCAACGACCCCAAGCCAGCGACCAACTTCGTCGCCGCCAACGGTCAACCCATCGACGCCCGCACCCACATCATCAACAACCAAAGCTGGCGCGCACGCCAGCCCGACGACCTGCGACACACCCTAACCAATCGCCGCGACGGCGAGCCAATGGGGTCGCTAAGTCGACTCGTCCCCAAGTGCATCGGACCGATGATCCGAGGCGAGAAGTACCCGCCGAACTTCAAGGCACCGAAGGATATAGAAAAGTACGACCCTTCATATGACCCCGCCGTCTGGCTCGATACATACCTCATGGCGATGGGGATCGCAGGCCACAACGACCTGCTAGTCGCACGTTACCTCCCCCTGATGATGGAGAGGACGTGCAGGCAGTGGATCAACACCCTCCCCCAGGATAGTATCGACTCCTGGGAGGAGATGCGCGACGCCTTCGTCAGGCACTTCGAGTGCTCCTACACCCGTGCCACCACCATCGAGGACCTGGAGCGATGCGTCCAGGGACCACGCGAGTCGACCCGCAACTGGGTCCAGCGGTGGCAAGAACTCTGGTACAACGCGGTCGGCATCCACCCGGACACCGCGATCCATTGCTTCAAGACCTCGTGCCGCTACGAGCCTTTGGTCGCCAAGCTCAAGCGACATTCTCGCACACTCGACAACATACCTGACCTCCTCGAGATCGCCAAACGGTACGTGAAGGAAGACCCAAACCAGGAAACCGACGACGAGTCGGGAGGTCAACGCCGCACGAGCGGCAACGACAGCGGACGACGGTCTGACCTATGCTAGAGCAACACTCGCCTCACCGGCAAGCGCCGCAGTGACGGGCGAGTCGACTTCGTCGCCAACGCCGGGCACGCACAACGCGAGCCCAAAAGTTTCTGCCGCGACGGAGGACAACGCCGTGACGGCGGCAACTACAAGGCCAAGCCAAGGTTCGACCCCGCAGCCCTCCTTAACCAACCTTGTGCGTTTCATAGTAGGGAAGGGAAGCCCGCAACACACACGACCGCCGACTGCCACACCCTCAGGGAGATTGAGAAGGCACGGCGAGCAAGGGAGGACCCCGACAACAACCCGCCAAACGGCGGAATGTTCGGCAACCTGGCCGGCTTGCTCCATACCTTCACAGGCTTCAACACGAAGCGCGAGAAGAAGGTCATCACCCGCGCCGTCGCCGTCAACGCGGTGGCACAGGTGGACGTTCCCCAGTTCCTCCACTGGTCGGAGCAGCCCATCACCTGGAGCCGCCAGGACCACTCGCCACGCATCGAGTACCCAGGCCGAGTCGCCCTGGTGGTCAAGCCTAAGGTCGGCGACTACTGGCTCCCCAAGACATTGATGGACGGTGGTAGCTCCATCAACATCCTGTACCTGGACACCTTCAGGCGGCTGTGGCTCCCGCAGTCGATGATCGAGACAACCCACACCACGTTCCATGGCATCGTCCCCGGTCGGAAGGCGTACCCGATCGGCAAGGTCACGCTGCCCGTCACCTTCGGCACACCAGCAAACTTCCGCACCGAGCGGATCGTCTTCGAGCTGGTACCCTTCGACAGCCCCTACCACTGCGTCCTGGGGCGCCAGGCGTTCGCCAAGTTCATGGCAGCACCCTACTACGTGTACAACGCGATGAAGCTCCCCGGGCTGTGTGGCGTCATAACCATCAACGTCGACCCCGACATGGCCGCCGAATGCGAGGCCAAAGGAGCAGAACTCGCCGACGCCGTCATCACGGCAGAAACCAACCACGCCGACGAGCTCGCCAAGTACGCGAGCGGGGTAACAACGACGACCCCACCATACTCAAGAAGCCCAACTCGGAGGGCGCAAACACCTCAACCTTTGAGGCAATGACGCACACCCGCACCATCGAGCTGGTCCCAGGCAACTCCAGCCAAACGGTGACGATCGGGACAGGCATGAGCCTAGCCTAGGAAGGCGCGCTCATCGAGTTCCTCCGTGAGAACAGGGACATCTTCGCATGGAAGCCATCTGACATGCCTGGTGTCCCTAGGGAGCTCGCTGAGCACAAACTAAACGCGGACCCCAAAGTGCGACCCGTCAAACAGTCGCTGCGGCCCTTCAATGAAGAGCGCCGCCGAGCCATCGCCGAGGAGGTGCAGCATCTACTCGCTGCAGGCTTCATCCGGCCAATCAAGTACTCCAAGTGGCTGGCAAACCCAGTCCTGGTCGAGAAGAAGAATGGGACCTGGAGGATGTGTATCGACTACACAAACTTGAACAGCGCCTGCCCGAAGGAGCAGTTCGTCCTCCTGCGGATCGACCAAATAATCGAATCTACCGCGGGATCGGAGTCGCTATGTTTCCTCGACGCCTACTCTGGATACAACCAGATCAAAATGGCCGTCGAGGACGAGGAGAAGACGGCGTTCATCACGCCATTCGGAGCCTTCTGCTACACCGCCATGACCTTCGGCCTCAAGAACGCCGGAGCGACCTACCAGCGGTGCATGCAAGAGTGCCTCGCGAGTCAAATTGGCCGCAACATCCACGTCTACATCGATGACGTGGTCGTAAAATCCGCTCGCCAGGGCGATCTACTCGCCAACCTGGCGGAAACATTCGCCAACCTGCGAAAATACAAGATAAAGCTTAACCCAGGAAAATGCACCTTCGGTGTACCAGCAGGAGAACTACTGGGGTACGTCGTCTCTAAGCGAGGTATTGAGGCGAACCCCACCAAGATCGACACGATCGCCCGACTCGGCAAACCCGAGTGCCTACGCGACGTCCAGAAGCTGGCCGGGCGAGTAGCGGCTCTCAGTCGCTTCATCCCCCGCCTGGGCGAAAAGGCGATGCCCCTATACCGCCTGATGCGCAAGAACCCCACCTTCCAGTGGGACAAGGAGGCAGACGACGCGCTCCGGGACCTCAAGAAGGTGCTACTCGCCGCACCACTACTCTCCGCCCCTGCCGACAAAGAACCCATGCTGGTCTACATCGCGGCGTCCGAGCGCGTCGTCAGCGCCGTCATGGTCGTCGAACGACCGGAAGAAGGAAAGGAGCGCCCAGTACAGCGACCGGTGTACTACATCAGCGAGGTCCTCACCGAGTCGCGCCAGCGATACCCGCAGTACCAGAAACTAGTATACGCGGTCTTCAGAGCACAGCGGCGCCTGCCGCACTACTTCCAGGAGCACCCGATCACGGTCGTCTCCTCAGCACCGTTGCAGGACATCATCCGCAACCGTGAGGCGACTGGGCGAGTCGCCAAGTGGGCCATCGAGATCGGCGTCCACAACATCAAATACGAGCCACGAAAAGCGATCAAGTCGCAGGCTCTAGTGGACTTCATCGCCGATTGGGAAGAGGCCCAGCAGCCAGAGAAGCTGCCATACCTCCATTACTGGAGCCTGCACTTCGACGGCTCCAAGAACGCGGACGGCGCAGGAGCAGGGATCATGCTGACTTCACCGAAGGGCAACAAGCTCCGCTACGTCCTCTGCCTCGACTTCACCCCCTGCACCAACAACATGGCCGAGTACGAGGCACTACTCCACGGCATGAGGGCGCCAGGGAGATGAACGTCAACCGCCTACGCTGCTATAGAGACTCCGACCTCGTCGCCGGGCAAGTCACTGGCACCTGCGACGCCGTTTCCCCCACCATGGAAGCATACCGCCAAGCAGTGGACAAGCTGGGTGGACACTTCACAGGATACTCCGTCGAGTGGATCGACAGGCGGAAGAACGAGGAGGCCGACGCACTCTCTCGCATTGGGTCGGCTCGACTCGCACCACCCGCCGGGGTCTTCCTGGACACGATCACCAAGCCATCAGTCTCGCCCCCAAGGGAGATCGACATCGGAGTCCCGCTGCAGCCAGAGGCAGCCCTGGTCGCACTCGTCACCGAGCCTGAAGACTGGACCAAGCCCTACGTCGCCTACCTGGAGGCCGGCACCTTGCCGGCAGACGAGACGGACGCTCGGATGATCGCACGCCGATGCAAGTCCTACACCATCATCGACGGCGAGCTCCACAACCGCAGCGTCACCGGCGTGTTCCAACGCTGCGTCCAACCGGCCGAAGGACGCAAGATCCTCCACGACATCCACTCCGGCGACTACGGCCACCACGCCGGCGCCCGCTCTCTGGTCGCCAAGGCCATGCGGCATGGCTTCTATTGGCCCACCACACACGCCGATGCCGTCGATATTGTCTAGCGGTGCGCCGGGTACCAGAAGTACGCAAACCAGACGCACGTGCCGAGCTCAGCGCTCAAGACAATCCCCATCACATGGCCATTCGCCGTGTGGGGCATGGACATGGTAGGCCCCTTCAAAAAGGCTCCCTCCGGCTACACCCACCTCCTGGTCGCAGTCGACAAATTCACAAAGTGGGTAGAGGCCAAACCAGTCCGGAAGTGCGACGGGAAGACCGCCACTAAATTCCTACGCGAGCTCATATATCGCTACGGGTTCCCAAACAGCATCATCACGGACAACGACACCAATTTCGCCAAAGGAGCCATGGACGAATTCTGCGAAGAACACCACATCCGGCTCGACCTCGCGTCAGTCGCCCACCTGGAATCCAACGGCCAGGCGGAACGGGCCAATCAAAGCATCCTCCACGGCCTGAAGCCGTGACTCCAAGTACCACTCGAGCGCACCGCCGGGTGCTGGATCGAGGAGCTACCCTCCGTCATATGGGGCATCCGCACCTCGGTCAACAGGTCGACGGGATTCACCCCCTTCTTCATGGTGTACGGCGCCGAGGCAGTCATGCCCACCGACCTCGAGCACGACTCGCCGCGGGTCGTCCACTACACGGAGGCTGCAAATGAACTCACCGCCAGGACGGAGTCGATCAACTCGACGAGGCACGTGACCTCGCTCGGTCACGCGCCGCCATCTACCAGCAGGGCCTCCGCCGCTACCACAACTGGCGGGTGAAAACTCGCACCTTCCAAGAAGGCTACCTGGTGCTGCGCCTCATCCAGGACAAGAAGGGCATGCACAAGCTTTCCCCTCCGTGGGAGGGACCATTCGCCATCGGGCGTGTACTCGGCAACGATGCCTACTACCTCATCGACGTCCGCGGGGACGGCAAACTCGACGTCAAGCGACCGTGGAATGTAAACCTCCTACGGAAGTTCTATTCCTAGAACTCCACATATGTACCCTCCAGTCGCTATGAAATAAAAGAATTGGTTACCGCAAATCACGCCTACTCTCCGTGTCTTGTGCCACTCGCACTCATAATAACAGCGTCAGGCTAACCGCAGAAGTCAACCTTTGGTACAGCGATCGGTATGGCCAAGTAGTGCGGTGCAAGAGCACTGGGTCACCTCAGGTTTTGCATTGTCCACGAAAAACGCCTACCCGGAGCCCCATTGGAGTCGCCTATCCCGACTGGCTCTACGAGCCAAGACAACTGCCTTCGCTTCTCACAGCGACCATGATCCTCCGCATCCTCGACATAGTGACTCGAACGGCCAAGTACCACGCTCGGGGACTGGCGAACAGTTCAGCGCGAGCGGCTCGGGAAAACGCCAAGTATGAGGGCATGCCCAGGACTCGCCATGCGACTGACCCAACGGGCCAGGCAGGAGTGATGCGCTCAAACTAACGCGCCAAGTCCTCACCCACCCTCGAGTCGCGCCTAGAACAACCAAGTACCACGCTCGGGGACTCGGCCACCCGACCTCGTTCGTGCAAGGGAAAACGGTGAAGTACAAAGCGCTCAAGGGAGTCGCCTTGCGACTGGCTCTCTGAGTCCGGGCGATTCGACCACAATAACAAAACATTCAAAAATCACAAACACATCACACAAGAGGTAAACCCCACCAAAAGGGCGGACAGGATCGGGGACTCGTTCAACCATCAATCGGAAAACACATGACAAGTCACAAAACAAACACGATATCTCATTAATAACATGTTGCAATCATCTCAGAATACAAAATATGCCCAAACGGCAGATCTGCTACTAACGCCCCAGGCCAAACTATTCTATTCCGCAGGCTTCGACGACGACTCGCCAGAACCCTTGCGATTGCGGATGAAGGGAGTGTACGGGTTCGACGGATATGTCGTCAGCTCACCCGCCATCGCCGCACGAAAGGGCTGCTCGACCTTGAAGTCCCGATGCTGCGGCTCGGGGTCGTTGGGCGCGACGACCGTCTCCTGGTAAGGAAGGAGGTCGCCCATCGCCCAGACGCGCTCGGAGTACACCGCGGCGCGACCCGTCAACTTGAGCACCTCTGAGATCTCCACCGCGCCAGTCGATAATGGGTAGCCACTCGTCACGTCGTCCAGATCGAAATCCTCTGGAAAGTGAGCAAGCCCAAGGCTAAGCGCCGTCGCCGCTCCGCGCCGGAACGCCGATCGCGTCATGAACTCAACGACCGACGGCGCCTTCTCCAAGTACTTCCACACCTCGACAATGTCGCTGGGAATTACTTCCATGGGCGATATCTCCTGGAGGTAGGCTCGGATGCATGTCGCTGACAACGTCGCCGAGTCGACGAGCGTGGCCACACATTGCCGCGCATCGAACGAGCTCGCCTCTTCCGCGCTATCAAGGATACGACCTGCGAATAGAAGATAACAGTGAGTACATTGGACATCACAAAAAGGCATATGCAATAGGCAGGGGCAGGCACACTCACCAATCAAGGGACGGGAGAGATCCGTGATGAAGCTCTGAAGAGATGTGTAATCATCCTGAAACCCAGCAACAAGGGCGTCAGAAACCTTACGTTCTTCCGCGGTGGCCGTAACGGCGACCTTGGCTCGACCATCCGCCGAACTCGCTTCTTCTCTCGCCTCCCTCAGCTCGCGCTCGAGGTCGGCGATCCGCTTCTCAGCCGAGCTCAATGCCGATTGAGCTGCTGCCAACTCAACCGCTGGGACAAGTCCCCGGCGAGCCTCCTCTGCCTTCGCGGCAACTGCCTGAAGCCCCTTATTCGCCTCCTGGACGGTGGCCAGTTCCTTCTCTGCGCGGTGTTTCGCTGCCAATCGGTCAGCTGACTCCCATTGCAGACCCTGCACACAATGCAAACAGTTAACCAAAGCGAAATCCTAAGTGCCCACCCGCTGAAATTCAGCGAGTGCGCACTCGGGGACTGGCAATCAAAAAAAATCCTAAGTGCCTACCCGCTGAAATTTAGCGAGTACGCACTCGGGGACTGGCGATCAACAAATCCTACGTGCCCACCCGCTAAAATTCAGCGAGTGCGCACCTGGGGACTGGACGCGAAAAATAACAATAAGACACTAAAAGAATCAGGCCGCTGCAACACATCGGCCTGATCCTCGGGGATTGTACATACCTGGATGGCTGCGCCAAGCATGCCATGGAGTTGTATCGCATCCACGGACGCGAGGAGAGCTGGCGTGTGCCCACGACGCTGCTCGACCTCAGCGTCGGCAACCCCAGGTGCACGGCTTGAGGGCGAGGTCCCACTCGTTGTAGCCGCTCTGGCCATGAAGCGCGGGAACGTTGCGATAGAGGCACTGGCACCAAAGGAGGCCGGCTCGGCCACCCCAGGCGAGGGAGCACCCTCCTTCGTGGGTACGGCCGCCTCCATTGCGGGTTCATTCAGCGCGACCGCCGTGTCATCGGAGATCGTGACGACATCGTCGCCCTTGGCCTTCTTGGCGAAATCCGCAGGGACGACGACTTCATCCGCCTTCCTCTTCCGGGAGGGATCCTCTTCGCTGACGATGGGTGGCACCTTAGCCATGGTCGGATGGCCTATCTTCTTCGCTCCGGTCCTACAAATTGATTGCGTGAGCAAGATAATTCAAGTACAATGAAAGACGAAAGAAGGTGAGCAAACTCACTTAGCGACTGGAATGAAGCGTAGCCCCGTGCGGATGCTGGCCGGCTTCTCCAATTCGGGGCCCAGTCGGCGACTGAGGCCCATTTCCAAGACGTCGTGCGCCCAAGACACGGATGGTTTCTTCGTCGTCGAGGCTGCGACGGGAGCCTCTGAGACATCTCTAGCGAGAGCTTCCTTGCGAGGTGAAGTCGACGCGACCGGAGCGGCCCCTAGTCCAGAGACTGGGGCAAATGGCGGAGGTATCGAAGCCAGTGGCACCTCGCTCAGGACAGCGGCCGTGTCCAGCGCGGTTACCATCGGCGGTGCCTCGCCCTCGGCCAGACTGGTGGCGTCGGAGCTGCTCGCCGAGTGCAGCGGGGAGGCCGGTCTCACTGGCTTTGCCTTCTTCTTCGGAGGGGCCTTCACCTCCTTCTCTGTCTTCTTCTTCTTCTTCGACGGAGTAGCTTGGCAGCGTGAGGTGGTCTCCGGAAGTTCGTCATCATCATCATTATGACGCTCAATGCTTTTACTTGCCTCAAGCTCACGCTGACGCTGCCCGCGGGTCTTGCGAACCAACGGGGCGACCTCCTCCTCGGATTCGTCGTCGTCGCTGTTCTCGTCGCTCTCGGCGTCGCCCTTGCGGGAGGCGATTCGCCTAGGTCCTGGACGGACGAGCTCGAGTTCTCGTCGTCTGAAGGCGGGAGCCATCCTTCCACCACTTGGAATAGCTGCAATGAGTACAAAGTGAAATTAGAATGACCGTGACTGCAAAATCTGTGATTGCGAATGATGCGAGGTGATTTACCGTTGGGGCTGGATGCTTTGCGGTGTAGGGGGCGACCCCAGACTTTGCGTCCAGGTACACCGCCTGGGTGATCTTCTTCAGTGCTGGGGTGTAGTCCTCGAGCTTCCACTCGGCAAGGCAGGACTTCGTCGAGTCCTCCCGGCCCGTGTATTGATACATGTAGTGGTCGTGCCGAGCCAGAGGGACGAGCCGCCGCCCGAGCCAGCAGTTGTATAAGTTAATTGTCTCGAGGCCTTTCTTCTTCAGACTGCGGATGGTTTGGAGCATTTCGTCCACGACCATCCGTTGGTCGGTGGGGAGCTTGCCGACTTGGAGACGGCGCGGTTCGGACCGGTTGGCAATGTAGAACCAAGACTTCTTCCAGTCGCTCGCCGCCTTGGCGGGCAGCATCAAGTCAAAGAACGAAGCCTTCGACTTCAGCTGGAATGTTAGGCCGCCCGCGGCAAGCATTGGGCCGCCCGCTTCCTCGCGGCTGATCCGTCCGTGGAACAGATCTTGCCATAGAGGGAAGTAGGGCCGGCAGCCCAGGTAGCACTCGCAGAACGCCACAAAGATGGCGAGTTGCTCGATGCTGTGCGGACCCAGATCCGACGGTTGGATCCCGTAGTAGGCGCAGAGCGCCGGAAGAACAGGGACGTAGGGAATCCCAGCCCCCGTTCTAGGTGGCTGGTGAAGCAGATAAATTCTCCCTCGCGTGGGTTCGGGGTCACCTCTCCGGCCGCGGGGATGCGCCAACAGCCGGCGCGCAGGATCCCGGCCTCCTCGAAGGACGCCAGTTGCGCCCTCGTACACTTAGATCTACCCCAAGGCTCGGTGGAGGGGGCCATGGCGGAAGGATTTGTGGGGGGTCGGAGGATTTCGGGTCGGCTGGATCGCGATGTGAAGGAAGGCGAAAGTGCGCGCAATCGGAGGAAATGGCGAGAAGATGGTTCTCTCATCGCCTGCCATTCCCCTTATATAGCGGCTGTTACCCGCCAAATCAGGGAGCCGTTACTACGCGGTGATTACGCCAAAAAGTTACCGTTGGATTACCCCAACGGCTAGTTTGACCACGGTGAACGGTACAACTTCAGCCACTCGGCTCGCCGACCCGATCACTATGACAGTGACTGAGTATTTCGCCGACTCGACTCACCAAAGCTGCGATCAGAATGACTAGTCTTTTCCTTTATTCAGGAGCCCGCCGACGATTCGACTGGATATCTGCTTTGAAGCCGCATACTCCGACTGCCAGCAACCATCTGCGCCCAATCAGCGACGGCCTCGGGCACTACTGATGGGGATATGCCTACCGGGGTATACCCAGCGGGACGTTTCCGACTGGCCCAGGAACTGGCGAGTGGGCCTGCAAGATGGCGACTGGATCAGGGCCCGGTGTGGATCCAAGCGACTGGAAGCTGAAGGCCCGGGCGAGTAGATAGGCCCAATCGAGTTAGGTTAAACAATTACCGAAGCCTTAACTGATTCGGTTGAGATATGTAAACCCTAGGGGAGGTGAGTCTATATAAACCTCCCTACAGGGCGTGTAGAGTTACGTTCCATCATACACCCAAGCGACTCACCGCCTAGCCGCCGAGCTCATCCATTGTACCACCATTATAATACAATCTAGCAGGAGTAGGTCTTCACCCTCCGGGGGGGCGAACCTGGGTAAAACCCTGTGTCTCCGCCCTCATCTCGCACCGCAGATGGCGGGCCGCCCTTGCCCCTTGTTCTACTACTCGCTGCCGATTGCAGCATCTGCCGTGACCATTCCCACGACACTTGTACCTCTTGGACATTTCTTGGGGTGACACTGGGATGAAATCCCCAATCTTGAGCTTTTGTCCATTCTTCATCTCATTGCATCATTCTCTCTACACCTGAAATTTTTCCTTCATACAAAACTTCACACAATCTTCATTAGCAACATTAGTTTATTCAAAAGATATTAGACCTCTGGCAAAACTTTGGAACAGCAATTATTTTCACTAAAAACACAAGATACTATTGCAACTCCTTTAAAAAGTTCAATTCCCCAAAATAGAACTAAAAAAGGAATCAATAAGAAGCAAATGCAAATAATAGCAAAAATCTGTCAAAACAAACTAGCAGGTAGAAACCGATTTTTTCGAAAATCTTATTTTGCTCAAATAAAAAAGTGTTGAACTAACTAAAGTTACCTAACATACTGGGGGATTTATTCCTAAATTTTGTGATTAATCCGAGTTACAGAGACTCCTCACGAATTTCTATGGTGGAGGACATAAATCTGTTTCACGACAGCAACTCCCCAAATCTTACTTCCCTCTCAATAGAGGTCATTATTGGCACAAAAGGCAAACAAAAAGGATAAGTAGAGTTCATTACTGAAGTAATAACTTCCAAGACTTCAGGAAACTCTTGGGTTATCTCCCAACAAGTACTTTTCTTTAACTCCTTTAAGTTAGGCACAAGAAGCAAGAAGAATCAAGTATTTTCAAGTGAGGAAGCATTCACATCAAACCGTGCTTTCAAAGGAGGAGAAAAAAGCAACTTCTCTCTCCTCATAGGGAATTTTTCAATACCTTTCTTGAATGGAAAATGATATTTAATGGTGCCTTCTTTCATATCAATGATGGCACCAACTATTCTAAGAAAAGGTCTTCCCAAAGTAATAGGACAAGAAGCATTGTATTCAACATCCACAACATAAAAATCAACAGGGACATAAGCATTGTTAACCATAATGATAACATCATTAACACTCCCCATGAGTTTCTTCTTAGCATTAACATTGAGTGGGACATCTAAATAAAAATCTTCCAATGGTGGCAAATCAAGCATTTCATAAATCTTCCTATGCATAATAGAGACAGACTACTAGAGAAAAGGCTATAGGAGACATGCTTATGCGAGGCACATTTAGACCATATGCGCCTCATATAAAATAGGCGAGGCACACTCCTTCTCCATGCGCCTCTAGTATAAAAATAGGCAATGCGCATATGATAAGAATGCGCCTCCTATAATCCCTGTACGGACGAAATCTAGCAACCCCATATTATGCGAGGCGCATTCCGGTCATACCCGCCTCCTCTATATTAGATAGGCGAGGCGCATATGGGCAGAATGCGCCTCACATAATCTGTGTGGGCCCGGGTGAAAATCGGTGATCGAATATGCGAGGCGCATGTAGTCATATAGGCCTCCTATAGCTGATAATATGCGAGGCGCATTGAGCCGACTCCGCCTCGAGTAACTCCCTCGCTCCGATCAACACACACATGTGCACGCGCAGAACTTTGCCCACCCTCGGTCAAACCGGACACGCGGCCCACCACCTCGTCTCTCCTCACCTCGTATCCCACCACCTCGTCTCTCCTCACCTCGTATCCCTAGCGCCCTGACCCCCCCCCCCGCCTCCGCCGCTGCTAACCTTCCTCCCGCCTGCCTCTCCCTCACCTCGTATCCGACCACCCCGAGCTAGACGACCTCGTCGGAGCCCCTTCCGTCCTCGCGTGTCGCCGCGTCGCCCTCCGCCGCAAGGTGCCATGGCCGCGCTTCCTAGGATCCTCAAGGCCCCCATCCTTCCGTCGGCCGCCGCCCTCCGCCACGACGCCGGCGCCCCTCCGAATCCTCGCCCGCACAAGCTGCTTCCCGAGCTCCCCACTGCCGCCTCGCGCGCCCCTCCTGTTGCCCTGCAGCGCCCGGCCGCCTCCTCTCCACCAGCCCCTCGCCCCGTGCAGGCCCCGACCTTGCCGTCCTCCGCCCCATGTCGCGCGTCCTCGCCCGACGCATGTGCTCCTCTGCCTCATTCTGCCCAGGTGCCCTCAAGGTGTTTGACATAGTGCCCCTTTGGTATTTTGGCTTAGGCGCCTGACGGGACCAAGGCCATGGAAACGACCCGGACGCTCAGGTACTCCTATCCTACTACTCCTAGGGAGGAGCACACGATCGCGGAGGCGCTGTCAGATGTGCGTCTGCCTCTGCCTCGACGGCAACAACACCACCTGGATGAACACCGCCGTCGTCATCACCTGCATCCGCAACTTCCGTGGCAGCAGGGGCCCTGTGTCGGGGGTGCTCAAGGGCTTCGTGGGCCTCAACACGGCCATCTTCACCGACCTCTGCTCTGCGCTCTTCGCCGACGACCCGGCCTCGTTCCTCGTCAGGCGTCGCGGGAGGCACAGACGACGAGGCCGATGCGCGCGGGTTCGCGGCAATCAGCACACTCGCCGTCGCCATCGCGCTCTACCTCCTCGCCGCCGACCTCACCGGTATCGGCAGCGATGGCGGGCCCGTCTCGGTCCTCTTCGTCACCATCCTCCTAGTCCTCCTCGCGGCCCCCATCGCCGTGCCCGCGCTCGTGGGGTGGAGGTCCTGGATGAAGACCCGCAAGGCGGCCAATTCCGACGCCGAGGAGGCCGCCGCGGATGACCCGACCGCCCCGCTCCTGCTCGCGTCCAAGCCTGCGGCGGCACCGGAGGCGCGCGGCCCCGGCGAGCGGCCGCAGCTCGGGGAGGAGCACTTCATCAAGTACGTTATCACTACCACTACTCCCGTGAAAGGAATTATGACGAACCTTTCTAGGAGAAGTATATAAAAACATGGTCAATCTGAATTCGATGTAGTACTAGAATTATTATCTTTCTGGATTTGGATACTCCCTGAAAACATTATTTACAGTGAAATGGCCGCATAGCACATCCTGCAGCACTCGCTGCTTGTTCGACAACTTGAACAAAATCGAACGAACTAATTAAATCTCTTTTGGTTAAAATTGGACTGGAACGAACTTTGCCCTTTGCTTCTACCTTAAGCACGAAGGAGCCAACAGCATTGGCCTAGAAGAGTAAAGTGGGTGGGAGCTATTTTTTAATAGTGGATATTAAAACAGTGGGAGCAGAAAAGCGTCAACATCGTGGAGGAATTCCCCTCCAATAAAAGAACTACGCGGAGGAATCTGTAAACATTGTTAAACCTGATGAAAAAGATCTTTCTCTCACATGGTCAAGACTGCAGTTGGTCCTGCTGAATTATCTAAATGAAGATACCTGTGGTGACGGTCTTGGCACATCAGAAACGACTGCATTTTATGGAAAAGGTACGTGTTGTATTGATGCTTCTATTCAGTTAGTCTTGAAGCATTCTTGAAGCATTAATAATTGCTATTGTGCACTCTAATATTACCTGTAACTATTTGTCTATGCCCTACTTCTTGTGGTTTGCTTTCTTTGTGTTTCTTCGAAATACCGATGATTAGAACGTGTTGTGATGTCATGTGTATGACTATGCCGATGTTCGATCTGGTGTGCCAAGTAGACTAGTAATTTGGGCATATACTCTACTTGCCGCATGAGATCGAACAGCGAGCATTGTTATTTCCGTGCCCAATCTAAGTATGAGGCACTAATCCAAATCATTCTTGGTTTGCTTTTTTTGGTCTTTCTTCGAAATGCCGATGATTATAACCTGATTTCTTACATCTTGTTGCACCCATATATATATGCATGATTCTATCTTGTGAACTGCTATTGCTTTCCACTGACACAACTTCTCGGGCAACAACTACCTAGGCTACGAGAGTAGAGAGCTGGCGGAAGAGAAGTGGAGGAGGCACAGAAGGAAGAAGTGTAGGAACTTCCTCGTGATCACCACCTTGTTGCTCTTCATGGTAGGTTATGTGCTCTACTTCATCTAGCTAGAGCTCCATCGTCGGAGTTGTAATGTGGTTGTGAACTTGTAATCGGAGGTGTGATCTTGTGGCACAAACACTTGGTGTTGTGTGAAAACTTGGCACTTGTTGATTCTACTTGATGTATGAACTCGTATGTCGCGATTGATGTGCAATGTACTTGTATTCATGTTGGTTCTATTATGCTTTGGCCAATTGCAAGTTTCTGGAAAATTCTTTGCTATTTTTACTGTATTCTGGACTATATTGTATATTTGAATATCTGTATATTATTATTTATAGTGGTCTGTAAAACTTGAATTTCGAAAATATTACCGGAGGCGCATATAGGACACTATAGGAGGCGCATATACTATAAATACACGAGGCGCATTGTAAAACATATGCGAGGCACATATGATATGCGCCTCCTATACTTCACATATGCGAGGCGCATATCGATATGCTCCTCGCATAATAATATAGGAAGCGCATATCGATATGCGCCTCGCATATGTGAAGTATAGGAGGCGCATATCATATCCGCCTCGCATAAAAAATAGCCGAGGCTTGAAGCTAGAGGCGCATATGATATGCGCCTCGCATAAGCTTTTAGGTGCGCCTCGCATAAGCTTTTCTCTAGTAGTGACACTAGAACCAAGATCACATGAAGCTTTGAGATCAAAGTCATTCACTTGTATATTAATAATGGGTTCCCAACTATCTTCTATTTTCCTAGGAATAGAAGCTTTGTGTTTTAGCTTATCTTCCTTAATCTTAACACGAGCATCTGCAATGTGTTTAGTGAAAGCAACATGCATATCACTAGCATCAGGACTTCTAGCAAGCTTTTGCAGGAACATAATCACTTCAGAAATATTGCAACCATCAATATCAAAGTCAAACTTAGTATTACTAGTACTAGGCTCACTAGGCTTAGGCATAGTAGGAGGAGGAATATGGGCTACTTGTGGTTTAGTGGTGATAGTGCACACACTATTGTTTCTATCAATTTCAGCTTCCCTTTCCAACCTAGCATGAAGTTGAGCTAACAGCCTAACATTTTCATCAATAGTAACTTGTATGGAATGAGCAGTAGCAAAGGTTTTTTCCATAGTTTTAGGTTTAGCAGCCATTTTATTAACCAAGGAAGTTTGAAGTTTAGAGAAATAGGATATATTTTTCTCAATAGTTAAAAGCTTTTCTTCTATAGTTTTATTGAAAGTGGTTTGTTTAATAATAAAGTCCTTGTGCATTACTTCAAGTTCAGAGGGGGCACTTCTAGCATTATTGTAAGAGCTTCCATATGAATTGCCATTATTAGTAGGATAAGGCCTATAATTGTTGTTGCTACCAAAATTATTCCTGTATGCATTGTTGTTGAAATGTTTCTATGAAGTTCACGTCAACTTGCTCTTCTTGAGCAACCAAAGAGGCTAAGGGAACACTATTAGGATCTAGAGGAGCTTTCCCATTAACAAGCATAGCCATAATAACATCAATCTTTTCACTCAAAGAGGAAGTTTCCTCAACAGAATTTACCTTCTTACCATGCAGATCTCTCTCAACGTGCCATTCAGAGTAGTTAACCATCATATTATCAAGGAGCCTTGATGCAGCACCCCAAGTGAGGCCCATGAAGGTACCTCCAGCAGCTGAATCCAATAGATTTCTTGAGGAGAAGTTCAAACCTGCATAAAAATTCTGGATAAAAGTTCAAACCTATGAGTCCATGAGTGGGGCAATTCTTAACCAAAGATTTCATTCTTTCCCAAGTTGGAGCAACATGTTCACTATCAAGTTGTTTAAATTTCATAATGTCACTTCTCATAGATATAATCTTAGTAGGAGGATAGTAATTTCCAATAAAAGCATCTTTACACTTAGTCCAAGAATCAATACTATTTTTAGGCAAGGATAGCAACCTCATTCTTTAGCTTTTCCTCTCAAGGAGAAAGGAAAAAAGCTTGATCTTAATAATATCTCCATCTCCATCCTTATATTTTTGTATCTCACAAAGTTCAACAAAGCTATTGATACGGGCAGCAGGATCATCAGAACTAGCACCAGAAAATTGCTCTCTCATCACAAGATTCAACAAAGAAGGCTTAATTTCATAAAAGGTAGCATCGGGAGCAGGTGGAGCAATATGTGTGCTAAGGAAATCATTGTTGTTGGTGCTAGTGAAGTCACCCAACTTGGTGTTTTCAGCAGAGTTCATTTTGGCAAAGGTGGGCAAGCCAAAAACACCAGCAGCTAGAGCAGGAACTAATTTTTGTGTGTTTTTGAATAAAGAAAGAAAACCAAACTAAACTGATTTTTTTGGAGTTTTTGAAAAGAGGCAAACAAAACCAAGCAAAAGAAACAAAGCAAACTAAAAACAAATAAAGAGAAAGGAAGTGGAGGACTCCCCTAGTGAAGACGTCCTTACCCTCCCCGGCAACGGCGCCAGAAAGACTTGACGGTGCTCGACGTGGCACTTTTTTGGTAACCCCAAGCGCAGGGTGTGATGAGCACAGTAGCAAGTTTTCCCTCAGTTGAGACCGAGGTTATCGAACCAGAAGGTGGAAGGAAACGTCACACAGGTGTTGCAAACAACATGGGACATGCACAACACAAACTCAAGACTTTGTCCCAAAGAATCAGTGAGGTTATCAAGCTCGCCGGTTTGCTGTAACAAAGAATTAAACGTATGGTGTGGAAGGTAATGGTGGTTTACAGCAAGTAAACAAGTAACAGTGGAAGATATATCAATTGTAAAGATTGGACCATGGTCCATAGTTCACTAGAGGTGCTCTCCTTAGATAAACAACATGGCATGAAGGGTAAACAAATTACAGCAGGGCAATTGACAGAAAGATAATATGATATTCGATTGGGCAATACAACAAGATACATAGACCACCATCCAACTGCATCTATGACAGAAGTCCAACTTCAGGTTATCATCCGAACCCCCTCCAGTATTAAGTTGCAAGCAACAGACAAGCTGCTTTAAGCAAAGTGTGTAAGGTAAACAGTCCACATGTTCCACGAACAAGAGACTGTTGTTTTCTCCCTAGTGGCAACAACACATCTACAACCGAAGAGATTTCTGTCACTTCCCTTGGAAACTAGAGGCATGAACCAACTATCGAGCATAAATACCCCCTCTTGAAGTCACTAGCAACTACTTGGCCAAGATAGCAACAAACAATAGAGAGCATGCAATATCACAAGCAACACAGGCATGATAGAATCATAAAGAAAAAACCATTAATCAAACCAACATAATAATCTGAATATCCATCGTATCCCTGCAAACACAACATGCATGATTACAAATAGATTAGATCTTGATCATGAACGGATCTCATAAGATCTATAAATGAAAGCACAAGGAGGAGATACAACCATCTAGCTACTACATGGACCCATAGTACAAGGTGGAACTACTCACGCATCATACTGGAGAGAAGGCCTCCGGGATGTTCTCCCCTCCGGCAGGGTGCTAGGAAAAACTATAGATGCCCCCCAATCTAGGGACGACGGTGGCATAGGCTACAGAAGGTTTCGTGGAATATTGATTGGGTACTTAGGGTTTATGCATCAGGGGCTTCTTATAGGCGAAGGGGGAGGCCGAGGCGGTGGCCACGGGCCCCACACCCTGCCTAGGCGCGGTGCAAGGCCCACCCGCGCCTAGGGGGTGTGGCTGCCCTGGAACTACTCTCCGTCTCTCCTCTGGACTTCTTGTTCCCCACGGAAAGTTATTGACTTTGACGTTTGTCCCATACAATTCCGAGAATATTTCCTTACTTGCTTTTCTGGAACCAAAAATAGCAGAAAATAGGCAACTGGCACTGTGGCAACTTGTTAATAGGTTAGTACTAGAAAACATGTAAAAAGTACCTCAAAGTGTAGACAAAGCAAAGAAAATTAGATACTAAACAAGCATGGAGCATCAAAAATTATAGATACGTTTCCGACGTATCACTGGCCAGCGTTGCAGCCTGCTTATTTTTCTCAATAGCATAATTGGCCAGCAGCTCAATCAGACGTGGGCCATAGCGCTTGCAGCGTGAAGACAAATAGGCAAAGGCTACATCACTTCCTTCCACCGCTACTGGCATCCTAGAGGTCGCCTTGTGCAGGTCCAGCCGCGCGCCAAACGCCAATGCGTTTGCAGGAAAAGAGTGGCACCCACACCCTTCTAGGTATTCTTATATTCTGCAGGTGCATCCCCCGCCAAGGAGTCGACCTCGTCAAGAGCTACGCCCTTCGGAAATATCTCCTGGTAGAGGCGGCCGAGGACCTCTTTGGCCTTAGCCAAAGTCTCGATGGTGGAGCTGCAATGGTCTTCGACCGCAACAACCGCATCTACAAGGTGGTCCTCATGATCAAAGACATTGCGGTCAAATGCAATGCTAGTGGATCTGCAGGTGCGTCAAAGAAGGTTCAGATCACAAAAAATCAGAGCACCAAAAACTCATCAGAATAAAAGTTTGAGAAACTCGAGTGCCTAATGAGACAACGCCTTGGCAGCAGCCATAAGCTTCTTTGTCATCGCCTTCTCCCACTAGGCAGTGTTAGCCGCAAGCATTTCCTCGCACTCCTTGGTTTCCTGCTTGAACTACTCGAGGGCCTCCACAGCATCTTTTGCCTTGGTCTTCACCTGGCTTTTATTCTTCCTGAGTGAGTCTAGCTTGTGGAGAGCCTTGTTATTCTCGTCTACAAAAACCATAATAGAATCTTCACAAAAAACAAACTCCACCATACTCACCCGAAGAAAAAAATAGCAATGTACGCACCTTGGAGCTGCTAGAAGCTTTCCACCAAGCAAAGATACTGTTGACCGAGATGTTGCAGGTCACGAACGAAGGGCTGCCGCAGGAAAACGCCAGTCAGAGAAATAAAAGGCCCGGGGGCTCAGCTACAACAATCGAGTAATACTTATATGGCCACCCGAAGACTCCGAAGGTGTAGCTTGTGTCTTCCGGCTAACAATTGCATGAGTCCTCAGCCTCGAGGAACTCGACGCGTCATCACCAGAGTTGGATGGTATCTTCGGGGAGGACGTCGCAGGCTCTGCGCCCACCTTCTTCGACTCCACCGCTACCTTTTCAGTTTCATCCTTCATGGATTCATTTGAGGAAGACCTCCTGATACAACACAATAGGCTAGTCATCCAAACTGTCAAAAAGGGCAAGCTTTGGCATAGTAAAAATACAGAAGCATAAGATACTCACGACGGGATGTCAGAGAGGTTAAGGAATAGCGACGTCTTCCTCTTCTTCTTGTCTTGCGCCCAAGGATCCACCATCGTATGGGTACCACCGGGATTGGAGAGGTAGCACCCTCACTTGGACCATGTTGTTCAAGGAAAGAAGGCCCCTTTGGGGTTGGCGGTGTTGAGGAATCCGTAGCTTCGCTTCAGGTTCTCTTCAGAGAATGCCTATCGCTTGGCTCGGGGGCTTCGTCATTCACAGTAGATTGGGTGGCAGGAATGGTGGACTCGGAATCCACATCCCCACCATCCAGTTCCCCCGAATACTTATCAGGAAGAGGAGGCATCATGCCATCCACCTTGAAATCCTACACACCCAAAGGACATTGCATGAGACAGAGGTTCAAGTAAAGGCTAGAAACAGCTACAGTACATCATGCGCAAACAACATATACCCGAGGGACTTCGTTCAACATTCTAAAGGGAGCATTCGACGACTCCGTTGGCAAAGCCTCGTCGTCCTTGAACTTCAGCAGCGGCCTGATTACCCTATCAAGGTCCAATGATGAGAGTTCCTCACTCACTACCCTTGTGGGGTCGTTGACACCGGAGTACAGAAACATTGGGTGTACGCTCGCTTGGAGAGGCTGCACGCTCGCTTGGAGAGCCTCCACTCGCTTGTACAGCCTCTCGACCACTTCGCTTTCACCCGCAAGAATGTTGGTCGACCACGAACGCTTACGGGAGATCACCTTGCTGGCGTCGAAGGGTGTCAATCCGTAATGCATGACGTTTAGCTTGGATTCGCGGATGTAGAACCACCTGTTCCTCCATCCTTGGACATATTTGTAAAGGTGTACGGAGAAGTATTGTAGGTTGGGCCGGATGGATATTCCACACTCCGCCGGTGCTAGATTACCTCTTTAGGGAATAGAGCTTCCTAAAGAGGTGAAAGTGCGGCTCGATTCTGAGCCAGCACTCGCACATCGTGATGAAACATGCTATGTGCAAAAGAGAATTGGGCGACAACTGGTGAAGTTCAAGCCCATAAATAAAAAGGAGCCCACGAAGAAAACCCTCAGGTGGATCGGGGATACCTCCAAGGTCGGGAGTTTGGTGTCACCCTTCTCCCGTGGGATCAGATGCGCCTCACACAAGTGGCAAAAATCCACCTCCCTCATCGTCGACCGACACCAACTGCTATTGGTGACGCTACCGTTGTTGGTGGTCTTCTTGGCGGTGTTAGCAACGCTCGTTCCAGCGGCGGCGGAAATTTTCTTCGGCTTGCACATATTACTGGCGCGATGCGCTGCGCAATGAGCACAGAGGAAAGAGGAAGGAAAGATGCGTAGAACGTCCAGTGCAAAATGAAGCATGAGCTCTAAAAATGGAGGAGGCAAATAAAGCGCGAGGGTTGCAAATGGCGAAGGAAAGAAACTACCACATCCCCTAGTAGTATAAAAGGAATGAAGAAAATGACGCGGAACCATTAATTTACTAAACCTAACACATGTCCTTCATCGCAATGTCCATTTGGTGGGTACCGCCCGAACCATCGCAAGCACACCATCCACTACGCACGGAAATCAAGGGGACATAGTAACTTTTGCATAAACTACACGTGACTAGTCAAATCTCAGTCATAAAGTGGGACCCACGATCGTCTAGTCTCGTCGCCTTTGCTGCCGTAGACGTTTGAGCTCATCGAGCATCAGCAATGACATCAACAACTTGCAAAATAAAAAGCCAGCAATGGTCACATTCTTTCGATTCAAGGAAAAGGTACTCATTTGAGTCAATGACTCGACCGAATACTCGGGGCTACTCCTATCAGGAGAGATGGTCACAATCCTGAAAATTTGGTAAGGTCCTCGGGTCAATCTAAGAAAATCACAAGCTTCGAGTCCTCCATCGAGTCTACGACTCCCTTATGGACTTGGGGACTACTCCCATAGGGAGCGCTAGACATCTGAAAGATTTCCAAACCATTGTATCACGTAACTTATGATTATGAGTCTCTGCTTGGGTCTACGACTCGAATAGACACTCGGGGGCTACTCCCATAGGGAGATCCAGTCGCGCACCCTATGAATCATTGAGTGATATCCTACGGATCCTCCATTGTTACAATAAAACATAACTTACAGAACAATCGACAACTTTTCCCAAGATAATGCTAAGAGAGATAATGTATCCTTAGTCGCCCAAAATGCCTCCGCGGCTATAAACTTTTGGATGTTGTGTATGAGACACAAATATAAGACCTACAGATATAATCTAATGGCCCGGTAACACACCCGTCTGCGCTCTTCCAGTAATATCCCAAGTCAGCAGGCACGATGAAAAATCCCGACGGACGGGTTGGGTACGTGAATTAAAACACTAGAATTTGACTCCTCTAAGGCCTCCGCAGCCTGACTCAAATTACACCAGCAATTTTCCGAATTCGAGTCCGGGGACGCAAGTCTGAGTAGATAGCGTTGTTTTATCTAAAGACAGTTAAATGGCCCCGATCCATCGGGAGAGTCAGGCATGCGTATCAACTATCCCTATGAAACCAACATATTAAATCGAAACATGTTCGGATGAGGAGCACTCGAAATACATAAGAGTCTCTAGTCGAATCTGAGATTTGACTGAACACTCGGGGGATACTGACATGGGTATACCCTATGGGTGCCCAATGCTAGCCTATACGGTTCAGCCCAACAAAAGCCCATGAAGAAGGCTTACCACAATCGTGAATCCTAGGAGGATTTCGGGTGGCCCAAGCCCAGTGAAGATTCGACTCCTTGGCGGACACGTCTTCTTCGGTTAGAAACTTGAAGCGAGAAACCCTAAAACTGTAACCGACTCGTCCTATCCCCGAGACCTGGCCTATCTATATAAAGGCCAGGAGAGCATGTTGAGGAGGATATCAACTAATAATTTAGCACATCTCTCCCCAGATCTAATCGGTGCACTCCTATAACCTTTGGCATCGCCATTAACAAAGAGCAGACAAGCAAGAGTAGGGTTTTTTCTCAGGGGGATCTAATCCAGGGTAAACCTTGTGTCCCCGTGTTGCGAGTATGCTAGCCGTTCCATGATCTCCAGTGTCCCATCCTTCTCCAAAACAATGAGCATTGACAAGTCGAACCCTCGTCAGGAGTACATTCTCATAAGAACAAGGGTAATGAACTGATCCAACAGATGATTATTATGAGAAATAATCATTAATGTTAATAGTTAATCACCATCATTATCTTATGCATAAATCCTTATACCATGGGAGTATCAAGTGCCCTCATGCTGTCAGACTTGTCTTTTGATTGTTCCAATACCACCTGTAGAGGTGGCCATACATGCAATCTTAGTATGCTTACAAAAGCATGACTCAGTATTCAGATAGTTGAAGACTGAGATCTTGATCCTTTTTAATGATGGAGAGATATACTCTATCGATGTAATGAGATCGGGGGTCACTCGCATTGTGCCATAACGCGTGGGTCAGGACACACCTGTCAGCGGCTCAGCTGATGAGTGGCCTGGCCGGCAAGGGCGCCGCGAAAATATGAGCATCGTGTGATCGACAAAGGTGTGGTCTTCACACGATGATGCCTCTAGAGACTAGGTGTCAGCTATGGTGTAGGTACCTATGGATGAGACGAACACTAACAGCCAAGCTTCGGTCCGCCATATGGGCACGGACAAGGAGGAAGAGACAATGACGCATGTGAGGCTATCCGGTCTCCCCATCTAGGGCTGCCCTGGAAGGAGGGATAGGGCACTGTTGAGGGTAGCAAGGCTAGGGAGTGGCCTCGGCTAAGCCCAGAAAGGACTCAGGAGCGCATCTCCTGGGCCAGCCAGCCGAGCCAGAGTCAACGGAGCCTAACACGACATGCCAGGCTCAGGCCTTGGGAACTAGCGATGCGCCATCTTTGTTGGACATCATCATGGTGCCACAGTACACTGCTATGCGCCACCGATAGGAGTGAAAACTCGGAGCCTGATTTGTCTCTCAACCATCGAGTGCTCCTGTGCACCGCCCTTGTCCATCCATGGGCCATAGGCACTTCCCACCTGCCTAAAGACCACGTGGCACACCAGGATTATGCCCGGGAATACCCTTGGTGGTGGTCCACACCGGACATTGTGGTGACCCCTTGGAGTATAAAAGGAGGCACTTGGCCTCTGGGAGAAGGTGGTGTTTTTGGGGAGAGTTTGGGAAGTTTTTTAGAGGAGTTTTTGGGAGAGAGTTTTTGGAGTAGAGTTTTGAGGGATGAGAGATTTCGAGATTTGGAGAAGAGAGCTAGAGAGGGGAATGAAGCGGAAGAGAGAAAAGGTGAGAGGATAAAGAAAGAGGAAGCCCGGTGATTGTAGAAGCTAGGATAGAAAGTAGATCCCCGGCACCAGAGAGTTTGTCATCTTGTACCTCGATCCACCCAAGATAATCCACCAAAGTAGGACGTAGGGTTGCTAGCCGAAGGGTGGACCAAACCTGGGTAAAAAATGTATGCGTGTGCTCTGTGTGTCCTATGTGCTCGAATCGCAAATTCCTACATCGTCGGTGAGGTAGAAACACCTTCATGCCCACTACAGAAAAAAGTAGTGGGTGCCTAGCATCCACGATGTCCGCGTTGGCGAGACGAGACATCTAGCGTTCCAGGTAGGGGGCGCTGGTATTTTCGACTTCAGTAATCGGCTTCATCATCAACAGCTTCGTGAATTTCATCATCGTCATCATTGTCTTCACCGCTACACGTTCCGTCTTCGTCATCAACAACGACATCGACTGCATCATAACCAGCCATGGCGCCAAGGAGAGGTGATGGTGCTGGGACCCGACCTGCCATGGTCGACTCGCCCGCTGCACGAACTCGCTCTCACGCCCTTCCCATGACTGGGGGCTTGGATGTGGAGCCCCGTGCACGGCGTGTGGTCACCGTCGCAGATGTCGACCCGCGTCCAGGTCCTACTCCATCTGCACCACCGCCACAACAGTCGCCACCGTATCCCGCGGTTGAGGAAGGTAGGCATGCTGATGGGGGCGCTGATGTGCACGAAGTTCCACCACCTGGTGTCGCAGGAGGTGTCACCCTCGAAGTTCCCTTCACTGGTGAAACAGGAGGCGCAGCCGGCAAAGCGGTTCTCCTAGAAACGATGTCGGAGGGGGCCATTTACTAGAAGGAGTCATGCTGGTCGTGGCCGGAGGAGCCGGCCATGAATAGGACCATCAGGCACTAGCCCAGCATGCGGCAATCCCAGCTCATACCAGGTCTCACCTCACTATGGCAAGTGATGTTGGCAATATGCCCTAGAGGCAATCATGTATGATGATATTTCCCATAATTTTCATAAAGATATTAAGTTGTCCTTGTATAAATATCTGATGTGTATCATTGAATATGTGATTCGGTTGTGGAACTATACATTCATGTTGTTTGTACTAAATATCCTTGGTCATCGAGGTTGTGCTGGACACACAACTTAGACCAATGTGAAAGTCGGCTTGATGACTCAGTTCCACTTGTCATGGGCATGGTGATGCCATTCTGACTTACACAAATTCAGCTAAAGAGTTTAGCGAGTCGGATTGACCCATATCGAGGTACAACGAACAAGTTGTCATTTGTATATCTCAATCAATGTAATCCTTAGACCTGAGGTTATTGCACAGTCCAGGTTGAGGATCACCGACTTAGGTTCTGTCAAACGCTGATCCGTAACTAGGCAGTTATAAAGGCAGAGTTCGGGTCGACTGAGAATCAAGATGTGTGATGTGAATAACCAAGATTGGATTTTGCCCCTCCACTTAGAGAGATATTCTCTGGGCCCTCTCAGATGATATGATTCGGAAAACATGGACATGCACGACTCGGTTAAGTGTTAACCGAGGTGATCGACTAAGAGTTAGTCAGATGAATCACTTATCTCGGATCGAGAAGACAGTCGGACTATTTAAGGGATGACAAATATTCACCTATAGTTTGACAAGGTATATCGTGAGGAAAAAGGGACTCTGAAGCAAGTCGCATTGGAAAGGCTAGTCATAATGACTCTTTGTTACTTGGGAGTGGGCAAGTTCTGCTAGGAGCCGCTACCGACTGATCGATTGAGAGTCGGGCTCCAATCTTGTCCAATTAGCCATGAGCTTGCGGGGTCACACACTTAAGAGCGGGAGAAAGTTCGGATTGGATCTGAACCGGAAATCTGGTTGGGTTGGATCCAAGCCGGATTTGGACTGAGTTAGTGAGTCGGACTCACATGGACTAATATTATATGGGCTTTAGTGAATGGGCCACGAGAGTGGATCCCACGTTCACTCCAGAAGGTTTAATCGTAGTTCGCCGCCGGTGCTCCTCCTTGTACGTGTGGATACCAGCAGCGGTGTTGTATGATCGGCACCAGGATGATCGAATAGGATCACAAAGGACTTCATTGCATTCCACTGACGCGCTTCATCAGTAATCCGCAACTGCGAGTCTAGTGGTAAACCTCGTGGCCTTCTACCTCAGCTAGATATTGGGATCACCATGTTAGAGGGAAAAAGTTTTGTTCTATCTCTACGTGGCACAACAAGTGCTAGCCTCTATCCCTAGTCCCATCGCTCCGGGAACCAAACTATGGGGGAAGCAATCGCTGATGCCCGGGCCTTAGCTAGGCATCCGCCAGCCCCTGGGACGGTGGTGTACGCGACATGGAGGGAGGACCTCGATGTGCATATCGAGCTCATTAGGCTGCACCAAGATACTGCCTGCGCTCGTTCCTAGTCCAACCTGGGGCCGAGATGTGGCGCAAAGTGCCCCCACAATGCTGCTGCAGAGCCCATGCAAAACCTTTCCCCTAGGTCGTGTTCTCGGAGTGCTTCCTCTAGGCAAGGAGTTGTTGGACCCCATGATGGAGGAGAACCGACAACCACACTACTGGCCACTTGGGAGCTAGAGTCCCGAGACCTACGGAGCAAGATCACGTTTCTGTGGGGTCCTCTGCTGATCCCGTGCCCAGGCGTGCCGAAGGGCGCCGAGTCAATTCTGTAGTGGAGAACGAGGTGCTAGTTCGAGATTACCTATTGCATCTGCAACAACAGGCTGTGGATGCGGCTGTCCCTAACCCGCGAGGCGTAGATGAGGCAAGGAGCATGGCCTTGAGATATGGAAGCGGCTGACCTTCCTTCTCTCCTACCTTACTATGGGTCATGTGGCTGCCAAAATTCCGTCCCATAGTCTATGTCAAGTTTGAAGAAAACACCAACCCGACGAAGTTTCTGGCCATCTACTCCATCGAGATGGTGGCTACGGGTGCTGATGATAAGGTCATGGACAATTGGTTTCCAATGGCCCTGAAGGGTATGGACTTATCTTGGCTCCTGGGACAAGTTGTGCACAGGCTTTGTGAGTGCGTTCCATGGAGCCTTCAAGAACCCGGGAACACTCATTCAGCTCCACACAGTGGTCCAGGGGAATGGTGAGAAGCTACGAGACTTCATGTTATGATTCTCATAGATTGCACACACTATCACGAAGGCGGAGGACGCTGCCATCATTGGCGTGTTCACTATGAATGTCCGCGACATCAAGATGCGTGTAGACCTTAACAAGCACCCCATTAGGAGTACTCATGATTTGTGGGCGTTATATGACCTCTCCTCCTTAGTAGAGTAAGGATGTCTGGCTCCCAAGGACGCTTCCATGGAAGCCACTAGAGCTGTGGACCCGGGAAGCGTTGCTGCAAAGAAGAGTGTCTCGCGCAGGAGGGGCCTCTGACAGTCTTTCGCTGTAGAGCCTAGTGCTCCTCCTGGGGCTGAGAAGAAAACCAAACCACGGGAAGAGGTGGCGGTTGCCAAGCGTTCCACAGGGAGGTGGTGCCCTGTGCACGAGTCCGACGAGCATGACGCTCGTAACTTCCCATCCATCCTCGGTTATGCTGAAGTACGGAAGAGCCGCATCACTGAGAAAGGGGCTAAGGTACTTTCGGTAACTGTTAATACTGCAACAAGGCTGGTTATGATGCGAAGGATTGCACAACCCATCCTGGCCCAAGCGCTCCCACCGTAGGTCATTGGGGCAATGTGGGCGCTGCGCGAGGAGGAGATGGAGAAGGAGCAAGAACAGGGCGCGTAGGGGGCGTGACAATGCAACCCCTCAACCGCGTGGTAACTACCCTTACGGCAAGAAAGACGGCGACAATGACGGGTGTGGGCAGTACCCATAAGTACATGATTGTGGACGCGCACACGGAGGAGATTACACCATGACTTCCCATGGGGAGTTTAAGCAAATCTCCCATGAACTGTGCGCCATACATCCCAATCTGGAGGAACAGTGTCCGCTTTGGTGGTCCCATGTACCGATTACCTTTGATGCGGGAGATCACCCGACCGCATTGCCGGGGTCGGCACACTACCCCTAGTGGTCCCCCCATCATAAAGAACATCAAGGTGACCAAGATGCTGGTGGATGGAGTGGCTGGCCTCAACATCCTCTCAGCAAAGTTGTTGGATAAGCTCCATATCACGGAAGATCAATTAGCCCCTACGGGGTATTTTCTAGGCATAGGCCCTGGAGCTACCCAGCATTGGGGTAAGATCGAGTTGTCAGTCACCTTAGGCACTCAAGACAACTAACGCACTAAGAATCTTTGGGCGGCCTGCCTTGGCAAAGTTCGTGGTGGTTTCCACCATGCCTACAACTTGCTCAAGCTTCCCTCCTCGTGGGGAACCTTGACCATCAAAGGTGATATCAGGGATGTCGTGTTCTGCTCTAAACAACTATTCAAATTGGCGGCCACTATTTTCCCAATGACTCACCCTGACTCTTTGTACGACTCGGACAAACCTTTTTCCCCTGTTCTTGGCTCGCCTGGGAAGAGGCTGCAACTCTTTCCGGAACCTTGTCCTGATGACTATTCTGGTAATGGTGGCTCTCCGAGTAAGCTAAAAACTTCTCGCATCCACCCTACCATCTAAAAAATCCCAGGAGAGTGCTTGGCGCTCCTGACAAACCTAAAGCCCGGGTGTGAGTGGAGGTTCCCCGAGAAACCAAAAGCCCGGGAGCGTGTGTGGTTCTCCAGACAAACCTAAAGCCCGGGTGTGAGTGGAAGTTCCCCCGACAAACAAATAGCTCGAGAGCGTGCATGGTGCTTCCGGCAAACCTAAAGCCCGGGTGTGAGTGGAGGTTCTCCCGGCAAACCAAAAGCTCGGGAGAATGCGTGGTGCTCCCGGCAAACCTAAAGCCCAGGAGTGACCGTAGTACTCCTAGAAAATGCAATAAATACTAACGTATCTGGTATGGCCTGCCTACGCTTAAACCTCTTGTAACCGGGGGCTGCCCCGTCTTGGAATAAGAAATCCCATTGCTCTTGTTTTTCCGCCCGTTTTCATTTTCCAAGCCTTTTCGGGATTTTGCATTCCTTTGGATCTTTCTCGAGGACCGGACCTGGGTAACGAGACTGTCAGGCTAGGAAACGTGGTTATCTCATTACCCGCTCTAAGGTATGAGCGTTGTGCTCCAGACATTGCCCACGAGCACTAAATCACGAAGACACACCTCCCACGTCGGGCCCTCGAGTTGGCAACACCATGCGCCCTAATCAAGCACACGGCACCCTGTTTTAAACCTGAGGCTTGGGTAAGATGTCGTAAGGTGTGTTTGTTGTGTTTTAGGATAAGCAATGGATGAACGAGCACAAAGAGACCAGGGAAAGGTCTCGATGAGAACACAAGGCACGCCGCCAGATGGGGGTGGAAGCAACCGAGCGTCTTCCTGGGGCAATTGGCCCCACAAGCAAGCAACAGATCGGCTGAAAGGTTGGAACCCTGCAAGTAGGAGCAAAGCAGTGGGAAACACCCCCATGGGCTCCACGGTGGCGTGAGACCATTAAAGGACAAGGAGCATCAAGGACATCCACAAGCACAATGCGGCAGGAAAAAGGGAAAATAACGCGAAGGAAAAGGTAAATGCATTAATCATATTCAATTGGCATTACATTAGTGAAAGGTACAATGCAGCAATCGGTGCGCAGAACATGATTGGCAAAACTAACACAAGCAAAGGGTTGCACGCTGGGGGAAGGGGGAAAATGCCACTCCCTACCACTTCCAGCGGCGCCGCATTGCCCAGCTGGCCCCTTGGCATCTCCTGCATCAGGAGGAGAGCATCCTCGCCTCCCCGTCCTCAGGGACGTAGGGTTGATAGCTGCGACATCACATGGTGTCATCGAAGACCTTCACCACGAAACCCCCGCCACAATAGCATAATTTCAACACATGATCGTCCTGTAGATTGTACCAGACTACGAATAGGGTCCATCCCTTGCTCAGGAACATGCGGCCCTCTCTGTCAATGTCCATCCGAAGATCCCAGATGGGTTGTCCCCCGCTGGTCTCACACAACCACATCGCGTGCGCGAATAACATTCAAATCATCGGCCAAGGAATGGAGCAGAACCAACCATCTCCTGAACCCGGAGCCAAGGATGGCTAAAAATTCAGAACCCAACAAGGCCACCATGTACTTCTCCCAAAACTGAGACTGAGAGATTGAAGGGACCGGTCAGGGAAGTGCCCGTCTTCCACCACGACCAGGGCAAGGAGGTCTTCGTCCACTCCTTGTCGCAAGAGAGCAATGACCAGGAGGACTTCCCCTTCCACTATCGCCTCCTCGGCGACCGTGGCGATGTGGGGCCTCCGTGTGTGGTTCCAGGAAATCTACGCCAATTGCAGAGGATCTGCGGCAGCCTCGACACCTACACCTACTCCATGGCCCCTCCGACAAGGGCGGAGACTTATCTCCTACCAGAGAGGGAGGATCATCGTCACGATAGTGCCTACCGGAGCTTCCCGGTGCCATCATCTTTGCCACCAATTAGGGGGTTTCCCAGCGAAGTGCTTCACATCACCATCAAGCTTTTCTGGCGCTGTTGCCGGGGAGGCTAAGGACGTCTTCACAAGACTTTTTATGCAGGTTTGAACTTATCTTCAAGAAACCTATTGGATTCAGCTGCTGGAGGTACCTTTATGGGCATCACTTTGGGTGCTGCAACAAAAATCCTTGATAATATGATGGTTAACTACTCTGAATGGCACACGGAGAGAGCTTCACATGGTAAGAAGGTAAATTCTGTTGAAGAAATCTCCTCTTTGAGTGATAAGATTGATGTTATTATGGCTATGCTTGTTAATGGGAAAGCTCCCTTAGATCTAAACAATGTTCCCCTAGCCTCTTTGGTTGTTCAAGAAGAGCAAGTTGATGTGAACTTCATTAGAAACAACAATATCAACAACAATTCCTATAGGAATAATTTTGGTGGTAACAACAATTATAGGCCTTATCCTCCTAATATTGGCAATTCCTATGGAAACTCCTACAACAATGCTAGAAGTGCCCCCTCTGAACTTGAAGTCATGCTCAAAGAGTTTATTAGTAAACAAACTGATTTCAACAAGACTGTGGAGGAAAAGCTTTTAACTATTGAGAAAAATATGTCCTCATTGTCTGAAGCACATTCCTCCTTGATTAATAAAATGGCTGCTAAACCTAAAACCATGGAAAGTACCTTTGCTGCTACTCATTCTATACAAGTTACTATTGATGAAAATTTTAGGCTGTTAGCTCAACTTCATGCTAAGTGTGAAAGGGAAGCTGAAATTGATAGAAACAATAGTGTGTGCACCATCACTAGAATGGATACCACTAAACCACAAGAAGTCCCTATTCCTCCTCCTACAATGCCTAAGCCCAATGAGTCTACTACTAGTGATGCTAAGTTTGATTTTGATATAGATGGTTGCAATATTTCTGAAGTGATTCAGTTCTTGCAAAAACTTGCTAGAAGTCCTGATCCTAGTGATATGCATGTTGCTTTCACCAAACACATTACAGATGCTATTGTTAAGATTAAGGAAGAAAAATTAAACAGAAAGCTTCTATTCCGAGGAAAGTAGAGATAGTTGGGAACCCATTATTAATATGCAAGTGCATGACTTTGATCTCAAAGCTTCAGGTGATCTTGGTTCTAGTGTCTCTATTATGCCTAGGAAGATTTATGAAATGCTTGATTTTCCACCTTTAGAAGATTGTTATTTGGATGTTCCACTTGATGATAATGCTAAGAAGAAACTCATGGGGAGTATTAATGATGTTCTCAATATGGTTAACAATGCTTATGTCCCTATTGATTTATATGTTTTGGATGTTGAATACAATGCTTCTTGTCCAATTACTTTGGGAAGACCTTTTCTTATAACTATTGGTGCCACCATTGATATGAAAGAAGGCACCATTAAATATAAATTTCCATTCAATAAAGGTATTGAACACTTCCCTATGAGGATAGAGAAGTTGCTTTTTTTCCTCCTCCTTTGAAAGCAAGGTTTGATGTTAATGCTTCCTCATTTGAAAATACTTGATTTCTTGCTTCTTGTGCCTAACTTAAAGGAGTTAAAGAGAAGTAATTGTTGGGAGATAACCCAAGAGTTTCCTTGAGTATTTGAAGTTACTACTTCAGTAATGACCTCTCCTTATCCTTTTGTTTGCTTTTTGTGCCAAGAATGGCCTCTAATGAGAGGGAGGTAAGTTTTGGGGAGTTGCTGTCCCGAAACAGATTTATGTCCACCATAAAAATTCGTGAGGAGTCTCTATAAGTCGGATTGAGCTGAAAGTTTACAAATAAATCACCAAGTATGTTAGATAACTTTCGTTAGTTCATCTTTTTTTGATTTGAGCAACATAAGATTTTCTAAAAAATCGGTTTCTACCTGCAGGTCTTTTTTGACAGATTTCTGCCATTATTTGCATTTGCTTCTTATTGATTCCTTTTTGAGTTCTCTTTTGGGGAATAGAGTTTTTTGAAGGATTTGATACAGTATCATGTATTTTTAGTGAAAAGACTTTATGTTCCAAAGCTAGGCCCAAAGGTCTATTATCTTTTGAATACACTAATGTTGCTAATGAAGAATGTCTCAAGTTTTGTATGAAGGAAAAATTTTAGGCGTAGAGAGAGAATGATGTAATGAGATGAAGAATGGACAAAATCTCAAGCTTGGGGATGCCACCCCGGTGTCACCCCGAGAAATATCCAAGAGGTACAAGCGTCAAAGCTTGGGGATGCCAGGCATCCCCTTCTTCATCAATAAAAATCTCAGGTTTGTCTAGAAACTTCGTTTTTATTGTTTCATGCACTGTTGTGTTTTTCTTGGAGCATCTTAGTTTTAATTTGCTTTGCTTAGTTTGTTTATTTTGCTTGAATAAAGTAGTTTGGACCCCCATTCTCACTGTTTTGTTTTCAAATAAGTTGCTTGGTGTTGGAAAGGAGTAGAAAGTTCTTGCTTGATCAGTGCAAGAGGAGCTTGCATTGACTGTGACTTAGACTTTAGCATGACATGCTAGGTGTTGTTTTAACCTTATGCTTAGTGATTATTGCTCTAGCATGTCTTGTTCCAAACAATTGGGATTGCTTAGTGTGCCTTGAAAGAATTATGCGTTGTTTTAGCATACAAAAGCATAGTATTGTGGTATTCTCCTTTGATGCTTTGTTGGGGTTCACTTGGCACAATATCACACCATGTTATGACTATGAACAAGTCACCATAGCCTCTATGATCATCTAGTACTTGACTTGCAGTACCACTCTAAGCTTTGAGTAGTAATGTTTTGTTGCTCTACATGATTATGGACATTATTGCTCTCTTAGTTGGTTGCTCCCAGTCTTTTGCTAGCCTCCATTTGTTTGACTAAGCTCTACTCATGCTGCCAAGTCTCAAGAAACCAAGTTATTCCAAAGTGTCCACTATAAACTCATATGCATGGTGTGTTACACCATTCCAAGTATATTCTTGTTTTCATCTATCTTCCAATTAGAAGTATATTGTTATGTGAAAACTTAGTGATTAAAGCCCTCACAAACTTGATGGCACACTTTATATTCCTTGCCCCTAATAAACTTGAACCATTGTGTCATATATGTTGTATATGCTTGCACTTACACGTTGGAATTAGCAGAACCATGCTGTCATGGGGAATGTTTTCAACATTGCACTTGTACTTTGTACACAGTTGATATCATGCTCTTTTGTCTATGGATGTCACCGGTGTGAAATAAAGAGGGAGCTTGTAAGTCCATGGAGTTATGTATTTTGTGTTAGAGAGACGCCTGGCTCGCTAGCCTAAGCCATGCCTATTCATGGTGGAAACTTGCAGCATCACCATAATGACCTATCTGTGAAGCATCCTCAATAAAAATCTATGCACATAGTAAATAAAAATATTGCTGAGATGCTCATTGTCTGCTTGCCTTGTCATTTTGGTTATGGGATAGCTCCTGTACTATCTGAAAGGGGTACCCTGTTGGTGGTTCTCTATGATACGCATGTACTTACTATGACAAGAACTTGCAGGTGACTGAAGTTGAGTAGCATGAGGTGTGGCCCTCGTATTCAAGGGACTTGAGATTGCCAACTTATATTTTGTCAATCATATACTCCATAGTTTGTTCACTTTAACCTTAATCACTTCAAGATGCTTATGATAGGGGCATTGAGGGCTGAAACCTAACAAGTACCATAATTTTTGGGAGCTCTTTTTGAAACTTGAAATCCCTGCTTCCCTTATGAAGGGACTTTCTTCCACTATTTTATTGAGTCTCCACCTTCTACCTTTAGGCACCATTAGGATACTGTGTGCTGTGTCCCAAAACTTATTGATTGATGCATATTGTGATATTACCTATTTTTGTGCTATTTGTATCTAGTCACTCTTATGAACTTTGAAGGTGTCCTATGCATATATTTGCTACTCTATGAGGGACAAGCTGAATGCCACTATGCCATGTTTTCTATATGTGAAACAAACAAATGTTTTTCAATGCAAGTTATTCATGATCTTTGTTTGTAGCCTTTCATGATGCATGCATAGTTACTTTGTCCTATTGTTACAACTCCATCTTTCAAGCACATATTTAGAGTTCTTTGATCCTAGCTTTCAATGCTTGCAAATGGTTTGATCTTGGTTTTGACGGTGCATGTCACCTCAAAAATTATTCTTTTATCACTTACCTACTCGAGGATGAGCATGAGTTAAGCTTGGGGATGCTTGATACGTCGGAAACGTGTCTATAATTTTTTATGTTCCATGCTTGTTTACTATCTACTTTGCTTTGCTTTGTCTACACTTTGAGGTGTTTTTATATCTTTTCTGGAACTAACCTATTAACAAGTTGCCACAGTGCCAGTTGCCTGTTTTCTTCTGTTTTTGGTTCCAGAAAGGCAGAAAATCAATATTCTCGGAATTGTACTGGACAAAAGCGAAATTCAATATTTTACCGTGGGCGACATAAAGTCCAGAGGAGAGACGGAGAGGCGAGCCAGGGCCACCACACCCCCTAGGCATGGGTGGGCCCACCCCGCGCCTGGGTTGGGTGTGGGCCCTCTGTCCACCTCCCAGCCTCGCCTCTTCGCATATAAGAAGCCCCCGATGCAGAAACCATAGGCACCCGATCAAAACTCCACAAAACCTTCTATAGCCGCCGCCACCATCGTCCCTAGATCAAGGGGGATATGAAGTTCTTCCCGGCAACCTGTCAGAGGGGAGATCATCCCGGAGGCCTTCTTCTCCGGTATGAAGCCTGAGTAGTTTCACCTTGGACTACGGGTCCATGTAGTAGCAAGATGGTTGTATCTCCTCCTTGTGCTTTCATGTAAAGATCTTGTGAGCTCCTTTCATGATCAAGATCTAATCTATTTGTAATCATGCATGTTGTGTTTGCGGGGATCCGATGGATATTGAGATTACTATGTCAGATTGATTAATGGTTTTGTCTATTTGATACAATCATGTCTGTGTTGTTTGTGATCTTGCATGCTCTCCGTTGTTAGTAGTTATCTTGGCCAAGTAGTTGCTAGTGACTCCAAGAGGGGTTTTTTATGCTTGATAGTGGGTTCATGCCTCTAGTTTCCAAGGGAAGTGATAGAAATCTCTTCGGTTGTAGATGTATTGTTGCCACTAGGGAGAAAACAACGTTTTCTTGTTCATGGAACAAGTGGAATGTTTACCTTATACACTTTGCTTAAAGTAGTTGTCTGTTGCTTGCAACTTAATACTATAGGGGGTTCGGATGATAACCTGAAGGTGGACTTATAGTCATAGATGCAGTTGGATGGCGGTCTATGTATATTGTTGTATTGCCCAATCGAATCTCATAGGATATTTTTGTCTAGTATTGCATTGTTATGCCATGCTCAGTTCCTGTCAATTGCCCTGCTGTAATTTGTTTACCCTTAATGCCATGTTGTTTATTTAAGGAGAGCACCAATCTTTACCATTGATACATCCTCCACTATTAACTGTTTACTTGCTGCAAACCATTACCTTCCACACCATACAGTTAATCCTTTGTTACAGCAAACCGGTGAGCTTGACAACCTCACTGATTCGTTGGGGCAAAGTCTTGAGTTTGTGTTGTGCAGGTTTCCATGTTGCTTGCAACACCTTTGAGACTATTCCTTCCTCCTACTGGTTCGATAACCTCGGTTTCTTACTGAGGGAAAACTTGCTGCTGTGCTGCTTACACCTTGCTCTTGGGGTTTCCCTACGAAGTGCTTCACAACACCATCAACTAGTAGGATTATTGAGGTTGAGATGAAATCTACCAAGAGGAGTTCTGGCTAATTATGGGTTGCTCGCCTACACACATACTTATAATATTATAATTGTTACACTTATCACTCATCCACTTGAAACAGTCACTTTCACCATGAAGTGTATCTCCCCGCTCCTACTTTGTCATCTACGGAAAACAATAAACAATCGAATTGTTCTTTACTTTATGCTTTTTATTTCTAAAGTTTACATTTTAGTTTTATTTAAGTACTTTGATTTAAATCCAAATCATATTCTTATTCTCAACACTTGCAGTCATCACTCGAAGACCTGTGACAACTTTGAGTGCGACAGATACTTCATTCATAAACACTTACCTTTGGACTCCCTGCGGGGTCGATATCTTAACTTCAAAACTAGCTACAAATGATCTATGAACTTGTAGTCATCAAGCTATTTTCTGTCACCATTGTCAGAAAGCTAAACGCTAAGTGTTTGTCTTTTGACATTTCAGGTGTTATTACTATAAAATGGTCTCCCTAGGAGACAAAGGGTTTACACGCTCTGATAGGACCTATCTAGCAGATTATTTTGAGCGCGTGCGTGTTCAAAGGCGTGATGAAATTATTGAAAAAGTTTTGAGATCAAATAAGGTTGAAGTTGAAAACATGAGTGATTTCATGGAAATCATGTCCATTCACAGGACAACTCCCAAGAAACCTGAGATAACTCTCAGATAATACAGTGCTCCAAATTCTTCTTATCTTAAACAACCAATAGACTTTCCTAATCCTGGAGTTAGAGAATATCGATTTGATGGTGAGATTATTAAAATTTTGTAGGAAAAAGCTTTTAGTTGAAGGGAAGATGAAGACCAAGGAAGGACATCTTAGAGAGTTCGATGATGTGATAACATCAATTGGACCTAAAGGTTTGCCTAGAGATTTCTCCGATCTAAAATTATTTCGTTGGTCTCTTAAAGGTAAGGTGATAGCTGTGAGATTCTACACATTTTTTATGGTTTTTATCGATGGTTTTCTTTTGGGTTTGATGGTTTTCTAGTTTTACCTAACGCTAATACTTCATTAGCAAAGAAAACTTGGTTTTTAATGTGTGTTTCGGGTTCTGAACATTAGAGAGTTTTAATAGCAATAACAAAATATTCAGATGAAAACAAGCAAGTCCCTTTTTGGAAACAATCCAGGGGAATTTACTGCAAGATTAACAACCAACTATACGGGCTGCCGCCGTATAGTTGCAATCTCTTTCGTCTTATTAAAAGGGACAACTTTCATGAAGGGGAAGAGGTCGAAAATAGAACACACGAGCCGCCATACCATCCCAAAGGGATAAAGAAGGGATCCGGAGAAGAAGGGGAAGACATTCTTCATCTTGCTCCATGATCTTAGATCTCCTAGCCACCACACCTCCATAGCCATCACTTGTACTTGAGAGAGAGATCTCCACTATGAAAGATTAGGGTTTGAGATTATTCTTCCCATCTTGAATTGTGTTGGATTTATTTCTATTTCTTATTGTGGATATCCATGGTAATATCAAGAAGAGTTCCCATTATTTAATTATATCAATGATGCTTTCTTCTCTCTTCAGAAACCACTTGATTTCAGCTATTGAGTTATGTAAGATTCTGTAGCTGCAATGCTATGACGAGTAAAAATTTTAGTCTCCTTGTGTCTCACATTCCAAGTGAAGTTGTATTACTCCTCTGGCCCATTATTTCTCAACAGTTATCTATTGACATGGTCACGAGTACGCAACACAACCCCAGTTAACATGTTAAAAGCAGTGTCATCATTTCTCTATGGAAGAGCTGAAATTTTTGAAAAGCAAGGAAAGGAAAAAGGTGCTTTGAGAGTCTTGAAATTTTGATGTGGTAGTAGATGAGTTGTTCTTAAATTGAATGTTTATGGTGCCAACTTGAGTACTCTTAATTGATTAAAGAAACAAAAGCAAAAAGTCTTTCATCAAGAGAAGAACCAAAAGAATTTGTTTCACTTTCCTAGCTAAACTATTGACACTTGCTCGGGAATATAACTTATTTGCTAGGAAGATATATGTGGTTAGGAAGTGGATTCAGTGGAATCTTGTGAATACTTGTATTATCATGTTTAAGATTGCAGGAATTGGGAAGAAAGGAATTGTAGAGGTCCCAACCTTTAATAAGGTAGAGATCCCTGTGTTTACAATGCTAGTCCCTGGATCAATAGCTAGCATCCACAGTTAAGATGTAATATCAAGATACAAAGGTCATAATACAACTTTATAACCAGGAATAACATAATTCATTACATCTTACATAGCTCATTTGGATATCACATTACGATGCAGCAGAAATAACTATATAGCTTGTAGTCCTTCATCTTCAAAGTGCCACAGGAAGTCATGTTGGTTGTAGACTTGTAATCCTATTCAACACACTTCACTAACATCAAACAAACCTGTAAGGTTCCCAACCTTTAATAAGGTAGAGATCCTTGTGTTTATAATGCTAGTCCCTGGATCAATAGCTAGCATCCACAGTTAAGATGTAATATCAAGAAACAAAGGTCATAATACAACTTTATAACCAGGAATAAAATAATTTATTACATCTTACATAGCTCATTTGGCTATCTGAGTACAATGCAGCATAATATAACAATAGCATGGGGTCCTTAATCTTCAAAGTCCCACAGGCAAAAATGTTGGTTGTAGACTTGTAATCCTAATCAGTAAACTTCACTAACATCAAACAAACCTACAACATAACAAGTTACAGCCACAAGGGTCAATACATTTGAATTGTATTGGCAAGTGATACTATGGTAGTATAGTGGAGTCTATCATTTATATGCTTTTGGCTAGGTGGAGCTTAGGCTTGCTTTGCTCAAAATAGGTTTTCCTTATCATTTGAAAACACTAAGTTTTTGATTGTCAAAAATCATCCAAGGCATCTCCCAATAGAAATTGGTGATCCTTCAACCCTTGTTCAACCACAAGTTTTTAACTTAGAAATTTGGATGGGGAGATTTTTGATAGCTTCCATGTATTGATGCTCAAATTGTCCTTTACCAGGGACATGGCTAAGTACTTAGATTTTACTCTCTATAGAGGTGGTGCACTTTCCCCACAAGACTTGGTTTCACCAAGACAAGATCTTTCAGAAGCCTTCCCTTAGACCAGAATGGACGCGTTCCAACCTATCATTCCCCTACCACCAACTATCCATTTCGATAAGTTATTTCAACCTATATTATCCAGGCAGAGCCCATAATGCCAAGTGGCTACACTTGAAGCTTCTCAACATTTGACATATCAAATATCTTTGTTCCTGGGTGGCCATCCACAAGTGAGATACACAAGGTAAACCATAGAAATGGTCCTTGTGAACCACTCAACACAAACCATTCCTTCCATTCCACCCAGGTGATTCATTCACTTAGTTGTTTTATTAATCAAAACACAAGTCCTTGACTTAGAAATATTCCATAGTATGAATATATATTCCACCCTTGTTTTCTACTAGCTAATCTAAGCATGGTAGTAGTAGGAATCTTAACTTAGGAGAATTCTACTAAGGTTTCATCTACTAGGATTTCCCATGGCATAGTTTACACTTAGCAAAATTCCATGCAAGTCCTACTTAGAAATATCACTAATGCATAGTGAAAATAATGGGACAAAAGTATGAAGCATCACTTGCCTTTTTGGTAGATATTATAAGTTCACTCCTTGTCTTTGCAATATTCACACTCTTCAAATCACTACAATTCAATCAAGCAAGCAATATTTCAATCTACCATTCAAGCAACATCACATAAAATAATAGAAACAAAACAATGCATGCAAGCATGCCAAACTTTGTTTTATTTACAAAAGTGGTTTATAATAGGTTATAAACATTCTAAAACACTTATTGGTCATTTTATAAAGTGGCAAAACTATTTGCAAAAGATTTTACCTATAAACCATATTTAAACCAAATCCTTATTTTATGTGATTGAAAATGCCTTTATCAAAGTAGCAATCTTTATAGGGTTCACCAAATACATTTCTAATTCTAAAACTTGGTGTTTGGGGTCAGAGAGTTTAAATCAAAACCTTTCCCAAAGGTTTTCCTCCAAAAGCATTTTTAATAAATAAACATTATTTTTATTTGACTAGAAATGGTTTAAATCAAAGATTTATTCTTTTGCTTCACCAAATATATTTTTGAAACCACAAATTGATTCCTATGGTCAGTAGGTTCAAAACAAACCATTTGCCAAAAGTTTTATCTCAAAAATCATTTTAGAACAAATCTTATATTCTAAATATGTCTACATAAGTTTCTGCAAAAAAATCAATTTAACAGAAACATTTTACTAAAAAAGTGCATGGTCGGAAAGTACTTGTCTTGCTGATTCCATTGATATAAAGTTTGCAAAATTTGGACGTGTGGTTTGAAAGTTATGAATTTTTCAAATTGGAACATCTAATAGACAAGTTTCTGGTTTTTTTAAAACAATCACAGGCCACGCGTCGTGTTGCTATTGGTCGGTACCACTTCGTGCGGATCGACAGATGCGAGCCATTGGATCTAAGTGACATCGCACGGCTCAGAGGCACTACTTACCCCTTCGGGTTAGATTCTATCTTAATCGTCAGATCAGGATCCTACGGACCTCACTGCTTTGACCATGAAGCAGCGGCGCTGGCGGCGGCGTGTGGCGGCGCGCGGTCAGACGGTGGCGGTGTCGATGTTACAGGAAGCGAGAGAGCGAAGGGACGTGCTCACCGAGTTCGTCGCGGCGTGGAGATGCTCGAGGTGGTCCGTGCTGGCGAAGGGGCGCTCGGGGTCGACGGGAATTCTTCACCGGAGTTCGTGGAACCGTCGGGTGCGGTCAGTCATCGACGAAGGAGACTCTAGGGTGCACGATAGAGCAAGCAAGCGGCATGGTTAGACGCACAAATGGGTGGAGAGTATCGGAGCATCAAGGAGGAGTGGAGGCGCGGTCAGAGACTACCTGGAGGCTTCGTCGGAGAAAAAGGCAGACGGCGGCGCGGTCAGTCGAGGTGGTTGCCGACGATAGGGGCATGCGGAGCGAGCTGAGGCCACTGGGAGATGCGTATGGAAGAGGGGAGTAGGCTCGCATGGTCGAGGAGGCAAGGGGAGATGGCGAGTGGCCGGAATTACCGCTGGAGCTTGTCAGAGACAGTGGCGGTCCTAGTGGAATTGGGGACAGCCTGGGGGCAGAGAGGGCTGGGAGAGAGAGGGGAAAGAGAGAGGGCGTCGAGGCACTTTAACGAGCGTCGTTACTGGGAGGAATCGCTCAGCCATTTACTCGAATTTACCTGCTTTGATTCGAACCAGAAACTGTAGAGGGAGAGAGGAGCGTGGTCAGTGCGAGGAGGACGAAGCTGACGGGGCAGTGGGGTCGCTTGGCAGCGAGAGAGAGAAGGAGGAGGTGGGGTCCAACTGTCATTCGCTGTGCGGGTGAGCTTCTGAGTAAGAAGAAAATGGTTCGGGGGTGAGAGGGAGTGGGCTGCTGGGCCTTAGTGGGCTGCCAGATGGGTTGGGTTTGTTTCCATTTTTTTATACTAAACCTTTTTCTTTTCTGTTTTTGAATATTCTGATTTGATTTTCATTCAAATAATTCAAGCAACAAATCAATTCAAACCTCAATCAAAATTTGTGTAGATTCATATACTGATTAATAACACATTCCAAAGTCGAATTTAGAATAATTTATTTATCCTTTTTAGTGTCTTTTAATTATTTAAAATAGTCTCTAGTATTAACTAAATAAGATTTAATAATATTTTTCAATCTCCATTTGAATTCAAATCACCACCAAACTTTGGGTGAGTTTTACTTCTATTTATCAACATATTTCAAAGTCCAAAATAAAATAATACTTTTATTATTTTAGGATCTATTAATAATTAAATAAATAGACCTTAGTCTTTAATTCAAATAGGATTTAATTTATTTGGGAACTCTATTTGAAATCCAAACAATACAAAAACCTTTTCAGTAGATTTCATTTGAAAATATAAAACACTTGGAATTTTTATTTAAAACACAAGTTTTTAATGTTTATTTGAAAATGGAAAAATCCTTTACTCAAATATAATTGGGTATAATAAATCCCTATTATTTTATTTAAATAATGCTTTACTCTATTTTATCAAATAGTAATAATTTATTTCAAAAGCTTGACCAAGATTTAATTTGGCTCTATAAAATAATCCTCATTTATATTTCTACCTTTGCTTTATAAAAACCATATCTTTTTATGTAAAGATTCAAAAATAGTGATTCCAACTATTATAACGTTATTTTATTTGATCAGAATAGGTTTTGATGTTTCCAATTGGAATCAAAAAGTTTCTTCTCACCCTAAATTTCAACAATTATTTATTTTGTTTATTTATTTTTCACATTACAAGATTTGGAAAATCTTGGGATGTGACAAAACCTACAACATAATAAGTTACAGCCACAAGGGTCAATACATTTGAATTGTATTGGCAAGTGATACTATGGTAGAATAGTGGTATCTATTATCTATATGCATTTGGCTAGGTGGAGCTTAGGCTTTATTTGCTCAAAATAGATTTTCCTTATCATTTGAAAACACTAAGTTTTTTTTTGTCAAAATTACCCAAGGCATCTACCAATAGAAATTGGTGATCCTTTAACCCTTGTTCAACCACAAGTTTTTAACTTAGAAATTGGGATGAGGAGATCCTTGATAGCTTCCATGTATTGATGCTCAAATTGTCCATTGTCGGGGACACGGCTAAGTACTTAGATTTTACTCTCTCGAGAGGTGGTGCACTTTCCCCACAAGACTCGACATGCATCGAGACAAGATCTTTTAGAAGCCTTCCCTTAGACCAAAATGGACGCGCTCCAAACCTATCACCCCTACCACCAACTGTCCATCTGGCTTACAAAAGTATAAAAATATTTTAATATGATTTATTAATCATTTAAATTGGGCAATTGTCTTTAGTCAAATAAAATCAAATATGGTTTTAATCCCATATAAATTTTATTCAAAAAATTATTTTAAGTTAATTAGATAACTTTTTAATCTAGTTTGATAAATTCCCATTAATTATTTTCTCGTGATTTAATTAATCATTTACCTAAGGGATTTTGTCTTTATTAAATATAATTTGAATATTCTTTATCTCTTTATTTTATTTGGATTTGGATTAACTTATTCCATTTGCTTATGGATTTAATTCAAGGTTTAAATTGTCTTCTAAATAATTTTCTTGGGATTTATTATTTAGGCAAATTGTCTTTATTTAAATAAAATTGGATATTGTTTAATCCTTATGATTTTATTTAAATAATCTTTTATTCCTTTCTTTTATTCAATAAACTTTCATTTTATTGTTTATGGATTTGGCCAAGATTTAATTTGGCTTTTAAATATTCCATATTTATTTCTTTCTTTGTCTTGTAAAATCCATATCGTTTTATTTATAGATCCAAAATTGGTGATTACAATTTGTATAATTTTTTTTGATATTTGTTTATCATTTCAAATCCTTTTAGGATTACTTTACTCATGATTTTGTATGGATTTTAGATAGGAGTTTTATTATCTTTGAATTTTAATTTCTTTATCTTATTAAATTCATAAGTTTTTATCCATGGATCCAAATTGAATGAAATCAATATCTATGTTTTTATAATATTTTTATTTGTCATTTTTGATCATTTATAAATGTTTGTTGACCAATTTTTATATGGATCAAATCCATAGTCTTTGAGAAATCTTTGGAATGATTTATTCCATTAGCGTTTTAGAGTTTTGGTTTATCTTTTCTATGTGTTTAAATTTCAAGATACATTCACTTAATGCATTTCACTTGATTGAAATTTGTTGGATTCCATTTCATTCAAATTTTTTCAAGAAGGGTTTTGATGTTTCCATTTTGAAACAAAAAGTTTCTTTTCACTCTAAATTTCAACAATTATTTATTTTGTTTACTTATTTTTCACATTTCAAAATTTGGAAAATTTTGGGATGTGACAGGCTACCACCCTTAAAAGAAATCTCGTCCCGAGATTTGGGAAGGCTAGAGGTTACAAGTTGGCTTCAAAACAACTAGGTTACTACCACCCTTCAAAAGGTTTTAAACTAGATTACATCTTGGCTTACTTGGGATCTTGATGAAACTTCTCTGGACACTTGTTTGCATAATGGCCTAGCTCTTTGCATTTGAAACACATTACTTGGCCGATATCCTTCTTTTCCTTTGGTATCATTGCCTCTTGTTTGTTTCATTGGTTCTTCTTCTTTTTTGGGCAATCACTGGCATAGTGTCCCATATCTTTGCAATTGTAACATTGCACTTGACTTTTGTCCTTTTTCTTCTTTTTGGGTCTCTCCAAAGCTAGGAGTTCTTCTAGTTCATGTTCTTCATATCTCACCTCAAAGGTGGAAAATCTTTCTCTCTTCATGGGGCAGTTACTAGAGATATGACCTTCTTCTCCACATGAGTAGCAACACTTTGTGGTCACTTTGGGTATGGCTATATGAGGCATGGTTCTGACTTTGCCTTCATCTTTCTTGGTAGAAGTTGTTCCTTTATGGAGGTTTCCAAACATTTGATGCATTCCATCTTGTTTCATTTATTGAAACAAGATAGATGGGGCATTGGTTAGGGACATGATCATTTCTTTCACATAGGAAACAAGTCACTTGATATGTGGGGCATTCTTTAGTTGGGTGTTTCTCTTCACAATTAGGGCATTGATCCACACGCTCCTTAGAAGTGTGTTCCATGTCTCCACAAATATTGCAAGCTTGAATTCCTTCTATAATATCATCCTTGATTTCATTGTTGTCACAATCTCCTTGGGAAGAGTTGCTTATCATGTTGATCATTTGATTGGTCATCCTTTGCAACAATTGAGATTGGGTTTCCAAAAACTTTTGCATGGTTGGGTCTAACTCATTTTTGTTGTCTAAAAACTGAGTTGTCACTTGATTCAAGTGGGCTTGGGTTGCTAGAAGCATCTCTTGTTTGTTGTTGTCACCATTCTTGATGTTGGAGTCTCTTGGAGAAGTCATCTGTTTGGGTTGGATTGGGATTACAATAGGCAAAATATTTCTAGGGAAAGAATTCTAATCACACACAACAATTCACAAGCAACATGCAAGCAATCATAATCAAACATTCCATTCAAACAACAAGGTTCAAGCACATTTTTAGGCAACAAAATATTTTTGCTACACCACATAAGTTGGTGTGTTTGATCTGAACTAAACATTAGTATGGTGGTCCAACTATATGGTTTTCTTGAGATCATTCTATTCTTCTTAGTTGTTTCTTCTTGAATGAGATCATGGTTTCCTTGGAAAAATTCTTTCATCTTGGTCACAAAGCTTCAAAGGTGATGATGGTTCCTTCTAAGTTGTGTTTCCTTAGTCTTGAAGTCTTGAGTAACATTCTTGTCTCACTTGTAGTCCTTATTTATGTCCAAGTTGAAGTCCTTGATGATACTAAGTTGAAGTCATTGTGATGTTGAAGTTCAAGCATTTGAGTTGGTGAAGTCCTTTGCTAATGTTGAAGTCTTTTCTCTTGGTGTAGGCTTTGTCCATCAAGTTTGAAAACGAAGAGGTGTAGAATCAAAACCAAAAGGTTGAGGAAAGAGTTTACAAGATTGTTTTTAAATAATATTTTTATTAACAAATACAACTCCTATTTTTCTAAGGGGTTTTGTCCAATCTTAGGGATACAATCCTATAGGAAACATAGTGCTCTGATACCATCTGTAGAGGTCCCAACCTTTAACAAGGTAGATATCCCTGTGTTTACAATGATAGTCCATGGATCAATAGCAAGCATCCACAGTTAAGATGTAATATCAAGAAACAAAGGTCATAATACAACTTTATAATCAGGAATAAAATAATTCATTACATCTTACATAGCTCATTTGGCTATCACATTACAATGCAGTAGAAATAACTATATAGCATGGAGTCCTTCATCTTCAAAGTGCCACAGGCAGTCATGTTGGTTGTAGACTTGTAATCCTAGTCAACACACTTCACTAACATGAAACAAACCTACAACATAATAAGCTACAGCCACAAGGGTCGATATATTTGAATTTCATTGGCAAGTGATACTATGGTAGAATAATCGTATCTATTATCTATATGCATTTGGCTAGGTGGACCTTAGGCTTGCTTTGCTCAAAATAGATTTTCCTTATCATTTGAAAACACTAAGTTGTTGTTTGTCAAAATCACCCAAGGCATCTACCAATAGAAATTGGTGATCCTTTAACCCTTGTTCAACCACAAGTTTTTAACGTAGAAATTGGGATGAGGAGATCCATGATAGCTTCCATGTATTGATGCTCAAATTGTCCATTGTCGGGGACACGGCTAAGTACTTAGATTTTACTCTCTCGAGAGGTGGTTCACTTTCCCCACAAGACTCGACATGCATCGAGACAAGATCTTTCAGAAGCCTTCCCTTAGACCAAAATGGACGCGCTCCAAACCTATCACCCCTACCACCAACTGTCCATCTGGCTAAGTTATTGCAACCTATATGATCCAGGCAGAGCCCATAATGCCATGTGGCTGCACTTGAAGCTTCTCAACATTTGACATCTCAAATCTCTTTGTTCCTGGGTGGCTTTCCACAAGTGAGATACACTAGGGTAGGCCATAAATATGGGGCCTTGTGTAACCATTCAACATAACCCATTTACAACCATTCCACCCAGGTGATTCATTCACATAGTTGTTTTATTAAACAAAACACAAGTCAATGACTTAGAAACATTTCATAGCATGAATATAATCAACCCTTGTTTTCTACTAGCTAATCTAAGCATGATAGTAGTAGGGATTTTAACTTAGGTAAAATTCTACTAAGGCATCATCTACTAGGATTTCCCATGGCATAGCTTATACTTATAAAATTCCATGCAAGTCCTACTTAGAAGTATCACTAATGCATAGTGAAAATAATGGCACAAAAGTATGAAGCACCACTTGCCTTTTTGGTAGAGAATATAAGTTCACTCCTTGATCTTGCAATAGTAATACTCTTGAAATTTCACTACAATTCAATCAAGGCACAAATTCAATCTAGCATTCAAACAATTCATCACATAAAAAAACAGCCATGCATGCAAGCATGCAAAAGATTGTTTTATTTGGAAAATTGGTTTCTAATAGGTTATAAACATTTTAAAACACCTATTGGTCATTTATAAAAGTGGCAAAACCATTTGATATTAAGTTAGTGAGAATGGCCACTTTAAATCATTTTGTTTTGCTAGAAATGATTTAAATCAAAGGAATAATTCTCTAGTGTTTGCCAAATATATTTTTAAACACAAATTTTAGTGTTTTAAGGTCAACTGTTTAATATTAAACCATTTACAAAGGTTTCATCTAAAAACCGTTTTTATATCAAAGCAATATTTTATTTTGCTGGAAATGCCTTTCAACAAAGTAATAATTTTCTAGGGTTCACCAAATATATTTTTATATCCAAAACATTGGTGTTTAGGGTCAGAGAGTTTAAATCAACCCATTGACAAAAGGTTTTACTCAAAAAGCATTTTTAAACCATAATCATCATTTTTATTTAACTAAAAATTCTTTTATACAAAGATTTATTCCTTAGCATCACAAAACATACTTTTAAATCTACAAGTTGGTTTTTATGCTCAGTGGTTTCAAAACAAACCATTTGCAAAAGGTTTTACTCTAAAAACATTTGTAGAATAAATTTTATACAAAAAATATGCCTACACATGTTTCTGCAAAAACAACTAATTTTTCAGAAGCAAAAAACTAAAAAAAAGGGCATGGTTGGCAAGTATTCTTTTTGCCGATTCCTTTTATATAACGTTTGCAAAATTTGGACGTGTGGATTTAAAGTTATGAATTTTACAAAATCTAACAACTAATATAAATGTTTCTGGTTTTTATAACAAAGTCAGTGCCACGTGGAATCACCTTATTGGCCATGCCGGTTCGCACAGATTAAGCGCTATGGATCGTCAGACCTAAATACAATCAGGCGGCACAAATGAATTCGTACCCCTTCCTTAAGTCAGATGTTTCTATGCATCGGATCTAGATCTAACGGACATGAGCTAGCTGGTCAAGGTTTGGCGGCGCTAGCGATGGCGATCGGCGGCGGCGCGTTCTGTCTACGGTGGTCTGGCATTCCAGGAAGCAAAGGAGGGAAAGGAGATGCTTACTGCGTTCAAGGTGGCGTGGGGAAGCTTGTTGTTGTCGTCGCAGGTCGAGAGGCACACGGGTTCAACGTTGATTCCTCACCAGAGTTTCCAAATGGCTCGGCCACGTTTGTTCGTCGTCGGAGGTGAGGATTGGAGGCACGCTAAGACAAGCGGAGTATACCATTAGGTTCGTAAGAGAGTCGCGAACATGTGAGCATCACATAGAGGGGAAGGAAATGGCTGGTCTAGGCCTGGGGCTAGTTGTGCTGGGCCAATTCATTTTTTTTCCTCTTCTGTTTCTTTTTCCTTTTCTGATTTCATTTTCTATTTTAAATTCATTCAAATGATTTCAAACCCTTTCTCATTTCAAATCTTTTCAAAATTTTCAGTAAGTTTCTATTCTATTTAAACATGTATTTTAAAGACCATTTTAGAATAATTATTTTATTCATTTATGGTTTATTATTTATTTATAATAGGCACTTGCCTTTTTTCAAATAAAATTTTAATTATATTTTCAAACTCTTATTTGAAATCTAATTTTCACCAAACCTTTTTCAGTAGGTTTTATTTTTTCCATAGTGCAAATAACTCACTTGAATTATTATTTAAAAATATTTTAATATGATTTACTAATCATTTAAATTGGGAAATTATCTTTACTCAAATAAAATCAAATATGGTTTTAATCCCATATAAATTTTATTCAAATAATTATTTTAAGTTAATTAGATAACTTTTTAATCCACTTTGACAAATTCCCATTTATTATTTTCTCATGATTTAATTAATCATTTACCTAAGGGATTTTGTATTTATTAAATATAATTTGAATATTATTTATCTCTTTATTTTATTTGGATTTGGATTATCTTATTCCATTTGCTTATGGATTTAATTCAAGGTTTAAATTGTCTTCTAAATATTTTTTTGGGATTTATTATTTAGGAAAATTGTCTTTATTTAAATAAAATTGGATATTGTTTAATCCTTGTGATGTTATTTAAATAATCTTTTATTAATTTATATTATTCAATAAACTTTCATTTTATTAATTTGGATTTGGCCAAGATTTAATTTGGCTTTTAAATATTCCATATTTATTTCTTTCTTTGTCTTATAAAATCCATATATTTTTATATATAGATCCAAAATTGGTGATTCCAATTTGTATAATTTTATTTGATATTTGTTTATCGTTTCAAATCCTTTTAGGATTACTTTGCTCACGATTTGGTATGGATTTTAGATAGGAGTTTTATTAGCATTGAATTTTAATTTCTTTATCTTATTAAATTCATAAGTTTTTATCCATGGCTCCAAATTGAATGAAATCAATTTCTATGGTTTTATAATATTTTTATTTGTCATTTTTTATCATTTATAAATGTTTTTTGACCAAGTTTTATATGGATCAAATCCATAGTCTTTGAGAAATCTTTGGAATGATTTATTCCATTAGAGTTTTAGGGTTTTGGTTTATCTTTTCCAAGTGTTTAAATTTCAAGATACATTCATTGATGAATGCATTTCACTTGATTGAAATTTGTTGGATTCCATTTCATTCAAATTTGTTCAAGAAGGGTTTTGATGTTTCCATTTTGAAACAAAAATTTTCTTTTCACTCTAAATTTCAACAATTATTTATTTTGTTTATTTATTTTTCACATTTCAAAATTTGGAAATTTTTGGGATGTGACAGGAATTGGACACCAATTTGATATTTTAAGTTCTTTTATTTCAGTCTCGAATCTCCGCTATTCTTCCTTATTTTCTTGTCACTCAAGGGCGAGCAACATCTAAGCTTGGTGGAGGTGATAGCTTTGAGATTCGATACATTTTTCATGGTTTTTCTTGATGGTTTTCTTCTGGATTTGATGGTTTTCTATCTTTACTTAACGCTAATACTTCGGTAGCAAAGAAAACTTGGTTTTTATTATGTGTTTCAGGTTCTGAACAACAACAAGAAGGTTTTCACAACAGAAATACAATATTCAGACGAAACAAGCAAATCTCCTTTTGGAAGAATTCGAGGAAGGCAACGAGTAGGTTTAACGACCAACTATACGGCGGGAACATTTCTCCCACCGTATAGTTCCCGCCGTATAGTTTCCACCGCCTTCGTATTGTCACAAGGAACAACTTTCGTGAAGAGGCTAGAGGCAAAAACACAACATAGCAGCCATTGTTCCAGCCAGAAGGGAGAAACAAGAGATCCAGAGAAGAAGGGGAAGACATTCTTCATCTCACTCCATGATCTTTGACCTCCTAGCCACCACACCCCCATAGCCATTACTTGTACTTGAGAGATAGAGAGATCTTCACCATGCAATATTAGGGTTTGATATTGTTTCTTCCAATCTTGAATTCTATTGGATTGATTTTCTATTCTTATTGTGGATCTCCATTGTAATATCAAGAAGAACTCCCTTTATTTAATTATATCGATGATGCTTTCTTCTCTCATGTGCGAGTATGTTCCTTTGGGCATGGGAGATGTAAAGGATTGGTGAGATGTGATGTGCCTATATATTTTCCATTAGTTTGTGATTGATTTTAATTACTATATTATGTGTGCTTGACTATCTGCGGGATGTCTAATGCTTGTTGTCCAATTAAGGTCCTATACAACATGATAATTTGTTCTACATAGATAATATCTTTTTTGCTACCAGACCGGTGACCCTCGAGTGACACGGGGATATCAATGGAAAACTAGTTGAACTCGAGGAGCACGAGGATCCACTGTGCCTATTGCATTAGTCCAATCCAAGGAGCTTAATTGCTAAGCAACCTAAAGGTTCCTAATTGCCTAGTGACTGACCATGGTTTTGGCAACAGACTACTAGGATTATTGAAGTTGGGATGAAATATACCAAGAGGAGTTTCGCCTAATTATGGTTTGCTCGCCTACACACATACTAATAAGATTATAATTGTTACACTTATCACTCATCCAGTTGGCACAGTCACTATCACCATGAATCGTATCTCCCCGCGCCTACTTTGTCATCTGCACAAAACAACAAACAATTGAATCGTTATTTACTTTTATGCTTTTTATTTCTAAAGTTAACATTTTAGTTTTATTTAAATAAACTCAGTTTAATCCAAATATTATTCTCATTCCAACACTTGCAGTCAATTCACTCGAAGACCTTTGACAACTTTGAGTGCGATAGAGATTTCATTCATAAACACTTACCTTTGGGCTCCCTGTGGGATTGATATCTTATCTTTGCAACTAGATACAAACGATATGTGCACTTGCAGTCAACAATAGGCACAGACAAGGAGGAAGAGACAAGTACTCATGCGAGGTCGTCTAATCTACCCATCCGGGGCTGCCCTGGAAGGAGCGATAGGACCCGGTTGAGTATAGTAAGGCCAGGGAGTGGCCTTGGATAAACCCCGGAAGGACTACGGGAGCGCATCTCCTGCGCTAGGCGTGGCCCGGGAGCCAGAGTCAACTGAGCCTGACAGGACAGGTTCATGCCCTAAGAACTGGAAACGCACCAGCTTCGCTGGACATCATCAGGGCACTACAGTCCACTACTACGCGCCACCGACACGAGTGACAACTCGGAGCCTGAGCTATCACTCAACCATCAAGTGCACTTGTGCATTGCCCTAGGCCATCCATCAGCCACAGGCGCTGCCCACCTACCTAAAGACCACGTGACACACCATGATTGTGCCCGGGAATTCCCTCGGCGGTGCTCCATGCCAGCCTTTGTGGTGACCCCTTGGAGTATAAAACGAGGCACTTGGCCTCGGGGAGAAAGGGTGTTTTTGGGGAGAGTTTGGGAAGTTTTTTAGAGGAGTTTTTTGGAGAGAGTTTTTGGATAAGAGTTTTGAGGGACGAGAGGTCTCTAGAGTTGGAGAAGAGAGCTAGAGAGGGGAAGGTAGTAGAAGAGATAAAAGGTGAGAGGATAAAGAAAGAGGAACCCCAGGAGTGCAGAAGGTAAGATATAAATAGGTCCCTGGCACCGGAGAGACTGTCATCTTGTACCTCGATCCACCCAAGATAGTCCACCAAAGAAGGACGTAGGGTTGTTAGCCGAAGGGCGGACCAGACCTGGGTAAAAAATGTCTGTGTGTCCTCGAATCGGGAGATTCCTACATCGTCGTTAATGTCCAAACGCCTCCGTGCCCACTATAGAACAAATAGGGGGTGCCTATCAACCTCGATTTCCACATTAGTGAGACGCGACATACTCTAGGCCCACTCAGTATTAAAATTTCACCTATCATCTGTGTAGAGAAGTTATAAAGTTGATAATAAGTACATTGGAATATGGATAGGTAAATGAGACTAAATCACGAACAAGGATAATAGATATAGTGATGAAAGATTTGCATTACAAGGATACCAACATCTTGCTTTGGTGTTGTCACATATCATCAAGTGTAAGGATTAGCCCTTGTATAATGAATCAAGTTTACTTGATGATTCGTGTAATATAAAGGAACTAACATGGGCATTTACGTGTTGTTGTTGGTTATTGATATGAAAGGAGCCGGAGTCATCATGTATGCATATTACCGAACTGGACTGAGTCACACGCTTAAGACCAAACAATCAAGTTGTGATAATAGTATATGTGGTTAAGAGAGTCATGTGGAATATGTTCCATATAGACCGAAAAAGTTTTGGAGTTAGTGAAATAGTTTTAGAGAGAAATCATAATAGCTCTGGTGACAACCATTTTTGGAAAGATAGTTCCAAACTCAGTGGTAATGATTTCAAGGTTCATCGTAATCATTCCAAGATGGTTAAAATGTCGAAGAGATTTCAGAAAGGTTCCAATATATAGGTTTGTATACATGAGATGTATCGATCTTTATTCAAAATAAATCGGAGAGGAAGAAAACCACCTGAGAGGTTCCGGTGGGGAGAAATGAACCGGAGGGTGATAACAACAACTCTGTGTACCAATTCGTTGGGAATCCAAGTGAAGACTGCTGTAGCAATCATCTTTTCCCCACAAACATAACTCGAGGGTTTATATCGAACTCTAAGGGAATTGGCTTAGAGATTTATTCTTCCTCTACTCTTCAAGCAACCTACAAAGCAAAGTTTTGTCTTGTGTCCCCAACTCTACTATGTGGTCGTCAATCACAAGGTTTCGTATTAGTAATATGAAATAACAATAATATGTAAAGTAGAGTAAACAAATAAAAACTAGGCAAACAAGACAATAGCAATAAAAGATAGTTTCTTTTGGGTTTTGTGTGTGTGTGTGTGCAAGTGAATAATGTATTTTTGTATTTTCGGAATAATAAATAGCGTAAAATATAAAGTGAGATACTGGTGTTGGATAGGTGTTTCTTATGGTTTAAAATGGACCAGGGTTCATGGGTTCACTTGTCTACTCTCTTTTTGGGCTGCAATGGACACAAACAATTCATCGAAGACATAATATTGGTGGAACTTCTACATGTTTTGATAAGCATTCATGTGGGCATCACTTCCTAACATAGAGATGATGCAACACATCTCTCTTATACTCCTCAAGAAAGGGAAAACTCCAAGCAATCTTGAATTAAGAATCAATAGAGTATAGCCTTAGGTATTTCGACATGATGTTTGAATCAAAAATATGCTACCTTGACCAAACCATATTATCTAGCTATCACAATATAATTATAGCACATGAGTTCACTTTATCCCTAGTGAGGCAGCAAAGAAAGGTAAATACCATAGTAGATCTTGAATTTGTTGTCACTATTCAATCACTACCACCATGCTACTCCATCTAATACACACTTCAACCCATACATTCTCTTGCATAAAAGTGGGATCAGTACAAGTACTTAATAACGGGGTACATGATATTCATCTATCAATACATCTTACACATAATAGGTTCCAATATCATATATCAAATCATAGAACAAAGATCCACCACATAGGAACTACAAATAATACCATACTAATGTTGGGCAGCTCATATGGTACTAGATGTATGAAGAGAAAGAGAGAGAGAGAGAGAGAGAGAGAGAGAGAGAGAGAGAGAGAGAGAGAGAGAGAGAGAGAGACTACCAAAAACCAAAAGTCCATAGGTGAACTAATCCCTCTTCATCATGGTGTTCAAGGTGGAGACATTGGAGAAGGTAGAGATCCCTCTCACAGCAGCTCCAACAGAGATTTCCCCTTCAATCTTTGCTGGTTATGGATCTGTTTCAGCGTTTCTGTGGTGCCTCTCACCAGGAACTCCCGAGGGACCCTATTTATAGTGGTTTTAAGGTAATATGAAGGCGGTGGGCGAAATATCGAGGAGAGGTCGAGGAGGAAAATGGCATAGGTGGCATGCCCACCAAGGCTCTTTTGGGCCTCCTAGCTCATCTGGTGAGGTCCAAGTGCTCCTTGTTAGGTCGGGAGGAGAAAAAACAAAAAAAAAATCCACACACGGTGATTCTAAGATCTAGCTGAGGTAGAAGGCCACAAGGATTATCACTAGATGCACAGTTATGGAATTGATGAAGCACGTCTATTGAATCCAGTGCATTCCTCATGATTCGATCTGATCACGATCGTCGAGGTGCTGATCATACAACACAGTGAAGGGAATATGCCTAAGAGGCAATAATAAAGTGGTTATTATCGTATTCCTTATTTATGATAAATGTTTATTTTGCATGCTATAATTGTATTAATACGGAAACGTTAATACATGTGTGTTTAATAAACAAAAAGGAAGTTCCTAGTTATGCCTCTCTTATAAACTAGCTCGTTGATTAACAAGATGATCAAAGTTTCCTGATCATGGACATTGGATGTTGTTAATAACGAGGTCACAACATTAGTATAATGATGTGATGAACATTCATCCAAAGTATAGCATTACGATCAAAGTCATTGAGTTTATATTGCTATAACAACTTACGAAGTGATCCTAATCCTTAGACCATGAGATCATGTCAATCACTAACACCGGAAGAGTTTCTCGATGACATCCAACGTCACACCGTAACTGGGTGATTATAAAGATGGCTTCAGAACTACTAAAGTGTTATGTTGAGGTTTATGGATCGAGAGTGGAATTTGTTCATCCTGATGACGGATAGATATGCTCCGGGCCCTCTCGGTGATATCACATTGATTAGCTTGCAAGCAAGTGATTTGATCACTAGAATGTTATATCACGGGAACGAGAAAAGAGTGCATGTCAGTAACGAGATCGAACTAGGTATGGAGATACTAGTGTAAAACGTTCACACAATCACAGAAGTCATCGTTGAATGTGTGGGAGTCAGTACGGATCTCCAGGTCCCACTGCTGATTATTGATCGAAGAGGGGTCTCGATCATGTCTGCATTATTCATGAATCATATGGTGACACACTTAAGGGATACCGACACCATTCAGAGCAAATGATATGTCAGAAAAAGAAAAGGAAAGCGCAAGAATTTATTTCACTAGACACTGGAACTGTTTCAGTTGAAATTGCTGAAACTGGTTCTGCATGTGAAATTGAATACTAGCAAGGGGCTTTATGTGAATGTTTGTTAATTAAAGTAATTAACAAAATTATTAATAAATAAATAAAAGAGTTTTATTTAAATGAGAGCTTGCATTAAATTTGGCGGAAATTTAATGCATGTTACTGGATTTTTGAGTGGAGGCTCTTTTATGGGAGTGGAGGATTTTCATTTTGAGTGGGAGCTCCACCCAAATGAATGTGGGAGAGGTGGGGGAAGCCCCCATGGCTGGGCGCCATGCCCCTTGGGTGCCCCCTCTCCCCTATAAAAGGCCCCCTCTCATCCTCTAAAAGCACACCTCCTCGCGAAGGATCTCTCTCCTCCTTTTAGAATTTCCCCATGGTCTCGGATCAGCGAGATAGATGTTGCCGGTGGCTTATTCTAGAAGGATTTGTTGCTTCCGCTGCTTCGCTGGAGCGAGGGCGCGGAGGTTGTCGGGATACCCGTATGTGTGTGCGATCACGGATGCACCACTGCTTTGCGGTGCTGGACTTGATGGTGCTGGACCGGCTGGACCAGATGGACTTCATCATGATCTTGAGATCGACAAGCGTTCGTCTACATCATCCACGAGTACAACCTCCTTAACGCTATTCGGTTTTCGAGGGTATTTATTCTATGGATGTATATTCACCCATTGTTTGTATCTATTAGATAGATCTTGGTACATAGTTGTTCCCATCATAGGAATTTTTTGTTTTCTATGCTGCGAACCCAACAGTTGTATCAGAGCCAGATCTATGCGTAGATGCTTTGCACGGGTAGTACACATATGAGTATGTGGGCGATGATGATCATTTTATTGCTTCTTAGTTGTAATTTGGATATTGGTGGCATAGTGGGATGAAGCGGCCCGGACAAACTTTACATGTCCTCGCACATGAGACCTGTTCCACGCTTGACATGCAACTAGTTTTGCATAAGTGGCTAGCGGATGTCTGTCTCTCCCACTATATTCAATATCTAATTTGCAACGAGTTGTCAACAATTTGTTTATCCTCGTTGTGGTTCATGTTCGTAGGTAAGAACGGTTCTATCTTCGAAAGCCCTAAGCCACATAAAAATTGCAATGGATAAATTAGAGGCGTCTAGTTTAGATTGTTGCTGGGCTAGTGTTATGATATGGTGATGTTGTAAGTATAAGTATAAGATGATACTCTTACAACACACATAACGTGTAAGTTCCATAGACCTTGGCCTTACACATAGAGGTATGATAGTGATCATACCATGATGCACATGATGGAGATCAAGTGCAAGAACCATATCATTTCACTTATTAACATGTGATATTTGATTGCATCTTATATTGCTTGTTTGGCATTTTATTAGCATAATAAGATGATCCCTCATTTAGATATCAAGATAAAAATGTGTTCATCCTTAACTATGCACCGACAATGTTTCGTCTCTTCAATACATCACGTGATGATCGGGTATACTTGAATCCACGAGCATATCTCGGGTGTAATGACAGTTACATACGCGAATACTAAGGTTCTTACCAAGCGAGCCTAGCATGTACAGACATGGCCTCGAAACACGGACCGAAAGGTTAAGCATGAGTCATATGTTTTGATATGATGACCATATGGATACTCGCTTTTGAAGCTACACTGGCTCACGTGATGATCGGACTTGGTGTAGTGGATTTGGTTCATGTAATCATAAAAAAGACACGAGGGATGTGGTTTTTGAGTCGGAGTTCATTTATAATTTGTATTAGTAGAACTCAATTTATCATAAATTAAATCAAGGTGAATTTGCATAATTTGTTGTAGTCATTGGCATTCGTTCACCACCTTATGAATAGTTGTAATTGAGATAATAGAACTATAGAATTCTGGATATTTACTTTACGAACTGGTATCGTATTGTGTTGAGTGTCAATCTAAAGTTTAAAGTCCTATTGCAAACTTTTAGCAAACTCTGTTTACTCCGTAAAATTTGATAATTAGTATTAAATCGAGAATAACAATTCCAGTATCAGTATATTAAGTATCATGTTTGCCTCCACGATTCTTGATTTAAATATCGAGATTATCTAGGAGCTGAAAGAATTGTTTCAGAAACCATTGTCACATCCCAAAATTTTCCAAATTTTGAAATGTGAAAAATAAATAAACAAAAGAATTAATTGTTGAAATTTAGGGGGAAAAGAAACTTTTTGTTCCTCTAATGGAAATATCAAAACTTTACTTAAACAAAAAATAATAATTTTAATGAGAAAGTGACAAACAAGATTAAAAAAAATCAAATGCATGTAATGCATTATAATCTGTAAGCACTTGCATTTTAAACCTGTGGAAAAAAAGATAAACCCAAAGCCTAAACCCTAATAAGAAAAATCATCACATGTTCAATTTAAGATTATGACTATGTTCCATTTAAAATAAAATTGAGCGAAATCATTCCTAAGTGATAGAAAAATGGTAAATAATAATATTACAAAACCACAATATTTGGTTTCACTATTTTGGAGCCATTTATAAAAATATATGATTTACATAGGACAAAAGAAATATCCCAAGGTCAATATAGGCTCATAACAAAAAAATATGAATACTTGAAAGGAACAAACATATTCTGAAATATTATATAAAGATAAAACAAATATTAAATAGAACTAGACGGAGCTGATGTTATGTTCCTTTCTTGCATGCCTCGGATCTAAAATCTGCTCACTACATTTAGCAGCACTGGCAGACGTATAACAACAAATGAGGCTCTATGCAAAGCCAACAATATTTCATCGTGATCCAAACAAAACTATCACAGCTATAAGGGATAAACAGAATGAAAATCTTAGGTGAAACCTCACTAGAAGCTCATGTTAAAACAAAATAACAAATTAAGAATTGGCAGAACGAATACATCAAAGTTTGAATCGCCCATTTTGGAACTATAAATTGAATGTTTAGGTTTATATAAGACAAGAAGAAAAGGAAATATATATTACAAAACCAATTTAAGCCATAAATAAAATCCATGTCTAAATGGAAAAGATTATACATAATGGTAAAGAATTATTTTGTAAAACTTCACAAATTGATTTGATCATTTTTTGGAGCTTTGAATCGAAAGATATGTAATATACAAGATATGGAAAAAGAATTAGGAAATTCAAATAAAAAAACAAATAGGCTTATGTGTCGTGTTAAAATTATATCTATAAAAATAGTGCCAATGTTCTCTATTTATAATAATCTACCCAAAAATATTCTTTTATACATTTTCCAAAAAAGTCTGGTTCAAATTTAAATATATTTGGGAGGCAAACTCTATAAAAGAAAAAAAAACAGAAAAGGAAAAAAAAACAAAACGATTAATGAAAAAAAAGGAGGAGACACAACGATCCACCCCAGCCACCCCACTATCTCAATTCGAACCCTCCACATTTTTTTCTGCCTTCTATTTTCTCTTGGGCTGAAATTTTTGGCCCATCTGGACCCGCTGGACCGAGTCGAGGGACTGCTCGCTCGTCTTCCTCCTCACTCACGTACAACTCGAACATTACAGGTTCCAATGGATGTAGCTTCTCCTTCCATAAAATCTAATGGACGTTTTCATTCTTCATAAAGACAAAATTTATTAAGAATTCAATGGAGATATCATTTAGAGTCTTAATTTCCCATTCCAACATATTAATCTCCCTTCAATCTCGTGAACTGAATGCCATTACCTGGCATGCCTCTTCGATCTTCCTCCACGGGCCATAACAAAAAGAACCGAGCACATCAAGTCGTGCCCCTCAACCTCCTCCGTCAATTTTGTTCTCAAACCGTTTCCAATGGATCTCTCTACTGCCCGTACCATGGACATCTAGATCAAGATTTTGGTGAGTTCATCAAACAAGTATCGTCATGTATAGTAATTTTCTTCTTGATTCCTTTTAACAGTAATCTACCCTCATGAGGCCTATCTCTAGGACATTATCATTCATCAAATAGTCATTGTTGACCGTGTCGCCCGATGCCGCCGTCACTTCAGCCACGTCGCCACGGTACCGGTAGACAAACGTCAAGGTTGTTTGGAGTCTCACTGGAGCGCGCCAAGCACCACACCAATGTTCTTATCTCCGTCACTGATGTCTTGCCGGGCTGGTACTCATCAATCATCATTATCATGCACCATGGTATATAATTATATTTCGTTTCACTTGCCAGGCTCCTAATGCAGCATTCGATAATCTATGTATATTTCTAACTTGATCATGGATGTATTGCTGGGTAAAACCTGGTATAGGCATGCGTGCGTGCATGGAAGAAATATGAAAAGAGTTAGAGAAATAGCAGAGCTCGTACCAGCATATCCTATCTAGCTGCGTTGCTATTTTTTGTTTTCCTTCCTTGATCGATTGATTAGTATACATATTGTATTAGCTCTAGCTCTTGTTAAAACTTCAAAAAATCATAACTTATGTTCTGTTGATCCGATTTTAGCAAACTTTATATCTCTGGAATCCTTAGGAAATATAGAACCCAATGGATCCCTTAGTTTCCAGTTTTGACAAGTATAAAATACTCGAATTTTGTATGAGAGATATAGAGTATTTTGTCATAACTAATAATATGTAAATCATTTTTAGTTGATTCCTTTTGAAAGTAGAAGATAATGAAACCCACTATCAGGTAGCACAAGTTTCCAAAAGTATTGAAACTATTGCAGGTATTGAAATTCACATGTGAGGATTTAAGTATTCACCATGAGATTAATTCCACAATTAATTTATGCATAATCCCTTATTACCGAAGTGAATCCTTCTGAAAATAGTTATATATTGAACCCTCTGACCAGAAACATCAATATAAGAAATTAAACATATAATTTTACTATAGTAGCATTAATCCTATGAGTATAGCCTTTTTCTAGTAATAGAAAACGCTACTAAATAATCTTTTTGCACAAAATGTTGGATTATGCATCAAACCTATATAAAACGATCAGTAGAATATTTTTAGTGTTCAGAACCTCGCTATAAAAATTTCTCAAATAAAATCATCTGGTTGCATGCATTTCATTGTATTCCTGTGATTGTTTTGTGATGCTAGTTTTGAGTGTGTGCTTTTTGCTTGATTGAATTGTAGTGAACTTTGAAGAGTGTGACCATTACAAGATCAAGGAGTGAACTTATATTCTCTACCAAAAAGGCAAGTGGTGCTTCATACTTTTGTACTATTATTTTCACTATGCATTAGTGATGTTTTGAGTAGGACTTGCATGGAATTTACTAAGTATGCTATGCCACGGGTAATCCTAGTAGATGATGCCTTAGTAGAATTTCCTAAGTTAGGATCCCTACTACTATCATGCTTATCTTAGCTAGTAGAAAACAAGGGTGTATTATATTCATGCTATGAAATATTTCCAAGTCAAGGACTTGTGTTTTGTTTAATAAAACAACTATGTGAATGAATCACCTGGGTGGAATGGTATTGCTTGGATGGATTTTTGTTGAGTGGTTACACAAGGCCAGGGGACTGGTGAACCTTGTGTATCACACTTGTGGAATGCCACCCAGGAACAAAGAGATTTGAGATGTCAAATGTTGAGAAGCTTCAAGTGCACCCACTTGGTATTATGGGCTCTGCCTGGATCATATAGGTTGCAATAACTTAGCCAAATGGACAGTTGGTGGTAGGGGATGATAGGTTTGGAGCCAGTCCATTTTGGTCTAAGGGAAGGCTTCTGAAAGATCTTGTCTCGATGCGTGTCGAGTCTTGTGGGGAAAGTGGACCACCTCTCGAGAGAGTAAAATCTAAGTACTTAGCCGTGTCCCCGGCAATGGACAATTTGAGCATCAAGACATGGAAGCTATCAAGAATCTCCTCATCCCAATTTCTAAGTTTAAAACTTGTGGTTGAACAAGGGATAAAGGATCTTCAATCATTGATTGGTATATGCATTGGGTGGTTTTTACCAAACAAAAACTTAGTGTTTTCAAATGATAAGGAAAATCTATTTTGAGCAAAGCAAGCCTAAGCTCCACTTAGCCAAATGCATATAGATGATAGACTCCACTATACTACCATAATATCACTTGCCAATACAATTCAATGTATTGACCCTTGTGGCTGTAACTTATTATGTTGCAGGTTTGTTTGATGTCAGTGAAGTGTGTTGATTAGGATTACAAGTCTACAACCAACATGATTGCCTGTGGCACTCTGAAGATGAAGGACTCCATGATATATAGTTATTTCTGCTGCATTGTAATGAGATAGCCAAATGAGCTATGTAAGATGTAATGAATTATTTTATTCCTGGTTATAAAATTGTATTATGACCTTTGTTTCTTGATATTTCATCTTAACTGTGGATGCTAACTATTGATCCAGGGACTAGCATTGTAAACACAGGGATCTTTACCTTATTAAAGGTTGGGACCTCTACAATAATCATGTGTGACAGATACAACGATATCTGAAACAATGTTTCGGTTCCAATATGATAGAGTATAATGTATGTTCTCATGTTGGATGAGAATTTACAAAGGTTGGAGATGCTAGACATCCTAATCATACAAAAGGGTTTTGGAAAGTAACGTTATACTCACGATTCATATTTATAAGATACATTAGCTTGATCATGAAAGTCGTCATGATAAGGATGAATATAAGATGTATGTAAAGTGTTTACTACACTAAAAAGATTACTAAAGAATGGATTTTGAAAGAATTCCGATCATTTTGATGATGGTGATCTACTTCAAAGTGCAAGTCCAAAGGTATTATTATTTGAATATACACACTTTAGACTATGTGTCATGTATATGGCACCACTGTTGATGTTGATAGATTCTTATAAAAGGAAAAGGAAATGCTGAAAGAGAATCTATAAAATATATTTGGTAGAAAAGAAAAGATTGGAAATATCCAATTTAGGTATATGGATGGTATAAATGTTATGGTTGTATTCTTTGCTTGTTAAACAATGTGGTTCTTGGGTATTGGATACCGAATTGGTTGGTATGAAATTTCATACGGAATGACGCAATTCATGAACCACAATGGCCTAAGTAACTAGCAAGAGAATATGTGATGATGTTCATCGAAAACAAACAAACCGTTGTTTGTATTTCTCGTTGACACCAAAGCTTTCCTTCAAGATTTGTTTTAATAATAGTTATTTAAATCAGGTATTATGAGAACAAAGGTTGTTCAAATAATTACCGTATTCCATATAAGATGGATGATTTACAAATCTAGTTGGAGAAATCACATCAATAAAGCTAATGCTAAAATGTCGCAAGACAAATGATTGGAAGATCACTTACAAAGTGACATCGCTGTTTAAATTATATTGGAAAGAAAACATGTAGAAACTCCATTTTCATGGATTTTTTGAGTCTTTGATTTGATCAAGTGACGCTTGTGAGACTTTCCTCGGGATAATTAAAGAAGAACGAACTACTAAAATATTGGAATTTATACATATCGATGTATGTAGTCCATTATGTATAGTCGTAAGCGATGGACTTCAACTTCATATGATTTCTCCGAAAACTTGAGTGAATATTCACTTAATGAGAAAGAAGTATGAAATATTTGAAAACGTTCAAAGACTTTCAAGATGAAGTGAAAATCATTATAACAATAAAATAAATGGTTTATGATTTTATCATAAGGGATTTATTTGAGTTACAAGTGTGACAAGAAAAATAAATTAATTATGATTTATCATCAAGGGATTTATTTGAGTTTCAACTTTAGCAAAACACCTAGATTTACATCTCCTCAAACACCATAGGAGTATGGAGTGTTTGAGATTTGTAATGAAACCTTGTGTGACATGGTTGGATCAAAGGTGATATTTATAAAACTATCATTATGTTTTAAAAGATTAAAAGCTTTAGGGACTACCGCTTTTACACTGAAAAGAGCTCCATCTTGATCCGTTGAAATGACACCATGGAAGTAATGGTTTGGGGTAAAACCCAAATTGTCATTTCTTAATTTTTGGTATGCTAAGCATAAGTAAGATGTTTACAACCAAAGTCGGATGAACATGTCTTTGTAGGTTATTTAGAATAACAATTGGTTATTCCTCCATAACACCAAGGACAAAAGGGTTTGTCGCTTGAAATGTGAAGTTTCTTGAAAAAGGAATTTTTCGCAAAAATTAAGTGGGAGGACAATAGAACTTTAATAAGGTTAACAAACCTTAGCTAAATGTGCTCAGTTGCACAGCATCGGAAATCGTTCCGGAGGCTGCCATAATGCTCATAGCTTATGTGCCTCAAAGGTTGTGGTCACGGAGATCAAAGTTCCTATTGAACCAAGTAGGTCGGATAAACAAATCAAGTGTTGAAATTTGAGAGTAAATCATTATTTTTTGACAATAATGAACCGACCACATACAAAGAAGCGATGATGGGCTCTGAGTCCGTCAAATGGCTTGAAGCCATAAAATATGTGATAGTTCCATACACGAGAAATCAAATTTGGAACATGGAAGGCCCTCCGGAAAGGTGTAAAAACCTATCGGTCGTATTTGGATATATAAAGAAACAGACATGGATGTTTCACATCTATGAAATAGTCGACATGTCGTAAAGTATTTTATGACAATGTTCAAAGAGTTGACTATGGCAAGATTTGATCTTTCATAGCGATATTTAGTCTGGACGGATTAAAGTAGCAATCACTACATACAATTTGGTATATGGTAGATGAATAAACAAAACAAAGTTCTTCCAATAGAATGGTTACCTATGATGTATACATGACATGGTCCAAAGGGATTTTGTTAATTCAAAGGATGCTAAAAATGGCATGCAAAGTTCAATGGTTGAAGTAAGCATCGTGGAGTTCGAATCTTCACCGTGATGAAAAGGAGTTTTCATCAGGAGACGATGAAGATGCTTGTATTTGCAAAAAATTAATTGGGAGCGCTGAGACATATTTCTAATACATTATATGGAGGACATCTTGTTGATTGGAAATGATATATCTTCTATTGAAAAAGGTTAAGAATTTCATTTCGATGAAAGACTTAGGCAAAAACTGAATATTTAGCATGAATGTCTATATTGGATAGACTGTGACGCTGATATGGTTGTGCCAAACGTACATATATGAGATATTGAAGGAGATCAATATAGAAACGACAAGAAAAGGTTCTTGTCAGATGGAAATGAATTGAATCAAAATTCAAGTGTATCGACACTTGATAAGTGAAGCAAGATTCAAGTGCTTTGACAGTTGATGAGTGAAATCACAAGGATGTTTTGATCAATCATACCATGATATGTACACATCCAGATATGTCCTGTCCTCTAAGTGTTATGAGCATATACCAGAATGAATCATAAAATGATCATTGGACGATAGTGAGGATATTCTTATGATCTTTTGGAAGAACTAAGAATATTTTTGTGTAGAGGTGACAAACAATTACAAATAGTTCATTGTAAAGCGTTACATTGATACTAGTTTTGTCACAAGATACAAAATTAAGTTTATCTCAATTTAAATTATGGGTGGCACAATGTAATGGAAAGGAGATTCCATGACGGATTTGGATGAATTCCAAAGTTAACACATTGTGGCGGATACTACAACAAAAGGGCTAAGTATATGACTGCTATAGTAGCAGCAAAGGAGGGAATTTGTGTCAAGTAGTTTGTTATCAAACTAAGGTGTGGTTCGCAACAGGCTAACACTAAAGATATATTGTATGAAAATAATATCGACATGATTTAACCCCAAGGAACTAAAGGTCTATCCAAAAGACCAAATTTATACAATGCCATCTCATTGGAGAATGCGTGATGCGTGGAGACGCACAGACATGCAAATACACATGGACCTGAAAGCATCAGATCCGTAGATTATATTAACCATTTGCAGTTGCGTATATGGAACACCAGAAAGCCATAGTTGTAAAAATATGAAAAGTTTTCAAACTAGATTATTGTCTGTAGTCCAAGTGGGAGACTGAAGGGAATATGCCCGAGAGGCAATAATAAAGTGGTTATTATCGTATTCCTTATTTATGATAAATGTTTATTTTGCATCCTATAATTGTATTAATACGGAAACGTTAATATATGTGTGTTTAATAAACAAAAAGGAAGTTCCTAGTTATGCCTCTCTTATAAACTAGCTCGTTGATTAACAAGATGATCAAAGTTTCCTGATAATGGACATTGGATGTTGTTAATAACGAGGTCACAACATTAGTGTAATGATGTGATGAACATTCATCCAAAGTATAGCATTACGATCAAAGTCATTGAGATTATATTGCTATAACAACTTACGAAGTGATCCTAATCCTTAGACCATGAGATCATGTCAATCACTAACACCGAAAGAGTTTCTCCATGACATCAAACGTCACACTATAACTGGGTGATTATAAAGATGGCTTCAGAACTACTAAAGTGTTATGTTGAGGTTCATGGATCGAGAGTGGAATTTGTTCATCCCAATGACGGATAGATATGCTCTAGGCCCTCTCGGTGATATCACATTGATTAGCTTGCAAGCAAGTGATTTAATCACTAGAATGTTATATCACGGGAACAAGAAAAGAGTGCATGTCGGTAACGAGATCACACTAGGTATGGAGATAACTATGATCGAATCTCGGACATGTAATATATCATGAAACAAAGGAATTAAGATACTAGCGTAAAAGTTTCACACGATCACATAAGTCATCGTTGAATGTGTGGGAGTCAGTACGGATCTCCATGTCCCGCTTCTGATTATTGATCGGAGAGGGGTCTCGATCATGTCTGCATTATTCGCGGACCATAGGGTGACACACTTAAGGGATACCGACACCATTCGGAGTAAATGATATGTCATAAAAATAAAAGGAAAGCGCAGGAATTTATTTCAATAGACACCGGAACTGTTTCGGTTGATATTGCTGAAACTGGTTCTGCATGTGAAATTGAATACTAGCAAGGGGTTTTATGTGAATGTTTATTAATTAAAGTAATTAACAAAATTCTGAATAAATAAATAAATAAAAGAGTTTTATTTAAATGAGAGCTTGCATTAAATTTGGTGGAAATTTAATGCATGTTAGTGGATTTTTGAGTGGAGGCTCTTTTATGGGAGTGGAGGCTTTTCATTTTGAGTGGAAGCTCAACCCACATCAATGTGGGAGAGGTGGGGGCAGCCCCCATGGCTAGGCGCCATGCCCCTTGGGTGCCCCCTCTCCCCTATAAAAGGCCCCCCTCTCATCCTCTCAAAGCACACCTCCTCGCGAAGGATCTCTCTCCCCCTTTTAGAATTTCCCATGGTCTCGGATCAGCGAGATACATGTTCCCAGTGGATTTTTCTGGAAGGATTTGTTGCTTCCGCTTCTTCGCTTGAGCGAGGGCACGGAGGTTGTCGGGATACCCATATGTGTGTGCGATCACGGATGCACCACTGCTTTGCGGTGCTGGACTTGATGGTGCTGGCCCGGCTGGACCAGATGGACTTCATCACGATCTTGAGATCGGCAAGCGTTCGTCTACATCATCCACGAGTACAACCTCGTTAACGCTATTCGGTCTTCGAGGATATGTATTCTATGGATGTATATCCACCTGTTGCTTGTATCTAGTATATAGATCTTGGTACATAGTTTTTCCCATCGTAGGAAATTTTTTGTTTTCTATGCTGCGAACCCAACACACAACTGCTGGTATCCCCCCATGCAAAGAGGAGTGCCGGCGGTGAACTACTATGTACAGTACGGCGGCAGGACTACTATGGAGCTAGGGTTTCCAATGCATGGAATGCCCTAATTGTCAACCCTCCCGGGTATATGCGCCCCACTATAAATAGGGGGTGGAAGTAGGCTCCACTCACTTGTGGGCCATTCACTAAAGCCTATATGAGTCACTGTGAGTCCAACTCACTGACTCAACCCTGTGTTATTCAGGTCCAACCCAAACGACTTGCTCCCGCTCTTATGTGTGTGACCGCGCAGGCTCCTGGAAACTTGGACACGATTGGAGTCCCACTCACAATCGATCAACTAGTAGTGGCTCCTAGCAGAATGTTTCGATTACCAAGTACCAAAGAGTCATGACTACATACCTTCCAATGTGACTTATGTCTGAGTCTCTTTTTCCTCATGATATACCATGTAAAACTATAGGTGAATAAACTTAATCCCTCAAATAGTTTGAATCTCTTCTCGATCTGTGATATGTGATTCATCCGACTAACTCTTAGTCGATCGCCTCGATTAACACTTAACCGAGTCGTGCATGGCCATGCTTTCCAAATCATATCACATGAGAGGGCCAAGAGAATATCTATATAGATGGAGGGGCAAAATCCCATCTTTGTTATTCACATCACCCAGCTTGGTTCTCGGTCAACCCGAACTCTGCTTTATAACTGCCTTGTTACAAATCAGCGTTTGACAGAATCTAAGTCGATGATCCACAACTCGAATTGTGCAAGAACCTCAGGTCTAAGGTTTACGTTGATTGAGACATACAAATGATGTATTGTTCATTGTGTCTCAGTATGGTTCAATCCGACTCTCTAAACTCTTTAGCTGAATTCGTGTAATTTAGAATAGCATCACCATGCCCATGACAAGTAGAACCAAGTCATCAGCCGACATTCACATTAGTATAATTTCTGTGTCCAGCACAACTTCAATGACCAAGGATATTTAGTATGAAAACATGAATATATAGTTCCACAACAGAATCACATATTTAGTGATATACATCAGATGTTCATGCAAGGATAATTTAATAACTTTATGAATATAATGGGAATTACATCATACATGATTGTCTCTAGGGTATATTCCCAACAGTCACCCACTTGCACTAGAGTCAATCTTCCGACATCACATGTCTAGGAATTTAATGCCCATATATCTAAAGTGCGCCTCATGCTTCGGCTGTGGTAGCTGCTTTGTCAATGGACCTACAATATTTGCATCCATGTGTACCTTGCATAACTTGATATCTCCTTGATCCAAAAACTGGTGAATCAGGTGGTACTACATGAGTATATGTTTGTTCTTATGGTGTTGTCTAGGTTCCTTGGCGTGTCCAATGGCACCATTGTTGTCACAATACATGTCTAACGGATTGGACAATCTCTGAACCACACCAAGATCCATGAGGAAGTTCCTCATCCAAACGGCTTCCTTTGCTGCCTTCAAGGCGGCACCATACTCAGCCTCTGTTGTAGACACAGACATAGTCTCTTGCTTGGAACTCTTCCATATCACAGCCCCTCCATTTATTACAAACACATATCCAGATTGCGAATGAGAATCATCCGAGTCAGTGAAATAACTCGCATCCGTGTAACCCTTTACACTTAGTTCATCCTCACCTCCATAAACTAGGAACATATATTTAGTCCTTCTCATGTACTTAAGGATATTTTTAGGCGCTGCCCTGTGGATTTCTCCAGGGTTAGCCTGGTATCTACTCACAACACTTAGAGCATAGGAAACATCTGGCCTAGTACAAATCATGGCATACATGATGGAATCAACTACCGAAGCATACGGAATCGCACTCATCCGACATCGCTCATTAGTTGTCGAAGGACACTAAGTCTTGCTAAGTTATACACCATGGGACATTGGTAAGAACCCCTTCTTAGAATATTCCATGTTGAACTTCTTCAACACTTTGTCCAAATATGTATTGTGACTCTATCCAATGAGCCGCCTAGATCTATCTCTATAGATCCCGATTCCTAGAATGTCAGTTTCCTCACCACAAGTCTTTCATTGAGAAACGCCTTTCCAATGATTCATTGGTTTCTTGCAACATATGGACATCATTTCCAATCAGTAATATGTCATCCACATATAAGATCAAAATGTTTAGTTTTATCCCACTAAACTTCTTGTATAAACAAGAATCATGATCACTTTTGATGAAGCCAAATGATTTTACATCCTCATCAAAGCGAATGTTCCAACTCCGAGATGCTTAATTCAACCCATAAATGGATTTCTGAAGCTTGCATACCTTGTCAGTATTAGCCGGATCGACAAACCCCTCGAGCTATATCATATACACATCCATAGTTAAATTTCCTTTAAGGAAAGTTTTTTTGACATCCATACGCCATATCTCATTGTCGAAATATGCTTCTATAGCTAATAAGATACAAACTGACTTAAGCATCACTACGGTTGAGAAAGTCTCATCATAGTCAACTCTGTGAAATTGTCGGAACCCCTTTGCAAGAAGTTGTGCTTTATAAACAGAAACATTTCCATCCATATCATTTTTCTTATTAAAGACCCATTTGCACTCGACGGGTCTTGCACCGTTTGGCAAGTCTACAAAATTCCAAACTTGATTTTCATCCATGGACTATAACTCGGATATCATGGCTCCAAGCCATGAATCGGAATCAGATCCCACCTTCGCTTCTGAATAAGTGGTCGGCTCATCATCGTCTAACAGTAATACATCATGAACACTTTGCAATCTGGAAGATCTTCGCAGTTCGGGTGTAGTTGTCGGCTTAGCTACCACGACCGACTCATCCTCTAAGGCTTTCGCCGACATGCTACTAGTCGGTTCCTCTCGAATTTCTTCGAGCTGCACTGTGCTCCCACTGACTCCCCGACTGAGAAACTCTTTCTCAAGGAAGACACCGTTCCGAGGGACAAACACTTTACCATCTTCTCGGTTGTAGAAGTAGTAACCTAAGGTTCCCTCAGATACCCCACGAAAATACACTTATCTGACTTGGACGTGAGCTTGTCCGGCTGAATTTTCCTGACAAATGATACACAACCCCAAATCTTAAGAAAAGACAAACTTTGGCTTCTTGCCAGTCCACATCTCATGCGGTGTCTTCTCTACCAACTTTGATGGTACTCTGTTTAGTGTGAATGCTGCAGTTTCTAGACAATAACCCCAAAATGATAAAGGCAGATCTCTCTCACTCACCATTGATCGTACCATGTCCAGCAAGGTCCGATTCAGCCTTTCTTAAATACCGTTCCTCTATGCTGTTCCTAGGGAGTGAGTTGGGGAACTATTCCAGAACTCTTCAGATGGTCATCAAACTCATGGCTCATGTACTATCCTCCTTGGTCCGACCAAATAAACTTTATTTTCTTTCCATGTTGATTCTATACTTGATTCTGGAATTCCTTAAACTTTTCAAAGGCTTCCACCTTATGTTTCATCAATTAGACATATCCATAACGACTCAAATCATCAGTCAAATTAATGAAGTACTCATAACCACCCCTGGTTGTCATGCTCATTGGTCCACATACATAACTATGTACTAGTCCTAACAAGTCAGACGCCCTTTCGCAACTCTTTGCAAAAGGTGTCTTGGTCATTTTGCCGAGTAGAAAAGATTCGCATGTCTCGAACGAATCCAAGTCGAACGAAGTTAGGAGTCCATCATCATGGAGCTTCTTCATGTGTTTCCAACTTATATGACCAAGGTGAAAGTGCCAAAGGTAAGTCATATTCAGATCATTTGGTTTTAACCTTTTAACATTTATGTTATAGACCAACTCACCATCAAGATTCAAAATAAATAATCCGTCCTAGATGGGTGCAAAGCTGTGAAACATATCATTCAAATATAAATAACAACCATTATTCTTAATATTCGACTCATAACCTTGTCTCATTCAACATGAGGCAAAAATAATGTTTCGACTAAGCACGGGTACATAATAACAATTATTTAGCTTCATTATGAAGAAGGTAAATGAAGTTGCATCGTGCCGACTTCCAACGCAGCGACTCTCGCCTTGTTGCCGACTCGAATGTCAACCTTGCCTCTTGTCATGCTCCCAGTTCTTACCAGTTCCTACAACGAGATGCAGATGTGAATAACTTATCTGGTATCATATACCCAAGAACTATTAGGTGCATCGACAAGATATATGTCTATAAAATTGCAAACAAGCGTACCTGAGCCGGAAGTCACACCGCCACTCTTGGCTTTGTCAGCCAAATACTTGCTGTATTTCCTCTTCCAGTGGCCATCTGCCTTACAATTTAAAGAAAGTGGATCCGTATGAAGGATGTCGTGGGAATGGCCACGGCAGATGTTGCGATTGGCAGCGAGTAGTAGAATGAGGGGCAAGGGCGGTCAACCATCTTCGGTGCGAGATGAGGGCGGAGACACAAGGTTTTACCCAGGTTCGTCCCCACGGAGGGTAAATACCTACTGCTAGATTGTATTATCAATAGATTACAGTGGTAGCGAGCTTGGCAGCTAGGCGACGAGTCGATGGGGTATCTGATGAAATGTGTCTGCTATGCGTACCCTAGGGAGGTTAATATAGGGGTACCTCGCGAGGGTTTACAGATCTACAACCGAGTTGGATAAGGACTCGGAGGATTTTGACCTAATCCGACTGGGCCTAGCTACGCTTCTGGGCCTTCAGCTTCCAGTCGCTTGGCTCCTTCTTGGGTCGTGATACAGTCGCCGTCCTGCAGGCCCACACGCTAGGAGTTGGATCCAGCAGGGAACGTCCTACTAGGTATACCCCACTAGGCATATCCCCATCAGTAGTCCCCGAGGCCGTCGTTGATTCGTCGTAGGTCTACTTTGGCAGTCAGAGTATACGGGTCGAATTTGGACGCCCAGTCGAATCGGCGGTGGACTCCCTCAATGAAGGAAATAATCCTCAACATATATCTTCAATCGCAATATCGACGACTAGTCGAATTGCCAATTTGGCAAGTAGTCGAGTCACAGCTTTGGCGAATGAGTTAGCGAGTCAAGTAGACGAAGTTGGACCATAATTTTTGGTCAAACTAGCCGTTGGGTAATCCAACGTTAATATTGGCGTAATTACCGCGCGGTAACGTCTCCTCCAAAACTATCGGGAAGCAATCGCTATATAAGGAGAGTGACGGGGGAGTTGTGAGTCTTCCTCACTTTTTCTCCAATCCTGCACACACCGTTCAGTCTTCCATTTCCTCCCGATTTGGAATTTCCATAGCGAACCAGCGAATCCAGATCTCCGTTTTGATGGCGCCTCCAAAGGAACCGTGGGGCAAGTCCAAGTGCACCAGGGCGTCATTGAAATCCTTTCAAGACACGGGGATCCTCTGCGAGGGAAGATGGCTAATTCCCTCGGCCGGAGAGATGGAACCGGAAACCTGCACCGGCGAATTCATCTGCTTCACCAGCCACCTGGAGAGGGGGCTGGGATTCCCCACTTCGATCTTCTTTTGGTGGTTCTGCGCCTACTACACCATTAAGCCCTCACATCTGGGCCTCACAACGTCGAGTATCTCGCCATTTTCGTGGCGTTCTGCGAGTGCTACCTCGGGTGCCGCCCCTACTTCCCACTATGGCAGGAACTGCTCCACGTGCGCGTCGGTCATAAAGGAGCCGACGGCCCGATGCTGGCAGTTAGCGGCCTGACATTCCAATTGAAGAACAAGGCCCCCTTCATTTACCTCATGCTACCAAAGAAGGTGGCCAACGAGTGGAAGAAGTACTGGTTTTACGTCAGCGAGTCGACCCCAGACGGCGAGGTGCCGCTCCCAGCATTAACCGCCAACAGGATCAAGCTGCGTCGGCTGCAGGTGGCCAAGCTACCCCATGACTAGAGGATGGTCGTGGACGAGATGTTGACGATGATCCATCAGCTCAAGAAGGATGGGATTGAAACCATCAATTTATATAACTGTTGGCTTAGATGGCGATTGGTGCCATTGGCCAGTCGCTCCTACTGTATGTATGAGTACACCGACAGGGACAATGGGACCATGTCCTGCACCGCCGACTGGAAGGAAGACGACTTCGTCGCCACGCTAAGGAAGATCACCGACGCGGAGTACGTCGATCCGAAGGCCGGGATCTCTCTGTATACCGCGAAGCTCCAGGCGTCGATGGTAAGTTTCTTTGTCCTCTCTACCTTCACAGTCACAGAAATGCAGTCGCGGTTTACTGACATGTGCTTGTCCTTTTCAGCTGTTCCAAGTCATGGAGGGTTGGCTTCCTCCCGCCGATGAAGAAATCTTCGAGGATTTTGAGGGGGATTCAAGCAAGTCCTCCGAGGATGATGACGAGGAGGTGGAAGTTTCCGCGCCCACGTCCATGGCTTGGAAGACCCGCGGGCAGCGGCAGTGCAAACTTGAGGCTAGCCGGATCCTTGAGGGACACAATGGGGCGAGGGCGATGTTCAAGAACACAGTTTGCGGCGGGTGGCCACGCCTTCTAAGAAGAAGTTGCCCGCGAAGAAGAAATCACCTAAACTGGTGTCTCCGCCATGGTCTACGGTCAGCTCCAAGTCGGGTAGTGAAGCCGACAATGCGGAGGCCGAAGCTTTGAGGAAAGATCCGGAGGCGACGGATCCGAGAGATGAGGATGTGGTGGAGAACGAGGTGCCTCTTGCAGCGATCCCACCGCCATTCTTGGCGGTCTCAGGGCTTGGAGCCGCTCTGGCTGTGGCGACCTCCCCGTCGAAGGAGGCACCAGTAACAATTGGAGCAGAACTTCCCGCTGCCGCGGCCTCATCATCGAAGAAGGTTGTGGTGTCGTGGGCCCCAGCCATGTTCGGGACGGGCATCAATCACAAGCTGGGACCAGAGTTGGAGAAGCCAGCGCACATCCGCACCGGTCTGCGTTTCATTCCGGCCGCCAGGTACGCTTTGGTGGCCAAGTTGGAGAAGTTGACTCAGAGTAGCGTTTTGTAGTTGCTGACTGAGTTACTAATCGTGCCTTTTTGTAGGACTGGTGTGAAGAAGATTGGTCATCCTTTAGTGGTAAAGGTACCACCAGTAGCCATGGGAGGGGAGGATGATCCCTCGAAGAAGAGGAATGGCGACGAAGCCGAGGCACCCGCTGAAGGTGCAAAGAAGAGGAAAGGCGATGACTCCGTCATTGACACGGACGAGCCAAGCGATGCACCGAGCGAGGCGCCGACTGGAGTTGACACGGACGTGGAGGCCGGAGTGGTCGCGGGGTCACAGCCAGGTGAGGCGACCGCGTTGGTTGGGGCGTCAGATCCCACGACTAGCGCTTCGGGGGGGGGGGGGTGGCGGCAATGTTTCCCTGCTTCATGGCGAAGGCCTCCGCCACGGGAGCTATGACGCAATCGCCTCAGGTGCCCAAAGTTTTAGAATTGGACGTCAGGCAGCGTTGCGGCCGAACATCCTTTGTGCTACCATCAGTGGACGCTGTCGAGCTGCACAACATGTTGGGCGCAGCTACCTAGGTATGTCCAGTCCCTGAGGATCTGCGCGCTGAATTTCAGCGGGTAGATTCCTATGTCTTTTGTTGTCCAGTCCCCGAGTGGCTAGTTGCTGAAGTTCAGCGGGTGGCACTTAGAAACATTGTTGTCCAGTCCCGAGTGGCTGGTCGCTGAATTTCAGCGGATAGGTACTTAGCAACTTTGCTGTCTAGTCCCCGAGTGGCTAGTCGCTGAATTTCAGCGGCTAGGCACTTAGAAACTTTGTTGTCCGCTTATTTGTTATTCCTCTTTGCAGGGTCTTCACGTGAGTCGGCGGAGCAACTAGACGTAAAGGAGCACTTGGAACACGACCTCTGATCCATGCAGGAGGTGAACCAGCAGCTTTGGGCGGCTGCAGGTGGGTGTTTTGAGTAACTTGTCAGTTCTTTTGCTTTTGTTGTTTGGAGTGTCATTTTTATTTTGTTTGCAGAGGAGCACTCCGCCGTGCTTTCCAAGGCCCGTGAGGCTCTTGTCCCAAACGTCGAGTTAGAGACTGCCAAGTCATCGTTGATCGCTGCGGAGAGGCGGGTTGCCGAACTCGATAGGGAGCCTAAGGCCGCGAAGGCGGAGGTGTCGTGGTATTGCCGATGAGTACGCCATGGAGGTGTCCTCATAGTGCAGGTTTCCAGACATGGGGGAAGGCGTACGGTTGACGGGTACGAGGTTACACACCTTACCTAGGTTCAGATCCCACAATGGTGGCGGAATCCTACTCCTGCTATAAATCACTATAAGGGCAATATGCCGAGTTAGAGGGATTGGTTCGCTGTGCGAGATGACTAGAGAGTCTAAGTTATCGTTCCCTAAAGGCTCCTGTAGGCCCGACTTATATAGTCGCTAGATTCTAGGGTTACACGGAAAAGTCCTAGCCGGACAGGTTACAGAGTCCTACACTGCTTACTACTAGTCTAGCATGTCTTGCACTCCACGGCTCCGGGTACGTCGTTGACTCCTCCGTAGCCTTCCTCTATCCGGCATGGGCCTCCCTTCTGGATCCATCTAACTGGGCCGCCCAGCAGGCCATGGTCCATGCTACCAACTGTGGGCCACCCGGGTTATCCGGATAAGAGACATGCTATGAGGATACCCATATAGCATATCCCCAACAGTAGCCCCCGGAGAATTCCGAGATCTTGTGCCGTCATGCCTCTTCAGGTTGAATGCTCCGTCTAGATGGATGTCGGCAAATCGTCAAGCAATATCTTGTAGTCCTCCCAAGAACCATGTAAGGTATTCTCCATCTTCAACTTGTAAGTCAGAGAATTGCTGAATCTTCTATCGTACTCTTCCGTAGCCGGACTGGATCCGTCCATGCCGGAATATTCCGATGTGATGGTTCACCTGCTAGTAACAGCTAGGACGGCGTAGACATAGGTCAGCAACGCCTCGTAACTCACACATGCGGAGAACGCAATCATGTCCACTTTTCCCGCGCAAGCGATACGAACCGTTGGCGGTGACAGTTGGGAACGTGGCCAAATTTCCGCGCACGCGCCCGCACACGAAGTCCACGCGCCGACCATTCGATCGTCTTGCACGAATCTTGACGCTAGGGGTTATAAATTATAACTTCCGATGATTTTTACTTTTCACCTCATTCTCCTCCTGCGTCGTCTCCTTCCTCCAGCGAGCACCTCCTCGATCTCTCCGCACGCACGCGAAAAACCCTAGCCTCCCCATCCTTCCAGTCACCACTTCCTCCTCTCCAATGGCAAGCAGTAGCTCTGCTCCCTCCATGGCAGCGTCAGGTGATGCTACGGCAAAGCCGGCAAGCACCCTATATGTTCCTCCAGAGGACCTGGTGCTGTCCAAGTCCGTGGTGGTCAAATCCACCGGCGGCGACCACAATCCAGTGGCGCTAGAGCTGCTGGAAGAGGAAAGCAATTCCCACAAAGGGGACTGGCGCAGCTAGGATATCACGGACCACGACATCAAGGAACTGCTCATCGAGGGCTACCTCCCTGCGACGGAGGGGCTCGTCTGGCGGGCGGCACCGGCCGGCGTGGTCACCCCTTCTCCCCAAGACGGAGAGAAGGTGTACCTCCAGGCCCAATTGGTACGCGGCGTTTCCTTGACCATCTCCAATTTCTTTCTAGCTGTCCTTAGCCATTACCGAGTACAGCCTCAGAACCTCTCCCCCAATATCATCCTTGCGCTTAGAGACTACGCGACGCTCTATGAGGGTTACTTATGGATTAGGCCTAGGCTAGATCTCTTTATTTATTTCTTCACCATCAAGAGGGAAGCCAGAGCTGGCAAGGACGAGCTCAGGAACTGTGGGACAATTAGTTTTAAGATCCGGCCTGGCCGGCGGTTCCCCGACATCGTCGGCCATGGGTCTTGCAAGAACTGGCAACAGACGTACTTCTATGGCCCAGATATCCCTCTAGGCGGCCGAGAAGAAACATATCCGGACTTTGTCGACGAAGCCGCTGCCGAAGCCCCGACATGGAGATCCCAGGCCACCCTTCCCTCAGACAACGAAGCCTCCCGCTTCATTAGGCAGATAGAGTTGTTCATAGACGCGGGGCTGACCGGGTTGGACCTAGCCATGTGCTGGTTCGTCAGGCGGATCCAGCCTCTGCAGCACCGCTCCAAGGTGATGCATGAGTACTCTAAAGAGAGGAAGGATAGCCACCGCATCTTCGTGGACAACTACTCGAGTGAAGGACATTGTCAAGGTGAAGGACAGGAAGCATGGCTTCGCCATCACCTACGACATGTTCAAGGAGGGGAAATTCCCAGAGGTACCTGTTTATATTACGTGTATGACATATACTCCCGTTCTTCCATCTAACCATTACCATCTCATCTAACACTTTTGGGATTTCTCTTGACAGCTCAACAGTCTAGATGAGGATAGCATGGTTGTCCAAATCTATGACCCGAAGATGAAGGAAGTCACCGTCGTGTCCGACGACGATGTCCCGCTGGAGCAAAAGCGGAAGAGCTCCACCTCTGATGCTGCCGACGGAGGCAAGAATAATAAGACGGAGGGTGGACCTCCAAGAAGTCCACTGCCGTCCTGGAGGCGGAGAAAAGAAAGATTACCGGGATTCCTTTTTCCAAAGCACCCCCTGTTGTGTAAGCCTCTTTCTCTCCAACATTTGTCCATTGCTCGTCTTATTCCTGTACTTATACTTTTTGCATGTTTCGGGAAGAAGGCCAGTACTAGTTTGAAGAAGACCTCCAAAACTTTGGGGGTTTCTAGAAATATCTATAATATCTATAAAGTTCATCCCCACTACCTGCATTTAATGTTTGCAAGCTCAAATCTGGTGCATCCACGTCACCCCAATTACCTCAATCCGTTGGATTTCCAAGATGTGGCTGTAATCTGTCACACCATTAGTCTCACGCGGCACCAGTTGTATCGCTCGAAAAAATAAAGTGTGTTACCTTCGGCCGTCACTGCTGCGCCAGAAGTCGATCTGCCCATTCTTTTGATCGCCCCCCAATGCCTCTTGATCTTCCATGTAGTTGTTGTTTTTACTCCTCACATTATTGGGTGGTAACGCCCGTTGTAGCACGATGGCTCAACGATGTATTTGAACCCCTCGGTTCCCTCTCGAGAAACATGGTCGATGTGTCCTTGTGTGTGTTTCCTGGTGTTGCCATTGAGCTCTACTCCAAGCAGCCAGGGCACCACAAAGCGGAGAAATTGAAACATCAGTGAGCCGCCCCTCTTTCTGCTCTCTTCCTAGCTATATTCTTCTCCTCTCCATCTCTCTCTATCTTTCCGGTGGGTGGAGGTGTATTGTCCTTCATTGAATACTGTGAAAACTGTCCTATTTCCAGGTTCACCAAACAAGGCTGGACGCACTGTGTCGAATCTTTGAAACTATCTTCTGCCGTCAGGTTCACAGAATCACAGGTGATTGTCGATTCATTTGACCACACAGTTCATTGCTAATGTGTATTTTGAACAACGTTTTTTCGCTAATGTCAGTGTTGTCCCAGGAAGAATTGCTGTCTCCTTTTCCTTACCCACACTGCTAGCACGTTACAACAGTTTTTTGATTATTTGCATGTATAGTTTCTTCACTTCTTGATGACCGATTGAGCGACGCCTTTTTTTTAATATAGACGCCTTTTGTTGTTACAACCGACAGACAACATTGTCATTGTGCTGTGCTGCTTTGGTTAAAATTGTTTGTTCCAGCAAGCATCCATCGGCTCACTTATTGTGTTTTTTTTCTATTTCCGTATATGTCTTTGTTCCAGATCTGAAGGATACATAATAATCACTTGCTGGTGAGTCTCTTCTATGTTCCTTCCTTCTATTCATTCTTACTTGAAATTCCTTTGTGGGAAATCTGAATTGTCAGGCAAATATAAATCTCTTGCATCTTGGAACAAAGTCAACAAATCCAAAAGCAGCAGTGGTTTAGGCATCACCAATCTTTCAGTCCAGAATTATTTTCTCCGGATGAAATTCCTCTTTTGCCTAGCGGTTGTTCAACGGTAGACATGCTTCACATGACCATCTGTACTGGAATTGCACCTTCGGTACCTAATGTTGGGACTCCATTGGGCATGTGGGCACGCTCTCGATGTTAGTTTAGATACTGATCACCTTAACTAGAAGAGGCCAAGTATAATTGTTTTCTCCCTTGACGAGAGAATTTCGTACGCACGAGTAACTGCATGTAATTGGACCGGAGGATTTCGTTATTTATCTCAACCAACATGGTTTCTATGTGATACTGATCTTATTGGATTATCAATTTGCTCATACCATCTGTTAAAATAAAGCGACTCAATGTCCCGTTCGTGCTATTTTTTTTTCATATATGATCCCCACAACGTGCAACCAAAGGCACGTAATTAAATAGCTATATCCTTCCACTTCATAACAATATATATGTCAAGTGAACATTATTTTTATGGACTGTTCATGCCAGTTTTTGGAATGCAAGAATATCATCTCGAATGGCCGCCGCAACGCGCGGGGTATCAACTAGTTAAAGATATGTTGCATCGTGATGTGTCTCCCCACGCATCACCCGCCATCGCCCCTGTCACTCCTAGCGTCCAGCCTACACCTGTTTCGACAAGCTCAAAGGCCAAGGATTCATCTGGCCCTTCCGCCATGGAAGTGGACTCAGGTGCCTCCGTGGAACTTGCTGTTTTCGCTGAACAGGCAACACAAGAAAGCACCGCAACTCAAATGGCTGAAGCTCCGGCTAAGGATGCCATCGGTAGCGGTAAGGAGGTGGTAGTGGGTGGAACATCTGCTGAGGGCGGCGCCTCCGCACCCAAGGCAATCACAGAATTCCCGAAGATAGTCTTCCCGGCGCTCATGCTGAGCAGCTCCTCTTTGGTTCCTGGTGCAGTGCCGACATCTCCAACCTGCAGCCTTGAGGATCTTCTCCGACAAGGAGATATCTTGCAAGGAAACAACCTTTCCTTCGGCAAGTTGCTTACTGAGAGCGCTACTAACCTCAAGATCATCGCACTTGTAAGTTTTATTTGATTTTTGCATTTCATATGAGTATCCCACTGTAGCCCCCGAGGATTTAGACGGAAAACCATAGGCCTTTGCACCTAAATTCTCTAAGAGTGACTAAGCTAGAAAACTCCTCACTGTATCCCCCAAGTATTTAGTTTGAATGAATTATTTCGACTAGATACTTTCAGAGTAGCACACACAGTGTTTGTAAATTTCGATATTGTAGCCCCTAATTCTCTAGTTGTAACTGAATTGGTTCCAACTAGATACTTAAAGAAATACTAAGAATATGACTGAGTTAAAAAACTTTATACTGTAGCCCCCAAGCTTCTAGTTAGAAACTGAATCAGTTCTGACTAGATGCTTAAAGAAAGACCAAGCATATTGCCAAGTTAAAAAACTCTCACTGTAGCCCCCAAGCCTCTAGGTGGATAGTTATCCAGCTAGATGCTCCAAGTAGACTAAACAACTTTAAATTTTCTTTCCACACAATGAGAATGCTCGGAGAGGCGTGGCCAACAAGAAGTTACAGAAGATGCGTGCGGATTTGGAAGCCGAAAAGGGTAAAACAGCCTTCTTGAAGGATCAATCACCAAGAGCAAGAGTCTGTTTTTCCTTTCGTTTTCGTACTCTTACTTGGTCTTGTGCCAACATTCTCCGAGTACTCAAAAATGTACTTGTTATTTCTCCGACTTGCAGAAACCATTACCAAGGCCAAGGATATTGTTGAGCAATCCAAGCACATTGAGTTGCTGGATAGCGAAAACAAGATCCTTAAGCAGGAGAGGAAGGATATACTGAAGATGCACGAGGACTCCATGAAGGTTCTGTAGGAGTCCGCTAACATGGAGATGAACCGTTTGAAGGAGGAGATCACGATGCTAAAAGAGCAGAAGAGATCTACCGATGATCAAAATCAGCACAATCTTGAAGCATATAAGATCCTCCGACAAGAATGGGACTCCATGGCGGATACCCTCCAGCAGGCTGAGATTAGCATCTTCAGTAAGTGATTCTCCGTCTTGTACTTCTGTAACTTAGATACTCTGAACTTTTTGTGTTTATTGAACTCATGCGTTCCCTTGTCGGAATTTTGAAGATCCTATTGGTTTGACCCATTTGCCTCATCCGCCAAAAGAATGCATGGTCCTTGCTGGCAACTTTATCAACACCGCCATCAAGCAGGCCAAGGAGATATACAAGCACCTCCAGATCAACATCAAAGCGGTGGATTCCGTGATGAAGTTCTCGTAGATCTTGCGCCAAGCCCCCGAGTGTATTGTAAGCTGGAAAGCTTCATGTACCCGGGCTAGCACAAGGATGGCGCTGTCAATGGTCAAGGCGCACTACGAAAACACTGATATCGACATGGTGTCCTCCGGTATCTCTGACGTGGACGACGATGGCCAGAAAATAGATCACAAAGCTATCTTGGCATCGCTCGCGGGTTATGATAACAAACTCTCTGAGTTGGTTGACCCTAACATCTTCGTGCCCATGGAGACTATTGACGGAGACAACCAAAGCTCCTCCGAGTCCCTTAATACTGTCGACTTCGAGGAGGATGGCTCTCCTACTGCTAATGATGCAGCATCCAAGTCGCCTGTGCCAGAGGAATGGAAAAAATGAAATATTTGTTTCCTATGGAATTTTGTATGCGGAAAAAACTACTTGTTAACTTAAGTCGGAAAAACAATGGTTCTTATTTCCTGCTACTCAAGAACTGGTTCCAGTATGGATATATTTTTAAGCAAGTGCTGGTTTATCCATTACTCTAGTTTTTATGCTTGACTTTTCATGAGTCGGTAGACTCGTTGTCGGAACTATGCGCTTAGGTGATGATGCCCAATGGCACCGTAAATAACCTAAGCATAAAATCTCCAGCAATAAGTGCCGAAAGTCACTACTCCAGAATCCACATAAAAACAACAAAGAACTTGTAGACCAGAAAACTTAAGCTAACGTCGTCCATGGGCGGAATTTTCACAAGTGCAATCGCAAAGCTTGTGCATAAAGGTTTTATATGATCCAAAAATGAACACTAAAGGAGGTAAAAGACTAATAAATATGAGTGAACCAGAGAGCTTTATTTCATTGATCATATAAGAGGTACACAATAGATAAAAAAGCTAAGTGTAGAAAGGACGTAGTTGTGCTATGTTCCATGGCCGATCAAGCTCCGGGCAGTCATTGTCCAGGTCATGTCGCTTACGCTTATGATCCACGTTGGGTCTATCCTTCAGATCACGATTGTCAACGAGGTAGTAAGACCCATTGAGTATCGCCTTGCTTATGATGAACGGTCATTCCCATGGAGGGGATAATTTGTGTGACTTCTTCTGCTTAAGTCGGAGCACCAGGTCCTCCTCTTTAAATGAGCAAGGCCGAATGCGGATACTATATTAACTCTGTAGCTTCTGCTGGTAGATGGCGGATCTTTGGCATGCCAATACGCGCTCTTCCTCGAGAAGGTCCACATCTTGGCGTCTGGAATCTTTAGCGTCATCTTCGTCGTAGGCGGCAACTCTTGGTGAATCGTGAAGGATGTCGGAAGGCAGGATGGCTTCTGCTCAATATACCATGAAATAAGGGGTGTAGCCGGTAGATATGTTGGGTGTAGTTCGTAACCTCCACAACACAGATGGTAACTCCTCCGCCCAAGCTCCAGCGGCTCTCTACAATGGTGCTTCTAGACCTGGCTTGATTCCCTGCAGAATTAATCCATTGGCTCTCTCAACCTGACCATTGGACTGTGGGTGCGCCACAGATGCGAGGTCAAGTTGTAGCATCCCAATTGTCTAACAATTGTAATGCTACTTGGTATAGTAATATAATGGCTACTTCCTATATATAATTGTTGCATCATAATTATATCATGCTCATGTCATCATGCCACCTTGCATTTGAGCATCATATAAAACCCTTTTGATTTGGTTCTTCTCTCATATGCATTGTAAATTGTATTTGCCTCTTGATATTGTATTTGGTTATTGATATATTGTTTAAATGCCCAAGTTGAGTTGGGGGCATATCTTTTATCCTACTCCACCACCCTTTCTTTTCACCACCTTATAATTCCACCATCCCTTTATCCATGAGCTTGTATTTTATTTTCTTTTGGTATTTAATCTAGCTCATGGGAGATAGGGTGGATCCAATTATATAAATTATTTTGCTTGGCCTTTATTCCACTTCTTGGAAATGCATAAGAATAATGCCATGCTATTATTTTGTTTTCACAAGAATTTAATCATGGCATTTATGGAATTGCATGGGCCATGCAAGAGTACCTCCACCTTTAGCCAATTGTTTCTCTCTTGGTTTAAATGGGTTTTCCTCTACCCCTCACCACCATCTATCTCTCTACCACTCTTCATGCTTGATCTTGTTTGATTCATGTTAAAAACCCTACAACCATCCCCCCATCCATGCAAGCCATGTGTGGGCATATTCAACCCTTATCTCTATAACCCTAACCCATCTCCCTCTCCTCTCTCTAACCTAGCTAACCCAAACCCTAAACCTAGTTTCCTCTCTTATCTAACCCTAGTTACACCCTCTCTCTAATCCCTCCTCTCTAAACCACACCCCCACCCTAACCACTCCATGCCGAGGCACCCCTCTCTCCAACCCTAAACAAAACCCTAACCAAGGCTACCCCATCTACCTAACCCTAAGCCACCCATCTCCCTCTCTCTCTCACCCTCTCCTCTCACCATGCCGAGGTATCCCCTCTCCCTACCATCCTGGCCCCACCTGGCCCTCTCTCTCCCTGGCCCACACCCCAGCTACCCTACCCCAACCCTAACATACCCTAACCCGAGCCTCTCCCCTAGCTAACCTAGCTACACCCGAGCCTACCTGCCCTCTCTCTCTTCTCTAACTGCCGTGCCAGCCCCACCTTCCTCTCCTCCCTCCCTGGCCTACCTGGCAGCCTCCATCACCTACCCCTGCCCCTGTCGTCCAGCCCGAGCACGTGAGGAAGGAGATGGAAAAGGTGGCCGAAGCCACCTTTTTCTACCCCGAGTCCCACACGCCATCCCCTCCCTCTCTCTCGCTTGCCCTCATCCACACGGCCCCTCTGTCGCTCCCAGATCCGCCCAGCGCCCTGCCCTCCTCCCCTTCTTCTGCACCGACGCCACCAGCAGCCGACGTCGCCCGCCGCCAGCACATCGTCGCCTCGTCGTTCCGGCCGTCAAGCTCGTCGTGGAAGAGGGCGAGGGGATCGAGGACGTCCCTCTGCTTCGCCCTGTACCCGCCAGCGAGGAGGAGAAGCACCAGGTTCGCCCGTACCGACGCCACCGACGCCAAACCCTAGCCCGCCGGAGCGTCTGCGTCGTCGACGATCCGCCACGCCCCCGCCGATCCAACACCACCGCCGAGCCCGCGGTGAGCACCTCCTTCTCCCTGACATCATCCGCCTCGCCGTTCCGCCCTAGCTCCGCCGTTTGTTTCGTCGAACGCTCTACGCGCGCCGTCGGCCACTGCGTTGGCTCGCTCCCGCGTCGCGTAGCACCTTATCTAGCTGCCCGTCGCTCCTCTGTCACCATCCCGTAACCAGCCGCGCTGGTCAGCCCCCTCAGCGCGCGCGCCCGCGACGCGAGTTCGAACCCCACGCGCCGCGCCCTGCGTCGGTCGCGCACCGATCCGTCCGCAGGCGCAGAGAAGATCCACAGTGGCCGTGGCCCTTTTGCGCTTAACCCCCTAGCTTTTTATCTGCTCAACCCGCGGTCCAGCCAGTCCCACCTGTCAGCCTCCCAGCCTTTTTGCAAAAAGGTACCCCAGAGTCCAGAACCTCAACCCGCACTCCCCCGGATCCACCACGTGTCGCCTACCGGCTGGCTGCGCGCGCCGTGGACCCGCGAGGCTGCCGGCCCCACCAGTCAGCCTCTTGGTCTAGGACAGCCGCGGTGAGAAAAACCTGTTCTGCCCACTGTGTCGCCCAGTCAGCAGTTGGCCCACTTGTCACTGTCTGTGGCTAGGTCTGGGCTGAGTGACAAAAGGTTTTCTGTTTTCTGTTTTAATTTAAACTTTTCAAATTTGTTTTAAATTCAAATTCAAATCTGTTTTTCAATAACTTTTAAAATATAATTCCAAATTAAACATGTAATATATGTTTTGAAATCAGAAAAATGTGAGGATTTCAAATATGCCCTTCAAAATATATTTTGAACACTTTAAATTTCGAGTTGATCAAAATTACAAATAAAATGCCCTTTGCCTTATTTAATTAATAACTTTTGTTTTATAACTCCAAATTTGACAAATAATATGTCTAAAATGATCAGCTCGACGAGACCTTTATGTTTATGCATTCCATGTTCTGAATTGCAGCATGCATAATATAAATATAAAGTGTACAACAACTTATTTGAGGATAAAAGTTGACTAAAACTCCATAAAATGCCTTATTCTTGTATTCCACACCTCACCCATGCCATGCTACTTTATTACCATGCAAATTGTGCATCATTCATCATGGCATGATTGTTTGCTTGTCGCATTTATTCATATGCTTGTGCACTTTATTTATGTTGGCCCTTGTTTGTTTGGTTCTTCTTCGAATAGACGCTGAGCAGGGGATATATCAAGAAACCCAGGAGCACTACCCAGATCCTTCTCTCGCTTCAACTGAGCTGCCAGGCAAGCACTACCACATGCTTGCATACATATAGTACCTATTGCCTCTATCTTATTCTTGCATCATTGAGTCGCGATTGCATTAAAATGAATCCCAAGTACTGCATAGCCTTTACTTTTAAACCCCACCGAAGCTTGTTCCTCCAACCCATGAGCCATTACTACAGGAGTTGTTTGAGCCATGCGGGTCGTAGAACAGCATGTGTAGGGTATGTGAGTGTCTGATGGTTAACGAGGTACCTAAACAACTTAACCTGAGTAGTGATGGGATAACTAATGACAGTGGCACCGGTGAGCAATATCTGCTATTTGGTTTTTCCTGCTCACTTGTGTCCCGTAGGACCCCGAGTACTTGATTCCTGTTCCTTGAATATTCGCGCTATCCACATCCGGGAGGCTTATGAACCCCCCTGAGCCAGAGCTTGATTCATTCTTATTTCTTGGGGCCACAAAGTAGTTTGGGGCTTTATTACTCTCCTGTACTTATGCCATGCTCTACTGCTTTATTTATGATTGTGCGAGGAGCACCTGTACTGTTTAGGATCGTGACACGTTTTCGCTGTATCGACAAGCCCAGTCACACTTTCGGGTTCCCAGTCGTTTACAGCCGTCCACACAAACCTTGAGTCCGTCTCGGAGCCGGCCAACTTCGTTGCGGGTAGCTTAATGGGGTGGCCCCCTGAAATATTTCTGAATCCTGTGATCGCTTTGTCGTGAATGCCTCGTTGGGTTTTGATTTGGTTTTTCCGAGGTTGATCGAGTGTGTGTTGCTATTTGTGCACCCCCTGCAGGGTAAATCTTTCTGAAAGCCGTGTCCGCGGTTATGGACGACTTGGAGCACAGTTTCTCGATCATAGACAAGCATAACTAAAGTACCGCCTTTAATTTGACTAAGTACCTGACTAGTAAATAGTGCAACACTCATGGAATGGATAATAAAACTGCCAACGGATGGGGGGCTGTTCGTCCGCTTCCTCGTTGGTAAGCGAGGAGGAGGATGGATCTGTTAATATTACGGTTATAACTGTAGTTATTAATTCACGGACATCCGTCTATTTTTGGGTAGGCGGATCATTAGCGAGTATCCCTAGAATTGTTAGGTATTATCTTTTGCTGCAATTGCGTCACCCTAGGTTGTGTCCCCTTTAGAGGCATAAAGACTTGCTGAGTACCCCTAGGGTCTCACACGATAAATTGTTTGATTCAGATGAACAGGTGCACTCACAAGATGGATACTGGGTGGAGGAGACGGATGATGTTGGCAACGATCACTCGGTGTAGAGATTCCGGGAACGGGGATCCGTGAGATCTGTGGGCGGGATGTGTTTATTTATGGGGCATCTTATGCCGATTTGCTTCTTATCCGTACTCGGATCTTGTTTTCCGCTTCCGCCTGGTACTCTGATGTTTGATGTATGAGGAGCTATCCTAAACTATTATATCTATCTAGGATATTTGGGTCTTGCCGTATGGCGTTGCAATATTTCTATTTCTTTTAGATGGAATGGCTCTCAGGACTGTTGTATGGTGGCTTGCATACATACTCATTTGTGTATGTAGTTGATCCCTTCGCCTGCCGATTACGCCGCTCGTTCTTGTCCCGATGTTTGGAAATGGTTAGGACGGCCGAAAGGTCTACCTGTGAGTGGCATTTGGGCCCCACCGTACTATTTTAACCATTTCCGCTCATCCAGGCTTGTAACTAAGAGCGTAATTCACCGAGGTAGTTACACAAGTCGGATGCCCTTCTCACAAAAATAAGCTTCCACTTCTCCGAGTGACAAGTTATTGTCGTTGTCGGTGATAATTCTATGTGGGAGACCAAATCTCAGCACTAGATCCCAGACAAACCTAAGGGCAGTTGCCCCATCGAGCTTTCTAATGGGTTTAGCTTCTATCCATTTGGTGAACTTATCAACTGCTACTAGCAAATGCGTAAACCCACATGGTGCCGTCTGCAACAGACCAACCATGTCTAGTCCCCTTATTGGTATTGTTCGCAATTCTTCAGCTCGAACATGTGGTTGTCGGGCATAATACTGGCATCCCATGCATGTATCAACTTTGTCGGTGTCCGCCTTCGCGGTCAGCCAGTAGAATCCTTGCCTGAAGTCTTTCACGACCAACGATCGAGGAGCGGCGTGATGCCCGCAATCTCCGAGATGGATTTCGCGTAGGATCTCAATACCTTCTTGCTGGGAAACGCACTTAAGGTATACACCAGTGGTGCTTCTTTTGTAAAGATGTCCATTGATTATGGTATAGCCCTTTGCTCGACGTATTATTTGCTGTCTTTCGACTTCAATCGTCGGGAAAAGTTCCATGTACGAGATATTCCATGAACAGTTTTGTCCAAGCCGGAGGGATCTTTGTCACCATGTGAACAAAAGAGTCGACTCTGTCCGGGTTGTCTACGTCTGCTCCCTTCATGGATGGTGTCCATAGATGCTCCAGGAAAACGCCAGGCGGAATTTGTTTGCGCCCTGACCCAAGCTTTGATAGCAGGTCAGCCGCCTCATTTTTGTCCCTAGGTACATACTTGACCTCGTAGCCCAAGAAGCTCTTGGCTATCTCATCCACCTCGTCGTGATATGCCGCCATCATAGGGTTCCGCGCGTTCCAGGTGCCAGCCACCTGCTAGGCAACCAAGTCGGAATCTCCACAACAAACAATGCGGTTGATGCCAATATCCTTGGCTATGCGTAGTTCGTGAATGAGTGCTTCGTACTCTGCCATGTTATTCGTAGCCTCGAAGTGGATCTGCAGAACGTAGTGTAGCTTTTCCCCGGTTGGTGACTATAGTAGTACACCAGCCCCCGAGCCGTTGAGTAGCTTTGATCCGTCAAATTGCATCAGCTAGTATTCTGGCTCCGGCATTGGGGTAGCATCTGGCATCTCCGTCCAATCTGCGATAAAATCCGCCAAGGCTTGTGACTTGATAGCGTCGCGTCTCTTGTAGGTGATCTTGAAGGCGGAAAGTTCAATGCCTCACTTCGTGACCCTTCCTGTACTGTCGCTGTTGTTGATGATGTTGGACAGTGGAGCCTTGCTTACCACTGTGATAGGGTGCTCCTGGAAGTAGTGCCTTAACTGCCGAGAAGCAAGGAACACTCCATACGCTATCTTCTAGTATTGCGGGTAATGCTGGTTGGACTCCGTCAAGACCTCGCTTGCATAGTAATCTAGTCGTTGAACTCCGTACTCATAGCCTAGTTCTTTTCGCTCTACCATGAGGATGATGCTGATTACCCGGTTGGTGGCCGCCATGTAAATTAACATGGGCTCCCCAGGCTCGGGTGCTGCAAGCATAGGCGCTGAGGAATGTATCTCCTTGAGCTGCTTCAATGCTGCATCTGCCTCGTCCATCCACGTGAATTGGTCTGCCTTCTTCAGCAACTTGTAGAGTGGCAGAGCCTTCTCTCCAAGTCGGCTGACGAACCGACTAACTTCTGCAAAACAACCTGTTAATCGTTGTATGTACTTTAGGCATGTCGGACGGTTTATGTTTAAGATGGCCTTGATTTTCTCTCGGTTGACCTCGATTCCTTGCTGGGAAACGATAAAGCCTAACAATTTGTCGGCTGGAACGCCGAAGATGCACTTCTTAGGGTTAAGCATCATGTTGTATTTCCGGAGATTATCAAAGGTTTCTTTTAAGTCAGAGATTAAGTCGTTTGACTTTTTAGACATCACCGCTATATCGTCCACATAGGTGTGAACGTTCCGACCAATTTGATCATGTAGGCAACGCTGCATTGTCCGCTGGTACGTAACACCTGTGTTTTTTAGCCCAAAGGGCATCGTGACGTAGCAAAACGTGTCGTAGGGTGTAGTGAACAAAGTGGCCAATTGGTCCAAATTCCTCATTTTGATCTGGTGGTATCCTGAGTATGCATCAAGAAAACACCAAAGCTCTGAGCCAGCCGACGAGTCAATGACTTGGTCAATGCGAGGCAAAGCAAACGGAACTTTGGGACATGCTTTGTTCAAGATGGTGTAATCATCGCACATTCTTAATTCTTTGGTTCCCTTTTTGGGGACAAGTACAGGATTGGCCACCCATCAGGTGTGAAGGACTTCTCGGATAAAACTAGCATTTAGTAACCTAGCTATCTCTTTGCCTATGGCGCGTCTTTTCTCATCTCCGAAGCGTCATAGAGGTTGTTTCACTGGTTTACATTTTGGATCAATATTCAAGTTGTGCTCGGCACGTTCCCTAGGTACACCTTTCATGTCGGCAGGTTGCCAGGAAAAGATGTCCCTGTTCTCACGGAGGAACTCGACAAGCGCGCTTTCCTATTTAGTGTCTAGGTTTGTCCCAATGGTGGTGGTATTGGAGGCATCGCCTACCACAAGTTCCACCGGCTTGGTCTCGACGACGGCCTTGAATGCTGGGGCGGAGTCAGAAATATGTTTCTTTGACACGGGCATCTCTGAGGCATCGACCTTTCTCTGGATCTCCTTGAATTCTTCGCTGTAGAGGACAACTTCTGCAAAGGCTGCTTCTCCAATCTCGCAGTCCCTTGCCTTGGTAAAGCTACCAGATACGGTGATGACACTGTTTGGTTAGGGTATCTTGAGCTTGTTGTAGACGAAGCATGGCTTGGCCATGAAGGTGTGGAATATGTCGCGGCCGAATATGACGTGGTACACGCTCTTGAAGGGGACCACCTCAAAGGTCATGCGCTCTTGGCGGTAATTATTGATATCTCCAAAAGCGACCTAAGGTGTGATGCACCCAAGGGACCGAGCCTCCCGACCAGGAACTACGCCATGGAAGATGGTGCTGGTCCACCTTAGGTTTGTCTCCGTCAAGTTCATCTTGTGCAGTGTATCTAGGTACATGATGTTGATGCTGCTTCCACTATCCACCATACATTTGGTGAACTTGTTGTAGTCAATCAGGGGGTTGATGATCATGGCGTATTGGTTCTCCATAGGGATGAGGTATGGGTGATCCTTCCTGTCCCAAGTAATTGGAATCTCTGACCAGCGCAGGTATTGGGGAACTAGGGGTAGAGTGGCCATCAGAATCCTCATGGAGGTCTTCTGTTGTCGGACGGTGGGGGTGCCAAGGAAAGTGTGGAAGACTGCCGCCTTCTTCTCGAAGGGGTTTTTGCCCTTGCCGTCGCTCTAGGCAGTGTGCTTGTGGTCTATGTCCTCGTCCATATCGCTTGAATCCTTGGACTCCTCCTCCTTCTTCTTCCCCTTTCCCTTTCCCTTTCCCCGCGGTCTATTCTTCTGACTTTGCTTGTAGCCGGACTCGGGTCCTCCTTGAGGTCGTTGATGATATTGCAATGGAGATTGGTGCGTGTGTCCTTGCCGTTGGCATCGAGGTGTACGAGGCATGGCATATCGCGGTACTCCTCGTAGGTCTGGGGAACACGAAGCGCTGCCGAGGTTATTTTGCTACATCGATGCTATGCATGACCAACCCCCCGTCCTCGGCCATGCTGTCCATTATCACCTTGTCCTGCAAAAGTTATGGCGACCATGTCAGAGGTTTGCTTTTCTTCTGGCGGTCCCTTCCGCTTGGTGATGTTGTTCCTCTGAGCTTGAGTTGGAACGGCCATTGCCGGCAGAGAGCCGCGAGCATCATCGTCGGCAGCAGCGAACTCACTAGCCAGCTGGATCATCTGGTTGAGATCTAGCTGGTGGTTGTCTTGTAGGCGCTTCAACGTATGTCGGAGCAACATACCCATTTACAACCCATCGATGAAGGTGGACATGGCGGTCTGTGAGTGCACTCCTACGCAGGAATTCTTCATATCCAGCCAGCAGGAGAGGTAGGGGTGAGATGACTCGTCTTTCTCCTGCATGCAGCGATGTAGGTCGCCAACAGTATAGGGACGTTTGTACGTACCCTCGAAGCTCTTGGTGAATACTTCTTGCATGTCCAGCCAGTTGCGATAGATTTCTCTGGAAATTCATCGATCCATTGTCGGGTCGTGCCTGCCAGCATCAATGGGAGGTACTTGACGGCAACGTTGGGGTTTCCCCCAGAGATCTCCACCGCGTTGTCGGTGCCGTCATAGGGCTTGATGGTCTTTTCAATCCGGAAACCCTTGGGGTAAGCTGCGTTTCGTATTACAGGTCCAAAGCAGTGTGGTCCCAAGTATGCTCCATCCCGGGCCTCGTGGATCTTGTCCATATGTGATCGTGCGTCGTATGGCTCCGCTCTTATTTTCTTCTTTTTGCCATCAGGGGATGGTCTGTGGGAACGACACGGGCCTCCTCCACCATTGTGGTTGCTAGGTGGTGACGGAGGCGGAGGTGACGGTGGGTTAGTCTTCTTGCTGTTACCCTCCTGCGATGCCTCATGCTTGTCACGGTTGTTTGTCGCATGCGGAGGGTCATGACGCGACCTGCTCTTGTGTCCTTGGTTGCGCTCCCCATCATGACGGGCCTGATCCATGTTATCGCGGATGACGATGTCGCATTTCTTGGGTGGAGGCATGTCCGTACAATGGTGAGCCTTGGGGTCTTCGCAATGTCAGGGAGAGCGGGGTGGTGGAGATGGGCGACGAGGTTGAGCCTTGCCTCCATGGTCAGAGGATATGGGGATAGCATCCTTCCTGTTGCGCGCATCCCTCCATCTTTGTTCTGACGAACCCGTCTGGAACCCGACATCATGAGGAGATCTGTCCCTTGGTGGCTTATGCTGGCTAGACTGGTAAAACGCTGGGTCAGACTCAAGCCTCTGAGAGGTTGCCTTTTCCTGCTGTTTCACCACCTTGGCCACTTGGTCATAGACCTGGTTCACCGCTTCGGGTGATCTATCCTGCTCTAGAAGGGTTTTGGGGACGTCGAGGTTGAGGAGAGGAGTGGGCATCACCTGCCTGCCTTCATTGTCAATGTATGGCTTGGCTTGTGACGGCTTTGAGGGATCCCATCGTAAGTTTCGCCGTACACCAGGATCATTGATAACGCGAGCCGGAGCTTTCTTAGCCTTCTGCTGCTGTAGCAGAGTCTTGTACTCAGCCTCCATTTCTCTAGCTTTCTCTATTGACTTTTGCGCATTGGCTAGATCTCGATCTAGCTTTGCGCCTTGCTCCGCGATGGCCTGCACTTCATCCAGCAGCTGATGGCGCTTCTCGTCAAGCTGGACTACATTGCGAATATGAGCCATGGTCATAGGCTCGACGAGGAGATTACCGTACATCACTCTATCAGCTGGAGTGACTTGGGAAGCCGCAGACGTAGATGCCAAAGGCGGCGGGTTTGCGGTGTTGTTGTTGCTCGGACCGGTGCCGAGTTCCTGCAGCTGCTGCACTGGGTTAGGCAGAGGGGGCATGACCTTTGCGTGATCATTGTCAGCAGCAATAGGTGGTCCCTTCCCTTTGTCCAGCGCTATAGGAGGAGCTCGTCTGGGCCGATCTTCATCCATCGTCGTCCCAATGGCGATGAACACCTCTCGGAACATGACGGGCGTTGTTGGCCTGCTCGTCGCGCTTGTAATCTTCCTCCATCTCCTACATAGCAGAGTCTAGATCCTCTAGGCTGAAGTCAATATCTTCTGAGTCAGCGCTGATGTCGGCATAGAGCGCGTCAAGCATGGAGTTGGAGGGTGCCAGGGCTTCCTCGATGACCTGGGGAGGAGGTGCAATAGCAGCGACGATGACTAGAGGCGGTGGCGCAGCTGCAGCAACAACGACCAGAGGCGGTGGTGGTCGTGGCTGAGGCGAAGGGGCTCCGCCAACGAGCGCGATTTCTATCTGAGCTTCCTCCTCAGCCTCCGCATAGCTGTTGATGGTGTTCACCATGCTTTTGAAAGTGAGGCGTCCTGAAGCCTACTGCCACCTTAGCGTATGTTGGATAAGCGTACCTTGTTCCAGTCCTTCCACAAAGTGATACATAGCATCATCATTGGGGCAATGTGCCAGATCGGCCCGTATACAGAGCCACCTGGCAAGGTAGTCGTGGGGGTTTTCACCTTCTCTCTAGACGCAACACGCCAGATAGAAGATGGTTACCACACTGACGAACTTGGATCTCTGCTATCCAGACGCGTGGGCGAAGCCGTCGGACTTGCAGCGATCTTCCACCGTTATGTCCAGCACAGGGGCGGTTTGGGTGGGCCTTGAATTTTTCCGATCTTTGTCGGCAAACTCCAAGGAGATATCCGACATCGATCCTTCCGCAAACGTATCCTGCACGTAGGAGGTCTGTGCGGGTCTTGATGCTCCTCTGACTCCTAGGGAACTGGTGCCCGAGTCGGTTTCGCCGATGAAGAGGTGGATATCTCTGATGGGGACGATCGAGCACCACGTAGGGTTCATCTTCGCCGGGATCCAGAACTCGTTAGGAGGGACGATCAGAACGTTGCCGGAGAAGAGAACACGACCGATGGCTACGGTTTCGCCGATTCCCGCGAAGATCTTGGTCCTCGCCCGCTGAAGAGCCTGAAGCGCCTCTTGCCCCACGGTGGGCGCCAACTGTTGTGGTATTGCCGACGAGTACACCATGGAGGGGTCCTCACAGTGCGTGTTTAGAGACGTGGGGGAAGGCGTACGGTTGACGGGTACGAGGTTACATAGCATACCTAGGTTCAGATCCCACAACGGTGGCGGAATCCTACTCCTGCTATAAATCACTATAAGGGCAATACGCCGAGTTACAGGGATTGGTTCGCTGTGCGAGATGACTAGAGAGTCTAAGTTATCGTTCCCTAAAGGCTCCCGTAGGACCAACTTATATAGTTTCCAGATCCTAGGGTTACATGGAAATTTCCTAGCCGGACAGGTTACAGAGTCCTACACTGCTTACAACTAGTCTAACGTGTCTTGCACTCCAAGGCTCCGGGTACGTCGGTGACTCCTCCGTATCCTTCCTCTATCCGGCATGGGCCTCCCTTCTGGATCCATCTAACTGGGCCGCCCAGCAGGCCATGGGCCATGCTACCAACTGTGGGCCACCCGGGTTATCTGGATAGGAGACATGCTATGAGGATACCCATATATCATATCCCCAACAGGAGGCAACCTCGTCAAAGGAGAGCGCCAAGGATATTGTTGCCACGGCAGCGGACGAGCGGATGTTTTTCGACATGCTTGTTGTGGGTCTCCAGGATTAGTTGACGGATCTTCAGGACTTCACCACGGGGCTCTGCCATCCACTTCTTGTTAAGCATTTGATTGAGTCGATTAGCCGTCGAGTCCCCGAGCGGGCGAGTTGCTTTTCCGGCGAGTCTCCGAGCGGATCAAGTGTTTATGACTTGTTGTTTGCAGAAAAAATATGTGCCGAAGACCCTAAGGTGCAGTCATATGAAGCCAAGCAATGCGTGACCATGCTAGTGCACTTGGCCGCCCTTTCAACGATGTGCATTCGTGATGTCCTCCAAGAGATCTCTCCCACTAAGGTGATCCCCAGCGAGCTGACGGAGGTATGGCGTTACCTTGAGAAGGCGCCAACGATGGTAGAGTGCATGTCACAGTCAGCATTCTGCCGTGGAGCCGCAACTGCGCTGAGCCTCGGGCTCGCGCATTTCCCGATGACTTTGACCTCGACGACATTAGCAGCGGGTACCCGTCTGCAACCGTCTCGATGGAGATCTCCGAAGTTTTGAAGCTGACCGCGAAGGTGGCCACGTACTCCGAGCGGGTGTTGGCGATGGGCGATCTGCTGCTGTACCAGGGGATGGCGGTGGCTCCGAACGACCCCGAGCCGGTGCACCGTGATCTCAAGACGGAGCAGCCGTTCCGGTCGGTGATGGCGAACAGCCTGACAACGTACCTGGCGAATCTGTGGGTGCCCTTCATCGGGGTCCGTGATGGTGGCGGCATGTCCACTTCGAAGTCTACGGAATAAACATTTGCCAATTGGCTTTTTTATTAGTATAAGTAGATCTATATGTATCATTTCCTACAAACAATATTCTTGTTGCTTTGAGGAAATGAAAACATGTTGGTCAGTTTGATTTGACTTTGGTTTATTTGTTGTGCGAGTCCCCGAGCGTGTCTTCCCTTTAATGGGGTTTACCTAGCGTTTCTGTATGTTTGTTTTAGACTGTTAGTTAGTTAGGGTCGACTCGCCGTGGCTTGGGAAGCCAGTCGCTTGGGAACCCCAAGGGTTTCTCTAAACTTAGCCGTTTTCCCGGCCGTGAACAGGGCCGGCTAGGCGATTCCTCGAGCGTGGTACTTAGCCGTTCTAGTAGCATACCCAAGGTAGGTGAGGACAAAGCACGTTGTATGTGGCACGTCGCTCCACCTGGCTCGTGGAGCCAGTCGCGTGGCGAGTCCGAGGCGCGCTCTCATACTTGGTGTATTCCTGATTCGCGTGGGTTTAGACTGAAGCGAGTCCCGAGCGTGGTACTTAACCGTTCGAGTCACTGCTCCGAGGATGTGGAGGACCAGTCGCTGTATGAAGCGTGTACGATTGTCTTGGCCTGGTGTGCCACTTGAGCGGGGTGACTCCGATGGGGGCTCCAGGTTGGCGTTTTTGTGGACGACGCAAGGCTTGAATTCCTTCGGTGCCCTTGCGTCGCACTACTTAGCAATGCCGGTCGTGCAACCAAGGGTTGACTTCCGTGAGTAGCGTTATGCTGTAGTTACGAGTCTGCTTGGCACAAGACTTGGAGAGTAAGCACAATTTGTGTGAGTCGAATGTATTTTATTGCATGGCAGGGGGAATACAGGTCGGATTTCTATTTGTAGAACTTCCTTAGGAGATTTACATTCCACGGCCTCTTGACGTCGAGTTGTCCGTCACCTCGAACTCGATGAGGTAGTAGGCGTTGTTTCCGAGGACTCTCCCTATGGAGAATGGTCCCTCCCATGGGGGAGAGAGCTTGTGCATGCCCTTCTTGTCCTAGATCAGTCGTAGGACCAGGACGCCTTCTTGGAATGTGCGAGTCCGGACTCGGCGGCTGTGGTAGCAGCGTGTGACACCCCTGGGATCAGGTCTAAACAAATCCCTGACCTCTGTCTAACATAAGCTTAACCTTGAGATCGAGAATATCCAGTGAAGAACCGGTAACACGTCAGTGACCCTACGACACAATTTTTTTACAACAAGCTCATAACTGAGCGAAGAACCAAATTATTACAAGAAGAGGTCACTGTCCAGAAACATCAAACAACGGAAGGAAAATTATGCTATTAAGTATAGCAAACGTAACAAATGGCCTAAGAGGCCTGAAGCATAACGATGACGTCCCAGCCCATAGATTCCAGGCTGCCAGCCGCGAACCCCAAGCTATTCGTTGGTATCGATGTAGTATCAAACTGTTCTACAGGGAAACTCTTATCTGCCAAAAGTATTAACAAAGCAAGGGTGAGTATAGGGTGTACTCCACAAGACTTATGGCTAGTGGAGTTATTTTGCATAAAGCCATCTTTGTTTATAAAACAAGAGAAGAGTTTAAGCTACCGGGATATGATTGTCTTTGCAAGTTGATAACAGATAAGCAGAGCTTCGGTCGGAGCTTCGGACATCTAGTACTTGACTTAATAATAGTTGGTCAAGTATTGTTCATCGATCTTCGTCGATGTTGACCTCCGTCTTCAATCTTGATCTCGATCTCGATATCATATTCTACCGGGCAGAACCAGACACGGGAAAGAGATGGAAGCAATCAACAAATGGCATCGATGCAATGCTCAAGCAAGTATGATTATATGACAAGTTAAATTGTATTGAATTGAAACCCTAAAACATGCTCGGCAGTTTAATCGGGGTTCCGAGGGTTGAAAACCCTAACTCGGTAAATCTCCGGATGTATATGAGAGGGGTTGGTTTGTTCTTCTACTTAAACTTGTCATTAAAGTTGTTGATCAATGCATGATTATAGAATAGATAGCTAGATCTCATTTTTCTGAACATTCTAATATATTATTTGTATTTTTCTGACTTATAATTAAATAGATATTGAATTTATAAGATTTAAACCATTTTCTGGATTTATTAAATATTTTTAAAAAATTTATTGCGCAAGGCTGACATCAGCACATGCACTAGATACTTTTTACACCCGCACTGGACCTAGCCAGTGAGGATGACAGAGGGGCCCAAGGCCACCTCAACAGCCACGCTGGCAGTCAGCGGTCAAAGGGGACCCAGGGCCACATCGGCATGACGCCATGGTGACATCAGCTTGACGGCCACCGTCAGATGGTCACCGGAGACGGCGAGGGAGGGTGCGCGGGACTGCAAGACCTAGCCTACACGAACCAGTGCATCGATTTAGACCTAGTAGTGGTGGCGCCGCTGGCTATTGGTCACCGGAACAGCGAGCTCGGCGGTGCGCGGCGGCGGAGCTTGCAGCACGACTACGACTAGCGATGACTACAGCTTGCGAGGAATAAGGATGGAAGGTTCTCGAGCACCGGGGGCTCACTAGGGTGCCATTGAAGGTCTCGGAGAGGCACGGGGTGGCCGGAATCAGCGGCGAGCAGCGGTGGATGGCGTCGGACATGATGCTTCGATTCAGGGGATTGGGGGCTCGCAGGGCATGGTGACCTAGCTAGGGCAAACCAGTTCGGCAGGTCGAGCTTGGTGATGGCGTCATCTTGATCTAGGTTGGCCAGAAACGGCGGGGACGACGACGAGCTCGTCGGCTAGGGTTTCTGGGCTCGCTACACAGAGAGAGGGACCGCGCAGGGAAGGAAGAGAGGATAAGGGCGAGCGAGGGCGTCGGCGCAGGGTCTTATCGGCCTCCAGAGCAGCGGCGGTGGGGATCACGCGCGGCGACGGCATCGGGCAGCACCGGCGGTGACACACACCTGCTTGCCGCTCACGGGGAAGAAGACGAGAGAGGGAGCAAAGCGGTATGGGCCTTAGCTGGGCCGCGGCTAGGCCTGCTACGGGTGCACGAGCGGCAGACAAAGGGGAAAGGGGAGAGGTTGGCTAGCTCGGCTGCGGCCTGGTTAGCTCTCTGTCTCTATTTTGTTTATCAAAACATATTTCCTTATCTTTTTTGATTTTCTGTTTCTATTTCCATTTTGAATATGTTTTATATATTTCAAAAATACCAGGAGGTTCTATAAAACTAGTAAGATATTGTGGGGCCCTCTTTGTCCATTTGGGCTCCAATAATTTTGGTGCTTTTCAAAATTCAAACCATTTGAATGTGTTGCAAAGAGAGGGAAGAAAACTAGGGTTTAGGGTTTGATTTATTTTCTTCAATAAACAATTTAAGACATGATTCTCATGCAATGCACAATCAAACCCTCAATAATGATTAACTAAAAACAGGGGTGTTACAGCTCTATCCCCCTTCCGAGAATATCGACCCGAGATTCCAAAGGTAGGAAAAGAGACAGAGAGAGGAAGAAACAAGGTCACTCTAAGGATAAGAGGGAAACACACTAGACAACAAACCGAGCATCTCATGGTCAACTCATGGATGGAGCGTTTAGAAACAACTCTCAGATGGTGACATGAAACACATCAAGGTAACAGAGAAAGCAAGAGGAGATGGTTTCAAATGTTAGATAGATGATCTTACAGAAGAGTTTAAGCTTCTGAAAATAAAAGCTTCCAAAAGAAAAGACAGAACACAGACTTCGATATGAACCTCTACTAAACGGCTTAAGTAGAGATTTCAGGTTGCGGAGATATGGATCAACAAAACCAAGCTGTTGAACTACTTTTGAAACGGCAGGGTCACTCTTTCATTCAACATAAGGCTAAGACAGAAATGTGTTTTATGGTGAGGACTCATAAGAGTCGCAAGGGACATGTAGTAAGAGAAACTACTGATTATCAAAATCATATTCACTCTTAAAAGATGACTGAGAAAAAGGAAGGAAACTCTTTATTCATTAAGTTGGATCAAAATCTTTGCCAAAGATCATGATATCACTTTACACCACTAAGATGAATAAGTAAAGAAGATTCCTGAGGACATGAGAAGAAAAAAACTTCATTCTCATACTTCAATTACTTGGCACAACAAAATGCCTGCCAACATAAAGGGTCTGGAGGATCGACCGAGAGACATTTAGCAACACAACTTTGAATGTTCTCCTTGATGTTCAAGAAATCAATCATCAAGTAAAGGTCGGACTTCAGATACAAAGGAAACCATAAGCACAACTCCTATAATAGAAGAAGCGTCATGAAGAGTGGTTGTTATTGCCGAATCAAGAGAATATGACAAGAGATCTTTCCGGCTAAGTGTGTCAACCATTACACCAATCTTTCTAGACTTACAAAGAGACCTATGTCAAAACCTTGAGGAGCACCAACCATCATATCTGCTTGAGATTCATATTTGGTTAGGTTGTATGATATTTCAGACTCAGCATGTCCGAATAGAAAGTTTGCAACATTTACCACAAAGGTAAAGTCACTAGATTCTCAAGATATGGACTACAGTGTAAATCTTCAAAAGATTGAGCTGGATTGCTAGACCCATGTATTTAACAACTTGTCGAGAGACAACTGCACATACATGAAGTACTAGTCATAAAACACACACGTGTCCTTAAATAAAGAGAGATAACTCTACTCAAATCCATGGCGACATCTTTCAAAAATTGCACGTGAACTAGAGAAGGTCACTTCTAACATCCAGAACACATACTTCGAGATACTCGAGGATGGTTCTCAAAACTTTCCAATAGTAATGCCAATTATTCTGTATGAATCCAACCTAGCATGGATAAGATAAGGGTGTCATCGATGGGCTCAACAACAAACTTATTGAGACACTCCAAGAAGAAGAAATCATATGTTGTATGATCAAGGCAAATGTATTGGTCAGACCAATGGACATGAAGATGTACTAAAGTGAAACATCACAAGTAGCAACACCATCAAGATAGTCCTTGGAACCGAGTTTGATTTGATGATAACCCAAATCAAATCAAAGGCGAGGGAAGATAACATATCCACGAAGGATATACTATCTTTCTTCAACACAAATAAAACTAGACATCCCTTTAAGATGAACTAAGTCAGATAAACTTTTGTCTTACAACTCTCCAAGTTGTTGTTTAAGCTCAACCAACTAGTTCAGGGGTATCCAGTACAGATCCTTGGAGAAAAGAGCAGTTCAGAGAACTCAATTTCTCAATAACTTGACAGCACGGTCATCTGGAAACATGGCGATACTTCTAGTAGACATCCAGAATATCACGAACCACTGATATGTCACTTAGTTCGAGAGGGAACTTGCTTTGTAAGTCAAGAAGACATAGTCTACGAGTTTCGGCACGAGCCTAACTCTTTGACCGAAGAGAGTGCACCAGAATAGCGGACTTGGTAACACAATCATCCTTTGCTTAGTGACAGGGTTAACCAATCACGCTAAGAACGACACAAATGTCCTTAGAGTTCAAAACAACAAAAATTGCTAAGAATCTCAGATGACCACATTATTACGTACACGCATCACTCACGAGCGTGAAAGCTCGAGGAAGGGTGGGTAAATATGTGTAAAAGCATCACTTCATTAAGAGGGTCATGAATCCCATCACGACCTCTTAGTTTGAGAGAGGGTGATACTTTAAGATAGAACAGATGAGAGACACTCAATGCCTCTTAATCTGTGGATTACAACACTTTGACCTGGTCCTAGATATGACGAGGTACTAGAGTTTGTTTCTCTTGACATCCCGAAATGGTTTGTCATGATGGACCACAAGAGTATCTTGCATCGGGAGACACCAATGCACATGTACTACTTGGCTAGCAACTGGTAGACAAAGGTCAGAAAACAACAAGGGGAAAGGAACATGCTCATGATAGAATCCCGAGATGTGGATGCATAAGTCAACAATCTTCCGAAGACCAATGCAGAGAAGGAAAGGTGTGGTAGAGTCACGAGTATATATGCGAGACTCTCGAGGAGTATTGTAATGATCTTTTTGGTTCCATTAAAGAACATCTGCCATAGCTAGTGGTAGGGGAAGTCCTTAGTTGTCACAACTCAATCGCGACAAATACCATAGGCTTGAAGGCTAGAATTGTAGTACCAGCCATCCTGAGGTAACGTGTGAACACTAACAACAGGGGTCAAAGGAAGGATCTTGGATTAAAGATCAGCTTCATGTACAAGATTCACAACACCAGAATCGAGCACAATCGGGGATCTTCGGTTCAAGTCCGAGGGTTAAAACCCGAGAAAAGAAGTAACTACTACTTGAGTGACTTAGCGTACACTACAAGATAGTAATCTCAAGGTAGCTTCTGAAAGAAAAAACGACTTCTGAAGTACCCAAACAAATAAAAACAAGGCAGTCGAAGCGAAAGAAAACCTCAAAGCCTAGGACAGAATATTGTAGAACCATCAACATGATGTTGTGGCCCATAAGATAGAGAGATCATGATAGAAAGGAATCTCTCAGCTGAACAAGAGAAAAGGGAAACAAGGAGTTCACAACACACACAACTCTAGAGAACTCAACCCTAGGTCAACTAGCTTAGAAACGACATGCCAAAAAGTAACCTAAACTATGAAAGACTATAAGAGATATCAAAACTTTTTCAAATTCAACACAAGATAAGATAACCCAGAGTTAGAGCGAAACTGGATAAGGAGAAAAAGAAGCATACTAGAGTTTACGCAAATACTTTTCATCTTTTAAAATAGTTTTCACAAACACAAGACTCAACATCGACCAATAGCAAGGTTTTCCTACGGTCGGTACTGCTCTGATACCAAGACCTGTGACACCCCCGGGATCAGGGCTAAACAAATACCAGACCTCCGTCTGACATAAGCTTAACCTTCATCTCGAGAATATCAAGGAAGAACCGGTAACACGGCAGTGACCCTACGACACAATTGTTTTTACAGCAAGCTCATAACTGAGCAAAGAACCAAATTATTACAAGCAGATGTCACTAACCACAAACATCAAACAACATAAGGAAAATTATGCTATTAATTTTAGAAAACTTACCAAATGGCCTAATAGGCCTGAAGCATAACGATGACCTCCCAGCCCATAGATTCCAGGCTGCCAGCCGGGAACCCCAAGCTACTCGTCGGTATCGATGTAGTATCAAACTGTTCTACATGGAAACTCTTATCTGCCAAAAGTATTAACAAAGCAAGGGTGAGTACAGGGTGTACTCCGCAAGACTTATGGCTAGTGGAGTTGTTTTGCATAAAGCCATCTTTGTTTATAAAACAAGAGAGAGAAGGAGCTCGTATACTCAGAGTATTTTTAAAAGGGGATAAGAGAGCAACATCTCCAAAGTATTGATCATCATCTTGATATCCACCAAATCATCATCATCTTAACCGTATCTAGGATCACCCCCTCGTACCCATGAGGGAGGATCCTTAAGCACACGTTGAACTACCAAGTTTTACGATTAGGTTATAGTTCTCTATGATCTTGAGTCCGGTCGCCAAGTCGTTCATAACCGTGAACACAGATTTTCGAAAAGATTATTACCCTGCAGGGGTGTACAACTTTACCCACATGTACTAACCTTCTCTTAATGCCTGAATCATTAGCCCTCTTCCTTGGAAGGCCGGCAGAGAGTGGTTAGACACAACCTTTACCTTGCTTTTGCCAAGACCATGAGTCACGAAATAAGTATGGTTCCGCCGTAATGGGTCAAATCCCTAAGATGGTACTTAAAGATGTGAGGCGAGGTTGGTTTACCAGGGGCTCCATCGACCCCAAGCAACCCGGTCCACGCTTCCCTACCTGTTATGAATGCACCTCCTTCGCCTCCTCATTCGAAAATGTTTTCAATGCGTATGTCGAATGGAACGGCCAAACAATGGGACTCATGGAATCTACTAGGAAAGTTAGTTAGTCATGAGGTTGTCCAGGCCCCATGTGGTTGCACGCTCGTCTTGGTTCCAAAGGCAAGAACTCAGGTCCTAGTGGTGGTGAGCATGGGTCTAGAAAAACCACATCCCACCGTGGCCTCCCATACAAGCCTTAGCATGTCTAATCTCATATCACTGATCTCATCTCATCATGTTCTCCTGTCATACTAGAGTATCTGCATCTGATACATCATCTGGATGAACCAGAACTAATAGCTATGCATGGCTAAGCAAGACACAGATATAAGCTTTAGCAGTGCACACAAGCCAAACCTAGTTATGCTAGGAGCAGTGGATCGGGTAATATAAGATCAAAGGGAGTAATGCAACAGATAGGATACTCTATCTGTTGATAAAAGACCATAGTAGAATCGTATGCAACATGCCAGGAATTGAAATGCTTTCGAAATCATAGGATTATATCATGGTGGGGCTATGCTTGCCTTTACCAGTTGACAACAGATAAGCAGAGCTTTGGTCGAAGCTTCGGACATCTCGTACTTGACTTAATTATAGTTGGTCAAGTATTGTTCATTGATCTTCGATCTTCGTCGATGTTGACCTTGGTATTTAATCTTGATCTCGATCTCGATATCGTATTCTACCAGGAAGAACCAAACACCAGAAAGAGAGGGAAGCAATCAACACATGGCAGTGATGCAATGCTCAAGCAAGTATGATGATATGAAAAGTTAAATTGTATTGAATTGAAACCCTAAAACATGCTCGGCAGTTTAATCGGGGTTCTGATGGGTGAAAACCCTAACTCAGAAAAACTCCGGATGTATATGAGAGAGGTTGGTTTGTTCTTCTAATTAAACTTGTCATTAAAGTTGTTGATCAATGCATGATTATAGCTTAAATAGCTAGATCTCATTTTTCAGAAAATTTAGATATATTATTTGTATTTTCTGACTTATAATTAATTCGATATTGAATTTATAAGATTTAAACCATTTTATGGATTTATTTAATCATTTTAAAACATTTATTCCGCAAGGCTGGCATCAGCACATGCACTAGATACCATTTACACCCGCACTGAACCTAGCCAGTAAGGATGACAGAGGGGCCCGAGGCCACCTCAACTGCCGCGCTGGAGGTCAGCGGTCAAAGGGGACCCAGGGCCACGTCGGCATGACGCCATGGTGACGTCACTTGACGGCCACCGTCAGATGGTCGCCGGAGAAGGCGAGGGAGGGAGCGCGGGACTACGGGACCTAGCCTTCTTGAACCAGCGCATCGATTTAGACCTAGTAGCGGCGGTGCCGCTGGTTATTGGTCACCGGAAAAGCAAGCTCGGCGATGCACGGCGGTGGAGCTTGCAGCACGACGACGAGCGATGACTACGTTGTGCAAGGAAGAAGGAGGGAAGGTGCCTAACCATCGGGGGCTCACCAGGATGCCATTGAAGGGCTCGGAAAGGCACGGGGCGACCGGCGGCGGCGAGCAGCGATGGACAGCGGTGGGGGCTCGCGGGGCATGGTGACCTAGTTAGGGCACCCCATTTCGGAAGGGCGAGCTTGGTGATAGCTTCAGCTTGAGCTAGGGTGGCCAGAAACGGCAGGGATGATGGCAAGCTCGTCGGCTAGGGTTTCGGGGCTCGCTACAGAGAGAGAGGGAGCACGTGGGGAAGGAAGAGAGGATAAGGGCGAGCGAGGGCGTCAGCGCGGGGTATTATCAGCCTCTAGAGCGGCGGCGGGGATCACAGCGCGACGACGGCATAGGGCGGAGCCGGCGGTGACACGCACCTTCTTGCCGCTCGCGGGGAAGACGACGATAGAGGGAGCGAAGCGGTACGGGCCTTAGTGGGCCGCGGTTGGGCCTGCTGCGGGTGCGCGAGCGACAGATAGAGGGGAAAGGGGAAAGGTGGGCTAGCTAGGCTGCTGCCTGGTTAGCTCGCTGGCTCTATTTTTTTATCAAACCTTTTTCCTTATCTATTTTGATTTTCTGTTTTGTATTTCCATTTTGAATCTGTTTTATATATTTCAAAATACCAGGAGGTTTTATAAAACTAGTAAGATATTGTGGGGCCCTCTTAGTCCATTTGGGCTCCAATAATTTTGGTGCTTTTCAAAATTCAAACCATTTGAATGTGTTGCAAAGAGAGGGAAGAAAACTAGGGTTTAGGGTTTGATTTATTTTATTTAATGCACAATTTAAGACATGATTCTCATGCAATGCACAATCAAACCCTAAATAATGATTAACTAAAAACAAGGGTGTTACACGGCGGAGCCCCAGCTGGTAGATGGCGGTGTGGGAGAGAGCTAGGCCGCGTGTCTCATCGAGCTGATCGACCCCGTCTTGGCATGCGAGCTCGTTGTCAGCCTCCACGTATTTGACGACCCAGGGCGAGTCGTGCTCTAGGTCAGTCGGCATGACGGCTTTGGCGCTGTATACCATGAAGAAGGGAGTGAACCCTGTCGACCGGTTGATGGAGGTAAGGATTCCCCATATGACGGAGGGGAGCTCTTCGACCTAGCATCCCGGAGTTTGCTGGAGGGGAACTTGCAGTCACGGCTTGAGGCCGTGGAGGATGCTTTGGTTGGCGTGTTCCGCCTGGACATTGGACTCTAGGTGGGCGACTGAGGCGAGGTTGAGACGTATGTTGTGTTCCTCGCAGAATCCTTCCATGGCATCCTTGGCGAAGTTGGTGAAATTGTCCATGATGATGATGTGCGGGAATCCGTAGCGGTAGATGAGCTCATGGAGGAATTTGGCCGCGGTCTTCCCATTTCACTTCCGGACTGGCTTGGCCTCCACCCACTTTGTGAATTTGTCGACTGCGACTAGGAGGAGGGTGTAGCCAGAGGGGGCCTTCTTGAAGGGGCCCACCATGTCCATGCACCATACGACGAATGGCCATGTAATGGGGATCGTCTTGAGCACCGAGCTGGCAGCGTGCGTCTGGTTGGCATACTTCTGGAACCCGACATAGCGTTGGACGATGTTGACTGCGTTGGCGTGCACGGTGAGCCAGTAGAAGGCGTGTTGTATGGCCTTGGCGACCAGGGATCGGGCGTCGGCGTGGTGGCCGCAGTCGCCAGCGTGGATGTCTTGGAGGATCTTGCGTCCTTCCCCAGGTTGCACGCAGCGTTGGATCACGCCTGTTACGCTGCGCTTGTGGAGCTCGTCGTTGATGATGGCGAAGGACTTGCAGCAGCACAAGATCATGCATGCTTCCGTCTCGTCGGCTGGTAGTGTCTCGCTCACGAGGTAGGCGAGGTATGGAGCGGTCCAATCGCTTGGTTCTGCGACCATGGTGACCAGGGCGGGCTCTTGTTGCAGCGGGATCCCGAGGTTAATCTCCATTGGAGGAGAGACGGAGGGCTTGTTGATTGTGTCGAGGAAGACGCCTATGGGTGGGGTTTGCCAAGCCGACCCTATGCGGGATAGGGCGTCGGCCTCCTCGTTCTTGCACCTATCGATCCACTCGACGGAGTAGCCGGCGAAGTGGCCCCCTAGCTGGTCCACTACTTAGCAGTATGCCGTCATGCTGGGGAGACGACATCGCAGGTACCGGCGACTTGCGCGGCGACGAGGTCGGAGTCGCCGTAGCCCCGCAGGCGATTGATGTTCATCTCCTTGGAGGCTCGCATGCCGTGAAGGAGGGCCTTGTAGTCAGCCATGTTGTTGGTGCAGGGGGTGAAGTCGAGGTACAGCATGTCGCCCTTGGGCGAGGTGAGTATGATTCCTGCCCCTGCGCCATCCGAGTTCTTGGATCTGTCAAAGTGGAGAGACCAATAGTGGAGGTATGGCAGCTTCTCTAGCTGCAGTGCCTCTTCCTAGTCGGCGAGGAAATCCTCGACAGCCTGCGACTTGATCGCCTTGCATGGCTCGTACTTGATGTTGTTGAAGCTGATTTCGACGGCCCACTTGGTGACCTGCCCAGTCGCCTCACGGTTGAGGATGATGTCCTGAAGTGGCGCGGAGGAGACGACTGTGATTGGGTGCTCCTAGAAGTAGTGTGGTAGCCGTCCCTGGGCTTGGAGTCCGTGAGGACTTCGCTGATGTAGTAGACCGAGCGTTGTACGGGGTGCTCCTTGCCCTCCTCTGGTCGCTCAATGACCATGACGGTGCTGACGACTCGCTCGGACGCCGCGAAGTAGACGAGCATCAGATCCTTGTCGACGGGGGCAGTGAGTAGCGGTGCAGCGAGTATCACTTCTTTGAGTGCGTTAAGCATGTCGTCTGCCTCTTTTTCCCATTGGAACATGGGGTTCTTGCGCATCAGGTGATAGAGAGGCATTGCCTTCTCGCCTAGTCGAGGGATGAAGCGACTGAGAGCCATGACTCGCCTGGCCAGCTTCTAGATGTCGCGGAGGAACTCGGGTTTGCCGAGTCATGCGATCGTGTCGATATTGGTGTGGTTCGCCTCGATGCCTCGCTTGGAGACTACGTACCCCAGGAGTTTTCCAGTGGGTATGCCAAAGGTGCACTTCCCTGGGTTGAGCTTGACCTTGTACCTCCACAGATTTGTGAAGGTCTCGTCCAGGTCGGCGAGTAGGTCGCTCTGGCGATTGGACATTACCACCACGTCGTCGATATATACGTGGATGTTGTGGCCAATTTGGCTCACGAGACACTCCTGCATGCACCACTGTTAGGTTGCGCCAGAGTTCTTGAGGCCGAACGTCATGGAGGTGTAGCAGTAGGCGCAGAATGGCATGATGAACGTTGTCTTCTCGTCCTCGACCGCCGTCTTGATATGGTTATACCCAGAGTACATGTCGAGGAAGCACAGCGACTCTGAGCCCGCAGTCAAATCGATGATATTATCTATGCACGGGAGGACAAACTGCTCCTTTGGGCAGCCGCTGTTGAGGTTGGTGTAGTCGATACACATCCTCCAGGTCTTGTTCTTCTTCATGACTAGGACTAAGTTTGCCAAACACTTGGAGTACTTGGTTGGCCGGATAAAGCCTGCAGCGAGTAGTCGCTGCACTTCTTCTGCGATTGCTCGGCGGCGCTCTTCATTGAAGGAACGTAGCAACTGCTTGACAGGTCGCGCTTTGGGGTCAGTGTTGTGTTTGTGCTCGGCGAGTTCCCTCGGGACATGTTGGGGTCGCCGTGGACGGTGATGATTTCGCATGGCCCTGGAAGCTTCATCATGATGTACGTGTAATACGGTGCTACCATGAACTTGATGAATGCTTACCGCCCCAAGACGCAGTGGTAGGGGCTATTGAAGTTCACCAGCTCGAAGACGAGACGTTCGGTGCGGAAGTTGGCTGGTGTGCCGAAGGTGACTGGAAGCATCACCTTGACGATCAGGTACACCTTCCGGCTGGGGATGATGCCGTAGAAGGTGGCGAGGGTCGAATTGATCATCGACTGCGGCATCCTCAGTCGCCTGAAAGTTTCCAGGTAGAGGATATTGATGGAGCTCCCTCTGTTAATAAACGTCTTGGGGAGCAAGTATTCACCCACTTTGGGATTGACTACCAGGCCTACTCGCCCGGGGTACTCGATACATGGCGAGTGGTCTTCGCGGCCCATGTGATGCTCTGCTCTGACCAGTTGAGGAGGTGAGGGAAGTCGACCCGATACACAGCATTGACGACGACGACACGGGCGAGTACCTTCTTATCGTGCTTGGTGCCGAGCCTGGTGGTGTGTAGCGAGCCGACGTAGTTGCCGAATGCTCCGCCATTTGGCGGGTTGTTGTTGGGGTCCTCCCTTGTGCATCGTGTCTTCTCAATCTCCTTCAGAGAGTGGCAGTCGGCGGTTGTGTGCATGGCGGGTTTCCCCTCCCTCCAGTGGAACATGCAGGGTTGGATGAGGAGAGTTGCGGGGTCGAATATCAGCCTCGCCTTGTAGTTTCCGCTGTCACGGTGCTGGCCTCCGTCAAAGCGGAAGCTCTTGGGGTCGCATGGCACGTAACCGGTGTTGGCGACAAAGTCGACTTGACCGTCACCGCAGCATTTGTCGGTGAGGCGAATGTTGATGTAGCGCAGCTCGCGCTGCCTACCATTTTCGTGGCCGCTTGGGCGGCGATTCCCACCCGACTCATCGCCGGTTTCCTGGTTCGGATCTTCCTACGCGTATCGTTTGGCGATCTCGAGGATTTTGGGGATGTTGTCGAGCGTCTTGTACACCCACTTGATCTTGGCGACCAATGTCTCATATCGGCACGAGTACTTGAAGCAGTGGATCGCCATGTCCGGGTGGATGCCAGCAGCATTGATCCACAGGTCCTGCCACCATTGGACCCAGTTGTGGGTCGACTCGTGGAGTCCCTGGACGCATCGCTCTAGATCCTCGATGGTGGTGGCTCGGGTGTAGGATCCCTCGAAGTGCCTGACGAAGGCCTCGCGCATGTCCTCCCAGCAGTCGATGCTATCTGTGGGGAGGGTGTTGATCCACTGCTTGTCGCTCCCTCCATCATCAGGGGGAGGTAGCGAGAAGCGAGGAGGTCGGTGTGGCCAGTGACTCGATATGTGTCCAGCCATCGTACATAGAATCATACTTTTCAATCTCCTTCGGCGCTCTGAAGTTCGCTGGGTATTTCTTGCCTCAAATCATCGGTCTGAAGCACCGGGGGCTGACTCGACTAAGGGAACCCCTTGGCTCGCTGTCGTTGAGGTTGGTGAGGGTGTGCCTCAGGTTGTTGGGCTAGTGTGCACACTAGCTCTGGTTGTTGATGACGTGGGTTCGCGCGTCGACCGGCTGCCCGTTAGCGGCGACCGTGTTGTTCAGCGGTCGCGGGTCATTGGTGGAGAGTGCTAGGTGTGCAACCCATGGTTGGTGCTACAGGGGATCGGGTGGCGGGAAGTTGAGGGTGTTTACCGTTGATGGGTGGCCACTCGAGAGGCTGCCCTGCATCTGGAGGATCGGGAGTACATTCTCCCCTGTGATTCGACGCTTGCGACTTGCTTCTCGATGACCTTGGCGAGTAGGGCTTTGGCGTACTGGATTTGCAGCGCGCCTTCCCCTGTGACGTTGAGGTTGGCGACTATTGCCTTCCCTGTGATGACGTTGTCCATTGGGGTGGAGTACAATGGGAGGCCGTTCGCGTCCCGCTCTTGTGGATAGATGAGAACTCCCGGCTGGTTGGGAGCGGGTGTGCGGCCGAGTGGTGGTGTGGGAGCTCCACTCGCTGGTGCTCCTGGTGGCGAACGAGCGCTGAAGCCTGGTGGCGCGTTCTCGCAGATCACGCGCTCGGCCACGCGAGCGGGGTCGTTGTCTACTCGGAGGCGAGACGGTGGATGGTGTAGACCTGACTCTCAGAGAGCCGATCGCGTGGCGGCAACTCGCTGATGAGCGTCGAGTCCTCCTAGACGATGACGTCCATGCAGCTAACGAAGAGGTTGATGGTGCTGACTGGCATGATGACGCTGTGCGTGACCAGGCGCAACACCGGGACGTAGCTGTTGGGAAATATCTGAAAGATCTCGCCGCACGCGATCATGCAGCCGGTGGTTGATCGGCAAGTAGTGTCTCACCGTGGAACTCAGGCCTAACTGGCCAGGCCCCACGTTGGGCGCCACTATTGTGGGAATGGCCACGGCAGATGCTGCGATTGGCAGCAAGTAGTAGAACGAGGGGCAAGGGCGGCAAGCCATCTACGGTGCTAGATGAGGGCGGAGACACAAGGTTTTACCCAAGTTCGCCCCCCGGAGGGTAAAGACCTACTTCTTCTAGATTGTATTATCAAGAGATTACATTGGTGGCGATCTTGGCGGCTAGGCGGCGAGTCGATGGGGTATCTGATGGAACATGTCTGCTATGCGTACCCTAGGGAGGTTTATATAGGGGTACCTCTGTACGGTTTACAGATCTACAACCGAGTTGGATAAGGACTCGGAGGGTTTTGACCTAATTCGACTGGGCCTAGCTACGCTTATAGGCCTTCAGCTTCCCGTCGCTTGGCTCCTTCTTGGGTCGTGATCCAGTCACCATCCTGCAGGCCCACTCGCTGGGAGTTGGATCCAAGAGGGAACTTACTGCTAGGTATAACCCACTCGGCATATACCCATCAAAGGAGATGGCTTAGTCCTTGAGGAAGCAGTTGGGACCGGGTCCTAAGCCTTGCCTCTTGACTTAGCCTTCTTCTTAGTCAAAGAACTTTTCTTGAACTTAGCCTTATTCTACACCATCAACACTTAACTGGAGGTTTTCTTGAGATCCGCCTCTACCTTCTTGAGAATCCCATGTAATTCAGTGAGCTTCTTATCCATACCATGCATGCGGTAGTTCGATATGAACTGACCATACACACTACGAAGAGAGTTCAGAATTATGTCCATAGCGAACTATTCGCTAATGGGGTAGCCAAGCCTTTCCAGATCTACACGTAACCAACCATCTGGATCACATGCTGACGCAGTGGATCACCATCCTTAAACTTGCAACTCAGCAAAGCCTGGAGACTTGATACCTCTCGGTCTTCGCCTTAGCCTAGAACATACTTTTGAGGATTTTGATCATATCGTAGGGCTCAACATTCTCGAACTGCTGCTGCAAGTCTGGTTCCATGTGAGCAAGTATAAGACAACTAATTTTTATGGACTCAGCCTTGGTCCTACGGTAGACATTGGTGGCAGTGACAGTCACATTCTCATTTAGCTCATTTGGAAGTGGGTTGTCTAGGACATGGTCCTTTTCTTGTTTAAGCACAGTTTTCAAATTTTGATACCAGTTGGTAAAATTAGTGTCATTTAGTTTAACTTTCTCAAGAATAGTTCTCAATGCAAAACCGTATATCTGAGAGGTACTACTACTTTGTGCCATAATCTACAACAGAAAATATGAAAAATACTTAAGACATGTCTTCATAAAAGAGCAGGCATATTAAACATTTTAATAATTACGCTCCCACTAGAACCAACACCCCTCAGATGGTTACATAGTGATTCAGGATCCTAAATAAGCAAGTCGGCTAGTGAGCTCTATCATCATCGCTAGACTCCAAGTGATCTAGGTAGACAACTCCTTGTCAATCGCATCTCATATGGCTCCTATTGGTCAGGTGGCATCGCATGCCATGGCTCCCAACCGACTTTTTCTTGAGTCCAACAACCATTGTGATAGACCCATCTAGCTTACCGAGTGTTTCCGCTGTAAGAGTCTGACTCAAACCCACCTAGTCAGAAAGAATTGGTAGCACCCCAATTTTATGAGCCCACTACCAAAAATGTACGAATTGTGATGGTGCAAACACTGGCTAGAAAACTGACTAGACCTTCTTTGAGGGATTAAATTTTATCGACTATCTAATAGATCTAAAAGAGAGACATAACAATAACACATAATAAAGGAATTATAATGTGAAATGGTATGGCTCTCTTCATGGAGATCTCCATCTCCATAAATCAAGTAATCCGACTTGTGTCAACTCTTGTCATTTGCCATCTTACTCCATGTCGCTGGCTTGTACATTGACTTGCATGTCATCCTGGTTCTCCAAATATCTACACTATCGAGTAATATAAATTACATAGAGAATCCAACACGCATGTTGTTATACAATAATATGACAACACCTAGGCTCCATCCGGCTGACAAAAACCGTGATTCGCATATCCCATATGGATTACACACATACATCACATGCACATGAACCATACCATTCACAAGTTCCTGCAAAAACAAGTTATGCATAGATACGATATCTGCTGACGTGTGAAACTCACATCTACATTTAAGGCGCTATGACAGGATAAAGTCGGTGATCCCGCTAGCCAGATAGTGGGCGGGGAATGAAGGGGAAGCGCCCCTCGTGGGTGCGGGCATGGATTTCTTTATCACGCACGCCCATGAGAGAGAGAGAGATCCCCGTGTGCGGTTCCAAACTTTGGGAACCACACATGAGGGAGAGATCATTGGAGAAATTGGATTGAATATTTCCCACCCCTATGGCCCTCTTTATATAATGGCTGGGAGGGACAACCCATCCAAGTACCGGGGTGGGACTTAAGGTGGAGGAGGAGGCGCCTAGGAGGTGGGGCACCATGGGACAGTCATTCGGGGTGGGCCCCACCCCACAGGTAGCACCATGCTGGCCGGGTGTGAGTGACCCTGGATTTATGGTCCGAGAATCCCCGTTATGCCTGCATTTCACGTTCCCATGATTACTAAGACGTGATCATAACCGATGAGTATCATTACAACATCTAGAAAGTACCGAGTACAAAACCTACATCATTGCCATTATGTCCATTACAATCATCAATACTGGAAGTCTTCATTCACAGAGCCCAAGTCAATCCTTAACCTACAGGCAACTGACTAGGAAGATAGCCTAGCTCGCATAGACGTCAGCATCTTCATCATTCCTCGATCTTCTAAAAGTCTAGACAATTAAATAGCCAGGGACAAAGCCGGTGAGTATGTTTGAATGTAGTCACAAACCGCCTAGATAACATAAACAAGATAATGCATTTTTTGGGTTGTGGCAAGATAGATCTAACTAAGGTTGTTTTGTAAAAAGCCTAGTTTCCCTTATAGATATGGCATCTCTATATCTTTGTTGAAAAGAGTTTTTGAAAACATGTCTCCTTTTTGAAAATTTGGATATCTCCATATCCTTGTTAAAAACCTTTTTGAAAAAAGTTTTAGAGGAAAAACCCTTTTGTAAACCTCTCTTACCATCTCTGTTCAAAACAAATTTTTGTCTCGTAGTTCCTCAAAACCATCCCAAGGGTACTCCTAGGAATCACCTTTCCAACTGTCCTTAACCATGGACACGGCTATTCAAATAGATTATACTCTACAGAGTTTGTGCACTTTACCCACAAGAATCAATACATCCGCCGGGATACAACCACGGCCCGCTACACACGGTAAATGGGGATTCGGATAATCAAACCTACCCTTTCATTTGTCATCCCTAGCAGCAGTGGCTTTTCCTTTTGGGTTTGTCCTCCCCGGTAGGAGTATGTGGTACCCAGCACCATATTCCTGCCTTTTGTACAAGCCTATACCCAAACCATAGCTTGGCGTATAGTAATTTGACTCCACTTCCTTCCATATTGCCTAATTCATATCGTCCGCGGGAGACCCAATTGTTGCACCGGTACCTGTCCCAGACAGTCGAGATTTCAGGGGATTTCTCCCCTTTAGCAGGTACAAGCTGCCCCGGCTAAAGACAACAAACTACGAGCTAAGCCCCAAATCATGGGGAAGTGTGGTTGTACGGATAAATTGTTCCGATAAAGGCATAGAACAACCCTTCTCTTTCTCTTGCTCAACCTTATTCCTTCTCATCTTTATCTTTTCTTTGGTAAAACATCCACTTGGAAATGATGCCTCTTTCCAAGGGTTTTATTTTGAAAACATTGTGGTAGGGTAAAATCACAAAATAGTTTTTATCATCGAAAAAAACATAGTTTCCGAGGAGGTGTGATGCTAATCATCCTAACCTCGATATAAATAATAAAAGTGGGTGTCAAAAAGGGTAAGTTTCCTAATGGACACTTATTCATAACTAGGAGGAGTCAAGTTAATCTCGTAGTGTTATTTAAAACAAGACATGGCAGTAGTAATGCAGTTTATAAATGAGATGTAAAAACAAGAAATAAACATGAGTAGGACATATATCGGAGTTCATGAATGGTGGCTTGCATGTGACCAGCGAGATGTCCCTTGACTTATTTAGAATACCATAATACCAAATATAATAATACGATGCTTCCTTATTCTAAGTGTCACACAATCACAACTATTGTCGTTATCGAGCAAACATGCAAAAAAGCAATACATAAATCAATACAAGTGTCGTTGCTATGGAAATGGCATTGCCTAAGTAGACTAGATAGAGGTGTTGGAGAGAGCAGGGCAACTGCGATGGTGTCCGCAGGCGGAAATGAGTACATGTGAGTGCGGTGAGACACAGGAAGTAACCAGGTTCAGAGCCCTCGTGGTGAGGTAAAACTCCTACTCCTACATGTCTGAAAGTATATGGGGTATAATCGGGCTACACAGGGTGCTCCTGGAGCTGTATCTCAAAGTGTATGTGTGCCCGTATGAGAGCAAGCTAGCAAGTGCATGTCTGCATTTGAGTGAGAGAGCTAGTAGGGATTGAGCTAGCTCTCTAACCATCGGTGTCTCCAAGTGAACCTGAGGAGAAAATGAGCCTCCCTGGTGCATTATATGGGCTTCCTAGGGAACATGGAGGGCCCACCTATCCTAACTTACACTATTGCATATCTTATCTAATAGTACAAGGTGTCATGCATAGTGCCACACTATTTGCTACATGCCATACATAGTGTTTACTATTGCATACATCATCTGATAAAGTGCATAGTGGTCTTGGTCTTATCGATGCTTGTATCCTCGTCCTTCTTGTCTTCTGGTCGGGTAGCTGGTTGTCTTGATCAATAGAAGTTGTAGCTGGTACCGAGCAGAGCGAAGGAACCGACTGGAGCTAGCGATCAATCTCTTGGATCAATGCGGCTAGAAGCAGCGGCGACCATAGCGTCCGACTGAGTCCCGGTCGGGCGGATCGTGGCGGTGGCGATCGAGCAAAGTCGTTTCTCCCGCTGGGAGGCGCTCGAGGCCCACCTGATCGAAGGAGAGGGCGTCCCAGCTGGGCGAAGCAGAGGAGACGGCAACCCGGCCGGGGTGATGGAAGGAGCCCATCCAGGCTGGGTGACGTGGCTCAGTCAATTGTAGAGCTTCATTGCGAGACCCCAAGAGGAAGGTATGATGATCATAGTAGCAAGTTCTCCGTAAGTTATGAAACCAAGGTTATCGAACCAGTAGGAGCAAGGAAACAACTCCAAGGTGTTGCTAATAACTTGGAATCCTGCGCAACACAAACTCAAGACTTTGCCCCAAGTTACAGTGAGGTTATCAATCTCACTAGTTTGCTGAAAACAAAGGATTAAATGTATAGTGTGGAAGGTAATGGTTGCTTGCAGAAAGTAAATGGGAACAATAGATGATGTAACAATGGTAAAGATTGGACCGGGGTCCATAGTTCATTAGAGGTGTTCTTCTTAAGATAAATAACATGCTGGGTGAACAAATCAGAGCGGGGCAATTGACAGGACTGACAAAGGCATAACAATGCAAATACTAGACATCATGATTCCTATGAGATTTGATTGGGCATTACAACAATATACATAGACCGTCATCCAACTACATCTATGACTAATAATCCACCTGCAGGTTATCATCTGAACCCCAGATTACTAGAGGCATGAACCCACTATCGAGCAGTAATACTCCCTCTTGGAGTCACTAGCATCTACTTGGACAAGATAGCTACTAGCAACAGCGAGCATGCAAGATCACAAACATCACAGACATGATAGAATCGATAATCAATAAGACATGATAGAATCAATCGAACATAGTATCTCAATATCCATCGGATCCCCACAAACACAACATGTATGATTACAAATAGATGATCTTGATCATGAATAGAGCTCACAAGATCTAAACATGATAGCATAAAGGAGAAGAAAAAACCATCTAGCTATTGTATGGACCCATAGTCCAAGGGTGAACTACTCACGCATCATACCGGAGGATGGCATGGTGGTGAAGAAGGCCTCCGGGATGATCTCTCCCCTCCGGCAGGGTGCCGGGAAGATCTTCAGATCCCCACCCCCCTATCTAGGGAAAATGGTGGTGGCAGCTACAGACTGTTTCATGGAGATCTGATCGGGTTTCTAGGTTTTATGCATCGAGGGACTTTTATAGGCAAAGAGGCGAGGTAGGACGGCGTCCAGGGGGCGGACACCATTGGGCGGCATGCCCTAGGGTGGGCCCGCGCGGTCCTAGGGTTTTGGAGAATATGGGGATGCTGGAAGTTGCGGAACGGTTAACAGACAAGCAACACAGGGACACGAGATTTACCCAGGTTTAGTCCCCCGAAGGTAAAACCTTACTCCTGCTTGTCTGCTCTTGGTTACGCCAGGACCGAAAGTTATAGGGGTGCGCAGATGCATTCTGGAATGAGGTGTGTAAGAGGTGAGTTGGGAGATCCTTCACGTCGTACCCTCCTGGCCTTTATATAGATAGGCCGGGTCTCGGGAGAGATCGAGTCAGTTACAAATTAGGGTTGATACCCTTTTGAAATTCTATCTTATCTAGACTTTTACTCCAAGGAGTCGAAACCGCCACGGGTTTGGGCCACCTAAAATATTCATGAGCCGTGTATCCTTGTGTGGGCCTTCCTTGGGCTGGACCAGGTATACTGATAGCATGCACCCGTGGGGTATATCCATGCCTTCCTTGTGTTCGGTCGAATCATAGATTCGGTTGGAGACTCTTCAATCTTTCGGGTGCTTTTGTAGTTGAACCTGTTTTTCAAGGAGAAATATTTAGTTCATAGGGATTGTTGATGCGTGTGCCTGGCTCACCCGACGGATCAGGGACAGTTAACTGTCATAGGACAAAACAACACGATCTTCATCAAAATCGAGTACCCGGACTTGAATTGGGAATGATTGCTGGTGTGATTCGACTCGGGCCATTGTGGTCTTATAGGAGTCGAATCATAGTGATTTTCAAGTGATGTACCCAACGCATCCATAGGGATTTTCATCGTGCCTTTTGTCATGGAAGTTTACTGGCAGAGCACAGTCAGGTGCGTTACCAGGCCATCAGATGATATCTGTAAGGCTTATCTTTGGGTCATACACATAGCATCTGAAGGTTTATCACCGCGGAGGTGTTTCATGTGGCCAAGGAGACTGCTTCTCACTTAGCGTTGATTTGGGCAAAGTTGCCAAAAATATTTTGTCGTATTTGTTCTGAAGGATTGCAGTCGAATAATTCATAGGGTGTGCGGCCAGCGCTCCCTATGGGAGTAGGCCTCGAGTGTCTGTTCGAGTTGTAGACTCAAGTAGAGACTTTAGTTCAGTCGTTTTTCGCATAAGTCTGAAGGACACATTTTTTCGGATGCAGAACCAGTGATCCCTATGGGAGTAGCCCCCGAGTCCGTAGTGGAGTCATAGAATCGACGTAGGACTCGAAGATAATTTCGAGGTGACATTACCTTTGCAATTTCTTAGGTGCACGGCCAGCGCTCCTGATAGGAGCAGCCCCCGAGTGGTTTCTCGAATCGTAAATTCGAGTAAGTACTTGGATGATCAGTCGAAATCTTCGAACCATTGCTTGATTTGCCTTGATGACGTCAGTGCTGAAAATATGGTGATCTCAACCATCTATGGCAGCAGATATGATTCGACGAGACGATCGTGGGTCCCACCGTCCGAGGCGATGGCACCTGGAGCGGTTGCGAATCAAGGGTTCACTGTCTGGAGCCGCATTTGGGTGAGTCTCTCGCTGAGCTTCTGGAACTCCCGGCAATCCTTGAGCATGTGGCTGGCCTTGTTCTTGCAATCTTGTTTGTCGATGTAGAAATGGATGGTGCAAGGTCCAGATAGCTTGTCGTATACCGAAGGCTCGTCATCGCGGCTGCAACACTGCCATGCTTGTGTGGGTCATCCGCCATCATAGTAGTTGTTGTTGTGGTATCTGCTATTGCAGTTGCCATCATCGTGTCGATCAGCGTATCCAGCCGCAACCATGTCGACTCCATCGCGATCATTGTTGACGCGCGATCTTCTCTTGCTGCAGCATTCGCGCCGGCGGTAGAAGTCGTCTTCGTCATTCTAATACGTTTGGTTGACGGAATCCTCGCCATTTTCCCGGCGGTTGGCGATGTCCATGAGGTGGTCAAGGATTTGGGGTTGACACGCCCGAGCTCCTCCTTGAAATATGGGCGCCTCGCACCGTCCTTGAAGGCGTCGATTGCTCTTTCTTTGGAGATATGTGCGGCGGAGTTCTTGATGTGGGACCAGCATAGTATGTATGAGCGGATGGACTCGTTGGTCCGCCGGGTGCAGGCCCGTAGCTCCTCGATTGAGGCTGGCCTCTTGCTGGTGCCCTTGAAGTTGCGTATGAAGCTGTACGCCAGCTCTTCCCAGCTTCGGATGGAGCCGGAGGATAGGCTGCTAAGCCATACCCTAGTCGCGCCTGTTAGATGCAGCTGAACGCATTGTAAGGGAGTGTTCTTGTCTCCGCTGTGGAGCTTGACCGACGATAGGTGATCGTCGAGCCAAGCCTTTTGTTCCTGTGTGTCATCGAACTTCGGGTTGTCCGAAGGGAGCTTGAAATTTTTCGGCATCTGTGATTGCCGAACGGATCTGCTGAAGCATCAGGCTACACACAGCTCTCCGTCATTCTCATCTTCAGACTCGGTTGAACATGTGCGTCTAGCGCGTGATTTGTCGATCTTGCGCTGGGTGATATCACTACGAGCATCGTAGTTGCTGCGGCGGCGGGACTCCGGCGGTGCCAGGGCAGGTCATGCTCTTCCTTGTCAGATGAGGGCGTGTGGCTTCGGGTGAACTTGACCGCGGCTTTTTTCTTCGGCTCCGCAGGAGTTCATCGTGGAGTGTAGATCCAACGAGTCTGAGGCCTGCTAGCGCGAAATTGTGCATTGCGTTCTTTGGGTCTCCCGCCAGAGGCGGATTGGATGCGTGATAGGTGGTGGCCGCCATGATCGCATCTTGTAGCTTCTTTGGCATGACGTTGTCATGTGAGTCCATCGTCATGAAGGAAGTGTTGAGGTCTCGGGTGACGTCGTGTCATGCGGCGGGGTCCATGTTCTCCATGCGGGAGCGGTACTTGTTGGCGTTGTTTCCATGTGAAGTGGAGCCGCCAGCGGCGGAGAGCGCAGCTCGCCGTGTGCTGGACTCCGCAGCTGCCTTCTGGCGCTTTTCAAGCTCCTCATGTAGCTTCACCTTCTTGTTGTGATCATCGATCAGGAGCCAGTGGTAGGCCATCAGCAGGTCACGGGAGGCGTCCAGAGGTAGGATTGTGTTGCCTTGCATGGCTTCATGTTCTTGGTTCCAGCCTTCTGCGCTGAGGTTGATCTGGTCGTAACCACGATTGCTACCCTCTGCGGCTCTGTTGGTAGGATTACCCTCGTTTCCCCCGTTCTCAATCTACGGGTTGGGAAGGGGATTGGGAGGTATGGCACTCGAACCCAGCAGCGGGTCCGCTCCGTTGTTGATGTTGCCGTCATCGATGGTGGCACACAGGAAGTACTCATGGGGTGGGTCGCTGCTGCCGCAACTCTCAGATTTGGAACCATAGGTTCCTTCATCTGAAGGGGGACCGCATAGATCAGAGTTGCAGCTGCTGCTGTCATTCGAATCGCTTGACGCGTGCAATGCGCCGATGGGTGGGACCCATGAAGCGGGCCTAATGGATTGTGGTGGCACCCGCTCTGGAAGGCAGAGGGTGCCGGTCTTCCCCACCTGGAAGTAGAAGCTCCCGAACAACATCTCGAGCCCGTCGCCGACGGACTCGAAATCCTTCAGGATGGCCGGCGAGTGGGCGGTGAAGTCGAAGGCACCGAAAAGGAGGTGACTCTCTGTTTCCGATGAATCGTAGATCTCTCCGGATGGAACTGTCATGACCACACGATCAGCATCCCCGCTTCCCACAGACAGCGCCAATTGACGAGGTTCGATCTCGTCAATGCCCATTGTTATGGACTTGGGTTTTGGAGAAGATGGGGATGCTAGAAGTCGCAGAACGGTTAACAAACAAGCAGCACAAGGACACGAGATTTACCCAGTTTCAGGCCCCCGGAGGTAAAACCCTACTCCTGCTTGTTTGCTCTTGATTACGACAAAACTGAAAGTTACAGGGGTGCGCAGATGCAATCTGGCATGAGGTGTGTATGAGGTGAGTTGAGAGATCCTTCACTCCATACACTCCTGGCCTTTATATAGATATTCCAGGTCTCGGGAGAGGTCGAGTCGGTTACAAATTAGGGTTGATACCCTTTGAAATTCTATCTAATCTAGACTTGTCCTCCAAGGAGTCGAAACCGCCACCGGTTTGGGCGACCCGAAATCTTCATGGGCCACGTATCCTTGTGTGGTCCTTCCTTGGGCTAAACCAGGTATACTGATATCGTGCACCCGAGGGGGTATATCCATGTCAGCGACGCTGGGCGGTGGCGGCGGTTGGCGGCGCGACGGCGGTGTGGGGAGGGGTTGGTTGTGGTGTTGTGTGGAGGGGCAGCCCCCTCCCCTCTATTTATGAGAGGGATGGGCAGTTAGGGAGAGGGGAGTTTGAATCCTTCCCCAACTCCCTCTTCTTCTAGGCTTGTAGTGGAGGGAGAGAAGGATTCTCTTCTTCCTCCACTAGGAAACATTGTCCCAGTTTGACTTTTCAAACCTGCCTTTTGACTTTCAATTTTGGAGTTCGTATTAACTCATTATTTGCATAGACCTTTGACCTAGGACATGATGCAACAATTCCACTTACTCATGAAACATTCATGCACCCTTCCCCTTCCGGTCCGGTGAACCTTCTAAACCCTTCTAGATCATTCCAGTGAAAACACCAGAATCATTCCCAAACTCCGGAATTGGACTTTTCTTATATGAATCTTATTCTCTGGACCATTCTAGATCTCCTCGTGATATCCTGGATCCCATCCGAGACTCCCAAAAAAATTCGGTCTTCCTACTTACATTACATATCTACTAAACAACATCGAATCCTAAAGTGTGTCTCCCTACGGTTCATGAATTATGCATACATGAGCGAGACTCTTCTCTGATCAATAACCAATAGAGGAATCTGGAAATTCATATGGTTCCCACATATTTCTACGATTACTTTGCGATCGAATGAACCATTTACATACAATACCAATTTCCCTTTGTCTCGCGATATTTTACTTATCCAAGGTCTGATCGTCGGTATCTCTTAATACCTAGTTCAACCTTGTTACCGATAAGTACTCTTTTCTCGTTCCCGTGATATGTGATCCCTTGTGGGCCACTCACATGCTTGCAAGATAATTGGATGACATTCCACCGAGAGGGCCTAGAGTATATATATCTATCATATGGATGGAAAAATCCCACTCTTGATACATGTTCCTCAACACACACTTTCCGAACACTCAATGCCACCTTTAAAGCCACCCAGTTATGGTGTGATGTTTGATGTCATCAAAGTATCCATCCGGTGATAGTGATTAGTTTGATCTCATGGTCGAAGGAATTAGGTTACTATGTATCAGAAAGCTTATAGCAAATGAACTAATGCAATGACTTGATATTTATGCTACGCTTATCTATAGGAGTATGTCCATCATACCATTCTTCTAATGATATGATCTTGTTGTTAATAACATCTCAATGTTCATGATCAGGAAACCATGATCATCTATCAACCAGCAAGCTAGTATTATAAAGAGGCTTTACTAGGGACTTCTAATTAGTTAACAAATCACACAAGTACTAATGTTTCTGGTTAATACTATTATAGCATGAATCCAAACATTTATCATAAACACAAAGATATAATAATAAATACTTTTATTATTGCCTCTAGGGCATATCTCCAACAGCAACATGAAAAGATACAAACAAATAATCATGAATAACAATGCATTGAAAGACGTTTGTTTGTTTCACATATAGAAAACATAGCATAGTGGTATTAAGCTTGTCCCTCATGGAGTAGCAAAACATAAATGCATAGGACACCTTCAAAGTTCATAAGGGTGACTAGATACAAATAGTTCAAGAACAAGCAATATCAACATTATGAATCAATCAATAAGTCTTGGGACAATGCACATAAAACTAAGAATGACAACTATGCTCTCCTAGTTGGTGCATAAAGATAGAAGGTGGAGACTCAATATAAAAGTAGGAAGAAAGGCCCTCCACAGGAAAGCAGGGATTTCAAGTTACATAAAGATCTTCCAAAAATTATGGTACTTATTAGCTTTCAGCTCTCATTGCCCCTACCATAAGAATCCTGAAGTGATTAAGGGTAAAGTGAACAAAATATGGAGTATATGCTTGAAAAATCATAAGTTGGCAATCTCATGTCCCTTCAGTACAAGGGTTGTTCCTCATGTTACTCAACTTTAGTCACAAGCAAGTTCTTGTCATTGTAAGTATATGTGTATCATAGAGAACAGCCAACAGGGTACCCCTTCCCCATGACACAGGAGCTATCCCATATCAAAATGACAAGGCAACAGACAGTGAGCATCTCAGCAATCCTTTTATTTACCATGAGCATGGTGAATTTTTTTTCTCTCTCTTTTTTTCTATATTTTTTTCTGAGGATGCTTCATGGATTGCTCACTATGGTGATGCTGCAAGTTTCCACCATGATTAGGCATGGCTTAGGCTAAAGGCCTAGGCGTTTCTCTAACACACATATATAACTCCATGAACTTACAGGCTCCCCTTTTATTTCACACCGCCGACATCCCTAAACAAAAGAGCCTGATATCAACTGGGTAATATGTACAGGTGTTGAAAGCGTTCCCTGCAAAAGCACGGATCTAGTAATACCCAACTTATAAGTGCAAGCATATACAACATAGATGACACAATGGTTCAAGTTTATTAGGGGCAATAAAAATAAAGTGTGCCATCAAGTTTGTGAGAGATTTAATCACTAATTTTCACATAACAAGTTTAATTTGGAAGATAGATAAAACATGAATATACTTCGAATGGTGTAACACACCATGCATAGGAATTTATAGTGGAATCTTTGGAATAACTTGGTTTCTTGGGAGTTGGATGCATGAGTAGAGCTTACTCAATACAAGTGGAGGCTAGCAAAAGACTGGGAGCGACCAACTAAGAGCGCAATAATGGCCATGATCATGCAGAGCGACAAAACATTATCAACTAAAGAATAAAGTGATATCACAAGTCAAATACTAAATGATCATAGAGGCTAAGTTGACTGGTTCATAGTCATAACATGGTGTGAGAATGTGCCAAATCAACCCAAACAAAGCATCAAAGGAGAATACCAAAGTAGTATGCTTTTGTATGATAAAACAACGCATGATTATTTCAAGGCACATTAAGAAATCTTAATTGTTTGGAACAAGTCATGCTACATCAATAATTACTAATAATATGGTCAAAACAACATCTAGCATGGCATGATAAAGTCTAAGCCATAGTCAAAACAAGCTCCCTTTTGTACCACTATAAGCACGAAACTTTCCACTCTTTTCCAACACCAATCAACTTATTTGAAACAACACAGCGAAAACAGGGGTATAACTACTTTATTCAATCAAAATAAGGAAACTAAAACCAAAAAAAAACTAAGACGCTCCAAGAACAACACAACAGTGCATGAAACAATAAAAACGAAGTGTCTAGAAAGAGACCTGAGATTTTTACTGATGAAGAAGGGGATGCCTTGGGCATACCCAAGCTTTGAATATTTCTTGGGGTGACATGGGGTGGAATCCCCAATCTTGAGATTTTGTCCATTCTTCACCTCATCAAATCATTCTTCCCCTACACTTGAAATTTCCTTCATGCAAAACTTCAAACAATCTTCATTAGTGCACTCAAGATAATAAACCTTTGGGTTTAGTTTCAACAAAGAAAAAAATTCATTAAAAATACAAGATAATGTATCAATTCCCTTAAAAATCTCAAGGGATCAATAAGAACTCAAAAAGAATCTGATATAGAGGCAAATGCAAATAATGGCAGAAATCTGTAAAAACAGACCAGCGGGTAAAAACTGATTTTTTCAAAGACCTTATGTTGCTCAAATCGAAAAGTGTTGAACTAATGAAATTTAGATAAGTTAGGCACAAGAAGCAAGAATCAAGTATTTTCAAATGAAGAAGCATTAACATCAAATTTTGCTTTCAAAGGAGGAGAAAAAGGTATCTTCTCTCTCCTTATATGGAAGTGTTCTATACCTTTCTTGAATGGAAATTTATATTTAATGGTGCCTTCTTTCATATCAATGATGTCACCAACAGTTCTAAGAAAAGGTCTTCCCAAAGTAATAAGACAAGAAGCATTGCATTCGACATCCAAAACATAGCAATCAACAGGTACATAGGCATTGTTAACCATAATAAGAACATCATTAATACTCCCCATGAGTTTATTTTTAGCATTATTGTCGTGGTGGTGGCACGCCAGATGCCATGGGTAGGCTAAAGTATGGGGCCAATGGATGCTAGTGGGATCTGGGGAGGGAAGATGTAGTTGATTCTACACACAGGAAGCTAAGGCAAAGATCTTTATTTCTCCTTCTTTGGGATACAAGTGCTCCTTGAGCTGTATTCAAGAAGGAAGAACTTTACCAGCCTAACGGTACTATCAATGAGACGATCCCCTCCTCAGGGTCCAAGCCTCCCCTTATAAAGGAGAGCCTTTGGTTCCTTTAGGGCTGATGTGGCAAGCATATTCGAGGAATATGCTTGTCCCAATATAGTAGTTCGGCGCCCCCCTTTCCCTGTCGCTCCCCTAATGACGGCAAGGTTCCAGAGGGCCCCTCCTGTGCGCCTCGGGCTTCAGGACTGTCACCTCCGTGACCTCCTTCTGCCTCTCTGTCGCTCTGCGCCTTTGTCCCTAGCGCTTGGCACCACTCAGATTCTCCTAGCTTGCGGCTAGAGTTTGACTTTAGGCTTCTCCTTCTCCTGCAAGCTTCGTATCATTCGGCCCTGCCTCGCGTAACTCGGCCTGTCCTTCACCTACATCAAGATTACTCGGGCTAACCCGGCCGACTTACGCAGTATCTCGGCCGGGTAATGCCTTGCCATCATTATAAGGGTCCTGCCCTTTCCTATCTCGGCCGACTTCTACAGGATTCGGCCGATTCAGACAGTAACTCGGAAACTAGACGGGGGACATCCTTTCGTCTTTCCCCGTCTTTACCCTATCCGGGGTTACCTCCCCAACATTAGTCCCCGAAGCTGGTATGGCCCCGCCGATAACCTCGGCCGGGCCGTATCAGTTTCATGACACTCGTTACGCATTGTTTCCGAGTTATTTCTTTCTCGTTCGAGGTATCATCGTATCTTCTCGCGTACGCCTTGTCCTACGTGTCATCCCCATCATTGTTCCTCTAGTTTTTTGTTCCTCTACAGTATTTACTGACAGGCTACAGTTAATACTGTGCCTGTCGCGCCGACGCTGCGACGCCTCGTGTGTCGTTTCCATTGGGGATCGCGACCTTCTTTGCTACCGTGTGGCCCTCGGTGCGGTTCCGCTCAATGACGTGCGGTCGTGCCGCACACACGATCTACACGGTCAATCGCCACACCCACGATCCCACTACCTCGCTTGTGGCTCGATTATAAAGAGGGGCGCGGTGCTGGGGAATTCACTTTCCCCTTTTCGCTCGCCCGCGCCCTTCTTCTTCCTCTCGCTTCTGCGTCCGTTTGCAGCTCCGCCGCCGCGCGTTCATCTGAACCTCCGACGGTGAGGACTCTGCCGCGTCGCTCCGTCGGCCTCGTCCTTGTTCGCTAGCTCCGGCGTCGTCGCCGGTGAGTTCTTTCCGGTCCCGTCGCCTAAGCTTTCCTCTAGATCCCTCTCTTTCCCTTTCGTTTTCGCGCGGTGGTTCCTTTGCTGCTCCGCCGCCGTTTCAGTGTAGAATCACGACGGGGCCCCATAGTTCTAAACTTTCCTCCGCCGCTAGTTCTTCCTCCGCTGCTTTCTCCGGCGAGCCCATGTCTAGCTCCTTCAGCGGCGCCCTGGTAGAGGATGACGATGCTGGCTTTGGGCCCGAGCGAGCTTCGTGGCAGGGCTCCTCCGTTACTCGCCACGAGATTGAGTGGCTTATTCGGACTCGGAGGATTCCCGCCGAGGTCTCCTGTCATTTACCCGGCAGCGAGTCCTCTCCGGATCTTAGGGAGGTCGAGTATGTAGTTTTCATGTCGCATTTCTCACGCGGCTTTGGTCTCCCTATTAGCGACTTCACTAGGGAATTTCTCGACTACTTCGGCCTTCAGCCGCATCACCTTCCTGCAAATGCCATCGCTTCTCTCTCTGCTTTTATCTCTGCCTCGGAGGGATACTTCGGCCTATGGCCGTCCGTGCATGTCTGGTCGAAGTTCTTCCAGATTCGTTCTAACGTTGTCCCTGACAAGTCTCTGCACCCTTCCGAGAAACTGCTCACTCAATGTGGTGCCGCGTCCATTACACCTCGTAGGAAATCCGTCTTTCCTCGTGTTACCGGGCTAGAGTCCTGCAAGAAGTGGCACAAGTCCTTCTTCTATGTCAAGAACACGGGCCCGGATGACAAGATTCGGCTCCCTGCATTCTCCATTGGTACGCCCTCCAAGGTGAATTGGACTTATAATCCGAGGAAGAGTCATGCCTTGGCTGAGGCTTTTGAGATTCGGCTTAAAGAGCTGATCCGCGCCGGGTTACGCGGCGAAGATCTGATGGCTACCTTTATCAGTAGCCGAATCTGCCCATTCCAGAAACGGACGCACAAACTCTGCTACATGAGCGGTCCTCTCGACCCCAGCCGAGTCTCGACCGTGGAGCTGGACAACTATCTCATCTATAAGCGTGTCCGAGCTATCTTCAAGATGGAGATTCCTGAGGATTGGGCTTGGGGATTGAAGCCGTTCACCCGCGAGCGTCCCCCTCCCAAAGTAAGCTTAACTTCTAACGCTTTGTTTTCCAACCGTTTCGGTAACTATTTTCGCTAATTTTCCTCTTTCTTGTCTTACAGAGGTTCACAGAACAGAAGGGCGAAGATGCCGAGGTTCTGTCACTTCCATGGCCTGCGGACCGGAATACCCCGGACGTTGGGGAGCCGGACTCGGAAGAGTTCGTCCCCAAGTCGGATCTCGCCCCGGCTCATGCTCGTGGCAAGACCTCGGCCCACGAGGAGGAAGGTGATTCGGACGAGGTCCAATTTCTTGAGGTAGTTGCCGCAATGCCCATTTCTTATGCATTTCCGGCTTCTACTTTCCCAGCTAATCCGGCCGGTCAGGTTCACGACGCCGAGCCTATTGCTTCCCGGCCCCCTGTTACCTCGGGGAAACGTGGGGCTCCTGCTAGTGCCTCAGAGGCGGCCCCCAAGAAACGAATGAAGAAATCCACTCCGAATCCTCCTAGGCGCAAGACCATGCCTGGAGTCACAGGGTTAGTTCCTTTTGCTCGTATTTCTTGTTTCTCTCTTTCTGCTTTTCATCCTGACGCCCTTCTTTCTTTCTTTCTTTCTTTCTTATTTTTGCAGTGATCCACTTTCTGTTAAGCCCGGCGGTCCTAGCATGACTAGCCGCGTGACTCGGCAGCCGTCTCCTCCGCCCACTGAAGATACCAGGATTCCCAGTCCTGCTCGTGCTGCATCTCCTTCAGCTCTGAATCAGTCGCCCCCTCGTCACGACGTGCCTGAGACTCCTTTCGTTGACATCGATTCCACTTGGCCCTCCGAGATTTCCACTGAACCAGTTGCCCCCTATGTGGATCCGAGCGTCTCTAACGAGCCTCTTTCTACCCCTACAGTTTCTATAGTAACTCCAGCCCCGGCCGAGGACGTCATTATCTCGGCGCCCTCTGCGACCGTGGCCCCTCCGGCTCCTAAAGGCACCGTTCCCATTGCCGAGGTATCGGCTCCCGCCGATGCCTCCTCTAAAGCAAGAAAAGTTGTTGCCACCAAGGCTTCCACTTCCCAGAAAAGTCTTGTCGACTCTTCTCAGCCGAGTATTGCCGATGTGCTGCGCAAAGGAACTGCGCCCACCAAATCCTCCGTTACTCCGGCCACCGGTACCCAGCTTGCTCTTCATAAAAGCCCTGCGGCCGTGGTGGTTACGCAGCACGTCCGGGGTAAAGTCCTAACTCGGACGGCTAGTGGGAACAGCCTCGGCTCGCTGGTGGAATATGCCAATAATTGGAATGCTGCCGATCAGTTTGAGGGTAATCCAATCAGTCAGCCATTTCAGCTTTCCGACATTAGCAGCCGCTTGGATCAAGCTGCCAAGATCATCCTTGATACTAACAAGATGAATGAGGTAATTGTTGTTTTGCGGAGTTTTGATTAATTCTTCAGATGCTACTATATACTCTAGTCCCTGAAACTTGCAAGGAAATAACTTCTTATTCGCTTGGAAGTTTAATAATGCTCTACTTAATTTAATTTTAACTTTAGGGTTCGAATCTATATCCGACTAGATCTGCCTTAAACCTTGCTTGACTTTCATTTAGTTGATCTTGGAATATCCAGCCACCTAGATCCGGGTTTAGTCTTGCTTGACTCGGATCTGTTTTAGCTTCGAATATCCAGCCACCTAGATCCGGGTTAAGTTTCGCTTTACTCGGATCTGTTTTAGCTTCGAATATCCAGCCACCTAGATCCGGGTTAAGTTTCGCTTTACTCGGATCTGTTTTGGCTTTGAATATCCAGTCACCTAGATCTGGGTTAAGTTCTGCTTGACTCGAATCTGTTTTAGCTTCGAATATCCAGCCACCTAGATCCGGGTTAGGTTTCGCTTAACTCGGATCTGTTTTAGCTTCGAATATCCATCCACCTAGATCCGGGTTAGGTTTCGCTTAACTCGGATCTGTTTTAGCTTCGAATATCCAGCCACCTAGATCCGAGTTAAGTTTTGCTTAACTCGGATCTGTTTTAGGTTCGAATATCCATTCATCGTTTGCTCCATTGTTCAGGTTCCACATGACCGGCGGACTGCCGAATTTCAAAGATTGCTTTTTTCGCACCGAAAATTGGAAGAAAAATATGAGAAAGTCATTCCTGTGGTGAAAAAGGCTGGTAAGTCGATACTCCTTTTCGTCATTTTCGACATTCTTATTGTTTTGTACGCGAGATGTCGCCTCACTTTTTTTGGTGAACAGGTAATATCAATAATCTCAACATCCGTCTTGAGAAGAAAGTCAAGAGCCTGGAAGGTTAGTTTCCCTTTTACCTTACACCTTTCCCTCTTTAAAATGTGCGCTAAGCTTCTTTTATTTCGTTTGGCTTTGGTAAAGCCGAGTTACAAACCTTTGCAGCATCTCACCAAGATTGCACGCCTATGCCTGACGTGATGCTGCATTTTTAGAACAAAGCGCTACTCATTCGGCGCAGCTAAAAGAAAAGGATGATGAAATAGCTCGCCTGCGCGCCGAAGTGGAGGCCCTTAAGCTCTCTCAGAAATCTGAACTAGAAAAAGTCGATCAGGAATTCTCCGAGGAGAAAAATCGGCTAGCTCTGCAACTGCAGAAGAATAAAGAGCTCCTCGAGGCTGCCGAACTGAAAACTCGGGGAATGAGCGAGGAGATCGCTCGCTTTGAGAAGAGCAAGATTGACTGGGCTAAAGACCTTAAGATAATGATGAGTTATATTCATCGTAAGCTTCTTTGCACGGCCGGATTATCTTTTTCTTTTTGTTCCTGCTGCCTCCTGATGCATTCGTGTTTTGCGCAGATCATTTTCTAGAAGCTAAGCCCGTGAGTTCTAAAGCGGTTCTTGCTGCTCGTGTGCGCCGAGGTGTCCCTGTTGACGCGGACTCGGAGTACTCGATGGAAGATTTCCTGGTTGCTGTCGGCGCTGCCGTTGGTCCGATGAAGATTATGGGCAGGGATTTGGTGCAGGCAACTATCCAAGCCTACCATGTTCTCTGGCCGAATACTTCTGGAACTCCTGATATCAATGAGGTCGAATTGCTGGTGAAAAGATTGATGGCATCTGAGAAGCAACTAAGTCTTTGGAGGGAATCAGCCGGACGAGCTGGCGCTGATATGGCTCTCACTATTATCATGTCATGGTATGAAGACATTTCTCTTGATATCTTGAGAAATTTGCGCACTGGTTCCCGTTGGGTTGAGGACCCCACCTTCGTCGCTCTTCGGCAAGCTCGCGCCTTCCAGCTTGTTGAGTATGCCGACATGCACACCTGGAATGAAGGTCCGAGTTTCCTTCCAAACCCGGACGACGAGGTCGTAGTCGAGGATGCATCGGATAACGATTCAGCTGAGCAAGGGGAAGATGAGGATGAATCGGCTACTTCTGGTGACTCCAGTTCAAGCTCGGATGGCAACGGCGACGCGCGATCCTCCTCCAAAGGTACTGGGCATTCAACTGCGCAAACTGATGCTCCTCAGCAGCCTCGGGCTTCCGCCGAGGTCGCACCTGGGTCTATGGAGGACGCGGCAACCTCGGCCGAAGTTCCTCCTACCTCGGAGTGCCCAGCCCCTGACCAAGTTGCTGCCTCTCCAGCTAAAAACGTTTAAGTCATTTCTTATCCCTGGTATGCCGGGCGTATAATGTACATGAAACATTTGTCCGTCTTCTGTATGGCATGAATTTCTTTTGCCGTGTGCTGCTGAGACACACATGCTTGTAATTGTTATTACTTTGTCTAAGTGGTCTTGTTTGTCTGAATCCTTGCTGTGTTGGCCTGCGATTTCTTAATTTTGGGTTGTATCTTTACCTTTGTACTTCCGTGGTTTAGCCAGTTAATCTAGGTGTGAGCTCCGAATATCATACGAGTTTGAGCTGTTCTTACTTTGAATGTCGAAGTTTGATACCTTCTTTGTATCAAAGGCTAACCATAACTTCGGAACAATATATGGCAGTCCCCGAGTTACTGCCTATGGCGCCGAAGTCTAGTGTGTAAACCATACTTCGGAAATAATATAAAACGGTTGGTGAGTCGCTGCTCAAGGTGCCGAGGTTTAGTACACTAAAATTGAAATATCATATGGCAGTCCCCGAGTCACTGCTCTGGACGCCGAGGTTTAATACATAACCCAAAATTGAAATAGATCATGGCAGTCCCCGAGCCACTGCTCTGGATGCCGAGGTTGAATACATAAGATGAAATTGAAATAACATATGGCAGTCTCCGAGTCACCGCTCTGGATGCCGAGGTTTAATACATAAGATGAAATTGGAATAACATATGGCAGTCTCCGAGTCATTGCTCTGGATGCCGAGTTTTAGTACATAATTGATGCTTGAGATAGCATACTACGAGTAGCATGGACGAAGTAAGGCTACATTCCATGGTCTTTTCGTTTCTTCGACAGCTTTGTCTGCTCTGTTCTTTCCAGGGGACTAAGCATCGATTAGGTAATAGGCATCATTGTGCAATGCTTTGCTCACGACGAATGGTCCTTCCCATGGAGGTGATAGCTTGTGCATGCCGGCCGTACGTTGCACCAGTTGGAGAACTAAATCCCCTTCTTTGAACACTCTTGGATTCACCTTCTTGCTGTGATATCGTCGCAAGTTCTGCTGATAAATAGCTGATCGTGATAGCGCCAGCTCTCTGGCTTCTTTTAGCAAGTCAACAGTATCTTGCCGAGCTACTTCATTTACCTCTGAAGTTGTATATTGAGTAACTCTTGGCGAGTCATGTATTATGTCGACTGGAAGCACGGCCTCTGCCCCATATACCAGAAAGAATGGTGTATAACCTGTTGATCTGTTTGGAGTAGTCCTGAGGCTCCATAATACTGCTGGTAATTCCTCAATCCAACATCCTGCCGACCTTTGCAATGGTTCAACTAGTCGTGGTTTTATTCCTGACAATACTAGTCCATTAGACCTTTCCACTTGCCCATTAGATGCTGGGTGAGCCACAGAGGCAACATCTAATCTTATGTGTTTCTCTTGGCAGAACCTAGCAAAAGCTCCTTCTGCAAAGTTTGTGTCGTTATCTGTAATAACACTGTGTGGGTACCCATATCTTAAAATAATATCTATGAGGAATTTCACTGCCGTGGGCCCATCGCATTTTTTTATTGGTTTCACTTCAATCCATTTTGTGAACTTGTCCACCATAACCAATATGTCGGTCATCCCCCCTCGGGCCGGCTTAAATGGTCCGACCATATCTAAGCACCACACAGAAAATGGCCAAGTAATGGGTATCGGTTTTTAACTCGGATGATGGCGTGTGTATCTTGGTTGCATATCTCTGACAACCATTGCATTTTTCAACCAACTCTTTGGCTTCTTTCAACACCGTTGGCCAATAAAACCCATGCCTGAATGCTTTGGCTACCAAGGCACGAGATGAGGCATGGTGTCCACATTCTCCTTGATGTATATCTAGGAGGATCTCCCGGCCTTCTGCCGAACTCACACACTTTTGCAATACACTTGTGACGCTTCTTTTATATAGCTCATTTTTTTATGATTGTATAAGCTTTTGCTCTCCTTACAGTCTGTCTTGCTAACACTTCATTATTCGGCAACTTCGCATCTTTAAGGAAGGAGAATATGGGTTGCACCCACACCGGCGTGATTTTTTCTGGTGTGGTCTCACTGTCTATTTCCATGTTCTCTGCCGACATAACTACCTCGGCCTTCTCCATAATTATGCTTACCTCTACTGTCCTTCTCTTGGGGATTTCCGAGTTGTATTGCTGGTCTACTTCCATCGGCACATTATCTTCTGCTGAATTTGCCGGAATAAAGATAGATTCGGATTCTGGTGATGGGGTTATTGATGGTTTTCTGAGGTGTTTCAGGGCAATACCCGGGGGAATTGACTGCCTGGTTGATCCTAGTTTTGACAACGTGTCCGCGGCATCATTTTATGCCCGAGGTATGTGGTGAAATTCACACCCTTCAAAGTATCCACTGATCTTTTGCACATGAAATCTATACAAAGCCATATTATCATCTAATGCATCCCAATTGCCTGAGACTTGCTGCACTACCAAATCCGAGTCCCCATAGCATAAGATTCGGCGTATGCCAATCTCTTTTGCTACTTTCAATCCATGGACCAGTGCTTCGTATTCAGCTACGTTGTTTGATGTGGCAAAATGTATTTGTAGCACATACTTCAGCTGATCTCTTTTGGGCGAGGTTAACACTATTCCTGCCCCCAAACCATTTCTTAATTTGGAACCATCGAAATGCATCGTCCAATAATTTGGGTCTGGTAATGGTGGCTCATACTGCACCTCGGCCCAATCTACGAAGAAGTCGGCGACCGCCTGAGATTTGATTGCATCTCTCCTATCGAATTGTGGATCATACGGTGACAACTCGATTGCCCATTTTGCTATTCGGCCACTTGCATCTTTGTTGCTCAATATGTTGGCTATGGGCGCTTCACAGATCACTTTGATGGGATGCTCTTCGAAGTAATGTTTAAGCTTCTTTGCCGACATGTACACTCCATAAGCCATCTTCTGATAATGTGGGTAATTCTGCTTCGGATAACACCTCGCTCAAATAATACACCGGCCTCTGTACCGACTTATCATCTTCGAGTCGTTCTACGACGACTACAACACTCACTACTCTGTTGGTGGCCGCTATATAGAGTAGCATAGGCTCTTTTGATAATGGAGAAGCCAAAATGGGTGCTGTGACCAACATCTTTTTCAACTCATGAAATGCACTGTCTGCTTGTGGAGTCCAAATGAACTTATCTGATTTCTTCATTAGTTGATAGAGTGGTAGTGCCTTCTCTCCCAGCCGACATACAAACCGGCTGAGCGAGGCTAGACATCACGTGAACTTTTGTACATCATTTAGACACCTTGGCAACTCCATTCTTTCTACTGCCTTTATCTTTGTTGGGTTGGCCTCTATACCTCGGCTAGATACAAGAAAACCGAGTAATTTTCCTGCCGGCACGCCAAATGTGCATTTTTCCGGATTAAGCTTCATTCGGAACCTTCTCAGGTTCGCGAAAGTTTGTCGTATATCATCCAGTAGCGTTTTGCTTTCCTTGGTTTTGATGACCACGTCATCTACATATACTTGTACATTTTTTCCTATCTGGTCGTGTAGACATTTTTGCATGCATCTGTGATACGTTGCTCCGGTGTTTCGCAGGCCGAATGGCATTGTGCGATAGCAATAAGCCCCATACGGGGTAATAAACACAGTCTTTATTTGATCGGCCGGATTCAACGGTATCTGGTGAAAGCCAGAATACGCGTCTACAAATGACAATAACTCACAACCAGCGGTCGAATCAATGACTTGGTCTATTCTAGGTAATGGAAAAGGATCTTTTGGACACGCCTTGTTCAGGTTCGTGTAATCGATACACATTCGCCATACAATGGCTACATTCGGATCATCTTTCTTCTTTTCTACTAGCACCGGGTTTGACAACCAATCCGGATACAGCACCTCCATGATGAACCCGGCTGTGAGGAGCCGAGCTATCTCATCCCCTATTACTTTTCTCCTGTCTTCGGCGAAGCGGCGGAGAGGTTGCTTCACCGGCCTTTCTCCTGGCCTTACATTTAGAGAGTGCTCAGCCAACTCCCTCGGAACACCTTGCAGATCCTGAGTTGACCATGCAAAGATGTCCTGATTCTCTCGGAGGAAGTTGGTGAGCTCGCTTTCCTATTTACCATCTAGGCCTACACCAATAGTAACGGTGCGTTCTGGGAATTGCTCGTCTATCTGAAACTTCTTCGTTTCTTTAGTCGGCTGAAAGGAGACACTTCCATATGGATTGGCCAGTGCCGACATATTCAGCTGTGCCGACTGAGCGAGGGCTGCTACCTCCTGAATCCTTCTTTTTTCTCTTGCTATAACCAATGATTCGGCCAAATTTGACCCGGCTGAAGCACATTCCATTGACTTCTTGTAATCCCCTGCTACTGTTATCACTCCTTGTGGTCCGGGTAGCTTCATTTTCAGATAACTTACATGACAGCTACCCATGAATTTGTCCAGCGCAGGCCGTCCGAGTAAAGCATGATAACAACTCTCTAGATCCACCACTTCAAACTCTAAGTTTTCTGCTCTGCAGTTATCTCTTGTGCCGAATAACACATCCACTCGGACTTTACCAATGGGTTCGCATGAAAGTCCTGGCACTATCCCATGGAAAGTGGTCCTCGTGGACTGCAGCATGTTCTGCGATATTCCGAGTTTATGCATGGTATCTTTGTACATGATGTTGATACTGCTTCCATTGTCAATGAGTACTTTTGAAAATTTCACATTGATGCTTGGTCCAACAAATGTCGGATCCAACACGAGTGCATACGACCCCGGATTCGGCATTATCTTGGGGTGATCCTTTATGCTCCAAGTTACCTCCTGATCTGAGAAAGGCACATATCTTGGCACTGCCGGCATAGCTGCATTTACTTCCATATGCCGGCGCTGCACACTCTGCTTGTCTTGTTGTTCCGTTGTGAACACGCAATAAGACTGATGATGTTCTCTGTAATCATTGCGTCCAGTATTTGCTGGATTTGTCCTTCCATCCTGGACTTGGTTCATCACTTGATGTACCGCATCTCTCCGGTCCGAGTTATCGTATCTCGGGGGAGGAGGCGGTAACATCAGTTGCTGTGCATTTGCTCCAGTCAACTGTGGTTGATGCTGTTGATGTACTTGATGGGGTGCTGCCTGAATGCCTGCGGGGTTTCCCATTGCATTTTTCATCCATGCACATTGGCGGGTCGTATGGTTGGCTGGCCTGGATGGGTTTGACGTGTGAAATTTACACGGCTGATCTAACATAGATTCGAACATGTACTTCGGCCTCTCCTGCCACTGCTTCTTTTGTTCTGGGGTCCACTGTCTTTTTCCCTCATTCCTTGGTGTCCACTGCTGATGACCATTCTTCTGCCGTTGAGTCGCTCCGTGACTCGGCTGATCCTGCGCTACCGCTGCCACTTGGACCGAATTATATCTATAATCCGGCCTTTCTTCTCTTCTTCTTCCTCTGAAGTCACTGCGCCTGGATGACCCGGCCAAATCTCTTGCATACTGGTCTTGTTGCTCCCGATGATCTGCCGACATTAATTCTGGTTGCGTTGGATCTCCTAATGCATAGGAGTCCGCTATTCTGATAGTTTCTGCCAATGTGGTCGGCATATCTCTTTGCAGACGTTGCCACAATACACTGGCATAACGGCATCCTTGAGCGAACGAAGCTATTGCTTGCGACTCTATAACTCCTTCACACGAGTTTCTCAGGTTACACCATCGAGTTAAAAACTCTCTATCTGTTTCATTCGGCCTCTGCTTGCACATGGCTAATTGTTGTGGCCTGTATGGCCTCTTGTATGTGCTGGTAAAGTTGCTGACGAACATTTCCTCAAATTCCAACCAACAGTTGATACTGCCTGCTGGTAGATTATTCAGCCATACCCTAGCTGGTCCTTCCAACATTTGTGGGACATACCGTACTGTCCATCGTAAGTTCCCTCCTGCTATTTTCACAGCAGTGGCATAATCAATCAACCAGTCTTGTGGTTTGGTACTCCCATTGTATGTTTTCGTGCCTCTCGCTAGCTGAAAGTTTGGCACAGGCGGTTCGCCCATGATCCGTGGTCCAAAGCACGTTGGACCTGGCGGACCCTGTTCTTCCAGTAACTCGGACCGGTATAACCGGTCTAGCTTTACTCTCGCATCATTTGATGGCAAATCTCTGTACAGAACTCTGTCTTGCATTCCATAGTGGTTATTTCCACCGTGGATCGCATATTACATCTCGGAATAACCATCATTGTATCTTTCATTCACTTGATTGTGGCGAGCTGGTCTTGCTTCTCTTTCCTGCCGAGGTTCATGTCTTGGCTGTGGGTTGAGCGGCGGTTCTCTCCTTACTTCAACCGGGGTATTGTTCTCGTGAGTTCCTCTTCCGAGCTCTCTTCTGCCGAGGTCTCCATTGCCTCGGCTTCCGCCATCTTTCTCAATATGACCGGGATTCCTCTCGCCACTGTTACCTCGGCTTCCATTGCCTATGTTCTCTTTTGCTTTTCCAGCTATTGCCGGATCATACGGAACAATTTGCTTGTTTCTCTTTCCTGAAGTTACTGCTTTGTCCTTTCGTGCATTATTTCCGGGCGAGGAGGCTGCTGCCACGGACAAGGCTGGTGCTGCTCCAGCCGAGTGAACCATTCGCGAGGCCCCTGGCCTCGCCGGGTCTGCCCTGAGCATTTATTCATTTTGCTGGTTCGCTATGCGCACCAGCTCATTTACTCTTTCTTGCTGTTTCTGCCGGGATTCGCCGGTCAAACCCTCTTAACTCTAATGCTGCGGCATTCGCCACTCTTAGGTTCTTTGCCGGGGTACTGTACCTCGGCAAGCCCAAATCAACTGATTCTGCCTTGTGGGCATCATGCTCCTTGTTGATATCATCTATGAGGTTTTTCCCTCTCATTCTCAACTCGTCCACCCGTTCGGGAGCGACGTCAAGCTTATTAGCTTTGGCATATTCTCGCAGGGTCCTGTATAGAGACTCCCGCAGTGCCGACACCTTTTTTGCCTCTACCAGCACCTTTTGCCTGGTTTCTTCTAGCTCTGCCTGAGCATTAGCCGGATCAAGTATTGGTGCTACAGGTGTAGTCAAGTTTTCTATGGTTGCCTGAAGAATGTTTTCTGGCCTTTCCAGAGGTGGCCCTCTTACTCTTGGTGCTTTTGGGGTAGTGTCCTGTACCTCAGCCTGGTTGGTCACTAGAGGGATTACCTCAGAGGGTGGTGCCGTCTGCTTGGGCGTGCTTTGAACGCCTGCGGCGGGGTCTCTGGTTGATCCGGCTCCCGCTACTCCCGCCTACACCCCGGCTGCGACCATCACCTCGACGCTGCCCACAGGATGTGCTCCACACGGACGGCTTGCAGCGCTAAGGGGCGGCTCTCCTGCAATAACAACTTGGTGAGGATAAATTCCGGAGATGTCGACGCCGACGTAGACCTTGTGCTCGCACAAACTGACAAAGACACCGTTCCGCGGGGGAGTTTTTCCCCTGAAGCTGCCCGCGTTGTCGCTGACATAGTCACAGAGATCGAATCTCCGGACCAAGCCAGAAACCACGCGCTCGCCAGTGTTGATGAAGTTTCCCGTCCGGATCATGACTCCAGCTAGCACCACTGCTGGCCCCCATGGTGGGCGCCAACTGTCGTGGTGGTGGCACGGCAGATGCCATGGGTAGGCTAAAGTATGGGGCCAGTGGATGCTAGTGGGATCTGGGGAGGGAAGATGTAGTTGATTCTACACATAGGAAGCTAAGGCAAAGATCTTTATTTCTCCTTCTTTGGGCTACAAGTGCTCCTTGAGTTGTATTCAAGAAGGAAGAACTTTACCAGCCTAACGGTACTATCAATGAGCCGATCCCCTCCTCGGGGTCCAAGCCTCCCCTTATAAAGGAGAGCCTTGGGTTCCTTTAGGGCTGATGTGGCAAGCATATTCGAGGAATATGCTTGTCCCAATATAGTAGTTCGGCGCCTCCCCTTTCCCTGTCGCTCCCCTAATGACGGCAAGGTTCCAGAGGGCCCCTCCTATGCGCCTCGGGCTTCAGGACTGTCACCTCCATGACCTCCTTCTGCCTCTCTGTCGCTCTGCGCCTTTGTCCCTAGCGCTTGGCACCGCTCAGATTCTCCCTAGCTTGCGGCTAGAGTTTGACTTTAGGCTTCTCCTTCTCCTGCAAGCTTCGTATCATTCGGCCCTGCCTCGCGTAACTCGGCTTGTCCTTCACCTGCATCAAGATTACTCGGGCTATCCCGACCGACTTACGCAGTATCTCGGCCGGGTAATGCCTTGCCATCATTATAAAGGCCCTGCCCTTTCCTATCTCGACCGACTTCTACAGGATTCGGCCGATTCAGACCGTAACTCGGAAACTAGACGGGGGATATCCTTTCGTCTATCCCCGTCTTTACCCTATCCGGGGTTACCTCCCCAACAATTATCATCAAGTGGGACATCTAAATAGCAATCTTCGAAAGGTGGCAAATTAAGCATTTCATAAAATCTTTCTAGGCATAATAGAGATACTAGAACCAAGGTCACATGAAGCTTTGATATCAAAATCATTCACTTGCATATTGATGATGGGTTCCCAACTATCTTCTACTTTCCAAGGAATATAATCTTTGTCTTTCAATTTTTCCTCCTTAATTTTAATGAGAGCATATCTAATGTGTTTTGTGAAAGCCATGATACGTCCAATTTGCATCACCATTCTATATCATAGTTTGCCTCTATTCATTGATATATGTATTATTATGAGGTATTACTTATGTCGTTTCCACTATTTTTCCATGTTGGATGATTCTTGGAGGATGGACTGCCGGAGTTAGGATTCTGATGGAAAAAGAGTGTTTTGATGCAATTTCGGGAAGATTAGAAAAATACCAGAAAAATATTGGAAAATTATATTTTCCCAGAAGACGGAGGAAGCCAGAAGGGAAGGCGTAGCTAGGCCACAGGGGGCCCACACCCCTAGGCGCGGGTCCCCTTGGGTCGTGCCTAGGGCAGGTGTGGCCTACCTGGCCATCTCCCGACTCCGCCCTCTCGCCTATATCTTCCTCACGAAACCCTAATACCAGTGGAGCAACCACAAAAAGATTTTTGCCGCCTCTACGGGGTGGAAAACACCGAGAGAGAAAGATCTCTCCGGCAGACAGATTTCTGCCGGGGAAATTCCTTCCCGGAGAGGGGAGATCATCGCCATCAACACAATCGTCAAGCTAGGATTCATCGGGATCATCATCACCATAATCCATACCATCATCTCCACTAGCACCATCATCACCACTCCATCCCGCTGTAACAATCATGTTGGACACTTGCTTAGTTCATAGGGGAAACCTTGTCGGTGTTAGTTACTATTGTAGTTCATGCTTGTGAGTGGAACCATTGGATTATTGTTTATGTTCATATTGCTATTCATCACCATATCATCTTTGATCTTGATCCATATGATGTCTTGTGAGTAGTTTGTCTAGTTCTTGAGGACATGGGAGAAGTCATGTTATTAGTAGTGGATTTGTGTTGAGTTACTATTCAATGGTTTAGTATTTAAGTTGTGGTGATATTCTTCTAGTGGTATCATGTGAACGTCAACTACATGACATTTCACCATTTATGGGCCTAGGCGAATGCATTGTGTATTTGGCTACTAATTGTGGGGTTGCCGGAGTGACAGAAACCTGAACCCCTGTTAGGACACCTTTGCACAAGGGAGTGTAGGATCTCAGAGTTTAAGGCTATGGTTAGGTTTATATCATAATTACTTTCCTGTAGTTGTGGATGCTTGCAGGGGGTTTAATCACAAGTATGTATTAGTCCAAGTAAGGTCTGTACATTAGCACAGGTTCACCCACACAACACTTACAACACCAAAGAAGAGTACTCAGCTATTTGAAGGGAAAGCACTTGACAGAATTCCCATGTGTCCTCGAGAACTTTTGGTCCTCATAAGTATTTCCACCGGCTTGTCCTTTGCTAAGAAAGGATTGGGCCACTTGCTGTGTTTGTTCTTTGTCTTTATTACTTGCACTTTGTTTTGTTGCTTTATCAGAAAACTCCTAAAAATCCGCTTGCTAAGTATTTACAGAGATTTCCTGCTCCATACCACTAGTCAACACCTTCTCCTTGTTGGGATCGACACTCCTATTTATCAAAAGTACTATGATACACCCCGTATACTTGTGGGTCATCAAGCCATATTCATAGCACTAGCATTAGGACTTCTAGCAAGCTTTTGTAGGAACATAATTACTTCAGAAATATTGCAGCCATCAAGATCAAAATCAAACTTAGCATCGCAGGTAGTAGACTTATTGTTTCCCATATTTCGAAAAATTTCAGCATTCTTACTGGGTTTAGGCATTATTGTAGCAGGAATGGGGACTTCTTGTGGTTGACTAGCATCAACATTGGTGGTGGTAATAGTACAAATACTACTGTTTCTAGAAATTTCATCTTCTCTTTCCCACTTAGCATGCAATTTAGCTAACAGTCTAACATTTTCATCAATAGTGACTTGTATAGCATGAGTAGCAGCAAAGGTATTTTCCATGGTTTCATGTTTAGCAGCCATTTTATTAATCAAAGAGGATTGTGCTTCAGACAAAGATGAAATATTTTTCTCAACATTCAAAAGATTTTCCTCCACATTCTTGTTGATAGTAGTTTGTTTACTAATAAAGTCTTTAAGCATGAATTCAAGTTCAGAGGGCGCACTCCTATTGTTGTTGTAGGAATTTCCATAAGCATTACCATTATTGGGAAGATATGTCCAATAATTATTATTAACAAGATTATTCCTATAGTCATTGTTGCTGAAATTGTTATTTCTAATGAAGTTCACATCAAATTGCTCTTCTTGAGCAACCAAATAGGCTAAAGGAACATTTTTTGGATCAATATGAGCTTTTCCATTAACAAGCATAGACATGATAATTTCAATTTTATCACTCAAGGAGGAGGTTTCTTCAATAGAATTTACCTTCTTACCATGTGGAGCTCTCTTAGTGTGCCATTCAGAATAATTAACCATCATATTATCAAGGAGATTTGTTGCAGCACCCAAATTAATGGTCATAAAGGTACCTCCAGTAGCAGAATCCAATAGATTTCTTGAAGAGAAATTTAGTCTTGCATAAAAAGTTTAGATAATCATCCCAGCAGTCAGTCCATGAGTGGGACAATTCTTTATCAAAGATTTCATTATTTCCCAAGATTGAGCATTGTTCATTATCAAGTTGTTTAAATTTCATTATTTCACTTCTCATAGATATAATCTTAGCAGGAGGATAGTATTTTCCAATAAAAGCATCTTTGCATTGAATCCAAGAATCAATACTATTTCTAGGCAAGGATAGCAACCATTCTTTAGCTTTTCCACTCAAAGAGAAAGGAAACAATTTGAGCTTAATAATATCCCCATATACATCCTTATATTTTTGCATCTCAAAAATTTCAACAAAGTTATTAAGGTGGGCAGCAGCGTCATCAGAACTAGCATCATAAAATTGCTCTTTCATAACAAGATTGAACAAAGCCGGTTTAATTTCATAAAAGGTAGCATCAGGAGCAAATGGAGCAATAGGTGTACTCAGGAAATCATTGTTGTTTGTTCTAGTGAAGTCACACAACTTGGTGTTCTCAGCAGAATTCATTTTTGGAAAGGTGAAGCAAGCCAACCGGAGCAGCAACTAGAGTAGGAACTATTTTTTTTGTGTTTTTGATAAGAAAAAGCAAACCAAATGAAACTGTTTTTTTGTAATTTTTGATAAAAAGAAGCAAACAAAACAAAGCAAAAAGAAACTAAGAAAAACAAAAACAAAGTAAAGAGAGTGGTTGTGAAAGAATCCCCTTGTAAAGCTGTCCTTAACTCCCCGGCAACGGCGCCAGAAAAAATCTTGACGTGGCTCAGTCAATTGCAGAGCTTCGTTGAGAGACCCCAAGAGGAAGGTATGATGAGCGCAGCAGCAAGTTTTCCCTCAGTTATGAAACCAAGGTTATCGAACCAGTAGGAGCAAGGAAACAACTCCAAGGTGTTGCTAACAACTTGGAATCCTGCACAACACAAACTCAGGACTTTTCCCCAACTTATAGTGAGGTTGTCAATCTCACTGGTTTGCTGAAAACAATGGATTAAACGTATAGTGTGGAAGGTAATGGTTACTTTCAGAAAGTAAATGGTAATAGTAGATGATGTAACAATGGTAAAGATTGGACCGGGGTCCACAGTTCACTAGAGGTGTTCTCCTTAAGATAAATTACATGCTAGCTGAACAAATTACATCGGGGCAATTGAAAGGACTGAGAAAGGCATAACAATGCAAATACTAGACATCATGATTCCTATGAGATTTGATTGGGCATTACAACAATATACATAGACCGTCATCCAACTACATCTATGACTAATAATCCACCTTCAGGTTATCATCTGAACCCCCTCCAGTATTAAATTGCAAGCAATGGATAATTACATTAAGCAATGTGTGTAAAGTATACAATACAATTGTTCCATGAACAAAAGATTGTTGTTTTCTCCCTAGTAGAAATAGCACATCTACAACCTTAGAGATTCCTGTCACTTCCCCAGATTACTAGAGGCATGAACCCACTATCGAGAATAAATACTCCCTCTTGGAGTCACTAGCATCTACTTGGACAAGATAGGTACTAGCAACAGAGAGCATGCAAGATCACAAACAACACAGACATGATAGAATAAATAATCAATAAGACATGATAGAATCAATAATCAATCTGACATAGTATCTCAATATCCGTCGGATCCACGCAAACACAACATGTATGATTACAAATAGATGATCTTGATCATGAACGGAGCTCACAAGATATAAACATGATAGCACAAGGGAGGAGAAACAACCATCTAGATACTATATGGACCCATAGTCCAAGGGTGAACTACTCAAGCATCATACCGAAGGCTGGCATGGTGATGAAGAAGGCCACCGAGATGATCTCTCCCCTCTGGCAGGGTGCCAGGAAGAGCTTCAGATCCCCCCCTCCCGATCTAGGGACGATGGTGGTGGCAGCTACAAACTGTTTCATGGAGATCTTATCGGGTTTCTAGGGTTTCTGCATCGGGGGATTTTATAGGCGAAGAGGTGAGGCACGAGGGCGGCCAGGGGGCGCACACCATAGGGCGGCGCGCCCTAGGGTGAGCCCACGCGTCCCTAGGGTGTGGCCACCATGTGGGCCTCCTTCTGCTGCCCTTTGGTCTCTGTGTTTGTTCCAGTAAAATATTGATTTTGGCTTTTGTCCCGTCCAATTCCGAGAATATTTCCTTACTAGATTTTCTGAAACCAAAAACAGCAGAAAACAGGCAACTGGCACTGCGGCATCTTGTTAATAGGTTAGTCCCAGAAAATGTATAAAAATACCTCAAAGTGTAGACAAAGCATAGCAAAGTTGATACTAAACAAGCATGGAACATCAAAAATTATAGATACGTTTATGACATATCACTAGGGTAGCCATGGCCCAGATGGGCGGGGGCGCTCGCAGCGAGCCGGAGTGAGGTGGAGGCCGGCCCAGTTGGGGGGCAGCACGGAGGGGCCCACGCAGGGGAGTCCATGCGGGGGAGCTGGGCGCCATGGAGGTGGATGGGCCAGCTGGGAGGAGCCCAGCCGGGAAGAGGTGGTGGCACCGCTGTGGGCCGGCTAGGAGGTTCCAGCCGGCCCAGGTTGCAACTCATGCTGCTTTCTGTTATTTTTATTGTGATTTTTCTTTTTTAGATGTACGTGAGCGCTTCTTTGGGGTACCCGGGAGTAATCCCCCCGACGCTAGCCCCCGAGCACGCGCTGATTTCACCCGGAGGGGGAAATTAGCACGAGCTCAACAAAACTTGACGTTGTCGTTTTAGATGAAGTTCTTGAATGGCGTCCGGCTGGACCCCTTCGGCCTAGGAAGGCAACACAACTCCAGCGGGGGCGCGCGAGCGCACCCGTGGGGTGTAGCCCCCGAGATTCGGAGTAGATGACGAAGATAGGTGATTCGAATCTTTATCTTTCTTGCCCTTTTCAACATATTGAACTTGTTATCCGGCTGAACGCCTTCAGCCGAACAAGAGTACTTGATTTCACCGGTGGCGCACGAGCTCACCCGGTTGGTGTAGCCCTCGAGATTCGAAGTAGCTGACAAAGTTAGGTGCTTTGAATCTTCATCTGTACTTGAGATCCGACTTGGTGCAGTCGTGCAAAACAAACACAAAGAAATGAACTTGTTGTTAGTATATTAACATATAGTACACATGCTTTCAACCGAATGATGGTTTTTCTTTCCAAAAACTAGCCCGTGCTTTTCTTGCACACTTAGTCGCTTTCCCGTGCGCTCTGCTTTTTATGTTGTGTCCTTGCCGGGCAGCCGGGTTGCGGCCTGAAACCGGAATCGAAGGGGGAGATGACAATACATTGCGCATGGTGTTGGAATTTGGTGAGTTTTGGGCTGCTAGCCCATTAGACAAATTCTTAAATTCTCTTTGGCCCACTTATGCATGGCAACATATGGCTATGCTAGTGGTGCTAAATTTTAGTCCCACGTTGCTAGTTGAAGTGGAGTTGGACCACCTTATATAGTAGAGTGTTGCACCACTCACTAAGGTGTGACAAGGAGAGAAGCCCTCGCGCACTCCTCCTCTGACGCCGCCCGCCTCGCCTCGTCACGACGTGCGCGCCATGGGTTGCGGGAACCTCGCCGAGCCAAGCTTTATTTTGATGGTTAGGAAAACTGATTATGATTCATTAACGGAGACATTAATTACATCTGTTTCTAGTTTTTATGGACGTGGGTTGTTACCGACTCGGACGTGGGCTGAGCCCCACGATCTCCCTAACCTGCACTATATAAGCGTCCGCACTAAACCTAATCGGTGAATCAATCCACACACGCGCCAACCTCCAGAACCTTGCGCCGCTGCTTTCGTCTTCCCCATCCTGGCTTGCGGCGTGCACCGCAGATCGGGACAGTAGGCCTCCGAAACCCCACCTCTCGTGAACCTGTACGGGTGAGGGGCGATCAGGTTTTTGGGGAGCGCTCAAGCGTGACTACTGGCAACCACGACGTCCTCTGACGGCGAGTTCCCGAACGACGACTTCTTTTCGGACGTCAGCGACCTCTTCGACAACCTCAACATGGGCGACGCTGCTGCAACCGCTGCGGCTCCTATTCAACCTACACTATATGTGATCTTCAACTGTCTTTTTCGGATTATGCTAGAGTTCTTTGTTCTAGAGTTTCGTGTAGATGTGATAGGTTTATCTTGTATAGATGTAATCTGTTCATCTACTTTGTTGATCTGCATGATTGGTTTTTCTACTTTCTGTATGATCATGCTTTATCAATTTATTATTCGGATTAAATCATATGGATTATTGCTTATATTTCCAACAATCCAAAAACCTGATTATAGGCAACTGAATTCCACTGATGTAGCCGCTGCTACTAGGCCTCCTCCTTTTGATGGCATGCACTATAAGAGATGGCGCAAGAGAGCAGTTCTCTGGTTTGAAAACCTAAACTGCTATAGCACCACTCTTGGCAAGCCTGAAGGAGATCTTTATGCTAAGAAGGAAGCGACCTTTAAGAAAGACGATACCATGTTTATGACGGATTTGTTTAGTGTTCTTGGGGACAACATTGTTGACCCATATATGTCATTTGATAATGGCAAGGATGCGTGGGAAGCGCTTGAGGCCAAGTTTGGGGTCTCGAACGCTGGCACTGAGTTGTATGTCATGGAGAAATTGTATGACTACAAGATGATTGATGAGCGCTCCATCGTTGAACAATCTGATGAGATACAATCACTTGCCAAAGAACTTGAGCAGTTCAAGTGTTCCTTACCGAACAAATTTGTGGCCGGTGGTATTATTGCCAAGCTTCCTCCCTCGTGGAGGAACTTTTCTACTTCTCTGAAACATAAGAGACAAGAGTTTTCCGTTATGGATCTCATTGGGTCTCTTCATGTGGAAGAGAAGGCGAGAGAAAAGGAGAAAAGTGCTCGAGGATTTGAGGGAGGTTCTACTGCCAATTTGGTGTAGAGGAAAAACTTCCAATCCCACCAGTTTAAGAATAAGAACAAAACTGAAGGAAAGGGGAAGTTTGATGGAAAGAACAAGGCCACACACTCAACCAACTTCAAGAAGAAAAATGATAAGAGGAAAGGCTCTTGCCACGTCTGTGGTGATCCTGATCATTGGGCTCCTAGCTGCCCTAATCGCTTTGACAAGCGTCAACATGGAAACAGCGGCAAGTCCGCTAATGTTGTTATTAGCGATACTGAGATGAAGGATGTTTGGTATGGTATTTTACCTACTATCCTTTCAGTATGTCATTCTCCTGATTGGTGGATAGACACGGGTGCTAATACACATGTATTTTCTGATATTTACATGTTTTCCTCTTATCAGGTCTCAAGAACCTCTTCCGTGCTGATGGGAAACGGCTCACGTGCTTCTGTTCATGGTGATGGTATGGTAAATCTGAAGTTTACTTTGGGGAAGACCGTACAGCTGAAGAATGTGCAGCACGTTCCCTCCATCAATAAGAATCTCGTCAGTGGATCGCTTTTATGTCAAGATGGCTTTAAGTTGTTTTTTCAGTCCAATAAAGTTGTAATTTATAAGTATGTACAATTTTTTGGAAAGGGTTATGAGTGCGGAGGTCTATTCTGCTTTTTTTTGTCAGACTCATGTACTAAAGTTATTAATCACGACTGCAATGATAATGAGTCCAATGTTTGGCATTCACGACTTTGTCATATTAACTTTGGTTGCATGACGCGGCTATCCAATATGAGTTTAATTCCAAAATTTACCACTTTCAAAGTTTCTAAGTGCCGAGTTTGTGTGCAAGCAAAGCAACCCCGCAAGTCTCAGACGGCTGCGGAACCAAGAAACTTAGCACCACTAGAACTTATACATTCAGATCTTTGTGAGATGAATGGTGTGTTGACAAAACATGGAAATATATACTTTATAGTTGATTGATGACTCCACTAGATACCGCTATGTTTATCTTCTAAAATCTAAATATGAAGCTTTGAACTACTTCAAAATCTATAAAGCTGAGGCAGAAAACCAACTTGATCTTAAAGTCAAGCGGCTAAGGTCGGATCATGGTAGAGAGTACTTTTCAAATGAATTTGATTTATTCTATGCAGAACATGGTATTATACATGAGAGGACGCCTCCCTACTCACCTCAGCCGAATGGGGTGGCCGAAAGAAAGAACCACACTCTAACTGATTTGGTTAACGCCATGTTAGATACATCAGGTCTTTCCAAGGAATGGTGGGGGGAGGCGCTAATGACTACGTGTCATGTCCTGAACCGTGTTCCCGTAAAGGATAAAACCATGACTCCATTTGAGGAATGGGAAAATAAAAGGCTTAAACTCTCTTACTTACGAACTTGGGGTTGTTTGGCGAAAGTCAATATTCCAATACCCAAGAAGCGAAATCTTGAACCAAAAACCGTGGGTTGTGTTTTTCTGGGATATGCTTTTCATAGCATTGGCTATAGATTTTTGATAGTAAAATCTGAGGTATCCGACATGCATGTTGGTACAATTATGGAGTCTAATGATGCGACTTTCTTTGAGGACATCTTTCCTATGAAAGGTATGTCTAGCTCATCAAATCAGGAGATGACTAGTTCATCTAGTCAGGAATTTTCTATATTTCCTAAACCCACTATGCCGATAGAACACTCTGATGATCCTGTGGAGGATGACAATGAAGCTCCCAAAAGGAGCAAGAGACAAAGGACTGCAAAGTCATTTGGTGATGATTTCATTGTGTACCTTGTGGATGATACTCCCACTTCTATTTTAGAAGCCTATGCATCTCAAGATGCTGACTACTAGAAGGAAGTTGTCCGAAGAGAGATGGAATCCATCTTAGCTAATGGTAACTAGGAAGTCACTGATCGTCCTTATGGGTGCAAACCTGTAGGATGTAAGGCGGTGTTCAAGAAAAAGCTTAGACCTGATGGTACTATTGAAAAGTACAAGGCACGTCTTGTGGCCAAGGGTTATACCCAAAAATAAGGTGAAGACTTTTTCGATACCTACTCACATGTAGCCAGATTGACCACTATTCGATATCACATGGTCTTCTCGTTCATCAAATGGACGTTAAGACAACTTTTCTAAATGGAGAGCTAGATGAGGAAATTTATATGGATCACCCTGACGGATTTGTAGTAGATGGTCAAGAAGGAAAGGTGTGTAAGTTAGTGAAGTCTTTGTATGGTCTTAAGCAAGCTCCTAAGCAGTGGCACGAGAAGTTTGAAAGAACTTTAACTGTTGAAGGCTTTGTTGTAAATGAAGCTAACAAATGTGTGTATTATCGCCATGGTGGGGTCGAGGGAGTTATTATGTGTCTCTACGTTAATGACATATTGATATTCAGGACCAACCTCGCTGTTATCGAGGAGGTCAAAGAGTTCCTATTTCGCTGCTTTCAGATGAAGGACTTGGGAGTGGCTGATGTAATATTAATCATCAAGCTAGTAAAGAATGACAATGGTGGGATTACATTGCTTCAGTCTCACTATGTGGAAAAGATATTGAGTCGCTTCGGGTATAGCGACTGCAATTCTTCTCCAACAGCTTATGATCCGAGTGTGCTACTTCGAAAGAATCGAAGGAATGCTAAAGATCAATTGAGATATTCTCAAATTATTGGCTCGCTCATGTATTTAGCCAGTGCTACTAGACCTGATATCTCCTTTGCTGTAAGCAAACTGAGTCGATTTGTGTCAAATCCTGGAGATGATCATTGGCATGCTCTTGAAAGAGTTTTGCGCTATTTGAAAGGCACTGCGAGTTATGGTATTCACTATACTGGGTATCCACGAGTACTTGTGGGTTATAGTGACTCATATTGGATATCTGATGCCGATGAGATTAAGGCCATAAGTGGTTATTTGTTTACACTTGGTGGTGGCGCTGTTTCCTGGAAGTCTTTCAAGCATACCATCTTAACGAGGTCAACAATGGAAGTAGAACTCACAGCATTAGACACAACCACTGTTGAAGCAGAGTGGCTTCGTGAGCTCTTGATGGACTTACCTGTGGTTGAAAAACCAATACCCGCCATCCCGATGAACTGTGATAATTAAACTGTGATCGTCAAAGTAAACAACTCTAAGGATAATATGAAGTCATCAAGACATGTGAAGAGGAGATTGAAATCTGTCAGGAAACTAAGAAACTCCGGAGTTATTGCGTTGGATTATATCCAAACATCTAAGAATCTGGCAGATCCCTTCACAAAGGGTTTATCACGCAATGTGATAGATAATGCATCGAGGGAGATGGGTTTGAGACCCACGCTATGAGTTGATCCCAGTGGCAACCCACTCTATGTGATCGGAGATCCCGTGAATTAGAGCTGGGAGAAAAGTTGTTGGTCAGCTGAGAGGAGAGTATCCCCATATTATATTTACATCTCCATAAAGATGCAATACTCTCTTAATCTACATGGCAGGTTGATATTTATCTTAATCTGTTCCAAGTGGCTTTTTATAAGCAGAGATGTTGTCCTACATAACATCTCTTGAGGAACACACCTATATGAGTCTGACTGTCAAACGTCGCAGTCCATGAGAGTTGGGTGCTCTCTAATAAACTCATGAAAGGCCCTGGAGTATGACGCATAAGCTCCAAACCGCGGGGAAGCCGACGGCAGCCCTGTACCGATCTAGATTTTATGTGAAACTAGCGCGCAGAAAACTTGTAGTTCAAGGCATAGTCCACTATTCAAGTTGCTAGCTAGTGTAGCATGAAGTTTAACGTGGAAGTTCAATTTAACAGTCTCCACTACACACCGGTATATAAAACAATGTTATGGAATAAAAGTGATGTGATGTGCCAATGAGACTTTGTGGGTGATTGTTTGAATTTGATGAGTTTTGGGCTGCTGGCCCATTAGATAAATTCTGAAATTCTCTTTGGCCCACTTATGCATGGCAGCATATGGCTGTGCTAGTGGTGCTAAAGTTTAGTCCCACATTGCTAGTTTAAGGGGAGTTGGACCACCTTATATAGTAGAGTGTTGCACCACTCACTAAGGTGCGATAAGGAGAGAAGCCCTCGCACACTCCTCCTCCGACGCCGCCCTCCTCGTCTCGTCACGACGCGCGCCGCGGGTTGCGGGAATCTCGCTGAGCCGAGCGTTATTTTGCTGGTTGGGAAAACTGATTATGAGTCATTAACGGACGCATTAATTACAGCCGTTTCTAGTTTTTATGGACGTGGACTGTTACCGACTGGGACGTGGGCTGAGCCCCCCGATCTTCCTAACCTGCACTATATAAGCGTTTGCGCTAAACCTAATCGGTGAATCAATCCACACACGCGCCTACCTCCAGAACCTTGCGCCGCCGCTTTCGTCTTTCTCATCCTGGCTTGCGGCGTGCACCGCAGATCGGGACAGTAGGCCTCCGGAACCCCGCCTCTCGTGAATATGTACGGGTGAGGGGCGATCAGGTTTTTGTTAAGCGCTCAAGCGTGACTACTGGCAACCACGACGTCGTCCGACAGCGAGTTCCCGAACGACGACTTCTTTCCGGACGTCAGCGACCTCTTCGACAACCTCATGCAACCTTTGCGGCTGCTATTCAGCCTAGACTGTATGTGATATTCAACTGTCTTTTTTGGATTATCCTAGAGTTCTTTGTTCTAGCGTTTGGTGTAGATGTGATAGGTTTATCTTGTATAGATGTAATATGTTTATCTACTTTGTTGGTCTACATGATTGGTTTTACTATTGTCTGTATGATCATGCTTTATCAGTTTATTATTCGGATTAAATCATATGTATTATTGTTTATATTTCAAACACATGGTACTAGAGGTTTAGCAGCCGGAAAATGCCAACTAGGCACATGGCCGAAATGTCTAATATATCGCATATTTTACCCTTTTTCATGTGGAATGCCTCGGGCTTTTACTCTTGATAGCTGGACTACCGAGTTACGGTCTGTAGTTGAGACGAAAAGTGAGCCTCCGACACCATCACACATTGTTCAGTCGGTTTACAGAATTAGCAGATCGGGCCAACCTGCGAGCCTTTGGGTTGGGGTTACTTGCGACAAAAACCCGAAATGTGCCATGTGAACACCTCGTCATACAACACGAAATCCGCTCGGCCAGAAGTCTTATGAGAACAGAAAACTGCAATCAAATGCAAATTCGACTAGTGTATCAACATCAACAATGTCCTTTTTTCCTGGAAGCGAACTGGGTCCTACTGCCTAGTACAACCTTCACCGAGAGGGAGTAGATGAGAAGCACACATGTACAACTCCACTTGACTCGAATACTGTCTGTACTCTGCTAATACTATAAGCTCGTTATGCATACTAACTAGGGAGTATATCTGAACCAATTCTAGTAGTATCACAAACAAACAGTGGCAGGTCTACGCTGGTGTGTGTCATCCTCATCGTCATCGGCACTTGAGATCCGGGTTGTCGATGAGGGACTCCGGAAGGCCGTCCTGCAGACATGAGAGGGGCGGGATGGTGGGCGTCTCCTGGATCCCGTATGCGCTCCAGCAGAAGGGGTCGTCGACGAGCTCGCCGCTGAACGGCAGCAGCTCGACCTCCGACATGGTGACGTTGGTGCAGGGGACGGTGTCGCTGCAGGCAAAGTGTATAGGCGCGCTGCGGACGTCGTAGGATCCCCTTACGTTGGCGTAGGAGACGTCGGTAACGTGCACGGCGGTGGACTGGTTCATGCACCGCTTGTCCATGCAGTAGTACTGGTCGATGATGATGCAGTTGCGCACGTTCTCCATGAGCACGCCGTCGAAGCTGATCCCCGACACGGAGCCCATGCCGCCCTGCCACGTCTTGATCCGAAGGCCGTTGCCCGAGTTCCGGATCACCGCGTCACGCACCGTCACGTTCGACACGCAGGCCTGAGAGTTGTGGGCGCCCAGGCTGCCGATGCTGCAAATATATTTTCAGAGCAAAGACGTAAATTCTGGGACATTCTTTGGGTGGTTTTCATGTGACCAATTAACCAACTACTGGCGTTCAAAAAAAAAAAAACTACTACTGTAGTTGAGAAGTTGACAAATGTTGGCACGTGTAATCTAGGACCACACGACACCGAATCACGGTGCACAAGGAGACGAGCAGAAAGAGACGCGGAAGCTAAGGTGAGGCCCTTTGGATGTTCCTCACGGGCTGTTGTCTTCTGCTGAGCCCTGTGTCTGGTACCCACCCTTACTGAGAACACGGGTTGGTTCTATATCTAAACGACATTTCTATCACCTCCACAATTCAGTTCAGAAAAACAGAGAGGCATAGCTATGTTTTGTTTGTATCTCCTTCAACAAGAGCAGAACGAAAAAATTAGAAATTCATTATATGGAAGGAAAAACAGGGGAGCTCGAATGGAACCGCGCCTGTGTCGAATACCTTATGCCGTGTCCAGGGCCGCACGATACATTTTGTATGTCCACATCATAGCTCCCAGTGCCAATTGAGATGCAATCATCACCTGTAGGCAAACACAAACATCGATAGTCGTTGGCTTTTCGCTGCATCCATCGAAAGAAGGAGAGCAACCAGGTGCTGCGTACCGTTGCTGATCTTGGAGTTCTAGATTCTGACGCGCTCGGTGTTCTCGATGTGGATGCCGTCGGTGTTGGGACTGTTGGCCGGCGACCTGATGAACAGCCCGTCGACGAGGACGTCGCTGCAGCCATCGAACCGGAAGTGGAACTCCGGGCTGTTCTCCACCCTCAGGCCCTGAACCACCAGGTTGCAGCTCATGAAGAACCTGATCAGCTGCAACACGCACATGTGACGGACGTGAGACATGCATCATCAAGCACCCACTCCTGAATAGCTGCTGATGCAGACAAGAGTGGCTACATTGTCTCTTATGACATCGTCGCTACGTAACATAAAACATACTGTGGGGCTGTCGCACGGCCCGTGCAGCGTGGTCCCGTTCGGACCCTGCAAGAATGGGGGCATTTGTGATGATGCTCTCGTCTCGTATCGATTTGAGAGAAATGTTAGTCCTACTATCCGGAATTGCAGTGTCAGTTTTGTTTATTGCGTACCCTGTGAGGCTTGCAGGGGAGGTTCCACCAGTCCTCGCCGTTGCCTTCTATGGTGCCGGCGCCGCGCAGCGTCATACCATCCAGGTGGGAGAAGACCAGCCATTGCCGCCGGTTGTCTGACGGGGGCCAGCAGTCCAGCCCGTCCGGCGGCATCAGCACCCCGTCCACCTGCGGCCGTGGGTTACCATTTAGCTCGCTGCTGCTGGATTTGGACATGAGAAAAACAAATGCACATTGGTTGTGAGGAAGTGTGTCTGTACTTGGAACACGAGGCCGGGCTTGCAAGGTCCGGAGAAGGTGGTGGAGGAGATGGTGAACGTGCCGTCGGACGGCAGCAGCAGCATGGCAGACTCCACGGCGCAGGCCGCGCTCCACGCCGTCCGGAACGCCTCCGTGTCGTCCGCCGTGATTTCGCCTGTCGCGCCGTACTCCCGGACGTCGAACACGCACGGCTCCGGCTGGACCGGCGTGGCCGGGTCAGACGGGACAATGCCGCCAGGCGGCGGCGCCAGCAGGGGTGTCGTGTCATTCTCCGGAGGAACAGCCGGCGATGACACCACCGTGCCTCCATTTGCGCTGCTCTTGTGAGCCCCGGCGCCACCGCCACCGTGAGGCTTCTTGTGTATGTGGTTCCTTCCATGTACGGCTCCACCAAACAATGCCACTAGTGCAAACGTCACCGCAATCAGCTGCTGCAAGCCTGCAGTTCCCATGGCTAGTAGATGCAGGCGCGCCCCCCCTAGCTACAAGAAACAGGAGAAAAGGGAGGAGCGACGAACTAAAAGGCGAATGCTCGGATTGTGAGTTCCTGATTGCTGGCTCTCGAGGGGTTGGAGGTTGAGGCGCCTGCATACTTTATGCTCTCGTGGAGACGAAGGTGAGGAAAAAACCACGAGCAGGACGACACTTGTCAAAACTGGAATGCAATGAGATCAGTGCCATTCGGGGTGGGGCGGGGTGGAGTATATGCCGCATGTAGTCATCTCGTCGCCTATCGTTTTCGTCACATGAATCTCTGCAGGCAGCATGTTGAGGAGATAGTTGCACTTTATAATATTCCAGTGGAACAGAGCAAGTGTTGGATGTTTCAGATGCAGCTGGATCAGTTTGGCTGTCTATTTTACTTTCTCAAATTTTCTTTTTGAAAATAAGCATTTTTATTATTTTGAGTAATGTTTACACCAGGTCTATTCGTAATTAGGATGCACACAGCCGCACAAACCACATAACTAAAGAATAAAAAAAGTAGACTAACATTACAAAAATCACTAACAAAAAAGCGGCCTCAACCTACGGCAGATCAATCCGCAAATCACGCGGCCATTCATATCGAGAGAAAATATTCATCGATGTGTCCTCCAATCGCGTACACCCCTCTATAAAGAAGACGCAAAACTCCATACATTAAACAATTGTCCATGACCGGAGGATAGCTGTGGTCCGATAAATAACCTGAAGGGAATCTTGTCATTTCTACATAGCCATAGCGACCAAATAATAGCAAGCATTCCCACCCTAAACAAAATCATATATTTATCATATATCTCATGCAACCAGTTACCAAAACAATTGGCTACCAAATGAGGGAGAGATAAACCAGAGACTATTTGGATGAATGACCATATAAAGCGACCAAATTTACAATAAAAGAATAAATGACGGATTGTCTCATCATGATGACAAAAACACATTATGTATTTTCATGATATTTCTCTTTAAAAAATTATATTTTGTAAGAATTACTCCCTTACGGAGATATCAAGCGAAATTTTCGTCTTTAGGGTATTTTCAATAATCAGATTTTACTATTATCATCAACCAGAATATCAGGTTGAATCAATTCTCTTTAGAATGAGTCAACTGAAAATTTACCACTTTCTAATAATTTCCATTTTAACTCGTCCACACCGTCCGACAGTTGTATTGTGGATAATCGTAAAAGAAGATTATTTCAAGATACCAGTCTAGAATCTATGAGACTTCTTCTAAAAGCCACATTAGGAGGATTAGATTTCATTACTGTGAAAAGTGTATCTCTCGAGCCTAACAATCGAATATAGAGCTGGATATTGTTCTTGAAGAGAAGTTTGGCCAAGCCACTTATCTTCCCAAAATCTAATATGTGGTCCATCCTTGATATGAAAAGCACCATAACGAAAGAAATGTTTTTTGGACGCCAATAGTCCTACCCAAAAATGTGAGTCACCGGGTTTCCTCACCACTTGAGACACAGCTTTAGAGCACACATATATCCTCCATAAAATCGTTTGCCAAACACCATCTTCAGTTAGTAGTTTGAAAAGCCATTTACCCAGAAGCGCGGTGTTTTTGACTTTCGAATCATGTATGCCAAGTCTACTGTATTCTTTTGGTTGGCAAACCACATTCCATCTAGCCAGTTGATATTTTTTTCACTATCCCCTTGCAAAAAGAATCTTGATAAGAAATAATCCACTTTATTCAAAACACCTTTAGGTAACTGGAAAACGAGATCCTATACAGTAACATGTCGGTGAGTACTAAATTTATGATTACTAGTCTTCCCCCAAGGGATAGAAATTTTCTTTTCCAACTATTAAGACGTTTTTGGAGTATTTCATCAACGAGTTTCCATTCAGCGATTGTGAGACATCGATAGTGAATCGGTCTTCCTAGATAGTTGATTGGAAATTGCCCCTGACCAGAGCTGAAAAGTTTAGCATATAGGTGGGCCTCGTTTTGAGCCTTGCCAAAAGAATACAAATCACTCTTATAGAAGTTTATTTTAAGTCCAGAGAGCTGCTCGAATGCTGATAATATTAATTTTAGATTCTTAGCTTTCTCCAGGTCATGTTTCATAAATAAGATTGTATCGTCAGCGTATTAAAAAATAGAGTCTGCCATCAACGAGGTGGGGGACTAGTCCTTCAATCCTGCCATTGGCCTTTGTTCTATCGATAAGGATACTCAACATATCGTCCACTATATTAAATAGTATGAACGATAATGGGCCCCCCTATCTCAGTCCCTTCTTGGTCTAGAAGTACTTGCTAGTGTTATCGTTTACTTTTTTATCAACACTGCCCCCCTTATCAGTCCGAAAAGCCTTTCATGCGGTGTGTTTGCGAGATGAAAGACCAATTAACTTTGCATACGCCACCTCAAAGTCAATATTTGAAAGGACATGTGTGCCCCCACGTGTGGTTTTGGTAATGAATGACAATGTTTATAGACTTATGTTTGCATTGAGTATTACTTGTAGGATTTGTCCCTAGGCAATGCTTGAACCATATGTTGGCTTCAAGGTTGGAAGAAGAAAAAAGTGAGGAAGATCAAGTGTTGATCAAGGCTTTCAAGGAATGATCCGGAGATTGGTCAAGTAGAAGTTGAGCCTATGGCAAGTGTGTCTTGAATAACAATATGGTGTGATATCTCATGTCTACATTCAAGACACCATCATAATAAAGAAAGAAGAAATGAAGTGAAAGTTCAAGATGTGCCATCTCGAAGAGATCATATGCTTGAAGCTTTCCATCCTTATGATGATCATGGATATATGAGGATATTCCTGAAAGAGAGGCTCTTCCATAGTGGAGTATGGGGGAGCAAATTCCATGTCCTCACCAAGATAGCTCAATCAAGAAAGGTGTAGGAGATAATCATCATCAAGACCAAGTCTTCATGAAAGGTTTAGACCGAAATCTCCGGTCTGGACAGACCAAAATCTCCGATGTGAAGTCTCGGGCCAGAATCTCCGGTGTACAAGACCGGAGTTTTTTGTGTTCCTAGAACCGGAGTTTCGGCACAAGTCTCCGGGGTTATCATCAAGACTAAGTCCATGCCAGTCAGAATAGGGGTCGGCACAAGTCTCCGGGGTTATCATCAATATCAACTGGAATATGCGCAAGGAAATGGTATGATCTTAATATGGTTTCTTTCTTTACCGGTATCATGGTGTTAGTTTGGTAGACCGGTTTAGAGGATAGATAACCGTACTATCAAGAGGGGCTCTCGAGTGAGTAAATTGATCATATCCTTCAGAGAGAGCTCAAACCTTTGCATACTTGTAATCATCTTTCTTGGTTCTTATTTGTGTCTTATTCATGTGAGGATTTAGAGCTTTGTGCTAATCTCCATGACAAGCTCTAGTTCATTGAAAACAGATTTCATATGCATTCTCTATTGCGTTTTCGATGCTGGAGGTTTTACCGGTTTGTATTTTTGAGAGAGGTCAAACCTATCATCTTTTGGTTATATTCTACCTTGTTGGACTATGATTTTTTTATGAATTATCTTTTAGAGCTTATTGTCCTCTTTAAAATGAGCCCAAGATCATCAAAATTGGAGTCTAGATGCAAAAGTTATGGTTGTTTTCGTATTGGTCTTTCTACTAGTTTTTGTAGGACCGAAGAATCCGGACTAAATCTCCGGTCCATCTCTGGACCGCATACGGACTATCCTCCAGATTGTCCTCGTTTGTGTTGGGTACACCAGAGACTCTGGTCCTCGTCCGGAGACTCCGGACCGGGCGATTCCTAGGTCAAACAGTTGGATTTCTAGGGACCTATTTAAGGGTCCCTTCTTCCCCAATGGTTACCTAACCATTCTTGCAAGTTTTCCCCTCCATTGTTGACCTTCTTGAGCTTGCTTCCCCTCAATCCCTCCTATGATTCTGGCATATTCTTGAGATATTTGAAAGAGGAGATCTAGATCTACAACCCTACCAACCAATCTCTCCTCTAAGTGAGGGGAACATCTTGGGATCTAGATCTTGGAGTATTTTGTGCATTTCCTCTGTTGTTCTTCCTCTCTTATTCCCCATAAGATTTTTTAGATTTGGTGGATTTGGGAGATAAGGATTTGAGCACTTCTTGTGTTCTTTCCATTGCATCTGGTTCATCGGTTTGAGTTCTCGCTGAGGATTCGATTAGGTGAAAGTTGAGAAGCTTTTTTACTCGCCGGTTCTTGGAAACCAAGACGGTTTGGCTGCTTTGCAAGTTTGTGGATTACTTGGGGCCTCCAATTAAGTTGTGGATCTTTCCCCAAGATTTTTTGTTGGGAGCCTCCAATTGAGTTATGGAGAAGTGCCCCAACCTTGTGATAGGTGATACGTCCAAAACGTATCTACTTTCCCGAACACTTTTTCTATTGTTTCTCCTCTAAACTTGTGTGATTTGGATACAACTAACACGGACTGACGCTGTTTTCAGCAGAATTACCTTGGTGTCTAGTTTTTATGCAAAAAATCAACTATTAGGAAAAATCCTGGAAAATATGCCAAAAATCCTATTTCACCAGAAGATTCGTGGAGCCATAATACGAGACGGAGTGGAGGACTGAGGGGCCCACACCCCCTGCCGCACGGGCCAGGCCTGGCCGCGCCTAGAGGGGGTGTGGCCGCCTCAAGCACCCCCTCGGCCTCTCTCTTCGCTTATAAGTTTCCTTCTGACCTAAAAACTCAGGGGGGGTCGACGTTTTTCCACAAAGAGTTCCGCTGCGCCGCCACCACCAGAAACCGCGATTTAGAACCAGAAACTCCGTTCTGGCACCCTGCCGGGATGGGGAATTTGGAGAGGATTATCGCCATCATCGTCAACAACGCCTCTCCATCAACCATCCATGTTTCCCTCATCCATGAGTGAGTAATCCTCCGCTGTAGGCGATGGGGATGGTAGGGATTGGATGAGTTCTATCATGTAATTAAATAAGATTGTTAGGGCGTGGCGCCTAGTATCTTTATTAATGCTTGTCACTAGGGCCCGAGTTCCATGATCTCATATCTGAACTTATTATTGATTCATTATGATAGTATTGTTTGTGATCTTATCTACAAGTTCTGTACACATATCATTGTCCGGATCCAAAGGCCCCGAAGTGACAGAAATTGGGACAGCCGGAGGGGATGGCTATGATGTGAGGATCACGTGTGTTCACGGAGTGTTAATGCTTTTCTCTGGTGCTCTATTAAAAGGAGTGCCTTCATTTCCAGTAGTTCCCTTGAGGCCCCGCTGCAACGGGTTGGTAGGACAAAAAATGTTGTGCAAGTTCTCATTGCGAGCATCTATGACTATATATGGAGCACATGCCTATGATTGTTTAGTACTTGGATTCTTTATCTTATTTATCTGAAATTGCCCTAGATCTTGAAGTTACAGGTTTAGAGTTGTCCATGCAACGCCTATCCATCCATCCCTATGCCTACAACACTCATATCCTACTGTTTGCTACTACTGTTACTATTGCTTTCGTTTTACTGCTGATGTTGCTTTGCTATTGCTACTACAAAACTGTTGCTACTGATAAACTACTGTGAGCAAGACTATTTCCAGGTGCAGCTGAATTGACAACTCAGTTGTTAATGCTTATAAGTATTCTTTGTCTCCCCTTGTGTCGAATCAATAAATTGGGTGATACTACCCTCGAAGACTGTTGCGATCCCCTATACTTGTGGGTCATCAAGACTATTTCTTGGCGCCGTTGTCGGGGAGCATAGCTTTATTTGTAAGTTCACTTGGATCCATTACTGTTCACTCCTATTCCTTTCATCACGGGGAAGTCTCGTGATGGAAAGTTTCCTATTTTACCACCCACTACAAGCAGAGGTACAGTCCTAAACACCTCTGCTGCTCTTGATTCACCGTCTGTTATAAGTAAGCTTGTTACACCACCACCACATAAACATGCTACACACATTGCTACTACTGCTGAATCTGAAATTTCTTCTGATACTCATGATGTTACTTCTACTATGCTTGATGCAAGTGGTTCATTAGGTCCTTTCCTAGATGCTACAATTGCTAGAACTATTTTGGGAAACACTAAAACTCCTAGTGAAGATACTGTTACACCTGTTAGCTCACCTGGGTCTAGAGAGAGATATGATATTAGTGATGGTTACATTGAAATGACTGATGAATTTATTGAAGAGTACCAAAACAGACATGGTGCTAGTGCTATTAGGAGTCTCCTTGAGAGACGTACCATTATTCCTAAATTGTCTTATGATGCTAAGTTTGCCACATCTCCCATAGATATTAAAGATAAAGATTATGATTTCTCTCTTGATTTATCCTATATAGACATTGTTGAGAAAGAAACTTTTTGTGGGACTAAAAATGAGGGTGTTGTGGCACATATGAATGAGCTTTCCACTATGAGTGCCTTATTTTCTGATGATTTTAAGATGTGCAAGTACTTTGTTACTAATATCTTCCCTTTTTCACTAAAAGGAGAAGCTAAGGCTTAGTTTAATAGATTACATTGATAGCCCTGATTGGTTGATTGCTTCTTTCTTCCAGAAATATTTTCCTCCCAGTGCTAGACATGCTACTTTGCAGAAACTTTTTGATTTTAAACAGGGAGAAGAAGATGAATTGCCTGAGTCATGGATGAGGTTCTGTGCCTTGATTCATGCATACCCTGGATGTCCACTGCCTTAAAATAAGCTTCTTGATATTTATTATAATGGACTAACTGATGATTCTAGGACATACCTAGAAAGTTTTGCTGATTGTGTTTTCAAGAAAAGAACTCCTACAGATGCTGAAGAACTAATGGCTAAAATAAGCAAGAATTATGATGATTGGACTTCAACTGAGCTAAATACACCTGAGGCCATTACTCCTGACCCAATTGTGCATGAACCAGTTCCAACACCAACACCAAAGAAGAGGGGAGTGATTGCATTAAATGATGAAGTGATGAAAGAAGCTAAGAAATGTCTTAAGGAGAAAGGTATTAGAGCTGAAGATGTGAAGAATCTACCTCCTATAGAAGAATTATGCAAGCCAATTCCCCACTCACCTACTATTCAGGTACACTCTGTCCACTTTAATGAAGGTGATATTCTGTCACATCCCAAGATTTTCCAAATCTTGTAATGTGAAAAATAAATAAACAAAATAAATAATTGTTGAAATTTAGGGTGAGAAGAAACTTTTTGATTCCAATTGGAAACATCAAAACCTATTTTGATCAAATAAAATCCTAAAGAGATTTAAAAAGATAAACAAATAATAAATAAAGTTATAATAGTTGGAGTAACTATTTTGAATCTTTAAATAAAAAGATATGGTTTTTATAAAGCAAATGTAGAAATATAAATGAGGATTATTTTATAGAGCCAAATTAAATCTTGGCCAAGCTTTTGAAATAAAATATTACTATTTGATAAAATAGAGTAAAGGTTTATTTAAATAAAATAATAGGGATTTATTATACCCAATTATATTTGAGTAAAGGCTTTTTCCATTTTCAAATAAACATTAAAAACTTATTACACTGTTTTAAATAAAAATTCCAAGTGTTTTATATTTTCAAATGAAATCTACTAAAAAGGTTTTTGTATTATTTGGATTTCAAATAGAGTTCTCAAATAAATTAAATCCAATTTGAATTAAAGACTAAGGTCTATTTATTTAATTATTAATAGATCCTAAAAGAATAAAAGTATTATTTTATTTTAGACTTTGAAATATGTTGATAAACAAAAGTAAAACTCACCCAAAGTTTGGTGGTGATTTGAATTCAAATGGAGATTGAAAAATATTATTAAATCTTATTTAATTAATACTAGAGCCTATTTTAAATAATTAAAAGACACTAAAAAGGATAAATAAATTATTCTAAATTTGACTTTGGAATGTGTTATTAATCAGTATATGAATCTACACAAATTTTGGTTGAGGTTTGAATTGATTTTTTGCTTGAATTTTTTGAATGAAAATCAAATCAGAATATTCAAAAATAGAAAAGAAAAAGGTTTAGTATAAAAAAATGGAAACAAACCCAACCCATCTCGCAGCCCACTAAGGCCCAGCAGCCCACTCCCTCTCACCCCCGAACCGTTTTCTTCTTACTCAGAAGCTCACCCGCACAGCGAATGACAGTTGGACCCCACCTCCTCCTTTTCTCTCTCGCTGCCAAGCGACCCCACTGCCTCGTCAGCTTCGTCCTCCTCGCGCTGACCACGCTCCTCTCTCCCTCTACAGTTTCAGGTTCGAATCAAAGTAGGTAAATTCGAGTAAATGGCCGAGCGATTCCTCCCAGTAACGACGCTCGTTAAAGCGCCTCAATGCCCTCTCTCTTTCCCCTCTCTCGCCCAGCCCTCTCTGCCCCCAGGCTGTCCCCAATTCCATGAGGACCGCCACTATCTCCGACAAGCTCCAGCGGCAATTCCGGCCACTCTCCATCGCCCCTTGCCTCCTCGACCACGCGAGCCTGCTCCCCTCTTCCATACGCATCTCCCAGTAGCCTCAGCTCGCTCGCGCATGCCCCCTATCGTCGGCAACCACCTTGACTGACCGCGCCGCCGTCTGCCTTTTTCTCCGACGAAGCCTCCAGGTAGTCTCTGATCGCGCCTCCACTCCTCTTTGATGCTCCGATACTCTCCACCCATCCGTGCGTCTAACCATGCCGCTTGCTTGCTCTATCGTGCACCCTAGAGTCGCCTTCGTCGATGACGGACCGCACCCGATGGTTCCATGAACTCCGGTGAAGAATTCCCGTTGACCCCGAGCGCCCCTTCGCCAGCAAGGACCACCTCGAGCATCTCCACGCCACGACGAACTCGGTGAGCATCTCCCTTCGCTCTCTCGTTTCCTGTAACATCGACGCTGCCACCGTCTAACTGCGCGCCACCACACGCCGCCGCCAGCGTGCTGCTTCATGGTCAAAGCAGTGAGGTCCGTAGGATCCTGATCTGACGATTAAGATAGAATCTAACCCGAAGGGGTAAGTAGTGCCTCTGATCCGTGCGATGTCACTTAGATCCGACGGCTCGCATCTGTCGATCCGCACGAAGCGGTACCGACCAATATCAACACGACGCGTGGCCTGTGATTGTTTTAAAAAAACCAGAAACTTGTCTATTAGATGTTCCAATTTGAAAAATTGATAACTTTCAAACCACACGTGCAAAATTTTCAAACTTTATATCAATGGAATCAGCAAGACAAGTACTTTCTGACCATGCACTTTGTTTAGTAAAATGGTTCTGTTAAATTGATTGTTTTTGCAGAAACTTATGTAGGCATATTTAGAATATAAGATTTGTTCTAAAATGATATTTGAGATAAAACTTTTGGCAAATGGTTTGTTTTGAACCTACTGACCATAGGAATCAATTTGTGGTTTCAAAAATATATTTGGTGAAGCAAAATAATAAATCTTTGATTTAAACCATTTCTATCCAAATAAAAATAATGTTTATTTATTAAAATGCTTTTGGAGGAAAACCTTTGGGAAAGGTTTTGATTTAAACTCTCTGACCCCAAACACCAAGTTTTAGAATTAGAAATGTATTTGGTGAACCCTATAAATATTTCTACTTTGATAAAGGCATTTTCAACCACATAAAATAAGGATTTGGTTTAAAAATGGTTTATAGGTAAAATCTTTTGCAAATAGTTTTGCCACTTTATAAAATGACCAATAAGTGTTTTAGAATGTTTATAACCTATTATAAACCACTTTTGTAAATAAAACAAAGTTTGGCATGCTTGCATGCATTGTTTTGTTTCTATTATTTTATGTGATGTTGCTTGAAAGGTATATTGAAATATTGCTTGCTTGATTGAATTGTAGTGATTTGAAGAGTGTGAATATTGCAAAGACAAGGAGTGAACTTATAATCTCTACCAAAAAAGCAAGTGATGCTTCATACTTTTGTCCCATTATTTTCACTATGCATTGGTGATATTTCTAAGTAGGACTTGCATGGAATTTTGATAAGTGTAAACTATGCCATGGGAAATCCTAGTAGATGAAACCTTAGTAGAATTCTCCTAAGTTAAGATTCCTACTACTACCATGCTTAGCTTAGCTAGTAGAAAATAAGGGTGGAATATATATTCATACTATGGAATATTTCTAAGTCAAGGACCTGTGTTTTGATTAATAAAACAACTAAGTGAATGAATCACCTGGGTGGAATGGAAGGAATGGTTTGTGTTGAGTGGTTCACAAGGCCCATTTCTATGGTTTACCTTGTGTATCTCACTTGTGGATGGCCACCCAGGAACAAAGAGATTTGAGATGTCAAATGTTGAGAAGCTTCAAGTGCAGCCACTTGGCATTATGGGCTCTGCCTGGATCATATAGGTTGCAATAACTTAGCCAAATGGACAGTTGGTGGTAGGGGAATGATAGGTTGGAACGCGTCCATTCTGGTCTAAGGGAAGGCTTCTGAAAGATCTTGTCTTGGTGAAACCAAGTCTTGTGGGGAAAGTGCACCACCTCTGCAGAGTGTAAAATCTAAGTACTTAGTCATGTCCCTGGTAAAGGACAATTTGAGCATCAAGACATGGAAACTATCAAAAATCTCCTCATCCAAATTTCTAAGTTAAAAACTTGTGGTTAAACAAGGGTTGAAGGATCACCAATTTCTATTGGGAGATGCCTTGGGTGATTTTTGACAATCAAAAACTTAGTGTTTTCAAATGAGAAGGAAAACCTATTTTGAGCAAAGCAAGTCTAAGATCCACCTAGCCAAAAGCATATAAATGATGGACTCCACTATACTACCATAGTATCACTTGCCAATACAATTCAAATGTATTGACCCTTGTGGCTGTAACTTGTTATGTTGCAGGTTTGTTTGATGTTAGTGAAGTTTACTGATTAGGATTACAAGTCTACAACCAACATGTCTGCCTGTGGCACTTTGAAGATGAAGGACCCCATGCTATTGTTATATTCTGCTGCATTGTATTGAGATAGCCAAATGAGCTTTGTAAGATGTAATAAATTATTTTATTCCTGGTTATAAAGTTGTATTATGACCTTTGTTTCTTGATATTACATCTTAACTGTGGATGCTAGCTATTGATCCAGGGACTAGCATTGTAAACAGAGGGATCTCTACCTTATTAAAGGTTGGGAACCTTACTGATGGTATCAGAGCACTGTGTTGCCTGTAGGATTTGTAACCCTAGGATTGGACAAAACCCCTTAGAAAAATAGGAGTTGTATTTGTTCCAAAACTTATTTACCAACAATCTTGTAAACTCTTTCCTCAACCATTTTGGTTTGATTCTACATCTCTTCTATTTCAAACTTGGTGGACAAAGCTTACCCCATGACCAAAAACTTCACCATGTGCAAAAGACTTCATCAACTCTAATGACTTCAACATCTTCAAGTGATTTCAACCTTAGTCTCAACAAGGAATCCAACTTGGATATCACTAAAGGACTACAAGTGAGACAAGAAATATTACTCAAGATTTGAAGACTAAGGGAACACAACTTGGGAATCATCATCACCTTTGAAGTTTTTGTGACCAAGAATTTTTCCAAAGAAACCATGATCTCAAGCAAGAAGAATCAACCAAGAAGGAGGGAAAGATCTCAAGTGAACCATATAGTTGGACCACCATAATTAGATCAAACCAAATTCACCAACTTATGTGGTGTAACAAAAATATTTTGTTGCCTAAAAATATGCTTGAGACTTGTTGTTTGAGTGGAATGTTTGTTTGTGATTGCTTGCACTTTGCTTGTGTGAATTGTGATGTGTGTGATTAGAATTATTCCCTTAGAAATATTTTGCCTATTCTAATCCCAATCCAACCCAAACAGATGACTACCCCAAGAAACTCCAACATCAAGGATGGTGACAACAACAACAACCAAGAGACCAACTTGAGGGAACTCATAGTAACCCAAACCCAGTTGAACCAGGTGAAAGCTCAATTTTCAGCCAACACCAGTGAGGTAGATCCAACCATGCAAAGGTTTTTGGAAACCCAAACCCAATTGTTGCATAACGTGACATATCAAATGATCAACATGGGAGACAACTCTTCCCAAGGAGCTTGTGACAACAAGGATGACAATGATGATATTCTAGAAGGAACCCAAGCTTGCAATATTTGTGGAGGCAAGGATCACACTCCCAAGGAACATAAAGAACAATTCCCCAATTATGAAGAGAAACATCCAACTAATCAATGCCCCACCTCTCAAGCTACTTGTTTCCTATGTGAAGGAAATAATCATGTCCCTATCCAATGCCCCATGTATTCCATAGTTCAAAAAAGAAATAAGGTGGAGTGCAACAACAATTTGTAAACCCTCATGAAGGAACAACTTCTACCAAGAAGGATGAAGGCAAAGTCAAAACTATGCACCATAAGGCCAAATCCAAAGTGATCACAAAGTGTTGCTACTCTTGTGAACAAGAAGGTCATATCTCTAGTAAATGCCCCAAGAAGAGAGAAAGATTTCCCACCTTTGTGGTGAAGTATGAAGAGCATGAACTAGAAGAACTCCTAGCTTTGGAGAGACCCAAGAAGAAGAAGAAGAAATGCCCCAACCCAAGCAAGAAGGATATTACCCAAGAGCAATGTTACACTTGCAAAGAGATGGGACACTATGCCAATGAATGCCCAGAAAAGAAGAAGAACCAAGGAAACAAACAAGAGGCAATGATACCAAAGGAAAAGAAAGATATCAGCCAAGTGATGTGTTTCAATTGCAAAGAACCAGGACATTATGCAAGCAATTGTCCAGAAAAGATGAAGCACAAGATAAACAAGCCTATGAAGGATCACAACCTTGTCACATGTTTCAAGTGTGGAAACAAAGGACACAATGCAGATGTTTGCCCAGAGAAGTTTGAACAAGATTCCAAGCAAGCCAAGAAGTAATCTAGTTGGAATTGTTTTAAGGGTGGTAGCACCCTAGTTGCTTTGAGCCAACTTGTAACCCTAGCCTTCCCAAATCTCGGGACGAGATTTATTTTAAGGGTGGTAGCCTGTCACATCCCAAGATTTTCCAAATCTTGTAATGTGAAAAATAAATAAACAAAATAAATAATTGTTGAAATTTAGGGTGAGAAGAAACTTTTTGATTCCATTTGGAAACATCAAAATCTATTTTGATCAAATAAAATCCTAAAGAGATTTAAAAAGATAAACAAATAATAAATAAAGTTATAATAGTTGGAATCACTATTTTTGAATCTTTAAATAAAAAGATATGGTTTTTATAAAGCAAAGGTAGAAATATAAATGAGGATTATTTTATAGAGCCAAATTAAATCTTGGCCAAGCTTTTGAAATAAAATATTTCTATTTGATAAAATAGAGTAAAGGTTTATTTAAATAAAATAATAGGGATTTATTATACCCAATTATATTTGAGTAAAGGCTTTTTCCATTTTCAAATAAACATTAAAAACTTATTAAAGTGTTTTAAATAAAAATTCCAAGTGTTTTATATTTTCAAATGAAATCTACTGAAAAGTTTTTTGTATTGTTTGGATTTCAAATAGAGTTCTCAAATAAATTAAATACTATTTGAATTAAAGACTAAGGTCTATTTATTTAATTATTAATAGACCCTAAAAGAATAAAAGTATTATTTTTTTTTGGACTTTGAAATATGTTGATAAATAGAAGTAAAATATTCCCAAAGTTTGGTGGTGATTTGAATTCAAATGGAGATTGAAAAATATTATTAAATCTTATTTAATTAATACTAGAGCCTATTTTAAATAATTAAAAGACACTAAAAAGGATAAATAAATTATTCTAAATTTGACTTTGGAATGTGTTATTAATCAGTATATGAATCTACACAAATTTTGGTTCAGGTTTGAATTGATTTGTTGCTTGAATTGTTTGAATGAAAATCAAATCAGAATATTCAAAAACAGAAAAGAAAAAGGTTTAGTATAAAGAAATGGAAACAAACCCAACCCATTTGGCAGCCCACTAAGTCCCAGCAGCCCACTCCCTCTCACCCCGAACCGTTTTCTTCTTACTCAGAAGCTCACCCGCACAACGAATGACAGTTGGACCCCACCTCCTCCTTCTCTCTCTCGCTGCCAAGCGACCCCACTGCCCCGTCAGCTTCGTCCTCCTCGCGCTGACCACGCTCCTCTCTCCCTCTACAGTTTCTGGTTCGAATCAAAGCAGGTAAATTCAAGTAAATGGCCAAGCGATTCCTCCCAGTAACGACGCTCGTTAAAGCGCCTCGACGTCCTCTCTCTTTCCCCTCTCTCGCCCAGCCCTCTCTGCCCCCAGGCTGTCCCCAATTCCATCAGGACCGCTACTGTCTCCGACAAGCCCCGGCGGCAATTCCGGCCACTCGCCATCGCCCCTTGCCTCCTCGACCATGCGAGCCTGCTCCCCTCTTCCATATGCATCTCCCAGTGGCCTCAGCTCGCTCATGCATGCCCCCTATCATCGGCAACCACCTCGACTGACCGCGCCGCCGTCTGCCTTTTTCTCCGACGAAACCTCCAGGTAGTCTCTGACCGCGCCTCCACTCCTCTTTGGTGCTCCGATACTCTCCACCCATTTGTGCGTCTAACCATGCCGCTTGCTTGCTCTATCGTGCACCCTAGAGTCGCCTTCGTCGATGACTGGCCGCACCCGACGGTTCCATAAACTCCGGTGAAGAATTCACGTCGACCCCGAGCGCCCCTTTGCCAGCAAGGACCACCTCGAGCATCTCCACGCCGCGACGAACTCGGTGAGCATCTCCCTTCGCTCTCTCGCTTCCTGTAACGTCTACACCGCCACCGTTTAACCGCGCGCCTCCACACGCCGCCGCCAGCGCCGCTGCTTCATGGTCAAAGCAGTGAGGTCCGTAGGATCCTGATCTGACGATTAAGATAGAATCTAACCCGAAGGGGTAAGTAGTGCCTCTAAGCCGTGCGATGTCACTTAGATCCAACGGCTCGCATCTGTCGATCCACACGAAACGGTACCGACCAATAGCAACACGACGCGTGGCCTATGATTGTTTTAAAAAAACCAGAAACTTGTCTATTAGATGTTCCAATTTGAAAATTTCATAACTTTCAAACCACACGTCCAAATTTTGCAAACTTTATATCAATGGAATCAACAAGACAAGTACTTTCTGACCGTGCACTTTGTTTAGTAAAATGTTTCTGTTAAATTGATTGTTTTTTCAAACTGATGTAGGCATATTTAGAATATAAGATTTGTTCTAAAATGATTTTTGATATAAATTTTTTGGCAAATGGTTTGTTTTGAACCTACTGACCATAGGAATGAATTTGTGGTTTCAAAAATATATTTGGTGAAGCAAAAGAATAAATCTTTGATTTAAACCATTTCTAGTCAAATAAAAATAATGTTTATTTATTAAAAATGCTTTTGGAGGAAAACCTTTTGGAAAGGTTTGGATTTAAACTCTCTGACCCCAAACACCAAGTTTTAGAATTAGAAATGTATTTGGTGAACCCTATAAAGATTGCTACTTTGATAAAGGCATTTTCAACCACATAAAATAAGGATTTGGTTAAAAAATGGTTTATAGGTAAAATCTTTTGCAAATAGTTTTGCCACTTTATAAAATGACCAATAAGTGTTTTAGAATGTTTATAACCTATTATAAACCACTTTTGTAAATAAAACAAAGTTTGGCATGCTTGCATGCATTGTTTTGTTTCTATTATTTTATGTGATGTTGCTTGAAAGGTATATTGAAATATTGCTTGCTTGATTGAATTGTAGTGATTTGAAGAGTGTGAATATTGCAAAGACAAGGAGTGAACTTCTAATCTCTACCAAAAAGGAAAGTGATGCTTCATACCTTTGTCCCATTATTTTCACTATGCATTGGTGATATTTCTAAGTAGGACTTGCATGGAATTTTGATAAGTGTAAACTATGCCATGGGAAATCCTAGTAGATGAAACCTTAGTAGAATTCTCCTAAGTTAAGATTCCTACTACTACCATGCTTAGCTTAGCTAGTAGAAAACAAGGGTGGAATATATATTCATACTATGGAATATTTCTAAGTCAAGGACCTGTGTTTTGATTAATAAAACAACTAAGTGAATGAATCACCTGGGTGGAATGGAAGGAATGGTTTGTGTTGAGTGGTTCACAAGGCCCATTTCTATGGTTTACCTTGTGTATCTCACTTGTGGATGGCCACCCAGTAACAAAGAGATTTGAGATGTCAAATGTTGAGAAGCTTCAAGTGCAGCCACTTGGCATTATGGGCTCTACCTGGATCATATAGGTTGCAATAACTTAGCCAAATGGACAGTTGGTGGTAGGGGAATGATAGGTTGGAACGCGTCCATTCTGGTCTAAGGGAAGGCTTCTGAAAGATCTTGTCTTGGTGAAACCAAGTCTTGTGGGGAAAGTGCACCACCTCTGCAGAGTGTAAAATCTAAGTACTTAGCCATGTCCCTGGTAAAGGACATTTGAGCATCAAGACATGGAAGCTATCAAAAATCTCCTCATCCAAATTTCTAAGTTAAAAACTTGTGGTTGAACAAGGGTTGAAGGATCACCAATTTCTATTGGGAGATGCCTTGGGTGATTTTTGACAATCAAAAACTTAGTGTTTTCAAATGATAAGGAAAACCTATTTTGAGCAAAGCAAGCCTAAGCTCCACCTAGCCAAAAGCATATAAATGATAGACTCCACTATACTACCATAGTATCACTTGCCAATACAATTCAAATGTATTGACCGTTGTGGCTGTAACTTGTTATGTTGCCGGTTTGTTTGATGTTAGTGAAGTTTACTGATTAGGATTACAAGTCTACAACCAACATGTCTACCTGTGGCACTTTGAAGATGAAGGACCCCATGCTATTGTTATATTCTGCTGGATTGTATTGAGATAGCCAAATGAGCTATGTAAGATGTAATAAATTATTTTATTCCTTGTTATAAAGTTTTATTATGACCTTTGTTTCTTGATATTACATATTAACTGTGGATGCTAGCTATTGATCCAGGGACTAGCATTGTAAACACAGGGATCTCTACCTTATTAAAGGTTGGGAACCTTACATATTCCCTATGGTAATCCTCTTGATCAATGTTTAGAGGAACTTGACACTTTTATTGTTAAACAAGGTAATTTTAATAAACAAGTTCAGAATCATTTATTGGAAAACTCTAGAGCTATTAATTAGTTGAAAGATATTGTGGAAAGAACTACTACTGATGTTAAAATGCTTTGTAAACACTTTCAGATGGTTCAAAACCAAATTTATCAACTTTCTAAGGTACAAAAAGATATGCTAGTTAATGCCTTAGGAGATAAACATGCTTATGGAATTAGAACTAGGGGTGGTATAGCCACTCAAGATCCTTTATATCCTGAAGGACACCCTAAAAGAATTGAGCAGGATTCTCAACAAGGTCAAAGTAGTGGTAGTCCTTGTAAGAGAAATAAAAAGAAACATAAAATAGTTGAGGAACCCTCTGAACCTGCTGTAGATCCTAATAGTATATGTGTCTCTGATAATGAAACTGAGAGTGGTAATGATAAAAATGATGCTCCTGATAAGGAGAAAGTTGAGGACGAACCTGAGAAGCACACTAAGAACACTAGTTACACTAAGGAAGATTTTATTTCTAATAAACATCGTAGTGAGAGAGAACCTTGGGTGCAGAAACCTATGCCTTCTCCCAACAAGAAACACAAGTCAAAGGATGAAGAACACTACAACAAGTTTTGTGAGTGGATGAAACCTTTATTTTTGCAAATTCCTTTGAATGATGCTATTAAATTGCCTCCTTATTCAAAGTATATGAAGTATATTGTCTCTAATAAAAGGAAGATTCATAATGAAGAATTTTCTACTTTGCATGCTAATTATTCCTTCAATGGTAAGGTTCCAAAGAAACTTGGTGATCCAGGTATACCAACTATTCCTTGCTCTATTAAGAATAATTATGTTAGAACTGCTTTGCGTGATTTGGGAGCTGGAGTGAGTGTTATGCCTTTTTCTCTCTACAAGAGACTCTAGCTAGAAAAGTTGATACCAACTGATATATCTTTGCAAATGGATGATAAGTCAACTACTATTCTTGTTGGTATATGTGAGGATGTTCCTGTTTAAGTGTCTCATAATTTCTTAGTTTTAACTAATTTTGTTGTGCTTGAGATGCCTGAAGATGATAATATGTCCATTATTCTTGGTAGACCTTTTTTAATACTGCAGATGCTGTCATCAATTGTAATCAAGGAAAAGTAACTTTTAATATTAATGACGCAGAGCATACAGTCAATTTCCCTAAGAATATTGATAAGAGCTATTGCCTGAATTCAATCGAAAATATTGAGAGCATTAAAGTTGGAGAAATATATTGTCCTATTCCACAAGAAATTTTTGAAACTATTATGATTGGGACTATTGTTATCAAGTTTGAGGTAACATAATGATTTAGGTGAACGCAAAGTTTTGTTTCATAGAAGATTGTTTTGGTAACAAGACTTGATCAACCTTGTTGACAAAGGGATTTTAATGAACAAAACAGTGCTTTCACAATGGTTATACTTGCTCACTTTTATCTTTCTCCTTCTATAACATCCCAAATTTTAGCAAATGCAAAACCATGTATTGCATTCATATCACTTTGAGCTTGCATAAAAAGTATCAAAGTTTGAAACCAAATAGAACCATATATATGCCCTTTATATTATATACATATGAGGCATGGTTTTATTTTTATTTTCAAAGACCAAAGTGTTTTTGAGTGAATAGATGTGTGTGACACACTTTTGAATGCTAGGTTCACCATACAAAAATTTGGAGAAGGTTTGAATTCAAACAGATTTGAATTAGGGTTTCAAAACCATTTCTAAAAATCAAACCAGAAAAGAAAAAGGAGAAAGAAAAAAATAAAAACGAGCGCTACCTATCTAGCCCAGTAACCTATTCGGCCCTACTAGCCCACCCGGGTTCCTCCTCCCCCCTCTCTCTCTCACCCACACGCGCCTCACGCTCACTCGCTGACCGCTGGGCCCGATGCCACCTCACCTCTTTGTCCCCAGACCCCGCGCCCGCAGACCACGTCGTCACCACCCGTTTCTTCCCCTTCACTGCCGTAATTGAATCCAAGTAATTGGCGTTGATTGCTCGCGAGATTCTCGCCCCAGCTCCGGATACTTAACCCCCACCTCGCTGCGGCCATTTCCCCTCAAACCACCGCAACACCGGACGTCTCTGGCGACCAATCCCGATGAGCCCCGTCCACCCCTTTCCATCTGGTTGATGTTATTTTGCTTTCCATCCTCTTACGCTCCTTCTGATGCTCGTTGTTTGCTCTCTTGTGCCCCAGAATGTCGCCCTCGACAAGCTCTGCAAGAACCCTACGCCTACCGCAACTTCGGCGAGTAATTCCGGTAAAGTCCGCACGCCCCTTGACCTCTGGTTCAAACCATTGTGTGCGCCGCGACCCTGTGCACCTCCTGATGCCATTCACTTTCCTTCTGGTGACCTAGGTCATCGTCTTCGTCTCCGCCAGCATGCACCCGACGCTAGTGAGATCTCCGACAAGCTCCCGCGCCCACGACAGTGCGCCCCTGTCCAAGCCACGACCACGTTGAGCTTCCTCGCATCCACGCGACGCTGGTAAGCTTCGGCACCACCCCTACCCCCTCTATACTCATTAGTGCGTCTGCGGCAATAGCGCCGCCACCAGCGCCATCAGCGCCGCTCGGTTTTGGTCGTTTGATCCAGAGACGCTAGATCTAGATCCTACGCCATAAATTAGATCACTTATTGAACCGTGATCCGCGCAAAGCGGTATCAGCGAATCAGACGCTGCCACGCGTATGTGAATTAGAATTAAAATCTGTTTTGAATCTATTAGATATTCAAACTAGTAAAATTCATATTTTTTGATCTGTTTTTCCAAAAATTACAAATAATATATCAATGGATTCATAAAATTAATCCCTACACATCTATGGCATTGAATTGGTCATTTGATTCTGGAAAAATAGGATTATTTGCAGAAGAATTTGTAGGCCTATTTTGCATATAAAAATTATTTGGAAAATGTTTTTAAAGTAAATTTGAGTTTAGTTAGACTTTAGAAAGTTTACTTTGTGTTTAGTACTATTTAGTTTGACTTGATTAGTTTAGAAAATCATTCCATTGAATTGGCATGCATTCATATATATTTTTGTTTGAATATTGCAATGTGAATTTGGTGTTATGATTTTATGTGTAGACTTTGGTGATTGTGATTGTGAGGAATGTTGCTACTCTCCTAGCTACCAAGGAAAGTGATGCTTCATATTTTGTCCTATTATTTTATTTATGCATTAGTGTTATTTTGAGTGGGATTTGCATGGAGATTTTTCTAAGTATATGCTATGCCATGGGAGATCCTATCTATGTTGTCTTAGTAGTTTTCCCTAAGATAAGAAACTTGCTATTAGTGTGCTTTGACTAGATGGTAGAAAAGAAGGGTGGAATATTCATCCTATGAAATATTTCTAAGTCTATGACTTGTTTTTTTGATTAATAAAACAACTATGTCAATGAATCACCTGGGTGGAATGGTATGGTTGGTTTATGTTGAGTGGTTACACAAGGCCCATGTCTATGGTTTACCTTGTGTATCACACTTGTGGATTGCCACCCAGGAACAAAGGGATTTGAGATGTTTAGTGTTGATAAACTTCTAGTGCAACCGCATGGCATATGGGCTCTGCCTTGACCAACTAGGTTGCAAGAACTTAGCCAGATGGACAGTTGGTGGTAGAGTTGATAAGATGGAATGCGTCCATGGTGGTCTAAGGGAATGCTTCTGAAAAGTCTCGTCTCGATGCTTGTCGAGTCTTGTGGGGAAAGTGCACCACCTCTCGAGAGGGTAAAACCTAAGTACTTAGCCGTGTCCCCAGCAACGGACAATTTGAGAATCAAAAACATTGAAGCAATCAAGGATATCCTCATCCCAATTTATCTAAGTTAAAAACTTGTGGTTGAACAAGTGTAAAGGTTCACCAATGTCTATTGGTGGTTCCTTGGGTGTTTTTGTCATACAAAAACTTAGTGTTTTCAACTAATAAGAAAAACCTTATTTTGAGCAAAGCCACCTTGAACTACACTTAGTCAAATTCATATAGATGTTAGATGCTACTATACTATTATGGTATCACTTGCCAATACAATTCCAAATGTATTGACCCACTATGGTTGTAACTTATGATGTTGCAGGTTACTCTGATGGAGACTAGGGTTGTGAGTCTACACTCAACATGTTTGCCTATGGCACATGAAGATGAATACTTTTATTTATCTACTTATGTATGAACTCTATGTATTAGCCTTGGGCTAATGAGTTGTAAGGACTATGTTAACTCTGGAATGACGATGTAATAATGACCTTTGTATCTGTGTACTTCATCTTAAACTGTGGATGCTAGCAATTCGATCCAGGGACTAGCATTGCAATCACATGGGCATTTACCTTAAATGGTGGGGTCTTACAGATGGCATCAGAGCACTGTGTTGCCTGTAGGATTATGACCCTAAGATGGATTAGACTAAGGAAACCACTAGGAAAATGCAACTCTTTGAAAAAATTCCACACTTGTCTTTTTCTTCTCATAAACCTCTCCTAATATTCTTTCTCATCTCTATTTGTAGATGGCTGCCATCAACGAAGTCGTCAAGAAGGGACCACTCATGACCATGACCTTAGAATGTGAGACGGGGTTTCCCAAGGAACTCAAAAACCTCATGGTTAGCTTGGGAATACATGGTGAAGCCGTGTACAAGGGATTTCCAGTGATGGATGAAGGAGAAGAATATGTGTGGGTACAACTCCACTTGTACAAAAATAAGGGAGAAAACCACAAAGAGTTGGGATTCTGCATGGTCACCAACTCAGAAATGTATATGTCATTCTTTGACTCTGCAAGGAATGCAGCATGGAATGCTATCAAGGAGCTTGGTGAAAGACTCAAGTGTAGAATGCTTAACACTCAAAATGACCTCAGAGAGGAGAATAAGTATACCCAAGACTTAGAGACCGCCATAAAACGTCTAAGGGAAGATATCATAGACTTAGAATATGAGTGAGAATTGTGATGTACTCCAATAGTTGGACCACCACACTTGTCATTTTCTCACGTTAACAATTTGATCATACCAACCTATGTGGTATGGCAAATTTTTGTCTAAGTTATGTTTGAACCATAGTGCTTGTGATAGATTATTGTATGCCATGACTTCTGTGTTTCATTGTTGAATGTATGCTTTTGGCTTTTGTTTCACTACCTTATGTTTTTCTCTTACTTGTGTTGTTTATAATCTTTTTCTCTATCCTATACAATAGATGCCTAACTTTGTTATCAGCACCGCCGAGGAGTTCAAGGGAACTCAGTTTGGTTCTCGTTTCGTGGAGCTCACTAGTGTGCTCAATCTCCCCCTCCCTAGCATTAAGGGACTTCAGATTACGAAGTTCGAGAGGAAGGATCTATGGGGATTTAGAGTCTCGCAGCATGGACGCCAGTCGGTTCCACCCACCGAGGAGATTACCTTCAAGTTGATGTACGATGACAAGGAGAAGGGACTCAACATTGTCATGAAGGAGCTACTTGGACGCCTTTGTGGACGTCACTCCACCGAGCTCAGGGGCCTCTACTTCCACCCATTTGGGAGACGTGACGAGGCGGGAGAGGCTGTAGTGTATGATGTCGCTACTAGAGAGACTATTGAGCCAACGTCTCTATCTTCAGGACCTAGAGAGCCTCGTTAGACACCTCGACACTGATAGGACCAACGTCATGCTTAGCAATGACGAGCTATAGGTTCAGTTGAGGGAGAAGGACAAGACCTTCACGGAGCAGGATGAGATCATCAAGGAGATGGAAGCTAGGTTCGAGAGCCAGGACAAGAGGTTCAAGAATAAAGAGAAGAGAGTGCAGGATAGGAACAAGAAGATCAAAGAGATGAGGACCGAATAGAGCTCAAGGATCTTGAGCTAGAGACTCAGCAGGGAGTGATAGAGAGGCTGCGCTCGCAGAAGAGAGCCCTCCGGGCAAAGATCGAAGCTTTGACCACCAGCATGGAGGAGTACAATACATCCATGGAGACAACAGGACTTGCTCTTTTAGACGAGGAGGTCTACATGGTGGAGTAGTGTCGACTACTTGGCTAGTTATCTATCTATCATCCTTATATTTATCGAGTCGCAATGAACATCCAACATGTGGATGGATTTGCTAGTGTGTTTACTTTTCCAAAACTTTTTGTTCACGTTGTTTAAACTCTAAGTTCATTCTGTGCTTGTTTATTTGTGCTTGTTGCTATGTGATGTATTGTGCATGTTAGTATCTATGGGTTATATCTCATTACTTATACTTATTGAAACCACAGATGCCTCCCCGTCGTGCCAATCCCAACCAAAACAACATTAACAACCATGGCAATGAGATGCAGCAGCTGATGACAGCCCAAACTCAAGTGATGGAGATGATGACCCAGTTCCTGCCAAATCAGAATCAAAACAACAACAATAATAACAACAACAACAAAAACAATCAAAACAACCCACTAGCCTTTGATATGCTTACAAGGTTTTTGAGGTTGAGGCCTGCCAAGTTGTCGGGAACCACTGATCCCATGGTAGCTAATGACTGGTTACGTTCAGTGAACAAGGACTTGGTCACTGTGGCCTGCACTGATGAGGAAAAGGTCAGATTTGCAGCACATCTGCTTGAAGGACCAGCGGCCACATGGTGGGATAACTTCCAAATCACTATTCCTATTGAGGAAGTGACTTGGGCAATATTTGAGGATGGATTCCGCACTGCCCATATCTCATCAGGAGTGATGAGCTTGAAGAAGAAAGAGTTCCACAACCTTAATCAACGTCACTGCAGTGTGGCAGAATATGTTGAGGAGTTCAACAATCTGGCACGCTATGCACCGTATGATGTTGACACGGATGCTAAGAGGAAGGAAAAATTCCTTGAAGGGCTGAATGATGTGATGTGCATGCAGCTATCTATTGCATATGTCCCAACTTATCAATCACTGTGTGACAAATCCACCATCTTGAAGAGCAAGATGAAATAGGTGGAGAATAGGAAGAGGAATCATCACTTTGATAAGGATAGTTCTGGATTGTCACACAAGCATTCCCATGGTGATGATAGGGGAGGTTCTACGTTCCGCAAGCATGGGAAGTATAATAGCCACCACAACAGTAACCGTCAGCATCACAACAAACACCATCATAGTCATGACAATGATAGATATAAGAACCACAAGAGTGGACAAAAGAGCCACAGTGGGAATGGCAATGGAGGTCATCCTGCTAAGAGATACATCAGTCAGGTTGAGTTCTTCAAGTGCAAGAAAACTGGACACTATGCAAATGAATGCCCAGAAAAGAAGGCTGATGGAGCCAACAAGCCAAACCCATTTCAGAAGGGTCAAGTGAACCACATCAATGTGGAGGAAATCTATGAAGAATCTGATACTATGGCTGGTAAGTTCAAGCTTAATTCTTTTCCAGCACTTGTTCTTTTCTATACCGGCACATCGCATCCATTCATATCAAGAGCATTTTTTGATAAAAATGGACTTCCGACTAAAACTATTGGATGTCCTATTAAAGTAAGATCTCTAGGTGGAGAGATGATAATAAATTTTGGATGTCATGATCTAGTGATAGAATTTGGAAAGTATAAGTTTCCAGTTAGTCTGGTAATCCTAGATTCCCAAGGATTGGATGTAATTTTGGGCATGGATTGGATGACTAAGTATGAAGGAGTAATAGATTGTGCCAATCGTATTGTTACACTCACAATCCCGGATAAGAAACGAATTAGGTTGAAGTCCAACTTTGAATCCAAAGGGAGTAAGCTAAATTCTCTTAAGGGGGTTAGCATAGACAGTGCACCAGTTGTGAAAGAGTATCCGAATGTTTTTCCGGAGGAATTACCAGGAATGCCACTAGATAGAGATGTGGAGTTTTTGATTGACTTACTGCCAGGATCTGGACCAATAGCAAAGAGACCCTACAAGATGTCAGTTGATGAGTTGAAAGAACTCAAGAAACAGCTTGGAGAACAATGGCAGAAAGGATTTATCCAACCAAGTTCTTCGTCTTGGGGTGCACCAGTTCTGTTTTTTGAGAAGAAGGATAGAAATCAAAGGTTATGCATAGATTATCGTTCACTCAATGAGGTGACTCTAAAGAACAAGTACCCTTTGCCTAGAATCAATGATCTATTTGATCAGCTAGAAGGAGCCCGTGTGTTCTCAAAGATTGATCTCCGATCAGGCTACTTTCAGCTAAAGATTAGAGAGCAGGACATACCTAAGACTGCTTTTACCACTAGGTATGGATTGTATGAGTATACTGTGATGCCATTTGGATTAATCAATGCACCAGCGTATTTCATGAAAATGATGAACAAAGTGTTCATGGAGTTTCTTGAAAAGTTTGTGGTCGTATTCATAGATGACATTTTGATCTATTCCAAGAGCAAAGAAGGACATGAAGAACGTTTGCGTCTAATACTTGAGAAGCTTAGAGAGCATAAACTGTATGCCAAATTCAGCAAGTGTGAATTCTGGCTGAATGAGGTCGGATTTCTTGGACACATTGTGTCAGGAGATGGTGTAGCAGTTGATCCCGCAAAAGTGTCAGCTGTAACTGAGTGGGAATATCCTAAGTCAGTGAAAGAAGTTCGTAGTGTCCTTGTCTTGGCAGGATTCTATAGAATATTCATTGAGAATTTCTGAAAGGTAGCTAATCCAATGACGGAGTTACTAAAGAAAGACAAGAAATTTGATTGGACTGAAGGATGTGAACTCAGTTTCCAAGAGTTGAAGAAGAGACTAGTGATAGCACCAGTCTTATGTCTGCCAGATTTGGAGAAGGATTTCCAAGTTTATTGTGATGCATCTCATCAAGGATTAGATGCAGAGTTAATGCAAGAAGGGAAATTTGTGGATTATGCCTCGAGACAACTCAAAACTCATGAAGTGAATTACCCTACTCATGATTTGGAGTTAGCCTATGTTGTCCATGCACTCAAAACATGGAGACATTATCTTTTGGGAAAGCGATGTGAAGTGTTCACGGATCACACAAGTTTGAAGTATATCTTCACCCAGAAAGAAATCAACATGAGACAAAGAAGATGGTTGGAACTCATCAAGGACTATGACCTGAGTTTGCAATACCACCCTGGTAAAGCAAATTGTGTAGATGATGCGTTAAGCCGTAAGGTTTATGTGAATGGCCTTACTAAGGGATAATTGCCAGATGATCTGTGTGCCGAATTCAAGGATCTCAGATTGGAGATAGTGCCTGAGGGACATCTCATGTCATTGTATGTTCAACCAACCTTGTTGGACAAAAGACGGACAAGGAAATTGAAGAGATTAAGGAAAATATTGGTAAGGGAAAAGCCAAAGGATTCCATGAAGACAAACATGGTACTTTATGGTATGGAAACGTATCTGCATTCCGCAAGATCCGGAGCTTCGGAAACTGATTTTACAGGAAGCACACAACTCACCATATTCCATTCATCCGGGTAACACCAAAATGTATATGGATGTGAAGGAAAGATTTTGGTGGAATAATCTCAAGAAGGACATCGCCGAACATATTGCTCTGTGTGATGTATATAGTTGAGTGAAAGCAGAACATCATAAACCAGCAGGATTGTTACAACCATTACCTATTCCTGATTGGAAGTGGGACAAGATTGGCATGGATTTCATCACTGGACTACCAAGGACTAGATCAGGATATGATTCTATTTGGGTCGTAGTGGATCGCTGTAGAGGTCCCAACCTTTAATAAGGTAGAGATCCCTGTGTTTACAATGCTAGTCCCTGGATCAATAGCTAGCATCCACAGTTAAGATGTAATATCAATAAACAAAGGTCATAATATAACTTTATAACTAGGAATAACATAATTTTATTACATCTTACATAGCTCATTTGGCTATTACATTACATTGCAGCAGAAATCTATAAGCATGGGGTCCTTCATCTTCAAAGTGCCACAGGCAACATGCTGGTTGTAGACATGTAATCCTAATCAATCAACTTCACTAATATCAAACAAACCTGCAACATAACAAGTTACAGCCACAAGGGTCAATACATTTGAATTGTATTGGCAAGTTTCACTACTATGTTGAATATAAGTGGATCCTATCATTACATGCATTTTTGGCTAAGTAGGGTTTTAGGCTCATTTGTAGAAAGCAATAATTTATCCTATCTTTTCAAAATGGTTTTGGTCCTTTGTCAAATCTTTTCTGAACTCCTTGGTAAATCCCCAAGTGTTTCAAGTTTTTATCAAAACCTCTTGAGCTCCTTGGTAAATCCCCAAATGCTTCAAGTATTTATCAAAACCTCTTGAGCTCCTTGGTAAATCCCCCAAGTGCTTAAAGTCTTTATCAAAACCTCTTGAGCTCCTTGGTACCCCCAAGTGCTTCAAGTCTTTTGTTGTCACTTTAAAGTTTTTCTTTTAGAAATTGGAATGTCGAGATTTCCCATAGCTTCAAGCTTTAGTTGCTCAGAATTGTCCATAACCGGGGACACGCCTAAGTACATAGATTTTTATCTTCTGCAGAAGTTGTACACTTTACCCAAATGACACAATCCCATCTTGTTGCCACCAGTGGTCGCTGGATAAGTACTCACCAAGATGGAGTACTGGCAGATTGAGAATGTGACGAAGTCTTTCGAGAGGGTCCTCCCATACACCATTGCTAGCTTGTCTTCAGGCACCCATGTAGGGTTTCGAGTTCCCTCATTTTCAGTTAACCTGAAGACAATGCATGGGTCTTCCCAATGTAGTTGACCAAGCCAGAGCCATATGTAGCATGTGGCTGTACACGAAAGCCACAATTGGAGAAACATGTTCAATCTCTAAGTTCCTGGGTGGTTTTCTTTTGGTGCACAACACAAAGAGATTGCCATAGACATGGTTCCTTTTGTTGCCACTTCGTCCAAAACTTGAGTATCCTTGTCCACCCAGGTGGTTCATTGAGTACTTGTTTTATTATATAAAAAAATACAAGTCTTTTCTCAACTTCATAAAAATCTCAACATGTATCTCCTCTCAAAATATCTAGCATGGCTAAGCATGTTACAACTACATTGTTTTCACTAAGGAATATAAAAGGTATCCTATTAGGATTAGCATAACATAAGTATAGAAATTCTTTTCATGCATGTTTCAAAATCCACTAAGTATAATGAAAATAGTAGGACTTTAGATGACAGTGTCACTTGCCTTTTTGGTAGGGAATGTTGGTTCACTTATTGATCTTGCTAGTTTCACACTTTTCTAATTTCACTACAAATCAATCAAGCAAACACAATATCAACTAGCATTCCAACCATTAATCAATCAAACAATTCATCACACATTAAAATAATAGAAACTAAGTCATGCATGCAAGCATGCAAAAGATAGTTTTATTTGCCAAGGTGGTCTCTACTAGGCTCTACACATTGTAAGGCTCAAAGTGGACATTTTCTAAAGTGTCAAAACCATTTGTAAAAGGGTTTTATCTAAAACCATTTTTAAACCAAATTATCATTTCATGTGATTGAAATTGTTTTTAGTATAGCAACAATTTTATATTGTTCACCAAATAAGTTGTTAGTTCACAAAACTTGGTGTTTAGGGTCAGTAGCTTTGAATCAAAACATTTTCCAAAGGTTTTTGTTCAAAAATCATTTCCATAGCAAAACCAATACTTTTATTTGACTAGAAATGGGCTAATTCAAGTTTTTATTCCTAAACTTCACAAAATCCATTTTTAAATATATGGGTTGGTTCCTAGGGTCAGTAGGTTCACAACAATCCAATTTGCAAAGTTTTCAACCTCAAAATCATTTTGGAATAATTTTTATAACCTAAACAAGCATACAAATGTTTCTGCAAAAACAAACATTTTACCAGAAGCTTTTTACTAAACAAATTTCATGGTTGGCTAGGGCTTGTTCCACTCATTCCATTGATATAAAGTTTGCAAATTTTGGACATGTGGATCAAAAGTTACAAGGTTTTCAAATTTGCATCTAAATCTGATTTCCAAATCTGTTTTAAATCAACCAGTGCCACGCGGCGTGATATTACTGGCTGATACCGGTTCGGACGGATCGCGCATCTACAGCCGTTGGATCTAAGTGGGATGGTGCGGTTCAGATTAGCTCGTACCTCTTCGTTAATGAATCTATCGAGACCGCCAGATGGAAATCTAACGGTGCGGGTTGATTTGACCAAACACGAGCGGTGCCGACGGTGGCTAGCGGCGGCACACGGTGGGACGATGAGCTAACGGCGGTTACAGGAAGCAAAAAAGGCAGGGGAAGGTCTCACCATGCTCGCAGGGTAGTGGTGAAGCTCGAGGTGGTGCTGGTCTGGCGAGGGCGCACTGGGGCGGGATTAATCGCTCGCCGGAGCTTGCAGCGGCGTCGGGTTCGTCTGGTGGTCGTCGAGGGTGGCGCTGTGGTTCGCCCCGAGGGAAAACAAGGGCATGGTTAGATGTGGCCGAGTGTGGCGAGTGCAGGAGTATGAACGAGAGGGCGTGGGGCGGTCTGTCTTACCAGGGGAAGGTCGCCGGAGATAGTAGTAGACGCGGCGGCGCTCAGAGGTTGTCGAAGCCGAGGTTCTGGGGTGCCCGCGGTTGAACAAAAGGCACAGGAAGAAGCGCCAGAGGCTGGGGAGTGTGTGAGCTTCGTCAATGAGGCAAGGGGCGGTGTCTGCTGGCTGGAATTGGTTGCGGAGCTTGCCGGAGCAGTGAGAGTGCGGCTCGAAATTACGACGGCCTGGGGGCGGAGGAAGAGAGCTGTCTGTGGGGAAAGATAGGTAAGGCGCGGGCGTTTAAATGGGCGCTGTTACTGCGAGGAATCAAAGCTTCATCAACGCGCAATCAACGCCGGTGTTTCTTGTCTGCAACTGCAGGGCGGGGTCTGCACGAGGAAAACGATGACCAGAAAGGGTGCGGTCGGTTGTTCAGCGAGAGAGAGAGAAAGGGAGAGGGGCCACTCGTCGGTGTCTGTGTGGGTCAGTTAACATGTGCGAATTGTTTTCTTCGGGAGAGAGGGAGTGGACTTGCTGTTGGGCTTGTTGGGCTGGCCGGCTGGGCTGTGTCCATTTCTATTCTTTTTCTTCCTGATTGCTTTTTCTTTTTCCAATTCTATTTTCTGTTTTGAAATTCAAACAACAATCAAACACTCAAATCAAATCATACTTTCACCAAACTTTGTATTGAGTTTTGGTTATGTTTAACAACAATAATCCATGTCCCAAAATAATATAATATTTTTATTTTAGGGTCCATTAATAATTAAATAAAATGGACCTTAGTTATTAAATCAAAATAGGATTTGATTTATTTAAAAATTCCATTTGAAATCTAAATATTTTCAAAACCAAATCAGTAGGTTTTATTTGAAAATAAAGAATACTTGGAAAACTTGTTTAAAATAAATAAATAAGTTTTGATGTTTAATTAAAATAGTAAAACCTTTATTTTTAATAAACTTGGATATTAAATCCTTATTATTTTATTTAAATAAACCTTTACTATTTTTATCAAATAGAAATGTTTTATTTCAAAGGCTTGGCCAAGGTTTAATTTGGCTCTATAAAATAATCCTTATTTATAAATCTACCTTTTCTTTTGAAAACCAAATCTTTTATTAAAAGATCCAAAAATAGTAATTTTTAATATTTTTAAGTTTATTGTTTATTTATCTTTTTAAATCCCTTTAGGATTTTATTTGATCCAAATAGGTTTTGAAAGTTTCCAAATGGATTCAAAAAGTTTCTTCTCACCCTGAAAATCAACAAAGTTTTATTTTATTCATTTATTTTTCACATTACAAGATTTGGAAAATCTTGGGATGTGACAATCGCCTAACTAAAGTGGCTCATTTCATACCTGTGAAGACAACCTATACAAGTGCTAAGTTAGCCAAGATCTATATGAATAGGATTGTGTGTCTGCATGGAGTACCCAAGAGTATTGTGTCTGATAGGGGAACTCAATTCACTTCCCATTTTTGGAGGCAACTGCATGATTCATTGGGAACGAGATTGGAATTCAGTACTACTTTTCATCCCCAGACTGATGGACAGACAGAAAGGACCAACCAGATTTTAGAGGATATGTTGAGGGAATGTGCCCTAGATTATGGAGCTAGTTGGGATGAATGTCTGCCTTACGCGGAATTCTCTTACAACAATAGCTATCAAGCCAGTATTAATATGGCACCGTTTGAATTTCTCTATGGGAGAAAGTGTACTACACCATTGCTATGGAATGGTGTTAGAGAAAGAAACTTGTTCGGGATAGAACTAATCAAGGAAGCTGAAGAGAAAGTCAAGTTAGTAAAGGACAGATTGAAGATAGCACAGTCCTGACAAAATAGCTACGCAGATCCAAAGCGTAGAGAGGTCACCTATGAGGTGGGTGATAGAGCATATCTTAGAGTATCACCACTTCGTGGAGTGAAGAGATTTGGAGTCAAAGGAAAATTGGCCCCTAGATATGTTGGACCATTCAAGATTCTGAGCCGTCAAGGAGAAGTAGCATATGAGATTGAATTGCCTAAATCATTGTCTGCCGTTCAGAATGTGTTTCATGTGAGTCAGCTAAAGAAATGCCATCCGGAGATGGAAGAGACTTCTTTGAAGGATACTATACCTTTGGCGGAGGTCCAATTGGAAAGTGATCTCACCTATGAGGAAAAACCTATCAAGATTCTCGAGACTGCAGAAAGAGTAACTCGGACAAAGACTATCAAATTCTGCAAAGTTCAGTGGAATCATCATTCCGAGGAAGAAGCAACATGGGAAAGAGAAGATGATCTTTGGAAAGACCACCCTCACCTATTTGCTAGCCAATCCGAATCTCGAGGGCGAGATTCACCTTAAGGGGGTTAGATTTGTAACATCCCAAAAAATCATGATTTATAAATTTTGCATATCATTCATGCATTCATAAACATTTAGGATGATTTTCAAATAAGATTTTAAAAACAGAAGCAAATTGTTGTCTATTATTTTATGTAGGAAAAACAATGGCTTTATTTCCACTCTATAACATAAGAATACTTGTTTTAACCAAAAAGTTTGAACATAGGTTTGATTTTTATTTCCAAAGCTTGGTCAAAAATTTCAAAACAAAAATATGAATCCAAACCATTCATATGCCTATTGTAAATAATTAATTAAGGCATGTGCTTATTTTTAAATTCAATGGGACAATGTAATCTTGAGAGAACAGCAATGTTCCACAGTCAAATATGTGCAAGTTTCACTTTACAAAAATCCAGAAAGAGTTTGAATTCAAACTCATTTGAAATCATTTGAAAAGGATTATTGGAAAATCAATTAGAAAAAGAAAAAGAGAAGAGAATAAGGAAAAGGCCGGCGCCACCAAACAGGCCCAGCAGCAGAACTAGCCCATTAGCCAGCCCACCTGGGACCCCCTCTCCTCTCTGTTTCTCACCCAGCCCGCACACACCCCCTCGCTGATAATTGGGTACCGCAGCCACGTCACCCCTTCGTCCCCAAATCCCGCGATGACCAGCTCGCCGCTGCGGTTTCTTCCACATTCAAACCCGATTAAATCATGCTTGATTAGCATTGATTCGCCGAGTAATTCCCTCCCCCGCTCTGGCTATTTAAACCTCTCCCTCTCCGCGTCATTTTCCACCACCCATCACCACCAGAGCGCCGCCAGGCTACCAGAATTATGCTTCACACCGCCGCTATTCCGACGAGCTATTGCGGTGAGCTCCGAGCACCCCTTTATCTCTAGTTCACGCGACTGTGTTCGCCAGGTTCTTACGCACATTCTAATTCTTGCCACTTGTTCCCTTGTGGTGATTTATTCAATCATGTTCTTTATCTTCCTTGTTTGCACAAAACTCTTATCTATTGAGTATTACTTTGAAAGCCTTCACCTGTGAAAAACCTTTTTGAGAAAAGTGTGTTCCTGTTTTGAAACTTCTACAAAAAGCTTTTGTGAGACTGTTTACCAGGTGTTCTCTGACTAATAACAAGTTTGGCAATTCCAATTATGATTTATCTTTATGAATCTCTATTGTGACTGATGTACTTGGTTGCAAGCTAAGTTATATAATGGTGAGTTGCTTTCTTCTATGAGTTGTGCAATGGTAAGTGTGATGCTTCTTGTTCATATTCTTTTATCGACACTTCACTCCATAAACCTGTGGACATGTTTACTGAGCTCAGTATTCGCTTGGGGACAAGCGAAGTCTAAGCTTGGGGGAGTTGATACGCCCAATTTGCATCACCATTCTATATCATAATTTACCTCTATTCATTGATATTTGTCTTATTATGAGGTATTACTTATGGCTTTTCATCTGTTTATGCATGTTGGATGATTGCTGAAGGATGGACTGCCGGAGCCTGGATTCTGATGGAAAAGAAGGCATTTCGGTGCAATTTTGCAAAGATCAGAAAATACCAGAAAAAATATGGAAACATATTATTTCTCCAGAAGAATGAGGGAGTCAGAAGGAGGGACGAAGTGAGGCCTCAGGGGGCCCACACCCCCCTAGGAGCAGGTCCACCTGACCCCGCGTCTAGGGCAGGTGTGGCCCACCTGCCCGGCCGTCGACTCCGCCCCTTCGCCTATATCTTCCCTAGGGAACCCTAACACCAGGGAAGTGACCACAGATAGATTTCTGCTTCCTCTAGAGGGTGGAAAACACCGAGAGAGAAAGATCTCTCCGGTAGACAGATTTCTACCAGGGGAATTCCTTCCCGGAGAGGGGAGATCGTCGCCATCAACACCGTCATCAAGCTAGGATTCATCAGGATAATCATCATCATCCACACCATCATCTCCACCAACACCATCATCACCACTCCGTCCCGCTGTAACAATTGTGTTGGTTATTGCTTTAGTTCTTAGGGGAAACTTTCCCGGTGTTGATTACTATTGTAGTTGATGCTTGTGAGTGGAACCATTGGATTATTGTTTATGTTTAGATTGTTATCCATTACCATATAATCTTTGATCTTGATCCATATGATGTCTTGTGAGTAGTTCGTCTAGTTCTTGAGGACATGGGAGAAGTCATGTTGTTAGTAGTGAATCTGTGATGAGTTATTATTCAATGGTTTAGTATTTAAGATGTGGTGCTATTCTTCTAGTGGTTTCATGTGAACGTCGAATACATGACACTTCACCATTTATGGGCCTAGGGGGATACATTGTGTATTTGGCTACTAATTGTGGGGTTGCCGGAGTGAAAGAAACCTGAACCCCCATTAGGACACATTTGTACAAGGGAGCGTAGGATCTCAGAGTTTAAGGATGTGGTTAGATTTATTTCTTAATTACTTTCCTGTAGTTACAGATGTTTGTAGGGGGTTTAATCACAAGTATGTATTTAGTACAAGTACGGTTGGTACATTAGCACAGGTTCACCCACACAACACTTGCAACACCAACAAAGAGTACTCAGCTATTTGAAGCGAAAGCACTTGACAGAATTCCCATGTGTCCTCGAGAACTTTTGGTCCTTATAAGTATTTCCATCAGCTTTTCCTTTGCTAAGAAAGGATTGGGCCACTTGCTCCTTTTGTTCGTTACCTTTACTACTTGCTCCTTTTTTTTGCCTAGTTAGAAACGACTAAAAAAATCCGTTTGCTAAGTATTCACAGGGATTTCCTGCTCCATACCACTGTTCAGCACCTTCTGCTCCTCGTTGGGATCGACACTCATAGTTATCGAAAGTACTACGCTACACCCCCTATACTTGTGGGTCATCATGGTCCCACCTGTGGCCCTCCAAGATGCCTCCTCCCAGCCACTTCTTTCTCTCTCCTAAAAACTCCGAAAAACTTTCTCAAGCTCGAGTTCCTACTGTTCTTGCTCTAGATTTTTGATCTCCTTGCTCATCCCATCTTTGCTGCTGATTTTTGGAGGGATTGTTCCTTGATATGTGCCTCCTCCGCTTGTCCAATTAGATTTTTGATTGGTAGATTGTATCTTGAGTATTTTTCTACTATAGGTGTCATGTTGTGTGAGCTTGCATGCTTGTTCTATGCTTAGAGATTTCATTTTGATGCATGGTTAGCCCTCTAGCAAGTTCCTATAGTAGTTCCTCATCGTTTATCAACTTGGAAATCACTTGGTTTGATGTTTGTCTAAATTTTTTAGAAAATAAGATGAGTGCATACCGGTTGCATCAACTTGATTTGGTGGTACCTGAGGCAATGAAACTACATCATGAGGAAGAAGTCTTCCCTTCCATATATCCATGCCATGAATTTATGAGAGCCGCGGGAATCTTCTAGGATTTCAAAAATATGATTACTAATGCAGGGTTGGAACACTTTGTTGAAGAGGAACCATATCAATATGTTAAGCTAACCATGGTTGTGGTGCAAGACTTCCAGTTTATTTGGTCCTCGTCTAACGCCATGGTCCATTATAATATCTACAATATAACTGTCGACCTGCCTTTTGCTAATTTTTGTGCAGCTATTAGAGTGCCACATTGGGGATCTTGTGAGAAGATCAGGGAGAGGCCTAAGACCCTTATGGATTTATATGCTGAAATTCGCCAAGGTTACGACTTCTCAAAGGAAAGTGGTAAAATTGGAACATTCAGTTCCCATCCATTAGATATTTTTCCTATTTCATTACCAAGTGTGTTCTTGCTAGAAAAAATACTAGTAAGTTATCTTCATTTGACCTAGATTTTATCTCAGCTTCTTTGAATAGGGATAGAATTTATAACCTGGGTGCTTTGATAGCTTACCGTATCACCACTAACCGCGAGAAGGGTGGAGTTTGTGAAGGTCTCATTGCCTCTCGCTTGCTAGCCTTTCATGGTTTAGAGCCTCACAATTCAGAGTATCGGTTCCCCATAGAGAGACTTGATCTCAGTTCCATGTTTTAGCATAATTTTGTTTCTTCTTGGGCTACTGTGAGAGATTTACGGTATGTGATATCCTTTGTCAAGCGTGGTTAGAGAGGGGGTAGGACTGAGAAAGTAGTCTATTTGCCTACACCTTCTTTCTTTAATTTTGATAACATGCAAGGATGGTCGCTCACGGAGGAAGAGTTTGACACATACATGGCGGAGCTCTCCCAGCAAGAGGAGAATGTTGGAGAGGATACCGAAGATGATTCGGTTCAGCCCTCCAACACGGGGGAGTCTTCATACCAGCAGCCCTCCTATGATTGGAGCGCATCTTCTTCATCGCGAGGGCCTGATTATGATCATTCCTATGATGACCCACCAACTTGGGGTTACTACCCGCACTATTGAGCCCCACTTAGGCCAAAAGCCTTAGCTTGGAGGAGGTATACCGACATCACACTCATCTATCTAACATGTTTCGTCGGTTCTTTGTATATCCATGTTTCACTTTCTTTTTGGTTTTTGTTTCTGTTTTCTCAAAACACAAAAAGACCAAAAATATTTCCGTTGTTTCTCTTGGTTTGTTTCTTTGTTTTTTTATCTTTGGTTTGCCTTAAATAAAACTCCAAAAATATTTTTCTTTCTTTGTTTTTGCTTTGTGTGCTTGCTTTAAAAAATCAAAAACACCAAAAAATACTTGTTGTTCTTCTTTGGTTTTGGGAAGTTCTTTGCAGTGTTCTGCAGTCCTCACTGGAGTTTGGTTTCATGTTATTATTCAAGCCACACAAGTGAAGGGCAATAATGAAGATTTAGACAACTTGCGGTGTGGTAAGAGGATGGTAATGAACTCTATTTGTTTTCTTTTTTGTACATATACTCATGATTATGGGAATGCTTAGTCTGTTCATGTAAGGTGTATGTTATTTATGGATGCTTAGTAGTTCTTACTTTCTTATGATTAGCTCCAGCTTGCTAATAGTTTGTAGCATGTCATATGAATGTTTGCTTGCATTGTTCTATTCATAACTTTGTATGATATTGTGGTATCCACCTCTGAATGTTTCATGTGAATTTACTTGGCACATGCTCGCGCATGCATATGACTAAACAATAGTCAGTAAGCCTCGATGATTTATTTTGCCTTAGAGTTCTTGTATCACTTTCATGCCATAATTAGTCATGTTTTGTTACAAGCATGATTATGACAGTTATTGCTCTCTCGTTTGTCGCTCCCTCTCTTTTGCTAGCCTTCACTTGCACTGAGTATGAGCTCTACTTGTCCATCCAACTCCCCAAACCAATTTTGCCAATAGTGTCCACCATACCTACCTATTAGCATCATTTGATATTTCGTGCATATTCATTATGCCTTGTTTTCTTCCAAATAAAATGTTTGCTTGTTATGTGAAAACTAGTTAGTAAGGCTCTCACGAACTTGATGACACACTTTATTTCTTGCACTTAATAAACCTGAACCATTGTGACTGTCCATGAAAGTTATATGCTTGCAAATTATAGGCTAGGAGTTAGCAGAACCGTGATGTCACGGGGAACGCTTTCAACACCTGTTAATATTATACCCAGTTGATATCATGCTCTTTTGTTTACGAATGTCGTCGGTGTGAAATAAAAGGGGAGCTTGTAAGTCCATGGAGTTATGTATATATGTTAGAGAAACGACTAGGCCGCTAGCCTAAGCCATGCCTAATCATGGTGGAAACTTGCAGCATCACCATAATGAGCAATCTATGAAGCTTTATTCTTATAAAAAAGAGACATATGAAAAGAGGAAATAGAGAAAAAGCGCCATTTTCCCATGACAAATAAGAAGATTGCTGAGATGCTCATTGTCTGCTTTCTTTGTCATCTTGATTATGGGATAGCTCATGTATCATGAGCAAGGGGTACCCCTTTGGCGGTTCTCTATGATACGCATGTATTTACTATGACAAGAACTTACCGGTAACTAAAGTTGAGTAGCATGAGGAGCGGCCCTCATACTCAAGGGATATGAGATTTCCAGTTTATGGTCTGTCAAGCATATAACTCATATTGGACCTCACTTTCACCTTAACCATCCAAAGATTCCTATGATAGGTGCAATGAGAGCTCAAAGCTAATGAGTACCATACTTTCAGCATTTGGAAGCCTTTGAAACTTTTCAAAATCTTTTCATTTCCTTGTTGAGTCACCACTTATTCTATGAGCACCTTCTTGAGAGCATAGTTGTCATTCTTAGTGTAATGTGCTTGTCTCAAAACTTAGTTAATTATGTCATGACTTTGATGCTTGTATCTCTGATATCTTTAATTATAGTCTTCACTTGAACTTCCGAGGTTCCATGGCATTTATGTTGTGCTCTAAAAACAAAGGCAAGCAAGATACCACTCTATCATACCTTCTTATGAGCATTGCAATGTTGCTTATGTTTATGTTTCATGCTACTTATTATTATTGAGTTGGAATCTCTTCAAAACTTGCAATGACTATTGAGTAAACTTAGTTGCATACTCTTTATTATGAATTGTCTAAGTATCTACTCCTGTGTTGAGAATATTTACATCATATGAATCAAATGTGTTCGTGAAAGTTCTTTTATCGCACACAGTTTTCAACTGAATTTCTTGAGGACAAGCAATAAGCTAAGCTTGGAGGGAGTTGATACGTCCAAAACGTATCTACTTTCCCAAACACTTTTGCTATTGTTTCTCCTCTAAACTTGTCTGATTTGGATACAACTAACATGGGCTGACGCTGTTTTTAGCAGAATTACCTTGGTGTCTAGTTTTTGTGCAAAAAATCAACTATCAGGAAAAATCCCGAAAAATATGCCAAAAATCCTATTTCACCATAATATTAACGGAGCCAGAATACGAGACAGAGTGGAGGCCTGAGGGGCCCACACCCACCTGTCGCGCGGGCCAGGCCTGGCCACACCTTGAGGGGGTGTGGCCGCCTCAGGCACCCCCTCGGCCTCCCTCTTCACCTATCAGTTGCCTTCTGACCTAAAAACTCAGGGGGGTCGACGTTTTTCCAGAAAGAGTTCCGCTGCGCCGCCACCACCAGAAACCACGATTCGAAACCAGAAACTCCGTTCTGGCACCCTACCGGGACAGGGAATTGGAGAGGATCATCGACATCATCATCAACAATGCCTCTCCATCAACCATCCATGTTTCCCTCATCCATGAGTGAGTAATCCCCCACTGTAGGATATGGGGATGGTAGGGATTGGATGAGTTCTATCATGTAATCAAATAAGATTGTTAGGGCATGGTTCCTAGTATCTTTATTAGTGCTATTTGACTCTATTGCAACTTGTTGTGCTAAATGCTTGTCACTAGGTCCCAAGTGGCATGATCTCAGATCTTAACTTATTATTGATTCTTTATGATAGTATTGTTTGTGATCCTATCTGCAAGTTGTGTACACATATCATTGTCCAAATCCAAAGGCCCTCACAAAAATTGGGACATCCGGAGGGGATGGCTGTGATGTGAGGATCACGTGTGTTCACGGAGTGTTAATGCTTTGCTCCGGTGCACTATTAAAAGGAGTTCCTTAATTGCTAGTAGTTCTCTTGAGGCCCCGCTGCAACGGGCTGGGAGGACAAAAGATATTGTGTAAGTTCTCATTGCGAGCACGTATGACTATATATGGAGCACATGCATATGATTGTTTAGTACTTGGATGCTTTATCTTATTTACCTGCAATTTCCCTAGATCTTGAAGTTACATGTTTAGATTTGTCCATGCAACGCCCGTCCAGCCATCCCTATGTCTACCGCACTAATATCCTACTTTTTGCTACTACTGTTACTATTGCTTTCGTTTTACTACTGTTGTTGCTTTGCTATTACAAAATTGTTGCTACTGATAAACTACTGTGAGCAGGACTATTTCTAGGTGCATCTGAATTGACAACTTAGTTGTTAAGGCTTATAAGTATTCTTTGTCTCCCCTTGTGTCGAATCAATAATTTGGGTAATACTACCCTCGAAGACTATTGAAATCCCCTATACTTGTGGGTCATCAAGAGGTTCCGCATTTCAACTGACAAGTGAACCGATAGTGGAAGTGTGGATCGATCCCGTTGGAGTGAAATTCATAGGATAAAAAGGGAGGCCTCTTGTGGCATTAGTGGTTTGATACCAACCTCTCTCCAAACAAGACGTACTCCATGTTGGGAGGAACTCGGTAAAACTTCGTCGTCTCTGCATGCCTTGGTTTGTAGGGGTTCGTAGGATGGAAAACAAAATAATCTACCGCATGCACACAAACAAGACAAGATCTATCTACTAGATTATAGCAATGAGTTGATTAGAGTACTCACCCTTGAAGATTCCAAAGCGGGTAACGAGAGCATATTCTCGTGGGTGATGTAGTCGTACACTTGCCGATCTCAAGATCGCGTAGACGATCCTTTCGGTGCTGCGTTCCGGCGGTGCTTCCGCAGTCGGTCACATGTTCGGTACTCGATGAAGACCTTCCTCTCCCTTGTTCCAGCAGGCAGAGGAGGTTGTAATTCTCCCCTCAAGATTCCGGCAGCACGACAGCGTGGTGTCGTAAGTAGAGGGAAGATCTCGCCGGGCTTCGCCTAAGCCGGTGTGAGTAATGGTGGATCAAGGGTTTTCCGGTGATCTAGGTTTAGAAGGCCGGGAGGAGGAGGTGTCGGTGGCGGCTAGGGCGACGTCGACGAGGCAGGGGCAGCGGTGCACGGGGGTGGGGGGTGGCTCTTGTGGTGTTTGGGGCAGCCCTCCCCCTCTATTTATGAGAGGAGGGAAGCCTTGGGAGGGGAGAGTTTTAATCCAAACCCAAACCCAAGTTGGATTGAAGGAGGGACTCTTTCCATCTTCCACTAGGAAACCATTGTTCCAGTTTGACTTTTCAAACCTCCAATTTGACTTTTAATTTAGAGCTTTAATTCTCTATTGCAAATTCCCAAACCAAGTGACCTAGGATATGATCCAATCATTCCACTTACCCATGACATATTCATGGACCATTCCCCTTCCGATCTGGTGAACCTTCTAGAACCTCTCCGATGAAAAATCAAAATCTTTCTCGAACTCCGGAATCGGACTTTGCTTGTATGAATCTTATTCTCCGGACCATTCCAGATCTCCTCGTGATATCCCGGATCCCCTCCAAGACTCCGAACAACATTCGGTATCCCAACTTACATTCCATATCTACTAAACAACATTGAATCCTTAAGTGTGTCTCCCTACGGTTTGTGAATTATGTGGACATGACCGAGACACTTCTCCGATCAATAACCAATAGAGGAATCTAGAAATTCATATGGATCCCACATATTTCAACGATTACTTTGCGATCGAATGAACCACTTACATACGATACCAATTTCCCTTTATCTCGCGATAGTTTACTTATCCGAGGTTTGATCGTCGGTATCTCTGCATACCTAGTTCAACCTCGTTACCGATAAGTACTATTTTCTTGTTCCCTTGATATGTGATCCCTTGTGAACAAGTCACATGATTGCAAGCCAATTGTATGACATTCCAACGAGAGGGCCTAGAGTATATCTATCTGTCATATGGATGGACAAATCCCACTCTTGATCCATGTGCCTCAACACATACTTTCCGAACACTGAATGCCACCTTTATAGCCACCCAGTTATGTTGTGGTGTTTGATGTCATCAAAGCATCCTTCTAGTGATGGTGTTTAGCATGATCTCATGGTCGAAGGAATTAGGTTACTATGTATCAGAAAGCTTATAGCAAATGAACTATTGAAATGACTTGATCTTAATGCTACACTTATCTATAGGAGTATGTCCATCATACCATTCTCCTAATGATATGATCTTGTTGTTAATAACATCTCAATGTTCATGATCGAGAAAACACGATCATCTATTAACCAACAAGCTAGTATTATAAAGAGGCTTTACCAGGGACTCTAATTTAGTTTACAAATCACACAAGTATTAATGTTTCCGGTTAATACTATTATAGCATGAATGTAAACATTTATCATAAACACAAAGATATAATAATAACCACTTTTATTATTGCCTCTAGGGCATATCTCCAACAGTCTCCCACTTGCACTAGAGTCAAATAATCTAGATTACATGGTAATATACCGAACACCCATGGCGGTTGGGTGCTGGTCATGTTTTTCCCTCGGGAGAGTTTTAGTCAACGGACCCACCACATTCATATATGTGTGTACTTTGCAAATCTTTATGTCACCATATGGGACATGCTCTCGAATAGCGTGAAACATAGCTTGATGTGCTTCAGCTTCTTGTGTGACCTTGGTTCTTGCGCATTGGCTATGGCGCCCATGTTATCACAGTAGATAGACATTGGGTCCAGCGCACTTGGAACCACACCGATCTCTGTAATGAACTCCTTCATCCATATCGCCTCTTGTGAAGCCTCCGAAGCAGCTATGTATTCCGATTCAGTTGAAGTTCTCGCCACAACACTTTGCTTTGCACTCCTCCAACTAACTGCTGCACCATTCAAAGTAAATACGTATCTAGATTGAGATTTAGAATCATCCAGATCGGTGTTCCAACTAGCATCGGTGTAACCATTAACAACGAGCTGTTCATCACCTCCATAAGAAAGAACCATATCCTTAGTTCTTCTCAAGTACTTAAGGATGTTTTTGGCCGCTGTCCAATGATCCACTCCTGGATCACTTTGATATCTACTAGTCAAACTAACAGCATATGCAATGTCGGGTCTACTACATAGCATGGCATACATAAGAGATCCTATGGCTGAGGCATAGGGAGTCTTACTCATCCTTTCTCTATCTTCTGCCGTTGCAGGACTTTGAGTTTTACTCAAGGTCGTATTGGGCAACATGGGCAAGAACCCTTTCTTGCTATCTTCCATTCCAAACATCTTTGGAACTTTGTCCAAATATGTACTCTATGACAATGATATTAGGCGTCTTGATCTATCTCTATAAATCTTTATGCCTAATATGTAAGCTGCTTCGCCAAGATCTTTCATTGAAAAACTATTATTCAAATAATCCTTGACACTATTAAGAAGGTCTACATCATTCCCAATCAACAATATGTCATCTACATATAGTATTAAGAATGCTACAGAGCTCCCACTCACTTTCTTGTAAATACAAGCTTCTCCATAAGTTTGTATAAAACCAAAGTTTTTGATTACCTTATAAAAATGTTGATTCCAACTTCGTGATGCTTGATTCAATCCATAAATGGACCTTTTAAGTTTACATACCTTGTTAGCATCTTTAGGATCGACAAAACCTTTGGGTTGCATCATATACAACTCTTCATCAATGTCTCCATTGAGGAATGCTGTTTTGACATCCATCTGCCATATCTCATAATCATAATATGCAGCGATTGCTAACAAAATCTTCATAGACTTTAGCTTTGCTACCGGCGAGAAAGTCTCACCGTAGTCAACTCCTTTAATTTGTCGAAACCCTTTTGCAACAAGTCGAGCTTTATAGACAGTAACATTACCATCAGCATCTGTTTTCTTCTTGAAAATTCATCTGTTCTTGACAGCCTTCCGACCATCCGGTAAGTCCACCAAAGTCCATACTTGGTTTTCGTACATGGATCCAATCTCGGATTTCATGGCTTCTTGCCATTTATTGGATCTGGGCTCATCATCGCTTCCTCATATGTCGCAGGGTCATCGGTGTTGTCCACCAACATGACACTCATAATGGGATCATACCAATAAGGAGTGGTACGAGTTCTTGTTGACCTTCGAGGTTCCGTAATAACTTCAACTAAAGTTTCATGATCAACATCATTATCTTCCTCTCTTATTGGTGTAGGCGCCACAAGAACTACTTCCGGTGTTGCGCTACTCTCAAGTTCGAGAGAAGGTTCAATAACCTCGTCGAGTTCTACTTTCCTTCCAGTCACTTCTTTTGAGAGAAACTCCTTCTCTAGAAAGGATCCATTCTTATCAACGAAGATTTTGCCCTCGGATCTATGATAGAAGGTATACCCAATTGTTTCCTTCGGGTATCCTATGAAGACGCATTTTTTTGCTTTGGGTTCAAGATTGTCGGGCTGCAACTTCTTTACATAAGCTTCACAACCCCAAACTTTAAGGAACGACAATTTAGGTTTCTTCCCAAACCATAATTCATTCGGTGTCGTTTCAACGGATTTAGATGGTGCCCTATTTAAAGTGAATGCGGCTATTTCTAATGCATAACCCCAAAACGATAGCGGTAAATCTGTAAGTGACATCATAGAACGAACCATATCTAAGAGAGTTCGATTACGACGTTCGGACACACCATTACGTTGTGGTGTTCCCGGCGGTGTCAATTGTGAATGTATTCCGCATTTCTTCAAATGCTCGCCAAACTCGTAACTTAGATATTAACCTCCACGATCAGATCGTAGAAATTTAATCTTCTTTTTACGTTGATTCTCTACCTCACTTTGAAATTCCATAAACTTCTCGAAAGTCTCGGACTTATGTTTCTTGAAATAGATATACCCATATCTACTGAAATCATCCGTGAAGGTAAGAACATAACGATAACCACCGCGCGATGCTACACTCATTAGGCCACACACATCGGCATGTATGATTTCCAATAAGTCCGTAGCTCGCTCCATAATACTAGAAAATGGAGTCTTAGTCATTTTACCCATCAGACATGCTTCACATCTTTCAAGTGATTCAAGAAGTCCATCGGAATGGAGTTTCTTCATACGCTTCGCTCCAATATGAACAAGACGACAGTGACACATATAGGTCGAGTTATTGCTCAATTTCAAATGTTTAGCTTCAATGTTATTAATGTGTGTATTTCGACAATCGAGATTTAATAAGAATAGACCATCTATCAAAGGTGCATGTGCATAAAACATATTACTCATATAAATCGAACAACCATTATTCTCAGACCTAAACAAGTAATCGTATCGCAATAAACATGATCTGGATATAATGTTCATGCTCAACACAGGCACCAAATAACAATTATTTAAGTATAAAACTAATCCCGATGGTAGATAAAGAGGTAGCGTGCTGACCGCGATCACATCAACCTTTGATCCATTTCCAATGCGCATCATCACCTCGTTCTTCGCTAGCTTCCGTTTATTCTGCAGCACCTGTTTCGAGTTACAAATATGAGCAACTGAACCAGTACCAAATACCCAGGCACTACAACGAGTACTAGTGAGATACACATCAATAACATGAATATCAGATATACCTTTCTTCTTGATGTTGCCGTTCATAAAATCTCCCAAGTACTTAGGGCAATTCCGCTTCCAGTGACCTTCTCCCTTGGAGTAAAAGTACTTAGTATCAGGCTTAGGCCTAGCCTTGGTCTTCTTCGCCGGCGCGGTAACTTTCTTACCGCCCTTCTTGAAGTTTCCCTTTTTCTTAGACTTGCCTTGCTTCTTGAATTTGGTGGTCTTATTAACCATCAACACTTGGTGCTCTTTCTTGATCTCCACTTCCGCAGACTTTAACATGGAGAAGAGTTCAGGCAATGACTTGTCCATTTTTTTCATATTGTAGTTAATCACAAAGTTCTTATAACTTTGTGGTAGTGATTCGAGGACACGGTGAATCCCCAAAGCATTAGGAATCACTATACCCAAGCTTTGAAGCTTGCTTGCATGCCTAGACATCTTAAGCACGTGCTCACTAACAGAGCTGCCCTCTTCCATCTTACAGTTAAAGAACTTTTCAGAAGCCTCATAACTCTCAACTGCCGCGTGAGCCTCAAATATCATTTTGAGTTCACGGACAATATCATGTGGGTCATGGTACTCAAACCTTTTCTGAAGCTCCGATTCCAACCCATACAAGATAGCACACTGAACTGGGGAGTACTGATTCTTCCGAGCGAGGAAAACATTCTTTACCTCATCGCTAACATCAGCTACAGGTGGGTCACCCAGCGGTGCATCCAGCAGATAGGTCAAATTACCAGCATTGAGGACAATCCTCAAAATGCGGAAACAATCCGCGAAGTTGCTTCCATTGTTTTTCAACTTTTCTTTCTCTAGGAATGCATTAAAATTGATGGTAGGGTCCGCCATTGATCTACAACATATTTGCAATAGTTTAGACTAAGTTTATGACAAATTGAGTTCTAATTAATAGTTAAATTAATCTAGATGAACTCCCACTCAAAACAATATCCCTCACATTGTTTTAGTGATCACATGAACCAAATCCACCACATCAAAACCGATCATCACGAGAGTTGATGTAGCTTCAATGGCGAACAATCAACATGTTCATCATATCTACTATATGACTCATGCTTTCCCTTTCGGTGATCCATGTTCCGAGACCATGTCTGTATAGGCTAGGCTCGTCAAGATCAAACCTTTGCTTCCACATGCGCAAATCTAGCTTGCTCACGTTGTATACACTCGCAGAATCTAACACACCCAATCATCACGTGGTGCTTCAAAACAACGAGCTTTAGCAACGGTGCTTACTAAGGATGGACACTTTATAACTTGAAATTTTGTGCTAGAGGGATCATCTTATATTGTTACCATCGCGAACTAAGCAATACAAGATGCATAAAAGGATTAACATCACATGAAATTCATAATATGTGATATGATATGGCCATTCTTCTTGTGCTTCCGATCTCCATCTTCAAGCACGAACATGATCTCCATCATCACTGGCATGGCGTCAAGGTCAATGGTGCCACTTCATGGTTGTCGTCCACCAGCATCAACTATTACAACTACTTTGAATAATAGACACGCAGGTCTTAACGGAATTAAAAGAAAACCATATGGCTCCTGTCGGTTGCCGACTTACAATAAGGAACATTGCATACATCATATATAATCACAATCATGGCCATATCACATCACAGCACACCCCTGGAAAACAAAGTTAGACGCCTCTAATTTTCTTTGCATGTTTTACGTGGTTTGGGGCTTTCAATAAGTGTCATTATAACTTACGAAAATAACCACAACGTTGATACTAGTATTGTCAATCACCCGTTGTAAATTGAAACTTAACTATGTTGGGAGAAACAGGCACCCGCAAAGCCACTTATGCAATAAAAGTTGCATGTCAAGCGTGGAACAAGTCTCATGAACGATGTCATGTAAGGTTAGCCCGGGCCGCTTCATCCCACCATCCCTCAAGATGCAAAGTACACAATAAGCAATCGACAACAAAAGCATCAACGCCCACAATGACCATTGTGTTCTACTCGTGCAACAGATCTACATATAAACCTGGCTCTGATACCACTGTAGGGGTTCGTAGCATGGAAAACAAAAAATTTCTACCGCATGCACACAAACAAGCAAAGATCTATCTACTAGATTGTAGCAACGAGTTGATTAGAGTACTCACCCTTGAAGATTCCAAAGCGGTTAACGAGAGCAGATTCTCGTGGGTGATGTAGTCGTACACTTGCCGATCTCAAGATCACGTAGATGATCCTTCCGGCGCTGCGTTCCGGCAGCGCTTCCGCAGTCGGTCACATGTTCGGTATTCGATGAAGACCTTCCTATCCCTTGTTCCAGTAGGCAGCGGATGTTGTAGTTCTCCCCTCGTGATTCCGGCAGCACGACGGCGTGGTGTCAGAAGTATAGGGAAGATCTCGTAGGGCTTCGCCTAAGCCGGTGCGAGTTATGGTGGATCTAGGGTTTTCCGGCGATCCAGGTTTAGAAGGCCGGGAGGAGGAGGTGTCGGCGAAGGCTAGGGCGACGGTGACGAAGCGGCGGCGGCGGCTAGGCGGCGGCGCATGGGGTGGGGGTGGGCTGGCTCTTGTGGTGTTTGGGGCAGCCCTCCCCCTCTATTTATGAGAGGGGGGCAGCCTTGGGAGTGGAAAGTTTGAATCCAAACCCAAAACCAAGTTTCTTCCACTAGGAAAACATTGTTCCAATTTGACTTTTAAAACCTCCCGTTTGACTTTCAATTTAGAGCTTTAATTCTCTCTTGCAAATGCCTAAACCAAGTGACCTAGGATATGATCCAATCATTCCACTTAACCGCGACATATTCATGGACCATTCCCCTTCCGGTCCGGTCAACCTTCTAGAACCTTCTAGAACCTCTCCGATGAAAACATCGAAATCTTTCCCGAACTCCAGAATCGGACTTTACTTATATGAATCTTATTCTCTGGACCATTCCGGATCTCCTCGTGATATCCCGGATCCCAACCGAGACTCCGGACAACATTCGATATCCCTACTTACATTCCATATCTACTAAACAACATCGGATCCTTCAGTGTGTCTCCCTACGGTTCGTGAATTATGCGGACATGACCGAGACACTTCTCCGATCAATAACCAATAGAGGAATCTGGAAATTAATATGGCTCCCACATATTTCAACGATTAGTTTGCGATCGAATGAACCACTTACATACGATACCAATTTCCCTTTGTCTCGCGATAGTTTACTTATCCGAGGTTTGATCGTCGGTATCTCTGCATACCTAGTTCAACCTCGTTACCGATAAGTACTCTTTTCTCGGTCCCGTGATATATGATCCCTTGTGAACCAGTCACATGCTTGCAAGCCAATTGGATGACATTCCACCGAGAGGGCCTAGAGTATATCTATCCGTCATATGGATGGACAAATCCCACTCTTGATCCATGTGCCTCAACACATACTTTCCGAACACTCAATGTCACCTTTATAGCCACCTAGTTACGGTGTGGTGTTTGATGTCATCAAAGCATCCTTCCGGTGATGGTGATTAGCATGATCTCACGGTCGAAGGAATTAGGTTACTATGTATCAGAAAGCTTATAGCAAATGAACTATTGAAATGACTTGATTTTAATGCTACGCTTATCTATAGGAGTATGTCCATCATACGATTCTCCTAATGATATGATCTTGTTGTTAATAACATCTGAATGTTCATGATCGAGAAACCACGCTCATCTATTAATCAACAAGCTAGTATTATAAATAGGCTTTACCAGGGACTCCAATTTAGTTTACAAATCACAGAAGTATTAATGTTTCTGGTTAATACTATTATAGCATGAATGTAAACATTTATCATAAACACAAAGATATAATAACCACTTTTATTATTTCCTCTAGGGCATATATCCAACATGGTTAGCTCTATACCCGAGCTCTTTCTTATGCCACTAGTAGGAAACGGGCCTTTCGTCTAGGCCATTAGTCTCGGCTGTGGCTGGGGCCCGAAATAATGGCCTGCGCCGGACGGCCCTAGCCACCCAGAACCATAGGTCCTGGGCCGTTAGACCCCATTAGTCCCGGTCTGAGACACACACCGGGATTAAAGGTCCCTGGCCCTACCACTCGCTGGGGGTACCCCCTTTAGTCCCGGTTTGTATCTCCAACAGGGACTAGTGTTCTGGCCCTATATATATGCACAACCCCTCCTCTTAATTGTTATTTTCCTGGTGGGAGAGAGTGTTGTTGTGCTATTTTTTTCTTGTTCATACGTATGCACTAGAGGTGTTCGGTGAAATGTCCATTAGAGAGATGTGAGTTTAGGTCACACAAGACAGACATGATATGATGTGCCCGAGCCACACTTAAGTTTTCTCATCTTTGTTTCCAAGTGTAATAAAAGGTTAGCAACTATTTTCTCATTTAGACCGTGTGGTTCTAATTTTAGCATAGTGATTGTGTTTGACATATATTTGTATGATACAGATGAGCCATCCATGGATGTACGGTGACCAACGCTCTGCCGCTTTCAGAGAAGGAGTGCATTCTTTTCGAGTTGTGGCCGAGGAGAACAAGCGGCGGAATGGATTTATGTGTTGTCCATGTGTTGACTTTAGGAATGAGAAGGCTCACACTTCCACAAGAGTCATTCAGAGCCACCTGCTTCGGTCTAGTTTTATGTCCGGCTATAATGTTTGGACCAAACACGAAGGAAGAGGGGTTGTGATGGAAGACATGTATGAAGAAGAGAACGATGACAACAACTACCAATCTATGTTCCCTGAATACGCTAATACCGCAATGGAAGACAATGAAGAAGAAGGAGGTGAAGAACTAGAACCAGACAGCCCGCTGATGATCTTGGTCAGGTCATTTCTGATGCAAAGAGAGACTGTGACACAGAAAAGGAGAGGTTGTAGTTTGAGCAGATGTTATGGGACCACAAAAAATTGTTGTACCCAACTTGTGAAGATGGCCAAAAGAAGCTGGGTAGCACACTGGAATTGCTGAAGTGGAAGGCAGAGACCGGTGTGACTGACTCGGGATTTGAGAAGTTGCTGGTACTCATGAAGAGGTTTCTTCCAAGAAATAACGAATTGCCCGCCAGTACATACAAAGCAACGAAGCTTGTCTGCCCTCTAGGATTATATGTGCAGAAGATACATGCGTGCCCTAATGACTGCATCCTCTACCGAAGTGAGAAGTACGAGAATTTGGATAAATGCCCGGTATGCACTGCATTGCGGTATAAGATCAGAAAAGGTGACCCTATTGATGTTTATGGCGAGCCACCCAGGAAGAGGGTTCCTGCCAAGGTGATGTGGTATGCTCCTATAATACCATGATTGAAACGTTTGTTCAGAAACAAAGGGCAAGCCAAGTTGTTGCGATGGCACATGGAATAACGTAAGAAAGACGCGATGTTGAGGCACCCCGCTGATCGTCGACAGTGGAGAAAAATCGAGAGAGACTTCCCGGACTTTGCTGGTGACACAAGAAACTTATGGTTTGGTCTAAGTACATATGGCATGAATCCTTTTGGGGAGCAGAGCTGCAGATGGCCCGTCACTCTATGTATCTACAACCTTCCTCCTTGGTTGTGCATGAAGCAGAAGTTCATAATAATGCCAGTGCTCATCCAAGGCCCGAAGCAACCCGGAAACGACATCGATGTGTACCTAGGGCCATTAGTTGATGAACTTTTATAGTTGTGGGCCAAACCAGGTTTATGTGTGTGGGATGAGCACAAATAGGAGCCATTCGACCTACAAGCGTTGCTGTTTGTAACCATCAATGTTTGGCCTTCTCTTAGTAACATCTCAGGACAGACGAACAAGGGATATAATGCATGCACACACTATTTATATGAGACTAAAAGTATATATCTGGATAAATCTAGGAAGAATGTGTACCCGTACAATTATCGTTTTCTTCCGCCCAGACATACCTTAAGGAAAAAAGGCAATCATTTCGATGGCGAGGCAGATCACCGGAAGAAGCCTGCCCCCCGTACTGGTGTTGATGTATTTGGTATGGTCAAGGATTTAAATGTAATATTTGGAAAGGGTCCCAGAGGACAACCTGTTCCGAAAGACGCCGACGGACGCGCACCCATGTGGAAGAAGAAATCAATATTTTGGGAGCTACCCTATTAGGAAGTCCATGAGGTCCGCTCTGCAATCGATGTGATGCACCTGACGAAGAATCTTTGCGTTAATATTCTAGGCTTCTTGGGCTTGTATGGGAAGTAAAAATATACACCGGAAGCACGGGAAGACCAACAACGTCATAAAGGACGAGACGGAAAGCATCCAGGGCAGTTTCAAGGGCCTTCCAGCTACGCACTTACCAAGGAAGAGAAGGAAATATTTTTTGAAGTCCTTTTCAGTATCAAGGTCCAGTCTAGCTTCTCATCTAACATAAAGGGAATAGTAAATATGAAAGAGAAAAAATTCCAAAACCTAATGTCCCATGACTGCCACGTGCTTATGACGCAATTGCTTCCGGTTGCATTGAGAGGGATTCTACCGGAAAATGTTCGGCTGGCCATTGTGAAGGTATGTGCATTCCTCAATACAATTTCTTAGAAGGTAATTGATCCAGAAAGTCTATCAGGGTTATAGATTGATAACCGTGCTAGGCATGGGAGTCTTAAAGAAGGTATGTTTCTACATAATATGTTTCTACACAATATGTTCCCCTTCGAAAGGTTCATGGGAGTCTTAAAGAAATATGTTCATAACCGTGCTAGGCCAGAAGGAAGCATCTCCAAGGGATATGGAACAGAGGAGGTCATTGAGTTTTGTGCTGACTTTCTTCCTGACCTTAAGCCGATTGGTTTTCCTGAATCTCGGTATGAGGGGAGGCTGACTGGAAAAGGCACACTAGGAAGGAAAACAATGGTATGTATGGACAGGGATTCTTTCAATAAAGAACACTACACAGTTCTACAAAATTCCACCTTGGTGGCTCTGTATATCGAGAAAGACAAGATTATTGTACGCTCGGAAAACCCGGGGAAGCCTGACTCCTCGATTAAAGTGGAACACAAGGACACTTTCGGAAGTTGGTTGCAGAAACATCTCATGAATAACAACACTGTTGAAGATCAGCTGTACTTGTTGGCACATTACCATCTTCGACTATATGTACTTTCCAAGGGTACGAGATAAATGGTAATACATTTTACACGATCGCCCAAGATAAAAAGAGCACCAACCAAAACAGTGGTGTCCGCTTTGATGCAACATATGACAATGGGCAGAACGACACATATTATGGGTACATAGAGGAGATATGGGAACTTGAGTATGGACCTACTTTTAAGGTCCCTTTGTTTCGGCGCAAATGGGTCAAGACGACAAGAGGAGGGGTACATGTAGATGAAAAGTATGGCATGACAACAGTGGATCTCAACAATCTTGCGTACATGGACAAACCATTCGTCCTAGCCAATGATGTGTCTTAGGTTTTCTATGTGAAGGACATGTCTACGAAACCGAGAAAAAGAAATCAACAAAAGAATACATCGTCCGATGATCCAAAGCGCCACATCGTTCTTTCAGGGAAAAGAAACATCGTGGGAGTGGATGACCAGACAGATATGTCAGAAGATTATAATAAGTTTCATGAAATCTTGCCCTTCAAAGTGAAAACTGACCCAAGCCTCCTGTTAAATGATGAAGATTCTCCATGGCTATGGCACAGAAGAAAACAACAACACTGGATAGGGATGTTGGTGTAATATATTAATCCTTTTATATAATCATATTGTGAATCATATTGCCGCCGAGTCGACTATGAGGATGCGGGATGGGCATCCTAAAGTAGGCGACGAGGAATGTGTGTATGTGTGGGTGGCCATGACAGCCGCACTATAAATAGAGGGAAAGGGCGGGCCAGGCTAGGCCAGGCAGCACTAATAATAGGGGTTGAAGCTTTAGTCCCGGTTGGAGAAACCAACCGCGACTGAAGGGATTACGGTAGGCTGGGCCAGGCAGCACTAATAATAGGGGTTGAACCTTTAGTCCTGGTTGGAGAAACCAACCGCGACTGAAGGGATTGCGGCAGCACTAATAATAGGGGTTGAAATTTTAGTCCCGATTGGAGAAACCAACCGCGACTGAAGGGATTGCGGCAGGCTGGCCAGGCAGCACTAATAATAGGGGTGGAACCTTTAGTTCCGGTTGGATGAACCTTTAGTCTTGATTGGAGACACCAACCGGGACAAAACATGAGTGAGCACTAATAATAGGGGTGAGTGTCGACATTATGTCATGAGTGTCGACACTATGTGGAGCTGCTTGTATTGTAAATAGGCCAGTCCTACAGCCAGTTTGAGGCATCTCCAAGATCGATGGTTTGCGAAATCAGGGACACCACTACGGCCTGTTTCAAGGAGATGCCGCCGGAGCCCAGTCCTCCGGTATCTCCAAGAAACTGGTCATAGAGGCACTCCCTAATATGTGAAATTAGGTTAGCTCACGGGCATATTGATCAAGTAAGAGAAGTTACAAGCTGCAAGACGGTCTTCGAGAGCAGGGACACCACTACTGCCAGTTTTAGGGAGATGCCGTCGGAGCCCAGTCCTCCGGTATCTCCAAGAAACTGGTCATAGAGGCACTCCCTAATATGTGACCGCACGTGTTTGGAGATCAGATCTTCATGGTAAGTACGAATCGGGACAACATCTTCATAGTTTGGGAAAGTCATAGTACGAATCGGAACTAAAGGCCCCCCTTTAGTCCCGGTCCAACCATAAAACTGGACTAACACTCAAGACATTTATTAATATTTAAAAAATGAGACAACGGAATCGGGCCTAAAGGCCCCCATTAGTCCCGGTCCAGCCACAAACCGGGACTAACACTCAATACATTTATTAATATTAAAAACCGGGACAAACCGGGACTAGCTAACACTCATGACTAAAGCTGCCCCCTTTAGTCATAATCATGCCTAGTCCTATAGTACACAGCTTCAGGGTCTTCTTCTTCATCATCGTCATCGTCACCTGCCACTCCGGAGACGCTCAGCCCAGCCATGGCATATACCGGGGGCACCTGCCACTCTGGCCGCGGATTCATGGTAGGCGGGTGGACTTGTGGGCACTGCAGGCGAGGATGGTCTCCCCCGGCGATGTAGCGCATCATGCCGATGATAGTACGGTTTGCCCACCACAGACGGCGGCCGGCTTCGTTGTGGTTCACCGGGGGCGGGACATCACCATCGTACCTGGCGAGCTCCCTTTCCTGCCGGTTAGCGAAGAAGGCATTTCAGGTGTCGTAGTTGTCGGGATCCCACTAGGGATCCATCCACTGCTCCGGCGTGAGCTCGTGGTAGAAGTGGTTCGTGATGGCCGCCTATCGGGCGGAGCCTTGAGGCACAGGAGGGACAGGAACACCTCCAGCGCTCAGCATCTAGCCGACGGGCGGCCGGTAGCCTGGTGGGCAAGGTCAGCTTGAGGCGTACAGCGCCTCGGTCTCCTCGAGGGTCAGAATGGCCCAGTAGGAGTTGTCCATTTCTATGATAAAGGAGGGTGTGGATGTGTGCATAACCATGGCGCAGTCGGCCTATATATAGATGGAAAGGGCGGGAAAACATGGAGGGAAGCAGTGGGAAATGGCGGGAGATATCTTTAGTCCCTGTCAGTGCCTATAACCGGGACTAAAAGCTCGGTTCAGAGGAAAGGGCAGAAAAACATGGCGGGAAGCGGTGAGAAATGGCAAGATATATCTTACATCCCTATTATTGGATACAACCGGAACTAAAGCTTATTCTGAAAATGGATTTGGATTAATTATTCAAATTCAAGAACATTTCATGTTGGAAGTTTAGTGAGATTCAAAAATATGCAAAAATAATAGTTAATGCATTTTTCAATTGATAATGGCAAAATGGTTAGTAATTTGACTATTTAAAATAATTATTTCATAAAACATAAAATGGATTTGGATTAATTATTCAAATTCAAGAACTTTTCATGTTGAAAGTTTTGTCAAATTCAAATGTATGCAAAAAGTATAATTTAAATGTTTTAAATGATATATTCGATTTTTTTTTAAAAAAGCACAGCAGCGCGCTGCGGGTTTTGGCCCAGCGTAGGCAAATTTGGGCCTTTAGTCCCGGCCCAGGTTACTAGCCGGGACTAAAGGGTCTGGCCCCAGCACGCGAAAATGAAACGCCCCCCTCTAATCCCGGTGCGTGGCACCAGCCGGGACTAGAGACCCCCCTTTAGTCCTTCTCCCCCGGTGTGTTCCACGCACCGGGATAAGTGGAGGCCAGAAAACGACGTACGTCGCCAGGCTGCCCCGGCAAAAATCCGACGAGGAAACCGTTGCGCCTCCCTCTCTCCGCCGGCCTGCCGCCCACCGCCGAGCCCGCCGCGCCCGCACCAGCGCCCTTTCCTCCGCGCCCCATGCGCCCCCAATCTTGGCCGCACCACCGCCGCCACTCCAACGAAGCGCCGGCCGCGAGGCTTCCTGCCGCCACCTCCCGCGCCTGCCCCTGGCGCCAGCGCCACCGCCGGCCGCCGCCACCGCCGGTGAGTGTTAGGGTTAGGATTAGTTAAGATTTTTAATTTAGGTTTTTTTAGTTTAATGTATATAGTTTATTAGGATTATAGTGTATATAGTGTATAGTGTATGTAGTTTAGGATTAGGATTAGTGTATATAGTGGATGTAGTTTAGGATTAGGATTAGTGTATATAGTGTATGTTATTTATTTTTTTTATATAGTCTATATAGTGAATGTAGTTTAGGATTAGGATTAGTGTATATAGTGTATGTAGTTTAGGTTTAGGATTAGTGTATATAGTGTATGTAGTTTAGGATTAGTTTATTATTTTTAGGGTATGAGATTTATAATATTGTAAGTTATGTTTATAATAGGGTTTAGGGTGGTGGTTCTCGCAGGAAGCCGCTTAGTGTTAGGGTTTAGGGTGGTGGTTCTCGGGGGTTTATGGTGGTGACCAGAGTTAGGGTTAGGGTGGTGGTTCTCACGGGAAGCCGCTTAGTCGCCCGCCTCTCCCGCGGCCACCATCACCGGCCACCGCCACCGCACCTCCGGTTTAGTGTTTAGGGTTTATTTGTTAAGTTCAAATAAATATTGTGTGCATTTTGCAGGAACTACGGATCCACCTAGTCCAATCCGCAGATACCTAGATTCAGAACACTTGCTCGAGGATATGATTCACGATGCCGATGAGGGATCTCCCTCGAGGTATCTGAACTCATCCGGTGAGGGAGAGGAGACCAACAGACAAGAGGAAGCCCATAGACGGTAATACAGACCCACGAGGTATATATATATGATGTCCGATGATCGTCACTAGATGTACCTAGTTGTATATATTATGTTGACGAATGTTTCTTCTCTTAGGTCTCTATATCGAGCAAGAAAACCAAGTGCGGCCCAGCCAAAAAGTTGCCCCAGGGTACTGTTTATGAAATTACAGAGGTTTCAGGAGACGGCGAACCACTGGAACCGAAGAAAACAAAACAAATATTTGTACAAAAATGTGGAGTTGTTGCTAGAGATCGCACCCCGATCACTGTTCGAGAGTGGAATAAGCCCGAAGAGGCGGAATGGAGTGATGTGTATATCGACGATAGATTCAAAGAGCAACTATTTACTGACCTAATGGCACATTTCAAGCTGCCAGAATGTGACACTGAGGACGAGATGGCTGAAATGAGAAAGAAAGTCAAGCAGTTTGCACTGAAGAAGATGGCCGAACTATTCAAGAACTTGAAGAAGTCTTTATGGCAACAGTATTAGAAGGACAAGAAAACCCCATTATTCGAAGGTTATCTAGCGAAGCAGCAGCCTTACTGGGATGCATTTGTGCAGTATAGGGGGTCAGGAGTTGCAGAGGAAAAGTCTGAAAAAAACAAGATAAATGCTGCGAAGAAGAAATATCACCATAACATGGGGCCAGCGGTCTACGCGGATGCCATGCCTAAGTGGGATGCAAAAGAGAAAGAGCTTCATGATAAAGGGATCATTCCAGAACCAATTCGCGAAGAATGGGATTTGAGGGCAAGAAATTGGTTCCTTGGGCATGGGAGTACATATGACGAACTTATAGGGGACCTTATTTGCAGTGATGGGATAAAGGTACCCAGGAGTACATGGATAAAAGTGGTGAAAGATATTAAAGATGGAATAAAACAGTTTCATCCCGTAGAGATAAAGACTTGCTGACCTTGGTCCTCGGGAATCGCGAACATACAGGACGAGTCCGAGGCCTTAACGGGAGTTTCACGTGGGAGACTGGGTTTGCTAAGGACCAAGGTACATATAGAAGACGAGCAAGAGCAAAGCAGCGACGGGAGGAGGAGGAGGAGGAGACAAGTTCAACCAGCTGCTTGCAAGACATGACAAGCAGCAGCAGCAGATCGACGAACTTAGAGGAATTGCGCGCTTGCAAGATCCTCCACTCGATATTACCGCCAAACAATCTCAACGGAGAAGAAGCATCGCTGAATCAGAGGTCCCGTCTAACGATGCATCCTATACAGATGGCGGTCCCGGCTACCCCATGGATGGAATTAAGGAGCAGATACCTTGTGAGCTCCATAATAAATTGAAGAATGTATCTGTTAAGGTGGCGGTCGGATCGGCTTTGCCTTGTCCGCGTGACGCACGTTGGCATTGCCGTGAGATTCCACCTGGCTATGCTAAAGTCGGGGTGGATCAAATCATAAAGGAGTGGGAGTCAATGGAGCTTGACATCCCTAGACCTGAAGGTGAGATAACACTTGGATAAGTACTTGGTGGGATCATTCTCTGGGACAAGAACAATATACGGTTTCTAGGCTTGCCCCCAAGGATAAAATTACCACCTCTGAGTCGTTGCGGGTCTCCTTCACCTCCGCCTCCATCACCTCCAAGAAACCCACCCCATGATGACTACGACCTCCACATCCCGAGTCCATCTTAATCTCCGCCGCAGGCTCAGCAGTCTTCGCCGCCCGCTTAGGACAATAAGCGGAAGCATGCTCCGTCAGTGGGTACTAAAGGACGCGGCAGCCCAAAATAGAAAATGTCGCCCCTCCCAATAGTGCCTCATAAGAATCTTCCCATCAGACCTTACGATCGTACTGATGCAGAATCTGCAGCAATAGCAAAGGGCGAAGTGGCGACACATTTTGAGAACAAGAAACCCGAGCCCGCTCCGGTATACACCGAGAAGCAAAAGGCATATGGACTTGATTTTCTGAACACAAAATCGCAATACGAGTTGCACCATAAGCCAGATGACTATCTACACACACTTCAGAAAGACGTGGCAAAGAGAAAATCAAGCAAACCAAGTGCAAGCGGTAAAATATCAGCAAGCACAGGTGCAAGCAGGACCAAAACTGCAACCAGTAAAAAATCAGACTTTCCCCTTCTCGGACAACAGGCAAAACAAACGATCGCACCCCTCAAGGTGGTTTCACAAAATGTTCCACTCCTCGCACAACAGCCACTAGATATGTCAATAGCTGCGGATTTGGCGGCCGACATGGAAATTAGTCTTGATGAACTGTTAGGCCCCCTACTCGACCTTCTACCCATGATGCCAATAGCCCCTAAATATGTTGCAGGTGAGGATTTGGTCAGCAAAGAGAGGCTGAGAGAACTGCCAACACAAATGAGGAATCTCCATTAATGGTACTCGGTGGTCATGAAGCAGAGGAGAATAATGATCATAGCCAAAGTCCACCTGAGTACTACTTCAGACCCGAAGAGGTACATAATGAGTTTTCATAACTGTTCCAGTTATACCATCTCGACGCCCTAGACAAATCCATCCTCAACTACTATTGTATGTAAGTTGTTGAATTCATTGTCTACATGTTCATTTTTTCAGTTGTTTAGTTCAAAACATGTAATTATCCTTGTTATGCAGAATGATGATCCTGGAATGTAAAAGAAAACGAATCTACGATATTGGGTTCATTGACCCAGATAAAGTGCATATAACCACGCTAACGGATAACCCCGGGGAGATGGAGGAAAACATTATAAGGTTTCTAATGGAGCAAAATTTCTCTGACCACATACTGTTTCCTTACAATTTCAGGTGAGGGTCTTACTCTGTTGTACACATTCGCTTTTGATTAGTCAATGCTAATAAGTGTAACTAATGAGTTACTGATGTATATATAAATGTTTGCAGCTTCCACTGGGTTTTGCTAGACATTCAACTTGATAAGGGAAGATTTGATGTCATCGACCCATCAAAGAGAAACCTGGAAGATTTAAGCAGCATGCAGGACATGCTCCAGAAGTAAGTTTCACGCTATATCGGTCTCTTTCGTTGATTTCCTGAGATATCAGGTAATGAATAACTCATTCATTCATTTTCTTCGTCGGGCAGGGTTTGGATCTGGTTCAAGCGCGAGGTTACCGGTGTATTTAGTGAGAAGCTGACGTTTAGGGTGGTCTCGGTAAGTAGCACGTGATATATCCACGCATTTCTTTACTTCTAGTTTCAATACAATAATGATGCTAGATTATTATTTTGATTGAATTCTATTCTTGTAAAGTGCGCGAGGCAGCCACAGGGGTCGAATCTATGTGGATTCTACATATGCGAGTTCATTCGTACGTTTACCACCGAACAAAATGATTATAGAGTCGATGTAAGCAATGCATTCACACCATCATTTTATTGCCGTCACATTTTGTTATCATGATTGATATTCATATTGATCTCCTTTTTCTTATATATAGTTCGAGAGAATACGGGATCAAGTACTACCAGCGCAACGCGTACTAGAAATTGCGGAGGAGCTGGCGGGATTTATTTTCAAAGAGATCGTAGACGATGCCGGAGAATTTAGTGTGAATAGGCGCTACTGATCTCCATGTAATCAAATAGATGTTCTCTAGTCCCAAGATTTTGTGATCTCCATGTAACTATGTAAATCGTATATATTTGTATGCTCGATATCGTAATACAAGTTATCTTATATATGCACGAATGTGTACGATATGTGGTGGAGTAGAAATATTCAAAAAATATGTTGAAATGAAAAATAAGTAAATAAAACAATAAAAAATGAAATCTCTGCCGCGGCAGAGAAAGGGCACAAAATTTTGCCGCGACAGAGAACCACTAGTCCAAGGTAATGCTCTGTCGCGACATAGAAAAGGGGCAAAATGCTGCCATGGTAGGGACCCACTAGTCCCGGTCCTTAACACCAACCAGGACTAGTGGGGGTGCACCACGAGCGCGCAGGGGAAGCCACGTGGACATCCACTAGTCCCGACTGGTAACTGGGTCGGGACTAGTGGTGGGCCTCTAGTACCGCTTGATTAGTCCCGGTTCAAAAACCAGGACTGAAGGCCCTTACGGCCCAGGACTAGAGACCCTGTTTCCACTAGTGTGCACATTACTTTGTGATAGCCTTCGTGCTTGAAGTCTATATCTTGATATCACATAGTTGCTTGTCTAGCTTAGCATAAGTTGTTGGTGCACATAGGTGAACCCTAGTTGTTCTAGGATTTGGGCTTGACAAAGTAAACTCTAGTTTAATTCTGCCTTTGTTGAGCCACGATCGGAAAAGTTTTAAACTGCCTATTCACCCCCCTCTAGGGGACATTCGTGATCTTTGAATTGGTATCAGATCCTGGTCTCTCATTTTAGGTTTCACCGCCTTGAATGTAAAGATGTCGGCTAGGGTATTAGTGCACAATGACATAATTATATTCGATAGAACAAATTATGATTTATGGAAAACTCGTATGCTTATTCATGCACCAAAAATTGGAGCTATTGTAGATATAGGTTTTTCTCCTCATATGGATTTCGAAAATTTATCTTGTGAGGATGATAAAAACTTATATCTCGATGCTCAAGCTTATAATGTGCTTGTTAATGATTTGAGCTATGAAGTTACATCTTCAGTCATTCCTTTTTGGAGCACTCATGAGTTATGGACAAAACTTCAATATAAATATGTTGTGTCCAATATTTTTGAGGATGATTGTGTTTCTTCCACTTCCGGTCGAGATGAGTTCTCATCTTGCACCACTTCACCAACATGTGATTTTCACTAGGTTTAGGGTTTAGGGTTTAGGGCGAGTGGTGATAGAAATTGCAATATGGATAGTGTGCTTACTATTTGTAATCCCTCATATCTATCTAGTTGGAATGATCTATCTTTCGACTTTAACACTTCTAGCACTACAAACTCCTTACATGCTTGTGTTGATAGTCCTTGCATATCATGTATAAATGGCTTGAATAAATCTTATGATGACATGCTTATGTTTTCTTGTTGCCATGATAAAAAAAGTTCTATTTCCTCCAATGCTTGTGTTTCTAACCATGTAGAGGAAACCAAAGATTCTAGGGGCCAAGACAAGGTTTTGAATGGAGCTAAAAATGCAATCTCATCTTTACCTTCTTCCGGTACCCACCTATGCCTTATGGCTAGGGATTCAAAGGTAACTCCTACTTCGGAACCCAATACCTCATGTGATGATTAGGATGTGGATAATGGGGAAGAAGAGCTTGATGTTGATGATTTATATGAAAAGGGTCGATTGTTTATCATGCTCTTGTTAAGAATAATATTGCTTGCTCTAACTTTGTTCAAATCTTGGACATTCTTATTAAGAGGAAAGAACATATTGATAAGTTAGAAGCACAAATCGATGAGCATGAGAAAACCATTGATAAAATGAGTATCCTTGAGAGTGAGTATGCTAATAAAATTGCAAATCTAAATGAAGTTCTTAAAGAGGAACAAACCACTAAGGAATCTCTTGAGGAGACTTTTTCCCTAGAGCTGTCTAAAGTGAAGGAATCTCATGATAGAGATCTTGAGGTGGCAAGTGATCTTAAAAGTAAAAATGATGAGCTTCAAGTTTCTTATGCTAAACTCCTTGAGGATTTTGAGCACCTCAAAAATGGCTCTAGGGTCATCAAGGGAAAGCTCGTCAAACTCACCGAGTCACATAAGCAACTTAAAGCCTCTTACGCAAAAGAGCTTTTGAAGTTTCCCTCATCTCTTGCAATTACTTATGATGCTTGTGCTACTAACTCTATTTATTGTAAAGCATCTAATTTGAAGGAAAATGTTTAGCTAAAGGCTCAACTTGCTTTGCTAACTAGAAACTATGGGAAATTGGAAGAAAATCATGTTAAGCTCTCTAGATCGCATGAGGATCTTCTAGTCTCCCATGGTAGGCTAAAGTTGGCTCATGAGGCTAATGTGTCAAAGTTAACATCTAACGAGCCGCATGTGGACATTAGCACTATTTCTACTCCAAATGTCATATTGCCATTTGCTAGTCCCTGTAATTCATCCACTCATGCCACTGCTAGATCTTATGATGAATTACATTCCATGCCTTGTTGCTGTAACAATGTAGAATCCACTTCCTCTAGTATTATTGTTCACACTAACCATGTAGAGGAAATTAAAGAGCTCAAGGCATAAGTCACTTCTTTGAAAAATGACGTGAAAAAGGGTCATAAAGGGAAGACCACACTCAACAACATTTTGAGTGTGCAAAAATCCCCCAATGGCAAGAGTGGGATTGGATTCAACTCCAATATCAAGAACAAGTCCACTAACAAGTTGAAGCACAAGGGCAACAAGAATAATGGCCAAGATAAAGCCAAGAATATGGCCAACATTCTTTGCTTCAAGTGCAAGGAAGAAGGGAATCATGTTAAGTCTTAACCATTGAAGATGAAGCCCCTTAGAAAGAAGAAACAAGGGAAGCGGCCTCAAGCTCTACCTCTTGTTAGATATGGGCCTCCTCCCAAGAATGCTCAAGCTCATCCTCAAGTTGTTGCTTCATCAAAAAAGAAAGATGGCAAGATAAGAATATTCTATATTTGTCACGAGAAAGGGAATATTTCATCCTCATGCACCATTGGTAAATCCTCATGCAATCGATGCCAATGGGTGAGAAATTTTTGAGTGTTTAAGGTAAGTTGGTTTTATGCTTGGAGTTTTTTCTTAAGCATTTGCCTCTCATGCTCTTGCATATTTGTTTTTGCTTTGCATATTGAATATATAGAGGAAACTCCACCAACAACACAATGGGTAGCAATATATGAAATGAAATTCAAGTTCAAAACACATGAATATATTGTTGGGGAGCTTTCTCTATATATTATGTGTGTACAAACATCACATACTTGTGTAGTATTAGATTTTGGTTCAGCCATTTTTGTTCGTTAAATTGATCATGTAAACCCTCTCAAAGGATTGTAATCAATTACCAAAATGGGGGAGATTGAAAGGACATGTGTGCCCCCATGTGTGGTTTTGGTAATTAATGACAATTTTTATGCACTTATTTTTGCATTGAGTATTACTTGTAGGATTTGTCCATAGGCAATGCTTGAACCATATGTTGTCTTCAAGGTTGGAAGAAGAAGAAAGTGAGGAAGATCAAGTGTTGATCAAGGCTTTCAAGGAATGATCTGGAGATTGGTCAAGTAGAAGTTGAGCCTATGGCAAGTGTGTCTTGAGTAACAAGATGGTGTGATATCTCATGTGTACATTCAAGACACCAACATAATAAAGAAAGAAGAAATGAAGTGCAAGTTCAAGATGTGCCATCTCGAAGAGATCATATGCTTGAAGCTTGCCATCCTTATGATGATCATGGATATATGCGGATATTCCTAAAAGAGAGGCTCTTCCATAGTGGAGTATGGGGGAGCAAATTACAAGTCCTCACCAAGCTATCTTAATCAAGAATGGTGTAGTATATAATCATCATAAAGACCAAGTCTACATGAAAGGTTCAGACCGAAATCTCTGGTCTGGGCAGACCAGAATCTCCGATGTGAAGTCTCAGGCCAGAATCTCTGATGTACAAGACCAGAGTTTTTGGTGTTCCCCGAATCAGAGTTTCGGCACAAGTCTCCGAGGTGATCATCAAGACCAAGTCTGTGCCAGTCAGTATAGGGGTTCGGAGATTATCTGGAGATGGATCGAAATCTCCGGTGTGAGATTCTTGCAGACCGAAGTCTCTGGTGTGATCATCAAGATCAAGTGGAATATGCACAAGGAAAATGTATGATCTTGATAGGGTTTATTTCTTACCGGTCTCATGGTGTTAGTTGGGGAGACCGGTTTATTGGATAGATAGCCGTACTGTCAAGAGGGGCTCTCGAGTTTGTAACTTGATCATATCCTTCAGAGAGAGCTCAAACCGTTGCATACCTGGAATCATCTTTCTTGGTTCTTATTTGTATCCTACTCATGTGAGGATTTATAGCTTGTCTTAATCTCCATGAAAAGACATCGATAACGGATTTCATATGCATTCTGTGTTGCATTTTTTATGTTGGAGGTTTTACTGGTTCGTATTTTTGAGAGAGGTCAAAACTTTTGTCATTTGGTTCTGTCCTCCCTTTCTTTACTATGATGTTTTTATGTATGATCTTTTATAGCTTATTGTCCTCTTTAAAACGAGCCTAAGATCATCAAAATTGGAGTCCAAATGTAAAAGTTATGGTTGTTTTTGTATTGGTCTTTCTGCCAGTTTTTGTAAGACCGGAGACTCTGGAAAAAATCTCCGGTCTATCTCCAGACAGCGTACAAACTGTCTTCCAGACTGTCTTTGGTCTTACAGATTGTCTATCTCCCCGTTTGTCCAAGGTACACCGGAGACTCCGGTTCTAGTCCGGAGACTCCGGACCGGGCGATTCCTAGGCCTAACATTTGGATTTCTAGGGACCTATTTAAGGGGCCCTTGTTCCCCAATGGTTACCTAACCATTCTTAAACAGTTTCCCCTCCATTGTTGATATTTTTGAGCTTGCTTCTCCTCAATCCCTCCTATGATTCTTGCATATTTTTGAAGGATTTGAAAGAGGATATCTAGATCTACAACCCCATCAATCAATCTCTCCTCTAAGTGAGGGGAACATCTTGGGATCTAGATCTTGGAGTCTTTTTTGGATGCCCTACATTTCTCTTCCTCTCTTATCCCCCCATTAGCTTTTGTAGCTTTGGTGGAATTTGGGAGAGAAGGATTTAAGCACTTCTTGTGTTCTTTCCATTGCATTTGGTGCATCGGTTTTGAGTTCTTGTTGAGGATTCGATTGGGTGAAAGTTGAGAAGCTTTTTACTCTTAGGTTATTGGAACCCTAAACGTTTTGGTTGTTTTGCAGGTTTGTGGATTACTTGGGGCCTCCAATTAAGTTGTGGAGCTTTCCCCAAGCTTGTTTGTTGGGAGCCTCCAATTGAGTTGTGGAGAAGTGCCCCAACCTTGTGAAAGGTTCTGGATTGCCATCGACAAGTGCACCAATAGTAGAAGTGTGAATTGATCCCGTTGGGTGATATTCGCAGGAGAAAAAGGGAGGCCTCTTGTGTCATTGGTGGTTTGATACCACCACCTATCCAAACGAGACGTATTCCATGTTGGGAGGAACTCAGTAAAACTTCATCGTCTCTGCGTGCCTCGGTTATCTCTATACCCGAGCTCTTTCTTATGCACATTATTTTGTGATAGACTTCGTGATTGAAGTCTATATCTTGCTATCACATAGTTTCTTGTCTAGCTTAGCATAAGTTGTTGGTGCACATAGGTTTATCCTAGTTGTTCTAGGTTTTGTGCTCCACAAAGTAAACGCTAGTTTAATTTCGCCTTTGTTGAGCCACTATCGGAAAAGTTTTAAACCGCCTATTCAAACCCCCTCTTGTCGACATCCGTGATCTTTCAATCTTGAATAGTACACCATTTAATTTTTTTGAGTGTAGTTAATGGATTGTTTCATGTAGGATTACTACAGCATCTAGGATGGACACAGTTTGATAAGGATGGACAACATGGTTAGCTACTAAATTTAGTCTGATCATGGAAACTTTTGTGAAGATTTTAAAACTACCGTTAAGAAGATTGGATGATGCTATTGTATATGTTCTGCATTATTAATCTTAGGAAATAAAATTAGGTTGCCAAAATTTAGTCTAAAAATATCCAATTGACCGACATGTAAAAAGCCAAACAAATTCATCAGGTCCTCCTTGATGACTTCCTTGAATTTTTGGTACAATTCATCAAGGAAATGATTCGAGCCTGGAGCTTTGTTATGTTCCATTTGAAAAACATCTTGCTTAACCTATTCCTCGATATAATAGGAAGTGAAGTAGTTATTTTCCTCAATAGAAACCTGTGGGATATCCGTCGTTTGGGACTCATCCATAGAAAATTAATTTTCCGGGGGAGCCCCAAACAAGGATTTATAACAAGTTGTAACGTAATATTTTAGTTGGTAATGTCCCTCAATCATACCCTTTCCTGATTTAGAGAGTGAATAAATTTATTCTTATGCTTGTCATTGGCAACAACATGGGAGTATCTTGTATTCGCATCTCCTTCAAGAATGCAATTCGCTTGAGAGTGTTGGTACCATTTGACTTCCTCCTCACACAGTAGTCGGACTATCCCTGCATTCGATTGGCTTCTAAGATTAATTTCTTGTGCAGATAACGGCCTGACTTCCGCAGAAGCTTCTAAGTCATCAATAAGAGATTAGAGTCTTATTTTTTAAAAATTCCAGCAGTGTGTCTAGCCGAACCTTGAAGGAACTTACATAAAGCACACATTTTATTATTCCATCGCAGTATAGGCGTTTGAACACTAATAGGTTTCTCCCAAATAGCCTTGACCATCTCATGGAAACCATCACGAATCAGCCATCCAAGCTCAAATTTGAACTCATGCTTATATTTTCATGGAGGTGATACAAGTGATAAAAGTAAAAGAGTATGATCCAACAAAGTCTTAATATGCTCTGGAGCACGAACAGTTACCATGGGGAACTTCTATTCCCACTTGGTATCCATAAGCACTCTATCTATTTTTTCGTATGTCGACTTTGGAAGACTATTAGCCTGGATAAATTGTCTTCCTAACATGGTAACCTCTCTTAAGTCCAGTTTTTCAATGACAACATTAAACAAGAATAGGATATGGATTGTCCCATGCTAGATTGACCAGCTCATGTAGAAAGTCAGATTTATAGACGTCCTAGGAGGACCATAAACAATGACTAGGGACCATGTAAAATCATCAGCCTTGTTCCGTATATGGAGTTTTATAAAAAAATCTCCAACTAAACTAGCTAATACTTCCATAGCCTCATCTCAGACGCCTAACAGGACCCACCCCCCGGATCGACCACGCGACGGACGTGATATCCACGTAAAGTCCATTGCACCAAATAGGCGATTGAGTAGGGATTGTGAAAAATCACGTCTACCAGTCTCTGAAATACCGAGAAAATCCAACTTATAATCTCTCACACAATCGACAAAGGATAAATGTTAGCCAAGTTCCAAAGACCTCTGCTATTTGAAAACATTCCATTCATGGAGAAACTATAGAAATTTTGGATACACGTGATCTCTTGCGAGATTTCTGGCTCTATGATCTACGACCAAATGCTTTAAGCTCATACAAAGAGACAAGCCAAGTCTCATCAAAGTCCACTTATGACACTTCACCAACTAAGTGAGAAAGGAGTTGACCATCTACCGTGGCATGCAACACCTCCTCCTCCATTTGTGAAGAATCGGGAACAACAGGAACCTTAGGAGTAACAGTCAACCTCCATGTGTCGTATAACATTAGAAGAAAAAAGAAACTCCCGTACAGAACTACCAAAGCTAACGACAATATTGGCCAGCTTAGAAGTTATAATAGGGGTAAAAAGAAAGAAAAGATTTCAAATAACTCATTATACCAGGTGAATCTAAATTATTCGTAGCCTTACGATGCATCACCTTGACCAAAGAATCTGCATTTGTCACTGACGTACCAGAGGCATCAAACCCATTGCGAGTTCTCCTTCTAAACGATGTACCACCCCCTGCATAGTGGTCAGTGTAGCAGACATAGTAGAAGAAGCACACGTTGGAGATAGGGGCAGCCCCAACCCCTCCTGGGTCTAGCCACCCTCGCCTGCCAATACCCAACCAGGGCCACTTGAGCCCCTAAGGGAAGCCCCTCGTTAGCAAGCATCCCCTGGTCCTCCCTGACCGCAGACGGCTGCCCTGCCTGGACCTCCTGGGACGCAAAGCCCGCCTTTCCACTCTAGGGCGCATCAAATCCTAGAGTCCTAGGAGACAACTGCACCTCCTAGGCCAGCCCTGTGTAGTCAGCATGCACACGCCCGACACCAACATCGCGGGCAGGTGACTTCTCCCGGACCAGCTATGTAGAGTCAGCGTGCACATGCCCGACCCCAATGTCACGGTCAGCCGACCCCTCCTGGGTCATCCCCACAAAGCCAGTGTCCACGCGCCCGCCTCCAATGTCGCGGGTAGCCGACCCCTCCTGGGTCAGCTTCCACGAGCACTCCACAGGGACAACCTCCTCGACGACTGGTGGATGGCGGTTGCGAGGGATAGATCTACCCAAAACATGTGTCCTGGAGAGTGCCGGGGAATCAGATCGAGCCCTCAGAAGAACCATCGAGGCTTACGAGATAGCCTCTCGCAACTGATGCCGAAACACATGGTGAAGACGAAGTTCCCCTTCCACAAAGGGGAGAACCCATAGGTAACGTTTCCACCAATTGCCTTCCTCGAGGGGTAGTCGGATAAGAATTAAATGGAGTGACCACAAACACCAACTGTGTCCCCTGCCTGGTAGAGAACTACTAGGAAACAGGTCGTTTGTGGCGCACCTGTAAACAACATCTGTGGCGCACTACATGTGCGCCACTAGCCTCGCGCTACGGCTAACAGTTACCCGTAGCGCACTGCCTGGTGCGCTATGGTTATCTGGAGACAGTAGTAGCGCACCTGCCATTGTGCCACGACTAGGAAGGAAGGTGCGCTTCCACTATGTTTCATGTGGTGCACATGGCACTGCGCCACTGAGGGAAGGCACGTGCGCTTTAGTTGTAGTGCGCCACTAAAGTCATGGCATGTGCCCCACGGGTAACTTTTTTGTTTTTTTATTCTGAGTCAGATGATATTCTATACAGATTATATACAATATTTAAGGTAGATACACACACACATATATATATATATATAAGATATACAATTATATATATGAATACACAATTTGCAAAACAATATTGTAACAAATACATATAGATAAGTTCCATACATGAATACATAGTATAAGTTATATTGTTTCGATCAAGTTACAAAGTAGTTGGTGACATGCGAACACATGTGTCTCGAACAAGTTAGAGCTCGAAAGCTCGCATAGACATCTAAACTAGAAACAAGCGCGGGATGAACAACCAAAGAAGATAAGCATCACTGTGATGAAGGTGTAGGTCGTCATCCGGTTCCTCGTCCTAACTCCCGCTAGATAGCGCGTGTATCTATCTTCCGCCTCCTCCATAGTGTTGTACCCTTTGTAGCTATTGCCACTCAAACGGTGCACCTGGCTCCGACAATCTTCCCAATCATCGTACACTCCAGGAACCCGTCCCTTGTACACGACGTACCACTTCATCTATAAGTTGGCAATAATAATTAACCGGTGATTGAAAAAACATGTACAATTAAAGTCGCATATGAAGATACACTTATAGAAAGTAGTCCCAACTCAAAAAGACCGAAGTAACTCAAAAGAATGCCTCATATATAACTAGGTCGTTGGACACAAAAATATGCTATGACGGAACTGTAAGCCAAGTAGGATGCACAACATCTAAACTTGTGCATAAAACAAGGCTTACAATCCCGTCACAGCATATTCACATATATAGTGTGCCCCGACATTTCAATCATCGGCATTATTCTCAAAAAATACCAAAGTAACTCAAAAAGAATGCCTCATATATATATAGGTCATTGGACACAGGAATATGCTACGACTGAACAATTAGCCAAGTAGGATGCACAACACCTGGACTTGTGCATATCACAAGGCTTACTATCCCGTCGTAGCACATTCACATATATATAGTGTGCCACGACATTTCAATCATTGGCATTCTCAAAAAAAGGCCAAAGTAAGCAAAGGACCAAAGAGTAAGAAAAAAAACTAGCATTGATTCATATATAATAATAATAATAAGCAAAAGAAGTAAGCGATGATTCATAAACCTAATAAGCTCAGTAGTAGCATGTACTTGTCCACACACACAAAGGTCATCTATAGTTTGGAACTACAACTAGGCCAACATCAAGACTTCTGGATCGGCTCAGGGAATGGGAGGACTCCTTGTCTCATCACGAACTTTCTATAGTCACCATGTATCTCTAGGCGATCTTCTATGTCACGATTATTTGGGAGATTTCCTCCATAGAAGATCCCCCCGAAGTCATGAAATCACGAAAGATGATTGCCCCAAACTGCTGCTAGATGCGATACATCTCTTGTCTAATATCTGAATCAGCGATCTTGGCCTTGGCTTTGGCCTACTGTTTGAGATGTTCTGGCAGCGTAGAATTCTGCTGGTCTAGTAGGAACGCCCTCATGTGATGGAGTGCATAGTAGGCTTCCTTCTTACTGCCTTCCTGATGCTTCACGCAGGGGAACTCCGTTACATGGTTGAAGACGTGCCTGCCGAACTTGACCTTCTTACGCACGAAGGTGGTGCCTTCCGTCGAGGCATAGCCAGTGAGAGCATCATCCAGAATTTCCTTGATCTTGTCATAGTTTTTCTTCTTTTCTAGACTTCCCGAGTCGAAATACGTGGTGTGCAAATACTTCGGCGATAAGGAGATGAGTGTGTAGTGTTCATCTCTACGCAAAAAAAAATTCAAATGGAATGTGTTGGAAAAATAATGATGATAATCTAATAAAGCCAATCGATGGTGGCGAGTGAATAATGAATTACTCGGGAAAGTAAGGCATGAGAATGTATAGTTCGCCACGAAGATTCCTTTTAGGTACAAGGCCATGAATCATCGTTCAACGGTGCTTCCCAAGCAGCTATCACGCATGTAGTAGGGGTCCACTACCGCTATGCCCGGGGTGTTCTCTCTAATGATATGCATGGCCAAGCTGAGAGAAAACAGGCAGACCATGGTATAGTGCAGCAGGTACAGGTGGAACATACTGAAGATGTCTTCAAACCGCAGGAAGAACGGATCCGGGGGGGCATTGTCGACGAAACCCAAGCCTGGTGGCACCTTAACCATGAATACCGGGTGCGAGGGATCTTTCTTTGCCAGAAGGCATCTCTCTACCGTTAGCACACCGTCATGCACGCTCTTCAATTCCGAACTGGCGAACCTCCGCAAATTCTTAGGTAGCATGGGCTCACCCGCCACATGAATCCTCCAGATAATACCCTCGGGTCTTGGTGGCCCATCCCGAAACCTGATCGGATTCGCAGTTGACGCCACCGGCTGGCTCGAGCTGCTAGATTTTATTTTCCTGGCCTTTTTTCCTTTTGGAGAGCAGGCATGGACTGCAATCTGAGCACCGGCTTCCCTATGTAGTGTGTCAGGGCTTAGAATAAAGGTTTGGTTGGTTGTATCAGCTGGCTCGGTGAAGGTGCAAGCTGGAGGCGTCTCCTGAGAACCAAACAGACGCTTGGTGATAGTGGGTTTCTCTGTGGGGCCACCAGTTGGGTCTTCGTTGCAAAACTGAGTGTTGAAGAACTGATCGAAGTCTTTGTAGTCCTCGTTCGGATCCTGCGCCATGTGCATATCATCAACATGATCATCTAACACACCGCGTGGAGGTGATGGCAGGGCCAGTAAGGGGGCCTTGCCACCTCTTATCGCTAGCATGACAGGCGGTGCTGTTGTATGTGGCGTGATGGCCCCCGCCGTCCCCAAATGAATCATGCTCTTTGGCTATTGCAAGAAGAAGCCGAAGCAACTTCTGAGGACAGCCGGCTCTTCTTCATCCGCTCCTGGGGGTTGAATGGGAGGTTCCAGGTTGTCGCAGCCACTTGGCAGCCGACTAATTTTAACCATGTGCACACTATCTGGGATCGACCTTGAGTGGAACGTGTGCTGCAAGGGTTGAATGATGGTACCCTTGGCAACATCCCTTAGCTCGTTGTTCACGTAGGATAAGAGAGTGCAAGGAACATCCGTCTACGGAAAACATGTATAGCGTCAGGGAAATGCCATAAGAGTAATAGATGGCGTGAAAGGCGGTAAAGCAATTTGTTTACGGTGATGGCGTCGAGATCGAATAATGTCGAGGCACCGCATACGACGACGGGCGTGCAAGAGATGGAGGGCTGCTTGATGGCGCCATGCCTGCCACCGTTGTATTCTCCCTACCGGGTGCTTGGAGCTCCGGTGCCTCCGCAACGATGGTAGGGGGAGTCACCAACATGTTCGGCGCCATGGCGATGTCAGGAGGAGTCACCTACACTTCCGGTGCCACGGTGCTAGAGGGCGGAGTCACGAACACATAATCCGCCTGATTCGTCAGTGCCACGTTATTCGACTGGCTGCTGACCATGCTTGGAATCGGGCACGGCCCTTGTCGACCACCCGCATTCCAGTTCGCTATTGACTCCACCAAGGTAGGCAGGATGGACATGAGGGTGATTGCCAGGTTGTCTTGGACGATCTGCGGGATCTGCGCCACTTGTTCCATAAGTTCTTGAACCTCGCGGTTTTCCTCCTCGCTCCTTCCCGACAGCGCCACACACGTCCTCGGTGGTGGACCAAAATGATCCACCCAATTCTTACCCCCGAGGATGGCCAGACGGCCAGCCGACAACGGCTTCTTCGTAACCGGCATGATTTTATTTGCCGGTTCACCGCCCTGTTAAAAGGGTTATCCCACCGGGTGGCCGCCGTCGACCCCTGGGATGAGGAACCCTGGGATCCATTGTAGGGGTTCGTAGCATGGAAAACAAAAAATTTCTACCGCATGCAAACAAATAAGCCAAGATTTATCTACTGGATTGTAGCAACGAGTCGATAGAGGAACTCACCCTCAAAGATTCCAAAGCGGTTAACGAGAGGAGATTCTCATGGGTGATGTAGTCGTACTCTTGCCGATCTCAAGATCGCGTAGACGATCCTTCCGGCGCTGCGTTCTGGCAGCGCTTCTGCAGTCGGTCACACGTTCGGTACTCGATGAAGACCTTCCTCTCCCTTGTTCCAGCAGGCAGTGGAGGTTGTAGCACTCTCCTCGTGATTCTGGCAGCACGACGGCGTGGTACCGGAAGTAGAGGGGAGATCTCGCAGGGCTTCGCCTTAAGCCGGAGCGAGTATGGTGGACTATGAGATAGGCCTTGGTGATCTAGGGTTTAGAGGCACCAAGGAAGGAATATTGGCCGACGGCTAGGGCTTAGGGAGAGCCCCAACTCGGTGGATAGGAGGAAACCCTAGGGCGGCGGTGACTTGTGGTGGCCGGCGACTAGGGCTAGGGTTTGGGTGGTGTTGGGTGTAGGGAAGAGGGGCAGCCCCTACCCCTTCTTTTATAGGTGGGAGGGCGCCGGTTGGGAGGAGGGAGTCCTCCCCCAACTCGGCCTCCTTGGCCGGCGGGTGGAGGGAGGAGGACTTCCTCCCCAAGTAGGTTTCCTACTCTCCCTCCACCAAGCAAAACTGCCGTTTTACTTTTTCAAATTGGCGTTTGACTTTCAAACTAGGATTTGATTTCTCCCTTTATTTTGCTCAGCCATGATACCTTGTACATGATGCAACCATTCCACATTGTCATGAAACATTCATGTACCCTTCCCCTCCGGAGTGCCAGACCTTCCCGATCCTTCTAGAACATTCTCGGTGAAAACACCGGAATCATTCCCCAACTCCGAAACAGGACTTTCCTTATATGAATCTTATTCACCGGACCATTCCGGATCTCCTTGTGATATCCCAAATCCCATCCGAGACTCCGAACAACATTAGGTCTCTTACTCATCATTCCATAACTACTCAACAACATCGAATCCTTAAGTGTGTCTCCCTACGGTTCGTGAATTATGCGGACATGATCGAGACACTTCTCCAAACAATAAACAATAGAGGAATCTGGAAATTCATATGGCTCCCACATATTTCTGCGATTACTTTGCGATTGAATGAACCACTTACATACGATACCAATTTCCTTTTGTCTCATGATATTTTACTTATCCGAGGTTTTGATCGTCGGTATCTCTGCATACCTAGTTCAACCTCGTTACTGATAAGTACTCTTTTCTCGTTCCCGTGATATGTGATCCCTTGTGAACCAGTCACATGCTTGCAAGCTAATTGGATGACATTCCACCGAGAGGGCCCAGAGTATATCTATCCGTCATATGGATGGACAAATCCCACTCTTGATCCATGTGTCTCAACCCATACTTTCCGAACACTCAATGCCACCTTTATAGCCACCCAGTTACGGTGTGGTGTTTGATGTCATCAAAGCATCCTTCCGCTGATGGTGATAAGCATGATCTCATGGTCGAAGGAATTAGGTTACTATCTATCAGAAAGCTTATAGCAATTGAACTATGAAAATGACTTGATCTTTATGCTACGCTTATCTATAGGAGCATGTCCATCATACCATTCTCCTAATGATATGATCTTGTTGTTAATAACATCTCAATGTTCATGATAGGTAAACCACAATCATCTATTAACCAACAAGCTAGTATTATGAAGAGGCTTTACTAGGGACTCTAATTTAGTTTACAAATCAGACAAGTATTAATGTTTCCTGGTTAATATTGTTATAGCATGAATGTAAACATTTATCATAAACACAAAGATATAATAATAACAACATTTATTATTGCCTCTAGGGCATATCTCCAACAGTATAATTCAGGGAATCATAGAAAATATAATGCTGGAGTGGTATAATTCAGGGAAGTAGTAGACTGTTTTCAGATAGGTTTGCATTATACTAAGTGGTTTGCTCGCTTATATTTTGCAGTACTCTTTGCACGCAGAGGGGGCATGTAGAAGGTGACCTGCTTTGCTGACTGTAGGTGAAACACTAAAAACATATAGTCTGTGTCAACATATTACTTTTTATATTGTCTTCATCAGATATAATCTGACGTACAATGTTACAATCTAATTCTCATCATCTCATGTATAATCTCCATTCACTTTCTTTGTATGTACAATTTATCTTTGCCTCTGAATACAAATAGATATGATATATCATGTTAAGTTTCATATGCTAAGTAATCTTAGCTTGTTCTTGTGTGCTCAATGAACATATGAGATTGAATCATTATGTGTGTTCTACTGTATCAAGCGCCATTGACCATTTTGGAATTCATGCAATAACTTTTCTTTCTTGTTTATAGTTGTTTATCATGAGTAAATAATCTATTGTCCCTTACTGTTGTTTTGATAAGCTAGCCTTGTGACCATTACTACTATTCATGTGCATCTTAAACTTTCCTGTATCAAGTTTCACATCTGTCCTTTTCTAGTTCATATGCTTGATCTTTCAAAGTGATAAGCATGTTATTCGTGAGCAGTGTCATTTTCTGGGTCATATGCTCAATATTTTCTAGTTTCGTGACTTGAGATTTCCTTGCATGTCTGGTGACAACCGTGAACAGCGGGAAGAGGGCCCTAGAACTTTTGGGCTCTGTATGTTCTTTTTCACTATACATTGATTTGCTTGAATCATCATGAAATTTGCTTCCGGGCAATTTTCATGCTCTGCATGTGTTGTATGGTGTTTTATTCGGTTGTAGGAGGCTAATGTGGACTATGTGAGAATGATAACACTTGACTATTGTATACTATAAGTCCCCATACTTACTCTCTGATCCATATTCCATGCTAGTAGTCTAGCATCGAATCTTTGATGTATGTCATGGTACCGTAGCTAAATTTTGATCTTTAATGTATGTAGTCATGGAAAAACCTGTGTCTGTTGTAAACTTGTTATTGTAAACAGTGATCAGGAACAAGCAACTCTTGTTAAGATTAATTCATCATTATTATTTTGACATGCATTGTACTACTCCATGATCGATGAGTACTTCTAGCTTTGGATCTTTGATGTATGTCAGTGGAGAAACATATGTTACAACTGTAGACATGAACAAGCATGCGTTATACTGCAATGTACATCAGAGAATTTTATATTCTTCTATTTCTATTTGTGATGACTGATGTCATCAGAGCATGCGTTATACTGATGACTGATGCATGCGTGCAGGATTTGTCCAAGCTGAAGGCCATCCCTTTGTTGGAAATCTTCGGAAGAAGATGGAACATGATTATAGCCGATTCTAGTTTGATTTTGGTAGCTAGTTATAGCTCAATGTTTTGTATATTTTGGTAGATGGATACATTATTTAATTAAAATGAAAGGGTAAAACCTTATTAAATTGTGACACCACTTTAAATTATATTCCCATGGACTAAAATATGTGGTGATGACATGTGTCAACATGATCCCATGTTTGGTTTGGAGAATATTAAATCTTAAGTAGTTTTTCAATGAGTAGAAATTACTTTTCTAAAAATAAAAGGAATTAAACCAAGCCTTAATCTTGTAATGTTACGGATGATGTTAGATCATCTATAGGACCCTTGTGTGTGATGATTGCAAGTAGTTAGGTAATGTTTGGTGATTGTGTACCTCGTATTTATTTATAGACACTAGTACCGACCAAGGATACGAGGAGGAAGGAGGATTCTACGAAGAAGAAGCCGAGGAGAACTTCAACCACTGCTCTGCACAAGGCAAGCTGATACTATACCTATGCAAGCCAATACTTGCAAGCCTATATTTACACTAATGCAAGCCTAATACTACCAGTTGAATGTGCAAGCTAACACTCGCAAGATACTCTACTGATGCAAACAAACCCCTACTTGATACTATGACCACTATATTCCTTAAGCATATATGATCATCTCCACTTGATAACCCAATCCTAGATTTACTTGCAAGCTTCTTACTTTATTTCTTTATCAAATCTCTTACCTAGATTTTTCCTAAGTGAATGGTAGATACTAGAAAGATATGTGAAGGTTGCATAGAGAGCATAAAATTTGGCCTAAGCTAGATAGTCTTGATGTCATCCTAAGGCATGAGATTGAACTTAGTTAAAACTCCACTAGTTTATCACCCCTCACCAGTGCTTACCCCCACCTATAGATGCTAGTGCAAAGCATAAAACTTCATCAACTTTAGATGGGAATACTTGGTGGAAAAATGGTTATGAAAACCTTGGAATGATGGATCATTCTATTGAAATGTTTTGGACATGTGTTTCCGAAACACCTGATGATTTTGGTGATGAAAATATTGAGGCATGAGCCTTAGCCCTTTATAAAACTAATGGTTGTCTGGATGCGATACCATTCCAATTTTATCGTACAACCACAATACCCGAAGATTGGGTAGGGCTTGACTGGAAACTTATATACCTTAGTATTAGTTCCCTCATGGCCAAGGTCTGAGCTGAGGCTACCTTGTGAAGATTGTCCACCTGTGCAGTACCCAAGATGACAGTTGGTCATGGTTGGGAGGCCAAACTCACAGGAGAGGTGCTTATACTAGGGCGTGTAATTGAAAGGTTAGGATTGATTATCCGCATTCTGAGTATGGTGAATTCAGGATTTGTTCCTGACGGATGTATCAAATGTTGAGGTGAAAGTGTACAATCTCTGCAGAGTGTCAAACTATTCGAATAGCCGCGTCCACGGTTATGGACAGTTGGAGTGGCCATACTGTTCCCCCGTCAGACTTTTCAAAATGACTGGTGAAATGAAGTGAGACTTTGACTTGACCACAACAGGGTTGTGATATGAAATACAAGTTCCCACTTAGATGTTATAAACTTCAACTAGCATTCGTTTCCCCTAAAACTTAGTAGAGATAAATCTGGATTTTGCAAAACAACCCTAGAGCCTAGTGTCCTATTATCAAAAACCCCTTTCCTTTGTTAGTATTAGTTTGCGACTACTTAAAGAGTACTCATGGCTTTGTCCCTGGCTATTCCCATGGCCAGACTATGAAGAGGAGTACCTGGAAGATGGACCCCAGGAAGGTTACGACAACTAGGATCATCTCCCATCGTCAGGATTGCCTGTGACCCCAAAGATGGTGCTTCGCCTACGCTACCGTTATTATTACGTATTCTACGAGAACCCAGGTTTGAATCCTCGTGCCCACCTTTTTTGTTTTTATTTCAAAAATACTTTTAAATGTTCCAAAAATGCCAAAAGTTGGTGATATATGCCATAGAAGTTTTCTTTTGTTTTTAAAATACTTTTAAATATTCCAAAAATGCCCAAAAGTGATAATATATGTCATAAAAGTGGTACAAATATGATTCAAAGTATAACTAAATTAAATAATAATTTTTCCATGAATATTACAATATTTTTTGACCACACATTTTACAATATTTTTTGAGATAACATTTTACAATCTTTTTTCCCTTCTTTGTCGTGGTTGAATAATTTAGCCCCGCCACTTTAATGTTTCTTATTTCGAACGGGCTACCTTTTTTTTGGGTTGGGTTGCCCTTTTTCTTTTGTGATGTATGTTGCTGCATCATAGTCATCGTCATCTTCAATCTTTCGATCGCCGTACTGGTCGAAGTCTTGCTCGTTGGCGACTCCATCCAATCTGATGATGTTTCTTTTTCCTCTCCTCACAACAACATGGCTAGGCTTTCACGGACACGTTCGCACCGACGGCCTTGGATTTGGCTGCTTCGGGTATAACCATGGTTGTGAAATACCGGTCTTCTCTTTCGACGCTCTTGCCCCATCTGTCCTGAAACATCGGCACCTTTTCTCCACAGTAGTCGAGCTCCCATATCTTCGCGATCCTTCCGTAGAATCTTTCCTTCATGTTGTCATCGGTGTAGAATTACGACGTTACGCTTGAGTTCTGATAATATCTCTTGTTGTCCTTTTCCTCCGTTTAGAATGTGTAGCCGTTGATATCATACGCCTGATAGGTCACCAGGTTTTGCATGGGTCCCTGCGACAAGGTGAATATGATCTTTTCCGTGTCAGAAGAATTCAATCGCGGGGGATTATCAAGGAGCACCTTCCTAAACCAACTCGTGAAATCTGAGTTGTGCTCTTTGATTATTTTTCCTCGTGTCCTCTGCATGCCCCGGTCACTATACTTCTTGTCGATTAACCTTTTGTGCTTCTATACCCAACGATCGACCAGTTCTAAATACTGCAGTGTAACGAGGTTTTCTTGATCAAAGTCTGCGCGTCGACAATCGAAGTCTGCATGCAGTACACGACGACCCTCTCGGTGACCAGATCCGTCGAGCTTGCCAAGGTACCTATTGACGGGAAGACCGATAGGGTTCTCGATGTCTAGATGATTGGGGAGAAAGAGATGCACTCTTCGGCCAGAAAGCTCTTGGTTATGCTTCCATCTGGACGTGACCTGTTGCGAACGTATCCTTTTATGTGTCCGTTCATCCTTTCGAATGCCATCATGCTACGGAGGAACATTGGCCCAATTTGGATGATGTCCTCCATGACATGGCCCATAAGATGCACCATAATGTCAAATAATGCAGGATGGAAGTAGAACTCAAGTTCGCATAGTATCATCATGATCTTTTCCTGTAGCCTCCCGAGTTGATTCACGCCAATCGACTTTCGAGAGATGGTGTCAAAAAACTTGCAGAGGCCAAACAACGTTTCATGGACGCGCTCGTCCATTATCCCTCTTAGTGCAATCGGAAGTATCTGCGTCATTAGCAAGGAACAGTCATGAGACTTCATGACACTGAAACTCTGCTTCGCCTCGTCTAGGTATCTGCTTATCTTGCCCGCATAGCCGTAAGGAAATTTGACTACGAGAAGGCACATGAAAAACTGTTTGATCTCATCCTGGCTTAGAGTGAAGCAAGAAGGAGGGCAGTAATATTCGTTCTTCTTGACCTTTTTACCCTTCCAACGACCTTGTGTCGCCTCCGACTCATGATCATCGTGATCTTCCGATCATCGAGAGTAGTGCGTCCTCCGTGAAGCTCCTTCCGGATGCCCATGAATATCAGGTCGTGTCTTCCTTTCGGACCATCTTTTGTCCTATTTGGCATGTTGATTATGGTGGCGACCAGACTCTCGCACACGTTTTTTGTCATATGCATGATGTCAAGGCTATGAGGCGTGCGGAGAAACTTCCAGTATGGCAACTCCCAGAAAATAGACCTTGTTTTCCATACCTTTGGCAGCGGCTTGTCTTGATGCCTCTTTCACTTATTTCCAGGCTTAGGACAATCTTTCTAGTTTTTCAGCAATTCTTTCACTTCTTCACTACTCCTCCGCTCTGGGATTCCTCGGGTCTCGGATTTGCCATCGAACATATCTCCACGTTTTCTCCAAGGATCATTCTTGTTGAGCCACCTTCGGTGCGCCATGAACACAGTTTTTGAAGACCCTAGATCTTTCTCTAGTTGGAGATAGCTTGTGTTATCCATGCACCTAACGCATGCAGAGAATCCTTGGATAACTTGCCCCGAGATATACCCGCAACCTGGATAGTCTTGCACCTTAGTGACCAACACGACTCTCATAGTTAAATAATCTTATGCGACGGCGTCGTACGTATTGGCTCCACATTCCCATAACGTGGCTAGCTCCTCTTTCAACAGCCCGAGATACAGATTGATGTCGGTACCAGGTTGTTTCGGCCCTTAAATTAGCATACCCATTTGTATGTACTTCTTCTTCATGCACAGCCATGGAGGGAGGTTGTACATCCATACAAACACGGGCCATGTGTTGTGCGTGCTGCTCTGGCTATCGAACGGATTGAGTCCTTCGGTGCTCGCACCAAGCCTGATGTTCCTCGAATCTCCACCGAATTCTGGGAATTCGAGGTCCAATACTTTCCACTAGCTAGCATCTGAAGGGTGCATCAGCAGCTCGTCCTTTTCGAGGTCATCGTCATCTCCTGGCTTCTTCCTTTCCTCATGCCATCGCATAAGCTTCGCTTCCTTAGGGTCCACGAAATAGCGCTATAGTCGAGGAGTGATAGGAAAGTACCATACCACTTTTCGAGGTACTTTCTTCCCTTTATGGTATCGACTCACGCCACACATCGGACATGTGGTTTTCTCCGCATCCTCGCCCCGATAATTGATGCAATCGTTGATGCATACGTGGTATCTAATGTGCGGTAGATCGAGAGGACAGACGATTTTCTTGGCATCCTCGATACTAGTTAGACATGTGTTCCCCTCTGGGAGACGATCATGCTAGAATGCCATCATATGGTCGAAGCTTGCGTTGGTCAATTTGTGTATTGCCTTCATCTCCATTACCTCGAGCGTGACATTCAACTGGTTATCATCGGGCCTACATCCATCATACAATGGAGTAACCGCGTCTTTCTCAAGTTGCGCAAGCTTGGCTTTCTCTCTAGCGGCAGCCATGGCGTTACTCGTGTCCTTGAGAAGCAGCTCTTGCACATAAGGGTCCTGCACCCAGCCTGACGTTGTTCCATCATCATCTGCTCCTCCGGCATCTAGATCATCATCATCCCGGTCTGCTTCCGCACCTTCACCATCTCCAGGAGACTCTTCATCATCTCGCCCGTCCTCGCCGTGATGATCATCGTCATGTTGCCCACCTTCACCACCTCCATCGTCTTTGTCATCGCTTATCCAACAAGTGTATCCATCCATGAAACCATGGCGGAGCAGGTGCTCCTTCAGATGCCCGGAATCTGGGTCGATCAACCAGTTGAGTTTGCATATTCTGCACGGATATCTTATCTCCGTCTTGTTATTTCGTATCATGTCGCTCATCGCGCATTTCAAAAATCTAGCCACAATGCCTTCACTCATTATGCGGACCATGGCTGCCTGCGCGGTGTACACGGTACAATTAGAAGTTTATTAGAACCACATAATCAATGCATGCATGCAATAGTAGATAGAAAATTTCGGCATGACCTATCCTAAAATAAGGACCTTTGCGAAATGCCAAAGTCTTGCCAAAATGGAAATGAACCAACATTTTGGCAAAACAAATGGCAACTCATTCACACACAAACACAAGAGAGAGACCGATCCATACACATGAACACATCATCCTTTCCATACACACATGAGCATTGATCCTCTCCATATACACACACATGACCATCGATCCTCTCCATACACACATGAGCATCAATCATCTACATACATATGAGCATATCATCCATGTACACATCAACACATCCTTACATGGACAACTTACCGAGATGAGAGACCAATCGAGAATATGGAAAGGAAAGGTGTGAGACTGAGAGGATGGCGTGTCCAGAAGGAGAGATTCCTCTATTATTTATGTAGCATCCAATGTAATTTCTACATGCTAAAAATGGTGATTGAGTGGAGAAATTGAGGTGGGAAGGAGGAGGATCCCGACTAGATCTAAGGATGAAGAAGGAAGAGAAAGTGAAGTGTGGGTGTGGTAGTGGATAGTCACATGTGCAAAGTGGAGCTTCCAAAAAGTGGTCGACACATCCGTGGCGCACATGGCCCTAGTGCGCCACAAGAACTAATCACAACTGTGGCGCACATGTTAGGAGTGCGCGACGGATGTGTTTGCCCATTTACAGTGCAGAGGGGCCTGAACTTAGGCGTAGCGCATGGGCCTCATGTGCGCCACGGCTACCCCTAACAACCGTAGCGCACATACCCCATGTGCGCTACGGGTATGTGGCATGCGGCCGGCAGGCCCCTAGCCCACACAAATCTGTGGCGCACTAGCACCATGTGCGCCACGGTTGTTCTAGTTACTAGTAGGTCACTGCCCACAAGTGAGCCACGCCTATTTTACCCGTGGGGCACTTCAACCACGTGAGCCATGGATGTGCAGATTACCTATAGCCATTTTCCTAGTAGTGGAGGGTGGCACCAAACCCCCTGCCCAAGCAAGGACGAAGAAGAACTAGACCCAACATCCTGCAAACCACTAACCGGATCAGATGTATCCATAATATAATTAGTGGGCTTCCCATTGTCATCATGATAAGAATCATCATCCCTTTTGCTCCACAAGAAAGGTACAAACTCAGGCTCTGGAATATATCCATCAGGTTGTAACCGGAACTGACACTCATAGGCCTTAAGCTTAACCACAACATCAGACAAGATGTAATGGCCCAATGCATCATGCCGCTTCAAGAAAACCCTGGTATCAACCATAGCAACAAGAATCTGGATGACCCCATGCTTCCGCAAGCTGAACAAATCTACGTCCAGAGTAGTCCCCATGAGACCTCCAATAGTCCACAAACGCCCAAAAGAGCGTAAAGTGTGTGGAACCCCTTCGACATGTAGCCAAACCTGCTAAAGCTCACATTTGTGCGGAACTTCCTGCGTCCGATACACAGAAAATGTAAGATGATAGGTCAGGGGCACCGACATCTGAATCCCATCAATCATGTGCAGATCCTCAAAAGATGGGAAGCTAATTAAGAAGGTCGTATCTCCATAAGGCATAGCCTCCGACTTCCACTGATCACGAACAAGAAATCACGTGGCAATCTGTTGCTGAACAACATCTGCGGATACCATCTGTCCAGAAACACGCACAAGAGCTATATGAGTCTGGTTAGATGCCAGATGATCACGAACCACACTATCAGGAATTTGAGAGAACAAAGTCAACTCATTGGCAATACTAGCCATATAAGGAGTAGGGCGCGGTTACTTAAGCACAGGGCATATCAAAGTTGGATGGGTAGAATTATCACGGATGTAATAGTAATGAACCACCTTATAGTTCTTAGATGCATGTGTATTTACACGCACTTCCAACATCTAACCACCTTTTTACCTTCCTTCCCTGTCGATACAACTTCCGGTCTGGGGTTAATAGGCACAGTTACCTCCTGCTGAATGGAAGGTTGCTGAGTTTGAACCTAAGGAGCACCTTGATATTACATGTCCTGTCCTAGTAGTGGATATCGAGAAGTATAAGTACCAGGTGCAAACTATTGCAAAAAAACGATCTGTTACCTCCTAGGTTAAAGCGGAAAACCAGGATGTGGAGGTGGTTGTGGCTTTCCCTGGTTTCCTTGTATCAACGACTCAAATGCCTTCTTCTTATTACGCTTCGGAGGCACCGCCGTAGCCGCATCCATACCACTACGAATTGTGGTGCAGGATTGTGCAACACCGACGCCGTGTCGTACTGACATCCTTGCTTCCCAAAGCCCGTCCCACCTCCTTATCCCACGATGAATGCATTTGAAAGTGGCCCGACGTATGCGGCGGGGTTAAGTCCTTGATATGGTGGTTGGAGGGGCAGAGGAGCTTCGTTGACGAAGTAGACCGCCCCATCCAGGTTCATTGGCTGCCGGTACATGGCAGGAGGTGGCATAAATGGCGGAGCAGCCATAGTTTGCTGTGGCGCGGCAGCTGTTCCCCGCGGCGGAGGTGCAGTGGCAGGACCCTGTGGCGTAGGTGCTGTAGTCGAACCCCGAGGTGGGGAAACGACAGGACTCCTTGTAGGTGGAGCAACGGCAGGGCCTCGCGGAGGAGGAGCGGTGGAGGCAGGCGGCACGGGGCCTAGCAGGCCCCTAGGATTTCCCCAACATAGCGGTGGAGGCAACTACTGTCGCGAACGACTTTCCGGTAGAGAGTGGTGAAGATGGCGACGACACAAGCTATTGGAATTTTGGCCCAAAATAGCCCATCCAATTTTTTTATTCCAATAATTCCTGAAAATCATAGAGGCACATGTGGCCCGTTCATGCTTGGCAAGAGGTGGGACAAATGTTTAGTCCCATATTGCTAGTTGAAGGAGGTTTGGACCAGCTTATAAGGGAGGCTCTCCAACCACTTGGTAAAAGGATGAGAAGGAGAGTTCCACACGCGCGTTCCTCCTCCTCCGCCGCCCGCCTCACCATGCCTCGCCTCGTCACGACGCACGCGCGCCACGGGTTGCGGGAATCTTGCCGAGCCGAGTTCTCTTTTGCCACCCATGACTAGTATATGAACGGGTGTGCAGAATTTGAACAGTCTCCTAATGGGTTTTAAATACGACTTAGTGGAGGTTTAATTCGAACTTAGTGGAGGCTGTTTGTCTTCGGTCGCTGCCTATTCGTTTCCTCTTCCGACGTTGCCTATTCGCTGTCTACCCGTGCCTATAAGAGCGGAAGGTCGCTCCTTTCCTCAGGCATCCATCAGAACCATCGCCTCCATGTTCCAGAGCACTGAGCTGCCACTAGTTCTTCCCCATCCCGTCTTGCGGCGTGCACCGCGAGCCAGGACAGTAGGCCTCCGGAACCCCGCCTCTTCGAGTCCTGTATGGCAGAAGGGCGATAAGGTTTTTGGGGAGCGCTATCTGTGCGACTACTGGCTTTCATCACGGATTACTTCACCGACGCCGATGACATCTTCCCCAACGACGACTTCTTCCATTCCATCGATAACCTCTTCCTCGACGACATGGGTGACAACTCCAACTCCGCCGCACTTCTGTATTTTTTCTTTTTTCATCTTATTCAGATTATTTCTATCTATGTGCAACTCTCTGCACACTTTCTGTCAGATTACTTGGCTAGCTTATTTTCGATCGTTCTAGTCATGTTTTACCTGCTATTTATTTCGCATAAATCACTTGTTAAATTGCTCATATTTCCAACAATCGAACAACCTTATTATAGACAATTAACTCCAAGTGGTTTCGTGGCATCTGTGAAGCCACCTATTTTTGTGGGTACGCACTATAAGAGATGGGCATGAGAGAAATTGTCTGGTTTGAGAACATGAACTGCTATGACGCCACTCTTGGCAAGCCTGAGGGAGAGCTTACTCCTGCCCAGGAGCAAGTTTTCCAGAAATCTGACAAGCTGTTTAGGGCTTCTCTATTGTCTGTGCTTGGGGAGAACATTTGTTGAACCCTATATGTCATATGATAATGGCAAGGACATGTGGGCTGCTCTCGAGGCCAAGTTTGGGGTCTCGGACGCTGGCAGTGAACTATATATCATGGAGAAATTCTATGACTTCAAGATGTCTGATGATCGCTACGTCGTGGAGCAGGCTCATGAGATACAGGCACTGGCCAAAGAGCTTGAGTACTTCTCATGTGTGTTACCAGACAAATTCGTTGCCAGGGGCATTATTGCCAAGCTTCCCCATTCATGGAGGAACTTTGCTACTTCTATGAAGCACAAGAGACATGAGTTTTCCGTATCAGATCTCATTGGGACTCTTGATGTGGAAGAGAAGGCGAGAGCAAAAGACACACGTGCTCGAGTTGTTGAGGGAGGTTCAAGTGCCAACTTGGTATAGAAAAAGAACTTCCAGTCCCAAAGTTCAAGAACAAGAGCAAGTTTGATGTAAAGGGCATGTTTGATGGGAAGAACAAGCCCTCACAGTCTACCAATTTCAAGAAGAAGACTGATAACAAGAAAGGTTCCTGTCATGTGTGCGGTGATCCTGATCACTGGGCTCCTAGCTGCCTGAACCGCTATGACAGGCGCCAGCATGGGAAGAGCGGCAAGACCGCTAATATTGTCATGGGAGACGTTGAGATGAAGGATGTTGGGTATGGTATATTACCTACCGTTCTTTCATTATGTCATTCTCCTGATTGGTGGATTGACATGGGCGCTAATGTATATGTTTGTTCTTATATTTCCATGTTTTCTTCATATCAGGTCAGAGGGACTCAGTCTGTGATAATGGGGAACGACTCGCATGCTTCTGTTCATGGTGTTGGTATGGTCAATCTGAAGTTCACTTCGGGAAAGACCGTATGTCTGAGGAACGTGCATCATGTTCCCTCAATAACTAAGAATCTTGTTAGGGGATATCTTCTATGACGCGATGGCTACAAGATTTTTTTGAGTCCAATAAGTTTGTACTATCTAAGTTTGGTACTTTTATTGGTAAAGGATATGAGTGCGAAGGTCTGTTCCGCCTATCATTATCAGATGTTTGTAATAAAGTTGTGAATCATGTTTGGCATTCACGTCTTTGTCGTGTTAATTTTGGTTGCATGACGCGGTTATCTAAAATGAATTTGATCCCAAATTTCACTACTATCAAAGGATCTAAGTGCCTAGCATGTGTGCAAGCAAAACAACCTCGCAAGTCACATACGACTGAAGAGGTGAGAAATTTGGCACCACTAGAACTCATACATTTCTGATCTTTGTGAGATGAATGGTGTGTTCAAAAAAGGTGGAAAGAAATATTTTATGTCATTGATCGATGAATCTACGAGATGCTGTCATGTGTATCTTTTGAAAACAAAAAATGAGGCTTTGAGTTTCTTTAAAGTGTATAAAGCTGAAGCAGAAAACCAACTTGATTGAAAGATTAAGAGGCTTAGGTCTGATCGTGGTGGAGAGTTTTTTTCCAATGAGTTTGACTCCTTTTGTGCGGAACATGGTATAATCCATGAGAGGATGACTCCCTACTCACCCTAGTCAAACGGGGTAGCCGAAAGAAAGAACCGCACTCTAACAGATTTGGTTAACGCCATGTTAGACACATCGGGTCTCTCCGAGGAATGGTGGGGGGAGGCATTACTGACTGCATGTCATGTCCCAAACCGAGTTCCCACAAAGAACAAAGAAATTACTCCATTTGAAGAATGGGAGAAGAAAAGGTTAAATATCTCTTATCTATGAACTTGGGGCTGTTTAGCAAAAGTTCATGTGCCAGTACCCAAGAAGCGCAAGCTTGGACCAAAAACGGTGGACTGTGTATTTCTGGGATATAGTTTTCGTAGCATTGGCTATCGATTATTGGTAGTAAAATCCGGAGTACTAGACATGCATGTTGGTAAAATCATGGAGTCGAATGATGAAACTTTCTTTGAGGATATCTTTCCCATGAAGGATATGCCTAACTCATCAAATCAGGAATTAGATACAATTCCTGAACCAATCATTCCAGTCGAACACCTAGAAAATCCTGAGGAGGAGGATAACGAAATTCCTAAAAGGAGCAAGAGACAAAGGACTGCAACTACTTTTGGTGATGATTTTGTTGTATACCTAGTGTATGATACTCCCACTTCTATTTCAGAATCCTATGCATATCCTAATGTTGACTACTGGAAGGAAGCCGTCCGTAGTGAGATGGACTCCATTTTAGCTAATGAAACATGGGAGATCATTGATCATCCTTATGGGTACAAACCTGTAGGATGTAAATGAGTGTTTAAGAAGAAACTAAGGCCCGATGGTACTATTGAGAAGTACAAGGCAAGGCTTGTGGCCAAGGGTTATACCCAAAATTAAGGTGAAGACTTCTTTGACATATACTCACCTGTAGCAAGGTTGACCACCATTCGAGTACTACTTTCTCTGGCTGCCTCACACGGTCTTCTCATTCATCAAATGGACGTTAAGACGGCTTTCCTAAATGGAGAGTTGGATGAGGAAATTTATATGGATCAACCAGATGGTTTTGTAGTAAATGGTCAAGAAAGAAAAGTGTGCAAGATGCTGAAGTCTTTATATGGTCTTAAACAAGCACCTAAGCAGTGTCACGAAAAGTTTGATAAAACCTTAACCGTTGCAGGCTTTGTTGTAAACGAAGCTGACAAGTGTGTATACTATCGCCATGGTGGGGGTGAAGGAGTAATTATATGTTTGTATGTTGATGACATACTGATCTTTGGGACCAACCTTACTATAATTGAGGAGGTCAAGGATTTCTTATCTCAGTCTTTTGAGATGAAGGATATAGGAGTACCTGATGTTATCTTGAACATCAAACTATTGAGAGATGATGATAGTGGGATCACACTACTTCAGTCTCACTATGTGGACAAGATTTTGAGTCACTTTGGGTATAGCGGTTGCAAGTCTTCTCCAACACTGTATGATCCTAGTGTGCTACTTAGAAATAATCAAGGCACCGTTAGAGATCAATTGACATACTCTCAAATAATTGGCTCACTTATGTACTTGGCTAGCGCTACAGGGCGCGACATCGCGTTTGCTGCTAGCAAACTTAGTCGATTTGTTTCAAATCCTGGAGATGATCATTGGCAAGCTCTTGAAAGAGTGATGCGCTATCAAAAAGGCACTACAAGCTATGGCATTCACTATACCGGGTATCTGAGGGTACTGGAGGGTTTTAGTGATTCAAATTGGATATCTGATGCTGATGATGTAAAGGCCATGATTGGATATGTGTTTACACTTGGTGGTGGCGCTGTTTCTTGGAAGTCTTGCAAGAAGACCATCTTAAAGAGGTCAACTATGGAAGCAGAACTCATAGAACTAGACACGGACACAGTTGAAGAAGAGTGGCTTCGTGAACTCTTGATGGACTTACCTGTGTTTGAAAAACCTATACCCACAATTCCAATGAATTGTGATAATCAAACTATGATTGTTAAGGTGAACAGTTCTAAGGATAATATGAAGTCCTCAAGACATGTGAAGAGGAGACTAAAATCTGTCAGGAAAATGAGAAACTCCGGAGTTATTGCATTGGATTATATCCAAACATCTAAGAACCTGGAAGATCCCTTCACAAAGGTAATATCATGCAATGTGATAGAAAATGCATCGAAGGAGATGGGTATGAGGCCCACACTATGAGTTTTCCACAGTGGCAAACCAATCTATGTGATCGGAGATCCCGTGAATTAGAATTGGGAGACAAGTTGTTGGTAGACTGAGAGGAAAGTATTCCTACTTTAATGAACACCACTCCGTGAAGATGCAATACTTTCCTATTCGGCATGGCAGGTTGATTTTTATCTTAATGTGTTCTAAATGGCTTAATCTTAAGTAGAGATGTTGTCCTGCATAACATCTTTTGAAGAACACACCTATATGAGTATTACTGTCAAACGTCGCAGTCTATGAGAGTTGGGTGATCTCTTATTGAGCTGCCAGAAGTGACAGCCGTCGGTCCGGAGTGACCGGGGGTGTTACAAGTGGTATCAGAGCCGACCCTCCCGGTTACATGAGTGTGTGTGGGTCAATGGAGGACATGTGGTGCATGGCGCGTGTGGCCCGGAGCGGACACAGCATGGCACATGTGCCAGCACTGGATGCACAGACGTGTGCTAAGAGGGGATGTTCCTGGCTTGTGATTGATCGACGAGGACGTCGATCTTCTAAGGGTGGGTGTATGTGAGACCCTGGCGCATGGCTCAATAGGATTGATAGGAAACCCATACCAACAAGTTGCAACTTATTTTCCAGAAGCTCCTTCAAAAAGAACTCTAAGGTTAAGCGTGCTTGGCCTAGAGAAATTCTAGGATGGGTGATCGACCGGGAAGTGGGTACCGGGTGCGCACGAGTGAGGAAAAAGTGTGCAGAAAAGACCAATGTTGGTCTATGGGGTTAGTCCAGAGATCTTATTGAGCTGCCAGAAGTGACAGCCGTCGGTCCGAAGTGACCGGGGCGGTTACACGCTCCCTCATTCCTCACTTCCTGGCAATCACCCTTCATCACTTTCTCCAACTATTCACAAAGATTTACACCACCGTAAAGCCAAGTACAAAATGATAAGAGGGCAGGAAAGGCTGGACAAACCGGAAAATTTCTGTTGATTTTCTCACGGTTATCATGCTTAGAAAACACGAATGGTTAACCATTTGAATGGCGATCGATGCCTTCAACTTCTAGATTCGCCTGGCATGGCATTTCAGAGTGAGGTGAAGGTTCCAATGGCTCACAAGCTATTGTCATCACTAGTGGAAACGAGGCCTTTGGTTGAGCTTGGAAATAGGCTTTAACACCAGTTCTCCTATGAACCGGTGTTAATGGGGGCGGCCGTACCAGCATGGTCCAGAAAGCAAAAAGGAGCACCCCCTTTAACACTGGTTTGAGCCATGAACCGGTGTTAAAGGCCCTGTACCAGTGGCCCATCCATCCCCCCTTTAACACCGGTTCGTGGCTTGAACCGGTTTTAAAGGGGGTGCGCCTATATAACACACCATAGCCCACACCCCTCTCTCTCATTTTTCACTCTCTCTTTTTGGAGCTTAGCAAGAGGATGGGAGGTGTGCTAGTTTGTGTTTTTCCTATGCACAAGAGGTGTTCGGTGAACTGCCTGAGAGCTCGAATTAAGTTTCTCATTGCTCTTTCCTTCTCGGTCGAGGTCGGCAACTTTGTTTTTTCATGTGTCATTGATATACTATATAAGTGGCCATCTCCCTATTAATTTTTGATATAGTACTATATAATGCAGATGAACCGGCAATGGATGTACGGTGACCGACGCACTTCCGAGTACATTACGGGCCTCCAAACTTTCATCGTTGTGGCTAATGCAAACCATGGTCACAATGGTTTTATGTGTTGTCCGTGTGTTCACTGTCAGAACAAGAAAGACTAATCAAATACGAGAACCATTCACGCCCACCTGCTTCGATCTTGTTTCATGCCCAGCTATAATGTTGGACCAAGCACGGAGAAAAAGGGGTTGTGATGGAAGACAACGAAGAAGAGGAGGATGATGACAACTATCATAATATGTATCCTGAATACGATAATACTGCAACAGGGGTAGATAATGAAGATCAAGAGGCAACAGATGGGCCCGCTGATGACGATCTTGGTCGGGCCATTACTGATGCAAAGGAAGAATGTGAAACTGAAAAGGAGAAGGAGAAGGTGGAGCATATGTTAAAGGATCACAAAACATTATTTTACCCAACTTGCGAAGATGGCCACAAAAATCTAGGTACCACACTGGATTTGCTGGAATGGAACGCAGAGAACGGTGTGACTGACAGCGCATTTTCAAAGTTGTTGGTAAAAACGAAGAATCTGCTTCCAAGAAATAAGGAATTGCCCGACAGTACATACCAAGCAAAGAAGGTTGTCTGGCTCTAGGATTAGACGTGCCGGAGGCGTGCCGGTTCCTCCTGTCCCTCTAGGTGTGGCGCACCGGGTGGCCATCACAAACCACTACTACTTCAAGCTCACAACGGAGCAGCGGAGGAATCCCAACTGGCATCTCGACTATTTCCCGACTTGGGAAGCCTTCTTCGGGGATCGGCGTGAGCGCGCGGTCGCCAGGAACAAGGAGGATGTTGGGCCACACAGAGATAAAACAAAAAATTTCCTCTCACATGGTGATCCCAAGATCTAGCCGAGGTAGAAGGACACGAGGTTTACCACTAGACGGGCAGTTGCGGACTACTGATGAAGCGCGTCAGTTGATGTAGTGCAGTCCTTTGCGAACCGATCGTCCTGGTGCTGATCGTACATCACCTCTACTGGGATCCACACATGCAAGGAGGAGCACCGGCGGCGAACTGCTAGGTTCGATACGACGGCAGGACTGCTGTGGAGCCAGGGTTTCCAACACATGGAATGACCTAACCGAACAATGATTAACCCTTCTGGGTTACGGTGCTCCACTATATATAGGGAGTGAAGGTGGGCTCTGCTTGTGCGGACCATTCACTAAAGCCCATATAATATTAGTCCTTGTGAGTCCGACTCACTGAATCAGTCCAAATCAGGGTCGGGTCCAACCTAACCAGATTTCTTGTTCAGATCCAATCCGAACTTGCTCCTGCTCTTAGGTGTGTGACCCCGCAGTCTCATGGCTACTTGGGCACGATTAGAGTTCGACTCTCAATTGATCAGTCGGTAGCGGCTCGTAGCAGAACGTGCCTACTCCCAAGTACCAAAGAGTCACGACGACTTGCCTTTCCAATGCGACTTGCCTCCGAGTCCCTTTTGCCTCACGATATACCTTGTCAGACTATAGGTGAATATTTTTCATCCCTTAAATAGTCCGACTCTCTTCTCGATCCGAGATAAGTGATTCACCCGACTAACTCTTAGTCGATCGCCTCGGGTAACACTAAACCCATTCGTGCATGGACATGCTTTCCGAATCATATCATCCGAGAGGGCCCAGAGAATATCTCTCCAAGTGGAGGGGCAAAATCCCATCTTGGTTATTCACATCACGCAGCTTGATTCTCAGTCGACCCGAACTCTGCCTTTATAACTGCCCAGTTACGGATAAACGTTTGACAGAACCTAAGTCGGTGATCCTCAACTCAGATTATGCAATAACTTCAAGTCTGAGTATTACATGATTGAGATATACAAATGACAACTTGTTTGTTGTACCTCGATATAGGTCAATCCGAATCGTTAAACTCTTTAGCCGAATCTGTGTAAGTTGGAATAGCATCTCCATGCCCATGACAAGTGGAACCGAGTCATCAAGCCAACTTTCACACTGGTCTAAGTTGTGTGTCCAGCACAACCTCAATGACCAAGGATATTTAGTACAAACAACATAAATGTATAGTTCCACAACCGAATCACATATTCAATGATACACATCAGATGTTTATACAAGGACAACTTAATAACTTTATGAATACAATAGGAAATATCATCATACATGATTGCCTCTAGGGCATATTCCGAAAAGTCTCCCACTTGCACTAGAGTCAATCTTCCGACATCACATGTCTAAGCATCTAATGCCCATGGCTCTCAGGTGCGCCTCATGCTTTGGTTGTGGTAACGGCTTTGTCAACGGATCCGCAATATGTTCATCCATGTGTACCTTGCGTAACTTGATATCACCCTGATCCATGAACTGGCGAATCAGATGGTACCGCATGAGTATGTGCTTGTTCTTCTGGTACTGTCTAGTTTCCTTGGCTTGTGCAATAGCACCATTTTTGTCATAATACACGTCTAACGGATTGGACGAGCCCTGAACCACACCAAGATCCATGAGGAAATTCCTCATCCAAACAACTTCCTTTGCTGCCTTGGAGGCGGCAGTATACTAAGCCTCTATTGTAGATGCAGACACAATCTCTTTCTTGGAAGTCTTCCAGCTCACAGCACCTCCGTTTATAATAAACACGTATCCAGATTGAGAACGAGAATCATTAGAGTCGGTAAGATAACTTGCATCTGTGTAACCCTTTACACTGAGTTCATCTTCACCTACATAAAACAAGAACATATCCTTAGTCCTTCTCAAGTACTATAGGATATTTTTAGCCGCTGTCCAATGGATTTCTCTAGGATCAGCCTGGTATCTTCTCACAACACTTAGAGCATATGAAACATCCGGCCTAGTACAAATCATGGCATACATGATGGATCCGACTGCAGAAGCATACATAATCGCACTCATCCGACTTTGCTCATCAGTTCTCGAAGGACACTATGTCTTGCTAAGTTTTACACCATGGGACATCGGTAAGAACCCCTTCTTAGACGATTGCATGTTGAACTTCTTCAACACTTTGTCCAGATAAGTACTCTGACTCAATCCAATGAGCCTCCTTGATCTATCTCTATAGATCCGGATTCCGAGGATGTATGTTTCCTCACCCAAGTCTTTCATTAAGAAACTCCTTTCCAATGATTCCTTGGTTTCTTGCAACATCTGGACATCATTTCCAATCAGTAATATGTCATCCACATATAATATTAGAAAGTTTACTTTGCTCCCACAAAACTTCTTGTATAAACAAGAATCATGATCACTCTTGATGAATCCAAACAATTTGACTACCTCATCAAAGCGAATATTCCAACTCCGAGATGCTTGCTTTAACCCATAAATGGATTTATGAAGTTTGCACACCTTGTCAGCATTAGCCGGATCGACAAAACCCTCGGTCTGTATCATATACACGCCCTCGGTTACATTTCCGTTAAGGAAAGCCGTTTTGACATCCATCTGCCATATCTCGTAGTCGAAATAGGCTGCTATAGCTAACATGATCCGAACTGATTTAAGCATCACTACGGGCGAGAAAGTCTCGTCGTAAGCCACTCCTTGAACTTGTCGGAACCCCTTCGTGACAAGGAGTGCTTTATAGATTGAAACATTTCCATCCATATCAGTTTTCTTCTTAAAGACCCATTTGCACTCGACGGGTCTTGCACCTTCTGGCAGATCAACCAAGTTCCAAACTTGATTTTCATCCATGGACTTTATCTCGGATCTCATGGCTCCAAGCCATGACTCGGAATCAGATCCCACCATCGCTTCCGTATAATTTGCCGGCTCATCACTGTCTAACAGTAACACATCACGAACACTTCGTAATCTTGCCAATCTTCGTAGTACAGGTGCTGCCGCCGGCTCAGCTACCACGATCGGCTCAACCTCCAAGGTTTTTGCCGACTCGCTACTCGCCGGTTCCTCTCGAATTTCTTCGAGTAGCACCGTGCTCCCACTTATTCCCCGACTGAGAAACTCTTTCTCAAGGAAGACACCGTTCCGAGCGACAAACACTTTGCCCTCTTCTCGACTGTAGAAGTAGTAACCCAAGGTTTCCCTCGGATAACCCACGAAAATACACTTATCCGACTTGGCTGTAAGCTTGTTCGACTGGAGTCGCTTGACAAATGTCACAACACCAAATCTTAAGAAAAGACAAACTCGGCTTTTTGCCTGTCCACATCTCATGCGGTGTCTTCTCTACCAATTTTTATGGTACTCTGTTTAGTGTGAATGCCGCTGTTTCTAGACAATAACCCCAAAATGATAAAGGCAGATCTGTTCGACTCATCATTGATCATACCATGTCCAACAAGGTCCGATTCCTCCTTTCCGAAACACCATTCCTTTGTGGCGTTCCTGGCGGAGTAATTTGAGGAACTATTCCACAACTTTTCAGATGGTCATCAAACTCATGGCTCATGTACTCGCCTCCTCAGTCCGACCGAAGAAACTTTATTTTCTTGCCGAGTTGATTTTGTGCTTCATTCTGGAATTCTTTGAACTTTTCAAAGGCTTCCGACTTATGTTTCATCAAGTAGATATATCCATACCTACTAAAATCATCAGTGAAGGTAATGAAGTACTCATAACCACCCCTGGATGTCGTGCTCATTGGTCCACATACATCACTATGTACTAGTCCCAACAAGTCGGATGCCCTTTCGCAACTCTTTGCAAAAGGTTTCTTGGTCATTTTGCCGAGTAGGCAAGATTCGCATGTCTCGAACGACTCCAAGTCGAACGAAGTTAGGAGTCCATCATCATGGAGCTTCTTCATGCGTTTCTAACTTATATGACCAATCTGACAGTGCCAAAAGTAAGTCATATTCAGATCATTTGGTTTCAACCTTTGAACATTTATGTTATAAACCTACTCACCATCAAGATTCAAAATAAATAACCTGTCCTGGACGGGTGCAAAGCCGTGAAATATATCATTCAAATACAAAGAACAACCATTATTCTTGATATTCGACTCATAGCCTTGCCTCATCAAACATGAAGCAGAAATAATGTTTCGACTGGGCATTGGAACATAATAACAATTATTTTGTTCCATAATGAATCCGGAAGGTAAATGAAGTTGCATCGTGCCGACTTCCAACGCAGCAACTCTTGCTTTGTTGCCGACTCGAATGTCAACCTCGCCTCTTGCTACGCTCCTAGTTCTTACCAGTCCCTGCAACGAGTTGCAGATGTGAATAACTGATCCGGTATCATATACCCAAGAACTATTAGGTGCATCAGCAAGATATATTGTCTATAACATTGCAAACAAGTGTACCTGAGTCAGAATACATACCTCCACTCTTGGCTTTGTCGTCCAAGTACTTGATGCAGTTCCTCTTCTAGTGGCCATCCGCCTTGCAGTAGAAGCAAGTGGATCCGGATGAAGGAGATGGCTTAGTCCCTGAGGAAGCGCTTGGGACCGGGTCTGGATCCTGCTTTCCTCCTGACTTAGCCTTCTTCTTAGTCCAAGAACTCTTCTTGAACTTAGCCTTATTCTGCACCATCAACACTTGACTGGTGCCCTTCTTGAGATTCGCCTTTGCCTGCTTGAGCATCCCATGCAATTCAGTGAGCTTCTTATCCATACCATGCATGTGGTAGTTTGAAATGAACTGCCCATATGCACTAGGAAGAGAGTTCAGAATTATATCCGTAGCGAACTCTTCGCTAATGGGGTAGCCAAGCCTCTCCAAAGACTGCACGTAACCAACCATTTTGATCACATGCGGACTCAGTGGATCACCATCCTTAAGCTTGCAACTCAGCAAAGCCTGAGAGACTTGATACCTCTCAGTTTTCTCTAAAGCCTAGAACATACTTTTGAGGCTTTCGATCATATCGTAGGCCTCAACATGCTCGAACTGCTTTTGTAAGTACGGTTACATGTGAGCAAGCATAAGACAGCTAATATCCGTGGACTCATCTTTAGCCCGACGGTAGGCATTGGTGGCAGCGACAGTCGCATTCTCATTCGGCTCATCTGGAAGTGGGTTGTCTTGGACATGGTCCTTATTTTCTTGTTTGAGAACAATTCTTAGATTTCGATACCAGTTGGTAAAATTAGTGTCGTTCAGTTTATCTTTCTCAAGAATGGTTCTCAATGCAAAATCGGATATCTGAGAGTGACTGCTACTTGGTGCCATGATCTACAACAGAAAATATGCAAAACACTTAATACATGTATTCATAAAAGAGCAAGCATATTAAACATTTTAATATTTTATGCTCCCACTAGAACCAACACCCCTCCAATGGTTACTTAGTGATTCAGGATCCTAAATAAGCAAGTCGGCTAGTGAGCTTTAGCATCACCGCTAGCCGCCAAGTGATCTAGGTAGACAACTCCTTGTCAATCGCATCTCATACGACTCCTGTTGGACGGGTGGCATCACATGCCCCGGCTCCCATCCATATCAGCTTTCTTCTTAAAGACCCATTTGCACTCAAACGGGTCTTGCACTGTCTGGCAGATCAACCAAGTTCCAAACTTGACTTTCATCCACGGACTTTAACTCGGATCTCATAGCTCCAAGCCATGACTAGGAATCAGGTCCCACCATCGCTTCCAAATAATTTGCCGGCTCATAACTGTCTAACAGTTATACATCACGAACACTTCGTAATCTTGCCGATCTTCGTAGTACAGGTGCTGATGCCGACTCAGCTATCACGACCGGCTCAACCTCCAAGGTTTTTGCCGACTCTCTACTAGCCGGTTCCTCTCGCATTTCTTCGAGCTACACCGTGCCCACTTACTCCCCGACTAACAAAATATTTCTCAAGGAAGACACCATTCCGAGCGACAAACACTTTGCCCTCTTCTCGTTTGTAGAAGTAGTAACCCAAGGTTTCCCTCGGATACCCCACAAAAATACACTTATCCGACTAGGCCGTGAGCTTGTCCGACTGAAGTCGCTTGACAAATGCTTCACAACCCCAAATCATAAGAAAAGACAAACTCGGATTTTTGCCTGTCCACATCTCATGCGGTGTCTTCTCTACCGACCTTGATGGTAATCTGTTTAGTGTGAACGCCGCTGTTTCTAGACAATAACCCCAAAATGATAAAGGCATATCTGTTCGACTCATCATTGATCGTACCATGTACAACAAGGTCCGATTCCGCCTTTCTGAAACACTGTTACTTTGCGGCGTTCCTGGCGGAGTAAGTGGAGGAAATATTCCACAACTTTTCAGATGGTCATCAAAATCATGGATCATGTACTCGCCTCCTCGGTCCGACCGAAGAAACTTTATTTTCTTGCCGAGTTGATTCCGTGCTTCAGTCTGGAATTCTTTGAAATTTTTAAAGGCTTCCCACTTATGTTTCATCAAGTAGATATATCCATACCTACTCAAATCATCAGTGAAGGTAATGAAGTACTCATAACCACCCCTGTCTATCGTGCTCATTGGTCCACATACATCACTATGTACTAGTCCCAACAAGTCGGACGCCCTTTCGCAACTCTTTGCAAAAGGTGTCTTGGTCATTTTGTAGAGTAGGCAAGATTCGCATGTCTCGAACGACTCCAAGTTGAACGAAGTTAGGAGTCCATCTTCATGGAGATGCTTCATGCGTTTCCAACTTATATGACCAAGCCAACAGTGCCAAAAGTAAGTCATATTCAGATCATTTGGTTTCAACGTTTTAACATTTATGTTATAAACCGACTCACCATCAAGATTCAACATAAATAACCCGTCCTGGATGGGTGCAAAGACATGAAACATATCATTGAAATACAAAGAACAACCATTATTCTTGATATTCGACTCATAGCCTTTCCTCATCAAACATGAAGGAGAAATAATGTTTCGACTGAGCGCTGGAACATAATAACAATTATTCAGTTCCATAATGAATCTGGAAGGTAAATGAAGTTGCATCGTGCCGACTTCCAACGCAGCAACTCTTGCTTTGTTGCCGACTCGAATATCAACCTCGCCTCTTTCTACGCTCCTAGTTCTTACCAGTCCCTGCAACGAGTTGCAGATGTGAATAACTGATCCGGTATCAAATACCCAAGAACTATTAGGTGCATCAGCAAGATATATTGTCTATAACATTGCAAACAAGTGTACCTGAGTCGGAATACATCCCTCCACTCTTGGCTTTGTCGTCCAAGTACTTGATGCAGTTCCTCTTCTAGTGGCCATCCGCCTTGCAGTAGAAGCAAGTGGATCCGGATGAAGGAGATGGCTTAGTCCCTGAGGAAGCGCTTGGGACCGGGTCTGGAGCCTGTTTTCCTCCTGACTTAGCCTTCTTCTTAGTCCAAGAACTCTTCTTAAACTTAGCCTTATTCTGCACCATCAACACTTGACTGGTGCCCTTCTTGAGATCCGCCTTTGCCTGCTTGAGCATCCCATGCAATTCAGTGAGCTTCTTATCCAACCATGCATGTGGTAGTTCGAAATGAACTGCCCATATGCACTAGGAAGAGAGTTCAGAATTATATCCGTAGCGAACTCTTCGCTAATGGGGTAGCCAAGCCTCTCCAAAGACTGCACGTAACCAACCATTTTGATCACATGCGGACTCAGTGGATCACCATCCTTAAGCTTGCAACTCAGCAAAGCCTGAGAGACTTGATACCTCTCAGTTTTCTCTAGAGCCTAGAACATACTTTTGAGGCTTTCGATCATATCGTAGGCCTCAACATGCTCGAACTGCTTTTGCAAGTCCGGTTACAGGTGATCAAGCATAAGACAGCTAATATCCGTGGACTCATCCTTAGCCCGACGGTAGGCATTGGTGGCAGCGACAGTCGCATTCTCATTCGGCTCATCTGGAAGTGGGTTGTCTTGGACATGGTCCTTCTTTTCTTGTTTGAGAACAATTCTTAGATTTCGATACCAGTTGGTAAAATTAGTGTCGTTCAGTTTATCTTTCTCAAGAATGGTTCTCAATGCAAAACTGGATATCTGAGAGTGACTGCTACTTGGTGCCATGATCTACAACATAAAATATGCAAAACACTTAATACATGTATTCATAAAAGAGCAAGCATATTAAACATTTTAATATTTTTTGCTCCCACTAGAACCAACACCCCTCCAATGGTTACTTAGTGATTCAGGATCCTAAATAAGCAAGTCGGCTAGTGAGCTTTAGCATCACTGCTAGCCGCCAAGTGATCTAGGTAGACAACTCCTTGTCAATCGCATCTCATACGACTCCTGTTGGACAGGTGGCATCACATGCCCCGGCTCCCATCCATATCAGTTTTCTTCTTAAAGACCCATTTGCACTCAAACGGGTCTTGCACTATCTGGCAGATCAACCAAGTTCCAAACTTGATTTTCATCCACGGACTTTAACTCGGATCTCATAGCGCCAAGCCATGACTCAGAATCAGGTCCCACCATCGCTTCCGAATAATTTGCCGGCTCATCACTGTCTAACAGTAATACATCACGAACACTTCGTAATCTTGCCGATCTTCGTAGTACAGGTGCTGCTGCCGACTCAGCTATCACGACCGGCTCAACCTCCAAGGTTTTTGTCGACTCTCTAATAGTCGGTTCCTCTCGCATTTCTTCGAGCTACACCGTGCCCACTTATTCCCCGACTAACAAAATCTTTCTCAAGGAAGACACCATTCTAAGCGACAAACACTTTGCCCTCTTCTTGTTTGTAGAAGTAGTAACCCAAGGTTTCCCTCGGATACCCCACAAAAATACACTTATCCGACTAGGCCATGAGCTAGTCCGACTGAAGTCGCTTGACAAATGCTTCACAACCCCAAATCATAAGAAAAGACAAACTCGGATTTTTGCCTGTCCACATCTCATGCGGTGTCTTCTCTACGGACCTTGATGGTAATCTGTTTAGTGTGAACACCACTGTTTCTAGACAATAACCCCAAAATGATAAAGGCATATCTGTTTGACTCATCATTGATCGTACCATGTACAACAAGGTCCGATTCCGCCTTTCTGAAACACTGTTACTTTGCGGCGTTCCTGGCGGAGTAAGTGGAGGAAGTATTCCACAACTTTTCAGATGGTCATCAAAATCATGGATCATGTACTCGCCTCCTCGGTCCGACCGAAGAAACTTTATTTTCTTGCCGAGTTGATTCCGTGCTTCATTCTGGAATTCTTTGAAATTTTTAAAGGCTTGCCACTTATGTTTCATCAAGTAGATATATCCATACCTACTCAAATCATCAGTGAAGGTAATGAAGTACTCATAACCACCCCTGGCTGTCGTGCTCATTGGTCCACATACATCACTATGTACTAGTCCCAACAAGTCGGACGCCCTTTCGCAACTCTTTGCAAAAGGTGTCTTGGTCATTTTGTAGAGTAGGCAAGATTCGCATGTCTCGAACGACTCCAAGTTGAACGAAGTTAGGAGTCCATCTTCATGGAGCTTCTTCATGTGTTTCCAACTTATATGACCAAGCCAACAGTGCCAAAAGTAAGTCATATTCAGATCATTTGGTTTCAACCTTTTAACATTTATGTTATAAACCGACTCACCATCAAGATTCAACATAAATAACCTGTCCTGGATGGGTGCAAAGACATGAAACATATCATTCAAATACAAAGAACAACCATTATTCTTGATATTCGACTCATAGCCTTGCCTCATCAAACATGAAGGAGAAATAATGTTTCGACTGAGCACTGGAACATAATAACAATTATTCAGTTCCATAATGAATCTGGAAGGTAAATGAAGTTGCATCGTGCCGACTTCCAACGCAGCAACTCTTGCTTTGTTGCCGACTCGAATATCAACCTCGCCTCTTGCTATGCTCCTAGTTCTTACCAGTCCCTGCAACGAGTTGCAGATGTGAATAACTGATCCGGTATCATATACCCAAGAACTATTAGGTGTATCAGCAAGATATATGTCTATAACATTGCAAACAAGCGTACCTAAGTAGGAAGTCATACCTCCACTCTTGGATTTATCAGCCAGATACTTGCTGTAGTTCCTCTTCCAATGTCCATCCGGCTTGCAATAGAAGCAAGTGGATCCGGCTGAAGGAGCTGGCTTAGTCCCTGAGGAAGTGCTTGGGACTGGGTCCTGAGCCTTCTTTCCTCCCGACTTAGCCTTCTTCTTAGTCCAAGAACTCTTCTTGAACTTAGCCTTATTTTGCACCATCAACACTTGACTCGTGCCCTTCTTGTGATCCGCCTCTGCCTGCTTGATCATCCCATGTAATTCAGTGAGCTTCTTATCCATACCATGCATGTGGTAGTTCGAAATGAACCGCCCATATGCACTAGGAAGAGAGTTCAGAATTATATTCATAGCGAACTCTTCGCTAATGGGGTATCCAAGCCTCTCTAGAGACTGCACGGAACCAACCATTTTGATCACATGCGGACTCAGTGGATCACCATCCTTAAGCTTGCAGCTCAGCAAAGCCTAAGAGACTTGATACCTCTTAGTCTTCGCCTGAGCCTGGAACATACTTTTGAGGATTTCGATCATATCGTAGGCCTCAACATGCTCGAACTGCTTTTGCAAGTCCGGTTCCATGTGAGCAAGCATAAGATAGCTAATATCCGTGGACTCATCCTTGGCCCGACGGTAGGCATTGGTGGCAGCGACAGTCGCATTCTCATTCGGCTCATCTCGAAGTGGGTTGTCTAGGACATGGTCCTTCTTTTCTTGTTTGAGAACAATTCTTAGATTTTGATACTAGTTGGTAAAATTAGTGTCATTTAGTTTATCTTTCTCAATAATGGTTCTCAATGCAAAACCGGATATCTGAGAGTGACTGCTACTTAGTGCCATGATCTACAATAGAAATATGCAAAACACTTAAGACATGTATTCATAAAAGAGCAAGCATATTAAACATTTTAATATTTTATGCTCCCACTAGAACCAACACCCCTCCGATGGTTACTTAGTGATTCAGGACCCTAAATAAGCAACTCGGCTAGTGAGCTTTAGCATCACCGCTAGCCGCCAAGTGATCTAGGCACAAAACTCCTTCTCAATCGCATCTCATATGACTCTTGTTGGACGGGTGGCATCACATGCCCCGGCTCCCATCCGAATTTTCCCTGAGCCCCACAACCGTTGTGATAGACCCGTCTAGCTTACCGAGTGTTTTCGCAGTAAGAGTCTGACTCGAACCCACCTAGTCGGTAAGAATTGGCAGCACCTCAATTTTATGATCCCACTACCAAAAATGTCCGACTTGTGATGGTGCAAACAGTGCGAGAAAACCGACTAGACCTTCTTTGAGGGATTAAATTTTACCGACTATCTAATAGAGGTAAAAAAGAGATCTATCAATAACACAAAATAAAGCAATTATAATGTGAAATGGTATGGCTCTCTTCAGGCGATCTCCATCTCCACAAAGCCTGTAATCCGACTCGTGCCAACTCTTTTCACTTTCTATCTTACTCCATGTCGCCGACATGTACAATGCCTTGCATGCCATCCGGGTTCTCCAAATAGCTACACTAGCTTAGTAAAGTAAATTACAAGGAGAATCCGACACACTGGTCGTTATACAACAAAATGACAGCACCTAGGCTCCAGCCGGCTGAAAAAACCGTGATTCACAGATCACGTATGGATTACACACATACATCACATGCACATGAACCATGCCATTCACAACTTCCTGCAAAAACAAGTTATGCATAGATACACTATCTACCGGCATTGTGAAACTCGCAACGACATCTAAGGCTCTACGACAGGGCAAAGCCGGCGGTCCCGCTAGCTGGATAGCAGGCGGGGATCGAAGGGGCAGCGCCCCATGCGGGTGCGTGTAGCGCCCGATAGATCTCATCTACGATCCGGACATGGATTCCGACCATTGTTCCGATTCAATCAAACTTTTTGATCTTCGATCACCCCCTCTGGATTTACGTGTCATAGTCTACCCCGATGGAGGTAGCCGACCGATAGGGGTATGTCGTTCCACGACCTCAGCAGTATGATCACGGAAATCAGATCTACCATTCCCCGAGTACAGTTGATCCAATCAACCTCGTACAAAGCTGATCTATCTCATAGATCAACCACCAAAACAGCATATAGATCTCATCTACAGCCTAGCGCATATCACATATGCGAGATCTCGAGCCTAAAACCAATAGCTATCGCTCTGATACCACTGTTGGGACATGCAGAGATAAAACAAAACTTTTTCCTCTAACGTGGTGATCCCAAGATCTAGCCGAGGTAGAAGGCCACGAGGTTTACCACTAGACGCGTAGTTGCGGATTACTGATGAAGAGAGTCAGTTGATGAAATGAAGTCCTTTGCGATCCGATCGTCCTGGTGCTGATCGTACAACACCTCTGTTGGTATCCACATGTACAAGGAGGAGCACCAACGGCGAACTGATAGGTTCGATACGACTGCAGGACTGCTGTGGAGCCAAGGTTTCCAACACATGGAATGACCCAACCGAACAACGATTAACACTTCTGGGTTATGGTGCTCCACTATATATAGGGAGTGAACATGGGCTCTGCTCGCGCGTCCCATTCACTAAAGCCCATATAATATTAGTCCTTGTGAGTCCGACTCACTGACTCAGTCCAAATCAGGCTCGGGTCCAACCCAACCAGATTTCTGGTTCAGATCCAATCCAAACTTGCTCTTGCTCTTAAGTGTGTGACCCCGCAGGCTCATGGCTACTTGGACACAATTAGAGTCTAACTCTCAATCGATAAGTCAGTAGAGGCTCCTAGCAGAACGTGCCGACTCCCAAGTACCAAAGAGTCATGACGACTTGCCTTTTCAATGCGAGTTGCGTCCCAGTCCCTTTTGCCTCACGATATACCTTGTCAGACTATAGGCGAATATTTGTCATCCCTTAAATAGTCCGACTCTCTTCTCGATCCGAGATAAGTTATTCACCCGACTAACTCTTAGTCGATCGCCTCGGTTAACACTTAACCGAGTCGTTCATGGCCATGCTTTTCGAATCATATCATCCGAGAGGGACTAGAGAGTATCTCTCCAAGTGGAGAGAAAAAAATCCCATCTTGGTTATTCACATCACGCAGCTTGATTCTCAATCGACCCGAACTCTGCCTTTATAACTGCCCAGTTACGGATCAGCGTTTGACAGAACCTAAGTCGGTTATCCTCAACTCAGATTATGCAATAACCCCAGGTCTAAGGATTACATTGATTGAGATATACAAATGGCAACTTATTCCTTGCACCTCAATATGGGTCAATCCGAATCGCTACTCTTTAGCCGAATCTATGTAAGTTGGAATAGCATCTCCATGCCCATGACAAGTGGAACCGAGTCATCAAGCCAACTTTCACATTGGTCTAAGTTGTGTGTCTAGCACAACCTCAATGACCAAGGATATTGTACAAACAACATGAATGTATAGTTCCACAACCGAATCACATATTCAACAATAGACATCAAATGTTTATACAAGGACAACTTAATAACTTTTTGAATACAATAGGAAATATCATCATACATGATTGCCTCTGGGGCATATTCCCAACAGAGGACGGCCCACCTCCTCCAAACTTCAACGAGTCCGGCCGTCGGTTGTGGTGGTGCGGTCGGACTCTCCAGAGCATCATGGCATACGACATTGTCGCCGACTCTTACCCCCGTCTACGCAACCCTCAAGTACAGCCCATGCGTATTCAGCTTTCAAGGTTTAACTACGGCGACCCTGACGACGACAGCGACGACGGCCGCGGCGAGTACGACGACTACAGTGGCGAGTATTAAAGGTGTAGGCAGGAGCATGGATGAATCTGGCCATTCCAAAACAAGTTCAGCCGATTGTGACTTAATCTGGCCATGTATCTTAATTTTCAATTCTTCTATGTATCTTAATTTTCAGTCGTGCTTTGTTAGTTGCGTCATGTACTTTAATTCCAGTTCTATCGTAATAAAATTTTCTTCCCGCCCTTTTCCTCCCGCGCAGTCGGCCCGCCCTTTCCCATATGTTACTAGTTTGAATAGTTAGAATTTTATTTTTTAAAAACAAAAAATGTTTTAGGATTAATTATTCAAATACAACAATTTTCATGTTGAAAGTTTTGTCAGATTCCAAAGTATACAAAAGATGCTAAATTTAAATATCCAAACCATTCAAAATTGTTAATACAAAATAAAATATGATTTTATCTAATAAAATAGGGTTACATTCCTTTTCAGATGCTTAATATTTCTTAAGTTCAAAGTTTTAGGGTTTGACTATTTTATTTTTGTCTTAATTGAATAATCAAAATTTATATTTAAGTTTTTTCATCATTTTGAAAATTTTCATCTACAGTAAGTATAAAATGTTTTTATATGAATGGATAGATATTATTTTTCCGAAAATTATGATATATTATTCATATTTTCTGAGTTGCAATGAAAAATGATATGAATTTTCTAAATTCTATCCTATTTTTTGAATTAAAAATGCCCCCAACCCTTTAATGTATGATAAAAATGCCCCCCCTTTAACACCAGTTCCAGCCACGAACCGGTGTTAAATGGGGGAGGGGGTGCGCGCGCGAAACGAATTCCCCCCTTTAACACCAGTTCGTGGCTGGAACCGGTGTAAAAGGGGGTGCACACGAAAAATGAATTCCCCCTTTAACACTGGTTCGTGGCTGGAACCGGTGTTAAAGGGGGGGTATAAAAGAGCGTGTCATCTTCCTATCCCCCCCAGATCAAGCAGATTGAGGTGCAGAGGAGCTAGCAGAGGACAACGCCGCCAGGCTGCTCGACGAGCCATTGCTGTCCGCCGCCGTCGCCGCCGCGCCAGCGCCGTCTGCCACCGCCGTCCACGCCCGGTGCCGCGATGCCCGGAGCCGCCATGCCGCTCGGAGCCCCTGCCGTCCGCCACCTCCGTCCACGCCAGGTGCCGTGCCGCTCGGATCCGCCGCCAACCGTCCTCCACTCGCCGCCGCGCGCGCCAACGCCGCCGTTTGCCGCCAGTGAGGAGCCAAATTTGGTTGAATATTTGATATATTGTTGTATATATATGTTTATATATTGTTATTGTTGTATATATGTGTATATATTGTTTTATATATATGTGGATATATTGTTATTGTTGTATATTGTTGTATATATGTGTACATATTGTTGTATATATGTGTACATATTGTTGTATATATGTATATATATTGTTGAATGTATATATATTTTTATTGTTGTATATTGTTAAATATATGTATATTATTTTTGTATATATATGAAAGCAGTGTATTGTATACATATTGTTGTGATTGAATATATGCCACCGTCCGCCACCACGACGACCACCACGACCATTGACGTCGACCCTAACCCGCTGCCCTTGCTAACCCTACACACACGTCGTGTTGGTTCGAACGCACACCCCCACGCATCCCCGCTCTCGCCCTAGCGCCGCCAGCCGCTGCCCTAGCACACCTGTCATTGTTAATAGCATTATAACCATGCATTGTTAATCAACTTTCATGACAAGTTAATTATAAGAAGTAAATGTACCCTCTCATATGAATCCAAGGGTTTCTCCGAATTAGGGTTTGGACCCCGTTTAAAATGACGAAGCATGTATTAGGGTTACATTTCAATACTTTTAACCTGTCATATCATCATCCTTGCTCGAGCATTTGAATAGATGTATTACTGATATTTGTGTGATAATATTATTGTTTTAGAAACTATAGATCCACTCAGTAGAAACCTTGAAGAGGAATAAATAATGGAGAACACGATCCACGAGGACACCTCACAATATCTAAACTTGGAGGGACATGATGACATCTCAAGTAGTCATCGAGAAGATGACGACTCCGGTGAACGCACTTTAGTGATTACAAAGTCCGTCGAGGTATATGCATGGATTAAGCCTCTGCTGATTTGCACCAATTGATTTGTATATATATGTACATGTATTAATTAACGCTTCTTTCTTCTTTTAGCCCTCTGGATCGACCAGCCAGCAACAATCTGCTTCTATGAAAAAGAGCAAGCGAGGCGCGAGCCATCGGTTGAAAGATCATGCAAAGTTCACGATTGAAGCTGTCCGTGTTGATGGCAGGTCGATGGAGCCCAAGAAGGTCGCAGAAAAATTTATACGTCAGGTTGGAGTTCTTCTTAGGGACCAAATCCCAATCATAATTTAATATTGGAATAAGCCAAAGAAGGGCGACGGTACCTTTGTCGATGAATGATCCTAAGAAACGCTTTGGACTTCGCTGTTGGTAAATTTCATCCTACTGCCAGAGAAGGATGAAAATAAACCGGTTATAAAGGAAAAGGTCAAAGAGTGGACTCTAAAGAAGATGGCTGACGCTTTCCGCAACTAGAATTTGTGGCCTACAAGGAAGGTGCTATAGCTACAAAGAGGTCAGAAACCAATACGCTAAATGCCCAAAAGAAGGACTATCACCAGAGGACGGTGTCAGGTGGCTACATATCTCAGAGGCATAAGTGGGAGGAAGCTGAGAAGGCCCTGCGCGCTAGAGGGATCACACCCCAGACACATGGGTGGGACCTACGTGCAAAGACTTGGTTCTACGGAATCGGGGAAAGGTTGGACCCAGAAACGGGATTGTGTATCTTCCCAATTCTTGCCAAACCCATCACTGAACTCATCACGGCATACGAGAAAACAGCCGCCAGGACTTTCCATCCCGACAGAGAGAATGACCAGCTGACACGCGCCATCGGAAAAAAAGAACACCCTAGACTTGCACGAGGCACAGTGGGTATGATGTGGAAGGATGGGTTTGCCGAGTGGGACGACTCTTACCAATGGCACGGCAGAAAAGAAAAACAGCGTACAGACCGGATGACACAGATAGAACATGCACTTGTGACGCTGCAGGCGCAAGTGAATGAACAAAAGAGCCAGCAAACTACCGACCCATCACAGCGGCACGAAGAGCCTGCATTGGAAGCTGCGGGCGGCCCAGACTCTACGCGGAAAAGCAGCGTGGCTTCCACGGAGAACGTGCATCTCACACTTGAAATGGCGGGTCCTTGATACCCCGTGTATGAGATCAGGGAGGGCGAACATACTGAGCTGCATGTGATATTAATGGGCTTATCCATTAAGGTGGCGGTCGGCTATGCCTTACCTCCTGTAGCTGGTGGAAATTACCACTGCCGACCGATTGCAGATGGCTATGCTATTGTCGGGGTGGATGAGGTTGTGAAGGAATATGAGGAAGCACAGCTTTACCATGCTACAGGTGAAGGGGAAACTCATCTCAAATTTGCAATGAAAACAACCATTCTTTGGAAGAAGGAACACATCGTGCTTCCAAATTGGAGGCCACTGGCACCCCCGCCGTCTCCGCAGCGTCAATAGTCTGGGCCGCCTCAGCTGTCTCCAAGTCATCAAAATACTCCCCCATCGTCTCCGGTGCTTCAGCCATCTCCTGCGCGACAGCCATCTCCTACGCGTCAGCCATCTCCTGCGCGTCAGCCATCTTCAGCGCGCTAGCCATCTCCTACGCGCCATCCATCTCCTGCGCGTCCGCCATCTCCAGCGCTTTAGCCATCTCCTGCGTGTCAGCGTAAGCAGAAGAGCACTGCCATGAAGAGAATCACTAGCACTGCCACGAAGAAATCCGCAGGAAACCGTACGCCAAAGAGTTCAAGAAACTACGTCTCGTAGCCTTTCGCCAAGACATTTCCGGTATTACCGTGGAATAGCAGTGACGTGGAGACCAAGAGGATCTCGGAAGAAGAGGTCAAGAAATTATTTGCACCTAGATGGGCCAAGCCAAAGGAGAAACTAGATCCGGCGGTGGTGAAGAAGTTTTACAATAATCTTTTGAAACCTGAAACCCCACTTGTGCCGGACTACGAGCGCCAGATTATGAAGGGGGATGCAAGGCGGAGGGAGTCTGAAAGTAGCCGTCGTGCGGCACCCGCTCCAAGTGTTCGACATGCGCCCCGCTCCGCTCCAATCATGCGCCCCGCTCCAAGTGTTCGACACATGGATAGCTCCTCCTGTAAATGATTATGAGGCAGAGCTACAAAGAAAGACCAATGAGATGGGGATGACTTACATTGCATACTTGACATCATGGGAGACAACTTTCCCAAAGGCGATGTCAACCCCATACAACCATGGAAGTATGGGAAGAATCTCGTCAAGAAAGAGAATCTCAAGAATCTACCAAAGAAGATGCGAAGATTGCATAAGTGGTACCTTGATTTCTGCAAGACGAGAAAGGAAGAATGGATCACGGCGCATATAAGAGATCATATTTTCTTGTGCGGAGACGACAAGATCACCTTAAACATTCAAGACTTGCATTTTCTATTCAATCAGAAGGAACTCGACAAAGCTGCCATCAGCCTTTATTGTGTGTAAGTACTATTTCTGTAATTTCTATCTCATCTCATTCAATTTATTAATTGCATGTAATATATGGTCACCATATATGTATATAATATTATGCAGCAAAAAGCTTATGGAATGAATGAAAGAAGGCCCTTTTGACATTGGGTTCGTTGACCCAAATAGAGTTCATGAAGAAGTGGTAAAACACAAACCCGCGCAAATAGAAGATTTCTTGCTAACGTCTTTACTGAGACAAGAAACCAAAAGGGAAATACTATTGCCTTACAACTTCTCGTGAGTGTTACCCTCTCTTGTACACATTATGTTTCGTCTTACTCGATGTTAAGTGTAACTGATGATGAGTTATGCTTGCGTAGGTTCCACTTTATTCTGCTAGTCATTCAAGCTGACTTAGGAAAATTCCTTATCATGGACTCATTACGAAAAGACCAAGAGCTATGTGCAGACTTTAAGAGATGCTGCGGAGGTAATTTCAATAATATTATCGCACTAGATCGGCAATTTTCGTGACAACAAGTAATTAATTACTCCTTTATCCATTTTATTTGTTGGACAGGGTTTGGAAAAGGTTTACGGGCAGGGCCATGGGTGAATGGTCAGAAGAACTAGAATTTGTAGACCAAAATGTAAGTAATACTAGCTAGCTAGGTCTCCGTATCTCTTTGTTTCTGCTTCCAATTCCATTATATCACTCTCTATTCTCGTAAAGTGCGCACATCAGGGACCCGGCAATAACTTATGTGGATACTATGTTTGTGAGTTCATTCGCAACACGATATGTGCGATGGGCCAAGCCGCACTATAACAACTTAGAGTAAGTAAACAAAGTACACAACATTATTTTATTACCATCAGTTGTGTTGAGTTTTATTCTTATATATATTCACCCCATTCTTCATATATATTTAGATCGAACAGATGCGGGACCCACTCCTACCATTTGACCGCATACGAGCCATTCAAGAGGAATTGGCGGGGTTCATACTTGATGAGGTCGTCACGCCTGGCGGAGAACTCTTTAGATATCCACCAAAATGAACATGTCCGAAGATGTTATATTGTATATATGCTTGAACGTGTTTGTCTTGTACTTGATGCTTCAACGTGTACGGAGAATACCACAATGACGATGTGCGTGTATAATAATAGTTCCTTAATTATTCATGTACTCGTATGTACGGACGATGTATGTGTATACCTCTCACAATCGATTCCCCCTCCCCCTCCCCGTCCCCGCCATGCCGCAGAAATCCGCCCAGAAGAGGGCGACGGCAGATCTCTGCCGCGACAGAGATTTATGTCGTTTCCCTGCTGCGGCAGAGATTTATGCCGTTCTCCTGCCGCGGTAGAGAACCTTTAACACCGGTTCGTGTTACGAACTAGTGTTAAAGGGGGGGGGGGGGTGAGCGCTGCGGCAGCCCCACGTGCACCACACTTTAACAACGGTTCGTATATGAACCGCTATTAAAGGGGCGACCTCTAACACCAAACCCCCAACAGCGGTTCTGAAACCGCTGTTAGAGGGTCTCCTAAACCGCTGTTAGAGGGCATGTTGTGCACTAGTGCATGTTCCTCCCATACGTTTCTGATATCCCATTGGACGTATATAAGTTTAGTCATGCAATGAAAGAAAGGCCGGTTGTAATCATCTATTCGGCCTCTAGCTTTCATTGGGATAAAGCAATCTGCTGATATGTCACAAGTCGTTCACATGCACATACTGTTCTTATGCATTTATAATTGAACTGCTAGAAGCACATACATTTTAGTTTTGTGAAATGAATATAATGGAATCAAGGCCTTTGGTTAAGGTCGAAAATGGCTTCAACACCGGTTCGATGTTATTCTACAAACCGGTGTTAAAGGGGGCGCCCGTACCAGCGTGGTCCAGAAAGCAAAAAGGCACACCCCTTTAACACTAGTTCGAGCCACAAACCTGTGTTAAAGGCCATGCACCACCTCCCCGCGCAGCCCCCCTTTAACACCGGTTCGTGGCATGAACCGGTGTTAAAGGGAGGGGCATTTATTTCGTACATTAAAGGGTTGGGGACATTTTTAATTCAAAAAATAGGATAGAATTTAGAAAATTCATATATTTTTCATTTCAACTGAGAAAAATATTAATAATATATCATAATTTTCAGAAAAATAAGATCTATCCATTCATATAAAAACATTTTATAGTTACTGTAGATGAAAATTTTCAAAATGATTAAAACACTTACATATAAATTTTGATTATTCAATTAAGACAAAAATAAAATAGTTAAACCCTAAAACTTTGAAATTAAGAAATATTAAGCATCTGAAAAGGAATCTAACCCTGTTTTATTAGAAAAAATCATATTTTCTTTTGTATTAAAATTTTTGAATTGTTTGGATATTTAAATTTAGCATCTTTTGTATACTTTGGAATCTGACAATTCTTCCCGCCATTTTTCTTCCTACCAGTTCTTCCCGCCATTTCTACCTACCAGTTCTTCCCGCCAGTTTTCTTCCCGCCATTTCTCACTATATATATGTAGGATTGGCCTCCATTGACATTGCACATCTCTAGACTCATATCCACAACCTCATCACTCTTTCCCATCGATTCCACCGTAACACTAACCCCTAGGGAGGCGGAGGCCCTTTATGCCTCGAACTACCCCTGCCCGTCGGGCTACTGCGTCCCCGTCGGCTGGGTGCTGAGCGCCGGAGGCATACCGGTTCCTCCTGTCCCTGGAACGCCGGATGGCCATCACGAACAACTACTACTTCGAGCTCACGCCGGAGTAGCGAAGGAATCCCAACTGGCATCCCGACTATTTCCTGACTTGGGAAGCCTTCTTCAGGGTTTGGCATGAGAGGGCGCTCGCCATGCACGAGGAGGACGGCCCACCTCCTCCGAACTTCAACGAGGCCGGCCGTCGGCTGTGGTGGCGCGGCCGGACTCTCTAGAGCGTCATGGCCTACGACACGGCCGCCGACTCTAACCCCCGCCTACGCTACCCTCATGTCTAGCCCACACGTACTCATCCTTCAAGGTTTAACTACGGTGACCCCGACGACAACAGCAACGAGGGCTGCGGTGAGTACGACGACTACAGTTGTGAGTATTACAGGTGTAGGCAGGAGCATGACTGAATCACTCCAACATTCCAAAACAAGTTCGGCCGATTGTGACTTAATCTGGCCATGTATCTTAATTTCCAGTTCTTTTATGTATCTTAATTTTCAGTCGTGCTTTATGAAACATACTGTTAGTTGCATTATGTACTTTAATTCCAGTTCTATCATAATAAAAATTTCTTCTCGCCCATTATTTCCCGCCCTTTTGTTCCTGCCCTTTTCATCAAGCGCATTCTGGAGGAAACAATGCCTGTTGTTCGACAAAGTTTGACGATAGTTTAAAACGGGCATAAAAAATTCAAAAACCATCAAAACAATGCGAAACCTTCGTGTGGTGTTATATTATATGACATAGTTAGAAGGAAAAATATCAAACTTGGTATATTGATCATGTCTCAAAAAAAGCTTCACAAAATGACCTATCTCATTCGAGGTTTCTTGGCTTTCGGGTCAATTGACCAATGTTATGGCTAGAATCAAGGCATAGTTTGTGATAATGTGCCCATATTATGCATACATGTGCATCATGGGATGGTAAACAATGTTGCAGGAGGAATTTTTCCTTTTTGTCGCACCAAAAAGCCATTTTCCATTTTCCGAGCATAAAAAATGGGCGGTTTTGTGAAGCAACCACCAAATGGCTAATTCAAAATACTACCACCACACTTTACAAAAATACTAGACCACCTTATATGTACAATGTACCAACAGGGGGATCTGAAATATTTCCGTCCACCTCTGGTAAAAAAGACAAATTCCTACCGAATCGATAGGAAGTGGGTCAGATATGAATTACAGGTACATGATCTGATGCTCATGTTTTTTAACAAAAATCACTTTTAGGTTCACAATATGCTATTTTATCAAAGATCCAATGCAAGTTTAGCGAGGCTTGGCCCCGAGCTAAGAATCTTCATGCCCGTCGTTCGACAAAGTTTGACGATAGTTTAAAACGGGCATAAAAAATTCAAAAACGATCGAAACAATGTGAAACCTTCACGTGGTGTTATATTATGTGACATAGTTAGAAGGAAAAATATCAAACTTGGTATATTGATTATGTCTCAAAAAAACCTTCACAAAATGACCTATCTCATTCGAGGTTTCTTGGCTTTCGGGTCAATTGACCAATTTTATGGCTAGAATCAAGTCATAGTTTGTGATAAAGTGGCCATATTGTGCATAAATTTGCATCATGGGATGGCGAACAATGTTGCAGGAGGAAGTTTTCCTTTTTGTCGCACCAAAAAGGCATTTTCCATTTTCCGAGCATAAAAAACAGACGGTTTTGTGAAGCAACCACCAAATTGCTAATTCAAAATACTACCACCACATTTTACAAAAAATACTAGACCACCTTATATGGACAATGTACCAACAGGGGGATCTGAAACCTTTCCGTCCACCTCTGGTGAAAAAGACAAATTCCTGCCGAATCTATAGAAAGTGGGTCAGATATGAACTATAAGTACATCATCTGATGCTGATAGTTTTTAACAAAAATCATTTTTAGGTTCACAATATGCTATTTTATCAAAGATGCAATGCAAGTTTAGCGAACCTCTGCCCCGAGCTAAGAATATTCATGCCTGTCATTCGACAAAGTTTGACGATAGTTTAAAACGGGCATAAAAAATTCAAAAATGATCGAAACAATGAGAAACCGTCGCGTGGTGTTATATTTTGTGACATAGTTAGAAGGAAAAATATCAAACTTAGTATATTGATTATGTCTCAAAAAAAAACCTTCACAAAATGACCTATCTCATTCGAGGTTTCTTGGCACCCTTTTCTTCCCGCCCTTTTCCTCCAGCGCATTCTTCCCGCCCTTTCCCATTTGTTACTAGTTTGAATAGTTAGAATTTTATTTTTAAAAACAAAAAATGTTTTAGGATTAATTATTCAAATGCAAACAATTTTCATGTTGAAAGTTTTGTCAGATTCCAAAGTATACAAAAGATGCTAAATTTAAATATCCAAACAATCGACACAAGGTTTAGATTCCTTTTCAGATGCTTAATATTTCTTATGTTCAAAGTTTTAGGGTTTGAATATTTTTTTTGTCTTAATTGAATAATCAAAATTTATATGTAAGTGTTTTAATCATTTTGAAAAAAATTCATCTACAGTAACTATAAAATGTTTTTATATGAATAGATAGATCTTATTTTTCTGAAAATTATGATATATTATTCATATTTTGCCGAGTTGAAATGAAAAAGATATGAATTTTATAAATTCTATCCTATTTTTTGAATTAAAAATGCCCCCACCCCTTTAATGTAAGAAATAAATGCCCCCTTTAACACCGGTTCAAGCCACGAACCAGTGTTAAAGGGGGGGGGGCTACGCCCCTTTAACACTGGTTCGTGGCTTGAACCGGTGTTAAAGGGGGGAGGCGCGCGAAACGAATTCCCCCTCCCCCTTTAACACCGGTTCCAGCGATTTATAACGCGCTCGCCTCTTCCTTCTCCCCCCAGCCAGATCAAGCGCGTGCAGAGGATCCGTCACCGCTGTTGCCGTCCACGCAGTCGTCTTCGCCGTCCATGCCCTCGCCGTCGCCTTCCACGCCTTCGCCGTCGCCGTCCCGCGAGAGCGCGTCGCCGGGCCGTGACGTCGAAGTTCCACATGCCGCGACTGAAGCCACCGGCCGGCTACCTCCCCGCGCCTCTCCCTGCGCGCACCACTGTCAACACCCGGATTTTTAATCACAGATGCATGTTATGCCATACATCACAATCCCAGGATTACCATTTTTGTGAGACATAACAGATTTGGATATCAAAGTACATCATCCATTACAAACAATACATAAGGTCTTACACAAATAAGGATCTCATGATCCAGTTCCTAATACAATTCAAGCAGCGGAATAACGTAATATTAACGATAGCGTATGCGAAGCTCCATCTTCATGGTCACAGGCAATGCTGACGATGGGAGATGATCCTAGTTGTCGTAACCTTCCTACGGTCCGTCATCCTGATACTCCTCTTCATAGTTTGGCCACGGGAATAACCAGCGATAAATCCATGAGTACACTTGTCACATCCCAAAATTTTCCAAATTTTGAAATGTGAAAAATAATGTAACATACCACCCTTTTGTGTAATATTAATAAGATATGTTTGAGCATTGCATGCATGCATAACACTTGCACTTTGGTTTAATCAAGAAAGAACAAATAAAATCCTAAACCCTAACTTCCCCCCCTCTATTTGAAAACCATTCAAATGAGTTTTGTATTTGAAAAACTAACTACATGAGTTCAACCCAAAGTGAATAAAAGGGTTCCACATTATTTTATATACTTCATAAAAGTTTCTGTAATTTGAAATCATTAAAAACAGGTTTGAAATTCAAAATATAAAAAGGAAATCAGAAATCAGAAAAGAAAAAGGATTTCCAGGAAAAAAATCTAACCTAACCCTTTCTAGGCCGCATCCCACCTCTTCCCTCTCTCTCTGCTACCCACCGCAGCTAGCAGCCAGCCCAGCCGCAGCCCAGCTTGGCCCAGCGCGGCCCGGTACCGCTTCACCCCGCCCCTGTCGTCTTCGTCCCACTGCCGAAACATATCGATGGCTCTCCGCCAGCCACCCGATGCTCCATCGCGCGCCAAGATCATCGCCGCTGCCCCCGCGAGCCTATATGATCCTCCAACGCCGCCCTAATGAACCCTAGACCCGTTTTCCCTATTTTCCCCCACCTCGCCAGAACCCTTGCTCTCAGGAGCTCGCTGGCGTCACCGTCCACGACCACCCCGTGGTGCACCGAGGCCACTGCTGGAAGCGCCTCGCCGCCCTCGTCCTCCTCACCGAAGCACGCAAGAAGGGAAGGATCCACCTCGACGGAATCGTCCCCGAACCGCCACCAGTCGCCGAGGTTGTCGCCGTTGATTTGGCGCCGTCTCTCTTCCCCCGGCCTCGCCGTCACCACCATCGTGCTCAGGGTGAGCTCACGGTGCTAGCGCACCCCTCCGTTTGCCCCCTCCCCCTCTGTGTTGTCTTCCCCGTGAGAGCCCGACGCCGCCGCCGCTGTTCATCGTTGCGTCGCCCTCTCCGGTGATCAAGAAGAAGGGGCGCTGCTACCTTTTGGCTCATTGCAACTGTGCGAGTCCAGCGCACCCCCTCTCGCAGCCCCACGCGTGCTCTGTAGCCGAGATCGAGATTGATCTGGAGCTCCTCTCCATTGCTGACGTCAGCATTACATCATGCTGATGAAGTAAATCTTTCTCTTTTGTTTTTATTTTCAGAAAATCATTTCAGTAAATATTAAATATATGACAATCGGGCCTTGCCTATCAGGGTTTTAATCATTTTCATAAATATTTTCTGAAATTAATAAAAGTCTAACATGTGGGACCAAGTTGGAAATTATTTCAAATATTCCAAAAATGTTTAAAATGAATTAAAATTTGGGAAATTCTTACTTAATTCATTTTAAATCAGAAAAATACAAATAATTTACCAAAATGTTCAGAAAAAATGAAACCTATCCAACTAGGCTGTCATCATACATTGTTAATCAACTTTGATAGCAAGTTTAATTAGAAGAACCAATTGAACCTCACAGGTGATTCCGATGATCCCCCTGTTTTAGGGTTTGGACTTTCGGAACCCCCTTTAAAGTTACCAAGCATGTTTTAGGGTTCAATTCAACACTATTTAACTTGTCATATCATCCATATTGTATGAGCACTGCACATGCCATGTTTTGAGTGTTGCTTTCTCTTTTCCGGTGATTGGTTCTCGCGAATAGGAACCGAACCCGAAGCTAAAGTCAACGCCACCGAAGAGCAGTATCAGTCCAACAACGGACAAGGCAAGAGAAGCCCCACTCATACATATGAATCCTATGTTTACAAAGTATTCAATTCTCGACATATGCATTCGGTTCAATAGTCTTTTATCAGTAGATAGAGTAATCCTATCTGATGCATATTTCCCTTTGCGAACTATATTACCTGATCCACTGCTCCTAGCATAACTAGGGTCTGGCTTATGAGCGTCGCTAGTGCCACAAGTTTAGTCAAGATTAGCCATGCTTAGTGATCCGATGCTGATCATTCAGGTGATGCACCGGAGATGCGAATGAATCTAGTATGGTAGGATGTGGTGATGTGATCATAGATGGATGATACACATGCTAAGGCTTGAATGGTAGGCCACTTGGGTTGTGGTTCTTGTAGTCCCATACTTTGCACCCCCAGGACCCGATGTTCTTGCCTCTTGAACCAAGATGAGCGTACAACCACACGGGGGCCTGGAAACCCCCTTGACCAACTAACTTGCCTAGTAGATTCCATGAGTCACATAGTTTGGGATTTCCATTCGACATACGCATCTTGGTTGTTCTTGAATGGAGGTGAACGAGGTGCATTCATAACAAGTAGGTAAGTGTGGCCAGGAACAAGAAATGACCGGCATCCGTAATCTTGAAACCTGCGCACATCATTAGGGACCAGCTTCGGGACTTGACCCGTTATGGCGGCATCTCCCTAGTGCGTGACTCATGGTCTCGGCGAAAGCAAGGTAAAGGTCGTTGTCAACCACTCTCTGCCGGCCTTCCAAGGAAGAGGGATAATAATTTGGCATTAAGAATCGGTACGTATGTCTGGGTAAAGTTGTGCACCCCTGCAGGGTTATTAATCTTTTCGAAAAGCCGTGTCCACGGTTATGGACGACTTGGGAACGGACGTGAAGATCATAGAGAACTATAACCGAATGTTAAAACTTGCCAACTAAAGTGAGATCTGGAATACTTCCTCGGGGTTGTTGAGGGGGTAGTCCGGGAAGAGTGGTTCAGCTGATGATGATGCTTGGTTTATATCAAATGATCTATAGTTGAAGTCTTATTCCCCTTTTGAAAATGATCTGACTAGACGAGTTCTTCTCCCTGTACTCAGCCATAAGTCTTTCGGAGTACACCTTGTACTCAGCCTTGCTCGTTGATGTTTTTATACAGATGATGCTACCCCAACTGAAGGTGGTTTCTACGTCGAAGTCGACGAGTAGTCGGGGTTCCCGGGCAGCAGCCTAGGATCTATGGAAGGGTCGCTACTTTTGTTATGGTCTCTTAGGCCCTTTGCTAAGTTTGTTGTTTAGAACAACTTGTTTGCTTCCGTTGTTTGATGTAATGATGGGTCTGTGAACCTTGGCTTATATGACTGGTTTGTAACTCTCTTAAGAGTTTACCTTATTAATGTATGGTTTGTATGTTCTGTAATGTTACCGACCTTCCCCTGCGCATTTCGTAATTTAGGTTAGGCTTATATCAGATGAGTATCTGGTATTTGTCTAGCCCTGATCCCGGGTCGTGACAAATAAATAAACAAAATAAATATTTATTGAAATTTAGGGTGAAAAGAAACTTTTTTGTTTCTAAATGGAAATTTAAAAACCCATATTGAACAAACTTTGAATAAAGTTTGAATCCAACTAAATTCAAATAAAGTGAAATGCATTCTTCATAAATGCATCTTGAAATTTAAACACTTGGAAATTAGCCAAACTCTAAAACCCTAATGGAAGAAGATTAAGATAAAAGGAATTAATTTCCAAAGCTAAATAATGCTCCTATCTAAAATCCATACCAAATGGTGATCAAATTAATCCTAAAGAGATATAAAAGGATAAAAAAATATTAAATGAGATTTTACAAATTGGAATCACCAAGTTTGGATCTTTAAATAAAAAGATATGGATTTTATAAGGTAAAGAAAGAAATAATAAATAAGGAGTATTTAAAAGCCAAATTAAAACTTGGCCTAATCCATAAGCAAATGAAATGAATATAATCCAAATCCAAATGAAATAAATGGATAAATAATATTCAAATAAATAAAATGGCCTTAACCAAATTCTATTCCATTTGATTAAAGACAAATCCCTAATAAGAATGATTAATTAAATCATGGGAAAATAGTAATTCAAATTGCCAAGTGAAACAAAAGTTATTTAATTAACTTAAATGAAATAAAAGAATCATTTAAAGTTATATGGAATTAAATCCATATTTGATTTTATTGGAATAAAGACAATTGCCCAAATTAAATGATTAATAATCATATTAAAATACTTTAAATAATTCAAAGTGAATTATTTAACACCCTATTAAATAAATAAACCTACTGAAAAGGTTTTGATAAAAATTTGAATTTAAATAAGAATGGAAATTATATTTAAAATCTTATTTGAATTAGGGCAAGAGCCTATTTTAAATAAAATATAAACCATAAAAGAATAAAGGAATTATTCTAAAATAGACTTAAAATAACTATTTAAAACAGTATAGCAATATACTGAACATTTAGAAAAGGTTTGAAATCATTTGAATAAAATCAAAATAGAAAATCTAAATAGAAAAACAAAAATGAAACAGAACAAAACAAAATGGAAACCAGCCAGACCAGGCCCAGCAAGCCCAGTCCAGCCCAGCACCAGCCCACTCCCTCTCTCCCCGTGAGAAAACGCTTCGCACCAGTGAACCTACCCACGCAGTCGATGACGACCGGACCCCACCACTCCTCTCTCTCACTCGGTGACGAAGCGACCCCACCTCCCTGTCATCTTCCCCACCCGCGCGCTAGAAATGCCTATGTGGCATTCTTTTATTAATTGTTCATTATTTCTGTAAGTAAAGCTACATGTTTTTATATATTCTGAAAAGTATGGTTAAATGTGATTTTTGAGATTTGGAATTAACTCAAAAGCTCTTATGGTTGAATTTTGAAAAATGTTTGAATGCAGAAAAGCTTCTGCCTTGTTATTTTTACCATGGGTGATCTCCAAATCTAAATGGTTTGATCCAACGGGCTTGGATTAAGCTTTCCAGTATCTTTCTAACAAAATTGGTTTCATGCATTTTGGTCCAGTGAATCGAGCTGGGTTGATTTTTGAATCTAGCTACATAACTGTGTTTGAAATTAAATGAATAAAACTAACTTTGAATTGTTGGGTCGCGCGGGATGTTTAACTGGGCCGGCCCACTATGCACAGCGCACGTGCGGGCGGGTTAAGTGGTTGTCCCCACGCGTCAGTGAGACAGTGATGGGCAAAGCGATACTCGGTGATCTAGGCCGCACGATCTAACTCTGATCGAACAACTCTGGTTCATCGTCCACGTCGGGCAGCGCCGACGAGACAGAACCCTAGCGCGGCTGGTGGGAGTCGTGGTAGGCTCACCGGGGCTCAGGCGATGGTCGGCGATGCGGGTGAATGACGAAGTCGACGATGGCGATCCTCCTGGTACTGGCAGCTTCTCCTAGGGCGGCTCCAATCGATGGAGCCTCTCCTCCTCTACAGCGGCGAACTCCGGTGAAATTCCGGCCACCTGGTGCTCGCCTTGCTCCGGGAGTGAGTGGGTGTGATCAGTGAGAGGTGGGGAGTGAACTGGTGTGAAGAAAACAAGCGGGGGAGGCCTCCTTTTATAGTGGCTGAAGGGGACCGATGGGCGCGGGCTGAGCTTGTCGTGGTCGACGGCACAGAGGGCTAATGGCATGGGCGCCGTTAGGGGGCGGTGTTGTGCTCCCTGGAGAAGCTCAACAGCATGGTGGCGAGGCGTGGGGCGGTGCTGACCGGTCGGAACGCATCGACGCACTGGGCAGGTCCGACGGTGATTTTAATGGCACCGAGCGTGCATGGTCCGCGCGACAGCGAACGAGGTTGTCTGGCGGGGTGCTGGAGTGTTGGCGATCACGTATGCAAGCGGTGAGGGCGGCGCGCGGTCTGTGGGCGCTGGTTGAGTGTGGCGCATTGGCGCACTCTCGGCTCGCACGCAATGAGACTTGGCAAGCTCGGGCAGTGTGGTCCAGGGGCTGGCAGTGTTGGAGGCTTGGACAGGGGGTTTCGATGGACGGTGGTCAGTGCTCCAGACATGCTTGCTAGGCTTGGTGCTGCTCCTAGCTCGCTGTCGCATGTAGGTGGCAATTTAGGCTCGACATGGTCACCATTAATGGCTATGCCAAGCTCATAGTGGTGCTAAGTCTTGTTAATTGGGCTAGATCATCTACTGAGAGTGTGGTGAGAGCTAGAGAGGGAACAATGTTGGCCAAAATCACTGCTCACTATAGTGTTTGTTTGTTTGCTGCAAACAAGTTGTTTGATGAAATGGCTGAAAGAGATTCGAATTTGAATTTTGGATTCAAACTTGGTGGGTTTGCTAGTCACATACTAGGGAGTACCTGGTTAGTTGGATTAGTCAAGGGGCACTGGTTTGGTTGGGTTTTGAAAATGTGTGATCTTCACATATGATAAAGATTCAATTTTTACTTCTGATTTCAATGAGGTTGCCAAATGTTTTCGCAAGTTTGAAATGTGGGCTTTGATTCACTTTTACTTGGTCTAGCAAGGATGAAAATATTTGGAAAAGTTTCATTTTGAAATCTTGGACTAGAAACAGTCAAAGTGACCTAGTGAGCAAGATTGGCAAAAAAATGACCATTTGCTTTAATTGATTTGTTTTTGATTTTCTCTTTGTTTGTTTCTTCATGGAAATGTTTTATATGATATTATTTTCATTCGTAAACCATTTCTTGCTATTTAGGTTAATCACACAAGTTCATTCATGCATTTATCAAATCATCACATACACAAATGCATTAATATGATTTTAATTACTCAAAGTTTTTCTTAACCCTAATTTTAGTGATTAGAGTTTCATGATCATTGTTTTATATTTTTGGGATGTTACAAACCTTCCCTCCTTAAACAGAATCTCCGAGATTTGAAAAAGAAGACAAAAAATATTACCTAGGATTTAAAGAGATCAGCAAACTCTGTCCTGATGTGATCTTGCTCCCAGGTAGCTTATTATTCAGTGTGGTTGCTCCAATGAATCTTGAGAAACTTGATGCTTCGGGTCCTGGTGGTTCTGAAAGCTTCTTCCAAAATACGGACGGGTACTTCGGGATACGTCAGGTCATTGTTGATCTCTATGGTTTGGTGATCAATGTTCTTGAAAACTTCGGTCTTCTTCGGAAATTCAAGGCATTTGCAAAGTAACGATATATGGAACACATTATGTATTGCTGACATTTCCTCGGGCAGTTCCAATTGATATGATACTTCCCCTCGACGATTAAGAATCTTGAAGGGTCCGATATATCTGGGGGCTAACTTTCCTTTGAGCTAGAAACGCTGCATTCCCTTCAAAGGCGACACTCTGAGATACACAAAATCTCCGATATTGAAAGCGAGGTCTCGACGTCTCTTGTCGTTGTAACTCTTCTGTCTTGACTGGGCGATCTTGAGGTGCTCACGAATCTTGTGAACTTTCTCTTCTGCTTCTCGTAGGACGTCGGGTCCAAAAATCTGAATCTCTCCTACTTCCGACCAATTCAAAGGGGTGCGACACTTCCTTCCATACATGAATTCAAATGGGGCCATTTGCAGACTAGCTTGATAACTGTTGTTGTATGAAAATTCTGTGAAAGGCAGACAGTCTTCCCATTTAGATCCATATTCTAGCACACATGCTCTCAACATATCTTCGAGTATTTGATTTACTTTCTCCGTTTGTCCATCAGTCTGAGGGTGATACTCTATACTGAAATCTAGTCGGTTTCCTAAACCTTCTTCGAATTTCTTCCAGAATCTCGAGGTAAATTGAGTTCCTCGATCCGATATAATGTTCTTGGGGACTCCGTGCAAACTGACGATTCTAGCGGTGTATAACTCTGCTAGCTTCGAACTCTGGTATGTGGTCTTGACTGGTAAGAAATGGGCTACTTTGGACAATCTGTCAACTATGACCCAGATAGAGTCATTTCCCCTACTAGAAGTAGGCAATCCGGTGATAAAGTCCATACTAACTAAATCACATTTCCATTCCGAAATCTGCAATGGTTGCAACAGTTCTGCAGGTTTGTGATGTCCCGCCTTGACTCTTTGACAGATATCACACTTGGCGAAATAGCTTCCGATTTCTCTCTTCATCTTATGCAACCAAAACTGCTTTTTCAAATCCTGGTACATCTTTGTTCCTTCGGGGTGGATAGAATGAAGAGTATCATGGGCTTCCTTCAAAATAAGTTCTTTCAAATCTGAATCTGTTGGTATACAGAGATGTCCTTTGTACCACAGAACTCCCTCTTTGTCTTCGGTGAATCCGGGTACTTTGCCCGTACCGATACGACGTTTGATTCCGTCGATACTAGCATTTACTCTCTGCGCCTCCTTGATCTGATTGATCAAAGTGGGTTTAAGTTCTATGCTAGCCAAAAATCCTTCACTCACTAATTCCATTCGGAAATCTTCCATCTCTTTGTGCAATCTTGGTTGCTCGTTCAAAATCATGGAGTTCAAGCGGCACGGCAATATGCTACCACATTGGCTTTACCGGGGTGATAGTGAATGTCCAGATCACAGTCCTTGATTAGCTTGATCCATCTTCTCTGCCTCATATTCAGCTCCTTCTGAGTGAATATATATTTGCTCTTGTGATCCGAATAAATCTCACAACGGTTTCCCATGAGATAATGCCTCCAGGTCTTCAGGGCTAGAACTACGGCTTCTAGATCAAGGTCATGGGTTAGATAATTTTGTTCATGCTGCTTCAGTTGTCGGGATAGATAAGATGTCAATTTACCTTCTTGCATTAGCACACATCCGAGACCGATCTTGGATGCTTCACAACACACATCAAAGGGCTTTGTGATATCCGGCATGATCAATATTGGGGCTGAAATCAATCTCCTCTTCAGTTCCTGAAAACTCGCTTCACATTTGTCCGTCCATTCAAACTTCTTGTCCTTCTTTAGCAATTGGGTCATGGGTCTGGCAATACTCGATAATCCTTCTACAAACTTGCGATAGTATCCTGCTAATCCGAGAAATGCACGAACTTCGGTTTGAGTGGTTGGGGCTTGCCAATCTTCAACATCCTTCACCTTCAGAGGGTCAACGGTAATTCCTCCTGCTAATACAGTATGTCCGAGGAATCCTACTGTAACCAGAATTCACATTTGCTAAACTTGGCATATAGTTGATGCCCTCTAAGGGTGCCAAGAATGGTCCTTAGGTGTAGCTCATGTTCTTCTTCTGATTTGGAATAAATCAGAATTTCGTCTATGAAAACAATGACAAAATTTTCCAGGAAGTCCATAAAATTCTTATTCATGAGGTTCATGAAATAACCGGGGGCATTGGTTAATCCAAAATACATGACAATATACTCGTATAATCCATATCTAGTGGTAAAGGCAGTCTTTGGAATATCCTCTGCGCGAATCTTGAGTTGATGATAGCCAGTTCTAAGATCAACCTTAGAAAACACTTTGTGTCGTGGTATTGCCGACGAGTACGCCATGGAGGGGTCCTCACAGTGCGTGTTTAGAGACGTGGGGGAAGGCGGACGGTTGACGGGTACAAGGTAACACAGCTTACCCAGGTTCAGATCCCACAATGGTGGCGGAATCCTACTCCTTCTATAAATCACTATAAGGGCAATATGCCGAGTTACAGAGATAGGTTCGTTGTGTGAGGTGTGACTAGAGAGTATAAGTTATCGTGTCCTAAAGGCTCCCATAGGCCCGACTTATATAGTCGCCAGGTCCTAGGGATACAGGGAAAAGTCCTAGCCGGACAGGTTACAGAGTCCTACACCGTCTATTACTAGTCTAGCGTGTCTTGTACTCCAAGGCTCCGGGTAGGCTGGTGACTCCACTGTAGCCTTCCTTTATCTGGCATGGGCCTCCCTTCTGGATCCATCTAACTGGGACGCCCAGCAGGCCATGGTCCATGCTACCAACTGTGGGCCACCCGGGTTATCCGGATAGGAGACATGCTATGAGGATACCCATATAGCATATCCCCAACAGTAGCCCCCGGAAAACTCCGAGATCTTGCGCCGTCTTGACTCTTGACGTAGAATGCTCGGTCTAGATCGATGTCGGCAAATCGTCAAGCAATATCTTGTAGTCCTCCCAAAGAACCCTGCAAGGTTTTCTCCATCTTCAATTAGTAAGTTGGAGAATTGCTGAATCTTCCATCATACTCTTCCGTAGCCGGACTGGATCCGTCCATGCCAGAATCTTCTAATGTGATGGTTCATCTGCCTATGACAGCTAGGGCGACGTAGACATAGGTCAGCAACGCCTCGTAACTCACACATGTAGAGAACGCAATCATGTCCACTTTTCCCACGCGAGCGATACGAACCGTTGGCAGCGACGGTTGGTACATGGCGAAATTTTCCGCACACGCCGTCTACGCTGCAACCGTTCGATCAAGCTGCACGAATCTTGATGCCGGAGATCACAAATAGTAACTGCGGTGGAAAATTTTCTTTTCACCCCATTCTCTCCTTCATCTTCTTCTTCCTCAGGCAAGTGTCTCCTCGAGCTCCCCACGCCTCGCACGAAAAACCCTAACTCCCAATCTCACCAGTCACCTCCAAACGCACCCAATGGTCAGCAGCAGCTCCATCCCTTCTATGGTGGCATCTGGAGAAGCCGCGGCGAAGCCGGCGAGCTCCGTCGTCGTGCCCCAGAGGGCCTGGTCATCCCTAAGTCCGTGGTGGTCGAGGCCACCGGCGGCGACCATAATCCAGCGGCGCTGGAACTGCTGGAGGAGGAATATGACTCCCACAAAGGAGACTGACACGGTTCAGACATCATGGACCGCGACATCAAAGAACTGATCGACGAAGGTTACCTCCCCACGACGGAGGGGCTCTCCTAGCGGGCGGCACCGGCTGGCGAGGTCACACCTTCTCCCCAAGCCGGAGAAAAGGTGTACCTCAAAGCATAGATGGTACGCGGTGTCTCCCTTCCCATCTCCAATTTCTTCCTTGCTGTCCTAAATCATTACCGAGTTCAGCCACAGAACCTCTCTCCCAATAGTATCCTAGCGCTTAGCAATGATGCGGCGCTTGTGAGGGTTATTTAGGGATTAAGCCTAGGCTAGATCTCTTCATCTATTTCTTCACCATCAAGTGGCGCCATTAGCTTAGAAATTGTGGCGCCATTAGCTTCAAGATCCGACCTGGCTGGCAGTTCCCTGACGTCGTCAGCCACGAGTCCTGCAAGAACTGGCAGCATACTTACTTCTACGGCCCAGATATCCCTCTGGCTAACCGATAAGTAACGTACCCGGACTTCGTTGATGGAGCCGCCGCCGAAGCCCCTACATGGAGATCCCAGTCCTCCCTTCCCTCCGACATCGACGCTTCCCACGCAATAAGGCGGATAGAGTGGTTCGTAAAGACGGGTTTAACCGGAATGGACCTAGCCATGTGCTGGTTCATCAGGCGGATCCAGCCTTTGCAGCACCGCTCGAAGCTGATGCACGAGTATTCCAACGATAGAAGGGATAGCCTCCGCATCTCCGTGGACAACTTCTCGAGCGACTGCGTCAAGATTCTCCTCAAGGACATTGTCAAGGTGAAGGACAAGAAGCATGGCTTCGCCATCACCTACAACATGTTTGTAGAGAGCAAGTGCCCGAAGGTAACTTCTTATTTTCCTTGTATGACATATACTCCAGTTCCTCCGTCTTAACCTTTTCCATCTCATCTAACACGGTGACCTTTCACTTAACAGCTTAGCGATCTAGAGGAGGATATCATGGCTGTCCAAATCTATGATCAAAAGATGAAGGAAGTCACAGTCGTGTCCGACGACGATGTTCTGTTGTCTCGAAATCGGAAGAGCGCCACCTCTGACGCTGACGATGGAGGCAAGAAGAAGAAAGCGGAAGGTGGATCCTCCAAGAAGACTACCGCCGCCCTGGAGGCGGATAAAAGAAAGGTTACCGGGATCCCTTTTGCTAAAGCACCGCCTCTTGTGTAAGCTTCTTTCCCTCCGACATTGTCCATTTTGAAGGAAATATGCCCTAGAGGCAATCATAGAGATGATGATATTTCATATGTATCCATGAGTTATTGTAATGTTCCTTGAATATCCATATCAGCAAACTTGTATTGATTGGCAATTATGTGAATTGTTTGTGAAACTCTTTACTTGTATGGTTATTTAAGAGTTGTCCCTAGTCGGAGTTCATGTGAGGACACACGTGAATATTAGACCAGCACATCGATTGGTTGATGACTATGTTTCGCAAGTCATAGACATGGAGATGTCAAACCAATGATGTGGACACATGTTATGAACATGGGGTTGGACTGACCCAACTTGAGACTGGAAATTAGTTGCAGCTCTCTCTCTACACATCGTGTACGTTTTGTCCTTAGACCTAAGATTGTCGCATGTACTTGAGATGTGGATAGACCTACTTTGGGGCTATCAAACGCTGCACCGTAAATGGGTAGTTATAAAGGTAGCTTTCTGGTTTGTCCTGAAGCATGCTGCAAGGCATGGTCAATCAAGCTGGGATTTGCCTCTCTCTACTTGAGAGAGATATCTCTGGGCCCCTCGAGTGATCAGATCCAGAAATGCATGGCCGTGCTACATATGGTTATGAGTTAACCTAGTAAAGGGATTCCGAATCACGGTATCGAGAAAGGGAGGTCAGCTTGGAGCTAGACCAAATATCGTGAGGCAAAGGGAAAGACATGTACTAAGCCTTATGATGGTTCATCTGATATGACCTTTGTATGCGTTTAGGAGTTAGCACGTCTTGCTAGAGGCCGCTACCAACTATTGACAGAATAAGTGTATTCGTGTCATGTCTATATGCATATGAACCTATAGGGTCACACACTTAAGGGGCTGGAAGCCTAATGAGGATTGGATCCGAATTAGACCAGGCTTAGGCTACTAATGGGCTCCTAATGTAGAAGCTCACTAGGGATGCCTATATGAGATAGGGTGGAGCGAGCTGGCCAGATAGAGACCTCAGATCATTCCCAGCCGCCACTCCTCACGCCTGTGTTGCACGCGCGGACCTAGCAGTCCGGCGTCTGACGCTTCCACCCTGTACGTGTGGATACCTCGGAGGTGCTGCATCTGTAGCGCTTGGACGAGCCACGCAAGGGGAGCTGATCGTAGGACAAGGACAAGGAGGAGACGTGGAACGTCTGCACTGCCTCGGCGCGCTTCATCAATTCTATAACTGCGCGTCTAGTGGTAATCCCGTGATCTATGACAACAGTAATCCTCGTATACGCGGTAGAATTTTTTTGATTTGCACTAGTGTAGCCTACCCATATCCCTTCACATTTGTCTGTCTTATTCCCGTACTTATGCATTTTGCACGTTTTCAGGAAGAAAGCCACGACCAGCTTGAAGAAGACCTCAAAAACTTCGGGGGCATCTAGAACCATCAAGGATATGCTGCATCGTGACGCATCTCCTGCCATCGCCCCTGTCACTCCCATCTTCAAGCCTTCGTCCGCTCCGACAAGCTCTCAAGCCAAGGAAGCAGCTGGCCCTTCCGCCATGGAAGTAGACTCAGGTGCCTCTACCGAGCTTGTTGTTGTCGGCGAACAGGCAACGCAGGAGAGTGCCGCACACCAAATGGCTGAAGCTCCGGCTAAGGATACCATCGGTAGCGGTAAGGCGGTGGTGGAAGGTGGTACTTCTGCCGAAGGCGGCACCCCCGTACCCAAGAAAACCATAGAGTTTCCGAACATAGTCTATCTGGTGCTTACGTTGGGTAGCACTTCTCTGCTTCCTGGTGCGGCACCGACATCTCCGACGTGCAGTCTAGAGGAGCTTCTCCGGCAAGCAGAGATCTTGCAAGGAAACAGTGCATCCTTCGGCAAGCTGCTGGCTGAGAGTGCTACCAACCTCAGGATCATTGCACTTGTAAGTTTTATTTGCATTTCATATGAGTATCCCACTGTAGCCCCCGTGGATTTAGATGGAAAACCATAGGTCTTTGCGCCTGAATGCACTAAGAGTGACTAAGCTAGAAAACTTCTCACTATAGCCCCCAAGCATATAGATGGAATGAATTTTTCCAACTAGATGCTTTAAGAGTAGCATATGCAGTGTTTATAAATTTCGATACTGTAGCCCCCAAGCTTCTAGTTGTAACTGAATTAGTTCCGACTAGATGCTTAAAGAGAAGCTAAGCATACATCCGAGTTGAAAACTTTATACTATAGCCCCCAAGGTTCTAATCGAAAACTGAATTAGTTCCGACTAGATGCTTAAAGAAAGATTAAGCATGTTGTTAAGTTAAAAACTCTCGCTATAGCTCCCAAGCGTCTAGGTGGAAATTTTATGGCTAGATACTCCAAGTAGACCAAACAACGATTAACTTTTTTTCTTTCCATAGAATGAGAATGCTCGAAGGGGCATGGCCAACGACAAGTATCAGAAGATGCGCGCGGACTTGGAAGCCGAAAAGGGTAAAACTGCCTTCTTGAAGGAACAGATCATCAAGAGCAAGCCTCTGTTTTTCCTTTCTTTTTCCGTATTCCGACTTGGTCTTGTGCATTCTCCGAGTACTCACTGTGTAGTATCCTTTCTCCGACTTGTAGAAACCATTTCCAAGGCTAAGGATATTATCGAGAAATCCAAGCACATTCAGCAGCTGGATAGCGAGAACAAGATCCTCAAGGAGGAGAGGAAGGACATGCTGAAGATGCATGAAGAATCAATGAAAGTCCTGCAGGACTCCGCCACCGAGGAGATAAACTGCTTGAAGGAGGAAATCACTATCTTGAAAGAGCAGAAGAAAGCTGGTGATGAGCAAAATCAACGCCATCATGAAGCGTACAAGCTCCTCCAACAATAACGGGACTCCATGGCAGATACCCTCTAGCAAGCTCAGGCCAGCATCTTCAGTAAGTGACTCTCCGTCTTGGATTTCTGTAGTCTGAATACCCTGATTTTTTGAACTCATGTGCTCCTTTGTCGGAAATTCGTAGATCCTATGGGTTTAACCCGGTCGCCTCCTCCGGCAAAGGAATGCATGGTCCTTGTCGGCAACATTATCAACAACGCCATCGCGCAAGCCAAAGAGATTTCCAAGCCCCTCTAGATCAATATCAAGGCATCGGACTATGTGACGAAGTTCTTGGAGATTCTGCGCCGAGCCCCTGAGCGTATTACAAGCTGGAAAGCTTCATGTGCATGGGCCAGTGCAAGGATGGCGTTGTCCATGGTCAGGACACACTACGAGAATGCCGACATCGACACGGATGACGAAGGTAGATGACGAAGGACAAAAGATAAATCACGAATCTATCTTGGCTTCACTCGCGGGTTATGACACCAGAGTCGCCGAGTTGGTCGACGTTAACATCTTCGTGCCAATGAGTACCATCGATGGCAGCAACCAAAGCTCCTACGAGTCCCTCTATAATGCCGACTTCGAGGGCGACTCTCCTGCTACCGATGATGTTGCTTCCAAGTCGCCTGGGCCAGAGGAATGAAAAACAATTTGTAATATTTGTTTCCTCTGTAATGTGTATGCGGAAAAAATTATGTGTTAATTTAAGGCGGAAAACAATGATGTATGTCCTGCTACTTAAGAACTATTTCCAGCATGTATATATTATTAAGCAAGTGTTGGCTTATCCATTACTTTGGTTCTTATGCTTGACTTTTCGTGAGTTGGAAGACTCGTTCTCAGAACCATGCGCTCAGGTGATGATGCCCAATGGCACCGTCAATACCTAAGCACAAAATCGCCGACAATAAGTGCCGAAAGTCAATACTCCAGAATCCACATAAAAACAACAAAGAACGTGTAGACCAGAAAACTTAAGCTAACGCCCATAGGCGGAATTTTCACAAGTGCAATTGCAAAGCTTGTGCATAGAGGTTCTATATGATCCAAAAATTAACACTAAAGGAGGTAAAAGACTCAGAAATATGAGTGAACCTAAGAGCTTTATTTCATTGATCATATAAGAGGTACACAATTAGATAAAAAATGCTAAGTGTAGAAAGGACGTAGTTGTGCTATGTTCCATGGCCGATCAAGCTCCGGGTAGTCATCAACCGGGTCAAGTCGCTTACGCTTATGATCCTCGTTGGGTCTATCCTTCAGTTCACGATTGTCAACGAGGTCGTAAGACCCATTGAGTAGCGCCTTGCTTATGATGAACGGTCCTTCCCATGGCGGGGATAATTTGTGTGACTTCTTCTGCTTGAGTCGGAGTACCAAATCCCCCTCTTTAAACGAGCGATGCCAAAAGCGGCGTCTATGGTAGCTGTATAGCTTCTGCTCGTAGATGGCGAATCTTTGGCATTCCAAAATGCGCTCCTCCTCGAGAAGGTCCACATCTAGGCGTCTGGATTCTTCAGCGTCATCTTCGTCGTAGGCGGTAACCCTTGGTGCATCATGAAGTATGTCGGAAGGTAGGATGGCTTCTGCTCCATATACCATCAAGTAAGGGCCGTAACTGGTGGATCTGTTGGGTGTAGTTCGTAAACTCCACAGGCAATTCTTCCGCCCAGGCTCCAGCTGCTCTATGTAGCGGTGCCTCAAGACATGGCTTTATTCCCTGCAGAATCAATCCATTGGCTCGTTCAACTTGACCATTGGATTGTGGATGTGCCACAGATGCAAGGTCAAGTCGGATGCCCTTCTCCCAACAATATGCCTCCACTTCTCTGACTGACAAGTTGCTACCATTGTCGGTGATAATGCTATGTGGGAGACCAAATCTCACCACTAGATCCTGGACAAACCTAAGGGCAGTTGCCCCATCGATCTTTCCAATGGGTTTAGCTTCTATCCATTTAGTGAATTTATCAACTTCTACTAGCAGATGTGTAAACCCACATGGTGTTGTCTGTAATGGTTCCACCATGTCTAGCCCCCAGACTGCAAATGGCCAAGTTACTGGTATTGTTCTCCATTCTTCAGCAGGAACATGTGGTTGTCAGGCATAATACTAGCATCCCATGCATGTCTCAACCAGCTTGTCCACGTCCGCCTTCATGGTCAGCCAGTATAATCCTTGCCGGAAGGCTTTCGCGACCAATGATCGAGGAGCGGCGTGATGCCTGCAATCTCCGAGATGGATTTCGCGTAGGATTTCAATACCTTCTAGCTGGAAACACACTTAAGGTATACACCAGTAGTGCTTCTTTTGTAGAGTTGTCCATTGATTATGGTATAGCCCTTTGCTCGTCGTACTATTTGCGGTCTTGTGACCTCGTCGTTGGGCAAAGTTCCGTGTTCGAGATATTCCATGAACGGTTTTGTCCAAGTTGGAGGGACCTTTGCCACCATGTGGACGAATGTAAGATCCCTCCCTTTATAAAGGTAAGGATCCATGTGATTGCAATGCTAGTCCCTAGATCAATGCTAGGATTCACAGTTTAAGATGAAGTACACAGAAACAAAGGTCATTATTACATATCATTCCAGAGACAAACATAGTCTTTTACAAACTCCATGGCCACAGGCCTAATACAAGAGTTCAAATATATAATAAGATAAATAAGTCTTCATCTTCATGTGCCACAGGCAAGCATGTTGAGTGTAGACTCATAACCCCTATTCATCATCAGAATAACCTTCAACATCACAAGTTACAGCCATAGTGGGTCAATACATTGGAATAGTATTGGCAAGTGATACCTTAGAAGAATATTAGTGGTCTAGATACTATATGCATTTTGGCTAAGGGTAGTTTAGGCTTGCTTTGCTCAAAATAGGTTTTACCTATCAGTTGAAAACACTAAGTTTTTCTTTGACAAAATCTTTCCCAAGGAACCCCCAATAGAAATTGGTGAACCTTCACCCTTGTTCAACCACAAGTTTTTACTTAGAAATTGGGATTAGGAGATTCTTTATAGCTTCCATGTCTTGATGCTCAAGTTGTCCAATACCAGGGACATGGCTAAGTACTTAGATTCTTCCATCTGCAGAGGTTGTGCACTTTCCCCACAAGACTTCATTTTCACCAAGACAGGACCTTTTAGAAGCCTTCCCTTAGACCAAATGGACGCGCTCCAACCTATCATCCCACTACCACCAACTGTCCAAATGGCTAAGTTATTGCAACCTATATGATCCAGGCAGAGCCCATAATGCCATGTGGCTGCACTAGAAGCTTCTTATCATTTGGCATCTCAAATCCCTTTGTTCCTGGGTGGCTTCCACAAGTGCGATACACAAGGTAAACCATAGACATGGGCCTTGTGTAACCACTCAACACAAACCATTCCTTCTATTCCACCCAGGTGTTTCTTTCACTTAGTTGTTTTATTAAGCAAAAACACAAGTCCAAAGACTTAGAAATATTTTCTCATAGCATGAATATTTATAACCTCCCTTGGTTGCTACTAGCTAGGCTAAGCATGGCATTTAGAAGCATCTTAACTTAGAAATTTCTAGCAATTCTATAACTACTGGGATTTCCCAAGCATAGCATATAGATCAAATTATTCATTCAAGTACTATACAAAATATTTCTAGTGCATAGTTGAAAAACATAGGAATAAAATCATGAAGCACCACTTGCCTTGGTAGTTTGGGGAGTAGCAACAATCTTCACAATCACAATCACTATTTGCACCAAAATCTACACATAAAATAATGGCACCAAATCACATACAAAATATATACAAACAAAAATATATGAATGCATGCAAAATGCCATGTGACGATTTTCTACATAAAACAAGACAAGTGCATAGTACTGAATCTTAAACAAGTTCAAAACTTGCCAAATAAATCTTACTTGAACAACATAACAATTTTCAAATAATTACTATACACAATTTATGCCTATATTTGTTTCTGCAAAATCAACCATTTTTACAGAGGCAAAACATTAAACACATTGCATAAATGGAAAGGATTTTCTCTCCTGATTCCAATGATATAAAATTTGTCAAATTTGGACGTGGGAATCAAAAGTTATGAATTTTACAAGTTTAAACATCTAATAGATTTAAGTTCTGTTTTTAAAACAAAGGACTGGCCACGTGGCGTGTTTCTATTCGCCCATACCATTTCGCGTGGATCGACTGACGTGAACCACATGATCTAAATGAAATCGCACAGTCAGATCTGTCCCGTACCCCTTCGCTAAGTGATTCTATCAGATTCATTGGATCTAGATCTAACGGTCCTGGACCATGCGACCAAAGTTCGGCGGCGCTCTGCGACGCTCCGGCGAATACTGAGAGGGCTGGGTGTGTGGCATGGCTTACCAGATTCGCACGAACACGAGGAAGCTCAGCGTGGTCTTTGCTTGGACAGGGGCGCACTGGCACAGCCGGAAATCCTTGCCGGAGTTGGCTTCCGCGTCGGGTGCTCACTGCCGGAGACGGAGGGGACGTTCTACGGCGCAATAATATGCACGAATATCATTAGGAGATGCACATAGGCCAGGCGAACACGGCCGTGTGAACTAGGGATCAAGGGGCGGTCTGTTCTTACCGTGATTGCTCGTAGGAGTTGGACAGGGCTTCGGTTGTTTGCGGCCTTCGACGGAGACAATGACCTGGGGCGATATAGAGTAAACAGAATGTGTGAGAAGGTGCGCACGGGCAAGACAGGCAAGCTCGTATGATCGAGAGGGGAAGGGGAGCACGAGGTTCACCGAAATAGGTCGCCGGAGTGCTTCGGGCAGCGGAGTTGCAGCTCGAATTGCGGCAACCTGGTGGCGGAGTGGAGGTGCTGAGTGAGGGGAAAGACGCGCTGTGCGGATGGGTTTAAGTAGGCAGGGGCTCGACAGGAAACGCCTGCAGAATCAAGGGCATTTACGCCGCGCGATCAACGGCCAGCGGCGACATGTTCTTCGCGAGATTTGGGGAAGATGACGGTGACGTGGACGAGGCCCAATAGTCAGTGAGGAGGGGGTGGGTTCTGCGCGGGTGAGAAAACAGTGGGAAGGGAGGACCCGGGTGGGCTGATTCGCTTGCTGGGCTGGAATGGTGGCGCCAGGCCTAGTTGGGTTTTCCAATTCTTTTTTCTTTGTCTGGTCTGGGCTGGAATTTCAGGATTCAATTTCAAACAATTCAAAAAGCATTTGAAATCCAAACCTTTTCTGGATTTTTGTAAAGTATAAACTTCATAAAATTAGACATAAAACCTTGCTGTCTCATTGGACTTGCCTGGTCTTATTGGAAAAATCAAAATAAACAGTGCCATAGCATTTGATTTGAATATGTTTAGAAGATGGTTTTAAAACCATATTTGTTTTGTAAATTTTTGTCCAAACTCTAACATTCAACCAAAACAACATGAGAGCAAACAAAGCTTGGTTTAAAACAATTATACTCTCATTTGAGAGTGGCATTAGATTAATGTTTGCTCACATAAAATAATAGCACTAAGTGCTTCTGTTTTCTTGAAATGAGTTGGAAATTGATCCCTAAATGATATGCATGAATGAATGATATGAAATCTTTGAAAACATGATTTTAGGGATGTTACAACGAAAGAGTCAACTCTATCCGGGTTGTCGATATCCGCTCCCTTCACGGATGGTGTCTGTAGATGCTCTAGGAAAACTCCTGGCGGAATTTGTTTGCGCCCTGATCCAAGCTTAGACAGCAGATCAGCCGCCTCGTTTTGCTCCCTAGGTACATACTTGACCTCGTAGACCAAGAAGCACTTGGCTATCTCGTCCACTTCGTCTCGATATGCCGCCATCATAGGGTTCCGCGCATTGCAGGTGCCAGCCACCTGCTAGGCAACCAAGTCGGAATCTCCACAACAAACTATGCGCTTGATGCCAATATCCTTGACTACGCGTAATCCGTGAATGAGTGCTTCATACTCTGCCATGTTGTTCGTAGCCTTGAAGTGGATCTGTAGAACGTAGTGTAGCTTGTCCCCAGTTGGTGACTATAGAATTACACCAGCCCCCGATCCGTTGAGAAGCTCTGATCCGTCAAAGTGCATCACCCAGTACTCTGGTTCCGACAACGGAGTAGCATCTGGCATCTCCGTCCAACTGCAATAAAATCCGCCAAGGCTTGTGACATGATAGCGTCGCATCTTTTTTAGGTGATCTCGAAGGCGGCAAGTTCAATGCCCCACTTCGTGATGACCCTTCCCATAGCATCGCTGTTGTTGATAATGTCGGACAGTAGAGTCTTGCTCATCACTGTGATTGGGTGCTCCTGAAAGTAGTGCCTGAGCTTCCGAGAAGCAAGGAATACTCAAAAAGCTATCTTCTGGTAGTGCGGGTAACGCTGCTTGGACTCCGTCAAGACCTCTCTTACGTAGTAGACTGGTCGTTGAACTCCATGCTCATAGCCTGGTTCCTTCCGCTCTACCACGACGATGATGCTGATTACCCGGTTGGTTGCCGCCATATAAATTAACATGGGCTCTCCAGGCTCGGGTGCTGCAAGGATGGGCGCTGAGGAAAGAATCTCCTTGAGCTGCTTCAATGCTGCATATGCTTTGTCCGTCCACGTGAATTTGTCCGCCTTCTTCAGCAACTTGTACAACAGCAGAGCCTTCTCTCCAAGTCGGCTGATGAACCGACTAACCGCTACAACACAACCTATTAGTCGTTGAATGTCCTTTAGGCATGTCGGTCGGTTTATGTTTAAGATGGCCTTGATTTTCTCCGGGTTGACATCGATTCCACGCTGGGAAACGATGAATCCCAACAATTTGCCGGCTGGAACCCCGAAGACGCACTTCTTAGGTTTAAGCATCATGTTGTATTTCCGGAGATTATCAAAGGTTTTTTTAAGTTGGAGATTAAATCATTTGACTTTTTAGACATCACTGCTATATCGTCCACATAGGCATGAATGTTCTGACCAATTTGATCATGTAGGCAACATTGCATTGTCCGCTGGTACGTAGCACCTGCGTTTTTCAGCACAAAGGGCATCGTAACATAGCAAAACGTGTTGTATGGAGTAGTGAACGAAGTGGCCAATTGGTCCGACTTCCTCATCTTGATCTGGTGGTATCCCGAGTATGCATCGAGAAAACACAAAAGTTCCGAGCCAGCCGTCGAATCAATGACCTGGTCAATGCGAGGCAAAGCAAACGGATCTTTGGGGCATGCTTTGTTCAAGCCGGTGTAATCAAAGCACATTCTTAATTCTTTGGTTCCCTTTTTGGGGACAAGTACAGGATTGGCCACCCATTGGGTGTGAAGGACTTCTCGAATAAAACTAGCCTTAAGTAACCTAGCTATCTCTTTGCCTATGGTGCGTCTCTTCTCATCTCCAAAGCGTCGTTGAGGTTGCTTCACTGGTTTGCATGTTGGATCAATGTTTAAGCTGTGCTCGGCAAGTTCCCTAGGTACAATTTTCATGTCGGCAGGTTGCCAGGCAAAGATGTCCCTATTCTCACGGAGGAACTCGACGAGCGCGCTTTCCTATTTGGGATCCAGGTTCGTCCCAATGGCGGTGGTCTTGGAGGCATCGCCTACCACAAGTTCCACTGGCTTGGTTTTGATGGTGGCCTTGAATGCTAGAGCGGAGTCGGAAATCTGTTTCTTTGACGTGGGCATCTCTAAGTCATCGACCTTGCTCTGGATCTCCCTGAATTCTTCGCTGTAGAGGTTAGCTTCCACGTAGGATGCTTCATTGATCTCACAGTCCCTAGCTTTGGTAAATCTTCTGGATACGGTGATGACACTATTTGGTCTAGGTATCTTGAGTTTTTTGTAGACGAAGCATGGCTTGGCCATGAAGGTGTGGAATATGTCGCGGCCGAATATGACATGGTACACGCTCTTGAAGGGGACCACCTCAAAGGTCATGCGCTCTTGGCGGTAATTATTAACATCGCCAAAGGCAACCTTAAGTGTGCTGCACCCAAGGGACCGAGCCTCCCGACTAGGAACTATGCCATGGAAGATGGTGTTGGTCCACCTTAGGTTTGCCTCCGTCAAGTTCATCTTCTGCGGTGTATCCAGGTACATGATGTTGATGCTGCTTCCACTATCCACCATACACTTGGTGAGCTCAATGCCGTCAATCAAGGGGTTGATGACCATGGCGTATTGGTTCTACATAGTGATAAGGTCTGGGTGATCCTTCCTGTCCCAAGTAATTGGAACCTCCCACCAACGTAAGTCCTGGGGAACTGGGGGTAGAGTAGACATCAATATCTTCATAGAGGTCTTCTGTTGTCGGACGGTGGGGGTGCCAAGGAAAGTGTGGTAAACTGGCGCCTTCTTCACAAAGGGGTTCTTGCCTTTGTCGTCGCTCTTGGCGACGTGCTTGGGGTCAACATCCTCGTCCATGTCACTTGAATCCTTGGACTCCTCCTCCTTCTTCTTCCCCTTGCCCTTGCCTCGTGGTCTGTTCTTCCAACTTTGCTTTTAGCCGGACTCCGGGTCCTCCTTGAGGTTGTTGATGAATTTGAAGTGTCGATTGTTATGGGTGGCCTTGCCGTTGACATCGAGGTGTACGAGGCATGGCATATCGCGGTATTCTTTGTAGGTTTGGGAAACGCGGAGCGCTGCCGAGGTAGTTTCACTTCCTTGCTGCTGCCCACGACCAGCTCCCCGTCCTCGGCCTTGTTGTCCACCATCACCTCGTCCTGCAAAGGTCATGGCGACCATGTTAGGAGTTTGCTTTTCTTCTGGAGCGGTTTTCCGCTTTGTGCTGTTGTTCCTCCGAGCTTGAGTTAGAACGGCCGTTGCCGGCAGAGAGCCGCGAGCATCGTCGTCGGCAGCTGCGAACTCACTAGCCAACTGAATCATCTGGTTCAAGTGAAGCTGGTGATTCTCGTGCAAGCGCTTCAGCTTATTTCGGAGCAACGTGCCCCTTTCCAACCCATCGATGAAGGCGGCCATAGCGGTCTGAGCCTGCACTCCTGCGCAGGAATTCTTCATATCCAGCCAGCGGGAGAGGTAGGCGCGAGATGTCTCGTCTTTCTCTTGCACGCACCGCTGTAGATCGCCAACAGTGCAGGGATGTTTGTATGTGCAGGGACAAGTTCTTGGTGAACGCTAATTGCATGTCCAACCAAATGTAGATGGATTTCTCCGGCAAGTCATCAATCCATTGAAGAGCTGTGCCCGCCAACATCAATGGGAGGTAGTTGACGGCAACGTTGGGGTTACCCTGGCGATCTCTACCGCGTTTCCGTAATCCTGCAACCATGTAGCTGGCTTAGCGGTGCCGTCATAAGGCTTGATGGTCTTGTAAATCCGTAAACCTTTGGGGTATGTTGCAGACCGTATCACAGGTCCAAAGCAACATGGTCCCAGGTATGGTCCTTCACGGGCCTCGTGGATCTTATCGATCCGTGAACATGCATTGTACAGCTCCGGGTTTCTTTTCTTCTTGTCAACAGGGGATTGGCTGCGTGAACGACGCGGGCCTCCTCCGCCATGGTGACTGCTAGGTTGCGACAGAGGCGGAGGTGGCGGTGGGTTAGCCTTGTTGCTAGTACCCTCCTGCGACGCCTCACGTCTGTCACGATTGCTTGTCGAACGCGGAGGGTCATGGCGCGACCTGCTCTTGTGTCCCTGGTTGCGCTCTTAGTCATGACGGGTTTGCTCCGTGTTGTCGCGGATGACGATGCCGCCCTGCCTTGGGAGGGGCATATCCGTACGAGGTGAGCCTTGGGGTGTTCGCGATGTCGGGGGGAGCGGTGCGGTGGCGATGGGCGACAAGGTTGGGCCTTTTCTCCATGGTCGGAGGATATGGGGATAGCATCCTTCCTGATGCGTGCATGCCTCCGTCTTTGTTCTGATGAACCCGTCTGGGACCCGACATCAAGAGGAGATCTATCCCTTGGCGGCTTATGCTGGCTAGACTAGCAAAATGCTGGGTCAGACTCAAGCCTCTGAGAGGTGGCCTTTTCCTGCTACTTCACTGCCTTGGCCACTAGGTCATAGACCTGGTCCACTGCCTCGGGTGATCTATCCTGCTTCAAAACGGTCTTGGAAACGGCGAGGTTGAGGAGAGGAGTGGGCATCACCTTACTGCCTTCACTATCATTGTATGGCTTGGCCTATGCCGGCTTCGGGGGAGCCCATCCTAGGTTTCTCCGTACACCAGGATCGTTGATGACGCGAGCCAGAGCATTCTTGGCCTTCTGCTGCTGCAGCATAGTCTTGTACTCGGCTCCATTGTTCTAGCTTTCTCTATGGATTTCTGCGCTTTGACCAGATCTCGATCTAGCTTAGGGCCTTGCTCCGTGATGGCCTGCGCTTCCTCCAGAAGCTGCTGGCGGTTCTCGTCAAGCTCGACGAGGAGATTGCCGTACATCACTCTATCAGCTGGAGTGACTTGGGCAGCAGCAGACGTAGATGCCGAAGGTGGCAAGTTTGCGGTGATGTTATTGCTTGGGCCGGTGCCGAGTTCCTGTGGCTGTTGCACTGGGATAGGCGGAGGGGGCATGAACTTTGCACGATCATCATCGGTAGCAACAGGTGGTCCCTTCCCTTTGTCCAGAGCTGTAGGCGGAGCTCGTCCGGGTTGATATTCATCCATCACTGTCCCAATGGTGACGAACACCTCTCGAGATGTGACACCATTCTTGGATTGCTCGTCGTGCGTGTACTCCTCTTCCATCTCCTGTATGGCCGAGTCTAGCTCTTATGGACTGAAGTCTATCTCCTCTGAATCTGTGCTGAAGTCGACGTATAGCGCGTCAATCACAGAGTTGGAGGGTGCCAGGACTTCCTCGATGATAGGGGGTGGAGGTGCAACAGCAGCGACGATGAATAGAGGTGGAGGAGCAACTGCGGCGATGGCGGGATAAGGGGGTGGTGGCGGTGGCTAAATCAGAGGGGCTCCGTCAATGAGCACAAGTGCTGTCTGAGCTGCCGCTTCGGCCTCCGCGTAGTTGTTGACGGTGTTCACCATGCCTTCGAAGGTAAGACGCTACGAAGCCTACTGCCGCCTTAGAGAGTGCCGGAGAAGCGTGCCATGGTCTAGTCCTTGCACAAAGTGATACATAGCATCATCATTGGGGTAGTGGGCCAGATCGGCTAGTATACGGAGCCACCTAGCAAGGTAATCACGGGGGTTTTCGCCCTCTCACTAAACGCAACATGCCAGATCAAAGATGGTAACCACGCCGACAAACCTGGATCTCTGCTGTCCAGACGCACGGACGAAGCCGGCGGACTTGAAGTGATCTTCCACATTTATAGTCTTCACAAGGGCGTTTTGGGTGGGCCTTGAATTTTTCCGATCTTTGCCGGCAAACTCCAAAGAGAGATCTGACATAGATCCTTCCGCGAACGTATCCTGCCCGTAGGAGATCCGTGCGGGTCTTGATGCTCCTCCGACTCCTATGGAACTAGTGCCTGAGTCGGTTTCGCCGATGAAGAGGTGGATATCTCCGATAGGAATGATCGAACACCGCGTAAGGTTCATCTTTGCCGGTATCCAGAAATCATCGGGAGGGACGATCAGAACGTTGCTGGAGAAGAGAACGTGACCGATGGCTACGTTTTCGCTGATTCCCGCGAAGATCTTGGTCCTCGCCCGCTGAAGAGCCTGAAGCGCCTCTTGCCCCACGGTGGGCGCCAACTGTCATGGTATTGCCGACGAGTACACCATGAAGGGGTCCTCATAGTGCGTGTTTAGATACGTGGGGGAAGGCAAACGGTTGACGAGTACGAGGTAACACAGCTTACCCAGGTTCAGATCCCACAATGATGGCGTAATCCTACTCCTGCTATAAATCACTATAAGGGCAATACGCCGAGTTACAGAGATAGGTTCGATGTGCGAGGTGTAACTAGAGAGTCTAAGTTATCGTGTCCTAAAGGCTCCCATAGGCCCGACTTATATAGTCGCCAGGTCCTAGGGTTACAGGGAAAAGTCCTAGCCGGACAGGTTACAGAGTCCTACACCGTCTATTACTAGTCTAGCGTGTCTTGTACTCCAAGGCTCCGGGTATGCTGGTGACTCCATCGTAGCCTTCCTTTATCCGGCATGGGCCTCCCTTATGGATCCATCTAACTGGGCTGCCCAGCAGGCCATGGGCCATGCTACCAACTGTGGGTCATCCGGGTTATCCGGATAGGAGACATGCTATGAGGATACCCATATAGCATATCCCCAACACTTTGGCACCAGTCAACTGGTCAAACAGATCTTCTATTTTTGGCAATGGGTACTTTTTCTTGATAGTGACATCATTCAACTTCCGATAATCCGTACACAAACGGTTACCTCCATCTTTCTTGTCCACACACAGAACAAGTGATCTCCATGGTGACGCACTTGGTTGAATCAATCCAATTTCCAGAATGGCATCCAGTTGCTTCTTTAGTTCCACTAGTTCAGACGGGTTCATACCATATGGTCTCTGGGCTATGGGTGTAGTTCCAGGGATTAGTTCAATGATAAACTCGATATCCTGATCTGGGGGCATATCAGGCAAAAAATCTAGAAATACATCGGGGTATTCACAGACTATCCGGACTTGGTCAATGGTTGGCTGGGCTATACTCTTGTTTCACTTGAATTGATGGGGCATGGTTTCAGATACATGCTCGACTGATATTCCGGCTGTACTCGTCATGGTTATGGCTTTCTTGGCACAGTCAATTAATCCTTTGTGTTTGGACATCCAATCCATTCCTAGTACTACTTCCAAACCTTTAGTTCTGAGTACTATTAGATTAGCATAAAAATCTGTGCCATGGATTCGGATAGGGACAGCTTTGCAAATTTGTCTAGCTTTGGTGGTTGAACCAGGTATTTGAACAATCATAACATGCTTCAATTTGGTTGGTTGAATCTTACTAGTGCATGCAAATTCTTCAGTAACAAATGAGTGCGATGCTCTAGAATCAAACAACACTCTTGCAAGTACTGAGTTAACAGAAAACATACCCAACACGACATCTGGCGTTTCCTGGGCTTCTTCAGCATGCATGAGAAAGAGACGTCCGTTGCGGTTAAGCGAGTTCCCTGGGGCAAACCTTCTTCCAGGATGAACACGACGCTAATGCTGAGCTGGGGCATTTGCATTAGGGGTTGCGGCAATCTTCTTGGGGCACTCATTGGAATAGTGACCCTTGGTTCCACATTCATAACAAATCACTTGCAACATGTCCTTTGCTGCAACAGGCATAACATTGCTTCCAGTCCTTGGGGCAGGGTTGGTGTTGGTGGTGGCATTGTTGTTGTTGAACTTAAGTGGTGCACGGTTGAAATTGATGGAGTTTCCGGGGTTGTTGTGGTTTCCTCCGGGCCTTGGGTTTCCACGGTTGGGATAGGTCGGACGGTTCATCGGGGGTCTGTTGGTTCTTGGGGAAAATCCTGGAGATGGGTTGGGGCGATACTTTGGTGTATGATGGGTTCCTGGCTGATGCATCATGCGGCGCTTGCGGTTCTCATTGGCTTGGTTGATCTTTCGTTCCATCTAAATGGCAAAGTCCACTACAGCTTCAATATCAGCAAAGGGGATATTGACTAACATTGTCTGCATTTCCTCGTGCATACCATTCAGGAATCTGTCCTTCTTCTTGGCTTCAGTGTCTATCTCATCTGGTGCATACCTAGGCAATGACAAGAATTTGTCATGGTATTCCACTACTGTCATTCTCCCTTGTTTTAGTTCCCTGATTTCAGCTCTCATCCTCTTGATTAAACCTAGTGGCACATGGGTTCTGCTGAACTTGACTTTGAACTCTTCCCAAGTCATCAGCTGACCTCCTGTCATTACGCGAACGTTGTTCCACCATGCTCTTGCATCTCCGGCCAGATAGTGGGTGGCGAATAGAACTTTCTCGTTGGCTTCTACTCCTGCAACTTCCAGATTGTTCTCCATGGTTTGCAACCAATCATTTGCATCTAGGGGCTCTTCTGACTTGGTGAAAACAGGTGGGTTGGTGTTCTGGAAATCCTTGAGTTTAGATCCATGGTTGTCTTGATTTCCATGGCCTTGATTGTTGTTGGCCATCTGAGCTTTCTATTGAAGGGTGGCTAGGTTGGCTTGACGTTCGGCTCTTTCGGCTTCGCGGTTAAAAACCAACATTTGCAAGAGTTGCAACATCGAATCTGGGGCTGACTTGCTTCCTCCGTGAGGCATCTGAAGATTGAGGTAGATCATGATAAAAGAGGGAAATTTTCTAAGGTTTAGGGTGTTTTTGAAAAGTTATTAAAGTTTGACTCAGATTTTTCTAGCAACTGGTTTTTCATTTATTCTTTCATAGCACACGATACAAACACACACCAAAACAAAGGAAAATAGATGGTTTTAAGAACCATTATGTGAAACTACGATATAGTGGGACCGAATACAACTCACTAACGCTAGTGCTCAAGTGTTACTACTCCTTGGAGTCAGTGTCCTCATCATCCTCATCCTCATCATCATCATCGATGAAGGCGAAGTAATCCTCATTGGTGAAGAAATCCATGGCCTGATCCTCCAGAAAGTCATCATCATCGCTGAGATATGAGTAGGGGTCTCCATGAAGGTATTCCCCTGTATTCTCCCTCTCCTCCAACTGCATGTCTCTCTCGTGGATGGTGACCTCCAGATCCGTGATCGCGCTCCTTCTTGTCGAGCTGACGGCAACGAGACTTGTGATCCTTCACTAGCATGGCGATGGTCCGATCCTTCTTCTTGGCGATGGTGTACTTGTGGTTGGCGTAGGAACGAACATTGTCCAACTCCTTCTGACGGTCATACATCATGAAGCTGAGGTGGTCAAACTGATTCTTTAGCTCATGGTGGTATGGGGCCTCCAGTGGCTGTCCCATAGCATCACGCCTTTGGTAGAACTCAAAACGGGTACCCTTGATTTGATTGATACTCTGCCCACACAGACGGGGAAGAGCTTCCTTCATTGCCCTGGCAAGTCCAACGATCCAGTTCTCTCCTAAGGTGAACTGAATTCCCTCTGCAGTGGGACGTTCAATCTTTCCTCGGAGACTAGCAACAACTAACCACTGCAAATCTCCTCCTTCCTGATCATTGAGCTGAGCTTCGAAGAACTCGGGGTGTGGACGCTCCAGCTTTCTGCCAGCTGGTCCAAGTCACGCTCAAAGATGAGGACTCCTCCATTCCCCAACTGATAAAACTTGTTGTACTTCATGTCCATCTATAATAATATAGGATGAGTAAGTTAGTAGAGTGATCAACTGTGTCAAATTTTATATAAGTTTGCAAGAGTTTTTGAGGAACATGAATTTTCATGAAATAGTCTAAGTGATAATAATGAGAATAAGTTTTTGTAAATACTCACTTCCTTTGGTTTTGAAAATAAGTTTTTTTGATTCAAACGTCCATTCTAACTAGGGTCTCCTATGGTCAGGATGGCTCTGATACCAACTTGTCAACACCCAGATTTTTAATCACAGATGCCTGTTATGCCATACATCTCAATCCCAGGATTACCATTTTTGCGAGACATAACAGATTTGGATATCACAGTACATCATCCATTACAAACCATACATAAGGTCTTACACAAATAAGGATCTCATGATCGAGTTCTTAATACAATTCAAGCAGCGGAATGACGTAATAGTAACGATAGCGTAGGCGAAGCTACATCTTCATGGTCAGAGGCAATGCTGACGATGGGAGATAATCCTAGTTGTCGTAACCTTCCCGCGGTCCGTCATCCTGATACTCCTCTTCATAGTTTGGCCACGGGAATAGCCAGGGACAAAGCCATAAGTACTCTTTAAGCACTCACAAACTAATACTAACAAGAGAAGTGGTTTTGGAATAGTAAGTACTAAGCTCTATGGTTGTTTTGAAAAAATCCAGATTTACCTCTACTAAGTTCAGAAGCAAAGAAAGCTAGTTGAAAGTTTTATAAAACTTAAGTGGGAACTTGAATTTCATATCACCACTCTGCTGTGGTAAAGTCAAAGTCACAAATCATTTCACTAGTCATTTTGAAAAAATCTGACGGGGGAACTGTATGGCCACTCCAACTGTCCATAATCGCGGACACGGCTATTCTAATAGTTTGACACTCTACAAAGATTGTACACTTTCAGCACAACATTCGATACATCCGTCAGGAAAAATCCTGAATTCACCATACTCAGTATGCGGATAATCAATCCTAACCTTTCCATTACATGCCCTAGTATAGGCACCTCTCCTGTGAGTTTGGCCTCCCAACCATGACCAACTGTCATCTTGGGTACTGCACAGGTGGACAATCTTCACAAGGTAGCCTCAGCTCAGACCTTGGCTGCAAGGGAACCCATACTAAGGTTTATAAAGTTCCAGTCAAGCCCTACCCAATTTTCTGGTATTGTGGTTGTAAGGTAAAATTGGAATGGTATCACATCCACACAACCATTAGTTTTATAAAGGGCTAAGGCTCATGCCTCAACATTTTCATCATCAAAATCTCTGGTGTTCAAGAACACATGTCAAAACATTTCAGTACAATGACTCATCATTCTAAGGTTTTCATAACCCTTTTCACCAAGTATTCCCATCTAAAGTTGATCAAGTTTTATGCTTAGCACTAGCATCTACAAGTGGGGGTAAATACTAATGGTGGGTAATAAACCAGTGGGGATTTACTAAGTTCAATCTCATGCCTTAGGATGACATCAAGATTATCTAACTTAGGCCAAATTTTATGCTCTTTATGCTACCTTCAGTTATCTTTCTAGAATCTACAAGTCACCAAACTCTAAGAGAAAGCTTTAATAAATAAAATAAAGTATTAAGCTTGTAAGTAAAACTAGGATTGGGTATCAAGTGGTGTAAGTTTGCAAGTAAAACTTGCATGGTTTAGCTTGCTAAGATAGTAGTATAAGCTTGCTAAGTTTCAAGTGTTAGCTTGCTCGGTTAATAGCTTGCCAATTCAACTAGTAGTATTAGGCTTGCCTTGTGCAAAGCAGTGGTTGAAGTTATCCTCAGCTTCTTCCTCGTACTATCCTCCTTCCTCCTTGTATCCTTGGTTGGTACCAGCGTCTATAAATAAATACGAGGTACGCAATCACCAAAAAATACTTAACTTTATCTAATCATCACGCAAAGGTTCACACTAGGTGATTTAGAATCATCACTTACATTACAAGATTAAAGCACTTGTCCCATTTATTTTATTTTGAGAAAAGTAATTTCTACTCATTGAAAAACTACTTAAGATTTAAAATTCTCCAACTCAAACATGGGATCATGTTGACACATGTCATCACCACATATCTTTAGTACATGGGAATGTGATTTAAAGTGGTGTCAAAATTTAATAAAGTGTAACCTTTTTATTTCATTTAATTAAAGTGACTAGAAATGCCTATGTGGCATTCTATTATTACTTGATCATTATTTCTGTAAGTAAACCTATATGTTTTTATATATTCTGAAAGGTATGTTTAAATGTGATTTTTGTGAGTTGGAATTAACTCAAAATCTCTTACGGTTGAATTTTGAGAAATGTTTGAATGCAGAAAAGCTTCTGCCTTGTTATTTTTACCATGGGTGATCTACAAATCTAAATGGTTTGAATCCAACGGGCTTGGATGAAGCTTTCCAGTATCTTTCTAAAAAATTGGTTTCATGCAGTTTGGTTGATTTTTGAATCTAGGTACATAATTGTTTTTGAAATTAAATGAATAAAACTAAATTTGAATTGTTGGGTCGCGCAGGATGTTTAACTGGGTTGGCCCACTATGCACAGCACACGCGTGGGCGGGTTAAGTGGATGTCCCCACGCATCAGTGAGACAGTGAGGGGCGAAGTGGTATGGGGTGATCTAGGCCGCACGATCTAACTCTAATCGAATGGCTCTGGTTCATCGTCCACGTCAGGCAGTCCCGGCGAGACAGAACTCTAGTGCGGCAGGTGGGGGTCGTGGAAGGCTCACTGGGGCTCAACCGATGGTCGTCGATGGGGGCGAACGATGAAGTCGACGACGATGAACCTCCTGGCACCGGCAGCTTCTCCTGGGGCAGCTCCAATCGACGGCGCCTATCCTCCTCTACAACAGCGAACTCCGGTGAAATTCCAGCCACGTGGTGCTCTCCTTTCTCCGGGAGTGAGTGGTGTGATCAGTGAGAGGTGGGGAGTGAACTGGTGTGAAGAAAACGAACGGGGGAGGCCTCCTTTTATAGTGGCTGAAGGGGACCGACGGGAGTGGGCTGAGCTCGTCGTGGTCGACGGCACAGAGGGCTAATGGCATGGGCGGCGGTAGGGGGCGATGCTGTGCTCCCTAGAGAAGCTCAACGGCATGGTGGCGAGGTGTGGGGCGATGCTGACCGGTCGGAACGCGTCGATGCACTGGGCGGGTCCAGCGGTGATTTTAATGGCGCACATCGTGAATGGTCCATGTGGAAGCGAACGAGGTTCTCTGGCGGGGTGCTGGAGTGCTGGCGATCACGTCTGCAAGCGGCGAGGGTGGCGCGCGGTCTATGGGCGCTGGTCCAGTGTGGCGCATTGGCGCGCTCTCAGCTCGCACGCAGTGAGACTTGGCAAGCTCGGGCAGTGTGGTCCAGGGGATGGAAATGCTCGAGGCATGGACAGGGGTGGCGGTGGACGGTGGTCAGTGCTCCAAACAGGCTTGCTAGGCTTGGTGCTTCTCCTAGCTCGCTGTCGACATGTAGGTGGCAAGTTAGGCTCGGTATGGTCACCATTAATGGCTATGCCAAGCTCACAGTGGTGCTAAGGCTTGTTAATTGGGTAGATCATCTACTGAGAGTGTAGTGAGAGCTATAGAGGGAACAAGGTTGACCAAAATCACTGCTCACTATAGTGTTTGTTGTTTGTTTGTTTGCTGTAAAAAAGGTGTTTGATGAAATGGCCGAAAGAGATTCAAATTTGAATTTTGGATTCAAACTTGGTGGGTTTGCTAGGCACATACTCGGGAGTATCTGGTTAGTTGGATCAGTGAAGGGGCACTTGTTTGGTTAGGTTTTGAAAATGTGTGATCTTCACATATGATAAAGGTTCAATTTTTACTTGTGATTTGAATGAGGTTGCCAAATGTTTCTGCAAGTTTGAAATGTGGTCTTTGCTTCACTTTTACTTGGTCTAGAAAGGGGTGAAAATATTTGGAAAAGTTTCTGTTTGAAATCTTGGACTAGAAACACTCAAAGTGACCTATTGAGCAAGATTGGCAAAAATGACCATTTGCTTTAATTGATTTGTTTTTTATTTTCTCTTTGTTTGTTTCTGCTTGTTTAATGTTTTATATGATGTCATTTTCATTCTTAAACCATTTATAGCTATTTAGGTTAATCTCATAAGTTCATTCATGCATTTATCAAATCATCACATACACACATGCATTCATATGATTCTAATTACTCGAAGTTTTTGTTAACCCTAATTTTAGTGATTAGAGTTTTATGATCATTGTTTTATATTTTTGGGATGTTACAACCGCCCTCCCAGTACGTCTCCCGCGGCACCGGCGGCCACCGCCTGCGCCCCTCGCTTCTTCCGCCACCACCACAGCCAACGCGCGCCACCGCCTGCGCCACCACCAGCACCTCCCCCGCCACCACCACAGACACCTCCACCGCCTCCGCGACCCACTTCATCCTCCTCTATATAGGTAATTAATTAGTTTGTTTTTATATTAATTAGTATTTCTATATTAGGTAATTAGTTGGTAATTTTGATAGTTATGTAGTTGATAGAAATAATATTTTTATATAGTTGATAAATAAAAATTAATTAGTTGGTAAACGTTATATAGGTATATATAGTTGATAATTATTGTATACAAATAGTTGGTAAATATTGTATAGAAATAGTTGATAATTATAGTTGTTAAAATAATATTGTATAGAAATTTTGTATAGTTGATAATTATAGTTGATAAATATTGTATAGTTGATAATTATATAGGTATATGGTTGATAAATATTATATTGGTATATATAAAAAATATTGTATAGAAATATTATTTGTATAGAAATAATATTATATAGAAATAATATTATAGAAATAAAATTGTATAGAAATAATATTATATAGAAATATGTATATAGAAATATTATTTGTATAGAAATATGTATAATATTTATCCAGCCACGAACGGTGTTAAAGTGGGGAATTTAAAATGTGTGTGCCTCTTTCTTCTTCCCCCCAGCTAGATCGATCAAGCGCACAGAGGAAGTAGCAGAGGAGGCAGATCTTTTTTTTGCATAGATATGTATATTGTATCTATATATGTATATATGTATATATTTGTATGTGTATGTGTATGGTGAGGAGCAGGACGATTGCATGTGGTTGGCTTAGGGCTCACTTTTTCAATCGGTTTGCACTTGACTGATTACTTTTCCAACGCCGTCGACCCTGACCTCCTCTGCCCTCGGTGAGCCAACACACGCGTCGAGGGTGAGTTGCCCATTTTAGGTAGCCCACGTCGTTCTGGTTCGAACGCACACCCCCATGCATCCCGTCCCCGCTCTCTCCCTAGCGCCGCCAGCCGCCACCCTAGTACACCCCTCGTTGTCAATATAGCATTATAATAACCATGCATTGTATCCTCTCAAATGAATCCGGGGTTTCTCCGTATGTATCCTCTCATATGAATCCGGTGTTTCTCCGAATTAGGGTTTGGAATGACCAAACATGTATCAGGGTTACATTTCAATACTTTTAACCTGTCATATCATCATCCTTGCTTGAGCATTTCAATAGATGTATTACTGATATTTGTGTGATAATATTATTGTTTTAGAAACTATGGATCCACTCAGTAGAAACCTTGAAGAGGAAGAAATAATGGAGAACATGATCCACGAGGACACCTCACAATATCTGAACTTGGAGGGACATGATGACAGCTCAAGTAGTCATGGAGAAGATGACGACTCCGGTGAACACACTTTAGTGATTACAAAGTCCGTCGAGGTATATGCATGGATTAAGCCTCTACTGACTTGCACCGATTGATTTGTATATATATGTACATGTATTACTTAACGCTTCTTTCTTCTTTTAGCCCTCAGGATCGACCAACCAGCAACAATCTTCTTCTACGAAAAAGAGCAAGCGAGGCGCGAGCCATTGGTTGAAAGATCGAAGCAGTCCGTGTTGATGGCAGGCCGATGGAGCCCAAGAAGGCCGCAGACAAATTTATACGTCAGGCTGGAGTTCTTGTTAGGAACCAAATCCCAATAATTGAATATTGGAATAAGCGAAAAAGGACGACGGTACCTTTTGTTGGGAATATGCCCTAGAGGCAATCATGTATGATGATATTTCCCATTGTATTCATAAAGATATTAAGTAGTCCTTGTATAAACATCTGATGTGTATCATTGAATATGTGATTCGGTTGTGGAACTATGCATTCATGTTGTTTGTACTAAATATCCTTGGTCATTGATGTTATGCTGGACACACAACTTAGACCAATGTGAAAGTTGGCTTGATGACTCGGTTCCACTTGTCATGGGCATGGAGATGCTATTCCAACTTACACAGATTCGGCTAAAGAGTTTAGCGAGTCCGATTGACCCATATTGAGGTACAACGAACAAGTTGTCATTTGTATATCTCAATCAATGTAATCCTTAGACCTGAGGTTATTGCATAGTCCGAGTTGAGGATCATAGACTTAGGTTCTGTCAAACGCTGATCCGTAACTAGGCAGTTATAAAGGCAGAGTTTGGGTCGACTGAGAATCAAGCTGTGTGATGTGAATAACCAAGATGGGATTTTGTCCCTTCACTTGGATAGATATTCTCTGGGCCCTCTCGTGAGATATGATTCGGAAATCATGGCCATGCACGACTCGGTTAAGTGTTAACCAAGGCGATCGACTAAGAGTTAGTCGGGCGAATCACTTATCTTGGATCGAGAAGAGAGTCGGACTATTTAAGGGATGACAATTATTCGCCTATAGTCTGACAAGGTATATCGTGAGGCAAAAGGGACTCGGACGAAAGTCGCATTGGAAAGGCAAGTCGTCGTGACTCTTTGGTACTTGGGAGTCGACATGTTCTGCTAGGAGCCGCTACCGACTGATCGATTGAGAGTCGGACTCCAATCGTGTCCAAGTAGCCATGAGCCTGCGGGGTCACACACTTAAGAGCAGGAGGAAGTTCGGATTGGATCTGAACCTGTAATCTGGTTGGGCTGGACCTAAACCGGATTAGGACTGAGTTAGTGAGTTGGACTCATGGTGACTAGTGTTATATGGGCTTTGGTGAATGGGTCGCGCGAGCAGAGCCCACGTTCACTCCCTATATATAGTGGAGCACCGTAACCCAGAAAGTTTAATCGTTGTTTGGTTAGGTCATTCCATGTGTTGGAAACCCTATCTCCACAGCAGTCTAGCCGTCGTCACGAACCTAGCAGTTCACCGCCGGCGCTCCTCCTTGTACGTGTGGATACCAGCAGTGGTGATGTGCGATCAGCACCAGGACGATCGGATCGTGAGGACTGCACTGCATCAACTGAAGCGCTTCATCAGTAATCCTCAACTGCGCGTCTAGTGGTAAACCTCATGGCCTTCTACCTCAGCTAGATCTTGGGATCACCACGTTAGAGGGAAAAGTTTTGTTTTATCTCTGCGTGGCCCAACAGTGGTATCAAAGCGATAGCTTCTGGTTTTAGGCTCGAGATCTCGCATATGTGATACGCGGTTGGCTGTAGATGAGATCTATATGCTGTTTTGGTGGTCGATCTATGAGATAGATCGGTTTTGTACAAGGTTGTTTGGATCAACTGTACTCGAGGAATGGTAGATCTGATTTCCGTGATCATACAGCTGAGGTCGTGGAACGACATACCCTTACCGGTCGGCTTCCGCCATCAGGGTAGACTGTGACACGTAAATCCAGAGGCGGTGATTGAAGATCAAAAAGTTTGATCGAATCGGAACAATGGTCGGAATCCATGTCCGGACCACCGGCTTCGCCCTGTCGTAGGGCCTTAGATGTCGTTGCGAGTTTCACAGCGCCGGTAGATATTGTATCTATGCATAACTTGTTTTTGTAGGAAGTTGTGAATGGTATGGTTCATGTGCATGTGATGTATGTGTGTAATCCATACGTGATCTACGAATCACGGTTTTTGTCAGCCGGCTGGAGCCTAGGTGCTGTCATTTTATTGTATAACGACCTGCGTGTCGGATTCTCTATGTAATTTACTTTACTAAGCTAGTGTAGCTGTTTGGCAAACCCGGAAGGCATGCAAGGCGTTGTACATGTCGGCGCAATGGAGTAAGACGGCAAGTGACAAGAGTTGGCACGAGTCGGATTACAGGCTTTGTGGAGATGGAGATCGCCACGAAGAGAGCCATACCATTTACATTATAATTGCTTTATTTTGTGTTATTGTTATGTCTCTGTTTTACCTCTATTAGATAGTCGGTAAAATTTAATCCCTCAAAGAAGGTCTAGTCGGTTTTCCCTCCAGTGTTTGCACCATCAAAAGTTGGACATTTTTGGTAGTGGGCTCATAAAATTGAGGTGCTGCCAATTCTTTCCGACTAGGTGGGTTTGAGTCAGACTCTTATTGCGGAAACACTCAGTAAGCTAGACTGGTCTATCACAACGGTTGTGGGACTCGGGGAAAAGTCGGATGGGAGCCGGGGCATGTGATGCCACCCGTCCAACAGGAGTCGTATGAGATACGATTGACAAGGAGTTGTCTACCTTGATCACTTGGCGGCTAGCGGTGATGCTAAAGCTCACTAGCCGACTTGCTTATTTAGGATCCTGAATCACTATGAAACCATCGGAGGGGTGTTGGTTCTAGTGGGAGCATAAAATATTAAAATGTTTAATATGCTTGCTCTTTTATGAATACATGTATTAAGTGTTTTGCATATTTTCTGTTGTAGATCATGGAACCAAGTAGCAGTCACTCTCAGATATCCGGTCTTGCGTTGAGAACCATTCTTGAGAAAGATAAACTGAACGACACTAATTTTACCAACTGGTATCGAAATCTGAGAATTGTTCTCAAACAGGAAAAGAAGGACCATGTCCTAGACAACCCACTTCCAGATGAGCCGAATGAGAATGCGACTGTCACTGCCACCAATGCCTACCGTCGGGCTAAGGATGACTCCACGGATATTAGCTGTCTTATTCTTGCTCACAGGGAACCGGACTTGCAAAAGCAATTCGAGCATGTTGAGGCCTACGATATGATCGAAAGCCTCAAAAGTATGTTCTAGGATCTAGCAAAAACTGAGAGGTATCAAGTCTCTCAGGCTTTGCTGAGTTGCAAGCTTAAGGATGGTGATCCACTGAGTCCGCATGTGATCAAAATGGTTGGTTACGTGCAGTCTTTGGAGAGGCTTGGCTACCCCATTAGCGAAGAGTTCGCTACGGATATAATTCTGAACTCTCTTCCTAGTGCATATGGGCAGTTCATTTCGAACTACCAGATGCATGGTATGGATAACAAGCTCACTGAATTGCATGGGATGCTCAAGCAGGCAGAGGCGGATCTCAAGAAGGGTGCCAGTCAAGTGTTGATGGTGCAGAATAAGGCTAAGTTCAAGAAGAGTTCTTGGACTAAGAAGAAGGCTAAGTCAGGAGGAAAGCAGGCTCCGGACCCGGTCCCAAGCGCTTCCTCAGGGACTAAGCCATCTCCTTCATTTGGATCCACTTGCTTCTACTGCAAGGCGGATGGCCACTGGAAGAGGAACTGCAACAAGTACTTGGCCGACAAAGCCAAGAGTGGAGGTATGTTTTTCGACTCAGGTACACTTGTTTGCAATGTTATATACATATATCTTGCTGATGCACCTAATCGTTCTTGGGTATATGATACCGGATCAGTTATTCACATTTGCAACTCGTTGCAGGGACTGGTAAGAACTAGGAGAGTAGCAAGAGGCGAGGTTGACATTCGAGTCGGCAACAAAGCAAGAGTTGCTGCGTTGGAAGTCGGCACGATGCAACTTCATTTACCTTCCGGATTCATTATGGAACTGAATAATTGTTATTATGTTCCAGTGCTCAGTCGAAACATTATTTCTGCTTCATGTTTGATGAGGCAAGGCTATGAGCCGAATATCAAGAATAATGGTTGTTCTTTGTATTTGAATGATATGTTTCACGGCTTTGCACCCGTCCAGGACGGGTTATTTATTTTGAGTCTTGATGGTGAGTCGGTTTATAACATAAATGTTCAAAGGTTGAAACCAAATGATCTGAATATGACTTACTTTTGGCACTGTCAGCTTGGTCATATAAGTTGGAAACGCATGAAGAAGCTCCATGATGATGGACTCCTAACTTCGGTCGACTTGGAGTCATTCGAGACATGCGAATATTGCCTACTCGGCAAAATGACCAAGACACCTTTTGCAAAGAGTTGCGAAAGGGCGTCCGACTTGTTGGGACTAGTACATAGTGATGTATGTGGACCAATGAGCACGACAGCCAGGGGTGGTTATGAGTACTTCATTACCTTCACTGATGATTGGAGTAGGTATGGATATATCTACTTGATGAAACATAAGTCGGAAGCCTTTGAAAAGTTCAAAGAATTCCAGAATGAAGCACAAAATCAACTCGGCAAGAAAATAAAGTTTCTTCGGTCGGACCGAGGAGGCGAGTACATGAGCCATGAGTTTGATGACCATCTGAAAAGTTGTGGAATAGTTCCTCAACTTACTCCGCCAGGAACGCCACAAAGGAATGGTGTTTCGGAAAGGAGGAATCAGACCTTGTTGGACATGGTACGATCAATGATGAGTCGGACAGATCTGCCTTTCTCATTTTGGGGTTATTGTCTAGAAACAGCGGCATTCACACTAAATAGAGTACCATCAAAATCGGTAGAGAAGACACTGCATGAGATGTGGACAGGCAAAAGTCGAGTTTGTCTTTTCTTAAGATTTGGGGTTGTGAAGCATTTGTCAAGCGACTCCAGTCGAACAAGCTTACAGCCAAGTCGGATAAGTGTATTTTCGTGGGTTATCCGAGGGAAACCTTGGGTTACTACTTCTACAACCGAGAAGAGGGCAAAGTGTTTGTCGCTCGGAACGGTGTCTTCCTTGAGAAAGAGTTTCTCAGTCGGGAATAAGTGGGAGCACGGTGCAGCTCGAAGAAATTCGAGAGGAACCGGCTAGTAGCAAGTCGGCAAAAACCTTGGAGGTTGAGCCGATCGTGGTAGCTGAGCCGGCGGCAGCACCTGTACTACGAAGATCGGCAAGATTACGAAGTGTTCGTGATGTGTTACTGTTAGACAGTGTTGAGCCGGCAAATTATTTGGAAGCGATGGTGGGATCTGATTCCGAGTCATGGCTTGGAGCCATGAGATCCGAGATAAAGTAGATGGATGAAAATAAAGTTTGGAACTTGGTTGATCTGCCAGACGGTTCAAGACCCGTCGAGTGCAAATGGGTCTTTAAGAAGAAAACTGATATGGATGGAAATGTTTCAATCTATAAATCACGCCTTGTCACGAAGGGGTTCCGACAAGTTCAAGGAGTTGATTACGACGAGACTTTCTTGCCCGTAGCGATGCTTAAATCAGTTCAGATCATGTTAGCTATAGCATCCTATTTCGACTACGAGATATGGCAGATGGATGTCAAAACGGCTTTCCTTAACGGAAATTTAACCGAGGACGTGTATATGATACAGCCCGAGGGTTTTGTCGATCCGGATAATGCTGACAAGGTGTGCAAAATTCAGAAATCCATTTATGGGTTGAAGCAAGCATCTCAGAGTTGGAATATTCGCTTTGATGAGGTAGTCAAATCGTTTGGCTTCATCAAGAGTGATCATGATTCTTGTTTGTACAAGAAATTTAGTGGGGACAAAGTAAACTTTCTAATCTTATATGTGGATGACATATTACTGATTGGAAATGATGTCCAGATGTTGCAAGAAACCAAGGAATCATTAGAAAGGAGTTTCTCAATGAAAGACTTGGGTGAGGCAACATACATCCTTGGAATCCGGATCTATAGAGATAGATCAAGGAGGCTCATTGGATTGAGTCAGAGTACTTATTTGGACAAAGTGTTGAAGAAGTTCAACATGGAATCGTCTAAGAAGGGGTTCTTACCGATGTCCCGTGGTGTAAAACTTAGCAAGACTCAGTGTCCTTCGACAATTGATGAGCGAAGTCGGATGAGTGTGATTCCATATGCTTCTGTAGTAGGATCCATCATGTATGCCATGATTTGTACTAGGCCGGATGTTTCCTATGCTCTGAGTGTTGTGAGCATATACTAGGCTGATCCTGGAGAGATCCACTGGACAGCGGCTAAAAATATCCTAAAGTACTTGAGGAGGACTAAGGATATGTTCTTGGTTTATGGTGGTGAAGATGAACTCAGTGTAAAGGGTTACACGGATGCGAGTTATCTTACCAACTCTGATGATTCTCGTTCGCAATCCGTATACGTGTTTATTATAAACGAAGGTGCTGTGAGCTAGAAGAGTTCCAAGCAAGAGACTGTGTCTGCGTCTACAACAGAGGCTGAGTATATTGCCGCCTCGGAGGCAGCAAAGGAAGCTGTTTGGATGAGGAATTTCCTCATGGATCTTGGTGTGGTTCAGGGCTCGTCCAATCCGTTGGACGTGTATTGTGACAACAATGGTGCTATTGCACAAGCCAAGGAACCTAGACAGCACCAGAAGAACAAGCACATACTCATGTGGTACCACCTGTTTCGCTAGTTCGTGGATCAGGGTGATATCAAGTTATGCAAGGTACACACGGATGCAAATATTACGCATCCGTTGACAATCATGTATGATGATATTTCCCATGGTATTCATAAAGATATTAAGTAGTCCTTGTATAAACATCTGATGTGTATCATTGAATATGTGATTCGGTTGTGGAACTATGCATTCATGTTGTTAGTACTAAATATCCTTGGTCATTGAAGTTATGCTGGACACACAACTTAGACCAATGTGAAAGTTGGCTTGATGACTCGGTTCCACTTGTCATGGGCATGGAGATGCTATTCCAACTTACACAGATTCAGCTAAAGTGTTTAGCGAGTCAGATTGACCCATATTGAGGTACAACGAACAAGTTGTCATTTGTATATCTCAATCAATGTAATCCTTAGACCTGAGGTTATTGCATAGTCCAAGGTGAGGATCACAGACTTAGGTTCTGTCAAACGCTGATCCGTAACTGGGCAGTTATAAAGGCAGAGTTCAGGTCGACTAAGAATCAAGCTGTGTGATGTGAATAACCAAGATGGGATTTTGCCCCATCACTTGGAGAGATATTCTCTGGGCCCTCTCGTGAGATATGATTCAGAAAGCATGGCCATGCACGAATCGGTTAAGTGTTAACCGAGGCAATCGACTAAGAGTGAGTCGGGCGAATCACTTATCTTGGATCGAGAAGAGAGTCAGACTATTTAAGGGATGACAAGTATTCGCCTATTGTCTGACAAGGTATATCGTGAGGCAAAAGGGACTCTGACGCAAGTCGTACTGGAAAGGCAAGTAGTCATGACTCTTTGGTACTTGGGAGTCGGCACGTTCTGCTAGGAGCCGCTACCGACTGATCGATTGAGAGTCGGACTCCAATTGTGTCCAAGTAGCCATGAGCCTGCGTTGTCACACACTTAAGAGCGGGAGCAAGTTCGGATTGGATCTGAACCTGCAATCTGGTTGGGTTGGACCTAAACCGGATTAGGACTGAGTTAGTGAGTTGGACTCACGGTGACTAGTGTTATATGGGCTTTAGTAAATGGGTCGCGCGAGCAGAGCCCACGTTCACTCCCTATATATAGTGGAGCACCGTAACCCAAAAAGGTTAATCGTTGTTCGGTTAGGTCATTCCATGTCTTGGAAACCCTAGCTCCACAGCAGTCCAGCCGTCGTCACGAACCTAGCAGTTCGTCGCCGGCGCTCCTCCTTGTACGTGTGGATACCAGCAGAGGTGATGTGCGATCAGCACTAGGACGATCAGATCGTGAGGACTGCACTACATCAACTGACGCGCTTCATCAGTAATCCGCAACTGCGCGTCTAGTGGTAAACCTCGTGGCCTTCTACCTCAGCTAGATCTTGGGATCACCACGTTAGAGGGAAAAGTTTTGTTTTATCTCTGCATGGACCAACACCTTTGTCGATGAAAGATCCAAAGAAATGCTTTCGACTTCGATGTTGGTAAATTTCACCCTACCGCCAAAGGAGGATGAAAATAAACCGGTTATAAAGGAAAAGGTCAAAGAGTGGAATCTAAAGAAGATGGCTGACGCTTTCCGCAAATGGAAGACAAAATTGAACAAATTTGTCAAAGCTCGCGAGACTCCAGATTTCGAAGACGCATATTATGCGAAGATAAGACCTCACTGGCCCGAATTTGTTGCGTACAAGGAAGGTTCTATAGCTACAAAGAGGTCAGAAACCAATACGCTAAATGCCCAGAAGAAGGAATATCACCAGAGGACGGGGTCAGGTGGCTACATATCTCAGAGGCCTAAGTGGGAGGAAGATGAGAAGGCCCTGCGCGCTAGAGGTATCACACCCCAGACAGATGGGTGGGACTCGAGGCAAGGTTGGACCCAGAAACGGGATTGTGTATCTTCCCAACAATTCTTGCAAAACCCGTCATTGAACTCATCACGACATACGAGAAAATAGCCGCCAGGACCTTCCATCCCGACAGAGAGAATGACCAGCTGACACGCGCCATCGGTAAAAAAGAACACCCTGGACTTGCACGATGCACATGGGGTATGACGTGGAAGGATGGGTTTGCCGAGTGGGCGACTCTTATAGATGGCGTGGCAGAAAATAAAAAGAGCATACAGACCATATGACACAGATAGAACATGCACGTGTGGCACTGCAGGCGCAAGTGAATGCACAAAATAGCCAGCAAGCTACCGGCCATCTCAGCGGCACGAAGAGCCTGCATTGGAAGCTGCCGGCGGCCCAGAATCTGCGTGGAAAAGCAGCGTGGCTTCCACGGAGAACGTGTAGCCCATGCTTCAAATGGTGGGTCCTCGATACCCCGTGGATGAGATCACGAAGAGCGAACACGCTGAGCTACATGTGAGATTAATGGGCTTATCCATTAAGGTGGCGGTCGGTTATGCCTTACCTCCTGTAGCTGGTGGAACTTACCACTGCCGACCGATTCCAGATGGCTATGCTATTGTCGGGGTGGATGAGGTTGTGAAGGAATATGAGGGAGCACAGCTTGACCATGCTACAGGTGAAGGGGAAACTCAAATCAATTTTGCAGCGAAAACAACCATTCTTTGGAAGAAGGAACACATCGTGGTTCCAAATCGAAGGCCACTAGCACCCCCGCCGCCTCCGCAGCATGAGCAGTCTGAGCCGCCTCAGCCGTCTCCAAGTCATCATAATACTCCCGTGTCGTCTCCGCCGCGTCATCCGTCTCCAGCGCTTCAGCCATCTCCTGCGCGTCAGCCATCTCCAGTGCGCCAGACATCTCCTACGTGTCAGCCATCTTCGGCATGCCAGCCATCTCCGGCGCTTCATCCATCTCCTACGCGTCAGCGTAAGCGAAAGAGCACTGCCACTAAGAGCATCACTAGCACTGCCACGAAGAAATCCGCAGGAAACCATACCCAAAGAGTTCAAGAAACTACGTCCAACAGCCTTCCGCCAAGCCATTGCTGGTATTACCGTGGAATTGCAGTGACGAGGAGAACAAGAGGATCTCGGAAGAAGAGGTCAAGAAATTCTTTGCACCTAGATGGGCCGAGCCAAAGGAGAAACTAGATCCGACGGTGGTGGAGAAGTTTTACAATAAATCTTTTGAAACCTGAAACCCCATTTGTGCCCGACTACAAGCGCCAGATTATGAAGGGGGGTGCAAGGCGGAGGCAGTCGGAAAGCATTAGTCATGAGGCACCCCGGAAAACAGTTCCCATGCTCGGAGAGCAGGAAAACAAATCGTGCGCCCCGCTCCAAGTGTTCGACACACAGATAGCTCCTCCTGTAAATGATTACGAGGAAGATCTACAAAGAAAGGCCAATGAGATGGGCATGACCTACATTACATACTTGAACATCATGGGAGACCACTTGCCCAAAGGCGATGTCAACCCCATACATCCATGGAAGTACGGTAAGAATCTCGTCAAGAAATAGGAGCTCAAGAATCTACCAACAAAAATGTGAAGATTGCATAAGTGGTACCTTGATTTGTGCAAGACGAGAAACGAAGAATGGATCACAGCGCATATAAGAGATCAGATTTTCTTGTGCAGAGACAATGAGATCACGTTCAACATTCAAGACTTGCATTTTTTATTCAATCAGAAGGAACTCGACAAAGCTTCCATCAGCCTTTATTGTGTGTAAGTACTATTTCTCTAATTTCTATCTCAGCTCATTCAATTCATTAACTGCATGTATATATATATGCTCACCATATATGTATATACTATTATGCAGGAAAAAGGTTATGGAATGCATGAAAGGAGGCCCTTTTGACATTGGGTTCGTTGACCCAAATAGAGTTCATGAACAAGTGGTAAAAAACGAACCCGGGCAAACAGAAGATTTCTTGCTAACGTCTTTACTAAGACAACAAACCAAAAGGGAAATAATATTGCCTTACAACTTCTCATGAGTGTTACCCTCTCTTGTACACATTCTGTTTCGGCTTACTCGATGTTAAGTGTAACTGATGATGAGTTATGCGAGCGTAGGTTCCACTTTATTCTGCTAGTCATTCAAGTTGACTCAGGAAAAGTCCTTGTCATGGACTCGTTAGGAAAAGACCAAGAGCTATGGGCAGACTTTAAAGAGATGCTCTAGAGGTAATTTCAATCATATTCTCGCACTAGATCGGAAACTTTCGTGAAAACAAGTAATTAATTACTACTTTATCCATTTCTTTGCCGGACAGGGTTTGGAAAAGGTTCACGGGCAGGGCTGTGGGTGAATGGTCAGAAGAACTAAAATTTGTAGACCAAAATTTAAGTAATACTAGACAGCTAGGTCTGCGTATCTCTTTGATTCTTCTTCCAATTCCATTATTTCATGCTTTATTGATTATTATTTTGATTGAACTCTCTATTTTCATAAAGTGCACGCATCAGGGACCCATCAATAAATTATGTGGATACTATGTTTGCGAGTTCATTCGCAACACGATATGTGTGATGGGTCAAGCCGCACTTGAACAATTTAGAATAAGTAAACGAAGTACACAACATTATTTTATTACCATCAGTTGTGTTGAGTTTTATTCTTATACATATATATACTGACCCCATTTTTCATATATATTTAGATCGAACGGATGCGGGAAAAACTCCTACCATTTGACCGCATACAAGACATTCAAGAGGAATTGGCGGGGTTCGTACTTGATGAGGTCGTCACGCCTGGTGGAGAACTCTTTAGATATCCAAAATGAACGTGTATGGAAATGTTATATTGTATATATGCTTGAACGTGTTTGTCTTGTACTTGATGCTTCAACATGTACGGAGAAAACCACAATGACGATGTTTGTGTATAATAATAGTTTCTTAATTATTCATGTACTCGTATGTACCGACGATGTATGTGTATACCTCTCCCGATCGATCCCCTGTCCCCGCCGCGCCGCAGAAATCTGCCCAGAACGGGGCGGCGGCAGAACTCTGCCGCGGCAGAGATTTATGTCGTTTTCCTGCCGCGGCAGAGAACCTTTAACACCGGTTCACATTACGAACTGGTGTTAAAGGGGGGCCCTGAGTGCTACGGCAGCCCCATGTGCGCCACCCTTTAACAGCGGTTCGTATAAGAACCGCTGTTAAAGGGGAGGCTCTAACTGACGAGGTTTAATATCGTCAATGCCCATTGTTATGAGCTTGGGTTTTGGAGAAGATGGGGGTGCTAGAGATCGCGGAACGGTTAACACACAAGCAAACAGGGGACACGAGAATTACCCAGGTTCATGCGCTCGAGGGAAAACCCTACTCCTGCTTGTCTACTCTTGATTACGGCGGTACCAAAAAGTACAGGGGTGCGCAGATGCAATCTGGCGTGGAGGTGTGTATGCAGTGAGGTGAGAGAGATCCTCCTCGGTGTGCCCTCCAAGCCTTTATATAGAGGTAGGCAGGTCCCGAGCACAGATCGAGTCGGTTACAAGTTGAGGCTTTGCCCCTTTGAATATTCTATCTTGTTCTAGTCTTGCTCTCCAAGGATCCGAAGATGTCATGGGGTTGGGCCACCCTAAAATCTTCATGGGCCGCGTATATTATTTTGGTCCTTCCTTGGGCTGGACCAGGTATGCTAATGTCGTGTACCCGTAGGGTATAACCATGTCAGCACCCCCCGAGTGTTCAGTCAAATCATAGATTCGGCTGAGGACTCTTTAATCTTTCGGGTGCATTTGTTTCTGTTTATGAGAGAAAGGAATGATTTTAGTGTGTAGGAATTGTTGATGCGTGAGCCTGACTCTCCTGACGGATCAGGATCAGTTAACTATCTTAGGAGAAAAAAACACGATCTTCTTCAGATTCAAGTCCCTAGACTCGAACTTGGAACAAATGCTGGCGCAATTCGACTCAGGCTGTTGAGGTCTTACAGGAGTCGAATCCCAGTAGATTTCGAATGATGTACCCAACGCGTCCGTCGGGATTTTCATCGTGCCTGTTGGTACAGATTTTTACTAGCAGAGCACAGTCGGGTGCGTTACTAGGCCATCAGATGATATTTATAGGTCTTATCTTTGCGTCGCAGACACAACATCCAAAATTTTCTCACCGCGGAGGTGTTTCGGGTGGCCAAGGAGGATGTTACTCACTTGGCGTTGATTGGGCCAAAGTTTGCAAAAAAATTGCATTCTGATCTGAAGGATCACAGTCGAAGAATTCATAGGGTGCGCGACCAGCGCTCCCTATGGGAGTAGCCCCCGAGTGTCTGTTCGAGCCATAGACTCGAGCAGAGATTTTAATTCAGGCGTTGTTGGTTTCAGGTCCATAGGACACAATTTTTTCGGATGCTTGAATCAATCCTCCCTATGGGAGTAGCCCCCGAGTCCGTAGTGGAGTCATAGATTCGACGTAGGACTCGAAGAATAGATCATTGGCGTAGTACCTTATTCATGCTTTGGGTGCGTGTCCAGTGCTCCTGATAGGAGTAGCCCCCGAGTAGTTGCTCGAATCGTAGATTCGAGTGAGTACTTTAGCTATTTAGCCGAAGATTTATGACCGTTGCTAGTGTGGTTTTGATGATGTTAGTGTTGACAATTGGTGACCTCAATTGTCTGCGGTGCCAGAGGTAACGTGATTGGACGAACGTGGGTCCCACTTTCTGACTTGGAGTTGACTGGTCATGCGTGACGTGGCGAGAATTACGGCGTCTCCTTGATTTCCGTGCATAGTGGACGGCGTGCGAGCGACGGTTTGCTGCTGTGCTAACACGTGGATGGTTGGATTTGACTCTTACGTTAGGGCTTCCAGATGAACGGTCCCTGTTCATCGTATTCGTCCTTATAACTATGGGGAAAATTGTAGTTTGTTTTCACCCTAGCCATTTGCTTTCTACTGCTGCCATTTTCTTAAGCTTTTCTCGTCGCAAGTTGGATGTTCTCCGATCATTCCCTTCATTGTTCTTGCGCTCGCACCACCACCGTCAATGCGATGTCATGGGAAAATCGAATAAGGCCTCCACCGTAGTGGGCACCAGTGCTGCTGCCGACGAAAAGAAGGGCACCATCGCCGCTCGTGTCACCGAAGGTGTGTGGCGGCACACGAAGACGCGCGAGGGTGACCCGCGCAAGCTTCGTGAAGTGGGTTTAATCCCGCAGCACAAGGAGGCTTTCAAGATCCCCGGTGATGAGGTAATTCCCCGTCCACCCGCAGGGTTTCGGGTCATGTTTGTTGCCTTTTTTCTTCGAGGCCTCTCGCTCCCAGTCTACGATTTTCTCCGTGGACTGTTGTTCTTCTATGGCATCCAACTCCACCATCTCTTGCCCAATTCTCTTTTCCACATCGCCTGCTTCATCACTTTTTGCGAGTGCTGGCTCGGTATCGAGCCACACTTTGGCCTTTTCTGGAAGCTCTATTCCGTGAAGAGGCAGTCCGGCTCCGACGAAGTTTATCCGATCGGCGGCTGCATCATTTCCCTTTGATCCACTTTTCTTTTCTTCTCTTTTTCTATGTCTGAGTCCGTCCAGTACTAGCAGAGGAAGTGGTTCTAAATATGCGACTCCATAGTGGATGGGAAAAACTTCGGCCCTTCCCCTTTCGACACCACCCAGGAGATCTTGAAGAAGAGATCCTGGAAAAATCATGTTCTGAAGGGCGAGGTGGAGGAGATAGAGGAGCTCTACCGTCGGGTGGAGGCCCTCCAGGTGGTTCGAGAGAAGGAGGTGAACAGTGTGGATATCATCCACACCTTCCTCAAACGTCGGGTGCAGCCACTCTAGGCTAGGGCGTACCCGATGTTCCTTTATTCTGGCCGCCACGACCCGACGAGAGTTGCGGCTGAAGAGCTCTCTCAGGGGGACCTCGATAGAGTTCTTCGGACACTGCTGAAGTTCAAGTCCGATGAGGACATTCCGTAGAAATCGCGGACCCCCCCCCCCCGTTCAGTGCTTCTCGACCAGTTTCGCAGGTGTAGATCTGCGACATGCGCGTAGAGCTTTTTCGAGTGTGTTTCCTTGTAATTTTATATTCTTATAGTTTGTTTTCATTGTGTAGGAGTTCAAGGTACCCAACATGGTGCCTCCACTACCCTAACAGTTTTCAGATGCGCCGGACAACGAGGTAGTGGACTCCGTGTCCGAGCTTCCCCCGGCGCAGTCGCCGACTGAGGAAGCCCCGGAGGCGAGCGAGGGGCAGACCCGAAAGCGGGCACGGAGCTCGAGAGAATTTTCGGATGCCTCGACTCCTCCAACGCCTAGGGACCCACCGTTCCTTGTCCGCCACAGTGGAGGTGACGGTGCCTCTTCCTCTCCCATCTCAGCCGTTCCTGTGCGGGCTGTAGCGCCGCAGCCGCCGGCAAAGAGGAAGAAGGAAGAGAAGAAAGGCAAGAGGGCCCTGCCTATTTCTGACTTGAGCGACATGGACTGGTAAGTGCCTTCGGATGCCTTTTGCTACTTTTCTTGTCTTCTGGCCTTTGACTGGTGCTTTTCCTTTGCAGCCACTCCTCTAAGGGCTCTTTTAGCGATGCCACGTAGGAGGCAATAGGGGAGTCGAAGATGATGCCTCCTCCCTCTCAGACGGTGGCCACCTCTGGGCTCGCTGCTCCGAACCCCTCTCCGCAGGAGGCTCGAGTGATCGTCTCCCAAAAGTCTGCACCAGGACCTTCGGAGTCTCCGTCTAATCATGTAAGTGTTTTCTCGCTTGCTGTGGGGGGAGCACCTGACCCATATTTTCGTATGATCTGATGATATTTGTTTCCTTTCTGCGTGTCTCAGGGGGAGCCCCCGAGTGTTTTTCATGTGTTTGATGTCTTGCTTGTTTCTTGGACGCAGCCCCCGAGCCCTTTTTGTAATACTTTGTTTCTTCTCACAGCCCTTTGTGTGGGGTGCAAACCTGCTTGTGCAACAGCACCTGACACTCGAGGCCAGCATACGGCAACTTCAAGGTACATATTAAGTTGATCCTGCTCTTTTTCGGCTGTTTGGTAGCTTGTGAAGCTCATGTATGTTCTTGTTGCCTTTTGCAGATGAGAATAACACTTCCCTCCGCGAGCTTGATGCTCTCAAAAAGAGCCTTGGGCGAGCGGAGAAGAAAGCCAAGGATGTCGTTGGGGCGAAGGAGCGCCTCGAGAAGGAGCTAGCTGACGCAGCCACGGCTAAGGAGCGCCTGCAGTAGGACGCTACAGATCGCGAGGAGCAACTCACCACTGCTGCGGCTTCGTGCAAGAAGGAGGTAGCCGAGAAGCTAATGGCTGCTGCAAAGGCTATTTCGGGTGAGTGCTTTTGCCTGTCTTGTCTATTTTGACTGATTTGTCTCCCTTCCTTTATTCGATTCCTTTGCTGCCTTTTGCTCTAGATGCCTCAGGCATCGAGTTCAATCGCAGCGCCTTGGAGCACGGGAGTGCTCTGGCCGATGCCGCCGCGTCGGTCGAAGACCGCTGCAGTACTTCCGTTGGCTCCCTTGCCAAGGCCAAGGAAATCCTCAGGCGCTTCTATAAGGAGCTCGTTCCCAAGGGCGCTTCCCATGAGGATGTCGACTCTTTGGCGGATGTGCTGTCAGCGGATGCACATGCAGCCTACAAGCGCAAGAAGAAGGGCATCGGTGCTTCCATGGGCCTAGCCATGGCCATGGCATCCGGGGCGGAGCTGGGTCTTCACCAGGTCACCTCCCAGATGCCAACGGCTCCCGACGGTTCCGAGATAGCCTTTGCTCTCTATGCTGCTCACTGTAAGCGCTATGGGCCAAAGCTTATTGACCTTTTGGCGGAGTATGCACCGAGGCAGCAGGAGGAGGTCAAGAGCAGGCACTCTGGCTCCAAGGCCACTCAGGATGCGGCTGCTTAGGCTTTTGTCGTTGTAGTTGTAGGATAGTTGTCTTCTACTTTTTTGTAATATCTTGATGAACAATTTCCTGTGCCACGGATTGGCTTTTTGTTGTATATAATGAGCCTTCGATCTGTTTCCCAGGCGTGTGTTGTTCATATCCTTGTCTGTTTTCCTTTAGGGACCTTCTGGTGAGGACCCCATCGCAACTTGTTTTTCTTCATGACTGCGTCCGCAGTCTTGAAAGAAGTTACTTGGCATCCGAGGCCATGCATATGTTTGGAAGTTAAAGGCGTAGCGAGTTACTGCTAGGGAGGAATATCTGATGGGGGAGCTGCGGTAGTTGGCCAAGCAGCTGTAGTGTAAGTTTTTTTGAGCTGCTGCTCATTTTCGGATGCGCCTGATTTGCGAGTCATCTTACTTTGTAGTTGCTGCAGGTGCCCACCTTGTTCTGAGGGAGGAGAAGGAGCGCGTTGCAGTTCGGATCAACTGCTTGACCCAGCAGGATATTGAAGCCGGTGGCTTTTTCTGGATGGATCACCACCGTGCCACGGTCCTCGCGAATATGCAAGATCGTGCTCATCAGGTGTCGCGAGTGCTGCGGCAGGTGAAGCCTTCCCTGACGTCGATTCTGCACGTCATGTTTCCCCTTGATGAAGCACTGTCGACTCTCTGGGGGTTGCTTGCGAAGTTTCGAGACATGTGTCACGTCAGTGAGTTGGTGCGGCACCAGTTAGTTGAGGGAGTTAAGGCCGCTCTTTCTCTCGTGCAGCTGCATCGCCCTGATGTGAATCTCGCGGTTGTGGCGGCTGGGCCTCCCCCTCGGTCGGATGGTGGCCTATGGGACATGCGCCCACACTATGCAGCTGTGAGACAGTATGCCGAAGAAGTTGTAGATCTCTTTGAGCATCGTGCGCAGGTGATCCTAAAGAATAGGTAGGACCTGTAAAAAGATAGATGTAAAACTTGTATGTATTTCGAATGGGTGTGTTGTGCCTTTTGTTGTAAAGGTTGATTGTATTAGCACGTGGTGCTTGGTTGTATGTATGCCCTTTTCGTTAGCCTGATGTGATCAGCTACTCAGGTATACATGCATTATCCTCAGTCGGCGAAGTCGTGAGGTGAGGGGGAGCCCCCGAGTGTGTTGTAGCATAAAGAAATGCGAGGAAAAGATAAATTTTATGGCGAGACACTTAGCTTTATTCATATAGTAATGAGGAGGTACATTGTTCGGCTGAGTAGCCTTGGGTGAGTAGCCTTATTGAAAGTAAAGGGGGATAGCTAGGGGTAGAAGCGTCGCAATTGTGCGGCGTTCCATGGGTTGGAGTATGCGACTCCAGACTCCATGTGCCTGAGGCGGTAGGCGCCACCTGGGATGACTTCGGTGAAGACGTATGGTCCTTCCCGGGGTGACTCGAGCTTTTTCGGCCGCTCTTGCTTGAGTCGTAAGACGAGGTCTCCTTCAACGAAGGACCTTGGGCACAACTGATGGTTGTGATAGTTGCGGAGGCTCTGTTGGTAGACCGCTGAGCGGGCCGCGGCGATGTCGCATGCCTCGTCGAGAGTGTCGACGGCGTCTTCGAGTGCGGCCGTCGATTCGGCTTCGCTGTAGGCGACGACCCGCGGGGCCTTATGGCATCCTTCCGCAGGGAACACGACTTCTGCTCTGTGCACCATGAAGAAAGGCGTGTACCTAGTTGAGCTGTTTGGCGTTGTGCGCAAGCTCCAGAGGACAAAGGGTAGCTCTTCTTCCCATGCTCCCGCAAGCCGCTTGAGTAGGCTCAGTAGGCGTTTCTTGATGCCGCCGCCCACGAGGCCGTTGGCCTTTTCGACCTGTCCGTTGGTTTGCGGGTGTGCCATGGATGCATATGATATGTTGATCCTGAGGCCTTCGCAGAAGTCATGGAATTCTTTGGAGATGAAGTTCGACCTGTTGTCCATGATGATGTTGTGCGGCACGCAGAACCTGTAGACTATGGATTCAAAGAACTTCATGGCCGTTTTACCCTTTTGGTTGGTAACGGGCATGGATTCGATCCGCTTGGTGAACTTGTCGACTGCGACCAGGAGGTAGATGTGTCGTCCTTTCGAGGACTTGGGCAGTTTGCCAATCATGTCGAGGCCCCATTGGGCGAAGGGCCGGGCCAGGGGTATGGGCCTGAGGTCCGATCCTGGTGCGTGTGGTTTATTTGCAAACCTCTGGCAGCCGTTTCACCTTCGGACGATGTCCTTGGCATCGTTCATGGCCGTTGTCCAGTAGAACCCAGCTTGTAGAGCTTTGGCGATAAGGGCACAGCTGCCCGTGTGATGGCCGCAGATGCCCTCGTGAATGTCTTGGAGGATGGTTTTGCCATCACCGATGGTGACGCATCGTTGGAGTAAACCCAAAATGCTGCTCTTGTACAAATCTCCATTGATGATGGTGAAGGCCTTGGACCGGCGAGATATGCGCCAGGCATCTGTCGAGTCATCAGGCAGTTCCCTGTTTATCAGGTACGGCAAGTACGGTTCTGTCCATGTTTCTTCTATTGCCATGACCTGCATCAGGTTGACCACTGCGACCTCTGTGTCAAGCTTTTCGGGTCCTTCCTGTCCTTCGGGTAGCGCAGCCCCCGAGTGCTCTGCCTCTTCGGGTGATCCCTTGGGGAATTTCCTTTTGATGGATGGCACGCAGATTTGTTCGAGGAACACACCTGGTGGCACCCGTGCGCAGGTGGATCCTATTTGGCGAGTCTATCGGCTTCTTCGTTGCTTTCTCTTCCAAAATGCCGAAGCTCGCAGCCGTCGAAGTCTCCTTCGAGTGAGTTGTAGAGCACGAGGTAGGCGATTATGTTGGCGGCGTGTGCGTCGCACTCGTTCATAGTCTGCTGGACGACGAGGTTCGAGTCACCGTAGATGACTAGGCGTGTTGCGCTGCAGATCTTGGCCATCCTCATGCCGTGGATGAGGGACTCGTATTCGGCTTCGTTGTTGGAAGCTCAAAATTTCATCCGGGGGACGTAATTCATCTTGTCGCCCTGCGGGGATGTCAGTATGACCCCGGCTCCTGCTCCAGCCTCGCGCTTCGAGCCATCAAAGTGCATGATCCATGACTGTGTCATATCCGGGGTGGCTGGCAGCTGCAGCTCCATCCAGTGGACGAGAAAGTCCGGTAGGACCTGAGACTTGATCACATGGTGCTTCTCGTAGACTAAGTCTAGAGGGGACACCCCATAGGGCTACGTGTCCTATGTCTTCCGAGTTGTTCAGGATGCTGTTCAGAGGAGCCTCATTGATGACCATCACCTGATGCTCCTGGAAGTAGTGAGGACGACGAGCCATCATGAACATGCTGTAGGCGAGTTTCTGGTAGTGAGGGTACCTCTGTTTTGTTGGCGTCAATACCTCGTTGAGGTAGTAGATAGTGCGTTGGACCCCATGTGTCTTTCCATCTTCGGGTTATTCGACCACGAGCACGGTGCTTACCACCTGATGTGGCAGCTATGTATAGCAGTAGAGGCTCGCGTTCCTTTGGAGTGACCACGGCGGGCGAGGTTGAGAGCAGCTGCTTTAGATCTTCGAATGCGTCGTCGGCTTCAGGTGTCCACTCGAATTTGTCTGCTTTACGTAGTAGCTGGTAGAAAGATAGGGACTTCTCGCCCATGTGGCTGATGAATCTGCTCAGCACCGTGATGCATATAGCTAGCTGTTGGACACCTTTGAGGTTCTTCGGTTTCTCCATGGCCAGTATGGCCTAGATTTTCATCGGGTTCGCCTCAATTCCTCGCTGCGAGATGATGTAGCCAAGAAGTTGGCCAGATGGGATGCCAAAGGCACACTTTTCTGGGTTTAGCTTGATCTTGTAGTGATCAAGGTTGTCAAACGTCTCACGGAGATCGTCGATCAATGTCTTGGCCTCCCTTGTCTTGACTACTATGTCATCGACATAGAAATGTATGTTGCGGCCGAGCTGGCTCTTAAGGCATGCCTGCATGCACTACTGGTACGTGGTACCTGCGTTCTTTAGCCCGAAGGGCATTGTGTTGTAGCAGAATACTCCGAATGGCGTGATGAACGTCGTTTTCTCCTGATCTTCGACCTTCATTCGAATCTGATTGTAGCCTGAGTAGGCGTCGAGGAAGGAGAGTTTCTCGCATCCTGCAGTCGAATCGATGATTTGATCGATCCGAGGGAGAGGGAAGTGATCCTTTGGGCAGTGCTTGTTCAGCGATGTGAAGTCTACGCACATCCGCAGGATGTCCGTGTCCTTTTTATGGACCATCATGGTGTTGGCCAGCCACTAGCTTTCCTAGATCTCCCTGATAAAATCAGCGTCGAGTAGTCTGTTGACTTCGACTTCGATGGCTTCGGCCCGTGGTTCGGACTATCGTTGGATGGACTGTTTGACGGGCTTGCCATCTGGGAACACATTGAGTGCATGCTCAGCAAATTCCCTGGGAACTCCTGGCATGTCCGCGGGACACCAGGCGAAGATTTCCTAGTGCTCATGGAGGAATTCGAGGAGCGCGCTTTACTATGCGGAGCTAAGGTCATTGGCGATCAGCACCGTCTTGGAGGCGTCCGTCGGGTGGACCTGCACCTTCTTCTTGTTAACCGTTGAGTCGAACAACATGTCAGGTGCGTTTTTCCTTAAGACTGGGGATGCCCCGTTGTCTGTCACCTCTCGGAGCCTTGTGAGCTCCTCCTGCATGCCGAATGACTGGGAGATTCTATTGAATTCCGTGTCGCAGTGGTCGGACCAGGTGAAGCTCCCGTGGACCGTGATGACGCCTCTAGGTCCTAGCATGTTGAGTAGCAGGTACGCATAGTGCGGTACTGCCAGGAACCTTGCGAATTCGACACGCCCAAGGATGGTGTGGTACTGTGATGGCCAGTCCAGCACTTCAAACTCGAGTCGCTCACACCGAAAGTTGTCGGGTTTGACGAAGATGACGTCGAGCCATATCTTTCCCAGGGGAAATATGCCTTTCCCTGGGACGATGCCGTGGAACATTGTGTCGGTTTGTTCCAGGGTGCACAGCAGGATCCGCATCGCTGCTAGGGTGCTGGCGAACATCAGGTTGATTCCGCTGTCGTCGTCCATGAGTACGCGGCTCATCTCGAATCTCCGAGCTGCGCCTCGAGCACCAGTGCAGCATGACCTAGACGAGGGATCTGGCGGGGGTGATCGAAATGGCTGAATGTGATGCCGGACTCCAAACCGCTAAGGTACTCAGGGATAGCGTGTTGGGCCACTTAGAGATAAAACAAAACTTTCTCCCATAACATGGTGATCCCAAGATCTTGCCGAGGTAGAAGGCCACGGGGTTTCCCACTAGACGCGCAGTTGCGGATTACTGATGAAGCACGTCAGTTGATACAGTGCAGTCCTTTGCGATCCAATCGTCCTGGTGATGATTGTACAACACCTCTGCTGGTATCCACACGTGCAAGGAGGAGCGCCGGCGGCGAACTTCTAGATTCGTTACGACGACAGGACTGCTTTGGAGCTAGGGTTTCCAACACATGGAATGACCTAACCGAACAACAATTAACCTTTTTGGGTTATGGTACTCCACTATTTATAGGGAGTGAACATGGGCTCTGCTCACGCGGCCCATTCACTAAAGCCCATATAATATCAGTCCTTGTGAGTCCAACTCACTAACTCAGTCCAAAACAGGCTCGGGTCCAACCCAACCAGATTTCCATTTCAGATCCAATCCAAACTTGCTCACGCTCTTAAGTGTCTGACCTCGCAGGCTCATGGCTACTTGGACACGATTAGAGTCCAACTCACAATCGATCAGTCGGCAGCGGCTCCTAGCAGAACGTGAAAACTCCCAAGTACCAAAGAGTCATAACTACTTGCCTTTCCAGTGTGACTTGCGTCAGAGTCCCTTTTGCCTCACGATATACCTTGTCGTACTATAGGAGAATAATTGTCATCCCTTAAATAGTCTGACTCTCTTCTCAATCCGAGATAAGTGATTCAACCTACTAAATCTTAGTCGATCGCCTGGGTTAACACTTAACTGTGTCGTGCATGGCCATGCTTTCCGAATCATATCTCACGAGAGGGCCCATAGAATATCTCTCCAAGTGGAGGGGAAAAATCCCATCTTGGTTATTCACATCATGCAGCTTGATTCTCAGTCGACCCGAACTCTGCCTTTGTAACTGCCCAGTTACGGATCAGTGTTTGACAGAACCTCAGTCGGTGATCCTCAACTCGGATTATGCAATAACCTCAGGTCTAAGGATTACATTGATTGAGATATACAAATGACAACTTGTTCGTTGTACCTCGATATGGGTCAATCTGACTCGCTAAACACTTTAGCCGAATCTGTGTACGTTGGAATAGCATCTCCATGCCCATGACAAGTGGAACCGAGTCATCAAGCCAACTTTCACATTGGTCTAAGTTGTTTGTCCAACACATCCTCAATGACCAAGGACATTTAGTATAAACAACATGAATTTATAGTTCCACAACCGAATCACATATTCAATGATATACATCAGATGTTTATATAAGGACAACTTTATATCTTTATAAATACAATGGAAAATATCATCATACATTATTGCCTCTAGGGCATATTCCCAACATAGCGGGTGGAGCGGTCACAGCCAAGCTGACCTGGCGGGTGATCTTCTTTTGCACCCTGTTTGTTGGGCGCCCCTTTTGGATCATCAGTGACCCTTTCAGCGCGGGGTACCCGTTTACATTGTTGTTCTGCATGGGTGCGACCGGGTGATTTGAAGGTCCCACGGGTGGTGGTGGAGGAGATCCGTGGGCGATGACACCTAGCGCAGGTGCGTGTCCGAACCCAGGGTTCGGGATCTGCTGCCTCATCTGGGATAAGCTCTCGCTAAGTTTCTGGAACTCGCGGCAGTCCTTGAGCATATGGCTGGCCTTCTTTTTGCCATCCTGCTTGTCGATGTAGAAGTGGATGGTGCATGGGCCGACAACTTGTCGTATGATGAGGGTTTGTTGTCGCGGCCGCGATGTTGCCACATTTTTGTTAGGCGTCCTCCATCGCGGAAGTTGTTTCCACGGTATCCGCCGTAGGTGCGGTTGCTTTCGTTGCAGCGATCGGTGTAGCCAGCCGCAACCATGTCGGGTCTGTCGCGATCATCATAGACGCACGATCTTCATTTGCTATGGCGCTCACTTCGGTGATCATAGTCATCTTACTCATCCGAGTGTGCTTGGTGGACGGAGTCCTCGCCATCTGCCCACCTGTTGGCGATGTCCATGAGGTGGTCAAGCGACTTGGCTTGACGCGCCCAAGTTCTTCCTTGAAGTCCTGGCGCTTGACGCCATATTTGAAGGCGTTGATCGTTCTCTCCTCGGAGATGTGTGCCATGTAGTTCTTGATGTTGGACCAGCGTAATATGTACCCTTGAAGTGCAAGCTCACGGCTCTTCGATCGAGGATGGCCTATTGCTGGTACCCTTGATGTTTCGGATGAAACTGTACGCCAGTTCCTCCCAGCTTCGGATGGATCCCGAGGATATGCGCCTGTCAGCTGCAGCTGAAGGCATTGCAGAGCGGTGTTTTTGTTTTTGCCGTGTAGCTTGACGGACGACAGGTGGTCGCTCAGCCACGCCTTAGGGTCCTGCGTGCCGTCGAACTTCGGAGTATCCGAAGGAATCTTGAAATTTCTCGGCATCCGCGTCCGCCAAATAGATCTGCTAAAGCATCGAGCTCCGTAGAGTTCTCCTTCATCCTCATCCTCTTCGGATTCTGATGAGCACACGCGTTTGGCGCGTGCCTTATCGACCTTGCGCTGAGCGAGGTCGTTTCGAGCGTCATAGTCGCAGCTGCGACATCTTGGACTCTTGCATTGTCCTGGTAGGTCGTGCTCGTCCTCTTCGGATGAGGGTGTGGGGCTGTGATTGAATCTGACCACAGCCTTCTTTTTCGGCTCCGCAGGAGCCTCCTCGTGGAGCGCAGCTCCAACGAGTCCGATTCCAGCTAGTGCGAACTTGTGCGTAGCTCTCTTCGGGTCCCCCATCGGAGGTGGATGGGACGCGAGATATGTGGTGGCTGCCATGATCATAGCTTGTGGCGTATTCGGGATGACGACTCCGAGGCCGCTTGCTTGCGTTTGCCGAGTACCTCTTGCATCTTCATCTTATTTTTGTGATCTTCGATGAGGAGCAGGTGGTATGCGATCAGTAGGTCCCGTGAGGCAGCCACAGGCAGGATCTTGTTGCCCACTACGGCTTCGCGTGCCTGGTTCCATCCTTCCTCGCTGAGGTGGATTACTCGATTGGCATCGGGGTCGTCCTCGTTGGGCGGGGGGATGGTTGCCTCCTGTTTTCTCCGTTTCTACCCTGCGGGTTGGGCGGCGGTATGTGGGCACCCGAACCTGGTGGTTGTTAGTCCACATCGCTTTGGATGACCACGGCGCATTGGTAGCGTCCGTAGGTTGGATCGCTGCTGCCGCAGCTTTCGGATCTGGAACCGTAGGTCCCTTCATTCGACGGGGGATCGCACAGATCTGATTTGCAGCTGCTGTTGTCGTATGACTCATCTGTCGATGATGACGTGCATAGAACGCTGGGATGCGGAGCCCACGAGGCGGACCTGATCGATGGCAGTGGCACCCGCTCTGGGAGGCGGAGAGTGCCGGTCTGTCCCACCTGGAAGCAGAAGCTCCCGAACATGATCTCGAGCCCGTCGCCTACATGCTCGAAGTCCTTCATGGTGGCTGGCGAGTGGGTAGTGAAGTCGTAAGCTCCGAAGAGGATATGGCTCTCCGTTGCCGAGGAGTTGTAGAGCGCTTTGGTCGGGACCGTCACAATCGCACAATCAGCGCCCCCGATTCCCTAGACGGCGCCAATTGACGAGGTTTAATCTCGTCAATGCCCATTGTCATGAGCTTGGGTTTTGGAGAAGATGGGGGTGCTGGAGATCGCGGAACGGTTAACAGACAAGCAACCAGGGGACACGAGATTTACCCAGGTTGAGGCCCCCAGAGGGAAACCCCTACTCCTGCTTGTCTGCTCTTGAATACGGTGAGGTGAGAGAGAGAGCCTCCTAGCCTTTATATAGAGGTAGGCAGGTTCTGGGCACAGATCGAGTCGGTTACAAGTTTAGGGTTTGCCCCTTTGAATATTCTATCTTGTTCTAGTCTTGCTCTCCAAAATCTTCATGGGCCACGTATATTCTTGTGGGCCTTCCTTTGCCTGGACTAGGTATGCTAATGTCGTGTACCCGTAGGGTATAACCATTTCACTAACACAGAACCCTCAACAGCTAAAACATCTTATATTTCTAAATGGAGGTTACACTTAGCACGATGGATTAATCCTGAGAATGTACGTCATGTCTCCTTGCATAGTCCATGCACCTCTGGTTAGAAAATATCGTGAAGACGCAAATTTGGGGAAAACGGTGATTCTCTGAAAGGAGTGTCTCCTAAGGAGGTGGCATGGGCGATATTTACCACCTTCCTCACCCTCTGTTCTCCAGCCGCCTCCTTCCTCGTGTGCGAAGGTCCCCGGCTGCGATGATCCAGATGGCGTGCTATCGGTGGTGGAGCTAGGGCATCGGTCTGACGGCCCCCGCTTTGCATGACGGTCACGGTAGGTGCTCAGGCAACGCCTTGGCTCGTGCTCGGTGGATTTGGAGTAGGCGCCGGCTATGGGCTTTTGTCGACTGACAATGTGGGGTAGCGGCCCGACGCAGGAGGTGGCGAACCCGGAGCCACGGTGGAAGATCTGGTGTGTGGTTGTTGCCTAGGCCTTGTACGGCGATGGTTGATGGCTGGTCGGTGGCCTAGATCATGTCTGGTCAACATATGGCTTGGGCCTCAAGCCCTTCGGGCTCGCGGATCGCAAATAGCGGCGAGGTCTGCTGAGTGGTTCTCCGAGGAGGCTGATTGGCCGACATGTGTCTTTGACGTCTGAGCGCTTCTGGCTCATGTTCTTGGAATTGTGGTGATGGGCGGTTCCACGTGGCATCCGGTGCGCGGTTCCACTTGATGGTCGGCTGGTTCCCTCACCCTGGCTGGCTAGGGGTGATACACAGATGTGTCTAGATGCTCCTGTTATAATCGTGACAACGAAATAACGAAGAACGAAAAAGAAATCACAACAAGAGGACACAGATATAACGTGAAAAACCCTCTTCAACAAAGAGAGGAAAAAACCACGGGTGCCAGCCAGCGAAACTACACTATAATGAGGAGTGTTTACACAACATCGAGGATTTCATTGATGCAACTTATCCCAGCCGACGGCTTCTGAGAGGTATATATAGTGGTGGAAAGCTAGGTTTTCAATGATTCGTACCACGAGGAAGCCCTTCCCCCTCCCTACACCCTCGCAGGTGTCCCTGCTGGGCACGGTAGGGGCTAAGTTCAGACTCTGCTATGCTTCGGCCCAAGCCTCCGTCATTCATCATAAAACAACATATAATTTAGCAGAATTAATATCGCCTATCATGTCAATAAGAGAACCTTTTGATACCTTCAGAAGTCTATACCCACCGGCATACTTGTACCATCAACATCCACGGTACTAAGTAGATCAGATTTCTGGCAAGGCTTCATATGTGCTTCAGCTCGTTCAACGTGTGTGTCATGTCATCATGTGTCCTGATCTTAGCAGATCCAACGCCAACAATATGGCAATGATTGTCATTTCCCACATTAACAAAATCTCCAGTATGCACAGACTCATATGGAGTGCACCAATATTTGTTACAACAACTATGAAATGAACTTGTAGTATCATGTATCCATTTATCATCATGAGAAGCAAAAGTAGAAAAAACGGCTAAACATTCACTGTCAGAATTCTCACCAGAAACAACAGCAGCCTTACCAGTACCTTCAGGCTTATATTTTGGTTGGTAACTTCCATTTCTTTTCTCCTTATTATGCAGCTTCCAACAATCATCAATAAGGTGATTAGTTTTCTTACGACACCTACAACACTTGTCCTTTCTCTTGCACTTTGAACGACCTTTGTCGTCCATGCTCTTATATCCGTTGCCATATTTTTTATTCCTACGCTCGGTCCTACCACGAACATGCACAACTTTAGTCTTGGATGACGACTCATCTTCTTGCATCATTGTTTTCATATTTTCCCTTTGTTTGAGGGCATCATGAACTTCGGCAAGGGTTAGAGTTCATCACGTCTCAACAATATTGTATCACCAAAATTTGTATAGGAACTAGGCAATGAGCATAAGAGTAGAAGACCTAAATCCTCATCATTATATTTTACTTCCATAGACTGCAAGTCTGAAACAATCTCTTTAAAAACAGATAAGTGATTCATTACCGATCCATCTTATTCAAGCCTATGCGAGAACAACTTCATCTTCACATGCATCTTACTGGTTAGAAACTTTGACACGCAGATCGTTCTAGTTTTGGCCAAAGGGTAGCAGCACAATTCTCTGCCAACACTTCCTGCAAAATATTATTGAACAGATGAAGTTGAATCAAATACAAAGCCTTACGGTCCTTTTGCTTCTATTCGTTGGACCAGACCATTGCATCCTTTTTGCCGAATCCATCTAGCCCTTCATCCAAACCAGAAGTTTGAGCGAGAGTCACCCGCATCTTCACCTGCCACAAGGAGAATATTGTGGTGTAGTATAGTTGTGGTTGATTTAACTTGAACGATGACACGTCGCACACCCTAGATTGTAATCTGGGGCTCTGGTACTATGAGACCCTGGCGCATGGCTTAGTAGGATTGATTGGATACTCACACCAACAAGTTGTAACTTCTTTTCAGAAGCTCATCTAAAAAGAACTCTATGTTTAAGCATGCTTGGCCTAGAGCAATTTGAGGATGGGTGAAGAACCGGGAAGTGGGACCTGGATGCGCACGAGTGAAGACAAAGTGCGCAGAAAAGAAAAGTGTTGGTCTATGGGGATAGTCTAGAGATCTTATTGAGCTTCCAGGAGTGACAGCCCGGGGCCTGTTGTTGGAAAGGGCGTTTTAACTGGTATTAGATCCAACCCTGGTGGTTACACTGGCTTGTGCTGGTTAGTGGCGAACATGTGGATCATGACGCGTGTGGCCGAGAATGGACACATCATGACACATGTGCCGACACTGTACGGGCATATGTGTGCCAAGAGAAGACGTTTCTGGATTGTGGTTGATCAATGAGGGCGTCGATCTTCTAAGGGTGGGTGACGAGGGTTCTACTCGTCAATGCCCATTGTTATGGACTTGGGTTTTGGAGAAGATGGGGATGCTGGAAGTCGCGAGATGGTTAACAAGAAAGCAACACGGGGACACGAAGTTTACACAGGTTCAGGCCCCCAGAGGGAAACCCCTACTCATGCTTGTCTGTTCTTGATTGATGGCGAGGCCAAAAGTTACAGGGGTGCGAAGATGCAATCTAGAATGGAGGTGTGTGTATGAGGTGTTCATATCCTTCTCGTCGTACCCTCCTGGCCTTTATATAGATAGGCTAGGTCCCGGGATATATCGAGTAAGTTACAGATTAGGGTTGATACTCTTTGAAATTCTTTCTAATATAAACTTGTCCTCCAAGGAGTTGAATTTTCCATGGGCTTAGGCCACCCGAAATCTTCCTGGGCTGTAAGTCTTCACATGGGCCTTCCTTGGGCTGGAACGGGTATACCAATGTTAAGCACCCGCAGGGTATATCCATGTCAATAGTCCCCGAGTGTTAAGTTGAATCTACGATTCGACTGGAGACTTCTATAATCTTTCGGGTGCATTATAATCTTTCGGGTATATCCATGTCAGTATCCATGTCAGTAGTCCACCAAGAATGCTTAGTTGATGTGTGTGCCTGGCTCACCCAACGGATCAGGGCCAGTTAACTGTCATAGGACAAAAAAACATGATCTTCATCCCGCTAAGGTCTTATAGAGGTCGAACCCTAGTGTTTTTCAAATGATGTACCAACGCGTCCATTGGGATTTTCATCGTGCCTGTTGACACGGGAATTTACTGGCAGACCGCAGTCGGGTGCATTACCAGGCCATCAGATGATATCTGTAGGGCTTAACTTTGCGTCATAGACACAGTATCCAAAGTTTTATCACCACGGAGGTATTTTGGGTGGCCAAGGAGACTGCTTCTCACTTAGCGTTAGTTTGGGAAAAGTTGTCAAAAGATTATTGTCGTATTTGATCCGAAGGATCTCAGTCAAATAATTCATAGGGTGCGCGACCAGCGCTCCCTATGGGAGTAGCCCCCGAGTGTCTGTTCGAGTCATAGACTCAAGAAGAGACTTTAGTTTAGTCATTTTCATTACTTTCCATTATTAGTTCGAAGGACACATTTTTTTGAATGTGCATCAAGCGCTCCCTTTTGGAGTAGCCCCCGAGTCCGTAGTGGAGTTGCAGGCTCGACGTAGGACTCGAAGATCTCTTCGAGGAGCTTTTGTCTTTGTAATCTCTCAAGTGCGTGGCCAGCGCACCTGATAGGAGTAGCCCCCGAGTACTTGGTTGAGTCGTAGACTTGAATAAGTGTTTATGCTCAATCGAAATATTCAAGCCATTGTGGCTTTGCTTTGATGATGTCATTGCTGATGATCGGTGAGCTCAACCATCTGCGTAGTAGATACGATGCAACGGGATGATCGTGGGTCCCACGCCCTGACTTGAATTTGGCTATTCGCACATAATTGGCGAAAGATACGGCGTCTCCTTGATTTCCGCGTGTAGTGGATGGCATGCTGGCGACGGTTCAGTTTGGTGCTGACACGTGGAAGGTGAGATCTGAGGCACACATTAGGGCTTCTCAATTGACGGCTCTGCTGCATCGTCTTCGCCCTTTTATACGGTGGGGAAAATAGTGAATTTTACCCTTCGCCAATTGCCTCTCCTAATTTGCCATTGCCCCCATTTATTGCTCTTACTGCACACTGGATATCCTCCACGTATTTTATTCTTCTTTTCTCCGCTCGCAGCATCGCACTCGCCGCTCCATGATGGGAAAGTACAAGAAGGCTTCCTCCGCTGTAGCGGCTTCAAGCGCCTCCGGCGCCGGGAAGAAATCCATTGCTCCGATCCGCACCACCAACGGGGGATGGCGGTGCACAGATATGCGCGACTCGAATTTGCGCAAATTGCGTGATGCCGGGCTAATCTCCAAGGAGAAGGATGATATGTCGGAAACGTATCTATAATTTTTGATGTTCCATGCTTGTTTAGTATCTACTTTTCTTTGCTTTGTCCACACTTTGAGGTGCTTTTTACATGTTTTCTGGTACTAACCTATTAATAAGTTGCCACAGTGCCAATTGCATGTTTTGTGCTATTTTTGGTTCCAGAAAAGCTAGTAAGGAAATATTCTCGGAATTGGACGGGACAAAAGCCAAAGTCAATATTTCACCGAGGAGAACACGAAGTCCAGAGGAGAGACGGAGGGGCGCCCCAGGGCGGCCACACCCCCTAGGTGTGACCTAGGGTGGGCCCGTACCTGGGCAGGGTGTGGGCCCCCTGGCCGACTCCTAGCCTCGCCTCTTCGCCTATAAGAAGACCCCGATGCAGAAACCTTAGGCACCCGATCAAAATTCCACGAAACCTTATATAGCCACCGCCACCATCATCGCTAGACCGGGGGGATCTGAAGCTCTTCCCGGCACCCTGCCAGAGGTTCATGCCTCTAGTTTCCAAGGGAAGTGACAGAAATCTCTTCGGTTGTAGATGTGTTGTTGCCACTAGGGAGAAAACAATGGTCTCTCTTCATGGAACAAGTGGATTGTTTACCTTACACACTTTGCTTAAAGTAGTTGTCTGTTGCTTGCAACTTAATACTGGAGGGGGTTCAGATGATACCTGAAGGTGGACTTCTAGTCATAGATGCAGTTGGATGGCGGTCTATGTATATTGTTGTATTTCCCAATCGAATCTCATAGGATCTTTTTGTCTAGTATTGCATTGTTATGCCTTGCTCAGTTCCTGTCAATTGCCCTGCTGTAATTTGTCTACCCTTCATTCCATGTTGTTTATCTAAGGAGAGATCCTCTAGGGAACTATGGACCCCGGTCCAATCTTTACCATTGATACATCTTCCACAGTTACCTGTCTACCTGCTGCAAACCATCATCACCTTCCACACCATACGTTTAATCCTTTGTTAAAGCAAACCGGTGAGCTTGACAACCTCACTGATTCGTTGGGGAAAAGTCTCGAGTTTGTGTTGTGCAAGTTTCTACGTTTCTTGCAACACCTTTGAGATGTTTCATTCCTCCTACTAGTTCGATAACCTCGATTTCTTACTGAGGGAAAACTTGTTGTTGTGCTCATCACACCTTGCTCTTGGGGTTTTCAACGAAGTGTCCCACGACAGTGCTCGGCGTCATCAAGCTTTTTCTGGCGCCGTTGCAGGGGAGGCTAAGGACGTCTTAACAAGGGGAGTCCTCAACCGTTCTCTTTTCTTTGTTTTTGGTTCTCTTAGTTTTTTTGCTTGGTTTTTTTTGCCTCTTTTTATCAAAAACTCCAAAAAATTATTAGTCTAGTTTGGTTTTCTTTCTCTTATCAATATCACAAAAAATTAGTCCCTGCTCTAGTTGTTGGTCTGTTATTGCCTTGCTTGGTCATGCTTTCTATCAATGGATGGTTTCTTTGAAACTAGTTCTTATTGGCAAGGTGGGTTCATGGAAGAACAAAAGTATTATTTTAAGGAACAATGTTTGTTACAAAAAGGGAAACACTTATGGGAACAAACTGATAAGTTGAATACTATTGCTAGAGACGTGTGCTCTAGTTATAATGTTACTTACTGCTTTGATAAATCTTGTTGTTGTAGAAGGTATAAACAAATTGATAATGTTACATACTGCTTTGATAAGTTGAATACTATTGTTGTAGGAGGTATAATGTTCCTTTTTAGTGTGAGTATAATGATAATGTTACCATATCTTCTTATGTTAAGGGAAATTATTTATTTTATGATGTGGAACAAATTTAAGAATTTATTGCTTTCAAAGGTGCATTTGAACTTGCCAGTTTGCTTGAAAATACTGATGATGCACCTTATGAATATGAGGTTTATGAGATACTTAAATTTTGCTTTGATAATTACGAGGAAGAAAACGGTTATATTCTTGAATATTTTAATAGATGCTCTCCACAAATGGAAGAGACTAATTCCTTGAAGGAGCCTATGGAATAAGAAGTTGTTGAAACTGGGAGCTCATTAGATGAAAAAGAGGAGGAGAGTGACGAACAAAAGGAGGAAGAATGGATTATCTACCCATGCCTACCTTCTAATGAGTGTAACTCTTTATCCCTTACATTATTTGATTGTCCCCCATGCTTACCAAAGGAGGATGAATGTTATGTTCCTGTGGATCCTTTTGAAATTTCTATTTTGGGTAAAACCTGTGAAGGTTTTAATCCCACCATTTTTTAGATTGATAGAAATTATGTGTTTGTAGATCATGAAAAGCATGCTTTATATTGTAACATCCCAAAAATATTAAACATGGATCATCAAATGCTAATCATCAAAATTAGGGTTAACAAAAACTTTCCTATCTAAAAATATGAGAGCATTCATATGTATGTGTATTTAAAATTAGGATTCTTTTGAATTGCCATGGTTCTATGTTTCTTTGCTTGTAAAATGATTCTTAGGTGAAATAAACATCATCTAAATCATCCCCAAACTTTTCCCAAAGACAAACAACTCAAAATGAACAAATGAAGTGAATGGTCACTTTGGCCAAATTAATTCTGATGCCTACTTTGGCTATCCAAGCACTCAAAACTTAACAGAAACAATTGTGGATCTTTGCACCCCTTGTTAGTACACATAATGAGGTACCAAGGCCCACTTTGTGATCTTCCAAAAACATTCAAATGCTAAGTTTCAATGACAGTTTAAAATTGAATCTATCCCATATGGAAAGATCCCACTATTTCAAAAACCACTCAAACAATATCAATTTTCAAAACCCAAGCACCCACAGAGTCTCCAGCACATGTCTAGCACACCCACCAAAAATCTTTTCAAAATTCAAAAGAAAGTTTCTTGCGGCCAATTCATCAAACACTTGGCAGGCAAATTTAAACCAAATCAAGTTCACTGTTTTTAATAGTGTTTTGGGCCTAACTTGTTCCCTCTCTAGCTAACAGCAACCATTTAGTAGATCATCTAGCCTAATTGGAAACCCCTAGACTCACTGTAAGCTGGCCATTGTCATCAATGCTGAGCAAGCCGAGCACACCTCGCCGGCCAACTTCGTCACCGCCGTAGCAGACCACGTCCCCCTCTCTCGCCATGTCTGGGAGCTAGCCAGCACTTCACCGCCACCCACTGTCCCCTCCCTGAGCCAAGGCAAGCCGTGGACCACTGAGCACGCCCCGCGCCCAGTGCCACTTCGACATGCCGAGCACGCACCAGAGCGCCGCACCCGGCACGTGTGCACATGCCGCCCCTCGACCGCAACCCATGCCCACCGCTTCGCCACGACCCAAGGAATACGCCAGACATCAACATTCGTCGCCCAATGCCTCACAACCATCGCTCACCGTCGAAGACGCTGCCCCTGTCACGCAGAGCACCACACGTTCCCGACCGATTGCCACCGCCCCTAAGCGCGCATTCAAGTTCTAGAGCATCGCCAGGAAACCGCGCGTCGATCACCACCCTCAGCCATGCCGCTAGGAGCCCGTAGCCATGTCGCCACCATCGCCTGCCCATCCCTCTCGGTCTCGCCGTCGAGCCTATAAAAGGAGGCCACCCCCAGCCGTTTGAAGCACACCATTCCACTCCACTCACCTCACTGATCGTTCCAACCTCTAGCCAGAGCACGAGGAGCAGCAGCTCGCCGAAATTGCACCGGAGCAGGCCGGCTCTGGAGGAGAAGGGGCCGCTGATTGCGACCAACCCCGGAGCTGCCTCGACCGTTCCTGAGCTCGCCTTCGACCACTCGTTCGTTTGCCTGCCTCGCGTCGTTGCTGGAGCCCTGGTATGCCCCATATGCACCCCCCACTGAGCCGCTAGGGTTCGAGCTCGCCGGTGACAGGTTCGTCGTCGACGACAATCCCCAGCCGTCGATCTCCCTTCTAATCCAAGGACCCACATAGTCCCGTAACGCTTCACGCATTATGAGCCGCTGACTGGTGGAACCCCCTGTCAGCTGAGCCCCGCGCTGCGTAGTGACACTTGGTCGGCCCATTAACCTCTCCCGCGCGACCCAACCGTTTTAATTTAGGTTTTTCTATTTTAATTCAAACACAGTTCTGTACATAGATTCCAAAATCAACCTAGCTCGATTCAGTGAACCAAAATGCATGAAACTAATTTTGTAGAAAGGTACTGAAATGCTTAATCCCAGCCCATTGGATGCAAATCATTTGGATCCGTAGATCACCCTTGGTAAAAATAACAAGGCAGAAGCTTTTTTTCATTCAAATATTTTTCAAAATTTACCCATAATAGTTTTTCAGTTGATTCCAACTCTCAAGAATCACATTTGATCATACATTTCAGAATATATAAAAACATTTGGGTTTACTTATAGAAATAATGTTCAAATAACAAAAGAATGCCACATAGGCATTTCTAGTCACTTTATTTATTTAAAATAAAAGGTTAAACCTTATTAAATTGTGACACCACTTTAAATCACATTCCCATGTACTGAAATATGTGGTGATGACATGTGTCAACATGATCCCATGTTTGAGTTGGAGAATATTAAATCTTAAGTAGTTTTTCAATGAGTAGAAATTACTTTTCTCAAATTAAAATAAATAAGACAAATGCTTTAATCTTGTAATGATAGGTGATGATGCTAGATCATCTATAGTACACCTTTGTGTGATGATTGAAAATAGTTAAGTATTGTTTGGTGATTGTGTACCTCGTATTTATTTATAGACGCTAGTACCGACCAAGGATAGAAGGAGGAAAGAGGATACTACGAGGAAGAAGCCGAGGATAACTTCAATCGCTGCTCTACACAAGGCAAGCCTTACTACACAAAGACCTATGCAAGCTAACACTCGCATCCTAGCAAGTTTATACCACTATCTTAGCAAGCCAAGCCATGCAAGTTTTACTTGCAAGCTTATACCATTTGATAAACCGTCCTAGTTTTACTTACAAGCTTTCTACTTTATTTCTTTATCAATGATTTCTCTTAGAGTTTACATATTGAATTGTAGATACTAGAAAGATAATCGAAGGTTGCATAAAGACCATTAAAATTGGCCTAAGTTAGATAATCTTGATGTCATCCTAAGGCATGAGATTGAACTTAATTAATCTTCACTTGTTTAACACCCCTCATTAGTGCTTACCCCCACTTGTAGATGCTAGTGCTAAGCATAAAACTTGATCAACTTTACATGGGAATACTTGGTGAAACTGGTTATGAAAACCTTAGAATTATGAGTCATTCTACTGAAATGTTTTGACATGCGTTCTCAAACACCAGATGATTTTGATGATGAAAATGTTGAGGCATGAGCCTTAGCCCTTGATAAAACTGATGGTTGTCTGGATGCGATACCATTCAAATTTTACCGTACAACCACAATACCCGAAAATTGGGTAGGGTTTGACTAGAAACTTATATACCTTAGTATGGGTTCACTCACGGCCAAGGTCTGAGCTGAGGCTACCTTGTGAAGATTGTCCACCAGTGTAGTACCCAAGATGACAGTTGGTCATGGTTGGGAGGCCAAACTCACAGGAGAGGTGCCTATACTAGGGCATGTAATTTAAAGGTTAGGATTGATTATCCGCATACTGAGTATGGTGAATTCAGGATTTGCTCCTAACAGATGTATCGAATGTTGTGGTGAAAGTGTAATATCTCTGCAGAGTGTCAAACTATTCGAATAGCCGCGTCCGCGGTTTTTGACAGTTAGAGTGGCCATACTATTCCCCCTTTAGATGTTTTCAAAATGACATGAAACTTTGACTTCACCACAACAGGGTTGTGATATCAAATTCAAGTTCCCACTTAGGTGTTATCAAACTTTCAACTAGTTTTCTTTGCTTCTGAACTTAGTAGAGGTAAATCTGGCTTTTTGCAAAACAACCCTAGAGCCTAGTGTCCTAACTATAAAAACCCCCTTAACTTGTTAGTATTAGTTTGCCAGTACTTAAAGAGTACTCATGGCTTTGTCCCTGGATATTCGCATGGCCAGAATATGTAAGGAATATCAGGATGATGGACCGCAGGAAGGTTACGACAAGTAGGATAATCTCCCATCGTCAGCATTGCCTGTGACCCTGAAGATGGAGCTTCGCCTATGCTATCTTTATTATTACGTTATTCCGCTGCTTGAGTTATATTAAGAACTGGATCATGAGATCCATATTTGTGTAAGACCTTATGTATGGTTTGTAATGGATGATGTACTGTGATATCCAAATCTGTTATGTCTCGTAAAAATAGTAATCCTGGGATTGCAATGTATGGCATAACAGGCATTTGGATTTAAAATCCGGGTGTTGACAAGTTGGTATTAGAGCCATCCTGACCATAGGAGACCCTAGTTAGACTGGACAGTTCAATCAAAAACTTAGTTTCAAAACCAAAGGAAGTGAGTATTTACAAAAAAATATTCTCATTCTTATCACTTTGATTCTTTTAAAAAAATTCATGTTCCTCAAAAACTCTGGCAAAATACATAAAATTTGACACACTTGAGCACTCTACTAACTTACTCATCCTATATTCTTATAGATGGATGTGAAGTACAACAAGTTTTATCAGTTGGGGAATGGAGGAGAACTCATCTTTGAGCGTGACTTGGACCAGCTTTCGGAACTTCTTGAGCGTCCGCACCGCGAGTTCTTCAGAGTTCAGCTCAATGATTATGAAGGAGAAGATCGGCAGTGGCTAGTTGTTGCAAGTCTCCGAGGAAAGATTGAACCTACCACTGTAGAGGGAATTCAGTTCACCTTAAGAGAGAACAACTGGCTCGATGGACTTGCCAGGGCCATGCAGGAAGCTCCTGCCCGTCTGTGTGGGCAGAGTATCAATCAGATCAAGGGTACCCGCTTTGAGTCCTATCCAAGGCATGATGCTATGGGACAGCCACTGGAAGACCCATATCACCACAAGCTGAAGACTCAGTTGGACCACCTTAGCTTCATGGTGTATGATCGTCAGCAGGTACTGTACAATGCCCGTGACTACTCCAACCACAAGTCAGCCATCATCAAGATGAAGGATCAGACCATTGCCATGCTAGTGAAGGATCGCAAGTCTCGTTGCCGTCAGCTCGACAAGAAGGAGCGCATCATTGCCCGTCTTCGCCTCCGTATCACGAATTTGGAGGAGACCATCCACGAGAGAGACATGCAGTTGGAGGAAAAGGAGAATGTCGGAGAAGATCTTCGTGGAGACCCCTACTCCTATCTCAGCGATGATGATGACTTTCTGGAAGATCAGGCCATGGACGTCTTCACCGATGAGGAGGATTTCTCCTTCATCGATGACGATGATGATGAGGATGATGATTACACCGACTCTGAGGAGTAGTAGCACTTGAGCACTAGTGTTAGTGAGCTTTATTCGGTCCCACTATATCGTAGTTTCCAGAATGGTTCTTAAAACCATCTGTTTTCCTTTGTTGTGGTGTGTGTTGTATCATGTGCTATGAATGAATGAATGAAAAGCAAGTTGCTAGAAAATACGAGTCAATCTTTAAAAACTTTTCAAAGTCCCTGAACCTTAGAAATTTCCCTCTTTTCTCATGATCTATCTCAATCTTCAGATGCCTCGCGGAGGAAGTGGTTCATCCCCAGACCCGATGTTGCAGATCCTGCAAATGTTGATTTCTGACCGCGAAACTGAAAGAGCAGAACATCAAGCCAACTTAGCCACCCTTCAGCAGATAGCTCAGCTAGCCGACAACAATCAAGGCCAAGGAAATCAGGACAACCATGGATCTAAGCTCAAGAATTTCCAGAACACCAACCCACTTGTTTTCACTAAGTCGGAAGAGCCCTTAGATGCAGATGATTGGCTCCAGACCATGGAGAACAATCTGGAAGTCACCGGAGTGGAAGCTAACGAGAAAGTTCTATTCGCCACCCACTATCTAGCCGGAGATGTAAGAGCATGGTGGAACATCGTTCGTCCAATGACCGGAGGGCAGATGATGACCTGGGAGGAATTCAAGGTCAAGTTCATCAGAACCCATGTGCCACCGGTTTTGATCAAGAGGATGAGAGATGAGTTCAGAGAACTGAAACAAGGAAGGATGACCGTAGTGGAATACCGTGACAAATTCTTGTAATTAGTTAGGTATGCCCCGGATGAGATCGACACTGAAGCCAAGAAGAAAGAAAGATTCCTGAATGGTCTGCACGATGAGATGCAGACGGTGTTGGTCAATATCCCCTTTGCTGATATTCAAGCCCTCGTCGACTCTGCCATTCAGATGGAAGGAAAGATCAACCAAGCCAATGAGAACTGCAAGCGCCGCATGATGCATCAGCCAGGAACCCATCATACACCAAAGTATCGCCCCAACCCATCTCCAGGATTTGCCCCGAGAACCAACAGACCCCCGATGAACCGTCCGACCTATCCCAACCGTGGAAACCCAAGACCCGGAGGAAACCACAACAACCTCGACAACTCTGGTAAATTCAACCGTGCACCACCCAAGTTCAACAACAACAATGCCGCCACCAGCACCAACACTACTGCGAGGACTGGAAGCAATGTTGTGCCTGTTGCATCAAAGGACAAGTCGCAAGTGACTTGTTATGACTATGGAAATAAGGGTCACTACTCCAATGAGTGCCCCAAGAAGAATGCCGCAGCCCCCAACACAAATGCCCCAGCTCCGCAGCAGCGTCGTGTTCAGCCCGGAAGAAGGTTTGCCCCATGGAACTCGCTCCACCGCAACAACCGTCTTTTTTCTCATGCATGCTGAAGAAGCCCAGGAAACGCCAGATGTCGTGCTGGGTATGTTTTCTGTTAATTCAGTACTTGCTACAGTGTTGTTTAATTCTGGTGCATCACACTCATTTTTCACCGAAGAATTTGCATGCACTAGTAACATTCAACAAACCAAATTGAAGCATGTTATGATTGTTCAAATCCCCAGTTCAACCACCAAAGCTAGGAAAATTTGCAAAGCCGTCCCTATTCGAATCGATGTCATAGATTTTTATGCTAATCTGATAGTACTCAGAACTAAATGTTTGGAAGTAGTACTAGGAATGGATTCGATGTCCAAACATAAAGGATTAATTGACTGTGCCAAGAAAGCCATCACCATGACCAGTACAGCCGGAATATCAGTCGAGCATGTATCTGAAACCTTACCTTGTCAATTCAAGTTCAACAAGAGTATAGCCCAACCTACCATTGACCAAGTCCGGATAGTCTGTGAATACCCCGATGTATTTACAGATGTTTTGCCCGGTATGCCCCTAGATCGGGATATCGAGTTTACCATTGAACTAATCCCTAGAACAGGACTCATAGACCAGAGACCATATAGTATGAACCCGTCTGAACTAGCAGAACTGAAGAAGCAACTCGATGCCATGTTGGAAATTGGATTGATTCAACCAAGTGCGTCACCATGGAGATCACCTGTCTTGTTTGTGAACAAGAAGGATGGAGGTAACCGTTTGTGTACGGATTACCGGAAGTTGAATGATGTCACTATCAAAAACAAATACCCGTTGCCCAACATAGAAGATTTGTTTGATCAGTTGACTGGTGCCAAGGTGTGTTCTAAGATTGATCTTAGAACTGGCTATCATCAACTCAAGATTCGCGCAGAGGATATTCCCAAGACTGCCTTTACCACCAGATATGGATTATACGAGTATACTGCCATGTCTTTTGGATTAACCAATGCCCCCTCTTATTTCATGAGTCTCATGAATAAGAATTTTATGGACTTCTTGGATAAGTTTGTCGTTGTTTTCATCGATGACGTTCTGATTTATTCCAAATCAGAAGAAGAACATGAGCTACACCTAAGGACCATTCTTGGAACCCTTAGAGAGCATCAGTTGTTTGCCAAGTTTAGCAAATGTGAATTCTGGTTACAGGAGGTAGGATTCCTCAGACATATCGTATCAGCGGGAGGGATTGCCGTTGACCCTAAAAAGGTGAAAGATGTCGAAGATTGGCAAGCCCCAACCACTCAAACCCAAGTTCGTGCATTTCTCGGATTGGCGAGATACTACCGCAAGTTCGTAGAAGGATTCTCGAGTATCGCCAGACCCATGACCCAATTGCTGAAGAAGGACAAGAAGTTTGAATGGACGAACAAATGTGAAGCGAGTTTTCAAGAACTCAAGAGAAGATTGATTTCCACCCCAATCTTAATCATGCCGGATATCACGAAGCCCTTTGACGTGTATTGTGACACAACGAAGATTGGTCTCGGATGTGTACTAATGCAAGAAGGAAAAGTTATATCCTATCTATCCCGACAACTGAAACAGCATGAGAAAAACTATCCAACCCATGACCTCGAGCTCGCAGCCGTAGTTCTAGCCCTGAAGACATGGAGGCATTACTTGATGGGAAACTGTTGTGAGATTTATTCGGATCACAAGAGCCTAAAGTATATATTCACTCAGACGGAGCTGAATATGAGACGGAGAATATGGATTGAGCTAATCAAGGATTACGATCTGGACATTCACTATCACCCCGGTAAATCCAATGTGGTAGAAGATGCCCTTAGCAGATTGTCGTGCCGCTTGAACTCCATGATTTTGAAGGAGCAACCAAGTTTGCACAAAGAGATGGAAGTTTTCCGAATGGAATTAGTGAAGGATTTTTGGCTAGCATAGAACTTTAACCCAGTTTGATCAGCCAGATCAAAGAGGCGCAGAAAGGGAATGCTAGTATCAACGGAATAAAGTGTCGTATCGGTACAGGCAAAGTACCCAGATTTACCGAAGACGAAGAAGGAGTTCTGTGGTACAAAGGACGCCTTTGTGTACCAGCAGATTATGAGTTGAAAAAAGTTATTCTGAAGGAAGCTCATGATGCTATTTATTCTATCCACCCCGGAGGAACGAAGATGTATCAGGATTTTAAGGAACAATTTTGGTGGCATAAGATGAAGAGAGAAATCGGAAGCTATATCTCCAAGTGTGATATATGTCAGAGAGTAAAGGAGGGACATCAAAGACCCGCTAGATTGTTGCAACCGCTACAGATTCTGGAATGGAAATGGGATTCCGTTGGAATGGAATTTATCACCGGATTGCCTACTTCTAGTAGGGGAAACGACTCTATCTGGGTCATAGTGGACAAATTGGCCAAAGTTGCCCATTTCTTACAAGTCAAGACCACATATCAGAGTTCGAAGCTAGCTGAGTTATACATCGCTAGAATCGTCAGTTTGCACGGAGTCCCCAAGAACATCGTATCTGATCAAGGAACTCAGTTTACCTCGAGATTCTGGAATAAAGTCCAAGAAGGTTTAGGAACCCGATTAGATTTCAGCATAGCTAATCACCCTCAGATCGACGGACAAATGGAGCGAGTAAATCAAATACTCGAAGACATGTCGAGGGCATGTGTGTTAGGGTATGGATCTAAATGGGAAGACTGTCTGCCGTTCGCAGAATTTTCATACAACAACAGTTATAAAGCTAGTTTGCAAATGGACCCATTTGAATTCATGTATGGACGGAAGTGCCACACCCCTTTGAATTGGTCATAAGTAGGAGAGAGTCAGATTTTCGGACCCGACATCCTACGAGAAGCAGAAGATAAAGTTCACAAGATTCGTGAGCACCTCAAGACCGCCTAGTCAAGACAGAAGAGTTACGCTGACAAGAGACGTCAAGACCTCTCTTTCAATATCGGAGATTTTCTGTATCTGAAAGTGTCGCCATTAAAGGGAATGAAACGTTTCCAAATGAAAGGAAAGTTAGCCCCTAGATATATCGGCCCCTTCAAGATTCTGAACCGTCGAGGAGAAGTGTCGTATCAATTGGAACTGCTAGAAGAAATGTAAGCTGTGCACGATGTGTTCCATATCTCATTACTTCGCAAGTTCCTCGAAGTTCCGGAGAATACTGAAGTGTTCAAGAACATTGATCACCGGACCATAGAGATCAACGATGAACTGACCTATCCCTAAATACCCATCCGTATTTTGGAAGAATCTTTCAGAACTACCAGAACCCGAAGCATCAAGTTTCTCAAGATTCAGTGGAGCAACCACACAGAAGAAGCTACCTGGGAGCACGAAGATCACATCAGGACGGAGTTCCCTGATCTCTTCAAATCCTAGGTAATCTTTTTCTTCCTTTTTCAAATCATGGTGCGAGATTTTTTTAAGGGGGGAAGGTTTGTAACATCCCAAAAATATTAAACATGGGTCATCAAATGCTAATCATCAAAATCAGGGTTAACAAAAACTTTCCTATCTAAAAATATGAGAGCATTCATATGTATGTGTATTTAAAATTAGGATTGTTTTGAATTGCCCTGGTTTTGTGTTTCTTTGCTTGTAAAATGATTCTTAGGTGAAATAAACATCATCTAAATCATTCCCAAACTTTTCCCAAAGACAAACAACTCAAAATGAACAAATGAAGTGAATGTTCACTTTAGCCAAATTAACTCTCATGCCTACTTTGGCTATTCCAAGCACTCAAAACTTAACAGAAAAAATTGTGGATCTCTGCAACCCTTGTTAGTACACATAATGAGGTACCAAGGCCCACTTTCTGATCTTCCAAAAACATTCAAATGCTAAGTTTAAATGACAGTTTAAAATTGAATCTATCTCATATGGGAAGATCCCACTATTTCAAAAACCACTCAAACAAGCTCAATTTTCAAAACCCAAGAACCCACAGAGTCTCCAGCAAATGCCTAGCACACCCACCAAAAATATTTTCAAAATTCAAAAGAAAGTTTCTTGCGGCCATTTCATCAAACACTTGGCAGGCAAATTTAAACCAAATCAAATTCACTGTTTTTAATAGTGTTTTGGGCCTAACTTGTTCCCTCTCTAGCTCACAACAACCATTTAGTAGATCATCTAGCCTAATTGGAAACCCCTAGCCTCACTATAAGCTGGCCATTGTCATCAATGGTGAGCAAGCCGAGCACACCTCACCGGCCAACTTGGTTGCCGCCGCAGCATACCACCTACCCCTCTCTCGCCATGTCTGCGAGCTAGCCAGCACTTCACCGTCACCCATTGTCCCCTCCCCGAGCCAAGGCAAGCCGTGGACCACCGAGCACGCCCGCGCCCAGTGCCACTGCGACATGCCGAGCACGCGCCAGAGCGCCGCACCCAGCACGCGTGCACACGCCGCCTCTCGACCGCAGCCCATGCCCACCGCTTTGCCATGACCCAAGGAACACGCTAGACATCACCATTCGCCGCCCAATTCCTCACAGCCACCGCTGGCCGTCGAAGACGCCGCCTCTGCCGCACAGAGAACCGCACATTCCCGACCGATTGCCACCGCCCCTAAGGGCACATTCAAGTTCTAGAGCATCGCCAGGAAACCATGCATCGATCGCCACCCTCAGCCATGCCGCTAGCAGCCCGTAGCCGTGTCGCCACCGTCGCCTGCCCATCCTTCTCGGTCTCGCCGTCGAGCCTATAAAAGGAGGCCACCCCCAGCCGTTTGAAGCACACCATTCCACTCCCCTCACCTCACTGATCGTTCCACCCTCTAGCCGGAGCACGAGGAGAAGCAGCTCGCCGGAATTGCACTAGAGCAGGCCGCCTCTGGAGGAGAAGGGGGCCGCTGATTGCGACCACCCCTAGAGCTGTCTCGACCGTCCCTGACCTCGCCGTTGACCACTCGTTCGTTTGCCCGCCTTGCCGTCATTGCTGGAGCCCTAGTATAACCCCTATGAACTCCCACTGAGCCGCTAGGGTTCGAGCTCGGCGGTGACAGGTTTGTCGTCGACGACGATCCCCAGCTGTCGATCTCCCTTCTAATCCAACGACCCAGATAGCCCTGTATCGCTTCGCGCGTTATGAGATGTTGACTGGTAGAACCCCTATCAGCTGAGCCCCGCGCTGCGGAGTGACACTGGGCCGGCCCATTAACCTCTCCCGCGCGACCCAACCGTTTGAATTTAGGTTTTTCTATTTTAATTCAAACACAGTTCTGTACATAGATTCAAAAATCAACCCAGCTCGATTCATTGAACCAAAATGCATGAAACCAATTTTGTTTGAAAGGTACTGAAATGCTTAATCCCATCTCGTTGGATTCAAGTCATTTGGATCTGTATATCACCCTTGGTAAAAATAACAAGGCAGAAGCTTTTCTGCATTCAAACATTTTTCAAAATTTAACCATAATAGCTTTTGAGTTGATTCTAACTCTCAAAAATCACATTTGATCATACCTTTCAGAATATATAAAAACATTTGGGTTAACTTACAGAAATAATGTTCAAATAACAAAAGAGCGCCACATAGGCATTTCTAGTCAATTTATTTATTTAAAATAAAAAGGTTAAACCTTATTAAATTGTGACACCACTTTAAATCACATTCCCATGTACTGAAATATGTGGTGATGACATGTGTCAACATGATCCCATGTTTGAGTTGGAGAATATTAAATCTTAAGTAGTTTTTCAATAAGTAGAAATTACTTTTCTCAAATTAAAATAAATAAGACAAATGCTTTAATCTTGTAATGATAGGTGATGATGCTAGATCATCTATAGTACACCTTTGTGTGATGATTGAAAATAGTTAAGTATTGTTTGGTGATTGTGTACCTTGTATTTATTTATAGACGCTAGTACCAACCAAGGATACAAGGAGGAAGGAGGATACTACGAGGAAGAAGCCGAGGAGAACTTCAACGACTGCTCTGCACAAGGCAAGCCTTACTACACAAATTGACCCATGCAATCTAACACTTGCATCCTAGCAAGTTTATACCACTATCTTAGCAAGCCAAACTATGCAAGTTTTACTTGCAAGCTTATACCATTTGATAAACCATCCTAGTTTTACTTACAGGCTTTCTACTTTATTTCTTTATCAAGATTTCTCTTAGAGTTTACATAGTGAATTGTAGATACTAGAAAGATAATGGAAGGTTGCATAAAGAGCATTAAAATTGGCCTAAGTTAGATAATCGTGATGTCATCCTAAGGCATGAGATTGAACTTATTTAATCTTCACTTGTTTACCACCCCTCATTAGTGCTTACCCCCACTTGTAGATGCTAGTGCTAAGCATAAAACTTGATCAACTTTAGATGGGAATACTTGGTGAAACTGGTTATGAAAACATTAGAATGATGATTCATTCTACTGAAATGTTTTGACATGCGTTCTCGAACACCAGATGATTTTGATGATGAAAATGTTGAGGCATGAGCCTTAGCCCTTGATAAAACTGATGGTTGTCTAGATGCGATACCATTACAATTTTACCGTACAACTACAATACCCGAAAATTGGTTAGGGCTTGACTAGAAACTTATATACCTTAGTATGGGTTCACTCACGGCCAAGGTCTGAGATGAGGCTACCTTGTGAAGATTGTCCACCAGTGTAGTACCCAAGATGATAGTTGGTCATGGTTGGGAGGCCAAACTCACAGGAGAGGTGCCTATACTAGGGCTTGTAATTGAAAGGATAGGATGGATTATCAACATACTGAGTATGGTGAATTCAGGATTTGTTCCTGACGGATGTATCAAATGCTGTGGTGAAAGTGTACAATCTCTGCAGAGTGTCAAACATTTCGAATAGCCGCGTCCATTGTTATGGACAGTTGGAGTGGCCATACTGTTCCTCTGTCAGATGTTTTCAAAATATCTTGTGAAATGACTTGAAACTTTGACTTCACCACAACAGGGTTGTGATATGAAATTCAAGTTCCCACTTAGGTGTTATCAAACTTTCAACTAGTTTTCTTTGCTTCTGAACTTAGTAGAGGTAAATCTGGCTTTTTTCAAAACAACCCTAGAGCGTAGTGTCCTAACTATAAAAAACCCCTTAACTTGTTAGTATTAGTTTGCAAGTACTTAAAGAGTACTCATGGCTTTGTCCCTGGCTATTCCCGTGGCCATACTATGAAGAGGAGTATCAGGACGATGGACCGCAGGAAGGTTACGACAACTAGGATGATCTCCCATCGTCAGCATTGCCTGTGACCCCGAAGATGGAGCTTCGCCTACGCTGTCTTTATTATTACGTTATTCCGCTGCTTGAGTTGTATTAAGAACTGGATCATGCGATACTTATTTGTGTAAGAACTTATGTATGGTTTGTAATGGATGATGTACTGTGATATCCAAATCTGTTATGTCTCACAAAAATGGTAATCCTGGGATTGCGATGTATGGCATAACAGGCATCTGGGATTAAAAATCCGGGTGTTAACATATATGATAGCTATATTGTTGTTTTTATTCACGAGGCTACTAAAAATTATTATGAGAGAGGAAAATATGGTTGTAAAAGTTTTCATGGTACTGAAACACCTCTCATGTGCTGAAAGTTTTGATGTTACTCTTGTTTCATCTTCCTATGCCTGTCACTTTGTTCTTTGTGAATTTATTTGCATACGAGATTCCTATTCATAGGAAGTGTGTTAGACTTAAATGTGTTTTGAATTTTCTTCTTGATGCTCTCTTTCACTTCAATTCATATTTCTTATGTTAGCATCTTCTCAAGCTATTAAGCCTAACTTAAAGGCGTTAAAGAAAAGTACTTATTGGGAGATAACCCAAGAGTTTCCTTGAGTCTTGGAAGTTATTACTTCAGTAATGACCTCTCCTTATCCTTTTTGTTTGCTTTTTGTGTCAAGAATGACCTCTAATGAGAGGGAAGTAAGATTTGGGGAGTTGCTGTCCCAAAACAGATTTTATCCTCCACCATAAAAATTTGTGTGGTGTCTCTGTAAGTTGGATTGAGCTTAAACTTTACGAATAAATCCCCAAGTATGTTAGCTAACTTTCATTAGTTCAACACGATTTGATTTGAGCAACACAAGATGTTCGAAAAAATCGGTTTCTACCTGTTGGTCTGTTTTGACAGATTTCTGTCATTACAGGCATTTGCTTCTTATTGATTCCTTTTTGAGTTCTCTTTTGGGGAGTTGAGATTTTTGAAGGATTTTCTACATTATATTGTGTTTTTAGTGAAATTTTTTTATGTTCCAAAGCTAAAGCCAAATATCTATTATCTTTTGAATACACTAATGTTGCTAATGAAGATTGTGTGAAGTTTTGTATGAAGGAAAAATTTCAGGTGTAGAGAGAGAATGATGTAATGAGATGAAGAAGGGAAAGAAGCTCAATCTTGGGGATGCCACCCCGGTGTCACCCCAAGAAATATCCAAGAGCTACAAGCGTCAAAGTTTGGGGATGCCCAAGGCATCCCCTTCTTCATCAATAAAAAGCTCAGGTCTGTCTAGACACTTCGTTTTTATTGTTTCATGCACTGTTATGTTGTTCTTGGAGCGTATTCGTTTTCATTTTGTTTGCTTAGTTGTTTACTTTACTTCAATAAATTAGTTTGGGCCCCCGTTATCACTGTGTTGTTTCAAATAAGTTGCTTGGTGTTGGAAAGGAGTAGAAAGTTCTTACTTGATAAGTGCAAGAGGAGCTTGCATTGACGGTGACTTAGACTTTAGCATGACATGCTAGGTGTTGTTTTGACCTTATGCTTAGTTATTATTTCTATATCATGTCTTGTTCCAAACAATTGGGATTGCTTAGTGTGCCTTGAAATAATCATGCGTTGTTTTAGCATACAAAAGCATAGTGTTGTGGTATTCTCATTTGATGTTTTGTTTGGGTTGACTTGGCACATGCTTACACCATGTTATGACTATGACAAGTCACTATAGCCTCAATGATTATTTGCTCTGTATGATTATGGCCATTATTTCTCTATTAGTTAGTTCCTCCCAGTCTTTTGCTAGCCTCCACTTGTATGAGTAAGTTCTACTCATTCTTCCAACTCCCAAGAAACGAAGCTATTCCAAAGTGTCCACTATAAATTCCTACGCATGGTGTGTTACACCATTCCAAGTATATTCTTGTTTTCAGCTATCTTCCAATTAAAAAGTATTTTGTTATGTGAAAACATAGTGATTAAAGCCCTCATAAACTTGATGGCACACTTTATATTCTTTGCCCCTAATAAACTTGAACCATTGTGTCATCTATGTTGTATATGCTTGCACTTATACGTTGGAATTAGTAGAACCATGCTGTCATAGGGAACGTTTTCAACATTGCACTTGTACTTTGTACATAGTTGATATCATGCTCTTTTGTCTATGATTGTCACCGGTGTGAAATAAAGAGGGAGCTTGTATGTCACTATAGCCTCAATAAAAAGCTATGCATATAGTAAATAAAAAGATCGCTGAGATGCTCATTGTCTACTTGCCTTGTCATTTTAGTTATGGGATAGCTCATGTACCATGTGCAAGGGGTACCCCGTTGGGGGTTCTCTATGATACGCATGTACTTACTATGACAAGAACTTACAAGTGACTGAAGTTGAGTAGCATGAGGTATGTCACTTCAATATGCCTTGTCGTATTCAAGGGACTTGAGATTGCCAACTTATACTTTGTCAAGCATATACTCCATAGTTTGTTCACTTCAACCTTAATCACTTCAAGATGCTTATTATAGGGGTAATGAGGGCTGAAAGCTAACAAGTACCATAATTTTTGGAAACTCTTTTTGAAACATGAAATCCCGGCTTCCCTTTATACTTTGTTAGTACCAGAAAAGGTTCTTTTCTGGAACTTGTTAGCTAACAAGTGGCCACATTCTACTTTTAGGCACCATTAAGAGAGCATAGTTGCCATTATGTGTGCAGTGTCCCAAAACTTATTGATTGATGCATATTCTGATATTGCTTGTTCTTGTGCTATTTGTATCTAGTCACTCTTATGAACTTTGAAGGTGTCCTATGCATTTATTTGCTACTCTATGAGGGACAAGCTGAATGCCACTATGCCATGTTTTCTGTATGTGAAACAAACAAACGTTTTTCAATGCATGTTATTAATGATCTTTGTTTGTATCCTTTCATGTTGCATGCATAGTACTATGTCCTATTGTTAGAAATCCATCTTTCATGCACATGTTTAGAGTTCTTTGATCCCAGCTTTCAATGCTTGAAAATGGTTTGATCTTGGTTTTGCTGGTTCATGTCACCTCAAAAAATTATTCTTTTTATCACTTACCTACTCGAGGACGAGCAGGAGTTAAGCTTGGGGATTCTTGATACGTCGGAAACATATCTATATTTTTTTATGTTGCATGCTTGTTTAGTATCTACTTTGTTTTGCTTTGTCCACACTTTGAGGTGCTTTTTACATGTTTTCTGGTACAAACCTATTAACAAGTTGCCACAGTGCAGTTGCCTGTTTTCTGCTGTTTTTGGTTCCAGAAAAGCTAGTAAGGAAATATTCTCGGAATTGGACGGGACAAAAGCCAAAGTCAATATTTCACCGAGGAGAACACGGAGTTCAGAGGAGAGACGGAGGGGTGCCATAAGGTGGCCACAACCCCCAGGCGCGACCTAGGGTGGGCCCGCGCCTGGGCAGGGTGTGGGCCCCCTGGCTACCTCCCAGCCTCGCCTCTTCGCCTATAAGAAGCCCTTGGTGCAGAAACCCTAGGCACCCGATCAAAACTCCATGAAACCTTTTGTAGCTGCCGCCACCATCATCCCTATATCGGGGGGATCTGAAGCTCTTCCCGGCACCCTGCCGGAGGGGAGATCATCCAGGAGGCCTTCTTCTTCATCATGCCAGGCTTCGGTATAAAGCGTGAGTAGTTCCACCATGGACTACGGGTCCATGTAGTATCTAGATGGTTGTATCTCCTCCTTGTGCTTTCATGTATAGATCTTGTGATCTCCGTTCATGACCATCTAATCTATTTGTAATCATGCATGTTGTCTTTGCGGGGATCCAATGGATATTGAGATTACTATGTCAGATTGATTAATGGTTTTGTTTATTTGATTCTATCATGTCTGTGTTGTTTGTGACCTGGCATTCTCTCTGTTGTTAGTAGCAATCTTGGCCAAGTAGTTGCTAGTGACTCCAAGAGGGGGTATTTATGCTCGATAGTGGGTTCATGCCTCTAGTTTCCAAGGGAAGTGACAGAAATCTCTTCGATTGTAGATGTATTGTTCCCACTAGGGAGAAAACAATGGTCTCTTGTTCATGGAACAAGTGGATTGTTTACCTTACACACTTTGCATCAAGTAGTTTATGTGGCTTGCAACTTAATACTGGAGGGGGTTCAGATGATAACCTGAAGGTGGACTTCTAGTCATAGATGTAGTTGGATGGCGGTCTATGTATATTGTTGTATTTCCCAATCGAATCTTATAGGATCTTTTTGTCTAGTATTGCATTGTTATGCCTTTCTCAGTTCCTGTCAATTGCCCTGCTGTAATTTGTTTACCCTTCATGCCATGTTTTTTATCTAAGGAGAGCACCTCTAGTGAACTATGGACCCCGGTCCAATATTTACCATTGATACATCTTCCACTGTTACATGTTTACTTGCTGAAAACCATCATCACCTTCCACACCATACGTTTAATCCTTTTTTATAGCAAACCAGTGATCTTGACAACCTCACTGATTCGTTGGGGAAAGTCTTGAGTTTGTGTTGTGCAAGTTTCCATGTTGCTTGCAACACCTCTGAGATGTTTCCTTCCTCCTACTGGTTCGATAACCTCGATTTCTTACTGAGGGAAAACTTGCTGATGTGCTCATAACACCTTGCTCATGGGGTTTCCAACGAAACGTCCCACGACAGTGTTGGGTGTCGTCAAAGGACGAAGCCATCCTCCTGGTCCAGGAGGTAATCCCTCGCCCATCCGAAGGGTTTCGAGTGATGTTTTATGCCTTTGTCATCCGGGATCTTTATTTGCTCGCCCACAAATTTCTTCATGGTCATATTTTATTTTATGGGATTCAGCTGCACCATCTGTCTCCCAACTCTCTCTTCCATATAGCTTGTTTTATTACCCTTTGCGAGTGCTGGCTCGGAATCGAGCCTCACTTTGGCGTCTTCCGGAGATTCTACTCCGTGAAGAGGCAATCTAGCACCGGTGGTGTCTATCCACTCGGTGGCTGCAGAATTTCTATCTGCTCCACTTTCTAGTTCTTTTCTTTCTCCCTTTGCGAGTCCATCTAGCATTATGGGCTTTCTCCCTTCGACTCCAACCAAGAGATCATCCGAAAGAGGTCGTGGGGGAACGACATATTGAAGGGTGAATCCGAATAGGACGAGAATCTCTACAAGCGGGTGGTGGCTCTCTAGCTGGTGGCCGGCGAAGAAGTCAACAGTGTTGACAACATCCGCACCTTCCTCAAACGTCGGGTGCAGCCGCTCCAAGCGAGGGCGCACCCAATGTTTCTGTGTGCTGGCCCCAATGACCCGACAAGGGTGTTGCCTGAGGATATGTCCTTGGGTGACCTTGATAAGGCTCTTCGACCTCTGCTGAAGTGCAAGGCCGATGAGGACCTCCCGGGGAAGCCTTTGACTACCATTTTCAGTGCTAGGAAGGTCGTCCCCTAGATGAAACTTGTAGTTGCGCGTAGCGCTATTTCGAGTGTGTGATGTTTGCTATATGTACTGATAATTGTGCATCTCTTTTCTTCAATTTGTATGACCTCAAGGTAGCGGGGATGATGCCCCCTCTTCCTGAGAAGTACCCGGATGCGCTGGACCACGAAGAGGCGGAGTCCGAATCTGAGCTTCCTTCCATGAAATCCCCCGAGCCAAGCGAAGGGCAGACCCAAAAGCAGTCCCAGAGCGAAACTTAGGATGGGGCGACGCCACCAACACCGAAGGGTCTTTTCTTCCTCGAGAAGCACGACGGGGACGAGGGTGCGACCTCTGCACCCTTTCCTGCTATGCCTATTCGGGCGGTGGCCCCGCAGCCGACGGCCAAGAAGAAGAAGAAGGAGAAGGAGGCTCATGTCTTCAACTTGTTATACATACCATCGTAAGTTGCTTCTGGTCGAATATTGTTACCTTTTCATGTGCTAATCACTAGCTTGTTGTTGATCTGGTGCTTTGTAAGTGCTAGTAGTCATCACTCGGATGAGCCCTTGAGGAGGACACCGAAGATATGATCGTGGAATAGAAGTCGACATCTACGTTTCCCAAGGTGGTGGCCAACTCCGATGATAAGGATTCGAGCTCCAAGAGGCGGGAGGCTCGTGCACTCGTTATGTGGAAGACGATATTTAAATCTTCGGAGTCTACAGCAGACCACGTAAGTGTACTTCTTCTTTTCCATGGGGAGATCCCCCAAGCACTTTTACTCAGGGAGCTTGTTGTTTTCTTCATGGCCTTTTGTGCGCGACGCGAATCGCCTAATTGAGAGACACCTATCGCTGGAAGGCGAGCTCAAGCAGCTTCGAGGTGCGTAGGTTTCCTATGATTTGTTTTGAGTCCTCCCAAGTTTTCCTTGTATTCATCCTTTTGTTGCCCCATGTTCCAGATGAGAACAATGATGCTCTCCGCAAGCTGAACACTCTCGAAAAGAGCCTCGGAAAAGCAGAGAATCAGGCAAAGGATGATACGGAGGCCCTCTAGCGCCAACAGAAGGAGGACGAAGACCGTGAGCAGCAGCTCGCGGCTGTCGCAGCGACCCGGGAGAAGGCCATGGCTGAAAATCTTATGGCTGTTGCCAAGGCTATCTCTAGTAGGTCACTTTGCAGTTCTTCTGAGTGTTCAAATGTTTCTATTGCGATTTCTTCCTCCTCATCTGATGAGTTTACTGTTTGCTTTGCAGATGCTTCAGGTGTTGCATTAAATCGTGACGCCTTAGAGCACGGTGATCTTCTGGCGGATGTCGTTGCAGCGATCGAAGATCTCTGCACCTTGTCCGTGGGGTCACTTGATAAAGCCAAGAAGGTGCTCACCCGCTTCTACAAGGAGATCAACCCCAAGGGCGTTGCCCTCGAGGAAATCGACTCCCTTGTAGAGGCTCTGGCGGATGATGCTCCTCCGAAGTACAAGCGCGCACAGAAGAGGATGGGAACTGCTATGGGGCTGGCTATGGCGCCGGCATCTAGAGCCCAGCTTGATCTGACGCAGGTCACGTCCAGGATGCATACAGCGGCAGATGGCTCTGAGGTAGCTTTTGCCACCTTTGCCTCCCGCTATAAGCCTTATGGTCCTCAGCTAATAGACCTAGTGGCCGACTACGCGGTAGAATAGCAGTGGGAAGCCAAGAGTAGGCAGTATGGCTCCGAAGCTGCTCCAGGTGCTGGCGCTTAGGCCCTTCTGCGTTATAGCTAGTCTTTTCTTTTCGGCTGTATGTACGACATCTTTTGGATGAACAAGTTGCACTCTACCAAGTAGTGGCCTTATTTGTGTATATATAAATGCATCTTTTGACTGTTGTCAAATGTTGTTGTATTGATGTTTGCTTGTGCACCCTTAGGGTCCTTTGGGTGTGGCCCAGTGTTGATGACCCACAAGTATAGGGGATCGCAACAGTCTTTGTGGGTAGTATTACCCAATTTATTTATTCGACACAAGGGGAGTCAAAGAATACTTGCAAGCCTTAACAACTGAGTTGTCAATTCAGTTGCACCTGGAAATAGTTCTTCCTCATAGAAGTTTATCAGTAGCAACAGTTTGTAGTAGCAACAGAAAAGCAACAGCAGCAGCAAAACTAGAGCAATAGTAACAGTAGCAGCAAACAGTAGGATATGAGCGCAGTAGGCATAGGGATGGATGGACGGGTGTTGCATGGACGAGTCTAAACATGTAACTTCAAGATCTAGGGCAATTGCAGATAAATAAGAATAATCATCCAAGTACTAAACAATCATAGGCATGTGCTCCATATATAGTCATGCGTGCTCGCAATGAGAACTGGCAGAACATATTTTGTCGCGCCGGCCCGTGGCAGCGGGGCCAGAGAAATACTGGCAATTAAGGTGCTCCTTTTAATAGAGCACCGGAGCAAAGCATTAACACTCTGTGAACACATGTGATCCTCACACCACAACCATCCCCTCCGGTTGTCCCAATTTATTTCACTTTGGGGCCTTTGGATATAGACAATGATATGTGTACACAACTGGCAGATAAGATCACAAACAATACTATCATATGATTCAATAATAAGTTCAAATATGAGATCATGGAACTCGGGCCCTAGTGCCAAGCATTAAGCACAACAATTTCCAACAAAGTCAAATAGCACTAATAGAGATACTAGGCACTATGCCCTAACAATCTTATTCGATTACATGATAGAACTCATCCAATCCCTACAATCACCATAGCCTACGGCGGGGGATTACTCACTCATGGATGACGGAAACATTGATGGTTGATGGAGAAGCGCTGGTGATGACGATGTCGATGATCCTCCCCAAATTCCCCATCCCGGCAGGGTGCCGGAACAGAGTTTCTGGTTCCGAATCGTGGCTTCTGGTGGTGGCGGCGCATCAAAACTCTTTGTGGAAAAACATCGAACCCCCCTCGGTTTTTAGGTTAAGAGGCAACTTATAGGCGAAGAGGTAGGCCGAGGGGGTGCCTGGGGTGGTCGCACCCCCTAGGCACGGCAGGCCTGGCCCACGCCTGGCAGGGGTGTGGGCCCCCCAAGCCTCCACTCCGTCTCATACTGTGGCTCCGTGGATCTTCTGGTGAAATAGGATTTTTGGCATATTTTCCGGGATTTTTCCTGATAGTTGATTTTTTGCACAAAAACTAGACACCAAGGTAATTCTGCTGAAAACAGCGTCAGTCCGTGTTAGTTGTATCAAGATCACACAAGTTTAGAGGAGAAACAATAGCAAAAGTGTTCGAGAAAGTAGATACATTTTGGACGTATCAAGTGTCCACTTGTTCTCCTATGCCTGGCACTCGCCCCTCATTGAGCGAGTCATCGCAATTGCCTTTTTGCGTGACCATGTCCAGAGCTTGGAGAAGGACATACGTATCATCCGCGGTCACACGGATGTGTGGAAGAAGAAGGCTGAGCGAGCCATTGCTAGGGAGGAGTTTCTACTTGAAGAGTTTTGGCAGATTGGCGAGCAACTCCAATGTAAGTTACCTGGACTCGTTGTCTTTTCGAGTGCACCAGTTGTTTTCTGTGCGCTTATCCACTGTTGTGTGCAGTTGTGAATATTCTTCTGAAGAAAGAGAAGAAATGTGTAGCGACTCGAATGAATTGCTTGACGCAACAGGAGCTAGAAACCGGCGATTTCTTCTGGATGGACCGTGATCGAGCGATCATCCTTGTGATGGTGCAAGATCGCGTACACCAAGCTCTTCGGGTGCTGAAGTGAGCGAAGGTGTCACTCGTGGCGATTTGTGCCACCATGTTTCCTTTAGATTCTGCACCTTCTAGCTTTCTAGGCTTGCTTGGGAAGTTTCGATATGTGGGTCATGTAAAGGAGCTAGTGTGCCACCTACTGGTGGCAGGCGTGAAGGAGCCCTGTCACTTATTCGACTGCATCGTCGTGACGTTAATCTTGCAGAGATAGTGGCTGGTCCTCCTCCACCTCTAGATGGCATGGCGTGGGATATGCGTCCGCATTATTCGGCTGTGGTGCGGTATGCCAAACAAATTGTAGATGTCTTTGAGGAGCAGAAAAATGTTCTGCTCCAGCACAGTTAAGTCTTGTAAGAGAAAACGAGATAATGTAAAGTCTTTATTTGTTCGAGTGGGCTTGCAATGCCCTTTGTAAAGTTTGTATGTATTGGCACATAGTGCATTGTAAGATTATGTAGTGTGCATATCCTTTTCGTTAGCCTGACATGATCAGCTACTCAGGTTATATGCTCTGTTGTCAATCAACGAAGTCGTAAGGTGAGGCGTAGCCCCCGAGAGTGTTTTACGATAAATAATGTAAAGAGAAGAGAGGTTTTTAGGTCAAGGAACTTAGCATTTATTCATCGTAAACGAGGAGGTACATTGTTCAACTGAATAGCCTGGCTGAATAGACTTATTGAAAGTAAAGGGTAACTAGAGGTAGAAGCCTTGCAATCGTGTGATGTTCCAGGGGTTGGAGTATTTGACTCCTGATGCAACGTCCATGAAACGGTAAGCGCCACCTGGGATGACTTTATTGACGATGTAGGGTCCTTCCCTGGGTGACTCGAGCTTCTTGTCCCCTTCTTACTTGAGTCGCAAGACGAGGTTTCCTTCGACAAAGTACCTTGGACGGAGCCGACAGCTATGGTAGTTCTGGAGGCTCTGCTGATACACCTTTGAGCAAGCCGTGGAGATGTCGTGTGCTTCATCCAGCGTGTCTATGGCATCTTCTAGTGTGGCCAATGATTCGGGTTTGCTGTATGCGACGACCCGTGGGACCTTGTAGCATACCTCAGGAGGTAGCATAGCTTCGGCTCCGTACACCATGAAGAAGGGCGCCTAGCCAATTGAGCTGTTTGGAGTTGTGCCCAGTATCCCGCGAGCCTTTCAAGTAGGCGTAGTAGGCACTTCTTGATGCTATTAGCGATGAGGCCGTTGGCCTTTTCGACCTGTCCGTTGGTCTGCGGATGCGCCACAGAGGTGTATGATAGGTTGATTCCGAGGTTCCCGCAGAAGTCTCGCAACTCCTTCGAGATGAAGTTCGAGCCGTTGTCCGTTATGATGTTATGGGGCACTCCGAACCTATAGACAATAGACTCGAAAAATTTGACGGCATTCTTGCCGCTTTGGTTGGTGACGGACATGGCCTCGATCCACTTGGAGAATTTGTCGACTGCTACTAGGAGGAAGACGTGGCTTCCTAGCGAGGACTTTGGAAGTTTGTCGACCATGTCGAGGCCCCACTTGGTGAAAGGACAGGCCACTGGAATAGGTTGTAGCTCTGATCCTGGCGCATGCGGCTTGTCCGAGTACCTTTGACAAGCGTTGCACCTCTGGACTATCTCCTTGGCATCGTTCATTGCGGTTGTCTAGTAGAACCCAACTCGTAGAGCTTTTGTGACCAGGGAGCGGCTGCCTGCATGATGGCCGCAGATACCCTCATGGATGTCTAGGAGGATGCTTTTGGCGTCGCCGATGGTGACACATCGTTGGAGCACACCCGAAATGTTGCGCTTGTATAGCTCTCCATTGATGATGGGGAAGGCCTTTGACCGGCGAGATATGCGCCGGACATCTGTCGGGTCCTCAGGAAGCTGCTTGTTTATCAGGTAGCGGAGGTACGGTTGTGTCCATGTTTCCTCAACTGCCATGACCTGCATAAGGTTTACCAGCTCAACCTCCGTGTCAAGTTTTTCGGGTCCCTCTTGTTCTTCGGGTGGCGCAGGCCCTGAGTGGTCTTCGGCGTCTGTTAAGCCCTTTGGGAATTTTTGCTTGATGGAGGGTACGTAGATTTGTTCGAGGAACACTCCTGGTGGTACCCGAGCGCAGGTAGAGCCGATATTGGCGAGCTTGTCGATCTCCTTGTTGCTTTTCCTGCCAACGTGTTGGATTTTGCAACCATCGAAGTCCCCTTAGAGTGAGTTGTAGAGCGCATGATATGCGATCATGTTGGTGCTATGGGCATCACACTCGATCATTGTTTGCTGGACGACGAGGTTCAAGTCGCCATAGATGACAAGGCTTGTGGCGCCGCACACCTTATCCATCCTCATGCCATGGATGAGGGCCTCGTATTTTGCCTCATTGTTGGAGGCGCGGAATTTCATCCGAAGGACATACTTCATCTTGTCGCCTTGAGGGGACGTCAGTATCATGACGGCCCCTACTCCAGCCTTGCTCTTGGATCCGTCGAAGTGCATCGTCCAGGACTGCGACATGTCCGGAGTATCCGACAGCTAGAGCTCCATCCAGTGGACGAGGAAGTCGGGGAGGACCTGAGATTTGATGGTGGTGCTCCAATCGTAGATGATGTATCGAGAATACAACTCGATGCCCCACAGGGCAACGCACCCCATGACTTCGGGGTTGTTCAGGGTGTTCGACAACGGGGCGTCGTTGACGACCACGATCTGGTGCTCCTGCAAGTACTGGCTCAACTGACGCACTGTCATGAATACACCATAGGCGAGCTTCTGGTAATGAGTTTACCTCTGCTTTGTCGGGGCCAGTACCTTGCTGAGGTAGTAGATTCGACGCTGGACCCCGTGGGTCTTGCCGTCTTCGGGTCATTCGACCACGAGTGCGGTACTGACCACCTAATGCGTGGTTGCCATGTACAGCAGCAAAGGCTCCCTTTCCTTCGGCGTGACCAGGACCGGTGATGTGGAGAGCAGGCGGTTGAGGTCCTCGAATGCATTATCCGCTTTGGGTGACCACTAGCATTTTTCTATCTTGCGCAGTAGCTGATAAAAGGGGAGAGCCTTCTCACCCATGCGACTGATGAACCTGCTAAGGGTCGCGATTCGCCCTGCTAAATGCTAGACCCCTTTGAGGTTCTTCGGATTCTCCATGGCTAATATAGCCTTGATTTTATTCGGGTTCGCCTCGATGCCACGCTAGGAGATGAAGTACCTGAGTAACTGGCCAGACGGGACGCCGAAGGCGCACTTGTCTAGGTTCAGCTTCATCTTGTAGCGATCAAGGTTATCGAACGTCTCGTGGAGGTCATCGATGAGGGTCCTGGCCTCCTTTGTCTTGATTACTATGTCGTCGACATAGACCTAGATGTTGTGGCGGAATTGGTCCTTCAAACATGCCTGCATGCATCTCTGGTAATTGGTGCATGTGTTCTTCAGCCCAAAGGGCATTGTGTTCTAGCAGAATACTATGAATGGTGTGACGAATGACGTTTTCTCCTGATCTTCGACCTTCAGTCGAATTTGATTGTAGACTAAGTAGGCGTCGAGGAAGGTGAGCTTCTCGCATCCTGCAGTGTAGTCGATGATTTGATCGATCCTTGGTAGAGGGAAGTGGTCCTTAGGACAATGCTTGTTAAGCGATGTGAAGTCCATGCACATCCGCAGGATATCCGTGTACTTTTTTTGGGACCATGATGGTGTTGGACAACCACTCGCTTTCTTTGATTTCCCTGATGAAGTTGGCTTCGAGGAGTCTGTTGACTTTGATTCCAACGGCTTCGTCTCTTGGCTCGGACAGTTGACGCATCGAATGCTTGACTGGCTTTGCATCTGGAAAGACATTGAGTGCATGCTCGGCGAATTCCCTAGGAACTCCTGGCATGTCCGCAGGACACCAGGAAAAATTTCATAGCGCTCACGGAGGAATTCGACGAGCGCCCTTTCCTATGCGGGACTCAGGTCATTAGCAATCAACGCAGTCTTGGAGGCGTCCGTTGGGGTGAACCTACACCTTCTTTGTGTTGACTGTGGAGTCGAACGACATATCAGGTGCATTTTTCCTGGTGACTGGGGGTGCCCCGTTGTCTGTCACCTCCTTGAGCCTTTTGAGCTCCTCCTGCATGCCGAACGACTGGGAGATTCTGTTGAAGTATCTATCGCAGTTGTCTGACCTAATGAAGCTTACTGGGACGGTGATGACGCCACTGGGTCCTGGCATCTTCCGTAGAAGGTACGCGTAGTGCGGTATTGCCAGGAATCTTGCGCATGCCATGCACCCGAGGATGGCGTGGTATTGTGATAGCCAGTCCACCACTTCGAACTCCAGCCGCTCATGCCTGGAATTTTCGGGCTTGCCAAAGATGACGTCAAGCCATATCTTGCCCAAGGGGTATATGCCCTTCCCTGGGACTATGCAATGGAACGTCATGTCTGATTTCTCTAGGCTACACAGCAGGATCCGCATGGCTGCGAGTGTGCTGGTGAACATCAGGTTGATGCCGCTACCACTGTCCATGAAGACGTAACTCATTTCGAATCCCCCGATCTGGGCCTCTAGCACCAGGGCAGAGTGACTTGGACGAGGTATCTGGCATGGGTGATCCGAACGGTCGAACGTGATGTAGGACTACGAGCCGCTGAGGTACTCAGGTATGGCTGGTGGGGAGGTCACGGCCAGGTTGACTTGGCGGGTGATCTTCTTTTGCACCCTGTTGGTTGGGCGCCCCTTCTGGATCATCATGGAACCTATCGGTGGCAGGTACCCATATGCATCGTTGTTTGGTGCTGGCGCGGCCGACGGTTGCGAAGGTCCTCTAGGAGGTGGTGGAGGGGCTCTGTGGGAGACAACACCTGGGAAGGGTGCGAATAGTGGGTTCACTGCCTAGCGTCACATCTTTGTGAGGCCCTCATTGAGCTTCTGGAACTCTGGGCAGTCCTTAAGCATGTGGCTGGCCTTCTTTTTACCATCTTGTTTATCGATGTGGAAATGGATGGTGCAGGGACCAGATAGCTTGTAGAATGTCGAAGGCTCGTCATCGCGGTTGTGACGTTGCCACGTTTGTGTGGGTCGTGCACCGTCGCGGTAGTTGCTGCTGCGGTGTCCGCTATTGCGGTTGACGTCGTCGCGGCGATCGACATATCCAGCCTCAACCATTTCGACTCCTTCGTGATCTTCGTAGACGCGCGATCTTCTCTTGATGTGGCGATCGCGCCTGCGGCCGAATTCATCTTCTTAATCCGAATGTGTTCGGTTGACAGAATCCTCGCCATCTGCCCATCGGTTGGCGATGTACATGAGGTGATCAAGGGTTTTGGGCTTGACGCGCCCGAGCTCCTCCTTGAAATCTTGGCGCCTAACATCGTCCTTGAAGGCATCGATTGCCCTTTCTTCAGAGATGTTTGCGGCGGAGTTCTTGATGTGAGACCAGCGTAGTATGTATGAGCGGATGGACTCGTTGGTCCATTGGGTGCAGGCCCATAGCTCTTCGATTGAGGCTGGCCTCTTGCTGGTACCATTGAAGTTGCAGATGAAGCTGTGCCAGCACTTCCCAGCTTCGAATGGAGCCGGAGGGGATGCTGCACAGCCAGACCCTGGCTGCGCCTGTCAGCTGCAGCTAAAGGCACTGTAGGGCGGTGTTCTTATTCTCGTCTTGGAGCTTGACTGACGACAGGTGATCGTTGTAGCATCCCAATTGTCTAACAATTGCAATGCTACTAGCCTAGTCTATATAGTGGCTACTTTATATATATAATTGTTGCATCATAATTATATCATGCTCATGTCATCATGCCACCTTGCATTTGAGCATCATATAAAACCCTTTTTCCATTTGGCTCTTATCTTATATGCATCATTAATTGTATTTGCCTCTTGATATTGTATCTGGTTCTTGATATATTGTTTAAATGCCCAAGTTGAGTTGGGGGCATATCTTTTGTTAACTCCACCACCTTTCCTTCACCACCTTATAATTCCACCATCCAACTAAATGTGAGCTTTGCACTCTATTTGGGTTTTGCCTCTAGGTCATGTGGGTTGGGATGGATCCAATTCTATTTTTCCACATGCTCTCATCTTAGCATCATGTTGTTTTCACATTATTGATATATGAGAGCCACATGGCCATCTTTGCATGCCTTGTGAGTGGAACCCTTTTGCTAGCTTCCATATGTGTTGTGTTGGGGTTATTTTCATGTTTGGATATTTTTGGGCTTATTAAATGCCTAGTGGCACATACACACTAGCAAGTCCCAATTTTACTCAAACATGATCATCTCCATCTACTCCACTTGGAACTTTCTCTTAAATCCTCTTGCTTAGGCCTTACTCCACATTTTGGAATGCATAAGTATAAATGCTATGGATAGTCATTTTTGTTCTCACAGAAACCTAGCATTTAATGCATTTGCATGGGCCATGCAACCATCACCAACTTTGGTCATCTTTTGGTTTTATTTGAATTCTTGAGTGGTTCATCTCTATCTCTATCCCTTCTTTTGGGCTTGATCTATTTTGATCTTGCTTAAACCTCATCACCATCTCTATCCACCCCATCACCACCTTTTCTTTTTTCTCTCTTTTGGCTATCTTGGTTGAGCTTGTGTTGATCATGCTTGATCTAGTCAAAAGGACCACTCCATCTATCTCTCTCTCTAAACCCCCCTAGCTAAGATCCTACCTAATCACCTACACCTCTACCATCACCTTACCCCTAAGCTAAAACCCTCACCACCACACCTCCCCTCTCTCTCGGCCCCTCCCTTCTCTCTACCAGCTCACCCCACCGGCCACCCTCTCTCCCTGGCCACCTCACCCCGGCCCTAGCTACCCTCTACCCGAGCCATACCCTCCTCTACTCCCAACCCTAGCTATCCACCCGAGCCACCTTTTTCATCTACCCCACCTCCCCATGGCATCTCCCCCTCTCTGCTACCTACCACCACCCCACCACCTCTCTGCCTCGCCTAGCTACCCCAGATCTACCCCAAGGTCGCCCTCCCCTCCTCCCTTCTTCTCCATCGTCGACCACCCTCTCTAGCCGGCACCCTCGGCCTCCTCTCGGCTACACCGTACCAGGCGACCTGCGTGACGTGGAGGTGATCGAGGAGTACAAGGAGACCCCCTGCAGCAGCCCCGTATACGGATCCGCGAAGAGGAAGCACCAGAACCGCTGCACCAGCGCGAGCCCGACGCCAAACCCTAGATCGCCCGGCCTCTGCCTCGACGTCGATCGCCTGCGTCTCGAGCCGAACCACCTCCACCGACGCCCTCGCGGTGAGCCCCTAACCCTCCTGGACATGGTCCGCCTCCCTATACCACCCTAGCATCGCCGGACCAAACGTCGAACGCCCTCCGCGCGCCGCCGCTCGTTTCTGTGTGCTCGCTTCCGCCCGCATAGCAGCCCTATCTAGTCCTCGCCCACCTCCTAGACACCAACGCCAAACCACCGCAGCGGTAGCCGCCTCCGCGCGCGAGCCCTAGGTCCAGGGATCGATCCCCGCTCCGCCCGCGCCGCGCACCGAACTGTCGTTCGAGGCAGAGGAAGAGAAACAGTACCGCGGGCGCTGTTTTGCTGATACCCCCCTGCACTTTTGGTTGCATCAACCCGCGCTCCGCTAGGCACACTTGTCGGCTACCATGGCGTATTTGCAAAAAGGATCCCGAAGTTTTGTATACTTAACCCGCGATCCCCAGCTGGGCCACGTGGCTGGGCACGGTTCGACCACTGTCACGTGGACCCGCGTGTGCTCTGGCCCCACATGTCACTCTCAGAAGCTAGGTTAGCTCGCGGTGGGAAAATCTTTCCTGCGCGTGTGATGCCCAGTCAGCAGAGGGCCCGCCTGTCACGGACTATGGCTAGAGCTGAACTGAGTAACAAAAGTTTTTCTGCTATTCTGTTTTATTCAAATCTTATTTCAAATTAATTCAAATTCAAATTTAATTCTGTTTTTAAATAACTTTTCAAATATAATTCCAAATAATGCAAATAATATATGTTTTCAAATCAGAAAAATATGAGGAATTCAAATATGGCCTTCAAAATATATTTTGAACACATTATTTTCCAAGTTGATTAAAATTACAATAAAATGCCCTTTTACCTTAATTAATTAATAACTTTTGTTTTATAACTCCAAATTTGACAAATGATATGTCTAAAATGATTAGCTCGACGAGACCTTTCTGTTTATGCATTCCATGTTTTGTTTTGAAGCATGCATCATATAAATATAATGTATACAGCAACTAATATGAGGTTAAAATGAGGCTAAAACTAAATAAAATGGTTTATTCTTGTATTCCACCCTCACCCATGCCATGCTACTTTATTGCCATGCAAATTGTGCATCATTCATCATGGCATGATTGTTTGCTTGTCGCATTTAATTCATATGCTTGCGCACTTTATTTATGTTGGCCCTTGTTTGTTTGGTTCTTCTTCGAATAGACGCTGAGCAGGGGATATACCAAGAGAACCAGGAGCACTACCCAGATCCTTCTCTCGCTTCAACTGAGCTGCCAGGCAAGCACTACCACATGCTTGCATACATATAGTACCTATTGCCTCTATCTTATTCTTGCATCATTGAGTCGCGGTTGCATTAAATTGAATCCCAAGTATTGCATAGCTTTTACTTTTAAATCCCACCGAAGCTTGTTCCTCCATCCCATGAGCCATTACTACAGGAGTTGTTTGAGCCATGCGAGTCGTAGAACAACATGTGTAGGGTATGTGAGTGTCTGATGGATAACGAGGTACCTAAACAACTTAACCTGAGTAGTAATGGGATAACTAATGAAAGTGGCATCGGTGAGCCATATTCGCTATTTGGTTTTTCAGGCTCACTTGTGTCCCGTAGGACCCCGAGTACTTGATTCCTGTTCCTTGAATATTCGCGCTATCCACATCCAGGAGGCTTATGAACCCCCCTGAGCCAGAGCTTGATTCATTCTTATTTCTTGGGGCCACAAACTAGTTTGAGGTTTTATTTACTATCCTGTACTTATGCCATGCTTTACTGTTTTATTTAAATTGTGCGAGGTACTGCACACTGTACTGTTTAGGAAAGCGGAGTGTTTTCGCGGTGTCGACAAGCCCAGTCACATTTTCGGGTTCCCAGTCGTTCACAGCCATTGACGCAAACCTTGAGTCCGTCTCGGAGTCAGCTAACTTTGTTGCGGGTAGCTCAATGGGGTGGCCCCCTGAAATATTTCTGAATCCTGTAATTGCTTTGTCGTGACTGCCTCGTTGGGTTTTGATTTGGTTTTTTCCGAGGCATATCGAGTGTGTGTTGCTATTTGTGCACCCCTGCAGGGTAAAACTTTCTGAAAGCCGTGTCCGCGGTTATGGACGACTTGGAGCACAGTTTCTCGATCATAGACAAGCATAACTAAAGTACCGCTTCTAATTTGACTAGACTAGGTACCTGACTAGTAAATAGTACAACACTCATGGAATGCATAATAAAACTGCCAACGAATGGGAGGCGTTATTCGTCCGCTTCCTCGTCGGTAAGCGAGGAGGAGGATGGATCTGTTAAGATTACCGTTATAACTGCTGTTATTAATTCACGGACATCCGTCTATCTTTGGTTAGGCGGATGGTTAGCGAGTATCTATAGAATTGCTAGGGTTTATCTTTTGCTGCAATTGCGTCACACCAGGTTGTGTCCCCTTTAGAGGCATAAAGTCTTGCTGAGTACCCCTAGGGTCTCACACGATAAATTATTGGTTCAGATGAACAGGTACATTCGCAAGATGGATACTGGGTGGAAGAGACGGACGATGTGGGCAACGATCATTCGGTGTAGAGATTCTGGGAACGGGGATCCGTGAGATCTGTGGTCGGGATCTGCTTATTTATGGGGCATCTTATGCCGATTTGCTTCTTATCCGTACTCGGATTTTGTCTTCCGCTTCCGCTTGATACTCTATTGATTGATGTATGAGGAGATATCCTAAACTATTATATCTATCTAGGATATTTGGATCTTGCCGTATGGTGTTGCTATATTTCCTTCTTTTTAGATGGAATGGCTCTGATGTACTGTTGTATGGTGGCTTGCATACATACTCATTTGTGTATGTAGTTGATCCCTTCGCCTGCCGATTACGCCGCCCATTCTTGTCCCGATGTTTGGAAATGGTTGGGACGGCTGAAAGGTCTACCTGTGAGTGGCATTTGGGCCCCACCGTACTATTTCAACCATTTCTGCTCATCCAGGCTGGTAACTAGGAGCGTAATTCACCGAGGTAGTTACAATTGGTATCAGAGCCATCCCGCCCTTCAGGGTCTCAACCAAATGGTCGTTGTCAGTCTAGCAAATATTTTTGGTAGCTATGTATACTAGGGAAAAACAAAACGTGAGAGTAGGACTGCTTCCACTTTTCTTCTTAACCACCCACCCACCTTTTTCTGGTAAGGAAGTGTAACGTTTTCAATCCTCATCTTAAAATTCAAACTAGGATTCACGTGTTCTGGGTTTCCGTAGTACCATAGGAAGTGTGTGTGTGTGTGTGTGTGTGTAATTCCTTGTCTATCTGTTGCATCCAAGTTGTTATCTTTATCTGCCTTTGGTTATCAACTGTTGGTACATTCCATACTGACAGGTTTTTGAAAACCGGCACGATCTATCTGACTCCTTGTTAACCGGCGCGATCTATCTGACTCCTTGTTAACCGGCGCCATCTTTTTAAGGGTGTTCTTCCTTCTAGCAAATCCACATTCTGTGTAAGCATCTGTTGCTAATCTCTATCTCCTAAGTGATTTTGCGCATCTATTGGTATTTTAATGCCGAAAAACGCGGAAAATTTTTCTTTGATACATCTGTGTTTCCACACTCCTTTCCAGTCGTGTGTGAAACATTATCTATCTCCCTTTTATCAGCATGCCCATGCTAACTCATTCTTTTGTCACCGGCGCTTAATCCTGGAGTTCCTTTTCATCTCCTTTTCTCTTGGGCTAATTACATAACATGTGTCGATCCGATGCTGATGATTGTAATTTGGCTCTCGGCATAGCTATATTCCACTCATGATAAGTGTCGATTGGAATATGGAAAAATGCTATCAACCGTCACCATCTGGAGGATAAGGTTATCTCCTGTGATTTTGAGTACACCGGGATCATATCTATGCATATTCAAGTATCTTTGGCAATCCGGAGTTTCCAAGGCACTACGGTGGTCTATCATCTGTTACCATGCTGCACATCTTGTTGAACTCCATATCTGCAATTCTCTTTTAGACGAGGGAATTGCATCTTTTTGTCTCTGATAGCTTTGCTTGAGGTATGAGTTATCATCGTTTCTTATCCAAGATCTCTTTATCTTTGTAACCGGTGATCCAATCGACAATGTGAATCAGGTGACATCTCTTTCTCTTCCGAAGGACCAGATAATCTATTCTTCCAGTGCATCTTCTTCAACACGAACCCGTGCTCTTAATATTGATCTTTCTAAGAGCGTAGAGCTCAGGAAGTATTCGAGCATTTGTTCGTTTCTCTCGCCTTCTGAACTTGATATTCTGGGTATATCCTGTTAATCCATGGTGGTATATGTTGATAATATGCTTGCCTTTTCCATATCAATGGAAGGACATGGAAGTTCATCTGTGTCTCTTTCTCTCAAGCTTCGTGAGCACTGCCTGTGTGCAAAGCCTCAAAGTGAGAATTCTGACTTTTTGAAGTCACCTATCTCGGCCACGTCCTTCTGCTAAATAGATTGCTTCAACTCTGGAATCAGCAAGTCCATTGTTAATTCCATCTTCCATCTTCAACCAATCCGGAGTTGTTCCTTGTTGGCAAGTTATCATCGTCGTTCCGCCGTAGTTCTCCTCAAGACTGCTAAATCTCTCTCAATCTTTTCAAGAAGAACATGGAGTTCTCTCACCTCAGTCTCGTCAAGTGATCTCTTGAAACCCTCTCGCTCTATCAGCTATGCTCAATCCACCGGAGGCCATGAAGACCTTCCGGATCTTGTTTTCTTCTGTTCAAGTTGGTGCTATCTTTTCTGTAGCTATTGAATCTTGCAGTTCTTCTCCGTAATCTTCCTTCATATCTTTCTGGTGGCTTGGTACTTCAGACATGACGACAACATCATCATCTTTATCTATCTTGGATCCGGTGAATCGTTTGTATCTATCCTTGTTTTCTAGCGGAGTTCCATGAGCTCTACTTGTCAATACCTTCAGTCTGTTTCGGTAGTTGGATTGCATGGTTTTCTTATTCATGTGCGGAGTAATGCTTTGAGTGCGGGATGGAGTAGCTACCATACCACTACTCTTATCATTCGCTCTTGTACATTGAATTGGTGAATTAATGCGATTTCACTCATTCCATGAAAGTTAGAAGTGGCCTTTATCCCTTGATACTTTTACTTCCGTCTTTGTTTTCCGGAGTGCTCTCTCGAAGAAAGTAATCAACAATCTCTTGTTGGTGATCTCGCCCTTTCTACACGGAGCAAAATCATCAATTATCTGGTGGAAACAAACGCAAACTCTTTTTTGTCCTCGTCATTCTACCGGTGCTCGACATCCCCAAACAAGATGAAAGGAAACTATCTCTCTCTTTGTTTCATCAATTCTTTTCTGTGGTAAAGCCAATTATGGTTGATGCCATCAGCCGCAAATCTATTGCGTTAGCCTCAAGGCTAAAGAAGGCAATAAGTATATCCACAATAAACTCCAGATCCTCCATACTCTTTGCTTCTCGGGATTCCACCATGATCTAGTTTCACATCCGTCTCTGGAAGTTATATCCGCGCACCTCAATTGCGTGATCCTTTGGTTCTTACCGGCGCAAGAAGAATCTAACCCGACGATGTCTAACTAAATCTTTCTGTTGATATCAAGGGACTCTATTGTTTGAAGGCAATATTGTTTCCGAACTGCATTTCTCAAATCCGAGAGAAGATGCGATGCTATTGTTATAGTGGTTCAAAACCTCTCCAATCTAGCTCTTTTCTTCCGGCGAGACGAAGATTCATCCTCTCTAGTATCAGTAAATCTTTAATCTTAACGGTGTGCCTTTCTATATCCATGATACATCATCTTCTCCTTCCTTTCACAAGTGGTTCTTTTCTTTTATCATGTTTCTTCAGAAAACCGAAGCTATGTCCATCCTATCCTTCTTGTCTCACGATAATCCTTCAACTCTTCTATCCGTTGTTCGTGAAGCAAAACGCAAGACTCGCAACAAGTCTAGCAAGTTTTGCAAGGTGTAGTGGTCGCACCATTCCGTTGTTCATCACCTTGGGAACGTGAGGGTCACCTTCGTTCCAAACACCCGCCTCTCCCTGGGTTGTTTTCTTTTTCCTAGGAATCTCGGGGCGAGATTCTTGTTTAGTGGGGGAGAGTTGTAGCATCCCAATTGTCTAACAATTGCAATGCTACTAGCCTAGTCTATATAGTGGCTACTTTATATATATAATTGTTGCATCATAATTATATCATGCTCATGTCATCATGCCACCTTGCATTTGAGCATCATATAAAACCCTTTTTCCATTTGGCTCTTATCTTATATGCATCATTAATTGTATTTGCCTCTTGATATTGTATCTGGTTCTTGATATATTGTTTAAATGCCCAAGTTGAGTTGGGGGCATATCTTTTGTTAACTCCACCACCTTTCCTTCACCACCTTATAATTCCACCATCCAATTAAATGTGAGCTTTGCACTCTCTTTGGGTTTTGCCTCTAGCTCATGTGGGTTGGGATGGATCCAATTCTATTTTTCCACATGCTCTCATCTTAGCATCATGTTGTTTTCACATTATTGATATATGAGAGCCACATGGCCATCTTTGCATGCCTTGTGAGTGGAACCCTTTTGCTAGCTTCCATATGTGTTGTGTTGGGGTTATTTTCATGTTTGGATATTTTTGGGCTTATTAAATGCCTAGTGGCACATACACACTAGCAAGTCCCAATTTTACTCAAACATGATCATCTCCATCTACTCCACTTGGAACTTTCTCTTAAATCCTCTTGATTAGGCCTTACTCCACATTTTGGAATGCATAAGTATAAATGCTATGGATAGTCATTTTTGTTCTCACAAGAGGAAACCTAGCATTTAATGCATTTGCATGGGCCATGCAACCATCACCAACTTTGGTCATCTTTTGGTTTTATTTGAATTCTTGAGTGGTTCATCTCTATCTCTATCCCTTCTTTTGGGCTTGATCTATTTTGATCTTGCTTAAACCTCATCACCATCTCTATCCACCCCATCACCACCTTTTCTTTTTTCTCTCTTTTGGCTATCTTGGTTGAGCTTGTGTTGATCATGCTTGATCTAGTCAAAAGGACCACTCCATCTATCTCTCTCTCTAAACCCCCCTAGCTAAGATCCTACCTAATCACCTACACCTCTACCATCACCTTACCCCTAAGCTAAAACCCTCACCACCACACCTCCCCTCTCTCTCGGCCCCTCCCTTCTCTCTACCAGCTGACCCCACCGGCCACCCTCTCTCCCTGGCCACCTCACCCCGGCCCTAGCTACCCTCTACCCGAGCCATACCCTCCTCTACTCCCAACCCTAGCTATCCACCCGAGCCACCTTTTTCATCTACCCCACCTCCCCACGACATCTCCCCCTCTCTGCTACCTACCACCACCCCACCACCTCTCTGCCTCGCCTAGCTACCCCAGATCTACCCCAAGGGCGCCCTCCCCTCCTCCCTTCTTCTCCATCGTCGACCACCCTCTCTAGCCGGCACCCTCGGCCTCCTCTCGGCTACACCGTACCAGGCGACCTGCGCGACGTGGAGGTGATCGAGGAGTACAAGGAGACCCCCTGCAGCAGCTCCGTACACGGATCCGCGAAGAGGAAGCACCAGAACCGCTGCACCAGCGCGATCCCGACGCCAAACCCTAGATCGCCCGGCCTCTGCCTCGACGTCGATCGCCTGCGCCTCGAGCCGAACCACCTCCACCGACGCCCTCGCGGTGAGCCCCTAACCCTCCTGGACATGGTCCGCCTCCCTGTACCACCCTAGCATCGCCGGACCAAACGTCGAACGCCCTCCGCGCGCCGCCGCTCGTTTTTGTGTGCTCGCTTCCGCCCGCATAGCAGCCCTATCTAGTCCTCGCCCACCTCCCAGACACCAACGCCAAACCACCGCAGCGGTAGCCGCCTCCGCGCGCGAGCCCCAGGTCCAGGGATCGATCCTCGCTCCGCCCGCGCCGCGCACCGAACTGTCGTTCGAGGCAGAGGAAGAGAAACAGTACCGTGGGCGCTGTTTTGCTGATACCCCCCTGCACTTTTTGTTGCATCAACCCGCGCTCCGCTAGGCCCACTTGTCGGCTACCGTGGCGTATTTGCAAAAAGGATCCCGAAGTTTTGTATACTTAACCCGCGATCCCCAGCTGGGCCACGTGGCTGGGCACGGTTCGACCACTGTCACGTGGACCCGCGTGTGCTCTGGCCCCACATGTCACTCTAAGAGGCTAGGTTAGCTCGCGGTGGGAAAATCTTTCCTGCGCGTGTGATGCCCAGTCAGCAGAGGGCCCGCCTGTCACGGACTGTGTCTAGAGCTGAACTGAGTAACAAAAGTTTTTCTGCTATTCTGTTTTCTTCAAATCTTATTTCAAATTAATTGAAATTCAAATTTAATTCTGTTTTTAAATAACTTTTCAAATATAATTCCAAATAATGCAAATAATATATGTTTTCAAATCAGAAAAATATGAGGAATTCAAATATGGCCTTCAAAATATATTTTGAACACATTATTTTCCAAGTTGATTAAAATTACAATAAAATGCCCTTTTACCTTAATTAATTAATAACTTTTGTTTTATAACTCCAAATTTGACAAATGATATGTCTAAAATGATTAGCTCGACGAGACCTTTCTGTTTATACATTTCATGTTTTGTTTTGAAGCATGCATCATATAAATATAATGCGTACAGCAACTAATATGAGGTTAAAATGAGGCTAAAACTAAATAAAATGGTTTATTCTTGTATTCCACCCTCACCCATGCCATGCTACTTTATTGCCATGCAAATTGTGCATCATTCATCATGGCATGAATGTTTGCTTATCGCATTTAATTCATATGCTTGCGCACTTTATTTATGTTGGCCCTTGTTTGTTTGGTTCTTCTTCGAATAGACGCTGAGCAGGGGATATACCAAGAGAACCAGGAGCACTACCCAGATCCTTCTATCGCTTCAACTGAGCTGTCAGGCAAGCACTACCACATGCTTGCATACATATAGTACCTATTGCCTCTATCTTATTCTTGCATCATTGAGTCGCGATTGCATTAAATTGAATCCCAAGTATTGCATAGCTTTTACTTTTAAACCCCACCGAAGCTTGTTCCTCCATCCCATGAGCCATTACTACAGGAGTTGTTTGAGCCATGCGAGTCGTAGAACAGCATGTGTAGGGTATGTGAGTGTCGGATGGATAACGAGGTACCTAAACAACTTAACCTGAGTAGTAATGGGATAACTAATGAAAGTGGCATCGGTGAGCCATATTCGCTATTTGGTTTTTCAGGCTCACTTGTGTCCCGTAGGACCCCAAGTAATTGATTCCTGTTCCTTGAATATTCGCGCTATCCACATCCGGGAGGCTTATGAACCCCCCTGAGCCAGAGCTTGATTCATTCTTATTTCTTGGGCCACAAACTAGTTTGAGGTTTTATTTACTATCCTGTACTTTTGCCATGCTTTACTGTTTTATTTAAATTGTGCGAGGTACTGCACACTGTACTGTTTAGGAAAGCGGAGTGTTTTCGCGGTGTCGACAAGCCCAGTCACATTTTCGGGTTCCCAGTCATTCATAGCCATTGACGCAAACCTTGAGTCCGTCTCGGAGTCAGCTAACTTCGTTGCGGGTAGCTCAATGGGGTGGCCCCCTGAAATATTTTTGAATCTTGTAATTGCTTTGTCGTGACTGCCTCGTTGGGTTTTGATTTGGTTTTTTTCCGAGGCATATCGAGTGTGTGTTGCTATTTGTGCACCCCTGCAGGGTAAAACTTTCTGAAAGCCGTGTCCGCGGTTATGGACGACTTGGAGCACAGTTTCTCGATCATAGACAAGCATAACTAAAGTACCGCTTCTAATTTGACTAGACTAGGTACCTGACTAGTAAATAGTACAACACTCATGGAATGGATAATAAAACTGCCAACGGATGGGAGGGGTTATTCGTCCGCTTCCTCGTCGGTAAGCGAGGAGGAGGATGGATCTGTTAAGATTACCGTTTTAACTGCTGTTATTAATTCACGGACATCCGTCTATCTTTGGTTAGGCGGATGGTTAGCGAGTATCTATAGAATTGCTAGGGTTTATCTTTTGCTGCAATTGCGTCACCCCAGGTTGTGTCCCCTTTAGAGGCATAAAGTCTTGCTGAGTACCCCTAGGGTCTCACACGATAAATTATTGGTTCAGATGAACAGGTACATTCGCAAGATGGATACTGGGTGGAAGAGACGGACGATGTGGGCAACGATCATTCGGTGTAGAGATTCCGGGAACGGGGATCCGTGAGATCTGTGGGCGGGATCTGCTTATTTATGGGGCATCTTATGCCGATTTGCTTCTTATCCGTACTCGGATTTTGTCTTCCGCTTCCGCTTGATACTTTGTTGATTGATGTATGAGGATATATCCTAAACTATTATATCTATCTAGGATATTTGGATCTTGCCGTATGGCGCTGCTATATTTCCTTCTTTTTAGATGGAATGGTTCTGATGTACTGTTGTATGGTGGCTTGCATACATACTCATTTGTGTATGTAGTTGATCCCTTCGCCTGCCGATTACGCCGCCCGTTCTTGTCCCGATGTTTGGAAATGGTTGGGACGGCCGAAAGGTCTACCTGTGAGTGGCATTTGGGCCCCACCGTACTATTTCAACCATTTCTGCTCATCCAGGCTGGTAACTAGGAGAGTAATTCACCGACGTAGTTACAATCGTCGAGCCAGGTTTTTGGCTCCTATGTACTGTTAAACTTCGGGTTGTCCGAAGGGAGTTTTAAGTTTCTCGGCATCCGCGATTGCCGAACAGATTTGCTGAATTATCTGGCTCTGCACAGTTCTCCGTCGTCCACCTCCTCGGACTCAGTTGAACATGCGCACTTAGCACGTGATTTGTCGATCTTGCGATGTGTGAGATCGCTACGACCATTGTAGTTTATGCTACGGCGTCGGGGCAACTCATGCTCCTGTTCCTCAGATGAGGGTCTGCGACTTCAAGTGAATTTGACCGCGGCCTCTTTCTTCGGCTCTACGGATGCTTCATCGTGGAGCGCGGCTCCAACGAGTCCGAGGCCTGCTAGCGTATACTTGTGTATCGTGTTCTTCGGGTCTCCCGCCGGTGGTGGGTTGGACGCGAGATATGTGGTAGCCGCCATAATCGCAGCCTGTGGCGTCTTTGGCATGATGTTGCCTTGCGATTCCATCGTCATGAAGGACATGTTGAGTGCCTTGGTGACCTCGCGCCGTGCAGCGGGGTCCATGTGCTCCAGGCGGGAGCGGTGCTTGTTAGCGTTGTCCCCGTGCGAAGAGGAGCCACCAAGTAGTGTATTAGTTTGTATTTAGTGTATACATAGTGTATTTTTCCTAAGTAGTGTATATTGTTTAGTATTTAATTAGGATATTAGTTAGTATATAGTTTATATATAGTATATTTTTTCCTAAATAGTGTATTTTTTTCCTAAGTAGTGTATATTGTTTAGTATTTAGGATATTAGTTAGTATTTACTGTATATATATTGTATTTTTTCTTAAAGAGTGTATTTTTCGGTCAAATCCATACCTACTTTAGGATATGCCCGGGCATCCTCATAGCCAACTCGGCCAGAGCGAGGGAGTACTACGCTCTAGCGGTGTTTTACGAGACTGGGCTCCGCCAGGCTGGCACTGGGAGGTGCTACCGTCAGGGACGCGTAGCTTGGTGAGGAATCCGGGTGTCGTCGTCAAATCGGATCTTCTTTGGTGGAGATCACGTGGCCCAGGCAGAGTGCAGAGGGAGTCGACCCCCGAGGAGGTGGTACAACATTGCGTTAGGGAGGAGGATGAGCACGTCCGTCGCTATATGGTGATGTTTGACTCCAGGGTGGCCTCGCATACCTGGCAGGTTATTCAGGGGTCTCACCCTAGTTATAGTCCGATGATGGTTCCGACTATTTGGTTGGTCACATCCTGCGGCTCAGGAGCCGGTAGTTGACGTTGAGTTTGAGCGTTTTTATCAGACAATATGTTGTTTTTATATGATATTACTACTTTATCGTTATTCGAGATATATTATGACTTCTTTGATGTTTTCTGAGATGTTATTCGAGATGTTATATGATATTAATACATTTGTTGGCATTCGAGATGTTATATAATTTTATTACTCATATATGCACATTATGTCATAGCAGTTATTCTATGGATCACTTCAACAGTAGAGAAGGTGAAGAGCCTTTATTCGATATGATACTGGGTGGTGGAGGAACGCTCCCCTATCAGGATGGAGTGCTCGTCGATCAGGGTGGGGAAGAAGACTGTGGAGCGGAAGATGGCTCACAGTTTCTAAATGAGTCCGGTCAGGGAATAGATATAGAACCTCAAGTCGAAGCGCATACTAGTTTTAATTTTGATGATGGCTTGGAAAATGATGGACCAGCCTTGACAAAGTCTGGCGAGGTATATTATTAATCCTCTTGATCACTAGTAGATAGATGCATTAATTGATTTGTGTGTATATATATTAACGAATGTTGTTTCTTATTTTAGACATCCACATCGACCAAGGCAGTTAAAAATAGTAAACGAGGTCCGGCCAAAGGGATGTCTGATGATGCGCGTCTCACAATTGTTGAGGTCTCTCAAGTGGGCGTCCCGTTGCTTCCCATAAAGAACACAAACACATTTATTCATCAATGTGGATTTGTTGTTAGGGAGAACATCCCGATCAGCATTATCAACTGGAATAAGCCAGCAAAGGCCGATGAATATTCTATGAGTTATGTCGAGGACAGATACAAATACATACTATGGGATAAGCTCATTCGCCATTTCACCATACCAGTCTTAGAGACTAAGGAGGCCACATATGATATGAGGTCCAAAATTAAGCGTTTCGCTCTTAAGAAGATGGCCCAACAGTTCAATAACTATAAGAAAAGATTATACAATGAATATCTCGAGGAAGGAAAAATTCCAGCATTCTAGACTACAAGAAATCAGCAATAGCCAAAAAAAGGTCCGCAAAGAGTAAAGAAAATGCTGCAAAAAATAAATATCATCATACGATGGGGACAGGTGGCTACATGACTTCCGTTCCTAAGTGGGAGGAAGCCAAGAAAGCCTTGAGTGCCCAAGGGCTCACTCCAGCTACAGAGGACTGGCCCATTAGAGTAAGGAATTGGTTACTTGCCCATGGGGCAAAGTATGACATGGAAACAGGGGAGTTAATATTCGATGAAAAGTCCAATGTTGCTACACCCCATGGAGAAATTGTTAAGACAATTGAGGAGGGTAAAAAGGGTGACTTCAAACCCGACAGACAGAACGACGAGCTGACAAAGGCCCTCGGGAATCCTGAAAAACTAGGACGAACACGAGGCTTTGGACCTTCTGTGTCGTGGAAGACTAGGTTTCCTCAGGACACTGAGTCCTATAGAAGCCAAGCGAGGGCAAAGAAGCGGAAGGAGATAGAGGAGGCATCCCGGTTGCGTAGCGTGGAAAGAAAGAACGAGGAAATAGATGCCATGCTAAAGGAGCAACAGAAGCAGCTGGACGAAATGCGCCAGCAAGGGCCAACTCATCAGCGGCTAGAAGAAAGTGTCGGTGTCCCATCTCAGCGGAGAAGCAGTATCGCTTCCACGGCGGCCGATCCGATAGATCGATATCCCGTGGACAATATCACTGAGAAGACATCTGCGAGCTGCATGTGGGAGTGATGAACTTATCCTTCAAGGCGGCTCTCGGCTATGCTTTATCTTGTGAACCTAAAGCACACTGGAATTGCAAAGATATTCGAGTTGGTTATGCTCGTGTCAGGGTGGATGAGATTCTACCTCAATATGAATCACTACAACTTGACATCCATGTACCTGAAGATGAGAGCACGCTAGGAGAAGTCAGGGGCTCTATCATTCTATGGCGCAACAAATACATTGTGTTTCCAGGCTCACCCAAGCCACCACCGTCTCCTCCGTGTTAGCCGAGTCTGCCGCCTCCAGCAAGTCCACATGAGGAGTGGGACAACCACCATAGCGCGAGTCCAACGCCGCATCATACCACTGCTCCCCTGCCGCGTCAGCCCACTCCGCCGCCGCCATGTCAAAAAAGAAGGCAGTCTCTCAGTCAACTAGTATAAATACTAGTCAGAGGAAAGCCAAAGATAAAAAGGTGAAGAAAATCCCGCCGCCTCCTCCCAAGTTACCTTACGAGATGACTGGTGAGGAAACGAAAGCGATCAGTGATGCCCAAGTTAAAGCCTTCTTTGCACCCAAAGCTCCGGAGCCAAAACAAATATTTGATCCGAAAGCCAAAAAGTGGGCTAAGGGGTTTCTTGAGCAACCATCGCAATATGAGATAAATAAGGCCGATGACTACAAATGCTATCTGGTAGAAATAATTCAGGAAATACTACTTCAAGCAGCGGTAATACTCTAGGAAATACTACTGCAAGCAGCGGGAAAATAAAGGTTGCGCAACTCGGAAGGCAGGCAAACAAATCGATCGCCCCGCTCAAGGTGTTATCCAATACTGATCCAGCATACTATAGAAATGGAATTTTCCAAAGGTGCTAATATTACAGTTGATCAAGCGCTAGGCGGGCATATCCCCATACAAGAAGAATTTGCATGGAGATATGAATACGGGAAGACTCTAGTCAGAACTGATGAGGTCAAATTTCTACCAACTCAAATGCGAAGACGGCATGAGTGGTATGAGAAAGTCTCTACATGCGATGAATAATATCAATTGTCAGCGTTGCTTGTGAAAATTACAAGTGAGCATTTTAATGGTGAAGACCATTTGCAAATTTATTTTGAGGAATTCTATATGTTATTCAAACAAGATGCCCTTGACTTGAGTCTCCTCGCTACCTATTGTCTGTAAGTGGTTCATTTATTTCTATGATAAAGTCTCTAACCCAGCTCTTTTATTGCATGTAATTATCTTCACTATATGCTATTATGCAGAATGAAGAGCGATGACTGTGACCGGAAGAAAATCTTTGATACTGGGTTCATCGACCCACACCGGTTTAATCAAGGATTGCTAATGGAATAACCCAAGGACACGCAGCATAACTTGCTAAGGGTCTTATTGAGGAAACATTACAAACGAAGAATATTGTTTCCCTACAACTATAGTTAAGAGTGTTACTGCCTTGTACAAATCACTTGATTCTGCTAAGTGTAATTGATGAGTTACTGTCGTATATAAACGTGCACATCTATCACTGGATTCTTCTAACCATTGAAGTTGACGCTGGAAGAGTTAAAATCAAGGACTCTCTAATGAGAGACGAATCAGAGTACGCATTCATTAAACATGCGCGCCAGAGGTAATTTCAGTCATTATCGCACTATATCGGTCTCTTTCGTTCATATATATATCCTGAGATATCAAGTAACTAATAACACTTTTTTTTACCGGGCATGGTTTGGAAATCTTTCACCAATGCTACAGTAGGTGAATTTAAAGACGAGCTTAGTTTTCATTGGATCGATGTAAGTAGTACAAGCTAGATCCGCGCATCTCTTCAATTCTAGTTTCAGTACCATCATGTCATGCTTGATTATTATCTGATTTAAACCTTTTGTCGTAAAGTGCGAGAGGCAGCCACCAGGTACTAATCTATGTGGATACTTCGTGTGCGAGTATATTCGCCCCGAGGTCAGTGAGTGGGACGGAGGGACATTTTTAGAAGTACGTGAGCAATATATTCACAATTTTTGTTGAGTGTCATTCATAATATTTGTTATGACTATTGATATTCAGATTGACCTCCTTCTTTTATATATAGTTGGAAAGATTGCGGAAGAATCTCAATCCATGGAAGAGTCTGGTAGCAATTCAACAGGAATTGGCGGGATTTCTTGTTGACCATGTCATAAACCCAGAAGGAAAATACCATACCTCCGGCTACCCGTGATTTAATGAACTTGTAACCGAATAGACGGGTTGTGACTCCATTTATGTATATATTTATGTAATGTAGAATTATATGTAATGTAGAATTATATCTATATAATTATGACGATGTTGTGTGTAATGCATTTCTTTGTTGCATATCACTTTACGCCAAACGCAACCCTCCTCTACCTATCCTCCCGCTGCGGCAGAATCCCGCATTCGGCTACCGCCGCAGAAATCGGCTCCAAAATTCTGCCGTGGCAAAAACCCACATCGGCTGCCGCGGCGGAAACCCCATCGGCTGCCGCGGTACCCGAATTTCCGTAGTCCCGACTGGAAATCCGGGACTAGAGGCCCTCTAGGACCGGGACTAGTGCCCCGTTCTCCACTAGTGGTAGAGGATATAGTTCAAAACCTACTTGGATGAGTGAGCATATAAAATGAGAAAATTTACATTGGAAGAATAAATGATTAATTGTCTATCAATAAGAAAACACAAGTTTCTTAATTCCATGCCAATTCTATTTGACAAGATTGTCCTCCATAAGAATAACATCTCGACAAAGATACCATGTGAAGATTCTAGTATTTAGTGGTATCTTAATCTTCTAGAAATATTATTATCGAATGGCTCATCATGATCAACTAGAGCTCTATATACAGATTCGAAATAGAATTTATCACTCTCGTATAGATTTCATCGAAACTTGTCATGTCTAAGTGACTATTTCACTATGACTAAGCGTTTTAATAGATTGTTCCACGATGCAAGTCTAGATCCAATTAAATCTCGTCGAAACGTCACATTAGTGAAAAAATTCCAAAACAGTGGATATGGTATCACCCTTGTGCGAAACGGTCTTGTATATATCTAGATATTGTTCATGAATTTTAGCGTTTCCAAGCCACCTGTCCTTCCAAAAACGAATTTCTGAGTCATCATTAATACAAGATCAAAAGCGATCATAGGTCCACATGCAAGTTCTACCCTCTCCCCCTAAAATTGCTCTACCCTCTCCACCACCTTAGCCCCCAGCCCCTAACTCAGCAGACCTCCCTCGCCGGTGTCCTCCTCTCAAATTCTCTCCGATCATTCTACTAGCCTTTCTACCAGCTTTCTCCTCATCCTAATGGAAGTTATGATTCATTGGGATTTCTCCCCAGGGATAGCCCTAGAAGCCCAGGTACATCTCACAGATTTGGCTCCTCCGTTCACTTCTCACATTTGGAGTCTTCTCGGGAATTATGTCTAGTTATTTCCTTCTCCTTGGCTGTGTTTGTCTTATCAAAGGAGTCAGTGGGTTTAGCTCTTCAATGTTGTATTGGTGGTCTGCGATCTGGTTTCCGAGTCTTCAAATTAAGTGATCGTCGCTTTCGTCTCTCTAGTGGCATCCAACAAAGTGGTGCATTTCATTTATGGTCTATGGGATTGAATTTGGTCTGACTTTATTTGTCACTTCAGTCTATTTCGTGGAATTCATCCTGTCACCCCTTGTTTGATTCACAATGTCAAGCATTCTGATCAGGAAATTCTAGAGGTTTCAGATAGAAGTTTCACACGTTTCAGGCCTAATATCCATTTTCTTGAAGAAAGTGCTGCTCGAGATCACTCGACTTGTTCCAAGTTGGAATTATCAAAGCTTGGTTTTCACAAGGGGTCTTTTCCAATAGAGAAATCTGAGGTCATTTCTGAGATGCCTCATGAGTCTATTAACCGGGGCATTCTCTTTGGCAGTTTTCATTACTCACAGCCAATAATTATCCAAGAAAAATTAAGATGAATAATCTATTATGTGAGAATATTTTTCCAATAATTTTTGTGCCTTCCCGAATGATAAACTGGAGGAAATTGTTGATCTCTTGGATGCTAATTATTTGAAGGATGAGATCAAGGACTCTTTTCAAATCCCGTTTATCCCGCACAGAGACAACATTTTCAAATACTTGGGTCGTTGCAGCTCTTGTGGCTTGAAGGATCATCTGGCTGCTAACTGTCCAGGACTCTATTTATCCTGTCGTGCTTTGGGCTTAGTTTGTGGGTCGTGGTGGAACTCGCGGCAAGCCAAATTTCGAGGTATGTGTTCTAAATGCCCGGGCCCTGGTCATTTGGCTAAAAACTGTACTATTGAGCTGCGCTGTAAGAAGTGCAATCGTCTTTGACATTGGGCTATTGAATGCGCTGTAAGAATGATATTATGATTTGGAGGCCTAAACGGCATATTAACCAGGCCAATTTACGCTGTCAGAAAATCTGGGTGGTGAAAGGAAAACAACATGCATTAAAGGTAAGAACTCCTAAAAGAACTCCGCCTCCTCTATTTTCTCTTGTCATTTTGCCTCCTTCGTGTTATGTGCAAACCTTGACATCTACGACCGCCGTTGTCAATTCTTCCACCATGGATAACTTACATGTGAATCCACTTGCTTTCATCCCTGATGGCATGGAAGTTTATCCTGGTCCAGTAGATCATCGCATTTGTTATTATCTGGTGGTGAACCCGATGCCTCCTCTGCAACATGACAATATTGTCATCGTGGAGACCAATAGTTTCATCCCTATTCAATTGAGAGAGCAGACTCGTCTGGACATTGCTGATATGTTGGTAGAAGATGTACATACACCTCGCCGTCTTGATGATCATCTGTTTGGTATTGGTACTTTTACTCTCGATGATGTAGTTGCTGCCGAGATACTATTATTGGTCTTAACTTTGCTTTTGATTTCGAAACCATTGTCACTTTTATCAAGCATGATGCGTCTATAAACATGAGATTGTCATGATTTGGTAGAGAGATCTGGGTGATGTTTTTGGGTTTTCCTCTAGATTATCAGACGAACTTCTACATTAATAGAGATTGTGATGATTTTGGTCTGCTTTCTGAATGGCATCTGCCTAGTTCAAATAATAAATATGTCTTGGCTAAGGTCTGGCTTGTTGGTCCTAAGTTTGTACCTAAAAGCTTTATTATGATGCAACTTGGTGGTGCTAGACGCAGCTGGACTGTTCCAATCGTTATGTTAACATTTGCTGATTGTAATGCTCAAGTTCATGATGTCCCACCTCCACTTAAAGACCCAGATCCTGAAGATGGTAATCCTCATCCACTATATGGAATCGAGTAGACTGCAAAGCATATTTAGCAACAGCAGGTGGATAACTGGATGCAGCAGAATGGAGACCCCTTTGGTGCTCCCAATAACCAAAATCATGTGGGTCACCAGCAAATGAACATTGCTAATCTAGTGGTTCTAGAGAATATGGTGTTGGATCCTCCTTTGATTAAATTTCAGGGTATTGTTGATGATCAAGGTGTGCACTTCTCTGCTGGTGTGTACCCCTATCACTAATATGGTGGACAGTCCTGCACAAGCCTGGAATGATAGCATCTCTGAACACTCATGATCCTCCTCTGCTAATCAAGATCATCATATGCAAGACGTGAGCACTAATCTTACTTCAAATATGATGGTCCATGCTGATTTTAGTCCCACTATTTATGCTGAACTATTAGCAAGATTCTCTGTGGCCAGGGAAGTGATATTTAATTCCTTTGTACCAAAGTTTCCGACTTCTGCAACTCTTTTCCCACCAATTAAGATGTATCCTGCAACCTTCCATGAACTGTTGGGGAAAGTTTCCTTCTGATGCAGAATAGGAAAGCTAGGAAGTTCTATAATGATTTGGGACCTGCTGCCTCTTCTGAGCAAGTCTAGGAGCTGCCTGGCTTAGATAAGATAGATGATGTTTTGGAGGACCGTAAGGATGCTGATGTTGGACAAAATAGGAACCTAGAGACTCCCACTATGGAGAATCAGGTTAGGAGGAGATCCAGAAAAAATAAATACAATGGCTTCAGCATTAAGGGGGTCTGATACCTTCGATCCAGATTACGGATGTAGTATAGCTCTTTTTCCTTAGTAGACCTAGGTTATCGAATCCTCGAGAAGCATAAAGCGTAGTAAGGTTAATTTAATGGAACTTCAGGAGTTTTATAATTCATTTTGTGTTTTACCAGACCAAGAGTTTGCGGTCTTCTATTGTTGTCGATGATGGAGAGAGAGGGCCAGGGGCTTTCGGTTTCACCAGTAGCTGTGGAAAACATCTTATGGGAATAAAAGATAAAAATAAAGTATGCATGTAATTGTTAGAGCAAGATAATTATATGTGGGCAGTGCATCCATAATTTCTATTACCTCCGCAACCGCTTACAGCAATAACCTACTTGTCTCATCCATAGAAGAAAGAGAACTAATGATATGCATAGTGATATCACCATTAATCCCCAGTAAATATCTCACATACAGCCGTACTACCCCTTCTGTCACTGGGTTCCCATCCTGCAGATTAGTCATTACTCACACTCCCTATACCTGGATCAATCCTTGGGGTCTTGGGTACCTGACAACTCCTTAGCCCATGTCTTACAAACTAATACATGATCCCATCTATGACAAATAACATGCATAAAGCTACATGGCTAGGACGAAGCCCTTAGCCCAAGGAGAATTACTCACACAAAGAGATGAAATCAACAACCAAAAACATTGTAATGGAAATCATGAGGTTGATAATAATAGTCTTATAATATCGCCAATTGGAGATGAGATCTACTATTACATGTGGTGGAATATGGCTATGATGGTGGAGAAGGGTTTGGAGATTAGATCTAGATCTATCCTTCAGTGTGGTGGATTCTGGTGGCAGGGAGAGTTGAGATCGAAAAGAAGAGGTTTTTTCTCATCGCCCGAAGCCTCATTTTGTAGGGGTCCCTTCAAGAAAATTGTTTTGTTTGACCTGGCGATGTCAGTGGCAACTATACGGCCGGAATTTTATTCTAGTCGTAGTTGGTCGTTAAAGCTTCTGCCTCCACTTCACGACTCCAGGTTTCTTTGAGTTGTTGTAAATCTCGTCTCTTTGACTTTAATGTTGTGATTCCCATCATCAAATGTCATTATCTACGTAGGGAAAAATAGAAAGATAGGATTGCATACCCCTTTGATCATTAGGCATTAGTGGCAGGATTAGAGAGATATTTCCTGAAAAATATGAATAATATCTAGTTTAAATGTGGACGTGGATGGCTATATTTCACAGCCATCAATCTCGAGCAAGAAAACCAAAATAATAAAGGAACTAAGCATTTAAACTAAAATAAAGTGATGATGATCTTACTGATGATTGGTAGTCTCATGTTTCCACCACTTTATTAATCTGAAAACTTTAGCATAGATAGAGTAATGGCAAGCATATCATACGGAGTTCGTGAATCCTTATAGCGCAGCAAAATTATTGTTAACATGGATGATTTAAATGAGTAAACTCTATTCGTAGTCATCTAATTAACTCATAAGCTTTCCTTTGAACAATAAAGTATAATCATGTAAAATTGAATGAGAGTTTGTCATGAGAAGCATATACACTAAAGTATCTCAATTCTCCCATATCAATAAATCAAGAATTTTCAAGCACTAGTTTTCTATTCATTGTCCTTCAAGAACTTTAGTCCTTAAGTAATTGAGAGCATGCCAAAAAAATTCAATAGTTTAACGTGTTGTGATACACACTTGTGGCATCACTAAGGTTTTTGTTCCTTTTGAATAATGATTACTCGTATAATCCAGAGGGTTGATTCCATCATGAACACAGCTACACGAGAGTGCCAAGAATCTTCCCCATTATAGCATTGCTTCTATATAGGTTTAATCAACTCATAGCCAAATTTTAGGAGTTTCCTCCATGAAGATCGTTCGTAGGCTATCGGAGTTGTTGGCATCCCATGAAGCTTGACACGCATAAAGCTATATCATTCTTATGATTCACATGTCAAACTTTGGCATGCTCACAAAAACCGCTAAACATTAATTCAATTGAACAAATCTTTTCAAAGAGATCTATCAAGTCAATCATTATTTACTGTGGTGTTGAGTGTATCTAGGAATAAGCTTTCAAGACTAAACACTTCAACACCCAAGTATTAAATTGTGAGACTTTTTCTTATTTCAATTGTTTAGCAAAATTTTAGACAAGACTTGGTTAACTACAAGAGCTGGATCAAAACAAACTCAACTAAATACCCATGCAAACAGAATTTTACTCCAATATAAAGACTTACTCCACCAATATAATATCTTAACATTTACTACTAACTAGCATGGTTTCTTAAACTTCAAAAGTGGGGAGTCATAAGGCATACCTCTCATGTTTCGTTCCACTTCTCTCTTCCCTTTTGATTTGTTTCTTGGTAACTCGAAGTCTGTCACTCTTCCTGCAAATACGTGAGAACCTCGAGGAGAAAAGAAAAGAAACAGGGAGAATAAAGATAAATGGAAAAATCTTTTTCTTGTTTTTCAGAGAGGGAATTTAAGGTAGAAAATTGGCGGCAAAGCTCGGCTTGAAAATCTCGAAAACAAAATAAAATAACTAAGATAAAGTGTTGGGGAGACCAAAACAAGTGCTTATAAACTCAAAAAGCATAGCCTCAAAATAAAATAAAGCAAATGAATGCCAAATAAAGATAATGAGGAAACTTCCCCAAGCTTAGGCTTTTGCAAGCCCTTCAAATCACTAAGGTGGCGGGAAAAAGTTGTAACTCTAGTATGCAAATTGAGTTGATAAGTTACTCGTGTTTTCCCGGAGGTTCATGGCAATATTATGCATCCCTCCATAGTTCCTCCATGTTCTTGGAAGTCTTGAGATGTAGCGAACCGGTTTGGTGGCTTCTCCTCTTGATAAGGAACTTCTGGCTCCTCCTCTTGGTCCTCATCCTCATCCAGAATCTCCTCCTCAGGTTGATTTTGTTCAACCTAAACATCATATAGCAAACGTCCCTCCTCGATAGAGAAGAGACCATTAGGCAAAGGAGCGGGGTAGAGATGCCCAACTCCTGCAATATGCAAGTAATAAACACCACCTCTCCTAGTGAGCATTCCACAAGCGTTTAAAGTAGATAAACCAAATCGTAGCTCACCTAGCAATGGTTGCAACTCACCTAGGTCGATGCCTAGGGAAATGGCAAGCACGGTGATGACGCCTCCACCTATATTTAGTCCTTGGCTTTGGGAGGACTAGTGTTCTAGGTAGCACACAATAATTGCACCCAAGTCGAGTGACAAGTTGTTGTTGAAAGCAGCTTTTGCAAGGACTAAGATGTCCTCCTCATTGAGTCTTGTAAACTCATTTCGTTCCTGCAGGTGTTAGCAATAACATAGAATAAATAGCGAATAGCAGGATGCTTAATATTCTTTCCCTTGTTGACCCTAGAAGTGAAACTCATTTTATTGTAGTAGTGATCAGGGGAAGGGTTCATGTCGACATAAGATGCGCGTAAGGCATTAACATCATTGTTTTGTAAACTAAGACAATTGCACCATTCATCAAGTGTTAATGTATAATTGTTGTTCAAAAGTCAGAAAGAAATCGTGTCCTCTCCATGCCATGTTTTAACGGTGCTTGTCAAAGAACTTAAGAATTCAAGATTTAACCGGAGATAAGTAGGCACATCATGGAATACAAAGTTTTGCAAGCCAAACCTATTGCATAGTAAATTGAAGTCATTAGAAATACCGAGTTGGTTCAATATAACGGGACAAGCGCATTTGGTTGCCTTCACTTCTCGGTTCTTGATCTTGTTGAAGTGATCACGTTGGAGCTCATTCCTGAACCGTATCCCCATGTGATCCTGAGCTACAGCAGCAGCCTAGGAATAACTCGCAGCGTGATACGTCGTAAACGTATCTATAATTTTGTACATTCCATGCTTGTTTAGTATTAACTTTGTTATGTTTTGTCTACACTTTGTGGTATTTTTATACATTTTCTGGGACTAACCTATTAACAAGATGCCGCAGTGCCAGTTGCCTGTTTTCTGCTATTTTTGTTTCAGAAAATCTAGTATGGAAATATTCTTGGAATTGCACGGAACAAAATCCAAAGTCAATATTTTACCGGAGCAAAGACGGAGTCAAGAGGGCAGCTGAAGTGGGGCCAGGAGGTGGCCACACCTAGGGCTGGCGCGGCCACCCCCTAGGGCGTGCCTCCACCCGGTGTGGGCCCCTCAGGCACCCACCAACCTTGCCCCTTCACCTATAAAAGCACACCGATGCAAAAACCCTAAGTACCCGATCAAATCTCCACGAAACAGTCTGTAGCCGCCACCACCATCGTCCCTAGATTGGGGGGATCTAAAGCTCTTCCCGGCATCCTTCTGGTAGGGAAAGATCATCTCGGAGGCCTTCTTCATCACCATGCCAGCCTCCGGAGTGATGCGTGACTAGTTCACCCTTGGACTATGGGTCCATACAGTAGCTAGATGGTTGTTTCTCGTCCTTTGTGCTATCATGTTTAGATCTTGTGAGCTCCGTTCATGATCAAGATCATCTTTTTGTAATCATACATGTTGTGTTTGCGGGTATCTGATGGATATTGAGATACTATGTTAGATTTATTATTGATTCTATCATGTCTATGTTATTTGTGATCTTGCATGCTCTCCATTGTTAGCGTTTGACAAATTCCTACCTCTATATCTATCTTTCATGATATTCTAATCAGATTGGATGGCAAAGATTTCTCATTTTATCTCCTTTCTATTATTAATGTAATAAAGCCATAATATAATAAATACACTAGAAAGTTTGACTTTACTTAGCTATCTTGTCCAAGTAGATGCTTGCAACTCCAAGAGGGAGTATCTATGCTCGTTAGTAGGTTCATGCCTCTAGTAATTTGGGGAAGTGACAGAAATCTCTAAGGTTATAGATGTGTTGTTGCTACTAGAGAGAAAGCAACAATCCTTTGTCCATGGGGCAATTGTATTGTTTACTTTACACACATTACTTAATGCAATTATCTGTTGCTTGCAACTTAATACTGGAAGGGGTTCGGATGATAACCTGAAGGTGGATTATTAGTTATAGATGTAGTTGGATTACGATCTATGTATTATGTTGTAATGCCCAATCAAATCTCATAGGAGTCAAGATGTCTAGTGTCGTCGTTATGGAAACGGCAGAGCCTAAGAAGGCTAGATAGAGGTGTGGGAGCAAGCAGGGAAGCGTGCGACGACGTCCACAGGCAGGATTGGGTATAAGCGAGCGTCGGGGACACAAGAAGTACCCATGTTCGGAGCCCTCGGGTTGAGGTAAAACTCCTACTCATGCCGATCTGACTATAGGATGAACACAAAGGGCTACAAGGCTCCTCGAGCTGTCTCTGGCCTGGATAAATGATCTAACAGAGTCCAACCCTTGCAATGTTACCCCTGCCGCTCCTTATATAGGTCGACGCAGCATGGGCAACGACCTGGCCGACTGGCGGGTCCCACAGGCTAGCCCCAGCCGGCTAGTGTCGTGGGAATGTCCACGGCAGATGCTGCGATCGGCAGCGAGTAGTAGAACATGGGGCAAGGGCGGCCGGCCATATGCGGTGCGAGATGAGGGCGGAGAAACAAGGGTTTACCCACGTTCGGCCCCCGGAGGGTAAAGACCTACTCCTACTAGATTGTATTATGGAGAGAGTACAAGGGCGAGCTCGATGACTAGGAGGCGAGTCGGTCGGGTGTATGATGGAACGTGTCCTCTATGCGTACCCTAGGGAGGTTTATATAGGTTCACCTCTCTAGGGTTTACAGATCTACAACCAAAATGGTTAAGAATTCGGAGGGACTTTGACCTAGTTCGACTGGTCCTAGCTATGCTTCTGGGCCTCCAGCTTCCAGTCGCCTAGGTCCTTGCCAAGTCTTGATCCAGTCGCCGTCCTACAGGCCCACTCGCTGGCATCTTGGTCCAATATGAAACGTCCTGCTGGGCATACCCCGGTAGGCATATCCCCATCAGTAGTCCCCGAGGTCGTCGTTGATTTGTCGCAGGTGTTCCTTGGCAGTCGGAGTATGTGGGTCCGACTCGGACGCCCAGTCGAATCAGCAACGGACTCCTGAACAAAGGAAGGAACTAGTCATTTGAATCGGATCGTAGCTTGGCGAACAGGTCAACGAGTAATTAAGTCACTGTTGTAGTGAACTAGTTGGCGAATCGTCGAGTCGCTGAAGACAGCGAGTCGAGTGGATGAAGTTGGACCGTCAGCTTGGTTAAAATAGCCGTTGGGTAATCCAACGGTAATATCGGCGTAATTACCGCGTGGTAACGGCTCCCCGAAAATGGCGGGTAACAACCACAATATAAGGAGAGTGACGGGTGAGGGGAAAACACTTCCCTCACTTCCTCCAAACTCATGCATTCTTAATCCTTCATTCTGCGCAGCGACCAGAGTGATAAAGAGCGATTCGCAACTCCAGATCCCCCAATCGATGGCCCCTCCTGCAGAACCATGGGGCAGATCCAAGTGCACGAAGGCGCTGCTGAGATCGTTCGAGGAGGCAGGGATCCTCCGAGCCGGGAGATGGCTCATCCCCGCTGCCGGAGAAGTGATTCCAGATCCGTGCGAGGGGGAATTCGTTTGTTTCACCAGCCATCTGGAGCGGGGGCTCAGATTCCCCACCTCCCTCTTCTTCCGCCGCTTCTGCGCCTACTGCGACACCCAACCGTCAGACCTAGGACCGCACAGTATCGAGCAGCTCGCCATCCTTGTGTCGTTCTGCGAGTGCTACCTGGGCTGTTGGCCATACTTTCCCCTATGGCAAGACCTGTTCCATGGGAGGATCAGCCGCGAAGAGGCAGGCGGCCCGATGCTGGCTGCGGGCGGCCTGACTTTCCAGCTGAAGTCGAAGGCTTTGTTCTTCGATCTGATGCTGCCCGCCAAAGCAGCAAATGAGTGGAAGAAGAGCTGGTTCTACGTGACCGAGTCAACGCCGGGCGACAAAGTGGCGCTTCCAAGTTACTCCGCCGACCAGCCCGAGCCGCGCCGGCTCCAAGTCACCAAGCTTCCCCTGGACTAGGGGATGGTCGTCGACGAGATGTTGCAGACCATCCGCAACTTGAAGAAGGAGGGGCTCCAAACCATCGACCTCTACAATTGTTGGCTCGGGCGACGGCTCGTTCCTCTGGCCAGCCGTGCCCACTATGTATGAGTATACGGGCAAGGACGACCCGACGAAGTCCTGTCATGCCAAGTGGAGACTCAATGACTACACCCTGGCCCTGAAGAAGATCACTCAAGCGGTGTATCTTGGTGAAAAGGTCCGGGTCGCGCCTTATACCGCGAAGCGCCAAGCTCCAAAGGTGATTTTTTATTTCCCATGCACTCGCAGTCGCAGCTTGTGCATTCGCGGTCGTGCTAATGTTGCTTGGTTGTTGCAGCTATTCCAAGTGGTGGAAGGTTGGCTTCTACCCACATGAACAGAACTCAAACTCGTCCGCCGAAGACAAGAGCGAGTCGTCGCCTGATAAGGGAGATTTCAGAAGTGATGGGGGCGACGGTGATGATGATGACGATGATGGCGACGAAGCCATGGAAGTCGCTGCCCCCACAGTCCGCAAGACTCGGGGGCAGCACCAGCACGAGCTCGGGGCCAGCAAAAGCCTTGAGGCCCATGACAACGACGATGACGATCTCCCCGAGCATACCTCGCAGCGTGAAGCCACACCATCAAAGAAGAAGAAGCCGCCGCCACCAAAGAAGAAGATAAAGACGGCTAAGCCAGCGTATCCACCTCGGTCCGCGAGTAGCTCCGATGCTACCAGCACAGCCGAAGAAGCAGCGGCGCATGCGGCCGCAGCGACTGGTGCGACCGTCATCGAAGACGAGGCACCATTGGCATCAGTGCCTCCGCCGTTAGCCCCAGTTATCAGGCTGGTGGCCGCTCCAGCCACAGGGGCCTCGCCGCCAAGAGGAGCTCCCACAGCGATTGCGACTGAACCTCCTGCCGCGGCCTCATCCTCGAAGAAGCCGTCGGTGTCTTGGGCACAAAGCGTGTTCGAGACGGGCCTCAGTCGAAAAATGGGGACAAAATTGGAGAAGCCAGCCAGTATTCGTACTGGCCTATGATTTATCCCAGTCGCCAAGTGAGTATTCCTTAATCTTTCATTTGTTTGCTTGGTTCATGTTCGATTGGCGATTGTTAATGATGGAGTTGTTTCGCAGGACTAGAGTGAAAAATATAGGTCACCCTTCGGTGGCCAAGGTTCCATCGGTCGCCGCAGAGGCGCCGGCCGATCCCTCGAAGAAGAGGAAGGGCGGCGAGGTTGAGGCTCCCGCTGAAGGCACTAGGAGGACAAAAGGCGATGAGGTCGTCACGATCTCGGACGAGCCAGCGGCTGCCTCGAGCGAAACCCCGATCGCGGTGGACGTGGCTCTGAAGGCCATGGAGGATGCAGAGTCGTAGCAGGCAGGCCCCACGACCTTGATGTAGGCGACTGGGCCGCCTTCGGGTGGCGCGGCATCCGCGGTGGCGACGTTCCCTTGCTTTGTAGCAAGGGCCGCCACGGTGAGTGCCTCGATGCCATCGAGGCAACAACCTGGGGCCGTCAGCACGAAGGTCGAACAGCGTCGCGGGCATACTCCACTCGTGCTCTCATCAGTGGATGCAATGGAACTTCACAGCATGCTAGGTGCCGCCATCCAGGTATGTCCAGTCCCCGAGGATCGAGCCACTGAATTTTAGTGGTTGGATTCTTACTGTTTTTCGCCATCCAGTCCCCGAGTGGCTAATCGCTGAATTTCAGCGGCTAGGCACTTAGGAAGTTTTGTCATCCAGTCCCCGAGTGTCTAGTCGCTGAACTTCAGCGGCTAGGCACTTAGGAAGTTTTGTCATCTAGTCCCCGAGTGGCTAGTCGCTGAATTTTAGCGGCTAGGCACTTAGGAAGTTTTGTCGTCCATTCCCCGAGTGGCTAGTCACTGAATTTCAGCGGCTAGGCACTTAGGAAGATTTGTCGTCCAGTCCCCGAGTGGCTAGTCCCTGAATTTCCACGGCTAAGCACTTAGGAAGTTTTGTTATGACGTTGTAATTGTTGCACCGGGCTTGTAGCGCGAGTCAACTCAGCGGCTTGCTGCCAAACACCGCGTGGAAAAGGAGCTCCTGGCTGTTCAGGATATGAACGAGCAGCTTCGAGCGACTGCGGGTGAGTGTTTGTCTTTGAGCGCCACTTAGAAGCGAATCGTTGTTAATCGTTTTGTTGTGGAAGCAGAGGATAGTGCGGCCGCAGTGAAGGAGGCTCGCTAGGGCCTTATTCCGGCTGGTGAGTTGACGGCTTCTCAGTCGTCCTTGAGCGCCGCGGAGAAGCGAATCGCCAAACTGAGAGTGAGCTCAAGGAGGAGAAGGCGGAAGCGAGCTCGGCGGAAGGACGAGCCAAGGCGGCTGTTACTTCTGTTGCTAAGGAGCGGAAGGTGTTGGACGCGCTCGTCGCCGGGCTGCAGAATGACCTCTCAGCTCTTCAGAATTTCATCACGGACCGCTATCGCCCGCTGATTGGTGAGTGTTTCTTCTACGACTCTCCGGGCGCGTGACTCGCATTGTTTTGCTGGTGATTCCCTTAATATTTGCTTGTGTGTTGCAGGCCTGGTCACTGGTAATGCTGAAGAGGCGCAATCGTACGACGCGCGGCAATGCGTCACCACACTGGTCGATTCTGCCACGCTGTCGACGACCTGCCTCCGGGCGTATCTTCAGGAGATCTCGCCCACGAATGTGATCCCCAGCAACCTCGTTGAAGTCTGGCGCTATTTGGAGAAGGCCCCGATGGTTGTGGAGTTCATGACGCGGTCGGCCTTCCGTCGTGGAGCGGCGACTGCGCTGAGCCTTGGGCTCGCGCATTTTTTGGACGACTTTGACCTTGACGACGTCACGAGTGGATATGCTTCGTCGATGGGCTCAGTCGAGATTGCGGAGGTGCTAAAGTTGACGGAGCGAGCCGCAGTGTGTTCCGACCACGTGTGGGCGATGGGCGACCTTATTCCCTATTAGGAAACGGTCGTCGCCCCCAATGACCCCGAGCCGGTGCACCGCGTCTTCAAGGTGGAGCAGGCATTTCGCGCGGCCATGGCGGGTGAGCTCACGACGTACCCGTCGAATCCTTGGGTTCCCTTTATCCGCAATCGCAAGGATGGTGGCCCTCCTTGTCGAAGCCTGCGGAATAGAGTATTTTCCATTCGGCGTTATCTTAAGATAAACATGTAATTCTCCTTGTGCGCGAACAAATTTTGTTGCTATGAAGGAATGCATGGGTTATTTTGTCATTGTTTTTGTGGTTTGGTTGAGCAAGTCCCCGAGCGCGTCCGCCCTTTTTATGGGGTTGACCTCGTTTTTATATGTTGTTTGAACTGTTAATGAGTAAGGGTCGACTCGCCATGGCTCAGGAAGCCAGTCGCATGGCGACTCCCAGGGGTTCTCTTTACTTGGCTGTTTTCCCGGGCGCGAACGGGGTCGGGTTGCCGAGTCCCCGAGCGTGGTACTTGGCCGTTCTAGTCGCATGCCCAAGGTAGGTGAGGACTAGGCGCATTGTCTTAGGCACGTCACTCCGCCTGGTCCGTAAGACCAGTCGCATGGCGAGTCTAGGGCGCGCTCTCTTACTTGGCGTTTTTCCCTATCCACTCTTCTTTGGGCTGGTGTCAGTCCCCGAGCGTGGTACTTTGCCGTTCGAGTCGCTGCGCCGAGGATGTGGAAGCCAGTCGAGCAGGGTGACTCCAATGGGGCTCCGGGTTAGCTTTTTTCATGGACAGTACGAGGCCTCAATTTTTCGAGTGCCCTCGTACTGCACTACTTGGTCGTGCCGGTCACGTCACCAAAGGTTGACTTTTGCGAATAGCGTAACACTGTTACTACGAGTGCGAGTGGCACAAGGTACAGAGAGTGGACGCAATTTGCACGAATCGATCTTCTTTATTTCATAGCGGGTAGGGGGTACATGTCTAAGGTTCTAAGAGTAGAACTTTTGTAGGAGGTTTACATTCCATGGCCGCTTGACGTCGAGTTTTCCGTTGCCTCGGACGTCGGTGAGGTAGTAGGCGTCGTTGCCCAGGACTCGCCCGATGGCGAATGGCCCATCCCAAGGGGGAGAGAGCTTGTGCATGTCCTTCTTATCCTAGATCAGACGGAGAACCAGGTCGCCTTACTGGAAGGTGTGAGTCCGTACTCGCCGGATGTGGTAGCGGCGAAGCCCTTGCTGGTAGATGGCGGTGCGAGAGCGAGCTAGGTCGCGTGCCTCGTCGAGCTAATTGACTCCGTCCTGGCATGCGAGCTCGTTGGTGGCCTCCGTGTAGTTGACCATCCATGGAGAATTGTGCTCGAGGTCGGTTGGCATGACGACCTCGGCACCGTACACCATGAGAAGGGAGAGAATCCTGTCGACCTGTTGACAGAGGTGCGTATGCCCAGATGAAAGAGGGGAGTTCTTCGACCAAGCACCCGGGGGTTCACTCTAGTGGAACTTGCAGTCGCGGCTTTAGGCCGTGGAGGATGCTCTGGTTGGCGTGTTCCGCCTGTCCATTGGACTCCGGGTGGGCGACTGAGGTGAGGTCGAGTCGTATATTATGCTCCTCGCAGAATTCTGCCATGTCTCCTTTGGCGAAGTTTGTGCCGTTATCCGTGATGATGTTGTGCAGGAATCCGTAGCGATAGATGAGCTCGGGTAGGAATTTGGTGGCAGTCTTCCCGACGCACTTGCGGACTGGATTGGCCTCCACCCATTTTGTGAACTTGTCGGCTGCGACTAGGAGGTGGGTGAAGCCAGAGGGGGCCTTCTTGAATGGGCCCACCATGTCCATGCCCCATACGGCAAATGGCCAGGTGATGGGGATGGTCTTGAGTGCCGAGCTTGGCACATGAGTCTGGTCGGTGTACTTCTGGCACCCAACACATCGTTGGACGATGTCGAACGCGTCGGCATGTGCGGTGAGCTAGTAGAAGCGATGTCGCATGGCCTTGGCGACCAAGGAGCGAGCACCGGCGTGGTGGCCGCAGTCGCCAGCGTGGATGTCTTGGATGATCTTTCGTCCTTCTGCGGGTTGGACACAGCGTTGGAACACGCTAGTCATGCTCCGCTTGTGGAGCTCGCCGTTGATGATGACGAAGGATTTGCAGCAGCGTGCTATCATCCGGGCCTCCGTCTCATCGGCGGGTAGGGTGCCTCCCTCTAGGTAAGCGACGTATTGCACGGTCCAGTCGCTTGGCTCGACGATCAGTGCGACTAGGGCTGCGTCTGGCTGCAGCGCAATTCCGACGTCGATCTCCCTTGGGGGAGAGACGGAAGGCTTGGTAATGGTGTCGAGGAAGACGCCGGTAGGTGGTGCGAGTCGAACCGAGCCGATACGGGAGAGTGCGTCGGCCTCCTCGTTCTTCCTCCTGTCGATCCACTCGACGGAGTAGCCCACAAGGTGGCCTCCCAGCTGGTCCACTACTTGACGGTACGCCGCCATGGTGGGGTAGACTGCGTCGCAGGTTCCGGCGACTTGCTCGAGGACGAGGTCGGAGTGGCCATAGCAGCGCAGGTGATTGATGTTCATCTCCTTGGTTGCCCGCATTCCATGGAGTAACGCCTCGTACTCGGCCATGTTGTTGGTGCAGGGGGTGAAGTTGAGGTAGAGGACATAGCATAGCTTGTCGCCCTTCGGATATGTGAGCATGATACCTGCCCTTGCGCCATCTGCGTTCTTGGAGCCGTCGAAGTGTAGGCTCCAGTAATGGAGGTATGGCAGTTTCTCTGGCTGCTGGGCCTCCTCCCAGTCGGCAAGAAAGTCTGCGAGAGCCTGTAACTTGATCGCCTTGCACGGCTCATACCTGATGTTTTGGACGCCGATCTCAACGGCCCACTTGGCGACTCGCCCAGTCGCTTCACGGTTGCGGTGATGTCTTGCAACGGTGCTGAGGAGACGACCGTTATTGGGTGCTCCTGGAAGTAGTGCAGCAGTCGCCGCTGTGCTCTGAAGACTGCATAAACCAATTTTTGGTACTGCGGGTAATGCTGGCGACTCGGTGAGGACTTCGCTGATGTAGTATACAGGTCACTGCACCGGGCGCTCCTTGCCCTCCTCTGGTCGTTCGACGACCATGACGGCGCTGACAACGCGCTCGGAAGCCGCAACGTAGACGAGCATGGGCTCCTTGTCGACTAGGGAGGCGAGTAGAGGTGCCGCGAGTAGCACCTCCTTGAGAGCGCGGAGTGCGTCGTCTGCCTCCTTGTCCCACTGGAAAGTGGGGTTCTTGCGCATTAGGCGGTAGAGAGGCATCGCCTTCTCGCCTAGCCGGGGGATGAAGCGACTGAGAGAAGCGACTCGCCCGACCAACTTCTGGACGTCGCGCAGGCACTCGGGTCTGCCGAGCCGGGCGATCGTGTTGATCTTGGCGGGGTTCGCCTCGATCCTGCGCTTCGAGACGACGTATCCCATCAGCTGTCCAATAGGTACACCAAAGGTGCACTTTCCTGGGTTTAGCTTTATCTTGTACCTCCGCAGGTTGGCGAAGTTTTCTGCCACGTCAGCGAGTAAATCGTCCTGGCGAGTGGATTTTACCACCACGTTGTCGATGTAGACGTGGATGTTGTGGCCAATTTGGCTCGCAAGGCACTCCTGCATGCACCTCTGGTAGGTCGCCCTGGCGTTCTTGAGGCCGAAGGTCATGGCGGTGTAGCAGAAGGCTCCAAATGGCATGATGAATGCCGTCTTCTCTTCGTCCTCGACTGCCATTTTGATCTGGTTGTACCCAGAGTAGGCATCGAGGAAGCATAGCGACTCCGAACCCGCGGTTGACTTGATGATTTGGTCGATCCGCGGGAGGACGAATTGCTCCTTCGGGAAGGCGCTATTGAGGTTTCTGTAGTCAATACACATTCTCCAGGTCCCCTTTTTCTTCTCGACTAGGACTGGGTTTTCCAGCCACTTGGAGTATTTGATCGGCCAAATGAATCCTGCAGTGAGTAAACGCTGCACTTCCTCGGCGATTGCTTGGCGGCGCTCTTCATTGAAAGGCCACAGCGACTGCTTGACGGGTCGTGCTTTGCGGTCGGCGTTGAGTTTGTGCTCAGCGAGTTCCCTCGAGACACCAAGCATGTCGGATGGCTTCCATGCGAAGATGTCGCGATTCTCACGTAGGAATTCGATGAGCGCGCCTTCCTATGTTGGGCTCATGCCCGTCCCAATCGTCACCGTCTGACTGGAGTCGCCTGGGACCAGCTCGATGGTGCGAGTGTGTGTTGTTGCCTCGAAGGCGGTGGAGCTTGCACCCTCCGAGTTGGGCTTCTTGAGTATGGTGGGGTACTCATTGTTGACCCTGCTCGCGTACTTGGCGAGCTCCTCAGCGTGGTTGGGCTCTGCCGCAATGCAGCGTCAGCGAGTTTGGCGCCTTTGGCCTCGCATTTTATGGACATGTTGGGATCGCCATGGACAGTGATGATGCCACACGGCCCGGGGAGCTTCATCGCGTTGTACGCGTAGTGGGGTGCTGCCATGAATTTGGCGAACGCCTGGCTCCCCAGGACGCAGTTGTAGGGGCTATTGAACGACACCAACTCGAAAAAGATCCGCTCGGTGCGGAAGTTTGCTGGCGTGCCGAAGCTGACTAGCAACGTCACCTTGCCGATTGGGTACGCCTTCCGACCAGGGACGATGCCATGGAAGGTGGTGTAGGTCGTCTCGATCATCGACTGCGGGAGCCACAGTCTCCTGAAATGTGTCCAGGCATAGAATGTTGATGGAGCTGCCGCCGTCCATCAGCGTCTTGGGGAGCCAATAGTCCCCCACCTTGGGCTTGACCACCAAGGTGACTCGGCCCAGATATTCGATCCGTGGAGAGTGGTCGTCGCGACTCTAGGTGATTGGTTGCTCGGACCATTTAAGGAACTGGGGGATGTCGATCTGGGACACCGCGTTGACGATGACCTTCTTATCGCGCTTTGTGTTGAAGCTTGTGAAGGTGTGGAGTGAGCCAGCGATGCTGCCGAAGTTTCTCCCATTTGGCGGGTTGTTGTCGGGGTCTTCTCGTGCGCGCCGTGCCTTCTCAATCTCCTTTAGGGAGTGGCAGTCGGCGGTCGTGTGCATAGCGGGCTTCCCTTCCTGGCTGTCAAACACACAGGGTTGGTTTAGGACAGCTGTGGGGTCGAACCTCGGCTTCACCTTGTAGTTGCCGCCATCGCGGCGCTGGCCTCCGTCGTGGCGGAAGCTCTTGGGTCCGCACGGCGCGTATCTGGTGTTGGAGACGAAGTCGACTCGCCCATCACCATGGCGCTTGCTGGTGAGGCGAGTGTTGCTGTAGTGTAGTTCGGGTCGCATCCCGTTGTCGTGGCCGCTGGTGCGTCGATTCCTTCCCGACTCCTTGTCGGTTTCTTGGTTTGGGTCCTCCTCTGCGTACCGCTTGGCGATCTTTAGGAGGTCCTGTATGTTGTCAAGTGTTTTGTACACCCGCTTGAGCTTGGCGACCAGGGGCTCGTAGCGGCACGAGGTCTTGAAACAGTGCATCGCGGTGTCCGGTTGGATTCCGGCCGTGTTATACCATAGGTCTTGGCACCGTTGGACCCAGCTGCTGGTCGATTCGCGGGGTCCCTGGACGCATCGCTCCAGGTCCTCGATGGTGGTGGCTCGGGTGTAGGAACCCTCGAAGTGCCTGACGAAGGCATCGCGCATTTCCCCCCAGGAGTCGATGCTGTCTGGCGGGAGGGTGTTGATCCATTGCCTACACGCTCCCTCCATCATCAGGGGGAGGTAGCGAGCGGCGAGCAGGTCGGTGTGGTCGGCGATTCCCATTGCCATGTGGTAGGTATCCATCCACACCCATGGGTCGTACGAGGGGTCGTACTTCTCGATCTCCTTCGGCGCCTTGAAGTTTGCCGGGTATCTTTCGCCTCGGATCATTGGTCCGAAGCACTGCGGTCCGACTCCACTCAGCGACCCCCTTGGTTCGCCGTCACGGCGGTTGGTGAGGGTATGCCTCAGGTCGTCAGGCTGGCGTGCGCGCTAGCTCTGGTTGTTGACGATGTGGGTGCGCGCGTCGACTGGCTGCCCGTTGGAGGCGACGAAGTTGTTCGCCGACCGCGGGTTGTTGGTGGAGAGTGTCGCGTGCGTGGGTCGATGTTGGAGATGCAGGGGCTTGGGTGGTAGGCAGTTAAGGGTGTTCGCCACCATTGGGCGGCCGCTCAAGGCCGCCCTGCTGCCTGATGAACGCGAGTACATGCGACCCTGTGAGTCGGCACCCGCATTTTGTTGCTCGACTGCCTTGGCAAGTAGAGCCTTGGCATACTAGATCTATAGGGTGCCTTCTCCGGTTATGTTTATATTGTTGACCGCTGCTCGGCTCGTGAAGACATTGTCCGTCGTAGTGGAGAACAGTGGGAGGCCGTTTGCGTCTCGCTCCCATCAGGAGACCATGATTCTTGGTTGGTCCCTAGGGGGCCGGGAGCTCCCTCCTGGCGGCGCGTTCTCGCAGATCGCGTGTTCGGCCGCATGATCCAGGTCATTCTCGTCGTCAAAGTTCAGGGCGCGTCCCAGAATGGTGGGGTTTAGGCGCGTCCTGATTCGGAGTTGGTGGTAACGCGAGAGTTCCTGCGCCGTCAACTACTCGAGGCGAAATTTTTCGCGCTCGGCTTGTTCCTTGCAAACCTCCTCCTCCAGCCGCAGGCGGAGTTCCTCGACCTCCGTTGCTGCTGCGTTTCGTGGGATCGGCCTAGAGAAGGGGTCTGGCGGGGGGTCGGCACCATTCGCCATGTAGGCCGCAACGTGGCGACCAGACCCGTCATGGAGGTCGGCAGAGTTCTCCGACCCGGAGTCAAAGTCGAAGATCCCTAGGATGGAGGGGTCCTCGAAGTCTACCACGTTGGAGACCTGGGCGATGGAGCCCGCGGGCGATGCGGTGACGATGGATCCGGCAGCCCATGCCGGGGTCACCGAGTGGGCATCGTCGTCCACAACCATGGCGGTTTAGGCCATGTTGTTGTGGGTCGAGTCGTACTCGGAGGCGAGGCGGTGGATAGTGCGGACCTGGCTCTCAGAAAGCTGGTCGCGTGGTGGCGACTCGCGGATGCGAGCCGGGTCCTCCGAGGTGACGGTGTTGGTGAAGCCAATGAAGAGGATGATCGTGCCGACCGGCATGATCACGCTGTGCGTGACGGGGCGTGCCGCCGGGACGTAGCTGCTCGGCAAGATCTGGAGGATCTCGCCGACTGCGATCATGCGGCCGGTGGTGATCGTCTCATTGATGGGTAGATTGGATCTCGCCGCATAACACCGGCCTGACCGGCCAGGCCCCACGGTGGTCGCCACTGTCGTGGGAATGGCCACGGCAGATGCTGCGATCGGCAGCGAGTAGTAGAACATGGGGCAAGGGCGGCCTGCCATCTGCGGTGCGAGATGAGGGAGGAGACACAAGGGTTTACCCAGGTTCGGCCCCCGGAGGATAAAGACCTACTCCTGCTAGATTGTATTATGGAGAGAGTACAAGGGCGAGCTCGACAACTAGGCGGCGAGTCGCTGGGGTGTATGATGGAACGTGTCCTCTATGTGTACCCTAGGGAGGTTTATATAGGTTCACCTCACTAGGATTTACATATCTACAACCAAATTGTTTAAGGATTCGGAGGGTCTTTGACCTAGTCCGACTAGGCCTAGCTACGCTTCTGGGCCTCCAGCGTCCAGTCGCCTGGGTCCTCGCCAAGCCTTGATCCAATCGCCATCCTGCGGGCCCACTCGCTGGCAGCTTGGGCCAATAGGAAACGTCCTTCTGGGCATACCCCGGTAGGCATATCCCTATCAGCTAGGTCATCTACAGTGGGCGGCATGGAGGGCATGTACCCACAGTCAAGCCCATGTCGCCACGCCGTCTACAGTGGTCACCGTGCGCGTAGTTATGCACAGTGCCACCTACTGTCTACTGTTACAACCGTCATCGATAAAGTCGTCGGTATGGGTCGAGTTTCTGAGTCTCCTTTCTGTCTTGTCCGCCGTCCTGGGCATATTGCGTAATGTGCTCTCGTCATCTTGTACCTTGCATGTACAGAGTGGCCGACTAGGGTGGCCTAGCCTACTGACCTTCCTGGGCCGGATGGTCGAATCCATCCGGCTACTCTTCTGCCCTTGCTTGTCTCATCCGGCTGGTATTTCTGCCTGTTGACTCCTGGTCTATCTTGCTCCGGCCGGCTGACTTAATCAAGCCGGCTAGTAGGTTTGCTGATGGTTCTTATCCGACTGACTTATTCACCAGCTTGGTCTTGGTTTGGCCTTCCTTCTGACATGTCTTTGAGTTTCCCCGTCCGGCTAGGCAGCCGGCTTGCAGGTTAGTGCCTTGTATTCCGTCCAGTTAGCCTACCCGGGGGTGATCCCCCCGACACTAGCCCCCGAGCGCAAGTAGATTCCGCCCTTAGGCGAAATGTGTGCGGGCTCAGAAGCTACATTTTTGAAAAAAATTCCGGTTGAATTTGGCGGTTGAGATGCAAGGCTGCGTCGCTACTGACGTTAGCCACGCGCAATGATGGCCGTGGAGAGACGTGTGTCATGGGGTCGCGTCGGCTGTCGCATCGGGAACTGCTACCAGCGCCTCGCCTCCCGCGCTGGGATCTTCTGTGCACTGCGCACAATTGCAAAGGATCCGGATGCCGTTGGGGCTGGGGGGCTGCCATGTGGCGAGGCGGCGTTTTGCCTCTCCGGCCCCTTTAAGTAGAGGCCGTGGTGCCCCGCCTACCCCCAACTGGTCATTCGTCCCCTTCTGCCTCTGCCTTCGATGCCGCACGCTCTCGCCCCCTTCTGCCTCTGCTCTTCTTCTGCACCGCTGGCAAGCTCGCCATGCCCGTTCCGCTAGCACCGCTAGCCCTTTCCTCGCCGGAGCGACGGGCAACTGTCACTCCTCTGCCGCTCCGCTTTCGTCCTCCCCTCCTTTTTCCTCCTCTCCGCCGTACTCCGCTGCTAACGCCATGGCAGAGAGAAGGGGATCCTGGTGCGGTTCCTCCGTTATGGAGGCACAGGTGGATAAGTAACAACGGTCACGCCTCCTGCCGACCTCCGGCGAGGTCGGGGTCTGCCTGGCCCCGGCTGATGAGATCTCGCCAGCTTCGCAAGCCGGCGAGCGAGTTGTTTTCCTCACGCATCTCGCACGCGGACTGGCCTTTCCGGTTAGCGCATTTTTCTTGTCCTTCCTCGCCCACGTCGATCTCCGCATCCATCATCTTGGGCCAAATGCAATCGGCATTTTGGCCCGTTTTTTTTCTTTCTGTGAGTGCTACATCGGGATCCAGCCGAATCTCGGGCTATTTTGCCGGCTCTTCCTGATCCAGCCCCAAGTGCAATACGCCAAGGGTCCGCTAGTGACCCGAGGCGGCGCCTCAATCTATAGCCGGTCGCATACCGGCTACCCCAAGTTCAAATTGCACGACACAGAACAACTGTGGCAGCTGACGTACTTCTTTGTACGGAACTTGGGTCAGAGGACCGGCTGAACCTCCCGGCTTTCCAGGACACTGAGTCCAACCGGGTGCACTAGGAGGAGAAGATCTTCGGCTCCAAGGCATAGTCGGACGCGCTCCTCCACCAAATGAGGCGGTTGGTGACGGCTGGTCTAACCGGTGTCGACGTGACGCTGAGTTGGGCCAGCCGGCTGATGAGGCCCCTGCAGCAGCAAGCACACAAGATGTGCTACTACTCCGGGTGGCTCGACCCCACCCGGCTATCCTGCCGTGACCCCTCCTTCGCCAACATTTACGAGTGGATTTGGATGACAACGAAGGACAAGATCACTTCCGGATGGATGTTTGGTCTTGCTCCTTACATGCGCGAGAATCGCGCGCCTCGGGTAAGTATACTTGTCCGTTTCTTGCTTTTTCTTTTGTTCTTGTGTTGTCCAGCTGTACTGCCTTATCCGGTTCTGACTTGCATCTATTCTGCGCAGATGTTCCCCTGCATCATCTGGGAGGATGGCGACACGGCCCTTTAGGTCTTCACGGCCAATCTCTCCGAGTCGCGCCCGCGCCGGAACAGCGGTGAGGGCTCGAACGGTGAGGAGGATGAGGTAGTGGAGGACCCTCACGGCCCCAAGCCGGAGGAGAGTGACGGCACCGTCGCGCCCGAGCCGGACCACGGGCGGCCGGAAGAGGACTGCGCCCGTGGTGCAAGGGTGAGTTCCCTACGCCTCTCTTTTTCTTGTTTTTCGTTTTTTCGCATCTGCGCTTTCTTTGGTTTTGGTGTTGCTTCTTCGTGGCAGCGCCATTCTTTCCTTTGCTGTGATCCCGGCTCGTAGGCACCTTCCGCCTCGCCGCCTCGGGATCCTTCTCCTTCACCAGCTGCCCCTTCCATGGCTTCCCCACCGCCCGCGACCGAGAACATGCCCCCACTGCTCTAGTAGGCCCGCTGGTGCCTTTGCCGGCGGAGGAGGGAGCTTCGCTGCAGACCCTCGAGGTCGGGATGGCGGAGGTCAAGCAGCTCCGGGCGACGCTAGCTGGCGCCATCGAGGAGGCCGCCAAGAAGCTGGCAGCGGCACGCGGGACCTCGCGAATTAAGCCTCTCTCGTCCTTCCTTTTTGCTCTTCGTCTTGCTTGGTTCTTCTTCTAGCCATCCTCTTACTTGCACTCTTTTCCCTCTTGCGCAGCCGTCATGGTTTACGCTCTGCGCGAGATTGACCGGCTGAAGCGCTCAAATACGCGCCTTAGCCAGGACAATGCCACCCTCCGGCTCCAAAACAAGGAATGGAACAACAAGGTGAATTAGCTGGAGGCCACCCTTAAGAAGCAGAAGGAGACCCTCGCCAGCCAAGCTAGCGCCTTCGACCTCCTAGACAGGGAGGCCATCCAGTTGAAAGAGCATGCGGAGATGCTTGACAATGAGCTGATGGACATCGGCCTCGTCGCCAAGGGTAAGTCGTCTGCCTTTTCTCTTTGATCCCACCCAACTGCCTTCTGCGGGCTATCCTTTTTTGACTTGCCCCTTCTGATCACAAGGCTTCTACCCCCAAGTATATGCCCTTGCCTACAAACGGGTGCAACAGGTTGTGCCAGGTGAGAAGGCGGCGGTCAAGGATTTGGTGGTCTAGCTTTGAGAAGATGCCGCCAACCTGCGCAAATCCGCGGCCGGCATCCACGACCTGATATTTCCGTGGAGCTCTTACCGGAGACCATGGGAGCCCTAGCGATAAATCTGGGTGGCATGCCAAACGAGATCGACCGGCTGTGCGACTTGGCCGCTCGCGTGGGCTCTGAGATGGCGCTAGCCCTGAAGCTCTCATGGTACAAGGACGCCCGCCTCGACAAGTTGGTGGACGGCTTTCGAGCCGGCGCGGACCTTGACGCCGTGCACCGGGCCTACCCGGGACTCCGCTCAGCCGCCGTCACGATTGACGGCTACGCCAACATCGACGAGGTGCTTAAAGAGAGCGAAGCGAGCGCGGGAGCAGACGGCGCAGAGGCGTCCTCCCAGGCTGGTGGAACCAGCACAGCTCCTCCTCATGGCAAGGGTCCGGCTGCCTAAAGATATAGACCCCGGGATGCCGGGTGACTTTGTACATAACTTAGCTTTTGGTACTTCATGTTTGTGAACAACTGGATATGCGGAGGCTCCGTCCTCCGCCGTTTAATTAAATTTTCCTGTCTGGGTTGCCTTTGCGCACCCATTATCTTTATTCCTTGTTCAATTGGTTTTTCCGGTTGGTCCACTCTAGCCGGCGATATCTTGCCTTTGCGAACTTTCGCTTGCATTCTGCATTTCCCCGTCTTGCTTTTTCGACTGGCACTCGTGTTGCCGGTCTGGGGAAGCTGCGCCACAATCCGGCTGCGCGCAGCCGGTCGCTCTCTGGACCTTTTTCTCTATTACTTTCCTTATCTTATTTCTTCCTTCTCTCTTCTATCTTTCTCTCCCCTGCTAGGTCTGTCTGACACGCCCGACTAGCTTTGCTTAGTCGGATCGGGCGGGTGGCGCCTTTGCGTTCTGTCTGTCCTTGTCTTTTCTTCTTGTCTAGCTGATGCACCCTTCAGCCGGATGCCGCATGCTTCCAGTGGGGGCACGCCAGCGCACCCACTAGGTGTAGCCCCCGAGATTTGGAGTGGCTACCGCAAATAGGTGCTTCGAATCTTCACTGCCTTTGATTTCCGACTCGGTGCGATTTGTGCAAAAAAGAAACATACAAAAAATGACTCCTTTTCAATACGTTGCTGTGTTATATGTCTTTCTATTATCCGACTAAGATTTTTATTTTTTTTCGAAAACTAGCTGGTGCTTTCCTAGACATTTAGTCACTTTTTCGTGTGGGGTGCTGTTTACGCTGCACCTTGCCGGACAGCCGGGTTGCGGTCTGGAGCTGGAACTGAACGTAGCTGACAATACAGTGCACATGGTATTAGGGGCTTCGTAGCCAAAAAAGACCAACTAGGCACATGGCCAGAGATGCACAATCTGACGCATATTTCACCGTTTTTCGTGTGGGATGCCCTCGGGATTTTGCTCTTGCTAGCAGGACAGCCGGGTTGCTGTCTTTAGCTGAGACAAAGAGTGGGCCTCTGGCATCATCGCACAGTACTCAGTCGGTTTATAGAATTGGCAGGGCGGGCCAACCGGCGAGCCCCCGGGAGGGGTCCACGGAAGCCGGAAAAAGCATTGCAGGAATTTAAACAGATAAGAGCAACGATCTGATTATCCGGTGAGGAGACCCCGAGAGTAATCCGGGGTTCCATATATTTCATTCATTCAGGGATCCAGATACGTACACTGATTTTTGCGACTAAGTGTAAAATGGTCGGAGCAGGTCTGCGTTCCATGGCCGCTCCGTCTCCTCGTCCGACTTGTCCATCTTGTTCTTGCACGACTGTTGCGTGTCGATGAGGTAGTAGGAGTTGTTGTGCAGCGCTTTGTTGATGATGAAGGGGACTTACCATGGGGAGTACATCTTGTGCATGCCCTTCGTATCTTGTATCAGTCGGAGCACCAGGTTGCCCTCTCGGAATGTAACTGGTCGGATGCGACTGGAGTGATACTGGCATAGCCATTGCTGGTACATAGCCGATCTGGACAGGTCTAGCTTGCGGTCCTCCTCGAGGAGTTCCATGTTATCCTCCATTGCCTCCTGGTTCTCCCTCTCCGTGTAAAGGAGCTTGCGGGGTGAGCCGAACTCGATGTCCTCTACAAGACCTTCCTCCGAGCCATAGGTGAGGAAGAACGGGGTGAAGCTGGTTGATCTATTCGGGGTGGTGCGGAGGCTCCACAGCACGGCCGGCAGCTCCTCAATCCAGAAGTCGGGTGATCGTTCTAGTGGCTCTATCAGCCGAGGCTTGATTCTGGATAGCACCAAGCCGTTGGCTCATTCCACCTGCCCGTTGGACTGCGGTTGGGAGACGGATGCGAGGTCCAGTCGGATCCCTTTGTTGTGGAAAAACTGGGCGAAGGCCCCCTTGGCGAAGTTCGTGCCATTTTTGGTGCTGATGCTATGGGAGTAGCCGAACCGAATGATGATGTCACAGAATAAGGTGACGACTGTGGCCCCGTCGAGCTTCTGGATCGTCTTAGCGTCAATCCACTTGGTGAACTTGTCCACTGCCATCGGCAGGTGGCTCATGCCGGCTCAAGCTCGCTTGAAAGGGCCGACCATGTCCAACCCCCAGACTGCAAAGGGACAGGTGATTGGTATTTTTTTGAGCACGAAAGCCGGCATGTTCCTTAGCCGGCCGAACCACTAGCACCCATTACATGCGCAAACCAGCTGGTCCGCGTCATCCGAAGCAGTCGGCCTTTAGAATTCGTGGCGCATTGCCTTCGACACCAGGGCATGCGAACATGCGTGGTGACCGCACTCCCCCTAGTGGATCTCCTTCAGCAGCCGGTAGCCGGTATCCACATCGACGCACCGCTGAAAAACTCCTGCGGCGTTGCGCTTGTACAGCTCCTTGTTGATGATGGTGTATGTGTGCGCGCGGCACCGGATCTTCCTTGCCTCCACCTCCTCATCCAAAAGCTCGTCATTGAGGAGGTAGTCATGAAGGGCTGGGCCCAGGATGGAACTTCCTGGATGGTGAAGACGCTAGCCGGCATGATCTGGAGCTCATCCGGAGGGCGGTCGGGTGGGATGCTACCCAAATGATGGACTCAGATTCTGGAGAGGGGGTGATGCTGGGCTTGGGAATGTGCTCCAAGGACACTCCAGGCGGGATGGCTGCTCTAGTGGATCCGACTCGTGCGAGCGCATCGGCCGCCTCTTTGTTGGCACGCGGGACATGGTGGAAATCGCATCCCTCGAAGCCAGCACTGAGCAGCTGTACGTGGAACCGGTACAGAGCCATGTTGGCGTCCCGAGTGTCATACTCGCCGGATACTTGCTGCAGCATCAGATCTGAGTCGCCTAAGCAAAGGATCCGGCGGATGCCGATGTCTTTCGTGAGCCGGAGCCTGTGCGGGATAGATTCGTACTCGGCGACGTTGTTCGACGTGGTGAAGTGGATCTGTAGCACGTACTCCAACCGGTCTCCCTTGGGTGAGGTGAGCACGATGCCGTCTCCCAAGCCCCCGCGCATCTTCAAGTCGTTGAAATGCAGCCTCCAGTAGTCGGAATCTGGAACTGGTGGCAGGTACTGGTTCTCTTTCTTGTCGACGAAGCAGTTCGCCACCGCCTAAGACTTGATGGTGATCCGGGGCTCGTACTAGATGCAGTAGGCGGCCAGCTAGATGGCCCACTTGGCTACCCGGCCCGTGGCGTCTTTGTTGTCGAAGATTCCATCCAACGGCATAGTGGACACCACGGTGAGCGGATGCTCTTGTAAGTAGTGCTTGAGCTTCTTGCAAGCCAGGTACACCCCATAGCACATCTTCTGGTAGTAGACGGGAGAGCACCTCGCTGAGGTAGTAGACGGGCCGCTGAACCGGCTGTGCCTTTCCTGGCTCCGGCCGCTCCACTGCTAGGACGACGCTGATTACCCGGTTGGTGGTGGATATACAGAGCAGCATCGGTTCCTTTGCAGCCGACGTGGCCAGAACCGGTGCTGTCAACAGCATGCGCTTGAGGTCGTGGAAGGCAATGTCCGCCTGAGCTGTCCAGGTGAACTTGTTCGTCTACTTCATTAGCTGGTACAGGGGCAGGGCCTTCTCGCCCAGCCGGCTGATGAATCGGCTGAGGGAAGCCAAGCAGCCGGTGAACTTCTGGACACCGAGCAGGGTCTTAGGTGGCTGCATCCTCTCGATGGCCGCGATCTTCTCCGGACTGGCCTCGACTCCCTGGCTCGACATGAGGAAGCCTAGGAGCTGTCCGGCTGGCACGCCAAACACGCACTTCTCCGGGTCCAGCTTCATCTGGTACTAGCGGAGGTTCATGAATGTCTCGCCGAGATCTTCCAGCAGGGTCTGCTTCTCCTTCGTCTTGATGATGATGTCGTCCACGTACGTGTGCACATTCAGGCCAATCTGCGAGTGCAAGCATTTCTGCATGCAACGCTGATAGGTAGCACCTGCATTCTTCAGGCCGAATGGCATGGTTACATAGCAGTAAGCACCGTATGGGGTGATGAACGACGTTTTCAATTGATCAGCCGGATTCAGTCGGATCTGATTATAGCCAGAATAACAATCAAGGAAGGAAAGCAGATCGCAGCCGGCCGTAGAGTCAATCACTTGATCAATACGGGGCAGAGCGAAGGGGTCTTTCGGGCAGGCCTTATTTAGGCTCGTGTAGTCGATACACATACGCCAGGTCTTGTTCTTTTTCAACACCAGGACTGGGTTGGCCAGCCAGTCCACGTGGTACACCTCCATGATGAAGCCGGCAACAAGTAGCCGGGAGATCTCGTCGCTGATGACCTTCCTCTTGTCCTCCGCGAAGCGACGTAGGGGCTGCTTGACCGGCTTGGCGTCAGGGCGCACATGAAGCGAGTGCTCGGCGAACTCCCTAGGTACACCCGACATGTCTTCGGGTGACCATGCGAAGATGTCCCGATTCTCACGGAGGAAGTCGATGAGCGCACTTTCCTATTTGCTGTCCAAGCCGGCACCAATGGTGAGGCACTTAGAGGGGTCAGCCGGGTCGAGAGGGATCCGCCGGGTCTCCATGGACGACTGGAACTCCATGTTCCCTACCGGATTCATGCCAGTCGGCACTTCTTGCTACAACATGGCTACATTGCGCAGCATCTCGCGCTTCTCATTGGCGATGAGCAGGGATTCAGCTATCTTGGCGCTTTCCTTCGCGCAGGCCATGGACCGTCTATAGCAGCCGGCCATAGTGATCACGCCATTTGGCCTCGGCAAATTCATTTTGAGGTATGTGTAGTGGGGGACCGCCATGAACTTTGCGAGGGCAGGGCGCCCAAGAAGGACATGGTAGGTGCTGGCGAGGTTGACCACCTCGAACTAGATTGGCTCGCGTCGGATGTTCTCTTCGAAGCCGAAAATGACATCCAGCCAGATCTTGCCTAGCGGGACGCACGGTGGCCCAGGCGCGACGCCGTGGAACATAGTAGTCGAGGGATGGAAGTCACATTCTGGATACCCATCTTCTCCATGGAGGACCGGTAGAGCAGGTTGAGGCTGCTTCCATCGTCTACCAGCACGCGCTAGAACCGGCAGGTGCGGGCGTCGGAGACAACGAGGGGGTCCAGCACCATCGCATAGCCCCTGGGATTCGGAGCAAATTCGGCTGGTCCGCCTGGCTCCAGGTGATGGATGTCTCGGACCAGTTGAGACGCAGGGGGACTAGGGGGACGACAGTGTTCACCTCCGTGCTGTGCTGCTTCTGTCCGCGATTGTTAATCGGCTTGGCCTCGAAGATATGGTAATTCTCGTGCTGCTAGGGCTAGCCTCCATTGTTACTGTTGTTGCCGGCTTCCCTAGTCGGTGGCGGGGGACCGCCTGGAGGGGGTGGGGGGAGAGGAGGTAATCCGGCCTTCTCCTTGATCTGGCGGGTCCAGCCGCACTGTCGGGTGGTGTGCGTAGCCGGCTTGGTGCCGCTGTGGTACTTGCAGGGCCCCTCGAAGAAGTCATTCTTCTGCCTCTTGTCGTTGTGGGAAAGCGCGCCCTGCACCGCGTTGACTTGCCGCTGGTGGTAGCGCGGGCTCTGCTGCTCAGCCGGGCGATTGCCCTGGTAGCTGCTGTCATTGTCTTACCGCCAGGACGACCCGGCCTCTCCGCCTTGACCGGCTGGATTCTCTCGAGCCAGCTCAGTGGTAACCGGCCGTCCCTCTGTGTTTACTTGGAGGGGCTTCTTCATTGTTGTGTCCGCGGTAGTGTACTGGTCGGCAACGGTCATCAGCTCCGCCATGATCTTGGGATCATCGCACAACAGCCGGTGGCGCAACATCGTGCCCTCGCGGCACCCTTCGATGAAGAAACCAATTGCTTGGTTCTCCACCACCCATTCGCAGGAGTTGCGCAGCTCGGTCCAACGGGAGAGGTACACGCGATACGACTCGCGGTCTCCCTGGACACACAGAGAAAGATTGTGGGGCCTGCTGGGACGCTTGTACGTGTCATTGAAGTTCCGGATGAAGACTTTCTCGAAGTCCTACCAGGCATTGATACTGTTGGGAGCGAGGCTATTGAGCCAAGTCCTGGTCGACCCGTTCAGCATGAGCGGGATGTAGCGAACCGCCACACACTTGTTGCCGTGGGCGATTCCGACTGCGGTGACGTAGTCGGTCAGCCAGTCTTTCGGCTTCATGCTGCTATCGTACTTGGCGGTGTCCTGGGGTAGGGAGAATTTGTCGGGGAAGGTCTCCTTCTGGATGCGTGGCCCAAAGCACACAGGGCCGGTTGCGTCTTCCTCCTCGGTGATGCAAGCTTCCATCAAGAGGTCGATGCGGGCGCGCGCATCCAGCTCAACCAGATTGGGCGTCCCCACCCGGACAGAGAGGCGGGATGGTGGAGGGGGTGGAGGTGGGTTCTGTCCAGCCGTAGGTGGGTGGCTTGTGGCACCTTGCTTGTTGCGAGGCTGGCTACTTCTGGACTGGCGACACTTGGAGCGCGGGGGTTGCTGACCCGGAGATGCGCAGCACTCGTTCTGGCGAGGTCCTCCCTGACTATTGCCAGCCGGATGGTTCCCACGGGAACCGGCTCCTGCCTCATGCGCGACGTGAGCGGCCTCACCCTGCTCGTCGGCCACGTGCAGCAAATGCGGCACTCGCTAGAACTGGTGCAGCATTTCCTTGTTGGGCCATGTAGAGATAAAACAAAAACTTTTCCCTCTAACATGGTGATCCCAAGATCTAGCTAAGGTAGAAGGCCACGAGGTTTACCACTAGACGCGCAGTTGCGGATTACTGATGAAGCGCGTCAGTTGATGCATTGCAGTCCTTTGCAATCCGGTCGTCCTGGTGTTGATCGTACATCACCTCTGTTGGTATCCGCACATACAAGGAGGAGCACCGGCGGCGAACTTCTAGGTTCGTTATGACGGCAAGACTACTGTGGAGATAGGGTTTCCAACACATGGAATGACCTAACCGATCAAAAATGATTAACCCTTCTAGGTTACTGTGGTCCACTATATATAGGGAGTGAACATGGGCTCCACTCTCGTGGCTCATTCACTAAATCCCATATAACACTAGTCACCGCGACTCTGACTCACTGACTCAGTCCTAATCCGACTTGGGTCCAACCCAACCATATTTCTGGTTCAGATCCAATCCGAACTTGCTCCCGCTCCTAAGTGTGTGACCCCACAGGCTCATGGCTACTTGGACACGATTGGAGTCCGACTCTCAATCGATCAGTTGGTAGCGGCTCCTAGCAGAATGTGCCGACTCCCAAGTACCAAAGAGTTAAGACGACTTGCCTTTCCAATGTGACTTGTGTCTGAGTCCCTTTTGCATCATGATATACCTTGTCAGACTATAGGAAAATAATTGTCATCCCTTAAATAGTCTGACTCTCTTCTCGATCCGAGATAAGTGATTCATCCAACTAACTCTTAGTCGATCGCCTCGGTTAACACTTAACCGAGTCGTCCATGGCCATGCTTTCTGAATCATATCATTAGAGAGGTCCTGGAGAATATCTGTCCAAGTGGAGGGGCAAAATCCCATCTTGGTTATTCACATCACGCAGCTTGATTCTCAGTCGACCCGAACTCTGCCTTTATAACTGCCCAGTTATGGATCAGCGTTTGATAGAACCTAAGTCGGTGATCCTAAACTCGGACTATGCAACAACCTCAGGTATAAGTATTACATTGATTAAGATATACAAATGACAACTTGTTCGTTGTACCTCAATATGGGTCAATTCGACTCGCTAAACTCTTTAGCCGAATCTGTGTAAGTAGGAATAGCATCTCCATACTCATGACAAGTGGAACCGAGTCATCAAGCCGACTTTCACATTGGTCTAAGTTGTGTGTCCAGCACAACCTCGATGACCAAGGATATTTAGTACAAACAACATGAATGTATAGTTCCACAACCGTATCACATATTCATTGATAAACATCAAATGTTTATACAAGGACAACTTAATATCTTTATGAATACAATGGGAAATATCATCATAAATGATTGCCTCTAGGGAATATTCCCAACAGTCTCCCACTTGCACTAGAGTCAATCTTCCGACATCACATGTCTAAGCTTCTAATGCCCATGGCTCTCACGTGCATCTCATGCTTCGGCTGGGATAACGGCTTTGTCAATGGATCCGCAATATTTGCATCCGTGTGTACCTTGCATAACTTGATATCACCCTGATCCATGAATTGGTGAATCAGATGGTACCGCATGAGTATGTGCTTGTTCTTCTGGTGTTGTCTAGGTTCCTTGGCTTGTGCAATAGCACCATTGTTGTCACAATACATGTCTAACGGTTTGGATGAGCCCTGAACCACACCAAGATCCATGAGGAAATTCCTCATCCAAATAGCTTGCTTTGTTGCCTCCGAGGAGGCAATATACTCAGCCTATGTTGTTAGATGCAGACACGGTATCTTGCTTGGAACTCTTCCAACTCATAGCACCTCCGTTTATAATAAACACGTATCCGGATTGCGAACGAGAATCATCAGAGTCAGTAAGATAACTCGCATCCGTGTAACCCTTTACACTGAGTTCATCTTCACCACCATAAACCAAAAACATATCCCTAGTCCTTCTCAAGTACTTTAGGATATTTTTAGCCGCTGTCTAGTGGATTTCTCCAGGGTTAGCCTGGTATATGCTCACAACACTTAGAGCATAGGCAACATCCAACCTAGTAAAAATCATGGCATACATGATGGATCCGACTGCAGAAGCATACGGAATCGCACTCATCCGACTTTGCTCATCAGTTGTCAAAGGACACTGAGTTTTGCTAAGTTTTACACCATGGGACATCGGTAAGAACCAATCTGTAGACGATTCCATGTTGAACTTCTTCAACACTTTGTACAAATAAGTACTCTGACTCAATCAAACGAGCCATCTTGATCTATCTCTATAGATCCGAATTTCGAGGATATATGTTGCCTCACCCAAGTCTTTCATTGAGAAACTCCTTTCCAATGATTCCTTGGTTTCTTGCAACATCTGGACATCATTTCCATTCAATAGTATGTCATCCAAATATAAGATTAGAAAGTTTACTTTGCTCCCACTAAACTTCTTGTATAAACAAGAATCATGATCACTCTTGATGAAGCCAAACGATTTGACTACCTCATCAAAGCAAATATTCCAACTCCGAGATGCTTGCCTCAACCCATAAATGGATTTCTGAAGTTTACATACTTTGTCAGCATTAGACGGATCGGCAAAACCCTCGGGCTGTATCATATACACGTTCTCGCTTAAATTTCCGTTAAGGAAAGCCGTTTTGACATCCATCTGCCAAATCTCATAGTCGAAATAGGCTGCTATCGCTAACATGATCCAAACTGATTTAATCATCGCTATGGGCAAGAAAGTCTCGTCGTAATCAACTCCTTGAACTTGTCGGAATACCTTCGCGACAAGACGCGCTTTATAGATAGAAACATTTCTATCCATATCAGTTTTCTTCTTAAAGACCCATTTGCAGTCGACGGGTCTTGCACCGTCTGGAAGTTCAACCAAGTTCCAAACTTGATTTTCATCCATGGACTTTAACTCGGATCTCATGGCTCCAACCCATGACTCGGAATCAGATCCCACCATCACTTCCGAATAATTTCCCGGCTCATCATTGTCTAACAGTAATACATCACGAACACTTCCCAATCTCGTCGATCTTCGTAGTACAGGTGCTGTTTCCGGCTCAGCTACCACGACCGGCTCGACCTCCAAGGTTTTTGCCGACTTGCTACTAGCCGGTTCCTCTCGAATTTCTTCGGGCTGCACCGTGCTCCCAATGACTCCTCAAGGAAGACACCATTCCAAGCGAAAAACACTTTGACCTCTTCTCGGTTGTAGTAGTAACCCATGGTTTCCCTCGGACACCCCAGAAAAATACACTTATCCGACTTGGCCATAAGCTTGTCCGACTGAAGTCGCTGACAAATGCTTCACAACCCCAAATCTTAAGAAAAGACAAACTCGGCTTTTTGCCTGTCCACATCTCATGCGGTGTCTTCTCTACTAACTTTGATGGTACTCTGTTTAGTGTGAACACCGATGTTTCTAAACAATAACCCCAAAATGATAAAGGCAAATCTGTCCGACTCATCATTCACCGTACCATGTCCAACAAGGTCCAATTCCGCCCTTCTGAAACACCATTCCTTTGTGGCGTTCCTGGCAGAGTAAGTTGAGGAACTATTCCACAACTTTTCAGATGGTCATCAAACTCATGGATCATGTACTCGCCTCCTCGATCCGACCGAAGAAACTTTATTTTCTTGCCGAGTTGATTCTGTGCTTCATTCTGGAATTCTTTGAACTTTTCAAAGGCTTCCGACTTATGTTTCATCAAGTAGATATATCCATACCGACTAAAATCATCAGTGAAGGTAATGAAGTACTCATAACCATCCCTGGCTGTCGTGCTCATTGGTCCACATACATCACTATGTATTAGTCCCAACAAGTCGGACGCCCTTTCACAACTCTTTGCAAAAGGTGTCTTGGTCATTTTGCTGAGTAGGCAAGATTCACATGTCTCGAACGACTCCAAGTCGAACAAAGTTACGAGTCCATCATCATGGAGCTTCTTCATGTGTTTCCAACTTATATGACCAAGCCGACAATGCCAAAAGTAAGTCATGTTCAAATCATTTGGTTTCAACCTTTTAACATTTATGTTATAAAATGACTCACCATCAAGATTCAAAATAAATAACCCGTCATGGACAGGTGCAAAGCCGTGAAACATATCATTCAAATACAAAGAACAACCATTATTCTTGATATTCGACTCACAGCCTTGCCTCATCAAACATGAAGCAGAAATAATGTTTCGACTGAGCACTTGAACATAATAACAATTATTCAGTTCCATAATGAATTCGGAAGGTAAATGAAGCTGCATCGTGCCAACTTCCAACGCAGCAACTCTTCCTTTGTTGCCGACTCGAATATCAACCTCGCCTCTTGCTATGCTCCTAGTTCTTACCAGTCCCTGCAACGAGTTGCAGATGTGAATAACTGATCCGGTATCATATACCTAAGAACTATTAGGTGCATTAGCAAGAAATATGTCTATAACATTGCAAACAAGTGTACCTGAGTCGGAAGTCATACCTCCACTCTTCGCTTTGTCGGCCAAGTACTTGTTGCAGTTCCTCTTCTAGTGGCCATCCGCCTTGCAGTAGAAGCAAGTGGATCCGGCTGAAGGAGATGGCTTAGTCCCTGAGGAAGCGCTTGGGACCGGGTCCTGATCCTGCTTTCCTCCCGACTTAGCCTTCTTCTTAGTCCAAGAACTCTTCTTGAACTTAGCCTTATTCTGCACCATCAACACTTGACTGGCGCCCTTCTTGAGATTCGCCTCTGCCTGCTTGAGCATCCCATGTAATTCAGTGAGCTTCTTATCCATACCATGCATGTGGTATTTCGAAATGAACTACCCATATGCACTAGGAAAAGAGTTCAGAATTATATCCGTAGCGAACTCTTCGCTAATGGGGTAGCCAAGCCTCTCCAGAGACTGGACATAACCAACCATTTTGATCACATGCGGACTTAGTAGATCACCATCCTTAAGCTTGCAACTCAGCAAAGCCTGAGAGACTTGATACCTCTCAGTCTTCGCCTGAGCCTGGAACATACTTTTGAGGCTTTCGATCATATCGTAGGCCTCAACATTCTCGAACTACTTTTCTTCTTTGAGAACAATTCTCAGATTTCGATACCAGTTGGTAAAATTAGTGTTGTTTAGTTTATCTTTCTCAATGATATTTCTCAACGCAAAACCGGATATCTGAGAGTGAATGCTACTTGGTGCCATGATCTACAACAGAAAAAATGCAAAACACTTAGGACATGTATTCATAAAAGAGCAAGCATATTATCCACTTTAATATTTTATGCTCCCACTAGAATCAACACCCCTCTGATGGTTACTTAGTGATTCAGGATCCTAAATAAGCAAGTCGGCTAGTGAGCTTTAGCATCACCTCTAGCCGCCAAGTGATCTAGGTACACAATTCCTTGTCAATCGTATCTCATACGACTCTTGTTGGACGGGTGGCATCACATGCCCCGGCTCCCGTACGACTTTTCCCCGAGCCCAACAACCGTTGTGATAGACCTGTCTAGCTACCGAGTGTTTCCGAAGTAAGAGTCCGACTCGAACCCACCTAGTCGGAAAGAATTGGCAGCACCTCAATTTTATGAGCCCACTACCAAAAATGTCCGAATTGTGATGGTGCAAACACTGGCGGGAAAACCGACTAGACCTTCTTTGAGGGATTAAATTTTACGGACTATCTAATAGAGGTAAAACAGAGACATAACAATAACACAAAATAATGCAATTATAATGTGAAATGGTATGTCTCCCTTCATGGCGATCTCCATCTCCACAAAGTTTGTGATCCGACTCGTGCCAAATCTTGTCACTTGTCGTCTTACTCCATGTCTCCAACATGTACAACGCCTTTTATGCCTTCCGGGTTCTCCAAACATCTACACTAGCTTAGTAAAGTAAATTACAAGGATAATCCGACACGCATGTCGTTATACAATAATATGACAGCACCTAAGCTCCATCCGGCTAACAAAACCGTCATTCGCAGATCATGTATGGATTACACACATACATCACATGCACATGAACCATACCATTCACAACTTCTTGCAAAAACAAGTTATGCATAGATACAATATCTAACGGCATTGTGAAACTCGCAACGACATCTAAGGCGCTACGACAGGGCGAAGCTGGCGGTCCCCGACCATTATTCCGATTCGATCTGGACATGGATTCGGACCATTGTTCCGATTCGATCAAACTTTTTGATATTCGATCACCGCCTCTGGATTTACGTGTCACGGTCTATCCCGATGGCGGAAGCCAACCGGTAAGGGTATGTCGTTCCACGACCTCAGCAGTATGATCACGGAAATCAGATCTACCATTCCTCGAGTACAGTTGATCCAATCAACCTCGTACAAAACCGATCTATCTCATAGATCGACCACCAAAACAGCACATAGATCTCATCTACAGCCAACCGCATATCATATATGCGAGATCTCGAGCCTAAAACCAGAAGCTATCACTCTAATGCCACTGTTGGCCCATGTAGAGATAAAACAAAAACTTTTCCCTCTAACATGGTGATCCCAAGATCTAGCTGAGGTAGAAGGCCACGAGGTTCACCACTAGACGCGTAGTTGCGGATTACTGATGAAGCGCGTCAGTTGATGCAGTGCATTCCTTTGCGATCATGTCGTCGTGATGCTGATCATACAGCACCTCTGCTGGTATCCACACGTACAAGGAGGAGCACCTGCGGCGAACTGCTAGGTTCGTTACGATGGTAGGACTACTATGGAGCTAGGGTTTCCAACACATGGAATGATCGAACCGATCAAAAATGATTAACCCTTCTGGGTTACTGTGTAGAGGTCCCAACCTTTAATAAGGTAAAGGTCCCTGTGTTTGCAATGCTACTCCCTGGATCAATAGCTAGCATCCACAGTTAAGATGTAATATCAAGAAACAAAGGTCATAATACAACTTTATAACCAGGAATAAAATAATCAATACATCTTACATAGCTCATTTGGCTATCTCATTACAATGCAGCAGAAATATCTATAGCATGGAGTCCTTCATCTTCAAAGTGCCACAGGCAATCATCTTGGTTGTAGACTTGTAATCCTAATGAACATACTTTACTAACATCAAACAAACCTGCAACATAATAAGTTATAGCCACAAGGGTCAATACATTTGAATTGTATTGGCAAGTGATACTATGGTAGTATAGTGGTATCTATCATCTATATGCATTTGGCTAAGTGGAGCTTAGGCTTTCTTTGCTCAAAATAATTTTCCTTACCATTTGAAAACACTAAGTTTTTGTTTGTCAAAATCACCCAAGGCATCTACCAATCAAAGATTTAAGATCCTTTAACCCTTGTTCAACCACAAGTTTTTAACTTAGAAATTAGGATGAGGAGATTCTTGATATCTTCCATGTCTTGATGCTCAAATTGTCCATTGCCGGGGACACGGCTAAGTACTTAGATTTTACTCTCTCGAGAGGTGGTGCACTTTCCCCACAAGACTCGACATGCATCGAGATAAGATCTTTCAGAAGGCTTCCCTTAGACCAGAATGGACGCGTTCCCAAACCTATCATCCCCTACCACCAACTGTCCATTTGGCTAAGTTATTGCAACCTATATGATCTAGGTAGAGCCCATAATGCCAAGTGGCTGCACTTGAAGCTTCTGAACATTTGACATCTCAAATCTCTTTGTTCCTGGGTGGCATTCCACAAGTGAGATACACAGGGTAAACCATTGAAAAATGGGCCCTGGTAACCACTCAACAAAAATCCAACCAAGCAATTACCATTCCACCCAGGTGTTTCATTCACTTTGTTGTTTTATTAAACAAAACATAAGTCCTTCACATAGAAATATTCCATAGCATGAATATAATCCACCCTTGTTTTCTACTTGCTAAGCTAAGCATGATAGTAGTAGGAATCTTAACTTAGGAAAATTCTACTAAGGTTTCATCTACTAGGATTTCCCATGGCATAGTTAACACTTAGAAAATTCCATGCAAGTCCTACTTATAAATATCACTAATGCATAGTGAAAATAATGGGAAAAAAGTATGAAGCACCACTTGCCTTTTGGTAGAGATTATAAGTTCACTCCTTGATCTTGCAATAGTCACACTCTTCAAATTTCACTACAATTCAATCAAGGCACAAATTCAATCTACCATTCAAGCAATTTATCACATAGAATAATACAAACAAAGCAATGCATGCAAGCATGCCAAACATTGTTTTATTTGGAAAAGTGTTTTCTAATAGGCTATAGACATTTTAAAACACCTATAGGTCATTTATAAAAGTGGCAAAACCATTTGATATTAAGTTAGTGAAAATGGCCACTTTAAATCATTTTTGTTTTGTTAGAAATGTTTTGAATCAATGTGATAATTTCTAGTGTTTGACAAATATATTTTTAAACACAAATTTTAGTGTTTATGGTCATAGTGTTTAATATTAAAACCATTTGCAAAAGGTTTTAGCTATAAACCATTTTTATACAAAACAATATTTTATTTTGTTGGAATTGCCTTTAAACAAAGTAATAATTAATCAAATACATTTTTAAATCCTAAAACTTTGTTTTTAGGGTAAGTGAGTTTAAATCAAACCATTTTCCAAAGGTTTTACTCAAAAAGTTTTTTTAAACTATAATCAATATTTTTATTTAACTAGAAATGCTTTAATTCAAGGAATAATTCCTATGTGTCACAAAATATATTTTTAAATCCAAAAGTTGGTTTCTATGGTCAGTAGGTTCAAAACAATCCATTTACAAAAGATTTTACCATAAAAACATTTATAGAACAATTTTTATATTCAAAATATGCCTACACAAGTTTCTGTAAAAACAATCAATTTAACAGAAGCATTTCATTAAACAAATGGCATGGTTGGATAGGATTCTTTTTGCTAATTCTATTGATATAAAATTTGCAAAATTTGGATGTGTAGATTTAAAGTTATGAATTTTTTAAAATCTATCATCTAATAGATCTAATTTTCTGTTTTAAAATCTAAGTCTGGCTACGTGTCACAATTCTATTGGACGATACCACTTCGTCTGGATTGAGAAACGTGGACCGTCAGATCTACTTAACATCGCACGGCACAAATCATTCTATACCGCTTCGTTTAATAAATCTATCGTGGTCGTGGGATCAAGATCTAACGGGCACCTTTGCCCTGACTAAAGTCTAGCGGCGCTGGGTCAACGGCGAGCAGCGACACACTTGGTCAGTGGTGATCCGGCGGTTCTAGGAAGCAAGGAAGGAAATGGAGGGGCTTACCTTGCTCGCGGGGTCATCGCGGTGCTCAAGGTGGCCGGAGGAGGGACAGGGGCGCACGGATCTGAAGTTCTTCCCGACACCCTGCCGGAGGGGAGATCATCCCGCAGGCCTTCTCTCTAGTATGATGCGTGAGTAGTTCCACCTTGGACTATGAGTCCATGTAGTAGCTAGATGGTTGTATATCGTCATTTGTGCTTTCATGTATAGATCTTGTGAGCTCCTTTCATGATCAATATCTAATCTATTTGTAATCATGCATGTTGTGTTTGCGGGGATCCGATGGATATTGAGATTATTATGTTGGTTTGATTAATGGTTTTGTCTTTATGATTATATCATGCCTGTGTTGTTTGTGATCTAGCATGCTCTCCGTTGTTAGTAGCTATCTTCGCCAAGTAGTTGCTAGTGACTCCAAGAGGGAGTACTTATGCTCGATATTGGGTTCATGCCTCTAGTTTCCAAGGGAAGTGAAAATAATCTCTTCGGTTGTAGATGTGATGTTGCTACTAGGGAGAAAACAACGGTCACTTGTTCATGGAACATGTGGACTGTTTACCTTACACACTTTGCTTAAAGCAGTTGTCCGTTTCTTGCAACCTAATACTGGAGGAGGTTCGAATGATAACCTGAAGGTGGAATTCTAGTCATAGATGCAGTTGGATGGCGGTCTATGTATCTTGTTGTATTGCCCAATCGAATCTCATAGGATCTTTCTGACTAGTAATTTCATTGTTATGCCTTGCTCAGTTCCTATCAATTGCCCTGTTGTAATTTGTTTACCCTTCATGCCATGTTGTTTATCTAAGAAGAGCACCTCTAGTGAACTATGGACCCCGGTCCAATCTTTACCATTGATACATCTTCCACTGTTACTTGTTTACTCGCTGCAAACCACCATTACCTTCCACACTATACGTTTAATCCTTTGTTACAGCAAAACCGGTGAGCTTGACAACCTCACTGATTCGTTGGGGAAAAGGCTTGAGTTTGTGTTGTGTAGGTCTCCGCGTTGCTTACAACACCTGTGTGACATTTCCTTCCTCCTTCTGGTTCGATAACCTCGGTCTCTATTGAGGGAAGACTTGCTGTTTTGCTCATCACACCTTGCTCTTGTGGTTTCCAACGAAGTGCTCCACGTCAGCACCATCAACAAGTTATCTGGCGCCATTGCCGCGGAGGCTAAGGACTTCTTCACAAGGGGAGTCCTTCACTTCCTTTCCCTTTACTTTGTTTTTAGTTTGCTTTGTTTCTTTTGTTTGGTTTTGTTTTCCTCTTTTCAAAAAACCCAAAAAAAAATTAGTCTAGTTTGGTTTACTTTCTTTATTCAAAAACACAAAAAAAATTAGTTCCTGCTCTAGTTGCCACCATGTTTGGTTTTGGACCAATCTTTATTTCACCTATTGATGACCCACAAGTGTAGGGGGTCGCAACAATCTTCACGGGTAGTATTACCCAATTTATTGATTCGACACAAGGGGAGACAAATAATACTTGCAAGCCTTAACAATTGAGTTGTCAGTTCAGCTACACCTGGAAATAGTTCTTGCTCACAGAAGTTTATCAGTAGCAACAGTTTGTAGTAGCAACAACAAAGCAACAGTGAAACAATAGAAATAGTAACAGTAAGAGTAACAGTAGGATTCAAGTGTGGTAGGCATAGGGATGGATGGACGGGCGTTGCATGAACGAGTCTAAACATGTAACTTGAAAGAACTAGGGAGTTGCAGATAAATAATAATAAGCATCCAAGTACTAAACAATCCTAGGCATGTGCTCCAAATATAATCATACGTGCTCACAATGAGAACTTGCACAACATCTTCTGTCCAGCCAGCCCGTGGCAGCGGGGCCTCTAGGGAACTACTGGAAATTATGGTGTTCCTTTTAATAGAGCAACGGAGCAAAGCATTAACACTCCGTGAACACATGTGATCCTCTCACCACAGCCATCCCCTCTGGTTGTCCAAATTATTGTCACTTTGGGGCCTTTGGATCCGGACAATGATATGTGTACACAACTTGCTGATAAGATCACAAACAATACTATCATAATGATTCAATAATAAGTTCAGATCTGAGATCATGACACTCGGGCCCTAACATCAAGTTGCGACAAAGTCCAATAGCACTAACAGAGATACTAGGCACTATGCCCTAATATATCTTATTTGATTACATGATAGAACTCATCCAATCCCTACCATCCCCAAGCCTACAGTGGGGGACTACTCACTCATGGATGAGGGAAACATCGGTGGTTGATGGAGATGCGTTGGTGATGACGATGGCGATGATCCTCTACAAATTCCCCGTCCTGGCAGGGGGGCAGAATGGAGTTTCTAGATCCTAATCTTGGTTTCTGGTGGCGGTGGTGGAGCGTAACTCTTTCTGGAAAACTGTCAAACCCCCCTCTATTTTTAGGTCAGAAGGCAACTTATAGACGCGGAGGGAGGCCGAGAAGCTGCCTGGGGTGGCCAAACCTCCCTAGGCACGGGGTCAGTGGGCCCACTCCTGGGGTGGGTCTGGACCCCCCAGGCCTCCCCTCTGTCTCCCCTTCTGGCTCCGTGGATCTTCTGGTGAAATATAAATTTTGGCATATTTTATAGGATTTTTCCTGATAGTTCATTTTCTGCACAAAAACAAGACACCAAGGTAATTCTGCTGAAAACAACGTCAGTCCGTAGTTGTATCCAAATCACACAAGTTTAGAGAAGAAACAATAGAAAAGTTTTCGAGAAAGTAGATACATTTTTGGACGTATCAACTCCCCCCTAAGCTTAGCTTATTGCTTGTCCTCAAGCAATTCAGTTGAAAACTGAGTGCGATAAAAGAACTTTCACGAACACCTTGCTTCAGATGATGTAAATATTCTCAGCACAGGAGTGGATGCTTAGACAATTCATAATAAGGAGTATGCAACTAAGTCTACTCAATAGTCATTGCAAGCTATGAAGTGAAACCAACTCAATAATAATAAGTAGCATGAAACATAAACATAAGCAACATTGCAATGCTCATAATAAGGTATGATAGAGTGGTATCTCGCTTGCCTTTGTTTGAAGAGAACAATATAAATTCCATGGCACCTCTGAAGTTTGCATGAAGACTAGAGATAAAGATATCAGAGATACAAGCATCAAAGTCATGACATAATTAACCAAGCTATGGAACAAACACAAGAATGAAAACTATGCTCTCAAGAAAGTGCTCATAGAATAAGTGGTGACTCAACAAAGTTGTAAAAACGGTTTTGTGAATGTTTGAAAGGCTTCCCAATGCTGAAAGGAAGGTACTCATTACCTTTGAGCTCTCATTGCCCCTATCATAAGCATCTTTATGTGGTTAAGGTGAAAGTGAGGTCCACTCTAAATTATATGCTTGACAGACCATATACTAAAAATCCCAAGTCCCTTGAGTACGAGGGCCGCTCCGCATGCTACTCAAATTTGGTCACCTGAAAGTTCTTGTCATTGTAAATACATGCATATCTTTGAGAACCGCCAACGGGGTGCCCGTTGCACATGGTACAGGAGCTTTCCCATAACCAAAATAACAAGCCAAGCAGAAAATGAGCTTCTCAGCAATCTTTTTATTTACCATATGCATAGATTTTTATTGAGGAATCTTCATAGATGCTCATTATAGTGATGCTTCAAGTTTCCACCATGATTAGGCATGGCATAGGCTAGCGGCCCTGGCGTTTCTCTAACACAATGTATAAACTCCATGAACAAACAACTTCCCCTTTTTTTCACATCGTCGACATCCGTAAACAAAAGAGCAAAGTATCAATTGGATAAGATATCCAACAGGTGCTGAAAGCGTTCCCCATGACAACACAGTTCTGCTGACTCCCAGTATATAATTAGCAAGCATATAACTTTCATGGACTTGTCACAATGGTTCAAGATTATTAAGCACAAGTAATAAAGTGTGCCATCAAGTTCGGGAGAGATTTACTAACTAACTTTCTCAAAACAGAAAAACATTTTATTTTGGAAGAAAACACGGCATATGGAATATGCACTAAAATAGCAAATGATGCTAATAGGTAGGTATGGTGGACACAGCTGGCAATATTGGTTTTGGTGAGTTGGAAGCACAGGCAGAGCACATACTTAGTGCAAGTGAAGGCTAGCAATAGAGAGGGACGACAAACGAGAGAGCAATAACGTTCATAATCATGCTTGCAACAAAACATGACTAATTATGACATGAAAGTGATACAAGAACTCTGAGGCAAAATAAATCACCGAGGCTTAATGACTATTGATTAGTCATATGCATGCGTGAGCATGTGCCAAGTCGATTCACATGAACAGTCAGAGGAGGATACCACAATATCATGCCAAAGTATGAATAAAACAATGCAAGCAAACATTCATATGACATGCGACAAACTATTAGCGAGCTGGAGCTAATCATAGACAAGCTAGAACTACTAAGCATCCATAATGACATAAACCTTACACAAACAGGCTAAGCATGCTCACAATGATGAGTATATGTACAAAAATGAAACAAATAGAGTTCGTTACCATCCTCTTACCACACCTCGAGTTGTCTTTATCTTCATTATTGCCCTTCACTCGTGTGACTTGAATAATTAACATGAAACCAAAACCCACTGAGGACGGCTGAACCCTGCAAAGAACTCACAAAGCCAAAGAAGAACAGCAAATATTTTTGGTGTTTTCGATTTTTTTAGAAACAAGCAAACAAAGAAAAACCAAACAAAAACAAAGGAAACCAAACAAAGAAATTTCTTTTTGGATTTTTCTTTTAAGGAAAACCAAAGAAAAGAAACAAAGAAACAAACCAAGAGAAACAACGAAAATATTTTTGGTATTTTTGGGTTTTTGAGAAAGCAACAACAAGAACCAAAAAGTAAGCGAAACAATGGATATATAAAGAACCGAACGAACATGATATATAGATGAGTGTGATGTGGGTGTACCTCCCCCGCAAGCTCAGGCTTTTGGCCTAAGTGGGGCTCAATAGCGCGGATAATAACTCCATGCTTGTGGGTCATCATAGGAATGATCATAGTCAGGCACCTGTGAAGAAGAAGAAGAAGACGCGGCCCAATCAAATGAGGGCTGCTGGTACGAAGACTCTCCCAAGTTGGAGGGATGAACCAAATTGTCTTCGGCATCCTCTTCAACATTCTCCTCTTGCTGGGAGATTTACCCCACATAAGTGTCAACCTCCTCATCCGTAAGTGACCATCCTTGCCTGTTATCAAAGTTAAACAAAGCAGGTGCATGCAAATAAACTATTTTCTCACTCCTACCTTTTCTCCGACCTTGCTGGACAAAAGATAGTTCATATGGAAAACTTCTCACATTAGCCACCAAAGAAACAAAACCATGTTGAATCATGGACTCAATATCAAGCCTCTCTATGGAAAACTGAAAATCTGAATAATGAGGCTCTAAACCATGGAAAGCTAGCAACCTAGAAGCAATAACACCTCCACAAGTTCCACCCTTATCACGGTTGGTGGTGAGACGGTGAGCTATCAAAGCACCCAAACTATAGGAACTATTCCTACCCAGAGCAGCTGCAATAAAAGCTAGATCAAAAGAAGACAACTTTCTAGCAGTCTTTCTAGCAAGAACACACTTGGTAATGAAATAGGCAAAGTATCTAATAGCTGGGAGCTGGATGTTCCGAATTTTACCACTTTCCTTTGAGAAATCGAAACCTTGGCAAACCTCAGCATACGAATCAACAAGTGACTTGAGCCTCTCCTTGATCTTCTCACAAGATCCCCACTGAGGTACTCTAATTTCTGCACAGAAATCAGCAAAAGGTAGGTCGACAGGCATATTATATATTTTGTAATGGACCATGGGATTAGAAGTAGACCAACTGAACCGGAAGTCCTGCACAAAAGCCATGGTTAGCTTAACATATTGGATTGGTTCACCTTCAACAAAGTGCTCCAACCCTGCATTTGTAACCAATGTTTGAAATCTTGGAGAATCCCCGCAGCTCTCATAAATTCATAGCATGGGTATATGGAAGGAAAAACTGCCTCCTCACGATGAACCTTCATTGGCTCATGCATCAGGTCATTTTGATTCAGTGAATAAGCACTCATCTTCTTTGCTGAAATTTTTAGACAACCATCAAAGCAAGTGATTTCTAAGTTGATAAATGATGAGCAACTACTATAGTAACTTGCTAGAGGACTACACATGCATCAAAACAAAGCTTCTAAGCATAGAACAAGCATGCAAGATCAAACAACCTGTCACCTACAGTAGCAAAATACTCAAGATATAATCTACCAATCACAAATCTAATTGGACAAGTGGAGGAGGCACATACCAATGAGAAAACCCTCCAAAAATCAGCACTTGAGATGGGCTGAACAAGGATATCGAAAATCGTGAGCAAGAACATCAAGAACTCGAGCTTGAGCAAGTTTTCCGATGTTTTTCAGGAGAGAGAAAGAAGGTGGCTTTGAGGAGGCATCCTGGAGGGCCCCAAGTGGGCCAAACCCCACCTAGGCGCCACCATTGGGTAGGCCGCACCTAGGGGTGGCCCCCTGGGTCATCTCAGGTGCCACTCTGCCGCTTTTTAGAGGAAACATTTATTTTGAATTTTCTTGGATTTTTCTGGAAACTTTATTTTTGGCCAATTTTCAGGGTATGAAAATTGATTTTCTCGCAGAAACGGATTTTCAGAAGAAGCAAAAGCAAACCAAAAGCCAAACTACAGGAGCACTAAGAAACTCAAAAAGGCAAACTACTAGCAAAACTAAAGCTAAAGCAAAGACAAGAGAGAGGAAGGAAAAATAAAGCAAGTATAACCATAGTGGAAACCTTATTTTATTCATTAAAATCCTTTTGTTAACAAGGTAGATCAGGTATTGTTACCAAAACAATCTTATATGAAACAAAACTTTGCATTCCACAAGGTTATTATGTTACCTCATACTTGATAGCAATGGTCCCAATCATAATAGTTTCAAAATTTTCTTGTGGAATGGGACAATATATTTCTCGAACCTTTATGCCTTCAATATTTTCAATAGAATTCAGGCAATATCTTCTAACAACCTTCTTGGGGAAATAGACAGTGTGCTCTTTGTCATTAATATTGAATGTTACTTTACCTTGATTGCAATTAATAATAGCACCTGTAGTATTAAGAAAAGGTTTCCCAAGAATAATAGACATATTATCATCTTCAGGCATTTCAAGCACAACAAAATCAGTTAAGACCATGCAATTATGAGCAACTCGAACAGGAACATCCTCACATATACCAACAGGAATAGTAGTTGACTTATCAGCCATTTGCAAACAAATATCAATTGGTATCAACTTTTCTAGCTGGAGTCTCTTATAGAGAGAAAAAGGCATAACACTAACTCCAGCTCCCAAATCACATAAAGCAGTTCTAACATAATTATTCTTAATGGAGCAAGGAATAGTTGGTATACCTGGATCACCAAGTTTCTTTGGAACCTTACCATTGAAGGAGTAATTAGCAAGTAGAGTAGAAATCTCCTCATTAGGAATCTTCCTTTTATTAGAGTAATATCCTTCATATACTTTGAATAAGGAGGCAACTTAATAGCATCAGTCAAAGGAATTTGCAAAAATAAAGGCTTCATCCACTCACAAAACTTGTTGTAGTGTTCTTCCTCCTTTTACTTGTGTTTCTTACCTGGAAAAGGCATAGGTTTCTGCACCCTAGGTTCTCTCTCTTTACCATGTTTATTAGCAATAAAATCTTCCTTCGTGTACCTAGTGTTCTTAGTGTGTTTCTCATGTTCTTCCTCAACTTCCTCCTTATCAAGAGACTCATTATTATTACCATTCTCAGTTTCAGCATCAGAGACAGATATACTATTAGGATCTATAGCAGGTTCAAGTGGTTCCTCAACTTTCTTATGTTTCTTTTTCTTCCTCTTACGAGGACTACCACTATCCTCACCTTGTTGAGAATCCTGCTCTATTCTTTTAGGGTGTCCTTCAGGATATAAAGGATCTTGAGTCACTGAACCACTCCTAGTTCTAATTCCATAAGCATGTTTATTTCCTGAAGCATTAACTAGCATATCCTTTTGCACCTTAACAAGTTGATCAAGTTGGGTTTGAACCATTTGAAAGTGTTTACAAATCATTTTAATATCATTAGAAGTTCTTTCCACAATATCTTTCAACTCATGGATAGCTCTAGAGTTTTCCAATAAATGATTCTGAACTTGTTTATTAAAATGACCTTGCTTAACAATAAAAATGTCAAGTTCCTCTAAGAATTGATCAGGAGGCTTACCATAAGGAATATCATCTTTATCAAAGCGTTGGAGAGAGTGTACCTCAATAGTATATGAGTGGGGAATTGGCTTACATAATTCTTATATAGGAGGTAGATTCTTCGTATCTTTAGCTCTAATACCTTTCTCCTTTAGAAACTTTTTAGCTTCCTTCATCACTTAATCATTTAATGCAATAACTCCCCTCTTCTTTGTTGTTGGTGTTGGAACTGGTTCAGGAACAACTGGTCCAGGAGTAACTGGTTCAGGAGTAATAGGCTCAGGTGTATTCAGCTCAGTTGAAGTCCAATCATCATAATTCTTGCTTATCTTGTTCATTAATTCTTCCGCATCTGTAGGAGTCCTTTTCCTGAAAACACAATCAGCAAAGCTATCTAGGTAGGTCCTAGAATCATTAGTTAGTCCATTATAATAAATATCAAGAAGCTCATTCTGAGGTAATGGACATCTAGGATATGCATGAATCAAGGAACAAAATCTTTTCCATGACTCTGGCAATTTCTCTTGTTCTCCGTGTTTAAAATCAAAAAGTCTCTACAAAGCAGCATGTCTAGCACTAGGAGGAAAATATTTATGGAAGAAAGAAGCAATCAAGCAATCAGGGCTATCAATGGAACCAGGATGTAATCTATTAAACCAAGCCTTAGCTTCTCCTTTTTGTGAATCAAGGAACATAATCTTTTCCATGAATCAAGCAATTTCTCTTTTTCTCCGTGTTTAAAATCAAAAAGTCTCTACAAAGCAGCATGTCTAGCACTAGGACGAAAATATTTATGGAAGAAAGAAGCAATCAAGCAATCAGGGCTATCAATGGAACTAGGATGTAATCTATTAAACCAAGCCCTAGCAATCAAAGAAGTACTTGTGCATTTTAAAATCATCAGAGAACAAAGAACTCATAGTATAAAGCTCATTCATATGAGCCACAACACTCTCATTTTCAGTACCACAAAAAGGTTCTTTCTCAACAATATCTAAATAAGTTAAATCAAGAGAGAAATCATAATCTTTATCTTTAATATCTATGGGACAGGTGGCAAACTTAGGATCATAGGACTTCTTGGGCATGATAGTACGTCTAGCAAGGAGACTCTTAATAGCACTAGCACCATGTGTGTTTCGGCACTCTTCAACAAATACATCGGTAGGATCTATGTAACCATCATTCATATCAAAACTCTCACTAGCAGGTGAGCTAACAGGTGTAACAAATGTCTTCACTAGGAGTTTTGGTATTTCCTATACTAGCCATAGTAGCATCTAGAAAAGGACCTAATGAATCACTCGCATCAAGCACAGTAGAAGTAACATCATGAGCATCAAAAGCAGTTTTAGAGTCAACAGTAGTAGCAGTTTGTGTAGCATGAGCATGTGGTGGTGGTGTGACAAGCTTACTTATAACAGACAGTGAATCAAGTGCAACAGAGGTGTTTAGGACTGTACCTCTTCTTGTAGTGAATGGTAAAATAGGGAACTTTTCATCACGAGACTTCCCCATGATGAAAGGAGTAGTAATGAACAATAATAGATCCAAGTGAACATACAAATAAAGCTATGCTCCTCGGCAACGACGCTAGAAAATAGTCTTGATGACCCACAAGTGTAGGGGATCGCAACAGTCTTCGCGGGTAATATTACCCAATTTATTGATTTGACACAAGGAAAAACAAAGAATACTTGCAAGCTTTAACAATTGAGTTGTCAGTTCAGGTGCACCTGGAAATAGTTTTGCTCACAGAAGTTTATTTGTAGCAACAGTTTGTAGATGCAACAGCAACAGCAATAGTGAAACAGTAGCAATAGTAACAGTAACAGTAGGATTCGAGTGCGGTAGGCATAGAGATGGATGTACGGGCATTGCATGGATGAGTCTAAACATGTAACTTCAAAGAACTAGGGCATTGCAGATAAATAATAATAAGCATCCAAGTAGTAAACAATCCTAGGCATGTGCTCCAAATATAGTCATTCGTGCTCGCAATGAGAACTTGCACAACATCTTCTGTCCAGCCAGCCCGTGGCAGCGGGGCCACTAGGGAACTACTGGAAATTAAGGTGCTCCTTTTAATAGAGCACTGGAGCAAAGCATTAACACTCAGTGAACACATGTGATCCTCACACCAGAGCCATCCCCTCCGGTAGTCCCAATTATTGTCACTTTGGGGCCTTTGGATCCGGACAATGATATGTGTACACAACTAGAAGATAAGATCACAAACAATACTATCATAATGATTCAATAATAAGTTCAGATCTGAGATCATGGCACTCAGGCCCTAGTGACAAGCATTAAGCACAACAAGTTGCAACAAAGTCAAACAGCACTAATAGAGATACTAGACACTATGCCCTAACAGATCTTATTCGATTACATGATAGAACTCATCCAATCCCTACCATCCCCAAGCCTAGAACAGGGGATTACTCACTCATGGATGAGGGAAAGATCGGTCGTTGATGGAGATACGTTGGTGATGACGATGGCGATGATCCTCTCCAAATTCCCCGTCCTGGCAGGGTGCCATAATGGAGTTTCTGGATCCGAATCTTGGTTTCTGGTGGCGGCGGCGGAGCGTAACTCTTTCTAGAAAACTATCGAACCCCCCTCTGTTTTTACGTCAGAAGGCAACTTATAAACGCGGAGGGAAGCTGACAAGCTGCCTGGGGTGGCTAAACCTCCCCCAGGCGCGGGGTCAATGGGCCCGTGCCTAGGGTGGGTCTGGGCCCCCCAGGCCTCCCGTATGTCTCCCCTTATGGCTCCGTGGATCTTCTGGTGAAATATAATTTTTGGCATATTTTCCGGGATTTTTTCTGATAGTTCATTTTCTGCAAAAAAACAAGACACCAAGGTAATTCTGCTAAAAACAGCGTTACTCCGTGTTAGTTGTATCCAAATCACACAAGTTTAGAGAAGAAACAATAACAAAGTGTTCGAGAAAGTAGAGATGTTTTGGACGTATCACCTATGGAAGATATCTCCACTTTTAAGCAAAAAAGTGAAGAGAGTTTTAAAGAAGCTTGGTCTAGAATTTCCGCTTTACAAATGGAAATTGAGCCTGAGATGAGTCTTGGCTTGGTTATTGATAGTTTCTACCACGGTATTGCTCTTTCTTATAGATATGCTTTGGATGTTGTGGCTGAGAAAGATATTTTTTTATGAACTGAGGATGATGCTTTTGATGCCATAAAAAAGTTGATTGTAATTTATAATACACCTGTAAAGTCTGATTCCTCTTTCACAAATATTTTTGCCAGGTTGAACACTCTTGAGACTAGTATTGCTGCTATGAATAGTTGCTATCACACGCTTAGGGCTTACCATGATTATGTTCCTATAAATTCTGAGCCTTCAAAGTGGTTACCCACAACCAAAGTCTCAATAAACACTACACTTTTTGATACTCGCTCTAATATCATGTCTAAATTTTGTCTCATGCCTAAAGATATTTATAATTCCTTGAGTCTTTGGGGGCTTACTGAAGGAGGAGAGGAAATCTCTCTTACCAACAATGCCACTATATTACCCATTGGAATAGTTGAAGGTGTGTTTACAAAAATCTCAGGGAAAATGGTGTCTACTGATTATCTTGTTATTGAATGTGTAGGCAAGGGACAGATTACACTTGGAAGATCTCTACTGAAACACCTGGGGGTAGTAATATTGTTGGGTAAAGGCATTTTTCAGTTTTCTCCTACGGTAAGCAATCATATCTTCCCTAAAGATGTAACATCCCGAAAATCATGTTTCAAAACTCATGCATATCATCCATGCATCCATGATCATGTAGGGTTCATTTCAAAAATCAATTCAAAAACAGGAGCATATGAGCTCATTATTTTATGTGATCAGCATTAAATCAAATGCTACTCTCCAATGAGAGATTGTTGTTCATGAACCAAACCTTGTTGCCATATTGCTCTCAGATTGTATTGCTTGATTGCTAGGACTTAAACCAAAAATTTCAAAACCTATTTAAAACTAAGACCTATGTCACTATTTATTTTATTTTATTCCAAGTGACCAGGCCAGTGCAAAGTGACCACATGTTTTTGTGCCCAGAAATATGAATGTTGCACTCTACAAAAATACTGAAATGGTTTGAATTCAAACAGCCTTTGAAATCATTTGAAAATAAATTCTGAAAAATGCAAATAGAAATAGAAAAGGAATAAAGAAAAGTAAAAAGGCCGGCGCCAGTTATCTAGCCCAACAGCAGAACCAGCCCATTTAGCCCACCCGGGTTCCCCTTTTCTCTCTCTCACTCGCGGACAAACCCACTGGGTCGCTGACAGCCTGGACCCATCCCCATACCTTTTCTCTCGCTGATGACTGGGCCTCACTGCCGCGTCCCCTTCGTCCTCAATCAGCGCCGACGACCACCTCGCCGTTGTCGTTTCCCCACACTGATGCCGCGCGTAAATTGCATTGATACGGCGAGAGATTTCTGCCCTTGTTATGGCTACATAAACCCCACCCCTCGCCGCTCATTTCCCCTCACCTAGCGCCACCACTCCGCCACCAGGCTGCACGAATTCGAACTCACTCCGCTGCAGCACAGACGCACTCCAGCGACTAATCCCGGTGTGCTCCGACCGCCCCCTGTCTCTGGTGCAATCCAACGTGACCAGCGTGTCCTTGCGCGTCCACTGATGCCTTCTGTTTGCTTTCTCGTGACCCAGAACGACGTCTTGTTCACTCCCGCAAACACCAGAGCCGCCGCTCGTCTCCGACGTGCAATCCAGGTAAAACGCGACCTCCCCTTGCCTTTCCTTCGATGCTATCATGATCGCCGAGTCCTTGCGCACCTCTTAATCCATTTGACTGATGCTAGGCCAATGCAGAACCTTGTCAACATCTCCGTCAACAAGCACCGACGCCGCCAGCAACTCCGACGAGACCCTGCCGCTGCATCTGTACGCCCCTTGACCAGCCACCGCCACGTTGAGCTTTAGCACACCTCCGCGAGTCTGGTAAGCATCTCCGACGACCCCAGAACCCCCTGTAGACACCGCGTCGCCGTGGACAGAGCCGTCGCCGCCTGTCGCCGCCGCTAGCGCCGCCACTGGATGGTCAGATGCTTAGGATCGTTAGATCTAGATCCAGTGGATACGATAGATCCTAGGCGAAACGGTAAGTTTAGATCTGGGCCGCGCATTTTAGTTAGATCTAACGGCTCATAGATGCGATCCAGTGCGAAGAGGTACCAACCAATAGGATTGCGCCGCGTGTCTGTAACTTTGTTTTAAATTTCTGATTTGAATCTATTAGATGTTAAACTTGTTTTAATCATAACTTTTGATTCCCACGTCCAAATTTGATGAATTTTATATCAATGGAATCAGGAGAGAAAGTCCTTTCCATATATACAATGTGTTTAATATTTTGCTTCTGTTAAAATGGTTTTATTTACAGAAACATGTGTAGGCCTATTTTGTGTATATTAATTATTTGAGAAATGTTTTAGTGTTCAAATAAAGATTGTTTGGCAAGTTTTGAACTTGTTTATGAACCAGTACTATGAACTTGTCTTGTTGAGTTTAGAAAATCATCACATATCATATTGCATGCATCCATATATTTTTGCTTGTATTTATGTTGTATGTGATTTGTTGCTATGATTTTATGTGTAGATTTTGGTGCAAATAGTGATTGTGATTGTGAGGAGTGTAGCTACTCTCCAAACTACACCAAGGCAAGTGGTGCTTCATGACTTTATTCCTATGTTTTTCAAATATGCATTAGAAATATTTTTGCTAGACTTGCATGGATAAATTTTTGGTCTTATATGCTATGCTTGGGAAATGCTAGTAATTGTAGAATTGCTAGAAATTTCTAGGTAAGATGTTTATATATGCCATGCTTAGCCTAGCTGGTAGCAACCAAGGGTGGTGAAACTATTCATGGTATGATAAAATATTTCTAAGTCTTTGGACTTGTGTTTTTCTTAATAAAACAACTAAGTGAATGAAACACCTGGTTGGAATGGAAGGAATGGTTTATGTTGAGTGGTTACACAAGGCCCATTTCCATGGTTTACCTTGTGTATCTCACTTGTGGAAAGCCACCCAGGAACAAAGGGATTTGAGAGGCCAAATGTTAAGAAGCTTCTAGTGCAACCACTTGGCAATATGGGCTCTGCCTGGATCATATAGGTTCCAATAACTTATCCATTTGGACAGTTGGTGGTAGTGGGATGATAGGTTGGAGCGCGTCCATTTGTTCTAAGGAAGGCTTTTGAAAGGTCCTGTCTTGGTGAAAATCAAGTCTTGTGGGGAAAGTGCACAACCTCTACAGATGGAAGAATCTAAGTACTTAGCCATGTCCCTGGAAAAGGACAACTTGAGCATAAAGACATGGAAGCTATCAAGAATCTCCTCATCCCAATTTCTAAGTAAAAACTTGTGGTAGAACAAGGGTGAAGGACCCCAATGTCTATTGGTGGTTCCTTGGGAAAAGTTTTTACAAAGAAAAACTTAGTGTTTTTCAACTGATAGGCAAAACCTATTTTGAGCAAAGCAAGCCTAAGCTACACTTAGCCAAATTGCATATAGTGTCTAGTCCACCAATATTCTATAAGGTATCACTTGCCAATACTATTCCAATGTATTGACCCACTGTAGCTCTAACTTGTGATGTTGCAGGGTATTCTGATGATGACTAGGAGTCATGATTCCACACTCAACATGCTTGCCTGTGGCACATGAAGATGAAGACTTATTTATCTATTTACTTATTTAAACTCTTGTACTAGGCCAGTGGCCATGGAGTTGTAAAGACTATGTTTGTCTCTGGAATGACTGTAATAATGACCTTTGTTTCTGTGTACTTCATCTTAAACTGTGGATGCTAGCATTGATCCAGGGACTAGCATTGCAATCACAGGGATCCTTTTCCTTTATAAAGGAGGGATCTTACAGATGGTATCAGAGCACTGTGTTGCCTGTAGGATTATGAACCTAGGATTGGAAACCACTAAGGAAAAAATTTCAACAACTTCCACACTTGTCTTTTCTTCTCGTAAACTTTTCTAAACTTCTTTCTCATCTCTATTTGTAGATGAACTCCATCAACGAAGCCATAAGGAAGGGACCACTCATGACAATGACTTTGGAATGTGAGACAGAATTCCCCAAGGCTCTCAAGGACCTCATGGTTGTAATGGGAATACATGGTGCAGCTGTGTACAAAGGTTTTCCTGTGATGGATGAAGGAGTTGAGTACTGGTGGGTGCAACTTAACTTGTATAAAAACAAGGAAGACAACCACAAAGATTCAGGATTCTGCATGGTCACCAATTCATTGATGCACACCACATTCTTTGATTCAGCAAGTGATGCAGCTTGGAAAGCCATCAAAGAACTTGGTGATAGAGTCAAGTGAAGAATGCTCAACACTCAAAATGACTTGAAGGAAGAAAAGAAACATACCCAAGAGTTGGAGGCTACCAACAAACCTTAAGAGGAGACATTATAGACTTAGTAATGGAGTCATGTACTATAGATAGACAGATTGCTTCTAGAAATATCCTGTTAGCCAACTTGGCAAGTGAGATGGGATTGTAAGCGTACTTCATTAGTTGGACCACCACACTTATCATTTTATTTTCCAAAAATCTTGTATAAATAAGTTGAACCATGGATGCTTGTAATGGATTTTATGAATACTATGACTTGTGTTTTGATTTCCAAAACTATGCATGTGATGGCCTGTCTTGAGATTTTTCTTAAAATTGTGTTGATTCTAACTTTTTCTATATTATTAAATAGATGCCTAATGTTACCATCAGCACTGTTGAAGAGTTCCAGGGAACTCGTTTTGGCCCTCGTATTATTGAACTCACTAGTTTGCTCAATCTCCCTCTTCCTACCATCATGGTGCTTCCCCTCACTAAGTTTGAGAGGAAATACCTTTGGGGCTTCAAGGTCAATCAGCCCGGACGCCAGACTGAGCCTACCACGGAGGCTATCATCTTCAAGATCATGCACGATGACAAGGAGAGAGGCCTAGAGGTAGTCATGCAGGACTTGATTGGACGTCTATTAGGGAGACACTCTCGACAGGTTAGAGGTACTCACTTCCACACCTTCGGTAGACGTGATGAGGATGGTGAGGCCATTGACTTCGAGGACACTTCGAGGGAGACAACAGAGTCGATTCGTCTATACCTCCAGGACTTAGGGGTTCTCCTTAGGCACGTGGACACTGATAGGACCAATGCCATGCTCAGCAATGACGAACTCCAGGTGCAGCTTCGTGAGAAGAACAAGCTCTTCGCGGAGCAAGATGAGATAGTCAAAGAGATGGAGGCCAAGTTTGAGAGTCAGGACAGAAAGTTCAAGAGTCAAGAGAAGCGAGTCCAAGATAGGAACAATAGGATTCGAGACATGACTGCAGAACTGGAGGCCAAGGACTTCGAGCTCGAGCATCAGCAGACTGTGATTGAGAGGCTTCGTTCTCTGAAGAGGGCTCTGAAAGACAAAGTAGAGACCTTGACCACCAATGTCGAGGAATACAAGACCGCTATGGAGAATGCAGGTCTTACATTTGTCGAGGAGGAGGTTGATGCCGAGGAGTAGTGATGACTACTCATTTATCATTTATTTATCATGCTTTTTATTGAGTCGCAATGACCATCCGACATGTGGATGGCTTGCTATTGGTGTGTTTACTTTGCAAACTTTTTATCTTTGTTTTTGAACTTTTATTATTATGATACATGTTGGTGATTGTTTATGTGATGTATTTTGCATGTTAGCATCTATGGGTATCTCATTCTTATCTCTATTGAACAAACCACAGATGCCTCCCCGTCGTGCCAATACCAACCCCAACAACAACAACATCACCCCTGAGATGCAGCAAATGATGACAGCTCAGACTTAGCTGATGCAGATGATGACTACGTTCATCCAGAATCAGAACAACAACAACAACAACAACAACAACAACAATAACAACAATAACAACACCAACAACAACAACCCACCGGGTTTTGACATGCTTACCAGGTTCTTAAGATTGAGGCCAGCAAAGTTCTCAGGAACTACCGATCCCATGGTGGCCAATGATTGGCTACGCTCCGTGAACAAGGACTTGGTAACAGTCGGCTGTACTGATGAAGAAAAAGTCAGATTTGCAGCTCACTTGTTGGAAGGACCAGCAGCTACTTGGTGGGATAACTTCCCGATCACCACTCCCATTGCAGATGTGACATGGGCTATCTTTGAAGATGGTTTTCGTACTGCTCACATCTCATCCGGAGTGATGAGTTTGAAGAAGAAAGAGTTCCATAACCTGAAGCAGCGCCACCGCAGCGTGGCTGAATATATTGAGGAGTTAAACAATCTGGCGCGTTATGCACCGGATGAAGTTGACACTGATGCTAAGAGGAAGGAAAAGTTCCTTGAAGGGTTGAATGATGAACTGAACCTGCAGTTAGCTGTGGCATATGTTCCCACATACCAGTCTCTTTGTGACAAGGATGCTATTTTGGAGAACAAGATAAAGCAAGTTGAGAGTAGGAAGAGAAAGCACTCTGACAAGCACATCTCGAGATCGTCTCACAAACGTTCCCATTATGATGATAGTGGAAGTTCAGGATCCCACAAACATGGGAAATTCAACAAGCACCACAACCACAATCGTCATCATGACAACAAGCATCACCGTAGTCATGACAATGACAAGTACAAGAATCACAAGGGTGGATACAAGAGCCACCACAGTGGTAGTGGAAGTGGCAGTGGAAGCCAGCCTGTCAAGAAGGATCTTAGTCAGGTTGAATGTTTCAAGTGCAAGAAGATGGGGCATTATGCAGATTAATGCCCAGAAAAGAAAGTTGAAGGACCCAACAAGCCCAACCCTTTTCAGAAGGGACAAGTGAACCACATCAATGCGGAGGAAATCTATGAAGAGCCAGATGCTGTTGCTGGTAAGTTCAAACTCAATTCTATTCCAGCACTTGTTCTTTTTGATACTGGAGCATCGCATTCATTCATATCAAAAGCATTTGTTGATAGAAATGGGCTTCCAACTGAAAACATTGGGTGTCCAATAAAAGTTAGTTCTCCAGGTGGAGATATGATAGTAAGTCTTGGATGCCGGGATCTAGTGATAGAGTTTGGAAAGCATAAGTTTCCAGTGAGTCTGATAATCCTAGATTCTCAAGGACTGGATGTAATATTGGGAATGGATTGGATGGCTAAGTATGAAGGAGTATTAGATTGTGCTAATCGTACTGTTGCACTCACAACCCCGGAGAAGAAACGGATTAGATTCAAGTCTGACTTTGAATCAAAAGGGAGTAAGCTAAATTCTCTTAAGGGGGTTAGCATAGACAGTGTGCCAATTGTGAGTGAATATCCGGATGTGTTTCCGGAAGAATTGCCGGGAATGCCACCAGACAGAGATGTGGAGTTCCTTATTGATTTGCTACCAGGATCTAGACCAATAGCAAAAAGACCGTACAAGATGTCAGTGGATGATTTGAAAGAACTCAAGAAGCAGCTTGGAGAACAGTTGCAGAAAGGTTTTATCCAACCAAGTTCCTCATCTTGGGGAGCACCAGTTTTTTTGTAGAAAATAAAGATAGAAGTCAAAGGTTATGTATAGATTACCGTTCACTCAATGAGGTGACTATCAAGAACAAATACCCTTTTCCTAGAATCAATGACTTGTTTGATCAGCTAGAAGGAGCTTGTGTATTCTCACAGATTGATCTCCGGTCAGGTTATTTCTAGCTCAAGATAAGAGAACAAGACATACCTAAGACAGCTTTGACCACAAGGTATGGATTGTATGAGTATACCGTGATGCCATTTGGTTTGACCAATGCACCAGCATACTTCATGAATATGATGAACAAAGTGTTCATGGAATTCCTTGATCAGTTTGTTGTTGTTTTCATCGATGACATTTTGATCTACTCCAAGAGCAAAGAAGAGCATGAAGGACATTTGCGTTTGATACTTGAGAAGCTTAGAGAGCATAAACTGTATGCCAAATTCAGCAAGTGTGAATTTTGGTTAAATGAAGTTGGTTTTCTTGGACACATTGTGTCAGGAGATGGTGTAGCAGTTGATCCTACTAAAGTTTCAGCTGTGACTGAATTGGAATCACCTAAGTTAGTAAAAGAAGTTCGTAGTTTGCTTGGCTTGGCAGGATACTACAGAAGGTTCATTGAGAATTTCTCCAAGGTGGAAAAGCCTATGACAGAATTGCTAAAGAAAGACAAGACATTTGCTTGGTCTGAAGGTTGTGAACTCATCTTTCAAGAATTGAAGAAGAGACTTGTGACAGCACCAGTCTTGTGTTTACCAGATTTGGAGAAGGATTTCCAAGTGTATTGTGATGCATCTCATCATGGATTAGGTGCCGTACTTATGCAAGAAGGAAAAGTTGTGGCATATGCCTCGAGACAACTCAAAACTCATGAAGTGAACTACCCTACTCATGATTTAGAGTTAGCCTCTGTTGTCCATGCACTCAAAACATGGAGACACTATCTTTTGGGAAAGCGTTGTGAAGTGTTCACAGATCACAAAAGTTTGAAGTATATCTTCACCCAGAAAGAAATTAATATGAGACAAAGAAGATGACTAGAACTTATCAAGGACTATGACTTGAGTTTGCAATACCATCCTGGTAAAGCAAATGTTGTAGCGGATGCTCTAAGCCGTAAGGTTTTTGTGAATGGCCTTACTAAGGGAGAATTGCCAGATGATCTGTGTGCCCAATTTAGAGACCTCAGATTGGAGATTGTGCCTGAAGGACATCTCATGTCTTTGGATGTTCAACTCACTTTGTTGGACAAGATCAAAGAAGCCCAGAAGACTGATAAGGAAATTGAAGAGATTAAGGAAAAGATTGGTAAGGGAAAATCCAAAGGATTCCATGAAGATGAACAGGGTACTTTATGGCATGGAAAACGTATTTGTGTTCCACAAGATCCGGAGCTTCGGAAACTGATTTTACAAGAAGCACACAACTCACCATATTCCATTCATCCAGGTAACACCAAAATGTACATGGATATGAAGGAAAGATTTTTGTGGAATAATCTCAAGAAGGACATCGCCGAACATATTGCTTTGTGTGATGTATGTAGCAGAGTAAAGGCGGAACACCAGAAACCAGCATGATTGCTTCAACCACTACCTATTCCTGATTGGAAGTGGGACAAGATTGGTATGGACTTCATTACCGGATTACCAAGGACCCGGTCAAGATATGAATCTATTTGGGTAGTAGTGGATCGCTTAACTAAAGTGGCTCATTTCATACCCGTGAAGACAACCTACACTAGTGCTAAGTTAGCCAAGATTTATATGAGCAAAATTGTGTGTCTACATGGTGTACCCAAAAGTATTGTGTCAGATAGAGGAACCCAATTCACTTCTCATTTTTGGAGGCAACTACATGGGTCATTGGGAACGAGGTTGGAATTCAATACCACTTTTCATCCTCAGACTGATGGACAGACAGAAAGGACTAATCAGATTCTTGAAGATATGTTGAGAGCATGTGCTCTAGATTATGGAGCCAGTTGGGATGAAAGTCTGCCTTACGCGGAATTTTCTTACAACAACAACTATCAAGCAAGTATTTAGATGACACCATTTGAGTTTCTCTATGGGAGAAAGTGTACCACCCCATTGCTATGGAATGGTGTGGGAGAAAGAAGTTTATTTGGACCAGAACTCATCAAAGAGGCAGAAGAGAAAGCCAAACTGGTTAAGGACAGATTGAAGATAGCACAGTCCCGACAGAAGAGCTACACAGATCCTAAGCGTAGAGAAGTCACCTATGAAGTCGATGATAGAGCTTATCTTAGAGTGTCACCACTTCGTGGAGTGAAGAGATTTGGTGTCAAAGGAAAATTGGCCCCAAGATATGTTGGACCATTTAATATTCTGAGTCATAAAGGAGAAGTTGCTTATGAGATTGAATTGCCAGAGTCTTTGTCAGCAGTTCATAATGTGTTTCATGTGAGTCAGCTTAAGAAATGACATCCAGAAATGGAAGAGACTTCTTTGAAGGATACTATACCTTTGGAAGAGGTTCAATTGGAGAGTGATCTCACTTATGAAGAGAAACCTATCAAGATTCTTGAGACTACAGAAAGAGTTACTCGGACTAAGACCATTAATTTCTGTAAAGTTCAATGGAACCACCATTCCGAAGAAGAAGCAACATGGGAAAGAGAAGATGATCTTCAGAAAGACCACCCTCACCTATTTGCTAGCCAACCCAAATCTCGAGGGCGAGATTCACCTTAAGGGGGTTAGATTTGTAACATCCCTAAAATCATGTTTCAAAACTCATGCATATCATCCATGCATCCATGATCATGTAGGGTTCATTTCAAAAACAGGAGCATATGAGCTCATTATTTTATGTGATCAGCATTAAATCAAATACTACTCTCCAATGAGAGATTGTTGTTCATGAACCAAACCTTGTTGCCATATTGCTCTCAGATTGTATTGCTTGATTGCTAGGACTTAAACCAAAAATTTCAAAACAAATTGAGATGAAAACCATTTTCAAAACCTATGTAAAACTAAGTGCTATGTCACTGTTTATTTTATTTTATTCCAAGTGACCAGGCCAGTGCAAAGTGACCACATGTTTTTGTGCCTAGAAATATGAATGTTGCACTCAACAAAAATCTTGAAATGGTTTGAATTCAAATAGCTTTTGAAATCATTTGAAAATAAATTATGAAAATGCAAATAGAAATAGAAAAGGAATAAAGAAAAGTAAAAAGGCCGGCGCCAGTTATCTAGCCCAACAGCAGAACCAGCCCATTTAGCCCACCCGGGTTCCCCTTTTCTCTCTCTCACTCGCGGACAAACCCACTGGGTCGCTGACAACCTGGACCCATCCCCATACCTTTTCTCTCGCTGACGACTGGGCCTCACTGCCGCGTCACCCTTCGTCCTCAATCAGCGCCGACGATAACCTCGCCGCTGCCGTTTCCCCGCACTAATGTCAAGCGTAAATTGCATTGATACGGCGAGAGATTTCCGCCCTTGTTCTGGCTACATAAACCCCACCCCTCGCCGCTCATTTCCCCTCACCTAGCGCCACCACTCCGCCACCAGGCTGCACGAATTCGAACTCACTCCGCCGCAGCACAGACGCACTCCGGCGACAAATCCCGGTGAGCTCCGACCGCCCCCCTGTCTCTGGTTCAAACCAACGTGACCAGCGTGTCCTTGTGCGTCCACTGATGCCTTCTGTTTGCTTTCTCGTGACCCAGAACGACGTCTTCGTTCACGCCCGCAAACACCAGAGCCGCTGCTCGTCTTCGACGTGAAATCCAGGTAAAACGCGACCGCCCCTTGCCTTTCCTTCGATGCTATCATGATCGCCGAGTCCTTGCACACCTCTTAATCCATTTGACTCATGCTAGGCCGACGCAGAACCTCTTAATCCATTTGACTCATGCGTGGGTCGATGTTGGAGATGCAGGGGCTTGGGTGTTGGGCAGTTAAGGGTGTTCGCCACCATTGGGCGGCCGCTCAAGGCCGCCCTGCTGCCTGATGAACGCGAGTACATGCGACCCTGTGAGTCGACACCCGCATTTTGTTGCTCGACTGCCTTGGCAAGTAGAGCCTTGGCATACTGGATCTATAGGGTGCCTTCTCCGGTTATGTTTATATTGTCGACCGCTGCTCGGCTCGTGAAGACATTGTCCGTCGTAGTGGAGAACAGTGGGAGGCCGTTTGCGTCTCGCTCCCGTCAGGAGACCACGATTCTTGGTTGGTCCCTAGGGGGCGCGTGGCTGGGTGGTGGTGGTGTGCCGTTGGCCGTCGCGCCTGGTGGTGGCCGGGAGCTCCCTCCTGGCGACGCGTTCTCGCAGATCGCGTGTTCGGCCGCATGATCCGGGTCATTCTCGTCGTCAAAGTTCAGGGCGCGTCCCTGAATGGTGGGGTTTAGGCGCGACCTGATTCGGAGTTGGTGGTAACGCGAGAGTTCCTGTGCCGTCAACTACTCGAGGCAAAATTTTTCGCGCTCAGCTTGTTCCTTGCAGACCTCCTCCTCCAGCCGCAGGCGGAGTTCCTCGACCTCCGTTGCTGCTGCGTTTCGTGGGATCGGCCTGGAGAAGGGGTCTGGCGGGGGGTCGGCACCATTCGCCATGTAGGCCGCGACGTGGCGACCAGACCCGTCATGGAGGTCGGCAGAGTTCTCCGACCCGGAGTCAAAGTCGAAGATCCCTAGGATGGAGGGGTCCTCGAAGTCTACCACGTTGGAAACCTGGGCGATGGAGCCCGCGGGCGATGCGGTGACGATGGATCCGGCAGCCCATGCCGGGGTCGCCGAGTCGGCATCGTCGTCCACAACCATGGCGGTTTAGGCCATGTTGTTGTGGGTCGAGTCGTACTCGGAGGCGAGGCGGTGGATAGTGCGGACCTGGCTCTCAGAAAGCTGGTCGCGTGGTGGTGACTCGCGGATGCGAGCCGGGTCCTCCGAGGTGACGGTGTTGGTGAAGCCAATGAAGAGGCTGATCGTGCCGACCGGCATGATCACGCTGTGCGTGACGGGGCCTGCCACCGGGACGTAGCTGCTCGGCAAGATCTGGAGGATCTCGCCGATTGCGATCATGCGGCCGGTGGTGATCGTCTCATTGATGGGTAGATTGGATCTCGCCGCATAACACCGGCCTGACCGGCCAGGCCCCACGGTGGTCGCCACTGTCGTGGGAATGGCCACGGCAGATGCTGCGATCGGCAGCGAGTAGTAGAACATGGGGCAAGGGCGGCCTGCCATCTGCGGTGCGAGATGAGGGAGGAGACACAAGGGTTTACCCAGGTTCGGCCACCGGAGGATAAAGACCTACTCCTGCTAGATTGTATTATGGACAGAGTACAAGGGCGAGCTCGACAACTAGGCGGCGAGTCGCTGGGGTGTATGATGGAACGTGTCCTCTATGTGTACCCTAGGGAGGTTTATATAGGTTCACCTCACTAGGATTTACATATCTACAACCAAATTGTTTAAGGATTCGGAGGGTCTTTGACCTAGTCCGACTAGGCCTAGCTACGCTTCTGGGCCTCCAGCGTCCAGTCGCCTGGGTCCTCGCCAAGCCTTGATCCAGTCGCCATCCTGCGGGCCCACTCGCTGGCAGCTTGGGCCAATAGGAAACGTCCTGCTGGGCATACCCCGGTAGGCATATCCCTATCAGCTAGGTCATCTACAGTGGCCGGCATGGAGGGCATGTACCCACAGTCAAGCCCATGTCGCCACGCCGTCTACAGTGGTCACCGTGCGCGTAGTTATGCACAGTGCCACCTACTGTCTACTGTTACAACCGTCATCGATAAAGTCGTCGGTATGGGCCGAGTGTCTGAGTCTCCTTTCTGTCTTGTCCGCCGTCCTGGGCATACTGCGTAATGTGCTATGCGTCATCTTGTACCTTGCATGTACAGAGTGGCCGACTAGGGTGGCCTAGCCTACTGACCTTCCTGGGCCGGATGGTCGAATCCATCCGGCTACTCTTTTGCCCTTGCTTGTCTCATCCGGCTGGTATTTCTGCCTGTTGACTCCTGGTCTATCTTGCTCCGGCCGGCTGACTTAATCAAGCCGGCTAGTAGGTTTGCTGATGGTTCTTATCCGACTGACTTATTCACAAGCTTGGTCTTGGTTTGGCCTTCCTTATGACCTGTCTTTGAGTTTCCCCGTCTGGCTAGGCAGCCGGCTTGCAGGTTAGTGCCTTGTATTCCGTCCAGTTAGCCTACCCGGGGGTGATCCCCCCGACACTAGCCCCCGAGCGCAAGTAGATTCCGCCCTTAGGCGAAATGTGTGCGGGCTCAGAAGCTACATTTTTGAAAAAAATTCCGGTTGAATTTGGCGGTTGAGATGCAAGGCTGCGTTGCTACTGACGTTAGCCACGCGCAATGATGGCCGTGGAGAGACATGCGTCATGGGGTCGCGTCGGCTGTCGCATCGGGAACTGCTACCAGTGCCTCGCCTGCCGCGCTGGGATCTTCTGTGCACTGCGCACAGTTGCAAAGGATCCGGATGCCGCTGGGGCTGGGGGGCTGCCATGTGGCGAGGCGGCGGTTTGCCTCCCCGGCCCCTTTAAGTAGAGGCCGTGGTGCCCCGCCTACCCCCAACTGGTCATTCGTCCCCTTCTGCCTCTGCCTTCGATGCCGCACGCTCTCGCCCCCTTCTGCCTCTGCTCTTCTTCTGCACCGCTGGCAAGCTCGCCATGCCCGTTCCGCTAGTGCCGCTAGCCCTTTCCTCGCCGGAGCGACGGGCAACTGTCACTCCTCTGCCGCTCCGCTTTCGTCCTCCCCTCCTTTTTCCTCCTCTCCGCCGCACTCCGCTGCTAACGCCATGGCAGAGAGCAGGGGATCCTGGTGCGGTTCCTCCGTTATGGAGGCACAGGTGGATAAGTAACAACGGTCACGCCTCCTGCCGACCTCCGGCGAGGTCGGGGTCCGCCTGGCCCTGGCTGATGAGATCTCGCCGGCTTCGCAAGCCGGCGAGCGAGTTGTTTTCCTCACGCATCTCGCACGCGGACTGGCCTTTCCGGTTAGCGCATTTTTCTTGTCCTTCCTCGCCCACGTCGATCTCCGCATCCATCATCTTGGGCCAAATGCAATCGGCATTTTGGCCCGTTTTTTTTCTTTCTGTGAGTGCTACCTCGGGATCCAGCCGGATCTCGGGCTATTTTGCCGGTTCTTCCTGATCCAGCCCTAGGTGCAATACGCCAAGGGTCCGCTAGTGACCCGAGGCGGCGCCTCAATCTATAGCCGGTCGCATACCGGCTACCCCAAGTTCAAATTGCACGACACAGAACAACTGTGGCAGCTGACGTACTTCTTTGTACGGAACTTGGGTCAGAGGACCGGCTGAACCTCCCGGCTTTCCAGGACACTGAGTCCAACCGGGTGCACTAGGAGGAGAAGATCTTCGGCTCCAAGGCATAGTCGGACGCGCTCCTCCACCAAATGAGGCGGTTGGTGACGGCTGGTCTAACCGGCGTCGACGTGACGCTGAGTTGGGCCAGCTGGCTGATGAGGCCCCTGCAACAGCAAGCACACAAGATGTGCTACTACTCCGGGCGGCTCGACCCCACCCGGCTATCCTGCCGCGACCCCTCCTTCGCCAACATTTATGAGTGGATTTGGATGACAACGAAGGACAAGATCACTTCCGGATGGATGTTTGGTCTTGCTCCTTACACGCGCGAGAATCGCGCGCCTCGGGTAAGTACACTTGTCCGTTTCTTGCTTTTTCTTTTGTTCTTGCGTTGTCCGACTGAACTGCCTTATCCGGTTCTGACTTGCATCTATTCTGCGCAGATGTTCCCCTGCATCATCTGGGAGGATGGCGACGCGGCGCTTTAGGTCTTCACGGCCAATCTCTCCGAGCCGCGCCCGCGCCGGAACAGCGGTGAGGGCTCGAACGGTGAGGAGGATGAGGCAGTGGAGGACCCTCACGGCCCCAAGCCGGAGGAGAGTGACGGCACCGTCGCGCCCGAGCCGGACCACGGGCGGCCGGAAGAGGTCTGCGCCCGTGGTGCAAGGGTGAGTTCTCTACGCCTCTCTTTTTCTTGTTTTTCTTTTTTTCGCATCTGCGCTTTCTTTGGTTCTGGTGTTGCTTCTTCGTTGCAGCTCCATTCTTTCCTTTGCTGTGATCCCGGCTCATAGGCACCTTCCGCCTCGCTGCCTCGGGATCCTTCTCCTTCACCAGCTGCCCCTTCAATGGCTTCCCCACCGCCCGCGACCGAGAACATGCCCCCACTGCTCTAGTAGGCCCGCTGGTGCCTCTGCCGGCGGAGGAGGGAGCTTCGCTGCAGACCCTCGAGGTCGGGATGGCGGAGGTCAAGCAGCTCCGGGCGACGCTAGCCGGCGCCATCGAGGAAGCCGCCAAGAAGCTGGCAGCGGCACGCGGGACCTCGCGAATTAAGCCTCTCTCGTCCTTCCTTTTTGCTCTTCGTCTTGCTTGGTTCTTCTTCTAGCCATCCTCTTACTTGCACTCTTTTCCCTCTTGCGCAGCCGTCATGGTTTGCGCTCTGCGCGAGATTGATCGGCTGAAGCGCTCGAATACGCGCCTTAGCCAGGACAATGCCACCCTCCGGCTCCAAAACAAGGAATGGAACAACAAGGTGAATCAGCAGGAGGCCACCCTTAAGGAGCAGAAGGAGACCCTCGCCAGCCAAGCTAGCGCCTTCGACCTCCTAGACAAGGAGGCCACCCAGTTGAAGGAGCATGCGGAGATGCTTGACAATGAGCTGATGGACATCGGCCTTGTCGCCAAGGGTAAGTCGTCTTCCTTTTCTCTTTGATTCCACCCAACTGCCTTCTGTCGGCTATCCTTTTTTGACTTGCCCCTTCTGATCACAAGGCTTCTACCCCCAAGTATATGCCCTTTCCTACAAACGGGTGCAACAGGTTGTGCCAGGTGAGAAGGCGGCGGTCAAGGATTTGGTGGGCTAGCTTGGAGAAGATGCCGCCAACCTGCGCAAAGCCGCGGCCGGCATCCACGACCTGATCTTTTCGTGGAGCTCTTCCCGGAGACCATGGGAGCCCTAGCGATAAATCTGGGTGGCACGCCAAACGAGATCGACCGGCTGTGCGACTTGGCCGCTCGCGTGGGCTCTGAGATGGCGCTAGCCCTGAAGCTCTCATGGTACAAGGACGCCCGCCTCGACAAGTTGGTGGACGGCTTCCGAGCCGGCGCGGACCTTGACGCTGTGCACCGGGCCTACCCGGGACTCCGCTCAGCCGCCGTCATGATTGACGGCTACGCAAACATCGACGAGGTGCTTAAAGAGAGCGAAGCAAGCGCGGGAGCAGACGGCGCAGAGGCGTCCTCCCAGGCTGGTGGAACCGGCACAGCTCCTCCTCATGGCAAGGGTCCGGCTGCCTGAAGATATAGACCCCGGGATGCCGGGTGACTTTGTACATAACTTAGCTTTTGGTACTTCATGTTTGTGAACAACTGGATATGCGGAGGCTCCGTCTTCCGCCGTTTAATTCAATTTTCCTGTCTGGGTTGCCTTTGCGCACCCATTATCTTTATTCCTTGTTCAATTGGTTTTTCCGGTTGGTCCACTCCAGCCGGCGATATCTTGCCTTTGCGAACTTTCGCTTGCATTCTGCATTTCCCCGTCTTGCTTTTCTGACTGGCACTCGCGTTGCCGTTCCGGGGAAGCTGCACCGCAGTCCGGCTGCGCGTAGCCGGTCGCTCTCTGGACCTTTTTCTCTATTACTTTCCTTATCTTATTTCTTCCTTCTCTCTTCTATCTTTCTCTCCCCTGCTAGGTCTGTCTGACACGCCCGACTAGCTTTGCTTAGTCGGATCGGGCGGGTGGCGCCTTTGCGTTCTGTCTGTCCTTGTCTTTTCTTCTTGTCCAGCTGATGCACCCTTCAGCCGGACGCCGCATGCTTCTAGTGGGGGCACGCCAGCGCACCCACTAGGTGTAGCCCCCGAGATTTGGAGTGGCTACCGCAAATAGGTGCTTCGAATCTTCACTGCCTTTGATTTCCGACTCGGTGCGATTTGTGCAAAAAAGAAACATACAAAAAATGACTCCTTTTCAATACGTTGCTGTGTTATATGTCTTTCTATTATTTGACTAAGATTTTTATTTTTTTTCGAAAACTAGCTGGTGCTTTCCTAGACATTTAGTCACTTTTTCGTGTGGGGTGCTGTTTACGCTGCACCTTGCCGGACAGCTGGGTTGCGGTCTGGAGCTGGATTTGAACGTAGCTGACAATACAGTGCACACGGTACTAGGGGCTTCGTAGCCGAAAAAGACCAACTAGGCACATGGCCAGAGATGCACAATCTGACGCATATTTCACTGTTTTTCGTGTGGGATGCCCTCGGGCTTTTGCTCTTGCTAGCCGGACAGCCGGGTTGCTGTCTTTAGCTGAAACGAAGAGTGGGCTTCTGGCATCATCGCACAGTACTCAGTCGGTTTACATAGTTGGCAGGGCGGGCCAACCGGCGAGCCCCCGGGAGGGGTCCACGGAAGCCGGAAAAAGCATTGCAGGAATTTAAACACATAAGAGCAACGATCTGATTATCCGGTGAGGAGACCCCGAGAGTCATCCGGGGTTCCATATATTTCATTCATTCAGGGATCCGGATACGTACACTGATTTTTGCGACTAAGTGTAAAATGGTCGGAGCAGGTCTGCATTCCATGGCCGCTCCGTCTCCTCGTCCGACTTGTCCATCTTGTTCTTGCACGGCTGCTGCGTGTCGATGAGGTAGTAGGAGTTGTTGTGCAGCGCTTTGTTGATGATGAAGGGGACTTACCATGGGGAGTACATCTTGTGCATGCCCTTCGTATCTTGTATCAGTCGGAGCACCAGGTCTCCCTCCCGGAATGTAACTGGTCGGATGCGACTGGAGTGATACCGGCATAGCCATTGCTGGTACATAGCCGATCTAGACAGGTCTAGCTTGCGGGCCTCCTCGAGGAGGTCCATGTTATCCTCCATTGCCTCCTGGTTCTCCCTCTCCGTGTAAAGGAGCTTGCGGGGTGAGCCGAACTCGATGTCCTCTACAAGACCTTCCTCTGAGCCATAGGTGAGGAAGAACGGGGTGAAGCTGGTTGATCTATTCGAGGTGGTGCGGAGGCTCCACAGCACGGCCGGCAGCTCCTCAATCCAGCCGTCGGGTGATCGTTCTAGTGGCTCTATCAGCCGAGGCTTGATTCTGGATAGCCCCAAGCCGTTGGCTCATTCCACCTGCCCATTGGACTACGGTTGGGCGACAGATGCGAGGTCCAGTTGGATCCCTTTGTTGTGGAAAAACTGGGCGAAGGCCCCCTTGGCGAAGTTCGTGCCATTTTTGGTGATGATGCTATGGGAGTAGCCGAACCGAATGATGATGTCGCAGAATAAGGTGACGACTGTGGCCCCGTCGAGCTTCTAGATCGTCTTAGCGTCAATCCACTTGGTGAACTTGTCCACTGCCATCGGCAGGTGGCTCATGCCGGCTCAAGCTCGCTTGAAAGGGCCGACCATGTCCAACCCCCAGACTGCAAAGGGACAGGTGATTGGTATTGTTTTGAGCGCGAAAGCCGGCATGTTCCTTAGCCGGCCGAACCACTAGCACCCATTACATGCGCAAACCAGCTGGTCCGCGTCATCCGAAGCAGTCGGCCTTTAGAATTCGTGGCGCATTGCCTTCGACACCAGGGCATGCGAACATGCGTGGTGACCGCACTCCCCCTAGTGGATCTCCTTCAGCAGCCGGTAGCCGGTATCCACATCGACGCACCGCTGAAAAACTCCTGCGGCGCTGCGCTTGTACAACTCCTTGTTGATGATGGTGTATGTGTGCGCGCGGCACCGGATCTTCCTTGCCTCCACCTCGTGATCCGAAAGCTCGTCATTGAGGAGGTAGTCATGAAGGGCTGGGCCCAGGATGGAACTTCCTGGATGGTGAAGACGCTAGCCGGCATGATCTGGAGCTCATCCGGAGGGCGGTCGGGTGGGATAGCCGAGTCGGCAGCCCCCGGGCCTTTTGCCTTGCTTGATGACGGCTTGTGTGAAGAGGAGGCAGCCCCCGAGTCTTTCAAGCCAGAGGGCTCAACAGCGGGGCCCGGCTCTTTCGAGCCGGCAGCCCCCGGGTCTGCTACCCAAATGATGGACTCAGATTCTAGAGAGGGGGTGATGCTGGGCTTGGGAACGTGCTCCAAGGACACTCCAGGTAGGATGGCTGCTCTAGTGGATCCGACTCGTGCGAGCGCATCGGCCGCCTCTTTGTTGGCACGCGGGACGTGGTGGAAATCGCATCCCTCGAAGCCAGCACTGAGCAGCTGTACGTGGAACCGGTACAGAGCCATGTTGGTGTCCCAAGTGTCATACTCGCCGGATACTTGCTGCAGCACCAGATCTGAGTCGCCTAAGCAAAGGATCCGGTGGATGCCGATGTCTTTCGTGAGCCGGAGCCTGTGCGGGATAGATTCGTAATCGGCGACGTTGTTCGACGTGGTGAAGTGGATCTGTAGCACGTACTCCAACCGGTCTCCCTTCGGTGAGGTGAGCACGATGCCGTCTCCCAAGCCCCCGCGCATCTTCGAGTCGTCGAAATGCAGCCTCCAGTAGTCGGAATCTGGAACTGGTGGCAGGTACTGGTTCTCTTTCTTGTTGACGAAGCAGTTCGCCACCGCCTAAGACCTGATGGTGATCCGGGGCTCGTACTAGATGCAGTAGGCGGCCAGCTCGATGGCCCACTTGGCTACCCGGCCCGTGGCGTCTTTGTTGTCGAAGATTCCATCCAACGGCACAGTGGACACCACGGTGAGCGGATGCTCTTGTAAGTAGTGCTTGAGCTTCTTGCAAGCCAGGTACACCCCATAGCACATCTTCTGGTAGTAGACGGGAGAGCACCTCGCTGAGGTAGTAGACGGGCCGCTGAACCAGCTGTGCCTTTCCTGGCTCCGGCCGCTCCACTGCTAGGACGACGCTGATTACCCGGTTGGTGGTGGATATACAGAGCAGCATCGGTTCCTTTGCAGCCGGCGTGGCCAGAACCGGTGTTGTCGACAGCATGCGCTTGAGGTCGTGGAAGGCAGTGTCCGCCTGAGCTGTCCAGGTGAACTTGTTCGTCTTCTCCATTAGCTGGTACAGGGGCAGGGCCTTCTCGCCCAGCCGACTGATGAATCGGCTGAGGGAAGCCAAGCAGCCGGTGAACTTCTAGACACCGAGCAGGCTCTTAGGTGGCTGCATCCTCTCGATGGCCGCGATCTTCTCCGGACTGGCCTCGACTCCCTGGCTCGACATGAGGAAGCCTAGGAGCTGTCCGGCTGGCACGCCAAACACGCACTTCTCCGGGTCCAGCTTCATCTGGTACTAGCGGAGGTTCGTGAATGTCTCGCCGAGATCTTCCAGCAGGGTCTGCTTCTCCTTCGTCTTGATGATGATGTCGTCCACGTACGCGTGCACATTCAAGCCAATCTGCGAGTGCAAGCATTTCTGCATGCAACGCTGATAGGTAGCACCTGCATTCTTCAGGCCGAATGGCATGGTTACATAGCAGTAAGCACCGTATGGGGTGATGAACGATGTTTTCAATTGATCAGCTGGATTCAGTCGGATCTGATTATAGCCAGAATAACAATCAAGGAAGGAAAGCAGATCGCAGCCGGCCGTAGAGTCAATCACTTGATCAATACGGGGCAGAGCGAAGGGGTCTTTCGGACAGGCCTTATTTAGGCTCGTGTAGTCGATACACATACGCCAGGTCTTGTTCTTTTTCAACACCAGGACTGGGTTGGCCAGCCAGTCCACGTGGTACACTTCCATGATGAAGCCGGCAACAAGTAGCCGGGAGATCTCGTCGCTGATGACCTTCCTCTTGTCCTCCGCGAAGCGACGGAGGGGCTGCTTGACCGGCTTGGCGTCAGGGCGCACATGAAGCGAGTGCTCGGCGAACTCCCTAGGTACACACGGCATGTCTTCGGGTGACCATGCGAAGATGTCCCGATTCTCACGGAGGAAGTCGATGAGCACGCTTTCCTATTTGCTGTCCAAGCCGGCACCAATGGTGAGGCACTTAGAGGGGTTAGCCGGGTCGAGAGGGATCCGCCGGGTCTCCATGGACGGCTGGAACTCCATGTTCCCTACCGGATTCATGCCAGTCGGCACTTCTTGCTACAACATGGCTACATTGCGCAGCATCTCGCGCTTCTCATTGGCGATGAGCAGGGATTCAGCTATCTTGGCGCCTTCCTTCGCGCAGGCCATGGACCGTATATAGCAGCCGGCCATAGTGATCACGCCATTTGGCCTCGGCAAATTCATTTTGAGGTATGTGTAGTGGGGGACCGCCATGAACTTTGCGAGGGCAGGGCGCCCAAGAAGGACATGGTAGGTGCTGGCGAGGTTGACCACCTCGAACCAGATTGGCTCGCGTCGGAAGTTCTCTTCGAAGCCGAAAATGACATCCAGCCAGATCTTGCCTAGCGGGACGCACGTTGGCCCAGGCGCGACGCCGTGGAACATAGTAGTCAAGGGATGGAAGTCACATTCCGGATACCCATCTTCTCCATGGAGGACCGGTAGAGCAGGTTGAGGCTGCTTCCATCGTCTACTAGCACGCGCTAGAACCAGCAGGTGCGGGCGTCGGAGACAACGAGGGGGTCCAGCACCATCGCATAGCCCCTGGGATTCGGAGCGAATCCGGCTGGTCCGCCTGGCTCCAGGTGATGGAGGTCTCGGACCAGTTGAGACGCAGGGGGACTAGGGGGAAGACAGTGTTCACCTCCGTGCTGCGCTGCTTCTGTCCGCGATTGTTAATCGGCTTGGCCTCGAAGATATTGTAATTCTCGTGCTGCTAGGGCTAGCCTCCATTGTTACTGTTGTTGCCGGCTTCCCTAGTCGGTGGCGGGGGACCGCCTGGAGGGGGTGGGGGGAGAGGAGGTAATCCGGCCTTCTCCTTGATCTGGCGGGTCCAGCCGCACTTTCGGGTGGTGTGCGTAGCCGGCTTGGTGCCGCTGTGGTACTTGCAGGGCCCCTCGAAGAAGTCATTCTTCTGCCTCTTGTCGTTGTGGGCCAGCGCGCCCTGCACCGCGTTGACTTGCCGCTGGTGGTAGCGCGGGCTCTGTTGCTCAGCCGGGCGATTGCCCTGGTAGCTGCTGTCATTGTCGTACCGCCAGGACGACCCGGCCTCTCCGCCTTGACCGGCTGGATTCTCTCGAGCCAGCTCAGTGGTAACCGGCCGTCCCTCTGTGTTTACTTGGAGGGGCTTCTTCATTGTTGTGTCCGCGGTAGTGTACTGGTCGGCAACGGTCATCAGCTCCGCCATGGTCTTGGGCTCATCGCACAACAGCCGGTGGCGCAACATCGTGCCCTCGCGGCACCCTTCGATGAACAAACCAATTGCTTGGTTCTCCACCACCCATTCGCAGGAGTTGCGCAGCTCGGTCCAACGGGAGAGGTACGCGCGATACGACTCGCGGTCTCCCTGGACACACAGAGAAATATTGCGGGGCCTGCTGGGACGCTTGTACGTGTCATTGAAGTTCCGGATGAAGACTTTCTCGAAGTCCTACCAGGCATTGATACTGTTCGGAGCGAGGCTATTGAGCCAAGTCCTGGTCGACCCGTTCAGCATGAGCGGGATGTAGCGAACCGCCACGCACTTGTTGCCGTGGGCGATTCCAACTGCGGTGACGTAGTCGGTCAGCCAGTCTTTCGGCTTCATGCTGCTATCGTACTTGGCGGTGTCCCGGGGTAGGGAGAATTTGTCGGGGAAGGTCTCCTTCTAGATGCGTGGCCCAAAGCACACAGGGCCGGTTGCGTCTTCCTCCTCGGTGATGCAAGCTTCCATCAAGAGGTCGATGCGGGCGCGCGCATCCGGCTCAACCGGATTGGGTGTCCCCACCCGGACAGAGAGGCAGGATGGTGGAGGGGGTGGAGGTGGGTTCTGTCCAGCCGGAGGTGGGTGGCTTGTGGCACCTTGCTTGTTGCGAGGCTGGCTACTTCTGGACTGGCGACACTTGGAGCGCGGGGGTTGCTGACCCGGAGATGCGCAGCACTCGTTCTGGCGAGGTCCTCCCTGACTATTGCCAGCCGGATGGTTCCCACGGGAACCGGCTCCTGCCTCATGCGCGACGTGAGCGGCCTCACCCTACTCGTCGGCCACGTGCAGCAAATGCGGCACTCGCTAGAACTGGTGCAGCATTTCCTTGTTCGGCCACGTAGAGATAAAACAAAAACTTTTCCCTCTAACATGGTGATCCCAAGATCTAGCTGAGGTAGAAGGCCACGAGGTTTACCACTAGACGCGCAGTTGCGGATTACTGATGAAGCGCGTCAGTTGATGCATTGCAGTCCTTTGCAATCCGGTCGTCCTGGTGTTGATCGTACATCACCTCTGTTGGTATCCACACATACAAGGAGGAGCACCGGCGGCGAACTTCTAGGTTCGTTACGACGGCAAGACTACTGTGGAGATAGGGTTTCCAACACATGGAATAACCTAACCGATCAAAAATGATTAACCCTTCTAGGTTACTGTGGTCCACTATATATAGGGAGTGAACATGGGCTCCACTCTCGTGGCTCATTCAGTAAATCCCATATAACACTAGTCACCGCGACTCTGACTCACTGACTCAGTCCTAATCCGACTTGGGTCCAACCCAACCATATTTCTGGTTCAGATCCAATCCGAACTTGCTCCCGCTCCTAAGTGTGTGACCCCACAGGCTCATGGCTACTTGGACACGATTGGAGTCCGACTCTCAATCGATCAGTTGGTAGCGGCTCCTAGCAGAATGTGCCGACTCCCAAGTACCAAAGAGTTAAGACGACTTGCCTTTCCAATGTGACTTGTGTCTGAGTCCCTTTTGCATCATGATATACCTTGTCAGACTATAGGAAAATAATTGTCATCCCTTAAATAGTCTGACTCTCTTCTCGATCCGAGATAAGTGATTCATCCAACTAACTCTTAGTCGATCGCCTCGGTTAACACTTAACCGAGTCGTCCATGGCCATGCTTTCTGAATCATATCATTAGAGAGGTCCTAGAGAATATCTCTCCAAGTGGAGGGGCAAAATCCCATCTTGGTTATTCACATCACGCAGCTTGATTCTCAGTCGACCCGAACTCTGCCTTTATAACTGCCCAGTTCTGGATCAGCGTTTGATAGAACCTAAGTCGGTGATCCTCAACTCGGAGTATGCAACAACCTCAGGTATAAGTATTACATTGATTAAGATATACAAACGACAACTTGTTCGTTGTACCTCAATATGGGTCAATTCGACTCGCTAAACTCTTTAGCCGAATCTGTGTAAGTAGGAATAGCATCTCCATACTCATGACAAGTGGAACCGAGTCATCAAGCCGACTTTCACATTGGTCTAAGTTGTGTGTCCAGCACAACCTCGATGACCAAGGATATTTAGTACAAACAACATGAATGTATAGTTCCACAACCGTATCACATATTCATTGATACACATCAAATGTTTATACAAGGACAACTTAATATCTTTATGAATACAATGGGAAATATCATCATACATGATTGCCTCTAGGGAATATTCCCAACAGTCTCCCACTTGCACTAGAGTCAATCTTCTGACATCACATGTCTAAGCTTCTAATGCCCATGGCTCTCACGTGCATCTCATGCTTCGGCTGGGATAACGGCTTTGTCAATGGATCCGCAATATTTGCATCCGTGTGTACCTTGCATAACTTGATATCACCCTGATCCACGAATTGGTGAATCAAATGGTACCGCATGAGTATGTGCTTGTTCTTCTGGTGTTGTCTAGGTTCCTTGGCTTGTGCAATAGCACCATTGTTGTCACAATACATGTCTAACGGTTTGGATGAGCCCTGAACCACACCAATATCCATGAGGAAATTCCTCATCCAAATAGCTTGCTTTGTTGCCTCCGAGGAGGCAATATACTCAGCCTATGTTGTTAGATGCAGACACGGTATCTTGCTTGGAACTCTTCCAGCTCATAGCACCTCTGTTTATAATAAACACGTATCCGGATTGCGAACGAGAATCATCAGAGTCAGTAAGATAACTCGCATCCGTGTAACCCTTTACACTGAGTTCATCTTCACCACCATAAACCAAAAACATATCCTTAGTCCTTCTCAAGTACTTTAGGATATTTTTAGCCGCTGTCTAGTGGATTTCTCCAGGGTTAGCCTGGTATATGCTCACAACACTTAGAGCATAGGCAACATCCGGCCTAGTAAAAATCATGGCATACATGATGGATCCGACTGCAGAAGCATACGGAATCGCACTCATCCGACTTTGCTCATCAGTTGTCGAAGGACACTGAGTTTTGCTAAGGTTTACACCATGGGACATCGGTAAGAACCAATCTGTAGACGATTCCATGTTGAACTTCTTCAACACTTTGTACAAATAAGTACTCTGACTCAATCAAACGAGCCATATTGATCTATCTCTATAGATCCGAATTTCGAGGATATATGTTGCCTCACCCAAGTCTTTCATTGAGAAACTCCTTTCCAATGATTCCTTGGTTTCTTGCAACATCTGGACATCATTTCCATTCAATAGTATGTCATCCAAATATAAGATTAGAAAGTTTACTTTGCTCCCACTAAACTTCTTGTATAAACAAGAATCATGATCACTCTTGATGAAGCCAAACGATTTGACTACCTCATCAAAGCAAATATTCCAACTCCGAGATGCTTGCTTCAACCCATAAATGGATTTCTGAAGTTTACATACTTTGTCAGCATTAGCCGGATCGGCAAAACCCTCGGGCTGTATCATATACACGTTCTCGCTTAAATTTCCGTTAAGGAAAGCCGTTTTGACATCCATCTGCCAAATCTCATAGTCGAAATAGGCTGCTATCGCTAACATGATCCAAACTGATTTAATCATCGCTATGGGCAAGAAAGTCTCGTCGTAATCAACTCCTTGAACTTGTCGGAACACCTTCGCGACAAGACGCGCTTTATAGATAGAAACATTTCTATCCATATCAGTTTTCTTCTTAAAGACCCATTTGCAGTCGACGGGTCTTGCACCGTCTGGAAGTTCAACCAAGTTCCAAACTTGATTTTCATCCATGGACTTTAACTCGGATCTCATGGCTCCAACCCATGACTCGGAATCAGATCCCACCATCACTTCCGAATAATTTTCCGGCTCATCACTGTCTAACAGTAATACATCACGAACACTTCCCAATCTCGTCGATCTTCGTAGTACAGGTGCTGTTTCCGGCTCAGCTACCACGACCGGCTCGACCTCCAAGGTTTTTGCCGACTTGCTACTAGCCGGTTCCTCTCGAATTTCTTCGAGCTGCACCGTGCTCCCACTGACTCCTCAAGGAAGACACCATTCCAAGCGAAAAACACTTTGACCTCTTCTCGGTTGTAGTAGTAACCCATGGTTTCCCTCGGACACCCCAGAAAAATACACTTATCAGACTTGTCCATAAGCTTGTCCGACTTAAGTCGTTGACAAATGCTTCACAACCCCAAATCTTAAGAAAAGACAAACTCGGCTTTTTGCCTGTCCACATCTCATGCGGTGTCTTCTCTACTAACTTTGATGGTACTCTGTTTAGTGTGAACACCGATGTTTCTAAACAATAACCCCAAAATGATAAAGGCAAATCTGTCCGACTCATCATTCACCGTACCATGTCCAACAAGGTCCAATTCCGCCTTTCTGAAACACCATTCCTTTGTGGCGTTCCTGGCAGAGTAAGTTGAGGAACTATTCCACAACTTTTCAGATGGTCATCAAACTCATGGAACATGTACTCGCCTCATCGGTCCGACCGAAGAAACTTTATTTTCTTGCCAAGTTGATTCTGTGCTTCATTCTGGAATTCTTTGAACTTTTCAAAGGCTTCCGACTTATGTTTCATCAAGTAGATATATCCATACCGACTAAAATCATCAGTGAAGGTAATGAAGTACTCATAACCATCCCTGGCTGTCGTGCTCATTGGTCCACATACATCACTATGTATTAGTCCCAACAAGTCGGACGCCCTTTCACAACTCTTTGCAAAAGGTGTCTTGGTCATTTTGCTGAGTAGGCAAGATTCACATGTCTCGAACGACTCCAAGTCGAACAAAGTTATGAGTCCATCATCATGGAGCTTCTTCATGTGTTTCCAACTTATATGACCAAGCCGACAATGCCAAAAGTAAGTCATGTTCAAATCATTTGGTTTCAACCTTTTAACATTTATGTTATAAACCGACTCACCATCAAGATTCAAAATAAATAACCCGTCATGGACAGGTGCAAAGCCGTGAAACATATCATTCAAATACAAAGAACAACCATTATTCTTGATATTCGACTCACAGCCTTGCCTCATCAAACATGAAGCAGAAATAATGTTTCGACTGAGCACTGGAACATAATAACAATTATTCAGTTCCATAATGAATCCGGAAGGTAAATGAAGCTGCATCGTGCCAACTTCCAACGCAGCAACTCTTCCTTTGTTGCCGACTCGAATATCAACCTCGCCTCTGGCTACGCTCCTAATTCTTACCAGTCCCTGCAACGAGTTGCAGATGTGAATAACTGATCCGGTATCATATACCCAAGAACTATTAGGTGCATCAGCAAGAAATATGTCTATAACATTGCAAACAAGTGTACCTGAGTCGGAAGTCATACCTCCACTCTTCGCTTTGTCGGCCAAGTACTTGATGCAGTTCCTCTTCTAGTGGCCATCCGCCTTGCAGTAGAAGCAAGTGGATCCGGCTGAAGGAGATGGCTTAGTCCCTGAGGAAGCGCTTGGGACCGGGTCCTGATCCTGCTTTCCTCCCGACTTAGCCTTCTTCTTAGTCCAAGAACTCTTCTTGAACTTAGCCTTATTCTGCACCATCAACACTTGACTGGCGCCCTTCTTGAGATCCGCCTCTGCCTGCTTGAGCATCCCATGTAATTCAGTGAGCTTCTTATCCATACCATGCATGTGGTATTTCGAAATGAACTACCCATATGCACTAGGAAGAGAGTTCAGAATTATATCCGTAGCGAACTCTTCGCTAATGGGGTAGCCAAGCCTCTCCAGAGACTGGACATAACCAAACATTTTGATCACATGCGGACTTAGTAGATCACCATCCTTAAGCTTGCAACTCAGCAAAGCCTGAGAGACTTGATACCTCTCAGTCTTCGCCTGAGCCTGGAACATACTTTTGAGGCTTTCGATCATATCGTAGGCCTCAACATTCTCGAACTACTTTTCTTCTTTGAGAACAATTCTCAGATTTCGATACCAGTTGGTAAAATTAGTGTTGTTTAGTTTATCTTTCTCAATGATAGTTCTCAACGCAAAACCGGATATCTGAGAGTGAATGCTACTTGGTGCCATGATCTACAACAGAAAAAATGCAAAACACTTAGGACATGTATTCATAAAAGAGCAAGCATATTATCCACTTTAATATTTTATGCTCCCACTAGAACCAACACCCCTCTGATGGTTACTTAGTGATTCAGGATCCTAAATAAGCAAGTCGGCTAGTGAGCTTTAGCATCACCTCTAGCCGCCAAGTGATCTAGGTACACAATTCCTTGTCAATCGTATCTCATACGACTCTTGTTGGACGGGTGGCATCACATGCCCTGGCTCCCATACGACTTTTCCCTGAGCCCCACAACCGTTGTGATAGACCTCTCTAGCTACCGAGTGTTTCCGCAGTAAGAGTCCGACTCGAACCCACCTAGTCGGAAAGAATTGGCAGCACCTCAATTTTATGAGCCCACTACCAAAAATGTCCGAATTGTGATGGTGCAAACACTGGCGGGAAAACCGACTAGACCTTCTTTGAGGGATTAAATTTTACCGACTATCTAATAGAGGTAAAACAGAGACATAACAATAACACAAAATAATGCAATTATAATGTGAAATGGTATGTCTCCCTTCATGGCGATCTCCATCTCCACAAAGTTTGTGATCCGACTCGTGCCAAATCTTGTCACTTGTCATCTTACTCCATGTCGCCAACATGTACAACGCCTTTTATGCCTTCCGGGTTCTCCAAACATCTACACTAGCTTAGTAAAGTAAATTACAAGGAGAATCCGACACGCATGTCATTATACAATAATATGACAGCACCTAAGCTCCATCCGGATAACAAAACCGTGATTCGCAGATCATGTATGGATTACACACATACATCACATGCACATGAACCATACCATTCACAACTTCTTGCAAAAACAAGTTATGCATAGATACAATATCTAACGGCATTGTGAAACTCGCAACGACATCTAAGGCGCTATGACAGGGCGAAGCTGGTGGTCCCCGACCATTATTCCGATTCGATCTGGACATGGATTCGGACCATTGTTCCGATTCGATCAAACTTTTTGATATTCGATCACCGCCTCTGGATTTACGTGTCACGTTCTATCCCGATGGCGGAAGCCGACCTCAGCAGTATGATCACGGAAATCAGATCTACCATTCCTCGAGTACAGTTGATCCAATCAACCTCGTACAAAACCGATCTATCTCATAGATCGACCACCAAAACAGCACATAGATCTCATCTACAGCCAACCGCATATCATATATGCGAGATCTCGAGCCTAAAACCAGAAGCTATCACTCTGATGCCACTGTTGGGCCACGTAGAGATAAAACAAAAACTTTTCCCTCTAACATGGTGATCCCAAGATCTAGCTGAGGTAGAAGGCCACGAGGTTCACCACTAGATGCGTAGTTGCGGATTACTGATGAAGCGCGTCAGTTGATGCAGTGCATTCCTTTGCGATCCTGTCGTCCTGATGCTGATCATACAACACCTCTGCTGGTATCCACACGTACAAGGAGGAGCACCTGCGGCGAACTGCTAGGTTCGTTACGATGGTAGGACTACTATGGAGCTAGGGTTTCCAACACATGGAATGATCGAACCGATCAAAAATGATTAACCCTTCTGGGTTACTGTGTAGAGGTCCCAACCTTTAATAAGGTAAAGGTCCCTGTGTTTGCAATGCTACTCCCTGGATCAATAGCTAGCATCCACAGTTAAGATGTAATATCAAGAAACAAAGGTCATAAACAACTTTATAACCAGGAATAAAATAATCAATACATCTTACATAGCTCATTTGGCTATCTCATTACAATGCAGCAGAAATATCTATAGCATGGAGTCCTTCATCTTCAAAGTGCCACAGGCAATCATCTTGGTTGTAGACTTGTAATCCTAATGAACATACTTCACTAACATCAAACAAACCTGCAACATAATAAGTTATAGCCACAAGGGTCAATACATTTGAATTGTATTGGCAAGTGATACTATGGTAGTATAGTGGTATCTATCATCTATATGCATTTGGCTAAGTGGAGCTTAGGCTTTCTTTGCTCAAAATAATTTTCCTTACCATTTGAAAACACTAAGTTTTTGTTTGTCAAAATCACCCAAGGCATCTACCAATCAAAGATTTAAGATCCTTTCACCCTTGTTCAACCACAAGTTTTTAACTTAGAAATTAGGATGAGGAGATTCTTGATAGCTTCCATGTCTTGATGCTCAAATTGTCCATTGCCGGGGACACGGCTAAGTACTTAGATTTTACTCTCTCGAGAGGTGGTGCACTTTCCCCACAAGACTCGACATGCATCGAGACAAGATCTTTCAGAAGCCTTCCCTTAGACCAGAATGGACGCGTTCCCAAACCTATCATCCCCTACCACCAACTATCCATTTGGCTAAGTTATTGCAACCTATATGATCCATGCAGAGCCCATAATGCCAAGTGGCTGCACTTGAAGCTTCTGAACATTTGACATCTCAAATCTCTTTGTTCCTGGGTGGCATTCCACAAGTGAGATACATAGGGTAAACCATTGAAAAATGGGCCCTGGTAACCACTCAACAAAAATCCAACCAAGCCATTACCATTCCACCCAGGTGTTTCATTCACTTTGTTGTTTTATTAAACAAAACATAAGTCCTTCACATAGAAATATTACATAGCATGAATATAATCCACCCTTGTTTTCTACTTGCTAAGCTAAGCATGATAGTAGTAGGAATCTTAACTTAGGGAAATTCTACTAAGGTTTCATCTACTAGGATTTCCCATGGCATAGTTAACACTTAGAAAATTCCATGCAAGTCCTACTTAGAAATATCACTAATGCATAGTGAAAATAATGGGAAAAAAGTATGAAGCACCACTTGCCTTTTGGTAGAGATTATAAGTTCACTCCTTGATCTTGCAATAGTCACACTCTTCAAATTTCACTACAATTCAATCAAGGCACAAATTCAATCTACCATTCAAGCAATTTATCACATAGAATAATACAAACAAAGCAATGCATGCAAGCATGCCAAACATTGTTTTATTTGGAAAAGTGTTTTCTAATAGGCTATAGACATTTTAAAACACCTATAGGTCATTTATAAAAGTGGCAAAACCATTTGATATTAAGTTAGTGAGAATGGCCACTTTAAATCATTTTTGTTTTGTTAGAAATGTTTTGAATCAATGTGATAATTTCTAGTGTTTGACAAATATATTTTTAAACACAAATTTTAGTGTTTATGGTCATAGTGTTTAATATTAAAACCATTTGCAAAAGGTTTTAGCTATAAACCATTTTTATACAAAACAATATTTTATTTTGTTGGAATTTCCTTTAAACAAAGTAATAATTAATCAAATACATTTTTAAATCCTAAAACTTTGTGTTTAGGGTAAGTGAGTTTAAATCAAACCATTTTCCAAAGGTTTTACTCAAAAAGTTTTTTTAAACTATAATCAATATTTTTATTTAACTAGAAATGCTTTAATTCAAGGAATAATTCCTATGTGTCACAAAATATATTTTTAAATCCAAAAGTTGGTTTCTATGGTCAGTAGGTTCAAAACAATTCATTTACAAAAGATTTTACCATAAAAACATTTATAGAACAATTTTTATATTCAAAATATGCCTACACAAGTTTCTGCAAAAACAATCAATTTAACAGAAGCATTTCATTAAACAAATGGCATGGTTGGATAGGATTCTTTTTGCTGATTCCATTGATATAAAATTTGGATGTGTAGATTTAAAGTTATGAATTTTTTAAAATCTATCATCTAATAGATCTAATTTTCTGTTTTAAAATCTGAGTCTGGCTACGTGTCACAATTCTATTGGACGATACCACTTCGTCTGGATTGAGAAACGTGGACCGTCAGATCTACTTAACATTGCACGGCACAAATCATTCTATACCGCTTCGTTTAATAAATCTATCGTGGTCGTGGGATCAAGATCTAACGGGCAGCTTTGCCCTGACTAAAGTCTAGCGGCGCTGGGTCAACGGCGAGCAGCGACACGCTTGGTCAGTGGTGATCCGGCGGTTCTAGGAAGCAAGGAAGAAAATGGAGGGGCTTACCGTGCTCGCAGGGTCATCGCGGTGCTCAAGGTGGCCGGAGGAGGGACAGGGGCGCACGGATCTGAAGTTCTTCCCGACACCCTGCCGGAGGGGAGATCATCCCGTAGGCCTTCTCTCTAGTATGATGCGTGAGTAGTTCCACCTTGGACTATGAGTCCATGTAGTAGCTAGATGGTTGTATATCGTCATTTGTGCTTTCATGTATAGATCTTGTGAGCTCCTTTCATGATCAAGATCTAATCTATTTGTAATCATGCATGTTGTGTTTGAGGGGATCCGATGGATATTGAGATTATTATGTTGGTTTGATTAATGGTTTTGTCTTTATGATTATATCATGCCTGTGTTGTTTGTGATCTAGCATGCTCTCCGTTGTTAGTAGCTATCTTCGCCAAGTAGTTGCTAGTGACTCCAAGAGGGAGTACTTATGCTCGATATTGGGTTCATGCCTCTAGTTTCCAAGGGAAGTGAAAATAATCTCTTCGGTTGTAGATGTGATGTTGCTACTAGGGAGAAAACAACGGTCACTTGTTCATGGAACATGTGGACTGTTTACCTTACACACTTTGCTTAAAGCAGTTGTCCGTTTCTTGCAACTTAATACTGGAGGAGGTTCGAATGATAACCTGAAGGTGGAATTCTAGTCATAGATGCAGTTGGATGGCGGTCTATGTATCTTGTTGTATTGCCCAATCGAATCTCATAGGATCTTTCTGACTAGTAATTTCATTGTCATGCCTTGCTCAGTTCCTATCAATTGCCCTGTTGTAATTTGTTTACCCTTCATGCCATGTTGTTTATCTAAGGAGAGCACCTCTAGTGAACTATGGACCCCGGTCCAATCTTTACCATTGATACATCTTCCACTGTTACTTGTTTACTCGCTGCAAACCACCATTACCTTCCACACTGTACGTTTAATCCTTTGTTACAGCAAACCGGTGAGCTTGACAACCTCACTGATTCGTTGGGGCAAAGGCTTGAGTTTGTGTTGTGTAGGTCTCCGCGTTGCTTACAACACCTGTGTGACATTTCCTTCCTCCTTCTGGTTCGATAACCTCGGTCTCTATTGAGGGAAGACTTGCTGTTTTGCTCATCACACCTTGCTCTTGTGGTTTCCAACGAAGTGCTCCACGTCAGCACCATCAACAAGTTATCTGGCGCCATTGCCGCGGAGGCTAAGGACTTATTCACAAGGGGAGTCCTTCACTTCCTTTCCCTTTACTTTGTTTTTAGTTTGCTTTATTTCTTTTGTTTGGTTTTGTTTTCCTCTTTTCAAAAAAGCCAAAAAAAATTATTCTAGTTTGGTTTACTTTCTTTATTCAAAAACACAAAAAAAATTAGTTCCTGCTCTAGTTGCCACCATGTTTGGTTTTGGACCAATCTTTATTTCACCTATTGATGACCCACAAGTGTAGGGGGTCGCAACAATCTTCACGGGTAGTATTACCCAATTTATTGATTCGACACAAGGGGAGACAAATAATACTTGCAAGCCTTAACAATTGAGTTGTCAGTTCAGCTACACCTGGAAATAGTTCTTGCTCACAGAAGTTTATCAGTAGCAACAGTTTGTAGTAGCAACAACAAAGCAACAGTGAAACAGTAGAAATAGTAACAGTAAGAGTAACAGTAGGATTCAAGTGTGGTAGGCATAGGTATGGATGGACGGGCGTTGCATGAACGAGTCTAAACATGTAACTTGAAAGAACTAGGGTGTTGCAGATAAATAATAATAAGCATCCAAGTACTAAACAATCCTAGGCATGTGCTCCAAATATAATCATACGTGCTCACAATGAGAACTTGCACAACATCTTCTGTCCAGCCAGCCCGTGGCAGCGGGGCCTCTAGGGAACTACTGGAAATTATGGTGTTCCTTTTAATAGAGCAACGGAGCAAAGCATTAACACTCCGTGAACACATGTGATCCTCTCACCACAGCCATCCCCTCTGGTTGTCCCAATTATTGTCACTTTGGGGCCTTTGGATCCGGACAATGATATGTGTACACAACTTGCAGATAAGATCACAAACAATACTATCATAATGATTCAATAATAAGTTCAGATCTGAGATCATGACACTCGGGCCCTAGTGACAAGCATTAAGCACAACAAGTTGCGACAAAGTCCAATAGCACTAACAGAGATACTAGGCACTATGCCCTAATATATCTTATTTGATTACATGATAGAACTCATCCAATCCCTACCATCCCCAAGCCTACAGTGGGGGACTACTCACTCATGGATGAGGGAAACATCGGTGGTTGATGGAGATGCGTTGGTGATGACGATGGCGATGATCCTCTCCAAATTCCCCGTCCTGGCATGGGGGCAGAATGGAGTTTCTAGATCCTAATCTTGGTTTCTGGTGGCGGTAGTGGAGCGTAACTCTTTCTGGAAAACTGTCAAACCCCCCTCTATTTTTAGGTCAGAAGGCATCTTTATGTGGTTAAGGTGAAAGTGAGGTCCACTCTGAATTATATGCTTGACAGACCATATACTAAAAATCCCAAGTCCCTTGAGTACGAGGGCCGCTTCGCATGCTACTCAAATTTGGTCACCTGAAAGTTATTGTCATTGTAAATACATGCATATCTTTGAGAACCGCCAACGGGGTGCCCGCTGCACATGGTATAGGAGCTTTCCCATAACCAAAATAACAAGCCAAGCAGAAAATGAGCTTCTCAGCAATCTTTTTATTTACCATATGCATAGATTTTTATTGAGCAATCTTCATAGATGCTCATTATAGTGATGCTTCAAGTTTCCACCATGATTAGGCATGGCATAGGCTAGCGGCCCTGGCGTTTCTCTAACACAATGTATAAACTCCATGAACAAACAACTTCCCCTTTTTTTCACATCATCGACATCCGTAAACAAAAGAGCAAAGTATCAATTGGATAAGATATCCAACAGGTGCTGAAAGCGTTCCCCATGACAACACAGTTCTGCTGACTCCCAGTATATAATTAGCAAGCATATAACTTTCATGGACTTGTCACAATGGTTCAAGATTATTAAGCACAAGTAATAAAGTGTGCCATCAAGTTCGGGAGAGATTTACTAACTAACTTTCTCAAAACAGAAAAACATTTTATTTTGGAAGAAAACACGGCATATGGAATATGCACTAAAATATCAAATGATGCTAATAGGTAGGTATGGTGGACATAGCTGGCAATATTGGTTTTGGTGAGTTGGAAGCACAGGCAGAGTACATACTTAGTGCAAGTGAAGTCTAGCAATAGAGAGGGACGACAAACGAGAGAGCAATAACTGTCATAATCATGCTTGCAACAAAACATGACTAATTATGACATGAAAGTGATACAAGAACTCTGAGGCAAAATAAATCACCGAGGCTTAATGACTATTGATTAGTCATATGCATGCGTGAGCATGTGCCAAGTCGATTCACATGAACAGTCAGAGGAGGATACCACAATATCATACCAAAGTATGAATAAAATAATGCAAGCAAACATTCATATGACATGCTACAAACTATTAGCGAGCTGGAGCTAATCATAGACAAGCTAGAACTACTAAGCATCCATAATGACATACACCTTACACAAACAGGCTAAGCATGCTCACAATGATGAGTATATGTACAAAAATGAAACAAATAGAGTTCGTTACCATCCTCTTACCACACCTCGAGTTGTCTTTATCTTCATTATTTCCCTTCACTCGTGTGACTTGAACAATTAACATGAAACCAAAACCCACTGAGGACGGCTGAACCCTGCAAAGAACTCACAAAGCCAAAGAAGAACAGCAAATATTTTTGGTGTTTTTGATTTTTTTAGAAACAAGCAAACAAAGAAAAACCAAACAAAAACAAAGGAAACCAAACAAAGAAATTTCTTTTTGGATTTTTCTTTTAAGGAAAACCAAAGAAAAGAAACAAACCAAGAGAAACAACGAAAATATTTTTGGTATTTTTGGGTTTTTGAGAAAGCAACAACAAGAACCAAAAAGTAAGCGAAACAATGGATATATAAAGAACCGAACGAACATGATATATAGATGAGTGTGATGTGGGTGTACCTCCCCCGCAAGCTCAGGCTTTTGGCCTAAGTGGGGCTCAATAGCGCGGATAATAACTCCATGCTTGTGGGTCATCATAGGAATGATCATAGTCAGGCACCTGTGAAGAAGAAGAAGAAGACGCGGCCCAATCAAATGAGGGCTGCTGGTATGAAGACTCTCCCAAGTTGGAGGGCTGAACCAAATTGTATTCGGCATCCTCTTCAACATTCTCCTCTTGCTGGGAGATTTACCCCACATAAGTGTCAACCTCCTCATCCGTAAGTGACCATCCTTGCCTGTTATCAAAGTTAAACAAAGCAGGTGCAGGAAAATAAACTATTTTCTCACTCCTACCTTTTCTCCGACCTTGCTAGACAAAAGATAGTTCATATGGAAAACTTCTCACATTAGCCACCAAATAAACAAAACCATGTTGAATCATGGACTCAATATCAAGCCTCTCTATGGAAAACTGAAAATCTGAATAATGAGGCTCTAAACCATGGAAAGCTAGCAACCTAGAAGCAATAACACCTCCACAAATTCCACCCTTATCACGGTTGGTGGTGAGACGGTGAGCTATCAAAGCACCCAAACTATAGGAACTATTCCTATCCAGAGCAGCTGCAATAGAAGCTAGATCAAAAGAAGACAACTTTCTAGCAGTCTTTCTAGCAAGAACACACTTGGTAATGAAATAGGCAAAGTATCTAATAGCTGGGAGCTGGATGTTCCGAATTTTACCACTTTCCTTTGAGAAATCGAAACCTTGGCAAACCTTAGCATACGAATCAAAAAGTGACTTGGGCCTCTCCTTGATCTTCTCACAAGATCCCCACTGAGGTACTCTAATTTCTGCACAGAAATCAGCAAAAGGTAGGTCGACAGGCATATTATATATTTTGTAATGGACCATGGGATTAGAAGTAGACCAACTGAATCGGAAGTCCTGCACAAAAGCCATGGTTAGCTTAACATATTGGATTGGTTCACCTTCAACAAAGTGCTCCAACCCTGCATTTGTAACCAATGTTTGAAATCTTGGAGAATCCCCGCAGCTCTCATAAATTCATAGCATGGGTATATGGAAGGAAAAACTGCCTCCTCACGATGAACCTTCATTGGCTCATGCATCAAGTCATATTGATTCAGTGAATAAGCACTCATCTTCTTTGCTGAAATTTTTAGACAACCATCAAAGCAAGTGATTTCTAAGTTGATAAATGATGAGCAACTACTATAGTAACTTGCTAGAGGACTACACATGCATCAAAACAAAGTTTCTAAGCATAGAACAAGCATGCAAGATCAAACAACTTGTCACCTACAGTAGCAAAATACTCAAGATATAATCTACCAATCACAAATCTAATTGGACAAGTGGAGGAGGCACATACCAATGAGCAAACCCTCCAAAAATCAGCACTTGAGATGGGCTGAACAAGGATATCGAAAATCGCGAGCAAGAACATCAAGAACTCGAGCTTGAGCAAGTTTTCCGGTGTTTTTCAGGAGAGAGAAAGAAGGTGGCTTTGAGGAGGCAGCCTGGAGGGCCCCAGGTGGGCCAAACCCCACCTAGGCGCCACCACTCGGTAGGCCGCACCTAGGGTGGCCCCCTGGGTCATCTCAGGTGCCACTCTGCCCCTTTTTCGAGGAAACATTTATTTTGAATTTTCTTGGATTTTTCTGGAAACTTTATTTTTGGCCAATTTTCAGGGTATGAAAATTGATTTTCTCGCAGAAACGGATTTTCAGAAGAAGCAAAAGCAAACCAAAAGCCAAACTACAGGAGCACTAAGAAACTCAAAAAGGCAAACTACTAGCAAAACTAAAGCTAAAGCAAAGACTAGAGAGAGGAAGGAAAAAGAAAGCAAGTATAACCATAGTGGAAACCTTATTTTATTCATTAAAATCCTTTTGTTAACAAGGTTGATCAGGTATTGTTACCAAAACAATCTTATATGAAACAAAACTTTGCATTCCACAAGGTTATTATGTTACCTCATACTTGATAGCAATGGTCCCAATCATAATAGTTTCAAAATTTTCTTGTGGAATGGGACAATATATTTCTCGAACCTTTATGCCTTCAATATTTTCAATAGAATTCAAGCAATATCTTCTAACAACCTTCTTGGGGAAATAGACAGTGTGCTCTTTGTCATTAATATTGAATGTTACTTTACCTTGATTGCAATTGATGATAGCACCTGTAGTATTAAGAAAAGGTTTCCCAAGAATAATAGACATATTATCATCTTCAGGCATTTCAAGCACAACAAAATTAGTTAAGACCATGCAATTATGAGCAACTTGAACAGGAACATCCTCACATATACCAACAGGAATAGTAGTTGACTTATCAGCCATTTGCAAACAAATATCAGTTGGTATCAACTTTTCTAGCTGGAGTCTCTTATAGAGAGAAAAAGGCATAACACTAACTCCAGCTCCCAAATCACATAAAGCAGTTCTAACATAACTATTCTTAATGGAGCAAGGAATAGTTGGTATACCTGGATCACCAAGTTTCTTTGGAACCTTACCATTGAAGGAGTAATTAGCAAGTAGAGTAGAAATCTCCTCATTAGGAATCTTCCTTTTATTAGAGTAATATCCTTCATATACTTTGAATAAGGAGGCAACTTAATAGCATCAGTCAAAGGAATTTGCAAAAATAAAGGCTTCATCCACTCACAAAACTTGTTGTAGTGTTCTTCCTCCTTTTACTTGTGTTTCTTACCTGGAAAAGGCATAGGTTTCTGCACCCTAGGTTCTCTCTCTTTACCATGTTTATTAGCAATAAAATCTTCCTTTGTGTACCTAGTGTTCTTAGTGTGTTTCTCAGGTTCTTCCTCAACTTCCTCCTTATCAAGAGACTCATTATTATTACCATTCTCAGTTTCAGCATCAGAGACAGATATACTATTAGGATCTATAGCAGGTTCAAGTGGTTCCTCAATTTCTTATGTTTCTTTTTCTTCCTCTTACGAGGACTACCACTATCCTCATCTTGTTGAGAATCCTGCTCTATTCTTTTAGGGTGTCCTTCAGGATATAAAGGATCTTGAGTAGCTGAACCACTCCTAGTTCTAATTCCATAAGCATGTTTATTTCCTGAAGCATTAACTAGCATATCCTTTTGCACCTTAGCAATTTGATCAAGTTGGGTTTGAACCATTTGAAAGTGTTTACAAAGCATTTTAATATCATTAGAAGTTCTTTCCACAATATCTTTGAACTCATGGATAGCTCTAGAGTTTTCCAATAAATGATTCTGAACTTGTTTATTAAAATGACCTTGCTTAACAATAAAAATGTCAAGTTCCTCTAAGAATTGATCAGGAGGCTTACCATAAGGAATATCATCTTTATCAAAGCGTTGGAGAGAGTGTACCTCAATAGTATATGAGTGGGGAATTGGCTTACATAGTTCTTCTATAGGAGGTAGATTCTTCGTATCTTTAGCTCTAATACCTTTCTCCTTTAGAAACTTTTTAGCTTCCTTCATCACTTAATCATTTAATGCAATAACTCCCCTCTTCTTTGTTGTTGGTGTTGGAACTGGTTCAGGAACAACTGGTCCAGGAGTAACTGGTTCAGGAGTAATAGGCTCAGATGTATTCAGCTCAGTTGAAGTCCAATCATCATAATTCTTGCTTATCTTGTTCATTAATTCTTCCGCATCTGTAGGAGTCCTTTTCCTGAAAACACAATCAGCAAAGCTATCTAGGTAGGTCCTAGAATCATCAGTTAGTCCATTATAATAAATATCAAGAAGCTCATTCTGAGGTAATGGACATCTAGGATATGCATGAATCAAGGAACAGAATCTTTTCCATGACTCAGGCAATTTCTCTTGTTCTCTGTGTTTAAAATCAAAAAGTCTCTACAAAGCAGCATGTCTAGCACTAGGAGGAAAATATTTATGGAAGAAAGAAGCAATCAAGCAATCAGGGCTATCAATGGAACCAGGATGTAATCTATTAAACCAAGCCTTAGCTTCTCCTTTTTGTGAATCAAGGAACATAATCTTTTCCATGAATCAAGCAATTTCTCTTTTTCTCCATGTTTAAAATCAAAAAGTCTCTACAAAGCAGCATGTCTAGCACTAGGACGAAAATATTTATGGAAGAAAGAAGCAATCAAGCAATCAGGGCTATCAATGGAACCAGGATGTAATCTATTAAACCAAGCCCTAGCAATCAAAGAAGTACTTGTGCATTTTAAAATCATCAGAGAACAAAGCACTCATAGTATAAAGCTCATTCATATGAGCCACAACACTCTCATTTTCAGTACCACAAAAAGGTTCTTTCTCAACAATATCTAAATAAGTTAAATCAAGAGAGATATCATAATCTTTATCTTTAATATCTATGGGACAGGTGGCAAACTTAGGATCATAGGACTTCTTGGGCATGATAGTACGTCTAGCAAGGAGACTCTTAATAGCACTAGCACCATGTGTGTTTCGGCACTCTTCAACAAATACATTGGTGAGATCTATGTAACCATCATTAATATCAAAACTCTCACTAGCAGGTGAGCTAACAGGTGTAACAAATGTCTTCACTAGGAGTTTTGGTATTTCCTATACTAGCCATAGTAGCATCTAGAAAAGGACCTAATGAACCACTCGCATCAAGCACAGTAGAAGTAACATCATGAGCATCAAAAGCAGTTTTAGAGTCAACAGTAGTAGCAGTTTGTGTAGCATGAGCATGTGGTGGTGGTGTGACAAGCTTACTTATAACAGACAGTGAATCAAGTGCAACAGAGGTGTTTAGGACTGTACCTCTTCTTGTAGTGAATGGTAAAATAGGGAACTTTTCATCACGAGACTTCCCCATGATGAAAGGAGTAGCAGTAAACAATAATAGATCCAAGTGAACATACAAATAAAGCTATGCTCCCCGGCAACGACGCTAGAAAATAGTATTGATGACCCACAAGTGTAGGGGATCGCAACAGTCTTCGCGGGTAATATTACCCAATTTATTGATTTGACACAAGGAAAAACAAAGAATACTTGCAAGCCTTAACAACTGAGTTGTCAGTTCAGGTGCACCTGGAAATAGTTTTGCTCACAGAAGTTTATCTGTAGCAACAGTTTGTAGAAGCAACAGCAACAGCAATAGTGAAACAGTAGCAATAGTAACAGTAACAGTAGGATTCGAGTGCGGTAGGCATAGAGATGGATGTACGGGCATTGCATGGATGAGTCTAAAATGTAACTTCAAAGAACTAGGGCATTGCAGATAAATAATAATAAGCATCCAAGTAGTAAACAATCCTAGGCATGTGCTCCAAATATAGTCATTCGTGCTCGCAATGAGAACTTGCACAACATCTTCTGTCCAGCCAGCCCGTGGCAGTGGGGCCTCTAGGGAACTACTGGAAATTAAGGTGCTCCTTTTAATAGAGCACTGGAGCAAAGCATTAACACTCAGTGAACACATGTGATCCTCACACCAGAGCCATCCCCTCCGGTAGTCCCAATTATTGTCACTTTGGGGCCTTTGGATCCGGACAATGATATGTGTACACAACTAGCAGATAAGATCACAAACAATACTATCATAATGATTCTATAATAAGTTCAGATATGAGATCATGGCACTCAGGCCCTAGTGACAAGCATTAAGCACAACAAGTTGCAACAAAGTCAAACAGCACTAATAGAGATACTAGGCACTATGCCCTAACAGATCTTATTCGATTACATGATAGAACTCATCCAATCCCTACCATCCCCAAGCCTAGAACAGGGGATTACTCACTCATGGATGAGGGAACGATCGGTCGTTGATGGAGATGCGTTGGTGATGACGATGGCGATGATCCTCTCCAAATTCCCCGTCCCGGCAGGGTGCCAGAATGGAGTTTCTGGATCCGAATCTTGGTTTCTGGTGGCGGCGGCGGAGCATAACTCTTTTTGGAAAACTATCGAACCCCCCTCTGTTTTTACGTCAGAAGGCAACTTATAGACGCGGAGGGAGGCTGACAAGCTGCCTGGGGTGGCTAAACCTCCCCTAGGCGTGGGGTCAATGGGCCCGCGCCTGGGGTGGGTCTGGGCCCCCCAGGCCTCCCGTCTGTCTCCCCTTCTGGCTCCGTGGATCTTCTGGTGAAATATAATTTTTGGCATATTTTCCGGGATTTTTCCTGATACTTCATTTTCTGCAAAAAAACAAGACACCAAGGTAATTCTGCTAAAAACAGCGTTACTCCGTGTTAGTTGTATCCAAATCACACAAGTTTAGAGAAGAAACAATAACAAAGTGTTCGAGAAAGTAGAGATGTTTTGGACGTATCACCTATGGAAGATATCTCCACTTTTAAGCAAAAAAGTGAAGAGAGTTTTAAAGAAGCTTGGTCTAGAATTTCCGCTTTACAAATGGAAATTGAGCCTAAGATGAGTCTTGGCTTGGTTATTGATAGTTTCTACCACGGTATTGCTCTTTCTTATAGATATGCTTTGGATGTTGTGGCTGAGAAAGATATTTTTTGATGTACTGAGGATGATGCTTTTGATGCCATAAAAAAGTTGATTGTAATTTATAATACACCTGGAAAGTCTGATTCCTCTTTCACAAATATTTTTGCCAGGTTGAACACTCTTGAGACTAGTATTGCTGCTATGAATAGTTGCTATCACACGCTTAGGGCTTACCATGATTATGTTCCTATAAATTCTGAGCCTTCAAAGTGGTTAACCACAACCAAAGTCTCAATAAACACTACACTTTTTGATACTCGCTCTAATATCATGTCTAAATTTTGTCTCATGCCTAAAGATATTTATAATTCCTTGAGTCTTTGGGGGCTTACTGAAGGAGGAGAGGAAATCTCTCTTACCAACAATGCCACTATATTACCCATTGGAATAGTTGAAGGTGTCTTTACAAAAATCTCAGGGAAAATGGTGTCTACTGATTATCTTGTTATTGAATGTGTAGGCAAGGGACAGATTACACTTGGAAGATCTCTACTGAAACACCTGGGGGTAGTAATATATGTGGGTAAAGGCATTTTTCAGTTTTCTCCTATGGTAAGCAATCATATCTTCCCTAAAGATGTAACATCCCTAAAATCATGTTTCAAAACTCATGCATATCATCCATGCATCCATGATCATGTAGGGTTGATTTCAAAAATCAATTCAAAAATAGGAGCATATGAGCTCATTATTTTATGTGATCAGCATTAAATCAAATGCTACTCTCCAATGAGAGATTGTTGTTCATGAACCAAACCTTGTTGCCATATTGCTCTCAGATTGTATTGCTTGATTGCTAGGACTTAAACCAAAAATTTCAAAACCTATTTAAAACTAAGAGCTATGTCACTATTTATTTTATTTTATTCCAAGTGACCAGGCCAGTGCAAAGTGACCACATGTTTTTGTGCCCAGAAATATGAATGTTGCACTCTACAAAAATCCTGAAATGGTTTGAATTCAAACAGCCTTTGAAATCATTTGAAAATAAATTATGAAAATGCAAATAGAAATAGAAAAGGAATAAAGAAAAGTAAAAAGGCCGGCGCCAGTTATCTAGCCCAACAGCAGAACCAGCCCATTTAGCCCACCCGGGTTCCCCTTTTCTCTCTCTCACTCGCGGACAAACCCACTGGGTCGCTGACAGCCTGGACCCATCCCCATACCTTTTCTCTCGCTGACGACTGGGCCTCACTGCCGCGTCACCCTTCGTCCTCAATCAGCGCCGACGACCACCTCGCCGCTGTCGTTTCCCCGCACTGATGCCGCGCGCAAATTGCATTGATACGGCGAGAGATTTCCGCCCTTGTTCTGGCTACATAAACCCCACCCCTCGCCGCTCATTTCCCCTCACCTAGCACCACCACTCCGCCACCAGGCTGCACGAATTCGAACTCACTCCGCCGCAGCACAGACGCACTCCGGCGACAAATCCCGATGAGCTCCGACCGCCCCCTGTCTCTGGTTCAAACCAACGTGACCAGCGTGTCCTTGTGCGTCCACTGATGCCTTCTGTTTGCTTTGTTGTGACCCAGAACAACGTCTTCGTTCACGCCCGCAAACACCAGAGCCGCCGCTCGTCTTCGACGTGCAATCCAGGTAAAACGTGACCGCCCCTTGCCTTTCCTTCGATGCTATCATGATCGCCGAGTCCTTGCACACCTCTTAATCCATTTGACTCATGCTAGGCCGACGCAGAACCTCGACAACATCTCCGTCAACAAGCACCGACGCCACCAGCAACTCCGACGAGACCCTGTCGCTGCATCTGTACGCCCCTTGACCAGCCACCGCCACGTTGAGCTTTAGCACACCGCCGCGAGTCTGGTAAGCATATCTGACGACCCCAGAACCCCCTGTAGCCACCGCGCCGCCATGGACAGAGCCGCTAGCGCCGCCACTGGATGGTCAGATGCTTAGGATCGTTAGATCTAGATCCAGTGGATACGATAGATCCTAGGCGAAACGGTAAGTTTAGATCTGGGCCGCGCATTTTAGTTAGATCTGACGGCTCACAGACGCGATCCAGTGCGAAGCGGTACCAACCAATAGGATTGCGCTGCGTGTCTGTTGGTTTGTTTTAAATTTCTGATTTGAATCTATTAGATGTTTAAACTTGTTTTAATCATAACTTTTGATTCCCACGTCCAAATTTGATGAATTTTATATCAATGGAATCAGGAGAGAAAGCCCTTTCCATATATGCAATATGTTTAATATTTTTCTTCTGTTAAAATGGTATTATTTACAGAAACATGTGTAGGCCTATTTTGTGTATATTAATTATTTGAGAAATGTTTTAGTGTTCAAATAAAGATTGTTTGGAAAGTTTTAAACTTGTTTATGAACCAGTACTATGCACTTGTCTTGTTGAGTATAGAAAATCATCACATATCATATTGCATGCATCCATATATTTTTGCTTGTATTTATGTTGTATGTGATTTGTTGCTATGATTTTATGTGTAGATTTTTGTGCAAATAGTGATTGTGATTGTGAGGAGTGTAGCTACTCTCCAAACTACAAAGGAAAGTGGTGCTTCGTGACTTTATTCCTATGTTTTTAAAATATGCATTAGAAATATTTTTGCTAGACTTGCATGGATAAATTTTTGGTCTTATATGCTATGCTTGGGAAATCCTAGTAGTTGTAGAATTGCTAGAAATTTTAAGTAAGATATTTACCTATGCCATGCTTAGCCTAGCTAGTAGCAACCAAGGGTGGTGAAACTATTCATGCTATGATAAAATATTTCTAAGTCTTTGGACTTGTGTTTTGCTTAATAAAATAACTAAGTGAATGAAACACCTGAGTGGCATGGAAGGAATGGTTTATGTTGAGTGGTTACACAAGGCCCATTTCCATGGTTTACCTTGTGTATCTCACTTGTGGAAATCCACCCAGGAACAAAGGGATTTGAGAGGCCAAATGTTAAGAAGCTTCTAGTGCAACCACTTGGCAATATGGGATCTGCCTGGATCATATAGGTTGCAATAACTTAGCCATTTGGACAGTTGGTGGTAGTGGGATGATAGGTTGGAGCGCGTCCATTTGGTCTAAGGGAAGGCTTCTAAAAGGTTCTGTCTTGGTGAAAATCAAGTCTTGTGGGAAAGTGCACAACCTCTGCAGATGGAAGAATCTAAGTACTTAGCCATGTCCCTAGAAAAGGACAACTTGAGCATCAAGACATGGAAGCTATCAAGAATCTCCTCATCCCAATTTCTAAGTAAAAACTTGTGGTAAAACAAGGGTGAAGGACCCCAATGTCTATTGGTGGTTCCTTAGGAAAAGTTTTGACAAAGAAAAACTTAGTGTTTTTCAACTGATAGGCAAAACCTATTTTGAGCAAAGAAAGCCTAAGCTACACTTAGCCAAATTGCATATAGTGTCTACTCCACCAATATTCTACTAAGGTATCACTTGCCAATACTATTCCAATGTATTGACCCACTGTGGCTGTAACTTGTGATGTTGCTGGGTATTCTGATGATGACTAGGAGTCATGATTCTACACTCAACATGCTTGCCTATGGCACATGAAGATGAAGACTTATTTATCTATTTACTTATTTAAAATCTTGTACTAGGCCTGTGGCCATAGAGTTGTAAAGACTATGTTTGTCTCTGGAATGACTGTAATAATGACCTTTGTTTCTATGTACTTCATCTTAAACTGTGGATGCTAGCATTGATCCAGGGACTAGCATTGCAATCACAGGGATCCTTTTCCTTTATAAAGGAGGGATCTTACAAAAGAGAAGAAGAAAGGTATGATAGTAAAGAACAAGAGGGGTAATGCTTCCTCATTTGAAAATACTTGATTCTTCTTGCTTCTTGTGCCTAACTTAAAGGCGTTCAAGAAAAGTACTTGTTGGGATATAACCCAGGAGTTTCCTTGAGTCTTGGAAGTTATTACTTAAGTAATGACCGCTCCTTATCCTTTTAGTTTGTTTTTTGTGCCAAGAATGACCTCTAATGAGAGGGAAGTAAGATTTGGGGAGTTGTTGTCCAGAAACAGATTTCTGTCCTCCACCAAAAACATTTGTGAGGAGTCTCTATAACTCGGATTGATCTCAAAATTTACGAATAAATGCCCCAGTGTGTTATCTAACTTTCGTTAGTTGAACACTTTTTTATTTGAGCAATATAAGATGTTCGAAAAAATTGGTTTCTACCTGCTGGTCTGTTTTGACAGATTTCTGCCATTATTTGCATTTGCTTCTTATTGATTCCTTTTTGAGTTCTCTTTAGGTGAATTGATATTTTTGAAGGAGTTACTACATTAGCTAGTGTTTTAGTGAAAATCCTTGTTGTTCCAAAGCTTTGCCAGAGGTCTAATATCTTTTGAATACACTAATATTGCTAATGAAGATTGTGTGAAGTTTTGTATGAAGGAAAAATTTCAGGTGTAGAGAGAGAATGATGCAATGAGATGAAGAATGGACAAAAGCTCATGCTTGGGGATGCCACCATGGTGTCATCCCAAGAAATATCCAAGAGTTACAAGCGTTAAAGCTTATGAGTGCCCAAGGCATCCCCTTCTTCATCAATAAAAAGCTCAGGTCTGTCTAGACACTTCGTTTTTATTGTTTCATGCACAGTTGTGTTGTTCTTGGAGAGTCTTAGGTTTCGTTTAGTTTGCTTAGTTGTTTAGTTTGCTTGAATAAAGTAGTTTGGACCCCCGTTCTTGCTGTGTTGTTGCAAATAAGTTGCTTGGTGTTGGAAAGGAGTAGGAAGTTCTTGCTTGATAAGTGCAAGAGGAGCTTGCATTGACTGTGACTTAGACTTTAGCATGACATGCTAGGTGTTGTTTTGACCTTATGCTTAGTGATTATTGTTGTAGCATTACTTGTTCCAAACAATTGGGATTACTTAGTGTGCCTTGAAAAAATTATGCGTTGTTTTAGCATGCAAAAGCATATTATTATGGTATTCTCCTTTGATGCTTTGTTTGGGTTGACATGGCACATGCTCACACCATGTTATGACTATGAACAAGTCACCATAGCCTCTATGATCATTTAGTCCTTGACTTGTAGTATCACTCTTTTCTTTGATTAGTAATGCTTTGTTGCACTGCATGATTATGGCCATTATTGCTCTCTTAGTTGGTTGCTCCCAGTATTTTGCTAGACTCCACTTGTATGAGTAAGTTCTACGCATGCCTCCAACTCCTAAGAAACCAAGTTATTCCAAAGTGTCCACTATAAACTCCTATGCATGGTGTGTTACACCATTCCAAGTATATTCTTGTTTTCAGCTATCTTCTAATTAAAAACTATTCTGTTATGTGAAAACTTAGTGATTAAAGCCCTCTTGAACTTTATGGCACACTTTATATTCTTTGCCCCTAATAAACTTGAACCATTGTGACATCTTTGTTGTATATGCTTGCACTTATACCATTGTGACATCACGCAACTTGATTCTCAGTCGACCCGAACTCTGCCTTTATAACTGCCTAGTTACGGATCAGCGTTTGACAGAACCTAAGTCGGTGATCCTCAACTCGGACTATGCAACAACCTCAGGTCTAAGTATTACATTAATTGAGATATACAAATGACAACTTGTTCATTGTACCTCAATATGGGTCAATCCGACTCGCTAAACTCTTTAGCCGAATCTGTGTAAGTCGGAATAGCATCTCCATACTCATGACAAGTGGAACCGAGTCATCAAGCCGACTTTCACATTGGTCTAAGTTGTGTGTCCAGCACAACCTCGATGACCAAGGATATTTAGTACAAACAACATGAATGTATAGTTCCACAGCCGAATCACATATTCAATGATACACATCAGATGTTTATACAAGGACAACTTAATATCTTTATGAATACAATGGGAAATATCATCATACATGATTGCCTCTAGGGCATATTTCCAACAGTCTCCCACTTGCACTAGAGTCAATCTTCCGATATCACATGTCTAAGCATCTCATGCCCATGGCTCTCAGGTGCGCCTCATTCTTCAACTGGGGTACGGCTTTGTCAACGGATCCGCAATATTTTCATCCGTGTGTACCTTTGAATCTAGACGTCCAAATTTTACACATTTTATATCAATGGAATCAACAAAAAGAGTACTTTCCAGCCATGCACTTTGTTAAGTGATTTTCTTTTGTAAAATTGGTTGTTTTTACAGAAACATGTATAGTCATATTTTGTGTATAAAATTCATTCTAAAAATGTTTTTAGGATAAAATCTTTGGTAAATGGTTTGTTTTGAACCTACTGACCATAGAAACCAACTTTTGGATTTAAAAATATAGTTTGTGACTCTTAGGAATTAATCCTTTGAATAAAAGCATTTCTAGTTAAATAAAAATGTTGGATATGTTTTAAAAATGCTTTTTCAGTAAAACCTTTGGAAAATGTTTTGAATTAAACTCTCTAACCCTAAACACCAAGTTTTTGGAATTAAAAATATATTTGGTGAATCCTATAAAATTATTACTTTGTTTAAAGACATTTCCAACAAAATAAAAGGTGCTGGATTTAAAAATGGAATTTTGATGAAACCCTTTGCAAATGGAATTGTTTTAAAACATTATGACCATAAACACTAAAATTGGTGTTTAAAAACATTTTGGCTAACACTAGAAATTATTCTTTGAATAAAATCAATTCTAGGAGAACAAAAACTGATTTAAAGTGGCCATTTTTCTAACTTGTTATCAAATGGCTTTGCCACTTTGATAAATGACCAATAGGTGTGTTAAAATGTTTATAACCTACTAGAAACCACTTTTCCAAATAAAACAATCTTTGGCATGCTTGCATGCATTGCTTTGTTTTTATTATTTTATGAGTTGAATACTAGATTGAATTTGTGCCTTGATTGAATTATAGTGAAATTTGAAGAGTGTGACTATTGCAAGATCAAGGAGTGAACTTATATTCTCTACCAATAAGGCAAGTGGTGCTTCATACTTTTGTCCAATTATTTTCACTATGCATTAGTGATATTTTGAGTAGGACTTGCATGGAATTTTACTAAGTATGCTATGCCATGGGAAATCCTAGTAGATGATGCCTTAGTAGAATTTCCTAAGTTAGGATCCCTACTCTTATCATGCTTATCTTAGCTAGTAGAAAACAATGGAGGATTATATTCATGCTATGAAATATTTCTAAGTCAATGACTTGTGTTTTGTTTAATAAAACAACTATGTAAATGAAACACCTAGGTGGAACGGTGAGAGTGGATTTATGTTGAGTGGTTACACAAGGCCAGAGGACTGGTGAACCTTGTGTATCACACTTATGGAAAGCCACCCAGGAACAAAGAGATTTGAGATGTCAAATGTTGAGAAGCTTCAAGTGCAGCTACTTGGCATTATGGGCTCTAGCTAGATCATATAGGTTGCAATGACTTAGCCAAATGGACAGTTGGTGGTAGGGGATGATAGGTTTGGGAAAGCGTCCATTTTGATCTAAGGGAAGGCTTCCAAAAGATCTTGTATCGATGCATGTTGAGTCTTGTGGGGAAAGTGCACCACCTCTCGAGAGAGTAAAATCTAAGTACTTAGCCGTGTCCCCTACAATGGACAATTTGAGCATCAAGACATGGAATCTTTCAAGAATGTCCTCATCCCAATTTCTAATTTGAAAACTTGTGGTTGAACAAGGGTTAAAGGATCTTCAATCAATGATTGGTAGATGCCTTGGGTGATTTTCGCCAAACAAAAACTTAGTGCTTTCAACTTATAAGGAAAATCTATTTTGAGCAAAGCAAGCCTAAGATCCTCTTAGACAAATGCATATAGATGATAGTTACCACTATACTACCATAGTATCACTTGCCAATACAATTCAAATGTATTTACCCTTGTGGCTGTAACTTATTATGTTGAAGGTTTGTTTAATGTTAGTGAAGTGTGTTGATTAGGATTACAAGTCTACAACCAACATGATTGCCTGTGGCACTTTGAAGATAAAGGACTCCATGCTATATAGTTATTTCTGCTGCATTGTAATGAGATAGCCAAATGAGCTATGTAAGATGTAATGAATTATTTTATTCCTGGTTATAAAGTTGTATTATGACCTTTGTTTCTTGATATTACATCTTAACTGTGGATGCTAGCTATTGATCCAGGGACTAGCATTGTAAACACAGGGATCTCTACCTTATTAAAGTTTGGGACCTCTACAGATGGTATCAGAGCACGGTGTTGCCTGTAGGATTGTAACCCTAGGATTGGACAAAACCTCTTAGAAATATAGGAGTTGTATTTGTTCCAAAACTTATTTACAAACAATCTTGTACACTCTTTCCTCAACCGTTTTGGTTTTGATTCTACATCTCTTCTATTTCAAACTTGATGGACAAAGCCTCCACCATGAGCAAATGACTTCAACTTCACCATCACCAATGACTTCAACCTTAATTTCATCAAGGACTTCAACTTGGACATCACTAATGACTACAAGTGAGACAAGAATGTTACTCAAGAATTGAAGACTTAGAAGGAACCATCATCACCTTTGAAGTTTGTGGCCAAGACACAAGAATTTCTCCAAGGATACAATGATCTTGTTCAAGAAGAAACAACCAAGAAGAATGAAATGATCTCGATAAAATCCCATAGTTGGACGACCATACTAGTGATTAGATCAAACACACCAACTTGTGTGGTCTAGCAAAAATATTTTGTTGCCTAAAAAAATGTGAAATGTTTGTTTGTGATTGTTTGCACATTGCTTGTGTGAATTGTTGTGTGTGATTAGACTTCTTCCCTAGAAATCTTTTGCCTATTCTAATCCCAATCCAACCCAAACAGATGACTTCTTCAAGAAACTCCAACATCTAGAATGGTGACAACAACAACCAAGAGATACACATGAGAGAACAACTACTAGCAAACTAAACCTAGTTGAGTCAAATGACAACTCAGTTTTTAGCCAACAACAATGAGTTAGACCCAACCATGGAAATTTTTTTGGAAACCCAATCCCAATTGTTGCAAAGAATGACCAATCAAATGATCAACATGATAACCAACTCTCCCCAAGGAGATTGTGACAACAATGATGTCAAGGATGATATTATTGAAGGAACTCAAGATTGCCATATTTGTGGAGACATGGATCACACTTCTAAGGAGCATGTGGACCAATGCCCTAATTGAGAAGAGAAACACCCAACTAATCAATGCCCCACATCTCTAGTGACTTGTTTCCTATGTGAAGGAAATGATCATGTCCCTATCCAATGCCCCATCTATCCTATAGTTCAACAAATGAAACAAGATGGAATGCATCAAATGTTTGGAAACCTCCATAAAGGAACAACTTCTACCAAGAAGGATGAAGGCAAAGTCAGAACCATGCCACATAAGGCCAAATCCAAAGTGACAACAAAGTGTTGCTACTCTTGTGAATAAGAAGGTCATATCACTAGTAACTGTCCCAAGAAGAGAGAAAGATTTCCCACCTTGGAGGTGAGATATGAAGAGCATGAACTAGAAGAACTCATAGCTTTGGAGAGACCCAAAAAGAAGAAGAAGGACATAAGCCAGTTGCAATGTTACAATTGCAAAGAGATGGGACACTATGCCAGTGATGGCCCAAAAAAGAAGAAGAACCAAGGAAACAAACAAGAATCAATGATACCAAAGGAAAAGAAGGATATTAGCCAAGTGATGTGTTTCAAATGCAAAGAGCTAGGCCATTATGCAAACAAATGCCCAAATAAGATACATCAAGATCCCAAATAAGCCAAGATGTAATCTAGTTGAAACCTTTTTAAGGGTGGTAGTACCCTAGTTGCCTTGAAGCCAACCAGTAACCTCTAGTCTTCCCAAATCTTGGGACGATATTTCTTTTAAGGGTGGTAGCCTGTCACATCCCAAAATTTTCCAAATTTTGAAATGTGAAAAATAAATAAACAAAATAAATAATTGTTGAAATTTAGGGTGAAAAGTAACTTTTTGTTTCAAAATGGAAACATCAAAACCCAACTTGAACAAATTTGAATAAAATGGAATCCAACAAAATTCAAATCAAGTGAAATGCATTCATCAATGAATGTATCTTGAAATTTAAACATTTGGAAAAGTAAACCAAAACCCTAAAACCCTAATGGAAGAAAATCATTTCCAAGATCTCTAAGACTATGGATTTGATCCATATAAAAATTTGTCAACAAAACATTTATAAATGATCAAAAATGATAAAAAAATATTATAAACCATAGAAAGTGGTTTCATTTAATTTGAAGCCATAGATAAAAGTTTATGAATTTAATAAGGTAAAAGGAAATAATAAAGATCCTATCTAAAATCCATACCAAATGGTGATCAAAATAATCCTAACACGATTTAAAAAGATAAACAAATATTAAATAAGATTTTACAAATTGGAATCACCAAGTTTGGATCTATAAATAAAAAGATATTGATTTTATAAGACAAAGAAAGAAATGAATAAATAAGGAATATTTTAAAGACAAATTAAATCTTGGCCAAATCCATCAGTAAATGAAATAAAGATAATCCAAATGAAATAAAGGGATAAGGAATATTCAAATAAAATAATATGGCCTTACCCAAATTCTATTTCATTTAAATGAAGACAAAATCCCTAATAGAAATGATTAATTAAATCATGAGAAAATAGTAAATTGGAATTTACCAAAGTGAATTTAAAAGCTATCTAATTAACTTAAAAGAATTATTTGAATAAAATTTATATGGAATTAAAACCATGTTTGATTTTATTGGAATAAAGACAATTGCCTAATTTAAATGATTAATAAATCATATTAAAATAGTTCAAATAATTCAAAGTGAATTATTTAACACCCTATTAAATAAGTAAAACCTACTGAAAAAGGTTTGGTGGAAATTAGAGTTCAAATAAGAGTTTGAAAATATAATTTAAATCCTATTTGAATAAAAACAAGTGCTTAATTTAAATAAAGAATAAACCATAATTGAATAAAGGAATTATTCCAAAATGGTCTTTAAAAACACATTTATAACAGTACTAAAATATATTGAAAGTTTGGAAAAGTTTTGAATTAAAAAGAGGTTTGAAATCATTTGAACAAACTCAAAACAGAAAAAGAAAACAGAAAAATAAAAAGAAATAGGATAAAAAATGGGAAAGAAACCAGTCCAGCCCAACTAGCCTAACAGGCCCAACTTGCATCCCATCTTCTTTCCCTCCCCGAAACGTTTTCTCACCAGCATCTAAACCCGCGCAGTCACTGATATGTAGAACCCGCCGTTTTCGCTCTCTCTATCACTGATGAAGTGACCCCACCTGCCAGTCATCTTCTTCACCCGCGCGTGACCAGTTCGTCGCTGTTTCTGGCATTGATTCCGCGTCGTTAATATGATTGATTGCTGCGCTAATTCCTCCCAGCGACCAAGCACCCTTAAACGCCCACGCCCTCTCTACATTTCCCCTTATTCTCCGCACCCTCTCTGTCACCAGGCTGTGCGAATTGTCCATTGCACCACCACTGCTCCGACGAGTTCTTTTCCCCGATTCCAGTGACGACATCCCTCCCCTTGCTCCCTGGCCTCCACGAGACTACTCCCCATCGCCAGGCGCACCCTCCAGTACCACCCACTTGCCCGCGCGTGCCCCAGATACTCGACTACGTCTTCACCTGAGTGTCGCCACCGTCTGCCATTACTCCGTCTAGCTTCCCCGGTAACCTCTGACCGCTCCTCCCCCTCTCGATGACACTCTCATACTCTCCTCTCTCACGCGCATCTAACGCACCCTTCGTTTTTCCTTGGCATGCCTTGTAGCTTTGCCTCCGTCAACGACAAAGTGTGGCTGACGGAAGCAGGAGCTCCGGCGAGCAATTGTCGTTAACCCCGTGCACCCCCTGTCTCCCCACGAGTACGTTGAGCATCAGCAATGCACGGAGAATCTGGTGAGCTACTCCTCTCTATCCCGCGCTTCCTAGTTTCAACGTTACGCCATCGCCTGAGCAACGCCGCCGCGCGCCACCGTCGAGCGCCGCCAGAGTATGGTCAAAACATTTCAGGTCGTTAGATTTAAATCGTAAGGACACGTTAGATCCACTTAAGCGAGAGAGTAAGTTTGCATCTATGCCGCACGATTCTAATCAGATCCAACGCACCATGTAGCTCGATCCGTGCGAACCGCTATGAGCGAATGAAAACACGACGTGTGGCACAATTTTGATTAAATAGACAGAAAAATTTCTATTAGATGGATAGATTTGAAAAATTCATAACTTTGAATCTAGACGTCCAAATTTTACAAATTTTATATCAATGGAATCAGAAAAAAGAATACTTTCCAGCCATGCACTTTGTTTAGTGATTTGCTTCTGTAAAATTGGTTGTTTTTATAGAAACATGTTTAGGCATATTTTGTGTATAAAATTCATTCTAAAAATGTTTTTAGGATAAAATCTTTGGTAAATGGTTTGTTTTGAACCTACTGACCATAGAACCAACTTTTGGATTTAAAAATATAGTTTGTGACACTTAGGAATTAATCCTTTGAATAAAAGCATTTCAAGTTAAATAAAAATGTTGGATATGTTTTAAAAATGCTTTTGAGTAAAACATTTGGAAAATGTTTTGAATTAAACTCTCTGACCCTAAACACCAAGTTTTTGGAATTAAAAATATATTTGGTGAACCCTATAAAATTATTACTTTGTTTAAAGACATTTCCAACAAAATAAAAGGTGCTAGATTTAAAAATGGAATTTGGATGAAACCCCTTGTAAGTGGAATTGTTTTAAAACATTATGACCATAAACACTAAAATTGGTGTTTAAAAACATTTTGGCTAACAACAGAAATTATTCTTTGAATAAAATCAATTATAGCAAAACAATAAGGGATTTAAAGTGGCCATTTTTACTAACTTGCTATCAAATGGTTTTGCAACTTTGATAAATGACCAATAGGTGTGTTAAAATGTTTATAACCTATTAGAAACCACTTTTCCAAATAAAACAATATTTGGCATGCTTGCATGCATTGCTTTGTTTTTATTATTTTATGAGTTGAATACTAGATTGAATTTGTGCCTTGATTTAATTATAGTGAAATTTGAAGAGTGTGACTATTGCAAGATCAAGGAGTGAACTTATATTCTATACCAATAAGGCAAGTGGTGCTTCATACTTTTGTCCCATTGTTTTCACTATGCATTAGTGATATTTTGAGTAGGACTTGCATGGAATTTTACTAAGTATGCTATGCCATAGGAAATCCTAGTAGATGATGCCTTAGTAGAATTTCCTAAGTTAGGATCCCTACTACTATCATGCTTATCTTAGCTATTAGAAAACAAGAGTGGATTATATTAATGCTATGAAATACTTCTAAGTCAATGACTTATGTTTTGTTTAATAAAACAACTATGTAAATGAAACACCTGGGTGGAATGGTGAGAGTGGATTTATGTTGAGTGGTTACACAAGGCCAGGGGACTGGTGAACCTTGTGTATCACACTTGTGGAAACCCACCCATGAACAAAGAGATTGAGATGTCAAATGTTGAGAAGCTTCAAGTGCGGCCACTTGGCATTATGGGCTCTGCCCAGATCATATAGGTTGCAATAACTTAGCCAAATGGACAGTTGGTGGTAGAGGATGATAGGTTTGGGAACGCGTCCATTTTGGTCCAAGGGAAGGCTTCTGAAAGATCTTTTCTCGATGCATGTCGAGTCTTATGGGGAAAGTGCACCACCTCTCGATAGAGTAAAATCTAAGTACTTAGCAGTGTCCCCGGCAATGGAAAATTTTAGCATCAAGACATGGAATCTATCAAGAATCTCCTCATCCCAATTTCTAAGTTAAAAACTTGTGTTCGAATAAGGGTTAAAGGATCTTCAATCAATGATTGGTAGATGCCTTGGGTGATTTTTGCCAAACAAAAACTTCGTGTTTTCAACTGATAAGGAAAATCTATTTTGAGTAAAGCAAGCCTAAGATCCTCTTAGCCAAATGCATATAGATGATAGTTACCACTATACTACCATAGTATCACTTGCCAATACAATTCAAATGTATTGACCCTTGTGGCTGTAACTTATTATGTTGCAGGCTTGTTTGATGTTAGTGAAGTGTGTTGATTAGGCTTACAAGTCTACAACCAACATGATTGCCTGTGTCACTTTGAAGATGAAGGACTCCATGATATATATTTATTTCTGCTGCATTGTAATGAGATGTCCAAATGATCTATGTAAGATTAATGAATTATTTTATTCCTGGTTATACAGTTGTATTATGACCTTTGTTTCTTGATATTACATCTTAACTGTGGATGCTAGCTATTGATCCAGGGACGAGCATTGTAAACACAGAGATCTCTACCTTATTAAAGGTTGGGACCTCTACACGAACACTTCGCTAATGGGGTATCCAAGCCTCTCCAGAGACTGCACATAACCAACCATTTTGATCACATGTGGACTCAGTGGATCACCATCCTTAAGCTTGCAACTCAGCAAAGCCTGAGAGACTTGATACCTCTTAGTCTTCACCTGAGCCTGGAACATACTTTTGAGGCTTTCAATCATATCGTAGGCCTCAACATTCTTGAACTACTTTTGCAAGTCCGGTTCCATGTGAGCAAGCATAAGACAGTTAATATCCGTGGACTCATCCTTAGCCCGACGGTAGGCATTGGTGGCAGCGATAGTCGCATTCTTATTCGGCTCATCTGGAAGTGGGTTGTCTAGGACATGGTCCTTCTTTTCTTGTTTGAGAACAATTCTCAGATTTCGATACTAGTTGGTAAAATTAGTGCCGTTTAGTTTATCTTCGTCAAGCATAGTTGTCAATGCAAAACCGGATATCTTAGAGTGACTGCTACTTGGTGCCATGATCTACAACAGAAAAAATGCAAAACACTTAATACATGTATTCATAAAAGATCAAGCATATTAAACACTTTAATATTTTATGCTCCCACTAGAACCAACACACCTCTGATGGTTACTTAGTGATTCAGGATCCTAAATAAGCAAGTCGGCTAGTGATCTTTAGCATCACCGCTAGCCTCCAAGTGATCTAGGTAGACAACTCCTTGTCAATCATATCTCATACGACTCCTGTTGGACGGGTGGCATCACATGCCCTGGCTCCCGTACGACTTTTCCCCGATCCGCACAACCGTTGTGATAAACCCGTCTAGCTTTCTGAGTGTTTCCGCAGTAAGAGTCCGACTCGATCCCACCTAGTTGGAAAGAATTGGCAGCACCTCAATTTTATGAGCCCACTACCAAAAATGTCCAAATTGTGATGGTGCAAACACTGGCGGGGAAACCGACTAGACCTTCTTTGAAGGATTAAATTTTACCGACTATCTAATAGAGGTAAAACATAGACATAATAATAACACAGAATAAAGCAATTATAATGTGAAATGGTATGGCTCCCTTCATGGCGATCTCCATCTCCACAAAGCCTGTAATCCGACTCGTGCCAACTTTTGTCACTTGACGCCTTACTCCATGTCTCCAACATGTACAACGCCTTGCATGCCTTTCGGATTCTCCAAACAACTACACTAGCTTAGTAAAGTAAATTAACAGGAGAATCCGACACGTAGGTCGTTATACCATAATATGACAGCACATAGGCTCCAGCCGGCTGACAAAACCGGGATTCGCAGATCACGTATGGATTACACACATACATCACATGCACATGAACCATACCATTCACAACTTCCTGCAAAAACAAGTTATGCATAGATACAATATCTACCAGCGTTGTGAAACTCGCAATGACATCTAAGGCGCTACGAAAGGGCGAAGCCGGCGGTGCCGATTCGATCATTGTTCTGATTCGATCAAACTTTTTGATCTTCGATCACCACCTCTGGATTTACGTGTCGGTCTACCACGCTACCGGAAGCCGACCGGTAGGGGTATGTCGTTCCACGACCTCAGCAGTATGATCACGGAAATCAGATCTACCATTCTCCGAGTACATTTGATCCAATCAACCTCGTACAAAACCGATCTATCTCATAGATCGACCACCAAAACAGCACATAGATCTCATCTACAGCCAACCGCATAGCATATATGCGAGATCTCGAGCCTAAAACCAGAAGCTATTGCTCTGATACCACTGTTGGGCCTTGTAGAGATAAAACAAAAACTTTTCCCTCTAACATGGTGATCCCAAGATCTAGCTGAGGTAGAAGGCCACGGGGTTTACAACTAGACGCGCAGTTGCAGATTACTAATGAAGCGCGTCAGTTGATGTAGTGCAATCCTTTGCGATCCGGTCGTCCTGGTGCTGATCGTACAGCACCTCTGCTGGTATCCACACGTACAAGGAGGAGCACCGGCGGAGAACTGCTAGGTTTGTTACGACAGCAGGACTACTGTGGAGCTAGAGTTTCCAACACATGGAATGACCTAACCGATCAAAAATGATTAACCCTTCTGGGTTACTGTGCTCCACTATACATAGGGAGTGAACGTGGGCTCCACTCTCGTGGCCCATTCACTAAATCCCATATAACACTAGTCACCACGAGTCCGACTCACTGACTCAGTCCTAATCCGGCTTGGGTCCAACCCAACCAGATTTCCGGTTCAGATCCAATCCGAACTTGCTCCCGCTCTTAAGTGTGTGACCCCACAGGCTCATGGCTACTTGGACACGATTGGAGTCCGACTCTCAATCGATCAGTCGGTAGGGGCTCCTAGTAGAATGTGCCGACTGCCAAGTACCAAATAGTCAAGACGACTTGCCTTTCCAATGCGACTTGCGTCCGAGTCCCTTTTGCCTCATGATATACCTTGTCAGACTATATGCGAATAATTGCCATCCCCTTAAATAGTCTGACTCTCTTCTCGATCCGAGATAAGTGATTCATCCGACTAACTCTTAGTCGATGGCCTCGGTTAACACTTAACCGAGTCGTGCATGGCCATGCTTTCCGAATCATATCATCCGAGAGGGCCCAGAGAATATCTCTCCAAGTGGAGGTGCAAAATCCCATCTTGGTTATTCACATCATGCAACTTGATTCTCAGTCAACCCGAACTCTGCCTTTATGACTGCCTAGTTACAGATAAGCGTTTGACATAACCTAAGTCGGTGATCCTCAACTCGGACTATGCAACAACCTCAGGTCTAAGGATTACATTGATTGAGATATAAAAATGACAACTTGTTCGTTGTACCTTAATATGGGTCAATCTGACTCGCTAAACTCTTTAGCCGAATCTGTGTAAGTCAGAATAGCATCTACATACTCATGACAAGTGGAACCGAGTCATCAAGCCGACTTTCACATTGGTCTAAGTTGTGTGTCTAGCACAACCTTGATGACCAAGGATATTTAGTACAAACAACATGAATGTATAGTTCCACAACCGAATCACATATTCAATGATACACATCAGATGTTTATACAAGGACAACTTAATATATTTATGAATACAATGGGAAATATCATCATACATGATTGCCTCTAGGGCATATTCCCAACAACATGTGTGAAATAAAGAGGGAACATGTAAGTCCATGGAGTTTGTATCCTGTGTTAGAGAAACGCCTGGGAACGCCTCGGCCGCTAGCCTAAGCCATGCCTAATCATGGTGGAATCTTGCAGCATCACCATAGTGAGCCATCTATGAAGCATCCTCAATAAAAACCTATGCACATAGTAAATAAAAAGATTGCTGAGATGCTCATTGCCTGCTTTCCTTGTCATTTTGGTTATGGGAAAGCTCCTGTACCATGTGCAAGGGGTACCCCGTTTGCGGTTCTCAATGATATGCAAATACTTACAATGACAAGAACTTACCTGGGCCCAAAGTTGAGTATGCATGAGGTGTGCCCCTCGTATTCAAGGGACTTGAGATTGCCAACTTATACTTTGTCAAGCATATACTCCATCTTTGTCACTTAAACCTTAATCACTTCAAGATGCTTATGATAGGGGCAATGAGGGATGAAAGCTAACAAGTACCATAATTTTTGGAAGCTCTTTTTGAAACTGGTAATCCTTGTTTCCTTTATAAAAGGCCTTTCTTCCACGACTATTGAGTCTCCACCTTCTACCTTTAGGCACCATTTAGAGAGCATAGTTGTCATTCTATGTGCAGTGTTCCAAATCTTATTGATTGATGCATATTGTGTTATTACTTGTTCTTATGCTATTTGTTTCTAGTCACCCTTGTGAACTTTGAAGGTGTCCTATGCATCCATATTGCTACTCTATGAGGGACAAGCTGATTGCCACTATGCTATGTTTTCTGTATGTGAAACAAACAAACGTTTTTCAATGCATATTATTCATGATCTTTGTTTGTAGCTTGTCATGTTGCATGCATAGTTACTTTGTCCTAGTGTTAGAACTCCATCTTTCTTGCACATGTTTAGATTTCTTTGATCCCAGCTTTCAATGCTTGCAAATGGTTGGATCTTTATTGTGAGGGTGCATGTCACCTCAAAAATTATTCTTTTATCACTTACCTACTCGAGGACGAGCAGGAGTTAAGCTTGGGGATGCTTGATACGTTGGAAACGTATCTATAATTTTTGATGCTCCATGCTTGTTTATTTTCTAATTTGCTTTGCTTGTCTACACTTTGAGGTGCTTTTTACATGTTTTCTGGTACTAACCTATTAACAATTTGCCACAGTGCCAGTTGCCTGTTTTCTGCTGTTTTTGGTTTCAGAAAAGTTAGTAAAGAAATATTCTCGGAATTGGACGGGACAAACGTCAAAGTAAATTACTTTCCGTTGGGAACTAGAAGTCCAGAGGGGAGCCGGAGAGGCGGGCTAGGGCGCCCAGACCCCCCTAGGCGTGGGTGGACCCTGCCCCACGCCTGGGAGGGGTGTGGGGCCCTTGGCCGCCGCCTCGGCCTCCCCCTTCGCCTATAAGAAGCTCCCGATGCAGAAACCCTAAGAACCCGATCAAATCTCCATGAAACCGTCTATAGCCGCTGCCACCATCGTCCCTAGATCGGGGGTGTCTGAAGTTCTTCCTTGAACCGTGCCAGAGGGGAGATCATCCCGGAGGCCTTCTCTCTAGTATGATGCGTGAGTAGTTCCACCTTGGACTATGGGTCCATGTAGTAGCAAGATGATTGTATCTCCTCATTTGTGCTTTCATGTATAGATCGTGTGAGCTCCGTTCATGATCAAGATCTAATCTATTTGTAATCATGCATGTTGTGTTTGTGGGGATCCGATGGATATTGAGATTATTATGTTGGTTTGATTAATGGTTTTGTCTTTATGATTCTGTCATGTCTGTGTTGTTTGTGATCTTGCATGCTCTCCGTTGTTAGTAGCTATCTTGGCCAAGTAGTTGCTAGTGACTCCAAGAGGGGGTATTTATGGTCGATAGTGGGTTCATGCCTCTAGTTTCCAAGGGAAGTTACAATAATATCTTCGGTTGTAGATGTGTTGTTGCTACTAGGGAGAAAACAATGGTCTCTTGTTCATGGAACATGTGGACTATTTACCTTACACACTTTTCTTAAATCAGTTGTCTGTTGCTTGCAACTTAATACTGGAGGAGGTTCGGATGATAACCTGAAGGTGGACTTCTAGTCATAGATGCAGTCGGATGGCGGTCTATGTATCTTGTTGTATTGCCACATCGAATCTCATAGGATCTTTCTGACTAGTAATTGCATTGTGATGCCTTGCTCAGTTCCTGTCAATTTCCCTGCTGTAATGTTTTTACCCTTCATGCCATGTTGTTTATCTAAGGAGAGCACCTCTAGTTAACTATGGACCCTGGTACAATATTTACCATTGATACATCTTACACTGTTACTTGTTTACTTGCTTCAGACCACCATTACCTTCCACACAGTACGTTTAATCCTTTGTTATAGCAAACCGGTGAGCTTGACAACCTCACTGATTCGTTGGGGAAAAGTCTCGAGTTTGTGTTGTGCAGGTCTCCGCGTTGCTTGCAACACCTGTGTGACGTTTCCTTCCTCCTTCTGGTTCGATAACCTCGGTCTCTACTGAGGGAAGACATGCTGCTATGCTCATCACACCTTGCTCTTGGGGTTTCCAACGAAGTGCTCCACGTCAGCACCATCAGATGGTTGTATCTCCTCCTTTGTGCTACCATGTTTAGATCTTGTGAGCTTCGTTCATGATCAAGATCATATATTTGTAAGCATGCATGTTGTGTTTGCGGGGATCCGATGGATATTGAGATTACTATGTCAAATTGATTAATGGTTTTGTCTTATTGATTCTATCATGTCTATGTAGTTTGTTATCTTGCATGCTCTCCGTTTCTAGTAGCTATCTTGTCTGAGTAGTTGCTAGTGACTCCAAGAGGGGGTGCTTATGCTCGATAGTGGGTTCATGCCTTTATTTAATCTAAGTGAAGTGAGAAAAATCTCTAAGGTTGTAGATGTGTTGTTGCTACTAGGGAGAAAACAATGGTCTCTGATACGTCCAATTTGCATCACCATTCTGTATCATAATTTGCCTCTATTCATTGATATATTTCATATTAAGAGGTGTTACTTATGTATTTTTATCTGTTTTTGCATGTTGGATGATTCTTGGAGGATGAACTGCCGGAGTGAGGATTCTGATGGAAAAAGAGGTGTTTTGATGCATTTTTGCGAAGATCAGAAAAATACAGAAAAATTATGGAAAATCATATTTTCCCAGAAGACGAACGAAGCCAGAAGGGGGGTGGAGATGGGCCACAGGGGGCCCACACACCCCCAAGCGCCCCCCGGGGCCGTGCCTACAGGGGGTGTGGCCCACTTGGCCGGCCTCCGACTCGCCCTCTCGCCTATATCTTCTCCTCGAAACCCTAAAACACGCGGAGCCACCATAGAAAGATTCCGCCACCTCTGTGGGGCAGAAAACACCGAGAGAGAAAGATCTCTCCGGCAGACAGATTTCTACCGGGGAAATTCCTCCCCGGAGAGAGGAGATCGTCGCCATCAACACCGTCATCAAGCTAGGCTTCATCGGGATCATCATCATCCACAACATCAGCTCCACTAGCAACATCATCACCACTCCATCCCACTGTAACAATTGTGTTGAATACTTGCATAGTTCTTAGGGGAAACTTTCCCGGTGTTGATTACTATTGTAGTTGATGCTTGTGAGTGGAACCATTCGATTATTGTTTATGTTCAGATTGTTATCCATCACCATATCATCTTTGATCTTGATCCATATGATGTCTTGTGAGTAGTACGTTTAGTTCTTGAGGACATGTGAGAAGTCATGTTCTTAGTAGTGGATTTGTGTTGAGATATTATTCAATGGATTAGTATTTAAGTTGTGGTGCTATTCTTCTATTGGTGTCATGTGAACGTCAACTACATGAGACTTCACCATTTATGGGCCTAGGGGAATGCATTGTGTATTTGGCTACTAATTGTGGGGTGGCTGGAATGACAGAAACCTGAACCCCCGTTAGGACACCATTGCACAAGGGAGCGTACAATCTTAGAGTTTAGGGTTGTAGTTAGGTTTATATATTAATTGATTTCCTGTAGTCGTGGATGCTTGGATGGGGGTTTAATCACAAGTGTGTACTAGTCCAAGTAAGGTCAGTGCATTAGCACAGGTTCACCCACACAACACTTACAACACCAGAGATGACTACTCAGCTATTTGAAGCGAAAGCACTTGACAGAATTCCCATGTGTCCTCGAGAACGTTTGGTCCTTATAAGTATTTCCACCGGCTTGTTATTTGCTAAGAAAGGATTGGGCCACTTGCTGCAGTTGTTCATTGTCTTTATTACTTGCACTTTGTTTCTTTGCTTTATTATAAAACCCCTAAAAATCCGTTTGCTAAGTATTTACAGAGATGTCATTCTCCATACCACTAGTCAACACCTTCTTCTCCTTGTTGGGATCGGCACTCCTATTTATCGAAAGTTCTATGATACACCCCCTATACTTGTGGGTCATCAAGACTTTTGGCACCGTTGTCGGGGAGTGAAGCGCTATTGAAGAGTGAACTGGTAAAGGAAACTTTTACTGTGAGTATTGCTTTTTATTTCTGTTTATTACTTTGTTTCCAATATGGATAACCCACTTGGTTTTCTGTTTGGGAAAACTACTACCACTGTTAGGGTAGTAGATGAACCACCGCTTGTTGAGATAGATCCTTTTAAGATACCTACACGTATTGTTGATCGTGTTATGGATAATTATTCTTTAGGGGATGGAACTATCCACCCTAGTGATCATTTGCTTTTTATACATTAATTATGCGGGTTGTTTAAGTGTGCAGGTATCCCAACTGAATAGGTTAAGAAGAAGTTACTCTCTATATCCTTGAAAGGGAGAGCTGGAGAATGGTATGAGCTGCTTAAGAATGGGCAATCCATGGAATGGGAGGAAATAGTACCTCTCTTTTATTATAAATTTTATCCTCCCAGTGAATACATAAGGATAGAAATCTGATATATAAATTTTAGCCTCATGATGGAGAGAGTACAGCTCAAGATTTGGGGAGATTGAAGTTACTAATGCTTAAATTTCCTATTCATGAACTCCCTAACAATATTATTATCAATAACTTTTATGCTAGGCTTTCTCTTCATGATAAAGATTTACTAGATGCTTCTTGTGCTGGATCATTCACACGTATGAAGGAAGAAGCTAAATGGGATCTCCTAGACCATATTCAAGAGAACACTGAAGCTTGGGAGAATGACAAAGGAAGAAAATCAGGTATAAATTATGATTATGAATGCATAAAATATTTTATGGGAACTGATGAGTTCCGTGATATTAGTAATAAGTTTTGTCTTGGCTCCCAAAGTATTGCCAATTGTTTTTAAGCCTTCGCCTCTAACATAGAAATTCCCAAAAAACGGTGGAATAAGTACCATGCACCTTATAAAGATGTTGTTAGTCATGTTCCTATTAGAAGCACTGAAGTTTGTACTATTGATCATATTTTTCCTGAACCTTATATTGAGAAAATACCTTTCCCAGCTAAGGTAAAGGAGTATTCTATGATGATTAGTGCAAATGACAAAGGTACAAAGAAAACTGTGGAACCAGATAAGCAAACAAATATTGAGCCTGTGGTAGCTATTGTGAAAGATCTTGTCACTAGAAATATAGAGGATGAGCACATTGTCTTCTGTGAAGATGCTTCTAATATTATTTCTCATCCTAGTAAATCTAGAAAAGCTAGTGTTCTTGTGCTTTCTGTGAGAATTGGTGACCATTGCTATTATGGTTTATGTGATATTGGTGCTAGTTCTAGTGCTATTCCTTATGAGATTTATAGGGAAATTATGCATGAAATTTCTCCTTGTGAGCTTGAGGACATTGATGTGGTTATTCACCTTGCTAATAGAGAGACAATTTGCCCTATTGGTATTGTAAGAGATGTGGAGGTCCTATGCGGTAAGATTAAGTATCCTGCTGATTTTCTAGTGCTTAATTCAGCAGCTAGCAAAACTTGTCCTATTATAGATTTTAAGAAGGAAAAAGTTTTGACTAAGTTTGATGGAGATTCTTATGAGTTTAATGTTGGGGATATGCTATATGGGTATCCTCATAGCATGTCTCTTATCCGGATAACCCGGGTGGCCCACAATTGGTAGCATGGCCCATGGTCTGCTGGGCAGCCCAGTTAGATGGATCCAGAAGGGAGACCCATGCCGGATAAAGGAAGGCTACGGTGGAGTCACCAGCGTACCTGGAGCCTTGGAGTACAAGACACACTAGACTAGTAATAGACGGTGTAGGACTCTATAACCTGTCCGGCTAGGACTTTTTCCTGTAACCCTAGGACCTGGCGACTATATAAGTCGGGCCTATGGGAGCCTTTAGGGCACAACCTGAGACGACAATCTCAGACAACTTCACATAACCTAGCACAGCGAACCTATCTCTATAACTCTGCTTATTGCCATTATAGTGATTTATAGCAGGAGTAGGATTCCGCCACCGTTGTGGGATCTGAACCTGGGTAAGTTGTGTAACCTCATACCCGTCAACCGTCCGCCTTCCCCCATGTCTCTAAACACGCACTGTGAGGACCCCTCCATGGCGTACTCGTCGGCAATACCACGACAGTTGGCACCCACCGTGGGGCAAGAGGCGATTCAGGCTCTTCAGCTGGCAAGGACCAAGATCTTCGTGGGAATCGGCAAAACCATAGCCATCGGTCGCGTTCTCTTCTCCGGCAACATTCCGATCGTCCCTCCCGACGAGTTCTGGATCCCGGCGAAGACGAACCCTATGCGGTGTTTGATCGTTCCTATCGGAGATATCCACTTCTTCATCGGCGAAACCGACTCGGGCACTAGTTCCCTGGGGAGCATCAAGACTCGCACAGACCGCTTATGGGTAGGATACGCTCGCGGAAGGATCGATGTCTGATCTCTCTTCGGAGTTTGCCAGCAAAGATCGGAAAAATTCAAGGCCCACCCAAACCGCCCCTATGCAGGATATAAAGGTGGAAGATCACTGCAAGTCCGCCGGCTTCGTCCATGCATCTGGACAATAGAGATCCAAGTTTGTCGGCATGGTTACTATCTTTGATCTGGCGCGTTGCGTTTAGAGAGAGGGCGAAAAACCCCCGCGATTACCTTGCCAGATGGCTCCGTATACGGGCAGACCTGGCACATTACCCCAATGATGATGCCATGTATCACTTTGTGGAAGGACTGGACCATGGTACTCTTCTCCGGCATTCTCTAAGGTGGCCGCAGGCTTCGGGGTGTCTTACCTTTCAAAGCATGGTAAACGCCGTCAACAGCTACGTGGAGGCCGAGGGGGCAGCTCAGGCGGATCTTGCGCTCCTTGGCAGAGCGTCGCGGCCTCTGCAACCGCCATCACTGCCTCGGGCCTCAATCGCCGCAGTTGCACCACCGCCTCCAGTCATCGTCACTGCTATCGCACCTCCACCCCCGTCATCGAGGAAGTCCTAGCACCCTCCGACTCTGTGATTAACGTGCTATACGCCGACTTTAGTGCAGATTGAGAGGAGATAGACTTCAGTCCAGAAGAGCGAGACTCCACCATGCAGGAGATGGAAGAGGAGTACACGCGCGACGAGCAAGCCAACAACGCCGTCACGTCTCGAGAGGTGTTTGTCACCATTGGGACGACGATGGATGAAGATCAACCCGGACGAGATCCTCCTACGTCTCTGGACAAAGGGAAGGGACCACCTGTTGCGGCTTACAATGATCGCGCAAAGGTCATGACTCCTCCGCCTAACCCAGTGCAACAGCCGCAGGAACTCGGGACCGGTCCGAGCAATAACAGCACCGCAAACTTGCCACCTCCGGCATCTACGTCTGCTGCTACCCAAGTTACTCCAGCTGATAGAGTGATGTACGGAAATCTCCTTGTCGAGCCACTGACCATAGCTCATATCCGGAACGTGACCTAGCTTCACGAGAAGTGCCAGCAGCTGTTGGAGGAAGCGCAAGCCATCGCGGAGCAAGGCGCTAAGCTAGATCGAGATCTGGTCAACGCGCAGAAATCCATAGAGAAAACTAGAGAAATGGAGGCCGAGTACAAGACTCTGTTGTAGTAGCAGAAGGCCAAGAAAGCTCTGGCTCGCGTCATCAACGATCCTGGTGTACGGCGAAACCTACGATGGGCTCCCCCGAAGCCGGCACAAGCCAAGCCATACATTGTCAGTGAAGGCAGGCAGGTGATGCCCACTCCTCTCCTCAACCTCGCCGTCGCCAAGACCCTTCTGGAGCAGTATAGATCGCCTGAGGGGGTGGACCAGGTCTATGACCTAGTAGCCAAGGCGGTAAAACAGCAGGAAAATGCCACCTCTTAGAGCCTTGAGTCTGACCCAGTGCTTTGCCAGTCTAGCCAGTATAAGCCGCCAAGGGACAGATCTCCTCTTGATGTCAGGTCCAAGACGGGTTCATCAGAACGAAAATGGAGGGATGCGTGCAACAGGAAGGATGCTATCCCCATATCCTCTGACCACGAAAGAAAAGGCCCAACCTCGTCGCCCATCCCCACCGCCCCGCTCTCCCGACATCACGAAGACCCCAAGGCTCACCGTCATAAGGATATGCCCCCGGCAAGGCAGAGCGGCATCATCATCCATGACAGTGCAGAGCAGACCCGTCATGACGAAGAGCGCAACTAGGGACACAAGGAAGGTTGCGGCATGACCCTTCGCGTCCGACAAGCAATCACGATAGGCGTGAGGCGTCGCAGCAGGGTAATAGCAAGAAGGCTAACCCACCGCCACCTCTGCCTCCGTCGCCACCTAGCAGTCACCACGGTGGAGGAGGCCCGCGTCATGCACGCAGCCCATCCCCTGTTGACAAGAAGAAAAGAAACCCGGGGCCATACGATGCACGTTCGCGGATCGATAGGATCCACGAGGCCCAGGAAGGACCATACCTGGGACCATGTTGCTTTGGACCTGTGATACGGTCCATAACTTACCCCAAAGGTTTCTAGATTGAAAATACCATCAAGCCCTATGAAGGCACCGCTAAGCCAGCTACATGGTTGCAGGATTACGACAACGCGGTAGAGATTTCCGGGGGTAACCCCAATGTTTCCGTCAAGTACCTCCCATTGATGTTGGCGGGCACAGCCCGTCAATGGATTGATGACTTCCCAGAGAAATCCATCTACAATTGGTTGGACATGCAAGAAGCATTCACCAAGAACTTCGAGGGTATGTACAAATGTCCCGGCATTGTTGGCGACCTACAGCGGTTCGTGCAAGAGAAAGACGAGACATCTCGCGTCTACCTCTCCCCTGGCTGGATATGAAAAATTCCTGCGCAGGAGTGCACGCCCAGACGCCATGGCCGCTTTCATCGATGGGTTGGAAAGGGGCACGTTGCTTCGACCTAAGCTGAAGCGCTTGCAGGACAATCACCAGCTTGACTTGAACCAGATGATTCAGTTGGCTAGTGAGTTCGCAGCTGTTGACGATGATGCTCGCGGCTCTCTGCCGGCAACGGCCGTTCCAACTCAAGCTTGGAGGAACAGCAGCACAAAGAAGAAAACCGCTCCAGAAGAAAAGCAAACTCCTGACATGGTCGCCATGACCTTCGCAGGACGAGGTGATGGCGGACAACATGGACGAGGACGGGGAGTTGGTCATGGGCAACAGCGAGGAAGTGAAACTACCTCGGCAGCACTCCGTGTTCCCTAGACCTACGAAGAGTACCACGGTATGTCGTGCGTCGTACACGTCGATGTCAACGGAAAGGCCACCCATACTAATCGACACTGCTAGTTCGTCAACGACCTCAAGGAGGACCCGGCGTCTGGCTACAAGCAAAGTCGGAAGAACATACCACGAGGCAAGGGCAAGGGCAAGAATAAGGAGGAGGAGTCCAAGGATTCAAGTGACATGGATGAGGATGTTGACCCCAAGCACGCCGCCTAGAGCGATGGCAAAGGTAAGAACCCCTTCGAGAAGAAGGCAGCAGTTTTCCACACTTTCCTTGGCACCCCCACCGTCCGACAACAGAAGACCTCTATGAGGTACTGATGGACACTCTACCCCCAGTTCCCCAGTACCTGCACTGGTCGGAGATTCCAATTACTTGGGACAGGAAGGATCACCCAGACCTTGTCCCTATGGAGAACCAATACGCCATGGTCATCAACCCTTTGATTGATGGCATTGAATTCACCAAATGTATGGTGGACAGTGGAAGCAGCATCAACATCATGTACCTGGATACACTGCAGAAGATGAACTTGACGGAGACAAACCTAAGGCGGACCAACACCATCTTCCACGGTGTAGTTCCTGGTCGGGAGGCTCGGTCCCTTGGGTGCATCACACTTCAGGTTGCCTTTGGCGATGTTAATAATTACCGCCAAGAGGGCATGACCTTCGAGGTGGTCCCCTTCAAGAGAGTGTACCACGTCACATTCGGCCGCGACGTATTCCACACCTTCATGGCCAAGCCATGCTTCGTCTACAACAAACTCAAGATACCCGGACCAAACGGTGTCATCATCGTATCCGGAAGCTCTGCCAAATCTAGGGACTGCGAGATTAATGAAGCAGCCTACACGGAAGCTGTACTATACAGTGAAGAATTCAAGGAGATCCAGAGCAAATCGATGACTCAGAGATGCCTGCGTCGAAGAAACAGATTTACGACTCCGCTCCAGCATTCAAGGCCGCCATCGACACCAAGCCGGTGGAACTTGTGGTAGGCGATGCCTCCAAGACCACCGCCATTGGGACGAACCTGGATCCCAAATAGGAAAGCGCGCTCATCGAGTTCCTCCATGAGAATAGGGACACCTTTGCCTGGCAACCTGCCGACATGAAAGGTGTACCTAGGGAACTTGCCGAGCACAGCTTAAACATTGAACCAAAATGCAAACCAGTGAAGCAACCTCTACGATGCTTTGGAGATGAGAAGAGACGCACCATAGGCAAAGAGATAACTAGGTTACTTAAGGCCAGTTTTATCCGAAAAGTCCTTCCCACCCAATGGGTGTCCAATCCTGTACTTTTCCCCAAAAAGGGAACCAAAGAATTAAAAATATGCGTTGATTACACCGGCTTGAACACAGCATGCCCCAAAGATCCGTTTGCTTTGCCGCGCATTGAACAAGTCATTGACTCGATGGCTGGCTCGGAACTTTTGTGTTTTCTTGACGCATACTCAGGATACCACCATATCAAGATGAGGAAGTTGGACCAATTGGCCACTTCGTTCACTACTCCATACGACACGTTTTGCTATGTTACGATGCCCTTTGGGCTGAAAACACAGGTGCTATGTACCAGCGGACAATGCAACGTTGCCTACACGATCAAATTGGTCGGAACATGCACGCCTATGTGGACGGTGATGTCAGAAAAGTCAAATGACTTAATCTCCGACTTAAAAGAAACCTTTGATAATCTCCGGAAATACAACATGATGCTTAACCCTAAGAATTGCGTCTCGGGGTTCCAGCTGGCAAATTGTTGAGCTTCATCGTTTCCCAGCGTGGAATCAAGGTCAACCCAGAGAAAATCAAGGCCATCTTAAACATAAACTGTCCGACATGCCTAAAGGACATACAACGACTAACAGGTTGTGTTGCAGCAGTTAGTCGGTTCGTCAGTCGACTTGGAGAGAAGGCTCTGCTGCTGTACAAGTTGCTGAAGAAGGCGGACAAATTCACGTGGACGGACGAGGCAGATGCAACATTGAAGCAGCTCAAGGAGATTCTTTCCTCAATGCCCATCCTTGCAACACCCGAGCCTGGAGATCCCATGTTAATTTACATGGCGGCAACCAACCGGGTAATCAGCATCGTCGTCGTGGTAGAGCGGAAGGAACCAGGCTATGAGAACGGAGTTCAACGACCAGTTTACTATGTAAGCAAGGTCTTGATGGAGTCCAAGTAGCGTTACACTCACTACCAGAAGATAGCTTATGGAGTATTCCTTGCTTCTCGGAAGCTGAGGCGTTACTTTCAGGAGCACCCAATCATAGTGGTGAGGAAAACTCCACTATCCGACATTATCAACAACAGCGATGCTACGGGAAGGGTCGCGAAGTGGGCATGGAACTTGCCGCCTTCGAGATCACCTATAAGATACGCGGCGCTATCAAGTCACAAGCCTTGGCGGATTTTATTGCATATTGGACGGAGATGCCAGATGCTATCCGTTGCAGGAAATAGAGTACTGGGTGATGCACTTTGACGGATCAAACCTGCTCAACGGCTCGGGGGCTGGTGTACTTCTACAGTCACCAACTGGGGACAAGCTACACTACGTTCTACAGATCCACTTCGAGGCTACGAACAACATGGAGGAGTATGAAGCACTCTTTCACGGATTACGCATAGCCAAGGATATTGGCATCAAGCACATAGTTTGCTGTGGAGATTCCGACTTGGTTGCCCAGCAGGTGGCTGGCACCTAGAATGCACGGAACCCTATGATGGCGGCATATCAAGACGAAGTGGACGAGATAGCCAAGAGCTTCTTGGGCTACGAGGTCAATTATGTACCTAGGGAGCAAAATGAGGCGGCTGATGTACTGTCTAAGCTTGGATCAGGGCGCAAACGAATTCCGCCAGGAGTTTTCCTAGAGCATCTACAGACACCATCCGTGAAGGGAGCGGACATCGACAACCCGGATAGATCTGACTCTTTCGTCCACATGGTGGCAAAGGTCCCTCCGGCTTGGACAAAACCGCTCATGGAATATCTCGAACACGGAACTTTTCCCGACGATGAGGTCGAAAGACGGCAAATAGTATGTCGAGCGAAGATCTATACCATAATCAATTGATAGCTCTACAAAAGGAGCACTAGTGGGGTATAACTTAAGTGTGTTTCCCAACAAGAAGGTATTGAAATCCTACGCGAAATCCATCTCGGAGATTGCGGGCATCGCGCCGCTCCTCGATCGTTGGTCGCGAAAGCCTTCCGGCAAGGATTCTACTAGCTGACCGCGAAGGAGGACGCTGACAAGCTGGTTGAGACATGCATGGATGCCAGTATTATGCCCTACAACCACATGTTCCTGCTGAAGAATTGCGAACAATACCAATAACTTGGTCGTTTGCAGTCTAGGGGCTAGACATGGTGTGTAACACCCTCGCCTGATAAGGCTTAGTTCATGTGTATAGTGCCAATCCCTGGATCGGTTCACTGACACACACAGTACAAAATGATACCAAATATAACTGTGCATCATAAATACAACGAATATGATCCAGAATTTACATTATTTATTCAAGTACACAGCGGAAAACGAATACAAGGTAGATCTCCATCCTCCAAATGTGCCACAGGAGAACAATTATTGAGTGGAGTCTTGCGACCTATGAACGATTACTCAGATACGATATACCCTGCAACATGAAACGTTGCAGCCATGAATGGTCAATACATTGAATGTATGGCAAGTAGGCTAAAGTGGTTAACAACATATCTATCAACTACATGCTTATTTGGCCAAGTGGAGTTCAGGCTCATTTGCATAAAGCAACAGTTTTATCCTAACATTTGTAACAAAATAGTTTTCCAATACGATAAATAGGACACTCTGGTTCACTCCCAGGTGCTCCTACCCAATTATGTTCACCCAACAAGTTTTAAGTAATTAAGAAATAAGGATGAGTGAGAAATATCATAGCATCAGTATCAGGTTGCTCAAATTGTCCATAACCGGGGACATGGCTAAGTACTTAGTTTATACACCCTGCAGGGGTTAGTACACTTTACCCATGTGACTTGGCCAGCCCAGCTCGTACCACCACTCTCATATTGGGTGATGATAGGGAGAAGTCCAAGAAGGAACCGTTCGGGAAGTAGCTCCCCAAACCCGACACGCACCGGTCCAACCTACACTATTCTACATCTCTGGATACGTGAGTTCGAGTTACCACAACCTACTGAGTCCAACCAACCGCCCATTTCATTATTGGCACATGGCTGCACATGAAAGCTATCAAACAAAGAAACCAATCCTTTCTCAGTGTCATGGGTGCCTTTCCGCAATGATACCACCAAAAATTATCAATCCCATCACACCCAGGAGATTCATTTATTAAGTTGTTTTAGTTTTCGCAAACCAACACATTTAGAATCAACATCAGTGATGTAACCCAGCCCTCGTTCATTATAGCATGGCTAAGCACATCTACCAACGGTGGCTCATAAACAAGGAATGCTAGGGAATAATATGGGACATAGCATAGCATATACACATCAATTCCTACATATACAATTCTACAAAAACATCTACAATGCATAGGAAAACAGTAGGACATTTATCACCAAGATAACACCACTTTCCTTTGTTGTAGATGTAGTCGATTAGATAATCCTCACAATCCTCATAGATATAATGGTTGCACTCGTCATAACCACAATACTTGCAATCATAGTAGTTGCAATCACACACGTTGCACTCCTCGCAATCTATCGCGCAAAAAATTGCATACAATCATAAACAATAGCACATACAGATCAAACAAACGCAACAAATGCATGCATGACAATTTAATAAGTAAAAATGCTTGTTACTTTAGTTCTATAAACAATATTGAAGTATATGATGCATGCAAGAGGCCAATTAATGCAATGGAGTACTTGTTATTAATAATTACTTGCCAATATAGGGGGTTTTAATAGTTCTGTTATAACGCCTGTTTTAACTGTCGGATTAAATTTGTTTCTTGGGTATACTGGATAGAGGACGTTATTACGAACCAATAGGCGTTGGCTTCACCCTAATCGGAGTTAGATCTTTTTGTATGATTTAAATAGTGTTTAATGGGTTTTAAAAGATTCATATAGTTTCTGTTGCCTACAAATCAAACTAAAATTATAACTGTAATCTACACGGAATTGTGATTCCAGGGACATATCATTTGAAATTTTCTGAATAGTATTTATTGTCTTATGAATTTATTACCCTAAATAAGCCATTAAACCATTTATTTAATTATTGCAAAACCTTATAGTATTTGCCTGAACTATTTGCATATTAATGATCTACATGGAACCAGCTTTCCATCGGTATATTATTTATATTTTTGTGATAAGCAATTAATTTACTATCAATTTAATGATTTATGAAGCCATTAAAACAAATTAAATTGCTACGGGGTAAATAGTCTGCAAAAGCTGGACCCAACCAGATATTATTAATCTACATTATAGTAGCTTCAATTTGATATATTGTTCATATTTTTCGGAGTTACATATAATTTCTTATGAATTTATTAACCTAAAAGACCATTAAAACTAATTAAATTACCGCAGTAACCACGTACAGTAAAAGTTGGATCTATTCTGATAAGATGATTCTACGTAAAATTATCTTCAACTTGATATATTATGCACAATTTTTGGATGTTGTATGAATTTCTAATGAATTTTACAAGTTAGATCTATAATGTGTAATTTTAAATTCGAACGGAATATTCCAGAGAATATTCCGCTGACTGGACAGGTTGATTTTGCATGCTGACTGGGACTAGATGCTCACCTGACGTTGACACGTGGCGAGATCTGGTTGGCTCGTACCCCTTCGAGGAATCGATCTAATCCTGGCCGTTGGGATGAGATCCAGTGGTTAGGAGAGGAGATTGACCCGATTTTGGCTCAGAATAGACAAGAAATAGATCTGTGTTAGAGAGACAGATCCATAGGACAAATTGAAAAACTTACAACATGAAAGTTGTGGGGAATTATTATTCCTACCTTCTCACCAAAGGAATTTGGATTTGAAGAAACGAGTGCGAGTACATCTTGGATTTACACCGTCAGATCTGAAATATTGCGATGCGAAATTCTCCGGCTGTGGTGGATAAAAAGAGGTGAGGTTTGTCGGAACTGAAAGATTTCAACGAGTTCTTCAACTTTCGTTTTTTGACCTAAGGCAAACGACGAAGTCTAGATGGGTTAAAAAGCGAAATAAAATTCAGGCATATGTAGATTCGGGATTTCGAGAAGAGAAACTCGTACAGTTGTGGCTCCATGAGTTTATATGGAGGTTTAGGACGGTGGGGAGATAGGTTTTGGAGTAGGTAACAAGTACAAACAAACCAAGTTAATTTGGAGTTGTAGATTAAAAGTTACGAGTGTTTAAATAGAGATAGGTTTAGAAAATAGGTTTTTGCACGAATTTTAAAGCAGCTAGACACGGTGGTCACGTACGCCCGCGTGCGTGGTCGGCTGGCTGGGCCGGTTCGGTCCGGATGGGCCGGCCCGTTAGATTTTTTTCTCTTTTTCTTTTCTTTTCTTTTTTTCTTTTTTTATTTACTTGTTTCCCTCATATGTTTTGCATAGGAACTCCAAATGACGCGATTCTTTTTTCTAAAATTTTCTAAAATCGAATAGATTATTGTAGGATCATATTTATAATCTTTTTACTAGTTTGGAAGTAGTGGGTTTATAAATCCTTGTATATTTCATTTTATTTATATCTTTATGTGTTTGTATTTGTTCCATAACTTTTTCATAATAGCTTCAAATGAGCTCAATTTTGTTTCTAAAATTTTGTAATATTCATGGGATCTTTTTAGGGTATAATTTAACAATAATCGCTGCCTTAGCAATAGTGGGTTTTATAAAGTCAATTTAATTACCTTTAGGAACATTTGAGCGAATCAACTATAGGATTTAGATACCAGGATTTGGATTCAGTTTGTGAGAACTTTGCATGGATGTAATGAAATGCTTATGAATGCTTCACGATTTTCATTTTGAAATCTTGCACACCAATTCTACAATCCATAATCAATCCATGCCCTTTTGCCTATATGGCTACTTAGGTCATAACAAAAGAGTATAAGATTTTGAATTCAAGGTCGAGAGGATTTTCTATTCAAAAAGTTTCTGATCTTTGAGAATTTTCAACATAGTCAAACAATCAATCAAACTTCTTTATTTATTTAAAATTCCAAAATTAGGAGAATTTTGGGATGTGACATGGTGGGACCGTTACAGACGGCACCATGTGGGTTTACGCATATGCTAGTAGCAGTTGATAAATTCTCTAAATGGATAGAAGCTAAACCCATTAGAAAGCTTGATGGGGAAAATGCCCTCGGGTTTGTCCAGGATCTAGTGGTGAGATTTGGTCTCCCACATAGCATTATCACCGACAACGGTAGCAACTTTTCAATCGGAGAAGTGGAGGCATATTGTTGGGAGAAGGGTATCTGACTTGACCTTGCATCTGCGGAACATCCACAATCCAATGGTCAGGTTGAGCGTTCCAATGGATTAATTCTGTAGGGAATAAAGCCTGGGCGGAAGAATTGCCATATGTGTTGTGCAGTTTACGAACTACACCCAAAAAGATCTACCGGCTACACCCCTTACTTCATGGTATATGGAGAACAAGCCATCCTACCTTCTGACATACTTCATGATGCACCAAGGTTTTCCGCCTACGATGAAGATGCCGCTGAAGAATCCAAACGCCTCAATGTGGACCTTCTCGAGGAGGAGCCCGTTTTGGCACGCCAAAGATCCGCCGTCTACCAGAAGAAGCTATGCAGCTACCATAGTCGCCACGTTCGGCATCGCTCATTTAAAGAAGGGAATCTGGTGCTCCGACTTAAGCAGAAGAAGTCACACAAATTATCCCTGCCATGGGAAGTACCATTCATCATAAGCTAGGCGCTACTCAATGGGTCTTACTACCTCGTTGACAATCGTGAACTGAAGGATAAAACCAACGAGGATCATAAGCGTAAGCGACGTGACCCGGATGATGACTACCAGGAGGTTGATCGGCCATGGAACATAGAACAGCTACGTCATTTCTACACTTAGCATTTTTTATCTAATTGTGCACCTCTTATATGATCAATGAAATAAATCTCTTTGGTTCACTCATATTTCTGAGTCTTTTATCACCTTTAGTGTTCATTTTTGGATCATATAAAACTTTTATGCACAAGCTTTGTGATTCCACTTGTGAAAATTCCGCCTACGGGTGTTAGCTTAAGTTTTCTGGTCTACACATTTTTTGTCGTTTTATGTCGATTCTGGAGTAGTGACTTTCGACACTTATTGTTGGCAATTTTGTGCTTAGGTTATTGACGGTGCCATTGGGCATCATCACCTGAGCGCATGGTTCCGACAACGAGTCTTCCGACTCATGAAAAGTCAAGCATAAGAACCAAAGTAATGGATAAGCCAACACTTGCTTAAAAATATATATATACATGCTGGAACTAGTTATTAAGTAGCAGGACATACACCATTGTTTTTATCCTTAAGTTAACACATAGTTTTTTCCGCATAACATGTTATATAGGAAACAAATATTACAAGTTTTTTTATTCCTCTGGCGCGGGCGACTTGGAAGCAACATCATCGGTAGCAGGAGAGTCACCCTTGAAGTCGGCAGTGTTGAGGGACTCGGAGGAGCTTTGGTTGCTGCCATCGATGGTCTTCATTGGCACAATGATGTTAACGTTGACCAACTCAGCGACTCTGGTGTCATAACCCGCGAGTGACGCCAAGATAGATTCGTGGTTTATCTTTTGGCCTTCGTCAACTACGTCGGGGATACCAGAGTTTACCGTGTCAATGTCGGCATTCTCGTAATGTGCCTTGACCATGGACAACGCCATCCTTGCACCGGCCCGTGCACATGAAGCTTTCCAGCTTGTAATACGCTCGGGCGCTCGGCGCAGGATCTCCGAGAACTTCGCCATAGATTCCGATGCCTTGATATTGATCTGGAGGGGCTTGGTAATCTCTTTGGCCTGCGCGATGGTGATATTGATAAAGTTGCCGGAAAGGACCATGCATTCCTTTGGCGGAGGAGGCGACTGGGTTAAACCCATAGGAGCTGCGAATTCCCAACAAAGGAGCGCATGAGTTAAAAAAATTAGAGTATCTAGACTACAGAAATCCAAGACGGAGAATCACTTACTGAATATGCTGGCCTCAGCCTACCAGAGAGTCTCCGCCATGGAGTCCTGTTCTTGTTGGAGGAGCTTGTACGCTTCATGATGGCGTTGATTTTGCTCATCAGCAGCTTTCTTCTGCTCTTTTAGGATAGAGATTTCCTCCTTCAAGCGGTTCATCTCCTTGTTGGCGGAGTCCTGCAGAACTTTCAATGATTCTTCAGGCATCTTCAGCATGTCCTTCCTCTCCTGCTTGAGGATCTTGTTTTCACTATCCAGCTGCTGAATGTGCTTGAATTTCTCAACAATATCCTTAGCCTTGGAAATGGTTTCTGCAAGTCGGAGAAAAGACCAGTACACAGCAAGTACTCGGAGAATACACAAGATCAAGTCGGAATACGAAAAAGAAAGGAAAAACAGACGCTTGCTCTTGATGATCTGTACCTTCAAGAAGGCAGTTTTACCCTTTTTAGCTTCCAAGTCCGCGCGCATCTTCTGGACTTGTCGTTGGCCATGCCCCTCTGAGCATTCTCATTCTGTGGAAAGAAGAAAATTAAACATTGTTTGGTCTACTTGGAGCATCTAGACGGAAAATTTCCACCTAGACATTCGGGGGCTACAGCGAGAGTTTTTAACTTAGCAATATGCTTAGTCTTTCTTTAAGCGTCTAGTCAGAACTAAATCAATTTTCTATTAGAAACTTGGGGGCTACAGTATAAAGTTTTTAACTCGGATGTATGCTTAGCTTCTCTTTAAGCATCTAGTCGGAACTAATTCAGTTAGAACTAGAAGCTTGGGGGCTACAGTATTGAAATTTATAAACATTGAGTATGCTACTCTTCAAGCATCTAGTCGTAATATTTCATTCCACCTATATGCTTGGGGGATACAGTGAGAAGTTTTCTATCTTAGTCACTCTTAGAGCATTTATACGCAAAGACCTATGGTTTCCCGTCTAAATCCTCGGGGGCTACAGTGGAATATTCATATGAAATGCAAAAAGTAAAATAAAACTTACAAGTGCAATGATCTTGAGGTTGGTAGCACTCTCAGCCAGCAGCTTGCCGAAGGATACACTGTTTCCTTGCAAGATCTCTGCTTGCCGGAGAAGCTCCTATAGACCGCACATCGGAGATGTTGGCGCTGCACCAGGAACCAGAGAAGTGCTACCCGGCGTAAGTACCGGATAGACTATCTTTGGTAACTCTATGGTTTTCTTGGGTGCGGGGGCTCCGCCTTCGGCAGAAGTACCACCTTCCACCACCGCCTTACCGCTACCGATGGCATCCTTAGCCAGAGCTTTAGCCTTTTGGTTTGCGGCAGTCTCCTGCGTCGCCTGTTCGCCGACAAAAACAAGCTTGGTAGAGGCACCTGAGTCCACTTCCATGGCGGAAGGGCCAGTTGTTTCCCTGGCTTGAGAGTTTGTCGGAGCGGAGGAAGGTTTGACGATGGGAGTGACAGGGGCGATGGTGAGAGATGCGTCGCGATGCAGCATATCCTTGATGGGTCTAGAAGCCCCCGAAGTTTCTGAGGACTTCTTCAAGCTGGCAGTGGCTTTCTTCCTGAAACGTGCAAAATGCATAAGTACGGGAATAAGACAGACAATGGACAATGTCAGAGGGAAAGAAGCTTACACAAGAAGGGGTTCTTTAGCAAGAGGGATCCCTATAACCTTTCTTTTCTCCGCCTCCAGGGCGGCGGTAGTCTTGTTGGAGGCTCCACCCTCCGTCTTCTTCTTCTTGCCTCCATCGGCAGCGTCAGAGGTGGAGCTCTTCCGCTTTCGCGCCAACGGAGCATCGTCGTCGGACACGACGGTGACTTCCTTCATCTTTGGATCATAGATTTGAGGAGCCCTGCTGTCCGCATCTATGTCACTGAGCTGTTAAGTGAAGAACCACCGTGTTAGATAAGATGGTAATGGCTAGATGGAAGAACTGGAGGATATGTCATACACAGAAAATAAACAGGTACCTTTGGGCACTTGATCTCTACGAACATGTCATAGATGATTCCGAAGCCATGCTTCTTGTCCTTCACCTTGACAATGTCCTTGAGGCGAAGCTTGACGGAGTCGCTCGAGAAGTTATCCTTGGAGATGCGGAGGCTATCCCTTCTATCGTTGGAATACTCGTCCATCAGCTTCAATTGGTGCTGCAGAGGCTGGATCCGCCTGATGAACCAGCACATGGCTAGGTCCAATCCGGTCAAACCCGTCTCTACGAACCACTCTATCCGCCTTATAGCGCGGGAAGCATCGATGTCGGAGGGAAGGGAGGCCTAGGATCTCCATGTCGAGGCTTCGGAGGCTGCTCCATCGACAAAGTCCGGGTATGTTACTTCTCGGCTGGCCAGAGGGATATATGGGCCGTAGAAGTAAGTACGCTGCCAGTTCTTGCAGGACTCATGGCCGACGATGTCGGGGAACCGCCGGCCAGGTCGGATCTTGAAGATAATGGTGCCACAATTTCTATGTTCGGCCTTGCTGGCTCCTGCTTCGCGCTTGACGGTGAAGAAATATATGAAGAGATCTAGCCTAGGCCTAATCCCTAGATAACCCTCGCAAAGCGCCGCGTATTTGCTAAGCGCTAACATGATATTGGGGGAGAGGTTCTGTTGCTGTACTCGGTAATGATTCAGAACATCAAGGAAGAAGTTAGAGATGGGAAGGGAGACGCCGCGTACCATCTGTGCTTTGAGGTACACATTTTCTCCGGCTTGGGAAGAAGGTGTGACCTTTCCGGCCGGCGCCGCCCGCCAGGCGAGCCCCTCTGTCACGGGGAGATAGCCCTCGTGCGAGTCGTACTCCTCATCCAGCAGCTCTAGCGCCGCTGGATTATGGTCGCCGCCGGTGGTTTCAACCACCGCAGACTTGGGAATGACCTGGCCCTATGGGGGCACGACAACGGAGCTCGCCGGCTTCGCCGTGGCTTCGGCCGACGCCGCCATCGAAGGGGAGGAGCTGCTACTGGCCATTGGATGCGTTCAGAGGTGACTGGTGAGATTGGGAGTTAGGGTTTTTCGCACGTTGAGCGGAGAGCTCGAGGAGGCGCTCGCTGGAGGAAGAAGACGATGCAGGGGAGAATGAGCTGAAAAATAAATTTTCCACCGCAGTTACTATTTATGATCTCCTGCATCAAGATTCGTGCAGCTTGATCGAATGGTTGCCGCGTAGACGACGTGTGCGGAGACGTGCGCGGAAATTTCGCCACGTACCAACCATCATAGGCAACGGTTCGTATTGCTCGCGCAGGAAAAGTGGACATGATTGCGTTCTCTGCATGTGTGAGTTACGAGGCGTTGCTGACCTATGTCTACATCACCCTAGCTGTCATAGGCAGGTGAACCATCACATCAAAAGATTCCGGCATGGACAGATCAAGTCCGGCTACCGAGGGATAACTTGTTGCTGTGCTCATCACACCTTCCTCTTGGGGTATCCCAACGAAGCTTCCATGCACCATCAATATTTTCTGGCGCCGTTCCCGGGGAGTCTAAGGACATCTTCACAAGGGGAGTCCTTCGCAACCTTTCTCTTTACATTGTTTTTGTTTTTCTTAGTTTATTTTGCTTGGTTTTGTTTTCCTCTTTTTATCAAAAAATCCAAAAAAAAAAAATATTTTGGTTTGCTTTCTCTTATCAAAAACACAAAAAAATTAGTTCCTATTCTAGTTGTTGGTCTATTATTGCCTTGCTTTCTATCAATTGATGGTTTCTTTGAAACTAGTTCTTATTGGCAAGGTGGGTTCACAGAAGAACAAAAGTATTATTATAAGGAACATTGTTTGTCACAAAAAGGGAAACACTTATGGGAACAAATTGATAAATTGAATACTATTGCTAGAGATGTGTGCTCTACTTATAATGTTACTTATTGCTTTGATAAATCTTGTTGCTGTAGGAGGTATAAACACCTGACTTTTCAATGTGAGTATAATGATAATGTTACCATATCTTCTTATGTTAAAGTAAATTATGACTTTTATAATGTGGAACAAATTGAAGAATTTATTGCTTTCAAGGGTGCATTTGAACTTGCCAGTTTGCTTGAAAATATTGATGATGCACCTTACGCATATGAGGTTTATGAGATACTTAAATTTTGCTTTGATAATTACAAGGAAGACAATGGCTATATTTTTGAATATTTTAATAGGTGTTTTCCACAAATGGAAGAAACTAATTCTTTGCAGGAGCTTATGGAAGAACAAATTGCTAAACTGGAAGCTCGTTAGATGAAAAAGATGAGGAGAGTGATGAACAAAAAGAGGAAGAATGGATTAGCTACCCATGCCTACCTTCTAATGAGAGTAACTCTTTATCCCTTACATTATTTGATTGTCCTCCATGCTTACCAAAGGAGGATGAATGTTATGTTCCTGTGGATTCTTTTGAAATATCTGCTATAGGTAAAACTTGTGATAATAGTTATGCTCCTGTTATCTATGATAATCGTATATTTGTGCCTAACTTCGAAATGCATGGTACTAAAGAGTTTTTCTTAGAAAATTTTTATGATAAAGCTCTAGATGATGGTCCTATATTGAATGATCAGTCATCTTGTTATAGAATTGTTAAAAGTGGGTTTGAAGGTTTTAATCCCAATATTTTTGAGCTTGATAAAAATTATGTGTTTGTAGATCATGAAAAACATACTTTATGTGATAGTTATATTATTGAGTTTATTCATGAGCCTACTGAAAATTATTGTGAGAGAGGAAAATATGGTTTTAGAAGTTTCCATGGTACTGAAACACCTCTCTATGTGCTGAAAGTTTTGAAGTTGCTCTTGTTTTATCTACCCATTCTTGTTACTATGTGCTTCTTTGATTTATTTTATTACAAGATTCCTATGCATAGGAACTGGGTTATACTTAAATGTTTTTTTAATTTGCTTTTTGATTCTCTCTTTTACTTCAATTCATATTTCTTATGTGAGCATCTTCTCAAACTATCATGCCTAACTTAAAGGAGTTAAAGAAAAGTACTTCTTGGAAGATAACTCAAAAGTTTTCTTGAGTCTTGGAAGTTATTACTTCAGTAATGACCTCCCCTTATACTTTTTGTTTGCTTTTTGTGCCAAGAATAACCTCTAATGAGAGGGAAGTAAAATTTGGTGAGTTGCTATCCCGAAACAGATTTTTGTCCTCCACCATCAAAATTCGTGTAAAATCTCTGTAAGTTGGATTGAGCTGATATTTTCTGAATACATCCCCCAGTATGTTAGCTAACTTCGTTAGTTCAATACTTTTTGATTTGAGCAATAGAAGTTGTTCTAAAAAAATCGGTTTCTACCTCCTTGTCTGTTTTCACAGATTTCTGCCATTATTTGCATTTGCTTCTTATTGATTCCTTTTTGGGTTCTTTTTGGGAAATGGAGATTTTTGAGGGAATTACTACAGTATATTGTGTCTTTAGTGAAAGTTTTTTTGTTCTAAAGCTAAACCCAAAGGTCTGTTATCTTTTGAATACAGTAATTTTGCTAATGAAGATTGTGTGAAGTTTTGTATGAAAGAAAATTTTCAGGTGTAGAGAAAGACTGATGTAATATGAAGAATAATGGACAAAACCTCAAGCTTGGGGATGACACCCCGTGTCACCCCAGGAAATATTCAAGAGGTACAAGCGTCAAAGCTTGGGGATGCCCAAGGAATCCCCTTCTTCATCAATAAAAATCTCAGGTCTTCCTAGACACTTCGTTTTTATTGTTTCATGCACTGTTGTGTTGTTCTTGGAGCGTCTTAGTTTTCATTTTTGGTTTTTGTTTGCTTAGTTTTCTTGAATAAAGTAGTTTGGACCCCCGTTCTCGCTGTGTTATTTCAAATAAGTTGATTGGTGTTGGAGAGGAGTAGAAAGTTCTTGCTTGAATAGTGCAAGAGGAGCTTGATTTGACTGTGACTTAGACTTTAGCATTTCATGCTAGATGTTTGTTTTGACCTTATGTTTCGTGATTATTGTTGTAGCATGACTTGTTCCAAACAATTAGGATTGCTTAATGTGCCTTGAAGTAATCATGCATTGTTTTAGCACACAAAAGCATAGTATTGTGGTATTCTCCTTTGATGCTTTGTTTGGGTTGACTTGGAACATGCTCACACCATGTTATGACTTGAAAAAGTCACCATAGACTCTATGATCATTTAGTACTTGACTTGTAGTACCACGTTATGCTTTGATTAGTAATGTTTTGTGCTCTACATGATTATGGCCATTATTGATCTCTTAGTTGGTCGCTCCCAGTCTTTTGCTAGCCTCCACTTGTATGAGTAACCTCTAATCATGCATCCAACTCCCAAGAAACCAAGTTATTCCAAAGTGTCTAGTATAAATTCATTTCCAAGTATATTCTTGTTTTCATCTATCTTCCAATTAAAAAGTCTCTTTGTTATGTGAAAACTTAGTGATTAAAGCTCTCACGAACTTGATGGCACACTTTATTTTTCTTGCCCCTAATAAACTTGAACCATTGTGTCATCTATGTTGTATATGCTTGCACTTATACATTGGAATTAGCAGAACCATGGTGTCTTTGGGAACACTTTCAACATTGCGCTTGTACATTATACACAGTTGATATCATGCTCTTTTATTTATGGATGTTATCGGTGTGAAATGAAAGGGGAGCTTGTAAGTCCATGGTGTTATGTATGTGTGTTAGAGAAACGCCTAGGACGCTAGCCCATGCCATGCCTAATCATGGTGGAAACTTGCAGCATTACCACAATGAGCAATCTATGAAGCATTCTTCTTACAAAAAAGAGATAGAAAAAGAAAAAATATTAGAAAAGAGGAAAGAGAGAAAAAAGCACCATCTCCCATGGTAAATAAGAAGATTTCTGAGATGCTCATTGTCTGCTTTCCTTGTCATTTTGATTACGGGATAGCTCCTATATCATTTGTAAGGGGTACCCCGTTGGCGGTTCTCTATGATTCACATGTACTTACTATGACAAGAACTTGCAAATAACTAAAATTGAGTAGCATGAGGAGCAACCCTCGTATTCAAGAGACATGAGGCCAACTTATACTTTGTCAAGCATATACTCCATAGTATGTTCACTTTAACCTTAATCATTTAAAGATGCTTATGATAGGGGAAATGAAAGCTGAAAGCTAATAAGTACCATAATTTTTGGAAGCTCTTTATGAAACTTGAAATCCCTGCTTCCCTTTATGAAGGACCTTTCTTCCATTATTACATTGAGTCTTCACCTTCTATCCTTAGGCACCAATTAAGAGAGCATAGTGGCCATTATTAGTTCTATGTGCATTGTCCCAAAACTTATTGATTGATGCATATTGTTGATATTACTTGTTCGTGTGCTATTTGTATGTAGTCACTCTTATGAACTTTGAAGGTGTCCTATGCATCTATTTGCTACTCCATGAGGGACAAGATGAATGCCATTATGCTATGTTTTCTGTATGTGAAACAAACAAACGTTTTTTAATGCATGTTATTCATGGTCTTTGTTTGTAACCTTTCATGTTGTATGCATAGTTACTTTTTCTTTTTGTTAGAACTCCATCTTTCATGCTCATGTTTAGAGTTCTTTGATCCTATCTTTCAATGCTTGCAAATGGTTTGATCTTGATTTTGATGGTGCATGTCACCTCAAAAATTATTCTTTTTATCACTTACCTACTCGAGGACGAGCAGGAGTTAAGCTTGGGGACGCTTGATGCGTCGGAAACGTATCTATAATTTTTGATGTTCCATGCTTGTTTAGTATCTACTTTTCTTTGCTTTGTCTAAACTTTGAGGTGTTTTATTTGTTTTTCTGGACTAACCTATTAACAAGATGCCATTGTGCCAGTTGCTTGTTTTCTTCTGTTTTTGGTTCCAGAAAAGGCAGAAAATCAATATTCTCGGAATTGGACGGGACAAAAGACAAAGTCAACATTTTACCATGGGGAACATGGAGCCTGAATACGAGACAGGGGGAGCCACCAGGGGACCAGACCCCCTGGTCGCGCGGCCAAGCCTGGTTCGCGCCTGGGGGGTGCGGCCGCCCTGGCTGTCCCTCCTGCCTCGCCTCTTCGCCTATAAAGACCCCCCAATGCCAAAACCCTAAGTACCCGATCAATATTCCACGAAACCGTCTGTAGCCGCTGCCACCATCTTCCCTAGATTGAGGAGATCTGAATCTCTTCCCGGCACCCTGCCAGAGGGGATATCACCCTGGAGGCCTTCTTCTTCGTCATGCCAGCCTCCGGTATGAAGTGTGAGTAGTTCCACCTTGGACTACGGGTCCATGTAGTAGCTAGATGGTTGTTTCTCCTCCTTTGTGCTACCATGTTTAGATCTTGTGATCTCCGTTCACGATCAAGATCATCTATTTGTAATCATGCATGTTGTTTTTGCAGGTATCCGATGGATACTGAGATTACTAAATCAGATTGATTAATGGTTTTGTCTTATTGATTTTATCATGTCTGTGTTGTTTGTGATCTTGCATGCTCTCTGTTTCTAGTAGCTATCTTGGCCAAGTAGATGCTAGTGACTCCAAGAGGGGATATTTATGCTCTATAGTGGTTTCATGCCTCTATTTAATCTAAGGGAAGTGACATAAATCTCTATGGTTGTATATGTGCTTTTGCTACTAGGGAGAAAACAACGGTCTCTTGTTCTTGGAACAAGTGGATTGTTTACCTTACACACTTTGCTTAAAGCAGTTATCCATTGCTTGCAACTTAATAGTGGAGGGGGTTTGGATGATAACCTCAACGTGGATTAGTATTCATAGATGCAGTTGGATGGAGGTCTATGTATCTTGTTGTATTGCCCAATCGAATCTCATAGGATCATGAATGTCTAGTATTGCATTGTTATGCCTTGCTCAGTCCTGTCAATTGCCCTGCTGTAATTTGTTTACCCAGCATGCCATGTTTGTTTTTCTTAAGGAGAACACCTCTAGTGAACTATGGACCCCGGTCCAATCTTTACCATTGATACATCTTCCATTGTTACTGTGTACTTTTTGCAAGCCACTATTACCTTCCACACCATACAGTTAACCGTTTGTTTTCAACAAACCAGTGAGATTGATAACCTCACTATTTGTTGGGGAAAGTCTTGAGTTTGTGTTATGCAGGTTTCCAAGTTGCTAGCAACACCTTTGAGTCATTTCCTTCCTACTACTGGTTCGATAACATTGGTTTCTTACTGAGGGAAAACGTGCTGCTGTGCTCATCACACCTTCCTCTTGGGGTCTCCCAACGAAGCTTCCACGCACCATCAATCTTCCATGATGATGGCTTATAGTGGAAGGGTGACTGTCATAAATTCTTCGCTGACCTCTATTGCTATGTTTCCAATGTGTTCCTTACATATTCACTCAAAATTATTGAACATGTTGAAATGATAAGGAGACACTGTCTTTGGAATAAAAAGACAGAGGATGGTGAACAATGTCACTCCTTGGTGGCATGGGATAAGGTTTTTAGGCCAAATAACAAAGGAGGTATTGGTATTCTAAATTTAGAACTCCAGAATGAAGCTCTGCTACTAAAACACTTTCACAAGTTCTACAACAATATTGACACTCCCTGGGTGACACTGGTATGGAAATCATATTACCAAGGAAAGGTTCCACATGTTGTTGCTCCTTGTGGATCTTTCTGGTGGAAAGATGTAGCCAAAATTATGCCTGTTTTCAGATGCATTTCATCTTTTCATATTGGCACTGGAGAGACTACTCTGTTTTGGAAGGATTACTGGATGGGAGGCATTGCGGCCGAAAATTTCCCAAGAGCATATTCTTATACATTAAATGAAGAGGTGTATGTTAATTCCTTCCTAACAGCTACTAGTATCTCTACAAACTTCTTTCTCCCTATGTCTACTGAAGCTTTTGAAGAAATAAAGCAACTCCAACGGGTGACTAGAGACATTGATTTTGGAGGGGCGTCTTAGGACTTCTGGAGTTATGTTTGGGGCTCAGAACATACTCCTCCAAGAAATACTATGAGTTTTGTTTTCAAAACATTGTCCCACATGCAACTCTTAATTGGATCTAGAAATCCAAATGCACCCCGAAAGTGAAGTTCTTCTATTGGATACTTTTCTCAGACAGGCTGAACACTAGAAATCTGCTAAAACAGAAAAATATGATACTAGAGTCAGGATATAGATGTATCTTATGCAAAAACCCTCCTGAAGAAACAGTGGAGCACCTCTTCTTCCATTTCACTTTCAGAAATCATGCTGGAATAAACCGGATATGTGTTGGTAGAACCAAGCAATACTAGGAAAACAACTATGGATAGACAGAACCTCTGTGGCGCATGGTGCTGACCATGGGCCACAAAAGTTGTCCGGTGGCGTATATCTAGCAGTGCACCACAGAACCTTCACTCTTATGTGGAGCATGTAGTTTAACAGTGCGCCATAGAAGTATGGTGGACCCCAACCCAGGGTTGGGCTACTAAACTTCTGTGACGCATATAGCCATATGTGCCATAGAAGTACTATGTTTGGTGGGACCCATAGCAGATTGGCTTTGACCATGCTCTAACCAACCTTCTGTGGCGCATGTATAGATATGCGCCACAAACGTTTATGTCTTATGTGGCGCATGTCCAAATACGCGCCACAGAATATGGGGTGTGGGCCCCCAAACCATCCTGTTTGACCGCACTCTGACCAAGCTTCTGTGGCGCATATGGTGATATGCGCCATAGAAGATCACAATTTTGTGGCGCATACATATGCGCCACAGAATATCAAAATTCTGTTGCGCATATCTACCGTATGCGCCATGGAACTCGGCGTCCAGATCTGCAAAAAGGTGGCAGCTTTGCAACCGTCTACCACTACTAGAGAAAAGGCCATAGGAGACAAGCTTATAGGAGGCACATTTAGACCATATGCGCCTCCTATAAAATAGGCGAGGCGCACTCCTTCTCCATGCGCCTCTAGTATAAAAATAGGCGAGGCACATATGATAAGAATGCGCCTCCTATAATCCATGTACGGACGAAATCAAGCAGCCCCATATTATGCGAGGCGCATTCTAGTCATATGCGCCTCCTATATATCAGATAGGCGAGGCGTGTATGGGAAGAATGCGCCTCGCATAATCTGTGTGGGCCCGTGTGTTGGTAGGTGCACGAATATGCGAGGCAGATATTGTTATACGCGCCTTCTATATTTGATAATATGTGAGGCGCATATGGTCATATGTGCCTCAAGTAACTCCTGCGGGCCCGGGCGGAGGTAGGTGGCCGCATAGGCAAGGTGCATATTGCTATATGCGCCTCCTATAGTTTGAATTATAGGAGGCACATATTGTGCAATATGCGCCTCCTATAACCTGGCACCTCTTTTTTCCAGCTTTTTGCACATGGAGCCAACTACCACCCCACTCACTTGTCTCACTTCTTCTTCCTCCACCAAGACAAATCTGGTTGCCCCCTCCTCCTCCCCACCTCATTTCCCCCATTGATTGACCATAGAAGCTTTCTCAACCTCCATTGGTTGACACCCATATGTAAGTGAAGTCTCTTGCTCCTCTAGATCTACAACATGTCCATTTACTTCTCCTCTGGCTCTCTTGCACAAGTCGTCGTTGGAGGAAGCGTGAAGGCGTTGCTTGCATGTATGCGCGTTGTCGGAGACACCGAATATATGATTGTGTTGTGGTGCTACTTTTTGTGCTGGGATTTCATTTGAGATGCCAATGTTTCACCGGAATGTCGATTTATTTCTTTTCCGGCGAATTTCTGGCACTCGCGGATTTCCTCTTTTTAGGGGAGGTCATGCCGAATTTTTCCGGCGATCCACGTCCATATATGCTCTAATTATTCTCTTGCTCTTTGTACCGAGCAGGCGGCCATGGTCCGACCACTGATCAACAAATCCCACGTGGATAGATGGATGACATGCGCGAGGGCCGACAGGGAATGCGCAAACAAGACAGAGATAAGATGTCCATGTCGGGACTGCAAGCTGATGTATCTGCTAAGGCACGATTCCGGAATGCTGGAGTCGCACCTGCTTCGACGTAGTTTCATGGATGGCTACACTCGGTGGATACGTGATGACGAATATGATGATGAGGATGTCAATAATGGTGAAGATCAACATGCCAGTCACGATCACGAAGATCAAGACGCCAGTCATGATCACGAAGATCAGGGTGGCACTAGGCATGGACACGAAGATGATCAAGGTGGCGTCGGGCATGGACAGGAAGATGATCAAGGTGGCGCCAGTCATGAACACAAAGATCAAGGTGCCGACCATGATTTGAGATGGCTGCGAGATCCTCATGTCCAAGATCTGCTTCTCAAGGAGACGAGTAATGCCAGAGCCGCCTGTAGAGAGAAAGCTAAGCTAGAGCAAATGGAGAAATATGCGGTCACTCCATTGTTTGATGGATGCAACGACGGGGATACCCGTCTAAATGTAACGCTCAGGGCTCTGGAGATGAAGGCAAAAAACAAAATGACCGACGAATGTTTCAACGACAACATTGGATTCTGTCACGATATTCTTCCCAAGAAGGGGAACATACGTCCGACTAGTATCGCGGAGGCGAATAAAGTCGCGTGCCCTCTCAATCTACTACACGTGAAATACCACGTCTGCATAAATGATTGCATCATATACCGGGGCGAGGATGCGGAGAAGACCACGTGTCCGGTGTGCAAGACCTCTCGATACAAGAGAGGGACCAAGAAAGCTCCTAGGAAGGTGGTGTGGTACTTTCCTCTAACTCCTCGTTTGCAGTGGTATTTCGCAGACCCTAAGGAAGCACAACTCATGCGCTGGCACGCGGAAAGAAAGAGGCCGAAAGACGATGATCCAGAGAAGGAGGAAATGTTGAGGCACCCTTCGGATTCTTGCCAGTGGAAGCCATTGGACCTCCAATATTACCAACATTTCGGGAAAGAGTCAAGGAACCTCAGGTTGGGCGTAAGCACTGACAGACTCAATCCTTTTGGAAGCCAGAGCAACACAGACATCAACTGGCCCGTGTTTGTATGGATCTATAACCTCCCCCCTGGTTGTGCATGAAGAAGAAGTACGTAACCATGAGTATGCTGGTTCAAGGGCCAAAACAAACCGGTACAGACATCAATCTGTATCTCACGTTGTTGAAAGAGGAGTTGGCCATGTTATGGGAAGAAGGAGCCCGTACATGGGACGCCTCGAGACAAGACTACTTTGACATGAGAGCGGCGGTGATCATGACAGTGCAAGACTATCCCGGTTACGGATACTTCTTGGGGCAGGTGGTCCAAGGATTCTATGGGTACATTAGGTGCAAGGATAATACAACGTACCGCCAGCTACAGAAAGATCCCGGTTCCGGTAAAACCGTGTTCCTTGGGGCTCGGAGGTGGCTTCCCAAGAATCACGCCTGGAGAAATCTAGGACATCTGTTCGATGGGACGGTTGAGCTCCGAGGAATCCCGTAACAGAGGAGCGGAGCAGAAATCTACAAGCTGTTGAATAACTGGAAGGAGTGCCCTGCGCCGGGAAACACCTAGAAGAAGCCAGAGCCGTTGCTGAAGGTATTTAAGGCGAGGTCTGTTTTCCGGGACTTGCCATACTAGAAGATCCTCCGCGTGCCTCATAACCTCGATCTCATGCATATCACGAAGAACGTGGGCTAGAGTCTGCTTGCCACCCTCCTTAACACCGACAAGACCAAAGATGGGCCGAAACCAAAGAACGACTTGAAGCATATGGGCATCAGGGATGAACTTCAACCACCACCTAGCGATGATGATGATGAGGAGGAGGAGGAGACAGAAACACAGAATAGCCGTCGTCGCAAGTGAAAAAAGGTTAAGAATGGCAAGGTCAAGATCAAGGCCTCATGCTTCACTCTGAGTAAGAAGGATGCCATACAGTTTACGAAGTGCCTCCTCGGAGTCAAATTTCTGAATGGCTACACGGGGAAGATAAGCAGATGGCTAGACGAGGCGAAGCAGCGCTTTAGCGGGATGAAGTCTCATGACGTCGCCGTGCTAATGACGCAGATACTCTCGGTCGCGATCAGAGGTATAATGGACAAGCACGTCCGTGAAACACTGTTTGGCCTCTGCAACTTTTTGGACGTCATCTCTCGGAAGTCGATAGGCATTAAGCAGCTCATGAGGCTATAGGACGAGATCATGGTGATAATGTGCGAGCTCGAGATCTATTTCCCCCCCCCCTCCCGCTTTCTTTGACGTCATGCTTCATCTGCTTCTCCATGTCGTGGAGGATATCTTCTAGCTCGGTCATGCGTTTCTGCTAAGAATGATGCCGTTCGAAAGGCTCAATGGACACATCAAGGGATACGTTAAGAACAAGTCCTGTCCAGATGGAAGCATACCAAACGGCTTCCTGGCCAAAGAGTGCATCTCTTTCTGCTCGAACTTTCTACAAACCGAGACCCCTCTTGGTCTGCCATTCAACAAGCCCTCGGGAGGCTCGCTGGATGGGGTCACTGCGAGGGTCGGCGTGCAAAGCATGTCAACATGGAGGGCCGAACCAAGGACTTTGAAAGAGCAAACCTGGTCGCGCAGCAACACCTGCAGGTGGTTGATCCATACATACATGAGCATAAACAGTTTATCAAGAAGAATTACACTGATCGGGGGCGCCAGGTCCCGAGGGAGGAAGATGTTATCAAGGAGCACAACTCCGGTTTCACGCGGTGGTTCAGGGAGAAGGTCATAGCTAATCGACCACAGGGAGAGTACTCAGAGGAAGATAAATTCATATTCTCCTTGTCACAGGGCGCCTCGCACAACCTGATGACCTATCAGGCTTACGATATCAACGGATACACGTTCTACACAGAGGAAAAGGACAATAACTACGATTACTAGAAATCAGGGGTAACGGGGATATTCTACATCGATGATGTCCCGGAAATATACTAGGGAAGGATAGAGGAGATTTGGAACTCTACTATGTTACGGAAAAGGTGCCGATGTTCCGTGTCAGGTGGGCGAAGAGCATCGAGAAAGAAGGCAGGTATTTCACCACCATGGTTATACGGTGAAAGACCACCAGCGCGAATGCACCCACGAAAAATGAGCCTTTGGTTTTGGCTAGCAAAGTCGACCAATGCTGGTACATCAAAAACCCGTCAAAGCCTAGCCGGGTTGTCGTCAGGAGAGGCAAAAGGAACATTATCGAAATGGACGGAGTCGCCAACGAGCAAGACTTTGACAAGAATGGTGACCCGAAGATAGAAGACGTGTATGGCAACCAAACACCGTACACCACAAACCTACCTAAGAAAGGACTTCCGTTCAAGAGAAGTAGTGAAGATGTCCCGGACCTAACCTATGAAACCGCGACAAAGAAGGGCAAGAAGACGACCATTGTCAGGAAACGCTAGCTCGCTCCGACCATTTTCAATTTGGGCATATACTCTACTTAACGCACAAGATCGAACAACTAGCATTGTTATTTCCGTGCCCAACCTAAGTATGAGGTAATAATCCAAGTCATTCTTGGTTTGATTTTTTTGGTCTTTCTTCGAAATTCGGATGATTAGAACATGATTTCTTACATCTTGCTGCACCCATATATATGCATGATTCTATCTTGTGAACTGCTAGCTATTGCTTTCCACTGACATAACTAATATCATCTTTCTTATGTGTAGGAGATGGCAAAGAAGTGTTATGTCGTGTACATCGGTCGGGTTGTAATGTAATTGTGAACTTGTACTTAGATAATGTGATTCTGAAATTGAACTCGGAGGTGTGAACTTATGGCACAAACACTTGGTATTGTGTGAAAACTTGGCACTTGTTGATTCTACTTGATGTATGAACTCGTATGTCATGATTTATGTGTAATGTATTGTATTCATGTTGGTTGTATTATGCTTTGGCCAATTTCAATTTTCTAAAAAAAATTGTGTTGTTTATACTGTATCCCGGATTGTATTGTATATTTGAAAATCCATATACTGTTATTTATAGTGATCTGTAAAACTTGAATTTTGGAAATATTATAGGAGGCGCATATAGGACACTATAGGAGGCGCAAATACTATAAATATACGAGGCGCATTGTGAAGCTTATGCGAGTCGTATATGATATGGGCCTCCTATATTTCACATATGCGAGGCGCATATCGATATGCGCCTCCTATAGTTTACATATGCGAGGCGCATATATGCACCTCCTATAGTTCACATATGCGAGGCGCATATCGATATGCGCCTCCTATAATATGCGAGGCGGTGTGCGATGGTGCCAAGATGATGTTGGTGCATGAAGCTTGTGTGGTGCATGAATATTGGCATGGGAAGAAGTTTTTCGTTGTTTCTTGTTTGCCCCCGGTGTGGTGCATGGATGTTTGCCAAAATGTTGATTCATTTCCATTTCGGAAAAATTTTGCACCACCCATATGTCCTACTTTTAGGAAAGGTCATGCCAAATTTTTTCGGCGACCATGCATGTGTGTGTGCATAAGGTGTGGTTTCTAATTAATTAACCTACTCTCTCCTTTTCTCTATACATGTATACTGCGCAGGCAACCATGGTCGTCACAATGGGCGAAGATCGAGTTTCTAGGTATAAGAAATATGTGAAGGCGGACATGATTCATAACAACAAGACCCAGATAAGATGTCCATGTCGAACATGCAAACTCCAGCGCTAGATCGACCATGATTCTAGACAATTGGAGGATCAGCTGCTCAGGCGCGGTTTTATGCGCGACATCAATGAGGAGCTAGCAGCAAATGGTGGTGGTCATCATGAAGACGAGGGCGGGCGAGAAGACAAAGAGTCTCTCGGCGGGCATGGTCATCATGACAAAGAATATACCGGCGGGCATGATCATCATGACGAAGAAGGAGATGTCGGCAGGCATGACCATCATGAAGAAGTAGAAGACACGAACACCCAGATGCTGCTAACTTGGGTGTTGCGGGACCCTCGTGTTCAAGAACTTCTCCTCAAGGAGACGAGCAATGCCAAAGCTGCAACTAGAGAGAAAGCCATGATGGAACAAATGGAGATAGACGGGATGACTCCATTGTATCCCTGGTGTCGGCCCGAGGTTACACGCCTGAGTCTAACGCTCAAGGCTCTAAAGATGAAGGAGGAACACAAATAGACTGACATGATATTTAATGCTAACATGGAATTCCGGCGCGATCATCTTCCTAAGGGGAACACATTGCCAACAAGTATCGAGGAGGCCAAGTAAATCGTGTGCCCTCTCAACTTACTGCATGTTAAATACCACGCATGCATCAATGATTGCGCACTTTATCATAACGAGTACACAGAGAGAACCACATGTCCGGTGTGTGGCCATGGACGGTACAAGAGAGGAAACAAGAAAGTTCATCGAAAAGGTGGTAGGGTACTTTCCTATCACTCCCCATCTATAGAGATATTTCGTAGATCCTAAGAAATCAAAGCTCATGCAATGGCACGCGGAAAGGGAGAAACCCAAAGATGATCCGGAGAAGGGAAAGATCCCGACACACCCTTCAGATGCTAGACAATGGAATGCATTGTACATTGAGTTCGAAGAGTTCGGGGGCGATGCAAGGAACGTCAGGCTGGGTATGATCACCGATGGACTCAATTCTTTTGGCAAGCAGAGTAGCACGCATAGCACTTGGACTATGTTTGTATGGGCGTACAACATCCCCTGGCTCTACACAAAGCAAAGATACGTACACATGAGAATTCTTATTCAGGGGCCTAAACAGCCAGGTATCGATATGCATCTTTTTCTAGGGCAGTTGAAATAGGAGTTATCCACGTTGTGGGAGACGCCAGCCCATACACGGGACGCCTAAACTAGAGAATATGTCCCTCTGAGAGCCGCGTTGCTCAAGATTGTGCAAGCCTATCCTATTTACGCATATGTATCGATCCAGGTGAACCACGAACACAATGCATGTGTCAAGTGCATGGATAAGACCCCTCATCTTCAGCTACCAAAGGATCATGGGTCTTCGAAAACCATGTTCTAAGGGACTCGAAAGTGTCTTCGCATGGATCACCCGTGGAGAAAATGTGGTGACATGTTCAATGGTAAAGACGAGCTCTAAAGAGCCCCGCGTCCAAGGAGCGGTGAAGAAATCGAGGAGCTTCTGAATAATTGGGAAGAGTGCCCTGTGCCAGGAACAAAGCGACCGAGGACAAATACGCTTCTGGATGTATGGAAAGCAAGGTCTCTTTTCTGGGACCAGCCGTACTGGAAGGTCCTTCACATGCCCCATAGCCTCGATGTAATGCACATCAGGAAGAATGTTACAGAGTGTCTGCTTGGAACTCTGCTCAACATGCCAGAGAGGACCAAGGATGGGCCGAAAGCAAGAAACGACCTGAAATTGCTTGGCATCAAGAAGGATCTTCAGTACCCAGATAGTGATGATGATGAAAATCAAACGGAAGAGACTCAAGGTCGCCGCAAAAGGGTTAAGAAGAATGAGGTGGTTGTGCTTCGTGCTGCCTGCTTCACTCTGTGTCAAGAAGAGATCGAGTTGTTTTTCATGTGCCTCCTAGGAGTCAAAGTTCCTCATGGTTATTTGGGAAAGATAATCAGATATCTCGACGTAGCAAAGAAGAGGTTCAGCGGTATGAAGTCTCACTACTTTCACGTGATGATGACACAGATACTTCCAATTGCGATACAAGGGATAATGGACGAGCACGTCCATGATACGCTATTTGTCCTGTGAAACTTTTTCGACGTAATCTCTAGGAAGTCAATCGGCATGAAGTAGCTCGACATGCTACATGAAGAGATCGTGGTGATACTATGCGAGCTCGAGAATTACTTCCCGCCCGCATTCTTCAACATCATGGTGCATCTTCTTGTCCATGTCGTGGATGAAATCATCCAGCTCGGGCCAAAGTTCATTCACAACATGATGTCGTTTGAAGGTTGAATGGTGTCATCAAAGGGTTCGTTCGCAATAGGTCCCGTCTAGATGGAAGTATAGCCAAGGGCTTTCTGATCTATGAGTGCATCTCCTTCTGCCAGAACTATCTAACCACAAAGAACAAATATGTTGGAATACCCACCAAGAAGCACCTCGGCAGGCTCGCTGGGTATGGTCACCGTGAGGGCCACCACGCACTGCATGTTGGCATTGCTAATCGACACGCCAACTTTGGCAGGGCACACTGAGTCACGCTACAACACATTGAATTGGTCAGCCGTTGGGTGGAAGAGCACAAAAGCTTGATCGAGATGGAGTACGTGGATTAGGCCACGCCCGGGGAAGAAAGGAGCCATAACAACAGAGCACAACTCTAGCTTCATCGGGTTGGTTCAACAAAAGGCTGCTGGACAATCCCCTGCAGACGCCTTCGATGTTCCGTGTTAGATGTGCAAAGAACGTCGAAAAAGAAGGTCGGTATTTCACCACCTGCGTTATACCCGATGCCAAGTCGGCTAAGAACGCCTCCGCGAAAAATGAGCAGTGGATACTCGCTAGACAAGTTGATCAATGTTTATTTATTACCGACCCGTCAAAGCCCAGCAGTGTTGTAGTGGGGAGGGGAAAGAGGAGCATCATCGAAATGGAAGGATCCGCCAACGATCAAGACTTAGACAGGAATGGCGATCTGAAGATCGAAGAGGAATTTGGCAAGTACTTCAACATGCCTACTACTACAGTAAGAAGAAAGACCACACTACGTACTAAAGGTTGTCCGTTCACGAGAAGAAATCTCAAAGTGCCCGGGCTAAAGTATTTAACCACAAAGAAAAAGGGCAAGAAGATTGTGAAGAGAGGCTAGCTCGACACATCAAATGACGATGTGTGACCTTTTTGTGTATTAATTCATATGTGTCCTTGCAAATATATATTAGTTAGAGACTAAAACATATATCGTGATATTCGTGTGGTATATATATATGCATGTGTATGTTCTTGGTTTTAAATATATTTGTAACATATATATTTGTTCTTGCTTTCTTGCATGTTTTAATATAACATAATTAAAATATATATTTGTTCTTGCTTTCTTGCATGTTTAACATATTTAAGTATATTTGTCACATATAATTAAAAATGTTGTTAAATAAGGAAAAAAGTGTGAGATAGCCAGGATTCGATCCTTGGCTTCCCCAGGTTTAGAGAAGTCAAGCAAGACCACTAGGCTAGTGTCGTGGTATTGCCGACGAGTACGCCATGGAGGGGTCCTCACAGTGCGTATTTAGAGACGTGGGGGAAGGCGGACGGCTGACGGGTACGAGGTAACATAGCTTACCCAGGTTCAGATCCCACAACGGTGACGAAATCCTACTCCTGCTATAAATCACTATAAGGGCAATACGCCGAGTTACATGGATTGGTTCGCTGTGCGAGGTGACTAGAAAGTCTAAGTTATCGTGCCCTAAAGGCTCCCATAGGCCCGACTTATATAGTCGCCAGGTCCTAGAGTTACAGGGAAAAGTCCTAGCCGTACAGGTTACAGAGTCCTACACTGCTTAAAATTAGTCTAGCGTGTCTTGCACTCCACGGCACCGGGTACATCGGTGAATCCTCTGTAGCCTTCCTTTATCCTTCATGGGCCTCCCTTCTGGATCCATCTAACTAGGCCGCCCAGCAGGCCATGGGCCATGCTATCAACTGTGGGCCACTCGTGTTATCCGGATAGAGGACATGCTATGAGGATACCCATATAGCATATCCCCAATAGTAGCCCCGGAGAACTCCGAGATCTTGCGCCGTCTTGCCTCTTCACGTTGAATGCTCCGTCTAGATGGTTGTCGGCAAATTGTCAAGCAATATCTTGTAGTCATCCCAAAGAACCCTGCAAGGTTTTCTCCATCTTCAACTTGTAAGTCGGAGAATTGCTGAATCTTCCATCGTACTCTTCCATAGCCGGACTGGATCCGTCCATGCTGGAATATTCGGATGTGATGGTTCATCTTCCAGTGACAGCTAGGGCGACGTAGACATTGGTCATCAACGCCTCTTAACTCACACATGCAGAGAACGCAATCATGTCCTTTTTTCCCGCGCGAGCGATACGAACAGTTGGCGATGACGGTTGGCAACGTGGCAAAATTTCTGCGCACGCTCTCGCACACGTCGTCCATGCGTCAACCATTCGATCGTTTTTGCACGAATCTTGATGCCGGAGGTTATAAATTGTAACAGCGGTGGAAATTTTACTTTTTACCTCATTCTCCTCTATATCGTCTTCTTCCTCCGGAGAGCTCCTCCTCGAGCTCTCCGCGCACTCCACGGAAAAACCCTAGCCCCTCGACCTTTCCCAATCACCACCATAACCTCCCAATGGCCAGCAGCAGTTCCACCCTTTCCATGGCTGTGTCAGGCGATGCCGCGGCAAAGCCGGCGAGCACCATCATCATGCCCCTAGAGGGCCTGGTGATCCCCAAATCCGCGATGGTCGAAACCACCGGTGGCGACCATAACCCAGCACCGCTGGAGCTACTAGAGGAGGAATACGACCCCCACAAGGGGGACTGGCGCGGTTCAGATATCACAGACCGCGACATCAAGGAACTGATCATCGAGGGCTACTCCCTATGATGGAGGGGCTCTCCTGGCGGGCGGCGCCAGCCGGTGAGGTCACTCCTTCTCCCCAAGCGGGAGAAAAGGTGTACCTCAAAGCCCAACTGGTACGCGGCGTCCCCCTGCCCATCTCCAACTTCTTCCTAGCTGTCCTCAACCGTTACCGAGTACAGCCTCATAACCTCTCCCCAAATAGCATCCTTGTGCTTAGCAACTACACGACGCTTTGCGAGGGTTACTTAGGGATTAGGCCTAGGCTAGATCTCTTTATCTACTTCTATACCGTCAAGCGGGAAGCCGGAGCCGGTAAGGACGAGCTCAGGAACTGTGGTACCATTAGTTTTAAGATCCGGCCTGGCCGGCAGTTCCCCGACATCGTCGGCCATGAGTCCTGCAATAACTAGCAACAGACGTACTTCTACAGCCCAGATATCCCTCTATCTGGCTGAGAAGTGACGTACCCAGACTTTGTCGATGGAGCCACCGCCGAAGCCTTGACATGGATATCCCAGGCCTCCCTTCCCTCCGACATCGACGCTTCCCGCGCTATAAGGCAGATAGAGTGGTTCATAGAGACGGGTCTGACCGGATTGGACCTGGCCATGTGTTGGTTCGTCAGGCAGATCCAGCCTCTGCAGCATTGCTAGAAGTTGATGCATGAGTATACCAAGGAGGAAGGATAGCCTCCGCATCTCCGAGGACAACTTTTCCAGCGACTCCGTCAAGCTTCGCCTCAAGGACATCGTCAAGGTGAAGGATACGAAGCGAGGCTTCACCATCACCTACAACATATTCGAGGAGGGCAAGTACCCAAAGGTACATGTTTTTATTTTCTGTGTATGACATATGCTCTAGTACTTCCATCTAACCATTACCATCTCATCTAACACTGCGGGTTTTCACTTAACAGCTCAGCGATCTAGAGGAGGATAGCATGGATGTCCAAATCTATGATCCAAAGATGAAGGAAGTCACCGTCATGTCCGACGACGATGTCCCGTTGGCACAAAAGAGGAAGAGCTCCACCTCTGACGATGCCGACGGAGGCAAGAAAAAGAAGACGGAGGGTGGAGGGTGGAGCCTCCAAGAAAACTACCGCCGCCCTGGAGGCAGAGAAAAGAAACGTTACCGGGATCCCCTTTGCCAAAGCACCCCCTCTTGTGTAAGCTTCTTTCTATCCGACATTCTCCATTGCTTGTCTTATTCCTGTACTTATACTGTTCGCACGTTTCAGGAAGAAAGCCACTACCAGTCTGAAGAAGACCTCCAAAGCTTTGCGGGATTCTAGAAACATTAAAGTTATGTTGTATCGTGACGTTTCTCCTCACGCATCTCCCGCCATCGCCCCTGTCACTCTTAGCATCCAGTCTATGTCTGCTCCGACAAGCTCACAAGCCAAAGATGCATCTGGCCCTTCCGCCATGGAAGTGGACTCAGGCGCCTCCATGGAGCTTGCCGTTGTCGGCAAACACGCGACGCAAGAAAGTGCCGCAACCCAAATGGCTGAAGCTCCGGCTAAGGATGCCATTGGTAGAGGTAAGGCGGTGGTGGAGAGTGGTACATCTGCCGAAGGCGGCGCCTCCGCACCTAATAAAGCCATAGAGTTCCCGAATATAGTCTACCCGGTGCTTACGCCGCGTAGCTCCACTGTGGTTCCTGGTGCGACACCGACATCTCCAACATGCGGTCTTGAGGAGCTTCTCCGGCAAGCAGAAATCTTGCAAGGAAACATTTTATCCTTCGGCAAGTTGCTTGCTGAGAGTACTACAAACCTCAAGATCATCGCACTTGTATGTTTTATTTGCCTTTTGCATTTCATATGAGTATCCCACAGTAGCCCCCGAGGATTTAGAAGGAAAACCATAGGTCTTTTCGTCTGACTACTCTAAGAGTGACTAATCTAGAAAACTTCTCACTATAGCCCCCAAGCCTAGTTTGAATGAATTATTCCGACTAGATGCTTTCAGAGTAGCTACCATAGTCCCCAAGCTCTGAGTTGTAAATGAATTAGTTCCTACTAGGTTCTTAAAGAGAAACTAAACATATCACTAAGTTAAAACTTTATACTGTAGCCAACAAGCTTCTAGTTGAAAACTAAATTAGTTCTGACTAGATGCTTAAAGAAAGACCAAGCATATTGCTAAGTTAAAAACTCTCACTATAGCCCCCAAGTCTCTAGGTGGATATTTATCCGGCTAGATGCTCCAAGTATACTAAACAGCGTTAATTTTTTCCTTTCCACAGAATGAGAATGCTCGGAGGGGCGTGGCCAACTAGAAGTACCAGAAGATGCGCGTGGACTTGGAAGCCGAAAAGGGTAAAACTACCTTCTTGAAGGAATAAATCACCAAGACCAAGCGTCTGTTTTTCCTTTCTTTTTCGTATTCCGACTTGGTCTTGTGCCACCATTCTCCAAGTATTCACTGTGTACTGTTATTTTTTCTCCGACTTTCATTGAAGCTGGATAGCGAAAACAAGATCCTTAATCAGGAGAGAAAGGACATGCTGAAGATGCATGAAGACTCAATGAAAGTCCTGCAAGACTCCGCCAAAGAGGAGATGAACCGTTTGAAGGAGGAAATAGCGATCCTGAAAGATCAAAAGAAAGCCGCCGATGAGCAAAATCAGCGCCATCTGGATGCATACAGGATCCTCCGACAAGAACTAAACTCCATGGCGGAAACTCTCCAGCAGGCTAAGATTAGCATCTTCAGTAAGTTATTCTCTGTCTTGTACTTCTGTAAGCTAGATACTCTGAACTTTTGTGTTATTAAACTCATGTGTTCCTTTGTCGGAAATTTGCAGCTCCTATGGGGTTAACCCGGTCGCCTCCTTCGATAATGGAATGCATGGTCCTTGCCGGCAACTTTATCAACACCGCCATCAAGCAGACCAAGGAGATAGCCAAGCCCCTCCAAATTAACATCAAGGTGGTGGACTCTGTGGCGAAGTTCTCAGAGATCCTGCGCTGAGCCCCCGAGCGTATCTCAAGATGGAAAGCTTCGTGTACACGGGCCGACACAAGGATAGCACTATCAATGGTCAAGGCACACTAGGATAATGCCGACATTGACACGGTGATGTCTGGTATCCCTGACGTAGATGACGAAGGGCAAAAGATAGATCACGAGGCTATCTTGGCGTCGCTCACGGGTTTTGACACCAGATTCGCCGAGTTGGTCGACCCTAACGACTTTGTGCCCATGAAAACCATTGAAGGTGGCAACCAAAGCTCCTCCGAGTCCCTCAACACTGCCGACTTTGAGGAAGGTGACTCTCCTGCTGCTGACGATGCTGCGTCCAAGTCGCATGCGCCAGAAGAATGAAAAAACAATTATGTAATATTTGTTTCCTCTGTAACATGCATGCGGAAAAAACTAAATGTTAACTTAAGGAGGAAAACAACGGTTGTTATTTCCTACTACTCAAGAACTGGTTCCATCATGTATATATTTTTTAAGCAAGTGCTGGTTTATCCATTACTTTGGTTTTTATGATTGACATTTCGTGAGTTGGAAGACTCGTTGTCAGAACTACGCGCTCAGGCAATGATGAACAATGGCACCGTCAAGAACCTAAGAACAAAATCGCTGACAATAAGTGCCGAAAGTCACTACTCCAGAATCCACATAAAAACACTAAAGAACGTGTAGACCAGAAAACTTAAGCTAACGCCCGTAGGCGGAATTTTCACCAGTGCAATCTCCAAGCTTGTGCATAAAGGTTTTATATGATCCAAAAATGAACACTAAAGGAGGTAAAAGACTCAGAAATATGAGTGAATCAGAGAGCTTTATTTCATTGATCATATAAGAGGTACACAATAGATAAAAAACGATAAGTGTAGAAAGGACATAGCTGTGCTATGTTCCATGGCGGATCAAGCTCCGGGTAGTCATCATCCGGTTCACATCGCTTATGCTTATGATCCTTGTTGGGTCTATCCTTCAGTTCACAATTGTCAACAAGGTAGTAATACCCATTGAGAAGCGCCTTGCTTATGATGAACGGTCCTTCCCATGGTGGGGATAATTTATGTGACTTCTTCTGCTTAAGTCGGAGCACCAAATCCCCATCTTTAAACGAGCGATGCCGGACGTGGCGACTATGGTAGCTGCGTCGCTTCTGCTGGTAGATGGCAAATATTTGGCATGCCAAAACGCGCTCCTCCTCGAGAAGGTCCACATCTAGGCGTCTAGATTCTTCAGCGTCATCTTTGTCGTAGGAGGCAACTCTTGGTGCATCGTGAAGGATGTCACAAGGCATGATGGCTTCTGCTCCATTTACCATGAAGTAAGGGGTGTAGCCGGTGGATCTGTTGGGTGTAGTTCGTAAACTACATAGCACAGATGGCAATTCTTCCGCCCAGGCTCCAGCTGCTCTATGTAGCGGTGCCTCAAGACGTGGCTTGATTCCCTGCAGAATTAATCCATTGGCTCGCTCAACCTGACCATTGGACTGTGGATGTGCCACAGATGCAAGGTCAAGTCAGATGCCCTTCTCCCAACAATAAGCTTCCACTTCTTTGAGTGACAAGTTGCTGCCATTGTCGGTGATAATGCTATGCGGGAGACCAAATCTCACCACTAGATCAACCATGTCCAACCCCAGACTGCAAACGGCCAAGTTATTGGTATTGTTCGCAATTCTTCAGCAGGAACATGTGGTTGTCGGGCATAGTACTGGCATCCCATGCATGTCTCAACCAGCTTGTCGGCATCCGCCTTTGCGGTTAGCTAGTAGAATCCTTGCCGGAAGGCTTTAGCGACCAACGATCGAGGAGCGGCGTGATGCCCGCAATCTCCGAGATGGATTTCGCGTAGGATTTCAATACCTTCTTGCTGGGAAACACATTTAAGGTATACACCAGTAGTGATTCTTTTGTAGAGCTGTTGATTGATTATGGTATAGCCCTTTGCTTGGCGTACTATTTGTCGTCTTTCAACTTCGTCGTCGGGCAAAGTTCCGTGTTCTAGATATCCATGAACGGTTTTGTCCAAGCCGGAGGGACCTTTGTCACCATGTGAACGAAAGATTCAACTATATCCGGGTTGTCGATGTCTGCTCCCTTCATGGATTGTGTCCATAGATGCTCCAGGAAAACTCCAGGCGGAATTCGTTTGCACCTTGATCCAAGCTTAGACAGTAGATTAGCCGCCTCGTTTTGCTCCCTATGTACATACTTGACCTCATAGCCCAAGAAGCTCTTGGCTATCTTGTCCACTTCATCTTGATATGCCGCCATCATAGGGTTCCGCGCGTTCCAGGTGCCAGCCACTTGTTGGGCAACCAAGTCGAAATTTCCACAGCAAACTATGCGCTTGATGCCAATATTCTTGGCTACGTGTAATCCGTGAATGAGTGCTTCATACTCTGCCATGTTGTTTGTAGCCTTGAGGTGCATCTGCAGAACGTAGTGTAGCTTGTCCCCATTTTGTGACTGTAGCAGTACACTAGCCCCCGAGCGGTTGAGCAGCTTTGATCCGTCAAAGTGCATCATCAAGTATTCTGGCTCCGGCATTGGGGTAGCATCTGGCATCTTCGTCCAATCTGCAATAAAATCCGCCAAGGCCTGTGACTTGATAGCGTTGCTTCTCTTGTAGGTGATCTCGAAGGCATCAAGTTCAATGCCCCACTTCACAACCCTTCCTGTAGCGTCACTGTTGTTGATAATCGGACAGTGGAGTCTTTCTCACCACTGTGATGGGGTGCTCCTGGAAATAGTGCCTCAGCTTATGAGAAGCAAGGAATACTCCATAAGCTATCTTTTGGTAGTGTGGGTAACGCTGCTTGGACTCCGTCAAGACCTCGCTTACATAGTAAATCGGTCGTTGAACTCCGTACTCATTCCCTGGTCCCTTCCGCTCTACCACGACGACGATGTTGATTACCCGGTTGGTGGCCGCCATGTAAATTAGCATGGGCTCTCCAGGCTCGAGCGCTACAAGGATAGGCGCTGAGGAAAGAATCTCCTTGAGCTGCTTCAATGCTGCGTCTGCTTCGTCCGTCCACGTGAATTTCTCCGCCTTCTTCAGCAACTTGTACTGTGGCAGAGCCTTCTCTCCAAGTCAACTGACAAACCGACTAACTGCTGCAACACAACCTGTTAGCTGTTGTATGTCCTTTAGGCATGTCGGATGGTTTATGTTTAATATGGCCTTGATTTTCTCTGGGTTGACCTTGATTCCGTGCTGGGAAACGATGAAGCCCAACAATTTGCCGGTTGGAACCCCGAGGACGCACTTCTTAGGGTTAAACATCATGTAGTATTTCCGGAGATTATCAAAGGTTTCTTTTAAGTCGGAGATTAAGTCGTTTGAATTTTTAGACATCACCGCTATATCGTCCACATAGGCGTGAATGTTCCGACCAATTTGGTCGTGTAGGCAACGTTGCATTGTCCGCTGGCACGTAGCACCTGCGTTTTTCATCCCAAAGGCCATGGTGACATAGAAAAACGTGTCGTAGGGTGTAGTGAAAGAAGTGGCCAATTGGTCCGACTTCCTCATCTTGATCTGGTGGTATCCTGAGTATGCATCTAGAAAACACAAAAACTCCAAGCTAGCCGTCGAGTCAATGACTTGGTCAATGCAAGGCAAAGCAAACGGATCTTTGGGACATGCTTTGTTCAAGTCGGTGTAATCAACGCACATTATTAATTCTTTGGTTCCTTTTTTGGGGAAAAGTACAGGATTGGCCACCCATTGGGTGTGAAGGACTTCACGGATAAAACTATCCTTAAGTAACCTAGCTATCTCTTTGCCTATGGCGTGTCTCTTCTCATCTCCAAAGCTTCGTAGAGGTTGTTTCAGTGGTTTATATTTTGGATCAATATTCAAGCTATGCTCGGCAAGTTCCCTAGGTACACCTTTCATGTCGGCAGGTTGCCATGCAAAGATGTCCCTATTCTCACGGAGGAACTCGACGAGCGTGCTTTCCTATTTAGGGTCTAGGTTCGTCCCAATGGCGGTGGTCTTGAAAGCTGGGGCGGAGTCTGAAATCTTGTTCTTCGACACCGGCATCTCTGAGGCATTGACATTGCTCTGGATCTCCTTTAATTCTTCAATGTAGAGGACAGCTTCTGCATAGGCTGCCTCTCCAATCTCGCAGTCCATTGCTTTGGTTAAGCTTTCGGATACGGTGATGACACCGTTTGGTCCGGGTATCTTGAGTTTGTTGTAGACGAAGCATGGCTTGGCCATGAAGGTGTGGAATATGTCGCGTCCGAATATGACATGGAGCACGCTCTTGAAGGGGACCACCTCAAAGGTCATGTGTTCTTGGCGATAATTATTAACATCACGAAAAGCGACCTGAAGTGTGATGCACCCAAGGGACTGAGCCTCCCGACCAGGAACTACGCCATGGAAGATGGTCTTGGTCCGCCTTAGGTTTGCCTCCGTCAAGTTCATCTTCTGCAGTGTATCCAGGTACATGATGTTGATGCTGCTTCCACTATCCACCATACATTTGGTGATCATTGCCGTCAATCAGGGGGTTGATGACCATGGCGTATTGATTCTCCGTAGGGATGAGGTCTAGGTGATCCTTCCTATCCCAAGTAATTGGAATCTCCGACCAGCGCAGGAATTCGGGAACTGGGGGTAGAGTAGCCATCAGTATCCTCATAGAGGTCTTCTGTTGTTGGATGGTGGGGGTGCCAAGGAAAGTGTGAAAAACTTCCGCCTTCTTCTCGAAGGGGTTCTTTCCCTTGTCTTCGCTCTTGGCGGCGTGATTGGGGTCAACATCCTCGTCCATGTCACTTGAATCCTTGGACTCCTCCTCCTTCTTCTTCCCTTTGCCCTTTCCTCGCGGTATGTTCTTCTGACTTTGCTTGTAGCCAGACTCTGGGTCCTCCTTGAGGTCGTTAACGAACTTGCAGTGGTGATTGGAGTGGGTGGCCTTGCCGTTGGCATCGAGGTGTACGAGGCACGACATATCACGGTACTCCTCATAGGTTTGGGGAACGCGGAGCGCTGCCGAGGTAGTTTCAATTCCTCGCTGCTGCCCACGGCCAGCTCCCCGTCCTTGGCCACGCTGTCCGCCATCACCTCATCCTGCAAAAGTCATAGCGACCATGTTGGGGGTTTTCTTTTCTTCAGGCGGGGTCTTACGCTTTGTGTCGCTATTCCTCCGAGATTGAGTTGGAATGGCCATTATCGGCAAAGAGCCGTGAGCATCATCGTCGGCATCTGCGAACTCACTGGCCAACTGAATCATCTGGTTCAAGTCTAGCTAGTGATTGTCCTACAAGCGCTTCAGCTTATGTCGGAGCAACATGCCCCTTTCCAACCCATCGATGAAGGCGGCCATGGCGGTCTGAGTGTACACTCCTGCGCAAAAATTCTTTATATCTAGCAAGCGGGAGAGGTAGGCGCAAGATGTCTCGTCTTTCTCTTGTACGCACCGCTGTAGATCGCCAATAGTGCAGGGACATTTGTACGTACCCTCGAAGTTCTTGGTGAACGCTTCTTGCATGCCCAACCAATTGCAGATGGATCTTTCCGGCAAGTAATCAATCCATTGACGGGTCATGCCCGCCAACATCAATGAGAGGTACTTTACGGCAACATTGGGGTTACCCCCGGCAATCTCCACCGTGTTACCGTAGTCCTGCAACCATGTAGCTGGCTTGGCGATGCCGTCATAGGGCTTGATGGTCTAGTCAATACGGAAACCTTTGGGGTAAGTTGCAGGGACCGTATTACAGATCCAAAGCAACGTGGTCCCAGGTATGGTCCTTCCCGGGCGTCGTGGATCTTGTCCATACGCGAGCGTGCATCGTATGGCTCCGGGCTTCTTTTCTTCTTCTTGCCATTAGGAGATGGGCTACGTGAATGGCACGGGCCTCCTCCGCCATGGTGGCTGCTAGGTGGCGACGGGGGCGGAGGTGGCGGTGGGTTAGCTTTCTTGTTGTTACCCTCCTACGACGCCTCACACTTGTCACGGTTGCTTGTCGGACGCAGCGGGTCATGGCGCGACCTGCTCTTGTGTCCTTGGTTGTGCTCTCCGTCATAACGGGTATGCTCCGCGTTGTCGCGGATGACGATGCCGCTCTGTGTTGATGGAGGCATATTCGTACGACGATGATCCTTGGTTTCTTCGCGATGTCGTGGTGAGCGGTGCGGTGGCGATGGGCGACGAGGTTGGGCCTTACCTCCATGGTCGGAGGATATGGGGATAGCATCCTTCCTGTTGTGCGCATCCCTCCGTCTTTGTTCTGACGAACCCATCTGAGACCCGACATCAAGAGGAGATATGTCCCTTGGCGGCTTGTGCTGGCTGGACTGGCAAAACGCTGGGTCAGACTCGAGCCTCTGAGAGGTGGACTTTTCCTGCTTTTTCACCGCCTTGGCCACTAGGTCATAGACCTGGTCCACCGCTTCAGGTGATCTATCCTCCTCCAGAAGGGTCTTGGCGATGGTGAGGTTGAGGAGAGGAGTGGGCATCACCTGCCTGCCTTCACTGTCAATGTATGGCTTGGCTTGTGCCGGCTTTGGGGGAGCCCATCCTAGGTTTTGCTGCACACCAGGATCGTTGATGACGCGAGCTGGAGCTTTCTTGGCCGTCTGCTGCTGCAGCAGAGTCTTGTACTCAGCCTCCATTGCTCTAGCTTTCTCTATTGACTTCTGCGCATTGGCCAGATCTCGATTTAGCTTTGCGCCTTGCTCCGCGATGGCCTACGCTTCCTCCAGCAGCTGCTGGCGCTTCACGTCAAGCTGGACTACATTGCGAATATGAGCCACGGTCATAGGCTCGACGAGGAGGTGGTCGTACATCACTCTATCAGCTGGAGTAACTTGGGCAGCAGCAGACGTAGATGCCGAAGGCGGCGGGTTTGCGGTGTTGTTGTTGCTCGGTCCGGTGCCGAGTTCTTGTGGCTGTTGCATTGGGTTAGGCGGAGGGGGCATGTCCTTTGCAGGATCGTTGTCGGCAGCAATAGTTGGTCCGTTCCCCTTGTCCAGCGTTGTAGGCAGAGCTCTTCCGGGTTGATCTTCATCCATCGCCGTCCCAATGGTGACGAACACCTCCTGGGACGTGGCTGCTTTGTTGGTCTGCTCATCACGCGTGTACTCCTCCTCCATCTCCTGCATGGAAGAGTCTAGCTCCTCCGGGCTGAAATCTATCTCCTCCGAATCTGCATTGAAGTCAGCATAGAGCGCGTCAATTACAGAGTCGAAGGGTGTCGGGGCTTCCTCGATGACGGGGGGTGGAGGTGCAACAACAGCGATGATGACTAGAGGTGGTGGCGCAGCTGCGGTGATGGAAACGGGAGGCGGTGGTGGCGGTGGCTGAATCGGAGGGGCTCCGTCAATAAGCGCAAGAGCTGTCTGAGCTGCCTCTTAGGCCTCCACCTAGTTGTTGACAATGTTCACCATGCTTTCGAAGGTGAGGCGACTCGAAGCCTGCTACCGCCTTAGAGAATGCCGGAGAAGCGTACCTTGGTCCAGTCCTTCCACAAAGTGATACATAGCATCATCATTGGGGTAATGCGCCAGATTGGCCCGTATACGGAGAAACCTGGCGAGGTAATCGCGGGGGTTTTTGCCCTCTCTCTGAATGCAACGTGCCAGATTGAAGATGGTAACCACGTCGACGACCTTGGATCTCTGTTGTCCAGACGCACGGACGAAGTCGGTGGACTTGCAGTGATCTTCCACCGTTATATCCTGCACAGGGGCGGTTTGGGTGGGCCTTGAATTTTTCCGATCTTTGCCGGCAAACTCCAAAGAGAGATCCGACATCGATCCTTCCGCGAACATATCCTGCCCGTAGGCGGTCTATGCGGGTCTTGATGCTCCCCAGGGAACTAGTGCCCGAGTCAGTTTTGCCGATGAAGAGATGGATATCTCCGATGGGGACGATCGAGCACCGCATAGGGTTCGTCTTCGCCGGGATCCAGAAATCGTCGGGAGGGACGGTCGGAACGTTTCCGGACAAGAGAACACGACCGATGTATATGGTTTTGCCAATTCCCGCGAAGATCTTGGTCCTCGCCCGCTGAAGAGCCTGAAGCGCCTCTTGCCCCACGGTGGGCGCCAACTGTCGTGGTATTGCCGATGAGTATGCCATGGAGGGGTCCTCACAGTGCGTGTTTAGAGACGTGGGGGAAGGTGGACGGTTGACGGGTACGAGGTAACACAGCTTACCCAGGTTCAGATCCCACAACGGTGGCGGAATCCTACTCCTGCTATAAATCACTATAAGGGCAATACGCCGAGTTATAGGGATTGGTTCGCCTTGCGAGGTGACTAGAAAGTATAAGTTATCGTGCCCTAAAGGCTCCCATAGGCCCGACTTATATAGTCGCTAGGTCCTAGGGTTACAGGGAAAAGTCCTAGCCGGACAGGTTACAGAGTCCTACACTGCTTAAAACTAGTCTAGCGTGTCTTGCAGTCCAAGGCTCCGGGTACGTCGGTGACTCCTCCGTAGACTTCCTTTATCCAGCATGGGCCTCCCTTCTGGATCCATCTAACTGGTCCGCCTAGCAGGCCATGGGCCATGCTACCAATTGTGGGCCACCCGGGTTATCCGGATAGAGGAAATGCTATGAGGATACCCATATAGCATATCCCCAACAGCTAGGTGATTATTTGATGTAAACTACAACGCCGTGCTGTTTTTGGACCAAGTGCGCATATTCTGTGGCGCATTCCTACAGTATGCGGCACAGAAGTTGGAAATTATGTTGCTCGTATTGTAGGAATGCGCCACAAAATTTTCACACTTAGCCAAATGGACGGTTTGGCCTTCCCCTTCCCCCACTTCCAACCTTTCGCCAAATCTACCTTTCCCCGCGCCCCAGAACCCTAGTGCTGGCCGATGAACCATAGCGTCGCCCACATGCGCGCACGCCCACCGCACCGGAGGAGGTGGAGGAGGAGGCCCGTCGTCGGTTCCTATGAGGGAGGGAGCCAGCTGTCGCCACACTTAAGGAGGAGAAGGGCAGCACCAACGGAGGAACCCTAGTGTGCACACCGCCGCCCGAAGCCACCTCGCACGCTGCCGTGGTCATCCGCAAGAAACCCTAAAGGTGACCTCACTGTTCTGCTTGTTCTGCTTCGTTGTTCTACTTGTTCTGCTTGATTTGTCACTTGTTCTAATGGCACATGTAATGCAATCTCATGGCACCCCAACATTCAGCAAGAGAAAATATACGTTTTTTACCAACAATATATGGAGGAAGAGGAGAGAGATCTTACTAGTGAATAAAGTGACATGGGTGCCAGGCACTAGCTGTCGTTGACAGCACCAGTACCACAAACCCACCAAAGGGCACCACCACCCTAAGACCAGGACTAGAGGGCACAACCAGCACCACAAGACCTGAGAAAAATCAAATCAATGCATATTGTTCGAGAGAATAGACTACTAGATTCTTTCATCACATTCACCAAGTCTAGGACACAACTAGAGAAATTATGATAAAAAAAATAAGCTTCAACATAAACATTCTAGGGAAGTTTTCTATTGTAGAATTGACATAGACAGCAGATCAGAAAGTTTCCTAATTGTGCACATGGTAATATGGGCACAACATGAGAGTACAATCCATACCAGAGGAATTGTAACAGAACATGAGAGTACAAGTCCTTGCTATTCTCAAGGATGCTAGCATAAGTCAAATGGAAAGATGGATTCCAGGGAAGCATATGAGTAGATATCATATTAAGGTGGCAGATAAAGACAAGAAAATTCAAGTATATACAACAAGAGCAAGTCAATATTGACATAACCGTGTAAACCTAACTAGTGCCATTGACCATGGACGTAAATCATAGAGGACTATCTGGAGAAGAAAACAAAGCACAATGACCAATCTCGAACCCATGCATTCCTCGAAAACAAAGCACAATGACCAATCTAGGGTTTAGTTTTTTCTTTTATTATACATTGTTTAGTAAAGCAGGTCTTATTTCATTTGATGTAGATATTATTTTAACTAAACCTATTAATGAGTTAATTCCAAGCAAAGTACAATGTTAATCCAGACTTGTCAACTCAATGTCTCCACTATCATAATTGTTTTCAATAAAAAATGAACATTAGTTTACCTCTGTAAAAAATGACCCCAACTATCATAATTGTTTTCAATAATGCCTTCCTAGTTCCCAGGTTTGTGCAGGAAAAACCTAGATCAAGCTTCCAGATTACCCCATTGACCCAAAAATAAACATTTCAATTTAGTTAACTAATTAAGTACACATAAGTACAATAAAATAATTGCTACAAATCAATACATGAAAAGTACAAGTTTCTATGGTGGTGTGTTCCTTTGTACTAGAGTGGTGTGTTATTTTGTACCTATTTTGCTACTATAGATTTGGAGATAGATTTCTAGAAATATTTACAAAGTAGTCTCATGTTATTTGAAGCAAAATAGTTTCTAGAAATTTTTGAAGCAGAGCAGTGCCCCGGATCCTTTATCTGCTGCTATAGCTTTGGAGATCAATCAGCATGGTCACCTATTCTTCCTATTTAACTTAACTTGAAAAGTAGTATGCATGCTATGAAATGGTGCTGCTATTGTGAATGATGTAGTGCTGTGAAATGGCGTTGCTACTGTGAATGAAATGGTGTTGGTACTGTTCACCACTAATTATGCATGTTGTGCTTCGACTATGAATACACCTCTCTTGTTATGTATCTGTTACTGTTGTGTGAATGATGTATCTGTTATATACTGCTGTGAGAATGATTAATGATGGATGATGGAAGCAGAGGCGACGATGATGGATGGGGCTATTTTCTTTTTTGTGTGAATGATGTACGGGGTCAATGGGGTTATCACTGGGGATGGGGCTATTTTTTCTTGTAGGGATTTCAATTGAGTTGCCCGTTTCTCCCGAAGTGTAGATTCACTTCCGTTTCCGTTGAGAAATGGGCACTCGTAGGTCCAAAAATTAGCAAAGGTCATGCCGAGTTTTTCGGTCGATATTTGTGCTAACTTTTTTCCTCTTTTTTTATAAAGTGCAAACATGTCGGGCAACGACGAGGCTGTCCCTTCTAAGCACATGAGCATCAAAGATCAGGCCCGAGAGGCCAACAAGTCGTTCTGGGGCATCCCAAGAGCATGAGGTGGCGGAGGAGGAGATGAGAATGACACCACCACCAGCGACCGCCGTCGAAGGTGCTAGGGCCAACGAGGGAGATCTAGATTACGAGGGGGACAACGACGAGTACGACGAAACTAGTGAACGCAGCGTGGAGGGCGACACTTCCACCGAGGGAGGCGAGCGCACGGATGGCGGTAGTGGCATCCGGGCTGCTATAAATAATAATAATAATAATAATAATAATAATAATAAGAAGAAGAAGAAGAAGAAGAAGGGGAATAAGGATCGGAAGCCGCAACTGCTTGCCAACATCTGTGATGAGTTCACTGAGGTCACACAAAGTGGCCTACCCATGGCGCCCGCCTCGATTGCCAAAGGGTACGACATGCAACTCGGGTGAATCGTTCGGGAAAGCATGTCGATCAACACGAAGCACATCCGAAGTTTTGCCAATCAGAATTTGGTCGATAACCTCCTTAAGAAGCTTGGAAAATGATCCACATTCCCAGAGCAGTTCAAGAACCTAGAGAGAAAGAACCCGGTGAACAAACTAGCATAGACAAAGATGAGCAACGCCTTGAGCAGCTGGAAAACCCGGGTAAAGAACAGCATTGACAAAAGTGAAAAAGCTGGAAGCTTATAAGTAGGGAAAATCCGATGCTCGACGAAGAAGAGTTCAAGATATTCAAGGCGGAGTCAGATACCGCTGACTCTAAAACATGGATTGCGTGGGGAAATAGTATGCAAGGAGGACGTCAAGCTTTAATGCCTAGGTAAAGACAACCCATGGCATAAGATCATGGACCTGAAGCTAAGGAACTTTGTCCAGGCCCGCTACTGCCTGGACCCAAATACAGGGGATTTCATCACCGACGATCCGGAGGTGAAGGACTTTGAGGACGAGCTGGTAAGGAATTTACCGCATATCTCTCAAGAGTTCTAATTAAAATAATGAACCAAGAATCTAAATGCATGGGTTCACCTCTCCTTGTCTCTCCAGGAGAAGGAATTGAACGCTACTGGTGACTCATCGTCCCAAGATTCGACAACGGAACCGTGGGACACGGTTTTCAACAGGGCGACAAACGCTTACAAGAAGTGGGACAAGAAATTGCTACCGTCCTTAGCTGGCCGTGTGTCCGGCTTCGGTACAAGCATGAAGTTTGTCGAGTACTACAAACAGGACGCAAAGAAGAGAATGGAGAGGAAGAAACAATCGGTGGCTCAAGATAAGGCCGAGGTTGAAGAGATGAAGTTCAAGGTGAAGACATTAGAATAAAAAGTGGAAAAGAAAACAATGGACAATTTAGTGGAAGCGAAGCTCCGCATGATCATCCCCCTGGGTTATTCGAGGCGCTAGCTGCTTGGAATGTGGCAGGTCGACACGGTCCAATACAGCTGCCTAGCTTCAACGGCAGCAACTGGAGCATCAAACGCGTCACCGGACTTGGTGACCCTGCAGGCCATGATGACCCACAAGTATAGGGGGTGTATCATAGTACTTTCGATAAATAGGAGTGTCGATCCCAACGAGGATCAGAAGGCGCTGAACGGTGGTATCGAGCAGGAAATCCCTGTGAATACTTAGCAAACGGATTTTTAGTGGTTTTCTGACATGGCAAAAAAACAAGGAGCAAGTAGTAAAGACAACGAACAAACGGAGCAAGTGGCCCAATCCTTTCTTAGCAAAGTACAAGCCGGTGGAAATACTTATAAGGACCAAACGTTCTTGAGGACACATGGGAATTCTGTCAAGTGCTTTCGATTCAAATAGTTGAGTACTCTTCTCTGGTGTTGTAAGTGTTGTGTGGGTGAACCTATGCTAATGTACCGACCATACTTGGAATAATACATACTTGTGATTAAATCCCCTGCAAACATCCGTAACTACAGGAAAATAATTAAGATATAAATCTAACCACATCCTTAAAGTCTGAGATCCTATGTTCCCTTGTGCAAAGGTGTCCTAACGGGGGTTCAGGTTTCTGTCACTCCGGCAACCCCACAATTAGTATCCAAATACACAATGCATCCCCCTATGCCCATAAATGGTGAAGTGTCATGTAGTCGACGTTCACATGACACCACTAGAAGAATAACACCATCCCTTAAATACTAAACCATTGAATAATAACTCATCACAGATTCACTACTAACAACATGACTTCTCCCATGTCCTCAAGAACTAAACGAACTACTCACAAGACATCATATGGATAAATATCAAAGATGAAATGGTAATGGATAACAATCTGAACATAAACAATAATCGAATGGTTCCACTCACAAGCATCAACTACAATAGTAATCAACACCGGGAAAGTTTCCCCTATGAACTAAACCAATATCCAACACAATTGTTACAGCGGGACGAAATGGTGATGATGGTTCTAGTGGAGAGGATGGTGTGGATGATGATCCCGATGAAGCCTAGCTTGATGATGGTGTTGATGGCGACGGCTCCCCTCTCTGGGAAGGAATTCCCCCAGCAGAAATTTGTCTACCGGAGAGATCTTTCTCTCTCGGTGTTTTCCGCCCCCAGAGGCGGCGGAAATCTATCTGTGGTCGCTCTCCGACACTTAAGGTTCCATAGAGAAGATATAGGCGAAGGGGCGGAGTCGGAGGCCGGGCAGGTGGGCCACACCTGCCCTAGGTGCGGGATCAGGTGGGCCCGCCCCTAGGGGTGTTATGGGCCCCCTGAGGCCCTTCTTCGTCCCTCCTTCTGTCTCCCTCATTCTTCTGGTAAAATAATATGTTTCCATATTTTTCTGGTATTTTTTATGATCTTTGCAAAATCGCACCAAAATGCTTTCTTTTCCATCAAAATCGAGACTCCGGCAGTCCATCCTCCAAGAATCATCCAACATGCATAAATAGATGAAAAGCCATAATTAATACATCATAATAAGACAAATATCAATGAATAGAGGTAAATTATGATATAGAAAGGTGATGCAAATTGGGCGTATCAACTCCCCCAAGCTTAGACTTCGCTTGTCCCCAAGCGAATACTGAGCTCAATAAACATGTCAACAGGTTTATGGAGTGAAGTGTCGATAAAAGAATACGAGCAAGAAGCATCACACTTACCATTTCACAACTCATAGAAGAAAGCAACTCACCATTATATAACTTAGCTTGCAACCAAGTACATTAGTCACAATAGAGATACATAAAGATAAATCATAATTGGAATTGGCAAACTTGTTCTTGGTCAGAGAACACCTGGCAAACAGTTTCATAAAAGCTTTTTGTAGAAGTTTCAAAACGGGAGCACTCTTTTGCTCAAAAAGGTTTTTCACAAGTGAAGGCTTTCAAACTAATACTAGATAGATAAGAGTTTTGTGCAAACAAGGAAGATAAAGAACATGATTGAATAAATCACCATATGAATGCTTGAAACACAACAACTCAAATGCTTGCTGGAGAAAGAGAGGAAGTAGGTTTACTGACTCAACTTGGAAGTGGGAGAAAGGTCCCTTTATAGAGGGAAGTAGGGATTACAAGTCATAAAGAGCTTCCAAAATATTATGGTACTTACTAGCTTTGATCCCTCATTTCCCCTATCATAAGCATCTTGAGATGATTAAGATTAAAATGAACAAATATGGAGTATATGCTTGACGAAATATAAGTTGGCAATCTCATGTCCCTTGAATATGAGGGCCACTACTCATGCTACTCAACTTTGGTCACAAGTAAGTTCTTGTCATTGTAAGTATTTGGATATCATTTAGAACCTCCAACGGGGTACCCCTCGCACAAGGTACAGGAGTTTTCCCATGACCAAAACGACAAGGAAATCAGACAATGAGCATCTCAGCAATCTTTTTATTTACTATGTGCATAGCTTTTTATTGAGGATGCTTCATAGATGACTCACTATGGTGATGCTACAAGTTTCCACCATGATTAAGCATGGCTTAGGCTAGCGGCCCAGTCGTTTCTCTAACACAGGATACAAACTCCATGGACTTACAAGTTCCCTCTTTATTTCACACCGTTGACATCCATAGAAAAAAGAGCACGATATCAACTGTGTACAGAGTACAAGTGCAATGTTGACAACGTTCCTCGTGATAGCACGGTTCTGCTAATTCCAACATATAGATGCAAGCATATACAACTTCGATGTTCAAAATGGTTCAAGACTATTAGGGGCAAGTAAATAAGGTGTGCCATCAAGTTCGTGAGATATTTACTAACTAGTTTTCACATAACAAAACACTTTTAAATTCGGAAGGTAAATGAAGCTTGATAATTTGCTTGGAATAGCAAAAGCTACTAGGTAGATATGGTGGACACTAGTGGCAAAATTTTTGGTTCAAAAGGATTTTCAAAACAGGTTTGTGGCTAGCAAGGCTGGGTAACAAGCAAGAGAGTTTAAAGAAACAAGTAAACATACAAGTAATAAAGCCAAACATGCAATCTTCCTTGAAGACACAAAAGGATCTTAAATAAAGAATACTAAGCTTATGAGCCAAAAATAAAGAAAACAAATGATACAAAATATATGTAAACCCTTTTTTCTTTCTTTTTCTCTTTCATAGTAATGCTACTGACTAGAACTCAGTATGCCAAAACCAATTTATATCCACTTGATGATCCCAAGGTGGTGCCAATACTGATCAACAATATCCATCATATAATAGAGATTGCAAACTAAAATAAGAAGTGCAAAAAGTAAAAGATGAGACTTCTCATTAATATTCCAATAAAGGCACTCACACCAAGGGATACATAGATAATCAACTAAAGGAGAGATACTTCCACATGCAAACCAAACTATTAGATAACCTATCTACCACATATATGAATACACTAAAAAGGTAAAAGATAAAAGATAATGGTGGTGGTATCGCGGCACTCCCCCAAGCTTGGAACAAGCCAAGGGGATGCCAAACCTGATGACGAATTACTCCTTCGGTGGTGGTGGTGTTCTCTTAATAAGACCTTCAATAAGTTTCTTCAAATCCCCCATATCAAAGATCAGAGTACGAATTAACTACGAATTATGCTCAATGCAGACCATGATCAACTCGGACCGAGGATCCCAGTCCTTGTTATTCTTTCTCCATTCTTCCAAATTAGAGTGTTTCTTCCCTACACGGTTAGAACAAGGGGTACTAGGAGGAAGTGTGCGTGGAGCGAGGATATGACGTGGAGTTTTCCCTCCTGTAGACATATGTGTTGTCCTCTTAAGTTTGGTAGGTCGTTACACCAAACCAATGCTTGCGACGGTAGCGCGGGTGTCCGGATGCTTGTCCTCCTCCATGTCACCTTCATACCCTACAAAAATCTCGTCCTCCCTAGGGACTTGAGGTTCTTCTTCCTCGGGCTTCTTGCCTTCGTCGTTGGCGGAGGCCATGGTGCTCTAAACTTGAGAAGATTTCTTGACAGAAATAGATTGAAACAAAAACATGACAAGAACACGATGCACGAACCTCGGGGGATCCGGGGGGTTATATATTATGAAGTTTCAATTCATAAGGAAGGTTTTGACACGGAAACGAGGCGGATACGGAGTTCAAGGGGGGAACACCCCCCTCAGGCGCGGCCAGGCTGGGCCTGCGCCTGAGGTGGTTTGGTCCATCCCGGGCTCCGTTTTCTCTTCAGTTTCGTCTCGTAACTTCCCTTATGTATTAAAAACATCAAAAATATAAAAATATTGGGGTTTCAAGAACCTTCTGTATTCACCACTTTTACCTATTCAAAGACGAGCTCTGCAGATTCCTTTCTTCTTTCTCCTGGAAATTTCCTTCATACAAAAACTTTGCACAAACTCAATGACAACATTAGTGTAAGCAAAAACAATAAACCTTTGGTACAAACTTCAACTGAAAACCCATCAAAACAAAAGCTTCCGTAAGAGGCAAATGCAAATGATGGCAGAAATCTGTCAAAACAGACCAGCAGGTAAAGATTGATTTTTTCGAAGACCTGATGAAAGTTGGGTAATAACTTGGAGAACAAGCACAAAAAAATGCAGCTCCATCCATATTATTGAGATTCCTCACGAATTTTTACAATGCAGCACAAAAATCTGTCCTAGGACAGCCACTTTTCACAACTCCTCTACTTCACAAAAGTAGTTGAACTTGACACAAAAACCAAAACAAAAAGGATAAGGAGCGGTTATTACTGAAGTAATAACTTCCAAGACTAGAAAAAACTCTTGGGTTATCTCCCAACAAGTACTTTTCTTTATTGCCTTTAAGTTAGGCTTGAAACTTCCAAAGATGCTCACAAAGGAGATATATATTTGAAGTGAAAGAGAGCATCAAGAAGAAAATAACCAACACACTTGAGTCTAACCCACTTCCTATGCATGGGGGTATCATGAGAAAATGAATTGTTGAAACAAAAAGCCACAAGCATAGGAAGACAAAACAGATGCAACTTTAAAGCTTTCAACATAAAACGGTGAAACTTAACATCATTGAGATCCATAAAACCATGTTTCCCTCTCTCAAAATAACTTTCAGTAGCACTTTGAATAAAGTTGAAAATATAACTGTCACTGGAAACAACTTTATCGTCAGAATAAGCATACTTACAGTCATCAAAAAGAGGTCCAAGGTCATAAACTGGATCAATAGAAGCAAGATGTTCCATCCTGAAATCTTTATTAGGCAAGCTATTTTCACAAGTATCTTTAGAAAATTTGGAAAATTTAAACTCACAAGAATATCCATCAAACTTAGTTAAAACTTTTTCCTTCTTACGATCAATAATAGCTCCACAAGTGTTCAAGAAAGGTCTACCAAAAATGATAGGACAAGTTTTGCTAGTTGCTGAATTAAGCACTAGAAAACCAGCAGGATACTTAATCTTACCACAAAGAACCTCCACATCTCTTACAATTCCAATGGGGCAAATGGTTTCCTTGTTAGCAAGGTGAATAACCACATCAATGTCCTCAACCTCACAAGGACCAATCTCATGCATAATTTCCTTGTAAAGCTCATAAGGAATAGCACTAGAACTAGCACCAATATCACATAAACCATAGTAGCAATGATCACCAATTTTAACAGAAAGCACAGGAACACTAGCTTTTCTAACCTTACTAGGATGAGAAACAATATTAGTAGCGTCTTCACAGAAGAAAATATGCTCATCCTCTATATTTCTAGTGACAGGGTCTTTCACAATAGATACCACAGGTTCAACATTCAATTGCTCACCAGGCTCCACAGTTTTCATTGTACCTTCGTTATTTGCACTAATAATCATAGAATACTCCTTTACCTTAGCTGGAAAAGGCATTTTCTCAACATGAGGTTCAGGCACAATATGATTAGTAGTACAAACTTGACTACTTCTAACTAGAACATGATTAACAACATCTTTATAAGAAGCATGGAACTTATTCCACTTCTTGGGAATTTCTATGTAAGAGGCAAAGGCCTTAAAACAGTTGGCAATACTTTGGGAATCAAGACCAAACTCATTGCTAATATCACGGAAGTTATCAGTACCCATAAAAGATTTAATGCATTCATAATCATGGTTTATATCTGACTTTCTTCCTTCATCATTCTCCCAAGCTTCAGTGTTATCTTGAATATGGTCTAAGATATCCCATTTAGCTTCTTCCTTCATACCTGTGAATCATCCAACACACGAAGCATCTAGTAAATCTTTATCATGAAGAGGAAGCCTAGCATAAAAGTTATTCAGAATAATATTGTTAGGAAGTTCATGGATAGGACATTTGAGCATTAGTAACTTCAATATCCCCCAAGCTTAAGTTGTACTCTCTCCATCAAGAGGCCAAAAGTTATATATAAGATTTATATCCTTATGAATTTCACTGGGAGGATAAAATTTAGAATACAAGAGAGATGCCATCTCCTCCCATTCCATGGATCGTCCATTCTTCAGCAGCTTATACCATTCTTCAGCTCTCCCTTTCAAGGATATGGAGAGTAACTTCTTCTTCACCTGTTCAGTTGTGATACCTGCACACTTAAACAACCCGCATAATTCATGGATAAAAAGCAAGTGATCACCAGGATGGACAGTTCCATCCCATAAATAATAATTATCCATAACACGATTAACAAATACTTGTAGGTATCTTAAAAGGATCTATATCAACATGTGGTGGTTCATCTACTACCCTAGAAGTGGTAGTAGTTTCCCAAACAGAAAACCAAGTGGGTTATCCATACTGGAAACAAAGTAACAAGTAGTAACAAAAGCAATACTCACAGTAAAAATTTCCCTTACTAGTTCCACTCTTCAATAGCGCTTCACTCCCCGGCAACGGCGCCAGAAAATAGTATTGATGACCCACAAGTATAGGCGGTGTATCGTAGTACTTTCCATAAATAGGAGTGTCGATCCCAACGAGGAGCAGAAGGGGCTAAACAGTGGTATGGAGCAGGAAATCCCTGTGAATACTTAGCACATGGATTTTTAGTGGTTTTCTGACAGGGCAACAAAACAAGGAGCAAGTAGTAAAGACAACGAACAAACGGAGCAAGTGGCCCAATCCTTTCTTATCAAAGGACAAGCCGGTGAAAATACTTATAAGGATCAAACGTTCTCGAGGACACAAGGGAATTCTGTCAAGTTCTTTCGCTTCAAATAGTTGAGTACTCTTCTCTGGTGTTGTAAGTGTTGTGTGGGTGAACTTGTGCTAATGTACTGACCGTACTTGGACTAATACATACTTGCGATTAAACCCCCTTCAAACATCCGTAACTATAGGAAAGTAATTAAGATATAAATCTAACCACAGCCTTAAACTCTAAGATCCTACGCTCCCTTGTGCAAAGGTGTCCTAACGGGGTTCAAGTTTCTGTCACTCCGGCAACCCCACAATTAGTATCCAAATACACAATGCATCCCCTAGGCCCATAAATGGTGAAGTGTCATGCAGTAGACGTTCACATGACACCACTAGAAGAATAGCACCACAACTTAAATACTAAACCATTGAATAATAACTCGTCACAGATTCACTACTAACAACATGACTTCTCCCATATCCTCAAGAACTAAACGAAGTACTCACAAGACATCATATGGATCAAGATCAAACATGATATGGTAATGGATAACAATCTGAACATAAACAATAATCCAATGGTTCCACTCACAAGCATCAACTACAATAGTAATCAACACCGGGAAAGTTTCCCCTAAGAACTAAAGCAATACCCAACACAATTGTTATAGCGGGACAGAGTGGTGATGATGGTGCTGGTGGAGATGATAGTGTGGATGATGATGATCCGGATTAAGCCTAGCTTGATGACGGTGTTGATGGCGACAGTCTCCCCTCTCCGGGAAGGAATTCCCCTGGCAGAATCTTGTCTGCCGGAGAGATCTTTCTCTTGCCGTGTTTTTGGCCCCCAGAGGTGGCGGAAATCTATATGTGGTCACTCTCCGAGGCTTAGGGTTCCGTAGGGAAGATATAGGCGAGGGGCGGAGTCGGAGGCCAGGAAGGTGGGCCACACCTGCCCTAGGTCAGGTGGGCTCGCGCCTAGGGGGTGTGGGCCCCCTGAGTCCCTTCTTTGTCCCTCCTTCTGGCTCCCTCATTCTTCTGGTAAAATAATATGTTTCCATATTTTTCTGGTATTTTTTTTATCTTTGCGAAATCGCACCGAAACGCCTTCTTTTCCATTAGAATCCAGACTCCGGCAGTCCATCCTCCAAGAATCATCCAACATGCATAAACATATGAAAAGCCATAAGTAATACCTCATAATAAGACAAATATCAATGAATATATGTAAATTATGATATAGAAAGGTGATGCAAATTGGGCGTATCAGGCCACCATCGCCGCGGCACAACCACAAGACCTGGTCGCTCAGCTGCCCCTGCAGCTCCCGCCAAAAATACCATGCCGCATCCGGTGGCGGTGGTGCTTCATAATGCACCATCGTGGGAGAATGCTGATGATAGGTCTGCCGCTGGCATCGGCCGTGTCTTGACATTATCCAAGATCAAATCCCTCACCAAGGTAACTAATTAGTTACTCTGCTTCATCTCATTTATGTGTCTTTGATGACTGCCACCTCATGATGCCCAACATGTTTTGACTCAGGACGCTACTTGCGTACTACTCCATAAAGTTAACGGCGGTTTCCAAGGGCACTCTCATACAACCGGCGAACCGCACGATGCACAACAATCCAATGAACGATGTCATGATGAGGGTCTGTATTGCTCGGGTGTTGCCAGGGTGCGACGACATGGACCCCCCTTTTAACCTCAGGGAGCCGAAGAACACAAGACCCTTGCAGAATGCCACGGCTGGCCCTTAACATGTCCGAAGAACCAGATTCATCTTGCGGGGAGCACCGGCGCCACCTTGATTGTCCGGCCACCACCTCGAAAGCCATTCGTCATCGCCACCACCAGTCGCCACCAACAACTGTTGGGAGCATGTGGGCCGCCCCAAGAGAAGCCGTCGCACCGCAACCGCCATTGCCCCCCGCCACCACCATCACCACATGGTGGAAACAATGAAGATGATGATGAACTTTTCAACATCAAAGACTTCATCAACACCGGCACTGACAAAGGATTGTACATGACTTGTGTGGATGAATAACCCTTTTTCATTCACGACAGTCAATATGGTCGTCCCACTAGATGCATGCAATGCCTAGTCTTCCGTGGTTTTTCTCAAGAGACGCCTCCGTTGGCCGATCCACAGGAGAAACCTAGATTCGTATTCAGCCCTAACACACTCCAAAAGGTGGCTGGTGAGCACTTACATCCCTAGTGGAGGAGCCTTCTTAGAAGACGGAGAAGCATAGGAAGAGAGGTAAGAAAGCCGAGAGGCAACCTTGTCCGAAGAGGATCCGGGCTAAGGAAGACATCGTACTAGCCCGCGAGGATAGCTTGTCCCGAATGCTCGTGGATCCATGCTCGCTTAGACTGATGGTATCATGACACTAGAGGGCATCCTTCTTAAAGACAAAGGTCCAAATTACCCGATTTTCACTGTCGAGGTGCTATCGGATGTGGACTTCGTCCACGAAGCCCCCGCAGACGTGTTCTTCATAGCATACGAGGACGTCTTCAAGCTGTTTCTCTCGAAATAGCTGGACTATAACCTGGTCCGCCGTCCTATTCGCGCTCAATTTGGCGATGAATATCAAGAGAGAGCAGACCCCGTACATCACGATATTGGATCCCTACTACATGCACGATAGCTAGTTGAAGGAAGGATTAGAGATGCGTGCCATGGCAACGGCATACCTCGAAAATTTCATGGTGGACCACAAGAGGACGGACATGCTTCTTTTGCCTTTCTTTCCCGTGTAAGTACACACACCCGCTAGCCGTCGTAACTTAGGCATTCTTATACTTCCTTTACCCTTTTCCAACATCCTGTCTCAATCGTGTTGTGCAGAGACAAATATTGCACACTAATCGTCATTTCCATGAAGTAATCGCTAGCAACATATTTCGACTCGAAGAGTAAGAAGAAGAGAGACTACACCAGAATAAAGGGTTTTCTGAATGAGGCTCTCGAGGGCTACGCCAGAAAGGTATGCCCCTTCGTCAACAAGGGGGAATGTTTCAATCATGTCAAACACGTGTTCAAGCAAGTGCTCGAGTTCCCCTGCGTCAAGGAGCCGACTACTGGTGGCAGCGCCAAGGAGGCCTTCTACGTCATGCATCACCTTAAAGGGTTTGTCTGGGATTTTCAGAACCTAATGCTGCCATCTAGTTTCTGAGCATGGGCCAAAAATTTGGCGCAATCCAATGATGATGATCTTAGAGAAGACTTCCATCACATCCAGGTTAAGTTGTCGGAAATCATCGTGGAAGATGTCAACACAATGGGAGGGGTCTTAATACACAAGAGAGGTTTGACTAAGAGGGAGAACGAAGATATTCTCCGTAAGCAGGGTGACTGTAACATCCCAAAATCATGATTTACAAAGTTACAGATCATTCATGCATCCTCATGCATTTCAAAAATCTATTTCAAACAAGATTGCAAAACAAAAGCCAAATTGTTGCCTATCATTTTATGTAAGAAAGGCAAAGGCTTCATTTTGATTTTAAATCATGAGAATACTATGTTTCAACTAGAAAAGGTTTGAATGTTGATTTCCAAGCTTGTTCAAAGTTTCAAAACAAGAATAAAAGTTTAAAACCATTTATATGCCTATTATAAACATTTAATTAAGGCATGGTTTTTATTCTATTTTTAATGGACCAAACTATTTATGATCAAACAGCAATGTTTTATACTCAAATATATGCTTGAATTATTTTACAAAAGTCCAGAAGAAGTTTGAATTCAAACTCATTTGAATAGCCTTTGAAATTGATTTCAGAAAATCAAATCAGAAATAGAAAAAGGAATTAGAAAATGAGAAAAGGTCGGCGCCACCCTTCCAGCCCATCAGCAGAATCGGCCCAACAGCCAGCCCACCCGGGACTCCCTCTCCTCTCTCTCACCCGCACCCGCTCTGCCCCGCTGATGCTGCCACTGGGCCCAAGCCAGCTCATCACCTTCTTCCCCACCCCCACAAACGCAGACTCTGTCGCCACCGTCGTTACCTCCAGAAACGCCGCGTTGATTCCTCTCTTAAATTCCATTGATTCAGCGTGTAATTGCCTCCCTCGTTCTGGATACATAATCACCTCACCACCCTGCATCTTTCCCCTCACTCACCACTGTCTAAGCGCCACCAGGTCGTTCGAATTGAAGCTCACACCATCGCAGTACCGAGCGTCTCCGACGACTGATTCCGGTGAGCCCCGACTGCCCCTTCCCTCCTGGTCTTGCTAGCGTGTTCACCGCATCCTTGCGCATCTTCTAACAGCTCTGGTATGTGCTAGGACAACCCAGAACGTCTCCAACATCAACGACTGTGTGTGCCCGACGAAACACTCAACTCCGGCGAGCACACACGGTAAACCTAGCCCTCCCCTTCCTATCTGGTTCATGCTCGCACACTCGCAACGTCAGTAGACATCTAATGCTGCCCTCCTTTTCCTCTCCCGTGCCTTGTGCTGCCTGCAAATGATCAGAGCAACGTGGTCCGCTGGATCTGGATCCAGCGGATGCGATTAGATCAACCTGTGAAGGGGTACGCGTAGATCTGGGCCTTAGGATTAGATCTAACAGTGTAGATTAGATCTGACGCGAAGGGGTCAGTTTTGATCCGGAGCATTAGATTTAGTTAGATCCAACGGTGCGGACGTGTGATCCAGAGCGAACCGGTACGGGCTAATCAGATGGCGCCACGTGTCAGGGTTTTCGATTTAAAATCCAGATTTGATTCAATAAAATGATTAAACTTGTAAATTCAATAACTTTTGTTCTGTTTATCAAAATTATGCAAATAAGATATCAATGGAATCACAAAAACAAACTCTACACATATGTAGGCTTAGTTTTGTATTTTGCTTCTGGTAAAATAGAATTTTATGCAGAGACATTATAGGCCTATTTTGTGTATAAATATTATTTAGAAAATGTTTTAAAAGCCAAATTAAGTTTATTTGGTGTATAAATGTTTGGTTTATTGTTCAGTACTGTTTTACTTGTCTTGTTTAGTTTAGAAAAATCATCACATGGCATTTGCATGAATTCATATATTTTTGCTTGATTATTTGAAATATGAATTTGGTGCTATCATTTTATGTGTAGATTTTGGTGCTAGTGGTGATTGTGACTGTGAGGATTGTTGTTACTCCTCCAACTACCAAGGCAAGTGGTGCTTCATATTTTTTCCCCAATATTTTGACTCATTTAGAGATATTTTGTATAGGGCTTGCATGATAATTTTGCTAAGTATCTATATGCTATGCTTGGGAAATCCTAGTAGTTGTAGAATTGTTAGAATTATATCTAAGCTAAGATACTTGCTATTGTCATGCTTAGCCTAGCTAGTAGCAACCAAAGGGTGGAATATATACATGCTATGGAAAATATTGCTAAGTCTTTTGACTTGTGTTTTTGCTTAATAAAACAACTAAGTGAATGAATCACCTGGGTGGAATGGTATGTTTGGGTTATGTTGAGTGGTTACACAAGGCCCATATCGATGGTCTACCTTGTGTATCACACTTGTGGAAAGCCACCCAGGAACAAAGGGATTTGAGATGCCATATGTTAATAAGCTTCTAGTTCAGCCACATGTCATTATGGGCTCTGCATGGATCATATAGGTTGCAATAACTTAGCCAAATGGATAGTTGGTGGTAGGGGTGATAGGTTTGGAGCGCGTCCATTTTGGTGTAAGGGAAGGCTTTTGAAAGGTCTTGTCTCGATGCATGTCGAGTCTTGTGGGGAAAGTGCACCACCTCTCGAGAAGGAAGAATCTAAGTACTTAGTTGTGTCCCCGGCAATGGAAAATTTGAGCATCAAGAAATGGAAGCTATGAAGAATCTCCTCATCCCAATTTCTAAGTTAAAAACTTGTGGTTGAACAAGGGTATAGGTTCACCAATATCTATTGGTGGTTCCTTGGGAGTTTTTGCCAAACAAAAACTTAGTGTTTTCAACTAATAGGTAAAACCTATTTTGAGCAAAGCAAGACTAAGCTACACTTAGCCAAAATCCATGTAGAAGCTAAATACTATTATTCTATTCCAATGTATTCACCCACTGTGGCTGTAACTTGTGATGTTGTAGGTTACTCTGATGAGGATTAGGGTTGTGAGTCTACACTCAACATGCTTGCCTGTGGCACATGAAGATGAAGACTTTTATTTATATTGTTAAGTTAAACTCTTGTACTAGCCTATGGACATGGAGTTGTAAAAGACTATGTTATCTCTGGAATGACGATGTAATAATGACCTTTGTTTCAGTGTACTTCATCTTAAACTGTGGATGCTAGCATTTGATCCAGGGACTAGCATTGCAATCACAGGGACCTTTACCTTTATAAAGGTGGGGTCTTACAAATGGTATCAGAGCACTGTGTTGCCTGTAGGATTATGACACTAGGTTGGATTAGACTAAGAAACCACTAAGGAAAAATTTCAACACTTTGGAAAATTTCCACACTTGTCTTTTTCTTCTTGTAAACTTTTCTAATCTTCTTTCTCATCTCTATTTGTAGATGAACTCCAGCAACGAAGCCGTGAGGAAGGGACCACTCATGGCCATGACTTTGGAGTGTCAGACCAAATTTCCCAAGGCACTTAAGAACCTTATGGTTACCATGGGGATACATGGTGCAGCTGTATACAAAGGATTCCATGTGATGGATGAAGGTGAAGAGTATTGGTGGGTGCAACTCCACTTGTACAAAAACAAGGAAGACAACCACAAGGAGTCAGGATTCTTCATGGTCACCAACTCTGAAATGCACACAAAATTCTTTGACTTTGCAAGAAATACAGCTTGGAATGCCATCAAGGAGCTTGGTGATAGACTCAAGTGCAGAATGCTCAACACCCAAAATGACCTTAGAGAAGAAAAGAAGCAAACCCAAGAATTAGAGACTACCAACCAACAACTAAGGGGAGACACCATAGATTTAATATGGGAGTCTTGTGAACAAGATAGACAGATGGCCACTAAGGATGCCCTGATAGCTATTTTGTCTAGTAAGTGAGAGTTGTAACGCACTTCGTTAGTTGGACCACCACACTTATCGTTTTTACTTCCAAAAATTTGCTTAAGTATGTTGAACCTTTGGTGTTTGTAATGGATTTGTGTATGCCATGACTTGTGTGTTTGTTGCTAAATGATGTGCTTGTGATATTTTGTCTTGTGAATTTGCTCTACTTGTGTTGGTTCTAACTTTTCTCTATCTTATAAAAATAGATGCCTAATGTTGTTTTCAGCACGGCCGAGGAGTTCAAGGGAACTCCTTTTGGTACTTGTCTCATTGAGCTCACTAGTGTGCTCAACCTTCCACTTCCTAGCATCATGACACTTCAGCTCACCAAGTTTGAGAGGAAGGACCTATGGGGCTTCAGAGTCACACAGCCGGGACGCCAGGCAGAGCCACCCACGGAGCCCATCACTTTCAAGATGATGCTTGACGACAAGGAGAGAGGCTTAGATGTAGTCATGCAGGAGGTACTTGGGCGCCTGGTAGGGAGGCACTCCACCGAGCTTAGAGGTCTTTACTTTCACCCCTTCAGGAGACGCAACGAGGAGGGTGTGGCTATAGAGTACGATGATGCAACTAGAGAGACGATGGAGCCGATTCGTCTGTACCTTCAGGACCTAGAGGGTCTTATTAGACACCTTGATACTGATAGGACCAACATCATGCTTAGAAATGACGAGCTACAGGTTCAGCTACGAGAGAAGTACAAGCTCTCTGCATAGCAAGACGAGATCTTCAAGGAAATGGAGGCCAAATTTGAAAGCCAGGACAAGAAGTTCAAGAGCCAGGAGAAAAGAGTCCAAGACAGGAACAAGAAGATCCGGGAGATGAAGGAAGAGCTAGAGGCCAAGGACTTCGAGCTTGACCACCAGCAGGGAGTGATCGAGAGGTTTCGCTCACAGAAGAGGGCTCTTAGGGCCAAGATTGAGGCCGTGACTACTAGTGTTGATGAGTACAAGACCGCCATGGAGAATGCAGGTCTTACCCTTGTTGATGTGGAGATTGATGGGGAGGAGTAGTGTAGATTACTCGATTATCTTTCATCTACCGTACTTTGATTATTGAGTCGCAATGACCATCCAACATGTGGATGGCTTGCTATGGTGTGTTTGCACTTTCAAAACTTGTTGTTTATGTCGTTCAAACTCAATGTTATTTTGATGCTTCGTTATTGTGATGGTTCTATGTGATGTATTGTACATGTTAAGAATCTATGGGTATCTCATTCTTATCCTTATTAAAACCACAGATGCCTCCTCGACGTGCCAACCCCAACCAGAAAAACAACAACAACAACAACAACAACAACAACAATAACAACAACAACAACAACAACGTCACTCCCGAGATGCAACAGTTGATGATAGCGCAAGATCACCTGATGCAGACAACAACAACGACAACGACAACGACAACGACAACGACAACGCCAACGACCACAACAACAACAACAACAACAACAACAACAACAACAACAACAACAACAACAACAACAACAACAACAACAACAACAACAACAACAACAACAACAACAACAACAACAACAACAACAACAACAACAACAACAACAACAACAACAACAACAACAACAACAACAACAACAACAACAACAACAACAACAACAACAACAACAACAACAACAACAACAACAACAACAACAACAACAACAACAACAACAACAACAACAACAACAACAACAACAACAACAACAACAACAACAACAACAACAACAACAACAACAACAACAACAACAACAACAACAACAACAACAACAACAACAACAACAACAACAACAACAACAACAACAACAACAACAACAACAACAACAACAACAACAACAACAACAACAACAACAACAACAACAACAACAACAACAACAACAACAACAACAACAACAACAACAACAACAACAACAACAACAACAACAACAACAACAACAACAACAACAACAACAACAACAACAACAACAACAACAACAACAACAACAACAACAACAACAACAACAACAACAACAACAACAACAACAACAACAACAACAACAACAACAACAACAACAACAACAACAACAACAACAACAACAACAACAACAACAACAACAACAACAACAACAACAACAACAACAACAACAACAACAACAACAACAACAACAACAACAACAACAACAACAACAACAACAACAACAACAACAACAACAACAACAACAACAACAACAACAACAACAACAACAACAACAACAACAACAACAACAACAACAACAACAACAACAACAACAACAACAACAACAACAACAACAACAACAACAACAACAACAACAACAACAACAACAACAACAACAACAACAACAACAACAACAACAACAACAACAACAACAACAACAACAACAACAACAACAACAACAACAACAACAACAACAACAACAACAACAACAACAACAACAACAACAACAACAACAACAACAACAACAACAACAACAACAACAACAACAACAACAACAACAACAACAACAACAACAACAACAACAACAACAACAACAACAACAACAACAACAACAACAACAACAACAACAACAACAACAACAACAACAACAACAACAACAACAACAACAACAACAACAACAACAACAACAACAACAACAACAACAACAACAACAACAACAACAACAACAACAACAACAACAACAACAACAACAACAACAACAACAACAACAACAACAACAACAACAACAACAACAACAACAACAACAACAACAACAACAACAACAACAACAACAACAACAACAACAACAACAACAACAACAACAACAACAACAACAACAACAACAACAACAACAACAACAACAACAACAACAACAACAACAACAACAACAACAACAACAACAACAACAACAACAACAACAACAACAACAACAACAACAACAACAACAACAACAACAACAACAACAACAATCATCCGCCAGGATTTGACATGCTCACCAGATTTCTAAGACTAAGGCCTGCAAAGTTCTCGGGAACCACTGATCTAATGGTAGCCAATGACTGGTTACGTTTAGTGAACAAGGACTTAGTGACTGTTGGCTGCACCGATGGAGGAAAAGTCAGGTTCGCAGCACATCTGCTTGAAGGTCCAACGGCAACCTGGTGGGACAACTTTTAGATCACCACCCCCATTGAGGATGTGACTTGGGATATCTTTGAGGATGGATTCCGTACAGCTCACATCTCATCCGGATTGATGAATTTGAAGAAAAAGGAGTTCCACAATCTGAAACAACATCACCGTAGTGTGGCTGAGTACATTGAGGAATTCAACAATCTGGCGCGTTATACACCGGATGAAGTTGATACAGATGCCAAGAGGAAGGAAAAATTCCTCAAAGGACTGAATGATGAGTTGAACCTGCAGCTGTATGTTGCCTATGTTCCAACCTACCAATCACTTTGTGACAAGGATATCATCTTGGAGAACAAGATGAAACAGGTTGAGAGCAGAAAGAGGAAGCATAGCTTTGATAAGCACATCTTGAGATCGTCTCACAAGCATTCCCATCATGATGATAGTGGGAGTCTTGGATCCCACAAACATGGAAAGTACAACAACCACCACAGCCACAACCGTCATCATGACAACAAGCATCACCGCAGTCATGATAATGACAAGTATAAGAACCACAAGAGTGGACACAAGTGCCACCACAGTGGAGGTGGAAGTGGTAGTGGAAGTCAGACTGTAAAGAAAGATCTCAATCAGGTTGAATGCTTCAAGTGTAAGAAGATGGAGCACTATGCTAATGAGTGCTCGGAAAAGAAAGTTGATGGTGCCAACAAGCCCAATCCCTTCCAGAAGGGACAAGTGAACCACATCAATGTGGAAGAAATATATGAGGAATCTGATGCTGTGGCTGGTAAGTTCAAACTCAATTCTATTCCATCACTTGCTCTTTTTGATACTGGCGCATCACATTCATTCATATCAAGAGCATTTGTTGATAGAAATGGATTTCCAACTGAAAATATTGGGTGTCCTATAAAAGTAAGTTCTCCTGGTGGAGATATGATAGTAAGTCTTGGATGCCGTGATCTAGTAATAGAATTTGGAAAGCATAAGTTTCCAGTTAGTTTGATAATCCTAGATTCCCAAGGATTGGATGTTATTTTCGGAATGGATTGGATGACCAAGTATGAAGGAATACTAGATTGTGCCAATCGTACTGTACACTCACAACCCCGGATAATAAAAGGATGAGATTCAAGTCTCACTTTGAATCAAAAGGGAGTAAGCTAAATTCACTTAATGGGGTTAGCATGGACAGTGTGCTAATTGTGAGAGAATATCCGGATGTGTTTCCGAAGGAATTGCCAGGAATGCCACCAGATAGAGATGTTGAGTTTGTGTAGCACCCCGGGTAAATCCACTACTAGAAAATCATCGTGTTTTTGTTTTGTGCATCATCATGACATCATTATTGCATACCTTGCCTCAGAACTATTTTTCGATAAAACCCTATATTGGTTTCTGCATTACCTCTCCTTCTTTATTCAAATTATACTTTTGCTATTTAAAAACGTGTAAATTTATTTTTTTTAAAAATGTTTATTATACAAAAGAAAAGAAACATAAAGTATTATATATATATATAACCTCGTCCTAAACCGGCCAGGCCCAAAAGGCCCAACCGGTGGAAAACCCTAGCCAAACCCTAGCCCCTCACCCCACTCCCTCCACCCCGCCGCCACTTCCCACCACTCGGTCAACCCTGCAGCCACCCAATCCTAATCCCCACCTGGCCCCGACGGACCCCACCATTTCCCTGTCCCATCTCCCTCGTGACCCCCCTTCCTCGCGTGAATCGCGCCCCACACGCGCCCTCCTTCCTCGCTCACCCCGCCGCCGCCCCGCGAAGCTTGCCACCGGCCCGCTTTGCCGGCCCCCTCCCTGCCATGGCCGCCTCCCTCGTGAGCTTCCTCGGCCGCGAGCTCCATCGCCGAGCACTCCCTCTGTCATGCACCACCGCCTCTCCGTCCCACGTCGGTGCCCCTCCCTCCAATCTCCATTCGCCGATGTCGGTGCCCCTCGCCTCACCTCGATTGGCCCCGCCGCCTCTCCGGAGCTCCGCGTCACCCAGGCCGTGCGCATCCTGTGCGCCATGTTGCTCGGCTCAAGCCATCTTGTCGCCGCAGAGCTCCTCTCCCGCCGCACGTCGGCCTCGCTCCATCCGCAGGCACCAGTCGCCGTTCCCACCTCGCACGCCCCGTGCAGCCCCGTCGTCGTCAACCCTCCTGCTGCAGAGCTCGCCGGCCGCGTCCTCCTCGTTGATTTCTTCTCCTCGCCGGCAAGCCTCCCTGGAGTCCTCGCAAGCTCTCGACAGCACAGCCCCAAGGTCGCGTCCGTCGCCCTTCCGCTGCAGTCTTCACCACCACCCCACGAGTGCCTTCCGCCTGTGCTCTCCCCTATTCTGCCATGCGCGCCTGCGTCCTCTACTCTTGGTTGGTTGACCATGCGGCTGCCGTGTTGTTGTATGTTGGGCGGTGGGTAATGTGATGGTACTCGTGACCCTGCTCAGGTGAAGTTGTGTGGCTGTTGTTTCAGATCCCGAATGCCACTCGATGATCCGTTCAGACAAACCCGCAACCCTTGTTTCACCAAGATCGCCACTCGGATCCGACATCAAACTAAGTTCACCATCGGCATACGAAGTCGAAATCTCAAGGTCATCGATAAGGTACCGAAGACCCCGGAGCATCGAGCTCTCCTTCCTGGACCCAAGACCGAACACCGCAGACAGCTCCGAAGACCGATCCCGGCGAGCCGAACCCTCGGAACCCCAAGATCGTCGACCCCTATGTGTGACCCCTATCTTATCCGCCCCTATTTTGTAATATAACATCGATCTTGTTGCATAATTAAATTGTCATGCTTGCATACATATTGTGGGTGTTTGGGGGTGTTTCGACGATTCACCTAAATTAAATATGGAGGCCATATGCGGGCTTTTCTAGTCTAATATCGGCTCCATTTAAATTTGTGTAGCGAACCGATGCCATGTTTTTGCCTTATTAATACAACATTTAAATTGCGGGGTATCTAAATAACATGAACCATCTAATTAATTTTCGGGACCCCGGTTCAACTTAATATGGCGTAATTGCATCGCATCCTTGCCATGTTATACATCATACATGCATCATGCCCGATCTTTTGCCGTAGTATTAAATAGTGCATCCGGTGTTTCTTCTAGTGCTTTGCCTCTTCACGGATTAGGCCGATGAGTTGATGCGAGTGTCGATCTGATCTTCGGATCAACCTTCGGCCGATGAGTTGATGCGAATGCCACTCGATGTTCCACTGTTGTTGGGGGTTGTCATATGCTTTATGTTGGAGATGATCATGGCTTTAATTACAGTTTAATAACTAAAATTGAAGTAGGTAAATAATGCAGAGGCACAGGTGGGCAACAGATGTGATTTGGTTTTTAACCGTCCACTTGTGTCTCGTAGGACCCCGAGTACTTGATATCTGTTCTTTGAATATTCGCACTATCCGCATGTGGGACCATGAATCCCCCTAGCCAGAGCTTGAGTCATATCTTATTTCTTGGGGCCACAAGTAGTTTGGGGCTTTATTACTATCATGTACTTATGCCATGCTTTACAGCTTTATTTACGATTGCGCGTGGAGCACCTGTACTGTTTAGGAACAAATGTGGAATGTTTTCGCGGCATCGACAAGCCCAGTCACACTTTCGGGTTCCCAGTCATTTACAGCCATTGTCACAAACCTCTGGGTCCGCCTCGGAGCCGGCCAACTTCGTCGCGGGTAGCTTGGTGGGGTGGCCCCCCTGAAATTTATACGAATCTTGCAATTGCTCTGTCATGATGCCTCGTTGGGTTTTCATTTGGTTTTTGTGCCCCCCTGCAGGGTAAAACTTTCTAAAAGTCGTGTCCACGGTTATGGACGACTTGGAGCACAGTATCTCGATCATAGACAACTATAACTAAAGTAGTGCTATAAATTTGACTTTATAATGACTAGTAATGAGCTTTACTATAATGGAATGGCTAAATAAAAGTGCCAACAACTGCTGGTTTTGGATTGTCACCTGTTACCATTGTATCTGACTAGTAAGTATTGCAACTACAACGGAATGGCTAAATAAAAGTACCAACAACTGCTGGGTTTTGGGATGCCTCATGCTATATGTATCTGACTAGTAAGTACCACAACTACAACGGAATGGTTAACTAAAACTGCCCACTGCTTATTATATCAGGATGACTCATGCTATCTATATCTGACTAGTAATTACCGCAACTATAACGGAATAAATAAAACTGACAACTGTGTGAGTTCCTCGGTTGACTTCCTCGATTGGTTTTGAGGGGGAGACACCAGGATGGGTATGTTTGGTGTTAGCATCAGGTTGGATCCGAATAGGTCTTTCTTATCCCTCTCTGATAGCCGCCAGTTGTCTCGAGTCTCTATAGGTTGTTTAGTGCATGCTGCGCTGCCGCTTCAGTCCACCATACCTCTGTAGGCGAGGACCGCCGAATTCTAGTCTCTCCGTGTACTGGCCTCAGTACTGACTGCTCTCTTTTTCCTTCGCCCTTTGTCGGCACCCCTTTTGTTAAGCAGGTTTTGAGATCGACATTATTAGCAGGGTTACCCTTCCGGCTTGGCCTGGGCAGGGTTATGGACGCCATTGGTTATTCTTCAGGGCTCTTAGCTCAATTTGCATCTTGTCCGTACTCGGATGCTGTATCGTTTTAAAGGTGATTTGGATCTTTGTATTGTATATCTGTATTCTTGACTCTTTGAGTCATTGTTGTATATACCTGTTCTGTGGGTCCCATCGTGGACTATTGTGTAATGGTATTACTTTGTTTTCCACCCGCATGAAAGTGCCTGGTGGGCACCTTTGAATCGTTTCTATGCGGGTTTGGCGGGAATCGCTGAAACTTGCACATGGTCGATTCTGAGGGTGTTACAGAGTGGTATCAGAGCTCAGCAGTTACGATACCTCACTGGTCCAGCCTGTAGGATAACCTAGCTAACGGACGTTGTAGAGTGTCAAAACTATTTTGGAAAAATCAGTTGGGTATATCTAATTAGGTCTGCTTTTATTCCTTACCCCTCCGCTATTCTCTTCTTACCTCTCCGTGTTTTGAATCTGCTCTCTTATCTCTTCTTTGTGTCCAGGATTTCTCGCGGTTGGGTTTCTGTCGTACCTTCAGGGTTTCGCTTCCATCCTCTTGTAACGGTGCTTCTACATCTGGTCTTCATGTTATCTGAGGAGTCTTCCTTTGTTGTACCTTTCAGTGCACCAAAATTCACTAAAAAAAATCTTGTATCTTCTGGTGTTTTTCAACGCGACAATCTCAACTGCATCCGATCTGATGAATAATCTCCATCCCTCCTTTGTTTCCAAACCTCGCTTTTTGAGATCTTCAGTCTGATTCCGAGAGTTGGTTGCATAATTATCCTATTCATGTGTAGAGTAATGCTTTGGGTGCACGATGGACTGATCACCATCCGACTACTCTTATCATTCGCTTTTGCACAATGAATTGTGGATCGATGCAATTTCACTCCTTCCACAGAAGTTCGAGGTGGCCTTACCTTTAACTCCGTCCGTTGTTTCGCCGGAGTGTTCACTCGACGGACATGAACAACGACTCCTTGTTGGTGGTGTCGCCAATTTCAAGGTAGAACAAGAATCCTTGTTAGTGGTGTCGCGAGGATCTACATGAAGCGAGAAGAATCAGACTGTTGGCCTTCTTTCCTGTACCATAAGGTGGATCTCGAGGGCGAGACCCATTGTTAGTGGTGTCGAATTGTAGCACCCCGGGTAAATCCACTACTAGAAAATCGTCGTGTTTTTGTTCTGTGCATCATCATGACATCATTATTACATACCTTGCCTCAGAACTATTTTTCGATAAAACCCTATATTGGTTTCTGCATTACCTCTCCTTCTTTATTCAAATTATAATTTTGCTATTTTAAAACGTGTAATGTTATTTTTTTTAAATGTTTATTATACAAAAGAAAAGAAACATAAAGTATTATATATATAACCTCGTCCTAAACCGGCCAGGCCCAAAAGGCCAAACCGGTGGAAAACCCTAGCCAAACCCTAGCCCCTCACCCCACTCCCTCCACCCCGCCGCCACTTCCCACCACTCGGTCAACCCTGCAGCCACCCAATCCTAATCCCCACCTGGCCCCGACGGACCCCACCACTTCCCCGTCCCATCTCCCTCGCGACCCTCCTTCCTCGCGTGAATCGCGCCCCACCCGCGCCCTCCTTCCTCGCTCACCCTGCCGCCTGGCCTCGAGCCGTCGCCGCCCCGAAGCTCGCCACCGGCCCGCTTCGCCGGCCCCCTCCCTGCCTTGGCCGCCTCCCTCGTGAGCTTCCTCGGCCGCGAGCTCCACCGCCGAGCACTCCCTCTGTCACGCGCCACCGCCTCTCCGTCCCACGTCGGAGCCCCTCCCTCCAATCTCCATTCGCCGATGCCGGTGCCCCTCGCCTCACCTCGATTGGCCCCGCCGCCTCTCCGGAGCTCCACGTCACCCAGGTCGTGCGCCTCCTGTGCGCCATGTCGCTCGGCTCAAGCCATCTTGTTGCTGCAAAGCTCCTCTCCCGCCGCACGTCAGCCTCGCCTCCATCCGCAGGCACCAGTCGCCGTTCCCACCTCGCACGCCCCGTGCAGCCCCGTCATCGTCAACCCTCCTGCTGCAGAGCTCGCCGGCCGCGTCCTCCTCGTTGATTTCTTCTCCTCGCCGGCAAGTCTCCCTCGAGTCCTCGCGAGCTCTCGACAGCACTGCCCCAAGGTCGCGTCCGTCGCCCTTCCGCTGCAGTCTTCACCACCACCCCACGATTGCCTTGCGCCTGTGCTCGCCCCTGTGCTGCCATGCGTGCCTAGGTCCTCTACTCTTGGTCGGTTGACCATGCGTCTACCGTGTTGTTGTATGTTGGGCGGTGGGTAATGTGATGGTACTCGTGACCCTGCTCAAGTGAAGTTGTGTGGCTGTTGTTTCAGATCCCGAATGCCACTCGATGATCCATTCAGACAAACCCGCAACCCTTGTTTCACCAAGATCGCCACTCGGATCCGACATCAAACTAAGTTCACCATCGGCATACGAAGTCGAAATCTCAAGGTCGTCGATAAGGTACCGAAGACCCCGGAGCATCGAGCTCTCCTTCCTGGACCCAAGACCGAACACCGCATACAGCTCAGAAGACCGATCCCGGCAAGCCGAACCCTCGGAACCCCAAGATCGTTGACCCCTATGTGTGACCCCTATCTTATCCGCCCCTATTTTGTAATATAACATCTATCTTGTTGCATAATTAAATTGTCATGCTTGCATACATATTGTGGGTGTTTGGGGGTGTTTCGACGATTCACCTAAATTAAATATGGAGGCCATATGCGGGCTTTTCTAGTCTAATATCGGCTCCATTTAAATTTGTGTAGCGAACCGATGCCATGTTTTCGCCTTATTAATACAACATTTAAATTGCGGGGTATCTAAATAACATGAACCATCTAATTAATTTTCGGGACCCCGGTTCCACTTAATATGGCCTAATTGCATCGCATCCTTGCCATGTTATACATCATACATGCATCATGCCCGATCTTTTGCCGTAGTATTAAATAGTGCATCCGGTGTTTCTTCTAGTGCTTTGCTTCTTCACGGATTAGGCCGCTGAGTTGATGCGAGTGTCGATCCGATCTTCGGATGAACCTTCGGCAATGTTTTCAGGCGAGCATTCTCCCCCTTTCTACCTATTTTACTTTTATAGTCTTTATTTCCTCCTGTTGATCTATTGCTATCTGGGTTGCGATGCTCTAGTTTCCGTACCCGAGATATCCCTTGCAACCATTATATTGCCTTGGACACCTCCAATTACCTATTGTTTGTTAGATAGTCGGCCTTGCAAGTCATAGTTGCTTGCTCAGGTGCTGCTTCGCGTCGTCGATGTTCCACTGTTGTTGGGGGTTGTCATATGTTTGATGTTGGAGATGATCATGGCTTTAATTACAGTTTAATAACTAAAATTGAAGTAGGTAAATAATGCAGAGGCACAGGTGGGCAATAGATGTTATTTGGTTTTTAACCGTCCACTTGTGTCCTGTAGGACCCCGAGTACTTGATACCTGTTCTTTGAATATTCGCACTATCCACATGTGGGACCATGAATCCCCCTAGCCAGAGCTTGAGTCATATCTTATTTCTTGGGGCCACAAGTAGTTTGGGGCTTTATTACTATCCTGTACTTATGCCATGCTTTACTGCTTTATTTACGATTGCGCGTGGAGCGCCTGTACTGTTTAGGAACAAATATGGAATGTTTTCGCGGTATTGACAAGCCCAGTCACACTTTCGGGTTCCCAGTCGTTTACAGCCATTGGCACAAACCTCTGGGTCCGTCTCGGAGCAGGCCAACTTCGTCGCGGGTAGCTTGGTGGGGTGGGCCCCTGAAATTTATATGAATCTTGCAATTGCTCTGTCGTGATGCCTCGTTGGGTTTTCATTTGGTTTTTCTCGAGGTTGATCGTGCGTGTGTTGCTATTTGTGCCCCCCTGCAGGGTAAAACTTTCTGAAAGCCATGTCCGCGGTTATGGACGACTTGGAGCACAGTATCTCGATCATAGACAACTATAACAAAGTAGTGCTATAAATTTGACTTTATAATGACTAGTAATCAGCTTTACTATAATGGAATGGCTAAATAAAAGTGCCAACAACTGCTGGTTTTGGATTGTCACCTGTTACCATTGTATCTGACTATTAAGTATTGCAACTACAATGGAATGGCTAAATAAAAGTACCAACAACTGCTGGGTTTTGGGATGCCTCATGCTATATGTATCTGACTAGTAAGTACCACAACTACAACGGAATGGTTAACTAAAATTGCCCATTGCTTATTATATCAGGATGACTCATGCTATCTATATCTGACTAGTAATTGCCGCAACTATAACAGAATAAATAAAACTGACAACTGTGTGAGTTCCTCGGTTGACTTCCTCGATTGGTTTTGACGGGGAGACACCAGGATGGGTATGTTTGGTGTTAGCATCAGGTTGGATCCGAATAGGTCTTTCTTATCCCTCTCTGATAGCCGCCAGTTGTCTTGAGTCTCTATAGGTTGTTTAGTGCATGTTGCGCTGCGGCTTTAGTCCACCATACCTCTGTAGGCGAGGACCGCCGAATTCTAGTCTCGCCGTGTACTGGTCTCAGCACTGACCGCTCTCTTTTTCCTTCGCCCTTTGTCGGCACCCCTTTTGTTAAGCCGGTTTTGAGATCGACGTCGTTAGTAGGGTTACCCTTCCGGCTTGGCCTAGGCTGGGTTATGGACGCCATTGGTTATTCTTCAGGGCTCTTAGCTCAATTTGCATCTTGTCCGTACTCGGACGCTGTATCGTTTTAAAGGTGATTTGGATCTTTGTATTGTATATCTGTATTCTTGACTCTTTGAGTCATTGTTGTATATATCTGTTCTGTGGGTCCCATCATGGACTATTGTGTATTGGTATTACTTCGTTTTCCACCCGCATGAAAGTGCCTGGTGGGCACCTTTGAATCGTTTCTATGCGGGTTTGGCGGGAATCGCTGAAACTTGCACAGGGTCGATTCTGAGGGTGTTACAGTTTGTGATTGACTTGCTGCCGGGATCAGGACCAATAGTAAAGAGACCTTACAAGATGTTAGTTGATGAGTTGAAGGAACTCAATAAACAACTTGGGGAACAGTTACAAAAAGGATTCATTCAACCAAGTTCTTCATCTTGGGGAGCACCAGTTTTGTTTGTTGAAAAGAAAGATAGAAGTCAAAGGTTATGCATAGATTACCGTTCACTCAATGAGGTGACTATCAAGAACAAGTATCCTTTGCCCAGAATCAATGACTTGTTTGATCAATTAGAAGGAGCCCGTGTGTTCTCAAAGATTGATCTCCGGTCAGGCTAATTTCAGCTAAATATAAGGGAACAAGACATACCTAAGACTGCTTTCACCACTAGGTATGGATTGTATGAGTACACCGTGATGCCATTTGGTTTGACAAATGCACCAGCCTACTTTATGAATATGATGAACAAGGTGTTCATGGAATTTCTTAACAAATTCGTTGTCGTTTTCATCGATGACATTTTGATCTATTCCAAGAGCAATGAAGAGCATGAGGAACATTTGCGATTGATACTTGAGAAGCTTAGAGAGCATAAGCTATATGCCAAATTCAGCAAGTGTGAATTCTGGTTGAATGAAGTCAGATTTCTTGGACATATTGTGTCAGGATATGGTGTAGCAGTTGATCCCGCAAAAGTGTCAGCTATAACTGAATGGCAATCTCCTAAGTCAGTGAAAGAAGTTCGTAGTTTCCTTGGCTTGGCAGGATACTATAAAAGATTCATTGATAATTTCTCAAAGGTAGCTAAGCCAATGATGGAGTTACTTAAGAAAGACAAGAAATTTGATTGGACTGAAGGATGTGAACTCAGTTTCCAAGAGTTGAAGAAGAGACTAGTGACAACACCAGTCTTATGTCTGCCAGATTTGGAGAAAGATTTTCAAGTGTATTGTGATGCATATCACCAAGTATTATGTAACACCCTCAGAATTGGGTCTATGCAAGTCTCAGCGATTCCCGCCAAACCGCATAGAAACGATTCAAAGGTGCCCACCAGGCACTTTCGTGCGGGTGGAAAACGAAGTAATACCATTACACAATAGTCCACGATGGGACCCATAGAACAGATATATACAACAATGACTTAAAGAGTCAAGAATACAGATATACAATACAAAGATCCAAATCACCTTTAAAACGATACAGCGTCCGAGTATGGACAAGATGCAAATTGAGCTAAGAGCCCTGAAGAATAACCAATGGCGTCCATAACCCTGCCCAGGCCAAGCCGGAAGGGTAACCCTGCTAACGACGTCGATCTCAAAACCTGCTTAACAAAAGGGGTGCCGACAAAGGGCGAAGGAAAAAGAGAGCGGTCAGTACTGAGGCCAGTACACGGCGAGACTAGAATTCGGCGGTCCTCGCCTACATAGGTATGGCGGACTGAAGCGGCAGCGCAGCATGCACTAAACAACCTATAGTGACTCGATATAACTGCCGGCTATCAGAGAGGGATAAGAAAGACCTATTCGGAACCAACCTGATACTACCACCAAACATACCCATCATGGTATTTCCCCCTCGAGACCAAACGAGGAAGTCAACCGAGGAACTCACATAGTGGACAGTTTTATTTATTTAGTTATCGTTGCAGCAATTACTAGTCAAGTGTAGATAGTCATCCTGATATAATAAGCAGTGGACCCTTTTAGTTAACCATTTTGTTGTAGTTGCAACACTTACTAGTCAGATACAATTAGCATGAGATATCTCAAACCCAGCAGTTGTTAGTACTTTTATTTAGCCATTTCGTTATAGTGAAGCTGATTACTAGTCATATCGGATACAAGTCAAATTATAACAGTAAACTTTAGTTATAGTTGTCTATGATCGAGAACCGTGCTCCAAGTCGTCCATAACCGCGGACACGGCTTCTTGAAAAGATTTAACCCTGCAGGGGTGCACCAAAGTTTCCACACACACCTACACCCTTGTTGTCAGATCAGGTATATACAAGATCACAAAACATACACCCAACGGTATGTCGACGGGGTTTCGAACACGACGTTTCCCAGACCCAAAGCAAGCACATGGGGGCCACCCCACTAAGCTACCCGCAACAAAGTCGGCCGGCTCCGAGACGGACCCAGAGGTTTGTGCCAATGGCTGTAAACGACTGGGAACCCGAAAATGTGACTGGGCTTGTCGATACCGCGAAAACATTCCACATTTGTTCCTAAACAGTACAGGCGCTCCACGCGCAATCGTAAATAAAGCAGTAAAGCATGGCATAAATACAGGATAGTAATAAAGCGCCAAACTACTTTGTGGCCCCCGGTACAGTACTTTGAAATCCGGTACTAATCGATGGGGGTGCCCACACACCCCACCTGTGGTTAGCGCGCTCGATCTCGGAACAGGTGTCAAGAACTCGGGGTCCTACGGGACACCAGTGAGCGGTTAAAAACCAAATATTGTCTATTACCCACCGGTGCCTCTGCATTTACCTACTTTCAATTTTAGTTATTAAACGGTAATTAAATCCATGATCATCTCCAACATTAAACATGCGCCATTACTCCAACAACTATGGTATATCGACGGCGCGACGCAACACCTGCGCAAGCAACTACGACTCGCAAGGCTGACTATCTACCAAACAACAGGTAATAGAATGTGTCCAAGGCAATATAAGGCTGCAAGGGATATCACAGTACGAAAACTAGAGCATCGCAACACAGATAGCAATAGATCAACAGGAGGAAATAAAGACTAGAAATGTAAATAGGTAGAAAGGAGGGAGAAATGCTAATGTCGAAGGTTCATCCGAAGATCGGGTCGTCACTCGCATCAACTCATCGGCCTAATCCGCGAAGAACCAAAACACTAGAAGAAACACCGGATGCACTATTTAATACTACGGCAGAAGATCGGGCATGATGCATGTATGATATATGACATGGCAAAGATGCGATGCAATTAGGCCATATTAAGTGAAACCGGGGTCCCGGCAATTAATTAGACGGTTCATGTTGTTTAAGATATCCCGCATTTTAAAATGTTGGTTTAACAAGGCAAAATTATATCATCGGTTCGCTACACAAATTTAAATGGGTCAATATTAGACTAGACAAGTCCGGATATGATCTCCATATTTGGTTATTAGGTGAATCGGAAAAATACCCAAACCACATGATGAGATGCAAACAAGTACGAGGATGGCATATTAATGATCTATGCATTAACATGATAAACTTTCATATAAAATAAATTTTATTTCGATTTACGGTTTAAAAGATATGGATTTTTCAAAGTTGGTTTATTTAATAGAAGCAATTTGACTTGTTTGCATATTTAAATTATTCAGTACAAAAACAGAGTTCATATGCAGCTAGTTCAAGCAATTCTGAAGAACTTTCATGTATAGCATATTTCATTTTAAGTTACAGCACATTAAGAAAATATTGAATGAACAGAATACAATTAAAGAATAGTAGTCGAGAGGGGAGGGCCGCATACTGCATGGCAGAGAGAAAAGAAAGGATATTTTATTGTGCATGAGGGGATTTGTTATTTTGTTGATGGATTGGTTCGGCTGGGATCAAACCACTTGGTCTGCAATTCGGATTTGCAGAACACAGAGGTGTGGATATTTTAAAACCAAGAGAGCCAGAGTTTGCATGGATCAAAAGAATAGAAGACAACATAGGAATTTGGTGTTGTACTGATGCATCAAGGCACATATCCGATTCCAAAAGCAGAGTAAAAAAATATAAGGTTCTCGATGTTGGCACTATTTTAACCCGGATTGAATTAGTGAGTGTCTAGGAAATTAACAAGTTAGGCCACGATTTAGTATTGACTAGGTATTGACGCATAGCTATTGGACTAGCCAAAACCACGACAAGAAATTAGACAAAAGATGTGTACGCTGGATTTGATCTGTGGAACTTAGTGGAGGCACATGGCTATAAGAACTGAGCTGCACTCTTATTTGTGTCTAAGGATATACGAGCTAAACAATAAATTGACTAGGAAGATACAGAGATGAGAGCGAAACAAAGAAAATGGATGCGCTTTCATTCATTTGAATCTGAGGTTATTTGATCCTACAAATGGGTGGAAGGCAAAGGTACATAGTATGTATACCGCATGAGCTAGCTTCAGTTGTGGAATTCAAAGTGACCAACTGAACCCGGACAGAAACAGGCCACGAGGACATGGTCAAAACACAGGGACAACTCCACGATGGTAACCAAGGACTAGCGCTGCCGGGTGTACACGCATGTGCGGGAGAGAGGAGAGCTTCTGGAGGTGGTGCTCGACTGTGAAAACTCACAGAATATACGTCAGAACATGGAGAAGCACGGGGACAATGCGATGGTGCTGGGCAATGAACGGAACGACGGCAATGGCGAGATGGCAGTGGCGCACCGAGGGTGCTCGACAAAATGCAGGCGGAGCTAGGACTTCAAAACGAATGACAAAGCATATGAACATAGAGAGGAGCTCACCGAGAGGTTGTGCGTGTGCTCGGCGTGCCTGGAGGGGAAGAAGGGCACCAGAAATTGGTATTGAAGGCGGCGGCCGTGGCATGCGCGCGAGAGGGATGCAGACCATGTCGAAGCTACAGCAGCCCCGGCTCTGCGCTTTGCACCAGAGAGGAACAAGGTGTGCCTCGCGCATCTTCTGGCACCACGACGTGGGTGTTGATGGCGACAATCATGTCGGCGGCGCTGGTGCTGCGATCTCGGCCATGGCAGGTTATGGGGTTTTCTATTCATGAGGGAGAAGAAAAGGTGGTGGGGAAAAGAGATGGACGGGGTGGAGTGGTTGGCGTACTCACCGCGAGGCTTGGAGATAAGATCAGGACATGGGAGAAGAATTTGTGCACAGTTATAGATCTCAGATTTTTGGGGTTAGGGTTTGGGAAGAAAGATTGGAATATTTATATAGTTCAAAATAAACTAGAAAAGACTAGTTTTGGACCAAAATTTTAGACGGGCTTTCAGCCTAGTTTTATTTTAGTTAAATAAGAAAACTATTTATGGTCACGTATCAAACCGAAATATTATTTTGTTTTAATTTGAAAATAAGAAAAGAGGGACAGGTTTAATAAAACCATAGGGATTTTTTAGTAAAACAAAATAGTTTTTTTATTTGCAAAATAACTTGAGGTTAAAATATACAAATAAAATATGCATGATGATGCAATGAGGATGCACAAAGTAGTAACAATGAGCGATTTTCTAGTAGTGATTTTACCCAGGGTGCTACATATTAGGTGCAGTTTTGATGCAAGAAGAGAAAGTTGTGGCTTATGCCTCGAGACAACTCAAAACTCATTAAGTGAATTATCCTACTCATGATTTAGAGTTAGCCTCTATTATCCATGCACTAAAAACATGGAGACACTATCTTTTGGGAAAGCGTTGTGAAGTGTTCACAGATCACAAAAGTTTAAAGTATATCTTCATTCAGAAAGAAATCAACATGAGACAAATAAGATGGCTAGAACTCATCAAGGACTATGACTTGAGTTTGCAATACCACTCCGGTAAACAAAATGTTGTAGCGGATGCATTAAGTCGTAAGGTTTATGTGAATGGCCTTACTAAGGGAGAATTGCCAGATAATTTGTGTGCCCAATTCAAGGATCTCAGATTGGAGATAGTGCCTGAAGTACATCTCATGTCATTGGAGGTTCAACCCACATTGTTGGACAAAATCAAGGAAGCCCAAAAGACGGACAAGGAAATTGAAGAGATTAAGGAAACGATTGGCAAGGAAAAGCCAAAGGATTCCATGAAGACGAACAGGGTACTTTATGTTATGGAAAACGTATCTGCATTACGCAAGATCCGGAACTTTGGAAACTAATTTTACAGGAAGCACACAACTCACCATATTCCATTCATCTGGGTAACACCAAAATGTACATGGGTGTGAAGGAAAGGTTTTGGTGGAATAATCTCAAGAAGGACATCGCTGAACATATTGCTTTGTGTGATGTATGTAGTAGAGTGAAAGCGGAACATCAGAAACCAGCATGATTGTTACAACCACTACCAATTGCTGATTGGAAGTGGGACAAGATTGGCATGGATTTCATTACTGGACTGCCAAGGACTAGGTCAGGATATGATTCCATTTGGGTCGTAGTAGATCGCCTAACTAAAGTGGCTCATTTCATACCCGTGAAGACAACCTACACAAGTGCTAAGTTAGCCAAGATTTATATGAATAGGATTGTGTGTCTACAAGGAGTACCCAAGAGTATTGTGTCTGATAGGGGAACTCTATTCACTTCCCATTTTTGGAGGCAACTGCATGAGTCATTGGGAATGAGATTGGAATTCAGCACTGCTTTTCATCCCAGACTGATGGACAGACAGAAAGGACCAACCATATTCTAGAGGATATGTTGAGGGAATGTGCCCTAGATTATGGTGCTAGTTGGGATGAAAGTCTTCCTTATACAGAATTCTCTTACAACAACAGCTATCAAGCCAGTACTGAGATGGCACCGTTTGAATTTCTCTATGGGAGAAAGTGTACTACACCATTGCTATGGAATGGTGTTGGAGAAAGAAACTTGTTCGGGCCAGAACTAATCAAGGAAGCTGAAGAGAAAGTCAAGTTGGTAAAGTTCAGGTTAAAGATACCACAGTCCCGACAAAAGAGCTACGCAGATCCAAACCGTAGAGAAGTCACCTATGAGGTGGGTGATAGAGCTTATCTTAGAGTATCACCACTTCATGGAGTAAAGAGGTTTGGAGTCAAAGGAAAATTGGCACCAAGATATGTTAGACCATTCAAGATTCCGAGCCGTAACGGAGAAGTAGCATATGAGATTTAATTGCCTGATTCATTGTCTGCCGTTCACAATGTATTTCACGTAAGTCAGCTAAAGAAATGCCATCCGGAGATGGAAGAGACTTCTTTGAAGGATACTATACCTTTGGAAGAGGTCCAATTGGAAAGCGATCTCACCTATGAGGAAAAGCCTATCAAGATTCTTGAGACTGCAGAAAGAGTTACTCAGACTAAGACTATCAGGTTTTGCAAAGTTTAGTGAAACTACCATTTCGAAGAAGAAGCAACTTGGGAAAGAGAAGATGATCTTCGGAAAGACCACCCTCACCTATTTGCTAGCCAATCCGAATCTCGACGGCGAGATTCACCTTAAGGGGGTTAGATTTGTAACATCCCAAAATCATGATTTATAAAGTTGCACATCATTCATGCATCCTCATGCATTTTAAAAATATATTTCAAACAAGATTGCAAAACAGAAGCCAAATTGTTGCCTATTATTTTATGTAAGAAAGGCAAAGGGTCCATTTACATTTTAAATCGTGAGAATACTATGTTTCAACTAGAAAAGGTTTGAATGTTGATTTCAAAGCTTGATCAAAGTTTCAAAACAAGAATAAAAATTTAAAACCATTTATATGCCTATTATAAACATTTAATTAAGGCATGGTTTTTATTCTATTTTTAATGGACCAAAGTATTTATGATCAAACAGCAATGTTTTATACTCAAATATATGCTTGAATTATTTTACAAAAGTCCAGAAGAAGTTTGAATTCAAAATCATTTGAATAGCCTTTGAAATTGATTTCATAAAATCAAATCAGAAATTGAAAAAGGAATTAGAAAATGAGAAAAGGCCGGCGCCACCCTTCCAGCCCATCAGCAGAATCCGCCCAACAGCCAGCCCACCCGGGACTCCCTCTCCTCTCTCTCTCTCTCACCCGCACCCGCTCTGCCCCACTGACGCTGCCATTGGGCCAAAGCCAGGTCATCATCTTCTTCCCCACCCCCACGCGCGCAGACTCTGTCGCCACCGCCGTTACCTCCAGAAACTCGGCGCTGATTCCTCGCTTAAATTCCATTGATTCAGCGCGTAATTGCCGCCCTCGCTCTGGCTACATAATCACCTCGCCACCCCGCATCTTTCCCCTCATTCACCTATCGAGGGAATGACCACGGCAGATGCTGCAATCGGCAGCGAGTAGTAGAACGAAGGGCAAGGGCGTCCAGCCATCTGCGGTATGAGATGAGGGCGAAGACACAGGGTTTTACCCAGGTTCGGCCCCCCGGAGGGTAAAGACCTACTCCTGCTAGATTGTATTATGTTGGAGATACAATGGGGCGAGCTCGACGGCTAGGCGGCGAGTCGCTTGGGTGGATGATGGAACATATGTTTACACGCCCTGTAGGGAGGTTTATATAGACTCACCCTCCCTAGGGTTTACAAATCTCAACCGAATCTGTTAAGGTTTCGGTACTCGTTTAACCTAATCCGGCTGGGCCTATCTACTCTCCTGGGCCTTCAGCTTCTAGTCGCTTGGATCCACGCCAGGTCTTGATCCAGTCGCCGTCTTGCAGGCCCACTCGCCAGGTCGTGGGCCAGTCGGAAACGTCCTGCTGTGTATACCCCGGTAGGCATATCCCCATTAGTAGTCCCCGAGGCCGTCGTCGATTGGGCGCAGGTGGTTGCTGGCAGTCGGAGCATACGGGTCCAATGCGGACACCCAGTCGAATCGGTGGCGGGCTCCTGAATAAAGGGAAAAACTAGTCATTTAGTCACTGTTGTAGTGATCGGGTCGGCGAGCCGAGTGGCTGAAGTTGGATCGTCAAACGCAGTCAAACTAGCCGTTGGGGTAATCCAACGGTAACTTTTGGCGTAATCACCGTGTAGTAACGGCTCCCTGATTTGGCGAGTAACAACCGCTATATAAAGGGAATGGTAGGCGATCGGAGATCCATCTCCTCGTCATTTCCTCCAATTGCGCGCACCTCCGTTTCTCCCGCATCGCGATCCAGCCGATCCAAAATCCTCCGACCTCCACAAACCTCTCCGCCAATGGCCCCCTCCACCGAACCATGGGGTAGGTCCAAGTGTACGAGAGCGCTACTGGCGTCCTTCGAGGAGGCCAGGATCCTGCGTGCCGGCAGGTGGCGCATCCCTGCGGCCGGAGAGGTGACTCCGGACCCGCGCGAGGGAGAATTCGTCTGCTTCACTAGCCACCTGGAACGGGGGCTGGGATTCCCCACATCTCTTTTCTTCCGGCGCTTCTGCGCCTTCTACGGGATCCAGCCATCGGACCTGGGCCCGCACAGCATCGAGCAGCTCGCCATTTTCGTGGCGTTCTGCGAGTGCTACCTGGGCTGCAGGCCCTACTTCCCCCTATGGCAGGATCTGTTCCACGGGAGGATCAGTCGCGAAGAAGCAGGCGGCCCAATGCTTGCAGCGGGTGGCTTGACGTTTCAACTGAAGTCGAAGGCTTCCTTTTTTGATATGATGCTACCTGCCAAGGCAGCGAGCGAGTGGAAGAAGTCTTGGTTTTATGTCACCGAGGCGACCCCAGACGGCGAGGTGGCGATCCCAAGATACTCCACCGACCGGCCCGAACCGCGCCGACTCCAAGTCGCCAAGCTTCCAACAGACCAGCGGATGGTTGTGGATGAAATGCTTCAGACCATCCGCGGCCTGAAGAAGAAAGGTCTCCAGACCATCAATTTGTACAACTGCTGGCTCGGGCGGCGACTCGTCCCCCTGGCCCGCCGTGACCATTATATGTACGAGTACACGGGCCGGGAGGACTCGACGAAATCCTGCCTCGCCGAGTGGAAACTCGAGGACTACATCCCGGCGTTGAATAAGATCACCCAGGCGGTGTACTTGGACGCGAAGGCCGGGGTCGCCCCTACACCGCGAAGCATCCAGCCCCAATGGTAAGTCACCTTCTATCATTCACAGTCGCAGTTAGTGCTGTCGCGGTTATACTGACACTGTCTCACGCCTATTGCAGTTATTTCAAGTGGTGGAAGGCTCGCCACCCCGCATCTTTCCCCTCATTCACCACTGTCTAAGCGCCACCCGGCCGTTCGATTTGAAGCTCACACCGCCGCAGTACAGAGCGTCTCCGGCGACTCATTCCGGTGAGCCCCGACCGCCCCTTGCCTCATGGTCTTGCTAGCGTGTTCACCGCATCCTTGCGCATCTTAAAACACCTCTGGTATGTTCTAGGACAACCCAGAACGTTGCCAACGTCAACGACTGCGCATGCCCGAGGAAGAACTCAACTCTGACGAGCACACACGGTAAACCTAGCCCTCCCCTTCCTCTCTGGTTCATGCTCGCACACTCGCAACGTCAGTACGCATCTAATGTTGCCCTCCTTTTCCTCTCCCGTGCCCTATAGCGCTACTAGCGACAATGACCGAGAAGACTCGAAGCTGCCCTCAACTTCAACGAGGAATCCTCGCCTTGTCCGTGCGCCCCGACCCCGTCCAACTGCACGTTGAGCTTCGCCGTGTCTCCACGACCTCGGTAAGCACCAGCGCCCTCGCTTTTGCTCTCTAGTCTCGCCGGAACATCACCGGCAGAGGCGCAGCCACCGCGGTGACCATTTACGCCGCCCGCAAATGATCAGAGCAACATGGACCGCTAGATCTGGATCCAGCGGATGCGATAAGATCAACATGCGAAGGGGTACACGTAGATCTGGGCCTTAGGATTAGATTTAACGGTGTATATTAGATCTGACGCGAAGGGGTAAGTTTTGATCTGGAGCATTAGATTTAGTTAGATCCAACAGTGCGAACATGTGATCCAGAGCGAACCGGTACGGGCCAATCAGATGGCGCCGCGTGTCAGGGTTTTCGATTTAAAATCCAGATTTGATTCAATAAAATGATTAAACTTGTAAATTCGTTCTGTTTATCCAAATTACCCAAATAAGATATCAATGGAATCACAAAAATAAACTCTACACATCTGTAGGCTTAGTTTTGTATTTTGCTTCTGGTAAAATAGAATTTTATGCACAGACATTTGTAGGCATATTTTGTGTATAAAAATAATTTGGAAAATGTTTTAAAAGACAAATTAAGTTTATTTGGTGTATAAATGTTTGGTTTATTGTTCAGTACTGTTTTACTTGTCTTGTTTAGTTTAGAAAAATCATCACATGGCATTTGCATGCATTCATATATTTTTGTTTGATTATTTGAAATATGAATTTGGAGCTATCATTTTATGTGTAGATTTTGGTGCTAGTCGTGATTGTGACTGTGAGAATTGTTGTTACTCCCCCAACTACAAAGGAGAGTGGTGCTTCATATTTTTGCCCCAATATTTTGACTTTGCATTAAAGATATTTTGTATAGGGCTTGCATGATAATTTTGTTAAGTATCTGTAGAGGTCCCAACCTTCAATAAGGTAGAGATCCCTGTGTTTACAATGCTAGTCCCTGGATCAATAGCTAGCATCCATAGTTAAGATGTAATATCAAGAAACAAAGGTTATAATACAACTTTATAACCAGGAATTAAATATTTATTACATCTTTCATAGCACATTTGGGTATTACATTACATTGCAGCAGAATATCTATAAGCATGGGGTCCTTCATCTTCAAAGTGCCACAGGCAGACATGTTGGTTGTGGACTTGTAATCCTAATCAATAAACTTCACTAACACCAAACCAACCTGCAACATTACAAGTTACAGCCACAAGGGTCAATACATTTGAATTGTATTGGCAAGTTTCACTACTATGTAGAATTAAGTGGATCCTATCATTACATGCATATTTGGCTAGGTAGGGTTTAGGCTTGTTTGCAGAAAGCAATAATATTTTTCCTATCTTTTTCAAAATAATTTTGATCTTTTGTCAAAATCTTTCTGAGCTCCTTGGTACACCCCAAGTGCTTCAAGTCTTTGTCAAAATCTTACCGAGATCCTTGGTACACCCCAAGTGCTTCAAGTCTTTTGTTGTCACTTTCAAGCTTCACTTTTAGAAATTGGAATGTCGAGATTTCCCATAGCTTCAGGACTTAGTTGCTCAGTATTGTCCATAACCGGGGACACGGCTAAGTACTTAGAATTTTAACTTTTTGCAGAAGTTGTACACTTTACCCACATGACACAATCTCATCTTGTTGCCACCAGTGGCCGCTGGATAAGTACTCACCAAGATGGAGTACTGGCAGATTGAGAATATGACGAAGTCTTTCCATAGGGTCCCCCCAATACACAATGCTAGCTTGTCTACCAGGCACCAATGTAGGGTTCCGAGTTCCCTCATTTAGTTAACCTGAAGAGGCCAATGCATGGGTCTTCCCAATGTAGTTGACTAAGCCAGTGCCCATTTAGCATGTGGCTGTACACGGAAGCCATTGTACGAGAAACATGTTCAATCTCTAAGTCCCTGGGTGGTTTTCTTCTAGTGCACAACAAAAAGAGATTGTCATATAAACATGGTTCCTCTTGTTGCCATCTTGTCCAAAACTTGAGTATTCCTTGTCCACCCAGGTGGTTCATTGAGTACTTGTTTTATTATATAAAACATAAGTCTTTTCTCAACTTCATAAAATCTCAACATGTATCTCTTCTCAATATATATAGCATGGATAAGCATTTTACAACTACATTGTTTTCACTAAGGAATATATAAGGGTATCCTAATAGGATTTAGCATAGCAAAATATAGTAGTCCTTATCATGCATGTTTCAAAATCCACTAAGTGTAATGAAAATAGTAGGACTTGGATGATAGTATCACTTGCCTTTTTGGTAGGGAATGTTGGTTCACTTCTTGATCTTGCTAATATCACACTCTTCTAACTTCACTACAAATCAATCAAGCAAACATAGATTCAACTATCCTTCCAACCAATATTCAAACAAATTAATCACACATAAAATAATAGAAACAAAGTCATGCATGCAAGCATGCAAAAGATAGTTTTATTTGCAAAGGTGGTTTCTACTAGGCTCTAAACATTGTAAGGTTCAAAGTGGTCATTTTCTAAAGTGGCAAAACCATTTGCAAAAGGGTTTTATTTATAAACCTTTTCTTAAATCCAATCATTATTTTAGGTAGTGGAAAATTCTTTTAGCAAAGCAACAATTTTATTTGTTCACCAAACAAGTTGTTAATTCACAATACTTGGTGTTTAGGGTCAGTAGGTTTGGTTCAAATAATTTCCCAAAAGGTTTTACTCAAAAATCATTTCCATATCAAAATCAATATTTTTATTTGACTAGAAATGAGTTAATTCAATTATTCAATCCTAATCTTCACAAAATACATTTTTAAATCCATAAGTTCGTTCCTAAGGTCAGTAGGTTCACAACAAAACATTTTGTAAAGATTTCATCCTCAAAATCATTTTGGAATAATTTTGATAACCTAAACAAGCATACACAAGTTTCTGCAAAAACAAAAAATTTAACAGAAACTTTTTACTAAACAAATTGCATGGTTGGCTAGGGTTTGTTTTTCTGAATCAATTGATACAAAGTTTGCAAAGTTTAGATGTGTAGATTTAAAGTTATGCAATTTACAAGTTTGTATCTAAATCAGATTCAGAGTTTTGTTTTAAATCGAAACCAGTCCACATGGCGCTTTCCTATTCGTCGGTACCGCTTCGGGTGGATCGACTGATGCGGTGCGTTAGATCTAAATGAAATCCTACGGCTCTGAATCAAACTTACCCCTTCGATCTAATCTAATCATAGCCACAGGATTTGGATCTGACGGGCTCTGTGTGTTTGACCACGAGCTGGCGGCGATAGCGGCGGCTGGCGGCGGCGCACGCTCTGTCTACGGCGGAGCCGGCGATACAGGAAGCAAGGAGAGAAGTGGAGGTGCTCACCGTGTTTGCAGGGTTGCGGTGAAGCTCGAGGCGTGGTCGGTTCGTCGAGGGGCGCACTGGAGTGGAGGGGATTGCTCGCCGGAGACGATGGCGGCGTCAGGCGGCTCTGGAGGTCGTCGAGGGCGACGCCGTGGTACACTCCGAGGGAAAACAAGGACATGGTTAGATGCGGGTGAGTATGGGATTCACGTGAGCATGACTGAGAGGGCTCGGGGCGGTCTGTCTTACCAGGGGGAGGTCACCGGAGTGTCAGCAAGTGACGGTGGCGCTCAGATGTTGTCGAAGCCGAGGCTCTGGGGCGAGCGTGGGCGAACGGGAGGCACTTGCAGGTGCGTGCTGGTCTGAGGAGTAAGTGAGCTTGGTCGGGGAGGCAAGGCGAGGCTGGACGGCGCCGGAATTCACTGGAGAAGCTCGTCGGAGCAGTGGCGGTGTGGGGGCAAATTGGGGCAGCCTAGAGGCAGAGGAGAGGAGCTGCTTGGGGGAAAAGAGAGAGGGGAGACGGGCGATTTAACGGGCGTAGTCACTGCGAGGAGTTAAGGACGTATTCAACGCGTATTCATCACCGGCGTTACTCGGCTGCAACGGCAGGGCATGGTCTGGGGGTTGAAGACGATGAACAGGAGGGGTGGGGCCTTGCTGTTAGCGAATGAGAGAGATAGGGAGAGGGTCCACTCGTCTGTGACTGCGCGGGTGCGTTTCTCAGTGGAAAATGATTCGCGCGTGGGAAAAGAAGTTGGGCTGGAGCTTGGCTTGCTATGCCAGGTGGGTTGGGTCAGGTCTGATTCTATTTTTTTTCTTTCTGATTGCCTTATCTTTTTCTATTTCGATTTTCTGTTTTGAAATTCAATCAAACAATTCAAACACTAATTCAAATCAAACTTCCACCAAACTTTATATTGTGTTTAGTTCTGTTTAACAACACAAATCAAAGTCCAAAACAAAATAATATTTTTATTCTTTTTAGGATCCATTAATTAAATAAAATAGTCCTTAGTTATTAAATCAAATAGAATTTGATTTATTTAAAACTCCATTTGAAATCTAAAATAAAACCAAAAACACTTCAGTAGGTTTTATTTGAGAATATAAAATACCTGGAAAACTTGTTTTAAAATAATTTAACAAGTTTTAGTGTTTAATTAAAATGGGAAAAGTCTTTACTTTAATAAAATTGGTTTATTAATAAACTCTCATTATTTTATTTAAATAAACCTTTACTCTTTTAATCAAAGAAAACATTTTATTTCAAAATGTTGGCCAAGGTTTAATTTGGCTCTATAAAATAATCTTTATTTATATTTCTACCTTTTCATTTGAAACCAAATCTTTTTATTAAAAGATCCAAAAATAGTAATTCCAAATATTTTTAACTTTATTGTTTATTTATCTTTTTAAATCCCTTTAGGATTTTATTTGATCCAAATAGGTTTTGAAAGTTTCCAATTGGATTCAAAAAGTTTCTTCTCACCCTGAAATTCAAAAAAGTTATATTTTATTCATTTATTTTTCACATATCAAGATTTGGAAAATCTTGGGATGTGACAGGCTACCACCCTTAAAATAAATCTCGTCCCGAGATTTGGGAAGGCTAGGGTTACAAGTAGGCTCAAAGCATCTAGGGTACTACCACCCTTAAAAATTTCCAAACTAGATTACATATTTGCCTTCTTGGGATCTTGGGGAAACTTCTCTGGGCAAACATCTGCATGGTGTCCTTTGTTTCCACACCTGAAACATGTGATAAGGATGAGATCTTTCATAGGCTTGTTTATCTTGTGCTTCATCTTTTCTGGACAGTTGCTTGCATAATGTCCTTGGTTACCACAATTGTAACATGTGATAAGTTTGATTTCTTCACGTGTCTCTTGTGGACAGGTTGCTGCATAATGGCCTAGCTCTTTACAGTTGTTGCACCATACTTGGCCAATCTCCTTATACTTCTGTTTCTCTGGATATTCACTGGAATAGTGTCCCATTTCTTTACAATGATGACATTGCACATGGCTTTTGTCCTTCTTTTTCTTGGGTTTCTCCAAAGCTAGGAGTGCTTCTAGTTCATGTTCTTCATATGTTATCTTATAGGTAGGAATGTCTACTGGTTTCTTGGACCTTCTATTGCTCCTTGGATAATTCATATGCCTCTTCTTTGGTCCTTTGAATTGGGTTGTATTGCATGGAGGTATAAGTGGAGATTTTCCTTTGTCCTCATCCTTCTTGGTAGACTTGGCTCCCTCTTGATAGTTTGCAATCAGTTGTTGCACTCCACCTTGTTTCCTTTGTTCAACTATGGAATAGATGGGGCATTGGATAGGGACATGATTATTTCCTTCACATAAGTAACAAGTAGCTTGAGATGTGGGACATTGGCCTACTGGATGTTTCTCTTCACAGTTGGGGCATTGATATCCATGCTCCTTGGAAGTGTGATCCTTGTCTCCACAAATATTGCAAGCTTTGGTTCCTTCTAGAATAACATCTTTGTCATCCTTGTTGTTACCAACTCCTTTGGAATAGTTGCTTTCCATGTTGATCATTTGATCTGTCACCTTATGCAACATTTGGGCTTGGGTTTCCAAAAACTTTTGCAAGGTTGGATCTTCCCCACTGGTGTTGGCTATGAATTTAGCTGTCATTTGGTTCAACTGGTTTTGGGTTGCTATGAGTTCTCCCATGTTGTCCTCTTGGTTGTTGTTGTTATCATCAACCTTGATGTTGGAGTCTCTTGGAGTAGTCATCTGTTTGGGTTGAATTGAGATTAGAATAGCAAGATATTTCTAAGGAATCAATTCTAATCATACACATCACAATTCACGCAAGCAAGGTGCAAGTAATCACAAACAAACACTCCTTTCAAACACAAGTTTCCAAACATATTCTTAGTCAACCAAAAATATTTTTGTTACACCACATAAGTTGGTGTGTTTGACTTAAACAAAACATGGTGGTCCATCTATATGGTTCACTTGAGATCTTTCCATCTTTCTTGGTTGATTCTTCTTGCATGAGATCATGGTTTCTTGGGAAAACTCTTGGTCACAAAAACTTCAAAGAGATGATGGTTCTTCCTAAATTGTGTTTCCTTAGTCTCCAAATCCTTGAGCAAGACTTCCTTGTCTCATTTGTCCTTAGTGACATCCAAGGTTGAAGTCCTTGGTGAATATGCTGAAGATGTTGAAGTCATTAGAGTTGAAGATGTTGAAGTCATTAGAGTTGATGAAGTCCTTTGCACATGGTGAAGTCTTTGGCCATGGTGTAGGATTTATCCATCAAGTTGAAATACAAGAGATGTAGAGTTGAAACCAAAATGGTTGAGGAAAGAGTTTACAAGATTGTTTGTAAATAAGTTTTGGAACAAATACAACTCCTATTTTTCTAAGGGTTTTGTCCAATCCTAGGTTTACAAATCCTACAGGCAACACAATGCTCTGATACCATCTGTAGAAGTCCCAACCTTCAATAAGGTAGAGATCCCCGTGTTTACAATGCTAGTCCCTGGATCAATAGCTAGCATCCACAGTTAAGATGTAATATCAAGAAACAAAGGTCATAATACAACTTTATGACCAGAAATAAAATATTTATTACATCTTTCATAGCACATTTGGCTATTACATTACATTGCAGCAGAATATCTATAAGCATGGGGTCCTTCATCTTCAAAGTGCCACAGGCAGACATGTTGGTTGTGGACTTGTAATCCTAATCAATAAACTCCACTAACACCAAACCAACCTGCAACATTACAAGTTACAGCCACAAGGGTCAATACATTTGAATTGTATTGGCAAGTTTCACTACTATGTAGAATTAAGTGGATCCTATCATTACATGCATATTTGGCTAGGTAGGGTTTAGGCTTGTTTGTAGAAAGCAATAATATTTTTCCTATCTTTTTCAAAATAATTTTGATCTTTTGTCAAAATCTTTCTGAGCTCCTTGGTACACCCCAAGTGCTTCAAGTCTTTGTCAAAATCTTACTGAGCTCCTTGGTACACCCCAAGTGCTTCAAGTCTTTTGTTGTCACTTTCAAGTTTCACTTTTAGAAATTGGAATGTCGAGATTTCCCATAGCTTCAGGCCTTAGTTGCTCAGTATTGTCCATAACCGGGGACACGGCTAAGTACTTAGAATTTTATATTCTGCAGAAGTTGTACACTTTACCAACATGACACAATCTCATCTTGTTGCCACCAGTGGCCGCTGGATAAGTACTCACCAAGATGGAGTACTGGCAGATTGAGAATGTGACGAAGTCTTTCCATAGGGTCCCCCCAATACACAATGCTATCTTGTCTACCAGGCACCAATGTAGGGTTCCGAGTTCCCTCATTTAGTTAACCTGAAGAGGCCAATGCATGGGTCTTCCCAATGTAGTTGACTAAGCCAGTGCCCATTTAGCATGTGGCTGTACACGGAAGCCACTGTACGAGAAACATGTTCAATCTCTAAGTCCCTGGGTGGTTTTCTTCTAGTGCACAACAAAAAGAGATTGCCATATAAACATGGTTCCTCTTGTTGCCACCTTGTCCAAAACTTGAGTATTCCTTGTCCACCCAGGTGGTTCATTGAGTACTTATTTTATTATATAAAACATAAGTATTTTCTCAACTTCATAAAATCTCAACATGTATCTCTTCTCAATATATATAGCATGGCTAAGCATTTTACAACTACATTGTTTTCACTAAGGAATATATAAGGGTGTCCTAATAGGATTTAGCATAGCAAAATATAGTAGTCCTTATCATGCATGTTTCAAAATCCACTAAGTGTAATGAAAATAGTAGGACTTGGATGATAGTATCACTTGCCTTTTTGGTAGGGAATGTTGGTTCACTTCTTGATCTTGCTAATATCACACTCTTCTAACTTCACTACAAATCAATCAAGCAAACATAGATTCAACTATCATTCCAACCAATATTCAAACAAAATAATCACACATAAAATAATAGAAACAAAGTCATGCATGCAAGCATGCAAAAGATAGTTTTTATTTGCAAAGGTGGTTTCTACTAGGCTCTAAATATTGTAAGGTTCAAAGTGGTAATTTTCTAAAGTGGCAAAACCATTTGCAAAAGGGTTTTATTTATAAACCTTTTCTTAAATCCAATCATTATTTTAGGTAGTGGAAAATGCTTTTAGCAAAGCAACCATTTTATTTGTTCACCAAACAAGTTGTTAATTCACAATACTTGGTGTTTAGGGCCAGTAGGTTTGATTCAAATCATTTCCCAAAAGGTTTTACTCAAAAATCATTTCCATATCAAAATCAATATTTTTATTTGACTAGAAATGAGTTAATTCAATTATTCAATCCTAATCTTCACAAAATACATTTTTAAATCCATAAGTTGGTTCCTAAGGTCAGTAGGTTCACAACAAAACATTTTGTAAAGATTTCATCCTCAAAATCATTTTGGAATAATTTTTATAACCTAAACAAGCATACACAAGTTTCTGCAAAAACAAACAATTTAACAGAAACTTTTTACTAAAAAAATTGCATGGTTGGCTAGGGTTTGTTTTTCTGAATCCATTGATACAAAGTTTGCAAAATTTGGACGTGTAGATTTAAAGTTATGCAATTTACAATTTTGTATCTAAATCAGATTCAGAGTTTTGTTTTAAATCGAAACCTGTCCACGTGGCGCTTTCCTAATCGTCGGTACCGCTTCGGGTGGATCGACTGATGCGGTGCGTTAGATCTAAATGAAATCCTACGGCTCTGAATCAAACTTACCCCTTCGATCTAATCTAATCATAGCCACAAGATTTGGATCTGACGGGCTCTGTGTGTTTGACCACAAGCTGGCGGCGCTACCGGCCGCTGGCGGCGGCGCACGCTCTGTCTACGGTGGACCGGCGATACCGGAAGCAAGGAGAGAAGTGGAGGTGCTCACCGTGTTTGCAGGGTTGCGGTGAAGCTCGAGGCGTGGTCGGTTCGTCGAGGGGCGCACTGGAGTGGAGGGGATTACTCGCTGGAGACGATGGCGGCGTCAGGCGGCTCTGGAGGTCGTCGAGGGCGACGCTGTGGTACACTCCGAGGGAAAACAAGGACATGGTTAGACGTGGGCGAGTGTGGGATTCACGTGAGCATGACTGAGAGGGCTCGGGGCGGTCTGTCTTACCAGGGGGAGGTCGCCGGAGTGTCAGCAAGTGACGGTGGCGCTCAGATGTTGTCGAAGCTGAGGCTCTGGGGCGAGCGCGCGCGAACGGGAGGCACTGGCAGGTGCGCGCTGGTCTGAGGAGTAAGTGAGCTTGGTCGGGGAGGCAAGGCGAGGCTGGACGGCGCCGGAATTCACTGGAGAAGCTCGTCGGAGCAGTGGCGGTGTGGGGGCGAATTGGGGCAGCCTAGAGGCAGAGGAGAGGAGCTGCTTGGGGGAAAAGAGAGAGGGGAGAGGGGCGATTTAACGGGCGTAGTCACTGCGAGGAGTTAACGTATTCAACGCGTATTCATCACCGGCGTTACTCGGCTGCAACGGCAGGGCGTGGTTTGGGGGTTGAAGACGATGAACAGGAGGGGTGGGGCCTTGCTGTCAGCGAGTGAGAGAGATAGGGAGAGGGTCCACTCGTCTGTGACTGCGCGGGTGCGTTTCTGAGTGGAAAACGATTCACGCGTAGGAAAAGAAGTTGGGCTGGAGCTGGGCTTGCTGGGCCAGGTTGGTTGGGTCAGGTCTGATTCTATTTTTTTTCTTCTGATTGCCTTATCTTTTTCTATTTTGATTTTCTGTTTTGAAATTCAATCAAACAATTCAAACACTAATTCAAATCAAACTTCCACCAAACTTTATATTGTGTTTAGTTCTGTTTAACAACACAAATCAAAGTCCAAAACAAAATAATATTTTTATTGTTTTTAGGATCCATTAATTAAATAAAATAGTCCTTAGTTATTAAATCAAATAGGATTTGATTTATTTAAAACTCCATTTGAAATCTAAAATAAAACCAAAAACACTTCAGTAGGTTTTATTTGAGAATATAAAATACCTGGAAAACTTGTTTTAAAATAATTTAACAAGTTTTAGTGTTTAATTAAAATGGGAAAAGTCTTTACTTTAATAAAATTGGTTTATTAATAAACTCTCATTATTTTATTTAAATAAACCTTTACTCTTTTAATCAAAGCAAACATTTTATTTCAAAATGTTGGCCAAGGTTTAATTTGGCTCTATAAAATAATCTTTATTTATATTTCTACCTTTTCATTTGAAACCAAATCTTTTTATTAAAAGATCCAAAAATAGTAATTCCAAATATTTTTAACTTTATTGTTTATTTATCTTTTTAAATCCCTTTAGGATTTTATTTGATCCAAATAGGTTTTGAAAGTTTCCAATTGGATTCAAAAAGTTTCTTCTCACCCTGAAATTCAACAAAGTTTTATTTTATTCATTTATTTTTCACATATCAAGATTTGGAAAATCTTGGGATGTGACAGTATCTATATGCTATGCTTGAGAAATCCTAGTAGTTGTAGAATTGTTAGAATTTTCTCTAAGTTAAGATACTTGCTATTGCCATGCTTAGCCTAGCTAGTAGCAACCAAGGGTGGAATATATACATTCTATGGAAAATATTGCCAAGTCTTTTGACTTGTGTGTTTGCTTAATAAAACAACTAAGTGAATGAATCACCTGGGTGGAATGGTATGTTTGGGTTATGTTGAGTGGTTACACAAGGCCCATATCTATGGTCTACCATGTGTATCACACTTGTGGAATGCCACCCAGGAACAAAGGGATTTGAGATGCCATATGTTAAGAAGCTTCTAGTGCAGCCACATGGCATTATGGGCTCTGCCTGGATTATATAGCTTGCAATAACTTAGCAAAAATGGACAGTTGGTGGTAGGGGGTGATAGGTTTGGAGCGCGTCCATTTTGGTCTAAGGGAAGGCTTCTGAAAGGTCTTGTCTCGATGCATGTCGAGTCTTGTGGGGAAAGTGCACCACCTCTAGAGAAGGAAGAATCTAAGTACTTATCCGTGTCCCCGGCAATGGACAATTTGAGCATTAAGAACTAGAAGCTATAAAGAATCACCTCACCCCAATTTCTAAGTTAAAAACTTATGGTTGAACAAGGGTATAGGTTCACAAATATCTATTGGTGGTTCCTTGGGAGTTTTTGCCAAACAAAAACTTAGTGTTTTCAACTGATAGGTAAAACCTATTTTGAGAAAAGCAAGCCTAAGCTACACTTAGCCAAAATCCATGTAGAAGCTAAATACTATTATTCAACTAAGGTATCACTTGCCAATACTATTCCAATGTATTGACCCACTGTGGCTGTAACTTGTGATGTTGCAGGTTACTTTAATGAGGATTAGGGTTGTGAGTCTACATTCAACATGCTTGCCTATGGCACATGAAGATGAAGACTTTTATTTATATTGTTAAGTTAAACTCTTGTACTAGCCTATGGCTATGGAGTTGTAAAAGACTATGTTATATCTGGAATGACGATGTAATAATGACCTTTGTTTCTGTCTACTTCATCTTAAACCGTGGATGCTAGCATTTGATCCAGGTACTAGTATTGCAATCACAGGGACCTTTACCTTTATAAAGGTGGGGTCTTACAGTGACAACAGGATGTGGATGACAAAGGATGGCTATCTACCATTATCGAAGCCAAGTGTGAGTAGTTCTCAATGATCTATGTGTGCGCCTAGCATTATCGAGTGTGTACATAGATGTCGGCGTGTAGTGTTATGTCACAAACTTTACTACTATGGTCGTGTGTCATAAACTTCACTATTGTGGTCGTTGTCGTCGAACTTCTATGATTGTGATCGATATGCTATATTTTATGTTTACAAATCTTTATCTTTAGTTTATGTGAACATACATGCATGTGAACCCATTTAGTTCTTTACGTTGCATGATTTACCTTGTCTATAGAGATGACAAAGTGGTACGTGGTGTACAAGAGTTGGGTTCCAGGAGTCTACGATGAGTGGGAGGACTATCAGAAATAGGTGAACAAGTTCAGCGGCAACAACAACAAAGGATACGTGACTCGAGAGGAGGCAATAGCCAAGTGGAGGAACCACCTGTGGAAGGAGAACCGGATGAAGATATTGCTAGTGCTCTTGCACTTGATCACCGTCATCAGAGCCGTTTTCTATTTGATTCTAGTATAGGAGGTGAACACTTCATTTGTAATGTGAGATGATGAAATTTGTACCAACAATTGTGTAATAATTCGCCACTTGTCACTTTATTGTGATATGATGAACACTTGTGTATCTCGATCGGGCTCTAAGTAGTGTGATGACACTAAATTCGTGCTTGTATTATGTTTGTTTTTATATACTAAGTGAAATGTACTATTTCTACTGATATGTGTATAATACCTGTATAATATCTGATTCTGGACCAGTACTGTTTTTTTAATACCTGAGTTATACACCTATGGTGCATTCATATATACTATTATGGCGCATATAATTTCTGTCGCGCATATGCTAAAATGTGCCACTAAACCATGCGCTGTGGCGCATAGCCTGAAATGCTCCACATAAGTATCATGAATTCTATGACGCATTTCAAAATACGCCACAAAAGTTATCTTTAGTGGCGACGTATCAGTGGCACATCTGATATGCGCCACCGAAGGGAAAAACCAATGCGCCACTGATGATTTCCTAGTAGTGAAGGGAATATACTGGATATAATATATGCGGCTAAGAAAACTTGAAATAGCAATATGTTCATGGAGAAATTTATGTTGGGGATGAAATATCTGGAAAGATAGGAATAATCATCATTTTAATGCAATTTCCCCCACAATTCAGTCTTGGAGAGATAACTTTATTGCTGTCTATTGTCTCTTGGTGCATAGAACTAGGGAGGATTTACACCCATCCATCCACAGCTTGGTAGCCTCTATGTAGTTTGTCACTATAGGTTTTCTGTAGTTCCCCTCCATTTTGATGCCTCCTTGGCATCCCAATGTTGTAACTCCTTGATGCAAACCCAAAATTTTAATATAAAAATGAGGCAGTAGGGACCTCCCCTACTGCCATGAGGTTAAAAAATGATCGAAAGCGGAAGAATAACATGTTATCAATCATGTGTAATGAGTAGCCAAATATGTTGGCAATAGTATGCAGTACAGTTCAGAACCTACCTGGATGAGTGACCATATAAACTAAGAAAATTTGCATTGGAAGAATAAGTGATTAATTGTCTATCAAGATGAAAACACTGAGTTTATTACTTCCATGCCAATTCTTTTTGACAAGATTTTCCTTCATAACAATAACATCTCGACAAAGATACCATGCAAAGATTCTAGTATTTAGTGGTATCTTAATCTTCTAAAAATATTATTATTATCGATTGGCACAGTAGGATGGACTAGAGCTCTATATATAGATTTCATCGAAACTCGTCAGATCCAAGTGACAATTTCTCTTTGACTAAGTGTTGTAATAAAGCACTCCACGATGTAAATCTAAGTCCAATTAAATCTCGTCTAAATACACTTAGTGAAAAATATTCCAAAACGATGGAGATGGTATCACCCTTTTGCCAAATGGTATTGTATATATCTAAATATTGTTCGTGAATTTTAGCATTTCCAAGCCACTTGTTCTTATAAAAACGAATTTCCGAGTCCTCATTAATACAAAACGATCGAAAGAGCAGAATACATGCTTCTTCATAGCCATTAGACCAGCCCAAAAGAGCGAGTCCCTAGGTTTCCATAAAATTTGGGACAGTACCTTTGAGCCAACGTATTTTCTTTGTTGGAGGGTATAACACCCTGGCCATTCCGGATCAACGGCTGTCACCCTGGCAGCTTTTTATTATCTTTAGACCGGCTTCATAGACCGGCTTTCTTTTCTGTGCACTTTCTCCTTGGTCGTGCGTACCTGGAAACAATTCCTAGTTGGTCATCCTTTATGAAATTTCTCTAGGACAAGCACGCTTAACCTTAGAATTTTTTTAGATGAATTTGCAAAAAATAAGTTGTAACTTTTGGTACGAGTATCCTATCAATCATATTAAATAATGTGCTGGGATCTCACGTACACCCATCCTTAAAAGATCGCCGCCCTTGTCGACCAACAATAATCTAGAAACGTTCCCTCTTGGGACACGTTTGTGTGTCTAGTGCCGACACATGTGTCATGGTCCACTCTAGGACATGCGTCATGCGTCACATGTCCGCACCCCTGACCTTCCCATGTAACCATGAGAATCGGCTCTGATACCACTTGTAACACTCAGGCCTCTCTAGACCGGTGGTTCTCACCCTGGTAGCTTTCTAAGATCTCTAGACTGACCATATAGACCTACACTAGTATTTTTGCGCACTTTTTCCTCATTCAATCTGACCGGAAACAACTTTCCGGTGGTTCAAATCTTGAAATTTATCTATGAGAAGCACGCTTAACCTTAGAGTTTATTTTAGATGAGCTTTCAGAAAAGAAGTTGCAATGTCTTGGTATGGGTATCCTATCAATCCTATTAAGCCATGCGCCAAGATCTCACATAGGGTTTGCTATACACCATCTTCTATATGTAGCTTGAAAAACCATTTACCCAGAATAGCAGTATTTTTACCTCAAGGTCATGAATATCTAACCCACCTTGATCCTTGGGACGACAAACCATACTCCATTTCGCTAGTCGATCCTTCTTTGTTTTTGCTATCTCCTTGCCAAAAGACTGTCGAACGGAAATAATCCAATCTATATGACATATTTGAGAAGATGGAAGAACAATATCATAAAAAGTACCATATTACTTAGCACTGAATTTGTGAGCGCCAGTCTCCTACCTATAGATAACAGTATTCCTTTACAACTTCTTAGTCTTTCTTTTAGTCTCTCCCTGATGTGTTTTCACTCATCATTTGTAAGTCTCTGATAATGTATTAAAATTTGCAGATACATAATAGGAAATTGTCCTTGCCAACAGCCGAAATGTTCAGCATATTGGTGGGCCTCGTCCTGAACCTCGCCATAAAAGCAATTCACTATTTTTAGACTCGAATGTTGCTCGAGAGTTGACAAAATTAATTTCAGATTTCTTCCTTTTCTAGGTAATATTCCATAAATATAATCATGTCATCGCCATATTAAAGAATAGAAAGTCCACCATTAACTAAGTGAGTAACTACCCCATCAATTTGGTCAGCTGCTTTTGCCTGCTTAATCAAGATAGCTAGCATGGAATCCACTATATTAAATAACATTGACGATAATGAATCACCTTGTCTCAATCCCTTTGTTGTTTGGAAGTATCTGCCAACATCATTATTGAGTTTGATGACCACACTTCCTCCAAAAACAAAGCTATTTATTAAAGCATGCTACTCTTCAGAAAATCTTTTCATTCTGAGAGACTGCTGGAGAAAATACCATCTGATTTTATCATAAGACTTTTCGAAGTCAATTTTTAAAATTACATTATTCAAAATTTTCCTATGTAGTTCATTGATTGTTTCATACTGGATATCAACTCTATCTAGGGTATTTCTTCCTTGCATAAAAGCAGTCTATGTGGGAAGAACTACATAGCCAACCAACAAATTCAACCTAATCTTGCAAGTTTAGTGAATATTTTAAAACTAATGTTATGGAGACATATAGACCTTTATTTTTGGATCCTTTCTACTGCAATTACTTTAGGCAATAACACTATCTCATCAAAGTTCAGAAAAATAGGTCTAGCTAAGTTGAATAAATCTAGCAAGTCTGATTCGATGACATCCTAGAAGTTTTGATAAAACTTGGCTAGAAAATCATCCATACCGGGGGGCTTATTGTGCTCCATTTGCAATCCAATCTTCTTTACTTTCTCCTTAGAATAAGGAGTTGTGAGATGGTTAATTCCTCAACAGAGATATGAGGTCTATCATTGAACTGGGACTCATCCATCATAAAGTTTCCTTCTGCTGGTGTTCCAAATAGATACTTATAGTAATTCATAATATAAGATTTGAGTTTCTCGTGTCCATGTATCATACCCTCATCCTAATTTTGAGAATAAATAAGTTTATTCCGATGTCTACCATTTGTGGCATCATGAAACTATCTTGTTTGAATATTCTTCTAGGATAAATTGGACTACAAATTATTGCTCTCTTCATCCATAAGTAGATCATGTTTAAGACATTCAAATAGTCTCCAGTATGCATCTTTTATCTTTCATATTTCACACACATTTAGTAAAACAATAAAAAATCTTACAATGTGAAAGTACTCTTCATACAAAAATCCCCATAGCGCCACCCTGCGAAGCAGTCCAACACTAGTGGCGTCTCCTCAACCTAGACGTAGGGCTGGAATTCGAGCCAAGCCAACTCGGCTCGACTCGCTAAAGCTTGTTCAACTAATGTGTTAGCTCGACTCGGCTCGTTTACAAAACGAGCCCATATTCGAAACTTGGCTCGACTCGATAAACTCACGAGTAGCTCGCGAGTAGCTCGTTATAATTTGTGAATAGGAGCACATATTAGAAAACTACTAATTTTCTTAACGATACTACTTCCATAATAACACGAAGACAAGATCAATAAAAATATAGTAGCTCTACACCATTGCAGATTCAAGAAACATTTATCTATGAAAAAAATCAAACTCTATATTTGAGCGAGTTTAATGAGCTAAACGAGTAGCTCGCAAGTAGCTCATTTAGCTTGGCTAAACAAACGAGATCAAATCTAAAACTCGTCTCGACTCCTTAGACTCCGAGTTCAAACCGAATCGAGTCGAGTCACGAGTTACTCAGTTTACTCACTAGTTTCGAGTTATAATTCCAGCCCTACCTAAACGCATAAGACAGACAACCCCTAGGACAAGGTTGTTGTCTCTACATGGGTGGTCACGCTAACCATCTCGATATGTAAAAATAACACGCCATTTCCTATAAAATGGAGTGAGTAGGAAAATTTGCAAGAAATGTCACAACCCCGTGGTTGGTCGAGGAGTACAAATTTTGAATGATATGGCTGGGATTATATTAACTAGTCATTAACCCGTGCCACTGCACTGGATAAAAATTTGGAAAACTCCTACTGCACATTCTCAAAAAATTCTAATTATTCGTGTTACACATATAAAGTTTATACAAAATGTATTCGTCCAAATCTTATAGAAAATAGAACTACAAATTAAACTAAATATCATTTAGTGCTTCAAAATCGAAGCGCCAACGCTTGCACATAATGATTTGATGAAAATAATTATTTTTTGTAATAACCCTCTCATAAACAAATGGCTAGAGTATAAAAACTTAGCATGAATATGCTCTTAGACTCGTTTTGTCCTTCTAATGGTGTATACCATAATTGATCTAATGAATAATTATTAGGAGACTATACTCAATAACTCGATCACACTGAAATTAGCATTAGCAGGCTATAGAGAGTACATAAAATTGGAACTATATGATAAAGCATATAACACTGAACATTTGCAACTAATGAATCATCGTGATATATCTTGTCTTATCCGTTGTTGCAAACATGACATGTACAACAATATATTTGCTTCAACCCTTCAAAGAAGAAATCTATAACTAATATATTGGCCAAAAAATAGTACAATTTGGATAAGCTATGTAGCGAGAACTCTATTGAACTCGTCAATTATGAAATCTCTTCCCTAACAAAATATGAAATCGCTAGATGCAAACCAAAATTATAAAGAAACCACTAGTAGAAAACAGGCTATACGTTCGCACTCCCAACAGCATTAGTCCTGGTTGCGCCACGAACCGGGACTAATTCTGGCATGCGTCCCTGTTCGAGCGGGCACGGGGCCGGAGGCATGCGTCCCGGTAGGGGTGCATGCGGGACTAAAGTGTGGGCATCAGACACGTGGCCTCCCACACACTTTTAGTTCCGGTTTGTGTTACAAACCGGGACGTATGAGCCAGCCCTCTATAAATACGACACCCTAGCCCTCTGCCTCCCTTCAGTTTTTTCTTGGTAGAAGGTGTGAGAGGTGTGCTAGTTTATTTTTTTCCTATGCATGCATGCGAGTTGTTTGGTGAAATGTTTGACTGAATGATCTCGTTCAATTTCTCACAGAACAAAAATATAGGAGGTGCCCGAGACGCACTTGAGATTTCTCCTCTTTATTTCCCTCGATCGAGGTTAGCAATGTTATCTTTTCTCCGTCATTTATACAATGCATGTGTCGATGTGAATTGGTCATTTCACAATTTATGATGTTCCGTTATTGATAAACTTAATTATATGATGCAGATGAATGGTTGGGAATGGATGTACGGTGACCGGCGTGAACCCGGGTACATTAAAGGCGTGGATAAATTTATCGATGTGGCTACGGCAAACAAAGAGAATGGTTTTATCCGTTGTCCATGTGTTCAATGTTGGAACAACAAGGAGTACTCTTCCTCCAAAATCATTCGCAGCCACCTGGTTATGAAAGGTTTCATGCCCAGCTATAATTGCTGGACCAAGCACTAGGAAAGAGGGGTTATGATGGAAGATAATGAAGATGATGATAACAACTATCATCATATGTTTCCTGAATACAGTGATACTGCAATGGAAGACAATGAAGAGGAAGGAGGTGAAGAACGGGCATCAGATGAGCCCGCTGATGAACTTGGTAGGTGTAACATCCCAAAAATACTAAACTTGGATCATCAAACTCTAATCATCAAAAATTAGGGTTAACAAAAACTTTTCTAATTAAAATTATGAAGGCATGCATATGTGTATGCATTTAATTTGAAATTCTTTTGAACCACCTTGTTTGTATGTTTCCTTGCTTGTAAAATGTTTCTTAGGTGAAATAAACATCATCTAAAACATTTCCCAAACTTTTCCTAAAGACAAGTAAATCAAAACAAATAAAATAAAGGAATGGTCATTTTGACCAATTTAACTCCCATGCCTACTTTGGTTGTCTCAAACTTTCAGAACCTAATGGAAACTTTTCTGGATCTTTGCACCTCTTGAATGTACTCATAACAAAGTATCAAGGCCATCATCCAGATACTTTCAAATGCATAGTTTAAATGACAATTCAAAATTGAATCTTTATCACATGGGAAGATCCCACTTTTTCAAAAACCACTCAAACAAGCTCAACTTTCAAAACCCAAGCATCTGCAGACTCACCAGCACCAATCTAGCAAACCCACCAAAAATCTTTTCAAAATTCAAAACTTGATTTCATGCGGCCATTTCATCAAACAGGTTGCAGACACAAATCATACAAAATCTAAACACTATTTGGAGCAGTGATTTGAGCCTAACTTGTCCCCTCTTTGGCTCACAACCAGCTCAGTAGATCATCTAGCTAACAAAACCAAGCACAAGCACCACTGTGAGCTTGCCATTGTCATCAATGGTGAACAGCCGAGCACACCCATGCCACCCCATAGTCGACAGCACGCTAGGAGGAGAAGCAAGCCTAGCCAGCATGTCTGGGAGGCATCCCACCGTCCACCGCCACTCCCTGTCCCAACCGCGAGCGTTGCCAAGCCCTGGACCACATGCACGAACCATGCCAACCTCGCCAGCGACCATGCCGAGCGTGCGCCAGAGCGCCACCCTCGACCAGCGCCCACAGACCTCACCGCGTGCACACACGATCTCCACCGACCCAGGAGACCGCCAGACATCCTTGTTCGCCGCCCCGTGCCGCACAGCCACCGCTCGGCATCGAAGACGCCGCCTCTGCCGCGCAGAGCGTCGCATGTTCCAGACCAAACCACACCGCCACACGCCTCGAAACCATGTCGTTGAGCATCGCCAGGAAACACCGCACCGTCCCCTACCGTCGCCCATGCCAGTAGCCGCCTGTAACATCGCCCCCGACGAGCTCACCGTGCGCCCCGTTGGTCCCCTCGCTCGACTATAAATAGAGGCCACCCCCAGTCGATTTCTTCACACCACCTCACTCCCCTCTTCTCACTGATCGTGCCACACCGTTTCCGGAGCAAGGCGAGCACCACCTCGCCGGAATTTCATCGGAGCCCGCCTCCTCTGGAGAAGAAGGGCGCCATCGATTTCGTCCACCCCAGGAGCTGCCGCGACCACCCCTGAGTTCGCCGTCGTCGACTTCGTCGTTCGCCAGCCTCGCCGACCCTCGCCTGCACCCCGGTGAGCCCCCAGCACCCCTCACTGGCCGCGCTAGGTTTCTTTCTCCACGGCGTTGCCTCGCGTCGACGATGACTCCCAGCTGTTGGATTAGAATCAGATCGAACGACCCACGTTGTCCTATAGCGCTTCGCCCCTCCCGGTCTCACTGACGAGTGGGGACACCCACTTAAGCAGCCCGCGGGAGCACTGCGCTTAACAGGCCGGCCCGTTAACTCTTCCCGCGCAGCCCAGTTATTTGAATTAAACCTTTTTCATTTTTGTTTCAAACTCACTTCTGTACTCAACTTCAAAAATCAACCTAGATCGATTCAGTGCATCAAATTGAATGAAACCAATTTTGTTAGAAAGGTCTGGGAATGCTGAATCCAAGCCCGTTGGATTCAAGTCATTTGGATCTATAGATCACCCATGGTAAAAATAACAAGGCAGAAGCTTTTCTGCATTCAAACATTTTTCAAATTTAAACCAAAATAGCTTTTGAGTTGATTCCAACTCTCAAAAATCACATTTAACCATACCTTTCAGAATATATAAAAATATATAGGTTTACTTGTAGGAATAATGTTCAAGTAATAAAAGAATGCTACATAAGCATTTCTAGACACATTAATTAATTAAAATAAAAGGGTAAAACCTTATTAAATTGTGACACCACTTTAAATCATATTCCCTTGGACTACAATATATGGTGATGACATGTGTCAACATGATCCCATGTTTGGTTTGGAGAATATTAAATCTTAAGTAGTTTTTCAATGAGTAGAAATTACTTTTCTAAAACTAAAAGGAATTAAACCAAGCTTTAACCTTGTAATATTAGTGATGATGCTAGATCATCTATAGGACCCTTGTGTGTGATGATTGCAAGTAGCTAAGTATTGTTTGGTGATTGTGTACCTCGTATTTATTTATAGACGCTAGTACCGACCAAGGATACGAGGAGAAAGGAGGATTCTACGAAGAAGAAGCCGAGGAGAACTTCAACCACTTCTCTACACAAGGCAAGCTAACACTTGCAATTTAGCAAGCTTATACTGATATTGATGCAAGTTAACTCTTGCAAGACACCCTACTGATGCAACAAACCCCTACTTGTTACTATGACTACAATATGCCTTAAGCATATATGATCATATCCACTTGATAAACCAATACTAGTTTTACTTGGAAACTTGAGTAATTTATTTCTTTATCAAAGATAGTACTTAGAGCTTACTTAAGTAAATAGTAGATACTAGAAAGATATGTGAAGGTTGCATAAAGAACATCAAATTTGGCATAAGCTAGATAATCTTGATGTCATCCCAAGGCATGAGATTGAGCTTAGTTGAAACTCCACTAGTCTACCACCCCTCATTAGTGTTTACCCCACTTGTAGATGCTAGTGCTAAGCATAAAACTTGATCAACTTTATATGGGAATACTTGGTGGAAAAATGTTTATGAAAACCTTGGAATGATGGATCATTCTATTGAAATGTTTTGGACATGTGTTTCCAAACACCTGATGATTTTGGTGATGAAAATGTTAAGGCATGAGCCTTAGCCCTTTATAAAACGGATGGTTGTCTGGATGCGATACCATTCCAATTTTATCGTACAACCACAATACCCGAATATTGGGTAGGGCTTGACTGGAAACTTATATACCTTAGTATTAGTTCCCTCACGGCCAAGGTCTGAGCTGAGGCTACCTTGTGAAGATTGTCCACCTATGCAGTACCCAAGATGACAGTTGGTCATGGTTGGGAGGCCAAACTCACAGGAGAGGTGCTTATACTAGGGTGTGTAATTGAAAGGTTAGGATTGATTATCCGCATACTGAGTATGGTGAATTTAGGATCTGTTCCTAACGGATGTATCGTATGTTGTGGTGAAAGTGTACAATCTCTGCAGAGTGTCAAACTATTAGAATAGTCGCGTCCGTGGTTATGGACAGTTGGAGTGGCCATACTGTTCCCCCGTCAGACTTTTCAAAATGACTTGTGAAATGAATTGAGACTTTGACTTGACCACAACAGGGTTGTGATCTGAAATTACAAGTTCCCACTTAGGAGTTATAAAATTGTGATTACCTTTGGAACTTCGTAGAGATAAATCTGGCTTTTGCAAAACAACCCTAGAGCCTAGTGTCCTATTATCCAAAAACCCCTTTACCTGTTAGTATTAGTTTGTGAGTACTTAAAGAGTACTCATGGCTTTGTCCCTAGCTATTCCCATGGCCAGAATATGAAGAGGAGTACCTGGAGGATGGACCCCAGGAAGGTTACGACAACTAGGATCATCTCACATCGTCAGCATTGCCTGTGACCCCGAAGATGGAGCTTCGCCTACGCTATCGTTATTATTACGTATTCCGCTGCTTGATGTTGTATTAAGAACTGGATCATGAGATCCCTATTTGTGTAAGAACTTATGTATCCTTTGTAATGGATGATGTACTATGGTATCCAATTCTGTTATGTCTCGCAAAAATGGTAATCCTGGGATTGCGATGTATGGCATAACAGGCATCTAGGATTGAAAAATCCGGGTGTTGACAAGTTGGTATCGGAGCCATCCTGACCATAGGAGACCCTAGTTAGACTGGACGTTTGAACCAAGAACTTAGTTTCAAAACCAAAGAAAACAAATATTTACAAAAACTTATTCTCATTCTTATCCCTTTGATTTCTTTCATGAAAATTCATGTTCCTCAAAAACTCTTGCAAAAATACATAAAATTTTGACACACTTGATCACTCTGCTAACTTACTCATCCTCTATTCTTATAGATGGACGTGAATTACATCAAGTTTTATCAGTTGGGAAATGGAGGAGACCTTATCTTTGAGAGGGATTTGGACCAGCTTTCGGAACTTCTGGAGCGTCCGCACCTCGAGTTCTTCGGAGCTCAGCTCAATGATCAAGGAGGAGAAGATCTGTAGTGGCTAATTGTTGCAAGTCTCAGAGGAAAGATTGAACCTCCCACTGCGGAGGTAATTCAGTTTACCTTGAGGGAAAACAACTGGCTCGATGGACTTGCCAGAGCCATGTAAGAAGCCCTTTCCCGTCTATGTGGGCAGAGCATCAATCAGATCAAGGGTACTCGCTTTGAGTTTTGCCCAAGGCGTGATGCTAATGGACAACCCCTGGAAGCCCCATACCACCCCGAGCTGAAGACCCAATTGGACCACCTTAGCTTCATGATTTACGATCATCAGCAGGAGTTGGAGAACTGCCGTGACTACTGCAACCACAAGTCTGCCATCATCAAGACGAAGGACCAGACCATCGCCATGCTAGCAAAGGATCGCAAGTCTCGCCGCTATCAGCTCGACAAGAAGGAGCGCATCATTGCCCGTCTTCGCCACCGCATATCATCTCTGGAGGAGACCATCCACGAGAGAGACATGCAGTTGGAGGAAAGGGAGAATGCCGGAGAGGATCTTCGTGGAGACCCCTGCTCCTATCTCAGCGATGACGACGATTTTCTGGAGGATCAGGCTATGGATTTCTTCACCGATGAGGATGATTTTGCCTTCATCGATGATGATGAAGATGATGAAGCCACCGGTTCCGAGGAGTAGTAGCACTTGAGCACTAGCGTAGTGAGTAGTATTCAGTCCCACTGTATCGTAGTTCTCAGAATGGTTCTTAAAACCATCTGTTTTTCTTTGTTGTGGTGTGTGTTGTACTGTGTGCTATGAATGAATGAAAGAATGAAAAAGCAAGTTGCTATAAAATCTGAGTCAAACTTTAAAAGCTTTTAAAAAACCCAAAACTTTAGAAATTTCCCTCTTTTCTCATGATCTACCTCAATCTTCAGATGCCACGTGGAGGAAGTGGTTCATCCCCGGACCCGATGTTGCAGATTCTGCAAATGTTGTCTTCTGACCGTGAAGCTGAAAGAGCGGAACGTCAAGCCAACCTGGCCACCCTTCAGCAGATTGCCCAGCTAGCCCATAACAACCAAGGCCATGGAAATCAAGACCACCATGGATCTAAGCTCAAGAATTTCCAGAATACCAACCCACCTGTTTTCACCAAGTCAGAGGAACCCCTAGACGCTGATGATTGGCTGCAAACCATGGAAAATAACCTAGAAGTCGCCGGAGTGGAAGCCAACGAGAAAGTCTTGATCTCCACCCACTATCTAGCCAGAGATGCCACAGCATGGTGGAACAGTGTTTGCGCAATGACCGGAGGCCAGATGATGACCTGGGAGGAATTCAAGGTCAAGTTTAGCCGAACCCATGTGCCACCGGGTTTGATCAAGAGAATGAGAGACGAGTTCAGAGAGCTGAAGCAAGGAAGGATGACTGTAGTGGAATACCGTGACAAATTTTTGTCATTAGCTAGGTATGCCCCGGATGAAATAGAAACGGAAGCCAAGAAGAAAGAAAGATTCCTGAATGGTCTGCATGATGAGATGCAGATAGTGTTAGTCAATATTCCCTTTGTGGATATTGAAGCCCTAGTCGACTCTGCTATCCAGATGGAAGGAAATATCAACCAAGCCAATGAGAACCACAAGCGTCGTATGATGCATCAGCCAGGAACCCATCAGACCCCAAAGTATCGCCCTAACCCATCTCCAGGATTTGCCCTAAGGACCAACAGACCCCCGATGACCCGTCACACCTATCCCAACCGTGGAAACCCTAGACCCGGAGGAAATCACAACAACCCCGGCAACTCTAGCAATTTCAATCGTGCCCCACCCAAGTTCAACAACAACAATGCTACCGCCAACACCAACACTGCCCCGAGGACTGGAAGCAATGCTGTGCCTGTAGTAGCAAAGGACAAGTCGCAAGTGACCTGTTATGACTGTGGAAATAAAGGCCACTATTCCAACGAGTGCCCCAACAAGAAGAATGCTACAGCCCCCAATGCCAATGTCCCAGCTCAGCAGCAGCGTCGTGTTCAGCCCAGAAGAAGATTTGCCCCAGGGAATTCACTCAACCGCAATGGCCGTCTTTTTCTCATGCATGCTGAAGAAGCTCAGGAAGCGCCAGACGTCGTGCTGGGTATGTTTTCTGTTAATTCAGTACCTGCAAGAGTGTTGTTTGATTCTGGTGCATCGCATTCATTTGTCACTGAAGAATTTGCAAGCACTAGTAAAATTCAACCAACCAAACTGAAGCATGTCATGATTGTTCAAATTCCCGGATCAACCACCAAGGCTAGGCAAATTTGCAAAGCCGTCCCTATCCGAATCCATGGCATAGATTTTTATGCAAAGATAGTACTCGGAACTAAAGGTTTGGAAGTAGTACTAGGAATGGATTGGATGTCCAAACATAAAGGATTAATTGACTGTGCCAAGAAAGCCATAACTATGACCAGTACCGCCGGAATATCAGTCGAGCATATATCTGAAACCTTACCTCGCCAATTCAAGTGTAACAAGAGTATATCCCAACCTACCATTGACCAAGTTCGGATAGTCTGTGAATACCCCGATATATTTCCAGATGTTTTCCCCGGTATGCCCCCAGATCGGGATATCGAGTTTATCATTGAACTAATGCCTAGAACCGGACCCATAGCCCAGAGACCCTATAGTATGAACCTGTCGAAGCTAGCAGAATTGAAGAAGCAACTGGATTCCATGCTGGAAATTGGATCGATTCAACCAAGTGCGTCACCTTGGAGATCACCTGTCTTATTTGTGGACAAGAAGGATGGAGGTAACCATTTATGTACGGATTATCGGAAGTTGAATGATGTTACCATCAAGAACAAGTACCCCTTGCCCAAGATAGAAGATTTGTTTGATCAGTTGACCGGTGCCAAAGTGTTTTCTAAGATTGATCTTAGAACTGGCTATCATCAACTCAAAATTCGTGAAGAGGATATTCCAAAGACTGCCTTTACCACCAGATATGGATTGTATGAGTATACGGTCATGTCTTTCGGATTAACCAATGCCCTCGCTTATTTCATGAATCTCATGAATAAGATTTTTATGGACTTCCTGGATAAGTTTGTCGTTGTTTTCATCGATAACATTCTGATTTATTCCAAATCAGAAGAAGGACATGAGCTACACCTAAGGACCATTCTTGGAACCCTTAGAGAGCATCAGTTGTATGCAAAGTTTAGCAAATGTGAATTCTGGTTACAGGAGGTAGGGTTCCTCGGTCACATTGTATCAGCCGGAGGAATTGCCGTTGACCCTGCCAAAGTGAAAGATGTAGAAGATTGGAAAGCCCCAACCACTCAAACCCAAGTTCGTGCATTTCTCGGATTGGCGGGATATTACCGCAAATTCGTAGAAGGATTCTCTAGTATCGCCAGACCCATGACCCAATTGCTGAAGAAGGACAAGAAGTTTGAATGGACTGACAAATGTGAAGCGAGTTTTCAAGAACTCAAGAGGAGATTGATTTCATCCCCAATCTTGATCATGCCAGATATCACGAAGCCCTTCGATGTGTATTGTGATGCATCCAAGATTGGTCTCGGATGTGTGCTAATGCAAGAAGGCAAAGTTATATCTTATCTATCGCGACAACTGAAGCAACATGAGCAAAACTACCCAACCCATGACCTCGAACTCGCAGCCATAGTTCTAGCCCTAAAAACATGGAGACATTACCTAATGGGAAACCATTGTAAAATTTATTCGGATCACAAGAGCCTAAAGTATATATTCACTCAGAAGGAGCTGAATATGAGGCAGAGAAGATGGATTGAGCTAATCAAGGATTATGACCTGGACATTCACTATCACCCTGGTAAAGCCAATGTGGTAGCCGATGCCCTTAGAAGATTGCCGTGCCGCTTGAACTCCATGATCTTGAAGGAGCAACCAAGCTTGCACAAGGAGATGGGAGCTTTTCGAATGGAATTAGTGAGTGAAGGATTTTTGGCTAGCATAGAACTCCAGCCCACTTTGATCAGTCAGATTAAAGAGGCGCGGAAAGGAAATGCTAGTATCGACGGAATCAAGCGTCGTATCGGTACAGGCAAAGTACCCGGATTCACCAAAGACGAAGAAGGATTTCTGTGGTACAAAGGACGCCTTTGTGTACCATCAGATTCTGAGTTGAAAGAAGTTATTTTGAAGGAGGCTCATGATACTCTTTATTCTATCCATCCCGGAGGAACTAAGATGTATCAAGATTTAAAAGAGCAATTTTGGTGGCATAAGATGAAGAGAGAAATCGGAAGCTATATCGCCAAGTGTGATATATGTCAGCGAGTCAAGGCCGGACATCAAAGACCCGCTGGATTGTTGCAACCATTGCAGATTCCGGAATGGAAATGGTATTCTGTAGGAATGGACTTTATCACTGGACTACGTACTTCTAGTAGGGGAAATGACTCTATCTGGGTCATAGTGGACAGATTGTCCAAAGTCGCCCATTTCTTGCCCGTCAAGACCACATATCAGAGTTCGAAACTAGCAGAGTTGTACATCGCTAGAATCGTTAGTTTGCATGGAGTCCCCAAGAACATCGTATCGGATCGAGGAACTCAATTTACCTCGAGATTCTGGAAGAAAGTCCAAGAAGGTTTAGGAACCCGCCTAGATTTTAGTACCGCGTATCATCCTCAGACCGATGGACAAACGGAGCGAGTAAATCAAATACTCGAAGATATGCTGAGAGCATGTGTGTTAGAATATGGATCCAAGTGGGAAGACTGTCTGCCGTTTGCAGAATTTTCATACAACAACAGTTATCAAGCCAGTTTGCAAATGGCCCCATTTGAATTTATGTACGGAAGGAAGTGTCGCACCCCTTTGAACTGGTCGGAAGTAGGAGAGAGTCAGATCTTCGGACCCGACATCCTACGAGAAGCAGAAGAGAAGGTTCACAATATTCGTGAGCACCTCAAGACCGCCCAATCCAGACAAAAGAGTTACACCGACAAGAGACGTTGAGACCTCGCCTTCAATATAGGAGATTTTGTTTATCTGAAAGTGTCGCCATTGAAGGGAATGCAGCGTTTCCAACTCAAAAGAAAGTTAGCCCCCAGATATATCGGACCTTTCAAGATCCTGAACCGCCGAGGAGAAGTGTCGTATCAATTGGAACTACCTGAGCAGTTGTCAGCCGTGCACAATGTGTTCCATATCTCGTTACTTCGCAAGTGTCTCGAAGTCCCCGAGAAGACCGAAGTGTTCAAGAATATCGATCACCGGACCATAGAGATCAACGATGACCTGACCTATCCCAAAGTACCCATCCGTATTTTGGAAGAAGCTTTTCGAACTACCCGAACCCGGAGCATCAAGTTTCTCAAGATTCAGTGGAGCAACCACACAGAAGAGGAAGCTACCTGGGAACGCGAAGATCACATCAGGACGGAGTTTCCCGATCTCTTCAAATCATAGGTAATATTTTCGTCCTTTTTCAAATCTCGGGACGATATTTTGTTTAAGGGGGGAGGTTTGTAACATCCCAAAAATACTAAACTTGGATCATCAAACTCTAATCATAAAAAATTAGGGTTAACAAAAACTTTTCTAATTAAAATTATGAAGGCATGCATATGTGTATGCATTTAATTTGAAATTCTTTTGAACCACCTTGTTTGTATGTTTCCTTGCTTGTAAAATGTTTCTTAGGTGAAATAAACATCATCTAAAACATTTCCCAAACTTTTCCTAAAGACAAGTAAATCAAAACAAATAAAATAAAGGAATGGTCATTTTGACCAATTTAACTCCCATGCCTACTTTGGCTGTCTCAAACTTTCAGAACCTAATGGAAACTTTTCTGGATCTTTGCACCCCTTGAATGTACTCATAACAAAGTATCAAGGCCATCATCCAGATACTTTCAAATGCATAGTTTAAATGACAATTCAAAATTGAATCTTTATCACATGGGAAGATCCCACTTTTTCAAAAACCACTCAAACAAGCTCAACTTTCAAAACCCAAGCATCTGCAGACTCACCAGCACCAATCTAGCAAACCCACCAAAAATCTTTTCAAAATTCAAAACTTGATTTCATGCGGCCATTTCATCAAACAGGTTGCAGACACAAATCATACAAAATCTAAACACTATTTGGAGCAGTGATTTGAGCCTAACTTGTCCCCTCTTTGGCTCACAACCAGCTCAGTAGATCATCTAGCTAACTAAACCAAGCACTAGCACCACTGTGGGCTTGCCATTGTCATCAATGGTGAACAGCCGAGCACACCCATGCCACCCCATAGTCGACATCACGCTAGGAGGAGAAGCAAGCCTAGCCAGCATGTCTGGGAGGCAGCCCACCATCCACCGCCACTCCCTGTCCCAGTCGCGAGCGTTGCCAAGCCCTGGACCACACGCACAAACCATGCCAACCTCGCCAGCAACCATGCCGAGCGTGCGCCAGAGCGCCACCCTCGACCAACACCTACAGACCGCGCGCAGCCCTCACCACGTGCACACACGATCGCCACCGACCCAGGAGACCGCTAGACATCCTTGTTCGCCGCCCCGTGCCGCACAGCCACCGCTCGCCGTCGAAGATGCCGCCTCTGCCGCGCAGAGCGTCGCATGTTCCAGACCAAACCACACCGCCCCACGCCTCGAAACCATGTCGTTGAGCATCGCCAGGGAACACCGCACCGTCCCCTACCGTCGCCCATGCCAGTAGCCGCCTGTAACATCGCCCCCGACGAGTTCACCGTGCGCCTCATCGGTCCTCTCGCTCGACTATAAATAGAGGCCACCCCCAGTCGATTTCTTCACACCACCTCACTCCCCTCTTCTCACTGATCGTGCCACACCGTTCCCGGAGCAAGGAGAGCACCACCTCCTCGGAATTTCAGCGGAGCCCGCCGCCTCTGGAGAAGAAGGGCGCCATCGATTTCGTCCACCCCAGGAGCTGCCGCGACCACCCCTGAGTTCGCCGTCGTCGACTTCGTCGTTCGCCCGCCTCGCCGACCCTCGCCTGCACCCCGGTGAGCCCCCAGCACCCCTTAGTGGCCGCGCTAGGTTTCTTTCTCGCCGGCGTTTCCTCGCGTCGACGATGACTCCCAGCCGTTGGATTAGAATCAGATCGAACGACCCACGTTGCCCCATAGCGTTTCGCCCCTCCCTGTCTCACTAACGAGTGGCGACACCCACTTAAGCAGCCCGCGGGAGCACTGCGCTTAGCAGGCCAGCCCGTTAACTCTTCCCGCGCAGCCCAGTTATTTGAATTAAACCTTTTTCATTTTTGTTTCAAACTCACTTCTGTACTCAACTTCAAAAATCAACCCAGATCGATTCAATGCATAAAATTGAATGAAACCAATTTTGTTAGAAAGGCCTGGGAATGCTGAATCCAAGCCCGTTGAATTCAAGTCATTTGGATCTATAGATCACCTATGGTAAAAATAACAAGGCAGAAGCTTTTCTGCATTAAAACATTTTTCAAATTTAAACCATAATAGCTTTTGAGTTGATTCCAACTCTCAAAAAACACATTTAACCATTCCTTCCAGAATATATAAAAATATATAGGTTTACTTGCAGGAATAATGTTCAAGTAATAAAAGAATGCTACATAAGCATTTCTAGACACATTAATTAATTAAAATAAAAGGGTAAAACCTTATTAAATTGTGACACCACTTTAAATCACATTCCCTTAGACTACAATATGTGGTGATGACATGTGTCAACATGATCCCATGTTTGGTTTGGAGAATATTAAATCTTAAGTAGTTTTTCAATGAGTAGAAATTACTTTTCTAAAATTAAAAGGAATTAAACCAAGCTTTAACCTTGTAATATTAGTGATGATGCTAGATCATCTATAGGACCCTTGTGTGTGATGATTGCAAGTAGCTAAGTATTGTTTTGTGATTGTGTACCTCGTATTTATTTATAGACGCTAGTACCGACCAAGGATACGAGGAGGAAGGAGGATTCTACGAAGAAGAAGCCGAGGAAAACTTCAACCACTGCTCTGCAATTGATGCAAGTTAACTCTTGCAAGACAACCTACTGATGCAACAAACCCCTACTTGTTACTATGACTACTATATGCCTTAAGCATATATGATCATATCCACTTGATAAACCAATCCTAGTTTTACTTGCAAACTTGAGTAATTTATTTCTTTATCAAAGCTAGTACTTAGAGCTTACTTAAGTAAATAGTAGATACTAGAAAGATATGTGAAGGTTGCATAAAGAACATCAAATTTGGCCTAAGCTAGATAATCTTGATGTCATCCGAAGGCATGAGATTGAGCTTAGTTGAAACTCCACTAGTCTACCACCCCTCATTAGTGTTTACCCCACTTGTAGATGCTAGTGCTAAGCATAAAACTTGATCAACTTTAGATGGGAATACTTGGTGGAAAAATGTTTATGAAAACCTTGGAATGATGGATCATTCTATTGAAATGTTTTGGACATGTGTTTCCAAACACCTGATGATTTTGGTGATGAAAATGTTAAGGCATGAGCCTTAGCCCTTTATAAAACTGATGGTTGTCTGGATGCGATACCATTCCAATTTTATCGTACAACCACAATACCCGAATATTGGGTAGGGCTTGACTGGAAACTTATATACCTTAGTATTAGTTCCCTCACGGCCAAGGTCTGAGCTGAGGCTACCTTGTGAAGATTGTCCACCTATGCAGTACCCAAGATGACAGTTGGTCATGGTTGGGAGGCCAAACTCACAGGAGAGGTGCTTATACTAGGGTGTGTAATTGAAAGGTTAGGATTGATTATCCGCATACTGAGTATGGTGAATTTAGGATCTGTTCCTAACGGATGTATCGTATGTTGTGGTGAAAGTGTACAATCTCTGCAGAGTGTCAAACTATTAGAATAGTCGCGTCCGTGGTTATGGACAGTTGGAGTGGCCATACTGTTCCCCCGTCAGACTTTTCAAAATGACTTGTGAAATGAATTGAGACTTTGACTTGACCACAACAGGGTTGTGATCTGAAATTACAAGTTCCCACTTAGGAGTTATAAAATTGTGATTACCTTTGGAACTTCGTAGAGATAAATCTGGCTTTTGCAAAACAACCCTAGAGCCTAGTGTCCTATTATCCAAAAACCCCTTTACCTGTTTGTATTAGTTTGCGAGTACTTAAAGAGTACTCATGGCTTTGTCCCTGGCTATTCCCATGGCCAGACTATGAAGAGGAGTACCTAGAGGATGGACCCCAGGAAGTTTACGACAACTAGGATCATCTCCCATCGTCAGTATTGCCTGTGACCCCGAAGATGGAGCTTCGCCTACGCTAACTTTATTATTACGTATTCCGCTGCTTGATGTTGTATTAAGAACTGGATCATGAGATCCCTATTTGTGTAAGAACTTATGTATCGTTTGTAATGGATGATGTACTATGGTATCCAATTCTGTTATGTCTCGCAAAAATGGTAATCCTGGGATTGCGATGTATGGCATAACAGACATCTTGGATTGAAAAATCCGGATGTTGACAGTAGGGTCATTTCTGATGCAAAGCGAGACTGTGAAACAGAAAAGGAGAAGTTGAAGTTGGAGGACATGTTAGAAGACCACAAGAAATTGTTGTACCCAAATTGCAAAGATGGCAGCACAAAGCTCGGTACCACACTGGAATTGCTGCGATGGAAGGCAGAGTGTGGTCTAACTGACTCCTCATTTGAAAAGATGCTGAAAATAATGAAGCAGAAGTTTCCAAAGCATAACAAACTTTCCGAGAGTACGTACGAAGCAAAGAAGACTCTCTGCCCTCTAGGATTAGATGTGTAGAAGATACATGTATGCATTAATGACTGCATCCTCTACCGCGGTAAGGACTATGGGAATTTAGATAAATGCCCGGTATGCAATGCATTGCGGTATAAGATCAGACGAGATGACCCTGGTGATGTTGAGGGAGAGCCCCTCCGGAAGAGGGTTCCTGCTAAGGTTATGTGGGATGCTCCTATAATACCAAGGTTGAAATGCATGTTCAGAAACAAAGAGCATACCAGGTTGTTGCGATGGCACAAAGAAGACCGTAAGAAAGACGGGAAGTTGAGACACCCTGCTGATGGGTCGCAGTGGAGACAAATCGAGAGAGACTTTCCGGACTTTGCAGGTGACGCAAGGAACTTATAGTTTGGTCTAAGTACGGATGACATGAATCCTTTTGGGGAGCAGAGCTGCAGTCACAGCACCTGGCCCGTGACTCTATGTATCTACAACCTTCCTACTTGGTTGTGCATGAAGTGTAAGTTCATTATGATGCCAATGCTCATCCAAGGCCCGAAGAAACCAGGCAATGACATTGATGTGTACCTAAGGACATTAGTTGAAGAACTCTTACAACTATGGGGCAAACCAGGTGTACATGCGTGGGATGAGAACAAACAAGAGCCATTTGACCTACGAGGGTTGATTTTCGTAACCATCAATGATTGGCCTGCTCTTAGTAACCTTTCAGGACAGATAAACAAGGGATATAAGACATGCACGCACTGTTTAGATAAGACTAAAGGTACATATTTGCATAAATGCAAGAAGGTTGCATAAGCGTACCACCGCTACTCTGCGGAGTGGTAAGAGATCGCCGACACGTAAACATGAGCCTCTTCCAAAAGTACCAAAGGTTCCTCCCAAGAGAGCCTATGACTGTACTGAAGAGGATACTACAGTGATCGTTGAGGTAGAAACGATAGCGTTTTGCGCTAAGCTGAGGCGGCCGAAAGAGCCAGAGTTCCCCAGCACCGAAGAAGATAAAGCCCGAGTGTTCAAAATACTAAAGGGCCTTCACCAACCCGAGCCAAAGCTGTCATCAGACTATGAGCTCTCTATTCTCAAGTCACATGCAGCACGACAACTGTCGAAGAGCAGTACTGGTGCAAGCGGGAAATCTGTTGCCCAGCTCGGAGAACAAACAAAACAATCTTGCGCCCCTCTCAAGGTGATTTTCCATACCAATGTGGGGTCGAGGAAATATGCGGCCGAAGAGCAGTATGATTCAGAGGTAGTTTCATTATACGGAGAAGCGGACGCTGCTCAAGGTATGATTATTGCCCACTAGTTATCCCAGTTACAGTACTTCCCCGTGGGTGAAGTAGCATACAAATACCAGTACGACAAACCTCTCGTCAAACCTGAGGAGGTAAAAAATCTTCCAACAAAAATGCAAAGATTGCATAACTGGTACATGCATGCCACAAAGGCCGGGGCTAACCGGATAATGCTGAGGGTTACAAAAGAGCATTATGGGAAAGAAGTAGATGACATGATAGCCATTGAATTTATTGAACTATTCAAATTATTCAATCAAGACGTCTCGGACAAATCGATCATCAGTGCCTATTATCTGTAAGTACTAATTCTGTAATTAATTTAGTCTCTAGCTATCTCACCTTGTTTATTGCATGTATATAATCATACTATAATATGCAGAATGAAGATTATCGAATGCAACAGAGGACAAATCTATAACATTGGGTTCGTTTACCCATATTGGGTTCATCAAGCTAATATAAAAAAAACAGGATACGAAGGATAATATTGTACACGCGTTAAGGTTTCAAGAAACTAGAAGGGAAATACTATTTCCTTATAATTTCGAGTGAGTGTTATTGTCTTGTATACACTTTCTATTTCACTTACTCGACGTTAAGTATATAATTGATGAGTTATGCATACACAGCTTCCACTATATTCTGTTAATCATTCAACCTGACAAAGGGCGGATACTAGTCATGGACTCGAAACAACCCCTTGAGACATGGAAGGACATGCATATGATTCTCCAGCGGTAATTCTAATCATTACGACACTATATTAGCAACGTTTGTAAATTTTATGATATCAAGTAATTAATAACTTTTTTATTCGTTTTCTTCGCCGGGCAGCGCTTGGAAACGATTCACCAAGAAGGATAGGATGTTTGGAAAGACGAGCTTACATTTAAACCACTAGATGTAAGCACCACTAGCTATATCCGCGCATATCTTTGATTCTAGTTTTAATACCGTTACGATAATGCTTGATTATTATTTTGATTGAACTCTGTTCTCGTAAAGTGCCTGCCGCAGGGACCAGGAAACAATTTATGTAGATACTATGTTTGCAAGTTTATCTGTCAGACGTGCTGTGAGAATGGAAGAAATTTAGAGCAACTTAACGTACGTAAACAATTTATATAGTTTTTTATTACCATCAAATTGTGTTTAGTTTCATTCATATAGGTTACCTCCTTTTTTAAATCAGCTCAAACGTCTATGAGACGGTCTTCTGCCAAAGGATCGCGTACGAACAATTCAGAAGAAATTGGCAGGATTCTTGGATGCAGAAGTCTTAATACCAAAAGGAGAATACTATGCGGGTGTATAGGCAATAGGGATTGTACAAAGAGCTTATTTTGTATGTATATATGTGCATGAAATTCGTGTATCGAATGCAATATGTTCGACACTTGGATCTATATTGTCATGATGATCTTGTGTAGTATAATGGTTCCTTCATTGATGAGTGCAAAACACAAAATAAAAAATAATCATACGCGATTATGTTGCCGCCACATAAAAAGTCGTCAAAATACTGCCGCGGCAAAAAAAGATTGCCAAAATGAATTCTCTGCCGGGCAAAGAAATATGCCAAATCTCTGCCGCGGTAAAGGGTCATTTATGTCGGTTCGTGTTACGAACCGGAACGGTTGCTCTTCCCCCTCGTGTGGAGCAGCGGCTATTTGTACCAGGTTTTGTCCCGGTTCATGGGCCAACCGGGACTAAAGGATTGGGGCTTTAGTCCCGATTGTCCAGTCTGAGTTGGGCAACTGAAACTAAAGCCTCTTAGCAACCGGAATGCATGGTACGTTCTCCACTAGTAAACATGCAAGTTATACTTGAAACCAATCGATCTAATACCTAATGTGTCATCCTGGTTCACGCATCTTCCGTTAACACATGCTCGATGTGTGAATACTCGTGATATACCTCGCCCTATCTATTCTCGTAAATATGGCATGTATCGCATTATATTTGTTTCATCTCTTCAAATGACAAATCTGCAGTAGATATATTAGACAGAAATCAATGCAATTTGGATCAACATTGTAGTGAGAATTGCATGTACTCTCTTCGTATAGAAAAACTGATTTGGATTAGTCTAGATTCGAATGTATCCATACACTAAAGTACGTTAAGATATATTTTAATATAGACAAACTTAAATAAGTTATTTCTTAATGGAAAAAGTATATAAAATAAAGCATGATGCATACTATACCAGGAGTAGAAAATTTTGATACCCTGATGCACCATCTTTCTCGTGCACCATATGTGTTGGCACAAGCTCGACGTGCCAAGTACGTATAATATACCTTGCCATATCTCTGTTCTCGCAAATGTCCCACGGTATAATCGTTTTTTACTTCTCAAATCACAAATCTGCAGTAAATATATTAACCAAAAAATACAATTAGGATCAGCTCTAGTGAGAACTGAAAAGTGCACGCAAAATAAAAAATAAAGCACGATTCAAATTATAGCTAGATTAGGCATTTAGGCTGATCTGGTAAGTTTTATTCTGAATCCTTCGTTGGCACATGCGTGAGACATCATGTATTTTGCGACAGGGTGAGCTTGTTGCTAGTTAAAAGAGCTGCATCATGTGCAAGACTCGTGAACAATTTGCAGCCGAATGGTGCTTTTGGCCGAAGAAAATAGCGCACGTACCAGGAAAGCACAAACTGGCATGATTCATCAATTGATTGATTAACTTGATGCTTTTGTACGAAGCGAGCTAGACGGGCTAATTAATCTGCCATGCAAGCTTACCTTATCAACATCTATCAGCTAGATGAACCTCTATGAGTTCGCTGGTCGGGGATGTGGCCATCCGGGAAACCGTGGCGGCGGCAGATCGCAAGCACGCAGAGCATGCAAACTGATTAGGTTGAGGCAATAGCACCAGACATACAACTATTTGCGCTGCATGTGCAAATTCATACAACAAGTTGCAGATTGGGGTGGACCAGTACAGAAACTTGCTATACAAGTGCAAATCGATACAAAATCGTGTTGTGCTTGACACGTAGCATTTTTAGTTTTGCTAAAGACTCCCTGCATATATATATTTATATCGCAAATGACACCAGCTTCTCTTTTCCCAGATCCACCGGAGGCTCGTCTGTTGGACCAAATCCAGCGGCACTTTCGCCGGAAAGTTATGACGAGACGACCTGCAACAATCTCCGTAGACCGTTGAGTACTTTCCGACGAACAACACGAAGAATCTCCGGCGAGATGCACACAAGTACTAGCAGCTAATTAGCCAATATTAATCTCTACGTACAAGCTAGCCTCGGCTAGTTCTTTCAGCCAAGCTACTTTGTCAGGTACGTAGCAGATCAAGTAGCAAACTAGCAGATTGATACGTGTACGCGGAAACGCCTGGTTGCCAAAGGCTCGTGTCGAGCCGGTCTTTTTATTACTCAATCGCTCACGGTGTAGTTTACAAGTACCAGATACACACGTATATATATGCAAGGACCTATAGCTAACCGACTCTAGCTAGGAGTCCTAACCTGATACATGCATGTATAGTATTCGACTCGGACTCAAACACACATCCGTGTTCTACTAGAAACCTAGACGTATACGACTCATATTCGTATAGGCCGGAGCGCACGATGCCGTGCCGGTATCTCATGTGCTTATTTCTAACAATCATCCCCCTAAGCACGATGTGTGCGTCGCTTCCACCTGCGTCCCAAACGCGCCAGCTGCTCCTCGCGGGCGTCATCCACGACATTGCTTTTGCCGCTCCCTTCCTCAGCACCCATGTCACCGACTTTGCTTTTGTCGGCTTCTCCATGACTTCACGCCGATAACCTTTTTTGTCCACGTCTTGAGACATTATACTTGGTTCAATGAAGTACTTTCTCATCGATGCCTCGCATATTTGATCTACCGCTTGCCGGTGCTCTTGGATGCAATAGAACAAATATGTAGGAGGTAGTTCAAATTTTTCTTCTAGCTTCTCTATACCATGTGAAAAGCCTCTTGATGGATCTGCACCCCCTATTGTTGGTTCTCCTTTATCTGTCTGGCCACCAGTCCACATTTTTGGACCATCGCCTTCTGGCCTTGCTGGCCTGTTTGCTGGGCTCGCTTTAGCTCCTCCTCCTTCTCTTATAATTGCTGGGCAAACAAGTGTAGGTATTGCTGCGCATGCATCTGCGCACCCTTCCAGTTTCGTATCTTCTGGCCATAGACTAGCCTTTTCTTCAAACTTTTTGTCTTCTGGGAGAATCCCTAGTGCTTCTGGCCTGGTGTCCACGCTTGGAGCTGCCCCTAGGCCTTCAATGTCTTCTGGGCCAGAACTTGTTGACAAGGATAAGCACGATTGATCCATATTTTCTTCATACTCAAGATCCCACGTGACGTGAAAAGTTGAATATTTCGGTTCGTTGTAGCCCCAATTCCATGACTTGCCTTCCTCAAAGATTACGTCTCCCTTGAAAACCAACTTATTGGTATAAGGATTGCACAAGCGGTATGTCTTTGAGCCTTTATAGTCTGTCATGATCATTGGAATAAGTTGCTCCGCCAATTCCGCCTTTACATGCGTCACACATCCAAAAGTACGAAGATGATCAACTGAGGGCTTCCATCCGTACCATGCTTCGTACGGTGTTATACCAACTCCACTCTCAGTAGATTCCATGTTCAGCAAATACACAGCCGTATTGACTGCCTCACCCCAGAATTTTCCTGGCAAGCCTTTACTCTTCATCATGCTCTGCGCCATGGTCAACACGGTTTGATGCAGCTCACCCCCCTCATCAATGCGTAGAGCTCTTATCTTTGCCTCCACCTTGAACTCTTCGGCTTCCTTGATCTTCTCGAATGCTTGTTGAGCTTGATCCTTACTTTTCAGCAACACAATCCACATGTATTTACTATGATCATCCACCACAAGCATGAAGAACTTATTGCCAGACGGAGTTGCGGGTGAGATTCCAACGCATAGATCGCCATGAAAAAGTTCCGAGGCTTCACTTGCCTCAAGCGTGGCTTCACATGGGAACGGGGCACTCTGTTCCTCATAATGCACACACGGTGTGTGTTCCACTTGCGCCACAATCTCCGTAGCCGGTGATGGAGGATCCTCCTCATCCTTCAACTCAGTTACTTCGAGCATCAGCATCATCGGTCCATCATCTCCTTCCTGGGCGATGAGAGCCCTCTCCTTTTCCTTTGGTGGTTTTCGGCAATCAGCCTTGAAGTGACCGAGCTCGCCGTAGTTATGACACCTTACTTTCTTTATGTCAAACTTCCTCCGCGGCGGGGCGTCATCTTCATCCTCCTGCCCTGCGATGTACTTTTTCGTTGGGCGTTGTTTCTCCTTGCCGCTCGTGGAGCCTCCTTGCTTTTCTTTTGAAAGAGTCATCCACTGCTGCTTTGTGAGCATCAGGTGCTCAACCTGTTCTGGATCACCGAAGCTGATCCGGATTCTCTCATCATGTGCCTTGAATCTTCCGACGAGATCCTCAACCGTCAATGTATTAAGGTAGAGACATTGTTCGATTGATGTAACGATCTGCATGTAGCGCGCCGGCGCCGCACGCAGGAACCTTCTGACGTTCTTGATCTCATCCAATTTCTCGCCATATCCCCTGATTGCGTTGACAAGGGTAACGAAACGGGCGGCAAACTGATCAACCGTCTCGCTCTCCTCCATCTTCAGATCTTCATAGCTTTTTGTCAAAGTTTGAAGATGCGCTTCCTTCACGCGGGCATGACCTTGGTGCAAGATCTTGATCGTCTCCCATGCATCCTTCGTCGATTTCTTTCCAACGAGGTGCTGCATCACGTCCTTCGGCACGACGGAATAGAGCGCCGTTAACGCTTGGCGATCCTTCCGGTACTTCGCACCTCCCTTGACGTACTCGTCGCCTCCTGGATCGACGGCCTCCCAAACCTCCTGAGCCTCCATGGCCACCTCCATGTTGAGTGCCCATAGCCCGTAGTCCTTGCGATCGAGGCGCGGATACAAAGCCGCCCCCACCGTCTCTGTCACCGGTGTCGATGTCGAGCTGTCGCCAAACTTCACCATCGCCATGACCTCCTAGTACTTTCAGCAGATCACGGACGACGACCTTGGCTCTGATACCAATTGTTGGACCAAATCCAGCAGCACTTTCGCCGGAACGTTATGACGAGACGACCTGCAACAATCTCCGTAGACCGTCGAGTACTTTCCGACGAACAACACGAAGAATCTCCGGCGAGATGCACACAAGTACTAGCAGCTAATTAGCCAATATTAATCTCTACGTACAAGCTAGCCTCGGCTAGTTCTTTCAGCCAAGCTACTTTGTCAGGTACGTAGCAGATCAAGTAGCAAACTAGCAGATTGATACGTGTACGCGGAAACGCCTGGTTGCCAAAGGCTCGTGTCGAGCCTGTCTTTTTATTACTCAATCGCTCACGGTGTAGTTTATAAGTACCAGATACACACGTATATATATGCAAGGACCTATAGCTAACCGACTCTAGCTAGGAGTCCTAACCTGATACATGCATGTATAGTATTCGACTCGGACTCAAACACACATCCGTGTTCTACTAGAAACCTAGACGTATACGACTCATATTCGTATAGGCCGGAGCGTACGATGCCGTGCCGGTATCTCACGTGCTTATTTCTAACATCGTCATCCTCACGCCGCGCACGACGTCTAACTCCATGGCGTATGCGGCTCCGCGCGCCGGTCCGCGCTTGCGTGTGCCATCGGCCGTGCCGCCTGTGCCGCATAGGAGGATGTTTAACCACCGCCACGACGAGGACGCGCGCGCCATTGGATCGTCGCAAAAGGAGTGGTCGGTGTCGCCACGACCATCTCTCGCACAGTCACACCCCATGCCTGCAAGCCCCGTGAGCGCCAGTAGCGGCCTCGCCCGGTCCATCTCACGTGTTCTTCACGAGCAACGGTGGCCACATGCGCAAACTCAACTAACAAATTGATCATTGTGAGCACAAATCGAGAAGATTGATGAGTAATTTTCCACGTGAGTTCATTCATATACCAGCGTATCTGTTTCATCCATCAATTCGCAAAGAAAGACACACGAGCGAGCAATAATAAAGGGACCTGACAGCTAGCATGCACCTCCAGCCGGAGCAAGCCGCAGCAAGCACGGCCGCATCGGGGCTGCGTCACCGGAAAGAGCACCGTGGAGTCGCCCTTCAGCAGCATGCATGTAGGGCACCGCGACCAACCGCTCCCTCGATTTCACAACTTCGCGCTCAAGGACTTATTCGGTGCCGTCGCCTGCAACTCTGCATCTCCGCCGAGTGCGCTGGGGATAGCATAGGGCAACAACAAGGACTCCCACCTTGCCATATACGCGCACTGAGACAACGAGCTGGGCGGCAGCATTAATTCATGGAGGCGGCAAGGAGGCCGTGAGCTGGTCGGCCTCGAACTGACTACATGCCGGCGTTCGTGGCAAGCCGACGTCACTTCTCCCGAACACGAGCCACTACTGTCGTCCGCGGTCACCGCCACGATGTCCACCGTCCTCACACTCGCCATCTTCGTCTCCTGACGACATCATCGGCCTGATCATCCCTAAAACGTAGTTTGCGGGGTCGCCGGGCGCCGACCTGGCCCGGGTCGAACACCTGAGTCACCTCGACCTTTCTAGAACACCCTCGACCATCCGTTCTACCCGCGCGGCTGCTCAACGCCACAGAGCTACACGTCTTCTCCCTCGCCGGTAGCGACAACTCCGACGCACTCCTGGACAATGCTGGCTTCCCGAATCCCGGGGGCTCCAGGATCTCAACGCGCGCGCCGCCGGGTCAAGCCCTGCCGTGCGGAGCAGGTGGAGCACGTGTGCTGTCAATCCCCAATCCCCGCGTCACGCTGCGGGCTTGTTCTGCGTAGGCCACATACAGCTCCGACGTCGGCGCGCCATAGTAGTGGGCGGATGGGCTGGGCGTTCTCAGGGCCGGCGACTTGTTCGCGCCGCTGCTCAAAGGCGGCGATCAACCTTAGCGCATGGGCCTCGCCGGCGAGCTCATGCTCGACGCGCTCGTCATGCTCGCTACCTGCACTTCAGGTTTTCGACGCGTGGATGACGTGCCTCCCGGTGGATCCGGAAAGAGATACTGGTCTCATTTGAGATTAAAAATTTGCAAGGGGGTATTAGCAAAAACTAAAAATGCTACGTGTCTAACTCAGAATGATTTTTGTATCGGTTTGCACATGTATAGCAAGTTTCTGTACGAGTTCACCGTTGTATGTCTAGTGCTATTGCCTCGAAGAAGTATAAAGCTTGTACTATTAAAAGCCGGGTCAATGGATCACGCGGTCTACCTGAGCAACCGAACAGGAGGCAACGTGAAAGCAGAAAAGCCACTCGTTCCGGCGAGGAGACCACTCTCAGTCTCAGCCGACGAAAGTGCAACCAGGTAACTGCCATCCATCCAAGGTTCCAGATCCCAAATCCGTGAGGAGAAGGCAGCTGGCAGCATACAGTGTGGCGAGTGACCGACTGTCAAGAGGGGATTCGCGGCCGTGATGAGTCGCCGAGGGGAGAGGCGCGCGGCCCCTGAGCGCGCGGCTTTGTTGCGTAGCTGGGCTAGCTCGCCGGATGTGCGGCCGAGCGTGGGTGGAGCCGGAGAGGCGGTACTTGCGCTCTTGACCCTCGGGCCCGACAGGGATTAAAAAAGCTGCAGCAACGCAACAGCTGTTGCTGCGTGTCACGGGCTCACGGTCGGTCGGCGCGTACCGCGGATCTCCTGCGTTCCTCCACCAACCGGCGCGCGCCCCCAGCGACCTGCCTCTGCGCGCGACACCTTGACGACTCTACCTAGGCTCCACGCCACAATGCTGCACACGCACACGCAATTAAAAAAAGAATTCCGTCCATTTCAAAATATAAAATGTTTTAGCTTTATAAAGCAAATGTATCTAGACTTGTTTTAATATTAAGTTCGCTCAGTTGTGGAATGAATCTAGACACTAAAACAAGTCTAGATACATTTTCTTCATAAACCTAAAACATCTTATATTTTAAAACGAGGGAGTAGTAAATTATACATCATCAAAGCTACGTAGAGATATAAGGTGATGTATAATTTTGGGGTAAATCTATATTTGGCCCGAGGTGATATATAAGTCGTTAAGTGGAATCCTATCTAAGTCTTACCTCTAATTTATTTTATGATTTCTAGTATAAAATTTTGATAACTATAAAATTTAAAATGAACTAAAAGTGAGATTTAGATGGGATCCTACATGATAACTTAGTGATGGAAATATGACACCTCTCCTCTGTATTAAAAATGTCCAACTGCCACGGTGAAGCTTTATTTTCCTGCCGCTGCATGAGCACCACCTCTCCTGATCCGTTGCCGCCCGAAACCAATCCACTGGCCAGCTGCTCCTCCTACCGCTTCTCCGTCGCTCCTCGAGGCATACTCTGCCGAGTTGTCGACCCGAATCTATCAGCGCACTGCGCGACCACTGGTCGATTTCGGCATGCCCTCGACCGTCCTTAGTGGACCAACAAACCTCTGGGCCGCATCCGTTCATCCTACTGGCCGTGGAGGCGCATGACTCCCCCCGACCCGCCGTCGCCCGCCAATAGGCCAAGTACACCACCGCGCCACCGCGGCTCGATTCTGCGCCCACCGTCGTCCGCCCAGTTGCTTCGAGGGAGAAGAAACTATCCTCGACCGTCGGCGCCGAATCAGCGACTACGCCGCGGCTGCCACCGTCGGCCGATTCCCTCCACCGCGTGTGCGTGGTATTTGACACTTTGCCTCAAAGGTAAATTCTTGAACTATATTATTCTAAAAAAATGTCGTAGTTTTCTATCTAGTTTATTATTTTTGTAGATGGTTGTGTTTGACTACACAACCTCTAGTAAAGAGTTTGAGATGGAGGAGGATGAGTGTCGTCGTAAGTGGGACGACAATACCTAAGAAGTTATGATAGAGGATGGGAGCAACCAGAAAACTAGAGATGGGTCCGTAGGCGGGATTGAACATAAGAAAGTGTGTCACTCGAAGTACATAAGTTCAGAACCCTCTGTGAGAGGTAAAAGTCCTACTCCTGCTTGATCTCACTATCTAGTATGAACACAAGGGCTAACAAGTGTGCTCCTCGAGCTATATGAATCTAGCAAACTAACAAAGTCCAACCCTCTCTCCGGAGGCCTTGCTGACCCTTATATAGGACTGGGGCAACACTAACAGGTATGGCCGGCCGGCTGTCCCATAGGCGGCCCCCACTAGGCTACTCATATACAGTGCCACAAAGTGGAGGTCGTGCCTACAATGTCACGCCGTGCGACCGACGTGAGCACAGTGTCAGCTGTTGAAATGGTTATACCCTATGGGTACACGACATTAGCATATCTGGTCCAGCCCAAGGAAGGCCCACGAGAATATACGCGACCCATGAAGATTTTCGGGTGGCCCAAGCCCATGACATCTTCGGATCCTTGGAGAGCAAGACTAGAGTAGATAGCATATTCAAAGGGGCAAACCCTAAACCTGTAACCGACTCGATCTATGCCCGGGACCTGCCTACCTCTATATAAAGGCTAGGAGGGCACGACGAGGAGGATCTCTCTCATACCACCGCATACACACCTCCACGCCAAATTGCATCTGCGCACCCTTGTAACTTTTGGTTCCGCCGTAATCAAGAGCAGACAAGTAGGAGTAGGGTTTTCTCTTCGGGGGCCTGAACCTAGGTAAATCTCGTGTCCCTTGGTTGCTTGTCTGTTAACCGTTCCGCGATCTCCAGCACCCCCATCTCCTCTAAAACCCAAGCTCATAACAATGGGCATTGACAAGATTAAACCTCGTCAATTGACGCCGTCTGTGGGTATTGGGGGCGCTGATTGTGCGATCGTGACGGTCCCGACTAAAGCGATCTACAACTCCTCGGCGATGGAGAGCCATCTCCTCTTCGGCGCTTTCGACTTCACCGCCCACTCGCCAGCCACCCTGAGGGACTTTGAGCCCGTAGACGACGGGCTCGAGATCCTGTTCGGGAGCTTCTGCTTCCAGGTGGGTCAGATCGGCACTCTCCGCCTCCCAGAGCGGGTGCCTCTACCATCGATCAGGCTCACCTCGTGGGCCCCGCATCCCGTGCTACACACGTCAACATCGGCAGATGAGTCATACGACAGCAGCAGCTGCAACTCAGATCTGTGCGATCCCCCGTCGGATGAAGAGACCTACAGTTCCGGATCCGAAAGATGTGGCATCAGCAATCCAACCTACGGACGCTACCAATGCGCCACAGTAATCCAAAGCGACATGGAGCAACCACCAGAATCGGGTGCACACGCGCCGCCGCCCAACCCACAGGGTAGAAACGGCAAAAACAAGAGGCAGCCATCCCCCCCGCCCAACGGGGACGATCCTAACGCTAATCGAGTAATCCACCTCAGCGCGGAAGGATGGAACCAAGCACGCGAAGCCATGGCGGGCAACAAGATCCTGCCAGTGGGTGCCTCACGGGACCTACTGATGGCATACCACCTGCTCCTCATCGAAGAGCACAAAAAGCAGGGGAAGATGCAAGAGGTACTCGACAAACGCAAGCAAGCAGCCTCGGAGTCTAGCATGCGGCGAGTTGCGCTCTCCGCCGTTGGCGGCTCCAGCTCGCACGGCAACAACGCCAACAAGCATCGTTCTCGCGTAGATAACTTGGACCCCGCTGCACATCGCGAGGTGACCAGAACCCTCAACACGTCCTTCATGGAGATGGACGCCAACGGCAACGCCATCCCGAAGACGCCACAAGATGCGATCATGGCATCCACCACTGTCGGGGATGTAACCCTAGATACCCTAGAGTTGAGGTATAAAGAGACTGTAAGAGACTAATAAACATCTGTATAAAATAATATGGAGATATGAAGAGGATACATCAAGATATATAAGGCATAAAGAAAGAAATCTTACCTGAAAAGGAGAAAAAGACACACATGCCGAATTAAATAAAAGTTGGCCTGGTTAAATCCTTCCCAGGCCGAATTAGGCCTTACCGACATAATTCCGGGCCTCCCTGGCCGAATTGCATCTAAACCCGGCTGGGCCGAGCTACTCCCAGCCGGCCCACCATCGATGCCGGACTCCTCCCGCCTCCTCGCCGAGTCTTCCCCAGGTCAACGCTGCAAGCGCTCCCGCCAAGACGCCTCGATGCCAGCTTGCCACCCCAAATCTCAGCGCCAGCATCGCCAAGCTCACCCGCTAACGGCCGCATCGCCAGCATCCCCGGGTGGTCCGGCAACGGCCAGATCCGGCCCACCGCGGGACTCCACCACGCCGCCTCGACCGGGCTGTGCCACCAAGCACCCCGAGGTGGGACGACTAGAGAAACCCCGGCCTACCAGCGGGATCCACCAAGACTTGGGCGCCCCTTGACGCGGCTGGGCTGCAGTTCGGCCCGGGCTGGGCCGACTTAGGCTAGGACCCGGCTGGGCTGGCTTTTCTCCATTTGGGCCTTCTTCTCCCCCAGGCCGAATCAACCAAGGTCCAGGCCGAATTGCTACTCCCTCTGGGGCACTTGGTCCGAGTTATAATGATCCGTACGCCCTATAATTTACCTCCAGATGCCTCCACATTCTCTACAAGCACACGCCAGCGGATCAAGACAAGACCAACAAGTATTGTGCCAGTCTTGGGAGCCCACCAGCTCAGACTGGCACATGACGTATGGAATATGCCCATGGCATCTAACAAGATGCTAGGGATATGCTCTTGGCATCAAATAAGATGCTAGGGAATATGCCTGGCATCTCCAAAGATGCCAAGGCATATGCTCAGCATCTCTAGAAGATGCCCAGAATATGCCATCTAGATGCTAAGCGTGTAGCACAAGACTTATCCCCTGGGATCCCCTTTATAAGGAGCACCAGGGGGATCGTTCTAAGAGAGGCCCCGAAGGGCTCTTCCCCTCTCTGCTCAATAGGAGCTCTCCTTCTTCTTCTTCCTCCACTCTCACAGAGAGATCTAGATCGAAGCATAGGAGATACAGCTCAAGGAGCATGATTGTAGCCACAAGTATGGCAAGATTATAAGAGATTAGATGTAGAGGAAGAGGTGTTATCTCCACATGAGAGTCTCAATCCTAGAAGCATCGTATTTCTCTTTATTCATACGAGTGCGGTCTTCACTACATCATCCCTCCCCGGATTCCTCCACGTCCATCGGCCCCAACTTTAGCCTACCCATGGCATATGCCGTGACACCACCACGACATTTGGCGCCCACCGTGGGGCCCTTTAGTGGCGTTGGTTGGGTTTCCATCCGGACAAGAGCATCTTCATCAACTTCTTCCTCATAGGGCTCATTTAGCTCCACCAAGCGAACAGAGAAGAAAGAGGTAAGCGCAGAGGCTCTCCAAGTCCGACTCATCAAAAGCAGGTAAGACTCAGCAAGAAGGACTCAAGCACTACTCCATGCTTACTGTAAGTACCAGGTAACTCAGCAGGGCAGGTATGACTTAGCAAGACTCACTCAAACACTTCTCCAAGTAAACTGTAACTGCCAGATAACTCAGCCACCTACACTCAATCCTTCACCCTGGGGAGAAAATAACTTAACCCGGGGACTAGTCAACTTATCCGTAGAGTCACCTTTGGATTAAGAGAACATTATGTTGATTTAGATCTGTATTTAAGTCAGCTTATTTATAACTCGGATAGAATTTGATTCACCTTATTTATGATTCGGATAAGATTTGAGTCAGCTTATTTATAACTTGGATAAAATTTGAGTCAGCTTATTATGATTCAGATAGATTTTGAGTCAGTTTATCTATGCTTAGAATTGACCTGTAACTCAGCTCACCAGCCAGCTTATTGCTGATTCGGATAGAATTCGGATCACCTTATTTATGATTCGGATAAGATTTGAGTCAGCTTATTTATAACTCGGATAGAATTTGAGTCAGCTTATTATGATTCAGATAGAATTTGAGTCAGTTTATTTATGCTTTGGATTATCCTTTAACTCAGCTCACCAGCCAGCTTATGGATAATTCGGATATAATTTGAGTCAATTTATTTATGCTTCGAATTAACCTTAAACTCAGCTCAGTAGCTTGTCTCTGATTCGGACTAACATTTGATTCAGCTTTCCAGGGTATATTATAATTCGGATTTGTATTCGGACTCGGCGTACTAAGCATATCTCTGATTCAGGCCGAAGCTTGATTCAGCTCGCCAGATTGCCAAGTTATGTTATGACTCGGATTGATATTTCACTATCTTGCTAGGTTACCCCATATCTCGGACGACTATTTGCCAGCTTATCATATCTCGAATCTACATCTCATATCTACATCTCGAATCAGATCTCTCAGCGGTTAGCCCTATTATCATATCCCAAAACTTAATCTCGGATCTATATCTCGGATCCATATCAAAGGCAAATTAACATCATCTCACCAAATCAAGTTATATCATGGCAAATAGATGACTCGGATTTGAGTCATATACCTCGGATTTTGAGCCAGGTAACTCAGATTCGAGGCATAAGTCAAATATGAGTAAAGTAACTCGGATTTGGAATCAGATGACTCGGATTTGAGTCATATACCTCGGATTTGAGTCAGAGGACTCGGATTTGAGATGTAAGTCAAAATTGAGTAGAGTAACTCGGATTTGGAATCAGATAACTCGGATTTGAGTCATATACCTCGGATTTGAGTCAGATGACTCAGATTCGAGATGTAAGTCAAAATTGAGTAAAGTAACTCTGATTTGGAATCAGATGACTCGGATTTGAGTCATATACCTCGGATTTGAGTCAAAGGACTCAGATTTGAGATGTAAGTCGAAATTGAGTAAAGTAACTCGGATTTGGAATCAGATGACTTGGATTTGAGTCATATACCTCGGATTTGAGTCAGAGGACTCAGATTTGAGATGTAAGTCAAAATTGAGTAAAGTAACTCGGATTTGGAATCAGATGACTCGGATTTGAGTCATATACCTCGGATTTGAGTCAGAGGACTCAGATTTGGGATGTAAGTCAAAATTGAGTAAAGTAACTCGGATTTGAAATCGGATGACTCAGATTTGAGTCGTATACCCCAGATTTGAGTCAGATAACTCAGACTTGATACATAAGTCAATTTTGAGTAAAATAACTTGGATTGGGAAATAGAAGACTCGGAATATAACTTACCCAAAGGGGTCATGACCAGTGCCTAAGAAGGCCAGAAGTCGAAAAACTTACCCAAAAGGGTTATAACCAGTGCCTAAGAAGGCCAGAAGTCAAAAACTTACCCAAAGGGGTTATAACCAGTGCCCAAGAAGGCCAGAAGTCAAAAACTTACCCAAAGGGGTTATGACCAGTGCCCAAGAAGGCCAGAAGTCAAAAACTTACCCAAAGGGGTTATGACCAGTGCCTAAGAAGGCCAGAAGTCCAAAAACTTACCCAAAGGGGTTATGACCAGTGCCCAAGAAGGCCAGAAGTCAAAAACTTACCCAAAGGGGTTATGACCAGTGCCCAAGAAGGCTAGAAGTCAAAAACTTACCCAAAGGGATTATGACCAGTGCCCAAGAAGGCCAGAAGTCAAAAAACTTACCCAAAGGGGTTATGACCAATTCCTAAGAAGGCCAGAAGTCCAAAAACTTACCCAAAGGGGTTATGACCAGAGCCCGAGAAGGAAAATAGTCAAAAACTTGCCCAAAAGGATTATAAGCAGTGCCCAAGAAGGCTAGGAGTCCAGAAAATTACCCAAAAGGATTATAAGACATAGAAGTATGCATCCAAGGTATAATAAGTCGAAAAACAACTCTGGGAATATTTAAAATTAAAGTCTATGAGCAAATCTACGAATCCATATAGACTCGGGGACTAATGTCGGGGATGTAACCCCAGATACCCCAGAGTTGAGGTATAAAGAGACCGTAAGAGACTAATAAACATCTGTATAAACGAATATGGAGATATGAAGAGGATACATCAAAATATATAAGGCATAAAGAGAGAAATCTTACCTGAAAAGGAGAAAAAGACACACATGCCGAATTAAATAAAAGTTGGCCTGGTCAAATCGTTCCTAGGCCGAATTAGGCCCTACCGACATAATTCCGGGCCTCCCTGGCCGAATTGCATCTAAACCCGGCTGGGCCGAGCTACTCCCAGCCGGCCCACCATCAATGCCGGACTCCTCCCGCCTCCTCGCCGAGTCTTCCCCAGGTCAACGCTGCAAGCGCTCCCGCCAAGCCGCCTCGATGCCAGCTTGCCACCCCGACGCTCAGCGCCAGCATCGCCAAGCTCACCCGCTAACGGCCGCATCGCCAGCATCCCCGGGTGGGCTGGCAACGGGAAGATCCGGCCAACCGTGGGACTCCACCACGCCGCCTCGACCGGGCCGTGCCACCAAGCACCCCGAGGTAGGCCGACTAGAGAAACCCCGGCCCACTAGCGGAATCCACCAAGACCTGGGCGCCCCTTGACCCGGCTGGGCTGCAGTTTGGCCCGGGCTGGGCCTGTTGGAGATATGCCCTAGAGGCAATAATAAATGTAGTTATTATTATATCTTTGTGTTTATGATAAATGTTTACATTCATGCTATAATAGTATTAACAAGGAAACATTAATACTTGTGTGATTTGTAAACTAAATTAGAGTCCCTAGTAGTGCCTCTTTATAATACTAGCTTGTTGGTTAATAAATGATTGTGGTTTCCCTATCATGAACATTGAGATGTTATTAACAACAAGATCATATCGTTAGGAGATTGATATGATGGACATACTCCTATAGATAAGCGTATCATAAAGATCAAGTCATTTTAATAGTTCAATTGCTATATGCTTTTTGATACATAGTAACCTAATTCCTTCGACCATGAGATCATGCTTATCACCATCAGTGGAAGGATGCTTTGATGACATCAAACACCACACCATAACTAGGTGGCTATAAAGGTGGCATTGAGTGTTCGGAAAGTATGGGTTGAGACACATGGATCAAGAGTGGGATTTATCCATCCATATGACGGATAGATATACTCTGGGCCCTCTCGGTGGAGTGTCATCCAATTGGCTTGCAAGCATGTGACTGGCTCACAAGGGATCACATATCACGGTAACGAGAAAAGAGTACTTATCGGTAACGAGGTTGAACTAGGTATACAGATATACCGACGATCAAAACCTCGGATAAGTAAACTATCGTGAGACAAAGGGAAATTGGTATCGTATGTAAGTGGTTCATTCGATCACAAAGTAATCATAGAAATATGTGGGAGCCATATGAATTTCCAGATTCCTCTATTTGTTATTGTTCGGAGAAGTGTCTCGATCGTGTCCGCATAATTCACGAACCGTAGGGAGACACACTTAAGGATTCAACGTTGTTGAGTAGTTATGGAATGATGAGTAAGAGACCAAATGTTGTTCGGAGTCTCGGATGGGATCCAGGATATCACGAGGAGATCCGGAATGGTCCGGAGAATAATATTAATATAAGGAAAGTCCTGTTTCGGGTTTGGAGAATGGTTCCGGTGTTTTCATCGGGAAAGTTCTAGAAGGTTCCGGAATGTCCGGCACTCCGGAGGGGAAGGGTACATGAATGTGTCATAACAAGTTGGAATGGTTGCATCATGTACTAGGTGTCATCGCTGAACAAAATAAAGGGATAAATCAAATCCTAGTTTTAAAAGTCAAATGCCAATTTGAAAAGTCAAACGGCTATTTTGTTTGGTGGAGGGAGAGTAGGAAACCTACTTGGGGAGGAAGTCCCTCTCCCTCCACCGCCGGCCTTGGAAGCCGAGTTGGGGTGGGACTCCTCTCCCCTTGGCCGTACCCCTCCACCTATATAAGGAGGGGCAGGTCTGCCCCTCCAAACACACAACTTGCACCCCGCAAACCCTAGCTCCAAGCCGCCGACGCTGCCACCACCTGCTGCTGTCGCCGCCGCCTAGGGCTAAACCCTAGCCGCCGAGTTGGGGCACCCCCTTACCCTAGCCGCCGGCCTAGCCTCTTCTCCTCGGTGCGTCTAAACCCTAGATCACCGAGGGCTCTCTCATAGTCCACCATACTCGCTCCGGCTTAAGGCGAAGCCCTGCGAGATCTCCCCTCTACTTCCGGTACCACGCCGTCGTGCTGCCGGAATCGCGAGGAGAGTGCTACAACCTCTGCTGCCTGCTGGAACAAGGGAGAGGAAGGTCTTTATCGAGTACCGAACGTGTGACCGACTGCGGAAGCGCTGCCGGAACGCAGCGCCGGAAGGATCGTCTACGCGATCTTGAGATCCGCAAGAGTACGACTACATCACCCACGAGAATCCGCTCTCGTTAAACACTTTGGAATCTTCGAGGGTGAGTTATTCTATCGACTCGTTGATACAATCTAGTAGATAGATCTTGGCTTGTTTGTTTCTATGCGATAGAATTTTTTTGTTTTCCATGCTACGAACCCCTACAGTGGTATCAGAGCCGTGTCTATATGTAGATCTGTTGCACGAGTAGAACACAATGGTCATTGTGGGCGGCAGTGCTTTTATTATCAATTGCTTCTTGTGTACTTTGCATCTTGCGGTATGATGGGATGAAGCGGCAGGCTAACCTTACATGACATCGTTCATGAGACTTGCTCCATGCTCAACATCATAAGTGGCTTTGCGGGTGTCTGTCTCTCCCATTATAGTATAGATCCAATTTACAACAGGCACTTGATAGTTCAAACATCAATGTTGTGGTTCTTGTTCGTAAGTTAGATCGACACTTATTGAAAGCCACAAACCACGTAAAATATGCAAAGAAATTAGAGGCGTCTAACTTTGTTTTGCAGGGGTGTGCTATGATGTGATATGGCCATGATTGTGATTATATGCGATGTATGCAATGTTCCTTATTGTAAGTTGACAACCGGCAGGAGCCATATGGTTGTCTTTAATTTCTGTTAAAACCCGCGTGTCTATTCAAAGTAGTTGTAATAGTTGAAGCCGGTGGACGACAACCATGGAGCAGCGTCATTGACCTTGATTCAATGCCGGTGATGATGGAGATCATGTTCGTGCTTGAAGATGGAGATCGGAAGCACAAAGAAGAAAGGCCATATCATATCACATATTATGAATTGCATGTGATGTTAATCCTTTATGCATCTTGTATTGCTTAGTTAACGACGGTAGCATTATAAGATGATCCCTCATGCACATAAATTTCAAGTTCTAAAGTGTTCATCCTTAGTAAGCACAGTTGCTAAAGCTTGTTGTTTCGAAGAACCACGTGATGATCGGGTGTGTTAGATTCCACAAGTGTATACAATGTGGGCAAGCCAGATTTGCTCATGCGGAAGCTAAGGTTTGATCTTGACGAGCCTGGCATGTACAGACATGGTCTCGGAACACGGATCACCAAAAGGTAAAGCATGAATCATATAGTAGATATGATGAACATGTCGATTGTTCGCCATTGAAGCTACATCAACTCTCGTGATGATCGGTTTTGATGTGGTGGATTTGGTTCATGTGATCACTAAAACAATGTGAGGGATATTGTTTTGAGTGGGAGTTCACCTAGATTAATTTAACTATTAATTAGAACTCAATTTGTCATAAACTTAGTCTAAACTATTGCAAATATGTTGTAGATCAATGGCGGCCCCTACCATCAATTTTAATGCGTTCCTAGAGAAAGAAAAGTTGAAAAACAATGGAAGCAACTTCGCGGATTGGTTCCGCAATTTGAGGATTGTCCTCAATGCTGGTAATTTGACCTATGTGCTGGATGCACCGCTGGGTGACCCACCTGCAGCTGATGCTACCGATGAAGTAAAGAATGTTTACCTCGCTCGGAAGACTCAGTACTCCACAGTTCAGTGTGCTATCTTGTATGGTTTAGAATCGGAGCTTCAGAAAAGGTTTGAAAATTCAGACCCACATGATATTGTCCGTGAACTCAAATTGATTTTTGAGACTCACGCGACAGTTGAGAGCTCTGAGGCTTCTAAAAAGTTCTTTAACTGCAAGATGGAAGAGGGCAGCTCCGTCAGTGAGCATGTGCTTAAGATGTCTGGGCACGCAAACAAACTCCAAAGCTTAGGTATAGTGATTCCTAATGCTTTGGGGATTACCGTGTCCTCCAATCACTACCACCAAGTTACAAGAACTTTGTGATGAACTACAATATGCAAAGCATGAACAAGCAGTTGCCAGAACTCTTCTCCATGTTAAAATCTGCAGAAGTGGAGATCAAGAAAGAGCACCAAGTGTTGATGGTCAATAAGACCACCAAATTCAAGAAAGGCAAGTCTAAGCAAAAGGGACACTTCAAGAAGGGTGGTAAGAAAGTTACCGCCCCGACGAAGAAGACCAAGGCTGGACCTAAGCCTGATACAGAGTGCTTTTACTGCAAGGGAGAAGGTCACTGGAAGCGGAATTGCCCAAAGTACTTGGCGGATTTGAACAACGGCAACATCAAGAAGAAAGGTATATCCGATATACATGTTATTGATGTGTATCTCACTAGTACTCGTAGTAGTGCCTGGGTATTTGATACTGGTTCGGTTGCTCATATTGGTAACTCGAAACAGGTGCTGCAGAATCAACGGAAGCTAGCGAAGAAGGAGGTGACGATGCGCGTTGGAAACGGATCAAAGGTTGATGTGATCGCGGTCGGCACGCTATCTCTTCATCTACCATCGGGATTAGTTTTATACTTAAATAATTGTTATTTGGTGCCTGCGTTGAGCATGAACATTATATCGGGATCTTGTTTATTGCGAGACGGTTACTTGTTTAAGTCCGAGAATAATGGTTGTTCAATTTATATGAGTAATATGTTTTATGCACATGCACCTTTGATAGATGGTCTATTCTTATTGAATCTCGATAGTGGAAATACACATATTAATAACATTGAAGCTAAAAGTTTGAAATCGAGCGATAACTCGACCTATATGTGGCATTGTCGTCTTGGTCACATTGGAGTGAAGCGTATGAAGAAACTCCATTCCGATGGACTTCTTGAATCACTTGATTTCGAATCACTTGAAAGATGCGAAGCATGTCTAATGGGTAAAATGACTAAGACTCCATTTTCTGGTATGATGGAGCGAGCTACGGACTTATTGGAAATCATACATACCGATGTGTGTGGTCCAATGAGTGTAGCATCGCGTGGTGGTTATCGTTATGTTCTTACCTTCACGGATGACTTGAGTAGATATGGGTATCTATTTCATGAAACATAAGTCCGAAACTTTCGAGAAGTTTAAGGAATTTCAAAGTGAGGTTGAGAATCAACGTAACAAGAAGATTAAATTTCTGTGTTCTTATCGTGGAGGTGAATATCTAAGTTACGAGTTTAGCGAGCATTTGAAGAAATGCGGAATACTTTCACAATTGACACCGCCGGGAACACCACAGCGTAATGGTGTGTCCGAAAGTTGTAATCGAACTCTCTTAGATATGGTTCGTTCTATGATGTCACTTACAGATTTACCGCTATCATTTTGGGGTTATGCATTAGAAACAGCCGCATTCACTTTAAATAGGGCACCATCTAAATCCGTTGAAACGACACCGTATGAATTATGGTTTGGGAAGAAACCTAAATTGTCGTTCCTTAAAGTTTGGGGTTGCGAAGCCTATGTAAAGAAGTTACAGCCGGACAAGCTTGAACCCAAAGCGGAAAAATGCTTCTTCATAGGATACCCAAAGGAAACTATTGGGTATACCTTCTATCATAGATCCGAAGGAAAAATCTTTGTTTCCATGAATGGATCCTTTCTAGAGAAGGAATTTCTCTCGAAATAAGTGACTCGAAGGAAATTAGAACTCGACGAGGTTGTCAAACCTTCTCTCGAACTTGCGAGTAGCGCAACACCGGAAGAAGTTCCTGTGGTGCCTGCACCAATAAGAGAGTAAGCTAATGATGATGATCATGAAACTTCGGTTCTAGTTGCTACAGAGCCTCGCAGGTCAACGAGAACTCGTACCACTCCTGATTGGTATGATCCCGTAATGAGTGTCATGTTGGTGGATAACACCGATGACCCTGCGAATATGAGGAAGCGATGATGAGCCCAGATTCCAATAAATGGCAAGAAGCCATGAAATCCGAGATTGGATCCATGTACGAAAACCAAGTATGGACTTTGGTGGACTTACCGGATGACCAGAAGGCTGTCGATAACAAATGGATTTTCAAGAAGAAAACAGATGCTGATGGTAATGTTACTATCTATAAAGCTCGACTTGTCGCAAAAGGGTTTCGACAAATTCAAGGAGTTGACTACGATGATACTTTCTCACCAGTAGCGAAGCTAAAGTCTGTGAGGATTATGTTAGCAATCGCTGCATATTACGATTATGAGATATGGCAGATGGATGTCAAAACAGCGTTCCTCAATGGAGACATTGATGAAGAGTTGTATATGATGCAACCCAAAGGTTTTGTCGATCCTAAAGATGCTAACAAGGTAAGCAAACTTCAACGGTCCATATATGGATTGAAGCAAGCATCCCGAAATTGGAATCAACGTTTTGATAAGGTGATCAAAAGTTTTGGTTTTATACAAACCTATGGAGAAGCTTGTATTTACAAGAAAGTGAGCGGGAGCTCTGTAGCATTCTTAATACTATATGTAGATGACATATTTTTGATTGGGAATGATGTAGAACTTCTTAATAGTGTCAAGGAATATTTGAATAATAGTTTTTCAATGAAAGATCTTGGCGAAGCAGCTTACATATTAGGCATAAAGATTTATAGAGATAGATCGAGACGCCTAATTTCATTGTCACAAAGTACATATTTGGACAAAGTTCTAAAGAGATTTGGAATGGAAGATAGCAAGAAAGGGTTCTTGCCCATGTTGCCAATACGACCTTGAGTAAAACTCAAAGTCCAGTAACGGCAGAAGATAGATAAAGGATGAGTAAGACTCCCTATGCCTCAGCCATAGGATCTCTAATGTATGCCATGCTATGTACTAGACCCGACATTGCATATGCTGTTAGTTTGACTAGCAGATATCAAAGTGATCCAGGAGTGGATCATTGGACAGCAGTCAAAAACATCCTTAAGTACTTGAGAAGAACTAAGGATATGGTTCTTTCTTATGGAGGTGATGAACAGCTCGTTGTTAATGGTTACACCGATGCTATTTGGAACACCGATCCGGATGATTCTAAATCACAATCTGGATACGTATTTACTTTGAATGGTGCATTAGTTAGCTGGAGGAGTGCAAAGCAAAGCGTTGTGGCGAGATCTTCAACTAAATCGGAATACATGGCTTCTTCGGAGGCTTCACAAGAAGCGATACGGATGAAAGAGTTCATTACAGAGCTCAGTGTGGTTCCAAGTGCGCTGGACCCAATGTCTCTCTACTATGATAACATGGGCATCATAGCCAATGCGCAAGAACCAAGGTCACACAAGAAGCTGAAGCATATCAAGCTATGTTTTCACGCTATTCGAGAACATGTCCAAGATGGTGACATAAAGATTTTCAAAGTACACACAGATCTGAATGTGGCGGATCCGTTGACTAAACCTCTCCCGAGGGCAAAACATGACCAACACCAAACTGCCATGGGTGTTCGGTATATTACCATGTAATATAGATTAGATGACTCTAGTGCAAGTGGGAGACTGTTGGAGATATTCCCTAGAGGCAATAATAAATGTAGTTATTATTATATCTTTGTGTTTATGATAAATGTTTACATTCATGCTATAATAGTATTAACAAGGAAACATTAATACTTGTGTGATTTGTAAACTAAATTAGAGTCCCTAGTAAAGCCTCTTTATAATACTAGCTTGTTGGTTAATAAATGATTGTGGTTTCCCTATCATGAACATTGAGATGTTATTAACAACAAGATCACATCGTTAGGAGAATGATATGATGGACATACTCCTATAGATAAGCGTAGCATAAAGATCAAGTCATTTTAATAGTTCAATTTCCATATGCTTTCTGATACATAGTAACCTAATTCCTTCGACCATGAGATCATGCTTATCACCATCAGCCGAAGGATGCTTTGATGACATCAAACACCACACCGTAACTGGGTGGCTATAAAGGTGGCATTGAGTGTTCGGAAAGTATGGGTTGAGACACATGGATAGAGAGTGGGATTTGTCCATCCATATGACGGATAGATATACTCTGGGCCCTCTCGGTGGAGTGTCATCCAATTGGCTTTCAAGCATGTGACTGGCTCACAAGGGATCACATATCACGGGAACAAGAAAAGAGTACTTATCGGTAACGAGGTTGAACTAGGTATAGAGAGATACCTACGATCAAAACCTCGGATAAGTAAACTATTGTGAGACAAAGGGAAATTGGTATCGTATGTAAGTGGTTAATTCGATCACAAAGTAATCGTAGAAATATGTGGGAGCCGTATGAATTTCCAGATTCCTCATTTGGTTATTGTTCGGAGAAGTGTCTCGATCATGTCCGCATAATTCACGAACCATAGGGAGACACACTTAAGGATTCGACGTTGTTGAGTAGTTATGGAATGATGAGTAAGAGACCGAATGTTGTTCGGAGTCTCGGATGGGATCGGGGATATCACGAGGAGATCCGGAATGGTCCGGAGAATAAGATTCATATAAGGAAAGTCATGTTTTGGGGTTGGAGAATGGTTCCGGTGTTTTCATCAGGAATGTTCTAGAAGGTTCTAGAATGTCCGGCACTCCGGAGGGGAAGGTTACATGAATGTGTCATAACAAGTTGGAATGGTTGCATCATATACTAGGTGTCATCGCTGAACAAAATAAAGGGATAAATCAAATCCTAGTTTGAAAAGTCAAACGCCAATTTGAAAAGTCAAACGGCTATTTTGTTTGGTGGATGGAGAGTAGAAACCTACTTGGGGAGGAAGTCCCTCTCCCTCCACCGCCGGCCTTGGAAGCCGAGTTGGGGAGGGACTCCCCTCCCCTTGGTCGGCCCCCTCCACCTATATAAGGAGGGGTAGGGCTACCCCTCCAAACACACAACTTGCACCCCGCAAACCCTAGCTCCAAGCCGCCGGCGCCGCCACCACCTGCTGCTGCCGCCGCCGCCTAGGGCTAAACCCTAGCCGCCGAGTTGGGGCACCCCCTTGCCCTAGCCGCCGGCCTAGCCTCTTCTCCTCGGTGCGTCTAAACCCTAGATCACCGAGGGCTCTCTCATAGTCCACCATACTCGCTCTGGCTTAAGGCGAAGCCCTGCGAGATCTCCCCTCTACTTCCGGTACCACGCCGTCGTGCTGCCGAAATCGCGAGGAGAGTGCTACAACCTCCGCTGCCTGCTGGAACAAGGGAGAGGAAGGTCTTCGTCGAGTACCGAACATGTGACCGACTGCGGAAGCATTGCCGGAAGGATCGTCTACGCGATCTTGAGATCGGCAAGAGTACGACTACATCACCCACGAGAATCCGCTCTCATTAAACACTTTGGAATCTTCGAGGGTGAGTTATTCTATCGACTCGTTGCTACAATCTAGTAGATAGATCTTGGCTTGTTTGTTTGTATGCGATAGAAATTTTTTGTTTTCCATGCTATGAACCCCTACAGGGCCGACTTAGGCTAGGACCCGGCTGGGCTGGCTTTTCTCCATTTGGGCCTTCTTCTCCCCCAGGCCGAATCAACCAAGGTCCATGCCGAATTGCTACTCCCTCTGGGGCACTTGGTCCGAGTTATAATGATCCGTACGCCCTATAATTTACCTCCAGATACCTCCACACTCTCTAGAAGCACACGCCAGCGGATCAAGACAAGACCAACAAGTATTGTGCCAGTCTTGGGAGCCCACCAGCTCAGACTGGCACATGACATATGGAATATGCCCATGGCATCTAACAAGATGCTAGGGATATGCTCTTGGCATCAAATAAGATGCTAGGGAATATGGCTGGCATCTCCAAAGATGCCAAGGCATATGCTCAGCATCTCTAGAAGATGCCCAGAATATGCCATCTAGATGCTAAGCGTGTAGCACAAGACTTGTCCCTTGGGCTCCCCTTTATAAGGAGCACCAGGGGGATCGTTCTAAGAGAGACCCCGAAGGGCTCTTCCCCTCTCTGCTCAATAGGAGCTCTCCTTCTTCTTCTTCCTCCACTCTCACAGAGATATCTAGATAGAATCATATAAGATACAGCTCAAGGAGCATGATTGTAGCCACAAGTATGGCAAGATTATAAGAGATTAGATGTAGAGGAAGAGTTGTTATCTCCACATGAGAGTCTCAATCCTAGAAGCATCGTATTTCTCTTTATTCATACGAGTGCGGTCTTCACTGCATCATCCCTCCCCAGATTCCTCCACGTCCATCGGCCCCAACTTTAGCCTACCCATGGCATATGCCGTGACACCACCACGACAACCACATACCTTCGTCCCATCCACCTCCAGTGGGAGACCCGAAGAGGGCCATGCACAATTCCGCACTAGCCAGACTCGGACTCGTTGGAGCTGCGCTCCACGGGGAACCTCCTGTGGAGCCAAAAAAGAAGGTTGCGGTCAGGTTCAACCGCAGCTCCACACCCTCATCCGACGAGGAGGAACACGACCTACCTCGACGACACAAGAGCTCACGACATCGCAGCCGCGACTACGACGCTCGAAGCGAACTCACTAAATGCAAGATCGACAAGGCACGCGCCAAGCGCGTGTGCTCATCCGAATTGGAAGAGGATGACGATGAAGGAGAACTTTGCGGGGCTTGATGCTTCAGCAGATCTGTTCGGCGGACACGGATGCCGAGGAATTCAAGGAAGAACTTGGGCGCGTCAAGCCCAAGACACTCAACCAACTCATGGACATCGCCAACTGGTGGGAAGATGTCGAGGACTCCATCCACCGAGCACATTCAGAGGAGGAAGATGACTACGGCCACCGACGCGAGCGCCATAGCAATTAAAGATCGCGTGTCTACGACGATCGCGATGGATCCAACATGGTCGCGGCTGGCTACGCCGACCGCCGCAACGAAAGCAACTGCAACATCGGCGGATATCGTGGAAACAACTTTCACGATGGAGGACGCCCAACGCAAATGTGGCAACGTCGTGGCCACGATGACGAGCCATCGGCATACGACAAATTGTCAGGCCCATGCACCATCCACTTCTACATCGACAAGCAGGATGGCAAAAAGAAGGCCAACCACATCCTCAAAGACTGCCGCGAGTTCCAGAAACTCAGCGAGAGCCTGTACCAAATCAGACAGCAAGCCCCGAACCCTGGGTACGGGCACTCACCCGCACTAGGTGACATCGCCCACGGAGCTCCTCCACCACCACCCGTGGGACCCTCGAATCACCCGATCGCACCTGCGCAGAACAACGGCGAAACGGGTACCCCGTGCCGAAAGGGTCATTGATGATCCAAAAGGGGCGCCCAATAAACAGGGTGCAAAAGAAGATCACCCTCTAGGTCAGCTTGGCTGTGACCGCTCTACCCGCCATCCCTGAGTACCTCAGCGGTTCGGAGTCCTGCAATCACATTCAGCCGTTCGGATCACCCCCGCCAGATCCCTCGTCCAGGTCATGCTGCCCTGGTGGTCGAGGTGCAGATTGGAGGGTTCAAGATGAGCCGCGTCTTCATGGACGGCGGCAGCGGCATCAATCTGATGTTCGCTAGCTCCTTAGCAGCAATACGGATCCCGCTGTCCAGCCTGGAACAATCCGACACAACGTTCCACGGCATCGTCCTAGGGAAGGGCATAATACCCCTGGAAAAGATATGGCTCGACGTCATCTTTGGCAAGCCCGACAACTTTCGGTGCGAGCGACTCGAGTTCGAATTGGTGGATTGTCCATCACAATACCACGCCATCCTCGGGTGCGTGGCATTCGCAAGATTATTGGCAGTACCGCACTATGTGTACCTGCTACTCAAGATGCCAGGACCTAGGGGTTTCATCATGGTCCATGGGAGCTTCACCCAGTCGGACCACTGTGACAGGGACTTCAATAGAATATCCCAGTCATTCGGAATGCAGGAGGAGCTCACAAGGCTCCGAGAGGTGACGGACAATGGGGCACCCCCAGTCTCGAGGCAAAATGCACCCGACATGTCGTTTGACTCAACAGTCAACACGAAAAAGGTTCAGGTCCACCCGACGGACGCCTCCAAGATGGCACTGATCGCCAACGACCTCATCCCCACATAGGAAAGAGCGCTCGTCGAATTCCTCCGTGAGCGCTGGGAAATCTTCGCCTGGTGTCCTGCGGACATGCCAGGAGTTCCCAGGGAATTCGTCGAGCACGCACTCAATGTGTTCCCAGATGCCAAGACCGTTAAACAGTCCATCCGACGATTGTCCGAGCCACGGGCCGAAGACATCGGAGTCGAAGTCAACAGACTGCTCGATGCTGATTTCATCAGGGAGATCAAGGAAAGCGAGTGGCTGGCCAACGCCGTGATGGTCCCTAAAAAGGACATGGACATCCTGCGGATGTGCGTGGACTTCACATCACTGAACAAGCACTGTCCAAAGGATCACTTCCCTCTCCCTCGGATCGATCAGATCATCGATTCGACTGCAGGATGCGAGAAGCTCTCCTTCCTTGACGCCTACTCAGGCTACAATGAGATTCGACTGAAGGTCGAAGATCAGGAGAAAACAACATTCATCACGCCGTTCGGAGTATTCTGCTATAACACAATGCCTTTCGGGCTGAAGAAAGTAGGTGCTACATACCAGCGGTGCATGCAGGAAATCCTGAAGAGCCAGATCGGCCGCAACATAAAATTCTATGTCGACGACATAGTAATCAAAACAAGGGAGGCCAAGACACAGATCGACGATCTCCGCGAGACGTTCGACAACCTTGATCACTACAAGATCAAGCTGAACCCAGAAAAGTGCGCCTTCGGCGTCCCATCTGGCCAACTGCTTGGCTACTTCATGTCCTAGTGAGGAATTGAGGCGAACCCGAAGAAAATACGAGCCATAATGGCCATGGAGAAACTGAAAAACCTCAAAGGTGTGCAGCAGCTCCCTGGGCGCATAGCGGCGCTGAGCAGATTCATCAGCTGCATGGGAGAAAAGGCCATGCCTTTCTATCAACTGCTACGCAAAGCAGACAAATTCAAGTGGACGCCTGAAGCGGACGACGTATTCGAAGATCTGAAGCGGCTGCTCTCCACCTCGCCCGTCCTGGTCACACCAAAGGAACGCGAGCCCCTTCTGCTATACATAGCAGCCACACATCAGGTGGTAAGCACCGTGCTTGTGGTCGAAAGACCCAAAGATGGAAAGACCCATGGGGTCCAACGCCCTATCTACTACCTCAGCGAGGTACTGACGCCAACAAAACAGAGGTACCCTCACTACCAGAAACTTGCCTACGGCATGTTCATGACGGCTTGCCGGCTGAGTCACTACTTCCAGGAGCATTAGGTGATGGTTGTCAATGAGGAACCTCTGAACAGCATCCTGAACAACCCGGAGGCCACAGGATGGGTGGCCCTATGGGGCATCGAGCTATCCCCTCTAGACATAGTCTATGAGAAACGCCATGCCATCAAGTCGCAGGTCCTACCGGACTTCCTCGTCCACTGGATGGAGCTACAGCTGCCGGACACCCCAGACATGACACAATCATGGACGATGCTCTTCGATGGCTCCAAGCGTGAGGCCGGAGCAGGAGCCGGGGTCATACTGACATCCCCGCAGGGTGACAAGATGAAGTACGTCCTCCGGATGAAATTTCGATCTTCCAACAACGAAGCCGAATACGAGGCCCTTATCCACGGCATGAGGATGGCCAAGATCTGCGGCGCAACGCGCTTGGTCATCTACGGTGACTCGAACCTCGTCGTCTAGCAGACAATGAACGAGTGCGTCGCGCACGCCGCCAACATGATCGCGTACCACGCTCTCTACAACTCACTCGAAGGAGACTTCGACGGCTTCGGCACGTTAGAAGAGAAAGCAAAGATGTAACATCCCAAAAATATCAAACTTAGATCATCAAAACACTAATCATCAAGTTTAGGGTTAACAAAAAAACTTTTCTAAATGAATTCATGAATGCATGTATATGTGTATGCATGAATTTTGAATTTCTTTAAAAACCACCTTGTTTGTGTGAACCATTGCTTGTAAAATGTTTCTTAGGTGAAAATAACATCATCTAAAACATTCCCCACACTTTTCCTAAAGACAAGCAAATCAAAACAAATATATTAAGTGAATGGTCATTTTGGCCAATTTAACTCACATGCCTACTTTGGCTGTCTCAAACTTTCAAAACCTAACAGAAACTTTTCTGGATCTTTGCACCCCTTGAATGTACTCATAACAGAGTATCAAGGCCCACTTTGTGATCATCCAGAAACTTTCAAATGCATAGTTTAAATGACAATTCAAAATTGAATCTTCTTCATATGGGAAGATCCCACTTTTTCAAAACCCACTCAAACAAGCTCAACTTTCAAAACCCAAGCATCTGCAGACTCACCAGAACCAATCTAGAAAACTCACCAAAATTCATTTTAAAATTCAAAACTTGAGTTCATGCGGCCATTTCATCAAACAGGTTGCAGACACAAATCAAACAAAACCACAAACACTATAGTGTGCAGTGTTTTGAGCCTAACTTGTTCCCTAGTTAGCTCACACACAACCCAGTAGATCACCTAGAAAGATTAGCCCAACACTAGCATCCCTGCGAGCTTGCCATTGCCTTTAATGGTGAACAGCCGAGCACCCCCATGTCACCCCATTGTGGACAGCAAGCTAGGAGCAGCAGCAAGCCTAGCCAACGTGTCTGGGAGGCAGCCCACCGTCCACCGCCACTGCCTGTCCCAGCCGCGAGCGTTGCCAAGCCCTGGACCACGCGCACGAGACACGCCCAGACCATGCCGAGCGTGCGCCAGAGCGCCACCCGCGACCAGCGTCCACAGACCGCGCGCCGCCCTCACCGCGCGCACACACGATCACCACCGACCCAGGACACCGCCAGACACCCCCGTTTGCCGCCCCGTGCCATACAGCCACCGCTCGCCGTCGAAGACGCCGCCTCTGCCGCGCAAAGCGCCGCCCATTCCAGACCAAACCACACCTCCCCATGCCTCGCGATCATGTCATTGAGCATCGCCAGGAGACACAGCACCGTCCCCTACCCTTGCCCATGCCATTAGCTGCCTGTAACGTCGCCTCCGACGAGCTCACCTTGCGCCCCGACGGTCCCCTCGCTCGACTATAAATAGAGGCCACCCCCGCACGATTTCTTCACACCATCTCACTCCCCTCTCCCCACTGATCGTGCCACGCCATCCTCAGAGCAAGCCGAGCACCACCTCGCCGGAATTTCACCGGAGCCCGCCGCCTCTGGAGAAGAAGGGAGCCAGCGATTGGAGCCGCCCCAGGAGAAGCCACTGGTACCAGGAGGATCACCGTCATCGACTTTGTCGTTCGCCCGCCTCGCCGACCCTCGCACGTACCCCGGTGAGCCCCCAACACCCCCCACTGGCCGCGCTAGGTTTCGTTCTCGCCGGAGCTGTCTCGGGTCGATGATGACCCTCAGCCGTTGGATTAAAACTAGATCGGACGACCCACGTTGCCCCATACCGCTTCGCCCAGCCCCGTGTCACTGACGAGTGGGGACACCCACTTACGCAGCCCGCGGGAGCACTGCGCTTAGCAGGCCGGCCCGTTAGAATTTCCCGCGCAGCCCAGTAATTCAAATTAAACCTTTTCTTTTTAAATTCAAACACACTTTTGTACCCAACTTCAAAAATCAACCCAGAGCGATTCAGTGCACCAAATTGGATGAAACCAATTTTGTTGGAAAGGTCTGTGAATGCTTAATCCAAGGCCGTTGGATTCAAGTCATTTGGATCTGTAGATCACCCTTAGTAAAAATAACAAGGCAGAAGCTTTTCTGCATTCAAACATTTTTCAAATTTAAACTATAAAAGCTTTTGAGTTGATTCCAACTCTCAAAAATCACATTTAACCATACCTTTCAGAATATATAAAAATATATAGGTTTACCTGCAGAAATATTGTTCAAGGAATAAAAGAATGCTACATAAGCATTTCTAGCCACTTTAATCAATTAAAATAAAAGGGTAAAACCTTATTAAATTGCGACACCACTTTAAATCACATTCCCATGGACTATAATATGTGGTGATGACATGTGTCAACATAATCCCATGTTTAGTTTGGAGAATATTAAATCTTAAGTAGTTTTTCAATGAGTAGAAATTACTTTTCTAAAATAAAAAGATTTAAACCAATCCTTAACCTTGTAATGTTAGAGATGATGCTAGATCATCTATAGGACCCTTGTGTGTGATGATTGCAAGTAGTTAAGTATTGTTTGGTGATTGTGTACCTCGTATTTATTCATAGACGCTAGTACCGACCAAGGATACTACGAGGAGGAAGGATGATACTACGAAGAAGAAGCCGAAGAGAACTTCAACCACTGCTCTGCACAAGGCAAGCTGATACTATACCAATGCAAGCTAGTAACTATGCAAGCTTATACTAATGTTGATGCAAGCCTAATACTACTATACCAATGCAAGCTAACACTTGCAAGATACCCTATTGTTGCCACAAACCCATACTTGGGATATGAATACCATATGCCTTAAGCATATGTGATCATACCTACTTGCTAAACCAATCCTAGTTTTATGGCAAGCTTCTTACTTTATTTCTTTATCAAAGCTTACTTAGAGTCCACCTAAGAGTTTGGTAGATGTTAGACAGTTGTGGTCAAGTTGCCTAAAGAGCATAAAATTTGGCCTAAACCTGGATCTCAGCTTAAGATATAATGTTGGACTTAGTGAAACTCCACTAGTTACCACCCTCATTAGTACCACCTCCAACTGTAGATGCTAGTGCTAAGCATAAAACTTGATTAACTTTAGATGGGAATACTTGGTGGAAAAATGGTTAAGAAAATCTTGGAATGATGGATCATTCTATTGAAATGTTTTGGACATGTGTTTCCAAACACTTAATGATTTTGGTGATGAAAATGTTGAGGCATGAGCCTTAGCCCTTTATAAAACTGATGGTTGTCTAGGTGCGATACCCTTCCAATTTTATCGTACAACCACAATACCCGAATATTGGGTAGGGCTTGACTGGAAACTTATATACCTTAGTATTAGTTCCCTCACAGCCAAGGTCTGAGCTGAGGCTACCTTGTGAAGATTGTCCACCTGTGCAGTACCCAAGATGACAGTGGTCATGGTTGGGAGGCCAAACTCACAGGAGAGGTGCTGATACTAGGGAGTGTAATTGAAAGGTTAGGATTGATTATCCGCATACTGAGTATGTTGAATTCAGGATTTGTTCCTGACGGATGTATCGAATGTTGTGGTGAAAGTGTACAATCTCTGCAGAGTGTCAAACTATTCGAATAGCCGCGTCCGTGGTTATGGACAGTTGGAGTGGCCATACTGTTCCCCCGTCAGACTTTTCAAAATGACTTGTGAACTGAAGTGAGACTTTGACTTGACCACAACAGAGTTGTGACCTGAATTACAAGATCCCACTTAGGAGTTATAAAATTGTGACTAGTTTGGAACTTAGTAGAGATAAACCTGGCTTTTTGCAAAACAACCCTAGAGCCTAGTGTCCTATTATCCAAAAACCCCTTACCTGTTAGTATTAGTTTGCGAGTACTTAAAGAGTACTCATGGCTTTGTCCCTGGCTATTCCCATGGCCAGACTATGAAGAGGAGTACCTGGAAGATGGACCCCAGGAAGGTTACGACAACTAGGATCATCTCCCATCGTCAGCATTGCCTGCGACCCCGAAGATGGAGCTTCGCCTACGCTACCGTTATTACTACGTATTCCGCTTCTTGATGTTGTATTAAGAACTGGATCATGAGATCCCTATTTGTGTAAGAACTTATGTATCATTGTAATGGATGAAGTACTATGGTATCCAATTCTGTTATGTCTCGCAAAAATGGTAATCCTGGGATTGCGATGTATGGCATAACAGGCATCTAGGATTGAAAAATCCGGGTGTTGACAAGTTGGTATCAAAGCCATCCTGACCATAGGAGACCCTAGTTAGGTTGGACGTTGAACCAAAAACTTAGTTTCAAAAACCAAAGAAAACAAATATTTACAAAAACCTATTCTCATTCTTATCTCTTTAATTCTTTCATAAAACCTCATGTTCCTCAAAAACTCTTGCAAAATAGATAAAGCTTTGACACACTTGATCACTCTGCTAATCTACTCATCCTCTATTTTTATAGATGGACGTGAAGTACAACAAGTTTTATCAACTCAGAAATGGGGGAGACCATATCTTTGAGAGGGATCTGGATCAGCTTTCGGAACTTCTGGAGCGTCCGCACCCCGAGTTCTTCGGAGCTCAGCTCAATGATCAAGGAGGAGAAGATCTGCAGTGGCTAATTGTTGCAAGTCTCCGAGGAAAGATTGAACCTCCCACAGCGGAGGGAATTCAGTTTACCTTGAGGGAAAACAACTGGCTCGATGGACTTGCCAGAGCAATGCAGGAAGCTCTTTCCCGTCTGTGTGGGCAGAGCATCAATCAGATCAAGGGTACTCGCTTTGAGTTTTTCCCAAGACGTGATGCAAATGGACAACCACTGGAAGCCCCATACCACCCCGGGCTGAAGACTCAATTGGACCACCTCAGCTTCATGATGTATGACCGTCAGCAGGAGTTGGACAACTGCCGTGACTATTGCAACCACAAGTCTGCCATCATCAAGACGAAGGATCAGACCATCGCCATGCTAGCAAAGGATCGCAAGTCTCGTCGCCGTCAACTCGACAAGAAGGAGCGCATTATTGCCCGTCTTCGCCACCACATCTCATCTCTGGAAGAGACCATCCACGAGAGGGACATGCAGTTGGAGGAAAGGGAGAATGCCGGAGAGGATCTTCGTGGAGACCCTTACTCCTACCTCAGCGATGACGATGATTTTCTGGAGGATCAGGCCATGGACTTCTTCACCGATGAGGATGATTTCGCCTTCATCGATGATCCTGAAGATGATGAAGCCACAGACTCCAAGGAGTAGTAGCACTGAGCACTAGCGTAGTGAGTAGTAGTCGGTCCCACTGTATCGTAGATTCCAGAATGGTTCTTAAAACCATCTGTTTTTCCTTGTTGTGGTGTGTGTTGTACCGTGTGCTATGAGTGATTGAATGAAAAAAGCAAGTTGCTAGAAAACCTGAGTCAAACTCCAAAAACTTTTCAAAAACCCAAAACCTTAGCAATTTCCCTCTTTTCTCATGATCTATCTAAATCTTCAGATGCCACGTGGAGGAAGTGGTTTAGCCCCGGACCCGATGTTGCAGATCCTGCAAATGTTGACTTCTGACCGCAAAGCTGAAAGAGCGGAACGTCAAGCCAACCTAGCCACTCTGCAACAGATAGCCCAGCTAGCCCATAACAACCAAGGCCATGGAAATCAGGACAACCACGGATCTAAGCTCAAGAATTTCCAGAATACCAACCCACCCGTTTTCACCAAGTCAGAAGAACCCCTAGACGCCGATGATTGGCTGCAAACCATGGAAAATAACTTAGAAGTATCCGGAGTGGAAGCCAACGAGAAAGTCTTGTTCGCCACCCATTATCTAGCCGGAGATGCTAGGGCATGGTGGAACAGTGTTCGCGCAATGACCGGAGGCCAGATGATGACCTGGGAGGAATTCAAGGTCAAGTTTAGCAGAACCCATGTGCCACCAAGGCTAGGCAAATTTGCAAAGCCGTCCCTATCCGAATCCATGGCATAGATTTTTATGCTAACCTAATAGTACTCGGAACTAAAGGTTTGGAAGTAGTACTAGGAATGGATTGGATGTCCAAGCATAAAGGATTGATTGACTGTGCCAAGAAAGCCATTACCATGACCAGTACCATCGGAATATCAGTCGAGCATATATCTGAAACCTTACCTCGCCAATTCAAGTGTAACAAGAGTCTAGGCCAACCTACCATTGACCAAGTTCGGATAGTCCGCGAATACCCCGATGTATTTCCAGATGTTTTGCCCGGTATGCCCCCAGATCGGGATATCGAGTTTATCATCGAACTAATCCCTGGAACAGGACCCATAGCCCAGAGACCCTATAGTATGAACCCGTCAGAACTAGAAGAACTGAAGAAGCAACTGGATTCCATGCTGGAAATCGGATTGATTCAACCAAGTGCGTCCCCATGGAGATCACCTGTCTTATTTGTGGACAAGAAGGATGGAGGTAACCGTTTGTGTACGGATTATCGGAAGTTGAATGATGTCACCATCAAGAACAAGTACCCCTTGCCTAAGATAGAAGATTTGTTTGATCAGTTGACCGGTGCCCAGGTGTTTTCTAAGATTGATCTTAGAACCGGCTATCATCAACTCAAAATTCATGCAGAGGATATCCCAAAGACTGCTTTCACCACCAGATATGGATTGTATGAGTATACAGTCATGTCTTTTGGATTAACCAATGCCCCCGCTTATTTCATGAATCTCATGAATAAGATTTTTATGGACTTCCTGGATAAGTTTATCGTTGTTTTCATCGATGACATTCTGATTTATTCCAAATCGGAAGAAGAACATGAGCTACACCTAAGGCCCATTCTTGGAACCCTTAGAGAGCATCAGTTGTATGAAAAGTTTAGCAAATGTGAATTCTGGTTACAGGAAGTAGGATTCCTCGGTCACATTGTATCAGCCGGAGGAATTGCCGTGGACCCTGCCAAAGTGAAAGATGTAGAAGATTGGCCAGCCCCAACCACTCAAACCCAAGTTCGTGCTTTTCTCGGATTGGCGGGATATTACAGCAAATTCGTAGAAGGATTCTCGAGTATAGCTCGACCCATGACCCAATTACTGAAGAAAGACAAGAAGTTTGAATGGACAGACAGATGCGAAGCGAGTTTTCAAGAACTCAAGAGGAGATTGATTTCAGCCCCAATCTTGATCATGCCGGATATTACAAAGCCCTTCGATGTGTATTGTGACGCATCCAAGATTGGTCTCGGATGTGTGCTAATGCAAGAAGGCAAAGTTATATCTTATCTATCGCGACAATTGAAGCAACATGAACAAAATTACCCAACCCATGACCTCGAACTCGCAGCCGTAGTTCTAGACCTAAAGACATGGAGACATTACCTGATGGGAAACCGTTGTGAGATTTATTCGGATCACAAGAGCCTAAATTATATATTCACTCAGAAGGAGCTGAATATGAGGCAGAGAAGATGGATTGAGCTAATCAAGGATTACGACTTGGACATTCACTATCACCCTGGAAAAGCCAATGTGGTAGCCGATGCCCTTAGCAGATTGTCGTGACGCTTGAACTCCATGATTTTAAAGGAGCAACCAAGTTTGCACAAAGAGATGGAAGATTTTTGAATGGAATTAGTAAGTGAAGGATTTTTTGCTAGCATCGAACTTCAGCCCACTTTGGTCAGTCAGATTAAAGAGGCGCAGAAGGAAAATGCCAGTATCGACGGAATCAAGCGTCGTATCGGTACAGGCAAAGTACCCGGATTCACCGAGGACGAAGGAGGAGTTTTGTGGTACAAAGGACGCCTTTGTGTACCAGCAGATTCGGAATTGAAAGAAGTTATCTTGAAGGAGGCTCATGACACTCTTTATTCTATCCATCCCATAGGAACTAAGATGTATCAAGATTTGAAAGAGCAATTTTGGTGGCATAAGATGAAGAGAGAAATCGGAAGCTATATCGCCAAGTGTGACATATGTCAGCGAGTCAAAGCAGGACATCAAAGACCCGCTAGATTGTTGCAACCTTTGCAGATTCCGGAATGGAAATGGGATTCTGTAGGAATGGACTTTATCACTGGACTACCTACTTCTAGTAGGGGAAATGACTCTATTTGGGTCATAGTGGACAGATTGTCCAAAGTCGCCCATTTCTTGCCCGTCAAAACTACCTTTCAGAGTTCAAAGCTAGCGGAGTTATACATCGCTAGAATAGTTAGTTTGCACGGAGTCCCCAAGAACATAGTCTCGGATCGAGGAACTCAGTTTACCTCGAGATTCTGGAAGAAAGTCCAAGAAGGTTTAGGAACCCGCCTAGATTTCAGTACCGCATATCACCCTCAGACCGATGGACAAACGGAGCGAGTAAACCAAATACTCGAAGATATGCTTAGAGCATGTGTGTTAGAATATGGATCCAAATGGAAAGACTGTCTGCCGTTTGCAGAATTTTCATACAACAATAGTTACCAAGCCAGTTTGCAAATGGCCCCATTTGAATTTATGTACGGAAGAAAGTGCCGCACCCCTTTGAACTGGTCGGAAGTAGGAGAGAGTCAGATTTTCGGACCCGACATCCTACGAGAAGCAGAAGAGAAGGTTGACAAGATTCGTGAACACCTCAAGACAGCCCAATCCCGACAAAAGAGTTACACCGACAAGAGACGTCGAGATCTCGCCTTCAACATCGGAGATTTTGTTTATCTGAAAGTGTCGCCATTGAAGGGAATGCAACGTTTCCAACTCAAAGGAAAGTTAGCCCCCAGATATATCGGACCTTTCAAAATTTTGAACCGTCGAGGAGAAGTATCGTATCAACTGGAACTACCTGAAGAGATGTCAGCTGTGAACAATGTGTTCCATATCTCGTTACTTCGCAAGTGTCTCGAAGTCCCCGAGAAGACCGAAGTGTTCAAGAATATCAATCACCGGACCATAGAGATCAACGATGACCTAACCTATCCCGAAGTACCCATCCGTATATTGGAAGAAGCCTTTCGAACTACCAGAACCCGAAGCATCAAGTTTCTCAAGATTCAGTGGAGCAACCACACAGAAGAGGAGGCTACTTGGGAACGCGAAGATCACATCAGAACGGAGTTTCCAGATCTCTTCAAATCCTAGGTAGTCTTTTCGTCCTTTTTCAAATCTCGGGACGAGATTTTGTTTAAGGGGGGAAGGTTTGTAACATCCCAAAAATATCAAACTTAGATCATCAAAACACTAATCATCAAGTTTAGGGTTAACAAAAAACTTTTCTAAATGAATTCATGAATGCATGTATATGTGTATGCATGAATTTTGAATTTCTTTAAAAACCACATTGTTTGTGTGAACCATTGCTTGTAAAATGTTTCTTAGGTGAAAATAACATCATCTAAAACATTCCCCTCACTTTTCCTAAAGACAAGGAAATCAAAACAAATATATTAAGTGAATGGTCATTTTGGCCAATTTAACTCACATGCCTACTTTGGCTGTCTCAAACTTTCAAAACCTAACAGAAACTTTTCTGGATCTTTGCACCCCTTGAATGTACTCATAACAGAGTATCAAGGCCCACTTTGTGATCATCCAGAAACTTTCAAATGCATAGTTTAAATGACAATTCAAAATTGAATCTTCTTCATATGGGAAGATCCCACTTTTTCAAAACCCACTCAAACAAGCTCAACTTTCAAAACCCAAGCATCTGCAGACTCACCAGAACCAATCTAGCAAACTCACCAAAATTCATTTCAAAATTCAAAACTTGAGTTCATGCGGCCATTTCATCAAACAGGTTGCAGACACAAATCAAACAAAACCACAAACACTATAGTGTGCAGTGTTTTGAGCCTAACTTGTTTCCTAGTTAGCTCACACACAACCCAGTAGATCACCTAGAAAGATTAGCCTAACACTAGCATCCCTGTGAGCTTGCCATTGCCTTTAATGGTGAACAACCGAGCACCCCCATGTCACCCCATCGTGGACAGCAAGCTAGGAGCAACAGCAAGCCTAGCCAGCGTGTCTGGGAGGCATCCCACCATCCACCGCCACTGCCTGTCCCAGCCGCGAGCGTTGCCAAGCCCTGGACCACGCGCACGAGATACGCCCAGACCATGCCGAGCGTGCGCCAGAGCGCCACCCGCGACCAGCGTCCATAGACCGCGCGCCGCCCTCACCGCGCGCACACACGATCACCACCGACCCAGGACACCGCTAGACACCCCCGTTTGCCGCCCCGTGCCATATAGCCACCGCCCGCCATCGAAGACGCCGCCTCTACCGCGCAGAGCGCCGCCCGTTCCAGACCAAACCACACCGCCCCATGCCTCGCGATCATGTCGTTGAGCATCGCCAGGAGACACAGCACCGTCCCCTACACTTGCCCATGCCATTAGCTGCCTGTAACGTCGCCCCCGACGAGCTCACCTTGCACCCCGACGGTCCCCTCGCTCGACTATAAATAGAGGCCACCCCCGCACGATTTCTTCACACCATCTCACTCCCCTCTCCCCACTGACCGTGCCACACCATCCTCAGAGCAAGCCGAGCACCACCTCGCCGGAATTTCACCGGAGCCCGCCGCCTCTAGAGAAGAAGGGAGCCAGCGATTGGAGCCGCCCCAGGATAAGCCACCGGTACCAGGAGGATCGCCGTCGTCGACTTCGTCGTTCGCCCGCCTCGCCGACCCTCGCCCGTACCCTGGTGAGCCCCCAGCACCCCCCACTGGCCGCGCTAGGTTTCGTTCTCACCGGAGCTGTCTCGCGTCGACGATGACCCTCAGCCGTTGGATTAGAACTAGATCGGACGACCCACGTTGCCCCATACCGCTTCGCCCAGCCCCGTGTCACTGACGAGTGGGGACACCCACTTACGCAGCCCACGGGAGCACTGCGCTTAGCAGGCCGGCCCGTTAGAATTTCTCGCGCAGCCCAGCAATTCAAATTAAACCTTTTCTTTTTTAAATTCAAACATACTTCTGTACCCAACTTCAAAAATCAACCCAGAGCGATTCAGTGCACCAAATTGGATGAAACCAATTTTGTTGGAAAGGTCTGTGAATGCTTAATCCAAGCCCGTTGGATTCAAGTCATTTGGATCTGTAGATCACCCTTAGTAAAAATAACAAGGCAGAAGCTTTTCTGCATTTAAACATTTTTCAAATTTAAACCATAAAAGCTTTTGAGTTGATTCCAACTCTCAAAAATCACATTTAACCATACCTTTCAGAATATATAAAAATATATAGGTTTACTTGCAGAAATATTGTTCAAGGAATAAAAGAATGCTACATAAGCATTTCTAGCCACTTTAATCAATTAAAATAAAAGGGTAAAACCTTATTAAATTGCGACACCACTTTAAATCACATTCCCATGGACTATAATATGTGGTGATGACATGTGTCAACATGATCCCATGTTTAGTTTGGAGAATATTAAATCTTAAGTAGTTTTTCAATGAGTAGAAATTACTTTTCTAAAATAAAAAGATTTAAACCAATCCTTAACCTTGTAATGTTAGAGATGATGCTAGATCATCTATAGGACCCTTGTGTGTGATGATTGCAAGTAGTTAAGTATTGTTTGGTGATTGTGTACCTCGTATTTATTCATAGACGCTAGTACCGACCAAGGATACTACGAGGAGGAAGGAGGATACTACGAAGAAGAAGCCGAAGAGAACTTCAACCACTGCTCTGCACAAGGCAAGCTGATACTATACCAATGCAAGCTAGTAACTATGCAAGCTTATACTGATGTTGATGCAAGCCTAATACTACTATACCAATGCAAGCTAACACTTGCAAGATACCCTATTGTTGCCACAAACCCATACTTGGGATATGAATACCATATGCCTTAAGCATATGTGATCATACCTACTTGCTAAACCAATCCTAGTTTTATGGCAAGCTTCTTACTTTATTTCTTTATCAAAGCTTACTTAGAGTCCACCTAAGAGTTTGGTAGATGTTAGACAGTTGTGCTCAAGTTGCCTAAAGAGCATAAAATTTGGCCTAAACCTGGATCTCAGCCTAAGATATAATGTTGAACTTAGTGAAACTCCACTAGTTACCACCCTCATTAGTACCACCTCCAACTATAGATGCTAGTGCTAAGCATAAAACTTGATTAACTTTAGATGGGAATACTTGGTGGAAAAATGGTTATGAAAATCTTGGAATGATGGATCATTCTATTGAAATGTTTTGGACATGTGTTTCCAAACACTTAATGATTTTGGTGATGAAAATGTTGAGGCATGAGCCTTAGCCCTTTATAAAACTGATGGTTGTCTGGATGCGATACCATTCCAATTTTATCGTACATCCACAATACCCGAATATTGGGTAGGGCTTGACTGGAAACTTATATACCTTAGTATTAGTTCCCTCACGGCCAAGGTCTGAGCTGAGGCTACCTTGTGAAGATTGTCCACCTATGCAGTACCCAAGATGACAGTTGGTCATGGTTGGGAGGCCAAACTCACAGGAGAGGTGCTTATACTAGGGTGTGTAATTGAAAGGTTAGGATTGATTATCCGCATACTGAGTATGGTGAATTTAGGATCTGTTCCTAACGGATGTATCGTATGTTGTGGTGAAAGTGTACAATCTCTGCAGAGTGTCAAACTATTCGAATAGCCACGTCCGCGGTTATGGACAGTTGGAGTGGCCATACTGTTCCCCCGTCAGACTTTTCAAAATGACTTGTGAAATGAATTGAGACTTTGACTTGACCACAACAGGGTTGTGATCTGAAATTACAAGTTCCCACTTAGGAGTTATAAAATTGTGATTAGCTTTGGAACTTCGTAGAGATAAATCTGGCTTTTGCAAAACAACCCTAGAGCCTAGTGTCCTATTATCCAAAAACCCCTTTACCTGTTAGTATTAGTTTGTGAGTACTTAAAGAGTACTCATGGCTTTGTCCCTAGCTATTCCCATGGCCAGAATATGAAGAGGAGTACCTGGAAGATGGACCCCAGGAAGGTTACGACAACTAGGATCATCTCCCATCGTCAGCATTGCCTGTGACCCCGAAGATGGAGCTTCGCCTACGCTACCGTTATTACTACGTATTCCGCTGCATGATGTTGTATTAAGAACTGGATCATGAGATCCCTATTTGTGTAAGAACTTATGTATCATTGTAATGGATGAAGTACTATGGTATCCCAATTCTGTTATGTCTCGCAAAAATGGTAATCCTGGGATTGCGATGTATGGCATAACAGGCATCTAGGATTGAAAAATCCGGGTGTTGACAAAAGAGGAAGCTGACAGGCTCGCCAATATAGGCTCCACCTGCGCACGGGTGCCACCAGGTGTGTTCCTCGAACAGATCTGTGTGCCATCCATCAAAAGGAAATTCCCCAAGGGATCACCCGAAGAGGCAGAGCATTTGGGGGATGTGCTACCCGAAGGACAGGAAGGACCCGAAAAGCTCAACACAGAGGTCGCAGTGGTCAAACCTGATGCAGGTCATGGCAATCAAAGAAACATGGACGTAGTCGTACCTGCGGTACTTGATAAATAGGGAACTGCCTGATGACCCGACAGATGCCCGGCGCATAACTCGCCGGTCCAAGGCCTTCACCATCATCAATGGCGAGCTGTACAAGCGCAGCATTTCGGGTGTACTCCAAAGGTGCGTCACCATCGGTGATGGCAAAACCATCCTCCAAGACATCCACGAGGGCATCTGCGGCCATCACGTGGGCATCCGCGCCCTTGTTGCCAAAGATCTACGAGCTGGGTTCTACTAGCCAACGGCCATGAACGACGCCAAGGACATCGTCCGAAGGTGCATTGGGTGCCAGAGGTTCACAGACAAACCGCACGCACTAGGATCGGAGCTCAGGCCCATACCCTTGGCCTGGCCCTTTGCCCAATGGGGCCTCGATATGATCAGCAAACTGCCCAAGTCCTCGAAAGGAGGCCACGTCTACCTCCTGGTCGCAGTCGACAAGTTCACCAAGTGGATCGAGGCCATGCCCGTTACCAACCAAAAGGGAAAAACGTCAGTGAAGTTCTTCCAATCCATAGTTTACAGGTTCGGCGTGCCGCACAGCATCATCACCGACAATGGGTCAAACTTCATCTCTAAAGAATTCCAGAACTTCTGCGAAGGCCTCAGGATCAGCATATCATACGCCTCCGTGGAGCACCCGCAAACCAACGGGCAGGTCGAAAAAGCCAATGGCCTCGTCAGCGTAGGCATCAAGAAGCGCCTACTAAGCCTACTCGAGAGGCTTGCGGGAGCATGGGCAGAAGAGCTACCATCCGTCCTTTGGAGCTTGCGCACAACGCCAAACAGCTCAACTGGCTGCACGCCTTTCTTCATGGTGCACGGATCTAAAGCCGTGTTGCCTGCGGAAGTACGCCATAAGGCCCCACGGGTCATCGCCTACAACGAAGCCTAATCGACGGCCGCACTCGAAGACGCCGTCGACACACTCGACGAAGCACGTGACATCACCGTGGCTTGCTCGGCGGTCTACCAGCAAAGCCTCCACAACTATCACAGCCGTCGGCTGCGCCCAAGGTCCTTCGTCGAAGGAGACCTCATCTTACGACTAAATCAAGACCGGCTAAAAAAGCTCGAGTCACCCTGGGAAGGACCATACGTTGTCACCGAAGTCATCCCAGGTGGCGCCTACCGCCTCAAGCATGTGGAATCTGGAGTCGCATACTCCAACCCATGGAACGTTGCACAATTACGACGCTTCTACCCCTAGCTATTCCCCCTTTACTTTCAATAAGGCTACTCAGCCAAGGCCACTTAGCCGAACAATGTACCTCCTCATTAGGATATGAATAAAGCTAAGTGACTCGCCCAAAAATTTATCTTTTACTCGTATTTTCTTTATGCTACAACACACTCTGGGGATCCCCCTTACCTCACGACCTCGTCGACTCAGGATAACGCATGTACACCTGAGTAGCTGACCACGTTAGGCTAGCGAAAAGGGCATGCATACAACCAAGCACCACGTGCTAACACAACAAAACTTTATAAATAAAGGGCACAACACACCCAGTCAAAATATATACAAGTTTTACACCTATCTTTTTTATAGGAACTACCTATTCTGAAGGATCACCTGCGCGCGATGCTCAAAAAGATCTACAACTTCTTTGGCATACTGCCTAAGAACCGCATAGTGCGGGCGGATGTCCCATAGGCCACCATATGGTCGAGGGGGCGGCCTAGACACCACAGCTGCAAGATCCACATCAGGGCGATGTAGCCGCACGAGGGAAAGGGCGACCTTCACCCCCACAACTAACTGGTGCTGCACCAGCTCCCTGACATGACGCATGTCTCGAAACTTTGCTAGCAAGCCCCAAAGAGTCGATGGCGCTTCATCAAGGGGAAACATGACGTGCAAAATCGACGCCAGGGAAGTCTTCACCTGCAACAGCACCCGCGACCCTTGGTGGGCACGATCCTGCACTACAAGAACCATGGCACGGTCGTGATCCATCCAGAAAAGCCATCGGCTTCCATATCTTGCAGGGTCAGGCAGTTGATCCGAACCACAACGCGCTCCTTCTCCTCCCTTGGAATAAGGTTGGCACTTGCAACAACTACAAAGTAAGACGGTCTGCCAACATGCGCATCCGAAAATGAGCAGCAGCTCGAAGAAACTTACACTGCAGCTGCTCGGCCAACTGCCGCAGCTCCCCCATTAGATACTCGTCTCTGGTGGCACCTCGCTCCGCCTTCGACTTCCAAACTTCCGCATGGCCTCGGATGCCAAGAAACTCCTTCTCAAGAATGCGGATGCGGTCACGAATAAAAACAAGCTGTGACACACCATCCAAGGATGGTCGCAGCTGCAGAGCAGACAAAGTATCGATGTGATCATCACCCGAAGGTCCCTAAGGAAAACAGAAAGGATATAAACAACACACGATTGGGCAATAGCTCGAAGGCTCATTATATACAACAAAAAGCCACTGCGTGGCACATGAAGTGTTCATCAAGATATTATAGCAAAGGTAGAAGGTAACTATCCTAGAACTACAAATACAAAGCGTAAGCAGCTGCATCCTGAGTGGCCTCGAAGCCAGAGCACCTGCCCTTGACCTCCTCCTGCTTCTTCGCTGCATACTCCGCCAGGAGATCAATAAGTTTTGGCCCATAGCGCTTACAGCGAGCGGCGAAGAGAGCGAAGGCTACCTCGGAACCGTCGGGGGCCGTTGGCATTTGGGAGGTGACCTGATGCAGATCCAGCTCCGCCCCGGATGCCATGGCCATGGCCAGTCCCATGGAAGCGCCAATTCCCTTCTGCTTGTTGGCCACCTCCTTCTCGCACGAAGCCGTGGCGGTAGCGAGCTGCTCCTCGCGGTCTGTAACTTCCTGCTGCAGGCGCTCCTTGGCCGCAGCTGCGTCAGCTAGCTCCCGCTCGAGGCGCTCCTTTGCCCCACCGGCATCTTCGGCCTTCTTTTCCGCTCACCCAAGGCTCTTTTTGAGAGCATCAAGCTCGCGGAGGGCAGTGTTATTCTCATGTGCAAAAAGCAACAAAGAACGTATGTGTGCTCAACAAGCTAGCAAGCAGACGAAAAAATAGAGGATTAGTTATGGATGTACCTTGAAGCTGCCGCAGGCTAGCCTCCAACACCAGGTGCTGCTTCACCAGATGGTTTGCACCTTGCACAAAAGGCTGCAAGAAGAAACAACTTTTCAAGTCAAGGGCTCGGGGGCTGCGCCCAAGAAATGAGCAAAAGATCAAACTCATGAAAAACGCACAGGGGCTCCCCCCCGAGACACGCAAAAAAGTAAAGATCAGAAGATCATACGAAATTATGGCTCGGGGGATCCCCCCACAGCAAGAGGGAAAACACTTACATGCTCAAACGGATACTCCGAACGTCCGGCTGTAGTCTTCTGGGAGATGATCACCCAGCCTCCTGCGGAGAGGGGTTCAGAGCAGCGCCCCTAGAGGTGGCCACTATCTGAGAGAGAGGAGGCGTCATCTTCGAATCCCCTACCATCTCCTGTGTGGCATCTCTAAAAGAGCCCTCAGAAGAGTGACTGCAAAGAAAAGCACAACTCAAAGACAAGAATACAAGAAAAGAAGCAAAACGCATTCGAAGGCACTTACGAGTCCATGTCACTCAAGTCAAAAATAGGCAAGGCCCTTTTGCCTTTCTTCTCTTCCTTCTTCCTCTTCGCCGGTGGCTGTAGCGCTACAACCCGCACAAGAACGGCCGAGATGGGAGAGGAAGAGGCACCATCACCTCCACTGTGACGGACAAGGCACGACAGGTCCCTAGGCGTTGGCGGAGTCGAGGCATCCGAATATTCACTCGAGCTCTGTGCCCGCTTTCGGGTCTTCCCCTCGCTCGCCTCGGGGGCTTCCACAGTCAGTGACTGCGCCAGGGGAAGCTCGGACACGGAGTCCACGAATTCGTTGTCCGGCGCATCCAGAAACTGTTCGGGTAGTGGGGGCACCATGCCAGGTACCTTGAAATCCTGCACAATGAAGACAAACTTTCAGAAAAAATAACTGCAAAGGAAACACACTCGAAAATAGCACTACGCACACGTCCCAGATCTACACCTGTGGAAAGGGTCGAAAAGCACTGAACGGAGGGGTCCGCGACTTCCCAAGAAGGTCCTCGTCACCCTTGTACTTCAGCAGCGGCCGGAGGACTCTGTCAAGGCCCCCCTTGGAGAGCTCCTCAGGCGAAACTCTCGTTGGGTCGTGGAGGCCAGAAAAAAATAACATCGGGTGCGCCCTAGCCTGGAGTGGCTGCACCCCACATTTGAGGAAGGTGCGGGTGATATCCACACCATTCACCTCCTTCTCCGGAATCACCTGGAGGTCCTCCACCCGACGGTAGAGCTCCTCTATCTCCTCCACCTCGCCCTCCAGGATATGGTTCTTCCAGGATCTCTTCGGCAGGATTTTCTGGGTGGAGTCGAAAGGGGCAAGGCCGAAGTCTTACCCGTCCACTATGGAATCGCGGATATAAAACCACCTCTTTCGCCAGTATTGGACGGACTCAGACATAGAAAAAGAGAAGAAAAGAAAATTGGATCGAAGGGAAATGATGCAGCCACCGATCGGATAAACTCTGTCGGAGCCGGACTGCCTCTTCACGGAATAGAGCTTCCGGAAGAGGCCAAAGTGCGGCTTGATACGGAGCCAACACTCGCAAAAAGTGATGAAACATGCGATGAGGAGAAGAGAATTGGGTGAAAGATGGTGGAGTTGAATGCCATAGAAAAACAACAGTCCACGGAGAAAATCATGGACTGGGAGAGTGAGGCCCCGAAGAACAAAGGCGACAAACATGACCCGAAACCCTATGGGTGGACGGGGAATTACCTCGTCGTCGGGGATCTTGACGGCCTCCTTGTCCTGCGGGATTAAACCCCGCTCACGAAGCTTGCGCAAGTCGCCCTCATGCGTCTCCGTACGCCGCCACCCACCATCGGTGACACGAGTGGCGGCGGTGCCCATTCTTGCCACCGGCAGCAGCACTGGTGGAGGTCTTCTTTGATTTCCCCATTACAGCGCGACGACGGCGGCGGTGCGACCGCAGGAAAGAGGAGGGGAAAGATCGGAGAACTTCCAGCGCGCGGCGAGAAAAGCTCATGAAAATGGAAGTAGTAGAAAGCAAGTGGCTACGGTGAAAACAAACCACAGTTTTTCCCCACAGTTATAAGGACGAAGACGATGAACATGGACCGTTCATCTGGAAGCCTAAGAGTCATCATCAAATCTAACCATCCACGTGTGAGCACAGCAGCGAACCATCGCTCGCACGCCATCCACTACGCACGGAAACCGAGGAGGCGTCGTAATTCTCGCCACGCCGCGCATAACCAGTCAACTCCAAGTCAGAAAGTGGGACCATGTTCGTCCAGTCACGTCACCTCTAGCGCTGTAGACGATTGAGGTCACCGATCGTCAGCACTGACGTCATCAAAGCCATACTGGCAATGGTTACAAAACTTCGGCTAAACAGCTAAAGTACTCACTCGAATCTACAATTTGATCAACTATTTGAGGGCTACTCCTATCAGGAGCGCTGGCCATGCACCCGAAGCATGAATAATGTACTAGCCCAATGATCTATTCTTCGAGTCCTACGTCGAGTCTACGACTCCACTACGGACTCAGGGGCTATTCCCATATGGAGGATTGATTCAAGCATATGAAAAATTGTGTCCCACGGACCTGAAGCAAACAATGACTGAATTAAAGTCTCTGCTCGAGTCTACGACTCGAACAGACACTCGGGGGCTACTCCCATAGGGAGCACTGGTCGCGCACCCTATGAATTTCTTCGCCTGCGATCCTTCGGATTAGAATGCAAAAACTTTTCAGCAACTTTGCCCCAACCAATGCTAAGTGAGTAACGTTCTCCTTGGCCACCCGAAACACCTTCGCGGTGAAATTTTTTTGGATGCTGTGTTTGCGACGCAACGATAAGACCTACAGATATCGTCTGATGGCCTGGTTGTGCACCCGACTGCGCTCTGCTAGTGAAAATGCGTGCCAACAGGCGCGATGAAAATCCAGACGGACGCGTTGGGTACATCATTCGAAAACTACTGGGATTCGACTCCTATAAGACCTCAACGGCCTAAGTCAAATTGTGCCACCATCTATTTCGGGTTCAAGTCTAGGGACTCGAATCTGAAGAAGATCATGTTGTTTTCTCCTAAGACAGTTAACTAACCCTGATCCGTCGGGAGATTCAGGCACACTCATCAATAATCCCTACATACTAAAATCATTCTTTGATGAGCAGAAACAGCTACACCCGAAAGATTGAAGAGTCCTCAGCCGAATCTACGATTCGACTAAATACTCGGGGGCTACTGGCATTGTTATGCCCTACGGGTACACGACATTATCACACCTGGTCCAGCCCAAGAAAGGCCCACGAGAATATATGCGTCCCATGAAGATTTTCGGGTGGCCCAAGCCCATGACGTCTTCAGATCCTTGGAGAGCAAGACTGGAGTAGATAGAATATTCAAAGAGGCAAATCCTAAACCTATAACCGACTCAATCTATGCCCGGGACCTGCCTACCTCTATATAAAGGCTAGGAGGGCACGATGAGGAGGATCTCTCTCATACCACCGCATACACACCTCTACGCCAGATTGCATCTGCGCACCCCTGTTACTTTCGGTTCCGCCGTAATCAAGATCAGACAAGCATGAGTATGGTTTTCCCTCCAGGGGCCTGAACCTAGGTAAATCTCATGTCCCCTGGTTGCTTGTCTATTAACCATTCCATGATCTCCAGCACCCCCATGTTCTCCAAAACCCAAGATCATAACAATGGGCATTGACGAGATTAAACCTCGTCAGCTGTTTCCACTGTTCCTGGCGTCATCACCAAAGTCTTTGGTATGGCGTTCTCTTTTACATCCTATCTTCAGTTAGAGCATACTGTGCATTGTGGAACACGTCACACCCTAGATGCCTCTTCTAGCTTCGCTAGTCCGGCTGGGCTCCTCCAGTCGGAATAATGCCTTCTGCCTTAGTTGTGTCAATCTTTCGATCTTCTGGATCTTACTAGCCAGTTCTGAAGGTTACTTGCTGTGTGACCAGGGGTTTCTTCTAGCCGGAAGGCATTTAACCCTCCGGTTAGCCTACCTGGGGGTAACCCCCTACACTAGACCCCAAGAACGTGCTGATTTCACCTTTGGGAAAATTTGTGTGGGCTTCCCCAAAATTCGAAGTGACGTCCGATTGGAGACATACAGTTTGGCGGTTGATATGCTCGGAGTGATGAGCACCAACGTCAGCCACGCCCGTTGGGCATCATGACTGCACGCTACACCGCATCCCATCAATCCCTTGCACAGGTAACTGCTTCTTGGATCTTCTGTGCATTGTGGGCCGGCACATGGGATCGCCGTGGCTGAGGATGTGGGGCGCAGGCCAGCGGCTGCCACACGACACACGAGGCGGTTGATCTCCCCGCAGATAAATAGCGGTCAGGCCAGCAGCTGCCCCACACACGCTCCAGTCTTCCCCTTCTCCTCCCGTTTTTGTACCCTTCCCCTCTTTCCAATCTTGCTGCTCCGCACGTTATTGGTCATCGGCAGCAATGGGCAACTTGCTTCCTTGACCCGCAATGACAGAAGAGATGTTGAAGGAGCGTGGTGCCTGGTGTGGATCATCGATCATCGTCAATCAGATCAAGAACTATCGTCAGGCGCAGATCATGCCGTCAATGATGGAGGTGGAGGTGGGGCTCGCGCTGATGACGGAGCAATGCGCTGAACCCGTGCCACTACGAGCGAGTCGTCTTACTCTCCCATCTGGCTTGCAGGATGGCGCTCCCCTTGAACCATTTCATCATTGATTTTTGTTCCTTGTTTGATCTCCCCCTTCACCACCTCGACGCCAACACCATCACCATCCTCGCGCACTTTGTAGCACTCTACGAGTGCTACCTAGACATGAAGCCCATAATTGGATTCCTCCTCCGACTGTATTTCCTATGCGCACATATGAAGTATAGGAAGGGAGCATTGGTTGCCTGTGGCGGCGCGTCCATCTATGCACGCGCTTAGACGGGCCTCTCCAAATTCCGGTTGCACGACATAGTCAAACTTTGGCAGTGCTCATACTTCTACGTGAAGAACTTGACTAGAGAGGACCGGATTTGCCTCCCGGCTTTCAGCAATGCCAAGTCGACCTGACAGAACTAGGATTTGAAGTTCTCGAGCTCCAAGGAGGAGAACAAGCAGCTGTTGAACCGAATGCGGGAGCTCGTCGGAGCCGGCCTCACCGGCAGTGACATCACGCTCGGATGGAAGTCTCGGCTGGTGATGCTGCTCTAGCACCACGCACACAAGATGTGCTTCGTCTCCGACCGGCTGGACCCCACATGGTTGACCAGGCGCAACCCCAAGATACCTAGCATCTGGGAGTAGCTATGGATGATCACCAAGGCAGAGGTCAAGGACGGTTGGTCCTTCGGGATGTCGCCCTTCACCCGCGCGAACCATGCTCCTCGAGTAAGTGTATTTCTGTCCTATTGAGTTGATCCATTTGTCTTGGTTCCTTTATCCCAACTGATGTCATTCATCCGACACAACTATTCCCCTCCTAGATGGAGGAAGAAGCCATTGCGCCCATCACCACCCTCTCCGTTGACCTTCCTGAGCGGGGCATGCAACAAGCTAGCGAGGAGTCCGACGAAGAAGGCGACATGCTCCTAAATCGGTGTAACAAGCCGGAGGAGGACCCACACAGGGCGACAAGAAGGATAACTAGTTTCCTCGGATCGCATGACCCAGAAGCGCCGGTTGGCACCCAGCAGGTCTATCCGGTCGGCTGAAACGTGCGAGTAGGCCGCAAAGAGGGGCTGAGCCGACTTCCGTGCACGTCAGGTCAGAAGAAGGTTGTGGCTCCCATCATTGAGGGGTAAGTTCATTTGATCTCGATCTTGCTTTTGGATTTGCTCTTCTTTCTATTCCCCGCAAATTTTCCTTGGTTATTACTTGATTCATTCATTTATTCTCTCGCATGTACACCGTGTATCCGCCTCGCACCTCGCCAACTTGATCAGATCTGAATCCATCTTCGGCCTCCACTTTGTAATCGAAAGATCCCACGCCACATGGACATGATCCGGTTGGCGAAGCCGGCCAGGACCGCTGAGCCCCTCTGGAAACTACGACGACCATCGAGGGAGTCGGACAAGGGAGCATGCCCAACCGGAAACTGCTACTATAGGCAATGGCAGTGGGGGAAGCTCAACCTAGGGTTCAGGGAGCGGGGCCTCTGGAAGGAGGTAATAATGGTGGAGGACAAAGGGTTCGACACAAAGCCATGGGACGAATTTGGCTTGGAGTTTTGCGAAGCCACTACTTCCATGGTTGGCAGCCTAGCTATGCATCCATCCTCTTCTCTAATGTCCTTGAAGGACTTAGAGACGATCCTCGAGCTGGTCCTGGAAAAGTGCAAAATCCTTCGGGTGACGCTAGCCGGGCCCATCCAGATGCTAGAGCAGTAGCTCGCCGTGGTGAATGGCACATCAAAGAGTAAGTATTAACTTGTCTTTTGTATTCTCTTTTTGTTTTGCTTTGCTTCCTTTTTTTTCCTCTTACGTCCAGATAGATTTGGCAGCCCTGATGGTCACCACTCAGCGGGATATCGGCTGAATGACGAAGGACAACATCCGGCCGAGCCAGTCGAACTCCACGCTCTGCTCCTAGAACAAAGAGTTTCACTCAAAAGTTCTAGGGCTATAGGAAAAGGTGAAGGGGCATGATGCGATCATCGACTGGCAGGCAGATGCCTTCGACCTGCTGGACAGGTCCTTCAAGAAACAGACCAATGAACTTGACCGACTAAAGGTGACGAGGGTTCGACTCGTGAATGCCCATTTTTATAGACTTGGGTTATGGAGAAGATGGGGATACTGGAGATTGTGAGACGGTTAACAGACATGCAGCAAGGGGACACGAGGTTTACCCAGGTTCAGGCTCCCAGAGAAAAAACCCTAATCCTGCTTGTCTGTTCTTGATTTTTTTTGACTGTAAGACTGTGAGGCAAAAGCCCCACAACAATTTATTAAGAAAATAAAGGATACAAAGTAAAGAAAGATACTTACAAAAGCTAAAAGAAAAAGCTACTAAGTACAAACAGCATCATTGAGCACCTGTCTTGATCCTTAGTGTAAACCATCTACCCAGGCTAAAAGAGAATCTCTCCATTTCTTCTTAATTCTATATTGAAGAAGATTGATATCATGAATAAATCTGGATTTCCATTGATAGAAAGATGGCCTCTGAAGGTTAAAGATTTTATCATTTCAAATTAACCAAATATTCCAGCAAGCACTGATCAGCACCTCCATGGAAAACTGATGACCAAAAGACCTTTTAGCTGCTACCACAATCAGCTGCAGATCCCCAAGGGGTAACCAAACGATATGTAAATAGTTCCATATTCTAGCACTAAAATTGCACTCAAAGAATATATCAAATCTGTCCTCATATGCACTAGTGGGGCAAAGCTCACAATGTATATCCTCAGTAACATTCCAATTTATCCTTTGTAGTAAATCTCTAGTGTTCAATCTGTCCTTCAGAAGTAGCCAAGCAAAAACCTTAGTCTTCATGGTGCAACATGATTTCTAGAGCCAATCATAAACCTTAGGGACCATTATATATTCAAAGATGCACTTATATAGTTTATTTGGAGCATAACTATCCCCCCATCTATAAGTCCAGACATCCTTTTGTGTAGAGAGTGGGTTAGCCACCATCACATTCTGAAGATCTCTTAGATCATGAAAAGCCTCCACAGATAAAGGCAAATAGAACAAGTCATGGATATCATCAGAAGAATAAACCTGAGCAGCTGACAAATTATCATTGAGCACAAAGGAAAAAAGTTTTGGATATCTTTCTTTTAAAGGCCTAGTGGATCCATTTAGTTCCCAATTATCTGACCAGAAAAGAAAAGATTCCCCACTTCCTTGGTACACCACCGCCACCCCCCTGAAATTATCCACTTGTTTCAACACATCTTTCCACCAAAAAGAGCCACACAAGTTCTCAGCATGAGGCACCTTATCTGTGTAATAAGCATGTTTCACTAATTGGACCCAAGGTATATCTTTACTATTGTAATATTTATCCAGAAATTTAATGAGAAGAGATGCATTCTTCTTATGAAAATCGATAACACCAAGCCCACCTTTTTCCTTTGGCAAACAAACAATTTCCCATGCAGCTAAAGCAGGCTTCGGCTCATCATGTTTCTTCCTCTAGAGACATTGCTTGAGAATGCGATCTAACTGCTTAGTTAATCCTTTGGCCAGTTGCAGAGGACTAAGAAAATGTAATGGCATAGAAGACAAGGCAGAGTTAATGAGCTGTAATCTAGCCCCCTGAGATAAAAAACTAGAAATAGAAGTGAGTTTCCTTTCTAGTCTACACACCAAAGGCTGCATTTCAGCTATAGTTGGTCTAGTAGTGCCTAAAGGTAGCCCCAAATAAGTGAACGGCATGGACCCAACAGGACAGCCAAATTATTCTGCCAGCTCCTTCACCTGGTCCTCAGGGACATTAATGGGCACAACATAGATTTGCCGAAATTAATTTTAAGACCAATAGATAGTGCAAATTTATGCAATAAATACTTCAGTTCCCTAATTTGATTCATATCAGCGGGCATAATCATCAAAGTTTCATCTGCATACTGTATTATTGGATAGTCAGACTCATTTGTAGCAATAGGCAAACTGATACCACCAGAGCATAATAACTCATTCACTACAGATTGGAGCAGATCAGAGCCCATGGTATATAAAATTGGAGACAAAGGGTCTTCCTGTCGAACACCCCTCTTGCATTTAAACTGCTTACCAGGGATCCCATTGAGCAGAATAGCAGAGTTACCAGATGACAGAATAGCTTTCATCCAGCCAATCCAAACTGAGTTAAAGCCTTTATGCTTCATAATTTTCAAAATAGCCTCATGCTCAATGGTATCAAAAGCCTTAGCAAAATCTAGTTTTAAAATAATGATAGGCTTCTTAGAGGTATGGCAGAGAAACAAATATTCAAAAGACCAAGCCAGGCAATCCTGAATTGATATATTCCTTAGAAAACCATACTGATTTTTGTGAATACAATCCAAAATATTATCGTGGAGCCTATTGGCAACCAATTTAGTTAAAAACTTGAGACACACATTGGTAAGTGAGATTGTCCTAAAGTCATTAACCTCAATAGGAGCATGCTTTTTAGGAATAAGAGTAATATATGAACCATTAATATTCTCAAGTTTCATAATTCCTTCATGAAAATCCTTGGAAATTTGGTAGAAGTCAGACTGAATGATAGGCCAACACCTCTTGACAAAAAGACCATTAAAACCATCCGGCCCAGGAGCTCGATCAACAGGAATTGAGGCCACCACCTCATCCATCTCATTCTTACTAAAAGGAATAGTTAGTTCATCCAACCCCTCCACTGTTTGTAAAAGATTACCTAGATCAAATTGCATAGATATCCCCTCAGAACATCCCATTTTATCTTTATAACTCTACCACAATAACCCAGCCATAGACTCATGATCAGAGTTTTCAACCCCATTATCATCTCTTAAGACAGAAATGGCATTTCTTCTATACCGTTCAGTAGCCATCGCGTGGAAATTTTTTGTGTTGTCCTCCCTTGCTGTATCTAGTGGATTGTGCATCTTTTGCGCCAATAATTACACTCTGCAAGTAATAAGCTGTCCAGATGCACCTTAACAATCTTCCTGAAGTTGAACTCAGTACGAAACAGAGGCCTATGCTCTTCAAGAGAAACAAAATAAAAAATGACCTCATTGACTTTTTTAATTAACCATTTAAGTTTAGAGAGTCTGGTGTGCCATTTTCTCAGATCATGTCTCAGTGTTTAAAGTTTATCCACTAGAATGGCCGAACTATAGGCTTTAAAAGACTGCTTTTTCCAAGAAGAGGTCACACAATCTTGGAATCGAGGTAGATCAACCCAGAAGTTATCAAACCTAAAAAGCTTAGCCTTAGGTATGTTGGTATCAATATTTACCACACAGGGAGTATGATAAGACCCACTTCTAGCCAAAGGTAGAACCATAGAGTTAGGATAATCAGATACCCAATTAGTGCTAGTGAAAAACCAGTCCAACTGTTCTAGCAAAGGCATACTTTGCATATTAGACCAAGCGTATGAACGACCTTTTAAAGGAAATTCAAGCAGTCCCAGGTGCCCAGTGATCTCATTAAAAAGGAACATGTCATTTAAATCTCCACCAGGTCTATTTCTATTATCAGGTGATCTAATGAATTAAAAATCCCCAATAAGCAGCCAATTCTCATTTGAAGGGATATGTAAATTATATAGCCAGGAGACAAATAAATCTCTCTCTACTCCAGTACATGGCCCATATATAGAAACAAGCGTCCAGGAATCATTATTATGTGATGATGTGAATGTGATGACCACACCAAAACGCTGAGTATCAACCAATAAACCATTAAAGATTGCAAATTTCCGTAGAATAATAATTCCCCCCGAGGCACCAACATATGGTGCATAAGCAAAGTTATCGAACCTCTTGGAGCAAAATTTGCGAATAAAACGCCAATCAAAAGTTTCACATTTGGTTTCTTGCAAACAGATTATGTCACATTCACTCCCATTAATCTTGTTAAAAACTGCTCTTTGCCTGATATCAGCATTAAGCCCTCTCACATTCCAACATAGTACACGCCATTTGCTCTTAGTAATTTGATTCATTAAAAAACTTGTTCGAGGACACGACTTGAGACATAGTTTCAAGTTCCACATACCACTGACCACAGAGCACAAACCATAAACAGATTGGAATACTGACACTGAAAATGACATAACTGTCCCAGCTTGACACACAACAATGACATAAAAAACTCCTGACACTGCTTGGAATACTGATTGGAACAACTTGGTACAAAATAAAAACAGACAGACTGGAATATACCATTTATGGATAATGGTCTAACCCTCCAAAAGCTGCAACTACACATTACTAAACTTTGTCCTTCTTGGCATCAGGATTGGCTTCAAGCTTATCCTTCGTGAGGTTCTTCTGATCAATTCCAAGATGTTTCCCCACTGCCTGCATTATATGCAAAGGGGTAACCGGGAGAGGCACCTCCTGATCCTGATCTTTGTCATCATTACCCTCTGTACTTTGATATGAAAAATGTGGTACTAGCTTGGCCGCATGTCCATGCTTCTTAGGTCTTGCAGGAGTATCAGCAACAGACTTTGGTCTCATCCCTTGAGAAGCCAGCAAGCTTCTGGTGAATCTTTTCTCAGAAGATTGTACAATCAATTTTTTCTTCTTCAGAACCTTGGCTTTAGGATTACTCTCAGTAGTTGCCGAGAAAATTGGATCCTTCTGACCATGTGGCACCTGCAAATCAATCTGAGTCTCCATTGGCTTTTGCTTGTAAATCTTAAAGTCCTTGGCGTTGGAGGGAAGTTTTCCACAGGTGGGAGGAGCCCAATCTTGTTGAAATAGATCAGTCCAAGGAAAAAAAGCTGCAGACCAAGATTTCTTAGCATTTAACATCTGAAAAGGAGGTAACTGCAAAGCTAAGGGCAGATTAGAAGACATAATCATAGGGATCATTCCATCAAAGAGCCTTCTCCATAACATATCAGGAGGCAGAACAGGTCCAACAGTATGCTGTGCATGTCCCACATGCAAAAAATCATAAAAAACTTGGTTAGGTCCAATTGGCCCCAAAGGGTTGTTGTTTGCCACTTGCACCAGACCCAACTGAAGCTCCTGACCAACAGGAACCACTTCTGAAGAGTTAGCTTATACAGAGTCCTCAACCACAATAGATTCCTGTGAATCCTGACACTCCTGATCCTCTTCCATATTATTTTGCTGCTGAGGATCCTGCCCATTAGCCCCATGATTCTCATTATTATGTTGCCAGTGAGCATGATCCCAACCAATTTCTGGGAATTGAGGTCCCACCCACAAATTGTTATTAGCAACCAAATTACCAGGGAGAGGGTGAGGGTTGCAATCAGGAGGCATCTGATCCACATCAGGAGGCAGGTTATCAGCAAAGTGAGCCGAGAGAATAAAAACAGCAGCAGTCCAAGACTCAATAACCCCTCCAACTGAGGGAAATTTACCAAAGTACACGTCACGAGGCACCAAAGCAGGGGAAGGGAAAGAAGCATAAACCAGAACCCTATCCTTGATTGGGTCATTACTATTCCAATAGTGAAACTTGCCGAAAGTGGAGACAACATTAGCAATGTGTTCATCAGTTCTGTAATCTGGTGGCACCCCCAAAAACATCAGCCAACCATGTCTAAAACCATGCTCAGCTCTATGATTCTCCGTATCATTAGAAAAAACAAATCTGACAAAGCTACCGTTCAACTGAAAATGACCATGATTAACAAGGGCATGACATGCATTAGGACCACTGAGTTGGAACAGACCAACACCAAAAACACTAGGCTAATCCTCCACCACATGGCGATTGAGCGCACCGACCAGAAATTGATGTACCTAATTCCTCCAATGATCAGTAAGAGCTACTGGCGGCCTTGGCTCCACAATGGCGACCACCCAAGATTGATGCAAGGGAGTGGGGTCTTGGGAAGCATAGTAGAAAGATCGAGGCAACCTAGATTCTCCATCGTCAATGATATCATGTCCCCATGGTAGCCAGACCAAGGGATCCACTTCCCAGCTCGCCATAGGAACGGAGCGATCTGGAGGAAGAGGAGAAGGCAGGGGCGGCGGAGAGTTCTGCGGAGGACACGCTTCAGAAACGACAAAACCTGTAAAAGTTGTAACGACCGGGATCTTTAGCACGGACTCTCTAGAGTCAGAATCAGGCCGGTTAGCACAAGATTTCTTAGGAACCCATCTTTGCAAACTTGAAGAGAAACGGTTCAGAAGGGCCCGTTTAACATGACCATAGTTGAAACATTGTTTACACCTGACTTGACGCTTACAAACCTCGACTTTATGGCCCATACTCAAGCATTTACTGCAATCCCAAGCTCTAAACACGATATCATCAACAACATCCTCAAATCCCATGGGATCAGAGTAAGTATCTTCATCTGAGTCTGTTAACTCAACCAGATTGGTGACAACAGGAGAGGAATTAAGAGTTGAAGCCGAAACCTCTGAGGCAACACCATCTAAGCTGACCGAAGAGACTGGAACACTCCTGGTTTCAGAAACTTTATGAACATAACCCTTGCAGGCAGGGTAAGATAGATCCTCAGCAAAATTAAGACGTCTAGGTCTTGAAGCATTAGACTTAATAATAGACTGAGGCTTCCCCTGGTTAAGAGCTTGAAGGCCAAGTTGCACCCTTCTTTTGGAGGGGCTGACTAAAGTCCACTCCAGATCAGATTCCAACTGCCACTCTTTGAATTATCTTAGACAATTAGGTCCACCACGGCCCCAAAGGTGAAAGAAACATTTAAACTTGGAGCAAACATATTTCCTCATTTTGATAATGTGAAAACCCACAACCTTGGAAGCCACACAAAAAGAGAAAACTCTATCACTAAGCAATGAAACCTTAAAAATCTTGTGAACCCCTCCAATAACTAATTCCATAGCCAAACTGACAGTGAGCTCATCCAATTTGAAGCAAGCTCTCCCAAAGGAAATCATAAGAATGAAATTCCTAGCCTTGTCTGTTCTTGATTGACGGTGGAACCGAAAGTTACAGGGGGTGCACAGATGCAATCTGGTGCGAGGTTTATGTATGAGTTGGGGAGATCCTCCTCGCCATGCCCTCCTGGCCTTTATATAGTTAGGCCAGGTCCCGGGGGTAGGTCGAGTCGGTTACAAGTTAGGGTTTTACCCGTGAATATTCTATCTACAGCATGGCCGTGTTCCCCAAGGAGTCGAACTTCTACTGGGCTTCGGCCACTCGGAGTCTCCTTGGGCAGCAAGTCTTCACGTGGGCCTTCCCTGGGCTGGACCGGGTATACAAATGTGAGATACCCGTAGGGCATATCCATGTCAGTAGCCCCTGAGTGTTCAGTAGAATTGTAGATTCGACTGGAGACTCTATAGTCTTTCGAGTGTTCTTCATCCGAACCTATTTTTTGGGTGAATATGTCAGTTCATAGGGATGTTGATACGTGTGCCTGACTCGCATGCCGGATCAGGGTCAGTTAACTTTCATTGGACAAAACAACACGATCTTCTTCAGACTCGAGTCCCCGGACTCGAATCCGGGACAATGCTGGCATAATTTGACTTAGGCCGTTGAGGTCTTATAGGAGTCGAATTCTAGTGTTTTAAATTAAGTACCCAACACATCCGTCGGATTTTTCATCGTGCCTGCTATCATGGTATGTGTAGAGGTCCCAACCTTTAATAAGGTAGAGATCCCTGTGTTTACAATGCTAGTCCCTGGATCAATAGCTAGCATCCACAGTTAAGATGTAATATGAAGAAACAAAGGTCATAATACAACTTTATAACCAGGAATAAAATAATTCATTACATCTTACATAGCTCATTTGGCTATCTCATTACAATGCAACAGAAATAAGTATAGTATGGGGTCCTTCATCTTCAAAGTGCCACATGCAATCATGTTGGTTGTAGACTTGTAATCCTAATCAACACATCTCACTAACATCAAACAAACCTGCAACATAATAAGTTACAGCCACAAGTGTCAATACATTTGAATTGTATTGGCAAGTGATACTATGGTAGTATAGTGGTATCTATCTTCTATATGCATTTCGCTAAGTGGAGCTTAGGCTTGCTTTTCTCAAAATAGATTTTCCTTATCATTGAAAACACTAAGTTTCTGCTTGACAAAAACACCCAAGGCATCTACCAATCCTTGATTGAAGATCCTTAACCCTTGTTTAACCACAAGTTTTTAACTTAGAAATTTGGATGAGGACATTCTTGATAGTTTCCATGTCTTGATGATCAAATTGTCCTTTGCCATGGACATGGCTAAGTACTTAGATTTTACACTCTACAGAGGTGGTGCACTTTCCCCACAAGACTTGGTTTCACCAAGACAAGATCTTTCAGAAGCCTTCCCTTAGACCGGAATGGACGCGCTCCAACCTATCAAACCCCTACCACCAACTGTCCATTTGTCTAAGTTATTGCAACCTATATGATCTAGGCAGAGCCCATAAAGCCATGTGGCTGCACTTGAAGCTTCTCAACATTTTGACATCTCAAATCTCTTTGTTCCTGGGTGGCATTCCACAAGTGAGATACCAAGTTTTCCCAAGTATACTGGACTTGGTGATGCCCAAGTTTTCCCCATCATACTGGACTTCCATAACCACTCAACACAAACCATTATTTCCATTCCACCCAGGTGATTCATTTATTTAGTTGTTTTATTAAACAAAACACAAGTCCTTGACTTAGAAATATTCCATAACATGAATATAATCCACCCTTGTTTTCTACTAGCTAAGCTAAGCATGATAGTAGTAGGAATATTAACTTAGAAAAATTCTACTAAGGTTTCATCTACTAGGATTTCCCATGGCATAGTTTATACTTAGAAAAAATTCCATGCAAGACCTACTTAGAAATATCACTAATGCATAGTGAAAATAATGGTACAAAAAGTATGAAGCATCACTTTCCTTTTAGGTAGAGAATATAAGTTCACTCCTTGATCTTGCAATGATCACACTCTTCAAATTCCACTACAATTCAATCAAGCAAGCAAAACTTCAAACTACCATTCAAGCAAACATCACCTAAAATAATAGAAACAAAGCAATGCATGCAAGCATGCTAAAGATTGTTTTATTTGGAAAAGTGGTTTCTAATAGGTTATAAACATTCTAAAACACCTATTGGTCATTTTATATAAGTGGCAAAATCATTTGCAAAATATTTTACTTATAAATCATTTTTAAAACAAATCAATATTTTATGTGGTTGAAAAATGCTTTTAGCAAATAAAAGAAATAATTTTTATAGGGTTCACATAATATATTTTTAATTCTAAAACTTGGTGTTTGGGGTCAAAGAGTTTAATCCAAATCATTTCCCAAAGGTTTTTCTCCAAAAAGTATTTTTTTAACATATAACAACATTTTTTTGACTAGAAATGTTCTAAATCAAAGATTTATTCTTTTGCCTCACAAAATATGTTTTTGAATCCACAGGTTCGTTTAATATGGTCAGTAGGTTCAAAACAATCCATTAGCCAAAGATTTTATCACAAAAAATAATTTTAGAATGAATTTTATATTCAAATTATGCCTACACAAGTTTCTGCAAAAACAACCATTTTACCATAAGCAAATAACTAAACAAAGTGCATGGTTGTATAGGGTTTGTTTTTCTGATTCCATTGATATACAATTTTCAAAATTTTGACACGTGGATCAAAAGTTATGCAATTTACAAGTTTGATCATCTAATAGAATAGTTTCTGGTTTTTAAATCTAAACCTAGGCCACCGTAACTACCTCGGTGAATTACGCTCCTAGTACAAGCCTGGATGTTCAGAAATGGTTGAAATAGTACGGTGGGGCCCAAATGCCACTCACAGGTAGACCTTTCGGCCGTCCCAACCATTTCCAAACATCGGGACAAGAACGGGCGGCGTAATCGGCAGGCGAAGGGATCAACTACATACACAAATGAGTATGTATGCAAGCCACCATACAACAGTACATCAGAGCCATTCCATCTAAAAAGAAAGGAAATATAGCAACGCCATACGGCAAGATCCAAATATCCTAGATAGATATAATAGTTTAGGATATCTCCTCATACATCAATCAACAGAGTAACAAGCGGAAGCGGAAGACAAAATCCGAGTACGGATAAGAAGCAAATCGGCATAAGATGCCCCATAAATAAGCACATCCCGCCCACAGATCTCACGGATCCCCGTTCCCGGAATCTCTACACCGAATGATCGTTGCCCACATCGTCCGTCTCTTCCACCCAGTATCCATCTTGCGAGTGTACCTGTTCATCTGAACCAATAATTTATCGTGTGAGACCCTAGGGGTACTCAGCAAGTCTTTATGCCTCTAAAGGGGACACAACCTGGGGTGACGCAATTGCAGCAAAAGATAAACCCTAGCAATTCTATAGATACTCGCTAACCATCCGCCCAACCAGAGATAGACGGATGTCCGTGAATTAATAACAGCAGTTATAACAGTAATAACGGTAATATCCACAGATCCATCCTCCTCCTCGCTTACCGACGAGGAAGCGGACGAACAACCCCCCATCCGTTGGCAGTTTTATTATCCATTCCGTGAGTATTGCACTATTTACTAGTCAGGTACCTAGTCTAGTCGAGTTTAAAACGGTACTTTAGTTATAGTTGTCTATGATCGAGAAACTGTGCTCCAAGTCGTCCATAACCGCGGACACAGCTTTCAGAAAGTTTTACCCTGCAGGGGTGCACAAATAGCAACACACACTCGATATGCCTCGGAAAAACCAAATCAAAACCCAACGAGGCAGTCACGACAAAGCGATCACAGGATTCAGAAATATTTCAGGGGGCCACCCCATTGAGCTACCCGCAACGAAGTTAGCTGACTCCGAGACGGACTCAAGGTTTGCGTCAATGGCTGTGAACGACTGGGAACCCGAAAATGTGACTGGGCTTGTCGACACCGCGAAAACACTCCGCTTTCCTAAACAATACAGTGTGCTCCTCGCACAATCTTAAATAAAGCAGTAAAGCATGGCATAAGTACAGGATAGTCATTAAAACCTCAAACTAGTTTGTGGCCCCGAGAAATAAGAATGAATCAAGCTCTGGCTTAGGGGGGTCCATAAGGCTGGATAGCGCGAATATTCTTGGAACAGGAATCAAGTACTCGGGGTCTTACGGGACACAAGTGAGCCTGAAAAACCAAATAGCGAATATGGCTCACCGATGCCACTTTCATTAGTTATCCCATTACTACTCAGGTTAAGTTGTTTAGGTACCTCGTTATCCATCAGACACTCACATACCCTACACATGCTGTTCTACGACTCGCATGGCTCAAACAACTCCTCTAGTAATGGCTCATGGGATGGAGGAACAAGCTTCGGTGGGGTTTAAAAGTGAAGGCTATGCAATACTTGGGATTCAATTTAATGCAATCGCGACTCAAATGATGCAAGAATAAGATAGAGGCAATAGGTACTATATGTATGCAAGCATGTGGTAGTGCTTGCCTGGCAGCTCAGTTGAAGCAAAGGATGGATCTGGGTAGTGCTCCTGGTTCTCCTGATATATCCCCTGCTCAGCGTCTATTCGAAGAAGAACCAAACAAACAAGGGCCAACATAAATAAAGTGCGCAAGCATATGAATAAAATGCATCAAGCAAACAATCATGCCATGATGAATGATGCACAATTTGCATGGCATTAAGGTAGCATGGCATGGGTGAGGTGTGGAAACAATAATAAAGCATTTTATTTAGTTTTGGCCCCAATTTATTCTCATATTAGTTGCTGTTCACTTTATATTTATATGATGCATGTCTCAAATCAAACCATGGAAGGCATAAACAGAAAGGTCTCGTCGAGCTAATCATTTTAGACATATTATTTCTTAAATTTGGAGTTATAAAACAGAAGATATTAATTATTTAAGGAAAAAGGGCATTTAATGTAATTTTAATTAACTTGGAAAACTAAAGTGTTCAAAATATATTTTGGATTGCATATTTGAATTCCTCACATTTTTCTGATTTGAAAACATATATTACATGTATTAATTGGATTTGTATTTTAAAAGTTATTTAAAAACAGAAATAAATTTGAATTTGAATTAATTTTGAAAAGATTTGAATTAAAACAGATTACAGGAAAAACTTTTTATACCCAGACAGACTCAGACCCAGACACTGATGAGTGGGGCCGTTGCTGACTGGGCCGACGCAAGTACAGAAAACGTTTTACACCGCAGCTGCTGCTAGCCCGTGAGACAGACAGGTGGGACCTGCTGACTCGCAGGCCCACCTGACAGAGCGAGGTGGAGGCTGACCACGTGGCTCTGTGGGGGGGACTACGGGTTGAGTTTTAAAAGTCCAGGGGGTTCTCTGCAAAGCGGTAACAGACACCGACGGGTGGCCCTAGAGGGAGCGTGGGTTGCGAGACAAAAAGGTGGGGGGGTATGCGCAAAAGGCCACGGCCGTACTGTTGTTCTTCCTCGCGTCTGCGGACAGGTCGGTGACGAGCGCGCGGGGCTCGAACCGGGGACCTGCGGGCGTGCACTGGGGTGGCGAACCAGTGCAGCTAGGTGGGCTAGGTGACAGGAGAGCGGGCGGGGCCTAGATAGGGCTGCGATGCGGCCGGGAGCGAGCGGACAGACACGTGCAGCGACGCGCAGAGGGTGCTCGACGAAATTTCCGGCGAGGCTAGGGCGTTACAGAGAGGCGGAGCGTGTCCAGGGGGGTCATGGGCTCACCGGGAGGTCGTTGGTGGCGTTGGATCGGGTCGGCGAGCAGCGGAACGACGAGGACGCAGACGGACGGCTCGGGTTAGGGTTTCGGGGAGGCGCGTCGGTACTGGCGGCTCCGGTGCTCCTCTTCGTCGACGGCGAGTACAGGGCGTATCAGGGGACCCTCCTCGAACTCCCAGGCCACTCCACGGTCTCTCTGCACGCCTGGATCAACGGGACGTGGCGGAGGCCGACGGTGGCTAGCGTCGGGGGTAGCTGCTGGCGGAGAGGAAGGGGAGGAGCGGCAGGTGCCTGGGGGGATCTGGGAGAGGCCAGAGAGGCGAGGTGGAGGAGATAAGGCAGAGAGGGAAAGGGAGACGCCGTGGGGGAGGGGTAGATGGAAAAGGTGGCTCGGCCACCTTTTTCCTCCTCTTCTCTCTCACGTGCTCGATCTGGGCAGGTAGGGGTGGGGCAGATGAGGCTTCCAGGTGGGGTAGGGCAGACCAGGGTCGGGGTGGTTCGGGCTGGGGCCCCTAGGGCAGAGAGAAAGGAGAGGGAGGGACGTAGGGAGCTCGGGCTAGGGTTGGGAGCTAGGCTCGGGTAGAGAGGGGGTATGGCTCGGGGTGGCTAGGGTTTGGTTGGGGCTGGGGGTAGCTAGGTGGCCAGCTAGGTAAGAGAGAGGGGGAGGCCGAGAGAGAGAGAGGTGGTGGACTTAGGGTACTTAGGGTTTAGAGAGGGGGAAGGTTAGATGCTAGGGTGTCCTTTTGTCAAGATCAAGCCAAGCACAAACCAAACCCCAACAAGAACAAGACAAGAAAAGAGGGAAAAGGTGGTGATGGTAAGGATGGTATGGTGATGAGGTTTAGGCATGATCAAACAAGACCAAGCCTAAGGGGTAGAGAGAGAGGATCCATTTTAAAAACAAATAAAATCAAATGTTAAGCTAAAGGAGTACTTGCATGGGCCATGCATAATTAATTAATACCATGTTTTATCTTTGTGGAAACAAGATTATTTACATGGCATTTTCTTATGCATTCCAAAGTGTGGAGTAAGGCCCAAGCAAGAGAATTTTAAGGAAAGTTCCAAGTGGAAAATAGATGGAGATGATCATGTTTGAGTAAGCTTGGGACTTGCTAGTGTGTATGTGCCACTAGTCATTTAGTAAGTCCAACAATATTCCAACATGATAATAACCCCAAAACAATCCATATGGAAGCCATGAAAAAGGTTCCACTCACAAAGCATGCAAAGGTGGCCATGTGGCTCTCCACATTTCCATATTGTGAAAACAACATTATTGATATATGAAGAGAGCATGTGGAAAAGAATTGGATCCATCCCAACCCACATGAGCTAGAGGTAAAACCAATAAGTGCCAAGCTCATATTTAGTTGGATGGTGGAATTATAAGGTGGTGAAAGAAAGGTGGTGGAGTTAATAAGAGATATGCCCCCAACTCAACTTGGGCATTAAACAATATATCCAGAACCAAATACAATATCAAGAGGCAAAATACAATTAATAATGCATATGAGATAAGAACCAAATGGAAAGGGTTTTATAGGATGCTCAAATGCAAGGAGGCATGATGACATGAGCATGATATTATATGTTTGAAGTAGCCATTATATTACTAGACCAAGTAGCATTACAATTGTTAGACAATTGGGATGCTACAACTCTCCCCCACTAAACAGGAATCTCGCCCCGAGATTCTAGGAAGAAGAAGACACAAAGAGGGTAGGATACTTGGCACGGAGCTCATCTTCACGTTCCCATGTGGCTTCATCAACAGAATGGTGCGACCACTGCACCTTGCAGAACTTGATGGACTTGTTGCGAGTCCTTCTTTCTGCGACTTCAAGGATTTTTGTGGGGTGTTCTTGATAAGACAGGTCTTCTTGGAGATTGATAAGCTCATGGTCCTGCCGGGATCCTTGAAGCACTTCTTGAGCTGAGAGATGTGGAAAACATCATGGACCTTGAGTTTTTCCGGGAGCTCAAGAGCATAAGCAACTTCTCCTCTTCTTCCACGAACTTTGAAAGGACCGATGTATCTAGGAGCCAGCTTCCCTTTGATACCAAAGCGGTGCGTGCCTCTCATGGGAGTGACACGAAGGTAAACGAGATCACCAGGGACATACTCCATGTCCGTGTGCTTCCTGTCATAATTGCTCTTCTGGCGACTTTGAGCAATCCTCAGGTTTTCAAGAATGATGTGAACCTTCTCCTCCGCTTGAGTCACAATGTCAAGGCCAAACAAAATTCTTTCTCCTGCACCCGACCAACCAATCGGAGTTATGCATTTGCGACCATAGAGAGCCTCAAATGGTGCCATCTTTAGAATTTTCTGGAAGCTATTGTTGTAAGAGAACTCAGCATAAGGAAGGCATTCTTCCCACTTCATGCCAAAAGAGATGACGCAAGCACGAAGCATATCCTCCAGAATCTGATTGATCCTTTCAACTTGTCCTTGCGACTGAGGGTGGTAAGCTGTGCTGAAGTTCAACTTTGTTCCCAAAGCATTTTGGAAACTCTCCCAGAACTTGGAAGTGAAGATGCTTCCACGGTCTGAACTGATCTCGAGAGGAACCCCATACAGAGAGACAATTCTGTTGATATAGAGCTCCGCCAACTGAATTGCAGAAATGGTTTCCTTGACGGGGAAGAAGTGAGCCACTTTAGAAAGCCTGTCAATGACAACAAAGATTGCATTGTTGCCCTTCTGCGACCTCGGAAAACCAGTGATGAAGTCCATCTCTACTTTCTCCCATTTCCATTCCGGGGGCTTCAATGGCTGTAGAAGACCGGAAGGTTTCTGATGGACAGCTTTAACTCTGCGGCAGACATCACACTCCGAGACATACTTGGCACAATATCTTTTCAAACCCGGCCACCAATATTGTGTTTTCAAGTCCATGTACATCTTTGTGCTGCCAGGGTGGATAGAAAGAACAGAATCATGCGCCTCCTTGAGAACTTGCTCTCTCAAACCCGGGTAGTTCGGTACAAACATCCGGTGTTCAAAGAAAAGCGTGCCTTGATCATCGACGTGGAAGGACTCATACTTTGGAAGCTGAATCCTGGAGATGATCTTTCTTGTGTACGGATCACCAAGCTGAGAAGAGCGAACCTTTTCTTCCAAGAGAGGAGTTGCTAAAAGGTTCAGGAGATACCCTTGTTCCACAATTTCAAGGTTGAGCTGACGGAATTCCTCGCACAAGAGAGGTTGTTGTTCTTCCATCATGAGGTTGTTGACATAAGCTTTGCGGCTGAGAGCATCTGCCATGACATTAGCTTTGCCCGGAGTGTAGTTGATGGTCAAATCGAAGTCATTGATTGCTTCAATCCATCTCCTTTGCCGAAGGTTGAGATCGGGCTGAGTAAAGATATACTTCAGACTCTTGTGATCAGAAAAGATCTCACAACGGTTTCCAAGCAAGTAGTGCCTCCATACTTTCAAAGCAAAGACAACTGCTGCGAGCTCGAGGTCATGTGTAGGATAGTTGATCTCATGCGTCTTCAACTGTCGAGAGGCATAAGCAACAACTTGTTTTTCTTGCATGAGGACCGCACCCAATCCATGCAAAGAGGCGTCACAGAAGATCTGAAACGGCTTGGATGTATCCGGAGGAACCAAGACTGGTATGGAAGTGAGCTTCTCTTTGAGTGTCTCAAAGCTTGCTTGACATGCAGGAGTCCAAAGGTATTTCTTGCCTTTCTTGAGGAGATCGGTAAGAGGCTTCGCTATCTTCGAAAAGTTCTGAACGAAGCGACGGCAATAACTAGCCAAACCAAGGAAACTCCGCACTTCTTTGACATTAACAGGCGGAAGCCATTCAACAATTGTCTTCACAGTTTCCGGATTGACTGCAATGCCCTTGGCAGAGATGACGTGACCAAGATAGGTTACTTGAGGCAGCCAAAACTCACACTTGGAGAACTTTGCATACAAGCGGTTCTCACGAAGCTTGTTTAGGACACACCGGAGGTGTTCTTCATGCTCTTCTTGTGACTTAGAATAGACTAGGATGTCATCTAGGTAGACCACAACGAACTTGTCAAGATACTCCATGAAAACCGAGTTCATGAGCCTCGAGAAGGTGGCAGGTGCGTTGGTGAGACCGAAAGACATGACCGTGTACTCATACAGGCCATAGCGGGTGGTGAAAGCTGTCTTAGGAACATCTTCCTTGCGAATCTTGATTTGGTGATAACCACTTCTCAAGTCAAGCTTAGAGAATACCACAGCTCCAGCTAGCTGATCAAAGAGATCATTAATCCGCAGAAGGGGATATTTATTCTTGATGGTTTTAGCATTGATAGCCCGATAGTCAACACAAAGTCTATCAGTCTGATCTCGCTTCTTCACAAAGAGAGTTGGGCTACCCCAAGAAGAAGTACTGTGCTGAATAAAACCCAACTTCTCTTGTTCATCAAGCTGCCGTTTGAGTTCAGCCAACTCAGCAGGACCCATTTTATAAGGCCGCTTGGAGATAGGAGCGGTACCAGGTTCAAGCTCAATAACAAACTCAACCTCACGATTCGGAGGCATACCTGGCAACTCTTCAGGAAAGACATCTGGGAACTCACAGACCACCGGAACACTCTGAATAGCTTCCATAGCATCAACATTCAGAGCCGCCAAAGAGAAAAGCTGGATAGCAGGAGTCAGACTTGGAGAATAGACTATATGGCCTTCATGAATCTTCAGAGAAACCGAGCGTTCAGCACAATCAATCACAGCTGCATTTGCTGTCAACCAATCCATGCCCAAGATGACATCAATGTCAGAATTGCCCAGAATGATCAAAGAAGCCGAGAACGAAGAGCCACCAATCTCAATTTGATTGCCATGGCTGATTTTAGAAGCTGCCATTGTTGCTCCAGGAGAAAGGACCATTAACCGCTTCAGGAGAGGATCCATAGCTAACTCATTCTCATTTGCAAACTTGTGAGACACAAAAGAATGCGATGCACCAGAATCAAACAAAACTCGTGCAGGGACTGAGTTAACGGAAAGCATACCCATCACAACTCCAGGCACATGCTCAGCTTGAGCGGCGTTGACACAGTTGGCACGAGCAATAGCAGACCCGGGCTTGGTGTTGATGTTGAGAGCCCGAGGTGGTGGTGCACGAACCAAAGGAGAGCTTGCCGCAGATCTTGGAGGGGATGGAGGAAGAGCCTTGTTCTTCAACGGACAGTTCCATTGTTGATGCCCAGAGTCTCCACAAGTGTAACAAGCACCAGGTGGACGTGGAGCAACGTAGCCAGGGACTCCGCCAGGCGCTCCAGGGTAGTGGTGGTTGTAGCCCCTGGGAGCAGCAGTGAGGAAGTTTGGTGGCCTCGCCGCGTAGCTTGAAGGTCTTGGTGGAGCCGGGAGCGACGGTGGGGTGTTAGGAACCCAGACACGACGCTTAGAAGGAGCTGACATAGCTGAAGAGCTTGCTTCATCACGGCTGTGTTTCTTTGACTCCTCAAACACTTGCCTACTTGCCTCTTCCTGCAGAGCTGTATGCTGAAGTTCCAGAAAAGACGCCGGCCTTGCATGTGTGATTGCATACTTAATCGATGCATTGAGCCCTTGCCTGAACCTCTTTTGCTTCTTCTTGTCATCAGAGATCTCATCGCCACCATAACGAGAAAGGTTCATGAAGTTCCTGATGTAGGTATTGACATTATCATTGCCCTGCTTCAGGTTAAGAAACACTTCCTTCATTCTCTCCATGACAATTTCCGACAGATACTGCTCTTTGAAAGCTCCAGTGAACTGTTCCCAAGTAGGCTGAAACCCAGTGCAGTTTGGCTTCAGGTAATTCTCCCACCAGAGAGCTGCATCTCCCTTCAGAAGGTGAGTAGCACACTTTACCCATTCTTGCTCAGGAACATCAGCAGTAGCCAGTAACCTTGACATCTCACGCAACCAATCATCAGCATCAAGTGGTTGATCAGAAACATCAAACTGGCGAGGGTTGAACTTCAGGAAGCTCTTGATGTCTCCTCGCTTGGGAGGTGGAGGTAGCGGAACAAACTCATTCCTCCTGACACTTTCCTCAAACCGCTGCTGGTTCTGCTGCATTGCTGCCAAGGCATTGGCGATGCTTGACAACGCTGCCCCCAGTTCGGGTTGTATGTCCTCCTCAGAACGGCGTGGTGGTGCCATCCTGTTATTGATATAACACACAAGTCAGTACTATGATGGAGAATAATAATAATCCAAAATAGTACCAAGATGGAATTAATCAAGATTAAAGGATACAATTTACTAAGATGATATTAAAATATCAACGAAGTTGAAAGCACCTAGAAGATATGAAGCATATCGCACACGACTAAAAAGGAGTGTGGTACACAAATATATCAAAGAAAAATTTTCCACAAATTTCGGCATTAAAATACCAATAGATGCGAAAAATCACTTAACGAATCAAGATTAGTGACTCTACCAACTCAATATACAAGAGCAATAATAAAAGTAGTGGTATGGTCGCGACTCCATCCCGCACTCAAATCATTACTCCGCACATGAATAAGTAAAACACATATCTCAACACCTTCTTCTCACGATAACCTAAAGATTAGCGACTACGGAAACAAACACCCTAAAGAAGATAACGTCGGATAACAAAGAGTAAGACAGATCGCGTCGGTTTGCAAAAGCCTGTTGGTATGGAATGTACTAACAGTTGATAACCAAAGGCAGATTAGATAACAACTTGGATGCAACAGATAGACAAGGAATTACACACACACACTCACACACACAGATACACAACCTATGGTACTACGGAAACCCAGAACACGTGAATCCTAGTTTGAATTTAAGAGGAGGATTGAAAACGTTACACTTCCTTACCATAAAAGAGTGGTGGTTGGGTAAGAAAAAAAGTGGAAGCAGTCCTACTCTCGCGTTTTGTTTTTCCCTAGTATACATAACTACCAAAATATTTGCTAGACATACAACGACCATTTTGCTGAGACCCTGAAGGTCGGGATGGCTCTGATACCAATTGTAACTACCTCGGTGAATTACGCTCCTAGTACAAGCCTGGATGTTCAGAAATGGTTGAAATAGTACGGTGGGGCCCAAATGCCACTCACAGGTAGACCTTTCGGCCGTCCCAACCATTTCCAAACATCGGGACAAGAACGGGCGGCGTAATCGGCAGGCGAAGGGATCAACTACATACACAAATGAGTATGTATGCAAGCCACCATACAACAGTACATCAGAGCCATTCCATCTAAAAAGAAAGGAAATATAGCAACGCCATACGGCAAGATCCAAATATCCTAGATAGATATAATAGTTTAGGATATCTCCTCATACATCAATCAACAGAGTGACAAGCGGAAGCGGAAGACAAAATCCGAGTACGGATAAGAAGCAAATCGGCATAAGATGCCCCATAAATAAGCACATCCCGCCCACAGATCTCACGGATCCCCGTTCCCGGAATCTCTACACCGAATGATCGTTGCCCACATCGTCCGTCTCTTCCACCCAGTATCCATCTTGCGAGTGTACCTGTTCATCTGAACCAATAATTTATCGTGTGAGACCCTAGGGGTACTCAGCAAGTCTTTATGCCTCTAAAGGGGACACAACCTGGGGTGACGCAATTGCAGCAAAAGATAAACCCTAGCAATTCTATAGATACTCGCTAACCATCCGCCCAACCAGAGATAGACGGATGTCCGTGAATTAATAACAGCAGTTATAACAGTAATAACGGTAATATCCACAGATCCATCCTCCTCCTCGCTTACCGACGAGGAAGCGGACGAACAACCCCCCATCCGTTGGCAGTTTTATTATCCATTCCGTGAGTATTGCACTATTTACTAGTCAGGTACCTAGTCTAGTCGAGTTTAAAACGGTACTTTAGTTATAGTTGTCTATGATCGAGAAACTGTGCTCCAAGTCGTCCATAACCGCGGACACAGCTTTCAGAAAGTTTTACCCTGCAGGGGTGCACAAATAGCAACACACACTCGATATGCCTCGGAAAAACCAAATCAAAACCCAACGAGGCAGTCACGACAAAGCGATCACAGGATTCAGAAATATTTCAGGGGGCCACCCCATTGAGCTACCCGCAACGAAGTTAGCTGACTCCGAGACGGACTCAAGGTTTGCGTCAATGGCTGTGAACGACTGGGAACCCGAAAATGTGACTGGGCTTGTCGACACCGCGAAAACACTCCGCTTTCCTAAACAATACAGTGTGCTCCTCGCACAATCTTAAATAAAGCAGTAAAGCATGGCATAAGTACATGATAGTAATTAAAACCTCAAACTAGTTTGTGGCCCCGAGAAATAAGAATGAATCAAGCTCTGGCTCAGGGGGGTCCATAAGGCCTCCCGGATGTGGATAGCGCGAATATTCTTGGAACAGGAATCAAGTACTCGGGGTCTTACGGGACACAAGTGAGCCTGAAAAACCAAATAGCGAATATGGCTCACCGATGCCACTTTCATTAGTTATCCCATTACTACTCAGGTTAAGTTGTTTAGGTACCTCGTTATCCATTAGACACTCACATACCCTACACATGCTGTTCTACGACTCGCATGGCTCAAACAACTCCTGTAGTAATGGCTCATGGGATGGAGGAACAAGCTTCGGTGGGGTTTAAAAGTGAAGGCTATGCAATACTTGGGATTCAATTTAATGCAATCGCGACTCAAATGATGCAAGAATAAGATAGAGGCAATAGGTACTATATGTATGCAAGCATGTGGTAGTGCTTGCCTGGCAGCTCAGTTGAAGCAAAGGATGGATATGGGTAGTGCTCCTGGTTCTCCTGATATATCCCCTGCTCAGCGTCTATTCGAAGAAGAACCAAACAAACAAGGGCCAACATAAATAAAGTGCGCAAGCATATGAATAAAATGCATCAAGCAAACAATCATGCCATGATGAATGATGCACAATTTGCATGGCATTAAGGTAGCATGGCATGGGTGAGGTGTGGAAACAATAATAAAGCATTTTATTTAGTTTTGGCCCCAATTTATTCTCATATTAGTTGCTGTTCACTTTATATTTATATGATGCATGTCTCAAATCAAACCATGGAAGGCATAAACAGAAAGGTCTCGTCGAGCTAATCATTTTAGACATATTATTTGTTAAATTTGGAGTTATAAAATAGAAGATATTAATTATTTAAGGAAAAAGGGCATTTAATGTAATTTTAATTAACTTGGAAAACTAAAGTGTTCAAAATATATTTTGGATTGCATATTTGAATTCCTCACATTTTTCTGATTTGAAAACATATATTACATGTATTAATTGGATTTGTATTTTAAAAGTTATTTAAAAATAGAAATAAATTTGAATTTGAATTAATTTTGAAAAGATTTGAATTAAAACAGATTACAGGAAAAACTTTTTATACCCAGACAGACTCAGACCCAGACACTGACGAGTGGGGCCGTTGCTGACTGGGCCGACGCAAGTACAGAAAACGTTTTACACCGCAGCTGCTGCTAGCCCGTGAGACAGACAGGTAGGACCTGCTGACTCGCAGGCCCACCTGACAGAGCGAGGTGGAGGTTGACCACGTGGCTCTATGGGGGAGACTGCGGGTTGAGTTTTAAAAGTCCAGGGGGTTCTCTGGAAAGCGGTAACAGACACCGACGGGTGGCCCTAGAGGGAGCGCGGGTTGCGAGACAAAAAGGTGGGGGGGTATGCGCAAAAGGCCACGGCCGTACTGTTGTTCTTCCTCGCGTCTGCGGACAGGTCGGTGCCGAGCGCGCGGAGCGCAGCGCGCGGGGCTCGAACCGGGGACGTGCGGGCGCGCACTGGGGTGGCGAACCAGTGCAGCTAGGTGGGCTAGGTGACAGGAGAGCGGGCGGGGCTTAGATAGGGCTGTGATGCGGCCGGGAGCGAGCGGACAGACACGTGCAGCGACGCGCAGAGGGTGCTCGACGAAATTTCCGGCGAGGCTAGGGCGTTACAGAGAGGCGGAGCGTGTCCAGGGGGGTCGTGGGCTCACCGGGAGGTCGTTGGTGGCGTTGGATCGGGTCGGCGAGCAGCGGAACGACGAGGACGCAGACGGACGGCTCGGGTTAGGGTTTCGGGGAGGCGCGTCGGTATTGGCGGCTCCGGTGCTCCTCTTCGTTGACGGCGAGTACAGGGCGTATCAGGGGACCCTCCTCGAACTCCCAGGCCACTCCACGGTCTCTCTGCACGCCTGGATCAACGGGACGTGGCGGAGGCCGACGGTGGCTGGCGTCGGGGGTAGCTGCTGGCGGAGAGGAAGGGGAGGAGCGGCAGGTGCCTGGGGGGATCTGGGAGAGGCCAGAGAGGCGAGGTGGAGGAGATAAGGCAGAGAGGGAAAGGGAGACGCCGTGGGGGAGGGGTAGATGGAAAAGGTGGCTCGGCCACCTTTTTCCTCCTCTTCTCTCTCACGTGCTCGATCTGGGCAGGTAGGGGTGGGGCAAGTGAGGCTTCCAGGTGGGGTAGGGCAGGCCAGGGTCGGGGTGGTTCGGGCTGGGGCCCCTAGGGCAGAGAGAAAGGAGAGGGAGGGAGGTAGGGATCTCGGGCTAGGGTTGGGAGCTAGGCTCGGGTAGAGAGGGGGTATGGCTCGGGGTGGCTAGGGTTTGGTTGGGGCTGGGGGTAGCTAGGTGGCCAGCTAGGTAAGAGAGAGGGGGAGGCCGAGAGAGAGAGAGAGGTGGTGGACTTAGGGTACTTAGGGTTTAGAGAGGGGGGAGGTTAGATGCTAGGGTGTCCTTTTGTCAAGATCAAGCCAAGCACAAACCAAACCCCAACAAGAACAAGACAAGAAAAGAGGGAAAATGTGGTGATGGTAAGGATGGTATGGTGATGAGGTTTAGGCATGATCAAACAAGACCAAGTCTAAGGGGTAGAGAGAGAGGATCCATTTTAAAAACAAATAAAATCAAATGTTAAGCTAAAGGAGTACTTGCATGGGCCATGCATAATTAATTAATACCATGTTTTATCTTTGTGGAAACAAGATTATTTACATGGCATTTTCTTATGCATTCCAAAGTGTGGAGTAAGGCCCAAGCAAGAGAATTTTAAGGAAAGTTCCAAGTGGAAAATAGATGGAGATGATCATGTTTGAGTAAGTTTGGGACTTGCTAGTGTGTATGTGCCACTAGTCATTTAGTAAGTCCAACAATATTCCAACATGATAATAACCCCAAAACAATCCATATGGAAGCCATGAAAAAGGTTCCACTCACAAAGCATGCAAAGGTGGCCATGTGGCTCTCCACATTTCCATATTGTGAAAACAACATTATTGATATATGAAGAGAGCATGTGGAAAAGAATTGGATCCATCCCAACCCACATGAGCTAGAGGTAAAACCAATAAGTGCCAAGCTCATATTTAGTTGGATGGTGGAATTATAAGGTGGTGAAAGAAAGGTGGTGGAGTTAATAAGAGATATGCCCCCAACTCAACTTGGGCATTAAACAATATATCCAGAACCAAATACAATATCAAGAGGCAAAATACAATTAATAATGCATATGAGATAAGAACCAAATGGAAAGGGTTTTATAGGATGCTCAAATGCAAGGAGGCATGATGACATGAGCATGATATTATATGTTTGAAGTAGCCATTATATTACTAGACCAAGTAGCATTACAATTGTTAGACAATTGGGATGCTACAGCCACGTGGCGTGATTCTATTGGGCAAAAACGGTTCACGTGGATCAACAGATACAGGCCGTTGGATTAAAAGAAATCTGTGTGGCTCTGATCATCGCATACCCCTTCGTTAAGTGAAACTACCCTATCGCTCCGATCTGGATCTGATGGCTCCAGTGCCTCGACCAAAAACTGGCGGCGCTCACCGGTGGCATGCGGTGGCGCGGCTCTGACGGTGATGCTGCGGACGAACTAGGACACGCGGGAAAGAGTGAGGATGCTTACCAGAATCGCTGTGAAGCACTGATTCTCGTCGATGCTTTGGTTGGCCAAGGGGAGCACGGAGGCGTTGACGATTACTCGCCGGAGAGGTGCCTGGCATCGGGTGAGGTCTGTCGTCGTCGGGGGCGAGCTTGTAGGTCACTAGAAGGAAAGAGGAAGATACAGTCAGATGCGTGCGAGTGTGGTGGTTACAGGAGTATCAACTAGAGGATCAGGGGTGGTCTGCACTTACCAGGAGGACTCGCCGGAGTCGAGGCAGACGGCAGTGGAGCTCAGTTGAAGTCGTTGCCGTGGATACGGGGCACGCGCGCAAGAGAGGAGGGCACGGGAAGGTGCGCATGGGAGAGGGGAGCAGGCTCGAGTGGTCGAGGGGGCAAGGCTCGGCGAGGAGTGGCCGGAATCATTCGTGAGGCTCGCCGGAGACCGCGGTGGTGCGAAACAAAATTGGAGCAGCCCGGTGGCTCTCTGGTGACGTTGGTTGGGGGGAAATGGAGAGGAGAAGCAGGCTATCAATCGAGCGTGGTCTCGAGCATTGATTACTGATCCTTTATCGCGGAATTAAGCCGGGGAGGTAACGGCAGGAACGACCAACGAGGCGTGGTCAGCGGGCGGGTGAGGGAGATGATGATCTGGCGGTGGGGTCTGGCTGTCTGCGAGAGAGAGAGAGTGTGTGGGGTATCTGCGTCAGTGACTGGGCGGGTGCAAGGTTGAGTGGAAAACGCTTCGCTGCAGGGAGGGGAAGATGGGATAGTTGTTGGGTCTGCTGGGCTAGGCCAGATGGGTTGGGTTAGTTTCATTTTTTTATACTGAATGCTTTTCCTTTTTCTATTTTGAATTTCTGTTTTGATTTTAATTCAAACAATTCAAACTCCATTTGAATTCAAACCACCACCAAACTTTGTGTAAATTTTAATATTGTTTAACAATACAATCTAAAGTCAAATTTAGAACAATATTTTTATTCTTTTTAGGTATATTAATTATTTAAAGTAGGCCCTTGTTTCAAATCCAATTAAGATCAAATATATTTTCATCCCTTATTTAAATTTCAATTTTTCACAAAACCTTTTCAGTAGGTTTTATTTATTTATTAGGGTGTCAAATAATTCACTTTGAATTATTTGGAATATTTTTAATATAATTTATTAACTATTTAAATTGGGTATTTGTCTTTATTCCAATGAAATTAAGTATGGTTTTAATTCCATAATTTCACTTGGAAGATTTATTTGATCCCATTATTTCATTTGGATTCGGATTATACTCAATCCATTTATGGATTTGGCTAAGATTTAATTTGGCCTTTAAATATTCATTATTTAATATTTCTTTCTTTACCTTATAAAATCCATAACTTTTAATTTATAAATCCAAACTTGGTGATTCCAATTTGTAAAATCTTATTTAATAATTGTTTATCCTTTTAAATGTCTTTAGGATTATTTGGTCTCCATTTGGCATGGAATTTCAGATAGGTGCTTTATTAGTTTTGGAAATTCAATTTCCTTATCTTATTAAATTCATAAGGTTTTATCTATGGCTCCAAATTAAGTGAAACCAATTCATATGGTTTTATATTATTTCTATTTGTCATTCTTGATCATTTATAAATGTTTGTTGACAAAAAATTTATATGGATCAAATCTTTAGTCTTTGAGATAACTTGGAAATGTTTTTCTTCCAATAGAGATTTAGGGTTTTGGTTTATTTTCCAAGTGTTTAAATTTCAAGATGCATTTATGAAGAATGCATTCCACTTGATTTGAATTTAGTTGGATTCAGACATTAACCAAAGTTTGTTCAAGATGGGATTTTAAGTTTCCATTTAGAAACAAAAGTTTCTTTTCAGCCTAAATTTCAACAGTTATTTATTTTTCACATTACAAAATTTGGAAAATTTTGGGATGTGACAGGCTACCACCCTTAAAATAAATCTCGTCCCGAGATTTGGGAAAGATAGGGGTTACAAGTTGGCTTCAAGGCAACTATGGTACTACCACCCTTAAAATATTTCCAACTAGATTACTTCTTGGCTTGCTTGGGATCTTGATGAAACTTCTCTAGGCAGACATCTGCATAGTGTCCTTTGTTTCCACACTTGAAACATGTGACAAGGCTTAGATCCTTCATAGGCTTGTTTATCTTGTGCTTCATCTTTTCTGGACAATTGCTTGCATAATGTCCTTGGTTACCACAATTGTAACACGTGATAAGATTGAGATCTTCACGTATCTTCTGTGGACAAGTTGATACATAATGGCCTAGTTCTTTGCAGTTGTTGCACCACACTTGGCTAATCTCCTTATATTTTTGTTTCTTCTCAGGACATTCATTGGCATAGTGTCGCATCTCTTTGCAATGGCAACATTGCACTTGGCTTTTGTCTTTATTCTTCTTGGGTTTCTCCAAAGCTAGGAGTTCTTCTAGTTCATGCTCTTCATATCTTATCTCAAAGGTGGGAAAGTCTCCTGGTCTCCTTAATCTTTTCCTTGGATAATACATATGTTTCCTCTTTGGTCCATCTAATTGAGTCATATTGCATGGAGGTGCAAGATGAGATTTTCCTTTGCCTTCATGGGGGTTTACAATCTGTTGATGCACTCCACGTTGTTTCCTTTGTCGAACTATGGAATAAATGGGGCATTGGATAGGGACATGATTATTTTCTTCACATAGGAAACAAGTAGCTTGAGATGTGGGGCATTGATTTGTTGGATGTTTCTCCTCACAATTAGGGCATTGATCTTCATGCTCTTTGGAAGTGTGATCCTTGTCTCCACAAACATTGCAAGCTTGGGTTCCTTCTAGAATATCATCCTTGACATCCTTGTTGTCATAAACTCTTTGGGAAGGGTTGTCTCCCATGTTGATCATTTGATTTATCACCTTTTGCATCAATTGGGTTTGGGTTTCCAAAAACCTTTGCATGGTTGGGTCTAACTCATTGTTGTTGGCTAAAAACTGAGTTGTCACTTGGTTCAACTGGGTTTGGGTTACTATGAGTTCTCTCATGTTGATCCCTTGGTTGTTGTTGTTGTCACCATCCTTGATGTTATAGTTTCTTGGAGTAGTCATCTGTATGGGTTGGATTGGGATTAGAATAGGCAAAATATTTCTAAGGAAATAATTCTAATTACACACAACATAATTCACACAAGCAATGTGCAAACAATCACAAACAAAACTTCCACTCAATCAACAAGTTTCAAGAACATTTTTAGGCAACAAAATATTTTTGCTACACCACATAAGTTGGTGGGTTTGAACTAATCATTAGTATGGTGGTCCAACTATATGGTTCACTTGAGATCTTCCCATTATTCTTTGTTGTTTCTTCTTGAATGAGATCATGGTTTCCTTGGAAAAATTCTTGTGTCTTGGTCACAAAACTTCAAAGGTGATGATGGTTCCTTCTAAGTTGTGTTTCCTTAGTCTTCGAGTCTTGAGTAATATTTCCTGTCTCACTTGTAGTCCTTAGTGATATCCAAGTTGAAGTCCTTGGTGAAATTTGATGTCGAAGTCTTTGGCCATGGTTGAGGCTTTGTCCATCAAGTTTTTAAAAGGAAGAGATGTAGAATCAAAACCAAAAAGGTTGAGGAAATAGTTTACAAGATTGTTTTTAATAAGTTTTGGAACAAATATAACTCCTATTTTTCTAAGGGGTTTTGTCCAATCCTAGGGTTACAATCCTACAGGCAACACAGTGCTCTGATACCATCTGTAGAGGTCCCAACCTTTAATAAGGTAGAGATACCTGTGTTTACAATGCTAGTCCCTGGATCAATAGCTAGCATCCATAGTTAAGATGTAATATAAAGAAACAAAGGTCATAATACAACTTTATAACCAGGAATAAAATAATTCATTACATCTTACATAGATCATTTGGCTATCTCATTACAATGCAGCAGAAATAACTATAGTATGGGGTCCTTCATCTTCAAAGTGCCACAGGAAATCATGTTGGTTGTAGACTTGTAATCCTAATCAACACATCTCACTAACATCAAACAAACCTGCAACATAATAAGTTATAGCCACAAGGGTCAATACATTTGAATTGTATTGGCAAGTGATACTATGGTAGTATAGTGGTATCTATCTTATATATGCATTTCGCTAAGTGGAGCTTAGGCTTGCTTTGCTCAAAATAGATTTTCCTTATCATTTGAAAACACTAAGTTTTTGCTTGACAAAAACACCCAAGGCATCTAACAATCCTTGATTGAAGATCCTTAACCGTTGTTTAACCACCAGTTTTTAACTTAGAAATTTGGATGAGGAGATTCTTGATAGCTTCCATGTCTTGATGCTCAAATTGTCCTTTGCCAGGGACATGGCTAAGTACTTAGATTTTACACTCTGCAGAGGTGGTGCACTTTCCCCACAAGACTTGGTTTCACCAAGACAAGATCTTTCAGAAGCCAAATCTTGGTGAAACCAAATCTTGTGGGGAAAGTGCACCACCTCTGCAGAGTGTAAAATCTAAGTACTTAGCCATGTCCCTGGCAAAGGACAATTTGAGCATCAAGACATGGAAGCTATCAAGAATGTCCTCATCCAAATTTCTAAGTTAGAAACTTGTGGTTAAACAAGGGTTAAGGATCTTCAATCAAGGATTGGTAGATTCCTTGGGTGTTTTTGTCAAGCAAAAACTTAGTGTTTTCAAATGATAAGGAAAATCTATTTTGAGCAAAGCAAGCCTAAGCTCCACTTAGCGAAATGCATATAGAAGATAGATACCACTATACTACCATAGTATCACTTGCCAATACAATTCAAATGTATTGACCCTTGTGGCTGTAACTTATTATGTTGCAGGTTTGTTTGATGTTAGTGAGATGTGTTGATTAGGATTACAAGTCTACAACCAACATGATTGCCTATGGCACTTTGAAGATGAAGGACCCCATACTATAGTTATTTCTGCTGCATTGTAATGAGATAGACAAATGAGCTATGTAAGATGTAATGAATTATTTTATTCCTGGTTATAAAGTTGTATTATGACCTTTGTTTCTTGATATTACATCTTAACTGTGGATGCTAGCTATTGATCCAGGGACTAGCATTGTAAACACAGGGATCTCTACCTTATTAAAGGTTGGAACCTCTACAGTATGTTACTGGCAGAGCACAGTCAGGTGCATACCAGGCCATCTGATGATATCTGTAGGTCTTATCTTTGTGCCGTAGACACATCATCCGAAAAGATTTCACAGCGGAGGTGTTTCGAGTGACCAAGAAGACAATATCTCTCTCATCATAAGTTTGGGCAGAGTTTCCAAATAGATTTTGTCATGTGTTTTTTGACACATGTGATCCGTAGGATCTCATCCAAATAGTTTATAGGGTGCACGACCAGCGCTCCCTATGCGAGTAGCCCCCAGTGTCTGTTCGAGTCGTAGACTCGAGTGGAGACTTTAAATCTGCAAATGTCATTTACGCTAGTGCTTTTTCAAATGCATGATCAGCGCTCCCTATGGGAGTAGCCCCCCGAGTCCGTAGTGGAGTCGCAAACTCGACAAAGGACTTGAAGTTTTCTTAGAGGCAATATTTTCACCAAGTTAATTTCTCAGGTGCGCGGCCAGCACTCCTGATAGGATTAGCCCCCCCGAGTAGTCGATTGAGTCGTAGAGTCGAGTAATTACTTTTGTTGAGAAAAAAATTTGACCCGTAGTTGGCTTTTGCTTTGATTACGTCATTGCAGATGCTTGGTGAGTTCAACCGTCTACGGAAGCAGAGAAGATGCCACGAGACAATCATGGGTCCCACATTCTGACTTGGATTTGACTAGTCACACATAATTTTGGCGATAATCATGGTGTCTCATCGATTCCCATGCGTAATGGGTGGACTGCTCGTGACGGTTTGGGCGGATATTGACACATGTACGGTGTGATGAAGGGCACGCGTTAGGGTTTATGCATCAAAGGCTCCACTTCATCTTCTTTGTCCTTTTATACTATAGGGAAACTAGAGTAATTTTCTCCTTCGCGATTTTCTTTCATCTTCTCTGATGCTGCCATTTCTAGAGCTTGTGCTGCACACTGGACATCCTTCACATCTTTCATGCATCTTTCCTCCACGCTCATCGCAGTGCTTTCTGCACCGCTATGATGGGCAAGGATAAGAAGAGATCCTCCGCTGTGGCGGGATCGAGTGCCGCTGGCGCCACCAAGAAGGCCGCCGCCGCCAGCCGTGTCACCGATGGTGGGTGGCGGCGCTCCTAGATGAGGGATGTGGACCTGAACCGCATGCACGAGTCTGGCCTCATCTCCAACAACAAGAGTGACACCATACTTCCGAAGGAAGAGGTAATTCCAGACCCACCTGAAGGGTTTCGAGTTATGTTCTATGCCTTCGTTGTTGGTGGACTTTCTTTGCCTGCCCACGAATTTCTTCGTGGGCTACAACTCCACCAGTTGTCGCCCAATTATATTCTTCAGATTGCGTGTTTCATCATGCTTTGCAAGTGCTGGCTCTGTATCGAGCCACACTTCGGTCTCTTCAGGAGACTCTATTCTCTGAAGAGGCAATCTGGCACCGGTGGCGTCTATCCACTGGGTGGGTGCGGGATTTCCATCTGCCCCACTATCCAATTTTTCTACTTCTATCTATGCGATTCCATCCAGCAATGGTGGAACAAATGGTTCTACATCCGCGACGCCAAGCTTGACGGCCAACACTATGGGCTTGCTCCCTTTGACTCCAACAAGAAGATCATCCGAAAGCGCTCATGGTCAAATGACATCATGGAGGGTGAATCCGAGGAGGTGGAGAATATCTACCAATGAGTGGAGGAGTTCTAGTAGGTTCGAGGTAAAGAGGTTATTGGTGTTTATATCATCCGCACTTTCCTGAAGCGTCAGGTGTAGCCACTCCAAGTGAGGGCGCATCCGATGTTTTTGTACTCTAGCGCCAGCGACCCGACCAGAGTGTTGGCAGAGGAGATGTCCTCGACTGACCTCGACCGGGCACTTCGACCTCTGCTAAAGCAAAAGGCCGACGAGGAGTTTCCGGGGAAGTACCAGACTTCCCCTTTCATGCCAATAATGAAGTCCCTCACGTGAAACCTGTAGTTGCATGTAATGCCTTTTTTGAGTGCTTTTGCCTGTTCTTGTATTTGACTGAACTTTGCATTCGTCTTGTTCCATAGGATTTTAACGTGGCGGGCATGATGCCAACTCTTCCTGAGATGTTCGAGGCTATGTCAGATGGTGGGGATGCAGAGTCTAACTCTGAACTCCCCGCTACTCATTCGCCTACCACCGAAGCCCCCGAGCCAAGCGAAGAGATGTCTGGCAAGAGGTCCCAGAGTGAAAGTTCGGATGGAGCGCCACCGTCGATGCCAAGTGGTCCTGCCTTCCTTGAGCGTCATGCTAGGGACGATAGTTCGGCCTCCTCTATTGTTGTTGTGCCTGTTCGGGCCATGGCTCCTCAGCCGCCAGCCAAGAAGAATAAGAAGGAAAAGGAGGCGCCAGTTTTCAACCTCTCTGACATTCCGTCGTAAGTTTTCTGTTGCCTTTGAATTTGCAATGTGCTAAGTATTAGCTTACTGTCTTGTTGGTTAGCTTGAAATGTTTCGTGTGCTTCTTAGGAGGAAATCCTCAGATCAATCCCCCGAGGAGGAGCTTGACGAGATGCATGGGGACTCGAAGGTTGTTGCACCTTTCCCAAAGATGGTGTCCGACTCTGATGATGATCTTTCGAGCTCCTTGAGGCCAAGGGCTCGTACGGCCATTGCTCGAAAGATGCAAATAAGACTCTCGGAGTCTTTGGGTGACCACGTAAGTACCGTATCCTCTCTCATGAGTGAGCCCCCGAGCCCTCTTTTTTACTTAGCTTGATGCTTCCTTTCTGCAGCCCTTCATCCGCGATGTCAATCGCCAGAGCCAGCAATACCTTTCCTTGGAGGGCAACCTTAAGCAACTCCAAGGTTCTTAGATTTCTCCTTTTCGATTGCGAGTTCTAATACGTATCGTTTGTGCTAACTTTTCCTTGTTGAATATTGCAGATGAGAATAATGAGGCCCTCCGCAAGCTGAATGCACTCTAAAAGAGTCTTGGCCAGGTGGAGACCAAGGCAATGGATTCCGTAGAGGCTCTTTAGCGCCAACGGCATGAGGCCCAGGACCGTGAGCAGCAGCTTGCGGCTGCCATGACGTCTCGGGAGAAGGCCATGGCGGAGAACCTTATTGCTGCTGCCAAAGCGCTATCCGGTAAGCTACGTTACATTCCTTTTTGTAATCTTGCATTTCTTCGGATGTCTCATTTGTCCCAATCAAATTTTTCTACATCCTGTAGATGCTACTAGCGTTGTGTTTGATCGCAGCATCTTGGAGTATGGGATCCCATGGTGGATGCCTTCGTGGCGATCGAAGATCGCTGCAGCTCTGCTGTGGAATCTCTAGGCAAGGCCAAGGAGGTCCTCGCCTGCTTATACAAGGAGATCAATCCGAAGGGCCTCGCCCTTGACGATGTCAACTCCTTAGCGGAAGCCTTGGCGGGTGATGCCCCTGCGAGCTACAAGAGGGTGCATGAGGGTGTAGGTGCCGCCATGGGGCTGGCAATGGCGGTGGCGTCAGGCACACAGCTGGATCTTTAGCAGATCACCTCTGATGCGCTCAGATCAGTGTAGAGCTTCGTTGGGAGACCACAAGAGGAAGGTATGATGAGCATAACAGCAAGTCTTCCCTCGGAAATAAACCAAGGTTATCGAACCAGTAGGAGGAAGCAAGCGACTCAAAGGTGTTGCTAGCAACTTGGAAACCTGAACAACAAAAACTCAAGACTTTGGCCCAACGAATAGTGAGGTTGTCAATCTCACTGGTTTGCTGAAAATAAAGGATTAACTGTATGGTGTGGAAGGTAATAGTGGTTTGTAGATAGTAAACAGTAACAATGGAAGATGAATCAATGGTATAGATTTGACCAGGGTCCATAGTTCACTAGAGGTGTTCTCCTTAGATAAACAAACATGATCATGCTGGGTAAACAAATTACAATAGGACAATTGACAGGACTAAGCAAGGCATAACAATGCAATACTAGACATTCATGATCATACGACATTCGATTGGGCAAAAAAACAAGATACATAGACCACCATCTAACTGCATCTATGACTAGTAATCCACCTTCAGGTTATCATCCAAACCCCTACAGTATTAAGTTGCAAGCAACGGATAACTGCTTTAAGCAAAGTGTGTAAGGTAAACAATCCACTTGTTCCATGACCAAGAGACTGTTGTTTTATCCCTAGTGTCAACATCACATCTACAACCTTAGAGATTTCTGTCACTTCCCTTAGATTAAATAGAGGCATGAACCCACTACCGAGCATAAATACCCCTCTTGGAGTCACTATCATCTACTTGTCCAAGATAGCTACTAGAAACGGAGAGCATGCAAGATTTGAAACAACACATACATGATAGAATCAATGAGACAAAACCATTAATCAATCTGACATAGTAATGTCAATATCCATCGGATCCCCGCAAACACAAAATGCATGATTACAAATAGATGATCTTGATCATGAACAAAGCTCACAAGATCTAAACATGGTAGCACAAAGGAGGAGATACAACCATCTAGATACTACATGGACCCGTAGTCCAAGGTGGAACTACTCACACTTCATACCGGAGGCTGGCATGATGAAGAAGAAGTCCTTCGGGATGATCTCCCCTCTGGAAGGGTGTCGGGAAGAGCTTCAGATCCCCCTGATCTAGGGATGATGGTGGCGACGGCTACAGAATGTTTCATGGAAGATTGATCGGGTACTTAGGGTTTTGGTAACGGGTGGTCTTTATAGGCGAAGAGGCGATGCAGGGGGCAGCCAGGGTGGCCGCACCCCCTAGGCGCGGGCCCACCCAGGCCTTGCGGCCAGGGGTGTGGCCCCTTGGTGGCTCTCCTCCATCTCGTACTCTGGCTTCGTGTTCAACAATATGCATCAATCAATAAGTTTTGGGACAATGCACAAAGAACTAAGAATGGCAACTATGCTCTCTTAATTGGTGCCTAAGGATAGAAGGTGAAGACTCAATATAATGGTGGAAGAAAGGCCCTTCATAAAGGGAAGCAAGGATTTCACGTCTCAAAAAGAGCTTCCAAAGATTATGGTACTTGTTAGCTTTCAGACCTCATTGCCCCTATCATAAGCATCTTGAAGTGATTAAGGTTAAAGTGAACAAACTATGGAGTATATGCTTGACAAAGTATAAGTTGGCAATCTCATGTCCCTTGAATACGAGGGCCGCTCCTCATGCTACTCAACTTTAGTCACCCGTAAGTTCTTGTCATAGTAAGTACATGTGTATCATAGAGAACCGCCAACGGGGTACCCCTTGCACATGGTCCAGGAGGTATCCCATAACCAAAATGACAAGGCAAGAAGACAATGAGCATATTAGCAATCTTCTTATTTACCATGGGAATATGGTGTTTTTTCTCTCTTTCCTCTTTTCTCAATATTTCTCTTTTTTATAAGAAGAAAGCTTCATAGATTGCTCACTATGGTGATGCTGCAAGTTTCCACCATGATTAGGCATGGCTTAGGATAGCGGCCCAGGCGTTTCTCTAACACACATACATAACTCCACGGACTTACAAGCTTCCATTTTATTTCACATCGACGACATCCATAGACAAAAGAGCATGATATCAACTGTGTACAAAGTACAAGTGCAATATTGAAAGCATTCCCCGTGACAACACAGTTCTGCTAATTCGAATGTATAAGTGCAAGCATATACAACATAGATGACACAATGGTTCAAATTTATTTATGGGCAAGAAAAATAAAGTGTGCCATCAAGTTTCACATAACAAAGAGAGTTTTTAATTGGAAGATATATGAAGTAATAAATAAGGAGAGGTCATTACTGAAGTAATAAATTCTAAGACTTAATAAACTTTTTGGGTTATCTCCCAATAAGTACTTTTATTTAACGCCTTTAAGTTAGGCACAAGAAGCAAGAATCAAGTATTTTCAAATGAAGAAGCATTAACATCAAACCTTGCTTTCAAAGGAGGAGAAAAAACAACTTCTCTCTCCTCATAGGGAAGTGTTCAATACCTTTCTTTGATGGAAATTGATATTTATTGATGCCTTTTTTCATATCAATGATGGCACCAACAGTTCTAAGAAAAGGTCTTCCCAAAGTAATAGGACAAGAAGCATTCTATTCAACATCCAAAACATAGAAATCGATAGGGACATAAGCATTGTTAACCATAATAAGAACATCATTAACACTCCCCATGGGTTTCTTTTTAGCATTATCATTAAGTGGGACATTGAAATATTAATCCTCCAAAGGTGGCAAATGAAGCATTTCATAAATCTTTCTAGGCATAATAGAGACATTAGAACTAATTTCGCATGAAGCTTTGAGATCAAAGTCATTCACTTGCATATTAATAATGGGTTCCCAACTATCTTCTACTTTCCTAGGAATAGAGGCTTTGTGTTTCAACTTTTCTTCCTTAATTTTAATAAGAGCATCAGTAATGTGTTTGGTGAAAGCTACATTCATATCACTAGCATCAGGACTTCTAGCAAGATTTTGTAGGAACATAATCACTTCAGAAATATTGCAACCATTAAGATCAAAATCAAAATTAGCATCACTAGTAGTAGACTCATTGGGTTTAGGCATTGTGGTAGGAGGAATAGGGACTTCTTGTGGTTTAGTGGTATCCATATTGGTGGTGGTGATAGTGCACACACTATTGTTTCTAGCAATTTCAGCTTCTCTTTCCCACTTAGCATGTAGTTGGGCTAACAGTCTAACATTTTCATCAATAGTAACTTGTATGGCATGAGTAGCAGCAAAGGTACTTTCCAAAGTTTCAGGTTTAGCAGCCATTTTATTAATCAAAGAGGAGTATGCTTTATATAAAGAGGAAATATTTTTCTCAACACTCAAAATTTTTGACTGTAAACTAGGAATTTCTCTATTCAAATTCTCATGTTGCGGACTAATATTTTTCAAGATAGCAGATTGTTCTTCCATAGTTTTAGTGAATATCTTGCTTTGCTCATATTGCATTTGCATAAAGTTTTTAGTGGATCTTTCAACTTCTAGAATCCTATGTTCACTAGGCATTCCAGATCTACCATGATAAGTATTGCCATTATTAGGAGGATAAGGCCTATAGTTGTTGTTACTACCAAAATTATTCCTATAGGCATTGTTGTTGAAATTGTTGTTTCTAATGAAATTCACATCAACTTTCTCTTCTTGAGCAACCAAAGAGGCTAAGGGAACATTATTTGGATCAATAGGAGCTTTACCATTAACAAGCATATACATGATAATATCAATCTTATCACTCAAAGAGGAGGTTTCTTCAACAGAATTTACCTTCTTACCGTGTGAAGCTCTCTTAGTGTGCCATTCAGAATAATTAACCATTATATTATTCTGTAAATATAAGTGTCTCTTTTGACTACTATCAAATGTCTTGATTTTTATGCTCTATTACTTGTACACACTTAGGTTCCTTCGAGTGCTGAACGGGTGGTCACGCCTCCTCCTTTCTTTGGTGCCCGTCCGCTGCCGAGTCAGACGTCGCAATTGTCATTGCTACGCGATTGCATCCGAAGCTTGGAGAAGGATGTTCTCATGATCCGTGGTCACACGGACATTTGGAAATCCAAGACTGAACGAGCCATTGCTAGAGAAGAATTCCTCCTTGAGGAACTGCGACAAGTTGGTGCGAAACTCCAGTGTAAGTCTCCTTGATCTTCTTCTTCTTTTTCGAGTGCGTGGGTCCGTCATGTCTTATGAACTGCTTCTTCTGTGTGCAGTTGTGAATCTTCTTCCGAAGGAAGAGAAAGAGCGTGTTGATATTCGAATGAATTTCTCAACGCAATAGGAGTTGGAGGCCGGCGGCTTCTTCTGGATGGACCCCGACCAAGCGATTATTCTTGCAACAGTTCAAGACCATGTCCATCAAGTGCTTCGGGTGCTAAACCATGCAAGGTCGCCACTCGCAGCAATCTAGGACACAATGTTTCCTTTGGATGTGGCTCCCTCTAGCTTCTTGGGCTTGCTGGGCAAGTTTCGAGATACAGTAGCCATGAAGGAACTTGTGTGTCATTAGTTGGTGGCAGGCATCAAGGCAGCCCTATCACTTGTTTGGTTGCATCGTCGTGATGTCAACCTTGCGAAGATAGCAGCTGGGCCACCTCCTCCTCCGGATGGTATGGCATGGGACATGCGTCCGCATTATGAAGAAGTGGCATAACATGCTGAAGAAATCGTAGACGTTTTCGAGGAGCGGACGAACGTCCTGCTCCAGCATGGTTGAGTCCTGTAAAGTCTGTATATTGTCGAGTGAGCTTTAGCGCCCTTGTAAAGTTGTATGTATTGGCACGCAATGCATTGTTTTACTATAGGTTGTGCATGTCCTTTTTGTTAGCCTGACATGGTCAGCTACTCAGCATTTATGTGTTGTTGTCTATCGACGAAGTCGTAAGGTGAGGTGCAGCCCTCGAGCATTTTGAACAATGTCAATGTATGCAAGAGAGAAATTTTGGGCCAAGAGACTTAGCTTTTATTCATCGTAATGTAGGAGGTACAGTGGTTGGCTGAGTAGCCGGGCTGAATAGCCTTATTGGAAGTAAAAGACAACTAAGGGTAGAAGCGTAGGCGGTAGGTGCCACCTAGGACTCCGGACTCGACCTCCTTTAGGCGGTAGGCGCCACCTAGGATTACTTCAGTGACTATGTAGGGTCCTTCCCAGGCTGATTCGAGCTTCAGGTGCCCTTTCTGCTTGAGTCGCAGGACGAGGTCTCCTTCGACAAAGGACCTTGGGCGCAACTGACGGCTGTGGTAGTTGTGGAGGCTCAGGTACAACACTGAACGGGCGGCATCGATGTCTTGATCCTCGTCTAGCATGTCGACGGTGTCTTCGAGTGTAGCCGATGATTCAGCTTCGTTGTAGGCGACGACCCATGGGGCCTTGTAGCGTACCTCAACAGGCATCATGGCTTCAGCTTCATGTGCCATGAAGATGGTTGTGTATCCTGTTGAGCTGTTTGGCGTTGTGCGCATGCTCCATAGAACAGAGGTTAGCTCGTCTGCCCAGGATCCCGCAAGCCTTTCGAGTTGGCGTGGGAGTCGCTTCTTGATGCCGTTGCCGACGAGACCGTTAGCCTTTTCGACATGCCCGTTAGTCTGCGGGTGCAACATGGAGGCGTATGTGAGGTTGATGCCGAGGTCTTTGCAGAAGTCTCGAAACTCCTTCAAGGTGAAGTTCGAGCTGTTGTCGGTTATGATGCTATGGGGCAGTCCAAACCTGTAGACAATGGACTCGAAAAACTTTACGGCGATGGCGCTAGACTGGTTAGTGACGGGCATGGTCTCGATCCACTTTGTGAATTTTTTGACTGCCACCAGGAGGAAGACGTGTCCTCCTGGCAAGGACTTTTGCAGCTTGCCGATCATGTTGAGTTCCCACTGGGCGAAGGGCCAGGCCAATGGTATGGGCGCAGCTCTGAGCCTAGCGCGTGCGGCTTGTCTGCGTACCTTTGGCAGATGTTGCACCTCTGTACGATGTCTTTAGCATTCCTTATTGTTGTTGGCCAGTGATATGTCCAAAACGTATCTACTTTCCCAAACACTTTTGCTATTTTTTCTCCTCTAATTTGTGTGATTTGGATACAACTAACACAGACTAATGCTGTTTTCAGCAGAATTTCTTTGGTGTCTAGATTTTGTGCAGGAAATCAACTTTCAGTAAAAATCCCGGAAAATATCGCAAAACTCCTATTTTTCCAGAAGACTCACGGAGCCAGAAGGCGAGACGGAGAAGGTCCACGAGGGGCCCACACCACCTGGTGGCGCGGGCCAAGCCAGGTCGTGCCAGGGGGTTGTGTGGCCGCCTCGGGCACCACGTCGACCTCTCCCTGTGCCTACATAAGCCCTCTGACCTAAAAACATGGGGGGGGTCGATATTTTTCTAGATAGAGTTCTGTTGCGCCGCCACCACCAGAAACCGCGATTCGAAACCAGAAACTCCGTTCTGGCATCCTACCGGAACGGGGAATTGGAGAAGATCATCACCATCATCATCACCAACGCTTCTCCATCAACCATCCATGTTTCCCCCATCCATCAGTGAGTAATCCTCCGCAGTAGGCTATGGGGATGGTAGGGATTGGATGAGATCTATCATGTAATTGCATAAGATTGTTAGGCATGGTGCCTAGTATCTATTATTAGTGCTTTTTTTGACATTGTTGTAACTTGTTATGCTTAATGCTTTTCACTAGGGCCCGAGTTTCATGATCTCAGATCTGAACATGTTATTGATTCATGATGATAGTATTGTTTGTGATCTTACCTGCAAGTTGTTTAAACATATTATTGTCCGGAACCTGAGGCCCCGAAGTGACAGATCGGGATAAACAGAGGGGATGGTTGTGATGTGAGGATCACGTGTGTTCATGGAGTGTTAATGCTTGGCTCCAATACTCTATTAAAAGGAGTAACTTAATTGCCAGTAGATTCCCTTGAGGCCCCGCTGCAACAGGATGGCAGGACAAAAGATGTTGTGCAAGTTCTCATTGCATGCACATATGACTATATATGGAACACATGCCTATGATTACTTAGTACTTGGATGCTTTATCTTATTTATCTGAAATGCCCTTGATCATGATATTATATGAATAGACTTGTCCATGCAATGCCCGTCCATCCATCCCTATGCCTACCACAGTCAAATCTCGTTGTTTGCTACAATTGTTACTACTGTCTTTATTTTACTATTGCTACTACAAAACTGTTGCTACTGATAAACTGCTGTGAGCAAGACTATTTCCAGGTGCAGCTGAATTGATAACTCAGTTGTTAAGGATTATAAATATTCATTGGCTCCCCTTGTGTCAAATAAATTAGGCTTTACTTCCCTCGAAGACTGTTGCGATCCCCTATACTTGTGGGTCATCAATACTATTTTCTGGCGCCTTTGCCGGGGAGCGTAGCTTTATTTATAAAGTTCACTTGGAATTATTATTGTTCGCTGCTATCCATTCATTATCGATAAAACTCGTGATGGAAAAGTTCCTATTTTACCATCCACTATAAGAAGAGGTACAGTTCTGAACACCTCTGCTGCTCTTGATTCACCATCTGTAATTAGTAATCTCCTTACACCACCACATACACATGTTACACATACTGCTACTACTGCTGAATCTGACATTGCTTCTGAAACTCATGATGTTACTTCTACTATGCTTGATGAGAGTCGTTCATTAGGTCCTTTTCTAGATGCTACAATTGCTAGAACTATAATGGGAAACACTGAAACTCCTAATCAAGACACTGCTACACATGTTAGTTCACCTGAGTCTAGAGAGAGCTATAATATTAATGACGGTTATATTGAAATGACTAATGAATTTATTGAAGAATGCCGAAACACACATGGTGCAAGTGCTATTAAGAGTCTTCTTGAGAGACGTACTATTATACCTAAACTATTTCCTGATGCTAAGTTTGCCACATCTCCCATAAACATTAAAGATAAGGATTATGATTTCTCTCTTGATTTATCCTATATAACCATTGTTGAGAAAGAACCTTTTTGTGGGACTGAAAATGAAAGTGCTGTTGCACATATGACTGAGCTCTCTACTATGATTGTATTATTTTCTAATGATATTAAGATGCGCACCTACTTTGTTGCTATTTTTTTCCCTTTTTCATTGAAAGGAGAGGCTAAAGCTTGGTTTAATAATTTACCTCTTGGATCCATTGATAGCCCTGATTTCTTGATTGCTACTTTATTTTATAAATATTTCCCTCCTAGTGCTCGACATGACATTTTGTAGAAACTTTTTGATTTTAAATAGGGACAAAAGGAGAAATTTCCTGAATCATGGGCAAGGTTTTATGCTTTAATTCATGCACATCCTGGATGTCCATTACCTAAAAATGAGCTTCTTGATATATACTATAATGGACTAACTGATGAATCTAGGACATACCTGGATAGTTGTGCTATTTTTTTAGGAAAAGAACTCCCCGCAGAAGCTGAGAAAGTAATGGCTAAAATAAGCAAGAATTATGATGATTGGACTACATCTGAGCCAACTACACCTGAGTCAACGACACCTGAACCCATTGTGCCAGAGCCAAGTCCAAAACCAACATGCAAGAAGAGAGGAGTGATTGAACTAAATGATGAAGTGATGAAAGAATCTAAGAAATGTCTTAAGGAGAAGGGTATTAAATATGAAGATGTAAAGAATTTACCTCCTATAGAAGAATTATGTAAGGCAACCTCCTACTCATCCACTATTGAGGTACAATCTCTCCAACATTTTGATGAAGGTGATATTCCTTATTCTAAACCTCCTGATCAATGTAACATCTCAAAAATATTAATGAGGATATCAATTTCTAATCAACCAAAATTAGGGTTAACAAAATCTTTAATATTTAAACCTTATATAAATGCATGTGTGTTATGAATGTTGTATGAACGCTTGGAATGCCATGTTTGCTTGTTGTAAGTGATGAGAATTGGTTTAAAGATCAAAACCATATCATCTAGGTCAAGTCCAAACCAGATAAAAAAAGAAAATCAATATATGAAGCATATGACCTAATTGTCGTTTTTGCAAAAGTTAACACCTAGCTCACTTTGAGCATCTCTAGCAAATGATTTCAAATAGAAATAATTCCCTTTATTTTCTCAACTAGCTAGACCAAGTGGCACTGAAAACAATGGAGCTTTCAAAACTTGCAGAAACATTTCCAAATGCATTTGAGAGGCAATTCAAAATTGAATCTATCTTATGCATCAACATAGTCATTTTTGGAAAAACATCAAAACCTTCACCACTTAGCAAACCCTTGCACCCAGAGACTACCAAGATTATGGCCAGCACACCCACCAAAAATAACTTGAAAATTTGAAGGTTTAGTTCTTGCGGACATTAAATCAAACACTTAGTGATCACAGTACAACCTTACCAACTATTCACTGTTTTGATCAACCTTGTGATCATATTTGTGACCTCACCGAGCCTCCACGAAGTGCCCTTAACTCTCCTAGAACCAGCCCGTGCAATTGAGCCATCTCACTCGCCATTGTGACCAGTATAAATGGTACCCGAGCTCAACCATGTCACCCCGACGCGGACACACTGCCACACGCCATGCCGCCCTCGCCCATGATGTCTAGGAGGTAGCCCTGACCTCCCCGCCCCTGCCCGCGCATGCTTCGACCAACGATCGCCCATGGAGATGCCAGTGCAGCCGCACCCATTTAACACTCGACCATGCCGATCGCCGCGCCAGAGCGCCGAGCAATTCCACGCGAACACGCCGCACCTCGCTCTCTCCTTGTGCCAATAAGTTCGCCGCAATGCCAGCAATCTCCCAGACATGATCATTTGACCCCACATGCTCCGTGACCACCGTACGCCATGATAAACACCAACGGTACCACCACAGAGCATGGACGTTCCCGACCGACTGACACCGCGCCTCGCCGTGCGACTATGCGCATGACGACCGCCATGAAGCCCTGCGTCGACCTACACCCTTGGCCATGCCGATAGCTTCCTGTAACAACATCGCCGACGAGCCCGAGCCATGCCACCATGCCACTATCGCCGTAGTATAAATAGATCGCCCAGCCTCAAAACGCACACCATTCCACTCCCCTCTCACCTAGCAATCTCTCTGACCCGTCCCTAGAGCAAGGCGAGCACCACATCGCCGGAATTTCACCGGAGCCCGCCGCTGCAGTGGAGGAAAGGAGCCAACACTAGGATCCGCCCAAGGAGATGCCGCGACCACCAATCGAACCGCTGTCGTCGACTCACTCGTTCGGCCACTTTGCTAGACCTAGTTGGAGCCCTGGTAAGCCCCCGACGACCCCCGCCATAGCGCTAGGGTTAGCATCTCGCGTGCCCTGTGCGACGGAGACGACAATGCAGAGCCGTCGATTATGGTCTAATCGTGCGGTCTGGATTGAAGGATACCGCGTCGTGTTTGGTTAGTCGCTGACGTGTGGGACAAACCCTGGTGCATCCCGCCACGCGCGCCTCGCGTAGTTGGGCCAGCCTGTTAGTTTTCCCTGCGTAGCCCATAGATCTTAGGTTTTCTTTTATTTCAAAATCCTACATTGTAGGTAACTTTGAAAATCAATTCAAAAAGATTCAATGGACCAAATTGAATGAATCCAATTTTGTTACAAAGGATTTGAAAATCTCTAAACACTCCTAATGGATTAAAATAGTTTGAACCTACAGATCACCCACAGTAAAAATAACAAGACAGTAACTTTTACAACTTCAAATATTTTTCGAACTCTCAAAAATCACATTGACCATGATCTATATGAATATGTAAAAATATATAGTTTTACATGCAGTAGTCCTGGACCAAAAAATAAAGAACGTCTTTATATTCATTTCTAGTCATATAAGTATTATTAAATGTCAATGTTAAACTTTGCAATTTAGGTCAACCACTTTAAATCACATTCCCAAATATTGGAATATGGGGTGATGACATGTGTCAATATGATCCCATATTTGAATTGGAGAATATTAAATCTTAAGTAACTTTTGAATGAGTAGAAATTACTTTTCTAAAATAAGACAAATAAAATCTTGTCACCCTTTCCTTGTTATGATAGAGATGATGCTAGATCATATAGTGTGACTCTTGGTGTGTTAAATAGAAGTAGTTAAGTATTGTTTGGTGATTGTGTACCTCGTATTTATTTATAGACGCTAGTATCAACCTGGGGTACGAGGAAGAGGAGTTCTATGAAGAAGACAAAGAGAACTACGACCACCTTACCAACCAAGAAAGCTAAGCTAAACCATGCAAGCTAAACCATGCGAGCTACAATTGTGATACCACTTTGATTATACCAATTCCCATTTTTAATTGCAATCTTTATCTTTTCTCCCTTTTATCAAAGTTACTCCGTAGTTAATTAATTGGTTATTAGTGGAAAATTAGGAAAGATGCCATCAAGAGCATGGAACTTGATGAAGGTAGTTACACTTGATTAGCCCCCTCAATAGTGACACCCTCAATGATAGATGCTAGTGCTAAACTAATCTTGATCACTATAGATGGGAACACTTGAAGAAAATGATTATGAAAACCTTGGAATGATCAGTCATTCTATTGAAATGTTTTGTCATGTGTTATGGAACACAATGAGATGAAGATGAAATTGAATGGAGTAGGTGCCCTGACTTTGATAAAAAATGATGGTTGGGTCCGGATGCGATACCATTCCAATTTTACTGAACAACCACAATACCCGAATTTGGGTAGAGCGTAACTGGAAGTTTATGTGTCTTAGTATGGGTTCCCTCGCGGAACGAGGTGAGCTGAGGCTACCTTGTGAAAATGAATGTCCACCTGTGCAGTTCCTAGGATGACAGATGGTCATGGCTGGGAGGCCAAACTCATAGGGAAGGTGCCTATACTATGGTGTGTAATTGAAAGGTTAGGATTGATTATCCACATACCAAGTATGATGATTCAGGGTTATCCCAGACGGATGTATCGAATGTTGTGGTGAAAGTGTACCACCTCTGGTGAGTGTCAAACTATTCTATATCCGCGTCCGTGGTCATGGACAGTTGGGTGGCCATACTATTCCGCTGTTAGATGTTTTTAAAATGAGTTGTGACTTGAAGTAGGACTTTGACTTGATCCCACATGGTTGTGGATATGAAACTAGGTTCCCACTTGAGTAATCTAGACAACTAAACTTAGGTCTTCACTACTAAGTACCTCTGAAATAAAATTGTTTATTGCAAACAAACCTAAAGCTTAGGATTCCTACTAGAATGGTCTTACTGCTTTAGTGATAGTTTGTGAGTACTTTAAAAGTACTCATGGCTTTATCCCTGGCTATTCCCATGGCCAGACTACGAAGGAGAGTACGAGGAGGATGGACAGCAGGACGCCTTTGATAACTAGGATCATCTCCCATCATCAACATTTCCTGTGACCATGAAGATGGAGCCTCTACTATGCTACTATTATTCCGCTGCTATGATGTGTATTCAGACTTGATCACCAGATCAGCTATTTTAAGACTATTATGGTTTGTAATGGATGATGTACTGTGCTACCTATTCTGTTATGTCTCGCAAAAATAGTAATCCTGGGATTGAGATGTACGGCATAACAGGCATCTGGGATTAAAAATCCGGGTGTTTACAATCAATTCTTAGAAGAATTTGATATTTTTATTGTTAAGAAAGATAATTTTAATAAGACAATGCAGAATCATTTAATGGAAAACTCTAGAACTATTAATGAGTTTAAAGATATTGTTGATAGAACCTCCAATGATATTAAAATGCTTGTTAAACATTTCCAAATGATTCAAACTCAAATTTATCAACTTGCTAAAGTACAAAAAGATTTGCTAGTTAATGCTTCTAGAGAAAAACATGTTTATTAAATTAGAACTAGGAGTGGAGCTGCCACTCAAGATCCTTTATATCCTGAGGGACATCCTAAAAGAATTGAGAAAGATTCTCAACAAGATGAAAATATTGGTACTTATTCTAAGAGAAAGATAAAGAAACATAAAACACTTGTAGAATCTTCTGAATCTTCTATAGATCCTAATAGTATATCTGTCTCTGATGCTGAAACTAAAAGTGGTAATGATAAAAATGATGCTCCTGATAAGGAAGAAATTGAAGAGGAACCTAAGAGGAACACTAAGAATACTAAGGAAGATTTTGTTGCTAATAAACATGGTAGTGAAAGAGAGCCTTGGGTTCAAAAACCAATGCCTTTCCCTGATAAGAAACACAAGTCAAAGGAAAAAGAACACTATAACAAGTTTTGTGAGTGGATGAGACCTTTATTTTTGCAAATTACTTTGACTGACGCTATTAAATTGCCTCCTTATTCAAAGTATATGAAGGATATTGTTTCTAATAAAAGGAAGATTCCTAATGAGGAAATTTCTAATATCTTGCTAATATTCCCTCAATGGTAAGGTTCCAAGGAAACTTGGGGATCCAGGGATTCTAACTTTTCCTTGCTCTATTAAAAATAATTATGTTAGAACTTCTTTGTGTGATTTGGGAGAAGGAGTTAGTGTTATGCCTTTTTCACTCTATAAGAGACATCAACTGGAAAAATTAATACCAACTGATATATCTTTGCAAATGGATGATAAGTCTACTACTTTTCCTGTTGGTATATGTGAAGATTTTCCTGTTCAAGTGTCTCATAATTGTTTGATACTAACTGATTTTGTTGTGCTTGAAATGCCTGAAGATGATAACATGTCTATGTAACATCCTAGCATTAGAGCTTAGAAATAAGCTGAACCCAGATGTGTGCATTTCATTCATGCATAGAAAATCCAAATAATTTTCGTGCTTTTAAATAAAAACTTGTCAAAGTGATTGAAGCTTATTTTAACTTGATGTAATTGAAGTAGATCATCAAGTTGACTGCGATAAGTTTCAATATGACCTTTGTTAAAACCTTATTTTGGGTAAGGCGGATTTGACCTAAGGATAGATCAAATGTAATAAAAGTTAAAACCCTAATACATGACTTAATGGATTATATTTGATCCTTAGGTGATCATATCCTAGTATTCATTACACAACTCACGAATACCAAGTTATAAACATAACTTAAGTAATAGGAATAGAACAACTAAATCTTGATCTATCTTAATCTCATCTACTTATACCATAAGTATCATGGTAATACAACCCTAACTCTTAGTTGTATTGAGTAGGAAAGAAACCAAGTCAAGATCATTCACCATATATCTTTCTTTCCATATCAATTCTTATCATCTCTATTGAATCTTATTCTAAAATCTGTTGTTCAACAATGTTGAGTAATCAACTATTGATTCACCAATTCTTAACCTAAGCCATAAATAATTAAAGGATTATAATGATGATGCTTTAGCCACCAATATTGAATGCTTATATCATGTATAAGTGACATTGGTGAATAGAACATGATTGAACCCTAGTATAGCAATGTTATTCTAGGTTAGCCATGACAAGGCATATTAATATAATGTGAGGTTGGAGTATAATATACTAGAGCGAAGTATATATAAGATAGAATGATTATGATGATGTTAGAGCAACATTGGATTAAAGAAGTAGTATTTTCCTCTTTGGGAATACTAAGCACTTGAGGTGAAGTAGGATTTCATGTATACATCTATTGAAATGATATTAGTGAAGGATGATAAGGGAAGAGCATGAATGGAAGTAATTGTAAAACAATTGTTAGATGGGAGGTTATCAGCAGTAGAGTAGTTTGATATAACCAAGTATAGATATGAGAAGATTATGAAAGCTTCAGTGTCAAGCTCATTGGAATTAAAAATGGAATTAGAAGAATAAAAGGTGGATAAGAATATTCTTGTGAAGTAAAGGTCCTCATGTTAACAAATGATGAGGGATATGAAGAAGTAGTATATCTAGGAAAGGAATTCCTTAATTAGAAGTCCATGATTACGGAAGTATGAGAGATAGAAATTCTGGATCAAATCTAAAACTTAAATCTCAAATCAAACAGAGTATCCATTTCATCTGGTTGATCTAGCATCTTATTTACACAAAACTTCATAGGAATATTTTCCTATAGCAAATCACTTAAGAACATCTTTGTCATTTCCAACTATCATGATCACATGTGCTTAGGAACTATCTTAATTAATTCTTCCTCATAAGTCATTATAGAAAATAACATTATTATTTTAAAAAGAGTGATATGAATAATGATCACAAACATAAAGACAATATGTTTAGCCATTAATCTTTATTCACATCAACAGAGGAATATAAATATAGTAAGTACCCTAAACCCTAGGGTAAACATTTACAATTCAAACCCTAACTGTTTTGTTAGTTATAACAAAATGTATATATACCTTGTTATTCCCTAGATTCATGGGAGTAATAGTAATCATGTTAAATCCTTAGGATATTATGCAGCAAATAATAATAAAGGATCACTATATAAAAGTTTCTTTGAGATTATAAATCAACAAGAATCAAAAACTCATGGATTAATATTAATACATTCTTTAATAAGTTTATGAATATAAGATAAACTAAATTCATATCAAAATGCCTTACAAATAATAATAAGAAAAGTATATATATCATGAAAATAAAGAAACTATAGCACTATATAATAAAAGTTCACAAATTGATTCTTAATAACTTTCTTGTTGCTGAAAGTATTCAGTAAATAAACCCTATAAGGAAATTTAAATCAAATAATCAAATTAAGAATCTGAAAATAGAAAGGTATAAAGAAAAAAAGAGATAGTTAGTCAAACGCAGCCCACATCCCATTTCCTTCACCCTATCTATCGCTCACCCGCACCACACTACAACCCACCTGGCCCAGGCTAGCCCACGACCGGCCCAATACCCCTTCATTCCTTTTCTTCCTTTCTTCTTTGTTCAGACAGAAGGCCATTGGGGAGCAGCAGCTGCTGGCGCCGCCAGAGCCGTCTGCCGTCGCCGTGATAACCGCCGTGCCCTAAGATGCGAGCCACCGCTCTTTGAGTCTATAAGGACCCCGTAACCGCAGAGAACAAACTCCAATTCGTTTCTCCCTCGTTTCCCCTTATCCACTGGAAACCGAGCTCATCGGAGATCATCTACCTCGCTGTCCCCTACTAACCTAGGACCAACGGAGGACACCAATGTGCTCACCGTGCTCTTCTTGTTCATCTTTGACAAATCACGCAAGCCGGCGCAACCCCAATCGACGGGATCGAAGTGTCTACCGCCGCCAGACGCTGCCGTTCATTGTCGATTGTCACTGTCTCAAACCTCCTACGCCCTCTTCGACACGCTCTTCCGAATCCTGGTGAGCTACTGTCACATCCCAAGATTTTCCAAATCTTGTAGTGTGAAAAATAAATGAATATTTGGAAACTTTTTGAATCCAATTGGAAACTTTCAAAACCTATTTGGGATCAAATAAAATCCTAAAGGGATTTAAAAAGATAAATAAACCATAAAGTTAAAAAAATATTTAAAATTACTATTTTTGGATCTTCTAATAAAAGATTTGGTTTTCAAAAGAAAAGGTAGATCTATAAATAAGGATTATTTTATAGAGCCAAATTAAACCTTGGCCAAACTTTTGAAATAAAATATTTTGTTTTGATTAAAAGAGTAAAGGTTTATTTAAATAAAACAATGAGTGTTTATTCATAAACCAAATTTATTAAAGTAAAGGCTTTTCCCATTTTAAATAAACATTAAAACTTATTAAATTATTTTAAATAAGTTTTCCAAGTGTTTATTATTTTCAAATAAAACCTACTGAATAGTTTTTGGTTTTATTTAAATTTCAAATAGAGTTTTAAAAATAAATAAATCAAACCCTATTTGATTTAATAACTAAGGTCCATTTTATTTAATTATTAATGGACCCTAAAATAAAAATGTTATTTTTATTTTAAACAAGTTTTCCAAGTATCTTATATTTTCAAATAAAACCTAGTGATTTGGTTTGATAATATTTAGTTTTCAAATGGAGATTTTATTAAATAAATCAAAACCTATTTGAATTAATAATTAAGGTCTATTTTGTTTAATTATTAAATAGATCCTAAAAAGAATAAAATTATTTTATTTTGTTTTGGACTTTGGTTTATGTTGTTAAATAGAACCAAAACTCAATACAAGTGTGGTGAATGTTTGAATTGTTTTGAATGTTTGATTTGTTGTTTGAATTTCAAAACAGAAAATCAAAAGAGAAAAAGAAAAAGATTCAGAACAGAAAAAAAATAGAGCAAAGACGACCCAGCCTAGCTAAGCCCACCTGGCCCAGTCCAGCCCACCTAACCCCTCGCCCCCGAAGCGTTTTCCTTACCGCAGAAAGAACCCACGCAGTCACTGAACACTGGCCCCCACCTCCACTCTCTTTCTTTCGCTGCTGAGCAGGCCCCACCGCCAGCTCACCTCGTCGTCAACCCACGACCTGTTCTTCCTCCCCTCGACGCCGTTTCTGGCTGTGATTCCGCAGCTTAAATTCACCTTAATGCGGCCACCATTACTCGCAGTGATCATGCACGCTTAAACGCCCACGCCCCCTCTCCATTTCCCCTCTGTCACCCCACCTTAGCACGCCCCCAGGCCGCCCTGATTCCTCTCCGAACCTCACTGCCACCGACGGCTTTCCCTGCCGATTCCGGCAACCCCGCGCCACCCATTGCCTCCCCAAGCACACAGGAAAGTTCCCCAGGCCCTGGCGCATCTTTCTGCATCCGCAGATCGCTCGCGCGCGCCCCTGAGCCTCGGCAGCAACGACTCCAAGCGCCGCCACCGTCTGTTCCAACTCCGGCGAGTGCCCCAGGTAACTTCCGTCCGCCCCTTCCCCTCTCGTTGACGCACGCAAGTTCTACTCACTCGCGCGCATCTAACTATGCCACTGGCTTGTCTTAGCACGGACCACAGCCTCGCCAACAACGTCGCCGAACCAGCTCGTCGACAGAGGCGACTCCGGCGAGGAATCACCGTCAAACTCGAGCGCCCCCTGCCTTCCGACTACCACGTTGAGCATCAGCAAGGTCCTGCGGTTCTGGTGAGATTCTCCCCTCCTCCCGTCGCTTCCTATAACCGCCGCATGCTGTAGAAATAGCTCGTCGCCGCCACCAGCGCCGCCACTCGCTGGTCGCACTCTTTACAACCGTTAGATCTTGACCAGACGTGTGAGAATAGATTTAACCCGAAGAGGTTTGTATCCACCTGAGCCGCACGATTTCACTAAAATCCAACGCACTAGAGTGCTCGATCCAACCGAAATGGTATGGACGAATCAGAAACAACCACGTGGCTCAGGCTTCGATTTAAAACAGATTTGAATCTATTAGATTTATGATTTTGTAAATTGCATAACTTTAGTTCCACACGTCCAATTTTTGCAAACTTTATACCAATGGAATCAGTGGAACAAGCCCTAGCCAACCATGCCGTTAGTTTAGTAAAACGCTTCTGGTAAAATGTTTGTTTTTGCAGAAACATTTGTATGCTTGTTTAGATTATAAAAATTGTTCAAAAATGATTTTGGAGATAAAATCTTTGGCAAATGGTGTGATTTGAACCTACTTACCATAGGAAACACTTTGTGGTTTCAAAAATGTATTTGGTGAAACAAAAGAATGATTCTTTGATTTAAAACCATTTCTAGTCAAATAAAAATATAGTTTATTTATTAAAAATGGTTTTGGAAGAAAACTTTTGGGAAATGTTTTGTTTTAAACTCTTTGACCCTAAAAACCAAGTTTTATGGTTTGAAAACATATTTTGTGAACCCTATAGATTAATGCCTTACTAAAAACATTTTTACAGCACATAAAATGATATCTTGTTTTAAAAATGATTTATAAAGTGAAACCTTTTTGCAAATGACTTTGCCACTTTATAAAATGACCATTAGGTATATCCAAATGTTTATGACCCATTAGGAACCACTTTTTAAAATAAAACAAAGCTTGGCATGTTTGCATGCATTACCTTGACTTTATCATTTTATGTGATGTTTTGCTTGATTGGTAGATTGAGATTATGCCCTGCTTGATTGAATTGTAGTGACTTGAAGAGTGTGATTGTTGCAAGGACAAGGAGTGAAATTATACCCTCTACCAAAAAGGCAAGTGATGCTTCATACTTTTGTCCCATTACTTTCACTATGCATTAGTGATTTTCTAAGTAAAACTTGCATGGAATTTGCTATGTGTAAACTATACTATGGGAAATCCTAGTAGATGAAACCTTAATAAAATTTCCTAAGTTAAGACTCCTACTACTATCATGCTTACTTAGCTAATAGAAAACAAGGGTGGAATATACATTCATACTATGGAAAAATTTCTAAGTCTGAGGACTTGTGTTTTTGTTTAATAAAACAACTAAGTTAATGAATCACCTGGGTGGAATGGTAATTGCTTGGTGGTTTTTGGTTGAGTGGTTACACAAGGCCCATGTTTATGGTTTACCTTGTGTATCTCACTTGTGGATGGCCACCCAGGAACAAAGAGATTTGAGATGTCAAATGTTGAGAAGCTTCAAGTGCAGCCACTTGGCATTATGGGCTCTGCCTGGATCACATAGGTTGCTAGAACTTAGCCATTTGGACAGTTGGTGGTAGTGGGATGATAGGTTGGAACGCATCCATTTGGTCTAAGGAAAGGCTTCTGAAAGATCTTGTCTTGGTGAAACCAAGTCTTGTGGGGAAAGTGCACCACCTCTATAGAGTGTAAAATCTAAGTACTTAGCCATGTCCCTGGTAAAGGACAATTTGAGCATCAAGACATGGAAGCTATCAAGAATCTCATCATCCAAATTTCTAAGTTAAAAACTTGTGGTTGAACAAGGGGTAAAGGATCTTCAATCTTTGATTGGGAGATGCCTTGGGAAAGATTATTTTGTCAAGCAAAAACTTAGTGTTTTCAAATAATAAGGAAAAATCTATTTTGAGCAATGCAAGCCTAAGCTTGACTTAGCCAAATGCATATAGATGATAGACTCCACTATACTACCATAGTATTACTTGCCAATACAGTTCAAATGTATTTACCCTTGTGGCTGTAACTTGTATGTTGCAGGTTTGATTGATGTTAGTAAAGTTTGATGATTAGGATTACAAAGTCTACAACCAACATGTCTGCCTGTGCCACTTTGAAGATGAAGGACCCCATGCTTATAGAAATTCTGCTGCAATGTAATGTAATAGACAAATGAGCTATGTAAGATGTAATAAAATTATGTTATTCCTGGTTATAAAGTTGTATTATGACCTTTGTTTCTTGATATTACATCTTAACTGTGGATGCTAGCTATTGATCCAGGGACTAGCATTGTAAACACAGGGGACTCTACCTTATTAAAGGTTGGGAACCCTAAAGATGGTATCAGAGCATTGTGTTGCCTGTAGGATTTGTAACCCTAGGATTGGACAAAACCCTTAGAAAAATAGGAGTTGTATTTGTTCCAAAACTTATTTACAAACAATCTTGTAAACTCTTTCCTCAACCATTTTGGTTTTGACTCTTCATCTCTTCTATTTCAACTTGATGGACAAAGCCTACCCCATGGCCAAAGACTTCACCATGTGCAAAGGACATCTTCAATTCTAATGACTTCAACATCTTCAACTCTAATGACTTCAACATCTTCAACTCTAATGACTTCAACATCTTCAGCATATTCACCAAGGACTTCAATCTTGGATATCACCAAGGACTACAAGTGAGACAAGAAATCTTGTTCAAGAATTGGAAACTAAGGAAACACAACTTAGAAGGAACCATGACCACCTTTGAAGTTTTGTGACCAAGAGTTTTTCCAAGGAAAACATGATCTCATGCAAGAAGAATCAACCAAGAAAGATGGAAAGATCTCAAGTGAACCATATAGATGGACCACCATATTTAGTTTAAGTCAAGCCCACCAACTTATGTGGTGTAACAAAAATATTTTGTTGCCTAAAAATGTGCTTGAACTTTGTTGTTTGAGTGAAATGTTTGTTTGTGATTGCTTGCACATTGCTTCTGTGAATTGTGATGTGTGTGATTAGAACCCTTACTTAGAAATATTTTTCCTATTCTAATCCCAATCCAACCCAAACAGATGACTTCTCCAAGAGACTCCAACATCAAGGATGGTGATACTAACAACAACCAAGAGAACAACATGAGAGAACTCATAGCAACCCAAAACCAGTTGAGCCAAGAGACAACTCAGCTTTTAGCCAACAACAATGGACTAGACCCAGCCATACAAAGGATTTTGAAACTTCAATCCCAATTGTTGCAAGGATTGGTTACTCACATGATCAATATGGGAGAAAACTTTTCCCAAAGAGCTAATGATAACAAGGATAACAAAGATGCTATTCTAGAAGGAACCCAAGCTAGCAATACTTGTGGAGACAAGGATCATGCATCCAAGGAGCATGAAGATCAATGCCCCAAGAAGAGAGAAAGATTTCCCACCTCTGAGGTGAGGAATGAAGAACATGAACTAGAAGAACTCCTAGCTTTGGAGAGACCCAAGAAGAAGAAATGCCCCAACCCTAACAAGAAAGATATTACTCAAGTGCAATGTTACAATTGCAAAGAGATGGGACACTATGCCAATGAATGCCCAGAAAAGAAGAAGAACCAAAGAAACAAACAAGAGGCAATGATACCAAAGGAAAAGAAAGATATCAGCCAAGTGATGTGTTTCAAATGCAAGGAACTAGGCCACTATGCAAACTTCTGTCCAAAAAAGATGAAGCACAATATAAACCAGCCTATGAGGGATCTCAGCCTTGTCACATGTTTCAAGTGTGAAAACAAAGGACACTATGCAGATGTTTGCCCAGAGAAGATTTCCCTAGGATCCCAAGAAGGCCAATATGTAATCTAGTTAGAAATTTTTAAGGGTGGTAGTACTCTAGATGCTTTTGAGCCAACTTGTAACCCTAGCCTCCCAAAATCTCGGACGAGATTTATTTTAAGGGTGGTAGCCTGTCACATCCCAAGATTTTCCAAATCTTGTAATGTGAAAAATAAATGAATAAAATAAAAACTTTGATGATTTTTAGGGTGAGAAGAAACTTTTTGAATCCAATTGGAAACTTTCAAAACCTATTTGGATCAAATAAAATCCTAAAGGGATTTAAAAAGATAAATAAACCATAAAGTTAAAAATATTTAAAATTACTATTTTTGGATCTTCTAATAAAAGATTTGGTTTTCAAAAGAAAAGGTAGATCTATAAATAAGGATTATTTTATAGAGCCAAATTAAACCTTGGCCAAACTTTTGAAATAAAATATTTTGTTTTGATTAAAAGAGTAAAGTTTTATTTAAATAAAACAATGAGTGTTTATTCATAAACCAAATTTATTAAAGTAAAGGCTTTTCCCATTTTAAATAAACATTAAAACTTATTAAATTATTTTAAATAAGTTTTCCAAGTGTTTATTATTTTCAAATAAAACCTACTGAATAGTTTTTGGTTTTATTTAAATTTCAAATAGAGTTTTAAAAATAAATAAATCAAACCCTATTTGATTTAATAACTAAGGTACATTTTATTTAATTATTAATGGACCCTAAAATAAAAATGTTATTTTTATTTTAAACAAGTTTTCCAAGTATCTTATATTTTCAAATAAAACCTAGTGATTTGGTTCGATAATATTTAGTTTTCAAATGGAGATTTTATTAAATAAATCAAAACCTATTTGAATTAATAATTAAGGTCTATTTTATTTAATTATTAAATAGATCCTAAAAAGAATAAAATTATTTTATTTTGTTTTGGACTTTGGTTTATGTTGTTAAACATAACCAAAACTCAATACAAGTGTGGTGAATGTTTGAATTGTTTTGAATGTTTGATTTGTTGTTTGAATTTCAAAACAGAAAATCAAAAGAGAAAAAGAAAAAGATTCAGAACAGAAAAAAAATAGAGCAAAGACGACCCAGCCCAGCTAAGCCCACCTGGCCCAGTCCAGCCCACCTAACCCCTCGCCCCCGAAGCATTTTCCTTACCGCAGAAAGAACCCACGCAGTCACTGAACACTGGCCCCCACCTCCACTCTCTTTCTTTCGCTGACGAGCAGGCCCCACCGCCAGCTCACCTCGTCGTCAACCCACGACCTGTTCTTCCTCCCCTCGACGCCGTTTCTGGCTGTGATTCCGCAGCTTAAATTCACCTTAATGCGGCCACCATTACTCGCAGTGATCACGCATGCTTAAACGCCCACGCCCCCTCTCCATTTCCCCTCTGTCACCCCACCTTAGCACGCCCCCAGGCCGCCCTGATTCCTCTCCGAACCTCACTGCCACCGACGGCTTTCCCTGCCGATTCCGGCGACCCCGCGCCACCCATTGCCTCCCCAAGCAGACAAGAAAGTTCCCCAGGCCCTGGCGCATCTTTCTGCATCCGCAGCTCGCTCGCGCGCGCCCCTGAGCCTCGGCAGCAACGACTCCAAGCGCCGCCATCATCTGTTCCAACTCCGGCGAGTGCCCCAGGTAGCTTCCGTCCGCCCCTTCCCCTCTCATTGACGCACGCAAGTTCTACTCACTCGCGTGCATCTAACTATGCCACTGGCTTGTCTTAGCATGGACCACAGCCTCGCCAACAACGTCGCCGAACCAGCTCGTCGACAGAGACGACTCCGGCGAGGAATCACCATCGAACTCGAGCGCCCCCTGCCTTCCGACTACCACGTTGAGCATCAGCAAGGTCCTGCGGTTCTGGTGAGCTTCTCCCCTCCTCCCATCGCTTCCTATAACCGCCGCATGCTGTAGACATAGCTCGCCGCCGCCAGTCGCCGCCGCCAGCGCCGCCCCTCTCTGGTCGCACACTTTACAACCGTTAGATCTTGATCAGACGCGTGAGAATAGATTTAACCCGAAGGGGTATGTATCCACCTGAGCCGCACGATTTCACTAAAATCCAACACACTAGAGTGCTCAATCCAACCGAAACGGTATGGACGAATCAGAAACAGCCACGTGGCTCAGGCTTCGATTTAAAACAGATTTGAATCTATTAGATTTGTGATTTTGTAAATTGCATAACTTTAGTTCCACACGTCCAATTTTTGCAAACTTTATATCAATGGAATCAGTGGAACAATCCCTAGCCAACCATGCCATTAGTTTAGTAAAAAGATTCTGGTAAAATGTTTGTTTTTGCAGAAACATTTGTATGCTTGTTTAGATTATAAAAATTGTTCAAAAATGATTTTGGGGATAAAATCTTTGGCAAATGGTGTGATTTGAACCTACTAACCATAGGAAACACTTTGTGGTTTCAAAAATGTATTTGGTGAAACAAAAGAATGATTCTTTGATTTAAAACCATTTCTAGTCAAATAAAAATATAGTTTATTTATTAAAAATGGTTTTGGAAGAAAACTTTTGGGAAATGTTTTGTTTTAAACTCTCTGACCCTAAACACCAAGTTTTATGGTTTGAAAACATATTTTGTGAACCATATAGATTAATGCCTTACTAAAAACATTTTTACACCACATAAAATGATATCTTGTTTTAAAAATGATTTATAAAGTGAAACCTTTTTGCAAATGACTTTGCCACTTTATAAAATGACCATTAGGTATATCCAAATGTTTATGACCCATTAGGAACCACTTTTTCAAATAAAACAAAGCTTGGCATGTTTGCATGCATTACCTTGACTTTATCATTTTATGTGATGTTTTGCTTGATTGGTAGATTGAGATTGTGCCCTGCTTGATTGAATTGTAGTGACTTGAAGAGTGTGATTGTTGCAAGGACAAGGAGTGAACTTATACCCTCTACCAAAAAGGCAAGTGATGCTTCATACTTTTGTCCCATTACTTTCACTATGCATTCGTGATTTTCTAAGTAAAACTTGCATGGAATTTGCTAAGTGTAAACTATACTATGGGAAATCGTAGTAGATGAAACCTTAGTAAAATTACCTAAGTTAAGACCCCTACTACTATCATGCTTAGATTAGCTAATAGAAAACAAGGGTGGAATATACATTCATACTATGGAAAAATTTCTAAGTCTGAGGACTTGTGTTTTTGTTTAATAAAACAACTAAGTTAATGAATCACCTGGGTGGAATGGTAATTGCTTGGTGGTTTTTGGTTGAGTGGTTACACAAGGCCCATGTTTATGGTTTACCTCGTGTATCTCACTTGTGGATGGCCACCCAGGAACAAAGAGATTTGAGATGTCAAATGTTGAGAAGCTTCAAGTGCAGCCACTTGGCATTATGGGCTCTGCCTGGATCACATAGGTTGCTAGAACTTAGCCATTTGGGCAGTTGGTGGTAGTGGGATGATAGGTTGGAACGCGTCCATTTGGTCTAAGGAAAGGCTTCTGAAAGATCTTGTCTTGGTGAAACCAAGTCTTGTGGGGAAAGTGCACCACCTCTATAGAGTGTAAAATCTAAGTACTTAGCCATGTCCCTGGTAAAGGACAATTTGAGCATCAAGACATGGAAGCTATCAAGAATCTCATCATCCAAATTTCTAAGTTAAAAACTTGTGGTTGAACAAGGGGTAAAGGATCTTCAATCTTTGATTGGGAGATGCCTTGGGAAAGATTATTTTGTCAAGCAAAAACTTAGTGTTTTCAAATAATAAGGAAAAATCTATTTTGAGCAATGCAAGCCTAAGCTCCACTTAGCCAAATGCATATAGATGATAGACTCTACTATACTACCATAGTATCACTTGCCAATACAATTCAAATGTATTGACCCTTGTGGCTGTAACTTGTATGTTGCAGGTTTGATTGATGTCAGTAAAGTTTGATGATTAGGATTACAAAGTCTACAACCAACATGTTTGCCTGTGGCACTTTGAAGATGAAGGACCCCATGCTTATAGAAATTCTGCTGCAATGTAATGTAATATCCAAATGAGCTATGTAAGATGTAATAAAATTATGTTATTCCTGGTTATAAAGTTGTATTATGACCTTTGTTTCTTGATATTACATCTTAACTGTGGATGCTAGCTATTGATCCAGGGACTAGCATTGTAAACACAGGGGACTCTACCTTATTAAAGGTTGGGAACCCTACAGCTACGGTACTCGCGGACCTCTCCGATTCGTCTCTAACCCTCTCTGTCGACTTCGCCACTAGGGCGTTTGCTCACCGTCGTCTGGGCTCGCTGGAGCTAAGGCTCCGGTGACCATTTTTTAGCGAGCAGCCACAGTTTGAAACAACGAACTCTTCCGCATCCAAGCCACCGACCCATAGCCTCTCACATTCACCAAAGCGCCGAAGTTGAACTTGATCTAAGAAGATCATATCGTATGACGTCATCGTGAGGTCACACCAATGTCATCGTTGACCAAGTCCACCCTATTGACTGGTCCACTCCAGCTTGGCACACCAATGTGGCACTGAGCCCCACTTGTCTGTGACTTGGGGAATACCCTATCTAAGTAAGAAAAGTATTTCCTATTTAGGAATTAGATAAAACAATATTAATTCCAATATAATAAAATGATTAAATCTTGTTTCATTAATAACTTTTGTTTTATAAATCAGAAAAATGTGTATAATATATGAAAATTTGTAGAAAAATAAAATCTATAACTTAAAACTATTATTAAACATTATTATGTTAACCATTTAAATAATTAATATTTAATAAAGGTTTAATAAATAATAAAACTTTGATAATTCATATTTTAATAATGGTAAATATTAAAAATATAAATATAATACCAAAAATTTAGAAAAATAAGAACTATATTCAAAATTATAATCAAGCATTATTATTTCACTTAATTAAATATTTAATATTTATTAAGTGTTTATAAAGTATTAAACATTGTAGAAATCAAATCTTATTATTTATAAATCATAAAAATAAGTGTAACATACCAACAAGATCACAAAAATAATACCTATATGTTATAAATATAATATTCCACTTTTAAGTTAAATAAAAAATTCAAACACTTTAACAACTTGAATTTAAACCCTTTCCTTAATTAATAATTCATATAAAGGTAAATAAAATTTGTTAATAAATCTAAAAATTAGTCAATTGAGTCTAATAAATAGTATTACTCTTAAATATTGCTAGTGTGCATTCAAAATGATTTAACACACTTTAAATACAATTTTATTAAATTATCACTCAACTATTGATGTAGATTATTTTATAGAAGAATCCTTATCCAATCTAAAATCTCCAAGAATAATTATAATGAGATAAAACCCATTCCTTTACTTTAACCACAAGTTTATGATCAAATCAAAACACTATAGTGAGTCATAAGTAGTAAATTATATTGTTTATTTATTCACAAAACCTTAACCACACCCTTATAGGGAGATAAATCCCTTTATACATTTATAATGTAAAGAAAGCACTACCAAATAAAAGTAATACCATTCTTAAATAACTTTAAAGAAACATTATGAAGTGAACAAGGTATAAGTATAATAAGCATTACACCTAAAGTCCATCTATGTTTAAAAGTTAACTTTAGCCTACCAGAGTTTAAGTATAATTCTAAAAACTTTATTATGTGTTTTATAGTTAACTTTGGTCTATTATAATTAAGCCATAAAGAATCTCAAATCCAAGATATTCAAGTAAGCACAAACAACCTTGACCACATTTGATTAACCACAAAGATTGCTTAGACCTTAGAAAAGAAATCTTTTCTTCAAATGTTATTCTTTTTGCCACTTAAAACATCAAATGACAATTAATAATAATCACATTACATTAAGCTTTACTATTATACTTAGGATTGTTAACACTTAAGTTCCTTGTAAATGTCATTACTTGCAAAGTAAAACTTGAAGGTAAGATAATTCTCATATAAGCAGTCCTTGAGTAGCACATCTCATTAGTATATCCTATTGTTGTATGCCATTATGTTTACATATTGTTTCACACACACTCACAAGCCTTAATAAGAAACACAAGTATGAAACTTATCTAAAAATGACAACACATTCTGAAGTAACCATTTCTAGTATCCAAACCCTAGAACAACGTTACCCCAGGATTCGAGTTTATCAACTTGCATTACATTACTTATGCATAAAAGCATCTTGTTTCTTTAAACATTTGTCCTTACCGGACGAATGATGTTGATTTCAGATATTGGATCTTATAATGTCTTGAAGACCATGAGTGCATAATCTTGCAATCACACAAGGCAAGTTCACACTTTCTCATGTCCTTTGATTATTTTCTGTAAAGTATTTTGCAAACACAGCGTTGTCGTCACCTGCATTTGAAAAAGGTACGAAAACACTATTTTCATAATAATGTGATTATAGGTTATTTACCATGAGGTAATAACCTACTATGAAAGTTCCGGTGGTAAAGGAACATATTATCTAGGACTTAACAACCAATGTCGCCAGTGATCCTTGCGCCGTATATCACGCGTTAACCATGAGATTTGGAATGGGACAGAGAAGTCAGCTGTATCTTCTTCCTCTCGCATGTAGCCAGATGTGCAGGTCGTGGCTTTTATCACTCATAGCGTGCATATTAATTGGTAATTTGTAGAGGATATGCAACATATGGGTGGGAATCCTCAACGTCCCACGATAGTTCTGGCATCTAACGGTCTGTACAAACCATTGCCGTAATTCAATATGTGGGCATGGTGTACACCAAGGAGGCATGCGGGGTCGCGAAGGGGGCAGTGATTGGCTTGGATCTTAGACTGGGCCCCATACCAAGGAAGTATGGACAAGGTCATGACTTGGTTGTGCAACAAGGCTAAGGTCTCTCATGGGTTAAGTAACACACCTCTGCATAGTGTAAGAACTGTAACTTGTTACTCCCTATTCCGGGAAGGAGCTTCTAACGCGGCGGGAAAGGAACTCCATGAAAGTTCTGGTAAACCCGTGAAGGCTGACGGACATAGCTTTTCAGAATAAAACCAACCTTTGAAGAAATGTTTACGAAAACTTGCATGGCCTACGACCTATGGTCTGTGGTTGTAGATATAGTGCATCAAACACTCCTTTTCTAGTGAACTTGCTGAGTACGCTCGTACTCAACGTATCTTCTTAACCCTTGCTAGGTTCTGAAGCCAGTATAGACGATGTATACATCAAGTTATGCTCCAGGAATCATCACCAGAATCTAAAGTTCTCCAATGAAGTCAAGAAAGTCAACATATACATCAACTCAAGTGAAGAAGGAGTTACTGATTAGATAGGAACATAATCTCCAGCCATAGAACCTATTTCTATAGCGTATTGCAATAGCAGCAATGCCATACCATTAGTTAAATTACTAGTCTTAATAGTATGATAGTTTTTGAGTTGTTTATTTCTGATTCTTCTTTGTAAGAAGATTCTTTCTCTCTCTTTAACCTAGAGTGTTCTCTGGATCTTGTGTAAAGAGTTGAGTTGTAATCTATAGTCATGTCTTGGACCTGCTGTGTTTCTGTTGTACCACTCTGAGGGATGTAATACTAGTGAACGGTGTTTCATTGGTGTTATATCAACGACTATAGTGTACTACATCATGCAGTGGTATGCTGGGTCACCGCAGTCTATTATTCTTGGGAGACCTTTTCTTAATACTGCAGGTGTTGTCATTAATTGTAATCAAGGAAAAGTAACTTTTAAAATTGATAAGATTTATGGCCTAAATTCAATTGAAAATATTGAGCGCATCAAAGTTGGAGAAACATATTGTCCCATACCACAAGAAAATTATGAAAATATTATGATTGGGACTATTTCTATCAAGATTAAGGTAACATAATCATTTAGTGAAATGCAAAGTTTTGTTTCATATAAAATTGTTTTGGTAACAATACTTGATCAACCTTGTTAACAAGGGGATTTTAATGAACAAAACAATGTTTTTACCATGGTTATCCTTGCTCACTTTTACTTTCTCTACTCCAATATTTTCTCTTCATCTTGTTCATATTTGTCTTGCTAGTAGCTTGCATATTAGAATGTATTAGAACTTTTGTAGTTTTTGAAGGGATACGAGTAGGCTACACTAGCGCAAATCAAAAAAATTCTACCGCGTAAACCAGGATTACTGTTGTCATAGATCACGGGATTACCACTAGACACGTGGTTGTGGAATTTAAAAAGGGATTCGAGTTAGTGTAGATGTTCTACATGTCCTCCTCGTCCTCGTCCCACGAGAATCTCCTCTTGCGCAGCTCGTCCAAGTGCCACAGATGCAGCACCTCCGAGGTATCCACACGTGCGGGGTGGAAGCGTCAGACGCCGGACTGCTAGGTCCACGCGTGCAACACAGGCGTGAGGAGTGGCGGCTGAGTGGAAAGGTCTAACCCTGGTCAGCTTGCCCCACCCTCTCTTATATAGGCGTCCCTATTGGGATTCGACATTAGCATCCCATTAGTAGCGTAAGCCTGGTCTAATTTGGATCTAATCCTCATTAGGCTCCATCCCCTTAAGTGTGTGACCCTATAGGTTCATATACGCATAGACATGACACGAATACATTTATTCTGTCAATAGTTGGTAGCGTCCTCTAGCAAGACGTGCCAACTCCTAAACACATACAAAGATCATATCGGACGATACATCACAAGGTTTAGTACATGTCTTTCCCTTTGCCTCACGATATTTGGTCTACTCCAAGCTGACCTCCCTTTCTCGATACTGTGATTCGAAATCCCTTTACTAGGTTAACTCTTAACCTTATGTAGCACGGCCATGCATTTCTGGATCCGATCACTCGAGGGGCCCAGAGATATCTCTCTCAAGTAGAGAGGGGAAAATCCCATCTTGATTTACCATGCCTTGCAGCATGCTTCAGGACAAACTCGAAAGATACCTTTATAACTACGCAGTTATGGACTAGCGTCTGATAGCCCCAAAGTAGGTCGATCCACATATTAAGTACATGCGACAATCTCAGGTCTAAGGACAAAACACACACGATGTGTAGAGAGAGAGAGCTGCAACTAATTGCCAGTATCAAGTTGGGTCAGTCTAACCCCATGTTCATAACATGTGTCCACATCATTGGTTTGACATCTCCATGTTTATGACTTGCATAACATAGTCATCAACCAATCGATGTGCTAGTCTAATATTCACGTGTGTCCTCACATGAACTCTGACTAGGGAAAACTATTAGATAACCATACAAGTATAGAGTTTCACAAACAATTCACAAAATTTTCAATCAATACAAGTTGCCTGATATGGATATTCAAGGAACATTACAATAACTCATGGATACATAAGAAATATAATCATCTCTATGATTGCCTCTAGGGCATATTTCCTTCAGTCTCCCACTTGCACTAGAGTCAATCTAGATTGTATCTAATACCTATTGCTCTTGCGTGCGCCTCATGTGCAGGCTGCGGGAGTGGCTTTGTAAAAGGATCTGCAACATTTGAGTCCATATGTATTTTGCATATAATGACACTACCATCCTCAATGAACTCACGAATCTGATGGTAACGCATGCAAATATGTTTGTTCTTCTAGTGTTGTCTAGGCTCCTTGGCTTGTGCAATAGCACCATTGTTGTCACAATAAACGTCCATAGGATTGGACGCGCCCTAAACCACACCAAGAGCGATCAGGAAATTCCTAATCCAAACAGCTTCCTTTGAAGCCTCCGAGGCGGCAATATATTCATCTTCTATCGAAGAGGAGGTCATTGTATCTTGCTTGGAACTTTTCCAACTCACAGCACCACCATTCATGACAAACACATAACTAGATTTCAATCTGGAGTCATCTAAGTCGTTAAGGTAACTCTCATCTGTGTAACCCCTTACACTGAGTTCATCCTCACCTCCATAAACTAGGAACACATCCTTAGATCCTTAGATCATGCTATGATGAAAATAATTCTAAGTCTTTGGACTTATGTTTTTCTTAATAAAAACAACTAAGTCAATGAATCTCCTGGGTGGAATGGGACTTGAATGGTGGTTTTTGGTTGAGTGGTTACACAAGGCCCATGGACATGGTTTACCTTGTGTATCTCACTTGTGGTATGCCACCCAGGCACAAAGGGATTTTAGAGGCCAAGTGTTGAGAAGCTTATAGTGCAGCCACTTGGCAATATGGGCTCTGCCTTGATCACATAGGTTGCTAGAACTTAGTCATTTGGACAGTTGGTGGTAGTGGGAATGATAGGTTGGAACGCGTCCATTTGACTAAGGGAAGGCTTCTGAAAGGTCCTGTCTTGGGAAACCAAATCTGGTGGGGAAAGTGCACAACCTCTGCAGATGGAAAATCTAAGTACTTAGCCATGTCCATGGCAATGGACAACTTGAGCATCAAGACATGGAAGCTATCAAGAATATCATCACTCCAACTTCTAAGTAGAACTTGTGGGTGAACAAGGGTGAAGGACCTCAATGTCTATTGATGGTTTCTTGGGAAAGTTTTGACAAAGAAAAACTTAGTGATTTCAACTAATAGGAAAAACCTATTTTGAGAAAAGCAAGCCAAGCTACACTTAGCCAAAATGCATATAGTAATATAGTCCACTTAAAAATTTACTAAGGTATCACTTGCCAATACTATTCCAAAGTATTGACCCACTGTGGCTGTAACTTGTGATGTTGTAGGTTACTCTGATGATGAATAGGTGTCATGAGTCTACACTCAACATCCTTGCCTGTGGCACATGAAGATGAAGACTTATGTTTATTTACTTATTCCAAAAACTCTTGTATTAGGCCTTGTAACTACCTCGGTGAATTACGCTCTTAGTTACAAGCCTGGATGTCTGGAAATGGTTAAAATAGTACGGTGGGGCCCAAATGCCACTCACAGGTAGACCTTTCGGCCGTCCTAACCATTTCCAAACATCGGGACAAGAACGAGCGGCGTAATCGGCAGGCGAAGGGATCAACTACATACACAAATGAGTATGTATGCAAGCCACCATACAACAGTCCTCAGAGCCATTCCATCTAAAAGAAATAGAAAAATTGCAACGCCATACGGCAAGATCCAAATATCCTAGATAGATATAATAGTTTAGGATACCTCCTCATACAGCAAACATCAGAGTATCAAGCGGAAGCGGAAAACAAGATCCGAGTACGGATAAGAAGCAAATCGGCATAAGATGCCCCATAAATAAACACATCCAGCCCACAGATCTCACGGATCCCCGTTCCCGGAATCTCTACACCGAATGATCGTTGCCAACATCGTCCGTCTCCTCCACCCAGTATCCATCTTGCGAGTTTACCTGTTCATCTGAATCAAACAATTTATCGTGTGAGACCCTAGGGGTACTCAGCAAGTCTTTATGCCTCTAAAGGGGACACAACCTGGGGTGACGCAATTGCAGCAAAAGGTAATGCCTAATAATTCTATAGATACTCGCTAACCATTCGCCTAACCAAAGATAGACGGAAGTCCGTGAAATAATAACAGCAGTTATAACGGTAATATTAACAGATCCATCCTCGTCCTCGCTTACCAACGAGGAAGCGGACGAAAAACCCCCCCATCCGTTGGCAGTTTTATTATCCATTCCATGAGTGTTGTACTATTTACTAGTCAGATACTTAGTCAAATTAAAAGCGGTACTTTAGTTATACTTGTCTATGATCGAGAAACTGTGCTCCAAGTCGTCCATAACCGCGGACACGGCTTTCAGAAAGTTTTACCCTGCAGGGGTGCACAAATAGCAACACACACTCGATCAACCTCGGAAAAACCAAATCAAAACCGAACGAGGCATTCACGACAAAGCGATCACAGGATTCAGAAATATTTCAGGGGGCCACCCCACTAAGCTACCCGCAACGAAGTTGGCTTGCTCCGGAACGGACTCAGGGTTTGTGTGGACGGCTGTAAACGACTGGGAACCCGAAAGTGTGACTGGGCTTGTCGATACAGCGAAAACGTGTCACGATTCTAAACAGTACAGGTGCTCCACGCACAATCGTAAATAAAGCGGTAAAGCATGGCATAAGTACAGGATAGTAATAAAGCCCCAAACTACTTTGTGGCCCCAAGAAATAAGAATGAATCAAGCTCTGGCTCAGGGGGGGTCATAAGCCTCCCGGATGTGGATAGCGCGAATATTCAAGGAACAGGAATCAAGTACTCGGGGTCCTACGGGACACAAGTGAGCATGAAAAACCAAATAGCAGATATTGCTCACCGGTGCCACTTTTATTAGTTATCCCATTACTACTCAGGTTAAGTTGTTTAGGTACCTCGTTATCCATCAGACACTCACATACCCTACACATGCTGTTCTACGACCCGCATGGCTCAAACAACTCCTGTAGTAATGGCTCATAGGATGGAGGCACAAGCTTCGGTGGGGTTTAAAAGTAAAGGCTATGCAGTACTTGGGATTCAATTTAATGCAATCGCGACTCAATGATGCAAGAATAAGATAGAGGCAATAGGTACTATATGTATGCAAGCATGTGGTAGTGCTTGCCTGGCAGCTCAGTTGAAGCGAGGGATGGACCTGGGTAGTGCTCCTGGGTTTCTTGATATATCCCCTGCTCAGCGTCTATTCGAAGAAGAACCAAACAAACAAGGGCCAACATAAATAAAGTGCACAAGCATATGAATTAAAATGCGACAAGCAAACAATCATGCCATGATGAATGATGCACAATTTGCATGGCAATAAGGTAGCATCGCATGGGTGAGGTGTGGAATACAAGAATAAAGCCTTTTATTGAGTTTTAGTCCCATTTTATCCTCCAATAAGTTGTTGTATACTTTATATTTATAAGATGCATGCTGCAATTCAGAACATTAAATGCATAAACAGAAAGGTCTCGTCGAGATGATCATTTTAGACATATCATTTGTTAAATTTGGAGTTATAAAACAAAAGTTATTAAATAATTAAGAAAAAGGGCATTTTATTGTAATTTTAAACAACTTGGAAAATCAAAGTGTTCAAACATTACTTTGAATAGTATATTTGAATTCCTCACATTTTTCTGATTTCAAAACATATATTATTTGTATTATTTGGATTTATATTTCAGAAGTTATTTTAAAACAGATTTGAATTTAAATTTAAATCAAATTTGAAAAGTTTAAATTAAAACAGAAAACAGAAATCCTTTTTGTACTCAGGCAGATCCAGCCACTGACGCTGACGGGTGGGCCTTGCGCTGACTCAGCAGCAGGTGGGGCGCAGCGGCTGCGCGGGGATTTCCCTACCGCAGGTTTGGCTAGCCCGCGAGACCGACAGATGGGACCGGCCGATCCGCGGGGCCACTCACGCGCACGGCCAGCCGGTGGGCGACACGTGGGCGATCCAGGGGAGCGCGGTTTGAGAAGCCACAAAGCGCGGGGGTTTTCTTGCAAGAGTGTACCAGGGCTGACAGGTGGGGCTCCGGGGACGGCGGGTTCAGGCGGGAAAAAGGGTAGGGGCTCCAGCGCAAAAAGGCCAGCGGCTGCTGCTGCGCGCTGACGGATCCGGCCCTGATGGCGGCGGACCTGGCCGTCTTCCGGCGACGGTGGCGATGCCTCCGCTGGACGAAACATGTCGCCCCAAAAACGAAAAACGTAGAGGGAACCACGGGCTACATCTTTCGCTCAGCGAACATCATCGGAGGAGGGCTACAGCGCACGGGGCACGGCGGAGAAAAGAGGGGGACGAACGCTGCTGCTGTCGGCCAGAGCGCGACGCGCGGCGGTGAGCGCGCTCAGCGGCAGGGTTGGCGGCGATGCAAGGCGCGCGAGAGCAGGCGACCATGCCGGCAGGAAGGAGGATCTCACCAGCGACCCTAGGGTGCAGCGAGTATGCTCGGAGGTGTGTAGATCGACGGGGAGACAGAGATCCTTGCGCAGCGTCCATGGCGGCTACGGCGGTGACGCGTCCACTCCGGCGACTCCCAGCGTCGCCCCAGTCTAGGCTGACGAAGAGGTAGCCCAGGGAGTCCCTGGCGCCTTGCAACGGCGTGGCGTCCACAAGCTCGAGCTGGCACAGAGGGGAGGCCGATCTAGGGTTTTGGAGGTTGCATGATGGCCATGGCTTAGGGAGGTGGCAGGGAGAGGAGGAAGAAGGAAGGGAGAGGGGACCTGGCGCCTCCTGGATGAGGATCTGGGTGAGGTAAGACGAGGTGTGGGGTAAAAGAAGGAGATAGGAGCACATGGGGTGTGGTGGCCACCTTTTTGGCTACGCAAGGGGGGAGGCCGATGGGGCTTAGGGTTTGGGTGAAGAGGTTGGGGTTAGGCTAGAGAGGGTAGCCTAAGGCTGGGTGGTGCCTCGGCATGGAGTGGTTGGGGTGGGGATGTGGGTTAGAGAGGGGGATTAGATAGAGGGTGTGGTATGGTAGCTAGGGTTAGCTAGAGAGGGTGGTTCGGGTTAGCTAGGTAGGGCTGGGGTTAGGGTTAGGTGGTGATCCACTAAGATTAAGCAAGGGTGGAGGATGTGATGATGGATAAGGAGAGTGAGATGAGAGAAGAGGTGGTGTGAGGGTTTTAACATGATCCAAACACAAGATCAAGATGATGGGGTTTTGAATAAGAGAGAAAGGGAAGCTCCCAAAAGAAAGGATCCACTCAAAAACCAAAGAAAAACCAAAGGAGAAAGAATGGTGGTGCTTTGCATGGCCCATGCAAAAACATTAAATGCCATGTTTTAGCCTTGTGAAAACAAAATAATAATCATGGCATTATTCCTATGCATTACCCAAAATGTGGAGTAAGGCCAAGCAAAAGAATTTAAATGGAAGTTCCAAGTGGAGTAGATGGAGATGATCATATTTGAATAAAAATGGGACATGCTAGTGTGTATATTCCACTAGATGTTTAATAGTCCCAAAAATATCCCAACATGAGCATAAATCCATAATAATCCATATGAAAGCTAGGAAAAGGAGCACTACTCATAATGCATGCAAAGGTGGCTCCACATATCAATAATGTGAAAACAACATGATGCTAATATGAGAGCATGTGGAAATAGAATTGGATCCATCCCAACCCACATGAGCTAGAGGTAAAATCCCAATAAAGTGCAAAGCTCATATTTAGTTGGATGGTGGAATTATAAGGTGGTGAAAGAAAGGGTGGTGGAGTAGAATAAAAGATATGCCCCCAACTCAACTTGGGCATTTAAACAATATATCAATAACCAAATACAATATCAAGAGGCAAATACAATTAATGATGCATATGAGAGGAGAACCAAAACAAAAAGGGTTTTATATGATGCTCAAATGCAGGGTGGCATGATGACATGAGCATGATATAATTATGATGCAACAATTGTATATAGGAAGTAGCCATTATATTACTAGACCAAGTAGCATTACAATTGTTAGACAATTGGGATGCTACAACTCTCCCCCACTAAACAAGAATCTCGCCCCGAGATTCCTAGGAAAAAGAAGACAACACCAAGAGAGGCTGGTGTTCGAACGAAGGTGACCCTCACGTTCCCAAGTTGATGAACAACGGAATAACTTGCTAGACTTGCTACGAGTCTTGCATTTTGCTTGAGAAACAACGGTTAGAAGAGTTGAAGGATTGTCGTGAGACAAGAAGGATAGGATGAACATAGCTCTGGTTTTCTCAGGAAACATGATAAGAGAAAAATAGAACCACTTGTGAAAGAAAGGACAAGATGATGCATCATGGATATGGAAAGGCACACCGTTAAGATTAAAGATTTACCGATACTAGAGAGGATGAACCTTTGTCTCGCCGGAAGAAAAGAGCTAGATAGGAGAGGTTTTGAACCACTATGACAATAGCATCGTATCTTCTCTCGGATTTGAGAAATGAAGTTCGGAAACAATATTGCCTTCAGACAATAGAGTTCCTTGATATCAACAGAAAGATTTAGTTAGACATCGTCGGATTAGATTCTTCTTGCGCCGGTAAGAACCAAAGGATCACACAATTGAGGTGCGCGGATATAACTTCCAGAGACGGATGTGAAGCCAGATGATGGTGGAATCCCGAGAAGCAAAGAATATGGAGGATCTGGAGTTTATTGTAGAGATACTTATTGCTTTCTTTAGCCTTGAGGCTAACGCAATGGATTTGCGGCTGATGGCCTCAACCATAATTGGCTTTACCACAGAAAAAGAATTGATGAAACAAAGAGGGAGATAGTTTCCTTTCATCTTGTTTGGGGATGTCGAGCATCGGTAGAAAGACGAGGAACGAAAGGAGTTTGCGTTTGTTTCCACCAGATAATTGAATATTTTGCTCCATCTAGAATAGACAGACCACCAACAAGAGATTATTGATTACTTTCTTCGAGAGAGCACTCCGGTAAAACAAAGACGGAAGTAAAAGTATCGAGGGATAAAGGCCACTTCTAACTTCCGTGGAATGAGTGAAATCACATTAATTCACCAATTCAATGTACAAAAGCGAATGATAAGAGTAGTGGTATGGTAGCTACTCCATCCCGCACTCAAAGCATTACTTCGCACATGAATAAGAAAACCATGCAACCCAACTACCAAAACAGACTGAAGGTATTGACAAAAAGAACTCATGGAACTTCGTTAGAAAACAAGGATGGATGCAAACGATTCGCCGGATTCATAGATAGATAAAGATGATGATGTTGTCGTCATGTCGGAAGTACCAAGCCACCGGAAAGATATGAAGGAAGATTACGGAGAACAACTGCAAGATTCAACAGCTACAGAAAGATAGCACCAACTTGAACGGAAGGAATACAAGATCTGGAAGGTCTTCATGGCCTCCGGTGGATTGAGCATAGATGATAGAACGAGAGGGTTTCAAAGATTACTTGACGAGAACGAGGTGAAAAGAACTCCATGTTGTTCTTGAAAAGATTGAGAGAGATTTAGCGGTCTTGAGGAAAATCTTTAGCGGAACGACGATGATAACTTGCCAACAAGGAATAACTCCAGATTGGTTGAAGATGGAGGATGGATTTAACAATGGACTTGCTGATTCCAGAATTGGAGCGATCTATTTAGCAGAAGGACGTGGCCAAGATAGGTGACTTCAAAAAGTCAGAATTCTCTCTTTGGGAACTTGCACAGAGGCAGTGTTAACGAAGCTCTAAAGAAAGAGACACAGATAATCTTCCATGTCCTTCCATTATTATAGAATAGGCAAGCATATTATCAACATATACCACCATGGATTAACAGGATATTCCGAGAATATCAAGTTCAAAATGCGAGAGAAACGAACAAATGCTCGAACACTTCCTCAGCTCAACGCTCTTAGAAAGATCAATATTAAGAGCACGGGTCCGTGTTGAAGAAGATGCACTGGAAGAATAGATCACCTGGTCCTTCGGAAGAAAAGAGATGTCACCTGATTCACATTGTCGATTGGATCGCCGGTTACAAAGATAAAGAGATCTTGGATGAAGAAAAGATGATAGATCATACCTTAAGCAAAGCTATGAGAGACGAAAAGATGCAATTCCCTCGTCTCAAAGAGAATTTTGCAGATATGGAGTTCAAAAAGATGTGCAGCAGGATGGACAGAGGATAGACCGCCGTAGTGCCTTGGGAAACTCCGGATTGCCAAAGATGCTTGAATATGCATAGATATGATCACGGTGTACTCAAAATCACAGGAGATAACCGTCACCATTTGGAGGATAGTGTTGATAGCATTTTCCATATTCCACTCATGATAAGTGTCATATAGCTATGTCGAGAACCAAATTACAATCACCAGCATCGGATTGACACATGTTATGTAATTAGTCCAAGAGAATTGGAGATGAAATAAAACTCCAGGATTAAGCGTCGGTGACAAAAGAATGAGTTAGCATGGACATGCTGATAAAAGGGAGATAGATAATGTTTCACACACGACTGGAAAGGAGTGTGGAAGCACAGATGTATCAAAGAAAAATTTTCCGCATTTTTTGGCATTAAAATACCAATAGATGCGCAAAATCACTTATCAGGTAGAGATTAGCAACTCCACATTCTGTGAAAGCATGCTGGAAGGAAGAACACCCTTAAGAAGATGGCACCGGTTAACAAGGAGTCAGATAGATCGCGCCGGTTTTCAAAAGCCTGTCAGTATGGAATGTACCAACAGTTGATAACCAAAGGTAGATTATGATAACAAATTGGATGCAACAGATAGACAAGGAATTACACACACCCACACACTTTCTATGGTACTACGGAAACCCAGAACACGTGAATCCTAGTTTGAATTTTAAGAAGAGGATTGAAAACGTTACACTTCCTTACCAGAAAAGGTGGGTGGTTGGGTAAGAAGAAAAGTGGAAGCAGTCCTACTCTCGCGTTTTGTTCTTCCCTAGTATACATAGCTACCAAAATATTTGCTAGACTGACAACGACCATTTGGTTGAGACCCTGAAGGGCGGGATGGCTCTGATACCAATTGTAACTACCTCGGTGAATTACGCTCTTAGTTACAAGCCTGGATGTCCGGAAATGGTTAAATAGTACGGTTGGGCCCAAATGCCACTCACAGGTAGACCTTTCGGCCGTCCTAACCATTTCCAAACATCGGGACAAGAACGAGCGGCGTAATCGGCAGGCGAAGGGATCAACTACATACACAAATGAGTATGTATGCAATCCACCATACAACAGTCCTCAGAGCCATTCCATCTAAAAGAAATAGAAAAATTGCAACGCCATACGGCAAGATCCAAAATCCTAGATAGATATAATAGTTTAGGATACCTCCTCATACAGCAAACATCAGAGTATCAAGCGGAAGCGGAAAACAAGATCCGAGTACGGATAAGAAGCAAATCGGCATAAGATGCCCCATAAATAAACACATCCCGCCCACAGATCTCACGGATCCCCGTTCCCGGAATCTCTACACCGAATGATCGTTGCCAACATCGTCCGTCTCCTCCACCCAGTATCCATCTTGCGAGTTTACCTGTTCATCTGAATCAAACAATTTATCGTGTGAGACCCTAGGGGTACTCAACAAGTCTTTATGCCTCTAAAGGGGACACAACCTGGGGTGACGCAATTGCAGCAAAAGGTAATGCCTAACAATTCTATAGATACTCGCTAACCATTCGCCTAACCAAAGATAGACGGAAGTCCGTGAAATAATAACAGCAGTTATAACGGTAATATTAACAGATCCATCCTCCTCCTCGCTTACCAACGAGGAAGCGGACGAACAACCCCCCCATCCGTTGGCAGTTTTATTATCCATTCCATGAGTGTTGTACTATTTACTAGTCAGATACTTAGTCAAATTAAAAGCGGTACTTTAGTTATACTTGTCTATGATCGAGAAACTGTGCTCCAAGTCGTCCATAACCGCGGACACGGCTTTCAGAAAGTTTTACCCTGCAGGGGTTCACAAATAGCAACACACACTCGATCAACCTCGGAAAAACCAAATCAAAACCCAACGAGGCATTCACGACAAAGCGATCACAGGATTCAGAAATATTTCAAGGGGCCACCCCACTAAGCTACCCGCAACGAAGTTGGCCTGCTCCGGAACGGACTCAGGGTTTGTGTGGACGGCTGTAAACGACTGGGAACCCGAAAGTGTGACTGGGCTTGTCGATACAGCGAAAACGTGTCAGGATCCTAAACAGTACAGGTGCTCCACGCACAATCGTAAATAAAGCGGTAAAGCATGGCATAAGTACAGGATAGTAATAAAGCCCCAAACTACTTTGTGGCCCCAAGAAATAAGAATGAATCAAGCTCTGGCTCAGGGGGGTTCATAAGCCTCCCGTATGTGGATAGCGCGAATATTCAAGGAACAGGAATCAAGTACTCGGGGTCCTACGGGACACAAGTGAGCATGAAAAACCAAATAGCAGATATTGCTCACCGGTGCCACTTTTATTAGTTATCCCATTACTACTCAGGCTAAGTTGTTTAGGTACCTCGTTATCCATCAGACACTCACATACCCTACACATGCTGTTCTACGACCCGCATGGCTCAAACAACTCCTGTAGTAATGGCTCATAGGATGGAGGCACAAGCTTCGGTGGGGTTTAAAAGTAAAGGCTATGCAGTACTTGGGATTCAATTTAATGCAATCGCGACTCAATGATGCAAGAATAAGATAGAGGCAATAGGTACTATATGTATGCAAGCATGTGGTAGTGCTTGCCTGGCAGCTCAGTTGAAGCGAGGGATGTATATGGGTAGTGCTCCTGGGTTTCTTGATATATCCCCTGCTCAGCGTCTATTCGAAGAAGAACCAAACAAACAAGGGCCAACATAAATAAAGTGCACACGCATATGAATTAAAATGCGACAAGCAAACAATCATGCCATGATGAATGATGCACAATTTGCATGGCAATAAGGTAGCATGGCATGGGTGAGGTGTGGAATACAAGAATAAAGCCTTTTATTGAGTTTTAGTCCCATTTTATCCTCCAATAAGTTGCTGTATACTTTGTATTTATAAGATGCATGCTGCAATTCAGAACATGAAATGCATAAACAGAAAGGTCTCGTCGAGCTGATCATTTTAGACATATCATTTGTTAAATTTGGAGTTATAAAACAAAAGTTATTAAATAATTAAGAAAAAGGGCATTTTATTGTAATTTTAAACAACTTGAAAAATTAAAGTGTTCAAACATTTCTTTGAATAGCATATTTGAATTCCTCACATTTTTCTGATTTCAAAACATATATTATTTGTATTATTTGGATTTATATTTCAAAAGTTATTTTAAAACAGATTTGAATTTAAATTTAAATCAAATTTGAAAAGTTTAAATTAAAACAGAAAACAGAAATCCTTTTTGTACTCACGCAGATCCAGCCACTGACGCTGACGGGTGGGCCTTGCGCTGACTCAGCAGCAGGTGGGGCGCAGCGGCTGCGCGGGGATTTTCCTACCGCAGGTTTGGCTAGCCCGCGAGACCGACAGATGGGACCGGCCGATCCGTGGGGCCACTCACGCGCACGGCCAGTCGGTGGGCGACACGTGGGCGATCCAGGGGAGCGCGGGTTGAGAAGCCACAAAGCGCGGGGGTTTTCTTGCAAGAGTGTACCAGGGCTGACAGGTGGGGCTCCGGGGACGGCGGGTTCAGGCGGGAAAAAGGGCAGGGGCTCCAGCGCAAAAAGGCCAGCGGCTGCTGCTGCGCGCTGACGGATCCGGCCCTGACGGCGGCGGACCTGGCCGTCTTCCGGCGATGGTGGCGACGCCTCCGCTGGACGAAACGTGTCGCCCCAAAAACGAAAAACGTAGAGGGAACCACGGGCTACATCTTTCGCTCAGCGAACATCATCAGAGGAGGGCTACAGCGCGCGGGGCACGGCGGAGAAAAGAGGGGGACGAACGCTGCTGCTGTCGGCCAGAGCGCGACGCGTGGCGGTGAGCGCGCTCAGCGGCAGGGTTGGCGGCGATGCAAGGCGCGCGAGAGCAGGCGACCATGCCGGCAGGAAGGAGGATCTCACCAGTGACCCTAGGGTGCAGCGAGTATGCTCGCAGGTGTGTAGATCGACGGGGAGGCAGAGATCATTGCGCAGCGTCCATGGCGGCTACGGCGGTGATGCGTCCACTCCGGCGACTCCCAGCGTCGCCCCAGTCTAGGCCGACGAAGAGGTAGCCCAGGGAGTCCCTGGCGCCTTGCAACGGCGTGGCGGCCACAAGCTCGAGCTGGCACAGAGGGGAGGCCGATCTAGGGTTTTGGGGGTTGCATGATGGCCATGGCTTAGGGAGGTGGCAGGGAGAGGAGGAAGAAGGAAGGGAGAGGGGGACCTGGCGCCTCCTGGATGAGGATCTGGGTGAGGTAAGACGAGGTGTGGGGAAAAAGAAGGAGATAGGAGCACATGGGGGGTGGTGGCCACCTTTTTGGCTACGCAAGGGGGGAGGCCGATGGGGCTTAGGGTTTGGGTGAAGAGGTTGGGGTTAGGCTAGAGAGGGTAGCCTAAGGCTGGGTGGTGCCTCGGCATGGAGTGGTTGGGGTGGGGATGTGGGTTAGAGAGGGGGATTAGAGAGAGGGTGTGGTATGGTAGCTAGGGTTAGCTAGAGAGGGTGGTTCGGGTTAGCTAGGTAGGGTTGGGGTTAGGGTTAGGTGGTGATCCACTAAGATTAAGCAAGGGTGGAGGATGTGATGATGGATAAGGAGAGTCAGATGAGAGAAGAGGTGGTGTGAGGGTTTTAACATGATCCAAACACAAGATCAAGATGATGGGGTTTTGAATAAGAGAGAAAGGGAAGCTCCCAAAAGAAAGGATCCACTCAAAAACCAAAGAAAAACCAAAGGAGAAAGAATGGTGGTGCTTTGCATGGCCCATGCAAAAACATTAAATGCCATGTTTTAACTTTGAGAAAACAAAATAATAATCATGGCATTATTCCTATGTATTACCCAAAATGTGGAGTAAGGCCAAGCAAAAGAATTTAAATGGAAGTTCCAAGTGGAGTAGATGGAGATGATCATATTTGAATAAAAATGGGACATGCTAGTGTGTATATTCCACTAGATGTTTAATAGTCCCAAAAATATCCCAACATGAGCATAAATCCATAATAATCCATATGAAAGCTAGGAAAAGGAGCACTACTCATAATGCATGCAAAGGTGGCTCCACATATCAATAATGTGAAAACAACATGATGCTATTATGAGAGCATGTGGAAATAGAATTGGATCCATCCCAACCCACATGAGCTAGAGGTAAAATCCCAATAAAGTGCAAAGCTCATATTTAGTTGGATGGTGGAATTATAAGGTGGTGAAAGAAAGGGTGGTGGAGTAGAATAAAAGATATGCCCCCAACTCAACTTGGGCATTTAAACAATATATCAATAACCAAATACAATATCAAGAGGCAAATACAATTAATGATGCATATGAGAGGAGAACCAAAACAAAAAGGGTTTTATATGATGCTCAAATGCTGGGTGGCATGATGACATGAGCATGATATAATTATGATGCAACAATTGTATATAGGAAGTAGCCATTATATTACTAGACCAAGTAGCATTACAATTGTTAGACAATTGGGATGCTACAGGCCTGTGGCCTTGAGTTGTAAAAGACTATGTTTTATCTCTGGAATGGATGTAATAAATGACCTTTGTATCTGTGTACTTCATCTTAAACTGTGGATGCTAGCATTGATCCAGGGACTAGCATTGCAATCATAGGGATCCTTTTCCTTTACAAAGGAGGGATCTTACAGATGGTATCAGAGCACTGTGTTGCCTGTAGGATTATGACCCTAGGATTGGAAACCACTAAGGAAAAATTTTCAACTAGTTCTACACTTGTCTATTCTTCTCGTAAACTTTTCTAATCTTCTCATTCTCATCTCTATTTGTAGATGAACTCCATAAATGAAGCCGTAAGGAAAGTACCACTCATGACCATGACCTTGGAGTGTGAGACTGAGTTCCCCAAAATTCTCAAGGACCTCATGGTGGCAATGGAATTACATGGTGCAGCAGTGTACAAAGGCTTTCCAGTGATGGATGAAGGAGTTGAGCACTGGTGGGTGCAACTTCACTTGTACAAAAACAAGGAAGACAACCACAAAGAAAAAGGATTCTGCATGTACACCAACACTGTGGTGCACACCACATTCTTTGAGTCAGCAAGAGAAGCAGCTTGGAGGACTATCAAAGAGCTTAGTGCTAGAGTCAAATGCAGAATGCTCAACCTCCAAAAAGACTTAGAGAAAGAGAAGGAACATAACCAAGAGTTGGAAGCTACCAACCAAACCTTAAGAGGAGATATTATAGACTTAGTGATGGAATCATGTGAGCAAGATAGGTTGATTGCTTCTAGGAACATTGTGTTAGCCAACAGATCCAGTGAGATAGGATTGTAAACGTATTTTGTTAGTTGGACCACCACCTATCACCTTATTTTCCAAATTGTTATCTTAAAATAAGATTGGACCTTGGTTGATGTAATGTATTCATGTATGCATGACTTGTGTGATTTTGCTTTCCAAGGATGAGTATGTGTGTTATGACTTTTGTTTATTCTAAATTGTGTTGTTCTAACTTTTCTATCTTATAAATAGATGCCTATTACCATCAGCACTGTTGAGGAGTTCCAGGTTACCCGCTTTGGTCCTCGTATCGTTGAGCTTACCACTTTGCTCAATCTCCCTCTTCCCACCATCATGGTGCATCCACTCACCAAGTTCGAGAGGAAGGACCTCTGGGGCTTCAAGGTGAACCAGCCCGGACGCCAGACAGAGCCTACTACGGAGGCCATCGTCTTCAAGCTTATGCACGATGATAGGGAGAGAGGCATGGAGGTAGTTATGCAGGACCCGATAGGACGTCTGCTAGGACGACACTCCCGACAGGTTAGAGGCACCCATTTCCACGTCTTCGGAAGGCGTGATGAGGATGGAGAGTCCATCGACTTCGAGGACGACTCGAGGGATGCAGCAGAGCTGATACGTCTATATCTCCAGGACTTAGAGTCCCTCATTAGGTACGTGGACACGGACAGGACCAATGTCATGCTCAGCAATGACGAGCTCCAGGTGCAGCTACGCGAGAAGGACAAGCTCTTCGCGCAGCAGGACGAGATAGTCAAGGAAATGGAGGCGAAGTTCGAGACCCAGGACAGGAAGTTCAAGAGTCAGGAGAAGCGTGTCCAGGATACGAATAAGAAGACCGGGACATGACTGAAGAACTGCAGTCCAACGACTTCGAGCTAGAGCAGCAGCAGACGGTGATAGAGAGACTTCGTTCCTAGAAGAGGGCTCTCAAGGCCAAGATTGAGTCCTTGAACACTACCATTGAGGAGAACAAGACCGCGATGGAGAACGCAGGTCTTACCTTTGTCGAGGAGGAGATTGATGCTGATGAGTAGACTTGACTACGTTTATCTTTGTGGTTGGACCATCCGACATTTGTGAACTTGTTATTGGACCATCCGACATGTGGATGGCTTGCTACTTGTGTGTTTTACTTTGTGAACTTGTTATCTTGTTGTTGAACTTTTACCTTTGTGTTGCATGCTATGCGTTTGCTTATGTGATGTAATGTGCATGAAAATATCTATGGGTATCTCATTCTTATCTCTATTTGAACAAACCACAGATGCCTCCCTGTCGCGCAAACCCCAACCCCAACAACAACAACAACATCACTCCAGAAATGCAGCAAATGATGACTGCTCAAACACAGCTAATGCAGATGATGACAACATTCATACAGAACCAGAATAATAACAACAACAACCCCAATAACAACAACAATAACAACAACAACAACCCTCCGGGCTTTGATATGCTTACCCGATTCTTGAGGTTGAGGCCAGCTAAGTTCTCGGGGACGACTGATCCCATGGTGGCCAATGATTGGCTACGTTCTGTAAACAAGGACTTAGTAACCGTGGGCTGCACGGATGCTGAAAAGGTCAGATTTGCAGCACATTTGCTGGAAGGGCCAGCCGCCACTTGGTGGGACAACTTGCAAATCACCACTCCTATAGATGAGGTGACTTGGGCTATCTTTGAGGATGGCTTTCGCACTGCTCATATCTCGTCAGGAATAATGAGCCTGAAAAAGAATGAGTTCCACAACCTGAAGCAGCGCCACCGCAGCGTGGCTGAATACATTGAAGAGTTCAACAATCTGGCGCGTTATGCACCGGATGAAGTTGACACAGATGCCAAAAGAAAGGAAAAATTTCTGGAAGGCTTGAATGATGAGCTGAATCTGCAGCTGGTTGTGGCATATGTTCCCACTTATCAGTTGCTCTGTGACAAGGCTGCTATATTGGAGAACAAAATGAAGCAAGTCGAGAGTAGAAAGAGGAAGCACTCCGACAAGCACAGCTCGGGATCGTCTCACAAACGATCTCACTATGATGACAGTGGAAGCTCAGGATCCCACAAGCATGGGAAATTCAACAAGCACCACAACCACAACCGTCATGACAACAAGCATCATCGCAGTCATGACAATGACAAATACAAGAACCACAAGAGTGGACACAAGAGCCACCACAGTGGTAATGGTAGTGGGAGTGGAAGTCATCCTGCTAAGAGAGACATCAATCAGGTTGAGTGCTTCAAATGCAAGAAGATGGGACACTATGCAAATGAGTGCCCCGAAAAGAAAGTTGAAGGACCTGTCAAGCCCAATCCTTTCCAGAAAGGACAGGTGAACCACATCAGTGTGTAGGAGGTCTATGAGGAGCCTGACGCTGTTGCTGGTAAGTTCAGACTCAATTCCATTCCAGCATTTGTACTCTTTGATACTGGTGCATCGCATTCATTCATATCAAAGGCATTTGTTGATAGAAATGAGTTTCCGTCTGAAAACATTGGGTGTCCAATAAAAGTTAGTTCTCCGGGTGGAGAAATGATAGTAAGTCTTGGATGCCGGGATCTAGTAATAGAGTTTGGAAAACATAAGTTTCCAGTAAGTCTGATAATCCTGGATTCCCAAGGACTGGACGTAATATTGGGAATGGATTGGATGGCTAAGTATGAAGGAGTACTAGATTGTGCTAATCGTACTGTTACACTCACAACCTCGGAAATAAGAAGAATTAAATGCAAGTCCAACTTTGAATCCAAAGGAAGTAAGCTTAATTCTCTTAAGGGGGTTAACATGGACAGTGTGCCAATTGTGTGTGAGTATCCGGATGTATTTCCGGAAGAATTGCCAGGAATGCCACCGGATAGAGATGTGGAATTTCTGATAGATTTGGTACCAGGGTCTGGACCAATAGCAAAGAGACCATATAAAATGTCAGTTGATGAACTGAAAGAGCTCAATAAGCAACTAGGAGAGCAGTTGCAGAAAGGATTTATTCAACCAAGTTCTTCATCTTGGGGAGCCCCAGTTTTGTTCGTGGAGAAGAAGGATAGAAGTCAAAGGTTATGCATAGATTACCGTTCACTCAACGAGGTAACTATCAAGAACAAATATCCTTTGCCTAGAATCAATGACTTGTTTGATCAGCTAGAAGGAGCATGTGTATTCTCAAATATCGATCTTCGGTCAGGCTATTTTCAACTCAAGATAAGAGAACAAGACATACCAAAAACAGCATTCACCACAAGGTATGGATTGTATGAGTATACCGTAATGCCTTTTGGCTTAACCAATGCTCCAGCATACTTCATGAATATGATGAACAAAGTGTTCATGGAATTCCTTGACAAGTTTGTTGTCGTTTTTATCGATGACATCTTAGTCTACTCCAAGAGCAAAGAAGAACATGAAGGACATTTACTCTTGATACTTGAGAAGTTAAGAGAGCATAAACTTTATGCCAAATTCAGCAAGTGTGAGTTCTGGTTAGAGGAAGTTAGTTTTCTTGGTCATGTTATGACAAAGGATGGTGTAGCAGTTGATCCTGCTAAGGTTTCAGCTATGACAAGAAGTTCGTAGTTTCCTTGGCTTAGTAGGTTACTATAGAAGGTTCATTGAAAATTTCTCAAAGGTTGCTAAGCCAATGACTGAATTGTTAAAGAAAGACAAGAAGTTTGCTTGGTCTGAAGGTTGTGAAGTCAGCTTTCAGGAGTTGAAGAAGAGACTTGTGACAGCACCAGTTCTATGTCTGCCTGACTTGGAAAAAGATTTCCAAGTGTATTTTGATGCATCTCATCAAGGTTTGGGTGCTGTACTTATGCAAGACAGTAAAGTTGTGGCCTATGCCTCGAGACAACTTAAAACTCATGAAGTAAACTATCCTACTCATGATTTGGAGTTAGCCTCTGTCGTCCATGCACTCAAAACATGGAGGCATTACCTTTTGGGAAAGCGTTGTGAAGTGTTCACGGATCACAAAAGTTTGAAGTATATTTTTACCCAAAAGGAAATCAATATGAGACAAAGAAGATGGTTAGAGCTTATCAAGGATGATGACTTAAGTTTGCAATACCACCCCGGTAAAGCAAATGTTGTAGCAGATGCTCTAAGTCGTAAGGTATTTGTAAATGGCCTTACCAAAGGAGAATTACCAGATGATTAATGTACCCAATTCAGAGAACTCAGATTGGAGATTGTGCCCGAAGGACATCTCATGTCTTTAGATGTTCAACCCACTTTGTTGGACAAGATTCGAGAAGCTCAAAAGACTGATAAGGAAATTGAAGAGATTAACGAAAAGATTGGCCAAGGGAAAGCTAAAAATTTCCATGAAGACGAACAGGGTACTTTATGGCATGGGAAACGTATCTGTGTTCCACAAGATCCGGAGTTGCGGAAACTGATTTTACAGGAAGCACACAACTCTCCGTATTCTATCCACCCGGGTAACACCAAAATGTACATGGACATGAAAGAAAGATTTTGGTGGAACAATCTCAAGAGGGACATCGCCGAGCATATTGCTTTGTGTGATGTATGTAGTAGAGTAAAAGCGGAGCATCAGAAACCAGTAGGTTTGCTTCAACCACTACCTATTCCTGATTGGAAGTGGGACAAGATCGGTATGGATTTCATTACCGGATTACCAAGGACCAGGTCAGGATATGATTCAATATGGGTAGTAGTAGATCGCCTAACTAAAGTGGCTCATTTTATACCCGTGAAGACAACTTATACAAGTGCCAAGTTAGCCAAAATCTACATGAGTAGAATTGTATGTCTACATGGGGTGCCCAAGAGTATTGTATCTGATAGGGGAACTCAATTCACTTCCCATTTTTGGAGACAGCTACATGAGTCATTGGGAACGAGGTTGGAATTCAGTACTGCTTTTCATCCTCAAACCGATGGACAAACAGAAAGGACTAATCAAATTCCGGAAGACATGTTGAGGGCATGTGCCCTAGACTATGGAGCAAGTTGGGATGAAAGTCTGCCTTACGCAGAATTTTCTTATAACAACAGCTATCAAGCCAGCATTGAGATGGCACCGTTTGAGTTTCTCTATGGAAGAAAGTGTACTACCCCATTGTTATGGAATGGTGTGGGAGAAAGAAGTTTATTCGGGCCATATCTTATCAAAGAAGCCGAAGAGAAGGTCAAATTGGTTAAGGACAGGTTAAAGATAGCACAGTCCCGACAGAAAAGCTACGCAGACCCTAAACGTAGAGAAGTCACCTACGAAGTTGGTGATAGAGCCTATCTTAGAGTATCACCACTTCGTGGAGTGAAAAGATTCGGAGTCAAAGGAAAGTTGGCACCAAGATATGTTGGGTCATTCAAGATTCTGAGTCGCAAAGGAGAAGTTGCTTATGAAATTGAACTACCGGAATCTTTATCAGCTGTCCATAATGTGTTTCATGTGAGTCAGCTTAAGAAATGTCACCCAGAAATGGAAGAAACTTCTTTGAAGGATACTATACCTTTGGAGGAGGTTCAACTAGAAAGTGATCTCACTTATGAAGAGAAACCTATCAAAATTCTTGAGACTGCAGAAAGAGTCACAAGGACAAAGACTATCAAGTTTTGCAAAGTGCATTGGAATCATCATTCCGAAGAGGAAGCAACATGGGAAAGAGAAGATGACCTTCGGAAAGACCACCCTCACCTATTTGCTAGCCAATCCGAATCTCGAGGGCGAGATTCACCTTAAGGGGGTTAGATTTGTAACATCCCTAAAATCATGATTTCAAAGATTGCATATCATTCATGCATGCATATAGAATTGAGATCAATTCCAAAACTCATTTCAGAAAAACAGAAGCACATAGTGCTATCATTTTATGTGAGCAAACTTAAATCAAATGACCATCCCCATTTGAGAGTTTGATTGTTTTAAAACCTAGATTGTTTGTCTCCCTTGTTGAATGGATTGAATGTGGAATTTGAACCAAGCTTTACAAAATGGAAATGGTTCAAAAACCATTTTTCAAACATTTGAGATTCAAATGCAAAGTCCCTGTTTTTTTGTTTCTCCAAAAATGACCAAGCCTATACAAAGTAACCACATGATTTTATGACTAGATTTGAGACTCTTGCACACTGCAAAAACCCCAGAAAGATTTGAATTCAAAAAGAGTTTGAATTTATTTGAAAACCATTCCTAAAAAATCAAAACAGAAAAAGAAAAGGAATATAGAAAAGAAAAGAGCCAGACGCTCCTAATCTAGCCCAGCAGCAGAACCGACCCAGTTAGCCCACCCGGCCACCCTCTCTCTCTCTCGCACGCACGAACGCACCCACGCGGTCGCTGACACCCGGACCCCACTTTCTCTCTGCGCGTTTCGCTGACGAGCGGGCCCTCTCCACGTCAGCGTCATCTTCCCCAAATCCCGCGCACGAACTCCGCCGCTGCCCGTTGCTGCCTTGATTCCGCGAGGTAAATTGCATTGATTCAGTAAGCGTTTCTTGTCGAGCCTCTGGCTATATAATCCCCACTCTTTCGCGAGCATTTCCCCTCAAACAATTCCTCCCTCACGCCACCAGGCTGCCCACAACTCGCTCGACGCCGCCGCTGTTCCGACGACTACGCCGACGAATTCCGGTGAGCTTCGTGTTCCCCTCTGTCTCTGACTCATACTACCAAGTTCAGCAAGTCCTTGCGCACCTACTGACACTCCCCATTTGTCTTCGCATGATCCCTAGCTTCGGCAACGACTTCGACAGAGCGCCACCGTCCTCTACATGAACTCCGGCGACCTCTCCCCGTAAGTACCAGCCGCCCCTTGCCTTCTGCTCGATACACCTAGAACCCCCGTCATCTTGCGCATCTAACGGTGCCTTTCTTTTGACTTAGCGCGACGCGGAACCTCTCCAACGTCGACAACTGACCGTGCCTGACGCGTTCGCGAACTCCGGCGAGGAATCCCCGACGAACCCGTGCGCCCCTTCCCAAGTCGTCGCCACCTTGAGCATCAGCAGCTTCCTGCGGTTCTGGTAAGCCACTTCCCCCACTCCCGCGCGACCTACAACGCCAGCTCCTCCGCTGACAGACGCGCCGCCGCCAGCCGCCGCCGCTAGCGCCGCTCGAGTTTGGTTAGATGATTTGTAGCCGTCAGATCCAGATCCAGCGCATAGGATTAGTCCACTTAGCGAAGAGGTATGATTAGATCTGAACCGTGCATCGTTAGTTAGATCCTACGGCTAGCGAGCGCGATCCGGAGTGAAGCGGTACGCGCCAGTAAGAACATGACGCGTGGCTAGGGTTTGATTCAAAAACAGATTTGAAATCAGATTTAGATCAAAAATTGAAATGGCTATAACTTTTGATTCCCACGTTAGATTTTTGCAAATTTTATATCGTTGGAATCAGGGAGACAAGCCCTTTCTGTTTATGCAATGTGTTTAATGAAAAGTTTCTGTTAAAATGACTTTAGATGCAGAAACTTGTTTAGGACTATTTTGAATATAGAATTTGTTTAGTAATTTGTTTTAGTGCTAAATAAGTTTGGGTTAGCAAGTTTTTGACTTGGTTATGTTTCAGTATCATGCACTTTCTTGGTGGAGTTTTAAAAAAAATCATCACTTAGCATTTTTGCATTGCATGCATATATGTTTATGTTTGTATATGAATTGTGTGTACTTTTGTGCTACCATTTTTGTGTAGACTTTGCTAGTGACTGTGATTGTGAAGAGTGCTCCTCTCCCCATTACCAAGGCAAGTGGTACTTCATGAATATTTCCATCCCTATATTTTGTACAAGCATTAGAAATTTTGCTAAGTCTTGCATGTTACTATTTTGCCAAATGCTATGTTGGGAAATCCTAAGTAGTTATAGTATTGCTAGGAATTTTCCTAAGTTAAGTTACTATGCCATGCTTAGCCTAGCTAGTAGCAAACAAGGGTTGGTAAAGTATATACATGCTATGATGAAAATAATTCTAAGTCTTTGGACTTATGTTTTTCTTAATAAAAACAACTAAGTCAATGAATCTCCTGGGTGGAATGGGACTTGAATGGTGGTTTTTGGTTGAGTGGTTACACAAGGCCCATGGACATGGTTTACCTTGTGTATCTCACTTGTGGTATGCCACCCAGGCACAAAGGGATTTTAGAGGCCAAGTGTTGAGAAGCTTATAGTGGAGCCACTTGGCAGTATGGGATCTGCCTTGATCACATAGGTTGCTAGAACTTAGTCATTTGGACAGTTGGTGGTAGTGGGAATGATAGGTTGGAACGCGTCCATTTGACTAAGGGAAGGCTCCTGAAAGGTCCTGTCTTGGGAAACCAAGTCTGGTGGCGAAAGTGCACAACCTCTGCAGATGGAAAATCTAAGTACTTAGCCAAGTCCATGGCAATGGACAACTTGAGCATCAAGACATGGAAGCTATCAAGAATCTCATCACTCCAACTTCTAAGTAAAACTTGTGGGTGAACAAGGGTGAAGGACCTCAATGTCTATTGATGGTTTCTTGGGAAAGTTTTGACAAAGAAAAACTTAGTGATTTCAACTAATAGGAAAAACCTATTTTGAGCAAAGCAAGCCAAGCTACACTTAGCCAAAATGCATATAGTAATATAGTCCACTTAAAAATTTACTAAGGTATCACTTGCCAATACTATTCCAAAGTATTGACCCACTGTGGCTGTAACTTGTGATGTTGCAGGTTACTCCGATGATGAATAGGTGTCATGAGTTTACACTCAACATGCTTGCCTGTGGCACATGAAGATGAAGACTTATGTTTATTTACTTATTCCAAAAACTCTTGTATCAGGCCTGTGGCCTTGAGTTGTAAAAGACTATGTTTTATCTCTAAAATGGATGTAATAAATGACCTTTGTATCTGTGTACTTCATCTTAAACTGTGGATGCTAGCATTGATCCAGGGACTAGCATTGCAATCACAGGGATCCTTTTCCTTTACAAAGGAGGGATCTTACACGTCTCCTCCTTGTGCTTGTCCCATGAGAAGCTCCCCTTGCACGGCTCGTCCAAGTGCCACAAATGCAGCACCTCCGAGGTATCCACACGTGCAGGGTGGAAGCGTCAGACGCCGGACTTCTAGGTCCGCGCGTGCAACACATGCATGAGGAGTGGTGGCTGAGTGGAAAGGTCTAACCCTGGTCAGATCGCCCCACCCTCCTTATATAGGCATCCCTAGTGGGCTTCTACATTAGAAGCCCATTAGTAGCCCAAACCTAGTCTAATTCTGATCTAATCCTCATTAGGCTTCCAGCCCCTTAAGTGTGTGACCCTATAGGTTCATATACGCATAGACATGACACGAATACATTTATTCTGTCAATAGTTGGTAGTGGCCTCTAGCAAGACGTGCCAACTCCTAAACGCATACAAAGATCACATCGAACGAACCATCACAAGGTTTAGGACATGTCTTTCCCTTTGCCTCAGGATATTTGGTATAGCTCCAAGCTGACCTCCCTTTCTCGATATTGTGATTCGGAATCCCTTTACTAGGTTAACTCTTAACCATATGTAGCACGACCATGCATTTCTGGATCCGATCACTCGAGGGGCCCAGAGATATCTCTCTCAAGTAGAGACGGGCAAATCCCATCATGATTGACCATGCCTTGCAGCATGCTTCAGGACAAACCCGAAAGCTACCTATATAACTACCTAGTTACGGAGTAGCGTCTGATAGCCCCAAAGTAGGTCGATCCACATCTCAAGTACATGCGACAATCTTAGGTCTAAGGAAAAAATGTACACGATGTGTAGAAAGAGAGCTGCAACTAATTGCCAGTCTCAAGTTGGGTCAGTCCAACCCCATGTTCATAACATGTGTCCACATCATTGGTTTGACATCTCCATGTCTATGACTTGTGAAACATAGTCATCAACCAATCGATGTGCTAGTCTAATATTCACGTGTGTCCTCACATGAACTCCGGCTAGGGACAGCTATTAGATAACCATACAAGTATAAAGTTTCACAAATAATTCACATAATTGCCAATCAATACAAGTTGCCTGATATGGATATTCAAGGAACATTACAATAACTCATGGATACATAAGAAATATAATCATCTCTATGATTGCCTCTAGGGCATATTTACTTTAGTTTTAGTTTTGGTTTGCTTTTGCATCTTTCCAAAATCTTTTTCTGCAAGAAAATCATTTATCAAAACCTAAAAATTGCTCAAAAATAAAGTTTCTCAAATAAATCCAGAAAATTCATATTATTTTTTACTCCACAAAAGGGGCAGAGAGGTACCTGGAGTGGCCCATGGGGCCCACCAGGCAGGCACACCACCTAGTGGCGTGGCTAGACCATGGGCATGCCTGGCCATGGTGTGGGCCACCCTGGCCCTCCACCTATTCTCCTTCCCGCCACTTCACTTTCTCTCCCGAAAACACCGGAAAATTTCTCAAAGATCGAGTTCTTGCTGTTGTTTCTCCCGATTTTCGATCTCCTTGCTCAACCCATCTTAGCTGGTGATTTTTGGAGGGATTGCTCTCCGATATGTGCCTCCTCCGCTTGTCTAATTAGATTTTTGATTGGTGGATTATATCTTGAGTATTTTGCTATTGTAGGTGACAGGTTATGTGAGTTTGCATGCTTGTTATATGCTTAGAGAAATCATTTTTATGCATGTTTAGCCCTCTTGCAAGTCCCTATAGTAGTTCCCCATCATCTATTAGCTTGGAAATCACTTGGTTTGATGTTTGTCTAAAAATTTCAGAAAAGAAGATGAGTGAGTACCAGCTGAATCAACATGAATTAAGGGTACCAGAGATTATAAAATTACACCGCAGGGAGGAAGTTTTCTCTTCTATATATCCATGCCCCAAATTCATGAGAGCTGTAGGGAATTTTTCAATATTTCCTGACCATAATTTCTAATGCAGGGTTCGAGAATTTTGTTGGATATGAACCTTACTAATATGTGAAACTGACTATGTCTGTGGTGGAGGATTTTCGATTTAGTTGCTCCTTGCCTAACCCCATGGTTCACTACAAAAAATATAATATAGCTGTTAATCTCGCTTTTGATGATTTTTGTGCAGCTATTAAAGTGCCACAGTGGGGTTCGTGTGAAAGGATTAGGGAACAACCCACACCACTCATGGATTTATAGGCAGAAATTTGCCTAGGAAGCATCTTCTCAAAGGAGAGTGGTAAAATTTGGAATATTCATCTCCCATCAATTCGATATTTTTCCTATTTCATTGCCAAGTGTGTTGTTGCTTGGAAAACTGCTAGTAAATTATATTCATATGATCTAGCTTTTATCTGAGCTTCTTTGAAACGGGGTAGGACTTATAATTTGGATGCTTTGATAGCTTTCCGTCTTGCTGCTAACCGCAAGAAAGGTGGAATTTGTGGAGGTCTCATTGCCTCTCGTTTATTATCTTTGCATGGTTTAGCACCTCATCATTCAGACTTACAGTTTCCCATAGAGAGGCTTGATCTTAATTCCATGATACAACATAAATTTGTTTCTTCTTAGGCTAGTTTGAGCGTGTTAACTTATGAAATAGCCTTACTCAAGAATAGAGAGGGGCTAAGTCTGAGCACGTAGTCCCTTTGCATGCACCTTCTTTTTTTAACCTTGATACTAGGAAAGGATGGTCACTCACGGAGGAAGAACTCGACACATACATGGTGGAGCTCCCCCAGCAAGAGGAGAATGTTGGAGAGGAAGCCGAAAATAATTCGGTTCAGCCCTTTGATGACCCACAAGTATAGGGGTATATCATAGTACTTTCGATAAATAGGAGTGTCGATCCCAACGAGGAGCAGAAGGTGTTGACTAGTGGTTTGGAGCAGTAAATCTCTATAAATACTTAACAGATGGACTTTTAGGGTTTTTTGATAAAGCAAGGAAATAAAGTACAAGTAAATAAAGACAGCAAATAATTGTAGCAAGTGGCCCAATCCTTTCTTAGCAAAGGACAAGCCGGTGGTAATACTTATGAGGACCAAACGTTCTCGAGGACACATGGGAATAATTTCAAGTGCTTTCGTTTCATATAGTTGATTAATCTTCTTTGGTTTGATGAGTGTTGTGTGGGTGAACCTGTGTTAATGTACCGACCTTACTTGGACTAATACATACTTTGGATTAAACCCCTTGCAAGCATCCACAACTACAATAATGTAATTAAGATAAAAACCTAACCACAGCCTTAAACTCTGAGATCCTACACTCCCTTGTGCAAAGGTTTCCTAACGGGGGTTCATGTTTCTCTCACTCCAGCAATCCCACAATTATTAGCCAAATACACAATGCATTCCCCTAAGCCCATAAATGTTGAAGTATCATGTAGTCGACGTTCACATGAAACCACTAGAAGAATAGCACCACAACTTAAATATTAAACGATTGAATAATACCTCAACACAATTCCACTACTAACAACATGAATTCTCCCATGTCCTCAAGAACTAAATGAACTACTTACGAGACATCATATGGATCAAGATTAGAGATGATATGATGATGAATAACAATCTGAACATAGACAATAATTCAATGGTTCCATGCACAAGCATCAACTACAATAGTAATTAACACCGGGAAAGTTCCCCCCTAAGAACTATGCAAGATTCAACGCAATTGTTACAGCGGGATGGAGTGGTGATGATGGTGCTACTGGAGATGGTGGTGTGGATGATGATGATGATCCCGATGAAGTCTAGCTTGATGATGGTGTTTATGGCGATGATCTCCCCTCTCCGGGAAGGAATTTCCACGATAGAAACTTGTCTGCCAGAGAGCTCTTTCTCTCTATATGTTTTCCGCCCTGTAGAGGCGGCGGAATCTTTATGTGGTTGCTCCCCGAACTTTAGGGTTTCGGGAGGAAGTAATAGGCAAAGGGGCGGATCTAGAGGTGGGCCAGGGCGGCCACACCCCCTGTAGGCGCGGCCCAGGGTGGCCCGCGCCTGGGGGGTGTGGGCCCCCTATGGCTCAACTTCGCCTCCCCTTGTAGCTTCCTTCTTCTTCTGGAAAAATATGATTTTCCGTAGTATTTCTAGTATTTTTCTGATCTTCGCAAAAATTGCATCTAGACATCGCTTTTTCCATCGGAATCCTGACTCCGCCAATTCATTCTCCAAGAATCATCCAACATGCAAAAACAGATGAAATAACATAAGTATCACCTCTTAATATGGAATATATCAACGAATAGAAGAAAATTATGATATAGAATTGTGATGCAAATTGGACATATCAACTCCCCCCCAAGCTTAGACCTCGCTTGTCCCCAAGCAAAAACTGAGCTCAGTAAACATGTCCACATGTTTATGGAGTGAAGTGTCAATAAAAAGAATACGGACAAGAAGCATCACACATACCAATGCACAACTTATAGTAGAAAGCAACTCACCATTATATAACTTAACTTGCAACGAGTATGGGAGACATTATTGGGAATATGCCCTAGAGGCAATCATGGATGATGATATTTCCTATTGTATTCATAAATATATTAAGTTGTCCTTGTATAAACATCTGATGTGTATCATTGAATATGTGATTCGGTTGTGGAACTATACATTCATGTTGTTTGCACTAAATGTTCTTGGTCATTGAGGTTGTGCTGGAATGTACTAAATGTACTAAATGTTCTTGGTCATTTATATAACTTAACACACAACTTATCCCAATGTGAAAGTCGACTTGATGACTCGGTTCCACTTGTCATGGGCATGGAGATGCTATTCCGACTTACATGGATTCGGCTAAAGAATTTTGCGAGTCAGATTGACCTATATTGAGGTACAGAGAACAAGTTGTCATTTGTATATATCAATCAATGTAATCCTTAGACCCGAGGTTATTGCATAGTCCGAGTTGAGGATCATCGACTTAGGTTCTGTCAAACGCTGATCATAACTAGACAGTTATAAAGGCAGAGTTCGGGTCGACTGAGAATCAATCTGCGTGATGTGAATAATCAAGATGGGATTTTGCCCCTCCACTTGGAGAAATATTCGCTGGGCCCTCTCGGATGATATGATTCGTAAAGCATGGCAATGCACGACTCGGTAAGTGTTAAACGAGGCGATCGACTAAAAGTTAGTCGGGTGAATCACTTATCTCGGATCGAGAAGAGAGTCGGACTATTTAAGGGATGGCAAGTATTCACCTATAGTCTGACAAGGTATATCGCAAGGCATTGGAAAGGCAAGTCGTCATGAATCTTTGGTACTTGGGAGTCGGAACATTCTGCTAGGAGCTGCTACCAACTGATCGATTGAGAGTCGGACTCCAACCATGTTCAAGTAGCCATGAGCCTGCGGGGTCACACACTTAAGAGCGGGAGCAAGTTTAGATTGGATCTGAACCGGAAATCTGGTTGGGTTGGACCTGAGCCGTTTTTGTACTGAGTCAGTGAGTCACACTCACGGTGACTAATATTATATGGGCTTTAGTGAATGGGCCACGAGAGTGGAGCCCATGTTCACTCCCTATATATAGTGGAGCACAGTAACCCAGGAGGGTTAATCGTTGATCAGTTAGGTCATTCCATGTGTTGGAAACCCTAGCTCCACTACAGTCCTGCTGACGTACCAAACCCAGCAGTTCGCCGCCAGTGCTCCTCTTGTACGTGTCAATACCAGCAGAGGTGCTGTACGATCAGCACTAGGAAGACCGGATCGCAAAGGACTACACTGCATTCAATTGGCGCGCTTCATCAGTAACCCGCAACTGCGCGCCTAGTGGTAAACCTCGTGGTCTTCTACCTCAGCTAGATCTTGGGATCAGCACGTTAGAGGAAAAGTTTTTTATCTCTACGTGGCCCAACAGTGGTATCAGAGCGATAGCTTCTGGTTTTAGGCTCGAGATCTCGCATATGTGATATCCGGTTGGCTATAGATGAGATCTATGTGTTGTTTTTGTGTTTGATCTATGAGATAGATCATTTTTGTATGAGGTTGATTAGATCAACTGTACTCGGGGAATGGTAGATCTGATTTCCGTGATGATACTGCTGAGTTCGTGGAACGACATACCCCTATCGGTTGGTTTCCTCCATCGGGGTAGACTAGGACACGTAAATCCAGATGCGGTGATCGAAGATCAAAGAGTTTGATCGAGTCAAAACGATGGTCGGAATCCATGTTCGGATCGTAGATGAGATCTACATTTTTGGAAAAATCGTCGGGCGCTGCCCGCACCCACTGACTTCGCCCTGTCGTAGCTCCTTAGATGTCGTTGCAAGTTTCATAACACCGGTAGATAGCCTATCTATGCATAACTTGTTTTTGCACGAAGTTGTGAATGGTATGGTTCATGTGCATGTGATGTATGTGTGTAATCCATACATAGTATGTGTGTAATCCATACATGATCTACGAATCACGAGTTTTGTCAGCCGGCTGGAGCCTAGGTGCTGCCATTTTATTGTATGATGAACTGGGTATCAGATTCTCCATGTAATTTACTTTACTAAGCTAGTGTAGTTGTGTGGAGAAACAGGAAGGCATGCAAGGCGATGTACATGTCGGCGAGATGGAGTAAGATGACAAGTGACAAGAGTTGGCACGAGTAGGATTACAGGCTTTGTGGAGATGGAGATCTCCATGGAGAGAGCCATACCATTTCGCATTATGATTGATTTATTTTGTGTTATTGTTATGTCCCTGTTTTACCTCTGTTAGATAGTCGGTAAAATTTAATCCCTCAAAGAAGGTCTAGTCGGTTTTCCCGCCAGTGTTTGCACCATCACAAGTCGGACATTTTTGGTAGTGCTCTCATAAAATTGAGGTGCTGCCAATTCTTTTCGACTAGGTGGGTTCAAGTCAGACTTTTACTGCGCAAACACTTAGTAAGATAGACGGGTCTATCAAAACGGTTGTGGGGCTCGGGGAAAAGTCGGATGGGAGCCAGGGCATGTGATGCCACCCGTCCAACATGAGTCGTATGATATGCGATTGATAAGGAGTTTTTTACCAAGATCACTTGGCGGCTAGCGGTGATGCTAAAGCACGCTAGCCGAATTGCTTATTTAGGATCCTGAATCACTAAGTAACCATCGGAGGGGTGTTGGTTCTAGTGGGAGCATAAAATACTAAAGTGTGTAGTATGCTTGATCTTTTATGGGTACATGTCTTAAAGTGTTTTGCATATTTCTATTGTAAATCATGGCACCTAGTAGCAGTCACTCTCAGATATCAGGTTTTGCTTTGAGAACCATTCTTGAGAAAGATAAACTGAACGACACTAATTTTACCAGTTGGTATCAAAATCTGAGAATTGTTCTCATATAAGAAAAGAAGGACCATGTCCTAGACAACCCACTTCCAGATGAGCCAAATGAGAATGCGACTGTCGCTGCCACCAATGCCTACCATCGGGCTAAGGATGAGTCCACGGATATTAGCTGTCTTATGCTTGCTCACATGGAACCGGACTTGCAAAATCAGTTCGAGAATGTTGAGGCCTACGATATGATCGAAAGCCTCAAAAGTATGTTCCAGGATCAGGCGAAGACTAGGAGGTATCAAGTCTCTCAAGATTTGTTGAGTTGCAAGCTTAAGGATGGTGATCCACTGAGTCCGCATGTGATCAAAATGGTTGGTTATGTGCAGTCTCTAGAGAGGCTTGGATACCCCATTAGCGAAGAGTTCGCTAAAGATATAATTCTGAACTCTCTTCCTAGTGCATATGGGCAGTTCATTTCGAACTAACACATGCATGGTATGGATAAGAAGCTCACTGAATTGCATGGGATGCTCAATCAGGCAGAGGCGGATCTCAAGAAGGGCACCAGTCAAATGTTGATGGTGCAGAATAAGGCTAAGTTCAAGAAGAGTTCTTGGACTAAGAAGAAGGCTAAGTTGGGAGGAAAGCAGGCTCAGGACCAGGTCCCAAGCGTTCCCTCAGGGACTAAGCCATCTCTTTCATCCGGATCCACTTGCTTCTACTGCAAGGCGGATGGCCACTAGAAGATGAACTGCAGCAAGTATTTGGATGATAAAGCCAAGAGTGGAGGTATGACTTCCGACTCAGGGACTGGTAAGAACTAGGAGCGTAGTGTCACATCCCAAGATTTTCCAAATCTTGTAATGTCAAAAATAAATGAATAAAATAAAACTTTGTTGGTTTTCAGGGCCAGAAGAAACTTTTTGAAATCCAATGGGAATCTTCAAACCTATTTTGAACAATTAAAACCTAAAGGGATTTAAAAAGTTAAAACATTTAATAAAGGAAAATAAAATATTTTGGATCTTTAAATAAAGAGTTTTGGTTTTCAAAAGAAAAGGTAGATTTATAAATAAAGATTATTTTATAAAGCCAAATTAAACCTTGGCCAAGATTTTGAAACAAAAGGGTTTGCTTTGATTAAAAGAGTAAAGGTTTGTTTAAATAAAATAATAAGGATTTGATATCCAAATTTTATTTAAATAAAAGTTTTTTCCATTTTAAGTAAACACTAAGACTTATTTTAAATAAGTTTTCCAAGTATTTGGTATTCTCAAATAAAACCTACTGAATGGTTTTGGTACTATTTTAGATTCCAAAATAAAGAATTTAAATAAACAAATCCTATTTGAATTATTAAGTAAGGTCCATTTTATTTAATTATTAATGGACCCTATAACAAAAATGTTATTTTATTCTAAACAAGCTTCCCAAGTATTCTTTACTTTCAATTAAAAACCTACTGATTTGGTTTTGAAAGTATTTGGGTTTCAAATGAAGATTTTATTAAATAAATCAAACCCTATTTGATTAAATAACAAAAGGTCCATTTTATTTAAATAATGAATGGATCCTAAAATGAATAAAAATATTATTTTATATTGGCATTTTGGATTATGCTACTGAACAGAACCAAGTTCAAAAGTTGTGAAGGGTGGTGTTTGTTTGAATTGATTTGGTTGATTGGATTGTTTGTTTGAATTTCAAATTAGTAAATAGAAATAGAAAAGATAAAACAATCAGACAGAAAAAATAAGAACAAGTCGACCCAGCCCAGCCGGCCCAACTAACCCAGCAACAGCCCACCTCTCTTCCCCAGCGAACCATTCTTTTCCACTCACACCCGCACCCGCAGAATCAATGACAAGTGGACCCCTCCCCCTCACTTCCTCTCTCGCAGACAGCGAGGACCCACCCCTCCTGTTCATCGTCCTCACCCAGCGACCACTTCCTTCCCCTGTTTCTGCATTGATCTCGCGGGAGTAATTCTCGTCAATGCAACGAGTAACGTCTGCCATCAATCACGCTCGATAACTCGCCTGCGTCCCCTCTCTCTTTCCCCTCTCTTGCCTGACCCTCTCTGCCTCAGGGCTGTTCCAATTCGGAGCCGCATCACCTCTGACTCCGGCGAGCTCCGCGGGAAATTCCGGCCACGCCTCGCCGCCCCTCAACTCCCTCTGCACGCGAGCTTGTTCTACATCGCCTGGTGTACCTCCCCGCGTCAACTGCTTGGCCGCGGACACTCCAGACGCTCGGCTTTGTCAAAAATCTGAGCACCACCGACGACGTGACTACTCCGGCGGAACCTCACTGGTAAACTAGACTACCCCTCTGCTACGCCGTGTCTTTGCGCATCTGACCGTGCATCTCGTTTGTCTCCGAGTGATCCCCAGCGCCGTCCTCGACAATGACTGAGCAAGGCCGAGGCGCAGCTCCACTCCGGCGAGCAATCAAGCCCGCTCCAGCACGCCCCTCGACAAGCTGCCACAATGTTGAGCATCATCAGGCTTCGGTGATTCTGGTGAGCTACCCCTCTGCTTCCCTCTCCTCCTAAATCACCGGCGACCACACCGTCTGAGCGCGCCGCCGCCAACCACCGCCGCCAGCGCCGCCACTTTGTGGTCAATGGGATCAGAACCATTCGTTTTAGATCGGACGCGTAGGAACCAGCGACTTAAACGAAAGGGTATGCGTTGATCAGAACCGCACAGATCCCTTTTAATCCAACGGTCTGCAGCGTGATCCACACTGAACCGGTATGGACCAATAGAAACATTACACGTGGCCACTGTTTGATTTAAAAGACAGAAAACTTTCTATTAGAGTTCCAATTTTGTAAATTGCACAACTTTTGATCCACACGTCCAAAAATTGCAAATTTGGTATCATTGGAATCAGCAAGACAAGCCCTAGCAAACCATGCCTTTTGTTTAGTAAAAAGCTTCTGGAAAATGGTTGTTTTTGTAGAAACATTTGTATGCTTGTTAAGGATGTAAAAATTGTTTAAAAATGAATTTGGGGTTAAAATCTTTTGCAATTGGATTTCTTTGAACCTACTGACCATAGGAAACATTTTGTGGACTCAAAAATATATTTGGTGAAACAAAATAATGATTCTTTGATTTAAAACCATTTCTAGTTAAATAGAAATGTGGTTTATTTATTAAAAATGGTTTTGGAAGAAAACCTTTGGAAAATGTTTTGTTTTAAACTCTCTGACCGCAAACACCAAGTTTTATGGTTTCGAAACTTATTTGGTGAACCGTATAGATTAATGCCCTAGTAAAAAAAAATATTGCTACACCACATAAAATGATACTTTGTTTTTGAAAATGGTTTTTGAGATGAAACCTTTAGCAAATGACTTTGCCACTTTACAAAATGACCATTGGGTGTTTTCAAATGTTCATGACCCATTAGGAACAACTTTTCCAAATAAAACAATCCTTGGCATGCTTGCATGCATTACTTTGACTTTATAATTTTATGTGTTGTTTTGCTTGATTGGTAGATTAAGATTGTGCCTTGCTTGATTGGATTGTAGTGACTTGAAGAGTGTGATTGTTGCAAGGGCAAGGAGTGAACCCATACTCAACCAAAAAGGCAAGTGATGCTTCATACTTTTTGTCCCATTACTTTCTCTATGCATTAGTGATTTTCTCTAAGTAAAACTTGCATGAAATTTGGTTAAGTATAAACCTTGCTATAGGAAAACCTAGTAGATGGAACCTTAGTAGAAAATTCCTAAGTTAAGATTCCTACTACTATCAAGCTTAACCTAGCTAATAGAAAACATGGGTGGACTATATATTCACACTATGGAAAAATTCCTAAGTCTGAGGACTTGTGTTTTGTTTAATAAAACAACTAAGTTAATGAATCAACTGGGTGGAATGGAAGGAATGGTTTATGTTGAGTGGTTACACAAGGCCAGAGGACTGGTGAACCTTGTGTATCTCACTTGTGGATGGCCACCCAGGAACAAAGAGGTTTGAGATGTCAAATGTTGAGAAGCTTCAAGTGCAGCCACTTGGCATTATGGGCTCTGCCTGGATATAGGTTGCAAGAACTTAGCCATATGGACAGTGGGTGGTAGTGTTTGATAGGTTGGAACGCCTCCATTTGGTCTAAGGGAAGGCTTCTGAAAGATCTTGTCTTGGGAAACCAAGTCTTGTGGGGAAAGTGCACCACCTCTACAGAGTGTAAAATCTAAGTACTTAGCCATGTCCCTGGTAAAGGACAATTTGAGCATCAAGACATGGAAGCAATCAAGGATCTCATCATTCAAATTTCTAAGTTAAAATCTTGTGGTTTGAACAAGGGTTATAGGATCTTCAATCTTTGATTGGTAGATGCCTAGAGTAAAGATGTTTTTGTCAAACAAAAACTTAGTATTTTTCAAAGGTTAAGGAAAAATATATTTTGAGCAATGCAAGCCTCAACTCCACTTAGCCAAATGCATATAGATGATAGACTCCACTATACTACCATAGTATCACTTGCCAATACAATTCAAATGTATTGACCCTTGTGGCTGTAACTTGTTATGTTGCAGGTTTGATTGATTTAGTGAAGTGTGTTGATTAGGATTACAAAGTCTACAACCAACATGTCTGCCTGTGGCACTTTGATGATGAAGGACCCCATGCTTATAGTTATTCCGCTGCAATGTAATGTAATAGACAAATGAGCTATGTAAAGATGTAATAAAATTATGTTATTCCTGGTTATAAAGTTATATTATTACCTTTGTTTCTTGATACTACATCTAAACTGTGGATGCTAGCTATTGATCCAGGGACTAGCATTGTAAACACAGGGGACACCACCTTATGATAATAAAGGTTGGGACACCACCTCTACAGATGGTATCAGAGCATTGTGTTGCCTATAGGATTTGTAAATCTAGGTTTGGACAAAAACCCTTAGAAAAATACGAGCTGTATTTGTTCCAAAACTTATTTACAAACAATCTTGTAAACTCTTTCCTCAACCATTTAGGTTTCAACTCTACATCTCTTCTACTTCAACTTGATGGAAAAACCTACCCCATGGCCAAAGACTACACCATGTGCAAAGGACTTCCTCAACTCTAATGACTTCAACATCTTTAGCATATTCACCAAGGACTTCCAACTTGGATACTACTAAGGACTACAAGGGAGACAAGGAAATCTTGCTCAAGATTTGGAGACTAAGGAAACACAACTTAGAAGAAGCCATCATCACCTTTGAAGTTTTGTGACCAAGAGCTTTCCAAGGAAAACATGATCTCATGCAAGAAGAATCAACCAAGAAAGATGGAAAGAATCACAAGTAAACCCTATAGATGGACTACCATATTATAGTTAAGTTAAACACACCAACTTATGTGGTGTAACAAAAATATTTTTGATTGTCTAAAAATATGCTTGAAACTTGTTGTTGAGTGGAATGATTGTTTGTGATTGCTTGCACATTGCTTGAGTGAATTATGATGTGTATGATTAGAGTTATACCTTAGAAATATCTTGCCTATTCTAAATCCCAAACCAATCCAAACAGATGACTTCTCCAAGAAACTCCAACATCAAGGTTGATGACACCAACAACAACCAAGAGGACAACATGAGAGAACTTATAGCAACCCAAAACCAGTTGAGCCAAGAGACAACTCAGCTTTTAGCCAAGAACAATGGACTAGACCCAGCCATACAAAGGATTCTGAAACTTCAATCCCAATTGTTGCAAGGATTGGTTACTCAAATGATCAACATGGGAGGAAACTTTTCCCAAAGAGGTAATGACAACAAGGATGACAAAGATGCCATTCTAGAAGGAACCCAAGCTTGCAATATTTGTGAAGACAAGGATCATGCATCCAAGGAGCATGAAGACCAATGCCCCAAGAAGGGAGAAAGATTTCCCACCTTTGAGGAGCATGAACTAGAAGAACTCCTAGCTTTGGAGAGACCCAAAAAGAAGAAGAAAGACATAAGCCAGTTGCAATGTTACAATTGCAAAGAGAAGGGACACTATGCCAGTGATTGCCCAGAAAATAAGGAGAACCAAGGAAACAAACAAAAAGAATTGATACCCAAGGAAAAGAGAGATATTAGCCAAGTGTGGTGCAACAACTGCAAAGAGCTAGGACATTATGCAAGCAACTGTCCAGAAAAGATGAAACACAAGATAAACAAGTCTATGAAGGATGTCAACCTTGGCCCATGAGTCAAGTGTGGAAACAAAGGACACTATGCAGAAGGTTGTCCAAAGAAGTTTCATCAAGATTCCAAGCAAGCCAAGATGTAATTTAGTTTGAAAATTTTTAAGGGTGGTAGTACCCTAGTTGTTTTGAGCCTACTTGTAACCCTAGCCTTCCCAAATCTCGGGACGAGATTTATTTTAAGGGTGGTAGCCTGTCACATCCCAAGATTTTCCAAATCTTGTAATGTGAAAAATAAATGAATAAAATAAAACTTTGTTGGTTTTCAGGGCCAGAAGAAACTTTTTGAAATCCAATGGGAATCTTCAAACCTATTTTGAACAATTAAAACCTAAAGGGATTTAAAAAGTTAAAACATTTAATAAAGGAAAATAAAATATTTTGGAAACACTATTTTGGATCTTTAAATAAAGAGTTTTGGTTTTCAAAAGAAAAGGTAGATTTATAAATAAAGATTATTTTATAAAGCCAAATTAAACCTTGGCCAAGATTTTGAAACAAAAGGGTTTGCTTTGATTAAAAGAGTAAAGGTTTGTTTAAATAAAATAATAAGGATTTGATATCGAAATTTTATTTAAATAAAAGTTTTTTCCATTTTAAGTAAACACTAAGACTTATTTTAAATAAGTTTTCCAAGTATTTTGTATTCTCAAATAAAACCTAATGAATGGTTTTGGTACTATTTTAGATTCCAAAATAAAGAATTTAAATAAACAAATCCTATTTGAATTATTAACTAAGGTCCATTTTATTTAATTATTAATGGACCCTATAACAAAAATGTTATTTTATTCTAAACAAGCTTCCCAAGTATTCTTTACTTTCAATTAAAAACCTACTGATTTGGTTTTGAAAGTATTTGGGTTTCAAATGAAGATTTTATTAAATAAATCAAACCCTATTTGATTAAATAACAAAAGGTCCATTTTATTTAAATAATGAATGGATCCTAAAATGAATAAAAATATTATTTTATATTGGCATTTTGGATTATGCTACTGAACAGAACCAAGTTCAAAAGTTGTGAAGGGTGGTGTTTGTTTGAATTGATTTGGTTGATTGGATTGTTTGTTTGAATTTCAAATCAGTAAATAGAAATAGAAAAGATAAAACAATCAGACAGAAAAAAAATAAGAACAAGTCGACCCAGCCCAGCCGGCCCAACTAACCCAGCAACAGCCCACCTCTCTTCCCCAGCGAACCGTTCTTTTCCACTCACACCCGCACCCGCAGAATCAATGACAAGTGGACCCCTCCCCCTCACTTCCTCTCTCGCAGACAGCCAGGACCCACCCCTCCTGTTCATCGTCCTCACCCAGCGACCACTTCCTTCCCCCGTTTCTGCATTGATCTCGCGGGAGTAATTCTCGTCAATGCAGCGAGTAATGTCTGCCATCAATCACGCTCGATAACTCGCCTGCGTCCCCTCTCTCTTTCCCCTCTCTCGCCCGACCCTCTCTGCCTCAGGGCTGTTCCAATTCGGAGCCGCATCACCTCTGACTCCGGCGAGCTCCGCGGGAAATTCCGGCCACGCCTCGCCGCCCCTCAACTCCCTCTGCACGCGAGCTTGTTCTACATCGCCTGGCGTACCTCCCCGCGTCAACTGCTTGGCCGCGGACACTCCAGACGCTCGGCTTTGTCAAAAATCTGAGCACCACCGACGACGCGACTACTCCGGCGGAACCTCTCTGGTAAACTAGACTACCCCGACCCCTCTCGTTCACGCACACACATTCGCCGTGTCTTTGCGCATCTGACCGTGCATCTCGTTTGTCTCCGAGTGATCCCCAGCGCCGTCCTTGACGACGACTGAGCAAGGCCGAGGCGCAGCTCCACTCCGGCGAGCAATCAAGCCCGCTCCAGCGCGCCCCTCGACGAGCTGCCACAACGTTGAGCATCATCAGGCTTCGGTGATTCTGGTGAGATACCCCTCTGCTTCCCTCTCCTCCTAAATCACCGGCGACCACACCGTCTGAGCGCGTCGCCGCCAACCACTGCCGCCAGCGCCGCCACTTTGTGGTCAATTGGATCAGAACCATTCGTTTTAGATCGGACACGTAGGAACTAGCGACTTAAACGAAAGGGTATGCGTTGATCAGAACCGCACAGATCCCTTTTAATCCAACGGTCTGCAGCGTGATCCACACTGAACCGGTATGGACCAATAGAAACATTACACGTGGCCACTGTTTGATTTAAAAGACAGAAAACTTTCTATTAGAGTTCCAATTTTGTAAATTGCACAACTTTTGATCCACACGTCCAAAAATTGCAAATTTGGTATCATTGGAATCAGCAAGACAAGCCCTAGCAAACCATGCCTTTTGTTTAGTAAAAAGCTTCTGGAAAATGGTTGTTTTTGTAGAAACATTTGTATGCTTGTTAAGGATGTAAAAATTGTTTAAAAATGAATTTGGGGTTAAAATCTTTTGCAATTGGATTTCTTTGAACCTACTGACCATAGGAAACATTTTGTGGACTCAAAAATATATTTGGTGAAACAAAATAATGATTCTTTGATTTAAAACCATTTCTAGTTAAATAGAAATGTGGTTTATTTATTAAAAATGGTTTTGGAAGAAAACCTTTGGAAAATGTTTTGTTTTAAACTCTCTGACCGCAAACACCAAGTTTTATGGTTTCGAAACTTATTTGGTGAACCGTATAGATTAATGCCCTAGTAAAAGAAAATATTGCTACACCACATAAAATGATACTTTGTTTTTGAAAATGGTTTTTGAGATGAAACCTTTAGCAAATGACTTTGCCACTTTACAAAATGACCATTGGGTGTTTTCAAATGTTCATGACCCATTAGGAACAACTTTTCCAAATAAAACAATCCTTGGCATGCTTGCATGCATTACTTTGACTTTATAATTTTATGTGTTGTTTTGCTTGATTGGTAGATTAAGATTGTGCCTTGCTTGATTGGATTGTAGTGACTTGAAGAGTGTGATTGTTGCAAGGGCAAGGAGTGAACCCATACTCAACCAAAAAGGCAAGTGATGCTTCATACTTTTTGTCCCATTACTTTCTCTATGCATTAGTGATTTTCTCTAAGTAAAACTTGCATGAAATTTGGTTAAGTATAAACCTTGCTATAGGAAAACCTAGTAGATGGAACCTTAGTAGAAAATTCCTAAGTTAAGATTCCTACTACTATCAAGCTTAGCTTAGCTAATCGAAAATAAGGGTGGAAATATATTCACACTATGGAAAAAATTCCTAAGTCTGAGGACTTGTGTTTTGTTTAATAAAACAACTAAGTTAATAAATCACCTAGGTGGAATGGAAGGAATGGTTTGTGTTGAGTGGTTACACAAGGCCAGAGGACTGGTGAACCTTGTGTATCTCACTTGTGGATGGACACCCAGGAACAAAGAGATTTGAGATGTCAAATGTTGAGAAGCTTGGGTGGACTAGATATTCACACTATGGAAAAATTCCTAAGTCTGAGGACTTGTGTTTTTTTTAATAAAACAACTAAGTTAATGAATCACCTGGGTGGAATGGAAGGAATGGTTTATGTTGAGTGGTTACACAAGGCCAGAGGACTGGTGTACCTTGTGTATCTCACTTGTGGATGGCCACCCAGGAACAAAGAGGTTTGAGATGTCAAATGTTGAGAAGCTTCAAGTGCAGCCACCTGGCATTATGGGCTCTACCTGGATATAGGTTGCAAGAACTTAGCCATATGGACAGTGGGTGGTAGTGTTTGATAGGTTGGAACGCGTCCATTTGGTCTAAGGGAAGGCTTCTGAAAGATCTTGTCTTGGGAAACCAAGTCTTGTGGGGAAAGTGCACCACCTCTACAGAGTGTAAAATCTAAGTACTTAGCCATGTCCCTGGTAAAGGACAATTTGAGCATCAAGACATGGAAGCAATCAAGGATCTCATCATTCAAATTTCTAAGTTAAAATCTTGTGGTTTGAACAAGGGTTATAGGATCTTCAATCTTTGATTGGTAGATGCCTAGAGTAAAGATGTTTTTGTCAAACAAAAACTTAGTATTTTCAAAGGTTAAGGAAAAATATATTTTGAGCAATGCAAGCCTCAACTCCACTTAGCCAAATGCATATAGATGATAGACTCCACTATACTACCATAGTATCACTTGCCAATACAATTCAAATGTATTGACCCTTGTGGCTGTAACTTGTTATGTTGCAGGTTTGATTGATTTAGTGAAGTGTGTTGATTAGGATTACAAAGTCTACAACCAACATGTCTGCCTGTGGCACTTTGATGATGAAGGACCCCATGCTTATAGTTATTCCGCTGCAATGTAATGTAATAGCCAAATGAGCTATGTAAAGATGTAATAAAATTATGTTATTCCTGGTTATAAAGTTATATTATGACCTTTGTTTCTTGATATTACATATAAACTGTGGATGCTAGCTATTGATCCAGGGACTAGCATTGTAAACACAGGGGACACCAACTTATGATAATAAAGGTTGGGACACCACCTCTACAAGCGTAGCAAGAGGCGAGGTTGATATTCGAGTTGGCAACAAGGCAAGAGTTGCTGCGTTGGAAGTCGACACAATGCAACTTCATTTACCTTCTGGATTCATTATGGAACTGAATAATTGTTATTATGTTCCAGTGCTAAGTCGAAACATTATTTCTGCTTCATGTTTGATGAGGCAAGGCTATGAGTCGAATATCAAGAATAATGGTTGTTCTTTATATTTGAATGAAATGTTTCATGGCTTTGCACCCGTCCAGGATCGGTTATTTATTTTGAATCTTGATGGTGAGTCGGTTTATAACATAAATGTTATAAGGTTGAAATCAAATGATCTGAATATGACTTACTTTTGGCACTATCGGCTTGGTCATATAAGCTGGAAACACATGAATAATCTCCATGATTATGGATTCATAACTTCGTTCGATTTGGAGTCGTTCGAGACATGCGAATCTTGCCTACTCGCCAAAATGACCAAGACACCTTTTGCAAAGAGTTGTGAGAGGGCGTCCGACTTGTTGGGACTAGTACATAGTGATGTATGTGGACTAATGAGCATGACAGCCAGAAGTGGTTATGAATACTTCATTACCTTCATTGATGATTTGAGTAGGTATGGATATATCTACTTGATGAAACATAAGTCACAAGCCTTTGAAAAGTTCAAAGAATTCCAGGACAAAGCACATAATCAACTCAACAAGAAAATAAAGTTTCTTCGATCGGACCGAGGAGGCGAGTACATGAGCCATGAGTTTGATGACCATCTGAAAATTTGTGGAATAGTTCCTCAACTTACTCGCCAGGAACTCCGCAAAGGAACGGTGTTTTGGAGAGGTGGAATCGGACCTTGTTGGACATGGTACGATCAATGATTAGTCGGACAAATATGCCTTTATCATTTTGGAGTTATTGTCTAGAAACAACGGCATTCACACTAAACAAAATACCATAAAATTCAGTAGAGAAGACACCGCATGAGATGTGGACAGTTAAAAAGCCGAGTTTGTCTTTTCTTAAGATTTGGGGTTGTGAAGCATTTGTGAAGCGACTTCAGTCGGACAAGCTTACGACCAAGTCAGATAAGTGTATTTTCGTGGGGTATCCGAGGGAAACCTTGGGTTACTACTTCTACAACCGAGAAGAGGGCAAAGTGTTTAACGCTCGGAACGGTGTCTTCCTTGAGAAAGAGTTTCTCAGACGGGGAGTAAGTGGGAGCACGGTGTAGCTCGAAGAAATTCGAGAGGAACTGGCTAGTAGCGAGTCGGAATAAACCTTGGAGGTTGAGCCAGTCGTGGTAGCTGAGCCAGCAGCACCTATACTACGAAGATCGGCGAGATTACGAAGTGTTCGTGATGCATTACTATTAGACAGTGATCAGTCGGCAAATTATTCGAAAGCGATGGTGGGAACTGATTCCATGTCATGTCTTGGAGCCATGAGATCCTAGTTAAAGTCCATGGATTAAAATCAAGTGTGGAACTTGGTTGATCTGCCAGATGGTGCAAGACCCATCGAGTGCAAATGGGTCTTTAACAGGAAAACTGATATGGATGGAAATGTTTCCGTCTATAAAGCACGTCTTGTCGCGAAGGGGTTCTGACAAGTTCAAGGAGTTGATTATGACGAGACTTTGTCGCCCGTAGCGATGCTTAAATCAATTCGGATCATGTTAGCTATAGCAGCCTATTTCGACTATGAGATATGGCAGATGGATGTCAAAACGGCTTTCCTTAACGGAAAATTAACTGAGGAAGTGTATATGATACATCCCGATGGTTTTGTCGATCCGGCTAATGCTGACAAAGTGTGCAAACTTCAGAAATCCATATATGGGTTGAAGCAAGCATCTCGGAGTTGGAATATTCGCTTTGATGAGGTAGTCAAATCATTTGGCTTCATCAAGAGTGATCATGATTCTTGTTTATATAAGAAGTTTAGTGGGAGCAAAGTAAACTTTCTAATCTTATATGTGGATGACATATTATTGATTGGAAATGATGTCCAGATGTTGCAAGAAACCAATGAATCATTGGAAAGGAGTTCATCAATGAAAGACTTGGGTGAGGAAACATATATTCTCGGAATCCGGATCTATAGATATAGATCAAGGCGGCTCATTGGATTGAGTAAGAGTACTTATTTGGACAAAGTGTTGAAGAAGTTCAACATGGAAGCGTCTAAAAAGGGGCTCTTACCGATGTCCCATGGCGTAAAACTTAGCAAGACTCAGTGTCCTTCAACGACTGATGAGCGAAGTCGGATTAGTAAGATTCCGTATGCTTCTGCAATTGGATCCATCATGTATGCCATGATTTGTACTTGGCTAGATGTTTCCTATGCTCTAAGTGTTGTGAGCAGATGCCAGGATGATCCTGGAGAAATCCACTAGACAGCGGCTAAAAATATCCTAAAGTACTTGAGAAGGACTAAGGATATGTTCTTGGTTTATGGTGGTGAAGATGAACTCAGTATAAAGGGTTACACGAATGCGAGTTATCTTACCGACTCTGTTGATTCTCGTTCGCAATTCGGATACGTGTTTATTATAAACAGAGGTCCTGTGAGCTGGAAGAGTTCCAAGCAAGAGACTGTGTCTGCATCTACAACAGAGGCTGAGTATATTGCCGCCTCGGAGGAAGCAAAGGAAGCTGTTTGGATGAGGAATTTCCTCATGGATCTTGGTGTGGTTCAGGGCTCGTCCAATCCTTTAGACGTGTATTGTGACAACAATGGTGCTATTGCACAAGCCAAGGAACCTATACAACACCAGAAGAACAAGCACATACTCATGCGGTACCACCTGAATCGCAGTTCGTGGATCAGGGTGATATCAAGTTATGCAAGGTACACACGGATACAAATGTTGTAGATCCATTGAAAAAGCCGTTACCACAACCAAAGAATGAGGCGCACATAAGAGCTATGGGCATTAGATGCCTAGACATGTGATGTCGGAAGATTGACTCTAGTGCAAGTGGGAGACTGTTGGGAATATGCCCTAGAGGAAATCATGGATGATGATATTTCCCATTATATTCATAAAGATATTAAGTTGTCCTTGTATAAACATCTGATGTGTATCATTGAATATGTGATTTGGTTGTGGAACTATACATTCATGTTATTTGTACTAAATGTCCTTGGTCATTGAGGTTGTGCTGGACACACAACTTAGACCAATGTGAGAGTCGGCTTGATGACTCGGTTCCACTTGTCATGGTTGGGGATGTTGATACTAAAATTATTATTTTATCACTTACCTACTCAAGGACGAGCAGGAGTTAAGCTTGGGGATGTTGATACGTCAGAAACGTATCTATAATTTTTGATGCTTCATGCTTGTTTAGTATCTAATTTTCTTTACTTGTCTACACTTTGAGGTGCTTTTTACATATTTTTTGGTACTAACCTATTAACAAGTTACAACAGTGCCTGATGACTGTTTTCTGCTGTTTTTGGTTTCAGAAAAGTTAGTAAAGAAATATTCTCTGAATTGGACGGAACAAATGTCAAAGTCAATTACTTTTCGTGGGGAACAAGAAGTCCAGAGGGGAGACGAGGAAGCGAGCCAGGGCAGCTAGACCCCCCTGGTTGCCTCCTCGGCCTCCCCCTTCACCTATAAGAAGCCCCCGATGCAGAAACCCTATGCACCAGATCAAATCTCCACGAAACCGTCTGTAGCCGCCGCCACCATCGTCCCTAGATCGGGGGGGTCTGAAGTTCTTCCCGGAACCCTATCGGAGGGGAGATCATCCCGGAGGCCTTCTATCCGGTATGATGTGTGAGTAGTTCCACCTTGGACTATGGGTCCATGTAGTAGCTAGATGGTTGTATCTCCTCCTTTGTGCTTTCATGTATAGATCTTGTGAGCTCTGTTCATGATCAAGACCTAATCTATTTGTAATCATGCATGTTGTGTTTGCGGGGATCCGATGGATATTCAGATTATTATGTTGGTTTGATTAATTGTTTTGTCTTTATGATTCTACCATGTCTGTGTTGTTTTTGATCTTGCATGCTCTCCGTTGTTAGTAGCTATCTTGGCCAAGTATTTGCTAGTGAATCCAAGAGGGGATATTTATGCTCGATAGTGGGTTCATGCCTCTAGTTTCCAAGGGAAGTGACAGAAATCTTTTCGGTTGTAGATGTGTTGTTGCTACTAGGGAGAAAACTACGGTATCTTGTTCATGGAACATGTGGAGTGTTTACCTTACACACTTTTCTTAATGCAGTTGTCTGTTGCTTGCAACTTAATACTGGAGGGGGTTCGGATGATAACATGAAGGTGGACTTCTATTCATAGATGAAGTTGGATGGCGGTCTATGTATCTTGTTGTATTGCCCAATCGAATCTCATAGGATATTTCTGACTAGTAATTGCATTGTTATGCCTTGCTCAGTTCCTGTCAATTGCCCTGATGTAATTTGTTTACTCTTCATGCCATGTTGTTTATGTAAGTAGAGCACCTCTAGTGAACTATGGACCTCGGTCAAATATTTACCATTGATACATCTTCCATTGTTACTTGTTTACTTGCTGCAAACCATTACCTTCCACACCATAAGTTTAATCCTTTGTTACAGCAAACCGGTGAGCTTCACAACTTCACTGATTCGTTGGGGCAAAGTCTTCAGTTCGTGTTGTTTAGGTCTCCGTGTTGCTTGCAACACCTCTGTGACGTTTCCTTCCTCCTACTGGTTCGATATTCTCGGTCTCTACCGAGGGAAAACTTGATGTTGTGCTGCTTCACACCTTGCTCTTGGGGTTCCCAGCAAGACTCCACATCAAGCACCAAGTTCTCTTGCGCCACCAAGGAGTCATCAACAAGTTTTCTGTCGTCGTTGCCAGGGAGGCTAAGGACGTATTCACTAGGGAGTCCTTCACTTCCTTTCTCTTTACTTTGTTTTTAGTTTGCTTGGTTTTGTTTGCCTCTTTTCAAAAAACACAAAAAAATTAGTTCCTTCTCTAGTTGCCACCTTGCTCTAGCTCACCATGTTGTTCCCCAAGTTCTCCCTGAAAGATCTTTCAATAGGTAGTGGCTCCCTAATTGGGAAAGATAATATTGAAGAATTCTTTAACTATGTTAGCAAGCATGAGGATATTGAGGATAAATCTATAGCAGAGCTTGATCCTAATTATGAGATTGCTACAGCTTCTTCAGTTCATATGTTGGAGACTAGGTTTGTTAGCCTTAACCCCTTCATACAATTCTTGTTCCTAAAACTAAAAGAAGAAAGGAATGCTGAAAAGAGAGAATTCATCCTTGAAACTTTATCAAAAGAATTTCATGATGTTTCTAGGGAGGACAAAAATGTCTTTGAGCGTTTCAATATGCTCGGCTCAAGTGTAGATGTTGTGGGTATTTCTGATGAAACTAAGCCTAGAGAAGAATTCAAGATACCCATACTATTTAAGCTTGTTGGAATGCATGAAGCCTTTGAAAAGAATATTTATTGGATTGCTCCTAAAAATCGTTTTGATGAAAGTAGTAGACCAAAGAGAGATGAGAAGGGATCCTCCAAAACCCATTTGGATGAGATACCTTTCATAGTTGAAGACTTTGCAAGTATGGATGTTAATGCTTCTTCATTTGAAAATAGTTGATTCTTCTTGCTTCTTGAGCCTAACTTAAAGGCGTTAAAGAAAATTACTTGTTGGTACATAACACAAGAGTTTCCTTGAGTCTTGGAAGTTATTAATTCTGTAATGACCTCTTCTTATCCTTTTTTGTTTGATTTTTGTGCCAAGAATGACCTCTAAGAGAGGGAAGTAAGATTTGGGGAGTTGCTGTCCCAAAACAGATTTCTGTCCTCCACCAAAAAAATTCGTGAGGAGTCTCGGTAACTCGGATTGAGCTCAAAATTTACACATAAATCCCCCAGTATGTGATATAAGTTTCTTTAGTTCAACACTTTTTTATTTGAGCAACATAAAATGTTCTAAAAAATCGGTTTCTACCTGATGGTCTGTTTTCACAGATTTCTCATTATTTGCATTTGCTTCTTATTGATTCCTTTTTGAGTTCGCTTTAGGTGAATTGACATTTTTGAAGGAGTTACTACAGTAGATTGTGTTTTTAGTGAAAATCCTTATGATTTCAAAGCTTGTCCAGAGGTCTAATATCTTTTGAATAAGCTAATGTTGCTAATGAAGATTGTGTGAAGTTTTGTATGAAGGAAAAATTTCAGGTGTAAAGAGAGAATAATGCAATGAGATGAAGAATGGACAAAAGCTCAATCTTGGGGAGGCCACCATGGTGTCACCCCAAGAAATATCCAAGAGGTACAAGCGTCAAATGTAACATCCCAAAAATCATGATTTTAATGTTGCATATCATTCATGCATTCATAATCATTTTAGGATCATTTTTCAAAAACAGAAGCATTTGTTGTCTATTATTTTATGTAAGCAAGGCAATGGACTTATTGCTACCTTCTAATAAGAAAATACTTGTTTTAATCGGTAAAGAATTGAACATAGGTTTGTTTGATATTTCTAATGTTGGCCAAAGTTTTCAAAACAAAAATACGAATTCAAGACATTCATATGCCCATTATAAATAAATAATTAAAGCTTGGTTTATTTCTACAATTCAACGGGCCAATGTATTTCTAAGTGAACAACTTTGTTCTGTAGTCAAATATGTGTATGGTCCACTTTACAAAAATTCAGAACAAGTTTGAATTCAAACCCATATGAAAAGCATTTTAAAATGATTTCAGAAAATCAAAATAGAAATAGAAAAGAATAAAAGAAAATAGGAAAGGCCGGCACCACCAAACAGGCCCAGCACCGAAAACAGCCCACGAGCCCACCCGGGAACCTTCCCCCTCTCCTCTCTATTTCTCACTCTGCCCGCGCGCACCCACTCGCTGATGCCCCAGACCCACTTGCCCCGTCACCCTTCGTCCCAAAATCACGCGACGACCAGCTCGCCGCTGCGGTTTCTTCCCCATTCAAGCCCAACGAAATCGCGATTGACTGCCATTGATTCGCCGAATAAATCCCTCACCCGCGCTTGCTATTGAAACCTCTCCCTCTCCGTGACATTTTCCCCCACTCAGCACCACCAAAGCGCCGACAGGCTACCAGTATTGAGCTTCACGCTGCCGCTATTCTGACGAGCTCCGTCGAGCTATTGCGGTGAGCACCGAGCACCCCCTATCTCTAGTTCACGCGCCTGTGTTCGCCAGGTTCTTGCACACATGTTGATGCTTGCCGTTTGTTTCCGTGTGGCCTAGGACGTCGCCTTCGTCTTCGACTAAGAGCACCCGACGACAAGACGGACTCCGACGAGCGATTATGTTTGTGTCCGTGCAGCTCCGCCCCAACCGTGACCACGTTGAGCATCTCCACGTCTTCGCGACCACGGTAAGGACCAGCACACCTCCCCATGCCCCTCTGGCCTCGCCGGCGTGTCACCACCAGAGGCGTCGCCGCGGCCAGCGCCATTCGCGCCGCCGGTTCTTGGTCAGATGGATCTGATCCATTGGATCTAAATCCAACGGCCTCGATTAGATCTGTTAGCAAAACGGTACGATTAGATCTGGGCAGTGCAATGTTAGTTATATCCTACGGCCCATGATCGTGATCCGTCCGAACCGGTACGCACCAATCAGAAGCTGCCGCGTCGCTAGGTTTTGGATTTAAAATCTGAATTTAGATCTATTAGTCATTTAAACTTGCAAAATTTATAACTTTTGATCCACACGTCCAAATTTTGCAAATTTTATATCAACGGAATCAGGAAATATAATTCTATCCAACCATGTATTTTGTTTAATGAATTCCTTATGTAAAATTAGTTGTTTTTGCCGAGACATTTGTAGGCTTATTTTATGTATAAAAATTAACTGGAAAATGTTTTAAAGACTAAATAAAGTTTATTTGATATAGGAATGTTTCCTTTATTGATCAGTATTGTTTACTTGTATTTTTGGGTTTAGAAAATCATCACATGTCATTTGCATGCATTCATATATTTTTGCTTGTTTATTTTGATATGTGAATTTGGTGCTATCATTTTATGTGTAGATTTTGGTGCTAGTGGTGATTGTGACTGTGAGGATTGTTGTTACTCCCCCAACTACCAAGGCAAGTGGTGCTTCATAGTTTTTGTCCCAATATTTTGCCTATGCATTAGAAATATTTTGTATAGGGCTTGCATGATAATTTTTGCTAAGTATCGATATGCTATGCTTGGGAAATCCTAGTAGTTGTAGAATTGTTAGAATTTTCTCTAAGTTAAGATACTTGCTATTGCCATGCTTAGCCTAGCTAGTAGCATCCAAGGGTGGATTATATACACATTCTATGGAAAATATTTCTAAGTCTTTGACTTATGTTTTGCTTAATAAAACAACTAAGTGAATGAAACACCTAGGTGGAATGGTGGATTGGTTTATGTTGAGTGTGTCGTGGTATTGCCGACGAGTACGCCATGGAGGGGTCCTCATAGTGCGTGTTTAGAGACGTGGGGTAAGGCGGACGGTTGACGGGTACGAGGTAACATAGATTACCCAGGTTCAGATCCCACAATGGTGGCGGAATCCTACTCCTGCTATAAATCACTATAAGGGCAATACGCCGAGTTACAGAGATAGGTTTGCTGTGCGAGGTTGTCTAATATTGTAAGTTATCATCGTGCCCTAAAGTCTCCCATAGGCCCGACTTATATAGTCGCCAGGTCCTAAGGTTAGAGGGAAAAGTCCTAGCCGGACAGGTTACAGAGTCCTACACCGTCTATCACTAGTCTTGTGTATCTTGTACTCCAAGGCTCCGGGTACGTTGGTGACTCCACCGTAGCCTTCCTTTATCCGGCATGGGCCTCCCTTCTGGATCCACCTAACTGGGTCGCCCAGTAGGCCAGATGCCATGCTACCGACTATGGGCCACCCGGGTTAGTCGGATAAGAGACATGCTATGAGAATACCAATATAGCATATCCCCAACAGTAGCCCCCGGAGAACTCCGAGATCTTGCGCCATCTTGCCTCTTCCCGTGGAATGCTCCGTCTAGATTGATGTCGGCAAATCGTCAAGCAATATCTTGTAGTCCTCCCAAAGAACCCTGCAAAGGTTTATCCGTCTTCTATGAGTAAGTCGGAGAAATGCTGAATCTTCCATCGTACGCTTCCGTTGTCGGATTAAATCCGTCCATGCCGGAATCTTCGATGGGACGGCTCATCTACCATGTCAGTTATGGCGACGTAGGATGTAGGTCAGCGACGCCTCGTAACTCACACATGCAGAGAACGCAATCATATCCGATTTTCCCGCGCGAGCGATACGAACCGTTGGCGGCGGCGGTTGGAGACGTGGCGAAATTACCGCGCTCGTTCACGAACACGTCTTCTACGCGGCAACCGTCCGATTAGCTGCACGAACCTTGACGCAGAGTAAGATAAATAGTAACCGTGGGACACTTGCCACTTTTTCACCCATTCTCTCGCGTCATCATCTTCTTCCTCCACCCGCACGCCTCCTCGAGCCCTCCGCGGAAAACCTCGAAGAAACCCTAGCCTCTCTCTCTCTGCACCTAGTCGCGTCCTCCCAGTCCTCCATGGCTAGCAGCAGCTCCTCCCCTTCGATGGCGGCGTCGAGCGAAGCCACGGCGAAGCCGGCGAGCTCCGTCGTCGTGCCCCCTGAGGGCCCGGTCATCCCCGCGTCGGCGGTGATTGAAACCACCGGCGGTGACCACAATCTGGCGGTGCTGGAGCCTCTGGAAGAGGAGTCATACTCGCACAAAGGCGACTGGCGCGGCTCGGACATCACCGGCCGCGACATCCAAGAGATGGTCGCTGAGGGCTACCTCCCCGCGACGGAGGGGCTCGCCTGGCGGGCGGCGCCGGCCGGCGAGGTGACACCTTCTCCCCAAGTCGGAGAAAAGGTGTACCTCAAGGCCCAGCTGGTACGCGGTGTTTCTTTGCCCATATCCCACTTCTTTCTGTTTGTCTTGCACGACTTCCAAGTCCAACCCCACAACCTCTCCCCCAATAGCATCTTAGTGCTTAGCAACTTCGCGGCACTTTGTGAGGGTTACCTAGGGATTAAGCCTAGGTAAGACTTGTTCGTGTACTTCTTCACCGTCAAACGTGAAGCCGGACATAGTAGGGAGGAGCTTAGGAACTGCGGCACCATAAGCTTCAAGATCCGACCTGGCCGGCGGTTCCCCGACATCGTTGGCCACGAGTCATGCAAAAACTGGTAGCGGACGTACTTCTACGGCCCCGACATTCCTTTGGCGGGCCGAGAAGTGACGTACCCGGACTTCGTGGATGGAGCCGCCGCTGAAGTTTCCACATGGAGATCCCATGCCTCCCTTCCCTTAGACCTCAATGCTTCTCGCACAATAAGGCGGATCGAGTGGTTCGTAGAGGCAGGTTTGACCGGCTTGGACCTATCCATGTGCTGGTTCATCAGGCGAATCCAACCCCTGCAGCACCGCGCGAAGTTCATGCACGAGTACACGGGTGATCGAAAGGATTCCCTTCGGATCTCCGTGGATAACTTCTCGGGCGACTCCGTCAAGCTCCGTCTGAAGGACATCGTCAAGGTGAAGGATAAGAAGCGTGGCTTCACCATCACCTGCGACATGTACGTAGACGGCAAGTGCCCAAGGGTAGGTATTTATTTTCCGTGTATGACATTGCTCTAGTTTCTCCGTCTTATCATAGCCATCTTATCTAACACGGTGATTTCTTACTTAACAGCTTAGCGATCTAGATGAGGACAACCTGGCTGCCCAAATCTACGACCCAAAGATGAAGGAAGTCACGGTCGTGTTCGACGACGATGCCCTGATGGCGCGAAAGAGGAAGAGATCCACCTCTGACGCTGCCGACGGAGGTAAGAGGAAGAATATGGAGGGTGGAGCCTCCAAAAAGAGTACTGCTGCCCTGGAGGCGGAAAAGAAGAAAGCCACCGGGATGTTTGCCAAAGCGCCCCCCTAGTGTAAGCCTCCCATTCTCCGACATCGTCTCATTTATCTGTCTTATTCCTGTACTTATGCATTTTGCACGTTTTAGGAAGAAAGCCACAACCAGCCTCAAGAAGTCCTCCAAGACTCTTGGGGCTTCTAGAAATATCAAAGATATGCTGCATCGCGACTCCTCCCCCGCCATCGCAAGTCCAGGAGGCACCAGGCCCTTCCGCCATGGAAGTGGATTCTGGCGCCTCTACCGAACTAGCTGTTGTCGACGAGCAGGCGACGCAGGAGAGTGCTGCTCTTCAAATGGATGAAGCTCCGGATAAGGATGCCATAGGTAGCGGCAAGGCGGTGGTGGGAGCTGGTACTTCTGCCGAAGGCGGCGCCTCTACTCCCCAGAAACCCTTCGAGTTCCCGAAGATTGTTTACCCGGCGCTCATGCCGAGTCACACAACTATGGTTCCTAGAGGAGTGCCGTCATCTCCGACGTGCAGTCTTGAGGAGATACTCCGTCAAGCAGACATCTTGCGAGGAAACAACATTTCCTTTGGCAAGCTGCTGGCCGAGAGCGCTACAAACCTCAAGATCATCGCACTTGTAAGTTTTACTTTACCTTTTGCATTTCGTGTGAGTATCCCACTGTAGCCCCCGAGGATGTAGACGGAAAACCATAGGTTTTGCATCTATATGCTCTAAGAGTGACTAAGTTAGAAAGAACTCTCACTGTAGCCCCCAAGCATTTAGATGCAAGAAATTATTCCGACTAGATGCTTTAAGAGTAGCATACATAATGTTTATATTTTTCAGTGTCGTAGCCCCCCAAGCCTCTAGTTGTAACTGAATTAGTTCCGACTAGATGCTTAAAGAAAAGCTAATCATTTTTCGAGCTAAAAACTTTATACTGTAGCCCCCAAGCTTCTAATAGAGAACTGAATTAGCTCCGACTAGATGCTTTAAAGAAAAGCTAAGCATATTGATAAGTTTAAAAACTCTCGTTGTAGCCCCCGAGCACCTAGATGGAGAATCTCCGACTAGAGGCTCCAAGCAGACCAAACAGCGATATAACTTTGTATTTGTTTCCACGGAATGAGAATGCTCGGAGGGGCATGGCCAACGACAAGTATCAGAAGATGCACACAGATCTTGAAGCCGAAAAGGGTAAAACTGCCATCTTGATGGAACAGATCATCAAAAACAAGAGTCTGTTTTCTTTTTGCGCATTTCCGTATTACTTTTGTGCCCATAATATCCGAGTACACAATGTGTACTTTGTTTTCTCCGACTTGCAGAACATGTTGCCATGGCCAAGGACATTGTCGAGCAGTCTAAGCACATCCAGCAGCTGACAGCAAGAACAAGATCCTTAAGAAGGAGAAGGAAGAAATGCTGAAGATGCACGAGGATTCCATGAAAGCCCTACAGGACTCCGCCTCCGCGGAGATCAATCGCTTGAAGGAGGAGCTTGCGATCCTAAAGGATCAGAAGCAAGCTGCTGATGACCAAAACCTTCGCCATAACAAAGCGTTTAAGCTCCTCCAACAAGAAAAAGAATCCTTGGTGGACACCGTCTGGCAGGCTAAGGCCAACATCTTTAGTAAGTGTCCTCCGCCTTATAGTTCTATAGTCTTCATACTTAGAATTTATTGAACTCATGCAATCCTTGTTGGAATTTTCAGCGCCCATGGGTTTAACCCACTCGCCTCCTTCGGACAAGCGATGCATGCTTCTTGCCGGCAAGTTCATCAATACCGCCATCGCCCAAGCCAAGGAGATTGCCAAGCCCCTCCAGATTTATATCAAGGCCTCGGACTCCATGACGAAGTACTCGGAGATTCTACGCCGAGCCCCCGAGCGTGTCGCGAGCTGGAAAGCTTCGTGCGCACGGGCTGGCGCAAGGATGGCGCTGTCTATGGTGAAGGAACACTATGAAGATGCCGACATCGACACGGTGACATCTGGTATCCCTGACATGGATGATGATGGCAAGGAGATCAATCATGATGCCAACCTGTCATCACTCGCGGGTTATGACACCAGGGTTGCCGAGTTGGTGGATGTTGACGTCTTCGTGCCCAGGAACTTCATCGACAACGTCAACCAGGACTCCTCCGAGTATCATCACAGCGCGGACGTTGAGGGTGATTCTCCGGCTGGTGATGATGCGGCCTCCAAGTCTCCTGCGCCCAAAGAATGAAAAACACTTTGTAATTTCTGTTTCACCTCTGGAGTGTGCGCGGGAAAAAACTTGTTGATGTAATCTTAAGGCGGAAAACAATGGTTGTCGTATCCTGCTACTTAAGAATTAAGTTTTAGCATGTATATATTTTTTAAGCAAGTGTTGGCTTATCCATTACTCTGGTTCTTATGCTTGACTTTTCGTGAGTCGGAAGACTCGTTGTCGGAGCCATGCGCTTAGGTGATGATGCCCAATGGCACCATCAATAACCTGAGCACAAAATCGCCGACAATAAGTGCCAAAAGTCACTACTCCAGAATCCACATAAAAAACGACAAAGAATGTGTAGACCAGAAAACTTAAGCTAACGCCCGTAGGCGGAATTTTCACAAGTGCAATCGCAAGACTTGTGCATAAAGGTTTATATGATCCAAAAATGAACACTAAAGGAGCTAAAAGACTCAGCAATATGAGTGAACCAAAGATCTTTATTTCATTGATCATATAAGAGGTATACGATTAGATAAAAAATGCTAAGTGTAGAAAGGACGTAGTTGTGTTATGTTCCATGGTTGATCAAGCTCCGGGTAGTCATCATCCGGGTCACGTCGCTTACGCTTATGATCCTTGCTGGGTCTATCCTTGAGCTCACGATTGTCGACAAGGTAGTAAGACCCATTGAGCAGCACCTTCCTTATGATGAACGGTCCTTCCCATGGCGGGGATAATTTGTGTGACTTCTTCTGCTTAAGTCGGAGTACTAAATCCCCCTCTTTAAACGAGCGATGCTGAACGCGGCGACTATGGTAGCTGGGTAGCTTCTGCTGGTAGATGGCGGATCTTTGGCATGCCAAAACACGCTCCTCCTCGAGAAGGTCCACATCTAGGCGTCTGGATTCTTCAGCGTCATCTTTGTTGTAGGCGGAAACTCTTGGTGCATCGTGGAGTATGTCGGAAGGTAGGATGGCTTCTGCTCCATATACCATGAAGTAAGGGGTGTAGCCGGTGGATCTGTTGGGTGTAGTTCGTAAACTCCACAGCACAGATGGCAATTCTTCCGCCCAGGCTCCAGCTGCTCTATATAGCGGTGCCTCAAGACGTGGCTTGATTCCCTGCATAATTAATCCATTGGCTCGCTCAACTTAACCATTGGATTGTGGGTGTGCCACAGATGCAAGGTCAAGACGGATGCCTTTGTCCCAGCAATAGGCCTCTACATCTCCGAGTGACAAGTTGCTTCCGTTGTCGGTGATGATGCTATGTGGGAGACCAAATCTCACCACTAGATCCCGGACAAACCTGAGGGCAGTTGCCCCATCGAGCTTTCTGATGGGTTTAGCTTCTATCCATTTGGTGAATTTGTCAACTGCTAGCAGTAGATGCGTAAATCCACACGGTTCCGTTTGTAATGGTCCCACCATGTCTAGCCCCCAGACTGCAAACGGCCAAGTTATTGGTATTGTTCGCAGTTCTTCAGCAGGAACATGTGGTTGTCGGGCATAATACTGGCATCCCGTGCATGTCTCAACGAGCTTGTCGGCGTCCGCCTTCGTGGTTAGCCAGTAGAATCCTTGCCGGAAGGCTTTCACGACCAACGATCGAGGAGCGACGTGATGCCCGCAATCTCCGAGATGGATCTCGCACAGGATTTCCATACCTTCTAGCTGGGAAACGCATTTTAGGTATACACCAGTAGTGCTCCTTTTATAGAGTTGCCCATTGATTATGGTATAACCCTTTGCTCGTCGTACTATTTGCCATTGTTCGACCTTGTCGTCGGGCAAAGTTCCGTGTTCGAGATATTCCATAAACGGTTTTGTCCAAGCCGGAGGGATCTTTGTCACCATGTTGACGAAAGAGTCAGCTCTATCTGGGTTGTCGATGTCGGCGCCCTTCACGGATGGTGTGCGTAGATTCTCTAGGAAAACTCCTGGCGAAATTTGCTTGCGCCCTGATCCAAGTTTAGACAGTAGATCAGCCGCCTCGTTTTGCTCCCTAGGCACATACTTGACTTCGTAGCCCAAGAATCTCTTGGCTATCTTGTCCAATTCGTCGCGATATGCCGCCATCATAGGGTTCCGAGCATTCCAGGTGCCAGCCACATGCTGGGCAACCAAGTCGGAATCTCCACAGCAAACTATGCACTTGATGCCAATATCCTTGGCTACACGCAGTCCGTGAATGAGTGCTTCATACTCTGACATGTTGTTTGTAGCCTCGAAGTGGATCTACAGAACGTAGTGCAGCTTGTCTCCTTTTGGTCACTGTAGTAGTACACCAGCCCCCGAGCCGTTGAGCAACTTTGATCCGTCAAAGTGCATCACCCAGTACTCTGGTTCTGGCAATGGAGTAGCATCTGGCATCTCCGTCCAATCTGCAATAAAATCTGCCAAAGCTTGTGACTTGATAGCGTCACGTCTCTTGTAGGTGATCTCGAAGGCGGCAAGTTCAATGCCCCACTTCGCGACCCTTCCTGTAGCATCGCTGTTGTTGATAATGTCGGACACTGAAGTCTTGCTCACTACTGTGATTGGGAGCTCCTGAAAGTAATGCCTCAGCTTCCGAGAAGCAAGGAATACTCCATAAGCTATCTTTTGGTAGTGCGGGTAAAGCTGCTTGGACTCTGTCAAGACGTTGCTTACATAGTAAATTGGTCGTTGAACTCCGTGCTCGTAGCCTGGTTCCTTCCGCTCTACCACGACGACGGTGCTAATAACCCGGTTGGTTGTCGCCATGTAAATTAACAGGGGCTCTCCAGGCTCGGGTGCTGCAAGGATGGGCGCTGAGGAAAGAATATCCTTGAGCTTCTTCAATGCTGCATCTGCTTCGTCTGTCCATGTGAATTTGTCCGCCTTCTTCAGCAACTTGTACAGCGGCAGAGCCTTCTCTCCAAGTCGGCTGACGAACCGAATAACTGCTGCAACACAACCTGTTAGTCGTTGGATGTCCTTTAGGCATGTCGGACGGTTTATGTTTAAGATGGCCTTGATTTTCTCCGGGTTGACCTCGATTCCGCGCTGGGAAACGATGAAGCCCAACAGTTTGCCGGCTGGAACCCCGAAGACGCACTTCTTAGGGTTGAGCATCATGTTGTATTTCCGGAGATTATCAAAGGTTTCTTTTTTAAATCGGAGATTAAGTCGTTTGACTTTTTATACATCACCACGATATCGTCCACATAGGCGTGAACGTTCCAACCAATTTGGTCGTGAAGGCAACGTTGCATTGTCCGCTGGTAGGTAGCACCTGCGCTTTTCAGTCCAAAGAGCATTGTGACATAGCAAAACGTGCCGTATGGGGTAGTGAACGAAGTGGCCAATTGGTCCGACTTCCTCATCTTGATCTGGTGGTATCCTGAGTATGCATCGAGAAAACACAAAAGTTCCGAGCCAGCCGTCGAGTCAATGACTTGGTCAATGCGAGGCAAAGCAAACGGATCTTTGGGACATTCTTTGTTCAAGCCGGTGTAATAAACGCACATTCTTAATTCATTGGTTCCCTTTTTGGGGACAAGTACAGGATTGGCCACCCATCGGGTGTGAAGGACTTCTCGGATAAACCCAGCCTTAAGTAACCTAGTTTCTCTTTGCCAATGGCGCGTCTCTTCTCATCTCCGAAGCGTCGTAGAGGTTGTTTCACTGGTTTACATTTTGGATCTATGTTTAAGCTATGCTCGGCAAGTTCCCTAGGTACACCTTTCATGTCGGAAGGTTGCCAGGAAAAGATGTCCCTATTCTCACGGAGGAACTCGACGAGCGCGCTTTCCTATTAGGGATCCAGGTTCGTCCCAATGGCGACAGTCTTAGAGGCATCGCCTACCACAAGTTCCACCGGCTTGGTCTCGATGGCGGCCATGAACGCAGGAGCGGAGTCGGAGATCTGCTTCTTTGACGCGGGCATCTTTGAGTCATTAACCTTGCTCTGGATCTCCTTGAATTCTTTGCTGTAGAGGACAGCTTCTGCAACGACTGCTTCATTGATCTCGCAGTCCCTTGCCTTGGTAAAGCTTCCGGATACGGTGATGACGCCGTTTGGTCCAGGTATCTTGAGTTTGTTGTAGACGAAGCATGGCTTGGCCATGAACGTGTGGAATATGTCGCGGCCGAATATGACGTGGTACACGCTCTTGAAGGGAACCACCTCAAAGGTCATGCGCTCTTGGCGGTAATTATTAACGTCGCCAAAGGCTACCTGAAGCGTAATGCACCCAAGGGACCGAGCCTCCCGACCAGGAACTTCGCCATGGAACATGGTGTTGGTCTGCCTTAGGTTTGCCTCCGTCAAGTTCATCTTCTGCAGTGTATCCAGGTACATGATGTTGATGCTGCTTCCACTATCTACCATGCACTTGGTGAACTCCACGCCGTCAATCAATGGGTTGATGACCATGGCGTACTGGTTCTCCGTGGGCACAAGGTCTGGGTGGTCCGTCCTGTCCCAAGTGATTGGAACCTCCTACCAGCACAGGTATTGGGGAACTGGGGGGAGTGTGGCCATCAGGATCCTTAGAGAGGTCGTCTGTTGTCAGACGGTGGGGGTGCCAAGGAAAGTGTGGTAGACTGGGGCCTTCTTTGCGAAGGGGTTCTTTCCCTTGTCGTCCCTCTTGGCGGCATGCTTGGGGTCAACGTCGTCGTCCATGTCACTTGAATCCTTGGACTCCTCCTTCTTCTTCCCCTTGCCCTTGCCTCGCGGTCTGTTCTTCCGACTTCGCTTGTAGCCGGACTCCGGGTCTTCCTTGAGGTCGTTGACGAACTTGTAGTGTCGATTGGTATGGGTGGACTTGCCGTTGACATCGAGGTGTACGAGGCACGGCATATCGCGGTACTCCTTGTACGTTTGGGGAATGCGAAGCGACGCCGAGTTGGTTTCACTTCCTCGTTGCTGCCCGCGGCCTGCTCCCCTTCCTCGGCCACGTTGGCCGCCTTCTCCTTGTCCTGCAAAAGTCATGGCGACCATGTCGGTAGATTGCTTTTCTTCTGGAGCGGTTTTCTGCTTTGTACTGGTGTTCCTCCGAGCTTGGGTTGGAACGGCCGTTGTCGGCAAAGAGGCACGAGCATCGTCGTCGGCAGCTGTGAACTCACTAGCTAACTGAATCATCTGATTCAAGTCAAGCTGATGATTGTCCTGCAAGCGCTTTAGCTTATGTCGGAGTAACGTGCCCCTTTCCAATCCATCAATGAAGGCGGCCATAGCGGTCTGAGCGTGTACTCCTGCGCATGAATTCTTCCTGTCCAGCCAGCGGGAGAGGTAGGCGCGAGATGTCTCGTCTTTCTCTTGCACGCATCGCTGTAGATCGCCCACCGTGCAGGGACGCTTGTATGTACCCTCAAAGTTCTTGGTGAATGCTTCTTGCATATCCAGCCAGTTGTAGATAGATTTTTCCGGCAAGTCGTCGATCCATTGACGGGCCGTTCCTGCCAAAATTAACGGGAGGTACTTGACGGCGACGTTGGGGTTGCCTCCGGAAATCTCCACCGCGTTGCCGTAGTCCTGCAACCATGTGGCAGGCTTGGCGGTGCCATCATAGGGCTTGATGGTCTTGTCAATTCGGAAACCTTTGGGGTAAGTTGCGGACCGTATTGTAGGTCCAAAGCAACGTGGTCCCAGGTATGGTCCTTCCCGGGCCTCTTGGATCTTATCGATCCGTGAGCGTGCATCGTACGGCTCCGGGTTCTTCTTGTTGTCAACAGGGGACGGGCTGCGTGAACGACGCGGGCCTCTTCCGCCATGGTGACTGCTTGGCGGCGACGAAGGCGGAGGTGGCGGTGGGTTAGCCTTCTTGCTGTTACCCTCCTATGACGCCCCACGCCTGTCACGGTTGCTTGTCGGACGCGGAGGGTCATGGTGTGACCTGCTCTTATGTCCTTGGTGGCGCTCTTCATCATGACGGGTCTGTGCCGCATTGTCGCGGATGACGATGCCGCACTGCTTTGGTGGGGGCATATCCGTGCGATGGTGAGCCTTGTAGTCTTCCTGATGTCAGGGGGATCGGGGCGGTGGCGATGGGCAGCGAGGTTGGGCTCTTTCTCCGTGGTCGGGGGATATGGGGATAGCATCCTTCCTGTTGCGCCCATCCCTCCTTCGTTTTGATGAACCCGTCTGTGATCCGACATCCTGAGGAGATCTGTCCCTTGGCGATTTGTACTGGCTAGATCGGCAGAGCGCTGGGTCAGACTCAAGCCTCTGAGAGGTGGCCTTTTCCTGCTGCTTTACCGCCTTGGCCACTAGGTCATAGACCTGTTCTACTACCTGAGGCGATCTATCCTGCTCCAGAAGGGTCTTGGCGACGGCGAGGTTAAGGAGTGGGGTGGGCATCACCTGCTTGCCTTCACTATCAATGTACGGCTTGGTCTGTGACGGCTTCGAGGGAGCCCATCCTAGGTTGTGCCGTACACCAGGATCGTTGATGATGCGAGCCGGAGCCTTCTTATCCTTCTGCTGCTGCTGCAGAGTCTTGTACTCGGCTTCCATTGCTCTAGCTTTCTCTATGGACTTATGCGCGTTGACCAGGTCTTGATCTAGTTTAGCGCCTTGCTCCGCGATGGCTTGCGCCTCTTACAGCAGCTGCTGGCGCTTCTCGTCAAGCTGAGTCACGTTCCGGATATGATCAACGGTTAGTGGCTCAACGAGGAGATTGCCGTACATCACTCTATCAGCTGGACTAACATGGTGTAACTACCTCGGTGAATTACGCTCCTAGTACAAGCCTGGATGATCAGAAATGGTTGAAATAGTACGGTGGGGCCTAAATGCCACTCACAGGTAGACCTTTCAGCCGTCCCAACCATTTCCAAACATCGGGACAAGAACGGGCGGCGTAATCGGCAGGCGAAGGGATCAACTACATACACAAATGAGTATGTATGCAAGCCACCATACAATAGTACATCAGAGCCATTCCATCTAAAAAGAAAGGAAATATAGAAACGCCATACGGCAAGATCCAAATATCCTAGATAGATATAATAGTTTAGGATATCTCCTCATACATCAATCAACAGAGTATCAAGCGGAAGCGGAAGACAAAATCCGAGTACGGATAAGAAGCAAATCGGCATAAGATGCCCCATAAATAAGCACATTCCGCCCACAGATCTCACGGATCCCCGTTCCCGGAATCTCTACACCGAATGATCGTTGCCCACATCGTCCGTCTCTTCCACCCAGTATCCATCATGAGAGTGTACCTGTTCATCTGAACCAATAATTTATCGTGTGAGACCCTAGGGGTACTCAGCAAGTCTTTATGCCTCTAAAGGAGACACAACCTGGGGTGACGCAATTGCAGCAAAAGGTAATGCCTAACAATTCTATAGATACTCGCTAACCATTCGCCTAACCAAAGATAGACGGAAGTCCGTGAAATAATAACAACAGTTATAACAGTAATATTAACAGATCCATCCTCCTCCTCGCTTACCGACGAGGAAGCGGATGAACAACCCCCCATCTGTTGGCAGTTTTATTATCCATTCCATGAGTATTGCACTATTTACTAGTCAGGTACCTAGTCTAGTCAAATTAATAGCGGTACTTTAGTTATGCTTGTCTATGATCGAGAAATTGTGCTCCAAGTCGTCCATAACCGCGGACACGGCTTTCAGAAAGTTTTACCCTGCAGGGGTGCACAAATAGCAACACACACTCGATATGCCTCGGAAAAACCAAATCAAAACCCAACGAGGCAGTCACGACAAAGCAATCACAGGATTCAGAAATATTTCAGGGGGCCACCCCATTGAGCTACCCGCAACGAAGTTAGCTGACTCCGAGACGGCCTCAAGGTTTGCGCCAGTGGCTGTGAACGACTAGGAACCCGAAAATGTGACTGGGCTTGTGGACCCCGTGAAAACACTCCGCTTTCCTAAACAGTATAGTGTGCAGTACCTCGCACAATTTAAATAAAGCAGTAAAGCATGTCATAAGTACAGGATAGTAAATAAAACCTCAAACTAGTTTGTGGCCCCAAGAAATAAGAATGAATCAAGCCCTAGCTCAGGGGGGTCCATAAGGCCTCCCGGATGTGGATAGCGCGAATAATCTTGGAACAGGAATCAAGTACTCGGGGTCTTACGGGACACAAGTGAGCTTGAAAAACCGAATAGCGAATATGGCTCACCGATGCCGCTTTCACTAGTTATCCCATTACTACTCAGGTTAAGTTGTTTAGGTACCTCGTTATCCATCAGACACTCACATACCCTACACATGCTGTTCTACGACTCGCATGGCTCAAACAACTCCTGTAGTAATGGCTCATGGGATGGGGGAACAAGCTACGGTGGGGTTTAAAAGTAAAGGCTATGCAATACTTGGGATTCAATTTAATGCAATCGCGACTCAATGATGCAAGAATAAGATAGAGGCAATAGGTACTATATGTATGCAAGCATGTGGTAGTGCTTGCCTGGCAGCTCAGTTGAAGCAAGGGATGGATCTGGGTAGTGCTCCTGGTTCTCTTGATATTTCCCCTGCTCAGCGTCTATTCGAAGAAGAACCAAACAAACAAGGGCCAACATAAATAATGTGCGCAAGCATATGAATAAATGCATCAAGCAAACAATCATGCCATGATGAATGATGCACAATTTGCATGGCAATAAAGTAGCATGGCATGGGTGAGGTGTGGAATACAAGAATAAATCATTTTATCGAGTTTTAATCACATTTTAGCCTCATATTAGTTTCTGTACACATTATATTTATATGATGCATGCTTCAAAACAAAACATGGAATGCATAAACATAAAGGTCTCATCGAGCTAATCATTTTAGACATATCATTTGTTGAATTTGGATTAATAAAACAAAAGTTATTAATTTATTAAGGAAAAGGGCAAGTTATTGTAATTTAATGAACTTGGAAAATTAAAGTATCCAAAATATATTTTGAAGGCCATATTTGAAATCCTCACATTTTTCTGATTTGAAAACATATATTATTTGTATTATTTGGAATTATATTTTAAAAGTTATTTAAAAACAGAATTAAATTTCAATTTGAATTTATTTTGAAAAGATTTGAATAAAACAGAAAAGATCAGAGACTTTTTCTACTCAGGTTTATCTAGCCACAGACACTGATAGGTGGGGCCACTGGCTGACTGGACCAAACGCGCGCAGAAAACCTTTTTCCACCGCGGCCTGACCTAACCACCGTCGATGACAGGTGGGGACACGGCAGGTGCAGGGCCACACGCGGGCGCGTCCAGCAGGCGCACGCCACGTGGGCGATCCAGGGCACGCGGAAGGGGGTTTGTCCATGACGGTCTGGTTTCTCCGGGGGTGCTCGCGCAAAAACACAATGAGGCTGACAGGTGGGGCACTAGGGAGCTCGGTTTGAGGCGGGAAAAACTACAGGGGGCTTAGCGTAAAACGACACCGGCTGCTGCTGCGCTGCTGACGGAAATGGCACTAACGGCGGCGGATCTGGCCTGTTCCGACGACGATGGCGACGAAACCGCTGGGCGGAACATGTTGCGGTAAAAACGAAAGCTGAAGAGGGGACTCAGGGCTACGTCTTTCGTTCTGGTGGCACCGCCGGAGGAGGGCTATAGCGCGAGGGGCTCGGCGACGAACAGAGGCGGACAAGCTGCTGCAGCGCTGCTGTCTGCCAGAGCACGACGCGCGGCGCGCGCGCAGCGCGCTCGACGGAAGGCGGCGGCGCTTCGGCGAGCTAGACGGAGAGGGATCATGTCTAGGGGGAAGAGGTGCTCACCAGGAGCTCGCTGGCGCGGTCGTTGGCGCTGAGGTGGAGCGGATCGGAGCAGAGGCAGAGGTCCCGCGAGCTCCTGCTCCGGTGGCCGCGGCGTGCCCCGGGGAGCTTCGGAGGACTCCGGCGAGGCGTGGCCGGCGCAGGGTGAGGTAGAGGAGACAGAGGAAGGTGCTGGTGTGGCCGGGCGTGCTGCAACTCACTGGATCAACGCAGGAGGTGGTGGCCGAGCTAGGTCTAGGGTTTGCGGGGGGGGGGGGTGGCTAGGGCCTGGCTTGGGGAAGAAGGGAGGAGGGAGAGGGAGCCTGGGAGAGAGGTCTCGATCTGGGGTCGGTGGGAGGATAAGAAGGAAGGGGAGAGCACGTGGAAGGGAGGCTCGGTTTAGAGAGAGGAGAGAGGAGGGCTTAGGGTAGATGGGCTCGGGTTAGGTTTGCTAGGAGGAAGGTAGATGGGGAGAGGGGGTGGATGATGTGTGGGACCAGGGAGAGGGGTAGCCATGTGGGGCCAGCTAGGTAGAGAGAAGAGAGGGGCCGAGAGAGAGGGGTAGGTGTGGTATCTAGGGTTTGGTCATGGTGGGGTTTAGGAGAGAGGGGGGGTTATGGTGATGAAGGGTAGATGATATGAGTGGCACCTAGATATAGGTTAAGAGAGAAGGAGTGGTGGTTAGGGTTTGCCTTGGACAAGATCATGCCAAGAACAACCAAGATCAAACAAGAAAAAGAGAGGGATGGAGTGCTAGGGTTTAAGCAAGATCAACATAGATCAAGCCAAAAGAAAGGATAGAGATAGAGATGATCCACTCAAAATCAAATAAGAACCAAATACTAGAAAAGGTGGCACTTGCATGGCCCATGCAAAATATTTATTGCCATGTTGATCTTGTGAAAACAATATTATCACATGGCATTATTATTATGCATTTCCAAAAATTGGAATAAAAGCCAAGCAAAAAGAATTAAAAGGATGCCCCATGTGGAGTAGATGGAGATGACCATTTTTGATTACAATTGGGAATTACTAGTGTGTATATTAACTAGATGATTACTAGTCCCAAAAATATTCCCACATGAGCATATATCCATAATAATCCATGTGGAAGCTAGGAAAAAGGGTTCCACTCACAAGGCATGCAAAGGTGGCCATGTGGCTCTCATATATAAATGATGTGAAAACAACATGATGCCAAGATGAGAGCATGTGGAAAAGAATTGGATCCATCCCAACCCACATGAGCTAGAGGTGAAACCAGTAAGTGCCAAGCTCATATTTAGTTGGATGGTGGAATTATGGGATGAGGACAAGAAAGGTGGTGGAGTTAATAAAAGATATGCCCCCAACTCAACTTGGGCATTTAATCAATATATCAAGAACCAAATACAATATCAAGAGGCAAATACAATTTACAATGCATATGAGATAAGAACCAAATCAAAAGGGTTTTATATGATGCTCAAATGCAAGGTGGCATGATGACATGAGCATGATATAATGATGATGCAACAATTATATATTTGAAGTATCCATTATATTACTAGATCAAGTAGCATTACAATTGTTAGACAATTGGGATGCTACAACTCTCCCCCACTAAACAAGAATCTCGCCCCGAGATTCCCAGGAAAAAGAAAACAACATAAGGAGAGGCGGGTGTTCGAACGAAGGTGACCCTCACGTTCCCAAGATGATGAAGAACGGAATGGTGCGACCACTACACCTTGCAAAACTTGCTAGACTTGTTGCGAGTCTTGCGTTTTGCTTGAGAAACAACGGTTAGAAGAGTTGAAGGATTGCCGTGATACAAGAAGGATAGGATGGACATAGCTCCGGTTTTCTCAAGAACAAGATAAAAGAATAGAACCACTTGTGAAAGAAAGGACAAGATGATGCATCATGGATAAAGAAAGACACACCGTTAAGATTAGAGATTTACCGCTACTAGAGAGGATGGATCTTTATCTCGCCGGAAGAAAAAGAGCTAGATTGGAGAGGTTTGAACCACTATGACAATAGCATCGTATGCTCTCTCGGATTTGAGAAATGAAGTTCGGAAACAATATTGCCTTCAAACAATAGAGTCCCTTGATATCAACTGAAAGATTTAGCTAGACATGGTCGGATTAGATTCTTCTTGCGCCGGTAAGAACCAAGGATCACGCAATTGAGGTGCGCAGAAAAACTTCTAGAGACGGATGTGAAGGTAGATCATGGTGGAATCCCGAGAAGCAAAGGATATGGAGGATCTGGAGTTTATTGTAGAGATACTTATTGCTTTCTTTAGCCTTTAGGCTAACGCAATAGATTTGCGTCTGATGGCATCGACCATAATTGGCTTTACCACAGAAAAAGAATTGATGAAACAAAGAGAGAGATAGATTCCTTCCATCTTGTTTGGGGATGTTGAGCACCGGTAGATAGACAAGGACAGAAAAGAGTTTGCGTTTGTTTCCACCAGATAATTGAGGATTTTGCTCCGTGTAGAAAGGTGAGATCACCAACAAGAGATTATTGATTACTTTCTTCGAGAGGCCACTTCTAACTTCCGTGGAATGAGTGAAATCACATTAATTCACCAATTCAATGTACAAGAGCGAATGATAAGAGTAGTGGTATGGTAGCTACTCCATCCCGCACTCAAAGCATTACTCCGCACATGAATAAGAAAACCATGCAACCCAACTACCAAAACAGACTGAAGGTATTGATCAGAAGAGCTCATGGAACTCCGCTAGAAAACAAGGATAGATGCAAACGGTTCACCGGATCCAAGATAGATAAGGGTGATGATGTTGTCGTCATATCATAAGTAACCAGCCACCGGAAAGATATGAAGGAAGATTACGGAGAAGAACTGCAAGATTCAACAGCTACAGAAAAGAAAGCACCAACTTGAACAGAAGGAATACAAGATCTGGAAGGTCTTCATGGCCTCCGGTGGGTTGAGCATAGCCGATAGAACAAGAGAGTAGAAAGATTACTTGACGAGATAGAGGTGAAAAGGACTCCATGTTGTTCTTGAAAAGATTGAGAAAGATTTAGCAGTCTTGAGGAAAAACTTTAGTGAAACGACGATGATAACTTGCCAACAAGGAAAACTCCGGGTTTGATTGAAGATGGAGGATGGAATTAACAATGGACTTGCTAATTCCAGAATTGAAGCAATGAATTTAGCAGAAGGACGTGGTCAAGATAGGTGACTTCAAAAAGTCAGGATTCACGCTTTGGGAGCTTTGCACACAGGCTGTGCTCACGAAGCTTGAGAGAAAAAGACATGGATGATCTTCCATGTTCTTCCATTGATATCGAATAGGCAAGCATATTATCAACATATACCACCATGGATTAACAAGATATTCCTAGAATACCAAGCTCAAAAGACGTGAGAAACAAACAAATGCTCGAACACTTCCTGAGCTCAACGCTCTTAGAAAGATCAATATTAAGAGCACGGGTTCGTGTTGAAGATGATGCACTGGAAGAATAGATTATCTGGTCCTTCGGAAGAAAAGAGATGACACCTGGTTCGCATTGTCGATTGGATCACCGGTTACAAAGATAAAGAGATCTTGGATAAGAACCCATGATAAATCATACCTTAAGAAAAGCTGTCAGAAGCAAAAAGATGCAATTCCCTCGTATCCAGGAGAACTGTGCAGATATGGGGTTCAAAAAGATGTGCAGCATGATGAACAGATGATAGACAGCCGTAGTGCCTTGATAACTCCGGATTGCCAAAGATGCTTGAATATGCATAGATATGATCACGGTGTACTCAAAATCACATGAGATAACCTTATCCTCCAGATGGTGACGGTTGATAGCATTTTTCCATATTCCAATCGACACTTATCATGAGTGGAATATAGCTATGCCGAGAGCCAAATTACAATCACCAGCATCGGATCGACACACGTTATGTAATTAGCCCAAGAGAAAAGGAGATGACACAAAACTCCAGGATTAGGCGCCGGTGACAAAAGAATGAGTTAGCATGGACATGCTGATAAAAGGGAGATAGATAATGTTTCACACACGACTGAAAAGGAGTGTGGAAGCACAGATGTATCAAAGAAAAAAAATTCCGCATTTTTTGGCATTAAAATACCAATAGATGCGCAAAATCACTTATCAGCTAGAGATAAGCAACAGATGCTTGCACAGAATGTGGAGTTGCTAGAAGGAAGGACACCCTTAAGAAGATGACACCGGTTGACAAGGAGTCAGATAGATCGCGCCGGTTTCAAAAGCCTGTCGGTATGGAATGTACCAACAGTTGATAACCAAAGGCAGATAAAGATAACAACTGGATGCAACAGATAGACAAGGAATTACACACACACACACCTTCTATGGTACTACGGAAACCCAGAACACGTGAATCCTAGTTTGAATTTTAAGAAGAGGATTGAAAACATTACACTTCCTTACCAGAAAAGGGTGGGTGGATGGGTAAGAAGAAAAGTGGAAGAAATCCTACTCTCGCGTTTTGTTTTTCCCTAGTATACATAACTACCAAAATATTTGCTAGACAGACAACGACCATTTGGCTGAGACCCTGAAGGGCGGGATGGCTCTGATACCAATTGTAACTACCTCGGTGAATTACGCTCCTAGTACAAGCCTGGATGATCAGAAATGGTTGAAATAGTACGGTGGGGCCCAAATGCCACTCACAGGTAGACCTTTCGGCCGTCCCAACCATTTCCAAACATCGGTACAAGAACGGGCGGCGTAATCGGCAGGCGAAGGGATCAACTACATACACAAATGAGTATGTATGCAAGCCACCATACAATAGTACATCAGAGCCATTCCATCTAAAAAGAAAGGAAATATAGCAACGCCATACGGCAAGATCCAAATATCCTAGATAGATATAATAGTTTAGGATATCTCCTCGTACATCAATCAATAGAGTATCAAGCGGAAGCGGAAGACAAAATCCGAGTACGGATAAGAAGCAAATCGGCATAAGATGCCCCATAAATAAGCACATTCCGCCCACAGATCTCACGGATCCCCGTTCCCGGAATCTCTACACCGAATGATCGTTGCCCACATCGTCCGTCTCTTCCACCCAGTATCCATCATGAGAGTGTACCTGTTCATCTGAACCAATAATTTATCGTGTGAGACCCTAGGGGTACTCAGCAAGTCTTTATGCCTCTAAAGGGGACACAACCTGGGGTGACGCAATTGCAGCAAAAGATAAACCCTAGCAATTCTATAGATACTCGCTAACCATCCGCCTAACCAGAGATAGACGGATGTCCGTGAATTAATAACAACAGTTATAACAGTAATAATGGTAATATCCACAGATCCATCCTCCTCCTCGCTTACCGACGAGGAAGCGGACGAAACAACCCCCCATCCGTTGGCAGTTTTATTATCCATTCCATGAGTATTGCACTATTTACTAGTCAGGTACCTAGTCTAGTCAAATTAATAGCGGTACTTTAGTTATGCTTTTCTATGATCGAGAAACTGTGCTCCAAGTCGTCCATAACCGCGGACACGGCTTTCAGAAAGTTTTACCCTGCAGGGGTGCACAAATAGCAACACACACTCGATATGCCTCGGAAAAACCAAATCAAAACCCAACGAGGCAGTCACGACAAAGCAATCACAGGATTCAGAAATATTTCAGGGGGCCACCCCATTGAGCTACCCGCAACGAAGTTAGCTGACTCCGAGACGGCCTCAAGGTTTGCGCCAGTGGCTGTGAACGACTAGGAACCCGAAAATGTGACTGGGCTTGTCGACACCGCGAAAACACTCCGCTTTCCTCAACAGTACAGTGTGCAGTACCTCGCACAATTTAAATAAAGCAGTAAAGCATGGCATAAGTACAGGATAGTAAATAAAACCTCAAACTAGTTTGTGGCCCCAAGAAATAAGAATGAATCAAGCTCTGGCTCAGGGGGGTCCATAAGGCCTCCCGGATGTGGATAGCGCGAATAATCTTGGAACAGGAATCAAGTACTCGGGGTCTTACGGGACACAAGTGAGCCTGAAAAACCGAATAGCGAATATGGCTCACCGATGCCGCTTTCATTAGTTATCCCATTACTACTCAGGTTAAGTTGTTTAGGTACCTCGTTATCCATCAGACACTCACATACCCTACACATGCTGTTCTACGACTCGCATGGCTCAAACAACTCCTGTAGTATTGGCTCATGGGATGGGGGAACAAGCTGCGGTGGGGTTTAAAAGTAAAGGCTATGCAATACTTGGGATTCAATTTAATGCAATCGCGACTCAATGATGCAAGAATAAGATAGAGGCAATAGGTACTATATGTATGCAAGCATGTGGTAGTGCTTGCCTGGCAGCTCAGTTGAAGCAAGGGATGGATCTGGGTAGTGCTCCTGGTTCTCTTGATATTTCCCCTGCTCAGCGTCTATTCGAAGAAGAACCAAACAAACAAGGGCCAACATAAATAAAGTGCGCAAGCATATGAATAAATGCATCAAGCAAACAATCATGCCATGATGAATGATGCACAATTTGCATGGCAATAAAGTAGCATGGCATGGGTGAGGTGTGGAATACAAGAATAAATCATTTTATCGAGTTTTAATCACATTTTAGCCTCATATTAGTTGCTGTACACATTATATTTATATGATGCATGCTTCAAAACAAAACATGGAATGCATAAACAGAAAGGTCTCGTCGAGCTAATCATTTTAGACATATCATTTGTTGAATTTGGATTAAGTTATTAATTTATTAAGGAAAAGGGCAAGTTATTGTAATTTAATGAACTTGGAAAATTAAAGTATCCAAAATATATTTTGAAGGCCATATTTGAAATCCTCACATTTTTCTGATTTGAAAACATATATTATTTGTATTATTTGGAATTATATTTTAAAAGTTATTTAAAAACAGAATTAAATTTGAATTTGAATTTATTTTGAAAAGATTTGAATAAAACAGAAAAGATCAGAGACTTTTTCTACTCAGGTTTATCTAGCCACAGACACTGATAGGTGGGGCCACTGGCTGACTGGACCAAACGCGCGCAGAAAATCTTTTTCCACCGCGGCCTGACCTAACCACCGTCGATGACAGGTGGGGACACGGCAGGTGCAGGGCCACACGCGGGCGCATCCAGCAGGCGCATGCCACGTGGGCGATCCAGGGCGCGCGGAAGGGGGTTTGTCCGTGACGGTCTGGTTTCTCCGGGGGTGCTCCGCAAAAACGCAACGAGGCTGACAGGTGGGGCACTAGGGAGCTCGGTTTGAGGCGGGAAAAACTACAGGGGGCTTAGCGTAAAACGGCACCGGCTGCTGCTGCGCTGCTGACGGAAACGGCACTGACGGCGGCGGATCTGGCCTGTTCCGATGACGATGGCGACGAAACCGCTTGGCGGAACATGTTGTGGTAAAAACGAAAGCTGAAGAGGGGACTCAGGGCTACGTGTTTCGTTCAGGTGGCACCGCCGGAGGAGGGCTACAGCACGCAGGGCTCGGCGACGAACAGAGGCGGACAAGCTGCTGCAGCGCTGCTGTCTGCCAGAGCACGAAGCGCGGCGCGCGCGCAGCGCGCTCGACGGAAGGCGGCGGCGCTTCGGCGAGCTAGACGGAGAGGGATCATGTCTAAGGGGAAGAGGTGCTCACCAGGAGCTCGCTGGCGCGGTCGTTGGCGCTGAGGTGGAGCGGATCGGAGCAGAGGCAGAGGTCCCGAGAGCTCCTGCTCCGGTGGCCGCGGCGTGCCCCGGGGAGCTTCGGAGGACTCCGGCGAGGCGTGGCCGGCGCAGGGTGAGGTAGAGGAGACAGAGGAAGGTGTTGGTGTGGCCGGGCGTGCTGCAACTCACTGGATCGACGCAGGAGGTGGTGGCCGAGCTAGGTCTAGGGTTTGGGGGGGGTGGTGGCTAGGGCCTGGCTTGGGGAAGAAGGAAGGAGGGAGAGGGAGCCTGGGAGAGAGGTCTCGATCTGGGGTCGGTGGGAGGATAAGAAGGAAGGGGAGAGCACGTGGAAGGGGGGCTCGGTTTAGAGAGAGGAGAGAGGAGGGCTGAGGGTAGATGGGCTCGGGTTAGGTTTGCTAGGAGGAAGGTAGATGGGGATAGGGGGTGGATGATGTGTGGGACCAGGGAGAGGGGTAGCCATGTGGGGCCAGCTAGGTAGAGAGAAGAGAGGGGCCGAGAGAGAGGGGTAGGTGTGGTATCTAGGGTTTGGTCATGGTGGGGTTTAGGAGAGAGGGGGGTTATGGTGATGAAGGGTAGATGATATGAGTGGCACCTAGATAGAGGTTAAGAGAGAAGGAGTGGTGGTTAGTGTTTGCCTTGGACAAGATCATGCCATGAACAACCAAGATCAAACAAGAAAAAGAGAGGGATGGAGTGCTAGGGTTTAAGCAAGATCAACATAGATCAAGCCAAAAGAAAGGATAGAGATAGAGATGATCCACTCAAAATCAAATAAGAACCAAATACTAGAAAAGGTGGCACTTGCATGGCCCATGCAAAATATTTATTGCCATGTTGATCTTGTGAAAACAATATTATCATATGGAATTATTATTATGCATTTCCAAAAATTGGAATAAAAGCCAAGCAAAAAGAATTAAAAGGATGCCCCATGTGGAGTAGATGGAGATGACCATTTTTGATTACAATTGGGAATTACTAGTGTGTATATTCCACTAGATGATTACTAGTCCCAAAAATATTCCCACATGAGCATATATCCATAATAATCCATGTGGAAGCTAGGAAAAAGGGTTCCACTCACAAGGCATGCAAAGGTGGCCATGTGGCTCTCATATATCAATGATGTGAAAACAACATGATGCCAAGATGAGAGCATGTGGAAAAGAATTGGATCCATCCCAACCCACATGAGCTAGAGGTGAAACCAGTAAGTGCCAAGCTCATATTTAGTTGGATGGTGGAATTATGGGATGAGGACAAGAAAGGTGGTGGAGTTAATAAAAGATATGCCCCCAACTCAACTTGGGCATTTAATCAATATATCAAGAACCAAATACAATATCAAGAGGCAAATACAATTTACAATGCATATGAGATAAGAACCAAATCAAAAGGGTTTTATATGATGCTCAAATGCAAGGTGGCATGATGACATGTGCATGATATAATGATGATGCAACAATTATATATTTGAAGTATCCATTATATTACTAGATCAAGTATCATTACAATTGTTAGACAATTGGGATGCTACACACGGGCTGCTGCCGACGTGGATGCTGGAGGCGGCAAGTTTGCGGTGTTGTTGTTGCTCGGACCGGTGCCGAGTTCTTGCGGCTGCTGCACTGGTTTAGGCGGAGGAGGCATGACTTTTGCGCGATCATTGTCGGCAGCAATAAGTGGCCCCTTCCCCTTTTCTAGCGTCGTAGGCGGAGCTTGCCCGGGTTGATCTTCATCCATCGCTGTCCCAATGGTGACGAACACCCCTCGAGACATGATGGTGTTATTAGCTTGTTCGTCGCGCGAGTACTCCTCCTCCATCTCCTTCATAGCGGAGTCTAGCTCTTCTGGACTGAAGTCTATTTCCTCTGAATCTGCACTGAAATCAGCATAAAACGCGTCAATGACAGAGTCGGAGGGTGCCAGGACTTCCTCGATGACGGGCGGTGGAGGTGCAACGGCCTCGATGATGACTGGAGGTGGTGGTGCTCCTACGATGATGGCGGCTGGAGGCGGTGATGGTGGTGGCTGAATCGGAGGGGCTCCGTCAATGAGCGCAAGTGCTTTTTGAGCTGCCGCTTCAGCCTCCGCGTAGTTGTTGACGGTGTTCACCATGCCTTCGAAGGTAATCACGGGGGTTTTCGCCTGTTGCCGTCTTAGAGAATGTCGGAGAAGCGTGCCATGGTCCAGTCCTTCCACAAAGTGATAAATAGCATCATTAGTTGGGTAGTGGGCCAGATTGGCTCGTATACGGAGCCATCTGGCCAAGTAATCACGGGGGTTTTCGCCTTCTCTCTGAACGTAGCGCGCCAGATCAAAGATGGTAACCACGCCGACGAACTTGGATCTCTGCTGTCCAAACGCACGGACAAAGCCGGTGGATTTGCAGTGATCTTCCACCTTTATATCCTGCACAGGGGCGGTTTGGGTGGGTCTTGAATTTTTCCGATATTTGCCGGCAAACTCCGAGGAGAGATCCGACATCGATCCTTCCGCGAACCTATCCTGCCCGTAGGCGGTCCGTGCGGGTCTTGACGCTCCTCCGAATTCCAGGGAACTAGAGCCCGAGTCGGTTTCGCTGATGAAGAGGTGGATGTCTCCGATAGGAACGACCGAACACCGCGTAGGGTTCGTCTTTGCCGGTATCCAGAACTCGTCGGGAGGGACGATCGGAACGTTACCAGAGAAGAGAACACGACCGATGGCTACGGTTTTGGCGATTCCCACGAAGATCTTGGTCCTCGCCCGCTGAAGAGCCTGAAGCGCCTCTTGCCCCATGGTGGGCGCCAACTGTCGTGGTATTGCCGACGAGTACGCCATGGAGGGGTCCTCACAGTGCGTGTTTAGAGAAGTGGGGTAAGGCAGACGGTTGACGGGTACGAGGTAACACAGCTTACCTCGGTTCAGATCCCACAACGGTGGTGGAATCCTACTCCTGCTATAAATCACTATAAGGGCAATACGCCAAGTTACAGAGATAGGTTCGCTGTGCGAGGTTGTCTGAGATTGTAAGTTATCGTTGTGCCCTAAAGGCTCCCATAGGCCTGACTTATATAGTTGCCAGGTCCTAAGGTTACAAGGAAAAGTCCTAGCCGGACAGGTTACAGAGTCCTACACCGTCTATCACTAGTCTTGTGTATCTTGTACTCCAAGGCTCCGGGTACGCTGGTGACTCCACCGTAGCCTTCCTTTATTCGGCATGGGCCTCCCTTCTGGATCCACCTAACTGGGCCGCCCAGCAGGCTACCGACTATGGGCCACCCAGGTTAGTCGGATAAGAGACATGCTATGAGGATACCCATATAGCATATCCCCAATAGAGTGGTGACACAAGGCCCATTTCTATGGTTTACCTTGTGTTTCACACTTGTGGAATGCCACCCAGGAACAAAGGTATTTGAGATGCCAAATGTTAAGAAGCTTCTAGTGCAGCCACATGGCATTATGGGCTCTCCCAGGATCATGTAGGTTGCAATAACTTAGCCAAATGGATAGTTGGTGGTAGGGGATGATAGGTTTGGAGTGAGTCCATTTTGGTCTAATGGAAGGCTTCTGAAAGGTCCTGTCTTGGTGAAAATCAAGTCTTGTGGGGAAAGTGCACCACCTCTGCAGAAGGAAGAAAGTAAGTACTTAGCCATGTCCCCGGTAATGGACAATTTGAGAATCAAGACATGTAAGCTATCAAGAATCTCCTCATCCCAATTTCTAAGTTAAAACTTGTGGTTGAACAAGGGTGAGGTTCGCCAATGTCTATTGGTGGTTCCTTGGGAGTTTTTGCTAAACAAAAACTTAGTATTTCCAACTGATAGGTAAAACCTATTTTGAGCAAGGCAAGCCTAACCTACACTTAGCCAATGGTCATTAATACAATTCATTCCAGAGACAACATAGTCTTTTACAACTCCATGGCCACAGGCCTAGTACAAGAGTTTAAATATGTAAAAAGATAAATAAGTCTTCATCTTCATGTGCCACAAGCAAGCATGTTGAGTGTAAACTCATGACTCCTAATCATCATCAGAATATCCTGCAACATCACAAGTTATAGCCACAGTGGGTCAATACATTGGAATAGTATTGGCAAGTGATACCTTAGTAGAATATTGGTGGACTAAGTACTATATGCATTTTGGCTAAGTGTAGCTTAGGCTTGCTTTGCTCAAAATAGGTTTTGCCTATTAGTTGAAAACACTAAGTTTTTCTTTGGCAAAAACTTTCCCAAGGAACCACAATAGACATTGGGGTCCTTCACCCTTGTTCAACCACAAGTTTTTACTTAGAAATTGGGATGAGGAGATTCTTGATAGCTTCCATGTCTTGATGCTCAAGTTGTCCAATACCAGGGACATGGCTAAGTACTTAGATTCTTCCATCTGCAGAGGTTGTGCACTTTACCCACAAGACTTGATTTTCACCAAGACAGGACCTTTCAGAAGGCTTCCCTTAGACCAAATGTACGCGCTCCAACCTATCATCCCACTACCACCAACTGTCCAAATGGCTAAGTTATTGCAACCCATATGATCCAGGCAGAGCCCATATTGCCAAGTGGGTGCACTAGAAGCTCCTTAACATTTGGCCTCTCAAATCCCTTTGTTCCTGGGTGGCTTTCCACAAGTGAGATACACAAGGTAAACCATAGAAATGGGCCTAGTGTAACCACTCAACATAAACCATTCCTTCCATTCCACCCAGGTGTTTCGTTCACTTAGTTGTTTTATTAAGCAAAAACTAGTCCAAAGACTTAGAAATATTTATTCATAGCATGAATATAACCACCCTTGGTTGCTACTAGCTAAGCTAAGCATGGCATTGATAAGACTTAGAAATATTTCTAGCAATTCTACAACTACTAGGATTTCCCAAGCATAGCATATAGATCAAAAATATCCATGCAAGACTAGCAAAATATTTCTAATGCATATTTGAAAACATAGGAATAAAATCATGAAGCACCACTTGCCTTGGTAGTTTGGAGGGTAGCTACAATCCTCACAATCACAATCACTATTTGCACCAAAATCTACGCATAAAATGATAGCACCAAATCACATACAAAATAAATACAAACAAAAATATATGGATGCATGCAATATGATATGTGATGATTTTCTATACTCAACAAGACAAGTGCATAGTACTGATTCAGAAACAAATTCAAAACTTGCCAAACAACCTTTATTTGAACACTAAAACATTTCCCAAATAATTGTTATACACAAAATAGGCCTACACATGTTTCTGTAAAAGCAACCATTTTAATAGAGGCAAAACATTATACACATTGCATAGATGGAAAGGATTTTCTCTCCAGATTCCATTGATATAAAATTTGTCAAATTTAGACGTGGCATTCAAAAGTTATGAATTAAACAAAATCAAACATCTAATAGATCTAATTCAAAATTTTAAAACCAAACTCGTGCCACGCGGCGCTTTCTAACTGGCTGATACCTCTTCGCACCGGATCACGTTTCCGAACCGTTAGATCTAACTAAAACGTGTGGCTCAGATTAAAACATACCGCTTCGCTTATGTTCTATCGTGTTCGCTAGATATAAATCGAACGACTCTCAGCGATTGACCAACAAGTGATGGCGCTGACGGCGGCGACAGGCAGCGGCGCGCTCTGGCTGCAAGCTTGCCGGCGAGCTAGGTCGCCCGGGGAGGTGTGAGGATGCTCACCAGAATCGCCATGACGAGGAGAAGCTCGACGTGTGCTCGGTTGGCGAAGGGGCGCTCGGAGTCGTCGCGGATTGCTCGTCGGAGTAGTCCCTGGCGACGGATGCTTCAGTTCGTCGATGTTGGCGATGCTCTGGGCCACGCTAAGACGAGAGAAGGGTGTCGTTAGATGCGCAGGACACTGGGGATCTCACGCATATCAAACAGGGGAAGAGGGGAAGCTTGGACTTACGGGAAACGGTCGCCGGAGTTCGAGCAGAGGGTGGTAGAGCTCAGTCGTTGACGTTGCCGAGGCTACAAACCATGCACGAGCAAACGGAGAGTGTCAGTAGGTGCGCACGGAGATGTAGAACAAGCCAGTATGAACCATAGACAGAGGGGAGTGCGGTGCTCAGCGGAATTCGGTGACGAACTCGTCGGAGCAGCGAGGTTGCAGCGAGGAATTCTCGCAGCCTTGGGGCGCTCTGTGCTCGGGGTTTGGGGGAAAATGGAGAGGGGGTAGATGGGGTTTAAGTAGCAAGGACGCGGGCATGATTTACTCAGGCATTGAACGGGAATTGACGCCGCGAATTAAACAGGAAACGCCCGACGTAATTTGGGGATGAACAGGTCGCTGGGTTAAGACGACGATAGTCGTGTGGGCCGTGGTTGTCAGCGAGAGATAAGGAGTGGGGGTGGGTCCAGACAGTCAGCGACTCAGTGGGTGCGGGTGCGAGTGAAAGAAAACGATTCGCGGGAGAGGGGTTTGCTGGGCTAGCTGGGTCGAGTTGGGCTGGGTTGGGCCAGATTGGCTGTTTGCTTATTTTTTTCCTCGTTATTCCTTTTCTTTTTCTTTTTGATTTTCTAGAAATGGTTTTCAAACTCCATTTCAATTCAGTTTGAATTCAAACCTTCTCTAGATTTTTGTACAGTGAAATTTGTACTCCAATATGAGTCAAACACTTTTGTTTACTCAAATATATTTGGGTCATTTGGAAAATAAAATAAAACCAAGCCTTTAGGAGATATAATAATAGGCATAGATTTGGTTTTATTTCATACTTTGTTTTGAAACTTTGCCCAAGCTTTTGGAAGCACTTAAGTTTGAATTCAAAACAATACTGAATACAAAAAGTAATTTTCTCAAAAGAAAGTAGCACTAAGGCTCCTGTTTTTCAAATGGTTTTGAAATGAAACACTAAATGATCATGGATGCATGGATGATATGCATGAGTTTTGAAACATGATTTTAGGGATGTTACAAATCTAACACCCATAAGGTGAATCTCGCCCTCGATATTCGGGTTGGCTAGCAAATAGGTGAGGGTGGTCTTTCCGAAGATCGTCTTCTCTTTCCCATGTTGCTTCTTCTTAGGAATGATGGTTCCATTGAACTTTGCAGAATTTGATAGTCTTAGTCCGAGTAACTCTTTCTGCAGTCTCAAGAATTTTGATAGGTTTCTTCTCATAGGTGAGATCACTCTCCAATTGAACCTCTTCCAAAGGTATAGTATCCTTCAAAGAAGTCTCTTCCATTTCTGGATGACATTTCTTAAGCTGAGTTACATGAAACACATTATGAACAGCTAACAAAGACTCTGGCAATTCAATCTCATAAGCTACTTCCACTTTACGACTCAGAATCTTGAATGGTCCAACATATCTTGGGGCCAATTTACCTTTGACTCCAAACCTCTTCACTCCACGAAGTGGTGACACTCTAAGATAAGCTCTGTCACCTACTTCATAGGTGACTTCTCTACGCTTAGGATCTGCGTAGCTCTTTTGTCGGGACTATGCTATCTTCAATCTATCCTTAACCAGCTTGACGTTATCTTCAGCCTCTTTGATGAGTTCTGGTATGAACAAACTTCTTTCTCTCACACCATTCCATAGCAATGGGGTGGTACACTTTCTCCCATAGAGAAACTCAAATGGTGCCATCTCAATACTGGCTTGATAGCTGTTATTGTAAGAAAATTCTGCATAAGGCAGACTTTCATCCCAACTGGATCCATAGTCTAGAGCACATGCTCTCAACATATCTTCAAGAATCTGATTAGTCCTTTCTGTCTGTCCATCAGTTTGAGGATGAAATGCAGTGCTGAATTCCAACCTCGTTCCCAATGACTCATGTAGTTGCCTCCAAAAATGAGAAGTGAATTGGGTTCCCCTATCAGACACAATACTTTTGGGTACACCATGTAGACACACAATTCTACTCATATAGATCTTGGCTAACTTAGCACTTGTATAGGTTGTCTTCACGGGTATGAAATGAGCCACTTTAGTTAGGCGATCCACTACTACCCAAATAGAATCATATCCTGACCGGGTCCTTGGCAATCCGGTAATGAAATCCATACCAATCTTGTCCCAGATCCAATCAGGAATAGGTAGTGGTTGTAACAATCCTGCTGGCTTCTGATGTTCTGCTTTCACTCTACTACATACATCACACCAAGCAATATGTTCGGCGATGTCCTTCTTGAGGTTATTCCACCAAAACCTTTCCTTCATATCCATGTACATTTTGGTGTTACCCGGATGAATAGAATATGGTGAGTTGTGTGCTTCTTGTAAAATCAGTTTCCGAAGCTACGGATCCTGTGGAACACAGATACGTTTTCCATGCCATAAAGTACCATGTTCGTCTTCATGGAATCCTTTGGCTTTTCCCTTGCCAATCTTTTCCTTAATCTCTTCAATTTCCTTATCTGCCTTTTGGGCTTCTTTGATCTTGTCCAACAAGGTGGGTTGAACATCCAAAGACATGAGATATCCCTCAGGCACAATCTCCAATCTGAGATCTCTAAATTGGGCACACAGATCATCTGGCAATTCTCCTTTAGTAAGGCCATTCATAAAAACCTTATGGCTTAGAGCATCCGCTACAACATTTGCTTTATCAGGGTTGTATTGCAAACTCAAGTCATAGTCCTTGATGAGTTCTAGCCATCTTCTTTGTCTCATGTTAATTTCCTTCTGAGTGAAGATATACTTCAAACTTTTGTGATCTGTGAAGACCTCACATCGCTTTCCCAAAAGATAATGTCTCCATGTTTTGAGTGCATGGACAACAGAGGCTAACTCTAAATCATGAGTAGGGTAGTTTACCTCATGAGTTTTGAGTTGTCTTGAGGCATAAGCCACAATTTTTCCTTCTTGCATAAGTACTGCACCTAAACCATGATGAGATGCATCACAATACACATGGAAATCTTTCTCCAAATCTGGCAAGCACAAGACTGGTGCTGTCACTAGTCTATTCTTTCACTCTTGAAAACTAAGTTCACAGACTTCTGACCAGGCAAATTTCTTGTCTTTCTTTAGCAGTTCTGTCATAGGTTTAGCTACCTTGGAGAAATTCTCAATAAATCTTCTGTAGTATCCTGCCAAGCCAAGGAAACTACGAACCTCTTTCACTGACTTAGGAGATTCCCATTCAGTACAGCTGAAACTTTAGCAGGATCAACTGCTACATCATCTCCTGACACAATGTGTCCAAGAAAACCAACTTCATTTAACCAAAATTCACACTTGCTGAATTTGGCATACAGCTTATGCTCCCTAAGCTTCTCAAGTATCAAACGCAAATGCCCTTCATGCTCTTCTTTGCTCTTGGAGTAGATCAAAATGTCATCGATGAAAACGACAACAAACTTGTCAAGGAATTCCATGAATACCTTGTTCATCATATTCATGAAGTATGCTGGTGCATTGGTCAATCCAAATGGCATCACGGTATATTCATACAACCCATACCTTGTGGTGAAAGTTGTCTTAGGTATGTCTTGTTCCCTTATCTTGAGCTGGAAATAACCTGACCGGAGATCAATCTTTGAGAACACAAAAGCTCCTTCCAATTGATCAAAGAAGTCATTGATTCTAGGCAAAGGGTATTTGTTCTTGATAGTCACCTCATTGAGTGAACGGTAATCTATGCATAGCCTTTGACTTCTATCTTTATTTTCCACAAACAAAATTGGTGCTCCCCAAGATGAAGAACTTGGTTGGATAAATCCTTTCTGCAACTGTTCTCCAAGCTGCTTCTTGAGTTCTTTCAACTCATCCACGGACATCTTGTACGGTCTCTTTGCTATTGGTCCAGATCCTGGTAGCAAATCAATAAGAAACTCCACATCTCTATCTGGTGGCATTCCCGGCAATTCTTCTGGAAACACATCCGGATATTCACTCACAATTGGCACACTGTCTATGCTAACCCCCTTAAGAGAATTTAGCTTACTCCCTTTCGATTCAAAGTTAGACTTGAATCTTATCCGTTTCTTTTCCAGGGTTGTGAGTGCAACAGTACGATTGGCACAATCTAGTACTCCTTCATACTTGGTCATCCAATCCATTGCCAAAATTACATCCAGTCCTTGGGAATCCAGGATTATCAGACTCACTGGAAACTTATGCTTTCCAAATTCTATCACTAGATCCTGGCATCCAAGACGTACTATCATGTCTCCACCAAGAGAACTCACTTTTATTGGACACCCAATGTTTTAAGTTGGGAACCTATTTCTATCAACAAATGCTTTTGATATTAATGAATGTGATGCACCAGTATCAAAAAGAACAAGTGCTGGAATAGAATTGAGTTTGAACTTACCAGCAACAGCATCAGGTTCCTCATAAATTTCCTCCATATTGATGTGGTTCACTTGTCCCTTTTGAAAAGGGTTGGGCTTGTTGGGTCCTTCAACTTTCTTTTCTGGGCATTCATTTGCATAATGCCCCATCTTCTTGCACTTGAAACACTCAACCTGACTAAGATCTTTCTTGACAGGCTGGCTTCCACTGCCACTTCCACATCCACTGTGGTGGCTCTTATATCCACCTTTGTCACAAAGAGACTGGTATGTGGGAACATAGGCCACAGCTAACTGCAGGTTCAGTTCATCATTCAACCCTTCAAGGAACTTTTCCTTCCTCTTAGCATCAGTGTCAACTTCATTCGGTGCATATCACGCCAGATTGTTGAATTCCTCAATGTATTCAGCCACGCTGCGGTGCCGCTGCTTCAAGTTATGGAACTCTTTGTTCTTCAAACTCATCACTCCGGATGAGATGTGAGCAGTATGGAAACCATCTTCAAAGATAGCCCATGTCACATTTGCAATGGGAGTGGTGATCTGGAAGTTATCCCACCGAGTGATTGCTGGTCCTTCCAATAAGTGAGCTGCAAACCTGACTTTCTCTTCATCAGTACAGCCAATTGTTACCAAGTCCTTGTTCACAGAGCGTAGCCAAGCATTGGCCACCATAGGATCAGTAGTTACTGAGAACTTTGCTGGCCTCAGTCTCAAGAACCTAGTAAGCATGTCAAAACCAGGTGGGTTGTTCTGATTGTTGTTGTTGTTGTTGTTCTTGCTGTTATTGTTGTTGTTGTTGCTGTTGTTCTGATTCTAGATGAACGTAGTCATCATTTGCATCAGTTGAGTCTGAGCTGTCATCATTTGCTGCATCTCAGGGGTGATATTGTTGTTGTTGGGGTTGGGATTGGCACGTCGGGGAGGCATCTGTGGTTGTTCAATAGAGATAAGAATAAAATACCCATAGATGCTAACATGCACAATACATCACATAAACAATCACCAAACATGCATCGTAATAATAAAAGTTCAACAACATAGACAACAAGTTTCCAAAGTAAACACACCAATAGAAAGCCATCCACATGTTGGATGGTCATTGCTACTCAATAATCAAAGACATGATAAATAAAGGTAAATGAGTAGTCATCACTACTCCTCTGCATCAACTTCCTCTTCAACAAATGTAAGACCTGCATTCTCCATTGCGGTCTTGTATTCCTCTACATTGGTGGTCAAGGTCTCTACTTTGGCTTTGAGAGCCCTCTTCTGTGAATGAAGCCTCTCAATCACAGTCTGCTGATGCTCGAGCTCGAAGTCCTTGGCCTCCAGTTCTGCAGTCATGTCTCGAATCATCTTGTTCCTATCTTGGAATCGCTTCTCCCGACTCTTGAACTTTCTGTCCTGACTCTCGAACTTGGCCTCCATCTCCTTGACTATCTCATCTTTCTCCGCGAAGAGCTTGTCCTTCTCACGAAGCTGCACCTGGAGTTCGTCATTGCTAAGCATGACGTTGGTCCTATCGGTGTCTATGTGCCTAAGAAGAACCTCTAAGTCCTGGAGGTATAGACGAATCGGCTCTGCCGTCTCTCTCGAAGTATCCTTGAAGTCAATGGCCTCACCATCCTCATCACGTCTACCGAAGGCGTGGAAGTGAGTACCTCTAACCTGTCGAGAGTGTCTCCCTAACAGACGTCCAATCAAATCCTGCATGACTACCTCAAGGCCTCTCTCCTTGTCATCATGCATGATCTTGAAGACGATTGCCTTCGTGGCAGGCTTAGTCTGGCGTTCAGGCTGATTAACCTTGAAGCCCCAAAGGTCTTTCCTCTCAAACTTGGTGAGGGGAAACACCATCATGATAGGAAGAGGGAGATTGAGCAAACTAGTGAGCTCAATAATACGAGGGCCAAAGCGAGTTCCCTTGAACTCTTTAGCCGTGCTGATAGTAACAGTAGGCATCTATTTATAAGATAGAAAATGTTAGAGTCAACACAATAAATAATTTACAAGACAAAGCATCACAAGCATATCATTGGCAATCACACAAGTCATAGCATACATAAAATCCATTACAAGAATTCAAGGTTCAACTTATTTTAGACAACATTTTTGGAAAATAAAATGATAAGTGTGGTGGTCCAACTAACGGAGTACGTTACAATCCCATCTCACTTGCCAAGTTGGCTAACAAGGCATCCCTAGAGGCAATCTGTCAATCTAGATCACATGACTCCATTGCTAAGTCTATGATGTCTTTCCTTAAACTTTGGTTGGTAGCCTCTAACTCTTGGGTATGCTTCTTTTCTTCCCTAAGGTCATTCTGGGTGTTAAGCATTCTGCACTTGATTCTATCACCAAGTTCTTTGATGGCCCTCCAAGCTGCATCCCTTGCTGAATCAAAGAATGTGGTGTGCATCACTGAGTTGGTGACCATGCAGAATCCTGAGTCCTTGTGGTTGCCTTCCTTGTTTTTATACAAGTGAAGTTGCACCCACCAGTACTCAACTCCTTCATCCATCACAGGAAAACCTTTGTACACAGCTGCACCATGTATTCCCATGGCAACCATGAGGTCCTTGAGAGCCTTGGGGAACTCTGTCTCACATTCCAATGTCATAGTCATGAGTGGTCCCTTCTTCACGGCTTCGTTGATGGAGTTCATCTACAAATAGAGATGAGAAATAAGATTAGAAAAGTTTACGAGAAGAAAAGACAAGTGTGGAAGTTGTTGAAATTTTTTCCTTAGTGGTTTCCAATCCTAGGGTCAGAATCCTACAGGCAACCTGGCTCTGATACCATTTGTAAGATCCCTCCTTTGTAAAGGAAAGGATCCCTGTGATTGCAATGCTAGTCCATGGATTATTGCTAGCATCCACAGAAACAAAGGTCATTAATACAAGTCATTCCAGAGACAACATAGTCTTTTACAACTCCATGGCCACAGGCCTAGTACAAGAGTTTAAATATGTAAAAAGATAAATAAGTATTCATCTTCATGTGCCACACGCAAGCATGTTGAGTGTAGACTCATGACTCCTAATCATCATCAGAATAACCTGCAACATCACAAGTTACAGCCACAGTGGGTCAATACATTGGAATAGTATTGGCAAGTGATACCTTAGTATAATATTGGTGGACTAAGTACTATATGAATTTTGGCTAAGTGTAGCTTAGGCTTGGTTTGCTCAAAATAGGTTTTGCCTATTAGTTGAAAACACTAAGTTTTTCTTTGACAAAAACTTTCCCAAGGAACCACCAATAGACATTGGGGTCCTTCACCCTTGTTCAACCACAAGTTTTTACTTAGAAATTGGGATGAGGAGATTCTTGATAGCTTCCATGTCTTGATGCTCAAGTTGTCCAATACCAGGGACATGGCTAAGTACTTAGATTCTTCCATCCGTAGAGGTTGTGCACTTTCCCCACAAGACTTGATTTTCACCAAGACAGGACCTTTCAGAAGCCTTCCCTTAGACCAAATGGACGCGCTCCAACCTATCATCCCACTACCACCAACTGTCCAAATGGCTAAGTTATTGCAACCTATATGATCTAGGAAGAGCCCATATTGCCAAGTGGCTGCACTAGAAGCTTCTTAACATTTGGCCTCTCAAATCCCTTTGTTCCTGGGTGGCTTTAGACAAGTGAGATACACAAGGTAAACCATATAAATGGGCCTTGTGTAACCACTCAACATAAACCATTCCTTCCATTCCACCTAGGTGTTTCGTTCACTTAGTTGTTTTATTAAGCAAAAACATAGTCCAAAGACTTAGAAATATTTATTCATAGCATGAATATAACCACCCTTGGTTGCTACTAGCTAGGCTAAGCATGGCATTGATAAGACCTAGAAATATTTCTAGAAATTCTACAACTACTAGGATTTCCCAAGCATAGCATATAGATCAAAAATATCCATGCAAGACTAGCAAAATATTTCTAATGCATATTTGAAAACATAGGAATAAAATCATGAAGCACCACTTGCCTTGGTAGTTTGGAGGGTAGCTACAATCCTCACAATCACAATCACTATTTGCACCAAAATCTACACATAAAATGATAGCACCAAATCACATACAAAATAAATACAAAGAAAAATATATGGATGCATGCAATATGATATGTGATGATTTTCTATACACAACAAGACAAGTGCACAGTACTGATTCATAAACAAATTCAAAACTTGCCAAACAACCTTTATTTGAACACTAAAACATTTCCCAAATAATTGTTATACACAAAATAGGCCTACACATGTTTCTGTAAAAGCAACCATTTTAACAGAGGCAAAACATTATACACATTGCATAGATGGAAAGGATTTTCTCTCCTGATTCCATTGATATAAAATTTGTCAAATTTGGACGTGGCATTCAAAAGTTATGAATTAAACAAAATCAAACATCTAATAGATCTAATTCAAAATTTTAAAACCAAACTCGTGCCACGCGGCGCTTTCTAACTGGCTGATAACGCTTCGCGCCGGATCACGTTTCCGAACCGTTAGATCTAACAAAAATGCGCGGCTCAGATTAAAACATACCGCTTCACTTATGTTCTATCGTGTTCACAATATCTAAATCGAACGGCTCTCAGCGTCTGACCAACAGGTGGCGGCACTGGTGGCGGTGAGAGGCGGCGGCGTGCTCTGGCTGCAAGCTTGCCGGCGAGCTAGGTCACCCGGGGAGGTGTGAGAATGCTCACCAGAATCGCCGTGACGAGGAGAAGCTCGACGTGTGCTCGGTTGGCGAAGGGGCGCTCGGAGTCGTCGCGGATTACTCGTCGGAGTAGTTCCTGGCGACGGATGCTTCTGTTCGTCGATGTTGGCGATGCTCTGGGCCATGCTAAGACGAGAGAAGGGTGTCGTTAGATGCGCGGGACACTGGGGATCTCACGCGTATCAAACAGGGGAAGAGGGGAAGCTGGGACTTACGGGAAACGGTCGCCGGAGTTCGAGCAGAGGGTGGCGGAGCTCAGTCGTTGACGTTGCCGAGGCTACAGACCATGCGCGAGCAAATCCAGAGTGTTAGTAGGTGTGCACGGAGATGTAGAACAAGCCAGTATGAACCATAGACAGAGGGGAGTGCGGTGCTCACCGGATTTCGATGACGAACTCGTCGGAGCAGCAAGGTTGCGGCGAGGAATTATCACAGCCTGGGGGCGCTCTGTGCTCGGGGTTTGGGGGGAAATGGAGAGGGGGTAGAGGGGGTTTAAGTAGCAAGGACGCGGGCGTGATTTACTCAGGCATTGAACAGGAATTGATGCCGCAAATTAAACAGGAAACGCCCGGCGTAATTTGGGGATGAACTGGTCGCTGGGTGGAGACGAGGATAGTCGTGTGGGCCGTGGTTGTCAGCGAGAGATAAGGAGTGGGGGTGGGTCCAGACAGTCAGCGACTCAGTGGGTGCGGGTGCGAGAGAAACAAAGCGATTCGCGGGCGAGGGGTTTGCTGGGCTAGCTGGGTCGAGTTGGGCTGTGTTGGGCCAGATTGGCTGTTTGCTTATTTTTTCTCCTCTTTATTCCTTTTCTTTTTCTGTTTGATTTTGTAGAAATGGTTTTCAAACTCCATTTCAATTCAGTTTGAATTCAAACCTTCTCTAGATTTTTGTACAGTGAACTTTGTACTCAAATATGAGTCAAACACTTCTGTTTACTCAAACATATTTGGGTCATTTGGAAAATAAAATAAAACCAAGCCTTTAGGAGATATAATAATAGGCATAGATTTGGTTTTATTTCATACTTTGTTTTGAAACTTTTCCTAAGCTTTTGGAAGCACTTAAGTTGGAATTCAAAACAATACTGAATACAAAAATTACTTTTCTCAAAAGAAAGTAGCACTAAGGCTCCTGATTTTGAAATGGTTTTGAAATGAAACCCTAAATGATCATGGATGCATGGATGATATGCATGAGTTTTGAAACATGATTTTAGGGATGTTACAGGATATAATTTTGGGAATGGATTGGATGACCAAGTACAAGGGAGTGCTAGATTGTGCCAATCATACTGTCACACTCACAACCCCGGATAAGAAACTCTCTTAAGGGGGTAAGCTAAATTCTCTTAAGGGGGTTAGCATAGACAGTGTGCTAATTGTGAGAGAATACCCAGATGTGTTTCCGGAAGAATTGCCGGGAATGCCACCGGATAGGGATGTGGAGTTTCTGATTGACTTGCTACCAAGATCAGGACCAATAGAAAAGAGACCTTACAAGATGTGAGTTGATGAGTTAAAGGAACTCAAGAAACAACTTGGAGAACAGTTGCAGAAAGGATTTATTCAACCAAGTTCTTCATTTTGGGGAGCACCAGTCTTGTTTGTTGAAAAGAAAGATAGAAGTTTGTAAGATACCACCTTTATAAAGGTAAAGATCCCTGTGATTGCAATGCTAGTCCCTGGATCAATTTTCTAGCATCCACAGTTTAAGATGAAGTACACAGAAACAAAGGTCATTATTACATCGACATTCCAGAGATAACATAGTCTTTTACAACTACTTAGCCATAGGCTAGTACAAGAGTTTAACTTAACATTATAAAAATATAAGTCTTCATCTTCATGTGCCACAGGCAAGCATGTTGAGTGTAGACTCATTACCCCTAATCATCATCAAAGTAACCTACAACATCACAAGTTATAGCCACGGTGGGTCAATACATTGGAATAGTATTAGCAAGTGATACCTTAGTAGAATATTAGCATCTAGTTACTACATGAATTTGTCTAAGTGTATCTTAGGCTTGCTTTGCTCAAAATTGATTTTTACCTATAAATTGAAAACACTAAGTTTTTGTGTGGCAAAACTTTCCCAAGGAACCACCAATAGAAATTGGTGAACCTTCACCCTTGTTCAACCACAAGTTTTTACATAGAAAATTGGGATGAGGAGATTCTTGATAGCTTCCATGTCCTGATGCTCAAATTGTCCAATACCAGGGACATGGCTAAGTACTTAGTTTCTTCCATCTGCAGAGGTTGTGCACTTTCCCCACAAGACATTATTTTCACCAAGACAGGACCTTTCAGAAGCCTTCCCTTAGACCAAAATGGACGCGCTCCAAACCTATCATACCACTACCACCAACTGTCCATATGGCTAAGTTATTGCAACCTATATGATCCAGGCAGAGCCCATAATGCCATGTGGTTGCACTAGAAGCTTCTTAACGTTTGGCATCTCAAATCCCTTTGTTCCTGGGTGGCATTCCACAAGTGAGATACACAAGGTAAACCATAGAAATGGGCCTTGTGTAGCCACTCAACACAAACCATTCTTTCCATTCCACCCAGGTGTTTCATTCACTTAGTTGTTTTATTAAATAAAACATAAGTCAAAGACTTAGAAATATTTTCCATAGCATGTATATATAATCCAACCTTGGTTTCTACTTGCTAGGCTAAGCATGGCAATAACAAGTATCTTAACTTAGAGAAAATTCTAACAATTCTACATCTACTAGGATTTCCCAAGCATAGCATATAGATACTTAGCAAAAATATTCATGCAAGCCCTATACAAAATATTTCTAATGCATAGTCAAAATATTGGGACAAAATATGAAGCACCACTTGCCTTGGTAGTTGGGGGAGTAGCCACAATCCTCACAATCACAATCACCACTAGCACCAAAATCTACACATAAAATGATAGCACCAAATTCACATATCAAAATAAACAAGCAAAAATATATGAATGCATGCAAATTCCATGTGATGATTTTATAAATCAAACAAGACAAGTGGAACAGTACTGAATCATAAACAAAACATTAACACACAAAATAAAATCAATTTGGCCCTTAAAATATTTTCTATATAATTTTTATATACAAAATAAGCTTACAAATGTTTGTGCAAAAATAACTAAGTTTACAGAAGTAATTTATTAAAAAAATGCATTGTTGGATAGAATTGTTTCTCCTGATTTCAATGATATAAAATTTGCAAAATTTGAACATGTGGATCAAAAGTTATGAATTTTGCAAGTTTGAACAACTAATAGATCTAATTTCAGATTTTAAATCAAAACATAGGCCACGCGGCGCTGTCTAATTGGTTGATACCATTTCGAGCGGATCACGCTCGCGGGCCGTTGGATCTAACTAGCTACGCACTGCTCAGATCTTCCTGTACCGCTTCATCTAAGATCTAATCGCGGCCGTGAGATCCGGATCCAACGGCCACCTTTGCCCTGACCAAGAACTGGAGGCGCTGAGTCAACGGCGAGCGGCGGCGCGCTCGGCCAGTGATAGTCCGGTGGTTATGGGAAGCGAGGGAGAAAACAGAGGGGCTTACCGAGCTCGTGGGGTCGTCATGGTGCTCAAGGTGGTCGAGGGATGGACAGGGGCGCACGGCCTCGACGTCTATTGTTCGCCGGAGAAGCGTCGGTCGTCAGGTACGGTTGTTCGTCGTCGTTGGCGATGCTACAGACCGTGCCTAGCCAAAAGAATGGTGCCGTTAGATGCGCACAAGCCTGGAGAACATGTGAGTAACCAGATGAGAGAAAGGGGCGGTCAGGAACTACCAGAAGGTGTCGCCGGAGTCGAGCAGTGGCTCTGTCCCTTGCGAAGGTGGACGGGAACAGCGGCCTGGGTCAAGTGCGGCCAAACGAAAGAGGTCAGGAGATGCACAAGGTTGTAAGGAACATGCTCGTATGAATTAGAAGGGCAAGGGTGGTCTGGCTCACTGGAATTTCGTCGCCGGAGCTCGTCGGTACAGCGGCGGTGTGAGAGCAATTGGGGGCAGCCTGGTGGCGGATCGAGTGAGTTGAGCTAGGGGAAATGGTCGTCGAGGGGTGGGGATTAAGTAGCCGAGCGAGGAGGGGGAATTATTCCGTGAATCAAGCGCAATCAAAGGATTTGAATTCAGGAGGAAACGACAGCGGCGAGCAGTTCCTCCGGCGCGTGATTGACGATGATGCCGAGGTGGATGGTGGGGTCGGAGCGTCAGTGAGAGGGTGCGCGCGGGTTGGGTCAGAAACAGAGGGAGAAGGGAAAACCCGGGTGGGCTGTTTTCGTTGCTGGGACGAATAAGTGGCGCCGACCCTTTTCTTTTCTTAATTCATTTTTCATTTTTGTTTTGATTTTCCAGGAATCCCTTTCAAATGATTTCAAATGTGTTTGAATTCAAACTCTCCCTGGATTTTTGTAAAGTGAAAACTGCACATATTTAAGTATAAAACATTGATGTTCACCAAAAACTTACTTTGGCCCTTTGCAATTTAAATAAAAACAGTGCCTTTACCATTTGTTTAATAAAGGCATAAGAATGGTTTTAAATTCATACTTTGTTTTGAAAACTTTTTCCAATCTTTGGAAATTATCAATTAAACTTAGGATCAATTCCCTACTGATCAAAACAAGTGTTTTTAATTATCAAGTGTAGCAATAAGGCTAATACCTTGCTTACATAAAATAACAAACCTTCAAATGCTTCTGTTTTTGAAATAACATTAAAAATGATCCTAAAATGATTTTGAATGCATGGCTGATATGCAAACTTTGAAATCATGATTTTTGGGATGTTACAAAGTCAAAGGTTATGCATAGATTATCATTCACTCAATGAGGTGACTATCAAGAACAAATATCCTTTGCCCAGAATCAATGACTTGTTTGATCAGTTAGAAGGAGCCCGTGTGTTCTCAAAGATTGATCTCCGTTTAGGCTATTTTCAACTTAAGATAAGGGAACAAGACATACCTAAGAGTGCTTTCACCACTAGGTATGGATTGTATGAGTACACCGTGATGCCATTTGGTTTGACCAATGCACCAGCCTACTTCATGAATATGATGAACAAGGTGTTCATGGAGTTTCTTGACAAGTTTGTTGTCGTTTTCATCGATGACATTTTGATCTACTCCAAGAGTAATGAAGAGCATGAAGGACATTTTCGCTTGATACTTGAGAAGCTTAGAGAGCATATGTTGTATGCCAAATTCAGCAAGTGTCAATTCTGGTTTAATGAAGTTGGATTTCTTGGACACATTGTTTCAGGAGATGGTGTAGCAGTTGATCCCGCAAAAGTGTCGGCTGTAACTGAGTGGGAATCTCCTAAGTAAGTGAAAGAAGTTCGTAGTTTCCTTGGCTTGGCAGGATACTATAGAAGGTTCATTGAGAATTTCTCAAAGGTAGATAAGCCAATGACGGAGTTACTAAAGAAAGACAAGAAATTTGATTGTACTGAAGGATGTGAACTCAGTTTCCAAGAGTTGAAGAAGAGACTAGTGACAACACCAGTCTTATGTCTGCCAGATTTGGAGAAGGATTTCCAAGTGTATTGTGATGCATTTCACCAAGGATTGGGTGCAGTTCTAATGCAAGAAGGAAAAGTTGTGGTTTATTCCTCGATACAACTCAAAACTCATGAAGTGAATTATCCTACTCATGATTTAGAGTTAGCCTCTGTTGTCCATGCACTCAAAACATGGAGACATTATGTTTTGGGAAAGTGATAAGTGTTCACATATCACAAAAGTTTGAAGTATATCTTCACTCATAAAGAAATCAACATGAGACAAAGAAGATGGCTAGAATCATCAAGGACTATGACTTGAGTTTGCAATACCACCTCGGTAAAGCAAACATTGTAGCAGATGCATTAAGCCGTAAGGTTTATGTGAATGTCCTTACTAAAGGAGAGTTGCCAGATGATCTGTATGCCCAATTCAAAGATCTCAGATTGGAGATTGTGCCTGAAGGACATCTCATGTCATTGGATGTTCAACCCACCTAGTTGGACAAAATCAAGGAAGCCCAAAAGACGGACAAGGAAATTGAAGAGATTAAGGAAAAGATTGGCAAGGGAAAAACCAAAGGATTCCATGAAGACGAACAAGGTACTTTATGGTATGGAAAACGTATCTGCATTCCGCAAGATCCGGAACTTCGGAAACTGATTTTACAAGAAGCACACAACTCACCATATTCCATTCATCCGGGTAACACCAAAATGTACATGGATGTGAAGGAAAGATTTTGGTGGAATAATCTCAATAAGGACATCCCCGAACATATTGCTTTGTGTGATGTATGTAGTAGAGTGAAAGCGGAACATCGAAAACCAACAGGATTGTTACGACCACTACCTATTCCTGATTGGAAGTGGGATAAGATTGGCATGGATTTCATCACTGGATTGCCAAAGACTAAATCGGGATATGATTCTATTTGGGTCGTAGTGTATCGCCTAACTAAAGTGGCTCATTTCATACCCGTGAAGACAACCTATACAAGTGCTAAGTTAGCCAAGATCTATATCAATAGGATTATGTGTCTGCATGGAGTAAACCAACCGTATTGTGTCTGATAGAGGGACTCAGTTAACTTCCCATTTTTGGAGGCAACTGCATGAGTCATTGGGAACGAGATTGGAATTCAGCACTGCTTTTCATCCCCAAACTGATGGACAGACAAAAAGGACCAACCAGATTATAGAGGATATGTTGAGTGCATGTGCCCTAGATTATGGAGCTAGCTGGGATGAAAGTCTGCCTTATGCGAAATTCTCTTACAACAACAGCTATCAAGCCAGTATTGAGATGGCACCGTTTGAGTTTCTCTATGGGAGAAAGTGTACTACACCATTGCTATGGAATGGTGTTGGAGAAAGGAACTTGTTCGGGCCAGGACTAATCAAGGAAGCTGGAGAGAAAGTTAAGTTAGTAAAGGACAGATTGAAGATAGCACATTCCTGACAAAAGAGCTACGCAGATTCCAAGCGTACAGAAGTCACCTATGAGGTGGGTGATAGAGCATATCTTAGAGTATCACCACTTCGTGGAGTGAAGAGATTTGGAGTCAAAGGAAAATTGGCCCCAAGATATGTTGGACCATTCAAGATTCTGAGCCGTAAAGGAGAAGTGGCATATGAGATTGAATTGCCTGAATCATTGTCTGCCGTTCACAATGTGTTTCATGTGAGTCAGCTAAAGAAATGCCATCCGGAGATGGAAGATACTTCTTTGAAGGATACTATACCTTTGGAGGAGGTCCAATTGGAAAGTGATCTCACTTATGAGGAAAAACCTATCAAGAATCTTGAGACTGCTGAAAGAGTTACTTGGACAAAGACTATCAAATTCTGCAAAGTTAAGTGGAACCATCATTCTGAGGAAGAAACAACATGGGAAAGAGAAGATGATCTTCGGAAAGACCACCCTCACCTATTTGCTAGACAATCCAAATCTCGAGGGCGAGATTCACCTTAAGGGGGTTAGATTTGTAACATCCCAAAAATCATGATTTCAATGTTACATATCATTCATGCATTCATAATCATTTTAGGATCATTTTTGAAAAACAGAAGAATTTGTTGTCTATTATTTTATGTAAGCAAGGCAATGGCCTTATTGCTACCTTCTAATAAGAAAATACTTGTTTTAATCAGTAAAGAATTGAACATAGGGTTGTTTGATATTTCTAAAGCTTGGCCAAAGTTTTCAAAACAAAAATATGAATTCAAACCATTCATATGCCCATTATAAATAAATAATTAAAGCTTGGTTTATTTCTATAATTCAATGGGCCAATGTATTTCTAAGTGAACAACTTTGTTATGTAGTCAAATATGTGTATGGTCCACTTTAAAAAAATTTAGAACAATTCAGAAAATCAAAATAGAAATAGAAAAGAATAAAAGAAAACAGGAAAGGTCGGCGCCACCAAACAGGCCCAACACCAAAAACAGCCCACGAGCCCACCCTGGAACCTTCCCCCTCTCCTCTCTGTTTCTCACTCTGCCCGCACGCACCCACTCGCTGACGCCCCGTACCCACTTGCCCCGTCACCTTTCGTCCCCAAATCCCGCGACGACCAGCTCGCCGCTGCGATTTCTTCCCCATTCAAGCCCGACGAAATCGCGATTGATTACCATTGATTCGCCAAATAAATCCCTCCTCTGCTCTAGCTATTTAAACCTCTCTATAACATCCCTAAAATATTGTTTCCAAAGATTGCATATCATTCATGCATGCATATCATTTAGGGATCAATTTCAAACTCATTTCTAGAAAACAGAAGCACTAAGTGCTATTATTTTATGTGAGCATGCATTGAACTAATGCCACTCTCAGGTGAGAGAATAATTGTTTTAAACCAACTTATGTTTGCTTTTATGTTGGATTGGTTGAGTGTTAAAGCTTGGACAAAATTTATAAAACAAATATTGTTTTAAACCATTTTCAAAAGCTATTCAAATCATGTGCTAAGGCACTGTTTATTTTTGATTTTTCAAAAAAGGACCAATCAAGTACAGAGAGACAACATGGTTTTATGCATAAACGTATGAAGGTTACACTTTACAAAAGTCCAGAAAAAGATTTGAATTCAAATGCTTTTGATTTCATTTGAAAATGATTCCTGAAAATCAACTTAGAAAAAGAAAAGGAATTAGAAAACCCAACTCGGCCTGGCGCCAGCTATTCAACCCAATAGCCAAAGCAGCCCACCCGGGCCACCTCTCTCTGCCTTTCCTCACCGCTCCCGCGTGCACCCACCCGCTAACATCTCGACCCCACCGTGCCCCGTCAGCTTCGTCCTCAATTAACGCGCGGCCGAAGCGCTCCACCGTTACCTCGCCACAGTCACTGCCCGCTTAATTCCCATTGATGCAGCGCGTAATCGCCGCCCCCCTCCTGGCTATTTAACCCCCTCTGCATCACGACCATACCCCCCCACTCAGCGCCTCCATTCCGCCACCAGGCTGCCCACAATCTCACTTGCACCGCCTCTGTACCGAGCCACTCCGGTGGGCGATTCCGGTAAGCTCCGACCGCCCCTCTTCTTCTGGTTCAAACGAGTGTGACCGCCACGTCCTTGTGCATCTGCTAACACCCCTGGTTTGCCTGCTCGTGACACAGGTTGCCGTCTTTGTTCACGCCCGCAACCACCAGAGCCGCCGCTCAACTACGACGAGCAATAGCGGTATGAATCGAACGCCCCTTGACCCCGCATGCATACTGTCGGATTCGCCTTGTCGTTGCGCAGCTGCTAACACCACTGACTCGTGCTAGGGCGACCTAGAACCTCGGCAGCGTCGACATCTGCTAGCACCCGATGCCGCGCACAACTCCGACGAGCCCCAACGACCTCCACGCCGGCGCCCGCTCTCTCGTCGCCAAGGCTATGCGACATGGATTCTACTGGCCCACCGCACACGCCGACGCTGTCGACATCGTCCAGCGGTGCGCCGGGTAACAGAAGTACGCCAACCAGACGCACGTGCCGAGCTCAGCGCTTAAAACAATCCCCATCACCTGGCCATTCGTCGTATGGGGCATGGACATGGTGGGCCCCTTCAAGAAGGCTCCCTCCGGTTACACCCACCTCGTAGTCGCAGTCGACAAATTCACAAAGTGGGTGGAGGCCAAGCCAGTCCGGAAATGCGACGGGAAGACCGCCAAGAAATTCCTACTCGAACTCATATATCGCTACGGGTTCCCCAACAGCATCATTACGGACAACGGCACCAACTTCGCCAAAGGAGCCATGGCCGAATTCTGCGAAGAGCACCACATCCGGCTCGACCTCGCGTCAGTCGCCCACCCGGAATCCAACGGCCAGGCGGAACGGGCCAACCAAAGCATCCTCCACGGCTTGAAGCCGCGACTCCAAGTACCACTTGAGCGCACCGCCGGGTGCTGGGTCGAGGAGCTACCCTCCGTCATCTGGGGAATCCGCACCTCGGTCAACAGGTCGACAGGATTCACCCCCTTCTTCATGGTGTATGGCGCCGAGGCAGTCATGCCCACCGACCTTGAGCACGACTCGCCAAGGGTCGTCCACTACGCGGAAGCTGCGAACGAACTTGCACGACAGGATGGAGTCGATCAACTCGACGAGGCACGCGACCTAGCTCGCTCGCGCACCGCCATCTACCAACAAGGACTCCGCCGCTATCACAGCCGGCGGGTGAGAACTCGCACCTTCCAAGAAGGCGACCTGGTGCTGCGTCTCATCCAGGACAAGAAGGGCATGCACAAGCTTTCCCCTCCATGGGAGGGACCATTCGCCATCGGCCGTGTACTCGGCAACGACGCCTACTACCTCACCGACATCCGCGGGGACGGCGAACTCGACGTCAAGCGACCATGGAATGTAAACCTCCTACGGAAGTTCTACGCCTAGAACCCCACATATGTACTCTCCAGTCGCTACGAAATAAAAAGAAACGGTTACCGCAAATTGCGCCTACTCTCCGTGTCTTGTGCCACTCGCACTCGTAATAACAGCAACACGCTAACCGCAGAAGTCAACCTTTGGTACAGCGATCGGCACGGCTAAGTAGTGCGGTGCAAGAGCACTGAGTCACCTCAGGTCTTGCATCGTCCACGAAAAACGCCTACCCGGAGCCCCATTGGAGTCGCCTAGCTTGACTGGTTCTACGAACCAAGACTACTGCCTACGCTTCTTACAGCGACCACGGTCCTCCACATCCTCGACATAGCGACTCGAACAGCTAAGTACCACGCTCGGGGACTGCGGACCAGTTCACCTCGAGCGGTCCGGGAAAACGCCAAGTAGGAGAGCATGCCCAGGACTCGCCACGCGACTGACCCCACGGGCCAGGCAGGAGTGACGCGCACAAACTAACGCGCCAAGTCCTCACTCACCCTCGAGTCGTGCCTGGAACAGCCAAGTACCACGCTCGGGGACTCGGCCACCCGACCTCGTTCGCGCACGGGAAAACGGCGAAGTACAACGCGTTCAAGGGAGTCGCCTAGCGACCGGCTCTTCGAGTCCGGGCGAGTCGACCACAATAATAAAACACACAAAGACAACAAACACATCACATACAAGGTAAACCCCATAAAAGGGCGGACGCGCTCGGGGACTCGTTCAAACAACAATCACAAACACTTGACAAATACCAAAATAGACACGACATCTCATTCGATAGCATGTTGCATTGTCTCGCATTACAAAATATGCCCGCATGGCAGAACTGCTGCTAACGCCACAAGGCAAACTATCCTATTCTGCAGGCTTAGACAACGACTCGCCAACTCCACGGCGATTGCGGATGAACGGCGTGTACGGGTTCGACGGATACGTCGTCAGTTCACCCGCCATCGCCACGCGGAAGGGTTGCTCAACCTTGAAATCACGATGCGGCGGCTCGGGGTCGCCAGACACGACGACCGTCTCCTGGTACGGAAGGAGGTCGCCCATCGCCAAGACACGCTCCGAGTACTTGGCGGCGCGGTCTTGCAACTTGAGGACCTCGGAAAGCTCCACCGCGCCGGTAGATGATGGGTAACCACTCGTCACGTTGTCGATGTCGAAGTTCTCGGGGAAGTGGGCAAGTCCAAGACTAAGCGCCGTTGCCGCCCCGTGCCGAAACGCCGACCGCGTCATGAACTCAACGACCGCGGGCGCCTTCTCCAAATACCTCCACACTTCAACGAGGTCGCTGGGAATCACTTCCGTGGGCAATATCTCCTGGAGATAGGCACGGATGCACGTCGCCGACAATGTTGCCGAATCGACAAGCGTGCTCACACACTGCCGCGTGTTGAACGTGCTTGCTTCTTCCGCGCTGTCGATGATGCGACCTGCGAGTAGAAGACAATAATGAATACGACGGACACCACAAATGGCACAACTACTGAAAGAGGCAGACGCACTTACCAATCAACGGGCGGGCGAGATCCGTGATGAAGCATTGAAGCGACGTATGGTCGTCCTGAAGCCCAGCAATAAGGACTTCCGACACTCTGCGATCCTCTTCGGCGGTTGCAACGGCGGCCTTGGCTCACCCATCGGCTGAGCTCGCTTCTTCCTTCGCCTCCTGCAGCTGGCGCTCGAGGTCGGCGATCCTTTGTTCGGCCGAACTCAAAGCCGACTGCGCCGCCGCCAATTCACTAGCGGGGACAAGCCCCTGGCGAGCTTCCTCTGCCTTCGCGGCAACAGCCCGAAGCCCTTCGTTCGCCTCCTGGACGATGGCCAGTTCCTTTTCCGTGCGCTGCTTCGCCGCCAATCGGTCGGCCGATTCAAGTTGCAGACCCTGCACATCATGAAAAGGTCAATCAAAGAAACTCCTAAAGTGCCCACCCGCTTAAATTCAGCGAGTGCGCACTCGGGGACTGGTACTCAAAGAAATTCCTAAGTGCCCACCCGCTGAAATTCAGCGAGTGCGCACTCGGGGACTGGATGCGAAAAGTGAATATAAGACACTACAATAATCAGGCCGCTGCAAAGCACCGACCTGATCCTCGGGGACTGGATGTACCCGGATGGCTGCGCCAAGCATGCCATGGAGTTGTATCGCGTCCACGGACGCGAGGAGAGCTGGCGTATGCCCACGGCGCTGGTCGACTTCAGTGTCGGCGACTCCTGGAGCGTGGCTCGAAGGCGAAGTTCCACTCGCCACGGCCGCCTTGGTCATGAAGCACGGGAAGGTGGCGATAGAGGCACCCGCCCCAAAGGAGGTCGGCTCGGCCGTTCTAGGCAACGGAGCGCCCTCCTTCGTGGACGCGGCCGCCTCCGTTGCAGGACCAGCCGGCGCGGCCACCGTGTCGTCAGAAATCATGACGATGGCGTCACCCTTGGCCTTCTTGCCGCCATCCGCAGGGACGACGACTTCGTCCGCCTACCTCTTGCAGGAAGAATCCTCCTCGCTGACGACAGACGGCACCTTAGCCACGGTTGGGTGGCCCATCTTCTTCACTCCGGTCCTGTACATCGATCATATAAGCAAGATAATTCAATGATTATGGGAGACAAAGGAAGGCGAGTGCACTCACTTGGCGACCGGAATGAAGCGCAGCCCCGTACGGAGGCCGGCTGGCTTCTCCAGCTCAGGGCCCAGTCGGCGGCTGAGCCCCATGTCCAGGACGTCACGTGCCCAAGACACGGACGGCTTCTTCGTCGTCGAAGCTGCGACCGGAGCCTCTGTAACTTCTTCGACAGGAGCTTCCCTACGAGGCGAAGTCGCTGCGGCCGGAGCCTCCCCCAGCCCCGAGACCGGGGCGAATGGCAGAGGCATCGACACCAGGGGGCACCTCGATGGTGGCCGTGTCCAGCGCGGCTGTCGTCGGCGGCGCCTCATCCTTGGCCAGGCTGGGGGCGTCGGAACTGCTTGCCAAGTGTGGTGGCGAGGCCGGCCTCGTCGGTTTCGTCTTCCTTCTTGGAGGGGCCTTCGCCTCCTTCTCCTTCCTCTTCTTCTTTGACGGAGTAGCTTGGCGGCGCGAGGTCGTCTCCGGAAGTTCTTCTTCATCATCATGGCGCTCGAGGCTCTTGCTCGCCTCGAGCTCGCGCTGACGTTGCCCGCGGGTCTTGCGAGCCAGCGGGGCGGCTTCCTCCTCGGATTCGTCGTCGCTGTCGCTTTCGTCGCTCCTAGCGGGCGACCCGCCCATGTCTTGGACGGACGAGCTCGAATTCTTGTCATCCGTGGGAGGGAGCCACCCTTCCACCACTTGGAACAGCTGCAACAAAGGCAAGTTGAAGTTAGTATGACCGCGACTACAAAAGGACTGCGACTGCGAATGATACGAAGTGATTACCGTTGGGGCTGAGCGCTTCGCGGTATAGGGGGCGACCCCAGCTTGAGCGTCCAAGTACACCGCTTGGGTGATTTTCTTCAGGGCCGCGGTGTAGTCGTCGAGCCTCCACTCGGCCAGGCTAGCCTTTGTCGGGTCGTCCCGGCCGGTGTACTGGTACATGTAGTGCTCGCGCCGGGCCAGCGGGACGAGTCGCCGCCCGAGCCAGCAGTTGTACAGGTTTATCGTCTGGAGGCCCTTCTTCTTTAGACCGCGGATGGTCTGAAGCATCTCGTTGACGACCATCCGCTGGTCGCCGGGAAGCTTGCCGATTTGAAGGCGGCGCGGCTCGGACCGATCGGCAGATTACCGTGGAATCGCCGTCTCGCCTTCCGGAGTCGCCTCGGCAACATAGAACCACGACTTTTTCCAGTCGCTCGCTGCCTTGGCGGGCAGCATCAGGTCGAAGAATGAGGCCTTCGACTTCAGCTGGAAGGTTAGGCCACCCCGGCGAGCATTGGGCCGCCCGCCTCCTCGCGGCTGATCCGTCCATGGAACAGATCTTGCCAAAGAGGGAAGTAGGGCCGGCAGCCCAAGTAGCACTCGCAGAACGCCACAAAGATGGCGAGCTGCTCGACGCTATGGGGCCCAGATCCGACGGCTGGATCCCGTAGTAGGAGCAGAAGCGCCGGAAGAATAGGGACGTGGGGAACCCTAGCCCCCGTTCGAGATGACTGGTGAAGCAGATGAACTCCCTCTCTCGCGGGTTTGGAGTCACCTCTCCGGCCGCGGGGATGCGCCAGCAGCCGGCTTGCAGAATCCCGGCCTCCTCAAAGGAAGCCAGTTACGCCCTAGTGCATTTCGATCTGCCCCAAGGTTCGGTGGAGAGGGCCATCGCGGAAAGATTTGTGGGGGCTCGGAGGATTTCCGGTTGGCTGGGTCGCGGCACGGAGGGAGGCGAAAGGTGCGCGCAGTCGGAGGAAATGGTGAGACGGTGGTCCTCTGATCGCTAGCCATTCCTCTTATACAGCGGTTGCTACCCGCCAAATCAGGGAACCGTTACCGCGCGATGATTACGCCAAAAGTTACCGTTGGATTAACTCCAACGGCTAGTTTGACCATGTTTAACGGTCCAACTTCAGCCACTCGGCTCGCCGACCCAACCACTATGACAGTGTTTCGCCGACTCGACTCGCCAAAGCTGCGAGTAGTGTGATTAGTTTTTCCTTTATACAGGAGCCCGCCATTGATTAGACTGGATGTCTACTCAGCAGCCGTATGCTCTGACTGCCAGCAGCCACCTACGCCAAATCGACGACGGCCTCGGGGACTACTGATGGGGATATACCTAGCAGGACGTTTCCGACTGGCCCAAGACTTGGCGAGTGGGACTGCCAGACGGCGACTGGATTGAAGCCCGGCGAGGAACCAAGCGACTGGAAGCTGAAGGCCCAGGCGAGTAGATAGGCCCAGTCGGATTAGGTTAAACGGGTATTGAAGCTTTAACTGAATCGGTTGAGATATGTAAACCCTAGGGGAGGTGAGCCTATATAAACCTCCCTGCAGGGCGTGTAGAGATACGTTCCATCATACCCCCACGCGACTCGCCGCCTAGCCGCCGAGCTCGCCCATTGTACCACCTTCATAATACAATCTAGCAGGAGTAGGTCTTTACCCTCCGGGGGGCCGAACCTGGGTAAACCCCTGTGTCTCCGCCCTCATCTCGCTCCGCAGATGGCTGGTCGCCCTTGCCCCTCGTTCTACTACTCGCTGCCGATTGCAGCATCTGCCGTGACCATTCCCACGACAGGATGGCTTGGTATTGGTGTGTTTACTCTTCAAAACTTGTTGTTGAAATTTTACTATTATGATGCATGTTTGGTGATTGTTTATGTGATGTATTGTGCATGATAGCATCTATGGGTATCTCATTCTTATCCTTATTGAAACCACAGGTGCCTCCCCGACGTGCCAATCCCAACCCTAACAACAACAATAACACCCTTGAGATGCAGCAGATGATGACGGCTCAGACACAGCTGTTGCAGATGATGACCACATTCATACAGAATCAGAACAACAACAACAATAACAACAACAACAACAATAATAATAACAACAACAACAACAATCAGAACAACCCACCGGGTTTTGACATGCTTTCCAGGTTCTTAAGACTAAGACCAGCAAAGTTCTCAGGAACTACTGATCCTATGGTGGCCAATGATTGGCTACGCTCTATGAACAAGGACTTGGTAACTGTTGGCTATAATGATGAAGAGAAAGTCAGATTTGCAGCACACTTGTTGGAAGGATCAGCAGCCACTTGGTGGGATAACTTCCAGATCACCACTCCCATCGCGGATGTGACATGGGCTATCTTTGAAGATGGTTTCCATACTGCTCACATTGCATCCGGAGTGATGAGTTTGAAGAAGAAGAAGTTTCATAACCTGAAGCAGCGCCACCGCAGCGTGGCTGAATATATTGAGGAGTTCAACAATCTGGCGCGTTATGCACCGGATGAAGTTGGCACTGATGCTAAGAGGAAAGAGAAGTTCCTCGAAGGATTGAATGATGAACTAAACCTGCAGCTGTCTGTGGCCTATGTCCTTGTATGTTCCCTCCTTTGTAAAGGAAAAGGATCCCTGTGATTGCAATGCTAGTCCCTGGATCATTGCTAGCATCCACAGTTTAAGATGAAGTACACAGATACAAAGGTCATTTATTACATCCATTCCAGAGATAAAACATAGTCTTTTACAACTCAAGGCCACAAGCCTAATACAAGAGTTTGGAATAAGTAAATAAATATAAGTCTTCATCTTCATGTGACACAGGCAAGCATGTTGAGTGTAGACTCATGACACCTAATCATCATCGGAGTAACCTGCAACATCACAAGTTACAGCCACAGTGGGTCAATACTTTGGAATAGTATTGGCAAGTGATACCTTAGTAATTTCAACTTGTCGGAGCAGCCCATCACCTGGAGTCGACAAGACCACTCGCCACGCATCGAGTACCCAGGTCGAGTCGCCCTGGTGGTCAAGCCCAAGGTCGGCGACTACTGGCTCCCCAAGACATTGATGGACGGCGGAAGCTCCATCAACATCCTGTACCTGGACACCTTCAGGCGGTTGCGGCTCCCGCAGTCGATGATCGAGACGACCCACACCACGTTCCACGGCATCGTCCCCGGTCGGAAGGCGTACCCGATCGGCAAGGTCACGCTGCCAGTCACCTTCGGCACTCCAGCAAACTTTCGCACCGAGTGGATCGTCTTCGAGCTCGTGCCATTCGACAGCCCCTACCATTGCGTCCTGGGGCGCCAGGCGTTCGCCAACTTCATGGCAGCGCCCCACTACGCGTACAACGCGATGAAGCTCCCCGGCCCGTGCGGCGTCATCACCATCAACGGCGACCCCGACATGGCCGCCGAGTGCGAGGCCAAAGGCGCCGAGCTCGCTGACGCCGTCATCGCGGCGGAGACCAACCACGCGGATGAACTCGCCAAATACGCGAGCGGGGTCAACAACGACGACCCCACCATACTCAAGAAGCCCAACTCGGAGGGCGCAAACACCTCAACCTTTGAGGCCACCACGCACACCCGTACCGTCGAGCTGGTCCCAGGTGACTCCAGCCAGACGGTGACGATAGGGACGGGCATGAGCCCGACATAGGAAGGCGCGCTCATCGAGTTCCTCCGTGAGAACAGGGACATCTTCGCATGGAAGCCCTCTGACATGCCCGGTGTCCCCAGGGAGCTCGCTGAGCACAAGCTAAACGCCGACCGCAAAGTGCGACCTGTCAAGCAGTCGCTGCTACCCTTCAATGAAGAGCGCCGCCGAGCAATCGCCGAAGAGGTGCAGCGTCTACTCGCTGCAGGCTTCATCCGGCCGACCAAATACTCCAAGTGGCTGGCAAACCCAGTCCTGGTCGAGAAGAAAAACAGGACCTGGAGGATGTGTATCGACTACACAAACCTGAACAGCGCCTGCCCAAAGGAGCAGTTTGTCCTCCCGCGGATCGACCAGATAATCGATTCCACCGCGGGCTCGGAGTCGCTGTGTTTCCTCGACGCCTAATCTGGTTACAACCAGATCAAAATGGTTGTCGCGGACGAGGAGAAGACGGCGTTCATCACGCCATTCGGAGCCTTCTGCTACACCGCCATGACCTTCGGCCTCAAGAACACCGGGGCAACCTACCAGCGGTGCATGCAAGAATGCCTTGCGAGCCAAATTGGCCGCAACATCCACGTCTACATCGATGACGTGGTCGTAAAGTCCGCTCGCCAGGGCGACCTACTTGCCGACCTGGCGGAAACGTTCGCCAACTTGAGAAAATACAAGATAAAGCTCAACCCAGGCAAATGCACCTTCGGTGTACCCGCAGGGCAGCTACTGGGCTACATCGTCTCCAAGCGCGGGATCGAGGCGAACCCCACCAAGATCGACACGATCGCCCGACTCAGCAAACCCGAGTGCTTGCGCGACGTTCAGAAGCTGGCCGGGCGAGTAGCGGCTCTCAGTCGCTTCATCCCCCGCTTGGGCGAGAAGGAAATGCCTCTATATCGCCTGATGCGCAAGAACCCCACATTCCAGTGGGACAAGGAGGCAGACGACGCCCTCCACGACCTCAAGAAGGTGTTACTCGCCGCACCGCTACTCGCCGCCCCGGTCGACAAAGAACCCATGCTAGTCTACGTCACGGCTTCCGAGCGCGTCGTCAGCGCGGTCATGATCGTCGAGCGACCGGAGGAAGGAAAGGAGCGCCCAGTACAGCGACCGGTCTACTACATCAGCGAGGTCCTCACCGAGTCGCGCCAGCGGTACCCGCAGTACCAGAAGCTGGTATACGCGGTCTTCAGGGCACAGCGACGCGTGCCGCACTACTTCCAGGAGCACCCGATCACGGTCGTCTCCTCCGCACCGTTGCAGGACATCATCCGCAACCGTGAGGCGACCGGGCGAGTCGCCAAGTGGGCCGTCGAGATCGGCGTCCACAACATGGAGCCTGCACTTTGACGGCTCCAAGAACGCGGATGGCGCAGGCGCAGGGATCGTGTTAACTTCTCCGAAGGGCGACAAGCTCCGCTATGTCCTCTGCCTGGACTTCACACCCTGCACAAACATCATGGCCGAGTACGAGGCCTTACTACACGGCATGAGGGCCGCCAGGGAGATGAATGTCAACCGCCTACGCTGCTACGGCGACTCCGACCTCGTCGCAGGACAAGTCGCTGGCACCTGCGATGCCGTCTCCCCCACCATGGCGGCGTACCGCCAAGCAGTGGACAATCTGGGCGGACACTTCACAGGCTACTCCGTCGAGTGAATCGACAGGCGGAAGAATGAGGAGGCCGACGCCCTCTCTCGCATCGGGTCGGCTCGACTCGCACCACCCGTCGACGTCTTCCTCGACACGATCACCAAGCCATCAGTCTCTCCCCCAAGGGAGATCGACATCGGAGTCCCGCTCCAACCAGAAGCAGCCCTGGTCGCACTCGTCAACGAGCCAGACGACTGGACCAAGCCCTACATCGCCTACCTGGAAGCCGGCACCTTGCCGGCAGACGAGACGGAAGCTCGAATGATCGCCCGTCGATGCAAGTCCTACGCCATCATCGACGGTGAGCTCCACAAGCGCAGTGTCACCGGCGTGTTCCAACGCTGCGTCCAACCCGCCGACGGACGCAAGATCCTCCACGACATCCACTCCGGTGACTACGGCTACCACGCCGGCGCCCGCTCTCTCGTCGCCAAGGCTATGCGACATGGATTCTACTGGCCCACCGCACACGCCGACGCTGTCGACATCGTCCAGCGGTGCGCCGGGTAACAGAAGTACGCCAACCAGACGCACGTGCCGAGCTCAGCGCTTAAAACAATCCCCATCACCTGGCCATTCGCCGTATGGGGCATGGACATGGTGGGCCCCTTCAAGAAGGCTCCCTCCGGTTACACCCACCTCGTAGTCGCAGTCGACAAATTCACAAAGTGGGTGGAGGCCAAGCCAGTCCGGAAATGCGACGGGAAGACCGCCAAGAAATTCCTACTCGAACTCATATATCGCTACGGGTTCCCCAACAGCATCATTACGGACAACGGCACCAACTTCGCCAAAGGAGCCATGGCCGAATTCTGCGAAGAGCACCACATCCGGCTCGACCTCGCGTCAGTCGCCCACCCAGAATCCAACGGCCAGGCGGAACGGGCCAACCAAAGCATCCTCCACGGCTTGAAGCCGCGACTCCAAGTACCACTTGAGCGCACCGCCGGGTGCTGGGTCGAGGAGCTACCCTCCGTCATCTGGGGAATCCGCACCTCGGTCAACAGGTCGACAGGATTCACCCCCTTCTTCATGGTGTATGGCGCCGAGGCAGTCATGCCCACCGACCTTGAGCACAACTCGCCAAGGGTCGTCCACTACGCGGAAGCTGCGAACGAACTTGCACGACAGGATGGAGTCGATCAACTCGACGAGGCACGCGACCTAGCTCGCTCGCGCACCGCCATCTACCAACAAGGACTCCGCCGCTATCACAGCCGGCGGGTGAGAACTCGCACCTTCCAAGAAGGCGACCTGGTGCTGCGTCTCATCCAGGACAAGAAGGGCATGCACAAGCTTTCCCCTCCATGGGAGGGACCATTCGCCATCGGCCGTGTACTCGGCAACGACGCCTACTACCTCACCGACATCCGCGGGGACGGCGAACTCGACGTCAAGCGACCATGGAATGTAAACCTCCTACGGAAGTTCTACGCCTAGAACCCCACATATGTACTCTCCAGTCGCTACGAAATAAAAAGAAACGGTTACCGCAAATTGCGCCTACTCTCCGTGTCTTGTGCCACTCGCACTCGTAATAACAGCAACACGCTAACCGCAGAAGTCAACCTTTGGTACAGCGATCGGCACGGCTAAGTAGTGCGGTGCAAGAGCACTGAGTCACCTCAGGTCTTGCATCGTCCACGAAAAACGCCTACCCGGAGCCCCATTGGAGTCGCCTAGCTTGACTGGTTCTACGAACCAAGACTACTGCCTACGCTTCTTACAGCGACCACGGTCCTCCGCATCCTCGACATAGCGACTCGAACAGCTAAGTACCACGCTCGGGGACTGCGGACCAGTTCACCTCGAGCGGTCCGGGAAAACGCCAAGTAGGAGAGCATGCCCAGGACTCGCCACGCGACTGACCCCACGGGCCAGGCAGGAGTGACGCGCACAAACTAACGCGCCAAGTCCTCACTCACCCTCGAGTCGTGCCTGGAACAGCCAAGTACCACGCTCGGGGACTCGGCCACCCGACCTCGTTCGCGCACGGGAAAACGGCGAAGTACAACGCGTTCAAGGGAGTCGCCTAGCGACCGGCTCTTCGAGTCCGGGCGAGTCGACCACAATAATAAAACACACAAAGACAACAAACACATCACATACAAGGTAAACCCCATAAAAGGGCGGACGCGCTCAGGGACTCGTTCAAACAACAATCACAAACACTTGACAAATACCAAAATAGACACGACATCTCATTCGATAGCATGTTGCATTGTCTCGCATTACAAAATATGCCCGCATGGCAGAACTGCTGCTAACGCCACAAGGCAAACTATCCTATTCTGCAGGCTTAGACGACGACTCGCCAACTCCACGGCGATTGCGGATGAACGGCGTGTACGGGTTCGACGGATACGTCGTCAGTTCACCCGCCATCGCCACGCGGAAGGGTTGCTCAACCTTGAAATCACGATGCGGCGGCTCGGGGTCGCCAGACACGACGACCGTCTCCTGGTACGGAAGGAGGTCGCCCATCGCCAAGACACGCTCCGAGTACTTGGCGGCGCGGTCTTGCAACTTGAGGACCTCGGAAAGCTCCACCGCGCCGGTAGATGATGGGTAACCACTCGTCACGTTGTCGATGTCGAAGTTCTCGGGGAAGTGGGCAAGTCCAAGACTAAGCGCCGTTTCCGCCCCGTGCCGAAACGCCGACCGCGTCATGAACTCAACGACCGCGGGCGCCTTCTCCAAATACCTCCACACTTCAACGAGGTCGCTGGGAATCACTTCCGTGGGCAATATCTCCTGGAGATAGGCACGGATGCACGTCGCCGACAATGTTGCCGAATCGACAAGCGTGCTCACACACTGCCGCGTGTTGAACGTGCTTGCTTCTTCCGCGCTGTCGATGATGCGACCTGCGAGTAGAAGACAATAATGAATACGACGGACACCACAAATGGCACAACTACTGAAAGAGGCAGACGCACTTACCAATCAACGGGCGGGCGAGATCCGTGATGAAGCATTGAAGCGACGTATGGTCGTCCTGAAGCCCAGCAATAAGGACTTCCGACACTCTGCGATCCTCTTCGGCGGTTGCAACGGCGGCCTTGGCTCACCCATCGGCTGAGCTCGCTTCTTCCTTCGCCTCCTGCAGCTGGCGCTCGAGGTCGGCGATCCTTTGTTCGGCCGAACTCAAAGCCGACTGCGCCGCCGCCAATTCACTAGCGGGGACAAGCCCCTGGCGAGCTTCCTCTGCCTTCGCGGCAACAGCCCGAAGCCCTTCGTTCGCCTCCTGGACGATGGCCAGTTCCTTTTCCGTGCGCTGCTTCGCCGCCAATCGGTCGGCCGATTCAAGTTGCAGACCCTGCACATCATGAAAAGGTCAATCAAAGAAACTCCTAAAGTGCCCACCCGCTTAAATTCAGCGAGTGCGCACTCGGGGACTGGTACTCAAAGAAATTCCTAAGTGCCCACCCGCTGAAATTCAGCGAGTGCGCACTCGGGGACTGGATGCGAAAAGTGAATATAAGACACTACAATAATCAGGCCGCTGCAAAGCACCGACCTGATCCTCGGGGACTGGATGTACCCGGATGGCTGCGCCAAGCATGCCATGGAGTTGTATCGCGTCCACGGACGCGAGGAGAGCTGGCGTATGCCCACGGCGCTGGTCGACTTCAGTGTCGGCGACTCCTGGAGCGTGGCTCGAAGGCGAAGTTCCACTCGCCACGGCCGCCTTGGTCATGAAGCACGGGAAGGTGGCGATAGAGGCACCCGCCCCAAAGGAGGTCGGCTCGGCCGTTCTAGGCAACGGAGCGCCCTCCTTCGTGGACGCGGCCGCCTCCGTTGCAGGACCAGCCGGCGCGGCCACCGTGTCGTCAGAAATCATGACGACGGCGTCACCCTTGGCCTTCTTGCCGCCATCCGCAGGGACGACGACTTCGTCCGCCTACCTCTTGCAGGAAGAATCCTCCTCGCTGACGACAGACGGCACCTTAGCCACGGTTGGGTGGCCCATCTTCTTCACTCCGGTCCTGTACATTGATCATATAAGCAAGATAATTCAATGATTATGGGAGACAAAGGAAGGCGAGTGCACTCACTTGGCGACCGGAATGAAGCGTAGCCCTGTACGGAGGCCGGCTGGCTTCTCCAGCTCAGGGCCCAGTCGGCGGCTGAGCCCCATGTCTAGGACGTCACGTGCCCAAGACACGGACGGCTTCTTCGTCGTCGAAGCTGCGACCGGAGCCTCTGTAACTTCTTCGACAGGAGCTTCCCTACGAGGCGAAGTCGCTGCGGCCGGAGCCTCCCCCAGCCCCGAGACCGGGGCGAATGGCAGAGGCATCGACACCAGGGGGCACCTCGATGGTGGCCGTGTCCAGCGCGGCTGTCGTCGGCGGCGCCTCATCCTTGGCCAGGCTGGGGGCGTCGGAACTGCTTGCCAAGTGTGGTGGCGAGGCCGGCCTCGTCGGTTTCGTCTTCCTTCTTGGAGGGGCCTTCGCCTCCTTCTCCTTCCTCTCCTTCTTTGACGGAGTAGCTTGGCGGCGCGAGGTTGTCTCCGGAAGTTCTTCTTCATCATCATGGCGCTCGAGGCTCTTGCTCGCCTCGAGCTCGCGCTGACGTTGCCCGCGGGTCTTGCGAGCCAGAGGGGCGGCTTCCTCCTCGGATTCGTCGTCGCTGTCGCTTTCGTCGCTCCTAGCGGGCGACCCGCCCATGTCTTGGACGGACGAGCTCGAATTCTTGTCATCCGTGGGAGGGAGCCACCCTTCCACCACTTGGAACAGCTGCAACAAAGGCAAGTTGAAGTTAGTATGACCGCGACTACAAAAGGACTGCGACTGCGAATGATACGAAGTGATTACCGTTGGGGCTGAGCGCTTCGCGGTATAGGGGGCGACCCCAGCTTGAGCGTCCAAGTACACCGCTTGGGTGATTTTCTTCAGGGCCGCGGTGTAGTCGTCGAGCCTCCACTCGGCCAGGCTAGCCTTTGTCGGGTCGTCCCGGCCGGTGTACTGGTACATGTAGTGCTCGCGCCGGGCCAGCGGGACGAGTCGCCGCCCGAGCCAGCAGTTGTACAGGTTTATCGTCTGGAGGCCCTTCTTCTTTAGACCGCGGATGGTCTGAAGCATCTCGTTGACGACCATCCGCTGGTCGCCGGGAAGCTTGCCGATTTGAAGGCGGCGCGGCTCGGACCGATCGGCAGATTACCGTGGAATCGCCGTCTCGCCTTCCGGAGTCGCCTCGGCAACATAGAACCACGACTTTTTCCAGTCGCTCGCTGCCTTGGCGGGCAGCATCAGGTCGAAGAATGAGGCCTTCGACTTCAGCTGGAAGGTTAGGCCACCCCGGCGAGCATTGGGCCGCCCGCCTCCTCGCGGCTGATCCGTCCATGGAACAGATCTTGCCAAAGAGGGAAGTAGGGCCGGCAGCCCAAGTAGCACTCGCAGAACGCCACAAAGATGGCGAGCTGCTCGACGCTATGGGGCCCAGATCCGACGGCTGGATCCCGTAGTAGGAGCAGAAGCGCCGGAAGAATAGGGACGTGGGGAACCCTAGCCCCCGTTCGAGATGACTGGTGAAGCAGATGAACTCCCTCTCTCACGGGTTTGGAGTCACCTCTCCGGCCGCGGGGATGCGCCAGCAGCCGGCTTGCAGAATCCCGGCCTCCTCAAAGGAAGCCAGTTACGCCCTAGTGCATTTCGATCTGCCCCAAGGTTCGGTGGAGAGGGCCATCGCGGAAAGATTTGTGGGGGCTCGGAGGATTTCCGGTTGGCTGGGTCGCGGCACGGAGGGAGGCGAAAGGTGCGCGCAGTCGGAGGAAATGGTGAGACGGTGGTCCTCTGATCGCTAGCCATTCCTCTTATACAGCGGTTGCTACTCGCCAAATCAGGGAACCGTTACCGCGCGATGATTACGCCAAAAGTTACCGTTGGATTAACTCCAACGGCTAGTTTGACCATGTTTAACGGTCCAACTTCAGCCACTCGGCTCGCCGACCCAACCACTATGACAGTGTTTCGCCGACTCGACTCGCCAAAGCTGCGAGTAGTGTGATTAGTTTTTCCTTTATACAGGAGCCCGCCATTGATTAGACTGGATGTCTACTCAGCAGCCGTATGCTCTGACTGCCAGCAGCCACCTACGCCAAATCGACGACGGCCTCGGGGACTACTGATGGGGATATGCCTACCGGGGTATACCTAGCAGGACGTTTCCGACTGGCCCAAGACATGGCGAGTGGGACTGCCAGACGGCGACTGGATTGAAGCCCAGCGAGGAACCAAGCGACTGGAAGCTGAAGGCCCAGGCGAGTAGATAGGCCCAGTCGGATTAGGTTAAACGGGTATTGAAGCTTTAACTGAATCGGTTGAGATATGTAAACCCTAGGGGAGGTGAGCCTATATAAACCTCCCTGCAGGGCGTGTAGAGATACGTTCCATCATACCCCCACGCGACTCGCCGCCTAGCCGCCGAGCTCGCCCATTGTACCACCTTCATAATACAATCTAGCAGGAGTAGGTCTTTACCCTCCGGGGGGCCGAACCTGGGTAAACCCCTGTGTCTCCGCCCTCATCTCGCTCCGCAGATGGCTGGTCGCCCTTGCCCCTCGTTCTACTACTCGCTGCCGATTGCAGCATCTGCCGTGACCATTCCCACGACAGGATGGCTTGGTATTGGTGTGTTTACTCTTCAAAACTTGTTGTTGAAATTTTACTATTATGATGCATGTTTGGTGATTGTTTATGTGATGTATTGTGCATGATAGCATCTATGGGTATCTCATTCTTATCCTTATTGAAACCACAGGTGCCTCCCCGACGTGCCAATCCCAACCCTAACAACAACAATAACACCCTTGAGATGCAGCAGATGATGACGGCTCAGACACAGCTGTTGCAGATGATGACCACATTCATACAGAATCAGAACAACAACAACAATAACAACAACAACAACAATAATAATAATAACAACAACAACAACAATCAGAACAACCCACCGGGTTTTGACATGCTTTCCAGGTTCTTAAGACTAAGACCAGCAAAGTTCTCAGGAACTACTGATCCTATGGTGGCCAATGATTGGCTACGCTCTATGAACAAGGACTTGGTAACTGTTGGCTGTAATGATGAAGAGAAAGTCAGATTTGCAGCACACTTGTTGGAAGGATCAGCAGCCACTTGGTGGGATAACTTCCAGATCACCACTCCCATCGCGGATGTGACATGGGCTATCTTTGAAGATGGTTTCCATACTGCTCACATTGCATCCGGAGTGATGAGTTTGAAGAAGAAGAAGTTTCATAACCTGAAGCAGCGCCACCGCAGCGTGGCTGAATATATTGAGGAGTTCAACAATCTGGCGCGTTATGCACCGGATGAAGTTGGCACTGATGCTAAGAGGAAAGAGAAGTTCCTCGAAGGATTGAATGATGAACTAAACCTGCAGCTGTCTGTGGCCTATGTCCTTGTATGTTCCCTCCTTTGTAAAGGAAAAGGATCCCTGTGATTGCAATGCTAGTCCCTGGATCATTGCTAGCATCCACAGTTTAAGATGAAGTACACAGATACAAAGGTCATTTATTACATCCATTCCAGAGATAAAACATAGTCTTTTACAACTCAAGGCCACAAGCCTAATACAAGAGTTTGGAATAAGTAAATAAATATAAGTCTTCATCTTCATGTGACACAGGCAAGCATGTTGAGTGTAGACTCATGACACCTAATCATCATCGGAGTAACCTGCAACATCACAAGTTACAGCCACAGTGGGTCAATACTTTGGAATAGTATTGGCAAGTGATACCTTAGTAATTTTAAGTGGACTATATTACTATATGCTTTTTGGCTAAGTGTAGCTTGGCTTGCTTTGCTCAAAAATAGGTTTTTCCTATTAGTTGAAAACTCTAAGTTTTTCTTTGTCAAAACCTTTCCCAAGAAACCACCAATAGACATTGGGATCCTTCACCCTTGTTCACCCACAAGTTTTACTTAGAAGTTGGAGTGATGAGATTCTTGATAGCTTCCATGTCTTGATGCTCAAGTTGTCCATTGCCATGGACTTGGCTAAGTACTTAGATTTTCCATCTGCAGAGGTTGTGCACTTTCCCCACCAGACTTGGTTTCCCAAGACAGGACCTTTCAGAAGCCTTCCCTTAGTCAAAATGGACGCGTTCCAACCTATCATCCCACTACCACCAACTGTCCAAATGACTAAGTTCTAGCAACCTATGTGATCCAGGCAGATCCCATATTGCCAAGTGGCTGCACTATAAGCTTCTCAACACTTGGCCTCCAAAATCCCTTTGTGCCTGGGTGGCATACCACAAGTGAGATACACAAGGTAAACCATGTCCATGGGCCTTGTGTAACCACTCAACCAAAAACCACCATTCAAGTCCCATTCCACCCAGGTGATTCATTGACTTAGTTGTTTTATTAATAAAAACATAAGTCAAAAGACCTAGAAATATTTTCATCATAGCATGTATATACTTTACCAACCCTTCTTTGCTACTAGCTAGGCTAAGCATGGCATAGTAACTTAACTTAGGAAAATTTCCTATCAATTCTACAACTACTTAGGATTTCCCAACATAGCATTTGGCAAAAATATAGTAACATGCAAGACTTAGCAAAATATTTCTAATGCTTGTACAAAATATAGGGATGGAAATATTCATGAAGTACCACTTGCCTTGGTAATGGGGAGAGTAGCACTCTTCACAATCACAGTCACTAGCCCCAAAGTCTACACAAAAATTATAACCACAATCACATACAAGTCATATACAAACAAAAATACATATGTATGCATGCAAGAATGCTAAATGATGATTTTTAAAACTCCACCAAGCAAGTGCATGATACTGAATCATAACCAAGTCAAAAACTTGCTAAACCAAACTTATTTAGCACTAAAACAAATTACTAAACAAATTCTATACTCAAAATAGTCCTAAGCAAGTTTCTGCATAAAAAGTCATTTTAACAGAACCTAAACTTTAAACACATTGCATAAACAGAAAGGGCTTGTCTCCCTGATTCCAATGATATAAAATTTGCAAAAATCTAACGTGGGAATCAAAAGTTATAGCCATTTAAATTTTTGGATCCAAATCCGATTTCAAATCTGTTTTTGAATCAAACCCTAGCCACGCGTCATATTCTTACTAGCGCGTACCGCTTCGCTCCGGATCATGCTCGCGAGCCGTAGGATCTAACTAACGTGCACGGCTCAGATCTAAACATAACGATTCGATAAGTGGACTAATCCTACGCGCTGGATCTGGATCTGACTGCTACAATTCGTTTGACCAAAACTGAGCAGCGCTGGCGGCGGCGACTGGCGGCGGCGCGTCTGTCAGCGGCGGCGCTAGCATTATAGGTCGCGCGGGAGTGGGGGAAGAGGCTTACCAGAACCGCAGGAAGCTGCTGATGCTCAAGGTGGCGATGGCTTGGGAAGGGGCGCACGCGGTCGTCGGGGATTCCTCGCAGGAGTTCGCGAACGCTTCAGGTACGGTCAGTTGTCGACGTTGGCGAGGTTCCGCGTCGCGCTAAGTCAAAAGAAAGGCACCGTTAGATGCGCAAGACGATGGGGGTTCTAGGCGTATCAGGCAGAGGGTAAGGGCGGCAGGTACTTACGGGGAGAGGTCGCCGGAGTTCGTGCAGAGAACGGTGGCGCTCTGTCGAAGTCGTTGCCGAATCTAGGGATCATGCGAGGACAAATCGGGTGTGTCAGTAGGTGTGTAAGAAGTTGCTGAGCGTGATAGCATGAGTCAGGGGCAGAGGGGAACATGGAGCTCACCGGAATTCGTCGGCGCGGTCGTCGGAATAGCGGCGGCGTCGAGCGAGTTGTGGGCAGCCTGGTGGCGTGAAGGAGGAATTGTTTGAGGGGAAATGGTCACGAGAGAGTGGGGATTATATAGCCAGAGGCTCGATAAGAAACGCTTACTGAATCAATGCAATTTAACCTCGCGGAATCAAGGCAGCAACAGGCAGCGGCAAAGTTCGTGCGCGGGATTTGGGGAAGACGACGCTGACGTGGAGAGGGCCCGTTCGTCAGCGAAACGCGCGGAGAGAAAGTGGGGTCTGGATGTCAGCGACCGCGTGGGTGCGTTTGCGCGTGCGAGAGAGAGAGAGGAAGGTCGGGTGGGCTAACTGGGCCGGTTCTACTGCTGGGCTAGAATAGGAGCGCCTGGCCCTTTTCTTTTCTTTATTCCTTTTCTTTTTCTGTTTTGATTTTCAGGAATGGTTTTCAAATGAATTCAAACTCTTTTTGAATTCAAATCTTTCAAGGGTTTTTGTAGTGTGCAACAGTCTCAAATCTAGGCATAAAACCATGTGGTTACTTTGTAAAGGCTTAGTCATTTTTGGAGAAACAAAATAACAGGAACTTTGCACTTGATTTGCAAATGTTTGAAAAATGGTTTTTGAACCATTTCCATTTTGTAAAGCTTGGTTCAAATTCCACACTCAATTCATTCAACAAGGAGACAAACAATCTAGGTTTAAAACATTCAAACTCTCAAATGGGGATGGCCATTTGATTTAAGTTTGCTCACATGAAATGATAGAACTATGTGCTTCTGTTTTTCTGAAATGAGTTTTGAAATTGATCTCAATTCTATATGCATGCATGAATGATATGCAATCTTTGAAATCATGATTTTAGGGATGTTACAAATCTAACCCCCTTAAGGTGAATCTCGCCCTCGAGTTTCGGATTGGCTAGCAAATAGGTGAGGGTGGTCTTTCCGAAGATCATCTTCTCTTTCCCATGTGGCTTCCTCTTCGGAATGATGATTCCACTGCACGTTGCAAAACTTGATAGTCTTTGTCCTTGTGACTCTTTCTGCAGTCTCAAGAATTTTGATAGGTTTCTCTTCATAAGTGAGATCACTTTCTAGTTGCACTTCCTCCAAAGGTATAGTATCTTTCAAGGAAGTTTCTTCCATTTCTGGGCGACATTTCTTAAGCTGACTCACATGAAACACATTATGGACAGCTGATAGAGATTCTGGTAGTTCTATTTCATAGGCAACTTCTCCTTTGCAACTTAGTATCTTGAATGGCCCAACATATCTTGGTGCCAACTTTCCTTTGACTCCGAATCTCTTCACTCCACGAAGTGGTGATACTCTCAGATAAGCTCTATCACCAACTTCGTAGGTGACTTCTCTACGCTTATGATATGCGTAGCTTTTTTGTCGGGATTGTGCTATCTTCAACCTGTCCTTAACCAATTTGACCTTCTCTTCGGCTTCTTTGATAAGATCTGGCCCGAATAAACTTCTTTCTCCCACTCCATTCCATAATAATGGGGTGGTACACTTTCTTCCATAGAGAAACTCAAACAGTGCCATCTCAATGCTGGCTTGATAGCTATTATTATAAGAAAATTCTGCGTAAGGCAGACTTTCATCCCAACTAGCTCCATAATCTAGGGCACATGCCCTCAACATGTCTTCAAGGATTTGATTTGTTCTTTCTGTTTGTCCATCGGTTTGAGGATAAAAAGCAGTGCTGAATTCCAACTGCATTCCCAATGACTCGTGTAGTTGTCTCCAAAAATGGGAAGTGAATTGAGTTCCCCTATCAGACACAATACTCTTGGGCACACCATGTAGACATAAAATTCTACTCATGTAGATTTTGGCTAACTTGGCACTTGTATAAGTTGTCTTCACGGGTATGAAATGAGCCACTTTAGTTAGGCGATCCACTACTACCCATATGGAATCATATCCTGATCTGGTCCTTGGTAATCCGGTAATGAAATCCAAACCAATCTTGTCCCACTTCCAATCAGGAATAGGTAGTGGTTGAAGCAAACCTGCTGGTTTCTGATGCTCCGCTTTTACTCTACTACACACATCACACAAAGCGATATGTTCGGCGATGTCCCTCTTGAGATTATTCCACCAAAATCTTTCTTTCATGTCCATGTACATTTTGGTATTTCCCGGGTGAATAGAATACGGAGAGTTGTGTGCTTCCTGCAAAATCAGTTTCCGCAACTCCAGATCTTGTGGAACACAGATACGTTTCCCATGCCATAAAGTACCTTGTTCGTCTTCATGGAAAATTTTAGCTTTCCCTTGGCCAATCTTTTCCTTAATCTCTTCAATTTCCTTATCAGTCTTCTAAGCTTCTCGGATCTTGTCCAACAAGGTGGGTTGAACATCCAAAGACATGAGATGTCCTTTCGGTACTATCTCCAATCTGAGTTTTCTGAATTGGGTACACAAATCATCTGGCAATTCTCCTTTGGTAAGACCATTCACAAATACCTTATGACTTAAAGCATCTGCTACAACATTTGCTTTACCGGGGTGGTATTGCAAACTTAAGTCATAGTCCTTGATAAGCTCTAACCATCTTCTTTGTCTCATATTGATTTCCTTTTGGGTGAAGATATACTTCAAACTTTTGTGATCCGTGAACACTTCACAACGCTTTCCCAAAAGGAAATGTCTCCATGTTTTGAGTGCATGGACGACAGAGGCTAACTCCAAATCATGAGTAGGATAGTTTACTTCATAAGTTTTGAGTTGTCTCGAGGCATAAGCTACTACTTTACCATCTTGCATAAGTACGGCACCCAAACCTTGATGAGATGCATCACAATATACCTGGAAATCCTTTTCCAAATCTGGCAGACATAAAACTGGTGCTGTCATAAGCCTCTTCTTCAACTCCTGAAAGATGACTTCACAACCTTCAGACCAAGCAAACTTCTTGTCTTTCTTTAACAATTCAGTCATTGTCTTAGCAACCTTTGAGAAATTCTCAATAAACCTCCTGTAGTAACCTGCTAAGCCAAGGAAACTACGAACTTCCCTCACGGACTTGGGAGATTCCCATTCAGTAACAGCTGAAACCTTAGCAGGATCAACTGCTACACCATCCTTTGTCATAACATGACCAAGAAAACCAACTTCCTCTAACCAGAATTCACACTTGCTAAATTTGGCATAAAGTTTATGCTCTCTTAACTTCTCAAGTATCAAGTGCAAATGTCCTTCATGCTCTTCTTTGCTCTTGGAGTAGACTAAGATGTCATCGATGAAAACGACAACAAATTTGTCAAGGAATTCCATAAACACTTTGTTCATCATATTCATGAAGTATGCTGGAGCATTTGTCAAGCCAAAAGACATTACGGTATACTCATACAATCCATACCTTGTAGTGAATGCAGTTTTAGGTATGTCTTGTTCTCTTATCTTGAGTTGAAAATAGCCTGACCTTAGATCAATCTTTGAGAATACACATGCTCCTTCAAGCTGATCAAATAAGTCATTGATTCTAGGCAAAGGATATTTGTTCTTGATAGTTACCTCGTTGAGTGAACGGTAATCTATGCATAGCCTTTGACTTTTGTCTTTCTTCTCCACAAACAAAACTGGGGCTCCCCAAGATGAAGAACTTGGTTGAATGAATCCTTTCTGCAACTGTTCTCCTAGTTGCTTCTTAAGTTCTTTCAGTTCATCAACTGACATTTTATATGGTCTCTTTGCTATTGGTCCAGAACCTGGTACCAAATCTATCAGAAACTCCACATCTCTATCTGGTGGCATTCCTGGCAATTCTTCCGGAAACACATCGGGATACTCACACACAATTGGCACACTGTCCATGCTAACCCCCTTAAGAGAATTAAGCATACTCCTTTTTGCTTCAAAATTGGTCTTGAATCTGATCCTTTTATTTTCTGGAGTAGTGAGTGAGACAGTATGGTTGGCACAATCTATCACTCCTTTGTACTTAGTCATCCAGTCCCTTCCCAGAATGACATCCAATCCTTGGGAGTTTCGTATTATCAAGTTAACGGGAAACTTATACTTCCCAAATTCTATGATTAGATCATGGCATCCTGAATTTACTAACATTTCTCCACCAGGAGAACTTACTTTTATAGGACACCCAATAGTTTCTATCGGTAGTTCATTTCTTTCAACAAATGCTCTTGATATGAATGAATGAGATGCACCAGTATCAAAGAGTACAAATGCTGGAATAGAATTGAGTCTGAACTTACCAGCAACAGCATCAGGCTCCTCATAGACCTCCTCCACACTGATGTGGTTCACCTGTCCTTTCTGGAAAGGATTGGGCTTGATAGGTCCTTCAACTTTCTTTTCGGGGCACTCATTTGCATAGTGTCCCATCTTCTTGCATTTGAAGCATTCAACCTGACTGATGTCCCTTTTAGCAGGCTGACTTCCACTTCCACTGTGGTGGCTCTTATGTCCACTCTTGTGGTTCTTGTACTTGTCATTGTCATGACTGCGGTGATGCTTGTTGTCATGACGGTTGTGGTTGTGGTGCTTGTTGAATTTCCCATGCTTGTGGGATCCTGAGCTTCCGCTGTCATCATAGTGAGATCGTTTGTGAGACGATCTCGAGCTGTGCTTGTCGGAGTGCTTTCTCTTTCTACTCTCGACTTGTTTCATTTAGTTCTCCAATATAGCAGCCTTGTCACAGAGCGACTGATAAGTGGGAACATATGCCACAGCCAGCTGCAGATTCAGCTCATCATTCAAGCCTTCCAGAAATTTTTCCTTTCTCTTGGCATCTGTGTCAACCTCATCTGGTGCATAACGCGCCAGATTGTTGAACTCTTCAATGTATTCAGCCACGCTGCGGTGGCGCTGCTTTAGATTGTGGAACTCTTTCTTTTTCAGGCTCATTATTCCTGATGAGATATGAGCAGTGCGAAAGCCATCCTCAAAGATATCCCAAGTCACCTCATCTATAGGAGTGGTGATTTGGAAGTTGTCCCACCAAGTGGCGGCTAGCCCTTCCAGCAGATGTGCTGCAAATCTGACCTTTTCAGCATCCGCGCAGCCCACGGTCACTAAGTCCTTGTTTACAGAACGTAGCCAATCGTTGGCTACCATGGGATCAGTCGTCCCCGAGAACTTAGCTGGCCTCAACCTCAAGAATCGGGTAAGCATATCAAAGCCCGGAGGGTTGTTGTTGTTATTGTTGTTGTTATTGGGGTTGTTGTTGTTGTTGTTGTTGTTTTGGTTCTGAATGAATGTTGTCATCATCTGCATTAGCTGTTTTTGAGCATTCATCATTTGCTGCATTTCTGGAGTGATGTTGTTGTTGCTGGGGTTGGGGTTTGCGCGACGGGGAGGCATATGTGGTTTGTTCAAATAGAGATAAGAATGAGATAACCATAGATGTTTTCATGCACATTACATCACATAAGCAAACACATAGCATGCAACACAAAGGTAAAAGTTCAACAACAAGATAACAAGTTCACAAAGTAAAACACACAAGTAGCAAGCCATCCACATGTCGGATGGTCCAATAACAAGTTCACAAATAACAAGTACGATAATAAAAGATAAACGAGTAGTCAAGTCTACTCATCAGCATCAATCTCCTCCTCGACAAAGGTAAGACCTGCGTTCTCCATCGCGGTCTTATTCTCCTCAATAGTAGTGGTCAAGGACTCAATCTTGGCCTTGAGAGCCCTCTTCTGGGAACGAAGCCTCTCTATCACCGTCTGATGCTGCTCTAGCTCGAAGTCCTTGGACTGTAGTTCTTCAGTCATATCCCGGATCTTCTTGTTCCTATCCTGGACACGCTTCTCCTGACTCTTGAACTTACTGTCCTGGGTCTCGAACTTCGCCTCCATTTCCTTGACTATCTCGTCCTGCTGCGCGAAGAGCTTGTCCTTCTCGCGAAGCTGCACCTGGAGCTCGTCATTACTGAGCATGACATTGGTCCTGTCCGTGTCCACGTGCCGAATGAGAGGCTCTAAGTCCTGGAGATACATACGTATCGGCTCTGCTGTGTCCCTCGAGTCGTCCTCGAAGTCGATGGACTCTCCATCCTCATCACGTCTTCCGAAGACGTGGAAGTGGGTGCCTCTAACCTGTCGAGAGTGTCGTCCTAGCAGACGTCCTATCAGGTCCTGCATAACTACCTCCATGCCTCTCTCCCTGTCATCGTGCATAAGCTTGAATACGATGGCCTCCGTAGTAGGCTCCGTCTGGCGTCCGAGCTGGTTCACCCTGAAGCCCCAGAGGTCCTTCCTCTCGAACTTGGTGAGTGGATGCACCATGATGGTGGGAAGAGAGAGATTGAGCAAAGTGGTAACCTCAACGATACGAGGACCAAAGCGGGTAACCCTGGAACTCCTCAACAGTGCTGATGGTAATAGGCATCTATTTATAAGATAGAAGAGTTAGAACAACACAATTCAAGATAAGCAAAAGTCATAACGCACATACATATCCTTGGAAAGAAAAATCACACAAGTCATGCATACATGAATCCATTACATCAACCAAGGTCCCATCTTATTTTAAGGTAACAATTTGGAAAATAAGGTGATAGGTGGTGGTCCAACTAACGAAGTACGTTTACAATCCTATCTCACTGGATCTGTTGGCTAACACAATGTTCCTAGAAGCAATCAGCCTATCTTGCTCACATGATTCCATCACTAAGTATATAATATCTCCTCTTAAGGTTTGGTTGGTAGCTTCCAACTCTTGGGTATGTTCCTTCTCTTTCTCTAAGTCTTTTAGGAGATTGAGCATTCTGCACTTGACTCTAGCACTAAGTTCTTTGATAGTCCTCCAAGCTGCTTCTCTTGCTGACTCAAAGAATGTGGTGTGCACCATAGTGTTGGTGTACATGCAGAATCATGTTTCTTTTTGGTTGTCTTCCTTGTTTTTATACAAGTGAATTTGCACCCACCAGTACTCAACTCCTTCATCCTTCACTGGAAAGCCTTTGTACACAGCTGCACCATGTATTTCCATTTCCACCATGAGGTCCTTGAGAATTTTGGGAAACTCAGTCTCACACTCCAAGGTCATGGTCATGAGTGGTCCTTTTTTTACGGCTTCGTTGATGGAGTTCATCTACAAATAGAGATGAGAATGAGAAGGTTAGAAAAGTTTACGAGAATAATAGACAAGTGTAGAAGTAGTTGAAAATTTTTCCTTAGTGGTTTCCAATCCTAGGGTCATAATCCTACAGGCAACACAGTGCTCTGATACCATCTGTAAGATCCCTCCTTTGTAAAGGAAAAGGATCCCTGTGATTGCAATTCTAGTCCCTGGATCATTGCTAGCATCCACAGTTTAAGATGAAGTACACAGATACAAAGGTCATTTATTACATTCATTCCAGAGATAAAACATAGTCTTTTACAACTCAAGGCCACAAGCCTAATACAAGAGTTTGGAATAAGTAAATAAACATAAGTCTTCATCTTCATGTGCCACAGGTAAGCATGTTGAGTGTAGACTCATGACACCTAATCATCATCGGAGTAACCTGCAACATCACAAGTTACAGCCACGGTGGGTCAATACTTTGGAATAGTATTGGCAAGTGATACCTTAGTATTTTTAAGTGGACTATATTACTATATGCATTTTGGCTAAGTGTAGCTTGGCTTGCTTTGCTCAAAAATAGGTTTTTCCTATTAGTTGAAAACTCTAAGTTTTTCTTTGTCAAAACCTTTCCCAAGAAATCACCAATAGACATTGGGGTCCTTCACCCTTGTTCACCCACAAGTTTTACTTAGAAGTTGGAGTGATGAGATTCTTGATAGCTTCCATGTCTTGATGCTCAAGTTGTCCATTGCCATGGACTTGGCTAAGTACTTAGATTTTCCATCTGCAGAGGTTGTGCACTTTCCCCACCAGACTTGGTTTCCCAAGACAGGACCTTTCAGAAGCCTTCTCTTAGTCAAAATGGACGCGTTCCAACCTATCATCCCACTACCACCAACTGTCCAAATGACTAAGTTCTAGCAACCTATGTGATCCAGGCAGAGCCCATATTGCCAAGTGGCTGCACTATAAGCTTCTCAACACTTGGCCTCCAAAATCCCTTTGTGCCTGGGTGGCATACCACAAGTGAGATACACAAGGTAAACCATGTCCATGGGCCTTGTGTAACCACTCAACCAAAAACCACCATTCAAGTCCCATTCCACCCAGGTGATTCATTGACTTAGTTGTTTTATTGAGAAAAACATAAGTCAAAAGACTTAGAAATATTTTCATCATAGCATGTATATACTTTACCAACCCTTGTTTGCTAGATAGGCTAAGCATGGCATAGTAACTTAACTTAGGAAAATTTCCTATCAATTCTACAACTACTTAGGATTTCCCAACATAGCATTTGGCAAAAATATAGTAACATGCAAGACTTAGCAAAATATTTCTAATGCTTGTACAAAATATAGGGATGGAAATATTCATGAAGTACCACTTGCCTTGGTAATGGGGAGAGTAGCACTCTTCACAATCACAGTCACTAGCCCCAAAGTCTACACAAAAATTATAACCACAATCACATACAAGTCATATACAAACAAAAATACATATGTATGCATGCAAGAATGCTAAATGATGTTTTTTTAAACTCCACCAAGCAAGTGCATGATACTGAATCATAACCAAGTCAAAAACTTGCTAAACCAAACTTATTTAGCACTAAAACAAATTACTAAACAAATTCTATACTCAAAATAGTCCTAAGCAAGTTTCTGCATAAAAAGTCATTTTAACAGAACCTAAACTTTAAACACATTGCATAAACATAAAGGGCTTGTCTCCCTGATTCCAATGATATAAAATTTGCAAAAATCTAACGTGGGAATCAAAAGTTATAGCCATTTCAATTTTTGGATCCAAATCTGTTTTTGAATCAAACCCTAGCCACGCGTCATATTCTTACTCGCGCGTACCGCTTCGCTTCGGATCACGCTCGCGAGCCGTAGGATCTAACTAACACGCACGACTCAGATCTAAACATAACGATTCGATAAGTGGACTAATCCTACGCGCTGGATCTGGATCTGACCAAAACTAAGCGGCGCTGGCGGCGGCGACTGGCGACGGCGCGTCTGTCAGCGGCGGTGCTGGCGTTCTAGGTCGCGCGGGAGTGGGGGAAGAGGCTTACCAGAACCGCAGGAAGCTGCTGATGCTCAAGGTGGCGATGGCTTGGGAAGGGGCGCACGGGGTCGTCGGGGATTCCTCGCCGGAGTTCGCGAACGCTTCAGGTACGGTCAGTTGTCGACGTTGGCTAGGTTCCGCGTCGCGCTAAGTCAAAAGAAAGGCACCGTTAGATGCGCAAGATGACGGGGGTTCTAGGCGTATCAGGCAGAGGGTAAGGGGCGGCAGGTACTTACGGGGAGAGGTCGCCGGAGTTCGTGCAGAGAACGGTGGCGCTCTGTCGAAGTCGTTGCCGAAGCTAGGGATCATGCGAGGACAAATGGGGAGTGTCAGTAGGTGCGCAAGAAGTTGCTGAGCGTGATAGCATGAGTCAGGGGCAGAGGGGAACACGGAGCTCATCGGAATTCGTCGGCGCGGTCGTCGGAACAGCGGTGGCGTCGAGCGAGTTGTGGGCAGCCTGGTGGCGTGAAGGAGGAATTGTTTGAGGGGAAATGGTCGCGAGAGAGTGGGGATTATATAGCCAGAGGCTCGACAAGAAATGCTTACTGAATCAATGCAATTTAACCTCGCGGAATAAAGGCAGCAACGGGCAGCGGCGGAGTTCGTGTGCGGGATTTGGGGAAGATGATGCTGACGTGGAGAGGGCCCGTTCGTCAGCGAAACGCGCGGAGAGAAAGTGGGGTCTGGATGTCAGCGACCGCGTGGGTGCGTTTGCGCGTGCGAGAGAGAGAGAGGAAGGCCGGGTGGGCTAACCGGGCCGGTTCTGCTGCTGGGCTAGAATAGGAGCGCCTGGCCCTTTTCTTTTCTTTATTCCTTTTCTTTTTCTGTTTTGATTTTCAGGAATGGTTTTCAAATGAATTCAAACTCTTTTTGAATTCAAATCTTTCTGGGGTTTTTGTAGTGTGCAACAGTCTCAAATCTAGGCATAAAACCATGTGGTTACTTTGTAAAGGCTTGGTCATTTTTGCAGAAACAAAATAACAGGAACTTTGCACTTGATTTGCAAATGTTTGAAAAATGGTTTTTGAACCATTTCCATTTTGTAAAGCTTGGTTCAAATTCCACACTCAATTCATTCAACAAGGAGACAAACAATCTAGGTTTAAAACATTCAAACTCTCAAATGGGGATGGCCATTTGATTTAAGTTTGCTCACATGAAATGATAGCACTATGTGCTTCTGTTTTTGTGAAATGAGTTTTGAAATTGACCTCAATTCTATATGCATGCATGAATGATATGCAATCTTTGAAATCATGATTTTAGGGATGTTACAAATCTAACCCCCTTAAGGTGAATCTCGCCCTCGAGATTCGGATTGGCTAGCAAATAGGTGAGGGTGGTCTTTCCGAAGATCATTTTCTCTTTCCCATGTTGCTTCCTCTTCAGAATGATGATTCCACTGCACTTTGCAAAACTTGATAGTCTTTGTCCTTGTGACTCTTTCTGCAGTCTCAAGAATTTTGATAGGTTTCTCTTCATAAGTGAGATCACCTTCTAGTTGCACTTCCTCCAAAGGTATAGTATGTTTCAAGGAAGTTTCTTCCATTTCTGGGTGACATTTCTTAAGCTGACTCACATGAAACACATTATGGACAGCTGATAGAGATTCTGGTAGTTCTATTTCATAGGCAACTTCTCCTTTGCGACTTAGGATCTTGAATGGCCCAACATATCTTGGTGCCAACTTTCCTTTGACTCTGAATCTCTTCACTCCACAAAGTGGAGATACTCTCAGATAAGCTCTGATACCATCTGTAAGATCCCTCCTTTGTAAAGGAAAAGGATCCCAGTGATTGCAATGCTAGTCCCTGGATCATTGCTAGCATCCACAGTTTAAGATGAAGTACACAGATACAAAGGTCATTTATTACATCCAGTCCAGAGATAAAACATATTCTTTTACAACTGAAGGCCACAGGCATAATACAAGAGTTTGGAATAAGTAAATAAACATAAGTCTTCATCTTCATCTGCCACAGGCAAGCATGTTGAGTGTAGACTCATGACACCTAATCATCATCGGAGTAACCTGCAACATCACAAGTTACAACCACAGTGGGTCAATACTTTGGAATAGTATTGGCAAGTGATACCTTAGTAATTTTAAGTGGACTATATTACTATATGCATTTTGGCTAAGTGTAGCTTGGCTTGCTTTGCTCAAAAATAGGTGTTTCCTATTAGTTGAAAACTCTAAGTTTTTCTTTGTCAAAACCTTTCCCAAGAAACCACTAATAGACATTGGGGTCCTTCACCCTTGTTCACCCACAAGTTTTACTTAGAAGTTGGAGTGATGAGATTCTTGATAACTTCCATGTCTTGATGCTCAAGTTGTCCATTGCCATGGACTTGGCTAAGTACTTAGATTTTCCATCTGCAGAGGTTGTGCACTTTCCCCACCAGACTTGGTTTCCCAAGACAGGACCTTTCAGAAGCCTTCCCTTAGTCATTTGGACAGTTGGTGGTAGTGGGATGATAGGTTGGAACGCGTCCATTTTGAATAAGGAAAGCCCTACCACATAATAGGACATAGCATAGCGATAGTATCATCCTACACATGTATCTACAAAATACACGACAATGCATTAAAAATAGTAGGACGATATCATGAACAAAGTAGCATCTACTTGCCTTGGTTGTAGCGGTCAGAAGAACAATCCACACACGAGCAAGCATTGCACTCGTCACAATCTACACGATATAATTGCATTCATAAACAAACAATCCACAACATATGCAACAAATATGATGCATGAATGCAAGAGCGACAAGTGAATTGGTGCTACAGCTGCACCACAACATCCTATTCCATAATACTACCGATTGCATGCATGGAAAATAGTTTTAGCGCTAGGAAAACTATTAAGTAAAAGTAATGCTCAAAACTAGAGCTAGAACTTAAATAATTCACTACCGGTAGTATACTGTTTGTAAAATCTTGGGAAAATTCTACCGCATAGGCATCGCTGATTAGAAACAGTACCAACTGGAATGACTCAAAAAGGAATTATAAAACTCCCTGAGTAATTAAAACACTGCAGAAAGCCAATAGACAGTTTCTGTAGAAGTTTTTACTGTAAGCCTATCTTTTTAATTCACTATGATATTCCCCTCGTTCCACTGAATCCAGGGACATATCATACGCGATTTTTGGAGCTACGGATCTTTTTCTACGAATTTATTACTCCAAAAAGGCCACTAACTAGTTTAATTAAACTGTACTAAACCTTGCTGCAAAAGTCTGAACCGAAGGTACAGAGAGATTCTACACGACTCACTGAATCTACACATATTTTATTTGCAATTTTTGGCCAAGCGGTTTAATTTCTACGCAATTTACAAGTTTCTACCAAAATCTGTCAACTAAAAGGATTAACGAAATTGACCAGTCAATTGTGTCTGTTGACTGGTCAAAGCGTCTGCTGACTGGGCGTCTGACTAGTCAACGCCTGAGTCTGACCGGTCAACGAACGATCTAAGCCGCCGATCTGAGATCTGACGGTGGCTGCTGTCTTACCGGAATCAAACGGCAAAACGGACGGCGGCGAGTTCCGGACGGCGGCGGCGATCGGTTCCGGCATCGGTGTCTTTCCTGCGCGGGTGTACACGGTTAGCGCACGGGTCAAGTAAGTCTACGAGACGCCTAAGACGGTGCGCGAGGCGGGCGTGCGTGCATGCGCGTGTAAGCAGCTAGCGACGCAGCGCGGCGCATGCGGTAACGCATGCAGCGGCAAGCGGCGCAGCAGCGCGGCAGCGGCAGCGCGCAGGCGGCGCGCGCATGCAAGGCGGCGGCGTGGCGTCTGCGGCGGCGCGGCGGCTGTGGAGGCGCGCGGTGGCGAGGGCGCTGCGGGGCGGGTGCGGCAGGCGGCGGGCTCGCGCGGCACGGGCGGAGGGCGGTGATGGCGGCGGCTGGCCGCGGTGGCGTGCGAGGCGGCGCAGTGGCCGAGGTGGCGAGGCGACGTGGCGCTGGCAGCGGGTGGTGGCTGCGGCGTCGCGGCGCAGCAAGGTGGAGGCGGCTCGCGGCGGGAAGAGGGAGAAGAGAGAGAGGAGAGGAGCGTCGGCGTGGCGCACCTGGCGGCGGGGAAGGCGACGGCCGGCGGCGAGGCGGGTGGCCGGCGGCGGGTGGCGCGGGCGGCGGCCGTGGAGGGAGGCGGCGGCGGCTCGCGGGCAGGGGCGATGGCGGCGGGTGCGATCGCGCAGGGGCAGGGGTCGTGCGGGTACGGTTTCCGAGGCAGCGGGCTGCCCCTTTTTGTGGGCCCTCTCGCGGAATCCTAAACTGAAACGGCACAGAATTGGTTTCCGATTCGGAAATCGGTCCGGAATTTCGGACCGTTTTCCGGCGATTCACTAAAACGGCCGCAACTTCTCCGTACGAGCTCCGATTCGAGCGATTCTTGCGCCTACGGGTTCGTACAGTCGAGGGGAAGAATCTAGCGTCAAGGTTCGAGCAAAAGCACTAATCTACAAGGGTGTACAAAGCTAGTCCTACTAAAGCTTCCCGCAGGAACCTCGTATCAAAATAGAATAAGGTTTTGCAAATGGCGTTTCGCCGAACCTTTTCACTCGACGGTTTTGCATGGAAAAGCATGATGCAATGATATGAATGATATGCAAGACCAAATCTAAAATTTGGGATGTGACAAGACTAACCCCTTAAGATGAATCTCGTCCTCGAGATTCGGCGCGGCTAGCAAATAGGTGTGGGTAGTCCTCTCGGATGTCATCTTCATGCTCCCAAGTGGCTTCCTCTTCGGTGTGGTGGCTCTACTGCACCTTGCAAAACTTGATTGTCTTGGTACGGGTAATCCTTTCTGCTGTCTCCAGAATCTTGACCGGTTTCTCCTCATAGGTCAAGTCGTTCTCAAGCTGAACCTCCTCTAGCGGTACAGTGTCTCTCAATGATGTATCCACCATCTCCGGATGGCACTTCTTCAGCTGGGACACGTGGAACACGTTGTGAACAGCGGACAGAGCTTCTGGCAATTCCAACTGATAAGCAACTTCTCCTTTGCGTGCTAAGACCCGATACGGTCCAATAAATCGAGGTGCCAGCTTACCCTTAATTCCAAATCTCTTGAGTCCACGAAGTGGCGACACCCTGAGGTATGCTCTATCGCCTATCTCATACACCACTTCCTTGCGCTTGGCGTCAGCGTAGCTTCAGTCTGCCTTGATTGTGCTACCTTCAGTCTGTCCCTAATCAAGGCGACCTTCTCCTCAGCGTCCTTGATCAAATCAGGTCCAAACAACTGACGTTCAACTACTCCATCCCATAGCAACGGAGTCCGACACCGTTTCCCATATAGTACATCGAACGGTGACGTCTTGATGCTGGTTTGATAGCTGTTGTTGTAGGAAAACTCCGCATACGGCAAATTCTCATCCCAACTAGAACCATGAGCCAAGGCGCAAGCCCTCAGCATGTCCTCCAAGATCTGATTCACCCTCTCGGTCTGTCCATTAGTCTGCGGGTGAAACGCTGTGCTAAACTCCAATCTAGTACCGAGCGACTCGTGTAGCTGGCGCCAGAAGTGTGAGGTAAATTGGGTGCCTCTGTCAGATACTATACTCTGGGGAACTCCATGTAGGCACACAATCCTGTCCATGTAAATCTTGGCCAACTGTGCACTCGTATAGGTCGTCTTCACCGGTATAAAGTGGGCTACCTTGGTTAAATGGTCGACCACTACCCAAATAGAGTCATATCCTGACCTGGTCCTGGGCAATCCTATGATAAAGTCCATTCCCACTCTATCCCACTTCCAATCCGGCACGGGCAATGGATGTAGCAGTCCTGCTGGCTTCTAGTGTTCTGCCTTCACTCGGCTACATACATCACATAGGGCAATATGCTTGGCGATATCTCCCTTCATGTTGTTCCACCAAAATCTGCTCTTCAAATCCATATACATCTTTGTGTTGCCCGGATGTATGGAGTATGGCGAGTTATGAGCCTCCTGCAAAATCAACTCCCTTATCTCCGGGTCGTTGGGCACACACAAGCGATCTCCGTACCACAAGGTACCATGCTCATCCTCGCGAATATCCTTTTCACGATTCTCCTTCATCTTTTCCTTTATCTCCTCTATTTCCTTGTCTCCTATCTGAGCCTTTATGATCCTGTCCTGTAACGTTGGTTGGACTTCCATTGTAGCCAAGTATCCTTCAGATACTACCTCCAGTCTAAGGTCCTTGAATTGCTTGCACAAATCCTCGGGCAATTCACCAATTGTCAATCCATTGGCATAAACCTTTCGACTCAGAGCATCTGCTACTACATTGGCCTTTCCCGGGTGGTATTGCAGATTCATATCATAGTCCTTGATAAGTTCCAACCATCTCCTTTGCCTCATGTTCAGTTCCTTCTGCGTGAGTATGTACTTCAGGCTCTTGTGGTCGGTGTACACATCACAGTGTTTTCCCATTAAGTAATGCCTCCATACCTTGAGCGCATGAACCACTGACGCTAACTCCAAGTCATGTGTGGGGTAATTCCGCACATGGTGCTTGAGTTGTCGCGAGGCATATGACACTACTCTCCCATCTTGCATCAGCACACTCCCAAGTCCCTGTCGAGAAGCATCGCAGTACACTTGGAAATCCTTCTGAAGGTCTGGTAAACACAGAACAGGTGCAGTCACTAGTCGACGCTTCAGTTCCTCAAAGCTGGCTTCACATACGTCTGACCACTCAAACTTTCTCTCCTTCTTCAGAAGTTCAGTCATCGGCTTAGCAATCTTGGAAAAGTTTTCAATGAACCTCCTGTAATATCCAGCAAGTCCCAAAAAGCTTCGAATCTCACCTGCATTCTTGGGTACTTCCCACTCTGTCACTGCAGTCACTTTGCTTGGATCAACAGCGACTCCTTCTTCTGACACTACGTGTCCAAGAAACCCAACGGTGTTAAGCCAGAATTCACACTTGCTGAATTTGGCATACAGCTGATGTTCCCTCAGCTTCTCCATAATCAATCACTAATGTTTCTCATGCTCAGCATCATCCTTGGAATATATCAGTATGTCATCAATAAACACCACCACGAACTTGTCCAAGTACTCCATAAATACCTTGTTCATCATGGTCATGAAATATGTCGGGGCATTCGTTAGTCCAAAAGACATAACTGTATACTCATATAGACCATACCTAGTAGTGAAGGCGGTTTTTGGTACATCTTCCTTCCGGATCTTCAATTGGAAGTAGCCTGATCGCAAATCAATCTTGCTGAACACCTTCGCTCCTTCCAGTTGATCAAACAAATCATTTATGTTCGGCAGAGGGTACTTGTTCTTGATGGTTACCTCATTCAGCGTGTGGTAGTCCACCACTAATCTCTTGGTGCTATCTTTCTTCTCCACAAACAGAACAGGTGCACCCCATGATGACGCACTCGGCTGAATGAATCCCTTTTCCAGCTGCTCTTTCAACTGCTTCTTCAATTCCTTCAGTTCATCCACATCCATCTTATATGGTTTCTTTGCTATAGGTCCTGTTCCCGGCATCAGGTCGATAAGAAACTCTACTTCCCTGTCAGGTGGCATCCCTGGCAGCTCTTCCGGGAACACGTCAGGGTAATCCCTAATCACTGGCACAGTATCCATGCTAACCCCCTTAAGAGAATTCAACTTACACCTTCCTGGTCGTGCAGCTGACTTGAATCTAATCCTCTTACCATCCGGGGTTTTGAGTGAAACAGCTCGCTGTGCACAATCTATGTGTCCCCCATGCATAGACATCCAATCCATACCCAGAATAACGTCTAATCCTTGCGAATCCAACACTACCAAATGTGCAATGAAGTTGTGTGTTCCAATCCTCACAGTTAAATCGCGGCATCCCGCACTAGCTATCATATCTCCTCCAGGTGAAATCACTCTAAAAGACCTCTTCATGGACTCAGTAGGTAACTTATACTTATCCACAAATGCCCTTGATATGAATGAATGCGATGCACCAGTATCGAAAAGTATAAGTGCAGGGTAAGTATTGATTGGGAACTTACCAATCACAAGGTCAGGCTCATCTGGAATCTCCTCCACATTCATGTGGTTCACTGTGGCCTTCTCATTGTTGGTTGGCTTCAGTCCTTTCCTCTCCGGACAGTTGTCAGCATAGTGTCCCTTCTGTTTACACTTGAAGCATGTCACCTCACTCAGATCCTTCTTCACGAAGCTGCGATCACGGTTGCGGTCATGTCCACCTGAGTGGTGAGAGTGTCCTCCCTTGTGGCTATGGTGGGTGCTCCTATGGTTGTCATGACGATGCCCATCGCCTCCATGGTGGTGACGGTCATGGCTCCCATGGTCACTCCCTCCGTGCTTGGAGTATCCATCATATGAAGTGCGAGACTTGTGATGTGAACCAGAGTGGTGATTGTTGTTCTTTCTCTTGCGGCTTTCCACCTGTTTGTGCTTCCCTTCCAAGATCCTGGCCTTGTCCATAAGCTCCTGGAAAGTGGGGCAATAGACCACCAGTAGCTGCACGGAAAGCTCATCACTGAGGCCATCCAGGAATCTCTCCCTCCTTTTTACATCAGTGTCAACATCCTCAGGTGCATAACGGGACAGGTTGTTGAACTCCTCAATGTACTCAGCCACGGTGCGATTGGTTTGGCGCAAGTTGCAGAACTCCTTCCTCTTTAGGCTCAGAACTCCTGAAGACACGTGGTTGGTCCTGAAACCTTCCTCAAACATTGCCCAAGTCACGGTGTCCAGCGGGTGGGTAATCTGAAATGTGTCCCACCAAGAAGCGGCTGGTCCCTCCAGTAGGTGAGCGGCAAACCTCACCTTCTCAGCATCAGTGCATCCGACAGTTACCAGATCCTTGTTGACTGAAGGCAACCAGTCAAGAGCAACCATTGGTTCCATTGCAGTAGAGAACTTAGCTGGCCTTAACCTCAGAAATCTGGTGAGAGCATCTCCCTGAGGCTGATTGTTTCCGTTGTTGTTGTTCTGATTTGCCATGAACTGAGTCATCACTTGGGTCAGCTATGCCTGAGCTGCCATGAGTTGCTCCAACTCAGTGGGCTGACGGCGGGGAGGCATCTGCGGTTCAGCACAGGTAAGTTTAGAAAGAATTCAACTACGACAATTGGATTCTACCCTTGCATATGATCAATCAACAACAAACAATAGCAGACAAACACAAGCAAGCAACACACCAACAAACAAGTGATCCAGCAACATCCCAGGTGTTATCCGAGCAGTATATACCTACTGAAATAATTTTACAAGAGTTGGCAATGGTTAACTAAACAGTTGATCAACTAAACAACCAAAACAGCAATTCTGCCAGAACAGTCCAGCAGCGTTCGTGAATTTTTTCGCCTGACTTAAACTCGTCATAAAATTGAGCTGATTTTTCCACATATAGTACGGAGAGTTTCGCATCAGCCCAATTTTTTTCAGATTTTTCCGATTTACCAGAAAAATATGAAAAATCGCGCAGTACTGCTGTATCAGCAGAAAAACTGCAGCGAAAATAACACAGATAGTAACCAAATTGCCATAACTCTTTCATTAAAATTCGCGCAAAAAATTCCTGAGATATTGGAGTACACAAATAAGCAACTAATCACTCTTAAACTATCACGAACTGAGCTTCACAAAGATCGAGACTAATCCTAACGAATTTGCCTAACGAGGACTAATTAGTGGACTTTTATCTACTTCTTGAAGAGGTTGCGGTAGGTCCTTGCTGTCATGCGTTGACGCTTTGGTTCGCAGTACAACCATGGCGGCGGAGTGTACACCTCTCCTGAATCATCACTTGAAATCTCAAACTCCACCTCTTCTGGATCCTCCTCTTCTTCTTCACTCTCAGCTGCAACTGCAACAGCTTCATCTCCTCCACCATCATCGTCTCCATCATCATCATCCTCGTCCTCATCATCATCATCGTCTCCACTGTCATCATCATCCCCATTGTTTCCATCATCTCCATTGTCATCATCAGAGGGTGGGTTCAGCTGTGCTTGGAGAGCGGCAATCTGGGCTGTCATAGCTTCAATAGTTTGATCCCTTTCCTGGATGGTCCCTTGCAACTGCTGTATATTCTGGATGTTCTCCTGCACAGTGCCATGAAGATGAGCTATGGTTGCATCTCTGGCTATCAGGGCATTCTCCAGAACTCCCATAGCTTCATGCAAAGTGTCAATCTCCTGTCCTTAGACCACCATACCATTGCTAGTAAAATCTGCAATCTCCTTTATCATCCTCACCTTCTATGCTAGAGCTCCATTCTCCCTTTCCATGTCCTCTATGTGCCTCTGACGGGGCGGCATGTTGTTCCTGTCGCCCGGGGTAACCACAATGTTCCCATCTTCATCACGCCTTCCATAGTCACGGTAGGGTGAATCTGCTGGTAGTAGGTGTCGGACATAATGGCACTGGCGAGACAGGGCTTCATGTATGGCCAAGTTAATTCCAAGTCCCCAGTTGCAGTATGTCTTGGTGTAGATCAAGTGCACGGGGTTTGGCAAGGCGGCATCTGTGAATATGAAGGTAGTGATCTCCCATGCATCCTCTCCATATCCATAGGTGTACAACCTTCTTCCATTGAACATGGGCAGTGGCAATCCCAATGACTGCGAGAGCTGAGCTAACTGCCTTGCAAAGGGCCTTGGTGACTCCATGGTGGCATACTCAGTCCTGACGTCTCCCATCTATCAAGTAAAAGAGGAAAGTGTGAGAATAGCATATGGTAAGAATTTACGAGGGTGAAGGGCATAAGATGTAAGGCAGAGTTAATATAGGCTTTAATAAATCTATGGCTTCCTAATCCAATTCTAGGTCACGATCCTACAGTCGACACACGGGCTCTGATACCATCCTGTAACACCCTGGTTCTGAAAAGACCGTGGCCTCTATGTGACATGCCAATCCCTGGATAGGTTCATTGGCCCACAATAGAGTAAGATAGATAACATAGCAAAATATCCGTGTATCATAAATAACGAAGATCCAGAGTACCATTATTACAATAAAAGCTTAGCCCAAAGCTAGCTCAAATTATTCAGGTAGCAACATAAACAAAGTAAATCCTCCATTCTTCAAATTGCCCACAAGTGAACAAGTGCCGAGTGGAGTACCGTGGCCTATATCGATTACTTAGAATCGGAATAACCTGCAACATGAAACGTAGCAGCCCCGAAGGGTCAATACATGGAATGTATGGCAAGTAGAGCTAGTAAAGGAGACAATAGTACTAACATCTACGTGCATATTTGGCAAGTGGAGCTGGTTCTGGCTTGCATTTGCAAATACATTTGTCCTACTTTCATAAACAGTTTTTGATTTTCTTTGAAAAGATCCCAATTAAGTTAACCCAACAACATTAAAACAATTATGAAATTAGAATGAGCGAGAAACGTGTCATGGGATCAATATCAAGCAACTCAGTTGTCCATAACCGGGGACACGGCTAATCGATTAGATTATACACCCTGTAGATGTTAGTACTATTGTCTCCTTTACTAGCTCTACTTGCCATACATTCCATGTATTGACCCTTCGGGGCTGATACGTTTCATGTTGCAGGTTATTCCGATTCTGAGTAATCGATATAGGCCACGGTACTCCACTCGGCACTTGTTCACTTGTGGGCAATTTGAAGAATGGAGGATTTACTTTGTTTATGTTGCTACCTGAATAATTTGAGCTAGCTTTTGGCTAAGCTTTTATTGTAATAATGGTACTCTGGATCTTCGTTATTTATGATACACGGATATTTTGCTATGTTATCTATCTTACTCTATTGTGGGCCAATGAACCGATCCAGGGATTGGCATGTCACATAGAGGCCATGGTCTTTTCAGAACCGGGGTGTTACACTGTTGCACTCACAACCCCGGAAAAGAAACGGATAAGATTCAAGTCAAACTTTGAATCTAAAGGGAGTAAGCTAAACTCTCTTAAGGGGGTTAGCATAGACCGTGTGCCAATTGTGAGTGAATATCCGGATGTGTTTCCGGAAGAATTGCCGGGAATACCACTAGATAGAGATGTGGAATTTCTGATTGATTTGCTACCAGGATCTGGACCAATAGCAAAGAGACCATACAAGATGTCAGTTGATGAGTTGAAAGAACTCAAGAAACAACTTGGAGAACAGTTGCAGAAAGTATTTATTCAACCAAGTTCTTCATCTTGGGGAGCACCAGTGTTGTTCGTGGAAAAGAAGGATAGAAGTCAAAGGGTATGCATAGATTACCGTTCACTCAATGAGGTGACTATCAAGAACAAGTACCCTTTGCCTAGAATCAATGACTTGTTTGATCAGTTAGAAGGAGCCTGTGTGTTCTCAAAGATTGATCTTCGATCAGCATACTTTCAGCTTAAGATAAGGGAACAAGACATACCTAAGACAACTTTCACCACTAGGTATGGATTGTATGAGTATACCGTGATGCCATTTGGTTTGACCAATGCACCAGCTTACTTCATGAATATGATGAACAAGGTGTTCATGGAGTTCCTTGAGAAGTTTGTTGTCGTATTCATCGATGACATTTTGATCTACTCCAAGAGCAAGGAAGAGCATGAAGGACATTTGCTTTGATACTTGAGAAGCTTAGAGAGCATAAGCTGTATGCCAAATTCAGCAAGTGTGAGTTTTGGTTGAATGAAGATGGATTTCTTGGACACGTTGTGTCAGGAGATGGTGTAGCAGTTGATCCTGCTAAAGTTTCAGCTATAACTAAATGGGAATCTCCTAAGTCAGTGAAAGAGGTTCGTAGTTTCCTTGGCTTGGCAGGATACTACAGAAGGTTCATTGAGAATTTCTCCAAGATAGCTAAGCCAATGACAGAGTTACTAAAGAAAGACAAGAAATTTGCTTGGTCTGATGGATGTGAACTCAGTTTCCAAGAATTGAAGAAGAGACTAGTGACAGCACCAGTCTTATGTTTGCCAGATTTGGAGAAGGATTTCCAAGTGTATTGTGATGCATCTCATCATGGACTAGGTGCAGTACTTATGCAAGAAGGGAAAGTTGTGTCTTATGCCTCAAGACAACTCAAAACTCAAGAGGTAAATTACCCTACTCATGATTTAGAGTTAGCCTCTATTGTCCATGCGCTCAAAACATGGAGACACTAACTTTTGGGAAAGCGATGTGAAGTGTTCACTGATCACAAAAGTTTGAAGTATATCTTCCTCCAGAAAGAAATCAACATGAGACAAAGGAGATGGCTAGAACTCATCAAGGACTATGACCTGAGTTTGCAATACCACCCCAGTAAAGCAAATGTTGTAGCGGATGCTCTAAGTCGTAAGGTTTTTGTGAATGGCCTTACTAAGGGAGAATTGCCAGATGATTTGTGTGCCCAATTTAGAGAACTCATATTGGAGATTGTGCCTGAAGGACATCTCATGTCATTGGATGTTCAACCCACTTTGTTGGAAAAAATCAAAGAAGCCCAAAAGACAGATAAGGAAATTAAAGAGATCAAAGAAAATATTGGCAAAGGAAAAGCCAAAGGGTTCCATGAAGACGAACAGGGTACTTTATGGTATGGAAAACGTATCTGTGTTCCACAAGATCCAGAGCTTCGGAAACTGATTTTACAGGAAGCACATAACTCACCATATTCCATTCATCCAGGTAACACCAAAATGTACATGGATATGAAAGAAAGATTTGGGTGGAATAATCTCAAGAAGGACATCGCCGAACATATTGCTTTGTGTGATGTATGTAGTAGAGTGAAAGCGGAACATCAGAAACCAGCAGGATTGCTACAACCACTACCTATTCCTGATTGGAAGTGGGACAAGATTGGCATGGATTTCATCACTGGATTGCCAAGGACCAGGTCAGGATATGACTCTATTTGGGTAGTAGTGGATCGCTTAACTAAAGTGGCTCATTTTATACCCGTGAAGACAACCTATACAAGTACTAAGTTAGCCAAGATCTATATGAGTAGGATTGTATGTATGCATGGAGTACCCAAGAGTATTGTGTCAGATAGGGGAACTCAATTCACTTCTCATTTTTGGAGGGAACTACATGAGTCATTGGGAACGAGGTTGGAATTCAGCACTGCTTTTCATCCTCAGACTGATGGACAAACGGAAAGGACCAACCAGATTCTTGAAGATATGTTGAGAGCATGTGCTCTAGATTATGGATCCAGTTGGGATGAAAGTCTGCCTTACGCAGAATTCTCTTACAATAACAGCTATCAAGCCAGTATTGAGATGGAACCATTTGAGTTTCTCTATGGGAGAAAGTGTACCACCCCATTGCTATGGAATGGTGTGGGAGAAAGAAGTTTGTTCGGACTAGAACTAATCAAAGGGGATGAAGAGAAAGTCAATCTAGTTAAGGACAGACTAAAGATAGCCCAGTCCTGACAGAAGAGCTACGCAGATCCTAAGCATAGAGAAGTCACCTATGAAGTGGGTGATAGAGCTTATCTTAGAGTTTCACCACTTCGTGGAGTGAAGAGATTTGGTGTCAAAGGTAAATTGGCCCCAAGATATGTTGGACCATTCAAGATTCTGAGTCGTAAAGGAGAAGTAGATTATGAGATTGAATTGCCAGAATCATTGTCTGCCGTTCACAATGTGTTTCATGTGAGTCAGCTTAAGAAATGCCATCCAGAGATGGAAGAGACTTCTTTGAAGGATACTATACCATTGGAAGAGGTCCAATTGGAAAGTGATCTCACTTACAAGGAGAAACCTATCAAGATTCTTGAGACTGCAAAAAGAGTTACTCAGACTAAGACTATCAAATTATGCAAAGTTCAATGGAACCATCATTCCGAAGAAGAAGGAACATGGGAATGAGAAGATGATCTTCGGAAAGACCACCCTCACCTATTTGCTAGCCAACCCGAATCTCGAGGGCGAGATTCACCTTAAGGGGGTTAGATTTGTAACATCCCTAAAATCTTGTTTCCAAAGATTGCATATCATTCATGCATGCATACCATTTAGGGATCAATTTCAAACTCATTTCTAGAAAATAGAAGTACTAAGTGCTATTATTTTATGTGAGCATGCATTGAACTAATGCCACTCTCAGGTGAGAGAATAATTGTTTTAAACCAAGTTATGTTTGCTTTTATGTTGGATTGGTTGAGTGTTAAAGCTTGGACAAAATTGACAAAACAAATATGGTTTTAAACCATTTTGAAAAACTATTCAAATCATGTGCTAAGGCACTGTTTATTTTTGATTTTTCAAAAAAAGACCAAGCAAGTACAGAGAGACAACATGGTTTTATGCCTAAAAGTATGAAGGTTACACTTTACAAAAGTCCAGAAAAATATTTGAATTCAAATGCTTTTGATTTCATTTGAAAATGATTCCTGAAAATCAACTTAGAAAAAGAAAAGGAATTAGAAAACCCAATTGGGCCTGGCGCCAGCTATTCAGCCCAACAGCCAAAGCAGCCCACCCGGGCCACCTCTCTCTCTCTGCCTTTCCTCACCGCGCCCGCGTGCACCCACCCGCTGACAGCTCGACCCCACCGTGCCCCGTCAGCTTCGTCCTCAATCAACGCACGGCCGAAGCGCTCCGCCGTTACCTCGCCGCAGTCACTGCCCGCTTAATTCCCATTGATGCAGAGCGTAATCGCCGCCCACCTACTGGATATTAAACCCCCTCTGCATCACGACCATTTCCCCCCACTCAGTGCCTCCATTCCGCCACCAGGCTGCCCACAATATCACTTGCACCGCCGCTGTACCGAGCCACTCCGGCGGGCGATTCCGGTAAGCTCCGACCGCCCCTCTGCTTCTGGTTCAAACGAGCGTGACCGCCACGTCCTTGTGCATCTGCTAACACCCCTGGTTTGCCTGCTCGTGACCCAGGTCGCCGTCTTCGTTCACGCCCGCAACCACCAGAGCCGCCGCTCAACTACGACGAGCAATAGCGGTATGAATTGAACGCCCCTTGACCCCACATGCATACTGTCGGCTTCGCCTTGTCTTTGCACAGCTGCTAACACCACTGACTCGTGATAGGGCAACCCAGAACCTCGGCAGCATCGATGTCTGCAAGCACCCGACGCCGCGCACAACTCCGACGATCCCCAACGACCTCCACGGTGCGCCCCTTTGCCAACGAAGACCACGTTGAGCTTCCTCGTGACCGTGCGAGTCTGGTAAGCCACGCCACACACCTCATCCCCTCCTGTATTCGCCAGAGAATCGCCACCGCGCCACCGTCGCTAGTGCCGCTAGACTTTGGTCGCTTGATCGCCAGCCGTTGGATCCAGATCCAACGTGTTAGATAGATCACTTAAACGAAGCGGTACGGAACAGATCTGGACGCGCGATTTCATTTAGATCGTGCGGTCCACGTTCGTCGATCCACGTGAAGCGGTACCAGCGAATCAGAAAGTGCCGCGTGGCCTGTGTTTGAATTTAAAACAGAAATTTGATATATTAGATGTTCTAACTTGTAAAATTCATAACTTTTGATTCCCACGTCCAAATTTGACAATTTTTATATCACTAGAATCAGGAGAGAAAATCCTTTCTGTTTATGCAATGTGTTTCATGTTTTGCCTCTGTATAAATAGTTGTTTTACAGAAACATTTGTAGGCATAATTTGTGTATAGTAATTTTATGAAAAATGCTTTGTTGTTCAAATAAAGTTTATTTGGCATGTTTTGGACTTGTTTATATTTCAGTACTGTTCACTTGTCTTGTTTGGTATAGAAAAATCATCACATGGCATTTGCATGCATTCATATATTTTTGTTTGTATATATTTTGCATGTGATTTTTGTGCCAAAATTTTATGTGTAGATTTTGGTGCAAATAGTGATTGTGATTGTGAATATTGTTGCTACTCCCCAAACTACCAAGGCAAGTGGTGCTTCATTATTTCATTCCTATATTTTACCACTATGCACTAGAAATATTTTTTTTAGACTTGCATGAATATTTTGATCTATATGCTATGCTTGGGAAATCCTAGTAGTTGTAGAATTGTTAGAGATTTCTCTAAGTTAATATTATTACCATTGCCATGCTTATCCTAGCTTGTAGCAACCAAGGGTGGTTATATATTCATGCTATGAGAAAATATTTCTAAGTCTTTGGACTTGTGTTTTTGCTTAATAAAACAACTAAGTGAATGAAACACCTGGGTGGAATGGAAAGAATGGTTTGTGTTGAGTGGTTACACAAGGCCCATGTCCATGGTTTACCTTATGTATATCACTTGTGGAAAGCCACCCAGGAGCAAAGGGATTTGAGATGCCAAATGTTAAGAAGCTTCTAGTGCAGCCACATGGCATTATGGGCTCTGCCTGGATCATATAGGTTGCAATAACTTAGCCATTTGGACAGTTGGTGGTAGTGGGATGATAGGTTGGAGCGCATCCATTTGGTCTAAGGGAAGGCTTCTGAAAGGTCCTGTCTTGGTGAAAATCAAGTCTTGTGGGGAAAGTGCACAACCACTGCAGATTGAATAATCTAAGTACTTAGCCATGTCCCTGGTATTGGACAACTTGAGCATCAAGACATGGAAGCTATCAAGAATATCCTCATCCCAATTTCTAAGTAAAAACTTATGGTTGAACAAGGGTGAAGGTTCACCAATTTCTATTGGTGGTTCCTTGGGAAAGTTTTGTGAAAGAAAAACTTTGTGTTTTCAACTGATAGGTAAAACCTATTTTGAGCAAAGCAAGCCTAAGCTACACTTAGCCAAAATGCATATAGTATCTAGACTACTAATATTCTACTAAGGTATCACTTGCCAATACTATTCCAATGTATTGACCCACTGTGGCTGTAACTTGTGATGTTGCAGGTTATTCTGATGATGATTAGGGGTTATGAGTCTACACTCAACATGCTTGCCTGTGGCACATGAAGATGAAGACTTATTTATCTTATTATGTATTTGAACTCTTGTATTAGGATTGTGGCCAAGGAGTTTGTAAAAGACTATGTTTGTCTCTGGAATGATATGTAATAATGACCTTTGTTTTTGTGTACTTCATCTTAAACTGTGGATGCTAGCATTGATCCAGGGACTAGCATTGCAATCACAGGGATCCTTACCTTTATAAAGGTAGGGATCTTACACTCTCCCTTCAAACAACATTTTCCCCCACTCAGCACCACCAGAGCGCCGCCAGGCTACCAGTATTGAGCTTCACACCGCTGATGTTCCGACGAGCTCCGACGAGCTATTCCAGGTGAGGACCGAGCACCCCCTGTCTCTAGTTCATGCACCTATGTTCGCCAGGTTCTTGCGCACATGTTGATGCTTGCCGCTTGTTTCCATGTGGCCTAGGACGTCGTCTTCGTCTTCAACTGGGAGCACCCGACGATGAGACGGACTCCGGCGAGCGATTTTGTTCGTGTCCGTGCAGCTCCGCCCCAACCACGACCACGTTTAGCATCTCCACTTCTTCGTGACCTCGGTAAGCACCATCACACCTCCCCCTGCCCCTCTGACCTCGCCAGCGTGTCACCACCAGAGGAATCGCCGCCTCCAGTGCCATTCGCGCTGCTGGTTCTTGGTCAGATGGATCTGATCCATTGGATCTAAATCCAAAGGCCTCGATTAGATCTATTAGCGAAACGGTATGATTATATCTGGGCCATGCAACGTTAGTTAGATCCTACAGCCCGCGAGCGTGATCCGGCCGAACCGGTACTCACCAATCAGAAGATGTCGCGTGGCTAGGTTTTGGATTTAAAATCTCAATTTAGATCTATTAGTCATTTAAACTTGCAAAAATTATAACTTTTGATCCACACGTCCAAATTTTGCAAATTTTATATCAATGGAATCAGGAAAAATAATTCTATCTGACCATGTATTTTGTTTAATGAATTGATTCTGTAAAATTAGTTGTTTTTTCAGAGACATTTGTAGGCTAATTTTGTGTATAAAAATTAATTGGAAAAAGTTTTAAAGACTAAATAAAGTTTATTTGATATATGAATGTTTAGTTTATTGATCAGTACTATTTACTTGTCTTGTTGGGTTTAGAAAAATCATCACATGTAATTTGCATGCATTCATATATTTTTGCTTGTTTATTTTGATATGTGAATTTGGTGGTATCATTTTATGTGTACATTTTGGTGCTAGTAGTGATTGTGACTGTGAGGATGTTTGTTACTCCCCCAACTACCAAGGCAAGTGGTGCTTCATTCTTTTTCTCTCAATATTTTGCCTATGCATTATTATTTTGTATAGGGCTTGCATGATAATTTTTGCTAAGTATCTATATGCTATGCTTGGGAAATCCTAGTAGTTGTAGAATTGTTAGAATTTTCTCTAAATTAAGATACTTTCTATTGCCATGCTTAGCCTAGCTAGTAGCAACCAAGGGTGGATTATATACACATGCTATGGAAAATATTTCTAAGTCTTTGACTTATACTTTGCTTAATAAAACAACTAGGTGAATGAAACACCTGGGTGGAATGGTGGATTGGTTTATGTTGAGTGGTTACACAAGGCCCATTTCTGTGGTTTACCTTGTGTATAAAACTTGTGGAATGCCACCCAGGAACAAAGGGATTTGAGATTCCAAATGTTAAGAAGCTTCTAGTGTAGCCACATGGCATTATGGGCTCTACCTGGATCATATAGGTTGCAATAACTTAGCCAAATGGACAGTTGGTGGTAGGGGATGATAGGTTTGGAGCGCGTCCATTTTGGTCTAAGGGAAGGCTTCTGAAAGGTCCTGTCTTGGTGAACAAAAGAGTTTTGTGGGGAAAGTGCACCACCTCTGCAGAAGGAAGAAACTAAGTACTTAGCCGTGTCCCCAGTAATGGACAATTTGAGCAACAAGACATGGAAGCTATCAAGAATCTCCTCATCCCAATTTCTAAGTTAAAACTTGTGGTTGAACAAGGGTGAGATTCACCAATGTCTATTGGTGGTTCCTTGGGAGTTTTTGCTAAATAAAAACTTAGTGTTTTCAACTGATAGGTAAAACCTATTTTGAGAAAAGCAAGCCTAAGCTACACTTATCCAAATTCATGTAGAAACTAGATACTAATATTTTACTAAGGTATCACTTGCCAATACTATTCCAATGTATTGACCCACTGTGGCTGTAACTTGTGATGTTGCAGGTTACTCTGATGAGGATTAGGGTTATGAGCCTACACTTAACATGCTTGCCTGTGGCACATGAAGATGAAGACTTTTATTTATATTGTTAAGTTAAACTCTTGTACTAGCCTATGGCTATGGAGTTGTAAAAGACTATGTTATCTCTGGAATGACTATGTAATAATGACCTTTGTTTCTGTGTACTTCATCTTAAACTGTGGATGCTAGCAGTTGATCCAGGGACAAGCATTGCAGTCAAAGGGACCTTTACCTTTATAAAGGTGGGGTCTTACATCAAAGCTTGGGGATACCAAAGGCATCCCCTTCTTCATCAATAAAAAGCTCAGGTCTGTCTAGACACTTTGTTTTTATTGTTTCATGCACAGTTGTGTTGTTCTTACAGCGTCTTAGTTTTCGTTTTCTTTGCTTATTTTGTTTAGTTTGCTTGAGTAGTTTGGACCCCCGTTCTCGCTGTGTTGTTTTGAAAATAAGTTGCTTGGTGTTTGGAAATGAGTAGTAAGTTCTTGCTTGAAGTGCAAGAGGAGCTTGCATTGACTGTGACTTAGACTTTAGCATGACATGCTAGGTGTTGTTTTGACCTTATGCTTAGTGATTATTGTTGTAACATGTCTTGTTCCTAACAATTGGGATTGCTTAGTGTGCCTTGAAGAAATTATGTGTTGTTTTAGCATGAAAAAGCATAGTATTGTGTTATTCTCCTTTGATGCTTTGCTTGGGTTGACTTGGCGCATGCTCACACCATGTTATGACTATGAAAAGTCACCATTAGCCTCTATGATCATTTAGTCCTTGACTTGTAGTACCACTCTTTGCTTTGATTAGTATGCTTTGTTGCACTTCATGATTATGGCCATTATGCTCTCTTAGTTGGTTGCTCCCACTCTTTTGGTAGCCTCCACTTGTATAAGTAAGTTCTACTCATGCTTCCAACTCCCAAGAAACCAAGTTATTCCAAAGTGTCCACTATAAACTCCTATGCATGGTGTGTTACACCATTCCAAGTATATTCTTGTTGTCAACTATCTGCAATTAAAAAGTATTTTGTTATGTGAAAACTTAGTGATTAAAGCCCTCAAGAACTTGATGGCACACTTTATATTCTTTGCCCCTAATAAACTTGAACCATTGTGAAAACTTTGTTGTATATGCTTGCACTTATAAGTTGGAATTAGCAGGACCGTGCTGTCACGGGGAACGTTTTCAACATTGCACTTGTACTTTGTACTCAGTTGATATCATGTTCTTTTGTCTATGGATGTCACCGGTGTGAAATAAAGAGGGAACTTGTAAGTCCATGGAGTTTGCATCCTGTGTTAGGGAAATGCCTGGGACGCTAGCCTAAGCCATGCCTAATCATGGTGGAAACTTGCAGCATCACCATGAGCTATCTATCAAACATCCTCAATAAAAAGCTATGCATATGGTAAATAAAAAGATTACTGAGATGCTCATTGTCTTCTTGCCTTATGATTTTGGTTATGGGAAAGATCCTGTACCATGTGCAAGGGGTACCCCGTTGGCGGTTCTCAATGATATGCAAATACTAACAATGACAAGAACTTACCTGGACCCAAAGTTGAGTATGCATGAGGTGTGGCCCTCGTATTAAAAGGACTTGAGATTGCCAACAAATACTTCGTCAAGCATATACTCCATCTTTGCCACTTTAATATTAACCACTTCAAGATGCTTATGATAGGGGCAATGAGGGCTGAAAGCTAACAAGTACCATAATTTTTGGAAGCTCTTTTTGAAACTTGTAATCCCTGCTTCCTTTACAAAAAGGCCTTTCTTCCACCATTATTGAGTCTCCACCTTCTACCTTTAGGCACCTTTAAGAGAGCATAGTTGTCATTTTGTGTGCAGTGTTCCAAAGCTTATTGATTGATGCATATTGTGATATTACTTGTTCTTGTGCTATTTGTTTCTAATCACCCTTGTGATCTTTGAAGGTGTCCTATGCATCTATATTGCTACTCTATGAGGGACAAACTGATTGCCACTATGCCATGTTTTTTGTATGTGAAACAAACAAACGTTTTTCAATGCATGTTATTCATGATCTTTGTTTGTAGCTTGTCATGGTGCATGCATAGTTACTATGTCCTCTTGTTAGAACTCCGTCTTTCATGCACATGTTTAGAGTTCTTTGATCCTAGCTTTCAATGCTTGCAAATGGTTGGATCTTTATTGTTAGGGTGCATCTCACCTCAAAAATTATTATTTTATCACTTACCTACTCGAGGACAAGCAGGAGTTAAGCTTGGGGATGTTGATACGTCGGAAACGTATCTATAATTTTTATGCTCCATGCTTGTTTAGTATCTACTTTCCTTTACTTGTCTACACTTTGAGGTGCTTTTTACATGTTTTCTGGCACTAACCTATTAACTAGTTGCAACAGTGCCTGATGCCTGTTTTCTGACGTTTTGGTTTCAGAAAAGTTAGTAAAGAAATATTCTCGGAATTGGACGGGACAAACGTCAAAGTCAATTACTTCCCGTGGGGAACAAGAAGTCCAGAGGGGAGACGAGGAAGCGGGCCAGGGCAGCCAGACCCCCCAGGTGCGGCCAGGGGTGGGCCCACGCCTGGCTAGGGTTTGGCCCCCCTGGTCGCCTCCTCGGCCTCCCCCTTCGCCTATAAGAATCCCCCGATGCAGAAACCCTAAGCACCCGATCAAATCTCCACAAAACCGTCTATAGCCACCGCCACCATCGTCCTAGATCGAGGGGATCTGAAGTTCTTCCCGGCACCCTGCCGGAGGGGAGATCGTCCCGGAGGCCTTCTCTCCGGTATGATGCGTGAGTAGTTCCACCTTGGATTATTGGTCCATGTAGTATCTATATGGTTGTATCTCCTCCTTTGTTCTTTCAAGTATAGATCTTGTGAGCTCCATTCATGATCAAGATCTAATCTATTTGTAATCATGCATTTTGTGTTTGCGGGGATCCGATGGATATTGAGATTATTATGTTGGTCTGATTAATGGTTTTTTTCTTTATGATTCTATCATGTCTGTGTTGTTTTTGATATTGCATGCTCTCCGTTGTTAGTAGATATCATGGCCAAGTAGTTTCTATTGACTCCAAGAGGGGATATTTATGCTCGATAGTGGGATCATGCCTCTAGTTTCCAAGGGAAGTGACAGAAATATCTTCGGTTGTAGATTTGTTGTTGCTACTAGGGATAAAACAATGGTCTCTTGTTCATGGAACATGTGGACTGTTTACCTGTCACACTTTCCTTAATGCAGTTGTCTGTTGCTTACATCTTAATACTGGAGGGGGTTCGGATGATAAACTGAAGGTGGACTTCTAGTCATAGATGCAGTTGGATGGCGTTCTATGTATCTTGTTGTATTGCCCAATCGAATCTCATAGGATCTTTATGACTAGTAATTGCATTGTTATGCCTTGCTCAGTTCCTGTCAATTGCCCTGCTATAATTTGTTTACCCTTCATGCCATGTTGTTTTTATAAGGAGAGAACCTCTAGTGAACTATGGACCCCGGTCCAATCTTTACCATCGATGAATCTTCCACTGTTACTTGTTTACTTGCTGCAAACCATTACCTTCCACACCATACGTTTAATCCTTTGTTACAGCAAAAAGGTGAGCTTAACAGCCTCATTGATTCGTTGGGGCAAAGTCTTGAGTTTGTATTGTGCAGGTCTCCACGTTGCTTGGAATACCTATGTGACATTTCCTTCCTCCTACTGGTTTGATAACCTTGGTCTCTACTGAGGAAAAACTTGCTGCTGTTCTGCTTCACACCTTGCTCTTGGGGTTCCCAACAAGACTCCACATCAAGCACCAAGTTCTCTGGCGCCACCAAGGAGTCATCACATGGGCATGGAGATGCTATTCTGACTTACACGGATTCGGCTAAAGAGTTTAGCGAGTCAGATTGACCCAGATTGAGGTACAACGAACAAGTTGTCATTTGTATATCTCAATCAATGTAATCCTTAGACCTGAGGTTATTGCATAGTACGAGTTGAGGATCACCGACTTAGGTTCTGTCAAATGCTGATCCGTAACTGGGCAGTTATAAAGGCAGAGTTCGGGTGGACTGAGAATCAAGCTGCGTGATGTGAATAATCAAGATGGGATTTTCCCCCTCCACTTGGAGAGATATTCTCTAGGCCCTCTCAGATGATATGATTCAGAAAGCATGGCCATGCACGACTCGGTTAAGTGTTAACCGAGGCGATCGACTAAAAGTTAGTCGGGTGAATATCTTATCTCGGATCGAGAAGAGAGTCGGACTATTTAAGGAATGACAAGTATTCGCCTATAGTCTGACAAGGTATATCGTCAGGCAAAATGGACTCGGACGCATGTCGCATTGGAAAGGCAAGTCGTCATGACTCTTTGGTACTTGGGAGTCGGCAAGTTCTGATAGGAGCCGCTACGACTGATTGGTTGAGAGTAGGACTCGAATCGTGTCCAAGTAGCCATCAGCCTGCGGGGTCACACACTTAAGAGCGGGAGCAAGTTCGGATTGGATCTGAATCGTAAATCTGGTTGGGTTGGACCCGAGCCGGTTTTGGACCGAGTCAGTGAGTCGGACTCACGGTGACTAATATTATATGGGCTTTAGTGAATGGGCACGAGAGTGGAGACCATGTTCACTCCCTATATATAGTGGAGCACAGTAACCCAGGAGGGTTTGTTGATCGGTTAGGTCATTCCATGTGTTGGAAACCCTCGCTCCACAACAGTCCTGCCGACCTACCGAACCTAGTAATTCGCTGCCGGTGCTCCTCCTTGTACGTGTGGATACCAGCAGAGGTGATGTACGATCAGCACTAGGACGATCGGATCGCAAAGGACTGCACTGCATTCAACTGGCACGCTTCATTAGTAATCCGCAACTGCGCGTCTAGTGGTAAACCTCGTGGCCATCTACCTCATCTAGATCTTGGGATCACCACATTAGAGGAAATTTTTTTTATCTCTACCTGGCCCAACAGTCATAATAAAGATGCACAAAGATAAATCATAATTGGGAATGGAAAACTTTGTTCTTGGTCAGAGAACAGCTGACAAACAGTTTTCAAGCAAAGCTTTTGTAAAGAAGTTTATAACAGGAGTACTCTTTGCTCAAACATAAAAGGCTTTTCACAATGATAGCTTTCAAAGTAATACTCATTCAAATAAGAGTCTTGTGCAAAACAAGGAAGATAAGGAACATGATTGAATAAATCATCATATGAATGATTGAAACACAACGACTCAAATGCTTGCTGGAGATAGAGAGGAATAGGTTTACTGAGTCAACTAAGAAGTAAAAGAAAGGCCCTTCACAAAGGGAAGCAGGGATTTCAAGTTCATAAAGAGCTTTCAAAAGATTATGGTACTTACTGACTTTGAGATCTCATTGCCCCTATCATAAGCATCTTGAGGTGATTAAGGTTGAAGTGAACAAAGATGGAGTATATGCTTGACGAAGTATAAGTTGGCAATCTCATGTCCCTTGAGTACGATGGCCGCTCCTCATGCTACTAAACTTTAGTTACCGGTAAGTTCTTATCATTGTAAGTACATGTGTATCATAGAGAACCTCTAACGGGGTACCCCTTGCACATAATACAAGAGCTATCCCATATCAAAATGACAAGGCAAGCAGACAGTGAGCATCTCAGTGATATTTTTATTTGCTATTTGGATAGGTTTTTATTGAGTATGCTTCACAGATTGCTCACTATGGTTATGCTGCAAGTTTCCACCATGATTAGGCATGGCTTAGGCTAGTGTCCCAGGCGTTTCTGTAACATCCCAAAAATCATGATTTCAAAGATTGCATATCATTCATGCATGCATATAGAATTGAGATCAATTTCAAACTCATTTTCAGAAAAACAGAAGCACATAGTGCTATCATTTTATGTGAGCAAAGTTAAATCAAATGGCCATCCCCATTTGAGAGTTTGAATGTTTTAAACCTGGATTGTTTGTATTCCTTGTTGAAAGGATTGAGTGTGGAATTTGAACCAAGCTTTACAAAATGGAAATGGTTTCAAAAACCATTTTTCAAACAATTGCAAATCAAGTGCAAAGCTCCTGTTATTTTGTTTCTCCAAAAAGTGACCAAGCCTTTGCAAAGTAACCACATGGTTTAGGCCTATATTTGAGACTATTGCACACTGCAAAAATCTCAAATTTATTTGAATTCAAATGGGACTTGAAATCATTTGAAAACCATTCCTGAAAATCAAAACAGAAAAAGAAAAGGGTAAAAGAAAAGAAAAAGGCCAGGCGCTCCTAATCTAGCCCAGCAGCAGAACCGGCCTAGCTAGCCCACCCGGCCACTCTCTCGCTCGCTCGCACGCGCAGACGCACCCACACTGACGCTGACACTCGGACCCCACCCCCTCTCCGTAGCACTCGCTGACTGGTGGCCCTCTCCACGTCACACCTTCTTCCCCAAAACACGCCCGCAGACCACGTCGCCGCTGCTGTTGATGCCGGTAATGGCGCGACGTAATTAGCATTGATGCCGCAAGCGTTTCCTCTCGCGCTTGAGCCTATTTAAACCACACCCCGCCGCGGTCATTTTCCCCCACTCTCCTTGCTCACTCCGCCACCAGGCTGCGCGCATTTGACCTCGGAACCCCGCAGTACTGACGACCCCGGCGACTAATTCCAGTGAGCCTCACCGCCCCCCTTTCTCTGGTTCAAACAATCGTGCCTAGCTTTACCTTGCGCACCTCCTGATACTTTTCGTTTGCATTCTCGTGACCCAGGCCGTCGTCCCCGTTCATGCCTGCAACCGAGAGCGCCGCCGCTCGACTCCGGCGATCAATTGAGGTAAAACCCGAGCGCCCCTTGCCCCCTCTTTCATACGAGAATGTTCGCCTTCGTCTTGTGCATCTCCTGACCCCTCTGGTTCGTGCTAGGGCGACGCCACACCTCGGCAACAACCTCGACTGCAAGCGACAGACGCCGCCCGCAACTCCGACGAGCCCCAGCGTCCATACCCGTGTGCCCCTTCCCAAGCCATCGCCACCTTGAGCATCAGCAGCCCCCTGCGGTTCTGGTAAGCACAGCCTTTCTTCCCCGGGCAACCTACAACGCCAGCGCCGCCGCTGACAGACGCGCCGCCGCCAGTCACTTCCGTTACCGCCGCTCGTATTTGGTCAAAGCAATTAGGATCGTTAGAGGCAGATCCTGCGGCTGAAATTAGAACTTAAGCGAAGAGGTAAGCGCGCATCTGAGCCACCAGATCTGACTTAGATCCTACGGCCCACAGACCTCGATCCGTCCGAACCGGTACGTGCCAGTAGGGTTAAGACACGTGGCTAGGGTTTGAATCAAAAACAGATTTGAAAACAGATTTAGATTCAGTTTTGAAATGGCTATAACTTTTGATTCCCACGTTAGATTTTTGCAAATTTTATACCGTTGGAATCAGGGAGACATGCCCTTTATGTTTATGCAATGTGTTTAGTGAAAAGTTTCTGTTAAAATGACTTTTTATGCAGAAACTTGTTTAGGACTATTTTGAGTATAGAATTTATTTAGTAATTTGTTTTAGTGCTAAATAAGTTTGAATTAGCAAGTTTTTGACTTAGTTGTGATTCAGTATCTTGCACTTGCTTGGTAGAGTTTTAAAAAAATCATCACTTAGCATTTTTGCATTGCATGCATATATGTTTATGCTTGTATATGAATTGTGTGTAATTTTGTGCTACCATTTTTGTGTAGACTTTGCTAGTGACTGTGATTGTGAAGAGTACTACTCTCCCCATTACCAATGCAAGTGGTACTTCATGAATAATTCCATCCCTATATTTTGTACTAGCATTAGAAATATTTTGCTAAGTCTTGCATGTTACTTTTTGCCAATTGCTATGTTGGGAAATCCAAAGTAGTTGTAGAATTGCTAGGAAATTACCTAAGTTAAGTCACTATGCCATGCTTAGCCTAGCTAGTAGAAAACAAGGGTTGGTAAAATATATACATGCTATGATGAAAATATTTCTAAGTCCTTGGACTTATGTTTTCTTAATAAAACAACTAAGACAATGAATCTCCTGGGTGGAATGGGACTTGAATGGTGGTTTTTGGTTGAGTGGTTACACAAGGCCCATGGACATGGTTTACCTTGTGTAACACACTTGTAGTATGCCACCCAGGCACAAAGGGATGTTAGAGGACAAGTGTTGAGAAGCTTATAGTGCAACCACTTGGCAATATGGGCTCTGCCTGGATCACATAAGTTGCTAGAACTTAGCCATTTGGACAGTTGGTGGTAGTGGGAATGATAGGTTGGAGCGCGTCCATTTGGTCTAAGGAAAGGCTTCTGAAAGGTCCTGTCTTGGGAAACCAAGTCTGGTGGGGAAAGTGCACAACCTCTGCAGATGGAAAAATCTAAGTACGTATCCAAGTCCATGGCAATGGACAACTTGAGCATCAAGACATGGAAGCTATCAAGAATCTCATCACTCCAACTTCTAAGTAAAAACTTGTGGGTGAACAAGGGTGAAGGACCTCAATGTCTATTGATGGTTTATTGGGAAAGTTTTGACAAAGAAAAACTTAGTGATTTCAACTAATAGGAAAAACCTATTTTGAGCAAAGCAAGCCAAACTACACTTAGCAAAAATGCATATAGTAATATAGTCCACTTAAAATTTACTAAGGTATCACTTGCCAATACTATTCCAAAGTATTGACCCACTGTGGCTGTAACTTGTGATGTTGCAGGTTACTCCGATGATGATTAGGTGTCATGAGTCTACACTCAACATGCTTTCCTGTGGCACATGAAGATGAAGACTTATGTATTTTTGCTTATTCCAAAACTCTTGTATTAGGCCTGTGGCCTTGAGTTGTAAAAGACTATGTTTTATCTCTAGAATGAATGTAATAAATGACCTTTGTATCTGTGTACTTCATCTTAAACTGTGGATGCTAGCAATGATCCAGGGACTAGCATTGCAATTACAGGGATCCTTTTCCTTTACAAAGGAGGGATCTTACAGATGGAATCAGAGAACTGTGTTGCCTGTAGGATTATGACCCTAGGATTGGAAACCACTAAGGAAAAAAAATTCAACTACTTCTACACTTGTCTATTCTTCTCGTAAACTTTTCTAATCTTCTCATTCTCATCTCTATTTGTAGATGAACTCCATCAACGAAGCCGTAAGGAAAGGACCACTCATGACCATGACCTTGGAGTGTGAGACTGAGTTCCCCAAAATTCTCAAGGACCTCATGGTGGCAATGGAAATACATGGTGCAGCGATGTACAAAGGCTTTCCAGTGATGGATGAAGGAGTTGAGTACTGGTGGGTGCAACTTCACTTGTACAAAAACAAGGAAGACAACCACAAAGAAAAAGTATTCTGCATGTACACCAACACTGTGGTGCACACCACATTCTTTGAGTCAGCAAGAGAAGCAGCTTGGAGGACTATCAAAGAGATTAGTGCTAGAGTCAAATGCAGAATGCTCAACCTCCAAAAAGACTTAGAGAAAGAGAAGGAACATACCCAAGAGTTGGAAGCCACCAACCAAACCTTAAGAGGAGATATTATAGACTTAGTGATGGAATCATGTGAGCAAGATAGGCTGATTGCCTCTAGGAACATTGTGTTAGCCAACAGATCCAGTGAGATAGGATTGTAAACGCACTTCGTTAGTTGGACCACCACCTATCACCTTATTTTCCAAAATGATACCTTAAATAAGTTTGGACCTTGGTTGATGTAATGGATTCATGTATGCATGATTTGTGTTATTTTGTGTTCCAAGGATATGTATGAGATGTATGTCTTTGTTTTATCTTAAATTGTGTTGTTCTAACTTTTCTATCTTATAAATAGATGCCTATTACCATCAGCACTGTTGAGGAGTTCCAGGTTAATCGCTTTGGTCCTCGTATCGTTGAGCTTACCACTTTGCTCAATCTCCCTCTTCCCACCATCATGGTGCATCCACTCACCAAATTCGAGAGGAAAGACCTCTGGGGCTTCAAGGTGAACCAGCCCGGACGCCAGACAGAGCCTACTACGGAGGCCATCGTCTTCAAGCTTATGCACGATGACAGGGAGAGAGGCATGGAGGTAGTCATGCAGGACCTGATAGGACGTCTGCTAGGCCGGCACTCCCGACAGGTTAGAGGCACCCACTTCCACGTCTTTGGAAGACGTGATGAGGATGGAGAGTCCATCGACTTCGAGGACGACTCGAGGGACGCAGCAGAGCCGATACGTCTGTATCTCCAGGACTTAGAGTCTCTCATGAGGCACGTGGACACGGACAGGACCAATGTCATGCTCAGTAATGACGAGCTCCAGGTGCAGCTTCGCGAGAAGGACAAGCTTTTCGCGCAGCAGGACAAGATAGTCAAGGAAATGGAGGCGAAGTTCGAGACCCAGGACAGGAAGTTCAAGAGTCAGGAGAAGCGTGTCCAGGATAGGAACAAGAAGATCCGGGACATGACTGAAGAACTGCAGTCCAAGGACTTCGAGCTAGAGCAGCAGCAGACGGTGATAGAGAGGCTTCGTTCCTAGAAAAGGGCTCTCAAGGCCAAGATTGAGTCCTTGACCACTACTATTGAGGAGAACAAGACCGCGATGGAGAACGCAGGTCTTACCTTTTTCGAGGAGGAGATTGATGCTGATGAGTAGACTTGACTAATCGTTTATCTTTTATTATCGTACTTGTTATTTGAGAACTTGTTATTGGACCATCCGACATGTGGATGGCTTGCCACTTGTGTGTTTTACTTTATGAACTTGTTATCTTGTTGTTGAACTTTTATCTTATATTGCTTGCTATGTGTTGCTTATGTGATGTAATGTGCATGAAAACATCTATGGGTATCTCATTCTTATCTCTATTTGAACAAACCACAGATGCCTCCACGTCGCGCAAACCCCAACCCCAACAACAACAAGAACATCACACCAGAAATGCAACAAATGATGACTGCTCAAACACAGCTCATGCAGATGATGACAACATTCATTCAGAACCAAAACAACAACAACAACCCCAATAACAACAACAATAACAACAATAACAACAACAACCCTCCGGGCTTTGATATGCTTACCCGATTCTTGAGGTTGAGGCCAGCTAAGTTCTCGGGGACGACTGATCCCATGGTGGCCAACGATTGGCTACCTTCTGTAAACAAGGACTTAGTGACCGTGGGCTGCACGGATGCTGAAAAGGTCAGATTTGCAGCACATCTGCTGGAAGGGCCAGCCGCCACTTGGTGGGACAACTTTCAGATCACCACACCTATTGATGAGGTGACTTGGGCTATCTTTGAGGATGTCTTTCGCACTGCTCATATCTCATCAGGAATAATGAGCCTGAAAGAGAAAGAGTTCCACAATCTGAAGCAGCGCCACCGTAGCATGGCTGAATACATTGAAGAGTTCAACAATCTAGCGCGTTATGCACCAGATGAAGTTGACACGGATGCCAAAAGAAAGGAAAAATTTCTGGAAGGCTTGAATGATGAGCTGAATCTGCAGCTGGCTGTGGCATATGTTCCCACTTATCAGTCGCTCTGTGACAAGGCTGCTATATTGGAGAACAAAATGAAGCAAGTCGAGAGTAGAAAGAGGAAGCACTCCGACAAGCACAACTCGGGATCGTCTCACAAACGATCTCACTATGATGACAGTGGAAGCTCAGGATCCCACAAGCATGGGAAATTCAACAAGCACCACAACCACAACCGTCATGACAACAAGCATCGTCGCAGCCATGACAATGACAAGTACAAGAACCACAAGGGTGGACATAAGAGCCACCACAGTGGTAATGGTGGTGGAAGTGGAAGTCAGCCTGCTAAGAGAGACATCAGTCAGGTTGAATGCTTCAAATGCAAGAAGATGGGACACTATGCAAATGAGTGCCCCGAAAAGAAAGTTGAAGGACCTGTCAAGCCCAATCCTTTACAGAAAGGATAGGTGAACCACATCAGTGTGTAGGAGGTCTATGAGGAGCCTGACGCTGTTGCTGGTAAGTTCAGACTCAATTCCATTCTAGCATTTGTACTCTTTGATACTGGTGCATCGCATTCATTCATATCAAAGGCATTTGTTGATAGAAATTAGTTTCCGTCTGAAAACATTGGGTGTCCAATAAAAGTTAGTTCTCCGGGTGGAGAAATGATAGTAAGTCTTGGATGCCGGGATCTAGTAATAGAGTTTTGAAAACATAAGTTTCCAGTAAGTCTGATAATCCTAGATTCCCAGGGACTGGACGTAATATTGGGAATGGATTGGATGGCTAAGTATGAAGGAGTACTAGATTGTGCTAATCGTACTGTTACACTCACAACCTCGGAAAGAAGAAGAATTAAATGCAAGTCCAACTTTGAATCCAAAGGAAGTAAGCTTAATTCTCTTAAGGGGGTTAACATGGACAGTGTGCCAATTGTGTGTGAGTATCCGGATGTATTTCCGGAAGAATTGCCAGGAATGCCACCGGATAGAGATGTGGAATTTCTGATAGATTTGGTACCAGGGTCTGGACCAATAGCAAAGAGACCATATAAAATGTCAGTTGATGAACTAAAAGAGCTCAAGAAGCAACTAGGAGAATAGTTGCAGAAAGGATTTATTCAACCAAGTTCTTCATCTTGGGGAGCCCCAGTTTTGTTTGTGGAGAAGAAGGATAGAAGCCAAAGGTTATGCATAGATTACCGTTCACTCAACGAGGTAACTATCAATAACAAATATCCTTTGCCAAGAATCAATGACTTGTTTGATCAGCTAGAAGGAGCATGTGTGTTCTCAAAGATTGATCTCCGGTCAGGCTATTTTCAACTCAAGATAAGAGAGCAAGACATACCTAAAACAGCATTCACCACAAGGTATGGATTGTATGAGTATACCGTAATGCCTTTTGGCTTGACAAATGCTCCAGCATACTTCATGAATATGATGAACAAAGTGTTCATGGAATTCCTCGACAAGTTTGTTGTCGTTTTCATCGATGACATCCTAGTCTACTCCAAGAGCAAGGAAGAACATGAAGAACATTTGCGCTTGATACTTAAGAAGTTAAGAGAGCATAAACTTTATGCCAAATTCAGCAAGTGTGAGTTCTGGTTAGAGGAAGTTGGTTTTCTTGGTCATGTTATGACAAAGGATGGTGTAGCAGTTGATCCTGCTAAGGTTTCAGCTGTGACAGAATGGGAATCTCCCAAGAACGTGAAAGAAGTTCGTAGTTTCCTTGGCTTAGCAGGTCACTACAGAAGGTTCATTGAAAATTTCTCAAAGGTTGCTAAGACAATGACTGAATTGTTAAAGAAAGATAAGAAGTTTGCTTGGTCTGAAGGTTGTGAAGTAAGCTTTCAGGAATTGAAGAAGAGACTTGTGACAGCACCAGTTCTATGTCTGCCTGAATTGGAAAAAGATTTCCAAGTGTATTGTGATGCATCTCATCAAGGTTTGGGTGTCGTACTTATGCAAGACGGTAAAGTTGTGGCCTATGCCTCGAGACAACTCAAAACTCATGAAGTAAACTATCCTACTCATGATTTGGAGTTAGCCTCTGTCGTCCATGCACTCAAAACATGGAGGCATTACCTTTTGGGAAAGCGTTGTGAAGTGTTCACGGATCACAAAAGTTTGAAGTATATTTTTACCCAAAAGGAAATCAATATGAGACAAAGAAGATGGTTAGAGCTTATCAAGGATTATGACTTAAGTTTGCAATACCACCCCGGTAAAGCAAATGTTGTAGCAGATTCTCTAAGTCGTAAGCTATTTGTAAATGGCCTTACCAAAGGAGAATTGCCAGATGATTTGTGTACCCAATTCAGAGAACTCAGATTGGAGATTGTGCCCGAAGGACATCTCATGTCTTTGGATGTTCAACCCACTTTGTTGGACAAGATTCGAGAAGCTCAAAATACTAATAAGGAAATTGAAGAGATTAAGGAAAAGATTGGCCAAGGGAAAGCTAAAAATTTCCATGAAGACGAACAGGGTACTTTATGGCATGGGAAACGTATCTGTGTTCCACAAGATCCAGAGTTGCGGAACCTGATTTTACAGGAAGCACACAACTCTCCGTATTCTATCCACCCGGGTAACACCAAAATGTACATGGACATGAAAGAAAATTTTTGGTGGAACAATCTCAAGAGGGACATCGCCGAGCATTTTGCTTTGTGTGATGTATGTAGTAGAGTAAAAGCGGAGCATCAGAAACCAGCAGGTTTGCTTCAACCACTACCTATTCCTGATTGGAAGTGGGACAAGATCGGTATGGATTTCATTACCGGATTACCAAGGACCAGGTCAGGATATGATTCAATATGGGTAGTAGTAGATCGCCTAACTAAAGTGGCTCATTTCATACCCATGAAGACAACTTATACAAGTGCCAAGTTAGCCAAAATCTACATGAGTAGAATTGTATGTCTACATGGTGTGCCCAAGAGTATTGTATCTGATAGGGGAACTCAATTCACTTCCCATTTTTGGAGACAGCTACATGAGTCATTGGGAACGAGATTGGAATTCAGTACTGCTTTTCATCCTCAAACCGATGGACAAATAGAAAGGACTAATCAAATTCTGGAAGACATGTTGAGGGCATGTGCCCTAGACTATGGAGCAAGTTGGGATGAAAGTCTGCCTTACGCAGAATTTTCTTATAACAACAGCTATCAAGCCAGCATTGAGATGGCACCGTTTGAGTTTCTCTACGGAAGAAAGTGTACCACCCCATTGTTATGGAATGGTGTGGGAGAAAGAAGTTTATTCGGGCCAGATCTTATCAAAGAAGCCGAAGAGAAGGTCAAATTGGTTAAGGACAGGTTAAAGATAGCACATTCCTGACAGAAAAGCTACACAGACCCTAAACGTAGAGAAGTCACCTACGAAGTTGGTGATAGAGCCTATCTTAGAGTATCACCACTTCGTGGAGTGAAAAGATTCGGAGTCAAAGGAAAGTTGGCACCAAGATATGTTGGGCCATTCAAGATTCTGAGTCGCAAAGGAGAAGTTGCTTATGAAATTGAACTGCCAGAATCTCTATCAGCTTTCCATAATGTGTTTCATGTGAGTCAACTTAAGAAATGTCACCCAGAAATGGAAGAAACTTCTTTGAAGGATACTATACCTTTGGAGGAGGTTCAACTAGAAAGTGATCTCACTTATGAAGAGAAACCTATCAAAATTCTTGAGACTCCAGAAAGAGTCACAAGGACAAAGACTATCAAGTTTTCCCAAGTGTAGTGGAATCATCATTCCGAAGAGGAAGCAACATGGGAAAGAGAAGATGATCTTCGGAAAGACCACCCTCACCTATTTGCTAGCCAATCCGAATCTCGAGGGCGAGATTCACCTTAAGGGGGTTAGATTTGTAACATCCCTAAAATCATGATTTCAAAGATTGCATATCATTCATGCATGCATATAGAATTGAGATCAATTTCAAACTCATTTTCAGAAAAACAGAAGCACATAGTGCTATCATTTTATGTGAGCAAACTTAAATCAAATGGCCATCCCCATTTGAGAGTTTGAATGTTTTAAACCTGGATTGTTTGTATTCCTTGTTGAAAGGATTGAGTGTGGAATTTGAACCAAGCTTTACAAAATGGAAATGGTTTCAAAAACCATTTTTCAAACAATTGCAAATCAAGTGCAAAGCTCCTGTTATTTTGTTTCTCCAAAAAGTGACCAAGCCTTTGCAAAGTAACCACATGGTTTAGGCCTATATTTGAGACTATTGCACACTGCAAAAATCTCAAATTTATTTGAATTCAAATGGGACTTGAAATCATTTGAAAACCATTCCTGAAAATCAAAACAGAAAAAGAAAAGGGTAAAAGAAAAGAAAAAGGCCAGGCGCTCCTAATCTAGCCCAGCAGCAGAACCGGCCTAGCTAGCCCACCCGGCCACTCTCTCGCACGCGCAGACGCACCCACACTGACGCTGACACTCAGACCCCACCCCCTCTCCGTAGCACTCGCTGACTGGTGGCCCTCTCCACGTCACACCTTCTTCCCCAAAACACGCCCGCAGACCACGTCGCCCCTGCTGTTGATGCCGGTAATGGTGCGGAGTAATTAGCCTTGATGCCGCAAGCGTTTCCTGTCGCCCTTGAGCCTATTTAAACCACACCCCGCCGCGGTCATTTTCCCCACTCTCCTCGCTCACTCCGCCACCAGGCTGCGCGCATTTGACCTCAGAACCCCGCAGTACTGACGACTCCGGCGACTAATTCCGGTGAGCCTCGACCGCCCCCCTTTCTCTGGTTCAAACAATCATGCCCAGCTTGATCTTGCGCACCTCCTGATACCCTTCGTTTACATTCTCGTGACCCAGGCCGTCGTCCCCGTTCGTGCCTGCAACCGACAGCGCCCCCGCTCGACTCCGGCGATCAATTGAGGTAAAACCCGAGCGCCCCTTGCCCCCTCTTTCATACGAGAATGTTCGCCTTCGTCTTGTGCATCTCCTGACCCCTCTGGTTCGTGCTAGGGCGACGCCACACCTCGGCAACAACCTCGACTGCAAGCGACAGACGCCGCCCGCAACTCCGACGAGCCCCAGCGACCATACCCGTGCGCCCCTTCCCAAGCCATCGCCACCTTGAGCATCAGCAGCCCCCTGCAGTTCTGGTAAGCACACCCTTTCTTCCCCGGGCAACCTAGAACGCCAGCGCCTCCGCTGACAGACGCGCCACCGCCAGTCGCCGCCGCTAGCGCCGCTCGTATTTGGTCAAAGCAATTAGGATCGTTAGATGCAGATCCTGCGGCTGAAATTAGAACTTAAACGAAGAGGTAAGCGCGCATCTGAGCCACCAGATCTGACTTAGATCCTATGGCCCGCAGAGCTCGATCCTTCCGAACCGGTACGCGCCAGTAGGGTTAAGACACGTGGCTAGGGTTTGAATCAAAAACAGATTTGAAAACAGATTTAGATTCAGTTTTGAAATGGCTATAACTTTTGATTCCCACGTTAGATTTTTGCAAATTTTATACCGTTGGAATCAGGGAGACAAGCCCTTTCTGTTTATGCAATCTGTTTAGTGAAAAGTTTCTGTTAAAATGACTTTTTATGCAGAAACTTTTTTAGGACTATTTTGAGTATAGAATTTATTTAGTAATTTGTTTTAGTGCTAAATAAGTTTGAATTAGCAAGTTTTTGACTTAGTTGTGATTCAGTATCTTGCACTTGCTTGGTAGAGTTTTAAAAAAATCATCACTTAGCATTTTTGCATTGCATGCATATATGTTTATGCTTGTATATGAATTGTGTGTAATTTTGTGCTACCATTTTTGTGTAGGCTTTGCTAGTGACTGTGATTGTGAAGAGTGCTACTCTCCCCATTACCAAGGCAAGTGGTACTTCATGAATAATTCCATCCCTATATTTTGTACTAGCATTAGAAATATTTTGCTAAGTCTTGCATGTTACTTTTTGCCAATTTCTATGTTGGGAAATCCTAAGTAGTTGTAGAATTGCTAGGAAATTTCCTAAGTTAAGTTACTATGCCATGCTTAGCCTAGCTAGTAGCAAACAAGGGTTGGTAAAATATATACATGCTATGATGAAAATATTTCTAAGTCCTTGGACTTATGTTTTCTTAATAAAACAACTAAGACAATGAATCTCCTGGGTGGAATGGGACTTGAATGGTGGTTTTTGGTTCAGTGGTTACACAAGGCCCATGGACATGGTTTACCTTGTGTAACACACTTGTGGTATGCCACCTAGGCACAAAGGGATTTTAGAGGCCAAGTGTTGAGAAGCTTATAGTGCAACCACTTGGCAATATGGGCTCTGCCTAGATCACATAAGTTGCTAGAACTTAGCCATTTGGACAGTTGGTGGTAGTGGGAATGATAGGTTGGAGCGCGTCCATTTGGTCTAAGGAAAGGCTTCTGAAAGGTCCTGTTTTGGGAAACCAAGTCTGGTGGGGAAAGTGCACAACCTCTGCAGATGGAAAAATCTAAGTACTTAGCCAAGTCCATGGCAATGGACAACTTGAGCATCAAGACATGGAAGCTATCAAGAATCTCATCACTCCAACTTCTAAGTAAAAACTTGTGGGTGAACAAGGGTGAAGGACCTCAATGTCTATTGATGGTTTATTGGGAAAGTTTTGACAAAGAAAAACTTAGTGATTTCAACTAATAGGAAAAACCTATTTTGAGCAAAGCAAGCCAAACTACACTTAGCCAAAATGCATATAGTAATATAGTCCACTTAAAATTTACTAAGGTATCACTTGCCAATACTATTCCAAAGTATTGACCCATTGTGGCTGTAACTTGTGATGTTGCAGGTTACTCCGATGATGATTAGGTGTCATGAGTCTACACTCAACATGCTTGCCTGTGGCACATGAAGATGAAGACTTATGTATTTTTGCTTATTCCAAAACTCTTGTATTAGGCCTGTGGCCTTGAGTTGTAAAAGACTATGTTTTATCTCTGGAATGAATGTAATAAATGACCTTTGTATCTGTGTACTTCATCTTAAACTGTGGATGCTAGCAATGATCCAGGGACTAGCATTGCAATCACAGGGATCCTTTTCCTTTACAAAGGAGGGATCTTACAGATGGTATCAGTGCACTGTGTTGCCTGTAGGATTATGACCCTAGGATTGGAAACCACTAAGGAAAAAAATTTCAACAACTTCTACACTTGTCTATTCTTCTCGTAAACTTTTCTAATCTTCTCACTCTCATCTCTATTTGTAGATGAACTCCATCAACGAAGCCGTAAGGAAAGGACCACTCATGACCATGACCTTGGAGTGTGAGACGGAGTTCCCCAAAATTCTCAAGGACCTCATGGTGGCAATGGAAATACATGGTGCAGCGGTGTACAAAGGCCTTCCAGTGATGGATGAAGGAGTTGAGTACTGGTGGGTGCAACTTCACTTGTACAAAAACAAGGAAGACAACCACAAAGAAAAAGGATTCTGCATGTACACCAACCCTGTGGTGCACACCACATTCTTTGAGTCAGCAAAAGAAGCAGCTTGGAGGACTATCAAAGAGCTTAGTGCTAGAGTCAAATGCAGAATGCTCAACCTCCAAAAAGACTTAGAGAAAGAGAAGGAACATACCCAAGAGTTGGAAGCCACCAACCAAACCTTAAGAGGAGATAGTATAGACTTAGTGATGGAATCATGTGAGCAAGATAGGCTGATTGCCTCTAGGAACATTGTGTTAGCCAACAGATCCAGTGAGATAGGATTGTAAACGCACTTCGTTAGTTGGACCACCACCTATCACCTTATTTTCCAAAATGATACCTTAAATAAGTTTGGACCTTGGTTGATGTAATGGATTCATGTATGCATGATTTGTGTGATTTTGTGTTCCAAGGATATGTATGAGATGTATGTCTTTGTTTTATCTTAAATTGTGTTGTTCTAACTTTTCTATCTTATAAATAGATGCCTATTACCATCAGCACTGTTGAGGAGTTCCAGGTTAACCGCTTTGGTCCTCGTATCGTTGAGCTTACCACTTTTCTCAATCTCCCTCTTCCCACCATCATGGTGCATCCACTCACCAAATTCGAGAGGAAAGACCTCTGGGGCTTCAAGGTGAACCAGCCCGGACGCCAGACAGAGCCTACTACGGAGGCCATCGTCTTCAATCTTATGCACGATGACAGGGAGAGAGGCATGGAGGTAGTCATGAAGGACCTGATAGGACGTCTGCTAGGCCGGCACTCCCGACAGGTTAGAGGCACCCACTTCCACGTCTTCGGAAGACGTGATGAGGATGGAGAGTCCATCGACTTCGAGGACGACTCGAGGGACGCAGCTAAGCCGATACGTCTGTATCTCCAGGACTTAGAGTCTCTCATTAGGCACGTGGACACGGACAGGACCAATGTCATGCTCAGTAATGACGAGCTCCAGGTGCAGCTTCGCGAGAAGGACAAGCTTTTCGCGCAGCAGGACGAGATAGTCAAGGAAATGGAGGCGAAGTTCGAGACCCAGGACAGGAAGTTCAAGAGTCAGGAGAAGCGTGTCCAGGATAGGAACAAGAAGATCCGGGACATGACTGAAGAACTGCAGTCCAAGGACTTCGAGCTAGAGCAGCAGCAGACGGTGATAGAGAGGCTTCGTTCCTAGAAAAGGGCTCTCAAGGCCAAGATTGAGTCCTTGACCACTACTATTGAGGAGAACAAGACCGCGATGGAGAACGCAGGTCTTACCTTTGTCGAGGAGGAGATTGATGCTGATGAGTAGACTTGACTACTCGTTTATCTTTTATTATCGTACTTGTTATTTGAGAACTTGTTATTGGACCATCCGACATGTGGATGGCTTGCCACTTGTGTGTTTTACTTTATGAACTTGTTATCTTGTTGTTGAACTTTTATCTTATATTGCTTGCTATGTGTTGCTTATGTGATGTAATGTGCATGAAAACATCTATGGGTATCTCATTCTTATCTCTATTTGAACAAACCACAGATGCCTCCCCGTCGCGCAAACCCCAACCCCAACAACAACAACAACATCACACCAAAAAGGAAGAAATGATGACTGCTCAAACACAGCTCATGTAGATGATGACAACATTCATTCACAACCAAAACAACAACAACAACCCCAATAACAACAACAATAACAACAACAACCCTCCGGGCTTTGATATGCTTACCCGATTCTTGAGGTTGAGGCCAGCTAAGTTCTCGGGGACGACTGATCCCATGGTGGCCAACGATTGGCTACGTTCTTTAAACAAGGACTTAGTGACCGTGGGCTACACGGACGCTGAAAAGGTCAGATTTGCAGCACATCTGCTGGAAGGGCCAGCCGCCACTTGGTGGGACAACTTTCAGATCACCACACCTATTGATGAGGTGACTTGGGCTATCTTTGAGGATGGCTTTCGCACTGCTCATATCTCATCAGGAATAATGAGCCTGAAAAAGAATGAGTTCCACAATCCGAAGAAGCGCCACCGCAGCGTGGCTGAATACATTGAAGAGTTCAACAATCTGGCGCGTTATGCACCGGATGAAGTTGACACAGATGCCAAAAGAAAGGAAATTTTTTTGGAAGGCTTGAATGATGAGCTGAATCTGCAGCTGGCTGTGGCATATGTTCCCACTTATCAGTCGCTCTATGACAAGGCTGCTATATTGGAGAACAAAATGAAGCAAGTCGAGAGTAGAAAGAGGAAGCACTCCGAGAAGCAGAGCTCGGGATCGTCTCACAAACGATCTCACTATGATGACAGTGGAAGCTCAGGATCCCACAAGCATGGGAAATTCAACAAGCACCACAACCACAACCGTCATGACAACAAGCATCATCGCAGCCATGACAATGACAAGTACAAGAACCGCAAGGGTGGACATAAGAGCCACCACAGTGGTAATGGTGGTGGAAGTGGAAGTCATCCTGCTAAGAGAGACATCAGTCAGGTTGAATGCTTCAAATGCAAGAAGATGGGACACTATGCAAATGAGTGCCCCGAAAAGAAAGTTGAAGGACCTGTCAAGCCCAATCCTTTCCAGAAAGGACAGGTGAACCACATCAGTGTGGAGGAGGTCTATGAGGAGCCTGACGCTGTTGCTGGTAAGTTCAGACTCAATTCCATTCCAGCATTTGTACTCTTTGATACTGGTGCATCGCATTCATTCATATCAAAGGCATTTGTTGATAGAAATGGGTTTGCGTCTGAAAACATTGGGTGTCCAATAAAAGTTAGTTCTCCGGGTGGAGAAATGATAGTAAGTCTTGGATGCCGGGATCTAGTAATAGAGTTTGGAAAACATAAGTTTCTAGTAAGTCTGATAATCCTGGATTCCCAAGGACTGGACGTAATATTGGGAATGGATTGGATGGCTAAGTATGAAGGAGTACTAGATTGTGCTAATCGTACTGTTACACTCACAACCCTGGAAAGAAGAAGAATTAAATTCAAGTCCAACTTTGAATCCAAAGGAAGTAAGCTTAATTCTCTTAAGGTGGTTAGCATGGACAGTGTGCCAATTGTGTGTGAGTATCCGGATGTATTTCCGGAAGAATTGCCAGGAAGGCCACCGGATAGAGATGTGGAATTTCTGATAGATTTGGTACCAGGGTCTGGACCAATAGCAAAGAGACCATATAAAATGTCAGTTGATGAACTAAAAGAGCTCAAGAAGCAACTAGGAGAACAGTTGCAGAAAGGATTTATTCAACCAAGTTCTTCATCTTGGGGAGCCCCAGTTTTGTTTGTGGAGAAGAAGGATAGAAGCCAAAGGTTATGCATAGATTACCGTTCACTCAACGAGGTAACTATCAAGAACAAATATCCTTTGCCAAGAATCAATGACTTGTTTGATCAGCTAGAAGGAGCATGTGTGTTCTCAAAGATTGATCTCCGGTCAGGCTATTTTCAACTCAAGATAAGAGAGCAAGACATACCTAAAACAGCATTCACCACAAGGTATGGATTGTATGAGTATACCGTAATGCCTTTTGGCTTGACAAATGCTCCAGCATACTTCATGAATATGATGAACAAAGTGTTCATGGAATTCCTCGACAAGTTTGTTGTCGTTTTCATCGATGACATCCTAGTCTACTCCAAGAGCAAGGAAGAACATGAAGAACATTTGCGCTTGATACTTGAGAAGTTAAGAGAGCATAAACTTTATGCCAAATTCAGCAAGTGTGAGTTCTGGTTAGAGGAAGTTGGTTTTCTTGGTCATGTTATGACAAAGGATGGTGTAGCAGTTGATCCTGCTAAGGTTTCAGCTGTGATAGAATGGGAATCTCCCAAGAACGTGAAAGAAGTTCGTAGTTTCCTTGGCTTAGCAGGTTACTACAGAAGGTTCATTGAAAATTTCTCAAAGGTTGCTAAGCCAATGACTGAATTGTTAAAGAAAGATAAGAAGTTTGCTTGGTCTGAAGGTTGTGAAGTAAGCTTTCAGGAATTAAAGAAGAGACTTGTGACAGCACCAGTTCTATGTCTGCCTGACTTGGAAAAAGATTTCTATGTGTATTGTGATGCATCTCATCAAGGTTTGGGTGCCGTACTTATGCAAGACGGTAAAGTTGTGGCCTATGCCTCGAGACAACTCAAAACTCATGAAGTAAACTATCCTACTCATGATTTGGAGTTAGCCTCTGTCGTCCATGCACTCAAAACATGGAGGCATTACCTTTTGGGAAAGCGTTGTGAAGTGTTCACGGATCACAAAAGTTTGAAGTATATTTTTACCCAAAAGGAAATCAATATGAGACAAAGAAGATGGTTAGAGCTTATCAAGGATTATGACTTAAGTTTGCAATACCACCCCGGTAAAGCAAATGTTGTAGCAGATGCTCTAAGTCGTAAGGTATTTGTAAATGGCCTTACCAAAGGAGAATTGCCAGATGATTTGTGTACCCAATTCAGAGAACTCAGATTGGAGATTGTGCCCGAAGGACATCTCATGTCTTTGGATGTTCAACCCACTTTGTTGGACAAGATTCGAGAAGCTCAAAAGACTGATAAGGAAATTGAAGAGATTAAGGAAAAGATTGGCCAAGGGAAAGCTAAAAAATTCCATGAAGACGAACAGGGTACTTTATGGCATGGGAAACGTATCTGTGTTCCACAAGATCCGGAGTTGCGGAAACTGATTTTACAGGAAGCACACAACTCTCCGTATTCTATCCACCCGGGTAACACCAAAATGTACATGGACATGAAAGAAAATTTTTGGTGGAACAATCTCAAGAGGGACATCGCCGAGCATATTGCTTTGTGTGATGTATGTAGTAGAGTAAAAGCGAAGCATCAGAAACCAGCAGGTTTGCTTCAACCACTACCTATTCCTGATTGGAAGTGGGACAAGATCGGTATGGATTTCATTACCGGATTACCAAGGACCAGGTCAGGATATGATTCAATATGGGTAGTAGTAGATCGCCTAACTAAAGTGGCTCATTTCATACCCGTGAAGACAACTTATACAAGTGCCAAGTTAGCCAAAATCTACATGAGTAGAATTGTATGTCTACATGGTGTGCCCAAGAGTATTGTATCTGATAGGGGAACTCAATTCACTTCCCATTTTTGGAGACAGCTACTTGAGTCATTGGGAACGAGATTGGAATTCAGTACTGCTTTTCATCCTCAAACCGATGGACAAACAGAAAGGACTAATCAAATTCTGGAAGACATTTTGAGGGCATGTGCCCTAGACTATGGAGCAAGTTGGGATGAAAGTCTGCCTTACGCAGATTTTTCTTATAACAACAGCTATCAAGCCAGCATTGAGATGTCATCGTTTGAGTTTCTCTACGGAAGAAAGTGTACCACCCCATTGTTATGGAATGGTGTGGGAGAAAGAAGTTTATTCGGGCCAGATCTTATCAAAGAAGCCGAAGAGAAGGTCAAATTGGTTATGGACAGGTTAAAGATAGCACAGTCCTAATAGAAAAGCTACGCATACCCTAAACGTAGAGAAGTCACCTACGAAGTTGGTGATAGAGCCTATCTTAGAGTATCACCACTTCATGGAGTGAAAAGATTCGGAGTCAAAGGAAAGTTGGCACCAAGATATGTTGGGCCATTCAAGATTCTGAGTCGCAAAGGAGAAGTTTCTTATGAAATTGAACTGCCAGAATCTCTATCAGCTGTCCATAATGTGTTTCATGTGAGTCAGCTTAAGAAATGTCACCCAGAAATGGAAGAAACTTCTTTGAAGGATACTATACCTTTGGAGGAGGTTCAACTAGAAAGTGATCTCACTTATGAAGAGAAACCTATCAAAATTCTTGAGACTGCAGAAAGAGTCACAAGGACAAAGACTATCAAGTTTTGCAAAGTGCAGTGGAATCATCATTCCGAAGAGGAAGCAACATGGGAAAGAGAAGATGATCTTCGGAAAGACCACCCTCACCTATTTGCTAGCCAATCCGAAACTCGAGGGCGAGATTCACCTTAAGGGGGTTAGATTTGTAACATCCCTAAAATCATGATTTCAAAGATTGCATATAATTCATGCATGCATATAGAATTGAGATCAATTTCAAACTCATTTTCAGAAAAACAGAAGCACATAGTGCTATCATTTTATGTGAGCAAACTTAAATCAAATGGCCATCCCCATTTGAGAGTTTGAATGTTTTAAACCTGGATTGTTTGTATTCCTTGTTGAAAGGATTGAGTGTGGAATTTGAACCAAGATTTACAAAATGGAAATGGTTTCAAAAACCATTTTTCAAACAATTGCAAATCAAGTGCAAAGCTCCTGTTATTTTGTTTCTCCAAAAAGTGACCAAGCCTTTGCAAAGTAACCACATGGTTTAGGCCTATATTTGAGACTATTGCACACTGCAAAAATCTCAAATTTATTTGAATTCAAATGGGACTTGAAATCATTTGAAAACCATTCCTGAAAATCAAAACAGAAAAAGAAAAGGGTAAAAGAAAAGAAAAAGGCCAGGCGCTCCTAATCTAGCCCAGCAGCAGAACCGGCCCAGCTAGCCCACCGGGCCACTCTCTCGCTCGCTCACACGCGCAGACGCACCCACGCTGACGCTGACACTCGGACCCCACCCCCTCTCCGTAGCACTCGCTGACTGGTGGCCCTCTCCACGTCACACCTTCTTCCCCAAAACACGCCCGCAGACCACATCGCCGCTGCTGTTGATGCCGGTAATGGCGCGGCGTAATTATACTTGATGCCGCAAGCGTTTCCTGTCGCGCTTGGGCCTATTTAAACCACACCCCGCCGCGGTCATTTTCCCCCACTCTCCTCGCTCACTCCGCCACCAGGCTGCGCGCATTTGACCTCGGAACCCCGCAGTACTCACGAATCCGGCGACTAATTCCGGTGAGCCTCGACCGCCCCCTTTCTCTGGTTCAAACAATCGTGCCCAGCTTGATCTTGCGCACCTCCTGATACCCTTCGTTTGCATTCTCGTGACCCAGGCCATCGTCCCCGTTCGTGCCTGCAACCGACAGCGCCGCCGCTCGACTCCGGCGATCAATTGAGGTAAAACCCGAGCGCCCCTTGCCCCCTCTTTCATACGAGAATGTTCGCCTTCGTCTTGTGCATCTCCTGACCCCTCTGGTTCGTGCTAGGGCAACGCCACACCTCGGCAACAACCTCGTCTGCAAGCGACGGACGCCGCCCGCAACTCCGACCATCGCCAGTGACCATACCCGTGCGCCCCTTCCCAAGCCATCGCCACCTTGAGCATCAGCAGCCCCCTGCGGTTCTGGTAAGCACACCCTTTCTTCCCCGGGCAACCTAGAACGCCAGCGCCGCCGCTGACAGACGCGCCGCCGCCAGGCGCCGCCCCTAGCGCCGCTCGTATTTGGTAAAAGTGATTAGGATCGTTAGATGCAGATCCTGCGGCTGAAATTAGAACTTAAGCGAAGAGGTAAGCGCGCATCTGAGCCACCAGATCTGACTTAGATCCTACGGCCCGCAGAGCTCGATCCGTCCGAAGCGGTACGCGCCAGTAGGGTTAAGACACGTGGCTAGGGTTTGAATCAAAAACAGATTTGAAAACAGATTTAGATTCAGTTTTGAAATGGCTATAACTTTTGATTCCCACGTTAGATTTTTGCAAATTTTATACCGTTGGAATCAGGGATACAAGCCCTTTCTGTTTATGCAATGTGTTTAGTGAAAAGTTTCTGTTAAAATGACTTTTTATGCAGAATCTTGTTTAGGAGTATTTTGAGTATATAATTTATTTAGTAATTTGTTTAAGTGCTAAATAAGTTTGAATTAGCAAGTTTTTGACTTAGTTGTGATTCAGTATCTTGCACTTGCTTGGTAGAGTTTTAAAAAAATCATCACTTAGCATTTTTTGCATTGCATGCATATATGTTTATGCTTGTATATGAATTGTGTGTAATTTTGTGCTACCATTTTTGTGTAGACTTTGCTAGTGACTGTGATTGTGAAGAGTGCTACTCTCCCCATTACCAAGGCAAGTGGTACTTCATGAATAATTCCATCCCTATATTTTGTACTAGCATTAGAAATATTTTGCTAAGTCTTGCATGTTACTTTTTGCCAATTGCTATGTTGGGAAATCCTAAGTAGTTGTAGAATTGCTAGGAAATTTCCTAAGTTAAGTTACTATGCCATGCGTATCCTAGCTAGTAGCAAACAAGGGTTGGTAAAATATATACATGCTATGATGAAAATATTTCTAAGTCCTTGGACTTATGTTTTCTTAATAAAACAACTAAGACAATGAATCTCCTGGGTGGAATGGGACTTGAATGGTGGTTTTTGGTTGAGTGGTTACACAAGGCCCATGGACATGGTTTACCTTGTGTAACACACTTGTGGTATGCCACCCAGGCACAAAGGGATTTTAGAGGCCAAGTGTTGAGAAGCTTATAGTGCAACCACTTAGCAATATGGGCTCTGCCTGGATCACATAAGTTGCTAGAACTTAGCCATTTGGACAGTTGGTGGTAGTGGGAATGATAGGTTGGAGCGTCCATTTGGTCTAAGGAAAGGCTTCTGAAAGGTCCTGTCTTGGGAAACCAAGTCTGGTGGGGAAAGTGCACAACCTCTGCAGATGGAAAAATCTAAGTACTTAGCCAAGTCCATGGCAATGGTCAACTTGAGCATCAAGACATGGAAGCTATCAAGAATCTCATCACTCCAACTTCTAAGTAAAAACTTGTGGGTGAACAAGGGTGAAGGACCTCAATGTTTATTGATGGTTTCTTGGGAAAGTTTTTACAAAGAAAAAATTAGTGATTTCAACTAATAGGAAAAACCTATTTTGAGCAAAGCAAGCCAAACTACACTTAGCCAAAATGCATATAGTAATATAGTCCACTTAAAATTTACTAAGGTATCACCTGCCAATACTATTCCAAAGTCTTGACCCACTGTGGCTGTAACTTGTGATGTTGCAGGTTACTCCGATGATGATTAGGTGTCATGAGTCTACACTCAACATGCTTGCCTGTGGCACATGAAGATGAAGACTTATGTATTTTTTCTTATTCCAAAACTCTTCTATTAGGCCTGTGGCCTTGAGTTGTAAAAGACTATGTTTTATCTCTGGAATGAATGTAATAAATGACCTTTGTATCTGTGTACTTCATCTTAAACTGTGGATGCTAGCAATGATCCAGGGACTAGCATTGCAATCACAGGGATCCTTTTCCTTTACAAAGGAGGGATCTTACAGTTTCTCTAACACACATACATAACTCCATGGACTCACAAGATCCCCTTTTATTTCACACCCATGACATCCATAAACAAAAGAGCATGATATCAACGGGGTAGAAATTTACAAGTGTTGAAGGAGTACCCCGTGACAACACGGTTCTGCTAATCCCAACTTATAAGTGCAAGCATATACAACATAGATGACATAATGGTTCAAGTTTATTAAGGGAAGAAAATAAGGTGTGCCAACAAGTTCGTGAGAGCTTTACTAACTAGTTTTCACATAACAAAAGAATTTTTAATTTGAAAGATAGATGAAACTTGAGAATTTACTTGGAATAGAAATAATGCTAATAGGTAGATATGCTGGACAGAAATGGCAATGGTTTTGGTTTAAAGGATTGGATGCACGAGAAGTATTCCCTCTCAGTATAGATTTTTGGCTAGCAAGGCTAGGTAGCAAGCAAAAGAGTTGAAGGAAGAAAGCAAACATACAAGTGATAAATCCAAACATGCATTCTTCCTTGAAGACACAAAAGATTTTAAATAAATAATACTAAGCTTATTATCCAAACAAGAAATAAAATAAATGATACAAAATACCTGTAAGTGATTTTCTTTTTACTTTCAAACCTCAAAAAGTGTTTCTACTGATCAGAGCTTGGTTTGCCAAAACCAATATAAATTTACTTGATGCTCCCAAAGTATACCAATACTAATCAACAAGATCAATCATATAATATAGATTGCAAAATAAAATAAGAAGTGCAAAAAGTAAAAGATGAAGCTTCTCATTAATATTCCATAAAGGTACTCACACCAAGGGATGCATAGATAACCAACTAAAGGAGAGATACTTCCACAATGCAAACCATCCTATATGATAACTTATCCACTCAAGATATTACTACTAAAAAGGTAAAAAGATGAAAGATAATGATGTGATACCGCGACACTCCCCCAAGCTTGGAACAAACTAAGGGGATGCCAAAACCTAATGACGAATTACTCCCTCGGTGGTGGTGGTGTTCCCTTGTTCAGGGTGAGGAAGCTCTCCAGCATCTTACGAAGCATGTTATTCTCCTGTTGAAGTATGTCCACCTTTCTCCTTAGAGCTCGGTACTTATCACAAAACTTATCAGTGGTTTGAAGGGCTTCCACTGCCTCAGGGCGGGAACTGAGGTCTGGAACGGAGGTGATCATCCCCTGCATATTATGAGAAAAAGCACGTCCAGTGTTAATTGCCCCTACAAAAGTAGGTTTTCTTGCCCTTGATCCCGTGGCAGCTTGTCCCTTCATGCATGCTGTCATGTTCTTCACTTCCTTCTCGATGATCCAATCCATGTCTTTTCGCCTAGCAGCGACCCTTTCTTCTTCCACGAGCTCCTTTCCCTTATCGTTGGCGGAAACCATGGTGCCTCTAAACTTGAGAATATTTCCTGATAGAAACAGATCAAAAAGAAAACATGATGAGAACACAATATACTGTAGAGGTCCCAACATGATAAGGTAGAGATCCCTGTGTTTACAATGCTAGTCGCTGGATCAATAGCTAGCATCCACAGTTTAAGATGTAATAGCAACAAACAAAGGTCATATTACAACTTATAACCAGGAATAAAATAATTTATTACATCTTACATAGCTCATTTGGCTATCTCATTACAATGAAGCAGAAATAACTATGTAGCACGGAGTCCTTCATCTTCATATGCCACAGGAAATCATGTTGGTTATAGACTTGCAATCCTATTCAACATACTTCACTAACATCAAACAAACCTGCAACATAATAAGTTACAGCCAAAAGGGTCAATACATTTGAATTGTATTGGCAAGTGACCCTATGGTAGAATAGTGGTATCTAACATCTATATGAATTTGGCTAAGTGTAGCCGAGGCTTTCTTTGCTCAAAATAAGTTTTTCTTATTAGTTGAAAACACTAAGTTTTGTTTATCAAAATCACCCAAGGAACTACCAATAAAAATTGGTGGGCCTTAACCCTTGTTCAACCACAAGTTTTTAACTTAGAAATTGGGATGAGGAGATCCTTGATAGCTTCCATGTCTTGATGCTCAAATTTTCCATTGCCAGGGACACGTCTAAGTACTTAGATTTTACTCTCTCGAGAGGTGGTGCACTTTCCCCACAAGACTCGATATGCATCGAGACAAGATCTTTTAGAAGACTTCCCTTAGACCAAATGGACGCGTTCCAACCTAACACCCCTACCACCTTCTGTCCATCTGGCTAAGTTATTGCAACCTATATGATCCAGGCAGAGCTCATATTGCCATGTGGCTGCACTAGAAGCTTCTCGACACTTAACATCTCAAATCTCTTTGTTCCTGGATGGCTTTCCACAAGTGAGATACACCAGGTAGACCCCTCAGTAACCACTCAACACAAACCATTCTTTCCATTCCACTCAGGTGATTCATTCACATAGGTCTTTTATTAAGCAAAAACATAAGTCAAAAGACTTAGTAAAATTTCCATAGAATGTGTATATAATTCACCCTTGTTTTATACTAACTAGGCTAAGCATAATAGTAGCAAGAATCTTAACTTAGGGAAAATTATACTAAGGCATCATCTACTAGGATTTCCCATGGCATAGTCAACACATAGAAAAAATCCATGCAAGTCCTACTTAAAAATATCACTAATGCATAGTCAAAATAATAGGAAAAATGTATGAAGCACGACTTGCCTTTTTAGTAGAGATACTAGGTTCACTCCTTGATCTTGAAATAGTCACACTCTTCAAAGTTCACTACAATTCAATCAAGCAAGCACATATTCAAACTAGCAATCAAACAATTCACCACATAAAATAATGGAAACAAAGCAATGCATGCAAGCATGCAAAAGACTGTTTTATTGGAAAAGTGGTTTCTACTAAGTCTATAAACATTTCAAAACACCTATTGGTCATTTATAAAAGTGGCAAAACCATTTAAAAACAAGTTAGTGAAAATGGCCATTTTAAATTATTTTTGTTTTGCTAGAAATGATTTTATTAAAGGAATAATTTCTAGTGTTAGCCAAATATGTTTTTAAACACAAATCTTACTATTTATGGTCAAAGTGTTTAAAACTGATCCATTTGCAAAAAGGTTTCACTCAAAATTCATTTTTAAATCATGGCAACAATTTTATTTTACTAGAAATGCTTTTATTCAAAGGAATAATTCCTTAGTGTCAAAAATATATTTTTAAATCCAAATGTTAGTTTTTATGGTCAAAGTGTTTAAAACAAATCCATTTGCAAAGGTTTCAATTAAAAATCATTTTTATATTATTGCAACATTTTGTTGTACTAGAAACGCCTTTAATCAAAGTAATAATTTTCTAGGTTTAATAAAATACATTTATAAATCCAAAAGTTAGTGTTTAGGGTCAGAGAGTTCAAATCAAACCATTTGCAAAAGAATTTACTCAAAAATTATTTTTAGAATAATTTTTATACACAAAATAGTCCTACAAATCTTTCTGCATAAACACAACATGTTTGGACGTGTAAAGGTTGCAAAAACACAAAATAGTCCTACAATTTTTATACACAAAGGGCATGGTTGCAAAGGTTTCATTTTCCTGATTCCAGGAATATAAAAATTTGCAAAATTTGGACGTGTAGAACTAATGTTATGAATTTTTCAAAATCAACCATCTAATAGATTATTTTCTGTTTTTAAAAAACAGGCATGGCCACATGCCTTATTCTTATTGGTCTGTACCGATTCGGCAGGATCGCGCGATGTGGATTGTTGGGTCTAAAGTAAATCGCACGAAACACAACACACGATACCGTTTTGACTAGGATCTAATATCAGCCAATAAATCAGCATCTAACGGCTTAGAGCGCAACAACCAGAGATGGGCGACGCTGGGCGACGGTGAGCGGCGGCGCGGCTCTGTCAGCGGTGGTCTGGCGCAACTAGGAAGCAAGGGAGGTAATGGAGGGGATTACCATGCTCGCATGATCGCAGTGAAGCTCAAGGTGGTTGTCGTTTGTCGAGGGGCGCACGAGGTTGCCGATAATCGCTCGCTGGAGTTCACGACGGCGTCGGGCACGCACGGGTCTGGTCGAAGACGAAGCTACAAGGCACGCTAGGACAATGGAACGGTGCCGTTCGACGCATAGGAGAGTGGTGAGTACAGGAGCATCAATGAGAGGGGGAGGCGCGGTCGGAGTTTACCTGTAGAGGTCGCCGAAGTTGCAGCAGACAGCGGTGGTGCTCACTCGTCGTTGTTGCCGAGCCTCTAGGGCGCGCGCGTGCATGCAGTGAGTACTGGTAGGTTCAGGAGATGCTGGCGATCAAGCTCGTGTGTGTCCGGGGCAAGGGGATGGTCAGGCGTCGTCGGAATTCAACGGGGAACTCGTCGGAGGTAGTGACAGAGCAAGGAAAATTCAGCACAGCCTGGTGGCGTTCAGGTGCGAGCGAGCGAGGGGAAAGAGAGGGGAGAGGGGAGCGCTTAGTAGGGAATGGTTGCGGGGAGTTTTAACCACGGCAGTAACGCGAATTGAAGCAGTCTTCAATGGCAGAAACGGCGAAGTGAGGAGCGTGGTCACCGCGGGGTGGAGATGTCGACATGACGTGGATGTGGGTCCAGTTAGTCAGCGGGGTTGGGGGTGGGGTACATGGTGAGAAAAGAACTTGCGGGGGAGGGAGAGAGTGCCGAGTGGGATGGGGATTGGGCCTGCTGGGCTGGAGTTTTCTGGGCTTGTTGGGTTTGATCCCTTTTCTATTTTTTTCTATTTTCTTTTTCAATTTTTCTGTTTTGATTTTATTCAAATGATTCAAACACTCATTTGTTTTCAAATCTTTCCCAAATTTTTAGTAGGTTTTTATACTGTTTTAACAATGTATTTTAAAGTCCATTTTAGAATATTTTTCTTATATTCTCTTATGGTTTTTATTATTTATTTAAATTAGACATTTGTGTTTATTTAAATAGGATTTAAATATGGTTCCAATCCATATTATTTTATTCAAATGATTTAAACATCTGTTAAATTCAAATGTTTCTCAAACCTTTTTAGTAAGTTTGTACCGCTTAGTAATGTGTTTAAAATTCCATTTTAGAATATTCAAATGTTCTTTTATGGTTTAATATTTATTTAAATGAGGTCTGTGTCTTGATTCAAACTATTGGTTCAAGCTTCCATTTGAATTCAAATTTCACCAAACCTTTTCAGTAGGTTTAAACTATTGATTAGTGTGTTTAAATAATTCACTTTGAATTATTTCAAACATTTTATTATGATTTAATATTTATTTAAATGAGGCTTTTATTTAAATATAATTTTCATATGGTTAAATCCCATATAATTTTATTTGAATAATCTTTATTACTTTATTTTTTATTTGAATTATCTTTATTCCATTTGCTTATGGATTTAATTCAAGTTTTAAATTGTCTTCTAAATAATTTTCTTGTGATTTATTATTTAGTTTAGGCAATTTGTCTTTATTTAAATAAAATTTAATATGGTGTAATCCATATGATTTTATTTAAATAATCTTTTACTTCTTTTATTATTCAGTAAACTTTCATTTGTTTATGGATTTGGCCAAGATTTAATTTGTCTTTTAAATATTCCTTATTTATTTATTTCTTTCTTTGCCTTATAAAATCCATATCTTTATATTTATAGATCCAAACTTGTTGATTCCAAGTTGTATAATTTTATTCAATATTTGTTTATTCTTTTAAATCCTTTTAAGATCATTTTGCTCACAATTTGGTATTTATTTTAGCTAGGAGTTTTATTAGCCTTGGAAATTATTTCCTTTTATCTTATTAAATTTATAAGTTTTTATCCATGGCTCCAAATTGAATGAAACCAATTTCTATGGTTTTATAATATTTTTGTTTATCATTTTTGATCATTTAAAAATGTTTGTTGACAATTTTTTATATGGAACAAATCCATAGTCTTAGAGAGATCTTGGAAATAATTCATTCCATTAGGGTTTAGGGTTTTGGTTTAACTTTTCCAAGTGTTTAAATTTCAAGATACATTCTCTAATGAATTATTTAAATTTCAAGATACATTCACTTGATTGAAATTTTGTTGGATGCCCTTTTCATTCAAAATTTGATCAAGAAGGGTTTTGATATAACCATTTAGAAGCAAAAAGTTTCTTTTCACCATAAATTTCAACAATTGTTTCTTTTGTTTATTTATTTTTCACATTTCAAAATTTGGAAAATTTTGGGATGTGACAGGCTACCACCCTTAAAAGAAAACTTGTCCCGAGATTTGGGAAGGCTAGCGGTTACAAGTTGGCTTCAAGACAACTAGGGTACTGCCACCCTTAAAAGATTTTTGACTAGATTACATCTTGGCTTACTTGAGATCTTGATGTATCTTCTCTAGACAGGTGTTTGCATAGTGTCCTTTGTTTCCACATTTAAAACATGTGACAAGGTTGATGTCTTTCATAGGTTTGCTTGTCCTGTCTTATTTTCTAGACAATGTGATTCATAATGGCCTAGCTCTTTGCATTTGTGGCACATCACTTCGCTAATGTCCTTCTTCTTTTTGGGTATCACTATCTCTTGTTTGTTTTCTTGGATCTTCTTATTTTCTGGACATTCATTGGCATAGTGTCCCTTCTCTTTGCAATTGTGACATTTCTCCTGGATAATGTCTTTCTTGCTGGGGTTGGGGCATTTCTTCTTTTTCTTGGGTTTCTCCAAAGCTAGGAGGGCTCTTATTTCATGCTCTTCATATTTCAGCTCAAAGGTGGGAAAACTCCTCAGTTCCTTGAACGATTCCTAGGATAACGTCCATGTTTCCTCTTTTGTCCACCATGGTGAGTTACAATGTATGGAGGGGCAAACTGAGATTTGACTTTGTCTTCATACTTCTTGGTATGGAGATTTCCAAACATTTGATGTTTCCCATCTTGTTTCATCTGTTGAACTATAGGATAGATGGGGCATTGGATAGGGACATGATTATTTCCTTCACATAGGAAACATGTAACTTGAGATGTGGGGCATTGTTTAGTTGGATGTTTCTCTTCACAATTAGGGCATTGGTCCATATGCTCTTTGTAAGTGTGTCCTATGACTCCACAAATTTTGCAAGCTTGAGTTCCTTCTATAATATCATCCTGGATATCATTGTTGTCACAATCACTTTGGGAAAGGCTATTTCTCATGTTGATTATTTGATTGGTCATCCTTTGCAACAATTGAGATTGGGTTTCCAAGAACTTTTGCATGCTGGGTCTAACTCAATGTTGTTGGCTAAAAACGGAGTTGTCACTTGATTCAACTGGGTTTGGGTTGCTAGTAGTTGTTCTCTCATGTGCATCTCTTGGTTGTTGTGGTCGTCACCATCCTTGATGTTGGAGTCTCTTGGGGAAGTCATCTGTTTGGGTTGGAATGGGATTAGAGTAGGTAGAAGATTCCAAGAGAAATATTTCTACTTACACGCAACAATTCACATAAAGCAACGTGCAAGCAATCACAATCATGCATTCCACTCAAACAACAGGATCCAACCATATTTTTAGGCAACAAAATATTTTTTCTACACCACATAAGTTGGTGTGATCAACAAATCGATCTAAACTAAACACTAGTATGGTGGTCCAACTATAGGGTTCACTTGGGATCATTTCATTCTTCTTGGTTGTTTCTTCATGAACAAAATCATGGTATCCTTGGAAAAATTCTTGCATCTTGGTCACAAAGATTCAAAGGTGATGATGGTTCTTTCTATATTGTGTTTCCTTAGTCTACAAGTCTTGAGTAGTATTTCTTATCTCACTTGTAGTCCTTAGTGATGTCCAAGTTGAAGTCCTTGGTGAAACTGAAGTGGAAGTCATTGGTGATGTTGAAGTCTTTGCTCATGGTGTAGTTCTGTCCATCAAGTTGAAAAGGAAAAGATGTAGATTTAAAACAAAAAGGTTGAGGAAAGAGTTTACAAGATTGTTTGTAAATAAGTTTGGAACAAATTCAACTCCTATTTTTTTCTAAGGGGTTTTGTCCAATCTTAGGGTTTCAATCCTACAGGCAACACCGTGCTCTGATACCATCTGTAGAGGTCCCAACCTGATAAGGTAGAGATCCATGTGTTTACAATGCTAGTCCTTGGATCAATAGCTAGCATCCACAGTTTAAGATGTAATATCAAGAAATAAAGGTCATATTACAACTTATAACCAGGAATAAAATAATTCATTACATCTTACATACCTCATTTGGCTATCTCATTACAATGCAGCGGAAATAACTATGTAGCATGGAGTCCTTTATCTTCATATGCCACAGGCAATCATGTTGGTTCTAGACTTGTAATCCTATTTAACACACTTCACTAACATCAAACAAACCTGCAACATAATAAGTTATAGCCACAAGGGTCAATACATTTGAATTGTATTGGCAAGTGATCCTATGGTAGAATAGTGGTATCTAACATCTATATGCATTTGGCTAAGTGTAGCTAAGCCTTGCTTTGCTCAAAATAAGTTTTCATTATTAGTTGAAAACACTAAGTTTTGTTTATAAAAATCACCCAAGGAGCTACCAATAAAAATTGGTGGTCCTTTACCCTTGTTCAACCACAGGTTTTTAACTTAGAAATTGGGATAAGGAGATCCTTGATAGTTTCAATGTCTTGATGCTCAAATTGTCCATTGCCACGGACATGACTAAGTACATAGATTTTACTCTCTCGAGAGGTGTGCACTTTCCCCACAAGACTCGACATGCATCGAGACAAGATCTTTCAAAAGCCTTCCCTGAGACCAAATGGCCGCGTTTCAACCTAATACCCCTACCACCTTCTGTCCATCTGGCTAAGTTATTGCAACTTATATGATCCAGGCAGAGCCCATATTGCCATGTGGCGGCACTAGGGTACTACCACCCTTAAAAGAAATTTTGTAGGGTTACATTGATGGTTCACTTGACTATGGGTTCAATAATTGATATCCAAACAAGGAATCCTTATTTGACTCAACTGTGTTAACTAATTCCTGCCATCCACATCATCTAATTCTTCAAGGGTTCCATACATGTCTATGTGGTTCACATGTCCTTTCTGGGCCACATTGGAATTGCTTTCATTGGAGTTTCTAGCATCCTTTTTTTTCTTCTCAGGACAGTCTGATGCATAGTGTCCAAGTTCCTTACAATTATAGCACTACAACTGGCTAATGTCTTTCTTCCTGGGATTGCCATGTTGGTTCTGACTAAGGTCATCTCCATTATCAGTATCATTCCCATTATTGTCACTTCCATTGTTTTTGTGGTGATGCTGATGTGGTCCAGAATCTCCATTGCTCTTTTTGAATGAACGCTTCTTTTGTGATGGTCCTTAGTGATACTTGAGGTTATGATTCCTCTTTCTGTTCTCAACTTGATTCATCTTGTTTTCCAAGATGGTGGCTTTGTCACAAAGTGATTGATAAGTTGGGACATAAGCAACAGACAGCTGCAGGTTTAACTCATCATTAAGTCCTTCGAGGAATTTATCTTTCCTCTTAGCATCTGTATCGACTTCATCCGGTGCATAGCGTGCCAGATTGTTGAACTCCTCAATGTACTCAGCCACACTGCGATGATGTTGTTTAAGATTGTGGAACTTCTTTTTCTTCAAGTTCATCACTCCGGATGAGATGTGAGCTGTACGGAAACCATCCTCAAAAATAGCCCAAGTCACATCCTCAAGGGGAGTGGTGATCTGAAAGTTGTCCCACCATGTTGTTGTTGGCCCTTCGAGCAGATAGGCTGCAAACCTAACTTTTTCCTCTTCGGTGCATCCAACAGTCACTAAGTCCTTGTTCACCGAATGTAACCAGTCATTGGCTACCATTGGATCAGTTATTCCAGAGAACCTTGCAGGCCTTAGTTTTAGAAATTTGGTGAGCATGTCAAGTGCTGGAGGATTATTTTCATAAAGAGCTTTAGCAAATTTGGAAAAGTTAAACTCATAATATTGTCCATCAAACTTGGTTAAAACTTTCTCCTTCTTACAATCTCTAATTGATCCACAAGTGTTCAAGAAAGGTCTACCAAAAACGATAGGACAAGTTTTACTAGCTTCTGAACCAAGCACTAAAAAATCAGCAGGATATTTAATCTTACCACAAAGAACTTCCACATCTCTTACAATGCAATTGGGCACACCGTCTCTATATTATCAAGGTGAATAACCACATCAATGTCCTCAAGTTCACAAGGACCAATTACATGCATAATTTCCATGTAAATCTCATAAGGAATATTACTAGAACTAGCACTAATATCACATAAACCATAATAGTAATGATCACCAATTCTATCAGAAAGCATAGGGACAGTAGCTTTCGTAGCTTTACTAGGATGAGAGACAATATTAGAAGCATCTTTACAGAAGATAATGTGCCCATCTTCTACAATTTTAGTGACAAGATCTTTCACAATGGCTACTACTGGTTCAACATTTATTTGTTCATCAGGTTCAACAACTTTCTTTGTACTTTTGATAACCACATTAGCCATAATAGAATGTTCCTTTACCTTGGCATGAAAAGGAATTTTATCAATATAAGGTTCAGACAAAATAGGATCAACGGTACAAACTTCAGTGTTTCTAACAGGAACATGATTAACAACATCTTTATAAGGTGCATGGTACTTGTCCCACTTATTTTTAGGAATTTCTATATAAGAGGCAAAGGCTTTAAAACAATTGGAAATACTTTGAGAATCAAGACCATACTCAGTACTAATATCATGAAAGTCATTAGTTCCCATAAAATATTTAATGCATTCATAATCATAATTTATACTTGACTTTCTTCCTTTATCATTCTCCCATGCTTCAGTGTTTTATTGAATATGGTCTAGAAGATCCCATTTAGCTTTTTCCTTCATACGTGTGAATGATCTAGAACAAGAAGCATCTAATAAATATTTATCATGAAGAGAAAGCCTTTCATAAAAGTTATTAATAATAATATTGTTAGGGAGTTCATGAAAAGGACATTTAAGAATTAGTAATTTTAATCTCCCCCAAGCTTGGGATGTACTCTCTCCATCACGAGGCCAAAATTTATATATTAGATTCCTATCCTTATGAATCTCACTGGGAGGATAGAATTTGGAATAAAAGAGAGGTACTATTTCCTCCCATTCCATAGATTGTCCATTCTTTAGCAGCTTATACCATTCTTCAGCTCTTCCTTTCAATGATATGGAGAGTAACTTCTTCTTAACCTGTTCAGTTGTGATACCTGCACACTTAAACAACCCGCATAATTCATGGATAAAAAGCAAGTGATCACCAGGATGGATAGTTCCATCCCCAAAATAATAATAATCCATAACACGATCAACAATTCTTGTAGGTATCTTAAAAGGATATATCTCAGCAAGTGGTTCATCTACTACACTAAAAATGGTAGTAGCTTTACCAAATACGAAACCAAGTGGGTTATCCATATTGGAAACAAAGTAGCAAATAGAATTAAAAAGTAATACTCATAGTAGAAGTTTCCTTTACCAGTTCCACTCTTCAATAGCGCTTCACTCCCTGGCAACTGCGCCACAAAATAGTCTTGATGACCCACAAGTATAGGGGGTGTATCATAGTACTTTCGATAAATATTAGTGTCGATCCCAACAAGGAACAGAAGGTGTTGACTAGTGGTTTGGAGCAGTAAATCTCTATAAATACTTAACAGACGGATTTTTAGGGTTTTTTGATAAAGCAAGGAAATAAAGTACAAGTAAATAAAGACAGAAAATAATTGTAGAAAGTGGCCCAATCCTTTCTTAGCAAAGGACAAGCCGGTGGTAATACTTATGAGGACCGAAAGTTCTCGAGGACACATGGGAATACTGGCAAGTGCTTTCATTTCATATGGATGATTAATCTTCTTTGGTTTGATAAGTGTTGTGTGGGTAAACCTGTGCTAATGTACTGACCTTACTTGGACTAATACATACTTGTGATTAAACCCCTTGAAAGCATCCGCAACTACAAGAAAGTAATTAAGATAAAAACCTAACCACAGCCTTAAAATCTGAGATCCTACACTCCCTTGTGCAAAGGTTTCCTAACGGGGGTTCAGGTTTCTGTCACTCCGGCAACCCCACAATTAGTAGCCAAATACACAATTCATTCCCCTAGGCCCATAAATGGTGAAGTATCTTGTAGTTGACGTTCACATGAAACCACTAGAAGAATAGCACCTCGACTTAAATATTAAACCATTGAATAATACCTCAACACAATAACACTACTAACAACAAGACTTCTCCCGTGTCCTGAAGAACTAAACGAAATACTCATGAGACATCATATGGATCAAGATCAGAGATGATATGATGATGAATAACAATCTGAACATATACAATAATTCAATGTTTCCACTCACAAGCATCAACTACAATAGTAATTAACACCAGGAAAGTTTCTCCTAAGAACTATGCAAGATTCAACGCAATTGTTACAGCGGGATGGAGTGGTGATGATGGTGCTGGTGGAGATGGTGGTGTGGATGATGATGATGATCTTGATGAAGTCTAGCTTGATGGCGGTGTTGATGGCGACGATCTCCCTCTCCGAGAAGGAATTTCCCCGACATAAATGTATCTGTCGGAGAGCTCTTTCTCTCTCTGTGGTTTCCGCCCCGCAGAGGCGGTGGAATCTTTCTATGATTGTTCCACGGACTTTAAGGTTTCGAAAGGAAGAAATAGGCGAAAGTGCAGAGCCATACGTGTGTCAGGGCAGCCACACCCCCTGTAGGTGCGGCCCAGGGTGGCTTGCACTTGGGGGGTGTGGGCCCCTATGGCCCAACTTCGCCTCCCCTTCTAGCTTCCTTCTTCTTATGGAAAAATATGATTTTCCGTAGTTTTTCTGGTATTTTTCTGATCTTCGCGAAAACTGCATCTAGACACCACTTTTTCCATCAGAATCCTAACTCCGGCATTCATCCTCCAAGAATCATCCAACATGCAAAAACGGATGAAATAACATAAGTATCACCTCTTAATAAGGAATATATCAATGAATAGAAGAAAATTATGATATAGAATGGTGATGCAAATTGGACGTATCACCCACCAACATGGGGGAGTCTTCATACCAGTAGCACACTTATGATTGGGGTGCTTCTTCTTCTTCTTCTCCACGAGGGCCTAATTATGATCATTCTTATGATGATCCACCGGCTTGGAGTTACTACCCATGTTTTGATTGATCTCCACTTGGGACAAAAGCCTAAGCTTGGGGGGAGGTATACCACCATCACACTCATCTACATATCATGTTCCGTCGGTACTTTGCATATCCATGTTTTGCTTTCTTTTTAGTTTTTGTTTCTTCTTTCCAAAACACAAAAAGACCAAAAATATTTTTGTTGTTTCTCTTTGCTTTCTTCTTTATCTTTTAGCTGTGGTTTGCTATAAGAAAAATCCAAAAAGATTTTGCTTTGTTTGCTTTTTCCTTCAGTTCTTGTTTTAAAAAAAATCGAAAACCCAAAAATATTTGTTGTTCTTTTCTGGTTTTGTAAAGTTTGTTCTAGGATTTAGCAGTCCTCATTGACTTCTTGGAGTTTGGGTTTCATATTATTATTCAAGCCACACGAGTGAAAGGCAATGATGATTTATGATAACTCGAGGTGTGGTAAGAGGCTGGTAATGAACTCTATTTGTTTTCATTCTTGTACATATACTCATCATTGTGGGCATGCTTAGTCTGTTCGTGTAGGGTGTATGTTATTTAATTGATGCTTAGTAGTTCTTGCTCTCTTATGATTAGCTCCAACATTCTAATAGTTTGTAGCATGTCATATAAATGTTTGCTTGCATTGTTCTATTCATAACTTGGTATGACATTGTGGTATCCTCCTCTGAATTTTTATTTGAATCGAATTGGCACACGCTCATGCATACAAATATTTTATTATGAATTTAATAATTTAATTTGCCATTAAAAGTAATTAAATTAATACAGCAATTTTTATATTTCAAAAATTGTATCTAACAGTATATTAATGTCGTATATGAAATTATGAATCCATATATACTTTATTTGTATTTTTTGGATCTACAAATAATTTATTATGATTTAATTAGTCTAAAAAGTCTATTAAACCATTTAAATTATTACAATACAATTATACAGTAAAAGTTAGATCTAATCTTGTATTAATATTCTACATAATTTTATGAATCCGTAGATATATTTTTGCAATTTTTGGCCTTATAAATATTTTTCTATGAATTATACAAGATTGGGAAAAATTCTGGCTATTTTTAATACGAAACTATTTAAACAAATTGACCGCGCTGACTGTGCAGTTGACTGCTGACCTGGCGATGACGAAGCGGCAACGCGGCGCTGACCTGGCTATGGACGTGGTGCTGGTGGGGCAGAGTGACGAGGATGGCCACATGGCGTAACCAGGTTGGTCGGTACCCCTTCGCTCGTTATTTTAATCTGGATCACCAGATGTGGATCCTACGGCTGCTGGTGATCTAGGCTTAGGCGGCGGTCAACAGCGATGGGAACGGTGGCTTGGGCGGCGGCAGCGCTCAGATGTCGGTGGTGGAGGCGGTTCTGGTGGCCTCCGGAGACGGCGGAGTAGGCGACAGGGTGCAGATCGTCTCGGCGAACCCTATGGCGCGCTCATGTTCGCTGTTTGCTTCCTGGAACAGCCACGACATGCAGATTGAGTGGCAACGGTCGGTGGAGCTCCGACGAGCTTGCGTGCTCGCTGTGCTGCGCCTGCGAGGGGGGAATCAGGGTGAGGAGACGCGGTGCAGGAGGGGGGAATCAGGGTGAGGAGACAATGGGGTAAAGAATAGGGCTCGGGGTGCTCGAAATCAACAACAGGCTTGACCTCCCGAAGCTCCTGTAATGGCGACGGCGGCTCAAGATCCAATCGACTCGGTGCTAGGGCTTCCAGGATTTTTTCGAAAGGGGAAAAAGCTTGCAGGGACGAGGGATTATATGGGGGTCCAGCCTTGTACGAGGGGGCAACAAATCAGGCATGAATCGGACGGATTCCTCATGGAATTTGGTTCGGGAGAAGGTCCTGTTCTTGCCGGTCTCCTGCGCCGGAGGTTTGGGATGAGGGCGGGGTCCACCCGTCAGCGAGGCAGAGAGGAGGGAGGCCGAGCGGGCTGGCAGCTGGGATGCTCTAGGCCGGCCCATTGGCGCTGCGCTGTGCGACGCATGCTGGGTAGCGGCGACAAATAGAGGAGACGAGGGAGTGGGTTGGGCCGGGGTGGTCCGCGGGGTAGGTTAGTTTTTTTTGTTTATTCTTTTCTGTTTTTTTCTATTTTCTTATTTCCTTTATATTTTTTTCATATGATCGCCAAATGAGTTGATTCTTGTCTCCAAAATTTTCTAAAATTATGTATATCATCATAGGATCCTTTGTAGCAATAGTTTTCATATTTAAACAAATGGATTCATAAAACCTTGTTTGTAGTCTTGTAGGAGTAGTTTTGGTAATTTCAAAATAGGGTTTGCAAACGGTGATTTAACTTAAGAACTTGTATTAATGGAAGGTTCACAGATGAGAATTCAAACAATTTTCTTGGGTTTGTTCAAAACATGGCAGTCATAGTAATCCTCTTCTTTTACTATGGTTTAGTAAAATATCAATCAAAAACAAAAGTTTCTTTTCATTCAAAATTTCAACAAGATTAAGCAATCCAATCAACTTAATAATTTTATTTTAACATTCCAAATTTAGGAAAAATTCGGGATGCTACAGGGAGGCTGCCCCACTGTTGTGGAATCTGCTTGTGTTGTTGCTCATCCTGATACTGAACCAATCCTAGCTTCTGTTGGGCAAACTAAGGCTTCGGGAGGCCGCCCCGTTATTGCCAGAACTGCTGGTCTTGTTGCTCACCCTACTACTGATCCAATCCCTACTGTTGTTTCCAGAAATGTTGTCTTGGGTGTTGGTCCTCCTTGAACCCATGTTTAAGTTTAGCATGCTGTTGCTGCCGCCGTCGAGGCTAATCTAAGACCAGTTGTTGCAGAACAAGCCCATGGTCTAGACTCTGATATTGTCATCGAACCTCTTGGTGGTCTCAGTACTGAGGAAACTGGTGATGGCAAGGTACACTTTCGTATCGGTGTCTAGAAGTTCACTGCAAAATTAGATGATGGCACAGAAAAAATAGTCGACGACATTGATGTATCCGTTGGCACATATGATCCTGAAGTGGTACAGATATCTGAACTGATAGCAGCGTTACATGAGAAGGTGGAGTGGGGGGTCCTCCCAGGAAGCACATTTGACATTTTTTGCTTACAACAACATAAAGGCTATAGAATTAAAAGATGATAGATATTTAGCCGTACCGATAAGTAGGATGAGTCGAACTAGACGGGAAGTGTAAATGTTCACGCTCCTGCTAACGGTTGGACATGAATTTCAGGTCGGCAATGATAAAGACGAACTTGTAGAAAACATGATTGACCTGATGGAGGACCTCGCTCGACATGGTTCGAGTGACAGTAGCTTTGAACATAGGAGAGATTTACAGGGGAGAAACATAATGAGGAGCAGGAAGAGCATCCCCAAAAAGAGCACCCCGAAGAAGGGCATCACCAAGCAGACCACGCTAGAGAAGAGGACACCCAAGAGTTGCATGAAAAAAGGCACCACTCCACAGAGTACGCCCCTGAGATCCGGTGATAATGCAACACCGAACAGAAGCAACAAAAAAGATAACAGGGCCAAACCGGTGGTGAACGAGGTGGTGAACACACCCAGGAGCAGCAGCAAAAAATCTAAGGTGGCTTGCACAGAGGATACCACACCCAATAGTAGCGGCAAAAATGCTAGCTTGAAGAGGAACACGCCGCAGAGGTCCTGCAATAATGCCGGCGCGAAGGAGAACACACCCAATTGTGGAAGCAAAAATGCTAGCTTGATGGGGAACACGCCACAGAGGTCAAGCAATAATGCCGCCGGGAAGGAGAAAACACCCAATAGTGGCAGCAAAAGGGCTAATTCAAAGGGGAACACGCCGCAGAGGTCACGCAATGATGCCGTAACGCAGGAGCCAACACCCGTGAGGGGAAATAGGAAGGATATCACACCGAGTAGTAGTAGCAAAAAGGTTAGTTCAGTGAGGAATGCAACACAGAGGTCAAGCCCTAATGGGGCTACCGTCATGGATGATACCATCAGGAAGGATTCCATCTGGAAGGAGGATGTACAAAAGAAGAGAAAGAGGGTTATGTACAGTAGAGATGAAATAGAATCTGATTACTATTTGTCTGTCGACGAACATGTGATGCATGACAGTGTAAGACCACCCCCTGTGGTTGCAGCAGCACCAACAGAGCGTCTGAGAGAAAACAGAGTTGACGGGGAGGTAGATTGGGATAATGTTCCGGTCCATGTAGTTGCAAATGATGGTGCAGCCCCACCCCTGAGAGTCAATACAATGTGTGCAGTGCTAGGCATTGGTGAGGATGGTGAAGATTCTGAATTAGATATAAAATATGGCACTGTGGAGCATCAAGAATCCGGTGATGATGAGATCGACGAGACACTTATGGATGGGGCTGGCATTACAGTTGATGACTTGGGTCCCGATTTAGAGAGGTGATACATGACCACGAGGATCCTATAATTTATGTTGGCATCGAGTTCAGCATCATGCATGAGTTCAGGATGTCATTCTGGAATTTTTGTATCAAGGGGGAGTTCGATGTTCATATACTGAAGAACACTGCCCAAAGGTATGAGGCGGTTTGCAGGTTAAAGTTGAAGAACAGACAGGTGGTGATACCTTGTCCGTGGAGGATCGCAGCCATAGCCCTACCCACGTCAAAGAAAATTTGGGTATCTTGGCAATGAATGGAGCAAACCATTTCAACTTTATCATTTTCACTCTATAATATAAGTAAAGTTGATGTGCAAGATCTTTCTGGCAACTCCGCTTATGCTGTAAATTAATCTGTGTTGCAGGTGAACAAATTGGGCCCTCCCCACATGTGTGCGACAGGGAGCATGCTGAAATCCTCGATGGATGATATGGAGTGGGTGGCTTTACAAGCTATGTCCATACTAAAGCATAACCCTAGGAAGACCGCGAAGAATATTCAGAATAAACTCCTTGCTCATTACAACATTGTCCTACTGTATTATACAGTTTGGAAAGGTAAAGAGAAAGATCTGAAAATCTTGCATGGGGATTGGACTAATAGCTTCAGGATGCTGTACAACTTCAATGCTGAGGTACTAGGTGTCTAAGGAGTGATGTGGAGATCGACACTAAATCGGAAGGTGGAGATTAACACTAAATAGGAAGGAGGATGGATGTAGGCCATATCTGAGCGTAGACAGTACTGTCTTAACTGGCAAATGGAAAGAGTGCCTGGCATCTGCTACATCATTGTATGGTCACAAATGGATGTTCCCAGTGGCATTCGGGCTGTTCGTTATAGAGATAGAGGAAAACTGGGTCTGGTTTATGAGGCAGCTCAAGAGATCTATAGGACAAATGGATCCATTGGATATATCCACAAATGCATGCAAAGGGCTGACGAATGCAATGAAGGAGGTGTTCCTGCGAGATGAGGGTAGAGAATTCCATGCTGATACGCCCAATTTGCATCACCATTCTATATCATAATTTACCTCTATTCATTGATATTTGTGTTATTATGAGGTATTACTTATGGCATTTCATCTGTGTATACATGATGGATGATTCCTAGAGGATGGACTGCTAGAGACCGGATTCTGATGGACAAGACAGCGTTTCGGTGCAATTTCGTGAAGATCATAAAAATACCAGAAAAATATGGAAACATATTATTTTACCGGAAGACGAAGAAAGCCAGAAGGAGGAGCGAAGGGGGGCCTCAGGGGGCCCACACCCCTAGGCGCGGGGCCACCTGACCCTGCGCCTAGGGTGGGTTTGGCCCACCTGCTCGGCCTTCGACTCCGCCCCTTCGCCTAGATATTCCCTATGGAACCCTAATACCAGGGGAGAAACCACAAATAGATTTCCGCTGCCTCTCGGGGGCGGAAAACACCGAGAGAGAAAGATCTCTCTGGCAGTCAGATTTCTACCGGGGGAATTCCTTCCCGAAGAGGGGAGACCATCGTCATCAACACCATCATCAACCTAGGATTCATCAGGATCATCATCATCATCCACACCATCATCTCCACCAGCACCATCACTCCGTCCCGCTGTAACAATTGTGTTGGATATTGCTTAGTTCATTAGGGGAAACTTTCCCGGTGTTGATTACTATTGTTGTTGATGCTTGTGAGTGGAACCATTGGATTATTGTTTATGTTTAGTTTGTTACCCATTATCATATCATCTTTGATCTTGATCCATATGATGTCTTGTGAGTAGTTCGTTTAGTTCTTGAGGACATGGGAGAATTCATGTTGTTAGTAGTGAATCTGTGATGAGTTATTATTCAATGGTTTAGTATTTAAGTTGTGGTGCTATTCTTCTAGTGGTGTCATGTGAACGTCGACTACATGACACTTCACCATTTATGGGCCTAGGGGAATGCATTGTGTATTTGGCTACTAATTGTGGGGTTGCCAGAGTGACAGAAACCTGAACCCCCGTTAGGACACATTTGCACAAGGGAGTGTAGGATCTCAGAGTTTAAGGTTGTGGTTAGATTTATATCTTAATTACTTTCCAGTAGTTACGGATGTTTGCAGGGGGTTTAATCACAAGTATGTATTAGTCCTAGGAAGGGGAGTATGTTAGCACAGGTTCACCCACATAACACTTACAAACACCAGAGAAGAGTGCTCAGCTATTTGAAGAGAAAGCACTTGATAGAATTCCCATGTGTCCTCGAGAACGTTCTGTCCTTATAAGTATTTCCACCGACTTGTCCTTTGCTAAGAAAGGATTGGGCCACTTGTTATGTTTGTTATTTACTTCTGTTACTTGCTCTTTGCTTTGTTGCCTTGTCAGAAAACCACTAAAAATCCATTTGCTAAGTATTCACAGGGATTTCCTACTCCATACCACTGTTCAGCACCTTCTGCTCCTCGTTGGGATCGACACTCCTATTTATCAAAAGTACTATGATACACCCCCTATAATTGTGGGTCATCAAGACTATTTTCTGGCACCATTGCTGGGGAGTGAAGCGCTATTGAAGAGTGGAACTGGTAAGGGAAACTTTCACTGTGAGTATTGCTTTTGTTACTCCTTGTTACTTTGTTTCCAATATGAATAACCCACTTGGTTTTCTGTTTGGGAAAACTATTACCACTTCTATGGTAGTAGATGAACCACCACATGTTGAGATAGATCCTTTTAAGATACCTGCGAGTTTTGTTAATCGTGTTATGGATAATTATTATTTTGGGGATGGAACTGTCCATCCTGGTGATCACTTGCTTTTTATCCATGAATTATGCGGGTTGTTTAAGTGTGCTAGTACCACAACTGAATAGGTGAAGAGGAAGTTACTCTCCATATCCTTGAAAGGGAGAGCTAAGGCCTGGTATAAGATGCTAAAGAATGCACAATCCATGGAATGGGAGGAGATGGCATATCTCTTTACTCTAAATTTTATCCTCCCAGTGAAATCCATAAGGATAGAAGTCTTATATATAACTTTTGGCCTCTTGATGGAGAGAGTATAGCCCAAGCTTGGGGAGATTGAAGTTACTAATGCTTAAATGTCCGATTCATGAACTCCCTAACAATATTATTCTCAATAACTTTTATGCTAGGCTTTCTCTTCATGATAAAGATTTAATAGATGCTTCGTGTGCTGGATCATTCACAACTATGAAGGAATAAGATAAATGGGATATCTTAGACCGTATTCAAGATGATACCGAGGCTTGGGAGAATGACAAAGGAAGAAAGTCAGGTATAAACTATGATTATGAGTGCATTAAATCTTTTATGGCAACTAATAACTTTCGTGATATTAGCAATAAGTTTGGCCTTGATCCTCAAGTTCTTGCGGAATGTTTTAATGCTTTTGCTTCTTATATTGAGATTCCCAAGAAAGAGTGGGACAAGTACCATGCTCCTTATAAAGACATTGTTACCCACGTTCCTGCTAGTATAGAGGTTTGTACTGTTGATCCTATTTTTCCTGAACCTTATGTTGAGAATATCCCTTTTCCCTCCAAGGTAAGGGAACACTCTATTTTGGCTAATGTGGTTAGCAAAAGCGCAAAGAAAACTGTGGGTTTTGATGAGCTGATTGATATCGAGCCTGTAGTAGCTATTGTGAAAGATCTTGTCACTAGAAATATAGAGGATGAGTATATTGTCTTCTATGAAGACACTTCTAATACTATCTCTCATCCTAGTAAGGCTACAAAATCCAGTGTTCCTGTCCTCTCTGTTAAAATTGGTGATCATTGCTACTATGGTTTATGTGATATTGGTGCTAGTTCTAGTGCTATCCCTTATGATCTTTATAGGGAAATTATGCATGAGATTGGTCCTTGTGATCTTGAAGACATTGATGTGGTTATTCACCTTGCCAATAGAGAACAAGTTTGCCCCATTGGTATTGTAAGAGATGTGGAGGTCCTTTGTGGTAAGATTAAATATCCTGTTGATTTTCTAGTACTTGGTAAAGAAGCTAGTAAAACCTATCCTATCATCTTTGGTAGACCCTTCCTTAATACTTGTGGGGCTATCATAGATTGTAGGAAGGAAAAAGTTTTTACTAAGTTTGCTGGAGAATGTTATGAGTTTAATTTTTCTAAATTTGCCAAAACCCCTTATGAAAATGAATTACCTGATGAGGATTTCAAGGTTGAACAATTGTCTTCTATTTCTCTTGCTCCTAACAATGCTTTGTAGTAGTTCATGGAAGATCATGAAAGTGATGCCTTTATAGAGGAAAGATATGAAATTGATGAGGTTTTCCTTCGTCAACCTGAATTACTTAAGCATAATTTACCTGTGGAAGATTTGGGTACCACACTACAACCCAAAGGGGATCCTGTTTTCGAATTAAAACCTTTACATGATGATCTTAAATATGTTTATCTTGATGATAAGAAGATATATCCTGTTATTATTAGTTCTAAACTTTCAGGAAAGGAAGAAGAAAGGCTATTGGAGGTATTGAAGAAGCATCGAGGAGCTATGGGTTATACTCTTGATGATTTAAAAGGAATTTCTCCCACTATATTTCAGCATGCTTTTAATATTGAGCATGATGCAAAACTAGTTTTTGAGCACCAGCGCCGTCTAAATCCTAGAATGAAGGAAGTGGTAAGAAATGAGGTATTAAAACTCCTTGATGGTGGTATTATTTATCCTATTGCTGATAGTCAATGGGTTAGCCCTGTTCATTGTGTTCCCAAGAAAGGAGGAATTACTGTTGTGCCTAATGAGGATAATGAGCTTATATCCCAGAGAGTAGTGGTTGAGTATAGAATGTGCATTTATTTTAGAAAGATTAATAAAGTTACCAAGAAAGATCATTATCCTTTGCCCTTTATTGATCAAATGCTTGAGAGGCTGTCCAAAAATACTCACTTTTGCTTTCTTGATGGTTATTCTAGGTTTTCTCAAATCGCTGTGAAAGCACAGGACCAGGAGAAAACCACTTTCACTTGTCCTTATGGTACTTATGATTCTAGGCGTATGACTTTTGGTTTATGTAATGCTCCTGCTACTTTTCAGAGATGTATGTCTGCTATCTTTCATGGTTTTTGTGAAGAAATTGTGGAGGTTTACATGAACGATTTTTCCGTCTATGGAACTTCTTTTGATAACTGTTTGCACAACCTTGATAAAGTTTTGCAGAGATGTGAAGAAACCAACCTTGTTATTAACTTGGAGAAATGTAATTTCATGGTTAATGAAGGAATTTCTCTTGGAAATAAGATCTCTGAAAGAGGCATTGAAGTTGACAGAGCCAAAGTTGAAGCAATTGAGAAGATGCCTTGTCCTAGGGATATCAAAGGTATTCGTAGTATCCTTGGTCATGCTGGTTTCTATAGGATATTTATTAAAGATTTATCCAAAATTTCAAAGCCCCTTACTAATATTCTTCAAAAAGATGTACCTTTTGTTTTTGATGATGATTGTAAGGAAGCTTTTGAATCTTTGAAGAAAGCTTTAACAACTGCTCCTATAGTCCAACCACCTAATTGGAGTTTACCTTTTGAAATCATGTGTGATGCTAGTGACTTTGCTATGGGTGCTGTCCTTGGACAACGTGTTGACAAGAAGCTGAATGTTATTCATTATGCTAGCAAGACTCTAGATGCTGCTCAAAAGAATTATGCTACTACTGAAAAAGAGTTCTTAGCTATAATCTTTGCTTGTGCTAAGTTTAGAGCTTATATTGTTGATTCTAAGGTTACTATTCATACTGACCATGCAGCTATTAAGTACCTTATGACAAAGAAGGACGCTAAGCCTAGGCTTATAAGGTGTGTGTTGCTTTTGCAAGAGTTTGATCTGCATATTGTGGATAGGAAAGGTGCTGATAATCCTGTTGCTGGTAATTTATCTCGTTTGGAAAACATTTCATTTGACCCTTTGACTGTTAATGATAATTTTCCAAATGAGCAGTTAGCTGCAATAAGGGTAAGTCCACATGAGAATCCTTGGTATGCTGATTATGCTAACTTTATTGTTTCCAAGTATTTGCCTCCAACCTTTACAGCCCAACAAAGAAGGAAATTCTTCTATGATCTAAGGCATTACTTTTGGGATGACCCACACCTATATAAGGAAGGAGTAGATGGCATTATGAGAAAATGTGTTCCAGAATTTGAACAACAAGATATATTGAGAAAATGTCATGGAAGTTCTTATGCAGGACATCATGCTGGGGATAGGACTGCACAGAAGGTTTTACAATGTGGATTTTATTGGCCTACTCTTTTTAAAGATGCAAGGAAGTTTATCTTATCCTGTGATGAATGCCAACGAATAGGTAACATCTCTTGACGCAATGAAATGCCTATGAATTATTCTCTTGTTATTGAACCTTTTGATTGTTGGGGATTTGACTTTATGGGGCCTTTTCCTTCTTCAAAAGGGTATACTCATATTCTTGTTGCTGTTGACTATGTTACAAAGTGGGTAGAAGCCATACCTACGAGCAGTGCTGATGGTAAGACCTCTTTGAAAATGCTCAAATATGTCATTTTTTCTAGGTTCGGTGTACCTAGATATCTCATGACTGATGGAGGCTCCCATTTTATTCATGGGGGTTTTAGAAAAACTCTCGCTAAGTATGATGTAAACCACATAATAGCTTCAGCTTATCACCCCAAACTAGTGGGAAAGTAGAACTTTCCAATAGGGAAGTTAAATCTATCTTGTAGAAGACTGTCAATAGTTCTAGAAAAAATTATGCTAAAAAGTTGAATGACGCTTTGTGGGCTTATAGAACTGCTTATAAAAAATCCTATGGGGATATCTCCTTACAAAATTGTCTATGGGAAAGCTTGTCACTTGCCTTTAGAATTAGAATACAAAGCTTATTGGGCAGTGAAAGAGTTGAATAGATATTTTAGACTTGCTGGTGAGAAAAGACTACTCGATTTAAGTAATCTAGATGAGTGGAGAGGGGAAGCTAACGAAAATGCTAGGCTCTTTAAGGAAAAAGTAAAAAGATGGCATGATAGGAGAATTATCAAAAGGGAGTTCCATGTTGGTGAGAAAGTTCTTTTGTATAGGTCTTAGATTTTTTGCAGGGAAACTACTCTCCAAATGGGAAGGACCTTTTGTTATCAAGGAAGTGTACCATTAAGGTGCAATCAAAATCTCTTCTCTGAAGGATGACATAACACAGGTGGTTAATGGTCAAAGACTAAAACATTATATTTTTGGAGATTCTTACAATGAAGAAGTGGATGTCATTCAAATTGTGACTCCAGAAGAATTTATCAAGAACCAAACACCAGATACTGCAGAGTTCATCTTTGAATAGGTAAAAGTGGTGAAAACAGAAGGTTCATGAAAGTCCAATCTTTTTATATTTTTGATGTTTTTAATACATAAGGGAAGTTACGAGACAAAACTGAAGAGGAAACGGAGCCCGGGGTGGACAAACCCACCCTAGGCGCGGGCCCAGCCTGGACGCGCTTGGAGGGGGTTTGACTCCCCCAAACTCCGTCTCCGCTTCGTTTTTGTGTCAAAACTTTCCTTATGCATTGAATCTTCGTAATATATAACCCCCCAGATCCCCCGAGATTTGTGCATCGTGTTCTCGTCATGTTTTCGTGTTTGACCTGTTTTTGTCAGGAAAATTCTCAGATTTGGAGCCTCAATGTCTTCCTCTGGAATACCCATGGAGGACTCCTCTACGGATATCCTCAACCCGTACTTGTATGATTTGAGGATTCAACCCAAAGAGTTGATCCTCAAAGAGGGGAAGGTATGGATGAAAGAAGTTCAAGTCCCTAAAGGAGAAGGCAACCTAGAAGACATGATGGAAGCAATGGAACAAGAAGTTTTCAGGTACAAGAAGATGGCAGAACGCGAAGTGGATGTTATTCACAAGATAAGTTCAGAACTCATCACCAAGCATGAGAGAGAAGTTGCTAAGCTCCGAGAAGAGATCTTCTCACTCCATCAAACCACCAATCAGTTGCAAGAGCAGCTCTATGACATACAAAATCAAAATTCTGAGTATGAAGCTAGATTTGATTGCATTAGCTCTGCTGCTAGTTTGAGGATTGTAGAAACAAATACATCCTTTTTGGATGGGTAACCCTTGCCTTGGAAGTTTGATGATGACAAGATACCACCACCACTAAAGGAGTAATTCGTCATCAGGTTTGGCATCCCCTTGGCTTGTTCCAAGCTTGGGGGAGTGCCACGGTATCACGACCACTATCTATTATCTTTTACCTTTTCAGTGGATTCATATCTGTGGTAGAGGGATTATCTTATAGTTTGGTTTGCATGTGGAAGTATCTCTCGTTTAGTTGATTATCTATGTATCCCTTGGTGTGAGTGCCTTTATTGTAATATTAATGAGAAGTCTCATCTTTTACTTTTTGCACTTCTTATTTTAGTTTGCAACCTCTATTATATGATGGATCTTGTTGTTCAGTATTGGCACAACTCTGGGATCATCAATTGGATCTAAATTGGTTTTGGCAAACCATGTTCTGGTTAGTGGCTTTAGTTTGAAAGAAAAAGAAAGAGAGGAAAAGGCTTACAGGTATTTGGTATCATTTGTTTTCTTTCTTGTTGGCTCATAGGCTTAGTATTCTTTATTTAAGATTCTTTTTTGTCTTCAAGGAAGATTGCATGTTTGGCTTTATTACTTGTATGTTTTCTTGCTTCTTTCAACTCTTTTGCTTTCTACCCAGCCTTGCTAGCCAAAAACCTGTTTTGAGAAGACATACTTCTCATGTTTCCAAAACCCTTTGAACCAAAAACTTTTGCCACTTGTGTCCACCATAACTACCTAATAGCTATTGATATTCCTAGTAAATTCTCAAGTTTAATCTACCTTTCAAATTAAAAAGTATTTTGTTATGTGAAAACTAGTTAGTAAATCTCTCACGAACTTGATCGCACACTTTATTTACTCGCCCCTAATAAACTTGAACCATTGTGGACATCGAAGTTGTATATGCTTGCATCTATACGTTGGAATTAGCATAACCGTGTTGTCACGGGGAACGTTTTCAACATTGCACTTGTACTCTGTACACAGTTGATATTGTGTTATTTTGTTTATGGATGTCAACGGTGTGAAATAAAGAGGGAACTTGTAAGTCCATGGAGTTTGTATTCTGTATTAGAGAAACACCTGTGCCACTAGCCTAAGCCATGCTTAATCATGGTGGAAACTTGCAGCATCACCATAGTGAGTCATCTATGAAGCATCCTCAATAAAAAGCTATGCATATGGTAAATAAAAAGATTGCTGAGATGCTCATTGTCTGCTTGCCTTGTCATTTTGGTCATGGGAAAGCTCCTGTACCATGTGAAAGGGGTACCACATTGGCGGTTCTCAATCATATGCAAATACTTACAATGACAAGAACTTACCTGGAACCAAAGTTGAGTATGTATGAGGAGTGGGCCTCATATTCAAGGGACATGAGATTGCCAACTTATATTTCATCAAGCATATACTCCATCTTTGTTCACTTTAACCTTAATCATCTCAAGATTCTTATGATAGGGGCAATGAGGGCTCAAAGCTAGTAAGTACCATAATGTTTTGGAAGCTCTTTATGACTTGTAATCCCTGCTACCCTCTAAGAAGGAACCTTTCTCCCAGTTAACAGTTGAGTCAGTAAACCTACTTCCTCTCTATCTCCAGCAAGCTTTTGAGTTGTTGTGTTTCAAGCATTCATATGGTGATTTATTAAATCATGTTCTTTATCTCCCTTGTTTGCACAAAACTCTTAACTATTGAGTATTACTTTGAAAGCCTTCACTTGTGAAAAAAACCATTTTGAGCAAAGAGTGCTCCTGTTTTGAAACTTCTACAAAGAGCTTTTGGGAAACTGTTTACCGGGTGTTCTCTGACCAAGAACAAGTTTGCCAACTCCAATTATGATTTATCTTTATGCATCTCTATTTGTGACTGTTTTAATTTCTTGCAAGCTAAGTTATATAATGGTGAGTTGCTTTCTTCTATGAGTTGTGCAATGGTAAGTGTGATGCTTCTTGTTCGTATTCTTTTATCGACACTTCACTCCATAAACATGTGGACATGTTTACTGAGCTCAGTATTCGCTTGGGGACAAGCAAACTCTAAGCTTGGGGGAGTTGATGTGCCCAATTTGCATCACCATTCTATATCATAATTTACCTCTATTCATTGATATTCGTCTTATTATGAGGTATTACTTATGGCTTTTCATCTGTTTATACATGTTGGATGATTCCTGGAGGATGGACTGCCGGAGTCTGGATTCGGATGGAAAAGACGGCGTTTCGGTGCAATTTCGCAAAGATCAGAAAAATACCAGAAAAATATGGAAACATATTATTTTACCGGAAGACGAAGGAAGCTAGAAGGAGGAGCGAAGGGGGGCCTCAGGGGGCCCACACCCCCTATGCGCGGGCCCACCTGACCCGCGCCTAGGGTGGGTTTGGCCAACCTGCTCGGCCTCCGACTCCGCCCCTTCGCCTATATCTTCCCTACGGAACGCTACCACCAGGGGAGCGACCACAGATATATTTCCGCCGCCTCTCGGGGGCGGAAAACACCGAGAGAGAAAGATCTCTCCGGCAGTCAGATTTCTACCGGGGGAATTCCTTCCCGGAGAGGGGAGACCATCATCATCAACACCATCATCAACCTAGGATTCATCAGGATCATCATCATCATCCACACCATCATCTCCACCAGCACCATCACTCCGTCCCGCTGTAACAATTGTGTTGGATATTGCTTAGTTCATTAGGGGAAACTTTCCCGGTGTTGATTACTATTGTAGTTGATGCTTGTGAGTGGAACCATTGGATTATTGTTTATGTTCAGTTTGTTATCCATTATCATATCATCCTTGATCTTGATCCATATGACGTCTTTTGAGTAGTTCGTTTAGTTCTTGAGGACATGGGAGAAGTCATGTTGTTAGTAGTGAATCTGTGATGAGTTATTATTCAATGGTTTAGTATTTAAGTTGTGGTGCTATTCTTCTAGTGGTGTCATGTGAACGTCGACTACATGACACTTCACCATTTATGGGCCTAGGGGAATGCACTGTGTATTTGGCTACTAATTGTGGGGTTGCCGGAGTGACAGAAACCTGAACCCCCGTTAGGACACATTTGCACAAGGGAGTGTAAGATCTCAGAGTTTAAGGCTGTGGTTAGATTTATATCTTAATTACTTTCCTGTAGTTATGGATGTTTGTAGGGGGTTTAATCAAAAGTATGTATTAGTCCTAGGAAGGGCAGTATGTTAGCACAGGTTCACCCACATACCACTTACAAACACCAGAGAAGAGTACTCAGCTATTTGAAGCGAAAGCACCTGACAGAATTCCCATGTGTCCTCGAGAACATTTGGTCCTTATAAGTATTTCCACTGGCTTGTCCTTTGCTAAGAAAGTATTGGGCCACTTTTTCCGTTTGTTAGTTACTTATGTTACTTGCTCTTTGCTTTGTTGCCTTTTTAGAAAACCACTAAAAATCTGTTTGCTAACTATTCACAGTGATTTCCTGCTCCATACCATTGTTCAACACCTTCTTCTCCTCGTTGGGATCGACACTCCTATATATCAAAAGTACTACGATACACCCCCTATACTTGTGGGTCGTCACATGCCCACCTGATGCTCAGCCTGTACAGACACTATGCAGGCAACGTATTTGGTTACATGTTGGCTGCTGCTAGATCTTATAGAGCTGGGCGCTGCGAATATTTCATGAGCAAGATTTTTGTGGAAGCCCCAGATCTTCCCCAGTACTTGGCCGCACATCATTCGCAGCTACGTAAGAGGAGTCAGTTCAACCCTAACATCAAAGTGGATTACATAAACAACAACCTAGATGAATGCCTGAATAACTGGGTGAAGGACATAAATGTCCGTCCTATTCATATGTTGATGGACGACATACGGGGTATGATCATAAAGGTGTTAAATATAAGGAGAGAGATTGTTCGGAGACTTAGAGGCCATATGCTACCGCCTCTTGTACATCAACTTCATAAGAGAAAGGTCCTTCATAGAGGACAACATGGATTTCAAGTTAATAAAGAGCTTTCAAAATATTATGGTACTTACTAGCTTTGGGATCCCATTGCCCCTATCATAAGCATCTTGTGGTGATTAAGGTTAAAGTGAACAAGGATGGAGTATATGCTTGATGAAATATAAGTTGGCAATCTCATGTCCCTTGAGTACAAGGGCCGCTCCTCATGCTACTCAACTTTAGTTACCGGTATGTTCTTGTCATAGTAAGTAGATGCGTATCATAGAGAACAGCCAACGGGGTACCCCTTGCACATGATACAGGAGCTATCCCATAATCAAAATGACAAGGCAAGCAGATAATGAGCATATCAGCAATCTATTATTTACCATGGGAAAATGGTGCTTTTTTCTCTCTTTCCTCTTTTCAATATGTCTCTTTCTCTTCTTTTTTTATATAAGAAGAAAGCTTCATAGATTGCTCATTATGGTGATGCTGCAAGTTTCCACCATGACTAGGCATGGTTAGGCTAGCGGCCCAAGCCTTTTTCTAACACACATACATAACTCCATGGACTTACAAGTTCCCCTTTCATTTCACACCGACGACATGCGCAAACAAAAGAGCATGATATCAACTATGTACAATGTATGGGTGCAATGTTGAAAGCGTTCCCTGTGACAGCACAGTTCTGCTAATCCCAACGTATAGGTGCAAGCATATACAACTTCGATGACACAATGGTTCAAGTTTATTAGGGGCAAGAAAATAAGGTGTGCCATAAATTTCGTGAGAGCTTTATTAACTAGTTTTCACATAACAAAATAATTTTTTATTTGAAAGATAGATGAAGCTTGAGAATTTACTTGGAATAGCAATAATTCTAATAGGTAGATATGGTGGACACAAATGGCACGGGTTTTGGTTTAAAGGATTGGATGCATGAGAAGCATTCCATCTCAGCACAGGTTTTTGGCTAGCAAGGCTGGGTAGCAAGCAAAACAGTTGAAGGAAACAAACAAACCTACAAGTGATAAAGCCAAACATGCAATCTTCCTTGAATACACAAAAGATCTTAAATAAAGAATACTAAGCTTATGAGCCAATCAAGAAAGAAAATAAATGATACAAAATACCTGTAAGTTCTTTTCTCTTATCCTTTTAAATCTCAAAAAGTGTTGCTACTGACCAGAGCTCGGTTTGCAAAAACCAATTTAGATCTACTTGATTCTCCCAAATTGATACCAATATTGATCAACAAGTTTAATCATATAATAGAGATTGCAAACTAAAATAAGAAGTGCAAAAAGTAAAAGATGAGACTTCTCATTAATATTCCATAAAGGCACTCACACCAAGGGATACATAGATAACCAACTAAAGGAGAGATACTTCCACAATGCAAACCAACCTATAAGATAAATTCTATACCCAATATATGAATCCACTAAAAAGGTAAAAAGATAAAAGATAATGATGTGATACCGCAACACTCCCCCAAGCATGGATAATCCAAGGGGATGCCAAACCTGATGATGAATTACTCCTTCGGTGGTGGCGATGTTCTCTTGATAAGCTTTTCAATCAGTTCCCTCAAATCCTCAATCTCGAAAGTTAGAGTATGAATCAATTCTTAATTATGCTCAATGCGGTTCATGATCATGTCGGACCGAGAATCCCAGTCCTTGTTGTTCTTTCCCCACTCTTCCTTAGAGTGTTCCTTCCCTGCATGGTTAGAGCGAGGCAGATCCCAAACAGAAGGCAACTGCCCTTTTGGCAAATTTTGGTATTATTGCTCATGCATAAGAGTATGGAAGGGGTTCTTCGTGCGTGGAGGAAGTGACGGTGGAGAGAGGATATGACGCGGAGTTTTCCCTCCTGTAGACATCCGTGCTGTCCTCCTAAGCTTGGTAGGGTTTGCCACCACTACAATTCTTGCAACAGTAGCACGGGTGTATAGGTACTCGTCGTCCTTCATGTCCTCTTCATCCCGAACCAAGATCTCCTCCTCCTTGGGGTTTTGAGAATCATCTTCCACGGGCTTCTTTCCCTTGTTGTTGGCGGGGACCATGGTGCCTCTAAACTTGAGAGTATTTCCTGACAGAAACAAATCGAAACAAAAACACGACGAGAACACGATATATGAACCTCGGGGATCCAGGGGTTATATATTACGAAGTTATATGACATAAGGAAGGTACTGTGCAAAAACGAGGCAGAGACGAACACCGGGGTGGTCTCACCCCCCGGTGGCGCGGCCTGCTGGGCTCACGCCACTGGTGGGTGTGGCCCACCCGGGCTCCGTTTCCTCCTCTAATTCATCTCGTAAACTTTCATATGTGATAAAAACATCAGAAATATAAAGAAAAAGGTTTTTCGCGAACCTTCTGTTTGCAGAACTTTTTATCTATTCAAAAAGGGGCTTTGCAGATTCCTTCTCTCCATCGCCTGAAAATTCCTATCATACAAAGCCTTACACAAACCTTAATGGCAACATTAGTGTAAGCAAAAACAATAAACCTTTAGGTTCAAACTTCAACTGAAATCCATCAAAACAAAAGCTACTGTAGCAACTCCTTTCCAAAAACCCAAAAAGAATCTGAAAGGGAATCAACATAAGAGGGAAATGCAAATGATGGCAAAAGTCTGTCAAAACAGACCAAGATGTACATATTGATTTTTTCGAAAATCTTTTGTTGCTCAAATCAAAAAGTGCAAAACTAAAGAAAGTTGGATAACAACTTGGAGAATAGGAACAGAAAATTACAGCTCCATCCGAAATAATGAGCTCCTTCAAGAATTTTTACAATGCAGCAAAAAAATCTGTCCCAGGACAGCCACTTTTCACAACTCCTCTACTTCTCAAAAGTAATTGATCTTGACACAAAAAATCAAACAAAAAAGATAAGGAGCGGTTATTACCGAGGTAATAACTTCCAACACTCAACAAAACAATTGGTTTATCTCCCAAGAAGTACTTTTCTTAAATGCCTTTAAGTTAGGCTTGAGAATTTCAAAGATGCTCACATAGGAGATATAGATTTGAAGTGAAAGAGAGCATCAAGAATCAAATATCCAACACATTTGAGTCTAACCCACTTCCTATGCAAGGGAGTCTCATGAGAAAAAAAATATTAAAACAAAAGGCAACTAACATAGGAAGACAAAACAAATGCAACTTCAAATCTTTCAATATAAAAATATTATTGAGATGCATAAAACCATGTTTCCCTCTCTCATGATAACTTTCAGTAGCATTCTGAATAAAGTTGACAATATAACTATCACAAGAAACAACTTTATCATTAGAATGAGCATACTTACAATCATCAAAAATAGGTCTAAGGTCATAAACTGGATCAATAGAAGCAAGTTGTTCCATCCTAAAATCTTCATTAGGAAATTCGTTCTCATAAGGAGTTTTAGCAAATTTGGAAAAAATTGAACTCATACGATTCTCCATCAAACTTAGTCAAAACTTTCTCCTTCTTACAATCTATAATAGCCCCACAAGAATTTAAGAAAGGTCTACCAAAGATAATAGGAAAGATTTTACTAGCTTCTGAACCAAGTACTAGGAAATCCGCAGGATATTTAACCTTACCACAGACTTTCTCTCTATTAGCAAGGTGAATAACCACATCAATGTCCTCAAGCTCACAACGACCAATATCATGCATAATTTCCCTATAAAGCTCATAAGGAATAGCACTAGAACTAGCACCAATATCACATAAACCATAATTGCAATGATCCCCAATTCTAACAGAAGCACAGGGACACTAGTATTTCTAGCTTTTCTAGGATGAGAGACAATATTAGAAGCGTCTTCACAGAACACAATGTGCTCATACTCTATATTTTTAGTGACAAGATCTTTCACAATGGCTACTACAGGTTCAATGTTTATTTGTTCATCAGGTTCCACAGTTTTCTTTGCACATTTGCTAACCAAATTATCTATGGTATAATGTTCCTTTACCTTAGCAGGAAACGGGACTTTCTCAATATAATGACCAGACAAAATATGATCAATAGTACAAACTTTATTGCTAGTAGGAACATGAGTAACAACATCTTTATAAGGTGCATGGTACTTGTCCCACTTCTTTTTAGGAATTTCAATATAAGAGGCAAAAGCCTTAAAACAATTGGCAATACTTTGAGAATCAAGACCATAATCAAAACTAATATCACGGAAGTCATCAGTTCCCATAAAATATTTAATGCATTCATAATCATAATTTATACCTGACTTTCTTCCTTTGTCATTCTCCCATTGTTTACTGTTCGCTTGAATATGGTCTAGAAGATCCCATTTAGCTTCTTCCTTCATACGTGTGAATGATCCAGCACGAGAAGCATCTAATAAATCTTTGTCATAAAGAGAAAGGCTTGCATAAAAGTTATTGATAATAATATTGTGAGGGAGTTCATGGATAGGATATTTAAGCATTAGTAACTTCAATATCCCCCAAGCTTGGGCTGTACTCTCTCCATCACGAGGCCAAATGTTATATATTTGATTCTTATCCTTATGAATCTCACTGGGAGGATAGAATTTAGAATAAAAGAGAGGTACTATTTCCTCCCATTCCATGGATTGTCCATTCTTCAGCAGCTTATACCATTCTTCAGCTCTTCCTTTCAATGATATAGAGAGTAACTTCTTCTTCACCTGTTCAGTTGTGATACCTGCACACTTAAACAACCCGCATAATTTATGGATAAAAAGCAAGTGATCACTAGGATGGACAGTTCCATCCCCAAAATAATAATTATCCATAACACGATCACCACAACTTGTAGGTATCTTAAAAGGATCTATCTCATTAGGTGGGGTTCATCTACTACCTTAACAGTGGTAGTAGTTTTCCCAAACAGAAATCCAAGTGGGTTATCCATATTGGAAACAAAGTAACAAACAGAAATAAAAAGAAATACTCAAAGTAGAAGTTTCCTTTACCAGTTCCACTCTTCAATAGCGCTTCACTACCCGCCAACGGCGCTAGAAAATAGTCTTGATGACCCAAAAGTATAGGGGGTGTATTGTAGTACTTTCGATAAATAGGAGTGTCGATCCCAACATGGTGTATAAGGTGTTGACTAGTGGTTTGGAGGAGGAAATCTCTGTAAATACTTAGCAAACAGATTTTTAGGAGTTTTATGATAAAGCAAGGAAATAAAGTGCAAGTAAATAAAGATAGCAAAAAATTGCAGCAAGTGGCCCAATCCTTTCTTAGCAAAGGACAAGCCGGTGGAAATACTAATGAGGACCAAATGTTCTCGGGGACACATGGGAATACTGTCAAGTGTTTTTGTTTCATGTAGCCGATTAATCTTCTTTGGTTTTATAAGTGTTGTGTGGGTGAACCTATGCTAATGTACCGACCCTACTTGTACTACTACATACTTGTGATTAAATCCCTTACAAGAATCCGCAACTACAAGAGAGCAATTAAGATATAAACCTAACCACAGCCTTAAACTCTGAGATCCTATTCTCCCTTGTGCAATGGTTTCCTAACGGGGGTTCAGGTTTCTGTCACTCTGACAACCCCACAAATAGTATCCAAATACACAATGCATTCCCCTAGGCCCATAAATGGTGAAGTATCATGTAGTCGACGTTCACATGACACCACTAGAATAATAGAACCACAACTTAAATATTAAACCATTGAATAATACCTCAACACAATTCCACTACTAACAACATGACTTCTCCCATGTCCTCAAGAACTAAATGAACTACTCACAAGACATCATATGGATCAATATGAGAGAAGATATAATGAGGGATAACAATATGAACATAAACAATAATTCAATGGTTCCACTCACAAGCATCAACTACAATAGTAGTCAACATCGAGAAAGTTTCCCCTAACAACTATGCAAGATTCAACACAATTGTTACAGCGGGATGGAGTGGTTATGATGGTGCTGGTGGAGATGATGGTGTGGATGATGATGATTATGATCTCGATGAAGTCTAGCTTCATGACGCTGTTGATGGCGATGATCTCCCCACTCCGCGAAGGAATTTCCCCGGGAGAAAGCCATCTGCCAGAGAACTCTTTCTCTCTCGGTGTTTTCCCTCCCGCAGAGGCGGTGGAATCTTTATATGGTCTATCTCCTCGTTTTAGGGTTTCGAGGAGAAGATATAGGTGAGAGGGCGGAGAAGGAGGTGGGACAGGGTGGCCACACCCCCTGTAGGCATGGCCCAGGGTGGCCCGTTCCTGGGGGGGTGTGGGCCCCTTATGGCCCAACTCCGCCTCCCCTTCTAGCATCGTTCGTCTTCTGGGAAAATATAATTTTCTGTAGTTTTTCTGGTATTTTTCCGATCTTTGTGAAATTGCATCAGAACACCGCCTTTTCCATCAGAATCCTCACTCCGTCAGTTCATCCTCCAAGAATCATCTAACATGCCAAAACAGATGAAAAGACATAAGTAACACCTCTTAATACGAAATATATCAATGAATAGAAGGCAAATTATGATATAGAATGGTGATGCAAATTGGACGTATCATTCTCCCGTAAAAAAACAACAGTTGTGAGGTGGTTGATACGTCCAAAAACGGCCACGCGGATGTTGTGAACATCGAGCGGCTGGAATGCACCTTCTTAGAGTGGCAGCATACCGGGAAACCATGCGACCATGCATTGTTCTTCTTGGTGAACAAAAGAACTCTACCACATTTGGATCAATATTTATCTGACTACTTCTCTCTGGAAAAGTTCAGAACTGTGTACTCTAGTTCCGCCGAGCCCTGTACTGACCCATCTCAGTGGCCTCAAGTTCAACTTAGTTTGGAGATGTGCCAGCCAGTAACAAAAAGAGGCAGAGGTAGACCACAGGTGAAGAGGTTTAAGAATTTTCTAGATAGGGCTATTTCAGCTTTTAGTGGTAGCAAGAAGGGCAAAAACCGATGCAAAACATGTCGTCTTATAGGCCATAGAGCAGCGGGGTGTCCTCTTAATGCACCCAAACCTAGGTATGATATGGTATCTATACAAAAAAAATCAGTCGTACTCTGTAGATATTAGGTGTTTAACCGTGTCCTGTTTTTGGACAGGAAGCCCAAGGTAAGAATCATGACTGCGGACTCAGTGATTTTGCTGCGGGAAGAAAATTAAAACGAGTGGAGTGATGAGGCTGAACACAATTCTAATGCTGATTGGCCTGACTTCCCTCGACCCGGAGATGCAGAGTATGTGAAGGTCAGAAAGCAGGCACCTAGGAAGAGGAGGAAGGCAGGCAATGAAGAAGACATAGGACACCGAGGCAAAGAAGTGGCACCCAGGAAGGGTGAGAAGGCTGGCACCAAAGAAGCACAGTAATGTGTTGATGTCAAACCTTTCTATGTATTCTGTAAAATCCTAGAGCTGTATTCGTGGGAATTATCGAGCGAAACAAGCGTGTAGCGGTGTCTTAAGACGATATGAGTGATTTCACATTGTCATACTTATTCGTTCATTTACTATGTAATCATTCTCTCGTAGCGACTTGAGATTTGGTAATGCCTGAAGACACTTGTTGAAGCCGAAATTGTGAATGTGCAACTACTATCTATACAGTCGCAGCACCGGAGCCGATGGGGATTGCTCCTCCAGTTCTATGGATGGTAGTGACCCATACATAATTTACATAAGAGCTTACTGGTAGCGCTATTCGGATTAAATCCCTATTTTTAGCATTACACTTATTAAAAGGTTCTGAGATGAAAAACAAGTTCTAAGCTGCTACAATCCCACGAAGCAGCAATTTATTTTAGCTGCTGGAAAATGCCATGGCAACATAAATAGCAAAGGCAACATAATCCTCCTACTCCATACCCATGGACAACCCTTGGCTCCTCTTCCCACGCAAGAGCCTCAAAGTTGTAAGATCTAATCTGGGATAGTTCTGGATAGTAGATGCTGTCGGCCTGCACCGTGGGTGCCCTGGCGCTGTCGATGCAGATGCATCGATAGTCAACAACAAAGATAGCACAGCTGTCGATGCCTCTGACCGGATGAAGGACACGGTTCTATGTATCAACCCGGTAAACAACGGGCCTGCCGCCGTAGACTGGTCCACTCACAACAAACAATAAATCCCCGTCGGACTCGACTATGTAAAAATGATTCTCCGGGTACCGGCAGCCCGAAACAGGTCCTGTGACGATGGCATGCATCTCAAGGGTCCGTGCGGAGCGCTGCATCTAGACATCTCCATGAGCAGCACCAGGCATAGTCGAGATGATAGACCTGTATCTGTCAGCGACAAAAACATCACTGTCGTAAGAAGTCATGCTCCGGAGTTCCGCGAAGTCATTCGGCGTGTACCACCCTTCACCAAAGATCGGGCGACTGTCTTCCTTTGTGCCCTCATATGCCCACCGAATGATGGTGTTTTGAAGGTTTGATGTAAACACCATTAATGACGGGACCATTGTCACAACAATAGAAGCCACCTGCTCGGTCGGTACCTCCACCCTCAGGCGCTTGATAGCTCCCGAGAAGGGGTTGTACAACCGTGTCTTGTATGGCTACACCCTCTGTCCAAGCACAAGGAGGCCGCCGGTTGTGCTGCCAACGTAAAAGTACCTTCCAGAGACACAGAGAGGGAGAGAGAAAGAGGAGAAGTAGAGATTCATTCAAGGTAAACAGCCAGAGATTCAATCAAGGTAAACAATTAGATGGAGAAAGAAAACTTGAAAAACATATCGTATAGGAGGTGAACGCAAAAAAAGGATCGCACATATACATATCAATATCAAGAAAGCACCTGCGAATAACCCGACTAATATTCTTCTCAAGGTAGCGGCCGGTTCTCACGTTCAGCAATGTGATGGCGGCGTCGTCTACCCCATACTCCTCCGAAAACTGGTGCTCTAGAACAATCCAGTTGGCCGGTATAAAGCGCTCCTCCGTGAAGCCGCGCCAAGCACTACAGACTGCTCGAAAGGCGGCGTAGTAGTTGAAGTCGTTCGTCGATAGGAAGATGTCACCTATCTTCTGCATGACTCCCTCGAGGAGATCATCCCAGGGCGAATCCTCCTGCTTGTTGCCGGCCATGGATGATGGTGTTCATGTGGTCTCAGTCCCGTCGAATGGTAGAGGAAGCAGTTCCATAGATATAAATTTATTAAAGAAGGCATGGGAATGCCAAGGGAAGCGTGTGGAAACAAGACGACCGGATGCACACTCCAACTGCAAGCCTAACCGCGAACGATCCCGCATGTACTCTCTCTCATTGGTTCGGTTCCTGCCAAGTAAATGCAGGTGGTTGCTACACGGGCAAGTTAATGCAGGGGGGTGCAGTTTCAAGTTTACTAGTATCCAGGAAAGTAAGGTGCCACGATCATATAAAATGAATAGCTCATACAAACAGCTAGCAACAATGCCGCCATAAGTTATTGTTATGGATGTGTACATATTTGAACGCATCACTATAATGTGCCACCTATTGATGATTGATGAGATGGATCTATCTTTTCTTCACGTATTTGCATTCAATCACTCATGGATTTGTTCCCATATTTTTTGGCAATGGCTGATGAACTCCACTCTCTTGGTAACATGCTTCATCAACGAGCCCTTGTTGATGCAATGCAAAGTATAGAATATGGTCGTCATTGTTATCCCATTTAGGTTCTCTATTTTTCTTCATCATGGAGCTACTAATTTCAAATGAAAGTCTAGTAAACAACATATTGGTACATGTTTTCCACCACAATCACAAGAAGAAAACTGGATGGAATTTCACATTGTTGGCATTGTGCCGAACAGAGTAGATGTGGCCTTGGGGTTCGGAGAGTAAGGCGCCCTGGCTGGTATGGGTGCAACCATGGAGACGGCAAGCTCGGATTTTGGAGGAGGACAACAGGACCGAAATATCATCCTAGTGTTGTGCTATGGGTCGAGCTCCAGTTTGGGAGGAGCAGGGCGAGACCGATTAGGTTTAGCCGGGTGCCAGATCTCGCTGCTGAAGGAATTCCCTCCCAGCTCCGCGCCATGGCGGTGACCACAGATTGCACCTTTGGGGAAAAAGAAGGCCGGGTCAAAAAGACCGTTTGAACATGAGGGCGCCAGCGCTGCAAGTCTACATGGCAGCCAGGCTGGCAGGGACTTAACGGTCAAAAGTGACAGGCGGGGCCCAATTTGACGGGCGTTAACGAGTTTTCCCGTGTTCAAACGGTTTGTTGAATTCGTGCCAAAAAAGACCCTCTGAGAATTTGGCATGCCAACTCGTGGTATCGCGATCTAATACGGATGAAGTCGGACCCCGCGTTGCCTTGGCGCTTCAAATTTTGGGCCGCATGTTAAAATTCTCAACGGGCTGGAAGGACAAAAGATGTTGTGCTATTCTCATTGCGAGCACATATGACTATATATTGAAAACATTCCTATGATTACTTAGTACTTGGATGCTTTATCTTATTTATCTGCAAATGCCCTTGATCTTGATATTTGATACGTCCAAAACATATCTACTTTCCCGAACACTTTTTCTATTGTTTCTCCTCTAAACTTGTGTGATTTGGATACAACTAACACAGACTGACGCTGTTTTCAGCAGAATTGCTTTGGTGTCTAGTTTTTGTTTAGAAAATCAACTTTTAGTAAAAATCCCGGAAAATATGCCAAAAATCCCATTTTATGAGAGAGACTCACGGGCCAGAAGACGAGGCAGAGGTGGGCCACGAGGGGCCCACACTCCCTGGCCGCGCCTGGAGGGGTGTGGCCACCTCGGGCACCCCCTCGGCCTCCCTCTTCACCTAATTAAAGCCTCTTGACCTAAAAACCAAGGGGGGGTTGACGTTTTTCCAGAAAGAGTTCCGCTACACCACTGCCACCAGAAACCGCGATTCGGAACCAGAAACTCCGTTCTGGCACCCTGCCGGGATAGGGATTTGGAAGTGATCATCACGATCATCATCACCGACGCCTCTCCATCAACCATCCATGTTTCCCCCATCCATGAGTGAGTAATCCCCCATTGTAGGCTATGGGGATGGTAGGGATTGGATGAGTTATATCATGTAATCCAATAAGATTATTAGGGCATGGTGCCTAGTATCTTTATTTGTGCTATTTGACTTTGTTGCAACTTGTTATACTTAATGCTTGTCACTAGGGCCCGACTGCCATGATCTTAGGTCTGAACATGTTATTGATTCATGATGATAGTATTTTTTGTGATCTTATCTGCAAGTTGTGTACACATATCATTGTCCGGAACCACAAGCCCCGAAGTGATAGAAATTAGGACAACCGGAGGGGATGGCTGTGATATGAGGATCACATGTGTTCATGGAGTGTTAATTCTTTGCTCCAGTGCTCTATTAAAAGGAGTACCTTAATTTCCAGTAGATTCCCTTGAGGCCCCGCTGCCACGGGCTACTGGACAAAAGATGTTGTGCAAGTTATCATTGCGAGCATGTATGACTATTTATGGAACACATGCCTATGATTTCTTAGTACTTGGATGCTTTATCTTATTTATCTGCAAATGCCCTAGATCTTGAAGTTATATGCATAGTCTCGTCCATGCAACGCCCGTCCATCCATCCCTATGCCTACCGCACTCGAATCCTACTGTTTGCTAATGTTGTTACTATTGCCTTTGTTTTACTGCTAATGTTACTTTGCTATTTCTACTGCAAAACTTTTGCTACTGATAAACTACTGTGAGCAATATTATTTCCAGGTGCAGATCAATTGAAAAATCAGTTGTTAAGGCTTATAAGTATTCTTTGGCCCCCCTTGTGTCGAATCAATAAATTGGGTTATACTACCCTCAAAGACTGTTGCAATCCCCTATACTTGTGGGTCAAAGACTATTTTATAGCGCCGTTGCCTGGGAGCATAGCTTTATTTGTAAGTTCACTTGGATCTAATAGTGTTCGCTGCTATTCCTTTTCATCATGGGGAAGTCTCTTTATGGAAAGTTTCCTATTTTACCATCCACTACAAGAAGAGGTACAGTCCTAAACACCTCTATTTCTCTTGATTCACCGTCTGTTATAAGTAAGCTTGTTACACCACCACATACACATGATACACACACTGCTAGTAATGCTGAATCTTAAATTTCTTCTGATACACATGATGTTACTTCTACTGTGCTTGATGCGAGTGGTTCATTAGGTCCTTTCCTAGATGCTACTATTGCTAGAACTATATTGGGAAACACTGAAACTCCTGGTGAAGACACTATTACTCCTGTTAGCTCACCTGAGTCTAGAGAGAGTTATGATATTAATGATGGTTACATTTAAAGGACTGATGAATTTTATACCACTCCTAGTTCTAATTCCATAAACATGTTTCTATCCAGAAGCATTAACTAGCATATCTTTTTATACCTTAGCAAGTTGATCAATTTGAATTGTATTGGCAAGTGATACTATGGTAATATGGTGGAGTCTATCATCTATATGCATTTGGCTAAATGGAGTTTAGGCTTGCTTTGCTCAAAATAGATTTTCCTTATCATTTGAAAACACTAAGTTTTTGCTTGACAAAAACACCCAAGGCATCTCCCAATAGAAATTGGTGATCCTTCAACCCTTGTTCAACCACAAGATTTTAACTTAGAAATTGGGATGAGGAGATTCTTGATAGCTTCCATGTCTTGATGCTCAAATTGTCCTTTACCAGGGACATGGCTAAGTACTTAGATTTTACACTCTGCAGAGGTGGTGCACTTTCCCCACAAGACTTGGTTTCACCAAGACAAGATCTTTCAGAAGCCTTCCCTTAGAATAGAATGGACGTGCTCCAACCTATCATTCCCCTACCACCAACTGTCCATTTGGCTAAGTTATTACAACCTATGTGATCCAGGCAGAGCCCATAATGCCAAGTGGCTACACTTGAAGCTTCTCAACATTTGACATCTGAAATCTCTTTGTTCCTGGGTGGCCATCCACAAGTGAGATACACAAGGTAAACCATAGAAATGGGCCTTGTGAACCACTCAACACAAACCATTCCTTCCATTCCTCCCAGGTGATTCGTTCACTTAGTTGTTTTATTAAACAAAACACAAGTCCTTGACTTAGAAATATTCCAAAGCATGAATATATTCCACCCTTGTTTTCTACTAGCTAAGCTAAGCATGATAGTAGTAGGAATCTTAACTTAGGAAATTTCTACTAAGGTTTCATCTACTAGGATTTCCCATGGCATAGTTTACACTTAGCAAAATTCAATGCAAGTCCTACTTAGAAATATCACTAATGCATAGTGAAAATAATGGGACAAAAGTATGAAGCATCACTTGCCTTTTTGGTAGAGAATATAAGTTCAGTCCTTGTCTTTGCAATGATCACACTCTTAAAATCACTACAATTCAATCAAGCAATGGCACAATTCCAATCTACCATTCAAGCAACATCACATAAATTAATAGAATCAAAACAATGCATGCAAGCATGCCAAACTTTGTTTTATTTACAAAAGTGGTTTATAATATGTTATAAACATTCGGAAACACTTATTGGTCACTTTATAAAGTGGCAAAACTATTTGCAAAAGATTTTACCTATAAACCATTTTATACCAAATCATTATTTTATGTGGTGGAAAATGCCTTTATCAAAGTAGCAATCTTTATAGGGTTTACCAAATACATTTTTAAATCATAAAACTTGGTGCTTGGGGTCAGAGAGTTTATTTCCAAAACATTTCCCAAAGGTTTTCTTCAAAAAGCATTTTTAACAAATAAACAATATTCTTATTTGAGTAGGAATGGTTTAAATCAAAGATTTATTCTTTTGCTTCACCAAATATATTTTTGAAACCACAAATTGATTCCTATGATCAGTAGGTTCAAAATAAACCATTTGCCAAAGGTTTCATCTCAAAATCATTTTAGAACAAATTTTATATTCTAAATATGCATACACAAGTTTCTCCAAAAACAATCAATTTAACAGAAGCATTTTACTAAACAAAGTGCATGGTCAGAAAGTACTTGTCTTGCTGATTCCATTGATATAAAATTTGCAAAATTTGGACGTGTGGTTTGAAAGTTATGAATTTTTCAAATTGGAACAACACATAGATCATTTATGGTTTTATTCAAATAGACAGGGCCACGTGGCGCTTTCCTACTGGTGCGTACCGTTTCGTGTGGATCAGCAATGTGAGGCGTTGGATCAAATGACGATCGTGCGTCACAGATCTATCCATACCCTTTCGGTTAAGTGACTCTATCTACGCCTTGCGATTTAAATCCGACGGCCAGAAATGCTTTGACCACGATCTGGTGGCGCTTGCGACGGCGAACGGCGGTGCGGGCTCAGCTCACGGTGGTTCTGGCGAAGAAGGAAGGAAAGGAGGGAGAAAAGGTGCTCACAGTGTTCGCGTGGTCCTAGGGAAGCTCAAGGCGGTTGTCGTTTCTGAAGGGGCGCACAGAAGCGATAGCGATTGCTCACCGGAGACGAGACAGACGGCGGTTGCTTACAGTCGACGACGGAGGCGACGCTACGGTGCGAGCTAGGACACGAAAAAGGTGGCGTTAGTTGCGGAAGAAGTCACTGGTCTCAGGCGCATCATCGGAAAGAAGAGGGGCGGTCAGAACATTACCACGGGAGTCGCCGGAGAAGAGGCTAACGGCGGTGGAGTTCAGTCGAGATGGTTGCCAACGTTCTGGGTCAAGCGCGGGCAAGCCGAGGATGCAAAGAGAAGCGCCAGGGATGGGGAGCATGTTCGTGTGGTCGAGGAGGCGAGGGGCGACGGTGACTGGCCGGAATTGCCGCCGGAGGGCGTCGGAGACAGCGGCGGTTTGGAGATGATTCCGAGCAGCCTGGTGGCTCTCTGGTGGCTCTGGTTTGGGGGAAGGGAGAGAGGAGCATGGCATTTAATACTACATGGTCACTGGACTGAATCAACGCGGAAGTAACGAGTATTGACGCGAGCTTTTAACGGCAGAAACCGCTGGCGAGGTTTGCGCGTGGGTGAGAACAAAGGGGAGTTGGCGGTGGGCCCTGGCGTCAGCGAGTGAGAGAGAGTGGGAGTGGGTCCAAGCCATCAGTGACCGAGTGGGTTCTTCTGCGAGTGCGAATCATTTTCTGCGGGGCGAGAGGGAGTGGGCTGGACTGCTGGGCTTAGTGGGCTAGCTGGGCTGGGCTAGTTAGTTTTCATTTTTTTTGTACTGGTTGTTTTTCTTTTTCCCATTTGATTTTCTGTTTTGGTTTTGCTTAAACAATTCAAACATTCATTTGAATTCAAATCTTTGCCAAATTTTGTGAAGACTCAAATACTGATTAATAGTATATTCTGAAGTCAATTTTGGAATAAATCTTTATTCTCTTTGGGGTCTTTTAATTATTTAAAGTAGGCTCTAGTTTTAATTAAATAAGATTTAGTAATATTATTCAATCTCCATTTGAATTTAAATCACCACCAAACTTTTGGGTGAATTTTAATTCTGTTTATCAACATATTTCAAAATCCAAAATAAAATAATTCTTTTAGGATCCATTAATAATTAAATAAACAGACCATAGTCTTTAATTCAAATAGGTTTTAATTTATTTTAAAACTCTTTTTGAAATCGAAATAATATCAAAATCTTTCAGTAGGTTTCATTTGAAAAACTAAAAGCACTTGGAAATCTTATTTAAAATAAATTAACAAGTTTTTGTGTTTATTTAAATGGAAAAGCCTTTACTTTAATAAAATGGAAATTAATAAATCCTCATTATTTTATTTAAATAAACCTTTACTCCTTTCATCAAATAGTAATATTTTATTTCAAAAGCTTGGCTAAGATTTAATTTGGCTCTATAAAATAATCCTTATTTATATTTCTACCTTCGTTTATAAAAAACATATCCTTTTATTTAAAGATCCAAAAATAGTGTTTCCAACTATTATAATTTTATTTATTATTTGTTTACCTTTTTAATTCCTTTAGGATTATTTGCTCAGCATTTGGTATGGATTTCTAGATGGTTGCTTTATTAGCTTTGGAAATTACTTTTCCTTATCTTATTAAATTCATAAGATTTTATTCATGGCTCCAAATTAAGTGAATCCAATTCATATGGTTTTATAATATTTCTAATAATCATTCTTGATCAATTTGAAATGTTTGTTTGACCAATTTTTATATGGATCAAATCCATAGGCTTGAAGATAACTTGGAAATGATTTTCTTCCATTAGGGTTTTAAGGGTTTTGGTTTATTTGTCAAGTGTTTAAATTTCCAGATGCATTTATGAAGAATGCATTCCACTTGATTTGAATTTAGTTGGATTCAAATGTTAACCAAAGTTTGTTCAAGATGGGATTTTAAGTTTCCATTTAGATACAAAAGTTTCTTTTCACCCTAATTTTCAACAATTATTTATTTTGTTTATTTATTTTTCACATTACAAGATTTGGAAAATCTTGGGATGTGACAGGATGTTACTATTAAAGTGGCTCATAATTTCTTGGTTTTAACTGATTTTGTTGTGCTTGAGATGCTTGAAGATGATAATATGTCTATTATTCTTGGGAGACCTTATCTTAATACTGCAGGTGCTGTCATCAATTGTAATCAAGGAAAAGTAACTTTTAATATCAATGACAAATAGCATACTATATATTTCCCCAAGAAGATTTATAAGAGCTATGGCCTGAATTCCATGGAAAATTTGAGGGCATCAAAGTTGGAGAAATATATTTTCCCATTCCACAAGAAAGTTTTGAAATTATTATGATTGGGACCATTGCTATCAAGATTGAGGTAACATAATCATTCAGTGAAATGCAAAGTTTTGTTTCAAATAATATTGTTTTGGTAACAAGACTTGATCAACCTTGTTAACAAAGGGATTTTAATGAACAAAACAATGCTTTCACAATGGTTATACTTGCTCACTTTTATTTTTCTCTACTCCAATCTTTGCTCTTCTTCTTGTTAGTCTTAATTTTTCTAGTTGCTTGCTTTTTAGAGTGTCTTAGAACTTCTATAGTTTTGGTTTTGGTTTTCTTTTGTGTCTTTCAAAAAAAATCTTTTTCTGCGAGAAAATCAATTTTCATAACCTGAAAATTGGCCAAAAATAAAGTTTCCTGAAAAAATCCAGAAAATTCATATTAAAATTTTCCTCGAAAAAAGGGGCAGAGGGGGCACCTGGATTGGCCCAGGGGGACCCACCAGGCCAGCACACCCACTGGTGGTGCGGCCAGCCCCAGGGTGCGTCTGGCTTTGGTGGGGCCCACCTGTGGCCCTCCAAGTTGTCTCCTTCTAGCCACTTCTTTCTCTCTCCCGAAAAACACCAAAAAACTTTCTCAAGCTCGAGTTCCTGCTGTTCTTGCTCCCTATTTTTTATCTCCTTGCTCATCCCATCTTTGTTGCTGATTTTTGGAGGGATTGCTCTCCGGTATGTGCATCCTCTGCTTCTCCAATTAGATTTTTGATTGGTGGATTGTATCTTGAGTATTTTGCTACTATAGGTGACTGGTTGTGTGATCTTGCATGCTTGTTCTATGCTTATAGATTTCATTTTGATGCATGTTTTGCCCTCTAGCAAGTTCCTATAGTAGTTCCTCATCTATTATCAGCTTGGAAATCACTTAGTTTGATGTTTGTCTAAAAATTTCCAAAAATGGTCATGGACAACCACACCTTTGGAGAAGTGTTTGAAAGTGATGCACCAAGGAGAACAAGGCCTTCGAGATCATCCTCTCGAGCTAGGCCATTTGTAACATCCCAAAAATCATGATTTGAAAAGTTGGCATATCATTCATGCATTCATAACATCTGGTCATTTCAAACAAGATTTCAAATAAGAAACCATTTGTATGCCTAGTATTTTATGCAAGTAAGGCAATGGTTTTATTTTTACTTTACAAGTAGGAGAATGCTTTGGATTGATCAGAAATGTTTTAGAGTTAAATGCAAAGCTTGCACAAAGATTTCAAAACAAAATTGAATATAAAACCATTTGTATGCCTATTATAAATATTTGAATAAGGCATGGTTTTTTTTCAATGTGTCAAGTGCTTTGGAGTAAACAGTAGGGTTTTATACACAAATAAGTACAAGGATTTCACTACAAAAATCCAGAGGTGATTTGAAATCAAACCCATTTGATTTTTAGTTTGAATTTGATTCCTAAAAATCCAAATAGAAAAAGAAAAGCAAAAAGAAAAAAAATAAAACCAACTGCTGCCTATTGGGCCCAACACCAGATCCAGCCCATCTAGCCCACCCGGGTCGTTTCTCTCTCTGTCTCTCTCTCACACGCGCAGCTCTACCCATAGTCACTGATGTGCAGACCCCACTGCCACCTCATCCCTTATTCCCCAAATCATGCTCGCGGACTGCATCGCCGCTGCCGTTGCTGTCGATAATGGTGCGGCGTAATTAGCCATAAATTCGCAGGCGTTTCCTATTGAGCTGCTGCCTACTAAAGCCCCTACACCCCACGGTCATAACCCCCTTAAGGTGAATCTCGCCCTCGAGATTCGGATTGGCTAACAAATAGGTGAGGGTGATCTTTCTGAAGGTCATCTTCTCTTTCCGAAGTTTCTTCCTCTTTGGAATGATGATTCCACTAAACTTTGCAAAACTTGATAGTCTTCGTACGAGTAAATATTTCTGCAGTTTCCAGAATTTTGATAGGTTTCTCTTCATAAGTGTGATCACTCTCCAACTGAACCTCTGCCAAAGGTATAATATCCTTCTAAGAAGTTTCTCCCATCTCTGGATGGCATTTCTTCAACTAGCTTACGTGAAACACATTGTGAACGGTAGATAGTGATTCACGCAGCTCAATTTCATAAGCCACTTCTCCTATACGACTCAGAATCTTGAATGGTCCAACATACCTTGGTGCCAATTTTCCTTTGACCCCAAATCTCTTCACTCCACGGAGTGGTGAGACTCTAAGATAAGCTCTATCACCTACCTCATAGATGACTTCTCTATGCTTTGGATCTGCGTAGCTCTTCTATCGGGACTGTGCTAGCTTCAATCTGTCCTTTACCAACTTGACTTTCTCTTCAGCTTCCTTGATTTGTTCTGTCCCGAACAAATTTCTTTCTCCAGCACCATTCCATAGAAATGATGTAGTACACTTCCTTCCATAGAGAAATTCAAACGGTGCCATCTCAATGCTGGCTTGATAGCTGTTATTGTAAGAGAATTATGCGTAAGGCAGACTTTCATCCCAACTAGCACCATAGTCTAGGGCACATGCCCTCAACATATCCTCTAGAATCTGGTTGGTCCTTTCTGTCTGTCCATCTGTTTGAGGATGAAAAGTTGTGCTGAACTCTAATCTTGTTCCCAACGATTCATGCAGTTTTCTCCAAAAATGCGAAGTGAATTGGGTTCCTCTATCCGACACAATAATCTTGGGTACTCCATGTAGACACACGATCCTATTCATATAAATCTTGGCCAACTTAGCACTTGTATAGGTTGTCTTCACGGATATTAAATGAGCCACTTTAGTTAGGCGATCTACCACGACCCAAATAGAGTCATATCCTGATCTAGTCCTTGGCAGTCCAGCGATGAAATCCATGCCAATATTGTCCCACTTCCAATCAGGGATAGGTAGTGGTTGTAACATTCCTGCTGGTTTCTGATGTTCTGCTTTCACTCTATTACACCCATCACACAAAGCAATATGTTCTGTGATGTACTTCTTGAGATTATTCCACCAAAATCTTTCCTTCACATCCATGTACATTTTGGTATTACTCGGATGAATGGAATATGGTGAGTTGTTTGCTTCTTGTAAAATCAGTTTCCAAAGCTCTGGATCTTGCGGAATGCAGATACGTTTTCCATACCATAAATTACCATATTCGTCTTCATGGAATCCTTTAGCTTTCCCTTGGCTAATTTTTCCCTTAATCTCTTCAATTTCCTTGTCCATCTTTTGGGATTCCCTGATTTTGTCCAACAAGGTGGGTTGAACATCCAATGACATGAGATGTCCCTCAGGTACTATCTCCAATCTGAGATCCTTGAATTGGGCACACAGATCATCTGGCAACTCTCCCTTAGTGAGGCCATTTACATAAACTTTACAGCTTAAAGCATCCACTACAACATTTGCTTTACTTGGGTGGTATTGCAAACTCAAGTCATAGTCCTTGATGAGTTCTAGCCATCTTCTTTGTCTCATGTTGATTTCTTTTTGAGTGAAGATATATTTCAGACTCTTGTGATCTGTGAACACTTCACAACGTTTTCCCAAAAGATAATGTCTCCATGTTTTGAGTGCATGAACAACAGAGGCTAACTCTAAATTATGAGTAGGATAGTTCACCTCATGAGTTTTGAGTTGTCTAGAGGCATAAGCTACAACTTTCCCTTCTTGCATCAAAACTCCACCCAATCCTTAGTGAGATGCATCACAATATACTTGGAAGTCCTTTTCCAAATCTAGCAGGCATAAGAATGGTGTTGTCACTAGTATCTTCTTCAATTCTTGGAAACTGAGTTCACATCCTTCAGTCTAATCAAATTTCTTGTCTTGCTTAAGTAATTCCGTCATTGGCTTAGCTACCTTTGAGAAATTCTCAATGAATCTTCTATAGTATCCTGCCAGGCCAAGGAAACTACGTACTTCTTTCACTGACTTGGGAGATTCCCACTCAGTTACAGCTGACACTTTTGCGGGATTAACAACTACACCATCTCCTGACCCTATATGTCCAAGAAAACCCACTTCATTCAACCAGAATTCACACTCGCTGAATTTGGCATACAACTTGTGCTCCCTGAGCTTCTCAAGTATCAAACACAAATGTTCTTCATGCTCGTCTTTGATCTTGGAGTAGATCAAAATGTCATCGATGAATACGACAACAAACTTGTCAAGAAATTCCATGAACAGTTTGTTCATCATATTCATGAAGTAGGCTAGTGCATTTGTCAAACCAAATGGCATCACAGTGTACTCATACAAACCATACCTAGTGGTGAAAGTAGTCTTAGGTATGTATTGTTCCCTGATCTTTAGCTAAACATATCCTGATCGGAGATCAATCTTTGAGAACACATGGGCTCCTTCTAGTTGGTCAAATAGATCATTGATTCTAGGCAAAGGATACTTGTTCTTGATAGTTACCTCGTTGAGTGAACGGTAATCTATGCAAAACCTTTGACTTCTCTCTTTCTTTTCAACAAACAATACTGGTGCACCCTAAGACGAAGAACTTGGCTGAATAAATCCTTCCTGTAACTGTTCTCCAAGCTGTTTCTTGAGTTCCTTCAACTCATCAACTGACATCTTGTAAGGTCACTTTGCTATTGGTCCAGATCATGGAAGTAATTCAATCAGGAACTCAACATATCTATCTGGTGGCATTCTAGGCAATTCCTCTGGAAACACATCTGGATAGTCTCTCACAATTAGCACACTATCTATCCTAACCCCCTTAAGAGAATTTAGTTTACTTCCTTTTGATTCAAAGTTAGATTTGAATCTAATCCATTTATTATCCGGGGTTGTGAGTGTGATAGTACGATTGGCACAATCTAGTACTACTTCATACTTAGTCATCCAATCCATTCCTATAATTACATCGAATCTTGGGGAATCTAGTATTATCAAACTAACTGGAAACTTATGCTTCCCAAATTCTATCATTAGACCACGACATCCAAGGCTCACTATCATCTCTCCACCGGGAGAGCTTAATTTTATAGGACACCCAATATTTTCAGTTGGTAATCCATTTTTATCAACAAATGATCTTGATATGAATGAATGCGATGCGCCAGTATCAAAAAGAACAAGTGTTGGAAAATAATTGAGCTTGAACTTACCAGCCACAGCATCAGACTCTTCATATATTTCTTCCACATTAATGTGGTGTACTTGTCCCTTTTGGAAGGGATTGGGCTTCTTGGCACCTTCAACTTTATTTTCTGGGCACTCATTAGCATAGTGCCCCATCTTATTACACTTGAAACATTCAACCTGACTGAGATCTTTCTTTTCAGGCTGACTTCCATTTCCACTTCTACTGTGGTGGCCCTTGTGTCCACTCTTGTGGTTCTTATACTTGTCATTGTCATGACTGCGATGATGCTTGTTGTCATGATGACAGTTGTGGTTGTGGTGGTTGTTGTACTTCCCATGTTTGTGGAATCTAGAACTTCCACTATCATCATGATGGGAACACTTGTGAGACGATCCCGAGCTGTGCTTATCAAAGTGATGCTTAATCTTTCTGAGCTCAACCTGTTTCATCTTGTTTTCCAAGATGGTAGCCTTATCACCACTCCCACTAGGTTGCTGCTGGTCCTTCGAGCAGATGTGCTGCAAACCTGACTTTTTCGTTGTCGGTGCAGCCAACAGTCACTAAGTCCTTGTTCACTGAACGTAACCAGTCATTGGCTACCATTGAATCAGTGGTTCCCGAGAACTTTGCAGGCCTCAGTCTCAGAAATCTGGTGAGCATGTGAAATGCTGGAGGGTTATTCTGATTGTTGTTGTTGTTGTTATTGTTGTTCTGATTATGATTTTTCATGAACTCTGTCATCATTTGCATAAGCTGACCTAGAGCTGTCATCAACTGCTGCATCTCGGGAGTGACGTTATTGTTGTTGTTTGGGTTGGGGTTGGCACGACGGGGAGGCATCTGTGGTTTCAATAAGGATAATAAATGAGATACCCATAGATGCTTAACATGCATAATACATCACATAGAAACAATCATAATAACCAAGCTCAAATTAATTGTCACATCCCAAAATTTTCTAAATTTTGAAATGTGAAAAAGAAATAAACAAAATAAATAATTGTTGAAATTTAGGGTGAGAAGAAACTTTTGATTCCAAATGGAAAAATCAAAACCTATTTTGATCAAATAAAATCCTAAAGGGATTGAGAAAGATAAACAAATAATAAATAAAGTTATAATAGTTGGAATCACCATTTTTGGATCTTTAAATAAAAATATATGGTTTTTATAAGCAAAGGTAGAAATATTAATTGAGGACTATTTTAAAGATTTTGCTATTATTTAGATTTCAAATAGAGTTTTAAAATAAATTAAATCCTATTTGAAATAAAGACTAATGTCTATTTATTTAATTATTAATAGATCCTAAAAGAATAAAAAAATATATTTTATTTTGGACTTTGGAACATGTTGTTAAACAGAATTAAATTATACCTAAAGTTTGGTGGAAGTTTGAATTCATTTGGAGTTTGAATTGTTTGAATGAAAAATCAAAACAGAAATTCAATACAGAAAAGAAAAAGGTTTATATAAAAAAAGAGAAACAAAGCAGCCCAGCCAGAAGGCCCAGTCTAGCCCACTCGCAGCCCATCTTTTCCACCCAGCAGTGAAACGTTTTTCACCCCGAAGAGCACCCGCTGAGTCACTGAGCTGCGGACCCCACGCCCCCTCCCTCTCTCTCGCTGACGAACGGGACCCACTGGCCAGCGCAGCGTCATCAACCTCGTGTGACCGTTCTTCCCTCGCACCTCGCCGTTTCGGCCATTGATTGAGTTGATCAATTCGCATTGATGATGCAGCGATTAATCCATGCGACCGTACCTGCTTAAACGCCCCTCTCCCCTCTCTCTTTCCCCCACCTCTCCACACCCTCTCTGCCCTAGGGCTGTTCTGATTTTGAACCACACCGTGCTGCCTCCGACGAGCTCCACCGGCCGATTCCGGCGAACCGCAACTGCCCCTCGCCTCCTAGAGCACACAAGCTTACTCCCTAGTCCCGTGCGCATCTGCCAGTGTGTTCCACTCAATCGCGCGCGATCCCTAGGCTCGGCAACCTCGACATGTGAGCGCCGCCGCGTCTGCCATCGCTCTGGAAAGCACCCCGGTGAGTACAGACGGCCCCAGCACCTCCCGTTGATGCTCCCATGATCCCCATGTCAACACCCGGATTTTTAATCCCAGATGCCTGTTATGCCGTACCTCGCAATCCCAGGATTACCATTTTTGCGAGACATAACAGAATTGGATACCATAGTACATCATCCATTACAAACGATACATAAGTTCTTACATGAATAGGGATCTCATGATCCAGTTCTTAATACTACATCAAGCAGCGGAATACATAATAATAACGGTAGTGTAGGCGAAGCTCCATCTTCGGGGTCACAGGCAATGCTGACGATGGGAGATGATCCTAGTTGTCGTAACCTTCCTGGGGTCCATCTTCCAGGTACTCCTCTTCATAGTCTGGCCATGGGAATAGCCAGGGACAAAGTCATGAGTACTCTTTAAGTACTCGCAAACTAATACTAACAGGTAAAGGGGTTTTTGGATAATAGGACACTAGGCTCTAGGGTTGTTTTGCAAAAGCCAGATTTATCTCTACTAAGTTCCAAAGCTAGTCAAAATTTTATAACTCCTAAGTGGGATCTTGTAACTCATGTCACAACTCTGTTGTGGTCAAGTCAAAGTCTCAAGTCATTTCACCAGTCAATTTTGAAAAGTCTGACAGGGGAACAGTATGGCCACTCCAACTGTCCATAACCGCGGACGCGGCTATTCGAATAGTTTGACACTCTGCAGAGATTGTACACTTTCACCACAACATTCGATACATCCGTCAGAAACAAATCCTGAATTCACCATACTCAGTATGCGGATAATCAATCCTAACCTTTCAATTACACGCCCTAGTATAAGCACCTCTCCTGTGAGTTTGGCCTCCCAACCATGACCAACTGTCATCTTGGGTACTGCACAGGTGGACAATCTTCACAAGGTAGCCTCGGTTCAGACCTTGGCCGTGAGGGAACTAATAAGGTATATAAGTTTCCAGTCAAGCCCTACCCAAACTTCGGGTATTGTGGTTGTACGATAAAATTGGAATGGTATCGCATCCAGACAACCATCAGTTTTATAAAAGGGCTAAGGCTCATGCCTCAACATTTTCATCACCAAAATCATCAGGTGTCCGGAAACACATGTCCAAAACATTTCAATCGAATGATCCATCATTCTAAGGTTTTCATAACCATTTTCTCACCAAGTATTCCCATCTAAAGTTGATCAAGTTTTATGCTTAGCACTAGCATCTACAAGTGGGGTTAAGAACTAATGAGGGGTGGTAAACTAGGGGAGTTTCAACTATGTATAACCTTATATCTCAGGATGATATCAAGGTGTCTAATCTTAAGCCAAATTTTATGCTCTTTATGCAACCTTCAGATAACTTTCTAGTATCTACCAAACTCTTAAGTAAACTCTAAGTAAGCTTTAATAAAGAAATAAAGTAAGAAGCTTGCAAATAAAACTAGGATTGGTTTATCAAGTGGGTATGACCATATATGCTTAAAGCATATAGTAGGCATGGTAACAAGCAAGTATTTGCTTACATAGGTAAAGTATCTTGCAAGTGTTATCTTGCATCAATGTCAATATAAGCTTGCTAAATTGCAAGTGTTAGCTTGCACATTCAACTAGTAGCATTAGTCTTGCCTTGTGCAGAGCAGTGGTTGAAGTTCTCCTCGGCTTCTTCTTCGTAGTATCCTCCTTCCTCCTCGTATCCTTGGTCGGTACTAGCGTCTATGAATAAATACGAGGTACACAATCACCAAACAATACTTAACTACTTGCAATAATCACACACAAGGGTCCTATAGATAATCTAGCATCATCTCTAACATTACAAGGTTAAGGCTTGGTTTAACTCCTTTTATTTTTAGAAAAGTAATTTCTACTCATTGAAAAACTACTTAAGATTTAATATTCTCCAACCCAAACATGGGATCATGTTGACACATGTCATCACCACATATTGTAGTCCAAGGGAATGTGAATTAAAGTGGTGTCACAATTTAATAAGGTTTTACCCTTTTATTTTATTTAAATATAATGACTAGAAATGCCTATGTAGCATTCTTTTATTACTTGAACATTATTTCTGGAAGTAAACCTATATATTTTTATATATTCTGAAAGGTATGGTTGAATTTGATTTTTGAGAGTTGGAATCAACTCAAAAGCTATTATGGTTTAAATTTGAAAAATGTTTGAATGCAGAAAAGGTTCTGCCTTGTTATTTTTACCATGGATGATCTATAGATCAAAATGACTTGAATCCAACGGGCTTGGATTCAGCATTCACAGACCTTTCCAACAAAATTGGTTTCATTCAAATTGGTGCACCGAATTGATCTGGATTGATTTTTGAAAATGGGTATAGAAGTGTGTTTGAATTAAAAAGAAAAAGATTTAATTCAAATCAATGGGCTGCGCGGGAAAAGTTACTGGGCCGGCCTGCTAAGCGCAGTGCTCCCGCGGGATGCTTAAGTGGGTGTCCCCACTTGCCAGTGAGACAGGGCGGGGCGAAGCGGTACGGGGCAACGTGGGTCGTTCGATCTGATTCTAATCCAACGGCAGGGAGTCATCGTCGACGCGAGACAACGCCGGCGAGAAAGAAACCTAGCGCGGCCAGTGAGGGTTGCTGGGGGCTCACCGAGGTGCTGGCGAGGGTCGGCGAGGCAGGCGAACGACAAAGTCGACGACGACGAACTCAGGGGTGGTCGCGGCAGCTCCTGGGGTGGACGAAATCGATGGTTCCCTTCTTCTCCAGAGGCGGCGGGCTCCGGTGAAATTCCGGCAAGGTGGTGCTCGCCTAGCTCCGAGAACGGTGTGGCACGATCAGTGAAGAGAGGAGTGTGAGATGGTGTGAAGAAATCGAGCGGGGGTGGCCTCTATTTATAGTCGAGCGAGGGGACCGACGGGGCGCACGGTGAGCTCGTCGGGGGCGATGTTACAGGCGGCTATTGGCATGGGCGATGGTAGGGGACGGTGCGGTGTTCCCTGGCGATGCTCAACGAAATGGTTTTGAGGCGTGGGGCGGTGCGGCTTGGTCTGGAACATGCGACGCTCTGAGCGGCAGAGGCGGCGTCTTCGACGGTGAGCGGTGGCTGTGTGTCACGGGGCGGCGAACGGGGATGTCTGGCGGTCTCCTGGGTCGGTGGGGATTGTGTATGCACGCGGCGAGGGCGGCGCGCGGTCTGTGGGCTTCCGTAGAAGGTGGCGCTCTGGCGCACGCTCGGCATGGTCGCTGGCGGTCTGGGCGCGGTCCGTGCGTGTGGTATAGTGGTTGGCAAGGTTCGAGCGGTGGACAGGGAGTGGCGGTGGACGGTGGGCTGCCTCCCAGACATGCTGGCTAGGCTTGTGTCTCCTCCTATCTTGCTGTCGACATGGGGGTGACATGGGTGTGCTCGGCTGTTCACCATTTATGGCAATGGCAAGCTCACAGTGGTGCTAGTGCTTGGTTAATCTTCCTAGATGATCTACTGAGCGGGTTGTGAGCTAAATAGGGAACAAGTTAGGCCAATTTTACTGCACACTATAGTGTTTGATGTTTGTTTGATTTGTATCTGCAACCTGTTTGATGAAATGGCCGCATGAATTCAAGTTTAGAATTTTGAAAAGATTTTTGGTGGGTTTCCTAGCTTGGTGCTGGTGAGTCTGCAGATGCTTGGGTTTTGAAAGTTGAGCTTGTTTGAGTGGTTTTTGAAAAGGTGGGATCTTCCCATATGATAAAAATTCAATTTTGAATTGCCATTTAAACTATGCATTTGAATGTTTCTGGATGATCACAAAGTGGGCCTTGATACCTTGTTATGAGTACATTCAAGGGGTGCAAAGATCCAGAAAATTTATGTTAGGTTCTGAAAGTTTGAGACAGCCAAAGTAGGCATGGGAGTTAAATTGGTCAAAGTGACCATTCCTTTAATATATTTGTTTTGATTTACTTGTCTTTAGGAAAAGTGTGGGAAATGTTTTAGATGATGTTTATTTCACCTAAGAAACATTTTACAAGCAATGAAACAAACAAACAAGGTGGTTCCAAAGAATTTCAAAATCCATGCATACACATATGCATGCCTTCATAACTTTATTTAGCAAAGTTTTTGTTAACTCTAATTTTGATGATTAGTGTTTGATGATCCAAGCTTAGTATTTTTGGGATGTTACACCCCAGCATTGTACGCATCTAACCGTATGTTTCGTTTGTCTTAGCGCGCCCTCAAACCTCGCCCCCGACGACGAACCGAAGCACCCGATGCCGCCACTGACTCCGGCGAGCAATCCACTCTGCTCCGGTGCGCCCCTCGACAAGCCGACCACACCTCGAGCTTCGCCGCACTCCTGTGAGCACGGTGAGCACAATCTTCCTTCTCTGCGCGACCTAGTTCGCCGGCAAGCTCACTGTCCGAGCGTGCGCCGCCGCCAGCCAGTGCGAGCGCCGCCCAGTTAGAGTCTGACTGCTGTGATCCGTAGGATGCAAATCGTCTGGCTGAGATTAGATTTAGACGAAGGGGTATGAGTTGATCAGTGCCGCACGATCTAAGTTAGATCCAACGATCCACAGAGCGCAATCCGCACGAACCGGTACACACCAGTAAGAATAAGACACGTGGCCAGACTCAGGATTTAAAATAGAAATTTTATCTATTAGATTTGCAAACTTGCAAAATTCATAACTTTAATTCTACACGTCCAAATTTAGCAAATTTTATATCAATGGAATCAGCAGAACAAGTACTTTGCAACCATGCACTTTGTTTAATGTTTTCCTTCTGGAAAATTGGTTGAAATTGCAGAAATTTGTGTAGGCATAATTTGAATATAAAATTTGTTCTAGAAATATTTCTAAGATGAAATCTTTGCAAAATGGATGGTTTTGAACCTACTGACCATAGGAATCAACTTATGGATTTAAAAATGTATTTTGTGAAGTTAAGGAATAAATATTTTAATTAGCACATTTCTAGTCAAATAAAAATATTGTTTATGGTTTAGAAATGATTTTTTTGAGTAAAGCCTTTGGGAAATGATGTGATTCAAACCTTCTGACCCTAAACACCAAGTTTTGAGATTAAGAACATATTTGATGAACCATATAAAGTTATTACTTTGCTAAAAGATATTTTCAACAACATAAAATATCACCTTAGCATAATATTTGGTTTATGAGATAAAACCTTTTGCAAATAGTTTTACCACTTTAATGAATGACCACATTGAGCTTTAAAATGTTTAGAGCCTAATAGAAACCACTTTTCTAAATAAAACCATCTCTTGCATGCTTGCATGCATTGCCTCGTTTCTATTATTTTATGTGTGATAAATTGTTTGAATGCTAGTTGAAGTATGTGTTTGCTTGATTGAATTGTAGTGAAGTTAGAAGAGTGTGATATTTGCAAGATCAAGAAGTGAACCAATATTATCTACTAAATAGGCAAGTGACACTATCATCCAAGTCCTACTATTTTCATTACACTTAGTAGATTTTTGTAACATGCATGATTGGACTACTATATTTTATGCTAGGCTAAATCCTATTAGGGTAACCTTATATCTTCCTTAGTGAAAACATTGTAGTTGTAGTATGCTTAGCCCTGCTATATATTTGGGATGGGATACATGATATGATTATATGAAGTGTTGGAAAGATATATGTTTTATCTAATAAAACAAGTACTCAATGAACCACCTGGGTGGAAAAGGAAACTCAAGATTGGACAAGGTGGCAACAAAGGGAACCATGTTTATATGGCTATATTTTTGTGTGTGCACTAGAAGAAAACCACTCAGGGACTTAGAGATTGAACATGTTTCTCATACAGTGGCTTCCGTGTACAACCACATGCTAAATGGGCTCTGGCTTTGTCAACTACATAGTGGAAGACCCATGCATTCGCATCTTCAAGTTAACTAGAATTGTGTATGGGAAATTTATCCCTACATTGGTGCCTGGTGGACAAGCTAGCATTGTGTATTGGGAGGACTCCTATGGAAAGACTTTGTCACATTCTCGATCTGCCAGTACTCCATCTTGGTGAGTACTTATCTAGCGGACACTGGTGGCATCAAGACGATATTGTGTCATGTGGGTAAAGTGTACAACTTCTGCAGAAGATCAAATTCTAAGTACTTAGCTGTGTCCCCGGTTATGGACAACTCTGAGCAACTAAGGCCTAAAGCTATGGAAGATCTCGACATTCCAATTTCTCAAAGTAAAACTTGATGGTGACAACAAGGGATTAGAAGCACTTGGAGTTTTCCAAGGAGTTCAGAAATATTTGACAAAAGATCAAAACTATTTTGAAAAGATAGGATAAAACTATATTCCTTTCTGCAAAAGATCCTAAACCCTACTTAGCCAAATATGCATGTAATGATAGGATCCACTTATTTCTACATAGTAGTGAAACTTGCTAATACAATTCAAATGTATTGACCCTTGTGACTACAACTTATTATGTTGCAGGTTTGTTTGATGTTAGTGAAGTGTGTTGAATAGGATTACAAGTGTACAACCAACATGATTGCCTGTGGCACTTTGAAGATGAAGGACTCCATGCTATAAAGATATTCTGCTGCATTGTAATGTGATAGCCAAATGAGCTATGTAAGATGTAATGAATTATTTTATTCCTGGTTATAAAATTGTATTATGACCTTTGTTTCTTGATATTACATCTTAACTGCGGATGCTAGCTATTGATCCAGGGACTAGCATTGTAAACATAGGGATCTCTACCTTATTAAAGGTTGGGAACCTTACATTAACATAGAGTTTGAACGACATAAACAACGGGTTTTGAAAATACAAACACACAATAGAAAGCCATCCACATGTTGGATGGTCATTGCGACTCAATAATCAAAGTATGATAGATGAAAGATAGTCGAGTAGTCTACACTACTCCTCCATGTCGACCTCCACGTCAACAAGAGCAAGACCTGCATTCTCCATGGCGGCCTTGTACTCCTCTACACTAGTGGTCAAGGCCTCGATATTTTCCCTAAGGGCCCTCTTCTGTGAGCGAAGCCTCTCAATCACTCCCTGCTGGTGCTCAAGCTTGAAGTCCTTGGCCTCTAACTCATCCTTCATCTCCCTGATCTTCTTGTTTCTGTCTTGGACTCTTTTCTCCTGATTCTTGAACTTCTTGTCCTGGCTCTTGAATCTGGCCTCCATTTCCTTGACGATCTTGTCTTGCTCTGCAAAGAGCTTGTCCTTCTCCCTCAACTGAACCTGGAGCTCATCATTGATAAGCATGACGTTTGTCCTATCGGTGTCAAGGTGTCTAATAAGACCCTCTAAGTCCTGAAGGTATAGACGAACTGGCTCAATTGTCTCTCTAGTAGCGTCATCGTACTCTACTGCCTCACCCTGCTCGTCACGCCTCCTAAACGGGTGAAAGTAGATGCCTCTAAGCTCGGTGGAGTGCCTCCCAACCAGGCGTCCAAGTAACTCCTGCATGACTACATCTAAGCCCTTCTCCTTGTCATCATGCATCAGCTCGAAGGTGATGTCCTCCGTGGGTGGCTCTGCCTGGCGTCCCGGTTGTGTGACTCTAAAGCCCCAAAGGAAGTTCCTCTCAAACTTGGTGAGCTGGAGTGTTGTGATACTATGAAGTGGAAGGTTGAGCACACTAGTGAGCTCCACGAGACGAGAACAGAAACGACTTCCCTTGAACTCCTTGGCAGTGCTGATAACAATGTTAGGCATATATTGTATAAGATAGAGAAAGATTAGAATCAATACAAGTAGGAAAAAAATCACAAGACAACAAAAACACAAACACACTTTCAACAATAAAACATACAATTCATGGCATACACAACTCCAATACAAATACCAAGGTTCAACATAACTTAGACAAAATTTTGGAAAAATACGACAAGTGTGGTGGTCCAACTAACGGGGTACGTTACAATTCTCACTCACTTGAAAAATAGCTATCAGGTCATCCTTAGTGGAAATTTGTCTATCTTGATCACGAGACTCCCATATTAAGTCTATGATGTCTTCCCTTAGACGTTGATTGGTAGCCTCTAAGTCTTGGGTATGGTTCTTTTCTTCTCTAAGGTAATTTTGAGTGTTGAGCATTCTACACTTGAGCCTAACACCAAGCTCCTTGATGGCATTCCAAGCTGCATTTCTTGCAGAGTCAAAGAATGTTGTGTGCATTTCAGAGTTGGTGACCATGCAGAATCCTGACTCTTTGTGGTTGTCTTCCTTCTTTTTGTACAAATGAAGTTGCACCCACCAATACTCTTCTCCTTCATCCATCACAGGGAATCCCTTGTACACAGATGCACCATGTATCCCAATGGTAACTATAAGGTTCTTGAGTTCTTTGGAAACTCCGTCTCACACTCCTAAGTCATGGTCATGAGTGGTCCCTTCCTAACGGCTTGCTTGATGGAGTTCATCTACAAATAGAGATGAGAAAGAAGATTAGAAAAGTTTACATGAAGAAAAAGACAAGTGTGGAATTTTACAAAGTGTTGTAGTTTTCCTTAGTGGTTTCTTAGTCTAATCCAACCTAGGGTCATAATACTATAGGCAACACAGTGCTCTGATACCATCTGTAAGACCCCACCTTTGTAAAAGTAAAGGTCCTTGTGATTGCAATGCTAGTCCCTCGATCAAATGCTAGCATCCACAGTTTAAGATGAAGTACACAGATACAAAGGTCTTTATCACATCGTCATTCCAGAGATAACATAGTATTTTACAACTCCATAACCATAGGCTAGTACAAGAGTTCAACTTAACAAAATAATGTAAAGTCTTCATCTTCATGTACCACAGGCAAACATGTTGAGTGTAGACTTATAACCCTAATCCTCATCAGAGTAACCTGCAACATCACAAGTTCTTAATATCAATGGATTCACAAAAATAAGTCCTACGCTACTGTTGGTTTGGTTTTGTATTTTGCTTCTATTAAAATGGGATTTTATGCAGAGATATTTGTAGGCTTATTTTGAATATAAAAATAGTTTAAAAAATGTTTTAAAGACTATTTGACTTTATCTAGTCTATAAAAGTTTAGTTTTGTGTTTAGTACTGTTTACTTGTCTTGTTTGATTTGGGAAAAATCATCACATGGCATTTGCATGCATTCATATATTTTTGCTTGATTAATTAGAATGTAAATTTGGTGCTATAATTTTATGTGTAGATTTTGGTGCTAGTGGTGATTGTGATTGTGAGGATTGTTGCTACTCCCCCAACTAACAAGGAAAGTGGTGCTTCATGTATTTGTCCCATTATTTTATTATGCACTAGTGATATTTTGTATAGGGCTTGCATGAGATTTTGTTATGTATCTATATGCTATGCTATGGGAAATCCTAGTAGTTATAGTATTGGTAGAATTTGCTCTAAGTTAAGATACTTGTTATATTTCCATGCTTAGAATATCTAGTAGCAAACAAGGGTGGATTATATACATGCTATGGAAAATATTGTTAAGTCTTTGACTTGTGTTTTTGCTTAATAAAACAACTAAGTGAATGAATCACCTCGGTGGAATGGTATGTTTGGGTTATGTTGAGTGGTTACACAAGGCCCATATATATGGTCTACCTTGTGTATCACACTTGTGGAAAGCCACACAGGAACAAACGAATTTGAGATACTTACTTTTTAGGAGCTTCTAGTGCAACCACATGGCATATGGGCTCTGCCTTGATCATATAGGCTGCAATAACTTAGCCAAATGGACATTTGGTGGTAGGGTGATAGGTTGGAGCGCGTCCATTTGGTCTAAGGGAAGTCTTCTGAAAGGTCTCGTCTCGATGCATTTCAAGTCTTGTGGGGAAAGTTCACCACCTCTCGAGAAGGAAAATCTAAGTACATAGCCGTGTCCCCGACAACGGACAATTTGAGCATCAACACATTGAATCTATCAAGGATCTCCTCATCCCAATTTCTAAGTTAAAAACTTATGGTTGAACAAGGGTAAAGGTTCACCAATGTCTATTGGTGGTTCCTTGGGAGTTTTTGTCAAACAAAAACTTAGTGTTTTCAACTGATAGGAAAAACCTATTTTGAGCAAAGCAATCCTAAGCTAAACTTAGCCAAATTCATATAGAAGCTAGAAACTATTATTCTACTAAGGTATCAATTGCCACTACTATTCCAATGTATTGACCCACTATGGCTGTAACTTGTGATGTTGCAGGTTACTCTGATGAGGATTAAGGTTATGAGTCTACACTCAACATGTTTGTCTGTGGCACATGAAGATGAAGACTTTACTTTATTTTTTTTATGTTGAACTCTTGTACTAGCCTATGGCTATGGAGTTGTAAAAGACTATGTTATCTCTGGAATGATGATGTAATAAAGACCTTTGTATCTGTGTACTTCATCTTAAACTATGGATGCTAGTATTTTATCCAGGGACTAGCATTGCAATCACACGGACCTTTACCTTACAGAGGTGGGGTCTTACACCATCATACAATGAGGATATTATTGCGCCGCGCTTTGGCAACGAGGGATATGAGGGGGGTGCGCACCCTTCTACCTTCCCTTGTTTTACCTTTTTGCAAGCTACAGGGATTCTTGATGATTTCCTAACCCTTGTTTGGAGGGTTGGACTCATTCATTATACGAAGGATGAGAGTGAGAAATATGCTATGGTCACTAAAACTTTTATGGAGAGTTTCTCTTTCACTAACACCCCTTTCAGGACAGATGTTTCATTCAAAATCTATGGCAAGCCTGTCACCATGACATTGAAGAAATTTTGTGACATTATAGGTATTGGAATGTCTAGGACGGTGAAGAAGATTCAATCTTGACCCGCTGATTTGTTGGAGCTCTACCGCGGGGCAACTAATTATGATGACCGCACAGCCCAGCGCGGGAAGATAAGAAATATTCATCTCCCAGCTATCAGATATTTTTCTTATTATCTTGCCACTAGTATTCTTGGTAGGGAGAACACTAGCAATATTTCTAACCATCATTTGGCCTTTCTAGTTGCTGCACTCAACAATGAAACCAGCTATAATCTTGGTTCTCTCATTGCTCCTCGCTTAGCTGCTAGAGGACCCATTTATGGGGGTATTATTGCTGCACGTGTAGTTGTTGCCTTAGAACTTTCTGTTGATCCAAATGATACAATTTTGGCTCCAAAGAGGCTTCATTTAGATTCCATTAAAGCACATCACTTTGTTACTGCTAGCTCTACCCTTGAAAGCGCATCACTTTGTTACTGCTAGCACAATTTTGGATCCAAATGATGTTTACTGATGGAGAAGAGAGGGAAATTCCTTTGCCACAAACCACTTTCTTCAGTATTTGCAGGGGACCTTGGTCATGCTCCAAGGAGGAGATGGACGAGCAGCTACGCATTGGTGGTTTCCACGGACACTACCAGGGGGACGCGCCCTCGTATGACCACTCTGTGCACTACATAGGGGCTTGCTCGAGCACGTACCAGGACGAACGGGCCTCTTCGTCACATTACGGAGGCGCACCTTCTTGGCCAGGCTGGGATTGAGATCCACTTAGGCTAAAAGCCTAAGATTGGGTGGAGGTATACCGACATCACACTCATCTACATACATGCTTCATCGGTACTTTGTATATCCATGTTTCTCTTTCTTTTTGGTTTTTTGTTTCTGCTTTTGTAAAACACGAAAAGACCAAAAATATTTTCTTTGTTTCTCTTGGTTTGTTTCTTTGTTTTTTAGCTTTCGTTTGCTCCAAGAAAAATCCAAAAAGATTTTGCTTTGTTCGTTTTTGCTTTGAGTGCTTGCTTTGAAAAATCGAAAACACCAAAAATATTTGCTGTTCTTCTTTGGTTTTGTGAAGTTTGTTGCAGGGTTCAACGGTCCTTAGTGGATTTTGGTTTCATGTTATTATTCAAGCCACACAAGTGAAGGGCAATAATGAAGATTAATGACAACTTGAGGTGTGGTAAGAGGCTGGTAATGAACTCTATTTGTTTTCATTTTTGTAGATATACTCATCATTGTGGGCATGCTTAGTCTGTTTATGTAAGGTGTATGTTATTTATTGGATGCTTAGTAGGTCTTGCTCTCTTATGATCAGCTCTAACTTGCTAATAGTTTGTAGCATGTCATATGAACGTTTGCTGCATTTTTCTATTCATAACTTGGTATGACATTGTGGTATCCTCCTCTGAATGTTTCATTTGAATCGACTTGGCACATGCTCACGCATGCATATGACTGAACCAAAAGTCAGTTAACCTCGATGATTTATTTTGCCATAGAGTTCTTGTATCACTTTTATGCCATAATTAATTCTATTTTGTTGCAAGGATGATTATGACGGTTATTTCTCTCTCGTTTGTCGCTCCCTTTATATTGCTAGCCTTCACTTGCACTGATTATGAGCTCTACTCATGTTTCCAACTCCCCAAAACCAATATTGTCAAAAGTGTCCACCATACCTACCTACTAGCATCATTTGCTATTCCGTGCATATTCATTATGCCTTGTTTTCTTCCAAATAAAATGTTTGGTTGTTATGATAAAGTTGGTTAGTAGAGCTCTCACTAACTTGATGGCACGCTTTATTTCTTTCACTTAAAAAACCTGAACCATTGTGACTGTCCATGAAAGTTATATGCTTGCAAATTATAGGCTGGGAGTTAGCAGAACCATGCTGTCACGGGGAACGCTTTCAACACCTGTAATTATTTACCCAGTTGATATCATGCTGTTTTGTTTACAGATGTCGTCGATGTGAAACAAAAGGGGATCTTGTAAGTCCATGGAGTTATCTATATGTGTTAGAGAAACGCCTGGGACGCTAGCCTAAGCCATGCCTAATCATGGTGGAAACTTGCAGCATAACCATAATGAGCAATCTGTGAAGCATCCTCAATAAAAATAATGCAAATAGCAAATAAAAAGATCAATGAGATGCGTATTGTCTACTTGCCTTGTCATTATGATATGGGATAGCTCTTGTATCATATGCAAGGGGTACCCCACTGGCAGTTCTCTATGATACACATGTACTTACTATGACAAGAACTTACTGGTAACTAAACTTAAGTAGCATGTGGAGCGGCCCTCGTACTCAAGGGACATGATATTTCGAGTTTATGGTTTGTCAAGCATATATGTAAGACCCCACCATTTAAGGTAAAGGCCCCTGTGATTGCAATGCTAGTGCCTGGATCGAATTGCTAGCATCCACAGTTTAAGATGAAGTACACAGATGCAAAGGTCATTATTACATCGTCATTCGAGAGATAACATGGTATTTACAAATCATTAGCCCAAGGCAAATACATAGAGTTCATAACATAAAGTAAATAAATAGAAGTCTTCATCTTCATGTGCCACAGGAAAGCATGTTGAGTGTAGACTCATAACCCTAGTCTCCATCAGAGTAACCTGCAACATCATAAGTTACAGCCATAGAGGGTCAATATATTTGGAATTGTATTGGCAAGTGATACCATAGTAGAATAGTAGCATCTAATAACTATATGAATTTGGCTAAGTGTAGATCAGGCTCGCTTTGCTCAAAATAAGGTTTTCTTATGAGTTGAAAACTCTAAGTTTTTGTTTGACAAAAACATCCAAGGAACCACCAATAGACATTGGCGAACCTTTACCGTTGTTCAACCACAAGTTTTAACTTAGAGAAATTGGGATGAGGAGATTCTTGATCATTTCAATGCCTATGATGCTTAGATTTTCTGTTCCCGGGGACATGGCTAAGTACTTAGGTTGTACCCTCTTAAGAGGTGGTGCACTTTCCCGACAATACTTGACATGCATCAAGATGAGACTTTTCAGAAGAATTCCCTTAGACCACCATGGATGCGTCCATCCTATCAACCCTACCACCAACTGTCCATCTGGCTAAGTTCTTGCAACCTAGTTGGTCAAGGTAGAGCCCGTATGCCATGTGGTTGCACTAGAAGCTTCTCAACACTAAACATCTCAAATACCTTTGTTCCTGTATGGCCATCCACAAGTGTGCTACACATGGTAAACCATATACATGGGCCTTGTGTAACCACTCAACACAAACCAATCTTTCCATTCCACCCAGGTGATTCATTCACATAGTTGTTTTATTAACCAAAACCATATTCATAGACTTTGCATAATATCATAGTATGAATATTCCACCCTTGTTTTCTACTATCTAGGATAAGCATAAGTATAGAATGTTTCTTAACGTAGGGAAATTCTACTAAGACAATATATATAGGATTTCCCAAGCATAGCATATACTTAGAAAAATAATCATGCGAGTCCTACTCAAAATATTCTCTAGTGCATAGATAAAATAGTGGGACAAAAATATGAAGCATCACTTGCCTTGGTAGTTGGGGGAATGGGAACAATCCTCACAATCACAATCACAATCACCAAAATCTACACATACAATCACAACACCAAATTCACATTCAAAATACAAACAAAAAATATATATGAATGGATGCAAATGCAATGGGATGATTTTCTACACTAAACAATTCAAACTAAATAGTACTGAACAAAAGGTAAACTTTCTAAAGTCCAGATAAATCAAAATTTACTCTAAAACATTTTTTTAAACATTTTATATAGCCAAAATAAGCCTACAAATTGTGATGCATAAAATCCTAATTTTACAGAAGCAAATGATCAAACCAAGGAGATAGATGTGTAGGGCTCATGTTTCTAAAAGCAATGATATATAATTTGCAATTTTTGGACAAATAGATCAAAAGTTATGAATTTTAGAAGTTTAAACAACTAAAAACCTTTTCTAGATTTTATTAAAACCAAACGCAGACACGGGCGCATTCTGATTCGCTAGTACCGCTTCGGCCGGATCCCGTTTGCGGGTGTAACATCCCAAAAATAGTAAACTTGGATCATCAAACTCTAATCATCAAAATTTAGGATTAACAAAAACTTTCCTAAATAAAAATATGAAAGCATGCATGTGTGTATGCATTCCAATTTGATTCTTTTGAATGACCTTGCTTGTGTGTTTCTTTGCTTGTAAAAGGATTCTTAGGTGAAATAAACATCATCTAAACAATACCCACACTTTTCCTAAAGACAAATAAATCAAAACAAACCAAAATGTGTGAATGGTCATTTTGGCCAATTTAACTCCCATGCCTACTTTGGTTGTCTCAAACTTTCAGAACTTAATAGAAACTTGTTTGGATCTTTGCACCACTTGATAGTACTCACAACAAAGTATCAAGGCCCACTTTGTGATCATCCAGAAACATTCAAATGCATAGTTTAAAGGACAGTTTAAAATTGAATCAATGTCATATGGGAAGATCCCACTTTCAAAAACCACTCAAACAAGCTCAACTTTCGAAACCCAAACATCTACAGACTCACCAGCACCGACCTAGCACACCCACCAAAAATCTTTTCAAAATTCAAAACTTGAGTTCTTGCGGCCATTTCATCAAACACCTTGCAGATGCAAATCAAACAAAATCAAAACACTATTTTGAGCAGTGATTCTGGCCTAACTTGTTCCCTCTCTGGACACCACTAGCCTTAGTATATCATCTAACAACCTAAACTAATCTCTAGCACTACTGTAAGCTAGCCATTATCATCAATGGTGAGCAGTCCGAGTGCACCCTTGCCACCCACATGTCGACAGCTAGCTAGGAGAAGCACCAAGCCTAGCCAACATGTCTGGGAGCAAGCTAACACCCCACCGCCACTCCCTGCCCAGCGCTCGAACCTTGCCAGCCCCTGGACCACACGCACGGACCATGCCAAGCTCGCCAGCAACCATGCTGAGAGCGCGCCCCGTGCTCCACGCTCGACAGACGCCCACAGACAGTGCGCCGCCCTAGCCACATGCATACGCGATCACCACCGTCCTAGCAACCCCGCAGACACGCTCGTTTGCCGCCGCGTGGACCACGCGAGCTGTGCGGCCTTAAATTTTCCGTCGGGCACGCGCAGAGCACCGTCGCATTCCGACCAATCCGCACCGCCCCACGCCTCGCCACCACGTCGTTGAGCTTCACCAGGGAGCATAGCACCACCCGCTACCGTCGCCCACACCGATAGCCCTCTGTGCCGTCGACCACGACGAGCTCAGCTTGCGCCCCGTCGGTCCCCTCTCGCCACTATAAATAGAGGCCACCCCCAGCCGAATTGAGCACACCATCTCACTCCCCTCTCACCCAGAACCACCCCGCCTCAGTCCCGAAGAAAGGCGAGCAGCACAATCGCCGGAATTTCACCGGAGCCCGCCGCTGCTGGAGAAGAAGGGAGAAGCTGCCAGTACCAGGAGGTTCACCGTCGTCGACTTCGTCGTTCGCCCACCTCACCGACCTTCGCCTGAGCCCCGGTGAGCCCCCGACGACGCCCACCTGCCGTGTTAGGTTTCGGTCTCGTCGGCTCTGCCCGACGTGGACGATGAACCACGGCCGTTAGATTAGAACAAGATCCCACGGCTCACATTGCCCCGTACCACTTCGCACCCCCTCGTATCACTGACGCGTGGGGACAGCAACTTAACCAGTCCGCGTAAGCGCTGTGCTTAGCAGGTCGGCCCAGTATCGTTTCCCGCGCAGCCCAGTTGTTTGAATTTAACTTTTCCATTTAATTTCAAACACCCTTCTATACCTAGTTTCAAAAATCAACCCAGATCGATTCAGTGCACCAAATTGAATGAAACCAATTTTGTTAGAAAGGTCTTTCAATGCTGAATCCAAGCCTGTTGGATTTAAATCATTTGCATCTATAGATCAACCTTGGTCAAAATAACAAGGCAGAACCTTTTCTGCATTCAAACATTTTTCAAATTTACACCATAAAAGATTTTTAGTTGATTCCAACTCTCAAAAATCACATTTGATCATACCTTTCAGAATATATAAAAACATATAGGTTTACTTACAGAAATAATGTTCAAGTAATAAAAGAATGTCACATAGGCATTTCTAGCGACTTTATTTAATTAAAATAAAAGGCTAAAACCTTATTAAATTGTGACACCACTTTAAATCACATTCCCATGGACTAAAATATGTGGTGATGACATGTGTCAACATGATCCCATGTTTGGTTTGGAGAATATTAAATCTTAAGTAGTTTTTCAATGAGTAGAATTTACTTTTCTAAAAATAAAATCTTTAAGTCAAATGCTTGTAATATTAGTGATGATGCTAGATCATCTATAGAACCCTTTTGTGTGATGATTGCAAGTAGTTAAGTATTGTTTGGTGATTGTGTACCTCGTATTTATTCACAGACGCTAGTATCGACCAAGGATATGAGGAGGAAGGAGGATACTACGAGGAAGAAGCCTAGGAGAACTTCAACCACTGCTCTGCACAAGGAAAGCCTTACTAATCAAGTTGACCTGTGCAAGCTAACACTTGCAATTTAGCAAACTTATACTGATATTGATGCAAGCCAATACTTGCTTGTTACCATGCCTACCATATGCCTTAAGCATATATGATCATAACCACTTGATAAACCAATCCTAGTTTTACTTACAAGCTTTATACTTTATTTCTTTATCAAAGCTATTACTTAGAGTTTACGTAAGTGAACTATAGATACAAGAAAGATAATTGAAGGTTGCATAAAGAGCATAAAATTTGGCCTAAGCAAGATAATCTTTATGTCATCCTAAGTCATGAGATTGAACTTAGGTTACCACCCCTCATTAGTACTTACCCCCACTTGTAGATGCTAGTGCTAAGCATCAAACCTGATCAACTTAGATGGGAATACTTGGTGGAAAAATGGTTATGAAAACCTTGGAATGATGATCATTCTATTGAAATTTTTTGGACATGTGTTTCCGAACACCACATGATTTTGGTGATGAAAATGTTGAGGCATGAGCCTTAGCCCTTTATAAAACTGATGGTGGTCTAGATGCGATACCATTCCAATTTTACCGTACAACCACAATACCCGAAATTTGGTTAGGGCTTGACTGGAAACTTATATACCTTAGTATTAGTTCCCTCATGGCCAAGGTCTGAGCTGAGGCTAACTTGTGAAGATTGTCCACCTGTGGAGTACCCAAGATGACAGTTGGTCATGGTTGGGAGGCCAAACTCACAGGAGAGGTGCTTATACTAGGGCGTGTAATTCAAAGGTTAGGATTGATTATTCGCATACTAAGTATGGTGGATTCAGGATTTGTTCCTGACGGATGTATCGAATGTTGTGGTGAAAGTGTATAATCTCTGCAGAGTGTCAAACTATTCGAACAACCGCGTCCACGGTTATGGACAGTTGGAGTGGCCATACTGTTCCCCCATCAGATGTTTTCAAAATGACTTGTTAAATGAATTGAGACTTTGACTTAACCACAACAGAGTAGTGATATGAAATACAAGTTTCCACTTAGGGGTTATAAATTTTCAACTAGCTTTTCGTGCTTCCGAACTTAGTAGAGGTAAATCTGGCTTTTTGCAAAACAACCCTAGAGCTTAGTGTCCTATTTCAAAAAACCCATTCACTTGTTAGTATTAGTTTGCGAGTACTTAAAGAGTACTCATGGTTTTGTCCCTGGCTATTCCCGTGGCCAGACTATGAAGAGGAGTACCTGGAGGATGGACCCCAGGAAGGTTACGACAACTAGGATCATCTCCCATCGTCAGCATTGCCTGTGACCCCGAAGATGGAGCTTTGCCTACGATACCGTTATTATTACATATTCCGCTGCTTGTGTTGTATTAAGAACTGGATCATGAGATCCTTATTTGTGTAAGACCTTATGTATGGTTTGTAATGGATGATGTACTGTGGTATCCGATTCTGTTATGTCTCGCAAAAATGGTATTCTTGGGATTGCGATGTACGGCATAATAGGCATCTGGGATTAAAAATCCGGGTGTTGACAGCAGGCCGTTAGATCTAAGTACATCGTGCGGTCCAGATCAGACCGTACCGATTTGCACTATCTTCTAATTCTAACCCCTAGATCTAGATCGAACAGTCCAGGGTGAAGCGACCATAGCTGGGCGGCGCTGATGGTGAGCGCGGAGGCGACGGCTCTGCCGGAGATGCTCCGGCGATGATAGGGGGTGAGGGGAAGGGCGTAAGGCATTACCGAGGTCGCGGCGACGACGCGGTTGCAGTGGAGATCACGGGTGAGGGCGGGGCGCTCGGGTATGGCAGCAATTCCTCACCGGAGTTGCGCTCACTGTCGGGCCCTAGAAGATGTTGACGAAGGCGAGGCTACAAGGCACAAGAAAATAAACGAGAGGCATCAGTGGACGCGCACAAGAACGAGGGTTCAGTTAAAGCAAACCAGAGAGTGAGAGGGGGTCGGGGCTCACCGGGATTGGTCGCCGAAGCGGGTCGGGACGGCGGCGGCGCGGGTAGAAATTCGTCGATCCTGGGGGCTCTCTGGATTTTCTGAGTGAGGGGAAATGGAGAGGTGCAGTGGGGGTTTAAGTAGAAGGGTCGAGAGGGATAGTCAGGCCGGGAATCAAGCACAAAAACACAAATTGAAACAGGGAGGAAACGACAGAGAGGGGCGTGGGTCCTCTGGCGCGAGATTGACGACGACGTTCACGTGGAAGTGGGGCCTGCCTATCAGCAAGGGGGGTGCGTCTTGCACGTGTGAGAAACGGAGGGTCGAGGGTGTAGAGGTCCCTACGTGATAAGGTAGAGATCCCTGTGTTTACAATGCTAGTCCCTGTAAGGTTCCCAACCTTTAATAAGGTAGAGATCCCTGTGTTTACAATGCTAGTCCCTGGATCAATAGCTAGCATCCACAGTTAAGATGTAATATCAAGAAACAAAGGTCATAATACAACTTTATAACCAGGAATAAAATAATTTATTACATCTTACATAGCTCATTTGGCTATCTCATTACAATGCAGCAGAATATAACAATAGCATGGGGTCCTTCATCTTCAAAGTGCCACAGACAGACATGTTGGTTGTAGACTTGTAATCCTAATCATTAAACTTCACTAATAACAATCAAACCTGCAACATAACAAGTTACAGCCACAAGGGTCAATACATTTGAATTGTATTGGCAAGTGATACTATGGTATTATAGTGGTAACTATCATCTATATGCATTTGGCTAGGTGGAGCTTAGGCTTGCTTTGCTCAAAATAGATTTTCCTTATCATTTGAAAACACTAAGTTTTTGTTTGACAAAAACACCTAAGGCATATCCCAATAGAAATTGGTGATCCTTCAATCCCTTGTTCACCCACAAGATTTTATCTTAGAAATTAGGATGATGAGATTCTTGATAGCTTCCATGTCTTGATGCTCAAATTGTCCTTTGCCAGGGACATGTCTAAGTACTTAGATTTTTCACTCTGCAGAGGTGGTGCACTTTCCCCACAATACTTGGTTTCACCAAGACAAGATCTTTCAGAAGCCTTCCCTTAGACCAGAATGGACGCGCTCCAACCTATCAAACCCCTACCACCAACCGTCCATTTGGCTAAGTTATTGCAACCTATATGATCCAGGCAGATCCCATAATGCCATGTGGCTGCACTTGAAGCTTCTCAACATTTGACATCTCAAATCTCTTTGTTCCTGGGTGCCCATCCACAAGTGAGACACCAAGTTTTCCCCAGCATACTGGACTTGGTGATGCCCAAGTTTTCCCCAGCATACTGGACTTGCATGACCACTCAACACAAACCATTCCTTCCATTCCACCCAGGTGATTCATTTACTTAGTTGTTTTATTAAACAAAACACAAGTCCACAGACTTAGAAATATTCCATAGCATGAATATATATTCCACCCTTGTTTTCTACTAGCTAAGCTAAGCTTGGTAGTAGTAGGAGTCTTAACTTAAGAATTTCTACTAAGGGTTCATCTACTAGGATTTCCCATGGCATAATTTATACTTAGCAAAAATTCCATGCAAGTGCTACTTAGAAATACTACTATTGCATAGTGAAAATAATGGGACAAAGTATGAAGCATCACTTGCCTTTTTGGTAGAGAGTATAAGTTCACTCCTTGATCTTTGCAATGTTCACTCACTTCAAATCACTACAATTCAATCAAGCAAACAATATTTCAATCTACCATTCAAGCAATTCATCACATAAAATGATAGAAACAAAACAATGCATGTAAGCATGCCAAAGACTGTTTATTTGTAAAAGTGGTTTCTAATGGGTCATAAACATTTTAAAACACCTAATGGTTATTTTATAGAGTGGCAAAACCATTTGCTAAAGGTTTTACTTCATAAACCATTTTTAAACTAAATCATTATTTTATGTGGTGAAGAAATGCTTTTAATAAGGCAACATTCTATAGGTTTCACAAAATATGTTTTCAAACCACAAAACCTTGTGTTTAGGGTCAGAGAGTTTATTTCAAAAAATTTCTCAAAGGTTTTCTTCCCAAAACCATTTTTAATAATTAAACCATATGTTTATTTGACTAGAAATGTTTTAAATCAAAGATTAATTCTTTTGTTTCACCAAATACATTTTTGAAACCACCAATTGATTCCTAGGGTCAGTAGGTTCAAAACAAACAATTTGCCGAAGATTTTATCCTCAAAATCATTTTAGAACAAATTTTATATCCTAAACATTCATACACAAGTTTCTGTAAAACAAACAATTTAATAGAAGCAATTTACTAAACAGAGGGCATGGTTGGCTAGGGCTTGTCTTGCTGAATCCATTGATATAAAATTTGCAAAATTTGGACGTGTGGTTTGAAAGTTATGTATTTTACAAAATTGAATCACAAATAGATCAAATCTTGTTTTTAAATCAGACTCTGTGACACGCGGCGCATTTTTATTCGTCGGTACCGCTTCGGCCAGATCGCGCTCTCAGGTTGCTACTTACCCCTTCGTTAAGTTTCTATCCTAGCCATTGAATCTTAATCGTACGGCGCACAACACGCTTTCCAGAGATGGGCGGCGCGGGCTCTGGCTACGGCGTCGCGGCGGTTATAGGAAGCGAGGGAGAGAAAGGAGTGGCTCACCGAGTTCGCCGTGGCATGGGGAGCTCAAGGTGGTGATATCTCGTCGAGGGGCGCACGGTGGTGACGGCAATCGCTCGCCGGAGCTGCGCTGCGCCTTGGGTTCATACAGTTGTCGACGGGGGCGAGGCTACAAAGCGTGCTAGGACACGAAACAGGCGGCGTTAGATGCGTACGGGGGAGTAGATCACACGTGTGTCAACGAGAGGGGAGGGGGCGGTCAGGACATACCGAGGGGGGCTCATCGGAGAGGAGACAGACGACAGCGCTGCTTGGCAAAGACGCAGTCAAGGTTGCAGGGCGAGCGCGAGTGAGATGGCGGCACTGGAGTGTGCGCCAGGCAATGGGGAGTAGTCTCGTCGTGGCTAGGGGGCAAGGGGAGGCGAGACTTGGCTGGAATCGCCGCCGGAGAGCGTCGGAGGCAGTGGAGTTTCGAAGCAAAATCAAAGCGGCCTAGGGGCGTAGAGGAGACGGCGCCTGGGGGAAAGATAGAGGGGGCGTGGGCATTTAAGTGTGCGTGATCACAGCGAGTAATGGCTGCAGCGTTAAGGCGAATTAAGCCCGCGAAATTACAGCCAGAAACGGCGACGAGGGAAGAAAGAAGGGGTCGCGGCGAGGAAGAAGCCTGCGTGGCGGTGGGGTCGTTTCGTCAGTGAAGGAGGGAGTGAGGGAATGGGGTCCACGCGTCATATACTCAGCGTGTTCTTTCTCTGGTGCGAAACATTTTCTTGCGGGAAAGAGAGGGAGTGGCTGTTGGGCCTTGTTGGGCTGGCCGGCTGGGCTGAGTCCTTTTCACATTTTTTTGTTCAGATTGATTTTCTTTTTTCCTTTACTAATATTCTGTTTTGATTTTATTTACTCAATTCAAACACTCATTTGATTTCAAACCTTTGCCATAATTTGTGTAGGTTTAAATATTGATTAGTATTATATTCTGAAGTCAATTTTGAAATAAAATTTTATTCTTTTTGGGGTCTTTTTATTTATTTATTTAATTAGGCCCTTGTTTTAATTCAAGTAGGATTTATAATAATTCAAACACCATTTAAATTCTTTAAACTTTCCAAATCTTTTTAGTAGGTTTTTATTTGTTCAATAGGGTGACAAAAATATTCACCTAGGATCATTTGGAATAAATTTAATATGATTCCTAAATCATTTGAATTAGGTATTTGTTTTATTTTCCAGTGCTTTTATTTAAAGTTTTAATTCCATAATTTTATTTAGAAGTTTCCGTTGATCTTATTATTTATGTTATTTAAACAACTTTTAATCCACTTGGGTAAATTCCAAAATACTATTTTCTCATGAATTATATATTTATTCTTATTAGAGATTTGTCTTTATTAATATAGGGATAGAATGGTTAATGCCATTTTATTTTATTTTGGAAATTCTTTATCATTTTATTTTATTTGGATTTTGGATTATAATTCATTCCATTTGCTTATGGTCTTGGCCAAGTTTTAATTTGGTCTTTAAATATTCTTTATTTAATATTTCCTTCTTCATCTTATAAAATCCATATCTTTTTATTTAGAGATCCAAACTTAGTGATTCCAATTTGTAAATCTTGTTTAATATTTGTTTATCTTTTTAAATCCCTTTAGGATTATTTTCTCACCATTTGGTATGGTTTTTAGATAAGTGTTTCATTAGCTTTGGAAATTACTTTTCCTTATCTTATTTAAATTCATAAGATTTTATCTACGGCTCCAAATTAAGTGAAACCAATTTCTATGGTTTAATATATTTCTATTTATCATTCTTGATCATTTATAAATGTTTGATGATATATTTTTATATGGATCAAATCCATAGGCTTGGAGATAATTTGGAAATTATTTTCTTCCATTTAGGGTTTGGATTTATTTTGCAAGTGTTTGAATTTCCAGATGCATTTTAAGAGGAATGCATTTCTCTTGATTTGGATTTTGTTGAATTCAAACTTTAATTAAAGTTTATTCCAGATGGGATTTTATGTTTCCATTTAGAAACAAAAGTTTATTTTACCCTAAAATTCAATAATTTTGTTTATTTTATTTTTCACATTACAAGATTTGGAAAATCTTGGGATGTGATAGGCTACCACCCTTAAAATAAATCTCGTCCCGACATTTGGGGAGGCTAGGGGTTACAAGTTGGCTCAAAGCAACTAGGGTACTACCACTCTTAAAAATTTTCCATCTAAATTACATCTTGGTTTGCTTGGGATCGTGTTGAAATCTCTCTGGGCAAACATCTGCATAGTGTCCTTTGTTTCCACACTTGAAACATGTGACAAGGCTGAGATCCTTCATAGGCTTTATCTTATGCTTCATCTTTTCTAGACAATTGCTTGCACAATGTCCTTGGTTACCACAGTTGTAACATGTGATAAGATTGAGTTCTTCACGTATCTTCTGCGGACAAGTTGCTACATAATGGCCTAGCTCTCTGCAGTTGTTGCACCACACTTGGCTAATCTCCTTATACTTTTTCTTCTTTGGACATTCATTGGCATAATGTCCCATTTCTTTGCAATGACCACATTGCACATGGCTTTTGTCCTTCTTTTTCTTGGGTTTCTCCAAATCTAGGAGTGCTTCTAGTTCATGTTCTTCATATGTTATCTCAAAGGTAGGAACAGTTCCTGGTCTCCTTGACCTTCTATTATTCCTTGGATAATACATATGTCTCATCTTTGGTCCTTTAAATTGGGTCATATTGCTGGGAAGTACAAGCTGAGATTTTCCTTTGTCTTCATCCTTCTTGATAGACTTGGCTCTCTCATGGTAGTCTGCAATCAGTTGTTGCACTCCACCTTGTTTCCTTTGTTGAACTATGGAATAGATGGGGCATTGGATAGGGACATGATTATTTCCTTCACATAAGTAACAAGTAGCTTGGGTTGTGGGGCATTGATTAGCTGGATGTTTCTCTTCACAATTGGGGCATTGATCTTCATGCTCTTTGGAAGTGTGATCCTTGTCTCCACAAATATTGCATGCTTGGGTTCCTTCTAGAATATCATCTTGGTCATCCTTGTTGTCACAACCTCCTTTGGAAGAGTTGTTTCCCATGTTGATCATTTGATCTGTCACCTTATGCAACAATTGGGTTTGGGTTTCCAAAAACCTTTGCATGGTTGGATCTACCTCACTGGTGTTGGCTATAAATTGAGATGTCACCTGGTTGAACTCAGTTTGGGTTACTATGAGTTCTCTCATGTTGTCCTCTTGGTTGTTGTTGTTGTCACCATCCTTGATGTTGGGGTTTCTTGGAGAAGTCATCTGTGTGGGTTGGATTGGGATTATAATAGGCAAAATATTTCTAAGGGAATAATTCTAACCACACACATCACAATTCACACAAGCAAGGTGCAAGCAATCACAACCAAACATTTCACTCAAACAACAAGTTTCAAGCATATTTTTAGGCAACCAAAAATATTTTTGTTACACCACATAAGTTGGTGGGTTTGAATTAAACTAAATATGGTGGTCCATCTATATGGTTCACTTGAGATCTTTCCATCCTTCCTGGTTGATTCCTTTTGAACAAGATGTTTGTATCCTTAGAGAATTTCTTGCATCTTGATCTCAAAACTTCAAGGTGATGATGGTTCCTTCTAAGTTGTGTTTCCTTAGTCTTCAAGTCTTGAGCAACATTTCTTGTCTCACTTGTAGTACTTAGTGATATCCAAGATTGAAGTCCTTGGTGAAAATGTTGAAGATGTTGAAGTCATTAGAGTTGAAGATGTTGAAGTCATTAGAGTTGAAGATGTCCTTTGCACATGATGAAGTCTTTGGCCATGGGAAAGGCTTTGTCCATCAAGTTTGAAATAGAAGAGATGTAGAATCAAAACCAAAATGGTTTGAGGAAAGAGTTTACAAGATTGTTTGTAAATAAGTTTTGGAACAAACACAACTCCTATTTTTCTAAGGGGTTTTGTCCAATCCTAGGGTCACAAATCCTACATGCAACACAATGCTCTGATACAATCTGTAAGGTTCCCAACCTTTAATAAGGTAGAGATCCCTGTGTTTACAATGCTAGTCCCTGGATCAATAGCTAGCATCCACAGTTAAGATGTAATATCAAGAAACAAAGGTCATAATACAACTTTATAACCAGGAATAAAATAATTTATTACATCTTACATAGCTCATTTGGCTATCTCATTACAATGCAGCAGAATATAACAATAGCAAGGGGTCCTTCATCTTCAAAGTGCCACAGGCAGACATGTTGGTTGTAGACTTGTAATCCTAATCATTAAACTTCACTAATAACAATCAAACCTGCAACATAACAAGTTACAGCCACAAGGGTCAATACATTTGAATTGTATTGGAAAGTGATACTATGGTAGTATAGTGGTAACTATCATCTATATGCATTTGGCTAGGTGGAGCTTAGGCTTGCTTTGCTCAAAATAGATTTTCCTTATCATTTGAAAACACTAAGTTTTTGTTTGACAAAAACACCCAAGGCATCTCCCAATAGAAATTGGTGATCCTTCAATCCCTTGTTCACCCACAAGATTTTATCTTAGAAATTGGGATGATGAGATTCTTGATAGCTTCCATGTCTTGATGCTCAAATTGTCCTTTGCCAGGGACATGGATAAGTACTTAGATTTTTCACTCTGCAGAGGTGGTGCACTTTCCCCACAAGACTTGGTTTCACCAAGACAAGATCTTTCAGAAGCCTTCCCTTAGACCAGAATGGACGCGCTCCAACCTATCAAACCCCTACACCAACTGTCCATTTGGCTAAGTTATTGCAACCTATATGATCCAGGCAGAGCCCATAATGCCATGTGGCTGCACTTGAAGCTTCTCAGCATTTGACATGTCAAATCTCTTTGTTCCTAGGTGGCCATCCACAAGTGAGACACCAAGTTTTCCCCAACATACTGGACTTGGTGATGCCCAAGTTTTCCCCAGCATACTGGACTTGCATGACCACTCAACACAAACCATTCCTTCCATTCCACCCAGGTAATTCATTTACTTAGTTGTTTTATTAAACAAAACACAAGTCCACAAACTTAGAAATATTCCATAGCATGAATATATATTCCACCCTTGTTTTCTACTAGCTAAGCTAAGCTTGGTAGTAGTAGGAATCTTAACTTAGGAATTTCTACTAAGGGTTCATCTACTAGGATTTCCCATGGCATAATTTATACTTAGCAAAAATTCCATGCATGTGCTTCTTAGAAATACTACTAATCCATAGTGAAAATAATGGGACAAAGTATGAAGCATCACTTGCCTTTTTGGCAGAGAGTATAAGTTCACTCCTTGATCTTTGAAATGTTCACTCACTTCAAATCACTAAAATTCAATCAAGCAAACAATATTTCAATCTACCATTCAAGCAATTCATCACATAAAATTATAGAAAAAACAATGCATGTAAGCATGCCAAAGACTGTTTATTTGTAAAAGTGGTTTCTAATGGGTCATAAACATTTGAAAACACCTAATGGTCATTTTATAAAGTGGCAAAATCATTTGCTAAAGGTTTTACTTCATAAACCATTTTTAAACTAAATCATTATTTTATGTGGTGAAGAAATGCTTTTAATAAGGCAACATTCTATAGGTTTCACAAAATATGTTTTTAAACCACAAAACCTTGTGTTTAGGGTCAGAGAGTTTATTTCAAAAACATTTCTCAAAGGTTTTCTTCCCAAAACGATTTTTAATAATTAAACCATATGTTTATTTGACTATAAATGTTTTAAATCAAAGATTTATTCTTTTGTTTCATCAAATACATTTTTGAAACCACCAATTGATTCCTAGGGTCAGTAGGTTCAAAACAAACCATTTGCCAAAGATTTTATCCTCAAAATCATTTTAGAACAAATTTTATATCCTAAACATGCATACACAAGTTTCTGTAAAAACAAACAATTTAACAGAATCAATTTACTAAACAAAGGGAATGGTTGGCTAGGGCTTGTCTTGATGAATCCATTGATATAAAATTTGCAAAATTTGGACGTGTGGTTTGAAGGTTATGGATTTTAAAAAATTGAATCACAAATAGATCAAATCTTGTTTTTAAATCAGACTCTGTGACACGCGGCGCGTTTTTATTCGTCGGTACCGCTTCGGCCGGATCACGCTCTCAGGTGCGTTGGATCTAAACAGATCGTGCGGCTCAGCTTGCTACTTACCCCTTCGTTAAGTTTCTATCCTAGCCATTGGATCTTAATAATACGACGCACAGCACGCTTGCCAGAGATGGGCGGCGCTGGCGGTGGCGGGTGGCGGCGCAGGCTCTGGCTACGGCGTCGCGGTGATTACAGGAAGTGAGGGAGATAAAGGAGTGGCTCCCCGAGTTCGCCGTGGCGTGGGGAGCTCAAGGTGGTGATATCTCGTCGAGGGGCGCACGGTGGTGACGGCAATCGCTCGCCGGAGCTGCGCTGCGCCTCGGGTTCGTACGGTCGTCGACGGGGGCGAGGCTACAAAGCGTGCTAGGACACGAAACAGGCACCGTTAGATGCGCACGGGGGAGTAGATCACACGTGTGTCAACGAGAGGGGAGGGGGCGGTCAGGACATACCGAGGGGGGCTCGTCGGAGAGGAGACAGACGGCGGCGCTGCTTGGCAAAGACGCAGTCGAGGTTGCAGGGCCAGCGCGAGTGAGCTGGCGGCACTAGAGTGTGCGCCAGGCAATGGGGAGTAGTATCTTCGTGGCTAGGAGGCAAGGGGAGGCGATACTTGGCCGGAATCGCCACCGGAGGGCGTCGGAGGCAGTGGAGTTTCGAAGCAAAATCAAGGCGTCTTGGGGGCGTAGAGGAGACGGCGCTTGGGGGAAAGATAGAGGGGGCGTGGGCATTTAAGTGTGCGTGATCATAGCGAGTAATGTCTACAACGTTAAGGGGAATTAAGCCCGTGGAATTACAGCCAGAAACGGCGACGAGGGAAGGAAGAAGGGGTCGCGGCGAGGAAGAAGCCTGCGTGGCGGTGGGGTCCTTTCGTCAGTGAAGGAGGGAGTGATGGAATGGGGTCCACGCGCCATAGACTCAGCAGGTTCTTTCTCTGGTGCGAAACGTTTTCTTGCGGGAAAGAGAGGGAGTGGCTGTTGGGCCTTGTTGGGTTGGCCGGCTGGGCTGAGTCCTTTTGACATTTTTTTGTTCAGACTATTTTTCTTTTTCCTTTACTAATATTCTGTTTTGATTTTATTTACTCAATTCAAACACTCATTTGATTTCAAACCTTTGCCATAATTTGTTTAGGTTTAAATATTGATTAGTATTATATTATGAAGTCAATTTTGAAATAAAATTTTATTCCTTTTGGGGTCTTTTTATTTATTTATTTAATTAGGCCCTTGTTTTAATTCAAGTAGGATTTAATAATAATTCAAACACCATTTAAATTATTTAAACTTTCCAAATCTTTTTAGTAGGTTTTTATTTGTTCAATAGGGTGTCAAAATATTCACCTAGGATCATTTGGAATAAATTTAATATGATTCCTAAATCATTTGAATTAGGTATTTGTTTTATTTTCCAATGCTTTTATTTAAAGTTTTAATTCCATAATTTTATTTAGAAGTTTCCTTTGATCTTATTATTTAACTTATTTAAATAACTTTTAATCCACTTGGGTAAATTCCAAAATACTATTTTCTCATGAATTATATATTTATTCTTATTTGAGATTTGTCTTTATTAATATAGGGATAGAATGGTTAATGCCATTTTATTTTATTTGGAAATTCTTTATCATTTTATTTTATTTGGATTTTGGATTATAATTCATTCCATTTGCTTATGGTCTTGGCCAAGTTTTAATTTGGTCTTTAAATATTCTTTATTTAATATTTCCTTCTTCATCTTATAAAATCCATATCTTTTTATTTAGAGATCCAAACTTAGTGATTCCAATTTGTAAATCTTGTTTAATATTTGTTTATCTTTTTAAATCCCTTTAGGATTAGTTGCTCACCATTTGGTATGGTTTTTAGATAAGTGTTTCATTATCTTTGGAAATTACTTTTCCTTATCTTATTTAAATTCATAAGATTTTATCTATGGCTCCAAATTAAGTGAAACCAATTTCTATGGTTTAATATATTTCTATTTATCATTCTTGATCATTTATAAATGTTTGATGATAGATTTTTATATGGATCAAATCCATAGGCTTGGAGATAATTTTGAAATGATTTTCTTCCATTTAGGGTTTAGGGTTTGGATTTATTTTCCAAGTGTTTGAATATCCAGATGCATTTTAAGAGGATTTATTAAAGTTTATTCCAGATGGGATTTTAAGTTTCCATTTAGAAACAAAAGTTTTTTTACCCTAAAATTCAACAATAATTTATTTTGTTTATTTTATTTTTCACATTACAAGATTTGGAAAATCTTGGGATGTGACAGTCCCTATCAATAGCTAGCATCCATAGTTTAAGATGTAATATCAAGAAACAAAGGTCATAATACAACTTTATAGCCAGGAATAAAATAATTCATTACATCCTACATAGCTCATTTGGCTATCTCATTACAACACAGCAAAAATAACTATAGCATGGAGTCCTTCATCTTCAAAGTGCCACAGGCAACCATGTTGGTGGTAGACTTGTAATCCTATTCAACACACTTCACTAACATCAAACAAAACCTGCAACATAATAAGTTACAGCCACAAGGATCAACACATTTGAATTGTATTGGCAAGTGATACTATGGTGGAACACTAGTATCTATCATCTATATGCATTTGGCTAAGTGGAGCTTAGGCTTGCTTTGCTCAAAATAGGTTTTCCTTATAAGTTGAAAACACTAAGTTTTTTGTTTGTCAAATCACCCAAGGAACAACCAATAAAATTGGTTAACCTTTAACCCTTGTTCAACCACAAGATTTTAACTTAGAAATTGGAATGAGGAGATCCTTGATAGCTTCCATGTATTGATGCTCAAATTGTCCATTGTCGGGGACACGGCTAAGTACTTAGATTTTACTCTCTCGAGAGGTGGTGCACTTTCTCGACAACACTCGACATGCATCGAGACAAGATCTTTCAGAAGCCTTCCCTTAGACCAAAATGGACGCGCTCCAAACCTATCACCCCTACCACCAACTGTCCATTTGGCTAAGTTATTACAACCTATATGATATAGGCAGTGCCCATATTGCGATGTGGCTGCACTTGAAGCTTCTCAACATTTGACATCTCAAATCGATTTGTTCCTGGGTGGCTTTCCACAAGTGTGATACCAAGTTTTACCTGGTATACTGGACTTGGTGATACCCAAGTTTTCCCTAATATAGTGGACTTGTGTAACCACTCAACACAAACCTTTCATTCCATTCCACCCAGGTGATGCATTCACATAGTTGATTTATTAAACAAAACACAAGTCATAGACTTAGAAATATTTTATAGCACGAATATAATCCACCCATGTTTTCTACTAGCTAGGCTAAGCATGATAGTAGTAGGAAGCTTAACTTAGGGAACATTCTACTAAGGGATCATCTACTAGGATTTCCCATGGCATAGCATAATTAGTAAAAATTCCATGCAAGTCCTACTTAGAAATATCACTAATGCATAGTCAAAATATTAGGAAAAAATGTATGAAGCACCACTTGCCTTTTTAGTAGATAATATAGGTTCACTCCTTGATCTTGCAATTGTCACACTCTTAAAAGCTCACTACAATTCAATCAAGGCACTAATTCAATCTAGCATTCAAGCAGTTCATCACATAGAATAAAGAAAAGAAAACAATGCATGCAAGAATGCAAAAGATTGTTTTATTGGAAAACTGGTTTCTACTAAGGCTATAAACATTTTAAAACACCTATTGGTCATTTATAAAAGTGGCAAAACCATTTAAAATCAAGTTAGTGAAAATGGGCCATTTAAATCATTTTTGTTTTATTAGAAAGGATTTAAATCAATGTAATATTTTGTAGTGTTTAGCCAAATATATTTTTAAGCACAAATGTTAGTGTTTATGGTCAAATTGTATAAAAAAATCCATTTCCAAAATGTTTCACTCAAAAATCATTTTTAAATCAAGCACCATTTTTATTTCACTAGAAAAGCATTTTATTCAAAGGAATAATTCCTTAGTGTCACAAAATATATTTTTTAAACCAAAAGTTGGTTTTTATGGTCAGTAGGTTCAAAACAAATCATTTTGTAAAAGATTTTACCCTAAAATCATTTTTAGAATAATTTTTATAACCAAAATAGGCCTAGAAATGTTTCTGCAAAAACAAATACTTTTACAGAAGCAAAATACTAAACAAAGTGCATGGTTACAAAGTTTTCTTTTTCCTGATTCCAATGATATAAAATTTGCAAAAATTGGACGTGAGGATTAAAATTTATGAATTTTTCAAATCTAAACATATAATAGAAATGTTTCTGGCTATTTAAAACAAAAGCTGGCTACGTGTCCTGTTCTCATTGGCCAATACTGATTCGCACGGATCGAGCAGCGTGGATCGTTGGATCTAAAGGAAATCATGCGGCTCTGATCTAGCATACCCTTTTGTTTTAAGTGATTCTATTGCAGCCACCGGATCGAGATCTAACGGACAGAGGCGAGATGGTCAAGATTGGGCGGTGCTAGCGACCGCGAGTGGCGGCGGCGCGCTCGGGCAGTGGTGTACCAGCGACTAAAGGAAGCGAGGGAGAGGGAGGATTAGCTCACAGTGTTCGCAGTGCATTGCTGATGCTCAACGTGGTTGGAGTGGACGAAGGGGCGCACGAGGATGTTGTGAATCGCTCACCGGAGATGGTCTTGGCGACAGGCGAGCTCGGCGTCGTCGATGGCAAGGCTGTACGGCACGGGGAGACAATTATGAAGGTTGTGTTAGACGCGCGCAAGTGAGGATAGTAGGCGTGGGTCAACCAGAAGGGAGGGAGTGGTCAGGGTTTACCGGGGAGGGTCGCCGGAGTCGCTGACGACGTCGGGCACCTGCAGTGCTTGATGGAGGTGACTATCTGGGCCATGTGCAGAGGAAGCAGAGGTATGAGAAGAAGCACGCAAGCAAGGGAAGAACGTTAGAGAGCAACATAGGGACGGGGTGGCGTGTACTCACCGGAATTGCCGCCAGAGTGTGTCGGAGCAGTAGCGATGCGAGGATGAATTGGGACAGCCTGGAGGCAGAGAGGGAGCGGCGAGTGAGGGAAAGGGAAGAGGCGACGCGGGCGCTTAAGATGGCATGTTCACGGCGAGTAATTATCGCGTCCTTGATGCGAATTAACGACGCGAATCAAGGCAGGAAATGGCGACGACATTTTGGGGAACAACGGGTCTGCGGGGTGGAGACGACGACCTGGCTATGGGGTCTGTTTGTCAGCGAGAGAGAGAGAGGGTCTGCGTGGGGTCGACACGTCAGTGACTGCGCGGGTTCGTTTGCGAGTGAAAGAAAACGGTTCAGGGAAGGAGAGAGGGAGTGGGCTGCGCTGGGTCTGTTGGGCTAGCTGGGCTGGGCTGCTTCTTTTTATTTTTTTCTTCTTCTGTTTTCTTTTTCTTTTTCTATTTCTGATTTCTGTTTTGAATTTATTTAAATGATTAAAACACTTGTTTGAATTCAAACTTTTCCCAACTTTTAGTATGTTTTAATATTATTTTAACGATGTATTTTAGAATCCATTTTTGAATATTTTCTTACATTCTTTTATGGTTTATTATCTATTTAAAATAGACACTTGTCTTTATTTAAATAATATTTTAAATATATTTTCAAACTTCTATTTTGAATTCCAATTTTTACCAAACCCTTTTCATTAGGTTTTATTTATTCATTAGTGAAAATAATTCACTATGAATTATTTAAAATATTTTAATATGCTTTAATGTTCATTTAAATTGGGCATTTGTCTTTATTAAAATAAAATCCAATATGGTTTTTAATCCCATATTAATTTTATTCCAATGTTTTTTTATTCCTTTTAAGTTAATTAGATAACTTTTTAATCCACTTTGACTATTATCAATTTTTATTTACTCATGATTTAATTAATCATTTACTTTAGGGATTTTGTCTCCATTTAAATAGAATTGAATTTAGTTAAAGTCCATAAAATTTTAATTGAATAATATTTATTACATTATTATTCAATAACTTTCTTTTATTTATGAATTTTTCCAATATTTAATTTGGCTTTTAATTATTCTTTATTTATTTCTTTCTTTCTTTCTTTAACTTATAAAATCCATATCTTTTTATTTATAGATCCACAATTGGTGATTCCAATTTGTATAATTTTATTTAATATTTTTTATCTTTTTAAATCTTTTTAGGATTATTTTGCTCACAATTTGGTATGGATTCTAGATAGGATCTTTATTAGCTTTGGAAATTATTTCCTTTTATCTTATTAAATTCATAAGTTTTTATCTATGGCTCCAAATTAAATGAAACCAATTTCTATGGTTTTATAACATATTTATTTATCATTTTTGATCATTTATAAATTTTTGTTGCTGAATTTTTATATGGATCAAATCCATAGTCTTAGAGAGATTTTGGAAATTATTTATTCCATTAGGGTTTTGGGGATTTTGATTTAACTTTTCCAAGTGTTTAAATTTCAAGATACACTCATTGATGAATGCATTTCACTTGGTTGAAATTTTTTTTGATTCCCTTTTCATTCAAATTTTTTTAAGAAGGTTTTTGATGTTTCCATTTTGAAACAAAAAGTTTCTTTTCACCCTAAATTTCAACAATTATTTCTTTTGTTTATTTATTTTTCACATTTCAAAATTTGGAAAATTTTTGGGATGTGACAGGCTACCACCCTTAAAAGAAATCTAGTCCCGAGATTTGGGAAGGCTAGAGGTTACAAGTTGGTTTCAATGACAACTAGGGTAGTACCACCCTTAAAAAGGTTTTCAACTAGATTACATCTTGGCTTACTTGGGATCTTGATGTATCTTCTATGGACATTTGTTGGCATAATGGCCTAGCTATTTGCATTTGAAACACATCAATTGGCTAATATCCTTCTTGTTCTTTGGTGTCATTGCCTCTTGTTTGTTTCCTTGGTTCTTCTTCTTTTCTAGACATTCACTCGCATAGTGTCCCATCTCTTTGCAATTGTAACATTGCACTTGGCTTTTGTCCTTCTTGCTGGGGTTGGGGCATTTCTTATTTTTAGGTCTCTCCAAAGCTAGGAGTTCTTCTAGTGCATGTTCTTCATATTTCACCACAAAGTTGGGAAATCTTTCTTCTTGGGGCAGTCACTAGAGATATGACCTTCTTCTCCACATGAGTAGCAACACTTGGTGGTAACTTTGGATGTGGCCTTATGAGGTATGGTTCTGACTTTTCCTTCATCCTTCTTGGTAGAAGTTGTTCCCTTATGGAGTTTTCCAAACATTTGATGCATTCCATCTTTCTTCATTTGTTGGACTATGGGATAGATGGGGCATTGGATAGGGACCTGATCATTTCCTTCACACAGGAAACAAGTAACTTGAGATGTGGGGCATTGTTAGTTGGATGTTTCTCTTCACTATTAGGGCATTGGTCACATGTTCTTTATAAGTGTGTTCCATGTCTCCACAAATATTGCAAGCTTGAGTTCCTTCCATAATATCCTCCTTGACATGATTGTTGTCACAATATCCTTGGGAAAGGTTGTTTCTCATGTTGATCATTTGATTGTTCATCTTTTGCAACAATTGGGATTGGATTTCCAAAAAAATTTGCATGGTTGGGTCTGACTCATTGTTGTTGGTTAAAAATTGAGTTCTCACTTGATTCAACTGGGCTTGGGTTGCTAGAAGTTGTTCTATCATGTGCATATCTTGGTTATTATTGTCACCATCCTTGTTGTTGAAGTCTCTTGGAGAAGCCATCTGTTTGGGTTGGATTGGAATTAGATAGGCAAAAGATTTCTACGGAATAAGTCTAATCTCACACAACAATTCACACAAGCAATGAGCAAGCAATCACAAACATGCATTCCACTCAAACAACAAGATTCAAACATATTTTTAGGCAACAAAATATTTTTGCTACACCAAATAAGTTGGTGGGCTCAAACTAATCAATAGTATGGTGGTCCAACTATGGTATTTTCTTGAGATCATTCCATTCTTCTTAGTTATTTCTTCATGAATAAGATCATGTTATCCTTGTAAAAATTCTTGCATCTTGGTCACAACTTCAAAGGTGATAATGGTTTCTTCTAAGTTTGGTTTCCTTAGTCTCCAAGTCTTGAGTAACATTCTTGTCTCACTTGTAGTCCTTAGTGATGTCCAGATTGAAGTCCTTGGTGAAACTAAAGTTGAAGTCATTGGTGATGTTGAAGTCCTTTCTCATGGTGAAGTCTTTGTCCATCAAGTTTGAAAAGGAAGAGATGTAGAATCAAAACAAAAAGGTCGAGGAGAGAGTTTACAAGATTGTTTGTAATAAGTTTTAAACAAATACAACTCCTATTTTTCTAAGGGGTTTTGTCGAATCCTAGGGTTACAATCCTACAGGCAACATAGTGCTCTGATACCATCTGTAGAGGTCCCAACTTGATAAGGTAGAGATCCCTGTGTTTAAAATGCTAGTCCCTGGATTAATAGCTATCATCCACAGTTTAAGATGTAATATCAAGAAGAAAAAGTCATAATACAACTTTATAACAAGGAATAAAATAATTCATTACATCCTACATAGATCATTTGGCTATCTCATTACAATGCTGTAGAAATAACTATAGCATGGAGTCCTTCATGTTCAAAGTGCCACAAGCAATCATGTTGGTTGTAGAATTGTAATCCTATTCAACACACTTCACTAACATCAAACAAAACTTGCAACATAGTAAGTTACAGCCACAAGGGTCAACACATTTGAATTCTATTTGCAAGTGACACTATGGTAGAACAATGGTATCTATCATCTATATGCATTTGGCTAAGTGGAGCTTAGGCTTGCTTTGCTCAAAATAGGTTTTCCTTATAAGTTGAAAACACTAAGTTTTTTGTTTGTCAAATCACTCAAGGAACAACCAATAAAATTGGTTAACCTTTAACCCTTGTTCAACCACAAGCTTTTAACTTAGAAATTGGAATGAGGAGATCCTTGATAGGTTCCATGTCTTGATGCTCAAATTGTCCATTGTCGGGACATGGCTAAGTACTTAGATTTTACTCTTTCGAGAGGTGGTGCACTTTCCCCACAAGACTCGACATGCATCGAGATAATATCTTTAATCCTTACCTTAGACCAAAATGGACGCGCACCAAACCTATCACCCCTACCACCAACTGTCCATTTGGCTAAATTATTGCAACCTATATGATCTAGGCAGAGCCCATATTTCCATGTGGCTGCATTTGAAGCTTCTCAACATTTGACATCTCAAATCTCTTTGTTCCTGGATGGCTTTCCACAAGTGTGATACCAAGTTTTCCCCAGTATACTATACTTGGTGATACCCAAGTTTTCCCCAGTATAGTGGACTTGTGTATCCACTCAACACAAACCTTTCATTCCATTCCACCCCGGTGATTCATTCACATAGTTGTTTTATTAAACAAAACACAAGTCATAGACTTAGAAATATTTCATAGCATGAATATAATCCACCCTTGTTTTCTACTAGCTGGGATAAGGATGATAGTAGTAGGAATCTTAACTTAGGGAAAATTCTACTAAGGCATCATCTACTAGGATTTCCCATGGCATAGCATACTTAGTAAAAATTCCATGCAAGTCCTACTTAGAAATATCACTAATGCATAGTCAAAATATTAGGACAGAATGTATGAAGCACCACTTGCCTTTTTAGTAGAGAATATAGGTTCACTCCTTGATCTTGCAATTGTCACACTCTTCAAAGTTCACTACAATTCAATCAAGGCACCAATTCAATCTAGCATTCAAACATTTCATCACATAGAATAAATAAAACAAAACAATGCATGCAAGCATGCAAAATATTGTTTTATTGGAAAAGTGGTTTCTACTAAGGTTGTAAACATTTTAAAACATGTATTGGTCATTTATAAAAGTGGCAAAACCATTTAAAATCAAGTTAGTGAAAATGGGCCATTTAAATCATTTTTGATTTGTTAGAAAGGATTTAAATCAATGTAATATTTTTAATATTTAGCAAAATATATTTTTAAACATGAATGTTAGTGTTTATGGTCAAAGTGTTTAAAACAAATCCATTTCCAAAAGGTTTCACTCAAAAATCATTTTTAAATCAAGCACCATTTTTATTTCACTAGAAAAGCTTTTTATTCAAAGGAATAATTCCTTAGTGTCACAAAATATATTTTTAAATCCAAAAGTTGGTTTTTATGGTCAGTAGGTTCAAAAAAATCATTTGTAAAAGATTTTACCCTAAAATCATTTTTAGAATAATTTTTATAACCAAAATAGGCCTAGAAATGTTTCTGCAAAAACAACTACTTTTATAGAAGTAAAACACTAAACAAAGGGCATGGTTGCAAAGGTTTCTTTTTCCTTATTCCAATGATACAAAATTTTCAAAATTTGGATGTGTGGATTAAAAGTTATGAATTTTTAAAATCTAAACAGCTAATAGAAATGTTTCTGTCTATTTAAAAAAAAAGCTGGCTACGTGTCCTGTTCTCATTGGCCAATACCGATTCACACGGATCGAGCAGCAAGGATGATTGGATCTAAAGGAAATCGTGCGGCTCTGATCTAGCGTACCCTTTCATTTTAAGTGATTCTATCGCAGCCACCGGATCGAGATCTAACGGACATAGGCGAGATGGTCAAGATTGGGAGGCGCTAACGATGGTGAGTGGAGGTGGCGTACTCGTCCAGTGGTGTACCGGCGACTACAGGAATCAAGGTTAAGGGAGGAGTAGCGCACATTGTCCGCAGTGCGTTGCTGATGCTCAACGTGGTTGAAGTGGACGAAGGGGCGCACGAGGATGTCGTGAATCGCTCACCGGAGATGGTCCTGGCGACGGGCGAGCTCGGCATCGTAGATGGCGATGCTATACGACACGGGGAGACAATTATGAAGGTTGCATTATACACGCACGAGTGAGGAGAGTAGGCATGGGTCAACTAGAGGGGAGGGGGTGGTCAGGTTTACCGGGGAGGGTCGATGGAGTCGCTGACGGCGTCGGGCACCTGCAGTGCTTGATGGAGGCGACTATCTGGGCCATGAGCAGAGGAAGCAGAGGTATGAGAAGAAGCGCGCCAGCAAGGGAAGAACGTCAGAGAGTTGCAGAGGGCAAGGGGTGGCATGTACTCACCGGAATTGCCGTCGAAGTGTGTCGGAGCAATGGCGATGCGAGGATGAATTGGGATAGCCTAGGGGCAGAGACGGAGCGGAGAGTGAGGGAAAGGGAAGAGGGGACGTGGGCGCTTAAGATGGTGTGGTCACGGGGAGTAATTATCACGTCATTGATTCGAATTAACGATGCGAATCAAGGCAGGAAACGACGACGGAATTTTTGGGAAGAACGGGTCTACAGGGTGGAGACGACGCCCTGGCTGTGGGGTCTATCTGTCAGTGAGAGAGAGAGGGTATGCGTGGGGTCGACATGTGAGTGACTGCGCGGGTTCGTTTGCGAGTGAAAGAAAACGGTTCGGGGAAGGAGAGAGAGAGTGGGCTGCGCTGGCCTGTTGGGCTAGCTGGGCTGGGCTGCTTCTTTTTATTTATTTTTGTCTTCTGTTTTCTTTTTCTTTTTCTATTTCTGATTTCTTTTTTGAATTTATTTAAATGATTCAAACACTTGTTTGAATTCAAACTTTCCCAACTTTCAGTATATTTTAATATTATTTTAACAATGTATTTTAGAATCCATTTTTGAATATTTTCTTACATTCTTTTATGGTTCATTATCTATTTAAAATAGACACTTGTCTTTATTTAAATAAGATTTTAAATATATTTTCAATCTTCTATTTTGAATTCCAATTTTTACCAAACCCTTTTCATTAGGTTTTATTTATTCATTAGTGCAAATAATTCACTTTGAATTATTTAAAATATTTTAATATGATTTAATGTTCATTTAAATTGGGCATTTGTCTTTATTCAAATAAAATCAAATATGGTTTTTAATCCCATATGAATTTTATTCAAATATTTTTTTATTCCTTTTAAGTTAATTAGATAACTTTTTAATCCACTTTGACTACTATCAATTTTTATTTACTCATGATTTAATTAATCATTTACGTTAGGGATTTTGTATCCATCTAAATAGAATTGAATTTAGTTAAAGTCCATAAAATTTTAATTGAATAATCTTTATTCCTTTATTATTCAATAACTTCCTTTTATTCATGAATTTTGCCAAGATTTAATTTGGCTTTTATTTATTCCTTATTTATTTATTTTCTTCTCTATCTTATAAAATCCATGTCTTTTTCTTTATAGATCCAAAATTGGTGATTCCAATTTGTATAATTTTATTTAATATTTGATTATCTTTTTAAATATTTTTAGGATTATTTTTCTCACAATTTGGTATGGATTCTAGATAGGAGCTTTATTAGCTTTGGAAATTATTTCCTTTTATCATTTTAAATTCATAATTTTTATCTATGGCTCCAAATTAAATGAAACCAATTTCTATGGTTTTATAACATCTTTATTTATCATTTTTGATCATTTATAAATGTTTGTTGCTGAATTTTTATATGGATCAAATCCATAGTCTTAGAGAGATTTTGGAAATGATTTATTCAATTAGGGTTTTGGGGATTTTGATTTAACTTTTCCATGTGTTTAAATTTCAAGATACACTCATTGATGAATGCATTTCACTTTGTTGAAATTTTGTTTGATTCCCTTTTGATTCAATTTTTTTTCAAGAAGGGTTTTGATGTCTCCATTTTGAAAAAACAAGTTTCTTTTCACCCTAAATTTGAACAATTATTTCTTTTGTTTATTTATTTTTAACATTTCAAAATTTGGAAAATTTTGGGATGTGACAAAGGGGGGTTTTCCCGGGTAGCTAGGTGGGCTGTTAGTTGGTCCGCGGGGTGGGATGTGCCAGTTGTCTGGCTTGTTTCTATTTTTTTCTTAGCCTTTTTCTTTTTTGATTTGATTTTCCAAATAGGTTTTGAATAACCAAATCAAATCCAAATCAATTCAAACCTTCACCAAAAATTTGTATGGTGATCCTAGTATCCAAAAGTGTGACAAACACATAAAACCACTCAATATCATTTTGAGGTTATAAAATAAAATAAAAATCATGCCCCATATGTATATAATAAAAGGGGTATAAATATGGTTCAAATAGGCTTTTTGTTTTGAAATTTTTTGTGCAAGATCAATATGCCATGATGAATTGAACTGAATAACATGACTTTGCATTTGATGAAATTTGGGATGTTACAAATCTAACCCCTTAAGATGAATCTCGCCCTCGAGATTCGGATTGGCTAGGAAATATGTGAGGGTGATCTTTCTGAAGGTCATCTTCTCTTTCCCAAGTTGCTTCTTCCTCGGTATGATGATTCCACTGTACTTTGCAGAATTTGATCGTCTTAGTACGAGTAACTCTTTCTGTTGTCTCGAGAATCTCGATAGGTCTCTCTTCATAGGTGACATCACTCTCCAACCGTACCTCTTCCAATGGTATAGTGTCCTTCAATGAAGTTTCTTCCATTTCCGATAACACTTCTTCAACTGACTCACATGAAACACATTGTGAATTGCTGATAGTGATTCAGGCAATTCAATCTCATAAGCCACTTCTCCTTTGCGGCTCAAAATCTTGAATGGTACAACATATCTAGGTGCCAACTTTCCTTTGACTCCAAATCTCTTCACACCACTAAGTGGTGAGACTCTAAGATAAGCTCTATCACCTACCTCATAGGTGACTTCTCTATGCATTGGATCTACATAGCTCTATTGTCGGGATTGGGCTATCTTCAATCTCTCCTTTACCATTCTGACTTTCTCCTCGGCTTCCTTGATCAATTCTGGTCCAAAATTTCCTTCTCCTACCCCATTCCATAGTAATGGGGTAGTACACTTCCTTCCATAAAGGAATTCAAACGGAGCCATCTCTATGCTTGCTTGATAGCTATTATTGTAAGAGAATTCCGCATAAGGCCGTAAGACCCCACCTTTTAAAGGTAAAGGCCCCTGTGATTGCAATGCTAGTCCCTGTATCAAATGCTAGCATCCATAGTTTAAGATGAAGTACACAGATACAAAGGTCGTTATTACATCATCATTCCAGAGATAACATAGTATTTACAACTCAATAGCCAAAGGCTAGTACAAGAGTTCATGACATAAAGTAAATAACTATAAGTCTTCATCTTCATGTGCCACATGCAAGCATGTTGAGTGTAGACTCATAACCCTAATCTCAACCAGAGTAACCTACAACATCATAAGTTACAGCCACAGTGGGTCAATACATTTGGAATTGTATTGGCAAGTGATACCATAGTATAATAGTAGTAGCTAATATCTATATGAATTTGGCTAAGTGTATATTAGGCTTTCTTTGCTCAGAATAAGGTTTTCCTAATTATTTGAAAACACTAAGTTTTTGTTTGTCAAAAATCCCAAGGAACCACCAATAGACATTGGTGAACCTTTACCCCTGTTCAACCACAAGTTTTTAACTTAGAAATTGGGATGAGGAGATCCTTGATTTCTTCAATGTATTTGATGCTCAAATTGTTCGTTGCTGGGGACACGGCTAAGTACTTAGGTTTTACCCTCTCGAGAGGTGGTGCACTTTCCCCACAAGACTCGACATGCATCGAGACGTGGCCTTTCAGAAGCATTCCCTTATACCAGCATGGACGCGTTTCATCATATCACCCTACCACCGACTGTCCATCTGGCTAAGTTCTTGCAACCTATGTGATCAAGGCAGAGCCCATATGCCATGTGGTTGCACTAGAAACTTCTCAACACTAAACATCTCAAATCCCTTTGTTCCTGGGTGACTTTCCACAAGTGTGATATACAAGGTAAACCATAGACATGGCCCTTGTGTAACCACACAACATAAACCAACATACTATTCCACCCAGGCGATTCGTTCATATAGTTGTTCTATTAATCAAAAAACAAGTCATATACTTAGCAAAAATTCCATAGTATGAATATTCCACCCTTCTTTGCTACTAGCTAGGCTAAGCATGATAACATAACAAGTTTATTATCTTAGAGAAAATTCTACTAAGACTATAACTACTAGGATTTCCCAAGGCATAGCATAGTATATATACTTAGAAAAATTCCATGTAAAGCCTACTCAAAATATCACTAGTGAATAGTCAAAATAATAGGAAAAAATACATGAAGAACCACTTTCCTTGATAGTTGGGGGAGTAGCAACAATCCTATCAATCACAATCACCACTATCACCAAAGTCTACACCTAAAATAATAACACCAAATTCACATTCAAATATTCAAACAAAAATATATATGAATGCATGCAAATGCAATGGAATGATTTTTCTACACTAAAAAAGACAAACCAAACAGTACTGAACACAAAGTAAACTTTCTAAGGTTCAAATAAAACAAGTTTCACTCTAAAACAATTTTTGAAACATTTTATATAGCCAAAATAAGACTATAATTGGTGCTGCAAATAATCCTATTTTTCCAGAAGCAAAATACCAAAACAAGGACACAGTAGTGTAAGGTTTATTTTTTTGAATCCAATGATATATTATTTGCAAATTTTGGACAAACAGAACTAAAGATATGAATTTTACAAGTTTAATCAACTAATAGATTCAAAAATAGATTTTAAATCGACTTGTCAGACACATGGACGCATCTGATTGTCTAATACAGATTCATGCAGGATCACGCTTCCGTGCTCTTGGATCAAGTCATATCCAACGCAACAGATATAAACGTACCCCTTCGATAACGATCTAATCTAAACCGCCAGATCTAAATCCTACGGGCCAGATCTAACTCACCAAAATCGAGTGGCGCTGATGGCGCTGGCAGCGGCGAAGCTTCTACCGGCAATGCTCTGGTGATTCCAGAGGGGGCTATGGGTAGTGGCGAGGCTTACCAGCATCGCATGGATGCAAGGATGCTCAAGGTGGCCTTGGTTTGGACGGGGGCGAGCTGCTGCGACCGTGGGAGCTCGTCGGAGTAGCTGCTGGCATCGGGTTGTTGTAAATGGCGACGGAGGCTATGACCTAGGTCACCATAGCGCCAAAAAATGGGCATCAGTGGATGCACAAATACACGGCGCACAACATGGTTTGAACTAGGAAGCAAGGGGCGTGCTGACCTAAACGGAATTACTCGCCTGAGTTGTGGACGGTGTCGGGTGTTCGCGGTGCTCGACGGGGCCGACGTTCTGGGTCACAAGCAGATAAACAGAGGGCATGAGAAGAAGCGCAAGAACAAGGGATCACGACAGAGTGAATCAGAATGCACGGGGTGGATAGTGCTCACCAGAATCGCTCGCCGGAGGTGTCCGGGCAGCGGCGGTGCAAGATCGAATACGGGCAGCCTGAGGGTGATTGGGCATGGGACTTTGGGGGGAAATGGCCACGGTGCATAGGGGACTAAGTAGCCGGTGAGGGGAGAGGTAATTAAGAACACATTCATCAGCAATTAAGCCTGAATCAATCGGCAGTGACAACGGAGGAAACGGGCGGCGTCGGTGTCGTCTGCGCACGGGTTTGGGGACGAAGGGATGACGTGGAGCATGGCCTAGTGTCAGTTGCTGCGGTGTAGGTTTTGCGAGGGTGAGAGAGAGAGGGAGAGAGAACCCTGGGTGGGCTTTTGGGCCAAGAGTGGTACTGGGCTTAAAAGGCAGCGCCTGTTTTTATTTTCTTCTTTCACCTTTTCTTTTTCTAAATTGATTTTCAGGAATGAATTTGAAACCCTAATTCAAACAAGTTTGAGTTCAAATATTTTCTAATTTTTTGTACTGTGAACCTTGCACTCAAAAGTGTGACAAAACATCTGTTCACTCAAACACACCTTGGTATTATGAAAATAAAAAAATAAAACCATGCCACATATGAATAATAAAATGGGCATAATTATTGGTTTTATTTGGTTTCAAACTTTGAAATTTTTATGTAAGATCTAGATGGTACAATGATATGAATGCAATGCATGATTTTACAATTCATGAATTTTGGGATGTTACAAATCTAACCCCCTTAAGATGAATCTCGCCCTCGAGATTCGGATTGGCTAGCAAATAGGTGAGGGTGATCTTTCCGGAGGTCATCTTCTCTTTCCCAAGTTGCTTCTTCTTCGGTATGATGATTCCACTATACCTTGCAAAATTTGATAGTCTTGGTATGAGTAACCCTTTCTGCTGTCTCAAGAATCTTGTTAGGTTTCTCTTCATAGGTGAGATCACTCTCCAACTGAACCTCTTCCAAAGGTATAGTGTCCTTCAATGAAGTTTCTTCAATCTCCGGATGACACTTCTTCAACTGACTCACATGAAACACATTGTGAACTGCTGACAGTGATTCAGGCAATTCAATCTCATAAGCCACATCTCCTTTGCGGCTCAAAATCTTGAATGGTCCAACATATCTTGGTGCCAATTTTCCTTTGACTCCAAATCTCTTCAAACCACGAAGTGGTGAGACTCTAAGATAAGCTTTATCACCTACCTCATAGGTGACTTCTCTACGCTTTGGATCTGCGTAGCTATTTTGTCGGTACTGGGCTATCTTCAATCTGTCCTTTACCAATTTAACTTTCTCTTCAACCTCCTTGATCAGTACTGGTCTGAACAAATTTCTTTCTCCTACACCACTCCATAGTAATGTTGTAGTACACTTAATTTCATAAGGAAATTCAAACGGTGCAATCTCAATGCTTGCTTGATAGCTGTTATTGTAAGAGAATTCTGCGTAAGGCAAACTTTCATCCCAACTAGCACCATAGTCTAGGGCACATGCCGTCAACATATCCTCCAAAATCTGATTGGTCCTTTCTGTCTATCCATCAGTCTGAGGGTGAAAAGCTATGCTGAATTCTAACCTTGTTCCCAATGATTCATGCAGTAGTCGCCAAAAATGCGAAGTGAACTGAGTTCCTCTATCAGACACAACACTCTTAGGCACTCCATGCAGACATACATTCCCGTTCAAACAGATCTTAGCTAACTTAGCACTTGTATACGTGGTCTTCACAGGTATGAAATGAGCCACTTTAGTTAGGCGATCTACAACAACCCAAATAGAATCATATTCGGATCTAGTCCTTGGCAGTCCGGTAATAAATTCCATACCAATCTTATCCCACTTCCAATCAGGAATAGGTAGTGGTTGCAATAACCCTGCCGGTTGCCTTAACTCGACTACACACATCAGACAATGTAATATGTTCCGCGATATGTTTCTTGAGATTGTTCCACCAAAATATTTCCTTCACATGCATGTATATTTTGGTGTTACCTGGATGAATGGAATATGGTAAGTTGTGTTCTTATTACAAAATCAATTTCCGAAGTTCCAGATCTTCTGGAATGCAGATACGATTTCCATACCCCAAAGTGCCTTTTTCATCTTCGTGGAATCCTTTAGCCTTTCCTTTACTAATTTTACCTTTAATATCTTAAATTTCCTTGTCTAACTTTTGGAATTCTTTGATCTTGTCCAACAATGTGGGTTAAACATCCAAAACATGAGATATCCTTCAGGCACTATCTCCAATCTAAGATTTTTGAATTGAGCACATAGATCATCTGGCAATTCTCCTTTAGTAAGGCCATTCACATAAACCCGACGGCTTAAAGCATCTGCTACAACATTTGCTTTACCAGGATGGTATTGCAAACTCAAGTCATAGTCCTTACTGAGCTCTAGACATCTTCTTTGTCTCATATTGAGTTCCTTCTGGGTGAAGATATATTTCAAACTCTTGTGATCCATGAACACTTCGCAACGATTTCCCAAAAGATAATGTCTCCATGTTTTGATTGCATGGACAACAGAGGCTAACTCTAAGTCATGAGTAGGATAATTCACTTCATGAGTTTTAAGTTGTCTCTAGGCATAAGCCACAACTTTACCTTCTTGCATCAAAACTCCACCCAATCCTTGGTGAGATGCATCACAATAGACTTGGAAATCCTTTTCCAAATCTGGCAAACATAAGACTGGTGCTGATTTTAGCCTCTTCTTCAATTCTTGAAAACTAACTTCACATCCTTCAGTCCAATCAAACTTCTTTTCTTTCTTCAGTAACTCCGACATTGGCTTAGCTACCTTTGAGAAATTCTCAATGAATCTTCTATAGTATCCTGCCATGCCTAGGAAACTATGAACTACCTTAACTGACTTGGGAGATTCCCACTCAGTTACAGCGGACACCTTTGTAGGATCGACAACAATACCATCTCCCGACACAATATGTCCAAGAAATCCAACTTCATTCAACCAGAATCCACACTTACTGAACTTGGCATACAACTTGTGCTCCCTGAGTTTCTCAAGTATCAAATGCAAATGTTCTTCGTGCTCTTCTTTGATCTTGGAATAGATCAAAATGTCGTCGATGAATACGAAAATAAAATTGTCAAGAAACTCCATGAATACCTTGTTCATCATATTCAAGAAATAAGCTGGTGCATTCGTCAATCCAAATGGAATCATGGTATAATCATACAACCCATACCTAGTGGTAAAAGCATTCTTAGGTATGTCTTGCTCTCTAATCTTTAGCTAAAAGTAGCCTTATCGGAGATCAATCTTTCAGAACACACGGGCTCCTTCTAGCTGATCAAATAGATCATTAATTCTGGGCAAAGGGTACTTGTTCTTTATAGTCACTTCGTTGAGTGAACGGTGATCTATGCATAACCTTTGACTTCTATCCTTCTTCTCAACAAATAGAACTGGTGCACCCCAAGACGAAGAACTTGGTTGGATAAATCCTTTCTGCAACTGTTCTCCAAGTTGTTTTTTGAGTGCTTTCAACTCATCAACTGACATCTTGTAGGGTCTCTTTGCTATTGGTCCAGATTCTGGTAGTAAGTCAATCAGAAATTGCACATCTCTATCTGGTGTCATTCATGGTAATTCCTCCGGAAACACATCCAGATATTCCTTCGCAACTGGTACACCGTCTATGCTAACCCCCTGAAGAGACTTTAGATTACTCCCTTTAGATTCAAATATATATTTGAACCTAATCCATTTCTTATTCGGGGTTGTGAGTGTAATAGTATGATTAGCACAATCTATTACTCCTTCATACCTAGTCATCCAATCCATGCCCAAAATTACATCCAATCCATGCCCAAAATTACATCCAATCCTTGGGAGTCTAGGATTATCAGACTAACTGGAAACTTATATTTCCCAAATTCTATCACTAGATCATGACATCCAAAATTCACTATCATCTCTCCACCAGGAGAGCTTACTTAATAGGACACCCAATAGTTTCATTTGGAATTCCATTTGTATCAACAAATTCTCTTGATATGAATGAATGTGATGCGCTGCTATAAAAAAGAACAGGTGCTGGAAAAGAATTAATCTTGAACTTACCAGCCATAGCATCAGATTCCTCATAGATTTCCTCCACATTGATGTGGTTCACTTGTCCCTTCTAGAAAGGGTTGGGCTTGTTGGCTCCTTCAGCCTTCTTTTCTGGGCAATCATTTGCATAGTGCCCAGTTTTCTTGCACTTGAAGCACTCAACCTGACTGATGTACCTTTTTGTAGGGTGACTTCCATTGCCATTCCCACTATGGTGTCTCTTGTGTCCACTCTTGTGGTTCTTATATCTATCATTGTCATGGCTGCGGTGGTGCTTGTTGCCATGGTGACGGTTACTGTTGTGGTGGCTGTTATACATCTCATGCTTGTGGGACCTAGAATCGCCACTATCATCACCATGGGAACACTTGTGAGACGATCCTAAGTTGTGCTTCCTCTTCCTATTATCAACCTTCTTCATCTTGCTTTCCAAGATGGTGGCCTTATCACAAAGTGATTGATAGGTTGGGACATATGAAACTGACAGTTGCAGGTTCATCTCATCATTCAGTCCCTCGAGGAATTTCTCCTTCCTGTTGGCATCAGTGTCAACCTCATCTGGCGCATAGCATGCCAGATTGTTGAACTCCTCAATATACTCTGCCACACTGCGGTGACATTGCTTAAGATTGTGGAACTCTTTCTTCTTCAAATTCATCACCCCCGATGAGATATGGGCATTACGGAAACCATCTTCAAATATGGCACAAGTCACATCTTCAAGGGGAGTGGTGATTTGGAAGTTGTCCCACCATGTGGCTGCTGGTCCTTCAAGCAGATGTGCTGCAAATCTGACCTTTTCTAAATCTGTGCAGCCTACAGTGACCAAGTACTTATTCACATAGTGTAGCCAGTCATTGTCTACCATGGGATTAGTGGTTCCCGAGAACTTGGCAGGCCTCAATGTAAGGTTCCCAACCTTTAATAAGTTAGAGTCCCCTGTGTTTACAATGCTAGTCCCTGGATCAATAGCTAGCATCCACAGTTAAGATGTAATATCAAGAAACAAAGGTCATAATACAACTTTATAACCAGGAATAAAATATTTTATTACATCTTTAATAGCTCATTTGGCTATTCCATTACATTGCAGCAGAATATCTATAAGCATGGGGTCCTTCATCTTCAAGGTGCCACAGGCAGACATGTTGGTTGTAGACTTTGTAATCCTAATTAACACACTTCACTAAATCAATCAAACCTGCAACATAACAAGTTACAGCCACAAGGTTCAATACATTTGAATTGTATTGGCAAGTGATACTATGGTAGTATAGTGGAGTCTATCATCTATATACTTTTGGCTAAGTGGAGTTGAGGCTTGCATTGCTCAAAATAGATTTTCCTTATCATTTGAAAACATTAAGTTTTTGCTTGACAAAAATCACCCAACACATCTAGCAATCAAAGATTGAAGATCCTTTAACCCTTGTTCAACCACAAGTTTTTAACTTAGAAATTTGGATGATGAGATTCTTGATTGCTTCCATGTCTTGATGCTCAAATTGTCCTTTACCGGGGACATGGCTAAGTACTTAGATTTTACACTCTGCAGAGGTGGTGCACTTTCCCCACAAGACTTGGTTTCACCAAGACAAGATCTTTCAGAAGCCTTTCCTTAGACCAAATGGACGCGTTCCAACCTATCATTCCACTACCACCAACTGTCCAATTGGCTAAGTTCTAGCAACCTATGTGATCCAGGCAGAGCCCATAATGCCAAGTGGTTGCACTTGAAGCTTCTCAACATTTGACATCTCAAATCTCTTTGTTCCTGGGTGGCCATCCACAAGTGAGACACACAAGGTAAACCATAAACATGGGCCTTGTGTAACCACTCAACCAAAAACCACCAAGCAATTACCATTCCACCCAGGTGATTCATTTAACTTAGTTGTTTTATTAAACAAAAACACAAGTCCTCAGACTTAGAAATTTTTCCATAGTATGAAAGTATATTCCACCCTTGTTTTCTATTAGCTAAGCTAAGCTTGAATGTAGTAGGAATCTTAACTTAGGAAAATTTCTACTAAGGTTTCATCTACTAGGTTTTCCCATAGCAAGGTTTATACTTAGCAAAATTCCATGCAAGTTTTACTTAGAGAAATCACTAATGCATAGTGAAAGTAATGGGACAAAAGTATGAAGCATCACTTGACTTTTTGGTAGAGTATAGGTTCACTCCTTGATCTTTGCAATGTTCACACATTCAAACAATATTTCAATCTACCATTCAAACAAAACATCACATAAAATGATAAAGTCAAAGTAATGCATGCAAACATGCCAAGCTTTGTTTTATTTGAAAAAGTGGTTCCTAATGGGTCATAAACATTTGAAAACACCTAATGGTCATTTTATAAAGTGGCAAAGTTTGCAAAAGATTTCACTTCATAAACATTTTTAAAACAAGGTATCATTTTATGTGGTGTAAAAATGTTTTTACTAAGGCATTAATCTATAGGGTTCACAAAATATGTTTTCAAACCATAAAACTTTGTGTTTAGGGTCAGAGAGTTTAAAACAAAACATTTCTCAAAGGTTTTCCTTCAAAACCATTTTTAATAAATAAACTATATTTTTATTTGACTAGAAATAGGCTAATTCAATTAATCAACCCTAATCTTCACCAAAAACATTTTTAAATCCACAAGATGGTTCCTAGGGTCAGTAGGTTCACAACAAACCAATTTTCAAAGATTTTATCCCCAAAATCAATTTTGAAATTTTTTTTACATTCCAAACAAGCATACAAATGATTCTGCAAAAACAAACATTTTACCAGAAGCTTTTTACTAAAAAAATTGCATGGTTTGCTAGGGCTTGTTCCACTGATTCCATTGATATAAAGTTTGCAAAATTTGGACGTGTGGAACTAAAGTTACGGAATTTACAAAATTGGAAATCTAATAGATTGAAATCTGTTTTAAATCGAAGCCTGAGCCACGTGGCGCCTTTCTATTTGCTGATACCGTTTCATCTGGATCACTCACTAAGGATCGTTGGATCTAATGCGAATCGCCCGGCTCAGATGCTCCCATACCCATTCGCTTAAGTCGTTCTGTCTACGCCACAGGATGAGGATCCAACGGACCACGTGCGTATGACCAAAGGTTGGCGGCGCAGCGACGGCGGCTGGCGGCGGCGCGGTCAGATGGTGGCGGTGCTGGTGAAACAGGAAGCGAGAGAGGATGGGAAGATGCTCACCGTGTTCGCAACGTTGTGGGGAAGCTCAAGGTGTGGTCAGTTTGTCGAGGGGCGCTCTGGAGCAGCGATGATTGCTCGCCGGAGTTCTTGTCCGCGTCGGGTGTGCTCAGTCGATGTTGGAGGCGAGGCTACGGTTCACGAGGGAGCAAACGGAGAGCATGGTTAGATGCGCAAGGTCAAGGCGATGAAGCGAGCGTGAAGGAGAAGAAGAGGAGTCGCCGGAGTAGCAAACCGACGGTGGCGACAGTGGTCATCGTCGTTGCCGAGCCTGCAGAGCACTCGCGAGCGAGCTGGTGATACGGGAATGTCCGCCGGGTGATGGGGATCGCGGCTGTGTGCACGAGGAGGCAAGGGGCGGCAAGGTTCGGCCGGAATCATTGTCGGAGCTTGTCGGGGACAGTGGCGGTGTCGAGCGAAATTCGGCAGCCTGGGGCGCACTTGGGGGAGGAGACAGAGGGGAAATGGAGGGGAGACGCTGGCGTTTAAATGGGCGTGGTCACGGCGAGGGATTAACGCGACATTAAGGTGTAATCAAGCGAGCGTTTAATGGCAGGAATGGTAGAGGTGTCTGGGGAAGAACAGGTCGCGGGTGGGGAAGATGACCGCGTGGCTGTGGGGTCCTCTGGCAGCGAGAGAGAAGGAAAGGGAACGGGGTCCACCGGTTAGTCGCTGAGTGGGTGAGTTGCGGAGTGCGAAACGTTTTTCTGCGGGGTGAGAGGGAGTGGGCTCACTGGGACTAGTGGGCTTGCTGGGTTGGGTTGGTTTGATTCTATTTTTTTACTGTTCTGAAACTTTTTCCTTTTCCAATTCAATTTCTGTTTTGAAATTCAAATCACAAATCAAACAACCAAATCAAATAAACTTCCACTAAACTTTATATTGAGTTTTAGTTCTGTTTAGCACAAAACCAAAGTCCCAAAATAAAATATTAGTTTTATTCTTTTTAGAATCTATTTAATAATTAAATAAAATAGACCTTAATTATTAATTCAAATAGGTTTTGATTTATTTAATAAAATATCCATTTGAAAACTAAATATTATCAAAACCAAATCAGTAGGTTTTATTTGAAAATAGAAGATCCTTGGAAAACTTGTTTAAAATAAAATAACATTTTTATTTTAGGGTCCATTAATAATTAAATAAAATGGACCTTAGTTATTAAATCAAATAGGATTTGTTTTATTAAAATATTTATTTTGAAATCTAAAATAAAACCAAAACACTTCAGTAGGTTTTATTTGAGAATATAAAATACTTGTAAAACTAATTTAAAATAATTTAATAAGTTTTAGTGTTTTGTTAAAAAGGAAAACCCTTTACTTAAATAAAAAATTGGATATTAATAAATCCTCATTATTTTATTTAAATAAACGTTTACTCTTTTCAATCAAAAGAAAACATTTTATTTCAAAAGCTTGGCCAAGGTTTAATTTGGCTCTATAAAATAATTCTTATTTATATTTCTACCTTTTCATTTAAAAACCAAATCTTTTTATTAAAAGATCCAAAAAAAGTAATTTCAAATATTTTTAACTTTATTGTTTATTTATCTTTCTAAATCCCTTTAGGATTTTATTTGATCCAAATAGGTTTTGAAAGTTTCCAATTGGATTCAAAAAGTTTCTTCTAACCCTAAAAATCAACAAAGTTTTATTTTATTCATTTATTTTTCACATTACAAGATTTGGAAAATCTTGGGATGTGATAGGCTACCACCCTTAAAATAAATCTCGTCCCGAGATTTGGGAAGGCTAGGGTTACAAGTAGGCTCAAAAGCATCTAGGGTACTACCACCCTTAAAATTTTTCCAACTAAATTACATATTGGCTTGCTTGGGGTTCTTGGGGAAACTTCTCTGGACAAACATCTGCATAGTGTCCTTTGTTTCCACACTTGACTCATGTGCCTAGGCTGAGATCCTTCATAGGCTTGTTTATCTTGTTCTTCATCCTTTCTGGACAATTGCTTGCATAATGTCCTGGTTCTTTGCAATTGAAACATATGATAACTTTGAGTTCTTCACGTGTCTCTTGTGGACAAGTTGTTGCATAATGGCCTAGCTCTTTGCAGTTGTTGCACCATATTTGGCCAATCTCTTTATACTTCTGTTTCTCTGGGCATTCACTGGAATAGTGTCCCATTTCTTTACAATGATGACATTGCACATGGTTTTGTCCTTCTTTTTTCTTTTTGGGCTTCTCCAAAGCTAGGAGTGCATCTAGTTCATGTTGTTCATATGTTATCTTATAGGTAGGAATGTCTACATGTTTCTTGGACCTTCTATTGCTCTTTGTAAAATTCATATGCCTCTTCTTTGTTCCTTTGAACTGGGTTGTATTGCATGGAGGTATAAGTGGAGCTTTTCCTTTGTCCTCATTCTTCTTGGTAGACTTGGATCCTTCTTGATAGTTTGCAATCATTTGTTGCACTCCACCTTGTTTCCTTTGTTCAACTATGGAATAGATGGGGCATTGGATAGGGATATGGTTGTTTCCTTCACATAGGTAGCAAGTAGCTTGAGAGGTGGGACATTGGCCAACAGGATGTTTCTCTTCACAGTTAGGGCATTGATCTCCATGCTCCTTGGAAGTGTGATCCTTGTCTCCACAAATATTGCAAGCTTTGGCTCCTTTTAGAATAACATCCTTGTCATCCTTGAAGTTGTTTTCCATGTTGAGCATTTGATCTGTCACCTTATGCAACATTTGGGCTTGGTCTTCCAAAAACTTTTGCAGGGTTGGATCTTCCCCACTGGTGTTGGCTATGAATTGAGCTGTCATTTGGTTCAACTGGTTTTGGGTTGCTATGAGTTCTTCCATGTTGTCCTCTTGGTTGTTTTTGTTGTCATCAACCTTGATGTTGGAGTCTCTTGGAGTAGTCATCTGTTTGGGTTGAATTGAGATTAGAATAGGCAAGATATTTTCGAAGGAAATAATTCTAATCACACACATTACAATTCACTCAAGCAATGTGCAAGCAATCACAACCAAACTTTTCACTCAAACAATGAAGTTCAAGCACATTTTTAGGCAACAAAATATTTTTTGTTACACCACACAAGTTGGTGTGTTTGACTTAACAAAATATGGTGGTCCATCTAAATGGTTCTCTTGTGATCTTTCCATCCTTCTTGGTTGATTCTTCTTGCATGAGATCATGGTTTCTTCGGGAAAACTTCTGGTCACAAAACTTCAAGTGGTGTGGGCTCCTTCTAACTTGTGTTTCCTTAGTCTCCAATTCTTGAGCAAGATTTCCTTGTCTCACTTGTCCTTAGTGATATCCAAGGTTGAGGTCCTTGGTGAAAATGCTGAAGATGTTGAAGTCATTAGAGTTGAAGATGTTGAAGTCATTAGAGTTGAAGAAGTTGAAGTCATTAGAGTTGATGAAGTCCTTTGCACATGGTGAAGTCTTTGGCCATGGGGTAGGTTTTTCCATCAAGTTGAAATAGAAGAGATGTAGAATCAAAACCAAAATGGTTGAGGAAAGAGTTTACAAGATTTGTTTGTAAATAAGTTTTGGAACAAATACAACTCCTATCTTTTTCTAAGGGGTTTTGTCCAATCCTAGGTATACAAATCCTAAAGGCAACACAATGCTCTGATACCATCTGTAAGGTTCCCAACCTTTAATAAGGTAGGGTCCCCTTTGTTTACAATGCTAGTCCCTGGATCAATAGCTAGCATCCACAGTTAAGATGTAATATCAAGAAACAAAGGTCATAATACAACTTTATAACCAGGAATAAAATATTTTATTACATCTTTCATAGCTCATTTGGCTATTACATTACATTGCAGCAGAATATCTATAAGCATGGGGTCCTTCATCTTCAAGGTGCCACAGGCAGACATGTTGGTTGTAGACTTTGTAATCCTAATTAACACACTTCACTAAATCAATCAAACCTGCAACATAACAAGTTACAGCCACAAGGGTCAATACATTTGAATTGTATTGGCAAGTGATACTATGGTAGTATAGTGGAGTCTATCATCTATATGCTTTTGGCTAAGTGGAGTTGAGGCTTGCATTGCTCAAAATAGATTTTCCTTATCATTTGAAAACATTAAGTTTTTGCTTGGCAAAAATCACCCAAGGCATCTACCAATCAAAGATTGAAGATCCTTTAACCCTTGTTCAACCAAAAGATTTTAACTTAGAAATTTGGATGATGAGATTCTTGATTGCTTCCATGTCTTGATGCTCAAATTGTCCTTTACCGGGGACATGGCTAAGTACTTAGATTTTACACTCTGCAGAGGTGGTGCACTTTCCCCACAAGACTTGGTTTCACCAAGACAAGATCTTTCAGAAGCCTTTCCTTAGACCAAATGGACGCGTTCCAACCTATCATTCCACTACCACCAACTGTCCAAATGGCTAAGTTCTAGCAACCTATGTGATCCAGGCAGAGCCCATAATGCCAAGTGGTTGCACTTGAAGCTTCTCAACATTTGACATCTCAAATCTCTTTGTTCCTGGGTGGCCATCCACATGTGAGATACACAAGGTAAACCATAAACATGGGCCTTGTGTAACCACTCAACCAAAAACCACCAAGCAATTACCATTCCACCCAGGTGATTCATTTAACTTAGTTGTTTTATTAAACAAAAACACAAGTCCTTAGACTTAGAAATTTTTCCATAGTATGAAAGTATATTCCACCCTTGTTTTCTATTAGCTAAGCTAAGCTTGATAGTAGTAGGAATCTTAACTTAGGAAAATTTCTACTAAGGTTTCATCTACTAGGTTTTCCCATAGCAAGGTTTATACTTAGCAAAATTCCATGCAAGTTTTACTTAGAGAAATCACTAATGCATAGTGAAAGTAATGGGACAAAAGTATGAAGCATCACTTGCCTTTTTGGTAGAGTATAGGTTCACTCCTTGATCTTTGCAATGTTCACACATTTCAAGTCACTACAAATCAATCAAGCAAACAATATTTCAATCTACCATTCAAACAAAACATCACATAAAATGATAAAGTCAAAGTAATGCAAGCAAACATGCCAAGCTTTGTTTTATTTGAAAAAGTGGTTCCTAATGGGTAATAAACATTTGAAAACACCTAATGGTCATTTTATAAAGTGGCAAAGTCATTTGCAAAAGATTTCACTTCATAAACCATTTTTAAAACAAGGTATCATTTTATGTGGTGTAAAAATGTTTTTACTAAGGAATTAATCTATAGGGTTCACAAAATATGTTTTCAAACCATAAAACTTTGTGTTTAGGGTCAGAGAGTTTAAAACAAAACATTTCTCAAAGGTTTTCCTTCCAAACCATTTTTAATAAATAAACTATATTTTTATTTGACTAGAAATAGGCTAATTCAATTAATCAACCCTAATCTTCACCAAAAACATTTTTAAATCCACAAGATGGTTCCTAGGGTCAGTAGGTTCACAACAAACCAATTTGCAAAGATTTTATCCCCAAAATCAATTTTGAACAATTTTTACATTCTAAACAAGCATACAAATGATTCTGCAAAAACAAACATTTTACCAGAAGCTTTTTAATAAAAATTTTGCATGGTTGGCTAGGGCTTGTTCCACTGATTCCATTGATATAAATTTTGCAAAATTTGGACGTGTGGAACTAAAGTTATGGAATTTACAAAATTGGAAATCTAATAGATTCAAATCTGTTTTAAATCGAAGCCTGAGCCACGTGGCGCCTTTCTATTTGCTGATACCGTTTCGTCTGGATCACTCACTGAGGATCGTTGGATCTAATGCGAATCGCACGGCTCAGATGCTCCCATACCCATTCATTTAAGTCGTTCTGTCTACGCCACAGGATGAGGATCCAACGGACCACGTGCGTATGACCAAAGGTTGGCGGTGCAGCGACGGCGGCTGGCGGCGGCGCGTTCAGATGGTGGCGGTGCTGGTGAAACAGGAAGCGAGAGAGGATGGGAAGATGCTCACCGTGTTCGCAACGTTGTGGGGAAGCTCAAGGTGTGGTCAGTTTGTCGAGGGGAGCTCTTGAGCAGCGATGATTGCTCGTCGGAGTTCTTGTCCGCGTCGGGTGCGCTCAGTCGACGTTCGAGGCGAGGCTACGGTTCACGAGGGAGCAAACAGAGAGCATGGTTAGATGCACAAGGTGAAGGTGATGAAGCGAGCGTGAAGGAGAAGAAGAGGGGCGGTCTGGTTCTTACCAGAGGAGTCACCGGAGTAGCAAACCGACGGTGGCGACAGTGGTCGTCGTCGTTGCCGAGCCTGCAGAGCACTCGCGAGCGAGCTGGTGATACGGGAATGTCCGCCGGGTGATGGGGATCGCGGCTGTGTGCTCGAGGAGGCAAGGGGCGGCAAGGTTCGTCCGGAATCGTCGCCGGAGCTTGTCGGGGACAGTGGCGGTGTCGAGCGAAATTCGGCAGCCTGGGGGCGCACTTGGGGGAGGAGACAGAGGGGAAATGGAGGGGAGACGCTGGCGTTTAAATGGGCGTGGTCACGGCGAGGGATTAACGCGACATTAAGGTGTAATCAAGCGAGCGTTTAACGGCAGGAACAACAGCGGTGTCTGGGTAAGAACAGGTCGCGGGTGGGGAAGATGACCGCGTGGCTGTGGGGTCCTCTAGCAGCCAGAGAGAAGGAAAGGGAATGGGGTCCACCAGTCAGTCGCTGAGTGGGTGAGTTGCTGAGTGCGAAACATTTTTCTGCGGGGTGAGAGGGAGTGGGCTGACTGGGCCTACTGGGCTTGCTGGGTTGGGTTGGTTTGATTCTTTTTTTTCTGTTCTGAAACTTTTTCCTTTTCCAATTCAATTTCTGTTTTGAAATTCAAATCACAAATCAAACAACCAAATCAAATAAACTTCCACTAAACTTTATATTGAGTTTTAGTTCTGTTTAGCACAAAACCAAAGTCCCAAAATAAAATATTAATTTTATTCTTTTTAGAATCTATTTAATAATTAAATAAAATAGACCTTAATTATTAATTTAAATAGGTTTTGATTTATTTAATAAAATCTCCATTTGAAAACTAAATATTATCAAAACCAAATCAGTAGGTTTTATTTGAAAATAGAAGATACTTGGAAAACTTGTTTAAAATAAAATAACATTTTTATTTTAGGGTCCATTAATAATTAAATAAAATGGACCTTAGTTATTAAATCAAATAGGTTTTGTTTTATTAAAATCTTTATTTTGAAATCTAAAATAAAACCAAAACACTTCAGTAGGTTTTATTTGAGAATATAAAATACTTGGAAAACTAATTTAAAATAATTTAATAAGTTTTAGTGTTTTGTTAAAAAGGAAAAGCCTTTACTTAAATAAAAAATTGGATATTAATAAATCCTCATTATTTTATTTAAATAAACCTTTACTCTTTTTAATCAAAAGAAAACATTTTATTTCAAAAGCTTGGCCTAGGTTTAATTTGGCTCTATAAAATAATCCTTATTTATATCTCTACCTTTTCATTTAAAAACCAAATCTTTTTATTAAAAGATCCAAAAAAGTAATTTCAAATATTTTTAACTTTATTGTTTATTTATCTTTTTAAATCCCTTTAGGATTTTATTTGATCCAAATAGGTTTTGAAAGTTTCCAATTGGATTCAAAAAGTTTCTTCTCACCCTGAAAATCAACAAAGTTTTATTTTATTCATTTATTTTTCACATTACAAGATTTGGAAAATCTTGGGATGTGACACTCAACCTTAAAAACCTTGTAATCATGTTAAAGGCTGGTGGATTGTTTTGGTTGTTGTTGTTGTTTTGATTCTGGTTTGCCATGAATTGGGTCATCATCTACATCAACTGAGTTTAAGATGTCATCAGCTGCTACATCTCGGGATTGATGTTATTGTTGTTTTGGTTGGGATTGGCACGATGGGGAGGCATCTGTGGTTTCAATAAGGATAAGTAATGAGATATAGCCCATAGATGCTAACATGTACAATACATCACATAGCAACAAACATAAAAAAATCAAACATCAAATAAACTTAGAGTTTGAACAACGTAAACAACAAGTTTTGGAAAAGTAAACACACTAGCAAGCCATCCACATGTTGGATGATCATTGCGACTCGATAAATAACAAGGATAATAGATAAATAGATAGCCGCGTAGTTAACAATACTCTTCCATGTCGACCTCTTCACCCACTAGAGTAAGTCCAGATGTCTCCATGGCTGTCTTATACTCCTCTACATTGGTGTTCAAGGCCTCAATCTTCGCACGAAGAGCTCTCTTCTGCGAGCGCAGCCTCTCTATCACTCCCTGCTGGGTCTCTAGCTTAAGGTACTTGAGCTCTATCTCCGTCTTCATGTCCTTGATCTTCCTGTTTCTGTCCTCCACTCTCTTCTCCTGATTCTTGAACTTCTTGTCCTGGCTCTCGAATCCGGCATCCATCTCCTTGATAGCATTCCAAGCTGCATTTCTTGCAGAGTCAAAGAATGACATATACATTTCTGAGTTGGTGACCATGCAGAATCCGGACTCTTTGTGGTTGTCTCACTTGCTATTGTACAAGTGGAGTTGCACCCACCAATATTCTTCTCCTTCATCCATCACTGGAAATCCCTTGTACATGGTTTCTGCATGTATTCCCAAGCTAACCATGAGGTTTTTGAGTGCCTTGGGAAACTCCGTCTCACATTCTAAGGTCATGGTCAAAAGTTGTCCCTTCTTCAAGGCTTCGCTGATGGCGGCCATCTACAAATAGAGATTAGAAAGAAGATTAGGAGAAGTTTTACAAGATGAAAAAGAGACAAGTGTGGAAATTTACAAAGGAGTTTGCATTTTCCCTAGTGGTTTCCTTAGTCTAACCATCTTAGGGTCATAATCCTACAGGAAACATAGTGCTCTGATACCATCTGTAAGACCCCACCATTTAAGGTAAAGGCCCCTATGATTGGAATGCTAGTCCCTGGATCGAATTGCTAGCATCCACAGTTTAAGATGAAGTACACAGATACAAAGGTCATTATTAGATCATCATTCTAGAGAGAACATAGTCTTTACAACTCATTAGCCAATGGCTAGTACAGAGAATTCATAACATAAAGTAAATAAATAGAAGTCTTCATCTTCATGTGCCATAGGCAAATATGTTGAGTGTAGACTAATAACCCTAGTATCCATCAGAGTAACCTGCAACATCATAAGTTACAACCACAGAGGGTCAATACATTTGGAATTGTATTGGCAAGTGATACCATATTAGAATAGTAGCATCTAATAAATATATGAATCTGGCTAAGTGTAGTTCATGCTGGTTTTGATCAAAATAAGGTTTTCTTATTAGTTGAAAACTCTATGTTTTTGTTTGACAAAAACACCCAAGGAACCACCAATAGACATTGGCGAACCTTTACCCTTGTTCAACCACAAGTTTTAACTTAGAGAAATTGGGATGAGGATATTCTTGATCATTTCAATGCCTTTGATGCTCAGATTGTCCGTTGCCGGGGACACGGCTAAGTACTTAGGTTTTACCCTATTGAGAAGTGGTGCACTTTCCCCACAAGACTCGACATGCATCGAGACAAGACTTTTCAGAAGAATTCCATTAGACCACCATGGACGCATTCCATCCTATGTACCCTACCACCAACTGACGATCTGGCTAAGTTCTTGCAACCTAGTTGGTCAAGGGAGAACCACAATTCCATGTGGTTGCACTAGAAGCTTCTCAACACTAAACATCTCAAATCCCTTTGTTCCTGGGTGGCCATCCACAAGTGTGATACACAAGGTAAAACATAGACATTAGCCTTGTGGAACCACTCAACACAAACCAATCTTTCCATTCCACCTAGGTGATTCATTCACATAGTTGTTTTATTAACCAAAAACATAGTCATAGACTTTGCATAATATCATAGTATGAATATTCCACCCTTGTTTTCTACTAGCTAGTCTAAGCATAAGTATACCAAGTTTCTTAACTTAGGGAAATTCTACTAAGACAATATATATAGGATTTCCCAAGCATAGCATATACTTAGAAAAATAATCATGCAAATCCTACTCAAAATATTCTCTAGTGCATAGATAAAATAATGGGACAAAAATATGAAGCATCACTTGCCTTGGTAATTGGGGGAATAGGAACAATCCTCACAATCACAATCACCACAATCACCAAAATCTACACATAAAATCACAACATGAAATTCACATTCAATATACAAAGAAAAAATATATATGAATGCATGCAAATGCAATGGGATGATTTTCTACACTAAACAAGTCAAACTAAACAGTACATAACACAAGGTAAACGTTCTAAAGTCCAAATAAATCAAAATTTACACTAAGACAATTTTTAAAAAAATTATATATCCAAAATAAGCCTACAAATGGTTCTCCATAAAATCATAATTTTACAGAAGCAAATGATCAAACCAAGTGACGAGGTTTAATCATATCAATTCCCATTGTTAATGATCAAACCAAGTGGGGATGCTGGAGGTCATGGAACAGTTAGCAAACAGGAATCACCGGGACACGAAGTTTACCCAGGTTTAGGCCCCCGAGGGAAAACCCTACTCCTGCTTGTCTGCTATTGATTACGGTGGAACTGAAAGTTACCGGGGTGCGTAGATGCAATATGGCGTGGAGGTGTGTATGCGGTGAGAAGTACCCTCCTCGCCGTGCCCTCCTAGACTTTATATAGATAGGTAGGTCTAGGGAGTAGGTCGAGTCGGTTACAGATTAGGGTTTGCCCTTTGAAATTCTATCTACTCTAGTCTTGTTTTCCAAGCATCCGAAGGCATCATGGGCTTGGGCAACCCGGAACCTCCGTAGGCCGCGTATCTTGCAGTGGGACTTCCTTTGGGCTGGACTAGGTATGTTGATGTTGTGTACCCATGAGGTATAACCATGTCAGTAGCCCCCGAGTGCTCAGTTGAATCGCAGATTCGGCTCAGGACTCCTTAATCGTTCGAGTGCAGTTTTATGCCTGTTTATAAGAGAATGGTTTTAGTTCATATGGATTGTTGATGCATGTGCCTAACTCTCCTGACGGATCAAGGCCAGTTAACTGTCATAGAACAAAACAACACGATCTTCTTCAGATTCGAGTCCCTAGACTCGAACCTGGAATGGATGCTGGTGTATTTGACTCAGGCCGCTGAGGTCTTACAGGAGTCGAATCCCAGTAGTTTTGGAGTGATATACCCATCGCGTCTGTCAAGGTTTTCATCGCGTCTGTTCACACGGATTTTTACTAGCAGAGCGCAGTCAGGTGCGTTACCATGCCATCAGATGGTATCTGTAGGTCTTATCTTTGCGTCATAGACATAGCATTCGAAATTTTACCACCGCGGAGGTGTTTCGGGTGGCCAAGGAGATCGCTTCTCACTTAGCGTTGGTTTGGGCAAAATTGCCAAAAGAAATTTGTCGTATTTGATCTGAAGGATCGCAGTCGAAGAATTCATAGGGTGCACGGCCAGCGCTCCCTATGGGAGTAGCCCCCGAGTGTCTGTTCGAGTCATAGGCTCGAGCAGAGACTTTAGTTGTTTTTAGCTTCATGTCCGAAGGACACAATTTTTTTGGATGCTTGAATCGATCCTCCCTATGGGAGTAGCCCCCGAGTAGTTGCTTGAATCGTAGATTCGAGTGGGTACTTTATTTATCAGTCAAAGATTCCCAACTGTTGCTAGGCTGGTCTTAATGACATCATTGCTAACGATTGGTGATCTCAATCGTCTGCGGCGCTAGAGATGACGTGATAGGACGAACGTGGGTCCCACTTTTCTGACTTGGAGTTGACTAGTCATGCGTGACGTGGTGAGAATTACGGCGTCTCCTCGATATCCGTGCGTAGTGGACGGTGTGCGAGCGACGGTTCGCTGCTGTGTTGACACGTGTACGGTTGGATCTGTCCCTAAGGTTAGGGATTCTGGATGAACGGTCTCTGTTCGTCGTCTTCATCCTTGTAACCGTGGGGAAAACAGTGATTTGTTTTCACCCTTTGCCATTTTCTTACTCCACTACTTCCATTTTCACGAGCTCTTCCTCGTGCGCAGTGGACGTTCTCCGATCCTTTCCCTCTTTCTTCCTGCACGCGCATCGCCGTCATCGATGCTCCACCATGGTCAAGTCGAAGAAGGCCTCTGCCGGACTTGGCTCGAGCGCCGCCGGCGGCGGCAAGAAAGGTTCCACCGCCACTCGCATCACTGATGACGGGTGGAGGCGCACAGAGACGTGCGAGGGTGTCCTATGCAAGCTGCGCTATGCGGGTTTGATCCCGCAGGACAAGGAGGAAATCAAGATCCCCCGCGATGAGGTAATCCCCCGTCCACCCACAGGGTTTCGGGTGATGTTTGTCGCATTTGTTCTTCGTAGCTTAACGCTTCCTGTCCATGATTTTTTCCATGCACTCCTTTTTTTCTATGGCATCCAGCTTCATCATCTTTCTCCCAACTCTCTCCTCCACATTGCATGTTTTATCACTTTCTGCGAGTGCTGGCTTGGTATTAAGCCGCACTTTTTCCTCTTCTGAAACTCTATTCCGTAAAGAGGCAATCTGGCATCAGCGGGGTCTATCCGCTCGGCGGCTGCATTATTTCCATACGATCTTCTGTTCTCTTCTTTTATTTTTCTATGTGCGAGTCCATCCAATACTGGCAGCAGAAGTGGTTTTATATCCGCGACTCCACAGTGGACGGGCAAAATTTTGGCCTTTCTCCCTTCGACTCCTCCCAGGAGATCCTGCCGAAGAGATCCTAGAAGAACCATGTCCTGGAGGGCGAGGTGGCGGAGGTAGAGGCGCTCTACCATCGGGTGGAGGCCCTCCAGATGGTTGCGGAGAAGGAGGTGAATGGTGTGGATATCATCCGCACCTTCCTCAAATGTCGGGTGCAACCACTCCAGGCGAGGGCGCATCCGATGTTTCTTTACTCTGGCCGCCACGACCCAACGAGGGTTTCGGCCGCTGCTAAAGTTCAAGGGTGAAGATGACCTCCCGAAGAAGTCCTTGACCGCCCCCTTTAGTTCTTCGAATCCAATTCCTCAGGTTTAGAACTGCGTCATGCGCGTTGCGCTCTTTTTATGATTGATGTCTGCACATGAATAAGCGTTGCATAATCACGTTATTTATCTTGTTTTGCAGGACCTGAAGGTAGCTGGTATGATGCCTCCATTGCCTGAAAAGTATCTGATTGCGCCTGACAACAAGATTGTGGACTCTGAGTCCAAACTTCCGCCGACGCAATCTCCAACCCACGAAGCCCCCGAGGCGAGCGAGGGGCAGACCCGAAAGCGCTCCCGGAGTGAATCTTCGGATGCATCGACACCGCCTACTCCTCGGGACCCTTCCTTCCCGGAGAGGCATGGCGAGGATGATGGTGCTTCTTCCGCACCATATCCGGCTATGCCTCTTTGAGCGATGGCTCCGTAGCCGCCAACCAAGAAGAAGGAGACGGAGCCGCCTGTCTTCAATATTTTTGACATTGACTCGTAAGTGACTTTGGCTGCGCTGTATTCTATGAGTAATTTTGTCTTTTGTTCTTGATCAATACTTTTCTTGCAGCCACTCCCCTCCCTTTCAGATGGTTGCCGAATCTGAGGATGACGCCCCGAATACCTCTCCGCGAGAAGCTCGGGTGGTCGTTACTTAGAAGACCCCTTATGGACCTTCGGAGTCTCCTAGGGGAGCCCCCGAGCCCTTTTCGGGTTGCTTTTTTGAATGTTTTGCTCTTTTTGGGGCGCAGCCCCCGAGCCTTTGTTCCTGATGCTTTCTTGATTGTTTGTTTCTATTTCTTTTTGTAGCCCTTCGTGCACAGCACGAACTTTCTCATCCAGCAGCATCTGGCGCTAGAGGCTAATACGCAGCAGCTTCGAGGTACTTGTCTTGCCCATTTTTGTTTTTACTGCGTCTATCGTCTGAACTATGCTTGTGTTGTTCATGTGCGTTCTTCTTGTTTTGCAGATGAGAATAATGTGGCCCTTCATCAGCAGGACGCTCTCGACAAGTGCCTCGGTCGAGCGGAGAAGAAGGCTGCAGATGCTGTTGAAGCGAAGGAGCGCCTGGAGAAGAAGGTTGATGCTGCCGCCAAGGCTCAGGAGAGCCTGCGGAAAGAGTCTACAGATAGCGAGAGGGAGCTTGCTGTTGCGGCTGCCGCTCACGAGAAGGAGATGGCCGACAGGCTGATGGCTGTGGCCAAGGCTTTCTTCGGTTAGTTTTTTTTTATTCATCCTTGCTTTTTTGGCTGCTCCTTATCTCGTTCTTATGCATCTCTTGTTTTCTCTACTTGCTGCAGATGCTTCAGGCATCGCGTTTGATCATGGTGCCATGGAGCATGGGAGCGTTCTGGATGATGTCGCCACAGCGGTTGAAGATCGCTGCGGCACTGCTGCTGGTTCTCTGGCGAAGGCCAAGGAGGTGCTCCAGCTCTTCTACAAGGAGATCGTTCCCAAGGGCGCTGCTCTTGAGGATGTTGATGCTCTGGTGGATGCGCTGTCATAGGATGCTCCTGCTACCTACAAGCGCAAGCAGAAAGGCATTGGTGCCTCCATGGGTCTAGCCATGGCTATGGCATCCGGGACGGAGCTGTATCTACCGCACATCACCTCCCACATGGCGGTGGCTCCAGACGGCTCAGAGGTAGTCTTCGCTCCCTTCGCTTCCCGCTGTAAGCGGTATGGGCCGAAGCTTATTGACCTGTTGGCACGGAATGCGATGAAGTAGCAGGAGGAGGCCAAGAGCAGGCAGTCTGGCTCTAAGGCCACTCCAGCTAAGGATGCCTAGGCTTTGTTGCTGTAGTTTGGGATAGTATATCCTCTTCCTTTTGTAATATGTACTTTTGCTGGTGAACAATCTTTCCTTGTGCCATGCGGTGGCCATTAATGTATATAAGTTAATTTTTCAAGCTATCTTCAGAGTTATTTGTGATGTTCATCTCCTTGGTTGTTTGCCTTTAGGGTCCTTCGGGTGGTGCACCCATTGGTACTTCGACTGCTCCAGATCCACGACCATCGTTGGATGATGCGTCGCAGTTTGTTTTCCTTCGCGACCGTGTCCGTAGCTTGGAGAAAGAGATCCTTGGATTTCGAGGCCATGCGCACATGTGGAAGTCGAAGGCTGAGCGAGCTACCACCAGGGAGGAGTATCTGATGGGGGAGCTGCGGCAGTTGAGCGAGCAACTGCATTGTGAGTTTTCTTTGAGCTGCTGCTCGATTTTCGGATGCACCTTGTTTGCGTGTCACCTTATTCTGAGTTTTCTGCAGGTGCCAACCTTGTTCGAAGGGAGGAGAAGGAGCGCGTTGTGGTTCGGATCAATTGCTTGACCCAACAAGACTTGGAAGTTGGCGGCTTCTTCTTGATGGATCGTGACCGGGCCATCGTCCTCGCGATGGTGCAGGATCGTGTTCATCAGGTGTCGCGGGTGCTGAAGTAGGTGAAAACTTCACTGGCGTTGATTCTGTACATCATGTTCCCTCTAGACGAGGCACCTTCCACTCTTTGTGGTTTGTTGTCGAAGTTTCGGGACGTAGGTCACGTGAGGGAGTTGGTGCAGCACCAGCTTGTTGCAGGGGTGAAAGCTGCCCTTTCACTTGTTCGTATGCATCGCCCTGACATTGATCTCGCGGCTGTGGCGGATGGGCCGCCTCTTCCGCCAGACGGTGGCCTCTAGGACATGCGCCCGCATTACACGGCTATTAGGTAGTATGCCAAAGAGATCGTGGATCTTTTTGAGCATCGGGAACACGTGATTCTTCGGAATAGATAAGCCCTATAAAAAGATAGATGTAAAACTTGTATATATTCGAGTGGGCTTGTTATGCCCTTTTCTGTAAAGTTTATTTGTGATAGCACGTGGTGCTTTCGCTGTGTGCATGTCCTTTTCGTTAGCCTGACGTGGTCAGCTACTCAGGTTACATGCGTTATTCTCAGTTGACGAAGTGCGGCGTTAGCATGTCCTTTTCGTTAGCCTGACGTTAGTGCGGCGGAGCCCCCGAGCGTCGTCTAGCGAAAAGTAATTGCGAGGTAAAAATAAATTTTTTGGGCGAGGAACTTAGCTTTTATTCATAACGTAATGAGGAGATACATTGTTCGGCTAGGTACCCATGGATGAGGAGCCTTATTGAAAGTAAAGGGATAACTAGGGGTAGAAGCGTCGTAGACGCGCGACGTTCCAGGGATTGGATTATTCGACTCCTGACGCGATGTCCATGAGGTGATAGGCGCTGCCTGGGATGACTTTTGTGACGATGTAGGGTCCTTCCCAGGGTGACTCGAGATTTTTCGGCCGCTCTTGCTTGAGTCATAGAACGAGGTCTCCTTCGACGAAGGACCTTGGTCGCAGCCGTCGACTGTGGTAGTGGTGGAGGCTCTGCCGGTAGACCACTGAGCGAGCCGCGGCAATGTCACGTGCCTCGTCGAGCGTGTCTACGCCATCTTCGAGTGCGGCCGTCCATTCGGCTTCGCTGTAGGCGACGACCCGTGGGGCCTTGTGGTGTGCCTCGGCAGGTAGTACGGCTTCAGATCCGTGCACAATCAAGAAAGGTGTGAAGCCAGTTGCGCTGTTCCGCGTTGTGCATAGGATCCAGAGAATGGTGGGTAGCTCTTCTGCCTAAGCTCCCGCAAGCCGTTCGAGTGGGCTGAGCAGGCGTTTCTTGATGCCTCCACCGATGAGGATGTTGGACTTTTCGACCTGCCCGTTGGTATGTGGGTGCACCACTGAGGCGTATGATATGTTAATGCCAAGGCCCTCGCAGAAGTCCTGGAATTCATTCGAGATGAAGTTCGAGCCGTTGTCTGTGATGATGCTGTGCGACACGCCGAAACTGTAGACTATGGACTCGAAGAACTTGATGGCCGTTTTTCTGCTTTGGTTGATGATAGGCATGGCCTCGATCCAGTTGGTGAATTTGTCGGCTGCGATTAGGAGGAAGACGTGGCCTCCAAGCGGGGACTTTGGAAGTTTTCCGATCATGTCGAGGCACCATTGGGCAAAGGGACAAGATTGTGGTATGTGCCTGATCTCCGATCCTGGTGCGTGTGGCTTTTCCACGAACCTTTGGCATCCGTTTCACCTTCGAACGATGTCATTGGCATCATTCATGGTCGTTGGCTAGTAAAATCCAGCTCGCAAAGCTTTGGCGATGAGGGCGCGGCTGCCAGCGTGATGACCGCAGATGCCCTCATGGATCTCTTGGAGGATGGTCTTTCCATCATCGATGGTGGCGCACCTTTGGAGCACACCCGAAATGCTGCGGTTGTACAGCTCGCCATTGTGGAGGGTGAATGCTTTGGACCAGCGAGATATGTATCGGGCATCTGTCGAATCGTCGGCCAGTTCCTTGTTTAGTAGGTACCGAAGGTACGGCTGCATCCATGTCTCCTCGATCGCCATGACCTGCATCAGGCTGACAAGTTCGACCTCCGTATCGAGCTTTTCGGGTCCTTCCTGTCCTTCAGGTAGCGCAGCCCCCAAGTGCTCTGCTTCTTCGGGTGATCCCTTGGGGAATTTCCTTTTGATAGAGGGTACGCATATTTGTTTGAGGAACACACCTGGCGGCACCCGTGCGCATGTGGAGCAATTCATCTTCCATTTTAGAAAGTAGAAAGCAGCGAATAAAATGGCTGCAGCAAGAAGTTTCGAACTCTAACTCGAAACGGATTTCGCGCATTGAAAGTGGCATCCCATGCTTTGTTCTAACCGCCCTTCCTTTAAGTTTCAGTATTTGAGCGATGTTGGCGAGTCTATCAGCTTCCTCATTTCTTTCCCTTCCAACGTGCCGAAGCTCGCAGTCGTCGAAGTCTCCTTTGAGTGAGTTGTAGAGGGTGCAGTACGCGATCATGTTGGCAGCATGGGCGTCACATTTGTTCATCGTCTGCTGGATGATGAGGTTCGAGTCACTATTGATGACTAGGCGCGTTGCGCCACAAATCTTTGCCATCCTCATGTCGTGGATGAGGGTCTCGTATTCGGCCTCATTGTTGGAGGCGCGAAATTTCATCCGAAGGACGTATTTCATCTTATCTCCTTTTGCGGGGACGTCAGTATGATGCCAGCTCCTGCTCCAGCCTTGCGCTTGGAGCCGTTGAAGTGCATCGTCCATGATTTCGTCATGTCCGGAGTATCCGGCAGCTGGAGTTCCATCCAATGGACGAGAAAGTCAGGTAGGACCTAAGATTTGATCGCATTGCACCGCTCGTAGACTATGTCTACAGGGATATACTAATGCCCCACAGGGCGACACGTCCCGTGGTTTCGAGGTTGTTCAAGATGTTGGACAGTGGCGCCTCATTGACGACCATTATCTGATGCTCCTGGAAGTAGTGGCTCAGCCGACGATCCGTCATGAACACGCCATAGGCAAGCGTCTGGTAGTGAGGGTACCTCTGCTTTGTTGGGGTCAGTACCTCGCTGAGGTAGTACATTGGGCGTTGGACCCCATGGGTCTTGCCATCTTTGGGTCATTCGACCACGAGTACGTTGCTTACAACCTGGTGTGTAGATGTAATGTATAGCAGCAGAGATTCTCGCTCCTTTGGCGTTACCAGGACAAGCGAGGTGGAGAGCAGCCGCTTGAGGGCTTCGAATGCGTCATCTGCTTCGGGTGTCCACATGAACTTGTCCGCCTTGCGCAGCAGCTGGTAAAAGGGCAGGGACTTCTCACCCATGCGGCTGATGAATCTGCTCAGCGCCGCGATGCGCCTAGATAGTTGTTGGACACCTTTGAGGTTCTTCAGCTTCTCCATGGTCAGTATGGCCCAGATTTTCTTCGGATTCTCCTTGATCCCTCGTTGGGAGATGAAGTAGCCGATTAGTTGGCCAGATGGGACGCCGAAGGCGCACTTTTCTGGATTCAACTTGATCTTGTAGTGATCAAGGTTATCGAATGTCTCGCGGAGGTTGCCAATCAGTGTCTTGGCTTCCCTGGTCTTGATGACTATGTCGTCGACATAGACTTGGATGTTGCGACCAATCTGGCTCTTCAGACACACCTGCATGCACCTCTGGTACGTGGCATGGTGTTGTAGCAGAACACTCCTAACGGTGTAATGAATGCCATTTTCTCCTGATCTTCGAGCTTCAGCCGAATCTGATTATAGCCTGAGTAGGCATCGAGGAAGGAGAGTTTCTCGCATCCTGCAGTCGAATCGATAATCGGATCGATCTGAGGAAGAGGGAAGTGGTCCTTGAGGCAGTGTTTGCTGAGGGATCTGAAGTCCACACACATCCGCAGGATGTCCGTGTCCTTTTTGGGGACCAGCATAGTATTGGCCAGCCACTCGCTCTCCTTGATTTCTCGGATGAAGTTGGTGTCGAGGAGTCTATTGACTTTGATTCCAACTGCTTCTGCTCGTGGTTCGGATAGTCATCATATCGATTGTTTGACCGGCCTTGCGTCGGGGAACACATTGAGTGCGTGCTCGGTGAATTCCCTGGGAACTCCAGGCATGTCCACGGGACACTAGGCAAAGATTTCCCAGCGCTCACGGAGGAATTCGACGAGCACGCTTTCCTATGCGGGGCTGAGGTCGCTGGCGATCAGCGTCGTCTTGGAGGCATCGGTTGGGTGGACCTGCACCTTTTTCATGTTGACTGTGGAGTCCAACGACATGTCAGGTGAGTTTTGCCTGGCAACTAGGGGTGCCCCGTTGTCTGTCGCCTCACGGAGCCTTGTGAGATCCTCTTGCATGCCGAACGACTGGGAGGTTCTGTTTAAATCTCTATCGCAGTGGTCCGATCGGGTGAAGCTTCCCTGGACTATGATGACACCCTTGGACCCTGGCATCTTGAGAAGCAGGTATGCGTTGTGCGATACTGCTAGGATTCTAGCGAACGCCACGCGCCCGAGGATGGCGTGGTACCGTGATGGCCAATCCACCACCTCGAACTCCACCTGCTCGCAGCGGAAGTTTTAGGGCTTGCTAAAGATGATGTCGAGCCATATCTTTCCCAGGGGTAGATGCCCTTCCCTGGGACTATGTAGTGGAACGTTGTATCGTATTGTTCCAGGCTGCACAGCGGGATCCGCATCACTGCGAGGGTGCTTGAGAAGATAAGTTTGATGCCGCTGCCGCCGTCCATGAAGACGCGGCTCATCTTGAATCCCCCGATCTGCGCCCCAAACACCAGGGCAGCATGACCTAGGCGAGGGATCTAGCGGGGGTGATACGAACGATCGAATGTGATGCAGGACTCCGAGCCACTGAGGTACTCAGGGATGGCGGGCGGAGCGGTCATAGCGAGGCTGACCTGTCGGGTGATCTTCTTTTGCACCCTATTGGTAGGGCGTCCCTTATGGATCATCAGGGGCCCTTTTGGCGGAGGGTATCCGCATGTACCGCTGTTTAGCGCAGGTGCGATTTCTGGATTAGACGGTCCCACGGGTGGTGGTGGAGGAGCTCCATGGGCAATGTCACCTGGTGCAGGTGCGTGTCCAAACCCAGGGTTCACGATCTGGTGTCGCATTTGGGTGAGACCCTCGCTGAGTTTCTAGAACTCGCGGCAGTCCTTGACCATGTGGCTGGCATTCTTTTTGCCATCTTGCTTGTCGATGTAGAAGTGGATGGTGCAGGGGCCTGACAACTTGTAATATGTTGAGGGTTTGTCATCACGGTCACGACGCTGCCATGTTTGTGTTGGGTGTCCTCCGACGCAGAAGTTGCCTCCGCGGTATTCTCCGCTGTTGCGGTTATTGTCATTGCGGCGACCGGCTTAGTCGGACGCAGCTATGCCGGGTCCGTCGTGATCGTCGTAGACGCGCGATCTTTGTTTGCTATGGCGTTCGCACCTACGGCCGTATTCATCCTCGTCATCCGAATGTGCTCGGTGGAGGGAATCCTTGCCATCTGCCCGCCTGTTGGCGATATCCATGAGGTGGTCGAGTGTCTTGGGCTTGACGCGCCCAAGTTCTGAAGGGAATATGCCCGAGAGGCAATAATAAAGTGGTTATTTATGATAAATGTTTATTTTGCATGATATAATTGTATTAATACGGAAATGTTAATACATGTGTGTTCAATAAACAAAAAGGAAGTTCCTAGTTATGCCTCTCTTATAAACTAGCTCGTTGATTAACTAGATGATCAAAGGTTTCCTGATCATGGACATTCGATGTTGTTAATAACGAGGTCACAACATTAGGGTAATGGTGTGATGAACATTCATCCGAAGTATAGTATTACGATCAAGGTCATTGTGTTTATATTGCTATAACATCATACGAAGTAATCTTAGTCCTTAGACCATGAGATCATATCAATCACTAACACCGGAAGAGTATCTTGATAACATCAAACGTCACACCGTAACAGGGTGATTATAAAGATGGGTTATGTTCAACGAAGGTGTTATGTTGAGGCTCATGGATCAAGAGTGTAATTTGTCCATCCCGATGACGGATAGATATACTCTGGGCCCTCTCGGTGATATCACATTGGTTAGCTTCCAAGCAAGTGATTTGATCACTAGATGTTATATCACGGGAACGAGAAAAGAGTACATGTCGGGAATGAGATCAAACTAGGTATGGAGATACCGATGATTGAATCTCCGACATGTAATATATCGCGAGACAAAGGGATTGAGTTACATGCGTATAAGGTTCACACGATCACAGAAGTCATCGTTGAATATGTGGGAGTCAGTACGGATCTCTAGGTCCCGCTGCTGATTATTGATCGGAGGGGGTCTTGATCATGTCTACATTATTCGCGAACCGTAGGGTGACACACTTAAGGGATACCGACGCCATTTGGATCAAATAATATGCCAGAGAAAGAAAAAGGAAAGCAAGGAATTTATTTCACTAGACACCGAAACTATTTCGGTTGAAATTGCTGAAACTGGTTCTGCATGTGAAATTGAATACTAGCAAGGGGTTTTATGTGAATGTCTGTTAATTAAAGTAATTAACAAAATTCTGAATAAATAAATAAAATAGTTTTCTTTAATTAGAGATTACATTAAATTTGGTGGAAATTTAATGGAGGTGAGTGGAATTTTGAGTGGGGTGGCTATTTATGTGAGTTGGAGCTCCACCCACATGAATGTGGAAGAGGTGGGGGCACCTCCATGGCTGCCACACCATGGGAGGGGGCTACCCCCCCTCTCTCTATAAAAGGCACCCACTCCCTCCTCTCATCTCACACCTCCTCGCGAAGGATCTCTCTCCCCCATTTAGAATTTCCCCATGGTCTCAGATCAGGGAGATACATGTTCCCGGTGGATTTTTTTGGAAGGATTTTTTGCTTCCGCTGCTTTATTGGAGCAAGGGCGCGGAGGTTGTCGGGGTACCTTGACGTGTGTGCGATCACGGATGCACCACTGCTTTGCGGTGCTGGACGTGATGGTGCTGGACCAGCTGGACTAGATGGACTTCATCACGATCTTGAGATCGACAAGCATTCAACTACATCATCCACAAGTACAACCTCGTTAACGCTATACGGTCTTCGAGGGTATGTATTCTATGGATGTATATCCACCCGTTGCTTGTATCTAGTAGATAGATCTTGGTACATAGTTGTTCCCATCGTAGGAAATTTTTTGTTTTCTATGATGCGAACCCTATAGTGGTATCAGAGCCGGATCTATGCGTAGATGCTTTGCACGGGTAGTACACATATGAGTATGTGGGCGATAATGATCATTTTGTTTCTTCTTAGTTGTACTTTAGATATTGGTGGCATAGTGGGAAAAAGCGTCCCGGACAAACTTTACATGTCCTCGCACATGAGACCTGTTCCACGCTTGACATGCAACTAGTTTTGCATAAGTGGCTAGCGGGTGTCTGTCTCTCCTACTATAGTCAATATCTAATTTGCAACGAGTTTTCAACAATTTGGTTATCCTCGTTGTGGTTCATGTTCGTAGGTAAGAACGGTTCTATCTTCGAAAGCCCTAAACCACGTAAAACTTGCAATGGATAAATTAGAGGCGTCTAGTTTAGGTTGTTGCTGGGGTAGTGTTATGATATGGTGATGTTGTAAGTAGAATTATAAGATGATACTCTTACAACACACATAACGTGTAGGTTCCATAGACCTTGGCCTTACACATAGAGGTATGATAGAGATCATACCAAGGAGCACATGATAGATATCATATGCAAGAACCATATCATTTCACTTATAAACATGTGATGTTTGATTGCATCTTATATTGCTTGTTGGCGTTTTATTAGCATAATAAGATGATACCTCATTTAGATATCAAGATAAGAATGTGTTCTTCCTTAAGTATGCACCGACAATGTTTCGTCACTTCAAGACATCACGTGATGATCGGGTGTACTTGAATCCACAAGCATATCTCGGGTGTAAGACAGTTACACACGCGAATACTAAGGTTCTTACTTGGCGAGCCTAGCATGTACAAACATGGCCTCGGAACACGGACTGAAAGGTTAAGCATGAGTCGTATGTTTTGATATGATGACCATTTGATGCTCGCCTTTGAAGCTACATCGACTCACGTGATGATCGGACTTGGTGTAGTGGATTTGGTTCATGTAATCACCAAAAAGACACGAGTGATGTTGTTTTTGAGTGGGAGTTCATTTCTAATTTGGATTAGTGGAACTCAATTTATCATAAATTAAATCAAAGTGAATTTTCATAATTTGTTGTAGTCATTGGCATTCGTTCACCACCTTATGCTTAGTTGTAATTAAGATAATAGATCTATAGAATTCTGGATATTTACCTTACGAACTGGTATCGTATTGTGTTGAGTGTCAATCTAAATTTTAAAATCTTATTGCAAACTTTCAGCAAACTCTGTTTACTCCGTGAAATTTAATAATTGTTATTAAATCGAGAGTAAAAATTCCAGTGTTAGTATCTTAAGTATCATGTTTGCCTCCATGATTCTTGATTGTTTTAATATCAAGTTTATCTAGGAGCTGAAAGAATTGTTTCAGAAACCATCATGTGTGATAGATATAACTATATCTGAAACAGTGCTTGGGTTGCAATATGATTGAGTATAATATATGTTCTCATATTGGATGAGAATTTGCAAAGGTTGGAGATGCTAGACATCCTAATCATCCAAAAGGGTTTTGGAAAGTAATGTTATACTCACAATTCACCTTTATAAGCTATAGTAGCTTGATCATGAAAGTCGTCATGATAAGGGTGAATAGAAGATGTATGTAAAGTGTTTACTACACTAAAAGATTACTAAAGAATGGATTTTGAAAGAATACCGATCATTTGATGATGGTGATCTACTTCAAAGTGCAAGTCCAAAGGTATTATTATTTGAATATACACGCTTTGGACTATGTGTCATGTGTATGGCGCCACTTTTGATTTTGATAGATTCTTTTAAAAAGGAAAAAGGAAATGCTGAAAGAGAATCTATAAAATATATTTGGCAGAAAAGAAAAGATTGGAAATATCCAATTTAGGTATATAGATGATACACATGTTATGGTTGTATTCTTTGCTTGTTAAACAATGTGGTTCTTGGGTATTGGATACCGAATTGGTTGGTATGAAATTTCATACGGAACGACGCAATTCATGAACCACAATGGCCTAATAAGTAACTAGCAAGAGAATATGTGATAATGTTCATCAAAAACAAACAAACCGTTGTTTGTATTTCTCGTTGACATCAAAGCTTGACTTCAAGATTTGTTTTAATAGTAGTTATTTAAATCAGGTATTATGAGAACAAAGGTTGTTCAAATAATTACCGTATTCCATATAAGATGGATGATTTACAAATCTATTTGGAGAAATCACATCCATAAAAACTAATGCTAAAATGTCGAAAGACAAATGATTGGAAGATCACTGACGAAGTGTCATCGCCGTTTAAATTATATTGGAAAGAAAACATGAAGAAAATCCATTTTCCTAGATTTTTGGAGTCTTTGATTTGATCAAGTGACGCTTGTGAGACTTTCCTCGGCATAATTAAAACTTCGTTCAAAGGCCAAAGAAGAACGAATGACTAAAATATTGGAATTTATACATATTGATGTATGTAGTCCATTATGTGTAGTCATAAGCGATGGACTTCAACTTCATATGCTTTCTCTGGAAATTTGAGTGAATATTCACTAAATGAGAAAGAAGTATTTCAAAACGTTCAAAGACTTTCAAGATGAAGTGGAAAATCATTGTAACAAGAAAATAAATGGTTTATGATTTTATCATAAGGGATTTATTTGAGTTACAAGTGTAACAAGAAAATAAATGAATTATGATTTTATCATAAAGGGATTTATTTGAGTTACAAGTTTAGCAAAACACCTAGATTTACATCTCCCAAAACACCATAGGAGTATGGATTGTTTGAGATTTGTAATAAAACCTGGTGTGACATGGTTGGATCAAAGGTGTTATTTATAAAACTGTCGTTATGTTTTAAAAGAGCTCCATCTTGGTCCGTTGAAATGACACCATATGATTTATGGTTTGGGGTAAAACCCAAGTTGTCATTTCTTAAATTTTGGTATGCTAAACATAAGTAAGATGTTTACAACCGAAGTCGGATGAGCATGTCTTTGTATGTTATTTCTAATAACAATTGGGTATTCCTCCATAACACCAAGGACAAAAGGGTTTGTTGCTTGAAACGTGAAGTTTATTAAAAAAGAATTTTTCGTAAAAGTTTAGTGGGAGGACAATAGAACTTTGATAAGGTTAACGAACCTTAGCTAAATGTGCTGAGTTGCGCAGCGACGGAAATCGTTCCGGAGGCTGCCATAATGCTCATAGCTTATGTGCCTCAAAGGTTGTGGTCACGGAGATCTAAGTTCCTGTTGAACCAAGTAGGTCGGATAAATAATCAAATGCTAAGATTTGAGAGTAAATCATTGTTGTTTGACAATGATGAACCGACTACATGCAGAGAAGCGATGATGGGCCCTGACTCCGTCAAATGGCTTCAAGCCATAAAATCCGTGATAGTTCCATACACGAGAAATCAAGTTTTGAACTTGAAAGACCCTCCGGAAAGGTATAAAAACCTATTGGTCGTATTTGGATCTATAAAGAAACAGACATGGATGCTTCACATCTATGAAATAGTCGACATGTCGTAAATTTATTTCACGACAATGTTCAAGGAGTTGACAGTGACAAGATTTGATCTTTGATAGCGATATTTAGTCTGGACGGATTAAAGTAGTAACCACTATATATAATTTGGTATATGGTAGATGAATAAAAAAACAAAATTCTTCTAAAAGAATGGTTACCAAGGACGTGTGCGTGACACGATCCAAAGGGTTTTGTTAAATTAAAAGGATGCTAAAAGGGTATGCAAACTTCAATGGTTGAAGTAAGCAGCGCGGAGTTGGAATCTTCACCGTGATGAAAAGAAGTTTTCATCAGGAGACGATGAAGATGCTTGAATTTGCAAGAAATTAAGTGGGAGTGCTAAGACATATTTCTAATACATTATGTGGAGGACATCTTGTTGATTAGAAATTATATAATTTTTATTTACAAAGGTTAAGAATTTCATTTCGTTGAAAGACTTAGGCAAAAATTGAATATTTAGCATGAATGTCTATAGTGGATAGACTGTGACGCTAATATGGTTGTGCCAAACGTACATATATGAGATATTGAAGGAGTTCAATATATAAACGACAAGAAACGGTTCTTGTCGCATGGAAAGGAATTGAATCAAGATTCAAGTGTATTGACACTTGATAAGTGAAACAAGATTCAAGTGCTTTGACACTTGATGAGTGAAATCACAAGGATGTTTTGATCAATGATACCATGATATGTACACATCCAGATATGTCCTATACTCTAAGTGTTATCAGCATATACCAGAATGAATCATAAAATGATCATTGGATGATAGTGAGGATATTCTTATTATCTTTTAGAAGAACTAAGAATATATTTGTGTAGAGATGACAAACAATTACAAATAGTTCATTGTAAAGCGTTACATTGATACTAGTTTTGTCACAAGATACAAATTAAGTTTATCTCAATTTAAACTATGGGTGGCACAATGTAATGGAAAGGAGATTCCATGATGAATTTTGATGAATTCCATAGTTAAGACATTGTGACAAATACTACAACAAAACGCTAAGTATATGACTGCTATAGGAGCAGCACAGGAGGGAATTTGTGTCAAGTAGTTTGTTATCAAACTAAGGTGTGGTTCGCAACGGGCTAACACTAAAGATATATTGTACGACAATAGTATCGACATGATTTATCCCCAAGGAACTAAAGGTCTCACCAAAAGACCAAATTTATACAATGCCATCTCATTGGAGAATGAGTGATGCGTGGAGACGCAAAGACATGCAAATACACACGGACCTGAAAGTGTCAGATCCATAGATTATTTTAACCACTTGCAGTTGCGTATATGGAACACCAGAAAGACATAGGTGTTCAATACGCAAAGTTTTCAAACTAGATTATTGTCTCTAGTGCAAGTGGGAGACTGAAGGGAATATGCCCGAGAGGCAATAATAAAGTGGTTATTATCGTATTCCTTATTTATGATAAATGTTTATTTTGCATGCTATAATTGTATTAATACGGAAACGTTAATACATGTGTGTTTAATAAACAAAAAGGAAGTTCCTAGTTATGCCTTTCTTATAAACTAGCTCGTTGATTAACAAGATGATCAAAGGTTTCTTGATCATGGACATTGGATGTTGTTAATAACGAGGTCACAACATTAGGGTAATGGTGTGATGAACATTCATCCGAAGTATAGCATTACGATCAAGGTCATTGTGTTTATATTTCTATAACATCATACGAAGTAATGTTAGTCCTTAGACCATGAGATCATGTCAATCACTAACACCGGAAGAGTATCTTGATAACATCAAACGTCACACTGTAACAGGGTGATTATAAAGATGGGTTCAGTGCTACGAAGGTGTTATGTTGAGGCTCATGGATCAAGAGTGGAATTTGTCCATCCCAATGACGGATAGATATACTCTGGGCCCTCTCGGTGATATCACATTGGTTAGCTTGCAAGCAAGTGATTTGATCACTAGAATGTTATATCACGGGAACGAGAAAAGAGTACATGTCGGTAACAAGATCAAACTAGGTATGGAGATACCGATGATCGAATCTCCGACATGTAATATATCGCGAGACAAAGGGATTGAGTTACATGCGTATAAGGTTCACACGATCACAGAAGTCATCGTTGAATATGTGGGAGTCAGTATGGATCTCTAGGCCCCGCTGCTGATTATAGATCGGAGAGGGGTCTCGATCATGTATACATTATCCGCGATCCGTAGGGTGACACACTTAAGGGATACCGACACCATTTGGATCAAATAATATGCCAGAGAAAGAAAAAGGAAAGCGCAGGAATTTATTTCACTAGACACCGAAACTGTTTCGGTTGAAATTGCTGAAACTGGTTCTGCATGTGAAATTGAATACTAGCAAGGGGTTTTATGTGAATGTTTGTTAATTAAAGTAATTAACAAAATTCTGAATAAATAAATAAAAGAGTTTTATTTAATGAGAGATTACATTCAATTTGGTGGAAATTTAATGGAGGTGAGTGGAATTTTGAGTGGGTGGCTATTTATGTGAGTGGGAGCTCCACCCACATGAATGTGGAAGAGGTGGGGGCACCTCCATGGCTGCCACGCCATGGGAGGGGGCTGCCCCCCCTCTCCCTATAAAAGGCACCCACTCCCTCCTCTCATATCACACCTCCTCGCGAAGGATCTATCTCCCCCTTTAGAATTTCCCCATGGTCTCGGATCAGCTAGATACATGTTCCCGGTGGCTTTTTTCTGGAAGGATTTGTTGCTTCTGCTGCTTCGCTGGAGCGAGGGCGCAGAGGTTGTCGGGGTACCCGGACGTGTCTGCGATCACGGATGCACCACTGCTTTGCGGTGCTGGACGTGATGGTGCTGGACCGGCTGGACCAGATGGACTTCATCACGATCTTGAGATCGGCATGCATTCGACTACATCATCCACGAGTACAACCTCGTTAACGCTATACAGTCTTCGAGGGTATGTATTCTATGGATGTATATCCACCCGTTGCTTGTATCTAGTAGATAGATCTTGGTACATAGTTGTTCCCATCGTTGGAAATTGTTTGTTTTCTATGCTGCGAACCGTACAAGTTCTTCCTTGAAGTCCGGGCGATTGACGCCATCCTTGAAAGCGTCGATCGTTCTTTCCTCAGAGATGTGTGACGTGGAGTTCATGATGTTGGACCAGCGTAGGATGTATGAGAGAATGGATTCGCCCGTTCGTTGAGTACAGGCCCGCAGTTCCTCGATCAAGGCTGGCCTCTTGCTGGTGCCCTTGAAGTTTTGGATGAAACTATAGGCCAGCTCCTCCCAGCTTCGGATGGATCATGAGGAAAGGCTACTGAGCCAGATCCGGGTTGCGCCTGTCAGCTGCAGCTGAAGGCACTACAGCGAAGTGTTCTTGTTATCGCCATGCAGCTTGACGGACGAGAGGTGGTCGCTGATCCAGGCCTTCGGATCCTGCGTGCCGTCGAACTTCGGAGTGTCCGAAGGAAGCTTGAAATTTTTCAGCATCCATGTGCGTCGAAAAGATCTGCTGAAGCATCGAGCTCCAAACATCTCTCCATCGTCATCCTCTTCGGATTCGGTTGAGCACGCGCGTTTGGCGCGTGCCTTGTCGACCTTGCGATGTGCGAGGTTGTTTCGAGCATCATAGTTGCTGCTGCGACGTCTTGGGCTCTTGCGTCGTCGAGGTATATCGTGCTTGTCCTCGTCCTCGTCGGATGAGGGTGTGGGGCTACGGTTGAACCTGACCGTAGCCTTTTTCTTCGGCTCCGCAGAAGCTTCTTCGTGGAGCGCAGCTCTGACGAGTATGAGTCCGCCTAATGCGGACTTGTGCATGGCACTCTTCGGGTCCCCCACCAGATGTGGATGGGACGCGAGCTACGTAGTCGCTGCCATGATGGCATCCTGCGGCGTCTTTGGTATGAAGTTGACGTTCATCTCCATGAAGGACGTGTTGAGGGTTTTGGTGACCTCACGTCACGCGGTGGGGTCCATATTATCTGTGTGAGAGCGATGCTTGTTGGCGTGATTGCCGTGCGAGCTGGAGCCACCAGCGGCGGAGAGCGCAGCTCGACGCGCGCTAGACTCCGAAGCTTCCTGCTTGCGTTTGTCGAGTTCCTACTGTAGTTTTACCTGTCTGTTGTGCTAGCCGATGAGGAGGAGGTGGTACGCCATCAGCAGATCCCGTGAAGAATTCACAGGTAGGATCTTGTTACCCGCCACAGCTTCGCGTGCCTGGCGCCAGCCGTCCTTGTTGTGGTTGATCCTTTGATAGGCGGCAGCGTCGCGTTCGATGGGCTGGAGGAGGGGTTGCCCTCTATTTCCTCTGTTCCCAGCCTGCGGGTTGGGCGATAGATTGGGTGGTGGGTTGGGTGTGCTCGAGCCTGGTGGAACCTCCGATTCACCATGGATAACCACAGCGCATTGGTAGCGCCTGCGGATTGGATCGCTGCTGCCGCACCTTTCGGATCTGGAACCGTAGGTTCCTTCGTCTCATGGAGGGCCACACATATCTGAGTTGCAGCTGCTGCTGTCGTAGGACTCATCTGTCAGCGTCGACGTGCGCAGCATGCTGATGGGTGGGACCCACGAACCGGGCCTGATGGATGGTGGCGGCACCCGCTTTGGAGGCGGAGGGTGCCGGTCTGCCCAACCTAGAAGCAGAAGCTCCCGAACAGAATCTCGAGCATGTCGCCTACGGGCTCGAAATTCATCATGGTGGCTGGAGAGTGGGCGGTGAAGTCGGAAGCGCCGGAGAGGAGGTGGCTCTCTGTAACATCCCAAAAATATTGATCATGCTTATCAAATTCTAATCACTAAAATCAGGGTTAACAAAAACTTTTATTAAATAAAAACCAAATGAATGCATGTGTGTATATGATGATTATATGAATGCATGTTTGGACTTGTGTGATTAATCTAAATAGCAAGGAATGGTTTAAAGATTAAAATAACATCATCTAAAACATTTCCAAGCAAAAACAAATCAAGAGAAAATCAAAAACAAATCAAATAAAGAAAATGGTCATTTTACCAATCTTGCTCACTAGGCCACTTTGAGTGTTTCTAGTCCAAGATTTCAAACAGAAACTTTCCCATTTCCTTTCACCCCTTGCAAGACCAAGTAAAATTGAATCAAATCCCACCTTTTAAACTTGCAGAAAAATTTGGCAACCCCATTTAAATGACAATTTAAAATTGAATCTTTATCATATGTGAAGATCCCACTTTTTTAAAACCCAACCAAACTAGTGCCCCTTGACCAATCCAACTAACCCAAGACTCCCTAGTATGTGCCTAGCAAACCAACCAAATTTGAATATGAAATTCAATTTTGAATTTCTTTCGGCCATTTCATCAAACACCTTGTATGCAGCAAACAAACAAACATCAAGCACTATTTGTAGCAGTGATTTTGGCCAACCTTGTTCCCTCTCTGGTTTGCAGCAAGATCTTAGTAGATCATCTAGCCTCTTTAACAATCTTTAGAATCACTGTGAGCATGCAAGGGCCATCAATGGTGAGCATGCTGAACCTAACTTGCCACCCCCAAGTCGGCAGCGAGCTAGGAGGAGCACCAAGCCTAGCAAGCATGTCTGGAGCACTGACCACCATCCACCACCACCCCCTGTCCAATCCCCGAGCTTTGCCAGCCCATGAACCACACGGCAAGATCATGCCAAGTCTCTCTACGTGCGTGCTGAGAGCGCGTTAGTGCACCATCAGCGACACGATCCCCCAGACCGCGCGCCGCCCTTGATGCTTGCGTACGTGATCGCCAGCACCCCAGCAACCCGCCAGACAACCCCGTTCGCCGCCGCGAGGACCAGGGACGGTGTGCGCCATTAAAATCCCTGTCAGACCCGCCTAGAGCGCCACGATGTTCTGTCCATTCAACATCGCCCCATGCCGCGTGACCATGCCGTTGAGCTTAGCCAGGGAGCACAACACCGCCCCCTATCGTCGCCCATGCCATTAGCACGTTGTGCCGACGACCATGACGAGCTCAGCCCGCGCCATTCGGTCCCCTTGTCGCCCTATAAATAGAAGCCTTCCCAGATCAAACTCTTCACACCATCTCACTCCCCACCTCTCACTGATCACACCCACTCACCCCCGGATCAAGGAGAGCACTAGGTGGCCAGAAATGCACCGGAGTTTGCGCTGTAGAGGAGGAGAGGCGCTGTCAATTGGATCTGCCCTAGGAGGACCTGCCGGTACCAGGAGGATCGTCATCGTCGACTTTGTCGTTCGCCCCCATCACCGACCATCGCCAAAGCCCCGGTGAGCCCCCACTGACCCCCACTGGCCATGCTAGGGTTTATCCTCGCCATGTCCTGTTGAGGTGTGAACGATGAACCACGGCCGTAGGATTAGAACTAGTTCGCAAGGCTTAGATTGCCCCATATCGCTTCGCCACTCACTGTCTCACTGACGAGTGGGGTCGCTCACTTAACCAGCCCACACGCGCGCTGTGCGTAGTGGGCCGACCTAGTTAAACATCCCGCGCGACCCAACAATTCAAACTTAGGTTTATTCATTTAATTTCAAAAGCAGTTATGTACCTAGATTCAAAAATCAACCCAGCTCGATTCAGTGAACCAAAATGCATGAAACCAATTTTGTTAGAAAGGTACTGGAGTGCTTAATCCAAGCCTGTTGGGTTCAAACCATTTAGATTTGTAGATCACCCATAGCAAAAATAACAAGGCAGAAGCTTTTCTACATTCAAACATTTTTCAAAATTCAACCATGAAAGCTTTTGAATTGATTCCGACTCTCAAAAATCACATTTAACCATACCTTTCAGAATATATAAAAATATACATGGTTACTTGCAGAAATAATGATCAAGTAATAAAAGAATGCCTCATAGGCCATTCTAGTCATTTTATTTAATTAAAATAAAAAGGTCAAACCTTATTACATTGTGACACCACTTTAAATCACATTCCCATGTACTGAAATATGTGGTGATGACATGTGTCAACATGATCCCATGTTTGAGTTGGAGAATATTAAATCTTAAGTAGTTTTTTAGTGAGTAGAAATTACTTTTCTAAAATGAAATAAATAAGACAAGGGCTTTAATCTTGGTGATCATAGTGATGATGCTAGATCATCTAGTGTAAATCTTTGTGTGCTAATTAGAGTAGTTAAGAATTATGTGGTGATTGTGTACCTCGTATTTATTTATAGAGGATAGTATCGACCAAGGATACGAGGAGGAAGGAAGATACTACGAGGAAGAAGCCGAGGAGAACTTCAACCACTGCTCTACACAAAGCAAGCCAATATTTGCAAGCTACTAATTAAGCAAGCTACAACTTGCAAGTTATTTTATTTAGCAAGCTGTTAACTCAGCAAGCTAACACTTGCCACTTAGCAAGCTTATACCCATTGATGATACCCAATCCTAGTTTTACTTGAAAACTTAGTACTTTATTTCTTTATCAAATCTTTCTCTTAGAGTTTACTTAGTAATTTGTAGATGATAGAAGGATATTGGGAAGGTAGCATAAAGAGCATAAAACTTGGCCTAAGTTAGATAAATCTTGATGTCATCCTGAGGCATGAGATTGAACTTAGATAAGATCCAATTGCTTATCACCCTTCATTAGTATTTATTCCCCTTATAGATGCTAGTGCTAAGCATAAAAACTTGATCAACTTTAGATGGGAAAACTTGGTGAAATTGGTTATGAAAACCTTAGAATGATGAGTCATTCTACTGAAATGTTTTGACATGTGTTCTTGAACACCAGATGATTTTGAGGATGAAAATGTTAAGGCATGAGCCTTAGCCCTTTATTAAACTGATGGTTGTCTTGATGCGATACCATTCCAATTTTACCGTACAACCACAATACCCGAAATTTGGGTAGGGCTTGACTGGAAATTTATATACCTTAGTATGGGTTCCCTTGCGGCCAAGGTTTGAGCTGAGGCTACCTTGTGGAGATTGTCCACCTGTGCAGTACCCAAGATGAAAGTTGGTCATCATTGGGAGGCCAAACTCATAGGAGAAGTGCCTATACTAGGGCGTGTAATTGAAAGGTTAGGATTGATTATCCGCATACTGAGTATGGTGAATTCAGGATTTGTTCCTGATGGATGTATCAAATATTGCGGTGAAAGTGTACAATCTCTTCAGAGTGTCAAACTATTCGAATAACCGCGTCCGCGGTTATGGACAGTTGGAGTGGCCATACTGTTCGGTCGTCAGATGTTTTCAAAATGACTTATGAACTGATATATGACTTTGACTTGACCACAACAGGGTTGTGACATTTAATTCAAGTTCCCACTTAGGTGTTATAAAATTTTCAACTAGCTTTCTTTTCTTCTGAACTCAGTAGAGATAGATCTGGCTTTTTGCAAAACAACCCTAGATCTTAGTATCCTACTCAAAACCCCCCTTCACTTGTTAGTATTAGTTTGCGAGTACTTATGGAGTACTCATGGCTTTGTCCCTAGCTATTCCCGTGGCTAGACTATGAAGAGGAGTATCAGGAAGATGGACCGCAGGAAGGTTACGACAACTAGGATCATCTCCCATCGTCAACATTGCCTATGACCATAAAGATGGAGATTCACCCACACTATTGTTATTGTTACATTATTCCGATGCTTGAATTGTATTAAGACTAGATCATGAGATCCTTATTTGTGTAAGACCTTATGTATGGTTTGTAATGGATGATGTACTGTGATATCCAATCTGTTATGTCTCACAAAAATGGTAATCCTGGGATTGCGATGTATGGCATAACAGGCATCTGGGATTAAAAATCTGGGTGTTGACAAGTTGGTATCAGAGCCATAATGACCATAGGAGACCCTAGTTTAGAATGGACGTTTGAATCAAAAACTTATTTTCAAAACCAAGGAAGTGAGTATTTATGAAAACTTATTCTCATTCTTATCACTTAGAATTTCATGAAAATTCATGCTCCTCAAAAATTCTTTCAAACTTACCTAAAAATTTGACACACTTGATCACGCTACTAACTTACTCATCCTATATTCTTATAGATGGACGTGAAGTATAGTAAGTTGGAGCAGTTGGGGAAGGGAGGAGACCTCATCTTTGAGCGTTATTTGGACCATCTTGCGGAGATGCTAGAGCATCCGCACCCCGAGTTCTTCGGAGCTCAACTCAATTATAAGGAAGGAGGGGATTTGCAGTGGCTAGTTGTTGCAAGTCTTCGGGGAAAGATTGAAGCCCCCACTACAGAGGGAATTCAGTTCACCTTGAGAGAGAACAACTGTCTCGATCGACTTGCCAGGGCCATGCAGCAAGCTCTTGCCTTTCTGTGTGGGCAGAGTATCAATCAAATCAAGGGTACCCGTGTTGAGTTCTACCCAAGGCGTGATGTTATGGGCCACCCACTAGAGGGACCATACCACCACGAGCTGAAGAGTCAACTGTACCACCTTAGCTTCATGATGTATGACCGTGAGAAGGAGTTGGACAATGCCCGCTCCTACGCCAACCACAAGTATGCCATCGCCGCCCAAAAGGACGAGACCATTGCCATGCTAGTGAAGGATCGCCAGTCTCGTCGTCGTCAGCTCGACAAGAAGGAGTGCATCATTGCCTGTCTTTGCCATCGTATCATAGGTTTGGAGGAGACCATCCACGAGAGAGATATGCAGTTGGAAGAGAGGGAGAATGCAGGGTAAGACCTTCGTGGAGACCCTACTCCTATCTCAGTGATGATGACGACTTTCTAGAGGATCAGGCCATGGATTTCTTCACCGATGAGGATGAATTCGCCTTCATTGATGATGATGATGAGGATGATGATGATACTAACTCTGAGGAGTAGTAGAACTTGAGCACTAGCGTTAGTGAGTTGTATTAGGTCCCACTGTATCGTAGTTGCCAGAATGGTTGTTAAAACTATCTGTTTTTGTTTGTTGTAGTGTGAGTTTGTATCGTGTGCTCTGAATCAATGAATGAATGAATAGCAAGTTGCTAGAAAAATCTGAGTCAAACTTTAAAAACTTTTCAAACCCAAAACCCCTGAACCTTAGAATTTTCCCACTTTTCTCATGATCTATCTCAATCTTTAGATGCCTCGCGAAGGAAGAACTTCATCCCTGGACCCAATGTTGCAAATCTTGCAAATGTTGGTTTATAACCGTGAAGCTGAAAGAGCCGAACGTCAAGCCAACTTAGCCAGCCTTCAATAGATAGCTCAGATGGCCAACAACAGTCAAGGCCATCGAAATCAGGACAACCATGGATCTAAGCTCAAGAATTTCCAGAACACCAATCCACCCATTTTCAATAAGTCTGAAGAACCCCTAGATGCCGATGATTGGGTGCAAACCATGGAGAACAACCTGGAAGTTGCAGGAGTTGAAGCTAACAATAAAGTACTGTTCGCTACCCACTATCTGGACAGAGATGCAAGAGCATGGTGGAATAGTGTTCGCACCATGAATGGAGGACAAATGATGGCTTGGGATGAATTCAAACTCAAGTTTAGCCGAACCCATGTGCCACCAGGTTTGATTCTACGGATGAGAGATGAATTCAAAGAGCTTAAGCAAGGAAGAATTACTGTGGTAGATTACCGTGACAGATTCCTATCTCTGTCAAGGTATGCCCTGGTGAGATCGGCACTAAGGCCAAGAAGAAGGAGAGATTACTGAATGGTCTGCACGATGAGATGCAGACAGTGTTAGTGAATATTCCATTTGATGATAATGAAGCCTTAGTGGACTCTACCATTCAGATGGAAGGAAAGATCAACCAAGCTAATGAGAACCGCAAGCGTCGCATGATGCATCAACCAGGAAACCACCATACACCAAAGTATCGCCCCAACCCATCTCCAGGATTTGCCCCAAGAACCAACAGACCCCTGATGAACCGTCCAACCTATCTCAACCGTGGAAACCCAGGGCCCGGAGGAAATCACAACAACCTCGGCAACCCCAGCAATTTCAACCGTGCACCTCCTAAGTTCAACAACAATGCCGCCACCAACACCAACACTGCCCCAAGGACTGAAAGCAATGTTGTGCCTGTTGCAGCAAAGGACAAGTCTGAGGTGACTTGTTATGAATGTGGAACCAAGGGTCACTATTCCAATGAGGGCCCCAAGAAGATTGAGCAACCCCCAATACAAATGCCCCAGCTCAGCAGCAGTGTCCTGTTCAGCCCGGAAGAAAGTTTGCCCCGGGAAATTCGCTCAACCGCAACGGCCGTCTCATTCTCATGCATGCTAAAGAAGCCCAAGAAGCTCCAGATGTCGTGCTGGGTATGTTTTCTGTTAACTCAGTACTTGCAAGAGTGTTGTTTGATTCTAGAGGATCGCACTCATTTGTTACTGAAGAATTTGCATGCACTAGTAATATTCAACCAACCAAATTGATGTATGTTATGATAGTTCAAATACCCGGTTCAACCACCAAAGCTAGACAGATTTGCAAGGCCATGCCTATCCGAATCCATGGCATAGATTTTTATGCTAATCTAATAGTACTTGGAAGTAAAGGTTTGTAAGTAGTACTAGGAATGGATTGGATGTCCAAACATAAAGGATTAATCGACTGTGCCAAGAAAGCCATAACCATGACCAGTACAGCCGGAATATCAGTAGAGCATGTATCTAAAACCTTGCCCCGTCAATTCATGTGCAACAAGAGTATAGCCCAGAAAACTATTGACCAAGTCCGTATAGTCTATGAATACCCCGATGTATTTCCAGATGTTTTGCCCGGTATGCCCCTAGATCGGGTTTATCGAGTTTATGATTGAACTAATAACTGGAACGGGACCCATAGCTCAGAGACCATATAGTATGAACCCATCGGAACTAGTGGAGCTGAAGAAACAACTAGATGCCATGCTGGAAATTGGATTGATCCAACCAAGTGCGTTGCCATGGAGATCACCTGTCTTGTTTGTGGACAAGAAAGATGGAGGTAACTATTTGTGTACGGATTATCGGAAGTTGAACGATGTCACCATTAAGAACAAGTATCTACTGCCGAAGATAGAAGACCTGTTTGACCAGTTGACTGGTGCCAAAGTGTTTTCTAAGATTGGTCTTAGAACCAGTTATCATCAACTCAAGATTCGCGCAGAGGATATTCCAAAGACTGCCTTTACCACCAGATACGGATTATATGAGTATACGGTCATGTCTTTTGGATTAACCAATGCCCCCGCTTATTTCATGAACCTCATGAATAAGATTTTTATGGACTTTTTGGATAAGTTTGTCATTGTTTTCATCGATGATATTCTAATATATTCCAAATAAGAAGAAGAACATGAGTTACACCTAAGGACCATTCTTGGAACCCTTCGGGAGATATCGGCTGTATGCCAAGTTTAGCAAATGTGAATTCTAGTTACAGGAGGTAGGATTCATTGGACGTATTGTATCATTCGGAGGAATTGCTGTCGACCCTGCAAAGGTGAAGGATGTTGAAGATTGGCAAGCCCCAACCACTCAAACCCAAGTTCGTGCATTTCTCAGATTAGCGGGATACTACGATGCATTCGTAGAAGGATTCTCAAGTATCACAAGACCCATGATCCAATTTCTGAAGAAGGATAAGAAGTTTGAATGGACGGACAAATGTGAAGCAAGTTTTCAAGAACTCAAGAGGAGATTGATTTCAGCCCCAATCTTGATCATGCCGGATATCACGAAGCCCTTTGATGTGTATTGTGACGCATCCAAGATCGGTCTCGGATGTGTGTCGATGCAAGAAGGAAAAAAATATCCTATCTATCCTGACAACTGAAGTAACATGAGAAGAATTATCCTACCCATGACCTAGAACTAGCAGCCGTAGTTCTAGCCCTGAAGACATGGAGGCATTATCTGATGGGAAATCATTGTAAGATTTATTCGGAACACAAGAGCCTTAAGTATATATTCACTCAGAAGGAGCTGAATATGAGGCAGAGAAGATGGATTGAGCTAATCAAGGACTATGATCTGGACATTCACTATCACCCCGGTAAAGCCAATGTGGTATAAGATTCCCTTAGCAGATTGCCGTGCCGCTTGAACTCCATGTTTTTGAAGGAACAACCAAGTCTGCACAAGGAGATGGAAGATTTCATAATGGAATTAGTGAGTGAAGGATGTATGGCTAGGATAGAAATTCAACCCACTTTGATCAGTCAGATCAAGGAGGCTCAGAAAAGAAATGCTAGTATTGACGGAATCAAACGTCGTATCGGTACAGGCAAAGTACCCAGATTCACCGAGGATGAAGGAGTAGTTCTGTGGTACAAAGGACGTCTCTGTGTACCGGCAGATTCAGAGTTGAAAGAAGTTATTTTGAAGGAAGCCCATGATACTCTTTATTCTATCCACCCTGGAGGAACGAAGATGTATCAGGATCTGAAGGAGAAATTTTGGTGCCATAAGATGAAGAGATAAATCAGAAGCTATATCGCCAAGTGTGACATTTGTCAGAGAGTTAAGGCGGGATATCAAAGACCCGTGAGACTGTTGCAACCATTACAGATTCCAGAATGGAAATGGTATTCAGTTGGAATGGACTTTATCACCCGATTGCCTACTTCTAGTAGGGGAAATTACTCTATTTGGGTCATAGTTGACAGATTGTCCAAGGTAGCCCATTTCTTACAAGTCAAGACTACCTACCAGAGTTTGAAGCTAGCAGAGTTATACATCTCTAGAGTCTTCAGTTTGCATGGAGTTCCCAAGAACATTGTGTCGGATAGAGGAACTCAGTTTACCTCGAGACTCTGGAAGGAAGTCCAAGAAGGTTTAGCCACCCAACTAGATTTCAGCACAGCGTATCACCCTCAGACCGATGGACAAACAAAGCGAGTAAATCAAATACTCAAAGATATGTTTAGAGCATGTGTGCTAGAGTATGGATTTGAATGGGAAGACTGTCTGTCGTTTGCAGAATTTTGTTACAACAATAGTTATCAAGATAGTCTGCAAATGGCCCCATTTGAATTCATGTATGGAAGGAAGTGTCGTACCACTTTGAATTGGTCGGAAGCAGGAGAGAGTCAGATTTTCGGACCCAACATCGTACGAGAAGCAGAAGAGAAAGTTCAGAAGATCTGTGAGAACCTCAAGACCGCCCAGTCAAGACAGAAGAGTTATGCCGACAAGAGACGTCGAGACCTCACTTTCAATATCGGAGATTTTTTGTATCTTAAAGTGTCACCTTTGAAGGGAATGCAACGTTTCCAGCTCAAAGGAAAGTTAGCCCCTAGATATGATGAACCTTTCAAGATTCTGAATCGTAGAGGAGAAATATCGTATTAGTTGGAACTGCCAGAGGAGATGTCAGCAGTGCATAATGTGTTCCATATATCGCTACTTCGCAAATACCTTGAAGTCCCGGAGAAGACTGAAGTTTTCAAGAACATTGATCACCGGACCATAGAGATCAACAATGACCTTACATATCCCGAAGTACCCATCCATATTTTGGAGGAAGCTTTCAGAACCACTAGGACCTGAAGCATCAAATTTCTCAAGATCCAGTGGAGCAACCACACTAAAGAAGAACGTACTAGGGAGCGATAAGATCCCATCAGGATGGAGTTTCCCGATCTCTTTAAATCCTAGGTAATGTTTTTTCTTTCTCAAATCTCAGGATGATATTTTGCTTAAGGAGGGAAGGTTTGTAACATCCCAAAAATATTTATCATGCATATCAAATTCTAATAACTAAAATTAGGGTTAACAAAAACTTTTATTAAATAAAAACCAAATGAATGCATGTGTGTATATGATTATTGTATGAATACATGTTTGGACTTGTGTGATTAACCTAAATAGCAAGGATTGGTTTAAAGATGAAAATAACATCATCTGAAACATTTCCAAGCAAAAAAAAATCAAGAGAAAATCAAAAAAAATCAAATAAAGCAAATGGTCATTTTTGCCAATCTTTGCTCACTAAACCACTTTGAGTGTTTCTAGTCCAAGATTTCAAACAGAAACATTCCCATTTCTTTTCACCCCTTGCAAGACCAAGTAAAAGTGAATCAAATCCCACCTTTTAAACTTGCAGAAACATTTGGCAAACCCATTCAAATGACAATTTAAAATTGAATATTTAACATATGGGAAGACCCCACATTTTCAAAACCCAACCAAACTAGTGCCCCTTGACCAATCCAACTAACCCAAGACTCCCTAGTATGTGCTTAGCAAACCCACCAAGTTTGAATCTAAAATTCAAATTTGATTTTCTTTTGGCCATTTCATCAAACACCTTGTTTGCAGCAAACAAACATCAAGCACTATTTGTAGTAGTGATTTTGGCTAACCATGTTCCCTCTCTAGTTTGCAGCAAGCTCATAGTAGATCATCTAGCCTCTTTAACAATCTTTAGCATCACTGTGAGCATGCAAGGGCCATCAATGGTGAGAATGCCGAACCTAACTTGCCACCCCCAAGGCGACATCGAGCTAGGAGGAGCACCAAGCCTAGCAAGCATGTCTGGAGCACTAATCACCGTCCATCGCCACCCCCTGTCCAAGCCTCGAGCCTTTCCAGTCCCTGGACCACATGGCAAGATCATGCCAAGTCTCTCTGCGTGCGTGCCGAGAGCACGCCAGTGCGCCATCAGCGACACGAGCCTCCAGACCATACACCGCCCTTGCCGCTTGCCTACATGATCGCTAGCACCCCAGCAACCTGCCAAACAACCCCGTTCGCCTCCGTGCGGACCACAGACGCTGTGCGCCATTAAAATCCCCGTCGGACCCGCCCAGAGCACCGCGACATTTCGACTATTCAGCACCGCCCCATGCCGCGTGACCATTCCATTGAGCTTCGCCAGGGAGCACATCACCGCCCCATATCGTTGGCCATGCCATTAGCACGCTGTGCCGACGACCACAACGAGCTCAGCCAGCGCCATTCGGTCCCCTCGTCGCCCCATAAATAGAAGCCTTCCCAGCTCCTACTCTTCACAATATCTCACTCCCCACCTCTCACTGATCACACCCACTCACCCCCGGAGCAAGGCGAGCACCAGGTGGCCAGAATTGCACCGGAGTTCGCCACTGCAGAGGAGGAGAGGTGCCGTCGATTGGAGCTGCCCCAGGAGGAGCTGCTGGTACCAGAAGAATCTCCGTCGTCGAATTTGTCGTTTTCCCCCATCGCCGACCATCGCCGAAGCCCTAGTGAGCCCCCACTGACCCCCACCGGCTGCGCTAGGGTTCAGCCTCGCCGCGTCTTGTTCACGCGTGAACGATGAACCACGGCCATAGGATTAGAACTAGATCGGACGGCTTAGATCGCCCCTTACTGCTTCGCCACTTGCTGTCTCACTAACGAGTGGGGTTGCTCACTTAACCAGCCCCCGTGCGCGCTGTGCATAGTGGGCAGGCCCAGTTCAACATCCTGCTCGACCCAACAGTTCAAACTTAGGTTTATTCATTTAGTTTCAAAAGCAGTTCTGTACCTAGATTCAAAAATCAACCCAGCTCGATTCACTAAACCAAAATGCATGAAACCAATTTTGCTAGAAGGTACTGTAGTGCTTAATCCAAGCCCGTTGGATTCAATTCATTTAGATTTGTAGATCACCCATAGCAAAAATAACTAGGCAGAAGCTTTTATGTATTCAAACATGTTTCAAAATTCAACCATGAAATCTTTTGAGTTGATTCCAACTCTCAAAAATCACATTTAACCATACATTTCAGTATATATAAAAATATATAGGGTTACTTGCAGAAATAATGATCAAGTAATAAAAGAATGCCTCATAGGCCATTCTAGTCATTTTATTTAATTAAAATAAAAAGGTTAAACCTTATTAAATTGTAACGCCACATTAAATCACATTCTCATGTACTAGAATATGTGGTGATAACATGTGTCAACATGCTCCCATGTTTCAGTTGGAGAATATTAAATCTTAAGTAGTTTTTCAATGAGTAGAAATTACTTTTATAAAATGAAATAAATAAGACAAGTGCTTTAATCTTGGTGATCATAGTGACGATGCTAGATCATCTAGTGTAAACATTTGTGTGCTAATTACAGTAGTTAAGAATTGTGTGGTGATTGTGTACCTCGTATTTATTTATAGACGATAGTACCGACCAAGGAGGAAGGAGGATACTACAAGGAAGAAGCCGAGGAGAACTTCAACCATTGCCCTGCACAAGGCAAGCCAATACTTGCAAGCTACTAATTAATCAAGCTACAAATTGCAAGTTATCTTATTTAGCAAGCTAAAACTTGCCACTTAGCAAGCTTATACCCATTGATGATACCCAATCCTAGTTTTACTTGCAAACTTAGTACTTTCTTTATCAAAGCTTTCTCTTAGAGTTTACTTAGTAACTTGTAGATAATAGAAGGATATTGGGAAGGTAGCATAAAGAGCATAAAACTTTGCCTAAGTTAGATAAATCTTGATGTCATCCTGAGGCATGAGATTGAACTTAGATAAGATCCAATTGCTTATCACCTTTCATTAGTATTTATTCCCCTTATAGATGCTAGTGCTAAGCATAAAAACTTGATCAACTTTAGATGGGAAAACTTGGTGAAATTGGTTATGAAAACCTTAGAATGATGAGTCATTCTACTGAAATGTTTTGACATGTGTTCTTGAACACCAGATGATTTTGAGGATGAAAATGTTAAGGCATGAGCCTTAGCCCTTTATAAAACTGATGGTTGTCTGGATGCGATACCATTCCAATTTTACCGTACAACCACAATACCCGAAATTTGGGTAGGGCTTGACTAGAAATTTATATACCTTAGTATGGGTTCCCTTGCGGCCAAGGTTTGAACTGAGGCTACCTTGTGGAGATTGTCCACCTGTGCAGTACCCAAGATGACAGTTGGGCATGGTTGGAAGGCCAAAGTCACAGGAGAGGTGCATATACCAGGGCGTTTAATTGAAAGGTTAGGATTGATTATCCGCATAATGAGTATGGTGAATTCAGGATTTGTTCCTGATGGATGTATCGAATGTTGTGGTGAAACTTTACAATCTATGCAGAGTGTCAAACTGTTCGAATAGCTGCGTCCACGGTTATGGACAGTTGGAGTGGCCATACTGTTCCGTCGTCAACGTTATCAAAATGACTTATGAACTGACTTATGACTTTGACTTGACCACAATAGGTTTGTGACATGAAATTCAAGTTCCCACTTAGGTGTTATAAAATTTTCAACTAGATTTCTTTTCTTCTGAACTCAGTAGAGATAACTTTGTCTTTTTGCAAAACAACCCTAGAGCTTAGTATCCTACTCAAAACCCCCTTCACTTGTTAGTATTAGTTTGCGAGTACTTAAGGAGTACTCATGGCTTTGTTCCTGGCTATTCCCGTGGCTAGACTATGAAGAGGAGTATCAGGAAGATGGACCGCAGGAAGGTTACGACAACTAGGATCATCTCCCATCGTCAGCATTGCCTGTGACCATGAAGATGGAGCTTCACCCACGCTATTGTTATCGTTACGTTATTCCGCTGCTTGAATTGTATTAAGAGTGGATCATGAGATCTTTATTCGTGTAAGACCTTATGTATGGTTTGTAATGGATGATGTACTGTGATATCCAATTTGTTATGTCTCGCAAAAATGGTAATCCTGGGATTGCGATGTATCGCATAACAGGCATCTGGGATTAAAAATCTAGGTGTTGACACTCTCTGTTGCCGATGAGTTGTACATCGCTTTGGATGGGACCATCACGATCGCACAATCAGCGTCCCCGCTTCCACAGACGGTGCGAGTTGACGAGGTTTAATCTCGTCAATGCCCATTGTTATGAGCTTGGGTTTTGGAGAAGGTGGGGATGCTGGAGATCGTGGAACGGTTAGTAAACCAGCAACATGGGGACACAAAGTTTATCGAGGTTTAGGCTCCGGAGGGAAAACCCTACTCCTGGTTGTCTGCTATTGATTACGGCGGAACCAAAAGTTACAGGGGTGCGCGGATGCAATCTGGCGTGGAGGTGTGTATATGGTGAGAGGTGCCCTCCTCGCCGTGCCCTCCTAGACTTTATATAGATAGGCATGTCTGAGGCGTAGGTCGAGTCGGTTACAGATTAGGGTTTGCCCTTTGAAATTCTATCTACTCTAGTCTTGTTTTCCAAGCATCCGAAGGCTTCATGGGCTTAGGCCATCCGGAACCTCCGCAGGCCGCGTATCTTGCAGTGGGCCTTCCTTTGGGCTGGAATAGATATGCTGATGTTGTGTATCCGTGGGGTATAACCATGTCACCAAAGCCATAGATGTGTAGGGATCATTTTTCTGAATCCAATGACATATAATTTTCCATTTTTGGACAAACAGATCAAATGTTATGAATTTTACAAGTTTAAACAACTAAACCTTTTCTGGATTTTATTAAAAGCAAAAATAGACACGCGGTGCATTCTGATTCGCTGGTACTGCTTTGGCCAGATCGCGTTCGTGGGCCGTTAGATCTAAGTTAGATCGTGCGGTCCAGATCGGACCGTACCTCTTCGCGCTAACATCTAATTCTAACCCCTAGATCTAGATCTAATGGTCCAGGGTGAAGCGACCATAGCTGGGCGGTGCTGATGGTCAGCGCGGAGGCGATAGCTCTGCCGATGATGCTCCGGTGATGCTAGGGGGTAAGGGCAAGGGCGTAAGGCATTACCGAGGTCACGACGACGATGCGGTTGTAGTGGAGGTCACGGGCGAGGGCGGGGCACTCGGGTATGGCGGCAATTCCTCACCGAAGTTGTGCTCACCGTCGGGCCCTAACAGATGTTGACAAAGGCGAGGCTACAAGGCACAAGAAAATAAACGGGAGGCATCAGTGGACACACAAGAACGAGGGTTGCGGTAAAGCAAACCAGAGAGCAAGAGGGGGTCGGGGCTCACCGGGATTAGTCGCCTAAGCAGGTCAGGAGGGCGGCGGCGCCAGTAGAAATTCGTCGAGCCTGGGGGCTCTCCGGGTTTGCTGAGTAAGGGGAAAAGGAGAGGGGCAGTGGGGGTTTAAGTAGCTGGGTCTAGAGGGGCAGTCACGCCAGGAATCAAGCGCAATAACGCAAATTGAAACAGGGAGGAAACGACAGAGAGGGGCGCGGGTCCTCCAGCGCGAGATTGACGACGACGTTAACGTGGCAGTGGGGCCTACATGTTAGTGAGGGGGGTGCATGTAACACCCCCGGTCACTCCGAACTGACGGCTGTCACTTCTGGCACCTCAATAGGATCTTTAGACTAACCCCACAAACCAACACTAGTGTTTTCTGCACACTTTGTCCTCACTCGTGAGCACCCGGTACCCACTTCCCGGCCGGTCACCCATCCTAGAATTGCTTTAAGCCAAGCACGCTTAACCTTAGAGTTCTTTTCGAATGAGCTTCCGGAAAAGAAGTTGCAACTTGTTGGTATGGATTTCCTATCAATCCTATTGATCCATATGCCAGGGTCTCACAGTGTGGCTCGCGCGTGTGAGAAATGGAGGGGCAAGGGGGGTTTTATCGGGTGGGTTAGGTGGTTTGTCAGTTGGGCCGCGGGGTGGGCTATGCCAGTTGGCTGGCTTGTTTTCTTCTTAGCCTTGTTATTTTCTGTTTTGATTTTCCAAGTAGGTTTTGAATAACCAAATCAAATCCAAATTAATTCAAACCTTCACCAAAAATTTGTATGGTGATCCTAGCATCCAAAAGTGTGACAAACACATAAAACCTCTCAAAATCATTTTGATGTTATAACATAAAATAAAAACATGCCCATATGTATATAATAAAAGGGGTATAAATATGGTTCAAATAGGGTTTTTGTTTTGAATTTTTTTGTGCAAGATCAATATGCCATGATGAATTGAATGCAATAACATGACTTTGCATTTGATGAGATTTGGGATGTTATAATATAACACATATTGGACCTCACTTTCACCTTAACCATCTAAATATTCCTATGATAGGGGCAATGAGAGCTTAGAGCTAATGAGTACCATACTTTTAGCATTTGGAAGCCTTTCAAACTTTTCAAAACATTTTCACTTCCTTGTTGAGTCACCACTTATTCTATGAGAACCTTCTTGATAGGATAGTTGTCATTCTTAGTGTACTGTGCTTGTCTCAAAACTTGGTTAATTATGTCCTGACTTTGATGCTTATATCTTTCATATCTTTACCTCTAGTCTTCACTTGAACTTCAGAGGTGCCTTGGCATTTATGTTTTGCTCCACAATCAAAGGAAAGCGAGATACCACTCTATCATACCATCTTATGAGCACTGCAATGTTGCTTATGTTTATGTTTGATGCTACTTATTATTATTGAGTTGGAATCTCTTCTTAGCTTGCAATGACTATTAAGTAGACTTAGTTGCATACTTCTTATTTTGAATTGTCTAAGTATCTACTCATGTGCTGAGAATATTTACAGCATATGAAGCAAATGTGTTCGTGAAAGTTTCTTTTATCGCACTCAGTTTTCAACTGAATTCCTTGAGGACAAGTAATAAGCTAAGCTTGGGGGGAGTTGATACGTCCAAAACATATCTACTTTCTCGAACACTTTTGCTATTGTTTATCCTCTAAACTTGTCTGATTTGGATACAACTAACACAGACTGACCTTGTTTTTAGCATAATTTCTTTGGTGTTTAGTTTTTGTGCAGAAAATCAACTTTCAGGAAATATCCCGGAAATTTTGCCAAAAATCCTATTTTACCAGAAGACTCACGGAGCCAGAAGAAGAGGCAGAGGTGGGCCACGAGGGGCCCAAACCCCCTGGCCGCACGAACTGGGCCTAGCCGTGCCTGGAGGGGGTGTGTCCACCTCGGGAACCCCCTCAGCCTCCCTCTTCGCCTACTTAAAGCCTCTTGACCTAAAAACCAAGGGGGGTTCGATGTTTTTCCAGAAAGAGTTCCATTGCGCCGCCACCACCAGAACCGGCGATTCGGAACCAGAAACTCCGTTCTGGCACCCTGCCAGGACACGGATTTGGAGGATATCATCGCCATCATCATCACCGACGCCTCTCCAGTAACCATCCATGTTTCCCCCATCCATGAGTGAGTAATCCCCCGCTGTAGGCTATAGGGATGGTAGGGATGGATGAGTTCTATCATGTAATCGAATAATATTGTTAGGGCATGGTGCCTAGTATCTTTATTAGTGCTATTTGACTTTTTTGCAACTTGTTATGCTTAATGCTTGTCACTAGGGCCCGAGTGCCATGATCTCAGATCTAAACATGTTATTGATTCATGATGATAGTATTGTTTGTAATCTTATCTACAAGTTGTGTACACATATCATTGTCTAGAACCAAAGGCCCTGAAGTGACAGAAATTGGGACAACCGGAGGGGATGGCTGTGATATGATGATCACATGTGTTCATGGAGTGTTAATGCTTTGCTCCGATGCTTTATTAAAAGGAGTACCTTAATTGCCAGTAGATTCCCATGAGGCCCCACTACAACGGGCTAGCTGGACAAAAGATGTTGTGCAAGTTCTCATTGCAAGCACGTATGACTATTGATGGAACACATGCCTATGATTGCTTAGTTCTTGGATGCTTTATATTATTTATCTATAAATGCCCTATAGCTTGAAGTTATATGAATAGTCTCGTCCATGCAACGCCCATCCATCTATTCCTATGCATACTGCACTCGAATCCTACGGTTTGCTATTGTTGTTACTACTTCCTTTGTTCTACTACTGCTGTTACTTTGCTATTGCTACTGCAAAACTGTTGCTACTGATAAACTACTATGAGCAAGATTATTTCCAGGTGCAGCTGAATTGACAACTTAGTTGTTAAGGATTATAAGTATTCTTTGGCTCCCCTTGTGTCAAATCAATAAATTGAGTTATACTACCCTCAAAGACTATTGCGATCCCCTATACTTGTGGGTCATCAATATTACAAGAATAGACTTGTCCATGCAACGCCCATGCATCCATCCCTATGCCTACCACACTCAAATCATGGTGTTTGCTATAATTGTTACTACTGCCTTTATTTTACTACTGATGTTACTTTTCATTGCTACTACAAAACTGTTGCTACTGATAAACTGTTGTCAGCAAGAATATTTCTAGGTGCAACTGAATAGACAACTCAGTTGTTAAGGCTTATAACTATTCTTTGGCTCCCCTTGTGTCGAATCAATAAATTGGTCTTTATTTCCCTCGAAGACTATTGCGATCCCCTATACTTGTGGGTCATCAGCCAGTAGAAGCCAGCTCGCAGAGCCTTTGCGACGAGGGCGTGACTTCTCGTGGGATGGACACAAATGCCTTCATGGATGTAAAGGGGGATGCTCTTCCCGTCACTATTACTGACGCATCGCTGGAGCACACCCTAAATGTTGCTCTTGTACAACTCACCATTAATAAGGCGTTTGATCGGCGAGCGATCTCCCACGCTTCCATTGGGTCCACAGGAAGTTGATTGTCCACCAGGTACCTGACGTACGGCTGAGTCCATGTTTGTTCGACTGCCATGACCTGCATGAGGCTCACCAGTTTGACCTCCATATCGACCTCTTTGGGTCCTTCGTCTTTCTTAGGTGGCACAGCCTCCGATTGTCCCGTGGCTTCGGTTGTGTCCTTCGAGAATTTTTTCTTTCTTGAGGGCATGCATATCTGTTCGAGGAACACACCTGGTGGTACCGGGGCGCAGGTGGAACCGATGTTGGAGAGCTTGTTAGACTCTTCATTGCTTTCCCTGCCAACATGCCATAGCTCGCAGTCGTCAAAGTCTCCTTCGAGTGTGTTCTAGAGCACACGGTGTGTGGTCATGTTGGCACTATGGGCGTCGCACTCGTTCATTATCTACTGGCTGACGAGATTGGAGTAATCGTAGATGCCGAGGCGCGTAGCGCTGCACACTTTGTCCATCCGCATGCCATGTAGGAGTTCCTCATACTCGGCTTCATTGTTGGATGCGCAGAACTTCATCTGAAGGACGTATTTCATCTTATCCCTTTGAGGGGACGTCAGTATTACCCTGTCTCCTGCTCCATCCCCTCGCTTGGAATCGTCGAAGTGCATCATCCAGGATTTGGACATGTCCGGAGTCTCCGGCAGCTGGAGCTCCATCGAGTGAACGAAGAAGTCAGGGAGCACCTAAGAATTGCTGGCGATGCGCCGCTCAGAGATGATGTCTCGAGGAGATGGCTCGATGCACCACACGCATACTTGCCCCATAACTTCGGGGTTCTTCAGGATGTTCGACGGTGGTGCATCGTTGACGACCATGATCTGATGCTCTTGGAAGTAGTGGCACAGTCGACGTGCCATCATGAATATTCCATAGGCGAGCTTTTGGTCGTGGGGATACCTTTGCTTTGTTGGCATCAATACCTTGCTGAGGTAGTAGACTAGGAGTTGTACCCCGTGAGTCTTGCCATCTTTGGGTCGTTTAACCACGAGGGTGGTGCTTACCACCTGGTGTGTGGCTGCGATGTATAGCAGCATGGGCTCCCTCTCCTTTGGCGTGACCAGTACCAGAGATATGGAGAGTAAGCGCTTGAGGTCTTCGAATGCCTCATTAGCCTCGGCCGTCTGGTCGAACTTTGCGACCTTGCGTAGCAGCTGATAGAACGGGAGAGCCTTTTCGCCCATGCGGATGATGAATCTTCTGAGCGTCGCGATTCGTCCAGCTAGCTGCTGGACCCCTTTGACATTCTTGGGCTTCTCCATGGCTAGTATATCCATGAGTTTCTTCGGGTTGGCCTCTATGCCTCGTTTTGAGATGAAGTACCCGAGTAGTTGACCAGAGGGGACGCCGAAGGCGCACTTGTCCGGGTTCAGCTTGATCTTGTAGCGATCGAGGTTGTCGTACATCTCGCAGAGATCATCGATAAGTGTTCTGGCCTCCTTGGTCTTGATTACTATGTCTTAGACATAGACTTAGACGTTGCGACCGATATGGCTCTTTAGGCATGCCTGCATGCATCTCTGGTAGGTAGCGGATGTGTTCTTCAGCCCGAACGACATGATGAACACTATTTTCTCCTGATCTTCGACCTTCAGTCAAATTTGATTGTAGCCTGAGTAGGCGTCAAGGAAGGAGAGTCTCTCGCATCCTGCAGGGCACCGATTGGCGGCACCCACGAGGTGGGCCTGATCGATGGAGGTGGAACCCACTCTGGGAGACGCAGGGTACCGGTCTCGCCCACCTAGAAGCAGGAGCTCCCGAATAGCATCTCGACTCTATTTCCTATGGACTCGAAATCCTTGTGAGTGGCCGGTTACAAGTTAGGGTATCACCCTTAAATATTCTATCTACAGCTTGGCCGTGTTCCCCAAGTATTCAAACTTCTACTTGGCTTAGGCCACCCGAAGTCTCCTTGGGAAGCAAGTCTTCACATGGGCCTTCCCTGGGCTGGACAAGGTATACCAATGTGAGGTACCCGTAAGGCATATCCATGTCATAAGGAGCGCAAGCAGTTCCAACTGAACGAGCTTCTAGAAGTCGGCAAGACAGTGAAAGGTATGTTATCTCTGTCTTGATTCATATGGATGATTCAGCCGGATTTGACGCTTGCTTTACTGATAGCTTACTACCCTGGAGTAGACGTCCTGGAGTACAACCGGCTCCAGGTCAACTGGTCCGGCCATCAGCCATGCATGCAGGAGCTGGTCGCCCAGTTGGGGTAGGAGGCAATGGAGCTTCCAAGGCATGTGTCATGCTGCATGATGCCCTCTGGCCAGCTCAAACCGCTCCTGCCACCATATCCATGCTAGCTGAGAAGATCGGCGAGGCACCAGATGTCATCGACCAGCTTCACGACCCGGCGGCTCGTGTCAGAGCCAAAATGGCCCTGGCGCTGATGCTTTCCTGGTACAAGTACACCAAGATGGAGAAGCTCCAGGGCGGGGGCGGCTTTTGAGCCGCCATGGAACATGCTGCAATGCGCTAGGACAATCCCGTACTCTGCCCCGCTGCTATCAAGATCACCAGCTATGCTGACGTGGATGAGTTCTTGTTCGAGGTCAAGTCGGATGCCGATGTGGAGCCGGACGGCAAGAACACCTCACAGTCGGGCATGTGCGCCAGAGGATCGACGAGTGGGCCAGCCGAAGGAGCGTCGGCCACAACATCTAGAGCATGCGAAGAAGGACAAAACCAGAACCCACCTCATGACAAAGATCCGCCCCCCTGACCTGATCCCCGAGATGCCAGGTGAAATTTGTAAAACTTTATCTTTCGTCTCTGTTGGTTCTTGTTGTAGTGTCTGTGAACCTTGTTGGAGCTTCGACTCCCCTTTTGATATGGAACTTTTCTTTTTCCCATGATTTTTCTATAGTTGTGATTTTTTCCACCCACCCACTTGGTGATCTTTCTGTCTTGCGGTTTCTTGTAGTCCAGCTGGACATGTCTAGTCGAACATGGGTCTTTACCCTAGAGGGGGCACATGAGAACACCGACTGGGTATAGCCCCTGAGTTTTCGAGTAGTTAACATAGACAACTTCTTCAAAACTTATCCCTCTCTCTTTCCTCAACACTTTAGATTTTTATTTCCAGCTAAACTCCTTTAGCTGGACGGGTTTGATTCCTTCGAGCCCCGCCTTGCTATATTCATATGGAAACCTCCTAGCCAGGGGAGCTTCATGCTTCCAGTGGGGACGCGCAAGCGTACCCATTGGGCGTAGCATGGAGTTTCGTAGTAGTTAACAAAGACAACTACTTTGAAACCTATCTACATTTTGTCTTTTGGCAGGCTCGGCAACGTTAGCTGGTTGCATCCTAGGTCATTGATGGCTCCAATATTTTCCATATCCCACCGCGTTTAAACATTGTTTTTAGTCAAGCAATTGACAAGAAACTCTCAATCCTTGCCACTAATGACTATTAATTGCAAAGACATGCAAAACCTTGCTTCGAATTATGTTGTGCAAGAAATCACGGGTTTTAATGCAAAATCAGGAGTCATAATGAAGGATTTTGAGGAAGTCTACACGACCAAGTAATTGGGAAGCCAATTCCAGGCGTCAATGATCTTAACGACCACTGGTACGGGCAGGGACAACGCGTACGGTCCGCCCATACCAGGTGGCGGCGGCTCCATCTCGTCAAACCCTACGACTTTCATGAAGACGCCTATATATTTTGAGTCTCCAGCCGCCAGCCAGAGGTCCGCCATTCTCAGATTTCATCACAACACCACCAAAGGAGATCCACACCATTGTTCATCCATTCCATCATCCATCCCCTCCATTAGCCATATCCATTGCTTTGTACTTTAGATCTCCTTGTGATTTGGCGGCCATTGTAAGAATATTTGGTTTCAATCTAGGTATTTTGCATAATGTTTTCTATCCTTGATCTATTTGTTATGAGTGAGTAGTCCTCACAGGATCGGTTTGGGGAGAAACCTCACATCAATTATGTGCATCTAATCATGGGAGTATTGTATTTTGTTTGCAATTGAGATTTTTTTCTTTTGTTTCTTTGTCTATTGTCTCGATACGTGGACTTGTAGGTACCAAGATCCAATAGATTGATAAAGGCTTGAGGTGAGATACTTGGCGAGCGGGAAACTCATATGAACCTCAGTGATAGACCGGGTTGTACGGTCTTCTCTTAGAGACGCATTCGGAATCACAACAACATCACCACTTAATGCTTTAATCTGTGTTCTACACTTAATAATCATTTGTATCATGTTGCTTCGGTGTGCACTCGGTTGGATTAAAAGACTATTGCTATTCCCACTGCATCACGGGGGCTATAGTATATTAGGATGTGTTGCCCACAAGAGATTATCTCCATTCAAACATTAGAATGAATATAATTATTTTTATTATATTTTATCCCATATGATGTGCAGATGCAGGTGGATCTTCAACCCTGGCCTATCTCCATCCATTGATTCAAGCCACTATAAAATTAAACTAGATTGGTACGGTAAACTAAGGTAATACAAAGAAACAAAGTCTTGTAGACATGTAATTTTTATTTCCTTTTAGCATTGCTTTCCAAGGTTCGATTAAACCTAGATCATCCAGGGAAAAAGTTATTAGACTACATCTGTGAATACGGATCGAAGATATCAACCCTTTTTCTAGCACCGTTGCCAGGGAAGCAATTTCCCTATCCTGGTGAGGTCACTAGAGACCTTGTTTTTAGTTTTATTATTAGATTGTAGTTTATTTCTTGTTATTAGTTTACCTTTTTGTTATATATTTGAAAATCCAAATAAATAGTTAATTGTTATTTGTTTTCATAACTTAAAAAATACCAAAAATATAAGAGCCATGGCTCAAAAGAGACTTGGGGAGTATGCTACTCCCACTGATGATTTTATTAGTGCACCTATCACTCAACCCGCTATTGATGTGGAAACTTATGAAATTAAGCCTAACCTTTTAAGCTTGGTTCAGTAGAACCAATTTGGGGGTTCATCTTCTAAGGATTCAGGTTTGCACTTGAACACTTTCATTGAAATTTGTGACATGATGCTTATTAAGGATGTAGATACAAATGTTGATAAATTAAGATTGTTTCCTTTCTCTCTTAGCGGAGAGGATAAGGATTGGTTGGTAGCTCTACCAAAGGGCATTATTAAATCTTGGGAGGAATGTACTAATTTGTTTATGACTAAATTCCCCCTAGATAATAAGACTATGCATCTAAGATATCACATTACAAGCTTTATACAAGAATACCATGAGCCACTAGCGCTTGTGTGGGACAGGATGAAAGAAGCCGCAATGAACTATCCTAGTTATGGGATGGAAGAATGGATTATATTACATTTGTTTTATAATGGTCTTAACCCAATGTCTAAGTCTATGCTAGATACTGTAGCAGGAGGAACAATCATGGGAAAGCAAGTGAGTGTTGCAAATAATCTACTTGATGCTATGCAAAATAATCATGCCCAATGGAATGTGGAAAGAACCTCGAAGAGAGTAAGTTCAATCACTGAGGTAAATAATGAAGAGCTTACATCTAAGGTAGACGAGCTGCTTAGTATAGTAAAAGGTTAAGAAGATATCCAAGTGATTGAACTAGGCCATTGCAATTAGAAATCACTACAAGAAAAATGTTGTCGTGGGAATGGTCACGATAGATGCTGCAATCGGCAGCGAGTAGTAGAACGAGGGGCAAGGGCGGCCAGCCATCTGCGGTGCGAGATGAGGGCGGAGACTCAGGGTTTTACCCAGGTTCGGCCCCCCGGAGGGTAAAGACCTACTCCTGCTAGATTGTATTATGGAGGTGGTACAATGGGCGAGCTCGGCGGCTAGGTGGCGAGTCGCTTGGGGGTATGATGGAACGTATCTCTACTCGCCCTCCAGGGAGGTTTATATAGGCTCACCTAACCCTAGGGTTTACATATCTCAACCGATTCAGTTAAAGCTTTGGTACTCGTTTAACCTAATCCGACTGGGCCTATCTACTCGCCTGGGCCTTCAGCTTCCAGTCGCTTGGTTCCTCGCTGGGCTTCAATCCAGTCGCCGTCTTGCAGGCCCACTCGCCAAGTCTTGGGCCAGTCGGAAACGTCCTGCTGGGTATACCCCGGTAGGCATATCCCCATCAGTAGTCCTCGAGGCCGTCGTCGATTTGGCGTAGGTGGCTGCTGGCAGTCGGAGCATACGGCTGCTGAGTAGACATCCAGTCGAATCGACGGCGGGCTCCTGTATAAAGGAAAAACTAATCACACTGCTCGCAGCTTTGGCGAGTCGAGTCGGCGAAACACTGTCATAGTGGTTGGGTCGGCGAGCCGAGTGGCTGGAGTTGGACCGTTAAACGTGGTCAAACTAGCCGTTGGAGTAATCCAATGGTAACTTTTGGCGTAATCATCGCGCGGTAACGGTTCCCCAATTTGGCGGGTAACAACCGCTATATAAGAGGAATGGCAGGCGATCAGAGAACCACCTCCTCACCATTTCCTTCGACTGCGCGCACCTTTCGTCTCCCTTCGCATCGCGATCCAGCCGACCTGAAATCCCCCGACCCCCAGCAAATCTCTCCGCCATGGCCCTCTCCACCGAGCCGTGGGGTAGATCTAAGTGCACGAAGGCGCAGCTGGCTTCCTTCGAGGAGGCCGGGATCTTGCGAGCCGGCTGCTGGCGCATTCCCGCAGCCGGAGAGACGACCCCGAATCCGCGAGAGAGGGAGTTCATCTGCTTCACCAGCCATCTTGAACGAGGGCTAGGGTTCCCCATGTCCCTTTTCTTCCGGCGCTTCTGCGCCTTCTACGGGATCTAGCCTTCGGATCTGGGCCCCCATAGCATCGAGCAGCTCGCCATCTTTGTGGCGTTCTGCGAATGCTACTTGGGATGCCGGCCCTACTTCCCTCTATGGCAAGATCTGTTCCACGGACGGATCAGCCGCGAGGAAGCGGGCGTCCCAATGCTGGCCGCGGGCGGCCTAACCTTCCAGCTCAAGTCGAAGGCTTCATTCTTCGACCTGATGCTGCCTGCCAAGGCAGCGAGCGACTGGAAGAAATCGTGGTTTTACGTAGCCGAGGCGACCCCGGAGGGCGAGACGGCCATCCCGCGGTACTCCGTCAATCGGTCCGAGCCGCGCCGTCTCCAAGTCGGCAAGCTCCCCAACGACCAGCGGATGGTCGTCGACGAGATGCTCCAGACCAGCGGATGGTCGTCGACGAGATGCTCCAGACGATAAACCTGTACAACTGCTGGCTCGGGTGGCGGCTCGTCCCTCCAGCTCGGCGCGAGCACTACATGTACCAGTACACGGGCCAGGAAGACTCGACGAAGGCCTGTCTGGACGAGTGGAAGCTGGAGGACTACATCCCAACACTGAAGAAAATCACCCAGGCGGTATACCTGGACACAAAGGCCGGGGTCGCCCCCTACACCGCAAAGCGTCCAGCCCCAACGGTAATCACTTCACTTCGCTCGCAGTCGCAGTTTATGCAGTCGCGGTAATTCTAACTTCATCTCGTATTCATTGCAGCTATTCCAAGTGGTGGAACGGTGGCTCCCACCGTCGGACGACGAAAACTCGAGCTCATCCGTCCAGGACGTGGGCGAGTCACCTCCAGCCAAGGGCGATGCCGGGAGTGACGAAGGCGACAGCGACGACGAGTCCGAAGAGGAAGTCGTCCCACTGCTCCGCAAGACCCGTGGGCAGCGTCAACGTGAACTTGAGGCAAGTAAAAGCCTCGAGCGTCACGACGAGGACGACGAGCTTCCAGAAACCACCTCGCGCCGCCAGGCGACTCCATCGAAAAAGAAGAAGAAGGAAAAGGAGGTGAAGGCCCCTCCGAGGAAGGCGAAGACAAAGCCGACAAGGCCGGCCTCGCCACCGCATTCAGCGAGCAGTTCTGACGCCCCTAGCCCGGCCAAGGATGAGACGCCGCCGCCGACGGCCGCGCTGGACACGGCCACCATCGAGGTGCCCCTAGCAACGATGCCTCCGCCATTCGCCCCAGTCTCGGGGCTGGGGGATGCTCCTGCCGTAGCGGCTTCGCCTCGCAGGGAAGTTCCTGTCAAAGAGGTTACAGAGGCTCCGGTTGCAGCCTCGACGACGAAGAAGCCGTCCGTGTCTTGGGCACGCGACGTCCTGGACATGGGGCTCAGCCGCCGACTGGGCCCTGAACTGGAGAAGCCAGCCGGCCTCCGTACGGGGCTGCGCTTCATCCCGGTCGCCACGTGAGTACACTCGCCTTCCTTCGTCTTCCAAAATCGCTTGAATTATCTTGCTTATACGATTGATGTGCAGGACCGGAGTGAAGAGGATGGGTCACCCGACCATGGCTAAGGTGCCACCCGTTGTCAACGAAGAGGATTCTTCCCGCAAGAGGAAGGCGGACGAAGTCACCGTCCCTGCGGATGGTGGCAAGAAGGCCAAGGGTGACACCGTCGTCACGATTTCTGACGACACGGCGGCCGCACCGGCTGGACCCGCAACAGAGGCGGCCGCGTCCACGAAGAAGGGCGCTCCCTTGCCTGGAACAGCCGAGCCGACCTCCTTTGGGGCGGGTGCCTCTATCACGACCTTCCCGCGCTTTATGGCCAAGGCGGCCGCGGCGAGTGGAACTTCGCCATCGAGCCACGCTCCTGGGATCGCCGATGCTGAAGTCGACCAACGTCGTGGGCATACGCCGGCTCTACTCGCTTCCGTGGACGCGATACAACTCCACGGCATGCTTGGCGCAGCCATCCAGGTACATCCCGTCCCCGAGGATCAGGTCGGTGCTTTGCAACGGCCTGATTCTTTTAGTGTCTTATATTTATTTTTCGTATCCAGTCCCCGAGTGCGTATTCGATGAATTTCAGCGGGTGGGCACTTAGGAATTTTCTTGAATGCCAGTCCCCGAGTGCGCACTCGCTGAATTTCAGCGGGTGGGCACTTAGGAATTTTCTTGAATGCCAGTCCCCGAGTGCGCACTCGCTGAATTTCAGCGGGTGGGCACTTAGTAATTTTCTTGAATGCCAGTCCCCGAGTGCGTGCTCACTGAATTTCAGCGGGTGGGCACTTAGGAATTTTGCTTTGATTAACCTTTTTTGGTGATGTGCAGGGTCTGCAGCTTGAATCGGCTGATCGATTGGTAGCGAAGCACCGCGCGGAGAAGGAACTGGCCCTCGTCCAGGAGGCGAACAACGGGCTTCAGGCGGTTGCCGCGAAGGCAGAGGAGGCTCGTCAGGGACTTGTCCCCGTGGGTGAATTGGCAGCAGCGCAATCGGCTTTGAGTTCTGCTGGATAGCGGATCGCCGTCCTCGAGCGCGAGCTGCGGGAGGCGAAGGCAGAAGCGATCTCGGCTGATGGGCGAGCCAAGGCCGCCATTGCAGCCGCCGAAGAGGATCGCAAGGTGTCGGACGCCCTTGTTGCTGGGCTTCAGGACGACCACACTTCGCTTCAATGCTTAATCACGGATCTCGCCCGCCCGTTGATTGGTAAGTGCGTCTGCCTCTGCCAGTAGTTGTGCCTTTTGTGATATCCGCCGTATTTATTATTTTCTTCTACTCGCAGGTCGCATCATCGATAGCGCAGAAGAGGCAAGCTCGTTCAACGCGTGGCACTGCGTAAGCACGCTTGTCGACTCGGCAACGTTGTCGGCGATGTGCATCCGTGCCTATCTCCAAGAGATATCGCCCACGGAAGTGATTCCCAGCGACCTCGTTGAGGTGTGGAAGTATTTGGAGAAGGCGCCCGCGGTCGTTGAGTTCATGACGCGGTCGGCGTTTCGGCGCGGAGCGGCGATGGAACTTAGTCTTGGGCTTGCCCACTTCCCCGAGGACTTCGACATCGACGATGTGACGAGTGGCTACCCATCGTCGACTGGCGCGGTGGAGCTTTCCGAGGTCCTCAAGTTGCAGGACCGCGCCGCCACGTACTCGGAGCGTGTCTGGGCAATGGGCGACCTCCTTCCGTATCAGGAGACGGTCGTCGCGCCTAGCGACCCTGAGCCACCGCATCGTGACTTCAAGGTCGAGCAGTCCTTCCGCGCGGCGATGGCGGGTGAACTGACGACGTATCCGTCGAACCCGTACACGCCATTCATCCGCAATCGCCGGGATGTTGGCGAGTCATCGGCTAAGCCTGCAGAATAGGATAATTTTCCTTGTAACATTAGCGGCAGGTCTGCCATGCGGGCATATTTTGTAATATGAGACAATGCAACATGCTAACAAATGAGACATCGTGTCTATTTTGGTATTTGTCATGTGTTTGTGGTTGATGTTTGAACGAGTCCCCGAGCGCGTCCGCCCTTTTGTGGGGTTTACCTCGTATGTGATTTGTCTGTGGTTTTTGGATGTTTTATTATTGTGGTCGACTCGCCCAGGCTCGAAGAGCCAGTCGCTAGGCGACTCCCTTGAACGCTCTGTACTTCGTCGTTTTCCCGTGCGCGAACGAGGTCGGGTGGCCGAGTCCCCGAGCTTGGTACTTGGCTGTTCCAGTCGCGACTCGAGGGTGAGTGAGGACTTGGCGCGTTAGTTCGAGCGCATCACTCCTGCCTGACCCGTGGGGTCAGTCGCGTGGCGAGTCCTGGACATGCTCTCTTACTTGGCGTTTTCCCGGACCACTCGCGGTGAACTGGTCTGCAGTCCCCGAGCGTGGTACTTAGCCGTTCGAGTCGCTACGTCAAGGATGTGGAGGACCATGGTTGTGTTGGAATTATGCCCTAGAGGCAATAATAAAGATGTTATTATTATAATTCTTGTTCATGATAAAGTTTATATTCCATGCTAGAATTGTATTAAGCGGAAACTTTAATACTTGTGTGGTTTGTGAACAACACCGTGTCCCTAGTACGCCTCTATGGACTAGCTCATTGATCAATGATGGTTAAGGTTTCCTAACCATAGACATGAGTTGTCAATTGATAATGAGATCATATCATTGGGAGAATGATATGGTGGACAGACCCAAACTAAGCAAAGCTATTAGATCGTTTCATCGTGTTCGTCTTTGCGAAGCTTTTCTCATGTCAAATATTGTATTCCTTAGACCATGAGATAATACAACTCCCTGGTATCGGAAGAAAGCTTTGAGGTCATTAAACTTCATCCTATGAGAGGGTGATCATAAAGGTGTCTCTCAGGTGATCGGAAAGTATCTGTTGGGTTGTATGTATCGAGATGGAATTTGTCCCTCCCAAGTCGGAGAGATATACTTCGGGCCCACTCGGTAATCGATATCAACACCGCTTGCAAGCATGTGGTTAAGGAGTTAATAACAAAGTGATATCGGATTACGGAACGAGTAAAGTACTTGCTGTGAACGAGATTGAACTAGGTATGACGATACCGACGATCGAATCTCGGGCAAGTAAAATATCGCGAGACGAAGGGAATATATATATGGGATTGATTGAATCCTGGCATCGTGGTTCATCCGATATGATCATCGATGAATGTGTGGGAGTCAATATGGGTGCCCAGACCCCGCTGTTGATTATTGATAGAAGATCATGTCTGCATATTCTCGAACCCGCAGGGTCACACACTTAACGTGTCTCGACGCTAGGATAGACTGGATACTTGGTTTATGAATTTTTGTTCGGAGTCTCGGATGGGATCCGGGACATCACGAGAGGTTCCGGAATGGTCCGGAGAATAAGATTCATATAAGGCAGTGCAGTTTTTGGAGTTCGGAATTGTTCCGGATTAATCGGTATTGTACCGGAAGCTTCTAGAACCTTCCGGAAGGGGGCCAACGTGGTCCCACCTTCCGGGAGGGGGCATGGGCCTATGAGGGAGTGTCCTGTCCGCATTGGGCCAGGGGCACAAGGCCCCATAGGGCCCAGCCGATCCTAGATAAGTTTAAATCGTTTAAACTAGAGATAAGATAGGGTTTCTAGAAGGGAGCGTTTAAATCGTTTAAACTAGAGATAGGCTTGGAGGATGGGCAAGGGCTGGCCGCACCCCCCTCTATATATAGAGGGCTGGTGCGCCCCCTCCCTAATACACACACCTTCCTCCAAACCCTAGTTGCCCTGCTGCCCTCCTCTCTCCCTCCCGATTGTTTGTAGGCGAAGCCCTGTTGTAGAAATTCTCCACCATATACACCGCGCCGTCGTGTTGTAGATCCAATCCATCTCTCCACCATACTTGCTGGTCTGAGGAAGGAGGATACGTCGAGGTGCTTCACGTGTGCATCTCACGGAGGCACCGCCACTTGTGGTGCTAGATCGGATCGGATCGCGAGGAGGAGAAGCGAGTACGACTACATCACCCACGTTCCGACGAACGTTCCGCTGTGCGAATCTTCAAGGGTATGAAGATCTAATCCAATCTCTCTCGTTGTTTGCATCTCCTAGATTAGAGCTTGGCTTTCCCTCTGTTCGCTTCCGTAGAAAATTTTGATTTACTATAGTGTGAAACCCTTCAGTGGTATCAGAGCTAGATCTATGCGTAGATGTGTTTCACGAGTAGAACGCAACATGGTTGTTGCGGGCGTTGATGTTTTCTGTTGCAAGCCTCTTGTTTGTGTTCTTCTTATGGCGCGGGATAGTGAGATTGAAGCGGTCCAGGCCAACCTTACGCGACGTCGTTCGCGAGACCGGCTCCGCACTTGACGTGTGGCTTGTACCATACATGCGGCTGGTGGATGTCAGTTTCTCTCACTATAGTTGTCATGGGATTAACACCGGAGTTTGGCAACCATAATATCACCGTTGTGGCTTTCCGTAGGTAAGAATCGTTCTTAGCATCTACTCCCATAAGCCACGTAAAACATGCAACAACAAAGTAGAGGCGTCTAACTTGTTTTTGCAGGGAGTGTTTTCTGTGATATGGTATGGCCCAAGATGTGATGTGTATATTGTATGCGATGATCATGTTTTGTAATGTTTCACGACTTGCATGTCAATGAGTTCACAACCGGCAGGAGCCATATGGTTGTCTTTATAATTGTGTATGACCTGCGAGTCAACTTCTTATACGCCATGTAATAGCTTTACTTTATCGCTAAGTAGTTAGCAATAGTTGTAGTTGCTATTCGTGGTGGAGGCAATCATGGTGGAGTGATGGAGATCATGCCGGAATGCACAAGATGGAGATCATTGCGCAAAGATTGGCTATACCATGTCACATAAAGTTATATGCATGTAATGTTTATCCTTTTATGTATCTTATTATGCTTAGATCGCGACGGTAGCATTATAAGATGATTCCTCACTTAAAGATCAAGATAAAATTGTGTTCTCCCCATGTATGCACCGTTGCGAAAGTTCGTCGTGTCCAAGCATCACGTGATGATCGGGTGCTATAGACTCTACGCTCACATACAACGGGTGCAAGCCAGTTTTTGCACACGCGGAAATATTTGGGTTTGACTTGACGAGCCTAGCATGTACAGACATGGCCTCGGAACACATGAACCGAAAGGTTAAGCATGAGTCATATGAATGATATGATCGACACTTCGTTGTCCACCATTGAAGCCACATCTCTTCTCGTGAAGATCGGATTAGGTGTGGTGAATTTGGATCATGTTCACTAAACAACTTGAGGGATGTTGAATTTAGTGGGAGTTCATCTAGTAATTTGATTAAGTTGAACTATTTATCATGAACATAGTCTAAATTGTACTTGCAAATACTGTAGATCACATGGCCAAGTCCAACTTCAACTTCAACGTTTTTGCTGAGAAAGAAAAGCTTAGAAACAATGGGTCTAACTTCACCAACTGGTTCCGCAATCTTAGAATCATTCTGTCTGGCGGACAAAAGGACTATGTCCTTGGGAAAGCGTTAGGTGACCCCCCTGCTGCAACTGCGCCGGCTGATGAGAAAGCTGTCTATCAGTCGCGCAAAGATGATTATGGTGTGATTAAGAGCACCATGTTGTTTGCTATGGAACCGGAACTTCAAAATCGTTTTGAAAACTATCCCGGGCCCTTTGAGATTCTCGAGGAGCTGAAAACCATGTTTCAGACTCAGGCCCGTTCTGAGAGATATGAGATCTCTGAGAAGTTCTTTAACTGCAAGATGGAGGAAGGGAGTTCCGTTAGTGAGCACGCCATTAAGATGTCGGGCTACACTCAACGCCTTGAGCAACTGGACTGCAAGATTCCAGAGGAGCTCAAGATTGATAGGGTTCTGCAATCACTCCCTCCCAGCTACAAAAGTTTTGTAGTGACTCACAATCAGATTGGCTCCACTGATACGATCACCGAGCTCTTCGCAAAGCTGAAGGCTGCGGAGGTGGACATCAAAAAGGATAATCATGTGTTGATGGTCAACAAGCCCTCCTTTAAGAAAGGTAAAGGTGCAAAGAAGCCCTTCAAGAAAAGCGGCGGCAAGCGCGTTGCCCCTGCTGAGAAGAAGCTCAAGTCTGGTCCTAAGCCGGACACTGAGTGCTTCTATTGCAAGGACAAGGGTCACTGGAAGCGCAACTGTCCGAAGTACTTAGCGGACAAGAAGGCTGGCACCATCAAAGGTATATTTGATATACATGTTATTGATGTTTTCCTTACTAGCCCTCGTTGTAGTGCCTGGGTATTTGATACTGGTTCAGTTGCTAATATTTGTAACTTGAAACAGGAGCTACGGAATAGACGACGGCTTGCGAGGGATGAGGTGACGATGCGCGTTGGCAACGGATCAAGAGTTGATGTGATGGCCGTCGGCACGCTCTCCTTAGTTTTACCTTCGGGATTAGTTTTAAACCTTAATAAATGTTATTATGTGCCTGCGTTGAGCATGAACATTATTTCTGGATCGTGTTTATTGCAAGACGGTTATTCATTTAAATCGGAGAATAATGGTTGTTCTATTTATATGAGTAACATCTTTTATGGTCATGCACCTCTTGTGAATGGTTTATTTCTTATAAATCTCGAAAGGGATGAAACACACATCCATAACATTGAGGCTAAGAGATGCAAAGTAGATAGTGATAATACTACTTATTTGTGGCACTGTCGTCTAGGTCATATTGGTGTAAAGCGCATGAAGAAACTCCATTCTGATGGACTTTTGGAGTCTCTTGATTTTGAATCATTTGACACATGCGAACCATGCCTCATGGGCAAGATGATCAAAACCCCGTTCTCCGGTATGATGGAGCGAGCAACGGACTTGTTGGAAATCATACATACCGATGTATGCGGACCGATGAGTGTTTCGACGCGCGGTGGATATCGCTATTTTCTCACTTTTACCGATGACTTAAGTAGATATGGGTATATCTATTTAATGAAACATAAATCTGAAACGTTTGAAAAGTTCAAAGAATTTCAGAATGAAGTGGAGAACCATTGTAACAGAAAGATTAAGTTTCTACGATCCGATCATGGGGGCGAATATTTGAGTTATGATTTTCTCACGCATCTCAAAGCAAGTGGAATCGTTTCACAACTCACGCCACCCGGAACACCACAGCGCAATGGTGTGTCTGAACGCCGGAATCGAACCCTATTAGATATGGTCCGATCGATGATGTCTCTTACTGATTTGCCGTTATCATTTTGGGGTTATGCATTAGAAACCGCTGCATTCACTTTAAATAGGGCTCCATCTAAATCCGTTGAGACGACACCGTATGAACTGTGGTTTGGTGCTAAACCTGTTGTCGTTTCTTAAAGTTTGGGGATGCGAAGCTTACGTCAAGAAGTTGATGCCGGACAAGCTCGAACCCAAAGCGGAGAAATGCGTCTTCATAGGATACCCTAAGGAAACTATTGGGTATACCTTCTATCACAGAACCGAAGGCAAAGTGTTTGTCGCAAAGAACGGTTCCTTTCTTGAGAAGGAGTTTCTCTCGAAAGAAGTGAGTGGGAGGAAAGTAGAGCTAGACGAGGTTATTGAACCTTCTCTTGAATTGGAGAGTAGCGCAGCACCTGAAATTGTTCCAGTGCCGCCTGCACCAACAATAGAGGAAGCTAATGACAAGGATCATGAAGCTTCGGACGATGCTGCTACTGAACGTCGCAGGTCGACAAGGTTGCGTGCCCCTCCTGAGTGGTACGGTAACCCTGTCTTGACTGTCTTGTTAGTAGAAGACAGTGAACCTACGAACTATGAGGAAGCGATGATGAGCCCAGACTCTGAGAAATGGCTAGAAGCCATGAAATCCGAATTAGGATCCATGAGCGAAAACCAAGTATGGACTTTGGTGGACCCTCCTAGCGACCGAAAGGCCGTTGAGTGCAAATGGATCTTCAAGAAGAAAACGGACGCGGATGGTAATGTTACCGTCTATAAAGCACGTCTTGTTGCGAAAGGTTTTCGACAAGTTCAAGGTGTTGACTACGATGAGACTTTCTCTCCCGTAGCGATGTTTAAGTCCATTCGGATTTTATTAGCAATTGCTGCGTTTCATGACTATGAAATATGGCAAATGGATGTCAAGACTGCTTTCCTCAATGGCAACATTGATGAAGAGTTGTATATGATGCAACCCGAAGGTTTTGTCGATCCTAAGGATGCTGATAAAGTATGCAAACTTCAGCGTTCCATTTATGGACTGAAGCAAGCGTCTCGGAGTTGGAACCTTCGTTTTGATCAAGTGATCAAGAGCTTTGGATTTGTTCCAAATTGCTACGAAGCTTGCATCTACAAGAAAGTGAGTGGGAGCTCGGTGACGTTTTTGGTACTATATGTGGATGACATATTGATTATTGGAAATGACATCGACATGCTTAACGATGTGAAGAGTTATTTGAACAAGTGTTTTTCAATGAAAGACCTAGGTGAAGCTGCTTATATATTGGGCATCAAAATCTATAGAGATAGACAAAGACGCCTGATAGCTTTAAGCCAGAGTACATACCTAGACAAAGTTCTGAAAAGGTTCAGAATGGATAAGGCATTGAAAGGTTCAGTGCCTATGTTGTCAGGTAAGATATTGAGCAAGGCTCAGTGTCCAGCTACGGTAAATGATAGGGAAGCTATGAGCAAAGTGCCTTATGCCTCGGCTATAGGTTCCATCATGTATGCCATGCTGTGTACTAGACCGGATGTGTCCAATGCTCTTAGTTTGACGAGCAGATATCAAAGTGATCCAGGAGTGGAACACTTGACAGCCGTGAAGAACATCCTAAGGTACCTAAATAGGACTAAAGAAATGTTCTTAGTCTATGGGGGTGATGAACAGCTCGTCGTAAAAGGTTACGTCGATGCTAGTTTCGACACCGACAAGGATGATTCTAAATCTCAGACAGGATACGTGTATATTTTGAATGGAGGAGGTGTGAGCTGGAGAAGCTGCAAGCAAAGCGTGATCGCGGGATCTACAGTAGAAGCGGAATACATGGCTGTTGTAGAAGCGTCAAGTGAAGGAGTTTGGATCAGGAACTTCATCACTGAGCTTGGCGTGGTTCCAAGTGCATTGGACCCACTGGAGATATTGTGTGACAACACTGACGCCATAGCACTTTCTAAGGAACCAAGATATCATCCAAAGACCAAGCATATCAACCGCAAGTTTCATATAATCCGAGATTATATAGCAGATGGAGATCTGAAGATCAGCAAAGTACATACAGATCTGAATGTCGCAGATCCTTTGACTAAACCTCTTCCACGTGTAAAACATGATCAGCACCTCAGTGCCATGGGTGTGAGATTGTTGCCAAATGTAAACTAGATTATTGACTCTAGTGCAAGTGGGAGACTGTTGGAATTATGCCCTAGAGGAAATAATAAAGATGTTATTATTATAATTCTTGTTCATGATAAAGTTTATATTCCATGCTAGAATTGTATTAAGCGGAAACTTTAATACTTGTGTGGTTTGTGAGCAACACCGTGTCCCTAGTACGCCTCTATGGACTAGCTCATTGATCAATGATGGTTAAGGTTTCCTAACCATAGACATGAGTTGTCAATTGATAATGAGATCATATCATTGGGAGAATGATATGGTGGACAAACCCAAACTAAGGAAAGCTATTAGATCGTTTCATCGTGTTCGTCTTTGCGAAGCTTTTCTCATGTCAAATATTGTATTCCTTAGACCATGAGATAATACAACTCCCTGGTATCGGAAGAAAGCTTTGAGGTCATCAAACGTCATCCTATGAGAGGGTGATCACAAAGGTGTCTCTCAGGTGATCGGAAAGTATCTGTTGGGTTGTATGTATCGAGATGGAATTTGTCCCTCCCAAGTCGGAGAGATATAATTCGGGCCCACTCGGTAATCGATATCAACACCGCTTGCAAGCATGTGGTTAAGGAGTTAATCACAAAGTGATATCGGATTACGGAACGAGTAAAGTACTTGCTGTGAACGAGATTGAACTAGGTATGACGATACCGACGATCGAATCTCGGGCAAGTAAAATATCGCGAGACGAAGGGAATATTTATATGGGATTGATTGAATCCTGGCATCGTGGTTCATCCGATATGATCATCGATGAATGTGTGGGAGTCAATATGGGTGCCCAGACCCCGCTGTTGATTATTGATAGAAGATCATGTCTGCATATTCTCGAACCCGCAGGGTCACACACTTAACGTGTCTCGACGCTAGGATAGATTGGATACTTGGTTTATGAATTTTTGTTCGGAGTCTCGGATGGGATCCGGGACATCACGAGAGGTTCCGGAATGGTCCGGAGAATAAGATTCATATAAGGCAGTGCAGTTTTTGGAGTTCGGAATTGTTCCGGATTAATCGGTATTGTACCGGAAGCTTCTAGAACCTTCCGGAAGGGGGCCAATGTGGTCCCACCTTCCGGGAGGGGGCATGGGCCTATGAGGGAGTGTCCTGGCCGCATTGGGCCAGGGGCACAAGGCCCCATAGGGCCCAGCCGATCCTAGATAAGTTTAAATCGTTTAAACTAGAGATAAGATAGGGTTTCTAGAAGGGAGAGTTTAAATCGTTTAAACTAGAGATAGGCTTGGAGGATGGGCAAGGGCTGGCCGCACCCCCCTCTATATATAGAGGGCTGGTGCGCCCCCTCCCTAATACACACACCTTCCTCCAAACCCTAGTTGCCCTACTGCCCTCCTCTCTCCCTCCCGATTGTTTGTAGGCGAAGCCCTGCTGCAGAAATTCTCCACCATATACACCGCGCCGTCGTGTTGTAGATCCAATCCATCTCTCCACCATACTTGCTGGTCCGAGGAAGGAGGAGACGTCGAGGTGCTGCACGTGTGCATCTCACGGAGGCACCGCCACTTGTGGTGCTAGATCGGATCGGATCGCGAGGAGGAGAAGCGAGTACGACTACATCACCCATGTTCCGACGAACGTTCCGCTGTGCGAATCTTCTAGGGTATGAAGATCTAATCCAATCTCTCTCGTTGTTTGCATCTCCTAGATTAGATCTTGGCTTTCCCTCTGTTCGCTTCCGTAGAAAATTTTGATTTACTATGCTGCGAAACCCTTCAGGTTGCTGTAAGAAGCGTAGGCAGTTGTCTTGGTTCGTAGAACCAGTCGAGCTGGGCGACTCCAATGGGGCTCCGGGTAGGCGTTTTTCATGGACGATACAAGGCCTGAGGTGATTCAGTGCCCTTGCACCGCACTACTTAGCCGTGCCGATCGCTGTACCAAAGGTTGACTTCTGCGTTTAGCGTAACGCTGTTATTACGAGTGCGAGTTGCACAAGACATGGAGAGTAGGCGCAATTTGCGGTAACTGTTTCTATTTATTTAATAGCGACTAGAGAGTACATATGTGGGGTTCTAGGCGTAGAACTTACGTAGGAGGTTTACGTTCCATGGTCGCTTGACGTCGAGTTCGCCGTCCCCGTGGACGTCGATGAGGTAGTAGGCGTCGTTGCCGAGTACTCGCCCGATGGCGAATGGCCCTTCCCATGGAGGGGAGAGCTTGTGCATGCCCTTCTTGTCATGGATGAGGCATAACACCAGGTCGCCCTCTTGGAAGGTGCGAGTCTTCACCCGCCGGCTGTGGTAGCGGCGGAGTCCCTGCTGGTAGATAGCGGTGCGTGACCGAGCCAGGTCACGTGCCTCGTCGAGTTGATCGACCCCGTTTTGGCGGGCGAGCTCGTTTGCGGTCTCCGTGTAGTGGACGACCCGCGGCGAGTCGTGCTCAAGGTCGGTGAGCATGACTGCCTCGGCGCCGTAGACCATCAAGAAGGGGGTGAACCCTGTCGACCTGTTGACCGAGGTGCGGATGCCCCAGATTACGGAGGGTAGCTCCTCGACCCAGCACCCGGCGGTGCGCTCGAGTGGTACTTGGAGTCGTGGCTTCAGGCCTTGGAGGATGCTCTGATTGGCTCGTTCGGCTTGTCCGTTGGACTCCGGGTGGGCGACTGACGCCAGGTCTAGCCGGATGTGGTGTTCCTCGCAGAACTCGGCCATGGCTCCTTTGGCGAAGTTGGTGCCGTTGTCCGTGATGATGCTGTTGGGGAACCCGTAGCGATATATGAGCTCGCGTAGGAATTTCGTGGCGGTCTTCCCGTCGCATTTCCGGACTGGCTTGGCCTCCACCCACTTTGTGAATTTCTCGACTGCGACCAGGAGGTGGGTATAGCCGGAGGGAGCCTTCTTGAAGGGGCCCACCAAGTCCATGCCCCATACGGCGAATGGCCAGGTGATGGGGATTGTTTTGAGCGTTGAGCTCGGCACGTGCGTCTGGTTGGCGTACTTCTGGCACCCGGCGCACCGCTGGACAATGTCGACAGCGTCGGCGTGTGCGGTGGGACAATAGAAGCCATGTCACATAGCCTTGGCGACAAGAGAGCGGGCGCCGGCGTGGTGGCCGCAGTCACCGGAGTGGATGTCGTGGAGGATCTTGCGTCCTTCGGCGGGTTGGAAGCAGCGTTGGAACACGCCGGTGACACTGCGCTTATGGAGCTCGCCGTCGATGATGGTGTAGGACTTGCATCGACGGGCGATCATCTGAGCTTCCGTCTCGTCTGCCGGCAAGGTGCCGGCTTCCAGGTAGGCGATGTAGGGCTTGGTCCAGTCTTCTGGCTCGTTGATGAGTGCGACCAAGGCTGCCTCTGGTTGGAGCGGGACTCCGATGTCGATCTCCCTTGGGGGAGAGACTGATGGCTTGGTGATCGTGTCGAGGAAGACGCCGGCGGGTGGTGCGAGTCGAGCCGACCCAATGCGAGAGAGGGCGTCGGCCTCCTCGTTCTTCCGCCTGTCGATCCACTCGACAGAGTAGCCTATGAAGTGTCCGCCCAAATTGTCCACTGCTTGGCGGTACGCTGCCATGGTGGGGGAGACGGCGTCGCAGGTGCCAGCGACTTGCCCTGCGACGAGGTCGGAGTCGCCGTAGCAGCGTAAGCGATTGACATTCATCTCCTTGGCCGCTCGCATGCCGTGGAGTAAGGCCTCGTACTCGGCCATGTTGTTGGTGCAAGGTGTGAAGTCGAGGCAGAGGATGTAGCGGAGCTTGTCGCCCTTTGGTGAAGTTAGCATGATCCCTGCGCCTGCGCCGTCCGCATTCTTGGAGCCGTCAAAGTGCAGGCTCCAGTAATGAAGGTATGGCAGCTTCTCTGGCTGCTGGGCTTCTTCCCAGTCGGCGATGAAGTCCGCTAGGGCCTGCGACTTGATCGCTTTTCGTGGCTCGTATTTGATGTTGTGGACGCCGATCTCGACGGCCCACTTGGCGACCCGCCCGGTCGCCTCGCGGTTGCGGATGATATCTTGAAGTGGTGCTGAGGACACGACCGTGATTGGGTGTTCCTGGAAGTAGTGCCGTAGGCGCCGCTGGGCTCTGAACACCGCGTATACCAGCTTTTGGTACTGGGGGTACCGCTGCCGCGACTCGGTGAGGACCTCGCTGATGTAGTAGACCGTTCGCTATACTGGGCGCTCCTTTCCTTCCTCCGGTCGCTCGACGACCATTACGGCGCTGACGACGCGCTCGGAAGCCGCGACGTAAACCAGCATGGGTTCTTTGTCGGCGGGGGCGGCGAGTAGCGGTGCGGCGAGTAGCACCTTTTTGAGATCGCGGAGCGCGTCGTCCGCCTCCTTGTCCCACTGGAAGGTGGGGTTCTTGCGCATCAGGCGGTATAGGTGCATCGCCTTTTCGCCCAAGCGGGGGATGAAGCGACTGAGAGCCGCTACTCGCCCAGCCAGTTTCTGGACGTCGTGCAGGCACTCGGGTTTGCCGAGCTAGGCGATCATGTCGATCTTCGTGGGGTTCGCCTCGATCCCTCGTTTGGAGACGACGTACCCCAATAGTTGTCCTGCAGGTACACCGAAGGTGCATTTGCCTGGGTTGAGCTTTATCTTGTATTTTCGCAAGTTGGCAAACGTTTCCGCCAGGTCGGCGAGTAGGTCTCCCTGGCGAGCGGACTTTACGACCACGTCGTCGATGTAGACGTGGATGTTGCGGCCAATTTGGCTCGTAAGGCATTCTTGCATGCACCGCTGGTAGGTCGCCCCGGCGTTCTTGAGGCCGAAGGTCATGGCGGTGTAGCAGAAGGCTCCGAATGGCGTGATGAACACCGTCTTCTCCTCGTCCTCGACAGCCATTTTGATCTGGTTGTAACCAGAGTAGGCATCGAGGAAACACAGCGACTCCGAGCCCGCGGTGGAATCGATTATCTGGTCGATCCGCGGGAGGACGAACTTCTCCTTTGGGCAGGCGCTGTTCAGGTTTGTGTAATCGATACACATCCTCCAGGTCCCATTTTTCTTCTCGGCCAGGACTGGGTTTGCCAGCCACTTGGAGTATTTGATTGGCCGGATGAAGCCTGCAGCGAGTAGATGCTGCACCTCCTCGGCAATTGCTCGGCGGCGCTCTTCATTGAAGGGCCGCAGCGACTGCTTGACAGGTCACACTTTAGGGTCGGCGTTTAGCTTGTGCTCAGCGAGCTCCCTGGGGACACCGGGCATGTCAGAGGGCTTCCATGCGAAGATGTCCCTATTCTCACGGAGGAAATCGATGAGCGCGCCTTCCTATGCCGGGCTCATGCCCGTCCCGATCGTCACCGTCTGGCTGGAGTCGCCTGGGACCAGCTCGACAGTACGGGTGTGCGTAGTGGCCTCAAGGTTGAGGTGTTTGCGCCCTCCGAGTTGGGCTTCTTGAGTATGGTGGGGTCGTCGTTGTTGACCCCGCTCGCGTACTTGGCGAGTTCATCCGCGTGGTTGGTCTCTGCCGCGATGACGGCGTCAGCGAGCTCGGCACCTTTGGCCTCTCACTCGGCGGCCATGTCAGGGTCGCCGTTGATGGTGATGACGCTGCACGGCCTGGGGAGCTTCATCGCGTTGTACGCGTAGTGGGGCGCTGCCATGAACTTGGCGAACGCCTGGCGCCCCAGGACGCAATGGTAGGGGCTGTCGAAGGGCATGAGCTCGAAGACGATCCGCTCGGTGCGGAAGTTTGCTGGTGTGCCGAAGGTGACTGGCAGCGTGACCTTGCCGATCGGGTACGCCTTCCGACCGGGGACGATGCCGTGGAACGTGGTGTGGGTCGTCTCGATCATTGACTGCGGGAGCCGCAGCCGCCTGAAGGTGTCCAGGTACAGGATGTTGATGGAGCTTCCACCGTCCATCAATGTCTTGGGGAGCCAGTAGTCGCCGACCTTAGGCTTGACCACCAGGGCGACTCGACCTGGATACTCGATGCATGGCGAGTGGTCTTGTCGACTCCAGGTGATGGGCTGCTCCGACCAGTTGAGGAACTGGGGAACGTCCACCTGGGCCACCGCGTTGACGGCGACGGTGCGGGCGATGACCTTCTTCTCGCGCTTCGTGTTGAAGCCCGTGAAGGTGTGGAGCGAGCCGGCCACTTTGCCGAATTTTCCGCCGTTTGGCGGGTCGTTGTCGGGGTCCTCCCGTGCTCGCCGTGCCTTCTCGATCTCCCTGAGGGTGTGGCAGTCGGCGGTGGTGTGCGTTGCGGGCTTCCCTTCCCTTCTATGAAACGCACATGGTTGGTTAAGGAGGGCCGCAGGGTCGAACCTTGGCTTGGCCTTGTAGTTGTCGCCGTCACGGCGTTGTCCTCCGTCGCGGCGGAAGCTCTTGGGCTCGCGTTGCGCGTGCCCGGCGTTGGCGACGAAGTCGACTCGCCCGTCACTGCGGCGCTTGCCGGTGAGGCGAGTGTTGCTATAGCGTAGGTCGGATCGTCGTCCGCTGTCGTTGCCGCTCGTGCGGCGTTGACCTCCTGACTCGTCGTCAGTTTCCTGGTTTGGATCTTCCTCCGCGTACCGTTTGGCGATCTCGAGGAGGTCGGGGATGTTGTCGAGTGTGCGAGAGTGTCGCTTGAGCTTGGCGACCAGTGGCTCGTAGCGGCACGAAGTCTTGAAGCAATGGATCGCGGTGTCCGGGTGGATGCCGACCGCGTTGTACCAGAGTTCTTGCCACCGTTGGACCCAGTTGCGGGTCGACTCGCGGGGTCCCTGGACGCATCGCTCCAGGTCCTCAATGGTGGTGGCGCGGCTGTAGGAGCACTCAAAATGCCTGACGAAGGCGTCGCGCATCTCTTCCCAGGAGTCTATACTGTCCTAGGGGAGGGTGTTGATCCACTGCCTGCACGTCCCTTCCATCATCAGGGGGAGGTAACGGGCGGCTAGCAGGTCAGTGTGGCCTGCGATCCCCATTGCCATGAGGTATGTGTCGAGCCAGACGGCGGGGTCGTACGAGGGGTCGTACTTTTCTATCACCTTCGCCGCCTTGAAGTTTGGCAGGTACTTCTCGCCTCGGATCATTGGTCCGAAGTACTTGGGGCCGAGTCGACTGAGCGACCCCATGGGCTCGCCGTCGCGGCGATTGGTTAGGGTGTGTCGCAGGTCGTCTGGCTGACGTGCGCGCCAGCTTTGGTTGTTGATGATATGGGTGCGGGCGTCGATGGGTTGCCCGTTGGCAGCGACGAAGTTGGTCTCTGGCCTGGGGTCGTTGGTGGAGAGTGCCGCGTTCGTGGGTCGGTGTTGGAGCTGTAGTGGCTCTGGTGGCGGGCAGTTGAGGGTGTTTGCCGCCGCTGGGCGGCCGCTTGAGGCCGCCCTGCTTCCCGACGAACGCGAGTATACTCGACCCTGTGAGTCGGCGCCCGCTCTTTGCTGCTCGACGGCCTTTGCGAGCAGGGCCCTGACGTATTGGATCTGCACCGCGCCGTCGCCGGTGGCCGTGATGCTGTCGGCTGCTGCCCGGCCTGCCACGAGGTTGTCCATCAGGGTTGAGAACAGTGGGAGGCCGTTTGCGTCTCGCTCCCGTGAGGAGACTACTATCCGCGGCTGGTCCCTGGGGGGTGTGCGGTTGGGTGGAGGCGGGGCGCCCATCGCCGTCGATCCTGGCGGGGGTCGGGCACTTCCTCCTGGTGGAGCGTTCTCGCAGATCGCGCGCTCGGCCACGCGGGTCGGGTTGTTTTCGTCGTCAAAGTTCAGGGCGTGCCCCTGAACGGTGGGGTTCAGGCGCGACCTGATCCGCTGTTGGTGGTAGCGCGATAGCTCCTGCGCCGTCACCTGCTCGAGGCGAAATTTTTCGCGCTCGGCTTGCTCCTTGCGCACTGCCTCCGCCAGTTTCAGGCGGAGTTCCTCGTCCTCCGTCACTGTGGCGTTAGGAGGGATTGAGGTGGAGAATGGATCCTCCGGCGGATCGGTGCCGGTCGCCATGTAGGTCGCAGCGTGGTGGCCGGTTCCGTCACGGAGGTCGGCGGAGTTCTCCGACCCGGAGTCGAATTCGAAGATCCCGAGGATGGAGGGGTCCTCGAAGTCTCCCATATTGGAGACCTGGGTGATGGAGCCCGCGGGTGAAGCCGCGGTGATAGACCCGGCGAGTGACGCCGGGGTCGCCGAGTCGGCGTCGTCGTTGAGGGCCGCGTCTTCCGCGGCCGCTGAGTTTTCGGCCACGTCGCTGTGGGCCGAATTGTACTCGGAGGCACGGCGATGGATCGTGCGGATCTGGCTCTCGGAGAGCCGATCGCGTGGCGGCGACTCGCGGATGCGAGCCGAGTCCTCCGAGACGATGACGTCGGTGAGGCCGACGAAGAGGCTGATCGTGCCGACCGGCAGGATCACGCTGTGCGTGACGGGTCGCGCCGCCGGGACGTAGCTGCTCGGCAGGATTTGGAGCATCTCGCCGATCGCTATCATGCGGCCGGTGGCGACCGTCTCGTTGATGGGCAGATTGGATCTCGCCGCAGAACACCGGCCAGACCGGCCAGGCCCCACGGTGGGCGCCACTGTCGTGGGAATGGTCATGGCAGATGCTGCAATCGGCAGCGAGTAGTAGAACGAGGGGCAAGGGCGGCCAGCCATCTGCGGTGCGAGATGAGGGCGGAGACTCAGGGTTTTACCCAGGTTTGGCCCCCCGGAGGGTAAAGACCTACTCCTGCTAGATTGTATTATGGAGGTGGTACAATGGGCGAGCTCGGCGGCTAGGCGGCGAGTCGCTTGGGGGTATGATGGAACGTATCTCTACTCGCCCTCCAGGGAGGTTTATATAGTCTCACCTCCCCTAGGGTTTACATATCTCAACCGATTCAGTTAAAGCTTTGGTACTCGTTTAACCTAATTCGACTGGGCCTATCTACTCGCCTGGGCCTTCAGCTTCCAGTCGCTTGGTTCCTCGCTGGGCTTCAATCCAGTCGCCGTCTTGCAGGCCCACTCGCCAAGTCTTGGGCCAGTCGGAAACGTCCTGCTGGGTATACCCCGGTAGGCATATCCCCATCAAATGTCCTTTCACAGAGAACCATGAGAGTAGTATTGGAAAATTATTGAACTAGGCCATTGCAATTAGAAATCATTACAAGAAAAATGTCCTTTTACAACGGACAATTTTCATGGTTGATGGTCCATTTTTCGTGGCTGAAAAGCCTTCTACGACGGATGACCTTCATGGTAGAAGCCCCGTCACAAATGAATCTACCACAGTTTTTTTTGACCGTGGCATATCGCACCCTTCAGTCACGAAAATTCGTTCCATCGTAGATCTATTCGCTAGCCCTGTTGATTGCTGATGTCATGCAAACTGCCACATGGCGAATGCCGTTAACGGCCAGTTACCATTGTTTATCAATGAAACCGTGGTAAAAGCCAGGACCATCCAAGGCCTAGTAATTATTAAGTGGGCTGGCCCATTAAGAGAGCCCAATAGTATCATGGTCTGTTACTGTTTCATTCTGCACTGTTTGAATTGGGCCCATTTGTGCTCCCCGTCGTGACCCATAAACTTTCGGGCCCATTACAGTTTCATCCTACTAAAGGCCCTTTGGCTCGCTACTGTACGGCCCATATGCAGCCTACGCAATGTCGACCCGATTCTGTTAAGGCCTGCGGTCGGCTTGACACTGTTCTTACAAACCATAATGGGATACCAACTGACGGATACTATTATGGCCCATAAAGCGGCCTGCTCATGTTCTGGCATGTTACTGTTCTAAACCAGGTAGGATTTTCGGCCTGCTACTGTTCCGACCTGCTACTGTTCTGGCCTGCTCATGTTCTGGTCTGTTACTATTCAGGCATGTTACTGTTCATGCATGTTCCTGTTCTGGTCTGTTATTGTTCTAGCCTACTCCTATTCTGGTCTGTTACTATTCAGGCTTGTTACTGTTCTGTTTTTTACTGTTCTAGCCTGTTATACTTCTGGCATGCTACTGTTCTCTCTTGTTACTGTTCTGGCCTGTTACTGTTTTGGCCTGTTACTGTTTCGGGATTTTTCAATAATGTTCAAGCCGCTTTTAATCATAGAATAAAATGGTGTTATCGTAATTTAATGAAAGTATCTCAAATTTAGGGGTTTAGTGTTTAGGTTTTAGTATTTAAGTATTTAGGGGTTTCTTTAAGGTTTAGAGTTTTGGGAATTTTTAATAAAATTCGAGCTTTCTGCATATATTGGTGGAATAGAATGACTTAGCAACAACTTATGCATGATATCTGCTTGGTTAGGGTTGTTTATGGGCCAAAGGTTCAGGTTTTTAGTATTGAGGGTTTTGGGTTTTGGTTTTTTAGGGGTAGTTTCGGGTTTAGGGTTTAAGAAATTTTCAATAATATATATATATATGTTTGAGCTTAGGGTTATGGGTCGAGAGGTTGAGGGTTTCACTACTGCAGAAAGCCTTATAGACGCCGGATGGTTAGTGACATGCAAAACTAGGCCCGTCACTGGTAAGTATTACCTGCGAAAGTAAATGATAAGCCTGTCACTAGTAAAAAACACTAGTGACAGGCCTATAGAAGTAACTGTCACTGGTGTTTTTTTTTGGAGCTAGCTAAATGAAAAAATTACTTAGTGACTGTTATTTATAAATGTCTGTCACTAGTAAAGCTATTATTAGTGACGGCCACAAAATGTGCCCGCCACTAGTAAATTTTATGGAGGCCGATTGAAAGGGAAATTTTTTTAGTGACAGAGATGTCTAAAGGCCTGTCACCGATAACATGGACATTTTTCCCAACCCCTGCCGGCCACACCTATGCGACTGACACGCCTCTCAGTCGGCACTCCCCATGCGCCTCCTCCGCTAGACCGGCCCACTCGGTCAGTACTCCCCCTGCACCTCCTCCGCTAGGTGGCCCACCCGCTTGGTCGCTGTCGCTCTAGCTCAGTTGAGAAAGGTCGAGGCAGAGTCGAGATCAACGTGAGTATCTTGGTCCGTTCAAAAGATGCAGTCACTGTGAGGGCCTAACCACTATAAGAAAAACCCCCATATAACAATACATACTTGGCAACACATTAAATATTCTCTGCAATTTTTTAGTTGATACAAATATATATGGCATGCCACATCCGTTGATACATACAAATTGCCATGAGAAAAGGCAATTAGCCCAGGACATTAAGCATGACTTTGAGTACTCTGACCCACCGGCCACGAACGCACACGCTAACCGCACCCTCCGATATCACGTCTCCCCAAACCTACTCTCCTTCCAGGTAAAAAAACCCTAGCCGCGTCCCTCCTCCTCCCAATGATCTCACGCACATTGGCGATGCCTCCCTCGCCGGCGACCAGCGGTGGCGGAATTGCAGCATGGAGATCTCGGGAGTTCCAAGAGGTCCCTACCTTGTCTGATCCCCTTATGCAATGGTGGCATCGTGCTGGCTCTCCTTGCGGTGGGGACACATGCGCCCGGAGGATCCTCTCGCGTCGATAATTTCATGACGGTGTCGATGTGGACAAATTCCGCAATGGTCACAACGTCTCTGCACTAATAGAAAACAGGACACTAGTCCCGGTTTGTAAGAGGATTTAGTCCCGAATTGCAATCCGGGACTAACGTATCGGGACTAAAGGTTAGGACTTTAGTCCCGGTTCTGTTACAAACCGGGACTAGATTGTCTTCACGTGGCACCGCTGCGCGCGCTGGGCTGGAGGATCTTTAGTGTCGATTCGTAACACGAACCGGGACTAGAGTTCTTCTGCCGCGGCAGCGTTTTGCACCAAATTGCTGTCGCGGCAGGAGGTGGGCTTTTAGGGTTTTATTTTTTTTGTTTGATTATTTTTCATTTTGTGTTTTCATATACATATTATTCTATGCTACTACATGCTGTATACATTGATGCATATATAATATAATTTCTCTCACGATTACATAAAGACATATAAATATAAAAATAACCAAGACTAGAGCTCGTCTAATTGATTTACACAAAGATCATTACAATGGATATTGTCCTTTTGTGTCTATCCACGATTACACGAAGGTCTATCCACGTTGTACTCTCCTTTTGTGTTTATGATGTACCTGAGCAAAAATCCCGACAACTCCTCTTGAATTTCTAGTAGTCGTTCATGTGGTAGGAGCTTATCCTGCATCGCATCCAACTTTATATAAAGAAGTAGATCATTATGAATGGAACTCAACAAAAACTATGGTATAGAATAAATTACGAATATATTGTTTACGTACTCGAAGATAGTATGTGCCCTGCTCCATACACCCACGAATGAACTCGCATACGTAATATCCATATAAATGAGTCCCCTGTGGCCGCGTCACACACTTTTTGATCGAGAATATAATTCAATCAAATAATAATCAAGCATGATAATTGTATGAATGATAATTATAATATCCACATAAATTAGATCCCTAGCTCTCGTACTACTTACCGGGACCGTACGAAAAGTGAGCTCCTCACGCCATTCACCCTGAACCTCCTTAGTGAACCTTTTCCAAACCCTCTCCGGCAAAAAATAAATGAATGAGTTATTAATTATTTTACATCTCAGAGAATGAATGAAAGAGATGCGATAATGATTGAAATTACTTTTGGAGGCAATCAATTATGCTGTGGTAGTCTTCCATCGGCTTCTTTAACGAGTCCGATATTTCCACTATTGCACGGTCAACGTCAATGTTTAGAAGAATACAGTGGTAGTTGCGCACGTTTATATACACTTAACATCTAGTAAACAAAAATTGAATGTGTACAAGACAGTAAGACTTTTACCCATAGTTGTAAGGAAATAGTATTTGTGTCTTGTAATGTTGCTTCATTAAAAACATTAGCAAGTTATCCTCCGTTTCCTCGAGATTATTTATTAGCGTATGTCCATTAACTCTGTTTGGGTCAACGAACCCAATGTTGTAGATTGACTTTCTTCTACATTATTGAATCTTCATTCTGCATATATAATAGCATAGAAGGATATATAGCGAGGATAACGACAGGAAATGAATTGAACGAGTTGAGTTAGTGACTTAATTATTTACAGACAATAGCAGCTGAGGAGGGACTTATCGAGGGCGTCTAGGTTGAATAACTAAAAAAGTTCACAAAGTTCAATGGAGATCTCGTCTGGACGGAAGTACTCCTCTCCAACTTTACATACGAGAAATTGTCGCCCTTCCTTTCTGACTTTCAAGTACCAGATATGCAACAGTCACATATGTGTTGGCAGATCATCGAATACCTCATCGCTGACCAGAGGCTCCCCGTAGACAAATTTTCATGCTATTGGTCCCTTGGCGAGATTATCTCCGCCGTCTAGAAGTGCTTCGAGGGGCACGTTACACTCCTTGGCTAATTTAATACCTAATTCCATATCTATTACACCTTGTGTGGGCTGGGGTAACACCTTGAGCGGGGCGATGGATTGTTTTGCCTGTTTGCCGAGCTGGGCAACTTCTTTTGATTTTCTCCCGCTTGCAGTACTGCTTGATGACTTCTCTTATAGTGTCTTCGTAAGACAGCGTGTATAGTAATCTTTCCAATTTAAAACATGTTGGGGTGGTTGCTCAAGCAATGCCTTGAAGTGCTTCTTGACTTATGGATCAACTTGCACCTGTGGCTTTGGTTGTTTTGGTGCAAAATGGGCCTTCACTTCGGCCCGGGAGATCACCACACTTTCCTCATAAGTCTGGTGATAAGCTAACTTGGGAGGAGACCGCGGTACTCTTCGGAGGGGATCTTGTCATTTTTGGCGTCGGGTCTCCCTCGATGTAGCGGTGTTGTTCTTCCTCTTTCTTCCCTTTGATTTAGTGGGCGGAGGCGGAGGCGCCGGAGATGGAGATGCAGTCGCGCTGCGATCCCTCTCAGGAAGGGGTGGAGACGGTGGACTCGGAGGTGATGGTGGCCTCGGAGGTGATGGATTACTTCTCGGAGGAGAAGATTGCCTTGACGGCCAGCCTAGAAACACGATGTGTTGTTTTTCCAAAGAATGATCCCACCCACCACTTATCCCAGTGTTTTCTCCCCTTCGCCTGCAGGGATGTCAAGGTCAAGTGATCGACATGTCGTTTCAACTTCATCCACACCAACACGAGCATAGCCAGCTCGAATCTGACTTCCATGGTATGTCGCTTCTGGTGGACAAGGTAAAGCAAAGCCGAGCGCCAGCTTCATAGAAATGTTCTTCACTGTGACATGTAGCTCACAAGATGTCCTTGCCTCAGCTTCATCCACGGGGTAGCGAACCATCATTGCACCGGCCATATCATCTATCACCGGTGCATTATTCTCCATCAGCATTAGATTATTAGCTTGTACCTCCCTGGAAGCCACGCTGCTTTTCCGCTAAGATGGGCCCACCAGACTGTCTAATGCAGGCTCTTGCTGTCGGGCCAGTACTCTAAGTTCATTAATCTTATCCTGCTGCAGCTTGAACATGGCTTGAAATTCCTCGTTCCTTTTTTCAACCGCCTCCAACCACGCTGCCTCCTCCGCCTTATGCCGGTTCATTTTTCTGGATCGGCTTATATAAGTGTCGATGTCAGCGGGAAACCCTGTCTTCCATGGAATATATGGGCCAAAGCCTCGTGTTTGTCCGACTTTTTCAGGATTCCTGAGGGCATATGTCAGCTCATCGTTCTCTTTGTCGGGAATGAACTTTCCATCTTTTCTCAGTTGTATCACTTTAACAAGTTCATCTTTGGGTTTAGTAATGGACTTCTTTGTAAGAATAATCTCCCCGGTTTCAGTGTCATACGACCCCCCATGCCCAAGGAGCCAAATTATTTACCTCACGGGCCACTGATTTGTAGTTGGCGTGACCCCTTTTTGACGCATTTCTTTCTCAGTTTTTTCCCACTTCGGCGCGGCCGTCTTGTAGCCACCTGTCCCATAGTATGGTTATATTTATTTTTGGCCGCATTTAACTTATTCTTTTCTGACTTGGCCTTAGCTGCTTCTGATTCCTTGTATGTCACAAATGGGGCCCAGTTATGCCGTTGCTTCTCTAGCGGGCCAGTGAATGGCGGAGTCAGCCCCTTCTTGGCAAAGTTGTTGTACAATCTTTTCTTCCAGTCCTTGAACTGTCCTCCCATCTTCTTAAGGGCCCACTTTCTGACTTGCAACCTCGATGCCTCATTGAGTTCCGGAGTGTCCAATTCAGGCAGAGAGAAGTGTGCCATGAGTGAATTCCAAAGACCCTCTTTGACTCTGTCATCGACAAAAGTTTCTCTAACTCGATCACTTTTCTTTCCTGGATTATTCCACTTCTGAGTGGTGATCGGGATGGCGTCCCTGACTATCGCTCCGCATTGGTATAGAAATACACTTGCGGCCTCTTTCGGCTCCAAAGGTTCGCCGAACTCAGACACTAAATCAATAGTGAAACACGCACCATCGGCCAACTTTTTGGTCGGGCATCGTATCCTTGCAGAAGATTCGCCCGATGCGGAGGTCTAAGAGAAGAAACAGTCATTAGTACATATATATATATGAATCAACTAATGCATCTACTAGCATCTGCTATAGTGTCTCCACCGTGAGTTCCACCGTCGTCTCCACCAAAAAATTCATCATAGTCGTCTCTTCTGTCGGCTTCATCCAAGTTGAGGTATTGGGAGCCATCATCATCTCCATCATCGTCTGCTCCATCATAATGATAACCTCCTGTACCCTCATCTATTATGTTGTACATGATGTTCTCTTCGTTGTCTCTACCGTCAATAACTTAACTAATACATAACAAATATAAAACCATTTTGCTTAATGCGATAAAATAAAGGAATATAAAGTAATCCAGCTTAAACAATGTGATAAAGAAAGATAAAGTACCAATTAAACAACAATACATCTCGAATAATCCAGCTAGTACAACAATAAAGTACCAATTAAACAACAATACATCTCGAATACAAGATGGTACCCTATTACACATCTAACTAGCTCAGCGAAGATGTCGAGCCCCGGCTACTGAGCCGTGGGAGGTCTGCACCCAAAGAGTAGGAACCATCACGAGAGAATATCTCGGGTAAGGTTCCTGAAGAAGCTGCCAGGTATTGGCGACCCGGACTTCTAAAATGTACATGTAGGGTCGGACATGCTCGTCCTCCTCCCTGACACGACACTGTACCACCTCGTCGGGGGCTGGCTCCCTCTGCATCACACCTGGACCACTCGGTCGCCACCACAGAAGATCCGGGTCGACGATGACACCCGGATTCCTCACCAGACGACGTCCCCCGGATGGTAGCACCTCCCAGTGCTAGGTCGGCGGAGCCCAGCCCCGTGGATGCCTGGCGACACTGTCTAGTAGCGCTACGTTGTTCACGACGAGTGAGCGAGGATGAGGAATCGGCATATTCCTAAACACTAAAATTAAACCTATATACTTTAGCCATGATGAAAATAAATAGTATCCACTAAAATAAAATATATTAAACACTAACTAAATTATGCTATCAAAATTACACTAACAAATTACACTAACTAATCAAACTATATTAACACTAATAGAACTAACAAAATTACACTAACTAAACTATATATATTAACACTAATAGTACTATATTAACACTAATAACACTAACTAAATTACACTAACTAAAATTACACTAACCCTAACTAAGCTACGTGGCCGAGAGGGGCGACGCACGGGTGCGGGGGAGGCTCACCTGGCCGGAGAGGGGTAGCGCGACGGTCGGAGAGAGGCGTGGGAGAGGGGCGGCGTCGGTCGCCGGGGCGGCAGAGGGGCGGCAGAGGTGCGGCGCGGGAGAGGGGCGGCACCGGCGTGGGCAGCACGGGATCGGGCAGCACGGGGAGGGGCGGGGAAAGGAGGGGCGCGGGCATGGCGCGGTGGCTCTGCGCGAGGAGGAAGACGGCGGCGCGGGGAGGATTTGTGTGCTCCGTTTTGGTGCATAAACCGGGGCGCGCGGGGTGGGTATTTATACCCACCACCCTTTAGCCCCAGTTTGTAATACAAACCGGGACTAAAGGGGGACCTTTAGCCCTTTAGTCCCGGTTTCTATTACAAACAGGGGCTAAAGGGTTTTGGGCGCGCCCTGGTTTGTACTACAAACCGGGATTAAAGGTCCTTTTTTAAAACCTCTTTAAAATTAATTATTATATATCAAAATTTTCAAAAATAAAATTTACATCTACTCTGTTATATATATGTAAATAAAATAATTGTTCCCATGATTTAAATTGTTCGGACCTTTTTTGAACTTTTTATGCCTGTTTTGAATTTTTTGCCGTTTTGAACATAGGTCAAAACGGCGTGCGTGAAGATAGGGGATGAGAATGTTAGAACTTGCATTGGATCTCTGAAGAAACAACATATTGTGAGTCTAAAAATGATTATTTTTCAAAAAATCACGAATGTTAGATCATGTGCCTGTAGTTGAAACCAGACACACTTCCTACCGCTTCGGCAGACATTTGTCTTTTTCACCTGGGAAGGACAAAAAGGTTTGAGTTCCCCCGGTTGGGATATAGTTCATGTAAGGTGGTCTAATATTTTAGAAAAATGGGATGGTAGCATTTTGTAACTGCATTTTGGTGAGTGCTTCACAAAACGACCCGTCTTTTTGAGCTTGGAAAATGGAAACTAGCTTTTCCGAGGGACGAAAAGGAAAACTTCCTCCTGCAACATTCTTCTCCATCCCAATTTACACATGCATGCACAATATGGGAACCATATCACAAATTATGCCGCGATTCAACACATAACATCCGTCTCTTGGACCGAAAGCCATGAAACCTCAAACATGATAGGTCATTTTATGAAGGTTTTTTCGAGACATAACCAGTATACCAAGTTTGATATTTTTCCTTGCGACTATGTCACATAATATCACACCACGCGAAGGATTTAAATTGTTCGGACCTTTTTTGAATTTTTTATGCCCGTTTTCAATTTTTTGTCGTTTCGAACATAGGTCAAAATGGCGTGCGTGAAGATAGGGGATGAGAATCTTAGAACTTGCATTGGATCTCTGAAGAAACAACATATTGTGAGTCGAAAAATGATTTTTGCAAAAAATCACGAACCTTAGATCATGTACCTATAGTTCAAACCGGACCCACTTCCTATCGCTTAGGCAGACATTTGTCTTTTTCACCCGGGAAGGACAGAAAGGTTTGAGATCCCCCGGTTGGGATATAGTTCGTGTAAGGTGGTCTAGTATTTTAGAAAAATGGGATGGTAGCATTCTGTAACTGCATTTTGGTGGCTTCTTCACAAAACAACCCGTCTTTTTTAGCTCGGAAAATGGAAATTGGCTTTTCCGAGCGACGAAAACGAAAACTTCCTCTTGCAAAATTGTTCTCCATCCCAATATACACATGCATGCACAATATGGGCACAGTATCACAAACTATGTCGCGATTCAACACATAACATCCGTCTCTTGGACCGAAAGCCATGAAACCTCGAACATGATAGGTCATTTTTTGAAGGTTTTTTGGAGACATAATTAGTATATCAAGTTTGATATTTTTCCTTGCAACTATGTCATATAATATCACACCACGCGAAGGATTTATATTGTTCGGACCTTTTTTGAATTTGTTATGCCCATTTTGAATTTTTTGCCGTTTCAAACAAAGGTCAAAATGGCGTGCGTGAAGATAGGGGATGATAATATTTGAACTTGCATTGGATCTCTGAAGAAACAACATATTGTGAGTCTAAAAATGATTTTTTTTCAAAAAATCACGAACGTTAGATCATGTACCTGTAGTTCAAACCGGACCTACTTCCTGCCGTTTCGGCAGACATTTGTCTTTTTCATCCGGGAAGGACAGAAAGGTTTGAGATCCCCCGGTTGGGATATAGTTCATGTAAGGTGTTCTAGTATTTTAGAAAAATGGGATGGTAGCATTCTGTAACTGCATTTTGGTGGCTGCTTCACAAAACGACACATCTTTTTGAGCTCGGAAAATGGAAATTGGCTTTTCCGAGCGACGAAAAGGAAAACTTCCTCTTGCAACATTTGTCTCCGTCCCAATATTTACATGCATGCACAATATGGGCACAGTATCACAAACTATGTCGCGATTCAACACATAACATCCGTCTCTTAGACCGAAAGCCATGAAACCTCGAACATGATAGGTTATTCTGTGAAGGTTTTTTGGAGACATAATCAGTATACCAAGTTTGATATTTTTCCTTGCAACTATGTCACATAATATCACACCACGCGAAGGAATTACATTGTTCGGACCTTTTTTGAATTTTTTATGCCCGTTTTGAATTTTTTGTCGTTTCAAACTTAGGTCAAAACGGCGTGCGTGAAAATAGGGGATGAGAATGTTAGAACTTGCATTGGATCTCTGAAGAAACAACATATTGTGAGTCTAAAAAAGATTTTTTTCAAAAAATCACGAACGTTAGATCATGTATCTGTAGTTCAAACCGGACCCACTTCCTACCGCTTCGGCAGACATTTGTCTTTTTCACCCGGGAAGGACAGAAAGGTTTGAGATCCCCTGGTTGGTATATAGTTCATGTAAGATGGTATAGTATTTTAGAAAAATGGGATGGTAGCATTCTATAACTGCATTTTGGTGGCTGCTTCACAAAACGACCCGTCTTTTTGAGCTCGGAAAATGAAAGTTGGCTTTTCCGAGCGACAAAAAGGAAAACTTCCTCCTGCAAAACATTGTTCTCCATCCCAATATACACATGCATGCACAATATGGGCACCGTATTACAAACTATGCTGCGATTCAACACATAACATCTGTCTCTTGGACCGAAAGTCATGAAACCTCGAATATGATAGGTCATTTTGTGAAGTTTTTTTCGAGACATAATTAGTATACCAAGTTTGATATTTTTCCTTGCAACTATGTCACATAATATCATACCACGCGAAGGAATTACATTGTTCGGACCTTTTTTGAATTTTTTATGCCCGTTTTGAATTTTTTACCGTTTCGAAGTTAGGTCAAAACGGCGTGTGTGAAGATAGGGGATGAGAATGTTAGAACTTGCATTGGATCTCTGAAGAAACAACATATTGTGAGTCTAAAAATGAATTTTTTCAAAAAATCACGAACGTTAGATCATGTACCTGTAGTTCAAACCGGACCCACTTCCTACCGCTTCGGCAGACATTTGTCTTTTTCATCCGGGAAGGACAGAAAGGTTTGAGATCCCCTGGATGGGATATAGTTCATGTAAGATGGTCTAGTATTTTAGAAAAATGGGATGGTAGCATTCTATAACTGCATTTTGGTGGCTGCTTCACAAAACGACCCGTCTTTTTGAGCTCGGAAAATGGAAATTGGCTTTTCCGAGCGACGAAAAGGAAAATTTCCTCCTGCAACATTGTTCTCCATACCAATATACACATGCATGCAAAATATGGGCACCGTATGACAAACTATGTCGCGATTCAACACATAACATCCGTCTCTTGGACCGAAAGCCATGAAACCTCGAACATGATAGGTCATTTTGTGAAGGTTTTTTCGAGACATAATCAGTATACCAAGTTTGATATTTTTCCTTGCAACTATGTCACATAATATCACACCACGCGAAGGATTTACATTGTTCGGACCTTTTTTGAATTTTTTATGCCCGTATTGAATTTTTTGTCGTTTCGAACTTAAGTCAAAACGGCGTGCGTGAAGATAGGGGATGAGAATGTTAGCATCCGTCTCTTGGACCGAAAGCCATGAAACCTCGAACATGATAGGTCATTTCGTGAAGGTTTTTTGGACACATAATCAGTATACCAAGTTTGATATTTTTCCTTGCAACTATGTCACATAATATCACACCACGCGAAGGAATTACATTGTTCGGACCTTTTTTGAATTTTTATGCCAGTTTTGAATTTTTTGTCGTTTCAAACTTAGGTCAAAACGGCGTGCGTGAAGATAGGGGATGAGAATGTTAGAACTTTCATTGGATCTCTGAAGAAACAACATATTGTGAGTCTAAAAATGATTTTTTTTCAAAAAATCACGAACGTTAGATCATGTATCTGTAGTTTAAACCGGACCCACTTCCTACCGCTTCGGCAGACATTTGTCTTTTTCACCCGGGAAGGATAGAAAGGTTTGAGATCCCCTGGTTGGTATATAGTTCATGTAAGATGGTATAGTATTTTAGAAAAATGGGATGGTAGCATTCTATAACTGCATTTTGGTGGCTGCTTCAGAAAACGACCCGTCTTTTTGAGCTCGGAAAATGGAAATTGGCTTTTCCGAGCGCGGAAAAGGAAAATTTCCTCCTGCAACATTGTTCTCCATACCAATATACACATGCATGCACAATATGGGCACCGTATGACAAACTATGCCGCGATTCAACACATAACATCCGTCTCTTGGACCGAAAGCCATGAAACCTCGAACATGATAGGTCATTTTGTGAAGGTTTTTTCGAGACATAATCAGTATAACAAGTTTGATATTTTTCCTTTCAACTATGTCACATAATATCACACCACGTGAAGGATTTACATTGTTCGGACCTTTTTTGAATTTTTTATGCCCGTATTGAATTTTTTGTCGTTTCGAACTTAAGTCAAAACGGCGTACGTGAAGATAGGGGATGAGAATGTTAGCATCCGTCTCTTGGACCGAAAGCCATGAAACCTCGAACATGATAGGTCATTTTGTGAAGGTTTTTTCGAGACATAATTAGTATACCAAGTTTGATATTTTTCCTTGCAACTATGTCACATAATATCAGACCACGCAAAGGATTACTTTGTTCGGACCTTTTTTGAATTTTTTATGCCCGTTTTGAATTTTTTACCGTTTCGAAGTTAGGTCAAAACGGCGTGTGTGAAGATAGGGGATGAGAATGTTAGAACTTGCATTAGATCTCTGAAGAAACAACATATTGTGAGTCTAAAAATGAATTTTTTCAAAAAATCACGAACGTTAGATCATGTACCGGTAGTTCAAACCGGACCCACTTCCTACCGCTTCGGCAGACATTTGTCTTTTTCATCCGGGAAGGACAGAAAGGTTTGAGATCCCCTGGATGGGATATAGTTCATGTAAGATGGTCTAGTATTTTAGAAAAATGGGATGGTAGCATTCTATAACTGCATTTTGGTGGCTGCTTCACAAAACGACCCGTCTTTTTGAGCTCGGAAAATGGAAATTGGCTTTTCCGAGCGACGAAAAGGAAAATTTCCTCCTGCAACATTGTTCTCCATACCAATATACACATGCATGCAAAATATGGGCACCGTATGACAAACTATGTCGCGATTCAACACATAACATCCGTCTCTTGGACCGAAAGCCATGAAACCTCGAACATGATAGGTCATTTTGTGAAGGTTTTTTCGAGACATAATCAGTATACCAAGTTTGATATTTTTCCTTGCAACTATGTCACATAATATCACACCACGCGAAGGATTTACATTGTTCGGACCTTTTTTGAATTTTTTATGCCCGTATTGAATTTTTTGTCGTTTCGAACTTAAGTCAAAACGGCGTGCGTGAAGATAGGGGATGAGAATGTTAGCATCCGTCTCTTGGACCGAAAGCCATGAAACCTCGAACATGATAGGTCATTTTGTGAAGGTTTTTTGGACACATAATCAGTATACCAAGTTTGATATTTTTCCTTGCAACTATGTCACATAATATCACACCACGCGAAGGAATTACATTGTTCGGACCTTTTTTGAATTTTTATGCCCGTTTTGAATTTTTTGTCGTTTCAAACTTAGGTCAAAACGGCGTGCGTGAAGATAGGGGATGATAATGTTAGAACTTGCATTGGATCTCTGAAGAAACAACATATTGTGAGTCTAAAAATGATTTTTTTCAAAAAATCACGAACGTTAGATCATGTATCTGTAGTTTAAACTGGACCCACTTCCTACCGCTTCGGCAGACATTTGTCTTTTTCACCCGGGAAGGATAGAAAGGTTTGAGATCCCCTGGTTGGTATATAGTTCATGTAAGATGGTATAGTATTTTAGAAAAATGGGATGGTAGCATTCTATAACTGCATTTTGGTGGCTGCTTCAGAAAACGACCCGTCTTTTTGAGCTCGGAAAATGGAAATTGGCTTTTCCGAGCGACGAAAAGGAAAATTTCCTCCTGCAACATTGTTCTCCATACCAATATACACATGCATGCACAATATGGGCACCGTATGACAAACTATGCCGCGATTCAACACATAACATCCGTCTCTTGGACCGAAAGCCATGAAACCTCGAACATGATAGGTCATTTTCTGAAGGTTTTTTCGAGACATAATCAGTATAACAAGTTTGATATTTTTCCTTTCAACTATGTCACATAATATCACATCACGTGAAGGATTTACATTGTTCGGACCTTTTTTGAATTTTTTATGCCCGTATTGAATTTTTTGTCGTTTCGAACTTAAGTCAAAACGGCGTGCGTGAAGATAGGGGATGAGAATGTTAGCATCCGTCTCTTGGACCGAAAGCCATGAAACCTCGAACATGATAGGTCATTTTGTGAAGGTTTTTTGGACACATAATCAGTATACCAAGTTTGATATTTTTCCTTGCAACTATGTCACATAATATCACACCACGCGAAGGAATTACATTGTTCGGACCTTTTTTGAATTTTTATGCCCGTTTTGAATTTTTTGTCGTTTCAAACTTAGGTCAAAACGGCGTGCGTGAAGATAGGGGATGATAATGTTAGAACTTGCATTGGATCTCTGAAGAAACAACATATTGTGAGTCTAAAAATGATTTTTTTCAAAAAATCACGAACGTTAGATCATGTATCTGTAGTTTAAACTGGACCCACTTCCTACCGCTTCGGCAGACATTTGTCTTTTTCACCCGGGAAGGATAGAAAGGTTTGAGATCCCCTGGTTGGTATATAGTTCATGTAAGATGGTATAGTATTTTAGAAAAATGGGATGGTAGCATTCTATAACTGCATTTTGGTGGCTGCTTCAGAAAACGACCCGTCTTTTTGAGCTCGGAAAATGGAAATTGGCTTTTCCGAGCGACGAAAAGGAAAATTTCCTCCTGCAACATTGTTCTCCATACCAATATACACATGCATGCACAATATGGGCACCGTATGACAAACTATGCCGCGATTCAACACATAACATCCGTCTCTTGGACCGAAAGCCATGAAACCTCGAACATGATAGGTCATTTTCTGAAGGTTTTTTCGAGACATAATCAGTATAACAAGTTTGATATTTTTCCTTTCAACTATGTCACATAATATCACATCACGTGAAGGATTTACATTGTTCGGACCTTTTTTGAATTTTTTATGCCCGTATTGAATTTTTTGTCGTTTCGAACTTAAGTCAAAACGGCGTGCGTGAAGATAGGGGATGAGAATGTTAGCATCCGTCTCTTGGACCGAAAGCCATGAAACCTCGAACATGATAGGTCATTTTGTGAAGGTTTTTTGGACACATAATCAGTATACCAAGTTTGATATTTTTCCTTGCAACTATGTCACATAATATCACACCACGCGAAGGAATTACATTGTTCGGATCTTTTTTGAATTTTTTTATGCCCGTTTTGAATTTTTTGCCGTTTCGAACTTAGGTCAAAACGGCGTGCGTGAAGATAGGGGATGAGAATGTTAGAACTTGCATTGGATCTCTGAAGAAACAACATATTGTGAGTCTAAAAATGATTTTTTTTCAAAAAATCACGAATGCTAGATCATGTACCTATAGTTCAAACCGGACCCACTTCCTACCGCTTCGGCAGACATTTATCTTTTTCACCCGGCAAGGACAGAAAGGTTTGAGATCCCCCAGTTGGGATATAGTTCAAGTAAGGTGGTCTAGTATTTTAGAAAAATGGGATGGTAGCATTCTGTAACTGCATTTTGGTGGCTGCTTCACAAAACGACCCGTCTTTTTTAGCTCGGAAAATGGAAATTGGCTTTTCCAAGCGACGAAAAGGAAAACTTCCTCTTGCAACATTGTTTCCCATCCCAATATACACATGCATGCACAATATGGGCACCATATCACAAACTATGTCACGATTCAACACATAACATCCGTCTCTTGGACCGAAAGCCATGAAACCTCGAACATGATAGGTCATTTTGTGAAGGGTTTTTCGAGACATAATCAGTATACCAAGTTTGATATTTTTCCTTGCAACTATGTCACATAATATCACACCACGCGAAGGATTTACTTTGTTCGGACCTTTTTTGAATTTTTTATGCCCGTTTTGAATTTTTTGCCATTTCGAACTTAGGTCAAAGCGGCGTGCGTGAAGATAGGGGATGAGAATGTTAGAACTTGCATTGGATCTCTCAAGAAACAATATATTGTGAGTCTAAAAATGATTTTTTTAAAAAATCACGAACGTTAGATCATGTACCTGTAGTTCAAACCGGACCCACTTCCTACCGCTTCGGCAGACATTTGTCTTTTTCATCCGGGAAGGACAGAAAGGTTTGAGATCCCCTGGATGGGATATAGTTCATGTAAGATGGTCTAGTATTTTATAAAAATGGGATGGTAGCATTCTATAACTGCATTTTGGTGGTTGCTTCACAAACCGACCCTTCTTTTTGAGATCGAAAACTGGAAATTGGCTTTTCCGAGCGACGAAAAGGAAATTTTCCTCCTGCAACATTGTTCTCCATACCAATATACACATGCATGCACAATATGGGCACCGTATGACAAACTATGCCGCGATTCAACACATAACATCCGTCTCTTGGACCGAAAGCCATGAAACCTCGAACATGATAGGTCATTTTGTGAAGATTTTTTCGAGACATAATCAGTATACCAAGTTTGATATTTTTTCTTGCAACTATGTCACATAATATCACACCACGCGAAGGATTTATATTGTTCGGACCTTTTTTGAATTTTTTATGCCCGTATTGAATTTTTTGCCGTTTCGAACTTAAGTCAAAACGACGTGCGTGAAGATAGGGGATGAGAATGTTAGCATCCGTCTCTTGGACCGAAAGCCATGAAACCTCGAACATGATAGGTCATTTTGTGAAGGTTTTTTCGAGACATAATCAGTATACCAAGGTTGATATTTTTCCTTGCAACTATGTCACATAATATCACACCACGCGAAGGATTTACTTTGTTCGGACCTTTTTTGAATTTTTTATGCCCGTTTTGAATTTTTTGCCGTTTCGAACTTAGGTCAAAATGGCGTGCGTGAAGATAGGGGATGCGAACGTTAGAACTTGCATTGGATCTCTCAAGAAACAACATATTGTGAGTCTAAAAATGATTTTTTCCAAAAAAATCACGAACGATAGATCATGTACCTATAGTTCAAACCGGACCCACTTCCTACCGCTTCGGCAGACATTTGTCTTTTTCACCCGGGAAGGACAGAAAGGTTTGAGATTCCCCGGTTGGGATATAGTTCAAGTAAGGTGGTCTAGTATTTTAGAAAAATGGGATGGTAGCATTCTGTAACTGCATTTTGGTGGCTGCTTCACAAAATGACCCGTCTTTTTTAGCTCGGAAAATGGAAATTGGCTTTTCCGAGCGACGAAAAGGAAAACTTCCTCTTGCAACATTGTTTTCCATCCCAGTATACACATGCATGCACAATATGGGCACTGTATCACAAACTATGTCACGATTCAACACATAACATCCGTCTCTTGGACCGAAAGCCATGAAACCTCGAACATGATAGGTCATTTTGTGAAGGTTTTTTGGACACATAATCAGTATACCAAGTTTGATATTTTTCCTTGCAACTATGTCACATAATATCACACCACGCGAAGGAATTACATTGTTCGGACCTTTTTTGAATTTTTATGCCCGTTTTGAATTTTTTGTCGTTTCAAACTTAGGTCAAAACGGCGTGCGTGAAGATAGGGGATGATAATGTTAGAACTTGCATTGGATCTCTGAAGAAACAACATATTGTGAGTCTAAAAATGATTTTTTTCAAAAAATCACGAACGTTAGATCATGTATCTGTAGTTTAAACTGGACCCACTTCCTACCGCTTCGGCAGACATTTGTCTTTTTCACCCGGGAAGGATAGAAAGGTTTGAGATCCCCTGGTTGGTATATAGTTCATGTAAGATGGTATAGTATTTTAGAAAAATGGGATGGTAGCATTCTATAACTGCATTTTGGTGGCTGCTTCAGAAAACGACCCGTCTTTTTGAGCTCGGAAAATGGAAATTGGCTTTTCCGAGCGACGAAAAGGAAAATTTCCTCCTGCAACATTGTTCTCCATACCAATATACACATGCATGCACAATATGGGCACCGTATGACAAACTATGCCGCGATTCAACACATAACATCCGTCTCTTGGACCGAAAGCCATGAAACCTCGAACATGATAGGTCATTTTCTGAAGGTTTTTTCGAGACATAATCAGTATAACAAGTTTGATATTTTTCCTTTCAACTATGTCACATAATATCACATCACGTGAAGGATTTACATTGTTCGGACCTTTTTTGAATTTTTTATGCCCGTATTGAATTTTTTGTCGTTTCGAACTTAAGTCAAAACGGCGTGCGTGAAGATAGGGGATGAGAATGTTAGCATCCGTCTCTTGGACCGAAAGCCATGAAACCTCGAACATGATAGGTCATTTTGTGAAGGTTTTTTCGAGACATAATCAGTATACCAAGTTTGATATTTTTCCTTGCAACTATGTCACATAATATCACACCACGCAAAGGATTACTTTGTTCGGACCTTTTTTGAATTTTTTTATGCCCGTTTTGAATTTTTTGCCGTTTCGAACTTAGGTCAAAACGGCGTGCGTGAAGATAGGGGATGAGAATGTTAGAACTTGCATTGGATCTCTGAAGAAACAACATATTGTGAGTCTAAAAATGATTTTTTTTCAAAAAATCACGAATGCTAGATCATGTACCTATAGTTCAAACCGGACCCACTTCCTACCGCTTCGGCAGACATTTATATTTTTCACCCGGCAAGGACAGAAAGGTTTGAGATCCCCCAGTTGGGATATAGTTCAAGTAAGGTGGTCTAGTATTTTAGAAAAATGGGATGGTAGCATTCTGTAACTGCATTTTGGTGGCTGCTTCACAAAACGACCCGTCTTTTTTAGCTCGGAAAATGGAAATTGGCTTTTCCAAGCGACGAAAAGGAAAACTTCCTCTTGCAACATTGTTTCCCATCCCAATATACACATGCATGCACAATATGGGCACCATATCACAAACTATGTCACGATTCAACACATAACATCCGTCTCTTGGACCGAAAGCCATGAAACCTCGAACATGATAGGTCATTTTGTGAAGGGTTTTTCGAGACATAATCAGTATACCAAGTTTGATATTTTTCCTTGCAACTATGTCACATAATATCACACCACGCGAAGGATTTACTTTGTTCGGACCTTTTTTGAATTTTTTATGCCCGTTTTGAATTTTTTGCCATTTCGAACTTAGGTCAAAGCGGCGTGCGTGAAGATAGGGGATGAGAATGTTAGAACTTGCATTGGATCTCTCAAGAAACAATATATTGTGAGTCTAAAAATGATTTTTTAAAAAAATCACGAACGTTAGATCATGTACCTGTAGTTCAAACCGGACCCACTTCCTACCGCTTCGGCAGACATTTGTCTTTTTCATCCGGGAAGGACAGAAAGGTTTGAGATCCCCTGGATGGGATATAGTTCATGTAAGATGGTCTAGTATTTTATAAAAATGGGATGGTAGCATTCTATAACTGCATTTTGGTGGTTGCTTCACAAACCGACCCTTCTTTTTGAGATCGAAAACTGGAAATTGGCTTTTCCGAGCGACGAAAAGGAAATTTTCCTCCTGCAACATTGTTCTCCATACCAATATACACATGCATGCACAATATGGGCACCGTATGACAAACTATGCCGCGATTCAACACATAACATCCGTCTCTTGGACCGAAAGCCATGAAACCTCGAACATGATAGGTCATTTTGTGAAGATTTTTTCGAGACATAATCAGTATACCAAGTTTGATATTTTTTCTTGCAACTATGTCACATAATATCACACCACGCGAAGGATTTATATTGTTCGGACCTTTTTTGAATTTTTTATGCCCGTATTGAATTTTTTGCCGTTTCGAACTTAAGTCAAAACGACGTGCGTGAAGATAGGGGATGAGAATGTTAGCATCCGTCTCTTGGACCGAAAGCCATGAAACCTCGAACATGATAGGTCATTTTGTGAAGGTTTTTTCGAGACATAATCAGTATACCAAGGTTGATATTTTTCCTTGCAACTATGTCACATAATATCACACCACGCGAAGGATTTACTTTGTTCGGACCTTTTTTGAATTTTTTATGCCCGTTTTGAATTTTTTGCCGTTTCGAACTTAGGTCAAAATGGCGTGCGTGAAGATAGGGGATCCGAACGTTAGAACTTGCATTGGATCTCTCAAGAAACAACATATTGTGAGTCTAAAAATGATTTTTTCCAAAAAAATCACGAACGATAGATCATGTACCTATAGTTCAAACCGGACCCACTTCCTACCGCTTCGGCAGACATTTGTCTTTTTCACCCGGGAAGGACAGAAAGGTTTGAGATTCCCCGGTTGGGATATAGTTCAAGTAAGGTGGTCTAGTATTTTAGAAAAATGGGATGGTAGCATTCTGTAACTGCATTTTGGTGGCTGCTTCACAAAATGACCCGTCTTTTTTAGCTCGGAAAATGGAAATTGGTTTTCCGAGCGACGAAAAGGAAAACTTCCTCTTGCAACATTGTTTTCCATCCCAGTATACACATGCATGCACAATATGGGCACTGTATCACAAACTATGTCACGATTCAACACATAACATCCGTCTCTTGGACCGAAAGCCATGAAACCTCGAACATGATAGGTCATTTTGTGAAGGTTTTTTCGAGACATAAGCAGTATACCAAGTTTGATATTTTTCCTTGCAACTATGTCACATAATATCACACCACGTGAAGGATTTACTTTGTTCGGACCTTTTTTGAATTTTTTATGCCTGTTTTGAATTTTTTGCCGTTTCGAACATAGGTCAAAACGGCGTGCGTGAATATAGGGGATGAGAATGTTAGAACTTGCATTGGATCTCTGAAGAAACAACATATTGTGAGTCTAAAAATGATTTTTTTCAAAAAATCACGAACGTTAGATCATGTACCTGTAGTTCAAACCGGACCCACTTCCTACCGCTTCGGCAGACATTTGTCTTTTTCATCCGGGAAGGACAGAAAGGTTTGAGATCCCCTGGATGGTATATAGTTCATGTAAGATGGTCTAGTATTTTATAAAAATGGGATGGTAGCATTATGTAACTGCATTTTGGTGGCTGCTTCACAAAACGACCCGTCTTTTTGAGCTCGGAAAATGGAAATTGGCTTTTCCGAGCGAAGAAAAGGAGAATTTCCTCCTGCAACATTATTCTCCATCCCAATATACACATGATGCACAATATGGGCACCGTATGACAAACTATGCCGCGATTCAACACATAACATCCGTCTCTTGGACCGAAAGCCATGAAACCTCGAACATGATAGGTCATTTTGTGAAGATTTTTTCGAGACATAATCAGTATACCAAGTTTGATATTTTTTCTTGCAACTATGTCACATAATATCACACCACGCGAAGGATTTATATTGTTCGGACCTTTTTTGAATTTTTTATGCCCGTATTGAATTTTTTGCCGTTTCGAACTTAAGTCAAAACGACGTGCGTGAAGATAGGGGATGAGAATGTTAGCATCCGTCTCTTGGACCGAAAGCCATGAAACCTCGAACATGATAGGTCATTTTGTGAAGGTTTTTTCGAGACATAATCAGTATACCAAGGTTGATATTTTTCCTTGCAACTATGTCACATAATATCACACCACGCGAAGGATTTACTTTGTTCGGACCTTTTTTGAATTTTTTATGCCCGTTTTGAATTTTTTGCCGTTTCGAACTTAGGTCAAAATGGCGTGCGTGAAGATAGGGGATGCGAACGTTAGAACTTGCATTGGATCTCTCAAGAAACAACATATTGTGAGTCTAAAAATGATTTTTTCCAAAAAAATCACGAACGATAGATCATGTACCTATAGTTCAAACCGGACCCACTTCCTACCGCTTCGGCAGACATTTGTCTTTTTCACCCGGGAAGGACAGAAAGGTTTGAGATTCCCCGGTTGGGATATAGTTCAAGTAAGGTGGTCTAGTATTTTAGAAAAATGGGATGGTAGCATTCTGTAACTGCATTTTGGTGGCTGCTTCACAAAATGACCCGTCTTTTTTAGCTCGGAAAATGGAAATTGGCTTTTCCGAGCGACGAAAAGGAAAACTTCCTCTTGCAACATTGTTTTCCATCCCAGTATACACATGCATGCACAATATGGGCACTGTATCACAAACTATGTCACGATTCAACACATAACATCCGTCTCTTGGACCGAAAGCCATGAAACCTCGAACATGATAGGTCATTTTGTGAAGGTTTTTTCGAGACATAAGCAGTATACCAAGTTTGATATTTTTCCTTGCAACTATGTCACATAATATCACACCACGTGAAGGATTTACTTTGTTCGGACCTTTTTTGAATTTTTTATGCCTGTTTTGAATTTTTTGCCGTTTCGAACATAGGTCAAAACGGCGTGCGTGAATATAGGGGATGAGAATGTTAGAACTTGCATTGGATCTCTGAAGAAACAACATATTGTGAGTCTAAAAATGATTTTTTTCAAAAAATCACGAACGTTAGATCATGTACCTGTAGTTCAAACCGGACCCACTTCCTACCGCTTCGGCAGACATTTGTCTTTTTCATCCGGGAAGGACAGAAAGGTTTGAGATCCCCTGGATGGTATATAGTTCATGTAAGATGGTCTAGTATTTTATAAAAATGGGATGGTAGCATTATGTAACTGCATTTTGGTGGCTGCTTCACAAAACGACCCGTCTTTTTGAGCTCGGAAAATGGAAATTGGCTTTTCCGAGCGAAGAAAAGGAGAATTTCCTCCTGCAACATTATTCTCCATCCCAATATACACATGATGCACAATATGGGCACCGTATGACAAACTATGCCGCGATTCAACACATAACATCCGTCTCTTGGACCGAAAGCCATGAAACCTCGAACATGATAGGTCATTTTGTGAAGATTTTTTCGAGACATAATCAGTATACCAAGTTTGATATTTTTTCTTGCAACTATGTCACATAATATCACACCACGCGAAGGATTTATATTGTTCGGACCTTTTTTGAATTTTTTATGCCCGTATTGAATTTTTTGCCGTTTCGAACTTAAGTCAAAACGACGTGCGTGAAGATAGGGGATGAGAATATTAGCATCCGTCTCTTGGACCGAAAGCCATGAAACCTCGAACATGATAGGTCATTTTGTGAAGGTTTTTTCGAGACATAATCAGTATACCAAGGTTGATATTTTTCCTTGCAACTATGTCACATAATATCACACCACGCGAAGGATTTACTTTGTTCGGACCTTTTTTGAATTTTTTATGCCCGTTTTGAATTTTTTGCCGTTTCGAACTTAGGTCAAAATGGCGTGCGTGAAGATAGGGGATGCGAACGTTAGAACTTGCATTGGATCTCTCAAGAAACAACATATTGTGAGTCTAAAAATGATTTTTTCCAAAAAAATCACGAACGATAGATCATGTACCTATAGTTCAAACCGGACCCACTTCCTACCGCTTCGGCAGACATTTGTCTTTTTCACCCGGGAAGGACAGAAAGGTTTGAGATTCCCCGGTTGGGATATAGTTCAAGTAAGGTGGTCTAGTATTTTAGAAAAATGGGATGGTAGCATTCTGTAACTGCATTTTGGTGGCTGCTTCACAAAATGACCCGTCTTTTTTAGCTCGGAAAATGGAAATTGGCTTTTCCGAGCGACGAAAAGGAAAACTTCCTCTTGCAACATTGTTTTCCATCCCAGTATACACATGCATGCACAATATGGGCACTGTATCACAAACTATGTCACGATTCAACACATAACATCCGTCTCTTGGACCGAAAGCCATGAAACCTCGAACATGATAGGTCATTTTGTGAAGGTTTTTTCGAGACATAAGCAGTATACCAAGTTTGATATTTTTCCTTGCAACTATGTCACATAATATCACACCACGTGAAGGATTTACTTTGTTCGGACCTTTTTTGAATTTTTTATGCCTGTTTTGAATTTTTTGCCGTTTCGAACATAGGTCAAAACGGCGTGCGTGAATATAGGGGATGAGAATGTTAGAACTTGCATTGGATCTCTGAAGAAACAACATATTGTGAGTCTAAAAATGATTTTTTTCAAAAAATCACGAACGTTAGATCATGTACCTGTAGTTCAAACCGGACCCACTTCCTACCGCTTCGGCAGACATTTGTCTTTTTCATCCGGGAAGGACAGAAAGGTTTGAGATCCCCTGGATGGTATATAGTTCATGTAAGATGGTCTAGTATTTTATAAAAATGGGATGGTAGCATTATGTAACTGCATTTTGGTGGCTGCTTCACAAAACGACCCGTCTTTTTGAGCTCGGAAAATGGAAATTGGCTTTTCCGAGCGAAGAAAAGGAGAATTTCCTCCTGCAACATTATTCTCCATCCCAATATACACATGATGCACAATATGGGCACCGTATGACAAACTATGCCGCGGTTCAACACATAACATCCGTCTCTTGGACCGAAAGCCATGAAACCTCGAACATGATAGGTCATTTTGTGAAGGTTTTTTCGAGACATAATCAGTATACCAAGTTTGATATTTTTCCTTGCAACTATGTCACATAATATCACACCACGTGAAGGATTTACTTTGTTCGGACCTTTTTTGAAATTTTTATGCCCATTTTGAATTTTTTGCCGTTTCGAAGTTAGGTCAAAACGGCGTGCGTGAAGATAGGGGATGAGAATGTTAGAACTTGCATTGGATCTCTGAAGAAACAACATATTGTGAGTCTAAAAATGATTTTTTTCAAAAATTCACGAACGTTAGATCATGTACCTGCAGTTCAAACCGGACCCACTTCCTACCGCTTCGGCAGACATTTGTGTTTTTCATCCGGGAAGGACAGAAAGGTTTGAGATCCCTGGATGGGATATAGTTCATGTAAGATGGTCTAGTATTTTAGAAGAATGGGATGGTAGCATTCTATAACTGCATTTTGGTGGCTGCTTCACAAACCGACCCTTCTTTTTGAGATCGAAAACTGGAAATTGGCTTTTCCGAGCGACGAAAAGGAAATTTTCCTCCTGCAACATTGTTCTACATACCAATATACACATGCATGCACAATATGGGCACCGTATGACAAACTATGCCGCGATTCAACACATAACATCCGTCTCTTGGACCGAAAGCCATGAAACCTCGAACATGATAGGTCATTTTGTGAAGATTTTTTCGAGACATAATCAGTATACCAAGTTTGATATTTTTCCTTTCAACTATGTCACATAATATCACACCACGCGAAGGATTTACTTTGTTCGGACCTTTTTTGAATTTTTTTATGCCCGTTTTGAATTTTTTTCCGTTTCGAACTTAGGTCAAAACGGCGTGCGTGAAGATAGGGGATGAGAATGTTAGAACTTGCATTGTATCTCTGAAGAAACAACATATTGTGAGTCTAAAAATGATTTTTTTCAAAAAATCACGAACGTTAGATCATGTACCTATAGTTCAAACTGGACCCACTTCCTACCGCTTCAGCAGACATTTGTCTTTTTCACCCGGGAAGGACAGAAAGGTTTGAGATCCCCCGGTTGGGATATAGTTCAAGTAAGGTGGTCTAGTATTTTAGAAAAATGGGATGGTAGCCTTCTGTAACTGCATTTTGGTGGCTGCTTCACAAAATGACCCTTCTTTTTTATCTCAGAAAATGGAAATTGGCTTTTCCGAGCGAACAAAAGGAAAATTTCCTCCTGCGACATTGTTCTCCATCCCAATATACACATGCATGCATAATATGGGCACCGTATGACAAACTATGCCGCGGTTCAACACATAACATCCGTCTCCTGGACAGAAAGCCATGAAACCTTGAACATGATAGGTCATTTTGTGAAGGTTTTTTCGAGACATAATCAGTATACCAAGTTTGATATTTTTCCTTACAACTATGTCACATAATATCACACCACGCGAAGGATTTACATTGTTCGGACCTTTTTTGAATTTTTTATGCCCGTATTGAATTTTTTGCCGTTTCGAGCTTAAGTCAAAACGGCGTGCGTGAAGATAGGGGATGAGAATGTTAGCATCCGTCTCTTGTACCGAAAGCCAAGAAACCTCGAACATGATAGGTCATTTTGTGAAGGTTTTTCGAGACATAATCAGTATACCAAGTTTGATATTTTTCCCTGCAACTATGTCACATAATATCACACCACGCGAAGGATTTATATTGTTTGGACCTTTTATGAATTTTTTATGCCCGTATTGAATTTTTTGCCGTTTCGAACTTAAGTCAAAATGGCATGCATGAAGATAGGGGATGAGAATGTTAGCATCCGTCTCTTGGACCGAAAGCCATGAAACCTCGAACATGATAGGTCATTTTGTGAAGGTTTTTTTGAGACATAATCAGTATACCAAGTTTGATATTTTTCCTTGCAACTATGTCACATAATATCACACCACGCGGAGGATTTACATTGTTCGGACCTTTTTTGAATTTTTTATCCCCGTATTGAATTTCTTGCCGTTTCGAACTTAGGTCAAAACGGCGTCCGTGAAGATAGGGGATGAGAATGTTAGAACTTGCGTTGGATCTCTTAAGAAACAACATATTGTGAGTCTAAAATGTTTTTTTTTCAAAAAATCACGAACGTTAGATCATGTACCTGTAGTTCAAACCGGACCCACTTCCTGCCGCTTCGGCAGACATTTGTCTTTTTCACCCGGAAAGGACAGAAAGGTTTGAGATCCCCCGGTTGGGATATAGTTCATGTAAGGTGGTCTAGTATTTTAGAAAAATGGGATGGTAGCATTCTGTAACTGCATTTTGGTGGCTGCTTGACAAAACGACCCGTCTTTTTGAGCTCGGAAAATGGAAATTGGCTTTTCCGAGCGACGAAAAGGAAAACTTCCTCTTGCAACATTGTTCTCCATCCCAATATACACATGCATGCACAATATGGGTACCGTATCACAAACTATGTCACGATTCAACACATAACATCCGTCTCTTGGACCGAAAGCCATGAAACCTCGAACATGATAGGTCATTTTGTGAAGGTTTTTTCGAGACATAATCAGTATACCAAGTTTGATATTTTTCCTTGCAACTATGTCACATAATATCACACCACGCGAAGGATTTACTTTGTTCGGACCTTTTTTGAATTTTTTATGCCCGTTTTGAATTTTTTGCCGTTTCGAACATAGGTCAAAACGGCGTGCGTGAAGATAGGGGATGAGAATGTTAGAACTTGCATTGGATCTCTGAAGAAACAACATATTGTGAGTCTAAAAATCATTTTTTTCAAAAAAATCACGAACGTTAGATCATGTACCTGTAGTTCAAACCGGACCCACTTCCTACCGCTTCGGCAGACATTTTTCTTTTTCATCCGGGAAGGACAGAAACGTTTGAGATCCCCTGGATGGGATATAGTTCATGTAAGATGCTCTAGTATTTTAGAAAAATAGGATGGTAGCATTCTGTAACTGCATTTTGGTGGCTGCTTCACAAAACGACCCTTCTTTTTTAGCTCGGAAAATGGAAATTGGCTTTTCCGAGTGAACAAAAGGAAAATTTCCTCCTGCGACATTGTTCTCCATCCCAATATACACATGCATGCACAATATGGGCACCGTATGACAAACTATGTCGCGGTTCAACACATAACATCCGTCTCCTGGACCGAAAGCCATGAAACATCGAACATGATAGGTCATTTTGTGAAGGTTTTTTCGAGACATAATCAGTATACCAAGTTTGATATTTTTCCTTACAACTATGTCACATAATATCACACCACGCGAAGGATTTACATTGTTCGGACCTTTTTTGAATTTTTTATGCCCGTATTGAATTTTTTGCCGTTTCGAACTTAAGTCAAAACGGCGTGCGTGAAGATAGGGGATGAGAATGTTAGCATCCGTCTCTTGGACCGAAAGCCATGAAACCTCGAACATGATAGGACATTTTGTGAAGGTTTTTCCGAGACATAATCAGTATGCCAAGTTTGATATTTTTCCCTGCAACTATGTCACATAATATCACACCACGCGAAGGATTTATATTGTTTGGACCTTTTTTGAATTTTTTATGCCCGTATTGAATTTTTTGCCATTTCGAACTTAAGTCAAAACGGAGTGCATGAAGATAGGGGATGAGAATGTTAGCATCCGTCTCTTGGACCGAAAGCCATGAAACCTCTAACATGATAGGTCATTTTGTGAAGGTTTTTTTGAGACATAATCAGTATACCAAGTTTGATATTTTTCCTTACAACTATGTCACATAATATCACACCACGCGAAGGATTTACATTCTTCGGACCTTTTTTGAATTTTTTATCCCCGTATTGAATTTCTTGCCGTTTCGAACTTAGGTCAAAAACGGCGTGCGTGAAGATAGGGGATGAGAATGTTAGAACTTGCGTTGGATCTCTGAAGAAACAACATATTGTGAGTCTAAAATGATTTTTTTTCAAAAAATCACGAATGTTAGATCATGTACCTGTAGTTCAAACCGGACCCACTTCCTGCCGCTTCGGCAGACATTTGTCTTTTTCACCCGGAAAGGACAGAAAGGTTTGAGATCCCCCGGTTGGGATATAGTTCATGTAAGGTGGTCTAGTATTTTAGAAAAATGGGATGGTAGCATTCTGTAACTGCATTTTGGTGGCTGCTTCACAAAATGACCCGTCTTTTTGAGCTCGGAAAATGGAAATTGGCTTTTCCGAGCGACGAAAAGGAAAACTTCCTCTTGCAACATTGTTCTCCATCCCAATATACACATGCATGCACAATATGGGCACTGTATCACAAACTATGTCACGATTCAACACATAACATCCGTCTCTTGGACCGAAAGCCATGAAACCTCGAACATGATAGGTCATTTTGTGAAGGTTTTTTCGAGACATAATCAGTATACCAAGTTTGATATTTTTCCTTGCAACTATGTCACATAATATCACACCACGCGAAGGATTTACTTTGTTCGGACCTTTTTTGAATTTTTTATGCCCGTTTTGAATTTTTTGCCGTTTCGAACATAGGTCAAAACGGCGTGCGTGAAGATAGGGGATGAGAATGTTAGAACTTGCATTGGATCTCTGAAGAAACAACATATTGTGAGTCTAAAAATCATTTTTTTCAAAAAATCACGAACGTTAGATCATGTACCTATAGTTCAAACCGGACCCACTTCCTACCGCTTCGGCAGACATTTTTCTTTTTCATCCGGGAAGGACAGAAAGGTTTGAGATCCCCTGGATGGGATATAGTTCATGTAAGATGCTCTAGTATTTTAGAAAAATAGGATGGTAGCATTCTGTAACTGCATTTTGGTGGCTGCTTCACAAAACGACCCTTCTTTTTTAGCTCGGAAAATGGAAATTGGCTTTTCCGAGTGAACAAAAGGAAAATTTCCTCCTGCGACATTGTTCTCCATCCCAATATACACATGCATGCACAATATGGGCACCGTATGACAAACTATGTCGCGGTTCAACACATAACATCCGTCTCCTGGACCGAAAGCCATGAAACATCGAACATGATAGGTCATTTTGTGAAGGTTTTTTCGAGACATAATCAGTATACCAAGTTTGATATTTTTCCTTACAACTATGTCACATAATATCACACCACGCGAAGGATTTACATTGTTCGGACCTTTTTTGAATTTTTTATGCCCGTATTGAATTTTTTGCCGTTTCGAACTTAAGTCAAAACGGCGTGCGTGAAGATAGGGGATGAGAATGTTAGCATCCGTCTCTTGGACCGAAAGCCATGAAACCTCGAACATGATAGGACATTTTGTGAAGGTTTTTTCGAGACATAATCAGTATGCCAAGTTTGATATTTTTCCCTGCAACTATGTCACATAATATCACACCACGCGAAGGATTTATATTGTTTGGACCTTTTTTGAATTTTTTATGCCCGTATTGAATTTTTTGCCCTTTCGAACTTAAGTCAAAACGGAGTGCATGAAGATAGGGGATGAGAATGTTAGCATCCGTCTCTTGGACCGAAAGCCATGAAACCTCGAACATGATAGGTCATTTTGTGAAGGTTTTTTTGAGACATAATCAGTATACCAAGTTTGATATTTTTCCTTACAACTATGTCACATAATATCACACCACGCGAAGGATTTACATTCTTCGGACCTTTTTTGAATTTTTTATCCCCGTATTGAATTTCTTGCCGTTTCGAACTTAGGTCAAAAACGGCGTGCGTGAAGATAGGGGATGAGAATGTTAGAACTTGCGTTGGATCTCTGAAGAAACAACATATTGTGAGTCTAAAATGATTTTTTTTCAAAAAATCACGAATGTTAGATCATGTACCTGTAGTTCAAACCAGACCCACTTCCTGCCGCTTCGGCAGATATTTGTCTTTTTCACCCGGAAAGGACAGAAAGGTTTGAGATCCCCCGGTTGGGATATAGTTCATGTAAGGTGGTCTAGTATTTTAGAAAAATGGGATGGTAGCATTCTGTAACTGCATTTTGGTGGCTGCTTCACAAAATGACCCGTCTTTTTGAGCTCGGAAAATGGAAATTGGCTTTTCCGAGCGACGAAAAGGAAAACTTCCTCTTGCAACATTGTTCTGCATCCCAATATACACATGCATGCACAATATGGGCACCGTATCACAAACTATGTCACGATTCAACACATAAAATCCGTCTCTTGGACCGAAAGCGATGAAACTTCGAACATGATAGGTCATTTTGTGAAGGTTTTTTCGAGACATAATTAGTATACCAAGTTTGATATTTTTCCTTGCAACTATGTCACATAATATCACACCACGCGAAGGATTTACTTTGTTCGGACCTTTTTTGAATTTTTTATGCCCGTTTTGAATTTTTTGCCGTTTCGAACTTAGGTCAAAACGGCGTGCGTGAAGATAGGGGATGAGAATGTTAGAACTTGCATTGGATCTCTGAAGAAACAACATATTGTGAGTCTAAAAATGATTGTTTTCTAAAAATCACGAACGTTAGATCATGTACCTGTAGTTCAAACCGAACCCACTTCCTACCGCTTCGGCAGACATTTGTCTTTTTTATCCGGGAATGACAGAAAGGTTTGAGATCCCCTGGATGGGATATAGTTCATGTAATATGGTCTAGTATTTTAGAAAAATGGGATGGTAGCATTCTGTAACTGCATTTTGGTGGTTGTTTCAAAAAACGACCCGTCTTTTTGAGCTCGGAAAATGGAAATTGGCTTTTCCGAGCGACGAAAAGGAAAATTTCCTCCTGCAACATTGTTCTCCATCCCAATATACACATGCATGCACAATATGGGCACCGTATGACAAACTATGCCGCGATTCAACACATAACATCCGTCTTTTGGACCGAAAGCCATGAAACATCGAACATGATAGGTCATTTTGTGAAGGTTTTTTCGAGACATAATCAGTATATCAAGTTTGATATTTTTCCTTGCACCTATGTCACATAATGTAACATCCCTAAAATCATGTTTCAAACTCATGCATATCATCCATGCAACCATGATCATATGATCTTCATTTCAAATAAAACATTTCAAAACAGAAACATTTATGCTTAATATGTAATGTAAGTGTGCTCTAGCCTTAATGCTATCTTCCAAGGAGAAGAATACTTATTTTTGGTTCAGTAAAGGTTTGAAATTCAAACTTATGAACTCTCAAAAGTTTGAACAAGTTTCAACACAGATGAGAAATAAAACCAATATTATGCCTATTGAATATATATCAAAAAGGCTTGGTTTTATTTTTATTTCACTTGATCAAAGTGTTTGGATTGGACAGTGATGTTTGACACACATTTGAATGCAAGGTTTGCAGTATAAAAACCTAGAGAAGATTTGAATTCAAACTCATTTGATTTAGATTTGAAAATCATTCCAGAAAATCAAAACAGAAAAAGAAAAGAAGAAAAGAAATAGAAAAGGGCCAGCGCTACCTATCTGTCCCAATTGCTAATCCAGCCCACTAAGCCCACCCGGGGTCTTCCTCTCTCTCGCTCACCCGCAGACACACCCCCCAGGTCACTGACTGCACGACCCCACCCCCTCGCTGTTTAAATCGCTGACGAGTGGACCCTGCGACCACGTCGCCTTCGTCGTCAATCACGCACGCCTGCGAAGCTCGCTCCGCCGTTACCTCGCCGCTGTTACTGCGCGCTTAATTGCCATTGATATGCCGCGAGATCCTCGCCCCCGCTCTGGCTATAAGATCCCCTCTGCACCGCGGCCATTTCCCCTCACCTAGCGCCACCTCTACGCCCCCAGGCTGCCCGCAATTGCCCCTACACCGCCGCAGACAGAACAACTCTGGCGGGCGATTCCGGTAAGCTCCGACCTCCCCTCTGTCTCTGGTTGAAACGAGCATGACCACCATGTCCTTGTGCATCTGCTAACACCTATGGCTTGCCTGCTCGTGACCCAGGTCGCCGTCTTTGTTCACGCCCGCAACCTCCAGAGCCGCCGCTCAACTCCGACGAGCAATAGCGGTAATAACCGTGTGCCCCTTGCCTTCCCTTTGGTATTGTCCTGTTCGCCAGACCCTTGTGCGTCTCCTAAACCATTTGGCTTGTGCTAGGTCGACGCAGAGCCTCGGCAACGACCTCGACATCAAGCAACAGACGCCGCCCGCAACTCCGACGAGCTCCAGCGACTGTGTCCGTGCGTCCCTTGCCAAGCCGTCGCCAGGTTGAGCATCAGCACATCGTCGTGTTTCTGGTAAGCGTCTCCGACGACCCCCTAGCCATCTGTAGCACCGCGCCGCCATAGGCAGAGATCGCCGCCGCCAGTAGCCACCGCCAGCGCCGCCCAGCTTTGGTCGTTTGATCCAGGGCCGTTGGATCTGGATCCAGCGTGCGTGATTAGATCACTTAACGAACAGTTATGAGTAGATCTGGGCCATGCAGATTATGTTGATCTAACGGCTCAGAAGCATGATCCAACGCGAAGCGGTACGGGCCAATTAGATTAAGATGCGTGGCAGTGGTTTAGATTTAAAAACTGGATTTGAATCTATTAGATGTTCAAATTTGTTTTGGCTATAACTTTTGATTCCCATGTTAGAATTTGACAAATTTTATATCAATGGAATCAGGAGAGCAGGACATTTCTAAATATGCAATGTGTTTAATGTTTTGCTTCTGTTAAAATGGTTTTATTTGCAGAAACTTGTGTAGGCTAATTTGAGTATATGAAATGTTTAGGAAATGTTTTAGGGTTTAAATAAATGTTGTTTGGCAAGTTTTTAACTTGTTAATGAACCAGTACTGTATACTTGCTTGGTTGAGTTTTAAAAATTATCACATATCATTTTGCATGCATGCATATATTTTTGATTGTATATGTTTTGTATGTGATTTGTTGCTATAATTCTTTGTGTAGATTTTGGTGATAGTGATTGTGATTGTGAAGAGTGTAACTACTCTCCAAACTACCAAGGCAAGTGGTACTTCATGAATATTTTTATCCCTCTGTTTTTACTAAGCATTAGAAATATTTTGTTAGACTTGCATGTTATATTTTGCTTATATGCCATGTTGGGAAATCCTAGTAGTTGTAGAATTGCTAGAAAATTTCTAAGTTAAGATACTATCTATGCCATGCTTAGCCTATCTAGTAGCAACCAAGGGTTGGTGAAATATATACATGCTATGATGAAAATATTTCTAAGTCCTTTGGACTTGTGATTTGCCTAATAAAACAACTAAGTAAATGAAACACCTGGGTGGAATGGAAGGAACGGTTTGTGTTGAGTGGTCACACAAGGCCAGGGGACTAGTGAACCTTGTATATCTCACTTGTGGAAAGCCACCAAGGAACAAAGAGATTTTAGAGGCCAAGTGTTGAGAAGCTTATAGTGCAGCCACTTGGCAATATGGGCTCTGCCTGGATCATATAGGTTGCTAGAACTTAGTCATTTGGACAGTTGGTGGTAGTGGGAATGATAGGTTGGAACGCGTCCATTTGGTCTAAGGGAAGGCTTCTGAAAGGTCCTGTCTTGGTGAAAATCAAGTCTGGTGGGGAAAGTGCACAACCTCTGCAGATGGAAAAATCTAAGTACTTAGCCATGTCCCTGGAAAAGGACAACTTGAGCATCAAGACATGGAAGCTATCAAGAATCTCCTCATTCCAATTTCTAAGTAAAACTTGTGGGTGAACAAGGGTGAAGGACCTCAATGTCTATTGGTGGTTCCTTGGGAAAAGTTTTGACAAAGAAAAACTTAGTGGTTTCAACTAATAGGCAAAACCTATTTTGAGCAAAGCAAGCCAAGCTACACTTAGCCAAATTGCATATAGTATCTAGTCCACCTAAATTATACTAAGGTATCACTTGCCAGTACTATTCCAATGTATTGACCCACTGTGGCTGTAACTTGTGATGTTGCAGGTTACTCTGATGAGGATTAGGAGTCATGAGTCTACACTCAACATGTTTGCCTGTGGCACATGAACATGAAGACTTCTATTTATTTACTTATTCAAACTCTTGTACTAGGCCTGTGGCCTTGGAGTTGTAAAGACTATGTTTGTCTCTGGAATGACTGTAATAATGACCTTTGTATTTGTGTACTTCATCTTAAACTGTGGATGCTAGCATTGATCCAGGGACTAGCATTGCAATCACAGGGATCCTTTTCCTTTATAAAGGAGGGATCTTACAGATGGTATCAGAGCACTGTGTTGCCTGTAGGATTATGACCCTAGGATTGGAAACCACTAAGGAAAAATCTTCAGCAACTTCTACACTTGTCTATTCCTCTCGTAAACTTTTCTAATCTTCTTTCTCATCTCTATTTGTAGATGAACTCCATCAACGAAGCCGTCAGGAAAGGACCACTCATGACAATGACCTTGGAGTGTGAGACAGAATTTCCCAAGGTTCTCAAGGACCTCATGGTTGCATTAGAGATACAAGGTGCAGCTGTGTACAAAGGGTTTCCTGTGATGGATGAAGGAGTTGAATACTGGTGGGTGCAACTTCACTTGTATAAAAACAAGGAAGACAACCACATGGAAAATGGATTCTGCATGTTCACCAATTCAGTGGTGCACACTACATTCTTTGAATCAGCAAGGGATGCAGCTTGGAAGACCATCAAAGAAGTTGGTGATAGAGTCAAGTGCAGAATGATCAACCTCCAAAGTGACCTAAAGAAAGAAAAGAAACGTACCCAAGAGTTGGAGGCTACCAACCAAACCTTAAGAGGAGACATTATAGACTTAGTGATGGAGTCATGTGAGCAAGATAGACTGATTGCTTCTAGAAACATTGTGTTAGCCAACAGATCCAATGAGATAGGATTGTAAACGTACTTCGTTAGTTGGACCACCACTTATCACCTTATTTTCCAAATGTTGCTTTAAAATAACTTGAACCTTGGTTGTTGTAATGGATCCATGTGTGCCATGACTTGTGTGTTTTGATTTCCAAGGATATCTATGTGATGTTTTGCCTTGTGTTTTATGTTTAATTGTGTTGTTCTAACTTTTTCTATATTATAAATAGATGCCTACTGTTACCATCAGCACTATTGAGGAGTTCCAGGGAACTCGCTTTGGTCCTCGTATTGTTGAGCTTACTACTTTGCTCAATCTCCCTCTTCCTACCATCATGGTGCTTCCCCTCAGCAAGTTTGAGAGGAAAGACCTTTGGGGCTTCAAGGTCAACCAGCCCGGACGCCAGGCAGAGCCTACCACAGAGGCCATCGTCTTCAAGATCATGCACGATGACAAGGAGAGAGGCCTTGAGGTAGTCATGCAGGATCTGATAGGACGTCTGCTAGGGAGACACTCTCGACAGGTTAGAGGTACTCACTTTCACGTCTTTGGTACACGTGATGAGGATGGAGAGTCCGTCGACTTCGAGGACACTTTGAGGGAGACAGCAGAGCCCATTCGTCTATACCTCCAGGACTTAGAGGCTCTCATTAGGCACATGGATTCTGATAGGACCAACGTCATGCTCAACAATGACGAACTTCAGGTGCAGCTTCGCGAGAAGGACAAGCTCTTCGCGGAGCAAGATGAGATAGTCAAGGAGATGGAGGCGAAGTTCGAGAGCCAGGACAGAAAGTTCAAGAGTCAGGAGAGGCGAGTCCAGGATAGGAACAAGAAGATCCGGGACATGACTGAAGAACTGCAGGCCAAGGACTTCGAGCTCGAGCATCAGCAGACGGTGATTGAGAGGCTTCGTTCTGAGAGGAGGGCTCTCAAAGCCAAGATAGAGACCTTGACCACCAGCGTCGAGGAATACAAGACCGCGATGGAGAACGCGGGTCTTACCTTTGTCGAGGAGGAGGTTGATGCCGAGGAGTAGATTTGATTACTCATTTATCCTTTATTATCATACTTGTCATTGAGAACTTGTTATTTGACCATCCAACATGTGGATGGCTTGTTATTTGTGTGTGTTTTACTTTGCGAACTTGTTATCTAGTTGTTGAACCTTTATCCTTTTGTTGCAAGTTTTGTGTTTGTTTATGTGATGTATTGTGCATGAAAGCATCTATGGGTATCTCATTCTTGTCTCTATTGAACAAACCACATATGCGTCCTCGTCGTGCAAATCCCAACCCCAACAACAACAACAACAACAACAACAACATCACTCCAGAAATGCAGCAAATGATGACCGCTCAAACTCAGCTAATGCAAATGATGATGACGCTCATCCATAACCAAAACAACAACAACAACAACAATAACAACAACAACAACAACCCACCAGGTTTCGACATGCTTACCAGGTTCTTGAGATTGAGGCCAGCAAAGTTCTCAGGAACAACTGATCCCATGGTGGCCAATGATTGGCTACGCTCTGTGAACAAGGACTTGGTAATTGTGGGCTGTACTGATGCAGAAAAGGTCAGGTTTGCAGCACATTTGCTGGAAGGACCAGCCGCCACTTGGTGGGATAACTTCCAGATCACCACTCCCATAGAAGATGTGACATGGGCTATCTTTGATGATGGCTTTCGTACTGCTCATATCTCATCTGGAGTGATGAGTCTGAAAAAGAAGGAGTTTCATAACCTGAAGCAGCGCCACCGCATCGTGGCTGAGTATATTGAGGAGTTCAACAATCTAGCGCGTTACGCACCGGATGAAGTTGATACTGATGCTAAGAGGAAAGAAAAGTTCCTCGAAGGGTTGAATGATGAGCTGAGCCTGCAGTTGGCTGTGGCATATGTTCCGACATACCAGTCTCTTTGTGATAAGGCTGTTGTTTTGGAGAACAAAATGAAGCAAGTTGAGAGCAGGAAGAAAAAGCACTCGGACAAGCACAGCTCGGGATCGTCTCACAAACGTTCCCATTATGATGACAGCGGAAGCTCAGGATCCCACAAGCATGGGAAATTCAACAAGCACCACAACCGTCATGACAACAAGCATCACCGTAGTCATGACAATGACAAGTACAAGAACCACAAGGGTGGATATAAGAGCCACCACAGTGGGAATGGAAGTGGCAGTAGAAGCCAGCCTGTCAAGAAGGACATTAGTCAGGTTGAATGCTTCAAGTGCAAGAAGATGGGGCATTATGCAAATGAATGCCCAGAAAAGAAAGTTGAAGGACCTAACAAGCCCAACCCTTTTCAGAAGGGACAAGTGAACCACATCAATGTGGAGGAAATTTATGAGGAGCCTGATGCTGTTGCTGGTAAGTTCAAACTCAATTCTGTTCCAGCATTTGTTCTCTTTGATACTGGTGCATCTCATTCATTCATATCAAGAGCATTTTTTTGAAAGAAATGAACTACCGGTAGAAACTATTGGGTGTCCTATAAAAGTAAGTTCTCCTGGCGGAGAAATGATAGTGAATTCAGGATGTCATGATCTAGTCATAGAGTTTGGGAAGTATAAGTTTCCTGTTATCTTGATAATTCTAAACTCCCAAGGATTGGATGTCATTTTGGGAATGGACTGGATGATTAAGCACAAGGGAGTGATAGATTGTGCCAACCATACTGTCTCACTCACAACTCCAGAAAATAAAAGGATTAGATTCAAGACCAACTTTGAAGCAAGAAGGGGTATGCTAAATTCTCTTAAGGGGGTTAGCATAGGCAGTGTGCCAATTGTGAGTGAGTATCCGGATGTGTTTCCGGAAGAATTGTCGGGAATGCCACCAGATAGAGATGTGGAATTCCTTATTGACTTGCTACCCGGATCTGGACCAATAGCAAAGAGACCGTACAAGATGTCAGTGGATGAACTGAAAGAACTCATGAAACAACTAGGAGAGCAGTTGCATAAAGGATTTATTCAACCCAGTTCTTCATCTTGGGGAGCCCTAGTGTTGTTTGTGGAAAAGAAAGATAGAAGTCAAAGATTATGCATAGATTACCGTTCACTCAATGAGGTGACTATCAAGAACAAATACCCTTTGCCTAGAATCAATGACTTGTTTGATCAGCTAGAAGGAGCTTGTGTGTTCTCAAAAATAGATCTCCGGTCGGGCTATTTTCAACTCAAGATAAGAGAACAAGACATACCTAAAACAACTTTCACTACAAGGTATGGATTGTATGAGTATACCGTGATGCCATTTGGTTTGACCAATGCTCCAGCATACTTTATGAATATGATGAACAAGGTGTTCATGGAATTCCTTGATAAGTTTGTTGTCGTTTTCATCGATGACATTTTGATCTACTCCAAGAGCAAGGAAGAACATGAAGGACATTTGCGTTTGATACTTGAGAAACTTAGAGAGCATAAATTGTATGCCAAATTCAGCAAGTGTGAATTCTGGTTGAATGAAGTCGGATTTCTTGGACATGTTATGACAAAGGATGGTGTAGCAGTTGATCCTGCTAAAGTTTCAGTTGTAACTGAATGGAATCTCCCAAGTCAGTGAAAGAAGTTCGTAGTTTCCTTGGCTTAGCAGGTTATTACAGAAGGTTCATTGATAATTTATCCATGGTAGCTAAGCCTATGACAGAATTGCTAAAGAAAGACAAGAAATTTTCTTGGACTGAAGGTTGTGAACTCAGCTTTCAGGAATTGAAGAAAAGACTTGTGACAGCACCAGTATTGTGTTTGCTAGACTTGGAAAAAGATTTCCAAGTATATTGTGATGCATCTCATCATGGTTTAGGTGCAGTACTTATGCAAGAAGGGAAAGTTGTGGCTTATGCCTCAAGACAACTCAAAACTCATGAAGTGAACTATCCTACTCATGATTTAGAGTTAGCCTCTGTTGTCCATGCACTCAAAACATGGAGACACTATCTTTTGGGAAAGTGTTGTGAAGTGTTCACAGACCACAAAAGTTTGAAGTATATCTTCACCCAGAAGGAAATTAATATGAGACAAAGAAGATGGCTAGAACTCATCAAGGACTATGACTTAAGTTTGCAATACCATCCCGGTAAAGCAAATGTTGTAGCGGATGCTTTGAGCCGTAAGGTTTTTGTGAATGGCCTAACCAAGGGTGAATTGCCCGATGATTTGTGTGCCCAATTTAGAAATCTCAGATTGGAGATTGTGCCTGAAGGACATCTCATGTCTTTGGATGTTCAACCCACTTTGTTAGACAAGATCAAAGAAGCCCAGAAGATTGATAAGGACATTGAAGAGATTAAAGGAAAAATTGGCAAAGGAAAAGCTAAAGGGTTCCATGAAGACGAATAGGGTACTTTATGGCATGGGAAACGTATCTGTGTTCCACAAGATCCGGAGCTTCGGAAACTGATTTTGCGAGAAGCACACAACTCACTGTATTCCATTCATCCGGGTAACACCAAGATGTACATGGATATGAAAGAAAGATTTTGGTGGAATAATCTCAAGAAGGACATCGCCGAACATACTGCTTTGTGTGATGTGTGTAGTAGAGTGAAAGCGGAACATCTGAAACCAGCCGGTTTGCTTCAACCACTACATATTCCTGATTGGAAGTGGGACAAGATTGGTATGTATTTCATTACCGGATTACCAAGGACTCGGTCAGGATACGATTCTATTTGGGTAGTAGTGGATCGCCTAACTAAAGTGGCTCATTTCATACCCGTGAAGACAACCTATACAAGTGCTAAGTTGGCCAAAATCTACATGAGTAGAATTGTATGTCTACATGGAGTGCCCAAGAGTATTGTGTCTGATAGGGGAACTCAGTTCCCTTCCCATTTTTGGAGACAACTACATGAGTCATCGGGAACCAGGTTGGAATTCAGCACTTCATTTCATCCTCAAACTGATGGACAGACAGAAAGAACTAATCAGATTCTTGAAGACATGTTGAGGGCATGTGCCCTAGACTATGGAGCCAGTTGGGATGAAAGTCCGCCTTACGCAGAATTTTCTTATAACAACAGCTATCAAGCCAGCATTGCGATGGCACCATTTGAGTTTCTCTACGGGAGAAAGTGTACCACCCCATTGTTATGGAATGGTGTGGGAGAAAGAAGTTTGTTCGGACCAGAACTTATCAAAGAAGCCGAAGAGAAGGTCAAGTTGGTTAAGGACAGATTGAAGATAGCACAGTCCCGACAGAAAAGCTACGCAGATCCTAAGCGTAGAGAAGTCACCTACGAAGTTGGTGATAGAGCTTACCTTAGAGTGTCACCACTTCGTGGAGTGAAGAGGTTTGGAGTCAAAGGAAAGTTGGCCCCAAGATATGTTGGACCATTCAAGATTCTGAGTCGCAAAGGAGAAGTTGCTTATGAAATTCAATTACCGGAGTCTTTTTCAGCTGTCCATAATGTGTTTCATGTGAGTCAACTTAAGAAATGTCACCCAGAAATGGAAGAAATTTCTTTGAAGGATACCATACCTTTGGAGGAGGTCCAATTGGAAAGTGACCTCACTTATGAAGAGAAACCTATCAAGATACTTGAGACTGCAGAAAGAGTCACACGGACTAAGACTATCAAGTTTTGCAAAGTTCAGTGGAACCATCATTCTGAAGAAGAAGAAGCAACATGGGAAAGAGAAGATGATCTTCGGAAAGACCACCCTCACCTATTTGCTAGCCAATCAGAATCTCGAGGGCGAGATTCACCTTAAGGGGGTTAGATTTGTAACATCCCTAAAATCATGTTTCAAACTCATGCATATCATCCATGCAACCATGATCATATGATCTTCATTTCAAACAAAACATTTCAAAACAGAAACATTTATGCTTAATATTTAATGTAAGTGTGCTCTAGCCTTAATGCTATCTTACAAGGAGAAGAATACTTGTTTTTGGTTCAGTAAAGGTTTGAAATTCAAACTTAGGCACTCTCAAAAGTTTGAACAAGTTCCAAAACAAATGAGAAATAAAACCAATATTATGCCTATTGAATATATATCAAAAAGGCTTGGTTTTATTTTTATTTTCACTTGATCAAAGTGTTTGGATTGGACAGTGATGTTTGACACACATTTGAATGCAAGGTTTGCAGTATAAAAACCTAGAGAAGATTTGAATTCAAACTCAATTGATTTAGATTTCAAAATCATTCCAGAAAATCAAAACAGAAAAAGAAAAGAAGAAAAGAAATAGAAAAGGGCCAGCGCTACCTATCTGGCCCAATTGCTAATCCAGCCCACTAAGCCCACCCGGGGTCTTCCTCTCTCTCGCTCACCCACAGACACACCCCCCAGGTCACTGACTACACGACCCCACCCCCTCGCTATTTAAATCGCTGACGAGTGGACCCTGCGACCACGTCGCCTTCGTCGTCAATCACGCGCGCCTGCGACGCTCGCTCCGCCGTTACCTCGCCGTTGTTACTGCGCGCTTAATTGCCATTGATACGCCACGCGATCCTCGCCCCCGCTCTGGCTATAAGATCCCCTCTGCACCGCGGCCATTTCCCCTCACCTAGCGCCACCTCTATGCCCCCAGGCTGCCCGCAATTGCCTCTACACCGCTGCAGACAGAACAACTCCGGCGGGCGATTCCGGTAAGCTCCGACCGCCCCTCTATCTCTGGTTCAAATGAGCGTGACCACCATGTCCTTGTGCATCTGCTAACACCTATGGCTTGCCTGCTCATGACCCAGCTCGCCGTCTTCGTTCATGCCCACAACCTCCAGAGCCGCCGCTCGACTCCGACGAGCAATAGCGGTAAGAACCGTGCGCCCCTTGCCTTCCCTTTGGTACTGTCCTGTTCGCCAGACCCTTGCGCGTCTCCTAAACCATCTGGCTTGTGCTAGGTCGATGCAGAGCCTCGGCAGCGACCTCGACATCAAGCAACAAACGCCGCCCGCAACTCCGATGAGCTCCAGCGACTGTGTCCATGTGCCCCTTGCCAAGCCGTCGCCAGGTTGAGCATCAGCACGTCGTCGCGTTTCTCGTAAGCGTCTCCGATGACCCCCTAGCCATCTGTAGCACCGCGCCGCCGTAGGGAGAGCTCGCCGCCGCCAGTAGCCACCGCCAGCGCCGCCCAGCTTTGGTCGTTTGATCCAGGGTCGTTGGATCTGGATCCAACGTGCGAGGTTAGATTACTTAACGAACCGTTACGAGTAGATCTGGGCCATGCAGATTATGTTGATCTAACGACTCAAAAGCATGATCCAACACAAAGCGGTACGGACCAATTAGATTAAGACGCGTGGCAGTGGTTTAGATTTAAAAACTGGATTTGAATCTATTAGATGTTCAAATTTGTTTTGGCTATAACTTTTGATTCCCACGTTAGAATTTGACAAATTTTATATCAATGGAATCAGGAGAGCAATCCCTTTCTAAATATGCAATGTGTTTAATGTTTTGCTTATGTTAAAATGGTTTTATTTGCAGAAACTTGTGTAGGGCTAATTTGAGTATATGAAATGTTTAGGACATGTTTTAGGGTTTAAATAAATGTTGTTTGGCAAGTTTTTAACTTGTTAATGAACCAGTACTGTATACTTGCTTGGTTGAGTTTTAAAAATCATCACATATCATTTTGCATGCATGCATATATTTTTGATTGTATATGTTTTGTATGTGATTTGTTGCTATAATTCTTTGTGTAGATTTTGGTGATAGTGATTGTGATTGTGAAGAGTGTAACTACTCTCCAAACTACCAAGGCAAGTGGTACTTCACGAATATTTTTATCCCTATATTTTTACTAAGCATTAGAAATATTTTGTTAGACTTGCATGTTATATTTTGCTTATATGCCATGTTGGGAAATCCTAGTAGTTGTAGAATTGCTAGAAAATTTCTAAGTTAAGATACTATCTATACCATGCTTAGCCTAGCTAGTAGAAACCAAGGGTTGGTGAAATATATACATGCTATGATGAAAATATTTCTAAGTCCTTTGGACTTGTGATTTGCCTAATAAAACAACTAAGTGAATGAAACACCTGGGTGGAATGGAAGGAATGGTTTGTGTTGAGTGGTACACAAGGCCAGGGGACTGGTGAACCTTGTGTATCTCACTTGTGGAAAGCCACCCAGGAACAAAGAGATTTTAGAGGCCAAGTGTTGAGAAGCTTCTAGTGCAGCCACTTGGCAATATGGGCCTTACCTGGATCATGTAGGTTGTTACAACTTAGCCATTTGGACATTTGGTGGTAGTGGGAATGATAGGTTGGAACGCGTCCATTTGGTCTAAGAGAAGGCTTCTAAAAGGTCCTGTCTTGGTGAAAATCAAGTCTGGTGGGGAAAGTGCACAACCTCTGCAGATGGAAAAATCTAAGTACTTAGCCATGTCCCTAGAAAAGGACAACTTGAGCATCAAGACATGGAAGCTATCAAGAATCTCCCCATTCCAATTTCTAAGTAAAACTTGTGGGTGAACAAGGGTGAAGGACCTCAATGTCTATTGACGGTTCCTTGGGAAAAGTTTTGACAAAGAAAAACTTAGTGATTTCAACTAATAGGCAAAACCTATTTTGAGCAAAGCAAGCCAAGCTACACTTAGCCAAATTGCATATAGTATCTAGTCCACCTAAATTATACTAAGGTATCACTTGCCAATACTATTCCAATGTATTGACCCACTGTGGCTATAACTTGTGATGTTGCAGGTTACTCTGATGAGGATTAGGAGTCATGAGTCTACACTCAACATGTTTGCCTGTGACACATGAAGATGAAGACTTCTATTTATTTACTTATTCAAACTCTTGTACTAGGCATGTGGCCTTGGAGTTGTAAAGACTATGTTTCTCTCTGGAATGAATGTAATAATGACCTTTGTATCTGTGTACTTCATCTTAAACTGTGGATGCTAGCATTGATCCAGGGACTAGCATTGCAATCACAGGGATCCTTTTCCTTTATAAAGGAGGGATCTTACACATAATATCGCACCACGCGAAGGATTTACATTGTTCGGACCTTTTTTGAATTTTTTATGCCCGTATTGAATTTTTTGTCGTTTCGAACTTAAGTCAAAATGGCGTGCGTGAAGTTAGGGGATGAGAATATTAGCATCCGTCTCTTGGACCGAAAGCCATGAAACCTCGAACATGATAGGTCATTTTGTGAAGGTTTTTTCGAGACATAATCAGTATACCAAGTTTGATATTTTTCCTTGAAACTATGTCACATAATATCACACCACGCGAAGGATTTACATTGTTCGGACCTTTTTTGAATTTTTATGCCCGTTTTGAATTTTTTGCCAACTTAGGTCAAAATGGGTTGCGTGAAGATAGGGGATGAGAATGTTATAACTTGCATTGGATCTCTGAAGAAACAACATATAGTTATTCTAAAAATGATTTTTTTCAAAAAATCACAAACGTTAGATCATGTACCTGTAGTTCAAACCGGACCCACTTCCTATCGCTTCGGCAGACATTTGTCTTTTTCACCCAGGAAGGACAGAAAGGTTTGAGATCCTCTGGTTGGGATATATTTCATGTAAGATGGTCTAGTATTTTAGAAAAATGGGATGGTAGCATTCTGTAACTGCATTTTGGTGGCTGCTTCACAAAACGACCCATCTTTTTAAGCTCGGAAAATGGAAATTGGCTTTTCCAAGCGACGAAAAGGAAAACTTCCTCCTGCAACATTGTTCTCCATCCCAATATACACATTCATGCACAATATGGGCACCGTATCACAAACTATGCCGCGATTCAACACATAACATCTGTCTCTTGGACCGAAAGCCATGAAACCTCGAACATGATAGGTCATTTTGTGAAGGTTTTTTTGAGACATAATCAGTATACCAAGTTTGATATTTTTCCTTGTAACTTTGTCACATAATATCACACCACGCGAAGGATTTACATTGTTCAGACCTTTTTTGAATTTTTATGCCCGTTTTGAATTTTTTGCCGTTTCGAACTTAGGTCAAAACGGCGTGCGTGAAGATAGGGGATGAGAATGTTAGAACTTCCATTGGATCTTTGAAGAAACAACATATTGTGAGTCTAAATATGATTTTTTTCAAAAAATCACGAACGTTAGATCATGTACCTGTAGTTCAAACCGGACCCACTTCCTACCGCTTCGGCAGACATTTGTCTTTTTCATCCGGGAAAGACAGAAAGGTTTGAGATCCCCTGGATGGGATATAGTTCATGTAAGATGGTCTAGTATTTTAGAAAAATGGGATGGTAGCATTCTATAACTGCATTTTGGTGGCTGCTTCATAAAACGTCCCATATTTTTGCGCTCGGAAAATGGAAAATGGCTTTTCCGAGCGACAAAAAGGAAAACTTCCTCCTACAACATTGTTCTCCCTCCCAATATACACATGCATGCACAATATGGGCACCGTATCACAAACTATGCCACGATTCAACACAAAAACATGCCCGTTTTCCCGCCATATCCAAACCGCTTACCGCCATGTTTTCCCGCCCTTTCCATCTGAAAGGTGCTTTTAATCCTGGTTGTAGCCACTAACCGGGACTAAAGATATTTCCCGCCATGTCCCACCGCTTGCCGCCATTTTTCTCGTCCTTTCCTTCTGAATGGTACTTTTAGTCCCGGTTGTAGCCACCAACCGGGACTAAAGATATTTCCCGTCATATCCCACCGCTTCCCGCCATGTTTTCCCACCCTTTCCCTCTGAACGGTGCTTTTAGTCCCAGTTGTAGCCACTAACCAGGACTAAATATATTGCCCGCTAGTTCCCCCCGTTTCCCGCCATGTTTTCCCGCCCTTTCCATCTATATATAGGATGACCACGCCATGGCTATCCATACATCCACACCTTCCTCTCTCACAACAATGGACATTGCCTAATGGGCCATTCTGACCATCCAGGAGACCGAGGCGCTGTTCGCTCCAACTACCCTTGCCCGCCGTGCTACCGGTCGCCCGCCGGCTGGATGCTGAGTGCTGGAGGGGTTCCTGTCCCTCCTGTGCCTCAAGGATCCGCCCGACAGGCGGCCATCACGAACCACTTATACCACGAGCTCACGCCGGAGCATCGGATGGATCCCCAGTGGGATCCCGACAACTACGACACCTGGAATGCCTTCTTCGCTAACCGGCGTGAAACAGAGCTCCCCAGGTACGAGGGTGACAGCCCATCCCCGGTGAACCACAATGAAGCCGGACGGCGTCTATGTTGGGCGAACCGTACTATCATCGGCGTGATGTGCTACATCGCCGGGGGAGACCATCCTCACTTGCGGTGCCAACAAGTCCACCTGCCACGGAGCCACAAGAAGGCCCCTCCCCCGGCCGGCGGTAGCTGCATCGTCTTCCAGGAGACTCCTCCCCTGCCTGCCATGAATCCGAGGCCGGAGTGGCAGGTACCCCCGATATATGCCATGGCTGGGCTGAGGATCTCCGGAGTGGCAGGTGACGATGATGATGATGATGATGACGATGACGAAGATGACCCTGAAGCTGCGTACTATAGGACTAGGCATGATTATGACTAAAGGGGGTGGCTTCAGTCCTCAGTGTTAGCTAGTCCCGGTTTGTCCCGGTTTGTCCTGATTTTTAATATTAAAAAATATCTAAGTGTTACCTAGTCTAGTGTTTTGGTACCTGCCTACAGCAATCTCAAAAATTCCTATTTGCCCCGTTTTGTCCCGTTTTTTGTCTGCAACCAACCGCCGAACGTCTTCATGTGTTCATCTCTAATCAACCTGGCAGACCACATCTTTCTGTAACCCTGGTAGACTTTCTGGATCGATTACCTTCTAGAAATTGCATTGAGGAACGAACATAGCTTCACAATGGGTATACTAACATTTTCCGGCATAAGCTCCCTCAAAGCAACCGGAATGAACTGCGTCATAAGCACATGACAGTCATAAGACTTCAGGTTCTGGAATATTTTTTCTGCCATATTTATTATTCCCTTTATATTGGACGAGAAGCCAGAAGGGATCTTGATACTACTCAGGCATTCAAAAAAGATTTCCTTCTCTTCCTTGGTAAGAGCATAGCTGGCAGTACCTTGAAACAGCTCTGGATACTTGCCTTCTCGGTCTTTCATACGTTGTTGGTCCTGCCGTGCTTCTGGTGTATCATTATTCTTTCCATACACGCCCAAGAAGCCTAGCAGTATCACGCAAACATTCTTCGTCACGTGCATCACGTCGATTCTAGAGCGGACCTCTAAGACTTTCCAACAGGGTAGCTCCCAAAATATAGATTTCTTCTTCCACATGGGTGCGTGTACGCCAGCGTCCTTCGGAACGGACTGTCCTCCAGGACCCTTTCCAAAGATTACTTTTAAGTCCTTCACCATATCAAATATAGCATCACCAGTATGACGGACATGCTTACTCCGGTGATCTACTTCACCATTCAAATGCTTGCCTTTCCTTCTTAGGGAATGCGTGGGCAGAAGAAAACGATGATTCCCTAGGTACACACTCTTCTTGCACTTATCCAAATAAATACTTTCAGTGTCATCTAAACGGTGTGTGCATGCATTGTATCCCTTGTTTATCTGTCCTAAAATGTTACTAAGAGCAGGCCAATCATTGATGGTTACGAACAACAATGCTCGTAGGTTAAATTCCGCATGTGTGTGCTCATCCCACACACGTACACCTTCTCCGTGCCACAGCTGTAAAAGTTCTTCAACTAATAGCCTTAATTAGGTACACATCAATATCGTTGCCGGGTTGCTTCGGGCCTTGGATGAGCACTGGCATCATAATGAACTTCCGCTTCATGCACAACCAAGAAGGAAGGTTATAGATACACAAAGTCATAGGCCATGTGCTATGATTGCAGCTCTGCTCCACAAAGGGATTCATGCCATCCGTACTTAGATCAAACCATAAGTTTCTTCTCGTTACCTTCAAAGTCCGGGTACTTTCTCTTAATTTTTCTCCACTGCGACCCATCAGCGGGGTGTCTCAACATCTTGTCTTTGTTACGGTATTCTTTATGCCATCGCAACAATTTGGCATGCTCTTCATTTCTGAACAAACGTTTTAGCCGTGGTATTATAGGAGTATACCACATCACCTTGGCGGGAACCCTCTTCCTCGGGCACTCCCCCTCAACATCACCAGGGCCATCTCGTCGGATCTTATACTGCAATGCAGTGCATACCCGGCATGCATCCAAATTCTCCTACTGCTCACCGCGGTAGAGGATGCAATCATTAATGCATGCATGTATCTTCTGTATCTCTAATCCTAGAGGGCAGACAACCTTCTTTGCTTCGTAATTACTGGCGGGCAGTTCGTTATCCTTTGGAAGAAGCTTCTTCATTATCTTCAACAACTTTTCAAATTCCTTGTCAGGCACACCGACCTCTGCCTTCCATTGCAGCAATTCCAGTGTGCTGCCTAGCTTTTTGTGGCCATCTTCGCAATTCGGGCACAACAATTTGTTGTGATCCTTTAACATCTGCTCAAATTTCAACCCCTCCCTTTCGCTATCACATTCTCCCTTTGCATCAGCAATGGCCCAACCAAGATCATCATCTGGCTCATATGATGCACGTTCTTCTGCTTCTTCTTCATCATTGTCTTCCATTGTAGTACCACCGTATTCAGGGGACATATGATAGCTGTCATCATTCTCTTCATCTTTGTTGTCTTCCATCATAACCCCTCTTTCTCCGTGCTTGGTCCAACAATTATAGCCAGACATGAAACCGGACCGAAACAAATGGCCATGAAGGACTCTTGAGGAAGAGTATTCCTTCTGATTCCGACACTCACCACATGGACAACACATAAAACCATTTCGCTTGTTTGCCTCTGCCACAACGAGAAAAGAACGCATGCCTTTAATGAACTTGTCAGAGATTCGGTAAGCGTACATCCATTGCCGTCTCATCTGCATTTTATAAGTTCATCAAACAAAATCACGATGCTAAGAGTAGTACTAGTCTAAAAATAAAATAACACATCGTATGCATCAAACAAGCATTTATTTAAAAACTTTCTACTACATCTTTAGTCCAGGTTGGACACACCAACCTGGACTAAAGGGGTTGCGGCAGGCTGGGGCCGACCTGAGCCCGTTTAGTCCCGAATGGTGTCTCCAACCTGGACTAAAGAACACTCCAATCGGGACTAAAAGTGGGTGACGACACTATATGTCGTGAGTGGAGACACTATGCCAGTGAGTGGCGACACTGTTTCAGTGGGTGGCGACACTATGACAGGGGTGTGTGTCAACATTATGTCATGAGTGTCGACACTATGTTGTGCTGCTTAATCTATAAATAGGCTTCCTTTTGAACTATCAACTGCAAGGAAGATCATGTGCGAGACCAAGGACACCACTATGGTGGAGCTTCTCGAAGATGTCTTAGGACCTCGTCCTTAGACATCTTCGAGGAGCTCGTCGTAGAGGCACTCCCTAATATGTGAAATTAGTTAGCTCCACCAGCATACTGATTTAGCTATAAAAGATATGAACTGAAAGATGGTGTGCGAGAGCAGGGACACCATTATGGCAGAGCTTCTCGAAGATGTCTTAGGATGTCTTGTCCTCAGACATCTTCGAGGAGCTCGCCATAGAGGCACTCCCTAATTTAATTTGGTAGCTCCTTGGCGTGTTCATGTTTTTGTTCTTTCTTGCTTAACTGGCCGATGATTAACTAAAATGCTAGGGCGCCACTATATATATGTGTGCCGTCATAGTTTTGGTACTTATTTTTGTTCCAATGGATTTTGTGACGACAGGTAGAATAAAGAAGAATATTTTGTTGCTCGACGGTGACATGATATGCACTGTGAACCGTTTGGATTTCAAGACAACGTGTCAAACCAAGATATGTAGATAGGATGAACTCATGTATCTATGTGCTTCGATGAATCAAATGAATTTCGAGAACTATATGGGCCAAATTAACCAGATATATAGAGATAGAATCCACACAAAATCTATTCATTTCTAGAGCATGAAATGAGCTAAAACAAGCAATGAGAGATGAAATGATGAAGTTGCTAACCTCTTAGGACCCTTGATAGATGTGGAGCCAAAAAATCTTCACAAATCTTGAGAAAAATTGGGAGGAACTCAAGCTTGAGGGGAGAAATTTGAGAGAGATGCTTGTGTGAGCTTGAAATGGCTCGGGCTGGAAAGGGGAAGAAGATATAGTCGGGGACTTTAGTTCCGGTTTGAGAAACAAACCGGGGCTAAAGGTCCACGCATCGGCTCTTTTCCAGCGCCAGACCCTTTAGCCCCGGTTTTTTAAACGAACCGGGACTAAAGTTTCCATACGAACCGGGGCTAATGTCTTGTGGACCCTGTGGACATTTTTAGCTGTTGGACCAGAGCATTAGTCCCGGTTTGTACCAGAACTGGGACTAATGCTCTGGACCAAAGGTCCATTTTCTACTTGTGCTGGGAATGAGATGGACATGAAGAGGTTCTCGACGGAGTTCTTTACCCTGAAGGTGAGTTATATATTCATGTGGGAGCTGGGAGGGTCTCTGAATTTGGTGTGAAGAATTAGTCTTGCGTGAAGAATTAAGGTTGTAAATTTTCTTGCTGCCGCAGTGCTATCACTCTTGTTATGTCTGATGCGGCGCCCCCACGGCTTGCCTGCCTTTGGCCGCTTCAGCCGCAATGCATTGTAGAGTCGCTAACATCAGCATGCTACATTCAGATCAAATACAAACAATAAGGTAGTCACTAATGTGTATTCCCTCTGTTTGGAAATATAAGATGTTTTAGGTTTATGAATGATATTTATCTAGACTCCTTTGATTCATTTGAACCTATACACTAAAAGGTGTATAAATACATCTTCTTCACAAACCTAAAACATCTTATATTTCTAAACGGAGGGAATAGCAATTAATGGGTATTGCCGCAGTTCTTTTCTCAATAACTCTTCCAGTTAAAAAAAACATTCCACGTTGGAAAGGCACACACACCACGTGCATACCTTATTACAGATTAAACAGTCAGGATCCAGCGCTCAGAAAACTGTGGAAGAGCACTGTGTTTCGTCTAGTGCGACGAGCTCTACAAGCAGGCTACACGGGTCTAGTCGGATATGCGGAAGGTGTGTGCGACACGCGCTTTATTTTGCCTCTCTGTACGCTAAGTCGTGAAGTGAATTTAAGCGGCGTGGCTGGAGCAGGTTTTTGGACGTCCGCGGCGACTTGCATAGTGACTGGCAAGGGCGAAACAAATACGAGGCAAAAGTAGTGGAGGCCACTCGTTCTTGGTTCCTTGCGACATGATATCTGCTAGTGCGTTCTCTAGGTTAAAGTGAGCGGAAAGGTTATGCTTCGAAGGTGGTGATGCAGGATAGCACATGTTGTAGCTGATAGTTTAATGCATTGCAGGATTCAGAGTCTCCAGGTATTAGCTTTTGTTGATTTCGAGTACTCCTCTTTTTACAAGAATTAAGCAAATACCAATGTCATCTATGTGGGTGTTATGGCAAGAGGTTGTAATTTATGGGGAGATCCCATAATCTGTATGCTCTATCATTACATGAATGATCTAGTTAATGAAAATATTATGGGCTTTCGATTAATGTATTCGTTCAGACCTCATCCTAGTTACTTATTTTCCAGATTTCCTCATATATTTCTATCTGTATGGTAGCCACTATGACAGTATGACTTGTGAGTCTGATAAGTACTATTTCAAATGCAAAGGATGGCAAAAAATTCTAGCATGCTGACTTACCTTTGACATGCCACCAAGGTAAGTGTACCTACAAATTTGTAAGTAAGTAATTAGTAGAATTCATTATCTTTCACTTGGCCACTTTATACTGAAAATGAAACTTAGAGTACTTTCCAGAACATAGTTTTCTTGTATGCAGAGGTATCGTTTAGAACTTTAGACCTTTATAAATTTTGAATGAGATCTTGGGATAAACATAAAAATGCTGGAGAAATATTTTTATAATGTTATAACTCATACTGTTTGCTAGATTTTGTGTACAAAATTAACTACTATGAAAAGATTTAGTGATCTGTCCTGTGCTGGATAGAATTGATGATTAAAATTGAATTATTTAAGACTTTAATGTCCAGATTTTCGCAATGTTGGATGGGCAAGTAATACCGAGTTATTTCTATTTTATTAACTGCTGTGCGATGTTTGAGCTTGTGTAAAGTGTGAGTATTACAGAGTTGTTTCTGTTTTATGAACTACCGGTGCTATGTTTCAGTTTGTAGTTCCTTTTTATTTTTATCTACATACCTTTGCATGATTTACCTCCTCGTTTCTAAGTCTACTCTTCTAAACTTAGGGACAAATAACAGAGAATGCTGATTTTTGTACAACTATATTATTTTTATTTAGAATCTCTTAATTCTCCAATAGATGTTTATCCACCTGGTGTCATTGCTCACAATTATATATAATTTCCTTGTTTGTATCAGGTAATGCATGTCATCGGTGTCCTCGCCATTTAAATCCATATAAGGAAGATGCAATAAAATAATTTGCACCTCAACAACATGATGAAAATATAGAACATTGAAAGGAACTTGTAGCTATGTAGATGACCACAATACATGTACCATGGTGGTGTTATTCTTTGAAGTTCAAACTGCTTGTGGCATATTGCAAACTCTTATTCTAGTGTGTTATGTGTACAAATATAATGTCATACTAGGTTATGTGAATATATCATTGTTACAACATCTTATTGTGTTATCTAAAATATTTCTGGAAAATGCATTTAATTTTAATATAACATCTTATTGTGATATTTGTAATATTCATGGAAAACATATTTATTTATTATTATTATTGTAATTAAAACCAGTGACATGCAGGATAATAGGCATGTCACTACAAAACCTCATAGCGTTGGGTCCTTTGATGGTAACCAATGACATGCATCTAGTTTGTCTGTCACTAGTATACATATACTAGTGACTGGCATGCGTAAATTCCTGTCACTAATAATATCATACTAGTTACTAGTCATCAGTGACAGGCGATTTGCCCGTCACTAATATGCTTTTTGAGCCTGTCACCGATAGCCTATTCTGAAGTAGTGTTTTTAGGGGGTATAGGTCTTGGGGTTAAGGCTTTAGGGGGTTAGGGTTTAGGGTTTAGGGTATTTTCAATAATGTTCGATCTTTCATGAATTAGAATGGTGTTAGTGCAATAAAATGAAAGTATCTCAAATTTTGATCTATAACGAGTGCATGATACGTGCTTGGTATAGGGCTTAGGGTTTAGGATTTAGGGAATTTTCAATAATGCTCGAGATTTCGTGAATTAGAATGGCGTTAGCGCAATTTAATGAAAGTATATCAAATTTTGATCATGATACCATCTTGCTTGGTTAGGGTTGTTTATGGGCCAAGGGTTTAGGGTTTTAGTATTGAGGGTTTAGGGTTTTGTTTTTTAGGGGTACTTTAGGGTTTAGGATTTTTTCAATAATATGTCCGAGCTTAGGGTAAGGGGTTGAGGGTACGTTTAGGGTTTTTAGGGGTTTAGGGTTTAGGGGTTAGGGTTTAGATAATTTTCAATAATAATGGTCAAGCTTTATTCCTATATTCGTCGAGTAGAATGGTGTTACCGAGTTAATAGAAGTATCTGAAAATTTTATCTATAAGTGTGCATGATAGCTGCTTGGTCAAGATTTAGGGGTTTAGTGTTTAGGGTTTTAGGGTTAGGCGTTTAGTGTTCAGGCTTTAGTGTTTAGGTATTTAGGGGTTTAATTTAGGGTTTAGGATTTTGGAAATTTTCAATAAAGTTCGAGCTTTATGTATATATTCATGGAATAGAATGACTTAGCAACAATTTAATAATGAAAGTATCTCAAATTTTGATCTATATATAAGTGCATGATACCTAATTGGTTAGGGTTGTTTATGGGCCGAGGGTTAAGGGTTTTAGTATTGAGTGTGTAGGGTTTTTTTTAGGGGTAGTTTAGGGTTTAATAATTTTTCAATAATATATGTTCGAGCTTAGGGTTAGGGGTCGAGGGGTTTAGAGTTTTTAGGGGGTATAGAGCTTAGGGTTAAGGCTTTAGGGGGTTGGTTTTACGGTATTTTCAATAATGTTCGAGCTTTCGTGAATAATTATGGCGTTAGTGCAATTGAATGAAATTATCTCAAATTTTGATCCATGACGAGTGCATGATACATGCTTGCTTGGTTTGGGTTATTTATGGGTCAAGGCTTTAGGGTTTTAGTATTCAGGGTTTAGGACTTTGGTTTTTTAAGGGTAGTTTAGGGTTTAGAAATTTTTCAATATGTCCGAGCTTAGGGTCAGGGGTTCAGGGTTTATGGTTTTTAGGGGTATAGGGATTAGGGTTTAGGCTTTAGGGAATTTTCCATAATGCTCGAGCTTTTGTGAATTAGAATGGCGTTAGCACAATTTAATGAAATTATATCAAATTTTGATCTATTTGCGTGATACGTGCTTGCTTGGTTAGGGTTGTTTACGGGTCGAGTGTTTAGGATTTTGTTTTTTAGGGGTAGTTTAGAGTTTAGGATTTTTTTCAATAATATGTCCGAGCATAGGGTAAGGGGTTAATGGCACATTTAGGGTTTTTAGGGGTTTAGGGATTAGGGCTTAAGGTTTAGGGGGTTAGGTTTAGGGAATTTTCATTAATGTTCAAGCTTTCATGAATTACAATGGCATTAGAGAAATTTAACGAAAGTATCACAAGTTTTGATCTATAAGTGCATGATACCCGCTTGGTCAGGGTTTAGGGTCGTAGGGTTTATGTTTTAGGATTTAGGGAACTTTCAATAATATTCAAACTTTATGCTCAGATTCGTCGAATGGAATGACGTTAGCATAATTTAATCAAAGTATATCACAAATGTTGATCTATAAGTCGATGATATATCTACTTTAGGGGTTTAGGGTTCAGGGAGTTTTCAATAATCTTTAATATTTATGCTTATATTTGTGGAACAGAATGGCGTTCCTGCATTTTAATGGACGTATCTTAAATTTGGATCTATAAGTGCATGATGAATTTTTTTAGGTGTACATGATATCTGCCTAGTTAGTGTTTAATGATTGGTTGAGGAGTTTAGGGTTTATTGTTTTTGAAGGAAATATGCCCTAGAGGCAATCATAGAGATGATTATATTTCTTATATATCCATGAGTTATTGTAATGTTCCTTGAATATCCATATCAGGCAACTTGTATTGATTGGCAATTATGTGAATTGTTTGTGAAACTCTTTACTTGTATGGTTATCCAAATAGTTGTCCCTAGTTGGAGTTCATGTGAGGACACACGTGAATATTAGACTAGCACATCGATTGGTTGATGACTATGTTTCGCAAGTCATAGACATGAAGATGTTAAACCAATAATGTAGACACATGTTATGAACATGGGGTTGGACTGACCCAACTTGAGACTAGCAATTAGACTTGCAGCTCTCTCTGCACATCGTGTATGTTTTTTCCTTAGACCTGAGATTGTCGCATGTACTTGAGATGTGGATCGACCTACTTTGGAGCTATCAGACGGTACTCCGTAACTGGGTAGTTATAAAGGTAGCTTTCGGGTTTGTCCTGAAGCATGCTGCAAGGCATGGTCAATCAAGATGGGATTTTCCCCTCTCTACTTGAGAGAGATATCTCTAGGGCCCTCGAGTGATCGGATCCAGAAATGTATGGCCATGCTACATAAGGTTAATAATTAACCTAGTAAAGGGATTCCAAATCACAGTATTGAGAAAGGGAGGTCAGCTAGGAGCTATACCAAATATCGTGAGGCAAAGGGAAAGACATGTACTAAACCTTGTGATGGTTCGTCCGATATGATCTCTGTATGCGTTTAGGAGTTGACATGTCTTGCTATAGGCTGCTACGAACTATTGACAAAATAAGTGTATTCGTGTCATGTCTATACGTATATGAACCTATAGGGTCACACAATTAAGGGGCTGGAAGCCTAATGAGGATTAGATCTGAATTAGACCAGGCTTAGGCAAGTAATGGGCTACTAATGTAGAAGTCCACTAGGGACGCCTATATAAGAGAGGGTGGGGCGAGATGACCAGGGTTAGACCATTCCACCCAGCCGCCACTCCTCACGCCTGTGTTGCACGTGCGGACCTAGCAGTCTGGCGTTTGACGCTTCCACCCTGCATGTGTAGATACCTCAGACGTGCTGCATCTGTGGCACTTGGATGAGCCGCCCAAGGGGAGCTGCTCGTTGGACAAGGACAAGGAGGAGACGTAGAACGTCTACACTGCCTCGACACGCTTCATCAAGTTCCACAACTGCGCGTCTAGTGGTAATCTCGTGATCTATGACAATAGTTATCCTGGTTTACGCGGTAGAAAATTTTGATTTGCGCTAGTGTAGCCTACCCGTATCCCTTCGGTGGTATCAGATCTGATGCTATTCAGTTATAGGTTCGGGATGTTTGCATATGGTGATATGCAGATTGATATGAATAATGTGATCGTTTATATTGCGGTGGTTCAGGATTGATCTATGATCTTGCTTTCCGTGATCGTGATTCTGAGGTTGTCAAACGACTTACACCTAACGGTCAGTTTCCTCCATCGGGGTAGACATTGACACATAAATCCTGTTGAATCACGCGAAGATCAATATGATTGATCAAATCAGAACATAGATCTAAAATCGATGTATAGTGATCAAAGGAGTTTGATTGAATCGGAAGAATAGTCGGTTTATGGTAAATTTGATTTGCCGATCAAAATCCTTCAAAAAAATTGTGTAGATTCGATCTCTCATTTTTCACAGTTTTACTACTATGCATGCTTAGATGATAGAAGTACAATGATCCCTCACAAAGTTTAAGTTAAACATGCCCTCCCAACCAAACCTTCCACCATCCTATGCCCTGTACAATCGTTGGTGGGTCTATGAAATTAAGGTGCCACGGTTTTCCTTGGCTGGATGGGTTTGTATCGGATACCTAAACGCATAAGGGTTGGTGAGCTTTACAAGGTTATCTTAACGGTTAGGACCTTGGGGCATAAAGGTTGGGCTCCTAGTTTTGACATAGAGATGTCACCCAACAACAAGATTCATATGTGATATGATTAGCAAGTGTTGCTTACCGATTTACCTTGTCTTCTAGCAGTGATGCTAAAGCTCACTAGTTAACTTGTTAATTGTGGATCTTGAATCACTTAGTATCAATAGAGGGATATTGATTTAAGTGGGAGTATATTCTATTAAATTGTTTAATATGTTTTACTCTTTCATGGTTACATGGCTTAGTATTTTGCATGTTTTCTGTTGTAGATCAATGGCACCGAACAATGCATCACCTTTTTTTTGCGTTCGATTCTTGACAAAGATAAACTAAATGGAACAAACTATTCGGACTGGGTTCGTAACCTGAGAATTGTTCTCAGGTCTGATAAAAAGGAAACGGTTATGGATACCCAATCCCCGATGAACCTGCTAATAATGCATCTGCTTCCCTTAACAATGCCTACAAGAGAGCATGTGATGATTCTCTTGAGGTTAGTTGTCTTATGCTTGCATGCATGGAACCTAAACTTCAAAATAAGTTTGAGGATCAGGAAGCGTACGATATGATCATAGCGCTTAAGGACATGTTCCAAGATCAGGCAAGGACTAACAGGTACAATGTTGCCAAGTCCTTTGTGGAATGCAATCTAGCAGAGGGAGAAGCTGTAGGCCCCCATGTGATCAAAATGGTTGGTTAAAGTCAGACCTTGGAAAAGCTTGGTTTTCCACTAGGCCAAGAGTTGGCTACTGATTTCATTTTGTCTTATCTTCCATCTAGCTATGGGCAGTTCATTTTGAACTACCATATGCATGGGGTGGAGAAGGGCCTTAATGAGTTATGCGGGATGCTAAAAACAGCAGAAAGTGACATGAAGAAGTGTGCAGGGCATAGCCATGCGATGGCTGTGCAGAACAAGCCTAGCTTTAAGAGAAAGGGTACTTCTTGGAAGAAGAAGGGCAAGGCTAAGGATATGATCCCCAAGCCTGCACCCAAGCAAAAGGTTGGACCTGTAGATGACACTGAGTGCTTCTTTTGTCATGAACATGGCCACTAGAAGAGAAACTGCAGCAAGTACCAGGCTTCTTTGAAGAAGAGTGGAAGTAAGAGTACTTCCCACTGAGGTACGCTTGTTGTAAATGTTGTGGACATTCTTCTCGCTGATTCCTATGTTAACTCTTCGGTATTTGATACCGGATCGATTGCTCATATTTGCAATTCAATGCAGGGGCTAATAAGGACTAGAGAAGTGCAGAAAGGCGAAGTGGATTTTCACGTCGGAAATAAATCAAGGGTTGCTGCATTGTTCGTCGGCGTCATGCAACTTCACCTTGCGTTAGGATTAATTATGGAGTTGAATAATTGTTATTACATTCCAAGTATGGGTCGAAACATTTTATCACCTTCATGTTTGATGAGGGATGGATATTCATTTGCGAGTATGAACAATGGTTGTGTAATCTCTAAGAATGATATGTTTATGGCTAATTCTCCCATTGTGAATGGGTTATTTATTTTAAATCTTGATGATGCATCTGTTTACAATGTTAGTGCTAAAAGGCTTCGGCCTAATGATTTGAGTCCTACCTATTTATGGCATTGTCGTTTGGGGCATATAAGTGAAAAGCGCATGAAGAAGCTCCATGGTGATGGTCATCTAACTTTGTTTGATTTTGAATCATACGAGACATGTCAAGCTTGTTTACTTGGAAAGATGACCAAGTCGCCCTTTTCGGGTTTACCCGAGAGAGCGACAGACTTGTTGGAACTCATACATACTGATGTACATGGACCAATGAGCACGACAGCCAGAGGAGGATATCACTACTTCATTACTTTTACTGATGATTTTAGTAGATATGGTTATGCCTACTTGATGAGGCATAAGTCTAAAACTTTTGAAAAGTTTAAGGAGTTTCAGAGTGAGGTAGAGAATTAACATGGCAAGAAAATAAAGGCCTTGCGATCTAATCGTGGAGGTGAATATTTGAGTCACGAATTTAGCGAACATCTTAACAGTTGCGGAATTGTTCAACAACTCACGATGCCCAGAACGCCTCAAAGGAACGGTGTCTCTGAACGGCGCAATCGAACTTTGTTGGACACGGTTCGATCGATGATGAGCTAGTCGGATTTACCATTATCATTTTGGGGTTATGCTCTAGAAATGGCAGCTTTCACACTTAATAGGGTACCATCTAAATCTGTAGTTAAGACGCCATATGAGATGTGGACTGGAAAGAATCCCAGTTTATCTTTTCTAAAGATTTGGGGTTGTGATGCAATTTGTCAAGCGACTTCAGTCGGACAAGCTAACACCCAAATCGGATAAGTGCATTTTCGTGGGATATCTGAGGGAGACCTTAGGGTATTACTTCTACAACCGAGAAGAGGGCAAAGTGTTCGTTGCTCGTAGTGGTGTTTTCCTAGAGAAAGAGTTTCTCACAAAGGGAACGAGTGGAAGGTCGGTGAGACTTGAAGAAGTTCAAGATGAGCCAGTCGGGGATGCTTCTACGAGTGATGCTATTGTAGCAGAACAAGTCGAGGAACCCGTGGCAGTATAAGCGCCACAACCACGAAGGTCGGAGAGGTTCCGCGAAGCGCGGTAATTATTATTGTTAGAAAATGATGAGCCTACGACCTATGCATAAGCGATGGTGGACCCAGACTCTGAGAAATGGCTGATCGCCATGAGATCCAAGATATATTCCATGGGAGACAATCAAGTTTGGAACTTGGTTGATCTGCCTGATGGTTTTAAAGCCATCGAGGGCAAATGGATCTATAAGAAGAAGATTGATATGGATGGAAATGTTCACATCCATAAAGCTTGACTTGTTGCAAAAGGTTTTCAACAAGTTCAAGGAGTTGACTACGACGAGACTTTCTCACCCGTAGCGATGCTTAAATCTATACGGATAATTCTAGCCATTGCTGCACATTTCGACTATGAAATATGGAAGATGGATGTCAAGGCAGGTTTCCTAAATGGAATCCTAACTGAGGACGTTTATATGATGCATCTCGAAGGTTTTGTCGATCCAAACAATACTGGAAAGGTATGCAAACTTCTAAAGTCTATTTATGGGCTGAAGGAAGCATCTCGGAGTTGGAACATTCGATTTAATGAAGTTGTAAAGGATTTTGGCTTCATCAAAAACGAACAAGAACCTTGTGTTTATAAGAAGGAAAGTGGGAGAGCGCTTGTATTTCTAATCTTATATGTATATGACATATTGCTGATTGGAAATGACATTCCTATCCTCGAGTCTGTTAAGACCTCGTTGAAAAATAGTTTTTCGATGAAGGACTTAGGAGAAGCGGCATATATTCTAGGCATCAAGATCTATAGAGATAGATCAGGAAGGCTAATTGGATTAAGCCAGAGTACATACATTGACAAAGTGTTGAAACAATTAAGCATGGAAGAGGCTAAGAAGGGGTTCTTTCCCATGTCTCATGGCATTAAACTCAGCAAGACTCGGTGTCCTTTGACTACTGATAAGCGTGAGCGCATGAGAAGGGTTCCATATGCTTCAGTGTAACATCCCAAAAAATATTAAACTAGAATCATCAAACTCTAATCATCAAAATTAGGGCTAACAAAAAACTTTTCTAAAATAAAATAAGAAAGCATTCATATGTGTATGCATCCTATTTGGAATTCTTTTGAATTGCCTTGTTTATGTGTTTCTTTGCTTTTAAAAGGATTCTTAGGTGAAATAAACATCATCTAAACAATCCCCACACTTTTCCCAAAGACAAATAAATCAAAACAAACAAAATAAGGGAATGGTCATTTTGGCCAATTTAACTCCCACGCCTACTTTGGCTGTCTCTAACTTTCATAACCTAACAGAAACTTGTTTGGATCTTTGCACCCCTTGATAGTACTCATAACAAAGTATCAAGGCCCACTTTGTGATCATCCAGAAACATTCAAATGCATAGTTTAAAGGACAGTTCAAAATTGAATCTTTATCATATGGGAAGATCCCACTTTTTCAAAAATCACTCAAACAAGCTCAACTTTCAAAACCCAAGCATCTACATACTCACCAGCACCAACCTAGCACACCCACCAAAAATATTTTCAAAATTCAAAACTTGAATTCTTGCGGCCATTTCATCAAACACCTTGCAGATACAAATCAAACAAAATCTAAACACTATTTGGAGCAGTGATTTGAGCCTAACTTGTTCCCTCTCTGGACACCACTAGCATTAGTAGATCATCTAACAACCTAAACTAATCTCTAGCACTACTGTAAGCTAGCCATTTTCATCAATGGTGAGCATGACGAGTGCACCCTTGCCACCCACATGTCGACAGCGAGCTAGGAGAAGCACCAAGCCTAGACAACATGTCTGGGAGCAAGCTAACACCCCACCGCCACTCCCTATACAGCGCTCAAACCTTTCCAGCCCCTGGACCACACACACATACCATGCCAAGCTCGCCAGCAACCATGCCGAGAACGCGCCTCATGCGCCACGCTCGACAGACGCCCACAGACCACGCGCCGCCCTCGCCGCTTGCATACGTGATCACGACCGTCCCAGAAACCCCGCAGACACGCTCGTTCGCCACCGCGCGGACCACGCATGGTGTGCGCCATAAAAACTTCCGTCGGGCACGCGCAGAGCACCGCCGCGTTCCGACCAATCCGCACCGCCCCACGCCTCGCCACCACGTCTTGCAATGCTTAATCCAAGCTCGTTGGATTTAAATCATTTGAATCTATAGATCAACCTTGGTAAAAATAACAAAGCAGAACCATTTCTGCATTCAAACATTTTTCAAATTTAAACCATAAAAGCTTTTGAGTTGATTGCAACTATCAAAAATCACATTTGATCATACCTTTCAGAATATATAAAAACATTTGGGTTTACTTACAGAAATATTGTTCACGTAATAAAAGAATGCCACATAGGCATTTCTAGCCACTTTATTTAATTGAAATAAAAGGATAAAACCTTATTAAATTGTGACACCACTTTAAATCACATTCCCATGGACTAAAATATGTGGTGATGACATGTGTCAACATGATCCCATGTTTGCAGAGGCGGACCCAAACAAATTCTAAAGCCCGGGCACACCAGCTTAGGATGATGATTTTCTATCTAAATTAGCATAAAGTAGCAAGCTAATTAAGTCATCGTCCGGCCGGCAAGCCCGGGCAGCTGCCCAGGCAACAGGGACCTTGGGTCCGCCACTGCATGTTTGGTTTGGAGAATATTAAATCTTAAGTATTTTTTCAATTAGTACAAATTACTTTTCTAAAAATAAAAGGAATTAAACCAAGCTTTAACCTTGTAATGTTAGTGATGATGCTAGATCATCTATAGGACCCTTTTGTGTGATGATTGAAATTAGTTAAGTATTGTTTGGTGATTGTGTACCTCGTATTTATTTATAGATGCTAGTACCGACCAAGGATACGAGGAAGAAGGAGGATACTACAAAGAAGAAGCCGAGGAGAACTTCAACCACTGCTCTGCACAAGGCAAGCCTAATACTACTAGTTGAATGTGCAAGCTAACACTTGCAATTTAGCAAGCTTATACTGATATTGACGCAAACCAATACTTGCTTGTTACCATGCCACCTATATGCCTTAAGCATAGATGATCATACCCATTTGATAACCCCATTCCTAGTTTTTCTTACAAGCTTTATACTTTATTTCTTTATCAAAGATAGTACTTAGAGCTTACTTAAGTGAATGGTAGATTCTAGAGAGAATTGAAGGTTGCATAAAGAGCATAAATTTGGCCTAAGCTAGATAATCTTGATGTCATCCCAAGGCATAAGATTGAACATAGTTGAAAACTCCACTAGTTTACCACCCCTCATTAGTACTCACCCCCACTTGTAGATGCTAGTGCTAAGCATAAAATTTGATCAACTTTAGATGGGAATACTTGGTGGAAAATGGTTATGAAAACCTTAGAATGATGGATCATTCTATTGAGATGTTTTGGACATGTGTTTCCGAACACCAGATGATTTATGGTGATGAAAATGTTGAGGCATGAGCCTTAGCCCTTTATAACACTGATGGTTGTCTGGATGCGATACCATTCCAATTTTACCGTATAACCACAATACCCGAGAATTGGGTAGGGCTTGACTGGAAAATTATATACCTTAGTATTAGTTCCCTCATGGCCAAGGTCTGAGCTGAGGCTACCTTGTGAAGATTGTCCACCTGTGCAGTACCCAAGATGACAGTTGTTTATGGTTGGGAGGCCAAACTCACAGGAGAGTTGCTTATACTAGGGCGTGTAATTGAAAGGTTAGGATTGATTATCCGCATACTGAGTATGGTGAATTCAGGATTTGTTCCTGACGGATGTATCGAATGTTGTGGTGAAAGTGTACAATCTCTACAGAGTGTCAAACTATTCGAATAGCCGCGTCCGCGGTTATGGACAGTTGGAGTGGCCATACTGTTCCCCCGTCAGATGTTTTCAAAATGACTTATGAAATGAATTGAGACTTTGACTTGACAAAAACAGAGTTGTGATACGAAATACAAGTTCCCACTTAGGTGTTATAAAATTTGATTAGCGTTCTCTTGTTTCTGAACTTAGTAGATGTAAATTTGGCTTTTTGCAAAACAACCCTAGATCTTAGTGTCCTATTACAAAAAGCCCCTTCACTTGTTACTATTAGTTTGCGAGTACTTAAAGAGTACTCATGGCTTTGTCCCTGGCTATTCTCGTGGCCATACTATGAAGAGGAGTACCTGGAGGATGGACCCCAGGAAGGTTACGACAACTAGAATCATCTCCCATCGTCAGCATTGCCTGTGACCCCGAAGATGGAGCTTCGCCTACGCTACCGTTATTATTACGTATTTTCGCTGCTTGTGTTGTATTAAAAACTGGATCATGCGATCCTTATTTGTGTAAGACCTTATGTATGGTTTGTAATGGATGATGTATTGTGGTATCCAATTCTGTTATGTCCTGGGATTGCGATTTATGGCATAACAGGCATCTGGGATTAAAATTCCGGGTGTTGACAAGTTGGTATCAGAGCCATCCTGACCATAGGAGACCCTAGTTAGACTGGACGTTTGAATCAAAAACTTAGTTTCAAAACCAAAGGAAGCAAATATTTACAAAAACTTATTCCCATTCTTATCACTTGATTCTTTCATGAAAATTCATCTTCCTCAACAACTATTGCAAAATACATAAAATTTGACACACTTGATCACTCTACTAACTTACTCATCTTATATTCTTTTAGATGGACGTGAAGTACAACAAGTTTTACCAGTTGGGAAATGGAGGAGACCTTATCTTTGAGAGGGATTTGGACCAGCTTTCGGAACTTCTGGAGCGTCCGCACCCCGAGTTCTTCGGAGCTCAGCTCAATGATCAAGGAGGAGAAGATTTGCAGTGGCTAATTGTTGCAAGTCTCCGAGGAAAGATTGAACCTCCCACTGCTGAGGGAATTCAGTTCACCTTAAGAGAGAACAACTGGCTCGATGGACTTGCCAGGGCCATGCAGGAAGCTCTTGCCCGTCTGTGTGGGCAGAGTATCAACCAGATCAAGGGTACCCGCTTTGAGTTTTGCCCAAGGCGTGATGCTAATGGACAACCACTGGAAGCCCCATACCATCACGAGATGAAGACCCAATTGGACCACCTTAGCTTCATGATGTACGATCGTCAGCAGGAGTTGGATAATTGTCGTGACTACTCCAACCACAAGTCCGCCATTATCAAGACGAAGGATCAGACCATCGCCATGTTAGCGAAGGATCGCAAGTCTCGCCGTCGTCAGCTCGACAAGAAGGAGCGCATCATTGCCCGTCTTCGCCACCGTATCTCATCTTTGGAGGAGACCATCCACGAGAGAGACATGTAGTTGGAGGAAAGGGAGAATTTCGGAGAGGATCTTCGTGGAGACCCTTACTCCTATCTCAGTGATGATGATGATTTTCTGGAGGATCAGGCTATGGATTTCTTCACCGATGAGGATGATTACGCCTTCATCGATGAGGATGAGGATGATGAGGATGACGACTACACCGACTCCAAGGAGTAGTAGCACTTGAGCACTAGTGTAGTGAGTAGTATTCGGTCCCACTGTATCGTAGTTTGCAGAATGGTTCTTAAAACCATCTGTTTCCCTTTGTTGTGGTGTGTGTTTGTATCTGGTGCTATGAAAGAATGAATGAAAAGCAAGTTGCTAGAAAAATCTGAGTCAAACTTTAAAAACTTTTCAAAATCCCAAAACCTTAGAAGTTTCCCTCTTTTCTCATGATCTATCTCAATCTTCAGATGTCATGCGGAGGAAGTGGTTCATCCCCGGACCTGATGTTGCAGATCCTGCAAATGTTGGTTTCGGACCGCGAAGCTGAAAGAGACGAACATCAAGCCAATTTAGCTACCCTGCAACAGATAGCTCAGCTTGCCCACAACAATCAAGGCCACAGAAACCAGGACAATCATGGATCTAAGCTCAAGAATTTCCAGAACACCAACCCACCTATTTTCACTAAGTCAGAAGAGCCCCTAGACGCTGATGATTGGCTGCAAACCATGGAAAATAAATTAGAAGTCGCCGGAGTGGAAGCCAATGAGAAAGTTTTGTTCGCCACCCACTATCTAGCCGGAGATTCTAGAGCATGGTGGAACAGTGTTCGTGCCATGACCGGAGGACAGATGATGACCTGGGAGGAATTCATAGTCAAGTTCAGCAGAACCCATGTACCACCGGGTTTGATCAAGAGGATGAGAGATGAGTTCAGAGAACTGAATCAAGGAAGGATGACCATAGTGAAATACCGTGAAAAATTCTTGTCATTAGCTAGGTATGCCCCGGATGAGATCGACACTGAAGCCAAGAAGAAAGAGGGATTCTTGAATGGTCTGCACGATGAGATGCAGACTGTGTTAGTCAATATCCCCTTTGCTGATATTGAAGCCCTTGTCGACTCTATTATCCAGATGGAAGGAAAGATCAACCAAGCCAATGAGAACCGCAAGCGTCGCATGATGCATCAGCCAGGAACCCATTAAACCCAAAGTATCGCCCTAAACCATCTCTAGGATTTTCCCCGAGAACCAACAGACCCCCTATGAACCGTCTGACCTATCCCAACCGTGGAAACCCAAGGCCCATAGGAAATCACAACAACCCCGGCAACTCTAGCAACTTCAACCGTGCCCCACCTAAGTTCATCAACAACAATGCTACTGCCAACACCAACATTGCCCCGAGGACTGGAAGCAACGCTGTGCCTGTTGCAGCAAAGGACAAGTCGCAAGTGACTTGTTATGACTGTGGAAATAAGGGTCACTACTCCAACGCGTGCCCCAACAAGAAGAATGCTGCAGCCCCCAATGCAAATGTCCCAGTCCAGCAGCGTCGTGTTCAGCCAGGAAGAAGGTTTGCCCCAGGGAATTCACTCAACCGCAACGGCCGTCTTTTTCTCATGCATGCTGAAGAAGCTCAGGAAGCGCCAGACGTCGTGCTGGGTATGTTTTCTGTTAATTCCGTACTTGCAAGAGTATTGTTTGATTCTGGTGCATCGCATTCATTTGTCACCGAAGAATTTTCCTGCACTAGTAAGATTCAACCAACAAAACTGAAGCATGTTATGATCGTTCAAATTCCCGGTTCAACCACCAAGGCTAGGCAAATTTGCAAAGCCGTCCCTATCCGAATCCATGGCATAGATTTTAATGCTAATATGATAGTACTCGGAACTAAAGGTTTGGAAGTAGTACTAGGAATGGATTGGATGTCCAAGCATAAAGGATTGATTGACTGTGCCAAGAAAGACATCACCATGACCTGTACAGCCGGAATATCAGTCGAGCATATATTCGAAACCTTACCTCGTCAATTTAAGTGCAACAAGAGTATAGCCCAACCTACCATTGACCAAGTCCGGATAGTCTGTGAATACCCCAATGTATTTCCAGATGTTTTGCCCGGTATGCCCCCAGATCGGGATATCGAGTTTATCATCGAACTAATCCCTGGAACTATACGCATAGCCCAGAGACCATATAGTATGAACCCGTCGGAACTAGAAGAACTGAAGAAGCAACTGGATGCCATGTTGGAAATTGGATTGATTCAACCAAGTGCGTCACCATGGAGATCACCTGTTTTGTTTGTGGACAAGAAAGATGGAGGTAACCGTTTGTGTACGGATTATCGTAAGTTGAATGATGTCACTATCAAGAACAAGTACCCCTTGCCGAAGATACAAGATTTGTTTGATTAGTTGACCGGTGCCAAAGTGTTTTCTAAGATTGATCTTAGAACTGGCTATCATCAACTCAAAATTCACGCAGAGGATATTCCAAAGACTGCCTTTACCACCAGATATGGATTATACGAGTATACTGTCATGTCCTTTGGATTAACCAATGCCCCCGCTTATTGCATGAATATCATGAATAAGATTTTTATGGACTTCCTGGATAAGTTTGTCGTTGTTTTCATCGATGACATTCTGATTTATTCCAAATCGGAAGAAGAACATGAGCTACACCTAAGCACCATTCTTGGAACCCTTAGAGAGCATCAGCTGTATGCCAAGTTTAGCAAATGTGAATTCTGGTTACAAGAAGTAGGATTCCTCGATCACATTGTATCAGCCGGAGGAATTGCCGTTGACCCTGCAAAAGTAAAAGATGTCGAAGATTGGCAAGCCCCAACTACTCAAACCAAAGTTCGTGCATTTCTCGGATTGTGGGATACTACCGCAAGTTCGTCGAAGGATTCTCGAGTATCGCCAGACCCATGACCCAATTGTTGAAGAAGGACAAGAAGTTTGAATGGACCGACAAATGTGAAGCGAGTTTTCAAGAACTCAAGAGAAGATTGATTTCAGCCCCTATCTTAATCATGCCGGATATCACGAAGCCCTTCGACGTGTATTGTGACGCATCCAAGATCGGTCTCGGATGTGTGCTAATGCAAGAAGACAAATTCATATCTTATCTAGCTCGACAACTGAAACAACATGAGCAAAATTACCCAACCCATGACCTCGAACTCACAGCCGTAGGTCTAGCCCTGAAGACGTGGAGGCATTACCTCATGGGAAACCGTTGTGAGATTTATTTGGATCACAAGAGACTGAAATATATATTCACTCAGCAGGAGCTAAATATGAGGCAGAGAAGATAGATTGAGCTAATCAAGGATTATGACATGGACATTCACTATCACCCCGGTAAAGCCAATGTGGTAGCAGATGCCCTTAGCAGATTGCCGTGCCGCTTGAACTCCATGATTTTTAAGGAGCAACCAAGCTTGCACAAAGAGATGGAAGATTTTCGAATAGAATTAGTGAGTGAAGGATTTTTGGATAGCATAGAACTTCAACCCACTTTGATCAGCCAGATCAAAGAGGCACAGAAAGGAAATGCTAGTATCGACGGAATCAAGCGTCGTATCGGTACAGGCAAAGTACCCGGATTCACCGAAGACGAAGAAGGAGTTCTGTGGTACAAAGGACGCCTTTGTGTACTAGAATATTCTGAGTTGAAAGAAGTGATTTTGAAGGAAGCTCATGATACTCTTTATTCTATCCACCCCGGAGGAACTAAGATGTATCAAGATTTGAAGGAACAATTTTGGTGGCATAAGATGAAGAGAGAAATCGGAAGCTATATCGCCAAGTGTGATATATGTCAGCGAGTCAAGGCGGGACATCAAAGACCCGCTGGATTGTTGCAACCATTGGAGATTCCGGAATGGAACTGGGATTCTGTTGGAATGGACTTTATCACCGGATTGCCTACTTCTAGTAGGGGAAATGACTCTATCTGGGTCATAGTGGACAGATTGTCCAAAGTCGCCCATTTCTTACCCGTCAAGACCACATATCAAAGTTCGAAGATAGTAGAGTTATACATCGCTAGAATCGTCAGTTTGCATGGAGTCCCCAACAACATCGTATCGGATCGAGAAACTCAGTTTACCTCGAGATTCTGGAAGAAAGTTCAAGAAGGTTTAGGAACCCGCCTAGATTTTAGCACTCCTTATTACCCTTAGACCAATGGACAAACGGAGCGAGTAAATCAAATACTCGAAGATATGCTGAGAGCCTGTGTGTTAGAATATGGATCTAAGTGGGAAGACTGTCTGCCGTTTGCAGAATTTTCGTACAACAACAGCTATCAAGCTAGTTTGCAGATGGCCCCATTTGAATTCATGTACGGAAGGAAGTGTCGCACCCCTTTGAACTGGTCGGAAGTAGGAGAGAGTCAGATTTTCGGACCCGACATCCTACGAGAAGCAGAATAGAAGGTTCACAAGATTCGTGATCACCTCAAGACATCCCAGTCCAGACAGAAGAGTTACGCCGACAAGAGACGTTGAGACCTCGCCTTCAACATAGGAGATTTTGTATATCTGAAAGTGTCGCCATTGAAAGGAATGCAACTTTTCCAACTGAAAGGGAAGTTAGCCCCCAGATATATCGGACCCTTCAAGATTCTGAACCGTCGAGGAGAAGTGTCGTATCAGTTGGAACTACCCGAAGAGATGTCAGCCGTGCACAATGTGTTCCATACCTCATTACTTCGCAAGTGTCTCGAAGTCCCGGAGAAGACTGAACTGTTAAAGAATATTGATCACCGGACCATAGAGATCAACGATGACCTGACCTATCCCGAAGTACCCATTCGTATTTTGGAAGAAGCTTTCCGAACCACCAGAACCCGAAGCATCAAGTTTATCAAGATTCAGTGGAGCAACCACAGAGAAGAGGAAGCTACCTGGGAGCGCGAAGATCACATCAGGACGGAGTTTCCCGATCTCTTCAAATCCTAGGTAATCTTTTTGTCCTATTTCAAATCTCAGGACGAGATTGTGTTTAAGGGGGGAAGGTTTGTAACATCCCAAAAATATTAAACTAGAATCATCAAACTCTAATCATCAAAATTAGGGCTAACAAAAAACTTTTCTAAAATAAAAAAGAAAGCATTCATATGTGTATGCATCCTATTTGGAATTCTTTTGAATTGCCTTGTTTATGTGTTTCTTTGCTTGTAAAAGGATTATTAGGTGAAATAAACATCATCTAAATAATCCCCACACTTTTCCCAAAGAAAAATAAATCAAAACAAACAAAATAAGGGAATGGTAATTTTGGCCAATTTAACTCCCATGCCTACTTTGGCAGTCTCTAACTATCAGAACCTAACAGAAACTTGTTTGGATCTTTGCACCCCTTGATAGTACTCATAACAAAGTATCAATGCCCACTTTGTGATCATCCAGAAACATTCAAATGCTTAGTTTAAAGGAAAGTTCAAGATTGAATCTTTATCATATGGGAAGATCCCACTTTTTCAAAAACCACTCAAACAAGCTCAACTTTCAAAACCCAAGCATCTACAGACTCACCAGCACCAACCTAGCACACCCACCAAAAATATTTTCAAAATTAAAAAATTGAATTCTTGCGGCCATTTCATCGAACACCTTGCAGATACACATAAAACAAAATCTAAACACTATTTGGAGCAGTGATTTGAGCCTAACTTGTTCCCTCTCTGGACACCACTAGCCTTAGTAGATCATCTAACAACCTAAACTAATCTCTAGCACTACTGTAAGCTAGCCATTGTCATCAACGGTGAGCAGGCAGAGTGCACCCTTGCCACCCACATGTCGACAGCGAGCTAGGAGAAGCACCAAGCCTAGACAACATGTCTGGGAGCAACCTAACACCCCACCGCCACTCCCTGTCCAGCGCTCGAACCTTGCCAGCCCCTGGACCACACGCACAGACCATGCCAAGCTCGCCAGCAACCATGCCGAGAGCGCTCCCCATGCGCCACGCTCGACAGACGCCCACAGACCGCGCAGACACGCTCGTTCGCCGCTGCGCGGACCACGCATGGTGTGCACCGCCGCATTCCGACCAATCCGCACCGCCCCACGCCTCGCCACCACGTCGTTGAGCTTCGCCAGGGAGCACAGCACCGCCCCTACCATCGCCCACGCCGATATCCCTCTGTGCCGTCGACCACGACGAGCTCACCTTGCGCCCGTCGGTCCCCCTCTCGCCACTATAAATAGAGGCCACCCCCAGTAGAATTGAGCACACCATCTCACTCCCCTCTCCTCACTGATCGTTACACCCCGTTCCCGGAGCAAGGCGAGCAGCGCATCGCCGGAATTTCATCGGAGCCCGCCGCTGCTGGAGAAGAAGGGGGCCAGCGATTGGAGCCTCCCTAGGAGAAGCTGCTGGTACCAGGAGGTTCGCCGTTCGCCCGCCTCGCCGACCCTCGCCTGAGCCCCGGTGAGCCCCTGATGACCCCCACCTGCCGCGTTAGGTTTCTGTCTCGCCAGCGCATCCCGACGTGGACGATGAACCAGGGCTGTTAGATTATAACAAGATCCCACGGTCCACGTTGCCCCGTACCGCTTCGCACCCCCTCATCTCACTGACGCGTGGGGACAACAACTTAACCAGCCCGCGTAAGCGCTGTGCTTAGCAGGCCAGCCCAGTATCGTTTCCCGCGCAGCCTAGTCGTTTGAATTTAACTTTTTCATTTTATTTCAAACACAATTCTGTATCTAATTTCAAAAATCAATCCATCTCGATTCAGTGCACCAAATTGAATGAAACCAATTTTGTTAGAAAGGTCTTGCAATGCTGAATCCAAGCTCATTGGATTTAAATCATTTGAATCTATAGATCAACCTTGGTAAAAATAACAAGGCAGAACCTTTTCTGCATTCAATCATTTTTCAAATTTAAACCATAAAAGCTTTTGAGTTGATTCCAACTCTCAAAAATCACATATGATCATACCTTTCAGAATATATAAAAACATTTGGGTTTACTTACAGAAATATTGTTCAAGTAATAAAAGAATGCCACATAGGCATTTCTAGCCACTTTATTTAATTAAAATAAAAGGGTAAAACCTTATTAAATTGTAACACCACTTTAAATCACATTCCCATGGACTAAAATATGTGGTGATGACATGTGTCATAATGATCCCATGTTTGGTTTGCAGAATATTTAATCTTAAGTAGTTTTTCAATGAGTAGAAATTACTTTTCTAAAAATAAAAGGAATTAAACCAAGCTTTAACCTTGTAATGTTAGTGATGATGCCAGATCATCTATAGGACCCTTTTGTGTGATGACTGAAATTAGTTAAGTATTGTTTGGTGATTGTGTACCTCGTATTTATTTATAGACGCTACTACCGACCAAGGATACGAGGAAGAAGGAGGATACTACGAAGAAGAAGCCGAGGAGAACTTCAACCACTGCTCTGCACAAGTCAAGCCTAATACTACTAGTTGAATGTGCAAGCTAACACTTGCAATTTAGCAAGCTTATACTGATATTGACGCAAACCAATACTTGCTTGTTACCATGCCACCTATATGCCTTAAGCATAGATGATCATACCCATTTGATAACCCCATTCCTAGTTTTTCTTACAAGCTTTATACTTTATTTCTTTATCAAAGATAGTACTTAGAGCTTACTTAAGTGAATGGTAGATTCTAGAGAGAATTGAAGGTTGCATAAAGAGCATAAATTTGGCCTAAGCTAGATAATCTTGATGTCATCCCAAGGCATAAGATTGAACATAGTTGAAAACTCCACTAGTTTACCACCCCTCATTAGTACTCACCCCCACTTGTAGATGCTAGTGCTAAGCATAAAATTTGATCAACTTTAGATGGGAATACTTGGTGGAAAATGGTTATGAAAACCTTGGAATGATGGATCATTCTATTGAGATGTTTTGGACATGTGTTTCTGAACACCAGATGATTTATGGTGATGAAAATGTTGAGGCATGAGCCTTAGCCCTTTATAAAACTGATGGTTTTCTGCATGCGATACCATTCCAATTTTACCGTACAACCACAATACCCGAGAATTGGGTAGGACTTGACTAGAAACTTATATACCTTAGATTAGTTCCCTCACGGCCAAGGTCTGAGATGAGGCTACCTTGTGAAGATTGTCCACCTGTGCAGTACCCAAGATGACAGTTGGTCATGGTTGGGAGGCCAAACTCACAGGAGAGGTGCTTATACTAGGGCATGTAATTGAAAGGTTAGGATTGATTATCCACATACTGAGTATGGTGAATTCAGAATTTGTTCCTGACGGATGTATCGAATGTTGTGGTGAAAGTGTACAATCTCTACAGAGTGTCGAACTATTCGAATAGCCGCGTCCGCGTTTATGGAAAGTTGGAGTGGCCATACTATTCCCCCGTCAGATGTTTTCAAAATGACTTATGAAATGAATTGAGACTTTGACTTAACCACAACAGAGTTGTGATACGAAATACAAGTTCCCAGTTAGGTGTTATAAAATTTGATTAGCGTTCTCTTGTTTCTGAACTTAGTAGATGTAAATCTGGCTTTTTGCAAAACAACCCTAGAGCTTAGTGTCCTATTACAAAAACCCCCTTCACTTGTTAGTATTAGTTTGCGAGTACTTAAAGAGTACTCATGGCTTTGTCCCTGGCTATTCCCGTGGCCAGACTATCAAGAGGAGTACCTGGAGGATGGATCCCAGGAAGGTTACGACAACTAGGATCATCTCCCATCGTCAGCATTGCATGTGACCCCGAAGATGGAGCTTCGGCTATGCTACCGTTATTATTACGTATTTCCGCTGCTTGTGTTGTATTAAAAACTGGATCATGAGATCCTTATTTGTGTAAGACCTTATGTATGGTTTGTAATGGATGATATACTGTGGTATCCAATTCTGTTATGTCTCGCAAAAATGTTAATCCTAGGATTGCGATGTATGGCATAATAGGCATCTGTGATTAAAAATCCGGGTGTTGACATTCAGCTATTGGATCCATCATGTATGCAATGATATTTACTCACCTAGATGTTTCCTTTTCTCTAAGTGTTACGAGCAGATACCAGGCAGATCTAGGTGAAGGTCACTTGACAGCGGTAAATAACATCCTTAAGTACTTGAAAAAGACTAAGGATGTGTTCCTAGTTTATGGAGGTGAGTATGAACTTAGTGTAAGGGGTTACACATATGCGAGTTACCTTAACGACTTGGATGACTCTAGACCGCAATATGGTTATGTGTTTGTCATGAATGGTGGTGCTATGAGTTGGAAAAGTTCCAAGAAAGATACGGTGGCCTCCTCTTAAACAGAAGCTGAATATGTTGCCGCCTCGGAGGCTGCAAAGGAAGCTATTTGGATTAGGAATTTCATGATCGCTCTTGGTGTGGTTCAGAGCGCGTCTAATCCCATGGACTTTTATTGTGACAATAATGGTTCTATTGCACAAGCCAATGATCCTAGACAGCACCAGACGAACGAACATATTTCCACGCGTTACCATCAGATTCGAGAGTTCGTTAAGGATGGTAGTGTCATGATATGCAAAATACATACAGACTCAAATGTTGCTGATCCTTATACAAAGCCACTCCCATAGCCTACGCATGAGGCATACGCAAGAGCAATTGGTATAATATACAATCTAGATTGACTCTAGTGCAAGTGGGAGACTGAAGGAAATATGCCCTAGAGGCAATCATAGAGATGATTATATTTCTTATGTATCCATGAGTTATTGTAATGTTCTTTGAATATCCAAATCAGGTAACTTGTATTGATTGGCAATTATGTGAATTGTTTGTGAAACTCTTTACTTATATGGTTATCCAAATAGTTGTCCCTAGTCGGAGTTCATGTGAGGACATACGTGAATATTAGACTAGCACATCGACTGTTGATGACTATGTTTCGCAAGTCATATACATGGAGATGTCAAACCAATGATGTGGACACATGTTATGAACATGGGGTTCGACTGACCCAACTTGAGACTGACAATTAGACTTGCATCTCTCTCTACACATCGTGTACCTTTCGTCCTTAGACCTGAGATTGTCGCATGTACTTGAGATGTGGATCGACCTCCTTTGCGGCTATCAGATGCTACTCCATAACTAGGTAGTTATAATGGTAGCTTTGAGGTTTGTCATGAAGCATGCTGCAAGGCATGGTCAATCAAGATGGGATTTGCCCCTCTCTACTTGAGAGAGATACATCTGGGCCCCTCGAGTGATCGGATCCAGAAATGCATGGCCGTGCTACATAAGGTTAAGAGTTAACCTAGTAAAGGGATTCCGAATCACAATATCGAGAAAGGGAGGTCGTCTTGGAGCTAGACCAAATATCGTGAGACATAGGGAAAGACATGTACTAAACCTTGTGATGGTTCGTTCGATATGTTATTTGTATGCGTTTAGGAGTTGACACGTCTTGCTATAGGCCGCTACCAACTATTGACAGAATAAGTATATCCGTGTCATGTCTATACGTATATGAACCTATAGGGTCACACACTTAAGGGGCTGGAAGCCTAATGAGGATTAGATCCGAAATAGACCAGGCTTAGGCTACTAATGGGCTGCTAATTTAGAAGCCCACTAGGGACGCTTATATAAGAGAGGGTGGGCGAGCTGACCAGGGTTAGACCACTCCACCCAGCCGCCACTCCTCACACCTGTGTTGCACGCGTGGCCCTAGCAGTCTGGCGTCTGACGCTTCCACCCCGCACATGTGGATACCTCAGAGGTGCTGCATCTGTGGCACTTGGACCAGACGCGCAAGGGGAGCTTCTCGTGGGACGAGGACAAGGAGGAGACGTAGAACGTTTACACTGCCTTGACGCGCTTCATCAAGTTCTGCAACTGCGCGTCTAGTGGTAATCTCGTGATCTATGACAACAGTAATCCTAGTTTACGCGGTAGAAAATTTTGATGTGCGCTAGTGTAGCCTACCCGTATCCCTTCAGTTTCAGTATTTAGGGGTTGAGGGTTTATGATTCAGGGGTTGTTTAGGCTTTAGGGTTTTAGTGGTAGCCATGGGATTTGACAAGTTTCTGGAAAACAGCTTCACGGTATTGTCCTGCCATGTATGGACATTATTGTGTTTCAACCCTTTACGACCAAGGTCGTAAAGGCCATATCGATCGACATCATAGTTTATGACCCCATAGAGTTCCCACACTAGATGGGTGCATCTTGGGGTAGGAAGCATTGTTGACCGTGAGGATTTTGACACATATAGTGCATCATGCGTCCTATCTAACTACAGTAGTTAAATGAATTTCTCAAAAAATAAATTCTAGAGCGATGGAGATGGGAGTACAAGGCACGCGTGTATAAGGGCATCCATAATGTTAGACCCACCGACTTGTGGAAATTACCATAATGTATAAGGTCAACATTTGACATAAGCTGGGACCCACATAGCTTGTCATATTGCTCCATGCAAGGGGAAATGATTTTTCATACTCTATGTGAAACTCACAAGCTTGAGGTAACTTTATTTTCTCCATAATGTACTACTATATGCCTTAAGGCGTGCTTTTTTACACATTGTAGATGCCCTAAGGAAAAAGCAAATAATGGTCCCACTTGGCAGTGTATGACCAAGCTATAAAACTTCTATGCACACGTATTTATTTTACTGGGTCCCACCAATCATCTCGTTTGGACACCGTCTAAATAGTGAAGCTTAGTACTACTACTACTAGTATATTTATTTTTCTTGGACATATGCTCACCTCTGTGCATGCCCTGTACATGTAGAGAGAATAAAACGTAGGTATGGGAAGAGGGCAGCAGTGAAGAGAGAAGAGGAGTTAAAGGTGGTTCGGTGTCAGAGCAAAATTTATTATGATGGGTTCCTGACATGAGGTAGTCCTACCGCCTTACAGTATAGTACACTCTACTAGTAGTAAATTTTAGGACCTATGCATGCAAAAAATTGGAAGTCTGTTTTCTCTCTCCTTTGATGCCTCTCTCCACCCTTCTCCCCTCGCGCACCGGCCCGGCTGATCTCTCCCTCGTCCACAGCGTGGAGCTGCGCACGTGTGCCTCAGTACGTCGGCTCTGTTTCTTTCTTTTTTTTGAGGAGGCGGTGCTGTTTCTCTTGCGTGTTTGGCAGCCGTGTTGGTGTGGAATAGGAGTAGTACTATACATATAGGAAGGAAACCACTTTGTTCTTTGGTGGCAAAAAAATTTGAAAAATTCCGGTTTAGAAATTTTCACTTGCTTCCCAAATATCAGGAGGGTAGGTTATTCAAAAGATCCGTCATTCACATTAGTACTTCTTATCTTATCTTATCTTTATCTTGTCTTATCTCTTACAATACCATACAACTACAAGTGGATGATACCCCTTCCTGACCAGGGTCGTTTAGGGGTTTAGGGTTTAAGGTTTAGCGAACTTTGAATAATGTTCAAGCTTTATGCTTATAATCATGGAACATAATGGTGTTACCGCAATTTAGTAAAAGTTTATCAAATTTGGATCTATGAGTGCATGATACCATGCTTGGTTAGGGTTTAATTATGGGTTGAAGGGTTTAGGGTTTAGGGTTTTAGTATTTAGGGATTTATGGATTAGGGTTTAGGGGTTGTTTATTAGGATTTAGGGAATTTTCAATAATGTTCCAGATTGATGCTTATATTCGTCGAAGAGAATGGCGTTTCCTGTTTTAATGCAAGTACCTCAATTCTGATCTACAAGTGCATGATACTTTTTTGGTCATGTTTTAGGGGTTTACACTACAAGAAAAATGTCCTTTTACAACGGACGATTTTCATGGTTGAAGGTCCGTTTTTCATGGCTGAAAAGCCTTCTACGACAGATGACCATCGTGGTAGAAGCCCCGTCACAAATGATTCTACCACGGTGTTTTCTGACCGTGGCGAATCGCACCCTTTAGCCACGAAAAGTCATTGTGTCATAGATCTGTTCGCCAGCCGCGTTGACTGCTGACGTCATGCAAACTGCCACGTGGCGATCGCCATTAACGGCTAGTTAACGTCGTTAACTGTCGATGAAACCGTCGTAGAAGCCAGGCCCTGCCAAGGCCTGGTAATTATTAAGTGGGTCAGCCCATTAAGGAAGCCCAACAGGATCATGGCCTGTTAGTATTTCACCATGCACTATTACAAATGGACCCACTGGTGCAGACGTAGGCGGCCTGTAAACTGTCTGGCCTATTACTGTTTCCACATACACTATTTCAAATTGGCCTGTTTGTGCGGCCCGTAAGATATCGGGCCCGTTACTGTTCCGCCCTGCACTGTTCTAAATGGGCCCCTTTTGATAGCCCTCTTTTGGCCCGTTATTGTACATTCCTACACTATTTTGGAGTGGGCCCATTTATGTAGCCAGCGGTGGCCCATAGACTTTCAGGCCCGTTACTGTTCCGGCCTACAGAAGGCTAGTGTACGCACACTCACTACAAGAAATCTGGCAATATATGACCCTCTATTTTCGTCACAGAATCATCATAATAGTCTTTTTATGACGATTTTATGACGATTTTGAGATCGTCGAAAGCTGGGCGTCGCAAATGAACTATAACGACGTTTTTGATAAAATCGTCATAACCTTCTATGACGATATTGGATCGTCAACGATCCAATATCGTCACGGGCCATCTAGCATGCCAAGTCAGATCCTACGTGGCTGATCCTACGTGGCAAAATTGTGACGAAATTAAATCGTCTTAAATCAAAATCAGCCCAGTCCATTTCTGGATTCCACATGGGCTTAGCCCAACTAGTCTGGATTGATTTTCTCATCAAATTTGGTTAGCTACATGGGCCAAGCCCATCATTCAAGCATTTTTTTGTTTCGTTGCATTGGCCTTTTCTTTGGACAGATTTTTACTTTGTGCCTTCTTATTTTGGGTCGGTCACACCTGGTGTTCCATAATTCATACGGTTCCAGTTGCCAGTATATATTTTCTCAGTAATTAAAATCTAACAATTTAATCAAGACCAACAGAATATACAAAATCATTTTGATTCAAACAGAGCACATTATGATCGGCACATTACAATCATACATAGTTCTACATAGAGATCGGCACATTACAATCATACACAGTTCTACATAGTTCACATCAGTGGAGCTGCCAAAATACAATAAAATTTTTACAGAAAGAATAAAATCCAAACTTCTTCACGCTTTCTCTTCCTAGAACTTCTTGATGCTTCCTCTTCCTGGAACTCTCTGAACAGTACACTCTGAACAAAGCTTCGGAGTGGATATACACTCTCAAAGTCGTAATCTGTACTTCCAAAACAACCGAAAGCAGTAAAAATACTAACACGAGGATGAAATCTTATAATTTGTGTATGAAGTCATAGCATATAAGGTATTCTTATCCATTACTTAGCCAATGTAGTTCTGTACACAGATTTTTTAAGAAACAAGAAACTATTACCAAAGGAAGAATGGTTAGTTGGTTAGTTTGCTCTCAGAAATGAATAGTGTGTTGCACTGTTAAAAGTTCATCATTGAGCTAAACTTTAGAAAGGGGCAAGTTTCACCAAAAAAAAGTAGCATCTGTTCATATCAGTATATTTTGCCTCAGTACAACATCATAGGCTGGAGAGGGGCAAGTTTCACCATGACAGCTAAGGTAATAAGATAAAGATTCCACAAATATCAAGTTTTCACTTGATCTCATCCACACCAGCAGGTCCCACTTGCAAGCAGCTTGCGCATCAACATGCAAGTAGCTGCTGTCAACACCACAGCAGACCAGGAAACCAGATAAGAAGGAACAGCCGTAGCTAACAATTACCTAGCCACACTCCACAGCACATCCACACAAAGTTACCATCAGAGTGTTATACCTCACCCTCAACCAACTCTGGTTGCTCCTTGGAGCCATCCAGGAGCTAGAAGTAGAGGGATTCATAGCAAAGGCAACATGGTTGCAAGGTAGGAGGAGGCAAGAAGAACTAGTAGTCCAAAGAAGAACTAGCCAGCATATCAAGTATCAGGATAGGATTCAAATTAGATCCAGCAAGGAAGAAGGAGGAGAAGGATTTCCAGGACAGGATGCATGGAAGCTTATATTAGTAGCATAACAAGATCAACAATCATATCTTGTAGCAGGTAGAACTTTACAATATTTTCAGCATATGTATTCTCTTTTGCATCAGCATCTTGGGAAAATAAAGAGACTAATACCCATCAAATCCACCCCTATACCATTTCAACTAGATGATCATCTAGGAGGATTGGATGAGGGTGTTCTCTCAAATTTACATAGAGATGCTATGTATGTTCCTCATAGAGAAATAAAAAGATACACCATAATCTCTGTTCTTATTTAGAGTTGTCCTCAGCCTTTGCATCCTAGGCAAGGGCTATAGCACACTTCTACTAATCATACCAAGGCCATAAAAGCATACAAATCATCTTTGCACAAACCAGCAAGCATGAGGGATTGCTGAGCACAATTCCAATCACTCAGGCACAATCCCAAACTCACTCCCACCAAACTCTCAATCTAGTCTCTAAAACTAGAACATCAGCCCTTCAACTAGTTTGATAATAAATCCTTAGATATTCAAAAATATCTAAGAATCATTTTATATTTTAAAACAAAGGTAACTGAATTACACACTACTCATCTTCACAGTTCGATTCAAGGAAACTAGAACTCATATAGCTCCAGCAATTGAACAAAAATACAGGCCATAGGGGATTTGCAACATCACAAAACATGCTCTTTAAATGAAATCATCAATTATATTTCCAACAATAATTTCCAGCCAATATGATTTCCAGATCATTTTCCTAACCAATTCAACTAGGAATTAGTGTCAATAGTTCTTAACTATCAACATGAACTAGCAAATGTTCAGACCAACAAGTATCCCAAACAGATAAAATCCAAACCAATGGTTTGAATTTTCATGTCTACTATAATCATCCAGAAGGGTTTCTCAAATCATCTACCCAGATTAAGCGTAGCATAAACCTACCCTTACCATAGTACCTCATCATTTAATCACAGGGTACAGAATTAAAACAGGGCCTTGAGACCATCACAAGTAAACCAAGCATGTCAATTGAGCATCAAACCAGAGCTAAGATATCTTCACCAGACACAGTTATTCACCATATGTGAACCCTAGGTTCAGATATGAAATCTAGATAGTGGGGAATCACAGAAAACACACTTGACATGGCAAGGTAGATAAAGCCTGGAGGGAAGCATAGAAGGAGCACCTACCTGGGGCGAGTTCTATCTCGCCGGATAGGAGGCAGAAGGAGTATCGACGGCAACGGCAACACAGAACACCACGGGGAAGGCTTCACCATACACCACCACCTAGCCCAGCATCAATCTCACCACCAAGGCAGCACAGGGAGCAGCCCTGAGGGCCACAGCATCCTACACCGGCCTAGAATACCAACTTCAGTGAGTGGCGGCGCCAGAAGCGAACTAGTGCAAGAATAACACAAATCAGTAACACCGTCAACCAAGGCATGCCAGGACAAACACAAAGGGTACACTATTTGACTAGTAGTCAGCACCACATATCGACCTATACTTTAACAGAAAAACAAACTGGACAGTCAAATATTTTAAGGGAAAAAATCAAGATTGATATGGTCTGACTAAACTAATGCAAGCATGGTCTGATCAAACATCTAGAGTGGATGCATTATTTATTCTAGCATAAACACAACCATAACAAACAAATTAATGCCTTCATGCAAAGAAGAACAGATAATAACAACACTTTTGCACCAAAGGATATAAAACAGGTGCGATTATTTCACACTTATCACAGTTATCACCCCTTCTTTCTAGCTACAACCATGCATACATGGACCTGATATGAAAAACAACATTAAAGCACTAGATGCATTAAGAAAGATAACTGGTTCATAATATCATGAGCTACACCCCTTGTTCACCAAATTTTTGACACCACTGGAACACCTCGGGAGGGCACCAACACCACCAGAACACCATTGGAGGGCACCACCAACACTGGAACAGCAAGGTGTCATGGGAAAAACCGAATGTCAATAAGCATTCAACACAGGTCAGTTCCTAGAATAGGTGTATCCATAAGAGAATCGAGGCATATACATATTTTATACCTATATGGCTATACATGAACTAGTAAAATTGGCACCATGGATAAATTATAAACACCCATTGCAGAAGCACATCAGCGGAAGCACAACAATCAAAAGGTAACAAACTAAGCAACCTAAAACCCTACCACGGGATCGAGAAAATAGGACTAGGAAAATTTAATATGAGAACAGAGACAACTGGGACATGCATGAATCGATACTTAATAGGGGATGTCTCTTTTATTATTCTATTAATTCTCTAAATTCTAATCTAGCAAATAATGATTAACAGTAGTATCAAATCATATGAGTTTTTTTGGCAATCACAGATCCACAATAAGTAATAACAAGAACATGATTGCCTGTATTCCCTTTCTACCTGTTTCATCATGGATACCCCATTCCCAAACATTCAGCAAGAACTAATCTAATAACATAGAGCATCACCATACTAGTAAAATAGACAGGGCCTCAAATTTCCGGTGAGACGGCCATGTTTGGGACTAACGCACACTATTTACACTAGAATCCCGTCCTCACGCAATTCGAAAACCTCCTGAGTTTTGGACTCTGAATCCCCAGGACCGAACTAGTGGGAGCAGAAAGCAGAAAAGGGTCGGGGAGTGAGGGAGGGAGGAAGAGGGAGAGGGGGACAGAACGTACGTAGGTGTTGAGCTGCCTGACGAAGGATGAGAAGTTGCTGTGCTTGAAGTACTTGGGGAGGAGGTCCCTTGCAAACTCGGGTGTGCTCCAGACGACGAAGCTGTTGTTCCCCTTGCCCCAGGAGACTATGCCGTCCGTCCCCGGGTCGTCCACCATCTCGTACGTCTTCAGCAGGAACGACGGTGGCGCCGCAGACGCCGCCGCCCCAGGCACGCCAGCTCCGTTGCTCGGCGGACCCGATGGAGCCACCGCCGTGGTCACCGAAGAAGAATCCGCCACCGCCGCCGCAGCCGCCGTAGCGGCGACAGCAGCCACCCCGCCCTCCATCTCCCTCCTGACCAAGCCGCCGCGATCGATCCGTACGGACCACCGGATCTTGGTCGCCATGGGTGAGGAAATCGGAGAGGGAGATAGGTTGTGGTGCTGGGGGAGTGATAGGGGTGGTGGGGGTGGCGGTGGAGAGATGAGGGAGGGAGGGGGTGGATCGATGAGAGGGGAGAACCGGCGGCAGGGTGAGCTTCTGCGACATGGAGAGCCCCTCCCCCATATTCTCCTCGCCTTCTTCCTCTCCACCTCCTGCCGGAACCACCGCTCCTGCCGGAACCACCGCTCCCAGATCCCATGTTGTCGCCGTCCAATCCACCACCGCCGAGCTCGGTCTCCTTGGCCGCGACTGCCCCGACGAGGCGGGTGCTGGGGGTACCAGAGCGGAGAGAGAGGAGGGTTGGAGCGAGCGGGGAGGGCGGCGACAGCGTGCGGATCTCGCTGGAGAAGGAGGGGCGGCGACGATAGGATTAGGGTTGGGGAGTAGGTTTCACTGGGAGGGCGGAGACGTGGCAATTTTGGCTTGACCAGCACGCGCGTCCTATGAAAATATTTGGGGTCTGCGCGCGGGATGGGTATGCCATGTCATCGATCCGTGTAAGTTCCCGCGCGGGATGGGATCTGCATACTTATTATGACGATTTCATTTAAAAAATTACGACGTTTTGAGCAAGATCGTCATAGTTTACTAAGGCTTTGGCCCTCCCAAGACCACCCAGTGCGGAATCTTCATAAATCTAAGACGATTTTGTAGATGGTCACTACCAAAACGTCATAAGTTGACACATTTTTTGACTAGCGGGTCGTTGCAGTTTGGGCTTTTACTGTTCTGTCCTTTTATTGTTCTGGCCTTTTACTGTTCTAGCCATTTACTATTTTGTCCTTCTACTGTTCTGGCCTTTTACTTTTTTGGTCTTCTACTGTTTTGGCCTTTTACTGTTATGGCCTTTTACTGTTTTAGCCATTTACTATTTAGAGTGTACAAGTTAAACGGTCCGCTACCACATCGCGGCACGGAAGGCCCATCACTGTTGATTGGCGCCTATAAAGGGCTGGTACAATATTAAGCAAATTGGGGGCATATTCTCGATACTAGACTATCTACAATACTAAAAGAATTCCGTAAAAGTGGAAGAAAAACTTATAACTGTAAAAATATTAAATTATTACAGGACAGAAAAAATCTGTAGCTCAAACAGCATCATCGTAGTACAACGCAATTGATAAACAAACAGAATCTCGGTTTAAAAAATGTTCCATTTAGGAAGCTCGCATCGCCTCACATGTAACGACGGGCTTACCACATGACTTTCTCAGGAGATTATTGAGTAGTTTCTCTGTCAAAGCTTGTCTGCTCTTCAACTTAGATAACTCATTCCATTCTATGGAGACTACTGCATCTGTTTTGTTAGCTTCCTGTCCAACTACATCAAGTGCATCTCGGAGTGCAGCTCCAAAAAATATTTCTGCTGGAATGTATGGAACAGTCGACATCATGTACCTACATTAGCAATACACATTGTCACTACTACTCAGTGCAAAGAGATCTGCACTTGAAGTATTTGTTTTATATTCTTCCTTCATATTTATATTTGCAACCTGAAACAAAAATAAATGTCCTATATCATCATTACCAAGGAAAATAAAAACCAAATAATTTCAAATCAGTCAACTAGTTGCAACAGGGCCTCATACATCTTTATCTTCTGGAATAACTAGAATAATCGACTTCAGAGAGGGATGAGATCATGTGCAACTTTCACTTCTACTCTGTGAAATGACTCCTCTACTTGATGAACGCTAAAACTAAGATAAAAAAGTTACAACATCAGACGAAGGAAAAAAAACTACCTGTTCATTCTCAAAAGTTTATTCTGGTCTGATATAGCAATGTAAGCACTCAACCCAAGGACTTCAAGCAAACTGATCAAAGTAGAATTCGTGATTTACAAAAGTAATGAATCCATTGACTGAGAGATCCTTAAACTGATAGAGAAGCATTTACCGAAGAACAAAATAAGCATTTAACCATTGTGGCTAATATTAACTAGCCTACTCAATGTGCAGTTGCATCTGAATCTTAGATAGGTGGAATTGTTGTAATCATCGACAAAACTACTATAGTAACTCAGTAGAATTACAAATAGAACAATACTGTTCCTCTAATAGACTAGCAGATCATTTCAGAGAAATGGTGAAACAATCTATCAAACAGTTTGATACGTAAACATTTAGATTTAAATTTTTTGATTGTCTACCCAAAGACCAATTGAACTATCGTGTTCCTCGTACTAAAATAGCCACATAAGTGACAGATACTAGAGTGAGGTTTGAAGTGAATGGTTGATTATGATTCTTCTCTTTATGTTATATTGGATTACGTTGCAAATCTGGCCTTGTTCTAATCTTCCTAGTGCCTTTGACAAAAATAAAACCGAACTAGACTAAACAGCGTGAAACGAGGGGACTTAAACCTTAAAAACTGTTTGTGTGTGGGGGGAGGGGTGCATACAGTAGCTCTATGTAGAGTCTCGCGGTTTCTTATATGGTTACAGGTATGTTCGTTGACGATGTCCGCTGCATCATGTAATTGGACTTGTGGTCTCCATACTTCACTGTTGGGCCTCATCATGAAGGTGCAACGGAGAGTAAACAGAAAAATGTTCCAATCTGATAGATGTTAGCATAAAGTGATAGGAAAGGAATAGATAATTACTAGATTATAGGGGCCCTTAATTCTACTATTTCTAGTGTAAACTGCACCTATTCATTGTGTAACAACAACAAACTGTTAGGAATTATGGGGTAAGTAGAATCAAATAAACCCGACCTATTACTAGAAGCAGTATAACGAATGTAAACATGTACTGCACAGATAAGAGAATAGCATCAGGTAGTAAATAACAGTTAGTGTCATATCCTACACCAAAATAGAGAGAAATTATAATGGAATCACTTATGGGCGGACACTTTAATAAAGGAGATATTGGAAACAAATGTGTTCACCATTCGCTGGCTCATATTTCGCCATGACAAACAAAATCACAGTTCAACTCGTTACAGTTAAACATGACTACAAAGAGTTTATTTAGGAAGATAAGGATAACAAGTATAACACTGGTAAGTTACTACGAATGTAGCTTCAAGAAAATACAGTTAGGTGCTCCATATTTATCATACGAAAATCAAAGGATATCTTGTTACCTGGGTCGGGACGGCATCTAGGCATCCTGTGCATGTTGCTCCGTGCGCTGGACGACATCGGCGAAGAATTAGATTCCTAGTGGTGCTTGTGGAAGCAGAACAAGGGTTGCTCCGAGTGTTGTATGACAGCGGCGAAGAAGCAGATTTAGGGTAAGGTGGTGAAGGTTAGGTCTAGGTTTTCCGCATCGCTTGCCTAGATGCGGCCGAGGATTGTGTGTGTGGGGGGTGGGGGTGGGGGTAGGGAGGTGTCAGGGAGGGCAATACAGGTAGTGAACCAGGAAATTACGATTGAAGCCCTAACGAACCACCTTAACTAGGCTAGAAAGGGAATTCCAGTATGTTTGAAACACTGGGGCGCAGAATATTTTGGGGATAGTGGGAGATTTTCTCGCTCGACTAAATCTAGGCCGTACTCCTTGGAATCAAAGGCAGTCACGGGCAATGTTCAGAAATTAAGGCCCATTAGGCATTGATCATCCATGGCTCATATTGGACATTTGGATGTATCGAGCAAGCCCTTTTAAGCGGTCATCAACAATGACCAACTCTCCGTATCAAGGCATGACACACACACCGAAGAACTTTCTATGTCTCTCCCCCTGCCTACCCCCTCCCTCCAAGCTGGCCAAGCCACCACACAAACACAAAAATGTCGCAGAGCTGCTCCGATCAGTGCACCTCCATTGACGAGTCCAAGGCATTGGCCAACGGGGATAACAGTCCCTACAATGGTGGTAGCGGGGAGTCCTTTGATAGGCCATACTATTTCGACACTACGGAAGGTAATTTTTCTAAAAAGGACCCTGCTTACCGTCATCTGATGGAGGGGACGCCACTAGAGATCATAGAGGAGGAGGAGGACGGTTGTTTATCTTTCATCTTTGACCGATCCATCGTCTTTAAGAAGAGTTCACTTGATCCACCCTTCTTCAGCAAGAAGAAGATGAAGCAGGAGGATGAGGGATCGGAAATCATCTACAAGAAGAGTGAACTCAATCCCTTCTTCACTGGCAATAAGAACAGGAAGGAGAAGGAGGCGGGAGGCTTGATGAAGAAGGCGGGAGCTGGGGGATGCCACGGGAAGCGGGAGGAAGACGCCAACAGGAAGGTCGCAGCGGAAGGATCCAGGTCCAAGAAGAAGAAATCTTATGATTAATTTAACCTCTAGTACTACCTATCTGTAATAAGGTTTGGAATTTGAATATCATCAACTGCAAGTTGGAACGGTGTTGGGATCTAGCACAAGTACTACGTTTGTCATTTTATCTCTCCCACTGCGACGCAATAAAACCACTTGTACTCCGTATTACTTCCTCCCCTTAATTTCTGCATTCGTTCTAGGAGAATAAAAAGACAAGTATTACCGGAGAATTAGTACAACTATACAACTACTGCTTCTACTTTTCTACTCTGGTTACTAATCCGTGGAGTTTCCAAAATCCGGACCTATTTTTTTCTAAATTAACCCTAGTACTTGTATCTAGACAAGCTTAACCACAAGAAAGAAATGGAACCGTGCTGAGGTTTTGTGTACTGGGTCGTCAATCCTGACATTTTTCCTATGGACCAGAATGTTGTAAACTTGGTTTCAACCGGGGAAGGTGCCCTTTTCCTCCAATAACAAGAGAGAGAAACAAAAGAGCCATAAGAGACAAGCAGATAGAATAAAATGCAGATCATGTTGAAGACATGCATGCAATCCACGATCTCTCCCCTGTAGCACTGTACACTTTACGCCAGACCCTAGTCTTCTTTGTATCTCTCTAGGAGTAAACCTTCATGTGGGTATGATCTGTTACTGTATAGCGTGATACCTTCTTTAATCTCACCTATCAACTTCCTGCAACCTTGTTTTGACCGACTAGTGTGAATCATGGTGTTCAAGTAGCGATACCTACTTACTCCATTTTTATGCAGGAGCATGGCTCTAGGATGGACCTAGTATGGCTCAAGGGACCCCAAATTCAATGTTGCATAAAAATTCTGGACTGCGGGCACTACAACGGCGAGTCGAGCTTCCAGGGAACAACTACAACGCCGTGCGTCTAGACGGATTCCACCAAGAGCTCGCCGGTGATGGACAAAGATGAGATAGCGCCAATAATTGTTGCATGCGCTCATGACGCCTGTCTCACCATGGTCATCTACCACATGCTCAACGAGCTAGCGCCGATAACTGTTCCATGCCCCCACGACCACTGTCTCACCATGTTCGCCTAACACGAGCTCGACAACCACAAGACTTCGTGCCCATACAGCCCGTGCAGATGCATTTTCACCGCCTCGCTTGTCAAGCTCCTTATCCACCTCGACGGCTACCACAAGGTACGAGTGCATAGGATATCATACGTCTAGCCCATGGAGTTTACAGTAACGATGTTGTTACTGTACTTTCTACAATCCATGGCCATCGTGTACTGTGATGACGCTAGCGTGTTCAGCCTTATCATCAGTGAGCTTGGCCAGGCCGCCGCCGTTTCCTTGGTGTGCGTCAGGGCAGCCGTGTGCTCATGGCCCCGGTACAGGGTAAATCTATGCGCGACTGGGCCGCGATCGCCGACAAACTTGTCGATGGACACTGTTAATGGGGTAATGGACCCGACGAGTTGCGCATCGCCCCGTAGTGTCATCCTCGAAGATATGACGTTCCTCACGGTGTCGACGTGGTACATAACCGCGACTACTGGATAGTACCAGAAGGTGTTCCCTTTCTCCGTTTGCATCGGCAAGAAGAATTGATCTTAAAATTCTGCTAATCATCCCAACGCGATGGTGATGATGTATTACTAGTTAATTTAGTTCTAGAGTTCCACTCGTTTACTTGTTATTGTAGTAGTACTCGGAGACGGGGTCTATTTTGGCACTAGGAAGGGTGTATTTTGGCTGTAAGCTAAGTTTCCTGATAATGTTTATATTTAGGATTTAAATGTTCTCTAAAATAACATGTCAAACTTCTATATCGTACGCCACTCCCACGTGCAAAGAACGTGCAACTTACTCATCCTACTACTTTTTCTTGCTTGACTTCAGGGTCCTTTGTGCTAAATGTTTGGACTTGGATGTAATTTTCTCTTTTGTGAGGTCCTTGGTGTAACATATATGTACATATCCTATGACCGTGTTAATTGAAACATCGTATCGCTCCCTCGGGACATACCCTGGTCAAAAAAATAATGTCCCACCACCCGGTTTTCAAAAAAAGAAGACGATGACCTTGGTCATTTGGCCTGAAGCCTAGGAAAGTATACACGGAGTTCATGGTATAGTAGGACATATCGTCAAAACGAGTTTTACAAGTATTTTTTCTACTCCCTCCGACCCATATTAGTTTACTTCGAGTTATCAAAATTTGGATGAATCTATATACTAAATAGTATCTAGATTTATCCAAATTTAGACAAATCTGAGTCAACTAATATGGGTCGGAGGTAGTAGAAGAGTTAATTAAAGAACAAAGAATGCCCCCAAACAAATTTTCGTACAAAGTGGACAATTCTTTCTTACGATTTCCCAAAGTTTAAGAATTTTTATGTTTTTGAAATTCGAACATGGACCATTGGATCAAGAGGGGCAAATCCAAACATTGCTAACCATTGGATCTTATTTTCCATTTTTAGCATCTAGAAGATTTTGTTGATAGTCTTTAGCACAATAAATGCTTTTGTGCGGAAACCTCAAAACATACTTTATTGCTTAGTTTTAGGGACCTTGTGCTAAATGCATGGACTTCGATATGATTTTCATTTTTAACAAGGTCCTTGATGTAACTTGTACTTCCACTGACCATGTTAACTAAATAACCTCGCTCTGGGGGGACCTACCAGAGTTAGAAGAAAATGCAACCCTCCCAATTGTCTCACGAAGTGGACCACAGTTTCTTATATAATTCCATTTTTCAAGCTTCCTAGATAACTTCGCATAGTTCACTTACTTCTTTGTCGATTCAACAAAATTAGGTCAATCTTGAGCTACAAGTTAGCGCGGTAGATTAATTTTGGTTGAATTAAATGAAATTTCATAGGTAGATGGGTGTGTCTTCTTGTAGCAAACAATGTTGTCGGTGTGAGTTTTGAACTATCTGGAAAGAACATTCCCAATTTCCCGAGTGATGACAAGATTGTTATTTTCCATAGATAAATAAAGTCCTAAGAATATGGATCTGAATGCCACAATCCAATAAGATTCTAGACATATTAAGTGGACCAACATGTTGTGCGTCTTCTTTATGCCGATTTATCGAAATTAGGTCAAATTTGAAGAGCGAGTAAATTTTAGGTTGCTATGATAGTTTTACAAAAAACTTTTGGAGGTACCCATCAGGGGTTCAATTAATATATTAGAAACCACCGAGAGTTTTCACAACAGGTTCAACTTCTTACTAAGATTATTCATCTTGACAACTTAACGAAATTAGCTCTTAAACTAGAGCTACAAGTAGGCGCGATAGATTGATATCGAATTAAATTTAATTTCACAGTGGTAGATGGGTGCATCTTCTTGTAGTAAACAATACTGTTGGTATGAGTTTCCATCTATCAGGAAATAACATTCTACTTTTTCTGAGTGATGACAATCAAGATTGTTAATTTCCGAAAATAAGTCGGAAGAATATGGATTTGGATGCCACATTCCAAGCTTTCGACATATATAGTGTACCGACATGTTTGTATTTATTATTAATTCTCATGTTTTAGGAGTTTTCAAACTTCATCCTAGCTAACTCTGTCCACTTGAATGACTTTATGTCTATTTACCGAGATTAGGTGAAAATTTTGAACTTCTAGTAAATTGTGGGTTGCTTTGAAAGTTCACGAAAAAGCTTTTGGAAGGTACCCACTAGGGAGTCAAAACTACCGAGATTTTAGATGACATGTCCAACTTCTTGCTAAGATTTTTCGTCTTAAAAATTTAAAGATTTTTTGTCAAACTTGAGCTACAAAAGTAAGCGTGATATTTTTCTCTTGAATTAAATGTATTTTGAGAGGTAAATGGGTGCATCTTCTTTCAGTAAACAATGTCATTGACGTGAGTTTCGAACTATGAGGAAAGAACATCCAATTCTAAAAAATTTCGAGTGATGAGAATATAGTTCTTGATCATCAAGAAAAGTTCGACGAATATTGGATCTAGATGCCACAAGACAAGTTTATATACATATATATTATACCAACATGTTATACTTATAATTCCCATGTTTTATAAGTTTTCAAACTTCTTAGCTAACTGAGCCCAGTTGAGTGAATTTATGTCGATTTATAGAAATTAGGTCACATTTGAAACTACAAGTAAATTGTAGGTTTCTTTGAAAGTTTGCGAAAACGCTTTTGGAGGTACCCATGGGGGGGGCATAATTAATATATCAAACCACCGAGAGTTTTGAAGATATCTTCAACTTCTTGCTAAGTTTTTGCATATTGACAATTTAACAAAATAAGGTGATACTTGTGCTACCAGTAAGCGCGATAGATTGATCTTGAATTAAATGTCTTTTCAGAGGTTGTTGGGTGCATCTTATTGTATTAAACAATACTGTGAGTGTGAGTTTCCAACTATGAGGAAAGAACATTCTGAATTTTCAGAGTGATTACGAGATTGTCCTTTCCCGTAAAGAAAGTCCGAAGAACATGGATCTAAATACCACAAGGCAAGTTTTCAGACATATAGAGTGGACCAAGATGTTGTACGTACCATTTCCCATGTTTTATGAGTTTTCAAACTTCCTAGCTAACTCCTCCCACTTGAATGACTTTATGCCAATTTATCGAAATTAGGTCAAATTTGACTACTGCCAGTAAATCGTAGGCTGCTCCGTGAGTTTAATGAAATGGCATTTGGAGGTACCCACAATGGACGGTTAATTAATATATCTGAAACCACCGGGAGTTTTGATGACTAGTTTTGACTTCTTGCTAAAGTTTTGCATCTTGGCAATTTTGAACCCCTCTTGAAAACAACCACATGAAATAAAGAAAAAAGAAAAAAGAAATTAAAATATTGACGCATAACACGCCCTATCATGCATGTCGTGTGCGCTACGTGCCATGAAAATGTTAACCATGAGATTTGACGAGTTTTGGAAAAAATAGCTTCACAGTATTGTTCTGCCATGTATAGATAATATTGGGTTTCAAATATAACGACCAAGTTTGTCAAGGCCATACCGATCAACATCGTAGTTTACAACCTGATGGAGTTACTGCGATAGATGGGTGCATCTTGGGGTAGTAAGTATTGTTGACCGTGGGAATTTTCATACATATAGTGGATCATGCTTCCTATATAACTCAAGGTTTCGAATTTCGGCCGAGATTAACAAAATTCAGCCATTTCGGCCAGGAACGATAAGAGAATTTACCGAACAAAAACTTTCTAAATTTGGAGGATTTTTTGTTGAATTATCTAAAATATTTTATATCTGGTAGAATTTTATCTGAAACTCTAAATTTTGGTCTAATTTCAGCCAAATTTCGTTTCAAATATTAAATTTTGATTCTTGCATTTCATCTAAGATTTAACAGAAATTCACCGAAATAGTAGAATTTCGGCTATTTCGCTCGAACCTGGTAAAAAACCAAAACCTTGATCTAACTACACAGGTTAAATGAATTTCAAAAAAAATTTGAGTCTAGCGCGGTGGAGATGAGAGTACAAAGCATGAGTGTTTAAGGGCAGCCATAATGTAGGACCCATACGGCTTATGAGAATTGCCACAAAGTATATGTCAACATTTGCCACAAGGTATGACCCACATCGCTTGGTCATATTCCTCCATGCAAGAGAGAGGATGGAGGGGAAATGATTATTCTATTCTCTATGGGCAACCCACAATCTTGAGGTAACTTTATTTTCTCCACAATGTACTACTATATGCCTTAAGGGTGTGCTTTTTTACACATTGGGGATGCCCTAAGGGAAAAAGCAAATAATGGGCCCACTTGGCAGTGTATGACCAAGCTATAAAACTTCCATGCAAAAGTTCTTCAGTTAAGTGGGTCCCACGAATCATCTTGTTTAGACACTGATGGAGCTTATTACTTGTAAGTACATAGTATTTCTGTTGCTTAGACATAAGTACTAGTATACGCTAAGCTCTGTCCATGCGCTTTACTTGTAGAGAGAATAAAACGTAGGCAGGGTAAGAGGATAGCGGCGAAGAGAGAAGAAGAGTTGAAAGCGGTTCCATGTCAGAGCAAAGTTTATGATGGATTCTGACACAAGATACTCCTGACTCTACTAGTAGTAGTTAATGTCAGGACCTATGAATGCAAAAGAAATTGGAAGTGTGTTTTATCTCTCATTCGCTACCTCTCATCTCTCCACCCCTCTCCCCTCGTCCACCGGCCTGGATGATCTCTCCCACGTCCACAGTGTGGCGCTGCGCACGTGTGGCTCGGTACGACGGCTCTGTTTTTTCTTTTTTGAGAGAGAGGGCGGCTCTGTTTCTCTGGCATGTTCGGCAGCCGCATTGTTGTGGAGTGGGAGCAGTATTGTACATAGGAAGGAAACAACTTTGGTCCTTGGCGGCAAAAAGATTCAAACTTTTCCAGTTTTAAAATTTTCACTTGCTTCCCAAACATCGAGAGGGAAAGGTTATTTAAAAGACCGTCCATTCGTAGTAGTACTTCTTATCTCGTCTTTTTCATCCATAAAAATTATATATAGTATGGAAAACATTTAACATGGACCGTTGGATCAAGACTGGAAAATCCAAACATTGCTAACAGTTGGATCTTCTTTTCCATTGTTAGCATCTATAAGATTCTATTAATAGTCTTTATCACAATGAACGCTTTTGTGCGCAAACCTCAAAACACACTTCATTGCTTAGTTTCAGGGACCTTGTGCTAAATGCATGGACTTGGATGTGATTTTATTTTTTACGAGGTCCTTGATGTAACTTGTACTTCCACCAACCATGTTAACTGAAGCACCTCGCTCCGAGGGGACCTACCAGAGTTAGAAGAAAATGCAATCCTCCCAATTATCACACAAACTGGACCATGGTTTCTTATATAATTCTATTTGTCAAGCTTCCTAGCTAACTTCGCATACTTCACTTCTTTGTCGATTCAACGAAATTAGGTCAAACTTGAGCAACAAGTTAGCGAGGTAGATTAATTGCTCTTGAATTAAATGTAATTTCATACGTATATGGATGTGTCTTCTTGTAGCAAACAATGTTGTCGGTGTGAGTTTTGAACTATCTAGAAAGAACATTCTCAAATTCCCGAGTGATGACAAGATTGTTCTTTTCCGTAAAGAAATAAAGTCCGAAAAATATGGATCTGAATGCCACAATCCAGCAAGCTCTAGACATATTAAGTGGACCAACATGTTGTACGTAATTGAGATTTCCATGTTTTATGAGTTTTCAAACTCCAGGTCCAACTTTGCCCACTTGAGTGACTTTATCCCGATTTATCGAAATTAGGTCAAATTTGAACAGCGAGTAAATTTTAGGTTTCTTTGATAGTTTTACAAAAAACTTTTGGGGGTACCCATCGGGGGTCAATTAATATATCAGAAACCACTAAGAGTTTTGACAACAGGTTCAACTTCTTGCTAAGATTATTCATCTTGACAACTTAACGAAATTAGGTCTTAAACTTGATCTACAAGTAGGCCCGATAGATTGCTCTAGAATTAAATGTAATTTCACAGTGGTAGATTGGTGCATATTCTTGTAGTAAACAATACCATCGGTGTGAGTTTCGAACTATCAGGACATAACTTTCTAATTGTTCTGAGTGATGACGATCGAGATTGTTCATTTTTTAAAAGAAAGTCTGAGGAATATGGATCTTTATGCGACACGACAACCTTTCAACATATATAGTGGACCGACATGTTTGTACTTATCATTAATTCTCATGTTTTAGGAGTTTCCAACCTTCGGCCTAGCTAACTCTATCCACATGAATGGCTTTATGACTATTTACCGAGATTAGGTGAAAATTTTGAACTTCAAGTATATTGTGGGTTGCTTTGAAAGTTCACGAAAAAGCATTTGGAAGGTACCCACTAGGGAGCCAGAACTAATATATCAGAAACTACCTAGATTTTAGATGACAGGTCCAGCTTATTGCAAAGATTTTTCATCTTGACAATTTAACGAAATTTTGTCAAACTTGAGCTACATAAGTAAGCATGATATTTTTCTCTTGAATTAAATGTATTTTGCGAGTTAAATGGTTGAATATTCTTGCAATAAACAATGTCATCAGTGTGAGTTTCGAACTATAAGGAAAGAACATTCAATTCTCAATTTTTTCAAGTGATGAGAACATAGTTCTTTTCCGTAAAGAAAAGTTCAAAGAATATTGGATCTGGATGCCACAAGCCAAGTTTACATACATATATATTGGACCAACATGATGTACTTACGATTCCTATGTTTTGCGTCTTTTCAAACTTCCTAGCTAACTGAGCCCGCTTAAATGAATTTATGTTGATTTATAGAAATTAGGTCAAATTTGAAACTACAAGTAAATTGTAGGTTGCTTCAAAAGTTTAAGAAAAAACTTTTGGGAGTACCCACCCTCGGGGGAATAATTAACATATCAAACCACCGAGCGTTTTGACAATAGCTTCAAATTCTTGCTATGATTTTGCATATTGACAATTTAACAAAATAAGGTGAAACTTGAGATACCAGTAAGCACGATAGATTGCTCCTAAATTAAATGTCTTTTTAGAGGTTGTTGGGTGCATCTTATTGTATTAAACAACGTCGTGGGTGTGGGTTTCCAACTATGAGGAAAGAACATTCTCAATTTTTTGAGTGATTACGAGATTGTACTTTCCCATAAAGAAACTCCGAAGAACATGGATCTGAATACCACAAGCCAAGTTTTCAGACATATACAATGGACCAACATGTTGTACTTATGATTTCCCATGTTTTATGAGTTCTCAAACTTCCTAGCTAACTCCACCCACTTGAATGACTTTATGCCGATTTATCGAAATTAGGTCAAATTTGACTGTTTCTAGTAAATCGTAGGCTGCTCCGTGAGTTTTATGAAATGACATTTGGAGGAGCCCACATCGGGCGGTCAATTAATATATCTCAAACCACCGAGAGTTTTGACGACTAGTTTGACTTCTTGTTAAGGTTTTGCATCTTGGCAATTTTGAACCGCTCGTGAAAATGACCACATGAAATAAAGAAAAAAGAAAAAACAAATTAAAAATATTTACGCATGACACGCCCTATCATGAATGTCGTGTGCGCTATGTGCAATGAAAACTATAACCATTTGATTTGACGAGTTTTGGAAAAAACAGCTTCGCAGTATTGTTCTGCCATGTATAGACACTGTTGGGTTTCAAACGGAACGACCAAGGTTGTCAATGCCATACCGATCAACATCGTAGTTTACGACATGATGGAGTTCCCTCTCTAGATGGGTCATCTTGGGGTATTAAGCATTATTGACCGTGGGAGTTTTCAGACATATAGTGGATCATACTTCCTATCTAACTCAAGAATTCGAATTTTGGCCGGGATTACCAAAATTTCATCGAAATTCAGCCATTTCGGCCAGGACCGGTAAGAGAATTTACCGAACGAAAAGTCTCTAAATTTGGGGATTGTTTTGTTGAATTATCTAAAATATTTTATATTTGGTATAATTTTGTCTAAAACTCAAAATTTTGGTCTAATTTAACCCAAATTTTGTTTCAAAGTTTAACTTTTGATTCTTGCATTTCATCTGATATTTGACAGAAATTCACCTAAATAGCCTAATTTCGGCCATTTCACTCGGACCTGGTAATAAACCAAAACAGAAATCCAAAACCTTGATCTAACTACATCGGTTAAATGAATTTCGCAAAAAAATTCGAGTCTAGCGCGGTGGAGATAGGACTAAAAATCACGAGTGTCTAAGGCCATCTGTAATGTAGGACCCACCCGGCTTATGAGAATTGCCACAATGTATAGGTCAACATTGGCCACAAGGTAGAACCCACATCGCTTGGTCATATTCCTCCATGCAAGAGAGAGGAGGGAGGGGAAATGATTTTTCTATTATCTATGGGCAATACACAAGCTTGAGGTAACTTTATTTTCTCCACAATATACTACTATATGCCTTAAGGTGTGATTTTTTACACATTGCGGATGCCCTAAGGGAAAAATCAAATAATGGGCCCACTTGGCAGTGTATGACCAAGCTATAAAACTCCCATTCAAAAGTTCTTCAGACTAGTGGGTCCCATGAATAATATCATTTAGACACTCGTGGAGCTTATTACTTGTAAGTATAGTAGTATTTATGTTGCTTAGACATAAGTATACGCTATCCTTAGTCCATGTGATGTACTTGTAGAGAGAATAAAACGTAAGCCGGAGAAGAGGGCAGCAGCGAAGAGAGAAGAAGAGTTGAAGGCGGTTCAATGTCAGAGCAAAGTTTATGATGGGTTCTGACATGAGGTACTGCTGACTCTACTAGTAGTAGTAAATGTCAGGACCTATGCACGCAAAAAAGTGTGTTTTATCTCTTCTTCGCTGCCTCTCATCTCTCCACCCCTCTCCCCTCGCGCATCGTCCCGGCTGATCTCTCCCTCGTCCACAGCGTGGCACTGCGCATGTGTGCCTCGGTATGACGTCTTTGCATTTTTCTTTTTTGAGAGATATGGAGGCTCAGTTTCTCTATCGTGTTCGGTAGCCATGTTGGTGTGGAGTAGGAGTAGTACTATACGTAGGAAGGAAACAACTTTGGTCCTTGGTGGCAAAAAGATTCAAACTTTTCTGGTTTCAAAATTTTCACATGCTTCCCAAACATCGGGTGGGAATGGTTATTCAAAAGACTGTTCATTCATAGTAGTACTTCTTATCTTATCTTTTTTGTCCAAAAAAAACTATATAGTGTACGAATAACGTTGAACATGGACCGTTGGATCAAGACTGGCAAATACAAACATTGCTAACCATTGGATCTTCTTTTCCATTCTTATCATCTAGAAGATTCTTGTAACATCCCAAAAATATTGATCAAGGTTATCAAATTCCAATCACCAAAATTAGGGTTAACAAAAACTTTTGTTAAATAAAATCATATGAATGCATCTATGTATGTGATGATAGTATGAATACATGAATGGACTTGTGTGATTGTGGTAAATAGAAAGGAATGGTTTAAAGATGAAATCAACATCATCTAAATCAAATCCAAATATAAAACAAATCAAAAGAAATTCAAAAATAAACAAAATAAGCAAACGGTCATTTTTGCCAATCTTGCTCACTAGACCACTTTGAGTTTTTCTATTCCAAGTTTTCAAACAGAAACAATTCCATTTCATTTCACCCCTTGCTAGACCAAGTAAAAGTGAACCCAAGCCTACCTTTCAAACCCATAGAAACATGTAACATCCCAGCATTAGAGCCTAGAAATAATCTGAACCCAGATGTGTGCATTGCATTCGTGCATAGACAATCTGAATAATTTTCGCGCTTTTGAACAAAACCTGTTAAAATGATTGAAGCTTCTCTAAACTTGATGGAATTGAGGTAGATCATCAAGTTGACAGTGATAAGTTTCAATCTAACTTTGATAAAATCTTATTTTTGGGTAACCATAATTTGATCTAAGGGTAGATCAAATATAATAACAATTAAATCATAATGCATTGCGTAAATGACTAATATCTGATCCTTAAGGGATCATATCATACTATTCATCACAATAACCCATGAATACCAAGTTCAGATTACAACTCAAGTAATAAGAATATAATGACTAATCCTGATCTCTCTTATTTTTATCTATTTTTACTATGAGTATCATGGTAATACCTAACTTTAACTCTTTGGTGTGATTAAGTAGGAAATAAACCAAGTCAAGATCGTGCACCATGTATCTTTCTTTCCTTATCAATCCTTATGGAATCCTATCTCAATATCTGTTGTTCATCAATGTTGAGTCAAGTACAAGTAAGATTGTATGATTAAGATGATGTTAGAGCAACATTGAATTATAGAGTTAGTATTTTCCTCTGGGAAAATAGTAATCACTTCAGGTTGAGTTGGATTGGATGCATATCTAATTATAAACCCATCTACTGGAGTAATATTAGTGGTGGATGATTATGGAAGAATAGGAATGGAGTTAGAAGTAGCCACCTATTGGATTGAATGTTACCAGCAGAAGAGTAGTTGATATAACCAAGTCTAGATAGGTGAAGATCATGAAATTCTTTAGTGTCAAACTCATTGGATTCATCAGTGAGTTTAGAAGAATAAAAGGTGGATAGGAAGATTCTTGTGAAGTAAAGTTCATCATGCTAACCATGATGATGGATAGGAAAAAGTAGTATATCTAGGAAAGGAATTCCTTAATTAGAAGTCCAGGATTATGAACTATGGAAGATAGGAATTCTTGGTAAACACTAAACCCTAAATCTATGATAAAGCTTAACATCCATCTCCTCTGTTGGAGAAATCATATTATTTCCACAAAGCCTTATAGGAATATTTCCTATAGCAAATCACCTAAGCACATCTCTGACATTTCCAATTGTCTTAACCATATGTGTTTAGGAGATATTATTATCAATTCTTTTCCATAAAGAATTTTAGTTAATAACTTCTTATTTTAAAAAGGTGATACCATTAAAGACCACAAACAAAAGACAATATGCTTAGCTATTAAATCTTTACTCACATCAACAAAAGAATATAAGAAAATGAAGAACCCTAAACCCTTGGGTACACACTTACAATTAAAACCCCAAATTTCTATGTTTATCATAATAGAATATGTACATTGCCATTTTCTAAATTAATGGGAGTAATATTAACCCTACTGATTTCCTTTGTATTTCATGCATCAAATAATGATATAGGATCATTATATATAAAAAAATTCTATTCCAGCTATGAGTTAACTAGAGTTATGTTTTCTAAACAAATAAGGAAATATCCTATAATAAAGCCATGGGTTAGTATAGAAAGAAAATTAATAATAAAGGCTTCTACAAAATATTAAAAGGGATTCATATAAAGAAAATAAAGAAGTATAAAATACTCATCACTAAGATTTACAAAATAAATCTCAATCAATATAAATTGTTGCTGCAAATATTCAACAAGTAAACTTTGTTAGAAAAGTTCAAATTAAAGATGCAAATTCAAATCTATAAACAAAACAGAATATATAAACAAAAGAACCAGGAAAAAACAAAAGGAGACCAAATCTGGCCCATGGCCCAACTTCCTTCTCCTTATCCACTGCTCACGAGCAGCCCGCAGCAGGCACCTCGGCCCAGTAACCAGCCCGGCTCCTCTCACTCAGTGACTGACGAGTGCGCCAGCATGGGGACTGCAGATCAAGAGAGTAAACGTTCCAGGTTTTTTTTCACAAATGTCGCATCATCGTCTACCTCGCCTACTGGAAGCAGCTCGATGGCCGGAGCTCCGCCGTTGATGGATCACCGCGCTGTGATGCGTGCTAACGCTCCTGGAAGGAAGGATAAGAACGCCATGACGCCGTCTGGTCGTCCTCATCCCCATTTCCCCCTCTGCAGCTCTCTATCTGTAGAGGTCCCGACCTTTAATAAGGTAGAGATACCTGTGTTTACAATGTTAGTCCCTAGATCAATAGCTAGCATCCACAGTTAAGATGTAATATCAAGAAACAAAGGTCATAATACAACTTTATAACCGGGTATAAAATAATTCATTACATCTTACATAGCTCATTTGGCTGTCTCATTACAATGCAGCCGAAATAACTATAGCATGGAGTCCTTCATCTTCAAAGTGCCACAAGCAATCATGTTGGTTGTATACTTGTAATCCTAATTCAACACACTTTACTAACAACAAACAAACCTGCAACATAAAAGTTACAGCCACAAGGGTCAATACATTTGAATTGTATTGGCAAGTGATACTATGGTAGAATATCTATCAACTATATGCATTTGGCTAAGTGGAGCTTAGGCTTGCTTTGCTCAAAATAGTTTTTCCTTATCATTTGAAAACACTAAGTTTTTGTTTGGCAAAATCACCCAAGGAACCACCAATAGAAATTGCTGAACCTTCACCCTTGTTCAACCACAAGTTTTAACTTAGAAAATTGGGATGAGGAGATTCTTGATAGCTTCCATGTCTTGATGCTCAAATTGTCCATTACCGGGGACACGACTAAGTACTTAGATTTTACGCTCTGCAGAGGTGGTGCACTTTCCCCACAAGACTTGGTTTCACCAAGACAAGATCTTTCAGAAGCCTTCCCTTAGACCAGAATGGACGCGCTTCAAACCTATCAATCCCCTACCACCAACTGTCCATTTGGCTAAGTTATTGCAAACTATATGATCCGGGCAGAGCCCATAATGCCAAGTGGATGCACTTGAAGCTTCTCAACATTTGACATCTCAAATCTCTTTGTTCCTGGTTGGCATTCGACAAGTGAGATACACAAGGTAAACCATAGAAATGGGCCTTGTGTAACCACTCAACACAAACCATTCTTTCCATTCCACCCAGGTGATTCATTCACTTAGTTGTTTTGTTAAACAAACACAAGTCCTTGACTTAGAAATATTCCATAGCATGAATATAATCCACCCTTGTTTTCTACTAGCTAAGCTAAGCAATTATAGTAGTAGGAATCCTAACTTAGGATAATTCTACTAAGTCTTCATCTACTAGGATTTCCCATAGCATAGTTTATACTTAGCAAAAATTCCATGCAAGTCCTAGTTAGAAATATCACTAATGCATAGTGAAAATAATGGGACAAAAGTATGAAGCATCACTTGCCTTTTTGGTAGAGAATATAAATGCACTCCTTGATCTTGCAGTAGTCACACTCTTCAAATTCCACTACAATTCAATCAAGCAAGGAAATATTCAATCTACCAATCAAGCAATTCATCACATAAAATAAAATAAACAAAGCAATGCATGCAAGCATGCCAAAGATTGTTTTATTTGCAAAAGTGGTTTCTAATAGGTTATAAACATTTTGAAACACTTATTTTTCATTTATAAAAGTGTCAAGATCATTTATAAATTTGGTAAAACCATTTGATATTAAGTTAGTGAAAAAGGCCATTTAAATCATTTTTGTTTTGCTAGAAATGATTTAAATCAAAGTAATATTTTCTAGTGTTTTCCAAATATATTCTTAAACACAAATGTTAGTGTTCTAAGGTAAAGTGTTTGGAATAAAAACCATTTTGCAAAAGGTTTTATCTATAAACCATTTTTATATCAAAGCAATATTTTATTTTATTGGAAATGCCTTTAAGCAAGGTAATAATTTTATAGGGTTCACCAAATAGGTTTTTAAATATCAAAGCTTGGTGTTCAGGGTCATAGAGTTTAAAATCAAATCATTTTACCAAAGGATTTACTAAAAAATCATTTTTATACCATAAACAATAATTTTTATTTGACTAGAAATATTCTAATTCAAAGATTTATTCTTTAGCATCTCAAAATATTTTTTAAAATCCTAAGTTGGTTTCTATGGTCAGTAGGTTCAAAATAATCCATTTGCCAAAGATTTTACCATAAAAGCATTTCTAGAATAATTTTTATGTTCAAAATATACCTACACAAGTTTCTGCAAAAACAACTAATTTTCTAGAAGCAATTAATTAAACAAAGTGCATGGTTGGATAGAGTTTGTTTTGCTGATTCCATTGATATAAAATTTCCAAAGTTTGGACATGTGGATCAAAAGTTATGCAATTCACAAAATCAAACATCTAATAGATTCTATTCTGTTTTTAAAACAAAACCTGAGCCACGTGTTGTGTTCTGATTAGTCAAAAACGGTTCGCGAGGATTGAGCTCTGTGGAGCGTTGGATCTAACTGAAAATGTGCGACACAAATCAGCGTACCTCTTCTCTTTAAGTGAATCTAACACATCCCTAAGATTTGCATCCAACGGCTCATGGCGCATCACCACTAACTGGCAGCTCTAGCGGCGCCGAGTGGCGGCGGCGCACTCATATGGTGACGTTGTTGACGATGCAGGAAGCAAAAGAGGCAGGGGAAAGGCTCACCGAGGTCGTCGTGCTCTGCTGATGCTCGAGGTAGTTGTTTCGGGACAGGGGCGCACGGGGGTGGATGCAATTCCTCGCCGGAGTTGTCGTCTGCATTGGGTGTCTCGTCTCGTCGTTGTTGGCGAGGATTTACAGCATGCTAGGACAAACAGAGGGCATAGTTAGGTGCGTAAGAGAGTCATGGTCACAGGAGCATCACAGAGAGGAGAAGGGGAGGTTAGAAAATACCGAGGGAACTCGTCGAAGAGGAGACAGACGGCGGCGCTACTCTGGCAAAGACGAAGTCGAGGTTGTAGGGCGAGCACGAGCAAGCTGGTGGTACTGGAGTGTGCGCTTGGTGATGGAGAGTAGTCTCGTGGTGGCTAGGGGGCAAGGGGAGGCGTGACTTGGCCAGAATCGTCGGAGGAGGGCGTCGGAGGCAGTGAAGTTCGAGCAAGCAATTCGAGCAGCCTGGTGGCTCCGGTAGGATGGGATCTGAGGGGAAAGAGAGAGGGGAGGGAGGCGTTTAAGGGAGTGTGGTCGCAGGGAGTAAAGGCTGTGGCATTGACGCGAATTGATTTGATTTTGCAATGGCTAGTAACGGCGAGGAGAGGGGCGTGGTCACCGCGGCGGGTGAGGAAGAAGGTGTGTCGGGTGGGGTTGGCTGGTCAGCGAGAGAGAGAGGAGTGGTGGGTCCAGAAGTCATCGACTGTGCGAGTAAGTTCGCAGGTGTGAATCGTTTTCTTGTTGGAGAGTGGGAGTGGGCTGGTGTTGGGCTGGACTGGGCTGGTTTGGCTGCTTTCATTTTTTTTGTTCTGTTTATTTTTCTTTTTCCCTATTTCTTTTATTCAATTTTGAATTTGTTCAAACAAATCAAACAACCATTTTATTTTTCAAATCTTTTCCAAAACTTGAGTATATTTCAATACTGTTTATTAACATATCCAATTTAGAATACTTCTTTTATTCTTTTAGGGTTTATTATTTATTTAAAAATAGACATTTGTCTTTATTTCAAAAAGGATTTAAATATGTTTTAAAACTCTATTTGAATTCTAAATTTTACCAGACCTTTTTCAGTAGGTTTTATTTATACAAAATAATTTCTCTTTGAATTATTATTTAAAATACTTTAATCTGTTGTAATGTTCATTTAAATTGGGAAAAGTCTTTACTTAAATAAAAATGGATATTAATAAATCCTTATGATTTTATTTAAATAATCCTTTACTCTCTTTACTTAACAAAAATATTTTATTTTATTTGCTTGGACAAGATTTAATCTGGCTTTTTAAAATAGTCCTTGTTTATTTATTTCTTCCTTTGTTTTATAAAATCCATATCTTTTTATTTAAAGATCCAAAATGGTGATTCCAACTTTTATAATTTTATTTAATATTTGTTTATCCTTTTAAATCTCTTTAGGATTATTTGATCACCATTTCGTATGGATTTTTAGATAGGTGCTTTATTATCTTTGGAAATTCAATTTCCTTATCTTACTAAATTCATAAGATTTTATCTATGGTCCCAAATTGAATGAAATCAATTTCTACGGTTTTATAATATTTCCATTTGTCTTAGAGATAACTTGGAAATCAAGCTTTATTCAATCCATTTATAAATGTTTGTTGAAAAATTTTATATGGATAAAATCCATGGTCTTAGAGATATCTTGGAAATCTCCCATTAGGGTTTTAGGGTTTTGGTTTATTTTCCAAGTTTTTAAATTTCAAGATGCATTTATGAAGAATGCATTTCACTTGATTGAATTTAGTTGGATTGAAGATTTATTCAAAGTTTGTTTGAAGATGGGTTTTTAAATTTCCATTTGAGAACAAAAAGTTTATTTTCACCCTAAATTTCATCAATTATTTATTTTGTTTATTTATTTTTCACATTTCAAAATTTGGAAAACCCTAGCTTGCCTCACTATCAAGTTACACCTTCCCACTCTCTTCCAAGTAGCCATGTAGATGCCCCGTGCTCCGTAGATCCTCTGGGTGGAATCTTGCATCAAGGGGAGCACTGGAGAGGGTGAATTTTGTCGTTCCTCTTTGCGGCAGTTCATCGGAATCCTCATCGAAGAGCTCGTCTCCGACCGCACCAGTCCTTGCCGACACCACCACTTCATCTAGGGTGAGCCACCGGTTCTTCCAGTACCTTTTACTCTCCGTATTTCGCTCTAGTTCGTTCACACGACGAGCACCCGACACCGCCGCCGTTGTCCACCGTCGTTGACCATCCTCCGACGACCATTTGCTAGCGTTGCCACCACTCCTAGACTCCACGCATCGTACTCTTTCCAACAAACCTCACTGCAGCCCCGCGTGCGCACCAAATCACCTGATCCATCATCTATCTGAGAGGTTCAAGCTCCGATGACGTCATGCCAACGTCACCCTCGGCCTAGTCAGCCAGTTTGACCCAGTCTCTGTCTCGTGTGGATGATGATGTGGCCATAGGTCCACTCGTCAGTGACCGTGGGTAGGTTTAGCCTCAGTAAGAAAAGTATTTACTGTTTAAATAAAATAAGAAAACAATACAAATTGTATATCAATATTCCAGAAATGAATTAAATGATGAAATATTGTTTAGTTAATAACTTTTATTCTGTAATTTAGAAAAATATGTATAATATATGAAATATTTAGAAAAATAAAATCTATCAATTAAAACTATTATCAAACATTATTATAATAGTTATTTAAATAATTATTATTGAACAAAGATCTTAAAAGTAATAAAACTTTGATAATTCATATTTTAATAATGGTAAATGTTAAAAAAATACCAAAAATCTTGGAAAAATAAAAATAATACTTTAAAACTATAATCATACATTATTATTTCACTTAAATAAGTATTTATTATTTATTAATTATTGATAAAGTTATAAACCTTATAAAAATAATATATTATTATTTACAAATCACAAAAATAAATGTAATATATCTAAATGATCACAAATATATACCTACATGATAAAAATATAATACTCCACTTTTAAAGTAAATAAAAACTTGATAATCTAGAAATTTAAATTGAAACCTATTTCCTTAGTTAATAAAACATATAAGGGTAAATAAAATTCGTTATTATTTCTAAAAATTAGTTAGTTAAGTCTACTAAATAGTATTAGTCTTAACTATTAATATTATGAAGTCATAATGGTTCAAAACTTTATAAATTCTATTTTATTGAATTATCTTCAACCTTAAGTGAAGAGTATATTCTAAAAGGATTCTTATTCATAATAAAAACCTTAAAAAACAACTTGTGAACAAATTAAATCCTTTCTATATACTTGAACCACCATATTACAAAACTATCCCAACACTATAGTGAATCCATAAGTAGTTAAGTAATATTCTTTCTTTGTTTTTAAACTATAACCACTCATTTATAAAAAAGTAAATGATACTATTCCATTATAAAATCAAGAAACCACTACACCAAGTAAAAGGATAACCATTCCTAAGTAACCTTAAGGAAACATTACCAGGTACACAAGGTACAAATACCATAAGCATTACACTTCCAAACCATCTATGTTTTGAAAGTTAACTTTAGTCTCAAGGCTTATAAAAATTATGTCTAAAAAACTACATATGTTTTTATACTTAACTTTGGTCTATTCCAATTAAGAAATAAAGCATCTCAAGTCCAAACTATTCGAGTAAGCACAAACAACCTTGATCACATTTATTAACCACAAAGATTGTTTAGACCTTAGAAAAGGAATCTTTTCTTCAAATGTTATTCCTTTTGCCACTTCAAACAACAACTCGTATATAAGCAATCTTGAGTAGCATTTCACATTTATGTGTGTCTCATTGTTTTATGATATTGTATTTACATGTTGTTTCATACACACTCACAACCCTTAATAAGAAGCACAAGTATGAAACTTATCTAAAAGGGACAACACATTCTAAAATAACCATTTCCGGTATCCAAACCCTAGAACAACATTATCCCCGGGATTCACGTTTATAAAGTGCATCACATTACTTATGCATAAAAGCATCTTGCTTCTTTAAACATTAGTCCTTACCGGACCAATGATGCTGATTTCAGATATTGGATCTTATATTGTCTCGAAGACCGTGAGTGCATAATCTTGCAATCACAAAAGGCAAGTTCACACTTGCTCATGTCCTTTGATTATTTTCTGTAAAGTATTTTACAAATCCAGTGTTGTCATCACCTGCATTTGAAAAAGGTCCAAAAACACTATTTTCATAATAATGTGATTATAGGTTAATTACCTTGAGGTAATAACCTACTAGGAATGTTCCGGTCGTAAAGGGACATATTATCTAGGACTTAACAACCAATGTCGCCAGTGATTCTTGCGTCGTATATCACGCGTTAACCATGAGATTTGGAATGGGACGGAGAAGTCAACTATATCTTCTTCCTCTCGCATGTAGTTGGATGTGCAGGACGTGGCTGTTATCCTCGTAGCATGCATATTAATTGGTAATTCGTAGAGGATATGCAGCATATGGGTGGGAACCCTCAATGTCCCATGATAGTTCTGGCATCTAACGGTCTGTAAAAACCATTGCCATAATCCAATATGTGGGCATGGTGTACAACAAGGAGGCATGCGAGGTCGCGAAGGGGGCAGTGATTGGCTTGGATCATCTTCTGGGCCCCACATCATGGAATTGTGGACGGGAATAAGCTGCCCGGTTGTGCAACAAAGAGTTGATCTCTCATGGGTAAAGTAACGCACCTCTGCAGAGTGTAAGAACTATAACTTGTTACTCCCTGTTCCGGGAAGGAGCTGCGAACGTGGTGGGAAAGGAACTCCATGAAAGTTCTGGTAAACCCGTGAAGGCTGATTGACATAGATTTTTTAGAATAAAAGCAAACTTTGAAGAAATGTTTACGAAAACTTGCATTGCCTACGACCTACGGTCTGTGGCTGTAGTTATAGTGCATCAAACACTCCTTTTCTAGTGAACTTGCTGAGTACGCCCGTACTCAAAGTATCTTCTTAACCCTTGCTAGATTCTGAAGCCAATAAAGACGACGTCTACATCAAGTTATGCTCTAGGAATCATCATCAACATCTAAAAGCCCTTCAAGGAAGTCAATAAAGTAAACATATACATCAACTCAAGTCAAGAGGAAGTTACTGATTAGATAGGAATATAATATCCAACCATAGAACCTATTTCTGTAGCATATTGCAATAGAAGCAATGCCAGACCATTAGTTAGCACACTAGTCTAAATAGTATGATGGTATTTGAGTTGTTTATTTCTGATTCTTCTTGGTAAGAAGTTTCTTTCTCTCTAACCTAGAGTGTTCTCTGGATCTTGTGTATAGAGTGAGTTATAACCTTTAGCCATGTATTGGACCTGCTGTGTTTCTGTTGTACTACTCTAGGGGATGTAATACTAGTGAACGGTGTTTCATTGGTGTTATGTCAACGACTATAGTATACTACATCATGCAGTGGTATGCTGGGTCACCGCAGTTGGTATCAGACCATATGCTTTGACCTTAGGTTGGAAACCTAGTAAATGGGTAGAACCTATAGGACTTATACTTGCAAGAATAAAGAGTTCTCTAGTGATATGAGGGATATTCACTTGAGAATAATCATGTCATGTTGCTAGTGCGATAATTCTTTAGTATGATTGCAATTCCGATCATTACCCAAGAGTTTTAACTCTATGTGACTGATGATAATTTCTTATCTACAGTTCCACATGGCACCTCGACATCCACCCCGGAATATTCAAGTGATGAACATGACACTGAATGACTATGGAGGGGATTGGACGGATAATCTCCGACAACTTCTATGGAGTTTGGATTGTGAATCAAGACTTTTGGTCAAGATTTACAGTTACTATGATGGGCAGGTATTAGCTAAATACCGTGTCATGATCATGTTACCCAAGAAGTTAGGACTTAAGGGAGAAATTCCATCAGGAGAGGCAAGGTGCATGGCATCTGCATATCAGATTGCCGTAGCAGCAACCATAACCATCATCCGAGAATAGAAATCCCAAGCTCTAGAAGGTAGTACTCACACCATTATACCCCATGAAACCTCAAACCTAGAGCGTGAGATATATCACTCTACTTTAGTCCAAACTGAACCCACTCTAGCTATAGAGTATATGGATCATTATCGGTCTTTTCTAAACACTTATCATAACACTCACCAAGTCTTAGTTCAAGAACTGGATACGGTCATTGAGGATTTTACTGATCCTGATAAGGCAATAACACATAGGAAGAAGTTAGATAAAGAATCTAGGCATCCCAAATGCATACCTTCAGGAGAAGTGTATGAGGAAACTGAGTTTGATGATCCACACTCAGAAAACTATGCCTACTACCAAAATGAATTCAAGCCACCTGAAGATCTATGGACCAAGTATAACTCCGAACAACAGGAATGGGCTGGAGTTATTCCGAATAACCCTGAGCAAAACCAGTATAAACGGGGAGTAGAATCTCAAGGTGGAACCAAAGGAAATCCTATACCTTCTGATACAGGTATCGGAGAAGAGACCAACTATAACCATAGAGAGCTTTATGGACCATATGGGGGTGATACCAATCCAATCAACTTAGAAGAGTATTCTGATAGCTACTATACCAATATGTATGAATGGATCCAAGAAAAGGCCAAGGATCCAACTTACTTTGAGGAAGCGTTGCCGGAAAACCAGGAATATCCTGTAGATGATTACGCCAACTCTAGTCATTTTTCAATGACTAATCTCAGTCTCGGTACTTCTAATCAAGAATACACACCTCCTGGATGCTCTTACGCTCCACAAGGCAGGCGTAGGACTTCACGTCATCATGGACGGAACTCTAGGAAGCACTAGAGGAAGATGAAAGTAAGAAAGGAACGACATCCCAAGGGATGAGTTCTCGAATAATGTACATAGAGGGTAATGCGTATTGTAGTTTGAAGGGTTTGCCGAAATAAGTGAGGATGTACTCACAAGAACAGAAAGTTCTTGTAAGATAGTTGTGTAATATAGTTGAGGAGCAAACCGTTGGGACATCTAGTACATTTGTAAATTATTTAAAAACCTATGTATAATACATGGTATATGTTTTGTTGTTTATCGACTTTTGGATTTTCTTGAATCTTCTTTATTGGCTAGATCGATACATGAAGTTAATTAGGTGTGCAAATGCATGATGTAACACCCAGTTATTACTTGATGTCATAGACCTAGATATGAATGGGAATTCGTGTAAAGGAGAGACAAGTTCCAAGGACCGAGATGAAGACTTTTATGAAGGATAAAGCAAAATATAAGGAGTATTAGCGCAGTTTGAAGAATAGGCCAAGTTCTGGCTATTCTTAGCCAGATTTAAGAAGGAAGTTTAGTGTAGAAGATGTATGAAGCAACAAGAAGTAATAAACTTAAAGCTCATTCAAAGTAGGTAACGTTGATAAGAAGTTAATAAAGTAGTTGTACAAAGTTAATGGAAGTATCATGAATAGGTGCAAAGAAGAAGATTTGGAACTTAAATGGTATCCAAGATCGGACAATTCAGAGATAATGCCAGTAGTATGTCAGAAACCGTAGGGTAATGCCTACAAGCTAGGATGATCCACAACTGGTATTTGATTTATAGTCGGTATTTTGATCCACGGCTGGTATTTTGTCCGCAGCCGGTATTTGGTTAACTTAGTTAACCAGATCTTATTAAAAGTTGCATAAAGATCATAAAGCTTGGCCTAAGCTAAGTAAGACATATATGAGTATAAAATTTAAGCGATCGTCTTTCGAGATGCTTCGCAAAGTCAGACCAATCCAAGCGAAAATGTCCAATAGTAAGTAGACAAATAATGCTGAAAGATTTGTTTCGGATATCCACATTTGTCTGGATACACCATACAATATTTCATCAGACCCTAATTATGTAAAGTATAAACTGAACAGAGACCAACATTCTAGTTATAAAGCCAATAAATACTATATAGACAATTTAAAGACTATTAGTAAACCCTAAGGGGGAGAGTATACATTATAAATGAAAGTTTAAAAAGTACTATAGGTGATAATGAAATATTATCTAAAGCTTAATAAGGTAAAAGCTTGAAGGTGATAAAACATTAATCCTAACCGACTAATTCTAGAAGAAACAACTCTTAAGTGATCCTTAAGAGGTAATAAAGAACATCCAATTGGACAAGTATTGAGGAACAAGAAATTCTAATGGGTATGGACTAAATAAGTTCAAATCCAATCTTGGAAGGAGTGCCAGTACAACTCATTTAATGACAAATCAAAGATTAGTCTTTCGATCATAAGTATTGTCTAATAAAATTTGGAACCCTGTTTTAGTGAGACTCCCTGGAACTTATATAGAATAATAAGGAGTTTGATGATTAAATAAAAAGAGTTGGATTAGGATACCTAATCAGGATATAGAATACTATAATTATTTCCATTTAAGGTTACCATGGAGTTGTGAAATACCATAACCCTGCACTAGTCAATTCCTTTCTTCAAAACGTGAGAGTTTGCGAACTTCGAGGATGAAGTTTATTTTAAGGGGGGGGGTCTGTAACATCCCAGCATTAGAGCCTAGAAATAAGCTGAACCCAGATGTGTGCATTGCATTCATGCATAGAAAATCCGAATAATTTTCGCGCTTTTGAACAAAACCTGTTAAATGATTGAAGCATCTCTCAACATGATGGAATTGAGGTAGATCATCAAGTTGACTGTGATAAGTTTCAATATGACTTTGCTAAAATCTTATTTTTGGGTAAGCATAATTTGATCTAAGGGTAGATCAAATATAATAACTATTAAATCATAATGCACTGCTTAAATGACTAATATCTGATCCTTAAGGGATCATATCATACTATTCATCACAACAACCCATGAATACCAAGTTCAGATTACAACTCAAGTAATAAGAATGTAATGAATAATCCTGATCTCTCTTATTCTTATCTATTTTTACTATGAGTATCATGGTAATACCTAACTTTAACTCTTTAGTGTGATTGAGTAGGAAAGAAACCAAGTCAAGATCATGCACGATGTATCTTTCTTTCCATATCAATCCTTATGGAATCCTATCTCAATATATGTTGTTCATCAATGTTGAGTAATTAACTATTGATTCACCAATTCTTAATCTATCAACTCTTGACCATATCATAGCATACATTTAAGTGCCTATAAAGGAACAACTAAGAAGACGTAAAATACTAATGCTAGTTTTAGATATCATCTACAGGATGGGAGTGATTAAAGAGAATCAAATCAACATGATAATTGATGGAGTTAAAATCACTCCTAAATGAATAGAAGAGTTATTTAGATGATATAGTTTTATGGTAATAAATAAATTACAAGGAGGAATCCTGAAGATAGTTACCAGTAGTAATTCTATTGGATCAAGTGGGCATAGTCCATGAATAAACAACCCTTAATCATGCTTTAGTCACCAAGATTGAATGCTTATATCTTGTATAAATAACATTGGTGGGTAAAACTTGATTGAACTCTAATATGACATATTGGAGTCAAGTCCAGGTAAGATTGTATGATTAAGATGATGTTAGAGAAGCATTGAATTATAGAGTTAGTATTTTCCTCTGGGAAAATAGTAATCACTTCAGGTGGAGTTGGATTGGATGCATATCTAATTATAAACCCATCTACTGGAGTAATATTAGTGGTGGATGATTATGGAAGAATAGGAATGGAGTTAGAAGTAGCCACCTGTTGGATTGAATGTTATCAACAGAAGAGTCGTTGATATAACCAAGTCTAGATAGGTGAAGATCATGAAATGCTTTAGTGTCAAACTCATTGGATTCATCAATGAGTTTAGAAGAATAAAAGGTGGATAGGAAGATTCTTGTGAAGTAAAGTTCATCATGCTAACCATGATGATGGATAGGAAAAAGTAGTATATCTAGGAAAGGAATTCCTTAATGAGAAGTCCAGGATTGTGAACTATGGAAGATAGGAATTCTTGGTAAACACTAAACTCTAAATCTATGATCAAGCTTAACATCCATCTCCTTTGTTGGATAAATCATATTATTTCCACAAATCCTTATTGGAATATTTCCTATAGCAAATCACCTAAGCACATCTCTGACAATTCCAATTGTCTTAACCATATGTGTTTAAGAGATATTATTATCAATTCTTTTCCATAAAGAATTTTAGTTAATAACTTCTTATTTTAAAAAGGTGATACCATTAAAATCCACAAAAAAAAGACAATATGCTTAGCTATTAAATCTTTACTCACATCAACAAAATAATATAAGAAAATTAAGAACCCTAAACCCTCGGGTAAACACTTACAATTAAAACCATAAATTTCTATGTTTATCATAATAGAATATGTATTGCCATTTTCTAAATTAATGGGAGTAATATTAAACCTACTGATTTCCTTTGTATTTGATGCATCAAATAATGATATAGGATCATTATATATAAAAAAATCTCTATTCCAACTATGAGTTAACTAGAGTTAAGTTTTATAAACAAATAAGTAAATATCCTATAATAAAGCCATGGTTTAGTATACAAAGAGAATTAATAATAAAGTCTTCTACAAAATATTACAAGGGATTCATATAAAGAAAATAAAGAAATATTCATCATTAAGATTTACAAATTAAATCTAAATCAATATAAATTGTTGCTGCAAATATTCAGCAAGTAAACTTTGTTAGAAAAGTTCAAATTAAAGATGCAATTTCAAATCTGTAAATAAAACATAATATATAAAAAAAGAACCAGGAAAAAACAAAAGGAGACCAAATTTGGCCCATGGCCCAACTTCCTTCTCCTTATCCACTGCTCACGAGCAGCCCGCAGCAGCCACCTCGGCCCAGTAACCAACCCGGCTCCTCTCACCCAGTGACTGACGAGTGGGCCAACATGGAGACTGCAGATGAAGAGAGTAAACGTTCCAGGTTTTTTTCACAAATGTCGGATCGTCGTCTACCTCGCCTACTAGAAGCAGCTCGCTGGTCGGAGCTCCGCCGTCGATGGACCGCCGCGCTGTGATGCGTGCTACCGCTTCTAGAAGGAAGGGATAAGAACTCCATGATGCCTTCTGTTTGTCCTCATCCCCATTTCCCCCTCTGCAGCTCTCTCTCTCTCAATTTCTTCATCAGTGCCGAAACCCTAGCTCGCCTCACTGTCGAGCCGCACCTTCCCACTCTCTTCCAAGTAGCCATGGAGATGCCCCGTGCTCCGTAGATCCTCTCGGTGGAATCTTGCCTCAAGGGGAGCACTGGAGAGGGCGAATTTTTCCGTTCGTCTTTGCGGCAGTTCGTCGGAATCCTCGTCGAAGAGCTCGTCTCTGACCACGCCAGTCCTCGCCGACACCACCACTACAACCAGGGTGAGCCACTGGTTCTTCAAGTACCTTTTACTCTCTGTATTTCTCTCTAGTTCGTTCACACCACGAGCACCCGACACCGCCGTCGTTGTCCACCGTCGTTGACCATCCTCCGACGACCATTTGCTAGCGGCGCCACCACTCCTAGACTCCTCGCATCGTCCTCTTTCCAACAAACCTCACTGCAGCCCCGCGAACGCACCAAATCACCTGATCCATCATCGATCTGAGAGGATCAAGCTCCGATGACGTCATGCCAACGTCACCCTCGGCCTAGTCAGCCAGTTTGACGTGGCTGATGATGTGGCCATAGGCCCACTGGTCAGTGACCTTGGGTAGGTTTAGCCTCGGTAAGAAAAGTATTTATAGTTTAAATAAAATAAGAAAACAATACAAATTGTATATCAATATTCCAGAAATGAAATAAATGATTAAATATTGTTTAATTAATAACTTTTATTCTGTAATTTAGAAAAATATGTATAATATATCAATTTTTTTAGAAAAATAAAATCTATCAACTAAAACTATTATCAAACATTATTATAATAGTTATTTAAATAATTATTATTGAACAAAGATCTTAAAAGAAATAAAACTTTGATAATTCATATTTTAATAATGGTAAATGTTAAAAAAAATAACCAAAATCTTGGAAAAATAAAAACAATACTTTAAAACTATAATCATACATTATTTTTTCACTTAAATAAGTATTTATAAAGTAATAAACCTTATAAAAATCATATCTTATTATTTATAAATCACAAAAATAAATATAATATATCTAAATGATCACCACAAATAATAACTACATGATAAAAATATAATACTCCACTTTTAAAGTAAATAAAAACTTAATACTCTAGCAATTTAAATTTAAACCTATTTCCTTACTTAATAAAATATATAAGGGTAAATAAAATTTGTTATTATTTCTAAAAATTAGTCAGTTAAGTCTACTAAATAGTATTAGTCTTAAATATTAATATTATGAAGTCATAATGGTTCAAAACTTTATAAATTCTATTTTATTGAATTATCTTCAACCTTAAGTGAAGATTATATTCTAAAAGGATTCCTATTCATAATAAAAACCTTAAAGAACAACTTGTGAACAAATTAAATCCTTTCTATATACTTCAATCACCAGATTACTAAACTATCACAACACTATAGTGAATCCATAAGTAGTTAAGTAATATTCTTTCTTTGTTTTTAAACTATAACCACTCATTTATAAAAAAGTAAATGATACTATTCCATTATAAAATCAAGAAATCACTACACCAAGTAAAAGGATAACCATTCCTAAGTAACCTTCAGGAAACATTACCAGGTACACAAGGTACAAATACCATAAGCATTACACTTCCAAACCATCTATGTTTTTAAAGTTAACTTTAGTCTCAAGGATTATAAAAATTATGTCTAAAAAACTACATAAGTTTTTATAGTTAACTTTGGTCTATTCCAATTAAGACATAAAGCATCTCAAGTCCAAACTATTCAAGTAAGCACAAACAACCTTGATCACATTGATTAACCACAAAGATTGTTTAGACCTTAGAAAAGGAATCTTTTCTTCAAATGTTATTCCTTTTGCCACTTCAAACAACAACTCTTATATAAGCAATCTTGAGTAGCATTTCACATTTATGTGTGTCTCAATGTTTTATGATATTGTAATTACATGTTGTTTCACACACACTCACAAGCCTTAATAAGAAGAACAAGTATGAAACTTATCTAAAAGGGACAACACATTCTAAAATAACCATTTCCGGTATCCAAACCCTAGAACAACGTTATCCCCGGGATTCGCGTTTATAAAGTGCATCACATTAGTTATGCATAAAAGCATATTGCTTCTTTAAACATTAGTCCTTACCGGACCAATGATGCTGATTTCAGATATTGGATCTTATACTGTCTCGAAGACCGTGAGTGCATAATCTTGCAATCATAAAAGGCAAGTTCACACTTGCTCATGTCCTTTGATTATTTTCTGTAAAGTATTTTACAAATCTAGTGGTGTCATCACCTGCATTTGAAAAAGGTCCAAAAACACTATTTTCATATTAATGTGATTATAGGTTAATCACCTTGAGGTAATAACCTAATAGGAAAGTTCTGGTGGTAAAGGGACATATTATCAAGGACTTAACAACCAATGTCGCCAGTGATTCTTGCGCCGTATATCACGCGTTAACCATGAGATTTGGAATAGGATGGAGAAGTCAGTTGTATCTTCTACCTCTCGCATGTAGCCGGATGTGCAGGTCGTGGCTGTTATCCTCATAGCGTGCATATTAATTGGTAATTCGTAGAGGATATGCAGCATATCGGTGGGAACCCTCAACGTCCTATGATAGTTCTGGCATCTAACGGTCTGTACAAACCATTACGGTAATCCAATATGTGGGCATGGTGTACACCAAGGAGGCATGCGAGGTCGCGAAGGGGCAGTGATGTAGAGGTCCCAACCTTTAATAAGGTAGACATCCCTGTGTTTACAATGCTAGTCCCTGGATCAATAGCTAGAATCCACAGTTAAGATGTAATATCAAGAAACAAAGGTCATAATACAACTTTATAACCAGGAATAAAATAATTCATTACATCTTACATAGCTCATTTGGGTATCTCATTACAATGCAGCAGAAATAACTATATAGCATGGAGTCCTTCATCTCCAAAGTGCCACAGGCAATGATGTTGGTTGTAGACTTGTAATCCTAATCAACACACTTCACTAACATCAAACAAACCTGCAACATAATAAGTTACAACCACAAGGGTCAATACATTTGAATTGTATTGGCAAGTGATACTATGGTAGTATAGTGGTAACTAACATCTATATGCATTTGGCTAAGTGGATCTTAGGCTTGCTTTTCTCAAAATAGATTTTTCTTATCAATTGAAAACACTAAGTTTTTGTTTGTCAAAATCACCCAAGGCATCTACCAATCATTGATTGAAGATCCTTTAACCCTTGTTCAACCACAAGTTTTTAACTTAGAAATTGGGATGTGGAGATTCTTGATAGCTTCCATGTCTTGATGCTCAAATTTTCCATTGTTGGGGACACGGCTAAGTACTTAGATTTTACTCTCTCGAGAGGTGGTGCACTTTCCCCACAAGACTCGACATGCATCGAGACAATATCTTTCAGAAGTCTTCCCTTAGACCAGAATGGACGCGTTCCAACCTATCATCCCCTACCACCAACTGTCCATTTGGCTAAGTTATTGCAACCTATATGATCCAGGCAGAGCCCATAATGCCAAGTGGCTGCACTTGAAGCTTCTCAACATTTGACATCTCAAATCTCTTTGTTCCTCGGTGGCATTCCACAAGTGAGATACACAAGGTTCACCAGTCCCCTGGCCTTGTGTAACCACTCAACAAAAATCCATCCAAGCAATACCATTCCACCCAGGTGATTCATTCACATAGTTGTTTTATTAAACAAAACACAAGTACTTTACTTAGAAATATTCCATAGCATGAATATAATCCACCCTTGTTTTCTACTAGCTAGGCTAAGCATGATAGTAGTAATAATCTTAACTTAGGAAAATTCTACTAAGATTTCATATACTAGGATTTCCCATGGCATAGTTAACACTTAGAAAATTCCATGCAAGTCCTACTTAGAAATATCACTCATGCATAGTGAAAATAATGGGACAGAAGTATGAAGCATCACTTGCCTTTTTGGTAGAAGATATAAGTTCACTCCTTAATCTTGCAATACTCACACTCTTCAAATTGCACTACAATTCAATCAAGCAAATATTCAATCTACTATTCAAGTAATCATCACATAGAATAATAAAAACAAAGAAATGTATGTAAGCATGCCAAAGATTGTTTTATTTGGAAAAGTGGTTTCTAATAGGTTATAAACATTTTAAAACACCTATTGGTCATTTATAAAAGTAGTAAAACCATCTGATATTAAGTTAGTGAAAATGGCCATTTAAATCATTTTTGTTTTGCTAGAAATGATTTAAATCCAAGGAATAATTTCTAGTGTTTACCAAATATATATTTAACACCAATGTTAGTTTTTTATGGTCAAGTGTTTAATATTAAAACCATTAGCAAAAGGTTTCACCTATAAACCATTTTTATACCAAAGCAATATTTTATTTTGTTGGAAATGCCTTTTAGCAAAGTAATAATTTTCTAGGGTTCATCAAATATATTTTTGAATCCCAAAACTTGGTGTTTAGGGTCAGAGAGTTTAATTCAAATCATTTTCCAAAGGTTTTACTCAAAAAGAATTTTTAATACATAACCAATATTTTTATTTAACTAGAAATGCTTTAATTCAAAGATTTATTCTTTATCTTCACAAAATACACTTTTAAATCCATAAGTTGGTTTCTATGGTCAGTAGGTTCAAGACAAACCATTTACCAAAGATTTTACCTTAAAAATATTTCTAGAATAATTTTTATGTTCAAATTATGCCTACATGAAGCAAAAACAACTAAGTTTCCAGAAGAAAATTACTAAACAAAGTACATGGTTGGATTGAGCTCTGTGGAGCGTTTCACGCGGATACCGTTTCGCGCCGATTGAGCTCCGTGGAGCATTGGATTTAAAGTGGATCATGCGGCACAAATGAGCGTACCGGTTCAATTTAAGTGAATCTATCCTACTCGCTGGATCCAGATCTAACGGTCCTGAGTGGCTTGACCAAACTCTAGCGGCACTCGACGGTGGCTGGCAGCGGCGACGCTCGGCTAACGGCGGTTCCGACGATACATGAAGCAAGAGAGGGAGAGAGATAGCTCACAGTGATCGCAGTGCGTTGCTGATGCTCAACTTGCTCACGGGAAGGCAGGGGGCGCTTGGAGGTGACGGCAATTTCTCGCCAGAGAAGCTTCTGGCGGCGGTGTGCTCGGGCTGAAGACGGAGGCAACGCTATGGGCCATGCTAAAAGAAACAGGGGGTTGCGTTATATGTGCACGGTGCTGGGGATCACACACGTAATAACCAGAGAAGAGGGGGATTTGGGGCTTACGGGGGAAGCTCGCCGGAGCAGACGCGGTCGTCGGTGGCGCTCTGGTGTTGAAGCTGTCAACATTGTGGGGCATGCACGAGCAAGACGAGACCACCGGTAGATGCGCCTGAGGCTGGGGAGTGAGCTCGAGTGGTTGAGGGGGCAAGGCGCTATGGTGTCTGGCCGAAATTGGAGAAAAAGCTTCGCTGGAGTCAGAGCGTTTCGAGACAAATTCAGGGAGGCCTGGGGGTGGAGAGGAGATGGTGTCTGGGGGGAAAGATAGAGGGGGCATGGGCGTTTAAGGGAGCGTGGGCATAGGGAATAAGGGTTGCGGCATTGACGCGAATTCATGCCGGCAATCAACGACAGGAAACGGCCAGGGAGGAGGCGCGGTCACCGCGGGGTGAAGACGACGACTGACGTGTGGGGCCGTGTCATCGGCGTGAGAGAGGGGTTTGCGGTGGGGTCCAGCGGTCAGCGTCTCTATGGGTTGTTTTGTGAGTGACAGAAAACGATTCGGGGGAGTGGGATGGTTAGGCCTAGTGGGCTTGTTGGGCTGGGCTGTTTTCTTTATTTTTTTCTTTCATGTTTATTTTTCTTTTTCTGTTTCTTTTATTCAGTTTTGAATTTGTTCAAACAATTCAAACCATCATTTGAATTCAGAACCTTCCAAACTTTTCAGTAAGTTTTTAATATGTTTTAAACATGTATTAAAGTCGTTTTTAGGAATAATTCCTTTATTTATTTATGGTTTATAATTTATATAAATAGGGCAATTTCCTTTATTAAATAAGATTTAATTAAATTTTCAAACACTTATTTGAAATCCAATTTTCACCAAACCTTTTCAGTAGGTTTTATTTATTTATTATGCTGTTAAATAATTCACTTTGAATTATCTAAAGTATTTTAATATGATTATTAATCATTTAAATTGGGCAAATGTCTTTATTCTAATGAAATCAAATATGGTTTTAATTCCATAAATTTTATTTAGATGATTCTTTGAGACCATTTAAGTTAATTAAATAACTTTTATTCCACTTGGGTAAATTCCATTTATTATTTTCCCATGATTTAATTAATCATTTCTATTAAAGATTTTGTCTTTATTTAATAGAATGAAATTTGGTTAATGCCATATAATTTTATTTGAATATTCTTTATCCATTTATTTTATTTGATTTGGATTATCTTTATTCCATTTACTTATGGATTTGGCCAAGATTGAATTTGGCTTTTAAATATCCTTTATTTATTTATTTATTTATTTATCTTATAAAATTCATATCTTTTTATTTATAGATCCAAACTTGGTGATTCCAATTTGTAAAATCCTATTGAATATTTGTTTATCTTTTTAAGAACCTTTAGGATTAATTTGATCACCATTTGGTATAGATTTAGATAGGAGCTTTATTAGCTTTGGAAATTATTCCCTTATCTCATTAAATTCATAAGATTTTATCCATGGCTTCAAATTAAGTGAAACCATTTTCTATGGTTTTATAATATTTTTTTATTTATCATTTTGATCACTTATAAATGTTTGCTGACAAATTTTTTATATGGATCAAATCCATAGGCTTAGAGAGATCTTTGGAAATGATTTATTCCATTAGGGTTTTGGGTTTTGGTTTACTTTTCCAAATGTTTAAATTTTAAGATACATTCATTTGATGAATGCATTTCACTTGATTTGAATTTAGTTGGATTTAAATTTTATTCAAAGTTTGTTCAAGATGGGTTTTGATGTTTCCATTTTAAAACAAAGAGTTTCCATTTTGTTTATTTATTTTTCACATTACAAAATTTGGAAAATTTTGGGATGTGACAAGTGATTGGCTTGGATCATATTCTGGGCCCCACATCATGGAATTGTGGACGGGAATAAGATGCCCGGTTGTGCAACAAAGAGTTGATCTCTCATGGGTAAAGTAACGTACCTCTGCAGAGTGTAAGAACTATAACTTGTTACTCCCTGTTCCGGGAAGGAGCGGTGAACACGGTGGGAAAGGAACTCCATGAAAGTTCTGGTAAACCCGTGAAGGCTGATTGACATAGATTTTTCAGAATAAAAGCAACCTTTGAAGAAATGTTTACGAAAACTTGCATTGCCTACGACCTACGGTCTGTGGCTGTAGTTATAGTGCATCAAACACTCCTTTTCTAGTGAACTTGCTGAGTACACCCGTACTCAAAGTATCTTCTTATCCCTTGCTAGATTCTGAAGCCAATAAAGACGACGTCTACATCAAGTTATGCTCCAGGAATCATCATCAACAGCTAAAACCCCTTCAAGGAAGTCAATAAAGTAAACATATACATGAACTCAAGTGAAGACGAAGTTACTGATTAGATAGGAATATAATCTCCAACCATAGAACCTATTTCTGTAGCGTATTGCAATAGAAGCAATGTCATACCATTAGTTAGCACACTAGTCTAAATAGTATGATAGAATTTGAGTTGTTTATTTCTGATTCTTCTTGGTAAGAAGTTTCTTTCTCTCTCTCTAACCTAGAGTGTTCTCTGGATCTTGTGTATAGAGTGAGTTGTAACCTTTATCCATGTATTGGACCTGCTGTGTTCCTGTTGTACTACTCTGAGGGATGTAATACTAGTGAACGGTGCTTCATTGGTGTTATGTCAACGACTATAGTATACTACATCATGCAGTGGTATGCTGGGTCACCGCAGAAACATTTGGCAACTTGAGTCAAATGACAATTCAAAATTGAATCTGTATCATATGTGAAGATCACCAATTCTCAAAAACCAACCAAACCAGTGCCCCTTGACAAAACCTACTAACGAGAGACTACCTAGTATGTGACTAATACACCCACCATGTTTCACTCAAAAATTCAAATTCAAATCTCTTTCGTACATTTCATCAAACACCTTGCAAACACAAATCAAACAAAACATCAAACACTATAGTGAGAAGTGTTTGTTCCTAACTTCTCTCCCTTCTAGCTCACAACACACTCTTAGTAGATCATCTAGTTCATTTAACAAGCTCTAGCACACTGTAAGCTTGCCATTGACATCAATGGTGAGCATGCCGAGCCCCAAACGGCCACCCCATTGTCGAAAACAAGCTAGGAGAAGTTCTAGCCTCGCCAACCTTGTCTGGGACATTGACCCTAGTCCACCACCACCCCCTGTCCAATGCCAAAGCAATTCTAGGCCCTGGACCACCCTATAACCGCCGCACCCTATGCCTCTGTGCCATGCCGAGAGCGCGCCAGAGCGCCACACTCGACACGCGAGCACAAACTGCACGCCGCCCTCGCCGCTTGCGTGCGTGATCACCACCGCTCTAGGAACTGCCAAGACATGTCCGTTTGTCGCCGCGCGACCAGGAGAGCCCGTGCGCCATTAAAATATCCGTCGGACCCGCCTAGAGCACCGCAATGTTCAGACCATTTCCCGCCGCCCCACGCCTCGCCACCATGCTGTTGAGCTTCGCAAGGAGGCAGAGCACCATCCCCTACTGTCGCCCATGCTATTAGCTCACTGTGACAACGACCACGACGAGCTCCACCCGCACCCTTCTGTCCCCTCGCTGCACTATAAATAGAGGCCACCCCCGTTCGATTTCAGCACCCCAACACATTCCCCTCTCTCTCAGAACCACCCCACCTCATCCCCGGAGCAAGGTGAGCAGCAGTTCGCTGGAATTTTGCTGGAGTCTGCCGCGGAGGAGAAGAGGAGCCGGGGATTGAAGCCACCCCACAAGGAGCCACCGGAACCAAGAGGATTACCGTTGTCGACTTCGTCATTCGCCCCCATCACCGACCCTCGCCTGAGCCTCGGTGAGCCTCACATGACCCCCACTGGCTGCGCTAGGGTTCAGTCTCGCTGACATTGGCCGACGGAGATGACAAGCCCTAGCCGTTGGATTAGATGTTGATCGTGTGCTCTATATTTCCCCGTATCCCTTCGCACCACCCTGTCTCACTGACTGGTGGGACGTTCACTTGAACCCATCCGCGCGCGCTGTGCGCCGTGGTCCGGCCCAGTTACACTCCCGTGCGACCCAGTAATTCATATTTAGGTTCATTAATTTAGTTTCAAACTTAGTTCTGTCCCTAGATTCAAAAATCAATCCAGAGAGATTCAATAAACCAAATTGCATGAAATTAATTTTGTTATAAAGGTACTGAGATTCTTAATCCAAGCCCGTTGGATTCATATCATTTGGATTTGTAGATCACCTATAGTAAAAATAAGAAGGAATAAGCTTTTCTGCATTCAAATTTTTTTCAAAATTCAACCACAAAATCTTTTGAGTTGATTCCAACTCTCAAAATTCACATTTGACCAGACCTTTCTCAATATGTAAAAATATCTAGGTTTACTTGCAGAAATAATGGACAAGTAATAAAAGAATGCCTCTTAGGAAATTCTAGTCACTTTATTTAATTAAAATAAAAATGTTAAACCTTATTAAATTGTTACACTACTTTAAATCACATCCACAAGTACTGAAATATGTGGTCATGACATGTGTCAACATGATCCACTATTTTAGTTGGAGAATATTAAATCTTAAGTAATTTTTCAATGAGTAGAAATTACTTTTCTAAAATAAAAGAAATAAAACTATTGCCTTAATCTTTGTGATGTTTGTGATGATACTAGATCATCTAGTGAAAATCTTGGTGTGATAAATAGAATTAGTTAAGTATTGTTTGGTGATTATGTACCTCATATTTATTTATAGATGCTAGTACCGAACAAGGATACGCGGAGGAAGGAGAATACTATGAGGAAGAAGCCGAGGAGAACTTCAACCACTGCTTTACACAAGGCAAGCTATCTAAGCAAGCTTATACTTGCAATTATGCAAGCATCACTATACAAGTTAACTTAGAAAGCTACTATCCTAGCAAGCTAAACCAAACCATGCAAGTTTTACTTGCAAGCTTACACCACTTGATACCCAATCCTAGTTTTTTTTGCAGGCTTAGTTATTTTATTTCTTTATCAAAGCTTTATTTTGGAGTTTACTTAGTGACTTGTAGACCTTAGAAAGATTATTAAAGGTAGCATAAAGAGCATAAAAATTGGACTAAGTTAGATAAATCTTGATGTCATCCTGAGGTATGAGATTGAACTTAGATAAGTCACCATTGATTACCACCCCTCGTTAGTGTTTACCCCCACATGTAGATGCTAGTGCTAAGCATAAAACTTGATCAACTTTAGATGGGAGTACTTGGTGAAAATGTTTATGAAAACCTTAGAATGATGAGTCATTCTACTGAAATGTTTTGACATGTGTTCTTGAACACCAGATGATTTTTATGATAAAAATGTTAAGGCATGAGCCTTGGCCTTTTATAAAACTGATGGTTGTTTGGATGCGATACCATTCCAATTTTACCGTACAACCATAATACTCGAAATTTGGGTAGGGCTTGACTGGAAGTTTACATACCTTAGTATGGGTTCCCTTACGGCCAAAGTTTGAGATGAGGCTACCTTTTGAAGATTGTCCACCTATGCAGTTCCCAAGATGACAGTTGGTCATGGTTGGGAGGCCAAAATCATAGGAGAGGTGCCTATACTAGGGCGTGTAATTGAAAGTTTAGGATTGATTATCCGCATACTGAGTATTGTGAATTTAGGATTGTTCCTAACGGATGTATCGAATATTATGGTGAAAGTGTACCACCTTTGCAGAGTGTCAAACTATTCGAATAGCCACGTCTGCGGTTATGGATAGTTGGAGTGGCCATACTATTCCGTCGTCAGATGTTTTCAAAATGACTTGTGAATTGAATCATGACTTTTACTTGACCATAATGGGGTTGTGTTATGAAACTCAAGTTCCCACTGAGGTGTTATAAAACTTTCAACTAGCTTTCTTTGCTTCTGAACTCAGTTCAGGTAAATCTGGCTTTTTGCAAAACAACCTAGAGCCTAGTATTTCCTACCAAAAAACACTTCACTTGTTATTCTTAGTTTGCGAGTTCTTAAAGTGTACTCATGGGTTTGTCCCTGGCTATTCCCGTGGCCAGACCATGAAGAGGATTATCAGGAGGATGGACCGCAAGAAGGTTTGACAACTAGGATCATCTCCCATCGTCAGCAATGCCTGTGACTATGAAGATGGAGCTTCGCCCATGCTACCGTTATTATTATGTTATTCCGCTGCTATGATTGTATTAAGACTGGATCATGAGATCCTTTTGTTGTAAGACCTTATATATGGTTTGTAATGGATGATGTACTGTGATATCCAATCTGTTATGTCTCGCAAAAATGGTAATCCTGGGATTGGGATGTAGGGCATAACAGGCATCTAGGATTAAAAATCCGGCCGCTGACAATTCTATTGATAGTATTTAGCACAATGAAAGCTTTTGTGCGCAAACCTCAAAACACACTTCATTCCTTAGTTTCAGGGACCATGTGCTAAATGCATGGACTTGGATGTGATTTTCATTTTCTAGAAGGTCCTTGATGTAACTTGTACTTCCATCGACCATGTTTACTAAAGCACCTCGCTCCGGTGGGACCTACCAGAGTTAGAAGAAAATGCAACCTTCCCAATTATCACACAATGTGGACCATGGTTTCTTATATAATTGCATTTTTCAAGCTTCCTATCTAACTTCGCACACTTCACTTACTTCTATGTGGATTCAACGAAATTAGGTCAAACTTGAGCTACAAGTTAGCGTGGTAGATTAATTTCTCTTGAAGTGGATGGGTGCGTCTTCTTGTAGAAAACAATGTTGTTGGTGTGAGTTTTGAACTATCTGGAAAGAACATTCTCAATTTCCCGAGTGATGATGATATTGTTCTTTTTTGTAAAGAAATAAAGTCTGAAGAAGATGGATCTGAATGCCACAATCTATCAGGCTTCTAGACATATTAAGTGGACCAACATGTTGTAAGTAATTTATATTTCCATGTTTTATGAGTTTCCAAACTCCCTATCTAATTCTGCCCACTTGAGTGACTTTATGCAGATTTATCGAAATTAGTTTAAATTTGAGTAAATTTTAGGTTGATTTGATAGTTTTACGAATAACTTTTGGAGGTACCCATCGGGGGGTCAATTAATATATCATAAACCACCGAGAGTTTTGACAACAGGTTAAACTTCTTGCTATGATTATTCATCTTGAGAACTTAACAAAATTAGGTCTTAAACTTGAGCTACAAGTAGGCCTGATAGATTGCTCTCGAATTAAATGTAATTTCACAACGTAGATTGGTATATCTTCTTGTAGTAAACAATACCGTCGGTGTGAGTTTCCAACTATCGGAAAATAACATTCTAATTTTTCTAAGTGATGACGATTGATATTGTTCAATTATGAAAAAAAGTATGAAGAATATGGATCTGGATGCCACAAGCCATGCTTTCGACATATATAGTGTACCGACAAGTTTGTACTTGTCATTAATTCTCATGTTTTAGGAGTTTTCAACCTTCGGCCTAGCTAACTCTGTCCACTTGAATGAATTTATGTCTATTTACCGAGATTAGGTGAAAATTTTGAACTTTAAGTAAATTGGTAGTTTCTTTGAAAGTATACGAAAAAGCTTTTGGAAGGTACCCACTAGGGAGTGCGAACTAATATATTAGAAAACACCGTGATTTTAGACGACAGATCCAACTTATTGCTAAGATTTTTCATCTTGATAGTTTAACGAAATTTTGTCAAACTTGATCTATACAAGTAAGCGTGACATTTTTCTCTTGAATTAAATGTATTTTTAGAGGTAAATGGGTTCATCTTCTTGCAATAAACAATGTCATTGGTGTGAGTTTTAAACTATCAGGAAAGAACATCCAATTCTCATGTTTTTCGAGTGATGAGAACATAGTTCTTTTCGGTAAAGAAAAGTTTGAAGAATATTGGATTTGATGCCACAAGCCAAGTTTACATACATATATATTGGACCAACATGTTGTACTTACGATTCCCATGTTTTATCATTGTTCAAACTTCTTAGCTAACTGAGCCCTCTTGAATGAATTTATGTCGATTTATCGAAATTAGGTCAAATTTGAAACTACAAGTAAATTGTAGGTTGCTTCGAAAGTTTATGATAAAGCTTTTGGGGGTACCCACCATCAGGGGAATAATTAATATATCAAACCACAAAGAGTTTTGATGATGGCTTCAACTTCTTTCTACCATTTTGCATCTTGACAATTTAACGAAATAAGGTCAAACTTGAGCTACCAGTTAGCGCGATAGATTTCTCTTAAATTAAATGTTTTTTAGGAGGTTGTGGGTGCACATCTTATTGTATTAAACAATGCCGTGGGTGTGGTTTTTCAACTATGAGGAAAGAACATTCTCAAATTTCCGAGTGATGTCGAGATTTTTCTTTCCCGTAAAGAATGTCAGAAGAACATGCATCTGAATACCACAAGCCAAGTTTTCAGACATACAAAGTGGACAAAAATGTTGTATTTATGATTTCCCATGTTTTATGAGTTCTCAAACTTCCTAACTAACTCTACAAGGATTCGGGTCTATTGAAACAACAAGATTCGTGGCAATAAGTGACGAATTGTGGCAATAGGTATCTATTGCAACAACATGAATTTCGTTGCCAAGCATTGTGACAAGATGCATGGTAATAGGATATTTCCACGAAAACCAAACCATGTAAAGAAAGTTTGCTTTGCAATGGTGATGCACCAAGTCGCCATGTTCTACCTCGCAGGAGTACTTACTTAATACGACAATTTGGTTCGTGGGAATAGCTTAATGCAACGGTGAGAAAATTGTGGTTTTTGGCCTTTTTGTGGCGATTGGCATTTGTGGTGATAGCCTATTCCAACAACACCTATTTTGAGGATCATGCCCTTCTGTGGCAATATCCAGTTGTTGCAATAGACCTGAACTCTATACCAACAACTCTTGTTTTCGTGGGTATACCTCTTTTGCCGTGAACCGTATGTTTGTGGCATTAATTTATGGCAACAACTCTCAAAATTGTGGTAACAAAAATTGCAACATACTAGTTTTGGTGGTGCTAGACAGTTATCACGATGGAAAAAATGTTTCTGGCGAGCAGCTATTGCAACAATGCGAGTGATTCATAGCGAAAGGACTATTCCAACAAAGCTGAATTTTGTGGCACCAAGTGCTTATCACAACAACCGAAATGATTGTCTCGATAAACTATTACAACAATACAATCGATTCGTGGCGAAAGGACTATTTCAACAACGCTGGATTTGGTGGCGACAAATGGTTATCACAACGCCCAAAATATTTGTGGCAGGCAAGTATTGCGACAATACAAATGTTTCGTGGCAACATCCTAATGAAACAAAACAGGTAAGCGTGACGGTTAAGATATTACGCAACACTATATTTTTTGTGGTACTAACCAGTTGCAACCGAAACTAGCTTGTGGTAATAAACTATTGCAACCTAAAAAAAGGGCATTCAGTTACATGATTTAAACGACATGTATCCACATGTATCTTATGTAGATTCCCAAAATATCATACTTTGCATAGAGAATATAAATAAATAATGAAGCAATCATGCAACATGTTGAATGTGCTATCCTAATTAAGTACAAAGATTAAACTATCTATGATGCATACTGAATGTCGATGCATACCGAATGTCCATTCCAATTAAATATTTGAATCCTGCAATCAAAAGATAAAGAAATTGTATCAATCCAACATAACATATGCCATAAAATTATTTCAGCACCGTTGTAAGTTTAACTAGCAAAAGGCCCATGCGTTGCACCGGGAGAAAAATAATATAGCACTCTCCTACTAAAATACCACAATGTTTAATGCTAATGTGTGTTTTGAGATAGATGCGTGATATTCAAATTATAACATGGTTAATAACATAAAAATAGGGGGTGAACATGGGATATTTTAGTGTGCTAATTAATATATACATAAATATATAGATCAAAAGTTAAACAGAGAGAGTTCAACAAGTGCAAAATACAGAAATTTAATAAATGCATGACCCACAATGTAAGCACTGTTAATAAAAGAAATATACTTATATTAAAAATTATTTCATTTAGTGATGGAACTCGTCTTTTGACAACTTATAATGGAATGCCATCACTCGTGAAAACTCTGCATGAACCACACAAATGATTATGATCTAACGCTGAACATAGAACAATTTTAGTATCAATTTCCATCCTAATAAACTTTGAGCTACTCTATATCATCTATGTTGAGAACTAAGATAAGCCACTCTGTATGAACTCTGTGTGTCCAATAGTAAGATGATCTACCTCTCAAACTCCTGAATCAGATTTTCGAGTAAGTTGTCTGTTGCGTATCTTTACACACAACACATAGAAACTTGATAGGAACATGATTAGAAGAGCTGAACATGATAGATTAGCTGATGCGGGCTTACTCCATGGTTCGGTAATCTGTTTGCCTAGCCATCCAGTCACCTTCAAGCCCGCTTTGCCCGGAATAGAAGACCAGAATGGAAATTTAGTTCATGCAGATACATCTTATGCTGCACATCAAAGTTTCTAAAGCCCCGGATCAGACTGTGTTGCACCTCGGCTGCTTCGACATCTCGTGCCCCAATTCACTGGCGGTAGGGTGGAGAAACCAATCATTGCTAGAACTACAGAGGCGTCGTACAGGCAGACTTGACCAGAGATAGAGGCGTCACACCGCGGTTGTAATATGTTCAAACACGCAGCGGCGAACGGGGAAAAAGGTTTCAGTTTTGACTTGGTGGTGGCAATGTTTGTAATATGTTCAGACACGCAGTGGAAAAATTGTTCAAAATGGACCAAAACAAAGAATATACTTGGAATGGTGTAACACACCATGCATAGGAATTTATAGTGGACACTTTGGAACAACTTGGTTTCTTGGGAGTTGGATGCATGAGTAGAGCTTACTCGTACAAGTGGAGGCTAGCAAAAGACTGGGAGCGACCAACTAAGAGAGCAATAATGGCCATAATCATGCAGAGAGACAAAACATTACTTATCAAAGCATAAAGTGGTACTACAAGTCAAGGACTAAATGATCATAGAGGCTAAGGTGACTTGTTCATAGTCATAACATGGCATGAGCATGTGCCAAGTCAACCCAAATAAAGCATCAAAGGAGAATACCACAATACTGTGGTTTTGTATGCTAAAACAATGCATGATTCCTTCAAGGCACATTAAGCAATCCTAATTGTTTGGAACAAGTCATGCTACATCAATAATCACTAAGCATAAGGTCAAAACAACATCTAGCATGACATGCTAAAGTCTAAGTCACAGTCAAAGAAAGCTCCTTTTTGTACCACTTAAGCATAAAACTCTCTACACTTTTCCAACACCAATCAACTTATTTGAAACAACTCACAAAGATAATAATAATAAATAAATATCAGTGATCTTGTCTCACAAATCCACAAAGAAGAACTAAAAATTTCTAAGCTGAAAGCATAAGAAAACTAAGGCTAAACATAGTGCTAGCAAAAGAGAACACTCACGAGACAATAAGAATGAAAACTAGAGTGTTCTAGGCAATGAAACAGAGTGTGTCTCTCTCCATAAGAAGTGTGCTAGGATCCAACCATCTTATTCAAGAAAACTAAGAAAACGAAAACCAAAAACAACACAATAGTGCATGAAACAGTAAAAACGACGTGTCTAGAAAGACCTGAGATTTTTGTTGATGAAGAAGGGGATGCCTTGGGCATCCCCAAGCGTGGACACTTGTACCTCTTGAATATTTCTTGCGGTGACACGGGGTGGCATCCCCAAGCTTGAGCGTTTTTCCATTATTCATCTCATTACATCATTCTTTCCATACCCCTGAAAATTTTCCTTCATACAAAACTTCACACAATCTTCATTAGCAACATTAGTGTATTCAAAAGATAATAGAACTTTTGGGTTTAGCTTTTAGAACAGAAAAAAATTTCACTAAAAACAAAAGATACTATAGAAATTCCATGAAAAAGCTCAGTTTTCCAAAAAGAACCCAAAAAGGAATCAATGAGAAGCAAATGGAAATAATGGCAGAAATCTGTCAAAACAGACCAGCAGGTAGAAACCAATTTTTTCGAAGACCTTATGTTGCTCAAATAAAAAAGTGTTGAACTAACGAAAGTTATCTAACATACTGTGGGATTTATTTAGAAAATATCAGCTCAACTATAATTATAGAGATTTTACAAGAATGTTTACGGTGGAGCACAAAAAACTATTTCGGGACAGCACTTCCCGAAATTTTACTTCCCTCTCATTAGAGGTTATTCTTGACACAAAAATCAAATAAAAAGGATAAGGGGAGGTTATTACAGAGGTAATAACTTTCAAGACTCAACTAAAACTTTTGGGTAATCTCCCAATATGTACTTTTCTTTAACGCCTTTAAGTTAGACATGATAGTTTGAGAAGATGCTCACATAAGAAATATGAATTAAAGTAAAAGAGAGCATCAAGAAGCAAATTCAAAACACATTTAAGTCTAACCCACATCCTATGCATAGGAATCTTGTAAAGAAACAAGTCATGAAAGCACAAAGCAACAAGCCTAGGAAAGCAAAACAAGTGCAACTTCAAGATTTTCAACATAAGGAGGGGAAACTTAATATTGTTGAGATGCATAAAACCATGTTTCCCTCTCTCATAATAACTTTCAGTAGAATCATGAATAAAATTAACAATATAACTATCATATAAAACATTCTTATCACGAGTCACATGCATAAAATGATTATTACTCTCCACATAAGCATAGTCATTCTTATTAATTCTAGTGGGAGAAAATTCAACAAAATAGCTATCATTATTATTCTTATCACCATAATCATCAAATATAGGAGGCAGATTGTAATCACAATTAACTTTCTTCTCAATAGTAGGTGGACTGAAAATATCATATTCATCATTGTAATCATCATATATTGGAGGTTTGGTATCATCATAAGCAATAGAATATCTATCTTCCAAAGATGGGAAACTAAAAAGATGATTTTCATAAAAACTAGCTTCCCCAAGCTTAGACGTTTCCATAGCATTAGCAATAATGGTGTCCAAATAATCCATACTAATAACATTGCTATTAGCATGCAAATAAAGTTCCATGGGTTTTTTTATTTTCTCTTCAAACACTTCATGTCCTAACTCAAGATAAACACTATAAAGCTCTATAATTTTGTTGTTGTTTTCCATTAATCCTAACTAGTGAAAACAAGAAACAAAAAGTCAAAATTACAGAATCTAAAGGTAATAACTTCAAGCACTCACACCGGAGGATGTGAGTACCTTTTACCTTACCTCCCCGGCAAAGGCATCAAAAGATAGCTTGATGTCTACGCACTTCTATTCTTGTAGACAGTTGTTGGGCCTCCAAGCGCAGAGGTTTGTAGAATAGCAGAAAGTTTCCCTTAAGTGAAGTACCCAAGGTTTATCGAACTCAGGGAGGAAGTTGTCAAAGGGATCCCTCTCAAGGAACTCTGCGATCAAGATACAAGAAGTCTCTTATGTCCCCAACACACCCAATACACTTGTCAGGTGTACAGGTGCACTAGTTCGGCGAAGAGATAGTGAAATACAAGTGGTATGGATGATTATAAGAGGTAACAATGCCAGAAAAGAGCTTTTGACACGGAGGAAAATACTAAAGGCAAAAAGATGGAAGCAAGCATGTAACAGATCTAGATGCAAACGGTGTTTCAATGTTTATTAGAAACAAGGCCTAGGGATCATACTTTCACTAGTGAACACTCTCTCATATAAATATATTCTCTTCATGATACTACTCTTAACTACTCTCCGGTTGGACACTCTACTCGATGGTATGGCTATAACAGCACTCCTCAAAGTCCGCCTTTCCCAATCTAGAAAACCCGACACTGTCACCTTAAGCGCTAGATGGGTCTAACAAACACCACAATTTCATAGAGACAACCAACTCAAAATATACTCATGATAAATATATATGTAACCTAGCTTAAGTGACACACACGGTGTGCATGCTGTCACTTTCACACACGTGGGTAAAAGTTTAGATCTATTAAATCAGGATGAGTATTTATGTAGACTCTAGACTAAGTGCCACCATGGCATGCACGTTGTCACTTTCACACACATGGGGAGAGCACAGATCTATTAAAGCACTTGAGTAGCAAGGTAGATCCACAATATGATAATGCATAGAGAGAGAGATGAACACATAGCTTCCGCTAGAGCCCTTAGCCTCGAGGAAGAAGTACTCCCTCCTCATCATGGGAATCAGCAATGGTGATGGAGATGGTGGTGGAGATCGATGGAGATGGTGGTGGAGATCGATGGAGATGGCTCCGGGGGCACTTCCCCGTCCTAGCAGGGTGACGGAATAGAGACTTTCTGTCCCCCGAAACTCCCCTTTAGTGGCGGCAGCGCTCCAGATCTTTTCATGGCTTTCTGATTGATTATTTAGGGTTTCTGACTCGAGGGCTTCTTATAGGCGAAGGATGCAAGGTCGATGGAGGGCCAGGGGGCCCAAACCCCCTGTGGGCGTGGCCAGGGTGGGCCCACACCCACCTAGGGTGTGGCCATCCTGGTGTCCTCCTCCGTCTCGTCTTCGATTTTCCATATCATTCTAGGAAAATATGAACTTTGGCTTTGGTCCCGTCCAATTCTGATAATATTCATTTATTAGCTTTCTAAAACCAAAAACAGCAGAAAATAGGCAACTGGCACTGTGGCATCTTGTCAATAGGTTAGTTCCAGAAAGTGTATAAAAATACCTCAAAGTGTAGACAAAACATAAGACAAATGATATAAAACAAGCTTGAAGCATCAAAAATTATAGATACGTTTACAACATATCATGCGTGTCTAAGGGCATCCGTAATGTTGGACCCATAGACTTATGGAGATTACCACAATGTATAAGGTCAGCATTTGCCACAAGGTGGAACCACATAGCTTGTCATATTGCTCCATGCAAGGGGAAATGATTTTTCTATACTCTATGTGTAACTACCTCGGTGAATTACGCTCCTAGTACAAGCCTGGATGTTCAGAAATGGTTGAAATAGTACGGTGGGGCCCAAATGCCACTCACAGGTAAACCTTTCGGCCGTCCCAACCATTTCCAAACATCGGGACAAGAACGGGCGGCGTAATCGGCAGGCGAAGGGATCAACTACATACACAAATGAGTATGTATGCAAGCCACCATACAACAGTACATCAGAGCCATTCCATCTAAAAAGAAAGGAAATATAGCAATGCCATACGGCAAGATCCAAATATCCTAGATAGATATAATAGTTTAGGATATCTCCTCATACATCAATCAACAGAGTATCAAGCGGAAGCGGAAGACAAAATCCGAGTACGGATAAGAAGCAAATCGGCATAAGTTGCCCCATAAATAAGCACATCCCGCCCACAGATCTCACGGATCCCCGTTCCCGGAATCTCTACACCGAATGATCGTTGCCCACATCGTCCGTCTCTTCCACCCAGTATCCATCTTGCGAGTGTACCTGTTCATCTGAACCAATAATTTATCGTGTGAGACCCTAGGGGTACTCAGCAAGTCTTTATGCCTCTAAAGGGGACACAACCTGGGGTGACGCAATTGCAGCAAAAGATAAACCCTAACAGTTCTATAGATACTCGCTACCCATCCGCCTAACCAGAGATAGACGGATGTCCGTGAATTAATAACAATAGTTATAACGGTTATAACGGTAATATCCACAGATCCATCCTCCTCCTCGCTTACCGACGAGGAAGCGGACGAACAACCCGCCATCCGTTGGCTGTTTTATTATCCATTCCGTGAGTGTTGCACTATTTACTAGTCAGGTATCTAGTCTAGTCAAATTAAAAGCGGTACTTTAGTTATGCTTGTCTATGATCGAGAAACTGTGCTCCAAGTCGTCCATAACCACGGACACGGCTTTCAGAAAGTTTTACCCTGCAGGGGTGCACAAATAGCAACACACACTCGATATGCCTCGGAAAAACCAAATCAAAACCCAACGAGACAGTCACGACAAAGCAATTACAGGATTCAGAAATATTTGAGGGGGCCACCCCATTAAGCTACCCGCAACGAAGCTGGCCGGCTACGAGACGGACTCAAGGTTTGTGTGGCCGGCTGTAAACGACTGGGAAACCGAAAGTGTGACTGGGCTTGTCGATACAGCGAAAACGGGTCACGGACCTAAACAGTACAGTGTGCAGTACCTCGCACAATTTAAATAAAGCAGTAAAGCATGGCATAAGTACAGGATAGTAAATAAAACCTCAAACTAGTTTGTGGCCCCAAGAAATAAGAATGAATCAAGCTCTGGCTCAGGGGGGTTCATAAGCCTCCCGGATGTGGATAGCGCGAATATTCAAGGAACAGGAATCAAGTATTCGGGGTCCTACGGGACACAAGTGAGCCTGAAAAACCAAATAGCAAATATGGCCCACCGATGCCACTTTCATTAGTTATCCCATTACTACTCAGGTTAAGTTGTTTAGGTACCTCGTTATCCATCAGACACTCACATACCCTACACATGTTGTTCTACGACTCGCATGGCTCAAGCAACTCCTGTAGTAATGGCTCATGGGATGGAGGAACAAGCTTCGGTGGGGTTTAAAAGTAAAGGCTATGCAATACTTGGGATTCAATTTAATGCAATCGCGACTCAATGATGCAAGAATAAGAAAGAGGCAGTAGGTACTATATGTATGCAAGCATGTGGTAGTGCTTGCCTGGCAGCTCAGTTGAAGCGAGAGAAGGATCTGGGTAGTGCTCCTGGTTCTCTTGATATATCCCCTGCTCAGCGTCTATTCGAAGAAGAACCAAACAAACAAGGCAAACATAAATAAAGTGCACAAGCATATGAATTAAATGCATCAAGCAAACAATCATGCCATGATGAATGATGCACAATTTGCATGGCAATAAGGTAGCATGGCATGGGTGAGGTGTGGAATACAAGATTAAATCATTTTATTGAGTTTTGGTCACATTTTATCCTCATATTAGTTGCTGTACACAATATATTTATATGATGCATGCTGCAGAATAGATAATGGAATGCCTAAACAGAAAGGTCTCGTCGAGCTAATCATTTTAGACATAACATTTATTAAATTTGGAGTTATAAAACAAAAGTTATTAAGTTATTAAAGAAAAGGGGCATTTTATTGTAATTTAAATAAACTTGGAATTTTGAATGTTCAAAATATATTTTGGATTGCATATTTGAAATCCTCACATTTTTCTGATCTGAAAACATATATTAATTGTATTATTTGGATTAATAATTGAAAAGATATTTGAAAACAGAATTTAAATTGAATTTGAATTAATTTAAAAAAAATATTTGAATTTAAGCAGATAGACTGAATTACTTTTTATACCCAGGCAGTCCTAGCCACTATCGCTGACGGGTGGGGCCAGGCTGACTCAGCATCACAGCGTGCAGCACAGGCGTTTCTCACCGCGCAGATAGCTAGCCCAGGAGGCAGACAGGTGGGCCAACGGCCTCGTAGGCCCACGTGTCAGCGGGCGAAGGGGCAGGCACTGACAGATGGGGCCAAGATGGAGCGCGGGTTGAGATTACTAGAGGCCAGGGGGTTCTCTGCAAAAACGCTGGCGCAGCTGACTAGTGGGTCCGTTAGGATCGCGGGTTGACGCAGACAAAACGTGGGGGGGGGGGGGGTATGCGCAAAACGACCACGCGCGCACTGTTTCTCTTCTCTGCATCTCTGACGAGCGGTCGATGCGCAACAGACGCAGCGCGGCGCGGGCGGGGATCGATCTCTCGACCTGGGGCTCGCGCGCGGAAGCGGCTACCGCTGCGGTGGCTTGGGCTAGGTGACAGAGAGGTGGGCGCGGCCTAGCTAGGGCTTCTGCGACGCTACAGCGAGGCAGACCGAGCGCGACGCCGGCGCACGGAGCGTGCACGACGAAACGTCCGGCGAATCTGGGGCGGCACGGCGAGGCGGACCGTGTCAGGGAGGGAGAGGGGCTCACCGCGAGGCTGTCGGTGGCGGTGGTTCGGCTCGAGGCGCAGGCGATCGACGGTGATGCAGGGGCCGAGCAGACTAGGGTTTCTCGTCGGTGCAGCGTCGGCCTGGTGGTTCTGGTACTCCTCCTTCTCGCTGGCGGCTACTGGACGTTGCAGGGGAGCCTCCTCGATCTTCCTCGACACCTAGCGCGTCACGCCGCCGGCTGGTTTGAGTGAGGGCGGTGGAGGCCGAGGGTTTTCCGGCGAGGGGGGGGGGGTAGACGGTGGTGGAGGAGAGAGGGGAGGGAGCAGGGCGTCCTTGGGGTGGATCTGGGGATGGTCTGGCGAGGCAGAGAGGCAGGAGATAAGCAGAGGGAGGGAGAGGCTGCCGTGGGGGAGTGGTTGGAGATAAAGGTGGCTCGGCCACCTTTTCCTCCTCCACCCTCACGTGCTCGGGCAGGGCAGGCAGGGCAGGGGCAGCTGGCAGGTGGGGACGGCAGGGTGAGGCCAAGGAGGCAGGGGAGGCTCGGGGTAGGGCCACAAGGCAGGGAGAGGGAGAGCTAGAGGGAGAGGGGGTAGCCTCGGGTAGGGTTAGAGCTAGGCTCGGGTTAGGGTTAAGTATGGCTCGGTGTAGCTAGGGTCTGGGGTGGGGTAGCAGCTAGGTGGCATGGTGGGGCCAGCTAGTGAGAGAAGGAGAGAGGCCGAGAGAGAGAGGTAGGTTTAGGGTTTGGTCTAGATTAGGTGTGGATTAGGGTTTTGCTTAGATGGGGGGGTATGTGTAGATTAGAGGAGATGGAGAGATTTGTAGCTAGGGTTTGCTATGGACAAGGACAAGCCAAGACTAACCAAGATCAAACAAAAACAAGACAAGAAAAGAGAGAGGGATGTGATGATAGGGTTTAAGCTAGATCAAATTAAGATCAAGCTAAAAGGAGTGAGAGATAGATGAGAGATGGCATGATCCAACCAAAAACAAGTAAAAACCAAATGACAAGCAAAAGGTGGTACTTGCATGGCCCATGCAAATATTTAATGCCATGTTGATTCTTGTGAAAACAATGTTATTACATGGCATTATTATTATGCATTCCCAAAATTGGAGTAAGGCCCAAGCAAAAGAATCTAGAAAGAATTCCAAGTGGAATAGATGGAGATAGCCATGTTTGAAATAGAATGGGACATGCTAGTGTGTATGTTCCACTAGATGATCAATAGTCCCAAAATATTCCAACATTAGCATAATTCCATGATGAACCAAATGGAAGCTAGGAGAAAGGTTCCACTCACAAGGCATGCAAAGGTGGCCATGTGGCTCTCATATATCAATGATGTGAAAACAACATGATGCTAAGATGAGAGCATGTGGACAAGAATTGGATCCATCCCAACCCACATGATCTAGAGGTAAAACCAATAAGTGCCAAGCTCATATTTAGTTGGATGGTGGAATTATAAGGTGGTGAAAGAAAAAGGTGGTGGAGTTAATAAGAGATATGCCCCCAACTCAACTTGGGCATTGAAACAATATATCAAGAACCAAATACAATATCAAGAGGCAAATACAATTAATAATGCATATGAGATAAGAACCAAATGAGAAAGGGTTTTATATGATGCTCAGATGCAAGGTGGCATGATGACATGAGCATGATATAATGATGATGCAACAATTATATATTTGAAGTAGCCATTATATTACTAGACCAAGTAGCATTACAATTGTTAGACAATTGGGATGCTACAACTCTCCCCCACTAAACAGGAATCTCGCCCCGAGATTCTAGGATGAAGAAGAAGACACAAAGAGGGTAGGATACTTGGCACGGAGCTCATCTTCACGTTCCCAAGTGGCTTCATCAACGGAATGGTGCGACCACTGCACCTTGCAGAACTTGATGGACTTGTTGCGAGTCCTTCTTTCTGCGACTTCAAGGATTTTTGTGGGGTGTTCTTGATAAGACAGGTCTTCTTGGAGATTGATAAGCTCATGGTCCACGGTCCTGCCAGGATCCTTGAAGCACTTCTTGAGTTGAGAGATGTGGAAAACATCATGGACCTTGAGTTTTTCCGGGAGCTCAAGAGCATAAGGAACTTCTCCTCTTCTTCCACGAATTTTGAAAGGACCGATGTATCTAGGATCCAGCTTTCCTTTGATACCAAAGCGGTGCGTGCCTCTCATGGGAGTGACACGAAGGTAAACGAGATCACCAGGGACATACTCCATGTCCATGTGCTTCCTGTCATAATTGCTCTTCTGGCGACTTTGAGCAATCCTCAGATTTTCTAGAATGATATGAACCTTCTCCTCCGCTTGAGTCACAATGTCAGGGCCAAACAAGATTCTTTCACCTGCACCCGACCAACCAATCGGAGTTCTGCACTTGCGACCATAGAGAGCCTCGAACGGTGCCATCTTTAGACTTTTCTAGAAGCTGTTGTTGTAAGAGAACTCAGCATAAGGAAGACATTCTTCCCACTTCATGCCAAACGAGATGACGCAAGCACGAAGCATATCCTCCAGAATCTGATTGATCCTTTCAACTTGTCCTTGCGACTGGGGGTGGTAAGCTGTGCTGAAGTTCAACTTTGTTCCCAAAGCATTTTGGAAACTCTCCTAGAACTTGGAAGTGAAGATGCTTCCACGGTCTGAACTGATCTCGAGAGGAACCCCATACAGAGAGACAATTCTGTTGATATAGAGCTCCGCCAACTGAATTGCAGAAATGGTTTCCTTGACGGGGAAGAAGTGAGCCACTTTAGAAAGCCTGTCAATGACAACAAAGATTGCATTGTTGCCCTTCTGCGACCTCGGAAAACCAGTGATGAAGTCCATCTCTACTTTCTCCCATTTCCATTCCGGGGGTTTCAATGGTTGTAGAAGACCGGAAGGTTTCTGATGAACAGCTTTCACTCTGCGGCAGACATCACACTCTGAGACATACTTGGCACAATACCTTTTTAAACCAGGCCACCAATATTGTGTTTTCAAGTCCATGTACATCTTTGTGCTGCCAGGGTGGATAGAAAGAACAGAATCATGCGCCTCCTTGAGAACTTGCTCCCTCAAACCCGGGTAGTTCGGAACAAACATCCGGTGTTCAAAGAGAAGCGTGCCTTGATCATCGACGTGGAAGGACTCATACTTCGGAAGCTGAATCCTGGAGATGATCTTTCTTGTGTACGGATCACCAAGCTGAGAAGAGCGAACCTTTTCTTCCAAGAGAGGTGTTGCTAGAAGGTTCTGGAGATACCCTTGTTCCAAAATTTTTAGGTTGAGCTGACGGAATTCCTCGCAAAAGAGAGGCTGTTGTTCTTCCATCATGAGGTTGTTGACATAAGCTTTGCGGCTGAGAGCATCTGCCATAACATTAGCTTTGCCCGGAGTGTAGTTGATGGTCAAATCAAAATCATTGATTGCTTCAATCCATCTCCTTTGCCGAAGGTTGAGATCAGGCTGAGTAAAGATATACTTCAGACTCTTGTGATCAGAAAAGATCTCACAACGGTTGCCAAGCAAGTAGTGACTCCATACTTTCAAAGCAAAGACAACTGCTGCGAGCTCGAGGTCATGTGTAGGATAGTTGATCTCATGCGTCTTCGACTGACGAGAGGCATAAGCAACAACTTGCATTTCTTGCATCAGGACCGCACCCAATCCATGCAAAGAGGCGTCACAGAAGATCTGAAACGGCTTGGATGTATCCGGAGGAACCAAGACTGGTGTGGAAGTGAGCTTCTCTTTGAGTGTCTCAAAGCTTGCTTGACATGCAGGAGTCCAAAGGTATTTCTTGCCTTTCTTGAGGAGATCGGTAAGAGGCTTCGCTATCTTCGAAAAGTTCTGAACAAAGCGACGGCAATAACTAGCCAAACCAAGGAAACTCTGCACTTCTTTGACATTGACAGGAGGAAGCCATTCAACAATTGTCTTCACAGTTTCCGGATTTACTGCAATGCCCTTGGCAGAGATGACGTGACCAAGATAGGTTACTTGAGGCAGCCAAAACTCACACTTGGAGAACTTTGCATACAGGAGGTTCTCACGAAGCTTGCTTAGAACACACCGAAGGTGTTCTTCATTCTCTTCTTGTGACTTAGAATAGACTAGGATGTCATCCAGGTAGACCACAACGAACTTGTCAAGATACTCCATGAAAACCGAGTTCATGAGCCTCGAGAAGGTGGCAGGTGCGTTGGTGAGACCGAAAGACATGACCGTGTACTCATACAGGCCATAGCGGGTGGTGAAAGCTGTCTTCGGAACATCTTCCTTGCGAATCTTGATTTGGTGATAACCACTTCTCAAGTCAAGCTTAGAGAACACCACAGCTCCAGCTAGCTGATCAAAGAGATCATTAATCCGCGGAAGGGGATATTTATTCTTGATGGTTTTAGCATTGAGAGCCCGATAGTCAACACAAAGTCTATCAGTCTGGTCTCGCTTCTTCACAAAGAGAGTTGGGCTACCCCAAGAAGAAGTACTGTGCTGAATGAAACCCAACTTCTCTTGTTAATCAAGCTGTCGTTTAAGTTCAGCCAACTCAGCAGGACCCATCTTATAAGGCCGCTTGGAGATAGGAGTGGTACCAGGTTCAAGCTCAATAACAAACTCAACCTCACGATACGGAGGCATACCTGGCAACTCTTCAGGAAAGACATCTGGGAACTCACAGACCACCGGAACACTCTGAATAGCTTCCATAGCATCAACATTCAGAGCCGCCAAAGAGAAAAGCTGAATAGCAGGAGTCAGACTTGGAGAATAGACTATATGGCCTTCAGGAACCTTCAGAGAAACCGAGCGTTCAGCACAATCAATCACAGCTGCATTTGCTGTCAACCAATCCATGCCCAAGATGACATCAATGTCAGAATTGCCCAGAACAATTAAGGACGCCGAGAACGAAGAGCCACCAATCTCAATTTGATTGCCATGGCTGATAAGAGCAGCCCTCATGCTTGAACCGGGAGATAGAACCACCAGACGATGTGCTAAAGGAACCATATCCAGATCCTGCTCATGCGCAAACTTGTGCGAAACAAAAGAATGCGAAGCACCAGAATCAAACAAAACTCTTGCAGGAACTGAGTTAACGGGAAGCATACCCATCACAACTCCAGGTGCATGCTCAGCTTGAGCGGCGTTGATGCAGTTGGCACGAGCAACAGTAGACCCGGGCCTGGTGTTGATGTTGAGAGCCCGAGGTGGTGGTGCACGAACCAAAGGAGAGCTTGCCGCAGATCTTGGAGGTGGTGGAGGAAGAGCCTTGTTCTTCATCGGACAGTTCCATTGTTGATGCCCAGAGTCACCACAAGTGTAACAAGCACCAGGTGGACGTGGAGCAACATAGCCAGGGACTCCGCCAGGCGCTCCAGGGTAGTGGTGGTTGTAGCCCCTGGGAGCAGCAGTGAGGAAGTTTGGTGGCCTTGCCGCGTAGCTTGAAGGTCTTGGTGGAGCCGGGAGCGACGGTGGGGTGTTAGGAACCCAGACACGACGCTTAGAAGGAGCTGACATAGCTGAAGAGCCTGCTGCATCACGGCTGTGTTTCTTTGACTCCTCAAACACTTGCCTACTTGCCTCTTCCTGCAGAGCTGTATGCTGAAGTTCTAGAAAAGACGCCGGCCTTGCATGTGTGATTGCATACTTAATCGATGCATTGAGCCCTTGCCTGAACCTCTTTTGCTTCTTCTTGTCATCAGAGATCTCATCGCCACCATAACGAGAAAGGTTCATGAAGTTCCTGATGTAGGTGTTGACATTATCATTTCCCTGCTTGAGGTTGAGAAACACTTCCTTCATCCTCTCCATGACAATTTCTGACAGATACTGCTCTTTGAAAGCTCCAGTGAACTGTCCCCAAGTAGGCTGAAAACCAGTGCAGTTTGCCTTCAGGTAATTCTCCCACCAGAGAGCTGCATCTCCCTTCAGAAGGTGAGTAGCACACTTTACCCATTCTTGCTCAGGAACATCAGCAGTTGCCAGTAACCTTGACATCTCACGCAGCCAATCATCAGCATCAAGTGGTTGATCAGAAACATCAAACTGGCGAGGGTTGAACTTCAGGAAGCTTTTGATGTCTCCTCGCTTGGGAGGTGGAGGTAGTGGAACAAACTCATTCCTCCTGACACTTTCCTCAAGCCGCTGCTGGTTCTGCTGCATTGCTGCCAAGGCATTGGCGATGCTTGACAATGCTGCCCCCAGTTCAGGTTGTATGTCCTCCTCAGAACGGCGTGGTGGTGCCATCCTGTTATTGATATAAAACACAAGTCAGTACTATGATGGAGAATAATAATAATCCAAAATAGTACCAAGATGGAATTAATCAAGATTAAAGGATACAATTTACTAAGATGATACTAAAATATCAACGAAGTTCAAAGCACCTAGAAGATATTAAGCATATCGCACACGACTGAAAAGGAGTGTGGTACACAAATATATCAAAGAAAAATTTTCCACAAATTTCGGCATTAAAATACCAATAGATGCGCAAAATCCCTTAACGAATCAAGATTAGTGACTCTACCAATTCGATATACAAGAGCGAATGATAAGAGTAGTGGTATGGTCGCGACTCCATCCCGCACTCAAATCATTACTCCGCACATGAATAAGTAAAACACATATCCCAACACCTTCTTCTCACGAAGAACCTAACGATTAGTAACTACGGAAACGAACACCCCAAACAAGATGACGTCGGACAACAAAGAGTAAGACAGATCGCGTCGGTATACAATGAATCAGATAGATCGCGTTGGTTTGCAAAAGCCTGTCGGTATGGAATGTACCAACAGTTGATAACCAAAAAGGCCGATAAAGATAACAACATGGATGCAACAGATAGACAAGGGATTACACACACACACACAGATACACAACCTATGGTACTACGGAAACCCAGAACACGTGAATCCTAGTTTGAATTTTAAGGAGAGAATTGAAAACGTTACACTTCCTTACCAGAAAAGGGTGGTGGGTGGGTAAGAAGAAAAGTGGAAGCAGTCCTACTCTCACGTTTTGTTTTTCCCTAGTATACATAACTACCAAAATATTTGCTAGACAGACAACGACCATTTGGCTGAGACCCTGAAGGGCGGGATGGCTCTGATACCAATTGTAACTACCTCGGTGAATTACGCTCCTAGTACAAGCCTGGATGTTCAGAAATGGTTGAAATAGTACGGTGGGGCCCAAATGCCACTCACAGGTAGACCTTTCGGCCGTCCCAACCATTTCCAAACATCGGGACAAGAACGGGCGGCGTAATCGGCAGGCGAAGGGATCAACTACATACACAAATGAGTATGTATGCAAGCCACCATACAACAGTACATCAGAGCCATTCCATCTAAAAAGAAAGGAAATATAGCAACGCCATACGGCAAGATCCAAATATCCTAGATAGATATAATAGTTTAGGATATCTCCTCATACATCAATCAACAGAGTATCAAGCGGAAGCGGAAGACAAAATCCGAGTACGGATAAGAAGCAAATCGGCATAAGATGCCCCATAAATAAGCACATCCTGCCCATAGATCTGACGGATCCCCGTTCCCGGAATCTCTACACCGAATGATCGTTGCCCACATCGTCCGTCTCTTCCACCCAGTATCCATCTTGCGAGTGTACCTGTTCATCTGAACCAATAATTTATCGTGTGAGAACCTAGGGGTACTCAGCAAGTCTTTATGCCTCTAAAGGGGACACAACCTGGGGTGACGCAATTGCAGCAAAAGATAAACCCTAACAGTTATATAGATACCCGCTACCCATCCGCCTAACCAGAGATAGACGGATGTCCGTGAATTAATAACAACAGTTATAACGGTTATAACGGTAATATCCACAGATCCATCCTCCTCCTCGCTTACCGACGAGGAAGCGGATGAACAACCCCCCATCCGTTGGCAGTTTTATTATCCATTCCGTGAGTGTTGCACTATTTACTAGTCAGGTACCTAGTCTAGTCAAATTAAAAGCGGTACTTTAGTTATGCTTGTCTATGATCGAGAAACTGTGCTCCAAGTCGTCCATAACCGCGGACACGGCTTTCAGAAAGTTTTACCCTGCAGGGGTGCACAAATAGCAACACACACTCGATATGCCTCGGAAAAAACAAATCAAAACCCAACGAGACAGACACGACAAAGCAATTACAGGATTCAGAAATATTTCAGGGGGCCACCCCATTAAGCTACCCGCAACGAAGCTGGCCGGCTACGAGACGGACTCAAGGTTTGTGTGGCCGGCTGTAAACGACTGGGAACCCGAAAGTGTGACTGGGCTTGTCGATACAGCGAAAACGGGTCACGGACCTAAACAGTACAGTGTGCAGTACCTCGCAAAATTTAAATAAAGCAGTAAAGCATGGCATAAGTACGGGATAGTAAATAAAACCTCAAACTAGTTTGTGGCCCCAAGAAATAAGAATGAATCAAGCTCTGGCTCAGGGGGCTTCATAAGCCTCCCGGATGTGGATAGCGCGAATATTCAAGGAACAGGAATCAAGTACTCGGGGTCCTACGGGACACAAGTGAGCCTGAAAAACCAAATAGAAAATATGGCCCACCAATGCCACTTTCATTAGTTATCCCATTACTACTCAGGTTAAGTTGTTTAGGTACCTCGTTATCCATCAGACACTCACATACCCTACACATGCTGTTCTACGACTCGCATGGCTCAAGCAACTCCTGTAGTAATGGCTCATGGGATGGAGGAACAAGCTTCGGTGGGGTTTAAAAGTAAAGGCTATGCAATACTTGGGATTCAATTTAATGCAATCGCGACTCAATGATGCAAGAATAAGAAAGAGGCAGTAGGTACTATATGTATGCAAGCATGTGGTAGTGCTTGCCTGGCAGCTCAGTTGAAGCAAGAGAAGGATCTGGGTAGTGCTCCTGGTTCTCTTGATATATCCCCTGCTCAGCGTCTATTCGAAGAAGAACCAAACAAACAAGGCGAACATAAATAAAGTGCACAAGCATATGAATTAAATGCATCAAGCAAACAATCATGCCATGATGAATGATGCACAATTTGCATGGCAATAAGGTAGCATGGCATGGGTGAGGTGTGGAATACAAGATTAAATCATTTTATTGAGTTTTGTCACATTTTATCCTCATATTAGTTGTTGTACACAATATATTTATATGATGCATGCTGCAGAACAGATAATGGAATTCCTAAACAGAAAGGTCTCGTCGAGCTAATCATTTTAGACATATCATTTATTAAATTTGGAGTTATAAAACAAAAGTTATTAAGTTATTAAAGAAAAGGGGCATTTTATTGTAATTTAAATAAACTTGGAATTTTGAATGTTCAAAATATATTTTGGATTGCATATTTGAAATCCTCACATTTTTCTGATTTGAAAACATATATTAATTGTATTATTTGGATTAATAATTTAAAAGATATTTGAAAACAGAATTTAAATTGAATTTGAATTAATTTAAAAAAAATATTTGAATTTAAGCAGATAGACTGAATTACTTTTTATACCCAGGCAGTCCTAGCCACTATCGCTGACGGGTGGGGCCAGGCTGACTCAGCATCACAGCGTGCAGCACAGGCGTTTCTCACCGTGCAGATAGCTAGCCCAGGAGGCAGACAGGTGGGCCAACGGCCTCGTAGGCCCACGTGTCAGCGGGCGAAGGGGCAGGCACTGACAGATGGGGCCAAGATGGAGCGCGGGTTGAGATTACTAGAGGCCAGGGGGTTCTCTGCAAAAACGCTGGCGCGGCTGACTAGTGGGTCCGTTAGGATCGCGGGTTGACGCAGACAAAACGTGGGGGGGGTATGCGCAAAACGACCACGCGCGCACTGTTTCTCTTCTCTGCATCTCTGACGAGCGGTCGATGCGCGACAGACGCAGCGCGGCGTGGGCGGGGATCGATCTCTCGACCTGGGGCTCGCGCGCGGAAGCGGCTACCGCTGTGGTGGCTTGGGCTAGGTGACAGAGAGGTGGGCGCGGCCTAGCTAGGGCTTCTGCGACGCTACAGCGAGGCAGACCGAGCGCGACGCCGGCGCACGGAGCGTGCACGACGAAACGTCTGGCGAATCTAGGGCGGCACGGCGAGGCGGACCGTGTCAGGGAGGGAGAGGGGCTCACCGCGAGGCTGTCGGTGGCGGTGGTTCGGCTCGAGGCGCAGGCGATCGACAGTGATGTAGGGGCCGAGCAGACTAGGGTTTCTCGTCGGTGCAGCGTCGGCCTGGTGGTTCTGGTACTCCTCCTTCTCGCTGGCGGCTACTGGACGTTGCAGGGGAGCCTCCTCGATCTTCCTCGACACCTAGCGCGTCACGCCGCCGGCTGGTTTGAGTCAGGGCGGTGGAGGCCGAGGGTTTTCCGGCGAGTGGGGGGTAGACGGTGGTGGAGGAGAGAGGGGAGGGAGCAGGGCGTCGTTGGGGTGGATCTGGGGATGGTCTAGCAAGGCAGAGAGGCAGGAGATAAGCAGAGGGAGGGATAGGCTGCCGTGGGGGAGTGGTTGGAGATAAAGGTGGCTCGGCCACCTTTTCCTCCTCCACCCTCACGTGCTCGGGCAGGGCAGGTAGGGCAGGGCAGCTGGCTGGTGGGGACGGCAGGGTGAGGCCAAGGAGGCAGGGGAGGCTTGGGGTAGGGCCACAAGGCAGGGAGAGGGAGAGCTAGAGGGAGAGGGGGTAGCCTCGGGTAGGGTTAGAGCTAGGCTCGGGTTAGGGTTAAGTATGGCTCAGTGTAGCTAGGGTCTGGGGTGGGGTAGCAGCTAGGTGGCATGGTGGGGCCAGCTAGTGAGAGAAGGAGAGAGGCCGAGAGAGAGAGGTAGGTTTAGGGTTTGGTCTAGATTAGGTGTGGATTAGGGTTTTGCTTAGATGGGGGGTATGGGTAGATTAGAGGAGATGGAGAGATTTGTATCTAGGGTTTGCTATGGACAAGGACAAGCCAAGACTAACCAAGATCAAACAAAAACAAGACAAGAAAAGAGAGAGGGATGTGATGATAGGGTTTAAGCTAGATCAAATTAAGATCAAGCTAAAAGGAGTGAGAGATAGATGAGAGATGGCATGATCCAACCAAAAACAAGTAAAAACAAAATGACAAGCAAAAGGTGGTACTTGCATGGCCCATGCAAATATTTAATGCCATGTTGATTCTTGTGAAAACAATGTTATTACATGGCATTATTATTATGCATTCCCAAAATTGGAGTAAGGCCCAAGCAAAAGAATCTAGAAAGAATTCCAAGTGGAATAGATGGAGATAGCCATGTTTGAAATAGAATGGGACATGCTAGTGTGTATGTTCCACTAGATGATCAATAGTCCCAAAATATTCCAACATTAGCATAATTCCATGATGAACCATATGGAAGCTAGGAGAAAGGTTCCACTCACAAGGCATGTAAAGGTGGCCATGTGGCTCTCATATATCAATGATGTGAAAACAACATGATGCTAAGATGAGAGCATGTGGACAAGAATTGGATCCATCCCAACCCACATGAGCTAGAGGTAAAACCAATAAGTGCCAAGCTCATATTTAGTTGGATGGTGGAATTATAAGGTGGTGAAAGAAAAAGGTGGTGGAGTTAATAAGAGATATGCCCCCAACTCAACTTGGGCATTGAAACAATATATCAAGAACCAAATACAATATCAAGAGGCAAATACAATTAATAATGCATATGAGATAAGAACCAAATGAGAAAGGGTTTTATATGATGCTCAGATGCAAGGTGGCATGATGACATGAGCATGATATAATAATGATGATGCAACAATTATATATTTGAAGTAGCCATTATATTACTAGACCAAGTAGCATTACAATTGTTAGACAATTGGGATGCTACACTATGCGAAACCCACAAGCTTGAGGTAACTTTATTTTCTCCCCAATGTAGTACTATATGCCTTAAGGCATGCTTTTTTACATACTGTGGATGCACTAAGGAAAAAGCAAATAATGGGCCCACTTGGCAGTGTATGACCAAGCTATAAAAACATCTATGCACACATCTTCAGTTTAGTGGGTCCCACGAATCGTCTCGTTTGGACAATGTCTAAATGGTGGAGCTTACTACTACTACTACTATTATTACTACTAATACTACTACTACTACTAGTAGTAGTAGTATATTTGTTTTGCTTAGACATATGCTCACCTTTGTCCACGCGCTGTACATGTAGAGAGAATAAAACGTAGGCAGGGGAAGTGGGCAGCAGTGAAGAGAGAAGAGGAGTTGAAGGTAGTTCAATGTCAGAGCAAAGTTTATAATGATGTGTTCCTGACACAAGGTACTCCTACCGCCTTTACAATGTAGTACACTCTACTAGTAGTAAATTTCAGGACCTATGCATTAAAAAAATTGGAAGTGTGGTTTCTCTCTCCTTCGATGCCTCTCTCCACCCCTCTCCCCTCGTGCACCGTCCCGACTGATCTCTCCCTCGTCCACAGTGTGGAGCTACGCACATGTGTCTCCGTACGGCGGCTCTGTTTCTTTTTTTGAGGGGGCGGCTCTGTTTCTCTGGCGTGTTCGGCAGCCGCGTTGCTATGGACTAGGAGTAGTACTATACTATATAGGAAGGAATCCACTTTGGTCCTTGGCGGAAAAAACATTCAAAATTGTTCGGTTTAAAAATTTTCATATGCTTGCCAAACATCTCGAGGGAAGGTTATTCAAAATATCCATCATTCACATTAGTACTTTTTATCTTATATTTATCTTTTCTTATCTCTTACAATACCATACCACTACAAGTGCATGATACCCCTTCCTGGCATGGGTCGTTTAGGGGTTTAGGTTTTAAGGTTTAGCAAAATTTCAATAACGTTCAAGCTTTATGCTTATAATCGTGGAACATAATGGTGTTACCGCAATTTAATGAAAGTATCTCAAATTTAAATATATGAGTGCATGATACCCTACTTGGTGAGGGTTTAATTATGGATTAAACGGTTTAGAGTTTTAGTATTTAGGGATTTAGGGATTAGGGTTTAGGGGTTGTTTATTAGGGTTTAGGTAATTTTCAATAATGTTCAAGCTTTATGCTTATATTCGTTTAAGAGAATGGCGTTGCCCGTTTTAATGTAAGTATCTCAATTTTGATCTAAAAGTGCATTATACTTGCTTTGTCAGGGTTTAGGGGTTTAGTGTTTAGGGTTTTATGGTTTCAGGAATTTTCAATTATGTTTAAGCCGCTTTATGCTTTTAATCATGAAATAGAATGGTGTTACCATAATTTAATGAAAGTATCTCAAATTTAGGGGTTTAATGTTTAGGTTTTAGGTTTTTCGGTTTAGGTATTTAGGGTTTTAATTTAGGGTTTAGGGTTTTGAGAATTTTCAATAAAGTTCAAGCTTTATGCATATATTCATGGAATAGAATGACTTAGCAACAATTTAATAATGAAAGCATCTCTAGTTTTGATCTTTATATAAGTTCATGATACCATCTTCGTTAGGGTTGATTATGGGCCGAGGGTTCAGGGTTTTAGTATTGAGGGTTTAGGGTTTTGGTTTTTTAGGGGTAGTTTAGGGTTTAAGAATTTTCAATAATATATATGTTCGAGCTTAGGGTTATGGATCAAGGGGTTTAGGGTTTTTATGGGGTATAGGTCTTAGGGTTAAGGCTTTAGGGCGTTAGGGTTTAGGGTATTTTCAATAATGTTCGAGCTTTCGTGAATTAGAATGGCGTTAGCGCAATTTAATGAAAGTATCTCAAATTTTGATCTATAATGAGTGCATGATACTTTCTTGCTTGGTTAGGGTTGTTTATGGTTCGGGGGTTTAGGGTTTGAGTATTGAGGATTTTGGTTTTGGTTTTTAGGGGTAGTTTAGGGTTTATAAATTTTTCAATAATATGTCCAAGCTTATGGTCAGGGGTTGAGGGTTTATGGTTTTAAGGGGTATAGGGCTTATGGTTTAGGTAATTTTCAATAATGCTTGACCTTTTGTGAATTTGAATGGCGTTAGTGCAATTTAATGAAAGTATATCAAATGTTGATCTATTAGTCCATGATACCTACTTGCTTGGTTAGGGTCGTTTATGGGCTGAGGATTTAGGGTTTTAGTATTGAGGATTTAGGGTTTTGTTTTTTTAGGGGTAGTTTAGGGTTGTGTGTTTAGGGAATTTTCAATTATGTTCAAGCTTTATTCCTATATATTCGTCGAATATAATGGTGATACACAAATTAATAGATGTATCTGAAAATTTGATTTATATGTGTGCATGACAGTTGCTTGGTGAAGATTTAGGGGTTTAGTGTTTCAGGATTTAGGGTTAGGGGTTTATTGTTTCAGGTTTTAGGGTTTTGGTTTTAGGTATTTAGGGGTTTTGGGTTTCGAGAATTTTCAATAAAGTTCGAGTTTATGCATATATTCACGAAATAGAATGACTTAGCAACAATTTAATAATGGAAGTACCTCAAATTTTGATACATATATAAGTGCATGATACCTTCTTGGTTAGGGTTATTTATGGGCCGAGGGTTTAGGGTTCTAGTATTGAGAGTTTAGGGTTGCTTTTTAGGGGTAGTTTAGGTTTTAGGGTTTAAGAAATTTTCAATAATATGTGCAAGCTTAGGGTTACGGATTGAGAGGTTTAGGGATTTTAGGGTTATAGGGCTTAGGGTCAAGGCTTTATGGGGTTAGGGTTTAAGAAATTTTCAATAATATGTGCGAGCTTAGGGTTATGGGTTGAGAGGTTTAGGGATTTTAGGGTTATAGGGCTTAGGGTCAAGGCTTTATGGGGTTAGGGTTTAGGGTATTTAAAATAATGTTCGAGCTTTCATGAATTTAAATGGCGTTAGCGCAATTTCATGAAAGTATCTCAAATTTTCATTTATGAGTGCATGATACGTGCTTAGTTAGGGTTGTTTATGGGTCGAGTGTTTAGGGTTTGGTTTTTTTATGGTTAGTTTTGGGAGATTAAGTTTTTACGAATTTTTCAATAATATGTCTGAGCTTATGGTTACGGGTTGAGGGTATGTTTAGGGTTTTTAGGGGTATAGGGCTCAGGGTTTAGGATTTAGGGTTTAGGGAATTTTCAATAATGTTTGAGCTTTCATGAATTAGAATGGCGTTAGCGCAATTTAATGTAAGTATCTCAAATTTTGATCTATGAGTGCATGATACTTGCTTGCTTGGTTATGGTTTTTTATGGGTCGAAGTTTTAAGGTTTTAGTATTGAGAGTTTAGGGTTTTGGTTTTTAGGGGTATTTTAGGGTTTAGGGTGTTTAGGGGTATAGGGCTTAGGGTTTAGGCTTTAGGGGGTTAGGGTTTAGGGAATTTTCAATAATGTTCGAGCTTTTGTGAATTAGTATGTCGTTAGCGCAATTTGATGAAAGTATCTCTAATTTTTATATATAAGTGCATGATACCTTCTTGGTTAAGGTTGTTTATGGGTTGAGGGTTTTAGGATTGAGGTTTTAGGGTTTTGGTTTTCTATGGGTAGTTTAGGGTTTAGGGTTTAGGAATTTTTCAATAATATTTCCAAGCTTAGCCTCAGGGGTTGAGGGTGGTTTAGTGTTTAGGGTCGTGTGCATGCGCACTAGTGGCATAAATTGTCAGTTAGGGTGACCCCAGTGATGACTGCAGGTGCACAGATCAGATGTAGCTAGTTTCAAACTAAAGATATAGATCCCACAGGGAGGAGGAGTCTGAAGACTAAGAATTCTTGAAGTAAGTACTGAAAATATAATTGCTAAATAAAGTTCTAAGTGACAAGATAAAATGCGAGTATTGCATAAAAAGGTGTTTTGGGTTTTTGGTATAAGGGAAAAACGAGTAAAATAAATAAAAATGAATACAGAAAATAAGTATCGTGTATGTAAAAGAGATTTGAAACTTTAGTGGGAGAAAGCGTTCTCAGTTATTAGCGGATACACCACTAGCTTTATAAAGGGTTAAGGCAAGATTATTATCATGAATATTCTCAACTATGTATGTGTGGGAGGAACTCCGTATTTGGACAAAGATGCAGCTACCACTTCTCAAATCATCCCCATAACCACAACAGACAGCAATCAACATCAATTGAATTATTACTCTATTAAGGGACATAATCTCGCAGTATGTATCCCATGGCATGGATTGTGTTTCGTGAGTTTCCTCGATTCCCAAGTTGATACGTAAGGGGTGCCAACAGCTTTATAGTCAATGTAAGTGCTAACATCCCTCCGTCTACCTACAATTAGTTCCCTACATCAAGTCTCCACAAGAGGCAAATAATAGAGAGGTTGACTTCTCCCAACATCAGGATGTAGACAATATAACACATGGTCAGAGCGATGAATATCATAATAAACTTTATCATATTCCAATCTCATACTAGGGTTTCTCCATCTCCCCAAGAACTAATGATCTACTCAGACATGGAGGCAAACAACATCATGGAAATGGTAATGGAAACGATTATTAATGAATATACTTGTATAAATCCACAACTAGTGGAAGCATTACAACAAGATCTAGATGGGATGGATCGAGATGATGGTGGTGATGAAGAAGTAGCGGCTGATGAAGATAGAGATAGATGCCTTGGCCTCCGAGATCTGCATAGAGAGAAGATGGATCCCTAAGGTAAGTTCCCCCTCCAGATGCCTTCTAGAGGTTAGGTTTCGGAGATTTCTGGGTGTTCTGTATGTCATCTCCCCGAACCAGTTGCACGGGGTGAAACTATTTGAGGAGGCGGAGGCGGCGCCAACTATACGGCGGCGGCCTGTATAGTTGGTCGTCAACCTTTCTACAACCTCCAATTACTTCGAGTTTTCTTCTAGAGTTATTAATATTTCCCAAATAAGCAATTTACGTAGGTTTTAGATCCTTTTCTCTCCAGTACAGCTGCTCCAAGAAATGTGTCCATTGGATCCATCATCTGATCTGATCCTGGTGGAAATAAGCATAAAAAGTGCGTGTGAACGCCGTAAAATACCAAGATCCTACATCTATAATGCAAAATAATAATGTAAAACATGATGAAAATATGCACTCATGAACTTCCTCAATCTTAGATTCTTGCTCGTCCCGAGCAAGTTTAGCTTAATGGATGTGATCCTCATTGTGGCGACCCCGGGATTTCTCCCGAGAGTACCCATTATGCAAACCACCACGATCCCATGATCAGTGACTCGTGGAGCATAATCAACATAGTATCAAAGTACACATCCATTACAGTACCGAATACCAAAAGTCTTACATAAATAGTCTTACAACAGGGCCACAAGGGCACGAATAGATAGTAGCAGCGGAACAACTAAACGCGGAAGACCCGAGTCATGCCATATCCCATAGGGGGCCTGACTCGATGTAACGCCCTAGTTCGCGAAGTCATCGTCGTAACCTTCATTGTTCCCATCTTCCTGCTCATAATCTGGCACAATTCCGGTGAGTACTTGGAATGTACTCGCAAACCAGTTTTATAAACTAGTTTCTTTTGTAGATATAGTGTATCTCTAAGTCCTTGTTGAAAACCTTTGTAAAACATTTTGGATACCTTTTTTAACAGTTTTAAGAAAACACCGGGATTGGGTCACCCATTTGACTTTTTCTTACGGTCATCTCATGACCAAACTCCTTCCTCCTTTTTCTGACCATCACATGGTCAAAACATTTCCAACCCATTGCTTTTGCGAAGTCCTTTTTGAAAACAAAACCATCACCGATGTACAACCGCCAGTACAACCGTCCATGACCTAGGACTCGGATATTCGAATAGATTTACACTCTGTAGAGGTTATACACTATACCCACACCATCCGATTACCCGTCCCTGATCTTCACCGATCATTGGTCGAGTAACCGGTAAAGGCCTTCTGGATGTCCTCTCTAATACAATTGCCTACCCTATGAAGTTAATCCCCTCAAAACCGGAACGCCCTATCTAGTTAACCAAGCCAACCGGAGCACATTTTGCACCTCAACTGGTGTGCGCTTTCAATGAGGGGCTCATAGTATCGCGTGGAGGCCCGCATACCCTTTGTTCCTTCTCCCGGTCGATACCACAGATGGACCGTTGGATAGAGAAGGCCCACCCTCCAGGGATTGTTTGTCCCTGTAGTAGTGTGAGGGATCTATACCAGATTAGACAGACTTCTAGCCCAGCCCCGTCCCATTCCAGAGTAATGTGGTTGCACGGGTTAAATGCTTAGCTTCAAAACTGGCTAGCCCGACTGTTTTCGTAAACATTTTTCCTCCATCTTTTGTCCAACTTAACGCTAATCCACCATTCCCTGGCTTTTCCTGTGTGGAAATGTTTAGCTAGGAGTACCTTCTCTTCATTTCCCACTCGGGCTACCTCTAGATTGTTCTCGATGGTACAGAGCCAATCATCGGCGTCCAGGGGGTTAGTGCACTTGGTGAACACGGGCGGATTGGTGTTCTAGAAATCCTTGAGACGAGATCTTGGTTCTCTGTTCCCTTCTTCGCCCTCATTATCATGGGCATTTCCTGTGGTGCCTTGGACAAGCTGCTGAAGTACTGCGAGGTTATCTTGGTGTTCAGCATTGGCGGCTTGGCGATCTTCCATGAACATGTGCATGAGTTGAGCCACTGTTGGCTCAGGTGGAGGGGGTGGTGGACCGCGGGGACTCACCATCCTGAAGATATAAGGTTAGGAAGGGTTTGAAACAGGGTGGTTCTCAAACAAAAACTGTATGACAAGGGAGATAAGTAACACGACAGGCATACAAAAAATTAGAACACAAACACTTAGGGGAAACATAAGCAACCATAAGTTCAACAACATACCCACAAGGTTCATGTGTCACATCTCGATGCTAGATAGGGATATTATGGTTTTGACATTATAGAGGTAAACAAAAGACAAACAACTCGCCACCCAAAAGGGGGACACAGCGGTAGTCTCACTTGCTCTCATCATCTAGCGCATGACCTACTCCTCGTCGTGACGTGCGGTGGTATCGTCCTCGATGATAACCTCGGCGTCATCATCCTCAGGCTCAAAGGCAAGTTCCTCCGGGTCCTCCTCCTCCTCCATCCGGTCATCATCCTCCGGGTCACTCTATGGCTCCATGTCGAATTCCTCCTTGTGGGAAGCATCATTGTCGGTCTCATCCAGCAGGTCATCATTGTCCTTGCGGAGTTCAGGGCACTCCTCTCTAGCTCCTCTATCTTGGCCTCCATGGTCACTAGCAGCTCCTTCAGGTCCTTCATATTTTTCATGAGGCACTTGTTTCTAGAGACCGTAGCTTGCTTATCCAGTAGGGCTAGAGCACGCCTAACTTTTTCCTATTCTGGACTTGCCTCCGTGGCAAGTACCTGTGTAGCCTTGAGGTCTGAGTCCATTTGAACCCTATCCAGGAGCGTTTGGGTATTCTTTAGGGTGTACTCCATGTTCTGGATATATGCCCCAAAGTCGGGGTGGGGTGGGGCCTGGAGCACATACCCCTCCTCATGACACCTCCCGAAGAAACGGAATCGGGTATCCTCCAGTTGCTGGTGATGGTGATACGCCAGACGTGACAGGGCCTCCTGGGATACTCGGAGTATACCATCTCCCCACTCCTTCTCGATCACATTGACCTCAAAATCTCCAGATTGTGGGGGCACTACTCCCCCTCTCACGGTGCACACCACAACCATGAGAGCTCTCCATCAATGAGAGTGGGGATGTGGGCGCCCTTTATCTCTGGGGTGGGGCATCCCACCAAGCGAGCCAGCTCTCCCAGCTCAGCCTCAAAAAACTGGAGTGGCAGCTCCAGTCCTACCTGACTGAACTTGGTGAATACGACAGCCATCTACAAAATTTTAGAGGAGTTGAGTTAGTGTATAGTGTGCAAAATTTTAAGTAAGAAAAACTTGAGATTAATGCATGTAGTTTTTGAAAATAGAGGAGATAAGACATAAGCCTTGTTTTTTCAAATACCCATCTTCTTCCTTTATGTAATGAAAATAGTTTTAGGTCCTTTACTAACGTCCGAGCTAACTAGGGGCTTCTACAGTCAGGATGACTCTGATACAAGGTCTGTGGCACCCCCGGGATTTCTCCCGAGAGTACCCATTATGCAAACCACGGTGATCCCATGATCAGTGACTCGTGGAGCATATTTGACATAGTATCAAAGTACACATCCATTACAGTAGCGAATATCACAAGTCTTACATAAATAGTCTTACAACAGGGCCACAAGGGCACAAATAGATAGTAGCAGCGGAACAACTAAACGCCGAAGACCTAAGTCATGACATATCCCATAGGGTGCCTGACTAGGAGTAACACCCTAGTTCGCGAAGTCGTTGTCATAACTTCATTGTTCCCATGTTCCTGCTCATAATCTGGCCAAGTAAATAGCCAGGGACAATATCGGTGAGTACTTGGAATGTACTTGCAAATCACCTTAGGAAGAACAATAATAAAAGATATGCAATATGGCTGTAGTAGGATGGCTCCATAAGAGATTCTTTTATAAACTAGTTTCTTTTGTAGATATAGCGTATCTCTATATCCTTGCTAAAAACCTTTATAAAACATTTTGGAAACCTTTTTGAACAGTTTTAAGAAAACACTGGGATTGGGTCACCCATTTGACTTTTCCTTGCGGTCATCTCATGACCAAACTCCTTCCTCCTTTTTTCGACCATCACATGGTCAAAACATTTCCATGCCATTGCTTTTCCGAAGTCCTTTTTGAAAACAAAACCATCACCGCTGTACAGCCACCAGCACAACCATCCATGACCGAGGACTTGGCTATTCGAATAGATTTACACTCTACAGAGGTTGTACACTATACCCACACCATCTGATTATCCGTCCCTGATCTTCACCGATCGTGGGTCGCGTAACCGGTCAAGGCCTTTCGGATGTCCTCTCCGATACAAGTGCCTACCCTATGAAGTTAATCCCCTCAAAACCGGGACGCCCTATATAGTTAAGCAAGACAACCGGAGCGCATTTTGCACCTCAATTGGTGCGCTTTCAATGAGGGGCTTATAGTATCGCGTGGAGGCCCGCAGACCCTTCGTTCCTTCTCCCGGTCGATGCCACACATGGACCGTTGGATAGAGAAGGCCCACCCTCCGAGGATTGTTTTCCCCAGTAGTAGTGTGAGGCACCTATTCCAGATTAAACAAACTTCTAGCCCAGCCCCGTCCTAATCCAGAGTAATGTGGTTGCACGGGTTAATTGCGCTAGCTTCAAAACTGGACAGCCCGACTGTTTTCGTCAAAAAAATTTCTCCATATTTTGTCCAGTCTTTTTGTAAAACAAAAACTTTGTCATTTTCAACATCACTTGGTAGGACAAGCCTCACTCAGGTTTTCTCATAAAACATTTTTGTAAACCTTTTTCGGGGTTTTCCCATCCTATAGCTTTTACTTTGGCTAAAACAGGGTCTCGAAGGGTTTATGGTGTTAAACACCATCTACCATACTAAGCGTAGGTAGTTATCATAAAGGAGGGTTGTACCTAATGCTACTAAGGGGTAATCATTTGGAGGAGCCAAACATTCCCCACATAAAACATAATATAGTGAAACAATGCAATTTGCATAAACGAGTAGATATAACATGCATAGGTAAAATAATAGGAAAAGGCATATGCGCAAGAAGGTGGCTTTCCTTCGTTGGCAACTTGTCCCTGATCTCCTTCAAGATAATCCCAATCACCTTCCTCGTATCCTTCCTCATTCGTATCTATCATCGCAAAAATAAACGAACAAGCAACATACCACACATTAACCACAGAGGAAACATAGCAACAGTACAGATCAGATACTCAACTGGGAAAACCAAACCACACACTTGTAGCTACTGAACATAACAAGCCAATGACACTGGAATCAACTAAAAAGGACACTTCAAACAAATATGGTGAAACCTAGTCTAGCAAGCAAACAAGTGGCTCAACCAATTTATATGAGTGAACAATGACCAAAAATAATATTTCTAGGTAGGTATCTGAAATACCAAACCAACCCAGTTGGATTCATATTTTTAGCTATTAAGATTGATTTTTGGCAATTTAAATATTGTACTCAACACTAGAAACAAACAAATAATTTCCAGTACAGAAGTACTACTGCTAAAAATATAACCTTCTAGGAGTAAGTGGGTATAGAATATGCGCATCTCCTGGAGATGGAATTACTCCAAAAGGGGCTTCACGGAAGCTTCTAGAATTTCTGCAGGAATCTTGTGTCCCAAACTTTCTAAATTTATAACAGATGCTAAAAAGCTCCTAAAGGTGTGATTCCAATTTTACTGGATAGGTTGTTTCTGTAGGAAGGCATTGGAAGTGGTTTCATAATTTTCTGACCTACAGAAAAATTACTAAGAATAAACAGTGTAAGCAACACCATTTCACCCCAAAAATTCTCAAAAAATCTCCAGTTACTATTTTACCAAACTACCAGTGCGAGGTGGTTAGGAAATGCAGGGACTACCTCTCAAAATTTGAATCAGGTCAAAAGGGTGTACTGGTGATTTTTTTGTGGATTTAAAGCTACATCACAAAATTCTGGGCGTTCAATTAACAGGAAAAAGGAAAAGGGCAGGGTCACTAGGGTCTGGGTTGCGGCCCGCCCCAAGGGGTGGGCCGGCCCATTTGCTCGGCAGCGCGCATGGGAGCTGGGGATTCAAACCCCCGGTGGGGGCCCCGCGTGTCAGCGGCAGCGAGCCAGCGAAGGGGTATAGGACGACGTGGGTCGTCAGATCTGAAGAGATCCAATGGCCCAAGTCTCGTCTTCCTCGCGGGGGAGGTGATTCCGACGACACGAACCCTAGAAGCTACGGTGGTGGTTGGGGAGGCTCACCCTAGGGCAGATAATGGTCAGGGACAGTGAGGCTCGAAGCGGTCGACGGTGCAGATCCGAACGAGGGTGGCAACGGTGGCTTCGGCTCCTGCGGCGGTCGGGGGCGTGCTCGCGGCATCTGTGTCCACGGCTCCTCTCTGACGACACCCTAGCTATTCCTGGGGAAAGGGAAGGGCAGGGTTAGAGGGTCCGCACGCGGCATGCATGCATGTGTGGAAAGCTAGGAGGGAGAGGGAGCATGGCGACGGCAACCTTCACCATTTTCCTTTGGCACCGCGGTGGTGCGGCGAACGCCGTGGGCTGCAGGAGCCAAGCGGGCTCGGCTCCGCTCTAGGGGTGAAGTGGAGGGGGATTGGGAGTGAAATGGCATAGGTGACGGGCGTTGGGGTGGATCGGGGGTTTTAAGCCGTAGAGGGGAAACCCACGATGCACCGGGTGCAGGGGTGGCCGTGGCAAGGGATGAGGGCGGTGATTTGCCAGGCGCGCGGTGGTGGAGCGTCTCTGCGTGGGGTGAGAGGGGTCTGGCGCGCACGGGCAGGCTCGTGGCCTCAGGACAGCGCGAGATGGCCTTGTGATGTCTCTGCTCACAACGTGCTCGACGTAAGGTCTTGTCCTGGTCAAGCTAGGGGTGGGAGGGGTGCTGCGTGGGTATTAGCACAAGGTAGTTGAGAGGGGTGAGGACGGTGTCCGCCACACGCGGGCGGCGTCGGTTTGCACCAGGAGGCGGGATGACGCGGGCACGCTCGACGTGGCCGGGTCGGGTTGGGGGTAGGAGCGGATGTGGGTGAGCAAGGGAGGGGCGTGGGCAGTGCCTGGGGAACGTGCGCGCGAGGCGCAGGCCCAGGTGCGACAGAAGGGAGGTGCACATGGTCGGGAGGCGGGCCAGACAAGATTTGGGCGATCTTCCGCCCTTCCTCTCTCTCTCTCGCCTTGCTGTGACAAGGGGCTTCCATGGTGGTGGTGTGGTGTACCTATGCACGTTATGGTCGTGCAAGGCCGTTTGCATGTGCTGCAGCGGGTGTGGGGAGAGTGGTAAGGGTGTGGGGGCGATCTAGGTCAACAAGGGCTCAGAGTGACTTTGTTTGATGCTCTCCTTGAGCTCAAGCCTCTAATGGCAGAGAGAGGGATATGGGGGTGTAGAGGGATGTGAGATGAGGAGGTCCATGCCTTGGTTGCTTCTTGTATCACTCCCATTTGCTTGCAAGGTTCCTCCAAAGTTGGGCAGAATTTAAGGTGACCATTTCCCATATTGAAACTAGTGTATAAAACATATGCAGGCAATGGGCTTGGGGTTTAACCAAAGTGGATGATGGGTTTTAGAGTGCTCATGGAAAGGTGGCAAGGCATGAGGTTTCATGGCCAAAAGGGTTTTTGGTCTTGATCACACCATAGCTCCAAAATTGTAACATGGCAAGAAAATAAAGTACTTAGCTAGCCAAAATTTGGGATCCTTCTCTAGTTTCCCAAACCAACAAACCAAGGTGGTACTAGTGGTTACAAGCATTGTTGTAGGTCTTAAGTATGTGAACAAGCAAGCAAGGGTACTCTATCATGGTAAGTACATAAGTAACAGGGAAACACTAAGGATCAAGCACTCTAATCAAGTAAACCAATAATAGTAAGAACAATCTTAAAAAAATTATCTCCCCCTAAACTTTGGACTCCTACTTAAACAAATAAGATAAAAAAAGTTGGGATGTTACACTCATATTCATGAAGCTGAGTCGATAAAATAAATGAGGCAGTAGCAGCATGTGTTTATCATAAAGGATACATATAAATAATTTGATGAATAGTACCTTACTCGAACCATCCGGATAATATTAGTAGGCTTCCACACCTTAGCAATTAATAGTTCACAAACAATTATTCTCAACACGATGTAAAAGTATTCAGTTCAACCGAATAAATTAGTGAGGTAGTCCCAAGTGTTTTTAGGATTAACATATTCACTTGGGATTCAAAATCTCAAACGTCTCTTTGTCTTACAATATAGTGGTATATGCCTATTTGCTCTTTGCACATTCGCTCTTTTTCTTCATCTTTCTTTCTCTTCTTTTTCTATGCAACGGAGCCAGCCATATATTCACTTCATGTAGAAATTTCAAAGTTTAACTATCTCAATTATCAAATTCCAAATATATATGAAGCATCTTTATAACTTGAGTATTCTACCTCAAACTTGTTCTCACTCTTTTTGATAGCACTTATATTTTCTCCTTTGTTTAAGGTTTTCTATTTTTCATTTAAATTAATTATATATTTTCTTCTTTTTCTAAATCAAATCATTGATGTTCAACATATTGATCAAACTATCTTTATATGTTCCATTAATACCAATAGTGTGGAATACTCCTATTGCTTTCATCAAGTGCAAGTAAAATCATACTCAAGTCATTCATATATCCGATAAGACAAACTCAAACTCAATAATGCTCCATATATTATAATAAACTCAGAATTTCATAAGAGGGATCAACTATTCCTGAAGGTAATCTAATGATGCAAACTTTGTTTATGAGCTCGAACTAATGCAAAACTAGAATAGAAATAAAAAATTGTAAGATCGATTACAATGTCATAAAGATATCCCCAATCTTGGAATCAAGCCAGGTGGGATCAAATAATCCCTTGCGATTATTTGATACCGTGCTTTATTGAAGGTCACTATGGCCCCATGGCACGTGGTATCTTCTCTTCATGGGCCAGCCTGAGGCGGAGGGATTTATTAATGGCCTCCAGTTATTTAATGCGCAGCTTGTGGAGAAGATTATTCTTCCCCATCACTTTCAACTGCTCTTTAATGATCTCATTGTTGTTTTGGAGGGTTTGTATCGCCTTGAGACTCCTGGTGAAACCTGCTTCACAGAAGAAAGGATACAGATGCCGCCTAGATGGGGGTGAATAGGCGGTTTAAAACTTTTCTGAGAGTTGCTCAACAAAGGCAGAATTAAACTAGCGTTTACTTGTCAAGCATAAAACCTAGAGCAACTAGGATTCACCTATGTGCACCAAAAACTTATGCTAAGCAATACAAGCAACAATGTGATAGAAATTTATAGATTACTTCAAGCACGAAGGCTATCACAATGTAAAGTGCATAAGTAAAGAGCTCGGGTATAGAGATAACCGAGGCACGCGGGGACGACGATATTTTACCGAGTTCCTCCCAACATGGAGTATGTCTCGTTTGGAGAGGGGGTGGTATCAAACCACAAATGCCACAAAAGGCCTCGCTTATTTTACTGTGAATATCACCCCAATAGGATCGATCCACGCTTCCACTATCGGTGCACTTGTCGGTGGCAATCCGGAACCTCTCACAAGGTTGGGGCACTTCTACATAACTCAATTGGAGGCTCCCAACGAACAAGCTTGGGGAAAGGTCCACAAGATAATTGGAGGCCCCAAGTAATCCAAGCAACCTGCAAAACCACCAAACAGTCTAGGGTTCCAAGAACCCAAGAGTAAAAATCTTCTCACCTTTCACTCAATTGAATCCTCACCGAGAACTCAAACCGATGCACCAAATGCAAAATGGCAAGAATACAAGATGTGCTCAAATCCTTTTGTCCCAAATTCCACCAAAGCTACAAAAGCTTGTGGGGGAATAAGAGAGGAAGAACAATGGAGGAAATCCACAAAAGAATCCAAGATCTAGATCCCAAGATGTTCCCCTCACTTAGAGGAGAGATTGATTGGTCGGATTGTAGATTTAGATCTCCTCTTTCAAATCCCTAAAGTGTATGCAAGAATCAAGGGAGGGATTGAAGGGGAGCAAGCTCAAGAGGGTCAAGAATGGAGGAGAAAGCCTGTGAAACTTGAGCTGTGTCCATTGGGGGAAGAAGGGTCCTTTTTATAGGCCCACAGATTTCTGACCGTTTTCTACCCATTGGGGAAAGTCAGACCGTAGACTCTGATATGCCGACCGGAGACTCCTGTCTAAACCGGAGATTCCGGCCAACCTCCGGACCAGCCTCTGGACCACCTATCAGACTGTCCCAGTGCCTTTGGGAACCAAGTGGACTGGAGACTCCGGTCCAGCCACACCGAAGACTCCGGTCTGAGGCATGGACCGGAGACTCCGGTTAGTCTCCGGACCTTCCTCCGGACCACCAATCAGACTGTCCCAGGGTGAGTTCTGGAGCCCCCACCGGGGACTCTAGGGGAAATTCCGGACCACACCGGAGACTCCGGTCCATGCAGACCGGAGACTCCGGTCTGGACCAAATAAGAGGCAAACTTCAAATGGAGATATCTAGAGTTTGGAACCTCCGATTGACCCGAAACCAATTTTGTTGGAAAGAAGAGAACAAGAACTACCCAAAAAAAATAGAAAATATTGGATACCACCAAGAGATAACATTTCATGTATTATAATGTGAGATACCTCTCTTTGTGAGAAACCGGAAAGCCTCAAAGATCAAAACCGCAATATGATATAAAAGGGAAATGCGTTTTTTATGAACCTCACATGGATAAGATCGAAATAACAACCAAGAAAGGATGATGCTAAGTATGCAGAGGTTTGAGCTCTCTCTGAAACATATGATCGAGTTACTCACTTGAGAGCCCCGCTTGATAGTACGGTTATCTATCCTATAAACCGGTCTCCCCAACTAACACCGCAAGACCGGTAAGAAAGAAACCCTATCAAGATCATACCTTTGCCTTGCGCATATTCCACTTGATCTTGATGTAGACGATATTGTCCTTCTCAAGATGGAACACCTTTCTTGATTTCTCATGCATGCACTCACTTGATGAAGACTTGGAAGTTGCTCCCCCATACAACATGAGGAAACCTTTAATTTGACCTTGTCTTCATCGATCCATGATCATCGAGGATGGAAGTCTTAAAGCATGAGATCTTCTAGATATGACTCATCTTTATCTTGCACAACATGTCTTGTAACACCATTTAGATTATGTCTTGAAGATACATATGTCTTCTTCTTCAAGACAACCTTACAATAGTCTCGACACTCACATGACCAATCTATGGATCATTCCTTGAACACCTTTGTCATCACTTGATCCTCTTCACTTTCTTCTTCTCCAAACCTTGAAGCCAATGTATGGTTCAAGCATTGCCTATGGACAATTCCTACAAATACAACTTGATACAAACATTAGTCCATAGAGATTGTCATTAATCACCAAAACCACACATGGGGGCCCACATGTTCTTTCAGTCTCCCCCATTTTGGTAATTGATGACAATCCCTTTTAGAGGGTTTATATAAGGAATTAAACAAATAAACTGGTAGCACCAATATCAAATACTACACAAGTATGTGATATTGGTACCATCACCATATATAGAGCAAACTCCCCCATAATATATGCATGTGTGATGAACTTGAATTTAATTGCATATATTGCCAATCATTATCATTGGTGGAGTTTCCTCTCTATATATACCACATGATAAGCAACAATAAATATGCAAGGGCATGAAAGGCAAATGCTTAGAAACAAACTCAAGGCATAAACCATTTCCCTTAAACCCTCTAAAACTTCTCCCCCATTAGCATCGATTGCCGAAATGGGTGACAAGTTCTAGAAGGCCAATATAGTGATAAATCCCCCAAAGGTGTTCATTAGCACATATCTAATGACGAATAGTTGGGAGGAAGTAGAATTATATCGAGGACCCAAAGATTGCCACAAGAAATAAAATAAAAGAGCCATCAACAAATGATGTAAGCAATCACGAGATCCGACAAACCAATTGAAAACAACCAATGAGTCCAAATGTAAACAAAAAGATATTATGATAAGAGCAAAAGAGTGTTTTTAAATAACAAATAGATAAGCTCCCCAAGATTTGTGCACAATTTAAAATAAATGCATTAGGATACATAATGCACAAATGTGGAATCCCTGCTCCCCCATAAGCATTTACGGCACAACAAATGAGAAAGAAGGCAAATGAGCTTTATTAAATGAATTAGATGAGCTCCCCAAAGATAATGCACTAATTATGATAATTGCATTTGGGAACAAAGTGCATAATCATGGAATACTTACTCATCCCACTTCATTTAACAATACAAGGCATGGGAGAACAAATATGATAAGCACAAGGTGATACTATAAATAAAATTAGGAAGCTCCCCAAGGTATGTGGATTTGTATGTGAATACAATGTGCACAACATGGAATCCTCACTTCCTCTATTTTACTTATAACACAACTTTGTGCAAAATAGCATATACCAAAGCATAAAATTTGCAAGAAACAATTGGTTGAGTAATAATTAAGAGACAACATACTAGCAGGCTCAACCAGAAGGATGTGTGAGATGCATGACAAAGCATATTATAAGACTAGTACAAGGATGATCATTGTGTATCCACATAGTCTTCAATGAATGCTATTGCTTAGTATGACCATCCAACACACATGAAACAGAGAAAATATCAAAAATAGAGATGTAACATCTCTCATGTGTACAAGTTTCTAAAATAGACAATATCACAAAGATATTGATACTCAAAGAAACATGTACACACAAAATAGATACTAAAATAAATAGAGCAAGATATACAACACGAAGTCATGACAATAAACCACAAGAATTTTGCTAGCTAGCATGGCCAAAAGGCTTAACTATATCTTATTGTATATTGATGAACTTCAACCACAAATATATGAAATACATCACAAATATTGATATGTCATAAACGTATCTATAATTTTTGATGCCCCATGCTTGTTTTATATCATTTGTCTTAAGTTTTGTCTACACTTTGAGGTACTATTATACACTTTCTAGAACTAACCTATTGACAAGATGCCACAGTGCCAGTTGCATGTTTTCTGCTATTTTTGGTTTCAGAAAGCAAAAAATGAATATTCTTGGAATTGGACGGGACAAAAGCCAAAGTTCATATTTTTCACTAAACGATATGGAAAATCGGAGACGAGACGGAGGAGGACACCAGGGTGGCCACACCCTAGGTGAGCGCGGGCCCACCCTGGCTGCGCCCATAGGGGTGTGGGCCCCCTGGCCCTCCACCGACCTTTCCTCCTTCGCCTATAAGAAGCCTCCGACCCAAAAACCATAAATCATCGATCAGAAAGCCATAAAAAGTTCCACAGCTCCGCTGCCATCGAAGGGGAGATTCGGGGGACAGAAAGTATCTATTCCGGCACCTCCCGGGATGGGGAAGTGCCCCCGGATCGATATCCATCAATATCCATCGCCATCTCCATCACCATTGCTGATTCCCATGATGAGGAGGAAGTAGTTCTTCCGCGAGGCTAAGGGCTCTAGCGGTAGCTATGTGTTCATCTCTCTCTCTATGCGTGATCTTGTTGTGGTCATGAGATTTGTAATCAAGTAGATCTACCTTGATACTCAAGTGCTTCATTAGATCTCTGCTCTCCCCATGTGTGTGAAAGTGACAGCGTGCACGCCATGGTGGCACTTAGGCTAGAGTCTACATAAATACTCATTGTGCTTTAATAGATCTATGCTTTTCCCCACATGTGTTAAACTGAGAGCGTGCACACCGTGTGTGGCACTTAGGCTAGATTACATATATATTTATCATGAGTTATATTTGGAGTTGTATGTCTCTATGAAATTGTGGTGTTTGTTGGAACCATCTAGAGCTCAAGCTGACAGTGTGGGGTTATCTAGATTGGAAAGGCGGACTTTGAGGAGTGCTGTTATAGCCTTACCATGGATTATAGTGTCCAACCGGAGATTAGTTAAGAGCAGTTTCATGAAGAGAATATATTTATATGATAGAGTGTTCACTAGTGAAAGTATGATCCCTAGGCCTTTTTTCTAAGCATTGAAACACCGTTTGCATCTATATTTGTTGCATGTTTGCTTGCTTCCTTCTTTATTTCAGTTTTCTTTTAGTCTTTCCCACGTTAACAGCAAGTCAGAAGCTCTTTTCCAGCACCGTTATTACTTGTATTTCACTATCTATTCACCAAACTAGTGCACCTATACACCTGACAAGTGTATTAGGTGTATTGGGGACACAAGAGACTTCTTGTATCTTGATTGCAGGGTTGCTTGAGAGGGATACCTATGACCACTTCCTCCCTAAGTTCGATAAACCTTGGGTAATCCACTTGAGGGAAACTTGCTGCTATTCTACAAACCTCCGCACTTGGAGGCCCAGCAACTGTCTACAAGAATAGAAGTGCCTAGACATCAGATGCCCAAGGAACCCCATTCTTCATCAATAAAACTCTCAGGTCTTTTTAGACACTTCGTTTTTATTGTTTCATGCACTGTTGTGTTGTTCTTGGAGCATCTTAGTTTTTGTTTTGGTTTTTGTTTGCTTAGTTTGCTTGAGTAAGTTGGTTGGATCACAACACACTTCTTTTGGAGAGAGAAACACTCTGTTTTCATTGCCTAGAGCACTCTAGTTTTCATTCTTATTGTCTTGTGAGTGTTCTCTTTTGCTAGCACTATGTTTAGCCTTATTTTTCTTGTGCTTTCAGCTTAGGAGTTTTTAGTTCTTCTTTGTGGAGTTGTGAGACAAGCTCACTGGTTTTTATTGATTATTATATTTGTGAGTTGTTTCAAATAAGTTGATTGGTGTTAGAAAAGAGTAGAAACTTTCATGCTTATAGGGGTACAGGAGAAGCTTGCTTTAACTGTGACTTACACTCTATCATGTCATGCTAGGTGTTGTTTTGACCTTATGCTTAGTGATTATTTCTGTAGCATGACTTGTTCCAAAGAATTAGGATTGCTTAATGTGCCTTGAAGGAATCATGCGTTGTTTTAGCATACAAAAGCATAGTATTGTCGTATTCTCCTTTGATGCTTTATTTGGGTTGACTTCGAACATCCTCAGACCATGTTATGACTATGAACAGGTCACCATAGCCTCTATGGTCATTTAGTCCTTGACTTGTAATACCACTTTATTCTTTGATTAGTAATGTTTTATCACTCTGCATGATTATGGCCATTATTACTCTCTTAGTTGATCGCCCCCAGTCTTTTGCTAGCCTCCACTTGTATGAGTAAGATCTAGTCATGCATTCAACTCCCAAGAAACCAAGTTATTCAAAAGTGTCCACTATAAATTCCTATGCATGGTGTGTTACACCATTCCAAGTATATTCTTGTTTTATTTACCGTCCAATTAAAAAGTTATTTTGTTATGTGAAAACTTAGTGATTAAAACTCTCACAAAATTGATGGCACACTTTATTTTTCTTTCCCCTAATAAACATGAACCATTGTGTCATCTATGTTATATATGCTTGCACTTATACGTTGGAATTAGCAGAACCGTGCTGTCACGGGGAACGCTTTCAACATTGCACTCGTACTTTGTACACAGTTGATATCATGCCCTTTTGACTATGGATGTCGTTGGTGTGAAATGAGAGCGGAGCTTGTAAGTCCATGGAGTTATGTATGTGTGTTAGAGAAATGCCTGGGCCGCTAGGCTAAGCCATGCCTAATCATGGTGGAAACTTGCAGCATCACCATAGTGACATCTATGAAGCATTCTTCTTATAAAAAAAGAGAGACATATTGAGAAAAGAGGAAAGAGAGAAAAAAGCACCATATTCCCATGGTAAATAAGAAGATTGCTGAGATGCTCATTGTCTACTTGCCTTGTCATTTTGATTATGGGATAGCTCATGTATCATGTACAAGGGGTACCCCGTTGGCGGTTCTCTATGATACAAATTTACTTATTATGACAAGAACTTACAAGTGACCAAAGTTGAGTAGCATGAGGTGCGGACCTCGTATTCAAAGGACATGAGATTGCCAACTTATACTTTGTCAAGCATATACTCCATAGTTTTTTCACTTAACCTTAATCACTTCAAGATGCTTATGATAGGGGCAATGAGGGCTAAAATCTAACAAGTACCATAATTGTTGGAATCTCTTTTTGAAACTTGAAATCCCTGCTTCTCTTATGAAGGGCCTTTCTTCCACCTTTATATTGAGTCTCCATATTCTATCCTTAGGAACCAATTAAGAGAGCATAGTTGTCATTCTTAGTTCTACGTGCATTGTCCCAAAACTTATTGATTGTTTCATAATGTTGATATTTCTTGTTCTTGAACTATTTGTATCTAGTCACTCTTATGAACTTTGAAGTGTCCTATGCATCTGTTTGCTACTCCATGAGGGACAAGCTGAATGCCACTATGCTATGTTTTCTATATGTTAAACAAACAAACGTCTTTCAATGCATTGTTATTCATGATCTTTGTTTGTAACCTTTCATGTTGCATGCATAGTTACTTTGTCTTACTGTTAGAACTCCATCTTTGTTACACATGTTTATATTTCTTTGATCCTAGCTTTCAATCCTTGTAAATGGTTTCATCTTGATTTTGATGGTGCATGTCACCTAAAAAAATATTCTTTTTATCACTTACCTACTTGAGGACGAGAATGAGTTAAGCTTGGGGATGCTTGATAGGTCGTAAACGTATCTATAATTTTTGATGCTCCATGCTTGTTTTATATCATTTGTCTTAAGTTTTGTCTACACTTTGAGGTATTTTTAAACACTTTATAGAACTAACCTATTGACAAGATGCCACAATGCCAGTTGCCTATTTTCTGCTATTTTTGGTTTCAGAAAGCTAAAAAATGAATATTCTCGGAATTGGACGGGACAAAAGCCAAAGTTCATTTTTCCCTGAACGATACGAAAAATCGAAGACGAGACGGAGAAGGACACCAGGGTGGCCACACGCTAGGTGGGCGCGGGCCCACCATGGCCATGCCCATACGGGGTGTGGGACCCCTAGACCTCCAGCGACCTTTCCTCCTTCGCCTATAAGAAGCTTCCGACCCAAAAACCCTAAATCATCTACCAGAAAGCCATGAAAAGTTCCGCAGCGCCGCCGCCACCGAAGGGGAGATTTGGGGGACATAAAGTCTCTGTTCCGGCACCCTGCTGGGACGGAGAAGTGCCCCCGGATCCATCGCCATCTCCATCACCATTGTTGATTCCCATGATGAGGAGGTAGTACTTCTTCCTCGAGGCTAAGGGCTCTACCCGTAGCTATGTGTTCATCTCTCTCTCTATGCATGATCTTGTTGTGGTCATGATCTTTGTAATCAAGTAGATCTACTCTGTTACTCAAGTGCTTCAATAGATATCTGCTCTCCCCATGTGTATGAAAGTGACAGCATGCACGCCATGGTGGCACTTAGGCTAGAGTCTACATAAATACTCATTGTGCTTTAATAGATCTATGCTTTTCCCCACGCGTGTGAAAGTGACAACGTGCGCATCGTGTGTGGCACTTAAGATAGATTACATATATATTTGTCATGAGTATATTTTGAGTTGGTTGTCTCTATGAAATTGTGGAGTTTGTTGGAACCATCTAGCGCTCAAGACGATGTGGGGTTATCTAGATGGGGAAGGCAGACTTTGAGGAGTGTTGTTATAGCCCTACCATGGATTAGAGTGTCCAACCGGAGAGTAGTTCAGGGTAGTATCATGAAAAAAAATATTTATTGAGAGTGTTCACTAATGAAAGTATGATCCCTAGGCCTTGTTTTTAAACATTGAAACACCGTTTGCAACTAGATATGTTACATGTTTCCTTGCTTCCATCTTTTTTCCTTAAACCTTTTCCACCCGCCAAGCTCTTTTCTGGCACCGTTACTGTAACATCCCAAAAATATTAATGAAGATTATCAAGTTCCAATCACCCAAGTTTAGGGTTAACAAAAACTTTTGTTAATTAAAATCAATATGAATGCATGTGTGTATGAGGAATGCATGAATGCTTGCAATGCCATGTTTGATTGCAATGAATGGAAATGATTAGTTTAAATATGAAAACAACATCATCTAGATCATTTCCAAGAAGAATAAAATGTAGAGAAAATCAAATATAAGAGATATAAGCAAATGGCCATTTTGACCAAAGTTAACCACTAGACCACTTTGAGTGTTCCTAGTCCAAGTTTTCTATCAAAAACAAATCCAATTATTTTCACCCCTTGCTATACAAAATAAATGTGAACCTAATACCACTTTTCAAACCAACACAAACAAATTCCAAATCTATGCAAAGGACTATTCAAAATTTAATCAAGTGTAGGTACTAAGATAACCATTTCCTAAAAACCACTCAAACCAGTCCACCTTGCCAAACCCAAGCAACCAGATACTACTAAGCTTGTGACCAGAGCACTCACCAAAATTCATCCAAAAATTCAAAACTAAATCTCATGCGGCCATTTCATCAAACATATGGTGAGCACAGTAAACCACTACCTAACTTCTACTATTTTGAGCAGTGTTTGATCAATTACTCCTCTTGTCACCCCCAGCATCCAACAATGCATTGAACAAGCTAGACCCCTACCCATTGCACCAGTGCCATGACACCCGATTCCCCCTTGCTGGTCGACCATGGCCAGCATGGAGGAGGCAGTGCCGCGCCCATCGACGATGTCCAGGAGGCAGCTCACCGTCCATCGCCACCCCCTGTCGAACCCTCGAGCACAGCCAGGCCCTAGATCACCAGACAATCACCGCGCCCTTTTCTCTGCAACCATGCTGAGAGAGAGCCAGAGTGCCGCAGCCGACACGCGTGCACATGTGGCGCCTCTCGCTCACCGCGCGTGCCTGCACTCACCGTGACACCAGCTACCCTCCCCAGACATGCCCGTTCTCCTCCGCGCGACCATTAGCACCTGTGCATCGTCGAAAACACCGTCGGAACCGCGGAGAGCTTCGACCCGTTCGGACCGTTCTCGACTGCCCTATGTCATGCCATTAAGCCCTTGAGGATCGCCAGGAGACACCGCACTGGCCTACGCCCTCCGCCATGCCGTTAGCTCACTGCACCGTCGTCCCCGACGAGCTCTAACCATCCTGCACTGCCACCCCCGCCTCAACTCTTCACACCACCTCACTCCCCACTCCTCATAGACCACCCCTGACCCTCCCCGGAGCAAGGCGAGCTCCGCATCACCGGAATTTCACTGGAGTCCGCCACTACAGAGGAGGAGCGGTGCCGTTGATTGGAGCCACCCCAGGAGCCTCCGCGACCACCGTTCGAACTGCCATTGTTGACAATGTTGTCGCACCCATCACCGATCCTAGCTGGAGCCCTCGTAAGGCGCTGCGTACCCCCACCATCGCCGTTAGGGTTCGGTCTCGTCGGAGTTTTTCGACGGAGACGACGCACCACAATCGTAGAATCCTAGTCTAGTCACATTGCCCATATGGAAACTTACCGCTTCGCGTAGCTAGAGCCGCTGACGCGTGGGAACGCTCTGGTAGCAACCCGCTGCGCACGCGCTGTGTTGTTGGGCTGGCCCAGTTTAGTTCCCGCGCTCAGCCCAGAGATTCAAATATAGATTTACCATTTTATTCAAAACCTATTTCAGTCATTGACTTTGAAAATCAATTCCAATAGTTTTACTCAACCAAATTACATGAAACCAATTTTGTTAGAAAGGTATTGAAATTATCAATCCTAGCCCGTTGGATTCGAACCATTTGAATTTATAGATCACCTACAGTAAAAATAACAAGACAGAGACTTTTATACATTCAAACATTTTTCAAAAATCAACCATAAATGATTTTGAGTTGATTCCAACTCTCAAAAATAACATTTGACCAGATCTATCTGAATATGTAAAAATATTAAGGTTTACATGCAGTCATCTTGGACAAGTATTAAAACAATGCTACATAGGAATTTCTAGTTATTTAAAAGAATAATGTTAAACCTTATTAAATTGTGACACCACTTTAAATCACATTCCCAAGTATTAAAATATGTGGTGATGACATGTGTCAACATGATCCCATATTTTAATTGGATAATATTAAATCTTAAGTAGTTTTCCAATGAGTAGAAATTACTCTTCGAAAATAAAATAAAAAGACTAGGTCTTTATTTTATGTGATGATTGTGATGATGCTAGATCATCTAGTGTGAACCTTTGTGTGCTAAATAGAGTTATTAAGTATTGTTTGGTGATTGTGTACCTCATATTTATTTATAGACGATAGTACCGACCAAGGCTACGAGGAGGAGGAGTACTATGAAGAAGAAGAAAACTTCAACCACTACACTACTCAAGGCAAGCTAAGCTAAACCATGCAAGCCATCCTAGCAAGCTAACACTTGCATGATAACTATGCAAACTAGAGGCCTTAGGCATATTTGGTTATGCAACTTTGATTATACCAATCCCAAGTTTTACTTGCAAGCTTTATTATTTTATTTCTTTATCAAAGTTCTTTATTAATTTTACTTAGTGACTTGGTAGTTTTGGAAAGATATTATAGGTAGAATAAAGAGCATAAAAATTGGCCTAAGTTAGTCAGAACTAGATGTCATACTATGGCATGAGATCTAGATTTGGATAGTCACACTTGATTAGCACCCCTCATTAGTGATTATCCTTAACTTTAGTGGCTAGTGCTAAGTATAAAAGTTGATCACATTAGATGGGAATACTTGGTGAAAACGATTATGAAAACCTTAGAATGATGAGTCCTTCTAATGAAATTATTTGACATGTGTGATGAACACCTTATGATTTGATGATGAAAATGTTGAGGCATGATCCTTAGCCCTTTATAAAATTGATAGTTGGGTTAGGATGCGATACCATTCCAATTTTACCGTACAACTACAATACACAAATTTGGGTAGGGATTAACTGGAAGTTTATATGTCTTAGTATGGGTTACCTTGCGGAAGAGGTTTGAGCTGAGGCTACCTTGTGATTATTTTCCACCTGTGCAGTTCCCAAGATGACAGATGGTCATGGTTGGGAGGCCAAAATCATAGGGGAGGTGCCTATACTAGGGTGTGTAATTGAAAGGTTAGGATTGATTATCCGGATACTGAGTATGGTGATTCAAGATTGTTCCTGACGGATGTGTCGAATGTTGTGGTGAAAGTGTACCACCTCTGTAGAGTGTCAAACTATTCGAATAGCCGCATCCGCGGTTATGGACAGTTGGAGTGGCCATACTGTTCCAACACGAGATGTTTTCAAAATGACCTATGAAATAAACTATGACTTTGACTTGACCACAATAGGGTTGTGAACTTGAAAACTAAGTTCCCAATTAGGTTTTGTGAAACATTAAGTTAGTTTTCTTTACTTCTAAACTCAGTTAGAGATAAACCTGCCTTTTTGCAAATAAACCTAGAGCTTAGGATTCCTACTCGAACTACTTACTTGTTAGTGATAGTTTACGAGTACTTAAAGAGTACTCATGGCTTTGTACCTAGCTATTCCTATGGCCACACTATGAGGAGGACTACCAGGATGATGGACAGCAGGAAGTCTATGACAACTAGGATCATCTCCCATCGTCAGCATTGCCTATGACCCTAAAGATGGAGCTTCGACCATGCTACCGTTATTATATTATTCCGCAGCGTTGATTGTATTAATACTGCATCATGAGATGCTTTATTTGTAAGACCTTTATTATGGTTTGCAATGGATGATGAACTATGGTACCAATCTGTCATGTCTTGCAAAAATGGTAATCCTGGGATTGCGATGTATGGCATAACAGGCATCTAGGATTAAAAATCCGGGTGTTGACAAGTTGGTAACAGATCCATCCTGACCATAGGAGACCCTAGTTAGAATGGATGCTTGAATCAAAAACATAGTTTCAAGACAAAAGAAGTGAGTATTTATGAAAACCTATTCTCATTCTTATCACTTAGATTCTTTAAAAAAAATCCATGTTCCTCCAAAATTCTTGCAATCCTACATAAAATTTGACACACTTGATCACCTCACTAACTTACTCATCCTACATTCTTGTAGATGGACGTCAAGTATAGCAAGTTCTACCAGTTGGGAAACGGAGGATAGCTCATCTTCGATCATGATTTGGACCAACTCGCGGAACGTCTTGAGCACCCGCACCGTGAGTTCTTTGGAGCACAGCTCAATGATCAGCAAGGAGGAGAACTACAATGGCTGATTATTGCCAATATCAGAGATAAGATGGAGGCACCCACCTCAGAGGGGATCCAATTCAGCTTGAGGGAGAACAACTGGCTAGACAGACTCGCCAGGGCTATGCAGGAAGCTCTTACCCGTCTATGTGGGAAAAGCATCAACCAGATCAAGGGAACTCGCTTTGAGTACTACACAAGGCGTGATGCTATGGGACAGCCATTGGAGGTGCCACACCATCCGGAGCTGAAGCATCAGGTGGATCATCTCAGCTTCATGCTATATGACAGGTAGAAGGAGTTGGACAATGCCCGTGCTTACGCCAACCACAACTATGCCATTGCAGTCAAGAAGGACCAGACCCTCGCCATCCTTGCGAAGGAGCGCAAGTCATTTCGCCGTCTGCGCGACAAGAAGGATCGCATCATTGCTCGCCTTCATCACAAGGTGTCAGACTTGGAGGAGACCATCCATGAGTGGGACATGCAGCTTGAGGAGAGGGAGAACGAAGGGGAAGATATCCGCGAAGACCCTTACTCCTACCTCAGTGATGATGATGACTACCTGGAGGACCAAGCCATGGACTTCCAGACTGATGATGATGATTCCGCCTTCATTGATGATTATGAATCCACCGACTCTGATGAGTAGTAGCATTTGAGCACTATCGTAGGTGTGAGATGTATCCTATCCCACTGTATAGTAGCTTCACATAATGGTTCTTAAAACCATCAGTTACCTTAGTGTGGTGTGTGTTTGTATTGGGTGCTATGAATGAATGAATGAATGAAAAGCAAGTTGCTAGTTGGAAAAACCAGAGTCAAACTCAAAGTTTAAAAACTTTTCAAAAACAAATCCACGAACCTTAGAAATTTCCCTCTTGTCTCATGATCTATCTCAATCTTCAGATGCCTCACGGAGGGAACATCTCTTCTCAAGACCCAATGCTGCAAAACTTGCAAATGTTGTTTTCTAACCGTGAAGCGGAAAGATCTGAACATCAAGCTAATCTATCCACCCTTCAACATATAGCTCAGATGGCCAATAACAATCAAGGGCATGGAAACCAGGACAACCATGGATCCAAGCTCAAGAATTTTCAGAACACCAATCGACCCATATTTAGTAAGTCTAGAGAGCCATTAGATGCTGATGAATGTCTGCAGACCATGGAGAACAACTTAGAAGTTGCAGGAGTGGAGTCTAATGAGAAAGTACTGTTTGCCACCCATTATCTGGCACGTGATGCAAGAGCTTGGTGGAATAGCATTCGCACCATGAATGGAGGACAGATGATTACTTGGGATGAATTTAAACTCAGGTGCAGCCGAACCCATGTACCACCGGGTTTAGTCAAGAGGATGCGAGATGAGTTCAGAGAATTGAATCAAGGGAGGATGACAGTAGTTGAGTACCGTGACAAATTTCTGTCATTAGCTTGGTATTCACCAGATGAGATTGACATTGAAGCCAAGAAGAAGGAGAGATTCTTGAACGGTCTGCATGATGAGATGAAGACGGTATTAGTCAACATTCCTTTCACTAACATTGAAGCCTTAGTGGATTCTGCAATCCAGATGGAAGACAAGATCAACCAAGCCAATGATAATCGCAAGCGTCGGATGATGAATCAACCAGGATTCCACTATACCCCGAAGTATCACCCCAACTCGTTTGCAGGATATGACCCGAAAAACAATAGACCCCCAATGATCTGCCTGAACTATCCCAACCATCGAGGAGGAAACCCAAGGCCCGGAGGAAACCACAACAACAACCCCGACAACTCCAACAATTTCAACTGTGCACCGCCCAAGTTCAACAACAACAACACCAACAACAACAATACTGCCCCAAGGAATGGAAGCAATGTTGTGCCTATTGCAGGAAAAGACAAGTCTCAGGTTACTTGTTTTGAATGCAGAGTAAAGGGACACTACTCCAATGAGTGCCCCAAGAAGCTTGCAGCAGCCCCCCATGTGAATGCACCAGCTCAGCAGTAGCGCCGTGTTTAGCCTGGAAGGAGATTTGCCCCAGGGAACTCACTCAACCGCAACGGCCGTCTGTTTCACATGAATGCTGAAGAAGCCCAGGAAGCGCTAGATGTCGTGCTGGGTATGTTTTCTGTTAACTCAGTACTTGCAAGAGTGTTGTTTGATTCTGGAGCATCGCACTCGTTTGTTATAGAAGAATTTGCATGCACTAGTAAGATTCAACCAACAAAATTGAAGCATGTTATGATGGTTCAAATACCTGGTTCAACCACCAAAGCTAGAAAAATTTGCAAGGCCGTACCTATCAGAATCCATGGAATAGATTTGTATGCTAATCTAATAGTACTTGGAACCAAAGGTTTGGAAGTAGTACTAAGAATGGATTAGATGTAAAAACATAAAGGATTAATCGACTGTGCTAAGAAAGCCATAACCATGACTTGTACCACTAGAGTATCAGTATAGCATGTATCCGAGACCTTGCCACGTCAATTCAAGTGCAACAAGAGTCTAGCCCAACCAACCATTGACCAAGTCAGAGTAGTCTGTGAATACCCCCACGTATTCCCAGATGTATTGCCCGGTATGCCCCAGATCGGGATATCGAGTTTATCATTGAACTAATCCCTGGAACTGGACCCATAGCTCAGAGACCTTATAGTATGAACCCGTCTGAATTAGCGGAGCTAAAGAAGGAACTAGATGCTACGCTGGAGATAGGACTAATTCAACCAGGTGAGTCGCCATGGAGATCACCTGTTTTATTTGTGGATAAGAAATATGGAGGTAACCGTTTGTGCACGGATTATCGGAAGCTGAATGATGTCACCATTAAGAACAAGTACCCACTGCTAAAGATAGAAGATTTGTTTGACCAGTTGACCGGTGCCAAGGTGTTTTCTAAGATTGATCTTAGAACTGGTTATCATCAACTCAAGGTTCGCGCAAAGGATATTCGAAAGACTGCCTTCACCACCAGATACGGACTATATGAGTACATTGTCATGTCTTTCGGATTAACCAATGCCCCCGCTTATTTCATGAACCTCATGAATAAGATTTTTATGAACTTCCTGGATAAGTTTGTCATTTTTTTCATCGATGACATTCTAATCTATTCCAAATCAGAATAAGAACATGAACTACACCTAAGGACCATCCTTGACACCCTTAGAGAGCATAAGTTGTATGCCAAGTTTAGCAAATGTGAATTCTGGTTAAAGGAAGTAGGATTCCTAGGACATATCGTGTCGGCCAGAGAAATTATTGTTGACCCTGCCAAGATTAAGGATGTTGAAGAATGGCAAGCCCCAACCACCCAAACCCAAGTTCGTGCATTTCTCGGATTAGCGGGATATTACTGCAAGTTCGTAGAAGGATTCTCGAGCATCGCAAGACCCATGACCCAATTACTAAAGAAAGATAAGAAGTTTGAATGGACGGACAAATGTGAAGCAAGTTTTCAAGAACTCAAGAGGAGATTGATCTCAGACCCATTCTTGATTATGCCGAGGATATTACGAAGCTTTTTGATGTGTATTGTGACGCATCCAATGTTGGTCTTGGATGTGTGCTAATGCGAGAAGGCAACGTCATATCCTGTCTATCCTGACAACTGAAGCAACATGAGCAGAATTACCCTACCCATGACCTTGAACTAGCAGCCGTAGTTTTAGCCTTGAAGACATGGCGGCATTATCTCATGGGTAACCATTGTGAGATTTATTAGGATCACAAGAGACTGAAGTACATTTTCACCAAGAAGGAGATGAATATGAGGCAAAGGACATGGATAGAGCTAATCAAGGACTATGACCTTGACATTCACTATCACCCCGGCAAAGCCAATGTGGTAGCAGATGCTCTTAGTAGATTGCCGTGTCGATTGAACATCATGATAAAATAAGCCCATCCAAGTTTGTATGAGGACATGGAGAATTTCATAGTAGATCTAATTAGTGAAGGATTTCTGGCGAGCATTGAACTTCAACCCACTTCGATCAATCATATCAAGGAGGTGTAGAAAGGAAATGCTAGTATCAATGGAATCAAACGTCGAATCGGTACAAGAAAGGTACCTGGATTTACCGAAGATGAAGAATGAGTTTTGTGGTATAAAGGACGTATCTGTGTGCCAGCAGATTCAGAGTTGAAGCAAGCTATTTTGCAAGAAACCCATGATACTATTTATTGTATCCACCCTGGAGGAACAAAGCTGTATCAGGATTTGAAGGAGCAATTTTGGTGGAACAATATGAAGAGAGAAATCGGAAGCTATATAGAGAAATGTGATATCTATCAGAGAGTCAAAGCGGGACATTAGAGACCCGCAGGACTTTTGCAACCTTTGTAGATTCCGGAATGGAAATGGGATTCAGTTGGAATGGATTTTATCACCATTTTGCCTACATCTAGTAGGGGAAATGACTCTATTTGGGTCATAGTGGATAGAATATCCAAAGTCGCTCATTTCTTACCGGTCAAGACCACTTATCAAAGCTCGAAGCTATAAGAGTTGTACATTGCTAGGATAGTCAGTTTGCATGGAATACCGAAGAACATTGTGTTGGATCGAGGAACCCAGTTTACCTCAAGATTTTGGAAGAAAGTCGAAGAAGGATAGGTAACCATACTGGATTTCAGCACAGCTTATCACCCTTAGACTGATGGACAAACGGAGCAAGTAAACCAAATACTCGAATATATGTTGAGAGCTTCTGTGTTGGAATATGGATCAAAATGGGAAGACTGTCTACCTTTCGTAGAATTCTCATACAACAACAATTACCAAGCTAGTTTGCAAATGGCCCCATATGAATTTATGTATGGAAGGAAGTGTTCTACCCCATTGAATTGGTCGGAACTAGGAGAGAGTCAGATTTTCGGACCCGACTTCCTAAGAGCAGCCGAAGAGAAAGTTCACAAGACCCGTGAGCACCTCAAGACCGCCCAATCCTGACAGAAGAGTTATGCCGACAAGAGACCTCGAGATCTATCCTTCGCTATCGAAGATTTTGTGTATCTAAAAGTATCACCCTTGAAAGGAATGAAACGTTTCCAACTCAAAGGAAAGCTTGCCCCAAGATATATCGGACCCTTCAAGATTTTGAATCACTAAGTATCCTATCAACTAGAACTGCCGGAGGAGATGTCCGCCATGAATAATGTGTTTCATATCTTGTTACTTCGCAAATTCCTAGAATTCCCGAAGAAGAGCAAGGTTTTTAAGAATATTGATCACAGAACCATAGAGATCAACAAGGACCTAACATATCCTGAAGTACCCATTGTATTTTGGAGGAAGCCTTCAGAACCACCAGAACCCAAAGTATCAAGTTTCTCAAGATCAAGTGGAGTAACCATACCGAAGAAGAAGCTACTTGGGAGCAAGAAGATTACATTTGGACTGAGTTTCCAGATCACTTTAGTTCCTAGTTTGTTTCTCTTAAATATCGGGAGGAGATTTTGTTTAAGGAGGGAAGGTTTGTAACATCCCAAAAATATGAATAAGGATTATCAAGTTCCAATCACCCAAGTTTAGGGTTAACAAAAACTTTTGTTAATTAAAATCAATATGAATGCATGTGCGTGTGATGAATGCATGAATTCTTGAAATTCCATGTTTGATTGCTATGAATGGCAAGGATTGGTTTAAATATGAAAACAACATCATCTAGATCATTTCCAAGAAGAATCAAATGAAGGGAAAATCAAATATAAGAGATATAAGCAAATGGTCATTTTGACCAAAGTTAACCACTAGACCACTTTGAGTGTTCCTAGTCCAAGTTTTCTAACAAAAATAAATCCAATTATTTTCACCTCTTGCTAGACCAAGTAAAAGTGAACCTAAACCCACTTTGCAAACCAACAGAAACAAATTCCAAATCTATGCAAAGGACAATTCAAAATTGAATCAAGTGTAGGTACCAAGATCACCATTTCCCAAAAACCACTCAAACCAGTTCACCTTGACAAACCCAAGCAACCAGATACTACCAATATTGTGACCAGAGCACTCACCAAAATTCATCCAAAAATTCAAAACTAAATTTCATGCGGCCATTTCATCAAACAGATGGTCAGCACAGTAAACCACTGCCTAACTTCTACTGTTTTGAGCAGTGTTTGATCAAACATTTGTCCTCAAATTACTCCCCATGTCACCCCCATCATCCAACAATGGATTGAACAAGCTATCCCCTACCCATTGCACCAATGCCATGCCACCCGAGCCCCCCCCCCTTGCTGGTCGACCATGGCTAGCATGTAGAAGGCGGCGCCGCGCCCGTCCATGATGTCCAGGAGGTAGTTCACCGTCCACCTCCACCCCCTATCGGACCCTCGAGGACAGCCAGGCCCTGGACCACCAGACAATTGCCGCGCCCTTTTCTCTGCAACCATGTTGAGAGCGCGCCAGAGCGCGTAGCCGACACGCGTGCACATGCGGCGCCTCTCCCTCACTGCGACACTAGGTACCCCCCCAGACATGCCCGTTCTCCTCCACGCGACCAGTAGCACCTGTGCGTCGTCGAAAACACCGTCGGTACCGCGGAGAGCTTCGACCCATTCCGACCGTTCTCGACCGCCTTGTGTCGTGCCATTAAGCCCTTGAGGATCGCCAGGAGACACCGCACCGGCCTACGCCCTTCGCCATATCATTAGCTCACTGTACCGTCGTCACCGACGAGCTCTGACCATCCCGCACCGCCACTCTCGCTCGGCTATAAACGGAGGCCACCCACGCCTAAATTCTTCACACCACCTCACTCCCGACTCCTCATAGAGCACCCCTGACCCTTCCCCGGAGCAACGCGAGCTCCGCATCACCAGAATTTCACCAGAGTCCGCCACTGCAGAGTAGGAGTGGAGCCGTTGATTGGAGCAACCCTAGGAGCCGCTGCGACCACCGTTTTAACCACGGTTGTCAACAACGTCGTTCGCCCCCATCGACGATCCTAGATGGAATCCTGGTAAGCCGCCGCGTACCCCCACCATCGCCGTTAGGGTTCGGTCTCGTCGGAGTTGTTCGATGGAGACGACGCACCACAGCTGTAGGATCCTAGTCTAATCACACAGCCTAGATTGAAACTTACTGCTTCACGTAGCTCGAGCCGCTGACGCATGGGACCGCTTTGGTAGCAGCCGGCTGCGTGCGCGCTGTGCAGTTGGGCCGGCCCAGTTTAGTTCCCGCACTCAGCCCAGAGATTCAAATATATATTTTCCATTTTATTCAAAACCTAGTTCAGTTAGTGACTTTTAAAATCAATTTAAGGATTTTTACTGAACCAAATTGCATGAAACCAATTTTGTTAGTAAGCTATTGAAATTATCAATCCAAGCCTGTTGGATTCAAACCATTTGAATTTATAGATCACCTATAGTAAAAATAACAAGATAGAGAATTTTCTACATTCAATTTTTTTTCAAAAATCAATCATAAATAATTTTGTGTTGATTCCAAATCTCAAAAATCACATTTGACCAGATCTATCTAAATATGTAAAAATATTTAGGTTTACATGTAGTCATCTTGGACAAGTATTAAAAGAATGCTACATAGGCATTTCTAGTCACTTTAATTATTTAAAAGAATAGTGTTAAACCTTATTAAGTTGTGACACCACTTTAAATCACATTCCCAAGTATTAAAATATGTGGTTATGATATGTGTCAACATGATCCCATATTTTAATTGGAGAATATTAAATATTAAGTAGTTTTTCAATGAGTAGAAATTACTCTTCCAAAATAATATAAATAAGACTAGGTCTTTATTTCATGTGATGATGCTAGATCATCTAGTTTGAACCTTTGTGTGCTAAATAGAGGTAGTAAGTATTGTTTGGTGATTGTGTACCTTGTATTTATTTATAAACGCTAGTACCGACCAAGGCTACGAGGAGGAGGAGTACTACGAAGAAGAAGAAAACTTCAACCACTTCACTACTCAAGGCAATCTAAGATAAACCATGCAAGCCATCCTAGCAAGCTAACACTTGCATGATAACTAGGCAAACTAGAGGCCTTAGGCATATTTGGTTATGCAACTTTGATTATACCAATCCCATGTTTTACTTGCAAGCTTTATTATTTTATTTCTTTATCAAAGTTATTGATTACTTTTACTAAGTGACTTGGGAGTTTTGGAAAGATATTATAGGTAGCATAAAGAGCATACAACTTGGCCTAAGTTAGTTAGAACTAGATGTCATACTAAGGCATGAGATCTAGATTTGGATAGTCACACTTGATTATCAAACCTCATTAGTGATTACCTTCAACTTTAGTGGCTAATGCTAAGGATAAAAGTTGATCACTTTAGATGGGAATACTTGGAGAGAATGATTCTGAAAACCTTAGAATGATGAGTCCTTCTAATGAAATGATTTGACATGTGTGATGAACACCTTATGGTTTGATGATGAAAATGTTGAGGCATGAGCCTTAGCCCTTTATAAAACTGATGGTTGGGTTCGTATGCAATACCATTTCAATTTTAACGTACAACCGTAATACCCGAATTTGGGTAGGGCATACCTAGAAGTTTATATGTCTTAGTATGGGTTACCTTGCGGAAGAGGTTTGAGCTGAGGCTACCTCGTGATGATTGTCCACCTGTGCAGTTTCCAAGATGACAGATGGTCATGGTTGGGAGGCCAAACTCATAGGGGAGGTGCCTATACTAGGGTGTGTAATTGAAAGGTTAGGATTGATTATCCGCATATTGAGTATGGTGATTCAGGATTGTTCCTCATAGATGTATCGAATGTTGTGGTGAAAGTGTACCACCTCTGCAGAGTGTCAAACTATTCGAATAGCCACGTGCACAGTCATGGACAGTTGGACTGGCCATACTGTTCCGTCGTCAGATGTTTTCAAAATGACTTGTGAAATGAACTATGACTTTGACTTGAACACAACAGGGTTGTGCATGAAAACTAAGTTCCCACTTAGGTGTTGTAAAACATTAAGTTAGTTTTCTTTACTTATAAACTCAGTTAGAGATAAACCTGGCTTTTTGCAAATAAACCTAGAGGTTAGGATTCCTACTTGAACTACTTACTCGTTAGTGATAGTTTGTGAGTACTTAAAGAGTACTCATGGCTTTGTCTCTGGCTATTCCTATGGCCATACTATGAGGAGGACTACCAGGATGATGGATAGCAGGATGTATATGACAACTAGGATCATCTCCCATCGTCAGCATTGCCTATGACCCAGAAGATTGAGCTTCGACCATGCTACCGTTATTATATTATTCCGCTGCATTGATTATATTGAGACTGGATCATGAGATCCTTTATTTGTAAGACCTTTATTATGGTTTGTCATGGATGATGAACTATGGTACCAATCTGTTATGTCTCGCAAAAATGGTAATCCTGGGATTGTGATGTATGGCATAACAGGCATCTAGGATTAAAAATCCGGCTGTTGACAGTTACCACTTATAATCATCTATGCCACTTGTATTTCACGATCTCTTCGCCGAACTAGTGAACCTATACACATGAAAAGTGTATTGGGTGTGTTGGGGACACAAGATACTTCTTGTATCTCTATTGTAGGGTTGCTTGAGAGGGATACCTTTGACCACTTCCTCCTTGAGTTCGATAAAACTTGGGTAATCCACTTAAGGGAAACTTGCTGCTATTTTACAAACCTCTACACTTGGAGGCCCAACAACTATCTACAAGAATAGAAGTACGTAGACATCACTATCACTAAGGGAAGAAGAGATAGTTGGAATATATGGAGAAAGGCAACAAGTATCACAAGGAAAAAATCAACTAGAAAAATCTCACTATTGCACTTGATAGAAGTTGAGGAAAAGATAGGCAATAAAATTTCTAGATTGACATATTTAGGATTGGTGAATCATATGCATGATTTTGTATAGTCCTAATTATATAGATTAATCTCAACTTACACAAATTTGCTATAGGGAGTTTTCTTAAAACCAAAGCTAGAACCACAATCAATAAAAATACAAGAATTCATGCTAAAAGGAAACCGACAAACGTTTGGAAGCAAGATATATGAGCATGAGAGAGATACTTGTTACCGAGATGTAATGGGTAGGATGTAGAGGATATGAATTCATTGATCATCCTATAGCTTGCCTCCATTTTTCATGATTGCACCACTTATTAAAGATTTGAGAGACAAGCATCCAATATATCTCCAATGTACCTAAAACGCACTTAAGTACAAAATGGTCCTCAAACATATTGGTTCAAAAGTAGTTAGATAAACTACAATACATAGGAGAGACTCCACATAAATATGTGCATATTGATATGAAATTGAATTTCATGCACATCTTAGCCGATGGGATTTGGTGTAGTTTCCCTTATATATTGGATCAAAGAAAGCAAGCATGTCATAATATAAACATCTAGTAAACATGCATGCATAAGGCTTTCAAGAACCAAAGGTGATACAATTTGAAAAAACACCAAGTAAACCGAGATGGAGCACACAAGAGTGTAACATGATAGACGGTGTCCAAATTGTATCAAAGAACCAATTCAACACATGATAGATCACACGTTCAACAAATGAACTTGTATAAAGCCAAAGAACAAAAGATAGATAAAAACACAAAGTCTCAAGGATTTATATCATTATAAAATGGTCAAAACGTGAAACAAGGAATGATACAAAACCAACTCCCCAAAAGAGAAAGGTTCCAATATATAAACCAAACTCTCCACACTTTTCATGATATCAAAAAACACCAAATCGGAAAGATCAAACTTCCAAGCACATAAATCATGATATGGAACAAAACAAGAAGAATAAATATGAGTGTTCTAAATAAGATAGGAGAGCTCCTCCATGGATAGTGCATTATATCGGATTTTACTTTTGAATGAAAAATGCACACATATGAGATCATCACTACTACCTACATTAAATAAAAAACAAGAGGATACCAATAAAAATAAAAGGATCCGAAAAGTAGCAAGGGATATATGGGAGGACACAAAATATTTCCTTGGCCAATGATAGGATAAAATTAAGCAAAGGCCAAAGTGAACATGATCAATAAATTCTACCATAAATTGAGTACTCATTGTCCAAGGACAAGAAATATTTGGAATGATTTTCCCAATTTAACTTGCATGGATATACAAGATCATAGTCACAACAAGAAGCATATAACAAAATATAAGAATCAAGCTTGATGCTTCGAAAGAGATCCCTTGTAGCTTCCAATAGTCACACAATCACTATTGATTAGAGTAACTTGAAGCAAATGGTTTCCATGAGGATATAGAGATCTAAATACGAGGAAACACAACCAAGAAACACTCTTACACACAAGATACAAATTAACTATGTGCAATAAAGGCATTCAAGCAAGTTGAAACTTGTACGAGCTAATGTATCACATAGGAGCTAGATAATTATTAATATCAATTCTAAGTGACACAACCTCGAATTTTCACATTTTTTGGGATTGTAATATTCACTAAGTATATGATTTCCCCATAACGTGATACTGCCATAAAACTCAACACGAGGCAAAATGATTTAAATAGAGATAATTAATGGATATTATAGAACTTGAAATTCTCATGAGAATTGTACCACACAGGGACTAGATAATATTCCAATATAAATACTAGGTGGTATTTCTCATGTACACACATTTTTAGGATTATGGAGTGCCCAAGCATAACACTAACCCAAAATTGGATAGTCCATTAATCTCTCACAAGAGCCAAATAAAATATCAAATATAATCTAGAAAGGCTCGAACACAAGAAACACACGTACATAGTGTGCCACCTAATCATGCACAAATATACTTGACACCTCAAGATGATTAAGTGCAATGCACAACACATACAAAAATATTGAAGATACAAAATCAACACATCCACAAGGGGGCGAGCAACTTTCAATGTAATGAGTTAAGCACATGTTACCGCAAGAAGGAACATTGGATATATAATATAAGCATGATAATCCAATAGGCTTGGCTTGACACAAATAATTGATGAAGATCCCTAGATTCATCATAATATAACCAAGTCTCCAATGCCCTCCAAAAATACCTATTGATCAAGTTTTGGCTTGTTGGTCCCCAACCAAGTTGGGTCCTAAGAGGTTAGTCATAATAGGCTTGGCAACCCAAATGGTTCTTTTCTTGAACCCACATTGAGCACCAACTAATTTGGAAAACACATTTCCAACCTCATCCTTACAAAGAGAATAAGCATCATAAATAATGATAGGGTTAGATGAGGAGATACCAATAGTTCATGAGGAAGAAATGTGTCCCTTCTCACGGCATATGTAGCAAGTTCTTCTCTTTCCATCTTTCTTATTAGGTGAAGCCACAACTCGAGGAAGAGCTCGAGTAGTCCGCTTAGGAAGAGGCCCCTCTCTAACTTGAGGTGGAGCTTGAGGCCGCTTCCCTTGTTGTTTGAAACTAAAAGGCTTTTTATTCAATGGGAAAGATCTAACATGGTGCCCTTCTTCCTTGCACTTGAAGCAAACAATGTTGGACGAGTTCTTAACTTGGTCTTGGCCATTCTTGTTGTTGTCCTTCTTCTTCAACTTGATAGTGGACTTTTTCTTGACATTGGAGTTGAATCCAAGCCCACACTTGTCATTGAGGAATTTTTGCACACTCAAGATTTTGTTGAGTGCGGTCTTGCCTCGATTACCCTTTTTCATGTCATTCTTCAAAGAAGTGACTTGAGCCTTGAGCTCTTTTATTTCCTCTACATGATTAGTTTCAACAAAGGTACTAGAGGAAGTAGATGCTACATTGTGAGAGCAACAAGGCACGGAATGTAATTCATCACGAGATATACCATGGTTGTGAGAGGATGAATTACAAGGACTAGCACATGGAAATATTATATTTTGTAGTAGATATAGTGCTAATGTCCACATGAGACCCACTTGATGTTACCTTTGCCATGATGGCCTCATGAGCCAACTTTATCCTGTTATGGGAGACTAGAAGATCTTCATGCGAGCTTGAGATCTTAATATGACTTTCCTCTAATTTCCCATTGTTTATAGTTAGCAAAGAAAGTTTATCCTTTAGCTGAACATTCTCCTTCAAAATAGATGCTTCACAAGAAATAGAGTTAGTAGCACAAGCATCATCATTATTAGCAAGAGGTGAGTGTAACTTCGAAAGCTCTTTTGAGTAAGAGGCTTTAAGTTGCTCATGTGACTCGGTGAGTTAGATGAGCTCATCCTTGATGACCCTAGAGCCATTTTTGACGTGCTCAAAATCCTCAAGGAGTTTAGCATAAGCAACTTGAATTTCATCATTTTTTATCTTGAAGGAGTTTGCCACCGCGAGTTCTCGATCATGGTATTCCTTTACTCTAGCTAATTCTAGAGTAAAAGTCTCCTCAAGAGATTCTTTGGTGGTTGGTTCTTCTTCAAGGGAGTCCTTTAGTTGTGCAATTTCATTAGCATACTCATGCTCAAGCGCAAAATTTTGAGAAATAGTATTTTGTTGCTCCTCAATAAGTTTCTTGCATTTAGTAGCACAAGTCAAGATTTCAAGAAATTTGGAGGAAGCAATTTTATTTATATGAAGAGCGGAAAAGACAATCTCTCCCATCTCTAGAATAGAGGCAATATCATAATCCACTAGATGATCATCATAGTTATCATTCTCAACCTCATCATCATCATGAGATATAATGGGATCCAAGGAGGTTACCTTTGCTCCCTTAGCCATAAGGCATATGTGAGAACTGGAGGAAGGTGATGATGAGATTGCACTTGTAGCTCTATTTAAGACCTTTTCTTGGCCAATAGAATCTTCATTTTCCTCTACATGGTTAGCAACACAAGCACTAGAGGAAATAGAAGCATTTTTATCATGGCAACAAGACAACATGAGCATATCATCATGAGATTTATTCAAGTCATTTATACATGATATTCAAGGACTATCAACACAAGAATGTATGGAGTTAGTAGTGCTAGAAGTGTTAAAGTCCAAAGATAGATCATTGTAACTAGATAGATATGAGGGATTACAAATAGTAAGCACACTATCCATATTGCAATTTCTATCACCACTCACCATATCATTACCTTTTGAAAAGTCACATGTTGGTGAAGTGGTAGAAGATGAGAACTCATCTCAACCGGAAGTGTAAGCAACACAATCATCCTCAATGATGTTGTACTTGCTATATTTATCTTGAAGCTTGGTCCATATCTCATGAGCACTCGAATAACGCATGAGGACGAAAGAACTACATTGCTCACAACATGCAAAAGATATTTAGTAGCTAGAGCATCTATACAAGAGTTCATCTTCTCCTCTAAAGATTCGTTTCGGGGATCCATATGAGAAGAGAAACCCATATATAGAGTTCCCTCGATACTTGGGTGAATGTCCCGAAATAAATTAAGAATGTGAGATTTCCAACTATCATAATTCGTGCCAGCGAATATGAACATGTCATTGTGCACAAATCCCCTAGCCGACATCTTTACTCTCAAGGCGGTGAAGCCTAAAATGAGAGACCGGGCTCTGATACTAATTGAAAGTACATACATATGCCGCCTAGAGGGGGGGTGAATAGGCGGTTAAAAACTTTTCCGATAGTTGCTCAACAAAAGCTGAATTAAACTAGCGTTTACTTTGTCAAGCACAAAACTTACAGAAACTAGGGTTCACCTATGTGCACCAAAAAATTATGCTAAGCAATACAAGCAACAATGTGATAGAAAGATATAGATTACTTTAAGCACGAAGGCTATCACAATGTAAAGTGCATAAGTAAAGAGCTCGGGTATAGATATAACCAAGGCACGCGGGGACGATGATATTTTACTGAGTTCCTCCCAACATGGAATAAGTCTCGTTCGGAGAGGGGGTGGTATCAAACCACCAACACCACAAAAGGCCTCCTTTATTATCTTGTGAATCTCACCCCAACAGTATCAATCCACGCTTCCACTTTCGGTGCACTTGTCGGTGTCAATCCGAAACCGTTGGGGAACTTCTCCACAACTGAATTGGAGGCTCCCAACGAACAAGCTTGGGGAAAGAGCCACAACCTAATTGGAGGCCCCAAGTAATCCAAGCAACCTGCAAAATCACCAAACCATATAGGGTTCCAAGAACCCAAGAGTAAAAAGCTTCTCATCTTTCACTCATCAAATCCTCACTAAGAACTCAAACTGATGCACCAAATGCAAAATGGCAAGAATCCAAGATCTAGATCCCAAGATGTTCCCCTCACTTAGAGGAGAGATTGATTGGTGGGATTGTAGATCTAGATATCCTCTTTCAAATCCCTAAGGTGTACGCAAGAATCAAGGGAGGGATTGAAGGGGAGAAATCTAAAGAGGGTCAAGTATGGAGGAGAAAGCCTGTGAAACTCGAGCTATGTCCATTGGGGAAGAAGGGCCCTTTTTATAGGCCCACAGATTTCTGGTTGTTTTCTACCCGTTGGGGAAAAGTCAGACCGGAGACTCCGTGTGCCGACCAGAGACTCCGATCTACACCAGAGATTCTGGCCAACCTTTGGACCAGCCTATGGACCACCTATCAGACTGTCCTAGCGACTTTGGGAACCAAGTGTACCGGAGACCCCGGTCCAGCCACACTGGAGACTCCGGTCTGAGGCATGGACCGGAGACTCCGGTCAGTCTCCGGACCTTCTTCCGGACCACCCATCAGGCTGTCCCAGGATGAGTTCTGGAGCCCCCTTCGGGGACTCCAAGGGAAACTCCAGACCACACGGATACTCCGGTCCACGCAGACCGGAGACTCCGGTCTGGACCAAATAAGAGGCAAACTTCAAATGGTGATATCGAGAGTTTGGAACCTCCGATTGACCCGAAACCAATTTTGTTGGAAAGAGGACAACAAGAGAGAAAATTTCATGTATTATAATGTGAGATGCATATTTTGGTGAGAAACCGGAAAACCTCAAAGATAAAAAACGCAATATGATATAAAAGGGAAATCCGTTTTTTATAAACTAGAGCTTGTTATGAATATTACCACAAGCTCTAGAACCTCACATGGATAATATCCAAATAACAACCAAGAAAGGATGATGCTAAGTATGCAGAGGTTTGAGCTCTCTCTAAAAGATATGATTGAGTTACTCACTTGAGAGCCCCTCTTGATAGTACGGTTATCTATCCTAAAAACCGGTTTCCCCAACTAACACCGCAAGACCGGTAAGAAAGAAACCCTATCAAGATCATACCTTTTCCTTGCGCATATTCCACTTGATCTTGATGTAGACGATCTTGTCCTTCTCAAGATGGAACACCTTTCTTGATTGCTCTTACACACACTCACTTGATGAAGACTTGCAAGTTTCTCCGCCATACAACATGTGGAAAGCTTAAAGAATGAGATATTCTAGATATGGCTCATCTTTAGCTTGAGCAACATGTCTTCTAACACCATTTGGATTATGTCTTAAAGATACATATGATGAAATATATCTTCCTCTTCCAGACACCCTTGCAATAGGCTCGACACTCACATGACCACTATGTGGATCATTCCTTGAACACCTTGGTCATCACTTGATCCTCTTCACTTTCTTCTTCTCCAAACCTTGAAGCCAACATATGGTTCAAGCATTGCCTATGGATTATTCCTACAAGTACAACTTGATACAAACATTAGTCCATAGAGATTGTCATTAATTACCAAAACCACACATGGGGGCCCACATGTTCTTTCAAATGGTTTTCTTGATGTCTTCATCAAGTTTATCAAGATAAAGTCGTAGCCACAGAGATGCCTAGGCGTCCCCGGCGCTTCCTTATTTATTTGTTCAATCTTCAACTTGAGGGCCTTTAACTCCCTATTCCGGCGCTCTTTGTCTTCATCGAAGAACTCCAAGGGGGTGATATTGATCTCCTTGCCTTGCTCGCTATTGCTTCCGATCTCCATAGGAACTCCTGCCCTAGGCCTCTTGGATCTTGATGGCTCTATGTTGTGTGTCTTCTTGTATGGACAAGAGGTAGATTTGTTCCTGGTGATTTGTGATTAGAGAGAGGCACAAGGAAAGTATATAAGAGGGGTCAGAGGTCGGTAAAACTCGCGAGAAACACCAAATTGTCGTCCAAGAAAACAATCCATACCAACTACAAAAATAAATCACGGATTTGGAGGAGTCCTGCACCGTAACGACCAACTATACGGTCGTGACTCGTATTTCCAAATAACTCGAGCCCAGGTCGGTTAGATAACCCACTAGGAACCGACAAAAATAGTTTTTTTTACTTTGAATAAGAACAAAAACTGGTCTATGGATACAGAAGCTTTGACAACCAACTATGCAGCGGGAGAATTTTCTTTGGCAGTATAGTTGCGCCCATATAGATATCGCACCTCGAAAATTCTTTCGTAAAAGGATACAAAAAGTTTAACGGCAAACTATACGGTGGGAGAATTTTTCTCCGGCCGTATAGTTGCGCCCATTGAGTTACAACATCCGAATTTTATTTCGCAAGAGGGATACAGAACGTTTCTCACATCACAAAATTTTCCAAATTTTGAAATATGAAAAATAAATAAACAAAATAAATAATTGATGATATTTAGGGTGAAAAGAAACTTTTTGTTTCCAAATAGAATCATCAAAGACCCATTTTGGACAAACTTTGAATGAAAAGGGATTTAAAAAGATAAACAAATATTAAATAAAATTTTAAAAGTTGGAATCACCATTTTTGGATCTTTAAATAAAAAGATATGGATTTTATAAACAGCGGAAGAAATAAATAAATAAGGACTATTTTAAAAAGCCAAATTAAAACTTGGCCAAGAAAATAAAATAAAATATTTTTGTTTAATAAAATGAGTAAAGGATTATTTAAATACAATCATAAGGATTTATTAATACCCAATTTTATTAAAGTAAAGACATTTCCCATTTTAAATGAACATTAAAACATAATAAAGTATTTTAAATAATAATTCAAAGTGAATTATTTTTAAATAAAAACTACTGAAAAGATTTGGTAAACTTTATTATTCAAATAGAGTTTGAAAACATTAATAAAATCTTATTTGAATTAAGAAAAGAGCTTAGTTTAAATAATTAATATACCCTAAAGGAATAAAAGAAATATTCTAATATGGACTTTAGAATATGTTAATAAACAGTATTGAAATCTACTCAAAGTTTGGTAGAGGTTTGAATTCAAATAGTGTTTGAATTATTTGAAAAGAAATCAAAACAGAAAATAGAAAAGGAAAAAGAAAAAGATTCAGAATAAAAAAATGGAAAGGAAGCCAACTAGCCCATCTGGTCCAGCCCAGCCCAACTCACAGCCCATCTTATTTTCCTCCCCCGAATCGTTTTTCACCAGAAACCCTACTCACTTCCTCACTGACGACGGACCCCACCTAACTTTCCCCACCTCGCTGACGAACGGGACCCACTGCCACCTCATCGCCGTCCTCCCCACGCGCTGACCTAACCCTCTCCCCTGATGTTTCTGCCGGCGATGAATGCGATTAAATTGACGTAAACGCGTGAGTTAATTCCTCCCCTGACTTGGCCTTCTTAATCGCCTGCCACTCCTCTCCATTTCCCCTCTCTCGCTCACACCAGATCGCCACAGGGCTGTCTGAATTAGCCGCTGCAAACTTTCTGCTCCGACAAGGTACTCCGGTGAAATCCTGGCAACTCCGGCCACCTCCCACTCCCTGGAACCCACCAGATTATTCATCATCGCTAGGCATACCTACCCATAGCCTTAGCTCACCTGCGCGCGTGCTAGAAGCTCAGTTTCGACATCACCCGAGCACCACCGAGAACGTCTTCAACTCCGACAAACTCCCCAGGTAGTTTCTGTCTGCCCCTGTCCCTCTCGATGATACTCCCGTGATCTCCACACTCTCCCGCGTCTAACGCCCCCATCCGTTTGCCTCGGCATGATCTGTAGCCTCGCCTCCGACAACGACCAGACAAACCCGATGGTGCGCACAACTCCGGTGAGCAATCAGCAACGCGTCCGTGCGCCCCTTGGCCAACTGAGGCAACGTTGAGCATCGCTACACTCTTGCGAGTCTGGTGAGCATCCTATCTCTCTCCCGCGCGACCTAGTTAGTCGGCAACCTCATCGCCTGAGCACGCGCCGCCGTCAGCCACCGCTAGCACCACCTTTTCCTGGCAGGTGCGTTGTAGCCGTTAGATCTTCATCGCATGGCTCAGATTAGATTTAAGCGAAGCGGTATCAGACGCTATGTGCCGTGCGATTTAAGTAGATCCAGCGCACCCCGTAGCTCGATCCGCACGAACCGTTTTCAGCCAATAAGAACATGACGCGTGGCCTGTGTGTTGATTTAAAAACAGAAATTGTTCTATTAGATAATCAAACTTGCAAAATTCATAACTTTTAATCCACACGTCCAAATTTTGCAAACTTTATATCATTGGAATCAGGAAAACAAATACTTTCCAACCATGCACTTTGTTTAATGAAAAGCTTCTGTAAAATTGGTTGGTTTTGCAGAAACTTGTTTAGGCATATTTTGAATATAAAATTTATTCTAAAATTGTTTTTAGGGTAAAATCTTTTGTAAATGGATTGTTTTGAACCTACTGACCCTAAGAACCAACCTATAGATTTAAAAATTATATTTGGTGACACTTAGGAATTGAATCTTTGAATAAAAGCATTTCTAGCTAAATAAAAATATTGAATATGGTTTAAAAATACTTTTTGACTAAATCCTTTGGGAAATGAATTGATTTAAACTCTCTGACCCTAAACACCAAGTTTTGAGACTTGAAAACATATTTTATGAACCTTAGTAAAATTATTACCTTGTTAAAGGAGTTTATAGCAAATAAAAATATTGATTGATTTAAAAATGGGATTTAAATGAAACCTTTTTCAAATGGGTTAAAATTAAAAACTTTGACCATAAACATTAACATTTGTGTTTAAAGAATATATTTGGCTAACCCTACAAATTATTACTTTGATTTAAACCATTTCTAGCAAAACAAAATGATTTAAATTACCATTTTCACCAACTTGAATTTAAATGGTTTTACCACTTTTGTAAATGACCAATATGAGCTTTAAAATGTTTAGATCCTAATAGAAACCACTTTTCCAAATAAAACCATCTTTTGCATGCTTGAATGCATTGCCATATTTTTGTTATTTTAAGTGGTGAATTGTTTGAATGCTAGTTGAATATATATTTGCTTGATTGAATTATAGTGAAGTTAGAAGAGTGTGATATTTGCAAGATCAAGGAGTGAACCAATATTCCCTACTAAAAAGGCAAGTGACACTATCATCCATGTCCTACTATTTTCATTACACTTAGTGGATTTTTGTAGCATGCATGATAGGGCTACTATATTTCTATGCTATGCTATGTCCTATTAGGAAATCCATCTTCCTTAGTGAAAACATCATAGTTGTAGTATGCTTAGCCCTGCTATAGACTTGGGGTGGAATATCATATCATGATTATATGAAGTGTTGGAAAAATATATGTTTTATATAATAAAATAAGTACTCAATGAACCACCTGGGTGGAAAGAGAATACTCAGTTTTGGACAAGGTGGCAACAAAGGGAACCATGTTATATGGCTATATTTTTGTATGTGCACTAGAAGAAAACCACCCAGGGACTTAGAGACTGAACATGTTTCTCGTACAGTGGCTTCCGTGTATAGCCACATGCCAAATGGGCTCTGGCTTAGTCAACTACATAGTGGAAGACCCTTGCATTGGCATCTTTAGGTTAACTAGAATCGTGTATGGAAATATATCCCTACATTGGTGCCTGGTAGACAAGCTAGCATGGTGTATTGGGAGGACTTCTATGGAAAGACTTTGTCACATTCTCGATCTGCTGATACTCCATTTGGCGAGTACTTATCCAGCAGCCACTGGTGGCGTCAAGACGAGATTGTGTCATGTGGGTAAATTGTACAACTTCTACAGAAGATCAAATTCTAAGTACTTAGCCGTGTCCCCGATTATGGACAACTCTGAGCAACTAAGTCCTGAAGCTATGGAAGATCTCGACATTCCAATTTCTCAAAGTAAAACTTAATGGTGTCAACAAGGGATTAGAAGCGCTTGGAGTTTTTCAAGGAGTTTAGAAAGATTTTCAAAAGATCAAAACTATTTCAAAAGATAGGATAAAACTATATTGCTTTCTGCAAATGAGCCTAAACCTTACTTAGCCAAATATGCATGTATTGATAGGATCCACTTATTTCTACATAGTAGTGAAACTTGCCAATACAATTCATATGTATTGACCCTTGTGGCTGCAACTTATGATTTGCAGGTTTGTTTGATGTTAGTGAAGTGTGTTGATTAGGATTACAAGTATACAACCAACATGACTGCCTGTGGCACTTTGAAGATGAAGGACTCCATGCTATAGTTATTTCTGCTACATTGTAATGGGATAGCCAAATGAGCTATGTAAGATGTAATGAATTATTTTATTCCTGGTTATAAAGTTGTATTATGACCTTTTTTCTTTATATTACATCTTAAATGTGGATGATAGCTATTGATCCAGGGACTAGCACTGTAAACACAGGGATCTCTACCTTATTAAAGGTTGGGACCTCTACATATGGTATCAAAGCACTATGTTGCCTATAGGATTGTAACCCTAGGATTAGACACAACTTCTTAGAAAAATAGGAGTTGTTTTCGTTCCAAAACTTATTTACAAACAATATTGTAAACTCTTTCCTCGACCTTTTTGGTTTTGAATCTACATCTCTTCCTTTTTCAACTTGATGGACAAAGCCTTCACCATGACCAATGACTTCAACTTTAGTTTCACCAAGGACTTCAACTTAGACATCACTAAGGACTACAAGTGAGAACCAAGAGAACATTAGATTGCCTACCAACTATCTAAGACATTGAAATCATGTTAGTGTATGGATCATATTGACCTATGAGGTATGACTATACTAAGTTGATTGTTTGAACAAAACTTGTTGTTTCACTCAACTCATGATTTAAGCTCATAAGTTGTTAAGTGAATAGTTGCTTGTTGATTGTTTGATTGAACTTGATTGTTTTGGGTGGTGTGTTGGAACTTCTTTAGATCTATCTATCATTACTTATCCCTATCAAACCAATAGATGCCTCCCCGTCGAGCCAACCCCAACTAAAACAACAACAACAACAACATCACTCCCGAGATGCAGCAGTTGATGACATCTCAATCTCAAATAATGAAGATGATGATGCAGTTTATGCAAAATCAGAATCGGAACAACAATAACAACAACAACAATCAGAATAATCCTCTAGCACTTGACATGCTCACCAGGTTTCTAAAACTAAGGGCTGCAAGGTTCTCAGGAACAACTGATCCAATGGTAGCCAATGACTGGTTACGTTCGGTGAACAAGGACTTAGTGACTTTTGGCTGCACCGACGAAGAAAAAGTTAGGTTTGCAGCATATCTGCTCGAAGGACCAGCAGCAACATGGTGGGACAACTTTCAGATCACCACTCCCCTTGAGGATGTGACTTGGGCTATTTTTTAGGATGGTTTCCGTACAGCTCACATCTCATCTAGAGTGATGAACTTGACGAAAAAGGAGTTTCACAATTTGAAACAGCGTCACCTCAGTGTGGCTGAGTACATTGAAGAATTCAACAATCTGGCACGCTATGCACCAGATGAAATTGATACAAATGCTAATAGGAAGGAGAAATTCCTCGAAGGACTTAATGATGAGTTGAACCTGCAGCTGCCGGTTGCTTATGTCCCGACTTATCAATCACTCTGTGACAAAGCCATCATCTTGGAAAACAAGATGAATCTAGTTGAGAACAGAAAGAGGAAGCATAAACTCAAGTATCACTCTAGATCATCACAAAGGAAGCATTCATTCAAAAAGAGCAATGAAGATTCTGAACCACATCAGCATCACCACAACCACAATGGAAGTGATAATAATGGAAATGATACTGACAATGGGGATGACCTTGGTCAGAACCAACATGGAAATTCCAGGAAGAAATACATTATCCAGTTGAAGTGCCATAATTTTAAGGAACCTGGACACTATGCATCAGACTGTCCTGAGAATAAAAAAGAAAAAGGATGCTAGAAACTCCAATGGAAATGACTCCAATGTGACCCAGAAAGGACATGTGAACCACATTGACATGTATGGAACCCTTCAAGAAATAGAGGATGTGGATGTCAGGAATTAGTTAACTCCGTTGAGTCAAATCAGGATTCCTTGTTTGGATATCAAGTATTGAACCCATAGTCAAGTGAATCATCAATGTAACCCTATAAGATTTTCTTTTAAGGGTGGTATCACTCTAGTTGCCTTGAAGCCAACTTGTAACCTCTAGCCTTCCCAAATCTAGGGACGAGATTTCTTTTAAGGGTGGTAGCCTGTCACATCCCAAAATTTTCCAAATTTTGAAATGTGAAAAATAAATAAACAAAATAAATAATTGATGAAATTTATGGTGAAAAGAAACTTTTTGTTTCCAAATAGAATCAACAAAGACCCATCTTGGACAAACTTTGAATGAAAAGGGATTTAAAAAGATAAACAAATATTAAATAAAATTTTAAAAGTTGGAATCACCATTTTTGATCTTTAAATAAAAAGATATGGATTTTATAAAGAGAGGAAGAAATAAATAAATAAATAAATAAATAAGGACTATTTTAAAAAGCCAAATTAAAACATGGCCAAGCAAATAAAATAAAATATTTTTGATTAATAAAAAGAGTAAAGGATTATTTAAATAAAATCATAAGTATTTATTAATATCCAATTTTATTTAAGTAAAGACATTTCCCATTTTAAATGAACACTAAAACATAATAAAGTATTTTAAATAATAATTCAAAGTGAATTATTTTTAAATAAAACCTACTGAAAAGATTTGGTAAAATTTAGGATATAAATAGAGTTTGAAAACATTAATAAAATCTTATTTGAATTAAGACAAGGGCTTAGTTTAAATAATTAATATACTCCAATGGAATAAAAGAAATATTCTAATATGGACTTTAGAATATGTTAATAAACAGTATTAAAATCTACTCAAAGTTTTGTAGAGGTTTGAATTCAAATAGTGTTTGAATTATTTGAATAAACATCAAAACAGAAAATAGAAAAGGAAAAAGATTCAGAATAAAAAATATGGAAAGGAAGCCAACTAGCCCATTTGGTACAGCCCAGCCCAACTCGCAGCCCATCTTCTTTTCCTCCCCCGAATCGTTTTCACCAGAAACCCTACTCGCTTCCTCACTGACGACGGACCCCACCTAACATTCCCCACCTTGCTGATGAACGAGACCCACTGCCACCTCATCGTCGTCCTCCCCACGCCCTGACCTCACCCTCTCCCCTGCTGTTTCTGCCGGCGATGAATGCGATGAAATTGACGTAAACACACGAGTTAATTCCTCCCCTGACCTGGCCTTCTTAATCGCCTGCCACTCCTCTCCATTTCCCCTCTCTCGCTCGCACCAGATCGCCATCGGGCTTTCTGAATTAGCAGCTGCAAACTTTCTGCTCCGATGACCTACTCCGGCGAAATCCTAGCAACTCCGGCCACCTCCCACTCCCTGGCACCCACTAGATTATTCCTCATCGCCAGGCGCACCTACCCATAGCCTCAGCTCACCCACGCGCGTGTTAGAAGCTCGGCTTCGACATCACCCGAGCACCAACGAGAACGTCTTCAACTCCGGCGAACTCTCCAGGTAGTTTCCGTCCGCCCCTGTCCCTCTCGATGATACTCCCGTGATCTCCACACTCGCCCGCGTCTAACTCCCCCTTCCGTTTGCCTCGACATGATTTGTAGCCTCTCCTCCGACAATGACCAGACAAACCCGATGGTGCGCACAACTCCGACGAGCAATCAGCAACGCGTCCGTGCGCCCCTTGGCCAACTGAGGCAACGTTGAGTATCGCTACACTCCTACGAGTCTGGTGAGCATCCTCTCTCTCTCTCTCCCGCGCGACCTAGTTCGTCGGCAACCTCATCGCCTAAGCACGCGCCGCCGTCAGCCGCCGCCAGTTCCTGGCAGGTGCACTGTAGCCGTTAGATCTTCATCGCATGGCTCAGATTATATTTAAGCGAAGCGGTACCAAACGCTATGTGCCATGCAATTTAAGTAGATCCAACGCACCCCGTAGCTCGATCCGCACGAACCATTTTTAGCCAATACGAACATGACGCGTGGCCTGTGTTTCGATTTAAAAACAGAAAATGTTCTATTAGATATTCAAACTTGCAAAATTCATAACTTTTAATCCACACGTCCAAATTTTGCAAACTTTATATCATTGGAATCAGGAAAACAAATATTTTCCAACCATGAACTTTGTTTAATGAAAAGCTTCTGTAAAATTGGTTGTTTTTGCAGAAACTTGTTTAGGCATATTTTGAATATAAAATTTATTATAAAATTGTTTTTAGGGTAAAATCTTTTGTAAATGGATTGTTTTGAACCTACTGACCCTACGAACCAACTTGTAGATTTAAAAATTATATTTGGTGACACTTAGGAATTAAATCTTTGAATAAAACCATTTCTAGCTAAATAAAAATATTGAATATGGTTTAAAAATGATTTTTGACTAAAACCTTTGGGAAATGAATTGATTTAAACTCCCCAACCCTAAGCACCAAGTTTTGAGACTTGAAAACATATTTGATGAACCTTAGTAAAATTATTACCTTGTTAAAGGCATTTATAGCAAATAAAAATATTGATTGATTGAAAAATGGGATTTAAATGAAACCTTTTGCAAATGGGTTAAAATTAAACACTTTGACCATAAACACTAACATTTGTGTTTAAATAATATATTTGGCTAATCCTACAAATTATTACTTTGATTTAAACCATTTCTAGCAAAACAAAATGATTTAAATGGCTATTTTCACCAACTTGAATTATATGGTTTTACCACTTTTGTAAATGACAAATATGATCTTTAAAATGTTTAGAGCCTAATAGAAACCACTTTTCCAAATAAAACCATCTTTGCATGCTTGCATGCATTTCCATGTTTTTATTATTTTAAGTGGTGAATTGTTTGAATGCTAGTTGAATATATGTTTGCTTGATTGAATTGTAGTGAAGTTAGAAGAGTGTGATATTTGCAAGATCAAGGAGTGAACCAATATTCAATACTAAAAAGTCAAGTGACACTATCATCCATGTCCTACTATTTTCATTACACTTAGTGGATTTTTGTAGCATGCATGATAGGGCTACTATAGTTCTATGCTATGCTCTGTCCTATTAGGAAATCCATCTTCCTTAGTGAAAACATCATAGTTGTAGTATGCTTAGCCCTGCTATAGACTTGGGGTGGAATATCATATCATGATTATATGAAGTGTTGGAAAAATATATGTTTTATATAATAAAATAAGTACTCAATGAACCACCTGGGTGGAAAGAGAATACTCAGTTTTGGACAAGGTGGCAACAAAGGGAACCATGTTATATGGCTATATTTTTGTATGTGCACTAGAAGAAAACCACCCAGGGACTTAGAGACTGAACATGTTTCTCGTACAGTGGCTTCCGTGTATAGCCACATGCCAAATGGGCTCTGGCTTAGTCAACTACATAGTGGAAGACCCTTGCATTGGCATCTTCAGGTTAACTAGAATTGTGTATGGAAATATATCCCTACATTGGTGCCTGGTAGACAAGCTAGCATGGTGTATTGGGAGGACTTCTATGGAAAGACTTTGTCACATTCTCGATCTGCTGATACTCCATTTGGTGAGTACTTATCCAGCAGCCACTGGTGGCGTCAAGACGAGATTGTGTCATGTGGGTAAACTGTACAACTTCTGCAGAAGATCAAATTCTAAGTACTTAGCCGTGTCCCCGGTTATGGACAACTCTAAGCAACTAAGGCCTGAAGCTATGGAATATCTCGACATTCCAATTTCTCAAAGTAAAACTTGATGGTGTCAAGAAGGGATTAGAAGCGCTTGGAGTTATCCAAGGAGTTCAGAAATATTTTCAAAAGATCAGAACTATTTTGAAAATATAGGATAAAACTATATTGCTTTCTGCAAATGATCCTAAACCCTACTTAGCCAAATATGCATGTATTGATAGGATCCACTTATTTCTACATAGTAGTGAAACTTGCCAATACAATTCAAATGTATTGACCCTTGTGGCTGCAACTTATGATGTTGCAGGTTTGTTTGATGTTAGTGAAATGTGTTGATTAGGATTACAAGTATACAACCAACATGACTGCCTATGGCACTTTGAAGATGAAGGCCTCCATGCTATAGTTATTTCTGCTGCATTGTAATGAGATAGCCAAATGAGCTATGTAAGATATAATGAATTATTTTATTCATGGTTATAAAGTTGTATTATGACCTTTATTTCTTGATATTACATCTTGATTGTGGGTTCTAGCTATTGATCCGGGGACTAGCATCGTAAACACAGGGATCTCTACCTTATTAAAGGTTGGGACCTCTACAACGTTTGACGAAAAACTATACGGCAGGAGATTTTTCTCTGGTCGTATAGTTACAGAAACCCCTCAAAAACTTCAGAAAAACAAGAGGAAATCAAAGGCTAAAATTTTAGAAGGAGAAACTGTGAAAACAAAACACTTATTAGAGTTATAAAACTTACCTTCCACTTACTGTTCATTTAGTCAGGAGTGACAAGCTCATCCAACAACAAGGACTTCTTCTTCTTGGGAGGATTTGACCTTAGTTCATATAATAATTCTTGGAAACAAAAATCATCAAGACTAAAGATCCTCTCAATAAGATCGATGTCTTGTTGGGTAAATATAGATTATGCATCTACTACCTTTGCTTATTGTCTCTGCATAATCTACAACTCAAATTCTTGAAACATCCTCTCGAGGAGTTCTTTTAAACAATCATGATCCGTATGAACTCTTACTTGTGCATAAAAAATATAAGAAAGAAACTTATCACAAGAAAAAATACATCAAAGAGTTCTCTTTCTTCCTTAGGATAATTCTTTTGAGCACTATTGAGAGTTCTACTAGCATGATGTATAATATTAAATCTGTGATCTATGTGTTTTCCTAGAGTTACTCCTATAGCATCATGACTAGCCTCACATATTAAATAAAAATTCATATCCCATATAGGTGGTTTAATAATGGGAGCACGAGATAAAGCATATTAATTTTATCAAAGGCAATAAGGCATTTATCATCAAAATCGAATTTACTCCTTTTTGCAACAGATTAGTCAAAGCTTTAGAAATTCCAGAAAAATTTCTAATGAACCTTCTATAAAAGCCTACATGACCAAGAAAACTTCTTATACCTTTTATGTCCCTTGGCTGTGACATTCTTTCTATTGCTTCTACTTTAGCCCTATCTACTTTAATACCCTTACCTGATACTTTGTGTCCAAGGACTATGCCTTCTTTGGCCATAAAATCACACTTCTCCTAGTTATAGACAAGATTAGTCTCTTCGCAACGCTGCAAATCCAAGAAACTAGTAAATGAAGTTCCATACACAGAAAAATCATCCATAAATACTTCCATTATTAGTTCTATAAATCTACAAATATAGCAGCCATGCATCTTTGAAAAGTAGTTGGAGCATTACATAACCCAAAAGGCATGCATCGGTAATCATGTAAACCATAAGGACTGATGAATGTTGTTTTAAGTTGGTCATCAGGATGAACAGCTATTTGGGAAAAACCAGAGTATCCGTCCAAGTAGAAAAAATGAGTGTGGTTTGCTAACCTCTCTAAAGTTTGATCTATGAACGGTAAAGGATAATGATCTTTACTTGTTTTCTTATTCAATTTTCTGAAATCTATGCACATCCTATGTTCAACAACAGTTCTAGTTGGTATCAATTCATTGTTTTCATTAGGAACAACACTAAAGCCGCCTTTCTTAGGAACACAATGAACATGACTTACCCATTCACTTTTTTACATGATAGGTTATACCTGCATCAAGTAAGCATATTATTTCTTTTCTTACCACTTCCTTCATTTCAGGCTTAAGTCTTCTATTAAATTCCGCAACTAGTTTAGCATCTTCCTCCATGAATATCCGATGGGAGGCTATCATGGGACTAATACCCTTCAAGTCATCCATTGAGTACCCAAAGGCCTTGCGGTTCTCCTTTAGTACCTTCATAAGTTCTTCTTCTTCCCCTGAAATTTTAGCACTAATAATAACAGGGAATTTATTAGTATCATCTAAGAATCTATACTTAAGATTATCTAGTAGAGTTTTTAATTCCCGGGGTGGTAATTATTCATCCCCTCTCTTTTCTGGCTCTTCAAAAGATTCATCAGTTGGAGGTTCTTCATTGGGAAATGAATCAAATTCATTTCTAATTCTTCTAGAGTTCTATCCTCCATAATTATTTCTCCACAATTTAGGTCTTCATTTATTCTTTCATCTTTATTATTTAAGAACAGAGATTCCATTTCTTCAATGGTTTTCTCCTTCTCTTCTTCTTTTATGAATAGAGGTTTGTCTTTAAATTTCGAAAAGTGGAATTCTTTTTCCGCTTTCCCAAGCTTAAGGGATACAACCTCCTTTTTGAAATCTACTATAGCACCTATATCACTCAAAAAGATTCTTCCAAATATAATCGGGAAAAGAGTATCAATTGGCATATCAACAAATACAAAATCAATAAGGAAATTTTTATTGTTAATTGTGATAATTGCATCTTCAACTACTCCCATTAGAACTCTAAGATTTTTATTGGCTAACATGATTATCATATCAGTATTTTCTATTGTAGCCGGTGCTATCTCATTTTTTATTTCTAACTAAAAGTCATAGGATATAACATTAAATTCGGTGCCAAGATCACATACACCGTAATGCGAGGTTTCTTTAAATATGCAGGGAAGAATACGCTTACCCACATCTTTTACCATAATTTTACATTCGCACAATATGGAAGTCTCTTCATCAAGTTCAACTATGTTACAATGTGCATACATAGCCATGATTGCTTCCTTGGTTACCTCTTCATCTTTGGTTTCATCTAGATATTCTTCAATTATTGGCACACGTTCCTCTTCTTTCTCCTCATGTACTGTCTTGACATGTTCATATTCCAAAATATGCTTTTCTGCAGTGTTAGGAAAAGGTATTTCATACATTGGTTCTAAGGAGGCCACCGTTGCTTTAACTTCTCTCTTCTTCTCAGGTTCGGGTGGTGGATCAAACTTGACTGAACCCTATTTTGGAGCCTCGATGTGTTCTGTAAAAGGTTTAACAACTTGCAACACAAGATCTAAATCTAAATAAAGCTCTTTAGATAATTCATTAACATGGCCTTTTCATTATAGTCGTGAATACATTCATGATCTATTTCTATGCCTCCTTTACTTCCTAGACCAAAATTCCATGAAAATATGTGATCACGAATTCTATTAAGTAAAGCCCAAGCTTTAGTTATAGGTAAATCCATAAAAGCTCCTCTCACGCAAGAGTATAGTTCAATTCTATTAGGTTCAATTAAACCGCCATAAAAGATATGCAGTAAATACCATTCAGGCAAATCATGATGATGACATTGTCTAAGTAAATCTTTAAATATTATATAAGGTCTTACTAGTCCTTCATTGGGACGGTTCTTCCAAGTCATTATAAAACGCCTGATTCCAAAAGATTCTGATAATGGGTAATATTTATATAGGAATTTGCAAGCTAAATCATCCCAAATAGTAATGGATTCTAAGGGTAGATATCTATACCATGAGAGAGATGTAGTTGCCAAAGTTTAACCCTTACCTCATCGGCGATATACCCCATTAGTTGGAACGTGCCACATATATCTTTGAAACATGCAATATGCTCATATGGATCAGGATCTTCTTCATCTCCAGTAAATTTCTTGCGTAAAATATAAAGTAGTGGGGATTATTTCAAACCCCCTTGTCTTCTCATTGGAATTGTGTCTTTTATAAATATCATAGGGCTTCCCAAGACGGTTGAGTGGGTTAGCACTAGTCATATGCTCAAACTCCATCATGATGGTGGAAACCTATAACTCAAAACAAAACTTAACAAAACTAAAGTAAATAACAAAAAACTGAAAGACCTATAAAGCTTAGCTCCCCGGCAACAACGCCAGAAAATAGATTGATGACTGCAAGTGCACAGATCGGATGTAGCTAATTTCGAAATAAGGATATCGATCCCATAGGGAGCAGGAGTCTGAAGTCTAAGAATTTTTGAAGTAAGTACTGAAAATAGAATTGCTAAATAAAGTTCTAAGTAACAAGATAAAATGCGAGTATTTTGTAAAAAGGTGTTTTTGGGTTTTTGGTATAAGGGAACAACGAGTAAAATAAATTAAACTAAATACAAAAAATAAGTATCACGTATGTAAAATAGTTTTGAAACTTTAGTGGGAGAAAGCGTTCTCAGGGATTAGCGGATACACCAATAGAATTATAAAGGGCTAAGGGAAAGATTATTATCATGAACATTCTCAACTATGTATGTGTGGGAGGAACTCCATATTTGGACAAAGAGGCAGCAACCACTGCTCAAATCATCCTCATAACCATAGCAGACAGCAATCAACATCAATTGAATTACTGCGCTATTAAGGGATATAATCCCGCAGGACGTATCCCATGGCATGGACAGTGTTTCGTGAGTTTCCTCGATTCTCAAGTTGATACGTAAGGGGTGCAAACGGCTTTATAGTCACTGTAAGTGCTAACATCCCTCTGTCTACCAACAAGTAGTTCCCTACATCAAGTCCCTAGAAGAGGCAAATATTAGAGAGGTTGACTTCTCCAAACATCAACATGTAGAGAATCTAACACATGGTCATAACGATGAATATCATAATAAACTTTATCTTATTCCAATCTAATACTATGGTTTCTCCATCTCCCCATGAACTAATAATCTACTCAGACATGGAGGCCAACAGCATCATGGTAATGGTAATGGAAACGATTATCAATGAATAGTACTTGTACAAATCCACAACTAGTGCAATAATTACAACAAGATCTAGATGGGATGGATGGAGATGATGGTGGTGATGAAGAAGGAGTGGTTGATCAAGTTAAAGATCAATTCCTTGGCCTCCCAAATCTGCGTAGAGAGAAGATGGATCCCTAGGGTAAGTTCCCCTTCCAGATGCCTTCCAAATGTTAGGTTTCGGCGGTTTATGGGTGTTTTGTATGTCGTCTCCCCGAACTAGTTGCACGGGGTGAAACTATTTGAGGAGGTGGAGGCGGCACCCAACTATACGGCGCCAACTATACGGCGACGACCCGTATAGTTGGTCGTCAACCCTTCTGGAGCCTCCAATCGGTTTGGGTTTTTTCTAGATTTATTAATATTCCCAAATAAGCAATTAACGTAGTTTTTAGATCCTTTTCTCTCCAGTACAACTGCTCCAAGAATTGTGTCTATTGGATCCATCATCTGATTTGATCCTGGTGACAATAAACATAAGAAGTGCATGCGAACGCTGTAAAATACCAAGATCTTACATCTACAATGCAAAATAATAATGTAAAACATGATGCAAATATGCACTCATCACCCAGCACATGCTTGTCCCGTTCTTGAGTACTCATATGCAAATACGTTAGGAGGAGTAGATAGATTTTGTTGCTCATCGTACTAGTTTTTTGGTCCTTTAGGGCAACCTGAACATGACTAGTACAGTTTTGCGGGAACAATTTCTGCTTTTTGGTGGTACACATTACTATACTACTACTACTAGTAGTACTATACTCCATATTTTTTTGGACACATAGTAAAGTAGTGAAGTCTGTTGGTCAAGCTGCATGCCAGGAGCAATGAGATATCCAAATTTCTACTTCAGCTTGATGGCTCAAGACATGAGATAACGTGTACTCCTCTAGCCTCCGGCTATCGCCTAGATCAAAATGAGCAAGCAAAAGATTATCTATCTCGGAAATTGCCATGGCCATTTATTACCTGCAGAGCTTTACCTTTTCTTTCCTGCGAGGCACCTGCAACTCTAGTAGCTACTCCACTAATAACATGCTATGATGAGGCCCTACAACTACTAGATAAAAAAGTAGGACTACTCTAGTAGCTAATCTCGTCACATTGCACCTTCCTTCTCCAAGAGGTGAAGTTACTTTTTTCTGAGAGAGGAAACATTAGTTGGAGCTCCTTGAAACTACAGCTATAGTATCTGTTGGAGGTTTGTTGTAGCATCCCAATTGTCTAACAATTGTAATGCTACTTGGTCTAGTAATATAATGGCTACTTTATATATATAATTGTTGCATCATAATTATATCATGCTCATGTCATCATGCCACCTTGCATTTGAGCATCATATAAAACCCCTTTTTCATTTGGTTCTTCTCTCATATGCATTGTTAATTGTATTTGCCTCTTGATATTGTATTTGGTTATTGATATATTGCTAAAGGCCCAAGTTGAGTTGGGGGCATATCTTTTATTCCAATTCCACCACCTCTCTTTTTCACCACCTTATAATTCCACCATCCAACCAAATATGAGCTTTGCACTTTATTGGGTTTTACCTCTAGCTCATATGAGTTGGGATGGATCCAATTCTTTTTCCACATGCTCTCATATTAGCATCATGTTGTTTTCACATTATTGATATGTGGAGCCACCTTTGCATGCATTATGAGTAGTGCTCCTTTTCCTAGCTTTCATATGGATTATTATGGATTTATGCTCATATTGGGATATTTTTGGGACTATTAAACATCTAGTGGAATATACACACTAGCAAGTCCCAATTATAATCAAATGTGCTCATCTCCATCTACTCCATCTGGAACTTTCATTTAAATTCTTTTGCTTGGCCTTACTCCACATTTTGGGTAATGCATAAGAATATTTCCATGATTATTATTTTGTTTTCACAAGGTTAAAACATGGCATTTAACGTTTTTGCATGGGCCATGCAACCATCTCCATCTTTTGTCCTCCTTTGTTTTTATTTGATTTTTAGTGAATCACCTCTATCCTTCTCTACCATTCCTTTTTGTTTGATTTTGTTTGAGTTTGCTAAAACCCTACACCATCCCCATCCATGCAAGCCATGTGTGAGCTTGTCCATCTTTATCTCTAAGACCCTAATCTCTCTTACCCCCTCTCTCTTTTCTATCTCTAAACTCTCTCCACCTTTGTCTCATCCTCTCTTTTGGCTAGGTCTTGTTTGAGCTTGGCTTGATCTTGCTTGATCTTGTCAAAGGAAAGCACACCACCTAATCTCTCTCTCAAAACCTTAGGACCTCATCTCTCCTCTCTCTAACCGAGCCACCACCACCATGACCTACCCCCCACCCTAACCACTCCATGCCGAGGCACCCCTCTCTCTACCTAAACAAAACCCTAACCAAGCCCTTCACCTAGCTAACCCGAGGATACCCCTCTAACCTAACCCGAGCTACCCCTCCCCTCTCTCTCTCTCGGCTTCCCCCTCTCTCCCTACCAGGCAGGCCCACCACGTCACACCCCTTATCTTCCCCACTTCTATCTTTGGCTTCAAGACAAGGAGAAGAAGGAGGGAGAGACCTAGCCCGATCACCCCTCCTCACCTTCTTCAAAAGCCACCACCCCATGTGCCCTACCCTCCTCCCTCATCTGCCCACACCTCACCCCACCCAGATCCCATCCAGGAGGCGCCCAAGCCCCCTCCCCTTCTCCTTCTTCCTCGCAAGCTGCCATGACCCTCTCCTCCTCCTAAACCCTAGCCACGACCTCCTCTGCCCTTCGCTGTTCTGGTGGACGTCAAGACGATCTAGGAGTTCCAGCACCTTCCCCTGCCTCTTCACCGTCGTCCTGAACCTGCCGCCGTGCCTGGACCTCGCCGGAGCATCGCTGTCGCCACCATGCCGAGAGGGAGCCGATGGAGCCGTCCACGAGCCCGGCGCCAGACCCCCTCCACCTCCGCCAGATCTACCATGCCGGCGACACCACGGTGAGTCCCTACTCCTCCCAGACACGGCCCCCTTCTTCCTCCTGCGCCGTAGTTCCGCCGCCTTTCGTCGAGCGCTCTGCGCGCGCCGCGTACCGTGCGCGGGCGGGCAGCCGCAGCCCCAGGTCCCCCCTGGCCCTCTGTTCCTCGTCGAAGCCCGGCCAGCACAGCCCACCCCCGTAGTTGCTCCCCGCATGAAAGTTGTAGCCCTACGTCCCCTCGTCGTTTTTCGTTTTTGGGTCGATACGTTTCGTCCAGCGGATGCGCCGTCATCGTCGTCGGAAGACGGCCAGGTCCGTCGCCGTCAGAGCCGCGACCGTCAGAGCGTGGCAGCGGCCGGTGGCCTTTTTGCGCTGGAGCCCCTGCCCTTTTTCCCGCCTAAACCCGCAGTCCCAGAAGCCCACCTGTCAGCCTCAGTGCGTTTTTGCATAAAAACCCCCGGAAGATCCTAGCCACCACGGACCGACCCCTCCCCGCGCCTGGGATCGCCCACGTGTCAGCGCCAGATAGCCCGCGCGCGTGCTGTGGCCCTGCCGCTTGGAGGCCCACCAGTCAGCCTCTGTGGCTGGGTTTCCCCTCGGTGAGAAAAGCCCTGCGTGGACCACGTCGGCCAGCTTGTGGCTGAGTCAACGCCTGGCCCACTCGTCAGCGGCTGTGGCTAAAACTCTCTGAGTATAAAAAGTATCGGTGGTTTTTCTGTTTAATCAAAATATTTTCAGAAATGTTTTATATGATTATAAAATCTGTTTTAATATAACTTTCCAAATATAATTCCAAATAATACAAATAATATATGTTTTGAAATCAGAAAAATATGAGGAATTCAAATATGCCATTCAAAATATATTTTGAACACTTTAAATTTTCAAGTTGATTAAAATTACAATAAATGCCCTTTTACCTTAATTAATTAATAACTTTTGTTTTATAACTCCAAATTTGACAAATAATATGTCTAAATTGAGTAGCTCGACGAGACCTTTCTGTTTATGCTTTCCATGTTCTGAATTGCAGCATGAATCATATAAATATAATGTATACAGCAACTTAATTGAGGATAAAATGGGGCCAAAACTCAATAAAATGATTAATTCTGGTATTCCACACCTCACCCATGCCATGCTACTTTATTGCCATGCAAATTGTGCATCATTCATCATGGCATGATTGTTTGCTTGTCGCATTTTAACCATATGCTTGTGCACTTTATTTATGTTGGCCTTGTTTGTTTGGTTCTTCTTCGAATAGACGCTGAGCAGGGGATATATCAAGAGACCCAGGAGCACTACCCAGATCCTTCTGTCGCTTCAACTGAGCTGCCAGGCAAGCACTACCACATGCTTGCATACATATAGTACCTATTGACTCTATCTTATTCTTGCATCATTGAGTCGTGATTGCATTAAATTGAATCCCAAGTATTGCATAGCCTTTACTTTTAAACCCCACCGAAGCTTGTTCCTCCATCACATGAGCCATTACTACAGGAGTTGTTTGAGCCATGCGAGTCGTAGAACATCATGTGTAGGGTATGTGAGTGTCTGATGGATAATGAGGTACCTATACAACTTAATCTGAGTAGTAATGGGATAACTAATGAAAGTGGCATCGGTGAGCCATATTTGCTATTTGGTTTTTCAGGCTCACTTGTGTCCCGTAGGACCCCGAGTACTTGATTCCTATTCCTTGAATATTCGCGCTATCCACATCCGGGAGGCTTATGAACCCTCCTGAGCCAGAGCTTGATTCATTCTTATTTCTTGGGGCCACAAACTAGTTTGAGGTTTTATTTACTATCCTGTACTTATGCCATGCTTTACTGTTTTATTTAAATTGTGCGAGGTACTGCACCTGTACTGTTTAGGGCCGTGACACGTTTTCGCTGTATCGACAAGCCCAGTCACACTTTCGGGTTCCCAGTCGTTTACAACCGTCCCCACAAACCTTGAGTCCGTCTCGTAGCCGGACAGCTTCGTTGCGGGTAGCTTAATGGGGTGGACCCCTGAAATATTTCTGAATCCTGTGATCGCTTTGTCGTGACTGCCTCGTTGGGTTTTGATTTGGTTTTTCCGAGGTTGATCGAGTGTGTGTTGCTATTTGTGCACCCCTGCAGGGTAAAACTTTCTGAAAGCCGTGTCCGCGGTTATGGACGACTTGGAGCACAGTTTCTCGATCATAGACAACTATAACTAAAGTACCGCTTTTAATTTGACTAAGTACCTGACTAGTAAATAGTGCAATACTCATGGAATGGATAATAAAACTGCCAACGGATGGGGGGTTGTTCGTCCGCTTCCTCGTCGGTAAGCGAGGAGGAGGATGGATCTGTTAATATTACCGTTATAACTGTTGTATTAATTCACGGACATCCGTCTGTCTCTAGTTAGGCGGATGGTTAGCGAGTATCTATAGAATTGTTAGGGTTTATCTTTTGCTGCAATTGCGTCACCCCAGGTTGTGTCCCCTTTAGAGGCATAAAGACTTGTTGAGTACCCCTAGGGTCTCACACGATAAATTGTTTGATTCAGATGAACAGGTAAACTCGCAAGATGGATACTGGGTGGAGGAGACGGACGATGTGGGCAGCGATCATTCGGTGTAGAGATTCCAGGAACGGGGATCCGTGAGATCTGTGGGCGGGATGTGTTTATTTATGGGGCATCTTATGCCGATTTTCCTATTATCCGTACTCGGATTTTGTCTTCCGCTTCCGCCTGATACTCTGATGTTTGATGTATGAGGAGATATCCTAAACTATTATATCTATCTAGGACATTTGGATCTTGCCGTATGGCGTTGCAATATTTCCTTTCTTTTTAGATGGAATGACTCTGAGAACCATTGTATGGTGGCTTGCATACATACTCATTTGTGTATGTAGTTGATCCCTTCGCCTGCCGATTACGCCGCCCGTTCTTGTCCCGATGTTTGGAAATGGTTGGGACGGCCGAAAGGTCTACCTGTGAGTGGCATTTGGGCCCCACCGTACTATTTCAACCATTTCTGCTCATCCAGGCTTGTAACTAGGAGCGTAATTCACCGAGGTAGTTACATTTGTACAACTAGCCTAAATTGGAGTCCCACTTCCCACTCGCCCACCTTATGCAGGACTAGTACTCCGCACCATTAGCCTTTGTATTCTCCATCTCACCCCGGCCGCCAGCTCCCGCCAACGATCTTCCCTCTCCTCCCCTCCCTCCCACCCACCCACCCACCCACAAAAAACCCCAAAACACCATCCGGAGCCTCCTTCCTTGGTGATATCGAGGAAAGTCAGTAAAGATCCTAATCAGTTACAAATTGTGTTCACCAAAGGCCCCCTTCAAGTACTCATCAACCATTGCGATGCCACCACCACTATGAGCCTCGTCGGTTTGTCCAAACATATTCTTCAATCAGCAAAAGAGAGCGCAACTACGCCTGTTTCTTAGCCATTTGGCCTCCCATGTGTTCTTCATTTTCTACGCCACCACCACCGTGAGCCTCGTCGGTGAGACCGTGGGAATCCAAAAACTACAACAAAGTGGCAGGCATCCTATGCAAGTTGACGCAGCTGGATAGGTTTTCCTCTGATGCTGTGAGGCTAAATTGGTTTGATGAGCAGCGAGCAGCTAGAAATGGAGATTGGATCGTCACGATTGGGCCCGATTTTATATGGGACCTTGTAAACATGTCCACTCGTTGCAATATCGTTCTTCCGCAAGTGCCGAGGTTTGAATCGACTGAAGGTTCTACACTTACATTCCAGGATGATGCTGATGAAGGTCGACATATTGAACTGCAGAAGATAGTCATTTGCCAAGTTCCGACAACTGCTAGAGGATACAAGGATTTCTCTCTTGTCGCCATCTTCGAATTCAAGATTGTTGTCCTTAAGCGGTATGATAGTAATAGATGGTCAGTTTGTGTGAATGATTTCTAGCGCTACTTCAGATACTGTGATGCTATTATCCAACATGACCATGCATTCGCCGTGACCGAGAACGACAGTGTTTATGCATGGAAGCATCCGAAACTTGGTAAATTATCCTAGCTACGTATTTTATTAGCTTTATTCCTGAATTGATGTAAGACAATTGTTTTGATGATTCATTCGTTAGTAGGAATTTCACACAGTAGGAATTTTATCCTCTTTGATTCGAACGAATTCCCTAGGAATTTCAGAAGAATGCAATCTCTGGGAAATTTTCTTACATATAAGTAGTTTGATTCATATGATTGAGTTCTACTGATAGTATTGCTTTTCTCCAAGTACATCCCACGGAAAATATGATATTTGCTTGTACTAACGCGAGATTCAGATATTATTCCTGAATCGATGTACGCAAATTTTTCTGAACTTTAATTGGTTAGTACGAATTTCATATAAATTTTATCCTCTTTGATTCGAAGGAATTCCCTAGGAATTTTAGAGACATGCAATCTTTGGGAAGTTTTCTTACATATAAATAGTTTGATTCAGATGATTGAGTTCCCATGATAGTATTGCTTTGCTCCTAGTACATCCCATGGAAAATATGATATCAACTTATAGTACTTACGTGAGATTCAGATATTATTCCTGAATTGATGTGAGCTAATTTTTTGAACTTTCATTGGTTCGTAGGAATTTCGTAGGAATTTTGAACTCTTTGATTCGAAGGAATTCCCTAGGAATTTTAGAGGAATGCTATCTTTGGGAAGTTTTTTTACATATAAGTAGTTTGGCTCACATGACTGAGTTCTCCTCATAGTATTGCTTTCCTCCTACTACATCTCGTGGAAAATATGATATCTACTTGTAGTACTTAGGGGAGATTCCGATATTATTCCTGAATTGATGTAAGCTAATTTTTCTAAACTTTCATTGGTTAGTAGAGTTTCATAGGAATTTTAGCCTATTTATTTGGAAGGAATTACCTAACTTTCACAGGAATGCAATCTTTACGAACTTTTCTCACATTTAAGTAATTTGATTCATAGGATTGAGTTCTGTTGATAGTATTGCTTTGTCTTCTAGTACATCCCATGGAAAATATGGTTTCTACTAGTAATACTTATGTGACACTCAGATACTAGACGTATGATATATCATTTCTATATAGTAGTATTATAATAGGCAAAGCTCAAAAAATTATGAATTTGATCGACATCTATAAAGTATGGATGCATATTTAGGGCATGTTTGATTCAAAGGATTTGCATAGGAAATTTGTAGGATTAAATCGTATGGAGAAAATTGCAGCTAACACCACCCTTTGTGGCGTTTGTTGCACAAAACACGAAAACAAACTATTTTTTCATTTAGCATAGTTTATTGCTTAATTCTTTACATCCAGCATAATTTAATAGCTTAGCCTTAATAAATTGCATTTAACATCAGTCCCTGTGGTATTTGTTGCACAAAACATAGAAATAAGAAAATTATTTTATCTAGCATAGTTTGTGACTTAATTATTTGCATAGTTTTGGTACATAATACATTGCATTATAGGATACATAAAAATCATAAAATCGTGTATCTGAAAATGAAAAAATACCACATTTTATTTCTACATTTTTTATGTCCCATGTAAAAATATATTTTGATGCAAATTTGTCCGTACATACTAGACATGTATATGCATTTGTATGTTTTAAGAGACATACAAATACTAGTAAATATTTTTTTTGTAATATATTTATTGGTAATACATTTTTTGGTGCCTATGACAAAAAATATTTTTTGGTAATATATTTATTTTAAAATATTTATGTTTTTAATGTTATGCTGCAAGCAAAACAAGAGACATGACCAGCTAGTTAACAAGGCTAAGTTGTTCATTTGGGTCAGGTACAAAAAATTAAGCCACAACTGTGCTATGTAAAAAAACGACTATGTTTCTATGTTTTGTGCAACAAATGAAACAAAGGCTGGTCTTAACTGCAATTTTCTCAATCCTATGGGAAATTTTCCTACCATGGTCATTTGAGTGGTAACATAAGATAAGGTAAAATATTAAACCTCCTAGAAAATAATCCTTGTTGGTTCTCCTTTGGTATACAACACACCAAAATTTTGTAGATCGAACCTTTGCTTTTTTCCCTATGAACTTTACATTGCAAGATCCTATAGGATTATTTCCTATTTCATTTGATCCTATGAATCGAACGCTGTGTATAGAAGAATTTCCAGCATATCCCTATTTCGAAAAAAGGAGAATTTCCATAGCATATCCCAAGGTAGGCATATTTTTGTACGCAATCAAACATTCTAACTATAATCAAGATTTTTGAAAATAGTATATCAACTTCTACAATGTCGGATCAATATCAGTTTTATTTTCATGTTACATTTCCTTTCCCTTTGAAGGTCCTATGCTTATCCAGTCGCCAAGCGATGTGCTTTATGTGACATATATGAGCTTGCTGATGACGATGAGGAGGATGATCTTGGTATATGGTGGTTAGCAAGATTTGCCAATGGTTCAAGACTTCTTGTGGTTTATACATCAGGTTTACCAGGCAATGCAATTGCTAATGATACTAGTGTTGTTCACTATGGTCACACCATTCACACCTATTCTTCTGGGTTTGACTGCATGGTGTTCTCGATGAACACAAGCCAGTTACATGCAGCTAACCCATGTAAAAGGGTTATTGGCCTTGGATCATATTCTCTTTTCCTTCACACAAATTATCAGATACACATTGCAGTAGGCGGTTCAAATGATCCGCCAAGACATCTGACGAGAAGGAACTATGTTTACACCTCACACCAAGGAGTTGGTTGCGAGAACGGAACGCATCCTGAAATTTGCCGCTTCAGTATGAATGGTGATGCAGCTATTGGTTTCCACACCAACAGTTGCTGGATATGGTCGAAGACTCCATTTTGGTCCATCCCAAGCTTCTCAAACTCCCTAGAGTGGAACGAGCCGGTTCAAGGATAGCTCATTTGGTCTTGGCTTTTTTTTCTGGTTTAGTTGACGTAAGTACTACTCAGCATTTAGTTTCGCACCCAGTACTCCATATGACCAAACTCCTTTTGTAAACTTGGTAGTTTCTCCAGTATGTATGTTTCACCAAGCTCGTAAAAGAACCTTATATTTAGGAGTACAGTTGTAACTCTACTATTACTACCTAATTTCTTCTAGAATGTTGTAGGGTATACTAGTTGTATAGCAGTTCCGTAATTTTGTTTATTTTTCCCTGTAGTTTAGGTCTTGTAACAAGCTAATGTAGGTAAGTTGGACGTGTAGGTACTACACTCTAACTGCATGCGGCGGATCACGAAGTTTCCTGGTTTACAAGTAAAAACATGTCGCTCATTATGGCATCGCCAGTGATTTGACAAGGCAGTACTTTACGACTGTGTGCTAGTATCGACGAAGCTAGCTAGAGTTAGTACATGCCGCAAAAGAGAGAGAGGGAGGGAGTTTTCCACACACAGGTGCACGTTGCAGCACGTTCCTTCTGAGAGAATCTAGATTTAAATCCCTCACGGGCCTCCCCCCACGCACATACAAGTCAGTCCCTTCTTCCATCTACTACCTCTCTCTATCCTCTCCTTCCATATTGTTGCCGACCAGCTCCTTGGCACCATCCTCTATAGGTGGTGGCGAGATCAGCGCGGCAACCTTCTTTAGCGGTGGTGGCGCCTCTGTCATCCCCGTCCCGCGGCGGCAATGGAGGTTTGTGAAATACTACAACACTGGTACCTATTCCCTCCGTTTCTTAATATAAGATGTTTTCCCTTTTGTGAAACCAGTGTATCTGGAATCCCTCCAAACTTATATGGTAGATTTGATGATGCGGTTAAAGTTTTACTTGTCTATTGCGCACCTAAACCTAGGGATGGTTTGAAAACTGCCCCATACCCCAACTGAACCTGAGTGATTTTTCCCGTTTGCCCAACCCAAACTGAAACCATCTAAAAATAATATCAACCCAACCAGAACCAAACCAACTCAATCTTGCACCCAAACCGAACCAAACTGAGTCCCCATCCATGGGTTAAAACCAATTACTAAATGGGTTGAAAAATGTTTGCTGTAGTGGGTCCTCGCGCGACTTAGTGAAGTTTCAGGACTGCACGCAGGAGGTAAACAACGGTATACGCTAGTGACTCCATCCCATGCACTTGTACTAGTGTCGGTTATCCTGAGTGTCTATGTATGACCAAGAACAATAACACACCTGAGCAGCACAAGCATCCAACAGAAAGTTTCAGCAAAAAGGCCTAAACCAATCTTACCAATGGATTAAACTATTTGTAACTAGAACTGTTTGGAACCATACCTGATTAAACCAAACTGTTTGCTACATAAAACTGAACCAAACCAAACTGGTGTCAGAATTAGCCTGTTTGCAACCAAACTACATAAGCCCACGCAGGGAAACCAATCCAACCCACCCGGTTATGTCAAAACCATTCTCACATTTGTGCGCAGCATTTTCATGTGTAGAGTAGTTCTTATCTCGGGTATGCATCCTTTTTTATACACTAGGATTGCAAGGAAGCTTGGTTTCTCGGATAGACCCGATAACTAAGAAAAGTGGGGATCAGTTCAAATTTGGTAGTTCGACAGCGCAAACTTTTCTACATTTGTATATGTTTGACGATCAACATCATGTAGTAATTTTTTAAGAATATTACAACTTACTGCAGAAGGAGATAGGGGATGGATCCAAAAAGAAGATTCTTGATGAAATAGTTTCCATTTCTGTGAATTCTTCTATACCGGATGACAAGGTAAATCATTAGAATGACATATGTTCTTGTGTCCCTCGCAGATTCTTATGTTCTTGCATCCCTCGCTGATGCTTTGCTTATAATCTCTGTTTATATTGTAACTGCAGAATCACAAATTTGAAGAATACTCTCAGTTACCTGATGACAGGGTTGAAAATGGATGTCAGATTGCTACACCAAAGACGCCACCTTGCTCACCTTCTGTGGAGACGCCACCTTGTTTACATTCTGTGGAGACTGACGCAGCTTCAGCTGGTACTGATGAGCCTGCACCTTCCATCGTTGTGCTAGACGATGGAGGTGGTGGGTTGGTTTTACCATCGGCTTAGAATCGTGTGGCTGGAGATGGAATTGAAGAGCCTCCAGCGGGCATTGTGGTGCTAGATAGTTCACCTATTGTGGAGACTCATGCTACCTGTGCTGGCACTACTGTTGGTGAAGCTAATCCTGCTCCCGAAATCATCGTGCCACATGAAGGAGGAAGTGAATTGGGTTGACAATATGCAGACATTCTTGCACCTTAAGGTGGTGAACTGTGATATGGAGATGTCTTTCTTATAATTTGTATGCTTTTCTCTAGAACCTTTATTATGGATCTACCTTATGCTTTCGGCTGTTGAACTGTAGTGTGGAACCAGAACTACTACAACTATGTAATCATATTTGTATGCTTAAGTATTATCGATGATAAAGCAATGCTAACTGAGCTGCACGGGAATTGGCCTCTGCCACTTCTAGGCATGGTTCCTGTCTCATATCCTTTTCACAAGCATGGTGAAAAGATGGTTTTGTTCCTTTTCTTGTAATGTCATTATGCTCATGTTATTGATCTGGGAACTTCATGATGAATTTGTTTGTTATGCAATCAGCTTTTTTTGAAACAATCCAATCGACTTTTATGGCTCTGCATACAAACATATTTGTTCACATGACTTAAACAAAAAACCATATCTTCTTTGGATCCACTAACACAACGAGACATGCGATTATTTTTTTAAAATAAGGCAAAAGATTTTCCATTTTAATTGATAGAGTGGGATATGCAATTCAATTACATTAAGAAAACTACTCGTACAAGTCATAGAATGATAGGGATTTCCTTAGGAAATCATCACTTCCAGCATTTGTTCTACAGAAGGTGGTATACCAGATCCACAACCTTCTTTTCTGTGGGATGACAATGTCAAGTGCAGTATTTTGAGTTTAAATTCAATCTAGTGCTAGTTCATCAGGACAACCTCCAGCTGTGTCAGTCTCCATAGAAGGTACATCAGCACTATAGTAGACACCATTTGAAAATCTTGATGAAGCTGTCGTTATACTCCTATCATCAAGACCATAGATAAGGGCTAGAAATTCAAGATCCGAAATCTAGTTTTTACAAAATAGATAAGAGGTTATTCCATGTGGACAATTCATAGTGCAATTTGACCGTCTTAAATGATCCTTAGACCTTATTAGTCCATCTGGTCTTCTTATTGGTGGAACAAAATTTGCTGGTACTTTTATTTCTCTGAAGAACCTACAAAACATAGCCTACTTTTATATGATGATGTCTTTGCATAACACTCACTTAGCAATCTGTCTACGGATATCTTCCCGCTCCATATTGTACTATACCTCTAAGTACTTCATCATCAGGTACATCAACAGCCACATGCTCCATCGTATCAAAGAAGGATGGGGAATATATCAGGCAAAAAGCTTGCACAAGATCTCTGCCAAGTCCGTTTAAGATGTTTTCCAACACTTTCCAGAGCTTTACTCTAGATTTATCTAGCCAAATATGCAAGCACCATGTAAATCTACATGGTCAGAAGCTTTAACTTTTTCCAGGAGAGGTGCAGTACAAACCAAAGACAATAATAATGTCCAGTGCCTGAATCTAGCAGGCAAAGCATGGTGATCGCCCAACTGACTGCCCGTCGGTGCGTCTCATGAAGAAAGGCATGGCCAATCGTGGTAGGCCGACACTGCTTATAGAAATCCATTGAGAAGGTTCTTTAAAAGGCATGTGGAGAAGTTCGCGCCTTGGTTCTAATCTGGTGCATCTACGGCGTAAAATTTGAAGAGATAGGGGCTGGTTGCTAGATTGAAGGAGTTTGTGGTCTCGGCAGAAAGTTTTGGCGGGCGTCGGGTGCTTGTCCTAGTTTGTCAACATATTTTCTAGAAATATCAGTGAATATTTTATACCTTGTTTTTTTCCATAGTAGACATTTTTGTTTCGAATTAGGCCGATCCCCAGCACGCACATTGGGATATTAACTATTGAGCCAAAGAAATTAGCCCATCCAGCCTCATTATAGCCCAAGACATTCTAATTCGACATTTTCTGGTCAGTCGGCCGCCGCAAAACTCCCATGGAATATAGCCCTTGGAAAATATCCCATCAACGCCTACCTTGCCCCCTTTTCTCCAATTCGGCCTCTTTGAGCATTGTCGCCCCACCCCTAAAACAATTCGCATATCCATGTTTTTTAAGTAGAAACTACTACGTACTACATTATATATATCATTGTTTAGTTGAGCTTCCAACAATCACGTGTAGCACATGGACTAGCAAATTTAGGAGACAATAAATAAGTTAGGGTTTTCTATTTTCGTGCCCTTGGTTCCTTAGTTATTCTCACTTTTCCCCAACCTCTTATCTTTTCCTCACTTTTGCCCATATCCTATTAGGAACTCTCGCACGGTCTGAAACTCGCTGTCCGTCAGCCTTGCCATTAGATGCTGACAAGTGGGGTTACATTCAGTCGGGTCCCATAGTGGACCCTCGGCGTTACGTGCTGACAAAGTGGGGCTGCGGTCTGTCAGATCCCGTAGTGGACCCTTGCCATTACATGATGACAAGTGGGGCCGTGGTAAGTTGGTTTCCATAGTGGACACCTATCTCCACTTATCCAGATCAGCATGGGACCCACATCTTATCCACGTGAGCGTCGGACCCACAACTTATCTACGTGAGCCAGCCCCATGCCCGTTCTCATGCCATTGCCTCCCCTTTATTCTTCTTCTCTCGCAACGGCGACTCTTCTCCGGTGACGGCGACCATTTGTCGAGCTTCACTTCAGCATCCCGTTCATCCTAGCCGTAGTATGGTGTCGTCCCGTTGACATGTCTAAAGGATGATAATGGCAACCGTGCATAGGGAAGTTTAGATCTCGCACCAAAATGTTCCGATTAGACGGAGGCACTTGCTGTGGAGAATGCGGCCAGCGAGCCGTTCCGATGATTTAATTGGTTTATCGAGTTAATTTCTCAGGTGCAATCAACTGAAAGAGTGTTTATAATTAAAAATTAGGGAGATAGATGTATAATAAATAAGAAAATGACACAACTCTTGAACACTTTCAAATTAAAAAAATTATATAACTCTTAATGTACACGAGTGTTTATAATTGACACAACTCTTTAACACTTTCAAATTAAAAAAGTATAAAAATCTTAATGTGCAACAATATTTATAATTGAAACAACTCTTGAACACTTTCAAATTAAAAAAATTATACAACTCTTAATGTAAAAGAGTGTTTATAATTGACACAACTCTTGATAACTTTCAAATTAAAAAATTATACAACTCTTAATGTAAAAGAGTGTTTATTATTGACACAACTGTTGAACACTTTCAAACTAAAAAAATTATACAGCTCTTAAAGAGTGTTTATACTTGACACAACTCTTGAACACTTTCAAATTAAAAAAATATGTAGCTCTTAGTGTAAAAGAGTGTTTATAATTGACACAACTCTTGAATACTTTCAAATTAAAAAAATATACAACTCTTAATGTAAAAGAATGTTTATAATTGACACAACTCTTGAACACTTTCAAATTGAAAAAATTATACAACTCTTAATGTAAAAGAGTGTTTATAATTGACATAACTCTTGAACACTTTCAAATTGAAAAAATTATACAACTCTTAATGTAAAAGAGTGTTTATAATTGACACAAGTCTTGAACACTTTGAAATTAAAAATTATACAACTCTTAATGTAAAAGAGTGTTTATAATTGACACAACTCTTGAACACTTTCAAATTGAAAATATTATACAACTCTTAATGTAAAAGAGTGTTTATAATTGACACAACTCTTGAACACTTTCAAATTATAGCGTCCTAAGAAAATCTTGAGACTTTACCATTTTTAGAGCGTGAAAAGTGATCCCTAAACATGCGTATACGAAAATTAAAAACCTTGAAACACTGTGAAATCGCACTTAATATGTGATAATGATGTGCTAAGAAAATATTGAGCGATTATCATTTTTCACAGAATGTACTGCATAAACTTGCATATGGCAAAAATTATACACCTTAGAACTCTTTGAAATCGCACTTAGGACATGATAATGTCGTGCTAATAAAATCCTGATCATTTATCATTTTCATGGAGTGAAATATAATGCATAAACTTGCATATACCAAAATTATACACCTTTGAACACTTTCCCTTCAAATTATATTCAAAATAATTTGTTTATGGAGTTAAAGCATCGGTGGAAAACTCGTTATTTTGCATGGATAGAGGGTGTCCCCTAATAGATATAGGGGTTATCCTGTTCGCTAGATCACAGAGGATCAACGGTTGGTGGGTATGATCCACGTGACAACTATCTCGACCAATCAGAGCATAGCAGTCAAGATGAGCACAGGTGTGAGAGTTTGTGACTAAGAGAGAAGGAAAAAATGAGTAGAACATAAAATCTAAGGGAAAAACCGAGTAGAACTTAAAAACCAAGGGAAAAACTGACAAGGGGGTTCAAATAGAAAACAAAAAGAGATCTAAAAAATGGAAAATGCTTATTTTATAAATGAAATACATATTGGCATACATCAAACTATTTGCAATTCAAATATAAATCAGTTTGACAATTATTTCCTCATTCAGACAAATTATTTTTTGGGGAGGGATGTTTTGGGAAGAGGCTTGAGTAGAAAGCCATGAACCTTGATAGATAGTACTACCTCCGATCCTAAATAAGCGTCACCATTTTGAACTAAAGTTAGTTCAAAACCGTGACACTTATTTAGGATCGGAGGGAGTAGGTGATTTAGGTTAAAACTTGATTTATATACATTTCTTATGGTGGAAGGTCACATAATAAGACTGCCTAGGTATATTCCACTATGTTTTGATCTTTTTGAATTTGTTGTGCATAAAATGACTCAATTAGCTAGCTAAAACTCATTCATTGACTCTCTGTTGACCAGTCACCGGAGGGTAAAAGTGAGTATATTGCACACGGCAGTGTTAGTACCAGAGGGAAAAACTGAGTACAACCAAACTGCTAGTGTTACACTCGAGGGTATAACTGAGCACAACTAAGTGTCCAAGGTTAGACAAGAGTGGGGAAACGTGAGGCACGATACGCGTGTCGCCGTGCACGGGGCGGTAGTAGACACGTGTGTCCGTGCACGGTGTAGTAGCATATGTGGTTACGCGATGCACAGTGGTGCAACGAAACATCTCCTTCCTTCACCTTTATAGATGCCTCCTCACTCTCACTCATCACTCGCTCACTCACTCATGCAACCTTCTCCACTATCCCATCACCTTCTAAAAACCCCCAAGAATACCCCAACCACGTCAGTGATGGAGAAGAACGGCGCTGTCGCCATCGTGGCCTCCATGGCCGCTGACGAGGCGGCCCCCGTCCCCTACAGGCCCCCGTCGAAGCATCAAAGGCAGCCATCATCCCCATCCTGACCCACGTCCCCGCTTCTGCTATAGCCGCCGGCGAGGAGGCCCCCATCCCCGTACAGGACCCTGTCGAGGAATCGAAGGCAGCCGCCGTCCCCGTCCAGACCCTCGTCTCCGCCTCCTCCATAGCCGCCGGCGAGGAGGTGAAGGGAATATTCCCTAAGAGGCAATAATAAAGCGGTTGTTATGTATATTCCAAGTATATGATATATGTTTATTTTGCATGATATAATTGTATTAATACGGAAACATTAATATATGTGTGTTTAATAAACAAAACAGAAAGTTCCTAGTTATGCCTCTCTTATAAACTAGCACGTTGATTAAGAAGATGATCTAGATTTCCTGATCATGGACATTGGATGTTGTTAATAACGAGGTCACACCATTATTGGAATGGTGTGATGAACATTCATCCAAAGTATAGCATTACGATCAAAGTCACTGAGTTTATATTGCTATAACATCATATGAAGTAATCCTAATCCTTGGACCATGAGATCATGTCAATCACTAACACTGGAAGAGTATATTGATAACATCAAACGTCACACCGTAACAGGGTGGTTATAAAGATGGGTTCAGTGCTACTAAAATGTTATGTTGAGTCCCATGGATCAAGAGTGGAATTTGTTCATCCCGATGACGGATAGATATACTCTGGGCCCTCTCGGCGATATCACATTGGTTAGCTTGCAAGCAACTGATTTGATCACTAGAATGTTATATCACGGGAACAAGAAAAGGGTACATGTCAATAACGAGAACAAACTAGGTATGAACATACCGATGATTGATTCTCGAACATGTAATATATCGCGAGACAAAGGGATTAAGATTCTAGCATAAAAGGTTATCACGATCACAAGAAAGTCATTGTTGAATGTGTAGGAGTCAGTATGGATCTCCAGGTCCCTCTTCTGATTATTGATATGAGAGGGGTCTCGATTATGTCCGCATTATTCATAGGGTGACACACTTAAGAGACACCGACACCATTTGGAACAAATAGTTTCATGCTGAAAAGATTAACAAAGAGTAGGAATTTATTTCACTAGACACTGGAATCGTTTCGTGTGAAATTGCTGAAAGTGTTTCTGCATGTGAAATGAAATACTAGCAAGGGGTTATATGTGAATGTTTATCCATTAAGGTAATTGACAAAATTCTGAATAAATAAAAGGAGTTTTATTTAATGAGAGATTGCATTAAATTTTGTGGAAATTTAGTAGGAAATTTTAGTGGGATTTTGAGTGGAGAAATGAAGGGGCTATTTTGTGAGTGGGATCTCCATCCACATTAATGGAGGAGGGGAGGGGCAGCCCCCATGCGCCAGGAACCCCCTTGTGGTGCCCCCTTCCTACTATATAAATCCCCCCTCTCCCTCTCTCTTACTCACACCTCCTCGTGAAGGATCTCTCTCCCCCTCTAGTTTTTATCCATCATGGTCTCGGACTAGCGAGATACATGTTCCCGGTGGATTTTCGGCAAGAAAGATTTGTTGCTTCCGCTGCATCGCTGGAGCGAGGAGGCGTAGGTTGCTCGGTGGCTCGGACGTGTTTGCGAGCATGGATGAGCCGCTGATTTGCGGTGCTAGGACTTCCTCTCGATCTTGATATCGGCAACCGTTCGTCTACATCATCCATGAGTACAACCTCATTAAGCTTTGTCGGTCTTCTAGGGTATCTTCTCTACGAATGTATATCCGCCCGTTGCTTGTATCTAGTAGATAGATCTTGGTACATAGTTGTTCCCATCATAGGAAATTTTTTGTTTTCTATGCTGCGAACCCTATAGTGGTATCAGAGCCGGATCTATGCATAGATGCTTTACACGGGTAGTACACATATGAGTATGTGGGAGATGATGATCATGTTATTGCTTCCTAGTTGAACTTTGTATATTGGTGGCATATTGGGATCAAGCGGCCCAGACTAACTTTACATGTCCTCGCACATGAGACATGTTCCATGCTTGACATGCAACTAGTTTTTCATAAGTGGCTACCGAGTGTTTGTCTCTCCTCCTATAGTCAATATCTAATTTGCAACGAGTTTTCAATAATTTGGTTATCCTTGTTGTGGTTCATGTCCGTAGATAAGAACGGTACTATCTTTGAAAGCCCTAAGCCACGTAAAACTTGCAATGGATAAATTAGAAGCGTCTAGTTTAGATTGTTGCTGGGCTAGTGTCATGATATGGTGATGTTGTAAGTAAAAGTATAAGTCTATACTCTCACAAAACAAATAACATGCAAGTTCCATATACCTTGGCCTTACACATAAAGGAATGATGAAGAGCATACCATGATGCACATGATGAAGATAAAGGGCAAGAACCATATGATTTCACTTCTTCATATGTGATGTTTGTTGCATCTTATATTGCTTGTTTAGCGTTTTATTAGCATAATAAGATGATCCATCATTTAGATATCAAGATAAAAATGTGTTCTCCCTTAACTATTCACTGATTATGTTTCGCCGCTCCAAGACATCACATGATGATCGGGTGTTCTTGGATCCACGATCATATTTCGGGTGTAAGACAATTTACACACGCGATTACTAAGATTCTTACTTGGCGAGCCTAGCATGTGTAGACATTGCCTCCGAACACGGACCGAAAGGTTAAGCATGAGTCATATGAAGATATGATTCCAATATGGACGCTCTACTTTGAAGCTACACCAACTCACGTGATGATTGGACTTGGTGGAGTGGATTTGGTTCATGTAATCACCAAAAAGGCACGAGGGATGTCGTTTTTGAGTGGGAATTCATTCTTAATTTGGATTAGTTGAACTCGATATATCATAAACTTAGTATAAACTTTAGAAATTATGTTGTGGATGGCACCACCTTCTTTTAATTTCAATTTGTTCATGGAGAAAGAGAAACTTGCAACAAACAGTAGCAAATTTACCGACTAGGCTATGAATTTGAGGATTCTCCTCTCTGCTGCACAAAAGCAATATGTGCTAGAAGCGCCTCTAGGCCCCCACCATTCGATGATGCCCTGACGAGGAAAAGAATGCCTATTAGACTCGTCAGGAGGACCACAACTTAGTTCATTGCGGCATATTGTATGGGCTAGATCTAGAACTTCGAAAGCGTTTCGAAAATGACAATGCCTTTGATACAATGGGAGAGTTGAAAATTATTTTCGAAACCCATGCTGCTGTAGTGTAACATACCAAAAAAATTCCTATTTTAGAATGTTATAAATAAAATCAATAGCTTGATTTATTGTTTCACTTTGTTGAAAATTCTCAAACAGAAGAAACTTTTTGAATAGAAAATCCTCTCAACCTTGAATTCAAAATCGTATATTCTTTTGTTATGACCTAAGTAGCCATATAATAAAAAGGGCACGGAATGATTATGGATTGTAGAATTGGTGTGCAAGATTTCAAAATGAAAATCATGAAGCATTCATAAGCATTTCATTACATCCATGCAAAGTTCTCACAAACTGAATCCAAATCATGGTATCTAAATCCTATAGTTGATTCGTCCAAATGTTCCTAAAGGTAATTAAATTGAATTTATAAAACCCATTGTTGCTATGGCATAAGTTATTGATAATTATAGCCTAAAGAGATCCAATTAATATTACAAAATTTTAGAAACAAAATTGAGCTCATTTGGAGCTATTATGAAAAAGTTATGGAATAAATACAAACAAATAAAGATATAAATAAAATGGAATATATAAGGATTTATAAACCCACTACTTGCAAACTAGTAAAAAAATTACAAATATGATCCTACAATAATCTATTCGAATTTAGAAAATTTTAGAAACAAGAATCGTGTCATTTGGAGTTCGTATGCAAAAGATATGAGGGAAACAAGTAAATAGAAAAAAAAGAGAAAAAAACAACCAAATGGGCCGGCCGAGCCAGCCGGCAGCCCAGCAAGGACCGGACCGGACCAGCCTGCCAGACACGCGTTGACCGATCGTGTCCTAGGTGCTTTAAAAAGCGTGCAAAATAGTTTTTGACAAACCTATCTCTATTCAAACTTCTATATCTTTTTATCTACAACTTTGAATCGACTTCCGTTTATTTATACTTGTTCCCTACTCCAAGACCTATCTCTACACCATCCTAAATCTCCATATAAACTCATGGAGCTACAGCTGTACGAGTTTCTATTCCCGAAATCCCGAATCTACACATGCCCGAATCTTATTTTGCTTTTTGACCCATCTAGACTTCGTTGTTTGTCTTCGGCCAAAAAACGAAAGTTGTAGAACTCATCAAAATATTTCAATCCCGACAAACCTCACCTCTTTTCATCCACCACAGCCAGAGAATTCTGCATCGCAATATTTCAGATCTGATGGTGTAAATCCAAGATGTACGCACGCTCGTTTCTTCAAATCCAAATTCCTTTGGTGAGAAGGTAAGACTAATGATTCCCCACAACTTTCATGTTCTAAGTTTTTGAATTTGACCTACGGATTTGTCTCTCTAACCCAGATCTGTTTCTTGTCTATTCTGAGCCAAAATCGGGTCAATCTCCTCTCCTAACCACTTGATCTTATCCCAACGGCCAGGATTAGATCGATTCCTCGAAGGGGTACGAGCCAACCGGATATCGCCACGTGTCAAGGTCAGGTCAGCATCTAATCCCAGTCAGCATGCAGAGTCAACCTGTCCAATCAGCGGAATATTCTCTGGAATATTCCGTTCAAATTTAAAATTGCACATTATAGATCTAACTTGTAAAATTCATTAGAAATTCATACAACATCCAAAAATCGCGTATAATATATCAAATTGAAGATAATTTTATGTAGAATCATGTTATCAGAATAGATCCAACCTTTACTATAAGTACGTACTGTAATGATTTAATTAGTTTTAATAGCCTATTTAGAGTAATAAATTCATAAGAAAATAAATACTGCTCAGAAAATTACAAATAATATGTCCCTGGAATCACAATTCCGTGGATATTACAGATATAATTTTAGTTTTATTTTTAGGCAATAGAAACTGTATGAATCATTTAAAACCCGTTAAACACTATTTAAATCATACAAAAAGATCTATAACTCCGATTAGGGTGAATCCAACGCCTACTGGTTCGTATTAACGTCCTCTATCCAGTAAAACAAAGAAAAAAATTTAATTCGAAAGTTAGAACAGGCGTTACAACATAACTATCAAAACCCTTATATTGGCAAGTAATTATTAATAACAAGTACCCTATTGGTATAATTGATCTCATACATGCATCATATGATCTATTAATGCTCAGAGAACTAAATGTAAGCATTGTAACATATTAAACCATCATGCATGTTTTTGATCATCCTTGTTGTGTTTGCAATTGTTTTGATTGGAACTACCTTGTCCTCGTATTAGATTGTTCGGAGAGTGCGATTGCTGCGGAGAAATACAATCAACACCCATATTATCAAAATAAGGCAAGTTACACCACTTGTTCATAACTTTTGTCCCAGTTTTGATTCTATGCATGTGATCTTCAAAATTTTGTAGTATGCATGCGTAGGATGTTCTAGTAGAATTTTTTTCCTTAGTATTATTTTGCAAGTGCGATGATTTTGTAGTATGCCATGAGTAGCTCTATACTTAAGATTTACCCTCCTAATAGGTTCCCCTGTTTTGCTAAGTATTGCTTGCTATGCTATATATATGTAAAGTACCGTTGGGGGGTTCGAAAGACAATGAATTTTTCTAAGTACAAAGGCTCTCTTGAGCAAACTTTTCTTCTCAAATCCACTTCAAAATAAAACTAAGTTTTCTTCTGGGAGGAATGGTTGTCGGGACAACGAGTGAGATTTTGGTGGAGGACGGCCGCCTAGGAATCTAAGAAGTCTGCCATGTTTCAGAAATCAGAAGCTTCCAGTGCAACCACAATACATATGGGCTCTGTCTTGGCCTAGTACTTAGTGGGAAACCTCACCTGGGTACCAACATTTGGAGGTTCTTGGCACGGTTGGATCCAGAATGTAGAGGGCCTTCTAAGGGAAAGCCTCGCCATGGTCTTGTCTGTAAAAGGACTTGATCGTGGATTATGGGTAAAGTGCACAAACTCTCGAGAGTATTGCAATCTGATCGATCAGCCGTGTTCACGGAAACAGAACAACACTGAGCATCTAAAGGATGGAGCCTCTGAAGGATCTTCCTCTCTCTTTTCTAAACAAAGTTTTGAAACCCCATGGCGTGAGTAATATCGCCAATGGGTGGGATTTTGGGAACTTGGTGCGTAATATCCAAGTGTCACTTGGTGAGTAATATCCAAGTGTTTGGTTGTTTGGACACTTGGTGATAATATCCTCGTGTGCCATTCGACCCTATTTTATCTAAGAAAATGTTTACAAAGTAAGGTAAAACTCTCTCTCCCTTTTCTCTCCATACTTAGTGAAAATTATCTTTATGCAAATGAACTCCAAAGCCTAAACTAGCCTTGCATGTAGAGTTAGTCTTTCCTTCCTTGGTGTAATTTGCCAATACATTCAAAGTATTGACCCAACTTGTTGGCTGCACGTTTCATGTGCAGAATTTCGGAGATCGTTGAAAGGTGTGCTAGGATCGCGGGTCTGCACTCAACCTGCATGTGGCATTGATGGGACTCGTGTTGTATATTTTTCGCTTTTGTTGTAATAATGTAAACTCTGGATTATTCGATTCATGTAATAAAGACTTGTGTTCTACATGATATTTCATCGAGTGTGAGTGCTAGCTATTGATCCGGGGACTAGCATGTTAATCACAGGGACTTAGGATCCTTACCGATCCGAGGTCGCTACATGTAGAGAGTTACAATGCTTCAGAAAAGTTATTTAGCTGCATGATGGAAAAGAACAGCTCCATTAGTGAGCACGTACTCAAGATGTCGGGGTACACCAATAAGCTTGTGTCCTTGGGAATATCGATCCCCATTGACTTAGGCATACATCATTTTCTCCAATCTCTGCCACCTAGATACAAGAGCTTTGTGATGAACTATAACATGGAGGGCATGAAGAAATCTCTCCCCGAGCTTCTGTCAATGCTTAAGACTGCAGAGGTGAAAATCAAGAAGGAACATCAAGTGTTGATGATCAATAAGATCACCGGATTCAAGAAAGACAGGAAGGGTAAATAGAAGGGAAAGAAGGTTGGCAAACCGGTTGTTGTTCCTAAAAATAAATCCCGAGTTGACCCTAAGTATGATACCGAGTGCTATTATTGCAAGGGGACTGGCCACTAGAAGCACAACTGCCCCAAGTATTTGGAAGACAAGACGGCCGGCAAGGCAAATAAAGGTATATACGATATGCATGTTATTGATGTGTACTTGACTAGTACTCGCAGTAGCGCCTGGGTATTTGATACCAGATTGGTTGCTAATATTTGTAACTGGAATTAGGGGTTGCGGAACAAGCGACCGCTAGCAAGGGGTGAGGTTAAGATGCGTGTCAGCAATATATCAAGCATTGATGTTATCGCCGTCAGAACGCTACCTCTACACTTACCATCGGGATTAGTTATGAACTTGAATAATTGTTATCTGGTCCTAGCACTGAGCATGAACATTGTATTCGGATCATGTTTGATGCGCAGTGGTTATTCATTTAAATCTGAAAACAATGGTTGTTCGATTTATATGAATGATATCTTTTATGGTCATGCATCGATGATGAATGGTTTATTTCTATTGGATCTCAATAATAGTGTTACACATATTCATAATGTTGATGCTAAAAGGATTAAACTTAATGATAATATATCGACATATATGTGGCACTGCCGTCTAGGTCATATTGGTGTTAAACGCATGAAGAAGCTCCATTCGGATGGACTTTTTGAATCACTTGATTTTGAATCATGTGATACATGTGAGCCATGCCTTATGGGCAAGATGACTAGAACGCCGTTTTCCGGTTCAATGGAACGGTCGACAGATTTATTGGAAATCATACACTCTGATGTGTGTGGTCTAATGAGTGTGTCGGCGCGAGGTGGATATCATTATTTTGTTACTTCAATGGATGATTTGAGTAGATACGGTTATATCTACTTAATGAAACATAAGTCTGAAACCTTTGAGAAATTCAAGGAATTTCAGAATGAAGTGGAAAATCATCATAATAGAAAGATCAAATTTCTACGGTCTGACCGTGGAGGTGAGTATCTAAGTTACGAGTTTAGCAGACATATGAAAGAGTGTGGAATAGTTTCACAACTCACACCTGCCGGAACACCACAGCGAAATGGTGTGTCGAAACATCGTAATCATACTTTACTAGATATGGTTCGATCTATGATGTATCTAACGGACTTGCCACTTCCATTTTGGGGTTATGCACTAGAAACTGATGCATTCACTTTAAATCGGGCACCATCTAAATCGGTTGAAGATGACCAGGAGGAGGAAACCATTGCATACAGATGGCCTCTCTCTCTACTCTCCTTTCCCCCACGGCGGCGGGTTGCTCCAATGATCTTTGCTCCTCGGCAGGTAGATGGAGGGCCATTTTTAGGGAAGCTCGGGGTGATGTGTTGTTCTCACGTCATTTTGGTTCGATCGCGTGCGATGAATCCGGGAAATTATCGTTGCTGGATGAATCAGATCGGGTTTTGGTGATTTGGATCCCTACCGTGGATGTCACATTTGGTACACGGTTGGTGCATGGGGGTTGGCACGTCATTGTGGGGCCGGCGGTTGCGGCATGTGGTCTGCAGTTTGGTATTACCGGTATGCCGCCCTACATCCGTGCGTGTCGGGTGATACAGATTAGTAGTGCGAGAAGGCGAGCGGCCGCTTAACGGTGAGCCGACAGTGGAGGAGGGCCACCTAATAGTTGGGTGCAAGGATACTAGTCTGCCATCGAGGGATCACGTCCAGTCAGTTTCCCCCTCTCCCATTCTCATCAACCCTAGATCGATATTGGGTTCGACATCTTTCTCCCCGAAAAATCCTAGATCCCGTGAAGTGTGCAAGGTTGTTTTCGTTCGTAGTCCTCCGGTTTTTCGTCCTTCGTATCCAAGGGTGGTTTATCTTGTGGGGTGGAGTGGTGTTCATTCGGGTGATCGGAGATCGTTTGCTCAAGTGGTGGTGGAGCCAGTCATGGATAGGCGTTTTCATGGTGGCCACAGATCTCTTCCTCGTCCCCCATTTCGGCCTGCTCCGTATGAGAACAGGTCGAGATTTTGGTACGAGCAAGGAAGGAAACCGGTTGAGCGCAGGGTGTTGGATGAGAATCGCCGTGAAGGAGAGTGGATCCATGAGCAGGAGCATCACCGTGATGATGAGCAGCGGTGGGAGACAAGACGCAGGGAAGATGAGCGAAGGCAGGCGGAAAATGAAGAAAGGTTGGAGGATCACTGTTGGGAAGCTCTGGCTCGTGACAGGGCTCTGGCGGAGGCGCGTCATCGTGAGGCTGATCAGGATCAGAATCATGTTCGATGGAGTCATTGCCCGGAGATGCAACATGGTTCAGGATTCTGACTCTACTGCTTATTCGTTTTCGGGGAGATCAGGTAACTCTGCTGAGAACCCTAGGAGGGGGAGCCGGTTTTTGCTCGTATAGTGGAACAAGAAATTGTCTCTAGAACTACTATGATTCCTAGTGTTCCTATTAGTCATCTTGTTACTCTGATGAACACATCTGTTTCAAATTCAGTCAATGTGCCTACTGGAGTTGGTAATCCTGTGAGTGCTTCGCCCATTACTGTTGTCAGTCAATCTGATGTTGTCGCCACTACTCTGGTGGGGTCCTCTGTACCTCCTCCATCAGTTGGTGTGACTGGAAATGTGAATTTCAATACTGAGATAGTTAGTTTGCAGTTGCCTGATACAGTACAAGGAATACAGGAGTGTGACAATTGTGGAAGGAACCATAACATTTTGGTCTGTCAAGAGAAGAAACCTTGGGAGTATGTCCCTTTGTTTTTTGGCAGTACTGATTTTGATCAAGGTTTTCATTCTATTCCTGTGGTTGAGTCTACATTTCAATCCATGGAACAACTACACTATGCTCATATCAGTGTGGTTAGAGGTGATGTAACAGGAAAAGATCTTGAGAAAGAGTTTCAAATGTGGGCTAATGCCATTGGTTCTGGGTGGAGGTTTAATGCAAGAGCTATAAATGATGTTGAATTCTTGATGAGATTTCCATCTGCCAGGTCTATTGATGACTTTCACTTTGGTAAAGTGTTCATGAAGACAAATCCTGTTGCTGTGATTCAGTTGTCCAAGTGGAATGGTGATCTGGAGCCTGTGGAGTGGCTAGAAGAGGCTTGGTTCAGAATTTTTGGGATCCCTATGAAGTACAAGGAGAAATCAACTGTCTTTTATGTGGCATCTCTGGTTGGTAAACCTCTGTCCTTGGACAGGAACATTTTTAGGAATCTGGCTTATGTAAGAGTGAAAATTGCTTGTTTGGATGTGATCTTGGTGCCTAATACTAGGAGGGGGGAGATGCAAGGTGGTATATATGAATTTAAATATACCAGGGGGATCTTTACTCCTGATGCAGTGCCCACTGTTCCTGTGTCTATGGGAGTGGATGGGCAAGCTGGTGATAATGAGGAAGATAGGAGGAATGAGGAAACTGTTAGGCAGAATAGGCGTGCTGCTGATGGTGGGAATTAGACTTTTGCTGGCACTTCTGGTGGAGCTGGTGGTGGAAATGGTGGACATCAGCCCCTGCTAGTTCTGTTTTGGACAAAGGGAAAATTTTGGTGGTGGATCAGGAAGATTATGGTGGCATGTCTTTTGGGACAGGATGGCTAATATTTGAGCTAGCTCTGGTGGTGGTGCTAACAATGGTGGAATTGTTATTAGGGGGAATACTGATGGTGGAAATACTGTTGTGGAGAATAACCAGAGTAGAGAGGGAGCTATACAGTCACGGGGGCTTGGTAGGCAGCATGATAGTGTCCAGAGAGAGGTTGTGGGTCATGTAGATGGTTTGGGAGATGTGCACATGGAAGTTATTCAGAATCTAGCTCTTCCAGTGATTGGTGATGTGATTAATCCTCCTATTGCTGGTGGTCCTCAAAGATTTGAGGATTTTATCAGTAATTTGCTGAAGGATAAAGGTAGTGATAAGTACTATGAGATCAAGAAGCAGTATGGATACCTACTTAATGATGGAAATGTGCAAGATGATGTTGATATGCAAGGCATTGAGGAAGATTCTCCTGGTGAGTCCTTTGGATCATCTACTGATAGTGGTGGAGGTGATGAGGAAAGATCTGTGAAGGAAGATACACATGCTGTGAATATGGAAATTCAGGTTAATCATCAGGAGCAAGAAGTGGTGGCTGTGGGATCCTCTCATCCTGAGGTTATTTCTACTCTACATAGTGTGGAGTCTCAAACTGATGGGGTGTCTAATGCTGGTGGAGGGGAAGAACAACTAGTGAGGATGAGCTCAAGGATTGTTGATCAGGGGGGCATTATGAGTATGGAGGAAAGGCATCTTTCTCAACACACTACTAGAGATTTAGAAGGTACAAACTTAACTTCTTATAATTCCTTTGCAGTTTTAGATGATGATTATATCATTAGTAGAGCTTTGGAGATGGGGATTGATGTTGCCTCTATCTCTTTAGAACATGTTAATTCTTTAAAAGATTTAGAAATTGCTAGCCATAGCATAAATGATAGAAAACAGGGTGAGGCTAAAGAATGTGTGGATCAGAGTGAGAAGGATTTATTTCTTGACTAGAACAAGGACGATAGTGATGAAGGGGAATTTACTCCTGTTGTTTCTAGGAGGAATAGGAAAAAGTTGAAAACTATTTCTTGTGGGAAGAAAAAGAAGTTAAATGATGCTGCTGTGAAGGTTCACAACTATCACCCTATGAGTGGTGTTGTGACTGGACAAAGGGAAAGAAGAACTGTATTATGGTAGGTGCTATTTTGAATTTTAGAGGTGTGGGGAAGAAAAGGGTGAGTTCTTATTTGTGTGATCTGTTAAGGAAAGAAAGGTTAGATTTTATTGGTTTGCAAGAAACTATCAACAAAGATTATTCTCCTGAATTTTTTAGGAATAAATTTTCTTGGAGTTTGTTGCCTTCTGTGGGAAGATTTGGGGGTATTCTAGGGGGCCTACGTTCCTCCAGATTGGTCAAGAATGGTGTTTCTGTGGGCAGGTTTCATGTTAAGCAGAAAGTTTTTGATGTCAAGAAGCAGATCCAGTGGCATTTGGTGGTGGTCTATGGTGCTGCTCAGGAGGAAAACAAGGAGGATATTTTGGTGGAATTAGCTGAAGTTTGTCAGGACCAGTCAATTCCTTTACTGGTGGGGGTGATTTTAATGTGATTCGTTTTGTTTCTAAGAAAAATAAGGGCCATTCTTTGAGCAAATGGAGTCGCATGTTTAATTCTATTATCAATACTTATGGTCTGAGACAAATTCAGATGTATGGGGGCAGTTTACCTGGTCTAATAATCAGGAAATTCCTACTCTTGAGAAACTTAATAGGATCTTTGTCTGCAAAAAATGGGAGAAGTTATTTCCTCTCACCACAGTGCATAAGTTGACTAGAGAGGTTTTTGATCATAGTCCTTTAATTCTGGACACTATGGAAGGACAAGAAGGTGGTAGTAAGGATTTTAGGTTTGAGAAAAATTGGTTGCAGAATGTTGAGTTTTTGCCTAGAGTTGGGAAAGCATGGATAAAACATGTTAGGGGGAAGAACAACCTTGATAGTTTGCAGAAAAAATTGAAAAATGTCAGGAATGATCTGAAAGGTTGGGGTGTTCATGTTAGGGGGGTTGAGAAGAAAAATAAAAGGACTAGTGGAAAAATTGCAGGATCTGGAAGCTGTAGAAGAATTAATATTACTCAATGCAGAACAATTGAAAAGGAAATCATCAATTCAGAAAGAATTAATGGAGATTTATGAGAATGAGGATAAATTTTGGCAGCAAAGGTCAAGGGAACATTGGCTGCTGAGAGGTGACAATAACACTGAGTATTTTCACAAGATTGCTAATGGGGTGAGGAGGAAGAAAATGATCTTTTCTATGAAAGATGGGGGTATAGAGATTCAGGGGACACATGATTTGTTGTTGCATGCTACTGCTTATTACAAAAATCTGTTTGGTCCTGCTGGAGGTTCTTCTGTCAAACATGCTGATGATAATTGGAATGCTTGGGAGAAACTTGATGATGGTGAGATATGATGGGTGTGCCTTTTAGTGAGAAAGAGGTTAAGGAGGTTATTGATCAGATGGAAAAAAATAAAGTAGATGGTCCTGATGGGATTCCTATTGAATTCTATCAACATTGTTGGTCCATCATCAAGGATGATGTTATGGCTGTGTTTTGGGATTTTTATGCACATAAGATAGATTTGAGCAGTATCAATTTTAGAATAATTACTCTGATACCAAAAAGTGATGATGCTGATTGTATTCAGAAGTATAGACCCATATGTTTGCTCTAGGTCCTGTTCAAGATTTTCACAAAAAACGTTGATAGTGAGAACTAAACTAGTTATGGGGAAGCTGATTGATACTTGTCGAACTACTTTTATTAAAGGGAGGTTTATTGCTGATGGAGTTACTCTATTACATGAAATTTTGAAAGAATCAAAGATCCAGAAACAACAGGGAGTAATCTTGAAAATTGACTTTGAAAAGGCCTATGAAAAAGTCAACTGAGATTTTTTGTTTTACTGTTGTAAACATAAAGGTTTCAATGAGGACTGGTTGATTTGGTTTAAAAGTGCTGTGACTCAAGGCACTCTCAGTGTTAAAGTGAATGCGAAGTTGGTCCATATTTTGATAGTTTTAAGGGGGTAGGCAAGGGGGTCCTTTTTCTCCTTTCTTGTTTAATCTTGCTGGGGAATGTTTGGCAAAGATGGTTTTGAATGCTCAAGTGAGTAGTTTGTTCACTGGGCTGGTTGATAATTTGTTTGAAAAAGGGATTGCTATTCTGCAGTATGCTGATGATACTATTTTTTTCATTAAACATGAGGTTGAAGCAGCCAGAAACTTGAAATTGTTACTTTATCTATTTGAATCCATGTCTAGTCTCAAGATTAATTTTGAGAAAAGTGAGGTGATGATGGTTTTAGAGGATGGGATAAGCTTTTTACTTATGCAGATCTCTTTCATTGTCAGAAAGGTAGATGGCCTATTAAGTATCTGGGGCTACCTGTTTGTAGAAGAAGATGCACAGTGGCTAAGATGAGTTTTATTAGGGAAAGATTGAAGAAGAAATTAGATGGATGGATGGGAGGGGCTTTGTCTCTAGGGGGCAGGCATGTCACAATTACTGCTTGTATGTCCAGTGTGGCTGTTTATCCCATGTCTATGTTTCTTTCGCACAAATCAAATGTTGAGGTAGTGGAAAAGCATACTAGTGCTTTATTCTGGTATGGCAGGGTAGGTAAAAGAAAGTATCATTTGGTGAACTGGAAATTTGTTTGCAGGCTAAGAAATAAAGGTGGTTTGGGAATCAAGAACATTAGACTATTTAATATTACCTTGATTTGTAAGTGGTGGTGAAGGCTTGAGGCTGAAGAGGTCCCTTGGCAAGTTTTTGTGAGGAAAAAATATATGAAAAAAGGGGGATTAGTGCTGTGAAACACAAATAGAGTGATTCTCCATGTTGGGCTAATCTGGTAAAAATTAAAGATCTTTATTTGGCAGGCAGGAGAATGAAAGTGGGGGATGGGAAATTGACTGATTTTTGGCATGATGCCTGGTGTTTAGATGTTCCTCTGAAAGTTAAATTTCCTAGGTTGTTTGATGTTTGTCAGAATCAAGTGGTTACTGTTGCTGATATGGCTGAGAAAAGGTGGAGATGTTATTTTAGGAGATGGTTGAATGCTGATGGTATGAACCAATATAATCAGCTGAGAGGATTGGTGGGTGGAGTGGTACTTACCCAAGACAAAGATCAGCATGTTTGGATGTGGAATAAATATGGCAAATTCTTAGTCAGATCCATGTACTCTCATCATTCTAATGTTGGGGTTGATAGGATCTTTAAGCATCTGTGGGTAGCAAAAATCCCTTTGAAGATTAAAATTTGGCTGTGATTGATATGGCATAATGCAATTCTCACTAAAGATAACATGAAAAGGAAGAACTGGGAAGGGGATTCTACATGCAGATTTTGCCGACAGGAGGAAACAATTGGGCACTTGTTATTTTCATGTGTGGCTGCTAAGTATGTGTGGGGTGTTGTGGCTAAGTCAGTTGGTGCTAAAAATAGGCCTGGGTCCTTTTCTTAGTATTTCTGGTGGGTTCCTAAATTCCTGGGGGCCAGTCAAAATGTGCAGAATACGGCATTGGCATCGATTTGCTGGGCCATTTGGAATCTTAGGAACAGAGCCTATTTTGAAAAAAAACTTATTAACTCTCCAGTTGATTTGGTTATATATGCATGTGTTTTCATTCGATATTGGGCAGGTTTGCATGGGGAAGAAGAGCAGGAGATGTTACGTGCTGGGGCTGATGTGTTGCAGCAGAATGCCTTAATTGATGCTGCGGCAATGGATGTTGCTCCTGTGCCTTTCTCGAGACTTCCGGTGATTCCTCATGATCAAAAAAATGTAGCAAGTGGTTTGAAGAAAGAGGAGTGAAAGAGGAAGAATGTGGTGGTGATGAAAAAATTTCGAGGACCTCCTATTATGGTTGTGTTGTTTGCTTTGCCTGAACCTTTTCACTAGCCTATGGGCGGTGTTCTTGCGTCTCCATCCACCTTTCTCTTTGTTCTTTTGTTTGAAAGCTTGTAATAAGGTGACGAACCGATGGATCTTCTAGATTGATCAGACAACAACTTGTGTGGTTTTGTTTCTGATCCATTTTATGATGATAGTGGAACTCGATCACTATGTTATGGGGATTGTATGGAAAAAATATAAATCCGTTGAAAAGACACGGTATGAATTGTGGTTTGGAAACATACCTAAGTTGTCATTTCTTAAAGTTTGGGGATGCGATGTTTATGTGAAGAAACTTCAACCGGATAAACTCGAACCCAAAGCGGAAAAATGCGTCTTCATAGGATACCCCTAAGGAAACTACTGGGTATTCCTTCTATGACATATCGGAGGGCAAGGTTTTCGTTACCAAGAATGGATCCTTTCTAGAGAAAGATTTTCTCGCGAAAGGTGTGTGTAGTTGGAAGGTAGAACTCAAAGAGGTTGTAGAACCTTCTCTTCATAATATGGAGAGTAGCGCAGCGCCGGAAGCCGTTCTGGAGTTGACTTCACCAAATGAAGAGGGAACTAATGATAATGATCATGAAGCTCCAAAAGAGAATACTACCAAATATCGCAGGTCTAGAAGGACGCGTGAGGCTCCCGAGCTGTACAGAAATTCTGTTATGAATTTCATGGAGGATGAAATTGATGACCCTGCGATGTATGAAGAAGGAATGATGAGCCCGGATTCCAACAAATGGCTAGAAGCCATGAAATCCGAGATGGAATCCATGTATGAAAACCAGGTTTGGACCTTGGTGGACTTACCTCACGACCGTGGATAATAAATGGAATGGAAAACTGATGCTGATGGTAATATAACCGTCTATAAAGCTCGACTAGTCGCAAAAAGGTTTCGACAAATTCAAGGAGTTCACTACGATGAGACATTCTCTCACGTAGGGATGCTAAAGTCAGTTAGGATTATGTTAGCAATTGCTGCATATTTCGACTATGAGATATGGCAGATGGATGTCAAAACTGCATTCCTCAAAGGCAACATTGAAGAAGAGTTGTATATGGTACAACCAAAAGGTTTTGTCAATCCTAAGGATGCTGACAAGGATGTAAGCTTCAGCGATCCATATATGGACTAAAGCAAGCATCCTCGAGTTGGAATCTCTTCTTTGATGAGGTGATCAAAGAGTTTGGATTTATCCAAACTTATGGAGAGTCTTGTATTTACAAGAAAGTGAGTGGGAGCGATGTGGAATTTCTGATATTATATGTGGATGACATATTATTGATCGGAAATGATATAGATCTTTTAAACAGTGTTAAAAGTTATCTAAACAACAAATTTTCAATGAAGGACCTATGTGAAGCGTCATGCATATTAGGCATTAAGATCTATAGGGATAGATCTAGGCGCCTAATAGGGCTATCGCAAAGTACATACCTTGATAGGATTTTAAAGAAATTTAAAAGGGACGGAAGTACGAAAGGGTTCTTACCTATGTTGCAAGGCAAGACATTGAGTAAGACTCAAAGTCCGGCTATGGCGGAAGAAAGAGAGATAATGGACAAAGTCCCCTATGCTTCAGCCATAGGCTCTATAATGTACGCCATGCTATCTACAAGACCGGATGTGGCACATGCTATTAGTTTAACTAGTATATACCAATCTAATCCAGGATCGAAACACTGGATAGAGGTCAAGAATATCCTTAAGTACTTAAGAAGAACTAACGATATGTTTCTCGTGTACGAAGGTGAAGAAGAGTTTGTCGCTAAGTGTTATGTCGACACTAGCTTCGACACCGATCCGGATGACTCTAAGTCTCAATCCTAATACATATTTCTCATGAATGGTGGAGCGGTTAGTTGGAGGAGTTCCAAACAACCCGTGGTGGCAGGATCAACAATGGAGGCCGAATATGTTGCTGCTTCGGAAGCGGCTCAGGAAGCAGTTTGGATGAAGGAATTCATAAGCAAACTAGGTGTGGTTGCGAGCGCGTTGGACCCAATGGTGATATATTGTGACAACAACGGAGCCATAGCCAATTCCAAAAAACCAAGGTCTCACAAGAATTCCAAGCATATTAAGCGCCGGTTTCACTCCATCCGCGAGCATGTCAAGGATCGAGATATAAGGATTTGTAAAGTACACACGGATCTCAATGTAGCAGATCCATTGACTAAGACTCTCCCTAGAACAAAACATGATCAACACCATAACTCTATGGGTGTTAGATTTATCACTATGTTACTAGATTATTATCTCTAGTGCAAGTGGGAGGCTGAAGGGAATATTCCCTGAGAGGCAATAATAAAGTGGTTATTATGTATATTCCAAGTATATGATAGATTTTTATTTTGCATGCTATAATTGTATTAATACGGAAACGTTAATACATGTGTGTTTAATAAACAAAATAGAAAGTTCCTAGTTATGCCTCTCTTATAAACTAGCTCGTTGATTAACAAGATGATCAAGGTTTCTTGATCATGGACATTGGATGTTGTTAACAACGAGGTCACAACATTATTGGAATGGTGTGATGAACATTCATCCGAAGTATAGCATTACGATCAAAGTCATAGAGTGTATATTGCTATAACATCATACGAAGTAATCCTAATCTTTGGATCATGAGATCATGTCAATCACTAACACTAGAAGAGTATCTTGATAACATCAAAAGTCACACCATAACAGGGTGATTATAAAGATGGGTTCAGTGATACTAAAGTGTTATGTTGATGCCCATTGATCAAGAGTGGAATTTGTTCATCCCTATGACAGATGGATATACTTTGGGCCCTCTCGGTGATATCACATTGGTTAGCTTGCAAGCATGTGATTTTATCACTAGAATGTTATATCACGGGAAGGAGAAAAGAGTATATGTCAGTAATAAGATCAAACTAGGTATGAATATACCGATGATCGAATTTCGGAGAAGTAAGATATCGCGAGACGAAGGGATTAAGATTCTAGCGTAAAAGGTTTTCACGATCACAGGAAAGTCATCGTTGAATGTGTGGGAGTCAGTATGGATCTCCAGGTCTCGCTTTTGATTATTGATCTGAGAGGGTGAAAGAACATTTCATAATACCTAGTGTTTTGTGTGTTAGATAAAAATATCAAGGATTATTTAATGTGTGTTGAAGTCCTGCAGATATCTATCTTGAAAAAGGAAAAGAAATTGCTTTTGGGGGGCGGATAATCCGCCCCACCCCATTTCCAGAAGGGCACAACCCCTAGAGAGGGGGCGGAGTTTTGGCCGGATTTTCCGGCCAGGCTGGATAGTCCGCCCCCTCGAGGAATTTCTTCAAATCAAGACCTACATCGCTCTCTGTATGGGGGGCGGAGTTTCCCCCGGACTTTCCGGCTCTGGGGCGGATTTTCTCCCCCCTTCGAGAAATTTCATCAAGACAAGACCTGCGTTGCTCTCTATATGGTGGGCGGATTTTTCCCCGATGTTTCCTTCCTGGGGGCAGATTTTTTCCCCAGGGCGGATAGTCCGCCCCAAAGGGGGGCGGATAATCCTCCCCCAAATTTCTCGAATGGAAAGATGTGGGTAGGGGGTATTTAAGCCTGTCTTCCCCCTCCTACCAGAACTGTTGATTCATTCAAAAAAGTCAGGATATGTTCATCATCCTTCAACCAGGATAGCTCCACCTTCATCCAGCCAAAGGCCCCGTCCCTTGGGGAATCGAAGGAGGAGAACTCGATCTTTAACTACTGCAATCAAGCGCTTCATCTCCTCTCCATTCATTTGGAGAATCACCGATCTAATATTTCTTACAAATATCTGGATCCTTGCTTTTGTTTATATTTATAAACCTTGTTCTTGTGACAGCTTGTTGTCATTACGGGAGCCCCCAATTTAGTTGTGGGTGTGTGCTCCGGTAGAGTTGTAAAGGCACCGGTTCACGCCTCGAAGGGTACCAATAGTGGAGAAGGTGGATCGGGCCTTTCGTGGCAAGATCCATCAGAGAATAGTGTGAGGCCTATTGTGGCGTGGTGGTCTTAGAACCGCGCACCCCTCCAATGCAGATGTACTTCCCTTTTAACAAGGAAGGGACTGCGGTAAAACAAATCCCTGTGTCTCCGTGTGCTCCACTATGGTTTCCTCGCTCCTCCCTTTACGTGCTTAGTAGCTAGGTTTCCATATATGGAAATTCTCGTAGTTTCATATCTAGAGAATTTACTTTGTGTCAAGCCTAAAATTGAAAAAGAACTAAAAATTGAGTGGAACCTATTCACCCCCCCTCTAGGTGCCCATATGATCCATTTCAATTGGTATCAGAGCCACGGTTCTTAATTCGGGCTTAACCGCCTAAGAGAAGTATGGGTTCCAAGGGAGATGGGAGTGATGCTCCGGAGGTAGTCACCATGAACGATCTCAAGATGTTGGAAACAATATTGGTAAGTTCAATGGAGGCTAAGATGGAAGAGATGCGTCAATTGATAATGCGTCTCTCCACATCTGCAACATCACCTCCATCTACCTCTAAGGCTACCACTCCGCAATCCAAGGAAACGGGTAAAACCGATTCCAACGATAACGAAGTGGTTGGTGATGGCACTAGCAAGAGCTCCTACTCGAAAAAGGATAGTGGTAAGGAAGGATACAATGAGGTTCCTCATGTGTATTCTCCCGATCCACCTATCACTCACCCACATATACATAATAGGGGTGATCCACCCAAACTTTCAGCATCTACTTTTAATCAATGTCAATTTTTGATGAAGTCTCATATGTGTAGCTCCTCCATGGAGTTGTGGAAAATCATAGATAATGGTCTTCATGTTGGAGACCCCCACAACCTAACAAGAAGAGAGGTTGTTGATAGTTAACTCAACGCTACATCTCTACACATGATCAAGCTTGTTGTGGGTGATAAATACATGCCACACATTCAGCATCTTAGTACATCTAAGGAAGCTTGGGATGCCCTCACCGAGCTCTTCATTGGAAATGAAAGTATGAGAAGGAATAGATATGATGCTTTGAGAAATGAAGCTGAAGGATTTTATATGTTGGATGGGGAAGACCACGAGGACATGTATAGGAGGCTCGAGTCAATAGCCACCACTTTTAGGAATCATGGTTCCTCTCATGTTTATGATGCGTGGATCAAGAGCAAGTATTTCAGTGCTCTTATGCCATTTGAGCCCACACATTTTAAGAGTCTCCAAGGAAGGCATAATTACAACCTTATGACATCCAATGAGGTAATGCAAGAAATGGCAGCTTTCAAAGTGGCTGCCAAGAATACAAGTGTGGGGATGCAAAAGGGGGTCAACGCGGCCTTGAATACAAGTGTGGCTGATCATGATGAAGATGACATAGTAGGTATGGATTGTCACGAGGATGTAAAAAGAATTCATGGACAATACATGGCCTTCTATGCTAGAAACTTTTGGAAGGATCCAGCCAAGGCCAAATCTAAACTAGAACGCAAGAGTGGAACTTATGGAAGAAAGGAAAACGGTCCCAAGCTGATAACTTGTTTCAACTGTGGAGACCGGCTGCACTTTGTAGCCAAGTGTTCGTATCAATGTAGGGAAGATAATGGAGGAAGACTCATTCTCAAGGAAAAGTCAAAGGCTCCACGCAAGAAACAATTTGTAAAGAAGAATGGTCCTTTCAAGAAGCAACCAAAGATTGTTCTAGTGGCTCAAGATGAATATTCTTCGGGAAGTGAAGATGAAGACGAGGATGATAGCTCTTGAGAGGTGGCTGCTATAGCCACCACATCTACACCAACATCTCTCTTCGACTCTCCGAATGAAAACGTCATCAACAAGAACGCTACTTGTCTCATGGCATGAGCTTCCGAGGTATCAACTTCTAACACTTCTTTTCCTAAGGCTATGATTGACATTGATGATCCAACTAGTCTTAAGGTTAAAGAAGAGATTATTGCTTTGGACTATTTCTTCACTAACTTGCAAGGTGAGCACAAAATACATTTTGAGGCTCTTATGGACCAGCTGGCCCAGAATGAAGTGCTCCTTGAAGAAAAGGGCAGAATTGAAAGGGAAGATGGAATGTAAATTGTGTCCTTGAAAAATGCTCTCTCGAAGAAGAAGAGGTTCGGGCTTCTCTTGAAGAGAGGCTTGAGACTATTGAGGATTCACATGAAGAAATGGTGGAAAATCTTGTTAAGGAGCGTGACAATGCAGTTGCCAAAGCAAAGAAGTTAAAGAAAGAAAAGATTCACTTTGGGGCTTCTCATGCTAGACTCTCCGAGGAATTGGAGAAACTTGAGATCGCTCACAAGGTGTTGAAAAGTGAATTCTCCATTCTAAATGAGTCACATGATCAGCTCCAAAGTCGATTGACCAAGTATGATGTTCATAGCACATCGAAATCAACCTATATTCACAAAGAAAAAGCTAGTGTGGAAGAAGGGCACCACTCCCAAAGATAAGAGTGTAATTGATGACGTACTTGGCAAGCAAATGTCAAATCTTGATAAAGAGGGACTTGGATATGTCACCAAGTCCAAGAAGAATAAGAAGAAGAAGAAGAACAAGGGTGAACAATCAAAGACAAGCACCGCTGAGAAGAATGTCACAAAAGACAAAACTAACAATATTGGTTTTGTAGGGTCTCACAATCCAAATTACGAACTCTTTTGTAATTATTATGGTGATGTTTATGCTTATTATGTTGGTCCTTTTGATGAATATGTTTCTTGGTCTATTTGGGTTCCAAAGACCCTTGTTACTAACATGAGAGGACCCATTGAAAAATGGGTACCTAAAACCAAGAAGTAATTCTCTTGCAGAGCTATGCTTCCGGTGGGTCTAAATGGGTGTTGGATAGTGGATGCACTAGTCATATGACTGGAAGCAAGGAGATCATCAAGGAGATGCGACCCAATCATGACAATATTACAGTCTCCTATGGTGATAAGTCTAAATCTCGGGTATTGGGTCTTGGAAAGGTTGTGGTCGCCCACGATATCTCTCTCGTGGACGTCATGCTTGTTGAGACCCTCGGTTACAACCTTCTCTCTATGCGTGCCCTTGGTAAGATGGGTTTTGCTGTTTTCATTGATGATGATTTGGTGGTACTCTTGTGGAGCAAGTCTCTAAAGGTCGCTTTCGTTGGGTACGTCGAAAATGACCTGTATGTGGTGGACTTTTCGGGCAAAACCACTTCGGGTCCGATGTGCCTATTCGAAAAGGCCAATGTGGGCTGGCTATGGTATCGCTATTTAGCCCATGTCAACATGAGAACATTGCAAATTCTTCACAAGGGTGGCCACATCCTTGGACTAAAAGACAATGTTTCCTTTGCCAAAGATCGTGTTTGCAGGGCTTGTGTTGAAGGAAAAATGCATGACTCTCCCCATAAGAGGAAGACCATTGTTTCTTCTAAAAGAATTTTGGAATTACTTCATGTGGACCTATTCGATCCTCCATCTCATGCTAGTCTCGGTGGGAAGAAGTATTGCTTGGTCATAGTCGATGATTACTAAATATACACATGGGTCTATTTCTTCAAGCTAAAGAGTGAGACTCAACAAACGGTCATTGACTTCTCCATGAGGTTCAACGTCAACACAATGTTCCCATCTTGGCAATCAGAACTGACAATGGCTCCGAGTTCAAGAACTACACCTTGAATGAGTTTCTAAGTGAAGAGGGGATAAGACATCAATATTCCACTACGTATACCCCTCAACAGAATGGTGTAGACGAGAGGAAGAACCACACTTTGATGGATATGGCTAGATCAATGTTGGCTGAATTCAAGTCTCCTTAAAACATTTGGGCTGAAGCCATATCCACCGCCGGTCACTCATCAAATCGGCTCTACCTCCGCAAGATCTTGGACAAGACTCCATATGAAATACTCACTAGTAACAAGCCAAACATTTCGTACTTCCGGGTATTCGGTTGTAAGTTTTTCTTTCTTATAAAAGGTGTCCGTTTGTCCAAATTTGAGTCCAAGACTTTAGAAGGTATTTTTGTTGGTTACGGTGTCGAATCCCACACTTATAGAATCTACAACAAGCTCTCCCGAATTGTTGTGGAATCTTGTAGTGTGGAATTCGATGAAAATGATGGCTCCCATGTGGGGAATGTTGATGTTTGTGATGCAGATGCTGAAATACCCCAGGATGCCATAAGAAGAATGGGTGTGGGATTTTTCCTCCCCATTGAGGAACCCCTTGTGGAAGATCGGGAAGGACAATGCTCCACTCAAGTGGAGCCCTCATCTACACAAGATCAACAAGACCCTATTACTGGAGAAACCTCTGCACCAACATCGCAACCTGCTAAAGATCATCATTCTTCTGGGAAAAATGGTAGTTCCAAGACGGACTATCCGCCCCCTCCAAGGGGCGGACAGTCTGCCCCTGGCACTCCAACACGGCCCATGGGACTAGAAGAAGAATAAAACGGCCAAGAAAATTCCAGGCCGGATTATCCGACACCAAGGGGCGGATTATCCGGCCCTGGAACTCCCAGCTCTATCAGGCATTCACAGGAAGAGGAAGTTGCAGCCACATCTCCCAGGCCGGATAGTCCGGCCCCACCTATGGGCGGGTTATCTGGCCCTGAATAACATGTCTAGTATCAAGCTACTGTTATCATCTCAGATCAAGATCAAGGGAAAGGTAGTTAACAATACAAGGATCCAAATTCTGAATCAACTCCCTGCAGAAACAATAAGGAAATTGAGGCTCATCGCAAGGCTCGTGCTGATCAGAACCTTGAGTTAAGGGGTCACACTCTTGACAAGGTTGTCGGTGATCTACGAAGAAGGGTGTCTACTAGAAGAGAACTTGCAAGCTTCTGTGATCATAAAGCTCACATTTCTATGGTTGAACCAAAGAAGGTCTTTGATGATCTTGAATATCCCGATTGGGTGGTTCAAATGCATGAGGAATTAAATAACTTCGAGCGCAATAAGGTTTGGAAGCTCGTAGAGAAACCCAAAGAGTGTCGCAATGTTATCGGCATCAAGTGGATTTTCAAGAACAAACAAGATGAAAATGGCATTGTTGTGAGGAACAAAGCAAGGTTAGTGGCTCAAGGATTCTCTCAAGTGGAAGGATTGATTTTGGCGAGACTTATGCTCCTGTGGCTCGTCTTGAGTCCATACCTATCCTTCTTTCCTATGATGCTCATCATAATTTTAAATTACAGAAAATGGATGTTAAGAGTGCGTTTCTTAATGGTACACTACATGAGTTGGTATACGTCAAGAAACCCCCGGGATTTGAGGATCCCAAATTTCTGAACCATGTCTACAAACTCGATAAGGCGCTCTATGGCCTTAAACAAGCCCCACGTGCGTGGTATGAGCACCTTAAAGAGCTTTTGTTAGACCATGGATACGAAGTTGGGCAAATCAATCCCACTCTTTTTACTAAGAAGGTTAATGGGGAGATTTTTGTATGCCAACTATATATAGACGACACTATTTTTGGTTCTACTAACCAAGCTTTTAACGATGAATTTTCAAAGCTTATGACTGACAGGTTTGAGATGTCTATGATGGGAGAATTGAGGTTCTTTCTTGGATTCGAGATCAAACAACTTAGAGAGGGAACTTTTATTAATCAAGCTAAGTACATCCAAGACATGCTCAAGTGGTTCAAGATGATGGATCTCAATGGCGTTGATATTCCAATGCAAACAAAGTGTCATCTTGAGCTTAATCCCAAGGGTAAAGACGTAGACCAAATGTTATACCGATCCATCATCGTGTTGAGTGTAGGAGTGTGTGAAAGGTACCAAGTCGATCCTAAAGAAAGCCACTTAGTGGCGGTCAAGAGAATCTTCAGATATTTGGTTCATTCCCCAAATTTTGGTTTATGGTATCCCAAAGGTTCCAGTTTCTCTCTATGTGGTTACAGTGATTTAGATTGGGCTGGTGACAAAGATGATCGAAAATCAACTTATGGTGCATGTCAATTATCGGGCAAGTCTCTAGTGTGTTGGTCTTCAAAGAAACAAAATTGCATATCACTGTCAACCGCCGAAGCTGAATATGTTGCTGTTGCAAGTGCTGGTACACAATTATTATGGATGAGGCAAACTTTAAAGGAATATGGTGTCAATTGTGACAAAGTTGCTTTTTATGTGACAATGAAAGTGCTATCAAAATTTCTTACAATCCGGTGGAGCGTACAAGAACAAAACATATTGAGAGTCGCAATCATTTCATTCGGGATCATGTTGATCGTGGCGATATTGCACTATCTTTTTTGAGCACGAAGAACCAACTTGCTGATATCTTCATGAAGCCTCTTGATGAAGCAAGATTTTGTTATTTGAGGAATGAGCTAAATATCATAGATTCAAGGAGCTTGGCTTGACTACCCTTGCACACTCACTTGCTCTTATTCATGTATTTGGTTTAGATGCGGGCATAGACATAGGGGGAGTATGGTCTTAATTGATTGGGCTAACCCTCCCTCCATAATGCCGAAAGCAAGAAATATCATTTCCCTTAATATCATTTTGTGATATGTGGGTCATCGATGAGCATTGGTTTTGAACTCAAGATACATCTTCGCGGTGTCATGCCATGCGCTCCAACATGGTGGATTCGGCCACCGCCCTCTTCCTTGAGAAGAGTTGGTTTCTAATGGCTCTCTTTGGATTTTCTTGCATATCTTTTGTTCTTATGGAAAACACACCCAATTTTGGCTTTTGGTTGATTTGATTCTTGCAACTTTGGGTGTATAGTACCATCTCAGTTTGTTGCTCTAATCCCAAGCCCCTTTCCCTCCTTGAACCATCTATTCTTGCACACAAGTCCTTCATACACCTTCGAGGGGTTTTGCAGGGAGTTCTCCGGCCTGAATCTGTGTTGACAGAATTTCAGAAGGGGGGTGGACTATCCGCCCCAAGTGGGGGGCGGATTATCCGCCCGAGCGAAATCTGCCTCATAAGGGCATGGTCAGGGAGGAAAGGCTCAAACAGAGCAGCCAGTCCTCCCCTAACCCGTGCTCTGCACCAAGCCGCCGCCGGAGCCTCCGCCCTTCCTCGGAGTCGATTCGACCATTGGATTCTCCGGGCCCTCCCCGGATCTTCTTACCCTCACCTCCGGGTACCTTCTCCTCCGAGCTCTTCCTCCAATGAGTGAGGGTAACTCCCTCATCCATCTCTTTTGTATGATATTCATTGTTTTTGGTGGAAATCTCGTGGTAGAAGATGCTTGGTGTTTCCCATGCTTGTTAGAATCATTAGTAGTGCAACCCTAGTTCCCGATCTGTTTTTTCCTTGGTGAATCTAGGCCAAAACATAAAAATTGTGCAAGGATCCGCCCCTAGAGCCGAATAGTCCGGCTTGGAGACTAATTGTCTGTTTTGGTTTGGTACAGATTTTCACAAATGCACATCTCTGGCCCATGGATTGTTCTCCTACTGTTTCTAATATTCCTCTTGTACTTGTGTGTGTGCTTATCCATATGCTACCTATCCCATGCTTTTCACAGGTGGTTCACGCGCTCCTAATACCTACAAGCGTCGTCCCCGTGCCAGCTATCTCAGGCCCATTGCAGAGAATCTGAACAGATGGCAGAGGCAGCAAAGAAAGCCAAGAGGGTTGCATCTCGCAAGGGCAAGGGCAAGCAGTCCCTTCCTAATTACAAGGCCATGGATAGCGTTGAGTACTCATCCATGCGCCAAACAGATTACTATGCAAATGATGACAGGGATGGTGAGCCAGAATTATATGGCTAAGTCTTTTATATATTGTCATGTTACATTTTTGGAGCTAAGGTATGATCAAACCAAAAACCCTTTTTGGCCATGCAAGAACACACTACAAGAAATCTGGTGATACATGACCCTCCATATTGTTCACTGGAAGGTCACAGTTTTTAATTTACGACCATTTTGTGACCAAATACAGAAGGTCAAAAGATAAGAGTCACTATTTAAACACCACGACCTTTTATCTAAATTGGTCATAGATATCCATGACCAATATAGATGGTCACGGATTCTATGACCAACTGTATTGGTCATAGACTGTTTGCCCTATCCACGTAGGATCTTACGTGGAAAATTTGTGACCAATTCGAAAGGTCGTGGATCAGATTTAGCCCAGTCCATATAGGTGTTTTATATGGGCCAAGCCCAACAATTCAGCATATTTTCATGATTATATCTGTCAACTCTGGTCCATTAAATGGGCCAAGTCCAATAGTTTAGCCTTTTAATTTCTTAGACTTTCCACTTTACTGCTGGTCTTGGGCTTTTAGTAATTCATTTCCTTTTGGACCTTGGCCCTTTAGCAATTCATTTTCCTTTTTGCTCTTGGCCTTTTAGCAATTCGTTTCTTTTTGGGTCATTTGGCCTCTTACAGTTAAATTTCATGACAGTTTCAAATTTTAATTTCCCAAATATGCCCCATATTTTCTTTGGGACGTGGCCTTTTTGCAGCCCACTAAATCCGAATATCAACCTAAATTTTAGCCCAGTTTGGAAATGTTCGCCCCAAGGCATCATAGCCAAACTACCAAATACGACCCAGTATAGATAGACAGCAAATAAAATAATCAACCAACAATAATAAGGATACACAGAAATACAAGAATATAGCAAACATACTTGATCCATCAAGTTACAAGTTCAGGTTCACAAACAGACTTGCTGCAACAAGTCGGGTTCACAAGTTCACAGGCATGCATCAACCATAGTTCACAAAGATACAGAAAGAATAGTTTCCAGAACTAGTCCAGCAACACAGCTAGTTCCCATAACTATTAGTTCTCAGATGCTTTACCAACACAGCTGCATCAACAGTTCCCAGATCCTTTACCACCAAGAAGTGCCATCAAGTGAGCATACCTCGTGTCATTTTATCCTGTCTTTTTGCGCAACAGCTCGAACTCTTTGTCGCGTGCAACTTGTGCAGCTTCAGAGTCCTCCGACCTCTTCTTGAGCATGGCCACTTCCTCTCGAGATCTAGCCAGCTTGTCTTCTATGTCACGTACACATGCAGATATAGCCGCATTGGATTTGCCAGCCTTGTTTGTAGATGACTTGAGCACAGCATTTGTCAAGAAAGGACTTGACTTGCAATCCACCGACGCAAGCACTTCGGCAACAACCTCAACATCAGACTTGGGTTGATCACCGTCTTTTAGAGGTGCAGCCTTCATATTTTCCATTTGGACCTGGTACATCGAGAATTGCACATTATTGACATAATAGATTTTTAGGACACCAATAATCATCTAAAGCACAAGTGAACAACTACAGAACCAGCACTACTATTAAATGACAATCGGAGCAAGAAACAAGTCACAGGAGCATTCACAGATTTACTTACAATATTCTCCTTCACTTGTTCCGAATAGCCGTTTTTCTTGCTGTTGTGTGTGGTTTTCAATAGATCAATGGCTCTCAACTCTTCACCCTGATGTTCCTCCCTCTGAAATGTTATTCAACAAGAATCAGAACCAAAGAAAAAGCTTTTGAGACAGTAATTATGTGGGTGTAAATAAAATCAAGTCTTACGGTGGCAAATATATGCCCGATGTATGACCTTGAACCAGTTTTCTGCTGGAACTTGACATTTTCTGGGTTGGCCTTGTTTTACTCACAAGTTTGCTGCAAAAAAAGACTATAAGCACTGGCACAAGAAAAAGCACCCAGCCAGATACCACAAGAAACAGCACGCAACATAGCCAATACATGTAGAAAATACCATGGGCACAAACACAACAATACCTTGTGTCTTGGGGTAGACCACAACGCAACCAGACCTTGCCATTTATCATTCGACGGGACTTTAACCGGAGACTTGATGCTAACTTGATTTGCTGGTACGTCATCAAAGAATAGCTTCTTGATTTTGTGGCGTCTATTCTTTGATATCTTCTGCAGCATATCAGTGCATGCACTCTTAATGATCTCCGAGTTGGTTTCCATCACAAAGTTCGCCTGCCAAGAGAGTAAACAAGGCAAGGACATGATTAGCCGTCAAATGGCAGGTGTTACAGTGAGAAAGAAACATACCCAGCTATGAGAGAATTAACTTACATCAACTTTCCCAATGAAGTTCTCCATGAGGTTCTTGTCCTTTTTGTAGTCCTTGAAATGTGGAAACACCAGAGTATGGGTTCTTACGTTAAGTCCAGACTCAGAGGCAAGCTTTGCAGCCTGCACAGGATCCTGTGGACACTTCATCCCTTTGGAAATGTGTATTTTCACTTTGGTACCCAGCGCCTTGGTCATAATTTCAAGCCATGCACCCTTTCTTTTGTTACGCCTGGCCACAGAGATTATCTCTAAAAATGAAATCAACCTCATTAATAAGAAGTACAAATGAAAGAATGGTTCATATATGCATTGCTTCCAATTAGGAAATGAACTAGAAAAAATAGAGGTGACGAGCTTGCCTTGATCACACATTGCCTGCTCGGGTTCTTCACGTTCTTTGGGTTCTTCAGAAATGACAGATGAGCGGAGTCGCTGATCCGTGATGGCAGGGCAGAGGTCCATGTAGGCAGAGCTTGCTTCATCCATGGAGACAAGCATTGGATCCTTTCTTTTGGTACGCTTGGCCACGGTGATTATCTCTGAAAATGAAATTAACCACATTAATAACAAGTACAAATCAAGGGATGGTTCTACCAAACAGGCAGGCATACATGCATTACTTACATTTAGGAAATGAACTAGTAAAAGAGCAGAAGTATATAAACTTGCCTTGGTCATGCTGCTCAAGTTCTTTAGCTTCTTCAGAAATGGCAGCAGAGTCAAAACACTGATTCCTAGACACAAGGCTGAGGTCCATGTAGACAAAACTTCCTTCATCAGTGGACTAAAACCCATCATAAAGGTGTGGTGAGCTCTGCACATGAGTCTCCTTTCCTTTCTACCTAGTCCCTCTAGCAGGAGAAGGTACAACAGCTTCCAAAATGCTCATTGATGTTCCTAGAGCTACCGTGAACACCCTACCCGGAGACATTGCACTAGATGCTTCTAGTATCTTCCTAGGCTTCTTCACAGCACTCTTTTTCCTCCTAGAAAACTTGTGGGCCTTGTATGAACAACAAATAGAATGGCATTAGATCACAAGTAAAAATATTGTGTGAGCACATAATGTAAGGAAAACAATAAAGCACAAAAGCAAACAAACTAACCCCCCTGCAAACAAGGTTAAAGTTTGCACCTTGACATTCTTCTCCACAACATTGTCATTGACCTCTTCATCAATGACTCCATCATCTCGAGGATTTGATTCTGAGCTTTCTCCGTGTGATATCTCAGATGCTGAGGCCGCACTGGTAATTCCACTAACTGTTGGACCATCACTCCAATTTCTAATCAATGACACTAGTGCATTGATGCCTAGTGACTGGAATATGCGGTTGTTGCGCATCATTTTTTTATCCCTAAGCTTCTCAATTTCAGTGAGCGACGCTTCTTTACATTGATATAAAAAACATACTATTAGATGTATGGTTGAAATGCATTGACAAGCATTACAACTCAAACAGCTATAAGTATGCTATCAGTTTATATTTCTATTTACTCCTAGTAGACTAACAGGACAATCAGAATATAACAGGGTTATTCATATTATGTCAATGCACATCAACTACTAGATTGAAAACAAAACATGGGTAAAAATTCTTGTCATGCTTCATACAAACACAGAGATACATTCATAAATAAAACTAACAGTGTAAGTGCAAGTTCCATACCAAGCAACTGTGTCTTCTTAGTCATCCTTGCCATGGATGATGTCGGTGTTGTTGGATCCTTGCGAGTTAGTTTGATGATGTACAATTGCACTAATATCTCGCAAAAAAGAGTGGACAAGAGTTATATACACCATAGATAAATTAGAATCAGCATGGTCAATACACATTGTTCAAATTTTGCTATTGTTGCTTATGCTTTTCCTGATTGGGCAGTAATAACTAAACAAATAAATTAGCATGTAATGTTATAGCAAGAAAACAAGTAAGCAACTATAATGTAGGAAACATCTCCAGTTGTTACAACAAGCAAGCAACTATAGTACTACTACTGTCATGAGCAGTAACTTCAAGCAAGCAAGCAAGCAACTATAGTACTACTATTGTCATGTTACAACAAGCAAGTAAATATACTACTACTATTGTAGCTTATGCCAAAGCAAGCAAGCAAACAGCAAGAAAGCACCATGAGCAGTAACTTTACTACTATGTTACAGCAACCAAGTAACTATACTACTACTATTGTTGCTTATGCCAAAGCAAGCAAACAAGCAAGCATCAAGCAGCAAGCAAGCAATAGTTCCAACATACCCTGTTCAACTGTTCAATACTATTGTGTTGGCGAGCTCCGGTTTGATTTTTTCTTGCTCGAATTCACCTCTCTTCTTTCTATCCTGTTCCAAAAAACGTATGAAAGCTCTGTTTCAGGACACACTCTAGCTCCACATATGTCAGCACACTCTAGCTACACATGAATTTAGTTAGCATGCCTCTGTAATAGAATACAACAACATGTTCCTTTTAAAAAAGTCTAACAACATGACCTCTAGGCTTGTTCCTTTCAGAAAATGAACCCCCTAAATCCCATGAAAATGAAACCCCCTAAATCCCATGGCAATGAAAACCTAACGGCATGAACAATAGGTATGTCAAGAAACCGGAACCTGAAGCCTAGGCATGGCAAGAAACCCTATCCTCAATCTGAGGAGAACAGAAGACGAACTCGCCCGAACATATCGGTGTCCGTCGTAGGTCGCAGCTACCCACCCGTGGCTGTCGTCGGCACTCGCGTGGTCGTCATCTTCCCTAGCGCGTGCGTGGCCGTCGTCTTCCCGAGCGCGCGCGTGGCCATCATCTTCCTGAGCGCATGCTTGTCCGTCGTCTTCTCGGGTGGGGGTGGATGGGGAATAAAGAACGAGGGGGAGGGGAATGGAGAAGTGGGGGTCGAATGGATGGGGATCTGAGGGATTTGGGTGGATGGCCAACTCCTCGTGTGGTTTGTCTGAATTGCCCTGCTCTTTTTCTCTTTTGGTGGGTGTTTGTGTCATTGTGTTGTCGAGGCGGGAGTTCAGGCGGGAGTTCAGGCACGAGGTTCAGGCGGGAAGTTTTTGTTGAAGTGGAGCGAAATTTGGTGAAACGGGAAAATTTTGGGCATTTGGAAGCTCCTTTCATTTTATGTGCCCTAGTATTAGGAGTACAAAAATAAATTATTTTTTGAGAGGAAGTACAAATAAAATGTTGTGAAGTGGCATTGGCTCATTTTTATAAAATATTAGACCACATTTTATGTAAAATTGAACAATCATCTATTTTGCAACTACAATCTTCCTAGGCACTTCTCATGAAGTTGACAAGTTTCCGCCGATTCGTCTACAACACTTAAAAATTTAAACTAGAGGCGTTCTTTGTATATTGCTCATGAGTTTTCCGAAAAATCATTTTAAGAGTTAGGGCATGTTATTCAAGTTGTGACAAGATCCAACCTGGTTTGACCGAAACGAAGAGTTCCCCCAACAATTAAGTTTAGTATCTTTGTTTTTAGGTGATAGTGCATGTCTGCAAAGAGGGTGACACTTCGGGTACCATTTTTTGGAAATTTCAGCATTCCACCACACTCTAATACACATGCTAGGGATCCATTGCAAGGTTTGGAGGTATTCCGATTCTCCGAGGAGCTTCTTCCAATGAAACCCTGATCTGTGGGCCCAGAATCGTCTACCCCCCTAGATGTTCTTATGAAAGGGGTAGCCCGGTGGATTTTTCTCTTGGTTTTTGCTTGGTTGGGTCATAGGATAATTTCAAACCATGTTTGGGCATTAGTTGTGACAAGATCTAACATGGTTTCACCGAAATGGGGAGTTCTCGACACCCTAATAATTAAATTTTCAGAACACCTTCATTTTTAGGTGACATCGCATGTCTGTGAACAGGTCACACTTGGGAACCAGGTTTTGGACATTTCAGCATTCCACCACACTTTAATACACATGCTAGGGTCCATTGCAAGGTTTTGTAGGAAGAGCTTCTTCCTACAAAACCCCTGATTCGTGGGCCTGGATCGTCTACCCCCTATATGTTCTTATGAAAGGGGTAGCCCCGTGGATTTCTCTCTTTGTTTGTGCTGGGTTTGGTTATATGATCATTCCAAACCATGTTTGGGCACAAGTTGTGACATGATCCAACCCGGTTTCACCAAAAAGGGGAGTTCCCGGCCAATTAAATTCCAGGACGTTTTTTCGGTGATAGTGCATGCCTACGAAGCGGGTTACACTTGGGCACCATGTTTTGGACATTTCAGCATTCCATCAAACTTTAATACACATGGTAGGGTCCAATGCATGGGTTTGGAGGTATCCCGATGCTCCGAGGAGCTTCTTCCTATGAAACCCTGATCTGTGGGCCCAGAATCGTCTACCCACTAGATGTTCTTATGAAAGGGGTACCCCGGTGGATTTTTATCTTGGTTTATGCTTGGTTGGGTTATAGGATAATTCCAAACCATGTTTGGGCATAAGTTGTGACAAGGTCTAACCTGGTTTCACCAAAATGGGGAGTTCTTGCCCCCCTAATAATTAAATTTCCAGAACACCTTCGTTTTTAGGTGATATCGCATGTCTGCGAACGGGTCACGCTTGGGAACCAGGTTTTGGACATTTCAGCATTCCACCACACTTTAATACACATGCTAGGGTCCATTTAAAGGTTTGGAGGTATTCTGATGTCCCGAAGAGCTTCTTCCTACAAAGCCCCTGATCCGTGGGCCTAGATCGTCTACCCCCCTAGATGTTCTTATGAAAGTGGTAGCCCAGTGGATTTTTCTCTTGGTTTGTGCTTGGCTGGGTTATATGATCATTCCAAATCATGTTTGGTCACAAGTTGTGACATGATCTAACCTGGTTTCACCGAAATGGGGAGTTCTCGACCCCCTAATAATTAAATTTCCAGAACACCTTCGTTTTTAGGAGATATCGCATGTCTGTGAACATGTCACACTTGGCAACGAGAGTTTGGACATTTCAGCATTCCAGCACACTTTAATACACATGCTAGGGTCCATTGCAAGGTTTGGAGGTATTCCGATATCTCGAAGAGCTTCTTCCTACAAAACCCTGATCCGTTGGCCTGGATCGTCTACCCCCTAGATGTTCTTATGAAAGGGGTATCCCTGTGGATTTTTCTCTTGGTTTGTGCTTTTTTTGGTTATATGATAATTTCAAACCATGTTTGGGAACAAGTTGTGAAATGATCCAACCCGGTTTCACCGAAACGGGGAGTTCCCGGCCAATTAAATTCCAGGATCTTCGTTTTATCGGTGATAGTGCATGCCTACGAACTGAGGTACACTTGGGCACCATGTTTTGGACATTTCAGAATTCCTCCACACTTTAATAAACATAATATGGTCCATTGCATGGGTTTGGAGGTATTACGATGCTCCGAGGTGCTTCTTCCTATGAAACCCTGATCTGTGGGCCTAGAATCGTTTACCCTCCTAGATGTTCTTATCAAAGGGGTAGCCCGGTGTATTTTTCGCTTGGTTTTTGCTTGGTTGGGTTATAGGATAATTCCAAACCATGTTTGGGCATAATTTGTTACAAGATCTAACCTGGTTTCACCGAAATGGGGAGTTCTCGACCCACTAATAATTAAATTTCCAGAACACCTTCATTTTTAGGTGACATCGCATGTCTACGAACGGATCACACTTGGGAACCAGGGTTTGGACATTAATAATTCCACCGCACTTTTATACACATTCTAGGGTCCATTGCAAGGTTTGGAGGTATTCCGATGTCCCGAAGAGCTTGTTCCTACAAAACCCTGATTCGTGGGCCTGGATCGTCTACCCCCTAGATGTTCTTATGAAAGGGGTAGCCCGGTGGATTTTTATCTTGGTTTGTCCTTGGTTGGGTTGTATGATAATTCCAAACCATGTTTGGGCACAATTTGTGACATGATCCAACCCGGTTTCACTGAAACGGGGAGTTCCTGGCCAATTAAATTCCAGGATCTTCATTTTTTGGTGATAGCCTACGAACCGGGTTACACTTGGGCATCATGTTTTGGACATTTCAGCATTCCATCACACTTTAATACACATGCTATGGTCCATTGCATGGGTTTGGAGGTATTCCGATGCTCCAAGGTGCTTCTTCCTATGAAACCCTAATCTATGGGCCCAGAATCGTCTACCCCCTAGATGTTCTTATGAAAGGGGTAGACCGATGGATTTTTCTCTTCGTCTATGCTTGGTTGGGTTATAAGATAATTCCAAACCATGGTTGGGAATAAGTTGTAACAAGATCTAACCTGGTTTCACCGAAATGGGGAGTTCTCGACCCCCTAATAATTAAATTTTCAAAACACCTTCGTTTTTAGGTGACATCACATGTCTGCGAAAGGGTCACACTTGGGAACCAGGTTTTGGACATTTCAGCATTCCACCACACTTTAATACACATGCTAGGGTCCATTGCGAGGTTTGGAGGTATTTCGATGTCTCGAAGAGCTTCTTCCCTACAAAACCCTGATTCGTGGGCCTAGATCGTGTACCCCTCTAGATGTTCTTGTGAAAGGGGTATCCCGGTGGATTTTTCTATTGGTTTGTGCTTGGTTGGGTTATATGATAATTCCAAACCATGTTTGGGCACAAGTTTTGACAAGATCCCCCTCATAGTTAAATTCCAGGAGCTTCGTTTTTAGGTGATAGCGCATGTCTACGAAGGGGATGACACTTGGGTACCAGGTTTTGGATATTTCAGCATTCCACCACACTTTCATACACATTCTACGGTCGTCCATTGCATTGCAGGTATTCCGATGCTCCGAAGAGCTTCTTCCTACAAAACCCTGATCCGTGTGCCTGGAACGTCTACCCCCTTAGATGTTCTTATGAAAGGGGTAGCCAGGTGGATTTTCTCTTGGTTTGAGCTTGGTTGGGATATAGGATAATTTCAAACCATGTTTGGGCACAAGTTGTGATCCAACCCGGTTTCACCTTCACGCGTTGTGTCATTTTATGTGCCCTCCCATGCATGAAAAATAACAAACTTGAAATACCGCAAATATTTTATGTGCGCTAGTGTTTTCAGAAATTAATGAGCTATCATGTATGAAGCTTCATGGATTTCAAGTTGGCATAGTTTATTATAATGTGTCCATATTGTCGGTGGAAGTTTTCATTTTCATACTATGGTTTCGTTTGCGGGGAAAACGACTGCCGGAGCGCCGAACTACTGCCAAGGCTCTATCACATGTACAAGTGTTATGGGAGATACATAGATGCAATTTCCAACTTTCTTATACAGCATTTATAATTTTCTAATAAGTATCATGAAATGTATTTTTTTGTGAAACGACTACCTTGCGAATTGGCACCGGCCGACTCATTTTTGTAAAGCGGCTACGGGAATGATGTGAAACATTTGCACTGCGTCATTTTATGTACCCTAGTATCTAGAAAAATCCAAATCGATATACTATTATAAATATTGCAAATGTTTCAAAAATAAGTTTTCTTCTAGCTAGAAAATGAAAAGAAAAAATGAAACGAAAAAATGAAACAAAAAATGAAACGCCATGCGGGACGGCAGGAGGGATAAAAATCCGCTATGCCGCCTCCTCCATCAAAAGCTGCACCTCCGCCTCCCTCCCTCCCCTCACCTGTACAGATACCGCCGCCACCCTCCCCTCACCTGCCCAGAGACCACCGCCTTCCTCCCCTCACCTGCACAGACACCGTCGCCTCCCTCCCGTCACCTGCACAAACACCGCCGCCTCCCTCTCCTCACCTGCATAGACACCTCCGCGGCTCCTCACCTGCATAGACACCGTAAGCCCCTCTTCTTCCCCATCTCCCTTTCTGCTGCAGGTTCCGTCCTCCTCTCGGGTAAGCCCCTCTCCCTCCCCATCTCCCTTTCTTCAGTTGGGTCATGTTAGATCTATTTCTAGGGTTCATCGGGGCATGGATGTCGGGGTCCTTTCGGATCGATTAGGGTTAGCTCGAGTCATGGGGCGGAGTTGGACTAGGCACGCTGCCTTGGACGGTTACAAATCAATCATTATAATAAAAAAACCATTTAGATCTCCTAATTTCCATGCAAAATGGCATTAAAAGTTTGAGATATCTTTCTGAAAATTGGCACTTCCTTTCTATGGTTGAAATTTTCAAGTCTTGTTCTTCTGTACATTTTCGATCTACTATGCTACCTGTCAAAACTATGATCATCTCGTTTGTAGCATGGTTTAGGAACATGGGCTATAAATTCATTGATATTTGGGGTGAGTAAATTCATTTTGAAAAGATTTAGGTGCTCTAGGCACCTACTTTCATTGACAATGCTTAACAACAATTTTCATTATAAATTACAAAGTCCTGCCACATGTTACAAGTGAGAACAGGAACAGTAGAGTGATCTGTTGACAAGGATCCAAAGATAGGTACAGCAGTGGTGCCCTCGTGTACCTTGTGTGCATAGTTATGAGCAATATTGTTGTATTCTCTATGGATGTGAGCTACCCTTGCATTAGTTCTTTGAACAAATTTCAGAATATTTGCAAGAGTGTCTCTAGTATTCCAATGAATGTAGTCAGTTTCTAACTTGCCGCTATTGACAGCCTGCCGGTATAATATTGTATGTTAGAAAAAGGGGATTTTGTATCACCAGTTTTTCTGCAATTTGAATTGCTAATAACATTGCTTTAGCTTCATCTTTGGTATCTCTAGTTTTTCTGCAATATGTTCTTTTATTGGTTGATTGGTTACTGGTCATATACATGTATATATACATGTATCTTTACTTCTGATGAGCATATATACACTAAAAATAACCGGTTTGATTGGTTGATTGTATGCTAACCAACTAGTACACTTTATAGACTCTTGGTACGTTAGTTGATTGTATGCTAACCAACAGCTTTGTGTTTAATTGTAGACTCTGTATGTTTGTGATCTTTGTGTTTAATTCTGGACTCTTAGTATGTTTGTGACCCTTGTATATGTTTGTGACAACAATTTGGACTTGATTAGGTGACCATGGACACGAATGAAGAGCTCATCGATATCAGTTCGGATGATGAAGTTGTCCTTGCGATGGAAGCTAGGAAGCGCGCTGCTGCTAGGCGCCGTGTCAGGGAAGCTGCTGCTATGCGCCGTGTTAGGGAAGCTGCTGCCAGGGAAGCTGCTGCGAGGCAAGCTGTAGGTAATCCCTTTGTGGCGATCCGAGGTAATATGTAAATCATGTTTTACCATGCAGCCCATCACATGCTTCCTCTTTTTCATTTTTCCTATATCTTATTTTCATGGTGGTACATGTAGGTCCAAATAAACTGGGTTCTTGCTCCTATGAAAAGTTCTTCATGTACGGAAACCATGTGGCTCTCAATTATGCACAAGTTATCTATCTCAATTCTGCACAACCATGTAGGAAGAGGCCAACTATACCTGTTTATGTATGCACTATCAAGGAAGCACACACCAATGATACCAAAGGAAAAATGGTAAAAATTTCTATAATCTCAATTTTGTACAGTTTTGTTACCTTTCTTTGGTGAACTAGTCTGTAATTCATCAAATTTGACTAATCTTGACCAATTTAACTTCTATGCAGTACTTCTCGAGGAAGTATACCCTTGCAAACATCAGGAAGCATCTTAAGTTAGCAACAAAAGTGAAGGCCTTTATGAAGAATTATAGTATGGAAGCTAGAGTCAGAGTAATCATGAGAAAAACAAATGGAAAAGGTGCCCAAATGACAACCTGCTGGAAAGAAGTGGTGGTGGCGACCAATATGCAAGTCAGCGATATCTTCATGTTTCGGTTCCGCCACAACCCTATAATGGGTCGTCTGGAGTTGATTGTTGAGGAAGTCATGTAATCAGCTCTAGTTGAGCTTCTAAGTTAGTAGCTAGTATGGTCATACATGGGAACTTGGATGATCTTTTGGTGGTCTTGTAATTATGCTAGTCAGCTCATGTGGAGCTTAAGTACCTTTCTACCTAGTTTGAGCACAAGTGTTCTATTGGTGGTCTGTTGCTACCTAATCTTTTGGTATATATATGCTGAAATATCTACTTAGATTTTTTTGTTTGTTCCAAGAATATCTACTGTGAAATATATGCAAAAAATACCAGTTCATGTAAAATATATGCACAAAATAACAGTTCTTGTAATACCACTGTGAAATATATGCACAAAATAACAGTTTTGGTATATATATTGCTCTAAAAAAAGAGGGGGCACAGGCTAGGACTCGAACCCACGACCACAATATTGTGTCGAATGCACCGAACCTCTAGGACAAAGACTTGTTGTTGTCTCATTATTAGAACTAATTTTATATATAAGTTTATTGTTTCTCTAACTTATCAAAGAGCCACTAGAATTGGGACTTCGCAGAATTTTCCCCGAGCGGCTAGAGCCAAGAGAGCTGGGGCGGTGGGAGCAACCATCTAGGGTTGAGGCGGCGGCGGCGACCAGCTAGAGCCTAGAGAGCTAGGTCGGCGGCGGCGACCAAGCTAGGGCTGGGGCGGCGGCGGCGACCAGCTAGGGCTGGGGCGGAGGCGGCGAGCAGCTAGGGTTGTGGGGCGGCAGAAGGGGCACGTGTGGACAAGGTAAAGGTTCTAGAAGAATTCTTGTTTTCAGAACGTGTATTCAGAACTTATGCTTCGATTCAGAATATGTGAATGTGCTGGCTATTTCAGTCTATGAATGTGCTAGCTATTTTGGTCTGTTAATGGGCTAGATATTTTGGTCTGTGATTCTAGTAGAATAGCAGAATTTACTAGCATTGTACTGCTGTTTTGTGAATGTACTAGCTACTTTGGCCTGTGCTTTGATTGCGAATGCTAACTTGCAACAATTTGTTGGTATTTTGCATGCAGATGGACAGAAGCTGGATTAGGAAAGGAGTTAGAAGGCTTTCCTATGAGCATCTAAGGGGAGTGGATGACTTCATGCGATTAGTTCACGGAAATTTTGCCAAGGATGCTCAAGTTCTTTGCCCATGCTAAAGGTGTATCAACCGAGAGCAACAAACTCTAGATAATGTAGAGGCTCATCTGCTGATGAATGGGATGGCAAGCACTTACGATAGATGGATCCATCACGGTGAAGCTTTACATGCACCTCAACCTGAGCATGTTCAACCTGATGGAGAGGCACATCCTGTTGATCATCAAGGTGCTGATTTTGTAGAAGGTGATCCACAAGTCAATGATGGTTTTGAGGAAGAGGATGGGTATGAAGATGATAGAATTCCTGATCTTTTCAGGGATCTGTACAAGTTAGAACCACAAGGTGGTGAGGGAGGGAAAACTATATTTGCAGAGCTGATAGAGGAGGCGAAGCGTCCAGCTAGTGATGGTGGTATATTTTCTAGATTTACCTTCACTGTGAAGTTGCTTCATGCCAAATCATACTACCGGATAAGCAATTCCGCGTTTAACGCCATACTCCGGATCTTGACATTGCAGTACCTCGAAAGCTCAATTCCCAAAAATTATGATGAAGCGTTGAGCATTATTTGAAGTTTAGGGCTTGGCTATGATTCAATACATGTGTTCCCCAATAATTGCGTGTTGTTTCGGAAGGAGTTTGCCAAACTTGACAACTGTCCAAAGTGCAGTGCTTCTAGGTGGGAAGATGCTGATGGGAGGAGGCAGATGCCGGAGAAGGTCTTGAGGCACTTCCCATTGATTCCAAGGCTGCAAAGAATGTTCATTCGAAAGAACAATCCGAGGAGGTCCAGTGGCACAAGCTAAGGCGGCAACCCATGGAGAATGAGCTTAGCCATCCAGCTGACGGAGAGGCATGGAAATATTTTTACAAGAAATACAATTTTTTTGCCTCTGATGCAAGGAATATAAGACTAGGCATCGCCACAGACTGTTTTAATCCTTTTGGAAACATGAGAAACTCATATAGCATGTGTCATGTGTTTGTGGTGCCGTACAACCTACCTCCATGGGCATGTATGGACCAGGCCAACCTCATGATGGCGTTGTTGATACCGGGTCCAGATTCTCCAGGAAAGGATTTTGACGTCTTTATGGAGCCCTTTGTCGAAGAGCTCCTCCTATCGTGGAAAGGTGTACGCACCTATGATGCCCTGAGTCCTGACAAATTCGATCTATGTGCTGCGATCATCTGGTGTATCCACGATTTCCCAGCGCTGCACACCTTGTCAGGGAGGATCGCGGCGGGTTATCAAGAATGCGTGAGGTGTGACAAGGATCCTTGCTTGAAGAAAATAAGGAATATGATATGATTCATTGGGATCCACCGCTTTCTTCCTTGCAACCATCGTTGGTGAAGAAGTAAAGACTTTAACGGCGAGGTTGAAACTCGCGACAAGCCGGCTGAATTCACTAAAGAAGAGCTGCTAGAGCAACTTGACAAGGTGAAGCATGTGAGACTAGGAAAGCGTGAGAAAAAAGAAAACGTGAGGATGGGCAATGCTGGAGCCGGAGGTCCATTTTGTGGGACCTCCCATACTAGGATAATTTGAAGATAAGGCATAATCTTGATGTGATGCACATCGAGAAGAATATATGCGACAATCTGGTTGGCACATTTCTAAACATTGATGGGAAGAAAAAGGATATGGTCAACTCTAGGCTCGATTTGGAAGACATGGGAATAAGAGATGATTTGCACCTACAACCTGTTGATGGTGGAGAGTCATTTGAAATGCCTGAAGCATGGTATACAATGACTAAAGAAGAAAATATCAGATTCTATGAATTCATTAGATCAGTGAGATTTCCTGATGGGTACGCCGCTAACTTAGAAAAATGTGTGTCTCCTGATGGATGCAAATTACAAGGTCTGAAAACACATGACTGTCACACTCTGCTCCAAAGGATTTTACCAGCTGGACTTCGAGGATTGATGCATAAGGATATATATGAAGCTGTTGCTGAACTTGGAAATTTCTTTCGAGAGTTGTGCTGCAAAACACTAAAATTGGATGTTCTTGAAAGGCTCGAAAAAGAAGCCCCGGTCATCCTTTGCAAGCTAGAGAAGATTTTTCCTCCAGCCTTCTTCACTGTGATGGTTCATTTGGCCTTACATTTACCAAAAGAAGCAATGCTTAGAGGCACTGTTTAGTATGGCTGGATATACCCAATAGAAAGAAGGTTGCACACGGCCAGACCCGAAGGGTCGATTGCCGAGGCATATATTGTTGATGAGTGTCTTACATTCTACTCGAGGTACTTCGATGATGTCGAAACCAGATTTAACCGGCCGGGCAGAAATATGACAATTGATGATTTGCATAGCGGTGATGTCTTGGTTTTCGAGCATGGCGTGAACTTTCTTGGAGCATCACAATACTTGGAGGCTGAAGCCGCTGACTATGATAAGATGGTTTGGTATGTGCTCGGAAGTTGCCCCGAGGTGCTACCATATATCGAGTACGTCATCTCTTGCATGTGCCCTCGATATCTTTTTTCCTGGCTTAGAAGGAACCCATTTTGTTGCATGTGATATATTATTGTTTGCATTGCAGGCTGTGCAAGAAAGAGTTGACAGAGCAAGATAGCCAGATCGAGGTTGATAAATGGCCCGCAAAAGGATTTGCTAAATGATTTAAGAAACATGTGAGATATCTTGCCTTTGTATCAATTGGCACATGATATCTTTTTGTTTGTATGTGTGTGTTATTCACCCCTGTTTTGGTTTATTTCTTTAGATTGGAAATTTGCACAAGGAGAAGAAGGTGAGTGCTGATCTTTTTCCTTTGGCTTGTGAACCGTATAGGAGGGTGAGGATATATTCAGCATGTGTTGCCGATGGTGTCCGATACCACACCATTGATCGCGAGAAGAATAGAAACACGCAAAATAGTGGAATCTTTGCCGAGGGAGACCATGAGGGTAAAATCATTGACTTCTTTGGTCAGCTCAAAAGCATCATCAAGTTGCAGTACAATTGTAGCGGTGGCAACCATCGGTCGGTTGTCTTGTTTCGCTGCGATTGGTTCAATGTTGGTGGCAAGAAGAATTCAGTTTCCAAGACGATGGACACTTTAAGAGCATTAACACTGCAAGGTTTTGGTACAAGACTAATCCTTTTCTTCCAACAACCCAAGCAACAAAGGTGTTCTATGTGCGAGATACCGACTTGGGTGGAAGTTGGCGAGTTGTGCAAAAATTCCAGAGTATGCATTTGTGGAGTGTTACAGAAATTGAAGTGGAAGAGGATCCCTGTGGTGGTGTTGGGCTAACATACCAAGATGATGACACGTCGGAAGTTCTGGTGCATGCTAAAGAAGCCAATGTGCAAACCAGGTTGCGAAGGGACAGGGGGAGTGTGGTACTCGATGTTGCATATGTAGAAAAAATAAAGAAAAAGAGGAAAGAGGTAGTTGATGGCGAGGATGAAGGCAACATGATAGACCATACAATGTATCAGTATTGTAGCGATGATGAAGATAATAGGCAGATGCATCGATTCGACGATGACGAGTAGTTTATGTCCTATGTGTGTGAACTACTGATAATAGGCAGAGGCAGTTTCTATCAAGTTTTATGTACTAAATTTAAGTACTGTGCATGTTATGTACTGTGAAATTTATGTACTGAAGTTTTATGTACACAAGTTTATGTACTCAAGTTTATATACTAAAGTTTATGTTTGCCACTATGAAATTGCTACTAAAATGTCAACAAAATACAGTCGAAATGTTGCTCAAATTTAGTATTTTAAGCAGACAATGCTTCTAGATTTCAACCATAAAAATGCAAGCAAAATGCTGCCAAATTTTAGATCACAGTGCTACATACACATTAGATATGAAATGGTCCGAATGATCTTGCTAGACATAGGCAGTTTTCACTTGTGGACATATCAAATGATATTAAATTTATGGACATACACATTCCACAAAAGCTACAAGAAGTTTTCACTTGCTGGACATACACATTCCACGGTATATAGCAAAAACTACAGAAATGATCCAAATAATAAATAAATTGAATCCTCCATCTCCTTGCATCTTCAACTTCTCTTTCTCACTTGCACCATATCCCTGCATCTTCAGTTCATCATGCACCATCCCCATTGTCTCTCCATTGCTTTCAAGCCTTTCAATTGCTTCAGTTTTGTCCCACACAGCATCTCTTAGGTCCCTGATTAAATCTTTCAGAAATTTGGGCATCTCACTGTCTGCCCAACTGAATTTGTCACACCCAACACGACCCTCAATATGACAAACCAAATTCGGAGATGAACCAAATTTAGAGATGAACCAAATTCAGAGATAGAGCTGCAAGCTAACCGAGCGCATCCTGCAATTGTGGTATCTCCGGCTGGGGTTGCATCGCTCCAAGATATCCACTGTGTCATCATCTCTCCACAGTCGCAATACTTGGTGGGATCATAGTAGAAAGGGAGCTGGCGGTAGGGGATGGGCCAGCGGCGGCGACGCGACGAAGCTGTGCCCCTGGAAGAACTGCCAGAACTGGCGCCAGGTGATGGACCCATGCTCGTCAGATGCTTGTCCTAGCTAGCTGGTGATGGCGGCAGGTGATGAACTCGAACCCTAGCTGGATATGGAGGCACATGATGAAATTGAACCTAGCTGGAACCCTAGATCGACCGTGGCGGGCGGGGATTCGAACCCTAGATGGTCGCCACCGCCGCCCCAGCCCTACTGGTCACCCCCGCCGCTCTTGGAGGAAAACAGACCCTTGGTCCCGTGGAGAATCGAGTGGCCCTTTCATAAGTTAGAGAAAAAATGAATGTATATATAAACTTAGTTCTCCTACACAGACAACAACACTTCATTGTCCCAGCGGTTAGGCTCATACATACCAGCACGAGGTTGTGGGTTTGAGTCCCCGTGGCGCAACATTTTTTGGTTATTTGATTCCCACCTCGCCCGATATGGGACACCGGTTCCAGCCCATAGGATGCAAATTCCCACCCCGCATGATATGGGCCACCGGTTCCAGCCCATATGATTTAGACTTCCCGCCAGATATGGGCCATTGCCTCCAGCGCTCCAGCCCATAGGATTTATAACACTGGTATGTGCTTAAAAACTGTATAAGAGCGGGACCCACCTGTCAGATCCATCCCGCGTGTCGATTTACGGGGCTCACATGCTGAGATGGTTACCTAGTCATTTTAATTCAACCTAGGTCAAGATATTATGACCATCTAAATTGGTCGTAGTCTGCCAAATAAAAGTCTCTGCACCATGCCATTAATTTATGACCATTTCATGTAAGCAAAATGTGACCTTTTGGACTAAATTGGTTGTTATTTTTCAAGGTTTGGACCATCTCGAATTCCCTACGACCAATTGGTTCAAAATGGTCATAGATCTATGAACAAAAAATCCATGGTCGTTAAAAAAAGGTCACTAGTGAGAAGATTTCTTGTAGTGACATGGGTTTATATCTTGTTATGAGTTCTTCAAAACCCACCCTCAACCTTGGTTAAACCACAACCCTAAGCCTATTTCATGTGAGTGTTTCCTCCACTAGTTGCAACATAAGGAACGACGACCATATTTTTGGCCATCTTTGGAGGATGCTTACAAGCACTTGGGATCGATCCAGGAAGCAACCAAGGGCTGGAACTACTCACCTCACATCCCTATCAACCCCCAATGTTTCCCTTCTACCTACGGAGTCTCAAGCTCGATGGAAACATTGACCAAAGTGGCCACCTGAGCCACTTTGGCCTAGATCACCCCAACCCCCTATCCACCCTCTCCACTTGTTTGCAAAGCATGCACCTGGCCTGGCACGACCCCAAACGTGCCAGAGTGCACCACACCACCACCTCAGGTTGCCCATTGCGCTCCCAAGCCCAAGAGAGAGAGAGATAAACCGGGGAGGCAGATCGCCCAAATCTTGTTCGACCTGTCCCTGGCCGAGCCTGCCTCCCCTCTACCACGCCTGGGCCCTCGCCGCGCTCGCACCTTCCCTAGGCACCACCCTGTCCCCTCCCCTCGCTCTCTCGCGGCCCTAGTTACCCCCAACCCGTGATGGCCACGTTGCCCTAGCCACGTTGCGCGCGTCCACTACATCCCGTCCCCAGGTGCAAATCGACGATGTCCACGCGTAGAGGAGACCCCTCCTCTCCTTCTCAAACACCCCACACCGATAGCCGTGCAGCATACCGCTCGCCCGAGCCCAGTTAGACATGACATTACGACGAGCACCTCATGTGCAATGACTCCATCAAGCCACCTCGCGCAGTCTCGAGGCCCTGAGCTAGAACCCGCGCGCCAGACCTCTCTCTCCGCACACAAAGACGTTCACCTCTCGCCGTGCCTAGCCAATCCGTGCCCCTCAGCTCTCTCCATGGCTACCGCTACACCCGACGCACCGTGGACACCTCCCATCGTGCTTAAAGCCCCAAGGACACCCAGCGCACGCCACGCACGCTATTCCACTCGAGCCCTCTCGGGCCGTGCCGCCCTCACCGCTCGCTGCTGCACTGAAGCTGGACGGTTAAGGTTGTCGTCGCTGGCTAACCCGCACCCCTCCGTATTTTCTCTCCACCGTGCTCGCCTCACGGACACTGATCTAACCCCTCCCGCCTTCGTTGCCAGGGACACCCGGAGCAGCGACGAGGACCGATAGCACCGATCCATCCAGTGTCTATCCGTGACGCCGAGAGCGACCAAGGACCCTTCACAGCCCCTCGTTCGAGTCCCTGTCATCGACCGCGTCGAACCCTGTCATCTCCGACTCTTCTCCACCCTAGGTAATCTTCCACGGCCGCTGCCCGTAGGTCCTAGGGCTCCCGTCGTGGCGTCTCCTCCCTAGGAGGAAGACGAGCCTGTGGCAGTCAGATCTATTAAGATCCAACGAACTACAGCACCCTATACCTCTTCGTTGCCTGCTGCCGTTGACATGCGGGGCCCCCTCCAGGGATTTGAAATCCCAACCTCTCGCATCCTCCATCGAGAAGATGGGTCGGCCCAGCCTCTAAGCGGGCCCTAAACCATTCCCCAGTAGCCCCTTGTTTTCCGTTTTTCTATTATTCAAACTCCCATAAATATGTGATGTATCTTTAATTCCACCATAAATCGTATGCTTAGTGTTTTTTTATGATAGCCTCTGTAAATCCTCATCACCTCGCTCTTGTGTTTTGGTAAAAGAGAACGTAAGTATTTACTGAGAATTTTAGTGGTAAAATGATGTTGTTCACACTCTTTTATTCATAGTAATGTTTATGTAACTCATAAAATTATGAAACCACTTTCTATGCCTTGATTTTGAACCTACCAATCCAGACAAATTGGAATGACATAGTTGGGATGTTCTTAGCCCTTGCTATCAATTTAGCAAGTTAAAGGCAGAAGCTTCTTTCAAAAATTCTAGAAGCTTCTGTGAAATCCCTTTTGGGTTAATTCCAACTCCTAGAGATGTGTCTCTGTTACCACTACCTCCTTCTAGAAGAGTATTTTTTTATCTGCAATAGATCTGTACAGAGAATTATTTTGCTATTCCTAGTGCTGTTTGCAGAATTTAAAATGCTAAAAGTCAACCATAATAGCTAAAAATATGAATCCAGTTGTGTTGGATCGGTAATTCCAATATCTCCCTATTAATATAATTTTTGGTCACTATTCACTCATAGAATCTGGTAGAGCCACTTGTTTGCTTGCTAATCTAGTGTTCACCATTAAAATCACCATAATTGTTTGAATTGCCCTTTTTAGTGGATTATAGTGGTTTTGGTTTGTTATGTTCTATGGCTTCAAGTGCGTGGTATGTTTGGTCAAGTTGAGTATTTGATCTATATTGTTTTCTATGTTTGCTCTGTGGTTGATATATGGTGTTGTTGCATGCCCCTTTTCCTTATGCGACGATAGAAATGAACGAGGACGAGTACGAGGAAGGTGACTAGGAGGATTTTTAAGAAGAAGAGCAGGGACAAGTTGCGAACAAAGGCAATCCACCTACACAATCATGAGACTTGACCCATATTTTACTTTATGCATTATGTCACTTGAACTATTTTCGCAAGTGCTTTGTTATTCTCTCTATATATATCTATGTCGAGTATTAGTTTGGCTCCTCCAAACACGTACCTAAGGTACAGCAGTACACACTTGGTATACACCGATCTTACCTGGTAGATATAGGTGGCGGATATGCCACTTCCATGTTGGAAACCCGCTTCTAGCCTATATAAAACTCTGGGTTGGGAACCCGGAAGGAAAATGGTTTTTCAAAGGTTTTGATAAAAACCTTGGCAAGTGGGACTTGTCGGTAGAATCTTAAAAAGGGAAAATGGATTTTGTTTTTCAAATGGCTTCATAAGGAAAGGAGAGGAAATCAAAATGTGTGCGAAAACGCACCTGGTTCTATGTAGTTTTGCCCGAACAACTTATCCGTGCAAGCACTTTACTCCTAGTGGGAAGGGGATGGGTATAAAGGTTGCCCTCTCTGATATAAGATGCCTCACGACTACTACAGGGGATGTCGATCCCCGGAGGCTGGGCCTTCTCCTTTAAAGGCCCATGTGGGACATCGGCCTAGAGAAGGTATGAATTGTCTAAGGGCAGACATGTGTTACTATGAGCCCCTCATTGAAACCGCCCACTTTGTGCATTGTAAAATGCGCTCCTATTGGTCCTTGGTACCCAACATCCTGGTCTTAAGGGGGTAGCATCTTATAGGGTAGGCGCTTGTATTAGAGTAGACCTCCCAATGGCCTTGTTTGATTATCCGAACCCCGCATACTTAGGTATGACGATTCGTCAATGTTCATGGCGGATGTATCAAATCTTCTAGGTAAAGTGTACAACCTCTACAGAGTGTAAATCTACGATTGGGAAGGTTGCTGCTTAGCGGTGTGGTTTTAGGTTTTATAAAATTTTCTTGAAAAGTGTCTTGACCATGGGATGGTAGGAAAGGATATACGTTTTGACCAAGGGTTGCTATGGAGTGAAGATGGTTTTGGTCATGGGATGACCGGAAGTACGGAAACAAATGGGTGAGCCCCCCTCCTAGTGGTTCATCTTTATTTATAGTTGGTTTATAAAAGTTTTTCATCAAAGTGTTGTAGATGTTATGGAATTTCCTCTTGAAAAGAATCCCCTTGGAGCCAACCTATACATAGCCATAATTGCATACTATTGTTATTATCCATTATTATGGTTGTTTGTGAGTACATTCAAAAGTACTCACTAGCATTGTCCCTGGCTATTTACTTGGCCAGAATATGAGCAGGATGATGGAAACGATGGAGGTTACGATGACAACTGTAAGGTTCCCATTCTTTAATAAGGTAGATATCCCTGTGATTGCAATGATAGTCCCTGGATCAATAGCTAGCATCCACAGTTTAGATGTAATATCAAGAAACATAGGTCATAATACAACTTTATAACCAGGAATAAAATAATTTATTACATCTTACATAGCTCATTTGGCTATCTCATTACAATGCATCAGAATATAACAATAGCATGGGGTCCTTCATCTTCAAAGTGCCACAGGCAAACATGTTGGTTGTAGACTTGTAATCCTAATCATTAAACTTCACTAATAACAATCAAACCTGCAACATAACAAGTTACATCCACAAGGGTCAATACATTTGAATTGTATTGGCAAGTGATACGTTGGTAATATATTGGAGTCTATCATCTATATGCATTTGGCTATGTGGAGCTTAGGCTTGCTTTGCTCAAAATAGATTTTCCTTATCATTTGAAAACACTAAGTTTTTGCTTGACAAAAATCACCCAAGGAACCACCAATAGAAATTGGTGAACCTTAAACCCTTGTTCAACCACAAGTTTTTAACTTAGAAATTGGGATGATGAGATTCTTGATAGATTCCATGTCTTGATGCTCAAATTGTCCTTTTCCAGGGACATGGCTAAGTACTTAGATTTTTCACTATGCAGAGGTGGTGCACTTTCCCCACAAGACTTGGTTTCACCAAGACAAGATCTTTCAGAAGCCTTCCCTTAGACCAGAATGGACGCGCTCCAACCTATCAAACCCCTACCACCAACTGTCCATTTGGCTAAGTTATTGCAACCTATATGATCCAGGCAGAGCCTACATGCCAAGTGGTTGCACTTGAAGCTTCTCAACATTTGACATCTCAAATCTCTTTGTTCCTGGGTGGCCATCCACAAGTGAGACACCAAGTTTTCCCCAGCATACTGGACTTGGTGATGCCCAAGATTTCCCCAGCATACTGGACTTGCATGACCACTCAACACAAACCATTCCTTCCATTCCACCCAGGTGATTCATTCACTTAGTTGTTTTATTAAACAAAACACAAGTCCTCAGACTTAGAAAATTTCCATAGTATGAATATATATTCCAACCTGGTTTTCTATTAGCTAAGCTAAGCATGATAGTAGTAGGGATCCTAACTTAGGAAGATTCTACTAAGGTTTCATCTACTAGGATTTTCCCATAGCATGATTTATACTTAGCAAAAATTCCATGCAAGGCTTACTTAGAAATATCACTAGTGCATAGTGAAAATAATGGGACAAAAGTATGAATCATCACTTGCCTTTTTGGTAGAGAGTATAAGTTCACTTCCTTGTTCTTTGCAATGTTCACTCACTTCAAATCACTACAATTCAATCAAGCAAACAATATTTCAATCTACCATTCAAGCAATTCAACACATAAAATAATAGAATCAAAGTAATGCATGTAAACATGCAAAAGATTGTTTTACTTGTAAAAGTAGTTTCTAATGGTTCATAAACATTTGTAAACACCGAATGGTCATTTTATAAAGTGGCAAAATTATTTGTATAAGATTTGACTTTATAAACCATTTTTAGATCAAGTCATTATTTTATGTGGTGAAGAAATGCTTTAATAAGGCAAAATTCTATAGGTTTCACAAAATATGTTTTCAAACCACAAAACTTTGTGTTTAGGGTCAGAGAGTTTATTTCCAAAACATTTCTCAAAGGTTTTCTTCCAAAACCATTTTTAATGATTAACCCATATTTTTATTTGACTAGAAATGGTTTAAATCAAAGATTTATTCTTTTGCTTCACCAAATACATTTTTGAAACCACAATTTGTTTACTATGGTCAGTAGGTTCAAAACATACCATTTTCCAAATATTTTATCCCCAAAATCTTTTTAGAACAATTTTTATATTCTAAACTAGCATACACAAGTTTCTGCAAAAAACAATCAATTTAACAGAAGCTTTTTACTAAACAAAGTGCATGGTTGGCTAGGGCTTGTTTTTATGAATCCATTGATATAAAGTTTGCAAAATTTGGATGTGTATATTAAAAGTTATAGATTTTACAAAATCTAGCATCTAATATATCAAATCTGTTTTAATTCAAACCAACAGAGACACGTGGCTGGTTCCGATTCGCTGATACCGCTTCGTTCGGATCACGCTCTCTGGTGCGTTGGATCAAGTTAGATCGAGCGGCACAGGTTGCATACCCCTTCGGCGTCAAGTGATTCTATCGCATCCTTACGATCTGCATCAGACGGCTCCTATTGCCTTGCCAAGAACTGGCGGCGCGACGACGGGGGCGCGCGGAGGCGGCGCTCTGCTAGCGGTGCTGCGGTGGCTACAGTAAGCGAGAGGAGTGGGGGAGATGCTTACCAGATTCGCGGAGTCGCGGTGATGCTCAAGGTACCAGCGGGGAGGCAAGGGGCGCACGAGGATGACCTTAATCGCTCACCGGAGTTGAGCTGCGCCTCGGGTTCGTACGGTCGTCGACAGGGGCGAGTCTCTAGGACGCAAACGAGAAAATAACGCATCAGGAAGGTGCGCATGAGTTCAAGGATCGCGAGAATACTCACCAGTGAGCAAGGGGCGCATGAGTTGGGCGTCAGTAGCTCGCCGGAGAGGTAGCAGGCGGCGACGCTTGCTCAGTGATGACGTAGTCGATGATTCACAGCACGTGCGGATGAACGGGCGACACTGGGAGGTGCGCCAGGAGGTGGGGAGTATGTGAGAGTGGTCTAGAAGGAAAGGGGCGGTGAGGGGCTGTCGGAATTCGCTCGTGTAGCTTGTCGGAGCAGCGGCAAAGCAAGGCAGAATTGGCGCAGCCTGGTGGCTTACTGGCAGTGGGGTTTAAGGGGAAAGGAAGAGGAGAGGGAGAGGATTTAACGAGCGTGATTGATGACGGGAATTACTCTTTGCATTGACGCGATTTACTCCCGCAAGATCAATGCAGAAACGACGAGGAAGAACAAGTCGCGTGGGGAAGAAGCTGACGTGGTCGTGGGGTTCGTCTATCAGTGAGAGAAGGAGAGGGAGAGTGGGGTCCATCGTTCAGTGTCCTCGCGGGTTCTTTCTCTGGTGAAAAACGGTTCGTTCGGGTGAGAGGGAGAGGTGGGCTGGCTGGGCCTTGTTGGGCTGGGATGTTCCTTTCACTTTTTTTTGTTCTGTTTGTTTTATCTTTTTCCATTTCCTTTATTCTGTTTTGATTTTGAATAACCAATTCAAACACTCATTTGAAATCAAACCTTTGCCAAAATTTGTGTAGGTTCAAATATTGATTAGTAAAACATTCTATAATCATTTTTAGAATAATTTATTTATTCTTTTTAAGGTCTTTTAATTATTCAAAGTAGGCTCTAGTTTTAAATCCAATAAGATTTAATAATATTATCAAACACCATTTAAATTCTTAAAACTTTCCAAAACCTTTCAGTAGGTTTTTATTTGTTTATTTGGGTTCAAATAATTCATCTTGAATTATTTGGAAGGTATTTAATATGAATTATTGATCATTTAAGATTGGGTATTTGTTTTGATTAAAATGGAATTAACTATAGTTTTAATTCCCTAAATTTTATTTGCAAGATTTATTTAATCTTAATTAAGTTAATTAAACAGCTTTTAATCCACTTGGGTAAATTCCAAAATATTATTTTCTCATGATTTAAATGATCATTCTTATTAGAGATTTGTCTTTCTTAAGATAGGGATAGAATGATTAATGCCATTTTATTTTTATTTTGGAAATTCTTTATCCTTTTATTTTATTTGTATTTGGATTATATTCATTCCATTTGCTTATGTATTAGGCCAAGATTTATTTTGGTCTTTAAATATTCTTTATTCAATATTTCTTTCTTCATCTTATAAAATCCTTATCTTTTTATTTAGAGATCCAAACTTGGTGATTCCAATTTGTAAAATCTTATTTGATATTTATTTATCCTTTTAAATACCTTTTAGGATTATTTGCTCACCAATTGTATGGGTTTTAGATAAGTGCTTTATTAGCTTTGGAAATTACATTTCCTTATCTTAATTAAATTCATAGGTTTTTTATTTATGGCTCCAAATTAAGTGAAACCAATTTCTATGGCTTTATAATATTTCTATTTGTCATTCTTGATCTTTTGTAAATGTTTGTTGACAAATTTTTATATGGATCAAATCCATAGGCTTGGAGATAACTTGGAAATGATTTTTATTCCATTAGGGTTTAGGGTTTGGATTTATTTTCCAAGTGTTTAAATTTCCAGATACATTCATTGAGGAATGCATTTCTCTAGATTTGAATTTTGTTGAATTCCAACTTTAATTAAAGTTTGTTCAAGATGGGATTTTAAGTTTCCTTTTAGAAACAAAAGTTTCTTTTCACCCTCATTTTCAACAATAATTTATTTTGTTTATTTATTTTTCACATTACAAGATTTGGAAAATCTTGGAATGTGATAGGCTACCACCCTTAAAATAAATCTCGTCCCGAGATTTGGGGGGGCTAGGGTTACAAGTTGGCTCAAAGCATCTAGGGTACTACCACCCTTAAAAATTTTCCAACTAGATTACATATTGGCATTCTTGGGATCCTGTTGAAATCTCTCTGGGCAAACATCTGCATAGTGTCCTTTGTTTCCACATTTGAAACATGTGACTAGGCTAAGATCCTTCATAGGCTTGTTTATCTTGTGCTTCATCTTTTCTGTACAGTTGCTTGCATAATGTCCTTGGTTACCACAATTGTAACAGGTGATAAGATTGAGTTCATCACGTATCTTCTATGGCCAAGTTGCTACATAATGGCCAAGCTCTTTGCAGTTGTTGCACCACACTTGGCTAATCTCCTTATACTTCTGCTTCTCTAGACATTCACCGGCATAGTGTCCCATTTCTTTGCAATGACCACATTGCACATGGCTTTTGTCCTTCTTTTTATTGGGTTTCTCCAAAGCTAGGAGTGCTTCTAGTTCATGTTCTTCATATGTTATCTCAAAGGTAGGAACAGTTCCTTGTCTCCTTGACCTTCTATTACTCCTTGGATAATACATATGTCTCCTTTTTGGTCCTTTAAATTGAGTCATGTTGCATGGAGGTACAAGCTAAGATTTTCCTTTGTCTTCATCCTTCCTTGTAGACTTGGCTCTCTCATGGTAGTCTGCAATCAGTTGTTGCACTCCACCTTGTTTCCTTTGTTCAACTATGGAATAGATGGGGCATTGGATAGGGACATGATTGTTTCCTTCACATAGGTAACAAGTAGCTTGGGATGTGGGGCATTGGTCAATTGGATGTTTCTCTTCACAATTGGGGCATTGATCCTCATGTTCCTTGGAAGTGTGATACTTGTCTCCACAAATATTGCAAGCTTGGGTTCCTTCTAGAATAACATCTTTGTCATCCTTGTTGTCATAAACTCCTTGGGAAGAGTTGTCTCCCATGTTGACCATTTGAGTAGCCAACCCTTGCAACAATTGGGATTGAGTTTCCAAAACTTTTTGCATGGTTGGGTCTAACTTATTGTTGTTGGCTATAAACTGAGTTGTCACTTAGCTCAACTGGATTTGTCTTGCAAGCAGTTGGTCTCTCATATTGACTTCTTGGTTGTTGTTGTTGTCACCATCCTTGATGTTGGAGTCTCTTGGAGAAGTCATCTGTTTGGGTTGGGTAGGGATTAGAATAGGCAAAGTATTTCTAAGGGAATAATTCTAATCACACACATCACAATTCACACAAGCAAAGTGCAAGCAATCACAACCAAACATTTCACTCAAACAACAAGTTTCATGCATATTTTTAGGCAACCAAAAATATTTTTGTTACACCACATAAGTTGGTGGGTTTGACTTAAACTAAATATGGTGGTCCATCTATATGGTTCACTTGAGATTTTTCCTTCTTTTTTGGTTGATTCTTCTTGCATGAGATCATGGTTTCCTGGGGAAAATTCTTGGTCACAAAAACTTCAAAGGTGATGATGATTCCCAACTTGTGTTTCCTTAGTCTTCAAGTCTTGAGTAACATTTCTTGTCTCACTTGTATCCTTAGTGATATCCAAGGTTGAAGTCCTTGGTGAAAATGCTGAAGATGTTGAAGTCATTAGAGTTGAAGATGTTGAAGTCATTGGAGTTGATGAAGTCCTTAGCTCATGGCGAAGTCTTTGGCCATGGGGTAGGCTTTATCCATCAAGTTGAAATAGAAGAGATATAGAATCAAAACCAAGATGGTTGAGGAGAGAGTTTACAAGATTGTTTGTAAATAAGTTTTGGAACAAATACAACTCCTATTTTTCTAAGGGGTTTTGTCCAATCCTAGGGTTACAAATCCTACAGGCAACACAATGCTCTGATACCATCTGTAAGGTTCCCAACCTTTAATAAGGTACAGATCCATGTGTGTACAATGCTAGTCCCTGGATCAATAGCTAGCATCCACAGTTAAGATGTAATATCAAGAAACAAAGGTCATAATACAACTTTAAAACTAGGAATAATATAATATATTACATCTTACATAGCTCATTTGGCTATCTTATTATAATGCAGTAGAATATAGCAATAGCATGGGGTCCTTCATATTCAAAGTGCCAAAGGCAGACATGTTGGTTGTAGACTTGTAATCCTAATTATTAAACTTCACTAATATCAAACAAACCTGCAACATAACAAGTTACAGCCACAGGGTCAATACATTTGAATTGTATTGGCAAGTGATACTATGGTAATATATTGGAGTCTATCATCTATATGCATTTGGCTAAGTGGAGCTTAGGCTTGCTTTTCTCAAAATAGATTTTCCTTATCATTTGAAAACACTAAGTTTTTGCTTGACAAAAATCACCCAAGGAACCACCAATAGAAATTGGTGAACCTTAAACCCTTGTTCAACCACAAGTTTTTAACTTAGAATTTGGGATGATGAGATTCTTGATAGCTTCCATGTCTTGATGCTCAAATTGTCCTTTGCCAGGGACATGGATAAGTACTTAGATTTTTTACTCTGCAGAGGTGGTGCACTTTCCCAACAAGACTTGGTTTCACCAAGACAAGATCTTTCAGAAGCCTTCCCTTAGACCAGAATGGACGCGCTCCAACCTATCAATCCCCTACCACCAACTGTCCATTTGGCTAAGTTATTGCAACCTATATGATCCAGGCAAAGCCCATAATTCCAAGTGGTTGCACTTGAAGCTTCTCAACATTTGACATCTCAAATCTCTTTGTTCCTAGGTGGCCATCCACAAGTGAGACACCAAGTTTTCCCCAGCATACTGGACTTGCATGACCACTGAACACAAACCATTCCATCTATTCCACCCAGGTGATTCATTCACTTAGTTGTTTTATTAAACAAAACACAAGTCCTCAGACTTAGAATTTTTTCCATAGTATGAATATATATTCCACCCTGGTTTTCTATTAGCTAAGCTAAGCATGATAGTAGTAGGGATCCTAACTTAGGAAGATTCTACTAAGGTTTCATCTACTAGGATTTTCCCATAGCATGGTTTATACTTAGCAAAAATTCCATGCAAGGCTTACTTTGAAATATCACTAGTGCATAGTGAAAATAATGGGACAAAAGTATGAAACATCACTTGCCTTTTTGGTAGAAAGTATAAGTTCACTTCCTTGTTCTTTGCAATGTTCACTCACTTCAAATCACTACAATTCAATCAAGCAAACAATATTTCAATCTACCATTCAAGCAATTCATCACATAAAATAATAGAATCAAAGTAATGCATGTAAACATGCAAAATATTGTTTTACTTGTAAAAGTGGTTTATAATGGTTCATAAACATTTGTAAACACCTAATGGTCATTTTATAAAGTGGCAAAATCATTTGTATAAGATTTTACTTTATAAACCATTTTTAGATCAAGTCATTATTTTATGTGGTGAAGAAATGCTTTAATAAGGCAAAATTCTAAAGGTTTCAAAAAATATGTTTTTATACCACAAAACTTTGTGTTTAGGGTTAGAGAGTTTATTTCCAAAACATTTCTCAAAAGTTTTCTTCCAAAACAAATTTTAATGATTAACCCATATTTTTATTTTACTAGAAATGGTTTAAATCAAAGATTTATTCTTTTGCTTCACCAAATACATTTTTGAAACCACAATTTGTTTCCTATGGTCAGTAGGTTCAAAACACACCATTGCCAAAGATTTTATCCCCAAAATATTTTTAGAACAATTTTTATATTCTAAACTAGCATACACAAGTTTCTGCAAAAACAATCAATTTAACAGAAGCTTTTTACTAAACAAAGTGCATGGTTGGCTAGGGCTTGTTTTTCTGAATCCATTGATATAAGTTTTGCAAAATTTGGACGTGTAGATTAAAAGTTATAGATTTTACAAAATCTAGCATCTAATAGATCAAATCTGTTTTAATTCAAACAACAGAGACACGTGGCTGGTTCTGATTCGCTGATACCGCTTCGCTCGGATCACGTTCTCTGGTGCGTTGGATCAACTTAGATCGAGCAGCACAGGTTGCGTACCCCTTCGGCGTTAAGTGATTCTATCGCATCCTTACGATCTGCATCGGACGGCTCCTATTGCCTTGCCAAGAACTGGCGGCGCGACGACGGTGGCGCGCGGCGGCGGCACTCTGCTAGCGGTGCTGCGGTGGCTACAGGAAGCGAGAGGAGTGGGGGAGATGCTTACCAGATTCATGGAGTCGCGGTGATGCTCAAGGTACCAGCGGGAAGGCAAGGGGTGCATGAGGATGACCTTAATCGCTCACCGGAGCTGAACTGCGCCTCGGGTTCGTACGGTCGTCGACGGGGGCGAGTCTCTTGGACGCAAACGAGAAAAATAACGCATCAGGAAGGTGCGCATGAGTTCAAGGATCACGAGAATACTCACCAGTGAGCAAGGGGCGCATGAGTTGGGCGTCAGTAGCTCACCGGAGAGGTAGCAGGCGGTGGCGCTTGCTCAGTGATGACGTTGTCGATGATTCACAGCACGCACAGATGAACGGGCGACACTGGGAGGTGCGCCAGGAGGTGGGGAGTATGTGAGAGTGGTCTAGGGGGAGAGGGGTGGTGAGGGGCTGCCGGAATTCGCTCGTGTAGCTCGTCGGAGCAGCGGCAAAGCAAGGCAGAATTGGCGCAGCCTGGTGGCTTACTGGCAGCGGGTTTGAGGGGAAAGGAAGAGGAGAGGGAGAGGATTTAACGAGCGTGGTTGATGACGGGAATTACTCTTTGCATTGACGCGATTTACTCCCGCAAGATCAATGCAAAAACTGCGAGGAAGAACAAGTCGCGTGGGAAAGAAGCTGACGTGGTCGTGGGGTTCGTCTGTCAGTGAGAGAAGGAGAGGGAGAGTGGGGTCCATCATTTAGTGTCCTCGCGGGTTCTTTCTCTGGTGAAAAACAGTTCGTTCGGGTGAGAGGGAGAGGTGGGCTGGCTGGGCCTTGTTGGGCTGGGCTGTTCCTTTCACTTTTTTTTGTTCCGTTTGTTTTATCTTTTTCCATTTCCTTTATTCTGTTTTGATTTTGAACAACCAATTCAAACACTCATTTGAAATCAAAACTTTGCCAAAATTTGTGTAGGTTCAAATATTGATTAGTAAAACATTCTGTAATCATTTTTAGAATAATTTATTTATTCATTTTAAGGTCTTTTAATTATTCAAAGTAGGCTCTAGTTTTAAATCCAATAAGATTTAATAATATTATCAAACACCATTTAAATTTTTAAACTTTCCAAAACCTTTCAGTGGGTTTTTATTTGTTTATTTGGGTTCAAATAATTCATCTTGAATTATTTGCAGGTATTTAATATGAATTATGGATCATTTAAAATTGGGTATTTGTTTTGATTAAAATGGAATTAACTATAGTTTTAATTCCCTAAATTTCATTTGCAAGATTTCTTTAATATTAATTAAGTTAATTAAACAGCTTTTAATCCACTTGGGTAAATTCCAAAATATTATTTTCTCATGATTTAAATGATCATTCTTATTAGAGATTCGTCTTTCTTAAGATAGGGATAGAATGGTTAATGCCATTTTATTTTTATTTTGGAAATTCTTTATCCTTTTATTTTATTTGTATTTGGATTATATTCATTCCATTTGCTTATGGATTAGGCCAAGATTTATTTTGGTCTTTAAATATTCTTTATTCAATATTTCTTTCTTCATCTTATAAAATCCTTATCTTTTTATTTAGAGATCCAAACTTGGTGATTCCAATTTGTAAAATCATATTTTATATTTATTTATCCTTTTAAATATCTTTTAGGATTATTTGCTCACCAATTGTATGGGTTTTAGATAAGTGCTTTATTAGCTTTGGAAATTACTTTTCCTTGTCTTAATTAAATTCATAGGTTTTTTATTTATGGCTCCAAATTAAGTGAAACCAATTTCTATGGCTTTATAATATTTCTATTTGTCATTCTTGATCTTTTGTAAATGTTTGTTGACAAATTTTTATATGGATCAAATCCATAGGCTTGGAGATAACTTGGAAATGATTTTTATTCCATTAGGGTTTAGGGTTTGGATTTATTTTCCAAGTGTTTAAATTTCCAGATACATTCATTGAGGAATGCATCTCTCTAGATTTGAATTTTGTTGAATTCAAACTTTAATTAAAGTTTGTTCAAGATGGGATTTTAAGTTTCCTTTTAGAAACAAAAGTTTCTTTTCACCCTGATTTTCAACAATAATTTATTTTGTTTATTTATTTTTCACATTACAAGATTTGGAAAATCTTGGAATGTGATAGGCTACCACCCTTAAAATAAATCTCGTCCCGAGATTTGGGGGGGCTAGGGTTACAAGTTGGCTCAAAGCATCTAGGGTACTACCACCCTTAAAAATTTTCCAACTAGATTACATATTGGCCTTCTTGGGATCCTGTTGAAATATCTCTGGGCAAACATCTGCATAGTGTCCTTTGTTTCCACATTTGAAACATGTGACTAGGCTGAGATCCTTCATAGGCTTGTTTATCTTGTGCTTCATCTTTTCTGGACAGTTGCTTGCATAATGTCCTTGGTTACCACAATTGTAACAGGTGATAAGATTGAGTTCATCACGTATCTTCTGTGGCCAAGTTGCTACATAATGGCCTAGCTCTTTGCAGTTGTTGCACCACACTTGGCTAATCTCCTTATACTTCTGCTTCTCTGGACATTCACTGGCATAGTGTCCCATTTCTTTGCAGTGACCACATTGCACATGGCTTTTGTCCTTCTTTTTCTTGGGTTTCTCCAAAGCAATGAGTGCTTCTAGTTCATGTTCTTCATATGTTATCTCAAAGGTAGGAATAGTTCCTGGTCTCCTTGACCTTCTATTACTCCTTGGATAATACATATGTCTCCTTTTTGGTCCTTTAAATTGAGTCATGTTGCATGGAGGTACAAGCTGACATTTTCCTTTGTCTTCATCCTTCCTGGTAGACTTGGCTCTCTCATGGTAGTCTGCAATCAGTTGTTGCACTCCACCTTGTTTCCTTTGTTCAACTATGGAATAGATGGGGCATTGGATAGGGACATGATTGTTTCCTTCACATAGGTAACAAGTAGCTTGGGATGTGGGGCATTGGTCTTATTTATTTTCCAAGTGTTTAAATTTCCAGATACATTCATTGAGGAATGCATTTCTCTAGATTTGAATTTTGTTGAATTCAAACTTTATTTAAAGTTTGTTCAAGATGGGATTTTAAGTTTCCTTTTAGAAACAAAAGTTTCTTTTCACCCTGATTTTCAACAATAATTTATTTTGTTTATTTATTTTTCACATTAGAAGATTTGGAAAATCTTGGAATGTGACAACAACTTCGTGAAATAGGGCGTTACTTCGAGTCAGGCACTCTATGGGCTATGGAATGACTTGGGTCTTCTACATTTAGTTGTTCCACTACAATTATCTATTTGCGCCCTCGTGGCCCTTCTATAAGACTATCTATGTAAGACATGTTGTATTCGGTACTGTAATGGATGTGTACTTTGATACTATGTAGATTATGATCCACGAATCACTGATCATGGGATCATGGTGGTTTGAATAATGGGTAATCTCAGAAGAAATTCCGGGGTCGCCAAAGAGTTGGTAGCAGAGCCATCCTAAATTTAGGAGCCCCTAGTTAGCCTGGACGTTAGACATGGACAAAAAATATTTTCACTGTATAAAGGAAGGAGCCTAATATTTTCAAAAACAATGCTTATGTCTCTTCCTCTCTATTTGGAAAACTACTTGTATTAATTCAAGATTTGAATACTTAAAATTGTGCACACTGTTCACTAACTTAATCTATCTAAAATTTTGTAGATGGCTGTTGTTTTCACCAAGTTTCGGCAGGTAGGACTGGACCTGCGACTTCAGTTGTTCGAGGCCGAGCTTGGAGAGTTGGCCCGTGGTGTCGGACACCCTACTCCTGAGATCAAGGGCGCCCATATCCCAACACTCATAGAATGAGAGCTCACCTGGCTTGTGGTGTGCACCACGATAGGAGGAATAGTGCCCCCACACTCTAAAGAGATAGAAGTCAGTGTGGTTGAGAAGGATTGGGGTGATGGAATACTCTGAGTAGCCCAGGAGGCTCTGGCACGCATAGCTTACCACCACCGCCAGCAGCTGGAGGGTACTCGTTTTCGATTCTTTGGGAGGCATCACCAGCAAGGGTACACTATTGAGACACCCCAGCACCCTGACTTTGGGAAGTACCTTCAAAACATGGAGTATATTCTGAAGAAGACCCAGACTTCCATGGACCAAGCCCGAATGTACTTGGATATCAAGGCTACGAAGCTACTTGCCATAGAGGAGAGTATGAAGGAGGCACAAGCTGGACGCGCTCTAGCGCTACTAGAAAAGAAAGCTACGATTGCTAGGAACAAGTGCCTTATGAATAAGATGAAGGACCAGTGGGAGATCCTAGTGACCATGGAGGCCAAGATAGAGGAGTTAGAGGAGGAGTGCGCTGAAGTATGCAAGGACAATGATAACCTGCTGAATGTGATTGACAATGATGCTGCTCACAATGAGGACTTCGACATGGACCCATAGACTAACCAAGAGGATGGTGATCAGATGGACAAGGATGAAGAGGACCTAGAGGAATGCCTCTTTGAGCCCGAGGATAATGACACTGAGATCATCATCGAGGATGATACCATCGCACGTCGCGATGAGGAGTAGGTCGTGCGCTAGTTTATGAGAGCAAGTGAGATTATCGTCGTGTCCCCTTTTGAGTGGCAAATTGTTTGTTTCTTTCTTGCTCTGTGTCGTTGAACTTGTGGTATTCCTATCTAGCGTCGAGATGTGATGCGTGAACTCTGTTGGGATGGTGTTGAACTTATGCGTGCTTAATTTCCTAAGTGCTTGTTTTCTGATGCATGCATGCATGTCGTGTTGTTTATCTCACTTGGGATGTGGTTTCGTTTGAGAACCACCTTGTTTCAAACCCATCCTAACCGTATACCTTCAGGATGGTGCGTCCCCACGGACCTCCACCCCTCTACCTGAGCCAACCATGGCTCATCTCCTGCGCATGTACATGGAAGACCGACAAGAAGCTAACATTGAATGCCAAGCCAACATTTGCGCACTCCAACAGCTTGTCCAAGAAGAAACAGGAAATGCCCATGATAATGAGGGCGAAGGAGGGAATCGAGAACAGACACTACAAGAAATGTGTTGATTTGTGACCTTCTCATAGTCACGGAAAATGAAATCGTCATAGGTCTATGATGATTTTGCACAAGATGGTGGTAAATTATTTGGGAAGGGCAAACCTTATTAAATTACGATGATTTTGGTTAAAAACGTCGTAAGTTTAATAGATAAAATTGTCATAACATGCTTGATACAGCCTATGACTTTTGTATATCGGATTATGACAAAATTAAATCGTCATAGTGTCTAAAATAGAATAGGTTTAGATGACTAGATTGGCCACCTCATCATTTACTCCTACATGTCATTTTTATATGTCAATTTTTTACTATGTGACAAGTCCATGACCTGACATTGAGGCCCCAGCGAACTCCAGCAACGTTATCAATTAATAGGGCAAAAAAAGGGTGGCGTGGGGACTTGAACCCGCAACCTCTAGCTAGGTCCGATGGTGGTCAACCACCAAGACACTCGTCAGTTCATGTCAGAGAATGGAGATCGACCTATTTGACCAAAGTTTTCTTTGTTGGGCCTGGGCCAAGGAGACACGAGGCCTCCTTTTTTCCTCCACCTATTTTTTTTATCTTTTCCTTCTACGGCTGATGGGCTCATGGTTTCTTGGGCTCGCGGTTCCTTTTAGCTGGCGGTCCGGTCCTATCCCTAGGCCGATGTGTTGGTCAATTTTGAAAGTTTTTTTTCTTTTTTCTATTTTGTTAATTCTTTTGTATCTTTTTCATCAGAAATCCAAAATAATTGATTTTTGGCTCTAAATTTTTATAAAATTCAGTAGATCCTCTCAGGGTGTTAATTATCAATACTTTTTTATTTTAAAATAGTGGATTTCATTTGGTGGTTGCTTCATAGTATACCCCATTTTGTGTACTCGGAAAATGGAAAATGCTTTTTTTGTGCGACGAAATAAAAACTTTGGTGGATGAGCCTCGCTAAACTTGCATTCGATCTTGAAAAAATAGCATATTGTGAGTCTAAAAATAATTTTTTTCAAAAAATCATGGGAATCATATCATGTACCTATAGTTCAAATTGGACCAACTTACTACTGATTCGGCAGGAATTTGTGTTTTTCGCCAGGGGTGGAAGGAAAGGTTTGAGATACCCTGATTGGGACATTGTCAATTTAAGGTGGTATAATTTTTTTTTAAAAATAGGGTGGTAGTATTCTAAAACTGTCATTTGGTGGTTACTTCACAAAACACGCCGTTTTTTGTGCTTGGAAAATGGAAAATCGATTTTCCGTGCATCGAAAAGGAAACCTTCCTAATGCAACATTGTTCGGCATCCCAAGATGCACATGCGTGCACATTAAAGGCACATTATGACAAACTATGCCTCAATTATATCCATAACATTGGCCATTTGACCCGAAAGCCATGAAACCTCAAACATGATAGGTCATTTCTGAGAAGGTTTTTCGAGACACAATCAATATACCAAGTTTGATATTTTTACTTGAAACTATGTCACATAATAAGACAATACGCGAAGGATGTACATTGATTCGACCATTTTTTAATTTCTTATGCCTGTTTCAAACTATGGTCAAAACGGTGGGCATGAAGGTTCATAGCTAGGGGATTTGTCTCGCTAAACTTGCATTGGATATCTGAAGAAACATCATATTGTGAGTCTAAAAATGATTTTTTTCAAAAAATCATGGGCATCAGATCATGTATGTAGTACAAATCAGACCCACCTCTTTCCAATTCGGCGGGAATTTGACTTTTTTGCCAGGGGTGGAAGAAAAGGTTTGAGATACCCCAATTGGGACATTGTCCATTTAAGGTGGTCTAGTATTTTTGAAAAATGGGGTGGTAGCATTTTGAATTAACCATTTGGTGGTTGCTTCACAAAATGCCCCATTTTTGGCGCTGGAAAAATGGAAAATGGCTTTTCCGTGGAACAAAAAGAAAAAATTCCTCCTGTTACATTGTTCGCCATCCCAAGATGCATATGCATGCACAAAATGGGCACATTATAACAAAATATGTCGTGATTCTAGCCATAACATTGGTCGTTTGTCCTGAAAGCCATGAAACCTCGGACATGATAGGTCATTTGTGAGAAGGTTTTTTCGAGATGCAATCAATATACCAAGTTTGATATTTTTCCTTGCAACTATGTCACAAAATATGACGCCACATGAAGGATTTACATTGTTTGGACCATTTTTGAATTTCTTATGCCAGTTTCAAACTATGGTCAAAATAGCGGGCATGGAGGTTCTTAGCTCGGGGTTGAGCCTCGCTGAACTTGCATTGCATTTCTAAATAAACAGCATATTGTGAGTCTACAAATGATTTTTTACAAAAAATCATGAGCATCAGATCATGTACCTATAGTTCAAATCGGACCCACTTCCTACCGATTCAGCGGGAATTTGTCTTTTTCACGAGGGATGGCCGGAAAGGTTGGAGATCCCCCGGTTGGGACATTGTCCATTCAAGGTTGTCTAGTATTTTTGAAAAATGGGGTAGTAGAATTTTTAAACTTCCATTTGGTGGTTGCTTAATGATGACCCACAAGTATAGGGGATCGCAACATTCTTCGAGGGTAGTATTTCCCAATTTATTGATTCGACATAAGGGGAACCAAAGAATACTTGCAAGCCTTAACAACTGAGTTGTCAATTAAGCTGCACCTAGAAATAGTTCTTGCTCATAGAAGTTTATCAGTAGCAACAATTTTTTAGTAGAAATAGCAAAGCAACAGCAGCAGTAGAACAAGAGCAATAGTAATAGTAGTAGCAAACAGTAGGATATGAGCGCGGTAGGCATAGGGATGGATGGACGGGCGTTGCATGGTTGAGACTAAACATGTAACTTCAAGATCTAGGGCAATTGCAGATAAATAAGATAAAGCATCCAAGTACTAAACAATCATAGGGATGTGCTCCATATATAGCCATGCGTGCTCGCAATGAGAACTTGCACAACATCTTTTGTCCTACCAGCCTGTTGCAGCGGGGCCTCAAGGGAACTACTAGAAATTAAGGTGCTCCTTTTAATAGAGAACCAGAGAAAAGCATTAACACTCCATGAACACATGTGATCCTCACATCACAGCCATCCCCTCAGTTTGTCCCAATTTCTGTCACTTCGGGGCCTTTGGATCCAGACAATGATATGTGTACACAACTTGCAGATAAGATCACAAACAATACTATCATAATTAATCAATAATAATTTCAGATCTAAGATCATGGCACTCAGGCCCTAGTGACAAGAATTAAGCACAACAATTTGCAAAAAATACAAATAGCACTAATAGAGATATTGGGCACCATGCCGTAACAATCTTATTCGATTACATGATAGAACTCATCCAATCCCTACCATCCCCATAGCCTTCCGCGGGGGATTACTCACTCATGGATGAGGGAAACATGGATGGTTGATGGAGAGGCGTTATTAATGATGATGGCGTTGATCCACCCCAAATTTCCCGTCCCAGCAGGGTGCCAGACCAGAGTTTCTGGTTCCGAATTGCGGTTTCTTGTGGTGGCGGCGCAGCGGAACTCTTTATAGAAAAAAGTTGAAACCTCCTGAGATTTTAGGTCAAGAGGCAACTTATAGGCGAGGAGGGAGGACGAGGGGGTGCCTGGGGCGGCCACACCCCCTCCAGGCGTGGCTGGGGGGTGTGGGCCCCCTAGGGACCCATCCGTCTCGTATTCTGGCTCCATGAATCTTCTGGTGAAATAGGATTTTTGGCATATTTTCCGGGATTTTTCCTAATGGTTAATTTTCTGCACAAAAACTAGACACCAAGGTAATTCTGCAGAAAACAACGTCAGTCCATGTTAGTTGTATCAAAGAAGTTTAGAGGAGAAACAATAGAAAAAGTGTTTGGGAAAGTAGATACGATTTGGACGTATCACTTAACAAAATGCCCTGTTTTTGGCGCTCAAAAAATGGAAAATGGCTTTTTCGTGCAATGAAAAGGAAAACTTCCTCCCGCAACATTGTTCGCCATCCCAAGATGCATATGCATGCACAATATGGGCATATTATCACAAACTATATCGTGATTTTGGCCATAACATTGTTTGTTTGTCCTGCAGAATAGAGTCAACCAATCAGATGACACAGATAGACTACCCACGGATCACTCCTACGACAGATCTCAACCATCCACATCGTCCCATCCAATGTCCAAAATTCGTCCCCTAAAATTTCGGAACCAAAAGAGAAAAAGACCCAAACGCCCCAACCGAAAGATAAAAAGAAAGGGGCAGTTTGGACAAACCATCCCTCCCTTCCGCTAGGTCACGGTATCCCTCCCTCCTCAGGTCCCATCGCAGCCTCGCTAATTCCAAGACTTGCTGGAGAAACCCAGCCGCCTTCACCCCCATCCTACCCATGCCGCATAATCACAGCCACCATCATTCTGCCCCCCTCTCTCGGTCTGAATCTAGACACAAAATCGGTAGTCTCCCTTCCTCGCACAGCCACCCTAGCCTCGTCAGAGAAACAGAGCCACTACATGCGGGTGCAAAGACGGCGAGGAGGATCTCATGGTGCTTGGAGGTTGCGGCGAAGAGGTTGCATATGTGATGGAGGCGGCAGTGCGCGTGCTGCTGGTGGGCCTCGACGAGGATGACCGCTGGGAGGTGCTGTGCAGGACGCACAAGCGTGTCGCCAAGGCCTTCCGCGATGGCACCCGAGGTACTTTTCTGCCAACCCACCTCATCCTCCCATCTCCCCGGACCCCAGAGGCTCTTCTCCTCCTCTGGAGCCCTCCCAAGGAGGCTCCTTCATCCACCGAATTAGATAGGAAAGGAGGTCCCCCTCTTTCCCCTCCCATTTTCTTCCTGTCTTCGGGGGTCCTCATAGTAACTTGTGGTGGTGCCTTTTTGTGTGCCCGTTATTCCCATACTATGATCGGTCAATCGAGATAGAGTCAGAGCTTCCCGCAGCGTGTTTGCGTTTATGCCTAGTAGCATTTGCGTTTAGAACAAGAATGAATGGTGAAACTGATGGACTTGTTGTCAGTTTGTAATTTCTATTGGTAGGCTACTGACCATGCCTTTTTGAACTGTAGATCTGATAAGCTTACTACTATGCTCATATTGTTTATACTTTGTATGGATTAGTAGGCGGTGGGTTGCAGAGGAGCTACGTCTGTGACCTCACGATGGCTACACGATAGCTCCCCAATACCGGACTAGCCAAGATGGAGTTTCGAGGGCTGACATAGGTGAACCCCTTACTTGTTCAGCGACTTAATTTTTTTTCTTCTCGTTTGTTTTGTTATTGATGATGATCTTTTCCATTGTACCTGAAAACAACAGTTCCCAGCTTAATAAAGAAACTACATAATCCTGGTGCATACCACTCTTACATGCCACCTAAATGCATGATTATGAATTTCAGTTTGTGAAAACATTTCTAACAATAAAACATAGGTATGTAAAAATTGTTTGCTACAAAACAGATTCATAGTTTCTAGCTCCACGCGTTGTATACAACATGGTCCACTCCTTGTTTTCCTTTATAGTCAGTACTATGGCGAGCTTCTTAGCTCTAATGGTAGTTGCGTCGCCTATCTTATTACTATGATTCATGTATTGCTTCTTCTTCTTCTTCTTGACTGTTCTATTGTGATCACTGTGATTTATCTTTGGAGCGGGTATGCCCCTAATTAGGATGTGTTTCATGTGATATTGTTTCTACTATTAAGATGGTTATATTGATGCTGATATTGTAGGGAGGGGTTCAGGAAGGACCAGAACTAATAAGTGTATAATTGAAGAACCATGTTGCCCCCTGTAGTTTAAGTCTGGTAGAATTTATGGGTTGTAGAAGCTTTTGTTGTTTGGTTATTTGTGTGTTGTTTTGAATGAACTTGACTATGTTTTTTATATCTGATGTTAACAATCTCTATGTTGTTTATGTGAAATGACATGTCATAATAATCTCGCCATGAGTGGAGAACCACCTCTAGCCAAGGAGCACGACGACGAGTTTATGTTTTCAACGCAGGTAGGTGCCTGGGTCTATTCTTCTTCAGTGTTGTCTTCATCCTTTTCTTTGCAGTTGGTGAGTGATGTCCACTCTTGACTTCCCCATGTACTACGACATGGGGTTTGTAAGGAATGTTGACCTGTTACTTTGTTAGCACCAAGAGACATTTTTTATCTCACTAGTACTCTATACTAATTTGTTCTCATTCGTTTCTTCTTATTCTGATCTATATTAATGAAGAAAGATAAAGGTAAATTCCTAGTTTCTTGGCCTTGATGGGGCATGAACCGACAATGCTATAAAAGTCCTCTCCGGCTAGGACTTCCTCAACTATGTCGGAAGACCGAAGAAGGGTTACCAACTACTTCCAAAGAAGCCAGAAGACTGATGTGAGGTTTGCTACTTGATTGTAAAGGTTTAGTGAATAATTGGCTTCAGATAGAAATGATTCCATTTTGGTCAGAAGATGGATATACTTGTTTGCTGGGAGTTACATGTATATCTTTCTTTTTGAGGGAAGATACATGTATATCTAAAGAAGTTGTGATATGTGAACATATAAACCTGGCACTATGTCATGAAATATGTAACATTTATTTAGATCCTATACATGCTGGTTCACTTGTATATTGTTGGAATAAATGTCTTATTTAATATATGGGCTTGATCTGTATTATTGGGCTACAAAATGCTAATTTTAAAGAGGCCACAACCCAAAATTAATAATTCTGTAAAAAGGACAGTTTGCTAATTTGGTACTGGACCAGTTTTGCATATACGAAAAAGAATGAAAATAAATAAAGAAAATAGATGTGAAAAGGACAAGGCCCAAAATAATGGATGGAAAAAGGCCATGGCCCAGAAAAAAAGAAGTCCAAATTATTGAGATCACCCCATATAAGCATCCGTAATGGACTGGGATAAATTTACATTACGACGATCTCATTTCGTCAAACTTTTGCCATGTTGGATCAGCCAAGTAGGATCTGACCTAGCCTAGCTAGATGGCTTGTGACGATATTGGATCGTCATAACGGTAATGATGATCTAATATCGTCATAGATGATTATGACGATTTCACAAGAAATGTCGCCGTATGCAATTACTGATGCTCAGTTTTTGACGAACTGTTTTTCGTCATAAGATCGTCATATATTGTTGACAATGACAATTCAGTGACGAAAATGGAGGGTCATGTGTCAACAGATTCCTTGTAGTGAGAGATCTTGTCTCAAGGATTTCCAGAACACAAATCCACCCGTGTTCACCAAGTTCACTAACCCACTTAACGCTGATGATTGGCTCCGCACTATTGAGAACAATCTAGAGATGGCCCATGTAGGTAATGAAGAAAAGGTACTTCTGGCAACACACTTCCTCTCAGGACAAGCCAGGGAGTGGTGGATTAGTGCAAGGACATCCTGCCAGCCGGACAAGCAATCACCAGGGAGGACTTCAATGAAAGGTTCCGTAAGCGCCACATTCCTCCATGTCTTATCAAGATGATAAGGGACCAGTTCCAAGCTCTGAATCAAGGAGGAATTACCGTAGTGTAGTACCTGGATAAGTACACTAATCTAGCAAGGTATGCCCCTAAGGACACCAACGCTAAAGAGAAGAAGGTGGATACCTTCCTGAATGGGCTACAAGATGAACTGTAGTGTCACCTGGTAGCTCATAGGTTCCAAGAGATAGATGGCCTAGTTGATGTTGCTATCCTGGTGGAAAACAAGCATAAGGGACTATTTGAGAATCGCAAGCTCCGTATGATGCAGCAAGGAGGACCCAGTGGACAGAGGTCACGAAGCATGTGTCCATCTAGGCCTGCACCCCCATCACAGAGGAATCAGTGCTATGCTCCATGCTCCAACAACCCCAACCACAACTATAACAACCCTGGCCCCGGAGGCGGAAACCCAAGACCTGCTCCCAGAGGTCATGCAAACCCTAATACTCGCCCCAATTCATCTGGTTGTTTCTCTTGCAGGCAAGTGGGACAATTCTCCTGTGAGTGCCCCGAGAAGAAGAAGGAGAATTCTCCGCGTCACAATTTGGCCCGCTTGAACCAAGGACACGCCAGAGGAGCCCCAGCAAAGGGCGTTGCCCCCAAGAGTCCAGCTAATGCATCCAGAGGACATCTAAACAATATTACTGTTGAGGAAGCCCAGGAGTCTCCTGACATTGTTCTGGGTACTTTCCTTGTCAACTTCGTCCCTAATACAATATTATTTCACTTTGGAGCATCTCATTCGTTTGTTACTGAACCCTTTGTTGAGAAAAGTGGGATGGAAGAACCTAGTCATCTGGATAGGCTAATGCTAGTACAAATACCTGGTTCGACAGCCAAAATACAATCCGTCTGCCGAGATATCCCAGTAGTTATACATGGTATAAGCTTCAAAGCCGATATAATAGTCTTGGGAGCCCAAGGCCTAGATGTGATACTAGGAATGGATTGGATGTCTTGCTATCACGGAGTTATAGATTGCGCAATAAAGACCATCTCCACGATGAGTAGTGAAGGATCGCAACTCAAGTATAGGGCGACCATTCTCTCATCTCGGTTCTACTATTAGAAGGGTATTGAAGGACCCACCCTAGAGAAAGTACCAATAGTCTATGAGTATCCGGATGTGTTGCATGAAGAGTTGCCCGGTATGCCCCTGATCGGGATATCGAGTTCATCATAGAGTTAGTCCCCGGAAATCCCCTATAGCCCAGAGACCGTGTCGTATGAGTCCCGAGGAGTTGGTTGAATTAAAGAAGCAGTTTTATGACATGGAGTGCAAGGGTCATATATAGCCGAGTGCCTCTCCCTAGGGATCACCAGTCCTTTTTGTGGACAAAAGAGATGGAACCACCTGACTAGTCACGGATTACCGGAAGCTCAACGATGTCACCATCAATAACAAGTATCCCTTGCCAAAGATTAGTGAAATGGATTCCGGGTGTTTTCCAATATAGATCTCCGTACAGGATACCACCAACTCAAGATCCGAGAATCAGACATCCCTAAGACAGCCTTTAACACCCGATATGGTTTGTATGAGTACACCATCATGTCTTTTGGGCTAACCAATGCCCCTACCTATTTCATGAACCTCGTGAATAAGGTGTTCATTCCCTATCTGGACAAGTTTTATTGTGGTGTTCATTGATGATATCCTAATCTACTCCGAAATGGAAGAAGATCACGAGGACCATCTGAGATTAGTACTAGGTACCCTCCGAGAACATCAATTATATGCCAAGTTTAGTAAATGTGAGTAATGCTTAAAGGAAGTTGGTTTCCTTGGCCATATTCGGTCCGCCAGAGGAATCTCTATTGATCCCACCAAAATCAAGTCAACACTCAAATGGAAAGCCCCCACCAATCCATCTAAGATGCAAAGGTTTCTAGGTTTAGCTGGATATTACAGCAAGGTTGTTGAAGGATTCTCCAGCATCGCGAACCCAATGACTTAGTTTCTAAAGAAGGACAAGAAGTTTGAATGGACGAACAATTGTGAAGAGATTTTTCAGGAACTCAAGAAGAGATTAGTCTCTGCCCCTATCCTAATCATGCCAGACATTACCAAAAGCTTTGAATTCTATTGCGACGCCTCCAAGCTAGGACTTGGAAGCGTGCTGATGCAGGAAGGCAAGGTCATTGCCTAGCTATCTCGACAATTGAAGCCGCATGAGATGAACTACCCCACCCATGACTTGGAAGTCGCTGCCGTAGTGCACACCCTCAAAACATGGCTTCATCATCTGATGGGAAACCGTGTGAGGTCTACACAAATCATAAGAGTATGAAATATATCTTCACACAGAAGGAGTTGAACATGAGGCAGAGAAGATGGATCAAACTGATCAAGGACTATGATCTTGGCATTCATTACCATCCAAGTAAAGACAACGTGGTAGCTGATTCCCTCAGCCGGGAACCCTGCTCCCTGAATGCTATGATTGAAAAGGAGCAACCTGAACTGAGTCAAGAATTAGAAAGGTTTGGACTGGAACTAGTAAACCCTTGATACCTAGCCCACCTCGAGTTAAAGCTAACCCTCTTTGATCAAATCAAGGAAGTTTAGAAAGGTCACCCAAGCACAGAAGGAATCAAGCGCCGAATGGAAAAAGAAAATGTTCTTGGATTCAAGGTTGAAGATAGTGGTGTTTTGTGGTACAAAGGACGTATCTGCGTATCAAATGAGCACGAACTGAAATAGACCATCATGAAGTAAGCACACGAGACCCACTACTCTATCCACCCGGGGAGTACCACAATGTATCAGGACCTGAAGGAGGAATTTTGGTGGCACGGGATGAAACGAGAGATCGCCCTGTTTGTAGCCAAGTGTGATATATGCTAGAGTGTCAAAGCCGAACATCCACACCCCGCTGGATTACTACAACAGATGAATATTCCGGAATGGAAATGGGAGAAGGTCGGAATGGACTTCATCACCCGACTACCCAAGTCTAGTAGGGGACATGAATCCATATGGGTTATCATAGACTACCTATCTAAAGTAGCCCACTTACTTCCCGTAAAGAATACCTACAATGGACAGCAACTCGCAGAAATTTACATCTCAAGAATCGTTAGCCTCCATGGGGTACCCAAGGAAATCGTGTCTAATCGTGGACCACAATTGACTTCCCGCTTCTGGAAGAAGTTGCATGAAGACCTAGGTACCAATATATATTTTAGCACAGCCTATCACCCTTCGATCGGAGGACATACTAAGAGAGTAGTTCAAGTCCTGTAAGATATGCTCCATTCGTGTGTTCTAGCATATGGAGCCAAATGGGAGGATTGCCTCACATTCACTAAATTCTCCTACGACAACAACTATCAACCAAGTCTAAAAATGGAACCCTTCCAGTTTCTCTACGAGAGAAAGTGTAGGACACCCCTGAACTGGACTGAAACCAGAGAAAGCCCGATCTTTGGCCCAGACATTATTAAAGCCGCTGAGGAACAAGTCTAGGTAGCCCGCGATCGTTTGAAATCTTCCCAATCTCTCCAGAAGAGCTATGCCAACACCAAACATCGTGACGTGAGTTTCAATAAGGGAGACTTCGCGTAACTTCGCATTTCTCCTCTCAAGGGAATGTAGCGTTTCCATGAGAACGGGAAACTTGGTCCAAGATACATCGGACCCTTCAAGATCCTCGCTCAACGAGGAAAGGTATCATATCAGCTAGAGCTACCCTCGGAGTTGTCAGAGTTCCATAACGTCTTTCACGTATCCCAACTTCGAAAATGTCTCCAGTAACACGATAAGCCCGAAGTCTTCAAGGAAGTCGACTATCGTGCTATTGATCTTAACCATGATCTGACCTACCGAGAGGTGCCGTTAGGATTCTGGAGAAGGCCTACTGACTTACCCGACGCTGCAAAATAAGTTTCTACAAGGTCCAATGGAGCAACCACTCAGAGGAAGAAGCCACCTAGTAACACGAGGATTATCTCAGGAAGGAGTTCCCTCACCTCTTAATTCCTCAGCTCGCGAATCTCGGGACGAGATTTTTTTAAGGGGGAAGGTATGTAACATCCCAACTTGTGCATCATGTTTTCTTGAGTAGGAATCAAGAGTTTAGGGGGAAATAAAACTTTTTAAAGTTGCTTTCTTATGTTGTTTTCTTACTTAGGATGAATGATCCTTTGTGTTGCCATGGTATCCTTGTTACTTGGTATGCTAGTGTTGCACTTTTCTTGTTCTTTAGATGCTTAGGATTTAGAAAAATTCTTGGTAACCACTAGGATCACCTTGGTTTGTTATTTTGCAAGCTAAAGAAAGATCCCAATTATATGGCTAAGTCATTATATATTGTCATGTTCCATTTTTTGAAATAAGGTATGATCAAACCTAAAACACTTGTTGGCCATGAAAGCACATGGGTTTATACCTTGTTATGAGTTCTGCAAAACCCACCCTCAACCTTGGTTAAACCATAACCCTAATCCTATTGTATGTGAGTGTTTCCTTCACTAGTTGCAACATAAGGAATGACCATCGTATTTTTGGACATCTTTGGAGGATGCTTACAAGAACTTGGGATCAATCCAGGAAGCAACCAAGGGCTAGAACTACTCACATCACATCCCTCTACACCCCCAGAGTTTTCCCTCTACCTCTGTAGTCTCGATATCGATGGAAACATCAACCAAAGTGGCCACCCGAGCCACTTTACCCTAGATCACCCCAACCCCTTGTCCACCTTGTCCACTTGTTTGCAAAACATTCACCTGGCCTGACATGACCCCAAACGTGCCAGAGTGCACCATACCACCACCCCTGGTTTCCCATTGCACTCCCAAGCACGAGAGAGAGATAGACCGGGCCGACAGATCGCCCAAATCTTGCTCGACCCGTCCCTGGCCGATCCCGCCACCCCTCTGTCGCACCTGGGGCAGCGCCGCGCTCGTACCTTCCCTAGGAACCACCCTCTCCCCTCCACTCACTCACCCGCAGCCCTAGTTACCCCCAACCCGTGATGGCCATATCACCTTGGCCACATCGTGCACTCGCTGCATCCCGTCCCCAGGTGAAAATTGATGTCGTCAACGCATAGAGGAGACCCCTCCTCTCCCTCTCAACCACCCCACGGCAATAGACGTGCAGCGCACCGCCCATCCCGAGCCCAGTTAGATGTGACATTACGTGGAGCACCTCGCGTGGAATGACTCCATCAAGAGACCTCGCGCTATCCCGAGACCCTGAGCTAGAACCCGCATGCCATACCCCTCTCACCCCACGCGGAGACGTTCACTCGTCGCCGCGCCTAGCCAACCCATGTGCCCTTGATATCTTTTTTCTTGGATTATAAGGAACCCATTTTGTACCATGTGATATATTATTGTTTGCATTGCAGGCTGTGCAAGAAAGAGTTGACGGAGCAAGATAGCCGGATCGAGGTTGATAAATGGCTAGCAGAAGGATTTTCTAAATGGTTTAAGAAACATGTGAGATATCTTGCCTTTGTATCAATTGGCACATGATTTATTTTTGTTTGTATGTGTGTGTTATTCACCCCTGTTTTGGTTTATTTCTTTAGATTGGAAATTTGCACAAGGAGAAGAAGGTGAGTGCTGATCTTTTTGCTTTGTCTTGTGAACCGTTTTGGAGGGTGGGGATATATTCAGCATGTGTTGCCGATGGTGTCCACTACCACACCGTTGATCGTGAGAAGAATAGAAACACGCAGAATAGTGGAATCTTTGCCGAGGGAGACCATGAGGGTATAGTCATTGAATTATACGGTCATCTAAGAAGCATCATCAAGTTGTAGTACAATTGTAGAAGTGGCATCCATCGGTCGGTTGTCTTGTTTCGCTGCGATTGGTTCAATGTTGGTGGCAAGAATAATTTAGCTTTCCAAGATGATGGGCATTTTAAGAGCATTAACACTGCAAGGTTTTGGTACAAGACTAATCCTTTTCTTCTAACAACCCAAGCAACAAAGGTGTTCTATGTGCCAGATACCGACTTGGGTGGAAGTTGGCGAGTTGTGCAAAAATTGCTGCATAGGCATTTGTGGAGTGTTACAGAAACTGAAGTGGAAAAGGATCCCTGTGGTGGTGCTAGGCTAACATACCAAGATGATGACACGCCGGAAGTTCTGGTGCATGCTAAAGAAGCCAATGTGCAAACCAGGTTGCGAAGGGACAGGAGGAGTGTGGTACTCGATGTTGCGTATGTTGAAAAAATAAAGAAAAAGAGGAAAGAGGTAGTTGATGGCGAGGATGAACGAAACATGACAGATCATACAATGTATCAGTATTGTAGCGATCATGAAGATAATAGGTAGAGGCATCGATTCAACGATGACGAGTAGTTTATGTCCTATGTGTGTGAACTACTAATAATACGCAGAGGCAATTTCTATCAAGTTTTATGTACTAAATTTAAGTACTGTGCAACTGATGTACTGTGAAACTTATGTACTGAAGTTTAATGTACACAAGTTTATGTACTCAAGTTTATATACTAAAGTTTATGTTTGCCACTGTGAAATTGCAGCTAAAATGTCCACAAAATAAAGTCGAAATGCTGCCCAAATTTAGTATTTTAAGCAGACAATGCTTCTAGATTTCAACCCTAAAAATGCAAGCAAAAATGCTGCCAAATTTTAGATCACAGTGCTACATACACATTAGATAAGAAATGGTCTGAATGATCTTTCTAGACATAGGAAGTTTTCACTTGTGGACATATCAAATGATCTTAAATTTGTGGACATACACATTCCACAAAAGCTACGGGAAGTTTTCACTTGCTAGACATACATATTCCACGGTATATAGCAAAAACTACAGAAATGATCCAAATAATAAATAAATTGCATCCTCCATCTCCTTTCATCTTCAACTTCTCTTTCTCACTTGAACCATATCCCTGCATCTTCAGTTCATCATGCACCATCCCCATTGTCTCTCCATTGCTTTCAAGCCTTTCAATTGCTTTAGTTTTCTCCCACACAGCATCTCTTAGGTCCCTGATTAAATCTTTCAGAAATTTGGGAATCTCACTGTCCGCCCAACTGAATTTGTCACACCCAACACGGCCCTCAATCTGACAAACCAAATTCAGATATGAACCAAATTCAGAGATGAACCAAATTCAGAGATGTAACTAAACAAAATTCAGAGATAGAACTGCAAACTAACCGAGCGCATCCTGCAATTGTGGTATCTTCGGCTGGGGTTGTGATAGGTTCAAGATATCCACTGTGGCATCATCTCTCCATAGTCGTAGTACTTGGCGGGAGCATAGTCGAAAGGGAGCTGGCGGTAGGGGATGGGCCAGCGGAGGCGACGTGACGAAGCTGCACCCCTGGAAGAACTGCCAGAGCTGGCGCTAGGGGATGGACCCATGCTCGTCAGATGCGCGTCCTAGCTAGCTGGTGATGGCGGTAGGGGATGAACTCGAACCCTAGCTGGAGATGGAGGCACATGATGAAATTGAACCTAGCTGGAACCCTAGATCGACCGTGGCGGGCGGGGATTCGAACTCTAGCTGGTCGTCGCCGCCGCCCCAGCCCTACTGGTCACCCCCGCCGCTCTTGGAGGAAAACAGACCCTTGGTCCCGTGGATAATCGAGTGGCCCTTTCATAAGTTAGTGAAAAAATGAATGTATATATACTTCTCCTACACAGACAACAACACTTCATTGTCCCAGCGGTTAGGCTCATACATACCAGCGCGAGGTCATGGGTTCGAGTCACCGTGGCACAACATTTTTTGGTTATTTGTTTCCCACCTCGCCCGATATGGGCCACCGTTCCAGCCCATAGGATGTAAATTCCCAGCCCGCGTGATTATGGGCCATCGGTTCCAGCCCATATGATCTAGACTGCACGCCAGATATGGGCCACTTCCTCCAATGCTCCAGCCCATAGGATTTATACCACTAGTATGTGCTTAAAAACTGTATAAGAGCGGGACCCACCTGTCAGATCCATCCCGCGTGTCGATTTCCGGGGCCCACATGCTGAGATGGTTGCCTAGTCATTTTAATTCAACCCAGGTCAAGATATTATGACCATCTAAATTGGTAGTAGTCTGCCAAATAAAAGTCTCTACACCATGCCGTTAATTTATGACCATTTCACGTAAGCAAAATGTGACCTTTTGGACTAAATTGGTCATTATTTTTCAAGGTTTGGACCCTCTCGAATTCCCTACGACCAATTGGTTCAGAATGGTCATAGATCTATGACCAAAAAATCCATGGTCGTTAAAAAAAGATCACCATTGAGCAGATTTCTTGTAGTGACATGGGTTTATACCTTGTTATGAGTTCTTCAAAACCCATCCTCACCTTGGTTAAACCACAACCCTAAGCCTATTTCATGTGAGTGTTTCCTCCACTAGTTGCAACATAAGGAATGACGACCATATTTTTGGCCATCTTTGAAGGATGCTTACAAGAATTTGGGATCGATCCAGGAAGCAACCAAGGGCTGGAACTACTCACCTCACATCCCTATCAACCCCCAAAGTTTCCCCTCTACCTATGGAGTCTCGAGCTCGATGGAAACATCGACCAAAGTGGCCACCCGAGCCACTTTGCCCTAGATCACCCCAACCCCCTATCCACCCTCTCCACTTGTTTGCAAAGCATGCACCTGGCCTGGCACGACCCCAAACGTGCCAGAGTGCACCACACCACCACCTCCAGTTGCCCATTGCGCTTCCAAGCCAGAGAGAGAGAGAGAGAGAGACCGGGGAGAAAGATCGCCCAAATCTTGTTCGACCTTTCCCTGGCCGAGCCTGCCTCCCCTCTGCCGCGCCTAGGCCCGCGCTATGCTCGCACTTTCCCCAGGCACCACCCTCTCCCCTCCCCTCTCTCACCCACGGCCCTAGTTACCCCCAACCCGTGATGGCCACATTGCCCTGGCCACGTCGCGCGTGTCCGTTGCATCCCGTCCCCGGGTGCAAATCGACGCTGTCCGCGCTAGAGGATACCCCTCCTCTCCCTCTCAACCACCCCACACCGATAGCCGTGCAGCATACCGCTCGCCGAGCCCATTTAGACATGACATTAGGTCGAGCACCTCATGTGCAATGACTCCATCAAACCACCTCTTGTTGTCTCGAGGCCCTGAGATAGAACACGCACGCCAGACCTCTCTCTCCCCACACGGAGACGTTCACCTATCGCCGTGCCTAGCCAATCCGCGCCCCTCAGCTCTCTCCATGGCTACCGCTACACCCGACGCACTGTGGACACCTCCCATCGTGCTTAAAGCCCTAAGGCCACCCGAGCGCACGCCACACACGCTAGTCCACTCGAGCCCTCTCGGGTCCTGCCACCCTCACCGCTCGCTGCTGCACTGAAGCTATACGGTGAAGGTTGCCGTCACTGGCTAACCCCCACCCCTCCATATTTTCTCGCCGCACGGACACTGACCTAACCCCTCTCGCCTTAGTTGCCAGGGACACCCGAAGCGGCGACGAGGACCGAGAGCAACGATCCATCCCGTGTCTATCCGTGACGCCGAGAGCGACCAAGGACCCTTCACCTCCCCTCATTCGAGTCCCTGTCATAAACCGCGTCGAACCCTGTCGTCGCCGACTCTTCTCCACCCCTAGGTAAGCTTCCACGGCCGCCGCCCATAGGTCCTAGGGCTCCCATTGTGGTGTCTCCTCCCTAGGAGGAAGACAAGCCTGTGGCAGTCAAATCTATTAAGATCCAACGACCCACAGCGCCATATACCTCTTCGTTGCCTGCTGTCGTTGACATGCGGGGACCCCGTCGGGGATTTGAAATCCCAACCTCTCGCATCCGCCATTGAGAATATGGGCTGGCCCAGCCTCTAAGCGGGCCCTAAACCATGCCCTAGTAGTCCCTTGTTTTCCGTTTTTCTTTTATTCAAACTCCCATAAATATGTGATGTAGCTTTAATTCCACCATATATCGTATGCTTAGTGTTTTGGCATGATTTAAATTTTGTATGATAGCCTCTGTAAATACTCATCACCTCGCGCTTGTGGTTTGGTAAAAGAGAGCGTAAGGATTTACTGAGAATTTTAGTGTTAAAATGATGTTGTTCACACTCTTTTATTCATAGTAATGTTTCTATAACTCATAAAATTATGAAACCACTTTCTATGCCTTGATTTTGAACCTACCTATCCAGAAAAATTGGAATGACATAGTTGGGAGCTTCTTAGCCCCTGCTATCAATTTAGCAAGTTAAAGGCAGAAGCTTCTTTCAAAAATTCTAGAAGCTTCTGTGAAATCCCTTTTGGGTTAATTCCAACTCCTAGTGATGTGTCTCTATTAGCACTACCTCCTTCTAGAAGGGTATATTTTTACCTGCAATAGATCTATACAGAGAATTATTTTGCTATTCCTAGTGCTGTTTGCAGTATTTAAAATGCTAAAAGCAACCATAATAGCTAAAAATATGAATCCATTTGTGTTTGATCGGTAATTCCAATATCTCCCTATTAATATAATTTTTGGTCACTATTCACTCATAGAATCTGGTAGAGCCACTTGTTTGCTTGCTAATCTAGTGTTCACCATTAAAATCACCATAATTGTTTGAATTGCCCTCTTTAGTTGATTATAGTGGTTTTGGTTTGTTATGTTCTATGGCTTCAAGTGCGTGGTATGTTTGGTCAAGTTGAGTATTTGATCTATATTGTTTTCTATGTTTGCTCTGTGGTTGATATATGGTGTTGTTGCATGCCCCTTTTCCTTCTGCGACGATAGAAATGAACGAGGACGAGTACGAGGAAGGTGACTAGGAGGATTTTTAAGAAGAAGAGCAGGGACAAGTTGCGAACAAAGGCAATCCACCTACACAATCATGAGACTTGACCCATATTTTACTAGCATTATCTCGCTTGAACTATTTTCGCAAGTGCTTTGTTATTCTCTCTATATATATCTATGTCGAGTATTAGTTTGGCTCCTCCAAACCCATTCCTAAGGTATAGTAGTACACACTTGGTATACACCTATCTTACCTGGTAGATATAGGTGGAGGATATGCCACTTCCTTGTTGGAAACCCGCTTCTAGCCTATATAAAACTCTGGGTTGGGAAACCGGAAGGAAAATGGTTTTTCAAAGGTTTTGATAAAAACCTTGGCAAGTGGGACTTGTCGGGAGAATCTTAAGAAGGGAAAAGGATTTTGTTTTTCAAATGGCTTCATAAGGAAAGGAGAGGAAAGAAAAATGTGTGCGAAAACGCACCTGGTTCTATGTAGTTTTTCCCGAACAACTTATCCATGCAACCACATTACTCATAGTGGGAAGGGGATGGGTATAAAGGTTTCCCTCTCTGATATAAGATGTCTCACGACTACTACAGGGGATGTCGATCCCCGAATGCTGGGCCTTCTCCTTTAAAGGCCCATGTGGGACATCAGCCTGGAGAAGGTATGAATTGTCTAAGGGCAGACATGCGTTACTATGAGCCCCTCATTGAAAGCGCCCACTTTGTGCATTGTAAAATGCGCTTATGTTGGTCCTCGGTACCCGACATCCTGGTCTTAAGGGGGTAGCATCTCATAGGGTAGGCGCTTGTATTAGAGTAGACCACCCAATGGCCTTGTTTGATTATCCGAACCCCGAATACTTAGGTATGACGATCCGTCAATGTTCACGGCGGATGTATCAAATGTTCTGGGTAAAGTGTATAACCTCTACAGAGTGTAAACCTATGATTGGGAAGGTTGCTTCTTAGCGGTGTGGTTTTAGGTTTTATAAAATGTTCTTGAAAATTGTATTGACCATGGGATGGTAGGAAAGGATATACGTTTTGACCATGAGATGGTATGGAGTGAAGATGGTTTTTGTTGGAGATATGCCCTAGAGGAAATAATAAATATAGTTATTGTTATATCTTTGTGTTTATGATAAATGTTTACATTCATGCTATAATAGTATTAACAAGGAAACATTAATACTTGTGTGATTTGTAAACTAAAATAGAGTCCCTAGTAAAGCCTCTTTATAATACTAGCTTGTTGGTTAATAAATGATTGTGGTTTCCCTATCATGAACATTGAGATGTTATTAACAACAAGATCATATCGTTAGGAGAATGATAAGGTGGACATACTCCTATAGATAAGCGTAGCATAAAGATCAAGTCATTTTAATAGTTCAATTGCTATATGCTTTCTGATAAATAGTAACCTAATTCCTTCGACCATGATATTATGCATATCACCTTCACCGGAAGGATGCTTTGATGACATCAAACACCACACCGTAACTGGGTGACTATAAAGGTGGCATTGAGTGTTCGGAAAGTATTGGTTGAGACACATGGATCAAGAGTGGGATTTGTCCATCCATATGACGGATAGATATACTCTGGGCCCTCTCGGTGGAATGTCATCCAATTAGCTTGCAAGCATGTGACTGGCTCACAAGGGATCACATATCACGGGAACGAGAAAAGAGTACTTATCAGTAACGAGGTTGAACTAGGTATGCAGAGATACCGACGATCATAACCTCGAATAAGTAAACTATCGTGTGACAAAGGGAAATTGGTACCGTATGTAAGTGGTTCATTCGATCGCAAAGTAATCGTAGAAATATGTGGGAGCCATATGAATTTCCAGATTCGTCTATTGGTTATTGTTCGGAGAAGTGTCTCGATCATGTCCGCATAATTCACGAACCGTAGGGAGACACACTTAAGGATTCGACATTGTTTGAGTAGATATGGAATGATGAGTGAGAGACCGAATGTTGTTCGGAGTCTCGGATGGGATCCGGGATATCACGAGGAGATCCGGAATGGTCCGGAGAATAAGATTCATATAAGGAAAGTCCTGTTTCGGGGTTATAGAATGGTTCCGGTGTTTTCACCGGGAATGTTCTAGAAGGTTCCGGAATGTCCGGCACTCCGGAGGGTAAGGGTACATGAATGTGTCATAACAAGTTGGAATGATTCCATCATGTACTAGGTGTCATCGCTGAACAAAATAAAGGGTTTAATCAAATCCTAGTTTGAAAAGTCAAACGCCAATTTGAAAAGTCAAACGGCTATTTTGTGAGGTGGAGGGAGAGTAGGAAACCGACTTGGGGAGGAGTTCCCTCCCTCCACCGCCGGCCCACTTGGAGACCGAGTTGGGGAGGTACTCCCCTCCCCTTGGCGCGCCCCCTCCACCTATATAAGGAGGGGCAGGGCTGCCCCTCCAAGCACACAACACCACGCCCCGCAAACCCTAATCCTAGCCGCCACCTCCTGCTGCCGCCGCCTAGGCAAACCCTAGCCGCCGGCCTTGCTCCTCCTTGGTGCGTCTAAACGCTAGATCGCCGAGGCTCTCTCTCATAGTCCACCATACTCGCTTTGGCTTAAGGCGAAGCCCTGCGAGATCTCCCCTCTACTTCCGGTACCACGCCGTCGTGCTGCCAGAATCACGAGGAGAGTGCTACAACCTCCGCTGCCTGCTGGAACAAGGGAGAGGAAGGTCTTCGTCGAGTACCGAATGTGTGACCGACTGTGGAAGCCCTGCCGAAACGCAGCGCCGGAAGGATCGTCTACGCGATCTTGATATCGGCAAGAGTACGACTACATCACCCACGAGAATCCGCTCTCGTTAAACACTTTGGAATCTTCGAGGGTGAGTTATTCCATCGACTCGTTGCTACAGTCTAGTAGATAGATCTTGGCTTGTTTGTTTGTATGCGGTAGAAAATTTTTGTTTTCCATGCTACGAAACCCTACAGTGGTATCAGAGCCGTGTCTATATGTAGATCTGTTGCACGAGTAGAACACAATGGTCATTGTGGGTGTTGATGCTTTTGTTGTCGATTGCTTCTTGTGTACTTTGCATCTTGTGGGATGGTGGTATGAAGCGGCCCGGGCTAACCTTACATGACATCGTTCATGAGACTTGCTCCACGCTTGACATGCAACTTATATTGCATAAGTGGCTTTGCGGGTGCCTGTTTCTCCCAACATAGTTAAGTTTCAATTTACAACGGGTGATTGACAATACTAGTATCAATGTTGTGGTTCTTGTTCATAAGTTAGAACGACACTTATTGAAAGCCCCAAACCACGTAAAACATGCAAAGAAAGTAGTCTAACTTTGTTTTGCAGGGGTGTGCTGTGATGTGATATGGCCATGATTGTGATTATATTTGATGTATGCAATGTTCCTTATTGTAAGTTGGCAACCGGCAGGAGCCATATGGTTGTCTTTAATTTCTGTTAAGACCCGCGTGTCTATTCAAAGTAGTTGTAATAGTTGAAGCTGGTGGACGACAACCATGGAGCGGCATCATTTACCTTGATACAATGCCGGTGATGATGGAGATCATGTTCGTGCTTGAAGATGGAGATCGGAAGCACAAAGAAGAAAGTCCATATCATATCACATATTATGAATTGCATGTGATGTTAATCGTTTATGCATCTTGTATTGCTTAGTTAACGACGGTAGCATTATAAGATGATCCCTCATGCACATGAATATCAAGTTCTAAAGTGTTCACCCTTAGTAAGCACCGTTGCTAAAGCTTGTTGTTTCGAAGCACCACGTGATGATCGGGTGTGTTAGATTCCGCAAGTGCATACAACGTGAGCAAGCCAGATTTGCTCATGCGGAAGCTAAGGTTTGATCTTGACGAGCCTAGCATGTACAGACATGGTCTCGGAACACGGATCACCGAAAGGTAAAGCATGAATCATATAGTAGATATGATGAACATGTTGATTGTCCGCCATTGAAGCTACATCGACTCTCGTGATGATCGGTGTTGATGTGGTGGATTTGGTTCGTGTGATCACTAAAACAATGTGAGGGATATTTTTTTGAGTGGGAGTTCACCTAGATTAATTTAACTATTAATTAGAACTCAATTTGTCATAAACTTAGTCTAAACTATTGCAAATATGTTGTAGATCAATGGCGGCCCCTACCATCAATTTTAATGTGTTCCTAGAGAAAGAAAAGTTGAAAAACAATGGAAGCAACTTCGCGGATTGGTTCCGCAATTTGAGGATTGTCCTCACTGCTAGTAATTTGACCTATGTGCTGGATGCACCGCTGGGTGACCCACCTGCAGCTACTGCTACCAATGAAGTAAAGAATGTTTACCTCGCTCGGAAGACTCGGTACTCCACAGTTCAGTGTGCTATCTTGTATGGTTTAAAATCGGAGCTTCAGAAAAGGTTTGAGAATTCAGACCCACATGACATTGTTCGTGATCTCAAATTGATCTTTGAGACTCACGCGGCAATTGAGAGCTATGAGGCTTCTGAAAAGTTCTTTAACTGCAAGATGGAAGAGGGCAGCTCCGTCAGTGAGCATGTGCTTAAGATGTGCTCAAGATGGAGGCAGCAGTGCGCGTGCTGCTGGTGGGCCTCGACGAGGACGACCACTGGGAGGTGTTGTGCAGGACGCACAAGCGTGTCGCCAAGGCCTTACGTGATGCCACCCGAGGTACTTATCCGCCAACCCACCTCATCCTCCCATCTCCCCGGAGCCCCAGAGGCTCTTCTCCTCCAGTGGCGCCCTCCCGAGGAGGCTCCTTCATCCACCGCACCAGATACGGAACAAGGTCCCCTTCTTTCCCCTCCCATTTTCTTCCTGTCTTCGGGGGTCCTCATAGTAACTTGTGGTGGTGCCTCTTTGTGTGCCCGATATTCCCACACTATGATAGGTCAATCGAGATAGAGTCAGAGCTGCCCGTAGCGTGTTTGCGTTTATGCCTAGTAGCATTTGCGTTTGGAACAAGAATGAATGGTGAAACTGATGGACTTGCTGTCAGTTTGCAATTTCTATTGGTAGGCTACGAACCATGCCTTTTTTAACTATAGATCTGATAAGCTTACTACTATGCTCATATTGTTTATACTTTGTGTGGATTAGTAGGCGGTGGGTTGAAGAGGAGCTACATCCGCGAGCTCATGATGGCTACATGATAGCTTCCCAATACCGGACTAGCCAAGATGGAGTTTCGAGGGCTGACGTAGGTGAACCCCTTACATGTTCAGCGACTTAATTTTTGTGCTTCTTGTTTGTTTTGTTCATGATGATGATCTTTTCCATTGTACCTGAAACCAAAAGTTCCTAGATTAATAAAGAAACTACATAATCCTTCTGCATACCACTCTTACATGCCACCTAAATGCATGATTATGAATTTCATTTTGTGAAAACATGTCTAACAATAAAACATAGGTATGTAAAAACGGTTTTTTACAATAAAGATTCATAGTTTCTAGATCCATGCATTGTCTGCAACATGGTCCACTCCTTGTTTTGCTTTATAGTCGGTACTATGGCCAGCTTCTTAGCTCCAATGGTAGTTGCATCGCCTATCTTATTACTATGATTCATGTATTGCTTCTTCTTCTTGACTGTTCTATTGTGATTTATTTTTGGAGCGGGTATGCCCCTAATTAGGACGTGTTTCATGTGATATTGTTGCTACTATTAAGATGGTTATATTGATGCTGATGTTGTAGGGAGGGGTTTAGGAAGGACCAGAACTAATAAGTGTATAATTGAAGAAACATGTTGCCCCCTGTAGTTTAAGTCTGGTAGAATTTATGAGTTGTAGAAGCTTTTGTTGTTTGGTTATTTGTGTGTTGTTCTGAATAAACTTGACTATGTTTTTTATATCTGATGTTAACAATATCTCTGTTGTTTATGTGAAATGACATGTCATAATAATCTCTCCATGAGTGGAGAACCACCTCTAGCCAAGGAGCACGACAACGAGTTTATGTTTTCAACGCAGGTGGGTTCCTGGGTCTATTCTTCTTTAGTGTTGTCTTCATCCTTTTCTTTGTAGTAGGTGAGTGATATCCACTCTTGACTTCCCCATGTACTACGATCTGGGGTTTGTAAGGAATGTTGACCTGTTACTTTGTTAGCACCAAGAGACGTTTTTTATCTCACTAGTACTCTATACTAATTTGTTCTCATTCCTTGATTCTTATTCTGATCTAGATTAATGAAGAAAGATAAAGGTAAATTCCTAGTTTCTTGGCCTTGATGGGGCATGAACCGACAATCTGTAAAAATCCTCTCCAGCTAGGATTTCCTCAACTATGTCGGAAGACCGAAGAAGGGTTACCAAAACTTCCAAAGAAGCCAGAAGACTGATGTGAGGTTTGCTACTTGATTGTAAAGGTTTAGTGAACAAGTGGCTTCAGATAGAAATGATTCCATTTTGGTCACAAGATGCATATACTTGTGACCTGGGAGTTATTCAAAAATGGACTTTCAAAACACACTAATAAATAAGTGCAAAACCTACTGAAAAGGTTCTAGAAATTTGAATACAAACAAATGGTTAAAAACATTTGAATAAATTTAAAACAGAAAAATAAAAAGTTTCAGCAAGAGAAAAATAGAGAAAGCAAACAACCCAACCAACCCAGGAAACCCTAGCCCAGCAAGTCCAACATCAGCCCACCCGGCAGTCCCTCTCGCGAATCATTTTCCTACTCACACCCGCACCCGCACAGTCGCTGACGCCCAAACGCCACCATCGCCACCTCATCGTCGTCCCAGCGGAGACCACGCCCTGATTTCCCTATGGCCGTTTTTTGTCGTTGAATGCCGGCGTAAATTCGCATCAATGTCGTGCTAAATCCTCGTCGCGACCACGCATGTTAAAGCGCCCACGTCTCCTCCCCGTTTCCCCTCATTCTCCCACACCTAATCGCCACCAGGCTGCGTGAATTTCGCTCGAAACTCCCTCTGCCTCCGACGAGCTCCTCCACCGATTCGGGACAACCACGACCATCTCCTACCTCCTAGCTTCCACGGGCCTGCTCACCAGCACCAGGCGCACCTGCCAGTGCCTCCCTCTCGCCCGCGCGTGCCTCACAACTTCGGTAACAACGAATTTGAGCGCCACAGTGAAACGCTCCAACTCCAGTGACCTCCCTCGGTCTTTCCTGACCGCCCCTTCCCCCTCGATGACACTCATGTGCTCGCCTCTCTCACCTGCATTTAACGGATCGCCAGCACCTCCGAGCACCCCTTCGTCTACAACAACCACGTCGAGCACCCCCATGTCACGGCGAATACGGTGAGACACTTCCCCCTCTTCATCGCTTCCTGTAGTCGCCGGGATGTCACTGACAGAGTATCGCCGCCGCGCGCCGTCATCGAGCGCCGCCAGTTGTCAACACCCGTGTTTTTAATTACCGATGCCTGTTATGCCATACATCGCAATCCTAGGATTACCATTTTTGCGAGACATAAGAGATTTCGATACCACAGTACATCATCCATTACAAACCATAAATAAGGTCTTACACAAATAAGGATCTCATGATCCAGTTCTTAATACAACTTCAAGCAACGGAAATATGTAATAATAAAAGTAGCGTAGGCGAAGCTCCATCTTCGGGGTCACAGGCAATGCTGACGATGGGAGATGATCCTAGTTGTCGTAACCTTCCTGGGGTGCATCATCCTGGTACTCCTCTTCATAGTCTGACATGGGAATAGCCAGGGACAAAGCCATGAGTACTCTTTAAGTACTCGCAAACTAATACTAACAAGTGAAGGGGGTTTCTGTAATAGGACACTAAGCTCTAGGGTTGTTTTGGAAAAGCCAGATTTACATCTACTAAGTTCAGAAGCAAGAGAAAGCTAATCAAATTTTATAACACCTAAGTGGGAACTTGTATCTCGTGCCACAACCCTGTTGTGGTCAATTCAAAGTCTCAAGTCATTTCACAAGTCATTTTGAAAACATCTGACGGCGGAACAGTATGGCCACTCCAACTGTCCATAACCGTGGACACGGCTATTCGAATAGTTTGACACTCTACAGAGATTGTACACTTTCACCACAACACTTGATACATCCGTCAGGAACAAATCCTGAATTCACCATACTCAGTATGCGGATAATCAATCCTAACCTTTCAGTTACACGTCCTAGTATAAGCACCTCTCCTGTGAGTTTGGCCTCCCAACCATGACCAACTGTCATCTTGGGTACTACACAGGTGGACAATCTTCACAAGGTAGCCTCAACTCAGACCTTGGCCGTGAGGGAACCAATACTAAGGTATACAAGTTTCCAGTCAAGCCCTACCGAATCTTCGGGTATTGTGGTTGTACGGTAAAATTTGAATGGTATCGCATCCAGAGAACCATTAGTTTTATAAAGGGCTAAGGCTCATGCCTCAACATTTTCATCACCAAAATCATCTAGTGTTCGGAAACACATGTCAAAACATCTCAGTAGAATGATCCATCATTCTAAGGTTTTCATAACCATTTTCACCAAGTAATCCCATCTATAGTTGATCAAGTTTTATGCTTAGCACTAGCATCTACAAGTGGGGGTGAGTACTAATGAGGGGTGATAAACAAGTGGAGTTTTCAACTAGGTACCACCTCATACCTTACGATGACATCAAGGTTTTCTAACTTAGGCCAAATTTTATGCTCTTTATGCAACCTTCAGTTATCTTTCTATTATCAACAAGTCACTTAAGTATATCCTAAGGAAGTAGCTTTGATAAAGAAATAAAGTAGAAAGCTTGCAAATAAAACTTGGAGGGGGTATCAAGTGGGTATGATCACATATGCTTAAGGCATATAGTTGGCATGGTAACAAGCAAATATTTGCTTGCACATTCAACTAGTAGTATTGGGCTTGCATTAATAGAGTATCTTGCAAGTGTTAGCTTGCCTTGTGCAGAGCAGTGGTTGAAGTTCTCCTCGGCTTGTTCTTCGTAGTATCCTCCTTCCTCCTCGTATCCTTGGTCGGTACTAGCGTCTATAAATAAATACGAGGTACGCAATCACCAAACAATACTTAAATACTTGCAATCATCACACAAAGGGGTTCTATAGATGATCTAGCATCATCACTAACATTACAAGACTAAGGCACTTGACTTAATGATTTTAGTTTTAGAAAAGTAATTTCTACTCATTGAAAAACTACTTAAGATTTAATACTCTCCAAACCAAACATGGGATCATGTTGACACATGTCATCACCACATATTTTAGTCCAAGGGAATGTGATTTAAAGTGGTGTCACAATTTAATAAGGTTTAACCCTTTTATTTGAAATCATTAAAGTGACTAGAAATGCCTATGTGGCATTCTTTTATTACTTGAACATTATTTCTGTAAGTAAACGCATATATTTTTATATATTATGAAAGGTATGGTTGAATGTGATTTTTGAGAGTTGGAATCAACTCAAAAGCTATTAGGGTTTAAATTTGAAAAATGTTTGAATGCAGAAAAGCTTCCGCCTTGTTATTTTTACCAAGGATGATCTACATATCCAAATGATTTGAATCCAACGGGCTTGGATTCAGCATTTCAAGTCCTTTCTAACAAAATTGGTTTCATTCAATTTGGTTCACTGAATCGAGCTAGGTTGATTTTTGAAACTAGGTACACAAGTGTGCTTGAATGAAAATGAAAAAATCCAAATTCAAACAAATGGGCTGCGAGAGAAACGATACTGGGCCGGCCTGGTAAGCACAGCGCTTACGCAGGCTGGTTAAGTTGATGTCCCCAAGCGTCAGTGAGACGAGGGGGTGTGAAGCGGTATGGGGCAACGTGGTGCATTGGATTGGAAGTAAGATCAACGACTAAGGGTCGTCGTCGACGATGAACTAGTGACCGGCGAACTCGAACCCTAGCGGCGCAGTGGGGGTCGTGGGAGGCTCACCGGGGCTCAGGCGAGGGTCGGCGATGCGGGCGAACGACAAAGTCGATGACGGCGAACCTCCTGGTACCGGCAGCTTCTCCTGGGGCGGCTCCAATCGCTGGCCCCCTTCTTCTCCAGCAGCGGCGGGCTCCGGTGAAATTCTGGCGAAGCGCTGCTCGCCTTGCTCGGGGAATAGGGTGGAACGATCAGTGAGGAGAGGGGAGTGAGATGGTGTGAAGAGTTTGAGATGTGGTGGCTTCTATTTATAGTCTCGACGACGAGACCAAACGAGATGAGCAGGCAACAGTGGTGACATGGCTACGGGCTGCTAGAGGCATGGCCGGCGGTGGCGATCGATCGGTGGTCTCCTGGCAATGCTCTACGGCTTTAATGCGCGTGCAGGAGCGGTGGCAAACGGTCTGGAACACGCGATGCTCTGCGAGGCAGAGGCGGCGTCTTCGACGGCGAGCGGTGGCTGTGAGGCATGGGGCGGCGAACAGGGATGTCTGGCGGTCTCCTGGGACGGTGGTGATCGCGTACGCATGCGGCGAGGGCGGCACGCGGTCTGTGGGCATGTGTCGAGGGTGGCGCTCTGGCGCATGCTCGGCATGGTTGCTGGCAAGCTGGGCACGGTCTGTGCGTGTGGTCCAGAGGCTGGCAAGGTTCAAGCGCTGGACATGGAGTGGCGGTGGGGTGCTACCTTGCTCCCAGACAAGGTTAACGAGGCTAGTACTGCTCCTAGCTTGCTGTCCACACTAGGATGACATGGTGAGGCTCGGCTGTTCACAATTGATGACATTGCCAAGCTTACAGTGGGGCTAATGCTTAGTTAAGTTTGCTAGATGATCTACTGAGGTTGCTGTGATCTAGAGAGGGAACCAGTTAGGCCCAAATCACTGCTCACAATAGTGTTTGGATTTTGTTTGATTTGAATCAGCAAGGTGTTTGATGAAATGGCTGTATGAATTCAAGTTTTGAATTTTGAAAATATTTTTGGTGGGTGTGCTAAGCATGTGCTGGGGAGTCTGTGGATGCTTGGGTTTTGAAAGTTGATCTTGTTTGAGTGGTTTTTGAAAAAGTGGGATCTTCCCATATGATAAAGATTCAATTTTTTGAACTGTCATTTAAACTATGCATTCAAATGTTTTTGGATGATCACAAAGTGGGCCTTGGTACTTTGTTATGAGTACTATCAAGTGGTGCAAAGATCCAAACAATTTTCTGTTAGGTTTTGAAAGTTATAGACAACCAAAGTAGGCATGGGAGTTAAATTGGCCAAAGTGACCATTCCTTTATTTTGTTTGTTTTGATTTATTTGTCTTTGGGAAAAGTGTGGGGATTGTTTAGATGATGTTTATTTCATCTAAGAATCCATTTACAAGCAAATAAACACACAAGCAAGGTGATTCAAAAGATTCAAATTGGAATGCATAAACACATGCATGCCTTCATACTTTTGTTTAGAAAAGTTTTTGTTAACCCTAATTTTGAAGATTAGAGTTTGATGATCCAAGTTTAGTATTTTTGGGATGTTACAAACCTTCCCCCCTTAAACAAAATCTCGTCCTGAGATTTGAAAAAGGACAAAAAGATTACCTAGGATTTTAAGAGATCGGGAAACTCCGTCATGATGTGATCTTCGCGCTCCCAGGTAGCTTCCTCTTCGGTGTGGTTGCTCCACTGAATCTTGAGAAACTTGATGCTTCGGGTTCTGGTAGTTCTGAAAGCTTCTTCCAAAATACGGATGGGTACTTTAGGATAGGTCAGGTCATCGTTGATCTCTATGCTCCGGTGATCGATATTCTTGAACACTTTGGTCTTCTCTGGAACTTCGAGGAACTTGAGAAGTAATGAGATATGGAACACATTGTGCATGAATGACATCTCTTCGGGCAGTTCCAATTGATACGACACTTCTCCTCGACGGTTTAGAATCTTGAAGGGTTCGATATATCTGGGGGCTAACTTTCCCTTCAGTTGGAAACACTGCATTCCTTTCAATGGCGACACTTTCAGATACACGAAATCTCCTATGTTGAAGGCGAGGTCTCGACGTCTCTTGTCGGCGTAACTCTTCTGTCTGGACTGGCTGTCTTGAGGTGCTCACGAATCTTGTGAACCTTCTCTTCTGCTTCTCGTAGGATGTCGGGTCCGAAAATCTGACTCTCTCCTACTTCCGACCAATTCAAAGGGGTGCGACATTTTCTTCCATATATGAATTCAAATGGGGCCATTTGCAAACTAGCCTGATAACTGTTGTTGTATGAACATTCTGCAAAAGGCAGACAGTCTTCCCACTTATATCCATATTCCAACACACATGCTCTCAGCATATCCTCGAGTATTTGATTTACTCGCTTCGTTTGTCCATCGGTCTGGGGGTGATAAGCGGTGCTGAAATCTAGGCGGGTTCCTAAACCTTCTTGGACTTTCTTCCAAAATCTCGAGGTAAACTGAGTTCCTCGATCCGATACGATGTTCTTGGGGAATCCATGCAAACTAACTATTCTAGCGATGTATAACTCCACTAGCTTCGAACTCTGATATGTGGTCTTGACGGGTAAGAAATGGGCGACTTTGGACAATCTGTCCACTATGACCCAGATAGAGTCATTTCCCCTACTAGAAGTAGGCAATCCGGTGATAAAGTCCATTCCAACGGAATCCCATTTCCATTCCGGAATCTGCAATGGTTGCAACAATCCATCGGGTCTTTGATGTCCTACCTTGACTCGCTGACATATATCACACTTGGCGATATAGCCTCCGATTTCTCTCTTCATCTTATGCCACCAAAATTGCTCCTTCAAATCTTGATACATATTAGTTCCCCCGGGGTGGATAGAATAAAGAGTATCATGAGCTTCCTTCAGAAACACTTCTTTCAAATCAGAATCTGCTGGTACACAAAGGCGTCCTTTGAACCACAGAACTCCTTCTTCGTCTTCGGTGAATCTGGGTACTTTGCCTGTACCAATACGACGCTTGATTCTGTCGATACTAGCATTTCCTTTCTGCGCCTCTTTGATCCGGCCGATCAAAGTGGGTTTAAGTTCTATGCTAGACAAACATCCTTCACTCACTAATTCCATTAGAAAATCTTCCATTTCTTTGTGCAAGCTTGGTTGCTCCTTCAAAATCATGGAGTTCAAGCGGCACGACAGTCTGCTAAGGGCATCGGCTACCACATTGGCTTTACCAGGGTGATAGTGAATGTCCAGATCGTAATCTTTGATTAGCTCAATCCATCTTCTCTCTATCATATTCAGCTCCTTATGAGTGAATATATACTTCAGGCTCTTATGATCCGAATAAATCTCACAACGGTTTCCCATGAGGTAATGCCTCCATGTCTTCAGGGCTAGAACTACGGCTGCGAGTTTGAGGTCATGGGTTGGGTAATTTTGCTCATGCTGTTTCAGTTGTCTGGATAGATAAGATATAACCTTGCCTTCTTGCATTAGCACACATCTGAGACCGATGTTGGATGCATCGCAATAAACGTCGAAGGGTTTCATGATATCCGGCATGATTAAGATTGGAGCTGAAATCAATCTTCTCTTGAGTTCTTGAAAACTCGCTTCACACTTGTCGGTCCATTCAAACTTCTTGTCCTTCTTCAGCAATTGGGTCATGGGTCTGGCGATACTCGAGAATCCTTCTACGAACTTGCGGTAGTATCCCGCTAATCCGAGAAATGCACGAACTTGGGTTTGAGTGGTTGGGTCTTGCCAATCTTCGACATCTTTCACTTTTGCAGGGTCAACGGAAATTCCTCCGGCTGATACAATGTGATTGAGGAATCCTACCTCCTGTAACCAGAATTCACATTTGCTAAACTTGGCATACAAATGATGCTCTCTAAGGGTTCCAAGAATGGTCCTTAGGTGTAGCTCATGTTCTTCTTCCGATTTGGAATAAATCAGAATGTCATCAATGAAAACAACGACAAACTTATCTTGGAAGTCCATAAAAATCTTATTCATGAGATTCATGAAATAAGCGGGGGCATTGGTTAATCCAAAAGACATGACAGTATACTCGTATAATCCATATCTGGTGGTAAAGGCAGTATTTGGAATATCCTATGCACGAATCTTGAGTTGATGATAGCCTGTTCTAAGATCAATCTTAGAAAACACTTTGGCACCGGTAAACTAATCAAACAAATCTTCTATCTTGGGCAAGGGGTACTTGTTCTTGATGGTGACATCCCTTCCGATAATCCGTACACAAACGGTTACCTCCATCTTTATTATCCACAAACAAAACAGGTGACCTCCATGGTGACGCACTTGGTTGAATCAATCCAATTTCCAACATGGCATCCAGTTGCTTCTTCAGTTCTTCTAGTTTCGACGGGTTCATACTATATGGTCTATGGGCTATGGGTCCATTTCCGAGGATTAGTTCGATGATAAACTAGATATCTCGATCTGGGGGCATACCGGGCAAAACATCTGGAAATACATCGGGGTATTCACAGACTATTCGGACTTGGTCAATGGTAGGTTGGGCTATACTCTTGTTGCACTTAAATTGACGAGGTAAGGTTTCAGATATATGCTCGACTGATATTCCGGCTGTACTGGTCATGGTTATGGCTTTCTTGGCACAGTCAATCAATCCTTTATGTTTGGAAATCCAATCCATTCCTAGTACTACTTCCAAACCTTTAGTTCTGAGTACTATCAGATTAGCATAAAAATCTATGCCATGGATTCGGATGGGGATGGCTTTGCAAATTTGCCTAGCCTTGGTGGTTGATCAGGGGATTTGCACGATCATAACATGCTTCAGTTTGGTTGGTTGAATTTTACTAGTTCATGCAAATTCTTCAGTGACAAATGAGTGCGATGCACCAGAATCAAACAACACTCGAGCAAGTACGGAATTAACAGAAAACATACCCAGCACGACGTCTGGCGCTTCCTGAGCTTCTTCAGCATTCATGAGAAAAAGACGGCCGTTGCGGTTGAGCGAATTCCCTGGGGCAAACCTTCTTTCGGGCTGAACATGACGCTGCTGCTAAGCTCGGGAATTGGCATTTGGGGCTGCGGCATTCTTCTTGTTGGGGCACTTGTTGGGATAGTGACCCTTATTTCCACAGTCATAACAAGTCACTTGCGACTTGTCCTTTGCTGCAACAGGCACATCATTGCTTGCAGTCCTCAGGGCAGTGTTGGTGTTGGCGCTAGCATTGTTGGTGTTGAACTTGGGTGGTGCACGGTTGAAATTGGTAGAGTTGCTGGGGCTGTGGTGATTTCCTCCAGGCCTAGGGTTTCCATGGTTGGGATAAGTCGGACGGTTCATCGGGGGTCTGTTGGTTCTCGGGGTAAATCCTGGCGATGGGTTAGGGTGATACTTTGGGGTCTGATGGGTTCCTGGCTGATGCATCATGCGACGCTTGCGGTTCTCATTGGCTTGGTTGATCTTTCCTTCCATTTGGATGGCAGAGTCGACCAGGGCTTCAATATCAGCAAAGGGGATATTGACTAACACAGTCTGCATCTCATCGTGCAGACCATTCAAGAATCTCTCCTTCTTCTTGGCTTCGGTGTCGATCTCATCCGGGGCATACCTAGCTAATGACAAAAATTTGTCATGGTATTCCACCATGGTCATCCTTCCTTGCTTTAGTTCTCTGAACTCATCTCTCATTCTCTTGATCAAACCCGGTGGCACATGGGTTCTGCTGAACTTGACCTTGAATTCCTCCCAGGTCATCATCTGTCCTCCGGTCATTGCACGAACATTGTTCGAGCATGCTCTGGAATCTCCGGCTAGATAGTGGGTGGCGAACAGAACTTTCTCATTAGCTTCCACTACGGTGACTTCCAGGTTATCTTCCATGGTTTGCAGCCAATTGTCGGCATCTAGGGGCTCTTCTGACTTAGTGAAAACAGGTGGGTTGGTATTCTAGAAATTCTTGAGCTTAGATCCATGGTTGTCCTGATTTCCTTGGCCTTGGTTGTTGTGGGCTAGCCGAGCTATCTGCTGAAGGGTGGCTAGGTTGTCTTGACGTTCGGCTCTTTCAGCTTCGCGGTCAGAAACCAACAGTTGCAGGATCTGCAACATCGGGTCCGGGGATGAACCACTTCATCCGCGTGGCATCTGAAGATTGAGATAGATCATGAGAAAAGAGGGAAATTTCTAAGGTTCTGGGACTTTGAAAAGTTTTTAAAGTTTGACTCAGATTTTCTAGCAACTTGCTTTTCATTCATTCATAGCACACGATACAAACACACACCAAAAAACAAGAAAAACAGATGGTTTTAAGAACCATTCTGGAAACTACGATACAGTGGGACCGAATACTACTCACTACGCTAGTGCGCAAGTGATACTACTCCTCGAAGTCGGTGTAGTCGTCATCATCATCATCATCGTCGTCGTTGATGAAGGCGAAATCATCCTCATCGGTGAAGAAGTCCATAGCTTGATCCTCCAAAAAATCATCATCGCTGAGATAGGAGTAGGGGTCTCCATGAAGATCCTCTCCGGCATTCTCCGTTTCCTCCAACTGCATGTCTCTCTCGTGGATGGTCTCCTCCAAAGACGAGATACGGTGGCGAACACAGGCAATGATGCGCTCCTTCTTGTCGAGCTGACGGCGGCGAGACTTGCGATCCCTTGCTAGCATGGCGATGGTTTGATCATTCGTCTTGATGGTGGCGGACTTGTGGTTGGAGTAGTCACAACAATTGTCCAATTCTTGCTGACGATCGTACATCATGAAGCTAAGGTGGTCCAATTGAGTCTTCAGCTTGGGGTGGTATGGGGCTTCCAGTGTTGTCCATTAGCATCACGCCTTGGGCAAAACTCAAAGCGGGTTCCCTTGATCTGGTTGATACTCTGCCCACACAAACGGGCAAGAGCTTCCTGCATGGCCCTAGCAAGTCCATCGAGCCAGTTGTTCTCTCTTAAGGTAAACTGAATTCCCTCAGCAGTGGGAGGTTCAATCTTTCCTCAGAGACTTGCAACAATTAGCCACTGCAGATCTTCTCCTCCTTGATCATTGAGCTGACCTCCGAAGAACTCGGGTGAGGATGCTCCAGAAGTTCCGAAAGCTGGTCCAAATCCCTCTCAAAGATAAGGTCTCCCCCATTCCCCAACTGATAAAACTTGCTGTACTTCACGTCCATCTATAAGAATATAGGATGAGTAAGTTAGTAGAGTGATCAAGTGTGTCAAATTTTATGTATTTTGCAAGAGTTTTTTTTGAGGAACATGAATTTTCATGAAAGAATCAAAGTGATAAGAATGGGAATAAGTTTTTGTAAATATTTGGTTCTTTTGATTTTGAAACTAAGTTTTTGATTCAAACGTCCAATCTAACTAGGGTCTCCTATGGTCAGGATGGCTCTGATACCAACTTGTCAACACCCGAGTTTTTAATCCCCGATGCCTGTTATCCCATACATCGCAATCCTAGGATTACCATTTTTGCGAGACATAACAGATTTGGATACCACAGTAAATCATCCATTACAAACCATACATAAGGTCTTACAAAAATAAGGATTTCATGATCCTGTTTTTAATACAACTTCAAGCAGTGGAAATACGTAATAATAAAAGTAGCGTAGGCGAAGCTCCATCTTCGGGGTCACAGGCAATGCTGACGAGGGGAGATGATCCTAGTTGTCGTAACCTTCCTGGGGTCCATCATCCTGGTACTCATCTTCATAGTCTGGCCACGGGAATAGCCAGGGACAAAGCCATGAGTACACTTTAAGTACTCGCAAACTAATACTAACAAGTGAAGGGGGTTTCTGTAATAGGACACTAAGCTCTAGGGTTGTTTTGCAAAAGCCAGATTTACATCTACTAAGTTCAGAAGCAAGAGAAAGCTAATCAAATTTTATAACACCTAAGTGGGAACTTGTATCTCATGACACAACCCTGTTGTGGTCAAGTCAAAGTCTCAAGTCATTTCACAAGTCATTTTGAAAACATCTGACGGGGGAACAATATGGCCACTCCAACTGTCCATAACCGCGGATGCGGCTATTCGGATAGTTTGACACTCTGCAGAGATTGTACACTTTCACCACAACATTCGATGCATCCATCAGGAACATATCCTGAATTTACCATACTCAGTATGCGGATAATCAATCCTAATCTTTCAGTTACATGCCCTAGTATAAGCACCTCTCCTGTGAGTTTGGCCTCCCAACCATGACCAACTGTCATCTTGGGTATTGCACAGGTGGACAATCTTCACAAGGTAGCCTCAGCTCAGACCTTGGCCGTGAGGGGACCAATACTAAGGTATATAAGTTTTCAGTCAAGCCCTACCCAATCTTCAGGTATTGTGGTTGTATGGTAAAATTGGAATGGTATCGCATCCAGACAACCATCAGTTTTATAAAGGGCTAAGGATCATGCCTCAACATTTTCATCACCAAAATCATCTGGTGTTCGGAAACACATGTCAAAACATCTCAGTAGAATGATCCATCATTCTAAGGTTTTCATAACCATTTTCACCAAGTAATCCCATCTACAGTTGATCAAGTTTTATGTTTAGCACTAGCATCTACAAGTGGGGGTGAGTACTAATGAGGGGTGATAAACAAGTGGAGTTTTCAACTAGGTACCACCTCATAACTTAGGATGCATCAAGGTTTTCTAACTTAGGCCAAATTTTATGCTCTTTATGCAACCTTCAGTTATCTTTCTAGAATCTACAAGTCACTTAAGTACATTCTAAGGAAGTATCTTTGATAAAGAAATAAAGTAGAAAGCTTGCAAATAAAACTAGGAGGGGTATCAAGTGGATATGATCACATATTCTTAAGGCATATAGTTGGCATGGTAACAAGCAAATATTTTCTTGCACATTCAACTAGTAGTATTGGGCTTGCATTAATAGAGTATCTTGCGTGTGTTAGCTTGCCTTGTGCAGAGCAGTGGTTGAAGTTCTCCTTGGCTTCTTCTTCGTAGTATCCTCCTTCCTCCTCGTATCCTTGGTCGGTACTAGCGTCTATAAATAAATACGAGGTACACAATCACCAAACAATACTTAACTACTTGCAATCATCACACAAAGGGGTTCTATAGATGATCTAGCATCATCACTAACATTACAAGACTAAGGCACTTGACTTAATGATTTTAGTTTTAGAAAAGTAATTTCTACTCATTGAAAAACTACTTAAGATTTAATACTCTCCAAACCAAATATGGGATCATGTTGACACATGTCATCACCACATATTTTAGTCCAAGGGAATGTGATTTAAAGTGGTGTCACAATTTAATAAGGTTTAACCCTTTTATTTGAAATCATTAAAGTGACTAGAAATGCCTATGTGGCATTCTTTTATTACTTGAACATTATTTCTGTAAGTAAACCCATATATTTTTATATATTCTGAAAGGTATGGTTGAATGTGATTTTTGAGAGTTGGAATCAACTCAAAAGCTTCTAGGGTTTAAATTTGAAAAATGTTTGAATGCAGAAAAGCTTCTTCCTTGTTATTTTTACCAAGGATGATCTACATATCCAAATGATTTGAATCCAACGGGCTTGGATTCAGAATTTCAAGACCTTTCTAACAAAATTGGTTTCATTCAATTTGGTTCAATGAATCGAGCTGGGTTGATTTTTGAAACTAGGTACAGAAGTGTGCTTGAATGAAAATGGAAAAAATCCAAATTCAAACAAATGGGCTGCGCAGGAAATGATACTGGACCGGCCTGCTAAGCACAGCGCTTACGCGGGCTGGTTAAGTTGTTGTCCCCATGCGTCAGTGAGACGACGGGGTGTGAAGCGGTACGGGGCAACGTGGTGCGTTGGATTAGAAGTAAGATCAACAGCTGAGGGTCGTCGTCGACGATGAACTAGTCACCGGCGAGCTCGAACCCTAGCGGCACAGTGGGGGTCGTGGGAGGCTCACCGGGGCTCAGGCGAGGGTCAGCGATGCGGGCGAACGACAAAGTCGATGACGGTGAACCTCCTGGTACCGGCAGCTTCTCCTGGGGCGGATCCAATCGCTGGCCCCCTTCTTCTCCAGTAGCGGCGGGCTCCGGTGAAATTCCGGCGAAGCGCTGCTCGCCTTGCTCTGGGAACGGGGTGGAACGATCAGTGAGGAGAGGGGAGTGAGATTGTGTGAAGAGTTTGAACTGGGTGTCCTCTATTTATAGTCTCGACGACGAGACCGAACGGGATGGGCAGGCGACGGTGGCGACATGGCTACGGGCTGCTAGAGGCATGGCCGGCGGTGGCGATCGATCGGTGGTCTCCTGGCGATGCTCCACGGCTTTAATGCGCGTGTAGGAGCGGTGGCAAATGGTCTGGAACACGCGATGCTCTGCGCGGCAGAGGCGGCGTCTTCGACGGCGAGCGGTGGCTGTGAGGCATGGGGCGGCGAACGGGGATGTCTGGCGGTCTCCTGGGATGGTGGTGATCGCGTATGCACGCGGTGAGGGCGGCGCGCGGTCTGTGGGCGTGTGTCTAGGGTGGCGCTCTGGCGCATGCTCAGCATGGTTTCTGGTGAGCTGGGCACTGTCTGTGCGTGTGGTCCAGGGGCTAGCAAGGTTCGAGCGCTGGACAGGGAGTGGCGGTGGGGTTCTAGCTTGCTCCTAGACAAGGTTGGCGAGGCTAGTGCTGCTCCTAGCTTCTGTCCACACTAGGGTGACATGGTGAGGCTCGGCTATTCACCATTGATGACATTGCCAAGCTTACAGTACGGCTAGTGCTTAGTTAAGTTTTCTAGATGATCTACTGAGGTTGCTGCGAGCTAGAGAGGGAACCAGTTAGGCCCAACTCACTGCTCACAATAGTGTTTGGATTTTGTTTGATTTGAATCAGCAAGGTGTTTGATGAAATGGCCGCATGAATTCAAGTTTTGAATTTTGAAAAGATTTTTGGTGGGTGTCCTATGCATGTGCTAGGGAGTCTGTGGATGCTTGGGTTTTGAAAGTTAAGCTTGTTTGAGTGGTTTTTGAAAAAGTGGGATCTTCCCATATGATAAAATTCAAATGTTTTTGGATGATCACAAAGTGGTCCTTGGTACTTTGTTATGAGTACTATCAAGGGGTGCAAAGATCCAAACAAGTTTCTGTTAGGTTTTGAAAGTTAGAGACAGCCAAAGTAGGCATGGGAGTTAAATTGGCCAAACTGACCATTCCTTTATTTTTTTTGTTTTGATTTATTTGTCTTTGGGAAAGTGTGGGATTGTTTAGATGATGTTTATTTCACCTAAGAATCCATTTACAAGCAAATAAACACACAAGCAAGGTGATTCAAAAGAATTCAAATTGGAATGCATACACACATGCATGCCTTCATATTTTTATTTAGAAAAGTTTTTGTTAACCCTAATTTTGAAGATTAGAGTTTGATGGTCCAAGTTTAGTATTTTTGGGATGTTACACCAGTCCTTGGTCAAGTCTGTCTGAGCCGTTATATTTTAATCTTGTGTATGCGATAGATTCACTTAACGAAGGGGTAAGTTTGCATCTGTACCGTGTGATTCAAATAAGATCCTGCGGTCCACAGAGCGCTATCCTGCCGAACCGGTACACGCCAGTTAGGTTATGCCACGTGGCCTAGCTTCTGTTCTAAAAACAGAAATAGAACTATTAGATGTTCACGTCCAAAATTTAGATCTACACGTCCAAAATTTGAAAAATTTATACCACTGGATTCAGAAAAATGCAAACTTTGCAACCATGCCCTTAGTTTAGTGTTTTGCTTCTGGAAAATAGGGTGTTTTTTCGGAAACACTTCTAGGCCTAGTTTGTGTATAAAATTATTCTAAAAATGATTTTAGGGTAAAATCTTTTGCAAATGGTTTGTTTTGAACTTACTGACCATGAAAACCAACTTTTGGATTTAAGAGTATATTTTGTGACACTAAGGAATTATTCCTTTGAATAAAGACATTTCTAGTAAAACAAAATGTTTCTATTCTTTAAAATGATTTTGAGTGAAACCTTTTTGTAAATGGATTTGATTTAAACACTTTGACCATAAACACTAACATTTGTGTTTAAAAATATATTTGGCAAACACTAGAAATTGTTACTTTGATTTAAATCATTTCTAGAAAAACAAAAATGATTTATAATGGCCATTTTCACTAACTTGATTTTAAATGGTTTTGCCACTTTTATAAAAGACCAATAAGTGTTTTAAAATGTTTAAATCTTATTAGAAACCACCTTTCCAAATAAAACAATCTTTTTGCATACTTGCATGCATTGCTTTGTTTTTATTATTTTATGTGGTGAATTGTTTGAATGCTAGTTTGAATTTGTGCCTTGATTGAAATTGTAGTGAACCTTGAAGAGTGTGACATTTTCAAGATCAAGGAGTGAACATATATTATCTACTAAAAAGGCAAGTGGTGCTTCATACATTTTGTCCTAATATTTTGACTATGCATTAGTGATATTTCTAAGTAGGACTTGCATGGAATTTTTACTAAGTATGCTATGCCATGGGAAATCCTAGTAGATGATGCCTTAGTAGAATTTTCCCTAAGTTAATATTCTTTCTACTATTATGCTTAGCCTAGTAAGTAGAAAACAAGGGTGGATTATATTCATGCTATGAAATATTTCTAAGTATATAACTTGTGTCTTGTTTAATAAGACAACTATGTGCATGAATCACCTGGGTGGAATGGAATGAAAGGATTGTGTTGAGTGGTTACACCAGTCCAGTATATTGGAGAAAACTTGTGTATCACAACTCCAGTATACTGGAGAAAACTTGGTATCACCCTTGTGGAAAGCCACCTATGAACAAAGAGATTTGAGATGTCAAATGTTGAGAAGCTTCAAGTGCAGCCACATGGCATTATGGGCTCTGCCTAGATTATATAGGTGTCAATAACTTAGCCAGATGGACCGTTGGTGGTAGGGGGTGATAGGATGGATCGCATCCATTTGGTCTAAGGGAAGGCTTCTGAAAGATCTTGTCTCGATGCATCTCGAGTCTTGTGGGGAAAGTGCACCACCTCCCGAGAGAGTAAAATGTAAGTACTTAGCCGTGTCCCCGGCAATGGACAATTTGAGCATCAAGACATGGAAGCTATCAAGGATCTCCTCATCCCAATTTCTAAGTTAAAAGCTTGTGGTTGAACAAGGGTAAAGGTTAACCAATTTCTATTGGTTGTTCCTTGGGTGATTTTGACAAACAAAAACTTACTATTTTCAACTTATAAGGAAAACCTTATTTTGAGAAAAGCAAGCCTAAGATCCACTTAGCCAAATACATATAGATGATAGATACCACTACTCTACCATAGTATCACTTGCCAATACAATTCAAATGTATTGACCCTTGTGGTTGTAACTTATTATGTTGCAGGTTTGTTTGATGTTAGTGAAGTGTGTTGATTAGTATGACAAGTCTACAACCAACATGATTGCCTGTGGCACTTTGAAGATGAAGGACTCCATGCTATATAGATATTTCTACTGCAATTGTAATGAGATAGCCAAATGAGCTATGTAAGATGTAATGAACTATTTTATTCGTGGTTATAAAGTTGTAATATGACCTTTGATTCTTGATATTACATCTAAAACTGTGGATGCTAGCTATTGATCCAAGTACTAGATTGTAAACACAGGGATCTCTACCTTATTAGGTTGGGACCTCTACAGATGGTATCAGGGCATTGTGTTGCCTGTAGGATTGTAACCCTAGGATAGGACAAAACCCCTTAGAAAATATAGGAGTTGTAATTGTTCCAAAACTTATTTACAAAAAATCTTTTAAACTCTTTCCTCAACATTTTGGTTTTAATTCTACATCTCTCCCTTTTCAAACTTGATGTACAAAGACACCACCATGAGCAAAAACTTCAACATTACCAATGACTTCAACTTTAGTTTCATCAAGGACTTCAACTTGGACATCACTAAGGACTACAAGTGAGACATGAAATATTACTCAAGAATTGGAAGACTAAGGAAACACAACCTAGAAGAAATCATCATCACCTTTGAAGCTTTGTGACCAAGATGCAAGAAGTTTTCCATGGACACTATGATTTCAATCATGAAGAAACAACTAAAGAAGAATGGAATGATCTCAAGTGAAACCTATAGTTGGACCACCATATTAGTGTTTAGTTAGATCAATCACACCAACTTATGTGGTGTAGCAAAAATATTTTGTTGTCTAAAAATATGTTTGAACCTTGTTGTTTGAGTGGAATGCATGTTTGTTATTGCTTGCATATTGCTTCTGTGAATTGTTGTGTGTGAGTAGAATTCTTCCTTTAGAAATATTTTACCTATTCTAATCCCAATCCAACCCGAACAGATGACTTCTCCAAGAAACTCCAACATCAAGGATAGTGACAACAACAACCAAGAGAAGCACATGAGAGAACAACTACTAGCAACCCAAGCCCAGTTGAATCAAGTGAGAACTCAGTTTTTAGCCAATGAGCTAGACCCAACACTGCAAGAATTTTTGGAAACCCAATCCCAATTGTTACAAAGGATGACCAATCAAATGATCAACATCAGAGACAACCTTTCCCAAGGAGATTGTGACAACAATATTGTCAAGGATGATATTATAGAAGGAACTCAAGCTTGCAATATATGTGGAGACATAGAATACACTTAGAAAGAGCATATGGATCAATGCCATAATTGTGAAGAGAAACATCCAACTAAACAATGCCCCACATCTCAAGTTACTTGTTTCCTATGTGAAGGAAATAATCATGTCCCTATCCAATGCCCCATATATCCTATAGTTCAACAAATGAATCAAGATGGAATGCATCAAATGTTTGGAGAACTCCATGAAGGAACAACTTCTACAAAGAAGGATGAAGGCAAAGGAAAATCTCAGTATGCACCTCCATACATTGTAACCCATCATGGTGGACAAAAGAGGAAACATGGACGTTATCCTAGGAATTGTTCAAGGAACCGAGTAAATTTTCCCACATTTGAGGTGAGATTTGAAGAACATGAACTAGAAGAACTCCTAGCTTTGGAGAAACCCAAGAAGAAGAAGAGCCAAGGAAACAAACAAGCAAAAGTGAAACCAAAGATGAGGAAGGATATTAGCCAAGTGATGTGCAACTACTTCAAAGAGCTAGGCCATTATGCATCATATTGTCCAGAGAAGGCACCTCAAGACCTCAACCTTATCACATGTTTCAAATGTGGAAACAAAGGACACTATGCAAACAACTGTCCAGAACATGAGGATCTCAGCCTTGTTACATGTTTCAAGTGTGGAAACAAAGGACATTATGCAAACAACTATCCAGAGAAGTTACATCAAGACCCCAAGTAAGCCAAGATGTAATCTAGTCAAAAATCTTTTTAAGGGTTGTAGTACCCTAGTTGTCTTGAAGCCAACTTGTAACCTCTAGCCTTCCCAAATCTTGGGACGAGATTTCTATTAAGGGTGGTAGCCTGTCACATCCCAAAATTTTCCAAATTTGGAAATGTGAAAAATAAATAAACAAAATAAATAATTGTTGAAATTTAGGGTGAAAAGAAACTTTTGTTTCTAAATGGAAACATCAAAACCCTTCTTGAACAAAATTTGAATGAAAAGGGAATCCAACAAAATTTCAATCAAGTGAAATGCATTCATCAATGAATGTATCTTGAAATTTAAACAATTGGGAAAATAAACCAAAAACCTAAAACCCTAATGGAAGAAAATCATTTCCAAGATCTCTCTAAGACTATAGATTTGATCTAAATAAAAATTCATCAACAAACATTTATAAAGGATCAAAAATGATAAATAAAAATATTGTAAAACCATAGAAATTGGTTTCATTCAATTTGGAGCCATGGATAAAAACTCATGAATTTAATAAGGTTAAAAGAAATAATTTCCAAGGCTAATAAAGCTCCTAGCTAAAATCCATACCAAATTGTGAGAAAATTAATCTTAAAAGGATTTAAAAAGATAAAAAATTATTAAATAAAATTATACAAATAGGAATCACAAAGATTGGATCTTTAAATAAAAAAAGATATGGATTTTATAAGATAAAGAAAGAAATAAATAAATAAGAAATATTAAAAGCCAAATTAAATCTTGGCCAAATCCATAAACAAATGAAAGTTATTGATTAATGAAAAGGAGTAAAAGATTATTTAAATAAAATCATAAGGATTGAACAATATCCAATTTTATTTAAATAAAGACAAATTTCCAAAACTAAATAATAAATCCCAAGAACATTGTTTAGAAGACAATTTAAAACTTGAATTAAATCCATAAGAAAATGGAATAAAGATAATTCAAATAAAATAAAGGGATAAAGATTATTCAAATAAAATTATATGGCATTAACCAAATTCAATTCTATTGGAATGAAGACAAAATTCCCAATATAAATGATTAATTAAATCATGGGGAAAATAATGGAAATTGCCAAGTGGATTAAAAGTTATCAAATTGACTTAAAAAGAATAAAATAATTATTCAAATAAATAATATGGATTAGAACCATATTTAAATCTTATTTAAAATAAAGACAAATGTCTAAATTAAATAAATAATAAACCCTAAGAGAATATAAGAAATATTCTAAAATGGATTATTTAAATACATTATTAATTAAGATTAAACCTACTGAAAAGGTTTGATAGAAATCTGAATTGAAACTAAGCTTTTGAATAATATTAAATATTACTTGAAAATAAAGACAAAAGCCCTTTCAAATAAATATTGAATCACATTAAAATATTTTGATGTATTAAAAAATGGAATTTCAGAACACACTAATAAATAAGTGCAAAACCTACTGAAAAGGTTCTGGAAATTTGAATACAAACAAATGGTTAAAAACATTTGAATAAATTCATAACAGAAAAATTGAAACAGAAAAATAAAAAGTTTCAGCAAGAAAAAAATAGAGAAAGCAAACAACCCAACTAGCCTAGGAAACTCCAGCCCAGCAAGCCCAACATCAGCCCACCTGGCAGCCCCTTTGGTGAATTTTTTTCCTACTCACACCCGCACCCGCACAGCCGCTGACGCCTAGACCCCACCATCGCCACCTCATCGTCATCCCCGAGGAGACCACGCCCTGATTTCCCTATGGCCGTTTTCTTCCGTTGAATGCCAGCGTAAATTCGCATCAATGTCGCGCTAAATCCTCCCCACGACCATGCACGTTAAAGCGCCCACATCTCCTCCCCCTTTCCCCTCATTCTCCCACACCTATCGCCACAAGGCTGCATGAATTTCGCTCGAAACCTCCTCTTCCTCCGACGAGCTCCTCCAACGATTCCGGCCAACCCCGACCATCTCCTACCTCCTAGCTTCCACGAGCCTGTTCACCAGCACCAGGCGCACCTGCCAGTGCCTCCCTCTCGCCCGCACGTGCCTCACAGCTTCGACCACAACGAAGTCTGAGAGGCACCGTGAAATGCTCCAACTCCGGCGACCTCCCTCGGTATTTCTTGACCGCCCCCTTCCCCCTCGATGACACTCATGTGCTCACCTATCTCACCTGCATTTAACGGCACCCTTGTTTTGTCTTGGAGCGCACTATATCGTCGCCTCCGTCAACGACCGTGCTCACCCAACAAGGACATAAACTCCGGCGAGCAATCGCCAGCACCTCCGAACGCCCCTTCATCTAAAACAAGCATGTCGAGCAATCCCATGTCACGGTGAACACGGTGAGACCCTTCCCCCTCTTCCTCGCTTCCTATAGTCGTTGGGACATCGCTGACAGAGCGTCGTCGGCCCGCACCGTTGTCGAGCGTTGCCAGTCCTTGGTCAAGTCAGTCTGAGCCATTAGATTTTGATCTTGTGTACGTGATAGAGCCGTTAAAGAAGGGGTAAGTTTGCATCTGTACCATGCGATTCAAATAAGATCATGCGGTCCACAGAGCGTGATCCTGCGAAACCGGTACGCGCCAGTTAGATTCTGCCACGTGGCCCAGCTTCTGTTTTAAAAGAAGAAATAGAACTATTAGTGCCACGTGCCACTTTAGATCTACACGTCCAAAATTTGCAAATTTTATACCACTGGATTCAGAAAAATGCAAACTTTGCAACCATTCCCTTAGTTTAGTGTTTTGCTTCTGGAAAATAGGGTGTTTTGCAGAAACACTTCTAGGCCTATTTTGTGTATAAAATTATTCTAGAAATGATTTTAGGGTAAAATCATTTGCAAATGGTTTGTTTTGAACTTACTGACCATAAAAACCAACTTTTGGATTTAAGAGTATATTTTGTGACACTAAGGAATTATTCCTTTGAATAAAGACATTTCTAGTAAAACAAAATGTTGCTATTATTTAAAAATGATTTTGAGTGAAACCATTTTGTAAATGGATTTGATTTAATCACTTTGACCACAAACACTAACATTTGTGTTTAAAATATATTTGACAAACACTAGAAATTGTTACTTTGATTTAAATCATTTCTAGCAAAACAAAAATGATTTAAAATGGCCATTTTCACTAACTTGATTTTAAATGGTTTTGCCACTTTTTATAAAAGACCAATAAGTGTTTTAAAATGTTTATAGCCTATTAGAAACCACCTTTCCAAATAAAACAATCTTTTTGCATACTTGCATGCATTGCTTTGTTTTTATTATTTTATGTGGTGAATTGTTTGAATGCTAGTTTTAATTTGTGCCTTGATTGAAATTGTAGTGAACTTTGAAGAGTTTGACATTTGCAAGATCAAAGAGTGAACATATATTCTCTACTAAAAAGGCAAGTGGCGGTTCATACATTTTGTTTGAATATTTTGACTATGCATCAGTGATATTTCTAAGTAGGACTTGCATGGAATTTTTACTAAGTATGCTATGCCGTGGGAAATCCTAGTATATGATGCCTTAGTAGAATTTTCCCTAAGTTAAGATTCTTCCTACTTGTATGCTTACCCTAGCTAGTAGAAAACAAGGGTGGATTATATTCATGCTATGAAATATTTCTATGTCTATGACTTGTGTCTTGTTTAATAAAACAACTATGTGAATGAATCACCTGGGTGGAATGGAATGAAAGGATTGTGTTGAGTGGTTACACAAGTCCAGTATATTGGAGAAAACTTGTGTATCACAAGTCCAGTATACTAGAGAAAAATTGGTATCACACTTGTGGAAAGCTACCCAGGAACAAAGAGATTTGAGATGTCAAAAGTTGAGAAGCTTCAAGTGCAACCACATGGCATTATGGGCTCTGCCTGGATCATATATGTTGCAATAACTTAGCCAGATGGACAGTTGGTGGTAGGGGTGATAGGATGGAGCGCGTCCATTTGGTCTAAAGGAAGGCTTCTGAATGATCTTGTCTCGATGCATGTCGAGTCTTGTGGGGAAAGTGCACCACCTATCAAGAGAGTAAAATCTAAGTACTTAGCCATGTCCCCGGCAATGGAAAATTTGAGCATCAAGACATGGAAGATATCAAGGATCTCCTCATCCCAATTTCTAAGTTAAAAGATTGTGGTTGAACAAGGGTAAAGGTTAACCAATTCCTATTGGTTGTTCCTTGGGTGATTTTGACAAACAAAAACTTAGTGTTTTCAACTTGTAAGGAAGACCTTATTTTGAGGAAAGCAATCCTAAGCTCCACTTAGCCAAATGCATATAGATGATAGATACCACTACTCTACCATGCTATCACTTGCCAATACAATTCAAATGTATTGACCCTTGTGGCTGTAACTTATTATGTTGCAGGTTTGTTTGATGTTAGTGAAGTGTGTTGATTAGGATTACAAGTCTACAACCAACATGATTGCCTATGGCACTTTGAAGATCAAGACTCCATGCTATATAGTTATTTCTGCTGCATTGTGATGAGATAGCCAAATGAGCTATGTAAGATGTAATGAATATTTTATTCTTGGTTATAAAGTTGTAATATGACCTTTGATTCTTGATATTACATCTTAAACTACGGATGCTAGCTATTGATTCAGGGACTAGCATTGTAAACACAGGGATCTCTACCTTATCAGTTTGGGACCTCTACAGGAACATATTGCCTTGAGTGATGTGTGTAGTAGAGTGAAGGCGGAACATCAGAAACCAGAAGGGTTATTGCAACCACTACCAATACCTGATTGGACGTGGGATTATATTGTTATGGATTTCATCACAGGATTACCAAGGACTAGGTACAGATACGATTCCATATGGGTTGTTGTCGATCGCTGAACAAAGGTGGCTCAATTCATACCCGTGAAGACCACTTATACAAGTGCTAAATTAGCCAAGATCTATATGAACTGGATTGTGTGTCTGCATGGAGTACCTAAAAGTATTGTGTCAAATAGAGGAACTCAATTCACTTTGCATTTTTTGAAACAACTGCATGAGTCATTGGGAACTAGACTAGAATTCAGCACATCATTTTATCCTCAGACTGATGGACAGATAGAAAGGACCAACAAGATTTTGGAAGACATGTTGAGAGCTTGTGCACTAGACTATGGATCTAGTTGGGATGAAAGTCTGCCATACCCAGAATTCTCTTACAATAACAGTTATCAATCGAGCATAGAGATGGATCCGTGTGAATTTCTTTATGGAAGGAAGTGTACTACACCATTACGATGGAATGGAGTAGGAGAAAGAAACTTATTCGGACCATATCTGATCAAGGAAGCCGAAGAGAAAGTCAGAATGGCAAAGGACAGTTTGAAGATAGCCCAATCATGACAAAAGAGTTAAGCTGATCCAAAACATAGAGAAGTCACCTATGAGGTAACACTAGTGGAAACGAGGCCTTTGGTTGAGGTCGGAAATGGGCTTTAACACCGGTTCTTCTATGAACCGGTGTTAAAGAGGGTGCCCGTACCAGCGTGGCCCATTCAGCAAAAAGGAGCACCCCCTTTAACAGCGGTTCGTGCCACGAACCGGTTTTAAAGGCCCTGTACCAGTGGCCCGCGCAGCCCCCCCCTTTAACACCGGTTCGTGGCTTGAACCGGTGTTAAAGGGGGGGCTATATAACACACCGCAGCCCACACCCCTCTCTTCCATTTTTTCACTCTCTCATTTTGGAGCCTAGCAAGAGGGTGAGAGGTGTGCTAGTTTGTGTTTTTTTCCTATGCACAAGAGGTGTTCGGTGAAATGCCCGAGAGCTCGAAATAAGTTTTCTCGTTGCTCTTTCCTTCTCGGTCGAGGTCGTCAACTTTATCCTTTCATGTGTCATTGATGTACTATATATAAATGGTCATCTCCCTATTAATTTTTGACATACTATATATTAATGCAGATGAACCGGCAATGGATGTACGGTGACCGACGCACTTCGGAGTACATTACGGGCCTCCCAAATTCATCGTTGTGGCTAATGCAAACCATGGTCACAATGGTTTTATGTGTTGTCCGCGTGTCCACTATCAGAACAAGAAATACTACTCAAATACCAGAACCATTCACGCCCACCTGCTTCGATCTGGTTTCATGCCCAGCTATAATTGTTGGACCAAGCACGGAGAAAAAGGGGTTGTGATGGAAGACAACGAAGAAGAGGATGATGACAACTATCATAATATGTATCCTGAATATGATGATACTGCAACTCGGGTAGATAATGAAGATCAAGAGGCAGCAGATGGGCCTGCTGATGACGATCTTGATCGGGCCATTACTGATGCAAAGGAAGAATGTGAAACTGAAAAGGAGAAGGAGAAGCTGGAGCAGATGTTAAAGGATCAAAAAACATTGTTGTACCCAACTTGCGAAGATGGCCACAAAAATCTAGGTACTACACTGGATTTGCTGCAATGGAAGGCAGAGAACGGTGTGACTGACAGCGCATTTTCGAAGTTGTTGGTTAAAATGAAGAATCTCCTTCCAAGAAATAATGAGTTGCCCGACAGTACATACCAAGAAAAAAAGGTTGTCTGCTCTCTAGGGTTAGACGTGCAGAAGATACATGCCTGCATTAATGACTGCATCCTCTACCGCGGTGAGAAGTACGAGAATTTGGATGCATGCCCGGTATGCACTACATTGCGGTATAAGATCAGACGAGACGATCCTGGCGATGTTGAGCGAGAGGCTCCTAGGAAGAAGATTCCTGCCAAGTTTATGTGGTATGCTTCTATAATACCACGGTTAAAACGTCTCTTCAGAAATAAAGAGCATGCCAAGTTGTTGCGATGGCACATGGAAGACCGTAAGAAAGACGCGATGTTGAGACACCCCGCTGATGGGTCACAATGGAGAAAAGTCGAGCGAGAGTACCCTGACTTCGCACGTGACGCAAGGAACTTAAGGTTTGGTATAAGTACAGATGACATGAATCCTTTTGGTGAGCAGAGCTGCAGTCACAGCACCTGGCCTATGACTCTATGTATCTATAACCTTCCTCCTTGGTTGTGCATGAAGAGGAAGTTCATTATGATGCCAGTGCTCATCCAAGGCCCGAGGCAAACCGGCAACGACATTGATGTGTACCTAAGGCCATTAGTTGAAGAACTTTTACAGCTGTGGGCCAAACCAGGTGTACGTATGTGGGATGAGCACAAAGGGGAGCCATTTGACCTACGAGCGTTGATTTTCGTAACCATCAATGATTGGCTTGCTCTTAGTAACATTTCAGGGAAGACAAACAAGGGATACAACGCATGTACACACTGTTTAGATGAGACTAAAAGTGTATATTTGGAGAAATGTAAGAAGGTTGTGTACCTAGGGTATCGTCGATTTCTTCCGAACCTGCATCTAGTAAGAAAGAAAGGCAAGCATTTCAAACGTCTGGCAGAACCCCGGAGGAAGCCTATCCTCCATACCGGTGAGGAGGTATTTTGTATGGTCAAGGACCTAGAAGTAATCTTTGGAAAAGGTCCTGGCAGTATATCTGTTCCGAATGACGATGTCGGACACGCGCCCATATGGAAGAAGCAATCTATATTTTGGGACCTACCCTATTGGAAATTCTTAGAGGTCCGCTCTTCAATCGACGTGATGCTTGTGACAAAAAATGTTTGCGTGAACCTCCTAGGCTTCCTAGGAGTGTATGGGATGACAAAAGATACACCGGAAGCACGGCAGGACCAACAACGTATGAAAGACCCTCAAGAGCCTATGCATCCTGAGAACGAGAAGGGTAAATGTAGCATCCCAATTGTCTAACAATTGTAATGCTACTTGGTCTAGTAATATAATGTCTACTTCAAATATATAATTCTTGCATCATCAATATATCAGGCTCATGTCGTCATGCCACCTTGCATTTGAGCATCATATAAAACCCTTTTTGTTTTGGTTCTTCTCTCAGATGCATTGTAAATTGTATTTGCCTCTTGATATTGTATTTGGTTCTTGATATATTGTTTAAATGCCCAAGTTGAGTTGGGGGCATATCTTTTATTAACTCCTCCACCTTTCTTGTCATCACCCCATCATTCCACCATTCCACCATATATGAGCATTGCAATTTATTGGGTTTTACCTCTAGCTCACGTGGGTTGGGATGGATCCTATTCTATTTTTCCACATGCTCCCATCTTAGCATCATGTTGTTTTCACATTATTGATATATGAGAGCCACATGGCCACCTTCGCATGCCTTGTGAGTGGAACCCTTTTTCCTAGCTTCCATATGGATTATTATGGATTTATGCTCATGTGGGAATATTTTGGGACTAGTAATCATCTAGTGGAATATACACACTAGCAAGTCCCAATAATAATCAAATGTGATCATCTCCATCTACTCCACTTGGAACTCTCTTTTAAATTGTTTTTGCTTGGCTTCATTCCACTTTTGGAAATGCATAAGAATAATGCCATGTTTATTAATTTATTTCACAAGTTTAAGACATGGCATTAATTATTCTGCATGGGCCATGCAACCATCTCCAACTTTGTCCTCCTTTGCTTGTTTTTGGATTTTTGGGGAGAACCATCTCATCTCTCTCTCTCTCCCTCCTTTTGGCTGATCTAGTTGATCTTGCTCAAACCACATCACCACCTTTTTCTTAACCTCTCTTGTTCTTGTCTAAATCTTGTTTGAGCTTGGCATGTTCTCGCTTGATATTGTCAAAGGCAAACATCTCCACCTCATCTCTCTCTCTCATCCTCACCACCTCTTCCCTAGGCCTCAATCTTGAACCTTCTCTCTTAAACCCAAACCCTACACCTATTCCACCTAGTCTTGCATGATCTAGTTGGATGAATGCAAGCATTCAAACCCTATGCCCCCTCTTCTCACCTCTCCTCTCTTTAACCTAGCTAAAACCTTAAAACTTATCCCTCATCTAACCCTAAATACAACCATCACCCTCTCTTCTTACCCTCTCCTTCAACCATGCCGAGGTGCCCCTCTCCCTACCTAGCTGGCCCCACCTGGTTCCAAACCCTAGCCCGAGCCACCTATCTACCCCAACCCTAGCTCCAACCCGAGCTCCCTCTCTCCTTTCCTCTCTCTTTTCTCTCTCTGCCTCAAGGGCCCCACCACACCGAGCCTACCTCCTGGCCTCACCCTGCCCCACCTGGACGTCCCCGATCACCTGCCCGTGCCTGCCCTGGCCCCCTAGCTCGAGCACGTGAAGGAGGAGGGAAAGGTGGCCGAGCCACCTTTTCCATCTACCCCATCTCCCCACGGCATCTCCCTCTCCTCTCTGCTATCTACCACCACTCCCGGCTCTCCTCTGCCTCTCCAGATCTGGCCGAGGCGCCCTGGCCTCCTCCCTTCTTCTCCACCGCCGCCAGCTACCCCCAACGCCGGCCACCGTCGGCATCACCCTACCTCACCGTAGCAGCAGGAGGGCGAGGAGTCTGGACGTTGGGGAAGACCGAGACGACCACCTGCACCGCCCCTGTACCCGTGGACGTGAAGGAGGAGCCCCAGGAGCGCTGGATCCCCGCGTGGCCGACGAGAAACCCTAGCTCCAGATCGTCTGCCTCGTCGCCGATCGACCGCTCCCCTGCCCGATCCGACGCCACCGACAGCCCCGCGGTGAGCTCTTCTCTCTCCTGGACATGGTCCGCCTCTCTGTAACCCCCTAGCCTCGCCGGACTTTGCGTCGAACGGCCTCCGCGCGTCGGAGTGCACGGGCGTCTGCACGCTCGCGCTCCGCGTAGCGCCCTATCTAGGCCTCGCCCGTCTCCCTGACAACAACGCCAGCCCACCGCAGCGGTAGCCGCCTACGCGCGCGCACGCCAGGTCCGGAGTTCGATCCCACGGGCCGCGCCCCGCGCCCTGCGAGCACCGATCTGTCCGCGGAGAAGATCCATAGTGTGGCGACCCGTTTTTGCACTTAACCCCCTGCAGCTCTTTCGGCTAAACCCGCGGTCCGCAGACCCCACCAGTCAGCCGCGCCAGCGCTTTTGCAGAAAAACCCCCGGCCTTTTCCCGTCCGTAACCCGCGCTCCAGCCTCGGCCCTACATGTCAGTCTCTGTTCCGCTCGCCGCTGGCGTGTGGGTCAGCAAAGCCCCAGGCCCCACCTGTCATACTCAGTGGCTGGCAGCAGCCACGGTGAGTAAAGCTTTTCTGCGCGTGTGGCTCCACTCCGTTTGACCCTACCCGTCAGTGTCTAGGGCTAGGACAAGCTGAGTAATAAAATGTTTACTGTTTCTGTTTAAATTCAAACCTTTTTCAAATTAATTCAAATTCAAATATTTAAATCTGTTTTTAAATAACTTTTAAAATACAAACCCAATTAATACATATAATATATGTTTTCAAATCAGAAAAATATGAGGAATTCAAATATAGCCTTCAAAATATATTTTGAACACTTTATTTTCCAAGTTGTTTAAAATTACAATTAAATGCCCTTTTACCATATTTAATTAATATCTTTTGTTTTATAACTCCAAATTTAACAAATAATATGTCTAAAATGATTAGCTCGACGAGACCTTTCTGTTTATGCATTCCATTATCTATTTTGCAGCATGCATCATATAAATATAAAGTATACAGCAACTAATATGAGGATAAAATGGGGCCAAAACTCAATAAAATGATTTATTCTTGTATCCCACACCTCACCCATGCCATGCTACTTTATTGCCATGCAAATTGTGCATCATTCATCATGGCATGATTGTTTGCTTGTCGCATTTTATTCATATGCTTGCGCACTTTATTTATGTTGGCCCTTGTTTGTTTGGTTCTTCTTCGAATAGACGCTGAGCAGGGGATATACCAAGAGAACCAGGAGTACCACCCAGATCCTTCTCTCGCTTCAACTGAGCTGCCAGGCAAGCACTACCACATGCTTGCATACATATAGTACCTATTGCCTCTACCTTATTCTTGCATCATTGAGTCGCGATTGCATTAATTTGAATCCCAAGTATTGCATAGCCTTTACTTTTAAACCCCACCGAAGCTTGTTCCTCCATCCCACGAGCCATTACTACCGGAGTTGTTTGAGCCATGCGAGTCGTAGAACAGCATGTGTAGGGTATGTGAGTGTCTGATGGATAACGAGGTACCTAAACAACTTAACCTGAGTAGTAATGGGATAACTAATGAAAGTGGCATCGGTGAGCCATATTTGCTATTTGGTTTTTCAGGCTCACTTGTGTCCCGTAGGACCCCGAGTACTTGATTCCTGTTCCATGAATATTCGCGCTATCCACATCCGGGAGGCTTATGAACCCCCCTGAGCCAGAGCTTGATTCATTCTTATTTCTTGGGGCCACAAACTAGTTTGAGGTTTTATTTACTATCCTGTACTTATGCCATGCTTTACTGCTTTATTTAAATTATGCGAGGTACTGCACACTGTACTGTTTAGGAAAGCGGAGTGTTTTCGCGGTATCGACAAGCCCAGTCACACTTTCGGGTTCCCAGTCGTTTACAGCCATTGGCGCAAACCTTGAGTCCGTCTCGGAGTCGGCCAACTTCGTCGCGGGTAGCTTAATGGGGTGGCCCCCTGAAATATTTCTGAATCCTGTGATCCCTTTGTCGTGACTGCCTCATTGGGTTTTGATTTGGTTTTTCCGAGGTTGATCGAGTGTGTGTTGCTATTTGTGCACCCCTGCAGGGTAAAACTTTCTGAAAGCCGTGTCCGCGGTTATGGACGACTTGGAGCACAGTTTCTCGATCATAGACAAGAATAACTAAAGTACCGCTTTTAATTTGACTAAATAATTGACTAGTAAATAGTGCAACACTCATGGAATGGTTAATAAAACTGCCAACGGATGGGGGGTTGTTCGTCTGCTTCCTCGTCGGTAAGCGAGGAGGAGGATGGATCTGTGGACATTACCGTTATAACTGTTATAACTGTTGTTATTAATTCAGGACATCCGTCTATCTCTGGTTGGGCGGATGGTTAGCGAGTATCTATAGAATTGTTAGGGTTTATCTTTTGCTGCAATTGCGTCACCCCAGGTTGTGTCCCCTTTAGCAGCATAAAGACTTGCTGAGTACCCCTAGGGTCTCACACGATAAATTATTGGTTCAGATGAACAGGTACCCTCGCAAGATGGATACTGGGTGGAAGAGACGGACGATGTGGGCAACGATCATTCGGTGTAGAGATTTCGGGAACGGGGATCCGTGAGATCTGTGGGCGGGATGTGTTTATTTATGGGGCATCTTATGCCGATTTGCTTCTTATCCGTACTCGGATCTTGTTTTCCGCTTCCGCTTGATACTCTGATGTTTGATGTATGAGGAGATATCCTAAACTATTATATCTATCTAGGATTTTGGATCTTGCCGTATGGCGTTGCTATATTTCCTTTCTTTTTAGATGGAATGGCTCTGATGTACTGTTGTATGGTGGCTTGCATACATACTCATTTGTGTATGTAGTTGATCCCTTCGCCTGCCGATTACGCCGCCCGTTCTTGTCCCGATGTTTGGAAATGGTTAGGACGGTCGAAAGGTCTACCTGTGAGTGGCATTTGGGCCCCACCGTACTATTTTAACCATTTCCGCTCATCCAGGCTTGTAACTAGGAGCGTAATTCACTGAGGTAGTTACAATTGGTATCAGAGCCATCCCGCCCTTCAGGGTCTCAGCCAAATGGTCGTTGTCTGTCTAGCAAATATTTTTGGTAGTTATGTATACTAGGGAAAACCAAAACACGAGAGTAGGACCGCTTCCACTTTTCTTCTTACCCACCCACCCACCCTTTTCTGGTAAGGAAGTGTAACGTTTTCTATCCTCTTCTTAAAATTCAAACTAGGATTCACGTGTTCTGGGTTTCCGTAGTACCATAGGTTGTGTATCTGTGTGTGTGTGTGTGTGTGTAATTCCTTGTCTATCTGTTGCATTCAAGTTGTTATCACAATCTGCCTTTGGTGATCAACTGTTGGTACATTCCATACCGACAGGCTTTTGCAAACCGACGCGATCTATCTGATTCGTTGTATACCGACGTGATCTGTCTTACTCTTTGTTATCCGACGTTATCTTGTTTGGGGTGTTCGTTTCCGTAGTTGCTAATCTTTAGGATCATCTTGAGAAGAAGGTGTTGGGATATGTGTTCTACTTATTCATGTGCGGAGTAATGATTTGAGTGCGGGATGGAGTCGCGACCATACCACTACTCTTATCATTCGCTCTTGTATATTGAATTGGTAGAGTCACTAATCTTGATTCGTTAAGTGATTTTGCACATCTATTGGTATTTTAATGCCGAAATTTGTGGAAAATTTTTCTTTGATATATTTGTGTACCACACTCCTTTTCAGTCGTGTGCGATATGCTTAATATCTTCTAGGTGCTTTGAACTTCGTTGATATTTTAATATCATCTTAGTAAATTGTATCCTTTAATCTTGATTAATTCCATCTTGGTACTATTTTGGATTATTATTATTCTCCATCATAGTACTGACTTGTGTTTTATATCAATTACAGGATGGCACCACCATGCCGTTCTGAGGAGGACATACAACCTGAACTGGGGGCAGCGTTGTCAAGCATCGCCAATGCCTTGGCAGCAATGCAGCAGAACCAGCAGCGTTTTGAAGAAAGTGTCAGGAGGAATGAGTTTGTTCCGCTACCTCCACCTCCCAAGCGAGGAGACATCAAAAGCTTCCTTAAGTTCAACCCACGCCAGTTTGATGTTTCTGATCAACCACTTGATGCTGATGATTGGTTGCGTGAGATGTCAAGGTTACTGGCAACTGCTGATGTTCCTGAGCAAGAATGGGTAAAGTGTGCTACTCACCTTCTGAAGGGAGATGCGGCTCTCTGGTGGGAGAATTACCTGAAGGCAAACTGCACTGGTTTTCAGCCTACTTGGGGACAGTTCACTGGATCTTTCAAAGAGCAGTATCTGTCAGAAATTGTCATGGAGAGGATGAAGGAAGTGTTTCTCAACCTCAAGCAGGGAAATGACAATGTCAATACCTACATCAGGAACTTCATGAACCTTTCTCGTTATGGTGGCGATGAGATCTCTGATGACAAGAAGAAGCAAAAGAGGTTCAGGCAAGGGCTCAATGCATCGATTAAATATGCAATCACACATGCAAGGCCGGCGTCTTTTCTGGAACTTCAGCATACAGCTCTGCAGGAAGAAGCAAGTAGGCAAGTGTTTGAGGAGTCAAAGAAACACAGCCGTGATGCAGCAAGCTCTTCAGCTATGTCAACTCCTTCTAAGCGTCGTGTCTGGGTTCCTAACACCCCACCGTCGCTCCCGGCTCCACCAAGACCTTCAAGCTTCGCGGCAAGGCCACCAAACTTCCTCACTGCTGCTCCCAGGGGCTACAACCACCACTACCCTGGAGTGCCTGGCGGAGTCCCTGGCTACGTTGCTCCACGTCCAGCTGGTGCTTGTTACACGTGTGGAAACACTGGGCATCAATACTGGAACTGTCCAATGAAGAACAAGGCTCTTCCTCCACCACCTCCAAGATCTGCGGCAAGCTCTCCTTTGGTTCGTGCACCACCACCTCGGGCTCTCAACATCAACACCAAGCCCGGGTCTACTGTTGCTCATGCCAACTGTGTCAACGTCACTCAAGCTGAGCATGCACCTGCAGTTGTGATGGGTATGCTATCCGTTAACTCAGTCCCTGCACGAGTTTTGTTTGATTCTGGTGCATCGCATTCTTTTGTTTCGCACAAGTTTGCAGATGAGAATGGGTTAGCTATGGATCCTCTCCTTAAGCGGTTAATGGTCCTTTCTCCTGGAGCAACAATGGGAGCTTCTAAAATCAGCCATGGCAATCAAATTGAGATTGGTGTCTCTTCGTTCTCGGCTTCCTTAATCATTCTGGGCAATTCTGACATTGATGTCATCTTGGGCATGGATTGGTTGACAGCAAATGCAGCTGTGATTGATTGTGCTGAACGCTCGGTTTCTCTGAAGATTCCTGAAGGCCATATAGTCTATTCTCCAAGTCTGACTCCTGCTATCCAGCTTTTCTCTTTGGCGGCTCTGAATGATGATGCTATGGAAGCTATTCATAGTGTTCCGGTGGTCTGTGAGTTCCCAGATGTCTTTCCTGAAGAGTTGCCAGGTATGCCTCCGGATCGTGAGGTTGAGTTTGTAATTGAGCTTGAACCTGGTACCGCTCCTATCTCCAAGCGACCTTATAAAATGGGTCCTGCTGAGTTGGCTGAACTCAAATGTCAGCTTGATGAACAAGAGAAGTTGGGTTTCATTCAACGCAGTACTTCTTCTTGGGGTAGCCCAACAATCTTTGTGAAGAAGCGAGACAAGACTGATAGACTTTGTGTTGACTATCGGGCTCTCAATGCTAAAACCATCAAGAATAAATATCCCCTTCCGCGGATTAATGATCTCTTCGATCAGCTAGCTGGAGCTGTGGTATTCTCTAAGCTTGACTTGAGAAGTGGTTATCACCAAATCAAGATTCGCAAGGAAGATGTTCCTAAAACAGCTTTCACCACCCGCTATGGCCTGTATGAGTACACGGTCATGTCTTTCGGTCTCACCAACGCACCTGCCACCTTCTCGAGGCTCATGAACTCAGTTTTCATGGAGTATCTTGATAAGTTCTTTGTGGTCTATCTAGATGACATCCTAGTCTATTCTAAGTCACAGGAAGAGCATGAAGAACACCTTCGGTGTGTCCTAAACAAGCTTCGTGAGAACCGCTTGTATGCAAAGTTCACCAAGTGTGAGTTTTGGTTGCCTCAAGTAACCTATCTTGGTCACGTCATCTCTGCCAAGGGCATTGCAGTCAACCCGGAAACCGTGAAGACAATTTTTGAATGGCTTCCTCCTGTCAATGTCAAAGAAGTGCGGAGTTTCCTTGGTTTGGCTAGTTATTGCCGTCGCTTCGTTCAGAACTTTTCGAAGATAGTGAAGCCTCTTACCGATCTCCTCAAGAAAGGCAAGAAATACCTTTGGACTCCTGCATGTCAAGCAAGCTTTGAGACACTCAAAGAGAAGCTCACTTCCACACCAGTCTTGGTTCCTCCGGATACATCCAAGCCGTTCCAGATCTTCTGTGACGCCTCCTTGCAAGGATTGGGTGCGGTCCTTATGCAAGAAAAACAAGTTGTTGCTTATGCCTCTCGACAGTTGAAGACGCATGAGATCAACTATCCTACACATGACCTCGAGCTCGCAACAGTTGTCTTTGCTTTGAAAGTATGGAGGCACTACTTGCTTGGCAACCGTTGTGAAATCTTTTCTGATCACAAGAGTCTGAAGTATATCTTCACTCAGCCTGATCTCAACCTTCGGCAGAGGAGATGGATTGAAGCAATCAATGATTTTGATTTGACCATCAACTACACTCCGGGCAAAGCTAATGTCATGGCCGATGCTCTCAGCCGCAAAGCTTATGTCAACAACCTCATGATGGAAGAACAACAGCCTCTCTTGTGCGAGGAATTCCGTCAGCTCAACCTTGAAATTGTGGAACAAGGGTATCTCCTGAACCTTCTAGCAACCCCTCTCTTGGAAGAAAAGGTTCGCTCCTTTCAGCTTGGTGATCCTTACACCAGAAAGGTCATATCCAACATCCAGCTTCCGAAGTATGAGTCCTTCCACGTCGATGATCAAGGCACGCTTTTCTTTGAACACCGGATGTTTGTTCCGAACTACCCGGGTTTGAGAGAGCAAGTTCTCAAGGAGGCGCATGATTCTGTTCTTTCTATCCACCCTGGCAGCACAAAGATGTACATGGACTTGAAAACACAATACTGGTGGCCGGGTTTGAAAAGGTATTGTGCCAAGTATGTCTCGGAGTGTGATGTCTGCCGCAGAGTGAAAGCTGTCCATCAGAAACCTTCCGGTCTTCTACAGCCATTGAAACCCCCGGAATGGAAATGGGAGAAAGTAGAGATGGACTTCATCACTGGTTTTCCGAGGTCACAGAAGGGCAACAATGCAATCTTTGTTGTCATTGACAGGCTTTCTAAAGTGGCTCACTTCTTCCCCGTCAAGGAAACCATTTCTGCAATTCAGTTGGCTGAGCTCTATATCAACAGAATTGTCTCTTTGTATGGGGTTCCGCTTGAGATCAGTTCAGACCATGGAAGCATCTTCACTTCCAAGTTCTGGGAAAGTTTCCAAAATGCTTTGGGAACAAAGTTGAACTTCAGCACAGCTTACCACCCTCAGTTTCAAGGACAAGTTGAAAGGATCAATCAGATTCTGGAGGATATGCTTCGTGCTTGCGTCATCTCTTTTGGCATGAAGTGGGAAGAATGTCTTCCTTATGCTGAATTCTCTTACAACAACAGCTTCCAGAAAAGTCTAAAGATGGCACCATTTGAGGCTCTCTATGGTCGCAAATGCAGAACTCCGATTGGTTGGTCGGGTGCAGGTGAAAGGATCTTGTTTGGCCCTGACATTGTGACTCAAGCGGAGGAGAAGGTTCACATCATTCTTGAAAATCTGAAGATTGCTCAAAGTCGCCAGAAGAGCAATTATGACAGAAAGCACACGGACATGGAGTATGTCCCTGGTGATCTCGTTTACCTTCGTGTCACTCCCATGAGAGGCACGCACCGCTTTGGTATCAAAGGAAAGCTGGCTCCTAGATACATCGGTCCTTTCAAAATTCGTGGAAGAAGAGGAGAAGTTGCTTATGCTCTTGAGCTCCCGGAAAAACTCAAAGTCCATGATGTTTTCCACATCTCTCAACTCAAGAAGTGCTTCAAGGATCCCGGCAGGACCGTGGACCATGAGCTTATCAATCTTCAAGAAAACCTGTCTTATCAAGAACACCCCACAAAAATCCTTGAGATCTCAGAAAGAAGGACTCGCAACAAGTCCATCAAGTTCTGCAAGGTGCAGTGGTCGCACCATTCTCTTGATGAAGCCACTTGGGAACATGAAGATGAGCTCCGTGCCAAGTATCCTACCCTCTTTGTGTCTTCTTCTTCTTCCTAGAATCTCGGGGAGAGATTCCTGTTTAGTGGGGGAGAGTTGTAGCATCCCAATTGTCTAACAATTGTAATGCTACTTGGTCTAGTAATATAATGTCTACTTCAAATATATAATTGTTGCATCATCAATATATCAGGCTCATGTCATCATGCCACCTTGCATTTGAGCATCATATAAAACCCTTTTTGTTTTGGTTCTTCTCTCAGATGCATTGTAAATTGTATTTGCCTCTTGATATTGTATTTGGTTCTTGATATATTGTTTAAATGCCCAAGTTGAGTTGGGGGCATATCTTTTATTAACTCCTCCACCTTTCTTGTCATCACCCCATCATTCCACCATTCCACCATATATGAGCATTGCAATTTATTGGGTTTTACCTCTAGCTCACGTGGGTTGGGATGGATCCTATTCTATTTTTCCACATGCTCCCATCTTAGCATCATGTTGTTTTCACATTATTGATATATGAGAGCCACATGGCCACCTTCGCATGCCTTGTGAGTGGAACCCTTTTTCCTAGCTTCCATATGGATTATTATGGATTTATGCTCATGTGGGAATATTTTGGGACTAGTAATCATCTAGTGGAATATACACACTAGCAAGTCCCAATAATAATCAAATGTGATCATCTCCATCTACTCCACTTGGAACTCTCTTTTAAATTGTTTTTGCTTGGCTTCATTCCACTTTTGGAAATGCATAAGAATAATGCCATGTTTATTAATTTATTTCACAAGTTTAAGACATGGCATTAATTATTCTGCATGGGCCATGCAACCATCTCCAACTTTGTCCTCCTTTGCTTGTTTTTGGATTTTTGGGGAGAACCATCTCATCTCTCTCTCTCTCCCTCCTTTTGGCTGATCTAGTTGATCTTGCTCAAACCACATCACCACCTTTTTCTTAACCTCTCTTGTTCTTGTCTAAATCTTGTTTGAGCTTGCCATGTTCTCGCTTGATATTGTCAAAGGCAAACATCTCCACCTCATCTCTCTCTCTCATCCTCACCACCTCTTCCCTAGGCCTCAATCTTGAACCTTCTCTCTTAAACCCAAACCCTACACCTATTCCACCTAGTCTTGCATGATCTAGTTGGATGAATGCAAGCATTCAAACCCTATGCCCCCTCTTCTCACCTCTCCTCTCTTTAACCTAGCTAAAACCTTAAAACTTATCCCTCATCTAACCCTAAATACAACCATCACCCTCTCTTCTTACCCTCTCCTTCAACCATGCCGAGGTGCCCCTCTCCCTACCTAGCTGGCCCCACCTGGTTCCAAACCCTAGCCCGAGCCACCTATCTACCCCAACCCTAGCTCCAACCCGAGCTCCCTCTCTCCTTTCCTCTCTCTTTTCTCTCTCTGCCTCAAGGGCCCCACCACACCGAGCCTACCTCCTGGCCTCACCCTGCCCCACCTGGACGTCCCCGATCACCTGCCCGTGCCTGCCCTGGCCCCCCAGCTCGAGCACGTGAAGGAGGAGGGAAAGGTGGCCGAGCCACCTTTTCCATCTACCCCATCTCCCCACGGCATCTCCCTCTCCTCTCTGCTATCTACCACCACTCCCGGCTCTCCTCTGCCTCTCCAGATCTGGCCGAGGCGCCCTGGCCTCCTCCCTTCTTCTCCACCGCCGCCAGCTACCCCCAACGCCGTCCACCGTCGGCATCACCCTACCTCACCGTAGCAGCAGGAGGGCGAGGAGTCTGGACGTTGGGGAAGACCGAGACGACCACCTGCACCGCCCCTGTACCCGCGGACATGAAGGAGGAGCCCCAGGAGCGCTGGATCCCCGCGTGGCCGACGAGAAACCCTAGCTCCAGATCGTCTGCCTCGTCGCCGATCGACCGCTCCCCTGCCCGATCCGACGCCACCGACAGCCCCGCGGTGAGCTCTTCTCTCTCCTGGACATGGTCCGCCTCTCTGTAACCCCCTAGCCTCGCCGGACTTTGCGTCGAACGGCCTCCGCGCGTCGGAGTGCACGGGCGTCTGCACGCTCGCGCTCCGCGTAGCGCCCTATCTAGGCCTCGCCCGTCTCCCTGACAACAACGCCAGCCCACCGCAGCGGTAGCCGCCTACGCGCGCGCACGCCAGGTCCAGAGTTCGATCCCACGGGCCGCGCCCCGCGCCCTGCGAGCACCGATCTGTCCGCGGAGAAGATCCAAAGTGTGGCGACCCCTTTTTGCACTTAACCCCCTGCAGCTCTTTCGGCTAAACCCGCGGTCTGCAGACCCCACCAGTCAGCCGCGCCAGCGCTTTTGCAGAAAAACCCCCGGACTTTTCCCGTCCGTAACCCGCGCTCCAGCCTCGGCCCTACATGTCAGTCTCTGTTCCGCTCGCCGCTGGCGTGTGGGTCAGCAAAGCCCCAGGCCCCACCTGTCATACTCAGTGGCTGGCAGCAGCCGCGGTGAGTAAAGCTTTTCTGCGCGTGTGGCCCCACTCCGTTTGACCCCACCCGTCAGTGTCTAGGGCTAGGACAAGCTGAGTAATAAAATGTTTATTGTTTCTGTTTAAATTCAAACCTTTTTCAAATTAATTCAAATTCAAATATTTAAATCTGTTTTTAAATAAGTTTTAAAATACAAACCCAATTAATACATATAATATATGTTTTCAAATCAGAAAAATATGAGGAATTCAAATATAGCCTTCAAAATATATTTTGAACACTTTATTTTCCAAGTTGTTTAAAATTACAATAAAATGCCCTTTTACCTTATTTAATTAATATCTTTTTTTTATAACTCCAAATTTAACAAATAATATGTCTAAAATGATTAGCTCGACGAGACCTTTCTGTTTATGCATTCCATTATCTGTTTTGCAGCATGCATCATATAAATATAAAGTATACCGCAACTAATATGACGATAAAATGGGGCCAAAACTCAATAAAATGATTTATTCTTGTATTCCACACCTCACCCATTCCATGCTACTTTATTGCCATGCAAATTGTGCATCATTCATCATGGCATGATTGTTTGCTTGTCGCATTTTATTCATATGCTTGCGCACTTTATTTATGTTGGCCCTTGTTTGTTTGGTTCTTCTTCGAATAGACGCTGAGCAGGGGATATACCAAGAGAACCAGGAGTACCACCCAGATCCTTCTCTCGCTTCAACTGAGCTGCCAGGCAAGCACTACCACATGCTTGCATACATATAGTACCTATTGCCTCTACCTTATTCTTGCATCATTGAGTCGCGATTGCATTAATTTGAATCCCAAGTATTGCATAGCCTTTACTTTTAAACCCCACCGAAGCTTGTTCCTCCATCCCATGAGCCATTACTACCGGAGTTGTTTGAGCCATGCGAGTCGTAGAACAGCATGTGTAGGGTATGTGAGTGTCTGATGGATAACGAGGTACCTAAACAACTTAACCTGAGTAGTAATGGGATAACTAATGAAAGTGGCATCGGTGAGCCATATTTGCTATTTGGTTTTTCAGGCTCACTTGTGTCCCGTAGGACCCCGAGTACTTGATTCCTGTTCCTTGAATATTCGCGCTATCCACATCCGGGAGGCTTATGAACCCCCCTGAGCCAGAGCTTGATTCATTCTTATTTCTTGGGGCCACAAACTAGTTTGAGGTTTTATTTACTATCCTGTACTTATGCCATGCTTTACTGCTTTATTTAAATTGTGCGAGGTACTGCACACTGTACTATTTAGGAAAGCGGAGTGTTTTCGCGGTATCGACAAGCCCAGTCACACTTTCGGGTTCCTAGTCGTTTACAGCCATTGGCGCAAACCTTGAGTCCGTCTCGGAGTCGGCCAACTTCGTCGTGGGTAGCTTAATGGGGTGGCCCCCTGAAATATTTCTGAATCCTGTGATCGCTTTGTCGTGACTGCCTTGTTGGGTTTTGATTTGGTTTTTCCGAGGTTGATCGAGTGTGTGTTGCTATTTGTGCACCCCTGCAGGGTAAAACTTTTTGAAAGCCGTGTCCGCGGTTATGGACGACTTGGAGCACAGTTTCTCGACCATAGACAAGAATAACTAAAGTACCGCTTTTAATTTGACTAAATAATTGACTAGTAAATAGTGCAACACTCATGGAATGGTTAATAAAACTGCCAACGGATGGGGGGTTGTTCGTCCGCTTCCTCGTCGGTAAGCGAGGAGGAGGATGGATCTGTGGACATTACCGTTATAACTGTTATAACTATTGTTATTAATTCACGGACATCCGTCTATCTCTGGTTGGGCGGATGGTTAGCGAGTATCTATAGAATTGTTAGGGTTTATCTTTTGCTGCAATTGCGTCACCCCAGGTTGTGTCCCCTTTAGCGGCATAAAGACTTGCTGAGTACCCCTAGGGTCTCACATGATAAATTATTGGTTCAGATGAACAGGTACCCTCGCAAGATGGATACTGGGTGGAAGAGACGGACGATGTGGGCAACGATCATTCGGTGTAGAGATTCCGGGAACGGGGATCCGTGAGATCTGTGGGCGGGATGTGTTTATTTATGGGGCATCTTATGCAGATTTGCTTCTTATCCGTACTCGGATCTTGTTTTCCGCTTCCGCTTGATACTCTGATGTTTGATGTATGAGGAGATATCCTAAACTATTATATCTATCTAGGATTTTGGATCTTGCCGTATGGCGTTGCTATATTACCTTTCTTTTTAGATGGAATGGCTCTGATGTACTGTTGTATGGTGGCTTGCATACATACTCATTTGTGTATGTAGTTGATCCCTTCGCCTGCCGATTACGCCGCCCGTTCTTGTCCCGATGTTTGGAAATGGTTAGGACGGCCAAAAGGTCTACCTGTGAGTGGCATTTGGGCCCCACCGTACTATTTTAACCATTTCCGCTCATCCAGGCTTGTAACTAGGAGCGTAATTCACCGAGGTAGTTACAGTAAACGATGCCACTTAACTCCTGCCAGCTATGCTCTTACCAAAGCAGAGAAGGAAATCTTTTTTGAATGCCTGAGCAATATCAAGGTCCCGTCTGGCTTCTCGTCGAATATAAAGGGAATAATAAATATGGCAGAGAAAAATTCCAAAACCTGAAGTCTCATGACTGCCATGTGATTATGACACAATTTCTTCTGATTGCATTGAGGGGGCTTCTACTTGAAAATGTTTGAGTACCCATTGTGAAGCTATGTGCATTCCTCAATGCAATATCTCAGAAGGTAATCGATCCAGAAATCCTACCAGGGTTACAGACAGATGTGGCCCAATGTCTTGTCATCTTTGAGTTGGTGTTCCCACCATCCTTCTTCAATATTATGACGCATCTCCTGGTTCACCTAGTAGAAGAGATTGCCATTCTCGGTCCTGTATTTCTACACAATATGTTCCCCTTTGAGAGGTACATGGGAGTCTTAAAGAAATATGTTCATAACCGTGCTAGGCCAGAAGGAAGCATCTCCAAGGGCTATGTAATAGAGGAGGTCATTGAGTTCTGTGTTGATTTTATTCCTGACCTTAAGGCGATTGGTGTTCCAGAATCACGACATGAGGGGAGACTGCGTGGAAAAGGAAACCTAGGATGTAAAGCAATGATATGTAGGGACAGGAATTCTCTCAATCAAGCACACTACATGGTTTTACAAAGATCTATCTTGGTTGCCCCGTATATCAATGAACACAAGAATTTAATACGCCTCAAACACCCGGGGCAGTCAGATGAATAAGTGAACACATGGCGAGTTTTGGTGGCTGGCTGCAAAGACTTCTCACGAATAACACCACTGTCGGGGATCAGCTGTACTTGTTGTTGGAGATATGCCCAAGAGGCAATAATAAAGTGGTTATTATCATATCTTCACACTTATGATAAATGTTTACATACCATGCTATAATTGTATTAACCGGAAACATTAATACTTGTGTGATTTGTAAACTAAAATAAGAGTCCCTAGTAAAGCCTCTTGTTAAACTAGCTTGTTGGTTAATATATGATCATGGTTTCCTGATCATGAACATAGAGATGTTATTAACAACAGGATCATATCATTAGGAGAATGATGTGATGGACATACTCCTATAGATAAGCGTAGCATAAAGATCAAGTCATTTCAATAGTTCAATTGCTATATGCTTTCTGATACATAGTAACCTAATTCCTTCGACCATGAGATCATGCATATTGCCTTTACTGGATGGATGTTTTGATGTCATCAAACACCACACCGTAACAGGGTGGCTATAAAAGTGGCATTGGGTGTTCAGAAAGTATTGGTTGAAACACATGGATCAAGAGTGGGATTTGTCCATCCACATGACGGATAGATATTCTCTGGGCCCTCTCGGTGAAATGTCATCCAATTAGCTTGCAAGCATGTGACTTGGTCACAAGGGATCACATATCACGGGAACGAGAAAAGAGTACTTATCAGTAACGAGGTTGAACTAGGTATGCAGAGATACCGACGATCATAACCTCGGATAAGTAACATATCGTGAGACAAAGGGAAATTGGTATCGTATGTAAGTGGTTCATTCGATCGCAAAGTAATCGTAGAAATATGTGGGAGCCATATGAATTTCCAGATTCCTCTATTGGTTATTGTTCGGAGAAGTGTCTCGATCATGTCCGCATAATTCACGAACCGTAGGGAGACACACTTAAGGATTCGACGTTGTTTGAGTAGTTATGGTATTATGAGAAAGAGACCGAATGTTGTTCGGAGTCTCGGATGGGATCCGGGATATCACGAGGTGATCCGGAATGGTCCGGAGAATAAGATTCATATAAGGAAAGTCCCGTTTCGGAGTTCGGGAATGATTCCGGTGTTTTCATCAGGAACATTCTAGAAGGTCCCGGAATGTCCGGCACTCCGGAGGGAAGGGGTACATGAATGTGTCATTGCATGTTGGAATGATTGCATCATGTACTAAGTGTTCTTGCTGTCCCAAATAAAGGATTAAATTGAATCCTAAATTGAAAAAGTCAAACGGCTAGTTTGAAAGTCAAACGGCAGTTTTTGGGAAGTGGGAGGAGAGGAGGAAACCGAATTGGGGGAGGAGTCCTCCTCCCCAAGCCGGCGGCCAGCCCTAGGCCGAGTTGGGGAGGGACTCCCTCCCTCCCCTAGCGCGCCAGCCCTCCCACCTATAAAGGGAGGGGCAGGGCTCCCCTCCCAACACAACACAAGACACACAAGTTCCTATCCTCTAAACTAGAAACTAGACCTAGACCCCGGTTTAGAGCTGTTTCGGTTTAGAGCCTTCTAATTGGTTTAGAGCCCTCTAATTGGTGTGTCTAATTACTAGACCACTAATAGCCTCTCTCATAAGCTCCACCATACTCGCACCGGCTTAAGGCGAAGCCCTGCGGGATTTCCCCTCTACCTCCGGTACCACGCCGTTGTGCTGCCGGAATCGCGAGGAGAGTGCTACAACCTCCGCTGCCTGCTGGAACAAGGGAGAGGAAGGTCTTCGTCGAGTACCGAACGTGTGACCGACTGCGGGAGCGCTGCCGGAACGTGGCGCTGGAAGGATCGTCTACGCGATCTTGAGATCGGAAAGAGTACGACTACATCACCCACGAGAATCTGCTCTCGTTAACCGCTTTGGAATCTTCGAGGGTGAGTTCCACTATCGACTCGTTGCTGCAATCTAGTAGATAGATCTTGGCTTGTTTGTTTGTATGCGATAGAAAATTTTTGTTTTCCATGCTACGAACCCCTACAGTGGTATCAGAGCCGTGTCTATATGTAGATCTGTTGCACGAGTAGAACACAATGGTCATTGTGGGCGTTGATGCTTTTATTGTAGATTACTTTTTGTGTACTTTGCATCTTGCGGTATGTTGGGATGAAGCGGCCCGGGCTAACCTTACATGACATCGTTCATGAGACTTGCTCCACGCTTAACATGCAACTTGTATTGCATAAGTGGCTTTGCGGGTGCCTGTTTCTCCTAGCATAGTAAAGATCCAATTTACAACGGGTGATCAACAATGCTAGTATCAATGTTGTGGTTCTTGTTCGTAAGTTAGAACGACACTTATTGAAAGCCCCAAACCACGTAAAATATGCAAAGAAAGTAGAGGCGTCTAACTTTGTTTTGCAGGGGTGTGCAGTGATGTGATATGGCCATGATTGTGATTATATTTGATGTATGCAATGTTCCTTATTGTAAGTTGGCAACCGGCAGGAGCCATATGGTTGTCTTTAATTTCTGTTAAGACCTGCGTGTCTATTTAAAATAGTTGTAATAGTTGAAGCTGGTGGACGACAACCATGAAGAAGCGTCATTGACCTTGATGCTATGCCGGTGATGATGGAGATCATGTTCGTGCTTGAAGATGGAGATCGGAAGCACAAAGAAGAAAGGCCATATCATATCACATATTATGAATTGCATGTGATGTTAATCCTTTATGCATCTTGTATTGCTTAGTAGACAACGGTAGCATTATAAGATGATCCCTCATACACATAAATTTCAAGTTCTAAAGTGTTCACCCTTAGTATGCACCGTTGCCAAAGCTTGCTGCTTCGAAACACCACGTGATGATCGGGTGTCTTTGATTCCGCGGGTGACTACAACGTAAGCAAGCCAGATTTGCTTATGCGGAAGCTAAGGTTTGTCTTGACGAGCCTAGCATGTACAGACATGGCCTCAGGAACACGGATCGCCGAAAGGTAAAGCATGAATCATATAGTAGATATGATGAACATGTCGATTGTTCGCCATTGAAACTATATCAACTCTCGTGATGATCGGTTTTGATGTGGTGGATTTGGTTCGTGTGATCACTAAAACAATGTGAGGGATATTGTTTTGAGTGGGAGTTCACCTAGATTAATTCAATTATTAATTAGAACTCAATTTATCATAAACTAAATCAAAGTGAATTTGCATAGTTGTTGTAGTCATTGGCATCCGTTTACCACCTTGCGATTAGTTATAATTGAGATGATAGAACTATAGAATTCTGGTTAGTTACTTTACGAACTGGTATCGTATTGTTTTGAAGTGTTAATCTAAAGTTTAAAAGTCCTATTGCAAACTTTCAGTAAGTTCCGGTTACTCCATGAAGTTTAATAATTGGTATTAAAACAAGAGTAACAATTCCAAGTGTTAGTATATAAGTATCATGTTTGTATCCATGATTCTTGATATTCAAAGGATTCCCTTAATATCAAGATTATCTAGGATCTGAAAGAGTTGTTTCAGAAACCATGATGTGTGGAAGATATTGTGATATCTGAAACGAAGTTTTGGTTGCAACATGATAGAGTATAATATGGCAAAAGTCATGTTCTCATATTTGATGAGAATTTGCAAAAGGGTTGGAGACACTTGTTGTCCTAATCCTCCAAAAGGTTTTGGTTAGCAACATTATACTCATAATTCATCGTTATAAGCTAAAAGTAGCTTGATCATGGACGATTCCATGATAAGGGTGAATATTTGATGTAGGTAAAATGTTTACTACACCAAGAGATTACTAAAGAAAGGAATTTGAAAGAACACCAAATATTTGATGATGGTGATCTACTTCAAAGTGCAAGTCCAAAGACATTGGTATTTAATTATACACGCTTTGGACTAGATGTCATATGTATGACTCCACTATTGATGTTGATAGATTCTTTCAAACTGAAAAGGAAATACTGAAAGAGAATCTCATAAATATATGGCAGAAAAGAAAAGACTAGAATCGTTCAGTTTAAGTATATAGATGATATACATGTTATGGCTATATTCTTTGCTTGTTAAACAATGTGGTTCTTAAGTATTTGATACTGAATTTGTTGGTATGAATCGTCATACGAAACAACAGAATTCATGAACTACAATGGCCTAAGTAACTAGCAAAAGAATATGTGATGATGTTCATCGAGAACAAATAAAGGGTTATTATGTTGCTCGTTAAAACATCAAAGCTTGCCTTCAAGATTTGTTTTATCAGGTATTATGAGAACAAAAGGGTTGTTCAAATAATTGCCGTAATCCATAAAAGATGGATGATTCGCAAATCTCGTTAGAGAAATCACATCCATAAAACTAGTGCTAAAATGTCAAAAGACAAATTGATTGAAAGATCACTTAGGAAGTGACATCGCTGTTTGAATTATATTGGAAAGAAAACATGAAGAAAATCCATATGGATGGAATTTTGGAGTCTATTTGATTTTGATCAAATAACGCTTGTGAAACTTTCCTAGAGATAATTAAAACTTCGTTCATAGGCCAAAAGGGAACGAATGACTAGCTAATTGGAACTTGTACATATTGTTGTACGAAGTCCATTATGTGTAGTCAAGAGCGATGGATTTCAACTTCATATGCTTTCTCCGAAAATTTGAGTGAATATATGAATATTTACTTAATAAGGATGAAGTATGAAATATTTGAAAAGTTCAAAAGACTTTCAAGATGAAGTGCAAAATCATTGTAACAAGAATATGAATAGTTTATGATAAAGATCATAAAGGAAGATATTTGAATTACAAGTTTAGCATAATACCTAAGATTTAAGGAATCGTTCCGTGGATTTGCATTTTCCCGAAACACCATAAGTGTATGGAGCGTTCGAGATATGTAATTAAACCTTGTTTGACATGGTAAGATCAAAGGTATAATTTATAAAACTGCCATTATATTTTAAAGATTAAAAGCTTTAGAGATTACCGTTTTTCCACTGAAAAGAGCTCCATCATAATCCATTGAAATGACACCATATAAGGTTATGGTTTGGGATAAAACCCAAGTTGTCCTTTCTTAAACATTGGTATGCTATGCATAAGAAAGATGTTTGCAACCAAAGTCGGATGAACCTGTCTTTGTATGACTATTAAGTATTCCTCCATAAACACCGGAGACAAAAGTGTTTGTTGCTTAGAACGTCAAGTTTCTTTTGGAAGGAATTTTTCGTGAAAAGTTAAGTGGGAGGACAATAGAACTTTGATAAGGTTAAAAGAACCTTAGCTGTATGTGCAAAGTTGCGCAGCGCCGAAAAGTGTTCCGGAGGCGGCAACAATGCTCATGGTTCACGTACCTCAAAGGTTGTGGTCACGGAGATCCAAGTTCCTATTGAAACAAGTAGGTCGGATGAACAATCAAATACCAAGATTTGAGGGTTGAATCATTATTTGAGAATAATGAACCGACTACATGCAGAGAAGCGATGATGGGCCCTGACTCCGTAAAATGGCTTGAAGCCATAAAATCCGTGATAGTTCCATACACGAGAAATCAAGTTTTGAACTTGAAGGACCCTCGAGAAAGGTGTAAGACCTTATAGTTGTGTCTGGATCTATAAAGAAATAGACATGGATGTTTCACATCTAGTCGACATGTTGGGAAAGAGTTCACAACAATGTTCAAAGGTTGACTATGACAAGATTTGATCTTTCATAGTGATATTTAGTCTAGACGGATTAATGTAGCAACCACTACATATAATTTGTTATATGGTAGTTGAATAAACAAAACAAGTTCTTCTAATAGAATCGTTACCTAGGACATGTGCATAACACGGTCCATAGGGTTTTGTTAATTCAAAGGATGCTAAAAAGCATATGCAAATTTCAATGGTTGAAGTAAGCATAGCGGAGTTGGAATCTTCACTGTGATGAAACTGTTAAAGGAGTTTAAAAGTTCATCAGAGACGATGGAGATGCTTGCATTTGCAAGAAATTAAGTGGGAGCGCTAAGACATGTTTCTAATACATTATGTGGAAGACATATTGTTGATTGGAAATAATGTATCTTTTATTAACACATATTAAGAATTTCATCCCGATGAAAGACTTAGGCAAAACCCAAATATTTGGCATCAATAGACGCTAATATGGTTGTGCCAGAAGTACATAGATAAGATATTGAATGAGTTCAATATAGAAACTACAAGAGAAGGTTCTTGTCGCACAGAAAGGATTGAATGAGTTCAATGTTGATGATATATTCAAGTGTATTGACATTTGGTAAAGTGAAACAAATAATCAAGTATAGATTGATACTTGATGTATGAAATCACAAAGAGTATTTATATCAATCATACTGTGATATGTACAAATCCAGATATGTCCTATGCTCTAAATGTTGAGAGCATATACCAGAATGATTCGTAAGATGATCATTGGACAATAGTAAGGATATTCTTATGATCTTCTGAAAGAACTAAGAGTATAATATTTGTAGAAGTGACAAATAGATGGTTAGTTCATTGTAAAAGTACTACATTGATACTAGCTTTGTCACAAAGTACAAATTAAGTTTATCTCAAACTAAACTAAGGGTGGCACAATATAATGGAAAGTGAGTTCCATAATGGATTTGGATGATTTCCAAAGTTAAGACATTGTGACAGATACTACAACAAAAGGCTAAGTATATGACTGCTATTATAGCAGCAAAAGAGGGCATTTGTGTCAAGAAGTTTGTTATCAAACTAGGTGTAGTTCTCAGTGGGATAATACTATGAAGATATATTGTGCGACAATATTATCAACATGTTTTAACCCTAAAGAGCTAAAGGTCACACCGAAATACCAAATTTATACAAAGCCATCTCATTAGAGAATGAGTGATGCATAGAGACGCAAAGACATGCAATTACACACGGACCTGGAAGTGTCAGATCCGGAGATCAGTTGACCACTAGCAATCGTGTACATACAACACTGGAAAGCCATAGGTGTTATATACACAAAGGTTCGAAACTAGATTATTGACTCTAGTGCAAGTGGGAGACTGTTGGAGATATGCCCAAGAGGCAATAATAAAGTGGTTATTATCATATCTTCACACTTATGATAAATGTTTACATACCATGCTATAATTGTATTAACCGGAAACATTAATACTTGTGTGATTTGTAAACTAAAATAAGAGTCCCTAGTAAAGCCTCTTGTTAAACTAGCTTGTTGGTTAATATATGATCATGGTTTCCTGATCATGAACATAGAGATGTTATTAACAACAGGATCATATCATTAGGAGAATGATGTGATGGACATACTCCTATAGATAAGCGTAGCATAAAGATCAAGTCATTTCAATAGTTCAATTGCTATATGCTTTCTGATACATAGTAACCTAATTCCTTCGACCATGAGATCATGCATATTGCCTTTACTGGATGGATGTTTTGATGTCATCAAACACCACACCGTAACAGGGTGGCTATAAAAGTGGCATTGGGTGTTCAGAAAGTATTGGTTGAAACACATGGATCAAGAGTGGGATTTGTCCATCCACATGACGGATAGATATTCTCTGGGCCCTCTCGGTGAAATGTCATCCAATTAGCTTGCAAGCATGTGACTTGGTCACAAGGGATCACATATCACGGGAACGAGAAAAGAGTACTTATCAGTAACGAGGTTGAACTAGGTATGCAGAGATACCGACGATCATAACCTCGGATAAGTAACATATCGTGAGACAAAGGGAAATTGGTATCGTATGTAAGTGGTTCATTCGATCGCAAAGTAATCGTAGAAATATGTGGGAGCCATATGAATTTCCAGATTCCTCTATTGGTTATTGTTCGGAGAAGTGTCTCGATCATGTCCGCATAATTCACGAACCGTAGGGAGACACACTTAAGGATTCGACGTTGTTTGAGTAGTTATGGTATTATGAGAAAGAGACCGAATGTTGTTCGGAGTCTCGGATGGGATCCGGGATATCACGAGGTGATCCGGAATGGTCCGGAGAATAAGATTCATATAAGGAAAGTCCCGTTTCGGAGTTCGGGAATGATTCCGGTGTTTTCATCAGGAACATTCTAGAAGGTCCCGGAATGTCCGGCACTCCGGAGGGAAGGGGTACATGAATGTGTCATTGCATGTTGGAATGATTGCATCATGTACTAAGTGTTCTTGCTGTCCCAAATAAAGGATTAAATTGAATCCTAAATTGAAAAAGTCAAACGGCTAGTTTGAAAGTCAAACGGCAGTTTTTGGGAAGTGGGAGGAGAGGAGGAAACCGAATTGGGGGAGGAGTCCTCCTCCCCAAGCCGGCGGCCAGCCCTAGGCCGAGTTGGGGAGGGACTCCCTCCCTCCCCTAGCGCGCCAGCCCTCCCACCTATAAAGGGAGGGGCAGGGCTCCCCTCCCAACACAACACAAGACACACAAGTTCCTATCCTCTAAACTAGAAACTAGACCTAGACCCCGGTTTAGAGCTGTTTCGGTTTAGAGCCTTCTAATTGGTTTAGAGCCCTCTAATTGGTGTGTCTAATTACTAGACCACTAATAGCCTCTCTCATAAGCTCCACCATACTCGCACCGGCTTAAGGCGAAGCCCTGCGGGATTTCCCCTCTACCTCCGGTACCACGCCGTTGTGCTGCCGGAATCGCGAGGAGAGTGCTACAACCTCCGCTGCCTGCTGGAACAAGGGAGAGGAAGGTCTTCGTCGAGTACCGAACGTGTGACCGACTGCGGGAGCGCTGCCGGAACGTGGCGCTGGAAGGATCGTCTACGCGATCTTGAGATCGGAAAGAGTACGACTACATCACCCACGAGAATCTGCTCTCGTTAACCGCTTTGGAATCTTCGAGGGTGAGTTCCACTATCGACTCGTTGCTGCAATCTAGTAGATAGATCTTGGCTTGTTTGTTTGTATGCGATAGAAAATTTTTGTTTTCCATGCTACGAACCCCTACACTTGTTGGCCAAGACACCATCTTCGACTATATGTACTTTCCAAGGGTACGAGATAAATGGGAATACATTTTACACGATAGGCCAAGATAAAAAGAGCACCAACCAAAACAGTGGTGTCTGCTTCGATGCAGCAGAAGACAATGGGCAAAATACCACGTATTATGGGTTCATAGAGGAGATATGGGAACTTGACTATGGACCTAATTTTAAGGTCCCCTTGTTTCGATGCAAATGGGTCAAGCTAACAGGAGGAGGGGTTGAGGTAGACAAGAAGTACGGAATGACAACAGTGGATCTCAACAATCTTATGAAGGTAGACAAGAACTTAGACGAACCATTCGTCTTAGCCAATGATGTGGCTCAGGTTTTCTATGTGAAGGACATGACTACCAAACCGAAAAAAAGAAAAAATAAACAAATAGATACATCACACGATGAGCCAAAGCGTCACATAGTTCTTTCAGGGAAAAGAAACATCGTGGGAGTGGAGGACAAGACATACATGTCAGAAGAATATAATAAGTTTGATGAAATTCTTCCCTTCAGAGTGAAGACTGACCCAACCATCCTGTTAAACGGTGATGATACTCCATGGTTACGGCCGACGCGATCATAAGATTGACTATATGTATTAATTGAGCCATTTTTGGCACACATTGTAGGGGTTCGTAGCATGGAAAACAAAAATTTTCTATCGCATACAAACAAACAAGCCAAGATCTATCTACTAGATTGTAGCAACGAGTCGATGGAATAACTCACCCTCGAAGATTCCAAAGTGTTTAACGAGAGCAGATTCTCGTGGGTGATGTAGTCGTACTCTTTCCGATCTCAAGATCGCGTAGACGATCCTTCCGGCGCCACGTTCCGGCAGCGCTCCCGCAGTCGGTCACACGTTCGGTACTCGACGAAGACCTTCCTCTCCCTTGTTCCAGCAGGCAGCGGAGGTTGTAGCACTCTCCTCGCGATTCCGGCAGCACAACGGCGTGGTACCGGAAGTAGAGGGGAAATCCCGCAGGGCTTCGCCTTAAGCCGGTGCGAGTATGGTGGAGCTTATGAGAGAGGCTATTAGTGGTCTAGTAATTAGACACACCAATTAGAGGGCTCTAAACCAATTAGAAGGCTCTAAACCGAAATAGCTCTAAACCGGGGTTTAGATCTAGGGTTTAGTTTAGAGGATAGGAACTTGTGTGTCTAGAGAGGGGAGCCCTGCCCCTCCCTTTATAGGTGGGAGGGCCGGCGGCCAAGGGGAGGGAGTGGAGTCCCTCCCCAACTCGGCCTTGGGAGGTGCGCCGGCTTGGAGAGGAGGGACTCCTCCCCCAAGTCGGTTTCAACCTCCTCCTCTTTTCCTCTTTCCGAAAACTGGCAGTTTGACTTTTCAAACTAGCCGTTTGACTTTTCAAATTAGGATTTGAATTAACCCTTTATTTCGGACAGCGAGAACACTTAGTACATGATGCAATCATTCCAACATGCAATGACACATTCATGTACCCCTTCCCCCCTCCGGAGTGCCGGACATTCCGGGACCTTCTAGAATGTTCCCGATGAAAACACCGGAACCATTCCCCAACTCCGAAACGGGACTTTCCTTATATGAATCTTATTCTCCGGACCACTCCGGATCACCTCGTGATATCCCGGATCCCATCCGAGACTCCGAACAACATTCGGTCTCTTTCTCATAATACCATAACTACTCAAACAACGTCGAATCCTTAAGTGTGTCTCCCTACGGTTCGTGAATTATGCGGACATGATCGAGACACTTCTCCGAACAATAACCAATAGAGGAATCTGGAAATTCATATGGCTCCCACATATTTCTACGATTACTTTGCGATCGAATGAACCACTTACATACGATACCAATTTCCCTTTGTCTCACGATATGTTACTTATCCGAGGTTATGATCATCGGTATCTCTGCATACCTAGTTCAACCTCGTTACTAATAAGTACTATTTTCTCGTTCCCGTGATATGTGATCCCTTGTGACCCAGTCACATGCTTGCAAGCTAATTGGATGACATTTCACCGAGAGGGCCCAGAGAATATCTATCCGTCATATAGATGGACAAATCCCACTCTTGATCCATGTGTTTCAACCAATACCTTCCGAACACTCAATGCCACCTTTATAGCCACCCTGTTACGGTGTGGTGTTTGATGATATCAAAGCATCCATCTGGTAAAGGTGATATGCATGATCTCATGGTCGAAGGAATTAGATAACTATGCATCAGAAAGCATATAGCAATTGAACTATTGAAATGACTTGATCTTTATGCTACGCTTATCTATAGGAGTATGTCCACCATATCATTCTCCTAACGATATGATCTTGTTGTTAATAACATCTCAATGTTCATGATAGGGAAACCACAATCATCTATTAACCAACAAGCTAGTATTATATAGAGGCTTTACTAGGGACTTCAAATTAAGTTTACAAATCACACAAGTATTAATGTTTCCTTGTTAATACTATTATAGCATGAATGCAAACATTTATCATAAACACAAAGATATAATAATAACTACATTTATTATTGCCTCTAGGGCATATCTCCAACAGTCTCCCACTTGCACTAGAGTCATCTAATCTAGATTACATGGTAATATACCGAACACCCATGGCAGTTTGGTGTTGGTCATGTTTTGCCCTCGGGAGAGGTTTAGTCAACGGATCCGCCACATTCAGATCTGTGTGTACTTTGCAAATCTTTATATCCCCATCCTGGATATGTTCTCGAATAGCGTGAAAACGTAGCTTGATATGCTTCAGCTTCTTGTGTGACCTTGGTTCTTGCGCATTGGCTATGGCGCCCATGTTATCACAGTAGATAGACATTGGGTCCAGCGCACTAGGAACCACACCCAGCTCTGTAATGAACTCTTTCATCCATATCGCTTCTTGTGAAGCCTCCGAAGCAGCCATGTATTCCGATTCAGTTGAAGATCTCGCCACAACGCTTTGCTTTGCACTCCTCCAGCTAACTGCTGCACCATTCAAAATAAATACGTATCCAGATTGTGATTTAGAATCATCCGGATCGGTGTTCCAACTAGCATCGGTGTAACCATTAACAACGAGCTGTTCATCACCTCCATAAGAAAGAACCATATCCTTAGTTCTTCTCAAGTACTTAAGGATGTTTTTGACCGCTGTCCAATGATCCACTCCTGGATCACTTTGATATCTGCTAGTTAAACTAACAGCATATGCAATGTCGGGTCTAGTACATAGCATGGCATACATTAGAGATCCTATGGCTGATGCATAGGGAGTCTTACTCATCCTTTCTCTATCTTCTGCCGATGTCGGACTTTGAGTTTTACTCAAGGTCGTATTGGGCAACATGGGCAAGAACCCTTTCTTGCTTTCTTCCATTCCAAACCTCTTTAGAACTTTGTCCAAATATGTACTTTGTGACAATGATATTTGGCGTTTCGATCTATCTCTATAAATCTTTATGCCTAATATGTAAGCTGCTTCGCCAAGATCCTTCATTGAAAAACTATTATTCAAATATTCTTTGACACTATTAAGAAGGTCTACATCATTCCCAATCAACAATATGTCATCCACATATAGTATTAAGAACGCTACAGAGCTCCCACTCACTTTCTTGTAAATACAAGCTTCTCCATAAGTTTGTATAAAACCAAAACTTTTGATTACCTTATCAAAACGTTGATTCCAACTTCGGGATGCTTGCTTCAATCCATAGATGGACCGTTGAAGTTTGCATACCTTGTTAGCATCTTTAGAATCGACAAAACCTTTGGGTTGCATCATATACAACTCTTCATCAATGTCTCCATTGAGGAATGCTGTTTTGACATCCATCTGCCATATCTCATAATCATAATATGCAGCGATTGCTAACATAATCCTCACAGACTTTAGCTTCGCTACTGGTGAGAAAGTCTCATCGTAGTCAACTCCTTGAATTTGTCGAAACCCTTTTGCGACAAGCCGAGCTTTATAGACAGTAACATTACCATCAGCATCTGTTTTCTTCTTGAAAATCCATTTGTTCTCGACGGCTTTCCGGCCATCCGGTAAGTCCACCAAAGTCCATACTTGGTTTTCGTACATGGATCCAATCTCGGATTTCATGGCTTCTTGCCATTTATTGGAATATGGGCTCATCATTGCTTCCTCATATGTCTCGGGGTCATCGGTGTTGTCCACCAACATGACATTCATAACGGAATCATACCAATCTGGAGTGGTACGAGTTCTCGTTGACCTCCGAGGCTCTGTAGCAACTTCGACCGAAGTTTCATGATCATCATCATTAGCTTCCTCTCTAATTTGTGCAGGCATCATAGGAACTTCTTCCGGTGCTGCGCTACTCGTAATTTCGAGAGAAGGTTCGACAACCTCGTCGAGTTCTACTTTCCTTCCAGTCACTTCTTTCGAGAGAAATTCCTTCTCTAGAAAGGATCCATTCTTGGCAACGAAGATTTTGCCTTCGGATCTATGATAGAAGGTATACCCAATAGTTTCCTTTGGGTATCCTATGAAGACGCATTTCTCCGCTTTGGGTTCAAGCTTGTCCGGCTGTAACTTCTTTACATAGGCTTCGCATCCCCAAACTTTGAGGAACGACAATTTAGGTTTCTTCCCAAACCATAATTCATACGGTGTCGTTTCAACGGATTTAGACGGTGCCCTATTTAAAGTGAATGCGGCTGTTTCTAATGCATAACCCCAAAATGATAGCGGTAAATCTGTAAGTGACATCATAGAACGAACCATATCTAAGAGAGTTCGATTACGACGTTCGGACACACCATTACGCTGTGGTGTTCCCGGCGGTGTCAACTGCGAAAGTATTCCGCATTTCTTCAAATGCTCGCCAAACTCGTAACTTAGATATTCACCTCCACGATCAGAACGTAGAAATTTAATCTTCTTGTTACGTTGATTCTCTACCTCACTTTGAAATTCCTTAAACTTCTCGAAAGTTTCGGACTTATGTTTCATGAAATAGATATACCCATATCTACTCAAGTCATCTGTGAAGGTAAGAACATAACGATAACCACTGCGCGATGCTACACTCATTGGACCACACACATCGGTATGTATGATTTCCAATAAGTCCGTAGCTCGCTCCATCATACCAGAAAATGGAGTCTTAGTCATTTTACCCATCAGACATGCTTCGCATCTTTCAAGTGATTCAAAATCAAGTGATTCAAGAAGTCCATCGGAATGGAGTTTCTTCATACGCTTCACTCCAATGTGACCAAGACGACAGTGCCACATATAGGTCGAGTTATCGCTTGATTTCAATCGTTTAGCTTCAATGTTATTAATATGTGTATTTCTTCTATCGAGATTCAATAAGAATAGACCATCTATCAAAGGTGCATGTGCATAAAACATATTACTCATATAAATCGAACAACCATTATTCTCGGATTTAAACAAGTAACCGTCTCGCAATAAACAAGATCCCGATATAATGTTCATGCTCAACGCAGGCACCAAATAACAATTATTTAAGTATAAAACTAATCCCGATGGTAGATGAAGAGGTAGCGTGCCGACCGCGATCACATCAACCTTTGATCCGTTTCCTACGCGCATCGTCACCTCGTTCTTCACTAGCTTTCGTTTATTCTGCAGCTCCTGTTTCGAGTTACAAATATGAGCAACCGAACCAGTATCAAATACCCAGGCACTACTACGAATACTAGTGAAATACACATCAATAACATGTATATCAGATATACCTTTCTTCTTGATGTTGCCGTTCTTCAAATCCTTTAAGTACTTTGGGCAATTCCGCTTCCAGTGACCTTCTCCTTTGCAGTAAAAGCACTCAGTATCAGGCTTGGGTCCAGCCTTGGTCTTCTTCATCGGTGTGGTAACTTTCTTACCACCCTTCATGAAGTGTCCCTTCTGCTTAGACTTGCCTTTCTTGAATTTGGTGGTCTTATTGACCATCAACACTTGGTGCTCTTTCTTGATCTCCACTTCTGCAGATTTTAACATAGCAAATAGTTCTGGCAACTCTTTGTTCATGTTCTGCATGTTGTAGTTCATCACAAAGTTCTTGTAACTTGGTGGTAGTGATTGGAGGATGCGGTAAACCCCCAAAGTATTAGGAATCACTATACCCAAGCTTTGAAGTTTGTTTGCGTGCCCAGACATCTTAAGCACATGCTCACTGACGGAGCTTCCCTCTTCCATCTTGCAGTTAAAGAACTTTTCAGAAGCTTCATAACTTTCAATTGCCGCATGAGTCTCAAAAATTAATTTGAGATCCTCGACAATATCATATGGGTCTGACTCTTCAAACCTTTTCTGAAGCTCCGATTCTAAACCATACAAGATAGCACACTGAACTATGGAGTACTGATTCTTCCGAGCGAGGTAAACATTCTTTACTTCATCGGTAGCATCAGCTGCAGGTGGGTCACCTAGCGGTGCATCCAGCACATAGGTCAAATTACCAGCTGTGAGGACAATCCTCAAATTGCGGAACCAATCCGCGAAGTTGCTTCCATTGTTTTTCAACTTTTCTTTCTCTAAGAACGCATTAAAATTGATGGTAGGGGCTGCCATTGATCTACAACATATTTGCAATAGTTTAGACTAAGTTTATGACAAATTGAGTTCAAATTAATTAATGAAATTAAACTAGGTGAACTCCCACTCAAAACAACATCCCTCACATTGTTTTAGTGATCACACGAACCAAATCCACTACATCAACACCGATCATCACGAGAGTTGATATAGTTTCAATGGCGAACAATCGACATGTTCATCATATCTGCTATATGATTCATGCTTTACCTTTCGGCGATCCGTGTTCCTGAGGCCATGTCTGTACATGCTAGGCTCGTCAAGATCAAACCTTAGCTACCGCATAAGCAAATCTGGCTTGCTTACGTTGTATTCACCCGTGGAATCAAAGACACCCGATCATCACGTGGTGCTTCGAAGCAACAAGCTTTAGCAACGGTGCTAACTAAGGGCGAACACTTTAGAACTTGAAATTTATGTGCATGAGGGATCATCTTATAATGCTACCGTCGTCTACTAAGCAATACAAGATGCATAAAGGATTAACATCACATGCAATTCATAATATGTGATATGATATGGCCTTTCTTCTTTGTGCTTCCGATCTCCATCTTCAAGCACGAACATGATCTCCATCATCACCGGCATAGCATCAAGGTCAATGACGCTTCTTCATGGTTGTCGTCCACCAGCTTCAACTATTACAACTATTTTGAATAGACACGCAGGTCTTAACAGAAATTAAAGACAACCATATGGCTCCTGCCGGTTGCCAACTTACAATAAGGAACATTGCATACATCAAATATAATCACAATCATGGCCATATCACATCACTGCACACCCCTACAAAACAAAGTTAGACGCTTCTACTTTCTTTGCATATTTTACGTGGTTTGGGGCTTTCCATAAGTGTCGTTCTAACCTACGAACAAGAACCACAACATTGATACTAGCATTGTTGATTACCCGTTGTAAATTGGATCTTTACTATGCTAGGAGAAACAGGCACCCGCAAAGCCACTTATGCAATACAAGTTGCATGTCAAGCGTGGAGCAAGTCTCATGAACGATGTCATGTAAGGTTAGCCCGGGCCGCTTCATCCCAACATACCGCAAGATGCAAAGTACACAAAAAGCAATCTACAATAAAAGCATCAACGCCCATAATGACCATTGTGTTCTACTCGTGCAACAGATCTACATATAGACACGGCTCTGATACCACTGTAGGGGTTCGTAGCATGGAAAACAAAAAATTTCTATCGCATACAAACAAACAAGCCAAGATCTATCTACTAGATTGTAGCAACGAGTCGATGGAATAACTCACCCTCGAAGATTCCAAAGTGTTTAACGAGAGCAGATTCTCGTGGGTGATGTAGTCGTACTCTTTCCGATCTCAAGATCGCGTAGACGATCCTTCCGGCGCCACGTTCCGGCAGCGCTCCCGCAGTCGGTCACACGTTCGGTACTCGACGAAGACCTTCCTCTCCCTTGTTCCAGCAGGCAGCGGAGGTTGTAGCACTCTCCTCGCGATTCCGGCAGCACAACGGCGTGGTACCGGAAGTAGAGGGGAAATCCCGCAGGGCTTCGCCTTAAGCCGGTGCGAGTATGGTGGAGCTTATGAGAGAGGCTATTAGTGGTCTAGTAATTATACACACCAATTAGAGGGCTCTAAACCAATTAGAAGGCTCTAAACCGAAATAGCTCTAAACCGGGGTTTAGATCTAGGGTTTAGTTTAGAGGATAGGAACTTGTGTGTCTAGAGAGGGGAGCCCTGCCCCTCCCTTTATAGGTGGGAGGGCCGGCGGCCAAGGGGAGGGAGTGGAGTCCCTCCCCAACTCGGCCTTGGGAGGTGCGCCGGCTTGGAGAGGAGGGACTCCTCCCCCAAGTCGGTTTCAACCTCCTCCTCTTTTCCTCTTTCCGAAAACTGGCAGTTTGACTTTTCAAACTAGCCGTTTGACTTTTCAAATTAGGATTTGAATTAACCCTTTATTTCGGACAGAGAGAACACTTAGTACATGATGCAATCATTCCAACATGCAATGACACATTCATGTACCCCTTCCCCCCTCCGGAGTGCCGGACATTCCGGGACCTTCTAGAATGTTCCCGATGAAAACACCGGAACCATTCCCCAACTCCGAAACGGGACTTTCCTTATATGAATCTTATTCTCCGGACCACTCCGGATCACCTCGTGATATCCCGGATCCCATCCGAGACTCCGAACAACATTCGGTCTCTTTCTCATAATACCATAACTACTCAAACAACGTCGAATCCTTAAGTGTGTCTCCCTACGGTTCGTGAATTATGCGGACATGATCGAGACACTTCTCCGAACAATAACCAATAGAGGAATCTGGAAATTCATATGGCTCCCACATATTTCTACGATTACTTTGCGATCGAATGAACCACTTACATACGATACCAATTTCCCTTTGTCTCACGATATGTTACTTATCCGAGGTTATGATCATCGGTATCTCTGCATACCTAGTTCAACCTCGTTACTGATAAGTACTCTTTTCTCGTTCCCGTGATATGTGATCCCTTGTGACCCAGTCACATGCTTGCAAGCTAATTGGATGACATTTCACCGAGAGGGCCCAGAGAATATCTATCCGTCATATGGATGGACAAATCCCACTCTTGATCCATGTGTTTCAACCAATACCTTCCGAACACTCAATGCCACCTTTATAGCCACCCTGTTACGGTGTGGTGTTTGATGATATCAAAGCATCCATTTGGTAAAGGTGATATGCATGATCTCATGGTCGAAGGAATTAGATAACTATGCATCAGAAAGCATATAGCAATTGAACTATTGAAATGACTTGATCTTTATGCTACGCTTATCTATAGGAGTATGTCCACCATATCATTCTCCTAACGATATGATCTTGTTGTTAATAACATCTCAATGTTCATGATAGGGAAACCACAATCATCTATTAACCAACAAGCTAGTATTATATAGAGGCTTTACTAGGGACTTCAAATTAAGTTTACAAATCACACAAGTATTAATGTTTCCTTGTTAATACTATTATAGCATGAATGCAAACATTTATCATAAACATAAAGATATAATAATAACTACATTTATTATTGCCTCTAGGGCATATCTCCAACACACATATGTATCTCAACATGGAAATCAATGTCATATTTCTTCTGTTAACAGTATATGTATTAAATGAGCCATTTCTCATCCTGCCATTTTTCTTCCCGCCAGTTCTTCCCTCAGTTATCTTCCTGCCATTTCTCACTATATATATATGTAGGGTTGGCCTCCATTGTCATTGCACATCTCTAGACTCATATCAACAGCCTCATCACTCTTTCCCATGGATTCCACCATAGTACTAACCCCTTCCCGCCGGGCTACTGTGTCCCTGTTGGCTGGATGTTGAGTGCCGAAGGCGTGCTGATTCCTCCTGTCCCTCTAGGTGTGGTGTGCCGGATGGCCATAACAAACCACTACTACTTCGAGCTCACGCCGGAGCAGCGGAGGAATCCCAGATGGCATCCCGACTATTTCCCTACTTGGGAAGCCTTCTTCGGGGATCGGTGTGAGAGGGCGCTCGCCAGGAACGAGAAGGACGTCCCACCTCCTCCGAACTTCAACGAGTCCGGCCGGCGGCTGTGGTGGCGCGGTCGGACTCTCCAGAGCGTCATGGCCTACGACACTGCCGCCGACTCTAACCCTCGTCCGCGCTACCCTCAAGTCCAGCCCACGCGTACTCAGCCTTAAAGGTTCAATTACGGAGACCCCGACTATGACAGCGACGATGGCCGCGGCGAGTACGACGACTACAGTGGCGAGTATTACAGGTGTAGGCAGGAGCATGACTGAATCACTCCAACATTCCAAAACAAGTTCGGCCGATTGTGACTTAATCTGGCCATGTATCTTAATTTTCAGTTCTTTTATGTATCTTAATTTTCAGTCGTGCTTTATGTAACTTACTCTTAGCTGCATTATGTACTTTAATTCCAGTTCTATCAAAATATCAAACTTTGTATATTGATTATGTCTCAAAAAACCATCACAAAATGACCTATCTCATTCAAGGTTTCTTGGCTTTCAGGTCAAATGACCAATGTTATGGCTAGAATCAAGGCATAGTTTGTGATAATGTGGCCATTTTGTGCATACATGTGCATCATGGGATGGCAAACAATGTTGCAAGATGAAGTTTTCCTTTTTGTCGCACCAAAAAGGCATTTTCCATTTTATAAGCATAAAAAACGGACGGTTTTGTGAAGCAACCACCAAATGGCTAATTCAAAAAACTACCACCACATTTTACAAAAATACTAGACCACCTTAGATGGACAATGTACCAATAGGGGGATATGAAACCTTTTCGTCCACCTTTGGTGAAAAAGACAAATTCCTGCCGAATCGTAGGAAGTGGGTCAGATATGAACTACATGTACATGATACGATGCTCATGATTTTTTACAAAAATCATTTTTAGGTTCACAGTATGCTATTTTATCAAAAATCCAATGCAATTTTAACGAGGTTTTGTCAGATTCCAAAGTACACAAAAGATGCGGCATTTAAATATCCAAACAATTCAGAAACGATAATACAAAATAAAATATAATTTGCTCTAATAAAATAGGGTTAGATTCCTTTTTAGATGCTTAATATTTCTTATGTTCAAAGTTTTAGGGTTTGACTATTTTATTTTTGTTTTAATTGAATAATCAAAATTTATATGTAAGTGTTTTAATAATTTTGAAAAATTTCATTTAAAGTAAATATAAAATGTTTTTATATGAATGGATAGATCTTATTTTTATGAAAATTATGATATATTATTCATATTTTCTGAGTTGAAATGAAAAAGATATAAATTTTCGGTGTTAAAGGGGGGCATTTATTTCGTTTCGCGCGCGCACACCCTCCCCCCATTCAACACCGGTTCGTGGCTGGAACCGGTGTTAAAGGGGGGTGCAGGCGCGAAACGAATTCCCCCCCATTTAACACCGGTTCCAGCCACGAACCGGTGTTAAAGGGGGATTTAGAACGCGTGCCACTTCCTTCTTCCCCCCCAGCTAGATCAAGCGCGCGCAGAGGAAGAACGGCAGAGGTTGCCGCACGTGTCGCCATCCACACCCTCGCCGTCGCGGTCCACGCCCTCGCCTTCGCCTCACTGTACTAAGCCTCCTCGCCGAAGGAATCGATACGAGGAGCCCCGAATCGACGCGAACAACCACCCCTTCCCGACCTCCGGCCATCGCTGTCGCCTTTGATTCCGGTCGCCGTTCGCTTCGCCGACCCCCTCAATCGCCTCCTGGTGAGCAAATGGTGCTCAGGCGTCATCCCTCTCTCCCTCTCTCGCTCTGGTCCGCTTCCCCCATGTCCATCTATGAGCGTCGCCACCGCCACTCGCAGGAGTCGTTGTTCCGATGGCTTTAAGCTAGAAGCGCCGCCAGTTTTAGGATCCCCACATCGTGCCCATTCGAACGAGCTCAGTCCTGCGTGCTGGCGTGGCCTCTGTCGTCGCCGGCGACCCCCGCCTGAGGTGGCAGTGACATGGCCAGCAGCGCCCGCTTAGGTGGCAGTGACATGGCCCCTGGCCTGTAGTCAGCCACAATGGCTAGGACCAGTAGCGGTGTAAATAGGTTAAACCGCCCAGCTGACATCACAGTGATGTAATAATTCATTTTAAATTGATTAAACAATTTCAGAAAATGAATAAAGCTTGTAAATTCAATATCTAATGATTTATAAGTCATAAAAATATGTATAGTATATCAAAATGTTCAGAAAATTGAGATCTAACTATTTAAGCTATAATCATGCATTGTTGAACTTTCAAGACAAGTTTAATTAGAGAACATAGTAACCCCTCTCATATACATCCGGAGTTTCCCCGAATTAGGGTTTTCCCCCTCGGAACCCCGATTAAGTTGTCGAGCATGCTTTAGGGATTTCATGTATATATTTTTGTGTGTGTATGTGTATGTGTATGTGTATGCTTTAGGGTTTTTTGCTCGAGCATTTCAATAGATGTATTACTGATACTTGTGTGATAATATTATTGTTTTAGAAACTATGGATCCACTCAGTAGAAACCTTGAAGAGGAAGAAATAATGGAGAACATGATCCACGAGGACACCTCACAATATCTGAACATGGAGGGACATGATGACAGCTCAAGTAGTCAAGTAGTCATCGAGAAGATGACGACTCCGGTGAACGCACTTTAGTGATTACAAAGTCCGTCGAGGTATATGCATAGATTAAGCCTCTGCTGACTTGCACCGATTGATTTGTATATATGTACATGTATTAATTAACACTTCTTTCTTCTTTTAGCCCTCTGGATCGACCAGCCAGCAACAATCTTCTTCTACGAAAAAGAGCAAGCGAGGCGCGAGCCATCGGTTGAAAGATCGTGCAAAGTTCATGATCGAAGCAGTCCGTGTTGATGGCAGGCTGATGGAGCCCAAGAAGGCCGCATACAAATTTGTACGTCAGGCTGGAGTTCTTGTTAGGGACCAAATCCCAATCATAATTGAATATTGGAATAAGCCAAAGAAGGGCGACGGTACCTTTGTCGATGAAAGATCCAAAGAAATGCTTTGGAATTCGCTGTTGGTAAATTTCACCCTTCCGCCAGAGGAGGATGAAAACAAACCAGTTATAAAGGAAAAGGTCAAAGAGTGGACTCTAAAGAAGATGACTGACGCTTTCCGCAACTGGAAGAAAAAATTAAAAAATTTTGTCAAAGCTCGTGAGACTCTAGATTTCCAAGAAGCATATTATGCGAAGATAAGACCTCACTGGCCCGAATTTGTGGCATACAAGGAAGGTTCTATTACTACAAAGAGGTCAGAAACCAATACGCTAAATGCCCATAAGAATGAATATCACCAGAGGACAGGGTCTGGTGGCTACATATCTCAGAGGCCTAAGTGGGAGGAAGCTGAGAAGGCCCTGTGCGATAGAGGGATCACACCCCAGACACATGGGTGAGACCTATGTGCAAATACTTGGTTCTACGGAATCGTGGCAAGGTTGGACCCAGAAACGGGATTGTGTATCTTCCCAACCCTCCTTGCCAAACCCGTAACTGAACTCATGACGGCATACGAGGAAACAGCCGCCAGGACCTTCCATCCCGATAGAGAGAATGACCAGCTCACACGCGCCATCGATAAAAAAGAACACCCTGGACTTGCACGAGGCACAGGGGGTATGATGTGGAAAGATGGGTTTGCCGAGTGGGGCGACTCTTACAGATGGCGCGGCAGAAAATAAAAAGAGCGTACATAGCGGATGACACAGATAGAACATGCACTTGTGGCGCTGCAGGCGCAAGTGAATGCACAAAAGATCCAGCAAGCTACCGGCCCATCTCAGCGGCATGAAGAGCCTGCATTGGAAGCTGCCGGTGGCACAGACTCTGGGCGGAAAAGCAGCGTGGTTTCCACGGAGAACGTGTAGCCCAGGCTTCAAATGGCGGGTCCTCGATACCCCGTGGAAGAGATCACAGAGAGCAAACACGCCGAGATGCATGTGAGATTAATGGGCTTATCCATTAAGGTGGCGGTCGGCTATGCCTTACCTCCTGTAGCTGGTGGAACTTACCACTGCCGACCGACTCCAGATGGCTATGCTATTGTCGGGGTGGATGAGGTTGTGAAGGAATATGAGGAAGCATAGCTTGACCATGGTACAGGTGAAGGGGAAACTCAACTCAAATTTGTAGTGAAAACAACCATTCTTTGGAATAAGGAACACATCGTGTTTCCAAATTGGGGGCCACTGGCACCCCCGCCATCTCCGCAGTGACAGTAGTCTGAGCCGCCTCAGCCGTCTCCAAGTCATCAGAATACTCCCCTGTCATCTCTGACGCTTCAGCCATCTCCTGCGCGGCAGCCATCTCCGGCGCGCCAGCCATCTCCTAGGCGTCAACCATCTTCGGCGCGCCAGCCATCTCCTACGCGTCAGCCATCTCCGGCGCTTCAGCCATCTCCTCAGCGTAAGCGGAAGAGCACTGCCACGAAGAGCATCACTAGCACTGCCACAAAGAAATCCGCATGAAACCGTACGCCAAAGAGTTCAAGAAACTACGTCCTGTAGCCTTCCGCCAAGCCATTGCTGGTTTTACCATGGAATCGCAGCAACGAGGAGAACAATAGGATCTCGGTAGAAGAGGTCAAGAAATTCTTTGCACCTAGACAGGCCGAGCCAAAGGAGAAACTAGATCCAGTGGTGGTGGAAAAGTTTTACAATAATCTTTTCAAACCTGAAACCCAACTTGTGCCGGACTACGAGCGCTAGATTTTGAAGGGGGATGCAAGGCGTAGGGAGACTGAAAGTAGCATTCATGCGGCACCCCAAAAAACAGTTCCCATGCTCGGAGAGCAGGAAAACCAATCATGCGCCCCACTCCAAGTGTTCGACACACAGAACGCTCCTCCTGTAAATGATTATGAGGCAGAGATACAAAGAAAGGCCAATGAGATGGGGATGACTTACATTGCATACTTGAACAACATGGGAGACAACTTGCCCAAAGGCGATGCCAACCCCATACAGACATGGAAGTATGGGAAGAATCTCGTCAAGAAAGAGGAGCTCAAGAATCTACCAACAAAGATGCGAAGATTGCACAAGAGATCAGATTTTCTTGTGCGGGGACGACGACATCAGCTTCAACATTCAAGACTTGCATTTTCTATTCAATAGAAGGAACTCGATAAAGCTGACATCAGCCTTTATTGTGTGTAAGTACTATTTCTTTAATTTCTATCTCATCTCATTCAATTCATTAATTGCATGTATATATATATATATGATCACCATATATGTATATATATACTATTATGCAGGAAAAAATGTTATGGAATGCATGAAAGGAGGCCCTTTTGACATTGGGTTCGTTGACCCAAATAGGGTTCATGAACAAGTGGTAAAACTCAAACCCGGGCAAACAGAAGATTTCTTTCTAATGTCTTTACTGAGACAACAAACTAAAAGGGAATTACTATTGCCTTACAACTTCTCGTGAGTGTTACCCTATCTTGTACACATTCTGTTTCGGCTTACTCGATGTTAAGTGTAACTGATGATGAGTTATGCGTGCGTAGGTTCCACTTTATTCTGCTAGTCATTCAACCTGACTCAGGAAAAGTCCTTGTCACGGACTCGTTACGAAAAGACCAAGAGCTATGGGCAGACTTTAAAGAGATGCTCCAGAGGTAATTTCAATCATATTATCGCACTAGATCGGCTACTTTCATGACAACAAGTAATCAATTACTCCTTTATCCATTTTCTTTGCCGGACAGGGTTTAGAAAAGGTTCACGGGCTGGGTCGTGGGTGAATGGTCAGAAGAACTAAAATTTGTAGACCAAAATGTAAGTAATACTAGCTAGCTAGGTCTACGTATCTCTTTGATTCTGCTTCCAATTCCATTATATCATGCTTTATTGATTATTATTTTGATTTAACTCTCTATTCTCGTAATGTGCGCGCATCAGGGACCCGACAATAACTTATGTGGATACTATGTTTACGAGTTCATTCACAACACGATATGTGCGACGGGCCAAGCCGCACTAGAACAACTTAGAGTAAGTAAACAAAGTACACAACATTATTTTATTACCATCAATTGTGTTGAGTTTTATTCTTATATATATTTACCCCATTCTTCATATATATTTAGATCGAACGGATGCGGGACCAACTCCTACCATTTGACCGCATACGAGCCATTCAAGAGGAATTGGCGGGGTTCATACTTGATGAGGTCGTCACGCCTGGCGGAGAACTCTTTAGATATCCACCAAAATGAACGTTGTATATATGCTTGAACGTGTTTGTCTTGTACTTGATGCTTCAACGTTTACGGAGAATACCACATAATAATGATGTTTGTGTATAATAATAGTTGCTTAATTATTCATGTACTCGTATGTACCGACGATGATGTATGTGTATACCGCTCCCGATCGATTCCCCTCCCCCCTCCCCATCCCCGCCGCGCCACAGATTTATCTCTTTTTCCTGCCGCGGCACAAAACCTTTAACACCGGTTCGTGTTACGAACCGGTGTTAAAGGGGGGGCTGAGTGCTGCGGCAGCCCCACGTGCACCACCCTTTAACACCGGTTCGTATAAGAACCGCTGTTAAAGGGGGGGCTCTAACACCGAACCGCCAACAGCGGTTCTACAACCGCTTTCGGAGGCTGGTCCGAACCGGTGTTAGAGGCATGTGTGTGCACTAGTGTAAGTGATAGAGCATATCTTAGAGTCTCACCACTTCGTGGTGTGAAGATATTTGGCGTGAAAGGGAAATTCGCACCTCCTTATGTAGGTCCATTCAAGATTTTGAGCCAGAAAGGAGTAGTGGCCTATGAGCTAGAACTACCAGAATCACTATGAGCAGTTCATAATGTGTTTCATGTTAGCCAGCTGAAAAAGTTTCATCTAGTGATGTAGGAAAGTTCGCTAAAAGACACTATACCACTAGAAGAAGTTCAGCTAGAGAATAATCTAAATTATGAAGAGAAACCTATCAAGATTCTTGAGACAGCGGAAAGAGTCACTCATACTAAGACAATCAAATTATGCAAAGTACAGTGGAATCATCATACCGAGGAAGAAGCAACTTGGGAAAGAGAAGATGAGCTTCGGAAAGATGACCGTCACCTATTTTCTAGCCAATCCGAATCTCGAGGGAAAGATTCATCTTAAGGGGGTTAGATTTGTAACATCCCAAATTTCATTAAATTTGAAACCATGTTATTGCATTCATATCATCATGGTATGTCTACTTTGCATGAAATTTTTCAAAGCTTAAACGCTAATTAAACCATATTTTATTTTATTACCTCAAAAATGTTTTGGAGTGAATTGTTGTGTTTGACACACTTTTAAACACTAGGTCACCTCAAAAATTTTGGTGAAAGTTTGAATTGATTTGGATTTGAAATGCCTATTCAAAACTCATTTGAAAAATCAAAACAGAAAAGAAAAAGGCATTATAGAAAAAATAAAAAGCCAGCAACCCTTCTGGCCCAGGCCCAAAAGCAGCCCACAGCCCACCCGGGAACCTTACCCCTCTCCTCTCTATTTTCTACCCCGCACGCACCCACCTGCTGACCACTGGGACCTGCTGCCACCTCATCTCACCGTCTTCAATCATGCGGAGGAGACCAGCTCCCCGACCGTTTCCTCCCCATTCAAACTCGATGAAATCGCGCTTGATTGCTATTCATTCGCCGAGTAATTCCATCCTTCGCTCTAGCTATTTAACCACCTTCCCTCTCCGCTTCATTTCCCCCACCCAGCACCACCAGAGCGCCACCAGGCTCCATGAATTTCTCTTTGCACCAGCGCGGTACCGACGAACTCCAGCGACACATTCCGGTGAGCTTCATGTTCACCTTGTTCGACAAGACAAACTCTAGCGAGCGATTCCGTTCGTGTCCATGAGACCCCACCCGAATCGCGACCACGTTGACCATCACCATGTCCCCGCGACCTCGGTGAGACCTAGCACCCCCTCTCCTACCCCCTAGCTTCGCTGGTGCATCGCCGTTAGTAGCGTCGCCGCCACTGTAGCCATATGTGCCGCCGCGTTTGGTTAAAGCAGTAGGATCCGCTGGATCTAGATCCAAAAGTTAAGATTAGAAATAGAAGCGAAGGGGTACGCCTAGATCTGGACCGATAGATCTAACATAAATCCTACGAATCGCAAGCGTGATCCGCCCAAAGCGGTACCGTCCATTTAGACGCTGCCGCGTGTCTCTGTTTCTGTTTTGAAATCCAGATTTTATTCTATTAGTTGTTTAAACTTGTAAATTGCATAACTTTTGTTCTGTAAATCCAAAAATTGCAAATTTTATATATGTGGATTCATAAAAATGGGACCTTTACATCTATGGCCTTTAATTCGCCATTTGCTTCTGGAAAATTAGGATTTTATGCAGAAGCATTTGTAGGCCTATTTTGACTATAAAAATTATTTAGAATATTATTTTAAAGTGGATTTTGTTTTGTTTAGACTTTAGAAAGTATGCTTTGTATTTAGTATTGTAGAGTTTGATTTAAAAGTGTGACAAATCATCTCATTGCATTTTGCATGCATTCATAATTATTTTTGTTTGTATATTGGCTTGAATATTGTTGTATGAATTGGTGTGTAGATTTTGTGGATTGTGGAGAGTGTGATTGTGAGGATTATACCTATTCTCCTAGCTACCAAGGCAAGTGATATTTCAACCCATGTCCTACTATTTTCCTTATTGCATTAGCACTATTTTCAGTAGGATTTGCATGGTCAGTTTTGTAAGTATATGCTATGCTATGGTAAATCCTATAGATGTTGTCTTAGTAGTTTTTACCGATGTTAAGAGACATGTTATGCTAGTATGATTATGCTAGCTATTAGAATGCAAGGGTGGATTATTCATGTTATGATATTATGAAAAGTCTGTGACTATGTTTTTGATTAATAAAACAACTTTGTCAATGAATCACCTGGGTGGAATGGGACTTGTATGGTTTGTGTTGAGTGGTTACACAAGGCCCATGTCTATGGTTTACCTTGTGTATCACACTTGTGGATGGCCACCCAGAAACAAAGGTATTTGAGATATTTTGTGTCAAGATGATTCTAGTGCAACCACATGGCATATGGGCTCTGCCTTGACCCACTAAGTTGCAAGAACTCAGCCAGATGGACAGATGGTGGTAGAGTTGGTAGGATAGAACGCGTCCATGGTGGTCTAAGGGATTTCTTCTGAAAAGTCTTGTCTCGATGCATGTCGAGTCTTGTGGGGAAAGTGCAGCACCTCTCGGGAGGGTAAAACTAAGTACTTATCCGTGTCCCCGGTTATGGACAATTCTGAGCGACAAGACATTGAAATGGTCAAGAATATCCTCGTCCCAATTTCTCTAAGTTAAAACTTGTGGTTGAACAAGGGTATAGGTTCACCAATGTCTATTGTTGGTTCCTTGATGTTTTTGACAAACAAAACTAAGTATTTTCAAACTAATAAGATAAAACTTATTTTTAGCAGAGACAACCTGAACTATACTTAGCCAAATTCATATAGATATTAGTTGTTACTATACTACTATGGTATCACTTGCCAATACAATTCCAAATGTATTCACCCTCTGTGGCTGTAACTTATTATGTTGCAGGTTACTCTGATGGTGACTAGGTTTATGAGTCTACACTCAACATGTTTACCTGTGGCACATGAATATGAAGACTTTATTTATATTGTTAAGTGTTGAGAACTATGTGTATTAACCTTGGGCTAATGAGTTGTAAAAACTATTGTATCTCTGGAATTACGATGTAATAATGACCTTTGTATCTGTGTACTTTTTCTTAAACTATGGATGCTAGCATTTCGATCTAGGGACTAGCATTGCAATCACAGGGATCTCTACCTTATTGGGTGAGATCTTACAGATGGATATTGACATACTATGTCAGATTGATTATTGATTCTATCATGTCTATGTTATTTGTGATCGTGCATGCTCTCCGTTGCTAGTATATACTTTGGCCAAGTAGATTCTTGTAACTTCAAGAGGGAGTATTTATGCTCGATAGTAGGTTCATGCCTCTAGTAATCTGGGAGAGTGACAGAAACTTCTTGTAACATCCCAATTTCATCAACCCTGATTTGCTGTCCAAAAGGCAAAAATCAGGGGGAACAAAAACTTTTTATTATTAAGTGTTGCAATGCTTGCTTACTTGCTTGCTTGTGTTCATGCAACTGCATGTGTATTAGGTAATATACTTCTCATCTCAACCCTAGTTGACAAAATCTATTTTACAAAAGAGATATCTTGGTTCATCCTTATATTATCAAATGTTCTGGCATTCCAAAACCAGAGCCAAGATGACTTTGACACAACAAAATACTTTACTCGTTTCTATGAACAAAACTATAGGGACCTACATATCATCTCCTTATGTTTTCAATACAGAACTTCAATTACCCTTACCTCTAGGTTTTTACAAAACCTTTCCAAAAACCTTCTCATCCAATGTTGGTAGACATACCAAGAGGTACTTAAATTACTTCAAAACATAACCAATTCAAAATACCCATCCCTACCTCAAGCTAGGCTTGATGGTAACCCTAGTAGTAGTTGGATAAGTTTCATAAGATGAATTTCCTTGATCTGTTGTCTGATGAATTTCTTTGATCCGCTGATTGCCTTGTTTGCTTATGAACCAGAGTGAGCTAATCTAGTATCTCATCCCTTAGGACCAAATCCATGTTGGTGATCATCACTCTGAAACCAAGCATCCAAATCTGGATCTATCCTAAGCCACTAAGGTGATCATCTCATCTCCTAATCAGATCAATCAGGGATAATACCTTTTGATAGTTTCCAACTCAGTGAAGACCCAATCTAAGAATGGATCCTATCTACTTAGTTAACACTTCAACATAATCCCCTTGATCATGAGTTTGGAAACTAGCATCCCCTCAAAATCATCTACACTTGTAATCTAGTCTAAGACCCTAAATCTGCCAAAATGGCTTAGTCTGGATTTCTTATCTAGATTCAATCTTTGGATCTCTACCTTCTCCAACCTATGATCAGTCTTGATAATGTATTTGAACCATCTTGTAGTACATCATAAGTACTACCAAATACCACTCTTTACCTTGGATTAACCCTTCTAGTTCCCACTCATCCATGATGGTTTTGTAGTCAAGATAATAATCTTTTCTGCAAATCTTATCATCTTGCCCACTTTGGCAGAAGCTCACATATGTATGCTAACTCCCCTTGACCAAATATTTGCATGATTATGATCTACTAACCATAGTCTATGAATCCATACCTCACATGTTTCCATTGGAGCTTTGTGCTTCCTAAACCCCCATGGTTTATGAGGCATCATGACAACTCTGCTAGGGCAGCTTTATTTTCAACAGAGTTTGCCATCAACCCTAAACCACCTCAAATCCAACCAATCCTAACTCTTGCCTCCATTATCATATATGTAACTTGGTCTATCTACCCATATATCCCTTGTACCAAGGTGAGCTCTGAGATCCCTGATCCAACCATGTTTTGGTGGTATAAAATTATCAACACCCTAGATTATCCCAAATCTAGCTTCCATCCTTTTTCTGCACATTTCTTCAACAACCCAAGCTGTAAATGATGTATACTCAAGTTTACATCATCTACCTTGGATATGATAAATCCCCAAATAATTCCCCTCATTATTTGAAGCATAAAAACTTTTTAAATTCATTTTCTGGCAAAATCCTCCAAACCATGTCCTTAAAGACAAGTTTGTTTTTCTCCAAGTCACCCTGCCAACTCAAGGCACATTTGATGCCTATTTACCATACCCCATCTTTCCAACTCAAACATAAATATTTTTGAGATTCTTTATTATTTCTTTTTTGCCCTTTTTTCTTAAATGGCGGAAACAAGAAATAATTCCTTAAAAATACTTTCCCACCTCAATAAATCCCAATAAAACTGTCCAAGGTGTAATATGGTATCTGGGACCATATCACATCAAAAACCCATCCTTTACCATGTAAAAATATCAAATGATCTTCTAGAATCTACTTCTGCCCTTTTTGAATAAATGATATAAAGGGGTCTAACAATATTCTAAAAAATCACAAATAAATCCCTAGGGTATATTTTGATCATACCTATCTAGCAGTACCATCTCCCCACCATGCCCAATGCAATTTATTGGAATCCCTTTACAAGCCCAATTTTTACCAAGTTGGTAAAACCAATTCAACCTTGACCCAAACCAACACCAAACCACATCAATTCATGTCAAGGATTTCACCATAGCAAACCAACCCCTATCTCATCGTGTGAACTGTAGCACTACAGTACCAACCCTCCCCTTTCCCTTGTTCCTTTGGATAAAGAGAGAGGGAGATAAAAATCTTGTGGAATAAAGACAATAGCAGCCACACCACCCCTCCCTCCATTCAATACTCGACCATGGGGCCCCATCACCACCTATCCACCACCCCTACTGCCCAATGGATGGACACCTCCCTCCCCAAAGCCCTCCATGGACCTTGTCCAACCTACACCCTCCCTCCTCCAAGTAAAAGGTTGCAAACCACCCCAGCACCTCCCCTTGGAGTCATTTGCCCCTTCTCACTCCCACTTACCTCCCCAGCACCCCCACTCCCTCTCCTCTTCTCTAACCTTGCCCGAGAGAGAGAAGCAATATTCGGCCATGGCAAAGACCTAAGCCATGCTCCACCCCTTTCCTCCCATCTCTCTTCATGCTACGTCTTTTAAGTCCCCTCCCCTCACTGATGCTGTTGGTGCCCTTCTTGTTGACATGGAGGAGCTACCGAGGCGGCACCAACGAGACCCAACAAGATCCCTTCGGCCAATATCGTGCAAGTTCCTCCCTGATGACAAACCCCTCCGTGTCGCCCATCACCAGGGCTGCCGTCGAGCGCCGTGTCGCCCCCTCCAGCTCCCAGCCTCCCTCGATCCCGCGGTGAGCCTCCCCGCTGTTTTATCGCCATAGCTATGGTTCCGTCACGGGCGAGACTTCTCTGCGAAGACAAAAATCCCCGGCCGTAGATCCCCTCCTGATCCAACGGCTGAAGACCGCGGATACCCCTTCGTCGCCTGGGCCTCGCTGACGGGCAGGCCCCCATGCCGGCATTCGAACCCCGCGTCTCCCAGGCAGGGCACAACCCAGGTGGGCCGAATTTCCCCATGCGGCGCATCTTCCACCTAGATCTGGCCCGAAACCCTTATTCTTTTAATCTTTTTCCTAGATCCAGTATTTTGGATTCTATTTTAAATACAAATAAAAATGAAAAATAACTCAAAGTGATCACATCCAAAATTCCTCAAGTACCTGTATGTTTTACCTAATAAGCAGAACTAGTTTTGCACCAAAACAATGACAAGATGATTTATGATAAATCATATACTAAGATATGTCCATTTCACTAATAGTTCTCTCTAGAGAGTTTTACTTATCCAAATGGCCTGAAACCTTTTTGAACTGGGAGGTAAAGTTTATACTTTGCAATTCCCACTAACCCCATCTAAAATGGCTTCCTAGTTTTCCTTTAGTAAAACTAACAAAATCAGGGCATTTCTGCCTTTAGAAAATTCTCTATGTCAAACCAAATGAGTTTTTGACCTAATTACAAATCCCTACACACCTATATTTCAACATCATTCAAAAACCAGTAGCTCATAATTTTCGAAACTCCTATTGAATTTTGATGAATTAAACTATTATGTTTATGGTTTATTCACCAATAAATTCATAAACGCATCTCTGTAACTCCACAAAGGTTTATTACAATTTCTAAAGAAATTTATTCCGATTACCTAACATGTATCCTTGGAATCATATCAAAATCTCTTGTAGATTTAATCTGGTGAAAAAGACAAAACCATCCAGTACTGCTTTTGGGAATTTCCTGAGGGCAATCTGGTAAATATTTTGGGGTGATTCCAACTCCCCTTCATTTAGTACAAAAAATACTACCTAATAATCCAAGGAAATAATTTTTGGAACACCAAAACAATTCTGGTGAATTATTTCCTAAAACTAGTGTTTGAATCACTACAAAACACTTTATAAATCAATGGAAATTGATAAAATAGTGAGACCACTTTTGTTGGCTGCAATTTATCAATAACTATCTCAGGGTACCATGTTACACTTTTATATCATACAGAACTTGGCCTTGTTCAAAAACCCCTTATCTAGGTAGCTTTGGACAATAAATCTTAACTAGAAAATCCACAAATGCAATCAAGGCCATTCCGTTGTATCCAAAGAAAAATCTCCAATCCTTACTGATCCATAAAGGTTTTATCAATTTATTTCTATATGAGTTGATGTTTGTATGTATCGTATTGATTATGGTGTTGTTTGCTTGCATGTATGCTCGATAACGACGATAGTTGCGAATTGTGAGACGCCGACAAGAAGGAAGCATCGGCTTATCCCATTATTCTTATTATTGCTATTCTGGTATTCTAAAGAAGTCATGATACATCTTGTTGGTCACAGGCAAGCCACCCTCTTGCTCATAAGCCTTATCCTACCGTCTTACTTCTGCATGTCTATCTACTGTTTACGAAACTGCATTGTTTTACTTATGATGATTTTTGTATCTGGTAGTGGCTTGGCCCCTCCAGCTAATACCATTTGCACTACTAAGTGAAACCCCTTTGATGACACCTACTTGCCCTAGTATGGTAGATGGTGTGTTAACACCATAAATCCTTGGAAACCGCGTTTTAGCCAAAGCAAAACTATTGGATGGGAAGACCCTGGGAAAAGGCTTACAAAAACTTTATAAGAGAAAACCTTGGTGAGGCTTGGCCTACCAAGTGGATTGGAAAATGAGAAATGTTTTGGTTTTACAAAATGGTTGGATGAGTGATGGATGAAAAATGTTTACAAAAACACGCTGGGCTGTATAGTTTACTATGCTAGAACTATTAACCCGTGCAACCACATTACTCCGGAAAGGGATGGGGCTGGGCTGGAAGTTTGTCTAATCTGGTATTGGTGCCTCACACTACTACAGGGGTGGACAATCCCCGGAGGGTGGGCCTTGTCTGTCAAACGGTCCATGCGTAGCATCGACCGGGAGAAGGAACGAAGGGTCTGCAGTCCTCCACGCGATACTATGAGCCCCTCATTGAAAGCGCACACCCGTCGAGGTGCAAAACGCGCTTCGGTTGGCTGGTTACTATATAGGGCGTCTCGGTTTTGAGGGGATTAACCTCATAGGGTAGGCACTTGTATCGGAAAGGGCATCCGGAAGGTCTTGACCGATTATTCAACCCACGATCGGTGTAGATCAGGTATGGGTAATCGGATGGTGTGGTTATAGTGTACAACCTCTGTAGAGTGTAAATCTATTCGAATAGCCGAGTCTTCGGTCATGGACGGTTGTGTTGGCGGCTGTACGGCGGGTGATGGTTTTGATTTCAAAAAGGACTTCAGAAAAGCAATGACTAGAAAAAGGTTATGACCATGAGATGGTCGTAAGAAGGAGGAAGGAGTTTGGTCATGAGATGACTGGGAAGGAAAAACAAATGGGTGACCAAAATCCTAGTGTTTTCTAAAAACTTTGCAAAAAGGACTCCAAATTGTTTTACAAAAGTTTTTCAACAAATATATAGAGATATGCTATATCTACAAGAGAAACTAATTTATAAAAGAACCTCTTATGGAGCCATCCTACTACAGCCATATTGCATGTCCTTTATTATTGTTTTCTTAAGGTGGTTTGCGAGTATATTCAAAGTACTCACTGGCATTGTCCCTGGCTATTTACTTGGCCAGACTTTCAGATGATCGAGAGAAACAATGGAGATGCTAACGTCTATGCGAGCTAGGCCGTCTTCCCAGTCTGTCGCCTGTAGGTTAAGGCATGACATGGGATCTGTGATTGAAGACTTCAGCTATTGTTGTTGTATTCGCCATAATGGCAACCCTGTAAGTTATGTAAATTGTTATTGTACGAATGATGTAATGATACTGGTCGGTTATGCTCACGGCTCACTGATCATGGGAACTGATTTGTATGCATAACTGGTATTCTCGGACCGTAAATCCGGGGTGCCACAGACTTGGTATCAGAGCCATCCTAACTTTAGGAGACCTTAGTTACATGGACGTTAGACAGGACAACCCCTATTTTGGAAAAAACCGTCTTTTGAAAACTATTTCTCAAAAGCGTTTCGAAAGATTTCTTACCTCATATTCTCTAACTTTAATGATTTGAAATGGATTACTCTATATCTCGCCTACTTCAAATGCTTTATTTTCAAAAAGAAAGTCCGATCGACTCGGAGACTATGAAGATGGAGATCCCAAAATGAAGTGACACCAAGGCAAGCAAAACAAATGAGGTACCAACAACGAAAGACACTACAAGATCTCCCTACCAACCGAGTCCTTGATTGCCCCCAGGCCGATCAAGTACAGCACCAACGACAAACGATGGCAAGATAGAAGTTAAGACCACCATAACGTCTGTACTTAGGATTAGCATCCCTAAAATAGAATTTCCCTAATGGCGTGTAGTCACCCCTCAAAACATATGGAACGCCTTGTTGCTTTTCATGTGCGTATATGATGCTTGAAGTGTGTTGCTTGTCTGCCAGGAATCATTCGATACTAAAGCTTCCACCACCCTTGTTGGTGTATCCTGCTTCCACCACCCTTGTTGGTGTATCCTGACGCCGACCTCACAAAAACCATAGCGGGAAACCTCTCCTCAGCAGGATGGCCATATAAGAAAGCCTCGACAACCTCAAGTAGCGCTCTATGGTGGAAAGACTGCGTGTTTCCACTCAACTCCATTAAACTGCCCCACATTCCATCACGAGAGTCGTCAGAGCGAATTGAAACCCTACCTGCGCCTACTACATATTGATGAATCTGTATCTATATACCTACCTTCATGTCTAAAACCAAAACTCTACAGATGGCTCCCTCTCTCTCAGAAAGTATCATCGTCGGAGAAAGCTTCTGGCCCTTTTAAGAGCAACTGCGTGATCTACTGAAGATCATCAGTTGTCCCCCGCCTAAGATGAAGGGACAAAGCTTCCTCCCAGCAATTAAAGCATATCTCAGTGGGTCATCAAGGCCACCATTCCAGCTCGTGAGATCAACCCCGAGCCCATCATCTTCACCTTCATTGACCACAACTGGGTAGATGGAGTCATGCGAGCGATACAACATATCATGGCACGCCTCTGCAAGATACATGAAGAGGAGCTGAAGGATACCCCTTACCACCTGTTTGGGAAGCGCGACAAGGATGGACTACCCATCGAATCCTTCCTCACTTGCTGCATTGGAAATCAGCTAGAGAATATGGAATACCTACTACAACGCCATCAAGAAGATCTCGACAAGACCCGTCATCAGAACATCCTCATGTGTATGGATCTCGCCATACTTCGTACCTGGGAGAAGAGTCTACAAGCCGCCAATGCTCGTCTGGAAAAGAGAGTGGCCGCTCTAGCCTCCTCAACTTCTGAAGCTTTTAACTCCGAGAACAAAAATGAAGAGCTGTCCTTCTATGAGTATCAACCTATCTTCCAGTCAACACCACCAGAAGACCCACCTGTCGAATCAACCCTCGAAGAAGGCACGACCCTCACCCTCACTGCCTAAGAGTTGAATATTCCCCACACCCCTGAGGAATTGCAGTAGCCGAAATCAGTACAACCACTCAAGAACGGCAACTAGAGTCAAGCAGTACCCATGGAGTAGTTCTCCTCCTTCAACTCACTCTTGTGGCATAGTGTAGCACTATGCGGCGTCCAATAACTTGTTTTGTATAACCCTATGTGATTTGTCATCCTGCGGCATAGACCTATTTTGTAACACCTTAATTACCTCCGCCATCGACCGACACAAACTTCTAAATTTCTGTGTGATATGCAAGTATGATGTCCTTCTTTGCACGTTTTACCCATGACGTTGCATCATACCAAACCTGGAAAGACCACATTCCAAAGGACCTCGTTTCCTAGACCGCCAAAACTCCAATGGCATCCTCCAACCCATCATAACCCTAACTAGCTTAGAACTAACTACCCAGGAGCTAGTAGACGCCCATCCGATAGACCTCCTAACTCATGAAGCGGTTCCTACGACGTCGAAAGAAGATAACCACCCCGGATGAGAGGTGCAGTGCCATCCCCCATCATCAGCATACGACTCCAATCAAGAAAGTCGGCGACTCCACCAAAAACCCCTAGTGTCGCCCTAAGGGGGAAAGACTGTGTCTTTCACGCCCAAAACCCGATAGACCCCTGGAGTCAAACACTAGTTAGCATTAGGTGATGAACACCCCTCCAAATACGAATCATCGACCCTGCAAGATGTACGAAAATTGGCACTTATCCAGAATCAGAAGGTACTTCAGGAAAGTCCTCCACTACAAGGTCGACCATTCAGCTAACACCCAGTGTATCGAGACATTGAAGATAGAAAAGCTGACTATCGTGGCAAAGGAATAAAGATGGATCAACTTGGCGTCTCATTGCAAGAAGAAAGAACCCTATCGACGCTAATCCTACCTAGACTCGTCTTAAGGGGAAAAGACTCCGTCTTTTCCACTTGCTTCTTCTAAACCATTCCCCTCCGAAACCCCTGTGGCTCTGATATGTAATTAACCATGTAGGTTACTTGTAGAACTTGTTAGCGAATAATAATTTCCCACCGCTGAAATTGTTAAGAGGATGTTATCACCCAACCCTAATCCTCCCTAATCTCGGGACGAGATTATTTTAAGGGGGAAAGGTCTATAACATCCCAATTTCAGCAACCCTGATTTGCTGTCCAAAAGGCAAAAATCAGGGGGAACAAAACTTTTTCTTATTAAGTGTTGCAATGCTTGCTTACTTGCTTGCTTGTGTTCATGCAACTACATGTGTATTAGGTAATAATTTAGTACCCCGAGTAAATTCACTACAAGAAAATCACTATTGTTTTTATTATGTGCATCGTCATGCATTTATTCGGCTAAAGCTATTTCCTAAAAGCCTATTTTGTTTTCTAGATATTCCCCTCTTTGTTCAAATCGAAACCCTAGATCCGTCCGGATCTTTTATTTATCTAAAACCTTTTTGTAAATGTTTTATTTTATAGAAAAATAAAAATAATAAATAAAATATTTTTGTTATGGGGAGGAAGCCTAGTCGGCTAGGCCTAAAGGCCCAGCCAATAGGCCCCCTAACACCCCGATTGACTCAAACCCTAGTCCTTGGAAATCCCAAACCTAGCTTCCTGGACTACCCCATCACACAATTCCCCCAGCCGCCGCCCCTACTCCACATTCCCTGCCACCACCCACCAAACACTCATGCACGTTGTGACGCGCCAGCACACACAATACACAACACATACCCCACACGACGCACCACCCTACACCGAACTCTCCCAGTAAACGAACCCCACTTTTCCCTGAACCCGACCACATCGACATGCTTGGCTCATACCCGCGCCCGTCGGCCAACTCGCTAACCTGGTCCCACCCCGATGTGTCAACACGCACGCTCCCACCTCCGTCCTCTCTCGCGACCGCCCGCGTGGCTCTCTCCCGCAACCCTCTCCCTCGCGTCGACCTCATCCCTCCAAGGCACACGACGCCACCGCTGGATCCCCAGGCGTCCGGCAACCTCGCCCCTCCACCTTCCTATCCCTCCCTCGCTCAGAGCCCGTCGACTCTCTCGGCTACCTCCCCATCAGCCTCGGCCTCTAGCACCGCCGCCTAGCCCCCTCTCTCCAACCGCCGCGGCCCCGTCACCGTTGTCGCTGGCGCCCCTCTCCAGGACGCCACTGCCACGGCCTCCACCTCCTCGCCGTGCTTCTCCGAGCCACTGTGAGTTCTCCCCTCCCAACTTCCCGACAAGGAACCACCGCCACCGCCGCGGGTCGCCTCTGCCACGCCAAGCTCTCCCCTATGCTCCCTGTCCCCGGTGTCCCTCGCACTGTTGGCCGTGCTTGCGCAGGTCCTCTGTGTCACCACTTCCTTGGCTCTGCTTCCCATGTCAGTACCATGTTCCTTTGTTTGACCATGTCCCCGCGTGCACAGGAAGTACCCATGGGTGTGTGTGTCTCTATGTTTGTTTTGGTGTTCTAATGTTGGCCATGATCATCAGATGGGGTATAGTGATTTGGTGGAGATGGTACTGTCCTAGACCGTCTCATCTACAAGATCTAAACCGATTTGATGCCGTGCCATGGACGTCAGGATCTACTTAAGTTTGCGTCGACTAATGCCTGCAACCGGTGAACGAGTGGGAATCTTAAGATCGTCTTCACGAAATATGAACCCTCGCCACACCAAGTGCTCCTTCCCGGTACCCGAAGCCGATGCCCACTCAAATGCTTTTTCCCGAATCCCAAGACTGTTTCCGTCGAGATCCGAAGACCAAGCCGAACGCCAAGATTTTCGGACCCTATGTGTGACCCCTTTATCCCAGCCCTATTTTATAAATAAACATCTATATAAATTGTCGCATATCAAATTGTACATGCTTGCATACATGTTTCGCGTGTACGGGTTGTATAGTCGATTCACCTCATAACTAAATCTGGAGACCATATGTGGGCGAATCTAGTCTAATATTGGTCCCATTTAAATTTGTGCATAGAACCGGTGAAATATTCTTGATAAGACAACATTTAAATTGTGGGGTATCTAAACATCATGAACTTAATAAATAATTGTCGGGGCCCTGGTTCCGCTTAATAATGCCTAATTGCATCGCATCTTTGTCATGTCATATATGCATCATGCCCGATCTTCTACCGTAGTATTAAATAGTGCATCTGATGTTTCTTATAGTGCTTTGCTTCTTCATGGATTAGGCTGATGAATTGATGCGAGTGCCGATCCGATCTTCGGATGAACCTTCGATAATGTTTTTAGGCGAGCATTCTCCCTCTTTCTACCTATTTTATATTTCTAGTATTTATTTCCTCTTGTTGATCTATTGTTATCTACGTTGCGATGCTATAGATTCCGTACCCCTTTATATTTCCCTGCAGCCTCTATATTGCCATGGACACCTCCTATTACGTGTTGTTTGGTAGATAGTCAGCCTTGTGAGTCGTAGTCGCTTACTCAGGTGTTGCTTCGCGTAGTCGATGTTCCACCGTTGTTGGGTGGTTGGTACATACTTAATGGTGGAGATGATCATGGATTCAATTACCGTTTAATGACTAAAATTGAAAGTTGATAAATAATGCAGACGCACCGGTGGGTAATAGATTTTTAACCACTCACTAGTGTCCCGTAGGATCCGAGTTATTGACACCTGTTCCGAGATCGAGCGCGCTAACCACGGGTGGGGTTTGTGGGCACCCCCATCGATTTAGTACCTGATTTCAAAGTACTGTACTGGGGGCCACAAAGTAGTTTGGGGCTTTACTACTATCCTGTACTTATGCCATGCTTTACTGCTTTATTTACTATTACGCGTGGAGCGCCTGTACTATTTAGGAACCCCGTGATACATTTTTGCTGTATCGACAAGCCCAGTCACACTTTCGGGTTCCCAGTCGTTTACAGCTGTCGGCACAAACTTTGGGTCCGTCTCGGAGACCGGCCGACTTCGTTACGGGTAGCTTAGTGGGGTGGCCCCCATGTGCTTCCTTTGGGTATGGGAAATATCGTGTCCGAAACCCCGTCGACATACCGTTGGGTGTATGTTTTATGATCTTGTACCTGTTGGGCCACGCAGAGATAAAACAAAACTTTTTCCCTCTAACGTGGTGATCCCAAGAACTAGCTGAGGTAGAAGGCCACGAGGTTTACCACTAGACGCGCGGTTGCGGATTACTGATGAAGCGCGTCAGTTGATGCAATGTAGTCCTCACGATCCGATCGTCCTGGTGCTGATCGCACAACACCTCTGCTGGTATCCACACGTACAAGGAGGAGCGCCGGCGGCGAACTGCTAGGTTTGTAACGACGGCTGGACTGCTGTGGAGCTAGGGTTTCCAACACATGGAATGACCTAACCGAACAACGATTAACCTTTTGGGTTACGGTGCTCCACTATATATAGGGAGTGAACGTGGGCTCAGCTCGCGCGACCCATTCACTAAAGCCCATATAACACTAGTCACCGTGAGTCCAACTCACTAACTCAGTCCTAATCCGGTTTAGGTCCAACCCAACCAGATTACATGTTCAGATCCAATCCGAACTTGCTCCCGCTCTTAAGTGTGTGACCCCGCAGGCTCATGGCTACTTGGACACGATTGGAGTCCGACTCTCAATCGATCAGTCGGTAGCGGCTCCTAGCAGAACGTGCTGACTCCCAAGTACCAAAGAGTCATGACGACTTGCCTTTCCAATGCGACTTACGTCCGAGTCCCTTTTGCCTCACAATATACCTTGTCAGACTATAGGAAAATATATGGCATCCCTTAAATAGTCCGACTCTCTTCTCGATCCGAGATAAGTGATTCACCCGACTAACTCTTAGTCGATCGCCTCGGTTAACACTTAACCGAGTCGTGCATGGCCATGCTTTCCGAATCATATCTCACGAGAGGGCCCAGAGAATATCTCTCCGAGTGGAGGGGCAAAATCCCATCTTGGTTATTCACATCACGCAGCTTGATTCTCAGTCGATCCGAACCCTGCCTTTATAACTGCCCAGTTACGGATCAGCGTTTGACAGAACCTAAGTCGGTGATCCTCAACTCGGACTATGCAACAACCTCAGGTCTAAGGATTACATTGATTGAGATATACAAATGACAGCTAGTTCGTTGTACCTCAATATGGGTCAATCCGACTCGCTAAACTCTTTAGTCGAGTCTGTGTAAGTTGGAATAGCATCTCCATGCCCATGACAAGTGGAACTGAGTCATCAAGCCAACTTTCACATTGATCTAAGTTGTGTGTCCAACACAATCTCAATGACCAAGGATATTTAGTACAAACAACATGAATGCATAGTTCCACAACCGAATCACATATTCAATGATACACATCAGATGTTTATACAAGGACTACTTCATATCTTTATGAATACAATGGGAAATCTCATCAAACATGATTGCCTCTAGGGCATATTCCCAACAGTCTCCCACTTGCACTAGAGTCAATCTTTCGACATCACATGTCTAAGCATCTAATTCCCATGGCTCTCAGGTGCGCCTCATGCTTCGGCTGGGGTAACGGCTTTGTCAACGGATCCGCAATATTTGCATCCGTGTGTACCTTGCATAACTTGATATCACCCTGATCCACGAACTGGCGAATCAGGTGGTACCGCATGAGTATGTGCTTGTTCTTCTGGTGTTGTCTAGGTTCCTTGGCTTGTGCAATAGCACCATTGTTGTCACAATACACGTCCAACGGATTGGATGAGCCCTGAACCACACCAAGATCCATGAGGAAATTCCTCATCCAAACAGCTTCCTTTGCTGCCTCCGAGGCGGCAATATACTCAGCCTCTGTTGTAGACGCAGACACAGTCTCTTGCTTGGAACTCTTCCAGCTGACAGCACCTCCGTTTATAATAAACACGTATCCGGATTGCGAGCGAGAATCATCAGAGTCGGTGAGATAACTCGCATCCGTGTAACCCTTTACACTGAGTTCATCTTCACCACCATAAACCAAGAACATATCCTTAGTCCTTCTCAAGTACTTTAGGATATTTTTAGCCGCTGTCCAGTGGATCTCTCCAGGATCAGCCTGGTATCTGCTCACAACACTTAGAGAATAGGAAACATCCGGCCTAGTACAAATCATGGCGTACATGATGGATCCGACTGTAGAAGCATATGGAATCGCACTCATCCGACTTCGCTCATCAGTTGTCGAAGGACATTGAGTCTTGCTAAGTTTTACACCATGGGACATCGGTAAGAACCCCTTCTTAGACGATTCCATGTTGAACTTCTTCAACACTTTGTCCAAATAAGTACTCTGACTCAATCCAGTGAGCCTCCTTGATCTATCTCTATAGATCCGGATTCCGAGGATGTATGTTGCCTCACCCAAGTCTTTCATTGAGAAACTCCTTTCCAATGATTTCTTGGTTTCTTGTAACATCTGGAAATCATTTCCAATCAGTAATATGTCATCCACATATAAGATTAGAAAATTTACTTTGTTCCCACTAAACTTCTTGTACAAACAAGAATCATGATCACTCTTGATGAAGCCAAACGATTTGAGTACCTCATCAAAGCGAATATTCCAACTCCGAGATGCTTGCTTCAACCCATAAATGGATTTATGAAGTTTGCATACCTTGTCAGCATTAGCCGGATCGACAAAACCCTCGGGCTGTATCATATACACGTCCTCGGTTAAATTTCCGTTAAGGAAAGCCGTTTTGACATCCATCTGCCATATCTCATAGTCGAAATAGGCTGCTATAGCTAACATGATCCGAACTGATTTAAGCATCGCTACGGGCGAGAAAGTCTCGTCGTAATCAACTCCTTGAACTTGTCGGAACCCCTTCGCGACAAGGCGTGCTTTATAGACAGAGACATTTCCATCCATATTAGTTTTCTTCTTAAAGACCCATTTGCACTCGATGGGTCTTGCACCGTCTGGCAGATCAACCAAGTTCCAAACTTGATTTTCATCCATGGACTTTATCTCGGATCCCATGGCTCCAAGCCATGACTCGGAATCAGATCCCACCATCGCTTCCGAATAATTTGCCGGCTCATCACTGTCTAACAGTAACACATCACGAACACTTCGTAATCTTGCCGATCTTCGTAGTACAGGTGCTGCTGCCGGCTCAGCTGCCACGACCGGCTCAACCTCCAAGGTTTTTGCCGACTCGCTACAAGCCGGTTCCTCTCGAATTTCTTCGAGTTGCACCGTGCTCCCACTTACTCCCCGACTGAGAAACTCTTTATCAAGGAAGACATCGTTCCGAGCGACAAACACTTTGCCCTCTTCTCGGTTGTAGAAGTAGTAACCCAAGGTTTCCCTCGGATACCCCACGAAAATACATTTATCCGACTTGGCCGTAAGCTTGTCCGACTGAAGTCGCTTGACATATGCTTCACAACCCCAAATCTTAAGAAAAGACAAACTCGGCTTTTTTCCTGTCCACATCTCATGCGGTGTCTTCTCTACCGACTTTGATGGTACTCTGTTTAGTGTGAACGCCGCTGTTTCTAGACAATAACCCCAAAATGATAAAGGTAGATCTGTCCGACTCATCATTGATCGTACCATGTCCAACAAGGTCCGATTCCGCCTTTCCGAAACACCATTCCTTTGTGGCGTTCCTGGCGGAGTAAGTTGAGGAACTATTCCACAACTTTTCAGATGGTCATCAAACTCATGGCTCATGTACTCACCTCCTCGGTCCGACCGAAGAAACTTTATTTTCTTGCCGAGTTGATTCTGTGCTTCATTGTAGAATTCTTTGAACTTTTCAAAGGCTTTCGACTTATGTTTCATCAAGTAGATATATCCATACCTACTCAAATCATCAGTGAAGGTAATGAAGTACTCATAACCACCCCTGGCTGTCGTGCTCATTGGTCCACATACATCACTATGTACTAGTCCCAACAAGTCGGACGCCCTTTCGCAACTCTTTGCAAAAGGTGTCTTGGTCATTTTGCCGAGTAGGCAAGATTCGCATGTCTCGAACGACTCCAAGTCGAACGAAGTTAGGAGTCCATCATCATGGAGCTTCTTCATGCGTTTCCAACTTATATGACCAAGCCGACAGTGCCAAAAGTAAGTCATATTCAGATTATTTGGTTTCAACCTTTTAATATTTATGTTATAAACTGACTCACCATCAAGATTCAAAATAAATAACCCGTCCTGGATGGGTGCAAAGCCGTGAAACATATCATTCAAATACAAAGAACAACCATTATTCTTGATATTCGACTCATAGCCTTGCCTCATCAAACATGAAGCAGAAATAATGTTTCGACTGAGCACTGGAACATAATAACAATTATTTAGTTCCATAATGAATCCGGAAGGTAAATGAAGTTGCATCGTGCCGACTTCCAACGCAGCAACTCTTGCTTTGTTGCCGACTCGAATATCAACCTCGCCTCTTGCTACGCTCCTAGTTCTTACCAGTCCCTGCAACGAGTTGCAGATGTGAATAACTGATCCGGTATCATATACCCAAGAACTATTAGGTGCATCGGCAAGATATATGTCTATAACATTGCAAACAAGTGTACCTGAGTTGGAAGTCATACCTCCACTCTTGGCTTTGTTGGCCAAGTACTTGCTGCAGTTCCTCTTCCAGTGGCCATCCGCCTTGCAGTAGAAGCAAGTGGATCCGGCTGAAGGAGATGGTTTAGTCCCCGAGGAAGCGCTTGGGACTGGGTCCTGAGCCTGCTTTCCTCCTGACTTAGCCTTCTTCTTAGTCCAAGAACTCTTCTTGAACTTAGCCTTATTCTGCACCATCAACACTTGACTGGTGCCCTTCTTGAGATCCTCCTCTGCCTGCTTGAGCATCCCATGCAATTCAGTGAGCTTCTTATCCATACCATGCATGTGGTAGTTTGAAATGAACTGCCCATATGCACTAGGAAGAGAGTTCAGAATTATACCCGTAGCGAACTCTTCACTAATGGGGTAGCCAAGCCTCTCCAAAGACTGCACGTAACCAACCATTTTGATCACATGCGGACTCAGTGGATCACCATCCTTAAGCTTGCAACTCAGCAAAGCCTGAGTGACTTGATACCTCTCAGTCTTCGCCTGAGCCTGGAACATACTTTTGAGGCTTTCGATCATATCGTAGGCCTCAACATGCTCGAACTTCTTTTGCAAGTCCGGTTCCATGTGAGCAAGAATAAGACAGCTAATATCCGTGGACTCATCCTTTGCCCGACGGTAGGCATTGGTGGCTGCGACAGTCTCATTCTCATTCGGCTCATCTGGAAGTGGGTTGTCTAGGACATGGTCCTTCTTTTCTTGTTTGAGAACAATTCCCAGATTTCGATACCAGTTGGTAAAATTAGTGTCGTTCAGTTTATCTTTCTCAAGAATGGTTCTCAACGCAAAACCGGATATTTGAGAGTGACTGCTACTTGGTGCCATGATCTACAACAGAAAATATGCAAAACACTTAAGACATGTATTCATAAAAGAGGAAGCATATTAAACATTTTAATATTTTATGCTCCCACTAGAACCAACACCCCTCCGATGGTTACTTAGTGATTCAGGATCCTAAATAAGCAAGTCGGCTAGTGAGCTTTAGCATCACCGCTAGCCGCCAAGTGATCTAGGTAGACAACTCCTTGTCAATCGCATCTCATGCGACTCATGTTGGACGGGTGGCATCACATGCCCCGGCTGCCATCCGACTTTTCCCCGAGTCCCACAACCGTTGTGATAGACCCGTCTAGCTTACCGAGTGTTTCTGCAGTAAGATTCCGACTCGAACCCACCTAGTCGGAAAGAATTGGCAGCACCTCAATTTTATGAGCCCACTACCAAAAATGTCCGACTTGTGATGGTGCAAACACTGGCGGGAAAACTGACTAGACCTTCTTTGAGGGATTAAATTTTATCGACTATCTAATAGAGGTAAAACAGAGACATAACAATAACACAAAATAAAGCAATTATAATGTGAAATGGTATGGCTCTCTTCATGGTGATCTCCATCTCCACAAAGCTTGTAATCTGACTCGTTCCAACTCTTGTCACTTGCCGTCTTACTCCATGTCGCTGACATGTACAATGCCTTGCATGCCTTCCGTGTTCTCCAAACAGCTACACTAGCTTAGTAAAGTAAATTACATAGGGAATCCGACACGCGGGTCATTATACAATAAAATGACAGCACCTAGGCTCCAGCCGGCTGACATAAACCGTGATTCGCAGATCACGTATGGATTACACACATACATCACATGCACATGAACCATACCATTCACAACTTCCTGCAAAAACAAGTTATGCATAGATACAATATCTACCGGCGTTGTGAAACTCGCAACGACATCTAAGGCGCTACGACAGGGCGAAGCCGGCGGTCCCTGGATCTGAACATGGATTCCGACCATCATTCCGATTCGATCAAACTCTTTGATCTTTGATCACCGCTTATGGATTTACGTGTCACAGTCTACCCCAATGGCGGAAGCCGACCGGTAGGGGTATGTCGTTCCAAGACCTCAGAAATATGATCACGGAAATCAGATCTACCATTCCTCGTGCATAGTTGATCCAATCAACTTCGTACGAAACCGATCTATCTCATTGATAGACCACCAAACAGCATATAGATCTCATCTACATCCTACCGCATATCACATATGCGAGATCTCGAGCCTAAAACCAGAAGCTATCGCTCTGATACCACTGTTGGGCCACGCAGAGATAAAACAAAACTTTTTCCCTCTAACATGGTGATCCCAAGAACTAGCTGAGGTAGAAGGCCACGAGGTTTACCACTAGACGCGCGGTTGCGGATTACTGATGAAGCGCGTCAGTTGATGCAGTGCAGTCCTCACGATCCGATCGTCCTGGTGCTGATCGCACAACACCTCTGCTGGTATCCACACGTACAAGGAGGAGCGCCGGCGGCGAACTGCTAGGTTCGTAACGACGGATGGACTGCTATGGAGCTAGGGTTTCCAACACAAGGACTGACCTAACCGAACAACGATTAACCCTTTTGGGTTACGGTGCTCCACTATATATAGGGAGTGAACATGGGCTCAGCTCGCGCGACCCATTCACTAAAGCCCATATAACACTAGTCACCGTGAGTCCAACTCACTAACTCAGTCCTAATCCGGTTTAGGTCCAACCCAACCAGATTACATGTTCAAATCCAATCCGAACTTGCTTCCGCTCTTAAGTGTGTGACCCCGCAGGCTCATGGCTACTTGGACACGATTAGAGTCCGACTCTCAATCGATCAGTCGGTAGCGGCTCCTATCAGAACGTGCCGACTCCCAAGTACCAAAGAGTCATGACGACTTGCCTTTCCAATGCGACTTACGTCCGAGTCCTTTTGCCTCATGATATACCTTGTCATACTATAGGCGAATATATGTCATCCCTTAAATAGTTCGACTCTCTTCTCGATCCGAGATAAGTGATTCACCCGACTAACTCTTAGTCAATCGCCTTGGTTAACACTTAACCGAGTCGTGCATGGCCATGCTTTCCGAATCATATCTCACAAGAGGGCCCAGAGAATATCTCTCCGAGTGGAGGGGCAAAATCCCATCTTGGTTATTCACATCACGCAGCTTGATTCTCAGTCGACCCGAACCATGCCTTTATAACTTCCTAGTTACGGATCAGCGTTTGACAGAACCTAAGTCGGTGATCCTCAACTCGGACTATGCAACAACCTCAGGTCTAAGGATTACATTGATTGAGATATACAAATGATAGCTAGTTCGTTGTACCTCAATATGGGTCAATCCGACTCGCTAAACTCTTTAGCCGAGTCTGTGTAAGTTGGAATAGCATCTCCATGCCCATGACAAGTGGAACCGAGTCATCAAGCCAACTTTCACATTGATCTAAGTTGTGTGTCCAACACAATCTCAATGACCAAGGATATTTAGTACAAACAACATGAATGCATAGTTCCACAACCGAATCACATATTCAATGATACACATCAGATGTTTATACAAGAACTACTTAATATCTTTATGAATACAATGGGAAATCTCATCATACATGATTGCCTCAAGGGCATATTCCCAACAGTACCTACCTGATCTGACAACAAGGGTGTAGGTGCATGTGTGAACTTTGGTGCACCACTGCAGGGTTAAATCTTTTCGAGAAGTCGTGTCCGTGGTTATGGATGACTTGGAGCACAGTTCTCGATCGTAGACAACTACAACTAAAGTTTACTCTTATAATATGTCTTGCATATGATATGCCTAGTAAGTTGGATAATCACCATGGAATGAATGAATAAAACTGCCAACTATGTGAGTTTCCTCGGATTGACTTCCTCGTTTGGTCTCGAGGGGGAAATACCAGGATGGGTATGTTTGGTGGTAGAATCAGGTTGGTTCCGAATAGGTCTTTCCTATCCCTCTCTAATAGCCGACAGTTGTATCGAGTCTCTATAGGTTGTTTAGTGCATGATGCGCTGACGCTTCAGTCCACCATACATATGTAGGCGAGGACCGCCGAATTCTAAGACTCGCCGTGTACTGGCCTCAGTACTGGCCACTCTCTTTTTCCTTTGCCCTTTGTCGGCACCCCTTTGTTTAAGAAGGCTTGAGATCGACGTTGTTAGAAGGGTTACCCTTCCGGCTTGTCCTGGGTAGGGTTATGGACGCCATTGGTTATTCTTCAGGGCTCTTAGCTCAATTTGCATCCTGTCCGTACTCGGACGCTGTATCGTTTTCAAGGTGATTTGGATCTTTGTACTATATATCTGTATTCTTGACTCTTTGAGTCGTTGTTGTATATATATGTTTTGTGGGTTCTATCGAGGACAATTGTGTAATGATATTACTTCGTTTTCCAACCGCACGCAAGTGCCTGGTGGGAACCTTTGAATCGTTTCTATACTGGTTTGGCGGGAATCTCTAAGACTTGCATAGGGCCGATCCGAGGGTGTTACAGAGTGGTATCATAGCTCAGCAGTTACGATACCCCACTGGTCCAGCCTGTAGGATAACCTAGCTAACAGACGTTGTAGAGTGTCAAAACTATTTCAGAAAATCATTTGGATAGATCAGATTAGGTCTTCTTTTACTTCTTACCCCTGTGCTTTTCCCATCTTACCTTTGCGTGTTTTGAATCGTTTCTATGCGGGTTTGGCGAGAATCGCTAAAACTTGCATAGGGCTGATCCGAGGGTGTTACAAAGTGCTCCCCTTATCTTTTCTTTGAGTCCAGGAATTCTCGTGGTTGGGTTTCCATCGTACCTTCAGGGTTTCGCTTCCTCCTCTGTAAAGGTGCTCTGACATCTAGTCTTCATGCTATCTGAGGGACCTTTCTATTGCTTTACCTTTCAGTGGACCGAAAATTCACTAATTTTTTCTTTGTATCTTCTGTTGTTCTCCTTCACGATAATATCATCTGTGTTAGATCTGATGAGAACCTACATCGCTCCTTTGTTTCCGAACTTCGCTTGTCTAGATCTTCAGTCTGAATTCCGAGAGTTGGTTGCATAATTCTCCTATTCATGTATAGAGTAATGCTTTGGGTGCGCGATGGACTGATCACCACCCGACTACTCTTATCATTCGCTCTTCTGCATTGAATCGGTGGGTCAAGCAATTCTTCTTCGTCGGCCGAAGTTAGAGGTGGCCTTAAATTTTGAGACCTCTTCCTTCATCTGTGTTTTGCCGGAGTGTTCTCCCGATGAATGTGAGCAACAGACCTTGTTGGCGGTGTCACCGATTTCAAGATAGAGAAAGAACCCTTGTTAGTGGTGTCGTGAAGATCTACATGAAGCGAGAAGATTCAGACCGTCGACATTCTTCGATGTACCATGATGTGGATCTCGAGGGCGAGATCCATTTGTAGTGGTGTCGAATTGTAGCACCCCGGGTAAATCCACTACTAGAAAATCGATGTTGTTTTTATTATGTGCATGATCATGCATTTATTCGGCTAAAGCTATTTCCTAAAAGCCTATTTTGTTTTCTAGATATTCCCCTCTTTGTTCAAATCGAAACTCTAGATCCGTCCGGATCTTGTATTTATCTAAAACCTTTTCGCAAATGTTTTATTTTATAAAAAAATAAAAATAATAAATATAAAATATTTTTGTTGTGGGGGAGGCAGCCTAGTCGGCTAGGCCCAAAGGCCCAGCCAACAGGCCACCTACCACCCCGATTGACTTAAACTATAGTCCTTGGAAACCCTAACCCTAGCTTCCTGGACTACCCCATCCCACACTTCCCCCAGCCGCCACCCCTGCTCCACATTCCCTGCCGCCACCCACCACACACTCACGCACGATGTGTCATGCCAGTACACACACTACACAACACATACCCCACACGACGCACCAACCCACACTGAACGCTCCCAGAAAACGAACCCCACTTTTCCCTGAACCCGACCACATCAACATGCTTGGCTCACACCCGCGCGCGCCAGCCACCTCGCTAACCTGGTCCCACCCCGATGCGTTAACACGCACGCACCCACCCCTGTCCTCTCTCGCGACCGCCCGCGTGGCTCTCTCCCCCAACCCTCTCCCTCGTGGACGGGGCTTGCCTGTGCCCGTCTCATGTGACGATCCGTGCGAACACACGCCCAGAAAGCATCGAGCGGTTGTGACTCCCGCACCCGTTCAGCCACTTTTTTAATCAAAAAAAAATCTCAGAAATACGGCTCTGTTCGTATCGGTCTACCTATGTTGCAACAATCGATCCCAACAAACCTGGAGACCAGGTCGCGCTCGCGCGGGAACACATGCCCATAAGGACCAGATGCGCGCCAAAATCCCTCCCCCCCCCACCTCAATGCAAATAGAAACAGGAGGTTTCAAGCCCAGCAGGAATGAATCTTAACTTCATACACAGACTCAATTGAACAGTGCATCAATCAGCACAGTTTCCGATGGATTCATCCAGTAATCATGGGCATAATGGAGATGAATCTCACGCACATACAGTAAGAGAACTAATGCTGCTCATCTTGATGAATCATAGTCAAACATTGTAATTTCTTATTTTTAAATTGATTTTGGGAATTTGTGCGATCCTGGCATCCCCTTCCTTTGTTTTCCTTTGTCAGGCTTGGCATCAACCTATGTAGAGAACTCCTTGCAAATTTTTAGGAACATCTATTGTATGAAGCAAGGATGGAATCATATATTAGAGGAAATCTATTAGAAATAGGCCATCAATAAGTGATAACAAACATATTAACCTGGAGTGTATCGCTGCTCCCCATTGATGACAGTAGTGATCAGCACATGACAGTAGTGATCCCCTAAAAGTAAGAAGATAGTTACAGGATAATGTCTTAAAAGTAAATTGCCTTCATTTCTTAAAAGAACATTTGTGTGGGGACTTTTACTGGCAATGGCAGCAAAGTACACTAGAGATAAATAACTGATTTGCTACTATGTACATACTGAATTAGACAACACTGGAATAACACAAATGTCTATTGACTACATTGGGTCTTAATTGATATAGGACTTCCAAGAAACTGCAGCAGATCCTACTCATGGAAGGGTACCAAAACTTGGCATGACATTTTTATCCGAAGAGGAAGCTTATTCCTTTTATAACAAGTATGCTGGAACTATTGGTTTTAGCATTAGAAGAAGCAGTGGGCATAAAATGAAGAACTCCTCTAGGATGCAACAACGAACATTTACATGCTCTCGTCAAGGTATAGGCTGTATGCATTTTTTCTAATGGATGCTCTCATATTTTTATGTACTAAGGAAATTACTACAACTTATAGGATTTCGTGGGGATGATAAAAGAGAGGACACATTCAGCTACAGCAAGACTGAAACACGATGTGGTTGTACCGCCCGTATGAAGATAAGCTTCCGAAACGGACTGTATGATGTCTACGAATTCGAGGTGTCACATAACCATATTCGTGCTCCTGGAACCATGGCCCACTTTTTGAGATCCCAGAGAAAAGTAACAGAAGCGCAAATAGCAAATGCGGAGGTTGCAAAGTCTGTCGGTATTTCAAATAAAGCAACAATTGATCTGATGGCCACACAAGTAGGTGGAATTGAAAATCTTGGTTGTACACGTGAAGATATAAAAAATCGTTTGTACACAAAGAGAACAATACAACCAAAGGAAGATTACACAGGGGGATGCTAGAATACATGGAGAAGAAGGTATCAGAAGATGTCAATTTCTTCTATGCCATTCAAGTAGATGAGGATGATTTGATAACTAATATTTTTTGGTCTGATTCCAAAATGGTCTCGGACTATGCGTTGTTTGGTGATGTCATACGCTTTGACACCACATACAGGAAACTAGATGATGGACGTCCATTTGGTTTGATTGTTGGTGTAAATAATCACAAGGAAACGGTTGTCTTCGGTGCTGCACTACTCTATGATGAAACCGCTGAAAGTTTTCGTTGGCTTTTTAAAACTTTTTTGAAAGTTATGTCGGGAAAATATCCACGAACAATTCTGACCGACGAAGATGCAGCAATGGAGAAGGCAATCAGTGAAATCTTAGTTTATACTATACATAGACTTTGCGTGTGGCATATGAATCAAAATGCTTGCAAGCACCTTGGTGGAGTCGTTACAGATTATAAGAAGTTCAATGTGGATTTTCAGCATTGTATTTATGATATAGAGGAGGAAGATGAATTTATAAGTGCTTTGGATGGAATGCTTGACAGGTATGGCCTACGTGAGAATGAGTGGATTCAAAGGTGGTTCGAGAAAAGGGAGCATTGGGCACTAGTGTACGGAAAAAATATGTTTTGTGCCCAAATTACCACTACCCAAAGAAGTGAAAGCATGAACAATGAACAGAAGAGGTACATCAGTGTTAAATATGACATGCTTACTTTTTTCCATCATTTCGAGCGGCTAGTGGCAGATAAAAAATATGAAGAGGTGAGGTGTGACTTTAAAGCAACACAGACTATTCCCAAGCTAAAGGCAGAAGCTAGCTATATGTTAAGACAAGCTGTAACCACATATACTCCAGCAATATTCAAGTTGTTTCAAGAGCAAGTGCTTCGGACCCTGAACTATGACACATTCCTTTCCGATGAAAGTGAGGCAGGGGAGAAGGTTTATATAGTGAAGTTTCATGGCACACAACGTGATCATGTTGTTAGATTTATTCCAAAAGAAGAAAAGGTCAGCTGCAGTTGCAAGAAGTTTGAATTTGCTGGAATACTTTGCTCTCATTGCTTAAAGGTACTTGATATTAATAATATCAAGCACATCCCTGAAGAATATATCTTAAAAAGGTGTATAATTGATGCTAAAGTTCTGGAGATAAAAGGCAAACGCGACCAGCATGAGGATCCAAAAGCAAGAATGTCATATCGCTATAAAGATTTGTGCAAAATGTTTATGAAAATATGTTCTCGTGCCGCTGAATATGATGAATCATATGATATGGCTGCTAAATGTGTAGACAAACTAGCACAAGATGTGGATAAATGCTTGAAAATTAGAGGTGATCTAGAAGTGGGTAACTCATGTGGTACAGAAGGTACACCCTGCACTATGACTACGAAAAAAAGGTACACCCTACACTTATAATAGCCTAGACTACTTACAACCTAGGACTAACGTTTAGAATTATTTTGGCAGGGCTGAACATCGACTCTAGTCGATTTTCAAAACATAATGAAGGGCTTGCCAATCCAAAAGGTATCAAGGTTAAGGAGAAGACTACAAAAGGATCAAGAAGGCCTGTTAGTGGCTTCGAGAAAACAACTGCAAAAAAAGAAAAAGAACAAGGAGAATACTGTAAAATTGCAGCCACAGGGCACCTCGACGGTATAAAATCAGGGAGTCACAGCCGCTCGATGCTTTCTGGGCGTGTGGTCGCACGAATCGTCGCATGAGACGGGCACAGGAAAGCCCTGTCCCTCCCTCGTGTCGACCTCCTCCCTCCCAGGCACGTGACGCCGACGCTGGATCCCCAGGCGTCTGCCGACCTCGCCCCTCCACCTTCCTCTCCCTCCCTCGCTCAGAGCCCATCGACTCTCTCGACTACCTCCCCGCGGCCTTGCCCTATAGCACCGCCGCTCAACTCCCTCTCTACAACCTCCGTGGCCCCGTCATCGTTTTTGCTAGCGCCGCTCTACAGGCCGCCACCGCCACGGCCTCCTCCTCCTCTCCATGCTTCTCCGAGCCACCACGGGTTCTCCCCTCTGAACTTCCCGACCAGAAACCGCCGCCGCTGCGGGTCGCCTCTTCTACGCCAAGCTCGCCCCTATTCTCCCTGTCCCTGGTGTCCCTGGCACTGTTGTCCATGCTTGTGCAGGTCCTCTCTGTCGCCACTTCCTTGGCTCTGCTTCACATGTCAGTACCATGTTCCTTTGTTTGACCATGTCCCTGCGTGGACAGGAAGTACCCATGGGTGTGTGTGTATCTATGTTTGTCTTGGTGTTCTAATGTTGGCCGCGATCGTCAGATGGGGTATAGTGATTTGGTGGAGATGTTATTGTCCTATACTGTCTCAGCTACAAGATGTCCACCAATTCGATGTCGCGCCATGGACGTCAGGATCTACTTCTGTTCGCGTCGACTGATGCCTGCAACCGGTGAACGAGTGGGAATCTTAAGATCGTCTTCACGGAATATGAACCCTCACCACACCAAGTTCTCCTTCCTGGTACCCGAAGCTGATGCCCACTCAAGTGCTTTTTCCCGGATCCGAACACTGTTTCCGTCGAGATCCGAAGACCAAGCCGAACCCCGTCGAACTTCGGAACCCCAAGATCTTCGGACCCTATGTGTGACCCCTTTATCCGAGCCCTATTTTATAAATCAACATCTATATAAATTGTTGCATATCAAATTGTACATGCTTGCATACATGTTTCACGGGTCCAGGTTGTATAGTCAATTCACCTCATAATTAAATCTGGAGACGATATGCGGCCGAATTGTCGGGGGGGATAACCCCGATAGTGTCACAAGGGATAAAACACAGCCCAGCTAGGCTTACGTCGAGTGTAGAAATAACCAGGCCGAGTAAGTATGTCCGGGTAAGAGGATCGTGCGTGGCCGACGTAGAAACTATGTCGGCCCGTATAAGACAAAGATGTTAATCTTGCAGGAACCAACGAGCCGAGTCTCCTGAAGAGGGGCCGAGTCAGATAGGACGTGTGGCACCTTTCCGAGTGAGGTTCAGGAGGGACCATAGTAAAGCATGGTCAAAAGAGAAGGGCGATGCCGGGTGACACAAGAGGAGCCGGGTGACGCTAAAAGTAACAGGAGGCGACGTACCTTAAGACCGTTAGCTGTCTAACTTTATGGACTGGGCCATTGGGCTTAGGGCAAGCCCATGACCCGGCCCGCATAGTAGGGACCAAGATCCAAACAGTAACCCTAGAACTCAAAGGGATGTAACCTAGCTAGCTACGCCTATATAAGAGGGGCATGGTTGTAGTAGAAGGAGGTTTGACCAAGTAGGGAACTAGTGCATAGAACACCAGTTCATACAGCTCTAGGAGCACTTGTGAACCTCTAGCATCAATAAGATTACTAAGTGTGGAGAGTTCATCTTGTTCATCGTGCATGGCTAGACCGTGCACTCCCTCCCCGGTGACCACAAGCACCCATTCGGCCCCCAACTTAATACTACCCATGGCATCTGCCGTGACACCACCAGGACAGTTGGCGCCCACCGTGGGGCAGAAGCACGTGCTTGATGGAGTCTTCATCCGGACGGGCAACATCATCACCAAGACCGGCGAGTGCGTATAGTCCGGCCTCATCCAGAGGTTTAGAGTGCTCAACTTCGTCAGCGACAACGCGGGGTGCTTCGGGACAAAACCATTCCCAAGGGGTGGCCGCTTCATCAAGTTCGGCGAGCACTAGGTCTACGTCGCGGTGTGCGTGGAGCGCGCATATCCGGAGCGCGTCGTTCTGGCACCGGATCCTCGTGTTGTTCCTGTCGCAGGGAAACTTCACCAACTCGTCTCCGTTGAGGTAATGATGACAATCCCTAACCCAACAGCTCCTCCAGTAGCTCTAGTAGTGAATGAGGATCCCGAGGGAGGAAATCAAGAGGAAATGCCAAGGGCTGCAAGAACAGCAAAGGCACCGCTAGAAAAGCCAGAAAACATAGCTAGGAGTAAGAGAGCTAAAGAGCTGCAAGACGCGATAGAGAAGTTGGCAAAGCCAGTAGCGCAAGCAACTGATCCGGCACGCGTGCAAGCCGAGTTGGAGGAAACCAGGATAAAGGTTCTGGAGAAAGCAAAGGAGTTAGCACAGTTACAGTAAGATGTGGATATCACAATCCAAGAGCTCAACTCGGCAAATCGAGTCAAGGGCGCGAAGACCCGGCTTGATGCAACCAGATTTAGAGGAAGAAACCTCAATGAGGAGCTGGTGGATGCAACGTCAAAAATAACACCAGAGAACAACAACAAAATAGCAATGCAGCCGACATAAAATACAACAGCAGCTAACCTGCGAGCAGCAGAAGCAGCAGTGGCAGAGCTACCCCATTTGATGGGTGAAGCGACGAAAAGACAACAAGACCGAGTCAATGAACTGGTAAGAGCAGCAAGCATGCTGAATGAAGCATACTACAGGGCGAATCCGGGTGTAGTAGGGAGGTCACAGCTAGTTCATTCGGCAACTCCTATCCCGGCACGATCAGCAGGTCATACGGAGTCCTCACCCAGAGCGGTGCCAAGGCAGAGAAAAGAAAAGAGTGTGGATTCAGGGAGGAACAAGCAAATGATCACTTATGACCCGGCAATGGCTCAGGGAAACCCAACACATGCACAGGGAACGAGAAGGAATAACGCCCAGGGAAATGAGAACAAGGAAAATGCAGGCTGAGAGAGGCAAGCAGGGCAAAGGAATGACAATGGAGGGCAGAATTTTGCGCCTCAACCTAGGTGTGGAGCTCACTCGGCAGGAGGAGGAAATCCAGCACCGAATAATGCTCCAGCCTAGCCCGGAAGAAGACAAAAAAGTGCGGGAAAAGCAGCACAGGAGCCTGCTGACCCGAACGCAAATAGATACAATGATGGTTACTCAGCGATGGTGAACGACGGGTATGAATTGCCGGATCACGCATATCAAGCAATGTGAGCCAGACTCGGAGGTAGGAACCTTCAGCCGAATGATGCAAGGCTGAAGCTTGACCGATTAAAGATGGCAGAGCTGATCGATTCGCAAGGTCCATAGGGTCCACCATGATTTGGCCCAAGGATCATGAAGGAACCACCTGTACCAAATTTCCATCTAGCCAGAGGAACATAAACATACGATGGAAGCACAAAGCCAGAAGACTGGATCATAGATTATGGAATTGCTGTGAAAATCGCGCACTAAAATTTGAGATGGGCAGTACGATATGTACCGGAAATGTTAGAAGGACCAGCACGGGTGTGGCTGAATAACTTGCCACCCAAAAGCATTAACAGCTGGATCGATTTTCAGGACGCTTTTGTGAGCAATTTCACGAGCACCTAAAAGATGCCAAATCGCCCACAACAGCTAGCAATGTCCATGCAAAGGCCGAATGAGACAGACAGAGAATTCCTCACAAGATGGTGCACAATGCGCAACTCTTGCAAAGGGGTAATCGAGTCACAGGAAATTGCTTGGTTTGCTCAAGGGTGCAGACACGAAAGTGTGTTTTGGCAAAGGTTACAGAGGGATATGCTGGCAAGCTTGGCAGAAACAATAAGGATTGTTGACTCGTAAGAGATCCGACTCAGCCGCTGCTCATGTCGGCAGACGGGATGACTGAGACTCAGATTTATGATGCTGTCGGTCGCAAAGGTGCTAGGAAAGAGCCGAATACAGAAGCAAAAGAAGAGATGAAAGGCCAGACTATAGATATGGTTCGACTCAAGTTGCGGCCATGAGTCAGGATCATCCAGATGCTGATATGAACAAAGGAAGCCGTATCAGAACATACATAATTATACCTATGAGATGATGCTGGACCAGCCGTGTATATTTCACACGCCTAATCGGAGTAAGCCAACAAATCACACAACAAGACAATGCACTTGGTTTTAGAAAGGAGATAGAGTGGATTCACCGAGTAAGAAGCTACCACCACCTCCCCTCCACCACTCACAGGAGGAAATCATCAAGCTGTGGGAGCTGATAATAGATATGAAAACAGGCAGTTGAGGTATCATAATCAAGAAAGAAGGGAAGTTGTGCACCAGGTGCACAATCCAAGAGGTGACGACGCTCATGTCGGCCACGGAACCAAAAATGAGTATAGAGAACATCACCAGAGCTATGTCATCTTCGTCACAGAGTCGAATGGAAAAAAGAGCCAGCAGAGACGAATGATTGAAGTAAATGCCACAATGCCGGCAATTCCTAAGTACATGCACTATTCTGAACAGGAGATAACTTGGAGAATAAATGATCACCCCAAGATCATGCCAACCCCAGGAGGTTATGCTCTAGTCTTGGATCCAACTTTCATGGGCCCTGATATTAATGTAAAATTTTCCAAGGTACTGATCGATGATGGCAGTAGCATCAACATCATGTACAAGGATACCATGCTCAAGTTAGTCATTACCATGAACATGCTAGAGCCGACTAAGAAAGTTTCCATGGCATCGTGTCGGGATTGTCCTGTGAGCCAATTGGCAAGATCTGGGTCGACGTCTTATTCGTGAAAAGAGAGAATTGTCGCATTGAAGCCATAGAGTTCGAGGTGGTCGACTTGGTCAGATCATATCATGCCTTACTAGGCAGGCCGGCTATGGCGAAGTTTATGTCTACTCCTCATGTTTCTTACTTGAATATGAAGCTGCCAGGTCCATGTGGTGTCATCGTATTGCCGACGAGTACGCCATGGAGGGGTCCTCACAGTGCGTGTTTAGAGACGTGGGGTAAGGCAGACGATTGACGGGTACGAGGTAACACAGCTTACCCAGGTTCAGATCCCACAACGGTGGCGGAACCCTACTCCTGCTATAAATCACTATAAGGGCAATACGCCGAGTTACAGAGATTTGCTCACTGTGCGAGGTTGTTTGAAGTTGTCTAAGATTGTAAGTTATCGTGCCCTAAAGGCTCCCATAGCCCCGACTTATATAGTCGCCAGGTCCTAGGGTTATAGGGAAAAGTCTTAGCCGGACAGGTTACAGAGTCCTACACCGTCTATCACTAGTCTTGTGTATCTTGCACTCCAAGGCTCCGGGTACGTTGGTGACTCCACCGTAGCCTTCCTTTATCCGGCATGGGCCTCCCTTCTGGATCCACCTTACTGGGCCGCCCAGCAGGCCATAGGCCATGCTACCGACTATGGGCCACCCGGTTTAGTGGGATAAGAGACATGCTATTAGGATACCCATATAGCATATCCCCAATAGTAGCCCCCGGAGAACTCCGAGATCTTGCGTCGTCTTGCCTCTTCACGTGGAATGCTCCGTCTAGATGGATGTCGGCAAATCGTCAAGCAATATCTTGTAGTCCTCCCAAAGAACCCTGCAAGGTTTTCTCCGTCTTTGATTTGTAAGCCGGAGAAATGCTGAATATTCCATCGTACTCTTCCGTAGTCGGATTAAATCCGTCCATGCCGGAATCTTCGACGTGACGGCTCATCTACCCGTGTCAGCTATGACATCGTAGGCTTAGGTCAGCGACGCCTAGTAACTCACACATGTAGAGAACACAATCATATCCAATTTTCCCGTGCGAGCGATACGAACCGTTGGCGGCGGCGGTTGGAGACGTGGAAAAATTACCGCACACGTTCATGAACACGTCGTCTACGTGGCAACCGTCCGATTAGCTGCACGAATCTTGACGCATAGTATGATAAATAGTAACCGTGGGACACTTTACACTTTTTACCTCATTACTCCCGCGTCATCGTCTTCTTCCTCCAGCCGCACACCTCCTCGAGCTCTCCGCGAGAAACCTCGAAAACCCTAGCTTCCATCTGCGTCAGTCGCATCCTTCCAACACTCCATGGCTAGCAGCAGCTCCTCCCCATTGATGGCGGCGTCGAGCGAAGCTGCGGCGAAGCCGGCGAGCTCCATCGTCGTGCCCCCAGAGGGTCTGGTCATCCCCGCATCGGCGGTGATCGAGACCACCGGCGGCGACCATAATCTAGTGGCGCTAGAGACACTGGAAGAAGAGCCAGACTCACACAAGGGTGACTGGCGCGGCTCAGACATCACCGACCGCGACATCTAGGAGATGGTCGCCAAAGGCTACCTCCCCGCGACGGAGGGGCTTGCCTGGCGGGCGGCGCCGGCTGGCGAGGTGACACCTTCTCCCCAAGCCGGAGAAAACGTGTACCTCAAGGCTCAGCTGGTACGCGGCGTTTCCTTGCCCATCTCCCACTTCTTTCTATCCGTCTTGAACCACTACAAGGTCCAACCCCACAACCTCTCCCCCAATAGAATCTTAGTGCTTAGCAACTTCGCGACACTTTGCGAGGGTTACCTAGGGATAAGGCCTAGGTTAGACTTGTTCGTGTACTTCTTCACCGTCAAACGTGAAGACGGACATAGTAAGCAAGAGCTTAGGAACTGCGGCACCATAAGCTTCAAGATTCGACCTGGCCGGCGGTTCCCCGACATCGTCCACCACGAGTCCTGCAAGAACTGGCAGCGGACGTACTTCTACGGCCCCGACATTCCTTTGGCGGGCCGAGAAGTGACGTACCCGGACTTCGCGGATGGAGCCGCCGCTGAAGTTTCTACATGGAGATCCCATGCCTCCCTTCCCCCCGACCTCGACGCTTGTCGCGCAATAAGGCGGATCGAATGGTTCGTAGAGACGGGTCTGACCGGCTTGGACCTAGCCATGTGCTAGTTCATAAGGCGAATCCAACCTCTGCAGAACCGCGCGGAGTTCATGCACGAGTATACCAGTGATCGAAGGGATACCCTCCGGATCTCCGTGGATAACTTCTCGAGCAACTCCGTCAAGCTCTACCTGAAGGACATCGTCAAGGTGAAAGATAAGAAGCGTGGCTTCACCATAACCTACGACATGTTCGTAGACGGCAAGTGCCCAAAGGTAGGTATTTATTTTCCGTGTACGACATTGCTCCATTTTTCCGTCTTGCCAATACCATCTTATCTAACACGGTGATTTCTCACTTAACAGCTTAGCAATCTAGATGAGGGCAACCTGGCTGCCCAAATCTATGATCCAAAGATGAAGGAAGTCATGGTCGTGTCCGACGATGATGTCCCGTTGGCGCGAAAGCGGAAGAGCTCCACCCCTGACGCTACCAACAGAGGCAAGAAGAAGAAGACGGAGGGTGGAGCCTCCAAGAAGACTACTGTCGCCGTGGAGGCGAAAAAGAGAAAAGCCACCAGGATTTTTGCCAAAGCGCCCCCTAGTGTAAGCCTCTCATTCTCCGACATTGTCTACTTATCTGTCTTATTTCTGTACTTATGCACTTTGCACGTTCCAGGAAGAAAGCCACGACCAGCCTCAAGAAGTCCTCCAAAACTTTGGGGGCTTCTCTAAATATCAAGGACATGCTGCATCGCGACTCCTCCCCCGCCATCGCCCCTGCTACTCCTGCCGTCAAGACCTCCTCTGCCCCGACAAGCTCTCAATACCAGGAGGCACCAGGCCCTTCCGCCATGGAAGTGGATTCTGGCGCCTCTACCGAACTCGCTGTTGTCGGCGAGCAGGCGACGCAGGAGAGCGCTGCTCTACAAATGTCTGAAGCTCCGGCTAAGGATGCCATCGGTAGCGGCAAGGCGGTGGTAGGAGCTGGTACTTCTGCCAAAGGCGGTGCCCCTACTCCCTAGAAACCCTTTGAGTTTCCGAAGATAGTTTACCCGGTGCTCACGCCGAGTAACACAACTCTGGTTCCTGGAGGAGTACCGTCATCTCCGACGTGCGGTCTTGAGGAGCTACTCCAACAAGCGGATATCTTGCGAGGAAATAGCATTTCCTTCGGCAAGATGCTACCCGAGAGTGCTACGAACCTCAAGATTATTGCACTTATAAGTTTTTACTTTGCCTTTAGCATTTCATATGAGTATCCCATTGTAGCCCCCGAGGATGTAGACGGAAAACCATAGGTTTTGCATCTATATGCTCTAAGAGTGACTAAGTTAGAAAAAACTCTCACTGTAGCCCCCAAGCATTTAGATGGAATGAATTACTCCGACTAGATGCTTGAAGAGTAGCATAAGCAGTGTTTATAATTTTCAATACTGTAGCCCCCAAGCCTCTAGTTGTAACTGAATTAGTTCCGACTAGATGCTTAAAGAAAAGCTAAGAAGATTTCGAGTTAAAAACTTTATACTGTAGCCCCCAAGCTTCTAATCGAGAACTGAATTAGCTCCGACTAGATGCTTAAAGAAAAGCTAAGCATATTGCTAAGTTAAATAACTCTCGCTGTAGCCCCCGAGCGTCTCGGTGGAAAATCTCCGACTAGATGCTCCAAGCAGACAAAACAACGGTTTTAACTTTGTACTTTTTTCCATAGAACGAGAATGCTTGGAGGGGCATGGCCAACGACAAGTACCAGAAGATGCGCGCCGATCTTGAAGCCGAAAAGGGTAAAACTGCCATCTTGAAGGAACAGATCATCAAAAACAAGAGTTTGTTTTATTTTTGCGCATTTCCGTCTTGTTTTTGTGCCCATAATCTCCGAGTACTCACTGTGTACTTTGTTTTCTCCGACTTGCAGAGCATGTCACCAAGGCCAATGATATTTTCGAGCAGTCCAAGCACATCCAGCAGCTGGACAGCGAGAACAGAATCCTTAAGAAGGAGAGGGAAGAGATGCTGAAGATGCACGAGGATTCCATGAAAGCCCTGCAGGATTCTGCCTCCGCGGAAATCAATCGCTTGAAGGAGGAGCTTGCGATCTTAAAAGACCAGAAGCAAGCTGCTGATGAGCAAAACCAACACCACAGCGAGGCGTTTAAGCTCCTCCAACAAGAGAAGGAATCCTTGGCGGACACCCTCTGGCAGGCCAAGCCAGCATCTTCAGTAAGTTTCCTCCGCCTTGTATTTCTGTAGTCTGGATACTTAGAGTTTATTGAACTCATGCGCTCCTTGTCGGAATTTTCAGTTCCTATGGGTTTAACCCGCTCGCCTCCTTCGGACAAGGAATGCATGGTTCTTGCCGACAACTTCATCAACACCGCCATCACCCAAGCCAAGGATATTGCCAAGCCCCTCCAGATATACATCAAGCCCTCGGACTCCGTGACGAAGTACTCGGAGATTCTGCATCGAGCCCCCGAGTGTGTCACGAGCTGGAAAGCTTCATGTGCACGGGATGGCGCAGGGATGGCGCTGTCAATGGTGAAGGCACACTACGAAGGTGCCGACATAGACACGGGGACCTCTGGTATCCCCGACGTTGACGATGACGGCAAAGAGATTGATCACGAAGCCATCTTGTCATCACTCGCGGGTTATGACACCAGAGTTGCCAAGTTGGTGGACATCGATGTCTTCGTGCCCATGAACACCATCGACAGCGTCAACCAAGATTCCTCTGAATCTCATCATAGCGCCGATGTTGAGGGTGATTCTCCGGCTGGGGACGATGCTGCTTCCAAGTCTCCTGCGCCCAAAGAATAAAAACACTATGTAATTTTTGTTTCACCTTTGGTGTATGCGCGGTAAAAACTTGGCGATGTAACTTAAGGCAAAAAACAATGGTTGTTATGTCCTGCTACTTAAGAACTAATTTCCAGCATGTATATATTTTTGAAGCAAGTGTTGGCTTATCCATTACTTTGGTTCTTATGCTTGACTTTTCGTGAGTCAGAAGACTCGTTGTCGGAACCATGCGCTTAGGTGATGATGCCCAATGGCACCGTCAATAACCCGAGCACAAAATCACCGACAACAAGTGCCAAAAGTCACTACTCCAGAATCCACATAAAAACGACGAAGAACGTCTAAACCAGAAAACTTAAGCTAACGCCCATAGGCAGAACTTTCACAAGTGCAAACGCAAAGCTTGTGCATAAGAGTTTTACATGATCCAAAAATGAACACTAAAGGAGGTAATAGACTCATAAATATGAGTGAACCAAAGATCTTTATTTCATTGATCATATAAGAGGTACACAATTAGATAAAAAATGCTAAGTGTAAAAAGGACGTAGTTGTGCTATGTTCCATGGCCGATCAAGCTCCGGATAGTCATCATCCGGGTCACGTCGCTTACGCTTATGATCCTCGTTGGGTCTATCCTTTAGTTCACGATTGTCAACAAGGTAGTAAGACCCATTGAGCAGCGCCTTGCTTATGATGAATGGTCCTTCCCATGGCGGGGATAATTTGTGTGACTTCTTCTGCTTAAGTCGGAGCACCAGATCCCCCTCTTTAAACGAGCGATGCCGAACGCGGCGACTATGGTAGCTGCGTAGCTTCTGCTGGTAGATGGCGGATCTTTGGCATTCCAAAACGCGCTCTTCCTCGAGAAGGTCCACATCTAGGCGTCTGGATTATTCAGCGTCATTCTCGTTGTAGGCAGCAACTCTTGGTGCATCGTGGAGGATGTCGGAAGGCAAGATGGCTTCTGCTCCATATACCATGAAGTAAGGGGTGTAGCCGGTGGATCTGTTGGGTGTAGTTCATAAACTCAACAACACAGATGGCAATTCTTTCGCCCAGGCTCCAGCTGCTCTATGTAGCGGTGCCTCAAGACGTGGCTTGATTCCCTGCATAATTAATCCATTGTCTCGCTCAACTTGACCATTGGATTGTGGGTGTGCCACATATGCAAGGTCAAGTCGGATGCCTTTGTCCCAGCAATAAGCCTCCACTTCTCCGAGTGACAAGTTGCTTCCATTGTCGGTGATGATGCTATGTGGGAGACCAAATCTCACCACTAGATCCCGGAAAAACCTGAGGGCAGTTGCCCCATCAAGCTTTCTAATGGGTTTAGCTTCTATCCATTTGGTGAATTTGTCAACTGCTACAAGCAGATGCGTAAATCCACATGGTGCTGTCTGTAACGGTCCCACCATGTCTATCCCCCAGATTGCAAACGGCCAAGTTATTGGTATTGTTCGCAATTCTTCAGCAGGACCATGTGGTTGTCGGGCATAATACTGGCATCCCGTGCATGTCTCAACCATCTTGTCGGCGTCCGCCTTCGCGGTAAACCAGTAGAATCCTTGCCGGAAGGCTTTTGCGACAAATGATCGGGGAGCGGAGTGATGCCCGCAATCTCCGAGATGGATCTCGCGCAGGATTTCCATACATTCTAGCTGGGAAACACACTTTAGGTATACACCAGTAGTGATCCTTTTATAGAGTTGACCATTGATTATGGTATAACCCTTTGCTCGTTGTACTATTTGTCGTCTTTCGACTTTGTCATCGGGCAAAGTTCCGTGTTCGAGATATTCCATGAACGGTTTTATCCAAGCCGGAGGGACCTTAGTCACCATGTTGACGAAAGAGTCAGCTCTATCCGGGTTGTCGATGTCGGCGCCCTTCACGAATGGTGTGCGTAGATGCTCTAGGAAAACTCCTGGCAGAATTCGCTTGCGCCCTGATCCATGCTTAGACAGCAGATCTGCCGCCTCGTTTTGCTCCCTAGGCACATACTTGACTTCGTAGACCAAGAAGCTCTTGGCTATCTCGTCCACTTCGTCTCGATATGCCGCCATCCTAGGGTTCCGCGCATTCCAGGTGCCAGCCACCTGCTGGCAACCAAGTCGGAATCTCCACAGCAATACATGCGTTTGATGCCAATATCCTTGGCTACACGTAGTCCGTGAATGAGTGCCTCGTACTCCGCCATGTTGTTTGTAGCCTCGAAGTGGATCTGCAGAACGTAGTGTAGCTTGTCTCCTATTGGTGACTATAGCAATACACCAGCCCCCGAGCCATTGAGCAGCTTTGATCCGTCAAAGTGCATCACCCAGTACTCTGGCTCTGGCAATGGAGTAGCGTCTCGCATCTCCGTCCAATCTGCAACGAAATCCGCTAAGGCTTGTGACTTGATAGCATCGCGTCTCTTGTAGGTAATCTCGAAGGCAGCGAGTTCAATGCCCCACTTCGCGACCCTTCATGTGGCGTCGCTGTTATTGATAATGTCGGATAGTGGAGTCTTGCTCACCACTGTGATTGGGTGCTCCTGAAAGTAATGTCTCAGCTTCCGAGAAGCGAGGAATACTCCATAAGCTATCTTTTGGTAGTGCGGGTAATGCTGCTTGGACTCCGTCAAGACCTCGCTTACGTAGTAAACTGGTCGTTGAACTCCGTGCTCATAGTCTGGTTCCTTCTGCTCTACGACGATGATGATGCTGATAACCCGGTTGGTTGCCGCCATGTAAATTAACAGGGGCTCACCAGTCTCGGGTGCTGCAAGGATGGGCGCTGAGGAAAGAATCTCCTTGAGCTGCTTCAATGTCGCATCTGCTTCGTCCGTCCATGTGAATTTGTCCGCCTTCTTTAGCAACTTGTACAGCGGTAGAGCCTTCTCTCCAAGTCGGCTGACAAACCGACTAACTGCTGCAACACAACATGTTAGTGGTTGAATGTCCTTTAGGCATGTCGGACGGTTTATGTTTAAGATGGCCTTGATTTTCTCCGGATTGACCTCGATTCCACGTTGGGAAATGATGAAGCCCAAAAATTTGCCGTCTGGAACCCCGAAGACACACTTCTTGGGGTTGAGCATCATGTTGTATTTCCGGAGATTATCAAAGGTTTTTTTTAAGTCGGAGATTAAGTCGTTTGACTTTTTAGACATCACCACAATATCGTCCACATAGGCGTGAACGTTCCGACCAATTTGGTCGTGGAGGCAACGTTGTATTTTCCGCTGGTAAGTAGCCCCTGCGTTTTTCAGCCCAAAGGGCATCGTGACATAGCAAAACGTGTCGTAAGGGGTAGTGAACAAAGTGGCCAATTGGTTCGACTTCCTCATCTTTATCTGGTGGTATCCTGAATATGCATCGAGAAAACACAAAAGTTCCGAGCCAGCCGTCGAGTCAATGACTTGGTCAATGCGAGGCAAGGCAAACGGATCTTTGGGACATACTTTGTTCAAGCCGGTGTAATCAACGCACATTCTTAATTCATTGGTTCCCTTTTTGGGGACAAGTACAAGATTGGCCACCCATTGGGTGTAAAGGAATTCTCGGATAAATCTAGCCTTAAGTAACCTAGCTATCTCTTTGCCAATGGCGCGTCTCTTCTCATCTCCAAAGCGTCGTAGAGGTTGCTTCACTGGTTTGCATTTTGGATCAATGTTTAAGCTGTGCTCGGCAAGTTCCCTAGGTACACCTTTCATGTCGGCTGGTTGCCAGGCAAAGATGTCCCTGTTCTCACGGAGGAACTCGACGAGCGCGCTTTCCTATTTGGGATCCAGGTTTGTCCCAATGGCGGTGACCTTGGAGGCATCGCCTACCACAAGTTCCACCGGCTTGGTCTCGATGGCGGCCTTGAACACAGGAGCGGAGTCGGAGATCTGCTTCTTCGACGCGGGCATCTCTGAGTCATAGACCTTGCTCTAGATCTCCTTGAATTCTTCGCTATAGAGGACAGCTTCTGCAACGGCTGCTTCATTGATCTCGCGGTCTCTTGCCTTAGTAAAGCTTCCGGATACGGTGATGATGCCGTTTGGTCCGGGTATCTTGAGTTTGTTGTAGACGAAGCATGGCTTGGCCATGAACGTGTGGAATATGTCGCGGCCGAATATGACGTGGTACACGCTCTTGAAGGAGACCACCTCGAAGGTCATGCGCTCTTGGCGGTAATTATTAACATCGCCAAAGGCTACCTGAAGTGTAATGCACCCAAGGGACTGAGCCTCCCGACCAGGAACTACGCCGTGGAAAACGGTGTTGGTCCGCCTTAGGTTTGCATCCGTCAAGTTCATCTTCCGTAGTGTATCCAGGTACATGATGTTGATGTTGCTTCCACTATCCACCATGCACTTGGTGAACTCCACGCCGTCAATCAATGGGTTGATGACCATGGCGTACTTGTTCTCCGTGGGCACAAGGTCTGGGTGGTCCGTCCTGTCCCAAGTTATTGGAATCTCCGACCAGCGCAGGTACTGGGCAACTGGGGGGAGAGTGGCCATCAGGATCCTCAGAGAGGTCTTCTGTTGTCGGACGGTGGGGGTGCCAAGGAAAGTGTGGTAAACTGGGGCCTTCTTTGCGAAGGGGTTCTTGCCCTTGTCCTCGCTCTTGGCAGCGTGCTTGGGGTCAACGTCCTCGTCCATATCACTTGAATCCTAGGACTCCTCCTCCTTCTTCTTCCCTTTGCCCTTGCCTCGCGGTCTGTTCTTCCGACTTTGCTTGTAGCCAGACTCCGGGTCTTCCTTGAGGTCGTTGACGAACTTGCAGTGTCGATTGGTATGGGTGTCCTTGCCGTTGGCGTCGAGGTGTACGAGGCACGGCATATCGCGGTACTCTTTGTAGGTTTGGGGAACACGGAGTGGCGCCAAGGTGGTTTCACTTCCTGGTTGTTGCCCACGACCAGCTCCCCTTCCTGGGCCACGTTGTCCGCCTTCTCCTCGTCCTGCAAAAGTCATAGCGACCATGTCGGTAGATTGCTTTTCTTCTAGAGCGGTCTTTCGCTTTGTACTGTTGTTCCTCCGAGCTTGAGTTGGAACGGCCATTGCCGGCAATGAGCCATGAGCATCGTCGTCGGCAGCTGCGAACTCACTAGCCAACTGAATCATCTGGTTCAAGTCAAGCTGGTGATTGCCCTGCAAGCGCTTCAACTTATGTTGGAGCACCGTGCCCCTTTCCAATCCATCGATGAAGGTGTCCATGGCGGTCTGAGCGTGCACTCCTGCGCAGGAATTTTTCATATCCAGCTAGCGGGAGAGGTAGGCGCGAGATGTCTCGTCTTTCTCTTGCACGCACCACTGTAGATCGCCCACAGTGCAGGGACGCTTGTATGTACCCTCAAAGTTCTTGGTGAACGCTTCTTGCATGTCCAGCCAGTTGTAGATAGATTTCTCCGGCAAGTCATCGATCCATTGAGGGGCCGTGCCCGCCAACATTAACGGGAGGTACTTGACGGCGATGTTGGGGTTGCCTTCGGCAATCTCCACCGCGTTGCCGTAGTTCTGCAACCATGTGGCTGGCTTGGCGGTGCGGTCATAGGGCTTGATGGTCTTGTCAATCCGGAAACCTTTGGGGTAATTTGCGGACCGTATTGCAGGTCCAAAGAAACGTGGTCCCAGGTATGATCCTTCCCGGGCCTCATGGATCTTATCGATCTGTGAACGTGCATCGTACGGCTCCAGGTTCTTCTTCTTTTTGTCAACAGGGGATGGGCTGCGTGAACGAGGCGGAGGTGGCGGTGGGTTAGCCTTCTTGCTGTTACCCTCCTGTGATGCCTCACGCCTGTCACGGTTTCTTGTCGGACGCGGAGAGTCATGGTGTGACCTGCTCTTGTGTCCTTGGTGGCGCTCTCCGTCATGACGGGTCTGCTCCGCGTTGTCGCGGATGACGATGCTGCACTGCTTTGGTGGGGGCATATCCATACGATGGTGAGCTTTGTAATCTTCGTGATGTCGGGGAGATCGGGGCGGTGGCGATGGGTGACGAGGTGGGGCCTTTTCTCCGTGGTCGGAGGATATGGGGATGGCATCCTTCCTGTTGCGTGCATCCATCCGTCTTTGTTCTGATGAACCCGTCTGGGATCCGACATCAAGAGGAGATCTGTCCCTTGGCGGCTTGTGCTGGCTAGATTGGCACATCGCTGGGTTAGACTCAAGCCTCTGAGAGGTGGCCTTTTCCTGCTGCTTCACCGCCTTGGCCACTAGGTCATATACCTGTTCCACTGCCTCAGGCGATCTATCCTGCTCCAGAAGGGTCTTCGCGACAGCGAGGTTAAGGAGTGGGGTGGGCATCACCTTCTTGCCTTCACTGTAAATGTATGGCTTGGCCTGTGCCGGCTCTGAGGGACCCCATCCTCGGTTATGCCGTACACCAGGATCGTTGATAACGCAAGCCGGAGCTTTCTTAGCCTTCTGCTGCTGTAGCAATGTCTTGTACTCGGCCTCCATTGCTCTAGCTTTCTCTATGGATTTCTGCCCGTCGACCAGATCTCGATCTAGTTTAGCGCCTTGCTCCGCGATGGCTTGCGCCTCCTCCAGTAGCTGCTGGCGCTTCTCGTCAAGATGGGTCACGTTCCGGATATGAGCGACGGTCAGTGGCTCGAGAAGGAGATTGACGCACATCACTCTATCAGCTGGAGTAACTTGGGCTACTGTCGATGTAGATGCTGGAGGCGGCACGTTTGCGGTGTTGTTGTTGCTCGGGCCGGTGCTGGGTTCCTGCGGCTGCTGCACTGGGTTAGGCGGAGGAAGCATGACCTTTGCGCGATCATCATCAGCAGCAATAAGTGGCCCCTTCCCCTTTTCCAGCGCCATAGGCGGAGCTCGTCCGGGTTGATCTTCATCCATCGCCGTCCCAATGGTGACGAACACCCCTCGGGACGTGACGGCATTGTTGGCTTGCTCGTCGCACGAGTACTCCTCCTCCATCCCCTGCACAGCGGAGTCTAGCTCTTCTAGACTGAAGTCTATCTCCTCTGAATCTGCACTGAAATCAGCATAAAGCGCATCAATGACAGACTCGGAGGGTGCCAGGACTTCCTCGATGATGGGCGGTGGAGGTGCAACAGGCTCGACGATGACTGGAGGTGGTGGTGCTGCTGTGACGATGGCGGCAGGAGGCGGTGGTGGCGGCTGCTGAACCGGAGGTTCTCCGTCTCTGAGCGCAAGCTCCATCTGGGCCGCCGCGTCAGCTGCTGCGTAGCTGTTGACGGTGCTCACCATCTCTTCGAGGGTAAGGCGTCCTGTTGCCTGCTGTCGTCTTAAAGAATGTCGGAGAAGCGTGCCATGGTCCAGTCCTTCCACGAACTGATACAAAGCATTATCATCGGGGTAGTGGGCTAGATCGGCTCATATACGGAGCCACCTGGCCAGGTAATCGCGGGGTTTTTGCCCTCTCTCTGAACGCAGCGCGCCAGATCGAAGATGGTAACCACGCCGACAAACTTGGATCTCTGCTGTCCAGACGCACGGACGAAGCCGACGGACTTGCAGTGATCTTCCACCTTTATATCCTGCACAAGGGCGGTTTGGGTGGGCCTTGAATTTTTCCGATCTTTGTCGGCAACCTCCGAAGAGAGATCTGACATCGATCCTTTCGCGAATGTGTCCTGCCCATAGGCGGTCCGTGCGGGCCTTGATGCTTTCCGATCTTTGCCGGCAAACTCCGAAGAGAGATCCGACATCGATCCTTCCGCAAACGTATCCTGCCCGTAGGCGGTCCGTGTGGGTTTTGATGCTTTCCGATCATTGCCGGCAAACTCCGAAGAGAGATCCGACATTGATCCTTCCACAAACGTATCCTGCCCGTAGGCGGTCCGTGCGGGTATTGATGCTCCTCCGACTCCCCGGGAACTAGTGCCCGAGTCAGTTTCGCCGATGAAGAGGTGGATGTCTCCAATAGGAACGATCGAACACCGCGTTGGGTTCGTCTTTGCCAGGATCCAGAACTCGTCAGGAGGGACGATCGGAACGTTGCCGGAGAAGAGAACGCGTCCAATGGCTACGGTTTTGCCGATTCCCGCGAAGATCTTGGTCCTCTCCCATTGAAGAGCCTGAAGCGCCTCTTGCCCCACGGTGGGCGCCAACTGTCGTGGTATTGCTGACGAGTACGCCATGGAGGGGTCCTCACAGTGCGTGTTTAGAGACGTGGGGTAAGGCGGAAGGTTGATGGGTACAAGGTAACACAGCTTACCCAGGTTCAGATCCCACAACGGTGGCGGAATCCTACTCCTGCTATAAATCACTATAAGGGCAATACGCCGAGTTACAGAGATTAGCTCGCTGTGCGAGCTTGATTGAAGTTGTCTGAGATTGTAAGTTATCGTGCCCTAAAGGCTCCCATAGGCCCGACTTATATAGTCGCCAGGTCCTAGGGTTACAGGGAAAAGTCCTAGCCGGATAGGTTACAGAGTCCTACACCGTCTATCACTAGTCTTGTGTATCCTGCACTCCAAGACTCCGGTACGCTGGTGACTCCACCGTATCCTTCCTTTATCCGGCATGGGCCTCCCTTCTGTATCCACCTAACTGGGCCGCCCAGCAGGCCATAGGCCATGCTACCGACTATGGGCCACTCGGGTTAGTCGGATAAGAGACATGCTATTAGGATACCCATATAGCATATCCCCAACATGTGGGGTGATCATAGTCGAAGGAGATTACAAAAGGTCCATTGCTTGTGCCTTAGCCGGATCTTCACTGGCCGAGTCACTAGTCATAGCACAGGAAAAGCATCAACTGTTGGAGGTGGCAGCATTGGCTAAGGCATCACAAAGAGACCAAGAAAATACAAGTGGATGATACTTTCCCAAAGCGCGCAGTTACCATTGGGGCTGGGCTAACTGACAAATAGGAAAGCGAGCTCACCAGCTTCCTCCGTGAGAATCGGGATATCTTTGCATGGTCCACACATGATTTGCATGGAGTTCCGAGGGAGCTGGCTAACCACTCTCTTCATGTAAGGCTAGATGCCTAGCCGGTGAAGCAACCCCTCCACCGCTTCACCGAAAATAGGAGGAAAGTGATAGCTGCCGAGATGGCCAGGCTCTTAGCCGCTGGATTCATCATGGAAGTACTGCACCCGGGTTGGTTATCAGATCTAGTCTTGGTCAAGAAGAAAAAGGATGACCCGAACGTGGCAGTAGTATGACACATGTGTATTGATTACACGAACCTCAATAAGGCGTGTCCAAAATATCCATTCCCCCTGCCACGGATCGATCAAGTCATAGATTCTACTGCCGGGTGTGAGTTGTTGTCTTTTGTGGACGCGTATTCTAGATTCCACCATATACTACTGAATCCGAATGATCAAATAAAGATAGCTTTTATCACCCCGTACGGGGCTTATTGCTATCGTACCATGCCGTTCGGATTAAGAAATGCAGGTGCAACATATCAAAGATGCATGCAAAAATGCTTGCAAGATCAATTGGACAAAAATGTTCAAGTATATGTTGATGACGTGGTGATAAAAACCAAGCCAAGTTATACTCTAATTGAGGACTTGCGTCAACATTCACAAACTTAAGAAGATTTCGGATGAAGCTTAACATGGAAAAATGCACATTTGGTGTCCCGGCTGGCAAGTTACTCGGATTTCTTGTATCCAATCGAGGAATCAAGCCTAACCCGACAAGGATCAGGGCCATCGAAAGAATGGAATTGCCAAAAACCCTCAACGATGTCCAGAAGTTCACAGGATGCCTAGCCTCGTTGAGTAGATTTATCAATGGCCTAGGTGAAAAAGCCCTACCACTATATCAACTGATGAAGAAATCAGACAAATTCACATGGACACATCAAGTTGATAGCGCTTTCCATGAACTAAAGAAAATGTTGGCAACATCACCAATATTAGCATCACCACTATCCAAAGATCCAATGTTGCTCGATGTCGCTGCAACCAATAGAGTTGTAAGTGTAGTAATAGTGGTTGAACGTGAAGAAGAGGGCAAATCAGTCCAAAGGCCAGTTTATTACTTGAGCGAAGTGCTCTCTATATCAAAGCAAAATTACCCCCATTACCAAAAAATGACATATGGGGTATATATGGTAGCAAAGAAGCTGAAACATTATTTTGAAGAACACCCAATCCGGGTAAAATGTGAGGCGCCTATCTCGGATATATTAGGTAGCAAAGATGCCAGTGGCCCAGTCGCAAAATGGGCCATAGACCTAGCACCATATACTCCATAGTATGATAGGCGAGATGCAATTAAATCTCAAGCCGTAGAAGATTTCTTCGTGGATTAGATGGAGATGCAATACGAACCACCTCGCCCAGATCCGAATTATTGGAAGATGCATTTTGACGGATCCAAGACGAAAATGGGTTTAGGCGCCGGGATAGTGCTCACGTCGCCAAAGAGGGGTCAGCTCAAGTATGTGTTACAGATCCATTTTGCTTCTTCCAACAGCGTTGCCGAGTATGAAGCACTTGTCCACGGATCAAAGTGGCCAAAGATATTGGCATCAAAAGGATCATGTGTTTTGGTGATTCGGATTTGGTGATTCAGCAAGTGTCTGGGCATTGGGACGCGTTAGACACAAACATGGCACTATATCGTTTCCATGTGCAACAAATTTCGGGATACTTTGGCGGGTGTGAGTTCCATCACGTACCAAGAGCAGAGAATGATGCAGCGGATGTGTTATCCAAGTTAGGCTCATCTCAGAAAGAAATACCACCAGGAATCGCATTGGAACACCTCAGGAAACCATCGATCAAGCCCTCGCCAGAGTCTGAGTCAATATTCATCCCGGCAACACAAGAGTCAGGCGTTGTGCCAATGGACATTGACTCGGGGTCAGGTTCGAGTAACTCGAGGACTGATCCTCCTACCTTATGGATTATCGAATCACACTCAGGGACTCCTCAGGTCATGTCGACAAAACATATGTCGGCTGAGCCAATGGAAATTGATGGGCAAACTGATCCTGAGCTATACAAGAGAAGTGTGACGAGTGGACTGCAATGCTGCATCAGTTCAGAGAAAGGCCAAGCAATTTTATTGGATATTCAACAAGGAGAATGTGGGCACCATGCATCATCAAGGGCATTGGTGGAAAAGGCATTCCGACATGCATTTTATTGGCCAACTGCAGTGGCAGAGGCACAAGAGCTAGTCGGAAAATGCAACGGTTGCTAGCGTTATGCATCCAAGTCACACTTACCAGCATCTGAATTGAATACTATACCAATCACTTGGCCATTCGCAGTATGGTGCCTGGATATGGTAGGACCATTCAAGCCAGCAAGGGGAGGCATGACTCATATATTGGTAATGATTGATAAGTTCACCAAATGGATAGAAGTGAAGCCCATCAAAAAATTGGATGGCAGAACAGCTGTCACATTCCTAAGGGACATAATCCTGAGATATGGTTACCAACACAGTGTAATCACAGATAATGGCACAAACTTTGTCGAAGGAGCTTTTGCTCGATTCTGTGGAAAAAATCGAATAAGACTCGACGTAGCAGCAGTCGCTCATCCAGAATCAAACGGACAAGTTGGACGAGCTAATGGCTTAGTTCTATCCAGGATAAAACCCTGTTTGATGGAACCACACCAGAGATCAACTGGCTGTTGGATAGAGGAACTACCCTCAGTGCTATGGAGTCTAAGGACAACTCCGAATTGATCAATAGGCTATACGCCATTTTTCCTTGTGTATGGGGCAGAAGCAGTTTTGCCTGCCGACATAGAGTAAGGCAATACTCGAAAGACGAGGTAAAATAGGCCCGAGAAAATGGAGTTGACTTACTCGAGGAAGCATGGGAATTTGCATTGTCCAGATCCGCTATATATCAGCAAAATCTCTGACGCTATCATAGCCGGAAAGTTCAACCTCGTATTTTTCGAGAAGGGGATATGGTGCTAAGACTAGTGCAGCACACAGCTGGAATGCATAAGCTATCACCTCCATGGGGAGGTCCATTCATTGTAAGCAAAGCTTTGCACAATGATTCATATTATATCATAGATGCTCGTGAAGCACAAAAGAACAAGGCGGACAGATCAGGTGATGAGACCAAAAGGCCATGGAATGTGGTACTACTTCACCCCTTCTACACTTAGGAGAAGCAATGCATGTATCACTCGAACTCTCATATGTCGGACATTTGTGCCGGCTATGTGCTGATAATAAAATGGTATGACTCGAAAAACTGAATCGGGGACTGCCCCTTATGTCTGTCCTTTAAAATTATTTTGTGTCGGCTGGAGTAACACCTAAAGCTTATCTCGAAACAAGTAGTGTTTACTCGGAAAAAAATGAACTCTTCGACCATGTTGTTGTCCGAAAACACGGCTTCATGGCAAGCAAGAGGAAAGGATGCAGGACGAGTAAACATGAACGCCGGATAAGTACAAGGAGAAACGCGAGTCGACCCTATGTTTTTTCCTAACCCATTGCAGGTTATATCGCGTTGTGTGTTGAATGATCCTTGGCCAAGTGATCTAAGTTTCATACCCGCTAACTAAATCCTTAGTAATTTGAGACTCTAATATCGAACGCCAAAAAAGGTAGACAAGAGCCAAGGTCAAGGAAAGGTGAAACGGCAAAATGATACTCGAGTACTTGCCCTTGGATGATTCACATTCAAAATATAGCAAGATGTTTAAGCCTTATCAAAAGGCACACAACCAAACTTAAGTGCAATGTATATTACATCTGTACCCGGCATACCGGGGATCTCATCAAAGTTCAAGTATTTTTCCTACTCAGTCTAAGAAGAAGCTGGGCTTGGAGGAGCAGTCCTGGAGCCGGGAGCATCGCCCTGAGCATCTGCCGAGTTAGGGGCATCAGCCGCCGAGTCTTCGGGATCGTCCGACTCGATGGCCTCGCTGTCAGCACCCTCCTCGTTAGCAACTTCAGCAAGTGGTTTGCCGAGGTCGAGGAAGCTGGGCCCATCACACCAAGCGTGCACCATAGTATACTCGATCATGGTGTAGGCTCGCTCCTAGTGTCTCTTGATCAACTCAGGATCATTCAACCACTTGCCGTCCCCCTTATGCATGCAACAACATCAAGATTGATGTCCTCATACCATGAGAGCACGAAGGAAAGGGCCTTGTCCACTGCAGCTCGGCCGGCTGACTCACGCCACTGATCCAGCCTGTCCTCGATGAGAAGTAGCCTTTCAGCAAGGGGCACGATGAGTGTGGGTGCATCTTCATCCATCCAGAGCATGCGAAATGCATGAATCGCTGATTTGAGCAAGTCCATGCCGCATGACTTGAGGGTTCTGACAAGCTCCTACAACGCTTCGAGATGCTCATCATTAGTCACCTCGCCATCAGCTGGAGCGCCAGACTCGGCTCTCACTCTCTTCATGGCCCGAATGGCGAACATATCGGCCTCTGGAAAGTTCTCTGCAATCGAAAGAGGGCATTAGCAAAATAATAAAGAAGAGGCAAAGTCAAGAACACAAAGCACATTGCAAAAAAGGGTAAGAACTCACTATCGAGGAAAGAGTTGATGGCGCCGAGTTTGCTTTGCCAACCCTTGGCCTTGGCTTGTAGCGCGTCGAGATCCATATTACCCGACTCAACCGCCAACTTAGCCTCCTTGATCAGCTCCCTGGTCTTCTCGGTGCTGGCGGCATGCTGGCTGTCTTTCTCGGCAAGCTCCTCCTTCAGACATTTCACCTCGGCTTGATGCTTCTGCTCCATGTCGGCCATCAGCTTTTTCAGCCGGATCAACTCGTCTCGATCCTTCTGGAGTTCGGCTTGGTGCTTCTCTGCTTATTCGGAAGAAATTACTCATCAGCAGTAATAGAACTATCTTGATCTGTCAGAATAACAAGCGCAAAAGAATGGCATGAACACAAAGCAGCACAAGGATGGCTAAGGACTTACTCTCCGTCTCGCTGATCTACGAGTGGAGCGCGTCGATGGTGGATTGGGCAAAAGCTGTGGGATAAAAGCAAGAAAAGATTAAGCAAATGAAACAAGCAAAGGTGCGCCGAATAAAGATATGGTGAGTAAAAAAATTACCTTGGCCTTGAGTCTCGGCTTGCAGCTTCTGGTGAGCAAGTTCGAGCTTGCGATGCTCCAGGAGGAGAGCTTGATGCACCTTGCTGTGCTCATTATGCATAAGATGCACAAAGGAAAAATACAATGAATAACTGGAGAAGTCAAGATCAAAGCTGGATAAAGTGTGACTCCTATTTTAGAGCTTACAGCCGAATAAGTTTCTTACTCGGTAGTAACCTCGGGGACTAGGTGATATGTATAACAGAAATACTCAATAACACAAAAGAGTAAGAAGGTTATTTACCTCGTTCACTTCATCCACGCGAGCCATTAAGGAAATGGCCTGCTGGGTCATGTCGGAAACGGCCTTGGGGCCCAGCTTCATCTTCTTGCCAGCACCGGATCAGCGGCACAAAGGCCGTTCCCGCTGAGCATCCAAGTGAGAACTTGCCCTTCTTTAGGGTAGTTCCCGCATTGGCGTAGGTTGCAGCGGCACTGGTGTGAAGGATAACAGCTTTAGAGCCGCCACCCGACCCGGCTGCCGCAGATCCGCTCGGTTTACCCTTTGGGACCAACATGGTTGCTAGTGTCGTGGGTCGGATCTGAGGAGCGGTGCCCGGAGCGCAGACCAAGGTTGTCTGTTTGGTGGAGGTGGTCTTGCCGGATGAGATGCGAGCCGGACCAGGAGCAGCAGGCCGGGTCTGGTTCTTTGACAGAGGAGGAGAGTGAGCAGGTCTATCTGGAGATGAAATGGGAGCCGACTGACTGGGCTTAGCAGTATTGCTGGCACCAAGATCAGAAAGTTGTTCATGAACACCAACTTGTGGGATGGCGCCAGAGGAACTGGTGGCGAAGGTCTTCTCGACACCAGCATTGCCGGCACCAAGATCAGGAAGTTGTTCCTGGGATGCGGCAGATGTGTTGGGTTGAGTCTCCTCCGCCGGGTGAGCAACCGGGTCTGACTGACATTGAGAAGCGTGAGCCTCAGCAGTGGAAGCCTCGACTCGGATAGGGCTTTGCACCGTAGAATCAGTTGGAGAAGGTGCAGGCCTTAGCGGTGAGGCAATGCTAGGAGTAGCCTGGTTGGCCGACAAAGGCGCGGCACTAAAAACAACAAGATGCTCACAAGAAAATAGTAGCAAAGCATAGGAAGGAAAAATGTAATATAAGTAGACCACAAAAGCTTACCCGATGATAGTCGGATCGCACGGTGGGCGACGAGTGACTGGGCGTCCAGCTTCTTTGCGAGTCTCCGCCAGCTTGGTTGCAGCAGTAGCCTTGCGCTTCTTAGCCGGCTGAGCACTGGAGGAGGCCCCCCATCGCTTATTCAGTTCGGCGATAGGGATTTTGCCAACTCTGCCCACAGCAAGAGGGGGAGTGTTATGTACTTGGCCAACTGCATGAGTAAATGACAGGCTTACTCGAATAAGTTAGAGGGCTAAGTTCATAACGCAAGTACCTCCAAAATCTCACAATCATCATCATCATCGTCGTTAGACCAATCTTGTAAGGGGTTTCGAGATTGACTCTTACCCGGAGTTGAAGCAGCAGCCGCGTGCGGAATAGGCATGAAGCACTCCAAATCATACTCGACTTTGTCGGAGTCGGAGCAGTCCTCGTTGTAAGCGCTAGGAGGGACAGTACTGTCATCAACCTGGTGAACAAGATTCTGCGAAAGACAAACAGAATAAGCATAAAAAACTAGACAGAAAATAGCCAAACAAGCTAAAGTTGACTTGGCAGCAAAAGGTGACTCGAAAACTCACCCAGGGGACATGCTTGACCCGGCTAAATGAAGGGCAGCACCAAGCCCAATCATCCGCCAAGTTCAGCTTGAAGATCGAGCTTACTCAGCGAGCCACGAAATCGTGGGTAAGCTCTTTCGTGGAGTGCCGAGTGGGGTCTTGCGTGCCGCTCATGAAGCACATCTTGTGGATCCTGGCTTGGATAGGGCTTACCCGACGTGAGATGAAGGTGCACATGAGGTTCGTGTCGACAAGATGAAAGTTCTCATCCAGTGACAGCAACCTCTCCATGATCACATTGGCCTCATTCACCGCAGTGTCTTGGTCGTGCGGGTCAAGCTGCCAGAACTTCTTGCTGGGAACCTCGTCCAAGAAAGGGGGGAGTCGGATGTAGTCGGCGGTCCCGTTGTTTTTGACATAGAAGAAAGTCCTATGCCATTTCTTGCAAGAGTCAAGGCCAGTAACCCGAGGAATAGAGGCTCTCCTGGGTGTGATTCTAGCAGCACCGCACCAAGTCGGTTTCTTCTCGGCTCGGGGAGTGCCAGGCTGAGGAACAACTTGCACCCTAAAACTAAATTATTTGGCCCATAGAGAACTGTAGGCCAAATGCCAAAATAGGCCTCGCAAGCGGAAATGAAGCAGGAAAGGGAGCCAATCGCGTTGGCAGCCAAATGATGGGTCTGGAGATGGAAAGCGGAAAGAAAGGAAGCAAAGAAATTGCTCACTGGCAGAGCGAAACCTCGCTCGAAATGAGAGAGGAAAACCACCCTTTCATTGGCATCGGGTTTGGGGGAGATCTCACCGGAGGGAAGACAGCAATCCACCTCGAGTGTGATGCGCCTGGTGAAGCGAAGCTATTCAAGCTCCTCGGAGGAGTCCTCTGAACCCTCCCAGTCGCCGCGCTCGCCGGCGGGAACCTCCTGTTCTTCAGCTCCTTCAGCGTCGTCGCGTGCGTCCATGATTTCCCTGGACTCAATCTCCTCCACCGTTGGAAGCGGCTTGGAAGAACAAGGTCCCATGGTGGAATGAGAAGAGGGAAAGGGCAATCGCAAGGTAAGAACAGGAGGCAAGAAGAACCGCAGAGGAGGAAGTTGGATTTTGGAGGCGCAAGGAAGAATAAGAGGCAATGGGGAAACTGAACGAGCGAGGGAAGTTATAATCCCCTCACCCCTACTTAAGGGCAGTAAAAACCCCAATCGTGGGACCCCCCTGCGCTGTGCGGCTAGCATGTGGCTGTGTACCCGGCCGAGTGAGCCAATCAGCGGGCGCCACGTGTCAACAATACACGAAAAATCCCCCGCCACGTCACGAAAGGAAGGACAAGGGGCACAGACCGATGGGACTGCCATAGTGAAGGGGAATAACTGCGCAACCGTCACTATGCGGTCAGGGCTTGGAACAAAATTTGAGGCAAGTTACCATGATTACCAGCTATCAGTGACTGAAGCACGCCGAAAATGACTCGTAATTGGGCAAAGTGACTCGGCACGAGGCGAAGACGACCTAAAAAGTCAAAGAACAGACCCGGAAACTGTCAGATAGACTTAGCAAGATGCAAGATTGTGCCAAATAGTGCGCCTTAAGCGATAAATAAAGACGAAAGAAGAAGTTACAATTACATTAAAGGAACTTGGAGACGCCTAACAGCTAGAATTGCTAGACCTCACCAGCTTCGGGGACTAATGTCAGGGGGATAACCCCCGGTAGGGTCACAAAGGGTAAAACACAACCCAGCTTGGCTTACGCCGAGTGAAGAAAGAACTAGACCGAGTAAGTACGGCCGGGTAAGAGGATCGTGCGCTGCCGATGTAGAAACTATGTTGGCCCATATAAGACAAACATGTTAATCTTACCGGAACCAACGAGCCGAGTCTCCCGTAGAGGGGTCGAGTCAGATAGGACGTGTGGCACCTTTCCGTGTGAGGTTCAGGAGGGACCATAGTAAAGCGTGGTCAAAAGAGAAGGGCGACTCTGGGTGACACAAAAGGAGCCGGGTGACGCCCAAAGCAAGGGCTAACGTACAAAGTTACTACATGACGCCAAAAGGAACAGGAGGCAACGTACCTGAATACCGTTAGCTATCTAGCTTTATGGACTGGGCCACTGGGCTACAGGCAAGCCCATGACCCGGCCCGCATGGTAGGGACCAAGATCTAAACAGTAACCCTAGAACTCAAAGGGATGTAACCTAGCTAGCTACACCGATATAAGGAGGGGCATGGCTGTAGTAGAAGGAGGTTGGACCAAGTAGGGAACTAGTGCACAGAACACCAGTTCATACAACTCGAGGAGCACTTGTAAACCTCTAGCATCAATAAGATTCCTAAGTGTGGAGAGTTCATCTTGTTCTTCGTGCATGGCTAGACTGTGCACTCCCTCCCCGGTGACCACAAGCACCCATTCGGCCCCCAACTTAAGCCTACCCATGACATTTGCCGTGACACCACCACGACACGAATCTAGTATAATATTGGTCCCATTTAAATTTGTGCATCGAACCGGTGAAATATTCTTGATAAGACAACATTTAAATTGCGGGGTATCTAAACAACATGAACTTAATAAATAATTGTCGGGACCCAGTTTCGCTTAATAATGCCTAATTGTATCGCATCTTTGCCATGTCATACATCATACATGCATCATGCCCGATCTTCTTCCGTAGTATTAAATAGTGCATCCGATGTTTCTTCTAGTGCTTTGCTTCTTCACGGATTAGGCCGATGAATTGATGCAAGTGCCGATCTGATCTTTGGATGAACCTTCGACAATGTTTTTAGGTGAGCATTCTCCCTCTTTCTACCTATTTTATATTTATAGTATTTATTTCCTCCTGTTGATCTCTTGCTATCTATGTTGCGATGCTATAGATTCCGTAGCCCTTTATATTTCCCGGTAGCCTCTATACTTCCATGGACACCTCCTATTACCTGTTGTTTGGTAGATAGTCGGCCTTGCAAGTCATGGTCGCTTACTTAGGTGCTGCTTCGCGTAGTCGATGTTACACCATTGTTGGGTGGTTGGTACATACTTAATGGTGGAGATGATCATGGATTCAATTACTGTTTAATGACTAAAATTGAAAGTAGGTAAATAATGCAGAGGCACCGGTGGGTAATAGACAATATTTGGTTTTTAACCGCTCACTGGTGTCCCGTAGGACCCTGAGTTCTGGACACTTATTCCGAGATCGAGCGCGCTACCCACAGGTGGGGTGTGTGGGCACCCCCATCGATTTAGTACCTGATTTCAATGTACTGTACTGGGGGCCACAAAGTAGTTTGGGGCTTTACTACTATCCTGTACTTATGCCATGCTTTACTACTTTATTTTCTATTGCGCGTGGAGCGCCTGTACTATTTAGGAACCCCGTGATACATTTTCGTTGTATCGACAAGCCGAGTCACACTTTCGGGTTCCCAGTCGTTTACAGCCGTTGACCAAACCCTGGGTCCGTCTCGGAGACCGACCGAATTCGTTACGGGTAGCTTAGTGGGGTGGCCCCCATGTGCTTGCTTTGGTTCTGGGAAACATCGTGTCCGAAACCCCGTCGACATACCGCCGGGTGTATGTTTTGTGATCTTGTACCTACCTGATCTGACAACAAGGGTGTAGGTGCGTGTAGGAATTTTGGTGCACCCCTGCAGGGTTAAATCTTTTCGAGAAGCCGTGTCCGTGGTTATGGACGACTTGGAGCACAGTTCTTGATCATAGACAACTATGAATAAAGTTTACTGTTATAATATGTCTTGCATCTGATATGACTAGTAAGTTGGATAATCACCATGGAATGAATGAATAAAACTGCCAACTGTGTGAGTTTCCTCGGATTGAGTTCCTCGTTCGGTCTCGAGGGGGAAATACCAGGATGGGTATGTTTGGTGGTAGAATCAGGTTGGTTTCGAATAGGTCTTTCTTATCCCTCTCTGATAGCCGACAGTTGTATCGAGTTTCTATAGGTTCTTTAGTGCATGCTCCACTGCCGCTTCAGTCCACCATACCTATGTAGGCGAGGACCGCCGAATTCTAAGACTCGTCGTGTACTGGCCTCAGTACTGACCGCTCTCTTTTTCCTTTGCGCTTTGTTGGCACCCCTTTGTTTAAGCAGGTTTGAGATCGACGTCGTTAGAAGGGTTACCCTTCCGGCTTTGCCTGGGCAGGGTTATGGACGCCATTGGTTATTCTTCAGGTCTCTTAGCTCAATTTTCATCTTATCCGTACTAGGCCCCTCTATCGTTTTCAAGGTGATTTGGATCTTTGTACTGTATATCTGTATTCTTGACTCCTTGAGTTGCTGTTGTATATATATATATGTTTTGTGGGGTTCCATCATTACAGTAACCTGCAACATCACAAGTTACAGCCACAGTGGGTCAATACATTGGAATAGTATTGGCATGTGATACCTTAGTAGAATTTATCTTATAATCACTAAATGAATTTGGCTAAGTGTAGCTTAGGCTTGCTTTGCTCAAAATAGGTTTTACCTATCAGTTGATAACACTAAGTTTTTTTTTGTTTGGTAAAACTCCCAAGGAACCACCAATAGAAATTGGTGAACCTTCACCCTTGTTCAACCACAAGTTTTAACTTAGAAAATTGGGATGAGGATATTCTTGATAGATTCCATGTCATTATGCTCAAATTGTCCAATACCAGGGACATGGCTAAGTACTTAGTTTCTTCCATCTGCAGAGGTGGTGCACTTTCCCCACAAGACTTGATTTTCACCAAGACAGGACATTTCAGAAGCCTTCCCTTAGACCAAATGGACGTGTTCCAACCTATCATCCCACTACCACCAACTGTCCAAATGGCTAAGTTATTGCAACCTATTTGATCCAGGCAGAGCCCATAATGCCATGTGGTTGCACTAGAAGCTTCTTAACATATGGAATCTCAAATCCCTTTGTTCCTGGGTGGCAATCCACAAGTGAGATACACAAGGTAAACCATAGAAATGGGCCTTGTGTAACCACTCAACACAAACCATTCTTTCCATTCCACCCAGGTGTTTCATTCACTTAGTTGTTTTATTAAGCAAAACATAAGTCATAGACTTAGAAATATTTCTCATAGCATGTTATATAATCCACCCTTGGTTACTACTAGGTAGGATAAGCATGGCAATAGCAAGTATCTTAACTTATAGGAAATTCTAACAATTCTACATCTACTAGGATTTCCCAAGCATATCATATAGATACTTAGCAAAATATTCATGCAAGCCCTATGCAAAATATTTCTAAGGCATAGTAAAAATATTGGGATAAAAACATGAATCACCACTTGACTTGGTAGTTTGGGGAGTAGCAACAATCCTCACAATCACAATCACCACTAGCACCAAAATCTACACATAAAATGATAGCACCAAATTCACATATCAAAGGTAAACAAACAAAAATATATGAATGCATGCAATGCAATGTGATGATTTTTCTAAACCAAACAAGACAATTGGAACAGTATTGAATCATAAACAAAACAATTATACACTAAATAAAATCAATTTGGCCCTTAAAACATTTTCTATATAATTTTTATATACAAAATAAGCTTACAAATGTTTCTGCAAAAACAACTAAGTTTATAGAAGCATTTTATTAAAAAAAGTGTATGGTTGGATAGAATTCTTTCTCCTGATTCCAATGATATAAAATTTGCAAAAATTGAACATGTGGATCAAAAGTTATGATTTTTGCAAGTTTGGACTAATAGATCTAATTACAGATTTTAAATCTAAACTCTAGCCATGCGGCGCTTTCTGATTCGTTGATACTGTTTCGTGTGGATCGATAAACGCGAGCCGTTGGATTTAAGTGGCAGCGCACGGCCAGATCTGCGCGTACCGGTTCACTTAAGTGATCTAATACTACGCATCAGATCTAGATCTAACAGCTACGACGCATGCGACCAAAATCTGGTGGCGCAAATGGGTGCCCGCGTCGGTGGTGCTTCTGCCGGTGATGCTCCGGTGATTCCAGAGGGGGCTAGGGACTGGGTAGTGGCTTACCAGACTTGTGTGAACACGACGGTGCTCAAGGTGTCGTTGGCATGGGCGTGGGCGTGCTGCAGAGGTCGATGGGGCTCGTCGGAGTTGCTGGCGGCGTCGGGTTCTTGCAAACAAGGTCGTTGACGAGGCTCTGGATCGCCCTAGAACGAACCAGATGTGTCAGGAGGTGCGCAAGGTCATGGTGAACACGACAGTATCGAGGAGAAGGCAAGGAGCGCTCGGAGATTACCGTGATTTCTCACCGGCGATGAGAGAGGCGCCGGGCACTTGCAGTGATCGTCGAATCCTTCGACCTAGGTCACAAGCAGACAAAATAAAGGCCTGACACAAGGCGCGTGAGCAAGGGAAGCATGCTAGCGTGAACGAGACAGGGTGGGGTGGACGGAGCTCACCGCAATGTCTCGCCGGAGATGCTCGGGCAGCGGCTTTGCAGACTGAATTCTGGGCATCCCTGTGGTGGAGAGAGTGTGGCGAGTGAGGGGAAAGACTCGCGGTGCGGAGAGGCTTAAGTAGGCAGAGGCTCGACGAGAAACGCTCACTGAATCAATGAAATTTACGCAGCGCCATCAACGGCAGCGGCGACGCGGTCTGTCGCGTGATTTGGGGAAGACGAAGGCTGAGCTAGCGCGGGTCCACCGTGCAGTGACTGCGGGGTAGAGTGGGTGCGCGTGAGAGAGAGGAGGGAAACCCGGGTGGGCTGGCTAGTGGGCTGTTTCTGCTATTGGGCTCAATTGCTGGCGCCAACCTTTTTCCATTTCTTTTACCTTTTTTTCTATTTCTGATTTGATTTTCTGGAATCAATTTCAAATGGTTTTCAAATGGGTTTGAATTCAAACCTGTTATGAATATTTGTAAGGTAGAACTTGCACCCTTTTGGCTACAGAAAAAAGTTTCTCACCCAAAATACTTTGGCCCATTGGAATTTAAATAAAAACAGTGCCTTTACCATTTGTTTAATAAAGGCATATGAATGGTTTGAAATTCATACTTTGTTTTGAAAACTTTGTCCAAGCTTTAGAAAATATCAATCAACTCTAAGTTCAAAACTTTCTGGTTTAAACCAAATAATCTCATACTAGAGAGTAGTAGTGGGCCATTGCCTTGCTTACATAAAATAATAGACATTCACATGCTTCTGTTTTTTGAAATCTCATTTGAAAATAATCCTAAAATGATTATGAATGCATGAATGATATGCAAGCTTTGAAATCATGATTTTTGGGATGTTACAAATCTAACCCCCTTAAGGTGAATCTCGCCCTCGAGATTTGGGTTGGCTAGCAAATAGGTGAGGGTGATCTTTTCGAAGGTCATCTTCTCTTTACCATGTTGCTTCTTCTTCGGAATGATGGTTCCATTGAACTTTGCAGAATTTGATAGTCTTTGTCCGAGTAACTCTTTCTGCAGTCTCAAGAATCTTGATAGGTTTTTCTTCATAAGTGAGATCACTTTCCAATTGGACCTACTCCAAAGGTATAGTATCCTTCAAAGAAGTCTCTTCCATCTCTAGATGGCATTTCTTTAGCTGACTCACATGAAACACATCCTGAACGGCAGACAATGTTTCCGGAAATTCAATCTCATATGCTACTTATCCTTTATGACTCAGAATCTTGAATGGTCCAACATATCTTGGGGCCAATTTTCCTTTGACTCCAAATCTCTTTACTCCACGAAGTGGTGATACTCTAAGATATGCTCTATCACCCACCTCATAGGTGACTTCTCTACGCTTTGGATCTGCGTAGCTCTTCTGTCGGGACTGTGCTATCTTCAATCTGTCCTTTACCAACTTGAATTTTTCTTTAGCTTCCTTGATTAATTCTGGACTGAACAAGTTTCTTTCTCCAACACCATTCCATAGTAATGGGGTAGTACACTTTCTCCCATAGAGAAACTCAAACGGTGCCATCTCAATACTGGCTTGATAGCTGTTGTTGTAAGAGAATTCTGCGTAAGGCAGACTTTCATCCCAACTAGCTCCATAATCTAGGGCACATGCTCTCAACATATCCTCCAAGATCTGGTTGGTCCTTTCTGTCTGTCCATCAGTCTGGGGATGAAAAGCAGTACTGAATTCCAGTCTCGTTCCCAATGACTCATGCAGTTGTCTCCAAAAATGACAAGTGAATTGAGTTCCCCTATCAGACACAATACTCGGTACTCCAGGCAGACACACAATCCTATTCATATAAATCTTGGCCAACTTAGCACTGGTATAGGTTGTCTTCACGGGTATGAAGTGAGCCACTTTAGTTAGGCGATCCACTACTACCCAAATAGAATCATATCCCGATCTGGTCCTTGGCAATCCGGTGATGAAATCCATGCCGATCTTGTCCCACTTCCAATCAGGAATAGGTAGTGGTTGTAACAATCCTGCTGGTTTCTGATGTTCCACTTTCACTCTACTACATACATCACACAAAGCAGCAATGTGTTCGGCGATGTACTTCTTGAGATTATTCCACCAAAATCTTTCCTTCATATCCATGTACATTTTGGTGTTACCTGGATGAATGGAATATGGTGAGTTGTGTGCTTCTTGTAAAATCAGTTTCCGAAGTTCTGGATCTTGCGGAACACAGATACGTTTTCCATACCACAAAGTACCTTGTTCGTCTTCATGGAATCCTTTTGCTTTTCCCTTGCCAATCTTTTCCTTAATCTCTTCAATTTCCTTGTCCGTCTTTTGGGCTTCCTTGATTTTGTCCAATAAGGTGGGTTGAACATCCATGACATGAGATGTCCTTCAGGCACAATCTCCAATATGAGATCTTTAAATTGGGCACACAGATCATCTGGCAACTCTCCCTTAGTAAGGCCATTCACATAAACCTTACGGCTTAAAGCATCCGCTACAACATTTGCTTTACCGGGGTGGTATTGCAAACTCAAGTCGTAGTCCTTGATAAGTTCTAGCGATCTTCTTTGTCTCATGTTGATCTCTTTTTGAGTAAAGATATACTTTAAACTTTTTTGATTTGTGAACACTTCACATTGTTTTCCCAAAAGATAATGTCTCCATGTTTTGAGTGCATGGACAACAGAGGCTAACTCCAAATCATGAGTGGGATAATTCACCTCATGAGTTTTGAGTTGTCTCGAGGTATAAGCCACAACTTTTCCCTCTTGCATCAGAACTGCACCTAATCCTTGATGAGATGCATCACAATACACTTGGAAATCTTTCTCCAAATCTGGCAGACATAGAACTGGTGCTGTCACTATTCTCTTCTTCAATTCTTGAAAACTGAGTTCACATCCTTCAGACCAAGCAAATTTCTTGTCTTTCTTTAGTAACTCCGTCATTGGCTTTGCTACCTTGGAGAAATTCTCAATGAATCTTCTATAGTATCCTGCCAAGCCAAGAAAACTACGAACATCTTTTACTGACTTAGGAGATTCCCACTTAGTTACTGCTGACACTTTTGCGGGATCAACTGCTACACCTTCCCCTGAAACAATGTGTCCAAGAAATCCAACTTCATTCAACCAGAACTCACACTTGCTGAATTTAGCATACAGCTTATGCTCTCTAAGCTTTTCAAATATCAAACGCAGATGTCCCTCATGCTCTTCTTTGCTCTTGGAGTAGATCAAAATGTCATTGATGAAAACAACAACAAACTTGTCAAGAAACTTCATGAACACCTTGTTCATCATATTCATGAAGTAGGCTGGTGCATTGGTCAAACCAAATGACATTACGGTGTACTCATACAATCCATACCTAGTGGTGAAAGCTGTATTAGGTATGTCTTGTTCCCTTATCTTAAGCTAAAAATATCCTGACCGGAGATCAATCTTTGAGAACACACGAGCTCCTTCTAGTTGATCAAACAAATCATTGATTCTAGGTATAGGATATTTGTTCTTGACAGTCACCTCATTGAGTGAATCATAATCTATGAACCTTTAACTTCTATCTTTCTTTTCCACAAACAATACTGGTGCCCCCCAAGACGAAGAACTTGGTTGAATAAATCCTTTATGCAAATGTTCTCCCAGTTGTTTCTTGAGTTCTTTCAACTCATCAACTAACATCTTGTAAGGTCTCTTTGCTATTGGGGCTGATCCTGGAAGCAGGTCAATCAGAAATTCCACATCTCTATATGGTGGCATTCCCGGCAATTCCTCCAGAAACACATCTGGGTATTCTATCACAATTAGCACACTTTCTATGCTAACCCCCTTAACAGAATTTAGCTTACTTCCTTTTGACTCAAAGTTAGGCTTGAATCTAATCCTTTTATTTTCCGGAGTTGTGAGTGTGACAGTATGATTTGCACAATCTAGCACTCCCTTGTACTTAGTCATCCAATCCATTCCCAAAATGACATCCAATCCTTGGGAATTGAGGATTATCAAATTAAGGGGGAACTTATATTTCCCGAATTCTATGACTAGGTCATGGCATCCTGGGTTCACTATCATTTCTCCACCAGGAGAACTTACTCTTATAGGACACCCAATAGTTTCCACTGGAAGTCCATTTCTATCAACAAATGCTCTTGAAATGAATGAATGCGATGCACCAGTATCGAAAAGAACAAGTGCTGGAATAGAATTGAGTTTGAACTTACCAGCCATAGTATCAGGTTCCTCATAAATTTCTTCCACATTGATGTGGTTCACTTGTCCCTTTTGGAAGGGATTGGGCTTGTTGGCTCCTTCAACTTTCTTTTCTGGTCACTCATTAGCATAGTGCCCCATCTTCTTACATTTGAAGCATTCAACCTGACTGAGATCTTTCTTGACAGGCCGACTTCCACTACCACTTCCACCTCCATTGTGGTGGCTCTTGTATCCACTCTTGTGGTTCTTGTACTTGTCATTATCATGACTACGGTGATGCTTGTTGTCATGATGGTAGTTGTGGCTGTGGTGGTTGTTGTACTTTCCATGTTTGTGGGATCCAGAACTCCCACTATCATCATGATGGAAACGCTTGTGAGATGATCCCGAGCTGTGCTTGTCAGAGTTGTGCTTCCTCTTTCTGCTTTCCACCTGTTTCATCTTGTTCTCCAAGATAGTAGCCTTGTCACAGAGTGATTGGTAGGTTGGGACATAGGCAACAGATAGCTGCAGATTCAGTTCATCATTCAGTCCTTCGAGGAATTTCTCCTTCCTCTTAGCATCAGTATCAACTTCATCCGGTGCATAACGCGCCAGATTGTTGAACTCCTCAATATATTCAGCCAGACTGCGGTGACACTGCTTCAAACCATCCTCAAAGATAGCCCAAGTCACATCCTCAATAGGAGTGGTGATCTGGAAGATATCCCACCAGGTTGCTGTTGGTCCTTCCAACAGATGTGCTGCAGACCTGACTTTCTCCTCGTCGGTGCAGCCGATAGTCACTAAATCCTTGTTAACAGAACGTAGCCAATCATTGGCCACCATTGGATCAGTGGTTCCTGAGAACTTTGCAGGCCTCAGTCTTAGGAATCTGGTGAGCATGTCAAATCCTGGTGGATTGTTCTGGTTGTTTTTGTTGTTGTTATTCTGATTCTGCATAAAACTGGTCATCATCTGCATGAGTTGTGCCTGTGCTGTCATCAATTGCTGCATCTCGGGAGTGACATTGTTGTTTGGGTTGGGTTTTGCACGTCGAGGAGGCATCTTTGGTTTTCATAAGGATAAGAATGAGATACCCATAGATGCTTATCATGCACAATACATCACATAGACAATCACCAAACCAAGCATCAAAATAACATAAGGTTCAAACGACGGAAACAAGTTTGGAAAAGCAAACACACCATAGCAAGCCATCCACATGTTGGATGGTCATTGCGACTCAATAATCAAAAGTACGGTAGATGAAAGATAAATGAGTAGTCATCACTACTCCTCTACATCAATCTCCACATCAACAAGGGTAAGACCTGCATTCTCCATAGCGGTCTTGTATTCCTCAACATTAGTAGTCAAGGCCTCTATCTTGGCCCTAAGAGCCCTCTTCTGTGAGTGAAGCCTCTCGATCACACCCTGCTGATGCTCAAGCTCGAAGTCCTTGGCCTCAAGCTCTTCCTTCATCTCCCTGATCTTCTTGTTCCTGTCTTGGACTCTTTTCTCCTGGCTCTTGAACTTCCTGTCCTGGCTCTCAAACTTGGCCTCCATTTCCTTGACTATCTCGTCTTACTCCACGAAGATCTTGTCCTTCTCACGGAGCTGCACCTGGATCTCGTCATTGCTAAGCATGACGTTAGTCCTATCAGTATCTAGGTGCCTAATAAGACCCTCTAGGTCCTGGAGGTACATACGAATCGGCTCCATCGTCTCTCTAGCAGCATCCTCGTACTCAATAGCCTCACCCTCCTCGTTGTGTCTGCCGAAGGGGTGAAAGTAAAGACCTCTAAGCTCCGTGGAGTGTCTCCCTACCAGGCTCCCAAGTAACTCCTGCATGATTACATCTAGGGCTTTCTCCTTGTCGTCATGCATCAGCTTGAAGTTGATGGTCTCCGTGGTTGGCTCTGTCTGGCGTCCGGGTTGTGTGACTCTGAAGCCCCAAAGGTCCTTCCTCTCAAACTTGGTGAGTGGAAGTGTCATGATGCTAGGAAGTGGAAGGTTGAGCACACTAGTGAGCTCGATGAGACGAGTACCAAAACGAGTTCCCTTGAACTCCTCGGCCGTGTTGATAGTAACATTAGGCATCTATTTTTATAAGAAAGAGAAAAGTTAGAATCAACATCAATAGAGAACAATCACAAGACAAAATATCCCAAGCATATCTTTTGCATCAATCACACAAGTCATGGCATACAAAAATCCCTTACAAGCATCAAAGGTTCAACATAACTTAGACAAATTTTTGAAAATAAAAACGATAACTGTGGTGGTCCAACTAACGAGGTACGTTACAACTCTCACTCACTAGACAAAATAGCCATTAGGGCATCCTTAGTATCCATCTGTCTATCTTGTTCACAAGACTCCCAAATTAAGTCTATGATGTCTCCCCTTAGTTGTTGGTTCGTAGTCTCTAACTCTTGGGTATGCTTATTTTCTTCTCTAAGGTCATTTTGGGTGTTGAGCATTCTGCACTTGAGTCTATCACCAAGCTCCTTGATAGCATTCCAAGCTGCATTTCTTGCAGAGTCAAAGAATGTTGTGTGCATTTCTGAGTTGGTGACCATGCAGAATCCTGACTCCTTGTGGTTGTCTTCCTTGTTCTTATACAAGTGAAGTTGCACCCACCAATACTCCTCTCCTTCAATCACAGGGAATCCTTTGTACACAGCTGCACCATGTATCCCCATGGTAACCATAAGGTTTTTGATGGCTTTGGGAAATTCTTTCTCACACTCCAAGGTCATGGTCATGCGTGGTCCCTTCCTTACGTCTTCGTTGATGGAGTTCATCTACAAATAGAGATGAGAAAGAAGATTAGAAAAGTTTACAAGAAGAAAAAGACAAGTGTACAAATTGTTGAAAAAATTTCCTTAGTGGTTTCTAATCCAATCCTAGGGTCATAATCCTACAGGCAACACAGTGCTCTGATACCATCTGTAAGATCCCACCTTTATAAAGGTAAAGATCCATGTGATTGCAATGCTAGTCCCTGGATCAAATGCTAGCATCCACAGTTCAAGATGAAGTACACAGAAACAAAGGTCATTATTACATCGTCATTCCAGTGATAACATAGTCTTTTACAACTCCATAGCCATAGGCTTAATACAAGAGTTTAACTTAACAATATAAATAAAGTCTTCATCTTCATGTGCCACAGGCAAGCATGTTGAGTGTAGACTCATAACCCCTATTCATCATTACAGTAACCTGCAACATCACAAGTTACAGCCACAGTGGGTCAATACATTGGAATAGTATTGGCAAGTGATACCTTAGTAGAATTTTATCTTATAATCACTAAATGAATTTGGCTAAGTGTAGCTTAGGCTTGCTTTGCTCAAAATAGGTTTTACCTATCAGTTGAAAGCACTAAGTTTTTTTTGTTTGGTAAAACTCCCAAGGAACCACCAATAGAAATTGGTGAACCTTCACCCTTGTTCAACCACAAGTTTTAACTTAGAAAATTGGGATGAGGATATTCTTGATAGATTCCATGTCTTTATGCTCAAATTGTCCAATACCAGGGACATGGCTAAGTACTTAGTTTCTTCCATCTGCAGAGGTGGTGCACTTTCCCCACAAGACTTGATTTTCACCAAGACGGGACATTTCAGAAGCCTTCCCTTAGACCAAATGGACGCGTTCCAACCTATCATCCCACTACCACCAACTGTCCAAATGGCTAAGTTATTGCAACCTATATGATCCAGGCAGAGCCCATAATGCCATGTGGTTGCACTAGAAGCTTCTTAACATATGGCATCTCAAATCCCTTTGTTCCTGGGTGGCAATCCACAAGTGAGATACACAAGGTAAACCATAGAAATGGGCCTTGTGTAACCACTCAACACAAACCATTCTTTCCATTCCACCCAGGTGTTTCATTCACTTAGTTGTTTTATTAAGAAAAACATAAGTCATAGACTTAGAAATATTTCTCATAGCATGTTATATAATCCACCCTTGGTTACTACTAGCTAGGCTAAGCATGGAAATAGCAAGTATCTTAACTTAGAGGAAATTCTAACAATTCTACATCTACTATGATTTCCCAAGCATAGCATATATATACTTAGAAAAATATTCATGCAAGCCCTATGCAAAATATTTCTAATGCATAGTAAAAATATTGGGATAAAAACATGAAGCACCACTTTCCTTGGTAGTTTGGGGAGTAGCAACAATCCTCACAATCACAATCACCACTAGCACCAAAATCTACACATAAAATGATATCACCAAATTCACATATCAAAGGTAAACAAACAAAAATATATGAATGCATGCAATGCAATGTGATGATTTTTCTAAACCAAACAAGACAAGTGGAACAATACTGAATCATAAACAAAACAATTATACACTAAATAAAATCAATTTGGCCCTTAAAACATTTTCTATATAATTTTTATATACAAAATAAGCTTACAAATGTTTCTGCAAAAACAACTAAGTTTACGGAATCATTTTATTAAACAAAGTGTATGGATGGATATAATTCCATCTCCTGATTCCAATGATATAAATTTTGCAAAAATTGAACGTGTGGATCAAAATTTATGATTTTTGCAAGTTTGAACAACTAATAGATCTAATTCCAGATTTTAAATCTAAACTCTAGCCATGCGGCGCTTTCTGATTCGTCGATACCATTTCGTGTGGATCGATCAACGCGAGCCTTTGGATTTAAGTGGCAGCGCATGGCCAGATCTGCACGTACCGGTTCACTTAAGTGATCTAATCCAGAGCATCAGATCTAGATCTAACGGCTACGACGCTTGCGACCAAAATCTGGCGGCGCAAATGGGTGCTGGCGGCAGCGGCGCTTCTGATGGCGACGCTCTGGTGATTCCAGAGGGGGCTAGGGACTGGGTAGTGGCTTACCAGACTTGTGTGAACACGACGGTGCTCAAGGTGTCGTTGGCATGGGCGTGGGCGTGCTGCAGAGGTCGATGGGGCTCGTCGGAGTTGCTGGCGGCGTCGGGTTCTTGCAAACGAGGTCGTTGACGAGGCTCTGGATCGCCCTAGAACGAACCAGATGTGTCAGGAGGTGCGCAAGGTCATGGTGAACACGACAGTATCAAGGAGAAGGCAAGGAGCGCTCGGAGATTACCGTGATTTCTCACCGGCGATGAGAGAGGCGCCGGGCACTTGCAGTGATCGTCGAATCCTTCGACCTAGGTCACAAGCAGACAAAATAAAGGCCTGACACAAGGCGCGTGAGCAAGGGAAGCATGCTAGCGTGAACGAGACAGGGTGGGGTGGACGGAGCTCACCGCAATGTCTCGCCGGAGATGCTCGGGCAGCGGCTTTGCAGACTGAATTCTGGGCATCCCTGTGGTGGAGAGAGTGTGGCGAGTGAGGGGAAAGACTCGCGGTGCGGAGAGGCTTAAGTAGGCAGATGCTCGGCGAGAAACGCTCGCTGAATCAATGACATTCACGCCGCGCCATCAACGGCAGCGACGACGCGGTCTGTCGCGTGATTTGGGGAAGACGAAGGCTGAGATGGCGCGGGTCCACCGTGCAGTGACTGCGGGGTAGAGTGGGTGCGCGTGAGAGAGAGAGAGAGAGGAGGGAAACCCGGGTGGGCTGGCTAGTGGGTTTTTTCTTCTATTGGGCTCAATTGCTGGCGCTAGCCTTTTTCCATTTCTTTTATCTTTTTCTATTTCTGATTTGATTTTCTGGAATCAATTTCAAATGGTTTTCAAATGGGTTTGAATTCAAACCTGTTTGAATATTTGTAAGGTAGAACTTGCACCCTTTTGGCTACAGAAAAAAGTTTCTCACCCAAAATACTTTGGCCCATTGGAATTTAAATAAAAACAGTGCCTTTACCATTTATTTAATAAAGGCATATGAATGGTTTTAAATTCATACTTTGTTTTGAAAACTTTGTCCAAGCTTTATAAAATATCAATCAACTCTAAGTTCAAAACTTTCTTGTTTAAAACAAATAATATCATACTAGAGAGTAGCAGTGGGCCATTGCCTTGCTTACATAAAATAATAGACATTCACATGCTTCTGTTTTTTGAAATCTCATTTGAAAATAATCCTAAAATGATTATGAATGCATGAATGATATGCAAGCTTTGAAATCATGATTTTTGGGATGTTGCACTAGGCTTGATGGTAACCCTAGTAGTAGTTGGATAAGTTTGATAAGATGAATTGTCTTGATATGGTGTCTGATGAATTGCCTTGATCTGCTGATTTCCTTAGGAACAAATCCATGTTGGTGATCATCACTCTCAAACCAAGCATCCAAATCTGGATCTATCCTAAGCCACCAAGGTGATCATCTCATCTCCTAATCAGATAAATCAGGGATAATCCCTTTTGATAGTTTCCAACTTAGTGAAGACCCAATCTAAGAATGGATCCTATCTACTTAGTTAACACTTAAAAATCATCCCCTTGTTCATTAGTTTGGAAACTAGCATCCCCTCAAAATCATCTACACTTGTAATCTAGTCTAAAACCCTAAATCTGCCAAAATGGCTAAGTCTGGATTTCTTATCTAGATTAAATCTTTCGAGCTCTACCTTCTCCAACCTATGAGCAGTCTTGAGAATGTATTTGAACCATATTGTGGTAAATCATTAGTAATACCAAAGCCCACTCTTGCCCTTGGATTAAACCTTCTATTTCCCACTCATCCATGATGGTTTTGTAGTCAAGATAATAATCTTTTCTCCAAATCTTATGATCTTGCCTACTTTGGCAGAATCTCACATATATTTGCATGATTATGATCTACTAACCATAGTCTATGAATCCATACCTCACTTGTTTCCATTGGAGCTTTGTGCTTCCTAAACCCCCATGGTTTATGAGGCATCATGACAACTCTATTATGGCAGCCTTATTTTCAACAGAATTTGCCATCACCCCAAAACCACCTCAAATCCAACCAATCCTAACACTTGGCTACATGATAATATATTTAACTTGGTATATCTACCCATATATCCCTTGTACCAAGGTGAGATCTGAGCTCCCTGATCCAACCATGTTTTGGTGGTATAAAATTATCAACACCCTAGATTATCCCAAATCTAGCTTCCATCATTTTTCTCCACATTTCTTCAACAACCCAAGTTGTAAATGATGTATACTCAAGATTACATCATCTACCTTGGATATGATAAATCCCCAAATAATTCCCCTCATTATTTGGAGCCTAAAAACTTTTTAAATTCATTTTCTAGCAAAATCATCCAAACCTTGTCCTTAAAGACAAGTTTGTTTTTCTCCAAATCACCCTGCCACTGAAGGCACATTTTATGCCTATTTATCATACCCCAACTTTCCAACTAAAAAATAAATATTTTTGAGATTCTTTATTATTTATTTTTCCCCTTTTTTCTTAAATGGAAGAAACAAGAAATAATTCCTTAAAAATAATTCCCCACCTCAATAAATCCCGATAAAATTGTCCAAGGTGAAATATGGTATTTGGGACCATATAACATCAAAAACCCATCCTTTACAATGTAAAAATATCAAATGAGCATCTAGAATCTACTTCTTCCCTTTTTGAATAAATGATATTAAGGGGTATAAAAATCTTCTGAAAAATCCCAAATAAATCCCTACGGTATATTTTGATCATACCTATCTACCAGTACCATCTCCCACCATGCCCAATGCAATTTATCAGAATCCCTTTACAAGCACAAATTTACCAAGTTGGTAAAACCAATTCAACCTTGACCCAAACCAACTCCAAACCACATCAATTCATGTCAAGGATTTCACCACAGCAAACCAACCCCTCTTTGGTCGTATGCACTGTAGCACTACATACCAACCCTCCCGTTGCCCTTGTTCCCTTGGAGAAAGAGATAAGGGGCTAAAAATCTTGTGGAATAAAGACAATAGCAGCCACACCACCCCTCCCTCCATTCAGTACTCCACCACAGGGCCCCACCACCACCTATCCACCACCCCTACTGCCAAATGGATGGCCACCTCCCTCCCCAAAGCCCTCCATTGACCTTCTCCATCCTACACCCTCCCTCCTCCAAATAAAGGTTGCAAGCCACCCTAGCACCTCCCCTTGGAGTCATTTTCCCCTTCTCACTCCCACGTACCTTTCTAGCACCCCCACTCCCTCTCATCTTCTCTATCCTTGCCCGAGAGAGAGAGAGAAGCAAGGTTCGGCCATGGCAAAGACCTAAGTCCTGCTCCACCCCCTCTCATCCCCTCTCTCTGCATGCTACGTCTTTAAACTCCCGTCCCCTCACTGATGTTGCTGGTGCCCTTCTTGTTTACATGTAGGAGCTACCGAGGTGGCCCCGACGAGCTTCCTTCGGCCACCATCGCATGAGATCCTCCCCGATGATAAACCCCTCTATGCCGCCCATCACCAGGGCTGTCGTGGACCGCCGCGCCGCCCCCGCCACCTCCCAGTCTCCCTCGAGCCCCCGGTGAGCCTCCCCGTCGTTTTATCGCTGTAGCTAGGGTTCCGTCGCCGGCGAGACTTATTTGTGAAGACGACAACCCCGTTCGTAGATCCCCTCCTGATCCAACGGCTGAGGGCTATGGATACCCCTTCGTCGCCTGGGCCTCACTTACGGGCGGGGCCCCACGCCTGCGTTCGAACCCCGCGTCTCCCATGCAGGGCATAGCCCAGGTGGACTGAATTTCCCCATGCGGCCCATATTCCACCTAGATATTGCCCGAAACCCTTGTTCTTTTAATCTTCATCCCAGATCCAGTATTTAGGCTTCTGATTTAAATACAAATAAAAAAATGACTCAAAGTGATCAGATCCAAAATTCCTCAAGTACCTGTATGTTTTACCTAACATGCAGAACCAGTTTTGACCCAAAACAATGACTAGAGAGTTTTACTTATCCCAGAGAGTTTTACTAAGATATGTCCATTTCACTAATAAATCATTTACTAAGATATGTCCATTTGACTAATAATTCTCTCCAGAGAGTTTTACTTATCCAAATGGCCTGAAACCTTTTTTAACTGGGAGGTAAAGTTTATACTTTGCAATTCCCACTGACCCCAGCTAAAATGGCTTCCTAGTTTTCCTTTAGTAAAAATAACAAAATCAGGGCATTTCTGCCTTTAGAAAATTATCTAGGTCAAACCAAATGAGGTTTTGACCTAATTCCAACTCCCTACACACCTATGTAACAACATCTTGAAAACCCAGTAGCTCATAATTTTCTGAACCCCTTTTGAATTTTGATGAATTAAACTATTCAGTGTATGGTTTATCTTGTTGGAGATATGCCCTAGAGGCAATGATAAAAGTTGTTATTATTATATCTTTGTGTTTATGATAAATGTTTACATTCATGCAAAAACAGTATTAACCGGAAACATTAATACTTGTGTTATTTGTAAACTAAATTAGAGTCCCTAGTAAAGCCTCTTTGTAATACTAGCTTGATGGTTAATAGATGATCGTGGTTTCCCGATTATGAACATTGAGATGTTCTTAACAACGAGATCATATCATTAGGAGAATGGTATGATGGACATACTCCTATAGATAAGCTTAGCATAAAGATCAAGTCATTTCAATAGTTCATTTCCTATAAGCTTTCTAATACATAGTAACCTAATTCCTTCGACCATGAGATCATGCTAATCACCATCATCGGAAGGATACTTTGATGACATCAAAAGCCACACCGTAACTGGGTGGCTATAAAGGTGGCATTGAGTGTTCGGAAAGTTTGTGTTGAGGCACATGGATCAAGAGTGGGATTTGTCCATCCATATGATGGATAGATATAATATGGGCCCTCTCGGTGGAATGTCATCCAATTGGCTTGCAAGCATGTGACTGGCTCACAAGGTATCACATATCACGGGAACGAGAAAAGAGTACTTATCGGTAACGAGGTTGAACTAGGTATGCAGAGATACCCACGATCAAAACCTCGAATGAGTAAACTATCGTGAGACAAAGGGAAATTGGTATCGTATGTAAGTGGTTCATTCGATCGCAAAGTAATCGTAGAAATATGTGGGAGCCATATGAATTTCTAGATTCCTCTATTGGTTATTGATCGGAAAAGTGTCTCGGTCATGTCCGCATAATTCACGAACCGTAGGGAGACACACTTAAGGATTCGATGTTGTTTAGTAGATATGGAATGTTAGTAGGGATACCGAATGTTGTTCGGAGTCTCGGATGGGATCCGGGATATCACGAGGATATCCGGAATGGTTCGGAGAATAAGATTCATATAAGGAAAGTCCGATTCCGGAGTTCGGGAAAGATTCTGATGTTTTCATCGGAGAGGTTCTAGAAGGGTCTAGAAGGTTCACCGGTCCGGAAGGGGAATGGTCCATGAATGTGTCATGGGTAAATGGAATTATTGGATCATATCTTAGGTCACTTGGTGTGGACATTTGCAAGAGAGAATTAAAACTCTAAATTGAAAGTCAAACGGGAAGTTTGAAAAGTCAAACTGGAACAATGATTTCCTAGTGGAAGAAGGAAAGAGTCCTTCTCTCAATCCAACTAGGGTTTGGGTTTGGGTTTGGGTTTGGATTCAAACCCACCCCTCCCAAGGCTGCCCCCCTCTCATAAATAGAGGGGGAGGGCTACCCCAAACACACAAGCCCTAACCCTCCCACACCCAAGCCGCCGTCGGCGCTAGCCGCCGCCGACACCTCCTCCTCCTCCCGGTCTTCTAAACCCTAGATCACCAGGAAACCCTAGATCCACCATAACTCGCACCGGCTTAGGCGAAGCCCTGCGGGGTCTTCTCTCCACCTCCGACACCACGCCGTCGTGCTGCCGGAATCGCGAGGGGACAACAACAACCTCCGCTGCCTGCTGGAACAAGGGAGAGGAAGGTCTTCATCGAGTACCGAACGTGTGACCGACTATGAAAGTGCTGCCGAAACGCAGCGCCGAAAGGATCATCTATGCGATATTGAGATCAGCAAGTGTACGACTACATCACCCACCAGAATCTGCTCTCATTAACCTCTTTGGAATCTTCAAGGGTGAGTACTCTAATCGACTCGTTGCTACAATCTCGTAGATAGATCTTGTCTTGTTGTTTGCATGCGGTAGAATTTTTTTGTTTTCCATGCTACGAACCCCTACATATTTACCAATAAATTCATAACAGTAGCTTTGTAACTCCAAAAAGGTTGATTGCAATTTATACAGAAAGGTATTTTCAGTACCTAACATTTTCCCTTGGAATCATATCAAAATATCTTAAAGATTTAATCTGGTGAAAAAGACAAAAACCATCCAGTACTGCCTTTGGGAATTTTCTGAGGGAAATCTGGTAAATACTTTGGGGTGATTCGAACTCCCCTTGATTCAATCCATCAAATACTACCTAATAATCCAAGTAAATAATTTTTGGAACTGGAGAACAATTCTAGTGAATTATTTCCTAAAACTAGTGTTTTAATCACTAGAAAACACTTTATAAATCAATGGAAATTGATAAAATAGTGAAACCACTTTTGTTGGTTGCAATTTAGCAATACCTATCTGTGGGTATCATGTTGCACTTTGATATCATACAAAACTTGGCCTTGTTCAAAAACCCCTTATCTAGGTAGCTTTGGACTATAAATCTTAACTAGAAAATCCACAAATGCAATCAAGGCCATTTCGTTGTATCCAAAGCAAAATCTCCAATCCTTAGTGATCCATAAACTGGTTTTATCAATTTATGTATGAGTTGATGTTTGTATGCATTGTATTGATTATGGTGTTGTTTGCTTACATGTATGCTCGATAACGGTGATAGTTGCGAATTGTGAGACGCCGAGCATAAGGAAGCATCGGGTTATCCCATTATTATTATTGGTATTCTGGTATTCTAAAGAAGTCACGAGACATCTCGTTGGTCACAGGCAAGCCACCTTCTTGCTCATAAGCCTTATCATACCGTCTTACTTCCGCATGTTTATCTACTGTTTACGAAACTGCATTGTTTTACTTATGATGATTTTTGTATCTGGTAGTGGCTTGGCCCCTCCTGCTAATACCATTTGCACTACTAAGTGCAACCCCTTTTATGACACCTACTTGCCCTAGTATGGTTGTCACATCCCAAAATTTTCCAAATTTTGACATGTGAAAAATAAATAATCAAAAGAATTAATTGTTGAAATTATGGGTGAAAAAAAACTTTTTGTTTCAAAATGGAAACATCAAAACCCTTCTTGAACAAACTTTGAATAAAATAGAATCCAACAAAATTCAAATCAAGTGAAATGCATTCATCCATGAATATATCTGAAATTTAAACACTTGGAAAAGTTAAACCAAAACCCTAAAACCATAATGGAAATAAATCATTTCCAAGATCTCTCTAAGACTATGGATTTGATCCATATAAAATTCAGCAACAAACATTTATAAATGATCAAAAATGACAAACAAAAATATTATAAAACCAAAGAAATTGGTTTCATTTAATATGGAGCCATGGATAAAAACTTATGAATTTAATAAGTTAAAAGGAAAATAATTTCTAAAGCTAATAAAGCTCCTATCTAAAATCCATACTAAATTATGAGCAAAATAATCCTAAAGAGATTTAAAAGGATAAACAAATATTAAATAAAATTATACAAATTGGAATCACCAATTTTGGATCTATAAATAAAAATATATGGATTTTATAAGATAAAGAAAGAAATAAATAAACAAGGAATAATTAAAAGCCAAATTAAATCTTGGCCAAATTCATAAATAAAATAAAGTTATTGAATAATAAAGGAATAAAGATTATTCAATTAAAATTTTATGGAATTTAACTAAATTCAATTATATTTAAATGGAGAAAAATCCCTAAAGTAAATGATTAATTAAATCATGAGTAAATAAAAATTGATAATAGTCAAAGTGGATTAAAAATATATCTAATTAACTTAAAAGGAATAAAAGATATATTTAAATAAAATTCATATGGGATTAAAACCATATTTGATTTTATTTGAATAAAGACAAATGCTAAATTTAAATAAACATTAACTCATATTAAAATATTTTAAATAATTCAGAGTGAATTATTTGCACTAATGAATAAATAAAACCTAATGAAAAGGGTTTGGTAAAAATTGGAATTCAAAATACAAGTTTGAAAATATATTTAAAATCTTATTTTAATAAAGAAAATTGTCTATTTTAAATAGATAATAAACCATAAAAAATGTAAGAAAATATTCAAAAATGGATTCTGAAATACATTCTTAAAACAATATTAAAACATACTGAAAGTTGGGAAAAGTATGAATTAAAACAAGTGTTTGAATCATTTAAATAAATTCAAAACAGAAATCAGAAATAGAAAAAGAAAAAGAAAACTGAAGAAGAAAAAATAAAAAAGAAGCTGCCCAGCCCAGCTAGCCCAACAGGCCCAGCGTAGCCCCCTCCCTCTCTCCTTCCCCGAACCATTTTCTTTCACTCACAAACGAACACGCGCATTCACTGACGTGTCGAACCCATGCATACCCTCTATGTCTTGCTGACAGACAGACCCCACAGCCAGGTCGTCGTCTCCGCCCCGCAGAACCGTTCTTCCCAAAATTCCGTCGGCGTTTCCTGCCTTGATTCGCGTCGTTAATTCACATCAATGCCGCGATAATTACTCGCCGTGACCACGCCATCTTAAGCGCCCACGTCCCCTCTTCCCTTTCCCTCACTCGCTGCTCCCTCTCTGCCCCCAGGCTGTCCCAATTCATCCTCGCATCGCCACTGCTCCGACACACTCCGACGGCAATTCCGGTGAGTACACGCCTCCCCATGCCCTCTGCTGCTCTCTGACGTTCTTCCCTTGCTTGCGTGATTCTTCTCATACGTCTGCTTCCTCTGCTCATGGCCTAGATAGTCGCCTCCATCAAGCACTGTAGGTTCCTGACGCCGTCAGCGACTCCGGCGACCATCCCGTGTAAACCCTGAACACCCTCTCCCCTCTGGTTGACCCACGCATACTCTCCTCACTTGCGCGCGTCTAACGCAACCTTCATAATTGTATCCCCGTGCCGTATAGCCTCGCCATCGACGATGCGGAGCTCGCCCGTCGCCAGGACCATCTCCGGTGAGCGATTCACGACATCCTCGTGCGCCCCTTCATCCACTGCAACCATGTTGAGCATCAGCAACGCACTGCGAACACTGTGAGCTACTCCTCCCTCTCCCTCGCCTCCTGTAGTCACCGGTACACCACTGCCCGACCGCGCCGCCGCCACTCGCCGTCGCTAGCACCGCCCAATCTTGACCATCTCGCCTCTGACCGTTAGATCTCGATCGAGTGGCTGCGTTAGAATCACTTAAAACAAAAGGGTACACTAGATCAGAGCCGCACGATTTCCTTTAGATCCAACGATCCATGCTACTCGATCCGTACGAATCGGTATCGGCCAATGAGAACATGACACGTAGCCAGCTTTTGTTTTAAATAAACAGAAACATTTCTATTAGATGTTTAGATTTGAAAAATTCATAACTTTTAATCCACACGTCCAAATTTTGCAAATTTTATATCATTGGAATCAGGAAAAGGAAACCTTTGCAACCATGCCCTTTTTTTAGTGTTTTTATTCTGTAAAAGTAGTTGTTTTTGCAGAAACATTTCTGGGCATATTTTGGTTATAAAATTATTCTAAAAATGATTTTAGTGTAAAATCTTTTACAAATGATTTGTTTTGAACCTACTGACCATAAAAACCAACTTTTTTATTTAAAAATATATTTTTTGACCCTAAGGAATTATTCCTTTGAATAAAAAGCTTTTCTAGTGAAATAAAAATGGTGCTTGATTTAAAAATGATTTTTGAGTGAACCTTTTGGAAATGGATTTGTTTTAAACACTTTGACCATAAACACTAACATTTGTGTTTATAAATATATTTGGCTAAACACTAAAAAATATTACTTTGATTTAAATCCTTTCTAACAAAACAAAAATGATTTAAATGCCCCATTTTCACTAACTTTATTTTAAATAATTTTTCCACATTTATAAATGACCAATAGGTATTTTAAAATGTTTATAGACTTAGTAGAAACCACTTTTCCAATAAAACAATCTTTTTCATGCTTGCATGCATTGTTTTGTTTTCTTTATTCTATGTGATGAATTGCTTGAATGCTAGATTGAATTGGTGCCTTGATTGAATTGTAGTGAACTTTGAAGAGTGTGACAATTGCAAGATCAAGGAGTGAACCTATATTCTCTACTAAAAAGGCAAGTGGTGCTTCATACATTTTTTCCTAATATTTTGAATATGCATTAGTGATATTTCTAAGTAGGACTTGCATGGAATTTTTACTAAGTATGCTATTCCATGGGAAATCCTAGTAGATGATGCCTTAGTAGAATTTTCCCTAAGTTAAGATTCCAACTACTATCATGCTTAGCCTAGCTAGTAGAAAACAAGGGTGGATTATATTCATGCTATGAAATATTTCTAAGTCTATGACTTGTGTTTTGTTTAATAAAACAACTATGTGAATGAATCACTTGGGTGGAATGGAATGAAAGGTTTGTATTGAGTGGTTACACAAGTCCACTATACTAGGGAAAACTCGGGTATCACCAAGTCCAGTATACTGGGGAAAACTTGGTATCACACTTGTGGAAAGCCACCCAGGAACAAAGAGATTTGAGATGTCAAATGTTGAGAAGCTTCAAGTGCAGCCACATGGCAATATGGGCTCTGCCTGGATCATATAGGTTGCAATAACTTAGCCAGATGGACAGTTGGTGGTAGGGGTGATAGGTTTGGAGCGCGTCCATTTTGGTCTAAGGGTAGTTGGTGGTAGGGGTGATAGGTGGGGAAAGTGCACCACCTCTCGAGAGAGTAAAATCTAAGTACTTAGCCGTGTCCCCGACAATGGACAATTTGAGCATCAAGAAATGGAAGCTATCAAGGATCTCCTCATTCCAATTTCTAAGTTAAAAGCTTGTGGTTGAACAAGGGTTAAATGTTAACCAATTTTATTGGTTGTTCCTTGGGTGATTTGACAAACAAAAACTTAGTTTTTTCAACTTATAAGGAAAACATATTTTGAGCAAAGCAAGTCTAAGTTCCACTTAGCCAAATGCATATAGATGATAGATACCACTTTTATACTATAGTATCACTTGCCAATACAATTCAAATGTGTTGACCCTTGTGGCTGTAACTTATTATGTTGCAGGTTTTGTTTGATGTTAGTGAAGTGTGTTGAATAGGATTACAAGTCTACAACCAACATGATTGCCTGTGGCACTTTGAAGATGAAGGACTCCATGCTATATAGTTATTTCTGCTGCATTATAATGAGATATCCAAATGAGCTATGTAAGATGTAATGACCTATTTTATTCCTGGTTATAAAATTGTATTATGACCCTTGTTTCTTGATATTACATCTTAAACTATGGATGCTAGCTATTGATCCAGGGACTAGCATTGTAAACACAGGGATCTCTACCTTATCAGGTTAGGACCTCTACAATGGTAGATGGTGTCTTAACACCATAAACCCTTGGAAACACTGTTTTAGCCAAAGCGAAACTGTTGGATGGGAAGACCCCGGAAAAAGGCTTACAAAAATGTTTTAAGACAGAAACCTTGGTGAGGCTTGGCCTACCAAGTTGATTGGAAAATGAGAAATGTTTTGGTTTTACAAATTGGTTGGCGAGTGATGGAGGAAAAATGTTTACGAAAACACATTGGGCTGTACAGTTTACTATGCTAGAACAATTAACCCGTGCAACCACATTACTCCAGAATGGGACGGGGCTAGGCTGGAAGTTTGTCTAATCTGGCATAGGTGCCTCACACTACTATAGGGGCGGACAATCCCCGGAGGGTGGGCCTTCTCTGTCAAACGGTCAATGCATAGCATCGACCGGGAGAAGGAACAAAGGGTCTGCGGGACTCCACGCGATACTATGAGCCCCTCATTGAAAGCGCAGACCCGTCGAGGTGCAAAACGCGCTTCGGTTGGCTAGTTACTATATAGGGCATCCCGGTTTTGAGGGGATTAACCTCATAGGGTTGGCACTTATATCGGAAAGGGCATCCAGAAGGTCTTGACCGGTTATTCAACCCACGATCAGTGTAGATCAGGGACGGGTAATCGGATGGTGTGGGTAAAGTGTACAACCTCTATAGAGTGTAAATCTATTCGAATAGACGAGTCCTCGGTCATGGACGGTTGTGCTGGTGGCTATACGGCGGGTGATGGTTTTGATTTCAAAAAGGACTTCAAAAAAGCAATGATTGGAAAAAGGTTTTGACCATGAGATGGTCGGAAGAAGGAGGAAGGAGTTTGGTCATGAGATGACAGGGAAGGAAAAACAAATGGGTGACCCAAATCCTAATGTTTTCTAAAAACTTTGCAAAAAGGTCTCCAAATTGTTTTACAAAAGTTTTTCAACAAAGATATAAAGATATGATATATCTACAAGAGAAACTAATTTATAAAAGAACCTCTTATGGAGCCATCCTACTACAGCCATATTGCATATCCTTTATTATCGTTTTCTTAAGGTGGTTTGCGAGTACATTCAAAGTAGTCACTGGCATTGTCCCTGGCTATTTACTTGGCCAGAATTTCAGATGATCGAGAGAAACGATGGAGTTGCTAACGTCTATGCGAGCTAGGCCATCTTCCTAGTCAGTCGCATGTAGGTTAAGGCATGAAATGGGCTCTACGATTGAAGACTTCCGCTATTGTTGTTGTATTCGCCATAATGGCAACCCTTTAAGTTATGTAAATTGTTACTGTATGGATGATGTAATGATTCTGGTCGGTTATGCTCACGGCTCACTTATCATGGGAATGTGATTTGTATGCATAACGGTTATTTTCAGACCATAAATCCGGGGTGCCGCACTTCTAAGGTTGTAGATGTGCTTTTGCTACTAGGGAGAAAACACAATCCTTTGTCCAAGGGAAATTGTATTGTTTACTTTACACACTTTGTTTAATGCAATTATCTGTTGCTTGCAACTTAATACTAGAAGGGGTTCGGATGATAACCTGAAGGTGGATTATTATTCATAGATGTAGTTGGATTACGGTCTATGTATTATGTTGTAATGCCCAAACAAATCTTGTAGAGATAAAGGTGTCTAGTATATGCATTGTTATGCATTCTCAATATGTCAATTTCCCCGCTATAATTTGTTCACCCAGCATGTTATTTATCTTATGGAGAACACCTCTAGTGAACTGTGGACCCCGGTCCATTCCTTACCATTGATATACCATCTACTGTTTACCATTTATTGTTTACTTAGTACAAGCAATTGCTATCTTCCACACTATAGGTTTAATCCTTTGTTTTTAGCAAACCAGTGAGATTGGCAACCTCACTGTAAGTTGGGACAAAGTATTGTGTTTGTGTTGTGCAGGTTCCAAGTTGCTAGCAACATCTTGGATTTGTTTCCTTACTCCTACTGGTTCGATAACCTTGGTTTCATAACTGAGGGAAACTTGTTGATGTGCTCATCATACCTTCCTCTTGCGGTTCCCAACGAGCTCTACATATCTGAGCCATCACCCCTTCCTTTCCCAAGGATGGCAAGGAAACATATGATGGCTCAGTATCTAGAGGATCAACGAGAAGAATAAGAGCTATTCCTAAAGAAGCTATAAGAAGCACATGTATGGAACACTGAAGAAGTAAGTGTACAGGAGACAGGGGAACCAACAAAGGAAGACATCGTAACCATGTTTGCTCACTGCAACGTGATTGAGCTAGATACTGAAGCTTCGTAGTTCGTCGAAGGTAAGGTAAAAGCTAAAGAAGTTGGTAAGCCTATTCTCCCTTATACTTTAAGAGGAACTTCCTACTATGGCCTCTGTGACATAGGGACGGATGTTAACGTGATTCCTTTTAACTTTTATTTACGAATTAAAAATGAACTAGCACCTGCTGAACTAGAGGATACAGACATGACTATAATTCTTGCGCATAAAACACTTAGAGTCCCTATGGGAATAATTAGAGATGTTCCAATTTATGTTGTACCATACAAATATATCATTGATTTTGTGTTAATTTATATGCCTACCGATGTTAATTTTACCATCATTTTTGGAAGAACTTTTCTAAATGTTGTAGGAGCAAACATAGATTGCAAGAGACAAACTGTGTATCTCAAGTTTGGTGAAGAGAAAATGGATTTTCATTACTCCAAATTTGACCATAAGCCATCTATTGAAGAACTAGATGATGATGAGTATGAACATGAGGAAGAATGTAATATTGTCAATTTGGACTCAGTAGTTATTGATACTCCTGATGATGATTTAGCAAGAAGCTTAGTCAATAATAATAATATCCTCTATGACATAGAGAACACTGAAATGGATGATTATCTTGATTCCACACCCGATGTGGACACCGAGATTAATCAAGAATATGAAGAACCTATAAGAAAGGGAGATGAGGCTCCTCCCCCTCCTATCATCAAAACTTTACCAAAGGAATTAAACTACAAGTTTCTTGATGATACCAATAGATTCTCGGTTATTATAAGTTCTAACCTTGCAAAAAAAGTTGAGGAGAATTTAATGAAAGTTCTCTAGATGCATAGAAATTCTCTTGGGTATTCGATGAGTGACTTGAAGGGGATCATTCCTTTGATAGCCACCCATAGGATATTCATGGAGGAAGGAGCTCAACTGGTCGCAGACTTTCAGTGATGACTCAAACCTCACATGAAAGAGGAGGTATGAAAAGAAATAATATGTTTGTTAGATGCAGGAATAATCTTTCATGTACAAGAGAGTTAATGGGTAAGTCCTGTCCATTGTGTTCCTGAGAAAGGTGGATTTACTATTGTCAAAAACGAACATAATGAGATGGTACCTAAGAGGACTTTGTTTTGGACACAGGGTGTGCATTGACTATAGAAAAAATAGTAACAAAACCAGAAAAGATCATTATACACTGATGTTTATAGATCAAACTTTAGAGAGTCTAGCTATGCATTCTCATTTTTTTTATTTAGACGGCTATTCTGGATTTTCTAAAATTATTGTTCATCCTGATGATCAACTTAAGACTACTTTTATCTGTCCATACGGACTTTGTGCTTAATTATTGCCGTATGCCTTTCGGTCTTTGCAATACTCCTGCTACTTTCTAGATATGTATGACTGCTATATTTGCTGATTATTTTAAAAGTATTATGGAAATTTTTATGGATGATTTTTTTGTTTATGGAACTTCCTTTAATCATTGTCTCCATAATCTTCATAAAGATTTGTAGATATGTGAAGACACTAACCTAGTATTGAACTGGGAGAAATGCCATTTTATGGTTCAAGAAGGTATAATACTTGTCCACAAAATATCACCTAAGGGTATAGAAGTTGACAAAGAAAAGATTGAAGCTATAGAAAGACTTCGTCCTCCTCGAGATGTGAAGGGTATAAGGAGTTTCCTAGACCATGATGGATTTTATAGAAGATTTATTAAAAACTTTTCAAAATAGCTAGACCTTTAACTAATCTTCTTCAGAAAGGGATTATCTTCAATTTTTATAATAGATGTCTAAACGGCTTCAACATATTAAAACAAGCTCTCATCAAAGCTCCCATTATTAAACCACCTAATTGGAGGAAACACTTTGAGTTATTCTGTGAGGCTAGCCCCGAAGCTGTGGGAGAAATTCTTTTCCAATATGATGGTTATGATCTCAATATCATTCATGATGCTAGACAAACCCTAAATCGGACACAAAATAATTACCCCATGATAGAAAAGGAATTTTTCGCTGTAGTTTTATTCCATGATAAATTTAGATCTTATATAAATAACTCAAAAGTGAGAGTACATACCGATCGTATTGGACTAAAGGAAATCCTAGAAAGGACTGACGTTAAGCCAAGGATTATTCGTTGGACTCTACTTTTGCAAGAATTTGATTTGCAGATTCTATAAACAAAAGAGGAGATAGAGAAGATACACGTGGACGTTCATTCATGTACATACCCATGGGAACAACATTGCTCAAAAGAAAATTCTCAAATTCTCTTTGCAATCGTATTAGTGATCTTCTTCAACCCACTTTGTTCAAAGGGAAAAAGAAAAAGAAAATGCAGAAAGGAGAAGGTACTCATTTGAAATCATTCTCTCTAGAAAATTCAGGTATGTGAAATCTAAAATTATCTTTGTTCTGGACAACTTTCTATTATTTGTTTTTGCATTTCTGTTTTCCTCGCTTTTCTTAATTCGCTGCCGGTCTTGTGAAGTCGGTACATGCGAGTATTACGGCCGCACCTGCATGTACCACTAATCGTTAAGCAGGCGGTACCCATGTACCAGTTTCTATCATTTTGGTATGACCACCCGGTACGGGCGCATTCGCCCGTACCACTGATCGTTATCGATACGGTATTGCATCACCTAACTTCTATTCGATTTGATTGTGTCCAAAAAAACTGAAGTCGGTAAAAGTCGATACGTATGTACAGTACGTGCGGGAACCGCCCATACTACTGAGTTGGTTGGCTAGTTACCGCCTTCGAGGATGTGTATGCCTAGGAACAATCCGGAACGGGCGCGCCGTACGTGCGTCCGCCCTTACCGGGTGGTCGTTATGGCCACAATTTCTTCTTTTTTATTTATCTCTTTCCATATTTGTTGGGATTTTTTCTTGGCCGACCCTTTTTCTTCCTGTACGTATTTTTCCTACCTCTGACCCTTAATAAGCCTCCGTAGAGGTCTTTCTTCCTCTTATATCAACAAATTCAATCTACCTGATGCACTACCCTATTCAAGGCAAGGGCAAGCCTCTAAACCTCATATCTCCTTCATGGGATAGCTTCTAGACTTCCTCCATTGAAGCCGATGACCGTGAGGACCAAGGTTTGATCCCTAAGAACAAGCGGTATGGCTATGACTCCAATCATGAATCAGAAGATGAAGAGTACGAGATCTTCATGCAGCAAACAAAGAGGGGGTGGCAGCAGCCGCCCTACTCGGCTATGGTGAGGCCCGAGGACGAAGAGCAAGCTAAAAATCCCCATGGAAAGGGCTGCACGGAGTCACTCAAGCTCATCTCCGTCGACTATTCTTCGCCAAAGCGTAAGAAGTCTAACCATCCTGATGCAGGAACTTACAAGGAGACCACAAAGCACACTTTTCAACAAGAAAGAAGGTCACCATGAATGCACGTATGAGCGTGAAGCCCTAAGAGGACTAAGGGTTCAACCTCCTAGATGTGCCTGTTCGTGCGCATGTCTCAGACACTGAACGCCGCCTTTGTAATTTGGAGACATTTCAGAAAGAAGAACTCTTCCATAAGGAGATTGTGCGCAAGCATCTCTTAGATCTTGAAGGAAAAAAGGAACTCAATGACACAATAAATAAAGTCGCTGACGGGATGTTGCTCTTGAATTCGGATCTGTAGTAGTGTCTGCGTCGCATATCTTCTCTAGAGGAAACAAACAAGAAACTTTGAGCTACAATATCAAATAAACGCAAGACCTCTGTAGACTAAATTGTGTGCCACGATATCAAATAAACGCAAGGAATTATTTGATCCACACGGTTTTATTCCAAGCTTGGGAGATCTGTAAGAGTCTTGTAATCTATCTTACAACTTTTAGCATGTTTACTTTTCTTCATGCAATTAGACTTTAATTCAACAATTTGCATTAGTTGCATCAACTTCAAGTTCCCTTTGTTCAATAGATGATTTATATCCATTGGGTTGTGATACATTATGATATTTCAAGTATGTTATGATTCATGATTATTATATTAGATGATTGATCTAGGTTGAGTGTTATGATACTTGTATAGCTGTCATGATTTTAGGGACTTCCACACCAATAAGAGTATTGATTAGGCCATGAGAAGAAGAATTCTGGTAGCATATTATAATTAAGAGTTTTCTTTTCAGCCATCAAAGTAGTGAGCATGATCAAATAGTAGTACTAAAAAAAGAAAAGAAGAAAATAATAAATATGTATGCATAGATAGACAAAATTCGAAAGAAGCAAAAATAGAGATCAACTATCAAAAGAATCAAGAGTAGAAGAAAAGAAGAATGATCATGAATATTCATTACTACACGTGCTCGATACTTTTAAACTCAATGATTATACGATATGTTAAATCACTAGGGGCTTCTTATAATTTTATTAATACTAGAGAAGCTTTGGAAGACTCTAATCCATGTGATGTGTAGGGGTATAATAATACCCCCGGCGCATCTTTACATCCGATGTTGTATTCATGTTTCAAATTTTGCCTTAGTTATTGTATTGACTCGTGTCTCATGAACATGATGATCTTGTCCATAAGACACCATCTTGCTCGGGGATAAGCAAGAGCCTAGCTTGGGGGAGTTTATGAGTCCAAAATTGAAGCATATTTATCTTTTGTTTTTGCATAAATATAGTAGCGATCTTTGTATTTCACTTTGTTCACGCGCACCTTTTTGTCTTTATTTCAACGGGATCCCGAATCATTAAGTATATTATGAACATACCAATTAGAGTTGTCATATTATGCTATAATATGATATTTTTAAGGGAAAAAGTCATTTTTTGAATTTACCTTCGCACCTAGGAAAATACCAAACGAGGGGAGGCAACCAGTGCCGATAACGACCAGCGGTATGAGTGGATCCCTCCTGTACCGTCCTCCCATACGAGGTGCCATTGGGTTTGCCTCGTCAAAAACTTTCTCCTGGCGAAGATGATAGTAGGATCCAACATTCACAGCCACCAGAAACCACGAAAAACCACATCTGAAAGGGATCTGAAGGAGGAACATGGTTGGGGAGAAATCCCTATTGATCCACGGATCATTTGAGGACAAAGCATCATCCCCTTTATCATCAACCACTGCATCTACATCAACACCATTACCCCCATCCTTTATCTATTAGATCTTGTTGTAATTATAGATTCAATTGTGGTTTGCAATAGATCTATTTCAGTACTTTTATCCATCCATTTCATTATGATGATGTTGTTGATTGCTTCCACATGTGAGTAGTTCCTTTTTTCTTGGGGAGATGGAGAAACCGTAGCACAATTATAAATTTCCAATAAATATGATCTATTCTTGTGTCCATATGACTTGCCGGTCTTTGATTGATTTATGATTTGTATTTGATCTCTCTCTTTAGTTGGTATGTGAAAGTCGACCACATACCATTTTCCCTTGGGACTAAAGGCAGGGAGAAATCCTTTGGACGTGCTTTGGGATCGTACCCGGAATGGGCCCATGACAGACTGGCGTCGTCTTGTGAACTACATGGTCAACAAAGGAATAAATAGGGACTCCCTAAGCTAATTACGATATCCACGGGGAAACCCTTAATTGCGGTGGTCTATGTGGGTGACTTCTCTCAGGCATCGTAGTGGTTATTTAGAGGTTACCTCACTCTTGTCTTAACAAAGTGGCTTCCTACGAGCCTTGTAGTGAACATCTTATTATGGAGCTCTCTTCAGGCATTTCATGACAAAAGAAGTATATTATCTTAAATTATTAATAATGACAACACCATGCTAGAGGAGTATCCTACATCCCCGAGAATGTTTAATCCCTAATGCATTCCACCATGCTTTCAAATGATCTTGTTACTTGCTTTCCTTTAATTTTTTAATTAATTTTGTGCACACAACCAAAAACCTTTCAAACACTCTTTACTTGAGATCAAAGGCAACTTACAACTATCGTTTGGTAGATAGTGATGAGGGGCATAAAGACCATTACCAATAGCTCTTTGTGGGTTCGATATCTTTACTTCGAAACTAGCTATAATTGATCTATGAACGTGTAGTTATCACCCCCATGGTCGTGGTGCCGCTGCGTAGGCGCGAAGATCGCGTCGCCAAAGAAATTGCCACTGCAGGCCAGTAGAACCGTGCGGCCCTTGCCAACGGCAAGGCGGTGCAGGCCAATAGCTGCATCGTCCTCACGAAGGCGCACCGTCGTGTGCTCTAGCTACACAAGTTCTGCCCAGAGATGCCTGCGCGATATGAACGAACGACAAACCCGTGCGAGTTATTGCAGCTCTACACCATGGGCATCGAGGCCGCGGGAGGCGAAGACTACATCATGGAAAATTGGCTTCCACTTTGCCTTAAGGAGATGACCAGCACGTGGATGATGAACCTTCCAGAGGAATCCATCGACTCGTGCACCGATCTCAGATCCCTCTTCATCACGAAATTCAAGGGAAGCTATGTACGCCCGCTCACATACATCGACCTCCTCCAGGTGCACCAGCAACCTGGAGAGACCCTCTTCAAGTTCCTGCAGAGATTCATCTGAGTCCGCAACAACATCCCAAAGATCTCGAACTCCAACGTCATCAGCACCTTCTCTGAAGGCGTCAGAGACGTCAAGATGAGAGAAAAGATCGGCATCTGGGGCGAGAACCTCACCACGGCTGCCGAGCTCTTTGTCATGGCTGAGAAGTGCACCAAGGCGGATGTAGGACGGATGTTTGGCCTTGCTGAAGCAGAGACCACCCCAAGTCCTTGATCTCATCCAAGGTCAAGGACAAGGACTCCAAGCACAAGACCGTCGTTATCCTAGCCGTTGAGCCAGACCGGAAGAGTCCTCACGAAGAGCACGGTGAAGGGGACAAGGAAGACAACACATACTATCACTTCCACAAGAGGAACGGGCACCCCACCAAAGACTGCTATGAGCTCAAGAAGCTCTACGACATGCGTAACATCTAGAGAAGGGGAAGACCCGATGGCGAGTGCGACGGTGCAAGGGGTGTCCACCATGGAGGCCAGCGCTGGAACAACAACTCCGAAGGCCGCAACACACCGCATATGGGCCATCGGGCCAACGTCATGCAGCAGCACCCACCGCGGCCGGAGAAGGCTCGTGCCGAGAATCCTGGGGGTACTAGGCGCCACAAGGAGATGTCGCTTGCATCCTTGGTGGTTCCCAGGCCCCGGTATCCAACCGACACTTCAAGCTTCTCACTCGCGAGGTCGCCGCCGCCAGGCTAGGAGTTCTGTCCCTGAAGCTCAAGTGGTCCCAATACCCCATCACCTTTGATGTTCGTGACCACCCCTTCTCCACCAGGCATGTGGGAACTCTCCCCATGATCTGCAAGTCCACCATCAACAACATCATAGTGGCAAAGACACTCATCAAAAGAGGCGCCATCCTAAACGTAATCTCCACCGATACGTTCGCCCAGCTGTAGGTGCCCTACGAGAGGCTGTTGCTGACCATGCCATTCTCCGGAGTGACAAATGGAACCACCATAACCATCAGGCAGGTGCGCCTCTCCATCACGTTTGGGACGTGTGAAAACTACCGCACCGAGCTCCCATAAACCATCATCCTCGGCTACCCTGTGTTAGCCAAGTTCATGGAGGAAACTCACCACACCTACAACAAACTCAAGATGCCCGAAGGTAACGGTGAAACCATCACGGTCCGTTGTGACAAAGTGGAGTCCCTGCGCTCCCTGGAGCACGCCTACAAAGTAGCAGCCACCGCTTACCCCGAGAACCTATATTACATCGGGGGCTCCACTAGGAGGAGGAAGATGGAGGCCTAGGAAAACGCCCTGTTCAACAGGGCAGCCGCCGTACCACGTACGATTGATGGCTGTGAAGCCATCCATGTTGGCATTTAAACTAGATATTATTCATATTTTTGAGGAAATATCTCTCTAAATCCTACCACTAATGCCTAATGATCAAAGGGGTATGCAATCCTGTCTTTCTATTTTCCCTACGCAGATAATGATGTTTGATGATGGGAATCACAACATTAAAGTCAAAGATACGAAATTTCCAACAACCCAAAGAAACCTGGAGCCATGAAGTGGAGGCAGTGCCTTTAACGACCAACTATACGGCGGGAATTTTATTCTGGCCGTATAGTTGGCACCGACATCTCCAGGTCAAATAGAAAAACTTTCGTGAAGGGACCCCTATAAAAAGAGGCTTCAACCAACGAGAAAACATCTCTTCTTTTCAATCTCAACTCTCCCTGCCAGCAGAAGCTACCACACTGGAAGAATAGATATAGATCTAATCTCCAAACCCATCTCCGCCACCATAGCCATATTCCTCCACTTGTAATAGTAGATCTCATCTCTGATTGGCGACATTGTAAGACTATTATTATCAATCTCATGATTTCCATTAGAATGTTTATTATTGTTGATTTCATCTCTATGTTGGAGTATTTCTCCTTGGGCTAAGGGCTTCGTCCTAGCCATGTAGCTTTTGTGCATGTTATTTATCATAGATGGGATCATGTATTAGTTTGTATGACATGATGATTATTTTACCCTCTCTTGCCTCAATCTAAGGACCTGTCAGGTACTTAAGATCCCAAGGATTGTTCTAGGTATAGGAAGTGTGAGTAATGACTGATATGCAAGCTGGGAACCCTAGTGACAGAAGGGGTATTACAGCTCTATGTGAGGGATTTACTTGGCATTAACGGTGACATCACTATGCATATCATTAGTTCTCTTTCTTATATGGATGAGACTAGTAGGCTATTCCTATAAGCGGTTGCGGAGGCAATAGAAATTATGGATGCACTTCCCACATATAATTATCTTGCTCTAACAATTACATGCATACTTTATTATTATCTTTTATTCCCATGAGATGTTTTGCATAGCTACTGGTGAGACCGTAAGCCCCAGGCCCTATCTCTCCATCATCATCAACAACAAAAAGATCGAAAACTCTTGGTCCGGTGAAAATACAAAAATAATTCTAAAACTCCCGAATGTCCGTCTAAGTAACCTTACTGCGCTTTCTGCTTTCCGAGGATTCGATAACCTAGGTCTACTAGGGAAAAAGATCTATACTAGATCCGTAATCTGGATCGAAGGTATCAACCCTTTTTTTGGCACTGTTGGCAGGGAAGCAATAGCTACCCTGGTGAGGTTAGTAGGAACCTTGCTAGTTTTAATTCTTGTTTTTAATTTTATTAGTTTTCTTTTAGTCTTTATTTGAAAAACCAAAAAAATTGTCAAGTCTTTTAATTCTTGTTATTACTATTATAATTTTTTATTTAAGAAAATCCAAAAAAATAGGAAATATGGATGAAAAGAAGCTTGGGGAGTTTGCAACTCCCAACAATGATTATTTGCGTACTCCTACTATCCAGCCAACTGCCGAGAACTATGAAATTAAGCCCCATTATTTAAGTTTGGTTCAACAAAATCAATTTGGAGGCTCTGCTATTGAGGACACACATATGCACTTGAATACTTTCACTAAAATATGTGATATGATGCACATTAAAGAGGTTGACTCCGACGCGATCAAGTTGTGCTTATTTCCTTTCTCTCTTAGAGTAAGAGCAAAATAATGGTTGCTATCTTTGCCTAGAAATACTATTGCATCATGGGTGGATTGTACTTCTTTATTTATGACTAAATTATTTCCACCTGCAAAGACTATGCAACTAAGATCTAATATTACTGGTTTTAGAAAGGAAGAGCATGAGACATTAGCGCTTGCATGGGAGAGAATGAAAGAATGCATGAGAAACTGTCCCAGCCATGGGATGGAAGATTAGTTAGTTCTCCATTTATTTTATAATGCTCTGAACCCTGTATCTAAGTATATGCTTGATACTGCAGCTAGTGGAACATTTATGGGCAAAAAAATTACCGAAGCAAAGCAGCTGCTAGACGGTATGCAAGACAACCATGCCCAATGGTATGTGGAAAGATCAAACACAAATAAGGTGAACTCCGTCACACCTCAAGAAAATGAAGAACTCAATGCTAAGCTGGATGAGTTCATATTAGCTGTCAAAGGTAAGGAAACCCAGGTAAGAGCTATCCCAGAACCAAATATTGAAGAAGTAGACTTCATAGCTCGTAATGATTATAACCCTTCTTGGAAGAAGAACTATAATCCAAATTTCTAGAAACATTATTCTAGCCTTGCAGGTAACTCTTATAATAATATGGGATCAAGTAATGATAGTCTCCAAGGAACTCTTAAGTCCTTTATGGACTCACAAATGAGCAAAATAATATCCTTGTTAACATAATGGAAAACCATGATAATGTGCTTGGAAAACTATCTAACCAAGATGTACGTTGAGGAATGATTTGCAGGCCCTCCAAGAAAGAACAAGGATTGTTGAGGAACAACTAGGTAAAATAACCGAGAGTCAAACTCTCATTCTAGCTAAATTTGAATGAAAATATGAGCCTAGTTCAGTTGAAGACCTCAAGATGATAAGAATACAAAGGGAGGAGACTGAAGAACTTGACTACAGCAATGCTCCTTCACCAAATTACATGGTTGAAGATCTTGTGAAAAGGATAAATATCAAGATTCCAGTATGTGAAGGTAATGAGGAAGCCATGTATCAACACTTCGTTAATCAGGTAGCTATAAAGGTACCTGAGCTTGAGGAAGAATATAAGAAAATTGCTGAAAAATTACCCGTTAAGCTTGATGATATATTTGATCCTACTATTAAGATTAAAATTGGGACTAATGAGATAGAAGAACTTTGTGATTTAGGTGCAAGTGTTTCAACAATTCCAAGGAGTCTTTTTAATAAGTTAAATCTTGGCTCTTTTGAAATCACTGAGTTAAAATTACAACTAGCAGATTCTACCTATAAACAAGCAGTAGAAATTAAAGAGAATACTTTAGTATACATTAAAAGTTGTCCTACTGTTATTGATTTTTTTATTGCTGACATGCCTGAAGATGCTACTGCTCCTATCATATTATGCCGTCCTTTCTTAATAACTATTAATTCTTTGATTAATCTGCATGAAGGGAACATGACGCTTCAATTGCCTTCAAGGGATCCTTTTGTTATTCATTTTCCCAGGAAGAAGAAAGCTAAGAATGATGAGAAGGAGGCCATCACTTTGAAGGCCAACTATTTTGAAGTGGGTGTTCCACTCATCTGTCCTAAGTGAGTAACATCAAAGTCAAGCTAATTTACCATAAAAGAGCTCTTCATGGGAAGCAACCCATGTGAAATAAAGGTTTGAGTAAAATTTTAAGTTTTAGTTTAAGTTTTATGTTGAATAAAGAGTGTTAGAAAACTCCAGTTGAGGAGGAGAGATCCGGTGGTACTAAAATTCCTGTTTTATACATGCTTATGTTGGTCGACAATTTAGTCTGTCATTTTTCTATCAAAATATGGTGTTTTGCTAAGTTTCAGTTTAAGAAGCAATTCTCGAAGAAATAGAAATTTTTTGACGACTACTGTTACAGTACCTTTAACGACCAACTATACGGCGGGAATAAAAATTCCAGCCGTATAGTTCCGGTCGTATAGATATTTTTGCCATCTACAAATTTTCTTCTTCGGATATAGAAGGTTTAATAACCAACTATACGGTGGGGACTATAGTTTCGGCTGTATAGATACAGCCGCTAGGAAAGAAACCCTAAAAACCCTATTTTTTGTCGTCAGACCAACTATATGGCGGGAATACGTATTCCGTACGTATAGTTCTGACCGTATAGTTGCGTCCGACCACATAAACGCACAGAAAGGTATCCCCAACACCAAAACTTCAATCCTTTTTCTCTCTTTTACCTCCAAACTCAATTTCGTTCGATTTCCTCACACACAAGTGATCTACGGTATGTTTCCTCCGATCCTCCAATTATTTTTTGCAAATTCATCTCTGATCTATTGTTATTATCAATCTAGGGTGAGACCTATATGAACTTATTGCCATGTTTCTCTTGCCTAGATTATTATTTTGAGGAGATTCTTTAGTGTGCTATGATGAGGAATATGTTATGCCTATTATTTTTGGATCAAAAAGTTTTATTTTTGTCTTTCTTATTATTTTAGAAGATGAACACAAGGAGCCAAACGCGTGCTCGTTCCGCTGCGATTTCTTCACAGGCTATTGCTGCAGCCCAGAACCACATGGGGATACTGTTCAGGAATGAGCTCCAACGCGATCGCTTCGACAGGATCAAGAACCGAGAAGTAAAGGAAACCAAGTGGGCTTGCCCCATTATAATGAACCAACTCGGTATTTCTAATGACTTCAATTTACTTTTCAATAGGGTTGGCCTGCCAAACTTTGTATTTTGTGATGTGCCTACTTATCGCAGGTTAACTCTTGAATTTTTAAGTTATTTGAAAATCACCGTTAAAACATGGTAAGGAGAGGACACGATTTCTTTCCGACTTATGAACAATAATTATACATTGAAACTTGATAATTGTACAATTGTCTTAGTTTACCAAATGATGTTGATGCCTTGCGCGCATCTTATACCGACATGAACCCTTCCCCAGATCATTATTATAATAGAATGATTTTCACTTCTAGAGTTAACAAGGGGAAGAATATTCAGCATCCTGCTATTCGCTATTTGTTCTATGTTATTGCTAACACCTTGTAAGCACTAAATGAGTTTACAATACTCAATGAAGAGGACATCTTGGTCCTTGCAAAAGCTGCTTCCAACAATAACTTATCACTCAACTTGGGCACAATTTTTGTGCGCTATTTGGAGCACCAATCCTCCCAAATACGAGGACCACTCACAGGAGGATGCGTCATCACCGTGCTTTCCATTGCCCTAGGAATTGATCTAGGTGAGTTGTAACCCGTTCTAGCTGAGCGACATGTTGGTTTCTCTACTTTAAAAGCTTGTCGAATACTCACCAGGAGAGGTGTTGTTTATTACTTGCATATTGCAGGAGATGGGCGTCTCTACCCCGCTCCTTTGCCTAATGGTCTCTTCTATATCGAGGAGGGAAGTTTGCTATATGATGTGCAGGTTGAACAACATCAAACCGAGGAGGAGATTCTGGATGAGGATAAATACCCAGAATAGGAGCAAGAAGTTCCTTATCAAGAGGAGCAGCCACTGAGCCGGTTCGCTACATATCAAGACTTCCAAGAACTTGGAGGGATTGTGGAGGGGATGCATAATCTCACCATGAACCTCTGAGAAACCACTAGTAACCTATCAACTCAATTTGCAGACTGGATTTAAAACTTTTTCCCGTGACCTCAATGATTTAAAGGCCGTGCAAAAGCCTAAGATTAGGAAAGTTTTCTATTTATTTTTATGTGGCGTTCATTTGATTTATTTTATTTCGAGGCTATGCTTTTAATTATAGTTTATAAGAACTCATGTTGGTTTCCCCAACACTTTATCTTTAGTTATTTTATTTTGTTTTGACGATTTTCAAGCCAAGCTTTTCCATCAATTTTCTATTCTTTAATTCCCTCTCTCAAAAACAACAAAAATATTTTTCCATTTATCTTTATTTTCCCTCTTTCTTTTCTTTTCTTCTCGAGGTTCTCGCATATTTGCAAGATAGTGATCGACTTCGAGCTTCCAAGAAACAAATCAAAAGGGAAGAGAGAAGTGGAACCATACATGAGAGGTATGCCTTATGAATCCTCACTTTTGAAGTTTGAGAAACCCATGCTAGTTAGTATTAAATGTTAAGATATTATATTGGTGGAGTGTGTAAGACCCCACCTTTTAAGGTAAAGGCCCCTGTGATTGCAATGCTAGTCCCTGGACCAAATGCTAGCATCCAAAGTTTAAGATGAAGTACATAGATACAAAGGTTGTTATTACATCCTCATTCTAGAGATAACATAGTCTTTACAACTCAATAGCCCAAGGCTAATACATGGAGTTCATAACATAAAGTAAATAACTATAAGTCTTCATCTTCATGTGCCACAGGCAAACATGTCGAGTGTAGACTCATAACCCTAGTCTCCATCAGAGTAACCTGCAACATCATATGTTACAACCACAGTGGCTCAATACATTTGGAATTGTATTGGCAAGTGATACCATACTAGAATAGTAGTATCTATCATCTATATGAATTTGGCTAAGAGTAGCTTAGGCTGGCTTTGCTCAAAATAAGGTTTTGACTTATTAGTTTGAAAACACTAAGATTTTGTTTGTCAAAACACCCAAGGAACCACCAATAGACATTGGTGAACCTTTACCCTTGTTTAACCACAAGTTTTTAACTTAGAGAAATTGGGATGAGGAGAACCTTGATTGCTTCAATGTCTTTGATGCTCAAATTGTCCGTTGCCGGGGACACGGCTAAGTAATTAGGATTTACCCTCTCGAGAGGTGGTGCACTTTCCCCACAAGACTCGACATGCATCGAGACGAGACTTTTTAGAAGCATTCTCTTAGACCACCATAGACGCGTTCCATCCTATCAACCCTACCACCAACTGTCTATCTGGCTAAGTTCTTGCAACCTAGTTGGTCAAGACAGACCCATATGCCATGTGGTTGCACTAGAATCTTCTCAACACTAAATATCTCAAATCCCTTTGTTCCTAGGTGGCAATCCACAAGTGTGATACACAAGGTAAACCATAGATATGGGCCTTGTGTAACCACTCAACATAAACCAACCATACCATTCCACCCAGGTGATTCATTCACATAGTTGTTTTATTAATCCAAAACACAATTCATAGACTTAGGAATAATTCATAGCATGAAAAATCCACCCTTGTTTTCTACTAGCTAGGCTAAGCATTATAGCAACAAGTTTCTTATCTTAGGGAATAAAATCTACTAAGACAACAACTAGTAGGATTTCCCAAGCCATAGCATAGTAATATACTTATAAAAATTCTCCATGCAAGTCCTACTCAAAATAACACTAGTGCATAGTCAAAATAGTAGGGAAAAAATATGAAGCATCACTTTCCTTGATAGTTGGGGGAGTAGAAACAATCCTCACAATCACAATCACCAAAATCTACACATAAAATCATAACACCAAATTCATATTTCAATATTCAAACAAAAATACATATGAAGGCATGCAAATGCAATGGAATGATTTTTCTACACAAATAAGTAAAACTAGACAGTACTAAACTCAAAGTAAACTTTCTAAACTCTAAACAAACTAAAATTTACTTTAAAAACATTTTCTAAATAATTTTTATATGCAAAATAGTCCTACAAATGGTTGTGTAAATTATCCTATTTTTCAGAAGCAAAATACTAATACAAGGCTACAGAAGTGTAGGGTTTAATTTTCTGAATCCATTGATATATTATTTGCAAAATTTGGACAAACAGAACAAAAGTTATGAATTTTACAAGTTAAATCAACTACTAGATTCGAAAAATAGATTTTAAATCAAATTTACAGACGCATGGCAGCGACTGATTCGCTGATACCATTTCATGCGGATCGTGCTTCCGTGCCGTTGGATCAAGTCAGATCCAACACGCCAGATCTAAACTTAACGGTTCACTGAGTGATCTAATCTATAGCGCACGATCTAGATCTAGCGGCTCTGGATCAAACGACCAAAGTTGGGCGGCGCTGGCGGCTGCAGCGCTACTGCCGTCGATGTTTTGTCCATGCTAGGGGTAAGGGGGGTGGTGGCGAGGTTTACCAGACTCACGTGAACACGAAGAAGCTCAAGGTGGAACTGGCTTGGTCAGGGGCGTACTGTCATGGACGCGGGAGCTCGCTGGAGATCTCACTGGCATCGGGTACGTGCTGGCGGAGACAGAGGCGACGAACTAGGTCACCATAGGGAAAATGGAAGGCATCAGTGGCTGCGCAAAGACACGGTGAATCTAGTCGTATGGGGGAGAGGTTAAGGGGTGTGCAGACATTTCCAGAATTATTCACCGGAGTTGATCAACGCCTTGGGTGCTCGCGGAGGTTGACGGGGACGGCGACCTGGGCAATATAGGACGAACCAGGGGCATGGTTAGATGTGCAAGAGGATGGAAAACATGACAGGGTGAACCAGAGGGCACGGGGTGGACGGAGCTCACCAGAATCACTCGCCGGAGGTGCTCGGGTCCACGGAGGTGAGGGGCAAAATTTGTAGAGCCTGGTGGCGCTTAGTGGGGGCTAGGTGAGGGGAAATGACCGCGACAAGGTGGGGGTTAACTAGCAGGCATCGGGGGCGAGAATATCGCGAGCAATCAACGTGAATTAAGCACATTCATCCACGAAAGTGAAGGGGAGAAACGGCCGGCGACGGCGTCGTCTGCGGGCGCGGGGTTTGGGGACGAAGGGGTGAGGTGGCACCGAGCCTAGTGGTCATCCAGTGCAGGGTATGGCTCGCGTGGGTGAGAGAGGGAGGAGAGGGGGAAACCCTCGGGTGGGATGTTGGGCCGAATGTGGGTCTAGGCTAGATAGGTGGCGCCAGTTTTATTTTTTTCCTTTGATCCATTTCTTTATTGTTTTGATTTTCAGGAATGGTTTTGAAACTCTAATTCAAATATGTTTGAATTCAAACCTTCACCAAAATTTTATAAGACGATCCTAGCATCAAAAAGTGTGCTAAACACATCTAACCACTCAAAAACACTTTGGTCTTTGAAATTAAAACAAATACATGCCCCATATATAATATATAAAGTGGGGTGTAAATATGGTTTCAACTAGGGTTTTGGTTTGAAAAAATTTGTGCAAGATAAACATGCTATGATGATATGGATGCACTGATATGACTTTTCATTTGATGAAATTTGGGATGTTACAAATCTAACCCCCTTAAGATGAATCTCGCCCTTGAGATTCGGATTGGCTTGAAAATAGGTGAGGGTGATCTTTCCGAAGGTCATCTTCTCTTTCGCAAGTTGCTTCTTCTTCGGTATGATGGTTCCACTGTACCTTACAGAATTTGATATTCTTAGTACGAGTAACTCTTTCTGCAGTCTCAAGTATCTTGATAGGTTTCTCTTCATAAGTAAGATCACTCTCCAACTGAACCTCCTCTAAAGGTATAGTGTCCTTCAATGAAGTTTCTTGCATCTCCGGATTACACTTCTTCAACTGACTCACATGAAACACATTGTGAACTGCTGACAGTGATTCATGCAATTCAATCTCATAAGCCACTTCTCCTTTGCGGATCAAAATCTTGAATGGTCCAACATATCTAGGTGCCAATTTTCCTTTAACTCCAAATCTCTTCACAACACGAAGTGGTGAGACTCTAAGATAAGCTCTATCACCTACCTCATAGGTGACTTCCCTACTCTTTGGATCTGCGTACCTCTTTTGTCGGGACTGGGCTATCTTCAATCTATCCTTTACCAATTTAACTTTCTCTTCAGCTTCCTTGATCAGTTCTGGTCCAAACAAATTTCTTTATCCTACCCCATTCCATAGTAATGGCGTAGTACACTTCTTTCCATAAAGGAATTCAAACAGAGCCATCTCAATGCTTGCTTGATAGCTGTTACTGTAAGAGAATTCTGCGTAAGGCATACTTTCATCCCATGTTCCCAATGATTCCTGTAGTTGTCGCCAAAAATGCGAAGTGAACTGAGTTCCTCTATCAGATACAATACTCTTAGGTACTCCATGCAGACATACAATTCTGTTCATATAGATTTTAGCCAATTTAGCACTTGTATAGGTAGTCTTCACGGGTATGAAATGAGCCACTTTAGTTAGGCGATCCACAACAACCCAAATAGAATCATATCCTGACCTGGTCATTGGTAGTCCGGTGATAAAATCCATACCAATCTTATCCCACTTCCAATCAGGAATAGGTAGTGGTTGTAATAACCCCGCCGGTTTCTGATGTTCCGCTTTCACTCGACTACACACATCACACAATGCAATATGTTCCGCGATATCTTTCATGAGATTGTTCCACCAAAATATTTCCTTCACATCCATGTACATTTTGGTGTTGCCTGGATGAATGGAATATGGTGAGTTGTGTGCTTCTTGCAGAATCAATTTCCGATGCTCTGGATCTTGCAGAATGCAGATATGTTTTCCATACCATAAAGTTCCTTGTTCATCTTCATGGAATCCTTTAGCCTTCCCTTTACTAATTTTACTCTTAATCTCCTCAATTTCCTTGTCCAACTTTTGGGCTTCTTTAATCTTGTCCAACAATGTTGGTTGAACTTCCAATGACATGAGATATCCTTCAGGCACTATCTCCAATCTAAGATCTTTGAATTAGGCACATAGATCATCTGGCAATTCTCCTTTAGTAAGGCCATTCACATAAACCTTACGGCTTAAGGCATCTGCTACAACATTTTCTTTACCGGGATGGTATTTCAAACTCAAGTCATAGTCCTTGATGAGCTCTAGCCACCTTCTTTGTCTCATATTGAGTTCCTTCTAGGTGAAGATATATTTCAAACTCTTGTGATCAGTGAACACGTCACAACGCTTTCCCAAAAGATAATGTCTCCATGTTTTGAGTGCATGGACAACAGAGGCTAACTCTAAGTCATGAGTAGGGTAATTCACTTCATGAGTTTTGAGTTGTCTAGAGGCATAATCCACAACTTTCCCTTCTTGCATCAACACTCCACCCAATCCTTGGTGAGATGCATCACAATAGACTTGAAAATCTTTCTCCAAATCTGGTAGACATAAGACTGGTGCTGATACTAGTCTCTTCTTCAATTCTTGGAAACTGATTTCACATCCTTTAGTCCAATCAAACTTATTTTCTTTCTTAAGTAACTCCGTCATTGTCTTAGCTACCTTTACGAAATTATCAATGAATCTTCTATAGTATCCTGCCAAGCCTAGGAAACTTCGAACTTCTTTAACTGACTTGGGAGACTCCCACTCAGTTACAGCTGACACCTTTGCGGGATCGACAGCTATACCATCTCTAGACACAATGTGTCCAAGAAATCCAACTTCACACTTACTGAACTTGGCATATAATTTATGCTCTCTGAGTTTCTCAAGCATCAATCGCAAATGTTCTTCATTCTCTTCTTTGCTCTTGGAATAAATCAAAATGTCATCGATGAACACGACAACAAACCTGTCAAGAAACTCCATGAACATTTTGTTCATCATGTTCATGAAATAAGATGGTGCATTTGTTAGTCCAAATGGCATCACGGTATACTCATACAATCCATATCTAGTGGTAAAAGCAGTCTTAGGTACGTCTTGTTCTCTAATCTTTAGCTGAAAGTAGCCTGATCGGAGATCAATTTTTGAGAACACTCGGTCTCCTTCTAGCTGATCAAATAGATCATTGATTCTGGGCAAAGGGTACTTGTTCTTTATAGTCACCTCATTGAGTGAATGGTAATCTATGCACAACCTTTGACTTCTATCCTTCTTCTCTACAGACATGACTGGTGCACCCCAAGACGAAGAACTTGGTTGGATAAATCCTTTCTACAACTGTTCTCCAAGTTGTTTCTTGAGTTCTTTCAACTCATCAACTGACATCTTATAGGTTCTCTTTGCTATTGGTCCAGATCCTAGCAGTAAGTCAATCAGAAACTCCACATCTCTATCTGGTGGCATTCCTAGTAATTCCTCCGGAAACACATCCGGGTACTCCTTCACAACTGGTACACTGTCTATGCTAACCCCCTTAATATAATTTAGCTTACTCCCTTTGGATTCAAAGTTGTACTTGAACCTAATCCATTTCTTATCTAGGGTTGTGAGTGTAACAGTATGATTGGCACAATCTATTACTCCTTCATACTTAGTCATCCAATCCATGCCCAAAATTACATCCAATCCTTGGGAATCTAGGATTATCAGACTAACTGGAAACTTATACTTTCCAAATTCTATCACTAGATCATGACATCCAAAATTTACTATCATCTCTCCACCTGGAGAGCTTACTTTAATAGGACATCCAATAGTTTCAGTTGGAAGTCCATTTTTATCAACAAATGCTCTTGATATGAATGAATGTGATGCGCTGGTATAAAAAAGAACAAGTGCTAGAAAATAATTAATCTTGAACTTACCAGCCACAGCACCAGATTCCTCATAAATTTCCTCCACATTGATGTGGTTCACTTGACCCTTCTGAAATGGGTTTGCCTTGTTGGCTCCATCAGCCTTCTTTTCTGGGAATTCATTTGCATAGTGCCCAGTTTTTTTGCACTTGAAGCACTCAACCTGACTGATGTCTCTCTTAGCAGGCTGACTTCCATTGCCATTACCACTATGATGGCTCTTGTGTCCACTCTTGTGGTTATTATATCTTTCATTGTCATGATTGAAGTGGTGCTTGTTGTCATGGTGACGGTTACTGTTGTGGTGGTTGTTATACTTACCATGTTTGTGGGATCCAGAACCTACACTATCATCATCATGGGAATGCTTGTGAGACGGTCCGGAGCTGTGATTGTCAAAGTGGTGCTTCCTCTTCCTATTCTCCACCTGTTTCATCTTGCTCTCAAAGATGGTGGCTTTGTCACACAGTGATTGATAAGTTGGGACATATGCAACAGATAGTTGCATGCACATCTCATCATTCAGCCCTTCAAGGAATTTTTCCTTCCTCTTAGCATCAATATCAACATCATTTGGTGCATAGCATGCCAGATTGTTGAACTCCTCAATATATTCTGCCACACTGCAGTGACATTGCTTAAGATTGTGGAACTCTTTCTTCTTCAAACTCATCACTCCTAATGAGATATGAGCAGTGCGGAATCCATCCTCAAACATTGCCCAAGTCACTTCTTCAATGGGAGTAGTGATTTGGAAGTTGTCCCACCATGTTGCTGCTGGTCCTTCTAGCAGATGTGCTGCAAATCTGACCTTTTCCTCATCAGTGCAGCCCACAGTGACCAAGTCCTTATTCACAGAACATAACCAGTCATTGGCTACCATAGGATCAGTGGTTCCCGAGAACTTGGCAGGCCTCAACCTTAAAAACCTTGTAAGCATATCAAAGGATGGTGGGTTGTTTTGATTGTTGTTGTTGTGGTTTTGATTCTGATTTCCCATGAACTGGGTCATCATCTGCATCAACTGAGTTTGAGCTGTCATCAGCTGCTACATCTCATTTCCATTATTGTTATTGTTGTTTTGGTTGGTATTCGCACGACGGGGAGGCATATGTGGTTTCAATAAGGATAAGTAATGATATATAACCCATAGATGCTAACATTCACAATACATCACATAGCAACAATCACAAATAAACAAGCACAAGATAATTAAATTTAGTGTTTTAAACAACGTAAACAACAAGTTTTGGAAAAGTAAACACACTAGCAAAGCCATCCACATGTTGGATGATCATTGTGACTCGATAAATAAAGGATAATAGATGAATAGATAGTCGAGTAGTCAACACTACTCCTCCATGTCGACCTCCTCGTCCACTAGAGTAAGTCCTGCTATCTACATGGTTGTCTTGTAATCCTCCACGTTGGTGGTCAAGGCATCGATCTTCGCCCGAAGGGCTCTCTTCTGCGAGCGCAACCTCTCTATCACTCCCTGCTAAGTCTCTAGCTCAAGGTCCTTGAGCTCTATCGCGACCCTCATATTTTTGATCTTCTTGTTCCTATCCTGCACTCTCTTCTCTTGATTCTTGAACCTCTTGTCTTGGCTCTCGAACCTGGCCTCCATCTCCTTGATGATCTCTTCATGCTCCGCGAAGGCCTTGTCCTTCTCCCTCAACTAAACCTGTAGCTCATCATTGCTAAGCATGACGTTGGTCCTATCTGTGTCTAGGTGTCTAACGAGGCTCTCTAGGTCCTGAAGATACAGACGCACTGGCTCGATAGTCTCTCTAGTGGCATCATCATACGCTACAGCCTCTCCCTGCTCGTCACGTCTCCCAAACGGGTGAAAGTAGAGGCCGCTAAGATCGGTGGAGTGACATCCGCAGAGGCATCCAAGTAGCTCATGCATGACTACGTCTAGTCGCTTCTCCTTGTCATCATGCATCAAATTGAAGGTAATATCTTCGGTGAGTGGCTCCGTCTGGCGTCCTGGCTGCGATACTCTAAAGCCCCAAAGATCCTTCCTCTCGAACTTCGTAAGCTGAAATCCCTTAATACTAGGGAGTGGTAGATTGAGCACACTAGTGATCTCCACAAGAAGATAACCAAAACGAGTTCCCTTGAACACCTCGGCAGTGCTCACAACAAAGCTAGGCATCTATTGCCTAGGATAGTGTAAAATTAGAAACAACACAAGTAAAGAGAAAAACATAAGATAGTGATACAAAAGCCAAAAGCATACATTCAACCATAAAACACACAAGTCATGGCATACAAAAATCTATCACAAGTACTAATGGTTCAAACATAACTTAGGCAAAAACTTGCCATACCACATAAGTTGGTATGATCAAATTATTAATGCGAGCAAACGACAAGTGTGGTGGTCCAAATATCGGAGTACGTCACAATTCTCACTCATATGCTAAGTCTATGATATCTTCCCTTAGACGTTTTATGGCGGTCTCTAAGTCTTGGGTATACTTCTTCTCCTCTCTAAGGTCATTTTGAGTGTTGATCATTCTACACTTGATTCTTTCACCAAGCTCCTTGATAGCATTCCATGCTGCATTTCATGCAGAGTCAAAGAATGACATATACATTTCTAAGTTGGTGATCATGCAGAATCCCGACTCTTTGTGGTTTTCTCCCTTGTTTTTGTACAAGTGGAGTTGCACCCACCAATATTCTTTTCCTTCATCCATCACTGGAAAGTCCTTGTACACGGCTTCACGATGTATTCCCAAGCTAACCATGAGGTTTTTGAGTGCCTTGGGAAACTCCGTCTCACATTCTAAGGTCATGGTCATGAGTGGTCCCTTCTTGACGGCTTCGTTGATGGTGGCCATCTACAAATAGAGATGAGATAGAGGATTAGTAGAGGTTTACGAGAAGAAAAAGACAAGTGTGGAATTTTGCAAAGAGTTGCATTTTCCTAGTGGTTTCCTTAGTCTAATCCATCTTAGGGTCATAATCCTACAGGCAACACAGTGCTCTGATACCATCTGTCAGACCCACCTTTTAAGGTAAAGGCCCTTGTTGTTGGGGATATGCTATATGGGTATCCTCATAGCATGTCTCCTATCCGGATAACCCGGGTGGCCCACAGTTGGTAGCATGGCCCATGGCCTGTTGGGCAGCCCAGTTAGATGGATCCAGAAGGGAGGCCCATGCCGAATAAAGGAAGTCTACGGTGGAGTCACCAGCGTACCCGGAGCCTTGGAGTACAAGACACACTAGACTAGTAATATACGGTGTAGGACTCTGTAACCTGTCCAGCTAGGACTTTTCCCTATAACCCTAGGACCTTGAGACTATATAAGTCAGGACTCTGGGAGCCTTTAGGGCACGATAACTTAGACTTTCTAGTCACACCTCGCACAACGAACCTATCTCTGTAACTCGGCGTATTGCCCTTATAGTGATTTATAGCAGGAGTAGGATTCTGCCACCGTTGTGGGATCTGAACCTGGGTAAGCTGTGTTACCTCGTACCCATCAATCGTCCGCCTTCACCCACGTCTCTAAACACGCACTGTGAGGACCCCTCCATGGGGTACTCATCGGCAATACCACGACAGTTGGCGCCCACCGTGGGGCTAGAGGCGCTTTAGGCTCTTCAGCGGGCGAGGACCAAGATCTTCGCGGGAATCGGCAAAACCGTAGCCATCGGTCGCATTCTCTTCTCCGGCAATGTTCCGATCGTCCCTCCCGAAGAGTTCTGGATCCTGGAGAATACGAACCCTACGCGGTGTTCGATCGTTCCTATCAGAGATATCCACCTCTTCATCGACGAAACCGACTTGGGAAGTAGTTCCCTGGGAGTCGGAGGAGCATCAAGACCCGCACGGACCGCCTACGGGCAGGATACGTTCACGGAAGGATTAATGTCGGATCTCTCTTTGGAGTTTGCCGGCAAATATCGGAAAAATTCAAGGCCCACCCAAACCGCCCCTGTCTAGGATATAAAGGTGGAAGATCACTGCAAATCCGCTGGCTTCATCTGTGCGTCTGGACAACAGAGATCCAAGTTCGTCGGCATGGTTACCATCTTCGATCTTGCGTGTTTCGTTCAGAGAGAGGGAGAAAACCTCCGTGATTACCTTGCCAGGTGGCTCCGCGTACGAGCCGATCTGGCCCACTACCCCAATGATGATGCTATGTATCACTTTGTGGAAGTAGTGGACCATGGCATGCTTCTCCGGCATTCTCTAAGGCGGCAGCAGGCTTCAGGGAGTCTTACCTTCGAAGGCATGGTGAACACCGTCAACAACTACGCGGAGGCCAAAGCGCCGTCTTAGACAGCGCTTGCGCTCATTGACGGAGCCCCTCCGATTCAGCCACCGCCACCACCGCCTCCGGCCGCCATCGTCGCAGTTGCACCACCACCTACAGTCATCGTCGCTGCCGTAGCACCTCCACCCCGCGTCATGGAGGAGGCCCTGGCACCCTCCGACTCTATGATTGACGCACTATATGCCGACTTTAGTGCAGATTTAGAGGAGATAGACTTCAGTCCAGAAGAGCTAGACTCCGCCTTGCAAGAGATGGAGGAGGAGTACACGCGCGACGAGCAAGCCAACAATGTCGTCACATCTCGAGAGGTGTTCGTCACCATTGGGACGGCGATGGATGAAGATCAACCCGGACGAGCTCCGCCTACAGCTCTGGACAAGGGAAAGGGACCACCTGTTGTTGTCGACGATGATCGCGCAAAGTTCATGCCCCCTCCGCCTAACCTAGTGCAACAGCTGTAGGAACTCGGCACTGGCCCGATCAATAACAACACCACAAACTTGCCACCTCCGGCATCTATGTCTGCTGCTGCCCAAGTTACTCCAGGTGATAGAGTGATGTACGGCAATCTCCTCGTCGAACCACTGACCATCGCTCATATCCAGAACGTGACCCATCTTGACGAGAAGCGCCAGCAGCTGCTGGAGGAAGCGCAGGCCATCGCGGAGCAAGGCTCTAAACTAGATCGAGATCTGGTCAATGCGCAGAAATCCATAGAGAAAGCTAGAGCAATGGAGGCCGAGTACAAGACTCCGCTGCAGCAGCAGAAGGCCAAGAAAGCTCCGGCTCGCGTCATCAACGATCCTGGTGTACGGCGAAACCTAGGATGGGCTCCCTCGAAGCCGGCACAAGCCAAGCCATACATTAACAGTGAAGGCATGCAGGTAATGCCCACTCATCTCCTCAACCTCACCGTCGCCAAGACCCTTCTGGAGCAGGATAGATCGCCCGAGGCAGTGGACCAGGTCTATGACCTAGTGGCCAAGGCGGTGAAACAGTAGGAAAAGGCCACCTCTCAGAGGCTTGAGTCCGACCTAGCGTTCTGCCAGTCTAGCCAGCATAAGATGCCAAGGGAAAGATCTCCTCTTGATGTCTGGTCCTAGACGGGTTCATCAGAACAAAGACGGAGGGATGCGCGCAACAGGAAGGATGCTATCCCCATATCCTCCGACCATGGAGAAAAGTCCCAACCTCGTCGCCCATCTCCACCGCCCCGCTCCCCCCGACATCACGAAGACCCCAAGGATCACCGTCGTACGGATATGCCCGCACCAAGGCAGGGCGGCATCGTTATCCGCGACAACACGGAGCAGACCCGTCATGATGGAGAGCGCAACCAGGGACACAAGAGCAGGTCGCGCCATGACCCTCCACGTCCGACAAGCAACCGCAACAAGTGTTAGGCGTCGCAGGAGGGTAACAGCGAGAAGGCTAACCCACCGCCACCTCCGCCTCCGTCGCCACCTAGAAGTCACCATGGCGGAGGGGGTCCGCGTCGTTCACACGGCCCATCCCCTGTTGACAAGAAGAAAAGAAACCCGAAGCCATACGATGCACGTTCGCAGATCGATAAGATCCACGAGACCTGGGAAGGACCATACCTGGGACCACGTTGCTTTGGACCTGCGATACGGTCCGCAACTTACCCCAAAGTTTTTCGGATTGACAAGACCATCAAGCCTTATGACGGCACCGCTAAGCCAGCTACATGGTTGCAGGATTACGGCAACGCGGTAGAGATTGTCGGGGCTAACCCCAACGTTGTTGTCAAGTACCTCCCATTGATGTTGGCGGGCACAACCCGTTAATGGATTGATGACTTGCCGGAGAAATCCATCTGCAATTGGTTGGACATGCAAGAAGCATTCACCAAGAACTTCGAGGGTACGTACAAACGTCCCAGCACTATTGATGATCTATAGTGGTGCGTGCAAGAGAAAGACGAGACATCTCGCGCCTACCTCTCCCGCTGGCTGGATATGAAAAATTCCTGCGCAGGAGTGCACGCTCAGACCACCATGGCCGCCTTCATCGATGGGTTGGAAAGGGGCACGTTGCTCCGACATAAGCTGAAGCGCTTGCATGACAATCACCAGCTTGACTTGAACCAGATGATTTAGTTGGTCAGTGAGTTCGCAGCTGCCGACCATGATGCTCGCGGCTCTCTGCCGGCAACGGCCGTTCCAACTCAAGCTCGGAGGAACAGCAGCACAAAGCGGAAAACCGCTCCAGAAGAAAAGAAAACTCCCGACATGGTCGCTATGACCTTCGCAGGATGAGGTAATGGTGGACAACGTGGCCGAGGACGGGGAGCTAGTCGTGGGCAGCAGCGAGGAAGTGAAACTACCTCGGCAGCGCTCCATGTTCCTGAAACCTACAAAGAGTACCGCGATATGTCGTTCCTCGTACACCTCGATGTCAACGGCAAGGCCACCCATACCAATCGACACTGCAAGTTCGTTAATGACCTCAAGGAGGACCCGGAGTCCGGCTACAAGCAAAGTCAGAAGAACAGACCGCGAGGCAAGGGCAAGGGGAAGAAGAAGGAGGAGGAGTCCAAGGATTCAAGTGACATGGACGAGGATGTTGACCCCAAGCACGTCGCCAAGAGTGACGGCAAAGGAAAGAACCCCTTCGAGAAGAAGGCGCCAGTTTACCACACTTTCCTGGGCACCCCTACCGTCCGACAACATAAGACCTCTATGAGGATACTGATGGCTACTCTACCCCTAGTTCCCCAGTACCTGCACTGGTCAGAGGTTCCAATTACTTTGGACAGGAAGGATCACCCAGACCTTATCCCTACGGAGAACCAATACACCATGGTCATCAACCCCTTGATTGACGGAACTGAGTTCACCAAGTGTATGGTGGATAGTGGAAGCAGCATCAACATCATGTACCTGGATACGCTGCAGAAGATGAACTTGACGGAGGAAAACCTAAGGTGGACCAACACCATCTTCCATGGCGTAGTTCCTGGTCGGGAGGCTCGGTCCCTTGGGTGCATCACACTTCAGGTTGCCTTTGGCGATGTTAATAATTACCACCAAGAGCGCATGACCTTTGAGGTGGTCCCCTTCAAGAGTGTGTACCACGTCATATTCGGTCGCGACATATTCCACACCTTCATGGCCAAGCCATGCTTCGTCTACAACAAACTCAACCCGGACCAAACGGTGTCATCACCGTATCCGGAAGCTTTACCAAAGCTAGGGACTGCAAGATTAATGAAGCAGCCTACGCAGAATCTGTCCTCTAAGCGAAGAATTCAAGGAGATACAGAGCAAGGTTGATGACTCAGAGATGCCCGCGTCGAAGAAACAAATTTCCGACTCCACTCCAGCATTCAAGGCCGCCATCGTGACCAAGCCGGTGGAACTTGTGGTAGGCGATGCCTCCAAGACCACCGCCATTGGGACGAACCTGGATCCGAAATAGGAAAGCACGCTCGTCGAGTTCCTCTATGAGAATAGGGACATCTTTGACTGGCAACCTGCCAACATGAAAGGTGTACCTAGGGAACTTGACGAGCACAGCTTAAACATTGATCCAAAATGCAAACCAGTGAAGCAACCTCTACGACGCTTTGGAGATGAGAAGAGACGCGCCATTGGCAAACAGATAGCTAGGTTACTTAAGGCTAGTTTTATCCGAGAAGTCCTTCACACCAATGGGTGGCCAATCCTGTACTTGTCCCCAAAAAGAGAACCAAAGAATTAAGAATGTGCGTTGATTACATCGGCTTGAACAAAGCATGTCCCAAAGTTCCGTTTGCTTTGCCTCGCATTGACCAAGTCATTGACTCGACGGATGGCTCGGAAATTTTGTGTTTTCTCGATGCATACTTAGGATACCACCAGATCAAGATGAGGAAGTCGGACCAATTGGCCACTTCGTTCACTACTCCATACGACATGTTTTGCTATGTTACAATGCCCTTTGGGCTGAAAAACGCAGGTGCTACGTACCAGCAGACAATGCAACGTTGCCTGCACGATCAAATTGGTCGGAACGTTCATGACTATGTGGACGATATAGCGGTGATGTCAGAAATGTCAAATTGGCTTAATATCCGACTTAAAAGAAACCTTTGATAATCTTCAGAAATACAACATGATGCTTAACCCTAAGAAGTGCGTCTTCGGGGTTCCAACCAGAAAATTGTTGGGCTTCATCGTTTCCCAGCGTGGAATCGAGGTCAACTCGGAGAAAATCAAGGCAATCTTAAACATAAACCGTCCGACATGCCTAAAGGACATTCAACGACTAACAGGTTGTGTTGCAGCAGTTAGTCGGTTCATCAGCCGACTTGGAGAGAAGGCTCTGCCGGTGTACAAGTTGCTGAAGAAGGCGGACAAATTCACGTGGATGGACGAAGCAGATGCAGCATTGAAGCATCTCAAGGAGATTCTTTCCTCAGCACCCATCCTTGCAGCACCCGAGCCTGGAGAGCCCATGTTAATTTACATGGCGGCAACCAACCGGGTAATCAGCATCGTCATCGTGGTAGAGCAGAAGGAACCAGGCTATGACCACGGAGTTCAATGACCAGTTTACTATGTAAGCGAGGTCTTGACGGAGTCCAAGCAGCATTACCCGCACTACCACAAGATAGCTTATGGAGTATTCCTTGCTTCTCGGAAGCTGAGGCACTACTTTCAGGGGCACCCAATCACAGTGGTGAGCAAGACTCCACTGTCCAACATTATCATCAACAGTGACGCTATGGGAAGGGTCACGACGTGGGGCATTGAACTTGCCGCCTTAGAGATCACTTACAAGAGACTCGATGCTATCAAGTCACAAGCCTTGACGGATTTTATTGCAGATTGGACGGAGATGCCAGATGCTACTCCGTTGCCGGAACCAGAGTACTAGGTGATGCACTTTGACGGATCAAAGCTACTCAATGGCTTAGGGGCTGGTGTACTGCTACAGTCACCAACTGGGGGCAAGCTACACTATGTTCTGCAGATCCACTTCGAGGCTACGAACAACATGGCGGAGTATGAAGCACTCATTCACGGATTACGCGTAGCCAAAGCATCAAACGCATAGTTTGCTGTGGAGATTCCGACTTGGTTGCCCAGCAGGTGGCTGGCACCTAGAATGCGTGGAACCCTATTATGGCGGAATATCGAGACGAAGTGGACGAGATAGCCAAGTGTTTCTTGGGCTACGAGGTCAAGTATGTACCTAGGGAGAAAAACGAGGCGGCTGATCTGCTGTCTAAGCTTGGATCAGGGCGCAAACGAATTCCGCCAGGAGTTTTCCTAGAGCATATATGGACACCATCTGTGAAGGGAGCATACATCGACAACCCGGATAGAGTTGACTCTTTCGTCCACATGGTGGCAAAGGTCCCTCTGGCTTGGACAAAACCGTTTATGGAATAACTAGAACACGGAACTTTGCCCGACGGCGAGGTCGAAAGACGGCAAATAGTACGACGAGCAAAGGGCTATACCATAATCAATGGATAGCTCTACAAAAGGAGCACTACTGGTGTATACCTTAAGTGTGTTTCTCAGCTAGAAGGTATTGAAATCCTACGCGAAATCCATATCGGAGATTGCGGGCATCACGCCGCTCCTCGATCGTTGGTCGCAAAAGCCTTCCGGCAAGGATTCTACTGGCTGACCACGAAGGCGGACGCCGACAAGATAGTTGAGACATGCATGGGATGCCAGTATTATGCCCGACAACCACATGTTCCTGTTGAAGAATTGCGAACAATACCAATAACTTGGCCGTTTGCAGATTGGGGGCTAGACATGGTGGGACCGTTACAGACGACACCATGTGGGTTTACACATCTGCTAGTAGAAGTTGATAAATTCACTAAATGGATAGAAGCTAAACCCATTAGAAAGCTCGATGGGGCAACTGCCCTTAGGTTTGTCCAGGATCTAGTGGTGAGATTTGGTCTCCCACATAGCATTATCACCGACAACGGTAGCAACTTGACACTCGGAGAAGTGGAGGCTTATTGTTGGGAGAAGGGCATCCGACTTGACCTTGCATCTGTGGCACATCCACAATCCAATGGCCAGGTTGAGCGAGCCAATGGATTAATTCTGCAGGGAATAAAGCCACGTCTTGAGGCACCGCTACATAGAGCAGCTAGAGCCTGGGCGGAAGAATTGCCGTCTGTGTTGTGGAGTTTACGAACTACACCCAACAGATCCACCGGCTACAGTCCTTACTTCATCGTATATGGAGCAGAAGCCATCCTACCTTCCGACATACTTCACGATGCACCAAGGGTTGCCGCCTATGATGAAGATGACGCTGAAGAATCCAGACGCCTAGATGTGGACCTTCTCGAGGAGGAGCGCATTTTGGCATGCCAAATATCCGCCATCTACCAGCAGAAGCTACACAGCTACCATAGTCGCCGTGTTCGGCATCGCTCGTTTAAAGAGGGTGATTTGGTGCTCCGACTTAAGAAGAATAAGTCACACAAATTATCCCCGCCATGGGAAGGACCGTTCATCATAAGCAAGGCGCTACTCAATGGGTCTTACTACCTCGTTGGCAATCGTGAACTGAAGGATAGACCCAACGAGGATCATAAGCGTAAGCAACATGACCCGGATGATGACTACCCAGAGCTTGATCGGCCATGGAACATAGCACAGCTACGTCCTTTCTACACTTAGCATTTTTTATCTAATTGTGTACCTCTTATATGATCAATGAAATAAAGCTCTTTCGTTCACTCATATTTCTGAGTCTTTTACCTCCTTTAGTGTTCATTTTTGGATCATATAAAACCTTTATGCACAAGCTTTGCAATTGCACTTGTGAAAATTCCGCCTACGGGCGTTAGCTTAAGTTTTCTGGTCTACACGTTCTTTGTTGTTTTTATGTGGATTCTGGAGTAGTGACTTTTGGCACTTATTGTCGGCGATTTTGTGCTTAGGTTATTGACGGTGCGATTGGGCATCATCACCTGAGCGCATGGTTCCAACGACAAGTCTTCTGACTCACGAAAAGTCAAGCATCAGAGCCAAAGTAATGAATAAGCCAGCACTTGCTTAAAAATATAAACATGCTGGAAATAGCTCTTAAGTAGCAGGACATACATCATTGTTTTCCGCCTTAAGTTAACACATAGTTTTTTCCGCATACACATTACAGAGAAAACAAATATTACAAATTGTTTTTTATTCCTCTAGCGAAGGCGACTTGGAAGCAACATCATCGGCAGCAGGAGAGTCACCCTCGAAGTCGGCAGTTTGGAGAGACTCGGAGGAGCTTTGGTTGCCGCCATCGATGGTATTCATTGGCACGAAGACGTTAACGTCGACCAACTCGATGACTCTAGTGTCATAACCCGCGAGTGATGCCAAGATAGATTCGTGGTTTATCTTTTGGCCTTCGTCATTTACGTCAGGGATGCCAGAGGTTACCGTGTCGATGTCGGCATGCTCATAGTGTGCCTTGACCATGTACAGCGCCATACTTGCACCGCCCGTGCACATGAAGCTTTCCAGCTTGTAATACGCTCGGGGGCTCAGTGCAAAATCTCCGAGAACTTCGTCATAGAGCCTGATGCCTTGATATTGATCTGGAGGGGCTTGGCAATCTCTTTGGCTTGCGCGATGGCGGTGTTGATAAAGTTGCCAGCAAGAACCATGCATTCCTGTGCCAGAGGAGGCGAACGGGTTAAACACATAGGAACTGCAAATTTCCGACAAAGGAGCACATGAGTTCAAAAATTCAGAGTATCTAGACTACAGAAATCCAAGACGGAGAATCACTTACTGAAGATGCTGGCCTTAGCCTGCCATAGGGTATCCGCCATGGAGTCCCGTTCTTGTTGGAGGAGCTTGTACGCTTCATGATGGCGTTGATTTTGCTCATCAGCAGCTTTCTTCTGCTCTTTCAAGATAGCGATTTCCTCCTTCAAGCGGTTTATCTCCTCAGTAGCGGAGTCCTACAGGACTTCCATTGATTCTTCATGCATCTTCAGCATGTCCTTCCTCTCCTACTTGAGGATCTTGTTCTCGCTATCCAGCTGCTGAATGTGCTTGGATTGCGCGACAATATCCTTAGCCTTGGAAATGGTTTCTGCAAGTCGGAGAAAAGATTGTACATAGTGAGTACTCGGAGAATGCACAAGACCAAGCTGGAATACAGAAAAATAAAGGAAAAACAAACGCTTGCTCTTGATGATCTGTTCCTTCAAGAAGGCAGTTTTACCCTTTTCATCTTCCAAGTCCGCGCGCATCTTTTGACACTTGTCGTTGGCCATGCCCCTCCGAGCATTCTCATTTTGTGGAAAGAAGAAAGTTAATCGTTGTTTGGTCTACTTGGAGAATCTAGCCGGAAAATTTCCACCTAGACGCTCGGGGGCTACAACGAGAGTTTTTAACTTAGCAATATGCTTAGTCTTTCTTTAAGCATCTAGTCGGAACTAATTCAGTTTTCGATTAGAAGCTTGGGGGCTACAGTATAAAGTTTTTAACTCGGATGTATGCTTAGCTTATATTTAAGCATCTAGTCGGAACTAATTCAGTTACAACTAGAAGCTTGGGGGCTACAGTATCGAAATTTATAAACACTGCGTATGCTACTCTTAAAGCACCTAGTCGGAATAATTCATTCCACCTATATGATTGGGGGCTATAGTGAGAAGTTTTCTAGCTTAGTCACTTTTAGAGCATTCAGACGCAAATACCTATGGTTTTCCGTCTAAAAAATCCTCTAGGGCTACAGTAGGATACTCATATGAAATGCAAAAGGCAAATAAAACTTACAAGTGCAATGATCCTGAGGTTGGTAGCACTCTCAGCCATCAGCTTGCCGAAGGATGCACTATTTCCTTGCAAGATCTCTTCTTGCCGAAGAAGCTCCTCTAGACCGCACGTCGGAGATGTCGGCGCTACACCAGGAACCAGAGAAGTGCTACCCATCGTAAGTACCGGATAGACTATCTTTGGAAACTCAATGGTTTTATTGGGTGTGGGGGAGCCGCCTTCGGCAGAAGTACCGCCTTCCACCACCGCCTTACCGCTACCAATGGCATCCTTAGTCAGAGCTTCAGCCATTTGGTGTGCGGCACTCTCCTGCGTCGCCTGTTCACCGACAACAGCAAGCTCGATAGAGGCACCTGAGTCCACTTCCATGGCGGAAGGGCCAACTGCTTACTTGGCTTGAGATCTTGTCGGAGAGGATGAAGGCTTGACGATGGGAGTGACAGGGGTGATGGCGGGAGATGCGTCGCGATGCAGCATATCCTTGATGGTTCTAGAAGCCCCCGAATTCTTCGAGGTCTTCTTCAAGCTGGTCGTGGATTTCTTTTTGAAACATGCAAAATGCATAAGTACAGGAATAAGACAGACAAATGGACAATGTTGGGGGGGGAAAGAAGCTTACACAAGAGGGGGTGCTTTAGCAAAAGGGCTCCCTGTAACCTTTCTTTTCTCCGCCTCCAGGGCGTCGATAGTCTTTTTGGATGCTCCACCCTCTGTCTTCGTCTTCTTGCCTCCGTCGGCAGCATCAGAGGTGGAGCTCTTCCGCTTTCGCGCCAACGGAGCATCATCGTCGGACACGACAGTGACTTCCTTCATCTTTGGATCATAGATTTGAGGAGCCATGCTGTCCTCATCTATGTCGCAAAGCTGTTAAGGTGAAGAACCACCCTGTTAGATGAGATGGTAATGACTAAAACGGAAGAACTGGAGTATATGTCGTACAAGGAAAATAAGCAGTTACCTTTGGGCACTTGCTCTCTACGAACATGTCGTAGGTTATGGCGAAGCCACGCTTTTTATCCTTCACCTTGACGATGTCCTTCAGACGAAGCTTGACGGAGTCGCTCAAGAAATAGTCCACGGAGATGCGGAGGCTATCCCTTCTATCGTTGGAATACTCGTGCATCAGCTTCAAGCGGTGCTACAGAGGCTGGATCCGCCTGATGAACCAACACATGGCTAGGTCCAACCCAGTCAAACCCATCTCTACGAACCACTCTTTTCGCCTTATGGTGCGAGAAGCGTCAATGTCGGAGGGAAGGTAGGCCTGGGATCTCCATGTCGAGACTTCGGCGGCTGCTCCATTGACGAAGTCCGGGTACGTAACTTCTCGGCCGGCCAGAGGGATATCTGGGCCATAGAAGTAAGTACGCTGCCAGTTCTTATAGGACTCGTGGCCGACGATGTCGGGGAAGCGCCGGCCAGGCTGGATCTTGAAGCTAATGGTGCCATAATTTCTAAGTTCGTCCTTGCTGGCCCCAGCTTCGCGCTTGACGGTGAAGAAATAGATGAAGAGATCTAGCCTAGGCTTAATTCCTAAGTAACCCTCGCAAAGCGCCGCGTAATTGCTAAGTGCTAGGATGCTATTCGGAGAGAGGTTCTATGGATGAACTCGGTAATGATTCAGGACGGCAAGGAAGAAATTGGAGATGGGCAGGGAGACGCCGTGTACCATCTGTGCTTTGAGGTACACCTTTTCTCTGGCTTGGGAGAAGGTGTGACCTCGCAGGCCGGGGCCGCCCGCCAGGTGAGCCCCTCCGTCGCAGGGAGGTAGCCTTCGACGATCAACTCCTTGATGTCGCGGCCCGTGATGTCCGAACCGCGCCAGTCGCCTTTGTGGGAGTCGTTCTCCTCGTCCAGCAGCTCTAGCGCCGCTGGATTATGGTTGCCACCGGTGGCCTCGACCACCACGGACTTGGGGATGACCAGGCCCTCTGGGGGCACGACGATGGAGCTCGCCGGCTTCACCGCGGCTTCGCCCAACGCCTCCATTGAGGGGGAGGAGCTGCTACTGGCCATTGGGTGCGTTTGGAGGTGACTGGTGAGATTGGGAGTTAGGTTTTTTCGTGCGAGGCGTGGAGAGCTCGAGGAGACGCTTGCCTGAGGAAGAAGACGATTGTAACACCCCTATTTTTAGTTAATCATTATTAGGGTTTTGTTTGTGCATTCATGAGCATCATCATTTAAATTGTGCATTGAATAAATTAGATAAAACCCTAAACCCTAATCTTCCCCTCTCTTTGTAACTAATTCATACAGTTTCAAATAGTTTGAAATGGTCAAAAAGGAATTTTTGAAATGCCCAAAATAGTTTTGTATATGAAAATACAAACAGGAAAACAAAACAGAAAAAGGAAAAAGTTTCTGGAAAAAAATGAGAGCAGTAGCCAGGCCCAGCCCAGCTCCCCTCTCCCCTCTGCCTGTCGCACACCGTAGCAAACCGCAGCCCAGAAGGCCCAGTCGTGGCCCAACTGGCCCGTACCGCTTCACTCTTTCTCCATGTCGTATTCCCTAGGTAGGCACGCACCTGCCGGCCGCGCCGTGATCCATGCTGCCGTCCGACGCCTCCCTCTCCCTTATCCTCTCACTCGCTCCAGCGCCCTCTCCCTCTTTCCGCTGTTCCTCTCTGCACGCTAAACCCTAGCTCCGGCCAGAGCCGCTCGTCGCTGATGTTCTGCGCCTCCCCGTGCCTGTTTGAGCAAGCTAACAGCACCACTGTGGTCCCCTTCTTCGACCTGCAGAAGGAATCGGGAAGGGGAGACCCTAATCGACGGTGTGACCCGTTTCTTCTCCGCCTTCGACGGACATCCCCTCCACCATTGCCACCGTTCTCGACCTCGCCCGGCCATTCCGCACCCTCCATCGGCATCAAGGTGAGCTTCCGGTTCTCAGGCGCCCCTCCTTTCTCTCCCTCCTTCTTTCAGTCGCTCCCGCGTCATGCACCTGACGCCACCACCAGTTGTTGTTGCTGGCCGAGCTCCGGTGACTCAAAAATAGCGGCGCCACCCTAGTTCTCCTGGACGTAGTCATGCGCATCCAACCCACAAGCTCACCGAGCCCCGCGCGTCCTGCTGTGACCGGCCCGTGCTCGACCTGGGATGTCCACCGCCAGCTGACGTCAGGCCGACGTCACAACGACGTCAGTGAGGCGCGGTCAGCCTGGTTAACCCAGCCCCTGGCCCCACTTGCTTGCGTGGCTGCTGAGGTGGCTCAGGGCCCATCAGTCAGTCACTGCGGGTAGCCTCTGGATCGGTGTAAAAATAATAACCCCCCCAGCTGATGTCATAATGATGTAATAAATGTTTTAATAATTCCAGAAAATGATTTAAACTTGTAAATTCAATATCTAATTATTTATAAGTCAGAAAAATATGTATAATATACCAAAATGTTCAAAAAATGAAACCTAGCTATTTAAGATATCATCATGCATTGTTACAACAACTTTCAAGACAAGTTTAATTATAGAAAAAAATCAACCCCTCTCATATACTCCGGAGTTTCCCCGAGTTAGGGTTTTCACCCCTCGGCACCCGGATTAAGTTGTTGAGCATGCTTTAGGGTTTCAATTCAATGCAAATTAACTTGTCATATCATCATTCTTGTTTGAGCATTGCATCGATGCCATGTGTTGATTGTTTCCCTCTCTTTCCGGTGTTTTCGTTATTCTACGGTAGAATATGATATCAAGATCGAGATCAAGATCAAAGCCCGAGGACAACCATCGAAGATCTAAGATCGACGAACGATACTTGACCAACTGTAACCAAGTCAAGTTCAAGGCTCCCGAAGATCTCTTATCTGCTATCAACTGGCAAAGGTAAGAATAGCCCCACCATGATACAATCCTACGATTTCGAAAGCATTTCTATCCCTACCATGATGCATACGATTCTACTGTGGTCTTTTATCGATAAATAGAATATCCTATCTGTTGCATTATTCCCTTTGAGCTTATATTACCTGATCCACTGCTCCTAGCATAACTAGGTTTGGCTTGTGTGCACTGCTAGAGCTTATATATGTGTCTGCTTAGCCAAGCATAGCTGTCAGTTCTGGTCCATCCAGATGATGCATCAGATGTAGAGAATCTAGTATGATAGGAGAACGTGATGAGATGATATCAGAGGTGATATGAGTTAAACATGCTAAGGCTTGTATGGGAGGCCACGGTGGGATGTGGTTTTTCTAGTCCCATGCTCGCCACCACTAGGAACTGAGTTCTTGCCTTTGGAACCGAGACGAGCCTACAACCACACGGGGCCTGGAAAGCCTCCATGAGTCACATAGTTCGGGCATTCCATTCGACATATGCATAGAAAATCTTTTGAAAGATTTGTCGGGTGAAGTTGGTGCATTCATAACAGGTAGGTAAGCATGGCTAGGGTTGCTTGGGCTCGATGGATCCCCTGTTAACCAACCTCGCCTCACATCTTTAAGTACCGGCTTTGGGATTTGACCCGTTACGGCGGAACCATACTTATTGCGTGACTCATGGTCTCGGCAAAACCAAGGTAAAGGTCGTGTCTAACCACCCTCTATCTCCCTTCTAAGGAAGAGGGCTTATCTAGTGGCATTAAGAGAACGTTAGTACATGTGGGTAAAGTTGTACACCCCTGCAGGGTAATAATCTTTTCAAAAAGCCATGTTCACGGTTATGAACGCTTGGTGACCAGATTCTAAGATCATAGAGAACTTGAACCTAATCATAAAACTTGGTAGATCAGCGTGTGCTTTAAGGATGCTTCCTCATGGGTACGAGGGGGTGATCCTAGTTGGTAGATGATGATGACTTGGTGGATATCAAAAGATGATGATCAATATTTCAGAGACGTTGCTCTCTTATTCCTTTTTAAAATACTCTGACTAGACGAGCTTCTTCTCTCTTGTTTTATAAACAAAAGTGGCTTTATGCAAAACAACTCCACTAGCCATAAGTCTTGCGGAGTACACCCTGTACTCACCCTTGCTTTGTTGATACTTTTGGTAGAGTAAGTGTTCACCTGAAGACGAGTTCTATACTACATCGACATCGACGAGTAGTTTGGGGTTCCCGACCGGCAGCCTGGAATCTATGGGTTGGGACGTCATTGTTATGCTTCAGGCCTCATAGGACATTTGTTAAGTTTGCTATACTTAATAGCATAATTTGCCTTCTGTTGTTTGATGCTTGTGGTCAGTGACCTCTGCTTGTAATATTTTGGTTCTCTGCTTAGTTATGAGCTTGCTGTGATAAATTTTGTGTCGTAGGGTCACTACTGTGTTACCGATTCTTCACTGGATATTCTCGAGCTCAAGGTTAAGCTTATTTCAGACGGAGGTCTGGGATTTGTTTAGCCCTGATCCTGGGGTGTCACAACGATGCGGGGGAGAATGAGGTGACATAGTAAAATTTCCACTGCAGTTACTATTTATGGTCTCCGGCATCAAGATTCGTGTAGCTTGATCGAATGGTTGCAGCGTAGACGACGTGTGCGGGGGCGTGCGCGGAAATTTCGCCACGTACCAATCATCGCCGCCAACGATTCGTATCGCTCATGTGGGAAAAGTGGACATGATTGCGTTCTCTGCATGTGTGAGTTACGAGGCGTTGCTGACCTATGTCTATGTCTCCCTAGCTGTCACAAGCAGATGAACCATCACATCAGAAGATTCCGGCATGGACGGATCCAGTCCGGCTATGGAAGAGTACGATGGAAGATTCGGCAATTCTCCGACTTACTAATTGAAGACGGAGAAAACCTTTCAGGGTTCTTTGGGAGGACTACAAGATATTGCTTGACGATGCCGACATCCATCTAGACGGCGCAAGATCTCGGAGTTCTCCGGGGGCTACTGTTGGGGATATGCTATATGGGTATCCTCATAGCATGTCTCCTATCCGGATAACCCGGGTGGCCCACAGTTGGTAGCATGGCCCATGGCCTGCTGGGCGGCCCAGTTAGATGGATCCAGAAGGGAGGCCATGCCGGATAAAGGAAGGCTACGGTGGAATCACCAGCGTACCCGGAGCCTTGGAGTACAAGACACGCTAGACTAGTAATAGACGGTGTAGGACTTTGTAACCTATCCAGCTAGGAATTTTCCCTGTAACCCTAGGACCTGGCGACTATATAAGTCGGGCCTCTGGGAGCCTTTAGGGCATGATAACTTAGACTTTCTAGTCACACCTCACACAGCGAACCTATCTCTATAACTCGGTGTATTGCCCTTATAGTGATTTATAGCAGGAGTAGGATTCCGCCACCGTTGTGGGATCTAAACCTGGGTAAGTCGTGTTACCTCGTACCCGTCAACCGGACACCTTCCCCCACGTCTCTAAACATGCACTGTGAGGACCCCTCAATGGCGTACTCGTCGTCAATACCACGACACTTGTGATTGCAATGCTAGTCCCTAGAAAAATGTTAGCATCCACAGTTTAAGATGAAGTACACAGATACAAAGGTCGTTATTACATCGTCATTCCATAGATAACATAGTATTTACAACTCAATAGCCAAAGGCTAATACATGGAGTTCATAACATAAAGTAAATAACTATAAGTCTTCATCTTCATCTTCGAGACGAGACTTTTCAGAAGCATTCCCTTAGACCACCATGGACGCGTTCCATCCTATCAACCCTACCACCAAATGTCCATCTGGCTAAGTTCTTGCAACCTAGTTGGTCAAGGCAGAGCCCATATTTCATGTGGTTGCACTAGAAGCTTCTCAACACTAAACATCTCAAATCCCTTTGTTCCTGGGTGGCAATCTACAAGTGTGATACACAAGGTAAACCATAGGCATGGGCATTGTGTAACCAATCAACATAAACCAACCATACCATTCCACCCAGGTGATTCATTCACATAGTTGTTTTATTAATCCAAAACACAAGTTATAGACTTAGCAATAATTCATAGCATGAAAAATCCACCCTTGTTTTCTACTAGCTAGTCTAAGCATTATAGCAACAAGTTTATTATCTTAGGTAATAAAGTCTACTAAGACAACAACTACTACGATTTCCCAAGGCATAGCATAGTAATATACTTAGAAAAATTCTCCATGCAACTCCTACTCAAAATAACACTAGTGCATAGTAAAAATAGTAGGACAAAAAAATATGAAGCATCACTTGCCTTGATAGTTGGGGGAGTAGGAACAATCCTCACAATCACAATCACCACAATCACCAAAATCTACACATAAAATCATAACACCAAATTCATATTTCAATATTCAAACAAAAATACATATGAATGCATGCAAATGCAATGGAATGATTTTTATACACAAACAAGTCAAGCTAGACAGTACTAAACTCAAAGTAAACTTTCTAAAGTCTAAACAAACTCAAATTTACTTTAAAAACATTTTCTAAATAATTTTTATATGCAAAATAGGCCTACAAATGGTTCTGTAAATAATCCTATTTTTCCAGAAGAAAAATACTAAAACAAGGCCAAATAATTGTAGGGTTTAATTTTTTGAATCCATTGATATATTATTTGTGAAATTTGGACAAACAGAACAAAAGTTATGAATTTTACAAGTTAAATCAACTAATAGATTCAAAACAGATTTTAAATCAAATTTACAGACGCGTGGCAGCGTCTGATTCACTAATACCGTTTCACGCGGATCGTGATTCCGCACCGTTGGATCAAGTCAGATCCAACACGCCAGATCTAAACTTAACGGTTCACTGAGTGATCTAATCTATAGCGCACGATCTAGATCCAGCGGCTCTGGATCAAATGACCAAAGTTGGGCGGCGCTACTACCGGCAACGTTCTAGCTGTGCTAGGGGGTAAGGGGGGTGGTGATCTTTACCAGACTCACGTGAACACGAGGGATATCAAGGTGGAACTGGCTTGGTCAAGGGCATACTGTCGTGGACGCGGGAGCTCGTCGGGATCTCACTGGCTTCGGTGCGTGCTAGCGGAGACAGAGGCGACGACCTAGGTCACCATAGGGCAAACGTAAGGCATCAGTTGTTGCACAAAGACACGGCGAAGCTAGTAGTATGGGGGAGAGGTCAAGGGGCGTCGAACATTACCGGAATTACTCACCGGAGTTGATCAACGCCTCGGGTGCTCGCGGAGGTTGACGGGGACAGCCACCTGGGGAAATATAAGATGAACCAGGGGCATGGTTAGATGTGCAAGAGGATGGCGAGCATGACAGGGTGAACAAAAGGGCACGGGGTGGACGGAGTTCACCAGAATCACTCGCCGGAGGTGCTCGGGTCCGCGGTGGTGCGGGGTGAAATTTGTAGAGCCTGGTGGCTCTTATTGGGGGCTAGGTGAGGGGAAATGACCGCGGCAAGGTGGGGGTTAAGTAGCAGGCGTCGGGGGCAAGAATCTTGCGAGCAATCAATGCGAATTAAGCGCATTCATCCGCGGTAGTGAAGGGGAGAAACAGCCGGTGACGGCGACGTCGTCGTCTGCGGGCGCGGGGTTTGGGGACGAAGGGGTCAGGTGGCACCGGGCCCAGTGGTCAGCGAGTGCGGGGTATGGCTCGCGCGGGTGATAGTGGGCGGAGAGGGGGAAAACCCCGGGTGGACTGTTGGGCCGAATGTGGGTCTGGGCTACATAGGTGGCGCCAGTTTTATTTTTTTCCTTTGCTCCTTTTCTTTTTTGTTTTGATTTTCAGGAATGATTTTGAAACTCTAATTCAAATATGTTTGATTTCAAACCTTCACCAAAATTTTATAAGATGATCCTAGCATCAAAAAGTGTGTTGAACACATCTAACCACTCAAAAACACTTTGGCCTTTGAAATAAAAACAAATCCATGCCCCATATATAATATATAAAGTGGGGTGTAAATATGGTTTCAACTAGGGTTTTGTTTTGAAATTTTTTGTGAAAGATAAACATGCTATGATGATATGGATGCACTGATATGACTTTTCATTTGATGAAATTTGGGATGTTAGAGAGTGAGTCTTTATATTGGAGTAAAATTTTGTTTGCATGGGTATTTAGTTGAGTACATTTTGTTCCAGCTCTTGTACTTAACCAAGTCTTGCCTAAAATTTTCTAAACAATTGAAATAATAAAAAGTCTCACAATTGAAGGCTTGGGTGTTGTAGTGTTTAGTCTTGAAAGCTTATTCCTAGAGACACTCAACACCATAGAAAATAATGATTGACTTGATAGCTCTCTTTGAAAGGATTTGTTCAATTGAATTAATGTTTAGAGGTTTTTGTGAGCATGCCAAAGTTTGACTTGTGAATCATAAGAATGATATAGCTTTATGCGTGTCAAAATTCATGGGATGCCAACAACTCTGCTAGCCTATGAACTATCTCCATGGAGGAAACTCCTAGATTTCGGCTATGAGTTGTTATGCTATAATGGGTAAGGTTCTTGGCACTCTCGGATAGCTGTGTTCATGATGGAATCACTCCTCTGGTTGATATGGGTAATCATTATGCAAAAGGAACAAAAACCTTAGTGATGCCATGAGTGTCCATCACAGCCTGATAAACTAGTGAAATTTTTTGGTATCCTCTCATTTACTTAAGAACTGAAATTCTTGAAGGACATTGAATAGAAAGGTAGTGCTTGAAAAGTCTTGACTTATTGATGTGGGAGAATTGAGATACTTTAGTGTATATGCTTTTCATGAAAAACTCTCACACTCTCAATTTTACATGATTATACTTTATTGTTCAAAGGCAATCTTGTGAATTGATTACATGGCATGGAATAGAGTTTACTCATTTGAATCATCCATGTTAACAATCATTTTGTTGCGCTATAAGGATTCATGAAACCCGTATGATATGCTTGCCATTACTCTATTTATGCTGAAGTTTTTCATATTAATAAAGTGGAGGAAACATGAGACTACCAATCATGAGTAAGATCATCATCTTGTTATTTTAGTATAAATGTTGAGTTCCTTTATAATTTTGGTTTTCTTGCTCGAGGACGATCAGGTTTAAGCTTGGGGAGGTTGATTGCTGTGAAATATAGCCATCCATGTCCGCATTTAAACTAGATATTATTTATATTTTTGAAGAAATATCTCTCTAAATACTGCCACTAATGCCTAATGATCAAAGGGGTATGCAATCCCGTCTTTCTATTTTTCCCTGCGCAGATAATGACGTTTGATGATGGGAATCACACCATTAAAGTCAAAGATACAAGATTTCCAACAACCCAAAGAAACCTGGAGCCATGAAATGGAGGCAATGCCTTTAACGACAAACTATATGGCGGGAATTTTATTCTGGCCGTATAGTTCCGGCTGTATAGTTGGCACCAACATTACTAGGTCAAACAGAACAACTTTCGTGAAGGGACCCCTATAAAAAGAGGCTTCGGGCGACGAGAAAACCTCTCTTCTTTTCGATCTCAACTCTCCCTTCCACCAGAAGCCACCACAGCGGAGGAATAGATGTATATCTAATCTCCAAACCCTTCTCCACCACCATAGCTATATTCCTCCACTTGTAATAGTAGATCTCATCTCCGATTGGTGACATTGTAAGACAATAATTATCAAACTCATGATTTCCATTACAATGTTTATGAGTGTTGATTTCATCTCTATGTGTGAGTAATTATCCTTGGGCTAAGGGCTTCGGCCTAGCCATGTAGCTTTTGTGCATCTTATTTATCATAGATGGGATCATGTATTAGTTTGTATGACATGATGATTATTTTACCCTCTCTTGCCTCAATCTAAGGACCTGTCAGGTACTTAAGATCCCAAGGATTGTTCCAGGTATAGGAAGTGTGAGTAATGACTGATATGCAAGCTGGGAACCCTAGTGACAGAAGGGGTATTACAGCTCTATGTGAGGGATTTACTTGGCATTAACGGTGACATCACTATGCATATCATTAGTTCTCTTTCTTATATGGATGAGACTAGTAGGCTATTGCTATAAGCGGTTGCGGAGGCAATAGAAATTATGGATGCACTTCCCACATATAATTATCTTGCTCTAACAATTACATGCATACTTTATTATTATCTTTTATTCCCATGAGATGTTTTGCACAGCTACTGGTGAAACCAAAAGCCCCGGGCCCTCTCTCTCCATCGTCAACAACAAAAAAAGATTGCAAACTCTTGGTACGGTGAAAACAAAAAAAGAATTCTAAGATCCATTTAAGTAACCTTACTATGCTTTCTGCTTCCCGAGGATTCGATAACCTTGGTATACTAGGGAAAAAGAGCTATACTACATCTGTAATCTGGATCAAAGGTATCAACGCCTCGCGAGGGGCAAGGCTTGGTCGGCACCCGAGCCTTCGAGAGAAGCCAGGCGCTTTCATCACCTCGCGTAAGTGCTGAAGAGGCTCCTGAGAACTACCTCGATCCGGGGGCTCCAGACTTCCCAATGGTCTGCACCTAGTGCATGGACAACACCGGCAGCCCCCCTGAGGGAAGCCTGGGTACCGTCCAAGCAGGACTCGCTGTTGTGGGAAGGCAGACAAGCCCCTTCAAGCAACACGCCTAACTCCACGACCTTTTTAAGGGGACACTTGAGAAACCCCCATCCTCTGCAGCCTTATCTTCAGTAATACCTCGTGCGAGTCACTACAGTGCTATAATAAGCTTGAACTTTCAGCGGCTTTTTGGATCTTGTGCTTTGTGCACGCCTTGCCATTTGGTTTTTCCCTCAGCAGAGTCTCTTCTTAAAACCATACTTACCTGAGTTCCCTCATATACACCATGTGAGAGGGGGTCTAGGCACGGTGCCCGACACCGGTCATTCGCCGACATCATAAGAGGCTAAAGTGTCGAGCTCTAAACTTACGAACTTGTTCCGCCCATAAGTTACCTCACCTACGACCTCTGGTGCTTGCGTCCCTCGCGTGGTGCATGTATCGAGCCCCAATGGTACATGTGTTTTTCCCTATGTCCCTCTCCTCGTAAGTTCTATGGGGTGGCTCGTGAGGCCATGTTCCTCCGTTAGCCTATCCAGGACCTAAAGTGTGAGCTATGAACTTACGGACTGGGTCTGGGTATGAGTGACCTCACCCACACTCCTGGATATTAAAAGAAAAAATGTTTTAGCGATGGCTCATGAGGCCCTAATCTTCCGCAACCCTAGCTTTTCAGGACCTAAAGTGTCAAGCTCTAAACTCTCACGGACTAGGTCCGGCTACGAATCACCTCACACACGGCTCTAGACTTTTGAAAAACACCCCCTTTTAGCGATGGCTCATGAGGATCTGATCCTCTGGAACCCTAGCTCTTCAGAACCTAAAGTGTTAAGCTCTGAACTTATGACCCATTCCTAGGACGCAAGTTACCTCACCCATGGTTCCCGATCGCTCGTGAGGCTCAAACCTCCACGGCTCAACCTCGCCAGGACCTAAAGTGTCGAGATCTGAACTTATGGCCTGTTCCTCGGCCGCAAGTTACCTCACCCACGGTTCTTGGCCCTTAAAGAACAAAAATAAAACCTTCGTTTTGGCTGTTGTCCCCTCTTTGAGAGGCCAGCCAATTTACATTTTCCCTATGGTTTTCTCCTCGGGAAGCTTACGGGAAAACCCTGGAGATGCCCTCTCTAGCGGTTAAACTTTTTAGGGCCTAAGCGGGAGCTCTAAACTTACAAGCCCAGTTGGCAGTACGTTACCTCACCTACGGTTCCTAGCGCTTACAACACTTCACACAAGTGTAATTTAGGTCTCTAGCAACATGCGTCCACACGCCATGGTAATCCCCTTGGAAGTCACCTAGGAAAGGCGCGCGAGGCAAAGCCCCTCCGCGTCACAACCGCCATTCGAGGCTTGAAATATCCATCAACGGATCGCCTCGGCTACACCATGCACTGGCCCTACAATACTCCGCCAAGATACCTACACTACAGCTCGAGAGACAACCCCAGCCACGTTCCCATGCCTGGGAAGCTACATCAGGGATCGCTCTCTTCCCCTCGGAAGGTGCATGACGCCTTCGCCCGCACAACCAAGAAACAGCGCCGCCTGTGATCCTCATGAGGCCGCGCCTAAGCGGGAGAGCACGGGCCCCGGAAGACAAGGTCGAATCCCTCCTCGAGAGGAATGCACGTATCCACAGTGATTGGAAGGATGCAACAAAGCTCCTATGTAACCTAAGGTCTAAAGGCCCAGAGACCTCTACAAGAAAAAGGGGGCTACACCTCGGAGTTATGCAGAATTCTCGTGAAGCCTATCGCGTGGCAGTCTGGTCCGCCGGCTGGGAGACTCCAATGAGCAGGCATCTCCTAGGCGCTGTCTCTAGGGCCACGTCACCAAGCGCAACCCCTAAATGGCGTCGCCCCTGAGGGCGATGTTCCAAAATGCACGACTCTCCAAGAGGTACACCTGAGGACTCGGGAGGCCTGTCCCTAGGAAAGGAAGACATGGATAGCCGCCACCAGCCTCGCCGAGCAGGCGCTCCACCAGACACACTCAAACAAAGGATCCATACATCATAATGGAACATACAAAGGAAAGCATCCAATGCAAAGGACCGCATAGGGAAGTTCATTACAATTTGCGATTACAAGGCAAAAGGAATCAGCACACACTACAACACTACTATGCCGGGGGAAGGGGGTCCCACCCTCTCTTCATTGCCACGATGGCAACACCTCTCAAGACGTTTGGAGGTGGGGAGTGTAGTCGACAAAGAACATATGGTTGTCAAACACCGAGAGGAGAAGTCTCCTCTTTCGGCATACCGAAACCACAGCATGAAGTCTCCTCTTTCGGGTGCAGTTTTATGCCTGTTTATAAGAGAATGGTGTTTAGTTTGTAAGGATTACTGATGCGTGTTCCTGACTCTCCTGATGGATCAGGGCCAGTTAACTGTCATAGGACAAAACAACACGATCTTCTTCAGATTCGAGTCCCTACACTCGACCTGGAATGGATGCTAGTGTAATTATGATCCGAGTTTACTCGAATCATAGATTTGAGTAGTTGCTTGAATCATAGATTCGAGTGAGTACTTTTAATTATTAGACGAAGATTTCCAACCGTTGCTAGCTTTGTTTTGATGACATCAGTGCTGATGATCGATGACCTCAACCATCTGCGGCGCCAGAGGTGGCGTAACAGGATGAACGTAGGTCCCACTTTCTGACTTGAAGTTGACTATTCATGCGCGTTGTGGCGGGAATTACGGCGTCTCCTCAATTTCCGTGCATAGTGGACGGCGTGCGGGCGATGGTTCGCTGCTATGTTCACACGTGGATGGTTGGATTTGACCCTAGCGTTAGGGATTCTGGATGAACGGTTCCCTTTCGTCGTCTTCATCCTTATAACCGTGGGGAAAATAGTGGTTTGTGTTCACCCTTTGCCATTTTCTTTCACTACCTCCATTTACACGAGCTCGTCTTCGCGCGCACTGGACGCTCTTCGATCTTTTCCTTCTACGTTCTTCGCGCGTACCACCGTCATCGATGCGCCGTGAAGGTGAAGTCGAAGAAGGCCTCCGCCGGAGTGGGCTCAAGTGTTGTTGCCGATGGCAAGAAAGTTGTCGCCCCTACGCGCAACACTGATGGCAAGTGGAGGTGCTCCGACGTGCGTGACACCGATCTGCGCAAGCTGCGCGATGCGGGGTTAATCCTGCAAAACAAGGAGGACGTCAAGATCCCCGACGATGAGGTAATCCCTTGCCCACTTATGGGTTTTCGAGTGATCTTTGTTGCCTTTATTCTCCGTGGCTTGTAGCTTCCTGCCCACGAGTTTCTTCATGGGCTCTTTTTTCTCTATGGGATTCAGATTCATCATCTGTCTCCCAATTCCCTTCTTAACATTGCGTGCTTCATCATGCTTTGCGAGTGCTGGCTCGGCATCGAGCCGCACTTTGCTCTCTTCCGAAAACTCTATTCCGTGAAGAGGTAGTCTGGATCCGATGGAGTCCATCCGCTCGGTGGCTGCATCATTTATCTTCGTCCCTTTGTCTACTTTTTCTCCCTCTCCATTTGCGAGTCTGTTCAGTATTGGCATCGCAAGTAGTTTTACATCCGCGATGTTAAGTTGGACGGTCAGCAATTTGTTCTTCCCCCTTTGACTCCACGCAGAAGATCGTCTGAAAGAGATCGTAGAAGAACCACATCTTGGAGGGCCAAGTGGTGGAGGTGGAGATGCTCTACCAACAGGTGGAGGCTCTCCAACTGGTGCCAGGCAAGGAGGTAAATGGATTCGACATCATCTGCACCTTCCTGAAGTGTCGGGTGCAGCCAATTCAAGCCAAGGCACACCGGATGTTTCTCTATGCCGGCCCTAGTGATCCCACCAGAGTGTCATCCAAAGAATTATCTTCAGGTGATCTTGATAGGGCCCTCCGTCCTCTGCTGAAGTACAAGGCTGGCGAGGACCTGCCGGGAGCCCACATACTCATATGTGTACTACCCGTGTAAAGCATCTACGCATAGATCCGGCTCTGATACCACTGTAGGGTTCGCAGCATAGAAAACAAAAATGTTCCTACGATGTGAACTATGTACCAAGATCTATCTATTAGATACAAACAACGGGCGGATGTATATCCATAGAAAACATACCCTTGAAGACCGACAAAGCTTAACTAGTTCAACTCGTGGTTGATGTAGACGATCTCTTGCCGATCTCAAGATCGAGAGGAAGTCCTAGCGCCGTAAATCAGCAGGGCATCCGTGCTCGCACACACGTTCGAGGCACCGAGCAACCTCCGCCTCCTCGCTCCAGTGATGCAGCGGAAGCACAACTCTTTCTTGCCGAATAGCCACCGGGAACATGTATCTCGCTAGTCCGAGACCATGGGGGATAAATTCTAGAGGGGGAGAGAGATCCTTCACGAGGAGGTGTGAGTGAGAAGTGAGGAGAGGGTTTCCTTTTATAGGAGGAGGGGGGAACCCCAAGGGGGTGGCCGGCACATGGGGGCTTCCCCCTTGCCCTCCCGTCTTCATGTGGGTGGACACTCCACTCACAAAATTCCTTTAAATTACCTCCACTCAAAATCCCACTCAAACATGCCATTAAATTTCCACCAAATTTAATGCAAACTCTCATTAAATAAAACTCTTTTATTTTATTCAGAATTTTGTCAATTACCTTAATGACAAACATTCACAAATAACACCTTGCTAGAATTCTATTTCACATGCATAACCACTTTATGCAATTTCACCCAAAAACCTGTTTCGGTATCTAGTGAAATAAATTCCTGCGCTTGTTCATTCTTTCGGCGTGAAACTTTTGCTCCAATTGGATGTCGGTGTCTCTTAAGTGTGTCACCCTACGGTTCGTGAATAATGCGGACATGATCGAGACCCCTCTCGGATCAATAATCATAAGCGGGATCTGGAGACCCATACTGACTCCCACACATTCAACGATGACTTTCTTGTGATCATCGGAACCTTTTTACGCTAGTATCTTAATCCCTTTGTTTCACGATATATTACATGTACGAGATTCGATCATCGGTATCTCAATACCTAGTTTGATCTCGTTACTGACATGCACTCTTTTCTCGTTCCCGTGATATAACATTCTAGTGATCAAATCACTTGCTTGCAAGCTAATCAATGTGATATCACCGAGAGGGCCCAAAGTATATCTATCCGTCATCGGGATGAACAAATTCCACTCTGAATCCATGAGCCTCAACATAACACTTTATTAGTTCTGAATCCATCTTTATAATCACCCTGTTATGGTGTGACGTTTGATGTTATCAAGAAACTCTTCCGGTGTTAGTGATTGACATGATCTCATGGTCTAAGGATTAGGATCACTTCGTAAGTTGTTATAGCAATATAAACTCAATGACTTTGATCGTAATGCTAAACTACGGATGAATGTTCATCACACCATTACACTAATGTTGTGATCCCGTTATTAACAACATCCAATGTCCATGATCAGGAAACCTTGATCATCTTGTTAATCAACGAGCTAGTTTATGAGAGAGGCATAACTAGGAACTTTCTGTTTGTTTATTAAACACACATGTATTAATGTTTCCGTATTAATACAATTATAGCATGCAAAATAAACATCTATCATATACTTGGAATACACATAATAAACACTATATTATTGCCTCTCAGGGCATATTCCCTTCAGTCTCCCATTTCCAATAGAGACAATAATCTAGTTACATAGTGATAAATGTAACACCCATCGAGTTCTGGTGTTGATCATGTTTTGCTCTAGGGAGAGTTTTAGTCAACGGATCTGCTACATTGAGATCCGTGTGTACTTTACAAATCTTTATATCTCCATCCTTGACATGCTCGCGGATGGAGTGAAACCGGCGCTTAATATGCTTGGAATGCTTGTGAGACCTTGGCTCTTTGGCATTGGCAATGGCACCATTGTTGTCACAATAGATCACCATTGGGTCCAACGCGTTTGCAACCACTCCTAGTTCGGATATGAACTCCTTCATCCAAACTGCTTCCTGAGCCACTTCTGAAGCAGCAACATATTCGGCCTCCGTTGTTGATCTTGCCACCACAGGTTGTTTGGAACTCCTCCAACTAACCGCTCCGCCATTCATGAGAAATACGTACCCGGATTGAGACTTAGAGTCATCCGGATCGGTGTCAAAGCTAGCGTCAACATAACACTTAGCGACGAGCTCTTCTTCACCTCCATATACAAGAAACATATCCTTAGTTCTTCGTAAGTACATAAGGATATTCTTGACCGCTATCCAGTATTCCGAACCTGGATCCGATTGGTACCTACTAGTCAAACTAATAGCATGTGCCACATCTGGTCTTGTACATAGCATGGCGTACATTATAGAGCCTATGGCTGAAGCATAGGGGACCTTATCCATTATCTCTCTTTCTTCCGCCGAAGCCGGACTTTGAGTCTTACTCAATGTCTTGCCTTGCAACATAGGTAAGAACCCCTTCTTACTTCCGTCCATATTAAACTTCTTTAAAATATTATCAAGGTATGTACTTTGCGATAGCCCTATTAGGCGTCAAGATCTATCTCTATAGATCTTTATGCCTAATATGTATGACGCTTCACCTAGGTCCTTCATTGAAAATTTGCTGTTTAGATAACTTTTAACACTGTTTAAAAGATCTATATCATTTCTGATCAATAATATGTCATCCACATATAATATCAGAAATGCCACATTGCTCCCACTCACTTTCTTGTAAATACAAGCTTCTCCATAAGTTTGGACAAATCCAAACTCTTTGATCACCTCATCAACGTGGATATTCCAACTTCGTGATGCTTGCTTCAATCCATAGATGGATCGCTGAAGCTTGCACACCTTGGTAGCATCCTTAGGATCGACAAAACCCTTTGGTTGTATCATATAAAACTCTTCTTCAATATTACCATTGAGAAACGCGGTTTTGACATCCATCTGCCATATCTCATAATCGAAATATGCAGCAATTGCTAACATAATCCTAACTGACTTTAGCATCGCTATGGGAGAGAATGTCTCATCGTAGTCAACTCCTTGAATTTGTCGAAACCCCTTTGCGACAAGTCGAGCTTTATAGATGGTCACATTACCATCAGCATCAGTTTTCCTTTTGAAATCCATTTGTTCTCCACGGCCTTTCGGTCGTGAGGTAATTCCACCAAGTTACAAACTTGATTTTCATACATGGATTCCATCTCGGATTTCATGGATTCTAACCATTTGTTGGAATCCGGGCTCATCATCGCTTCTTCATACATCGCAGGGTCATCATTTTCATCAACCATGAAATTCATGACAGGATTTCCGTACAGCTCGGGAGTTGCACGCGTCCTGCTAGACCTGCGAGGTTCGGTAGTACTCTCTTTCGGAGTTTCATGATCATTATCATTAGTTCCTTCTTCAACAGGTGAAGCCAACTCCGGAACAACTTCCGGTGCTGCGCTACTCGCCATACTTTGAAGAGAAGGTTCAATAACCTCTTCGAGTTCTACCTTCTGACTACTTACACCTTTCGCGAGAAACTCTTTCTCTAGAAAGGATCCATTCTTGGCAACAAAAACCTTGCCCTCGGATCTGTGATAGAAGGAATACCCAATAGTTTCCTTAGGGTATCCTATGAAGACGCATTTTTCCGCTTTGGGTCGAGTTTATCCGGTTGAAGTTTCTTCACATAAACATCGCATCCCCAAACTTTAAGAAATGACATCTTAGGTTTGTTTCCAAACCACAATTCATACGGTGTCTTTTCAACGGATTTAGATGGTGCCCGATTTAAAGTGAATGCAGCAGTTTCTAGTGCATAACCCCAAAATGACAACGGCAAGTCCGTCAGAGACATCATAGATCAAACCATATCTAATAAAGTATGATTACGATGTTCCGACACACCATTTCTCTGTGGTGTTCCGGCAGGTGTGAGTTGTGAAACAATTGCACACTCTTTCATGTGAGTGCTAAACTCGTAACTTAGATACTCACCTCCACGGTCGGACCGTAGAAATTTGATCTTTCTACTACGATGGTTTTCCACTTCATTCTGAAATTCCTTGAACTTTTCAAAGGTTTCAAACTTGTGTTTCATCAAGTAGATATAACCGTATCTACTCAAATCATCCGTGAAAGTAACAAAATAACGATATCCACCTCGCTCCGACACACTCATTGGACCACATACATCAGAATGTATGATTTCCAATAAATCTGTCGCCCGTTCCATTGAACCGGAAAACGGCGTTCTAGTCATCTTGCCCATAAGGCATGGCTCACATGTATCAAATGATTCAAAATCAAGTGATTCCAAAAGTCCATCCGAATGGAGCTTCTTCATGCGTTTAACGCCAATATGACCTAGAAGGCAGTGCCACATATATGCGGATATATCATCATTAAGTTTAATCCTTTTAGCATCAACATTATGAATATGTGTAACATTATCATCGAGATCTAATAGAAATAAACCATTCATCATCGGTGCATGACCATAAAAGATTTCTTTCATATAAATAGAACAACCATTGTTCTCGGATTTAAATGAATAACCACTTCGCATCAAACACGATCCAAATGCAATGTTCATGCTCAGTGCAGGCACAAGATAACAATTATTCAAGTTTATAACTAATCCCGACGGCAAATGGAGAGGCAGCGTTCCGACGGCGATCACATCAACGCTTGATCCATTGCTGACCGCATCTTGACCTCACCCCTTGCTAGCGGTCGCTTGTTCCGCAGCCCCTGATTCGAGTTACAAATATTAGCAACTGAACCGGTATCAAATATCCAGGTGCTACTGCGAGCACTAGTCAAGTACACATCAATAACATGTATATCATATATACCTTTGTTTGCCTTGCCGGCCTTCTTGTCTGCCAAATACTTGGGGCAGTTGCGCTTCCAGTGGTCAGTCCCCTTACAATAGTAGCACTCAGTATCAGACTTAGGTCCAACTCGGGGTTTCTTTTCAGGCACGGCAATCGGCTTGCCACCCTTACTTCCCTTCCGTTTTCCCTTCTTGTCTTTCTTGAAACCAGTGTTCCTATTGATCATCAACACTTGATGTTCCTTTTTGATCTCCACTTTTACAGTTTTAAGCATTGACAGAAGCTCGGGGAGAGACTTCTTCGTGCCTTGCATATTATAGTTCATCACAAAGCTCTTATAGCTAGGTGGCAGAGACTGCAGAACACGATGGATGCCTAAGTCAATGGGAATCGACATTCCCAAGGACACAAGCTTATCAGCGTAACCCGACATCTTGAGTACATGCTCACTAACGGAGCTGTGCTCTTCCATCATGCAGCTAAAGAACTTTTCTGAAGCGTTGTAGCTCTATACAGCAGCATGTGTGTCGAAAATCATTTTCAAATCACCCATTGTATCAAAAGCATTGCCGTTTTCGAAATGCTTTCGAAGTTCCGGCTCTAGCCCATACAATATGCCGCAATGAATTAAGTTGTGGTCCTCCTGACGAGTCTGATAGACATTCTTCTCCTCATCAAGGGCATCCTCAAAAGGTGGGGGGCCTAGTGGCGCTTCTAGCACGTATTGCTTTTGTGCAGCAGAGAGGAGAATCCTCAAATTCATGGCCCATTCGGTAAAGTTGCTACCATTCGTTGCAAGTTTCTCTTTCTCCATGAACACATTGAAATTAAAAGTAGGTGGTGCCATCTACAATAGAATTTTAAAGTTTAGACTAAGTGTATGATAGATTGAGTTCAACTAATCCATATTACGAATGAACTCCCACTCAAAAAAGACATCCCTCGTGCCTTTTTGGTGATTACATGAACCAAATCCACTATACCAAGTCCGATCATCACGTGAGTCGGTATAGCTTCAAAGGCGAGCATCAAATGGGCATCATATCTACTATATGACACATGCTTAACCTTTCGGTCCGTGTTCCGAGGACATGTCTGTACATGCTAGGCTCTCCAAGTTAGAACCTTAGTATTCGCGTGTGTAACTGTTTTACACCCGAAATATGGTCGTGGATCCAAGAACACACGATCATCACGTGATGTCTTGGAGCGACAAAAACATAATCGGTGCATACTAAAGGAAGAACACATTCTTATCTTGATATTTAAATGAGGGATCATCTTATTATGCTAACAAAGCGCTAAACAAGCAATATAAGATGCTATCAAACATCACATGTTTATTAATGAAATGATATGGTTCCCGCATATGATCTCTATCATGTGCATCGTGGTATGATCACTATCATACCTATATGTGTAAGTCCAAGGTCTATGGAGATTACACGTTATGTATGTTGTAAGAGTATCATCTCATACTTCTACTTACAACATCACCATATCATAAAACTAGCCCAGCAACAATCTAAACTAGACGCCTCTAATTTATCCATTGCAAGTTTTACGTGGCTTAGGGCTTTCGAGATAGAACCGTTCTTACCTACGAACATGAACCACAACGAGGATAACCAAATTGTTGACAACTCGTTGCAAAATAGATATTGACTATAGTAGGAGAGACAGACACCCGCTAGCCACTTATGCAAACTAGTTGCATGTCAAGCGTGGAACAGGTCTCATGTGCGAGGACATGTAAAGTTTGTCCGGGCCGCTTCATCCCACTATGCCACCAATATCCAAAATTACAACTAAGGATCAACAACATGATAATCATCACCCACATACTCATATGTGTACTACCCGTGTAAAGCATCTACGCATAGATCTGGCTCTGATACCACTGTAGGGTTCGCAGCATAGAAAACAAAAAATTTCCTACGATGTGAACTATGTACCAAGATCTATCTTTTAGATACAAACAACGGGCGGATGTATATCCATAGAGAACATACCCTTGAAGACCGACAAAGCTTAACGAGTTCAACTCGTGGTTGATGTAGACGATCTCTCGTCGATCTCAAGATCGAGAGGAAGTCCTAGCGCCGCAAATCAGCAGCGCATCCGTGCTCGCACACACGTTCGAGGCACCGAGCAACCTCTGCCTCCTCGCTCCAGCGATGCAGCGGAAGCACAACTCTTTCTTGCCGAATAGCCACTGGGAACATGTATCTCGCTAGTCCGAGACCATGGGGGATAAATTCTAGAGGGGGAGAGAGATCCTTCACGAGGAGGTGTGAGTGAGAAGTGAGGAGAGGGGTGCCTTTTATAGGAGGAGGGGGAACCCCAAGGGGGTGGCCGGCGCATGGGGGCTGCCCCTTGCCCTCCCCTCTTCATGTGGGTAGACACTCCACTCACAAAATTCCTTTAAATTCCCTCCACTCAAAATCCCACTAAAACATGCCATTAAATTTCCACCAAATTTAATGCAAACTCTCATTAAATAAAACTCTTTTATTTTATTCAGAATTTTGTCAATTACCTTAATGACAAACATTCACAAATAACACCTTGCTAGAATTCTATTTCACATGCATAACCACTTTATGCAATTTCACCCAAAAACCTGTTTCGGTATCTAGTGAAATAAATTCCTGCGCTTGTTCATTCTTTCGGCATGAAACTTTTGCTCCAATTGGATGTCGGTGTCTATTAAGTGTGTCACCCTATGGTTCGTGAATAATGCGGACATGATCGAGACCCCTCTCGGATCAATAATCAGAAGTGGGATCTGGAGACCCATACTGACTCCCACACATTCAATGATGACTTTCTTGTGATCGTCGGAACCTTTTTACGCTAGTATCTTAATCCCTTTGTTTCACGATATATTACATGTCCGAGATTCGATCATCGGTATCTCCATACCTAGTTTGATCTCGTTAATGACATGCACTCTTTTCTCGTTCCCGTGATATAACATTCTAGTGATCAAATCACTTGCTTGCAAGCTAATCAATGTGATATCACCGAGAGGGCCCAAAGTATATCTATCCGTCATCGGGATGAACAAATTCCACTCTCGATCCATGAGCCTCAACATAACACTTTATTAGTTCTGAATCCATCTTTATAATCACCCTGTTATGGTGTGACGTTTGATGTTATCAAGAAACTCTTCCAGTGTTAGTGATTGACATGATCTCATGGTCTAAGGATTAGGATCACTTCGTCAGTTGTTATAGCAATATAAACTCAATGACTTTGATCGTACTGCTATACTACGGATGAATGTTCATCACACCATTACACTAATGTTGTGATCCCGTTATTAATAACATCCAATGTCCATGATCAGGAAACCTTGATCATCTTGTTAATCAACGAGCTAGTTTATGAGAGAGGCATAACTAGGAACTTTCTGTTTGTTTATTAAACACACATGTATTAATGTTTCCATATTAATACAATTATAGCATGCAAAATAAACATCTATCATATACTTGGAATACACATAATAAACATTATTGCCTCTCAGGGCATATTCCCTTCAAGGGGCGCACCCAAAAGCGAGGTATGATCTCGTCAATGCCCATTGACGAGGTATGATATCGTCAATACCCATTGTTATGAGCTTGGTTCTTGGAGAAGGTGGGGATGTTGGAGACCGCGGAACGGTTAGCAAACAAGCAACATGGGGACACGAGGTTTACCCAGGTTCAGGCCCCCGGAGGGAAAACCCTACTCCTGCTTGTCTGCTCTTGATTACGGCGGAACCGAAAATTACAGGGGTGCGCAGATGCAATCTGGCATGAAGGTGTGTATGCGGTCAGAGATGCCCTCCTCGCCGTGCTCTCCTAGACTTTATATAGATAGGCAGGTCCTGGGCGTAGGTCGAGTCGGTTACATATTAGGGTTTGCCCTTTGAAATTCTATCTACACCAGCCTTGTTCTCCAAGCATCCGAAGGCATCATGGGCCTGGTCCACCCGAAGTCTCCGCAAGCCGCATATATTGCAGTGGGCCTTCCTTCGGGCTGGACTAGGTATGCTGATGTTGTGTACCCGTGGGGTATAACCATGTCAAATGAATTTATTGAAGAATATCGAAACACACGTGGTTCTAGTGCTATTAGGAGTCTCCTTGAGAAACGTACTATTATACCTAAACTGTCTCCTGATGCTAAGTTTGCTACTTCCCCCATAGAAATTAAAGATAAAAAATATGATTTCTCTCTATATTTATTCTACATAAACATTGTTGAGAAAAAACCTTTTTGTGGGACTGGGAATGAAAAGGCTATGGCACATATGAATGAGCTTTATACTATGAGTGCCTTATTTTCTGATGATGTTAAGATACGTACCTACTTTGTTGCTAAAATTTTCCCTTTTTCACTAAAAGTAGAAGCTAAAGCTTGGTGTAATAGTTTACCTATGGATCTATTGATAACCCTGATTGCTTGATTGCTACTTTCTTTCAGAAATATTTTCCTCCTAGTGCTAGACATGCTGCTTTGCAGTATTTTTTTGATTTTAAACAGGGAGAAGAAGAGAAATTGCCTGAGTCAAGGACAAGGTATTGTGCCTTGATTCATGCACATCCTGGATGTCCATTACCTAAAAATGAGCTTCTTCATATCTATTATAATGGACTAACTGATAAATCTAGGACATACCTAGTTAGTTTTGCTGATTGTGTTTTCAGGAAAAGAACTCCTGCAGAAGCTGAAGAATTAATTGCTAAAATAAGCAAGAATTATGATGATTGGACTTGAACTAAGCCAATTACGCCTGAGCCTACTACACCTGAACAAATTGTGCATGAACCAACACCAAAGGAAGAGGGGAGTGATTGAATTAAATGATGAAGTGATGAAAAAGCTAAGAAATGTCTTAAGGAGAAGGGTATTAGATCTAAAGATGTGAATAATTTACCTCCTATAGAAGAATTATGTAAGCCAATTCCCCACTCATATACTATTGAGGTACAATCTCTCCAATACTTTGTTGAAGGTGATATTCCCTATGGTAAACCTCCTGATCAATGCTTAGAGGAACTTGATACTTTTATTGTTAAACAAGGTAATTTTAATATACAAGTTCAGAATCATTTATTAGAAAATCCTAGAGATATTAATGAGTTGAAATATATTGTGGAAAGAGCTGCTAATGATGTTAAAATGCTTGTTAAACACTTCCAAATGGTTCAAACCCAAATAGATCAACTTGCTAAGGTAGAAAAAAGATATGCTTCTGGAGATAAACATTCTTATGGAATTTGAACTAGGAGAGGTGCTGCCACTCAGGATCCCTTATATCCTGAAGGACATCCTAAAAGAATTGAGCAGGATTCTCAACAAGTTCAAAATAGTGGTAGTCCTTCTAAGAGGAAGAAAACGAAACATAAAAAAGTTGAGGAACCCTCTGAACCTGCTGTAAATCCTAATAGTATATCTGTCACTGATGATAAAACTGAGAGTGGTAATAATAACAATGATGCTCCTGATAACGAAGAAATTGAAGAAGAACCTGAGAAGCACACTAAGAACACTAGGTACACTAAGGAAGATTTTATTGCTAATAAACGTGGTAGTGAAAGAGAACCTTGGGTGCAGAAACCAATGCCTTTTCCTAATAAGAAACACAAGTCAAAGGAGGAAGAACATTATAACAAGCTTTGTGAATGGATGAAACCTTTATTCTTGCAAATTCCTTTGACTGATGCTATTAAGTTGCCTCCTTATTCAAAGTATATGAAGGATATTGTCTCTAATAAAAGGAAGATTCCTAATGAGGAAATTTCTACTTTGCTTGCTAATTATTCCTTCAATGGTAAGGTTCCAAAGAAACTTGGTGATCTAGGTATTCCAACTATTCCTTGATCTATTAAAAATAATTATGTTAGAACTGTTTTGTGTGATTTGGGATCTAGAGTTAGTGTTATGCCTTTTCCCTCTATAAGAGACTCCAGCTAGAAAAATTGATACCAAGTGATATATCTTTGCAAATGGCTGGTAAGTCTACTACTATTCCTGTTGGTATATGTGGGGATGTTCCTATTCAAGTGGCTCGTAATTTCTTGGTTTTAACTGATTTTGTTGTGCTTGAGATGCCTGAAGATGATAATATGTCTATTATTCTTGGGAGACCTTTCCTTAATACTGCAGGTGTTGTCATCAATTACAATCAAGGAAAAGTAACTTTTAATATTAATGAAAAAGAGCATACTGTCTATTTCCCCAAGAAGATTGATAAGAGCTATTGCCTGAATTCAATTGAAAATATTGAGAGCATCAAATTTGGAGAAATATATTGTCCCATTCCACAAGAAAGTTTTGAAACTATCATGATTGGGACTATTGCTATCAAGATTGAGGTAACATAATCATTTTGTGAAATGCAATTTTTTTGTTTCATACAAGATTGTTTTGTTAACAAGTCTTGATCAACCTTGTTAACAAAGGGATTTTAATGAACAAAACAGTGCTTACACAATGGTTATACTTGCTCATTTTTATTTTTCTCCTTTCCAATCTTTGCTCTTCATCTTGTTAGTTTTAGTTTTGCTAGTTGTTTGCTTTTTAGAGTGTCTTAGAACTTCTGTAGTTTTGGTTTTGGTTTGATTTTTGCGTCTTTCAAAAAACTTTTTCCGCGAGAAAATCAATTTTCATAACCTGAAAATTGGCCAAAAATAAAGTTTCCCGAAAAATTGGAGAAAATTCATATTAATTTTTTCCTCGAAAAAGGGGCAGAGGGGCACCTGGATTGGCCCAGGGGGACCCACCAGGCTAGCACACCCCCCGGTGGCGCGGCCAGCCCAGGGCGTGCATGGCCTGGGTAGGGCCCACCTGTGACCCTCCAAGTTTCCTCCTTCCAGCCACTTCTTTCTCTCTCCTGAAAACCACCGAAAAACTTTCTCAAGATCGAGCTCATGTTGTTCTTGCTCCCAATTTTCGATCTCCTTGCTCAGCCCATTTTTTATGCTGATTTTTGGAGGGATTGCTCTCTGGTATGTGCCTGCTCCGCTTGTCCAATTAGATTTTTGATTAGTGGATTGTATCTTGAGTATTTTGCTACTATAGCCAATGTTAAGGAAATCGGTAATCGTTAGCTGCTCGGTTGGCTTGGGAGTAGCGATTAATTGGAATTTGGACGATTAACTGATTTAATCGGTCGTCTATTAATCGGTGTAGCCTACAAAAATTAGCACCTAAAACACGTATGAATCCTCAGCCTTAAGCTCCCGGATGAGATCCTCAAGGCGCTCGAGCTTTTGTATCTGAGGTCTAGTCGGCAACTATGAGGAACTGGTCAACAACGACAAGGAACTAGTTGGTGATGGCTGCAATCAAGCTCCTGGAGGAAGGGATCGAACGGGATCTTTGCAAAACCTACTTCATTAGGGCGGGCTAGCGGATGGATGGGCGATATGTGTTGATAATTTTGCAACTTTTTTGACCAAGTGTAGTGGTTAATCGGGAACATACCTAGTAATCGGAGTGTCAGACCTATTAATCGGGCTAAACTATTAACACAAGGATTAGTGGTAATCGACACGGTCAGGTCCCTAGTAGCGATTAATCGGCCTATTAATCGCTGATTCGGCCTATTTTTTGAACAGTGACTGTAGCTGACAGGTTGTGTGAGGTTGCATGATTGTTATATGCTTAGAAATCTCATTTTGATGCATGTTTATCCCTCCAGCAAGTTCCTATAGTAGTTCCTCATCATTTATCAACTTGGAAATCACTTGGTTTGATGTTTGTCTAATTATTTTAGAAAAAGGGTCATTGACAACCACACCTTTGGAGAAGTGTTTGAAAGTGATGCACCTAGGAGGAGAAGGCCTTTGAGATCATCCTCTGAAGCTAGGCCATCATATAATGAGGATCTTATTGTGTCACGCTTTGGCAGCAAGGGAGATGAGGGGGATGCGCACCCTTCTACCTTCCCTTGTTTTACCTTTTTGTAAGCTGCAGGGATTATCGACGATTTCCTAACTCTTGTTCGGAGGGTTGGACTAACTTATTATATGCAGGATGAGAGTGAGCAATATGCTATGCTCTCCAAAACTTTTGTGGAGAGTTTCTCTTTCACTAACACCCCTTTCAGGACAGATGTTTCATTCAAAATATATGATAGGCCTATCACCATGACATTGAAGAAATTTTGCAGAATTATAGGTATTGGCATGGCTACGACAGTGAAGAAGATTCAAGCTCGACCCGCTAATTTGTTGGAGCTCTACCGCGGGGTAATCAATGAAGAAGATTCAAGCTCGACCCGCTAATTTGTTGGAGCTCTACCGCGGGGTAATCAATGATGATGACTACACAGCCGGCGTGGGAAGATAAGAAATATTCAACTCCCGGCTATCAGATATTTTGCTTATTATCTTGCCACTAGTATTCTTGGTAGGGAGAACATTAGCAATATTTCCAACTATCATTTAGCCTTTCTGGATGCTGCACTCAACAATGAAACCAGGTATAATCTTGTTTCTCTCATTGCTCGTCGCCTAACTGCCAGGACCCATTTATGGGGGTATTATTGTTGGACGTGTAGTTGATGCATTAGAACTTTCTATTGATCCAAATGATACAATTTTGGCTCCAAGGATGCTTGATCTTGCTGCCATGAAATCACATCACTTTGTTATAGCTAGCTCTAGCCTTGAGAGTTTAGTTTACAGGATGATGTTTACTGACAGCGACGAGAGGGAAATTCCTTTGCCACAAACAAGTTTGTTCAGTATTCGCAGGGGGCCTTGGTCACACTCCAAGGAGGAGATGGAAGATCAGCTGCACATTCGTGGTTTCAACAGACACTACCAGGGGGATGCGCCCTCTTATGACCACTCTGTGCACTACATAGGGGCTTCCTCGAGCACATACCAGGACGAAGGGGCCTCTTCGTCACATTACCGAGACACTCCTTCTTGGCCAGGTTGGGATTGAGCCCCACTTAGGCCAAAATCCTAAACTTGGGGGAGGTATACCGACATCACACTCATCTAGATATCATGTTTCATCAGTACTTTGTATATCCATGTTTCGCTTTCTTTTTGGTTTTTGTTTCTGCTTTCCCAAAACACAAAAAGAACAAAAATATTTTCATTGTTTCTCTTGGTTTGATTATATGTTCATTAGCTTTGGTTTGCTTTAAGAAAAATCCAAAAATATTTTGCTTTGTTTGTTTTTGCTTTGAGTGCTTGCTTTAAAAAATTGAAAACCCAAAAATATTTGTTGTTCTTCTTTGGTTTTGTGAAGTTCGTTGAAGGTTCAGCGGTCCTTAGTGGAGTTTGGTTTCATGTTATTATTCAAGCCACACAAGTGAAAGGCAATTATGATGACTAATGACAACTTGAGGTGTGGTAAGAGGTTGGTAATGAACTCTATTTGTTTTCATTTTTGTACATAAACTCATCATTATGGGCATGCTTAGTCTATTCATGTAAGGTGTATGTATTTATTGGATTTTAGTATTTCTTGCTCTCTTATGATTAGCTCCAACTTGCTAATAGTTTGTAGCATGTCATATGAATGTTTGCTTGCATTGTGCTATTCATAACTTGGTATGAAATCATGGTATCCTCATCTGAATGTTTCATTTGAATCGACTTAGCACATGCTCACGCATGCATATGACTGAACAAAGTCATTTAAGCCTTGATGATTTATGTTGGCTCAGAGTTATTGTATCATTTTTATGCCATAATTAATTTTGTTCTATTGCAAGCATGATTATGACAGTTATTGCTCTCTCGTTTGTCTCTCCCTCTCTATTGCTATCCTTCACTTGCACTGAGTATGAGCTCTACTCGTGTTCCCAACTCCCCAAAAACAATATTGTCAAAAGTGTCCACCATACCTACCTACTAGCATCATTTGCTATTCCGTGCATATTTATTATGCCTTGTTTTCTTCCAAATAAAATGTTTGCTTGTTATGAGAAAGTTAGTTAGTAAAGCTCTCACAAACTTGATGGCACACTCTATTTTCTTGCATTTAATAAACCTGAACCATTGTGACTGTCCATGAAAGTTATATGCTTGCAAATTATAGGTTGGGAGTTAGCAGAACCATGCTGTCACGGGGAACGCTTTCAACACCTGTAAATATGTACCCAATTGATATCATGCTATTTTGTTTATGGATGTCGTCGGTGTGAAATAAAAGGGTAGCTTATAAGTCCATGGATTTATGTATATGTGTTAGAGAAACGCCTGGGCCGCTAGCCTAAGCAATGCTTGATCATGGTGGAAACTTGCAGCATAACCATAGTGAGCAATTTATGAAGCTTTCTTCTTATATATAAAAGAGCGACACAGAAAAGAGGAAAGAGAGAAAAAAGAACCATTTTCCCATGGTAAATAAGAAGATTGCTCAGATGCTCATTGTCTACTTGCCTTGTCATTTTGATATGGGATAGCTCTTGTATCATGTGCAAGGGGTACCCCATTGGCGGTTCTCTATGATACACATGTATTTACTATGATAAGAACTTACCGGTAACTAAAGTTGAGTAGCATGAGGAGCGGCCCTCGTACTCAAGGGACATGAGATTTCTAGTTTATGGTATGTTAAGCATATAACTCATATTGGACCTCACTTTCACCTTAACCATCTAAATATGCCTATGATAGGGGCAATGAGAGCTCAAATCTAATGGGTACCATACTTTCAGCATTTGGAAGCCTTTCAAACTTTTCAAAACCTTTTCTCTTCTTTGTTGAGTCACCACTTATTCTTTGAGCACCTTCTTGAGGGCATAGTTGTCATTCTTAGTGTAATGTGCTTGTCTCAAAACTTGGTTAATTATGTCATAACTTTGATGCTTGTATCTTTGATATCTTTATTTCTAGTCTTCACTTGAACTTTAGAGGTGCCTTGGCATTTATGTTTTTCCCCACCATCAAAGGCATGCAAGAGACCACTCTATCATACCTTCTTATGCGCATTGCAATGTTGCTTATGTTTATATTGCATGCTACTTATTAATATTGTGTTGGAATCTCTTCATAGCTTGCAATGACTATTGAGTGGACTTAGCTGCATACTCCGTATTATGAATTGTCTAAGTACTGATCATATGTTGAGAATATATACATTACACGAAGCAAATATGTTCATGAAAGTTCTTTTATCGCACTCAATTTTCAACTGAATTGCTTAAGGACAAGCAATAAGCTAAGCTTGGGCGTAGTTGATACGTCCAAAACTTATCTACTTTCCCGAACACTTTTGCTATTGTTTCTCCTCTAAACTTGTGTGATTTGGATACAACTAACACGGACTGACGCTGTTTTTAGAAGAATTGCTTTGGTGTCTAGTTTTTGTGCAGAAAATCAACTTTTAGGAAAAATACCGGAAAATATGCCAAAACTCCTATTTTACCAGAAGGCTCACGGAGCCAGAAGACGAGATGGAGGAGGGCCAAGAGGGGCCACACCCCCTGGCGACGCGGGCCAGGCCAGGTCGCGCCTGGAAGGGGTGTGGCCACCTCGGGAACCCCCTCGGCCTCCCTCTTCACCTGCATAAAGCCTTCTGACCTAAAAACTCAGGGGGGTCGATGTTTCTCCAGATAGAGTTCCGCTGCACCGCCACCACCAGAAACCGTGATTCGGAACCAGAAATTCCGTTCTGGCACCCTGCCGGGACGAGGAATTGGAGGATATCATCGCCATCATCATCACCGACGCCTCTCCATCAACCATCCATGTTTCCCCCATCCATGAGTGAGTAATCCCCCGCTGTACGCTATGGGGATGGTAGGGATTGGATGAGATCTATCATGTAATCGAATAATATTGTTAGGGCATGGTGCCTAGTATCTCTATTAGTGTTATTTGACTTTGTTGCAACTTGTTGTGCTTAATGCTTGTCACTAGGGCCCGAGTGCCATGATCACAGATCTGAACTTATTATTGATTCATGATGATAGTATTGTTTGTGATCTTATCTGCAAGTTGTGTACACATATCATTGTCTAGAACCAAAGGCCCCGAAGTGACAGAAATTGGGACAGCCAGAGGGGATGGCTGTGATGTGAGGATCACATGTGTTCATGGAGTGTTAATGCTTTTCTCCAGTACTCTATTAAAAGGAGTACCTTAATTGCCAGTAGATTCCCTTGAGGCTTCGCTGCAACGGGCTGGCTAGACAAAAGATGTTGTGCAAGTTCTCATTGCGAGCACGTATGACTATATATGGAACACATGCCTATGATTGTTTAGTACTTGGAAGATTTATCTTATTTATCTACAAATTCCCTAGATGTTGAAGTTACATGAATAGTCTTGTCCATGCAACGCCCGTCCATCCAACCCTATGCCTACCGCACTCATATCCTACTGTTTGCTAGTATTGTTACTAATTCCTTTGTTTTACTGTTGCTATTACTTTGCTATTGCTACTACAAAACTGTTGCTACTGATAAACTACTGTGAGGATGATTATTTCCAGGTGCAGCTGACTTGACAACTCAGTTGTCAAGGCTTATAAGTATTCTTTGGCTCCCCTTGTGTCGAATCAATAAATTGGGTTATACTACCCTCGAAGAATGTTGTGATCCCCTATACTTGTGGGTCATCATGGACTCACCCGCTTCTGCTGGGATGACCGCACCCACGCTTGGTAGGAGGCCCTCCTCCAGGGGGTACGACCATGACAAGGGTCGCACCGCGTCCACCGTGCCTCCCTCGCCCGCTCCCGCACGGCCGGCCATGGCCGCACTTCACCGATGAAACCTCCTCTGGAGCTAGGACATCATGCATCTAGGCCGACACGCCGTCGCCGGCCACAGCAAGGGGGAGGTCCGGGGACGCCAATGAAGGATGGAACTTTGGCACTGAAGTGCAAGGAGGAAATAAGAGGAGCAGTGGCGTGGAACTGAAAAGATTCCTTCCCCGCCTCCTGATTTAACCAGGCCAAATGAAAAGACACATAAATGCTCCATGCACGCGGTATTAACCGCTAGGCCCCATGCACCGTCACATCGTGGGAACAACTCCCGGAGCGGGAATAGTGCGCTCCGGATCTACGGCCAAGGCTGCATGGCCGTTTGGACTTTGCGGCTAAGATCCAAGCACACCAAGTCCTTGCTGACCAAATGAGCACGGGGCCGTCCATCGTCTAGGGCCTCTTTCCCCTTCGAGTACACAAATGGACACGTGTAAGGCAAGCGCAAGGGGGCTACTGTCAGGTCCCTGGCAACCGGGGTGCCATGACCCTGAGTTTGACGAGCCCCGTGCCATGTGGAATCTTTGCCCTAGCAAGGTGGGCACACCTTTAGAGGGAACCTAACTAAACAGGCATCATGAGGTTCCCGCCTTACGAGGGAGCGGACCCCTAGTGGTAGCTTCTCTCGAGGGGGTCTGCCACGACATCCGTTATGCCCTCATGCCTCTGATACCACAGAGCGTGTCCAGGGCAGGATGGTAACTTCACCAAGCAGATTATGAGGTGCGGCCCCGACAAGAAGCTCAGCGTCTCTATGGCGTCGGTCGCCTCGATAAATAAGACTCGGCCCACCCTCCTTTCGCAGGGAAAGGACGGGTGATCTTATGTTGGAAGGCTCCGCCATTTTCCATTTTGGTGAAAGGGGAAAAAGCGGGGAGCACCGGATGAAGACAATCAACGTCAACAAAGGACGCTTTACAGGAGGCCGGAGTGGTGCACGGCGAGCTGGACCAAGTCTACGCAAAGTAGACTCCTACACCAGGATCTCAAGGAGCGGCACTATGGATGCCCTTCCCGCCCAAAGGCTAGGGGAAGAGGACCCACGCCACCCTATATAAGGGACCCTTCTTCTACCTTAGAAAGGGTTGATCCCCAACGATCTAAACCCTATACATCCAACCTCCATTGTACCCTCGTGAAGCCAAGCGAGAAATACAAAAAATCAGGAGTAGGGGCTTTACCTCCACATGAGGGTCCCGAACCTAGGTAAAAAACTCCATGTCACCTCTCTATCATGATTCTCGCTCCGCCATCGCCGCTGTCATCGAGGTTCCTTGAGAACGTGTGTTCATCACCTTCTCTAACCAAGGGATCATTGGACCCTAGTTCCTTCACGGGAAAAATCTCCAACATTATAGTTCTTTTGTTTCTTCTGGCTCGAGGGCGATCAAGGTTTGAGATTTGGGGAAGTTGATGGCTCCAATATTTGCCATCTTCCACCATGTTTAAACATTGTTTTTAGTCAAGCAATTGACAATAAACTATCAATCCTTACCACTAATGACTTATAATTGCAAAGATATGCAAAACCTTGCTTTATATTATGTTGTGCAGGAAATCATGGGTTTTAATGCAAAATCAGGAGTCATAATGAAGGATTTTGAGGAAGTCTAGACAGCCAAGTAATTGAGAATCCAATTCCAGGCGTCAGTGATCTTAATGACCATTGGTATGGGCAGGGCCCGCCCATACCAGGTGGCGGAGGCTCTGTCTCGTCAAATCCTATGACTTTCGTGAAGATGCCTATAGATTTTGAGGCTCCAGCCGCCAGCCAGAGGGCCGCCATTATGAGATTTCATCACAACACCACCAAAGGAGATACACACCATTTTTCATCCATTGTTCATCCATTCCATCATCCATCCCTTCCATTAGCCTTAGCCATTACTTTGTACTTTAGATCTCCTTATGATTTGGCGACCATTGTAAGAATATTCGATTTCATCTAAGTATTTTGCACAATGTTTTCTATACTTGATCTATTTGTTATGAGTGAGCAGTCGTCAAGGGCTTTGGGTTGGGGAGAAACCTTGCAGCAATTATGTGCATCTAATCATGGGAGTATTGTATTTTGTTTGCAATTGAGATTTGTATCTTTTGTTTAATTGTCTCTTGTCTTGATTTGATTGATAAATGCATGAGGTGAGATACTTGGCGAGCGGCAATATCACAGGAACCTCAGTGCCAGAAAGGTTAGTATGGTCTTTGCTTAGCGACCCATTCGGGATCACAACAACATCACCACTTAATGATGTAATCTATGTTCTACACTTAATAATCGTTTGTAGCATGTTGCTTCAGTGTGCACTCTGTTGGATTAAAATACTATTGCTATGCTTGCTGCATCACGGGGGCACTAGTATATAAGGATGTATTGCCCACAAGAGATTATCTCCATTCAAACATTACACATGACTATGCTTATTATTATCTTTTATCCCATATGATGTGCAGCTGCAGGTGGATCTTCAACCCTGGCCTATCTCCATCCATTGATTCAACCCACTATGAAGTAAACTATATTGGTCCGGTAAACTAAGGTAAAACAAAGAAACAAAGTCTTGTAGACGTGTCTTTTTATTTCCTTTTAGCATTGCTTTTACGGTTTGATTAAACGTAGGTATTTTAGGAAAAAGCTATTATACTACATTCGTGAATCCGGATCGAAGGTATCAGTCATGCAAAAAGTAATAGTAATAATTTATTTGCTAATAAATTGATAGGTGAGACTTGTTTTGCCAATTAATTGGTAGTTTTGTGTGTTGAAAAACTAGCTCGCATATGTCCAAAAACTTAATCATTTTCCCATGCGTTCTGCTCATTATGTTGTGTCCTTTCCGGCTGGTGTGTCGGGTTGCGGTATGCAGCCGAAATCAAAAGTGTAGCTAACAGGCATTACAGACGCTACTAGAGACTTAGCAGTCGGAAATGTACGAACTAGGCATTTTAGTCGGAACATCCAAATGGTCGTGTCATTTGTCGTTTTTCATGGGTGAGTGCCTCTAGCTTTTGCTCTTGCTAGCCAGATAGTCGGGTTGCGTTATGTAGCTAAAACAAAGAGTGAGCCTTTGGCACCGCACATGGTGCTAAGCCGGTTTACAGAACAATAGGTTGGGCTAGCCGGCAAGCCCCTGGGTTAGTGGTTGCTGGAGCCTAAAAACGAAGATAGTAAAATTTATAATATATGGCAAGGAGACCCTGAGGATTTCTTGGGGTTCCACATCTTTCATTCATTCATAGAGTTTTCAGAATATATACATTGCCATATTGCCATTCCACTATGTAAAATGGGTGCTGCGGGGCTGCATTTCAGGGACGCTCAGTCTCCTCGTCCAACTTGTCCATCTTGATCTTGCACGACTATTGTGAGTCGATGAGGTAGTAGGAGTTTTTGTGCAGCAATTTGCTGACGATGAAGGGGCCCTTCCAAGGAGGCAAAAATTTGTGCATGACCTTCATGTCCTCCACCAGCCAGAGCACCAGATCTCCCTCATGGAACACGAGAGGTCGAATTTGGCTGGAATGGTACTAGTGCAAGCTCAGTTGATACAGTGTCGATATGGATAGGGCCTGCCCATAGGTCTCCTCCAGGAGGTCAACACTATCTTCTTGCACCTCTTGGTTCTCTTTCTCTGTGTACTGGAGCTTGTAGGGCGATTCGAACTCGATGTCCGCCGAGAGAATTGATTCTAAGCCCTAGACAAGGAAGAACGAAGTGCTGCCGCTTGAACGGTTGAGTGATGCGTAGGATCCACGGCAGAGTCGAAAGTTCTTCAATCCAGTATCCAGTCGAGCGTTGTAGATGCTCGATCGGCCGAGGCTTGATGCCAGCTAGAACTAGTCCATTTGACCTCTCAACTTTCCCGTTGGACTGTGGTTGCATGACAGATGCTAGATCCAGCTAGATTCCCTTGATGCCGTAGAAGCGATCGAAAGCGTCCTTGCCGAAGTTCATGTTGTTGTGCATTATGATTCTATGGGGGTACCCAAATCGGATGATGATGTCTTGGAAGAAGGTGATGAACGTGGCACCATCCATATTCTGGATGGGCTTCACCTCGATCCACTTTTTGAACATGTCTATCACCAACAAGAGATGGATCATTCCCACCCTAGCTGTATTGAAGGGACCGACCATGTCGATGCCCCATACAACAAAAGGCCACGTGATGGGAATAGTACTGAGCACCATAGCCAGTGTGTGCTTTTACTGGCTGAAATGCTGGCATCCGTTGCACGCGCAGACCATATGCTCAGCATCTTGGAGTGCGGTGGGCCAGTAGAAACCGTGGCGAAATGCCTTGGAAACTATTGCTCTCGATGAGGCATGGTGGTCGCACTCCCCTAGTGGATGTCCTTCAGCAACCGGTACCCTTCTTCCACATCGATGTAGCGCTGGTTTATGCTAGAGACACTATGCTTGTATAGCTGTTGATTGATGATGGTGTATGTATGTGCTCGCCGATTAATCTGTCTAGACGTCACCTCATCTTTCAGAAGCTCTTCATTGGTGATGAAGTTCATGAATGGTTGTGCCCACGATGTGGAATTATCAATCCGATAGCCCGTGAGCTGCTTGAGTCAGTTGGCGCTGATCTTGACAAGTCAAGAGCCTATGTAGAACCCCGGGAAATCCACTACTATAAAATAGCGTGTTAAATAATACTTTGTGCATCATCATGACATCATCATTCATATTAATTTCCAAAACTGTTTCGCCAAAATCCTACTTTTTTTCTAAATATATCCTCCTTTAATTTCAAATTAAAAAGCCCGATCTCACTGGATATTCTGTTTTTCTAAAACTGTTTACAACGTTTGTTTGTATAAAGATAAATGAACACATAAAAATAAAATAGTTTTGTAAAACCATGGGGTAGCCCAGCCGTCTAGGCCACCACCTACTACCCAAGTGGCCTGGCCCGTTTCAAACCCTAACCCTAAAAACCCTCCCTACCTGACCAACCATCCCATCTAAAATCCCCACCTTCCGTCGCCACTCCCTCACCTCATGCGACCAGTCCCGCTCCTCCCGGCACCACTCCCAATCGCGGTCGCACTCGCCTGCCCGTTCCTGTGTGCCGCATCGCACCATAACGCATGCCACGCAGCGCTGCAACGCAACATGCACGGACACGGGAACCCCACCACCTCGAAACCCTAGGCCCACCCCGTCTCTCAGCTCACGCTTGAGGCTCCCCTCGCCCTGTCCCCAACCCTCGATCCTCTTTCCCTCTGCTCGACCACCGCCGCTGCTGCGCACCCCCTCTACAGCAGGCCACGTTCCCTTCCTCCTCTCCCCTGGCCGCGGCCCGTCTCCCAGGGGACCGCCGCCCCTCCCTCGCGACCTTCCTGCAGCGCTCCGCAGCCGCTGCCCGACCTCCCAGCATCGCCGCTCCTCCCCTAGACCCTATATTCGACTACGTGTCCTTCTCTCCGTCTGGCAGCCAAGATTCCCATGGCGTCGCCACCAACTCCACCGGAGCCCCGCCTCGCCTCGCGGGCCCATCCTCGCTGCTAGGGCTCCTCCCCGTGAGCACCGCTCCCACCCTTGCACCCCTCCTTGTCTCTGTCCATCGTCGGATGCCCTTACCGTCGGGCCTCCATGCCTCTCCGCCAAGCCTGCCGTCCGCCTGCCATGACTCCCCTCTCGTCGGCGCCTCCCTCTTCCTCGGAAAGCTCTCCGGCAGCCCCTTGTTTCCGCCTTGTAGCAACCTTCCCTCACCGGCCACCACCATGACACCGACCGAGCAGCATGGTACGTACCGCCAGCCTCTGAAGTGCCACGTGCCCCACGACGCTGTCGACCTTTCCCCTGCTGCCTCGCCGCCTTGGCCGACTTCGTCTGTGCCGACCCTCATGACCCACAACTATAGGGGGTATATCGTATTACTTTTGATAAATAGGGGTGTCGATCCCAACGAGGATCAGAAGGTGTTGATTAGTGGTATGGAGTAGGAAATCTCTGTAAATACTTAGCAAACGGATTTTTAGGGGTTTTCTGATAAAGCAAAGAAACAAAGTGCAAGTAATAAAGACAATGAACAACTGCAGCAAGTGGCCCAATCCTTTCTTAGCAAAGGACAAGCCGGTTTAAATACTTATAAGGACCAAACGTTCTCGAGGACACATGGGAATTCAGTCAAGTGCTTTCGCTTCAAATAGCTGAGTACTCTTCTTTGGTGTTGTAAGTGTTGTGTGGGTGAACTTGTGCTAATGTACCGACCTTACTTGGACTAATACATACTTGTGGTTAAACCCCCTGCAAGCATCCGCAACTATAGGAAAGTAATTAAGATATAAACCTAACCACAGCCTTAAAATCTGAGATCTTACGCTCCCTTGTGCAATGGTGTCCTAACGGGGGTTCAGGTTTCTGTCACTCCGGCAACCCCACGATTAGTGGACAAATACAGAATGCATTCCCCTAGGCCCATAAATGGTGAAGTATCATGTAGTCCACGTTCACATGACACCACTAGAAGAATAACACCACAACTTAAATACTAAACCATTGAATAATATCTCAACACAAATCCACTACTAACAACATGACTTCTCCCATGTCCTCAAGAACTAAACGAACTACTCATGAGACATCATATGGATCAAGATCAAAGATGATATGGTGATGGATAAAAATCTGAACATAAACAATAATCCAATGGTTCCACTCACAAGCATCAACTACAATAGTAATCAACACCGGGAAAGTTTCCCCTAAGAACTAATTGTTACAGCGGGATGGAGTGGTGATGATGGTGCTGGTGGAGATGATGGTGTGGATGATGATGATGATCCCGATGAAGTATAGCTTGATGACGATGTTGATGGAGACGATCTCCCCTCTCCGGGAAGGAATTTCCCCGGTAGAAATCTGTCTGCCGGAGAGCTCTTTCTCTCTCGGTGTTTTTCGCCCCGCAGAGGCGGCGGAATCTTTCTGTGGTGGCCCCCTGGTATTAGGGTTCCGAGAGGAAGATATAGGCGAGAGGGCGGAGTCGGAGGCCGCCCAGGTGGGCCACACATGCCCTAGGAGCGACCAAGGGTGGGCCCACTCCTAGGGGGATGTGGGCCCCCTGTGGCCCAGCTACGCCTCCCCTTCTGGCTTCCTTCGTCTTCTGGGAAAATATAATTTTCCAATATTTTTCTGGTATTTTTATGATCTTCACGAAATTGCATCAAAACACATTTTTCCATCAGAAACCTGACTCCGGCAGGCCATCCTCCAAGAATCATCCAACATGCAAAAACAGAGGAAAAGACATAAGTAACACCTCATAATAAGACACATATCAATGAATAGAGGCAAATTATGATATAGAATGGTGATGCAAATTGGACGTATCAACTCCCCCCAAGCTTAGACCTTCGCGTGTCCCTAAGCAAAAACTGAGCTCAGTAAACATGTCCACAGGTTTATGGAGTGAGGTGTCTATAAAAGAGTACGGACAAGAAGCATCGCACTTACCATTTCACAACTCATAGAAGAAAGCAACTCACCATTATATAACTTAGCTTGCAACAAGTATAGGAGTCACAATAGAGATGCATAAAGATAAATCATAATTGGAATTGGCAAACTCTTGTTCTTGGTCAGAGAATAGCTGGCAAACAGTTTCACAAATAAATCATTTGTAGAAGTCTTCAAAAATAGGAGCACTCTTTGCTCAAAAAGGTTTTTCACAATGATGGCTTTCAAAGTAATACTCAATAGATAAGAGTTTTGTGCAAACAAGGAAGATAAAGAACATGATTGAAAAAATCACCATATGAATGCTTGCAACACAATAACTCAAATGCTTGCTGGAGATAGGTAGGAAGTAGGTTTACTGACTCAACTTAGAAATAGGAGAAAGGTTCGTTCATAGAGGGAAGCAGGGATTTCAAGTCAAAAAGAGCTTCCAAAAGATTATGGTACTTACTAGCTTTGAGACCTCATTGCCCCTATAAAAGGCATCTTGAGATGATTAAGGTTAAAGTGAACAAGGATGGAGTATATTCTTGACTAAATATAAGTTGGCAATCTCATGTCCCTGGAGTACAAGGGTTGCTCCTCATGCTACTCAACTTTAGTCATCGGTAAGTTCTTGTCATTGTAAGTACATGTGTATCATAAAGAACCGCCAACGCGGTACCCCTTGCACATGGTACAGGAGCTATACCATAACCAAAATGACAAGGCAAGCAGACAATGAGCATCTCAGCGATCTTTTTATTTACTATTTGCATAGATTTTTATTGAGGATGCTTCACAGATTGCTCATTATGGTGATGCTGTAAGTTTCCACCATGATTAGGCATGGCTTAGGCTAGAGACCCAGGAGTTTCTCTAACACACATACATAACTCCATGAACTTACAAGCTCCCCTTTTATTTCACACCGACGACATCCGCAAACAAAATATCATGATATCAACTGGACATGTATCCATAAGTGTTGAAAGCATTCCCATGTTAGCATGATCCTGCTAATCCCAACGTATAGATGCAAGCATATACAACTTCAATGACACAATGGTTCAAGTCTATTAGGGGTAAGAAAATAAGGTGTGCCATCAAGTTCGTGAGAGCTTCACTAACTAGTTTTCACATAACAAAATAGTTTTTAATTCAAAAGATAGATGAAGCTTGATAATTTGCTTGGAATAGCAATAATGCTAGTGGGTAGATATGGTGGACGCAAATGGCACATGTTTGGTTCAAAGGGATTTTATGCAATGATAAGTATGCCTTCTCAAAATAGGTTTTTTTAGCAAGGCTGGGTAGTAAGCAAAAGAGTTGAAAGAAACAAGCAAACCTACAAGTGATAAAGCCAAACGTGCAATCTTCCTTGAAGGCACAAAATATCTTAAATAAAGAATACTAAGCTTATGAGCCAATCAAGAAAGAAAATAAATGATATGAAATACCTGTAAGCTTTTTCTCTTTTCTTTTCAAACCTCAAAAAAGTGTTGCTACTAACTAGAGATCGGTTTGCCAAAACCAATTTAGCTTTACTTGATGCTCCCAAAGTGATGCCAATACTGGTCAACAAGATCAATCATATAATAGAGATTGCAAACTAAAATAAGAAGTGCAAAAAGTAAAAGATGAAACTTCTCATTAATATTCCATAAAGTCACTCACACCAAGGGATACATAGATAATCAACTAAAGGAGAGATACTTCCACAATGCAAACCAACCTATAAGATAACTCCTCTACCAAATATATGAATCCACTAAAAAGGTAAAAGATAAAAGATAATGGTGTGATACCGCGACATTCCCCCAAGATTGGAACAAGCCAAGGGGATGCCAAACCTGATGACGAATTACTCCTTTGGTGGTGATGGTGTTCTCTTGATAAGCTCCTCAATCAGTTTCCTCAGATCCTCAATCTCGAAGGTCAGAGTACGAATCAACTCCGAATTTTGCTCAATGCGGTTCATGATCATATCGGACCGAGAGTCCCAATCCTTTCTATTCTTTCCCTACTCTTCATTCTTACTGTGTTCCTCCCCTGCATGGTTAGAACGAGGAAAATCCCACATCGAGGGCAAGGTCCCTTTGGGCACCTGTTGGTATTGATGCTCATGTATAAGAGTAAGGAAGGGATTCTTGGTACGTGGAGGAGGTGACCGTGGAACGAAGATAAGACGTGGTGGTTTCCCTCCTGTAGACATCTGTGTTGTCCTCCTAAGCTTGGTAGCTTTTTCCACCACTCCAATGCTTTTGATGGTAGCGCGGGTGTCCAGATGCTTGTCCTCCTCCATGTATTCCTCATCCCCTACCAAAATCTCCTCCTCCTTAGGGTTTTGAGGATCATCTTTCTCGGGCTTCTTGCCTTTGTCGTTGGTGGAGACCATGATGCTCTGATCTTGAGAAGATTTCCTGATAGAAACAGATCGAAACGAAAACATGACGAGAACACGATACACGAACCTCGGGGAACGCGGGGGGTTATATATTACGAAGTTTCAAAGCATAAGGAAGGTACTGGTATGAAAACGAGGCGGATATGGAGCTTGGGGGGCTCACACCCCCTCCAGGCGTGGCCAGCAGGGGCCCGCGCCTAGGGTGGGTGTGGCCACTCCGGCCTCTATTTCCTCCTCTGTTTCGTTTCATATCCTGCCGTATGTAATAAAAACATCACAAATATAAAAAGATCAGGCTTTCATGAACCTTCTGTTTTCACCACTTTTACCTATTCAAAGACGGACTCCTTTTCTCCTTCTCCTGGAAATTCCTTTCATGCAAGGCATTACAAAAATCTCAATATCAACGTTAGTGTAAGAAAAAACAATAAACCTTTAGGTTCACACTTCAACTAAAATCCATCAAAACAAAGGCTTCTATAGGAGGCAAATGCAAATGATGGCAAAAATCCATCAAAACAGACCAGCAGGTAAAGATTAATTTTTTCAAAAACCTTCTATTGCTCAAATCAAAAAGTTCAAAACTAATGAAAGTTGGGTAAGAACTTCGAGAACAAGCACAAAAAATACAGCTCCATCAGAAGTACTAAGCTCCCTCACGAATTTTACAATGCATCACAAAAAATCTGTCCCACGACAGCCACTTTTCACAACTCCTCCACTTATCAAAAGTAGTTGAACTTGACACAAATACCAAAGAAAAAAGGTATGGAGCGGTTATTACTGAGGTAATAACTTACAAGACTCAACATGTAACATCCCAAAAATATTGATCAAGGTTATCAATTCCCAATCACCAAAATTAGGGTTAACAAAAACTTTTGTTAATTAAAATCAATATGAATGCATGTGTGTGTGATGATTGTATGAATGCATGAATCGACTTGTGTGATTGTTGTGAATAGAAAGGAATGGTTTAAATATGAAAACAACATCATCTAAAACATTTCCTGATGGGGATATGCCTACTGGGGTATACCCAGCAGGACGATTCTAACTGGCCCAGGCACCCGCGAGTGGGCCTACAGTAACGGCGACTAGATCATGACCTGGTGTGGACTCAAGCGACTGGAAGCTGAAGGCCCAGAAGCGTAGATAGGCCCAGTCAGATTAGGTTAAAACGATTGATGTCACCTTAACTAATTCGGTTGAGATCTGTAAACCCTAGGGGGTGAGTCTATATAAACCTCCCTAGAGGGCGAGTAGAGGATAAGTTCCATCATCCACCCAAGCGACTCGCCGCCTAGCTGCCGACCTCGCCCCATTGTACTTCCACCATAATACAATCTAGCAGGAGTAGGTCTTTACCCTCCGGGGGGCCGAACCTGGGTAAATCCTTGTGTCTCCGCCCTCATCTCGCACTGCAGATGGCTGGCCGCCCTTGCCCCATGTTCTACTATTCGCTGCCGATTGCAGCATCTGCCGTGGTCATTCCCACGATAGTGGCGCCCACCGTGGGGCCTGGCCGGTCTGGCCGATGTTCTGCGGCGAGATCCAATCTACCCATCAACGAGTCGGTCGCCACCGGCCGCATGATAGCGATCGGCGAGATGCTCCAAATCTTGCCGAGCAGCTACGTCCCGGTGGCGCGACCCATCACGCACAGCATGATCCTGCCGGTTGGCACGATCAGTCTCTTTGTCGGCCTCATCGACGTCATCGTCTCGGAGGACTCGGCTCGCATCCGCGAGTCGCCGCCACGTGACCGGCTCTCTGAGAGTCAGTCCGCACGATCCATCGCCTCGCCTCCGAGTACGACTCAGCCCACATCGACGTGGTTGAAACCACCGCGGCCGCGGAAGACGCGGCCCTCAGCGACGACGCCGACTCGGCGACCACAGCGTCACTCGCCGGATCCATCGTCGCCGCGTCGCCCACGGGCTCCATCACCCAAGTCTCCAACGTCGGAGACTTCGAGGATCCCTCCATCCTCGGGATCTTCGACTTTGACTCCGGGTCGGAGAACTCCGCCGATCTCCACGACGGAACCGGCCGTCATGCCGCGACCTACATGGCGACTGGCGCCGACCCACCGGAGGATACATTCTCCACCCCGATCCCTCCCCACGCAACAGCAACGGAGATCGAGGAACTCCGCCTGAAGCTGGCGGAAGCATACCGCAAGGAGCAAGCCGAGCGCGAAAAATTTCGCCTCGAGCAGGTGACGGCACAGGAGTTGTCGCGCTACCACCAGCAACGAATCAGGTCGCGCCTGAACCCCACCGTCCAGGGGCGCGCCCTGAACTTCGACGACGAGAGCGACCCGGCCCGCGCGGCCGAGCGCGCGATCTGCGAGAACGCACCACCAGGAGGAAGCGCCCGACCCCCACCAGGGTCGACGGCTAATGGCGCCCCACCTCCACCCAACCGCGCACCAGGGTCGACGGCTAATCGTGGTCTCCTCACGGGAGCGAGACGCGAATGGCCTACCACTGTTTTCTACCCCAATGGACAACCTCGTGGCAGGCCGAGCAGCGGCCGACAACATCACGGCCACCGGTGATGGCGCCCTACAGATCCAGTACGTCAAGGCCTTGCTCGCAAAGGCGGTCGAGCAACAAAACGCAGGCGTCGACTCACAAGGTCGGATGTACTTGCGTTCATCGGGCAGCAGAGCGGCCTCAAGCGGCCGCCCCTTGGCGGCAAACACCCTCAACTGCCCGCCACCCAAACCACTACAGCTCCAACACCGACCCGCGAACGCGGCACTCTCCACCAATGACCCCCGGCTGGCGACCAACTTCGTCGCCGCCAACGGTTAGCCCGTCGACGCCCGCACCCACATCATCAACAACCAGAGCTGGTGCGCACGCCAGCCCGACGACCTGCGGCATACCTTAACCAACCGCCACGACGGCGAGCCGAGGGGGTCGCTAAGCCGACTCGGGCCCCGGTGCTTCGGACCGATGATCCGAGGCGAAAGATACCCGGCGAACTTCAAAGCGCCGAAGGAAATAGAGAAGTACGACCCCACGTACGATCCCTTTGTGTGGCTGGATACTTACCTCATGGCAATGGGGATCGCCGGCCACACCGATCTACTCGCCGCCCGCTACCTCCCCCTGATGATGGAGGGGCCGTGCAGGCAGTGGATCAACACTCTCCCCGCGGATAGCATCGACTCCTGGGAAGAGATGCGCGACGCCTTCGTCAGGCACTTCGAGGGTTCATACACCCGCGCCACCACCATCGAGGACCTGGAACGATGCGTCCAGGTACCTCGCGAGTCGACCCGCAGCTGGGTCCAACGATGGCAAGAACTGTGGTACAACGCGGTCGGTATCCACCCAGACACCGCAATCCACTGCTTCAAGACCTCGTGCCGCTACGAGCCCCTGGTCACCAAGCTCAAACGAGCATACCGCACACTCGACAACATACCGGACCTCCTTGAGATCGCCAAAAGATACGCGGAGGAAGACCCAAACCAAGAAACCGACGACGAGTCGGGAGGACAACGCCGCAACGACAACGGACGACGATCCGATCTACGCTACAGCAACACTTGCCTCACCAGCAAGCGCCGCAGTGACGGGCGAGTCGACTTCGTCGCCAACGCTGGGCACGCGCAGCACGAGCCCAAGAGCTTCCACCGCGACGGAGGGCAACGCCGCGACGGAGGCAACTACAAGGCGAAACCAAGGATCGACCCTGCGGCCCTCCTTAACCAACCTTGTGCATTTCACAGCAGGGAAGGAAAGCCCGCCACGCACACGACCGCCGACTGCCACTCTCTCAAGGAGATCGAGAAGGCACGGCGAGCGCGGGAAGACCCCGACAACAACCCGCCAAACGGCGGAAAATTCGGCAGCGTGGCCGGATCCCTCCACACCTTCACAGGCTTCAACACGAAGCGCGAGAAGAAGGTCATCGCCTGCGCCGTCGCCGTCAACGCGGTGGCCCAGGTGGACGTTCCCCAGTTCCTCAACTGGTCGGAGCAACTAATCACTTGGAGCCGCCAGGACCACTCGCCACGCATCGAGTACCCAGGCCGAGTCGCCCTGGTAGTCAAGCCCAAGGTGGGAGACTACTGGCTCCCCAAGACATTGATGGACGGCGACAGCTCCATCAACATCTTATACCTGGACACGTTCAGGCGACTGCGGCTCCCGCAGTCGATGGTCGAGACGACCTACACCACGTTCCACGGCATCGTCCCCGGTCGGAAGGCGTACTCGATCGGCAAGGTCACGCTGCCAGTCGCCTTCGGCACACCGGCAAACTTCCGCACCGAGCGGATCGTCTTCGAGCTGGTGCCCTTCGACAGCCCCTACCACTGCGTCTTGGGGCGCCAGGCGTTCGCCAAGTTCATGGCAGCGCCCCACTACACGTACAACGCGATGAAGCTCCCCGGACCGCGTGGCGTCATCACCATCCATGGCGACCCCGACATGGCCGCCGAGTGCAAGGCCAAAGGAGCCAAACTCGCCAACGCCGTCATCGCGGCCGAGGCCAACCACGCCGACAATCTCGCCAAATACGCGAGCGGGGTCAACAACGACGACCCAACTATACTCAAGAAGCCCAACTCGGAGGGCGGCAACACCTCAGCCTTCGAGGCAACGACGCATACCCGCACCGTCGGGCTGGTCCCAGGCGACTCCAGCCAGACGGTGACGATCAGGACGGGCATGAGCCCAGCATAGGAAGTCGCGCTCATCGAGTTCCTCCGTGAGAACAGGGACATCTTCGCATGGAAGCCCTCTGACATGCCTGGTGTCCCTAGGGAACTCGCTGAGCACAAACTCAACGCCGACCCCAAAGTGCGACCTGTCAAGCAGTCGCTGCGGCCCTTCAATGAAGAGCGCCGCCAAGCAATCACCGAGGATGTGCAGCGTCTACTTGTTGCAGGATTCATCCGGCCAATCAAATACTCCAAGTGGCTGGAAAACCCAGTCCTGGTCGAGAAGAAGAATGGGACCTGGAGGATGTGTATCGATTACACAAACTTAAACAGCGCCTGCCTGAAGGAGCAATTCGTCCTCCCGCGGATCGACCAAATAATAGATTCCACCGCGGGCTCGGAGTCGCTATGCTTCCTCGATGCCTACTCTGGGTACAACCAGATCAAAATGGCCGTTGAGGACGAAGAGAAGACCGCGTTCATCACGCCATTCGGAGCCTTCTGCTACACCGCCATGACCTTCGGCCTCAAGAACGCCGGGGCGACCTACCAGCGGTGTATGCAAGAGTGCCTTGCGAGCCAAATTGGCCGCAATATCCACGTCTACATCGACGACGTGGTAGTGAAGTCCGCCCGCCAGGGCGACCTACTCGCCGACCTGGCGGAAACATTCGCCAACCTGCGGAAATACAAGATAAAGCTCAACCCAGGCAAATGCACCTTCGGTGTACCAGCAGGGCAGCTACTGGGATACGTCGTCTCGAAGCGCGGAATCGAGGCGAACCCCACCAAGATCGACACGATCGCTCGTCTCGGCAAACCCGAGTGCCTGCGCGATGTCCAGAAGCTGGCCGGGCGTGTCGCGGCTCTCAGTCGCTTCATCCCCCGATTGGGCAAAAAGGCGATGCCCCTATACCGCCTGATGCGCAAGAACCCCACCTTCCAGTGGGACAAGGAGGCGGACGACGTGCTCCACGACCTCAAGAAGGTGCTACTCGCAGCACCGCTACTCGTCGCCCCCATCGACAAGGAACCCATGCTGGTCTACGTCGCGGCTTCCGAGCGCGTCGTCAGCGCAATCATGGTCGTTGAGCGACCAGAGGAAGGAAAGGAATGCCCAGTACAGCGACCAGTGTACTATATCAGCGAGGTCCTCACCGAGTCGCGCCAGCGATACCCGCAATACCATAAACTGGTATACGTGGTCTTCAGAGCGCAGCGGCGACTGCCGCCCTACTTCGAAGAGCACCCGATAACGGTCGTCTCCTCAGCACCGTTGATGGACATCATCTGCAACCGTGAGGCGACCGGGCGAGTGGGACGTTGAAATCGGCGTCCACAACATCAAGTATGAGCCGCGCAAAGCGATCAAGTCGCAGGCTCTCGCGGACTTCATCGCCGACTGGGAGGAGGCCCAGCAGCCAGAAAAGCTGCCATACCTCCACTACTGGAGTTTACACTTCGACGGTTCCAAGAATGCGGACGGTGCAGGAGCAGGGATCGTGCTAACCTCTCCGAAGGGCGACAAGCTACGCTACGTCCTCTGCCTCGATTTCATCCCTGCACCAACAACATGGCCTAGTATGAGGCACTACTCCACGGCATGCGAGCCGCCAAGGATATGAATGTCAACCGCCTATGCTGCTACGGAGACTCCGACCTCTTCGTCGGTCAAGTCGCTGGCACCTGCGACGCCGTTTCCCGCACCATGGCGGCATACCGCCAAGCAGTGGACAAGCTGGGCGGACACTTCGCAGGCTATTCCGTCGAGTGGATCGACAGGCGGAAGAACGAGGAGGCCGACGCACTCTCTCGTATCGGCTCGGCTCGACTTGCACCACCCGCCGGCGTCTTCCTCGACACCATCACCAAGCCTTCCGTCTCTCCCCCAAGGGAGATCGACATTGGAGTCCCGATGCAACCAGAGGCAGCCCTGGTCGCACTCATCGCCGAGCCAGAGGACTGGACTACGCCGTACATCGCCTACCTGGAGGGAGGCACCTTGCCAGCAGACGAAACAGACGCCCGGATGATAGCACGCCGCTTCAAGTCCTTCGTCATCATCGACGGCGAGCTCCACAAGCGCAGCGTGACCGGCGTGTTCCAACGCTGCGTCCAACCCGCTGATGGATGCAAAATCCTCCACGACATCCACTCCGGCGACTGTGGCCACCACGCCGGCGCCCGCTCTCTGGTCGCGAAGGCCATGCAACACGGTTTCTACTGGCCAATCGCACACGCAGACGCTGTCGACATTGTCCAGCGGTGCGCCGGGTGCCAAAAGTACGCCAACCAGACCCACGTACCGAGCTCGGCGCTCAAGACAATCCCAATCACCTGGCCGTTCTCCGTGTGGGGTATGGACATGGTAGGGCCTTTCAAAAAGGCCCCCTCCGGCTTCACCGACCTCCTGGTCGCAGTCGACAAATTCACAAAATGGGTGGAGGCCAAGCCAGTCCGGAAATGCGACGAGAAGACCGCCACCAAGTTCCTACGCGAGCTCATCTATCGCTACGGGTTCCCAAACAGCATCATCACGGACAACGGCACCAACTTCGCCAAAGGAGCCATGGCCGAGTTCTGCGAAGAACATCACATCCGACTCGACCTCGCCTCAGTCGCTCACCCGGAGTCCAACGGCCAGGCGGAACGGGCCAACCAGGGCATCCTTCATGGCCTGAAGCCACGGCTTCAAGTACCACTCGAGCGCACCGCCGGGTGCTGGGTCGAGGAGCTACCCTCCGTCATCTGGGGCATCCGCACCTCCGTCAACAGGTCGACAGGATTCACCCCCTTCTTCATGGTGTACGGTGCCGTGGCAGTCATGCTCACCGACCTAGAGCACGACTCGCCCAGGGTTGTCCATTACAAGGACGCCGCAAACGAACTCGCACGCCAGGATGGAGTTGACCAACTCGACGAGGCACGCGGCCTAGCCCGCTCCCGCACCGCCATCTACCAACAAGGGCTCATCTAGGACAAGAAGGCGATCTGGTGCTACGCCTCATCCAGGACAAGAAGGGCATGCACAAGTTATCCCCCCCTTGGGAGGGACCATTCGCCATCAGTTGAGTCCTCGGCAACGACGCCTACTACCTCACCGACGTCCGAGGAGACGGGAAACTCGACGTCAAGCGACCGTGGAATGTAAACTTACTACAGAAATTCTACTCCTAGAATTCCATACATGTACTCTCCACCTGCTATGACATAAAATAGAACGGTTACCGCAAATTGCGTCTACTCTCCGTGCCTTGTGTCACTCGCACTCGTAATAACAGCGTCAAGCTAACCGCAAAAGTCAACCTCTGGTACAGCGACCGGCACGGCCAAGTAGTGCGTTCCGAGGGCACTGGGTTACCCCAGGATTCGTAACGTCCACGAAAAACGCCAACCCAGAGCACCATTGGAGTCGCCTAGCTCGACTGGCTTAACGAGCCAAGACAACTGTCCTCGTTCCTCACAGCGACCAAGGTCCTCCGCATCCTCGGCACAGCGACTTGAACGGCCAAGTACCACGCTCGGGGACTGACGACCAGTCGAGCACGAGCGACTAGGGAAAAACGCCAAGTACGAGAGCGTGCCCAGGACTCGCCATGCGACTGACCCTACGGGTCAGGCAGGAGTGACTCACTTCCTCTAACGCGCTCAGTCCTCACCCACCCTGGATCTGCGACTAGAACCACCAAGTACCACGCTCGGGGACTCGGCCACCCGACCTCGTTCGCGCAAGGGAAAACGGTCAAGTAAAGATCACTCACGGGAGTCGCCCTCCGACTGGCTCTCCGAGCTCGGGCGAGTCAACCTCAATAACAAAACAACTAACAAAACATTCAAAACCACAAACACATAACAAACGAGGAAAACCCCATAAAAAGGGCGGACGCGCTCGGGGACTCGTCTAATAAGCAATCAAAATTACGAAACAATTCACAAAATAATACGAAGTTTCATTACAGCAGAACAGCGTCATTCCAAAATACAAGTTGAGTCTAATGGCCAATAGCTACTAACGCCCTAGGGCATAGTGTTTCTACTCCGCAGGTTTCGACGGCGACTCGCCGCCACCCCGGCGGTTGCGAATGAAGGGTGTTTACGGGTTCGACGGATACGTCGTCAACTCACCCGCCATCACCGCACGGAAGGGCTGCTCGACCTTGAAGTCCCGATGCGGCGGCTCAGGATCGTTGGGGGCGACAGTCGTCTCCTGATAGGGGAGGAGGTGCCCATCGCCCAGACGCGATCGGAGTACACCATGGCCTGGTCCGTCAGCTTCAGCACCTCGGCGATCTCCACCGAGCCCGTCGACGAGGGGTACCCACTCGTCACGTCGTCAAGATCGAAGTCCTCTGGGAAGTGGGTAAGCCCAAGGCTGAGAGCCGTCGCCGCCCCACGCCGGAACGCCGACCGCGTCATGAACTCGACGACTGACGGCGCCTTCTCCAGATACCACCATACTTCGACGAGGTCGCTAGGAATCACTTCCGTAGGCGATATCTCCTGAAGATACGCCCGAATGCAAGCCGCGGACAACGTGGCCGAGTCGACCAGAGTGGTCACACACTGCCGCGCGTCGTACGACTGCGCCTCCTCCGAGCTGTCGATAATCCGACCTATGGACAGAGGGCGGCAGTTAGTACAACAAAGATTACATAATGCAGCTACTATAGGCAGAGGCAGAAAGTTTACCAATTAAAGGACGGCAGATGCCCGTGATGAAGCTTTGAAGCAAGGAGAAGTCGTTCTGCAGCCCAATGAGGAGGGCGTCAGAGACCTTTCGCTCTTCAGCGGCAGCCGTAACAGCAGCTTTTGCTCGCCCATCCGCCGAGCTCGCCTCCGCTTTCGCTTCCTTGAGCTCGCGCTCCAGATCAGTGATCCGTTTCTCAGCCGTACTCAACGCAGACTGAGCCGACGTCAGCTCACTCGCCGGGACAAGGCCCGGGCGGACCTCCTCTGCCTTGGCAGCGATCGCTTGGAGTCCCTTGTTCGTTTCTTGGACGGCAACAAGTTCCTTCTCCGCGCGACACTTCGCAGCAAGACGATCGGCTAACTCACGCTGCAAGCCTTGCGCACAAATCAAACAGTAACAACAATGGAATCCTAAGTGCCCACCCGCTGAAATTCAGCGACTAGACACTCGGGGACTGGAGATCAAAAATCCTAAGTGCCCAACCGCTGAAATTCAGCGACTAGACACTCGGGGACTGGAGATCAAAAATCCTAAGTGCCCAACCGCTGAAATTCAGCGACTAGGCACTCGAGGACTGGGTGCTACAAATAAAAACAAACACTAAAAGAATCTGACCACTGAAATTCAGTGGCCCGATCCTCGGGGACTGGACATACCTGGATGGCTGCGCCCAGCATGCCGTGGAGCTGTAGCGCGTCCAAAGATGCGAGAAGAGCCGGAGTGTATCCACGACGCTGCTCGACCTCCGTTTCGGCGACCCCAGGCGTGCGGCTCGATGGCGCTGTACCACTCGCTGTAGCCGCTTTGGCCATAAAGCGGGGGAAGGTCGCGGCGGATGCTCCAGCACCAATAGGAGCCGGCTCGGCCATTCCAGGCGAGGAAACATCCTCCTTGGTCTTCAAGGCCACCTCCGTCGCAGTCGGAGGATCACTCGGAGCAACCGTCGTGTCGTTAGAGACCGTGACGACATCGTCGCCCTTGGCCTTCTTAGCACTGTCTGCGGGGGCAGCGACCTCATCAGCTTTCCTCTTCCGTGAGGGGTCCTCCTCGGCGACGACTGGTGGCACCTTGTTCACGGAAGGGTGGCCGATCTTCTTAACTCCAGTCCTGTGAAACAACGATATGAGCAAACTTGTCCGAGTACAACGGAAGGCAAGCAGGTGAACAAAACTTACTTGGCGACTGGTATGAACCGCAGTCCCATGCGGATACTGGCCGGCTTCTCCAGCTCGGGACCCAGCTTCCGACTGAGGCCCATCTCGAGCACGTCGTGTGCCCAAGACACGGAGGGCCTCTTCGAAGATGAGGCCACGGCAGGAGCCTCCGTCACGACATCTGCGGGAACTCTCCTAGGAGGCGAAGCCGCTGCGGCTAGAATAGCCCCCAACCCAGAGACCGGGGCGAACGGGGGTGGAAGCGAGGCCAGAGGTACCTCATCAAGGAGGGCAGCGGCTTCCAGTGTTATCGTCGGCTATACCGCTTCACCCTTAGCCAAGCTGCTGGCGTCAGAACTAGTCGCAGAGCGAGGCGGAGACGCCTGCTTTGCCGGTTTCTCCTTCCTCCTTGGCGGAGCCTTCACTTCCTTCTTCTTCTTCTTCTTCGACGGCGTAGCCTCACGATGCGAGGTGTGCTCGGGGAGCTCATCGTCATCGTCGTCGTGACGTTCGAGGCTCTTACTCGCCTCGAGCTCACGTTGATGCTGTCCGCGAGTTTTGTGAACCATCGGAGCGGCGTCCTCCACGGGCTCGTCTTCGTCATCATCGTCGTCATCACCCGCGTCGCTCCCGGCGTCGCTTCTGGCAGGTGGCGACTCGCTCCCGTCCCGAACGGACGAGCTCGAGTTTTCGTCATCTGCGGGTGGGAGCCATCCTTCCACCACTTGGAAGAGCTACAATAAAGATGAAACAACGTCAGCATAAACGCGACTGCATCATCTGCGACTGCGAATGGCGACAAAAATAGCGACCTACCGTCGGAGCTGGGCGCCTTGCGGTATAGGGGGCGACCCTTGCCTTCGCGTCCAGGTACGCCGCCTGGGTGATCTTCTTCAGAGCCAGGATATAGTCCTCGAGCTTCCACTCAACGAGGCAGGATTTTGTCGGGTCGTCCCTACCCGCGTACTCGTACATATAATGGTCGCGGCGGGCCAAAGGCACGAGCCGCCGCCCGAGCCAGCAGTTGTAAAGATTGATGGTTTGGAGGCCCTTCTTCTTCAGGCCGCGGATGGTTTGCAACATTTCGTCGACAACCATCCGCTGGTTCAGCGGGAGCTTGCCGGCCTGGAGCCGACGCGGTTCAGGCCGGTTGGCGGACTACCTTGGAAGCGCCACCTCGCCATCTGGAGTCGCCTCGGTGACGTAGAACCAGGATTTCTTCCACTCGCTTGCCGCCTTGGCCGGCAACATCAGGTCGAAGAAGGATGCCTTCGACTTCAGTTGAAACGTCAGGCCACCTGCTGCCAGCATCGGCCCGCCTGATTCTTCACGACTAATCCTCCCATGGAATAGATCTTGCTACAGGGGGAAGTAGGGCCTGCAACCCAGATAGCACTCGCAGAACGCCACGAAAATGGCGAGCTGCTCGATGCTATGCGGGCCCAGGTCTGACGGCTGGATCCCGTAGAAGGCGTAGAACCGCCGGAAGAATAGAGAAGTGGGAAACCCCAGCCCCCGCTCCAGGTGGCTGGGAAAGCAAACGAATTCTCCGTCGCGCGGGTCCGGAGTCACCTCTCCGGCCGCGGGGATGCGCCACCTGCCGGCGCACAGGATCCCGGCCTCTTCGAACGACGCCAATAGCGCCCTGGTGCACTTGGATCGGCCCCATGGTTCGGTGGAGGGGGCCATTGGTTGGAAGATTTGCGGAGGTCGGGGCTCTCTGGATCAATTGGATCGCGATGCGGAGTGGAAATGGAGATGGGCGAGGTTGGAGGAAAGATGAAGGAATGTTTCCCCGCTCTCCCGTCATTCCCCTTATATAGCGGTTGTTACCCGCCAATTTCGGGAGCCGTTACTCCGTGGTGATTACGCCAAAAAGTTACCGTTGGATTACCCCAACGGCTATTTTTGACCCCACTTGACGGTCCAACTTCATCCACTCGACTCGTCGTTCCGCGTGACTTGCTAATTCGCCGACCCGATCGCTACAACAGTGATTGAATATTCGCCGACCCGTTCGCCAAGCTGCGACTAAATTGGTCGCCATTAATGCCACTAGAATAACTGGTTTTTCCTTTGTTGAGGAGTCCGCCGCCGATTCGACTGGGCGTCCGCAGTGGAGCCGTATACATCGACTGCCAGCGACCGCCTGCGACCAATCAACGACGGCCTCGGGGACTACTGATGGGGATATGCCTACCGGGGTATACCCGGCAGGACGATTCCGACTGGCCCAGGCACCCGCGAGTGGGCCTGCAGTAACGGCGACTGGATCACGACCTGGCATGGACTCAAGCGACTGGAAGCTGAAGGCCCAGAAGCATAGATAGGCCCAGTCGGATTAGGTTAAACGATTACTGTCACCTTAACTGATTCGGTTGAGATCTGTAAACCCTAGGGGGGTGAGTCTATATAAACCTCCCTAGAGGGCGAGTAGAGGATACGTCCCATCATCCACCCAAGCGACTCGCTGCCTAGCCGCCGAGCTCGCCCCATTGTACTTCCACCATAATACAATCTAGCAGGAGTAGGTCTTTACCCTCCGGGGGCCCGAACCTGGGTAAATCCTTGTGTCTCTGCCCTCATCTCGCACCGCAGATGGCTGGCCGCCCTTGCCCCATGTTGTACTACTCGCTGCCGATTGCAGCATCTGCCGTGGTCATTCCCACGACATTTCCAAGCAAAAACATATCAAGAGAAATTCAAAAACAAACAAAATGAGATAATGGTCATTTTTGCCAATCTTGCTCACTATACCACTTTGAGTGTTTCTAGTCCAAGATTTCAAACAGAGACAAATATACTTCTTTTCACCCCTTGCTAGACCAAGTAAAAGTGAACCCAAGCCCACCTTTCAAACTCACAGAAACATTTGGCAACTTGATTCAAATGACAACTCAAAATTGAATCTATATCATATGTGAAGATCACCATTTCTCAAAACCAAACCAATCCAGTTCACCTTGATAAATCCAAGCAACCATAGACTACCTAGTATGTGACTAGTACACCCACCAATTTTCACTCAAAAATTCAATATCTTGCGGCCATTTCATCAAACACCTTGAAAACACAAATCAAATAAAACATCAAACACTATAGTGCGTAGTGTTGTGCCTAACTTGTCTTCTCTCTAGCTCACAGCACACTCTCAGTAGATCATATAGTTAATTTAACAAGCACTAGCTCACTGTAAACTTGGCATTGTCATCAATGGTGACCATTGCTGAGCCTAACTTGCCACCCCATTGTCGACAGCAAGCTAGGAGCCTCACCAAGCCTAGCCACCTTGTATGGGACGCAAGCCACCGTCCACCGCCACCCCTTGTCCAGTGCCCAAGCCTTACCTCTCTACAAGCATGCCAAGAGCGCACCAGAGCGTCGCGCTCGACACGCAAGAACAGACCGCGCCCCGCTTGCGCCGCCTCATGCATGGTCACCACCGCCCCAGGAACCGCCAGGGTGTGCCCGTTCGTCGCCGTGCGACCAGGACAGCCCGTGCGCCATTAAAACCTCCGTCGGACCCGTACAGAGCATCGAAGTGTTCCGACCAATTTGCACCGCCCCATGCCTCGCCACCATGCCATTGAGCGTTGCCAGGAGACAGTGCACCGTCCCCTACCCCTAGCCATGCCGTTAGCTCGCTGTGCAGACGACCACGACGAGATCCACCCACACCCTTCGGTCCCCTCTTGGCATTATAAATAGAGGCCTTCCCCGTTCGATTTCAGCACACCATCTCACTCCCCCCCTCTCACTGATCACACCCACTCATCCCCGGAGCAAGGCGAGCACCAGGTGGCCAGAATTTTGCCGGAGTCTGTCACGGAGGAGGAGAAGAGGAGTTGTCGATTGGAGCTGCCCAGGAGGAGCCACCGGTACCAGGAGGATCGCGGTCATTTACTTCGTCATTCGCCCCCATCGTCGACCATCGCCTGAGCCCCAGTGAGCCCCCACGGAGAAGACAAGCCCCAGCTGTTAGATTAGATGTTAATCGCATGGTCCAGAGTGCCTCGTACCCCTTCACACCCTCCTATCTTGCTGACTGGTGGGGACAGCCACTTAAACCTACCCGTGCATGTTTTGTGCGCAGTGGGTCGGCCTAGTTACACTCCCACGCGACCCAGTAATTCAAATTTAGGTTTTTCCATGTAGTTTCAAACATAGTTCTGTCCCTAGATTCAAAAATCATTTCAAGGAGATTCACTGAACCAAATTGCATCAAACAAATTTTTCTAGAAAGGTATTGAAATTCTTAATCCAAGCCCGTTGGATTCAAATCATTTGGAATTATAGATCACCTATAGTAAAAATAACAAGGCAGAGACTTTTCTGCATTCAAACATTTTTCAAAATTCAACCATAAATGATTTTGAGTTGATTCCAACTCTCAAAAATCACATTTAACAAGACCTTTCTAAATATATAAAAATATCTAGGTTTACTTGCAGAAATATTGGACAAGTAAAAAGAATGCCCCATGTAGTTCCCAAGATGACAGTTGGTCATGGTTAGGAGGCCAAGCTCATAGGAGAGGTGCCTATACCAGGGCGTGTAATTGAAAGGTTAGGATTAATTATCCGCATACTGAGTATTGTGAATTCAGGATTGTTCCTGACGGATGTATCGAATATTGTGGTGAAAGTGTACCACCTCTGCATAGTGTCAAACTATTCGAATAGCCGTGTCCGCGGTTATGGACAGTTGGAGTGGCCATACTATTCCGTCGTCAGATGTTTTTTCAAAATGACTTATGAAACGAATCATGATTTGACTTGACCACAATAGGGTTGTGATATGAAAATTCAAGTTCCCACTTAGGTGTTATAAAACTTTCAACTAGCTTTCTTTGCTTCTGAACCCAGTTAAGGTAAATCTGGCTTTTTGCAAAACAACCTAGAGCTTAGTATTCCTACTCGAAACCACCTCACCTGTTAGTCTTAGTTTGTGAGTACTTAAAGAGTACTCATGTCTTTGTCCCTGGCTATTCCCATGGACAGACTATGAAGAGGACTATCAGGAGGATGGACCGCAGGAAGGTTACGACAACTAGGATCATCTCCCATCGTCAGCATTGCCTGTGACCATGAACATGGAGTCTCGCCCATGCTACCGTTATTATTACGTTATTCCGCTTCTATGTTTGTATTAAGACTGGATCATGTGATCCTTTATTTGTTGTAAGTCCTTATGTATGGTTTGTAATGGATCATGTACTATGATATACAATCTGTTATGTCTCGCAAAAATGGTAATCATGGGATTGCGATGTATGGCATAATAGGCATCTGGGATGAAAAATCCGGGTGTTGACAAGTTGGTATCAGAGCCATCCTAACCATAGGAGACCTAGTTTAGAATGGACGTTTGAATCAAAAACCTAGTTTCAAAACAAAAGAAGTGAGTACTTATGAAAACCTATTCTCATTCTTATCACTTAGATTCTTTCATGAAACTTCCTGTTCCTCAAAAATTCTTGCAAACTTACATAAAATTTGACACACCTGATCACTCTACTAACTTACTCATCCTACATTCTTATAGATGGACGTGAAGTATAGAAAGTTATATCAGTTGGGAAATGGAGGAGATCTCATCTTTGAGTGTGACTTGGACCAGCTTTCGGAACTTCTGGAGCGCCCACACCCGAGTTCTTCAGAGCTCAGCTCAACGATCAGGAAGGAGAGGAATTGCAATGGCTGATTGTTGCAAGTCTCCGAGGAAAGATTGAAGCCCCCACCTTAGAGGGAATTCAGTTCACCTTGAGAGAGAACAACTGGCTCATTGATAGGGCCATGCAGGAAGCTATTGCCCGTCTTTGTGGGCAGAGTGTCAATCAGATCAAGGGTACCCTCTTTGAGTTCTGCCAAGGCATGATGTTATGGGACATCCACTAGATGCACCATATCACCCTGAGCTGAAGAATCAAGTAGACCACCACAGCTTCATGATGTATGACCGGCAGAAGGAGTTGGACAATGCATGCTCCTACGCCATCCACAACTATGCCATCACCGCCAAGAAGGATTAGACCATCGCCATGCTGGTGAAGAATCGCCAGTCTCGTCGTCGTTAGCTTGACAAGAAGGAGAGCATCATTGCCCGTCTCGTCACAGGATCACAGACTTGGAGGAGACCATCCACGAGAGGGATATGCAGCTTGAGGAGAGGGAGAATGCACGGGAGGATATCCGTGGAGAACCCTAATCCTATCTCAGTGATGATGATGACTTTCTAGAGGATCAAGCCATGGACTTCTTCACCGATGAGGATGACTTCGCCTTTAGGGTTTAGTTTCATAGAATGGTTCTTAAAACCATCTGTTTTCCTTGTTGTGGTGTGTGTTTGTATCGTGTGCTATGAATGAATGAAAAGCAAGTTGCTAGAAAAATCTGAGTCAAACTTTGAAAAGTTTTCAAAAACAACAAAACCCCAAACCTTAGAAATTTCCCTCTTGTCTCATGGTCTATCTCAATCTTCAGATGCCTCGCGGAGGAAGCACTTCGTCCCCGGACCCAATGTTGCAAATCTTGCAAATGTTGGTTTCTGACCGCGAAGCTGAAAGATCCAAACGTCAAGCCAACGTTGCCACCCTTCGACAGATAGCTCAGATGGCCAACAACAACCAAGTCCATGGAAACCAGGACAACCATGGATCAAAGCTCAAGAACTTTCAGAATACCAATCCACCTATCTTTACTAAGTCTGAAGAGCCCCTAGATGCCGATAATTGGATGCAAACCATGGAAAACAACTTGGAAGTTGCAGGAGTGGAAGCCAACGAGAAAGTACTGTTTGCCACCCACTATCTGCTAGGAGATGCAAGAGCATGGTGGAACAGCGTTCGCGCCATGAATAGTCGACAAATCTTTACCGTACTCATTTATCTTTACCGTACTTTTGATTATTGAGTCGCAATGACCATCCAACATGTGGGTGGCTTGCTATGGTGTGTTTGCTTTTCCAAACTTGTTGTTTACGTCGTTTGAACCTCATGTTATTTTGATGCTTGGTTTGGTGATTATCTATGTGATGTATTGTGCATGATAAGCATCTATGGGTATCTCATTCTTATCCTTATGAAAACCACAGATGCCTCCTCGACGTGCCAACCCCAACCCAAACAACAACAATGTCACCCCCGAGATGCAACAGTTGATGACAGCATAGGCATAATTAATGCAGATGATGACCACTTTTATGCAGAATCAGAATAACAACAACAACCCGAACAATCCACCAGGATTTGACATGCTCACTAGATTCCTAATACTGAGGCCTGCAAAGTTCTCAGGAACCACTGATCCAATGGTGGCCAATGATTGGCTACATTCAGTGAAAAAGGATTTGGTAACTATCGGCTGCACCAACGGGGAGAAAGTCAGGTTTGCAGCACATCTGTTGGAAGGACCAGCAGAAACTTGGTGGGATAATTTTCAGATCACCACTCCCATTGAGGATGTAACTTGGGCTATCTTTGAGGATGGTTTCAGCACAGCTCACATCTCATCCGGGGTGATGAGTTTGAAGAAGAAGGAGTTCCACAACCTGAAACAGCGTCACCACAGCGTGGCTGAATATATTGAGGAGTTCAACAATCTGGCGTGTTATGCACCGGATGAAGTTGATACTGATGCCAAGAGGAAGGAGAAATTCCTCGAAGGACTAAATGATGAACTGAATCTGCAGTTATCTATTGCCTATGTCCCCACCTACCAATCACTCTATGATAAGGCTACCATCTTGGAGAACAAGATGAAACAAGTTGAAAGCAGAAAGGGGAAGCACGGCTCTAACAAGCACAGCTCGGGATCGTCTCACAAGCGTTCCCATCATGAAGATAGTGGGAGCTCCGGATCCCACAAACATGGAAAGTACAACAACCACCACAGCCACAACTGCCATCATGACAACAAGCATCACCGTAGTCATGATAATGATAAGTACAAGAACCACAAGAGTGGACACAAGAGTCACCACAGTGGAAGTGGAAGTGGTAGTCATCCTACAAAGAGGGATATTAGTCAGGTTGAATGTTTCAAGTTTAAGAAGCTGGGGCATTATGCAAATGAGTGCCCAGAAAATAAAGTTGAAGGAACCACCAAGCCCAACCCTTTCCAGAAGGGACAGGTGAACCACATCAATGTGGAAGAGATTTATGAGGAACCTGATGTTGTGGCTGGTAAGTTCAAACTCAATTCTATTCCAGCACTTTTTCTTTTTGATACTGGCGCATCGCATTCATTCATATCAAGAGCATTTGTTGATAGAAATGAACTTCCAGTTGAAACTATTGGGTGTCCTATAAAAGTAAGTACTCCTGGTGGAGAAATGATAGTGAACTCAGGATGTCATGACCTAGTCATAGAGTTTGGGAAGTATAAGTTTCCCATTAATCTGATAATCCTAAATTCCCAAGGATTGGATGTCATTTTGGGAATGGACTGGATGACTAAGTACAAGGGAGTGCTAGATTGTGCCAATCATACTGTCACACTCACAACCCCGGATAATAAAAGGATTAGATTCAAGACTAACTTTGAATCAAAAGGGAGTAAGCTAAATTCTCTTAAGGGGTTAGCATAGACAGCGTGCTAATTTTGAGGGAATATCCAGATGTGTTTCCAGAAGAATTGTCGGGAATGCCACCAGATAGAGATGTGGAATTTCTGATTGACTTGCTGCCAGGATCAGGACCAATAGCAAAGAGACCTTACAAGATGCCAGTTGATGAGTTGAAAGAACTCAAGAAACAACTTGGAGAATAGTTGCAGAAAGGATTTATTCAACCAAGTTCATCATCTTGGGGAGCACCAGTCTTGTTTGTGGAAAATAAAGATAGAAGTCAAAGGTTATGCATCGATTATCATTCACTCAATGAGGTGACTATCAAGAACAAATATCCTTTGCCCAGAATCAATGACTTGTTTGATCAGTTAGATGGAGCCTGTGTGTTCTCAAAGATTGATCTTCGGTCAGGTTACTTTCAGCTTAAGATAAGGGAACAAGACATACCTAAGACAGCTCTCACCACCAGGTATGGATTGTATGAGTACACCGTGATGTCGTTTGGTTTGACCAATGCACCAGCTTACTTCATGAATATGATGAACAAGGTGTTCATGGAGTTCCTTGACAAGTTTGTTGTCATTTTCATCGATGACATTTTGATCTACTCCAAGAGTAAAGAAGAGCATGAAGGACATTTGTGTTTGATACTTGAGAAGCTTAGAGAGCATAAGCTGTATGCCAAATTCAGCAAGTGTGAATTTTGGTTGAATGAAGTTGGATTTCTTGGACACATTGTGTCAGGAGATGGTGTAGCAGTTGATCTCGCAAAAGTGTCAGCTGTAACTGAATGGGAATCTCCTAAGTCAGTGAAAGAGGTTCATAGTTTTCTTCGCTTGGCAGGATACTATAGAAGATTCATTGAAAATTTCTCCAAGGTAGCTAAACCAATGACGGAGTTACTAAAGAAAGACAAGAAATTTTCTTGGACTGAAGGATGTGAACTCAGTTTCCAAGAATAGAAGAAGAGACTAGTGACAGCACTAGTCCTATGTCTGCCAGATTTGGAGAAGGATTTCCAATTGTATTGTGATGCATCTCATCATGGATTAGGTGTAGTTCTGATGCAAGAAGGGAAAGTTTTGGCTTATGCCTCAAGACAACTCAAAACTCATGAAGTAAATTATCCTACTCATGATTTAGAATTAGCCTCTATTGTCCATGCACTCAAAACATGGAGACATTATCTTTTGGGAAAGCGATGTTGTAAGATCCCTCCTTTATAAAGGAAAAGATCCCTGTTATTGCAATGCTAGTCCCTGGATCAATAGCTAGCATCCACAGTTAAGATGTTATATAAAGGAATAAAGGTCATAATACAACTTTATAACCAGGAATAAAATAATTTTAATACATCTTACATAGCTCATTTGGCTATCTCAATACGATGCAGCGGAATATAACAATAGCATGGGGTCCTTCATCTTCAAAGTGCCACGGGCAGTCATGTTGGTTGTAGACTTGCAATCCTAATCAATAAACTTCACAAACATCAAACAAACATGCAACATAATAAGTTACAGCCACAAGGGTCAATACATTTGAATTGTATTGGCAAGTGATACTATGGTAGTATAGTGGAGTCTATCATCTATATGCATTTGGCTAAGTGGAGCTTAGGCTTGCTTTGCTCAAAATAGATTTTCCTTATCATTTGAAAACACTAAGTTTTTGCTTGACAAAATCACCCAAGGCATCTCCTAATAGAAATTGGTGATCCTTCAACCCTTGTTCAACCACAAGTTTTAATTTAAAAAATTGGGATGAGGAGATTCTTGATAGCTTCCATGTCTTGATGCTCAAATTGTCCTTTGCCAGGGACATGGCTAAGTACTTAGATTTTAGACTCTGTAGAGGTGGTGCACTTTCCCCACAAGACTTGGTTTCACCAAGACAAGATCTTTCAGAAGCCTTCCCTTAGACCAGAATGGACGCGTTCCAACCTATCATCCCCTACCACCAACTGTCCATTTGGCTAAGTTATTGCAACCTATATGATCCAGGCAGAGCCCATAATACCATGTGGCTGCACTTGAAGTTTCTCAACATTTGACATCTCAAATCTCTTTGTTCCTGGGTGGCCATCCACAAGTGAGATACACAAGGTAAACCATAGAAATGGGCCTTGTGTAACCACTCAACACAAACCATTCTTTCCATTCCACCCAGGTGTTTCATTCACTTAGTTGTTTTATTAAACAGAACACAAGTCCTTGACTTTGTAATATTCCATAGCATGAATATAATCCACCCTTGTTTTCTACTAGCTAATCTAAGTATGATAATAGTAGGAATCTTAACTTAGGAAATTTCTACTAAGGTTTCATCTACTAGGATTTTCCATGGCATAGTTTGTACTTAGCAAAAATTCCATGCAAGTCCTACTTAGAAATATCACTAATGCATAGTGAAAATAATGGGACAAAGTATGAAGCATCACTTGCCTTTTTGGTAGAGAATATAAGTTCACTCCTTGATCTTGCAATATTCACACTCTTCAATTCACTAAAATTCAATCAAGCAAGCAAAGATTCAATCTTCCATTCAAGCAAACATCACATAAAATAATAGAAACAAAGCAATGCATGCAAGCATGCAAAATATTGTTTTATTTGGAAAAGTCGTTTCTAATAGGTTATAAACATTCTAAAACACCTATTGGTCATTTTATAAAGTGGCAAAACCATTTGCAAAAGATTTCACCTATAATCCCTTTTTAAACCAAAGCATTATTTTATGTGGTTGAAAATGCCTTTAGCAAAGCAATAATCTTTATAGGGTTCACCAAATACATTTTTAATTCTAAAACTTGGTGTTTGGGGTCAGAGAGTTTAAATCAAAACATTTCCCAAAGGTTTTTCTCCAAAAAGTATTTTCAACATATAAACAAAATTTTTGTTTGACTAGAAATACTTTAATTCAAAGATTTATTCTCTTGCTTCACAAAATATGGTTTTGAATCCACAAGTTGGTTTCTATGGTCAGTAGGTTCAAAAAAATCCATTTGCCAAAGATTTTTATCACCAAAATAATTTTAGAAAGAATTTTATACTCAAAATATGCCTACACAAATTTCTGCAAAAACAACCAATTTAACAGAAGCAATTTACTAAACAAAGTGCATGGTTAGAAATTACCTGTCTTGCTGATTCCACTGATATAAAATTTGCAAAATTTGGACGTGTGGATCAAAAGTTATGCAACTTACAAGTTTGGCCATCTAATAGATCAATTTTTGGTTTTTATAAACAGACTGGGCCACGTGTCTTGATTCTACTGGTCCATACCATTTCGGTTGGATCGGCATCTCTGGTGCGTTAGATTAAAGTGAAATCGTGCGGCTCTGGTTCAACCATACCCCTTCGATAAGTGGATCAATCGCATCCAATGGATCAGGATCCAGCGGCTCAGGATACTTTGACCAAATACCAGCGGCGCTCGACGGTGGTTGGCGGCGGCGACGCTTGGCTAACGGCGGTCTCAGCGAATCAGGAAGCAAGGGAACAAGATATATGGCTCACCAGGTTCGCGTGGTGTCACTGATGCTCGACGTGCTCGTGGGAAGACAGGGGGCGCACGAGGATAGTGACAATTGCTCGCCGGAGAAGAGACAAACGACGGCTGCGTACTGTCGAAGACGGAGGCGACGCTACGGTTTGAGCTAGGACACGAAAACGGTGGCGTTAGATGCAGACGAGTTCGCTGGTCACAGGCGTATCATCGGAAGGACGATGGGCGGTCAGAAGGTTACCAGGGAAGTCGCCGGAGAAGGAGCAGACGGCGGCGATGTTCTGTTGGAGACGTTGTCGATGATGCAGAGCACGCGCGGGCGAGTGGAGAGTACTGGGAGGTGCAGGAGATGCTAGCGAGAAAGCTCATGTGCTCAGGAGGCAGTGGGGCTGACGGTGGTGGCCGGAATTCGAACGCGAGCTCATCGGAGACAGTGGGGGTTCGGAGATGATTCCGAGCAGCCTGGTGGCTCTCTGGTGGCTCTGGTTGGGGGAAAAGGGAGAGAGGAGCATGGCGATTAAGTATGCGAGGTCAGGGGAATTAATGGGGGCAGTAATGCGTATTGACGTTGTCTTCAATCAGCCAGAAACGGCGAGGAGGGGTTGGGGGCGTGGTCGTCGCGTGATGAAGAAGAAGACTGGGGAGGTGGGGTCGGGTTAACAGTGAGAGAGAGAGAGAGGAGGAGTGGGTCCAGGCAGTCATCGACTCTGCGGGTGACTATTTGAGTGAAAAACGATTCACTGCGGGGTTAGAGGGATGGGCTGATGCTGGGCCAGATAGGTTAGTTGGGCTGGGCTGAGCCCTTTCCATATTTTTTTTGCTGTTTCATTTTTCACTTTCTGTTTTCATTTTTCTGTTTTGATTTTGTTTAAATTTTTCAAACAACAATTTGATTTCAAACTTCAACCAATCCTTGTGTGTATTTAAATACTGATTAATAATTTATTCTGAAGTCAAATTTAGAATAAATCTTTTATTCTTTTAGGGTCTTTTAATTATTTAAAACAAAGCCCATGCTTTAAATTCAATTAATATCAACTATATTTTTAACCCTTATTTAATTTTAATTTTTACAAAAACCTTTTCAGTAGGTTTTATTTATTTATTAGGGTGTCAAATACTTCACTTTGAATTATTTGGAATATTTTTAATATGATTTATTAATCATTTAATTTGGGTACTTGTCTTTATTCCAATGAAAATAATTATGGGTTTAATTCCATAAATTTATTTAGTTGATTTCTTTGATCCCATTTAAGTTAATTAAATAAATTTTATTCCACTTGGGTAAATTCCAAATTCTATTTTCCCATGATTTAATTAATCATTTCTTAATAGGGATTTTGTCTTTTATCCAAATAGAAATAGAATTTGGTTAATGCCACTTTATTTTATTTGGAAAATTCTTTATCCATTTATTTTATTTGGATTTGGATTATATTTATTCCATTTTCTTATGGATTAGGTCAAGAGTTAGTTTAGTCTTTAAATATTCCTCATTTAATATTTCTTTCTCTAACTTATAAAATCCCTATCTTTTTATTTATAGATCCAAAGTTGGTGATTCCAATTTGTAAATTCTTATTTAATATTTATTTATCCTTTTAAATATCCTTAGGATTAATTACTCACCATTTGTTATGGATTTCTAGATAGGTGCTTTATTTGCTTTGGAAATTCAATTTCCTTATCTTATTAAATTTATAAGATTTTATCCATGGCTCCAAATTAAGTGAAACCAGTTTATATGGTTTTATAATATTTCTATTTGTCATCCTTGATCATTTGTAAATGTTTGTTGACAAATTGTTATATGGATCAAATCTTTAGTCTTTTGAGATAACTTGGAAATGTTTTCCTTCCATTAGGGTTTTAGGGTTTGTGTTTATTTTCCAAGTGTTTAAATTTCCAGATGCATTTATGAAGAATGCAATCCACTTGATTTGAATTTAGTTGGATTCAAACATTAACTAAAGTTTGTTCAAGATGGGATTTTTAAGTTTCCATTTAGAAATAAAAGTTTCTTTTCACCCTAAATTTCAACAATTATTTATTTTGTTTATTTATTTTTCACATTACAAGATTTGGAAAATCTTGGGATGTGACAGATGTGAAGTGTTCAGAGATCACAAAAGTTTGAAGTATATCTTCACTCAGAAAGAAATGAACATGATACAAAGAAGATGGCTAGAACTCATCAAGGACTATGACTTGAGTTTTCAATACCTCCCCGCTAAAGCAAATGTTGTGGCAGATGCGCTAAGCCGTAAGGTATTTGTGAATGGCCTTACTAAGGGAGAGTTGCCAGACGATCTGTGTGCCCAATTTAGAGACCTCAGATTGGAGATTGTGCCTAAGGGGCATCTCATGTCATTGGATGTTCAACCCACCTTGTTGGACAAAATCAAGGAAGCGCAAAAGACGGACAAGGAAATTGAAGAGATTAAGGAAAAAATGGCAAGGGAAAAGCCAAAGGATTCCATGAAGACGAACGGGTACTTTATGGTATGGAAAACGTGTCTGCGTTCCGCAAAATACAGAGCTTCGGAAGCTGATTTTACAAGAAGCACACAACTCACCGTATTCCATTCATCTCGGTAACACCAAAATTTACATGGATATGAAGGAATGATTTTGGTGGAATAATCTCAAGAAGGACATCGTCGAACATATCACTTTGTGTGATGTATGTAGTAGAGTGAAAGCAGAACATCAGAAACCAGCAGGTTTGTTATAACTACTACCTATTCCTGATTAGAAGTGGGACAAGATCGGCATGGATTTCATCACCGGATTGCCAAGGACTAGGTCAGGATATGATTCTATCTGGGTTGTATTGGATCGCCTAACTAAAGTGGCTCATTTCATACCCGTGAAGACAACCTATACAAGTGCTAAATTGGCCAAGATCTATATGAATAGGATTGTGTGTCTGCATGGAGTACCCCAAGAGTATTGTGTCTGATAGGGGAACTCGATTCACTTCTCATTTTTGGAGGCAACTGAATGAGTCATTGGGAACGAGATTAGAATTCAGTACTGCTTTTCATCCCCAAACTGATGGACAGACGGAAAGGACCAACCAGATTCTAAAGGATATGTTGAAGGCATGTGCCCTAGAATATGGAGCTAGTTGGGATGAAAGTCTGTCTTACGCAGAATTCTCTTACAACAACATCTATCAAGCCAGTATTGAGATGGAACCGTTTGAGTTTCTCTATGGGAGAAAGTGTACTACCCCATTACTATGGAATGGTGTGGGAGAAAGAAACTTGTTCGGGACAGAACTAATCAAAGAAGCTGAAGAGAAAGTCAAGTTAGTAAAGGACGGATTGAAGATAGCACAGTCCCGACGGAAGAGCTACGCAGATCCAAAGCATAGAGAAGTCACCTATGAGGTGGGTGATAGAGCTTATCTTAGAGTGTCACCACTTCATGGAGTGAAGAGATTTGGAGTCAAAGGAAAATTGGCCCCAAGCTATGTTGGACCATTCAAGATTCTGAGTCGTAAAGGAGAAGTATCATATGGGATTGAATTATCAGAATCATTGTTTGCCGTTCACAATGTGTTCCATGTGAGTCAGCTAAAGAAATGCCATCCAGAGATGGAGGAGACTTCTTTGAAGGATACTATACCTTTGGAGGAGGTCCAATTGGAAAGTGATCTCACCTATGAGGAGAAACCTATCAAGATTCTTGAGACTGCAAAAAGAGTTACATGGACAAAGACTATCAAATTCTGCAAAGTTCAGTGGAACCATCATTCCGAAAACGAAGCAACATGGGAAAGAGAAGATGACCTTAGGAAAGATCACCCTTACCTATTTGCTAGCAAATCCAAATCTCGAGGGCGAGATTCACCTTAAGGGGGTTAGATTTGTAACATCCCAAAATCATGATTTCAAAGTTTGCATATCATTCATGCATTCATAATCATTTTAGGATCATTTCCTCAAAATCAGAAACTTTGTGATCTATTATTTTATGCAAGCAAGGCAATAGCCTTAATGCTACACTCTAAAAAGAGAATATTTGTTTTGACAAGAAGAGAATGGATCTTATGATTGATTGTTATTTCCCAAAGCTTGGACAAAGATTTTCAAAACAAAATATGAATTTAAAACCATCCTTATGTCTTTATTAATTAAGTGATAAAGGCATTGTATATTTTTAAATTCCAATAGGCCAAAGTATTTTGAGTGAGAAACTTTGTTCTGTAGCCAAAAAGGTGCAAGTTCTACTTTACAAAAATTCAGAACAAGTTTGAATTCAAACCCATTTGAAAACCATTTGAAATTGAATCCAGAAAATCAAAACAGAAAAAGAAAAAGATAACAGAAAAGGAAAAATGTTGGCGCCAGCATTTGAGCCCAATAGCAGAAACAGCCCACTAGCCATCCCACTCGGGTTTTCTCTCTCTCTGTTTTTCTCACCGCACCCGAGCTACCCAGACAGTCACTGATCGGTGGACCCTCGCCAGCTCACCCCCTTCTTCCTCAATTCACGCCCATGACCACGTCGCCGGCTGTTTCCTCCGCCATCACTGCCACGCCATAAAATCGAGTTATTGCCGGCTACAAAAACCCCTCCCCACCCCGCATCTTTCCCCTCACTTCCCTCGCTCGCTCCGCCACCAGGCTGCTCGCATTTGAGCTCAAACCACCGCAGTACCGACGACCTCCGGCGGCAAATTCCGGTGAGCCCTCTCCGCCCCTTGCGTCCTGGTCTTGCTAGCACGTTCCCTGCATCCTTGCGCGTCGTTTAACACCGCTGTTGTGTGCTAGGATAACCCTGAACGTCGGCAACGTCGACGACTGCGCGAGCCCGACGAAGCACTCAACTCTGGCGAGCTGTTCTGGTTAGTCCCTAGCGCGCCTTGCCCTCTCTTTGATACTCGCACGACCAGCATTGCTTCCTGCATCTGACGCACTGGTTATTTCTCTCTGGCATGATCTACATCCTAGGCAACGTCGACGAACAGCCGTGCCCGACGCCTTCACGAACTCCGACGAGCAATCCCTAACGACTCCGAGTGCCCCTCCGCCAACAAAGACCACCTTAAGCATCAGCATTGTCACGCGAACACGATGAGCTACCCCACTGTCCTTCTCGCTTCCTATAACGCCGGCGACATCACCGTCTGACCGCGCCGCCGCCAGCCACCATCGCAGCGCCGCTGACTTTTGGTTCGTTTGATGTGGGCCGTTAGATCTAGATCGGGCGTGTAGGAATAGATCACTTAAGCGAAGAGGTAGGAATAGATTTTGGTGCTAGTGGTGATTGTGATTGTGAGGATTGTTGCTACTCCCCCAACTACCAAGGCAAGTGGTGCTTCATATTTATCTGTCCCAATATTTTGACTATGCATTAGAAATATTTTTGTATAGGGCTTGCATGAATATTTTTCTAAGTATCTATATGCTATGCGGGAAATCCTAGTAGTTGTAGAATTGTTAGAATTTTCTCTAAGTTAAGATACTTGCTATTGCCATGCTTAGTCTAGATAGTAGTAACCAAGGGTGGAATATATACATGCTATGGAAAAATATTGCTAAGTCTTTGACTTATGTTTTTGCTTAATAAAACAACTAAGTGAATGAAACACCTGGGTGGAATGGTAATTGCTTGGTGGTTTTTGGTTGAGTAGTTACACAAGGCCATTTCTATGGTTTACCTTGTGTATCTCACTTGTGTATTGCCACCCAGGAACAAAGGGATTTGAGATGCCAAATGTTAAGAAGCTTCTAGTGCAACCACATGGCATTATGGGCTCTGACTGGATCATATAGGTTGCAATAACTTAGCCATTTGGACAGTTGGTGGTAGTGGGATGATAGGTTGGAACGCGTCCATTTGGGCTAAGGGAAGGCTTCTGAAAGGTCCTGTCTTGGTGAAAATCAAGTCTGGTGGGGAAAGTGCACCACCTCTGCAGATGGAAGAAACTAAGTACTTAGACATGTCCCTGATATTGGAAAATTTGAGCATCAAGACATGGAAGCTATCAAGAATCTTCTCATCCCAATTTTCTAAGTTAAAACTTGTGGTTGAACAAGGGTGAAGGTTCACCAATTTCTATTGGAGGTTCCTTGGGAAAGTTTTTCCAAACAAAAACTTAGTGTTTTCAACTGATAGATAAAATCTATTTTGAGCAAAGCAAGCCTAAGCTACACTTAGCCAAATTCATGTAGTGATTATATGATAATATTCTACTAAGGTATCACTTGCCAATACTATTCCAATGTATTGACCCACTGTGGTTGTAACTTGTGATGTTGCAGGTTACTTTGATGATGATTAGGGGTTATGAGTCTACACTCAACATGCTTGCCTATGGCACATGAAGATGAAGACTTCTATTTTTATATTGTTAACTTAAAATCTTGTACTAGCCTATGGCTATGGAGTTGTAAAAGACTATGTTATCTCTGGAATGACGATGTAATAATGACCTTTGTTTTTGTGTACTTCATCTTAAACTGTGGATGATAGCAATTGATCCAGGGACTAGCATTGCAATCACAGGGATCTTTACCTTTATAAAGTTGGGATCTTACAGATGGTATCAGAGCACTGTGTTGCCTGTAGGTTTATGACCCTAGGATTGGATTAGAAACCACCAAGGAAAATTTTTCAACAAATTCCACACTTGTCTTTTTCTTCTCGTAAACTTTTCTAATCTTCTTTCTCATCTCTATTTGTAGATGAACTCCATAAACGAAGCCGTGAGGAAGGGACCACTCATGACCAAGACCTTGGAGTGTGAGACTGAATTTCCCAAGGCCCTCAAGAACATCATGGTTACCATGGGGATACATGGTGCAGCTGTGTACAAAGGATTCCCCGTGATGGATGAAGGAGTAGAGTACTGGTGGGTGCAACTTCACTTGTACAAAAACAAGGAAGACAACCACAAGGAGTCAGGATTCCGTATGGTCATCAACTCAGAAATGCACACAACATTCTTTGACTCTGCAAGAAATGCAGCTTGGAATGCCATCAAGGAGCTTGGTGATAGACTCAAGTGCAGAATGCTTAACACCCAAAATGACCTTAGAGAAGAAAATAAGCATACCCAAGAGTTAGAGGCTACTAACCAACATTTAAGAGAAGACATCATAGACTTATCAATGGAATCATGTGATCAAGATCGACAGATTGCCTCTAGGGATGCCCTGATAGCCAACTTGGCAAGTGAGTAGGGATTGTAGTGTACTTCGTTAGTTGGACCATGTGAGACCCTGACGCATGGCTCAATAGGATTGATAGGAAACCCATACCAACAAGTTGCAACTTCTTTTCCGGAAGCTCATTCGAAAAGAACTCTAAGGTTAAGCGTGCTTGGCCTAGAGCAATTCTAGGATGGATGACCGACCGGGAAGTGGGTAACTGGGTGCGCACGAGTGAGGACAAAGTGCGCAGAAAAGACTAGTGTTGGTCTGTGGGGTTAGTTTAGAGATCCTTCATCACTCATGCGCACCCGGTTACCCACTTCCCGGTCGGTCACCCATCCTAGAATTGCTCTAGGCCAAGCACGCTTAACCTTAGAGTTCTTTTCGAATGAGCTTCCGGAAAAAAAGTTGCAACTTGTTGGTATGGGTTTCCTATCAATCCTATTGAGCCATGCGCCAGGGTCTCACAGACCACCACACTTATCGTTTCATTTCCAAAAATTTGTCTAAGTTATGTTGAACTTTTGATGCTTGTAATGGATTTGTGTATGCCATGACTTGTGTGACTGTTGCAAAAGATATGCTTGTGATATTTTGTCTTGTGATTTTTCTCTATTGATGTTGATTCTAACTTTTCTCTATCTTATAAAAATAAATGCCTAATGTTATTATCAACACGGCCGAGGAGTTCAAGGGAACTCGTTTTGATACTCGTCTCATTGAGCTCACTAGCGTGCTCAACCTTCCACTTCCTAGCATAATGACGCTTCCCCTCACCAAGTTTGAGAGGAAGGACCTTTGGGGCTTCAGAGTCACTCAGCCAGGCAGAGCCAACCACGGATACCATCACCTTTAAGCTGATGCATGACGACAAGGAGAAAGGCCTAGATGTAGTCATGTAGGAGTTACTTGGGCGACTGGTAGGGAGACACTCCAGAGAGCTTAGAGGTCTTTACTTTCACCCCTTTGGGAGACGCAACAAGGAGGGTGAGGCTATTGAGTACGAGGATGCTGCTAGAGAGACGATGGAGTCGATTCGTCTGTACCTCCAGTACCTAGAGGGTCTTATTAGGCACCTAGATACTAATAGGACCAACATCATGCTTATCTGTAGCATCCCAATTGTCTAACAATTGCAATGCTACTAGCCTAGTCTATATAATGGCTACTTCTTATATATAATTGTTGCATCATCATTATATCATGCTCATGTCATCATGCCACCTTGCATTTGAGCATCATATAAAACCCCTTTTGTTTGGTTCTTATCTCATATGCATTGTTAATTGTATTTGCCTCTTGATATTGTATTTGGTTCTTGATATATTGTTTAATGCCCAAGTTGAGTTGGGGGCATATCTCTTATTAACTCCACCACCTTTCTTTCACCACCTTATAATTCCACCATCCAACCAAATATGAGCTTTGCACTTTATTTGGGTTTTACCTCTAGCTCATGTGGGTTGGGATGGATCCAATTCTATTTCCACATGCTCTCATCTTAGCATCATGTTGTTTTCACATTATTGATATATGAGAGTCACATGGCCACCTTTGCATGCTTTGTGAGTGGAACCCTTTTTCCTAGCTCCCATATGGATTATTATGGATTTATGCTCATGTTGGGATATTTTTGGGACTAGTAAGCATCTAGTGGAATATACACACTAGTAATTCCCAATTATATTCAAATGTGATCATTTCCATCTACTCCACTTGGAGCTTTCTTTTAAATTCTTTTGCTTAGGCCTTACTCCACATTTTGGAATGCATAAGAATAATGCCATGTAAATAATCTTGTTTTCGCAAAAATAAGCATGGTATTAATTATTTATGCATGGCCCATGCAAGTACCACCTTTTGCTTGTCCTTTGGATTTTATTTGGATTTTGAGTGGATCTTCCCCCCATATCTCTCTCTACCCTCTTATGCTTGATCTTGCTTGATGCATGCAAGCATCTAACCCTAAAACCTACATCTACCTCCATCCATCCCCTCACCACCTTTTTATCTTACCCTCTCTTTTCTTGTCTAGATCTTGTTGAGCTTGACTTGTTCTAGCTTGGTCTTGTCAAAAGAAAGCCACCCCATCTTGTCTCTCTCTCTAAACCCTAAACCATACCACTCATCTCTCCTATCACCTCATCTAAACCTAAAACCCCCTCTCTCTTCACCCTCTCCATCTAACCCTAGTTTGACCACCCCTTCTCTCTAGCTAGCCGAGACCACCCCTACCCTAACCCTAGACCAAACTACCCTAGCCCGAGCTACCCCTTCCCCTCTTCCTCTCTTGGCTTCCCCCTCTCTCCCTACCAGGCAGGCTCCACCACGTCACCCCTCACCTTTTTCTTTGGCTTCAAGACAAGGAGAAAAGAAGGGAGAGAAGCACCTACCCGATCAACCTCCTCCCTCACCTTTTTCAAAAGCCACCACCACCCCATGTGCCCTCCCCTCTCTCCCTTATCACCTCAACCACCCCAGGAACCCCATGGCAAGATCTGGACGCCAGGCACCCCGCCTTCCTCCCACCTTCCCCCCAGGAACAGCCATGGCCTTCCCATGCCGAACCCCAAAACCCTAGACCCGTCTACCTCCTGGCCTCGTCGGTCTGAAGCTCCCCAAGGCGGTCCAGGCGCACCAGGGGCGGCCTCTGCTTCCTCTTCGACGCCTAGGCTGCGGGGTAGTACCAGGATCTCGCCGGAGCAGCCTAGCGCCGCCGTGCTCCGCCGCAGCCCGAGCCCAACATCCCCGAGCCCGCCGCCAGATCCCCTCCACCTCAGTGCCAACGACCACGCCGGCGTCACCGCGGTGAGTCCCCGCATCCCCTAGACATCCCCTTCTCCTCTCTAGCTCGCCGTAGCTCCGCCGCCTTCCGTCGAGCGCTCTGCGCGCGCGCCGCGCGTCGCGCTCTGGCGGCAGTAGCTGCAGCAGCATCTGACCCGCCTCTGTTCCTTGCCGTGCCCTGCGCGTTGTAGCCCTCCTCCGGTGATGCCGCCTGTAGGAAAGATGTAGCCCTAGGTCCCCTCGTCGTTTTTCGTTTTTGCGGCTCGGTGAAATCCGCCGTCGTTTGGTCACCATCTTCGCCCAAGCTCCGACCGGTTTCCCGTTCTATGCAGATCGGCGAGCAGCGGCAGTCCGTCGTCGGCGTCGGCGTTTTTGCAGGAAACCCCCTCCCGTTTTTCCCGCCTAAACCCGCAGCCCACGACCCCACCTACCAGCCTCTGTGTTTTCGTTGCAAAAAGACCCCCGGGAAAACCGGACCACCACGGACAGACCCTCCCCCGCGCCGGGGATCGCCCACGTGTCAGCGCCCGATAGCCCGCGCGCGTGCTGTGGCCCTGCCGCTTGGAGGCCCACCAGTCAGCTTCTGTGGCTGGGTTTCCCCTCGGTGAAAAAAGCCCGCGTGGACCACGTCGGCCAGCCTGTTGCTGAGTCAGCACCTGGCCCCACTCGTCAGTGACCGTGGCTAGTTCTGTCTGAGTAACAAAAGGTTTTTCTGTATCTCTGTTTTAACTTAAATCTTTTGCAAATTAATTCAAATTCAAATTTAATTCTGTTTTCAAATAACTTTTAAAATATAAATCCAAATAATACAAATAATATATGTTTTGAAATCAGAAAAATGTGAGGAATTAAATTATGCCATTCAAAATATATTTTGAACATTTAAAATTTCAAGTTGATTAAAATTACAATAAAATGCCCTTATGCCTTAAATAATTAATAACTTTTGTTTTATAACTCCAAATTTAACAAATAATATGTCTAAAATGATTAGCTCGACGAGACCTTTCTGTTTATGCATTCCTTGTTCTGTTTTGCAGCATGCATCATATAAATATAATGTGTACAGAAACTAATATGAGGATAAAATGGGGCCAAAACTTAATAAATGATTTATTATTGTATTCCACACCTCACCCATGCCATGCTACTTTATTGCCATGCAAATTGTGCATCATTCATCGTGGCATGATTGTTTGCTTGCCGCATTTTATTCATATGCTTGTGCACTTTATTTATGTTGGCCCTTGTTTGTTTGGTTCTTCTTCGAATAGACGCTGAGCAGGGGATATATCAAGAAACCCAGGAGCACCACCCAGATCCATCCCTCACTTCAACTGAGCTGCCAGGCAAGCACTACCACATGCTTGCATACATATAGTACCTACTGCCTCTATCTTATTCTTGCATCATTGAGTCGCGATTGCATTAATCTGAATCCCAAGTATTGCATAGCCTTTACTTTTAAACCCCACCGAAGCTTGTTCCTCCATCCCATGAGCCATTACTACAGGAGTTGTTTGAGCCATGCGAGTCGTAGAACAGCATGTGTAGGGTATGTGAGTGTCTGATGGATAACGAGGTACCTAAACAACTTAACCTGAGTAGTAGTGGGATAACTAATGAAAGTGGCATCGGTGAGCCATATTCGCTATTTGGTTTTTCAGGCTCACTTGTGTCCCGTAGGACCCCGAGTACTTGATTCCTGTTCCTTGAATATTCGCGCTATCCACATCCGGGAGGCTTATGAACCCCCCTGAGCCAGAGCTTGATTCATTCTTATTTCTTGGGGCCACAAACTAGTTTGAGGTTTTATTTACTATCCTGTACTTATGCCATGCTTTACTGCTTTATTTAAATTGTGCGAGGTACTGCACACTATACTATTTAGGAAAGCGGAGTGTTTTCGCGGTATCGACAAGCCCAGTCACATTTTCGGGTTCCCAGTCGTTTACAGCCATTGGCGCAAACCTTGAGTCCGTCTCGGAGTCGGCCAACTTCGTCGCGGGTAGCTTAATGGGGTGGCCCCCTGAAATATTTCTGAATCCTGTGATCGCTTTGTCGTGAATGCCTCGTTGGGTTTTGATTTGGTTTTTCCGAGGTTGATCGAGTGTGTGTTGCTATTTGTGCACCCCTGCAGGGTAAAACTTTCTGAAAGCCGTGTCCGCGGTTATGGACGACTTGGAGCACAGTTTCTCGATCATAGACAAGCATAACTAAAGTACCGCTTTTAATTTGACTAAGTATCTGACTAGTAAATAGTGCAACACTCATGGAATGGTTAATAAAACCTGCCAACGGATGGGGGGTTGTTCGTCCGCTTCCTCGTCGGTAAGCGAGGAGGAGGATGGATCTGTTAATATTACCGTTATAACTGTTGTTATTATTTCACGGACATCCGTCTATCTCTGGTTAGGCGGATGGTTAGCGAGTATCTCTAGAATTGTTAGGGTTTATCTTTTGCTGCAATTGCGTCACCCCAGGTTGTGTCCCCTTTAGAGGCATAAAGACTTGATGAGTACCCCTAGGGTCTCACACGATAAATTATTGGTTCAGATGAACAGGTACACTCACAAGATGGATACTGGGTGGAGGAGACGGACGATGTGGGAAACGATCATTCGGTGTAGAGATTCCGGGAACGGGGATCCGTGAGATCTGTGGGCGGGATGTGCTTATTTATGGGGAATCTTATGCCGATTTGCTTCTTATCCGTACTCGGATTTTGCCTTCCGCTTCCGCCTGATACTCTGATGTTTGATGTATGAGGAGATATCCTAAACTATTATATCTATCTAGGATATTTGGATCTTGCCGTATGGCGTTGCAATATTTTCCTTTCTTTTTAGATGGAATGCCTCTGATGTACTGTTGTACGGTGGCTTGCATACATACTCATTTGTGTATGTAGTTGATCCCTTCGCCTGCCGATTACGCCGCCCGTTCTTGTCCCGATGTTTGGAAATGGTTAGGACGGCCGAAAGGTCTACCTGTGAGTGGCATTTGGGCCCCACCGTACTATTTTAACCATTTCCGCTCATCCAGGCTTGTAACTAGGAGCGTAATTCACCGAGGTAGTTACAATTGGTATCAGAGCCATCCCGACCTTCAGGGTCTCAGCCAAATGGTCGTTGTCTGTCTAGCAAATATTTTGATAGTTATGTATACTAGGGAAAAACAAAACGCGAGAGTAGGACTGCTTCCACTTTTCTTCTTACCCACCCACCACCTTTTTCTGGTAAGGAAGTGTAGCGTTTTCAATCCTCTTCTAAAAATTCAAACTAGGATTCACGTGTTCTGGGTTTCCGTAGTACCATAGAAAGTGTGTGTGTGTGTAATTCCTTGTCTATCTGTTGCATCCAATTTGTTATCACAAGCTGCCTTTGGTTATCAACTGTTGGTACATTCCATACTGACAGGCTTTTGAAAACCGGTGCGATCTATCTGACTCCTTGTTAACCGGTGCCATCTTCTTAAGGGTGTCCTTCCTTCTAGCAACTCCACATTCTGTGCAAGCATCAGTTGCTAATCTCTACATGTTAAGTGGTTTTGCGCATCTATTGGTATTTTAATGCCTAAAAATGCGGAAAATTTTTCTTTGATACATCTGTGTTTCCACACTCCTTTTCAGTCGTGTGTGAAACATTATCTATCTCCCTTTTATCAGCATGACCATGCTAACTCATTCTTTTGTCACCGGCGCTTAATCCTGGAGTTTAATTTCATCTCCAATTCTTTTGGGCTATTTACATAACGTGTGTCGATCCGATGCTGGTGATTATAATTTGGCTCTCGGCATAGCTATATTCCACTCATGATAAGTGACGATTGGAGTATGGTAAATGCTATCAACAATATCCTCCAATGGTGACGGTTATCTCCTATGAATTTGAGTACACCGTGATCATATCTATGCATATTCAAGCATCTCTAGCAAGCCGGAGTTTCTCAAAGCACTACGGCGGTCTATCATCTGTTCATCATGATGCACATCTTTTGAACTCCATATCTGCAAAATTCTCTTTGAGACAAGGGAGTTGCATCTTTTCGTCTCTGGTAGCTTTGCGTGAGGTAAGAGCCATCATCGTTTCTTTATCCAAGATCTCTCTATCTTTGTAACCGGTGATCCAATCGACAATGTGAACCAGGTGACATCTCTTTTTCTTTCAAAGGACCAGATAATCTATTCTTCCAGTGCATCTTCTTCAACACGAACCCGTGCTCTTAATATTGATCTTTCAAAGAGCATTGAGCTCAGGAAGTGTTCGAGCATTTGTTCGTTTCTCTCGCCTTTTGAACTTGGTATTCTGGGAATATCCTGTTAGTCCATGGTGGTATATGTTGTTAATATGCTTGCCTATTCCATATCAACGGAAGGACATGGAAGATCACCTATGTCTCTTTCTCTCAAGCTTCGAGAACACTGCCTGTGTGCAAAGTCTCAAAGTGAGAATTCTGACTTTTTGAAGTCACCTATCTCGGCCACGTCCTTCTGCTAAATAGATCGCTTCAATTCTGGAATCAGCAAGTCCATTGTTAATTCCATCCTCCATCTTCAACCAATCCAGAGTTGTTCCTTGTTGGCAAGTTATCATCGTCGTTCCGCCGAAGTTTTCCTCAAGACTGCTAAATCTCCCTCAATCTTTTCAAGAAGAACATGGAGTTCTTTTCACCCCAGTCTCGTCAAGTGATCTTTTGAAACCCTCTCGCTCTATCGTCTATGCTCAATCCACCGGAGGCCATGAAGACCTTCCAGATCTTGTATTCCTTTCGTTCAAGTGGTGCTATATTTTTCTTTATCTGTGGACTCTTGCAGTTATCTTCATGATCTTCCTTTATATCTTTCCGGTGGCTGGTTACTTAAGACATGACGACAACATCATCACCCTTATCTATCTTGGATCCGGTGAATCGTTTGCATCTATCCTTGTTTTCTAGCGGAGTTCCATGAGTTATCCTTGTCAATACCTTCAGTCTGTTTCGGTAGTTGGGTTGCATGGTTTTCTTATTCATGTGCGGAGTAATGCTTTGAGTGCGGGATGGAGTAGCTACCATACCACTACTCTTATCATTCGCTCTTGTACAATGAATTGGTGAATTAATGTGATCTCACTCATTCCACGGAAGTTAGAAGTGGCCTTTATCCCTCGATACTTTTACTTCCGTCTTTGTTTTTCCGGAGTGCTCTCTCGAAGAAAGTAATCAATAATCTCTTGTTGGTGATCTCGTCTTTTCCTACACGGAGCAAATCTACCATTATCTGGTGGAAACAAACGCAAACTCTTTTCTGTCCTCGTCATTCTACTGATGCTCGACATCCCTAAACAAGATGGAAGGAAACTATCTCTCTCTTTGTTTCATCAATTCTTTTCTGTGGTAAAGCCAATTATGGTTGGTGCCATCAGCCACAAATCTATTGCGTTAGCCTCAAGGCTAAAGAAAGCAATAAGTATCTCTACAATAAACTCCAGATCCTCCATATTCTTTGCGTCTCGGGATTCCACCATGATCTAGCTTCGCATCCGTCTCTAGAAGTTATATCCGCGCACCTCAATGGCGTGATCCGTTGGGTCTTACCGGCGCAAGAAGAATCTAATCCGACGATGTCTAACTAAATCTTTCTGTTGATATCAAGGGACTCTATTGTTTGAAGGCAATATTGTTTCCGTACTTCATTTCTCAAATCCGAGAGAAGATACGATGCTATTGTCATAGTGGTTCAAAACCTCTCCTATCTAGCTCTTTTCTTCCGGCGAGACAAAGGTTCATCCTCTCTAGTATCGGCAAATCTTTAATCTTAACGGTGTGTTTCTCTTTATCCATGATACATAATCTTGTCTTTTTCTTTCTCAAGTGGTTCTAGTCTTTTATCTTGTTTCTTGAGAAAACCGGAGCTATGTTCATCCTATCCTTCTTGTCTCACGACAATCCTTCAACTCTTCTAACCCGTTGTTTCTCAAGCAAAACGCAAGACTCGCAACAAGTCTAGCAAGTTTTGCAAGGTGTAGTGTTCGCACCATTCCGTCCTTCATCATCTTGGGAACGTGAGGGTCACCTTCGTTCGAACACCCGCCTCTCCTTGTGTTGTTCTCTTTTTCCTAGGAATCTCGGGGCGAGATTCTTGTTTAATGGGGGAGAGTTGTAGCATCCCAATTGTCTAACAATTGCAATGCTACTAGCCTAGTCTATATAATGGCTACTTCTTATATATAATTGTTGCATCATCATTATATCATGCTCATGTCATCATGCCACCTTGCATTTGAGCATCATATAAAACCCCTTTTGTTTGGTTCTTATCTCATATGCATTGTTAATTGTATTTGCCTCTTGATATTGTATTTGGTTCTTGATATATTGTTTAATGCCCAAGTTGAGTTGGGGGCATATCTCTTATTAACTCCACCACCTTTCTTTCACCACCTTATAATTCCACCATCCAACCAAATATGAGCTTTGCACTTTATTTGGGTTTTACCTCTAGCTCATGTGGGTTGGGATGGATCCAATTCTATTTCCACATGCTCTCATCTTAGCATCATGTTGTTTTCACATTATTGATATATGAGAGTCACATGGCCACCTTTGCATGCTTTGTGAGTGGAACCCTTTTTCCTAGCTCCCATATGGATTATTATGGATTTATGCTCATGTTGGGATATTTTTGGGACTAGTAAGCATCTAGTGGAATATACACACTAGTAATTCCCAATTATATTCAAATGTGATCATTTCCATCTACTCCACTTGGAGCTTTCTTTTAAATTCTTTTGCTTAGGCCTTACTCCACATTTTGGAATGCATAAGAATAATGCCATGTAAATAATCTTGTTTTCGCAAAAATAAGCATGGTATTAATTATTTATGCATGGCCCATGCAAGTACCACCTTTTGCTTGTCCTTTGGATTTTATTTGGATTTTGAGTGGATCTTCCCCCCATATCTCTCTCTACCCTCTTATGCTTGATCTTGCTTGATGCATGCAAGCATCTAACCCTAAAACCTACATCTACCTCCATCCATCCCCTCACCACCTTTTTATCTTACCCTCTCTTTTCTTGTCTAGATCTTGTTGAGCTTGACTTGTTCTAGCTTGGTCTTGTCAAAAGAAAGCCACCCCATCTTGTCTCTCTCTCTAAACCCTAAACCATACCACTCATCTCTCCTATCACCTCATCTAAACCTAAAACCCCCTCTCTCTTCACCCTCTCCATCTAACCCTAGTTTGACCACCCCTTCTCTCTAGCTAGCCGAGACCACCCCTACCCTAACCCTAGACCAAACTACCCTAGCCCGAGCTACCCCTTCCCCTCTTCCTCTCTTGGCTTCCCCCTCTCTCCCTACCAGGCAGGCTCCACCACGTCACCCCTCACCTTTTTCTTTGGCTTCAAGACAAGGAGAAAAGAAGGGAGAGAAGCACCTACCCGATCAACCTCCTCCCTCACCTTTTTCAAAAGCCACCACCACCCCATGTGCCCTCCCCTCTCTCCCTTATCACCTCAACCACCCCAGGAACCCCATGGCAAGATCTGGACGCCAGGCACCCCACCTTCCTCCCACCTTCCCCCCAGGAACAGCCATGGCCTTCCCATGCCGAACCCCAAAACCCTAGACCCGTCTACCTCCTGGCCTCGTCGGTCTGAAGCTCCCCAAGGCGGTCCAGGCGCACCAGGGGCGGCCTCTGCTTCCTCTTCGACGCCTAGGCTGCGGGGTAGTACCAGGATCTCGCCGGAGCAGCCTAGCACCGCCGTGCTCCGCCGCAGCCCGAGCCCAACATCCCCGAGCCCGCCGCCAGATCCCCTCCACCTCAGCGCCAACGACCACGCCGGCGTCACCACGGTGAGTCCCCGCATCCCCTAGACATCCCCTTCTCCTCTCTAGCTCGCCGTAGCTCCGCCGCCTTCCGTTGAGCACTCTGCGCACGCGCCACGCGTCGCGCTCTGGCGGCAGTAGCTGCAGCAGCATCTGACCCGCCTCTGTTCCTTGCCGTGCCCCGCGCGTTGTAGCCCTCCTCCGGTGATGCCGCCTGTAGGAAAGATGTAGCCCTAGGTCCCCTCGTCGTTTTTCGTTTTTGCGGCTCGGCCAAATCCGCCGTCGTTTGGTCGCCATCGTCGCCCAAACTCCGACCGGTTTCCCGTTCTCTGCAGATCGGCGAGCAGCGACAGTCCGTCGTCGGCGTCGTCGTTTTTGCAGGAAACCCCCTCCCGTTTTTCCCGCCTAAACCCGCAGCCCACGACCCCACCTACCAGCCTCTGTGTTTTCGTTGCAAAAAGACCCCCGGGAAAACCGGACCACCACGGACAGACCCTCCCCCGCGCCGGGGATCGCCCACGTGTCAGCGCCCGATAGCCCGCGCGCGTGCTGTGGCCCTGCCGCTTGGAGGCCCACCAGTCAGCTTCTGTGGCTGGGTTTCCCCTCGGTGAGAAAAGCCCGCGTGGACCACGTCGGCCAGCCTGTTGCTGAGTCAGCACCTGGCCCCACTCGTCAGTGACCATGGCTAGTTCTGTCTGAGTAACAAAAGGTTTTTCTGTATCTCTGTTTTAACTTAAATCTTTTGCAAATTAATTCAAATTCAAATTTAATTCTGTTTTCAAATAACTTTTAAAATATAAATCCAAATAATACAAATAATATATGTTTTGAAATCAGAAAAATGTGAGGAATTAAATTATGCCATTCAAAATATATTTTGAACATTTAAAATTTCAAGTTGATTAAAATTACAATAAAATGCCCTTATGCCTTAAATAATTAATAACTTTTGTTTTATAACTCCAAATTTAACAAATAATATGTCTAAAATGATTAGCTCGACGAGACCTTTCTGTTTATGCATTCCTTGTTCTGTTTTGCAGCATGCATCATATAAATATAATGTGTACAGAAACTAATATGAGGATAAAATGGGGCCAAAACTTAATAAATGATTTATTATTGTATTCCACACCTCACCCATGCCATGCTACTTTATTGCCATGCAAATTGTGCATCATTCATCATGGCATGATTGTTTGCTTGCCGCATTTTATTCATATGCTTGTGCACTTTATTTATGTTGGCCCTTGTTTGTTTGGTTCTTCTTCGAATAGACGCTGAGCAGGGGATATATCAAGAAACCCAGGAGCACCACCCAGATCCATCCCTCACTTCAACTGAGCTGCCAGGCAAGCACTACCACATGCTTGCATACATATAGTACCTACTGCCTCTATCTTATTCTTGCATCATTGAGTCGCGATTGCATTAATCTGAATCCCAAGTATTGCATAGCCTTTACTTTTAAACCCCACCGAAGCTTGTTCCTCCATCCCATGAGCCATTACTACAGGAGTTGTTTGAGCCATGCGAGTCGTAGAACAGCATGTGTAGGGTATGTGAGTGTCTGATGGATAACGAGGTACCTAAACAACTTAACCTGAGTAGTAGTGGGATAACTAATGAAAGTGGCATCGGTGAGCCATATTCGCTATTTGGTTTTTCAGGCTCACTTGTGTCCCGTAGGACCCCGAGTACTTGATTCCTGTTCCTTGAATATTCGCGCTATCCACATCCGGGAGGCTTATGAACCCCCCTGAGCCAGAGCTTGATTCATTCTTATTTCTTGGGGCCACAAACTAGTTTGAGGTTTTATTTACTATCCTGTACTTATGCCATGCTTTACTGCTTTATTTAAATTGTGCGAGGTACTGCACACTATACTGTTTAGGAAAGCGGAGTGTTTTCGCGGTATCGACAAGCCCAGTCACATTTTCGGGTTCCCAGTCGTTTACAGCCATTGGCGCAAACCTTGAGTCCGTCTCGGAGTCGGCCAACTTCGTCGCGGGTAGCTTAATGGGGTGGCCCCCTGAAATATTTCTGAATCCTGTGATCGCTTTGTCGTGAATGCCTCGTTGGGTTTTGATTTGGTTTTTCCGAGGTTGATCGAGTGTGTGTTGCTATTTGTGCACCCCTGCAGGGTAAAACTTTCTGAAAGCCGTGTCCGCGGTTATGGACGACTTGGAGCACAGTTTCTCGATCATAGACAAGCATAACTAAAGTACCGCTTTTAATTTGACTAAGTATCTGACTAGTAAATAGTGCAACACTCATGGAATGGTTAATAAAACCTGCCAACGGATGGGGGGTTGTTCGTCCGCTTCCTCGTCGGTAAGCGAGGAGGAGGATGGATCTGTTAATATTACCGTTATAACTGTTGTTATTATTTCACGGACATCCGTCTATCTCTGGTTAGGCGGATGGTTAGCGAGTATCTCTAGAATTGTTAGGGTTTATCTTTTGCTGCAATTGCGTCACCCCAGGTTGTGTCCCCTTTAGAGGCATAAAGACTTGCTGAGTACCCCTAGGGTCTCACACGATAAATTATTGGTTCAGATGAACAGGTACACTCACAAGATGGATACTGGGTGGAGTAGACGGACGATGTGGGCAATGATCATTCGGTGTAGAGATTCCGGGAACGGGGATCCGTGAGATCTGTGGGCGGGATGTGCTTATTTATGGAGCATCTTATGCCGATTTGCTTCTTATCCGTACTCGGATTTTGCCTTCCGCTTCCGCCTGATACTCTGATGTTTGATGTATGAGGAGATATCCTAAACTATTATATCTATCTAGGATATTTGGATCTTGCCGTATGGCGTTGCAATATTTTCCTTTCTTTTTAGATGGAATGGCTCTGATGTACTGTTGTATGGTGGCATGCATACATACTCATTTGTGTATGTAGTTGATCCCTTCGCCTGCCGATTACGCCGCCCGTTCTTGTCCCGATGTTTGGAAATGGTTAGGACGGCCGAAAGGTCTACCTGTGAGTGGCATTTGGGCCCCACCGTACTATTTTAACCATTTCCGCTCATCCAGGCTTGTAACTAGGAGCGTAATTCACTGAGGTAGTTACATTATCAATGACGAGCTCCAAGTTCAACTCCGAGAGAAGGACAAGCTCTTCGCGGAGCAAGACGAGATAGTCAAGGAAATGGAGGCCAAGTTTGAAAGCCAGGACAAGAAATTCAAGAGCCAGGAGAAGAGAGTCCAAGACCGGAACAAGAAGATCCAGGAGATGAAGGAAGAGTTGGAGGCTAAGGACTTCGAGATCGAGCATCAACAGGGAGCGATCGAGAGGCTTCGCTCACAGAAGAGGGCTCTTAGGGCCAAGATAGAGGCCTTGACTACCAATGTTGAGGAATACAAGACCACCATGGAGAATGCAGGTCTTACCCTTGTTGATGTGGAGGTTGATGCGGAGGAGTAGTGATGACTACTCATTTATCTTTACCGTACTTTTGATTATTGAGTCGCAATGACCATCCAACATGTGGGTGGCTTGCTATGGTGTGTTTGCTTTTCCAAACTTGTTGTTTACGTCGTTTGAACCTCATGTTATTTTGATGCTTGGTTTGGTGATTGTCTATGTGATGTATTGTGCATGATAAGCATCTATGGGTATCTCATTCTTATCCTGATGAAAACCACAGATGCCTCCTCGACGTGCCAACCCCAACCCAAACAACAACAATGTCACCCCCGAGATGTAGGAGTTGATGACAGCATAGGCATAACTGATGCAGATGATGACCACTTTTATGCAGAATCAGAACAACAACAACAACAACAACAACAACAACAACAACAACAACAATAACAACAACAATCCACCAGGATTTGACATGCTCAGCAGATTCCTAAGACTGAGGCCTGCAAAGTTCTCAGGAACCACTGATCCAATGGTGGCCAATGATTGGCTACGTTCGGTGAACAAGGATTTGGTAACTGTCGGCTGCACCGAAGAGGAGAAAGTCAGGTTTGCAGGACATCTGTTGGAAGGACCAGCAGCAACTTGGTGGGATAATTTTCAGATCACCACTCCCATTGAGGATGTAACTTGGGCTATCTTTGAGGATGGTTTCCGCACAGCTTTGAGCGTGACTTAGACCAGCTTTCGGAACTTCTAGAGCGCCCACACCCCGAGTTCTTCAGAGCTCAGCTCAACGATCAGGAAGGAGAGGGATTGCAATGGATGATTGTTGCAAGTCTCCGAGGAAAGATTGAAGCCCCCACCATAGAGGGAATTCAGTTCACCTTGAGAGAGAACAACTGGCTCGATGGACTTGACAGGGCCATGCAGGAAGCTCTTGCCCGTCTGTGTGGGCAGAGTGTCAATCAGATCAAGGGTACCCTCTTTGAGTTCTGCACAAGGCATGATGTTATGGGACAGCAACTAGATGCACCATATCACCCTGAGCTGAAGAATCAAGTAGACCACCTCAGCTTCATGATGTATGACCGGTAGAAGGAGTTGGACAATGCCCGCTCCTATGCCAACCACAACTATGCCATCGCCACCAAGAAGGATTAGACCATCGCCATGTTGGTGAAGAATCGCCAGTCTCGTCGCCGTCAGCTTGACAAGAAGGAGAGCATCATTGCCCGTCTCCTTCACAGGATCACAGACTTGGAGGAGACCATCCATGAGAGGGATATGCAGCTTGAGGAGAGGGAGAATGCAGGGGAGGATATCCGTGGAGAACCCTAATTCTATCTCGGTGATGATGATGACTTTCTAGAGGATCAAGCCATGGACTTCTTCACCGATGAGGATGACTTCGCCTTCATTGATGATGAGGAGGATGATGAGGACACCGATTCCGAGGAGTAGTAGCACTTGAGCACTAGCGTTAGTGACTTGTATCCGGTGCCACTATATAGTAGTTTCACATAATGGTTCTTAAAGCCATCTATTTTCCTTGTTGTGGTGTGTGTTTGTATCGTGTGCTATGAATGAATGAAAAGCAAGTTGCTAGAAAAATCTGAGTCAAACTTTGGAAACTTTTCAAAAACAACAAAACCCCGAACCTTAGAAATTTCCCTCTTGTCTCATGGTCTATCTCAATCTTCAGATGCCTCGCGGAGGAAACACTTCGACCCCGAACCCAATGTTGCAAATCTTACAAATGTTGGTTTCTGACCGCGAAGCTGAAAGATCCAAACGTCAAGCCAACGTTGCCACCCTTCAACGGATAGCTCAGATGTCCAACAACAACCAAGGCCATGGAAACCAGGACAACCATGGATCAAAGCTCAAGAACTTTCAGAATACCAATCCACCTATCTTTACTAATTCTGAAGAGCCCCTAGATGCCGATGATTGGATGCAAAGCATGGAAAACAACTTGGAAGTTGCAGGAGTGGAAACCAATGAGAAAGTATTGTTTGCCACCCACTATCTGGTAGGAGATGCAAGAGCATGGTGGAATAGCGTTCGCGCCATGAATAGACGACAAATGATGACTTGGGATGAATTAAAAATCAAGTTTAGCAGAACCCATGTGCCACCGGGTTTGATCAAGAGGATGAGAGATGAATTCAGGGAACTGAAGCAAGGAAGGATGACAGTAGTTGAGTACCGTGACAAATTTTTGTCATTGGCTAGATATGCGCCGGATGAGATTGACACTGAAGCCAAGAAGAAGGAGAGATTCTTGAATGGTCTGCATGATGAGATGCAAACAGTGTTAGTCAACATCCCATTTGCTGATATTGAAGACTTAGTGGAATCTGCCATTCAAATGGAAGGCAATATCAACCAAGCCAATGAGAACCGCAAGCGTCGAATGATGCATCAACTAGGAACCCACCATACCCCAAAGTATCGCCCCAACCCGTCTCCAGGATTTGCCCCAAGAACCAATAGACCCTCGATGAACCGTCCAACCTATCCCAACCGTGGAAACCCAAGGCCCGGAGGGAACCACGACAACAACAACCCCGGCAACTCCAGCAATTTCAATCGTGCACCTCCAAAGTCCAACAACAATAATGTCGCCACCAACACCAATACTGCCCCGAGAACTAGAAGCAATGTTGTGCCTGTTGCAGCAAAGGACAAGTCCCAAGTGACTTGTTATGAATGCGGAACCAAGGGACACTACTCCAATGAGTTCCCCAAGAAGATTGCAACAGCCCCCAATGTGAATGCCCTAGCTCAGCAGCAGAGTCGTGTATAGCATGGAAGAAGGTTTGCCCTAGGGAATTCGCTCAACTGCAACGTTCGTCTATTTCTCATGCATGCTGAAGAAGCCCAAGAAGCGCCAGATGTCGTGTTGGGTATGTTTTCTATTAACTCAGTACTTGCAAGAGTGTTGTTTGATTCTGGAGCATCGCACTCGTTTGTTACAAAACAATTTGCATGCACTAGTAAGATTCAACCAACAAAACTGAAGCATGTTATGATAGTTCAAATACCTGGTTCAACCACCAAAGCTAGACAAATTTGCAAGGCCGTACCTATCCGAATCCATGGCATAGATTTTTATGCTAATCTAATAGTACTCGTAACTAAAGGTTTGGAAGTAGTACTAGGAATGGATTGGATGTCGAAACATAAAGGATTAATCGACTGTACCAAGAAAGCCATAACCATGACCAGTACAGCCGGAATATTAGTAGAACATGTATCTGAAACCTTGCCCCATCAATTCAAGTGCAATAAGAGTCTAGCCCAGCCAACCATTGACCAAGTCAGAGTAGTCTGTGAATAACCCGATGTATTTCCAGATGTTTTGCCCGGTATGCCGCCAGATCGAGATATCGAGTTTATCATTGAACTAATCCCTAGAACCGGACCCATAGCCCAGACACCTTATAGTATGAACCCGTCTGAATTAGTGGAGCTGAAGAAGCAACTGGATGCTATGCTGGAGATCGGATTGATTCAACCGAGTGCGTCGCCATGGATATCACCTGTCTTGTTTGTGGATAAGAAAGATGGAGGTAACCATTTGTGTACGGATTATCGGAAGCTGAATGATGTCACCATCAAGAACAGGTAACCACTACCGAAGATAGAAGGCCTGTTTGACCGGTGCCAAAGTGTTTTCTAAGATTGATCTTAGAACTGGTTATCATCAACTCATGATTCGTGCAGAGGATATTCCGAAGACTGCCTTTACCACCAGATATGGATTGTATCAGTATACTGTCATGTATTTTGGATTAACCAATGCCCCCGCTTATTTAATGAACCTCATGAACAAGATTTTTATGGACTTCCTAGATAAGTTTGTTATTGTTTTCATAGATGCCATTCTGATCTATTCCAAATCAGAAGAAGAACATGAGCTACACCTGAGGACCATCCTTGGAACCCTGAGGGAGCATTAGTTGTATGCCAAGTTTAGCAAATGTGAATTCCGGTTACAGGAGGTAGGATTCCTCGGACATATTGTATCAGCTGGAGGAATTGCCCTTGACCCTCCAAAGGTGAAGGATGTTGAAGAATGGCAAGCCGCAACCACTCAAACCCAAGTTTGTGCATTTCTCAGATTAGCGGGATATTACCGCAAGTTCGTAGAAGGATTCTCGAGCATCGCAAGACCCATGACCCAATTTTTGAAGAAGGATAAGAAGTTTGAATGGACGGACAAATGCGAAGCGAGTTTTCAAGAACTCAAGAAGAGATTGATTTCAGCCCCAATCTTGATCATGCCGGATATCATGAAGCCTTTTGATGTATATTGTGACACATCCAAGATCGGTCTCGGATGTGTGTTGATGCAAGAAGGAAAAGTAATATCTTGTCTATCCCGACAACTGAAGCAGCATGAGAAGAATTATCCTACCCATGACCTTGAACTAGTAGCCGTAGTTCTAGCCTTGAAGACATGGAGGCATTACCTCATGGGAAACCGTTGTGAGATTAATTCGGATCACAAGACCCTAAAGTACATTTTCACTCAGAAGGAGCTGAATATGAGGCAAAGGATATGGATAGAGCTAATCAAGGACTATGATCTGGACATCCATTAACACCCCGGTAAAGCCAATGTGGTAGCGGATGCCCTTAGCAGATTGTTGTGTTGCTTGAACTCCATGATTCTGAAGGAGCAACCAAGTTTGCACAAGGATTTGGAAGATTTCAGAATGGAGCTCATAAGTGAAGGATTTTTGGCTAGCATAGAACTTCAACCCACTTTGATCAGACAGATTAAGGAGGCACAGAAAGTAAATGCTAGTATCGGAAGAATCAAACGTCGATCAGTACAGGCAAAGTACCCGGATTCACCGAAGATGAAGAAGGAGTTTTGTGGTACAAAGGACATCTCCGTGTACTAGCAGATTCCGAGTTAAAGCAAGCTATTTTGAAAGAGGCCCATGATACTCTTTATTCTATCCACCCTAGAGGAACGAAGATGTATCAGGATTTGAAGGGGCAATTTTGGTGGCATAAGATGAAGAGAGAAATCGGAAGCTACATAGCCAAGTGTGATATTTGTCAGAGAGTCAAGGCGGGACATCAGAGACCCGCGGGACTGTTGCAACCCTTGCAGATTCCGGAATGGAAATGGGATTCCGTAGGAATGTATTTTATCACCGGTTTGCCTACTTCTAGTAGGGGAAATGACTCTATTTGGGTCATAGTGGATAGATTGTCCAAAGTCGCCCATTTCTTACCAGTCAAGACCACCTACCAGAGTTCGAAGCTAGCGGAGTTGTATATCGCTAGAATCGTCAGTTTGCATGGAGTCCCCAAGAACATTGTGTTAGATCGAGGAACTCAGTTTACCTCGAGATTTTGGAAGAAAGTCCAAGAAGTATTAGGAACAAGAATAGATTTCAGCATAGCTTATCACCCTCAGACTGATTGACAAATGGAGTGAGTAAACCAAATACTCGAAGATATGTTAAGAGCGTGTGTGCTAGAGTATGGATCAAAATGGGAAGATTGTCTGCCTTTCACAGAATTTTCTTTGAATTCACGTATGGGAGAAAGTGTCATACCCCTTTGAATTGGTCGGATGTAGGGGAGAGTCAGATTTTCGGACCCGACATCCTACGAGTAGCAGAAGAGAAAGTTCACAAGATCCGTGAGCACCTCAAGACCGCCCAATACAGACAGAAGAGTTATGCCGACAAGAGACGTCGAGACATTGCTTTCAATATCAGAGATTTTGTGTATCTCAAAGTGTCACCTTTGAAGGGAATGCAACGTTTCCAGCTCAAAGGAAAGTTAGCCCCCAGATATATCGGACCGTTCAAGATTTTTAATTGTCGAGGAGAAGTATCATATCAACTAGAACTTCCAGAGGAGATGTCAGCCGTGCATAATGTGTTCCATATATCGTTACTTCGCAAATGTCTAGAAGTCCTGGAGAGGACTGAAGTTTTCAAGAACATTCATCACCGAACCATAGAGATCAACGATGAACTGACGTGTCCTGAAGTACCCATCCGTATTTTGGAGGAAGCTTTCAAAACCACCAGAACCCGGAGTATCAAGTTTCTCAAGATCCAGTGGAGTAACCACACTGAAGAAGAAGCTACCTGGGAGCGAGAAGACTACATTAGGATAGAGTTTCCAGATCTCTTTAAATCCTAGTTTTCTCTTTTTCTCAAATCTCGGGACGAGATTTTGTTTAAGGAGGGAATGTTTGTAACATCCCAGAAATATTGATCAAGGTTATCAATTCCCAATCACCAAAATTAGGGTTAACAAAAACTTTTGTTAATTAAAATCAATATGAATGCATGTGTGTGTGATGATTGTATGAATGCATGAATGGACTTGTGTGATTGTTGTGAATAGCAAGGAATGGTTTAAAGATGAAAACAACATCATCTTAAAACATTTACAAGCAAAAAAAATCAAGAGAAATTCAAGAACAAACTAAATGAGTTAATGGTCATTTTTGCCAATCTTGATCACTAGACCACTTTGAGTGTTTCTAGTCCAAGATTTAGAAACAAATCTACTTATTTTCACCCCTTGCTAGACCAAGTAAAAGTGAACCCAAGCCCACCTTTCAAACTCACAGAAACATTTGGCAACTTGATTCAAATGACAACTCAAAATTGAATCTATATTGTATGTGAAGATCACCATTTATCAAAACCAAACCAAACCAGTTCACCTTGAAAAATCCAAGCAACCATAGACTACCTAGTATGTGACTAGTACACCCACCAAGTTTCACTCAAAAATTCAAATTCAAATCTCTTGCGGCCATTTCATTAAACACCTTGCAAACACAAATCAAATAAAACATCAAACACTATAGTGAGCAGTGTTGTGCCTAACTTGTCTCCTCTCTAGCTCACATCACACTCTCAGTAGATCATCTAGTTAATTTAACAAGCACTAGCTCATTGTAACTTGGCATTGTCATCAATGGTGACCTTTGTCGAGCCTAACTTGCCACCCTATTGTCGAAAGCAAGCTACGAGCCTCACCAAGCCTAGCCACCTTTTTTGGGACGCAAGCCACCGTCCACCGCCACCCCTGTCCAGTGCCCAAGCCTTGCCAGCCCTTGGACCACCCAGAACGAGCACGCCCAGCCTCTCTACAAGCATGCCGAGAGCGCGCAAGAGCGCTGCGCTCGACACGCAAGAATAGATCGCGCCCCGCCTTCGCCGCCCTCATGCGTGATCACCACCGCCCCAGGAACCCCCAGGACATGCCCGTTTGTCGCCGCGCAACCAGGACAGCCCGTGCGCCATTAAAACCTCTGTCGGACCCGTCCAGAGCATCGAAGTGTTCCGACCAATTTGCACAGCCCCATGCCTCGCCACCATGCCGTTGAGCTTCGCCGGGAGACAGTGCACCGTCCCCTACCCCCAGCCATGTCGTTAGCTCGTTGTGCAGACGACCACGACGAGCTCCACCCGCACCCTTCGGTCCCCTCTTGGCACTATAAATAGAGGCCTTCCCCGTTCGATTTCATCACACCTTCTCACTCCCCAACTCTCACTGATCACACCAACTCATCCCTGGAGCAAGCCGAGCACCAGGTGGCCGGAATTTAGACGGAGTCTGCCGCGGAGGAGGAGAAGAGGAGCCGTCGATTGGAACCGCCCCAGGAGGAGCCACAGGTACCAGGAGGATCGTCGTTGTCGACTTCCTCGTTCGCCCCCATCAGCGACCATCGCTTGAGCCCTGGTAAGCCCCCACAGACCCCCACTGGCCACGTTAGGGTTCAGTCTCGCTGGCGCTGCCTGACAGAGACGACAAGCCATAGTCGTTAGATTAGATGTTAATCGCACGGTCCAGAGTGCCCCGTACCCCTTCGCACCCCCTGTCTCACTGACTGGTGGGGATAGCCACTTAAACCCACCCGCACGCGCTGTGCGTAGTGGGCCGGCCCAGTTACACTCCCACACGACCCAGTAATTCAAATTCAGGTTTTTCCATTTAGTTTGAAACTTAGTTCTGTCCCTAGATTCAAAAATCATTTCAAGGAGATTCACTAAAGCAAATTGCATGCAACAAATTTTTCTAGAAAGGTATTGAAATTATTAATCCAATCCCGTTATACTTGATGATACCCAATCCTAGTTTTACTTGCAAGCATAGTTATTTTATTTCTTTATCAAAGATTTTATATGAGTTTACTTAGTGAATTGTAGATTTTAGAAAGATGTTTAAAGGTAGCATAAATAACATAAAACTTGGCCCAAGTTAGATAATTCTTGATGTCATCCTAAGGCATGAGATTGGACTTAGATCATTCACACTTGTTTACTACCCCTCACTAGTTTACCCCCACTTTTAGATGCTAGTGCTAAGCATAAAACTTGATCAATTTAGATGGGATTACTTGGTGAAAATGATTATGAAAACCTTAGAATGATGAGTCATTCTAATGAAATGTTTTGACATATGTTCTTGAACACCAGATGATTTTGATGATCAAAATGTTGAGGCATGAGCCCTAGCCCTTTATAAAACTGATGGTTGTCTGCATGCGATACCATTCCAATTTTACCGTACAACCACAATACCCGAATTTGGGTAGGGCTTGACTAGAAATTTATATACCTTAGTATGGGTTCCCTTGCAGCCAAGGTTTGAGCTGAGGCTACCTTGTGAAGATTGTCCACCTGTGCAGTTCCCAAGATGATAGTTGGTCATGGTTGGGAGTCCAAACTCATAGGAGAGGTGCCTTTACTAAGGCGTGTAATTGAAAGGTTAGGATTGATTATCCGCATACTGAGTATGGTGAATTCAGGATTGTTCCTGACGGATGTATCGAATATTGTGGTGAAAGTGTACCACCTCTGCAGAGTGTCAAACTATTTGAATAGCCGCGTCCGCGGTTATGGATAGTTGGAGTTGCCATACTGTTCCGTCGTCAGATGTTTTTTCAAAATGACTTATGAAATGAATCATGACTTTGACTTGACCACAATAGGGTTGTGATATGAAAATTCAAGTTCCCACTTAGGTGCTATAAAACTTTCAACTAGCTTTCTTTGCTTCTGAACTCAGTTAAGGTAAATTTGGATTTTTGCAAAACAACCTAGAGCTTAGTATTCCTACTCGAAACCACTTCACCTGTTAGTCTTAGTTTGCGAGTACTTAAAGAATACTCGTGGCTTTGTCCCTGGCTATTCCCGTGGCCAGACTATGAAGAGGACTATCAGGAGGATGGACCGCAGGAAGGTTACGACAACTAGGATCATCTCCCATCGTTAGCATTGCCTGTGACCATGAAGATGGAGTCTCGCCCATGCTACTGTTATTATTACGTTATTCCTTTTGCAAATGGTTTGATTTGAATTCTCTGACCCTAAGTCATATACTTAGAAATATTTCATAGCATGAATATAATCTACCCTTGTTTTCTACTAGCTAGGCTAAGCATACTAGTAGCAAGAATCTTAACTCAGGGAAAATTCTACTAAGGCATCATCTACTAGGATTTTCCAAGGCAAAACTTATATATACTTAGTAAAAATTCCATGCAAGTCCTACTCAAATTATCACTAATGCATAGTGAAAAAATAATAGGACAAAATGTATGAAGCATAAAATAATAAAAACAAGGAAATGCATGCAAGCATGCAAAGGTTGTTTTATTTGGAAAAGTGGTTTCGAATACAACTATAAACATTTCTAAAACACCTACTGGTCATTTATAAAAGTGGCAAAACCATTTAAAATCAAGTTAGCGAAAATGGGCCATTTAATCATTTTTGTTTTGCTAGAAATGCTTTTACCAAAAGGAATAATTTATAGTGTTTGCCAAATATATTTTTAAACACAAATGTTAGTGTTTATGGTCAAAGTGTTTAAAACAAATCCATTTACAAGAGGTTTCACTCAAAAATCATTTTTAAATCAAAGCGGCATTTTTGTTTTACTAGAAATGCTTTTATTCAAGGAATAATTCCTAGTGTGAGTCAAATATGTTTTTAAACACAAATGTTAGTGTTTATGGTAAAAGTGTTTAAAACTAATCCATTTGTAAAAAGGTTTATAGTAAAATCATTTTAAATCATAACAACATTTTGGTTTTACTAGAAATGCCTTTATTCAAAGAATAATTTTCTAGGGTTGTTAAAATATATTTTTAAATCCAAAAGTTAGTGTTTAGGGTCAGAGAGTTCAAATCAAATCATTTGCACTAATTATCATAGAGTACTCCTTTACCTTAGCTGGGAAAGGTGTTTTCTCAACATAAGGTTCAGGCACAATATGATTAGTAGTACAAACTTCGGTATTTCTAACAGGAACATGACTAACAACATCTTTATAAGGTGCATGGTACTTGTTCCACTTCTTTTTAGGAATTTCTATGTAAGAGGCAAAGGCTTTAAAATAGTTGGCAATACTTTGGGAATCAAGACCAAACTCATTACTAATATCGCGGAGGTCATCAGTTCCCATAAAGGATTTAATGCATTCATAATCATAGTTTATACCTGACTTTCTTCCTTTGTCATTCTCCCAAGCTTCAGTGTTTTCTTAAATACGGTCTAGGAGATCCCATTTAGCTTATTCCTTCATACATGTGAATGATCCAGCACAAGAAGCATCTAGTAAATCTTTATCATGAAGAGAAAGCCTAGCATAAAAGTTATTGATAATAATATTGTTAGGGAGTTCATGAATAGGACATTTAAGCATTAGTAACTTCAATATCCCCCAATCTTGAGCTGTACTCTCTCCATCACGAGGCCAAAAGTTATATATCAGATTCCTATCCTTATGAATCTCACTGGGAGGATAGAATTTAGAATAAAAGAGAGATGCCATTTCCTCCCATTCAATGGATTGTCCATTCTTCAGCAGCTTATACCATTCTTCAGCTCTCCCTTTTAAGGATATAGAGATTAACTTCTTCTTCACATGTTCAGTTGTGATACCTGCACACTTAAAAAACCCGCATAATTCATGGATAAAAAGCAAATGATTACCAGGGTGGATAGTTCCATCCCCTAAATAATAATTATCCATAACACGATCAACAATACTTGTAGGTATCTTAAAAGGATCTATCTCAATAGGTGGTGGTTCATCTACTACCCTAACAGTGGTAGTAGTTTTCCCAAACATAAAACCAAGTGGGTTATCCATATTGGAAACAAAGTAACAAACAGAAACAAAAAGCAATACTCACAGTAGAAGTTTCCTTTACTAGTTCCAATCTTCAATAGCGCTTCACTCCCCGGCAACGGCGCCAGAAAATAGTCTTGATGACCCACAAGTATAGGGGGTGTATCGTAGTACTTTTGATAAATAGGAGTGTCAATCCCAATAAGGAGTAGAAGGTGTTGACTAGTGGTATGGAGCAGGAAATCTCTGTAAATACTTAGCAAACGGATTCTTAGGGGTTTTCTGATAAAGCAAAGAAACAAATTGCAAGTAATAAAGACAACGAACAACTGCAGCAAGTGGCCCAATCCTTTCTTAGCAAAGGACAAGCTGGTGGAAATACTTATAAGGACCAAACGTTCTCGAGGACACATGGGAATTCTGTTAAGTGCTTTCGCTTCAAATAGCTGAGTACTCTTCTTTGGTGTTGTAAGTGTTGTGTGGGTGAACCTGTGCTCATGTACCAACCTTACTTGTACTAATACATACTTGTGGTTAAACCCCCTGCAAGCATCCGCAACTACAGGAAAGTAATTGAGATATAAACCTAACCACAGCCTTAAACTTTGAGATCCTACGCTCCCTTGTGCAATGGTGTCCTAACGGAGGTTCAGGTTTCTGTCACTCCGGCAACCCCACGATTAGTAGCCAAATACACAATGCATTCCCCTAGGCCCATAAATGGTGAAGTATCATGTAGTCGACGTTCACATGACACCACTAGAAGAATAGAACCATAACTTAAATACTAAACCATTGAATAATGTCTCAACACGAATACACACAAACAACATGTCTTCTCCCATTTCCTCAAGAACTAAACGAACTACTCACGAGACATCATATGGATCAAGATCAAAGATGATATGGTGATGGATAACAATTTTAACATAAACAATAATCCAATGGTTCCACTCATAAGCATCAACTACAATATAATCAACATCGGGAAAGTTTCCCCTAAGAACTAATGCAAGATCCAACAAAATTATTACAGCGGGATGGAGTGGTCATGATGGTGCTGGTGGATATGATGGTGTTGATGGCGACGATCTCCCCTCTCCGGGAAGGAATTTCCTCGGCATAAATCTGTCTGCCGGAGAGCTCTTTCTCTCTCGGTGTTTTCCGCCTCGTAGAGGCGGCAGAATCGTTCTGTGGCCGCCCCTGGTATTAGGGTTCTGAGAGGAAGATATAGGCGAGAGGGTAGAGTCAAAGGCCGGCCAGGTGGGCCACACCTTCCCTAGGCGCGACCTAGGGTGGGCTCGCGCCTAGGGGTGTGGCCCCCCTGTGGCCCAGCTATACCTCCCCTTCTAGCTTTCTTCATCTTCTAGGAAAATATAATTTTCCAATATTTTTCTGGTATTTTTCTGATCTTCACGAAATTCCATCAAAACACCTCTTTTTTCATCAGAAACCTGACTTCGGTAGTCCATCCTCCAAGAATCATCCAACATGCAAAAACAGGGGAAAAGACATAAGTAGCACATCATAATAAGACACATATCAATGAATACATGCAAATTATGATATAGAATGGTGATGCAAATTGGACGTATCATACCCCTAGCTTTACCTTGTCCTTGCTCGGCCTGCCGCGCCTACAAGGTTGATGTGCTGCTACTTCTGTGGAATTGATGCCCGTGTGACTGTGTTGTCACTGTTCTACCGCTTCCTTTATGTTCTGTGTCCGATCCCCAACGCCCAAGACCAAACTCAACAAGATATTTTGGGAAGCGGAGAATTCGTGATGTGACAAGATACCGCAAGGTCTTCGCTCGGCCTAGTACCTCATAAGGATGGGCACAATGATATTCATGACCATCGACAAGTACTCCATCGTGGAAAACCACAAGTACTTCGACCGGGACAAGATCTGCCACACGGAAACCGATCCCCCCAAAATGCCAATTTCACTTTCCTGGACCGCCACGACCTCCTTCACGGATCCAAAGACCCTAAAGACCGATCCTGGCGAGCCCGAACCCCGAACCCCCAAGTTCGCCGGAACCCCGATGTGTGACCCCTTTATCCGAGCCCTATTTTATAAATTGACATCTATATAAATTGTAGCATATCAATTTGTACATGCTTGCATACATATTTCGCGGGTCCGGGTTGTATAGTCGATTCACCTCATAATTAAATATGAGGCCACATGTGTGCTATTTTAGTCTCATATTGGCTCCATTTAAATTTGTGTAGCGAACCAATGCTATATTTTGCCTTGTTAAGACAACATTTAAATTGTGGGATATCTAGACAACATAAACCACCTAATTAAATGCCGGAACCCCGATTCCGCTTAATACTGCTAGTTGCATCGCATTTTTGCCATGCCATACATCATACATGCATCATGCCCGATCTTCTGCCGTAGTATTAAATAGTGCATCCGATGTTTCTTTTAGTACATTGCTTCTTTACGGATTAGGCCAATGAAGTTGATGCGAGTGACGCCCGTTCTTCGGATGAACCTTCGGCAGTGTTTCTCAGGCGAGCATTCTCCCTCTTTCTACCTATTTTGTTTTTATAGTCTTTACTTTCTCTTGTTGATCTATTGCTATCCGTGTTGCGATGCTTTAGATTCCGTGCACCGGTTATATTCCTTGCAGCCTCTATATTTCCTTGGACACCTCCTATTGCATGTTGATTGATAGACAGTCAGCCTTGCGAGTCGTAGTTGCTTTCTCAGGTGATGCTTCGCGTCGTCGATGTTGTAGAGGTCCCAACCTGATAAGGTAGAGATCCCTGTGTTTACAATGCTAGTCCCTAGATCGAATAGCTAGCATCCACAGTTTAAGATGTAATATCAAGAAACAAAGGTCATAATACAACTTTATACTAGGAATAAAATAATTCATTACATCTTACATAGCTCATTTGGCTATCTCATTACAATGCAGCAGAAATAACTATGTAGCATGGAGTCCTTCATCTTCAAAGTGCCACATGCAATCATGTTGGCTGTAGACTTGTAATCCTATTCAACCCACTTCACTAATATTAAACAAACCTGCAACATAATAAGTTACAGCCACAAGGGTCAATACATTTGAATTTTATTGGCAAGTGATGCTATGACAGAGTAGTGGTATCTATCATCTATATGCATTTGGCTAAGTGTAGCTGAGGCTTGCTTTGTTCAAAATAAGTTTTCCTTATTAGTTGAAAACATTAAGTTTTTGCTTGTCAAATCACCCAAGGAATAACCAATAGAATTGGTTAACCTTTAACCCTTGTTTAACCACAAGATTTTAACTTAGAAATTGGGATGAGGAGATCCTTGATATCTTCAATGTCTTGATGCTCAAATTGTCCATTACCGGGGACACGCCTAAGTACTTAGATTTTACTCTCTCGAGAGGTGGTGCACTTTCCCCACAAGACTCGACATGCATCGAGACAAGATCTTTCAGAAGCCTTCCCTTAGACCAAATGGACGCGTTCCAACCTATCACCCCCTACCACCTTCTATCCATCTGGCTAAGTTATTGCAACCTATATGATCCAAGAAGAGCCCATATGACATGTGGCTGCACTAGAAGCTTCTCAACAATTGACATCTCAAATCTCTTTGTTCCTAGGTGGCTTTCCACAAGTGAGATACACCAGGTATTACCCCTGGGTAACCACTCAACATAACCCATTCACACCATTCCACCCAGGTGATTCATTCACATAGTTGTTTTATTAAACAAAACACAAGTCATATACTTAGAAATATTTCATAGCATGAATATAATCCACCCTTGTTTTCTACTATCTAGGCTAAGCATACTAGTAGCAAGAATCTTAACTTAGGGAAAATTCTACTAAGGCATCATCTACTAGGATTTCCCAAGGCAAAACATATATATACTTAGTAACAATTCCATGCAAGTCCTACTCAAATTATCACTAATGCATAGTGAAAAATAATAGGACAAAATGTATGAAGCACCACTTGCCTTTTTAGTAGAGAAACTAGGTTCACTCCTTGATCTTGAAATTATCACACTCTTCAAAGTTCACTATAATTCAATCAAGCAAGGCATAAATTCAAACTAGCATTCAAACAATTCACCACATAAAATAATAAAAACAAGGAAATGCATGCAAGCATGCAAAGGTTGTTTTATTTGGAAAAGTGGTTTCAATACGGCTATAAACATTTCTAAAACACCTACTGGTCATTTATAAAAGTGGCAAAACCATTTAAAATCAAGTTAGCGAAAATGGTCCATTTAATCATTTTTGTTTTGCTAGAAATGCTTTTTACCAAAAGGAATAATTTATAGTATTTTCCAAATATATTTTTAAACACAAATGTTAGTGTTTATGGTCAAATTGTTTTAAAAAAATCCATTTACAAGAGGTTTCACTCAAAAATCATTTTTAAATCAAAGCGGCATTTTTTTACTAGAAATGCTTTTATTCAAGGAATAATTCCTAGTGTTAGTCAAATATGTTTTTAAACACAAATGTTAGTGTTTATGGTCAAAGTGTTTAAAACTAATCCATTTGCAAAAAGGTTTCACTCAAAATCATTTTTAAATCATAACAACATTTTGGTTTTACTAGAAATGCCTTTATTCAAAGAATAATTTTCTAGGGTTGTTCAAATATATTTTTAAATCCAAAAGTTAGTGTTTAGGGTCAGAGAGTTCAAATCAAACCATTTGCAAAAGGTACTCAGAAAGCATTTTTAGAATAATTTTTATACTCAAAATAGGCCTAATAATGTTTCTGCAAAACATTAATTTTCTAGAAGCAAAATACTAAACTAAGGGCATGGTTGCAAAGGTTTCCATTTTATGATTACAATGATATAAAATTTGTAATTTTTGGACATGTAGATCGAAAGTTATGAATTTTACAAAATCTATCATCTAATAGATCTAATTTCTGTTTTAAAAACTGAGTATGGCTACGTGTCACAATTCTATTGGACGATACCGCTTCGTCTGGATTGGGAAACATGGACCGTTAGGTCTACTTAACATCACACGACACAAATCATTCTATACCCCTTCGTTTAATGAATCTATCGTGGCCCTACGATCTGGATCTAATGGCTTGTAGCACATCGACCAGGATCTAGCGGTGCTAGCGACGGTGGACAGAGGCGGCGCGCTCGGACAGAGGTGTTCCGGCTATTCTAGGAAGCGAGGGAGAAAGGAGAGAGGCTCACCGTGTTCGTAGGATCGCGCTGATGCTCAACATTGTCGCCGTCGACGAAGGGGCGCACGGAGTGGTCGTCGATTGCTCACCGGAGAAGCTCTTGGCGACGGGCACGCTCGGGCGTTGTCGTTGGCGAGGCTACTGACCAAGCTAAGGCAAACAAACGGTGTGGTTAGATGCGCAATACAAAGGCGAGTGCACAAGTTTCATCGAGGGGGAGAGGAGAGGTCAGGGTTCACTAGAGGAGGTCGCCGGAGTGGACGTAGACAACGACGGCATTCAGATGTTGTCGTTGCCGGCGTTCTGGGATGCGCGCGGGCAAGCTGTTGCTACTGGCAGGTGGGCAAGGTTCTAGTGAGCAGGCTCGTGTGCACTGGGGATAGTGGGGGTGGCTGTGTTGGCCGGAATTGGCCGGGGAAGCTCGTCGGAGACAGTGTGGTTGCAAGCAAAATCGAAGCATCCCTAGGGCAGAGAGGGAGCGACGAGTGAGGGGAAAGAGAGAGGGGTGCGGTGAGTTTAAGATGGCATGGTCGTGGGGCTGATTAACTGGCGCATTTACGCGAATTGACTCGAGCTTTCAATGAACAGAAACGGCAGGAGGAATGAGGGGTCTGGTCACCGTGAGGTTGATGATAATGAGCTGGCCAGGTGGGCCCGGTTAGTCAGCTAGGTGAGGGGTTACGCGTTGGGTTGCTAGGTCAGTGAGGTAACGGGTCGACTCGCGGGTGAGAAAGGATCTGGGGGAGAGAGAGGTTTCCCCGAGTGGGCTGTAGTTGGGCGAGGTTAGTTGTGCCAGACAAGCTGGGGCAAGTGGGTCAGGTCTGTTTTCAGTTTTTTCTCCAGTTTTATTTTTATTTTTCTTTTTTTATTTTCTATTTTGGTTTTATTCAAATGTTTCAAACACTTATTTTATTTCAAAACTTTTTCAAACTTTCAGTAAGTTTTTATATTGTTTAACAATGTATTAAAGTTCATTTTAGAATAATTTCTTTTATTCACTTATGGTTAAATATTTATTTAAATGAGGTACTTGTTTTATTCAAACCATTGATTCAAGTCTCCATTTGATTTCAAATTTTCATCAAACCTCAGTAGGTTTTTTTTATTCATTAGTGTGTTTAAATAATTCACTTTGAATTATTTCAAATATTTTAATATGATTTAATATTTATTTAAATGAGGATTTTGTCTTTATTTAAATGAATTTGATTATGGTTCCAAACCATATAATTCTATTTAATTAATCCTTTATTCTTTTTAAGTTAATTGGATAACTTCTAATCCATTTGGCAATTTGAATTATTTTTCCCATGATTTAATTAATCATTTATATTAGGATTTTGTCTTCTTTTTTAAATATAAATTGAATATGGTTTAATCCCATATACTTTTATTTGAATAATCTTTATTACTTTATTTTTATTTGGATTATCTTTATTCCATTTACTTATGGATTTAATTCATGTTTTAAATTGTCTTCTAAATAATTTTCTTGGGATTTATTATTTGGATTTGTCTTTACTTAAATAAAATTGAACATGGTTCAATTCATATGATTTTATTTAAATAATCTTTTACTCCTTTTTATTATTCCGTAAACTTTCATTTGTTTATGGATTTGGCCAAGATTTAATTTGGCTTTTAAATATTCCTTATTTATTTATTTCTTTCTTTGCCTTATAAAATCCATATCTTTTCATTTATAGTCCCAAAATTGGTGATTCCAATTTCTGTAATTTTATTTAATATTTGTTTATCTTTTCAAATCCTTTTAGGATTACTTTGCTCAAGATTTGGTATGGATTTTAGTTAGGAGCTTTATTAGCCTTGGAAATTATTTCTCTTTAACTTATTAAATTCATAAGTTTTTAACCATGGCTCCAAATGTAATGAAACCAATTTATATGGTATTATAATATTTTTTTTATTTATCATTTTTGATCATTTATAAATGTTTATTGCTAAATTTTTATATGGAACAGATCCATAGTCTTGGAGATATCTTGGAAATGATTTTCTTCCATTAGGGTTTTAGGGTTTTGGTTTATTTTCCCAAGTGTTTAAATTCAAGATTCTTTCCATGCATAAAATGCATTTGATCTTTGGAAGTGTTTTATTTCATTAAGATTTGGAGTTTTGGTTTAACTTTTCCAAGTGTTTAAATTTCAAGATACATTCATTGATGAATGCATTTCACTTGATTGAAATTTTTTTGGATTCCCTTTTCATTCAAATTTTGTTCAAGAAGGATTTTGATGTCTCCATTTAGAAGCAAAAAGTTTCTTTTCACCCTAAATTTCAATAATTGTTTCTTTTGTTTATTTATTTTTCACATTTCAAAATTTGGAAAAATTTGGGATGTGACAGATGTTTCACAGTTGTTGGGTAGTTGGAACATGCTTAATGGTGGAGATGGTCATGGTTTAATTACAGTTTAATAACTAATATTGAAAGTAGGTAAATAATACAGAGGCACTGGTGGGTAATAGACAATATTTGGTTTTTAACCGCCCACTTGTGTCCACCTAGGACCCGAGTTCTATTTTTTCCTCCGCCCTTTGCCGGCACCCCTTTTGTTGTAGCAGGTTTTTGAGATCGACGTCGTTAGCAGGGTTACCCTTCTGGCTTGGCCTGGGCAGGGTTATGGATGCCATTAGTTATTCTTCAGGGCTATTAGCCCTATCTGCTTCTTATCCATACTCGCATCTTTTATCATTTTCAAGGTGATTGAATCTGTATACTGTATATCTGTATTGTTGACTCATGGAGTGGTTATTGTATATATCTATTTTGTGGGTTCCATCGTAGACTAATGTGTAATGGTATTGCTTTGTTTTCCACTCGCACGAAAGTGCCTGGTGGGCACATTTGAATCATTTCTATGCGGGTTTGGCGGGAATCGCTAAAACTTGCATAGGGCCGATCCGAGGGTGTTACATAGTGGTATCAGAGCTCAGAAGTTATGATACCCCATTGGTCCATCCTATAGGATAACCTAGCTTACGACCGATGTATGTCAAAACTATTTTGAAAAATCGATTGGACGGATCTTATTAGATCTGCTTTTACTCCTTATCCCTCTGCTATTCTCTTCTTACCTTTGCGTGTTTTGAATCAACCCCCTTATCTTTTCTTCGAGTCCAAGAATTCTCGTGTTTGGGTTTCCGTCATACCTTCAAGGTTTCACTTCCTTCCTCTTGTCACGATGCTTCAATATCCGGTCGTCATGCTATCTGAGGATTTTTTTCTGTTATATCTTTCAGTGGACCTAAAATTCACTAAAAAAATTCTTTGTATCCTTCGGTGTTTAATATCATCTACGTCAGATCTAATGAAGAACCTGCATTATTCTTTTGTTTCCGGAACTCGAATGTCAATATCTTCAGTCTGAATCTGAGAGTTGGTTGCATAATTCCCCTATTCATGTGCAGAGTAATGCTTTGGGTGCGCGCCATCCGATTACTCTTATCATTCGCTCTTGTATATTGAATGGTTGATCGACGCAATTATACTCCTTCCACGGAAGTTAGAGGTGGCCTTACCTTTTGAGACCTCTGCCTTCGTCCTTTGTTTTTTAGAGTGTTCTCGCAACGAACGGGAGCATCGACCCTTGTTGGTGGTGTCGCCGATTTCAAGATAAGCAAGAATCCTTGTTAGTGGTGTCGCGAGGATCTACACGAAGCAAGAAGATTTAGACCGTCGGCATTCTTCCATGTATCATGAGACGGATCTCGAGGGCGATATCCATTGTTAGTGGTGTCGAATTGTAGCACCCCAGGAAATCCACTACTAGAAAATCGTATGTTAAATAATACTTTGTGCATCATCATGAAATCATCATGCATATTAATTGCCAAAACTGTTTCGCCAAAAGCCTACTTTGTTTTCTAAATTTATCCTCCTTTAATTTCAAATTAAAAAGACTGATCTCACTGGATATTTTGTTTATCTAAAACTAACAAAAGTTGTTTGTATAAAGATAAATAAACATATAAAAATAAAATAGTTTTGTAAGCCGTTTAGGCAGGCAACCTACTACCCAACCCAGCCTGTTTCAAACCCTAAACCTAAAAACGCTCCCTACCTAACCAACCATCCCACCTCTAATCCCCGCCTCACTATGGCACGTTCACTAATTGGAGGCATTTTTTTAAAGCCACTATTTGTAACTGTCTCTAATTATAGTTTTTTTGGTACTTTGAAAAATAATGCCTTAAATTGTAAGTTTTTAGAGGCAGTTTTTAATATACCACTAAAAGTTAAGCCTTTAGAGGCAATACCAATAATGCCTTTAATATTTTAAATAATAGAGGCACAGTCTAGTGCCTTAATGTTGAACTATTTGTGGCATTTTCTTTGTGCCTCAAATGGACAGTTCTTTTAGAGGCACTATTTGTCAAAGTGCCTCTAAAAATATATCATTTGAGTCACACATAAAAGTGCCATAAATTGTTTGCCTTTAGCGGCACTCAAATGTGCCTCTAATGGTTGACCAATTATGGCACTATTAGTTGTGCCTCAAGATAGTTTTTTAAGACACACATGATACTGCCTCTAATGTTTTAAAAATAGAAGCACAGTCTAGTGCCTCAATGTTGAACTATTTGTGCCTTTTTTATGCCTCAAAAGAACAGTTCTTTTAAAGGAACTTTTTGTCAAAGTGCCACTAAAAGTATATCATTTGAGACAAAAATAAAAGTAACACAAATAATTTGTATTTAGTGGCACTCAAATGTGACTCTAATGGTTGATTATAAACAAATGGTGACCGACTGAGTTTCTAGAAACGGAAATCTCTTTTTTAGAGAAAAATCATTTCCTAGTTTTTTAGATTAAACCTTTACTATTTTTTGCTGTAACTGCCTTTCCTAGTTGTTGATGTGTCCTTGTAGTACACCTATTTCTGGGTATACATATACGTATATAATATATATGTGTGTCATGATTTATTTTTTCTAATCGTGTTCGGTCATATGGTTGAATTAATTATGTTTAGGACTTTTTCGCATGTGTTTTTTTTCACGATCGGATTATCGGTCTTGGCTAGGCGGGCTGTTTTCTTGTCTTCTTCGATCTAAGTCTAACGTAACAGATTTGATAGGTCTAAAACCAGTGATAAGCCTAGGATTTTATCGACGGATATGCCCAATAAAAATTTGACGATAATTTTGATAAAATAATATTGACTATAAATAAATAATTATTATTGTAAAGAAACAATAAATAATATGTAGTTCAAATATTAACCTAAGTATAATGTTACTCTACTAAAATTGATTGATGGGCTTGTCGATTAATTGTTGTATTGCTTATGAAGAATTAATTGTTGTCAGGCCGCAAGCGGCATTTGCCGCCAGAGCGCCTACCTGGGCACGACGTTCATCGTCCTCGATGATAACCGCGAGGATGCGGCCGGGCCTTCGCAGCCGCTGCAGAGCGACGATGGCGATGAAAGGACCGAGGACGCCGACTACACGTCGTTCTACCGCCACTTTGGCATGTGAATGGCATCGGCATCGACGACAACATCGGTATCAGCGTCACATAGTAGTTATTTCTATGGTTTTTTTAGTTTATTTAGCCTACCGAAGCCTCCTCCTCTCCTGCGCTCGCCGGAGCCCCTCCTCCTCCCCTACGCTCGACGACCTCTCATCTCTTGAACGAGCACGCGAGCATGGCCTGCCAAGCAAGCTCGCCACAGCCTCCGCCTGCCAAGCGAGCTCGGCGCGGGTGCGTCCTCCGACGCGAGGGCAGCGAGCTCACTGGCATCGCCGCCAAGCAAGATTCGTGCGGGTGCGTCCTCCAGCTCGGGCACGTCCTCCGGCGAGGGCGACTTCCGGCGCGGCCACCTTCACGGGAAGGCCTTGACGTCCTCTAGGACGCCCGCCCATCTCGGCCACTAGGTACTCGAACTTGGGCCTGAAGTTGCGTTCCATGTTGAAGGTGAACAGGGCGAGCACCGCATCGCCATGGCCATCGTCTCGTCCTTGGACATGCCCAGCTCAGCCCGCAGGTACTCTAGCTTGGGCGCCATGGTGCACTCCACGCTGGACACCAGGAGGATCGGGTCCTGGAACACCAGGGCGCGGTTGTCCCGGAACCCCAGGCGGCGCAGGTAGATGAGCGTGCGGCCGAAGCTGGTCGCGGACACTGCAGGCCAGCATGCGTGGGCACTTGACCACCACGCGGCGGTAGTCGTCCTCGGCCACGCCGAGGTGCTCGGTAAGGAAGACGAAGACGGGGCGGAGTGGGCGAGCAGGGATGTCGGTGCGAGGGCGGCTCCGAGCGACGCAGGCGGCATGGTGGACCTGTTGGTTGCCAGCGAGGTTAGCTTGGGCGCCATGGTGTGATCCACGCTGGACACCACGAGGATCGGGTCCTGGAGCACCAGGGCGCGGTTGTCCCGGAACCCCAGGCGGCGCAGGTAGATGAGCGTCGGCCGGAGCTGGTCGCGGACACTGCAGGCCAACATGCGTGGGCACTTGACCACCACGCGGCGGTAGTCGTCCTCGGCCACGCCGAGGTGCTCAGTGAGGAAGACGAATACGGGGCGGAGTGGGCAAGCAGGGACTGTTGAAAATATAAGCAAATTACCATAATATTTAATCCGAAATAAGTAATAATAAATCATGACTATAAGTGCTGGAATTAATCTAATTATGCATACTAGCAGAATAGACAAACAGATCATATTCAACCAGAATAAGCAGATCACATCTACTCCAAGAGCTAGTACAAGGAACTGCAACAGAAACTGAACTAGATAGGAACATATTACGTACGGTGCTGGAGGAGGAATCGGATTCGCGTTCAGGTTGGGGTTGAGGTTCGCGTTGACACCAGTGCCGTCAGCCATGACGTCGATGTAGAGGCTGCTGATGTCCGGGAAGAAGTTCTCGTCGGGGAAGGAGTGGTCGGTCGACGTGATGCCGTCAGTAGTCGCGCAGACGCGCTCCCCAAAAACCTGATCGCCCCTCACCCGTACAGGTTCACGAGAGGTGGTGGTTCTGGAGGCCTACTGTCCCGTCGTCCGGTGCACGCCGGAAGAGGGGATGGAGAAGGTGTAGCGGCGAGGCGAGGCGAGGCGGGCGGCGGAGGAGGAGCGCGCGTGTATGCCACTCCTCTTCACTCTCTTTAGGAGGTAGTGAAATACTCCACTATATATATTGGTCCAGCTCCCTCTAAACTAGTAAGGTGGGACTAAACTTTGGTGCCACCCCTTGCTAGGCATGAATGAGCCAAGAGAATTTCAGAATTTATATTAGGCTATGGGCCAAGGCCCACACCCAAATTCCAACAGGGACGTCGGCGCGAGGGCGGCTCCGAGCGACGGAGGCGGCATGGTGGACCTGTTGGCGGCCGGCGAGGTCGATGGCTCTAGCTCCAACGACGGCGGCCAAGTTGGTATGTCCCTATGCGAGAGAAGCCCCGTTGGAGACATATGCAAAATTAGGCCGAACACCTATCCCTTTTTAGGCCGGACCACCCACAAATAAACTAAATCCGGTGTCCGGTTTGGTCTAGCCCGGTGGAGTTAGTCTTAGTGTTACATTGAGTCAAATAGCCAAGCCGACATACATACACCTCATCTACACGTATAGGCCCGTTCAAAAAAAAAAGTCTACACGTATATGGCCAAGCCCAAAGGCACACCGCACACGGACACAACACACGCACGCACGGCTCGATCAACTTCTCTCTCAATCCAGGTCAAAAAAAAAAAAAAAACTTCTCTCTCAATCCCTTCTCGGCTCTCTCCCCTGACGCGTGATGCCGCCGCTGCACCTGCTGCCCGGCGATCCGGCCACCGCCGGCCAAGTCTGCCGCCGCCGCTAGCCTGCTCTGCTTTGCCCCATTCTCCTCCACCTTTTCCCCCATATCTGCGGTGCTTCTCAGCACCTCTACGCGGCCCCACATCAAACCCTAACTCTGGTCGCCTCCGGCTGCCGCCGCACCGTCAACAACCACTGCTCTGGCTACTATCCGTCGACGACTATGGCCTCCTCCTCACCGATCTCAAGCCCCAGCTCGAACCTAGGCGGGGTGCTGCTGCTACTGCCTCTAAGGTTTGGCCGTGGCCTCCTGCACCATGGCGTGGTGGTAGGCTGCGGCTACTCCACAATCTTCCTCTACTGCGTCTACGTCAACTACTGCTTGGCTACGCTTCAAAGGTATACTCTAGCCCTTCCCTGCTCTCTTCCTTATGTGTTCTACGCTGGTTTAGTTCTAGCTAGGTTTAGTGGTATTAGGTATAGGGCTACAGCCATTTAGTATCTGGTGGTTCTAGTGGTCTCCTCGGCATGGACTTCCTGGTACTAGTGGTGAATTACTGCTGTCTAGGTTGGTTTTTTTGGTAACGGTACATGGTTTGTATTAATTTGGTCATAGTGATGACGAATTGAATTGGTTGCTTAGCCTTGCTGTTGTATCCTGGTGCTGATGATTAGTGGTGAATTACTGCTGTCTAGGTTGGGTTTGTGGTCATGGTAGATGGTTTATATTAATTTGGTCACGGTGGTGGCGAATTGAATTGGTTGATTAGCCTTGCTATTGTGTCCTGGTGATGATGATCTACTGCTAGCTATATGATCTTCTAGCAATAGGACAATGCTAGCTACAGATGTGCTAAGGAGAATCTAGTTGTTGTTATGGAGTAGATTAAATGTTCTAATGGGTACATATGAATGCATCAGGAAATGACAGGAGTTCAGGGTGTATTTCTGAGTGAGGTGCATTATTTTCGATTCAGTTGAGTTTTGGCTGATGCATTACTATTGTTACTTGCGAGCAGCAATGAGCCAAAGATAGAGAGCGCCATGGTTGAGAAGGTAATCAGTTTAAGTCCATGCCTTAGCTGTATGCATGTTCTTTTGATTCACTTTACCTACAAGTATTATTAAACTTCACCAAGTATTATTAAATTTCAAATTCTGAAATCACAGAACTACCGATAAAAGCAAAAAAAATTAACTCCCTTAGTAGGGGTTGACTCAATGTTATTAGTGGTGGATTGGGAGTCCCAATCAAGTGCATTGTTGTGCATGGTCAGTTCTTTTTTGGCTGTTGTTGTTGTTCAGAATATCCATAATTGGTTCTTGGCTCAAAGTGTCTGCCTTCCTAAGTTGACTGCTCGCGTATACTCTTGGAAGTCTTAAGCCGTGTGTTAATCACTTGAGCGATCTGGATTTCAATATTGATTGATTCAGCGGAAGAAACATTTTTAATTTTCCAATATTTGCAGGCATGTTGCTGATAGATGTGATGGCCAACCTGTGTGCTTCTGGTCATCCCCAGACCGACTTTGTAATTCAGAGGGAATGAAATGGTTTAGAGTGAGTTGTCCGTTGTGGGATTTTTTCCCTATATGGTTCTATCCTGAAATAATATAAGCATTTGCTCATATGGATGCCTGTCAAGCTCTTTGAGTCACTAATTGATCATTTGTTAGCAATAGCACAAGTAGTAAGTTTGTACAAAGGAAAATGCACTTGACTGGGTTTGTGTTCAGTTCAGCTGCTACACTGATAACAGCGGCCTCCAATTTGCTTAAAGCTGTCGACCCAATCTTTGCTACAGTTGTGTATTTTTGTTGTAAAAATTTACTGATTCGGAACAGGAAATTGAGCCAGTGGGTGATCTATAGAATTATACTTCATGGAGAGATCAGTATTCGAGATGTACAGGCTGCTCTTAACACGATTGCTGGAATTTTAGCTGGCTTTACTTCTAGAAGAACAACAATGGCCAGCTTATCATATTTAGTTTAATTGAAAAAAAATCTAGCTTCTTTGTACTGACTTAGGCAATAACTGGTCTCCTTTTTGGCAGGTATCAGAATATGCCAAGCATCTGAATGTGAAATATAGTGAAGGGCAGAAGCGCTTTGGCAGGTATCAGAATATGCCGGGCATCTGAATGTGAAATATAGTGAAGGGCAGAAGCACATGATATTGGAGATGTCCAACCTACATTGAGTTTCAGATAATGTCAAAAAAGGAGGCTCCATCATATGCTCTTGGAATGCAGAGCTGATTCGAAGAGTTAACCCATCATGTGCTAACACCAAAGATCACATGGAAGATATCATACAACAATGGTATCTGCATAACTTGGCTACGTAAAATGTGCAATATGAACTCCTTATTCTTTCTTGAAGTTTTCTGATATTTATTTATTCTGAATAAATATTGCCGATTGCAGCTTGGACAGGAATGGCCATTCTGTTTTTTACTGCTCACACTCATGTTTGGAGCATCTAAATAAGGGCTTAGTTGTAGAAGTTGATGATCTATAGAGTAAGTTGTAATCATTTATACAAAAATGACCATTCTAAGCATACTATTATAAACTCTATAGTTTAGGGCCTTTCTATTTATTGCATGTAGAGAGAAGAAAGGAAAATAACCGTATTATTCAGAATATTCTGCTTCTTTTGTCGTAAAATGATGCGGGGTTTCATGCCATTACATCTGGTATTTTGAATGCTTCGGAGAGTAACAATATCTACTTAGATTATAATATATATATTTCCTCCCGAAGATTAAATTTCCCTTACTTTATCCGTTTTATTTTCTAGTTTCTCAAGTACCGGTTCATGGAAGTAGAAAGAGCATGTAAATTGTATCCACTCTTTATTGTATCATTTGGGATTGCTGAATGGAAAACACATTCACGGCGCAAAATCTATAAGAATCATGACAAGTAATTGTACCGAAATGGATTACTCCGTAAGATATATATATATATTTATATTCTTATTGCACTGAGTTAATTTAAACAAGAACTGAGGAACAGTTTATCTTTGAAAAAATAAAATGGTAATTTCTTGGCAAATGTTGGCTAAATAGTTGAACAAATTTGATTTATTACAGTAAATTTTTAAAAACCTAGCATTTTTCATGCAAGTTTCGACTAGACCATATCAACTTATTATGGTCATGCTTAGTGCTTTGAGTGCAAGTTGGAACTAATAATTTTTTGGGGGACATCAATTACTCAATGAAACCACCTCTCTATCAGTCTTATATCATGTTCCTTATCGATGTCAACTTCGAGGATATTGGCGATGAGGTTTAGCAGGCAGCATAAAGCGGTGCCCATATTTCTTGATACTGCACTATATTTGACGAACAGGTTATCAGTCGCTGAGGTGAGATCTATGAGCAGTTATTTGCTTATATTCATTTTCTTCCTCTATTGTAAGATTTATGTGTTATTTTCTTATTTTTAATTCTTCTTTTGCTGCATCACCCTTCATTGTTCGATGGAAGGCTACAATGTTTGTGTTGTCCTTTTTTTGCTTACACAACGACTACGAAAGAGGAAATGCCTGAATGATAGGATTAAGTTATAGCTACAATTAGACGCAGTTATAAAAAATGCCTCTAATTCCTGAAGGTGCCATAGTACCCAGTACCCCGAGTACAATTAATTGCTGCAATAACTTAGCAACATCATGATCGTCTTAGTTTTCTTACTTTATCATGTGTTTGCCAGTTTGAAACAATCAATGAAATGTAGCCTTTTGAAGTTGCACCACTTAGTGTTTTAGACTGACTGGTTTAAGTTGCTAACTTAGTTGAGTTGTGCCTTACTATCGCAATGGTTGCTACCTTAGTTGAGTCCCCCTTCTGTATATCTTTTTGGTACTCCATCTGTTCCCGTAATATTGGCCGTAATACCATCTTATATTATGGGACGAACAAAGTAGATAACAAATTGTAATTTGCCACTCATCATGTTTCCTCTGTTATTATATGAAAGAACAACATAATATGAAAAAAATTAAATTGCATCTTGAAATTGTGGGAACCAATCATCGTTGAACCCAGCGGTGGCTAGCATCCTGTTATATTGAATTATCCAGTTTGGTACTACTTTAGTACTTTGCTAATGTCATAATCCTTTGAATCATTTATATTGTTTTGTCAGTTTTGTACATCTCACAGTTTTAAACTGTCATACATTCTTTATTACTCTGTATTTCCTTTATCTGAATGATTTATTGGCCTTTTGGCTATGCTTCCTAGAACCAACATTTTGGCACCTAGTTAGCTGTAAATGTATTTGTTTTTCAGAGTACATCTTATCATAACGACTCCTAAACTATGACTTATGACATGATGTTATAATGATTTGTGCTCGAAGCTCAAGATATACCCAATACTGCAGAAGGTATCTGATGTTCTCCCCCGGCATCATGTTTGGAGTTTAAGTTCTCTTACTCGACAAGGTCTCTAAATTTTTCCAACTATTCAGATTTTTCTTGAAAGAATTTTGAGGAGACCAGAAATTGATGCATTTGCAGAGGAGCTAAGGTCGCATCAAGTAAGAACCTTCAATCATATGCACCTCTTTCCACATAAGATGTCATTTATGGTGTTCTTGACTGGAGTTTTCGACTGTTCAACAGAAAGCTCTTCTGCTAGACAAGTCTACTGTGCTTGACCGGGCGATGATTGAGCATAATCTCCTTGCTGCCAGCAAACTTTACACCAATATCAGGTCAATATTCATGGATAACTTTGTACATTTATTTATCATGGTCAGTTTCATTTAACTGATCATCAAATTATTTCTGCAGCTTTGGTGAGCTTGGAACATTGTTGGGCATTGACCCTAGGAAGGTAATATTCTTTGCTTATATGTTGTTTCTTTCATTTCCCTGAACTCTGCCAGCAACCTGGACTGCCTGCCATGCATGACTTGTAAAAGGAAATTTAAAGCTGCTATGTATAGCAACAAACAGAACACATTAAATTCGTGAACCACAACATGGAAACATGGATTAGGCTCAGCTCCTTGTTCGTATTATGGTTTCTACTGGTATACAAATAGAACATGTAGGGTTCTGAACTTACCCTCTGTTCCATAGAAGGCGTATAAATTTTGTCAAAAGTCAAACCCTACAAAGTTTTACCAAACTTTTAGAAAAACTCTCAACCTATACAATGCCAAATCAATACTATTACAAATGTTGTTAAATATATTTTTATATTATGCCTATATAGTATTATAATTGTTGACCGTTTTTTCTATAAACTTGGTCAAACTTTACATGGGTCTTTTAAGAAAATTTATGCGCCTTCTTTTACGGACGGTAGTAACCATTTAAATTTTGAACCTCTTACCATGGACTTTTATACTGACAGGCTGAGAAGATAGCATCTCGGATGATCTGTGAAGATAGAATGCGGGGTTCAATTGATCAGGTATCTTGATGAGATCCCTCTTTTTTGGTATTTGCTAGTATTAATTAAGTCATGCTATTCTGCAATAGATATACTCAACAAGTTTATTGTGGTATCAATCTGAAATTTATTCTTGACATCTTTGTTTCACAGGTTGAAGCTGTGATACACTTTGAGGATGACACTGAAGGGCTGCAGCAGTGGAACCAATAGGTTAGTTATCAGCACATCGCTTCTTAGTTTAAACTTTTCCCCCCTTTTAAGTGTGAAACATGCCTTTGCATTATTGCATACTGTTCTAGAAACTAATTTGTCTCAACAAGCACATGCCGTGTATGCATATAACTGCTGCTGTTTAGAAAAAATGTTTATTGATTTCTAAACGTCGATTGCACAACCTTTACATCTGCAGATTGCTGGACTGTGCCAAGCGCTGAACGACATTCTTGACAGCATGTCGAGCAAGAGGATCGCTATACCTGTATGCATATTCCTTCTCATGCTGCTCCCTCGACCTCCAACGAGCAGCAGCATGAGAAGGAAGGCAAAGTAGCAGCTCCGGCGGCCGGTGGCCAGCAGGGAGTGTCTTCGGCGAGCAGGAGCAGGAGGGTGAGGGAGTAGCTCCGTTGACCGACGACCAGCAGGGAGGGTCTCCGGTGAGCACAGCAGTAGGAGGAGGGCGAGGGAGTAGCTCCAGTGGCCAAATGGATAACATGGAGGGGCTCTGGTGAGTAGGAGCACGAGCAGGAGGGCGAGGAGGGAGCTCCAGTGGCCAGGCGACTTGCCTCTTGATCCCAACCAGGGAGCAGTTTCGGTGGCGGCGACCAGCAAGGAGGAACTCTGGCCACAGCTCCAGCGAGTTGTGGACGAATTGTAATGTCACTGTAATGTGGTTTGTATTGATTTGATTTGAGTGCATTACCTGCCATTTTGAAAATATACATAGTTGGTTCTATATTAAACCTTTATGGTTGGTTTTTGGCTAGGATTTAGAGGCACTAGTCATAATGTCTCAAAAAGTTGGTTTTTAGAGACATTAGTCATAGTGCCTCAAATGGTTGGGTTTTAGAGGCACTAGTCATAGTACCTTAAATGGCTAGAATTTAGAGGCACTAGACATTGTGTCTCAAATGGTTGGGTTTTATAGGCACTAGTCATAGTGCCTTAAATGGTTGGATTTTAGGATTTAGAGGCACTCTAATTTGTGCCTCAAATGGTTGGGTTTTAGAGACACTAGTCATAGTGCCTCAAATTGCTAGGATTTAGAGGCACTCTAATTTATTGGTTTTTGAGGCATTAGTCATAGTGCCTCAAATGGCTAGAATTTAGAGGCATTAGTCATAGTGCCTCAAATAACTATGATTTAGAGGCACTTCTTAAAACTGCCTCAAATTACTTTTATGTGGCACTAATTTGACTATTGGAGGAACTTTAGAGTACATCTGAATGCTGTCCCTGTCATAGTGCCTGCCGCCGCCGACACTACCTCACCTCATGCGACCAGCCCCGCTCCTCCCGGCCCTACTCCCAATCGCGGTCGCACTCGCCCGCCTGTTCCTATGTGCCGCATCGTAACGCACGCAGCGCTGCAACGCAACACGCACGCACACAGGAACCCCACCACCTCGAAACCCTGGCCCCACCCCGTCTCTCCGCGCGAGCTTGAATCGCAACTACCCAGCGCCACGCTCCCCTCGCCCCGTCCCGAACCCCTGATCCTCTCGGCCTCCACCGCCGCCCCCCCTCTGCAGCAGGTCGCGTTCGTATCCTGCTCTAGGGAGTGGGCTGCGCGCGGAGCCCACTATCCAAGGCCACATAAAAAGCTATGCGGGACACCCGCGGGTAAACAAGAAAAAAATGATGGGTTTCCGTGGGAAGCCCACGATCGAGCACAAACATTAAAAAAGTTATTTTGATTCAAATTAATATTTTTACATTTGTCTAGATTCGAATATATCTAGTCATATAGTGCTAGATACATCTGAATCTAGCCAAATATGAGTACATTAATTTGGATCAGAAGGAGTAGGAATTTCTCAATCAAGCAAATATTATGTCTAGTAGAAAGAATGGCGAGTCACTTAAAAAGTGAAAAAAATAATTAATACACTGAAGTGCTAAATGTTGATCGTATTATATACTAAAATATTTTAATAAACATTATACAAGCAACAATTACAATAACGTATTTGCGCGTATATGTGAATATACACGGGATAGTGAACACTCGCATAAGTTTCGCGTGCTCCCGTGGGACACCCACTTATATTGTGTGGGACTGTGCAGGCTCCCGTGGCACGTCTCACAGGGGACCGCCGCCCCTCCCTCGCGACCTCCCTGCAGCGCTCCACAGCCGCTGCCCGGCCTCCCAGCACCGCCGCGCCACCCGTGGACCCCATATTCGCCTCCCCATCCTCCTCTCCGTCCGGCCGCCAAGATTCCCATGGCACCGCCACCCCTCCACCGGAGCCCCGCCTCGCCTCACAAGCCCCCTCCCCGCCGCCAGGGCTCCTCCCCGCGAGCACCGCCGCCACCCTCGCGCCCCTCCTCGTCTCTGTCCGTCGTCGGATACCCTCAGAGTCGAGCCTCCCCGACTCTCCGCCAAGCCCGCCGTCCGCCCGCCTCGACTCCCCTCTCGTCGGCGCCTCCCTCTTCCTCGGTAAGCTCTCCGGCAACCCCCTATTTCTGCCTCGCAGCAACCTTCCCTCGCCGACCGCCACCATGACACCGACCGAGCGTCGTGGTACCACCAGCCTCTGTAGTGCCGCGTGCCCCTCGACGCTGTCGACCTCGCCCCTACCGCCTTGCCGCCTTGGCCGACTTCATTTGTGCCGACCCCTAGCTTTGCCTCGTCCTTGCTTGGCCTGCTGCGTGTACAAAGTTGATGTGCTGCTGCTGCTGTGGCATTGCTGCTCACGTGACTGTGTTGTCACTATTCTACCGCTTCCTTTATGTTCTGTGTCCGATCCCCGACGCCCAAGACCAACCTCAACAAGATCTTCTGGGAAGCGGAGAATTCGTGATGTGACAAGATACCGCAAGGTCTTCGCTCGGCCCGGTACCTTGGAAGGATGAGCACGATGATATTCAATGAGCATCGATAAGTACTCAATCGCGGAAAAACCCAAGGACTTCGACCGGGACAAGATTTGCCACACGGAAACCGATCCCCCCGGAACGCCAAGTTCACTTTCCTGGACCGCCACGATCTCCTTCACGGATCCGAAGACCCGACTGATCCTGGCAAGCCCAAACCCTGAACCCCCAAGTTCGCCAATACCCCTATGTGTGACCCCTTTATACGAGCCCTATTTAATAAATTGACATCTATATGATATGTTGCATATTAATTTATACATGCTTGCATACATATTTCGCGGGTCAAGGTTATATAGTTAATTCACCTTATAATTAAATATGAAGGTCACATGCGGGCTATTTTAGTCTCATATTGGTTCCATTTAAATTTGTGTAGTGAACCAATGCTATATTTTGTCTTATTAACTCAATATTTAAATTGCGGGATATCTAGACAACATAAATCATCTAATTAAATGTTGGAACCTCAGTTCCACTTAATATTGCCTAATTGCATCGCATTTTTGCCATGCCATACATCATACATGCATCATGCCTGATCTCCTGCCGTAGTATTAAATAATGCATTCGGTGTTTCTTTTAGTATATTGCTTCTTCACGGATTAGACCGATGAGTTGATGGAAGTGACGCCTGTTCTTCGGATGAACCTTCGGCAGTGTTTCTCTGGCGAGCATTCTCCCTCTTTCTATCTATTTTGTTTTCTTAGTCTTTAGTTCCTCTTGTTGATTTATTACTATCCGTGTTATAATGCTTTAGATTCCGTGCACCAATTATATTCCTTGTAGCCTCTATATTGCCTTGGACACCTCCTATTGGCTGTTGATTGATAGATAGTCGGCCTTGCGAGTCGTAGTTGCTTGCTCAGGTGCTGCTTCGCATCGTCGATGTTCTACCGTTGTTGGGTGGTTGACACATGCTTAATGGTGGAGATGGTCATAGCTTTAATTACAGTTTAATAACTAATATTGAAAGTAGGTAAATAATGTAGAGGCACCGGTGGGTAATAGACAATATTTGTTTTTTAACGGCCAACTTGTGTTCACCTAGGACCTATTCTTGACACCTGTTTCGAGATCGAGCACGCTAACCACATGTGGGGTGTGTGGGTACCCCATCGATTTAGTACCTGATTTCAAAGTACTGTACTGGGGACCACAAACTAGTTTGCGGCGTTATTACTATCATGTACTTATGCCATGCTTTACTGCTTTATTTACTATTGCGCATGGAGCGCTTGTACTGTTTAGAAAAAATGTGGAATGTTTTGGCGGTATCGACAAGACTAGTCACACTTTCGGGTTCCCAGTCGTTTATAGTGATTGACACAAACCCTGGGTCCATCTTAGAGACCGGCCGACTTCGTTACGGGTAGCTTAGTGGGCTGGCCCCCACGTTCTTGCTTTGGGTCTGCGAAACGTTGTGTCTGAAACCGTCGACATACCGTTGGGTGTATGTTTTATGAACTTGTACTTACCTCATCTAACAACAAGGATGTAGGTGCGTGTGGACACTCTGGTGCTCCCCTGCAAAGTTTAATCTTTTCGAAAAGCCGTGTCTGCGGTTATGGACGACTTCGAGCACAGTTCTCGATCATAGACAACTATAACTAAAGTTTATTATTATAATATGACTTGTATCCGATATGACTAGTAAGTTGGATAACCGCCATGGAATGAATAGATAAAATTGCCAACTGTGTGAGTTTCCTCGGCATGACTTCCTCGTTTGGTCTTGAGGGGGAAATACCAGGATGGGTATCATTGGTGGTAGTATCAGGTTGGTTCCAAATAGGTTCTTCTCATCTCTTTCTAATAGTCGGTAGTTTCCTCGAGTCCCTATAGGTTGTTTGGTGCATGTTGTTTCTGCTTCAATCCACCATACCTATGTAGGCGAGATCCACCTAATTCTAAGACTCGCCGTGTACTAGCCTCAGTACTGACCGCTCGCTTTTTTCCTCTGCCCTTTGACGACACCCCTTTTGTTGTAGCAGGTTTTTGAGATCGACGTTGTTAGCAGGGTTACCCTTCCGGCTTGGCCTAGGCAGGGTTATGGACCCATTGGTTATTCTTCAGGGCTTTTAGCCCCATTTGCTTCTTATCCATACTCGGATGTTGTATCTTTTTCAAGGTTATTGAATCTTTGTACTGTATATCTATATTGTTGACTCATGGAGTCGTTGTTGTATATATATGTTCCGTGGATTCCAATATGGACTAATGGTATTGCTTCGTTTTCCACTCGCACGAAAGTGCATGGTGGGCACCTTTGAACCGTTTCTATGCGGGTTTGGCGAGAATCACTAAAACTTCCATAGGGCCGATCCAAGGGTGTTACACCCCGGGTCTGTCGAGCCAGAGGGCAATGAGACTTTCGGCCTAGCGGGCGGCTGTTGGATCGAGGAGTAGGCAGCCCCCAAGATTTTCAATCCGGCATGCCCTGAGTCAGCCGAAAGGACTTTGGAGTCAGATTCCAGAGACCGCGTGATGGAGGGGCTTGCACATATGATCAAGGGAGACTTCGGGTGGAATCACTTGCCTGGTGGATCAGACTCAAGCGAGGGAGTCAGACGCTTCATTGATGGCCTCAAAGCAGGTACTTAGCTAGTACCTGGTGGATGTGGTGGAACTCAGACCCCTCAAAGCAGGTACTTAGCTACTGGATGTAGAATCAGTATAGGGCCATGTTAGTGCCCCCGGCATCCCAATCTCCGGAAACTTGCTACACCACCAAATCCGAATTCCCAAAGAAGAGGATCCGGCGAATGCCGATTTCTTTGGCGAGCTAGAGGCCATGCACCAGTGCTTCGTATTCGGCCACATTATTCGAGGCGGTTAAGTGTATATAGAGCATGGGCTCCAACCGGTCTCCCTTGTGCAAAGTGAGCATGATGCTGGCTTTGAAGCCCCCGTGCATCTTTGAGTTGTCGAAGTGCATCTTCCAATGATCAGAGTCACTGACTGATGGTAGGTACTGGGTTTCAGTCCAGTCAAATATGAAATCCACCAGAGATTGTAAATTGATGGTAACTCTTGCCTTACACTAGATGGATTAGGTGGCTAGCCCGATAGCCCATTTAGCCACCCGGCTGGTGGTGTCCTTCTTACCGATGATCTCCGAGAGGGGAGCGGTGCACACCACCTTAATCAGATGCTCTTGTACGTAGTTCTTGAGCTTATTGCATGCTAGATACACACCATTGCACATCTTCTGGTAGTGGGGGTAGTTTTTCTTGGAGAGGGAGATCACTTTGATCAAGTAGTAGAAATGCCTCTAGACCGGCTGGACTTGCATTCTTCGTGGAGCTCCACTACTAGTATGATGTTGATGACCCGGTTGATGGCTGCTATGTAGAGAAACATCAGCTTCTTCTCATCCGATGTGGCCAGCACTGGTGCAGTGGATAGCATGCGCTTGAGGTTGTAGGATGCGACATCCGCTTGCACCGTTCAGGTGAAATTGTTTGTCCCCTTCATGAGCTAGTATAGTGGAAGCGCTTTCTCTCCCAACCGGCTGACGGTCCGGCTAAGGGAGGCCAAGCAACCAGTGAACTTCTGAACACCGAGCAGGCTTGTCAGTTATCGCATCCTCTAGATGGCTACGATATTCTTCGGATTTTCCTTGATCCCTCATTGTGAAATGAGGAAACCGAGGATCTGGTAGGCTAGAATGCCGAAGACTCATTTCTCTGGGTTCTACTTCATATGGTACTAGTGGAGATTTGCAAATGTTTCACGCATATCATCGAGGAGGGTGCGTTCCTCCTTGGTCTTGACCATGATGCAATCGACGTAGGCATGGACGTTCCTGCTGATTTGCGAGTACAAACATTTTTGCATGCAACGTTGGTAAGTAGCGCCTGCATTTTCAAGCCGAATGGCATAGTCACATATCAGTAAGACCCATATGGGGTGATAAACAATGTCTTTATATGGTCAGACATATTTAACTAGATATGGTTCTAGTTGGGATAACAATCTAGGAAAGAAAACATATTGCATACGTCCTTGTTTAGGTTGGTGTATTCGATACACATGTGTCAGGTATTGTTCTTTTTTAGGACCAAGACAGGGTTAGCCAGACATTCTAGGTGGTATACTTCCATGATGAATTCGGCTACAAGTAGTCAGACGATCTCATCTCTAATGATCTTTATCTTGTTCTCCACGAAGTAGCGAAGGGGTTGCTTTAACGTCTTGGCATCAGGCCGCACATGAAGTGAGTGATCGACAAACTCCCTCAGAACACCTTGCATGTCGTTTGGAGACCACGCGAAGATTTCTTGATTCTCATGGAGGAAATCGACAAGCTTGCCTTCCTATTTGCTGTCGAGGCCGGCTCCGATGGTGACGCACTTTCCCGGCTCGGAGGGATAGAGAGGGATCTTCACCGGCTCATTGGACGGCTGGAAAGCCATGTATCCAGTCAGCTTCATGCCAGACAGAACCTCCTGCTAGGAAAACGAAAGCTTGCATATGATCTTCTGCTTCTCTTCAACGGTGAACAATGACTTGGCTATCCTCGATCTGAAAGAGGAAAACTCCATCGACCGCTTGTAGCAGCCGGCAACAGTGATGATGACATCCAGCCCCGGCAACATCATCTTGAGATATGCATAGTGGGGGACTGCCATGAACTTCACGAGCGCTGTGCGCCCGACGAGTGCGTGGTAGGCACTTCCAGTGTCTACCACAAATCAGATCGTCTCACGGCAAAAGTTGTCATTCGATCCAAAGACGACATCCAACCGGATTTTTCGATTGGGTAGCAGTTGGTACCAGGCACAATGCCATAGAAAATGGTTTGACTGGGCTACAAGTGGTGCTCCTCGATCCCCAACTTCTCTATGGTGTAGCGGTAGAGAAAGTTGATGATGCTACCGCCGTCAATGAGGACATGCGAGAAGCGGCAGGTGCGCTTGTCGAAGACGAAAAGGAGGTCAAGCACCTTCCAATAGCTTCATGGACTAGGCAAGAGGGTCGGCTGGTCGTCATGACCCCAAGTGATTGCTCTCTCAGACCAGTTCAAGTACTAGGGGACAAGGGAAACAATGGGGTTCACCTGTGTCACATGCCACCTCTGGCTATTCTTGTCATCTGGCTCAGTGAGAAAGATGTGATAGTTGGCATGTTACTGCGAGTAGCCGTTGTTGTTGTTATTGCCAGCTAGCCTAACCGATGGTGGAGGTGGTCTGCTAGGCGGGGGCAGGGAGACGATATGCGAGTAACCTCCCTGACCTGCCGGGTCCAGCGACAGTGCCGGGTGGTATGAGTAGCCATCTTGAAGGGACCGTTGTGATACTTGCACGACCCATCGAATATCTGCTCGAAGGTGAACTTGGACCTCCATTGCTGGTCGCCAGATTTTTGCAGCTGGCTGCCATCTTGAGCTGACGCTCCCTCCACAGCGTTGACTTGCCTTAGTTGTACCTAGGATCTGACTTCTTAGCCGGCCGCTTGCCCTGGTAGTGGTTGTCATGGTTCTGCCACCTGGAGGAGCCGAGATTACTGCCATTGTCGTTTGTCGGCCTATCTCAAGCCGGCTCAGTAGCAACTGGCTGCACTTCGACATTCACCTGGAGAGTCCTCATCATGGCTGAGTCGGTCGCGTCGTACTTGTTAGTGATGGTCATGAGTTCCGCCATGGTGCCCTGCTCATCACACAGTACCCGATGGTGAAGCATGGTGCCTTCACGACACCCCTCGATGAAGAAGTCGATTGCACGACGTTCCTCCAACCCTTCGCAAGAATTATGCAGTTTTGTCCACCGGGCGAGGTACTCGCGATCCGACTCACGCCCCCCCTAAACGCACAGGGCCAAGTCGCAAGAGCAACCCAGGAGCTTGTAGGTGCTGGTGAAGTTGCAGACGAACACCTCCTCAAAATTGGCCCAAGTGTTGATGTTGCTGGGCTCGAGGTTGTTGAGCCAGGTCCTGGCGTATCGTACCAGCATGAGGGGCATGTATCACACATTCACGCGCTTATTACCATGGGTGATGCCAACTACGGTGGAGTAGATGGTCAGCCAATCCTTAGGTTTCATCTGGCTCTCATACTTGGGCGTGTCCCATGGCAGAGTGAACTTGTCGAGGAATGGCTCGTTCTAGATACACGGTTCGAAACAACCTGACCCAGTAGAATCTTACTCCTCTGTGACGCGAGCTTCCACCAGGAGGTCAATATGCTCTCATGCATCTAGATTAATCGTATTTGACAGCCCCACTTAGCCCAGGAGGCGAGACTTTGTGGATGGCGCTTGGCCGGCTGGCAGTGGCAAATCTTGACGAGGGTGCCGGCTGGTCACAACATCCGGCTCATGGTGTGGATGAATATGGCCCTATCCATTCCGCTTGCTCTTGCTTCCATGCGGAGAGGAGGATTGCTGGGTCTGGCATGGTTCGTTTTCCCGGGGCTCATTCATCCATCTGTCTCCTTGCAGTCAGTGGACTGGGTTCCACAGGCAGAAGCGCCAGCCTATAGGACATGCTTCGCTTGCTGGTCGGTGATGTCAAAAAACTCTTGCACACGAAGTTCTTCCACGTGCCTGGCCTCACCCTCTAGGCCGACTAGCATATTTGTGGCGGCTCATGCGGACCGTAGGTTCTTGTGCAGCGTGTTGTAGGTCGGACGGATGATGGTTGGAAGCGGGGTTCACTCATTGTCTCGCTCCATATGGTCTCCAAACTCCCCTCTGTGGCTCTGAACTTGGCTACAACGCCTAGGCCGTAGCCAGCTGGGGTGAAACCATAGGCGTGGTTATACTCGCGCAATGTAGTCTCCAACTATTTCTGAGTAGTGGTTTGCTCCAAGGCCACTTCAAGAATGGCCTCCCATGCCACATTGATGTTTGTGGTAGCGGTTGCCGGATCATCGCAAGGAGCTACGACAGTCAGCAAATTGTCAATGGAGAGCTCCAGGGCATCTTTCTAGCCCGAGGAGCGGAAGTTCCAACTCCATCGTCCGTGCACTCGAGCATAGGACAACATTGGTAGCTATTCGTGAAGCCAACCCTCATGACCTCCATGCGGGATGGTGCGTGTCAACACCCGGATTTTTAATCCCAAATGCCTGTTATGCCATACATCGCAATCCCAAGATTACCATTTTTGCGAGACATAATAGATTGGATATCACAGTACATCATCCATTACAAACCATACATAAGGTCTTACACAAATAAGGATCTCATGATCCAGTCTTAATACAATTCAAGCAGCGGAATAACGTAATAATAACGGTAGCGTAGGTGAAGCTCCATCTTCATGGTCACAAGCAATGCTGACGATGGGAGATGATCCTAGTTGTAGTAACCTTCCTGCTGTCCGTCCTCCTGATAGTCCTCTTCATAGTCTGGCCACGGGAATAGCCAGGGACAAAGCCATAAGTACTCTTTAAGTACTCGCAAAATAATACTAATAGGTAAAGTGGTTTTGAGTAGGAATTGCTAGGCTCTAGGTTGTTTTGCAAAAATCCAGATTTATATCTACTGAGTTCAGAAGCAAAGAAAGCTAGATGAAAGTTTTATATCACTTAAGTGGGAACTTGAATTTCATATCACAACTCTGTTGCGGCCAAGTCAAATTCATAAATCATTTCATAAGTCATTTTGAAAACATCTGATGACAGAACAGTATGGCCACTCCAACTGTCCATAACCGCGGACGCGGCTATTCGAATAGTTTGACACTCTGTAGAGGTGGTACACTTTCACCACAACATTCGATACATCTGTCAGGAACAATCCTAAATTCACCATACTCAGTATGCGGATAATCAATCCTAACATTTCAATTACACGCCCTAGTATAGGCACCTCTCCTATGAGTTTGGCCTCCCAACCATGACCAACTGTCATCTTGGGAACTGCACAGGTGGACAATCTTCACAAGGCAGCCTCAGCTCAAACCTTGGCCGCAAGGGAACCCATACTAAGGTATATAAATTTCCAGTCAAGCCCTACCCAAATTTTGGGTATTGTTGTTTTATGGTAAATTTGGAATAGTATCACATCCAGACAACCATCAGTTTTGTAAAGGGCTAAGGCTCATGCCTTAACATTTTCATCATCAAAATCATCTTGTGTTCAAGAACACAGGTCAAAACATTTCAGTAGAATGACTCCTCATTCTAAGGTTTTCATAACCATTTTCACCAAGTATTCCGATCTAAAGTTGATCAAGTTTTATGCTTAGCACTAGCAACTACAGGTGGGGGTAAACACTAATGAGGGGTGGTAAATAAGTGTATCTTATCTAAGTTCAATCTCATGCCTCAGGAGCACATCAATATTTATCTAACTTAGGTCAAGTTTTATGCTCTTTATGCTACCTTCATATCTCTCTCTAAAGTATACCAATTATCAAGTAACCTTAACTAGAAAGCTTTGATAAAGAAATAAAATAACTAAGCTTGCAAAAAAAACTAGGATTGGGTATCATCAAATGTATCTAACCAAACATGCTTAATGCATTGCATAGGTTATCTAACTTTCATAGTTGCAAGTGTTAGCTTGCTTAGATAGTAGCTTGCCTTTTGCAGAGCAGTGATTGAAGTTCTCCTCGGCTTCTTCCTCGTAGTATCCTCCTTCCTCCTCGTATCCTTGGTCGGTACTAGTGTCTAAAAATAAATACGAGGTACACAATCACCAAACAATTCTTAACTACTCTATTTAGCACACAAAGGTTTTCACTAGATGATATAGGATCATCACAAGCATTACAACCATTATGGAAAAGTTTTAATTATTTTATTTTAGAAAAGTAATTTCTACTCATTGAAAAACTACTTAAGATTTAATATTCTCCGACTAAAATATGGGATCATGTGGACACATGTCATCACCACATATTTCAGTACACAGGAATGTTATTTAAAGTGGTGTCACAATTTAATAAGGTTTAACCTTTTTATTTTAATTAAATAAAGTGACTAGAAATGCCCATGGGGCATTCTTTTATTACTTGATCATTATTTCTACAAGTAAACCTATATATTTTTATATATCCTGAAAGGTATGGTTAAATTTGATTTTTGAGAGTTGGAATCAACTCATGTAACTACCTCGGTGAATTACGCTCTTAGTTACAAGCCTGGATGAGCGGAAATGGTTAAAATAGTATGGTGGGGCCAAATGCCACTCACAGGTAGACCTTTCGGCCGTCCTAACCATTTCCAAAACATCGGGACAAGAACGAGCGGCGTAATCGGCAGGCGAAGGGATCAACTACATACACAAATGAGTATGTATGCAAGCCACCATACAACAGTCCTCAGAGCCATTCCATCTAAAAGAAATAGAAATATTGCAACGCCATACAGCAAGATCCAAATATCCTAGATATACATAATAGTTTAGGATATCTCCTCATACATCAAACATCAGAGTATCAGGCGGAAGCGGAAAACAAGATCCGAGTACGGATAAGAAGCAAATCGGCATAAGATGCCCCATAAATAAACACATCCCGCCCACAGATCTCACGGATCCCCGTTCCCGGAATCTCTACACCGAGTGATCGTTGCCAACATCGTCCGTCTCCTCCACCCAGTATCCATCTTGCGAGTATACCTGTCCATCTGAACCAAACAATTTATCGTGTGAGACCCTAGGGGTACTCAGCAAGTCTTTATGCCTCTAAAGGGGACACAACCTGGGGTGACGCAATTGCAGCAAAAGATAATACCTAACGATTCTAGGAATACTCGCTAACCATCCGCCTAACCAAAGATAGACAGATGTCCGTGAATTAATAACAACAGTTATAACAGTAATGTTAACAGATCCATCCTCCTCCTCGCTTACCAACGAGGAAGCGGACGAACAACCCCCCATCCGTTGGCAGTTTTATTGTCCATTCCATGAGTGTTGCACTATTTACTAGTCAAGTACTTAGTCAAATTAAAAGCGGTACTTTAGTTATACTTGTCTATGATCGAGAAACTGTGCTCCAAGTCGTCCATAACCGCGGACTCGGCTTTCAGAAAGATTTACCCTGCAGGGGTGCACAAATAGCAACACACACTCGATCAACCTCGGAAAAACCAAATCAAAACCCAACGAGGCATTCACGACAAAGCAATCACAGGATTCAGAAATGTTTCAGGGGGCCACCCCACTAAGCTACCCGCAACGAAGTTGGCCGGCTCCGGAACGGACCCAGGGTTTGTGTGGACGGCTGTAAACGACTGGGAACCCGAAAGTGTGACTGGGCTTGTCGATACAGCGAAAACGTGTCACGATCCTAAACAGTACAGGTGCTCCACGCACAATCGTAAATAAAGAAGTAAAGCATCGCATAAGTACAGGATAGTAATAAAGCCCCAAACTACTTTGTGGCCCCAAGAAATAAGAATGAATCAAGCTCTGGCTCAGGGGGGTTCATAAGCCTCTTGGATGTGGATAGCGCGAATATTCAAGGAACAGGAATCAAGTACTCGGGGTCCTACGGGACACAAGTGAGCATGAAAAACCAAATAGCAGATATTGCTCACCGGTGCCACTTTCATTAGTTATCCCATTACTACTCAGGTTAAGTTGTTTAGGTACCTCGTTATCCATCAGACACTCACACACCCTACACATGCTGTTCTACGACCCGCATGGCTCAAACAACTCCTGTAGTAATGGCTCATGGGATGGAGGAACAAGCTTTGGTGGGGTTTAAAAGTAAAGGCTATGCAGTACTTGGGATTCAGTTTAATGCAATCGCGACTCAATGATGCAAGAATAAGATAGAGGCAATAGGTACTATATGTATGCAAGCATGTGGTAGTGCTTGCCTGGCAGCTCAGTTGAAGCGAGGGATGGATCTGGGTAGTGCTCCTGGGTTTCTTGATATATCCCCTGCTCAGCGTCTATTCGAAGAAGAACCAAACAAACAAGGGCCAACATAAATAGAGTGCACAAGCATATGAATTAAAATGCGACAAGCAACCAATCATGCCATGATGAATGATGCACAATTTGCATGGCAATAAAGTAGCATGGCATGGGTGAGATGTGGAATACAAGAATAAAGCACTTTATGGAGTTTTAGTCACCTTTTATCCTCAAATAAGTTGCTGTATACTTTATATTTATATGATGCATGCTGCAATTCAGAACATGGAATGCATAAACATAAAGGTCTCGTCAAGCTGATCATTTTAGACATATTATTTGTCAAATTCGGAGTTATAAAACCAAAGTTATTAATTAATCAAAGAAAAGGGCATTTTATTGTAATTTTAATCAGCTCGAAATTTAAAGTGTTCAAAATATATTTTGAAGGGCATATTTGAAATCCTCACATTTTTCTGATTTCAAAACATATATTACATGTGTAATTTGGACTCATATCTTAAAAGATATTTGAAACCAGATTTGAATTTGAATTTTAAAACAAATTTGAAAAGTTTAAATTAAAACAGAAAAACAGAAACCTTTTGTCACTCAGCCCAGACCTAGCCACAGACAGTGACAAGTGGGACCAGGCTGACCTGGCGGGAAAACGACGCAGAGAGACCTTTTCTCACCGCGAGCTGAGCTAGCCCATGCGGCTGACAGGTGGGGCCGGTGGGGCTGAGGGTCCACGGCGCGCGCGGCCAACCGGTAGGCGACACGTGGTGGATCCGGGGGAGTGCGGGCTGAGGCAGTGGAACCTGGGGGGCTTAACTGCAAAACGGACGGAGAGGCTGACGGTGGGGCTCGGTGGTACCGCGGGTTAAGGAAAAACAAAAAGGGGGGGCGAATTGAAAAGTTCCACAGAGCCCTGTAGATCTTCCCTGCACCTGCGGACGGATCGGTGCTTGACCGACGCGGGGCGCGGCACGGGGGTTCGAAGCCGCGACGCGGGGCGCACGCGCTAAGGGGAGGAACCAGCGCGGTAGGCTAACGGATGGTGACAGAGGGGCGGCGGGCGGCTGGTTAAGGTTTTACGCGACGCGGGAGCGAGCCAACGCAGTGGCCGACGGCGCGCACAGAGTGTTCGACGAAACAAACGGCGGAGCTATACGGCGACAGCGAGAGTGGGGATGTCAGCGAGGAATAGGGGCTCACCGAGGAGAGGGTGGTGGTGTCGGATCAGCTTGGGGAGCAGCAGGGCGTCGACGAGGCAGGCGAACGGCGGGCTAGGGTTTCGTCGGGGCGTCTCGGTACTGTGGCGGAAGTGGAGCTCCTCCTTCGTGTCGGCGTGTCCAGGGCGAAGCAGAGAGATCTCCTCGGTTTTCCAGGCCACCTCCTCGACGCGCTCGCCGGCCGGAGCGACGAGGAGCAGGGGTAGACGTCGGTGTCTGGCAGCGAGATCTGGCGATGGTGAAGAGAGAGGGGAGGTGCGGCAGGGCTTGGGGTGGATCTGGGCGATGTAGAGGAGCCGTGGGGAAGGAGGAAACGAGAGGGAGAGAGGCGAGGCAGCCGTGGCAGGGGGTAGATAAGGTGGCCTCGGTGCCACCTTTTTCCTCCTCCTCACGTACTGGCTCGGGCTGGGGTAGCTAGGGCGTGGAGAGGGGCTGCAGGTGGCCCAGGTAGGGACGGTGGGGAGCAGCAGCTGGGGCCAGCATGGCGGTAGAAGAAGAGAAAGGGGAGGGTAGCTCGGGCTAGGGTAGGGTAGCCTCGGGTTAGGGTTTTTGTTTAGGGTTAGAGAGAGGGGTGGCTGGGGTGTGGGCCAGGGAGAGGGTGGCCAGGTGGTCAACAAGGTAGGGAGAGAGATAGAGAGAGGGGTGTGGTGGAGTGTTTTTGACAAGATCAAGCAAGATCAAGCAAAGATCAAACAATATCTAGCAAAAGGAGTAGAAGAGAGAAAAAGGTGGTGAGGGGTGTTGGTATGCATGATCAAGTGAGAGAAAAGGATGGACAAGGTGATGATCTTACAAGCTCATGCATGGCACTACTCAAGTGAGGTTGTTGAGGTAGAGGCACAATGCAAGAAAGCAAAGCAAGGTAGAAAGGATTGAGAGAAAGAGAGAGATGAGAAGATGATCCACTCAAAAATCAAATAAAACCAAAGGAGGACAAAAGATGGTGATGGTTGCATGGCCCATGCAAATATTTAATGCCATGTGTTAATCTTGTGAAAACAAAATAAAATCTCATGGCATTTATTTATGTGCATCCTCAAAAGATGGAGTAAGGGCCAAGCTAAGGATTGAAGGAATGTTCCATGTGGAGTGAATGGAGATGACCATATTTGAATATATTTTGGACATGCTAGTGTGTATATTCCACTATGTGCATATTATCCTCAAAATATTCCAACATGAACAACCTTCCCATATCATTCCATATGGAAGCAGGTAGAATGGAAAAGGGTCCATTCCAAACAACATGAGCTAGAGATAGACCCAAATAAAATGCAATGCTCACATATGGTGGAATGGTGGAATGATGGGGTGGTGACAAGAAAGGTGGTGGAGTCAAAAAGAGATGCCCCCAACTCAACTTGGGCATTAAACATTTAGCAAGAACCAAACACAATATATCAAGAGGCAAATACAATTAATAATGCATATGAGAGAAGAACCAAAGAAAGAGGGTTTTATATGATGCTCAAATGCAAGGTGGCATGATGACATGAGCATGATATAATTATTATGCAACAATATATATAGGAAGTAGCCATTATCTTACTAGACCAAGTAGCATTACAATTGTTAGACAATTGGGATGCTACAACTCTCCCCCACTAAACAAGAATCTTGCCCCGAGATTCTAGGAAGAAGAAGAAGACTCAAAGAGGGTAGGATACTTGGCACGGAGCTCATCTTCACGTTCCCAAGTGGCTTCATCCATGGAATGGTGCGACCACTGGACCTTGCAGAACTTGATGGACTTGTTGCGAGTCCTTCTTTCTGCGACTTCAAGGATTTTTGTGGGGTGTTCTTGATAATACAGGTCTTCTTGGAGATTGATAAGCTCATGGTCCACGGTTCTGCCGGGATCCTTGAAGCACTTCTTGAGTTGAGAGATGTGGAAAACATCATGGACCTTGAGTTTTTTCGGGAGCTCAAGAGCATAAGCAACTTCTCCTCTTCTTCCACGAATTTTGAATGGACCGATGTATCTAGGAGCCAGCTTTCCTTTGATACCAAAGCGGTGCGTGCCTCTCATGGGAGTGACACGAAGGTAAACGAGATCACCAGGGACATACTCCATGTCCGTGTGCTTTCTGTCATAATTGTCTTCTGGCGACTTTGAGCAATCTTCAGATTTTCAAGAATGATGTGAACCTTCTCCTCCGCTTGAGTTACAATGTCGGGGCCAAACAATATTCTTTCTCCTGCACCCGACCAACCAATCGGAGTTCTGCATTTGCGACCATAGAGAGCCTCAAATGGTGCCATCTTTAGACTTTTCTGGAAGCTATTGTTGTAAGAGAATTCAGCATAAGGAAGACATTCTTCCCACTTCATGCCAAAAGAGATGACGCAAGCATGGAGCATATCTTCCAGAATCTGATTGATCCTTTCAACTTGTCCTTGCGACTGAGGGTGGTAAGCTGTGCTGAAGTTCAATTTTGTTCCCAAAGCATTTTGGAAACTTTCCCAGAACTTGGAAGTGAAGATGCTTCCACGGTCTGAACTGATCTCAAGAGGAACCCCATACAGAGAGACAATTCTGTTGATATAGAGCTCAGCCAACTGAATTGCAGAAATTGTTTCCTTGACGGGAAAGAAGTGAGCCACTTTAGAAAGCCTGTCAATGACAACAAAGATTGCATTGTTGCCCTTCTACGACCTTGGAAAACTAGTGATGAAGTCCATCTCTACTTTCTCCCATTTCCATTCCGGGGGTTTCAATGGCTGTAGAAGACCGGAAGGTTTCTGATGGACAACTTTAACTCTGCGGCAGACATCACACTCCGAGACATACTTGGCACAATATCGTTTCAATCCCGGCCACCAATATTGTGTTTTCAAGTCCATGTACATCTTTGTGCTGCCAGGGTGGATAGAAAGAACAGGATCATGCGCCTCCTTGAGAACTTGCTCTCTCAAACCCGGGTAGTTCGGAACAAACATCCGGTGTTCAAAGAAAAGCGTGCCTTGGTCATCAACGTGGAAGGACTCATACTTCGAAAGCTGAAGGTTGGGGATGATCTTTTTGGTGTACGGATCACCAAGTTGAATGGAGCGAACCTTTTCTTCCAAGAGAGGGGTTGCCAGAAGGTTCAGAAGATACCCTTGATCCACAATTTCAAGGTTGAGCTGACGGAATTCCTCGCACAAGAGCGGCTGTTGTTCTTCCAACATGAGGTTGCTGACATAAGCTTTGCGGCTGAGAGCATCGGCCATGACATTAGCTTTACCCGGAGTGTAGTTGATGGTCAAATCGAAATCATTGATTGCTTCAATCCACCTCCTCTGACGAAGGTTGAGATCAGGCTGTGTGAAGATATACTTCAGGCTCTTGTGATCAGAAAAGATTTCACAACGGTTGCCAAGCAAGTAATGCCTCCATACTTTCAAAGCAAAGACAACTGCTGCGAGTTCGAGGTCATGTGTAGGATAGTTGATCTCATGCGTCTTCAACTGTCGAGAGGCATAAGCAACAACTTGTTTTTCTTGCATAAGGACCGCACCCAATCCTTGCAAAGATGCGTCACAGAATATCTGGAAAGGCTTGGATGTATCTGGAGGAACCAAGACTGGTGTGGAAGTGAGCTTCTCTTTGAGTGTTTCAAAGCTTGCTTGACATGCAGGAGTCCAAAGGTATTTCTTGCCTTTCTTGAGGAGATCGGTAAGAGGCTTCGCTATCTTCGAAAAGTTCAGAACGAAGCGACGGTAATAACTAGCCAACCCAAGGAAGCTCCGGACTTCTTTGACATTTACAGGAGGAAGCCAGTCAACAATTGCCTTTACAGTTTCCGGGTTGACGGCAATGCCCTTGGCAGAGATGACGTGACCAAGATAGGTGACTTGAGGCAGCCAAAACTCACATTTGGAGAACTTTGCATACAGGCGGTTCTCACGAAGCTTGTTTAGGACACATCGAAGGTGTTCTTCATGTTCTTCCTTTGACTTAGAATAGACTAGGATGTCATCCAGATAGACCACAACGAACTTATCGAGATACTCCATGAAAACCGAGTTCATAAGCCTCGAGAAGGTGGCAGGTGCGTTGGTGAGACCGAAAGACATGACCGTGTACTCATACAGGCCATAGCGGGTGGTGAAAGCTGTTTTAGGAACATCTTCCTTGCGAATCTTGATTTGATGATAACCACTTCTCAAGTCAAGCTTAGAGAATACCACAGCTCCAGCTAGCTGATCGAAGAGATCATTAATCCGTGGAAGGGGATATTTATTCTTGATGGTTTTAGCATTGAGAGCCCGATAGTCAACACAAAGTCTATCAGTCTTGTCTCGCTTCTTCACAAAGATGGTTGGGCTACCCCAAGAAGAAGTACTGTGTTGAATGAAACCCAACTTCTCTTGTTCATCAAGCTGACGTTTGAGCTCAGCCAACTCAGCAGGACCCATTTTATAAGGCCGCTTGGAGATAGGAGCCGTTCTAGGTTCAAGCTCAATTACAAACTCAACCTCACGATCCGGAGGCATACCTGGCAACTCTTCAGGAAAGACATCTGGGAACTCACAGACCACCGGAACACTCTGAATAGCTTCCATAGCATCAGCATTCAGAGCCGCCAAAGAGAAAAGCTAAATAGAAGGAGTCAGACTTGGAGAATAGACTATATGGCCTTCAGGAATTTTCAGAGAAACCGAGCGTTCAGCACAATCAATCACAGCTGCATTTGCTGTCAACCAATCCATGCCCAAGATAACATCAATGTTAGAATTGCCCAAAATTATTAAGGACGCCGAGAACGAAGAGCCACCAATCTCAATTTGGTTGCCATGGCTGATATGAGCAGCCCTCATGTTTGAGCCAGGAGATTGTACCACCAGACGATGCAATAAGGGAACCATATCCAGATCATGCTCATGAGTAAACTTATGAGACACAAAAGAATGCGAAGCACCAGAATCAAACAAAACTCGTGCAGGGACTGAGTTAACGGGAAGCATACCCATCACAACTCCAGGTGCATGCTCAGCTTGAGCGGCGTTGACACAGTTGGCACGAGCAACAGTAGACCCGGGCTTGGTGTTGATGTTGAGAGCCCGAGGTGGTGGTGCACGAACCATAGGAGAGCTTGCCGCAGGTCTTGGAGGTGGTGGAGGAAGAGCTTTGTTGTTCATTGGACAGTTCCAGTGTTGATGCCTAGTGTTTCCACAAGTGTAACAAGCACCAGGTGGACGTGGAACAACGTAGCCAGGGACTCCGCCAGGCGCTCCAGGGTAGTTGTGGTGGTAGCCCCTGGGAGCAGCAGTGAGGAAGTTTGGTGGCCTTGCCGCGTAGCTTGAAGGTCTTGGTGGAGCCGGGAGCGACGGTGGGGTGTTAGGAACCCAGACACGACGCTTAGAAGGAGTTGACATAGCTGAAGAGCTTGTTGCATCGCAGTTGTGTTTGTTTGACTCCTCAAACACTTGCCTACTTGCTTCTTCCTGCAGAGCTGTATGCTGAAGTTCTAGAAAAGACGCCGGCCTTGCATGTGTGATTGCATATTTAATCGATGCATTGAGCCCTTGTCTGAACCTCTTTTGCTTCTTCTTGTCATCAGAGATCTCATCACCACCATAACGAGAAAGGTTCATGAAGTTTCTGATGTAGGTATTGACATTGTCATTGCCCTGCTTGAGGTTGAGAAACACTTCCTTCATCCTCTCCATGACAATTTCTGACAGATACTGCTCTTTGAAAGCTCCAGTGAACTGTTCCCAAGTAGGCTGAAAACCAGTGCAGTTTGCCTTGAGGTAATTCTCCCACCATAGAGCTGCATCTCCCTTCAGAAGGTGAGTGGCACATTTTACCCATTCTTGCTCAGTAACATCAGTAGTCACCAGTAACCTTGACATCTCACGCAACCAATCATCAGCATCAAGTGGTTGATCGGACACATCAAATTGATGTGGGTTGAACTTCAGGAAGCTTTTGATGTCTCCTCGCTTGGGAGGTGGAGGTAGCGGAACAAACTCATTCCTCCTGACACTTTCTTCAAAACGCTGCTGGTTCTGCTGCATTGCTGCCAAGGCATTGGCGATGCTTGACAACGCGGCCCCCAGTTCAGGTTGTATGTCCTCCTCAGAACGGCGTGGTGGTGCCATCCTGTGATTGATATAAAACACAAGTCAGTACCATAATGGAGAATAATAATAAACCAAAATAGTACCAAGATGGAATTAACCAAGATTAAAGGATACAATTTACTAAGATGATATTAAAATATCAACAAAGTTCAAAGCACCTAGAAGATATTAAGCATATCGCACACGACTGAAAAGGAGTGTGGAAGCACAGATGTATGAAAGAATTTTTTTCCGCATTTTCGGCATTAAAATACCAATAGATGCGCAAAATCACTTAACGAATCAAGATTAGTGACTCTACCAATTCAATATACAAGAGCGAATGATAAAAGTAGTGGTATGGTCGCGACTCCATCCCGCACTCCAATCATTACTCCGCACATGAATAAGTAGAACACGTATCCCAACACCTTCTTCTCAAGATGAACCTAAAGATTAGTAACTACAGAAACGAACACCCCAAACAAGATAACGTCGGATAACAAAGAGTAAGACAGATCGCGGCGGTATACAACGAATCAGATAGATCGCGTCGGTTTGCAAAAGCCTGTCGGTATGGAATGTACCAACAGTTGATAACCAAAAGGCAGATAAAGATAACATGTTGGATGCAACAGATAGACAAGGAATTCACACACACGCACACACACACACAACCTATGGTACTACGGAAACCCAGAACACGTGAATCCTAGTTTGAATTTTAAGAAGAGGATTGAAAACGTTACACTTCCTTACCAGAAAAGGGTGGGTGGGTGGGTAAGAAGAAAATGGAAGCAGTCCTACTCTCACGTTTTGTTTTTCCCTAGTATACATAGCTACCAAAAATATTTGCTAGACTGACAACGACCATTTGGCTGAGACCCTGAAGGGCGGGATGGCTCTAATACCAATTGTAACTACCTCGGTGAATTACGCTCTTAGTTACAGGCCTGGATGAGCGGAAATGGTTAAAATAGTACGGTGGGGCCAAATGCCACTCACAGGTAGACCTTTCGGCCGTCCTAACCATTTCCAAAACATCGGGACAAGAACGAGCGGCGTAATCGGCAGGCGAAGGGATCAACTACATACACAAATGAGTATGTATGCAAGCCACCATACAACAGTCCTCAGAGCCATTCCATCTAAAAGAAATAGAAATATTGCAACGCCATACAACAAGATCCAAATATCCTAGATAGACATAATAGTTTAGGATATCTCCTCATACATCAAACATCAGAGTATCAGGCGGAAGCGGAAAACAAGATCCGAGTACGGATAAGAAGCAAATCGGCATAAGATGCCCCATAAATAAACACATCCCGCCCACAGATCGCACGGATCCCCGTTCCCGGAATCTCTACACCGAGTGATCGTTGCCAACATCGTCTGTCTCCTCCACCCAGTATCCATCTTGCGAGTATACCTGTCCATCTGAACCAAACAATTTATCGTGTGAGACCCTAGGGGTACTCAGCAAGTCTTTATGCCTCTAAAGGGGACACAACCTGGGGTGACGCAATTGCAGCAAAAGATAATACCTAACGATTCTAGGAATACTCGCTAACCATCCGCCTAACCAAAGATAGACATATGTCCGTGAATTAATAACAACAGTTATAACAGTAATGTTAACAGATCCATCCTCCTCCTCGCTTACCAACGAGGAAGCGGACGAACAGCCCCCCATCCGTTGGCAGTTTTATTGTCCATTCCATGAGTGTTGCACTATTTACTAGTCAGGTACTTAGTCAAATTAAAAGCAGTACTTTAGTTATACTTGTCTATGATCGAGAAACTGTGCTCCAAGTCGTCCATAACCGCGGACACGGCTTTCAGAAAGATTTACCCTGCAGGGGTGCACAAATAGCAACACACACTCGATCAACCTCGGAAAAACCAAATCAAAACCCAACGAGGCATTCACGACAAAGCGATCACAGGATTCAGAAATGTTTCAGGGGGCCACCCCACTAAGCTACCCGCAACGAAGTTGGCCGGCTCCGGAACGGACCCAGGGTTTGTGTGGACGGCTGTAAACGACTGGGAACCTGAAAGTGTGACTGGGCTTGTCGATACAGCGAAAACGTGTCACGATCCTAAACAGTACAGGTGCTCCACGCACAATCGTAAATAAAGCAGTAAAGCATGGCATAAGTACAGGATAGTAATAAAGCCCCAAACTACTTTGTGGCCCCAAGAAATAAGAATGAATCAAGCTCTGGCTCAGGGGGGTTCATAAGCCTCCCGGATGTGGATAGCGCGAATATTCAAGGAACAGGAATCAAGTACTCGGGGTCCTACGGGACACAAGTGAGCATGAAAAACCAAATAGCAGATATTGCTCACCGGTGCCACTTTCATTAGTTATCCCATTACTACTTAGGTTAAGTTGTTTAGGTACCTCGTTATCCATCAGACACTCACATACCCTACACATGCTGTTCTACGACCCGCATGGCTCAAACAACTCCTGTAGTAATGGCTCATGGGATGGAGGAACAAGCTTCAGTGGGGTTTAAAAGTAAAGGCTATGCAGTACTTGGGATTCAGTTTAATGCAATCGCGACTCAATGATGCAAATATAAGATAGAGGCAATAGGTACTATATGTATGCAAGCATGTGGTAGTGCTTGCCTGGCAGCTCAGTTGAAGCGAGGGATGGATCTGGGTAGTGCTCCTGGGTTTCTTGATATATCCCCTGCTCAGCGTCTATTCAAAGAAGAACCAAACAAACAAGGGCCAACATAAATAGAGTGCACAAGCATATGAATTAAAATGCGACAAGCAACCAATCATGCCATGATGAATGATGCACAATTTGCATGGCAATAAAGTAGCATGGCATGGGTGAGATGTGGAATACAAGAATAAAGCATTTTATGGAGTTTTAGTCACCTTTTATCCTCAAATAAGTTGCTGTATACTTTATATTTATATGATGCATGCTGCAGATCAGAACATGGAATGCATAAACAGAAAGGTCTCGTCGAGCTGATCATTTTAGACATATTATTTGTCAAATTCGGAGTTATAAAACCAAAGTTATTAATTAATCAAAGAAAAGGGCATTTTATTGTAATTTTAATCAACTCGAAATTTAAAGTGTTCAAAATATATTTTGAAGGGCATATTTGAAATCCTCACAATTTTCTGATTTCAAAACATATATTACATGTGTAATTTGGACCCATATCTTAAAAGATATTTGAAACCAGATTTGAATTTGAATTTTAAAACAAATTTGAAAAGTTTAAATTAAAACAGAAAAACAGAAACCTTTTGTCACTCAGCCCAGACCTAGCCACAGACAGTGACAAGTGGGACCAGGCTGACCTGGCGGGAAAACGACGTAGAGAGACCTTTTCTCACCGCGAGCTGAGCTAGCCCATGCGGCTGACAGGTGGGGCCGGTGGGGCTGAGGGTCCACGGCGCGCGCGGCCAGCCGGTAGGCGACACGTGGTGGATCCGGGGGAGTGCGGGCTGAGGCAGTGGAACCTGGGGGGCTTAACTGCAAAACGGACGGAGAGGCTGACGGTGGGGCTCAGTGGTACCGCGGGTTAAGGAAAAACAAAAAGGGGGGGCGAATTGAAAAGTTCCACAGAGCCCTGTAGATCTTCCCTGCACCTGCGGACGGATCGGTGCTTGACCGACGCGGGGCGCGGCACGGGAGTTCGAAGCCGCGACGCGGGGCGCACGCGCTAAGGGGAGGAACCAGCGCGGTAGGCTAACGGATGGTGACAGAGGGGCGGCGGGCGGCTGGTTAAGGTTCTACGCGACGCGGGAGCGAGCCAACGCAGTGGCCGACGACGCGCGCAGAGTGTTCGATGAAACAAACGACGAAGCTAGACGGCGACAGCGAGAGTGGGGATGTCAGCGAGGAATAGGGGCTCACCGAGGAGAGGGTGGTGGTGTCAGATCAGCTTGGGGAGCAGCAGGGCGTCGACGAGGCAGGCGAACGGCGGGCTAGGGTTTCGTCGGGGCGTCTCGGTACTGTGGAGGAAGTGGAGCTCCTCCTTCGCGTCGGTGTGTCCAGGGCGAAGCAGAGAGATCTCCTCGGTTTTCCAGGCCACCTCCTCGACGCGCTCGCCGGCCGGAGCGACGAGGAGCAGGGGTAGACATCGGTGTCTGGCAGCGAGATCTGGCGATGGTGAAGAGAGAGGGGAGGTGCGGCAGGGCTTGGGGTGGATCTGGGCGATGTAGAGGAGCCGTGGGGAAGGAGGAAACAAGAGGGAGAGAGGCGAGGCAGCCGTGGCAGGGGGTAGATAAGGTGGCCTCGGTGCCTCCTTTTTCCTCCTCCGAACGTGCTGGCTCGGGCTGGGGTAGCTAGGGCGTGCAGAGGGGCTGCAGGTGGCCCAGGTAGGGACGGTGTGGAGCAGCAGCTGGGGCCAGCATGGCGGTAGAAGAAGAGAAAGGGGAGGGTAGCTCGGGCTAGGGTAGGGTAGCCTCGGGTTAGGGTTTTTGTTTAGGGTTAGAGAGAGGGGTGGCTGGGGTGTGGGCCAGGGAGAGGGTGGCCAGGTGGTCAACAAGGTAGGGAGAGAGATAGAGAGAGGGTTGTGGTGGAGTGTTTTTGACAAGATCAAGCAAGATCAAGCAAAGATCAAACAAGATCTAGCAAAAGGAGTAGAAGAGAGAAAAAGGTGGTGAGGGGTGTTGGTATGCATGATCAAGTGAGAGAAAAGGATGGACAAGGTGATGATCTTACAAGCTCATGCATGGCACTACTCAAGTGAGGTTGTTGAGGTAGAGGCACAAGACAAGAAAGCAAAGCAAGGTAGAAAGGATTGAGAGAAAGAGAGAGATGAGAAGATGATCCACTCAAAAATCAAATAAAACCAAAGGAGGACAAAAGATGGTGATGGTTGCATGGCCCATGCAAATATTTAATGCCATGTGTTAATCTTGTGAAAACAAAATAAAATCTCATGGCATTTATTTATGTGCATCCTCAAAAGATGGAGTAAGGGCCAAGCTAAGGATTGAAGGAATGTTCCATGTGGAGTGAATGGAGATGACCATATTTGAATATATTTTGGACATGCTAGTGTGTATATTCCACTATGTGCATATTATCCTCAAAATATTCCAACATGAACAACCTTCCCATATCATTCCATATGGAAGCAGGTAGAATGGAAAAGGGTCCATTCCAAACAACATGAGCTATAGATAGACCCAAATAAAATGCAATGCTCACATATGGTGGAATGGTGGAATGATGGGGTGGTGACAAGAAAGGTGGTGGAGTCAAAAAGAGATGCCCCCAACTCAACTTGGGCATTAAACATTTAGCAAGAACCAAACACAATATATCAAGAGGCAAATACAATTAATAATGCATATGAGATAAGAACCAAAGAAAGAGGGTTTTATATGATGCTCAAATGCAAGGTGGCATGATGACATGAGCATGATATAATTATGATGCAACAATATATATAGGAAGTAGCCATTATCTTACTAGACCAAGTAGCATTACAATTGTTAGACAATTGGGATGCTACAACTCACAAGATTTTATGGTTGAATTTTGAAAAATGTTTGAATATAGAAAAGCTTCTGCCTTGTTATTTTTACCATGGGTAATCTACAAATCCAATTGGTTTGAATCCAATGGGCTTGGATTAAGCATTCCAGTACCTTTCTAAAAAAATTGGTTTCCTGCATTTTGGTTCAGTGAATCGAGCCGGGTTGATTTTTGAATCTAGATACAGAACTGAGTTTGAAACTAAAAGAATAAACCTATATTTGAATTACTAGGTCACGCGGGAGGTTTACTGGGCCGGCCCACTATGCACAGCGCGCGCGGGCTGGTTAAGTGGCTGTACCCACTCGTCAGTGAGACAGAGGGGTGCGAAGCGGTATGGGTGGATGTGGACCGCACAATCAAGGTCTAATCCTATGTCTGCGGTTCATCGTCCACGTCGGGCAACACCGGCGAGACAGAACCCTAGCATGGCCAGTGGGGGTCGTGGGAGGCTCACCGGGGCACAGGCGATGGTCGGTGACGGGGGCGTACGATGAAGTCGACGACGACGATCCTCCTGGTACCAACAGCTCCTCCTAGGGCGGCTCCAATTAACGGCGCCCTTCTCCTCCAGCAGCGGCAGACTCCGGCCAAATTCCGGCGATGCGCTGCTAGCCTTGCTCCGGGAGGAAGGTGGGGTGCTTCTGAGAGAGAGGGGAGTGAGATGGTGTGAGGAATTCGTGCTGGGGTGGCCTCTATTTATATTGCTTGAAGGGGACCGACAGGCGCGGGCTGAGCTCGAGGCTTGGACAAGGGGTGGCGGTGGACGGCGGAGAGTGTCCCAGACATGCTTGCTAGGCTTGGTGCTTCTCCTAGATTGCTATCGACATGGGGGTGGCAAGTTAGGCTCGGCATGGTCACCATTGATGGCTATGGCATGCTCACAGCGGTGCTAAAGCTTGTTAATTGAGCTAGATCATCTACTGAGAGTGTAGTGTGAGCTATGGAGGGAACAAGTTAGGCCAAATTTACTGCTCACAATAGTGTTTGTGGTTTGTTTGTTTGGTGCCAGCATGGTGTTTGATGAAATGGCCGCAAGAGATTCAAATTTGAATATTTTAATCAAACTTTGTGGGTGTGCTAGTTACATACTAGGGAGTCTCTGGATAGTGGGATTGGTCAAGTGGAATTTGTTTGGTTGGTTTTTGACAAAGGGGTGATCTTCACATATGAATCAGATTCAATTTTGAAATGTGATTTGAATCAAGTTGCCAAAGGTTTCTGCAAGTTTGAAAGGTGGGCTTTGATTCACTTTTACTTGGTCTTGCAGGGGGTGAAAAGAAATGGAAAAGTTTCTGTTGGAAATCTTGGACTAGAAACACTCAAAGTGGCCTAGTGAGAAAGATTGGCAAAAATGACCATTTGCTTTATTTGTTTTGTTTTTGATTTTCTCTTGATTTGTTTCTGCTTGGAAATGTTTTAGATGATGTTGTTTTCACCTTTAAACCATTCCTTGATATTTAGATCAATCTCACAAGTCCATTAATTCATTTATACAATCATCACATACACACATGGATTCATAATGATTTGAATTAACAAAAGTTTTTGTTAACCCTAATTTTGGTGATTGGAATTTGATAATCATTGTTCAACATTTTTGGGATGTTACAAACCTTCCCTCCTTAAACAAAATCTCATGCCGAGATTTGAGAAAGAAGAAATAATAAAACTAGGATTTAAAAAGATCGGGAAACTCCGTCTTGATGTGATCTTCTCGCTCCTAGGTAGCTTCTTCTTTAGTGTGGTTACTCCACTGAATCTTGAGAAACTTGATGATTCTGGTCCTGGTGGTCCTGAAAGCTTCCTCCAAGATACGGATGGGTACTCCGGGATATGTCAGGTCATCGTTGATCTCTATGGTGCGGTGCTCAATATTCTTGAAAACTTCAGTCTTCTCCGGAACTTCAAGGCATTTGCGAAGCAACGATATATGGAACACATTGTGTACTGCTGCCATCTCCTCTGGCAGTTCCAATTGATATGATACTTCTCCTCGACGATTCAGAATCTTGAAAGGCCTGATATATCTAGGGGCTAACTTTCCTTTGAGCTGGAAATGTTGCATTCCCTTTAAAGGCGACACTTTGAGGTACACAAAATCTCCGATATTGAAAGAGAGGTCTCAACATCTCTTGTCGGCATAACTCTTCTGTCTTGACTAGGCGGTCTTGAGATGTTCAGGGATCTTGTGAACCTTCTCTTCTGCTTCTCGTAGGATGTCAGGTCCGAAAGTCTGACTCTCTCCTACTTCCGACCAATTCAAGGGGTACGACACTTCCTTCCATAGATTAATTCAAATGGGGCCATTTGCAAACTAGCTTGATAATTGTTGTTGTACAAAAATTCTGCGAAAGACAGACAATCTTCCCATTTAGATCCATACTCTAGCACACATGCTGTCAACATATCTTCGAGTATTTGATTTACTCGCTTCGTTTGTCCATTGGTTTGAGGGTGATACGCTGTGCTGAAATCTAGTCGGGTTCCTAAACCTTCTTGGACTTTGTTCCAAAATCTCGAGGTAAACTGAGTTCCTTGATCTGATACAATGTTCTTGGGGACTCCGTGCAAACTTACGATTCTAGCGATGTATAACTCTGATAGCTTCGAACTCTGGTAGGTGGTCTTGACTGGTAAGAAATGGGCTACCTTGGACAATCTGTAAACTATGACCCAAATAGAGTCATTTCCCCTACTAGATGTAGGCAAACCGGTGATAAAGTCCATTCCAACTGAATCCCATTTCCATTCTGGAATCTGAAGTGGTTGCAACAGTCCTGCGGGTCTTTGATGTCCCACCTTGACTCTTTGATGTCCCACCTTGACATTCACTATCACACTTGGCGGTATAGATTCCGATTTCTCTCTTCATCTTATGCCACCAAAATTGCTCCTTCAAATCCTGATACATCTTCGTTCCTCCGGGGTGGATAGAATAAAGAGCATCATGGGCCTCTTTCAAAATAACTTATTTCAACTCTGAATTTGCTGGTACACAGAGCCATCCTTTGTACTACAAAACTCCTTCTTCATCCTCGGTGAATCCGGGTACCCTGCCCGTACCGATACGACGTTTGATGCCGTCGATACTAGCATTTCCTTTCCGAGCCTCCTTGATCCGACTGATCAAAGTGGGTTGAAGTTTTATGCTAGCCAAAAATCCTTCACTTAATAATTCCATTCTAAAATCTTCCATCTCCCTGTGCAAACTTGGTTGCTCCTTCAGAATCATGGAGTTCAAGCAGCATGAAAATCTGCTAAGGGCATCTGCTACCACATTGGCTTTACCGGGGTGATAGTGAATGTCCAGATCATAGTCCTTGATTAGCTCTATCCATATTCTCTGCCTCATATTCAGCTCCTTCTGAGTGAATATATACTTCAGGCTCTTGTGATCCGAATAAATCTCACAATGGTTTCCCATAAGATAATGCCTCCATGTCTTGAGGGCTAGAACTACGGCTGCTAGTTCAAGGTCATGGGTAGGATAATTCTGTTCATGCTGTTTCAGTTGTCGGGACAGATACGATATAAATTTTCCTTCTTGCATCAACACACATCCGAGACCGATCTTGGATGCGTCACAATACACATCAAATGGCTTTGTAATATCCGGCATGATCAAGATTGGGGCTAAAATCAATCTCCTCTTGAGTTCTTGAAATCTCGCTTCACATTTGTCTATCCATTCAAACTTCTTGTCCATCTTCAACAATTGGGTCATGGGTCTTGCGATACTCGAGAATCCGAGAAATGCACGAACTTGGGTTTGAGTGGTTGGGGCTTGCCAATCTTCAACATCCTTCACCTTTGCAGGGTCAACAGAAATTCCTTCGGCTGATACGATATGTCCGAGGAATCCTACCTCCTGTAACCAGAATTCACATTTGCTAAACTTGGCATACAACTGATGCTCCCTAAGGGTTCCAAGGATGGTCCTTAGGTGTAGCTCATGTTCTTCTTCTGATTTGGAATAGATCAGAATGTCATCGATGAAAACAATGACAAACTTATCCAGGAAGTCCATAAAAATCTTATTCATGAGGTTCATGAAATAAGCGGGGGCATTGGTTAATCTAGAAGACATGACAGTATACTCATATAATCCATATCTGGTGGTAAAGGCAGTCTTTGGAATATACTCTGCACGAATCTTGAGTTGGTGATAGCCAGTTCTAAGATCAATCTTAGAAAACACTTTGGCACCAGTCAAATGGTCAAACAAGTCTTCTATCTTTGGCAGCGGGTACTTGTTCTTGATGGTGACATCATTCAACTTCCGATAATCCGTACATAAACGGTTACCTCCATCCTTCTTGTCCACAAACAAAACAGGTGATCTCCATGGCGACGAACTTGGTTGGATCAGTCCTAACTCCAGCATAGCATCCAGTTGTTTCTTCAGCTCCACTAGTTCAGATGGGTTCATACTATATGGTCTCTGGTCTATGGGTCCGGTTCTAGGGATTAGTTCAATGATATACTCGATATCCCAATCTGGGGGCATACCGGGCAAAACATCTGGAAATAAATCGGGGTATTCACAGACTATCTGGACTTGGTCAATGGTTGGCTGGGCTATACTCTTTTTGCATTTGAATTGACAGGGCAAGGTTTCAGATACATGCTCTACTGATATTCCGGATGTACTGGTCATGGTTATGGATTTCTTGGCACAGTCGATTAATCCTTTATGTTTGGACATCCAATCTATTTCTAGTACTACTTCCAAACCTTTAGTTCCGAGTACTATTAGATTAGCATAAAAATCTATGCCATGGATTCGGATAGGCACGGCCTTGCAAATTTTTATAGCTTTGGTGGTTGAACCAGGTATTTGAACTATCATAACATGCTTCAATTTGGTGGATTGAATCTTACTAGTGCATGCAAATTCTTCGGTAACAAACGAGTGCGATGATCCAGAATCAAACAACACTCTGGCAAGTACTGAGTTAACAGAAAACATACCCAGCACGACATCGGGCGCTTCTTGGGCTTCTTTATCATGCATGAGAAAGAGACGACCGTTACGATTGAGCGAATTCCCTGGGGCAAACCTCCTTTCGGGCTGAGCACGACGCTGCTGCTGAGCTGGGGCATTTGCATTGGGGGCTGCGGCAATCTTCTTAGGGCACTCATTGGAATAGTGACCCTTGGTTCCACATTCATAACAAGTCACTTGCGACTTGTCCTTTGCTGCAACAGGCACATCATTGCTTCTAGTTCTCAGGGCAGTGTTGATGTTGGTGGCGACATTGTTATTGTTGAACTTGGGTGGTGCACGGTTGAAATTGCTGGGGTTGCCGGGGTTGTTGTGGTTTCCTCCGGGCCTTGGGTTTCCACGGTTGGGATAGGTCAGACGGTTCATCGGGGGTCTGTTGGTTCTTAGGGCAAATCCTAGAGATGGGTGGGGCGATACTTCGGTCTATGGTGGTTCCTGGTTGATGTATTATTCTATGCTTGCGGTTCTCATTGGCTTGGTTGATCTTGCCTTCCATCTGAATGGCAGAGTCAACTAAGGCTTCAATATCAGCAAATGGGATATTGACCAACACTGTCTGCATCTCATCATGCAGACCATTCAGGAATCTCTCCTTCTTATTGGCTTCAGTGTCTATCTCATCAGGTGCATACCTAGCCAATGACAAAAATTTGTCACGGTACTCAACTACTATCATTCTCCCTTGCTTCAGTTCCCTGAATTCATCTCTCATCCTCTTGATCAAACCCGGTGGCACATGGGTTTTGCTGAACTTGACTTTGAACTCTTCCCAAGTCATCATCTGTCCTACAGTCATCGCGCGAACGCTGTTCCACCATGCTCTTGCGTCTCCGGCCAGGTAGTGGGTGGAAAACAGTACCTTCTCGTTGGTTTCCACTCCTGCAACTTCTAGGTTGTTTTCCATGGTTTGTAGCCAATCATCTGCATCTAGGGGCTCTTCAGACTTAGTGAAAATGGGTGGATTGGTGTTCTAGAAATTCTTGAGCTTGGATCCATGGTTGTCCTGATTTCCATGGCCTTGATTGTTGTTGGCCATCTGAGCTATCTGTTGAAGGGTAGTTAAGTTGGCTTGACGTTCGGCTCTTTCGGCTTTGCGGTCAGAAACCAACATTTGCAAGATTTGCAACATCGGGTCCGAGGATGAAGTGCTTCATCCGCGAGGCATCTGAAGATTGAGATAGATCATGAGAAAAGGGGGAAATTTCTAAGATTCAGGGTTTTTTGGAAATTTTTTGAAGTTTGACTCAGGTTTTTCTAGCAACTTGCTTTTCATTCATTCATTCATAGCACACGATACAAACACACACCACAACAAAGGAAAACCGATGGTTTTAAGAACCATTCTGTGAAACTACGATACAGTGGGACCGAATATAACTCACTAACACTAGTGCCCAAGTGCTACTACTCTTTGGAGTCAGTGTCCTCATCATCCTCATCATCATCGATGAAGGCAAAGTCATCCTCATCGGTGAAGAAGTCCATGGCCTGATCCTCCAAGAAGTCATAATCATCGCTGAGATAGGAGTAGGGGTCTCCACGAAGGTCTTCCCCTGCATTATCCCTCTCCTACAACTGCATGTCTCTCTCGTGGATGGTCTCCTCCCAAATCCGTGATCCGGTGGCGAAGACAGGAAATGATGCGCTCCTTCTTGTCGAACTGACAACGACGAGACTGGCGATCCTTCACTAGCATGGCAATGGTCTGATCCTTCTTGGCGGCGATGGCGTACTTGTGGTTGGCATAGGAGCGGGCATTGTCCAAATCCTTCTGACGGTCATACATCATGAAGTTGAGGTGGTCTAATTGACTCTTCAGCTCGTGGTGATACGGGGCCTCCAGTGGCTATCCCATAACATCACGCCTTGGGTAGAACTCAAAGCGGGTACCCTTGATTTGATTGATACTCTGCCCACATAGATCGGCAAGAGCTTCCTGCATGGCTCTGGCAAGTTCATCGAGCCAGTTGTTCTCTCTCAAGGTGAACTGAATTCCCTGTGAGGTGGGGGCTTCAATCATTCCTCAGAGGCTTGCAACAACTAGCCACTTCAAATCCTCACCTTCCTGATCATTGAGCCGAGCTCTGAAGAACTCGTGGTGCGGACGCTCCGGCATCTCTGACAGCTGGTCCAAGTCACGCTCAAAGATGAGGTCTCCTCCATTCCCCAACTGATAAAACTTTCTATACTTCACGTCCATCTATAAGAATATAGGATGAGTAAGTTAGTAGAGTGATCAAGTATGTCAAATTTTATGTAAGTTTGCAAGAATTTTTGAGGAACATGAATTTTCATGAAAGAGTCTAAGTGATAAGGATGAGATTAAGTTTTCATAAATACTCACTTCCCTGGTTTGGAAACTAAGTTTTTGATTCAAACGTCCATCTAAACTAGGGTCTCCTTGTAGGGATACGGGTAGGCTACACTAGCGCAAGTCAAAATTTTCAACTGCGTAAACCAGGATTACTGTTGTCATAGATCACGGGATTACCACTAGACGCGCAGTTGCGGAACTTGAACAAGCGCATCGAGGCATTGCAGACGATCTACGTCTCCTCCTTGTTCTCATCCCACGAGTAGCTCCCCTTGCGCGGCTCGTCGAAGCGCTACTCTGATGCAGCGCCTCCGAGGTATCCACACGTACAGGGTGGAAGCGTCAGACGCCGGACTGCTAGGTCCGCGCGTGCAACATAGGCGTGAGGAGTGGCGGCTGGGAGGAATGGTCTAACCCTGGTCAGCATGCCCCACCCTCTCTTATATAGGCGTCCCTAGTGGGCTTCTACATTAGCAGCCCATTAGTAGCCTAAGCCTGGTCTAATTCGTTTCCAATCCTCATTAGGCTTCCAGCTCCTTAAGTGCGTGACCCTATAGTTTCATATACGTATAGACATGACACGAATACACTTATTCTGTCAATAGTTGGTAGAGGACTCTAGCAAGACGTGCAAACTCCTAAATGCATACAAATATCATATCGGACGAACCATCACAATATTTAGTACATGTCTTTCCCTTTGCCTCATGATATTTGGTCTATATCCAAGATGACCTCCCTTTCTCGATACCGTGTTTCGGAATCCCTTTACTAGTTTAACTCTTAACCATATGTTGCACGACCATGCATTTCTGGATCCAATCACTCGAGGTGCCCAGAGATATCTCTCGCAAGGAGAGAGGGGAAAATCCCATCTTGATTGACCATGCCTTGCAGCATGCTTCAGGACAAACCCGAAAGCTACCTTATAACTACCCAGTTACGCAGTAGCGTCTGATAGCCCCAAAGTATGTCTATCCACATTTCAAGTACATGCGAAACTCTCAGGTCTAAGGAAAAAATGTACACGATGTCTAGAGAGAGAGCTGCAACTAACTGCCAGTCTCAAGGTGGGTCAGTCCAACCCCATGTTCATAACATGTGGCCACATCATTGGTTTGACATGTCCATGTCTATGACTTGCGAAACATAGTCATCAACCAATCGATGTGCTAGTCTAATATTCACATGTGTCCTCACATGAACTCCGACTAGGGACAACTATTAAATAACCATACAAGTAAAGAGTTTCACAAACAATTCACATAATTGCCAATCAATACAAGTTGCCTGATATGGATATTCAAAGAACATTACAATAACTCATGGATATATAAGAAATATAATCATCTCTATGATTGCCTCTAGGGCCTATTTCCTTCAGTCTCCCACTTGCACTAGAGTCAATCTAGATTGTATCTAATACCTATTGCTCTTGCGTGCGCCTCATGCGCAGGCTAAGGGAGTGGCTTTCTAAAAGGATCAGCAACATTTGAGTCCGTATGTATTTTGCATATCATGACACTACCATCCTCAACGAACTCACGAATCTGATGGTAACGCATGCGAATATGTTTGTTCTTCTGGTGCTGTCTAGGTTCCTTGGCTTGTGCAATAGCACCATTGTTGTCACAATAAACGTCGATGGGATTGGACGCGCCCTGAACCATACCAAGAGCAATCAGGAAATTCCTAATCCAAACAGCTTCCTTTGCATCCTCCGAGGCGGCAATATATTTAGCTTCTGTTAAATAGGAGGCCACCGTATCTTGCTTGGAACTTTTCCAACTCACAGCACCACCATTCATGAAAAACACATAACCAGATTGCGATCTGGAATCATCTGAGTCATTAAGGTAACTCGCATCTGTGTAACCCCTTACACTGAGTTCATCCTCACCTCCATAAACTAGGAACACATCCTTAGTCCTTCTCAAGTACTTAAGGATATTCTTTACCGCTGTCCAGTGACCTTCACCTGGATCAGGAAGGTCAACCAAGTTCCAAACTTGATTGTCTCCCATGGAATCTATCTCGAATCTCATGGCGATCAGCCATTTCTCAGAGTCTGGGTCCACCATCGCTTCTGCATAGGTCGCAGGCTCATCATTGTCCAACAATAATAATTCCCGCGTTTCGCGAAGCCTCGCCGATCTTCGTGGTTGTGGTGCTTATATTGCCATAGGTTCCTCAACTTGTTCTGCTACAATAGCATCACTCGTAGAAGCATCCCTGACTGGCTCATCTTGAACTTCTTCAAGTCGCACCGACCTTCCACTTGTTCCTTTTGTGAGAAACTCTTTCTCTAGGAAAACATCACTACAAGCGACAAACACTTTGCCCTCTTCTCGGTTGTATAAGTAATACCCTAAGGTTTCCCTCGGATATCCCACAAAAATGCACTTATCCGATTTGGGTGTTAGCTTGTCCGATTGAAGTCGCTTGACAAATGCATCACAACCCCAAATCTTTAGAAAAGACAAACTAGGATTCTTTCCAGTCCACATCTCATATGGTGTCTTAACTACGGATTTAGATGGTACCCTGTTAAGTGTGAAAGCTGCCGTTTCTAGAGCGTAACCCCAAAATGATAATGGTAAATCTGACTGGCTCATCATCGATCGAACCATGTCCAACAAAGTTCGATTGCGCCGTTCGGAGACCCTGTTTCTTTGAGGCGTTCCGGGCGGCGTGAGTTGTGGAACAATTCCGCAACTCTTAAGATGATTGCTAAATTCGTGACTCAAATATTCACCTCCTCGATCAGATCGCAAGGACTTTATTTTCTTGCCACGTTGATTCTCTACCTCATTCTAAAACTGCTTGAACTTTTCAAAAGTTTCAGACTTATGCTTCATCAAATATACATAACCATATCTACTAAAATCATCAGTGAAAGTAATGAAGTAGTGATATCCTCCTCTAGCTGTCGTGGTCATTGGTACACACACATCAGTATGTATGAGTTCCAACAAATCTATCGCTCTCTCCGGTAAACCCGAAAAAGGCGATTTGGTTATCTTTCCAAGTAAAGAAGCCTGACATGTCTCGTATGATTCAAAATCAAACGAAGTTAGAAGACCATCACCATGGAGCTTCTGCATGCGCTTTTCACTTATATGACCCAAACGACAATGCCATAAATAGGTAGGACTCAAATCATTTGGCCAAATCCTTTTAGCACTAACATTGTAAACAAATGCATCATCAAGATTTAAAATAAATAACCCATTCACAATGGGAGCATCAGCCATAAAAATACCATTCTTAGAGATTACACAACCGTTGTTTGCACTCGCGAATGAATAACCATCCCTCATCAAACATGAAGGTGATAAAATGTTTACTAGGAATGTAATAACAATTATTCAACTCCATAATAAATCCTAATGGAAGGTGAAGTTGCATGACGCTGACGAACAATGCAGCAACCCTTGCTTTATGTCCGACGCAAAAATCCACTTCGCCTTTCTGCACTTCTCTAGTCCTTATTAGCCCCTGCATCGAATTGCAAATATGAGCAACCAATCCAGTATCAAATACCCAAGAGTTAACATAGGAATCAGTGAGAAGAATGTCCACAACATTTACAACAAGCGTACCTGAGTGGGAAGTACTCTTACTTCCACTCTTCTTCAAAGAATCCTGGTACTTGCTGCAGTTTCTCTTCCAGTGGACATGTTTGTAACACCCTCAGAATCGGCCCTATGCAAGTTTCAGCGAATCCCGCCAAAACCCGCATAGAAACGATTCAAAGGTGCCCACCAGGCACTTTCGTGCGGGTGGAAAACGAAGTAATATCATTACACAATAGTCCACGATGGAACCCACAAAACAGATATATATACAACACGACTCCATGAGTCAAGAATACAAATATACAGTACAAAGATCCAATCACCTTGAAAACGATAGAGCGTCCGACTACGGACAAGATGCAAATGGGGCTAAGAGCCCTGAAGAATAACCAATGGCGTCCATAACCCTGCCCAGGCCAAGCCGGAAGGGTAACCCTGCTAATGACGTCGAAACCTGCTAAAACAAAAGGGGTGCCGACAAAGGGCAAAGGAAAAAGAGGAGCGTCAATACTGAGGCCAGTACACAGCGAGACTAGAATTCGGCGGTCCTCGCCTACATAGGTATGGTGGACTGAAGCGGCAGCGCAGCATGCACTAAACAACCTATAGAGACTCGATATAACTGTCGGCTATCAGAGAGGGATAAGAAAGACCTATCCGGAACCAACCTGCTTCTACCACCAAACATACCCATCCTGGTATTTCCCCCTCGAGACCAAACGAGGAAGTCAACCGAGGAACTCACACAGTTGGCAGTTTTATTTATTCAGTTATCGTTGCAGCAATACTTGTCAGGTATAGGTAGTCATCCTGATAGAATAAGCAGTGGGCAGTTTTAGTTAACCATTCCGTTGTAGTTGCAACACTTACTAGTCAGATACAATTAGCATGAGATATCCCAAACCCCAGCAGTTGTTGGTACTTTTATTTAGCCATTCCGTTGTAGTGAAGCTGATTACTAGTCATATCAGATACAGGTCAAATTATAACAGTAAACTTTAGTTATAGTTGTCTATGATCGAGAACTGTGCTCCAAGTCGTCCATAACCGCGGACACGGCTTTTCGAAAAGATTTAACCCTGCTGGGGTGCACCAAAGTATCCACACGCACTTTGACCCTTTTTGCCAGATCAGTTAACATACACCCATCGGTATGTCGGCGGGGCCTAAGTCATGACGTTTCCCGGACCCAAAGCAAGTACATGGGGGCCACCCCACTAAGCTACCCGCAACAAAGTCGGCCGGTCTCCGAGACGGACTCAGGGTTTGCGCCAATGGCGGTAAACGACTGGGAACCCGAAAGTGTGACTGGGCTTGTCGATACCGTGAAAACACTCCGCAATCCTAAACAGTACAGTGTGCAGTACCTCGCACAATTTAAATAAAGCGGTAAAGCATGGCATAAGTACAGAATAGTAATAAAGCCCCAAACTACTTTGTGGCCCCCGGTACAATACTTTGAAATCAGGTACTAATCGATGGGGGTGCCCACACACCCCACCTGTGGTTAGCGCGCTCGATCTCGGAACAGGTGTCAAGAACTCGGGGTCCTACGGGACACCAGTGAGCGGTCGGAAACCAAATATTGTCTATCACCCACCGGTGCCTCTGCATTTACCTACTTTCAATTTTAGTTATTAAACAGTCATTAAAGCCATGATCATCTCCAACATTAAACATGCGGCGATACTCCAACAACTGTGGTACTTGGCGACACGCAACAGCACTTGAGCAAGCGACTACGACGCGCAAGTCCAACTATCTACCAAACAACAGGTAATAGGATGTGTCCAAGGCAATATAAGGCTGCAAGGGATCTCACGGGCACGAAACTAGAGCATCGCAACACAGGTAGCAATAGATCAACAGGAGGGAATAAATACTATAAAAGTAAGATAGGTAGAAAAAGGGGGAGATGCTCGCCTGGAAAACATTGCCGAAGGTTCATCCGAAGATCGGGTCGACACTCACATCAACTCATCGGCCTAATCCGTGAAGAAGCAAAGCACTAGAAAAACACCGGATGGACTATTTAATACTACGACAAAAGATCGGGCATGATGCATGTATGATGTATGCCATGGCAAAGGTGCGATGCAATTAGGTCATATTAAACGGAACCGAGGCCCCGACAATTAATTAATAGGTTCATGTTGTTTAGATACCCCGCAATTTAAATGTTGTATTAACAAGACAAAACATGGCATCGGTTTGCTACACAAATTTAAATGGGACCAGTATAAGACTAGATTTGCCCGCATATGGATCCCATATTTAATTACGAGGTGAATCGGCATAATGCCCCCAACCCACATGATATGCATGCGAAACAGAACCTTTAATATGCAACAAGTTTTCTATATAGCATTTATAAAAATAAGGGCTCGGGAAAAGGTTCACACATGTGGGTCCGGAAGATCTTGGGTTCCGGGGGTCCGGGGTTCGACAGGGTTTGACGGGGATCGGCCTCAGCGGGAACGTTCTCGGACAACGGAGTAGATCTTGTCTCAAGCGAGGAGAAGAACTTGGTTGGCGTCGGGGCGCATCGGATCCGCCCTGGTTGGTGCCGATCTTGTCGTCACGAAGATCTTGTCGGGTCCGTGCCATCGAGTCGGTCTTGGCATCTGGCTGAAGTACTTGGCGTATCCGAGATGAAGCGCTTATCGTTCCATGTGGCGGTCTTGGCGTCTGAGCGACGATCTTGTCGCATCCGCGGTCGTCGGTCCCTGTCGTCGGTCTTGTCGTTACACCGTGGAGATCTGGTCGTCGGCGCACTCAGGGTTTCGGGGATCGGTCTTCGGTTCGAGGGATCGGAGATCTTGGTTAGGGTTCGGTCTTCATATCCGTGTAGGAGTGCTTGATGGTACGAGAGGGAGAACACGGGGTCGGCATCTTCATAGCCGGTGTCGTACTTGGGTCTATGGAGGAGAGCATGAAGCCGATGCCGGGGTTCTTAGGATCTTCGGGTCCCTCTTGTTGTACTGGTTCACGGTAGATCTTGAATAGCCATACCATCATCATCGCATCGGTGCACTATCCAGCAGTTCTTGAGTAGCCACTTATCACAAAAGGGTAAGTCTGCTACATCGCCATCTCTTTAGCATCACAGAGACAGAGTGCATCAAAAGGGCATCACCGGTCGGGATCTGCAAGAGGCAGGCAGGGGTCGTCGGTGCACGCGATGACAGACGACGGAGCGGCTCAGAGAGGGTCGTGGACGAGGCGGCCGGCTCGCTGACGGGCGGAGCAGGGGGAGGCTCGCTGGCGGGCGCGAAGCAGGGGCGGGCACGGCCGACGGGGACGGGCACTAGGCTCGGGGAAGGCGGAGGCAGCCGGCGGCGGTTGCAGAACTGCTCGGAGGAGGGCGCCAGCAAGGCGAAGGCGGTGGTTGGCGGCGGCGGAGCTCCGAGGAGGAAGAAGCGGGGCAGGGGCGGCTCGGGAGGAGACGGTCTTGGCCGCGGGCAGGGCGGCGGTGACGCGCGGCGGGGACCTCCTGGCGGCGGTGACGCGCGGCGGGGCTGGTGGCTCGAGGCCGGCCGGCGAGGCGGCGACGAAGGAGGCGGGGCTCGGTGCGGGGGAGGACCGGGTCGGCCGCGCGCGGGGGCGGACGGCCGGGGCGGGGAAGCGAGGGAGGCGGCGGGGCACGGAACCGTGGGGGGGGGGGGGACCTGCTCGAGGAGGAGGGCGGCAGTGAGCGTCAGTGGCGGCGGCCTCCGGCGGGAGCGGGAACGAGGGGAGGGGGTGAGGGAGGAGAGGAGCAGGGCGACGCGGGGGTAGGTGGGGGCGGGTTCGATCGGGGGGAGGCGGACCTGGGGAGGGGTGCCAGGGGAGGTGGGGATCTGGGCCGGTGGGGCCGGGGGAGCGTGCGGCCTGGCGCAGGCGCGTGGGTGGGGTGGGTTTGTCGGCGGGGTGGCGTGGGAGTTTCCAGGGAGACCAGGTGGCGGCGGGTGGGTCCGCAGGTGGGGCGTTGGGCGGGAGTTTGGGGGTGAGGTGGCGGGAGGAGGTGAGGTGGAGGGCTGGGAGTGGCTGGGATGATGTGGCCAGGGTCTGGGTAGAATAGAGCTAGGTAGGAAAAGGGTTTGGGTGGTTCAGGGGTAGGTAGGCTTTTATTTGGAGGTGGCCGGCTAGGCTTTCGGGCCCGGCTGGCTGCCTCCCAAAAATAATATAAATTTTTATTTAATTTAAAATAAACTTTTTTAAATAGTTTTTAGACAATAAAAGACCCGGAAAAGCCCGACGCTTTAATTTGAAATTGAGACGGGGAATATTTAGAAACCAAACTAGGCTTTTAGAAAATAGGTTTCGACAGACAAATGCATGATGACATGACGATGCTCAAATGCAATGTGGCATGATGACATGAGCATGCGGTCATGGCAATGCGGTGCACAAAAACAACGCGATTTTCTAGTAGTGGTTTTGCGGGGCGCCACAATGTTCATGATAAAAGAAGCACTCAGTGTCTTCTACAGGTCCAGCCTTTTGCTTGGGTGCAGGCTTAGGGATCGTATCCTTAGCCTTGCCCTTCTTCTTCTTCTTCTTCCAAGAAGTACCCTTTTTCTTGAAGCTAGGCTTGTTCTGCACAGCCATCATATGGCTATGCCCTGCACACTTCTTCATGCCACTTTCTGCTGTTTTTAGCATCCCGCATAACTCATTAAGGCCCTTCTCCACCCCATGCATATGGTAGTTCGAAATGAACTGCCCATAGCTGGATGGAAGAGACGCCAAAATGAAGTCAGTGGCCAACTCTTGGCCTAGTGGAAAACCAAACTTTTCCAAAGTCTGACTGTAACCAACCATTTTGATCACATGGGGGCCTACATCTGCTCCCTCTTCTAGCTTTCATTCGACAAAGGACTTGGAAACATTGTACCTCTCAGTCCTTGCCTGATCTTGGAACATGTCCTTAAGCGCCACGATCATATCGTACGCATCCTGATCCTCAAACTTCTTTTGGAGTTCAGGTTCCAGGCATGCAAGCATAAGATAGCTAACCTCAAGAGAATCATCACATGCTCTCTTGTAAGCATTCTTTAGGGAAGCAGATGCATTATCAGCAGGTTCATCGGGGATTGGGGTATCCAGAACCGTTTCCTTTTTATCAGACCTGAGAACAATTCTCAGGTTACGGACCCAGTCCGTATAGTTTGTTCCATTTAATTTATCTTTGTCAAGAATCGTACGCAAAGAAAAAGGTGATGCAGTGTTTGGTGCCATTGATCTACAACAGAAAACATGCAAAATACTAAGCCATGTAACCATGAAAGAGTAAAACATATTAAACAATTTAATAGCATATACTCCCACTTAAATCAATATCCCTCTATTGATACTAAGTGATTCAAGATCCACAATTAACAAGTCGACTAGTGAGCTTTAGCATCACTGCTAGAAGACAAGGTAAATCGGTAAGCAACACTTGCTAATCATATCACATATGACTCTTGTTGTTGGGTGACATCTCTATGTCAAAACTAGGAGCCCAACCTGTATGCCACAAGGTCCTTAACTGTTAAGATGACCTTGTCAAGCTCACCAACCCTTATGCGTGTAGGTATCCGATACAAACCCATCCAGCCAAGGAAAACCATGGCACCCTAATTTCATAGGCCCACCAAACGATTGTACAGGGCATAGGACGGTGCAAGGTTAGGTTGAGAGGGCATGGTTTAACTTAAACTTTGTGAGGGATCATTCTACTTCTATCATCTAAGCATGCATAGTAGTAAAACGTATAAGAATAACATTCACATAAATGTGACATAGTATGGCCCATTTTCTCATGGTGATCTCCATCGCCATAGAACATGTCCACCATGATGATCTCCATCTTCATGTTCCATGCGAGCCATCCTCCAAGTGATGAGTCCTCCAAGAACTAATACAATCTATTACTCCTAACAACTAGTAATCAAAATTACATAGTATTGGGATCATCACAAGTTGGCATGCAGGCCATTACAATAATTGACAACACATATGGCTCCAGCCGTGTTGCCCTACTCATTACACGCAGGTCATGATAAAATTCATACATGCATCACATATATATATGGGCCATACTGATCACATACATCCTGCAAAAACAAGTTATGCATAGAATCGCATTTCTACCGGATCATGTGACATCGCAGCACCTAGTTACCTTAACGAGATACAAAAGGGGGTACGAATAAGGGGGCGGGTCTAGGGGGTCTCCCCCTGCGGGGTTCGAAGGGGCAGCCCCTCGCGGTATCTTTAAGGATTTTGACCGAATCTACACAATTTTCTTTAAGGATTTTGATTGGCAAATCAAATTTACCATAAATCGAATCTTGTTCCGATTCAATCAAACTCCTTTGATCACGGTACATCGATTTTAGATCTAAGTTCCAATTCGATCAATCATATTGATCTTCACGTGATTCAACAGGATTTATGTGTCACTGTCTACCCCGATGGCGGAAGTCGACCGGTAGGGGTAAGTCGTTCGACGACCTCAGAATCACGATCACAGAAAGCAAGATCATAGATCAATCCCGAATCACCACAATACAAATGATCACATCATTCATATCAATCTGCATATCACCATATGCAACCATCCTGAACCTATAACTGAACAGCATCGGCTCTGATACCACTGTAGGGATACGGGTAGGCTACACTAGCGCAAATCAAATTTTTCTACCGCGTAAACCAGGATTACTGTTGTCATAGATCACGGTATTACCACTAGACGCGCAATTGCGGAACTTTAACAAGCGCGTCCAGGCAGTGCAGACGATCTATGTCTCCTCCTTCTTCTCGTCCCACGAGCAGCTCCCCTTGCGCGGTTCGTCCAAGCGCTACTCTAATGCAGCGCCTCCGAGGTATCCACACGTACAGGGTGGAAGCGTCAGACACCGGACTGCTAGGTCCGCGCGTGCAACATAGGCGTGAGGAGTGGCGGCTGGGAGGAATGGTCTAACCCTGGTCAGCATGCCTCACCCTCTCTTATATAGGCGTCCCTAGTGGGCTTCTACATTAGCAGCCCATTAGTAGCCTAAGCCTGGTCTAATTCGGATCCAATCCTCATTAGGCTTCCAGCCCCTTAAGTGTGTGACCCTATAGGTTCATATACGTATAGACATGACATGAATACACCTATTCTATCATTAGTTGGTAGCAACCTCTAGCAAGACGTGTCAACTCCTAAACGCATACAAAGATCATATCGGACGAACCATCACAAGGTTTAGTACATGTCTTTCCCTTTGCCTCACGATATTTGGTCTAGCTCCAAGCTGACCTCCCTTTCTCGATACTGTGATTCGGAATCCCTTTACTAGGTTAACTCTTAACCATATGTAGCATGGCCATGCATTTCTGGATCCAATCACTCGAGGGGCCCAGAGATATCTCTCTCAAGAAGAGAGGGGCAAATCCCATCTTGATTGACCTTGCCTTGCAGCATGCTTCAGGACAAACCCGAAAGCTACCTTTATAACTACCCAGTTACGGAGTAGTGTCTAATATCCCCAAAGTATGTCGATCCACATCTCAAGTACATGCGACAATCTCAGGTCTAAGGACAAAACGTACACAATGTGTAGAGAGAGAGAGCTGCAACTAATTGCCAGTCTCAAGTTGGGTCAGTCCAACCCCATGTTCATAACATGTCTCCACATCATTGGTTTGACATCTCCATGTCTATGACTTGCGAAACATAGTCATCAACCAATCGATGTGCTAGTCTAATATTCACATGTGTCCTCACATGAACTCCGACTAGGTACAACTATTAAATAACCATACAAGTAAAGAGTTTCACAGACAATTCACATAATTGCCAATCAATACAAGTTTCCTGATATGGATATTCAGAACATTAGAATAACTCATGGATATGTAAGAAATATAATCATCTCTATGATTGCCTCTAGGGCATATTTCCTTCACTCCTATGGTCAGGATGGCTCTGATACCAACTTGTCAACACCCGGATTTTGAATCCCAGATGCATGTTATACCATACATCGCAATCCTAGGATTACCATTTTTGTGAGACATAACAGATTGGATATCACAGTACATCATCCATTACAAACCATACATAAGGTCTTACACAAATAAGGATCTCATGATCCAGTCTTAATACAATTCAAGCAGCGGAATAACATAATAATAATGGTAGCGTAGGTGAAGCTCCATCTTCATGGTCATAGGCAATGCTGATGATGGGAGATGATCCTAGTTGTCATAACCTTCGTGCTGTCCATCCTCCTGATAGTCCTCTTCATAGTCTGGCCACGGGAATAGCTAGTGACAAAGCCATGAGTACTCTTTAAGTACTCGCAAAGTAATACTAACAGGTAAAGTGGTTTTGAGTAGGAATTGCTAGGCTCTAGGTTGTTTTGAAAAAAGCCAGATTTATCTCTACTGAGTTCAGAAGCAAATAAAGCTAGTTGAAAGTTTTATATCACTTAAGTGGGAACTTGAATTTCATATCACAACTCTGTTGTGGTCAAGTCAAAGTCATAAATGATTTCATAAGTCATTTTGAAAACATCTGACGACAGCACAATATGGCCACTCCAACTGTCCATAACCGCGGACGCGACTATTCGAATAGTTTGACACTCTGTAGAGGTGGTACACTTTCACCACAACATTCGATACATCCATCAGGAACAATCCTGAATTCAGCATACTCAGTATGCGGATAATCAATCCTAACCTTTCAATTACACACCCTAGTATAGGCACCTCTCCTGTGAGTTTGGCCTCCCAACCATGACCAACTGTCTTCTTGGGAACTGCACAGGTGGACAATCTTCACAAGGTAGCCTCCGCTCAAACCTTGGCCGCAAGGGAACCCATAAATTTCCAGTCAAGCCCTACCCAAATTTCGGGTATTGTGGTTATACGGTAAAATTGGAATGGTATCTCATCCAGACAACCATCAGTTTTGTAAAGGGCTAAGGCTCATGCCTTAACATTTTCATCATCAAAAGCATCTGGTGTTCAAGAACACATGTCAAAACATTTCAGTAGAATTCCTCCTCATTCTAAGGTTTTCATAACCATTTTCACCAAGTATTCCCATCTAAAGTTGATCAAGTTTTATGCTTAGCACTAGCAACTACAGGTGGCGGTAAACACTAATGAGGGGTGGTAAACAAGTGTATCTTATCTAAGTTCAATCTCATGCCTCTGGAGGACATCAATATTTATCTAACTTAGGTCAAGTTTTATGCTCTTTATGCTACCTTCATATATCTCTCTAAAGTCTACCAATTATCAAGTAATCTTAACTAGAAAGCTTTGATAAAGAAATAAAATAACTAAGCTTGCAAATAAAACTAGGATTGGGTATGATCAAATGTATCTAACCAAGCATGCTTAATGCATTGCATAGGTTATCTAACTTTCATAGTTGCAAGTGTTAGCTTGCTTAGATAGTAGCTTGCCTTGTGCAGAGCAGTGGTTGAAGTTCTCCTCGGCTTCTTCCTCATAGTATCCTCCTTCCTCCTCGTATCCTTGGTCGGTACTAGCATCTATAAATAAATACGAGGTACACAATCACCAAACAATTCTTACCTACTCTATTTAGCACACAAAGGTTTTCACTAGATGATATAGGATCATCACAAGCATTACAACCATTAATGAAAAGTTTTAATTATTTTATTTTAGAAAAGTAATTTCTACTCATTGAAAAACTACTTAAGATTTAATATTCTCCAACTAAAATATGGGATCATGTGGACACATGTCATCACCACATATTTCAATACATGGGAATGTGATTTAAAGTGGTGTCACAATTTAATAAGGTTTAACCTTTTTGTTTTAATTACATAAAGTGACTAGAAATGCCTATGTGGCATTCTTTTATTACATGATTATTATTTATGCAAGTAACCCTATATATTTTTATAAATTCTGAAAGATATGGTTAAATGTGATTTTTGAGAGTTGGAATTAACTCAAAAGCTTTTATGGTTGAATTTTGAAAAATGTTTGAATGCAGAAAAGCTTTTGCCTTGTTATTTTTACCATGGGTGATCTACAAATCCAATTGGTTTGAATCCAACTGGCTTGGATTAAGCATTCTAGTACCGTTATAACAAAATTGGTTTCATGCATTTTGGTTCCGTGAATCGAGCTGGGTTCATTTTTGAATCTATATATAGAACTGAGTTTGAAACTAAAAGAATAAACCTAGATTTGAATTACTGGGTTGCGTGGGAGCTTAAATGGGCCGGCCCACTATGCACATCACGCACGGGCTGGTTATGTGGCTGTCCCTACTCGTTAGTGAGACTGAGGGGTGCGAATCGGTATGGGTGGATGTGGACCGCATGATCAAGTTCTAATCCTACAACTGCGGTTCATCGTCCACGTTGGGCAACACCGGCGAGACATAACCCTAGCATGGACAGTGGGGGTCGTGGGAGGCTCACCGGGGCTTAGGCGATGGTCGGCGACGGGGGCGAACGACGAAGTCGACGATGACGATCCTCCTGGTACTGAGAGCTCCTCCTGGGGCAGATCCAATCAACGACGCCCTTCTCCTCTAGCAGCGGCAGACTCCGGCCAAATTTTGGCGATGCGCTGCTCGCCTTGCTCCGGGAGTGAGGTGGCGTGCTTTTGAGAGAGAGGGGAGTGAGATTGTGTGAGGAATTCGTCCTGGGGTGGCCTCTATTTATACTGCCTGAAGGGGACCGACGGGCGCGGGATGAGCTCGAGGCTTGGACAAGGGGTGGCGATGGATGGTGGAGAGTGTCTCAGACATGCTTGCTAGGCTTGGTGCTTCTCCTAGCTTGATGTCAACATGGGGGTGGCAAGTTAAGCTCGGCATGGTCACCATTGATGACTATGGCATGCTCACAGTGGTGCTAAAGCTTGTTAATTGAGCTAGATCATCTACTGAGAGTGTAGTGTGAGCAATAGAGGGAATAAGTTAGGCCAAATTTACTGCTCACAATAGTGTTTGTGATTTGTTTGTTTGGTGCCAGCAAGGTGTTTGATGAAATGGCCGCAAGAGATTCAAATTTGAATATTTGAATCAAACTGTGTGGGTGTGCTAGTTACATACTAGGGAGTCTCTGGTTAGTGGGATTGGTCAAGTGGATTTGGTTTGGTTGGTTTTTGACAAAGGGGTGATCCTCACATATGAATCAGATTCAATTCTGAAATGTGATTTGAATCAAGTTGCCAAAGGTTTCTGCAAGTTTGAAAGGTGGGCTTTTATTCACTTTTACTTGGTCTTGCAAGGGGTGAAAAGAAATGGAAAAGTTTCTGTTTGAAATCTTGGACTAGAAACACTCAAAGTGGCCTAGTGAGCAAGATTGGCAAAAATGACCATTTACTTTATTTGTTTTGTTTTTGATTTTCTCTTGATTTGTTTCTGCTTGGAGATGTTTTAGATGATGTTGTTTTCACCTTTAAATAATTCCTTTCTATTTATATCAATCTCACAAGTCCATTCATTCATTTATACAATCATAACATACACACATGCATTCATAATGATTTGAATTAACAAAAGTTTTTGTTAACCCTAATTTTGGTGATTGGAATTTGATAATCATTGTTGAACATTTTTGGGATGTTACAGTGTGGTGAACACGCTGTCGGATGCAGGTAGCGGCTTGGCGAAAGTGACAATCTCTCTGGGAAACTACTCTAGGATGGTGGCAATGTAGATGGAGAGGTCACCAAAGTGCAGAACGGTGCCACCTGCCGGTAACATGGTTCCGGCAAAGCACGAAGTATTGTCGATGATGTAATCGAACTCGCTGAGCACAAGGCCAGAAGCCACATGCTCACCAGAAGAAGTGCGGGGTCTTGTAAGGAACGTGACTCTGGTCGCAGCCATCTTCCCCACGGTGGGCACCACCTGTCGTTGTAAGTGTGACGACAGTACCTATGAAGGTATGATAGAGGGTGGGAGCAAGAAAGACAACTAGTGATTGCATCCATAGGCGGGATTAGGCACAAGAATGTGTTACACTCGAAGTACCCAGGTTTGGAGTCCTCTGTGAGAGGCAAAACTCGTACTCATACTCGACATGACTATCCGGTATGAACACAAGGGTTACAATTGTGCTCCTCGAGCTCTATGAATCTAGGAAACTAATAGAGTCTAAACCTCTCCCTGGAGGTCGCGTTACCCCTTACAACAGTAACAGGTATGGCCACCCGACGGGTCCCACAGGAGGACCCCAGCCAGCTGCTCATCTACGACATCTACAATGGTATTTGCAAAGTCATTAATCTTATGTTCATAATATGAGTTCCTATTTAGTTAAACTAAAATACCATAAATCCCACTTAAATGAACATCCCTCAACATTTGTTCAGTGATTACATGACCCTCATTCATTATACCATCCCTGATCTTCATGGCCTTTGGTATAGCTGAAAGGGTAGACAACATAGTGTCGAGCACATCATCTTGTGACTCATGCTTAACATTTCAATATTCTGTGTTCTGAGGCCATGTTTGTACATGCTTGGATCTCCAACTATAACCCTAGTGTATTGCAGTGCATACATGGCTTACATCCATCATATGTGAACGTCGACATGTCTAGCACCCGATCGTTATGGCCTGCTTCATAAAGATGGACTTCCTTGGTGGTGCACACTAATGGGAGAACATGAACGTTGGAATTATGTTTGAGGGATCATCTCATAATTCTACCATCGAAAGTCTAGTACTAGAAAATCAAGATGCATAAAAAATTAAAATCAAATGTGGAATAATTTATGTGATATCGTATGGTCGTTGCTTCTTGATCTCCATCGAGTGTGCCGACATTGCACCAGGTTCACCGTGCCACCTTTACTTTGGTTGTTCATCCCATAAACACTTACCTAGACCATACATATCACAAACCCTAGAAAAATAAATTTAGACACCTCTACTTTATATTTTCATGTTTTACGTGGTTGTTTGGGCTTTCGCGCATAAACCGTTTCTTACCTAACATCAACCACAACATGGATTAACTTTCTGCTGCTTTAAATCCCTTTTCAGGGTCGTCCTTTGTAAATGCCATATCAGCTAGTGTTGGAGAGACAGGCCCATGCCATCCACTTATATGGTACAAGCCATATGTTAGTCGTGGAACCAATGTCGCGTAAGGTTATAGGTAAGGTAGGTCCAGGCCACTTCATCCAACATTGACGTGATATGAACAAGTACACAGTGTGAGGGTAGAAACTAGAAAATCAATGCCCACATATTTCTATGTTTTCTACTCGTACCAATACATCTATGCATAGGTTGGCTCTGATACCACTTAAGGTGTTCTATGGCAGAAAACAAAAAATTTCCTAGCAATGAACACCATAGCCAAGATCTATCTATGCAGATATATAGTAACAAGCGGGATATGGTGTTCATACCTTTGAAGACCGGAAGCGAGATTACGTTCCTGCACAAACATTGTAGATGTAGCCGAAGCGTAGCCGACCTCAAGGTCGAAAAAAATTCAAGTGTCTAGCACCAAAATTGGCGGTGCCTCCGAAATTTTACACTCGTCCGGTATAAAGACGTACCCCAGACCCCGTTCCAACAAGGCAATGGAAACACAAGATCCGTACCGACTCTAATTGCACGATGGTGTGCGTATGGTGGAGAAGTCTCTACCTCGTAGCATATGCTCCTAACTGGGGAACACACCCGAGAGGGAGAGGGAGGAGAGAGAAAGACAATTGATGCGATTGTGAATGGAGGAGGTCTCCTCCCCATTATATAGGGAAAACTTGGTATACCCCACCCTCCAAATCCCGGGGTGGGACTAAATTTTAGAGGAGGTGGAGGTAGCTAGTGGTGGGGTCGGACCCACCCTGTTGGGATATGCCCTAGAGTAAATCATGTATGATGTAATTCCCATTGTATTCATAAAGTTATTTGAGTTGTCCTTGCATGAACATATGATGTATATCGTTGAATATGTGATTCAGTTGTGGAACTATATATTCATGTTGTTCATACCAGATATCCTTGGTCATTGAAGTGGTGCTGGACACACAACATAGACTAATGTGAAAGTAGGAAGATGACTCGGTTCCACTTTTCATGGGAATGGTGATGCCATTCTGACTTATACAGATTCGGCTAGAGAGTTTGGCGAGTCGGATTGACCCATATTGAGACACAACAAACAAGTCGTCATTTGTATGTCTTAATCAATGTAATCCTTAGGCCTGAGGTTATTGCACAATCCAAGTTGAGGATCACTGACTTAGGTTCTGTCAAACGCTAATCCATAACAGGGAAGTTATAAAGGCAGAGTTCGGGTTGACTGAGAATCAGGCTACGTGATGTGGATAAACAAGATGGGATTTTCCCCCTCCAACTGGAGAGATATTCTCTAGGCCCTCTTGTGAGATATGATTCGAAAAGCATGGCCATGCACGACTCGGTTAAGTGTTAATCGAGGCGATTGACTAAGTGTAGTCGGATGAATCACTTATCTCGGATCGAGAAGAGAGTCGGACTATTTAAGGGATGACGATTATTCGCCTATAGTTCGATAATGTATTGTGAGGAAAAAGGGACTCGAACGTAAGTCACATTGGAAAGGCATGTCATCATGACTCTTTGGAATTTTGGATTCATCACATTCTACTAGGAGCCACTACTGATTGATCGATTGAGAGTCGGACTCTAATCGTGTCCCAGTTGCCATGAGCCCGCGGGCCACACACTTAAGTTCGGATTAGATCTGAACCGGAAATCCATTTAGGTTGGACCTAAACTAGATTTGGACTGAGTTAGTGAGTTGGACTCACAGTGACTAATATGGTCTTTAATGCATGGTCCACGAGTGAGCAGATCCCTCTTTCACTCCCTATATACACTGGGGAAGACATACCTAGAGAGGTTCTATGATTAGGTCATTCCACGCGTTGAAACCCTAGATCCAGTTCAGTCCTGCCGCCATAACGAACCTAGCAATTCACCACCGGTGCTCCTACTTAGACGTGTGGATACCAGTAGCGGTGATGTACGATCAGCAGCACGACAATCAGGATTGGATCGGATTGTGAGGACTGCACTGCATTCAACTGACGCGCTTCATCACTAATCCGCAATTGTGTGTCTAGTGGTAATTATCGTGGATTATCACCTCAGCTAGATCTTGGGATCACCGCGTTAGAGAGAAAAAGTTTTGTTTTATCTCTACATGGCCCAACAGTGATATTAGAGCCATAGCTCCTGGTTTTAGGCTTGAGATCTCGCATATGTGATATGTGGTTGGCATTAGATTGGATCTATTTGCTATTTTGGTGGTCGATCTATGAGATAGATTAGTTCTGTATGAGGTTGATTGGATCAACTATACTTGGGGAATGGATGATCTGGTATCCGTGATCACAATATATACTAAGGTCGTGAAACGACATACCTCTACCGGTCGGTTTCCACCATAGGGATAGACTGTCACACGTAAATCCAGAAACAGTGATCAAAGATCAAAAGAGTTTGATCGAATTAGAACAATGATCGGAATCCATGTTTGCCATGTCGTAGCGCCCTAGATGTCGTTGTAAATTTCACAACATCGACAGATATTGTATCTATGCATAACTTGTTTTTGCAGGAAGTTGTGAATGGTATGGTTCATATGCATGTGATGTATGTGTGTAATCCATACATGACCTATGAATCACGGGTTCTGTCAGTCGGCTGGATCCTAGGTGATGTCATTTTATTGTAAAATGACAAGCATGTCGGATTCTTTATGTAATTTTTATTTACTAAGCTAGTGTAGCTTTTGGAGAACCCAGATGGCATGCACGTCGATGTACAAATCAGGGACATGGAGTAAAATGGCAAGTGGCAAGAGTTGGCACGAGCCAGATTACAGACTTTATGGAGATGGAGATCACCATAAAGAGAGCAATACCATTTCACATTATAATTACTTTATTTTGTATTATTGATATGTCTCTGGTTTTACCTCTATTAGGTAGTCAGTAAAATTTAATCCCTCAAAGAAGTTCTAGTCGGTTTTCCCGCCAGTATTTGCACCATCACAAGTCGGACATTTTTGGTAGTGGGCTCATAAAATTGGGGTGCTACCAATTCTTCCCGACTAGATGGGTTCGAGTCGGAGTCTTACAACAGAAACACTCGGTAAGATAGATGGGTCTATCAAAACTGATGTGGGACTTGGTAAAAGGTCAGTCGAGAGCCGGGACATGTGATGCCACCTGACCAACAAGAGTCGTATGAGATACGATTGCCAAGGATTTGTCTACCTAGATCACTTGGCAGCTAGCGGTGATGCTAAAGCTCACTAGCCAACTTGCTTTTGTAGGATCCTGAATCACTTAGTAACCATCGTAGGGGTGTTGGTTCTAGTTGGAGCATAGGTATTAAAATGTTTAAAAAGCTTGATCTTTTATGAATAGATGTCTTAAGTGTTTTGCATATTTTCTGTTATAGATCATGGCACCAAGTAGCAGTAACCCATAGATATCTGGTTTTTCATTGAGAACCATTGTCGATAAAGATAAGTTGAATGACACTAATTTTACCAACTGGTATCGAAATCTAAGAATTGTTCTCAAACAAGAAAAGAAGGACCATGTCCTAGATAACCCACTTCCAGATGAGACAAATGAGAATTCGACTGTCGCTGCCACCAATGTCTACCGTCAGATTTGGGATGAATCCATGAAAATGAGCTGCCTTATGCTTGCTCACATGGAACTAGACTTGCAGCAGCAGTTCGAGAATGTTGAGGCCTGCGATATGATTAAAAGCCTCAAAAGTATGTTCCAGGCTCAGGAAAAGTCTAAGAGGTATCAAGTCTCTCAGGCTTTGCTGAGTTGCAAGCTTAAGGATGGTGATCCACTGAGTCCACATGTGATCAATATGGTTGGTTACGTGCATTCTCTAGAGAGACTTGGCTACCCCATTAGCGAAGAGTTCGCTACAGACATAATTATGAATGCTCTTCCTAGTGCGTATGGTCAGTTCATATCGAACTACCACATGCATGATATGGATAAGAAGATCACTGAATTACATGGGATGATCAAGAAGGTGAGGAGGATCTTAAGAAGGATGCCAGTCAAGTGTTGATGGTGCAGAATAGGCTAGGTTCAATAAAAGTTCTTGGACTAAGAAGAAGGCTAAGTCGGGAGGAAAGCATGCTCAGGACCTGGTCCCAAGCACTTCCTTAGGGACTAAGCCATGTCCTTCAGCAGGATCCACTTGATTCTACTACAAGGCAGAAGGACATTGGAAGAGGATTTGTAGCAAGTATTTGGCCGACAAAGCCAAGAGCGGAGGTGTGACTTCCAGCTCAGGTAATCTTGTTTGCAATGTTATAGATATTTATCTTGCCGATGCACCGAATAGTTCTTGGGTACATGATATTGGATCAGTTATTCACATCTACAACTCGTTGTAGGGACTGGTAAGAACTAGCAGTGTAGCAAGAGGCGAGGTTAATATTCGAGTCGGCAACAAGGCGAGAGTCGCTGCGTTGGAAGTCAGAACGATGCAACTTCATTTACCTTCTGGATTCATAAGTTATCTAAATAATTGTTATTATGTTCCAGTGCTTAGTAAAAACATTATATCTGCCCCATGTTTGATGAGACAAGGGTATGAGTTGAATATTACGAATAATTGTTGTTCTTTATATTTGAATGATATGTTTCACGGCTTTACACATGTCCAAGACATGTTATTTATTTTGAATCTTTATGGTGAGTCAGTTTAGAACATAAATGTTAAAAGGTTGAAACCAAATGATCTGAAGATGACTTACTTTTCGCACTGTCGGCTTGGTCATATAAGTTAGAAAAACATGAAGAATCTCCATGATGATCGACTCCTAACTTCAGTTGACTTGGAGTCGTTCGAGACATGTGAATCTTGCCTATTCGGTAAAATGACCAAGACACCTTTTGCAAAGAGTTGCCGAAGGGTGTCTGACTTGTTGGGACTAGTACATAGTGATGTATGTGGTCCAATGAGCACGATATCTAGGGGTAGTTATGAGTACTTCATTACCTCCACTGATGATTTGAGTCGGTATGGATATATCTACTTGATGAAACATAAGTCGGAAGCCTTTAAAAAGTTCAAACTATTCCAGAATGAAGTATAGAATCAACTCGGCAAGAAAATAAATTTTCTTCGGTCGGACCGAGGAGGCGAGTACATGAGCCATGATTTTGATGACCATCTAAAAATTTGCGGAATAGTTCCTCAAATTACTCTGCCAGGAATGCCACAAAGGAACAATGTATCAGAAAGGCGGAATCTGACCTTGTTGGACATGGTATGATCAATGATGAGTCGGATAGATCCGCCTTTATCATTTTGGGGTTATTGTCTAGAAACTAAAGCATTCAGACTAAATAGAGTACCATCAAAGTCGGTAGATAAAACACCGCATGAGATGTGGATAGGTAAAAAGCCGAGTTTGTCTTCTCTGAAGATTTGCATTTGTTAAGCTTTTGTCAAGCGACTTTAGTCACAAACTTACGACCAAGTAGGATAAGTGTATTTTCATGGGGTATCCTAGGGAAACCTTGGGTTACTACTTCTACAACCGAGAAGAGGGCAAAGTGTTTGTTGCTCGGAATGGTGTCTTCCTTGAGAAAGAGTTTCTGAGTCAGGGAGTCAGTGGGATGACAGTGCAGCTCAAGAAATTCAATAGGAGCCGGCTAGTAGCAAGTCGGCAAAAACTTTAGAGGTTGAGCCGGTCATGGTAGCTAAGCCGAGAACTGCACCCGAACCGCGTAGATCTGCCAGATTGCAAAGTGTTCGTGATGTATTACTGTTAGACAATGATGAGACGACAACTTATTCGGAAGTGATGGTGGGATCTGATTCCGAGTCATTGATTGGATCCATGGGATCCGAGTTAAAGTCCATGGATGAAAATCAAGTTTGGAACTTCGTTGATCTACCAGATGGTGCAAGACCCGTCGAGTGTAAATGGGTCTTTAAGAAGAAAACTGATATGTATAGAATTTTTTTGTCTATAAAGCACGGCTTATCACGAAGGGGTTCCGACAGGTTCAAGGAGTTGACTACAATGAGACTTTCTTGCCTGTAGCATTGCTTCAGTCAGTTTGGATCATGTTAGCCATAACAGCCTAGTTCGACTATGAGATATGGCAAATGGATATAAAAATGGCTTTCCTCAATGGAAATATAATCGAGGACGTGTATATGATACAACCCGAGGGTTTTGTCGTCCGTCTAATGCTGAAAAGGTATGCAAACTTTAGAAATCCATTTATGGGTTAAAGCAAACATCTCGGAGTTGGAACATTCATTTTGATGAGGTTTAGTGGGAGTAAAGTAAACTTTCTAATCTTATATGTGGATGACATATTACTAATTGTAAATGATGTCCAGATGTTGCAAGAAACCAAGGAATCGTTGGAAAGGAGTTTCTCAATGAAAGACTTGGGTGAGGCAACATATATTCTAGGAATCCAGATCTACAGAGATAGATCAAGCTGGCTCATTGGATTGAGTCAGAGTACATATTTGGACAAAGTGTTGAAAAAGTTCAACATAGAATCGTCTAAGAAGGGGTTCTTACCAATGTGCCATGGTGTAAAACATAGAAAGACTTAGTGTCCTTCGACAATTGATGAGCAATGTCGGCTGAGTGTGATTCCGTATGCTCCGGCAGTCAGATCCATCATGTATACCATGATTTGTATTAGGCCAGATGTTTCCTATGCTCTAAGTGTTGTGAGAAGATACCAGGCTGACCCTGGAGAAATCGACTAGGCAGCAGCTAAAAATATCCTTAAGTATTTGAGAAGTACTAAGGATATGTTTATAGTTTATGGAGGTGAAGATGAACTTAGTGTAAAGGGTTACACGTATGTGAGTTATCTCACTGACTCAGATGATTCTCATTGGCAATCTGGATATGTGTTGTTATAAATGGAGGCGCTATGAGCTGGTAGATTTCCAAGCAAGAGACTATGTCTTCATCTACAACAGAGGCTGAGTATATTGCAGCCTCGGAGGCAGAAAAGGAAGCTGTTTGGATGAGGAATTTCCTCATTGATCTTGGTGTGGTTTAGGGCTCGTCCAATCTGTTAGACGTGTATTGTGACAATAATGGTGCTATTGCACAAGCCAAGGAACCTAGACAACACTAGAAAAACAAGCACATACTCATGCGGTACCACTTGATTCGCTAGTTTGTGGATCAGGGTGATATCAAGTTATGCAATGTACTCATGGATGCAAATATTGCGGATCTGTTGACAAATCCATTACCACAGCCGAAGCATGAGGCACACCTGAGAGCCATGGGCATTAGATTCCTAGACATGTAATTTCGGAAGATTGACTCTAGTGCAAATGGGAGACTATTGGGAATGTGCCCTAGAGGTAATCATGTATGATGTAATTCCCACTGTATTCATAAAGTTATTTGAGTTGTCCCTGCATAAACATCTGATGTATATCATTGAATTTGTGATTCAGTTGTGGAACTATATATTCATGTTCTTCGTACCAAATATCCTCGTCATTGAAGTTATGCTATACACAACTTAGACTAATGTGAAAGTCAGAAGATGGCTCGGTTCCACTTGTAATGGGCATGGTGATGCTATTCCGAATTACACGGATTCATCTAAAGAGTTTAGCGAGTCGGGTCCACTCATATTGAGATACAATGGACAAGTCGTGATTTGTATGTCTCAATCTATGTAATCCTTAGACCTGAGGTTATTACACAATCTGAGTTGAGGATCAACGACTTAGGTTCTGCAAATGCTGATCCGTAACAGGGCAATTATAAAGGCAGAGTTCGGGTCGACTGAGAATCAAGCTATGTTATGTGGATAACCAAGATGGGAGTTTTCCCCTCCAACTGGAGATATATTCTCTGGGCCCTCTTGTGAGATATGATTCGGAAAGCATGGCCATGCGCGACTCAGTTAAGTGTTAACCGAGGCAGTCAACTAAGAGTTAGTCAGATGAATCACTTATCTTTGATCGAAAAGAGAGTCGTACTATTTAAGGGATGATGATTATTCGCCTATAGTTTGACACGATATATCGTGACGCAAAAGGGACTCAGACGTAAGTCACATTGGAAAGGCATGTCGCCATGACTGTTTGGTACTTGGGAGTCGGCACATTCTGCTATGAGCCACTACTGATTAATCGATTGAGAGTCAGACTCCAATCATGTCCAAGTTGCCATGAGCCTGCGGGGCCTCACACTTATGAGCAGGATCAAAGTTTGGATTAGATCTGAACTGGAAATACATTTGGGTTGGACCTGAACTGGATTTGGACCGAGTCAGTGAGTCGGACTCATGGTGACTAGTATGGGCTTTATTAAATGGGCCATGAGTAAGTGGAGCCCACTTCCACTCCCTATACATACTGGGGAACACATACCTAGAGAGGTGTTGTGACTAGGTCATTCCATGCGTTGGAACCCTAGCTCCAGTTCAGTCCCGCCGCCGTAACGAACCTAGCATTCCACCGCCGACGCTCCTCCTTATACGTGTGGATACCAGTAGTGGTGTTGTACGATTAGCACCACGATGATCATGATTTTATCGTATCGTGAGTAGTACACCGCATTCAACTGATGCGCTTCATCAGTAATCCATAACTGCGCATCTAGTGGTAATTCTCGTGGCTTATCACCTTAGCTAGATATTGGGATCACCGTGTTAGAGAGAAAAAGTTTTGTTTTATCTCTACATGTCCCAACACACCAACACGCTCCAAGCCTACTAGGGCCGACTAGAGGTGGTGGGATATTCTCCACGTGCTCACCCTTGGCCCTCCTAGGGCCGTCGGCCCCTCTTGGGCCCTCTTCCCTCCGGGAGAGCCCATGTTGGTGGCTTTCCCAATTTTTATTTATTAAATAAATGTATTTAATAATTACTTCAATTTGTTAAATATAAAATACCTCTTATTTAATTCCCTTTCTTTAAAACTCCTTTTGAACAACTTCCGGTCACTTCGATATTTCTCTGAAAAATTTCCAGTTCTCTCTTCTTCCTATTTCGCTTACAATGGCCGATCAACCCTAAGCGTCTCTACCCTTAAGTGTGACATCCTTACGGTTCGAGAATTCTTAGACATGATCGAGACATATCTCTGATCAATGACCAACAACAGTATCTGGAAACTCATGATGGCCCCTTCACATTCCACGAATTGATTGATCGCTTGAACCTTTTAGACACCGAGTCTCATTCCCTTTGCTCTACAATACCTGATTTGTCCAAGAATTGATCTTGGTATCGACATAACTATTTATATATTGTTACCAACAAACGCATTTACTCGTTCCCATTATTTTACATTCTCGTGAACTAGTCACATGCTTGCAATCTCTTTGATGTAATCTCATCGAGGGGGTCCAGAGAAACTATCCGTCATTCGGAAAGGCAAATCCTGATATCAATGCATACGCCTCAACATATACCTTTGTAATACCCAGTACATTCCTTTATGATCACCCTGTGTTGGTGTGACGATTTATGCGATCGATGCGTCCGTAGGAGATAGTGATTAAATATGATCCCACTATCTCAGGAATGAGGCCCTACGCTTTTCTAGATATTGCAATGTTGAAATTTGTGACTGGATCACATTGCAATATATGGTTGGGTGTGTCCATCACATCATTCATCTAATTAAGTGACCTTGTTGTCAGTTGACGTTAATAAGTCCATGATTGGGAAACCTAGATCATTAGCTTCCGAACAAACTAGTCTAGAGGATAGTAGGGACTTGGTTTGTTTATATACCACGTCTGTATTTATGTTTCCACTTAATATAGTTATAGACTGATACAAAACTATTATGAACATTTGATATATATTATTAAACAACTTTTTATTCGCCTATAGGGCATATCTCCTTCATCATCAACATGCTGCGAACATCGTGTTTGAAGGAAATCCAACGGCTCATGGGATGCATTGTAGGTGTAAGTCGCTTCATCAGCCGCCTTGGAGAGAAGGCCATGCCACTCTACAAATGATGAAGAAGCACTAGTACAAACACATTACTTAGATAAAGAAATTTCCCATAGGCCTCATACTGTTTTGTCATTCCGGCTCAAGCGCATAGCTTCTAAGAGCACACCATCTGAGTCGGTTTTTCTTTGAATCTCTAAGATATGCGACCTTAGACGGTGCAAAAAAGGAAAACTCCTCTAACATGTACAAGCTGGAGACGGCCATTATTTATGACCGCTTGCAAGAACTCTTCAACCTCAGCGGCCTATACTAGGGACCGTCTCTAATAGTCAGGCGACCTTAGTCGAATTCTAACAAAGACCGTCTTCAGAACTAGTGTGCCTCAAAGCGGCTTTTTAAAGTGACCATCTCTAGTGTGTGTAAACCATTTTAAATAGTATCATGCTAATTTGAACTCGATCATAGCTAACATGACACATAATCATGATTCGGCAGCCAGATACACAGATTAACTCAAGAACTTATAGTATCCAGTCAAAATAAGACCATTATATTAATAATTAACATTAACCCAATAGATGGGAAAATCCATACATATTTAGCCATTACATTATGGCAGTGCATACAGTGTGTAGTACTCGAGTAGTAATGGACCGCCCGGTGTAAGTATCTGAACAAGAATATATACCTCTCCATTATCTATTTCACCAAAGCAAAAAGGAACAATGTTATCCTACTTTAAGTTGAAGCTTCTCACAACCTTCTCCTATCTAGTCGTCAAGATTGCATTTGGCCCACTAGCTCCCATATTTATCATAGCCATCTTTGGCTTCTTGCTCTTCATTTGCCAAACATGGACATCAATTGGTTCATGAAGGCGATTATTTAGATATTTTCTTGTGAACTCAGCTCCAAATGTCTGCGGAAGTAAAAATATTTGAAGAATTAGCATGCTTTTATTACTGAAAGTATTTAAATATCACATGGTAGATTGTTGATCATGTGTTTAAGAATATATCATCTTACCAGCTTGCACTTCTTTTGCATAACAAATGAATATGGTAACATGTAGATGTAGTACTTGATTTTTTGTGGAAATTCGGGTTCACACTAGTCTAAAAGGAAGTCTACATAAACTTCTTTCAGATACATGTCATTTCCAAAAAGGTTCTGTTTATAAAAATCAGTGTTCCGCTTGTGTTAAGGCCCTGATGCAATAACACATAGAAATTTCACTGCGGAGGAATATTCCCGTGTCTACAGTATAAACTCATACAAATTTAAAACAGATGAATGGAAGTTTGATGGTATTTGATACCTCTAAGCTCAAGCCTCTTAGTGGGATCTTCTAATGACTAAAATTCAAAACTGCCAGAGCTAATGGCAACACAATCATCGCTATAGAGCACTATTACAAGATCACTACAGGTTCCCATCTGTGACATAGGTACAGAAATTGAGCATTTAATACAATCAAATATATCAAATGAATTATACTGGAAACAAAAACATAGTTCTTTTTATCGTACATTAATAAAAAGCATACACAACCAAAGAATTTGAAATTCATTAAATAAACAAGATGCAAGGAGACTAATGAAGTGACAGTTAAATCCATATTGCTAGAAGGGTAACGAAGAATGATGAATCAATAAAAAATTGCAGATTTTGAGATGCAAATAAGGGGAAAATAGGTGGGACAGATAGAGGTAGGATGGGGGAGGCTCTCCCAACGCTGTCGTCTTGTCTTCGCAGCTCGGAAACCCTGAACCCTAAATTCGACAAGCAAAATTGCAAATTCCATGCCAAAATTCGTAAATCGAAGCTCTATATTAGGGTTCGGGGGGTTTGGTTTTCACACATGCCTACCAAGACGACGAAGAGGTCCTAGGAGACGTGGGAGAGCCTCCACACCATAGGTGGCTGGAGGCGGCGGGGAGGAGAGGCAGGAGACCAAAGGCAGCAGTGGTGCAGGGCGCCGACAATGGCGGTGATGGACAGTGGGGGTCAAGTACTAACCTCAGCGGGAAGTGAACATAAAATGTGGCACGGATCTGAAATATTTGTCCAAATATTTTTAGATCTTTGCCACCAAGTACTAACCTCAGACGGCTGTGAACAAAAACATCTCTAACAACATCCAAATTTCATATTTTCCGCTAAGTACTTCCCTCAGGCGGCTAGAAATTACAACCGTCTCGAATTTTAAGAGGACTAATTCAAATCTCATTTCCTATGGGAAACTTTGTTCATTTGAATTATTGGTTATATTTACACAAAGGAAGTAATTAAGGGAGAGAGGAGGCGCATTATAGATCAAAAGATTTGCAAGATGAGATTGGTGGCCTAGAGCACTTCTCATATAGCGTTAAATGGCTAATTATGGTGAATTTTGTCCAAAACATAGAGATGAAACTAGCTAGATATATAAAAAGTTTGTTCATACAATAATATAGCAAAAAATATTATTAAGGTCACACGGCATACTCTTCCGAGTATCACTCCTACGAATCCGAGTCCGGCAGGGATGCCAAATCATTGATGATGTCGATGACGAACATCATATGGAGGTCCCTGCGCGTGGTGGTCAACCTCGCAATGATGAGTATGGCTTGCCCAATCTAGTGATTCTCGGTTTGGAGGAAGTTAGTCCACCTGTCAGTGGTGAAGGATATGCGGCCGTCAAAATATTTCTTGTACTCAATGGTGCTGATGCCACCTCGTGCTCCAAAGCGTAGTCCAACCGAGCCATCTTCAGGGATATGAAGATGATTAACCATGTCCTTACGTAATTCTACGATGCAAAGGTAAAATTACTCGATGTTACACGCGGCCATTATCACAAGTAATATAGTAGATCGATATGTATAGCTTCATTTACATGATATACTTACCATAAGGCGGCTCTAGACATTCGTCTTTGTCAAGCGGGTGACAAATGGCACCCCAATGATTGAATTACTTGGAGGGATGATTCGTTGGAGGTGATCATTCTCACCATCGGTAATTTTGCATCTTTGGGAGATAATAGGAGATAACTAGTCTATCGGCGGTTCCTCATCTTCTTCCTCTTTTTCATCATCTTCTTCCCCTTCCCCAACATTGTTTAGATATATGACAGTTATCCTCGGTCTGTCTCCTTGCAAGGAAAAGCACACCAGCTGATCATCTCTGGTGAGATTGTTATCATTAATGAACCGAGGCCATCCTTCACCTCCCAATCAAGTCCAAGATGGCCCTTTTTGCACTTCAACCGTGTATGTCCTCCCACAAGCTCGGAATTGCACCATATCTCTATGAGTTCATTGAAATGAGCCCTTGCATTGCATGGGACAGTATATGAACCAAAAGCACACATTAAATTAACGATTCTAATATGCTGACAGGTATGAGATGAATTTAAATTGTACGAGTATCAGAGAATATACCACTGATTTATCGAAATAACCAGGTATGAGATGAACACTAAACAGTGAGCTAGTTGACAAGATTCTTTCCTTGCAGTGCATCTTGCAAAGATGGAACATTGCCATATATCTTGTCATGGGGGAGGGGGGTCGGTGTTGTCGATGCGGCCATCGTCAAGTCATTCGGCGTCAATGCGTGGCAACGACCTTGTTCTAGACTTAGGGGCCGTGGGATGGGAGCGCTGGATCTGGAAGAGAGAAAGCCAACCCATGGGGTATTTCTCGATATTAAATGGAAGGGGGGATTTTGTAGGAGGCAGCCCATAAAAATAACCATCTCTACCTTAACAATATATTCAGGTACTCCGCATATATTCGGACTTGTTCTAGACTTAGGGGCCGTGGGAGGGGAGCGCTGGATCTGGAAGAGAGAAAGCCAACCCATGGGGTATTTCTCGATATTAAATGGAAGGGGGGATTTTGTAGGAGGCAGCCCATAAAAATAACCATCTCTACCTTAACAATATATTCGGGTACTCCGCATATATTCGGACCCTCCGGATTTTGGTGATCCTAATATTTGAGAATTGTTGAGAACGAAAAGGCACACGAAGGTGGTTACACATGCGTACTAGTGTTAAATTAAGTCCTAAGACTGAATTAGGTTCATGCATTGCAGAAAATATATGGTGTAGTACAAACCTTGGATCTTATCCTGAAAGATATGACAACTCCTAGTGTTCATGTGCTTGCTGCATAGCAATAAGGTGTGTTTAGAAATCGACTAATTCCAATGTTTAATCATGATGTGAGATCATTTGGTTACTCAAATATGAATTTATCATCAAGTTAAACATTTTTTCACCAATTTAAACTTTTTTTATGAATTTCCTATAGTCGAAACTCCAGATATATTCAGACACTCCAAATTTTGATGATCCTAAAACTTGTGAAATATATTCAGGACCAAAAGGCAAGGGAGGTGAATATATTACAAATATATATAGTTGTTCACAACATCGAATACTTCAAACATAGTTGTTCACAACACCGAATACTTCAAACATAGTTCCTACGTTAGATTTAGCTAAACAAAATAACGATGCATGGTGGTCTTCCTTGGAGGGTTCTGCGAAGACAATGCGGTGTTCCCTCATTTCCACCCTCACAGAAACTAGTGAACCACATTCAAGTTTGTTCATGTTACAGAAGAGGTTCCAACCATTGGAGAACACTATATGGTTCAATCTGCCACGCAAGATAGTGTACTAGCCAGTAACCGTCTCGTCCATGCCATAACCATGAAACAAAGCTATGCCATTATTTGGGATGTTGTAACCAAGTGGAAAGCTTGATGGCATGACTTGAAATGATGAAATAATTAAAACACATTAGGAAACACTAAAAATCAACCACCTACACCCTCTCACATCAATTAGGCACTATGGACCGTCAGATTTAAGTATTCAATGCAACAGATCAAACTAGATTATCGAAACGTCACTGCTACTGATTCCGACTGTTAATTTGCGTTGAAAGCTAGCCCAGTGTTATATGGACCGCTACACTGCAAGCCAACCCGGGAGTTCTGTGGTTAACCGGTCCATAAATTCCTTAAAATGGGCCGACTATTGACCATCCGATCGACTATGCCAATCCATGTGGTCTCCTCGTGCACTCCTTAGCAGAGTTATTGGTAGAGTAAAAAAATAGAGTTATCACTACGGTCGATAGAAACAAGCATTGAATTAAGCAGTACACTACTTTGTCAGGAAAATACGATGTTCCTCTCCTATTCATAATCGTTTAGCCTTCCTATCTCTCATGGGGTGATGCAGATTATGCACCCATCACTGTAGCTCTTCTTCATGGTCGATGGAGACTCGACGGAGAGGACGGGTGTCTCAGGGCTTCAGGTAGCCATGGAAGTGTCCACGGGAGGTAGTAAAGACATAACTCGACTTAGCTAGATTCGATCATGGCGGTGGTGGGGAGGACCGTGCTGAGGCTAAAGTGCGTCCATGTATTCTTTTTCTTTGAGGGAATTAATAGTAGGAAAAGTTCCTACTACCTCATTTTTATTTATATAATTAGGGTCAGAAGTCTCAGGGTTACATAATTACTAATTACATAGGATTAGCCATCCTGAAAAGTAAAGGAAACCTAAAAAAATAAGATTTGCAACCCTTGGATTATGCTTTTAATGTGTTGGTGGAGGTATTCCTTAGTCCTATGAACCAGGAGAGATAAATCAGCAATAAGCCTTAACTTCCAAGATTGAACCGAAGGTTGTATATTGTTAAACCAGAGATTATTTCTTTCCTTCCATATGTTTCAGGATCCAAGCAAAGTGATCTCCATAAACATCTTTTGTTCCATACTTGTTTTCCTTGCTCAATAATCAGAAGCCTAGAGTCGGCCATAGGCCAGGTTAGATGCAGTGTGCTCCAACAAGCTTGACTGAAGGGGAATTCAAAGAGCATGTGTTCAATTGTTTCTTCAGGAGGAGAGTTGCACTTTAGACAATTGTAACATGTATTGAGGGTATATTGCCTTCTTTTAAGCATGTTCCTTGTGTTCAGTCGATCTGAGAGGATGAGCCACCCGAAAAACATAACTTTAGGTGTACATTTAGATTTCCACATCCACTTGAAAGCAATGTGTGGGTTCAGATTTCTGAAATTGAACTGGTAGTACTAACTAGGGGTGAAACTCTTGGCTCCCCAAACATAACTCCAAGTGTCCTTCAATTGTCCATCGAGTTGAATTTCCCTGCATGTATTCTGCATGTTCCTTAATTATGTTCGAGCTTCTGGTGATAGAGGGAGATGAAATAGAGGCCAAATTGTCTGAGGTGAGAAAGTCCTAAACTGAAATATCTTCATTCCTCACATATGAATAGATAATAGGGTGACTTTCTTCCAATATAGTGTCAGACCACAGATCTTTCCAAAATAGGGTACATGCCCCATTGCCAATTTAACTCAGAGCCACACCTCGAAATATGTAAGTTAGCTTGAAAACACCCCTCCACCAGAAGGAACCACAAGGTCCAACAACATGTGGAACTTTATTAGTATAATAAGAATTCCAAATCATAGGAACCCAAGGAGTGTCATATTTGTTGTAGAGTTTGTGAAGGAATTTTAGAAGGAGGCCTTCATTTTGGATTTTGAGATTAAGGATGACAAAACCACCTTTCTTATTTGGTCTACAAATCATGTCCCGAGCAGCAAGGGAGCTGCATTTTTCCCCTTCTTCAGTCTTTTTATTCCATAAACAGTGTCTTTGGATTTTTTCTATGTGCCCCACAATCTTATCTGGAAGTTTGATTGAGCACATTGCAAATGTTGCAATTGAGACTAGCAATGAATTAATCATAGACACCCTACCACTAGAGGACATCATCATAAATGATGCAGATACCTTTCTCTCTATTCTGTCAACAAGTGGCATCAAATCATATACTGTTTGTTTAGTGATACCAAGAGGGAGACCTAGATAGGTGAATGGCATTGAAGCAATGGAACAACCCAGCATACCTGCAAGTTCTTTAGTGATATTCTTAGTCAGATTTATTGGTATTAGATGAGATTTTTGGAAGTTAATCTGTAACCCAATAGAAACGACATATTTCTGTAGTATTTCTTTCATCACTTGCATTTGGTCTTTATCTGCTGACATGATTATCAAGGTGTCATCTGCATACTGAACCACGGGGAAATCTTGACCAAATCCGGGGAAAAAGAAGCTTTGAGGATGTTCTCTCTGAATGCTTTATTGATTGCAGACTTCAATAGGTCAACAACTAAGACAAAATAAGGGGGGATAGTGGATCTCCTTGTCTTACACCTCTTTTAAAATGAAATTGTCTCCCTGGTACTCCATTAAGAAAAATAGAGGATTTACCAGTGCCAAAAATAATTTCAATGCACCTTAGCCATCTGTCATCAAAACCCATTTGTTCCATAATTTTCATCATGGCAGCATGATCGATAGTATCAAAGGCCTTGGCAAAGTCCAATTTGAGGAGAAGGATTTCTTTCTTTGAGGTTTCACATTGGTAGATAAATTGAAATTCCCAGGCTAGGAAATCTTGAATGTTTCTTCCTTTAAGAAATCCATACTGATTTTTATGAACAATTTTAAGAATTATCTTCTGGAGTCTGTTAGCTAATAATTTGGTGATGAGTTTGAGCACACAATTTAGCAGAGTAATTCGTCTAAAATCATTGACATATTCGGGTGAGCCCGCCTTAGGCATAAGAGTGATATGGACCATATTTATGCTTTCGAAGTTAAGGTTTCCTTCATAGAACTGAAAGCAAAGTGTATACATATCTTCCTTGATAATGTGCTAGCAACTTTTAGAAACAATCCATTAAATCCATCAGGGCCTGGGACTTATCATTAGGCATTTACTTAACAAATTTTTCAATTTCCTATTTGGTGAAGGGCAGGAAAAGATCTTCAAGACCTGGTGTTGGAGTGATTAGATAGTGCAGATCAAAAAGCATATCAGGCTGAGTGGAAGTTGTCATTGGATTGTCAACAAGTACGCCATATGGGGTCCTAGTGGCGTTGGAAATATGGGGTGTGAGACGTCGGATGTTCCAGGAGCGGTGAACACAAGTTTCCCCAGGTTTAGATCCGACTGCGGTGATCGGATCCTACTCCTGCTAGCAACCCAGTAATATATCAGCATAAGCCCTATGTTATAGGGGATTACAAGAGAGGTTCGCCTGTGCGAGTTGTGATTGTGGTAGTAAGATTGGTTGTGCCCTAAAGGCCCCCATAGGGCTGGTTTATATAGATACCAGGACCTAGGGTTACAGGAGAGACCTATTCTACTACATTACAGAGTCGGTAACTAGATACAGCTTGGACTACAAGTAATACTACAGGCCTAAGTTGGTAACTCTCCTAGGCCTTGTCGTAACTGGCACTGGCTCCTCTTTCTCTGACGGTGCCGCCCGTGAAGGAAATCTCTAACCAGTTGGTGGGCCACCCTAGTCAGCGAGTCCTGTGGGTATACCCATAAAGTATATCCCCAACAGTAGTCCCCAGAAGTCTCCAAGATCCAAAGTTGGATAAATCGTCTACCTTGATGATTTCTTCGTCTTGAGAATCTTGAAGGGTTCCTGAAAAATTCATTCAGTAGTGTAGGATTCCGAGTCAGTTGAGTTGGATATGTTGTATTCCTTTAGTCGTTTCCTTGCTTAGTTTGAAACATGAGACAGATTTTATTGCGACGTGCGAGCTGGCAACTTTTTAGACCAGGTCCTATCACTGATAGAAGTCCAATCAATACGACCGTTGGTGGGTCCATCCCTTATGGAATAAAACGCCGTTTCAATGCTTACGCGAAAATTGAGGGGGCAGAAGAGTCGCGAGGAAGCTACCTCCCTCTCTCCTATGCGCGTGGCGCTAATCGCGTGAATCAACGCACGAATCTTGGCGTGGAGGTAGATAAAAGAGAGGAGAAAACCATTCTCTCAGATTTATCTCTCCACTGCTTCATTCATTGTCTCCTCATACTCCTCGAGCACTCCATAGCCATTCCCATCTACACGTCGCGAGAAAATCTCTTTCCCCTACCAAACCCTAATCTTTCCCAAAGGAATGGCATCTGCATCTGGTTCAGGAGCGGCGGCGGGCTCCTCGGCGGTGAAGGAGAAGAAGATACGGGGCCTCTTGGTCCCAAGCGTCATGGACGCCGAACTCTAGGTCATGGAGGAGGAAGGCTTCATCGTCGCCGGCGCATGCCGGAGCGCCTCTGGACATGTCGTTCCTGCCATGCATGACGGCAAACGGGTCCTGTTCGGCACGCATATCGACCATGACCTCAGCCTACCACCATCGGACTTCATCATCGAGGTCCTCAAGTACTATAGTGTGCAACTCCATAACCTCCCTCCCAACTCTCTACTCGAGCTCAGCACTCACGCAGCTCTGTGCGAGGGGTTTCTTGGCATTAGGCCAAGTCTCACCCTTTTCCGGTACTATTATGGTACCCGAAAGAATTCCATTAGCATCGGTGTGCCTTACACCACCGACACTCTTAGCTTAGTCCTTAGGAGAAACCGAGTTTATCCTAGGATTAATGCTAGCGAATTCGTCAAATGCTGGGCCGGAACCTTCTTTTACAATAAGGATATTCCATCTCCTGGAAAGGCAGAAGGTCTTCCATCCTTCGTCGATAGTGCCGCTCCCCACCAAAAGTCATGGGATGCGTAAGCGCCAGAATTGTCGGATATCTTGATCCTCGCCAAATGGTGGATTGAGTTTCTGATGAAGCACAAGGGCCTCCGTGGATCTAACTTGATCCACTGCTGGCTGGATCACCGGATCCAGCCTATGTAGCATCATGGAGATCGCCTCATGCACACCTTCTGTGAAACCCCCGGGATCAGGGCTAAACAAATCCTAGACCTCCGTCTGAAATAAGATTAACCTTGAGCTCGAGAATATCCAGTGAAGAATTTATAACACAGCAGTGACCCTACGACACAAAATTTATTACAGTGAACTCATAACTGAGCAGAGAACCAAATTACTACAAGCAGTGGTCACTGACCACAACCATCAAACAACGGAAGGCAAATTATGCTATTAAGTATAGCAAACTTAACAAATGGCCTAAGAGGCCTGAAGCATAACGATGACGTCCCAGCCCATACATTCTAGGCTACCGGCCGGGAACCCCAAGCTACTCGTCGATGTCGATGTAGTACGAAACTCGTCTTCAGGAGAACACTTACTCTGCCAAAAGTATCAACAAAGCAAGGGTGAGTACATGATGTACTCCGCAAGACTTATGGCTGGTGGAGTTGTTTTGCATAAATCCATCTTTTGTTTATAAAACAAGAGAGAGAAGAAGCTCGTCTATTCATAGAATTTTAAAAGGGGATAAGATAACGCCGTCTCAAAATACTGATCATCATCTTTTGATATCCACCGAATCATCATCATCTGAACTAGGATCACCCCCTCGTACCCATGAGGAAGCATCCTTAAGCACACGTTGATCTACCAAGTTTTACGATTAGGTTATAGTTCTCTATGATCTTAGAATATGGTCACCAAGCGTTCATAACCATGAACACGCATTTTCAAAAATATTAATACCATGCAGGGTGTACAACTTTACCCACACGTACCAACCGACTCTTATTGCCAGATCATTAGCCCTCTTCCTTGGAAGGCCGACAGAGGGTGGTTGGCCACAACCTTTACTTTGCTTTCGCCGGGACCATGAGTCACGCAATAAGTATGGTTCCACCGTAACGGGTCAAATCCCGAAGTCGGTACTTAAAGATGTGAAGCGAGGTTGGTTTACCAGGGGCGCCATCAACCCCAAGAAACCCGGTCCACGCTTCCCTACCTGTCATGAATGCACCTCTTTTACCCGGCAAATCTTTCAAAAGGTTTTTATGCATATGTCGAATGGAACACCTAAACTATGTGACTCATGGAATCTACTAGGCAAGTTAATCAGGCGAGGGGTTCCCAAGGCCCGTGTGGCTATACGCTCATCTTGGTTCCAAAGGCAAGAACTCAGGTCCTAGTGGTGGCGAGCATGCGACTAGAAAAACCACATCCCACTGTGGCCTCCCATACAAGCCTTAGCAAGTTTAATCCCATATCACTTATATAATCTCATCACGTTCTCCTGTCATACTAGATTCTCTGCATCTGATACATCATCTGGATGGACCAGAACTGACAACTATGCATGGCTAAGCAAGACACAGATAACATCTCTAGCATTGCACACAAGCCAAACCTAGTTATCCGAGGAGCAGTGGATCAGGTAATATACGCTCAAAGGGAGTATGCAATAGATAGGATTCTCTATCTATCGATAAAAGACCACAGTAGAATCGTATGCATCATGGAAGAATTGAAATGCTTTCGAAATCATAGGATTATATCATGGTGGGGCTATGCTTGCCTTTGCCAGTTGATAACTGATAAGTACACCTTCGGACATCTTGAACTTGACTTGGTTATAGTTGGTCAAGTATTGTTCGTCGATCTTCGATCTTTGATGGTCTTGATCTCGGTCTTCGATCTCGATCTCGATATCGTATTCTACCGAGAAGAACCAAATCACCGGAAAGAAAGGGGAAACATTCAACACATGGCATAGATGCAATGATCAAAGAATAATGATGATATGAAAAGTTGAATTGCATTGAATTGAAACCCTAAAGCATGCTCGGCAAATTAATCGGGGTTCCGAGGGGTGAAAACCCTAACTCGGGGAAACTACGGAACATATGAGAGGGGTTCATTTGTTCTTCTAATTAGACTTGTCATGAAAGTTGTTTAACAATGCATGATTATAGCTTAAAGAGGTAGGTTTCATTTTTCTGAACATTTTGATATATTATTTGTATTTTTCTGAATTACAGATTAAAAGTTATTGAATTTACAATATTTAAACAGATTCTAAAATTATTCAAACAATTATTAAAAGTTTATCAAACTTTTTACACCCAGACATAGTTTACCCATATTGACTGACTGATGGGCCCTGAGCCACCTCAGCAGCCACGCAGGCAAAGTGGGAGGGGGGAGGGTGGTTTGGTTATTTCTCACCGAGGCGGCAGCTAGCCAGAGAGGCTGACGAGTGGGCCAGAGGCCACATAGGCAAGCCACGCGGCAAAGTGGGTCCCTGGCTGGGTTTGACCGGGTCTGCGCGCGCGCTGACGCACGGGTGACGTCAGGATGACATCACGCCGGCGGTGGCCTGCAGGATGGTGACGGGGAAGGCGAACGATGGCGAGCGAGGCTGTGGGGTTAGGACTGATCGAACCAGTGGAGAGAGGCGAGCACGATAGGGGCGGCGCCGCTGATTTTGGGTCGCTAGAGCACCTCCAACAGCAAGCTCCTGCGGCGGTCGACGGCGGCGCACGGCAACAACGAGATACAGAGCAAGGGGAGGGGAAAGGAGGGGTCCAGAGGGACCAACGACTCACCCTTGACGCGTGAGAGACGTCGTTGAGGGCGGAAGGGGACGGTCGGCGTCGGAATCGTCCATAGCGATGGCGGCCAGAGCTCGGAAAGGGGCCTCGATTGGCTTGATTTTGAGCGCGCCGGCTCGATTCCGTTGGTGAGAGGAGGCAGGGAGTCACGGTGGTTCCGATGGCAGGCTCAAATGGACGAGGGGTGGTCGGAGTCGACGGTGACAGATGGCTCCGGTGATGGCTAGGGTTTGGCCAGCTCTCAGAGAGGGAGGAGTAGAGCGCTAGGGGAAAGGGGAGAGGATAAGACCAGAGGGGAGAGGAAGGGTCTCGTCGGCCTTCTTATCCCCTCGCAGACGCGGAACGGTGGCGCCATGCATCACGACGGCTTCGGGCAGCATCTGCGCGGCCATGCACCTGCTTGGAGGCGAGGAGGAAGACGACGAACGGGGAGGGTAAAGGGGTATGTGCCAGATGGGCCGGCTGCGGCTTATGCGGGCTGCTCGCGGGCGGCAGGTAGCACAGGGGAGGTTTTGGGTGGGCCTGGCTGCTCTATTTTTTTAGCAAAAAACATTTTCTTTTTTAGTTTTTGTTATTTCATTCTTTTGCAAACTCATTTCAAATCTGTTTTGGGTGATTCAAAATACCAGAGGGTTTGTAAAATATCTAAAATAATGTGGGGCCCTTGTTATTCCATTTGGGCTCCATTCATTTTGTAGTTTTCAAAATACAGAAACCATTTGAATGGATTTCAATAGAGGGGAAAACTAGGGTTTTAGGGTTTTGTGTATTTCTCTTTGCATGCATTTTTTATGTTATGATGCTAATGAATGCGCAAACAACCCTAATTACTATTTAGCTAGAACTGGGGTGTTACACCTTCACCAACGACAAGAAGGACAGCCTGCGGGTGAGCCCACACTGGATTCCGGTGAAGGACTACAAAACCCTCATGCAGTATTTGATCAAGGATAGAGTGGAACGAAAAGTTTCGGATGTTTCCATGAAGATGTTCACGTCCAACCGTCCTCTGACTCCGGTAAATATTTCGACTCTGCTTTCGTGTTTTTTCTGTTTCTTTATCCGACTCTCTTTTCATCGATTCTTTTCGACTTTGTTAGCTCGAGAAACTCCTCGAGTCTGAGCTAGCTCCAATAGAGGGCTATCTTTCAGACTATTCGAAGGCGACGGAGGATGATGAGGTGCAACAAGTTTCTGCCTCCGCCTCCAAGAAGCGTAAGGTGAAGGAAGTTGTTATCACTGCTGGTAGCCAAGTGCTGCTAGTAGTTAAAAAAGTAAGCACCTTGTCTTTTGTTCTCAGTACATTGTACCTTTCTTTCTTTCCAAAGCACACCTAATATTCGGATTTTCGTGCTTTAGAGCTAGAGAAGTTTTGAAGAGTAAGACAAAGCCAAACATTAAACCGGGCAAGCAATTGCGTAAGTAGAAGCTTGTCACCTCCCCTTCCATGCTGGCACCGATTCCATCTAGTACTCCATTCGCACCAGAGGCTTCCGCCTCTCCTGATGCTGGCAACATCTCAAAAGCCCTGGTCACCGTTGGTGATCAGGAAAGTAACAAGGGTGAACCCGTTAAGGGTAATGATCCCATGGTAATGTCTACAAGAACTTTGGATAAAGTGGCCGGCTCTGCTATCTCTGGCCTGAAGAGGAAGAAGAAGGAAGAGATCCTCAGGCTAGGCCAGTCTAGCCTTGAGAAGCAAACCCTTACTGCAGAGGCAGCAAGCCAGGAGCAGCAGGACGTCAAGATGGTCAGCCTCCTGGACTAAATTTTTGTCCGGGATGCTAAGATAGAGTCTAGCGAACTCACAACAACGGATGTTCCCTCCCTCTCCCTTGCCGAGAAAGTGTTTCACAACACTAAACTCGGATTTGAGAAGTTGCACTTGGAACACATTGTAAGTTTCCGATTCTTATTTTTATTTATTTTATTATCATATCCTCTATCCCCCAAGCATAAAGCCGGATAAACATCATTGAATCCGAGTTTGATGCATATAGGATGCAAAAGAATGCTATAGTGTAGCCCCCAAGGCTCGTGCTGTATTTTACTTAATTAAATTTGCAGCCTGAGTCTTAGTAGCTGTCTGACGGTATTCCGTCTTCTAAACTTATAGAAAATTGCATCTTCCAACCAGGAATTGCTCAAGAAAATACGTAATAAACGCAAGGAAATCAAAGACCTGCGCCTTGAGAATTCAAAGTTGCAAGTTGAAAAAGCTAAAGCGGAAGGTAAACTTTTCCGGCTTCCTCTTTATCAGTTAGATTTTTGTCATAGTCAAACTTGTTCTGTCTGACTGATATGTTTCCTTTGCATATCTTTTGTGCGAGTCTAGCATGATGGTGGAGCAATCCGAGAACTTCAAGGTCTTTGAATTGGACAATGCTTATCTCCAGGACATGCTTGAAAAGCTTACTATTGAGTTAGAGAAATCCGTAGCCGCTGTCCTAGAGTCAAGCAACCATGAGACCGTGAGGATCGAGAAGATGCTAGCCCTCCGAGACAAACAATTGGATGATCTTCGGAAGGACTTTGATAGTCAGAGGGATCTGGCCTAGGCCACAGAGAGCAAGCTGAACAACCTCCATGAGGAGCATGCCTAGTGGAATCATTCTATGCTAGGTAAGAATTCCAACTTACATTTTTCGACTTCCTTTTCTGTCAAATTTTGACTTTTGGTTCTTTCCCAGCCCCCTGAATCTTTCCAACTATCCTACCACCGAACCTCGCCTCGAGCGCATAAAGCTTGTCGGAGATATTTTGTTCGACTTCCGCCAGACTCTTGAAGAGGCTGGCAAGTCGGTCAAACTTTCTGACTTACACACGATGTCAGTGCAAGAGGTGAGGGACAAGGCCAAGGAGATTCCGAAGCTTATCGAGGATTGGAAGATCTCCTACGCTCAGACTGCTGCGTAGACTGCTCTTACCATGGTGATGAGCCACCATAGCGAGATGGAAATCTGGCATGTCACCAAAGGTATTGCCGAGGAGGACGATGAGGATAACCCACATGACATCAAGGCTATCCTAGATTCCTGTGCAGGTAATGCTTGTCATGTGGCAGAGATGACCAACTATAAGACGCCATTTTTCAGATCCGTCGCTGCGCCTCCCTCGCCTCAAGAGCCAGAAGACAACCTTGCTGAAGCCACCTCCATGTCTGAGGTCTAGGGCGACAATGTTGTCGACTCACGCGCTCCACCTTCTTCATCATCACCACCTGAATCTTCAGCATAAACAATTTTTATGCATTATTCTAAACTTTGGGCAATGTAATGATGGAAACAATTATTTTGGCCATGCTGGTCTATAAAAACTTATGCTTTTACTATCATAACACTTTTCCTTGTATATATTTTATGTGTGTGTTTGAAATTTTTTCTGAAGCACTAGTTTTTATGCTTATACTTGTTTTTTTATCTAGCTCTCGGCCTCGTCCCTTTCATGAGTCGGCCAACCTTTAGCATGAAAACTTTGCCAAGCAACAGAGCTCAATTGCTAAACCAGTTTAAACTCGGAATAAAAGCTGGCTACTAGTACCAACAATTCATTACTCAGAAAATACCCGTGCCTAAGCTATCGGATAAAAAACTAAAGTATAACAATAAATTGAATTTTTTTACCCTAAAGTAACATTTTTTAGATATTCAAAAATCGTAACCAGAACGAACATGAGCATAAAGTACTTTCAAACATTCTGGGATTTTTGAAAATTACATGCTCTTTTGGAAATAAGATGGTAAAAAACTTCTCAAAAATATCATATGAGGAAACCAATACTTTATTTCACTTTGAACATGTACATATATGATTACAAGGAAATATAACTAAGAATAGAAGGGACGTAGTTGTGCAATATTCCATGGACGGTCTATCTCATTTGGGTCTGTACTGCCGTCGACTCTCTTTATCTTCCGAGTATCTGGTCTTTCCTTGACTGGTCTCATATCGGTTAAATAATATGACCCATTATGCAGAACACTGCTAATGATAAAAGGTCCTTCCCAAATCAGGGAAAGTTTGTGCTTTCTTTTTTGCACAAGTCGGAGAACCGAATCACCTTTCCTGAAAGAACGGTTTTGAACTCTCTGACTATGATACTTGTGTAACTTCTGCTGATAGGATGTAGATCTCTGCTCAGCAATGACATGTACTTATTCGATTATATCGAGATCATCCTGTCGAGAAACTTCTGCATCTTCTTTGATATATGCTTGGACTCGTGGATACAGATGAATTAGATCACTTGGAAGAACTGCTTCTGCACCATAGACAAAGAAGAAAGGAGTATATCTAGTTGATCTATTAGGAGTTGTACATGAGCTCCATATCACAGATGGTAATTCTTCCGCCCAAGCCCCCACGACACGACGAAGCAGTGCCTCGAGACAAGGTCAGAGTCCTTGTAAAATAAGATTGTTAGTTCTTTCGATTATCTTGTGGATGTGCGACTGATGCAATATCAAGTTGGATCCCTTGTTCTTCGTAGAATTCGTCAAGTTCTCCCATGGAAAAATTTCTCCCGTTGTCAGTAATTATACTATGTGGATATCCGAATTGGATGATCACGTCCTCGACGAACTTTCTGGCTGTGGCTCCATCGCAACTTGTTACGGGTTTAGCCTCAATCCATTTTGTAAATTTATCCATCATCACTAGTAGGTGAGTAAATCCACATTTTGCCGTACGAAACGGCCCTACCATATCAAGCCCCCAGATCGCAAATGGCCATGTGATAGGGATTGTTCGCAGTTGTTCAGCCGGAACATGTGCCTTATGGGCATACTTTTGGCAGCCTTTGCACGTTTTGGCCAGTTTGTCAGCATCCGCCTTAGATGTAAGCCAAAATAATCTGTGTCTAAAAGCTTTTGCCACCAAGGATCTGGATGCAGCATGGTGACCACACTCGCCTTCGTGGATTTCTCGTAAGATTTTCACTCCTTCCTCTGGAGAAATACATCACTGAAAGACCCCAGAAACACTTCTCTTATAGAGCTCACCATTTATTATTGTGTAGGCTTTTGCTCGTCGGACGACCTGCCAGCTCAGGAATTCGTCTTCGGGTAATTTTCCGTCTATCGGGAAATCTAGATAGGTTTTTGTCCAGCTAGGAATCACATCCAGAACTACTATTAAAGGTGAGTCGGATTTCGTCGGATAGTCCTCATCAACTCCAGTTATGGAGGGGACCTTTAAATGCTCTAAAAAAGCGCCATCTGAAACTTGTTTCCGTGCAGAGCCTATCCTTGATGGAGCATCTGCTTCCTCATTTTCTGCTCGAGGGATGTGTTGAACCTGAAAACCCTCAAACGATTTAGATAATTCATTCACAATAGATTTGTATGCTGTCATGTGCTTGTTTGCATTGTAGATATCAGATACTTGATGAGCAACTAAATCCGAGTCTCCGTAACACATAAGTCTTGTTAAGCCAATGTTTTTGGCCATGTGTATTCCATGTAACGATGCTTTATACTCGGAAATATTATTGGTTGTCGTGAAGTGTATTTGTAACACATAGAATAGCTTATCTCCTTGGGGTGATTTGAGCACCACGCCAGCCCCCGAGCCACCTCGTGCTTTTGATCCGTCAAAATGAAGGGTCCAAAATTCCGAGTCCGGAGGACTTGTGTTTTCTGCCGTCTCTGTCCAATAAACAACAAAGTTGGCAAGTAGGGATTTAATTGCTATGCACGGCTTGTACTCAATGTCGGAAGTTGCAAGATCTATTCCCCACTATGCGACACGTCCTGTAGTGTCACGATTATTGATTATGTCTCGCAGGGAGAGGTGCTCACCACTGTGATCTTGTGCTCTTGAAAATAGTGTCGTAGCTTTCTTGATGGAAAGAACACTCCATATGCTAGATTTTGATGGTATGGATACCATTCTTTCGACTTTGTCAGGACCTCACTTAGGTAATAAGTTGGACACTGCACCTTATGCTTGTGGCCTTCTTCCTCGCGCTCTACTACTGTTACCACACTTATGACCTTGTTGGTCGCTGCAATGTATAGTAACATAGGCTCCTGAGGTTCTGGCGTTGCAAGAACTGGTGGTTTTGAAAGTAGGTATTTCAAACTTTACAGGGCGGTCTCAGCTTCCTAGGTCCAGAAAAATTTGTCGGTTTTCTTCAAGAGTTTGTATAAAGGTGTGGCTCTTTCGCCGAGCCGGCTAACGAACCGAATCACTGCTGCGATGCAACCAGTGAGACCTTGCACGTCCTTCAGGCGAGTCGGCCTGGTGATATTTGGTATAGCCTTGATTTTTTCCTGGTTCACCTCTATGCCTCGCTCAGAGATGATGAAGCCTAAAAATTTTCTGGCTAGAATTCCAAAGAAACACTTCTTCGGATTTAGCATCATGTTGAATTTTCATAGACTAGCAAATGTTTCCTCCAAGTCAGAAATTAAAGTTCCCTTCTTTTTGGACATAACTGCTATGTCATTTACGTATACATGGATGTTGCGTCCGATTTGACCATTGAGACAACGTTGCATAGTATGTTGATATGTTGCTCCTGCGTTCTTTAAGCCAAAAGGCATAGTTTTGTAGCAGAAGGTTCCAAAAGGAGTGACAAAAGACGTCTTAATTTGATCCGACTTTTTCATCAGTATTTGGTGATATCCGGAATATGCTTCGAGAAAATAGAGTAGTTCCGACCCTGACGTTGAGTCGATAACTTGATCGATTCTTGGCAAAGGGAACAGGTCTTTTGGGCATGCCTTGTATAAAGCGGTATAATCAACACACATCCTTAAATCAATGGTGTCCTTTTTAGGGATGAGTACAGGATTTGCCACCCAATCTGTGTGGATGACCTCTGTTATGAATCCGACTAACTCTAGTCGGGCTAATTCCTTGGCTACACGGGTTTAGCGTTAGGGTACACATTAAGAGAGTTCTTGGCAAGTTCCCTAGGTACTCCGGTCATGTCAGAAGGATGCCATGTGAAGATATCACTATTAGATTTGAGGAACTCGACGAGCGCGCATTCCTATGCGCGGTCTAAGCCTACCCCTGTTTTGTCGTCTTGGAGGGATCGTCTTCCTTCAGCGACATTTTCTTCGTCTCTTTCGATGCCATGACCTACAAACTTGGCTTCAGGACCTCGTTCTTCGTAGAGGGAATCTTAGATGGGTTGATAGTCTTCTTGATCTCCTGGTACTCCTAGGCGTGTAGCACGGCTTCGGCAAAGGCAGAAGATCCTTCGTCACACTCTCGCACCTTCCTTGGATTCCCCCGGATGGTGATTATGCCCTTTGGACCTGGAAGTTTAATCATATTGTAGATGTAACAGGGACGAGCCATGAACCCCAGTAAGCCGGAGGCCCGAAGATGGTGTGGTAAGCACTTTTGAAAGGTACCACCTCAAAAGAGAGTGGATCGGTCCGGTAATTGTCTCTGGTTCCAAATGTCACGTCCAGAGTAATCTCACCCAGAGAATCTGCCTGTTTCCCTAGTACAATGCCATGGAAAGTTACGCTGCTATAACTCAACTGGATCTCGTGTAGCTTCATGCGGTGGAGCGTCTCGATGTAGAGGATGTGAATGCTGCATCCATCGTCCATGAGAGTTTTAGAGAACTCATAGCCATCAATAAGAGGTTTGAAGACCAGAGGGTATTTTCCCCGACGATGTGTTTTCCTCAGGTGATCTGAGCGATCAAAGGTGATAGTTACGCCCGACCAGTCCAGAAATTCTAGGACAGCCAAAACCGTGGCATTGAGCTCACGGAAAACCGCCTTCTTGTCTTTAGCAGGTTGGGATCCAAGGAAGCAGACGTATGCGTCTTTCTTAGTTGGAAAATCCTTCTTTCCATACGACTTGGGCTGTGCGGCATCCGCTTCTTCCATGTCGGAATCTTCCTTGGGCTCCTTTCCTTTCTTGGAATTTTTCTATCGTTTTCGTCTATTGGCTCTGTAGCCAGCGGATTCGTCTTTCTTGATGTCGTCATTGAAACGACACTCGACATTTGTGTGGGTAGATCCTCCGTTACTATCCAAGTGGTGGACACAGGGATTGTTGGCAATGTTGGCCCAGGTATAGGTTCTTCCGGGTTGCTGATCTCCTCAGCCCTAGATTCGGGAAGTTCCACGGCCTCTACCCCGGCCGCCTCTGCGACCTCCTCGTCCTCTGGATCGGAATGTTGCGTTGACAGCTGTGTTGTCTGGAGCCAGTTTATCTTCCGAGGTATTCTTGTGCTTCTGAGCTTGTTTTTTGGCTGTTTGGCCGCATTGGGATTTGCCAGAATATTTAGCAGCCCTTCTGAATCATCATCGGCATCAGCATATTTGCTTGCCATCTCTATCATCTCTCCCAAATCTGTGACGTGGTCACGTTTTAACCTGTGATGCAAAAGTCCGATTGGGAGTCCTATGATGAAAGATTCTATCGCAGTTTGATCTTTTACTCCTTCGCAGGAGCTCTTCGTGTCAATCCAGCGTCCTAGGTAATCCCGACAAGTTTCTTCGGGTCTTTGGGTGCAACGCTGCAAGTCTCCGACTGTGCAGGTCCTCCTGTATGTTCCCTTGAAGTTTGAAAGGAACGCACTTTGCATATCATACCAGTTGTGAATTGAATTCTCTGGCAGTTCATTGAGATCGGGATGTCTTCCCCAGCATGACCAGGAGATATCGGACTGCAACCAGACTGTTTCCTCCTTTGGCGATGCAGCAGGCCTGGAAAAAATCCTGGAGCCAGGTATCTGGCCGAGCCGCGCCGTCGTAGGGTTGGATGTGTTTGGCAATACCAAAGTCAACCGGAAATTTGGCCCAACGTATGCGCGGGGCAAAGCATTTGGGTCCCATGTACACATCTTCTTCCTCGTACCATCGCGCCTCTATGTTTGACTCAATGCGATGGCGAGCGTCATTTGGCGAGAGAGTTCTGCGCCTCGGAGGCTCGTGGCTTCTGCGCGGCGGAGTCGGATTCTGCTTATCCTCTCACCGTTGCTGCCTCCGCCCCTGCTGCTTCCATGGCTATGTCGGGATCCTTCATGGTGGCTGCCAGGAGGCGATGGTGGCCCTGGTGGATTATTTCCGGCTGGGTTACGTGGTGGTGGCGGTGGAGCCTCATTATGCTGACTCTGAATGTGATTTCTCCGGGCTCCATCGCTACTTGATTCAGGATGATCTGGATCATCTCGTCATCCGGCATTGCCAGCCGGACGGCTCGATGGTGGCATCCGTAGCCGATCTTGCTCTTCTCGTCGGCGGCGTTCTTTCGGGTCTTCTCTATAGCGGTTGTTTTGCCGATGATGGTCCTGATGAGGAACCATTACCCTATTTGCATATTTGGACGCAGCCGGAATAACTCTTGCCCAGTCACGTGCCGGCCTGTGAGAGTCGCCGTTTGAGCCGGTTCTTGAATTCTCTTGTTCTCCATGGGGACGATATCGTTGATCCGTATCCCTGGGTAGTCTTCCGTCAGCGCTTTGGTCGGCGCCAGTGTGGAAAAATTATGACTTGGAGGCCAGCTTGCCACTGAATGACGCGGCCGTTTTCTGCTCCTTCAATCCCATGCCCAGCAACGCAACACACTGCTGGACCTATCGTGGAGACAGATTATTGGCGAGGACGGCTCGAGCTGCAGCAGCGTTTTCCAACGACGTGCTATATACTCGGATCTTCTCTCCGGTTTTTCTATCAAATAGGTCTTTGTGGATTTCTGGGTTCTTGTTGGCAAGAAAGGGACCTCCCCTTGTTTTGTTTGGGTGTCGCTTGAAATCTGACTGATATTTGGCTGGATCGCTTTCTAACTGCTGCCTAAGCTCAACGATGCGTGGTGCCTCCTCGATCAAAAACATACGGTATTTTTCCAGGTCCTCAGCCCTTTTCTCCAGTGCCTCTAGAGTGAGATCTGAAGTTGTTGGGATTGGAATTGTGAGAGAGTCTTCGTAAATTTCACGTGCATCCTTGGTGATGACGTGTCCATCTACAGGAGGATCGATTGGGGTGGTATTAATTGGATCCTTCATCAACTTTTTCTTCGCTGGTTTCATCGACGTCCAGCTCTGCCAGTGTCGGATTCTTGTTCTTATTCTTCTTATTATTTGACCTCCCAGTAACCTTAACGTGCGTACCAGTGAAAAAGACGGCTTTTGGTCCGGTACCGGGGGATAAACTTCCGTCGGTACTTTCTGTAATGGTTGGCTTGTGGACCTCGGAGGAATCTCTGGTATCCATAGCATCCTGGTAAATGAAACTTCTACTGTGAGTATTGATTTTTGTTACTTCTTGTTACTTTGTTTCCAATATTTATAACCCACTTGGTTTTATGTTTAGGAAAATTACTACCACTGCTAGGGTAGTAGATGAACCACCACCTGTTGAGATAGATCCTTTTAAGATACCTACAAGTATTGTTGATCGTGTTATGGATAATTATTATTTTGGGGATGGAACTGTCCATCTTGGTGATCACTTGCTTTTTATCCATGAATTATGCAGGTTGTTTAAGTGTGCAGGTATCACAACTGAACATGTGAAAAAGAAGTTAGTCTCTATATCCTTGAAAGGGAGAGCTGAAGAATGGTATAAGCTGTTGAAGAATGGACAATACATGGAATGGGAGGAAATGGCATCTCTCTTTTATTCTAAATTTTATCCTCCCAGTGAGATTCATAAGGATAGAAATATGATATATAACTTTTGGCCTCATGATGGAGAGATTACAGCTCAAGCTTTGGGGAGATTGAAGTTACTAATGCTTAAATGTCCTATTCATGAACTCCCTAGCAATATTATTATCAATAACTTTTATGCTAGGCTTTCTCTTCATGATAAAGATTTACTAGATGATTCTTGTGCTGGATCATTCACACGTAATAAGGAGGAAGCTAAATGGGATCTACTAGACCGCATTCAAGAGAACACTGAAGCTTGGGAGAATGACAAAGGAAGAAAGTCAGATATAAACTATGATTATGAATGCATTAAGTCCTTTATGGGAACTGATGACTTCCGTGATATTAGCAATGAGTTTGGTCTTGATTCCCAAAGTATTGCCAACTGTTTTAAGGCCTTTGCCTTTTACGTAGAAATTCCCCAAAAGAAGTGGAACAAGTACCATGCACCTTATAAAGATGTTGTTAGTCATGTTCCGGTTAGAAGTGCTAAAGTTTGTACTACTAATCATATTGTGCCTGAACCTTCTGTTGAGAAAATGTCTTTCCCAGCTAAGGTAAAGGAGTATTCTATGATGATTAGTGCAAATAATAAAGGTACTCAGAAAACTATGGATCCTGATGAGCAATTGAATATTGAACCTGTGGTAGTTATTGTGAAAGATCTTGACGCTAGAGATATAGAGGATGAGCACATTGTCTTCTGTGAAAACGCTTCTAATATTATCTCTCATCCTAGTAAGGCTAGAAAAGCTAGTGTTCCTATGCTTTCTGTTAAAATTGGTGATCATTGCTACTATGGTTTATGTGACATTGGTGCCAGTTCTAGTGCTATTCCTTATGAGATTTACAGGGAAATTATGCATGAAATTGGTCCTTGTGAGATTGAGTACATTGATGTGGTTATTCACCTTGCAAATAAGGAAACAATTTGCCCTATTGGTATTGTAAGAGATGTGGAGGTTCTTTGTGGTAAGATTAAATATCCTGCTGATTTTCTAGTACTTAATTCACCAGCTAGTAAAACTTGTCCTATCATTTTTGGTAGACCTTTCTTGAACACTTGTGGAGGTATTATAGATTTTAAGAAGGAGAAAGTTTTAACTAAGTTTGATGGAGATTTTTATGAGTTTAACTTTTCCAAATTTGCTAAAACTCCTTGTGAAAATAGCTTGCCTAATGAAGATTTCAGGATGGAACAAATTGCTTCTATTGATCCGATTTATGACCTTGGACCTCTTTTTGGTGACTGTAAGTATGCTCATTCTGATGATAGAGTTGTTTCCTGTGATAGTTATATTGTTAACTTTATTCAAAGTGCTACTGAAAGTTATTATGAGAGAGGGAAAAATGGTTTTATGCATCTCAATAATGTTAAATTTCCCTGTTTTATGTTGAAAGCTTTGAAGTTGCATTTGTTTTGTGTCAGACCACCCCGAGCTCAGACTCCGCCTCATTTTTGTGTCAAAACCTTTCTTATGTTTTGAAACTTCGTAATATATAACCCTCCCCGGATCCCCCGAGGTTCGTGCATCGTATTCTAGTCGTGTTTTTGTTTCGATCTGTTTCTGTCAGGAAATCTTCTCAAGTTTAGAACACCATGGTCTCCGCCAATGATAAAGGCAAGAAGGCCGAGGAAGAAGATCCTCAAAACCCCAAGGAGGAGGAGATTTTGGTAGGGTATGAAGGAGACATGGATGAGGAAAAGCATCCTGACACCTGTGCTACCATTGCAAGCATTGGAGGATAGCACGGATGTCTACAGGAGGGAAACCTCCACGTCATATCCTCACTCCATGGACACTTCCTCCTCGTACCACTCATTCTAACCATGCAGGGAAGGAACACTCTAAGAAGGAAGAATGGAGAAAGAATAACAAGGACTAGGATCCTTGGTCCGAATTGATCATGAACTGCATTAAGCATAATTTGGAGTTGATTCGCACTCTGACCATCGATATAGAGGATTTGAAGAAACTTATTGAGGAGATTATCAAGAGAACACCACCACCACCGAAGGAGTAATTCGTCATCAGGTTTGGCATCCCCTTGGCTTTTTCCAAGATTGGGGGAGTTCCGCGGTATCACATCATTATCTTTTATCTTTTACCTTTTTAGTGGATTCATATCTTTGGTAGAGAGGTTATCTTATAGTTTGGTTTGCATGTGGAAGTATCTCTCCTTTAGTTGATTATCTATGTATCCCTTGGTGTGAGTGCCTTTATGGAATATTAATGAGAAGTTTCATCTTTTACTTTTTGCACTTCTTATTTTAGTTTGCAATCTCCATTATATGATGGATCTTGTTGATCAGTATTGGCATCGCTTTGGGATCATGAAGTGGATCTAAATTGGTTTTGTCAAACCGAGTTCTGGTCAGTAGCAACACTTTTTGAGGTTTGAAATAAAAAGAGAGAAGCTTACAGGTATTTAGTATCATTTGTTTTCTTTCTTGTTGGCTCATAAGCTTAGTATTCTTTATTTATGATCTTTTGTGCCTTCAAGGAAGATTGCATGTTTGGTTTTATTACTTGTATGTTTGCTTGTTTCTTTCAACTCTCTTGCTTGCTACCCAGCTTTGCAAGCCAAAAACCTGTTTTGAGAAGTCATACTTCTCATGTTTCCATTCCCTTTGAACCAAAACCTTTGCCATTTGTGTCCACCTTATGTACCTAGTAGCAATTGCTATTCCAGGCAAATTCTCAAGCTTCATCTATCTTTTGAATTAAAAAGTATTTTGTTCTGTGAAAACTAGTTAGTAAAGCTCTCACGAACTTGATGGCACACCTTATTTTCTTGCCCCTAATATACTTGAACAATTGTGTCATCAAAGTTGTATATGCTTGCATCTATACATTGGAATTAGTAGAACCGTGCTATCACGAGGAACGCTTTCAACATTGTACTTGTACCTTGTACATAGTTGATATCGTGCTCTTTTGTCTGTGGATGTCAACAGTGTGAAATAAAGAGGGAACTTGTAAGTCCATGGAGTCTATATTTTGTGTTAGAGAAACGCCTGGGCCGCTAGCCTAAGCCATGCCTAATCATGGTGGAAACTTGTAGTATCACCATAATGAGCTATCTATGAAGCATCCTCAATAAAAATCTATGCACATAGTAAATAAAAAGATCGCTGAGATGCTGATTGTCTGCTTGCCTTGTCATTTTGGTTATGGGATAGCTCCTGTACCATGTGCAAGGGGTACCCCATTGGCGGTTCTCTATGATACGCATGTACTTACAATGACAAGAACTTACCGGTAACTGAAGTTGAGTAGCATGAGGAGTGGCCCTCATATTCAAGGGACATGAGATTGCCAACTTATATTTCGTTAAGCATATACGCCATATTTGTGCACTTTAACCTTAATCATCTCAAGATGCCTATGATAGGGGCAATGAGGGATCAAAGCTAGTAAGTACCGTAATCTTTTGGAAGCTCTTTATGACTTGTAATCCCTGCTACCCTCTATGAAGGGACCTTTCTCCTAGTTACCAGGTTGAGTCAGTAAACCTACTTTCTCTATCTCCAGCAAGCATTTGAGATGTTGTGTTTATGGCATTCATATGGTGATTTATTCAATCATGTTCTTTATCTTCCTTGTTTGCACAAACTCTTATCTATTGAGTATTACTTTGAAAGGCTTCACTTGTGAAAAACCTTTTTGAGCAAAGAGTGCTCCTATTGTAAAACTTCTACAAAAAGCTTTTTGTGAAACTGTTTGATAGGTGTTCTCTAACAAAGAACAAGTTTGCCAATTCCAATTATGATTTATCTTTATGCATCTCTATTGTGACTGTTGTACTTGGTTGCAAGGTAAGTTATATAATGGTGAGTTGCTTTCTTCTATGAGTTGTGTAATGGTAAGTGTGATGCTTCTTGTTCGTATTCTTTTATTGACACTTCACTCCATAAACCTGTGGACATGTTTACTGAGCTCAGTTTTCGCTTGGGGACAAGCGAAGGTCTAAGCATGGGGGAGTTGATAGGCCCAATTTGCATCACCATTCTATATCATAATCTACCTCTATTCATTGATATTTGTCTTATTATGAGGTATTACTTATGGCTTTTCATATGTTTATGCATGTTGGATGATTCTTGGAGGATGGACTGCCGGGGTCTGGATTCTGATGGAAAAGAAGGCGTTTTGATGCAATTTCGCGAAGACCAAAAAATGGGAAAATATTATTTTTCCAGAAGATTGAGGAAGCCATAAGGAGGGATGAAGAAGGGCCGCAGGGGGCCCACACCCCCTACGCGTGAGCCCACCCTGGGCCGCGCCTAGGGCAGGTGTGGCCCACCTGCCGGTTCCCGACTCCGCCCCTTCGCCTATATCTTCCCTACGAAACCCTAAGGCTAGGAGAGCGACCACAAATATATTTTGGCTGCCTCTGGGGGCGGAAAAGATCGAGAGAGAAAGATCTCTCCTGCAGACAGATTTCTGCCGAGGGAATTCCTTCCCGGAGAGGGGAGATAGTCGCCATCAACATCATCGTCAAGCTAGGCTTCATCGGGATCATCATCATCATCATCCACACCATAATCTCCGCCAGCACCATCATCACCACTCCGCCCCACTGTAACAATTGTGTTGGATATTGCTTTAGTTCTTAGGGGAAACTTTCCCGGCGTTGATTACTATTGTAGTTGATGCTTGTGAGTGTAACCATTGGATTATTGTTTATCTTCAGATTGTTATCCATTATCATATATTCTTTGATCTTGATCCATATGATGTCTTGTGAGTAGTTCGTTTAGTTCTTGAGGACATGGGAGAAGTCATGTTGTTATTAGTGGATTTGTGTTGAGTTATTATTCAATGGTTAGTATTTAAGTTGTGGTTCTATTCTTCTAGTGGTGTCATGTGAACGTCGACTACATGATACTTCACCATTTATGGGCCTAGGGGAATGCATTGTGTATTTGGCTACTAATTGTGGGGTTGCCGGAGTGACAGAAACCGGAACCCCCGTTAGGACACCTTTGCACAAGGGAGTGTAGGATCTCAGAGTTTAAGGCTATGGTTAGATTTATATCTTAATTACTTTCCTATAGTTATGGATGTTTGTAGTGGGTTTAATCACAAGTATGTATTAGTCCAAGTAAGGTCGGTACATTAGCATAGGTTCACCCACACAACACTTACAACACCAAAGAAGAGTACTCAGCTATTTGAAGCGAAAGCACTTGACAATATTCCCATGTGTCCTCGAGAACGTTTGGTATTTATAAGTATTTCCACCGACTTGTCCTTTTCTAAGAAAGGATTGGGCCACTTGCTGCGTTTGTTCTTTGTTACTTGCACTTTGTTTTGTTGCTCTATCAGAAAACCACTAAAAATCTGTTTGCTAAGTATTTGCAGAGAGTTCCTGCTCCATACCACTGTTCAGCACCTTCTGCTCCTCGTTGGGAGCGACACTCCTATTTATCGAAAGTACTAGGATACACCCCCTATACTTGTGGGTCATCACCAGTTTCAAGGCTACCTTCATCAGCATTCTTGGCGACAATATTGTCAATTTATACTATCATTTAGCAATGGCAAGGATATGAGGGATGCGCTCGAGAGAAAATGTGGAGTCTCCGATGTTGGAAGTGAATTGTATATCATGGAACAATTCTATGACTATAAGATGGTTGATGACCGCCCCGTTATGGAGCAGGATCATGAAAAATAGTCACTTGCTAGGGAGCTTAAGTACTTCACTTGTGTGTTACCGGAAAAGTATGTTGCTAGAGGCATTATTGCCAAGCTTTCCTAGTATTCGAGGAATTTTGCTACTTCTCTGAAGCACAAGAGACAAGAGTTTTCTGTGACGGATCTCATTGGGACTCTTGATGTGGAAGATAAGGCGAGAGCAAAAGACACATGTGCTCGAGGTATCGAGGGAGGTTCTAATCCCAATCTGGTATAGAAAAGGAACTTTCCATCCTCACAAGTTCAAGAACAAGGGCAAGTTTGATGGCAAAGGAAAGTTCGATGGAAAGAACAAGGCCTCACAGTCTACCAGTTTCAAGAAGAAGACTGATAAGAAGAAAGGTGCTTGTCATGTGTGCGGTGATCCTGATCATTGGGATCCTTCTTGTCCCAACTGCTTTGACAAAAGCCAGCATGGGAAGGGCAGCAAGACTGCTAATGTTGTAATGAGCGACGTCGAGATGTAATATGTTATATATGGTATATTACCTACCATTCTTTCATTATGTCATTCTCCTGATTGGTGGATTGACACATGCGGTAATGTACATGTTTGTTCTGATATTTTCATGTTTTCTTCATATCAGGTCAAAGAGACTCAAACCGTGCTAATGGGGAACGAATCGCATGCTTCTGTTCATGGTGTTGGTGCAGTGGATCTGAAGTTCACTTCGAGAAAGACCGTGCGCCTAAAGAACGCGCATCTTGTTCCCTCAATAAATAAAAATCTTGTTAGCAGATCTCTTCTGTGTCGAGAAGTCTACAAGATTGTATTCGAGTCCAATAAATTTGTAATATCTAAGTATGGAACCTTTGTTGGTAAACATTATGAGTGCAGAGGCTTGTTCCACTTATCTCTGTCAGACGTTTGTAATAAAGTTGTTAATCATATTTACGTGAGTTTTGTATCAAATATCTGGCACTCTCGTTTTTGCCATATTAATTTTGTTTGTAGTACGTGGCAAGCCAAAATGAATTTAATCCCTGATTTCACAACTATTAAGGGATCTAAGTGCCAAGTCTACGTGCAAGCTAAACAACCTCGCAAGTCACATACGACTGCAGAAGTGAGAAATTTAACACCACTCGAGCTCATATATTCTGATCTTTGTGAGATGAATGGTGTGTTGACAAAAGGTGGAAAGAAATATTTCATGACTTTGATCGTTGACTCTATGAGATACTGTCATGTGTATCTTCTAAAATCAAAAGATGAGGCTTTGAGTTTCTTCAAAATCTATAAAGGTGAAGTAGAAAATCAACTTGATCGAAATATTAAGAGGCTTAGGTCTGATCGTGGTGGAGACTATTTTTTGAACAAGTTTGATTCCTTTTATGCGGAACATGGCATTATTCATGAGAGGATGCCTCCCTACTTACCCTAGTAAAATGGAGCACCCAAAGAAAGAACCATACTCTAACAGATTTGGTTAACGCCATGTTAGACACATCGGGTCTCTCCAAGGAATGGTGGGGGGATGCACTATTGACTGCGTGTTATATCCTAAACCGAGTTCTCACAAACAACAAAGAAATTACTCCATTCAAACAATGCAAGAAGAAAATATTAAAAATCTCTTAGGTACGTACTTGGGGTGTTTTGCCAAAGGTTAATGTATCAATCCCTAAGAAGCCCAAAAACCATTGATTGTGTTTTTCTGGGCTATGCTTTCCATAGCATTGGTTATAGATTCTTGATAGTAAAATCTGAAGTATCTGATATTGATGTTGGTACAATCATGGGGTAGACTGATGCGACTTTGTTTGAGGATATCTTTCCTATGAAGGATAAACCTAACTCATCAAATCCGGAGATACCTAGTTCATCTAATCAGGAATTTGCTACAATTTTTGAACCTAGCATTCCAATTGAACACTATGAAATTCCTAAGGAGGAGGATAATGAAACTCCCTAAAGAAGCAAGAGACAGAGGACGACAAAGTCTTTTGGTGATGATTTCATTGTGTACCTTGTGGATGACACTCCCACTTTTATTTTAGAACCATATGCATCTCCTCATGATGACTACTGGAAGGAAGCCGTCCGTAGTGAGATGGATTCCATCTTAGCTAATGGAACATGGGAGATCACTGGTCGCCCTTATGGATGCAAACATGTAGGATGAAAATGTATATTTAAGAAAAATCTTAGGCTTGATGGTACTATTGATAAGTACAAGGCACGGCTTGTGGCCAAAGGTTATACTCAAAAACAAGGTGAAGACTTCTTTGACACTTACTCACCTATTACAGGGTTGACCACCATTCGAGTACTACTTTCATTGCCTGCCTCTCATGATCTTCTCGTTCATTAAATGGACGTTAAGGCAGCTTTCCTAAATGTAGAGTTGGATGAGGAAATTTACATGGATCAGCCAGATGGTTTTGAAGTAAGTGGTCAAGAAGGAAAGGTGTGCAAATTGTTGAAGTCTTTATATGGCTTAAAATAAGGCCCTAAGCAGTGGCATGAGAAGTTTGAAAGAATTTTAAATACTGTAGGCTTTGTTGTAAATGAAGCTGACATATGTGTGTACCATCTCCATGGTGGGGGTGAGGGAGTCATACTTTGTTTGTATGTTGATGACATACTGATTTTCGGAACCAACCTTAACGCAATTAAGGAGGTCAAGGATTTATTATCTCATTCTTTTGAGATGAAGGATCTGGGAGTAGCTGATGTTATCCTGAACATCAAGCTATTGAGAGATGATGATGGTGGGATTACGTTGCTTCAGTCTCACTATGTGGAAAAGGTCTGGGGTCGTTTCAGGTATAGCGACTTCAAGTCTTCTCCTACACCGTATGATCCTAGTGTGTTGCTTCGAAAGAATCGAGGAAATGGTAGAGACCAACTTATATACTCTCAAATTATTGGTTCACTTATGTATTTAGCTAGCGCCATGAGGCCTGACATCGCCTTTGCTGTGAGAAAACTCAGTGGATTTGTTTCAAATCCAGGAGATGATCACTGTCATGCTCTTGAGAGAGTTATGCGCTATCTAAAAGGCATTGTGAGCTATGACATTCACTATACCGGGTATCCGAGGGTAGTAGAGGGTTATAGTGATTCAAATTGGATATCTGATGTTGGTGAGATAAAGGCAATGAGTGGATATGTATTCACACTTGTTAGTGGGGCTGTTTCTTGGAAGTCTTGCAAGCAGATCATCTTAACAAGGTCAACTATGGACGCAGAACTCACAGCATTAGACACAGCCACTGTTGAAGCAGAGTGGCTTTGCGAACTCTTGTTGAACTTACCTTTGATTGAAAACCAATACCCGCAATCCTTATGAATTGCGATAATCATACTTTGATTTTCTAAGTAAATAGTTCTAAGTATAATATGAAGTCATCAAGACATGTGAAGAGGAGACTGAAATCTGTCAGGAAAATAAGAAACTCCAGAGTTATTGCATTGGATTATATCCAAACATATAACTTGGCATATACCTTCACAAAGGGTCTATCACACAACATGATAGAAAACACATCGAAGGAGATGGGTATGATACCCACAATATGCGTTTTTCATAGTGGTAAACCACTCTATGTGATTGGAGATCCTGTGAATTAGAATTGGAAGACAAGCTATTGGTTAGCTGAGAGGAAAGTTACCCTACTTTAATATACACCACTCCATAAAATGCAATACTTTCCTATTCGGAACGGCATGTTGATTTATTATCTTAATGTGTTCTAAGTGGCTTATCTTAAGTAGAGATGTTGTCCTGTAGAACATCTTTTAAAGAACACACCTATATGAGTCTGACTGTTAAATGTCGCAGTCTATGAGAGTAGGGTGCTCTCTAATAATGTCACATCCCAAGATTTTAGAAATTAGGATTAGAAAAAAATATTTTACATGTCATCCATGAGCATTGCATTGCATTCATTTGAAATCTTCAAAATTTCGAATTAAAAAATCCTAATCCTAATTGGTTTTGCAAATGTTTCTATAAGGCGTAAACAAGGATTTTATAAATCCAACATTATTTAACTAAATAAAAGGCTAAAAAATGATCCTAAAATTATCTAGTGATTATTGTAAAAATTTAAAAATAAATTTCAGCTTATTTAGAGTTAGTGTGAAAAAGTTATATAAGAAATACAAAAAAAGAAAAGAATAAAAAACAAAACCTAACCTACCGCGTCACCCTGGCCCAGCCCGCCACAAGCCGCGCAGCAGACAATAGCGTGCAGCAGCTATTCGCCAGCCAGTGGGCCGGCCCATTTCCTCCGCCAGCCGCCAGCCCAACCCGCTTCCCCTGCTCCTCTTGCTGCCATGAAGGGCCCACTAGCCTTCTTCCTCCTCCGGTCGAGAGACCACCTCCTGTATGGCTTTGAGCTCCCGATGCGAATGATTTCCTCCCGATTTCTGCGCGATTCCGCCACCCCCTCATCCACGAAAGCCCGCCAATAAAAGCTCCATACTCCCTCCTTCGAATCCCTCAAACATCAGATCGATTTTTGCCGCCAGGCTACTGAAACAGAACTCATCAAGATCTCGACCATGCTGCCACATTGCTGACGATCGGAGCTTGAGGTTCCTTCGATCTAGACTTCCCTGCACCTCCTATTCCCCATAATCTTCCTCCCCTAGCTCAAGCGCATTGCCTTGATGTTTTAATTTCATCGTCAGGAGCCTAGGATCGAACCCCCGAAGCCACCGGAGTTTGCCATCATACGACCCCCTCCGTTCGCGGATTGCAGCCTCCCGAGGAAGAGAAAGTGGAGGACAAGGCCACCATCAACATCTCTGTTCAATGCCTCTTCTCATTCACCCCACCTCTGTCGCCTAAGAGCACCGGAGTGCCTTCAACCATCATCGCCGAGCCGCCGCCACCATCGTTGACCGCCGACCGCCAAGGTTGACCTCCAACCTACAACAAGCTAGGAAGGAATCGTTGGTGTCCATCGGATCTTAGAAGAACGACTCAGATTTGATCGGCTCTCCGAACCGGTATCGCCCAATAAGCCATCAACGCATGGCCGCCCAGTCTGCAAGCTCGTCAGCGCATGCGTCACTCGCCCAGGTCAGCAGCCACGTCAGCATAGTCAACTTCCAGTCAGCGTTGATTTAATAAATGATTAAAGAAATAGTAAAATAGCAGAATATTTGGCAATCTTGTAAAATTCAGATAATATTGAATATTTTTCCAAAAATTGCAAATGATATACCATTGGATTCATAAAATTGTGTAGAACATTAATACAATATTATATCTAACTTTTACAACACATATCTACTGTAATAAATTAAATGATTTAATGGACCTTCTAGACTAAATAAATCATATTAAATTATTTGTATATCAGGAAAATACAAATAAAGTGTCTTTGGAGTCGTAATTTCATGTACGACAATAATATACTGTATTATCCAACTTTTTACAGTTTAGAATTACTATAGAGATTTAAATAGTTTTAATGGTCTTTTAGAGTATTAAATCCATAGAAAATAATTTATAGATCCAAAAAATATAAATAATATGTCCTTGGATTCACAATTCCGTGTAGAATCTGGATCTGTTCGTAGATTTATTTTTGGTCGTGGCAAAACGATTTAGATAATTTAAACTCTATTATGTAGTAATTAAATCATAGAATAAGATCTACAACTCCGTTTAAGGTGAATCCAATTGCTACTGGTTCATATTAATTTCTTATATCCATTACACTTTAGATCTAAATTTAATTTGACAACTAGTACAAAAGTTCCAACAGAACTATTAAAACTCATCTATTGGCAATTAAGACTTAATAATCAATACTCTGTTGCATTAAATGATCTCCTGCATGCATCATGTGTTTTAATATTGTTTAGATAACTAATTACAACCATTATGAAAAATTAAATGATCATGCATGCATTTGTTCATCATTGTTTTATTGTCTTGTGCATTATTGCATTATTTTGAATGTTGTGTTTGTTGTGAACTTGTTTTAAACGTTAGATTGTGAGGAGTGCAACAACTGCGATTGGAAGTACTATAATTGCAAGTATTATGATTGTGATGAGTGCAATGATTTCAATTGCGAGGATTGTTTGAACGACTACATCAACTAAAGGCAAGTGGCACTATCATAAATGTTCTAATTATTTTCCTATACATTGTAGTTGTTTTAGTAAAAGTGCATGTGTAGGAATATTTTGCACTGTGTGCTATGCTATGTCCTATTTAAGATATCCTTTTGTATCTTTTTTAGTGAAAACATCGTAGTTGTAGTATGCTTAGCCCTGCTATAGAATCGGGGTGGAATATCATGTTATGATTATATGAGGTATTTGAAAAGCTATGTTTCTATATAATAAAACAAGTACTCAATGAATCACCTAGGTGGAATATTTTTGTTGTTAAGTTTTGAAGAAGTGGCAACGAAGGGGACCGTATCTTTGACTACCTCCCACGTGTGCACTAGAAGAAGACCACCTAGGCATTTTAGAGATTGAACATGTTTCTCGTATAGTAGCTTCCGTGTACAGCCACATGCTAATATGGGATCTGGCTTAGTTAATTACATAGCGGAAGACCCTTTGCATTAGTATATATTCAGGTTAACTAGAATTGTGTATTGGAGGTTATATCCTTGCATTGGTGCCTGTTAGACGTGCTAGTATTGTGTATTGGGAGGACTTCTATGGAAAGACTTTGTCACATTCTCATTCTGCCGGTATACCAATTGGTGTGTACTAAACCAGCGGCCACTGGTGGTGTCAAGGAGAGATTGTGTCGTGTGGGTAAAATGTACAACTTTTGCAGCAGATATAAATCTAATCGATTAGCTGTGTCCCCGGTTATGGACAATATTGAGCAACTAAGGCCTGAAGCTTATGGATAATCTCGACATTCCAATTTATTAATAAAATTTGATGGTTTGAACAAGGGAGTAGGAGCACTTGGTGTTGGCCAAAGTGTTCAGACAATTTTCAGAAAGGATTAAAACTATTTGGAAATGTTAGGATAAAACTATTGCTTTATGCAAATCAGCCTGAAACTCCAATTAGCAAAATATGCATGTAATTGCTAGGTTCCATTTATATCCAGATACTAGTGACACTTACGAATACATTCAAAGTATTAACCATTCATGGTGCAACCTTTCATGTTATAGGTTATATCGTTTATGAGTGATCATTATAGGTCACGAGACTCCACTCAACAATTGCTCGCCTCTGGCACATCTGAAGGATGGATATCTACCTTGTATTTTTTTCTGCTATGTACTTGATTAAATAATGTAAATTCTAGATCATATTCGTTGTATTTATGACGCACAGTTATATTTGTTATCATTTTGTACTGTGTGTTCCAGTGAACCGATCCAAGGATTGGCACTATACACATGAAATCAGCCTTATCTGGTGAGGGTGTTACAAGTAAACTCATGTAAGGCCATGGAGTATGACGCATAAGCTCCACCCACGGGGAAGTCCCACGGTATCCTAGTATCGGTCAAGACTTTGTGTGAAGCTAGGTTCGCAGCAAACTTGCAGTTTAAGGAATAATCTACTGTACAAGTTGCAGCCTAGTTTAACATAAATCTCTAGGTAGAAGTTCAACTTAACATTCTCCACTGTAGTACGGGTATATAAACAATGTTTTGGAACCAAAGGCAAACTTCATGTGCCTCTGGGATCTAGTGGGGGATTGTTGGAATTTTTTACTAAATAGGCCCATCCCATTTATTATATGCCAATAAATTCCTGAAATCCTGGAGGCTCATTTGGCCCATTCATGCAAGGTAAGAGCTGGATAAAAGTTTAGTCCCACACTGCTAGTTGAGTGGAAGTTGGACCATCTTATAAGGAGAGCTCTTCCACCACTTGTAAGAGCTCGAGAAGAGAAGACATGTACACGCACGCTCCTCCTCCTCCTCACTCGCCTCGCCATGCCACGCCATGATGCGCATGCCGCAGGTTGCGGTTTGCGGAAATCTCGCCGAGCCGAGCTTTATTTTTCCACGCATGAATGGTATATGAATAGAATCTGCAACGTTTTGCTCGAGTGGATTTTTAATATGAGCTAAGTGGAAATGAAAATGAATTGAGTGGAGGCTTTCCGGTTGGCTGTCGCCTGTTTGCTTCAACTTCCACCTCTTCGTTTCATCTTCTGTGCAGCATGTCTGCCTTTCCTCTATGCCTATAAGAGAGAGATCGCGCCTCCTCTCATACACACCATCGCACAACCCTTTCCGCCTCTATTTCTAGAGCACTGTGCTACCCAGATCTTCCCCATCCCATCTTGTGGCGTGCACCTCAAGCCAGAACAGTAGGCCTCCGAGAGCTCGCTGCTTCGTGTCCTGTATGGGAGAAGGGCGATAAGGTTTTTGGGGAGTGCTATTGGCGAGACTACTGGCTTCAGCACGGACTCTTTCATGGATAGAGATAGCGCCGACATCTTCCCCAACAAGGACTTCTTCCCCGACATCAGCAACCTCTTCTACGACGACATGGCTGATAATGATGCTAACACAAATGCCGGTGGTTCCTCTGCTGCTGCTATGATGTACATCCTATTTCTCATCCCTGTTTTGATCGTATCTCAAGTTCTATGCCTTGCAATCCATTTGGTTATCTGCCTTCATATGTACTTGCTATTTCACATGATTAGTCTAATTTCTATTATTATATTCATGTTTTATCTAATATTTATTATGGTTAAATATCTTGGTAAATTACTCTTTTATTCAACAATCCAAAAAGCTTAATTTCAGGCAATTTGCCCCAAGTGGTTTTGTTGCTTCAATGAAGCCACCTATGTTTGAAGGTGTCAATTACAAATTATGGCGTGCGAGAGCAGTTCTCTGGTTTCAAACCATGAGTTGCTACAATGCCATCAATGGCGCACCTGTGGGAGATCTTAATCCTACTCAGGAAGAGGCATTCTAAAAACTTGATACCACTTTCAAGGCTGCCTTGATCATCATTCTTCGTGACAATATTGTCGATTCGTATCTGTCATTTAGCAATGGTAAGGATATGAGGGATGCGCTCGAGAGAAAATTTGGAGTCTCCGATGTTGGAAGTGAACTGTATGTCATGGAACAATTCTATGAATATAAGATGGTTGATGACCGCCCCATTGTGGAGCAGGCTCATGAAAAATAGTCACTTGCTAGGGAGCTTGAGCACTTCACTTGTGTGTTACCAGACAAGTTTGTTGCCGGAGGCATTATTGCAAAGCTTCCCCATTCATGGAGGAATTTTGCTACTTCTGTGACGGATCTCATTGGGACTCTTGATGTGGAATAGAAGGCGAGATCAAAAGACACATGTGCTCGAGGTATCGAGGGAGGTTATAATGCCAATATGGTACAAAAAAGGAACTTTCCAGCCTCACAAGTTCAAGAACAAGGGAAAGTTTGATGGAAAAGGAAAGTTCAATGGAAAGAACAAGGCCTCACAGTCTACCAGTTTCAAGAATAAGACTGATAAAAAGAAAGGTGCTTTTCATGTGTGCGCTGATCCTGATCATTGGGCTCCTCCTTGTCCCAACTGTTTTGACAAATGCCAGCATGGGAAGGGAAGCAACACTACTAATGTTGTCATGAGCGACGTCGAGATGAAATATGTTGGGTATGGTATATTACCTACCATTCTTTCATTATGTCATTCTCCTTGTTGGTGGATTGACCCAGGCGCTAATTTACATGTTTGTTCTGATATTTTCATGTTTTCTTCATATCAGGTCAAAGGGACTCAAACCAAGCTAATGGGGAACGGCTCGCATGCTTCTATTCATGGTGTTGGTACAGTCGATCTGAAGTTCACTTCGGGAAAGACCGTGTGCCTGAAGAATGTGCATCATGTTCCCTCAATAAATAAAAATCTTGTTAGTGGATCTCTTCTGTGTCAAGATGGCTACAAGATTGTATTCAGGTCCAATAAATTTGTAATCTCTAAGTATGGAACCTTTGTTGGTAAGGTTTATGAGTGAAGAGGCTTGTTCCACTTATCTCTGTCAGCCGTTTGTAATAAAGTTGTTAATTACATGAATTTTGTATCAAATGTCTGGCACTCTCGTATTTTCCATATTAAATTTGGTTGTATGACGTGGCAAGCCAAAATGAATTTAATCCCTGATTTCACAACTATTATGGGATCTAAGTGCCAAGTCTGTATGCAAGCTAAACAACCTCACAAGTCACATACGACTAGAGAACTGAGAAATTTAACACCACTAGAGCTAATACATTCTGATCTTTGTGAGATGAATGGTGTGTTGACAAAAGGTGGAAAGAAATATTTCATGACTTTGATCGATGACTGAAAAGATGAGGCTTTGAGTTTCTTCAAAATCTATAAAGCTGAAGCAGAAAATCAACTTGATTGAAAGATTAAGAGGCTTAGGTTTGATCGTGGTGGAGAGTATTTTTCCAAAGAGTTTGATTCCTTTTGTGCGGAACATGGCATTATTCATGAGAAGATGCCTCCCTACTCACCCAGTCAAATGGAGTAGCCAAAAGAAAAAACAATACTCTAACAGATTTCGTTAACTCCATTTTAGACACATTGGGTCTCTTCAAGGAATGGTGGGGGAGGCACTATTGACTGCGTGACATGTCCTAAACCGAGTTCCCACAAAGAACAAAGAAATTAATCCATTTGAAGAATACAAGAAGAAAAGATTAAAACTTTCCTACCTACGTACTTGGGGTTGTTTGGAAAAGGTTAATGTGCCAATCCCTAAGATGCACAAGCTTGGACCAAAAACCATTGACTGTGTTTTTCTGGACTATGCTTTCCATAGCATTGGTTATAGATTCTTGATAGTAAAATCTGAAGTACCTCACATTCATGTTTGTACAATCATGGAGTAGAATGATGCGACTTTGTTTGAGGGTATCTTTTCTATGAAGAATAAACCTAACTCATCAAATCTAGAGATACCTAGTTCATCTAATCAGGAATTTGCTACAATTTCTGAAGCTAGCATTCCAATTGAACACTATGAAAGTCCTAAGGAGGATGATAATGAAACTCCTAAAAGGATCAAGAGACAGAGGACTACAAAGTCCTTTGGTGATGATTTCATTGTGTACCATGTGGATGACACTCCCACTTCCATTTCAGAAGCATAGGCATCTCCTGATGCTGACTACTGGAAGGAAGCCGTCCATAGTGAGATGGATTCCATCTTAGATAATGGAACATGGGAGATCACTAATTTCCCTTATGGATGCTAACCTGTAGGATGCAAATGTGTGTTGAATAAAAAGCTTAGGCCTGATGATACTATTGATAAGTACAAGGCACGTCTTGTGGACAAAGGTTATACTAAAAAACAAGGTGAAGACTTCTTTGACACTTACTCACCTGTTGCCAGATTGACCACCATTCGAGTACTACTTTCATTGGCTGCCTCTCATGGTCTTCTTGTTCATCAAATGGATGTTAAGATAGCTTTCCTAAATGGAGAGTTGGATGAGGAAATTTAAATGGATCAGCTAGATGGTTTTGTAGTAAGTGGTCAAGAAGGAAAGGTGTGCAAATTGTTGAAGTCTTTATGTGGCTTAAAACAAGGCCCTAAGAAGTGGCATAAGAAGTTTGAAAGAACTTTAAATGCTGTAGAATTTGTTGTAAATGAAGCTGACAAATGTGTGTACCATCGCCATGGTGGGAGTGAGGGAGTCATCCTTTGTTTGTATGTTGATGACATACTGATTTTCGGAACCAGCCTTAATGCAATTAAGGAGGTCAAGGATTTCTTATCTCATTGTTTTGAGATGAAGGATCTATGAGTAGCTGATGTTATCCAGAACATCAAGCTATTGAGATATGTTGATGGTGGGATTACGTTGTTTCAGTCTCACTATGTGGAAAAGGTCTTGAGTCGTTTCGGGTATAGCGACTTCAAGTCTTCTCCTACACCGTATGATCCTAGTGTGTTGCTTGTAAAGAATCGAGGAAATGCTAGAGACCAACTTATATACTCTGAAATTATTGGTTCACTTATGTATTTATCTAGCACCAAGAGGCCTGACATCAACTTAGTCGATTTGTTTCAAATCCAGTAGATGATCACTAGCATGCTCTTGAGAGAGTTATGCGCTATCTAAAAGGCACTTCGAGCTATGGCATTCACTATACCGGGTATCCGAGGGTACTAGAGGGTTATAGTGATTCAAATTTGATATTTGATGCTGGCGAGATAAATGCCATGAGTGGATATGTATTCACACTTGTTGGTGGCACTGTTTCTTGGAAGTCTTGCAAGTAGACCTGTAAGATCCCTCCTTTATAAAGGAAAAAGGATCCCTGTGATTGCAATGCTAGTCCCTGGATCAATGCTAGCATCCACAGTTTAAGATGAAGTACACAGAAACAAAGGTCATTATTACAGTCATTCCATAGACAAACATAGTCTTTTACAACTCCATGGCCACAGGCCTAGTACAAGAGTTTAAATGAGTAAATAAATAAATAAGTCTTCATCTTCATGTGCCACATGCAAGCATGTTAAGTGTAGACTCATGACTCCTAATCATCATTAGAATAACCTGCAACATCACAAGTTATAGCTACAGTGGGTCAATACATTGGAACAGTATTGGCAAGTGATACCTTAGTAGAATATTGGTGGACTAGATACTATATGCAATTTGCCTAAGTGTAGCTTAGGCTTGCTTTGCTCAAAATAGGCTTTGCCTATTAGTTGAAAACGCTAAGTTTTTCTTTGTCAAAAACTTTACCCAAGGAACCACCAATAGACATTGGGGTCCTTCACCCTTGTTCAACCACAAGTTTTACTTAGAAATTGGGATGAGGAGATTCTTGATAGCTTCCATGTCTTGATGCTCAAGTTGTCCTTTTCCAGGGACATGGCTAAGTACTTAGATTCTTCCATCTGCAGAGGTTGTGCACTTTCCCCACAAGACTTGATTTTCACCAAGACAGGACCTTTCAGAAGCCTTCCCTTAGACCAAATGTACGCGCTCCAACCTATCAATCCCACTACCACCAACTGTCCAAATGGCTAAGTTATTGCAACCTATATGATCCAGGCAGAGCCCATATTGCCAAGTGGCTGCACTAGAAGCTTCTTAACATTTGGCCTCTCAAATCCCTTTGTTCCTAGGTGGCTTTCCACAAGTGAGATACACAAGGTAAACCATAGAAATGGGCCTTGTGTAACCACTCAACATAAACCATTCCTTCCATTCCACCTAGGTGTTTCATTCACTTAGTTGTTTTATTAAGAAAAAAAAACATAGTCCAAAGACTTAGAAATATTTATTCATAGCCTGAACATATAACCACCCTTGGTTGCTACTAGCTAGGCTAAGCATGGCATAGATAAGCATCTTAACTTAGAAATTTCTAGCAATTCTACAACTACTAGGATTTCCCAAGCATAGCATATAAAGACCAAAATTTATCCATGAAAGTCTAGCAAAATATTTCTAATGCATATTTGAAAAAATAGGAATAAACTCATGAAGCACCACTTGCCTTGGTAGTTTGGAGAGTAGCTACAATCTTCACAATCACAATCACTATTTGCACCAAAATCTACACATAAAATGATAGCACCAAATCACATACAAAATAAATACAAGCAAAAATTTATGGATGCATGCAATATGATATGTGATGATTTTCTATACTCAACAAGACAAGTGCACAATACTGGTTCATAAACAAGTTCAAAACTTGCCAAACAATCTTTATTTGAACATTAAAACATTTCCCAAATAATTAGTATACACAAAATAGGCCTACACATGTTTCTGTAAAAATAATCATTTTAACAGAAACAAAACATTAAACACATTGCATATATGAAAAGGGCTTTCTCTCCTGATTCCATTGATATAAAATTTGTCAAATTTGGACGTGGGAATCAAAAGTTATGATTAAAACAAGTTTAAACATCTAATAGATTCAAATTCTGATTTTAAATCTAAACCCTAGCCACGCGGCGTTTTCCTATTGGTTGGTACCGGTTCGGGCGGATCGATCAACGAGAGCCACAAGATCTAAATGATGATGCACGGCCAGATCTAACACGTACCTCTTCGACACAGATCTAATCTTACTCGTTAGATCTAAATCCTACGGCCCTAATCTAATTGACCACAGACGGGCGGCGCTAACGGCGGCGTCTCTGTCAGGGCTGCTACCGGTGTTCTAGGTCGCGCGGGAGAGGGAGAAGGGGCTTACCAAGCTCGCCGTATGCTGCTGATGCTCAAGGTGGGCTTCGTTGGCGAAGGGGCGCGCAGAGGTGGTCGCTGGAGCTCGTCGGAGTTGTGCACGGCGTCGGATGCTCACTGATGGAGTCGAAGACGACGTTCTGGGGCACGAGGATCCAAACAAAAGGCGTTAGAAGGTGCGCTAGATGCAGGCGAACACGTCCGTGTGATTCAGAAATGGAGGGGGACACGAGGCTCACCGAATTTAGTCGCCGGAGTTGGAGACGGCGTTGGGAACTTGCGGTGTTCGATGGAGTCGACGACCTGGGGCAGTACAGGACGAACCAAAGATGTCAGAAGGAGCGCAAGGAGGTTGCGAAGCAGTTCGCGTGAACTAGAGAGGAAGGCGCGCACAGAGCTCACCGGGATTGGTCGCCGGAGTGGGTTCTGTCTGCGGCGGTGTACTGGCAAATACCGGCAGCCTGGTGGCGCTTTGTGCTTGGGGTCTGGGGGAAAATGGAGAGGGGGCAGAGGGGGTTTAAGTAGCAAGGTCGCGAGCGTGATTCACTCGAGCATTGATCGTGAATTGAAGCCGCGAATCAATCCAGAAACGACCGAGTGATTTGGGGGAGGAACTCGTCGCCGGGGTGGAGAAGAAGACCGTTGCGTGGGCCGCGTTGTCAGTGAGAGAAACAGAGGGGAGGTGGGGATAGGCAGTCACTCGGTGGGTTCGTTTGCGAGTAAAGAAAAACGGTTCGCGGGAGGGGTTGCTGGGCCGGGTTGGGCCAGATTAGGCTGTTTGCTTATTTTTTCTCTTTATTCCTTTTCTTTTTCTGTTTGATTTTCTAAAATGATTTTCAAACCTCATTTCAAATCAGTTTGATTTCAAACTTTCTCTGGTCTTTTGTACAGTGAACTTTGTACTCAATTATGTGTCAAACACATCTGTTCACTCAAACCTACTTGGTCCATTTGAAAAATAAAAAGAAATAAAGCCTTTGGAAGATATAATAAAAGGCATAAACTTTGGTTTTATTTCATACTTGTTTTGAAAATTGGCTCAAGCCTTTGGAGTCACTTAAGTTAGGAATCTAAACAATATTGAGTGAATATTAGTACCTTTCTCAAAAGCAAGTAGCACAAAGGCTAGAGCATTCATACATGAAATAATGAGCACACATGCTCCTGTTTTGAAATGATTTTTGAGATGAAATCCTACAAGATCATGGATGCATGGATGATATGCATGAGTTTTTGAAACATGATTTTAGGGATGTTACAAATCTAACCCCCTTAAGGTGAATCTCGCCCTCAAGATTCGGATTGGCTAGCAAATAGGTGAGGGTGGTCTTTCCGAATATCATCTTCTCTTTCCCATGTTGCTTCCTCTTCGGTATGATGGTTCCACTGAACTTTGCAGAACTTGATAGTCTTAGTCCGAGTAACTCTTTTTGCTGTCTCAAGAATCTTGATAGGTTTCTCTTCATATGTGAGGTCACTTTCCAATTGAACCTCCTCTAAAGGTATAGTATCCTTCAAAGAAGTTTCTTCCATTTCCGGATGACATTTCTTAAGCTGACTCACATGAAACACATTATGAACTGCTGACAAGGACTCTGGCAATTCAATCTCATCAGCGACTTCTCCTTTACGACTCAGAATTTTGAATGGTCCAACATATCTTGGGGCCAACTTTCCTTTAACTCCAAACCTCTTCACTACACGAAGTGGTGACACTCTAAGATAAGCTCTGTCACCTACTTAATAGGTGACTTCTCTACGCTTAGGATATGCGTAGCTCTTCTGTCGGGACTGTGCTATCTTCAATCTGTCCTTAACCAGTTTGACTTTCTCTTCAACCTCTTTGATGAGTTCTGGTCCGAACAAGCTTCTTTCTCCCACACCATTCCATAGCAATGGGGTGGTACACTTTCTCCCATAGAGAAACTCAAATGGTGCCATCTCAATACTGGCTTGATAGCTATTATTATAAGAGAATTCTGCGTAGGGCAGACTTTCATCCCAACTGGCTCCATAGTCTAGGGCACATGCCCTCAACATATCTTCAAGAATATGATTAGTCCTTTCTGTCTGTCCATCAGTCTGAGGATGAAAAGCGGTACTGAATTCCAACCTCGTTCCCAATGACTCATGTAGTTGCCTCCAAAAATGAGAAGTGAATTGAGTTCCCCTATCAGACACAATACTCTTGGGTACTCCATGTAGACATACAATTCTCCTCATATAGATCTTGGTTAACTTAGCACTTGTATAAGTTGTCTTTACGGGTATGAAATGAGCCACTTTAGTTAGGCGATCCACTACTACCCAAATAGAATCATATCCTGACCCGGTCCTTGGCAACCCGGTAATGAAATCCATACCAATCTTGTCCCACTTCCAATCAGGAATAGGTAGTGGTTGAAGCAATCCTGCTGGTTTCTGGTGTTCCGCCTTCACTCTACTACATACATCACACAAAGCAATATGTTCGGCGATGTCCTTCTTGAGATTATTCCACCAAAATCTTTCCTTCATATACATGTACATTTTGGTGTTACCCGGATGAATGGAATACGGTGAGTTGTGTGCTTCTTGTAAAATCAGTTTCCGAAGCTCCGAATCTTGTGGAACACAGATACGTTTTCCATGCCATAAAGTACCCTGTTCGTCTTCATGGAATCCTTTGGCTTTTCCTTTGCCAATCTTTTCCTTAATCTCTTCAATTTCCTTATCAGACTTCTGGACTTCTTTGATCTTGTCCAACAAAGTAGGTTGAACATCCAAAGACATGAGATGTCCTTCAGGCACAATCTCCAATCTGAGATCTCTAAATTGGGCACACAGATCATCTGGCAATTCTCCCTTTGTAAGGCCATTCACAAAAACCTTACGGCTTAGAGCATCCGCTACAACATTTGCTTTACCGGGGTGGTATTGCAAACTCAAGTCATAGTCCTTGATGAGTTCTATCCATCTTCTTTGTCTCATGTTAATTTCTTTCTGGGTGAAGATATACTTCAAACTTTTGTGATCTGTGAACACTTCACATCGCTTTCCCAAAAGATAGTGTCTCCATGTTTTGAGTGCATGGACAACAGAGGCTAACTCTAAATCATGAGTAGGGTAGTTTACTTCATGAGTTTTGAGTTGTCTCGAGGCATAAGCCACAACTTTCCCTTCTTGCATAAGTACTGCACCTAAACCATGATGAGATGCATCACAATATACTTGGAAATATTTTTCCAAATCTGGCAAACACAAGACTGGTGCTGTCACTAGCCTCTTCTTCAATTCTTGAAAGCTGAGTTCACAACCTTCAGACCAAGCAAATTTCTTGTCTTTCTTTAGCAATTCTGTCATAGGTTTTGCTACCTTGGAGAAATTCTCAATAAACCTTCTGTAGTATCCTGCCAAGCCAAGGAAACTACGAACTTCTTTTACTGACTTAGGTGATTCCCATTCAGTCACAGCTGAAACTTTAGCAGGATCAACTGCTACAACATCTCCTGACACAACGTGTCCAAGAAATCCAACTTCATTCAACCAAAACTCATATTTGCTGAATTTGGCATATAGCTTATGCTCTCTAAGCTTCTCTAGTATCAAACGTAGATGTCCTTCATGCTCTTCCTTACTCTTGGAGTAGATCAAAATGTCATCGATGAAAATGACAACAAACTTATCAAGAAATTCCATGAACACCTTGTTCATCATATTCATGAAGTATGCTGGTGCATTGGTCAAACCAAATGGCATCACGGTATACTCATACAATCCATACCTTGTGGTGAAAGCTGTCTTAGGTATGTCTTGTTCTCTTATCTTGAGCTGGAAATAACCTGACCGAAGATCAATCTTTGAAAACACACAGGCTCCTTCTAACTGATCAAACAAGTCATTGATTCTAGGCAAAGGATACTTGTTCTTGATAGTCACCTCATTGAGTGAACGGTAGTCTATGCATAATCTTTGACTTCTATCTTTCTTCTCCACAAACAAAACTAGTGCTCCCCAAGATGAGGAACTTGGTTGGATAAAACCTTTCTGCAACTGTTCTCCAAGCTGCTTCTTGAGTTCTTTCAACTCATCAACTGACATCTTGTATGGTCTTTTTGCTATTGGTCCAGATCCTAGTAGCAAATCAATAAGAAACTCCACATCTCTATCTGGTGGCATTCCCTGCAATTCTTCCGGAAACACATCTAGATACTCACTCACAATAGGCACGCTGTCTATGCTAACCCCCTTAAGAGAATGTAGCTTACTCTCTTTTGATTCAAAGTTAGACTTGAATCTAATCCGTTTCTTTTCCGGGGTTGTGAGTGCAACAGTACGATTAACACAATCTAGTACTCCTTCATACTTAGCCATCCAATCCATTCCCAATATTACATCCAGTCCTTGAGAATCTAGGATTATTAGACTCACTGGAAACTTATGCTTTCCAAACTCTATCACTAGATCCCGGCATCCGAGACTTACTATCATGTCTCCACCTAGAGAACTAACTTTTATTGGACACCAAATGTTTTCAGTTGGAAACCCATTTCTATCAACAAATGCTTTTAATATGAATGAATGCGATGCTCCAGTATCAAAAAGAACAAGTGCTGGAATAGAATTGAATTTGAACTTACCAGCAACAGAATCTAGCTCCTCATAGATTTCCTCCACATTGATGTGGTTCACTTGTCCCTTCTGAAAAGGGTTGGGCTTGTTGGGTCCTTCAACTTTATTTTCTGGGCATTCATTTGCGTAATGCCCCATCTTCTTGCACTTGAAACACTCAACCTGACTAAGATCCTTCTTGACAGGCTAGCTTCCACTGCCAGTTCCACTACCACTGTGGTGGCTCTTATATCCACCCTTGTGATTCTTGTACTTGTCATTGTCATGACTACGGTGACTCTTGTTGTCATGATGACGGTTGTGGTTGTGGTGCTTGTTGAATTTCCCATGCTTGTGGGATCCTGAACTCCCACTATCATCATAATGGGAACGCTTGTGAGACGATCCCAAGCTGTGCTTATCAGAGTGCTTTCTCTTCCTACTTTCAACTTGCTTCATCTTGTTCTCCAAAATTGCAGCCTTGTCACAAAGAGACTGGTATGTGGGAACATAGGCCACAACTAACTGCAGGTTCAATTCATCATTTAACCCTTCAAGGAACTTTTCCTTCCTCTTAGCATCAGTGTCAACTTCATCCGGTGCATAACGCGCCAGATTGTTGAACTCTTCAATATATTCAGCCACGCTGCGGTGATGTTGCTTCAGGTTATGGAACTCTTTTTTCTTCAAACTCATCACTCCGGATGATATGTGAGCAGTACGGAAACCTTCTTCAAAGATAGCCCATGTCACATCTGCAATGGGAGTGGTAATCTGGAAGTTATCCCACCAAGTAGCTGCTGGTCCTTCCAACAAATGAGCTGCAAATCTGACTTTCTCCTCATCAGTACAGCCAACTGTTACCAAGTCCTTGTTCACAGAGCGTAGCCAATCATTGGCCACCATAGGATCAGTTGTTCCTGAGAATTTTGCTGGCCTCAATCTCAAGAACCTGGTAAGCATGTCAAAACCCGGTGGGTTGTTCTGATTGTTGTTGTTGTTGTTGTTGTTGTTGTTATTGTTGTTGTTGTTGTTGTTGTTTTTGTTGTTGTTGTTGTTGTTGTTGTTGTTGTTGTTCTGATTCTGGATGAACGTAGTCATCATCTGCATCAGCTGAGTCTGAGCTGTCATCATCTGCATCAGCTGAGTCTGAGCTGTCACCATTTGCTGCATCTCAGGGGTGATGTTGTTGTTGTTGGGGTTGGGATTGGCACGACGGGGAGGCATCTGTGGTTTGTTCAATAGAGATAAGAATGAGATACCAATAGATGCTAACATGCACAATACATCGCATAATCAATCACCAAACATGCAACATAATAGTAATAGTTCAACAACATAAACGACAAGTTTGCAAAGTAAACACACCAATAGCAAGCCATCCACATGTTGGATGGTCATGGCGACTCAATAAAAAGCATGATAAATAAATGATAAATGAGTAGTCATCACTACTCCTCGGCATCAACCTCCTCCTCAACAAATGTAAGACCTGCATTCTCCATAGCGGTCTTGTATTCCTCGACATTGGTGGTCAAGGTCTCTACTTTGGCTTTGAGAGCCCTCTTCTGAGAACGAAGCCTCTCAATCACAGTCTGCTGATGCTCGAGCTCGAAGTCCTTGGCCTCCAGTTCTGCAGTCATGTCTCGAATCCTCTTGTTCCTATCTTGGACTCGCTTCTCTTGACTCGTGAACTTTCTGTCCTGACTCTCGAACTTGGCCTCCATCTCCTTGACTATCTCATCTTGCTCCGCGAAGAGCTTGTCCTTCTCACGAAGCTGCACCTGGAGTTCGTCATTGCTGAGCATGACGTTGGTCCTATCAGTGTCCACGTGCCTAAGAAGAACCTCTAAGTCCTGAAGGTATAGACGAATCGGCTCTGCTGTCTCCCTCGAAGTGTCCTCGAAGTCGATGGCCTCACCATCCTCATCACGTCTACCGAAGGCGTGGAAGTGAGTACCTCTAACCTGTCGAGAGTGTCTCCCTAACAGACGTCCAATCAAGTCCTGCATGACTACCTCTATACCTCTCTCCTTGTCATCGTGCATGAGCTTGAAGATGATGGCCTCCGTGGCTGGCTCAGTCTAGCGTCCTGGCTGATTGACCTTGAAGCCCCAAAGGTCTTTCCTCTCAAACTTGGTGAGGGGAATTACCATGATAGTAGGAAGAGGGAGATTGAGCAAACTAGTGAGCTCAATAATACGAGGGCCAAAACGAGTTCCCTAGAACTCTTCAACAGTGCTGATGGTAACATTAGGCATCTATTTAATAAGATAGGAAAAGTTAGAATTAACACAATTTAATACAATTCACAAGACAAGGCATCACATGCATAACTTTGGAAATCAAAACACACAAGTCATGGCATACATGGATCCATTACAAAACAACCAAGTTTCAACTCATTTTAAACAACATTTTGGAAAATAAAATGATAAGTGTGGTGGTCCAACTAACGAAGTACGCTTACAATCCTAACTCACTTGCCAAGTTGGCTAACAGGATATTCCTAGAAGCAATATGTCTATCTAGAGTACATGACTCCATTACTAAGTCTATAATGTCTCCTCTTAAGGTTTGGTTGGTAGCCTCCAACTCTTGGGTATGTTTCTTTTCTTCCCTAAGATCATTCTAGGTGTTGATCATTCTGCACTTGACTCTATCACCAAGTTCTTTGATGGCCTTCCAAGCTGCATCCCTTGCTGAATCAAAGAATGTGGTGTGCATCACTGAATTGGTGACCATGCAGAATCCTGATTCTTTGTGGTTGTCTTCCTTGTTTTTATACAAGTGAAGTTGCACCCACCAGTACTCAACTCCTTCATCCATAACAGGAAAACCTTTGTACACAGCTGCACCATGTATTCCCATTGCAACCATGAGGTCCTTGAGAGCCTTGGGGAATTCTGTCTCACATTCCAAAGTCATTGTCATGAGTGGTCCCTTCCTTACGGCTTCGTTGATGGAGTTCATTTACAAATAGAGATGAGAAAGAAGTTTAGAAAAGTTTATGAGAAGAAAAGACAAGTGTGGAAGTTGTTGAAATTTTTTCCTTAGTGGTTTCCAATCCTAGGGTCATAATCCTACAGGCAACACAGTGCTCTGATACCATCTGTAAGATCCCTCCTTTATAAAGGAAAAAGGATCCCTGTGATTGCAATGCTAGTCCCTGGATCAATGCTAGCATCCACAGTTTAAGATGAAGTACACAGAAACAAAGGTCATTATTACAGTCATTCCAGAGACAAACATAGTCTTTTACAACTCCATGGCCATAGGCCTAGTACTAGAGTTTAAATGAGTAAATAAATAAATAAGTCTTCATCTTCATGTGCCACAGGCAAGCATGTTGAGTGTAGACTCATGACTCCTAATCATCATCAGAATAACCTGCAACATCACAAGTTACAGCTACAGTGGGTCAATACATTGGAATAGTATTGGCAAGTGATACCTTAATAGAATATTGGTGGACTAGATACTATATGCAATTTGGCTAAGTGTAGCTTAGGCTTGCTTTGCTCAAAATAGGCTTTGCCTATTAGTTGAAAACACTAAGTTTTTATTTGTCAAAAAGTTTACCCAAGGAACCACCAATAGACATTGGGGTCCTTCACCCTTGTTCAACCACAAGTTTTACTTAGAAATTGGGATGAGGAGATTCTTGATAGCTTCCATGTCTTGATGCTGAAGTTGTCCTTTTCCAGGGACATGGCTAAGTACTTAGATTCTTCCATCTGCAGAGGTTGTGCACTTCCCCAAAAGACTTGATTTTCACCAAGACAGGACCTTTCAGAAGCCTTCCCTTAGACCCAATGTACGCGCTCCAACCTATCAATCCCACTACCACCAACTGTCCAAATTGCTAAGTTATTGCAACCTATATGATCCAGGCAGAGCCCATATTGCCAAGTGCCTGCACTAGAAGCTTCTTAACATTTGGCCTCTCAAATCCGTTTGTTCCTGGGTGGCTTTCCACAAGTGAGATACACAAGGTAAACCATAGAAATGGGCCTTGTGTAACCACTCAACATAAACCATTCCTTCCATTCCACCCAGGTGTTTCATTCACTTAGTTGTTTTCTTAAGAAAAAAAACATAGTCCAAAGACTTAGAAATATTTATTCATATCATGAACATATAACCACCATTGGTTGCTACTAGCTAGGCTAAGCATGGCATAGATAAGCATCTTAACTTAGAAATTTCTAGCAATTCTACAACTACTAGGATTTCCTAAGCATAGCATATAAAGACCAAAATTTATCCATGCAAGTCTAGCAAAATATTTCTAATGCATATTTGAAAACATAGGAATAAAATCATGAAGCACCACTTGCCTTGGTAGTTTGGAGAGTAGCTACAATCCTCACAATCACAATCACTATTTGCACCAAAATCTACACATAAAATGATAGCACCAAATCACATACAAAATAAATACAAGCAAAAATATATGGATGCATGCAATATGATATGTGATGATTTTCTATACTCAACAAGACAAGTGCAAAATACTGGTTCATAAACAAGTTCAAAACTTGCCAAACAATCTTTATTTGAACATTAAAACATTTCTCAAATAATGAGTATACACAAAATAGGCCTACACATGTTTCTGTAAAAATAATCATTTTAACAGAAACAAAACATTAAACACATTGCATATATGAAAAGGGCGTTCTCTCCTGATTCCATTGATATAAAATTTGTCAAATTTGGACGTGGGAATCAAAAGTTATGATTAAAACAAGTTTAAACATCTAATAGATTCAAATTCTGATTTTAAATCTAAACCCTAGCCACGCGGCGTGTTCCTATTGGTTGGTACCGGTTCGGGTGGATCGATCAACGAGAGCCACACGATCTAAATGAAGATGCACGTCCAGATCTAACGCGTACCTCTTCGACACAGATCTAATCTTACTCGTTAGATCTAAATCCTACGGCCCTAATCTAATTGACCACAGACGGGCGACGCTAGCGGCGGCGACTGGCGGCGGCGTCTCTGTCAGGGATGCTACCGGCATTCTAGGTCGCGTGGGAGAGGGAGAAGGGGATTACCAAGCTCGCCGTGTGCTGCTGATGCTCAAGGTGGGCTTCGTTGGCGAAGGGGCGCGCAGAGGTGGTCGCTGGAGCTCGTCGGAGTTGTGCACGACGTCGGATGCTCACTGATGGAGTCGAAGACGATGTTCTGGGGCATGAGGATCCAACACAAAAGGCATTAGCAGGTGCGCTAGATGCAGGCGAACACGTCCGTGTGATTCAGAAACGGAGGGGGACACGAGGCTCACCGAATTTAGTCGCCGGAGTTGGAGACGGCGTTGGGAACTTGCGGTGTTCGATGGAGTCGACGACCTGGGGCAGTACAGGACGAACCAAAGATGTCAGAAGGAGCGCAAGGAGGTTGCGAAGTAGTTCGTGTGAACTAGAGAGGAAGGCGCGCACGGAGCTCACCGGGATTGGTTGCCGGAGTGGGTTCTGTCTGCGGCGGTGTACTGGCAAATACCGGCAGCCTGGTGGCGCTTTGTGCTTGGGGTCTGGGGGAAAATGGAGAGGGGGCAGAGGGGGTTTAAGTACCAAGTTCACGAGCGTGATTCACTCGAGCATTGATCGTGAATTGAAGCCGCAAATCAATCCAGAAACGACCGAGTGATTTGGGGGAGGAACTCGTCGCCGGGGTGGAGAAGAAGACCGTTGCGTGGGCCGCGTTGTCAGTGAGAGAAATAGAGGGGAGGTGGGGATAGGCGGTCAGTCACTCGGTGGGTTCGTTTGCGAGTAAAGAAAAACGGTTCGCGGGAGGGGTTGCTGGGCTAGCTGGGCCGGGTTGGGCCAGATTAGGCTGTTTGCTTATTGTTTTCTCTTTATTCCTTTTCTTTTTCTGTTTGATTTTCTAAAATGATTTTCAAACCTCATTTAAAATCAGTTTGATTTCAAACTTTCTGTGGTCTTTTGTACAGTGAACTTTGTACACAATTATGTGTCAAACACATCTGTTCACTCAAACCTACTTGGGCCATTTGAAAAATAAAAAAGAAATCAAGCCTTTGGAAGATATAATAAAAGGCATAAACTTTGGTTTTATTTCATACTTCTTTTGAAACTTGGCTCAAGCCTTTGGAGTCACTTAAGTTAGGAATCTAAACAATACTGAGTGAATATAAGTACCTTTCTCAAAAGCAAGTAGCACAAAGGCTAGAGCATTCATACATGAAATAATGAGCACACATGCTCCTGTTTTGAAATGATTTTTGAGATGAAATCCTACATGATCATGGATGCATGGATGATATGCATGAGTTTTTGAAACATGATTTTAGGGATGTTACAAGACCATCTTAACAAGGTCAACTATGGAAGCAGAACTCACAACATTAGACAAAACCACTGTTGAAGCAGAGTGGCTTCATGAACTCTTGATGAACTTACCTGTGATTGAAAAAAAATACCCGCAATCCTTAGGAACTGCGAATATCAAACTGTGATTTTCTAAGTAAATAGTTCTAAGGATAATATGAAGTCATCAAGACATGTGAAGGGGAGACTGAAATCTGCCAGGAAAATGAGAAACTCTGGAGTTATTGCATTGGATTATATCCAAACATCTAAAAACTTGGAAGATCCCTTCACAAAGGGTCTATCACGCAACGTGATAAAAAATGCATCGAAGGAGATGGGTATGAGACCCACAATGTGAGTTTTCCACAATGGTAAACCACTCTATGTGATCGGAGATCTCATGAATTAGAATTGGGAGACAAGCTGTTGGTTAGCTGAGAGGAAAGTATCCCTACTTTAATATACATGACTCCATAAAGATACAATACTTTCCTATTCTCCAAGGCAGGTTGATTTATTATCTTAACGTGTTCTAAGTGGCTTATCTTAAGCAGAGATGTTGTCCTGCAGAACATCTTTTGAAGAACACACCTATATGAGTCTGACTGTTAAATGTCGTAGTCTATGAGAGTAGGGTGCTCTCTAATAAACTCATGAAAGGCCATGGAGTAAGACGCATAAGCTCCACCCATCGGGAAGTCCCACGGTATCCTAGTATCGGTCAAGACTTCGTGTGAAGCTAGGTTAGCAGCAAACTTGTAGTTCAAGGCATAGTCCACTGTACAAGTTGCAGCCTAGTATAACATAAAGCTCTAGGTGGAAGTTCAACTTAACAGTCTCCACTGCAGTACCGGTATATAAACAATGTTTTGGAACCAAAGGAAACCTTCATGTGCCTCTGGGATCTGGTGGGGTATTGTTGGAATTTTTTGCCTAAATAGGCCCAGCCCATTTATTATATGCCAATAAATTCCTGAAATCCTAGTGGCCCATTTGGCCCATTCATGCAAGGTAAGAGCTGGACAAAAGTTTAGTCCCACATTGCTAGTTGAGTGGAAGTTGGACCAACTTATAAGGAGAGATATTCTACCACTTGTAAGAGCTTGAGAAGAGAATACATGTACACACGCGCTCCTCCTCCTCCTCGCTCGCCTCTCCACGCCATGCCACGCCACGCCACGCAACGCCTCGCCTCGCCATCCCACACCACGCCATGCCACGTTGCGCGAGCCGTGTGTTGCGGGAATCTCGCCATGGTATATGTACAGAAGATGAAACATTTTGCTCGAGTGGATTTTTAATACGAGCTAAGTGGAAATGAATACGAATTGAGTGGAGGCTGGCTAGTTGGCTGTCGCATGTTCGCTTCAACTTCCGCCTCTTCGTTTTAATCTTTTGTGTATCATGTCCGCCTTTCCTCTATGCCTATAAGAGAGAGGTCGTGACTCCTCTCATACACACCATTGCACAACCCTTCGAGCCTCCAGTTCCAGAGCACTGTGCTACCCAGATCTTCCCCATCCCGTCTTGCCGCGTGCAACTTGATCCGGGATAGTAAGCCTCCGATCCCCCGCTGCTTCGAGTCCTGTACGGGAGAGGGGCAATAAAGTTTTTGGGGAGCGCTATTGGCATGACTAATGGCTTCATCACGAACTCTTTTATGATTAGCGATAGCACCGACGTCTTCCCTAACAAGGACTTCTTCCCCGACATCAGCAACCTCTTCCTCGACAACATGGCTGACAACGGTGCGGATGCGAATGCTGGCAGTACCTCAGCTGCTGCTGTGATGTACATCCCCTTGCTCAACCTTGTTCTAGTCGTATCTCAAGTTCTATGCCTTGAAATCCGTTTGGTTATCTACCTTAATATATACTCGCTATTTCACAGGATTTTTCTAATTTCTATTCTATTAATGTTTTATCTAATGTTTATTATGGTTAAATATCTTGGTAAATTGCTCTTTTATTCAACAATCCAAAAACCTTAATTTCAGGCAATTTTCCCCAAGTGGTTTTGTTGCTTCTATGAAGCCACCTGTGTTTGAAGGTGTCAATTACAAATTATGGCATGCGAGAGAAGTGCTCTGGTTTCAAACGATGAGTTGCTACAATGCCATCTATGGCGCACCTGTGGGAGATCTTAATCCTGCTCAAGAAGAGGCATTCCAAAAACTTGATACCACTTTCAAGGATGCCTTGATCATCATTCTTCGCGACAATATTGTCGATTCATATCTTTCATTTAGCAATGGTAAGGATATGAGGTATGCGCTCGAGAGAAAAATTTGGAGTCTCCGATGTTGGAAGTGAACTGTATGTCATGGAACAATTCTATGAATATAAGATGGTTGGTGACCGCCCCATTGTGGAGCAGGCTCATGAAAAATAGTCACTTGCTAGGGAGCTTGAGCACTTCACTTGTGTGTTACCGGACAAGTTTGTTGCCGGAGGCATTATTGCCAAGCTTCCCCATTCATGGAGGAATTTTGCTACTTCTCTGAAGCACAAGAGACAAGAGTTTTCTGTGACGGATCTCATTGGGACTCTTGATGTGGAAGAGAAGGCGAGAGCAAAAGACACATGTGCTCGAGGTATCGAGGGAGGTTCTAATGCCAATATGGTACAGAAAAGGAACTTTACAGCCTCACAAGTTCAATAACAAGAGAAAGTTTGATGGCAAATGAAAGTTCAATGGAAAGAACAAGGCCTCATAGTCTACCAGTTTCAAGAATAAGACTGATAAAAAGAAAGGTTCTTGTCATGTGTGCGGTGATCCTGATCATTGGGCTCCTCCTTGTCCCAACTGCTTTGACAAACGCCATTATGGGAAGGGAAGCAACACTGCTAATGTTGTCATGAGTGACGTCGAGATGAAATATGTTGGGTATGGTATATTACCTACCATTCTTTCATTATGTCATTCTCCTGATTGGTGTATTGACACAAGCCCTAATGTACATGTTTGTTCTGATATTTTCATGTTTTCTTAATATCAAGTCAAAGGGACACAAACCATTCTAATGGGGAACGACTCGCATGCTTTTGTTCATGGTGTTGGTACAGTCGATCTGAAGTTCACTTTGGGAAATACCATGCGCATAAAGAATGTGCATCATGTTCCCTTAATAAATAAAAATCTTGTTAGTGGATCTCTTTTGTGTCGAGACGGATACACAATTGTATTCGGGTCCAATAAATTTGTAATCTCTAAGTATGGAACCTTTGTTGGTAAAGGTTATGAGTGTATAGGCTTGTTCCACTTATCATTGTCAGACGTTTGTAATAAAGTTGTTAATTACATGAATTTTTATCAAATGTCTGGCACTCTCGTATTTTCCATATTAATTTTGGTTGTATGACGCGGCAAGACAAAATGAATTTAATCCCTGATTTCACAACTATTATGGGATCTAAGTGCCAAGTCTGCGTGCGAGCTAAACAACCTCGCAAGTCACATACGACTACATAACTGAGAAATTTAACACCACTAGAGCTCATACATTCTGATCTTTGTGAGATGAATGGTGTGTTGACAAAAGGTGGAAAGAAATATTTCATGACTTTGATCGATGACTCTACGAGATAATGTCATGTGTATCTTATAAAATAAAAATATGAGGCTTTGAGTTTCTTCAAAATCTATAAAGCTAAAGCAGAAAATCAACTTGATCGAAAGATTAAGAGGCTTAGGTCTGATCGTGGTGGAGAGTATTTTTCCAACGAGCTTGATTCCTTTTGTGCGGAACATGGCATTATTCATGAGAGGATGCCTCCCTACTCACCCAGTCAAATGGAGTAGCCAAAAGAAAGAACCATACTCTAACATATTTCGTTAATGCCATTTTAGACACATTGGGTCTCTTCAAGGAATGATGGGGGAGGCACTATTGACTGCGTGTCATGTCCTAAACCGAGTTCCCACAAATAACAAAGAAATTAATCCATTTGAAGAATGCGAGAAGAAAAGATTAAAACTTTCTTACCTACGTACTTGGGGTTGTTTGGCAAAGGTTAATGTGCCAATCCCTAAGAAGCACAAGCTTGGACCAAAAACCATTGATTGTGTTTTTCTGGATTATGCTTTCCATAGCATTGGTTATAGATTCTTGATAGTAAAATATGAAGTACCTCACATTCATGTTGGTACAATCATAGAGGAGACTGATGGGATTTTGTTTGAGGATATCTTTCCTATGATGGATAAACCTAACTCATCAAATCCGGAGATACCTAGTTCATCTAATCAGGAATTTGCTACTATTTCTGAATCTAGCATTCCAATTGAACACTATGAAAGTCCTAAGGAGGATGATAATGAAACTCCTAAAAGGATCAAGAGACAGAGGACTACAAAGTCCTTGGGTGATGATTTCATTGTGTACCATGTGGATGACACTCCCACTTCCATTTCAGAAGCATAGGCATCTCCTAATGCTGACTACTGGAAGGAAGCCGTCCATAGTGAGATGGATTCCATCTTAGCTAATGTAACATGGGAGATCACTAATTGCCCTTATGGATGCAAACCTGTAGGATGCAAATGTGTGTTGAATAAAAAGCTTAGGCCTGATGATACTATTGATAAGTACAAGGCACGGCTTGTGGCCAAAGGTAATAATCAAAAACAAGGTGAAGACTTCTTTGACACTTACTCACCTGTTTCCAGATTGACCACCATTTGAGTAATACTTTCATTGGTTGCCTCTCAAGGTCTTCTTGTTCATCAAATGGATGTTAAGACAACTTTCCGAAATGGAGAGTTGGATGAGGAAATTTACATGGATCATCCAGATGGTTTTGTAGTAAGTGGTCAAGAAGGAAAGGTGTGCAAATTGTTGAAGTCTTTATATGGCTTAAAACAAGGCCCTAAGAAGTGGCATAAGAAGTTTGAAAGAACTTTAAATGCTGCAGACTTTGTTGTAAATGAAGCCGACAAATGTGTGTACCATCGCCATGGTGGAAGTGAGGGAGTCATCCTTTGTTTGTATGTCGATGACATACTAATTTTTGGAACCAACCTTAATGCAATTAAGGAGGTCAAGGATTTCTTATCTCATTCTTTTGAGATGAAGGATCTGGGAGTAGCTGATGTTATCCTGAATATCAAGCTATTGAGAGATGTTGATGCTGGTATTACGTTGCTTCAGTCTCACTAAGTGGAAAAGGTCTTGAGTCGTTTCGGGTATAGCAACTTCAATTCTTCTCCTACACCGTATGATCCTAGTGTGTTGCTTGTAAAGAATCGAGGAAATGCTAGAGACCAACTTATATACTCTCAAATTATTTGTTCGCTTATGTATTTATCTTGCACCACGAGGCCTGACATCAACTCAGTCAATTTGTTTCAAATCCAGGAGATGATCACTGGCATGCTCTTGAGAGAGTTATGCGATATCTAAAAGGCATTGCGAGCTATGGCATTCACTATACCGAGTATCCGAGGGTACTAGAGGGTTATAGTGATTCAAATTGGATATTTGATGTTGGCGAGATAAATGCCATGAGTGGATATGTATTCACACTTGTTGGTGGCACTGTTTCTTGGAAGTCTTGCAAGTAGACCATCTTAACAAGGTCAACTATGAAAGCAGAACTCACAACATTAGACACAACCACTGTTGAAGCAGAGTGGCTTCATGAACTCTTGATGAACTTACGTGTGATTGAAAAAACAATACCCGCAATCCTTATGAACTGCGAATATCAAACTGTGATTTTCTAAGTAAATAGTTCTAAGGATAATATGAAGTCATCAAGACATGTGAAGAGGAGACTGAAATCTGTCAGGAAAGTGAGAAACTCCGGAGTTATTGCATTGGATTATATCCAAACATCTAAAAACTTGGCAGATCCCTTCACAAAGGGTCTATCACGCAACATGATAAAAAATTCATCAAAGGAGATGGGTATGAGAACCACAATATGAGTTTTCCATAGTGGTAACCACTCTATGTGATCGGAGATCTCATGAATTAGAATTGGGAGACAAGCTGTTGGTTAGCTGAGAGGAAAGTATCCCTACTTTAATATACACGACTCCATAACGATGCAATAATTTCCTATTCTCCACGGCAGGTTGATTTATTATCTTAATGTGTTCTAAGTGGCTTATCTTAAGTAGAGATGTTGTCCTGCAGAACATCTTTTGAAGAACACACCTATATGAGTCTGACTATTAAATGTCGTAGTCTACGAGAGTAGGGTGCTCTCTAATAACTTCATGAAAGGCCATGGAGTAAGACACATAAGCTCCACCCATGGGGAAGTCCCACGGTATCCTAGTATCGGTCAAGAATTTGTGTGAAGCTAGGTTCGCAGCAAACTTGCAGTTCAAGGCATAGTCCACTGTACAAGTTGCAGCCTAGTATAACAAAAAGCTCTAGGTGGAAGTTCAACTTAATAGTCTCCACTGCAGTACCGATATATAAACAATGTTTTGGAACCAAAATAATACTTCATGTGCCTCTGGGATATGGTGGGGGATTGTTGAAATTTTTGCCTAAATAGGCCCAACCCATTTATTATATGCCAATAAATTTCTGAAATCCTAGTGGCCCATTTGGCCCATTCATGCAAGGCAAGAGCTGGACAAAAGTTTAGTCTCACATTGCTAGTTGAGTGGAAGTTGGACCAGCTTATAAGCAGAGATATTCTACCACTTGTAAGACCTTGAGAAGAGAAGACATGTACACACGCGCTCCTCCTCCTCGCTCGCCTCGCCACGCCATTCCACGCCATGCCATGCCACGCCATGCCTCGCCTCGACTTGCCTTCCTACGCCACGCCATGCCACGATGTGCGAGCCGCGGATTGCGAGAATCTCGCCATGGTGTATGTACAGAAGATGAAACGTTTTGCTCGAGTGGATTTTTAATACGAGCTAAGTGGAAATGAATACGAATTGAATGGAGGCTGTCTAGTTGGCTGTCGCCTGTTCGCTTCAACTTCCGCCTCTTCATTTTCATCTTCCGTGTAGCATGTCTGCCTTCCCTGTATGCCTATAAGAGAGAGGTCGTTCCTCCTCTCGTACACACCATAGCACAACCCTTTGAGCCTCCAGTTCCAGAGCACTGTGCTACCCAGATCTTCCCCATCCTGTCTTGCAGCGTGCAATGCGATCCGGGATAGTAGGCCTCCGAGACCCTGCTGCTTTGAGTCCTGTACGAGAGAAGGGCGATAAATTTTTTGGGGAGCGCTATTGGCGTGACTACTGGCTTGATCACAGACTCTTTCACAAATAGCGATAGCACCGATGTCTTCCCCAAAAAGGACTTCTTCCCCGACATCATCAACCTCTTCCTCGACAACATGGCTGACAACGGTGCGAACGCGAACGCTGGTAGTTCCTCAGCTGCTGCTGTGATGTATATCCCCTTGCTCAACCTTGTTCTGGTCATATCTCAAGTTCTATGCCTTGCAATCCGTTTGGTTATCTGCCTTAATATATACTCGCTAGTCACATGATTAGTCTAATTGTGTTATTCTATTCATGTTTTATCTAGTGTTTATTATGGTTAAATCTCTTGGTGAATTCCTCTTTTATTCAACAATCCAAAAACCTTAATTTCAGGCAATTTTCCCCAAGTGGTTTTGTTGCTTCTATGAAGCCACCTATGTTTGAAGGTGTCAATTACAAATTATGGCGTGCGAGAGAAGTGCTCTGGTTTCAAACCATGAGTTGCTATAATGCCATCTATGGTGCACCTGTGGGAGATCTTTATCCTGCTCAGGAAGAGGCATTCCAAAAACTTGATACCACTTTCAAGGCTGCCTTGATCATCATTCTTGGCGACAATATTGTCGATTCGTATCTGTAGTTTAGCAATGGTAAGGATATGTGGGATGTGCATGAGAGAAAATTTGGAGTCTCTGTCATGGTGGTGTCATGACAGATGCCATGGGTAGGCTTAAGTTGGGGCCGAATAGACGCTTGAGGTAACCGGGGAGGGAGTGCACAGTCTTACCACGCACAATGAACACGATGAATTCTCCAGACTTGTGATTGTTATTCCTTATCGATCTTTACAAGTGCTCCTTGAGCTGTTTTTGCATAGTCTCAGGCACCTGTTCTCTACTTGGTCGATCCCCCTAAACCCTATCTGATGGGGATATGCCTACCGGGGTATACCCAGCAGGATGTTTCCGACTAGCCCAGGCGCCTACGAGTGGGCCTGCGGAACGGCGACTGGACCAAGACCTGGCGTGGACTCAAGTGACTGGAAGCTGAAGGCCCAGAAGCGTAGATAGGCCTAGTCGGATTAGGTTAAATGATCGCTAAAACCTTAACTGATTCGGTTGAGATCTGTAAACCCTAGGGGGGTGAGTCTATATAAACCTCCCTGGAGGGCGCGTAGAGGATACGTTCCATCATACACCCAAGCGACTCGCTGCCTAGCCGCCGAGCTCTCCCCATTGTACTTCCACCATAATACAATCTAGCAGGAGTAGGTCTTTACCCTCCGGGGGCCGAACCTGGGTAAATCCCTGTGTTTCCGCCCTCATCTCGCACCGCAGATGGCTGGCCGCCCTTGCCCCATGTTCTACTACTCGCTGCCGATTGCAGCATCTGCCGTGGTCATTCCCACGACAGTGGCGCCCACCGTGGGGCCTGGCCGGTCTGGCCGGTGTTCTGCGGCGAGATCCAATCTGCCCATCAACGAGTCGATCGCCACCGGCCGCATGATAGCGATCGGCGAGATGCGCCAAATCTTGCCGAGCAGCTACGTCCCGGCGGCGCGACCCGTCACGCATAGGATGATCCTGCCGGTCGGCACGATCAGTCTCTTCGTCGGCCTCACCGACGTCATCGTCTCGGAGGACTCGGCTCGCATCCGCGAGTCGCCGCCACGCGACCGGCTCTCTGAGAGTCAGGTCCGCACGATCCACCGCCTCACCTCTGAGTACGACTCAGCCCACATCGATGTGGCTGAAACCACTGCGGCCGCAGAAGACGCGGCCCTCAACGACGACGCCGACTCGGCGACCTCGGCATCACTCGCCGGATCCATCGTCGTCGTGTCGCCCGCGGGCTCCATCACCCAGGTCTCCAACGTCGGAGACTTCGAGGACCCCTCCATCCTTGGGATCTTCGACTTCGACTCCGGGTCGGAGAATTCCGCCGATCTCCGCGACGGGACCGGCCGCCATGCCGCGACCTACATGGCGACTGGCGCCGACCCACCGGAGGATCCATTCTCCACTCCGATCCCTCGCAACGCAACGGCAACGGAGGTCGAGAAACTCCGCCTGAAGCTGGCGGAAGCAGTCCGCAAGGAGCAAGCCAAGCGCGAAAAATTTCGCCTCGAGCAGGTGACAGCGCAGGAGCTGTCGCGCTACCACCAGCAACGAATCAGGTCACGCCTGAACCCCATCGTCCAGCGGTGCGCCCTGAATTTCGACGACGAGAACGACCTGGCCCGCACGGCCGAGCGCACGATCTGTGAAAATGCACCACCAGGAGGAAGCGCCCGGCCCCCACCAGGGTCGACGGCGAATGACGCCCCACCACCACCCAACCGCGCACCCCCAGGGATCAGCCGCGGATCGTGGTCTCCTCACGGGAGCGGGACGCGAACGTCCTACCACTGTTCTCCACCGCGATGGACAACCTCGTCGCGGGCCGAGCAGCAGTCGACAACATCGCGGCCACCGGTGACGGCGCCCTACAGATCCAGTACGTCAAGGACTTGATCGCAAAGGTGGTCGAGCAACAAAACGCAGGCGTCGACTCACAGGGTCGGATGTACTCGCGTTCAACGGGCAGCAGAGCAGCCTCAAGCGGCCGCCCCATGGCGGCAAACACCCTCAACTGCCCGCCACCCGAACCACTACAGCTCCAACACCGACCCGCTAACGTGGCACTCTCCACCAACGACCCCCGGCCGTTGATGCCCGCACCCACATCATCAACAACCAGAGCTGGCGCGCACACCAGCCCGACGATCTGCGGCATACCCTAACCAACCGCCGCGACGGCGAGCCGAGGGGGTCGCTAAGCCGACTCGGGCCCCGGTGCTTCGGACCAATGATCCGAGGCGAAAAATACCCGGCGAACTTCCAAGCGCCGAAGGAAATAGATAAGTATGGCCCCTCGTACGATCCCTCTGTGTGGCTGGATACTTACCTCATGGCAATGGGGATCGCCAGCCACACCGATCTACTCGCCGCCCGCTAGCTCCCCCTGATGATGGAGGGGGCGTGCAGGCAGTGGATCAACACTCTCCCCGCGGATAGCATCGACTCCTGGGAAGAGATGCGCGACGCCTTCGTCAGGCACTTCAAGGGTTCATACACCCGCACCACCACCATCGTGGACCTAGAACGATGAGTCCAGGGACCTCGCGAGTCGACCCGCAGCTGGGTCCAATGGTGGCAAGAACTATGGTACAACGCGGTCGGTATCCACCTAGACACCGCAATCCACTTCTTCAAGACCTTGTGCCGCTATGAGCCCCTGGTCGCCAAGCTCAAACGAGCATACAACACACTCGACAACATACCAGATCTCCTAGAGATCGCCAAAAGATACGCGGAGGAAGACCCAAACCAAGAAACCGACAACAAGTCGGGAGGACAACGCCGCACGAGCGGCAACGACAACGGACGATGATCCGATCTATGCTACAGCAACACTCGCCTCACCGGCAAGCGCCGAAGTGACGGGCGAGTCGACTTCGTTGCCAATGCTGGGTACGCGCAGCGCGAGCCCAAGAGCTTCCGCAGCGACGGAGGCCAACGCCACGACGGCGGCAACTACAAGGCGAAGCCAAGGTTCGACCCCGCGACCCTCCTTAACCAACCTTGTGTATTTCACAGTAGGGAAGGAAAGCCCGCTACGCACACGACCGCCGACTTCCACTCTCTCAAGGAGATCGAGAAGGCACGACGAGCGCGGTAAGACCCCGACAACAACCCGCCAAACGGCGGAAAATTCGGCAGCGTGGCCGGATCGCTCCACACCTTGACCGGCTTTAACACGATGCGTGATAAGAAGGTCATCGCCCGCGTCGTCGCTGTCAACGCGGTGGCCCAGGTGGATGTTCCCCAGTTCCTCAACTGGTCGGAGCAACCAATCACTTGGAGCCGCCAGGACCACTCGCCACGAATCGAGTACCCAGGCCGAGTTGCCCTGGTGGTCAAGCCCAAGGTGGGAGACTACTGGTTCCCTAAGACATTGATGGACGGCGACAGCTCCATCAACATCCTGTACCTGGACACCTTCAGGCGACTGCGGCTCCCGCAGTCGATGGTCGAGATGACCTACACCATGTTCCACGACATCGTCCCCGGTCGGAAGGCGTACCCGATCGGCAAGGTCATGCTGCCAGTCACCTTTGGCACACCGGCAAACTTCCGCACTGAGCAGATCGCCTTCGAGCTCGTGCCCTTCGACAGCCCCTACCACTGCGTCTTGGGGCGCCAGGCGTTCGCCAAGTTCATGGCGGCGCCCCACTACGCGTATAACGCGATGAAGCTCCCCGGACCGCCTGGCGTCATCACCATCCACTGCGACCCTGACATGGCCGCCGAGTGCGAGGCCAAAGGAGCCGAACTCGTCGACGCCGTCATCGCGGCAGAAGCCAACCACGCCGACGAGCTCGCAAAATACGCGAGCGGGGTCAACAACGACGACCCCACCATACTCAAGAAGCCCAACTCGGAGGGCGGTAACACCTCCGCCTTCGAGGCAACAACGCATACCCGCACCGTCGAGCTGGTCCCAGGCGACTCCAGCCAGATGGTGACGATCGGGACGGGCATGAGCCCAGCATAGGAAGGCGCTCTATTCGAGTTCCTCCGTGAGAACAGGGACATCTTCGCATGGAAGCCCTCTGACATGCCTGGTGTCCCTAGGGAACTCACTGAGCACAAACTCAACGCCGACCCCAAAGTGCGACCTGTCAAGCAGTCGCTGCGGCCCTTCAATGAAGAGCGCCGCCGAGCAATCACCGAGGAGGTGCAGCGTCTACTCGCTACAGGCTTCATCCGGCCAATCAAATACTCCAAGTGGCTAGCAAACCCAGTCCTGGTCGAGAAGAAAAATGGGACCTGGAGAATGTGTATCGATTACACAAACTTAAACAGCGCCTGTCCGAAGGAACAATTCGTCCTCCCGCGGATCGACCAAATAATCGATTCCACCGCGGGCTCGGAGTTGCTATGCTTCCTAGACGCCTACTCTGGGTACAACCAGATCAAAATGGTCGTTGAGGACGAAGAGAAGACGGCGTTCATCATGCCATTCAGAGCCTTCTGCTACACTGCCATGACCTTCGGCCTCAAGAACGCAGGGGCGACCTACCAGCGGTGTATGCAGGAGTGCCTTGCGAGCCAAATTGGCCGCAATATCCACGTCTACATCGACGACGTGGTAGTGAAGTCCGCTCACCAGAGCGACCTACTCGCCGACCTGGCAGAAACATTCGCCAACCTGCGGAAATACAAGATAAAGCTAAACCCAGGCAAATGCACCTTCGGTGTACCAGCAGGGCAGCTACTGGGATACGTCGTCTCCAAGCGCGGGATCGAGGCGAATCCCACCAAGATCGACACGATCGCTCGACTCGGCAAACCCGAGTGCCTACGCGACGTCCAGAAGCTGGCCGGGCGAGTCGCGGCTCTCAGTCGCTTCATCCCCCGACTGGGCGAAAAGGCGATGCCCCTATACCGCCTGATGCGCAAGAACCCCACCTTCCAGTGGGACAAGGAGGCGGATGATGCACTCCGCGACCTCAAGAAGGTGCTACTCGTAGCACCGCTACTCGCCGCCCCCGTCTACAAGGAACCCATGCTGGTCTACGTCGCGGCTTCCGAGCGCGTCGTCAGCGCCGTCATGGTCGTCGAGCGACCAGAGGAAGGAAAGGAGTGCCTAGTGCAGCGACCAGTGTACTATATCAGCGAGGTCCTCACCGAGTCACGCCAGCGCTACCCGAAACACCAGAAACTGGTATACGCGGTCTTCAGAGCACAGCGGCGACTGCCACACTACTTCCAGGAGCACCCGATAACGGTCGTCTCCTCAGCACCGTTGCAGGACATCATCCGCAACCATGAGGCGACCGGGCGAGTCGCCAAGTGGGCCGTCAAGATCGGCGTCCACAACATCAAGTACGAGCCGCGCAAAGCGATCAAGTCGCAGGCTCTCGCGGACTTCATTGCCGACTGGGAGGAGGCCCAGCAGCCAGAAAAGCTGCCATACCTCCACTACTGGAGTTTACACTTCGACGGCTCCAAGAATGCGGATGGTGCAGGAGCAGGGATCGTGCTAACTTCTCCGAAGGGCGACAAGCTACGCTACGTCCTCTGTCTCGACTTCACCCCTGCACCAACAACATGGCCGAGTACGAGGCACTACTCCACGGCATGCGAGCTGCCAAGGAGATGAATGTCAACCGCATATGCTGCTACGGAGACTCCGACCACGTCGTTGGGCAAGTCGCCGGCACCTGCGACACCGTCTCCCCCACCATGGCGGCATACCGCCAAGCAGTGGACAAGCTGGGCGGACACTTCGCAGGCTACTCCGTCGAGTGGATCGACAAGCGGAAGAACGAGGAGGCCGACGCACTCTCTCGCATCGGCTCGGCTCGACTCGCACCACCCCGCCGGCGTCTTCCTCGACACCATCACCAAGCCTTCCGTCTCTCCCCCAAGGGAGATCGACATCGGAGTCCCGCTGCAACCAGATGCAGCCCTGGTCGCACTAATCGCCGAGCCAGACTACTGGACTACGCCGTACATCGCCTACCTGGAGGTAGGCACCTTGCCAGCAGACAAAACAGAAACCCGGATGATAGCACGCCACTGCAAATCCTTCGTCATCATCGACGGCGAGCTCCACAAGCGCAGCGTGACCGGCGTGTTCCAACGCTGCGTCCAACCCGCTGAGGGATGCAAAATCCTCCATGACATCCACTCCGGCGACTGCGGCCACCACGCCGGTGCCCGCTCTCTGGTCGCAAAGGCTATGCGAGACGGTTTCTACTGGCCCACCACACACGCAGACGCCGTCAACATTGTCCAGCGGTGCGCCGGGTGCCAGAAATACGCCAACCAGACCCACGTGCCGAACTCGGCGCTCAAGACAATCCCCATCAACTGGCCGTTTGCCGTGTGGGGTATGGACATGGTAGGCTCTTTCAAGAAGGCTCCCTCCGGCTTCACCCACCTCTTGGTCGCAGTCGACAAATTCACCAAATGGGTGGAGGCCAAGCCAGTCCGGAAATGTGACGGGAAGACCGCCACCAAGTTCCTACGCGAGCTCATCTATCGCTATGGGTTCCCAAACAGCATCATCACGGAGAACGGCACCAACTTTGCCAAAGGAGCCATGGCCGAGTTCTGCGAGGAACACCACATCCGACTCGACCTCGCCTCAGTCGCTCACCCGGAGTCCAACGGCCAGGCGGAACGAGCCAACCAGAGCATCTTCCATGGCCTGAAGCCACGGATCCAAGTACCACTCGAGCGCACCGCCGGGTGCTGGGTCGAGGAGCTACCCTCCGTCATCTGGGGCATCCGCACCTCCGTCAATAGGTCGACAGGGTTCACCCCCTTCTTCATGGTGTATGGCGCCGAGGCAGTCATGCCTACCGACCTAGAGCACGACTCGCCTAGGGTGGTAAACTACACGGAGGCCGCAAACGAACTCGCACGCCAGGATGGAGTCGACCAACGCGACGAGGCACGCGACCTAGCTCGCTCCCACACCGCCATCTACCAGCAAGGGCTCCGCCGCTACCATAGCCGGCGAGTAAGGACTCACACTTTCCAGGAAGGCGATCTGGTGCTACGCCTCATCCTGGATAAGAAGGGCATGCACAAGCTATCCCCCCCTTGGGAGGGACCATTCGCCATCGGGCGAGTCCTCGGCAACGACGCCTACTACCTCATCGATGTCCAAGGAGACGGGAAACTCGACGTCAAGCGACCGTGGAATGTAAACCTCCTACGGAAATTCTACTCCTAAAACTCCATACATGTACTCTCCACCTGCTCTGAAATAAAATAGATTGGTTACCGCAAATTGTGTCTACTCTCCGTGCCCTGTGCCACTCGCACTCGTAATAACAGCGTCAAGCTAACCGTAGAATTCAACCTCTGGTACAACGACCGGCACGGCCAAGTAGTGCGTTCCGAGGGCACTGGGTTACCCCAGGACTCGTAACGTCCACGAAAAACGCCAACCCGAAGCCCCATTGGAGTCGCCTAGCTCGACTGGCTTAACGAGCCAAGACAACTGCCCTCGTTCCTCACAGCGACCAAGGTCCTCTGCATCCTCGGCACAGCGACTCGAACGGCCAAGTACCACGCTCGGGGACTGATGACCAGTCGAGCATGAGCGACTAGGGAAAAACGCCAAGTATGAGAGCGTGCCCAGGACTCCCCATGCGACTGAACCTTTGGGTCAGGCAGGAGTGACGCGCTTACTCTAACGCGCTCAGTCCTCACCCACCCTGGAGCTGCGACTAGAACCACCAAGTACCACGCTCGGGGACTCGGCCACCCGACCTCGTTCGCGCAAGGGAAAACGGTCAAGTAAAGAGCACTCACGGGAGTCGCCCTGTGACTGGCTCTCTGAGCTCGGGCGAGTCGACCTCAATAGCAAAACAACTGACAAAACATTTAAAACTACAGACACATAACAAATGAGGTAAACCCCATAAAAAGGGCGGACGCGCTCAGGGACTCGTCCAATCAGCATTCAAAATCATGAAACAATTCATTATAGCAGAACAAAGTCGTTCCAAAATACAAGTTGAGTCCAAATGGCCAATTGTCACTAACGCCCCAGGGCACAATGTTTCTACTCCGTAGGTTTCGACGGCGACTCGCCACCACCCCTGCGGTTGCGAATGAAGGGCGTGTACGGGTTCGACGGGTACGTCGTCAACTCACCCGCCATCGCTGCATGGAACGGCTGCTCGACCTTGAAGTCCTGATGCTTCGGCTCAGGGTCGTTGGGGCGACAGTCGTCTCCTGATAGGGGAGGAGGTCGCCCATCGCCAAGACGCGATCGGAATACACCGCGGCCCGATCCATCAGCTTCAGCACTTCGGAAATCTCCACAGAGCCCGTCGACGAGGGGTAGCCACTCGTCACATCGTCAAGGTCGAAGTCCTTCGGGAAGTGGGCAAGCCCAAGGCTAAGAGCCGTCGCCGCCCCGCGCCGGAAGGCCGAGCGCGTCATAAATTCGACGACTGCACCTTCTCCAGATACCGCCATACTTGGACGAGGTCGCTGGGAATCACTTCCGTGGGCGATATCTCCTGAAGATATGCTCGGATGCAGGTCGCGGACAACACGGCCGAGTCGACCAGAGTGGTCACACACTGCCGCGCGTCGTACGATTGTGCCTCCTCCAAGCTGTCAATAATCCAACCTGCAGACAGAGGTCGGAAGTGAGTACAACAACGACTCCACAATACAGCTATTACAGGCAGAGGAAGACAAGTTTACCAATTAAAGGACGGCAGATGCCCGTGATGAAACTTTGAAGCGAGGAGAAGTCGTTCTGCAGCCCAACAACAAGGGCGTCAGAGACCTTTCGCTCTTCCGCGGCAGCCGTAACAGCAGCTTTCGCTCGCCCATCCGCCGAGCTCGCCTCCGCCTTCACCTCCTTGAGCTCGCGCTCCAGATCGGCGATCCGCTTCTCGGCTGTACTCAAAGCCGACTGAGCCGCCGTCAGCTCACCTGCTGGGACAAGGCCCTGGCGGACCTCCTCTGCCTTGGCAGCAATTGCTTGGAGTCCCTTGTTCGTTTCGTGGACGGCAACAAGTTCCTTCTCCATGCGACACTTTGCAGCAAGCCGATCGGCCGATTCACGCTGCAAGCCCTGCGCACAAATCAAAAAGTCAACAACAATGGAATCCTAAGTTCCCACCCGCTGAAAATCAGCGACTAGGCACTCGGGGACTGGAGATCAAAAATCCTATGTTCCCACCCGCTGAAATTCAGCGACTAGGCACTCGGGGACTGGAGATCAAAAATCCTAAGTGCCCACCTGCTGAAATTCAACGACTAGGCACTCGGGGACTGGGCGCTACAAAAAAACACTAAAAGAATCCGACCACTGAAATTCAGTGGCCCGATCCTCGGGGACTGGACATACCTGGATGGCTGCGCCCAACATGCCGTGGAGCTGTAGCGCGTCCACAGATGCAAGAAGAGCTGGAGTGTGTCCGCGACGTTGCTCGACCTCCGTCTCGGTGACCCCAGGCGTTTGGCTCGACGGCGCTGTGCCACTCGCTGTGGCCGCTTTGGCCATAAAGCGGGGGAAGGTCACAGCGGATGCCCCAGCGCCACTAGGAACCGGCTCGGCCATTCTGGGCGAGGAAACAACCTCCTTGGTCTTCAAGGCCACCTCCGCCGTAGTCGGAGGATCACTTGGAGCAACCGTCGTGTCGTCAGAGACCGTGACGACGTCGTCGCCCTTCGCCTTCTTAGCGCTGTCTGCGGGGGCAGCGACTTCATCAGCTTTCCTCTTCCGTGAGGGGTCCTCCTCGGTGACGACTGGCAGAACCTTGGCCACGGAAGGGTGGCCGTTCTTTTTAACTCCAGTCCTGTGAAACAACGGTATGAGAAAAATTGTCCGATTACAACGGAAGGCAAGCAGACGAACAAGACTTAGTTGGCAACTGGTATGAACCGCAGTGCCGTGCGGATACTGGGCGGCTTCTCCAGCTCGGGGCCTAGTTTCTGACTGAGGCCCATCTCGAGCACGTCGTGTGCCCAAGACACAGAAGGCCTCTTCGAAGACGAGGCCGCGGCAGGAGCCTCCGTGATGACGTCTGTGGGACCTCTCCTGGGAGGCGAAGCTGCTGCGGCTAGAATAGCCCCCAACCCAGAGACCAGGGCAAACGGGGGTGGAAGTGAGGCCAGAGGTACCTCATCCAGGAGGGTGGCAGCGTCCGGTGCTGCTGTCGTATGCGCCGCTTCACCCTTAGCCGAGCTGGTGGCATCGAAACTAGTTGCAGAACGAGGCGGAGACGCCTGCTTCACCGTCTTAGTCTTCCTCCTTGGCGGAGCCTTCACCTCCTTTTTCTTCTTCTTCTTCGACGGCGTAGCCTCACGACACGAGATGTGCTTGGGGAGCTCGTCGTCATCATCATCGTGAGGTTCGAGGCTCCTACTCGCCTCGAGCTCGCGCTGATGTTGCCCGCGAGTTTTGCGAACCATCGGGGCGGTGTCTTCCACGGGCTTGTCTTCATCGTCATCATCGTCATCACCCGCGTCACTCCCGACGTTGCCTTTGGCGGGTGGCGACTCGCTCCCGTCCTGAACGGAGAAGCTCGAGTTTTCGTCGTCTGCGGGTGGGAGCCATCCTTCCACCACTTGGAACAACTACAATAAAAATGAAACAACATCAGCATAACCGCGACTGCATCATCTGCGACTGCGAATGGTGACGAAGATGGTGACTTACCTTCGGAGCTGGGCGCCTTGCGTTATAGGGGGCGACCTCGGCCTTCGCGTCCAGGTACGCCGCTTGGGTAATCTTCTTCAAGGCCAAGATGTAGTCTTCGAGTTTCCGCTCGGCGAGGCAGGATTTTGTCAGGTCGTCCCTGCCCGCGTACTCGTACATATAATGGTCGCGGCGGGCCAAAGGCATGAGCCGCCGCCCGAGCCAGCAGTTGTAAAGATTGATGGTTTGGAGGCCCTTCTTCTTCAGGCCATGGATGGTTTGCAACATTTCATCGACAACCATCCGCTGGTCCAGCGGGAGCTTGTCGACCTAGAGCCGACGCGGTTCTGGCCGGTTGGCGGAGTACCTTGAAAGCGCCAGCTCACCATCTGGAGTCGCCTCGGTGACGTAGAACTAGGATTTCTTCCACTCGTTTGCCGCCTTGGCCGGCAGCATCAGGTCGAAGAACGATGCCTTCGACTTCAGCTGAAACGTCAGGCCACCCATAGCCAGCATCGGACCGCCTGATTCTTCGCGACTAATCCTCCCATGGAATAGATCTTGCCACATGGGGAAGTAGGGCCTGCAGCCCAGATAGCACTCGCAGAACGCCACGAAAATGGCGAGCTGCTCGATGCTATGCGGGCCCAGGTCCGATGGCTGGATCCCGTAGAAGGCGCAGAAGCGCCGGAAGAAGAGAGAAGTGGGAAATCCCAGCCCTCGCTCCAGGTGGCTGGTGAAGCAAATGAATTCTCCCTCGTGCGGGTCCGGATTGACCTCTCCGGCCGCGGGGATGCGCCATCTGCCGGCGCGCAGGATCCCGGCCTCCTCGAACGACGCCAGTAGCTCCCTGGTGCACTTGGATTGACCCCATGGTTCGGTGGAGGGGGCCATTGGTTGGAAGATTTGAGGAGGTCGGGGCTCTCTGGATCGGTTGGATCGCGATGCGGAGTGGAAACGGAGATGGGCGAGATCAGAGGAAGGATGAAGGAGTGTTTCCCCGCTCGCCTGTCATTCTCCTTATATAGAGGTTGTTACCCGCCAATTTTGGGAGCCGTTACTACGCGGTGATTACGCCAAAAGTTACCGTTGGATTACCCCAACGGCTAGTTTTGACCCCACTTGACGGTCCAACTTCATCCACTCGACTCGTCGCTCCACGCGACTTGATTATTCGCCGACCCGATCACTATAACAGTGACTGAATATTCGCCGACCCGTTCGCCGAGCTGCGACCCAATCAGTCGCCGTTAGTGCGACTAGAATAACTGGTGTTTCCTTTATTCAGGAGTCCGCCGCCGATTCGACCGGGAGTCCGCATTGGAGCCGTATACACTGACTGCCAGCGACCACCTGCGACCAATCAACGACGGCCTCGGGGACTACTGATGGGGATATGCCTACCGGGGTATACCCAGCAGGATGTTTCCGACTGGCCCAGGCGCCTGCGAGTGGGCCTGCGGAATGGCGACTGGACCAAGACCTGGCGTGGACTCAAGCGACTGGAAGCTGAAGGCCCAGAAGCGTAGATAGGCCTAGTCGGATTAGGTTAAACGATCGCTGAAACCTTAACTGATTCGGTTGAGATCTGTAAACCCTAGGGGGGTGAGTCTATATAAACCTCCCTAGAGGGCCAGTAGAGGATACATTCCATCATACACCCAAGCGACTCACTGCCTAGCCGCTGAGCTCGCTCCATTGTACTTCCACCATAATACAATCTAGCAGGAGTAGGTCTTTACCCTCCGGGGGGCCGAACCTAGGTAAATCCCTATGTCTCCGCCCTCATCTCGCATCGCAGATGGCTGGCCGCCCTTGCCCCATGTTCTACTACTCGTTGCCGATTGCAGCATCTGCCGTGGTCATTCCCACTACACTATCTATGCGCCTCCTTATATAGGCGATGGGGTAGCTAGGTTACATTTTGGGTCCTAGGGTTTACTGTTTGGATATTTGTCCTTACTATGCGGACCGGGTCATGGGACAGCCCTAAGCCCTTGACCCATTCAATAAAGCTGTACAGCCAACGGTCCTTCTATAAATAGACGCCAGCTCTACAACATCATATAGTGCTTTATACGTCACCTCTTGCTTTTGGCGTCACCCGGCTCCTTTATCGTCACCCGGCGGCGCCCTTCTGTTTTGACCATGTTTTACCACGGTCCCTCCTGGATCTTACTCGGAAAGTACCCACGCGTCTTTCTTGATCCGGCCTTTCCTCGTGATACCCGGTTTGTCGCTACCTGCAAGGTAAACATCTTCGTCCTGTTCAGGCCTACATACTTCTTATGTCGGCCTTACACATGCTATATACCCCAGCCGTTAATACCCGGCTGGTGTTCTCTTAGACTCGGCCTAAGCCAAGCTGGGCAATGTTTTACCCCTTATTGTAACATCTCAAAAATATTAATGAGGATATCAATTTCTAATCAACTAAAATTAGGGTTAACAAAAGCTTTTAATAATAAACATTATATAAATGCATGTGTGTTATGAATGATGTATGAATGCTTGCAATGCCATGTTTGGTTTGTTTTAAATGATGAGGAAAGGTTTAAAGATCAAAACCATATCATCTAGGTTAAATCCAAACCAGATTAAAACAAAATAAAATCAATATATGGAGCATATGAACTAATGGTCATTTTTGTAAAAGTTAACACCTAGCTCACTTTGAGCATCCCTAGCAATAATTTCAAATAGAAACAATCCATTTATTTTCTCACCTTGCTAGACCAAGTGACACTAAACACAATGGAGCAAACAAAACTTGCAGAAACAATTTCAAATCCATTTGAGAGGCAATTCAAAATTGAATCTATCTTATACATCAAGATAGTCATTTTTAGAAAAACACTAAAACCTTCACCACTTAGTAAACCATTGCACCCAGAGACTACCAAGCTTATGACTAGCACACCCACCAAGAAGAATTGGAAAATTCAAAGGTTTACTTCTAGTGGCCATTTAATCAAACACTTGGTGATCACAGTACAAGCATACCAACTATTCACTTTTTTGAGCAACCTTTTGATCATCCTTGTGACCTCACCGAGCCTCCACTACTCTCCCTTAACTCTCCCAGTACCAGCCCGTGCAATTGAGCTCATCTCACTCGCCATTGTAACCAGTGGAAATAGTACCCGAGCTCACCCATGTCACCCCGATGCAGACACACTGCTACACGCTGTGCCACCCTCTCCCACGATGTCTAGGAGGTAGCCGTGACCTCACCGCCACTGCATGTGCATGCCTCGACCAACGACCGCCCACGGAGACGCCAGCGCAGCCGCGCCCATTTAACACTCGACCATGCTGATCGCCGTGCCAGAGCGCCGAGCAATCCCGCGCGACCACACCGCGCCTCGCTCTCTCCTTGCTCCAATAAGTTCGCCGTGACGCCCGCAATATCCTAGACACGATCGTTTGACCCCGTGCGCTCCGTGACCACTGTACGCCGTGACGAACGCCAATGGTACCGAAGCAGAGCACGAACATTCTAGAACGATGGAGACCGCGCCTTGCCATGCCACAGTGTGCATGACGACCTCCATGAAGCCCTGCGTCGACCTGCACCCTTTGCCATGCCGATAGCTTCCTATAATGACGTTGCCGATGAGCCCGAGCCATGCCGCCATGTCCAATTCGCCGCAGTATAAATAGAGCCCTCCTCTGGCTCAAAACGCACACCATTCCACTCCCCTCTCACCCAGCAATCTCTCTGACCCGTCCCCGGAGCATGGCAAGCACCACACCGCCAGAATTTCACCAGAGCCTGCTATTGCAGTGAAGAAGAGGAACCAGCGTTAGGAGCCGCCCCAGGAGCTGTCGCGGCCACCAGTCGAACCACCATCGTCGACTCGCTCGTTCACCCACCTTGCCGGACCTAGTTGGATCCCTAGTAAGCCCCGGACGACCCCTGCCGTAGCCCTAGGATTAGCATCACGCGCGCCCCGTGCGATGGAGACGACGACGCAGAGCCGTCGATCGTGCTCTAATCGTGCGGTCTAGATTGAAGGATATCGCTTCACGTTGAGTTAGTCGCTAATGTGTGGGACTTACTCCGGTGTCGCTCGCTACACGCGCACTGCATACTTGGGCCGGCCTGTTAGAACTCCCGCGCGAGCCCCATATTCAAACTTAGATTTTCCCTTTTAATTCAAAATCCTATACTGTAGGTAACTTAGAAATTCAACTTAGGAAGATTCACTGAACCAAATTGAATGAAACCAATTTTTTTAGAATGTAGATGAAAATATCTAAACTCCTCCATTGGATTCAAACAGTTTAAAATTATAGATTATCCTCAGTAAAAATAACAAAACAGTAGCTTTTACCACTTCAAACATTTTTCTAAAATCAACCATAAATGATTTTGAGTTGATTTCAACTCTCAAAAATCACATTGGCCATGATATATCTGAATATGTAAAAATATATAGATTTACATATAGTACTCCTGGACCAAAAATTAAAGAATGAATTTATAGTCATTTAAGTATTATTAAATGGCATTGTTAAACTTTGCAATTTAGGCTAACCACTTTAAATCACATTCCCAAGTATTTGAATATGTGGTGATGACATGTGTCAATATGATCTCATATTTTAATTGGAGAATAATAAGTCTTAAGTAGTTTTCAATGAGTAGAAATTACTTTTCGAAAATAAGATAACTAAAATTCTTGTCACCCCTTTTCTTTTAGTGATAGAGATGATGCTAGATCATCTAGTGTGGATCCTTGTGTGCTAAATAGAAGTAGTTAAGTATTGTTTGGTGATTGTGTACCTCGTATTTATTTATAGACGCTAGTACCCCTCAATAGTGACACCCTCATTGATAAATTCTAGTGCTAAATTAATCTTGATGACTATAGATGGGAACACTTAGAGAAAATGATTGTGAAAACCTTGGAATGATGAGTCATTCTATTGAAATGTCTTGACATGTGTTATTGAACACAATGAATTAAAGATGATACTAAATGGATTATGTGCACTGACTATGATAAAATTTGATGGTTGAGTTCGGATGCGATACCATTCCAATTTTACTGTACAACCACAATACCCGAGTTTGGGTAGGGCTTAACTGGAAGTTTATATGTCTTAGTATGGGTTCCCTCATGGAACGAGGTGAGTTGAGGGTACCTTGTGAATATGAATGCCCACCTATGCAGTGCCCAGAATGGCAGATGGCCATGGCTAGGAGGCCAAACTCATAGGGGAGGTGCCTATACTAGGGTGTGTAATTGAAAGGTTAGGATTGATTATCCGCATACCAAGTATGATGATTCAGGGTTATCCCTAACGGATGTATCGACTATTATGGTGAAAGTGTACCACCTCTGCAGAGTGTCAAACTATTCGAATAGCCGCGTCCGTGATCTTCTCAGATGTTTTCGAAATGACTTGTGACTTGAAGTATGACTTTGACTTGATTCCACAAGGATGTGGACATGAAACTAGTTTCCCTCTTGAGTAATCTAGACAACTAAAGTTAGGTCTTTACTACTAAGTACTTGTAAAATAAAACTAGATTATTGCAAACAAACCTAGAGCTTAGGATTCCAACTAGAATGGTCTTACTGCTTTAGTTATAGTTTGCGAGTACTTAAAACTACTCATGGATTTGTCCCTGCTATTCCCATGGCCAGACTATGAAGGAGATTATGAGGAGGATGGACAACATGACACCTTTGATAACTAGGATCATCTCCCATCGTCAGCATTGCCTGTGACAATGAAGATGGAGCCTCTACTACGCGATTATTCCGCTGCTTTGTTATGTAATCAGACATGATCATGAGATCAACTATTTGTAAGACTATTATGGTTTGTAATGGATGATGTACTGTGCCACCAATTCTGTTATGTCTCGCAAAAATGGTAATCCTAGGATTGCGATGTACGGCATAATAGGCATCTGGGATTAAAGGCTTTTAAACCAAACCCATAAACCTTAGAAAAATTTCTCTTTTATCTTATGATTTATCTCAATCTTCAGATAACTCGCGGAGGAAGCAGCTCATCCCTGGACACGATGGTCCAAATTATGCAAATGCTAGTAGCCGATCGAGAAGCCCGTAGAACCGAGCGTCAAGCCAATCTCTCCACTCTTCAATAGATCTCCCAACTGCCGCATAACAACCAAGGCAATGAAATCAGAATCACCATGGATCTAAGCTTAAGAACTTCCAGAACACCAATCCCCATATATTTAGCAAATCTGAAGAGCCCTTAGATGCTGATGACTGGCTACAAACCATGGAGAACAACCTAGAAGTTACAGGAGTAGATATTGCGGATAAAGTACTGTTTTCCACCAACTATCTGGCAGGTTCTGCAAGAGCATGGTGGAATAGCACTTGTACAATGAACGGAGGACATATGATGATTTGGGAGGAATTCAAACTCAAGTTCAGCAGAACTCATGTGCCTCTAGGTTTGATTCTGAGGATGAGGGATGAATTTAAGGAATTTAAGGAGGGAAGGATGACTATGGTGGAATACCGTGATAGATTTCTATCTCTGTCCAGGTATGCCCCTGATGAGATTGGTACTGAAGCCAAGAAGAAGGAAAGGTTCCTGAATGGTCTGACCCGTCCCCGGAGCAAGGCGAGCAGCACACCGCCAGAATTTCACCGGAGCCCGCCGCTGGAGTGAAGAAGAGGAACCAGCGCTACGAGCCGCCCCAGGAGCTGCCACGACCACCAGTCAAACCGCCATCGTCGACTGGCTCATTCGCCCACCTTGCCGGACCTAGATGGATCCCTGTTAAGCAGCCGACGACCCCCGCCGTAGCTCTAGGGTTAGCATGTCGCACGCCCCATGCGACGGAGACGACAACGGATAGCCTTCGATCGTGCTATAATCATGCGGTCTAGATTGAAGGATACCGTTTCGTGTTGACTTATTCACTGACGTGTGGGACCAACCCCGGTGCCTCTCGCTACGCGCGCACTGCATATTTGGGCTGGCCCGTTAACATTCCCGCGCGAGCCCGCAGATTCAAACTTAGATTTGTCCCTTCAATTTAAAATCCTATACTGTAGGTAACTTTGAAATTCAACTTAGGAAGATTCACTGAACCAAACTGAATGAAACCAATTTTTTAGAAAGTATATGAAAATATCTAAACACTCCCATTGGATTCAAACAGTTTGAAATTATAGAGCATGCTTAGTAAAAATAACAAGCAGTAGCTTTTAAGACTTCAAACGTTTTTATAAAATCAACCTTAAATGATTTTGAGTTGATTTCAACTCTCAAAAATCACATTGGACATGATCTATCTGAATATGTCAAAATATATAGATTTACATATAGTAGGTCTGGACAAAAATTAAAGAATGACTTTATAGTCATTTCTAGTCACTTAAATATTATTAAATGGCATTGTTAAACTTTGCAATTTAAGCCAACCACTTTAAATCACATTCTTAAGTATTTGAATATGTGGTGATGACTTGTGTCAATATGATCTCATATTTTAATTGGAGAATATTAAATCTTAAGTAGTTTTCAATGAGTAGAAATTACTTTTCTAAAATAAGATAAATAAAATTCTTGTCACCCCTTTTCTCTTAGTGATAGAGATGATGCTAGATCATCTAGTGTGGATCCTTGTGTGCTAAATAGAAGTAGTTAAGTATTGTTTGGTGATTGTGTACCTCGTATTTATTTATAGACGCTGGTAACAACCTGGGCTACGAGGAGGAAGAATTCTATGAAGAGGAAGAAGAGAACTACGACCACTGTACCCACCAAGGAAAGCTAAGCTAAACCATGCAAGCCTCACTATGCATACTTTTATAGACCACCCTAATTATACCCATCCCAAGTTTTCCTTGCAAGCTTTATCTTTTCTCTTTCTATTCAAAGTTTCTCAAATAGATAATTAATTTGTGATTAGTAGAAAAATAGGAAAAATGTCATCAAGATCATGGACTTGATGTAGGTAGTTACACTTGATTAGTACCCTTCAATAGTGACACCCTCATTGATAAATGCTAGTGCTAAATTAATCTTGATGACTATAGATGGGAACACTTGGAGAAAATGATTGTGAAAACCTTGGAATGATGAGTCATTCTATTGAAATGTCTTGACATGTGTTATGGAACACAATGAATTAAAGATGATTGTAAATGGAGTATGTGCACTGACTTCAATAAAAACTGATGGTTGAGTTCGGATGCGATACCATTCCATTTTTACGATACAACCACAATACCCGAGTTTGGGTAGGGCTTAACTGGAAGTTTATGTGTCTTAGTATGGGTTCCCTCACGGAACGAGGTGAGCTGAGGCTACCTTGTGAATATGAATGCCCACCTATGTAGTTCCCAGGATGGCAGATGGCCATGGATGGGAGGCCAAACTCATAGGGGAGGTGCCTATACTAGTGTGTGTAATTGAATGGTTAGGATTGATTATCCACATACCAAGTATGATGATTCAGGGTTATCCCTGACGGATGTATCGACTATTGTGGTGAAAGTGTACCACCTCTACAGAGTGTCAAACTATTCGAATAGCCACGTCCGTGGTTATGGACAATTGGATGGCCATAATGTTCCGTTGTCAGATGTTTTCAAAATGACTTGTGACTTGAAGTATGACATTGACTTGACTCCGCAAGGATGTTGACATGAAACTAGTTTCCCTCTTGAGTAATCTAGACAACTAAAGTTAGGTCTTTACTACTAAGTACTTGTGAAATAAAACTAGCTTATCGCAAACAAACCTAGAGCTTAGGATTCCTACTAGAATGGTCTTACTGCTTTAGTGATAGTTTGCGAGTACTTAAAAGTACTCATGGCTTTGTCCCTTCTATTCCCATGGCCAGACTATGAAGGAGAATACGAGGAGGATGGACCATAGTAAGCCTTTGATAACTAGGATCATCTCCCATCGTCAGTATTGCCTGTGACAATGAAGATGGATCCTCTACTACGCGATTATTCCGCTACTTTGTTATGTAATCAGACTTGATCATGAGATCAACTATTTGTAAGACTATTATGGTTTGCAATGGATGATGTACTGTGCCACCAATTCTGTTATGTCTCGCAAAAATGGTAATCCTAGGATTGCGATGTACGACATAACAGGCATCTGCGATTAAAAATCTGGGTGTTGACAAGTTGGTATCAGAGCCATCTTGACCATAGGAGACCCTAGTTAAAATGGATGTCATAAAAACTTAGTTTCCAAAACAAAGAAAGTGAGTTTTTATTAAAAACCTATTCTCACTCTCATCCTTGAGATTCTTTCCAAAAATAGAATCATACGTTCCTCAAATTTTTTGCAATCCTACATAAAATTTGGCACACTTGATCACCTCTCTAACTTACTCAGATTAATTTCTTATAGATGGAAGTCAAGTATAGCAAGTTTTACCAGCTGGGCAAGGAAGGAGACCTCATCTTCGAGAGGGACCTGAGTTAGCTTGCAGACTTTCTTGAGCGCCGACACCCAAAGTTATATGGAGCTCAGCTCAATGATCATCCCGGAGGGGAACTATAGTGGTTGATAGTTGCCGATCTGAGAGGAAAGATGGAGACACCCGAAAACAACTGGCTGGATGGACTAGCTAGAGAAATGCAGGAAGCACTTTCTCGTCTGTGTGGGCAGAACGTCAATCAGCTCGCCAGCACCTGCTTTGCTCACTATACCAGACGTGACTCCCAGGGACAGCCCTTGGCCATGCCAGGACATCTGGAGTTGAGGCATCATGTGGATCATCTCGCCTTCATGCCGCACGAGAACCAAAAGGAGTTGGACAACGCCTAAGGCGACGCCAACCAGAAGCATAGTGTTGTGGTGAAGAAGGACCAGACCCTCGCCATCCTCGTGAAGGAGCGCAAGTCACTTCACCGCCAGCGCGATAAGAAGGATCACATCATTTCTCTCCTCCGTCATAAGGTGTCAGCCCTTGAGGAAACCATCCATGATCGAGACATGCAGCCTGAGGAGAGGGAAGTTTAAGGTGAAGACATTCGTGGGGATCCCTATTCGTACCTCAGTTATGATGACGACTATCTGGAGGTCATCAACATGGAGTCCCACACTAACGATGAGGACCGCGACTTCATTGATGACGACGAGGCCACCGGTTCTGATGATGAGTAGTAGCACCACCAGATCACTATCGTAGGTGTGAGTTTGTACCCGGTCCCAGTGTATCGTAGCTTGCCAGAATGGTTCTTAAAATCATCTGCTTTGTTGTTGTGATGTTTTTGGACTATGTGGTTTGTATGAGTTCTTTGGAATGAATGAAAAGGAGTTGTTGGATTTCAAACCTAGCCTTGCTCAAAGTTTAAAAGCTTTTAAACCAAACCCATAAACCTTATAAAAATATCCCTCTTGTCTTATGATCTATCTCAATCTTTAGATGACTGTTCGAGGAAGCAGCTCATCCCAGGACCCGATGGTCCAAATTCTGCAAATGATAGTACCCGATCGAGAAGCCGGTAGAACCGAGCGTCAAGCCGATCTCGCAACTCTTCAATAGATCGACCAACTGGAACATAACAACCAATGCCATGGAAATCTGGATCACCATGGATCTAAGCTTAAAAACTTCCAAAACACCAATCCCCCTATCTTTAGCAAATCTGAAGAGCCCTTAGATGCTGCTGACTGGCTGCAAACCATGGAGAACAACTTAGAAGTTGCAGGAGTAGATGCTGCGGAGAAAGTACTGTTTGCCACCCACTATCTGGCAGGTTCTGCAAGAGCATGGTGGAATTGCACTCGTACAATGAACAGAGGACAAATGATGATTTGGGAGGAATTCAAAATCAAGTTCAGCAGAAATCATGTGCCTCCAGGTTTGATTCTGAGGATGAGGGATGAATTCAAGGAATTGAAGCACGGAAGGATGATTGTAGTGGAATACCTTGACATATTTCTATCTCTGTGCAGGTATGCCCCTGATGAGATTGGTACTGAAGCCAAGAAGGAAAGGTTCCTGAATGGTCTGCACGATGAGATGGAGATAGTGCTAGTCAATATTCCTTTTGACGATCTAGAAGCTCTAGTGGATTCTGCTATCCAGATGGAAGGAAAGATCAATCAAGACATTGAGAACCGCAAGCATCGTAGAACTAGCTTAGACCACAACATACCCCAAAGTATCGCCCCAGCTCGTCTGCAGGATTTGCACCAAGGACCAACATGCCACCTATGCCCGTCCGAACTTTCCCAATCATAGCGGAGGAAACCTGAGGCCCAGAGGCAACAACAACTACAACACCAGCAACCCCAGTAACTTCAACCGTGCACTTCCAAGGGCCACCAACAACACCCCAAGGACTGGAAGCAATGTTGTGCCTATTGTTGGGAAGGACAAGTCAATGATCACCTGTTTTGAATGTGGAATCACGGGTTATTACTCCAATGACTGCCGAAGTAGCTTACTGCAACACCCAATGCCACTACACCTGCCCAGCAGTAGTGTCATGTCCAGCCTAGAAAGAGATTTGCCCCAGGCAACCCGCACAACCATACCGGTCGTCTGTTCCACATGAATGCTGGAGAAAACCAGGAAACGCCAGATGTCGTGCTGGGTATGTTTTCTATTAACTCAGTACTTGCAAGAGTGTCGTTTGAATCTGGAGCATCACACTCGTTTGTTACAGAAGAATTTGCATGCACTAGTAAGATTCAACCAACAAACTTGAAGCATGTTATGATAGTTCAAATACCTGGGTCAACTACCAAAGCTAGAAAAATTTGCAAGGCCATACCTATCAGAATACATGGAATAGATTTTTTTGCCAACTTAATAGTACTTGGAACAAAAGGTTTGGAAGTAGTACTAGGATTGGATTGGATGTCAAAACATCAAGGATTAATAGACTGTGCCAAGAAATCCATAACCATGACCAGTAGCACTGGAGTATCAGTAGAGCATGTGTCTGAGACGCTGTCCCGTCAATTCAAGTGAAACAACAGTTTAGTCCAACCAACCCTAGACCAAGTCAGAGTAGTCTGTGAATACCCCGATGTGTTCCCAGATGAATTACCCAGTATGCCCCCAGATCAGGATATCCAGTTTATCAGAACTAATTCATGGAACTGGACCCATATCTCAGAGACCCTATATTATGAACCCAGCTGAATTAGTGGAGCTCAAGAAGCAACTTGATGACATGTTGAGCAGAAATCTGATTCAATCAAGTTCATCGCCATGGAGATCACCTGTTCTGTTTGTGGATAAGAAATATGGTGCCACCCGTTTATGTACGGATTACCGGAAGCTGAATGACGTAACCATCAAGAACAAGTACCCACTACCGAAGATAGAAGATTTGTTTGACCAGTTGACTGGTGCCAGAGTATTTTCTAAGATTTATCTTTGGACTGGAAATCAACTAAAAATCCACTTAACGGATATCCCAAAGACTGCCTTCACTAACTGATATGGATTGTATGAGTACAAGGTCATGTCATTTGGATTAACCAATGCCCCCGCTTATTTCATGAATCTCATGAATAAGATTTTTATGAACTTCTTGGATAAGTTTGTCTTGTTTTCATTGATGACATTCTGATTTATTCCAAGTCGTAAGAAGAACATGAGCAACACATAATGACCATCCTTGGAACCCTTAGAGAGCATTAGTTGTATGCCAAGTTTGGAAAATGTGAGTTCTGGTTAAAGGAAGTAGGATTCCTAGGACATATCTTGTTAGCCAGAGAAGTTTTCGTCGACCCCGCCAAGATTAAGGATGTGGAAGAATGGAAAGCCCCAAACACTCAAACCGAAGTTCGTGCATTCCTTGGATTAGCGGGATACTACCGCAAGTTTTTTGAAGGATTTTCAAGCATCGCCAAGACGATGACCCAACTGTTGAAGAATGACAAAAAGTTTGAATGGACGGACAAATGTGAAGCAAGTTTTCAAGAGCTCAAGAAGAGATTAATTTCAGCCCCAATTTTGATCATGACGGATATCATGAAGCCATTTGACATATATTGTGGTGCATCCAAAATTGGTCTCGGATGTGTGTTGATGCAAGAAGGCAAAGTGATATCATATCTGTCCCGATAACTGAAGCAACATGAGCAGAATTACCCAAGCCATGACTTAGAGTTAACTGCCGTAGTTTTAGGCTTGGAGACATGGCGTCATTACCTCATGGATAACTGTTGTGAGACTTATTCAGATCACAATAGTTTGAAGTATATTTTTACCCAGAAGGAGCTGAATATGAGACAAAGGAGATGGATAGAGTTAATCAAGGATTATGACCTTGACATTCACTACCACCCTGGCAACACCAATGTGGTAGCGAATGCTCTGAGTAACTACTGTGTATATTAAACACAATGATTATGAAAGAGTAGCCAAGTTTGCTGTAGAGGGAGTGTCCCAACCTTTAACAATATAAGGTGCAGTCCCCTGTGTTTACAATGCTAGTCCCTGGATCAATAGCTAGCATCCACAGTTTAGATGTAATATCAAGAAACAAAGGTCATAATATAATTTTATAACCAGGAATAACATAATTTTATTACATCTTACATAGCTCATTTGGCTATTACATTACATTGCAGCGGAATAACTATAAGCATGGGTCCTTCATCTTCAAAGTGCCACAGGCAGATGTTGGTTGTAGACTTTGTAATCCTAATCAATCAATCTTCACTAAAATCAATCAAACCTGCAACATTACAAGTTATAGCCACAAGGGTCAATACATTTGAATTGTATTGGCAAGTTTCACTACTAAGTTGAATATAAGTGGATCCTATCATTACATGCATATTTGGCTAAGTAGAGTTTAGGGCTCATTTGCATAAAGCAATATTTTATCCTATCTCTTCAAAATGGTTTTGAAACTTTGATCAAATCTTTGAAAATCCCTTGGCAAAGCCCAAGTGTTTAAGTTATTAACAAAATCTCCTTGCACACCTTGGTAACCCCAAGTGTTCAAGTTTTCAACAAAATCTCTTGAGCACCTTGGTAACCCCAAATGCATCAAGTTTTATCAAATCTCTTGAGCTCCTTGGTAACCCCAAGTGCATCAAGTTTTATCAAATCTCTTGAGCTCCTTGGTACCCCCAAGTGCATCAAGTTTTTGTTTTAGAAATTGGAATGTCGAGATCTCACATAGCTTCAAACTTTAGTTGCTCAGTATTGTCCATAACCGGGGACACGGCTAAGTACTTAGATTTTATTATCTTCTACAGAAGTTGCACACTTTACCCACATGTCACAATCCCATCTTGTTGCCACCAGTGGCCACTGGATTAGTGCTCACCAAGATGGAGTACTGGCAGATTGAGAATGTGATGAAGTCTTTCCAAAGTATCCTCCCATACACCATTGCTAGCTTGTCTTCAGCACCCATGTAGGATTCCAGGTCCCCATGTCCAGTTAACTGAAGACAATGCATGGGTCTTCCCAATGTAGTTGACTAAGCCAGAGCCATAATAGCATGTGGTTGCACACGAAAGCCACAATTGGAGAAACATGTTCAATCTCTAAGTTTCCTGGGTGGTTTCCTTTGGAGCACAACACAAAGAGATTGCCATAGACATGGTTCCTTTTGTTGCCACCTTCTCCAAAACTCAAAGTATTCTTGGCCACCCAGGTGGTTCATTGAGTCCTTGTTTTATTATATAAAAACACAAGTCCTTTTCTCAACTTCATAAAAATCTCAACATGTATCTCTTTTCAAAATATAGCATGGCTAAGCATGTAACAACTACATTGTTTTCACTAAGAATGTATAAGGTATCCTATTAGGATTTAGCATAGCATAAGTATAAAATTATTTTCATGCATGTTTCAAAATCCACTAAGTATAATGAAAATAGTAGGACTTTTAGGTGATAGTGTAACTTGCCTTTTTGGTAGGGAATGTTGGTTCACTCCTTGATCTTGCTAGTCTCACACTTTACTAACTCCTCTACAATCAATCAAGCAAACACAAAATCAACTAGCATTCCAAACCAATAATCAATCAAACAATTCTCACACATAAAACAATGGGATCTAAGCTATGCATGCAAGCATGCAAGGGGTTGTTTTATTTGCAAAGATGGTCTCCACTAGGTTTCCAAATTTTTTAAGGTTCAAAGTGGTCATTTTCTAAAGTGGCAAATTCATTTGCAAGAGGGTTTTGTCCATAAACCATTTTTAAATCCATTCATCATTTTATGTGGTGAAAAACATTTTTATCAAAGCAACAACTTTAAGTGGTTCACCAAATAAGTTGTTGTTTCTCAAAACTTGGTGTTTAGGGTCAGTAGGTTTGATCCAAAACATTTTCCCAAAGTTTTTACTCCAAATTCATTTTCATAATAAACCCATAATTTTTATTTGGCTAGAAATGGGCTAAGTCAAATAATCCATCCTAAACTTTACCAAATCCATTTTCAAAACCATGGGTTGGTTCTTAGGGTTAGTAAGTTCACAACAAACTAATTTTCAAAGGTTTCAAACTCAAAAACATTTTTGAATCATTTTTCTAATCTAAACAAGCTTACAAAAGTTTCTGCAAAAACAAACAATCTAACAGATACTATTTGCTAAACCCAAGGCATGATTGGCTATATCTTGTTCCACTGATTCCAATGATATCAAATTTCTAAATTTTGTACGTGTGGATCAAAAGTTACAGGGTTTTCAAAATTGCAAACTAATCTGATTCCAAATCTGTTTTTAAACAGAACAGGTGACACACGGCGCAACTCTATTCGCGGGTATCGGTTCGGGTGGATCACGCGCTGCAGACCGTAGGATCTAACTTAGATCCAGCGGCGCAGAGGCATACGGTACCTCTTCGATTAAATTCTATCATAGCCATACGATTTGGATCCAACGGACGCAAACAACATGCCACTAACTGGCGGCGCTCGACGGCTGCGCGCGGGGGCGACGGTCAGATGGTGGCGGTGCCGGCTATACAGGAAGCTAGAAGGGAAGGGAAAGTGCTCACCGTGATCGCAAAGGCCTGGGGAAGCTCAACGTGAAGTCGTCTGGGCAAGGGGCGCACGAGGACAGGAGTAATTCCTCGCCGGAGTTAGGTCTGGCGACGGTTGGTTCTGTTCGCGGTCGAAGGCGACGCTGTCGATCACGAGGAGGCAAACAGAGGGTGTGGTCAGATGCAGGAGAGCACGGGGAAGACGCGAGTGTGAAGGAGAAGGCTTGGGGCGGTCTGGACTTACCGGAGGAGCTCGACGGAGACGAGACAGACGGCGGCGAAGTTAGAGCTTGTCGAAGGTGATGCTTTGGAGCGCCCGCGGTTGAACGGAGGGTACTGGGAGATGCGCCAAGAAGTGGTGAGTGTGTGTGCGTGGTCAAGGAGACAAGGGGCGGCGCTGAATCGCCGGAATTGGCACTGGACCTCGTCGGAGCAGAGGGTGGTCTCTGGCGAAATTTGTGTAGCCTGGTGGCGTGTTGGTTTTGGCGACAGAGGGGAAAGGAGGAGAAGACGCAGGCGTTTTATCGTGCGTGGTCGCAGCGAGGTTTAAGGCGCGGCATTAAGGTGAATTGAAGCCGCGGAATCACTGGCAGAAACGGCCGGCGTGGTCGTCGCGAGGAAGAAGAGGAGTGAGCTGGCTGTGTGGGTCCCTGCTGTTAGAGAGGAATGAGAGGGAGAAGAGGGCCACCAGTCATTGGTTCGGTGGGTCAGTTAATAGGTGTAAAACGATTCGCCGAGGGAGAGTGGAAGTGGGCTGCGAGTTGGGCCTTGCTGGGCTGCTGGTTGGGTTGAGTCCAATATTCTATTTTTTTTTCTTTCCTGAAACCTTTTTCCTTTTCTACTTCTAATTTCTGTTTTGAAATTTCAACAATCAAACAACATTCAAATCCATTCAAACTTTCACCACACTTTGTGACTTTGAACTTGGTTCTGTTTTGTAACATAAACCAAAATTCCAAAACCAAAATAATAATTTTTATTTTAGGTCCATTATTAATTAAATAAACAAACCATTGTTATTAAATCAATTGGGTTTTGTTTTATTTAAAACCTCTTTTGAAATCTAATCATTTTCAAAATCAAAACAGTAGGTTTTGTTTGAGAATATAAAACACTTGAAAAACTTATTTTAAGTAAATAAATAAGTTTTGATGTTTTGGAAATAGTAGAACCTTTATTAATAAAACTTGGATATTAAATCCTTTATTATTTTATTTAAATAAACCTTTACTATTTTTATCAAAACAAAATGTTTTATTTCAAGAGCTTGGCCAAGGTTTAAGTTGGCTCTATAAAATAATCTTTATTTGTAAAACTTCTATTTCGTTTGAAAACCAAATCCTTTTATTTAAAAGATCCAAAATAGTAATTCCAAAATATTTTATTTTCCTTTAATAAATGTTTTATCTTTTTAAATCCCTTTAGGATTTTATTTGATCCAACTTGGTTTGAAGTTCCAATTGAATTCAAAAAGTTTCTTCTGGCCCTAAAAATCAAACAAAGTTTTATTTTATTCATTTATTTTTCACATTACAAGATTTGAAAAATCTTGGGATGTGACAGGCTACCACCCTTAAAATAAATCTCGTCCCGAGATTTGGGAAGGCTAGGGTTACAAGTAGGCTCAAAACAACTAGGGTACTACCACCCTTAAAAACTTTCAAACAAAAATTACATATTGTCCTTCTTGGGATCCTGGGAAGGATTCTCTAGGCAAACATTTGCATTGTGTCCTTAGTTTCCATGCTTGACTCATGGGCCAAGGTTGAGTTTCTCCATAGGCTTGTTCAACTTGTTCTTCATCTTTTCTGGACAACTGCTTGCATAATGTCCTGGGTTCTTGTAGTTGAAACAGTGGATATCTTTGAGTTCTTTACGTAGCTCTTGTGGACAAGTTGCCACATAATGGCCTAGCTCTTTGCAGTTGTTGCACACCACTTGGCCAATTTCCTTATTCTTCTGGTTCTCTGGGCATTCACCAGAATAGTGTCCCATTTCTTTGCATTTATGACATTGCACATGGCTTTTGTCCTTCTTTTGCTTTTTGGGTTTCTTTGGTCCTTTGAATTGGGTTGTTTTGTTTGGAGGTATAAGTGGTCCTTTTCCTTTGTCATCAACCTTCTTGGTAGACTTGGATCCTTCTTGTTTCCTTTGTTCCACAATGGAGTAGATGGGGCATTGGATAGGAACATGGTTGTTTCCTTCACATAGATAGCAAGTAGCTTGAGAAGTAGGACATTGTCCAACAAGATGTTACTCTTCACAGTTGGGGCATTGATCTCCATGCTCCTTGGAAGTATGATCCTTGTCTCCACAAATAATGCAAGCTGGGGCTCCATCTAGAATAACATTTCTGTCATCCTTGTTGTCATAAACTTTCTTAGAATAGTTTTCTTCCATTTTGATCATTTGATCAGTCACCTTAAGCATCAGTTGGACTTGAGTTTCCAAAAATCGTTGCAGGGCTGGATCTTCTCCACTAGTGTTAGCTATGAATTGAGCTGTCACTTGGTTCAACTGGTGTTGGGCTGCTATGAGCTCTTTCATGCTGTCCTCTTGGTTGGTGTTGGTGTCATCAATCTTGAGGTTGGAGTCTTTTGGAGTAGTCATCTGTTTGGGTTGAATGGAGATTAGAATAGGCAAGATATTTCTAAGGAATCAATTCTAATCACACACATCACAATTCACACAAGCAATGTGCATGAAATCACAAACACAACATTTCACTCAAACACAAAGTTCAAGCACATACTTAGGCAAAAAAATATTTTTTTCACACCACATAAGTTGGTGGGTTTTGACTTAACTAAAATATGGTGGTCCATCTATATGGTTCACTTGTGTTCTTTCCATCATTCTTGGTTGATTCTTCTTACATGAGATCATGGTTTCCTTGGGAAAAACTCCTTGGTTACTTTGACTTCTAGTGGAGTGAACTCCTTCTAATTTTTGCATTCCCTTAGTCTCTAAATCTTGAGCAAGATTTCCTTGTTTCACTTGTAGTCCTTAGGGGTATCCAAGTTGGAAGTCCTTGGTGAATATGCTGAAGATGTTGAAGTCATTAGAGTTGAAGAAGTTGAAGTCATTAGAGTTGAAAGTGTTGAAGAAGTCCTTTGCACATGGTGTAGTCTTGGGCCATGGGGTAGGTTTTTCCATCAAGTTTGAAATAGATGAGATGTAGAGTTGAAACCAAAATGGTTGAGGAAAGAGTTTACAAGTGTTTTGTAAATAAGTTTTTGGAACAAATGCAACTCCTATTTTTCTAAGGTTTTTTTTTGTCCAATCCTAGGTTTACAAATCCTACAGGCAACACAATGCTCTGATACCATCTGTAGAGGGAGTGTCCCAACCTTTAACAATATAAGGTGGAGTCCCCTGTGTTTACAATGCTAGTCCCTGGATCAATAGCTAGCATCCAAAGTTTATATGTAATATCAAGAAACAAAGGTCATAATATAACTTTATAACCAGGAATAACATAATTTTATTACATCTTACATAGCTCATTTGGCTATTACATTACATTGCAGCGGAAACTATAAGCATGGGTCCTTCATCTTCAAAGTGCCACAGGCAGATGTTGGTTGTAGACTTTGTAATCCTAATCAATCAATCTTCACTAAAATCAATCAAACCTGCAACATTACAAGTTACAGCCACAAGGGTCAATACATTTGAATTGTATTGGCAAGTTTCACTACTAAGTTGAATATAAGTGGATCCTATCATTACATGCATATTTGGCTAAGTAGAGTTTAGGGCTCATTTGCATAAAGCAATATTTTATCCTATCTCTTCAAAATGGTTTTGAAACTTTGATCAAATCTTTGAAAATCCCTTGGCAAAGCCCAAGTGTTTAAGTTATTAACAAAATATCCTTGCACACCTTGGTAACCCCAAGTGTTCAAGTTTTCAACAAAATCTCTTGAGCACCTTGGTAACCCCAAATGCATCAAGTTTTATCAAATCTCTTGAGCTCCTTGGTAACCCCAAGTGCATCAAGTTTTATCAAATCTCTTGAGCTCCTTGGTACCCCCAAGTGCATCAAGTTTTTGTTTTAGAAATTGGAATGTCGAGATCTCCCATAGCTTCAAACTTTAGTTGCTCAGTATTGTCCATAACCGGGGACACGGCTAAGTACTTAGATTTTATTATCTTCTGCAGAAGTTGCACACTTTACCCACATGTCACAATCCCATCTTGTTGCCACCAGTGGCCACTGGATTAGTGCTCACCAAGATGGAGTACTGGCAGATTGAGAATGTGACGAAGTCTTTCTAAAGGATCCTCCCATACACCATTGCTAGCTTGTCTTCAGCACCCATGTAGGATTCCGGGTCCCCATGTCCAGTTAACTGAAGACAATGCATGGGTCTTCCCAATGTAGTTGACTAAGCCAGAGCCATAATAGCATGTGGTTGCACACGAAAGCCACAATTGGAGAAACATGTTCAATCTCTAAGTTTCCTGGGTGGTTTCCTTTGGAGCACAACACAAAGAGATTGCCATAGACATGGTTCCTTTTGTTGCCACCTTCTCCAAAACTCAAAGTATTCTTGGCCACCCAGGTGGTTCATTGAGTCCTTGTTTTATTATATAAAAACACAAGTCCTTTTCTCAACTTCATAAAAATCTCAACATGTATCTCTTTTCAAAATATAGCATGGCTAAGCATGTAACTACTACATTGTTTTCACTAAGGAATGTATAAGGTATCCTATTAGGATTTAGCATAGCATAAGTATAAAATTATTTTCATGCATGTTTCAAAATCCACTAAGTATAATGAAAATAGTAGGACTTTTAGATGATAGTGTAACTTGCCTTTTTGGTAGGGAATGTTGGTTCACTCCTTGATCTTGCTAGTCTCACACTTTACTAACTCCTCTACAATCAATCAAGCAAACACAAAATCAACTAGCATTCCAAACCAATAATCAATCAAACAATTCTCACACATAAAACAATGGGATCTAAGCTATGCATGCAAGCATGCAAGGGGTTGTTTTATTTGCAAAGATGGTCTCCACTAGGTTTCCAAATTTTGTAAGGTTCAAAGTGGTCATTTTCTAAAGTGGCAAAGTCATTTGCAAGAGGGTTTTGTCCATAAACCATTTTTAAATCCATTCATCATTTTATGTGGTGAAAAACATTTTTATCAAAGCAACAACTTTAAGTGGTTCACCAAATAAGTTGTTGTTTCTCAAAACTTGGTGTTTAGGGTCAGTAGGTTTGATCCAAAACATTTTCCCAAAGTTTTTACTCCAAATTCATTTTCATAATAAACCCATAATTTTTATTTGGCTAGAAATGGGCTAAGTCACATAATCCATCCTAAACTTTACCAAATCCATTTTCAAAACCATGGGTTGGTTCTTAGGGTCAGTAACTTCACAACAAACTAATTTGCAAAGGTTTCAAACTCAAAAACATTTTTGAATCATTTTTCTAATCTAAACAAGCTTACAAAAGTTTCTGCAAAAAAAACAATCTAACAGATACTATTTGCTAAACCCAAGGCATGGTTGGCTAGATCTTGTTCCACTGATTCCAATGATATCAAATTTGTAAATTTTGGACATGTGGATCAAAAGTTACAGGGTTTTCAAAATTGCAAACTAATCTGATTTCAAATCTGTTTTTAAACAGAACAGGTGACACGCGGCGCAACTCTATTCGCGGGTACCGTAGGATCTAACTTAGATCTAGCGGCGCAGAGGCATACGATACCTCTTCGATTAAATTCTATCATAGCCATACGATTTGGATCCAATGGACACAAACAACAGGCCACTAACTGGCGGCGCTCGACGGCTGCGCGCGGCGGCGACGGTCAGATGGTGGCGGCGCCGGCGATACAGGAAGCTAGAAGGGAAGGGAAAGTGCTCACCGTGATCGCAAAGGCCTGGGGAAGCTCAACGTGAAGTCGTCTGGGCAAGGGGCGCACGAGGACACGAGTAATTCCTCGCCGGAGTTAGGTCTGGCGACGGTTGGTTCTGTTCGCGGTCGAAGGCGACGCTGTCGATCACGAGAGGGCAAACAGAGGGTGTGGTCAGATGCAGGAGAGCACGGGGAAGACGCGAGTGTGAAGGAGAAGGCTTGGGGCGGTCTGGACTTACCGGAGGAGCTCGACGGAGACGAGACAGACGGCGGCGAAGTCAGAGCTTGTCAAAGGTGATGCTCTGGAGCGCCCGCGGTTGAACGGAGGGTACTGGGAGATGCGCCAAGAAGTGGTGAGTGTGTGTGCGTGGTCAAGGAGACAAGGGGCGGCGCTGAATCGCCGGAATTTGCACTGGACCTCGTCAGAGCAGAGGGTGGTCTCTGGCAAAATTTGTGTAGCCTGGTGGCGTGTTGGTTGTGGCGACAGAGGGGAAAGGAGGAGAAGACGCAGGCGTTTTATCGTGCGTGGTCGCAGCGAGGTTTAAGGCGCGGCATTAAGGTGAATTGAAGCCGCGGAATCACTGGCAGAAACGGCCGGCGTGGTCGTCGCGAGGAAGAAGAGGAGTGAGCTGGCTGTGTGGGTCCCTGCTGTTAGAGAGGAATGAGAGGGAGAAGAGGGCCACCAGTAATTGGTTCTGTGGGTCAGTTAATAGGTGTAAAACGATTCGCCGAGGGAGAGTGGAAGTGGGCTGCGAGTTGGGCCTTGCTGGGCTGCTGGTTGGGTTGAGTCCAATATTCTATTTTTTTCTTTCCTGAAACCTTACTTTTCTATTTCCAATTTCTGTTTTGAAATCCAAACAATCAAACAACATTCAAATCCATTCAAACTTTCACCACACTTTGTGACTTTGAACTTGGTTCTGTTTTGTAACATAAACCAAAATTCCAAAACCAAAATAATAATTTTTATTTTAGGTCCATTATTAATTAAATAAACAGACCATTGTTATTAAATCAATTGGGTTTTGTTTTATTTAAAACCTCTTTTGAAATCTAATCATTTTCAAAATCAAAACAGTAGGTTTTGTTTGAGAATATAAAACACTTGAAAAACTTATTTTAAATAAATAAATAAGTTTTGATGTTTTGGAAATAGTAGAACCTTTATTAATAAAACTTGGATATTAAATCCTTTATTATTTTATTTAAATAAACCTTTACTATTTTTATCAAAACAAAATGTTTTATTTCAAGAGCTTGGCCAAGGTTTAAGTTGGCTCTATAAAATAATTTTTGTTTGTAAAACTTCTATTTCATTTGAAAGCCAAATCCTTTTATTTAAAAGATCCAAAATAGTAATTCCAAAATATTTTATTTTCCTTTAATAAATGTTTTATATTTTTAAATCTCTTTAGGATTTTATTTGATCCAACTTGGTTTGAAGTTCCAATTGAATTCCAAAAGTTTCTTCTGGCCCTAAAAATCAAACAAAGTTTTATTTTATTCATTTATTTTTCACATTACAAGATTTGAAAAATCTTGGGATGTGACATTTGCATAAAGAGTTGGAGAAATTCAGAATGGAGCTAGTTAACGAAGGATTCCTAGCTAGTATCGAACTTCAACCCACTTTGATCGGTCAGATAAAGGAAACTCAGAAAGGAAATGCAAGTATTGACGGAATTAAGTGTTGTATCGGTACAGGGAATGTACCCGGATTCACGGAAGATGAAGAAGGAGTTGTGTGGTATAAGGGACGAATCTGTGTGACCACAGATTCAGAGTTGAAGCAAGTTATTTTACAAGAATCCCATGATACTCTTTATTATATTCATCCGGGAGGAACGAATATGTATCAGGATTTGAAGGAGGAATTTTTTGAAGGAAATATGCCCTAGAGGCAATCATAGAGATGATAATATTTCTTATGTATCCATGAGTTATTGTAATGTTCCTTAAATATCCATATCAGGCAACTTGTATTGATTGGCAATTATGTGAATTGTTTGTGAAACTCTTTGCTTGTATGGTTATTAATAGTTGTCCCTAGTGGGAGTTCATGTGAGGACACATGTGAATATTATACTAGCACATCGATTGGTTGATGACTATGTTTCGCAAGTCATAGACATGGAGATGTCAAACCGATGATGTGGACACATGTTATGAACATGGTGTTGGACTGACCCAACTTGAGACTGGCAATTAGTTGCAGCTCTCTCTCTCTACACATCATGTACGTTTTGTCCTTAGACCTGAGATTGTCGCATGTACTTGAGATGTGGATCGACCTACTTTGGGGCTATCAGACGCTACTCCATAACTGGGTAGTTATAAAGGTAGCTTTCGGGTTTATCCTGAAGCATGCTACAAGGCATGGTCAATCAAGATGGGATTTTCCCCTCTCTACTTGAGAGAGATATCTCTGGGCCCCTCGAGTGATCGGATCCAGAAATGCATGGCCGTGCTACATATGGTTAAGAGTTAACCTAGTATAGGGATTCCAAATCATAGTATCAAGAAAGGGAGGTCAGCTTGGAGCTAGACCAAATATCGTGAGGCAAAGGGAAAGACATGTACTAAACCTTGTGATGGTTTGTCCGATAGGATCTTTGTATGCGTTTAGTTGTTGGCATGTCTTGCTAGAGGCCGCTACCAACTATTGATAGAATAAGTGTATTCGTGTCATTTCTCTACGTATATGAACCTATAGGGTCACACACTTAAGGGGCTGGAAGCCTAATGAGGATTGGATCCGAATTAGACCAGGCTTAGGCTACTAATGGGCTGCTAATGTAGAAGACCACTAGGGACGCCTATATAAGAGAAGGCGGGGCGAGCTGACCAAGGTTAGACCATTCCTCCCAGCCACAACTCCTCACGCCTGTGTTGCACGCACGGACCTAGCAGTCCGGTGTCTGACGCTTCCACCCTGTACGTGTGGATACCTCGGAGGCGCTGCATCTGTAGCACTTGGACGAGCCGCGCAAGAGGAGCTGCTCGTGGGACGAGAACGAGGAGGAGACGCAGATCGTCTACACTTCCTCGACGCGCATCATTAAGTTCCGCAACTGCGCATCTAGTGGTAATCCCGTGATCTATGCCAACAGTAATCCTGGTTTACGCGGTAGAAAATTTTGATTTGCGCTAGTGTAGCCTACCCGTATCCCTTCAGTGGTATCAGAGCCAATGCTGTTTAGTTATAGATTCGCGATGGTTGCATATGGTGATATGCAGATTGATATGAATGATGTGATCATTTGTATTGTGGTGGTTCAGGATTGATCTATGATCTTGCTTTCCGTGATCGTGATTCTGAGGTTGTCGAACGACTTACCCCTACCGGTCGGCTTCCGCCATCGGGGTAGAAAGTGACACATAAATCCTATTGAATCACGCGAAGATCAATATGATTGATCGAATTGTAACCTAGATCCAAAATTGATGTACCGTGATCAAAGGAGTTTGATCGAATCGGAACTAGTGTCGGTTTATGGTAAATTTGATTTGCCGATCAAAATCCTTAAAGAAGATTGTGTAGATTCGATCTCTCATTTTTCACAGCCGTAGCCCCTTTTGTATTTCGTTCGAACCCCGCAGGGGGAGACCCCCGAGACCCCCCTAGTCGTAGCCCCTTTTGTATCTCATTAAGGTAACTAGGTGCTGCGAGTTCACATGATCCAGTAGAATACAATTCTATGCATAAGTTGTTTTTGCAGGATGTATGTGATCAGTATGGCCCATATATGTATGTGATGCATATGAAAATTTTCATGACGCGTGTCGTGAGTAGGGCAACACGGCTGGAGTCATATGTGTTGTCAATTATTGTAATGGCCTACATGCCAACTTGTGATGATCCCAATACTATGTAATTTTGATTACTAGCTGTTAGGAGTAATAGCTTGTATTAGTTCTTAGAGGACTCATCACTTGGAGGATGGCTTGCATGGAACATGAATATGGAGATCATCATGGTGGACAGGTTCTATGGCGATAGAGATCACTGTGAGAAAATGGGCCCTACTGTGTCAGAACTATGTGAATGCTATTCTTATGCGTTTTACTCTATGCATGCTTAGATGATAGAAGTAGAACGATCCCTCACAAAGTTTAAGTTAAACCATGCCCTCCCAACCAAACCTTGCACCATCCTATGCCCTCTACAATCGTTGGTGGGCCTATGAAATTAGGGTGCCGCGGTTTTCCTTGGCTGGATGGGTTTGTATCGGATACCTACACGCATAAGGGTTGGTGAGCTTGACAAGGTCATCTTAACAGTTAAGGACCTTGGGGCATAAAGGTTGGGCACCTAGTTTTGACATAGAGATGTCACCCAACAACAAGAGTCATACGTGATATGATTAGCAAGTGTTGCTTACCGATTTACCTTGTCTTCTAGCAGTGATGCTAAAGCTCACTAGTCGACTTGTTAATTGTGGATCTTGAATCACTTAGTATCAATATAGGGATATTGATTTAAGTGGGAGTATATGCTATTAAATTGGTTAATATGTTTTACTCTTTCATGGTTACATGGCTTAGTATTTTGCATGTTTTCTGTTGTAGATCAATGGCACCGAACACTTCATCACCTTTTTCTTTGCGTTCGATTCTTGACAAAGATAAACAAAATGGAACAAACTATACATTCTTGGTCCGTAACCTAAGAATTGTTCTCAGGTCTGATAAAAAGGAAACGGTTTTGGATACCCTAATGCCCGATGAACCTGCTGATAATGCATCTGCTGCCCTAAAGAATGCCTACAAGAGAGCATGTGATGATACTCTTGAGGTTAGCTGTCTTATGCTTGCATGCATGGAACCTGAACTTCAAAAGAAGTTTGAGGATCAATATGCGTATGATATGATCTTTGCGCTTAAGGACATGTTCCAAGATCAGGCAAGGAATGAGAGGTACAATGTTGCCAAGTCCTTTGTTGAATGCAAGCTAGCAGAGGGAGCAGCTGTAGGCCCCCATGTGATCAAAATGGTTGGTTATAGTCAGACTTTTGAAAAGCTTGGTTTTCCACTAGGCCAAGAGTTGGCCACTGACTTCATTTTGGCGTCTCTTACATCCAGCTATGGGCAGTTCATTTCGAACTACCATATGCATGGGGTGGAGAAGGGCCTTAATGCGTTATGCGGAATGCTAAAAATAGCAGAAAGTGACATGAAGAAGTGTGCAGGGCATAGCCATGTGATGGCTGTGCAGAACAAGCCTAACTTCAAGAAAAAGGGTACTTCTTGGAAGAAGAAGGGCAAGGCTAAGGATACGATCCCTAAGCCTACACCCAAGCAAAAGGCTGGACCTGTAGAAGACACTGAGTGCTTCTTTTGTCATGAACATGGCCACTGGAAGAGAAACTGCAGCAAGTACCAGGTTTCTTTGAAGAAGAGTGGAAGTAAGAGTACTTCCCACTCAGGTACGCTTATTGTAAATGTTGTGGACATTCTTCTCGCTAATTCCTATGTTAACTCTTGGGTATTTTATACCGGATCGGTTGCTCATATTTGCAATTCGATGCAGGGGCTAATAAGGACTAGAGAAGTGCAGAAAGGCGAAGTGGATTTTCACGTCGGAAATAAAGCAAGGGTTGTTGCATTGTTCGTCGGCGTCATGCAACTTCACCTTTCGTCAGGATTTATTATGGAGTTGAATAATTGTTATTACATTCCTAGTATGGGTCGAAACATTTTATCACCTTCATGTTTGATGAGGATGGTTATTCATTCACGAGTGCAAACAATGGTTGCGTAATCTCTAAGAATGATATGTTTATGGCTAATGCTCCCATTGTGAATGGGTTATTTATTTTAAATCTTGATGATGCATGTGTTTACAATGTTAGTGCTAAAAGGCTTTGGCCTAATGATTTGAGTCCTACCTATTTATGGCATTGTTGTTTGGGGCATATAATTGAAAAGCGCATGAAGAAGCTCCATGGTGATGGTCTTCTAACTTTGTTTGATTTTCAATCATATGAGACATGTTAGGCTTGTTTACTTGGAAATATGACCAAATCGCCTTTTTCGGGTTTACCCAAGAGAGCGACAAACTTGTTGGAACTCATACATACTGATGTGTGTGGACCAATGAGCACGACAGCTAGAGGAGGATATCACTACTTCATTACTTTCACGGATGATTTCAGTAGATATGGTTATGTCTATTTGATGAAGCATAAGTCTATAACATTTGAAAAGTTCAAGGAGTTTCAGAATTAGGTAGAGAATCAACATGGCAAAAAAATAAAGGCCTTACGATCTGATCGCGGAAGTGAATATTTGAGTCACGAATTTAGCAATCATCTTAAGAGCTACGGAATTGTTCCATAGCTCACGCCTCCCGGAACGCCTCAAAGAAACGGGGTCTCCGAACGGCGCAATCGAACTTTGATGGACATGGTTCAATCGATGATGAGACAATCGGATTTACCATTATCATTTTGGGGTTACGCTCTAGAAACGGCGGCTTTCACACTTAACAGGGTACCATCTAAATCCGTAGTTAAGACACCATATGAGATGTGGACTGGAAAGAATCCTAGTTTGTCTTTTCTAAAGATTTGGGGTTGTGATGCATTTGTCAAGCGACTTCAGTCGGACAAGCTAACACCCAAATTGGATAAGTGCATTTTCGTGGGATATCCGAGGGAAACCTTAGGGTATTACTTCTACAACCGAGAAGAGGGCAAAGTGTTTGTCGCTCGTAGCGGTGTTTTACTAGAGAAAGAGTTTCTCACAAAGGGAACAAGTGGAAGGTCGGTGCAACTTGAAGAAGTTCAAGATGAGCCAGTTGGGGATGCTTCTGCAAGTGATGCTATTGTAGCAGAACAAATTGAGGAACCCATGGCAATAGAAGCACCAGAACCACGAAGGTCGGCGAGGCTCCATGAAATGCGTGAATTTTTATTGTTAGACAATGATGAGCCTGCGACCTATGCAGAAGCAATGGTGGACCCAGACTCTGAGAAATGGCTGACCGCCATGAGGTCCGAGATAGAATCCATGGGAGACAATCAAGTTTGGAACTTGGTTGACCTTCCTTATGGTTTTAAAACCATCGAGTGCAAATGGATCTATAAGAATAAGATTGATATGGATGTAAATGTTCACATCCATAAAGCTCGACTTGTTGCAAAAGTTTTTTGACAAGTTCAAGGAGTTGACTATGATGAGACTTTCTCACCCGTAGCGATGCTTAAATCTATATGGATCATTCTAGCCATTGCTGCACATTTCGACTATGAAATATGGCAGATGGATGTCAACATGGCTTTCCTAAATGGAATCCTAACTGAGGACGTGTATATGATGCAGCCCGAAGGTTTTGTCGATCCAAACAATGCTGGAAAGATATGCAAACTTCTAAAGTCCATTTATGGGCTGAAGCAAGCATCTCGGAGTTGGAACATTCGATTTGATGAAGTTGTAAAGGAGTTTGGCTTCATCAAAAACGAACAAGAACCTTGTGTTTACAAGAAGGAAAGTTGGATAGAGCTGGTATTTCTTATCTTATATGTAGATGACATATTGTTGATTGGAAATGACATTCCTATGCTTGAGTCTGTTAAGACCTCATTGAAAAATAGTTTTTCGATGAAGGACTCAGGAGAAGCGGCATATATTCTGGGCATCAAGATCTATAGAGATAGATCAAGGAGGCTAATTGGATTAAGCCAGAGTACATACATTGACAAAGTGTTGAAACGGTTCAGCATGGAAGAGGCTAAGAAGGGGTTCTTGCCCATGTCTCACGACATTAAACTCAAAAAGACTCAGTGTCCTTCGACTACAAATGAGCGTGAGCGCATGAGTAGGGTTCCATATGCTTCGGCTATTGGATCCATCATGTATGCAATGATATGTACTCGCCCAGATGTTTCCTATGATCTAAGTGTTACGAGCAGATACCAGGATGATCTAGTTGAAGGTCACTGGACAGCGGTAAAGAATATCCTTAAGTACTTGATAAGGACTAAGGATGTGTTCCTAGTTTGTGGAGGTGAGGATGAACTCAGTGTGAGGGGTTACACAGATGCGAGTTACCTTAACGACTCAGATGATTCCAGATCGCAATCTGGTTATGTGTTTGTCATGAATGGTGGTGCTGTGATTTGGAAAAGTTCCAAGCAAGATACGGTGGCCTCCTCTTCAACAGAAGCTGGATATATTGCCGCCTCGGAGGCTACAAAGGAAGCTGTTTGGATTAGGAATTTCCTGATCGCTCTTGGTGTGGTTCAGGGCGCGTCCAATCCCATGGACGTTTATTGTGACAACAATGGTGCTATTGCACAAGCCAAGGAACCTAGACAGCACCAGAAGAACAAACATATTCACATGCGTTACCATCAGATTCGAGAGTTCATTGAGGATGGTACTGTCATGATATGCAAAATACATACAGACTCAAATGTTGCTGATCCTTTTACAAAGCCACTCCCGCAGCCTGTGCATGAGGCGCACGCAAGAGAAATTGGTATTATATACAATCTAGATTGACTCTAGTGCAAGTGGAAGACTGAAGGAAATATGCCCTAGAGGCAATCATAGAGATGTTTATATTTCTTATATATCCATGAGTTATTGTAATGTTCCTTAAATATCCATATCAGACAACTTGTATTGATTGGCAATTATGTGAATTGTTTGTGAAACTCTTTACTTGTATGGTAATTTAATAGTTGTCCCTAGTCGGAGTTCATGTGAGGACACATGGGAATATTAGACTAGCACATCGATTGGTCGATGACTATGTTTCGCAAGTCATAGACATGGAGATGTCAAACCAATGATGTGGACACATGTTATGAACATGGGGTTGGACTTACCCAACTTGAGACTGATAATTAGTTGCAGCTCTCTCTCTACACATCGTGTACGTTTTGTCCTTATACCTAAGATTGTCACATGTACTTGAGATGTGGATCGACATACTTTGGGGCTATCAGACGCTACTCCATAACTGGATGGTTATAAAGGTAGCTTTCGGGTTTGTCCTGAAGCATGCTGCAAGGCATGGTCAATCAAGATGGGATCCAGAAATGCATGGCCATGCTACATATGGTTAAGAGTTAACCTAGTAAAGGGATTCCTAATCACAGTATCGAGAAAGGAAGGTCAGCTTGGAGCTAGACCAATTATTGTGAGGCAAAGGGAAATACATGTACTAAACCTTGTGATGGTTCGTCCGATATGATCTTTGTATGCGTTTAGGAGTTGGCACATCTTGCTAGAGGCCGCTACCAACTATTGACAGAATAAGTGTATTCGTGTCATGTCTATACGTATATGAACCTATAGGGTCACACACTTAAGGGGCTGGAAGCCTAATGAGGATTGGATCCGAATTAGACCAGGCTTAGGCTACTAATGGGCTGCTAATATCGAAGCCCACTAGGGACACCTATATAAGATAAGGCAAGGGGAGCTGACCAGGGTTAGACCATTCCTCCCAGCCACAACTCCTCACGCCTGTGTTGCACGCGCGGACCTAGCAGTCCGGCGTCTAACGCTTACACCCTATACGTGTGGATACCTCGAAGGCGCTGCATCTGTAGAGCTTGGACGAGCCGCGCAAGGGGACGTGCTCGTGGGACGAGAATGAGGAGGAGATGTAGATCATCTGCACTGCCTCGACGCACTTCATCAAGTTCCGCAACTGCGCGTCTAGTGGTAATCCCGTGATCTATGACAACAGTAATCCTAGTTTACGCGGTAGAAAGTTTTGAGTTGCGCTAGATTAGCCTACCCGTATCTCTTCATTTTTGTGACACAAAATGAAGAGAGAAGTCGGAAGCTATACCGCCAAGTGTGATATCTGTCAGAGAGTCAAAGAGGAACACCAGCAACCCGCAGGACTTTTGCAACCTTTGCAAATTCCAGAATGGAAATGGGATTCGGTTGGAATGGATTTCATCACCGCTTTTCCTACATCTAGTAGGGGAAATAACTCTATTTGGGTCAAAGTGGATAGACTTTCCAAAGTATCTCATTTCATACCCGTCAAGACCACTTATCAAAGCTCGAAGCTAGAAGAGTTGTATATTGCTAGGATAGTCAATCTGCATGGAACTCCTAAGACAATTGTGTCAGATCAAGGAACACAGTTTACCTCAAGATTTTGGAAGAAAGTCCAAGAAGGATTAGGAACCAAACTGAACTTCAGCACAGCTTATGGCCCGCAGACCGATGGAAAAACAGAAAGAGTAAACCAGATACTAGAAGTTATGCTGAGAGCCTGTGTACTAGAATATGGATCTAAATGGGAAGACTGCCCGCCTTTCGTAGAATTCTCATACAACAACAGTTATGAGGCCAATTTGCAAATGGTCCCGTTTGAGGTTTTGTATGGAAGGAAGTGTCGTACCCCCTGAATTGGTCGCAAGTAGGAGAGAGTCAGATATTCAGACCAGACATCCTACGAGAAGCCGAAGAGAAAGTTCACAAGATCCGTGAGCACCTCAAGACCACTCAATCCAGACAGAAGAGTTATGCTGACAAGAGACATCGAGACCTAGCCTTCAATATCAGAGACTTTCTCGACGTATCACCCTTGAAAGGAATGTAGCGTTTCCAACTCAAAGGAAAGCTTGCACCCAGATATATTGGGCCCTTCAAGATTTTAAGTCGCCAAGGAGAAGTGTCATCTCAGATAGAACTGCCAGAATAGATGTCAGCCGTTCATGATGTGTTTCATATCTCGTTACTTTGGAAATGCTTAGAAGTTCCAACAAAGACCAAGGTTCTCAAGAACATCGATCACAGAGCCATGGAGGTCAACCCGAATTTAACCTATCGTGAAGTACCCATTTGTTTTTGGAAGAAGCTTTCAGGACCACCCGGACCAGGAGTATCAAGTTTCTCAAAATCTAGTGGAGCAACCATACTGAAGAAGAAGCCACCTGGGAATGAGAAGATTACATGAGGACTATGTTTCCCAATCTTTTTAGATCCTAGTTTTTCCTGAATCTCGGGAAGGTTTGTAACATCTCAAGAATATTAATGAGGATATCAATTTCTAATCAACCAAAATTAGGGTTAACAAAAGCTTTTAATAATAAACATTATATAAATGCATATGTGTTATGAATGATGTATGAATGCTTGCAATGCCATGTTTGGTTTGTTGTAAATGATGAGGAAAGGTTTAAAGATCAAAACCATATCATCTAGGTCAAATCCAAACCAGATTAGAACAAAATAAAATCAATATATGGAGCATATGACCTAATGGTCATTTTTGCAAAAGTCAACACCTAGCTCACTTTGAGCATCCCTAGCAATAATTTCAAATAGAAACAATTCCATTTATTTTCTCACCTAGCTATACCAAGTGACACTTAACACAATGGAGCTGACAAAACATCCAGAAACAATTTCAGAACCATTTGAGAGGCAATTCAAAATTGAATCTATCTTATACATCAAGATAGTCATTTTTGGAAAACCACTAAAACCTTCACCATTTAGTAAACCATTGCACCCAGAGACTACCAAGATTATGACCAGCACACCCACCAAAAAGAATTGGAAAATTCAAAGGTTTAGTTCTTTCGGCCATTTAATCAAACTCTTGGTGATCATAGTACAAGCTTACCAACTATTCACTGTTTTGAGCAACCTTGTGACCGCACTGAGCCTCCACTACTCTCCATTAACTTTCCCAGTACTAGCCCATGCAATTGAGCTCATCTCACTCGGCATTGTGACCAGTGGAAATTGTACTCGAGCTCACCCATGTCACCCTGACGGGGACACACTGCTACATGCCGCGCCGCCCTCACCCACGATGTCTAGGAGGTAGTCGTGACCTCACCGCCACTACCTATGCATGCCTCGACCAATGACCGCCCACGGAGACGCCAGCGTAGCCCCGCCCATTTAGCACTCGACCATGCCGATCACCGCACCAGAGCGCCGAGCAATCCCGCGCGACCACGTCGCGCCTCACTCTCTCCTTGGGCCAATAAGTTCACTATGACGCCCGCAATCTCCCAAACACAATCGTTTGACCCCGCGCGCTCGGTGACTACCGTACGCCGTGACGAATGCCGACGGTACCTAAGCAAACACGGATATTCTAGAACGATGGAGACTACACCTCGCCATGCCACTGTGCACATGACGACCGCCATGAAGCCCTGCGTCGACCTACACCCTTTGCCATGCTGATAGCTTCCTATAACAACGTCACCGATGAGCCCGAGCCATGTCGTCGTGCCCACTTCGCTGCAGTATAAATAGAGCCCTCCCCCTGCCTCTAAATGCACACCATTCCACTCCCCTCTCACCCAGCAATCTCTCTGACCCGTCCCCGGAGCAAGGCGAGCACTGCACTGCCAGAATTTCACCGAAGCCCGCAGCTGCAGTGAAGAAGAGGAACCGGCGCTAGGAGCCGCCCCAGGAGATGCAGCGACCACCATTCGAACCACCATCGTCAACTTGCTAGTTCGTCCACCTCCCTGGACCTAGGTGGAGCCCTGGTAAGCCCCAATGACCCCCGTTGTAGCACTAGGGTTAGCATCTCTCGCGCCCCGTGCGACGGAGACAACGACGCAGAGCCGTCGATCGTGCTCTAATTGTGCGGGCTAGATTGAAGTATACCGCATCACGTTGAGTTAGTGGCTGACATGTGGGACCAACCCTGGTGCCACTCGCTGTGCACACACTACGTAGTTGGGCCGACCCGTTACCATTCCCGTGCGAGCCCACAGATTCAAACTTAGATTTTCCCTTTTAATTTAAAATCCTATACTGTTGGTAACTTTGAAATTCAACTCAGGAGGATTCACTAAAACAAATTGAATGAAACCAAATTTTTTAGAAAGTAGATGAAAATCTCTAAACACTCCCATTGGATTCAAACAGTTTGAAATTATAGATCACCCTCAGTAAAAATAACAAGACAGTAGATTTTACCACTTCAAACATTTTTCTAAAATTAACCATAAATGATTTTGAGTTGATTTCAACTACCAAAAATCACATTGGCCATGATCTATCTGAATATGTAAAAATATATAGTTTTACATACAGTAATCCTGGACCAAAAATTAAAGAATGACTTTTAGTCATTTCTAGTCACTTAAATATTATTAAATGGCATTATTAAACTTTGCAATTTAGGCCAACCACTTTAAATCATATTCCCAAGAATTGGAATATGTGGTGATGACATGTGTCAATGTGATCCCATATTTTAATTGGAGAATATTAAATCTTTAGTTTTCAATGAGTAGAAATTACTTTTCTAAAATAAGATAAATAAAATTCTTGTCACCCCTTTTCTTGTAGTGATAGAGATGATGCTAGATCATCTAGTGTTGATCCTTGTGTGCCAAATAGAAGTAGTTAAGTATTGTTTGGTGATTTTGTACCTCATATTTATTTATAGATGCTAGTAACAATCCGGGCTATAAGGAGGAAGAATTCTACGAAGATGAAGAAGAGAACTACGACCACTGTACCCACCGAGGAAAGCTAAGCTAAACCTTGCAAGCCTCACTATGCATACTTTTATGAGACCACCCTGATTATACCCATCCCAAGTTTTACTTGCAAGCTTTATCTTTTCTCTTTCTTTTCAATGTTGCTCAAATAGCTAATTAATTGGTGATTAGTATAAAAATAGGAAAGATGCCATCAAGAGCATGGACTTGATGTAGGTAGTTACACTTGATTAGTACCCCTCAATAGTGACACCCTCATGGATAGATGCTAGTGCTAAATTAATATTGATCACTATATATGGGAACACTTGGAGAAAATGATTATGAAAACCTTGGAAAGATCAATCATTCTATTGAAATGTTTTGACATGTGTTATAGAACACTATGCATTGAAGATGATACTGAATGGAGTATGTGCCCTGACTTTGATAAAAACTGATGGTTGGGTTCGGATGCGATACCATTCCAATTTTACCGTACAACCACAATGCCTGAGTTTGGGTAGGGCTTAACTAGAAGTTTATGTGTCTGTCGGGAGGATAACCCCTGGATGGGGAAAGCCAGGCACAAGTAGGCCGACTCCAGAAGGAACTGGCTGCCTGGCCCTCAAGGAGGACAGTTCCAGCTGGTTGGCTAATACCGCCCAGCTGGGCTTAAAACTTTCTCGGCCGGCCCGTCTAGCCGGTAGCCAGAAGAACCAGTTGGGTGGCCGCCTCCACCTGGCTCACCTCGAATTCGATGGAGAGCATGGAGGGGGTGACTCTCCTTCCAGGGTATGCCTCTGGCCCTCCTCCATCACCAGGCAAGCTGGCGTGCCATCACAGTCAGTGCTACCCGACAAAGATAAAGCAAAGTGGTCGGCTGACCGCCCAAAGCAGTCCGGTGACCGTTAAAGCAAGGGTGACGCCCCAAAGGAAGCCCGGGTTACCGCTAAAGGAGAGGATGATGCTAGAAGAAGGTCGGACTGGATCCTGGCCCACCAGCTGGGCCCTGCAGCCAGCCCTGCCCTATAAACCCGTATCTAAACAGTAAACCCTAGGGCCCAACTTGTAATCTGACCCCCAGGCCAGTATATAAGGGAGGGCAGAGCTGGGGTTCTAGGTAAGGATCAATAGAAGATAGAAGTGTTAGCCTCTAGTTTTCATCTTCCTCTAGATCTCGATAGTTGCTAAGGAAACAGCTCCAGGAGCATCCGTATTAGCCATTTGCCCTCCACATAGTTTATCTTGCAGGAGTAGGGGTCTTACCTCGCCAAGAGGGCCTCGAACCTGGGTACGTCTATGTGTATGCAGTTCATCGTGCCCAACCCGTTGCGTGAGCCACCGATTGCATCTAAGTGTCCCATCTTTGTCATCCCCCATGGCACTACCATGTTCCACACCATGACAGTTGGCACCCACCGTGGGGCAACGCGTGGCCTCCGGCCTCGTTCTCACGTTCGGCGCTTTCGACTACGTCGTCGACAACGCCACGTGCTTCGCCGGGAACACCTTTCCCGCTAACAGCTCCATCATGCACTTTGGGGACATCCGCGTTTATGTCGCCATCATCACCGAGGTCTTCCCTAGTGTGGTCACCTCCATCCTCGACGTGCCTCTCATCCGCCTCGCCAACGGCCCGACCGTGGCGAGCGGTTGCGTCGAAGTCATGGTGGTAAACGCCCGCGAAAACCACTGCCCGCTTGAGGAGCGCCAAGCGGGAGGAGAGAGCTCCGCGCTCGAGCAAGAGCAAGATCCGCTCACTGCCTCCATCCAGCACCTATGCGCTCCGGTCATCGTCGAAGCGGACCCGGCAGCTGCCGCGACCGCGCTCGAAGCTACGCGCCAGAAGCTCCTGGAGGATGCCACCAAGGTCGTAGCTAACCAGCGCCGACTAAATGCCACCGTGCATGAGTACAATGCTGCCCACGGCTTTGTCAGGAAGATCCAGCACCGGGGGCGTGACCTAGCGTCGGAATTGGACTGCGCCACAGATTCACATGCAAGTGTGGCGCAGCCCATCTACAACACTCCCGCCAACACTACAAGAAATCTGTTGATACATGACCGTCCATTTTCGTCACTGAATCTTCATTGTCTATAATATATGACGATCTTGTGATAAAAAACATGTCAAAAACTCAGCGTCAGTAATTGCATACAGCGACTTTTTTTGCAAAATCGTCATAACCATCTATGACGATATTGGATCGTCATAACCGTTATGACGATCCAATATCGTCACGGGCCACCTAGCCAGGCCAGTTCGGATCCTACATGGCCGATCCTACGTGGCGAAACTATGACGAAATCAAATCGTCGTAGTATGAAATCAGCGCGGTCCATTTCTGGGTTCTACATGGTATCAGCCCAACAATTTCAACTTGTTTATTTTTTTATCCTATGCATTCTAGTCATCTATATGGGCCAAGCCCACCATTTTTTACTCTTTGTTTTCTAGGCCTCACCCTTTTTAGAATCAACGTCAGGTTGTCAATGCCTACGGTCCCACATATCAGTTTTCATTTCCACTATAGTGCTAATATTTATTTTCTAATGTTTTGAAATGAATTAAATTGTTAATAATTTAATCAGGACATATATAATATATTTTTGAGAACAAGCGTATCCTATTCATTCATAGATCAAAGACAGATACAGGACACAAACACACCAGAAGCACTAGTACAGAAACCACCTCGAAACATAGAAAAATGCAAAAAGCTCCTCAGGAGGTTCCTGCACAGCACAACCAAACACACCGCCTGTCTCGGCCGTCGCCAGCCAGGAACCACCACAGGTCGTAGAAGCACCATTGCCATCATTGGGCTTTAAGGTCCTCAGAAAAGCCCCGTCATGGCCGGTGAGGAGTTTGTCACTGTGGTTAGAAGTTGGGTGCATGTTCCAGCTTCATCCAATAGCCCTTGTAAAAATGAGACCGAACAACACTTGCGGGAAAATGAAATCCAATGCCTGCAAGTTACTAAATAAAACAGTTTAATACAGTGCTACACTCATATAGAATACTGTACTCCTTGTAAAAAAGGCAGTGGTGTAATATAGTGTCACATCGAATCTTGCAAGATTTTACTTCTACTACAAATTCACTAATGGAGCACTTGCACTCATACTACAAATGACAGTAAGAATGTAATGTATAGGAAATGATGCTGGATGCCTGGTCAAATCACCTCATAGTCCTGAAATATTAACGCATAGAGCTAAGAAGCTGGGTGTTAGGGGCAGGGACTCACAAAGTATGGGAATCGGTGTCAAGGCAAGAGAAGTCGATGTAGAGCATGGATCTTGGACACCCTCTAAAAATCGGTGGTGACGGTCTGGATCTGCACGCCGAGCCTGTGGTCACCTAGCGTAGTTGTACTCCGAAAGCTGCGAGACATGTGGAGAAGAATGAATGACAGCAACATAAATACATGTTCATACCTATAGCCAGTAGCAAAAGAAAGGTAGAAAAATGATATCACAATATAACCATGATAATATAATTAATTTGAATGCTTGATATGGATAAAGCAGCGTTGATTTAAACCATTTTTCTTATTCTGTAAAATTTCAGACTATATAACTTACATATCAGTCCAGCTTATTTTGTAAATAAACTATATGGCTTATCAGGCATACAAGAAAGGAAATTATCAGGAAGGCAATCATCAGTAACCATTTTGCATTTAGCAATCTAGTAACATCAAGAAAGCTTAAGAAAAGTTCAGGTCATTCCCTTGTGACTCGCTGGTAGCATTACAACTGAAACAAATTTGGAATGTGAGTACTCGCTTTATGTTATCATAACTTACTACATAGAATTACTCGCTTCATGTTTAGCAGTACAACTTACTGCACAAAAGTACTGAGTGTTTCATTGGATATCATAACAGTTTAGCAGTACAACTTACTACACAGATTATGAGCATATTATTCAGTAACACATAGATCAATGCTTCTCAGAAATTGTTATTTGTTGAGAGTAATAATCTCTTAATAGTACAAGGTGCAAAGCAAGTAATAATCTCTTAACAGTACAATCAGCAGAAACAAAAACAAAAGAAGCTAGTGTGCATAAACAAAAACTGATGGTATCCATCTAGTATGAAAAGAAGCTACTCCACGACTGCAATCAGCAGAAAAGCGGGTATCGCAGTGCAAATGTGCAAGTGTGCGGGTCATAAACTCCCCCTAGCTAATTCATAAAGTAAGCATCAGCCAAAAAAGCAAGCACACTACCATACCAGCAGTTAAGCGAGTGTAAACTCGTCAGATCCTAGCTACTATACCAGGATCCTATCTATGTGGGGAGCAGTTAAGAGAGAAAGAAGGAGAGAGTAGGGAAAGGCAGGGGGATCTCACCAGCGACGATGAGTTGAACCTGACAATACATAACTGAACCTGATCATATGTTACTAGAAGTTTCTCTTTTTAATAAAGAAGTGCATATTATAAGTCCCAGCATGCAAGTATAGTTCAATGGTAACCAACGTTAAGTTTTAATAAGTGATATTATCAACCTAATGTGCTTTTACTCTTTACTAGCCTGGAACATAATAAATCATGGTTCTCAGTATCTTTGTGGCAACAAATTAACTAGATGCTAGCACAACATAACAAACGACTGACTATAGCTTGATATATACAAGAGTGTATTCATAGTGGACATGCATCAATACAAGGTCATAACATAGGAACCCGCAAGAAATACAAGTTATGTGAAATGATAATGCAGAAACCTGAAAACAGAGAACAAGAAGGAAGCTTCCACAGCTGTTTCATGGCCAGGAAAACTAAGAGGTCATGTCACAGGATTTCTCTTTGCCTTTGGCTTCACAAAAACCATAATTTAAAATCAACATAGTATGGATGGTTCTCTATTTTGTAGGAATCTAAATACAGAGTAGACTTTTTATCATGAAACAAAAACCATCCTTATGTATTTAGCTAATCTTACATTGTAGGCCAGAATAATAAATCCATTACAAATATTGCTAGGAAACTGTATTTTTTGCCATGTGAATAACTACTGAATATGCAATTTGATTCTCACCCTCTGCTTGACAAATAGGGGCCAGGTTTGGATTACGTGGGGATCATAATCAGCATCAACTAACTACTTAGGAGGACATGTTTGGATGCTAAAGGTACTAGTACATCACCAACCCAAGAAAAATAAGGTGGGATTCCACGCCACCGGGCTAAGAGGAGCGGCGGTGCGGAGGTGCGGAGAGGAGAGGGAGACTCACCGGGCTGACCCTGAAGACGCGAAAGGCGGGTCCGCGAGGATGGCGAGGACCACGCAGTGATGGCTGTAGCAGCGACAGAGCACAGGGAGCCAGCGCGCCTACATGCCTCACGGCGCAGGATAACCCTTGACCCTCCGACATCCAACATAGGGCGACGACGACGGCCTCCGCTTGCCACAACCCTCCAGATCTCCGGCCCGCCACTAGGAACCTTGCTGGACGTGTGACGCTAGGGAAAAGTGGTTAGCTACGGGCTCGCGTGTGTTTCTCCGGCGAGGATGGGGTGGTTGCGTGAGGAAGGGGCAGAGATGATGGCGGCTGTGATTCTGCAGCATGGAGGGGACTTCTCTGGATCGAGATCGAGATCGAGAGAGGGGGCAGGGAAAGGTAGGTGGTGGCGGCTGTGATGGGATCTGAGGATGGAGGGATACTATGACCTAGCGGAAGGGAGGGGTGGGGATGGTTTGTCCAAACTTCCCCTCTCTTTTTCTCTTTCGGTGGGGGCGTTTGGGTCTTTTTCTTTTGTGGTTCTGAAATTTCAGGGAGCGAATTTTGGACATTGGATGAGATCATGTGGATGGCTGGGATCTGTGACAGGAGTGATCCGTGGGTAGTCTATCTATGTCGTCTGATTGGTTGGCTCTATTCCGCATGGCAAACAATTAATGTCCAAGGTTTTATGGCTTTCGGGCAAACAATCAATGTGTTGTCTGATTGGTTGGCTCTATTCTGCACTTGGTAAATTGATTGTGTATCGAAAAAACATCTCAGAAATGACCTATCATGTATGAGGTTTTATGGCTTTCGGGCCAAATGGCCAATGTTATGGCTATAATCAGGACATAGTTTGTGATAATGTGTCCGTATTATGCGTGTGTGTGCATCTTGGGATGGAGAACAATGTTGAAGCAGGATTTTTGTAAATATAGTAGACGAACTTACATGGATAATGTCCCAACCGGGATATCTTAAACCTTTCCATCCACCCCTGGCAAAAAAGACAAATTCCTGCCGAATCGGTAGGAAGTGGGTCCGGTTTGAACTACAGGTACATGATCTGATGCTCATGATTTTTGGCAAAAATCATTTTTATACTTACAATATGATGTTTCATCAGAGATGTTTCATCAGAGATCCAATGCAAGTTTAGCGAGGCTCAGCCCCTAGCTAAGAACCTCCGTGCCCTCCGTTTTGACCATAGTTTGAAACATGCATAAAAAATTCAAAAACGGTTCGATCAATGCAAATCCTTCGCGTGGTGTCTTATTATATGACATAGTTGCAAGGAAAAATACCAACCTTGGTATATTGCAAGTGTCTCAAAAAAACTTTCTCATAAATGACCTATCATGTTCGAGGTTTCATGGCTTTCGGGCCAAACGACCAATGTTATGCCTAGAATCGTGGCATAGTTTGTGATAATGTGCCCATATTGTGCACACATATGTATCATGGGATGGCGAACAATGTCGCAGGAGAAAGTTTTCCTTTTCGACGCACGGAAAATCTATTTTCCATTTTCCGAGCGCAAAAAACGAGGCGTTTTGTGAAGCAACCACCAAATGACAGTTTTAGAATGGTACCACCATATTTTGTAAAAATATTATACCACCTTACATAGACAATGTCCCAACCGGACTATCTCAAACCTTTCCGTACACCCCTGGCAAAAAGACAAATTCTTGCCAAATCGGCAGGAAGTGGGTCCGGTTTGAACTACAGGTATATGATACGATGTGATTTTTGGCAAAAATCATTTTTAGACTCACAATATGATGTTTCATCAGAGATCCAATGGAAGTTTACCGAGGCTCAGCCCCTAGCTAAAAACCTCCGTGCCCGCCGTTTTGACCATAGTTTGAAACGAGCATAAAAAATTCAAAAACGGTCCGATCAATGCAAATCCTTCGCGTGGTGTATTATTATATTACATAGTTGCAAGGAAAAATATCAACCTTGGCATATTGCAAGTGTCTCAAAAACACCTTCTCAGAAATGACCTATCATCTTCGAGGTTTCATGGCTTTCGGGCCAAACGACCAATGTTATGCCTAGATTCGCAGCATAGTTTGTGATAATGTGCCCATATTGTACACACATATGTATCATGGGATGGCGAACAATGTCGCAGGAGAAAGTTTTCCTTTTCGACACACGGAAAATTCATTTTCCATTTTCCGAGCGCAAAAAACGGGGCGTTTTGTGAAGCAACCACCAAATGACAGTTTTAGAATGGTACCACCATATTTTCTAAAAATATTAGACCACCAAATGACAGTTTTAGAAGTGGGTCTGGTTTAAACTACAGGTACATGATCCGATGCTCATGATTTTTGGCAAAAATCATTTTTAGACTCACAGTATGATGTTTCATCAGAGATCCAATGCAAGTTTAGCGAGGCTCAGCCCTAGATAAGAACCTCTATGTCCGCCGTTTTGACCATAGTTTGAAACGGACATAAGAAATTTAAAAATGGTCAGATCAATGCAAATCCTTCGCGTGGTCATAAGAATCATCCATTGCACTCATCCAAAATGTTATCAAAAACTATGGACTAATATGGGATTAGTACATATACTATTTTCGAATAGTCAAAGTATTTATAATAAACACTCTAAGTTGATCTACTGAATTTTATAAAAATATGTAGAGACAAAAATGAATTATTTTAGACTTCTTATGAAAAAGATACAAGAATTAATTAAGAAAACAGAAAAATGAAAAGAAAAAAAAATCCTATCGGACCAGCCTGGCCGGCCCGCTTGTAGTCCACCGCGAGGCAATTTATAGCCGGCCCAGGCGAGACCTTGTCTACTTCGTGGGCTGAGCCAAATAACCACGGGAGGCCCAGGTCCAATAGACAAAATTTAGTATAATAAAGTACGAGAACGTTGTTGAGACAACAAATAACAGTTGGCGTATTGGTTCCCAGTGCTCCATATTGTACGATGGTCGTGGGTTCGACCACCCGCATGGTACCCTGTTCGAATCTCCTCTCCACTTCTTTTTATTTTTGTATTTACCAATACAGACACCTACTAAATAAAAGGTCAAGTGCAGATACAAATCACAACCTGTCATGTGTCCTGTTGGTTAGTATCACCAACGATAGAGATTCTATTGGTTGTGGGTTCGAGTACCCAATCCCCAGTTTTTTTGCCATATGTGGGTTGTGGGTTCGAGTACCCAATCCCCAGTTTTTTTGCCATATGTAAGAAATAATTGACACGCAAGCGTAACACGTGACGTGGCTGCCATGTCATTTAAATATTTCACGAATTAAAAATTACGACGATTTTAATCCTTACAAATAAGGTCCTATGTTTTTGCGTCCGCGTTATGACGATTTATTATAAGAAAGTTATGACGATCTTTTTGAAATCGTCATAATTTTGGGGGCTTTTGGCCTTTCTAAATGGCTTATGATAATTTTGTGTAAAATCGTCATAGATTTATGACGATTTCATCTAGGGTCACTAACAAAAGGTCAAAAATCAACACATTTCTTGTAGTGCAAGAACATGAGAGCGGCTGAGGCGGTGGTCGCGAAACTTAAACACCTCGAGGGCGAAGAGCTTCGTCGCCAGATGGAGCGCGTCCAGCTCCTTGTCGCCACTGCTAACAAGCAGCAGACCAAAGGAACCCCCGGCCAGATGGGTAACTCCCGAGACATCGTCGTTCGCAAAGGCGTGGACCAGACGGAGCACAGGGGAAGCAAGCATCAACAGGCGTCCTCCCCAAGAGGAGTTGGGCAAAACAGTCGTCCGCGTGGCGAGTCTGGCAATCGTGGCCGCCACAACCGAGACGCCGCTGCTTCTAGCGTGAGTCGTGTCCCGGCAGCAGGAGCTTCCCAAGGAAAGAAGACACGCGCCCTGAATGAAGGAGCAGATGCAAACAAGGACCCGCCCGCGTCGCGTCTGAAGGGCCGGCTTGGCCCTCGAGAACCGGCTGACGCGCGCGAGCGCATCGACCTCTTGGTGCAATCACGCATGCTTGATCGGGATATGCCTACCGGGGTATGTCCAGCAGGACGTTTCCTATTGGCCCAAGCTGCCAGCGAGTGGGCCTGCAGGACGGCGACTGGATCGAGACTTGGCGTGGACTCAGACGACTGGAAGCTGGAGGCCTAGAAGCATAGCTAGGCCCAGTCGTACTAGGTCAAAGACCCTCTGAATCCTTAACCAATTCGGTTGTAGATATGTAAACCCTAGCAAGGTGAGCCTATATACAAGGGTACGCATAGAGGACACGTTCCATCATACACCCCAGCGACTTGCCGCCTAGTCGTCTAGCTCGCGCTTGTACTCTATCCATAATACAATCTAGCAGGAGTAGGTCTTTACCCTCCGGGGGGCTTAACCTGGGTAAACCCTTCTGTCTCCGCCCTCATCTCGCATAGCAGATGGCTGGCCACCCTTGCCCCATGTTCTACTACTCGCTGCCGATTGCAGCATCTGCCGTGGCCATTCCCACGAAAGTGGCGCCCACCGTGGGGCCTGGCTAGTCAGGCCGGTGTTCTGCGGCGAGATCCAATCTACCCATCAACGAGATGATCGCCATCGGCCGCATGATCACGATCGGCGAGATCCTCCAGATCTTGCCGAGCAGCTACGTCCCGGCGGCACGCCGCGTCACGCACAGCGTGATCATGCCAGTCGACACGATCAGCCTCTTCGTTGGCTTCACCGACGTCATCATCTTAGAGGACTCGGCTCGCATCCGCGAGTCACCGCCACGCGACCATCTCTCTGAGAGCCAGGTCCGCACGATCTACCTTCTCGCCTCCGAGTAAGACTCAGCCCACATCAACGTGGCCGAAACCGCCATGGTCGCGAACGACGCGGCCCTCAACGACGACGTCGACTCGGAGACCCCGTCGTCGGCCGCCGGATCCATCGTCGCTACATCGCCCGCGGGCTCCATCACCCAGGTCTTCAATGTGGGACATTTCGAGGACCCCTCCATCCTTGTCTTCGACTTCGACTCCGGGTCGAAAAACTCCGCCGACCTCCACGACGGGTCTGGTCGCCACGTCGTGGCCTACATAGCGAATGGCGCCGACCTCCTGCCAGACCCCTTCTCCATTCCGATCCCACCGAAAGCAACAGCAACAGAGGTCAAGGAACTCTGCCTGCGGCTGGAGGAGGTGGTCCGCAAAGAACAAGCCGAGCACGAAAAATTTCGCCTCGAGCAAGTGACAGCGGAAGAACGCTCGCGCTACCACCAATTCCGAATCAGGTCGCACCTGAACCCCACTATTCAAGGACGCGCCGTGAACTTCGACGATGATTATGACCCAGCTCGTGTAGCCAAACGTGCGATCTGCGAGAACGCGCGCCAGGAGGAAGCTCCCGGCCCCCACCAGGCACGACGGCCAATGGCGCACCACCACCACCCAACCGTGCTCCCCCCAGGGACCAACCAAGAATCATGGTCTCCTTGCGGGAGCGAGACGCAAACGGCCTCCCGCTGTTCTCCACTCTGATGGATAATGTCGTCGCGAGCCGAGCAACGGTCGACAACATAACGTGACCGAGGAAGGCGCCCTGCAGATCAAGTACGCCAAGGTTCTACTTGCCAAGGCAGTCGAGCAACAAAATGCGGGTGCCGACTCACAGGGTCGCATGTACTCGCATTCATCAGGCAGCAGGGCGGCCTCGAGCGGCCGCCCAATGGTGGCGAACACCCTCAACTGTCCACCACCCCAGCCCCTGCAGCTCCAACATCGACCCGTGCACGCGGCACTCTCCACCAATGACCCGCGGCTAGCGACCAACTTCGTTGCCGCCAACGGGCAGCCAGTCGACGCGCGCACCCACATCATCAACAACCAGAGCTGGCGCACGCCAAACCGACGACCTGAGGCATACCCTCACCAACCGCCGAGACGGCGAACCAATGGGATCGCTGAGTCGAGTCAGACCCGAGTGCTTTGGACCAATGATCCGAGTCGAAAAATACCTGGCGAACTTCAAGGCGCCGAAGGATAACGAGAAGTACGACCCCTCGTACGACCCATCCATGTGGATAGATACCTATCTTATGGCAATGGGAATTGTTGGACACACCGACCTGCTCGCCGCCCGCTACCTCCCCTTGATGATGGAGGGAGCGTGTAGGCAATGGATCAACCCCCTCCCCGCGGACAGCATTGACTCCTGGGAGAAAATGCGCGACGCCTTCGTCAGGCACTTCGAGGGTTCCTACACCCGTGCCACCACCATCGAGGACCTAGAGCGATGCGTCCAGGGACCCCGCGAGTCGACCCGCAGCTGGGTCCAACGATGGAAATACCTGTGGTATAACGCGTCCGGAATCCACCCGGACACCGCGATCCACTATTTCAAGACCTCGTGCCGCTACGATCCCTTGGTCTCCAAGCTCAAGCAAGTGTATAGAACACTCGATAAAATACCGGACCTCCTGGAGATCGCCAAGCGGTACGCGGAAGAGGACCCAAACCAAGAAACCGACGACGAGTCGGGAGGGAATCGCCGCACGAGCGGCCACGAAATAGGGAGGCGACCCGAGCTACGCTACAGCAACACTCACCTCACCAGCAAGCGCCGCGATGATGGGCGAGTCGACTTCGTCGCCAATGCCGGATACGCGTCGCGCGAATCCAAGAGCTTTGGCCGCGACGGAGGCCAGCGCCGGGCACGCGGCAACTACAAGACAAAGCCAAGGTTCGGCCCCACGGCTCTCCTCAATAAACCTTGTGTGTTCCACAACAGGGTAGGGAAGCCCGCCACGCACACGACCGCCGACTGCCACTCCCTAAAGGAGATTGAGAAGGCACGGCGCGCATGGTAAGACCCCAACAACAACCCGCCAAATGGCGGAAAATTCGGTAGCGTCGCCGGCTCGCTCCACACCTTCACAGGCTTCAACACGAAGCGCGAGAAGAAGGTCATTGCCCACGCCGTCGCCGTCAACACGGTGTCCCAGGTAGACATCCCCCAGTTCCTTAACTGGTCCTAGCAACCAATCACCTAGAGCCACCAGGACCACTCGCCACAGATCGAATATCCGGGCCGAGTCGCCTTGATGGTCAAGCCCAAAGTGGAGGACTATTGGCTCCCCAAGACGCTGATGGACGGCGGTAGCTCCATCAACATTCTATACCTGGACACATTCAGGCGACTGCGGATCCCGCAGTCGATGATCGAGACGACCTACACCACCTTCCACGGCATCGTCCCCGGTCGGAAGGCGTACCCAATTGGCAAGGTGACGCTGCCAGTCACCTTCGGCACACCAGCAAACTTCCACACCGAGCGGATCGTCTTCATGGAAATCCCCGGGCAGTGCCCCACTACGCATACAACGCGATGAAGCTCCCCGGGCCGTGTGGCATCATCACTATCCATGGAAATCCCGACATGGCTGCAGAATGCGAGGCCAAAGGCGCCGAACTCGCTGACACCATCATTGCGGAAGAGGCCAACCACACTTTTCCAAGTACGCGAGTGGGGTTAACAACGACGACCCCACCATACTCAAGAAGCCCAACTTGGAGGGTGGCAGCTCCACCGCCTTCGAGGCAACAACGCACACTCGCACCGTCAAGCTGGTCCCAGGTGACTCCAGCCAGACGGTGACGATCGGGACAGGCATGAGCCCATCATAGGAAGGCGCGCTCATCGAGTTCCTACGTGAGAATCGCGACATCTTCGCATGGAAGCCATCCGACATGCCTGGTGTCCCGAGGGAACTCGCTGAGCACAAACTCAACACCGACCCCAAAGTGCGACCTATCAAGCAGTCGCTGTGGCCCTTCAATGAAGAGCGCCGCCGAGCAATCGCCGAGGAGGTGAAGCGTCTACTCGCTGCTGGCTTCATTCGGCCAATCAAATACTGTCTGGCAAACCCAGTCCTGATCGAGAAGAAAAACGGTACCTGGAGAATGTGTATTGACGACACAAACCTCAACAGCCTGCCCGAAGGAGCAGTTCGTCCTCCCGCGGATCGACCAAATCATCGACTCGACCACAGGCTCGGAGTCGCCATTCTTCCTCGACGCCTACTCTGGGTACAACCAGATCAAAATGGCAGTCGAGGATGAAGAGAAGACGGTGTTCATCACGCCATTCGACGCCTTCTGCTACACCGCCAAGACCTTCGACCTCAAGAACGCCGGGGCGACCTACCAGAGGTGCATGCAGGAGTGCCTTGCAAGCCAAATTGGCTGCAACATCCATGTCTACATCGAAGACGTGGTGGTAAAATCCACTCGCCAGGACGATCTACTCGCCGACCTGGAGGAAACCTTCGCCAACTTGCGGAGGTACAAGATAAAGCTAAACCCAGGAAAGTGCACCTTCGGTGTAACCACTAGACAGCTGCTGGGATACGTCGTCTCCAAGCGCGGGATCGAGGCAAACCCCGTCAAGATCAACACGATCGCCCGGCTCAGCAGACCCAAGTGCCTGCGCGACGTCCAGAAGTTGGCAGGGCGAGTCGCGGCCCTCAGTCGCTTCATCCCCCGGCTAGGCGAAAAGGCGATGCCCCTCTACCGCCTAATGCGCAAGAACCCCACCTTCTACTGGGACAAGAAGGCCGACGATGCACTCCACGCTCTCAAGGAGGTGCTACTCGCAGCACCACTACTCGCCACCCCCGTTGACAAGGAGCCCTTGCTCGTATACGTCGCGGCTTCCGAGCGTGTCGTCAGCGCCGTCATGGTCGTCGAACGACCAGAGGAAGGCAATGAGCGCCCGGTGCAGCGACCCGTATACTAAATCAGCGAAGTCCTCACCGAGACACGCCAGCGCTACCCGCAGTATCAAAAATTGGTATATGCAGTCTTCAGAGCACAGCGGCGACTGCCGCACTACTTCCAGGAGCACCCAATAACGGTCGCCTCCTCAGCACTGTTGCAGGACATCATCCGCAACCGTGAGGGGACCGGGCGATTCTCCAATTGGGCCGTCGAGATCGGCATGCACAACATTAGGTACGAGCCGTGCAAAGCTATCAAATCGCAGGCTCTCGCTAACTTCCTCGCCGACTGGGAAGAGGCCCAGCAGCCAGAGAAGCTGCCATACGTCCATTACTGGAGCCTACACTTCGACGGTTCCAAGAACACAGATGGCGCAGGAGCGGGGATCGTGCTAACATATCCGAAGGGCGACAAGCTACGCTACGTCCTCTACCTCGACTTCAACCCCTGCACCAACAACATGGCCGAGTACGAGGCGCTACTCCACGGCATGTGGGCAGCCAAGGAAATGAACATCAATCGTCTGCACTGCTACGGAGACTCCGACCTCGTCGTCGGGCAAGTCGCCGGCACCTGCGACGCAGTCTCCCCCACCATGGCGGCATACCGCTAAGCAGTGGACCAGTTGGGAGGCCACTTCGCAGGCTACTCCGTCGAGTGGATCGACAGGCGGAAGAACGAGGAGGCCAACACACTCTCCCGCATCGGCTCGGCTCGACTCGCACCACCCACCGGCGTCTTCCTCGACACCATCACCTAGCCCTCCGTCTCTCCCCGAAGGGAGATCGACATCAGAATTCCACTACAACCAGACGCAGCCCTAGTCACACTAATCGCCGAGCCAAGCAACTGGACCACGCCATATGTCGCTTACCAAGAGGATGGCCCGGATGATAGCATGCCGCTGCAAATACTTTGTCATCATCAACGGCGAGCTCCACAAGCGCAGCGTGACCGGCGTGTTCCAACGATGCGTCCAACCCGCTGAAGGATGCAAGATCCTCCAGGACATCCACTCCGGCAATTACAGCCACCACGCCGGCGCCCGCTCCCTGGTCGCCAAGGCCATGCGACATGGCTTCTACTGGCTCACTGCACACGCCGACACGGTCGACATCGTCCAGCGATGCATTCGGTGCCAGAAGTACACCAACCAGACTCATGTACCGAGCTCGGCGCTCAAGACAATCCCCATCACCTGGCCGTTCGCCGTATGGGGCATGGATATGGTAGGCCCCTTAAAGAAGGCCCCATCCGGCCTCACCCACCTCCTAGTCGCAGTCGATAAATTCACAAAATGGGTGGAGGCCAAGCCAGTCCACAAGTGCGACGGGAAGACCGCTACGAAATTCCTACGCGAGCTCATCTATCGCTACGGGTTCCCAAACAACATCATCACGGACAACGGCACCAACTTTGCCAAGGGATCCATGGCCGAGTTCTGCGCGGAGTCCAATGGCCAGGCGGAACGTGCCAACCAGAGCATCCTCCATGGCCTGAAGCCACGGCTATAAGTCCCACTCGAGCGCACCGCCGGGTGCTGGGTCGAAGAACTCCCCTCTGTCATCTGGGGTATCCGCACCTATGCCAACAGGTCGACGGGGTTCACCCCTTCTTCATGGTGTATGGTGCCGAGGCAGTCATGCCAACCGACCTCGAGCACGACTCACCTTGGGTGGTCAACTACACGGAGGCTAACAATGAGCTCGCACACCAAGACGGAGTCGACCAGCTCGACGAAGCACGCGACCTAGCTCGCTCCCGCACCACCATCTACCAGCAAGGGCTTCGCCGCTACCACAGCCGGTGAGTACGGACTCGCACTTTCCAAGAAAGCGACTTGGTACTGCGTCTAATCCAGGACAAGAAAGGCATGCACAAGCTCTCCCCCCTTGGGAGGACCATTCGCCATCAAGCGAGTCCTGGGCAACGACGCCTACTACCTCACCGACTTCCGAGGCGACGGAAAACTCGACGTCAAGCGGCCATGGAATGTAAATCTCCTGCAGAAGTTCTACTCATAGAACTCCAGATATGTACCCCCTACCCGCTATGAAATAAAGCAAATCGATTCACGCAAATTGCGTCTACTCTCCATGCCTTGTGCCACTCGGACTTGTAATAACAGCGTTACGCTATTCGCAGAAGTCAACCTTTGGTAACGCGACCGGTACGGCCAAGTAGTGTGGTATGAGGGCACTGGAAAAAAAGAGGCCTCGTACCGTCCATGAAAAAAGCTAACCCGGAGCCCCATTGGAGTCGCCTAGCTCGACTGGCTCCCCGAGCCAAGATGTCGTGGTGGTGGCACGGACGATGCCATGGGTAGGCCTAAGTTGGGGGCCGAATGGGTGCTTGTGGTCACCGGGGAGGGTGTGCATGGTCGAGCCATGCACGAAGAACAAGAAGAACTCTCCAGACTTAGCAATTCGATTGATTCCCCAAAGATTACAAGTTCTCCTTGAGCTGTATATGCTAGAGCTCTCTACCTTTGTTCACTACTTGGTCCAACCTCCTTCTACTTCTGCCATGCCCTCCCTTATATAGGCAGTGCTATCTAGCTAATACCCATTTGGTTTCTAGGGTTTACTATTTGGATCTTGCTCCCTACGATGTGGGCCGGATCATGGGCTTGCTCTAAGCCCGATGGCCCAGTCCATAAATCTTGACAGCTAACGGTCTTCTGGTACACTGCTTCCTCTTCCTTTTGGCGTCACGATGTTACTTTGTACGTCAGCGTATGCTTTGGGCGTCACCCGGCTCCTTTCGTGTCACCTGACATCGCCCTTCTATTTTGACCATGCTTTACCATGGTCGCTCCTGAACCTGACTCGGAAAGGTGCCACGCGTCCTTCTTGACTCGGCCCTTCCTCGGTCGACTCGGCTCGTCGGTTCCTGCAAGGGTTGCAATTTTGTCCTATGCGGGACGACATAGTTTATACGTCGACTGCACATTCTGGTCTTACACGCCCGTTCTTACCCAGCCTGGTTCTTTCTTTACTCAGAGCCAACCCAGCTGCGCTATGTTTCCCCTCTTGTGACCCTACCGGGGGTTAACCCCCCGACATTAGTCCCCGAGCCGAGTTAGGCATCTCCAGGTCTAGCAGTTCAAGCTGTTAGGCATCTCCAGGTTCCTTTTGTGTGAGTGGAACTTAGTTTTTGTATTTATTTGTCGCAATTTTGCAACTTGCCGGGTCAGTCTGACAGTTTCCGGGTCGACTCTTCGACTTCTTGGCTCATTCTTGCCTCGAGCCGAGTTATTTTGGCCAATTTCGAGTCATTTTCGGCGCGCTTCAGTCACTGACAGCTGTTAATCATGAGTACTTGCCTCAATTTTTGTTCCAAGCTCTGGTGGCACAGTGACGGATGCGCAGTTATTCCCCATCACTATGGCAGTACCATCATCCTGCGCCTCTTGTCTTTCCAGTCATGACGTGGAATGGGATTTTTCGTGTATCTTTGGCTATGTGGCACTTGCTGATTGGCTTTCCCGGCCTGGTACGCGGCCACACGCTGGCCGCACGGCATATATAGATCCCACGACCGGGGTTTTTACTATCCTTAAGTAGGGGTTGGGGGTTTCCACTTCCCCCACGCCCGTTCAGGTTTCCCTTGCCCTTTCTTCTTCCTTGCGCCCGCAGAATCAAACTGCCCACTTTGCGGTTTCCTCTTCCACCTGTCCTTGTGTTGCAATCGCCCCTTTCTTCTTTCCATTCCACTACGGGTCCACGCTGTTCCAAGAATCTTCCAACCGCGGAGGAGACTGAATCTGCTGATCTCATGGATGCTCGAGACAACACTGGTGGTGCTGAGGAGTAGGAGATTCCCGCCGGCGAGCACGACAGCTGGGAAGGCTCGGAGGTCTCCACCGAAGAGGTGGAGTAGCTTCGCTCCACCAGACGCATTCCACTGCAAGTGGATTGCCGTCTCCCCGCCGGTGAGATTTCTCCCAAACCCCAAGCTAACGAGCGGGTGGTTTCCCTTTCTCACTTTGAGCGCGGTTTCACTCTTCCAGTGAGCACCTTCTTCTCCTCGTTTCTTTCTACCTTCCACCTACAGACCCACCATCTTCCTGCCAATGCGATTTGCTCTCTTTCTTGCTTCATCTCTGCTTGCGAGGCCTACCTTGGAATTTGGCCTACAGTTCCTTTGTGGGCCAAATATTCCGGCTTTAAGGTTTAGGTTGTTCCGTAGCCTGGAGCTCCTCGATCCGAGAAGATGCCGACCCAGTGTGGTGCTGCTAGCATGATGCCCAGGAGAGATTCCATCCTTCCTCGGGTCACTGGTATCGATTCCTGCAAGAAATGGCATAGGACTTTCTTCTATGTCAAAAACAGCAGGTCTACCGATAACATCCGGCTCCCCCTTTCTCGGATGAGGTCCCTAACAAGAAGCACTTGCAGCTTGACCCGCGCGACCAAGACGCTGTAGTAAACGAGGCTAACGCTATCTTGGAAAGGTTGCTGTCGCCGGATGAAAACTTTGATCTCGCCGACTCTGACCTCATGTGCACCTTCGTATCACGCCGGGTAAGCCCCATCTGTGCGAGGAGCCACAAAATGTGCTTCATGAGTGGCTCCCACGATCCCACTCGGCACTCCACTAAGGAGCTCACCCATGACTCCATCGCCCGCCGAGTAAGCTCAATCTTTAAACTGAACTTGGCGGATGATTGGGCTTGGAGTTGCCCTACGTTTAGCCGGGTCAGGCCTGTCCCCTGGGTAAGTTTTTCGAGTCACTTTCTTGCCGATTAGGCTTTAGCTCTTTTCCCACTCATAGTTTAGTTTTTTGATTACTCATTCTGTTTGTCTTCCGCAGAATCTCCTTCACCAGGTTGATGACAGTACTGTCCCTCCTGCTGGTTATAACGGGGATCGCTCCAACTCGGATGAGGTAGAGTATGACCTGGAGTGCTTCATGCCAATCCCGCACGCTGCGGCTGTTTCAGCTTCGGGTAAGAGTCAATCTCGCAATCCCTTACAAGATTGGTCTGACGATGATGAGGATGATGATTGTATGCTTTGGAGGTATATGCCTTGTGACCTTAGTCTCCTAGCTTATCCGAGTAAGCCCGTTATTTACTTATGCAGCTTTCTAGGCACATGACACTCCTCTCGCCGTGGGTGAAGTCGGCAAGGTCCCCGTCGCCAAGCCGAAGCGACGCAGATCCTCCTACAGCACCCAGCCAGCCAAGAAGAGCAAGCCCACTCCGGCAGCTCCTGCTGCCTTTGCTGCTGCCAGCCTGGCTGAGACTCGCCAAGCTGCTGGGCGCCGAGTCACACGCCGAGTCGTCCGTGACCCTGTTGTCACCGGGTAAGTTTTTGTACTCTGCCTTCTCTGTTCTTTTCTTTTTCCTCACTGATGTTTTCTTATATATGTCTCGTTGTTTTTAGCACCACACCTTTGTCGGCAAGCCAGGCTGCTTCTAGCATTGCCTCGACGCTAAGGCCTGCGCCTCTCCCAGCTGACTCGGCGGTGCCGATCCCCGTCCGGGTCGAGGCTCCCACTATTGAGGCTCACGCCTCTCAGTGTCAGTCAGACCCGGTGGGTCATTCGGCTGACGCCCCTGGCAATGGCCAGGAGAAACTTCCTGATCTTGGTGCCAGTGATTCTGGCGCCGAGAAACCTTCCGCCACCAGTTCCTCTGGCATCGGCCCTCAGGCTGGTGTGAATGAACAACTTCCTGATCTTGGAGCCAGCAAAACTGCTGAGCCCAGTCAGCCGGCTCAACGATCTTCTCCAAATCCTCCTGCTCGCTCTCTCTAGTTCTATCAAAGGGCCAGACCCAGCCCAAGGCTTCTGGCTCTGCTCGCCCTACATCCGGCAAATCCACCTCCTCTAAGCAGACAACGCTGGTCTGCGCTCTGGGTTCTTCTCCCCAGATCCAGCCTCCGACGGGTAAGGTGGCGAATCCGCGGCTGCCGGGTCAGGTGATGGCTCTAAGGCTGTTACCCTCCATGCTAGTGCCGCAGTGACTCGTGCCCATGTGGGAACCACCCTAAAAATGGGTCAAGTTCTCACTCGGACGCTCAGTGGAAAGAGCCCTGGTTCGGCTGAGCCTTACGCTGTGGCATGGAATGCATCTGGCGAGCAGGAGGTCAGCACCCGTGCCGGCAAGAAACTGAAGCTGGGCCCAAAGGCCGTCTCTGACATGACCCAGCAGGCCATTTCTTTGATGGACCTTGCCGACGAAGTGAACGAGGTAAAGTAACTTCTTACTCTTTTGTACTGTTGAGTATTTCCTTTATGCATATCACCTAGTCCCCGAGGTTACGATTGAGTAAGGAACTTACTCGGCCATAAGCTCTCACTAATCCCTTTAGTCTTCGAATGCCAAGCTTGCATGTTAGAGCTTCGATCCCTAGCCCTCGAGGTTACTGTCGAGTAAGGAACTTACTCGGCTATAAGCTCTTAAGCTCTTTGATTTACTTATGCCAAACTCACGTTAGAGCTTCAATCCCTAGCCGTCGAGGTTACTGTCGAGTAAGGAACTTACTCGACTGTAAGCTGTTAAGCTCTTTGATTTCCTTACGCCAAAATCACATTAGAGCTTCAATCCTTAGCCGTCGAGGTTACTATCGAGTAAGGAACTTACTCGGCTGTAAGCTCTTAAGCTCTTTGATTTCCTTATACCAAACTCATGTTAGAGCTTCAATCCCTATCCCTCGAGGTTACTGTCGAGTAAGGAACTTACTCGGCTATAAGCTCTTAAGCTATTTTATCCAGCCGAATGCTTGACTTGACCTTTCCTTATTGTATATCTTCTTTGTTTAGGTCACGCATAATGAGCGCACCAAGGTTCACCAATCTCTCGTCCTGGCGCATCGCAAGATCGAGCTTGGGTATGAGAAGCTACAGACTGACACCCAAGGCCAAGGTAATATCCTTACCCGTCCTTTCTCTTTTCGGTGTAATTTTCTTTGGTTCATTATCTCAATCATTTCTCTCTCTTTTTTCGCAGCCTCTGCTCAATCCACCATAAATGCTCTCCACTCGCAGATCAGCGAGGCCGAGAGTAAGTTTCTTGATTCATTGATGTGATAGCTGAAGGTGTCTGCTGGTGCTGACAAGTAATCTTTTTGAATAAGCAGAGAAGCACCAAGCCGAGCTCCAGAAGGAGCGAGATGAGGTGACTCGGCTAAAGAAGCTGATGGCCGAGTCAGAGCAGAAGCACTTGGCCGAGGTGAAAGGGTTGAAGGAGGAACTTGATGAGAAGAATGAGCAGTAGGCCGCCAGCGCCGAGAAGACCAAGAGGATGCTCGACGAGGCCGAATCGTTGGACAAGTTGGCAAATCTGAACTTCGACACCCTCCAATCCAAGGCCAAGACTTGGCATAGCAAACTCGCCACCATCAACTTCTTTATCGGTAGTGAGTTCTTACTCTTTGCGCACTGTATGAGTCCCTCTGGACTTCTTCCATCTGCCATTGTTATTTGCTAACTTTCTCTTTTTGCTTGCAGAGAATTTTCCTAAGGCCGGTATGTTTTCCATCCGAGCCATGAAGAAAGTGAGAGCCAAAGCTGGTGCTCCTGCTGATGGCGAGGTGTCCATGGAGGAGCTTCTCGAAGCGGTGTCAGAATGGGTCAAGACCCTCAGGTCTTGCGGTGTGGATCTACTCAAATCAGCTATTCATGCCTTTCGCATGCTCTGACCGGATGAAGATGCACCCAATATCATTGAGCCCCTTGCTGAGAGATTGCTCCTTACCGAAGACCGGCTGGATCAATGGCGTGAGTCGGCCGGCCGAGCTGTAGCGGACATGGCTCTCTCCTTCGTTCTTTCATGGTACGATGACATCAACCTTGATGTTCTCGCTCGCATAAGGGGGGATGGAAAATCGCTGACCGATCCGGTGCTGATCAAGAAGTGCCAGGAGCGAGCCTATGCCATGATCGAGTACACCATGGTGCACGCTTGGTGCGACGGGCCCATCTTCCTTGATCTTGGCGACCCGCCCGTCGAAGTTGCTGATGAAGAGGGTGGAGACAGCGAGGCAACCGAGTCAGATGATCCGGATGACCCGGCCACAGATGCCTCTCACCCGGCCGATGCTCCAAGCAATGCTCCTGGCTCTGAGAGTGCTCCTCCGAGTTCTTCTGCTTCTTAGGCTAACAAACACTCGAACTTTGATCAGATCCCCAGTATGTCGGGTACATATGTAACATACATTGCACTTTGAAGTTTGATTTTGCGCCTATTAATGGGCTTTATATATTTGCATTATGTTCTAAGTGTGAATCATTCAAGGGCAAGTCCCCGAGTTTCATTTTGCCGTGTTACCTTTCCTTGACTTTGGCCCCTGTCTACCTTTTTTGGTGTTCGACATTAGAGTCTCAAAGTACTAAGGATATAGTTAGCGGGTATGAAAGTTGGATCACTTGGCCGAGATTACTCGACACGTAGTATAACGCGAACTGCAGAGAGTTAGGCAAAAAACTAAAGCTGACTCGCGTTGCTCCTTTATACTTATCCGGCGTTCGTGTTTACCCATCATACATCCTTTTCTCTTGCTTGCCATGAATCCGTGTTTTCGGACAATAGCATAGTCGAAGAGTTGATTTCTTCTGAGTAAACACTACTTGTTCATAGATAAATTTCGGGTATCATGCCAGCCGACATAAAATAATTGAGATGGAAAATTCAAGGGGTAGTCCCCGAGTCAGTTTTTCGAATCATACCATTTTATTATCAGCACATAGCCGGCACACACGTCCGACATATGAGAGTTCGAGTGATACATGCATTGCTTCTCCTAAATATAGAAGGGACGAAGTAGTGCCACATTCCATGGCCTTTTGGTCTCATCTCCTGACCTGACCGCCTTGTTCTTTTGCGCTTCACGAGCGTCTATGAGATAATAGGAATCATTGTGCAATGCTTTGCTTACAATGAATGGACCTTCCCATAGGGGTGATAATTTATGCATTCCTGCTATGCGCTGCACCAGCCTGAGCACCATATCCCCTTCTCGAAAAACACGAGGTTGCACTTTTCGGCTATGGTAGCATCAGAGATTTTGTTGATATATAGCGGATCTGGATAATGCCAGCAACCTTGCTTCTTCGAGTAAGTCTACTCCATCTTCTCGAGCCTCTTTTACCTCGGCTTCTGAGTACTGCCTTATCCTTGGCGAGTCATATTCTATGTCGGCAGGCAAAACTGCTTCAGCCCCATACACAAGGAAAAATGGCGTATATCTAGTTGACTGATTCAGAGTTGTTCTTAGGCTCCATAGTACTGAGGGTAGTTCCTCTATCCAATAACCAGGTGATCTCTGGAGTGGTTCCATTAAGCGGGGTTTTATCCCGGACAGAACTAAGCCATTAGCCCGTTCAACTTGTCCATTTGATTCTGGATGGGCGACTGATGCTACATCGAGTCTTATTCGGTGTTTCCCACAGAAACGAGAAAAATATCCTTTGGCAAAGTTCGTGCCATTATCAGTGATCACACTATGTGGGTAACCATATCTGAGGATTATAACCCTTAAGAATGTGAAAGCTGTTTTACCATCCAATTTTTTGATTAGTTTCACCTCTATCCACTTGGCGAACTTATCGATCATGAACAAGATATGAGTCATGCCTCCCCTTGCTAGTTTGAATGGTCCCACCATATCTAGGCACCACACTGCAAAAGGCCAAGTGATTGGTATAGTCTTTAATTCAGACGCTGGTAAATGCGACTTGGATGCATAATGTTGACAACCACTGCATCTTCCGACTAACTCTTGTGCTTGTGCCAATGCGCTTGGCCAGTAGAATCCATGTCAGAATGCCTTGGCCACCAATGCTCTTGATGACGCATGGTGCCCGCATTCTCCTTGATGAATATCCAATAAGATCTCCTGGCCTTTCTCTGGGCTGATACAATGCTGCAGTACACTTGTCACACTTCGCTTGTATAATTCCTTGTTGATTATGGTGTACGCTTTTGCTCTTTGTGTTGTTTTCCTTGCCAACATTTCATCACTCGGCAAGGTCCCATCGTTCAAATAGCTGAATAGTGGCTGTGCCCACATTGGTATTAGTGGTTCCAGGTCTGCTTCAACATCAATATCCATTGGTTCTGCCAAAATATGCTCTGCCGACATGACCTGAGGAGTCCCCGAGTGTGATTCGGCGATCTCTGAATTGAATGGATCAGTCCCTGAGTGACTCGAACCTACCCCTGAGTCGATGTCCATTGGTACCACGTCTGGCTCCTGACTCGCCGGGATGACCCTGATTGATTCGGACTCTGGTGACATCTTGATCGATGGCTTCCTGAGATGCTCCAGCGCTACCCCTGGTGGTATTGCTTGCCGAGATGATCCTAGTTTGGATAGTATATTTGCTGCCTCATTTTCTGCACTAGGAATGTGATGGAATTCACAACCGTCAAAATATCCCGAAATTTGTTGCACGTGCAAACGATATAATGCCATGTTTGCGTCCAGCGCATCCCAATGTCCAGACACTTGCTAAATCACCAAATCCGAATCGCCAAAACACATGATCGTTTTGATACCAATTTCCTTGTATACTTTAATGCCATGGACAAGTGCTTCATACTCGGCAACATTGTTAGAAGCAGCAAAATGAATCTGTAACACGTACCTCAGTTGATCCCTCTTTGGAGATGTGAGCACTATCCCGGCGCCCAGACCCATTTTCGTCTTGGACCCGTCAAAATGCATTTTCCAGTAATTCGGATCTGGCAGGGGTGGTTCGTACTGCATTTCCAACCATTCTACAAAGAAATCTGCAACAACTTGAGACTTTATTGCATCTCAACTATCATATTGTAGATTATATGGTGCCAGTTCGATAGCCCATTTGGCAACTCGGCCGCTGGCATCTTTGCTGCCCAATATATCCGAGTTAGGTGCCTCGCATAATACCCGGATTGGGTGTTCTTGAAAATAATGTTTCAGCTTCTTTGATGCCATATATACCCCATATGTCATCTTCTGATAATGCGGGTAATTATGTTTCGATACCAGGAGCACGTCGCTCAAGTAATACACCGGTCGTTGGACTGATTTGCCCCCTTCTTCACGTTCGACCACTATTACTGCACTTACAACTCTATTGGTTGCAGCGACATAGAGCAACATTGGCTCCTTGGATAGTGATGATGCTAATATTGGTGTTGTTGCCAACATTTTCTTTAATTCATGGAAAGCGCTATCAGCTTGCTGTGTCCATGTGAATTTTTCTGATTTGTTCATCAGTTGATATAGTGGTAGGGCTTTTTCACCTAGCCGACTAACAAACCTGCTCAACGAGGCCAGGCATCCAGTAAACTTCTGGACATCATTGAGGGTTTTTGGCAATTCCATTCTTTCGATGGCCCTTATTTTTATCGGGTTGGCTTCAATTCCTCGGCTGGATACAAGAAATCCGAGTAACTTGCCAGCCGGGACACCAAATGTACATTTTTCCGGGTTAAGCTTCATCCAGAATCTTCTCAAGTTCGCGAATGTTTGACACAAGTCCTCAATTAGAGTATGATTTTGCTTGGTTTTTATTACCACGTCATCGATGTATACTTAAACATTTTTGTCCAATTGATCTTGCAAGAATTTTTGCATGCATCTTTGATATGTTGCGCCTGCATTTCTCAATCCGAATGGCATGGTACGATAGAAATAAGCCCCATACGGGGTGATAAAAGCTGTCTTTATTTGATCATTTGGGTTCAGTGGTATCTGATGGAATCCTGAATACGCATCCACAAACGACAACAACTCACACCCAGCAGTAGAATCTATAACTTGATCGATCCGAGGCAGGGGAATGGATCTTTTGGACACGCCTTATTGAGGTTCGTGTAATCAATACACATGCGCCATACCACTGCCATGTTCGGGTCATCTTTTTTCTTCTCGACCAAGACTGGATTTGACAACCAGTCTGAGTGCAGTACTTCCATGATGAATCAAGCAACTAAAAGTCTGGCAATCGCGACAGCTATCACTTTCCTCCTATCTTCGGTGAAGCGGCGGAGGGGTTGCTTCACCGGCTTGGCATCTGGTCTTACATGAAGAGAGTGCTCAACCAGCTCCCTCGGAACTCCTTGCAGATCTTGAGTGGACCATGCAAAGATATCCCAATTCTCACGGAGGAAGCTGGTGAGCTCACTTTCCTATTTGTCTGTAAGGCCAGCCCCGATGGTAACTGTACGCTTTGGGAAAGTTTCATCCACCTGTACCTTCTTGGTTTCTTTGGTAGCTTGAAATTACACACTGCCATGCAGGTTGGTGAGTGCCGACATGAACATTTGCGCTGCTTTGGCCAATGCTGCCACGTCCAACATCTGACTTTTTTCTTGTTCTATGACGAGTGACTCGGCCAGTGAAGATCCGGCTGAGGCACAAGCAATAGATCTTTTGTAGTCCCCTTCAACTGTAATCACCCCACATGGGCCTGGCAGCTTCATCTTTAAGTAAGCCATGTGGGTAGTAGCCATGAATCTTGCCATAGCCGGCCTGCCGAGTAAGGCGTGATATGAGCTGACCAAAACCACTACCTCGAACTCTATGGCCTCAGTGCGACATTTCTCTCTATTGCCGAATAAGACGTCAACCCAGATCTTGCCAATTGGCTCACAGGACAATCCCGGCACAATACCGTGGAAAGTGGTCTTAGTCGGCTCCAGCATGTTCATGGTAATGCCTAACTTGAGCATTGTATCCTTGTACATGATGTTGATGCTACTGCCACCGTCAATCTGCACTTTTGAAAATTTGTCGTTGATATCTGGGCCCATGAATGTTGGATCCAAAACTAGAGCATATCCTCGTGGGGTTGGCATGATCTTGGGGTGATATTTTATACTCTAAGTTATCTCTTGCTCAGACCAATGCATGTACTTGGGGATTGCAGGCATCATGGCATTCACCTCCATCATTCATCGCAGCTGGCTCTTTTTCTCATTTGGCTCTATAACAAAAACAACATAGCTCTGGTGATGTTCTATGTACTCATTTCTAGTTCCATGACCGACATGAGCATCGTCACCTCTCGGATTGTGCGCCTGGTGCACAGCTTCTCTTCTTTCTTGATTCTGATACCTCGGCTTCCTGTTTTCATATCTGTTGTCTACTCCCACTAACTGAGCATTTCCTCCGGTAAGTGGTGGAGGGGGAGGTGGTGGAAGCTGCTTATTCAGCGAGTCCACTCTATCTCCTTTCTGAAACCAAGTGCATTGCCTTCTTGTGTGATTGGCTGGTTTACTCGGACTAGGTGAAACTTACATGGCTGATCCAGCATCATTTCATAGTTGTATTTCTATCGGTGCTGATACTGCTTCCTCTGATCATATGGACTTTTGCCGTCATTCTTTGGCACCCATTGTTGTTGTCCACTTGTCCTTTGATGCTGACTGCTTCCAGCATCTGGATGATCTTGACTCACGGCCGCAACCTGAGTCGAACCATACCTGTAATCTGGTCTTTCGTCTCTTCTCTTGCTTCTGTATTCGGATCTTTCCTAACGCCTTTGTTACCCGGTAGCGTCATAGATCTGAGTCTCAGTCATCCCGTCTGCCGACATGAGCAGCCGTTAAGTTGGATCTCCTAACGCATACGAATCAGCGATTCTTATCGTCTCTGCCAGGCTTGCCGGCATATCTCTTTGTAAACTTTGCCACAACACACTTTCATGTCTACATCCTTGTGCAAACCATGTGATTGCCTCAGTTGACCCCTCTTTGGAGATGTGAGCACTATCCCGGCGCCCAAACCCATTTTCGTCTTGGACCCGTCAAAATGCATTTTCCAGTAATTCGGATCTGGCAGGGGTGGTTCGTACTGCATTTCCAACCATTCTACAAAGAAAGCTGCAACAACTTGAGACTTTATTGCATCTCAACTATCATATTGTAGATTATATGGTGCCAGTTCGATAGCCCATTTGGCGACTCGGCCGCTGGCATCTCTGCTGCCCAATGTATCCGAGTTAGGTGCCTCGCATAATACCCGGATTGGGTGTTCTTGAAAATAATGTTTCAGCTTCTTTGATGCCATATATACCCCATATGTCATCTTCTGATAATGCGGGTAATTATGTTTCGATACCAGGACCACGTCGCTCAAGTAATACACCGGTCTTTGGACTGATTTGCCCCCTTCTTCACGTTCGTCCACTATTACTGCACTTACAACTCTATTGGTTGCAGCGACATAGAGCAAAATTGGCTCCTTGGATAGTGGTGATGCTAATATTGGTGTTGTTGCCAACATTTTCTATAATTCATGGAAAGCGCTATCAGCTTGCTGTGTCCATGTGAATTTTTCTGATTTCTTCATCAGTTGATATAGTGGTAGGGCTTTTTCGCCTAGCCGACTAACAAACCTGCTCAACGAGGCCAGGCATCCAGTAAACTTCTGGACATCATTGAGGGTTTTTGGCAATTCCATTCTTTCGATGGCCCTGATTTTTATCGGGTTGGCTTCAATTCCTCGGCTGGATACAAGAAATCCGAGTAACTTGCCAGCCGGGACACCAAATGTACATTTTTCCGGGTTAAGCTTCATCCGGAATCTTCTCAAGTTCGCGAATGTTTGACACAAGTCCTCAATTAGAGTATGATTTTGCTTGGTTTTTATTACCACGTCATCGATGTATACTTAAACATTTTTGTCCAATTGATCTTGCAAGAATTTTTGCATGCATCTTTGATATGTTGCGCCTGCATTTCTCAATCCGAATGGCATGGTACGATAGAAATAAGCCCCGTACGGGGTGATAAAAGCTGTCTTTATTTGATCATTTGGGTTCAGTGGTATCTGATGGAATCCTGAATACGCATCCACAAACGATAACAACTCACACCCAACAGTAGAATCTATGACTTGATCGATCCGAGGCAGGGGAAATGGATCTTTTGGACACGCCTTATTGAGGTTCGTGTAATCAATACACATGCGCCATACCACTGCCACGTTCGGGTCATCTTTTTTCTTCTCGACTAAGACTGGATTTGACAACCAGTCTGAGTGTAGTACTTCTATGATGAATCAAGCAACTAAAGGTCTGGCAATCGCGACAGCTATCACTTTCCTCCTATCTTCGGTGAAGCGGCGGAGGGGTTGCTTCACCGGCTTGGCATCTGGTCGTCCATGAAGAGAGTGCTCAACCAGCTCCCTCGGAACTCCTTGCAGATCTTGAGTGGACCATGCAAAGATATCCCGATTCTCACGAAGGAAGCTGGTGAGCTCACTTTCCTATTTGTCTGTAAGGCCAGCCCCGATGGTAACTGTATGCTCTGGGAAAGTTTCATCCACCTATACCTTCTTGGTTTCTTTGGTAGCTTGAAATTACACACTGCCATGCAGGTTGGTGAGTGCCGACATGGACATTTGCGCTGCTTTGGCCAATGCTGCCACGTCCAACATCTGACTTTTTTCTTGTTCTATGACGAGTGACTCGGCCAGTGAAGATCCGGCTGAGGCACAAGCAATAGATCTTTTGTAGTCCCCTTGAACTGTAATCACCCCACATGGGCCTGGCAGCTTCATCTTTAAGTAAGCCATGTGGGTAGTAGCCATGAATCTTGCCATAGCCGGCCTGCCGAGTAAGGCGTGATATGAGCTGACCAAAACCACTACCTCGAACTCTATGGCCTCAGTGCGACAGTTCTCTCTATTGCCGAATAAGACGTCAACCTAGATCTTGCCAATTGGCTCACAGGACAATCCCGGCACAATACCATGGAAAGTGGTCTTAGTCAGCTCCAGCATGTTCATGGTAATGCCTAACTTGAGCATTGTATCCTTGTACATGATGTTGATGCTACTGCCACCGTCAATCAGCACTTTTGAAAATTTGACATTGATATCTGGGCCCATGAATGTTGGATCCAAAACTAGAGCGTATCCTCCTGGGGTTGGCATGATCATGGGGTGATCTTTTATACTCTAAGTTATATCTTGCTCAGACCAATGCATGTACTTGGGGATTGCAGGCATCATGGCATTCACCTCCATCATTCATCGCTGCTGGCTCTTCTTATCATTTGGCTCTATGACGAAAACAACATAGCTCTGGTGATGTTCTATGTACTCATTTCTAGTTCCATGACCGACATGAGCATCGTCACCTCTCGGATTGTGCACCTGGTGCACAGCTTCTCTTCTTTCTTGATTCTGATACCTCGGCTTCCTGTTTTCATATCTGTTGTCTACTCCCACTAACTGAGCATTTCCTCCAGTAAGTGGTGGAGGGGGAGGTGGTGGAAGGTGCTTATTCAACGAGTCCACTCTATCTCCTTTCTGAAACCAAGTGCATTGCCTTCTTGTGTGATTGGCTGGTTTACTCAGACTAGGTGAAACTTACATGGCTGATCCAGCATCATTTCATAGTTGTATTTCTATCGGTGCTGATACTGCTTCCTCTGATCGTATGGCCTTTTGCCGTCATTCTTTGGCACCCATTGTTGTTGTCCACTTGTCCTTTGATGCTGACTGCTTCCAGCATCTGGATGATCTTGACTCACGGCCGCAACCTGAGTCGAACCATACCTGTAATCTGGTCTTTCGTCTCTTCTCTTGCTTCTGTATTCGGATCTTTCCTAACGCCTTTGTTACCCGGTAGCGTCATAGATCTGAGTCTCAGTCATCCCGTCTGCCGACATGAGCAGCCGTTGAGTCGGATCTCCTAACGCATACGAATCAGCGATTCTTATCGTCTCTGCCAGGCTTGCCGGCATATCTCTTTGTAACCTTTGCCACAACACACTTTCATGTCTACATCCTTGTGCAAACCATGTGATTGCCTCAGTTGATCCCTCTTTGGAGATGTGAGCACTATCCCGGCGCCCGGACCCATTTTCGTCTTGGACCCGTCAAAATGCATTTTCCTGTAATTTGGATCTGGCAGGGGTGGTTCGTACTGCATTTCCAACCATTCTACAAAGAAATTTGCAACAACTTGAGACTTTATTGCATCTCAACTATCATATTGTAGAGTATATGGTGCCAGTTCGATAGCCCATTTGGCGACTCGGCTGCTGGCATCTTTGCTGCCCAATATATCCGAGTTAGGTGCCTCGCATAATACCCGGATTGGGTGTTCTTGAAAATAATGTTTCAGCTTCTTTGATGCCATATATACCCCATATGTCATCTTCTGATAATGTGGGTAATAATGTTGCGATACCAGGAGCACGTCGCTCAAGTAATACACCGGTCTTTGGACTGATTTACCCCTTCTTCACGTTCGACCACTATTATTGCACTTACAACTCTATTGGTTGCAGCGACATAGAGCAAAATTTGCTCCTTGGATAGTGGTGATGCTAATATTGGTGTTGTTGCCAACATTTTCTTTAATTCATGGAAAGCGCTATCAGCTTGCTGTGTCCATGTGAATTTTTCTAATTTCTTCATCAATTGATATAGTGGTAGGGCTTTTTCGCCTAGCCGACTAACAAACCTGCTCAACGAGGCCAGGCATCCAGTAAACTTCTGGACATCATTGAGGGTTTTTGGCAATTCCATTCTTTCGATGGACCTGATTTTTATCGGGTTGGCTTCAATTCCTCGGCTGGATACAAGAAATCCGAGTAACTTGCCAGCCGGGACACCAAATGTACATTTTTCCGGGTTAAGCTTCATCCGGAATCTTCTCAAGTTCGCGAATGTTTGACACAAGTACTCAATTAGAGTATGATTTTGCTTGGTTTTTATTACCACGTCATCGATGTATACTTAAACATTTTTGTCCAATTGATCTTGCAAGAATTTTTGCATGCATCTTTGATATGTTGCGCCTGCATTTCTCAATCCGAATGGCATGGTACGATAGAAATAAGCCCCGTACGGGGTGATAAAAGCTGTCTTTATTTGATCATTTGGGTTCAGTGGTATCTGATGGAATCCTGAATACGCATCCACAAACGACAACAACTCACACCCAGCAGTAGAATCTATGACGTGATCGATCCGAGGCAGGGGAAATGGATCTTTTGGACACGCCTTATTGAGGTTCGTGTAATCAATACACATGCGCCATACCACTGCCACGTTCGGGTCATCTTTTTTCTTCTCGACCAAGACTGGATTTGACAACCAGTCTGAGTGCAGTACTTCCATGATGAATCAAGCAACTAAAAGTCTGGCAATCGCGGCAGCTATCACTTTCCTCCTATCTTCGGTGAAGCGGCGGAGGGGTTGCTTCACCGGCTTGGCATCTGGTCTTACATGAAGAGAGTGCTCAACCAGCTCCCTCGGAACTCCTTGCAGATCTTGAGTGGACCATGCAAAGATATCCCGATTCTCACGGAGGAAGCTGGTGAGCTCACTTTCCTATTTGTCTGTAAGGCCAGCCCCGATGGTAACTGTACGCTCTGGGAAAGTCTCATCCACTTGTACCTTCTTGGTTTCTTTGGTAGCCTGAAATTACACACTGCCATGCAGGTTGGTGAGTGCCGACATGGACATTTGCGCTGCTTTGGCCAATGCTGCCACTTCCAACATCTGACTTTTTTCTTGTTCTATGACGAGTGACTCGGCCAGTGAAGATCCGGCTGAGGCACAAGCAGTAGATCTTTTGTAGTCCCCTTCAACTGTAATCACCCCACATGGGCCTGGCAGCTTCATCTTTAAGTAATCCATGTGGGTAGTAGCCATGAATCTTGCAATAGCCGGCCTGCCGAGTAAGGCGTGATATGAGCTGACCAAAACCACTACCTCGAACTCTATGGCCTCAGTGCGATAGTTCTCTCTATTGCCGAATAAGACGTCAACCTAGATCTTGCCAATTGGCTCACAGGAAAATCCCGGCACAATACCGTGGAAAGTGGTCTTAGTCGGCTCCAGCATGTTCATGGTAATGCCTAACTTGAACATTGTATCCTTGTACATGATGTTGATGCTACTGCCAACGTCAATCAGCACTTTTGAAAATTTGACATTGATATCTGGGCCCATGAATGTTGGATCCAAAACTAGAGCATATCCTCCTGGGGTTGGCATGATCTTGGGGTGATCTTTTATACTCTAAGTTATCTCTTGCTCAGACCAATGCATGTACTTGGGGATTGCAGGCATCATGGCATTCACCTCCATCATTCATCGCTGCTGGCTCTTCTTATCATTTGGCTCTATGACGAAAACAACATAGCTCTGGTGATGTTCTATGTACTCATTTCTAGTTCCATGACCGACATGAGCATCGTCACCTCTCGGATTGTGCACCTGGTGCACAGCTTCTCTTCTTTCTTGATTCTGATACCTCAGCTTCCTGTTTTCATATCTGTTGTCTACTCCCACTAACTGAGCATTTCCTCCAGTAAGTGGTGGAGGAGGAGGTGGTGGAAGGTGCTTATTCAACGAGTCCACTCTATCTCCTTTCTGAAACCAAGTGCATTGCCTTCTTGTGTGATTGGCTGGTTTACTCGGACTAGGTGAAACTTACATGGCTGATCCAGCATCATTTCATAGTTGTATTTCTATCGGTGCTGATACTGCTTCCTCTGATCGTATGGCCTTTTGCCGTCATTCTTTGGCACCCATTGTTGTTGTCCACTTGTCCTTTGATGCTGACTGCTTCCAGCATCTGGATGATCTTGACTCACGGCCGCAACCTGAGTCGAACCATACATGTAATCTGGTCTTTCGTCTCTTCTCTTATTTCTCTATTCGTATCTTTCCTAACGCCTTTGTTACCCGGTAGCATCATAGATCTGAGTCTCAGTCATCCCGTCTGCCGACATGAGCAGCCGTTGAGTCGGATCTCCTAATGCATACGAATCAGCGATTCTTATCGTCTCTGCCAGGCTTGCCGGCATATCTCTTTGTAACCTTTGCCACAACACACTTTCATGTCTACATCCTTGTGCAAACCATGTGATTTCCTGTGACTCAATTACCCCTTCACAAGAGTTACGCATCGTACACCACCTATTGAGGAATTCCCTGTCTGTTTCATTCGTTCTTTGCTTGCACATTGCCAGTTGTTGTGGATGATTCGGCCTCTTGTAAGTTCTTGTGAAATTGCTCACGAAAGCGTCGTGAAAATCGATCCAACTATTAATGCTTCCGGGTGGCAAATTGTTCAACCATACCCGAGCTGGTCCTTCCAGCATCTGCGGCACATAACGTACTGCCCATCTCAAGTTTCCCTGTGCGATCTTCACAGCAGTTCCATAATCTATGAGCCAGTCCTCTAGATTTGTGCTTCCATCATACGTTTTTGTCCCTCTGGCCAGCTGGAAATTCGGCACCGGTGGCTCCTTCATGATCCTTGGGCCAAAGCACGGTGGACCCTGCGGACCTTGCGACTCAATTATCTCTGCCATTTTTATTCGGTCAAGCTTCAACCTTGCATCATCCGGCTGAAGGTTCCTGCCTCCGAATCTTGCTCCCATTGCTTGATATGCATGATCCGGCAGTTCATATCCGTCATTTACCATAGCCGAGTAACCATCATTATACTTATTAGCGTTCGGGTCAGCAGGCTGTTGAACTGCTTTTCCTGCGCTTTGCTATCTTCTTTATGGCTGAGCTGGTGCGCCATTCGGAGCTGGATTTCCTCCTCCTACCGAGTGAGTACCACGCCTAGCATGAGGCGCAAAATTTTGCCCTCCGTTGTCATTTCTTTGCCCTGCTTTTTCCTGATTTTCATTTCCTTGGGCATTATTTCTTTTTTCCCCGTGCGCATGTATCGGGTTTCCTTGAACCACTGCCGGATCATAGGCGACCATTTGCTTGTTTCTTCTAGAATCCACACTTTTTTTCTTTTCTTGGCCTAGGCGCCGCTCCGGGTGAGGATGCCGTGTGCCCAACTGATCTCGCCGGGACAGGAGTCGCCGAGTGAACCAGTTGTGACCTCCCTGCTATACCCGGATTTGCTCTGTAATACGCCTCATTCAGCATGCTAGCTGCTTTTAACAGTCCATTGACTCGTTCTTGTTGCCTTTTCTTCGCTTCCCCCTCCAAGTGGGGCAATTCTGCCATTGATGCCTCTGCTGCTGGTAGATTAGCTGCTGATGTGTTATATGTTGGCCGAATCGCTGTCACGTTGTTGTTCTCCGGAGTTATCTTCGACGTCGCATCTGCCAGCTCTTCGTTGAGGTTCCTTCCTCTCAATCTCGTTGCATCAAGCCGGGTCTTTGCGCCCTTGACTCGATTTGCCGAGTTAAGATCTCGAATGGTGATACACGTCCTGCTGTAATTGTGCTAGCTCCTTGGCTTTCTCCAGGACTTTTATCCTGGATTCCTGCAACTCGGCTTGCACGTGCGCCGGGTCTGATGCCTGTGCCACTGGCTCTGCCATCTTGTCTATCGCTTCCTGCAGCTCCTTAGCTCTCTTGCTCCTAGCTATGTTCTCTGGTTTTTCCAGCGGGGCCTTTGCTGTTCTTGCGGCCCTTGGCGTTTCCTCATGATTTCCTCCCTCTGCGTTCTCATTCACTACTGGAACTACTGGGGGATCTGCGGGGTTTAGGGCTATCATCATTAGCTCCATGGAGACGAGTTGGTGAGGTTTCCCAGCGACAGGAGCCGCTGGAGGATCCGGCGTTAGGAAGATGCGCTCAGGATATGCGCGCTCCACGCGCACCGCGACGTAGACCTGGTGCTCGCCGAACTTGATGAAGCTACCGCCCCTAGGGAACTGCTTGGTCCCGAAGCAGCCCGCGTTGTCGCTGACGAAGTTGAGCGTTCCAAACCTCTGGATGAGGCCAGAGTAGACGCGCTCGCCGGTCTTGGTGATGATGTTGCCTGTCCGGATGAAGACTCCATCAAGCACCTGCTTCTGCCCCATGGTCGGTGCCAATTGTCGTGGTGGTGGCACGGCAGATGCCATGGGTAGGCTTAAGTCGGGGGCCGAATGCGTGCTTGTGGTCACTAGGTAGGGTGTTCATGGTCGAGCCATGCACGAAGAACAAGAAGAACTCTCTAGACTTAGCAATTCGATTGATTCCCCAAAGATTACAAGTGCTCCTTGAGCTGTATATGCTAGAGCTCTCTGCCCTTGTTCACTAGACTGGTCCAACCTCCTTCTACTTCTGCTACGCCCTCCCTTATATAGGTAGTTCTAGCTAGCTAACACCCCTTTGGGTTCTAGGGTTTACTATTTGGATCTTGCTCCCTACGATTTGGGCTGGGTCATGGGCTTGCCCTAAGCCCGATGGCCCAGTCCATAAAGCTTGACAACTAACGGTCTTCTGATACGCTGCTTCCTATTCCTTTTGGCGTCACGATGTTACTTTGTACATCAGCGTATGCTTTTGGCGTCATCCGGCTCCTTTCGTGTCACCCGGCGTCGCCTTTCTCTTTTGACCATGCTTTACCATGGTCCCTCCTGAACCTTACTCGGAAAGGTGCCACACGTCCTTATTGACTCGGCCCTTCCTCGGTCGACTCGGCTCGTCGGTTCCTGCAAGGGTTACAATTTTGTCCTATGCGGGCCGACATAGTTTATACGTCGGCTGCACATGCTTATCTTACCCGGCCTGGTTCTTTCTTTACTCGGAGCCAACCCAGCTGCACTATGTTTCCCCTCTCGTGACCCTACCGGGGGTTATCCCCCCGACACAAGACGACTGCATTCGCTTCCCATAGCGACCCATTCCTCCACATCCTCGGTGTAGCGACTCGAACGGCAAAGTACCACGCTCGGGGACTGACACCAGCCCAAAGAAGAGTGGCTAGGGAAAAACGCCAAGTAAGAAAGCATGCCCAGGACTCGCCATGCGACTGGTCTTATGGATCAGGCAGAGCGACGCGCCTAACACAATACGCCTAGTCCTCACCTACCTCGGGCATCCGACTAGAACAACCAAGTACCACGCTCGGGGACTCGGCGACCCGACCCCGTTCGCTCTCGGGAAAACGGCCAAGTAAAGAGCACCCCTGGGAGTCGCCATGCGACTGGCTTCTCGAGCCATGGCGAGTCGACCCTAACTCACTAACGATTCACACAACATATAAAAACGAGGTTAACCCCATAAAAAGGGCGGACGAGCTCGAGGACTCGTACAACCAATACTCAAACCACAAAAGCAATGACAACATAACTCGCGCATTCCTTCATAGCAGCAAAATTTGTTCGCATACAGGGAGAATTACATGTTTATCTTACACTAACGCCGAATGGCAAAACACTCTATTCCGCAGGCTTCGAAGAGGAAGCGCCACCATCCTTGCGGTTGCAGATAAAGGGAACCCAGGGATTCGATGGGTACATCATGAGCTCACCCACCATCGCCGCACGAAACGGTTGCACCACCTTGAAGTAGTGGTGCGCTGGTTCGGGGTCATTGGGGGCGACGACTATTTCCTAATAGGGAATAAGGTCACCCATCGCCCAAACGCGGTCGGAGTACTTCGCGGCTCGCTCCTCCAGCCTCAACACCTCGGCAATCTCGATCGAGCTCGTCGACGAGGGGTACCCGCTCGTGACGTTGTCGAGGTCGAAATCGTCGGGAAAATGTGCGAACCCAAGGCTCAGCATAGTCGCCGCTCCACGAGGGAACGCCGACCGCGTCATGAACTCCATGACCGACGGGGCCTTCTCCAGATAGCGCCATACCTTGACGAGGTCGCTGGGGATCACCTCCGTGGGCGAGATCTCCTGAAGATACGCCCGGAGGCAGGTCGCTGACAGTGCGGCTGAATCGACCAGGGTGGTCACGCATTGCCATGCGTCGTATGACTACGCCTCTTCGGCGTTATCAGTGATCAGGCCTGCAACACATAAGAAAACAGTGAGCGAAGCACCAAAATCACAATGTGGTACGCGCGCTCGGAAAGTGGCTGAAGGAAAACTCACCAATCAGCGGGCGACAGAGGTCTGTGATGAAATTCTAAAGAGCCGAGAGGTCATTCTACAACCCGGCGACGAGTGCGTACGACACCTTCCGCTCCTCAGCAGCAGAAGTGACAGCCGCCTTGGCTCGTCCTTCCGCCGAGCTCGCTTCCGCCTTCGCCTCCTTGAGCTCACACTCCAGTTCGGTGATTCGCTTCTCTGCGACACTCAAGGAAGACTGAGCCGCCATTAACTCACCCGTCGGAACAAGGCCTTGGCAAGCCTCCTTCACTGCGGCTGCACTATTCTCTGCTTCCAAAACAAAATGGTCACAAACACAACAAGTTCGTGACAAGCGCCAAACAAGACAAACTCTCACCCGTAGTCGCTCGAAGCTCCTTGTTCGTATCCTGAACAGCGAGAAGCTCCTTCTCCACACGACACTTGGCAGCAAGCCGCTTGGCCGACTCACGCTGCAAGCCCTGTGCAACAATCACAGCGTCAGCAACCAAAAATTCCTATTTGCCCAGCCGCTGAAATTCAGCGACTAGGCACTCGGGGACTGAATGACAAAATTGCTAAGTGCCCAGTCGCTGAAATTCAGCGACTAGGCACTCGGGGACTGGATGGCAAAAAAACAGTAAGAATCCGACCACTGAAATTCAGTTGCCAGATCCTCGGGGACTGGACATACCTGGATGGCGGCACCTAGCATGCCGTGAAGCTCCATTGCATCCACCAACGAAAGCACGAGCGGAGTGTGCCCGCGACGCTGTTCGACCTCCATACCGGCGGCTCCAGAGAAGTGGCTTGATAGCATCGAGGCACTCACCGTGGCGGCCCTCGCTACAAAGCGAGGGAACGTTGCCACCGCGGCCCCCGCGCCACTCGAAGGCGGCCCGGCTGCCTCAATTCAAACCATGGGGCCTGCCTGCTGCAACCCCGCGTCCTCCGATGTCTTTAGAGCTACATCCACCGCAATCGGGGCTTCGCTCGGGGCAGCCGTTGGCCCATCCGAGATTGTGACGACTTCATCGCCTTTGGTTCTCTTGGTGCCTTCGGCGGGAGCCTCTGTCTCGTCGCCTTCCTCTTCTTCGAGGGATCAGCCGGCACCTCCGTGGTGACCGATGGAACCTTGGCGATCGAAGGGTGACCTATCTTCTTTACTCTAGTTCTGCAAGACGACTCTGTTAATAACAATCGACAATCGAAATACGAATCAAACAGACAGATGAAAGGCTGAGGAATACTCACTTGGCGACTGGGATAAATCGTAGGCTAGTGCGAATGCTAGCCGGCTTTTCTAGTTCTGGCCCCAGTTTCCGACTGAGGCCCTTCTCGAACATGCTCTGTGCCCAAGACACTGACGGTTTCTTCGAGGATGAGGCCGCGGCAGGAGGTTCAGTGGCAATTGCCGCGGGAGCTCCTCTCGGTGGCGAGGCCCCTGCGGCTGGAGGGGCCACCAACCCGGTGACTGTGGCGAACAGCGGCGGCATTGAAGCCGGTGGGCTCCCACCACCACCTCCACCGCCAGCCGGAGGCCCACTAGACAACAGGGAGCGGCGCATCCGCCGCGAGGAGGACGAGGATGGTTACCCATGACAAGTGGGTAACTACAACATCTTCCTTGCGGAGCCAGAGACAAAGTATGCCAAAAGGAGTCGCGAGGCGGAGGTGAACGCAATGTAGGGGTGTTACCTCGCCGAGAGGGCCCCTAACCTGGGTACGTCGCTGTGTCTGCAGTTCATCGTGCCCAACCCGTTGCGTGAGCCACCGATTGGATTGAGAGGTTAGGATTGCTTATCCACATACCAAGTATGATGATTCAGGGTTATCCCTGACCGATGTAGAGAATGTTGTGGTGAAAGTGTACCACCTCTACAGAGTGTCAAACTATTCTAATAGCCGCATCCGCGGTCATGGACAGTTGGATGGCCATACTGTTCAGTTGTCAGATGTTTTCAAAGTGACTTGTGACTTGAAGTATGACTTTGACTTGACTCCACAAGGATGTGGACATGAAACTAGTTTCCCTCTTGAGTAATCTAGACAACTAAAGTTAGGTATTTACTACTAAGTACTTGTGAAATAAAACTGGCTTATCGCAAATAAACCTAGAGCTTAGGATTGCTACTAGAATGGTCTTACTAATTTAGTGATAGTTTGCAAGTACTTAAAAGTAGTCATGGCTTTGCCCTGGCTATTCCCATGGCCAGACTATAAAGGAGAATACGAGGAGGATGGATAGAAGGACGCCTTTGATAACTAGGATCATCTCCCATCGTCAGCATTTCCTGTGATAATGAAGATGGAGCCTCTACTACGCTATTATTCCACTGTTTTGTTATGTAATCAGACTTGATCCTAAGATCAACTATTTGTAAGACTATTATGGTTTGTAATGGATGATGTATTGTGCTACCAATTCTGTTATGTCTCACAAAAATGGTAATCCTGGGATTGTGATGTACGAAAAATAGGCATCTAGGATTAAAAATCCTGGTGTTGACACTTATGACCCTACCGGCAGTTTTTGCTGTTTGCTTTAACGCACTTGGAAATTCAATTTTTATTTTGCATTTCTCATGCAGAATGGCCTATTTGGCCCAACCTCGATCTTTTCCGAGACTACCAAGGTGTTTTCAGGCCCTATCTTTGACTTAGCGAGATCTTTTTGACCTTCGCCGAGTCATATATGTCTTTGCCGAGTCACCTTGGACGTTTTATATTAACCTTAGTCATTGACAAGTTGTAATCATGATGGTTTGCCTCAAATTTTGTCTCAAATCCGGACAGCATAGTGATGGAAGCGTAGTTACTCCATTCCATGTGGCAGTCACATCGCTCAGCGCCTCGTGGCTTGCGCAGCGTGACGTGGTGTGGCCTGACTCGTGTATCACGCACACGTGGCACTTGCTGATGAGTTTACCCGGCCGTGTACAGGGCCACACCATGGCCACACGACACACAGGGATCCCACGCCTGGGGTTTTTACCCCCCTTAAGTAGGGGCATGGGGGAACTTAACCGTCCTGCCGCTTCAGTTTTCCCCCCATCCTTGTTCTTCCTCGCGCACCAGTCTACAACTGCCCTTTAGCTCTTCTTCTCGCTTGCAACACTGGCCAAGCGATTCCCTCTTCCTTCCTTTGGTTCCTCAACAGGTCCTTGTCAATCTAGGCCTCTTCTGACGGAGGAGGGGCCCGAGCCACTGGATTTTATGAATGCCCGCGACGGAGGCAAGGAGGTGGAAGAACACGAAACCGCCCGCGAGCGCGGCGCCTAGGAGGGCTCAGAGGTTAGTCTACGGGAGATCGAGTGGCTGTGCACTACCAGGTGCATCCTTCTTGATGTTGATTGCCGCCTTCCTCTTGGTGAGATTTCTCCCAAGCCCGAGCCCGATGAATGGGTAGTTTTTCTATCCCACTTCGAGCGTGGCTTTGCTCTTCCTATCAGCCATTTTTCAAGTCATTTTTGTCCACTTTTCACTTGCAAACTCATCATCTTCCTGCCAACTCCATTGGCTCCCTTTCTTGCTTCATTTATTCCTGCAAAGGCTATTTTAGTCTCTGGCCCACTATTCTTCTTTGGGCCAAGTACTTTAATTTTCAGATTCAGGTTGTTCCAGATCCCGGTGTTCGTTCCTCTGAGAAGAGGCCTAACCGGTTTGGTGCTGCTATCATCACACCTAGGAGGGACTCCATTTTTCCTCGCATCACCGGTATTGACTCTTGCAAGAAGTGGCATAGAAATTTTTTCTATGTCAAGAACAGTGGGCACCATGATTGTATTCGCCTTGAACCTTCAAAGTTGAGATTCCAAGCAAGGACCTCTAGAAGCTTGACCCGCAGGACAAGAACCCAGCGGTGAACGAGGCTTGTGGCGTCATTGAGAGGTTCCTTGATCCGAAGGAAGAATTCCACTTGACTGAGGAGGATCTCATGTCCACTTTCATCTCCCGTCGAGTAAGCTCCATCCAAGCCAGGTGTGATAAGGTCTGCTTTATGAGCGGCTCTCATGATCCCACTCGCCACTCTACTCTCGAGCTTCCCAATGATTCTGTGGCCTGTCGAGGTAGCTCCATCTTCAAGCTAAACTTGGCGGAAGACTAGACTTGGAGATGTCCCCACTTCAGCCGGGATAGACTCGTTCCATGTGTAAGCCTCCGAGTAACCGAACGCTGTCGACATATTTTACTCTGCATCTAGTCGTCATTTGTTTCTTGTATTGATTTCGTTCTCTTTGCATTTCGCAGAATCTTGTGCACCAGGTTAATGATAGCACCGTTCCTCCTGGCAGTTACTTTAGCGATCTATCTGACGATGATGAGGATGAGTTTGACTTGGAGTGCTTCATGCCAATTCCCTATGTTGCTACTGCTCCGATTCCAGCTAATAATCTCACCTGAAATGCTTTGCGGGATTGGTCGGACAATGATGATTGTGAGATTCTGGAGGTACTTAATCTTTGCTTTAACCTCTTGGATTATCCCGTTGAATCTTGCATTTACTGATGCGGCTAGTCAGGTACATGAGGATCCTCCCCTCGCTGCTGGTGGTTGTGGCAAAATCCCTGTTGCCAAATTGGGTAAGCGCCACGGGGCCTCCTCGAGTGGCCAACTTTCCAAGAAACACCGGGTTGATGCTGCTGCGGCCCCGGAAGCCGGGACTTTGCAGCCCCGCAAGGCTCCACGCCATGTTGGTCGATGCATGCCACGCGACCCCATCGTTTCCGGGTAACTTTCGCTATTTGTTACCGTACTTTCTTGTTCTCTTGATTTCTTTCCCTATATGTTTGAGCTTTTGTTTTTAGTGTTGCTATGTATGCAAGTCAGTCTACCACTTGCATGGCATCCTCCACCCCCCAGTTAGTCTCCCCTTCCAGTGCTTCTCCAGAATCACAGATCCCTGTTCAGGTATCTGCTCCTACGGTTGAGGCTTCTAAGCCAAAGACTGAAGCTGACCCGGCAGTGCATTCTTCGGGGGAGACTCGTCCTTCTTCTCTAGTTACCTCTGATAATGTGAGTTTGGGACCCGGCACCAGCAACATCAGCGCCGCGTCCACCCATAACGTGTCTACTACAACAACTTCTCCTATTAGTGATCAACCAGACAAGTCTGCTTCTGCTTCCTAGCCAGTCACTGAGCCTGCTCATTTGGCTCCTCTGCCCCAGCAAACAAGTACAAAACCTGCTCCTCCAGCTCCAGCAACCAAGAGCCAAACCCGGCTTGCTTCGTATGGTCAGACCTGGACTACGCCTGTCAAGACGATGGGTGCCAAGCAGCAGACTTTGGTTTTTTCCCTAGGCTTAGCTCCGCAGATCAAGCCAACCCCATCAACAAAGAAACCTGCCTTGGCAGGTCAGTTGGGAAAATCTGCCTCTGGTGCTGGACCCGGTGATGCCCCTGGAGCTAGTGCGTTACATGTCAACCCCACTACATCGCGTGCCGCTATAGGAGCTGCCTTGAAGAAAGGCCAAGTTCTTACTCGAATGCTCAATGAGCACATCCTTGGCTCTGCTGAACCATTCTCCTTGGAGTGGAACTCTACGGGCGATCAAGAGGTTAACTCAGGAGCCCCTTCGGGTTCGGGTCAGCAGTTTAGCTGGGCCCTAAGACTGTGTCCGAGATGACCCACCCAGGCCATCACACTTATGATGCACATCGACCGGGTGAACGAGGTATGCCCCTGTTTCACTCTTTCGTGTTCCGAGTATTTTTATATTCACATATTCCCTAGCCCCCAAGGTTACTGCCGAGTTAGGGACTTATTCGGCTGTAAGCTCCTAGTTAATACATGTTTTTCATTCTTCTTGCCAAGACCTTGTGTTGAAAATCTGATCCCTATCCCTCGAGGTTACTATTGAGTAACATGGTTACTCGGCTGTAAGCTTAGAATCAAAATGCATCTATTTTTATTTTCTATCGGGATGGAATATCTTGATTCACTAATTACTTTCTGTTTATCTCTCTTCTTGCATCTTGCACAATGAGCAGACCAAGATACACCAGACCCTAATATTGAAGTATCAGAAACCCGCTGCTGATCATCGCAACTTGAAGGCCGAGAGCCAAGGCCGAGGTATATCTTCTTACTCGGATTCCCTCTCGCTGGCCATTTTTGTGCTTTTGGATCTTAACTTACTTTTATTGATATTTTCCACAGCTACTGTCCAATCTACCATCGATGCGCTTCACAAGCAAATCTCTGACGCTGAAGGTAATACCCTTTTCCTTAGAAATTTTGCAGCTTCCTGGCCTTAGTGTTTCCTTGTTTGTTTATTGTATCTCGGATTAGCCGAGATAATTTTTCTCGCGGAACTACTCCAGGATATTGCTTTTGCACCGCGATTGATGGAACACACTCTTGAATAAGCAGGTCAGCACCAGATCAAGCTCCAAAGGGAGCAAGACGAGGTGACTCAGCTCAAATAGCAGATGGCGGATATGGAGAAGAATCACAAGTCTGAGGTTAAGGGTCTGCGCCAGGATCTCGCTGAGAAGGAGGTGTAGCTTTCTAGGAAAACTGAAAAAATGAATGAGCTTCTCAAGAAGGTCGAGTCGGCTTTAAACTCGGCTCACCAAGACCTGGATGCCCTTCAGGCGAAAGAAAAAGTTTGGTAGAGCAAGCTTGGCTCCCTCAACTCTTTCATCGGTAGTGAGTCCTTACTCTTTTCACTGTGTTCTTGTTCTTATTTCCATCTCTTTTGCTGTCCTTTGATGATTTCCTATTTTCTTGCAGAGAACTTCCCTGAGGCCAACATGTTTGCTCTGAGGGCCATGAAGAAGGTGTCATCCGATTCTGGTAACCCGGCAGCCGGCGAGGTTACTATTGACGAGCATTTGGCTGCCCTCTCATAGTGCATTTGGCTGCCCTCTTAAGTCGGTGATCCTTGTCTTTAGGATGCTTTGGCCAGATGAAGACGCTCCTGAGCTCATTGAGCCTCTGGCCGCCAAGCTTCTGCTGTGCTAAAGAACGGCTGGATGAGTGGAGTGAGTCGGCTACCGTGCTGCCGTAGAGAAGGCCTTGTCCTTCATGGTCTCCTGGTATGAAGACATCAATCTTGATGTTCTTCAGAACATAAGGGCCGAAGGCAAGTGGACTCATGACCCAGAGCTCATCAAAAGGCGCCAGGAGTGAGCCTATGCCATGGTCAAGTATGCTTTGGTCCATGATTGGTGTGACGGGCCAAGTTTCCTTGAGCTGTAGAGCCTGTTGAAGAGGGTGCCGCTGACAGGAAGCCAACGAGTCAGATGTGGTTGCCTCAGCCGACATTCATTATTCGGCTGAACCTGACAATGTGTCGAGCTCCAAACCTACTGATAAATTCCCTCCGAGTCCAGCTGCCTCTTAAGCTGGACAAAAAACACACAAATTTTATGAGATCCCCGGTATGCCAGGTGCATATGTAACAAATACTGCAGTTATTTTGGGTGTGTGCCTTTGTGAAGACAAAAACTTATATTGTGGCTAAGATGCGAATCCCTTAGGGGAAAGTCCCCGAGTTTCATTTGTCGTTTCCCTATCCCTTGACTTTGGCTCTTGTCTACCTTTTTTGCCGTACGAAATTAGAGTCTCAAAATCATAAGGATTAAGTTGGCGGGTATGAAACTAGCCAACTTGACCTAGAGTCATTCGACATATAGGCCGTGATTTCCGGCAATGGGTTATTTATAAATATATATAGGGTCAATTCACATTTTTTCCTTTGCTTATACGCTGTTCATGTTTACCCGTCCTTGGCCTTTTTCTCTTGCTTTCCATGAAACCGTGTTTTCATACAACAACAGAGTCGAAGAGGTGACCTTACACGAGTATACACAACTATTCCGAGATAAGTTTAGGCGACAATGGCAATTGACATAAAGATAGAATGCAATAAGTATGAGGGGGAGTCCCCGAGTCAGTTTTTCGAGACATACCATTTTTATTGTTAGCACATAGACGGCATATGAATCCGACATATGAGAGTTTGAGATTTACATACATTTCTTTCCTTAGGTATAGAAAGGACGAAGCAATGCCACATTCCATGGACTTTTTGTTTCATCACCTGACATGTCCGCCTTGTTCTTTTGTGCCTCGTGGGCGTCTATCAGATAATATGAATCATTGTGCAATGCTTTGCTTACAATGAATGGTCCTTCCCATGGGGATGACAACTTATGCATCCCAGATGTGCGTTGCACTAGTATGAGCACCAAATCCCATTCTCGGAATACACGAGGTTGGACTTTCCAGCTGTGATAGCGTTGGAGATTTTGTTGGTATATGGCGGATCTAGACAATGCCAGTTCTCGACCTTCTTCGAGTAAATCCACTCCATCTTCTCGAGCTTCTTTTACCTCGGCTTTCGAGTATTGCCTTACTCTTGGCGAGTCATGCTCTATGTCGGCAAGCAAAACTGCTTCTGCCCCATAGACAAGGAAGAACGACGTGTAGCCAGTTGATCGATTCGGAGTTGTTCTCAAGCTCCACAATACTGAGGGTAATTCCTCTATCTAGCAGCTAGGTGTTCTCTGAAGTGGTTCCATTAGCTAAGGTTTTATCCCGGATAGAACTAGCCCATTAGCTCGTTCAACTTTCCCATTTTTATTCTGGCTGAGCGACCGACGCTACGTCGAGTCTTATTCGGTTATCCCGTCAAAATTGAGAAAGGCTCCTTCAGAAAACTTTGTGCCATTATCCGTAATTACGCTATGCGGGTAGGCATATCTTAGGATTATATCCCTCGAGAATGTGACAGTTATTTTTCCATCAAGCCTTTTGATGGGCTTCACTTCTATCCATTTCGTGAACTTTTCAATCATCACTAGGATGTGTGTCATGCTGACACGCGCAGCTTTGAATGGTCCTACCATATCCAGGAACCATACCACAAATGGCCAAGTGATTGGTATAGTCTTTAGCTCTGATGCCTACAAATGTGTTTTTGCTGCGTATCGTTGACACCCATTGCATTTTCTTACTAAGTCATGTGCCTCCACCAGTTCGCTTGGCCAATAGAATCCATGACGGAATGCCTTGGCTACCAATGCTCTTGCCGAGGCATGATGCCCACATTATCCTTTGTGAATATCCAACAGTATCTCTTGGCCCTGCTCTGAGCTGATGCAATGTTGTAGCACACTTGTCACACTCCTCTTGTATAACTCCTTCTTGATTATGGTATATGCTTTTGCCCTTCTTTTTGTTTGTCTTGCTAATATCTCATCATTAGGCAAAGTTCCATCTTTTAGGTAGTTGAATATTGGCTGTGCCTAAATTGTATGACTTGTGCGGAGTCTGTCTTTTCATCAACTTCCATTGCCTCAGCCGACATAGTTTCTGCCAACATAACCTGAGGAGTCCCCGAGTGTAATTCGGCAGTCCCCGGATTCTATGGAGCAGTCCCCAGGTTACTCGAATATTCCCCTGTGTCAATGTCAATTGGCACAGCATCCGACTCCTGGCATTCCGCGATGAAGATTGACTCGGAATCGGGTGATGGCTTGATTGATGGCTTTCTAAGATTTTCCAGTGCTACTCCTAGAGGGATTGCTTGCCGAGATGAGCCTAACTTAGATAACACATCATATGCCTCATTTTTTGCTCTGGGTATGTGATGAAACTCACATCTATCAAAGTATCCCAAAATTTGCTGCACATGGAAACGATACAGTGCCATATTTGCGTCTAGTGTGACCCAGTGCCCAGATACTTGCTAGATAACTAAGTCTGAGTCACCAAAGCACATGATCCTTTTGATGCCAATCTCTCTAGCCACTTTTATCCCATAAACAAGTGCTTCGTACTCGACAACATTGTTGGATGCAGCAGAGTGAATCTGCAACACATACTTGAGCTGATCCTTCTTAGGTAAGGTAAGAACTATGCCAGCACCCAGACCCATATTTGTCTTGGATCTGTCAAAGTGCATCTTCCAGTAGTTCGGGTATGGCAATGGTGGTTCATATTGCATTTCCATGCAATCCATGAAAAAGTCTGCCACAGCTTGAGATTTAATGGCATCTCGTCTATCGTATTGTGGAGTATATGGTGCTAGCTCTATGGCCTATTTTCCACTCTTCCGCTGGCATCTTTAATGCCCAAGATATCCGAGATGGGTGCCTCGCCCATTACCTGGATTGGGTTTTCTTGAAAATAATGCTTCAGCTTTTTTCTGCCATATATACCCCATATGTCATTGTCACATCCCAAAATTTTCCAAATTTTGAATGAGAAAGTGACAAACAAGTTTTCAAAAAAAATTCAAATACATGTCATGCATCATCATCATTAAGAACTTGCATTTTAAACCAATGGAAAAGGAACATACCCAAAACCTAAATCCTAATAAGAAAATCATCACATCAATTTCAATTCATATCTATGGCTACGTTCCATATAGTTATTTTTGAGAAAAATCATTCCTAAGTGATATAATGGTAAGTAACAATATTAAAAGAACAATAGGAATTGATTTCACCTTATTTGGGTCCCTAGATACGAAAAATTAACCATATAAGATAAAAAGGAATAATAAAATATCCCCAAAGTCAATTTACAATCGTAGAAAAATCCTTGTTTAAATGGGACCAAAATATTCTAAAATGATACATAATAGTAATGAACAATTAAATGAAACCATATGAATTTGTTTTAACCTATATCAATAGATATGATTTATATAAGACAAGAATAAAAAGAAATAAGACATATTACAAAGTCAATTTAAGCCATGGACGAAATCCATAATTGAACAAAATGGTACTATACTTAAATGATATTTAATTATAAATAATTATTTTATAAAATTTTACAAACTTGTTTGACCATTTTTGGAGCTCTAAATTAAAAGATATGAAATAAACAAGAATTAAGAACATATACTTTATAGACCTACGTGCCATGCTCAATTTTTAAATGAATTATACTTTATAGAAAAAATATTACAAATACTCTAATTAGACTAAATAACCAGCTTATATTTTATATAAATTTGTCTAAAAATGTTTGATACAAATTTGAATCAATTTGAATAGACAAAATAAAGACTACAAAAGAAATCAGAAAACAAAAAGAAAAAACAAAGGAATTGGAAAAAAAGAAACCGACAGACCTAGGCTGACCCAACCTGGCCCATCAAGGCGTCGATCGATCTTCTTCCTCACTCACGTACAGAACCTGAACGTCGCAGCCATAGCTACCCTAACTCTCCCCTCTCCCTAGACCATTCAAGACCACGAAACGGCTATACTTAAACACGAAACTGATTACAAATTCAGTGGGTATCCGTTCAGGGTATTAATTTTCCGTTTTATTGTGTTAATTGCCCAAGCCAAAACAATGATCTGAACATCACCCATCGGCATACGTCTCCCGATCTCCCACTTTAGAGCATATCAAGACGAATCGAGAGATCCAGCACGTACCTCTAGTCCTCATCCTTTACTTTCTTTCCTAAACTTTCTCGAGAGGAGATCCGTAGAACACACACGAACCATGCCAAGATTAGCCTAAAAACGAAGTTCATCATCAGATCTTGTCGTCCTCGGTGAGTCCCTCGTCGATTCTTTCTATCATAAGACTAGTCATGATGTTGCCTACCTTTAGGACATGATGGTTTACCTTCTTATTGTAGTTGGTCGTGCTGCCGACATCACACGTTGCTCCAGCGAGGGATTTCTGCCTCTCTTGGTTGCTACCGACGATGCCATGGTGTCCATCGTATTCGCCTCGTCATTCTCTACGTCGTCCATGCCTTCATCGACTCCAGTGACTTTTGTAGCAACAGGAACGTCAACGCCAAGCCCGTGCCCGCTATTCCGGCGATCTCTTCGGCGAGCTATTCCGGTGAGCTTTTCTAATCCGTCTGATTTTCATCTAATGGTCAAAATCAGATCACTTAAACGAAGGGGTACAGGACAATAGAAATATGCCACTTGTCTTATAGAGTTCTATTTTCAGATATTTAGACATAAGAACATAGAAACTTGCAAAATCATATATTTATTTATGTTTATCAAAATTTAGCAAATAATATGTCTATCGATTCACAAAAACGAGTAAAACACAGTGGAGCCATAATTTAGTATTTTTGACTCGGTTAAAATCACGTATTATACAGAACCATTTGTGGAGTATTTTGAGTATAAAAATTCTTGTGTAAATTATTTTTGAGTGAATACTTTTACAAATAGTTGTATATTGAACCCTATGACCAGAAACATCAAAATAAGAAATTACACATATAATTTTACTGCAGTACCATTAGTCCTATGAATATAGCCTTTTTCTAGTAATAGAAAACGCTACTAAATAATCTTTTTGCACAAAATGTTGGATTAGGCATCAAACCTATATAAAACGGTCAGTAGTATATTTTTAGTGGTCAGAACCTTGCTATAAAAATTTCTCAAATAAAATCATCTTGTTGCATGCATTTCATTGTATTCTTGTGATTGTTTTGTGATGCTAGTTTTGAGTGTGTGCCTTTTGCTTGATTGTATTGTTCTAGACTTTGAGGAGTGTGATATTGCAAGATCAAGGAGAGTACCTAAATATTCTACTATAAAGGCAAGTGATACTTTGGTCATCAAAAGTCCTATATTTTCTATATTGCATTAGTGATGTTTTTTGTAGTGTGCATGATAGGACTATTATGTATATTACTATGAGATGATATTCCTATAGTATCTACCTTGGTAGTATTTACTAAAGATAGGAGACATCGTCAGATTAGAATGCTTAGTCTAGCTATATAGATTCGTGGGTGGAAATCATGATATGATGTCTTAATTAAATATAAGTATTTTTGGACTAATGAAAACAACTGATGTTAATGAAGCACCTGGGTGGAAATGGGACTTGTATGGATTATGTTGATTCGTTACTTAGGGACCATGTCTATGGTTTACCCTGGTGTATCACACTTGTGGATGGCCACCCGGGAACAAAGAGATTGGAGACGTTCTTGTCGCAAAGCTTCCAGTGCATCCACATGGCATATGGGCTCTGCCTTGACCGATTAAGTTGCGAGAACTCAGCCATAAGGACAAAGGGTGGTAGTGATGATAGGATGGAACGCGTCTGTGGTGGTCTGAGGGATTGCTTCTAAAAAGTCTTGTCTCGATGCATGTCGCGTCTTGTGGGGAAAGTGCACCACCTCTCGAGAGGGTAAAAACTAAATACTTAGATGTGTCCCTGGTTATGGACAACTTTTGAGAATCAAGACAATGAAGCAGAATCAAGAATCTCATCATTCTAATTTCTCTAAGTTAAAACTTGTTGGGTGAACAAGGGAAGCACCTGGAGGGTATCCACAGTGCCAAGTTTGATGAAGTGTTGATGAAAAAGTGAAAAACTATTATACAAAGGATAGGGAAAACATTATGCAAAGGCCAGCCAAAACTCCACTCAGCCATATATTCATGTAGATGTTAGGTTTTCTATATCAATATGGTATCACTTGCCAAAACAATTCAAATGTATTTACCCTTGTGGTTGTAACTTATCATGTTGCAGGATTACTTGATGATAGTGAAGTTTGATGAGTAGGGATTACGAGTCTACAACCAACATGTTTGCCTGTGGCACATGAAGATGAAGGACTCCATGCTTTATTGTTATATTTGTTGCTTTGTAATAAGATATCCATATGAGCTATCTAAGTTGTAACGAACTATTTTTATTCCTGGAAATGCGATGTAATATGACCTTTGTTTCTTGATATTACATCTTAACTGTGGGTGCTAGCTATTTGATCCAGGGACTAACACTATAAAAACAGGGATTCGAGCCTTATCGGGTTTGGTCCGCTATAGTCATTTTTTGGTAATGAGGGTAATTTTGTTTTGAGGTTGACTGGTCTCTGGACTGACTTTCCCTCCTCTTTGCACCTTACCACTATTACCACACTATCAACTCGATTATTCATGGAAATCGCTATTAGCTTGCTGTGTCCATGTGAATTTTTCTGATTTTTTCATCAGTTGATATAATGGTAAGGGTTTTTCGCCTAGACGACTCACAAACCTACTCAATGAGGCCAGGCATCCTATGAACTTCGGTACATCATTGAGGGTTTTCGGCAATTCCATTCTTTTGATGGCCCTGATCTTTGTCAGGTTAGCCTCTATTCCTTGGCTGGATACAAGGAATCCGAGTAGTTTTCCAGCCGGGACACCAAAGGTGCATTTTTTCGGGTTAAGTTTCATCAGGAATATTCTTAAGTTTCCGAATGTTTGACGCAAGTTCTCGATTAGAGTATGAATTTGTTTGGTTTTTATTACCACATCATCAACGTATACTTGAGCGTTCTTGTCAAGCTGGTCTTGTAAGCATTTTTTGCATGCACCTTTGATATGTTGCACCTGCGTTTCTCAATCCAAACGGCATAGTACGATAGCAATAAGCCCCATACATGGTGATAAAAGCTATCTTTATTTGATCACTCGGATTCAGTGGTATCTTGTGGAAACCAGAATACACATCTACGAATGACAATAACTCACACCCGGCAGTAGAATCAATGACTTTATCGATCTATGGCAATGGAAATGTATCTTTTGGGCATGCCTTATTGAGGTTCATGTAGTCAATACACATGCTCCATACCACTACCACGTTCGGGTCGTCCTTCTTTTTCTCGACCAAGACTGGATTTGACAAGCAATCTGGATGTAGTACTTCCATGATAAACTCGGAAGCTAAAAGCCTGGCTATCTCGGCAGCTATCACTTTCCTCCTGTCTTTGGCGAAGCGGGGAGGGGTTGCTTCACTGGCTTAGCATATGGCCTTACATGCAGAGAGTTCTCAGCCAACTCCCTCGGAACACCTTGCAAATCCTGTGTGGACCATGCAAAATATCCCAATTCTCACAGAGGAATTTAGTGAGCTCACTTTCCTATTTTTCAGATAACCCGTCGTCAATACTCACTGTTCGCTCCGGGAAATCCTCATCATTCTTTATCTTTTTTTATCCTTAGTAGCTTGGAAGGATACACTACCATGCGGGTTAGTAAGTGCCGACATAGACATCTGTGTTGCCTTAGCCAATGTTGCAACCTCCATCATTTGCTGCTTTTCCTGTGCTATGACCAAAGACTCGGCCAGCAAAAAGCCGGCGGAGGAGCATGTAATAGATCATTTGTAGTCACCCTCAACTGTAATAACTCCACACCGACCCGGCAGTTTCATCTTTAGATAAGCAATGTGAGGAGTGGCCATGAACTTTGCCATAGTGGGTCTGCCGAGTAACGCATGATATTAGATGACAAGGTATACCACCTCGAACTCTATGGCCTCAGTATGGAAATTCTTCCTGTTGTCGAATAAGACGTCGACCCAGATCTCCCCAATTGGCTCACATGACAATCCTGGCACAATGACATGGAAAGTTCTCATAGTCGTCTCTAGCATGATCATAGTGATGCCCAGCTTGAGCATTGTATCCTTGTACATGATATTGATGCTACTGCCATCATCTATCGACACCTTGGAGAACTTCACATTGATATCCAGGCCCATAAAGTTTGGATCCAGCACTAGAGTGTATTCTCCTGGAGTTGGCATGATCTTGGGGTGATCTTTTATGCTCCACATTATTTTCTGTTCAGACCAATGCATGTATTTTGGTATCGCCGGCATTGTGGCATTAACTTCCATCATCCATCTCTGCTGACTTTTCTTGTCATTCGGCTCTGTGACAAACACAACATAACTCCGGTGATGCTCTCTGTAGAAGTTTCTGGTACCATCGCCGACATGAGCGCCATCGTTCCTTGGATCATGCACTTGGTGCACATCTTCTCTTCTTTCTTGATTGCGGTATCTCGACTATTGGTTTTCATACATCTTCTCAGCACCAATAATATGAGCATTTCCCCCTATAAGTGTCAGTGGGGGAGGTGGTGGTAGCTGCTGAATTGGTGAATCTACTCTGTCACCCTTCTGGAACCAAGTACATTGTCGAGTTGTGTGGTTTGCCATATTACTTGGACTCGCCGTGTGAAATCTGCATGGTTGGTCCAACATCATCTCGTAAGTGTACTTTTGTATTTCCTGATAAGGCTTCCTCTGTTCGTATGGCTTTTTGCCGTCATTATTTGGTACCCATTGTTGTTGCCCATTTGTCCTTTGACACTAGATGCTTCCAGCATCATTATGATCTTGACTTACAGCTTCAACTTGAGTCAAACCATACCTGTAATCCTTCCTCTCATCTCGTCTTTTGCTCTTGTACTCACTTCTCTCTTGGCGCCTTTGTGACCCGGCTGCGTTGTAGATCTGAATCTTTGTGACCCCGTCTGCCGACATGACAAGAGGGTGAGTCGGATCTCCTAGTGCATATGAGTCGGCGATTCTTATCATTTCGGTTAAGCTAGCCGTCATATCCCTTTGCAATCTTTGCCATAGCAAACTTCCGTTCCGACACCTTTGTTCAAACCACGCAATGGAATGAGACTCAATTACTCCAGTGAGAAATTCCCTGTCTGTTTCATTTGGCCTCTGTTTGCACATAGACAGTTTCTATGAGCGATTCGGCCTCTTGTAGGTGCTTTTGAAATTACTCACGAAGGCTTATTGGAAATCAATCCAGCAGTTGATTCTTCCGGGTGGCAAGTTATTCAGCCATACCCTTGTTGGTCCTTCTAGCATCTGTGGCACGTACCGCACTGCCCATCTCAGATTACCCTGCGCAATTTTTACCGCAGTTCCATAATTGATAAGCCAATCCTTTGGTTTGGTGCTTCCATCATATGTCTTTGTTCCTCTTGCTAGCTGAAATTTTGGCACTGGTGGCTCTCTCATGATACTTGGGCCAGAGCATGGTGGACCCTGCAGTCCCTGTGACTCAATAAGCTCTGCCATTTTTATTTGGTCAATCTTTAGTCTTGCATCAGCTGGTTGGAGGTTTCTGCCTCCCAGCATTGATCCCATTACTTGGTACACATGATCCGGCATTTCGTACCCATCATTCACCATATCCGACTAACCATCATTGTACCTATTAGCATTTGTATCTGCGGGTTGCTACACCGCTCGTCCTGCACTTTGCTGCCTTCTTTCGGGTTGGACTGGTGGTGAATTCGGAGGTGGGTTTCCGCCTCCTGCCGAGTGAGTTCCTCACCTAGGCTGTGAAGCGAAGTTTTGGCCTCCATTATCATTTCTTTGTCTAACTTGCTTTTCCCGGCCCATAGTTTCTTGGTTTTCGTTTCCTTGGCCAGCATTTCTCCTTGTGCCTTGGGCACGACCTGGGTTCCCTTGAGCCTCTATTGGATCATAGGCAACCATCTGTTTGTTTTTCCTGAGTCCGCACTTTTATATTTTATCTGTCTCAGTGCATCCCCTGGCGAGCAGGCTGTATGCCCCGCAGATCTGGATGGAATTGGGGTTGCCAAGTGAACGAGTTGTGACCTTCCAAATATTACCCGGATTTGCCCTGTAGTACGCCTCATTCAGCTTTCCTGCTGCTCTCACCAACTCGTTTACTCGTTCCTGCTGCTTTTTCTTTGCCTCACCCGTCAAGTGGGGTAATTTTGCCATCGCTGCTTCTACAGCTCTTAGGTTCACTGCTACCGTATTATATGTCGGCCATGTAGCTATTTCATTGCTGCACTCTGGGGTTACTTTGGATGTAGCATCCGCCAGCTCCTCATTGAGGTTCCTTCGTCTTATCCTCGTCGACTCTAGTTGGGTCTTTGCGCCCTTGACTCGGTGCGTCGAGTTATACTCTCGGATTGTGATATCCATATCCTGTTGTAACTTGGCTAGTTCTTTTGCTTTTTCCACCACCTTCTTCCTAGTTTACTCTAACTCGGGTTGCTTATGCACCGGGTCGGCTGCTGGTGCTACTGGCTCTGGTAATTTTTCTATCGCTTCCTATAACTCCTTGGATCTTTTACTCTTTGCTATGTTCTCTGGCTTCTCCAGCGGAACCTTCGCAGTTCTTGCTGCCCTTGGTGTGGGATCTGGGTCCTCTTCCTCGGCATTCTCATTCACCACTATAGTGTGCAGTGTTTTGGGCCTAACTTGTTCCCTCTATGGACACCACTAGCCTTATTAGATCATCTAACGACCCTAACTAATCCCTAGCACCACTATAAGCTTGTCAATGTCATCAATGGTGAACAACCGAGCCTCACCATGTCACCCCAGTGTGGATAGCAGGCTAGAGGAAGAACTAGCCGTGCCAACCTTGTCTGGGAGGTAGCCCATGCCTCACCACCCCCTCTCGACCAGCCCTACCTCGCGGACAGCAGCCATGACCGCCAGGAACGTCGTGCCCGTGCCGCTGTCGACCGTGCCGACTCGCGCCGTAGAGCACGCGCCGTTCCCATTCAACCAGACCACCTCGAGCCCTCGCCGTCTGCCAACATGCTCCCCACCGTCCTAGGAGACTGCCAGACATGCCCATTTCACCGCCCATACCCCGTAGCCACCGCTCGCCGTCAAAGACGCCGCCTCTACCGCTCAGAACGTCAAGCGTTCCAGACCGTTTGCACCGCCCCTACAGGCGCATTAAAGTCATAGAGCATCGCCAGGAGACCACCGATCGATCGCCACCCTCGGCCATGCCTCTAGCAGCCCGTAGCCATGTCGCCACCGTCGCCTGCCCATCCCGTTCGGTATCGTTGTCGAGACTATAAATAGAAGCCACCCCCGCTCAAAATCTTCACAGCATCTCATTCCCCTCTCCTCACTGATCGTTCCACCCTGTTCCCGGAGCAAGGCGAGCAGCGCATCGCCGGAATTTCACCGGAGCCCACCGCTGCTGGAGAAGAAGGGAGCCAGCGATTGGAGCCGCCCCAGGAGAAGCTGCCGGTACCAGGAGGTTCACCGTCATTGACTTCGTCATTCGCCCGCATCGCCGACCCTCGCCTGAGCCCCGGTGAGCCTCCCACGACCCCCACCTGCCGCGTTAGGGTTCTGTCTCGCCGGCACTGCCCGACGTGGACGATGAACCAGAGCCGTTGGATTAGAACTAGATCTAACGCATCACGTTGCCCCGTACCTCTTCGCACACCCTGCCTCACTGACGCGTGGGGACAGCCACTTAACCAGCCCGCGTAAGCGCTGTGCTTAGCAGGCCGGCCCGTTAACCTTTCCCGTGCAGCCCACTCATTTGAATTTGGATTTTTCCATTTTCATTCAAACACAGTTCTGTACCTAGTTTCAAAAATCAACCCAGCTCGATTGAGTGAACCAAATTGAATGAAACCAATTTTGTTAGAAAGGTCCAGAAGTGCTGAATCCAAGCCCGTTGGATTCAAATCATTTGGAGCTGTAGATCAACCTTGGTAAAAATAACAAGGCAGAAGATTTTCTGCATTCAAACATTTTTCAAATTTAAACCATAATAGCTTTTGAGTTGATTCCAACTCTCAAAAATCACATTTAACCATACCTTTCAGAATATATAAAAATATATGGGTTTACTTACAAAAATAATGTCCAAGTAATAAAAGAATGCCACATAGGCATTTCTAGTCACTTATTTTATTTGAAATAAAAAGGTTAAACCTTATTAAATTGTGACACCACTTTAAATCACATTCCCATGGACTAAAATATGTGGTGGTGACATGTGTCAACATGATCCCATGTTTGGTTTGGATAATTTTAAATCTTAAGTAGTTTTTCAATGAGTAGAAATTACTTTTCTAAAAATAAAATCTTTAAGTCAAGTTCTTGTAATGTAGTGATGATGCTAGATCATCTATAGAACCCCTTTGTGTGATGATTGAAAGTAGTTAAGTATTGTTTGGTGATTGTGTACCTCGTATTCATTTATAGACGCTAGTACCGACCAAGGATACGAGGAGGAAGGAGGATACTACGAAGAAGAAGCCAAGGATAACTTCAACCACTACTCTGCACAAGGCAAGCCTAATACTACTAGTTGAATGTGCAAGCTAACACTTGCAAGATATTATACTTTAGCAAGCCTTACCATGCCAACCATATGCCTTAAGCATATGTGGTTATACCCACTTGATACCCAATCCTAGTTTTACTTGCAAGCTTTCTACTTTATTTCTTTATCAAAGCTTTTACTTAGAGTTTACTGAAGTAACTTGTAGATTCTAGGAAGATACTTGAAGGTTGCATAAAGAGCATAAAATTTGGCCTAAGCTAGAAAACCTTGATATCGTCCTATGGCATGAGCTGGTACTTAGTTGAAACTCCACTTGTTTATCACCCCTCATTAGTACTCACCCCCATTTGTAGATGCTAGTGCTAAGCATAAAACTTTATCAACTTTAGATGGGAGTACTTGGTGAAAATGGTTATGAAAACCTTATAATGATGGATCATTCTACTGAGATATTTTGACATTTGTTTCCAAACACCAGATGATTTTGGTGATGAAAATGTTGAGGCATGAGCCTTAGCTCTTTATAAAACTGATGGTTGTCTGGATGCGATACCATTCCAATTTTACCGTACAACCACAATATCCGAAGATTGGGTAGGGCTTGACTGGAAACTTATATACCTTAGTATTGGTTTCCTCACGGCCAAGGTCTGAGCTGAGGCTACCTTGTGAAGATTGTCTACCTGTGCCGTACCCAAGATGACAGTTGGTCATGGTTGGGAGGCCAAACTCACAGGAGAGGTTCTTATATTAGGGCGTGTAAATGAAAGGTTAGGATTTATTATCCGCATACTGAGTATGGTGAAATCAGGATTTGTTCCTGACGGATGTGTCGAATGTTGTGGTGAAAGTGTACAATCTCTACAGAGTGTCAAACTATTCGAATAGCCGCGTCCGCGGTTATGGACAGCTGGAGTGGCCATACTGTTCCCCCGTCAGACCTTTTAAAATGACTTGTGAAATGAATTGCAACTTTGACTTGACCACAACAGAGTTGTGACCTGGATTACAAGATCCCACTTAGGAGTTATAAAACTGTGACTAGCTTCGGAACTTTTTAAAGATAAATGTGGCTTTTTGCAAAACAACCCTAGAGCCTAGTGTCCTATTATCCAAAAACCCCTTACTTGTTAGTATTAGTTTGCGAGTACTTAAAGAGTACTCATGGCTTTGTCCCTGGCTATTCCCATGGCCAGACTATGAAGAGGAGTACCTGGAAGATGGACCCCAGGAAGGTTACGACAACTAGGATCATCTCCCATCGTCAGCATTGCCTGTGACCCCGAAGATGGAGCTTCGCCTACGCTACCGTTATTACTACGTATTCCGCTGCTTGATGTTGTATTAAGAACTGGATCATGTGATCCTTATTTGTGTAAGAACTTATGTATCATTGTAATGGATGAAGTACTATGGTATCCAATTCTGTTATGTCTCGCAAAAATGGTAATCCTGGGATTGCGATGTATGGCATAACAGGCATCTAGGATTGAAAAATCCGGGTGTTGACATAAACTAATGAAGCTGCACAAATATCATAATTTGGAGCAAGCTCTGCTATAGATTTATCCTCAATATCCTCGTGCTTGCTAACATGATTAAAGAATTCTTCAATATTATCTTTCCCAATTAGGGAAGAAAGGTTTTTCAGGGTGAACTTGGGGATCAACATGGCGAGCTAGAACGAGGTGGCAACTAGAGCAGGGACTAATTTTTTTGTGTTTTTGAATAAAAAAGCAAACCAAACTAGACTATTTTTTTGGGTTTTTTGAAAAGAGGCAAACAAAACCAAGCAAAAGAAACTAAGAAAACTAAAAGACAAAGTAAAGAGAAAGGAAGTGGAGGACTCCCCTTGTGAAGACATCCTTTGCCTCCCTGGCAACGACGCCAGAAAAAGCTTGATGCAGCGCTGAGTTGATGTAGGAGCGCTTCGTTGGGAACTGTCAACACCCGGATTTTTAATACCAGATGTCTGTTATGCCATACATCGCAATCCCAGGATTACCATTTTTGCGAGACAAAACAGAATTGGATACCACAGTACATCATCCATTACAAACCATACATAAGGTCTTACACAAATAAGGATCTCATGATCCAGTTCTTAATACAACTAAGGCAGCGGAAATACGTAATAATAAAGGTAGCGTAGACGAAGCTCCATTTCCGGGGTCACAGGCAATGCTGACGATGGGAGATGATCCTAGTTGTCGTAACCTTCCTGGGGTCCATCATCCTGGTACTCTTCTTCATAGTCTGGCCACGGGAATAGCCAGGGACAAATCCATGAATACTCTTTAAGTACTCGCAAACTAATACTAACAAGCGAAGGGGTTTTTGTAGTAGGGCACTAAGCTCTAGGGTTGTTTTGCAAAAATCTAGATTTAATTCTACTAAGTTCAGAAGAAAGAAAAAGCTAGTTGAATTTTATAACACCTAAGTGGGAACTTGTATCTCATGTCCCAACTCTGTTGTGGTCAAGTCAAATTCTCAATTCATTTCACAAGTCATTTTGAAAACATCTGACGGGGGAACAGTATGGCCACTCCAACTTTCCATAACCGCGAACGCGGCTATTCAAATAGTTTGACACTCTGCAGAGATTGTACACTTTCACCACAACATTCGATACATCCGTCAGGAACAAATCCTGAATTCACCATACTCATTATGCGGATAATCAATCCTAACCTTTCAATTACACGCCCTAGTATAAGCACCTCTCCTGTGAGTTTGGCCTCCCAACCATGACCAACTGTCATCTTGGGTACTACACAGGTGGACAATCTTCACAAGGTAGCCTCAGCTTAGACCTTGGCCGTGAGGGAACCCATACTAAAGTATATAAGTTTCCAGTCAAGCCCTACCCAATTTTCGGGTATTGTGGTTGTACGGTAAAATTGGAATGGTGTCGCATCAGACAACCATCAGTTTTATAAAGGGGGCTAAGGCTCCTGCCTCAACATTTTCATCATCAAAATCATCTGGTGTTCGGAAACACATGTCAAAACATCTCAGTAGAATGACTCATCATTCTAAGGTTTTCATAACCATTTTCCACCAAGTATTCCCATCTAAAGTTGATCAAGTTTTATTCTTAGCACTAGCATCTACAAGTGGGGGTGAGTACTAATGAGGGGTGGTAAACAAGTGTAGTTTAACTAGGTTCAATCTCATGCCTTGGGATGACATCAAGATTATCTAGCTTAGGCCAAATTTAATGCTCTTTATGCAACCTTCAATTATCTTCCTATAATCTACAAGTCACTTAAATAAACTCTAAGAAATAGCTTTGATAAAGAAATAAAGTAGAAAGCTTGCAAGTAAAACTAGGATTGGGTTATCAAGTGAGTATGATCACATATACTTAAGGCATATAGTTGGCATGGTATCAACCAAGTATTAGCTTGCATAGGTCAACTTGATTAGTAAGGCTTGCTAAAGTAGAGTATCTTGCAAGTGTTAGCTTGCCTTGTGCAGAGTAGTGGTTGAAGTTCTCCTCGGCTTCTTCTTCGTAGTATCCCCCTTCCTCCTGGTATCCTTGGTCGGTACTAGCGTCTATAAATACGAGGTACACAATCATCAAACAATACTTAAATACTTTCAATCATCACACAAAGGGGTACTATAGATGCTCTAGCATCATCACTAATATTACAAGATTAAAGCCTTGTCTTATTTCTTTTATTTTTAGAAAAGTAATTTCTACTCATTCAAAAAAAACTACTTAAGATTTAATATTCTCCAAACCAAACATGGGATCATGTTGACACATGTCATCACCACATATTTCAGTACATGGGAATGTGATTTAAAGTGGTGTCACAATTTAATAAGGTTTAACCTTTTTATTATAAATCATTAAAGTGGCTAGAAATGCCTATGTGGCATTCTTTTATTACTTGAACATTATTTCTGTAAGTAAACCCATATGTTTTGATATATTCTGAAAGGTATGATCAAATGTTATTTTTGAGAGTTGGAATCAACTCAAAAGCTATTATGGTTGAAATTTGAAAAATGTTTGAATGCAGAAAAGCTTCTGACTTTTTATTCTTACCAAGGTTGATCTATAGGTCCAAATGATTTGAATCCAACGGGCGTGGATTCAGAATTTCAATATCTTTCTAACAAAATCGGTTTCATGAAATTTGGTTCACTAAATCGAGCTGGGTTGATTTTTGAAACTAGGTATAGAATTGAGTTTGAATATAATTATAAAAAGCTAAATTCAAACGAGTGGGCTGCGTGGGAAGGGGTATTGGGCCAGCCCAGTGTCACTCCATAGTGCGGGGCGCAACTGACAGGGGGGTCTACTGGTCAGTGGCTCTTTAAACGCGAAGCGGTACGGGGCGATGTGGTGCGTTGGATTAGAATGAAGATCGATGGCTGAGGGTCGTCGTCGATGATGAACAGGTCACCGGCGAGCTCGAACCCTAGCGGCTCGGTGGGGGTGCATAGGGGGCATACCGGGGCTCTAGTGACGACGACGAGGCGGGCAAACGACGAAGTCGACAACGGCGAACTCAGGGGTGGTCGCGGCAGCTCCGGCGTTGGAAGAAATCAACGGCTCCCTTCTTCTCCAGAGGCGGCCTGCTCCGGCGCAATTCCGGCGAGCTGCTGCTCCTCGTCCTCCGGCTAAGGGGTGGAAGGATCAGTGAGGTGAGGGGAGTGAGATGGTGTGAAGAAATCGAGCGGGGATCATCTCCTTTTATAGGCCCGACGGCGAGACTGAGAGGGATGGGCAGGCGTCGGTGGCGACACGGCTACGGGCAGCTAGAGGCATGGTCGAGGTTGGCGTTTGATGGGTGGTCTCCTGGCAATGATCTAGAGCTTAAATGCGCGTGTAGTGGCGGTGGCAAATGGTCGGGAACGTGCAGTGCTCTGTGCGGCAGAGGCGTCATCTTCGACGGTGAGCGGTGGCTGTGAGGCATGGGGCGGCGAACGGTGGTGTCTGCGGGGTTGCTGGTGCGGTGGTGATCACACATTCACGCGGCGAGGGCGACGCGCGGTCTGTGGGCGTGTGTCGAGGGTGACGCACGGGCGTGCTATCGGCATGCTCACGGAGAGGCTTGGCATGTCTTGGGTGTGTGGTCCAGTAGTTGGCATTGCTCGAGGCTGGGACAGGGAGTGGCGGTGGGGTGCTAGCTAGCTCCCAGACAAGGTTGGTGAGGCTAGTGTTGCTTGTAGCTTGCTGTCGAGCATGGGGTGGCAATGGTGCTCTCGGCCTGCTCACCATGGATAACAATGGCCATCTTATAGTGGTGCTAGAGATTAGTTAAGGTTGCTAGATGATCTATTGAGGCTAGTTGTAACCAGAGAGGGAACAAGTTAGGCCCAAAACACTGCTCAACATAGTGTTTGTGATTTTGTTGATTTGAATCTGCAACCTGTTTGATGAAATGGCCGCATGAACTTAAGTTTTGAATTTTGAAAAGATTTTTGGTGGGTGTGCTAGGCATGTGCTGAGGATTCTGTGGATGCTTGGGTTTTGAAAATTGAGCTTGTTTGAGTGGTTTTTGAAATAGTGGGATCTTCCCATATGAAATAGATTCAATTTTAAACTGTCATTTAAACTAATCATTTAAATGTTTTTGGATGATCACAAAATGGGCCTTGGTTCCTTGTTATGAGTACTATCAAGGGGTGCAAAGATCCATACATGTTTCTGTTAAGTTCTGAAAGTTAGGGATAGCCAAAGTAGGCATGGGAGTTAATTTGGCCAAAGTGACCATTCACTTAATTTGTTTGTTTTGATTTGTTTGTCTTTGGGAAAAGTTTGGGGATTGTTTAGATGATGTTTATTTCACCTAAGAATCATTTTACACACAAATAAACACAGAACCATGGCAATTCAAAAGAATCCAAATTGTAATACATACACATATGAATGCTTTCATATTTTTAATTGGAAAAGTTTTTGTTAACCCTAATTTTGATGATTAGAGTTTGATAATCCAAGTTTAATATTTTCGGATGTTACAAACCTTCCCCCCTTAAACAAAATCTCGTCCCGAGATTTGAAAAAGGACGAAAAAGATTACCTAGGATTTGAAGAGATCGGGAAACTCCGTCCTGATGTGATCTTCGCGCTCCCAGGTAGCTTCCTCTTCTGTGTGGTTGCTCCAGTAAATCTTGAGAAACTTGATGCTCCAAGTTCTGGTAGTTCTGAAAGCTTCTTCCAAAATACGGATGGGTACTTCGGGATAGGTCAGGTCATCATTGATTTCTATGGTCCGGTGATCAATATTCTTGAACAATTCAGTCTTCTCCGGGACTTCGAGGCACTTGCGAAGTAATGAGATATGGAACACATTGTGCACGGCTGGAATCTCTTTGGATAGTTCCAATTGATACGACACTTCTTCTCGACGGTTCCGAATCTTGAAGGGGCCGATATATCTAGGGGCTAACTTTCCTTTCAGCTGGAAACGTTGCATTCATTTCAATGGCGACACCTTCAGATACACAAAATCTCCTATGTTGAAGGCGAGGTCTCGGCGTCTCTTGTCGGCGTAACTCTTCTATCTGGACTGGGCTGTCATGAGGTGCTCACGAATATTGTAAACCTTCTCTTCTGCTTCTCGTAGGATGTCGAGTCCGAAAATCTGACTCTCTCCTACTTCCGACCAGTTCAAAGGGGTGCGACACTTCCTTCCATACATGAATTCAAATGGGGCCATTTGCAGACTATCTTGATAACTGTTGTTGTACGAAAATTATGCAAACGGCAGACAGGCTTCCCACTTAGATCCATATTCTAACACATATTCTCTCAGCATATCTTCAAGTATTTGATTTACTCGCTCCGTTTGTCCATCGGTTTGAGGGTGATAAGCTGTGCTAAAATCTAGTCGGGTTCCTAAACCTTCTTGGACTTTCTTCCAGAACGTCGAGGTAAACTGAGTTACTCAATCTTATACGATGTTCTTAGGGACTCCATGCAAACTGACGATTCTAGCGATGTATAACTCTGCTAGCTTCGAACTCTGATATGTGGTCTTGACGGGTAAGAAATGGGCGACTTTGGACAATCTGTCCACTATGACCCAGATAGAGTCATTTCCCCTACTAGAAGTAGGCAATGCGGTGATAAAGTCCATTCCAACGGAATCCCATTTCCATTCTGGAATATGCAATGGTTGCAACAATCCAGCGGGTCTTTGATGTCCCGCCTTGACTCGCTGACATATATCACACTTGGCGATATAGCTTCCGATTTCTCTCTTCATCTTATGCCACCAAAATTGTTCTTTCAATTCTTGATACATCTTAGTTCCTCCGGGGTGGATATAATAAAGAGTATCATGAGCTTCCTTCAGAATAACTTCTTTCAACTCAGAATCTGCTAGTACACAAAGGCGTCCTTTGTACCACAGAACTCCTTCTTCGTCTTTGATGAATCCGGGTACTTTGCCTATACCGATGCGACGCTTGATTCCGTCGATACTAGCATTTCCTTTCTGCGCCTCTTTGATCTGGCTGATCAAAGTGGGTTGAAGTTCTATGCTAGCCAAAAATCCTTCACTCACTACCATTCGGAAATCTTCCATCTCTTTGTGCAAGCTTGGTTGCTCCTTCAAAATCACGGAGTTCAAGTGGCACGGCAATCTGCTAAGGGCATATGCTACCATGTTGGCTTTACCAGGGTGATAGTGAATGTCCAGATCGTAATCCTTGATTAGTTCAATCCATCTTCTCTGTCTCATATTCAGCTCCTTCTGAGTGAATATATACTTCAGACTCTTGTGATCCGAATATATCTCACAACGGTTTCACAACAAGTAATGCCTCCATGTCTTCAGGGCTAGAACTATGGCTACGAGTTCGAGGTCATGGGTTGGGTAATTTTGCTCATGTTGTTTTAGCTGTCGGGATAGATAAGATATGACTTTTCCTTCTTGCATTATCACACATCCGAGAACGATCTTGGATGCGTCACAATACACATCAAAGGGCTTTGTGATATCCGGCATGATTAAGATTGGGGCTGAAATCAATCTCCTCTTGAGTTCTTGAAAACACTCTTCACATTTGTCGGTCCATTCAAACTTCTTGTCCTATTTTAGCAATTGGGTCGTGGGTCTGGCGATACTCGAGAATCCTTCTATGAACTTGCGGTAATATCCCGCCAATCCGAGAAATGCACGAACTTGGGTCTGAGTGGTTGGGGCTTGCCAATCTTCGACATCGTTCACCTTTGCAGGGTCAACGGCAATTCCTCCGGCTGATACAATGTGGCCAAGGAACCCTACCTCCTGTAACCAGAATTCACATTTGCTAAACTTGGCATACAACTGATACTCTCTAAGCGTTCCAAGAATGGTCCTTAGGTGTAGCTCATGTTCTAATTCTGATTTGGAATAAATCAGAATGTCATCGATCAAAACAACGACAAACTTATCCAGGAAGTCCATAAAAATCTTATTCATGAAATTCATGAAATAAGCGGGGGCATTGGTTAATCCAAAAGACATGACATTATACTCGTATAATCCATATCTGGTGGTAAAGGCAGTATTTGGAATATCCTCTGCACGAATCTTGAGTTGATGATAGCCTGTTCTAAGATCAATCTTAGAAAATACTTTAGCACCGGTCAACTTATCAAACAAATCTTCTATCATGGGCAATGGGTACTTGTTCTTGATAGTGACATCATTCAACTTCCGATAATCCGTACACAAACGGTTACCTCCATCCTTCTTGTCCAAAAATAAGACAGGTGATCTCCATGGTGACGCACTTGGTTGAATCAATCCAATTTCCAACATGGCATCCAGTTGCTTCTTCAGTTCTGCTAGTTCAGACGGGTTCATATTATATGGTCTCTGGGCTATGGGTCCTGTTTCGAGGATTAGTTCAATGATAAACTTGATATCTCGATCTGGGGGCATACCGGGCAAAACATTTGGAAATACATCGGGGTATTCAGAGACTATCGGACTTGGTCAATGGTAGGTTGGGCTATACTCTTATTGCACTTGAATTGACGAGGTAAGGTTTCTGATATATGCTCGACTGATATTCCGGCGGTACTGGTCATGGTTATGGATTTCTTGGCACAGTCAATTAATCCTTTATGTTTGGACATCCAATCCATTCCTAGTACTACTTCCAAACCTTTAGTTCTGAGTACTATCACATTAGCATAAAAATATATGTCATGGATTCAGATAGGGACGGCCTTGCAAATTTTCCTAGCTTTGGTGGTTGAACCGTGGGTTTGAACAATCATAACATGCTTCAGTTTGGTTGGTTGAATCTTACTAGTGCATGAAAATTCTTCGGTGACAAATGAGTGCGATGCACAAGAATCAATCAACACTCTAGAGAGTAATGAATTAACAGAAAACATACCCAGCACGACATCTAGCGCTTCCTGGGATTCTTCGGCATGCATGAGAAAAAGACGGCCGTTGCGGTTGAGCGAATTTCCTGGGGCAAACCCCTTCTTCCTGGCTGAACACAACCCTGCTGCTAAGCTGGGGCATTGGCATTGGGGGCTGCGGCATTCTTATTGGGGCACTCATTGGAGTAGTGACCTTTATTTGCATAGTCATAACAAGTCACTTGCGACTTGTCCTTTGCTGCAACAGGCACAACATTGCTTCCAGTCCTCGGGGCAGTGTTGGTGTTGGCGGCAGCATTATTGTTGTTGAACTTGGGTGTTACACGGTTTTAAATTGCTAGAGTTGCCGGGGTTGTTGTGATTTCCTCCGGGCCTCGGGTTTCCACGGTTGGGATAGGTCGGACTATTCATCGGGGGTCTGTTGGTTCTCGGGGCAAATCCTGGAGATGGGTTAGGGCGATACTTTGGGGTCTGATGGGTTCCTGGCTGATGCATCATGCGACGCTTGCGGTTCTCATTGGCTTGGTTGATCTTTCCTTCCATCTGGATGGCAGAGTCGACAAGGGCTTCAGTATCCGCGAAGGGGATATTGACCAACACAGCCTGCATCTCATCGTGCAAACCATTCAAGAATCTCTCCTTCTTCTTGGCTTTAGTGTCGATCTCATCCGGGGCATACCTAGCTAATGACAAGAATTTGTCACGGTATTCCACTACGGTCATCCGTCCTTGCTTCAGTTCTCTGAACTCATCTCTCATTCTCTTGATCAAACCCGGTGGCACATGGGTTCTGGTGAACTTGACCTTGAATTCCTCCCAGGTCATCATCTGTCCTCCGGTCATTGGACGAATGATGTTCCACCATGCTCTTGCATCTGCGGCTAGATAGTGGGTGTTGAAGAGAACTTTCTCGTTGGCTTCCACTCCAGCGACTTCTAGGTTGTTTTCCATGGTTTGCAGCCAATCGTCTGCATCTAGCGGCTCTTCCGTCTTAGTGAAAACAGGTGGGTAGGTATTCTGGAAATTCTTGAGCTTAGATCCATGGTTGTCCTGATTTCCTTGGCCTTGATTGTTGTGGGCCAGCTGAGCTATCTGCTGAAGGGTGGCTAGGTTGGCTTGACATTCATCTCTTTCAGCTTCGCGGTCAGAAACCAACATTTTCAGGATCTGCAGCATCAGGTCCGGGGATGAACCACTTCCTCCGCGTGGCATCTGAAGATTGAGATGGATCATGAGAAAAGAGGGAAATTTCTAAGGTTCAGGGACTTTGAAAAGTTTTTAAAGTTTGACTCATATTTTCTAGCAACTTGCTTTTCATTCATTCATTCATTCATTCATAGCACACGATACAAACACACACCACAAAACAAGAAAAACTGATGGTTTTAAGAACCATTCTGGAAAATACGATATAGTGGGACCGAATAGAACTCACTACGCTAGTGCTCAAGTGCTACTACTCCTCGTAGTCAGTGTAGTCGTCATCCTCATCATCCTCATCGTCATTGATGAAGGCGAAATCATCCTCATCGGTGAAGAAGTCCATAGCCTGATCTTCCAGAAAATCATCATCATTGCTGAGATAGGAGTAGGGGTCTCCACGAAGATCCTCTCCGGCATTCTCCCTTTCCTCCAACTGCATGTCTCTCTCGTGGATGGTCTCCTCCAAATCCGAGATACGGTGGTGAAGACGGGCAATGACGCGCTCCTTCTTGTCAAGCTGACGGCGACGAGACTTGCGATCCTTTTCTAGCATGGCGATGGTCTTATCCTTCGTCTTGATGATGGAAGACTTGTGGTTGGAGTAGTCACGGCAATTGTCCAATTCCTGCTGACGATTGTACATCATGAAGCTAAGGTGGTCGAACTGAGTCTTCAGCTCATGGTGGTATGGGGATTCCAGTGGCTGTCCCATAGCATCACTCCTTGGACAAAACTCAAAGCGGGTACCCTTGATCTGGTTGATACTCTTCCCACACAGACGGGCAAGAGCTTCCTGCATGGCCCTGGCAAGTCCATCGAGCCAGTTGTTTTCTCGCAAGGTGAACTGAAATTCCCTCGGCAGTGGGAGGTTCAATCTTTCCTCGGAGACATGCAACAATTAGCCACTGCAGATCTTCTCCTCCTTGATCATTGAGCTGATCTCCGAAGAACACGGGGTGCAGACGCTCCAGAAGTTCCGAATCCCGCTCAAAGATAAGGTCTCCTCCATTCCCCAACTGATAAAACTTGCTGTACTTCACGTCCATCTATAAGAATATAGGATGAGTAAGTTAGTAGAGTGATCAAGTGTGTCAAATTTTAGGTATTTTGCAAGTGTTTTTGATGAACATGGAATTTCATGAAAGAATCAAAGTGATAATAATGGGAATAAGTTTTTGTAAATATTTCCTTTCTTTGGTTTTGAAACTATGTTTTTGATTCAAACGTCCAGTCTAACTAGGGTCTCCTATGGTCAGGATGGCTCTGATACCAACTTGTCAAACCCCGGATTTTTAATCCCAGATGCCTGTTATGCCATACATCGCAATCCCAGGATTACCATTTTTGCGAGAGATAACAGAATTGGATACCACAGTACATCATCCATTATAAACCATACATAAGGTCTTACACAAATAAGGATGTCATGATCCATTTCTTATTACAACTCACGGAGCGGAATTACGTAATAATAAAGGTAGCGTAGGCGAAGCTCCATCTTCGGGGTCACAGGCAATGCTGACGATGGGAGATGATCCTAGTTGTCGAAACCTTCCTGGGTCCATCATCCTGGTACTCTTCTTCATAGTCTGGCCACGGGAATAGCCAGGGACAAAGCCATGAGTACTCTTTAAGTACTCGCAAACTAATACTAACAAGTGAAGGGGTTTTTGTAGTAGGTCACTAAGATCTAGGGTTGTTTTGCAAAAAGCCAAATTTACTTCTACTAAGTTTGGAAGCAAGAAAAAGCTAGTTGAATTTTATAACACCTAAGTGGGAAATTGTATCTCATGTCACAACTCTGTTGTGGTCAAGTCAAATTCTCAATTCATTTCACAAGTCATTTTGAAAACATTTGACGGGGGAACAGTATGGCCACTCCAACTGTCTATAACCGCGGACGCGGCTATTGGAATAGTTTGACACTCTGCAGAGATTGTACACTTTCACCACAACATTCCATACATTCGCCAGGAACAAATCCTGAATTCACCATACTCAGTATGTGAATAATCAATCCTAACCTTTCAATTACATGCCCTAGTATAGGAACCTCTCCTGTGAGTTTGGCCTCCCAACCATGACCAACTGTCATCTTGGGTACTGCAAAGGTGGACAATCTTCACAAGGTAGCCTCAGCTCAGACCTTGGCCGTGAGGGAACCCATACTAAAGTATATAAGTTTCCAGTCAAGCCCTACCCAATTTAGGGTATTGTGGTTGTACGGTAAAATTGGAATGGTATCGCATCCAGACAACCATCAGTTTTATAAAGGGGCTAAGGATCCTTCCTGAACATTTTCATCATCAAAATCATATGGTGTTCGGAAACACATGTCAAAACATGTCAGTAGAATGACTCATCATTCGAAGGTTTTCATAACCATTTTCCACCAAGTATTCCCATCTAAAGTTGATCAAGTTTTATGCTTAGCACTAGCATCTAAAGTTGATCAAGTTTTATGCTTAGCACTAGCATCTACAAGTTGATCAATCTCATGCCTTGGGATGACATCAAGATTATCTAGCTTAGGCCAAATTTAATGCTCTTTACGCAACCTTCAATTATCTTCCTAGAATCTACAATTCACTTAAATATACTCTAATAAATAGCTTTGATAAAGAAATAAAGTAGAAAGCTTGCAAGTAAAACTAGGATTGGGTTATCAAGTGAGTATGATCACATATGCTTAAGGCATATAGTGGGCATGGTAACAAGAAAGTATTAGCTTCCATAGGTCAACTTGATTAGTAAGGCTTCCTAAAGTAGAGTATCTTGCAAGTGTTAGCTTGCCTTGTGCCAAGCAGTGGTTGAAGTTCTCCTCGGCTTCTTCTTCGTAGTATCCTCCTTCCTCCTCGTATCCTTGGTCGGTACTAGCGTCTATAAATAAATATGAGGTACACAATCACCAAATAATAATTAACTAGTTTCAATCATCAAACAAAGGGGTACTATAGATTCTCTAGCATCATCACTAATATTACAAAATTAAAGCCTTGTCTTATTTCTTTTATTTTTAGAAAAGTAATTTCTACTCATTGAAAAAAACTACTTAAGATTTAATATTCTCCAAACCAAACATGGTATCATGTTGACACATGTCATCACCACATATTTCAGTACATGGGAATGTGATTTAAAGTGGTCTCACAATTTAATAAGGTTTATCCTTTTTATTATAAATCATTAAAGTGGCTAGAAATGCCTATGTGGCATTCTTTTATTACTTGAACATTATTTCTATATGTAAACCCATATGTTTTGATATATTATGAAAGGTATGATCAAATGTGATTTTTGAGAGTTTGAATCAACTCAAAAGCTATTATGGTTGAAATTTGAAAAATCTTTGAATGCAGAAAAGCTTCTGACTTTTTATTCTTACCAAGGCTGATCTATAGGTCCAAATGATTTGAATCCAACGGGCTTGGATTCAGCATTTCAATATCTTTCTAACAAAATCGGTTTCATGAAATTTGGTTCACTAAATCGAGCTGGGTTGATTTTTGAAACTAGGTATAGAATTGAGTTTGAATATAATTAGAAAAAGCTAAATTCAAACGAGTGGGCTGCGCGGGAATGGGTATTGGGCCAGCCCAGTGTCACTCCACAGTGCGGGGCGCAACTGACAGGGGGGTCTACTGGTCAGTGGCTCTTTCAACGCGAAGCGGTACGGGGCGATGTGGTGCGTTGGATTAGAATGAAGATCGATGGCTGAGGGTCGTCGTCAACGATGAACAAGTCACCGGCGAGCTCGAACCCTAGCGGCTCGGTGGGGGTGCATAGGGGGCATACCGGGGCTCCAGTGACGACGGCGAGGCGGGCAAACGACGAAGTCGACGACGGCGAACTCAGGGTTGGTCGCGGTAGCTCCGGGGGTGGACGAAATCAACGGCTCCCTTCTTCTCTAGAGGCAGCCTGCTCCAGCGCAATTCCGGCGAGCTGATGCTCCTCGTGCTTCGGCTAAGGGGTGGAAGGATCATTGAGGTGAGGGGAGTGAGATGGTGTGAAGAAATCAAGCGGGGATTGTCTCCTTTTATAGGCCCGACGGCGAGACCGAGAGGGATGGACAAGCAACAGTGGCGACACGGCTACAGGCAGCTAGAGGCATGGCCGAGGTTGGCGTTCGACGGGTGGTCTCCTGGCGATTCTCTAGAGCTTTAATGCGCGTGTAGGGGCGGTGGCAAATGGTCGGGAACGTGCGGTGCTCTGCGCGGCAGAGGCGGCGTCTTCAACGGCGAGCGGTGGCTGTGCGGCATGTGGCGTCGAACGGGGGTGTCTGCGGGGTTGCTGGGGTGGTGGTGATCACGCGTGCACGCGGCGAGGGCGGCGTGCGGTCTATGGGCATGTGTTGAGGGTGGCGCACGGGCGCACTCTCGGCATGCTCGCAGAGAGGCTTGGCATGGCTTGGGCGTGTGGTCCAGTAGATGGCATTGCTCGAGGCTGGGGCAGGGAGTGGCGGTGGGGTGCTGGCTAGCTTCCAAACAAGGTTGGCGAGGCTAGTGTTGCTCGTAGCTTGCTGTCGACCATGGGGTGGTAATGGTGCTCTCGGCCTGCTCACCATTGATGACAATGGCCAGCTTACAGTGGTGCTAGAGATTAGTTAAGATTGCTAGATGATCTACTGAGGCTAGTTGTAACCAGATAGGGAACAAGTTAGGCCCAAAACACTACTCAACATAGTGTTTGTGATTTTGTTGAATCTCCAACCTGTTTGATGAAATGGCTGCATGAACTTAAGTTTTGAATTTGAAAAGATTTTTGGTGGGTGTGATAGGCTTGTGTTGAGGATTCTGTGGATGCTTGGGTGTTGAAAATTGAGCTTGTTTGAGTGGTTTTTGAAATAGTGGGATCTTCCCATATGAAATAGATTCAATTTTAAACTGTCATTTAAACTAATCATTTAAATGTTTTTGGATGATCACAAAGCGGGCCTTGGTTCCTTGTTATTTGTACTATCAAGGGGTGCAAATAACCATACATGTTTCTGTTAAGTTCTGAAAGTTAGGGATAGCCAAAGTAGGCATGGGAGTTAATTTGGCCAAAGTGACAATTCACTTAATTTGATTGTCTTTGGGAAAAGTTTGGGGATTGTTTAGATGATGTTTATTTCACCTAAGAATCATTTTACAAGCAAACAAACACATAACCATGGCAATTTAAAAGAATCCAGATTGTAATACATACACATATGAATGCTTCCATATTTTTAATTGGAAATGTTTTTGTTAACCCTAATTTTGATGATTAGAGTTTGATGATCCAATTTTTATATTTTTGGGATGTTACAGGAACCCCAAGAGCAAGGTGTGAAGCAGCACAATAGCAAGTTTTCCCTCAGTAAGAAACCGAGGTTATCGAACTAGTAGGAGGAAGGAAATGTCACACAGGTGTTGCAAGCAACGCGGAGACATGCACAACACAAACTCAAGACTTTGCCCCAACGAATTAGTGAGGTTGTCAAGCTCACCGGTTTACTGTAACAAAGGATTAAACGTATGGTGTGGAAGGTAATGGTTTGCAGAAAGTACACAAGTAACAGTGGAAGATGTATCAATGGTAAAGAATGGACCGGGGTCCATAGTTTACTAGAGGTTCTCTCCTTAGATAAACAACATGGCATGAAGGGTAAACAAATTACAGGAGGGCAATTGACAGGTACTGAGAAAGGCATAACAATGAAATACCAGAAAAAAAGATCCTATGAGATTCGATTTGGCAATACAACATTATACATTAGACCGCCATCCCACTGCATCTATGACTAGAAGTCCACCTTCAGCTTATCATCCGAACCCCCTCCAGTATTAAGTTGCAAGCAACAGACAACTGCTTTAAGAAAAGTGTGTAAGGTAAACAATCCACTTGTTCCATGAACAAGAGACCGTTGTTTTCTCCCTAGTGGCAACAACACATCTACAACCGAAGAGATTTCTGTCACTTCCCTTGGAAACTAGAGGCATGAACCCACTATCGAGCATAAGTACCCCATCTTGGAGTCACTAGCAACTACTCAGCCAAGATAGCTACTAACAATAGAGAGCATGCAAGATCACAAACAACACATACATGATAGAATCATAAAGACAAAACCATTAATCAATATGACATAATAATCTCAATATCCATAGGATCCCAGCAAACACGACATGCATGATTACAAATTGATTAGATCTTGATCATCAACGGATCTCACAAGATCTATACATGAAAGCACAAGGAGTAGATACAACCATCTAGCTACTACATGGACCCATAGTCCAAGGTGGAACTACTCACGCTTCACACCGGAGAGAAGGCCTCCAGGATGATTTCCCCTCCGGTAGGGTGCCGGGAAGAACTTCAGATCCAGTTTTAATCGGGACTTAGGGTTTCTGCATCGAGGTCTTCTTATAGGCTAAGAGGCGAGGCCAAGAGGCGACCAGGGGGGACACACCATGCCTAGGCACGGGCCCACCCCTAGCCGTGCCTAGGGGGGTTTGGCCGCCCTGGTTTGCTTCTCCGTCTCGTCTTCTGGATTCATGTCCCCCACTGTAAAATACTGACTTTGGTTTTGTCCCGTCCAATTCCGAGAATATTGATTTTCTGCCTTTCTGGAACCAAAAATAGAAGAAAACAGGAAACTGGCACTGTGGCAACTTGTTAATAGGTTAGTTCCAGAAAAGATATAAAAACACCTCAAAGTATAGACAAAGCAAGGCAAAGTAGATACTCAACAAGCATGGAGCACCAAAAATTATAGATAAGTTTCCGACGTATCATCTGTCTCAGCAGCCTATCCTCCAGCTCCATCCGAAGCGAGAAAGAGCTGGTGGACAGCTTCATCCACAACTTCAAGGGAACCAGCAAGAGGCCAGCCTCAATCAAAGAGCCGCGGGCCTGCACCCAGCGGACCAACGCGTCTATCCGCTCATACATACTACACTGGTCCCACATCAAGAACTCCGCCGCACACATCTCCAAAGAAAGATCAATCGATGCCTTCAAGGATGGTGCTAGGTGCCTAGATTTTAAGGAGGAGCTCGGGCGCGTCCATCCCAAAACACTTCACCACCTCATGGACTTCGCCAACCGATGGCCAGATGGCGAGGATTCTATCAACCGAACGCATTAGGATGACGAAGACGACTTCAGCCACAGGCGCGAATGCCGCAGCAAAAGAAGATCGTGCGTCAACAATGATCGTGGCGGAGTCGACATGGTTGCGGCTGGATATGCCAATCGACGTGATGAAGACAACCGCAATAGCAGATACCGTAGCAGCAACTACCGCGATGGAGGATGACCCACGCAAACGTGGCAACGTCGCAATCGCGAGGACGAGCCTTCGGCATACGACGGACTGTCTGGCCCCTGCACCATTCACGTCTACATCGACAAACAAGATGGTAAGAATATGGCCAGCCACATGCTCAAGGACTGCTGGGAGTTCCAGAAGCTCAATGAGGGACTCACCCAAAAACGGTGCCAGATGGTGAACCCTGGATTCGCACCTACTCCAGGTGCCATCTCCCACGGAGCTCCTACACAACCACCTGGCTGACTGTCGCAGCCGCCGGTCTCACCAGCACCAAATAATGGTGCAGATGGTTACCCCCACCAAAAGTGGCCCTGATGATCCAGAAGGGGTGCCCAACCAACAGGGTGCAGAAGAAGATCACCCGCCAAGTCAGCCTGGCCGTGACCTCTCCATCGGCCATACCTGAGTACCTCAGCGGCTCGGAGTCCTACATCACGTTCGATCGTTTGGATCACCCATGCCAGATACCTCGCCCAGGTCACGCTACCCTGTTGCTCGAGGCTCAGATCGGAGGATTCTAAATGAGCCGCGTCTTCATGGACGGCGGCAGCGGCATAAACCTGATGTTCGCCAGCACACTCGTTGCGATGCGGATCACGCTGTGTAGCCTAGAGAAATCAGTCAGGACGTTTCACGACATCGTCCCAGGGAAGGGCATATACCCCCTGGGCAAGATTTGGCTCGAAGTCATCTTCGGTCAGTCCGAAAACTTTAGACGCGAGCGACTAGAGTTCGAAGTGGTGGACTGGCCATGACAACACGACGCCATCCTCGAACCCGTGGCATTCACAAGATTCTTAGTAGTACCGCACTATGCGTACCTTCTACTGAAAATGCCAGGACATAGGGGTGTCATCACCGTCCAAGGAAGCTTCTGAGGTTACACAACTGCGAAAGAGACTTCAACATAATCTCTTAGTCGTTTGCCATGCAGGAGGAGCTCACGAGACTCAGAGAGGTGACAGACAACAGAGCACCCCTAGTTGCCAGGCAAAACGCACCTGACATGTCGTTCGACTCCACAATCAACAGAAAGAAGTTGCAGGTTCAACCGACGGATGCCTCCAAGACGGCTTTGATCGCCAAGGACCTGAGTCGCGCATAGGAAAGGGCGCTTCTCAAAATCCTTTGTGAGCGCTGGGAAATTTTTGCCTGGTGTCCTGTGGACATGCTAGGAGTTCCTAGGGAATTCGCCGAGAATGCATTCAATGTGCTCCCAGATGCAAAGCTGGTCAAGCAGTCGATGCATCGGTTATCCGAGCATAGATCCAAATCTGTTGGAATCGAAGTCAACAGACTGCTCGATGCCAACTTCATCAGGGAAATCAAAGAAAGCAAGTGGCTGGCAAACACCATGCTGGTCCCCAAAAGGGACACAGACATCCTATGGATGTACGTGGAAATCACATCGCCCAACAAGCACTGTCCCAAGGACCACTTCCCTCTACAAAGGATCGATCAAATCATCGACTCCACTACAGGTTGCGAGAAGCTCTCCTTCCTTGACGCCTACTCAGGCTACAACCAAATTCGGCTGAAGGTCGAAGATCGGGAGAAAACGACATTCGGCACGCCATTCGGGGTATTCTGCTACAACACCATGCCCTTTGGGCTAAAGAACATAGGTCACACATAGCAAAGGTGCATGCAATCATGTCTGAAGGACCAGATCAGCCGCGACATTCAGGTCTATGTCGACGACATAGTAATCAAGACCAGAGAGGCCAAGACGCTCATCAATGATCTCCGCAAGACGTTCGATAACATTGATCACTACAAGATCAAGCTGAACCCAGACAAGTGCGACTTCGTCATCCCTTCTGGCCAGGTACTCGAGTACTTCATCTCCCAACATGGCATCGAGGCGAACCAGAAGAAAATAAGGGCCATACTGGCCATTGAGAAGCCAAAGAATTTCAAGGGCGTCCAACAGCTAGCTGGGCGAATCACGGCGCTGAGAAAATTCATCAGCCGAATGGGTGAGAAGGACCTCCCCTTTTATCAGCTGCTGTGCAAGATGGACAAATTCGAGTGGACACCCGAAGCAGACGACACGTTCGAAGACCTCAAGCGGGTTCTTTCCACATCACCTGTCCTAGTCATGCCGAAGAACAGGAACCTTTACTTCTATACATCGTAGCCACACATCATGTGGTCAGCACCGTGCTCGTGGTCGAGCAACCCAAAGACGGCAAGACCCACGGGGTCCAACACCCAATCTACTACCTTAGCGAGGTACAAACCCTGACAAAACAGAGGTACCCTCTTTATCAGAAGCTCTCCTACGACATATTCTTGATGGCGCGTCGGCTGAGCCACTACTTCCGGGAGCACCAAATCATGGTCGTCAACGACGCCCCGCTGTCGAACATCCTGAACAACCCCGAAACCATGGGGCGTGTATCCCAGGTCCTCCCTGACTTCCTCGTCCACTGGAGGGAGCTCCAGCTGCCGTATACTCCGGACATGTCGTAATCTTCGACGATGCACTTTGACAGCTCTAAGCGTGAGGTTGGAGCAGGGGCCGGCGTCATACTGACGTACCCTCAAGGAAACAAGATGAAATATGTCCTTCGGATGAAATTCCGCGCCTCCAACAATGAGGCCGAATACGAAGCCCTCATCCATGGCATGAGGATGGCCAAGGTGTGCGGCGCAACACACCTTGTCATCTATGACGACTCGAACCTTGTCATGCAGTAGACGATGAATGAGTGTTGCGCTCGTAGCGCCAACACGATCATGTACCGCGCACTCTACAGCTCACTCGAAGGGGACTTTGATGGCTGCGAGCTTCGGCACGTCGGCAGGAAAAGCAACGAAGAGGCTGACAGGCTCACCAACATTGGCTCCATCTGCGCACGGGTGCCACCAGGAGTGTTCCTCGAAACAATCTGCGTACCCTCCATCAAGATAAAATTCCCAAAAGGTTCAGCCGAAGAAGAACAACACTCAGCGGCTGCGCTACCCCAAGGACAAGAAGGACCCGAGAAGCTCGACATAGAGGCCTAGTTGGTCAGCCTTATGCAGGTCATGGCGGTTTAAGAAACATGGACGCAACCGTACCTTTGGTACCTGATAAACAATCAGCTGCCCGATGACCCGACAGATGCCCGCCGCATATCTCGCTGGTCAAAAGCCTTCACCATCATCAATGGCGGGTTGTACAAACATAGTATTTCAGGTGTGCTCCAACGATGCGTCACCATCAATGATGGCAAAAGCATCCTCTAAGACATCCATGAGGGTATCGGCGGGCATCATGCAGGCAGCCGCGCCCTAGTCGCCAAAGTTCTACGAGGTGGGTTCTACTGGCTAACCGCAATGAACGATGCTAAAGACATAGTCTAGAGGTGCAATGCCTATCAGAGATACACGGACAAGAAACACACGCCAGGATTCGAGTTGAGGCCTATATCATTGGACTGACCCTTTGCCCAGTGGGGCCTCGACATGACCGGCAAGCTGCCAAAGTCCTCGCTAGGAGGCCACGTCTTCCTCCTGGTGGCAGTCGACAAATTCTCCAAGTGGATCGAGGTCCACTATGCACAGCGTGTGCTGGCGGTTAAAGTGATTGTTCCCACCAGTAAGTGAGACAGGGGCTCCGAAGGGGTACAGAGCAATCTGCATCGTGCGATTAACATTTAATCTAACGGCTGGGGCATGTCGTCTCCGTCGAGCAGCACCGGCGAGACTGAACCCTAACACGGTCAGTGGGGGTCTGTGGTGGATCACAGGGGCTCCGACGATGGTCGGCGATGGGAGCGAATGACGATGTTGACGACGGTGATCCTCCTTGTACCAGTGGCTCCTCCAGGGGTGGCTCAAATCAACGGCGCCCTTCTCCTCCAGCAGCGGTAAGCTCCGGCGAAATTCCAGCGACCTGGTGCTCACCTTGCTCCAGGGATGAGGTGGGGTGGTTCTGAGAGAGAGGAGAGTGAGATGGTGTGCTGAAATCGAATGGGGGAGGCCTCTATTTATATTGCAAAGAGGGGACCGAAGGGTGCGGGTGGAGCTCGTCGTGTCCGTCCGCACAACGAGCTAACGACATGGCTGGGGGGGCGTGCACTGCCTCCTGGCGAAGATCAACGACATGTTGGCGAGGCGTGGGGCGATGTAATTTGGTCGGAACACTTCGATCCTCTAGGCGGGTCCGACGGACATTTTAATGGCGCACATCGTCTACGGTCCGCGCGGCGGCAAATGGGCATGTCCGGGCAGTTCCTGGGGCGGTGGTGATCACGCACGAGGTTGGCGAAGGCAAGGCGCGGTCCATGCGAGTGTGTCGAGCACGGCGCTCTGGCACGCTCTGGGCATGCTTGTAGAGAGGCTGGACGCGCTTGTTCTGAGTGGTCCAGGGGCTGGCAAGGCTTGGGCACTAGACAGGGTGTGGTGGTGGATGGTGGCTTGTGTCCCAGACAAGGTTGGTGAGGCTAGGGAAGCTGCTAGCTTTCTGTCGACATTGGGATGGCAGTTTGAGCTCGGCAATGGTCACCATTGATGACAATGTCAAGCTTACAGTGAGCTAGGGATGGTTATATTAACTAGATGATCTATTGAGAGTGTGTTGTGTCCTAGAGAGGGAACAAGTTAGGCACAAACACTGCTCACTATAGTGTTTGATGTTTCGTTTGATTTGTGTTTACAAGGTGTTTGATGAAATGGCCGAAAGAGATTTGGATTTGAATTTTTGAGTGAAACTTGGTGGGTGTATTATTCACATACTAGGTAGTCTATGGTTGCTTGAATTTTCCAAGGTGCACTGGTTTGGTTGGGTTTTGAGAAATGGTGATCTTCACATATGATATATATTCAATTTTGAATTGTCATTTGAATCAAGTTGACAAATGTTTGTGTGGGTTTGAAAGGTGGGCTTGAATTCACTTTCGCTTGGTCTAGCAAGGGGTGAAAAGAAATAAATTTGTTTATGTTTGAAATCTTGGACTAGAAACACTCAAAGTGGTCTAGTAAGCAAGATTGACAAAAATGACCATTTTCTTGTTTTGTTTGTTTTCGAATTTCCCTTGCTTTGTTTCTCCTTGGATTGTCATTTCCATTTTTAGATTTTGAATTGTCATTTCCATTTTTAGATTTTGAATTGTTATCTCCATTTTTAGATGATGTTGTTTTCATCTTTAAACCATTCCTTGCTATTCAAAACAATCACACAAGTACATTCATGCATTCATATAATCATCACATACACACATGCATTCATATGGATTTTGATTAACAAAAGTTTTTGTTAACCCTAATTTTGGTGATTGGAATTTGATAACCTTGATCAATATTTTTGGGATGTTACAAACCTTCCCTCCTTAAACAAAATCTCGTCCCGAGATTTGAGAAAAAGAAAACTAGGATTTAAATATATCAGGAAACTTCGTCCTAGTGTGGTCTTCTCGCTCCCAGGTAGCTTCTTCTTCAGTGTGGTTACTCTAGTGGATCTTGAGAAACTTGATACTCCGGGTCCTGGTGGTTCTGAAAGCTTCCTCCAAAATACGGATGGGTACTTCAGGATACGTCATGTCATCGTTGATCTCTATGGTTTGGTGATCAATGTTCTTGAATACTTCAGTCTTCTCCGGGACTTCTAGGCATTTGCAAAGTAACGATATATGGAACACATTATGAATGGCTGACATCTCCTCTGGCAGTTCTAGTTGATACGATACTTCTCCTCGACGATTCAAAATCTTGAAAGGACCGATATATCTAGGGGCTAACTTTGATTTGAGCTGGAAACGTTCCATTCCTTTCATAGGTGACACTTTGATATAAACAAAATCTCCGATATTGAAGGCGAGGTCTCGACGTCTCTTGTCGGCATAACTCTTCTATCTAGATTGGGCGGTCTTGAGGTGCTCATGGATCTTGTGAACTTTCTCTTCTGCTTCACGTAGGATGTCAGGTCCGAAGATCTGACTCTCTCCTACTTGTGACCAATTCAAAGGGGTACGAAACTTCTTTCCATAGATGAATTCAAATGGGGCCATTTGCAAACTAGCTTGATAATTGTTGTTGTACGAAAATTCTAAGAAAGGCAGACAATCTTCCCATTTTGATCCATACTCTAGCACACAGGCTCTCAGCATATCTTCGAGTATCTGATTTACTCGCTCTGGTTGTCCATCGGTCTGAGGGTGATAAGCTGTGCTGAAATCTAATCTTGTTCCCAATCCTTCTTGGACTTTCTTCCAAAATCTCGAGGTGAACTGAGTTCCTCGATCCGACACGATGTTCTTGGGAACTCCATGTAAACTGACGATTCTAGCGATGTACAACTCTGCAAGCTTCGAACTTTGGTAGGTGGTCTTGAGTGGTAAGAAATGGGCAACTATGGACAGTCTATCTACGATAACCTAGATAGAGTCATTTCCCCTACTAGATGTCGGCAAACTGGTGATAAAATCCATTCCAACTAAATCCCATTTCTATTCCGGAATCTACAATGGTTGCAACAGTCATGCGGGTCTCTGATGTCCTGCCTTGACTCTCTGACAAATATCACATTTGGCTATGTATCTTCCGATTTCTCTCTTCATCTTGTGCCACCAAAATTGTTCCTTCAAATCCAGATACATCTTCGTTCCTCCGGGATGGATAGAATAAAGAGTATCATGGGCTTCATTCAAAATATCTTGCTTTAACTCTGAGTCCGCTGGCACACAGATACGTCCTTTGTACCACAAAACTCCTTCTTCATCTTCGGTGAATTTGGGTACTTTGTCTGTACCGATACGATGTTTGATTCCGTCGATACTAGCATTTCCTTTCTGCGCCTCCTTGATCTGACTGATCAAAGTGGGTTCAAGCTCTATGCTATCCATAAATCCTTCACTAACTATTTCCATTCTGAACTCTTCCACCTCTTTGTGCAAACCTGGTTGCTCCTTCAGAATCATAGAGTTCAATTGACACGGCAATCTACTAAGGGCATCTGCTACCACATTAGCTTTTCTAGGGTTATAGTGGATGTCCAAATCATAGTCCTTGATTAACTCTATCCATCTTCTTTGCCTCATATTCCGCTCCTTCCGAGTGAAAATATACTTCAGGCTCTTTTGATCCGAATAAATCTCACAACGATTTCCCATAAGGTAATGCCTCCATTTCTAGGGCTAAAACTACGGCTGCTAGTTCTAGGTCATGGGTAGGATAATTCTGATCATGTTACTTCAGTTGTCGGGATAGATAAGATATTACTTTTCCTTCTTGCATCAATACATATCCGAGACCGATCTTGGATACGTTACAATACACATCAAAAGGCTTCGTGATATCCGGCATGATCAAGATTGGGGCTCAGATCAATCTCTTCTTGAGTTCTTGAAAACTAGCTTCACATTTGTCCGTCCATTCAAACTTCTTATCCTTCTTCAACAATTGGGTCATGGGTCTTGCGATACTCAAGAATCCTTCTACGAACTTGCGTTAATATCCCGCTAATCCGAGAAATTCACGAACTTGGGTTTGGGTGGTTGAGTCTTGCCAATCTTCAACATCCTTCGCCTTCGTAAGGTCAACGGCAATTCCTTCGGCTGACACAATATGTCTAAGGAATCCTACCTCCTGTAACTAGAATTCACATTTGATAAACTTGGCATACAACTGATGCTCCCTAAGGGTTCCAAGGATGGTCCTCAGGTGTAGCTCATGTTCTTCTTCTGATTTGGAATACATCAGAATGTCATTGATGAAAACAACGACAAACTTATCTAGGAAGTCCATAAAAATCTTATTCATGAGGTTTATGAAATAAGCGGGGGCATTGGTTAATCCAAAAGACATGATAGTGTACTCATACAATCCATATCTGGTGGTAAAGGCAGTCTTTGGAATATCCTCTGCACGAATCATGAGTTGATGATAACCAGTTCTAAGATCAATATTAGAAAACTCTTTGGCACCGGTCAACTGGTCAAACAAGTCTTCTATCTTCGGTAGTGGATACTTGTTATTGATGGTGACATCATTCAGCTTCCGATAATCCGTACACAAATGGTTACCTCAATCTTTCTTGTCCACAAACAAGACAGGTGATCTCCATGGCGACGCACTTGGTTGGATCAATCCTATCTCTAGCATAGCATCCAATTTCTTCTTCAGCTCCACTAATTCATACGGGTTCATACTATACGGTCTCTGGGCTATGGGTCCGGTTCCAGGGATTAGTTCAATGATAAACTCGATATCCCGATCTGGGGGCATACTGGGAAAAACATCTGGAAATACATCAGGGTATTCACAGAATATTCTGACTTAGTCAATGGTGGGTTGGGCTAGACTCTTGTTGAACTTGAATTGATGGGGCAAGGTTTCAGATACATGGTCTACCGATATTCCGGCTGTACTGGTCATAGTTATGGCTTTCTTAGCACAGTCGATTAATCCTTTATGTTTCGACATCCAATCCATTCCTAGTACTACTTCCAAACCTTTAGTTCCAAGTAATATTATATTAGCATAAAAATCTATGCCATGGATTTGGATAGGTACAGCCTTGCAAATGTCTCTAGATTTGGTGGTTGAACCAGGTATTTGAACTATCATAACATGCTTCAATTTGGTTGGTTAAATCTTACTAGTGCATGCAAATTCTTCGGTAATAAATGAGTGTGATGCTCCAGAATCAAACAACACTCTTGCAAGTACTGAGTTAATACAAAACATACCCAGCACGACATCTGGCGCTTCTTGGGCTTATTCAGCATGCATGAGAAACAGAGGGCCGTTGCGGTTGAGCGAATTCCCTGGGGCAAATCTTCTTCCAGGCTGAACACGACGTTGCTGCTGAGCTGTGGAATTCACATTGGAGTCTGCGGCAATCTTCTTGGGGCACTCATTGGAATAGTGACCCTTGGTTCCACATTCACAAGAAGTCACATGGGACTTGTCCTTTGCTGCAACAGGCACAGCATTACTTCCAGTTCTTGGGGTAGTGTTGGTGTTGGTGGCGACATTGTTGTTGCTGGACATGGGCGGTGCACGGTTGAAATTGTTGGAGTTGCCGGGGTTGTTGTTGTGGTTTCCTCTGGGCCTTGGGTTTCCACGGTTGGGATAGGTCGGACGGTTCATCAGGGGTCTATTGGTTCTTGGGGAAAATCCTAGAGATGGGTTGGGGCGATACTTTGGGGTATGGTGGGTTCCTGGTTGATGCATCATTCTACACTTGCGATTCTCATTGGCTTGGTTGATCTTTCCTTCCATCTGAATGGCGGAATCCACTAAGGCTTCAATGTTAGCAAATGGAATGTTGACCAACAATGTCTGCATCTCATCATGCAGACCATTCAAGAATATCTCCTCCTTCTTGGCTTCGGTGTCAATCTCATCCGCTGCATACCTAGCCAATGACAAAAGTTTTTCATGGTACTCAACTACTGTCATCCTCCCTTGCTTCAATTCTCTAAATTTATCTCTCATCATCTTGATCAAACCCGGTGGCACATGGGTTCTGCTGAACTAGAGTTTGAATTCATCCCAAGTCATCATTTGTCCTCCATTCATGGTGTGAACGCTGTTCCACCAAGCTCTTGCATATCCAGCCAGATAGTGGGTGGCAAAAAGTACCTTCTCGTTGGCTTCCGCTCCTGCAACTTCTAAGTTGTTCTCCATGGATTGCAGCCAAACATCGGCATATAGGGGCTCTTCGGGTTTAGTGAAGATGGGTGGATTGGTGTTCTGAAAAATCTTTGAGCTTGGATCCATTGTTTTCCTGGTTTCCATGGCCTTGGTTGTTGTTGGCCATTTGAGCTATCTATTGAAGGGTGGCTAAGTGTCAACACCCGGATTTTTAATCCCAGATGCATGTTATGCCATACATCGCAATCCCAGGATTACCATTTTTGCAAGACATAACAGATTTGGATACCACAGTACATCATCCATTACAAACCATACATAAGGTCTTACACAAATAAGGATCTCATGATCCAGTTCTTAATACAATTCAAGCAGCGGAATACGTAATAATAAAGGTAGCGTAGGCGAAGCTCCATCTTCGGGGTCACAGGCAATGCTGACGATGGGAGATGATCCTAGTTGTCATAACCTTCCTGGGGTCCATCATCCTGGTACTCCTCTTCATAGTCTGGCCACGGGAATAGCCAGGGACAAAGCCATGAGTACTCTTTAAGTACTCGCAAACTAATACTAACAAGTGAAGGGTTTTTTTTTGTAATAGGACACTAAGCTCTAGGGTTGTTTTGCAAAAAAGCCAGACTTACCTCTACTAAGTTCAGAAGCAAGAGAAAAGCTAGTCAAATTTTATAACACCTAAGTGGGAACTTGAATTTCATGTCACAACTCTGTTGTGGTCAAGTCAAAATCTCAATCCATTTCACAAGTCATTTTGAAAACATCTGAAAGGGGAACAATATGGACACTCCAATTGTCCATAACCGCGGACGCGGCTATTCGAATAGTTTGACACTCTGTAGAGATTGTACACTTTCACCACAACATTCGATACATCTGTCAGGAACAAATCCTGAATTCACCATACTCAGTATGCGGATAATCAATACTAACCTTTCAATTACACGCCCTAGTATAGGCACCTCTCCTGTGAGTTTGGCCTCCCAACCATGACCAACTGTCATCTTGGGTACTGCACAGGTGGACAATCTTCACAAGATATCCTCAGCTCAGACCTTAGCCGTGAGGGAACCAATACTAAGGTATATAAGTTTCCAGTCAAGCCCTACCCAATCTTCGGGTATTTTGGTTGTACGGTAAAATTGGAATGGTATCGCATCAAGATAACCATCAGTTTTATAAAGGGTTAAGGCTCATGCCTCAACATTTTCATCACCAAAATCATCTGGTGTTCGGAAACACATGTCAAAACATCTCAGTAGAATGATCCATCATTCTAAGGTTTTCATAACCATTTTCACCAAGTATTCCCATCTAAAGTTGATCAAGTTTTATGGTTAGCACTAGCATCTACAAGTGGGGTTGAGTACTAATGAAGGGTGGTAAACTAGTGGGGTTCTAACTAAGTTCAATCTCATGCCTTAGGATGACATCAAGATTATCTAGATTAAGCCAAATTTTATGCTCTTTATGCAACCTTCAGTTATCTTTCTAGTATCTACAAAATACTTAAATAAACTCTACGAAAAAGCTTTGATAAAGAAATAAAGTAGAAAGCTTGCAAGTAAAACTAGGATTGGGTTATCAGGTGGGTATAACGACATATGCTTAAGGCATATAGTTGGCAAAGTAAGGCTTGCTAAAGTGGAACATCCTGCAAGTGTTAGCTTGCTCAATCAACTAGTAGTATTAGGCTTGCACAAGTATCAGTATAAGCTTGCTAAGTTAATAGCTTGCAAGTATTGGCTTGCCTTGTGCAAAGCAGTGGTGAAGTTCTCCTCGGCTTCCTCTTTGTACTATCCTCCTTCCTCCTCGTATCCTTGGTCGGTACTAGCGTCTATGAATAAATACGAGGTACACAATCATCAAACAATACTTAACTACTTTCAATCATCACACAAAAGGGGTTCTATAGATGATCTAGTATCATCACTAACTTTACAAGATTAAAGCATTGGTCTTATTGATTTATTTTTAGAAAAGTAATTTCTACTCATTGAAAAACTACTTAAGATTTAATATTCTCCAAACCAAACATGGGATCATGTTGACACATGTCATCACCACATATTTTAGTACATGGGAATGTGATTTAAAGTGGTGTCACAATTTAATAAGGTTTAACCTTTTTATTTTAAGTAAAAATAAGTGACTAGAAATGCCTATGTGGCATTATTTTATTACTTGAACATTATTTCTGTAAGTAAACCCATATGTTTTTATATATTCTAAAAGGTATGATCAAATGTGATTTTTGGAGTTGGAATCATCTCTAAAGATATTGTGGTTTAAATTTGAAAAATGTTTGAATGCAGAAATGCTTCTGCCTTGTTATTTTTACCAAGGTTGATCTACCGATCCAAATGATTCGAATCCAATGGGCTTGGATTAAGCATTTAAAGACCTTTCTAAAAAAATTGGTTTCATTCAATTTGGTTCACTGAATCGAGTTGGGTTGATTTTTGAAACTTGGTACAGAACTGTGTTTGAATGAAAATAGAAAAATCTAAATTCAAACGAGTGGGCTGCGCGGGAAGGGGAAATGGTCCGGCCTAGTGTCACTCCGTGGCGCGGGGCGCAACTGACAGGGTGGGTCTACTGGTCAACGACTTATTAAACGCGAAACAGTACGGGGCGATGTGGTGTGTTGGATTAGAAGTAAGATCAACGGCTGAGGGTCGTCGTCGACGATGAACTAGTCACCGGCAAGCTCGAACCCTAGCGGCTCAGTGGGGGTCATGGGAGGCTAACCGGGGCTCAGGCAAAGGTCGGCGATGCGGGCGAATGACGAAGTCGACGACGGCGAACTCAGGGGTGGTCGCGGCAGCTCATGGGGTGGACGAAATCGACGGCACCCTTCTTCTCCAGAGGCGGCCTCCTCCAGCGCAATTCCGGCGATGCGCTACTCGCCTTGCTCCGGGACTGAGGTGGGGTGGTTCTGGGTGAGAGAGGAGTGGAATGGTGTGAAGAATTCGAGCGGGGAAGGCCTCCTTTTATAGGCTCGACGGCGAGACCGAACGGGATGGGCAGGCGATGGTGGCGACATGGATACGGGCGGCTAGGGGCATGGCCGAGGGTGGCGATCGATCGGTGGTCTCCTGGCGGTGTAAATGCCCTTGTAGGGGCGGTGGCAAACAGTCGGGAACGCTCGATGCTCTGCGAGGCAGAGGCGGCAAACTCTGCGGAGAGCGGTGGCTACGGGGTACGGGCGGTGAAATGGGCATGCCTGGCGGTGTCCTAGGGCGATGGGGTGCATGCTGGCGGTCGGCAAGGGCTCGAGGTGGTCGGGTTGCGTGGGAACGGTGCGTGCTCTGCGGTGCATGTCGGCATGGTCGACAGCAGCGCGGGCACGGCATTCCTGGCGGTTCTGGTTGCTGTCCACGAGGCAGGGCTGGTCGAGAGGGGGCGGTGAGGCATGGGCTACCTCCCAAACAAGGTTGGCACGGCTAGTTCTTCTCCTAGCCTGATGTCCACACTGGGGTGACATGGGTGCTCTCGGCCTGTGCACCATTGATGACATTGGCGAGTTTACAATGGTGCTAGAGCTTAGTTAAGGTGGCTAAATGATCTACTAAGGCTAGTGTAACCAGAGAGGGAACAATTTAGGCCAGAATCACTGCACACTATAGTTTTTTGATTTTTTTTATTTGAATCAGCAAGGTGTTTGATGAAATGGCCGCATGAATTCAAGTTTTGAATTTTGAAAAGATTTTTGGTGGGTGTTCTAGGCATGTGCTAGTGAGTCTGTGGATGCTTGGGTTTTGAAAGTTGAGCTTGTTTGAGTGGTTTTTGAAAAAGTGGGATCTTCCCATATGATATAGATTCAATTTTAAACTGTCCTTTAAACTATGCATTTGAATGATTTTGGATGATCACAAAGTGGGCATTGGTACTTTATTATGAGTACTATCAAGGGGTGCAAAGATACAAACAAGTTTCTGTTCAGTTTTGAAAGTTAGCGATAGCCAAAGTAGGCATGGGAGTTAATTTGGCCAAAGTGACCATTCACTTATTTTGTTTGTTTTGATTTATTTGTCTTTGGGAAAATTGTGGGGATTGTTTAGATGATGTTTATTTCACCTAAGAATCATTTTACAAGCAAATAAACACACAAGAATGGCAATTCAAAAGAATCCAAATTGAAATGCTTTTCTTATGCATGCTTTCATATTTTTAATTTGAAAAGTTTTTGTTAACCCTATTTTTGATGATTAGAGTTTGATGATCCAAGTTCAATATTTTTGGGATGTTACACTAAGTTGGCTTGACGTTCGGCTCTTTCATCTTCATGGTCAGAAACCAACATTTGCAAGATCTGCAACATTGGGTCCGGGGACGAAGTGCTTTCTCCGCGAGGCATCTGAAGATTGAGATAGATCATGAGACAAGAGGGAAATTTCTAAGGTTCTAGTTTTTTTTCCAAAGTTTTCTAAATTTTACTCAGATTTTTCTAGCAATTTTCTTTTCATTCATTCATTCATTCATAGCACACGATACAAACACACACCACAACAAGGAAAATGGATGGTTTTAAGAACCATTTTGTGAAACTATGATACAGTGGGACCGGATACAAATCACTAACGCTAGTTCTCAAGTGCTACTACTCCTCGGAATCGGTGTCCTCATCATCATCATCAATGAAGGCGAAGTCATCCTCATCGGTGAAGAAGTACATGGATTGATCCTCCAGAAAGTAATCATCATCACTGAGGTCAGAGTAGGGGTCTCTACGGATATCCTCCCCTGCATTCTCCCTCTCCTCGAGCTGCATGTCCCTCTCGTGGAAGTTCTCCTCCAACTCTGTGATCCGGTGATGAAGGCAGGCAATGATGCGCTCGTTCTTGTCAAGCTAACGGCGACGAGACTGGTGATCCTTCACTAGCATGGCAATGGTCTGATCCTTCTGGAAAGCGATGGCATAGTTGTGTTTGGCGTAGGAGTGGGCATTATCCAACTCCTTCTGCCGGTCATAAATCATGAAGCTGAGGTGGTCCACTTGGTTCTTCATCTCAGGGTGATATGGTGCCTCCAGTGGCTGTCCCATAACATCACGCCTTGATCTGATTGACTCTCTGCCCACACAGAAGGGCAAGAGCTTCCTACATGGCCCTGGCAAGTCCATCTAGCCAGTTGGTCTCTATTAAGGTGAACTGAATTCCTTCTGAGGTGGGGGCTTCAATCTTCCCTCGGAGACTTGCAACAATCAGCCATTGCAATTCCTCTCCTTCCTGATCGTTGAGCTGAGATCCGAAGAACTCGGGTTGTGGGCGCTCCAGAAGTTCCGAAAGTTGGTCCAAGTCACACTCAAAGATGAGATCTCCTCCATTTCCCAACTGATAGAACTTGCTATACTTCACGTCCATCTATAAGAATATAGGATGAGTAAGTTAGTATAGTGATCAAGTGTGTCAAATTTTATGTAAGTTTGCAAGAATTTTTTAGGAACATGACAATTCATGAAAGAATCTAAGTGATAAGAATGACAATAATTTTTCATAAATACTCACTTCCTTAGTTTTGAAACTAAGTTTTTGATTCAAACGTCCATTCTAAACTAGGGTCTCCTATGGTCAGGATGGCTCTGATACCAACTTGTCAACACCCGGATTTTTAATCCCAGATGCATTTTATGCCATACATTGCAATCCAAGGATTACCATTTTTGCGAGACATAATAGATTGGATATCACAGTACATCATCCATTACAAACCATGCATAAGGTCTTACAACAAAATAAAGGATCTCATGATCCAGTCTTAGTACAAATCAAGCAGCGGAATAATATAATAATAACGGTGGGAGATGATCCTAGTTGTCGTAACCTTCCTACGGTCCATCCTCCTGATAGTCCTCTTCATAGTTTGGCCATTATAATAGCCAGGAACAAAGCCATGAGTACTCTTTAAGTAATCACAAACTAATACTAACAAGTGAAGTGGTTTTGAGTAGGAATACCAATCTCTAGGTTATTTTGGAAAAAGCCAAATTTATATCTAACTGAGTTCAGGAGCAAAGAAAGCTAGTTGAAACTTTTATAACACCTAAGTGGGAACTTGAGTTTTCATAGCACAACCCTGTTGTGGTCAAGTCAAATTCATCCTTCATTTCATAAGTCATTTTGAAAACATCTGAAGAAGGAACAGTATGGCCACTCCAACTGTCCATAACCACAAACGCGGCTATTCGAATAGTTTAACACTCTGCAGAGGTGGTACACTTTCACCAAAATATTCGATACATCCGTCAGGAACAATCCTGAATTCACCATACTCAGTATGTGGATAATCAATCTTAACCTTTCAATTACACGCCCTAGTATAGGAACCTCTCCTATGAGTTTGGCCTCCCAACCATAACCAACTGTCATCTTGGGAACTGCACATGTGGACAATCTTCACAAGGTAGCCCCAGCTCAAACCTTGGTCGCAAGTGAACCCATACTAAGGTATATAAACTTCCAGTCAAGCCCTACCCAAATCTTGGGTATTGTGGTTGTACGGTAAAATTGAATGGTATCGCATCCAGACATCCATCAGTCTCATGCCTCAACATTTTCATCATCAAAATCATCTGGTGTTCAAGAACACATGTCAAAACATTTCACTAGAATGACTCATCATTCCATGGTTTTCATAACCATTTTCACCAAGTAATCCCATCTAAAGTGATCAAGTTTTATGCTTAGCACTAGCATCTACAAGTGGGGGTAAACACTAATGAGTGGTGATAAACAAGTGTGAACGATCTATGTTCACTCTCATGCCTCAGGATGTCATCAAGATTTATCTAACTTAGGCCAAGTTTTATGCTCTTTATGCTACCTTCAAAAGTATTTCTTAACTCTACCAATTATGAAGTAAACACAAACTAAGGAGCTTTGATAAAGAAATAAAAGAACTGAGCTTGCAAGTAAAACTTGGTTTGGTATAATCAAGTGGTGTAACTAATGCATGTTTAATGCATCTAGTTGGCATAGTTATAATGCAAGGGTGAACTTGCAAAGTTATAGCTGGCTAGGATAGCTTGCCATGTGCAGAGCAGTAGTTGAAGTTCTCCTCGTCTTCTTCCTCGTAGTACTCTCCTTCCTCCTCGTATCCTTGGACGGTACTAGCGTCTATAAATAAATACGATGTACACAATCACCAAACAATACTTAACTGTCAGATCCCAAGATTTTCCAAATCTTGTAATGTGAAAAATAAATAAAATAAAATAAATTATTGTTGAATTTCAGGGTGAAAAGAAACTTTTGTTTCTAAAAGGAAACTTAAAATCTCATCTTGAACAAACTTTAATTAAAATTTGAATCTAACAAAAACCAAATCAAAAGAATTGCATTCCTCAATGAATGTATCTGGAAATTAAACACTTGGAAAATAAATCCAAACCCTAAACCCTAATGGAATAAAAATCATTTCCAAGTTATCTCCAAGCTTATGGATTTGATCCATATAAAATCTTGTCAACAAACATTTACAAGTGATCAAGAAAGACAAATAGAAATATTAAAAGACCATATAAATTGGCTTCACTTAATTTGGAACCAAGGACAAAATCTTATGAATTTTAAAAGATAAAGAAAGAAATATTAAATAAATAATATTTAAAGACCAAATCAAATCTTGGCCTAAACCATAAACAAGTGGATTAAGTTATAATCCAAATAAAAATATTGGTTAAAGAATTGCCAAAATAAAATAAAATGGCTTAGACCAAATCCTATTAGAATAAAGACAAACCCAAATTTTAAATGATTAATAAATCTTATTAAAAACGTTTCCAAATAATTTAAGATGAATTATTTGACACCCTTTTAAGTAAACAAAACTTACTGAAAGGTTTTGGAAGAATTTAGAAGTCAAATGGAAATTAAAAAAACATTATGAAATCCTATTTGATTTAAAACAAGGGCCCTTTTTATTAATTAAAAAGACCCCAAAAAGAATAAAATATATTCCCAAAATTGACATCATATTGTGCTACTAATAAATATTTAAACCTACACAAAATTTGACAAAGGTTTGAATTCAAATGAGTGATTGAATTACTTATTTGAAATCAAAACAGAATATTAAGAAAGGAAAAAGAAAAACAAAACAGAACAAAAAAATATGTAAAGACCCCAGCCCAACTAGCTTGGCCCAACTAAGCCCAGCCAGCCCACTGTTCCTCTCCCGTAGAAAACGCTTCAGACCAAGTATCTTACCCGCACAGTGTATGACGCGTGGACCCCATTCCCTCTCTTCCTCTCTCACTGATAGACGAACCCCACGCCCACGTCAGCATCTTCTCCCCGCGACGACCCCTTCTTCCCCCAAACCTCGCCGTTCCTGCCGATTAATTCCTCGCTTGAATTCGCTTTAATGCCGCGTTAATCCCTCGTCGTGACCACGCAGTGATAAGAGCCAGGCTCCTCTCTCCATTTTCCCCCAGCCGCCTCACCCTAGCATGCCCCCAGGCCGCAGAATTTCGCCCTACACTGCCACTGCTCCGACAACTTTCCCGGCCGATTCCGGCGAAGCCAGACCGCCCCTTGCCTCCTCGACCAAGCTCACATACTCTCCACCTCATGGCGCACCTCCCAGTGTCGCCCGTTCATCCGTGCATGCTGTAAATCGTCGACAACGACATCACTGAGCAAGCGCCGCCGTCTGCTACCTCTCCGGCGAACTACTGACGCCAACCCCGAGCGCCCCTCGTGTTCTGGTGAGTACTCCTGCAACTCTCGAGACCGTGCGCACCTCCCTGACATGATGCCTTGCCTTCGTACACCCTAGGAGCTCGTCCCCGACAATGTCAACACGTGCCCGAGACGGTGAGCAACTTCGGCGAGGAATTGTCATTGCCCCCGTGCGCCCCTTCACCAACCAAGGGCAGGTTGAGCATCCCCGTGCCACGGTGGTCACAGTGAGCCATCTCTCCTCCTTCCTTTCTCCCTCTAGCGCCAGCTCCGCCGCTAGCGGAGCGTCGCCGCCGCGCGCAGCCACTGAGCGCCGCCAGTCTTTGGTCTAGTTGGTCTGACCCGTTGGATTTCAATCGGGTGTACGCGATAGATTGATTAAACGAACCGGTACGCTCGCCTCTGTGCCACACGATCTAACTTAGATCCAACGCCTCTGAGTGCTTGATCCAACCGAAGCGGTACCGGCGAATTAAAACACGACACGTGGCCTCTGTTTGATTTAAAAACCAGAAACTTTCTATTAGATGTCCCATTTTGAAAAATTCATAACTTTTAATCTACACGTCCAAATTTTGAAAACTTTATATCAATGGATTCAGAAAAACAAGCCCTAGCCAACCATGCACTTTGTTTAGAAAATTGCTTCTGGTAAAATCTTTGTTTCTGCAGAAACTTATGTATGCTTGTTTAGGATATAAAATTTGTTCTAAAATGATTTTGGGGATAAAATATTTGGAAAATGGTGTGTTTTGAACCTACTGACCATAGGAATCAAATTGTGGTTTCAAAAATGTATTTGGTGAAACAAAAGAATAAACTTTGTATTTAAACCATTTCTAGTCAAATAAAAATAATGTTTAATTATTAAAAATGTTTTTGAGAGAAAAACTTTGAGAAATGTTTTGGAAATAAACTCTCTGACCCAAACACCAAGTTTGGTGATTTGAAAACTTATTTTATGAACCTATAGATTATTGCCTTATTAAAAACATTTCTACACCACATAAAATGATACCTTGTTTTAAAAATGGTTTATGAAGTAAAATCTTATACAAATGATTTTGCCACTTTATAAAATGACCATTAGGTGTTTTCAAATGTTTATGAACCATTAGAAACCACTTTTACAAATAAAAAAAACTTTAGCATGCTTGCATGCATGGTTTTGTTTCTATCATTTTATGTGATGAATTGCTTGAATGGTAGATTGAAATATTGTTTGCTTGATTGAATTGTAGTGATTTGAAGTGAGTGAACATTGCAAAGATCAAGGAGTGAATTTATACTCTCTACCAAAAAGGCAAGTGATGCTTTATACTTTTGTCCCATTACTTTCACTATGCATTAGTGACATTTCTATGTAAGACTTGCATGGAATTTTTGCTAAGTATAAACCATGCTATGGGAAATCCTAGTAGATGAAACCATAGTAGAATTTTACTAAGTTAAGATCCCTACTACTATCATGCTTAGCTTAGCTAATAGAAAACAAGGGTGGAACATATATTCATGATATGGAAAATTTCTAAGTCTGAGGACTTGAGTTTTGTTTAATAAAACAACTAAGTGAATGAATCACCTGGGTGGAATGGAAGGAATGGTTTGTGTTGAGTGGTTCACACGGCCCATTTCTATGGTTTACCTTGTGTATCTCACTTGTGGACGGCCACCCAGGAACAAAGATATTTGAGATGTCAAATGTTAAGAAGCTTCAAGTGTAGCCATTTGGCAATATGGGCTCTGCCTGGATCATATAGGTTGCAAGAACTTAGCCAAATGGACAGTTGGTGGTAGGGGAATGATAGGTTGGAACGCGTCCATTCTGGTCTAAGGGAAGGCTTCTGAAAGATCTTGTCTTGGTGAAACCAAGTCTTGTGGGGAAAGTGCACAACCTCTGCAGAGTGTAAAATCTAAGTTCTTAGCCATGTCCCTGGCAAAGGACAATTTGAGCATCAAGACATGGAAGAAATCAAGAATCTCATCATCCCAATTTCTAAGTTAAAAGCTTGTGGTTGAACAAGGGTTTAAGGTTCACCAATTTCTATTGGTGGTTCCTTGGGTAATATTTTTGTCAAGAAAAAACTTAGTGTTTTCAAATGATAAGGAAAAATCTATTTTGAGCAAAGCAAGCCTAAGCTCCACTTAGCCAAATGCATATAGATGATAGACTCCACTATACTACCGTAGTATCACTTGATAATACAATTCAAATGTATTGACCCTTGTGGCTGTAACTTGTTATGTTGCAGGTTTGATTGATATTAGTGAAGTTAAATGATTAGGATTACAAGTCTACAACCAATATGCCTGCTTGTGGCACTTTGAAGATGAAGGACCCCATGCCATTGCTAAATTCTGCTGCATTGTAATGAGATAGCCAAATGAGCTATGTAAGATGTAATAAATTAAATTATTCCTGGTTATAAAGTTGTATTATGACCTTTGTTACTTGATATTACATCTTAACTGTGGATGCTAGCTATTGATCCAAGGACTAGCATTGTAAACACAGGGATCTCTACCTTATTAAAGGTTGGGAACCTTACAGATGGTATCAGAGCACTGTGTTGCGTGTAGGATTGTAACCCTAGGATTGGACAAAAACCCCTTAGAAAAATAGGAGTTATATTTGTTCCAAACTTATTTACAAACAATCTTGTAAACTCTTTCCTCAACCATTTTTTTTGATTCTACATCTCTTCCTTTTCAAACTTGATGGACAAAGCCTCAACCATGAGCAAAGGACTTCACCAACTCAAATGACTTCAACTTCAACATCATCAAATACTTCAACTTTATTTGCACCAAGGACTTCAACTTGGATATCACTAAGGACTACAAGTGAGACAAGAAATATTACTCAAGACTTGAAGACTAAGGAAACACAACTTAGAAGAATCATCATCATCTTTGGAGTTTGTAGCCAAGACACAAGAATTTTTCCCACGGAAACCATGATCTCATGCAAGAAGAAACAACAAACAAGGATGGAATAATCTCAAGTGAACCATATAGTTGGACCACCATATTTAGTATAAGTCAAACCCACCAACTTATGTGGTGTAACAAAAATATTTTTGGTTGCCTAAAAATATGCTTGAAATATGTTGTTTGAGTGAAATGTTTGTTTGTGATTGCTTGCACATTGCTTGTGTGAATTGTGATGTGTGTGATTAGAATTATTCCCTTAGAAATATTTTGCCTATTCTAATCCCAATCCAACCAAAACAGATGACTTCTCCAAGAAACTCCAACATCAAGGATGGTGACAACAACAACAACAACAACCAAGAGAACAACATGAGAGACCAACTGCTTGCAAGACAAACTAGTTGAACCAAGTGAAAACTCAGTTTTTAGCCAACAACAAGGAGATAGACCCAACCATGCAAAAAGTTTTGGAAACTCAATCCCTAAAGTTGCAAGGATTGGCTACTCAAATGACCAACATGGGAGAAAACTCTTCCCAAGGAGTTTATGACAACAAGGATGACAATGATGTTATTCTAGAAGGAACCAAAGCTTGCAATATTTGTGGAGACAAGGATCACACTTCCAAGGAACATAAAGATCAATGCCCCAACTGTGAAGAGAAACATCCAATTGACCAATGCCCCACATCCCAAGATACTTGTTACCTATGTGAAGGAAACAATCATGTCCCTATCCAATGCCCCATATACTCCATAGTTGAACAAAGGAAACAAGGTGGAGTGCAACAACTAATTGCAGACTACCATGAAAGATCCAAGTCTACCAAGAAGGATGAATACAAAGGAAAATCTCAGCTTGTACCTCCCAGCAACATGACCCAATTTAAAGGACCAAAAAGGAGACATATGTATTATCCAGGGAGTAATAGAAGGTCAAGGAGACCAGTAGACATTCCTACCTATGAGATAACATATGAAGAACATGAACTAGAAGCACTCCTAGCTTTGGAGAAACCTAAGAAAAAGAAGGACAAAAGCCATGTGCAATGTGGTCATTGCAAAGAAATGGGACACTATGCCAGTGAATGTCCAGAGAAACAGAAGTATAAGGAGATTAGCCAAGTATGGTGCAACAACTGCAAAGAGCTAGGCCATTATGTAGCAACTTGCCCACAGAAGATACGTGATGAACTCAATCTTATCACATGTTACAACTGTGGTAACCAAGGACAGTATGCAAGCAACTGTCCAGAAAAGATGAAGCACAAGATAAGAAAGCCTATGAAGGATCTCAGCCTTGTCACATGTTTCAAGTGTGGAAACAAAGGACACAATGCAGATGTTTGCCCAGAGAAGTTTCAATAGGATCCCAAGAAGGCCAATATGTAATCTAGTTGGAAACATTTTAAGGGTGGTAGTACCCTAGATGCTTTGAGCCAACTTGTAACCCTTAGCCTCCCCAAATCTCGGGACGGGATTTATTTTAAGGGTGGTAGCCTGTCACATCCCAATATTTTCCAAATCTTGTAATGCGAAAAATAAATAAAATAAAATAAATTATTGTTGAATTTCAGGGTGAAAAGAAACTTTTGTTTCTAAAAGGAAACTTAAAATCTCATATTGAACAAACTTTAATTAAAATTTGAATCTAACAAAAACCAAATCAAAAGAATTGCATTCCTCAATGAATGTATCAGGAAATTAAACACTTGGAAAATAAATCCAAACCCTAAACCCTAATGGAATAAAAATCATTTCCAAGTTATCTCCAAGCTTATGGATTTGATCCATATAAAATCTTGTCAAAAAACATTTACAAGTGATCAAGAAAGACAAATAGAAATATTAAAAGACCATATAAATTGGCTTCACTTAATTTGGAACCATGGACAAAATCTTATGAATTTTAAAAGATAAAGAAAGAAATATTAAATAAAGAAGATTTAAAGACCAAATCAAATCTTGGCCTAAACCATAAAAAAGTGGATTAAATTATAATCCAAATAAAAATATTGGTTAAAGAATTGCCAAAATAAAATAAAATGGCTTAGACCAAATCCTATTAGAATAAAGAAAAACCCAAATTTTAAATGATTAATAAATCTTATTAAAAACTTTTCCAAATAATTCAAGATGAATTATTTGACACCCATTTAAGTAAACAAAACTTACTGAAAGGTTTTGGAAGAATTTAGAAGTCAAATGGAAATAAAAAAACATTATTAAATCCTATTTGATTTAAAACAAGGGCCCTTTTTATTAATTAAAAAGACCCCAAAAAGAATAAAATATATTCCCAAAATTGACATCAGATTGTGCTACTAATAAATATTTAAACCTACACAAAAATTGACAAAGGTTTGAATTCAAATGAGTGATTGAATTACTTATTTGAAATCAAAACAGAATATTAAGAAAGGAAAAAGAAAAACAAAACAGAACAAAAAATATGTAAAGAACCCAGCCCTAACTAGCTTGGCCCAACTAAGCCCAGCCAACCCACTGCTCCTCTCCCGCAGAAAATGCTTCAGACCAAGTATCTTACCCGCACAGTGTATGACGCGTGGACCCCATTCCCTCTCTTCCTCTCTCACTAACAGACGAACCCCACGCCCACATCAGCATCTTCTCCCTGCAACGACCCCTTCTTCCCCCAAACCTCGCCGTTCCTGCCGATTAATTCTTCGCTTGAATTCGGTTTAATGCCGCGTTAATCCCTCGCCATGACCACGCAGTGATAAGCGCCAAGCTCCCCTCTCCATTTTCCCCCAGCCGCCTCACCCTAGCATGCCCCTAGGCCGCAGAATTTTGCCCTACACTGCCACTGCTCCGACAACTTTCTCGGCCGATTCCGGTGAAGCCATACTGCCCCTTGCCTCCTCGACCAAGATCACATACTCCCCACCTCATGGCGCACCTCCCAGTGTCGCCCGTTCATCCGCGCATGCTGTAAATCGTCGACAGCGAAATCACTGAGCAAGCGCCGCCGTCTGCTACCTCTCCGGCGAACTACTGACGCCAACCCCGAGTGCCCCTCGTGTTCTGGTGAGTACTCCTGCAACTCTCGAGACCGTGCGCACCTCCCTGACATGCTGCCTTGCCTTCTTACGCCCTAGGAGCTCGTCCCCGACAACGTCAACACGTGCTCGAGCCGGTGAGCAACTTCGGCGAGGAATTGTCATCGCCCCTGTGCGCCCCTTCACCAACCAAGGGCAGGTTGAGCATCCCCGTGCCACGGCGATCACAGTGAGCTACGTCTCCTCCTTCCTTGCTCCCTCTAGCGCCAGCTCCGCCGCTAGCCGAGCGTCGCCGCTACGCGCAGCCACTGAGCGACGCCAGTCTTTGGTCTAGTTGGTCTGAGCCGTTGGATTTCGATCGTGTGTACGCGATAGATTGAATAAACGAACCGGTACGCTCTCCTCTGTGCCGCACGATCTAACTTAGATCCAACGCCTTTGAGTGCTTGATCCAACCGAAGCGGTACCAGCGAATTAAAAGACGACACGTGGCCTCTGTTTGATTTAAAAACCAGAATCTTTCTATTAGATGTCCCATTTTGAAAAATTCATAACTTTTAATCTACACGTCCAAATTTTGCAAACTTTATATCAATGGATTCAGAAAAACAAGCCCTAGCAAACCATGTACTTTGTTTAGAAAATTTTTTCTGGTAAAATGTTTGTTTCTGCAGAAACTTATGTATGCTTGTTTATGATATAAAGTTTGTTTTAAAATGATTTTGGGGATAATATCTTTGGCAAATGGTGAGTTTTGAACCTACTGACCATAGGAATGAAATTGTGGTTTCAAAAATGTATTTGGTGAAACAAAAGAATAAACTTTGGATTTAAACCATTTCTAGTCAAATAAAAATAATGTTTAATTATTAAAAATGTTTTTGAGAGAAAATCTTTGAGAAATATTTTGGAAATAAACTCTCTGACCCAAACACCATGTTTGATGATTTGAAAACTTATTTTATGAACCTATAGATTATTGCCTTATTAAAAACATTTCTACACCACATAAAATGATACCTTGTTTTAAAAATGGTTTATGAAGTAAAATCTTATACAAATGATTTTGCCACTTTATAAAATGACCATTAGGTGTTTTCAAATGTTTATGAACCATTAGAAACCACTTTTACAAATAAAACAAACTTTAGCATGCTTGCATGCATTGTTTTGTTTCTATCATTTTATGTGATGAATTGCTTGAATGGTAGATTGAAATATTGTTTGCTTGATTGAATTGTAGTGATTTGAAGTGAGTGAACGTTGCAAAGATTTTGTCCCATTATTTTCACTATGCATTAGTGACATTTCTAAGTAAGACTTGCATGGAATTTTTGCTAAGTATAAACCATGCTATGGGAAATCCTAGTAGATGAAACCATAGTAGAATTTTCCTAAGTTAAGATCCCTACTACTATCATGCTTAGCTTAGCTAATAGAAAACAAGGGTGGAACATATATTCATGCTATGGAAAATTTCTAAGTCTGAGGACTTGAGTTTTGTTTAATAAAACAACCAAGTGAATGAATCACCTGGGTGGAATGGAAGGAATGGTTTGTGTTGAGTGGGTCAAAAGGCCCATTTCTATGGTTTACCTTGTATATCTCACTTGTGGATGGCCACCCAGGAACAAAGAGATTTGAGATGTCAAATGTTGAGAAGCTTCAAGTGCAGCCACTTGGCAATATGGGCTCTGCCTAGATCATATAGGTTGCAAGAACTTAGCCAAATGGACAGTTGGTGGTAGGGGAATGATAGGTTGGAACGCGTCCATTCTGGTCTAAAGGAAGGCTTCTGAAAGATCTTGTCTTGGTGAAACCAAGTCTTGTGGGGAAAGTGCACAACCTCTGCAGAGTGTAAAATCTAAGTACTTAGCAATGTCCCTGGCAAAGGACAATTTGAGCATCAAGACATGGAAGCAATCAAGAATCTCATCATCCCAATTTCTAAGTTAAAAGCTTGTGGTTGAATAAGGGTTTAAGGTTCACCAATTTCTATTGGTGGTTCCTTGGGTAATATTTTTGTCAAGCAAAAACTTAGTGTTTTCAAATGATAAGGAAAAATCTATTTTGAGCAAAGCAAGCCTAAGCCCCACTTAGCCAAATGCATATAGATGATAGACTCCACTATACTACCATAGTATCACTTGCCAATACAATTCAAATGTATTGACCCTTGTGGCTGTAACTTGTTATGTTGCAGGTTTGATTGATATTAGTGAAGTTAAATGATTAGGATTACAAGTCTACAACCAACATGTCTGCCTGTGGCACTTTAAAGATGAAGGACCCCATGCCATTCTGCTGCATTGTAATGAGATAGCCAAATGAGCTATGTAATATGTAATAAATTAAATTACTCCTGGTTATAAAGTTGTAATAAATTAAATTATTCTTGATATTACATCTTAACTGTGGATGCTAGCTATTGATCCAGGGACTAGCATTGTAAACACAGGGATTTCTACCTTGTTAAAGTTTGGCAACCTTACATTAACTAATTCTATGTAGCACACAAAGTTTCACACTAGATGATCTAGCATCATCACTATTATCACAAAGATTAAAGCACTTGTTTTATTTATTTTATTTTAGAAAAGTAATTTCTACTCATTGAAAAAATACTTAAGATTTAATATTCTCCAACTAAAATAGGGTATCATGTTGACACATGTCATCACCACATATTTCAGTACTTGGGAATGTGATTTAAAGTGGTGTCACAATTTAATAAAGATTTACCTTTCTATTTTAATTAAATAAAGTGACTAGAAATGCCTATGGGGCATTCTTTTATTACTTATCCTTTATTTCTGCAAGTAAACCTAGATATTTTTATATATTCAGAAGGGCCTTCTCAAATGTGATTTTTGAGAGTTGGAATCAACTCAAAATGTTTTATGGTTGAATTTTAAAAAATGTTTGAAAGCAGAAACGTATCTGCCTTGTTATTTTTACTATAGCTGATATATAATTCCAAATGGTTTGAGTCCAACGGGATTGGATTAAGAATTTTAGTACCTTTCCAGCAAAATTGGTTTCATGCAATTTGGTTTAGTGAATCTCTCTGAAATGATTTTTGAATATATAGACAGAACTAGGTTTTAAATTTGTTAAAACCTAAATTCAAACTACTGGGTCACGCGGGAAGTTAACTGGGCCGGCCCAATACGCACAGCGTGCGCACGGACGGTTTAAGTTATTGTCCCCACCAGTTAGCGAGACAGGGGGTGCAAAGGGGTACAGGGCAATCCGGACCGTGCGATTAACATCTATTCTAACGGCTAGGGCTTGTCATCTCCGTCGGGCAGCACCAGCGAGACTGAACTCTAACGTGACCAGTGGGGGTCTGTGGTGGCCCACCGGGGCTCCGGCGATAGTAGGTGATGGGGGCAAACAACAAAGTCGACGACGACGATCCTCCTAGTACCGGTGGCTCCTACTCGGGCGGCTCCAATCAACGGTGCCCTTCTCCTCCAGTAGCGGCAAGCTCCGGCAAATTTCCGGTGACCTGGTGCTCTCCTTGCTCCGCGGATGAGGTGGGGTGTTTCTCAGAGAGAGGGGAGTGAGATGGTGTGCTAAAATCAAATGGGGGAGGCCTCTATTTATAGTGCAAAGAGGGGACCGAAGGGTGCGGGTGGAGCTCATCGTGGTCGTCTGCACAGTGAGCTAACGGCATGGCTGGGGATAGGGGATGGTGCGCTGCCTCCTGGCTAAGATCAAAGGCATGGTGGCGAGGCGTCGGGTGGTGCAATTTGGTTGGAATACTTCGATGCTCTCGGCGGGTCCGACAGGCATTTTAATGGTGCATAGCGTCTACGGTCCACGCGGCGGAAAATGGGCATGTACGGGTGATTCCTGGGGTGGTGGTGATCAAGCACGAGGGCAGAGAAGGCGGGGCGCGGTCCGTGTGAGCGTGTTGAGCGCGACGCTCTGGCGCGCTCTCGGCATGCTTGCATAGAGGCTGGGCGCACTCGTTCTGAGTGGTCCGGGGGCTGTCAAGGCTTGGGCACTGGACAGGGGGTGGCGGTGGACGGTGTCTTGTGTCCTAGACAAGGTTGGCGAGGCTAGCGAAGCTCCTAGCTTGCTGATGACAATGGGGTGGCAGTTTGAGCTCGGTAATGGTCACCATTGATGACAATGTCAAGCTTACAGTGAGCTAGGGCTGGTTAAATTAACTAGATGATCTACTGAGAGTGTGTTGTGAGCTAGAGAGGGAACAAGTTAGGCACAAACACTGCTCACTATAGTGTTTGATGTTTTGTTTGATTTGTGTTTACAAGGTGTTTGATGAAATGGCCGAAAGAGATTTGAATTTGAATTTTTAAGTGAAACTTGGTGGGTGTATTAGTCACATACTAGGTAGTCTATGGTTGCTTGGATTTGCCAAGGTGCACTGGTTTGGTTGGGTTTTGAGAAATGGTGATCTTCACATATGATATAGATTCAATTTTGAATTGTCATTTGATTCAAGTTTATAAATGTTTATGTGGGTTTGAAAGGTGGGCGTGGATTCACTTTCACTTGTTATAGCAAGGGGTGAAAAGAAATGAATTTTTTTGTTTGAAATCTTGGACTAGAAACACTCAAAGTGATCTAGTGAACAAGATTGGCAAAAATGACCATTTGCTTGTTTTGTTTGTTTTTGAATTTCCCTTGCTTTTTTTCTTCTTGGATTTGATTTAGATGATGTTTTTTTCATCTTTAAACCATTACTTTCTATTCACAACAATCACACAAGTCCATTAATGCATTCATGCAATCATCACATACACACATGCATTCATATTGATTTTGGTTAACAAAATTTTATGTTAACCCTAATTTTGGTGATTGGAATTTGATAACCTTGATCAATATTTTTGGGTTGTTACATCCGTGAAACGAGTTGATACAGTACTAACCCTCGAAGATCCAAAGCGGTTAACAGATCGGATTCTCATGGGTGATGTAGTCGTTCATTTGCCGATCTCAAGATCGAGTAGACGATCCTTCTATTGTCGTGTTCCGGAAGCGCTCCCGTGGTCGGTCACATATTTGATACTTGATGATGACCTTCATCTCCCTTGTTATAGTAGGCAGTGGAGGTTGTATATCTCTCCTCGCGATTCCAGCAGCATGATGGCGTGGTGGTGGAAGTAGAGGGGAAATCCCGCAGGGCTTCGCCTAACAGGAGCGGGTATGGTGCACTAGAGAGGGTCCTTGGCAACTAGGGTTTAGAGGCCAAGGGGTGGAGGTGGTGGCCAGTGGATAGGGTTTACCTAGGCGACGGTTTAGAGGGGCTCTAGACGGTGATGACTTGAGATGGAAGTGGTCGGCCTAGGGTTTCACATTGTGGGGCAAGGGGGCGCCCCTCCCCTCCTTTTATGAGTGGGAGTGGCGTCAAGGGGGAGGGAGTCCTCCCCCAACTCCTCTTCCAAGGAAGGCGGCAAGGGGAGGGAGGGAAACCTTCCCTAAGTGGGTTTCCTCTCCTCCCTCCACTAGGCAACCATGTCGAGATTTGACTTTTCAAACTGGTGTTTGACTTTTCAAACTAGAGTTTGATTTCTCTCTTCCTACTTCCCAGCCGATTGACCTATGACATGATGCAGCCATTCCACTATGGTATGACACATACATGTACCCTTCCCACTCCGGAGAGATGGACCTTCTAGACCCTTCTACAAGATTCCAATGAAAACACCGAAACCATTCCTGAACTCCGAAATTATATGAATCTTATTTAACTTTCCTTATATGAATCTTATTTTTCAGACCATTCCGGATCTCCTCGTGATGTCCCGGATCCTATCCGAGACTCCGAACAACATTCGGTCTCTTACTCACATTCCATATCTACTAAACAACATCGGATCCTTAAGTGTGTCTCCCTACGGTTGGTGAATTATGTAGACATGATCGAGACTCTTCTCCGATCAATAACCAATGGAGGAATCTGGAAATTCATATGGCTCCCACATATTTCTACGATTACTTTGTGATTGAATGAACCATTAACATAAGATACCAATTTTCCTTTGTCTCGTGTTACTTTAATTATCCAAGGTTTGATCGTCGGTATCTCTTGTACCTAGTTCAACATCGTTACCGATAAGTACTCATTACTCATTGCGTGATATGACATCCCTTGTGACCTAGTCACATGCTTGCAAGCCAATTAGATGACATTCCAACGGGAGGGCCCAGAGTATAACTATCTGTCATATCGATGGACAAATCCCACTCTTGATCCATGTGCCTCCACACATTATTTCAGAATACCTAATGCCACCTTTATAACCACCCAGTTATGAAGTGGTGTTTGATGTCATCAAAGCATCCATACGGTGATGGTGATTAACATGATCTCATGGTCGAAGGATTTAGGTTACTATCTATTTGAAAGCTTATAACAAGTAACCGATTTAAGTGACTTGATCTTATGCTATGCTTAACTATAGGAGTGTTTCCATCATATCATTCTCCTAATGATATGACCTTGTCATTAATATCATCCAATGTCCATGATTAGGAAACCATGATCATATATTTAATCAACAAGATAGTTCGACAAGAGGCTTACTAGGGACGTTTTTATGTTTACAAAACACACAAATATTAATTTTTTGGGATAATACAATTATAGCGTGGGATGTAAAAAATTATCATACACATGAAGGTATGATAATAACCACTTTATTATTGCCTATTGGGCATATCTCCAACAGTCTCCTACTTGCACTAGAGTCAATAATCTAGTTCAGGAAAGACTTGTGCATTCAACACCCATGGCTTTCTGGTGTTGTATATACAGGATTGCTAGTGATAAATATAATCTTCGGATCCGACACCTTCAGGTCAGTGTGTAATTCCATGTCTTTGTGGCTCTACGCATCACTCATTATTCAATGAGATGGCATTGTATAAATTTGGTTTTTTGGTGAGACATTTATTTCCTTGGGTTTAAAACATGTTGATATAGTCGTCCAATATATATTCATAGTACTGGCCTACTATGAACCACACCTAGTTTGATGACAAACTACTTGACACAAATGCCCTCTTTAGCTGCTACAACAATAGTCATATACTTAGCCTTTTGTTATAGTATCTGTTACGATATCTTACCTTTGGAACTTATCCAAATCAATTATGGAACTTTCTTTCCATTACATTGTGCCACCCATAGTTAAATTGAGATAAACTTAATTTGTATCTTGTGACAAAACTAGTATCAATGTAACACTTTACAATGAACTAGCTATCTATTTGTCACCTCTATATAAATAATATATTCTTAGTTCTTCCAAAGATCATAAGAATATCCTTACTATCATCCAATGATCATCTTATGAGTCATTCTGGTATATTCTCATAACATTTACAGCATATGACCTATCTGGATGTGTATATATCACAGTATGATTAATCAAAATATTCTTTTGATTTCACTCACCAAGTGTCAAAAACACTTGGATCTTATCTCACTTACCAAGTGTTAATACACTTGAATATTGATTCAATCCTTCTCGTGCAACAAGAACATTTCTTGTATATTCTATATTGAACTATTTCAACATCTCATCTATGTACTCTTGGCACAACCATATTAGCGTCTCAATCTATCCATATAGACATTGATGGCAAATATTTGGATTTTGCCTAAGTCTTTCATCAACATGAAATTCTTAACCTGTGTCATTAAAAGATACATCATTTCCAATCAACAATATGTCTTTCACATAATGTATTATAAATATATCTTAGCACTCCCACTTAATTTCTTGCAAATGCAAGCATCCGATGATGAAGATCATGTTTACTTCAACCATTGATGTTTGCATACGCTTTTAGCATCATTTGAATTAACAAAACCCTTTGGTACTATGTAATGTACACGTCCTAGGTAACCATTCTATTAGAAGAAGTTGTTTTGTTTATTCTGTAGGGGTTCGTAGCATGTAAAACAAAAAAATTCTACCACATGAACACAAACAAGCCAAGATCTATCTACTAGATTGTAGCAACGAGTCGATTAGAGTACTCACCCTTGAAGATTCCAAAGAGGTTAACGAGAGCATATTCTCGTGGGTGATGTAGTCGTACACTTGCCGGTCTCAAGATCACGTAGATGATCCTTCCGGCGTTGCGCTTCAGCAGCGCTTCTGCAGTCGGTCACATGTTTAGTACTCGATGAAGACCTTCCTCTACCTTGTTCCAGCAGGTAGCGGAGGTTGTAGTTCTCCCCTCGCGATTTCAGCACCACGACGGCGTGGTGTCGAAAGTAGAGGGAAGATCCTGAAGGGCTTCGCCTAAGCTGGAGCAGGTTATGGTAGAGAATTAGGGGTTCCGGGGATCTAGGGTTTAGAGGGCCGGAGAGAAGGAGGCATGGCCGGCGGCGACTAGGGCGGCGATGGCGGCGGCGCTGAGGGGCGGGGGCGGCGTGGCGGCTAGGTGTGGGGAGGGGCCGATGTTGTGTCTCTTGGGGCACCCCTACCCTCTATTATGAGAGGGAGGGCAGCTTCGGAGAGGGGAGTTTGAATCCTTCCCCAACTCCCTCTCCTAGTTCGCTTGTAAGATCCCACCTATCCACCCCAGTATCAAAGAGAACAAATGCTAGAACAGAATTGAGTTTGAACTTACCAGCAACAGCATCAGGTTCCTCATAGATTTCCTCCACATTGATGTGGTTCACTTGTCCCTTTTGGAAAGGGTTGGGCTTGTTGGGTCCTTCAACTTTCTTTTTTGGGCATTCATTTGCATAATGCCCCATCTTTTTGCACTTGAAACATTCAACCTGACTAAGATCCTTCTTGACAGGCTGGCTTCCACTACCACTTCCACTTCCATTGTGGTGGCTTTTGTATCCACTCTTGTGATTCTTGTACTTGTCATTGTCATGACTACGATGATGCTTGTTGTCATGATGACGGTTGTGGTTGTGGTGGATGTTGTACTTTCCATGCTTGTGGGATCCAGAACTCCCACTATCCTCATAATGGGAACGCTTGTGAGACGATCCCGAGCTGTGCTTGTCAGAGTTGTGTTTCCTCTTTCTTCTTTCAACCTGTTTCATCTTTCTCTCCAAGATGGCAGCCTTGTCACAAAGAGATTGATAGGTGGGGACATAGGCCACAGATAGCTGCAGGTTCAGTTCATCGTTCATTCCTTCGAGGAACTTCTCTTTCCTCTTAGCATCAGTGTCAACTTCATCCGGTGCATATCGCACTAGATTGTTGAACTCCTCAATATATTCAGCCACGCTGCGGTGGTGCTGTTTCAAGTTATGAAATTCTTTCTTCTTCAATCTCATCACTCCGGATGAGATGTGAGCTATACGGAAACCATCTTCAAAGATATCCCATGTCACATCCTCAATAGGAGTGGTGATCTGGAAGTTATCCCACCATGTAGCTGTTGGTCCTTCCAACAAGTGTGCTGCAAAGCTGGTAATCTGGTGAGCATGTCAAAACCTGGTGGATTGTTCTGATTGTTGTTGTTATTGGTGTTGTTGTTGTTGTTGTTATTGTTGTTCTTCTGATTCTGCATAAAGGTGGTCATCATCTGCATCATCTGTGTCTGAGCTTTCATCAGCTGCTGTATCTCTGGGGTGACATTGTTGTTGTTCGGGTTGGGGTTGGCACGTCGAGGAGTCATCTGTGGTTTTCAATAAGGATAAGAATGAGATACCCAAAGATGCTTAACATGCACAATACAACACACAGACAATCACAAACAAGCATCAAAATAACAAAAGTTCAACAACATAGACAACAAGTTTTGAAAAGTAAACACACCAATAGCAAGCCATCCACATGTTGGATGGTCATTGCGACTCAATAATCAAAAGCATGGTAAATGAAAGGTAAATGAGTAGTCATCACAACTCATCAACAAGTGTAAGACCTTCATTCTCCATAGCGGTCTTGTATTCCTCGACATTGGTAGTCAAGGCCTCTACTTTGGCTTTGAGATCCCTCTTCTGTGAATGAAGCCTCTCAATCACACCCTGCTGATGCCCAAGCTCGAAGTCCTTGGCCTCTAGTTCTGCAGTCATCTCTCGAATCCTCTTGTTCCTATCTTGGACTCTTTTCTCTTGACTCTTGAACTTTCTATCCTGACTCTCAAACTTGGCCTCCATTTCCTTGACTATATCATCTTGCTCCGCGAAGAGATTGTCCTTCTCACGAAGCTGCACCTGGAGTTCTTCATTGCTAAGCATGACGTTGGGCCTATCAGTATCTAGGTGCCTAAGAAGACCTCTAGGTCCTGGAGGTATAGACGAATCGGCTCTGCCGTCTCTCTAGCAGTATCCTCAAACTCAATAGCCTCACCATCCTCGTCACGTCTACCGAAGGCATGGAAGTGAGTACCTCTAATCTCCCGGGAGTGTCTCCCTACCAAACGCCCAAGTAAATCCTGCAAGACTACCTCTAGGCCTCTCTCCTTGTCATCATGCATAATCTTGAAGGTGATAGCCTCCGTGGCTGGCTTAGTCTGGCGTCCTAGCTGAGTAACCTTGAAGCCCGAAAGGTCATTCCTCTTGAACTTGGTGAGGGGAAGCATTATGATGCTAGGAACCGGAAGATTGAGCACACTAGTGAGCTCAATAAGACGAGTGCCAAAACGAGTTCCCTTGAACTCTTCAGCCGTGCTGATAGTAACATTAGGCATCTATTTTATAAGATAGAGAAAGTTAGAAACAACATCAACAGAATTACATAAGACAAGCTAGCACAAGCATATCATTTGCAAACTAAACACACAAGTCATGGTATACATAAATTTATTACAAGCATCCAAGGTTCATCATAACTTAGAAAAAAAAGTTGGAAATAAAATGATAAGTGTGGTGGTCCAACTAACGGAGTACGTTACAACTCTCACTCACTACAAAAATGGCTATCAAAGCATCCTTAGTAGCCATCTGCCTATCTTCTTCACAAGATTCCCAAATCAAGTCTATGATGTCTTTCCTTAGTTGTTGGTTGGTAGTTTCCAAATCTTGGGTACGTTTCTTTTCTTCCATAAGGTCATTTTGGGTGTTGAGCATTCTGCACTTGAGTCTTTCACCAAGCTCTTTGATGGCCTTCCAAGCTGCATCCCTTGCAGAATCAAAGAATGTGGTGTGCATCACTGAGTTGGTGACCATGCAGAATCCTGATTATTTGTAGTTGTCTTCCTTGTTTTTGTACAAGTGAAGTTGCACCCACCAATATTCTTATCCTTCATCCATCACAGGGAAACCTTTGTACACAGCTGCACCATGTATCCCCATAGTAACCATAACGTTCTTGAAGGCCTTTGGAAATTCAGTCTCACACTCTAGGGTCATGGTCATGAGTGGTCCCTTCCTTACAGCTTCGTTGATGGAGTTCATCTACAAATAGAGATGAGAAAGAAGAATTAGAATAGTTTACGAGAAGAAAAATACAAGTGTGGAAATTGTTAAATTTTTTTTTCCTTAGTGGTTTCTAATCCAATCCTAGGGTCATAATCCTACTGGCAACACAGTGTTCTGATACCATCTGTAAGATCCCACCTTTATAAAGACAAAGATCCCTGTGATTGCAATGCTTGTCCCTAGATCAATGCTAGCATCCACAGTTCAATATGAAGTACACAGAAACAAAGGTCATTATTACATATCATTCCAGAGACAAACATAGTCTTTTATAACTCCATGGCCATATGCCTAATACAAGAGTTCAAATATTAAATAAGATAAATAAGTCTTCATCTTCATGTGCCACAGGCAAGCATGTTGAGTGTAGACTCATAACCCCTAATCATCATCAGAGTAACCTGCAACATCACAAGTTACAGCCATAGTGGGTCAATACATTGGAATAGTATTGGCAAGTGACACCTTAGTAGAATATTGTCATCTAGATACTACATGCATTTGGCTAAGTGTAGCTTAGGCTTGCTTTGCTCAAAATAGGTTTTTCCTATTAGTTGGAAACACTAAGTTTTTCTTTGACAAAACCTTCCTAAGTAATCACCAATAGACATTGGTGAACCTTCACCCATGTTCAACCACAAGTTTTAACTTAGAAATTGGGATGAGGAGATTCTTGATGGCTTCCATGTCTTGATGCTCAAGCTGTCCAATACCAGGGACATGGCTAAGTACTTAGATTCTTCCATCTACAGAGGTTGTGCACTTTCCCCACAAGACATGATTTTCACCAAGACAGGACCTTTCAGAAGCCTTCTCTTAGACCAAATGGACGCGTTCCAAACCTATCATCCCACTACCACCAACTGTCCAAATGGCTAAGTTATTGCAACCAATATGATCCAGGCAGAGCCCATAATGCCATGTGGCTGCACTAGAAGCTTCTTAACATTTGTCATCTCAAATCCCTTTGTTCCTGGGTGGCTTTCCACAAGTGAGATACACAAGGTAAACCATAGAAATGTGCCTTGTGTAACCACTTAACACAAACCATTCTTTCCATTCCACCCAGGTGTTTCATTCACTTAGTTGTTTTATTAAGCAAAAACACAAGTCAAAAACTTAGAAATATTTTACATAGCATGAATATATAACCACCCTTGGTTGCTACTAGCTAGGCTAAGCATGGCAATGGTAAGCATCTTAACTTAGAGAAATTTCTAACAATTGTACAACTACTAGGATTTCCCAAGCATAGCATATAGATACTTATCAAAATATTCATGCAAGTCCTATACAGAATATTTATAGTGCATAGTTGAAAAATATAGGAATAAAATCATGAAGCACCACTTGCCTTGGTAGTTTGGGGAGTGGCAACAATCTTCACAACCACAATCACTATTTGCACCAAAATCTACACATAAAATAATGGCACCAAAATCACATATCAAAATATACAAACAAAAATATATGAATGCATGCAAATGTCATGTGATGATTTTTCTACACCAAACAAGACAAGTAAACAATACTAAAACATAAACAAGTCCAAGATACTCAAAATAAAATTTATTTGATCTTTAAAACATTTTTCAAATCATTTCTATATTCAAAACAAGCCTACAAATGATTCTGCAAAAACAACCATTTTTACAGAGGCAAAACATTAAACACATTGCATAAACAGATAGGATTTTCTCTCCTGATTCCAATGATATAAAATTTGCAAAATTTGAACGTGGGAATCAAAAGTTATGAATTTTACAAGTTTGAAACACAAATCGATCTAATTCAGATTTTTAAAACAAAGATCTAGCCACGTGGCAGCGTCTGATTGGCTAATACCGTTTTGCATTGGATCACACTCGTGGACTGTTAGATCTAACTTAACATGCACGGCTCAGATCGTTACTTACCGCTTCGCTTCTGATCTAATATAGAGCGCTGGATCTAGATCCTACGGCTGCTAAGCATGCGACCAAAGATGGGCGGCGCCAGCGGCGGCGGTGCGGCGGCGCGGCTCTGTCAGAGGAGTTGCCGGTGATATAGGTCGCGTGTGGAGGAGTGGGGATGCTTACTGGGTTCGCTGTCACATCCCAAAATTTTCCAAATTTTGAAATGTGAAAAATTAAATAAACAAAATAAAACTTTGTTGAAATTCAGGGTGAGAAGAAACTTTTTGATTCCAATTGGAAATATCAAAACCTATTTTGATCAAATAAAATCCTAAAGGGATTTAAAAAGATAAATGAACAATAAAGTTAAAATATTTGGAATCACTATTTTTGGATCTTTTAATAAAAAGATTTGATTTTCAAAAGCAAAGGTAGAATTATAAATAAGGATTATTTTATTGAGCCAAATTAAATCTTGGCCAAGCTTTTGAAATAAAATATTCCTATTTGATAAAAAGAGTAAAGGTTTATTTAAATAAAATAATGAGGATATATTAATATCCAATTTTATTAAAGTAAAGGCTTTTACATTTTAATAAACACTAAAACTTGTTATTTTATTTTATCTTAAATAAGATTTCCAAGTGTTTTATATTTTCAAATAAAACCTACTGAATTGATTTTGGTATTAATTTAGATTTCAAATAGAGTTTTAAAATAAATCAAATCCTATTTGAATTAATAACTAAGATCTATTTATTTAATTATTAATGGATCCTAAAAAGAATAAAAAATTATTTTATTTTTGACTTTGGTTTGTGTTGTTAAACAGAACTAAAAATTATACAAAGTTTGGAAAAGGTTTGAATTCATTTGAGTGTTTGAATTGTTTGAATAAAATCAAAACAGAAAATCAAATGGAAAAGAAAAAGAAATCTGTATAAAAAAATGAAACAGACCCAGCCCAGCAAACAAGCCCAGCAAGGCCCAGTCCAGCCCGACTAACCCCTCCCCGCAGTGAACCGTTTTTCACTGAATCTCGCACCCACACAGATGCTGACGAATGGACCCCACACCTACTTCCTCCATCTCGCTGACAGCACGACCCCACGCCACCTCAGCATCGTCTCCCTCGCGACCGTTCTTCCTCGCCGTTGCTGCCTTTGATTGCGGCGATGAATGTGAGTTACTGCCGGCGTTATTCTCGCCCCTGACCACGCGTACAAAACCGCCCATTCCTCCTCTACATTTCCCCCCAAACAGCGCCTCCCCTCTGCCCCTAGGCTGCCCCGATTTCCTCTTGCACCGCCACTGCTCCGGCGAGCGTCTTCGAGCAATTCTGGCCACACCCCGCCGCCTCTCGCCTCCCACTGCACACGAGCTCGCTCCCCACCTCCTGGCGCATCTCCCCGTGCCACTCATTCGCCCGCGCTTGCCCTAGAGCGTTGGCAAGGACGACCTCAACTCGCCACCGTCGTCTGTTCCGCCTCCGGCGAACTTCCCAGGTGAACTCCGACCACCCCGAGCCCTCTCTATGATGCTCACGTGAACCCCACATTCTCCCGCATCTAACCATGTCTTTGTTTTTCCTTGGGGTAAACTGCAACGTCGCCCCGTCGTCAAACAGAGCCGCCAGACGCCGTTGCAAACTCCGGCGAGGAATTGCCAGCAGCTCCGAGCGCCCCTCGACAAGCCAACGCCACCTCGAGCTTCGCCACACCTCTGTGAGCACGATGAGCACCCCCGTTACCTTCTTTGCTTCCTGTATCGCTGGAATCGCCGTTAGCCGAGCGTCGCCGGCGCGCGCTTCCGTCGAGCGCCGCCCAACCATGGTCAGAGGCACTGTGTCCGTTAGATCAGGATCCGTTGGCTGAGATTAGAACTAGACGAAAGGGTACGAGTTGATCTGCGCCGTGCAATCTAAATAAGATCCTGCGGTCCAGAGAGCTCGATCCACCCGAAGCGGTATCGGCCAATAAGAACAAGCCACGTGGACAAGGTTTAGTTTAAAAACAGAAATAGAATCTGATTGAATTGCAAACTTGTAAAATTCATAACTTTAATTCTACACGTCCAAATTTTGTAAATTTTATATGAATGGAATCAGCAGAACAAGTACTTTGCAACCATGCAATTTTTTTAATGATTTGCTTCTGGAAAATTGGTTGAATTTGCAGAAACATGTGTAGGCTTATTATGAATATAAAAATTGTTCTAGATATAATTTTAGTGTGAAATCTTTGCAAAATGGTTTGTTGTGAAATACTGACCTTAGGAACTAACTCATGGATTTATAAATGAATTTTGTGAAGTTTAGGAATAAATACTTGAATTAGCTCATTTTTAGTCAAATAAAAATATTGATTTTGATATGGAAATGATTTTTGAGTAAAACCTTTGGGAAATGTTTTGATTCAAACCTTCTGACCCTAAACACCAAGTTTTGAGAATTAAGACATATTTGGTGAACTCTTTAAAGAATATTGCTTTGCTAAAAACATTTTCAACCACATAAAATATGGAGTTGATTTAAAATGGTTTATAGATAAAACCTTTTGCAAATGGTTTTACCACTTTAGTAAATGACCAATTTTGAACTTTATAATGTTTAGAGCCTAGTAGAAACCACTTTTGCAAAGAAAACTATCTTTTGCATGCTTGCATGCATGACCTTGTTATTGTTATTCTATGTGTGACAAATGGTTTGAATGTTGTGTTGAATATATGTTTGCTTGATTGTATTGTAGTGGAATTAGAAGAGTGTGATATTAGCAAGATCAAGAATTGAACCAACATTCTCTACTAAAAAGGCAAGTGACACTATCATCCAAGTCCTATTATTTTCATTACACTTAGTGGATTTTTGAAACATGCATGATAAGGATTTCTATATTTTATGCTATGCTAAATCCTAATAGGATACCCCTGTATATTCCTTAATGGAAACATTTTAGTTGTAGTATGCTTAGCCCTGCTATATATTGGGATGGGATACATGATATGACTATATGAAGAGTTGAAAAGACATATGTTTTATATAATAAAACAAGTACTCAATGAAACACTTGGGTGGACAAGGATACTCAAGCTTTTGAACAAGGTGGCAACAAAAGGAACCATGTTTATATGGCTATCTCTTTTTGTATGTGCACTAGAAGGAAACCACCCAGGGAGTTAGAGATTGAACATGTTTCTCGTAGAGTGGCTTCCGTGTACAGCCACATGCTAAATGGGCTCTGGCTTAGTCAACTACATAGTGGAAGACCCATGCATTGGCATCTTCAGGTTAACTAGAGTTGTGTAAGGGAACTTCAAACCCTACATTGGTGCCTGGATGACAAGCTAGCATTGTGTATTGGGAGGACTTCTATGGAAAGACTTTGTCACATTCTCAATCTGCCAGTACTCCATCTTGGTGAGTACTTATCCAGCGGCCACTGGTGGCATCAAGATGAGATTGTGTCATGTTGGTAAAGTGTAGAACTTCTGCAGAAGATCAAATTCTAAGTACTTAGTCGTGTCCCCGGTTATGGACAATACTGAGCAACTAAGGCCTGAAGCTATGGAAGATCTTGACATTCCAATTTCTCAAAGTAAAACTTGATGGTGACAACAAGGGATTTGAAGCACTTGGAGTTTTCCAAGAAGTTCAGAAAGATTTGACAAAAGATCAAAAACTATTTTGAAAATATAGGATAAAACTATATTGCTTTCTGCAAAAGAGCCTAAACCCTACCTAGCCAAATATGCATGTAAATGATAGGATCCACTTATATCTACATAGTAGTGAAACTTGCCAATACAATTCAAATGTATTGACCCTTGTGGCTGCAACTTATTATGTTGCAGGTTTGTTTGATGTTACTGAAGTTTATTGATTAGGATTACAAGTCTAGAACCAACATGACTGCCTGTGGCACTTTGAAGATGAAGGACTCCATGCTTTATAGATATTCTGCTGCAATGTAATGTGATAGCCAAATGAGCTATGTAATATGTAATGAATTATTTTATTCCTGGTTATAAAGTTGTATTATGACCTTTGTTTCTTGATATTACATCTTAACTGTGCATGCTAGCTATTGATCCAGGGACTAGCATTGTAAACACAGGGATCTCTACCTTATTAAAGGTTGGGAACCTTATAGATGGTATCAGAGAACTGTGTCGCCTGTAGGATTGTAACCCTAGGATTGGACAAAACCCCTTAGAAGAATAGGAGTTGTATTTGTTCCAAAACTTATTTACAAACAATCTTGTAAACTCTTTCCTCAACCATTTTGGTTTTGACTCTACATCTCTTCTATTTCAACTTGATGGACAAAGCCTACCCCATGGCCAAAGACTTCACCATGTGCAAAAGATTTCATGAACTCTAATGACTTCAACATCTTCAAGTGATTTTCAACATTAGTTTTACCAAAGATTTCAACTTAGACATCACTAAGGACTACAAGTGAAAACCAAGAGACATTAGATTGCCTACCAAAGACATTGATATCAAGTTAGAGTATGGATCATATTGACCTATGAGGTATGACTATACTAGGTTGATTATTTCAAGAAAACTTGTTGTCTCCTTCAACTCATGAGTTAAGCTCATAAGTTGTTAAGTAGATAGTTGCTTGTTGGTTGATTGATTGTTTGATTGAACATGATTGTTTTGAGTTGTGTGTTAGAACTTCTTAAAACCTATCCATCATTACTTATCCCCATCAAACCAACAGATGCCTCCTCGTCGTGCCAACCCCAACCAAAACAACAACATTCCCCCTGAGATACAGCAGATGTTGGCAGCTCAGACACAGTTGATGCAGGAGATGACCACATTCATACAGAATCACAACAACAACAACAACAACAACAATCAGAATAATCCTCCAGCACTTGACATGCTCACCAAGTTTCTGAAACTTAGGCCTGCAAGGTTCTCTGGAACAACTGATCCAATGGAAGCCAATGACTGGTTACGTTTAGTGAACAAAGACTTAGTGACTGTTGGCTGCACCGATGAAGAAAAAGTAAGGTTTGCAGCATTTCTGCTTGAAGGACCAGCAGCAACATGGTGGGACAACATTCAAATCACCACTCCCCTTGAAGATGTAACTTGGGCTATTTTTGAGGATGGATTCAGAACAACTCACATCTCACCTGGAGTGATGTACTTGAAGAAAAAGAAGTTTCACAATCTAAAACAGCGTCACCTCAGTGTGGCTGAGTATATTGAAGAATTCAACAATCTGGCACGCTATGCACCAGATGAAGTTGACATAGATGCTAAGAGAAAGGAAAAATGTCTTGAAGGACTTAATGATGAGTTGAACCTGTAGCTAGTTGTTGCCTATGTCCCAACTTATCAATCACTCTATGACAAAGCCACCATTTTGGAAAACAAGATGAATCAAGTTGAGAACAAAAAGAGGAAGCATAAACTCAAGAATCACTCAGGGTCATCAAAAAAGAAGCATTCATTCAAAAAGAGCAATGAAGATTCTGAACCACATCACCACAACAACAATGGAAGTGACAATAATGGAAATGATACTGACAATGGAGATGACCTTGGTCAAAACCAACATGACACTTTCAGGAAGAAAGACATTAGCTAGTTGAAGTGCTATAATTGCAAGGAACTTGGACACTATGCATCAGACTGTCCTGAGAAGAAAAAGAAGAAGGATGCTAGAAGAGCCAATGAAAATGACTCCAATGTGACCCAGAAAGGACATGTGAACTACATTGACATGGATGGAAACTTTGAAGAGATAGAAGAAGTGGATGTCAGAAACTAGTTAACTAAGTTGAGTCAAATAAGGATTCCTTGCCTGGATATTAAGTGTTGAACCCATAGTCAAGTGAACCATCAATGTAACCCTATGAGACTTTATTTTAAGGGTGGTAGTACCCTAGTTGCCTTGAATCCAACTTGTAACCTCTAGCCTTCCCAAATCTCGGGACGAGATTTATTTTAAGGGTGGTAGCCTGTCACATCCCAAAATTTTCCAAATTTTGAAATGTGAAAAATTAAATAAACAAAATAAAACTTTGTTGAAATTCAGGGTGAGAAGAAACTTTTTGATTCCAATTGGAAATATCAAAACCTATTTTGATCAAATAAAATCCTAAAGGGATTTAAAAAGATAAATGAACAATAAAGTTAAAATATTTGGAATCACTATTTTTGGATCTTTTAATAAAAAGATTTGATTTTCAAAACCAAAGGTAGAATTATAAATAAGGATTATTTTATTGAGCCAAATTAAATCTTGGCCAAGATTTTGAAATAAAATATTCCTATTTGATAAAAAGAGTAAAGGTTTATATAAATAAAATAATGAGGATATATTAATATCCAATTTTATTAAAGTAAAGGCTTTTCCATTTTAATAAACACTAAAACTTGTTATTTTATTTTATCTTAAATAAGATTTCCAAGTGTTTTATATTTTCAAATAAAACCTACTGAATTTATTTTGGTATTAATTTATATTTCAAATAGAGTTTTAAAATAAATCAAATCCTATTTGAATTAATAACTAAGATCTATTTATTTAATTATTAATGGATCCTAAAAAGAATAAAAAATTATTTTATTTTTGACTTTGGTTTGCGTTGTTAAACAGAACTAAAAATTATACAAAGTTTGGCAAAGGTTTGAATTCATTTGAGTGTTTGAATTGTTTGAATAAAATCAAAACAGAAAATTAAATGGAAAAAGAAAAAATAATCTGTATAAAAAAATGAAATAGACCCAGCCCAGCAAACAAGCCCAGCAAGGCCCAGTCCAGCCCAACTAACCCCTCCCCGCAGTAAAACCGTTTTTCACTAAATCTCGCACCCACACAGACGCTGACGAATGGACCCCACCCCTACTTCCTCCACCTCGCTTATAGCACGACCCCACGCCACCTCAGCATCGTCTCCCTCGCGACCGTTCTTCCTCGCCGTTGCTGCCTTTGATTGCGGTGATGAACGCGAGTTACTGCCGTCGTTATTCTCGCCCCTGACCACGCGTACAAAACCACCCACGCCTCCTCTACCTTCCCCCCCAAACAGCGCCTCCCCTCTGCCCCTAGGCTGCCCCGATTTCCTCTTGCACCGCCACTGCTCCGGCGAGCGTCTCCGAGCAATTCTGGCCACACCCTGCCGCCTCTCGCCTCCCACTGCACAGGAGCTTGCTCCCCACCTCCTGGCGCATCTCCCCGTGCCACTCGTTCGCCCGCGCTTGCCCCAGAGCGTCGGCAAGGACGACCTCAACTCGCCACCGTCGTCTGTTCCGCCTCCGGCGAACTTCCCAGGTGAACTCCGACCGCCCCGAGCCCTCTCGATGACGCTCACGTGAACCCCACGTTCGCCCACATCTAACCATGTCTTTTTTGCCTTGGCGTAAACTGCATTTTCGCCCCGTCGTCAAATAGAGCCGCCAGACGCCGTTGCCAACTCCGGCGAGGAATTGCCAGCAGCTCCGAGCGCCCCTCGCCAAGCCAATGCCACCTCGAGCTTCGCCACACCTCTGCGAGCACGGTGAGCACCCCCGTTACCTTCTTTTCTTCCTGTATCGCCAGAACCGCCATTAGCCGAGCGTCGCCACCGCGCGCTGCCTTCGAGCGCCGCCCAACCATGGTCAGAGGCACCGTGTCCGTTAGATTAGGATCCGTTGGCTGAGATTAGAACTAGATGAAAGGGTACGAGTTGATCTGCACCGTGCAATCTAAATAAGATCCTGCGGTCCAGAGAGATCGATCCACCCGAAGCGGTATCGGCCAATAAGAACAAGCCACGTGGACAAGGTTTAGTTTAAAAAGAGAAATAGAATCTGATTGAATTGTAAACTTGTAAAATTCATAACTTTAATTCTACACGTCCAAATTTTGTAAATTTTATATCAATGGAATCAACAGAACACGTACTTTGCAACCATGCAATTTGTTTAATGATTTGCTTCTGTAAAATTGGTTGAATTTGCAGAAACATGTGTAGGCTTATTATAAATATAAAAATGGTTCTATATATAATTTTAGTGTGAAATCTTTGCAAAATGGTTTGTTGTGAACCTATTGACCTTAGTAACCAACTCATGGATTTAAAAATGAATTTTGTTAAGTTTAGGAATAAATACTTGAATTAGCTCATTTCTAGTCAAATAAAAATATTGATTTTGATATGGAAATGATTTTTGAGTAAAACCTTTGGGAAATGTTTTGATTCAAACCTTCTGACCCTAAACACCAAGTTTTGAGAATTAAGACATATTTGGTGAACTCTTTAAAGAATATTGCTTTGCTAAAAACATTTTCAACCACATAAATTTGGAGTTGATTTAAAAATGGTTTATAGATAAAACCTTTTGCAAATGGTTTTACCACTTTAGTAAATGACTACTTTTGAACTTTATAATGTTTAGAGCCTAGTAGAAACCACTTTTGCAAATAAAACTATCTTTTGCATGCTTGCATGCATGACCTTGTTATTGTTATTCTATGTGTGACAAATGGTTTGAATGTTGTGTTGAATATATGTTTGCTTGATTGTATTGTAGTGGAATTAGAAGAGTGTGATATTAGCAAGATCAAGAAGTGAACCAACATTCTCTACTAAAAAGGCAAGTGACACTATCATCCAAGTCCTATTATTTTCATTACACTTAGTGGATTTTTGAAACATGCATGATAAGGATTTCTATATTTTATGCTATGCTAAATCCTAATAGGATACCCATGTATATTCCTTAATGGAAACATTGTAGTTGTAGTATGCTTAGCCCTGCTATATATTGGGATGGGATACATGATATGATTATATGAAGAGTTGAAAAGACATATGTTTTATGTAATAAAACAAGTACTCAATGAACCACCTGGGTGGACAAGGATACTCAAGCTTTTGAACAAGGTGGCAACAAAAGGAACCATGTTTATATGGCTATCTCTTTTTGTATGTGCACTAGAAGGAAACCACCCAGGGACTTAGAGATTGAATATGTTTCTCGTACAGTGGCTTCCGTGTACAGCCACATGCTAAATAGGCTCTGGCTTAGTCAACTACATAGTGGAAGACCCATGCATTGGCATCTTCAGGTTAACTAGAGTTGTATACTGGAACTTGAAACCCTACATTCGTGCCTGGATGACAAGCTAGCATTGTGTATTGGGAGGACTTCTATGGAAAGACTTCGTCACATTCTCAATCTTCCAGTACTCCATCTTGGTGAGTACTTATCCAGCGGCAACTGGTGGCATCAAGATGAGATTGTGTCATGTGGGTAAAGTGTACAACTTCTGCAGAAGATCAAATTCTAAGTACTTAGCCGTGTCCCCAGTTATGGACAATACTGAGCAACTAAGGCCTGAAGCTATGGAAGATCTCGACATTCCAATTTCTCAAAGTAAAACTTGATGGTGACAATAAGGGATTTGAAGCACTTGGAGTTTTCCAAGAAGTTCAGAAAGATTTGACAAAAGATCTAAAAATATTTTGAAAAGATATGATAAAACTATATTGCTTTCTGCAAAAGAGCCTAAACCCTACCTAGCCAAATATGCATGTAAATGATAGGATCCACTTATATCTACATAGTAGTGAAACTTGCCAATACAATTCAAATGTATTGACCCTTGTGGCTGCAACTTATTATGTTGCAGGTTTGTTTGATGTTAGTGAAGTTTATTGATTATGATTACAAGTCTACAACCAACATGACTGCATGTGGCACTTTGAAGATGAAGGACACCATGCTTTATAGATATTCTGCTGCAATGTAATGTGATAGGCAAATGAGCCATGTAAGATGTAATGAATTATTTTATTCCTGGTTATAAAGTTGTATTATGACCTTTGTTTCTTGATATTACATCTTAACTGTGCATGCTAGCTATTGATCCAGGGACTAGCATTGAAACACAGGGATCTCTACCTTATTAAAGGTTGGGAACCTTATATTCGCGTGGTTGCTGCGGTGCCCGAGGTGGTCGAGGGAGGGACATGGGCGCACTAGCTCGACCGCTATTGCTCGCCGGAGAACCTACTGCCGTCGGTTATGGTCGCTCGTCGTCGTTGGAGAAGATATAAACCACGCCTGGCAAAACAGATGGTGTCATTAGACCCGTACAAGCCTGGCGAATACGTGAGCATCAAAGAGAGGGGAGGGGTTGGTCGGAGCTTACGGGGATAACTCGCCGGAGTGGATGCGGTCGTCGTTGGCGTTCTAGTGTTGACGCTGGCGAGGCTCTGGATGTCCCTAGCATGCACCAATGGGGTTAAACAATGCGCACGGTTGCGAAGATCATTCTGGCAAGTTAAAAAGGCAAGGGGCAAAGTTTGCTCACCGGAATTCACCACCGGAGTTCATCTATGGAGCGGCGGAGTGAGCTTGAATACGCGCAGCCTAGGGGCAACTGGGTGTGGGTCTTTGGGGGGAAAGGACAGCGGCGAGGTGGTGATTATATAGCCAGAGCAGGGACGAAGATTACGCGCTGAATCAATGCAATTGATCGAGGCAGTGAAGAGGAGGAAATGGTCGGCGGCGACGTGTTCTTGCGCGGGATTTGGGGAAGATGATGATGACGTGGAGGAGGCCCATCGATCAGTGGCTGTGGGGTAGGTTCTGCGCGGGTGGGGAAAGGCAGAGGGAGGAGTGGCCCGGGTGGGCTGCTTTGTCAGCTGGGCCGAATAGGTGGCGCCAGGCCCAGTTCTGTTTTCTAATCCCTTTTATTTTTCTAAATCGATTTTCAGGAATCCTTTTCAAATAAATTCAAAAGCATTTGAATTCCAAACCTTTCTGGACTTTTATATAAGTGAAACCTGTATACTTTTGAGTATAAAACCAAGTTGTCTCATTAGACTTGCTTGGTCCTTTTGAAGATTCAGAATAAACAGTGCCTTAGCACAAGTTTTAATGAAGATAAATAAATGGTTTAAAAACCATATTTTGTTTTTGGAAATTTTGTTCAAGCTTGGAACTCATCAAACAATCCTATGAACGCACAACAATTGTTTTAAAACAAATTATCTCTCACTAGAGAGTAGCATTGGATCAAAGCTTGTCCACATGAAATAATAGCACCCAAAGTTTCTGTTTCTTTGAAATGACTTTGAAAATGATCCCTAAATGATTATGCATGCATGGATGATATGCAATCCTTGAAAACATGATTTTAGGGATGTTACAAATCTAACCCCCTTAAGATGAATCTCGCCCTCGAGATTCGGATTGGCTAGCAAATAGGTGAGGGTGGTCTTTCCTAAGATCATCTTCTCTTTCCCATGTCGCTTCTTCTTCGGAATGATGGTTCCATTGAACCTTGCAGAATTTGATAGTCTTAGTCCGAGTAACTCTTTCTACAGTCTCAAGAATCTTGATAGGTTTTTCCTCATAAGTGAGATCACTTTCCAACTGAACCTCCTCCAAAGGTATAGTATCCTTTAAACAAGTCTCTTCCATCTCTAGATGGCATTTCTTAAGATGACTCACTGTCGTGGTATTGCACGGCAGATGCTACTGGGGGTAGCTTACGTAGAGGGAGCAAGGCGACGTAGGAGAATCCGGGAGCGACATTGGCACACGATGTACCCATGTTCACGTCCCCTCGGTGGAGGATCGCTACGTCCTGCTATCAATCAAGTATATGATCATAGATTGGTTTACATGGGAGCCGCCGTAGATGGAGGGAGAGACTAGGTCTAATCTATTGTGGGAGAGATCTAATATGACATGGAAAAAGATACCCCGTGGGGGTGCCCCTGGTGGCTTTATATATGCAGCCAGCTAGGGTTTACAAGTATTTGGTGGGCTTTGTATTGAACTCGCCGTCTTGGGCCTCCAGTCGGTGCCACTCGTCTGGGTCCAGCATGCGCCAGTCGCCGTATTGGGCGAGTCGACCCGCTCTGGGCTTGGCTTTAGTCGGCTCCATCTAGCTGGCGAATCCGCTTCGTGGGTATACCTCGATTGGTATTCCCCCATCAGTAGTCCCCGAGCGCGTTGTCGATTCGATCCGGGCTTGAGGCAGGGCGTGGAGAGTCTTGACGATGGGTCGTAGATTCGGCGACGAGCTCCCGAATAGAGAAAAGAACCGTGAAGAAGGAGGCGGTCGGCGTGAGCCGGTCGGTGATGGCCAGTTGGCGAAAGACGCAGGGTGTCGGTGAAGCCGTCAGTTGCGGCGAGTCCTTGAACGGGGAGCGTGCCGAGTCCCTGAGCGAGGCGAGCGGCGAGGTCGAGTGACCGGCGAGTGCCGAGTCCCCGAGCGCGCCGAGTGGCAAGGTCGAGCGACCGACAAGTGGCGATGTCTATAGCGCGCCGAGTCCCCGAGCGCGTTGACTACGCGAGGGCAAGTCCGCGGTGGCGAGTCCCTGAGCGTGGAGCGGACGCGAGGGCGAGTCCGCGGTGGCGAGTCCCCGAGCATGGAGAGTACGCGAGGGAGAGTCCGCGGTGGCGAGTCCCCGAGCGTGTTGAGTACGCGAGGGCGAGTCCACGGTGGCGAGTCCCCGAGCGTGTTGAGTACGCGAGGGCGATTCCGCTATGGCGAGTTCTCGAGCGTGTTGAGTACACGAGGGCGAGTCCGTGGTGGCGAGTCCCCGAGCGTTTTGAGTACACGAGGGCGAGTCCACGGTGGCGAGTCCCCGAGCGTGTTGAGTACGCGAGGGCGAGTCCACGGTGGCGAGTCGACGAGGGCGAGCCACGGTCGCAGAACCACGCGTACACGCAGCATGCCTAGGAGTAGTCCCCGAGGCTCGAGTTGGCTTGTAGAGGCGACTTGAGGCTCTTTAGAGATGCATATTCTGAAAATAGTAGTAGTTGTTGCCGAGCATGGCGAGTGGCGAGGTCGAGCGACCGGCGAGCGCCGAGTCCCCGAGCGCGGCGAGTCTGAGATGATTGCGAGTCCGCGAGGGGAGAGTCCCCGAGCGTGGCGAGTCCGCGATGATTGCGAGTCCGCGAGGGGAAAGTCCCCAAGTATGGCGAGTCCGCGATGATTGCGAGTCCGCGATGATATTGATTGCGCTGTGTAGCGAGTCTCTCGTCTTGGCCCGGGGGGCCAGTCGCATGGCGACTCCAAAGATGGCTCTCGACTTGGCGTTCTTCCTGGACGATCCAAGGCTCGGTTTGCAAGTCCTTGTCCGCAGTACTTGGCCGTGCGAGTCGCACTATCTAAGGTTGAGGAGGACATGGTGCTGTTTGTGTAGCACTGCCATTTATCTTGGCCCGGAAGGCCAGTCGAGCAAGGCGACTCCAATGATGGCTCTCGGTTAGCGTTTTTCATGGACGAACCGAGGCTCGGTTTGCGAGTCCTTGTCCGCACTACTTGGCCATTGCGAGTCGCTCTTTCAAAGGTTGACAAAGGCGAATTGATTTTTCCTGAGGGAAGAGACGCCCAGTGGTGAGTCCATGCAGCGTGGCAAGCGACCCTCTCTGGCGACTCGGACGATGAAGGTCCCTTAGCAGGCGCAGCGTACGCATTTGTCGTGGCGAACAGAGGTCGCGCTATGGCGACATCGAAGCGGCGGACACGGGGTCGACGCGGCGGATGGAGGTCGCGCTATGGCGAAGTCAACGCGGCGGACACGGGGTCGACGCGGCGGACGGAGGTCGCGCTATGGCGAATTCGATGCGGCGGACACGGGGTCGACGCGGCAGACGGGGATCGCGCTATGGTGATGTCGACGCGGCGGACACGGGGTCGACGCGGCGGACGAGGGTCGCGCTTTGGCGAGTAGTGGTAGCGAGCTCGATCCGACCATTGGTCGGACGGAGCTACTTTGGCGGAGGCGTGCGGCGTTTAGCCGGTAGCATGGAGAGTCGGCGATTTGCGGGTCGCTGAACATGGCGAGTCGTCGTACATGGCGAGGCCACTTCCATGGCGAGCTCGCGGCGGGCGAGTCACCGAAGGTGGCGTGTGCGTGACGGTGGAAAGTCTGCGATGAGCGATAAAGGCTGTTTTGATCCAATTCTGCATTCATGGATTAATTCCCAAAAGATTCGTACAACCAGTATGCATGCAGATTAGATTAGATAAAATAATCGAATAACAAAGAAATTAATGTCAGAAAAAAGATGGACGCATCAGAAATTAATTTATTGTGGCTTGTGCACTGTCTATCATTCGTGATCTCATGGCGCCAACTCTCGTGGTTGTCGTCGAGCGTTGGAATAGTCGTGGTCGAGACGCCGGAGCCATCGTAGTCGGCGAACTCCACAGAAATAGCACAAAAATGCGGCTCGTGTGGCTACACAAACTGATTTTAAAAGGAAGACATAGTCCGATTTGACTTGCACCAATTTGTACCACGCAGAAGATTAGATGCAAATAAAATTATTAATTGGAAGTAATCAATACGAGTGTGATTGAATTAAAAACTCAGCTGTCATATAGTCTGATCATGTATATTCGCATGCATCCGGAATTTTCAGAGAAGGCCGAATAGTGCACCGCCGCTATTAAGCTGACTTGATTTTTCTTGTGGCTGCATATAAGAATCGATTAGTGGACATGGCTGAATATTATAAGCAGAATACGCTGGAGTGGACAGAGAGATTTGGTTATGCTAATCGGATGCATGTGATTGCATCGCTTCTGCCGTTGCTCCTCTGATCAAAAACCGATTTGGGGTCAGCTGATCTGAAATCAACTGAGTATTGCCATGTGGACCGAGTCGCGGGTCGACGTGTGAACGGAATCAATCAGCTTTTTGTCCATCCAAGACGGCGTAAACATGCCTTCTTCATCGTCTTTGTGCACATGTAACAATAGATCAAGAAATCAGGATTAGATGATGACTAAAAATAAAACAAGCCTCTATTGATACGGAGGTCGACTCGTGGGGAATCAATTTGCTGCATCCGGTGCACAGTGGGATAAATATTTGAAAGCTCGCTCGGATCAGCGGGGGTAAATAATTAGTCTTCATCCGCATATGCATGTGCTGTGGCAGCGAACGTGAATCGGCGTGAGTCGATTCAGTCTCGTGTCTTCAGAAGATCGGCCGTGCCTCAAACTGACATTGGCCACGGCGTGAGTGATCCAGGCTGAAGCAAAACCAACTAGCTGATTCACATGGCCATGGCCCCTTGTACGATTCCGCCGACTCAGTCCTAAGGTCGATCAAGGATTGCACCGCCATATCTGATGACTGCGTCGAGTCGTGATGTTTTTGTATGGCAGGAGATCGGCGTTTGAATTAACATGCCGACGCAGCTGAATTGATTAGATGCCTTCTAGCCGCCATTGACGAGTGGAGGATCTCGCCCGGATTATCACCCTCCAAGCACCGCTTGCCCCACGGTGGGCGCCAACTGTCGTGGTATTGCACGGCAGATGCTACTGGGGGTATCTTACGTAGAGGGAGCAAGGCGACGTAGGAGAATCCAGGAGCGAGATTGGCACATGATGTACCCAGGTTCACGTCCCCTCGGTGGAGGATCGCTACGTCCTGCTATCAATCCAGTATATGATCATAGATTGGTTTACATGGGAGCCGCCGTAGGCGGAGGGAGAGACTAGGTCTAATCTATTGTGGGAGAGATCTAATATGACATGGAAAAAGATACCCCGTGGGGGTGCCCCTGGTGGCTTTATATATGCAGCCAGCTAGGGTTTACAAGTATTTGGTGGGCTTTGTATTGAACTCGCCGTCTTGGGCCTCCAGTCGGTGCCACTCGTGTGGGTCCAGCATGCGCCAGTCGCCGTATTGGGCGAGTCGACCCGCTCTGGGCTTGGCTTTAGTCGGCTCCATCTAGCTGGCGAATCCGCTTCATGGGTATACCCCGATTGGTATTCCCCCATCACTCACATGAAACACATTGTGAAGGACAGACGATGATTCTGGCAATTCAATCTCATAAGCTACTTCTCCTTTACGACTCAGAATATTGAATGGCCCAACATATGTTGGGGCCAATTTTCCTTTGACTCCAAATCTCTTCACTCCAAGAAGTTGTGACACTCTAAGATAAGCTCTATCACCCACTTCATAGGTGACTTCTCTATGTTTAGGATCTGCGTAGCTCTTCTGTCGGGACTGTACTATCTTCAATCTGTACTTAACTAGCTTGACTTTCTCTTCGGCCTCTTTTATTAGTTCTGGTCCGAACAAATTTCTTTCTCCCACACCATTCCATAGTAATGGTGTGGTACACTTTCTCCCATAGAGAAACTCAAATGGTGCCATCTCAATACTAGCTTGATAGCTGTTATTGTAAGGGAATTCTGCGTAAGGAAGACTTTCATCCCAACTGGCTCCATAGTCTAGGGCACATTCCCTCAACATATCTTCAAGAATCTGGTTGGTCCTTTTTGTTTGTCCATCAGTCTGAGTATGAAAAGCAGTGTTGAATTCCAACCTCGTTCCCAATGACTCATGTAGTTGCCTCTAAAAAAGAGAGGTGAATTGAGTTCCCCTATCAGACACAATACTCTTGGTTACTCCATGCAGATATACAATCCTACTCATATAGATCTTGGCTAACTTAGCACTTGTATAGGTTGTCCTCACGGGTATGAAATGAGCCACTTATTTAGGCGATCCACTACTACCCAAATAGAATCATATCCTGACCTGGTCCTTGGCAGTCCGGTGATGAAATCCATGCCAATCTTGTCCCACTTCCAATCAGGAATAGGTAGTGTTTGTAGCCATCCTGCTGGTTTCTGATGTTCCGCTTTAACTCTACTACATACATCACACAAAGCAATATGTTCGGCGATGTCTTTCTTGAGATTATTCCACCAAAATCTTTCTTTCATATCCATGTACATTTTGGTGTTACCCGGATGAATGGAATATGGTGAGTTGTGTGCTTCTTGTAAAATCAGTTTCCGAAGCTCCAGATCTTGTGGAACACAGATACGTTTTCCATACCATAAAGTACCCTGTTCGTCTTCATGGAATCCTTTGGCTTTTCCTTTGCCAATCTTTTCTTTGATCTCTTCAATTTCCTTATCTGTCTTTTGGGCTTCTTTGATTTTGTCCAACAAATTGGGTTGAACATCCAATGACATGAGATGTCCTTCTGGTAAAATCTCCAATATGAGATCTCTAAATTGGGCACACAGATCATCTGGCAACTCTCCCTTAGTAAGGCCATTCACAAAAACTTTATGGCTTAGAGCATCTTCTACAACATTTGCTTTACCGGGATGGTATTGCAAACTCAAGTCATAGTCCTTGATGAGTTCTAGCCATCTTCTTTGTCTCATGTTGATTTGTTTATGGGTGAAGATATACTTCAAACTTTTGCGATCTGTGAACACTTCACATCGCTTTCCCAAAAGATAATGTCTCCATGTTTTGAGTGCATGTACAAAAGAGGCTAACTCTAAATCATGAGTAGGGTAATTTACTTCATGAGTTTTGAGTTGTCTCGAGGCATAAGCCACAACTTTCCCTTCTTGCATTATCACTGCACCCAATCCATGATGTGATGCATCACAATACACTTGGAAATCTTTCTCCAAATCTGGCAGACATAAGACTGGTGCTGTCACTAGTCTCTTCTTCAATTCTTGAAAACTGAGTTCACATCCTTTAGACCAAGCGAATTTCTTGTCTTTCTTTAGTAACTCTGTCATTGGCTTAGCTACCTTGGAGAAATTCTCAATAAATATTCTGTAGTATCCTTCCAAGCCAAGGAAACTATGAACCTCTTTTACTGACTTAGGAGATTCCCATTCAGTTACAGATGACACTTTAGTAGGATCAACTGCTACACCACCTCCTGACAAAACGTGTCGAAGAAAACCAACCTCATTTAACCAAAATCCACACTTGCTGAATTTGGCATACAGCTTATGCTCTCTAAGATTCTCAAGTATCAAACGCAAATGCCCTTCATGCTCTTCTTTGCTCTTGGAGTAGATCAAAATGTTATCGACGAAAACGACAAAAAAATGGCAAGGAACTCCATGAACACCTTGTTCATCATATTCATGAAGTAAGTTGTTGCATTGGTCAAACCAAATGGCATCACGGTGTACTCATACAATCCATACCTAGTGGTGAAAGTTGTCTTAGGTATGTCTTGTTCTATTATCTTGAGCTAGAAATAACCTGACCGGAGATCAATCTTTGAGAACACATAGTCTCCTTCTAACTGATCAAACAAGTCATTGATTATAGGAAAAGGGTATTTGTTCTTGATAGTCACCTCATTGAGTGAACGGTAATCTATGCATAACCTTTGACTTCTATCTTTATTTTCCACAAACAAAACTGGTGCTCCCCAAGATGAAGAACTTGGTTGAATAAATCCTTTCTGCAACTGTTCTCCAAGTTGTTTCTTGAGTTCTTTCAACTCATCAACTGACATCTTGTAAGGTCTCTTTGCTATTGGTCCTGATCCTGGTAGCAAGTCAATAAGAAACTCCACATCTCTATCTAGTGGCATTCTCGGTAATTCTTCCAGAAACACATCCGGATATTCACTCGCAATTGGCACACTGTCTATGCTAACCCCCTTAAGAGAATTTAGCTTACCTCCTTTTGATTAAAAGTTAGTATTGAATCTAATCATTTTGTTTTCTGGTGTTGTGAGTGTGACAGTATGGTTGGAACAATCTAGAACTCCTTTGTCCTTGGTCATACAGTCCATTCCCAATATGACATCCAATCCTTGGGAATTTAGGATTATCGGATTAACGGGAAACTTATACTTCCCAAACTCTATGACTAGATCATGACATCCCGAGTTCACTATCATTTCTCCGCCAGGAGAACTTACTTTTATAGGACACCCAATAGTTTCTACTGGTAGTTCATTTCTTTCAACAAATGCTCTTGATATGAATGAATGAGATGGCCCAGTATCAAAGAGAACAAATGCTAGAACAGAATTGAGTTTGAACTTACCAGCAACAGCATCAGGTTCCTCATAGATTTCCTCCACATTGATGTGGTTCACTTGTCCCTTTTGGAAAGGGTTGGGCTTGTTGGGTCCTTCAACTTTCTTTTCTGGGCATTCATTTGCATAATGCCCCATCTTTTTGCACTTGAAACATTCAACCTGACTAAGATCCTTCTTGACAGGCTGGCTTCCACTACCACTTCCACTTCCATTGTCGTGGCTTTTGTATCCACTCTTGTGATTCTTGTACTTGTCATTGTCATGACTACGATGATGCTTGTTGTCATGATGACGGTTGTGGTTGTGGTGGATGTTGTACTTTCCATGCTTGTGGGATCCAGAACTCCCACTATCCTCATAATGGGAACGCTTGTGAGACGATCCCGAGCTGTGCTTGTCAGAGTTGTGTTTCCTCTTTCTTCTTTCAACCTGTTTCATCTTTCTCTCCAAGATGGCAGCCTTGTCACAAAGAGATTGATAGGTGGGGACATAGGCCACAGATAGCTGCAGGTTCAGTACATCGTTCAGTCCTTCGAGGAACTTCTCTTTCCTCTTAGCATCAGTGTCAACTTCATCCGGTGCATATCGCGCTAGATTATTGAACTCCTCAATATATTCAGCCACACTGTGGTGGCGCTGTTTCAAGTTATGAAATTCTTTCTTCTTCAAGCTCATCACTCCGGACGAGATGTGAGCTGTACGGAAGCCATCTTCAAAGATAGCCCATGTCACATCCTCAATAGGAGTGGTGATCTGGAAGTTATCCCACCATGTAGCTATTGGTCCTTCCAACAAGTGTGCTGCAAATCTGAATTTCTCCTCATCAGTACAGCGGACAGTTACCAAATCCTTGTTCACTGAGCGTAGCTAATCATTGGCCACCATGGGAACAGTAGTTCCTGAGAACTTTGCTGGTCTCAGTCTTAGGAATCTGGTGAGCATGTCAAAACCTGTTGGATTGTTCTGATTGTTGTTGTTGTTGTTATTGTTGTTGTTGTAGTTATTGTTGTTGTTCTGATTCTGCATAAAGGTGGTCATCATCTGCATCAGCTGTGTCTGAGCTGTCATCAGCTGCTGCATCTCTGGGGTGACATTGTTGTTGTTCGGGTTGGGGTTGGCACGTCGAGGAGGCATCTGTGGTTTTCAATAAGGATAAGAATGAGATACCCATAGATGCTTAACATGCACAATACAACACACAGACAATCACAAACAAGCATCAAAATAACAAAAGTTCAACAACATAGACAACAAGTTTTGAAAAGTAAAACACCAATAGCAAGCCATCCACATGTTGGATGGTCATTGCAACTCAATAATCAAAAGCATGGTAAATGAAAGGTAAATGAGTAGTCATCACTACTCCTCTACATCAACCTCCTCATCAACAAGTGTAAGACCTGCATTCTCCATAGCGGTCTTGTATTCCTCGACATTGGTAGTCAAGGCCTCTACTTTGGCTTTGAGAGCCCTCTTCTGTGAACGAAGCCTCTCAATAACACCCTGCTGATGCTCGAGCTCGAAGTCCTTGGCCTCTTTTTCTGCAGTCATCTCTCGAATCCTCTTGTTCCTATCTTGGACTCTTTTCTCTTGACTCTTGAACTTTCTATCCTGACTCTCAAACTTGGCCTCCATTTCCTTGACTATCTCATCTTGCTCCGCGAAGAGATTGTCCTTCTCACGAAGCTGCACCTGGAGTTCATCATTGCTAAGCATGACGTTGGGCCTATCAGTATCTAGGTGCCTAAGAAGAACCTCTAGGTCCTGGAGGTACAGACGAATCGGCTCTGCCGTCTCTCTAGAAGTATCCTCGAACTCAATAGCCTCACCATCCTCGTAACGTCTACCGAAGGCGTGGAAGTGAGTACCTCTAATCTCCCGAGAGTGTCTCCCTAGCAAACGCCCAAGTAAATCCTGCAAGACTACCTCTAGGCCTCTCTCCTTGTCATCATGCATAATCTTGAAGGTGATAGCCTCCGTGGCTGGCTCAGTCTGGCGTCCTGGCTGAGTAACCTTGAAGCCCCAAAGGTCCTTCCTCTCGAACTTGGTGAGGGGAAGCATCATGATGCTAGGAAGCGGAAGATTGAGCACACTAGTGAGCTCAATAAGACGAGTGCCAAAACGAGTTCCCTTGAACTCTTCAGCCGTACTGATATTAACATTAGGCATCTATTTTATAAGATAGAGAAAGTTAGAAACAACATCAACAGAATTACATAAGACAATGTAGCACAAGCATATCATTTGCAAACCAAACACATAAGTCATGGTATACATAAATTTATTACAAGCATCCAAGGTTCATCATAACTTAGAAAAAAAATTGGAAATAAAATGATAAGTGTGGTGGTCCAACTAACGGAGTACGTTACAACTCTCACTCACTAGACAAAATGGCTATCAAAGCATCCTTAGTAGCCATCTGCCTATCTTGTTCACAAGATTCCCAAATCAAGTCTATGATGTCTTCCCTTAGTTGTTGGTTGGTAGTTTCCAAATCTTGGGTATGCTTCTTTTCTTCCCTAAGGTCATTTTGGGTGTTGAGCATTCTGCACTTGAGCCTTTCACCAAGCTATTTGATGGCCTTCCAAGCTGCATCCCTTGCAGAATCAAAGAATGTGGTGTGCATCACTGAGTTGGTGACCATGCAGAATCCTGATTCTTTGTGGTTGTCTTCCTTGTTTTTGTACAAGTGAAGTTGCACCCACCAATATTCTTCTCCTTCATCAATCACAGGGAAACCTTTGTACACAGCTGCACCATGTATCCCCATAGTAACCAGAAAGTTCTTCAGGGCCTTTGGAAATTCAGTCTCACACTCTAGGGTCATGGTCATGAGTGGTCCCTTCCTTACAACTTCATTGATGGAGTTCATCTACAAATAGAGATGAGAAAGAAGAATTAGAAAAGTTTACGAGAAGAAAAAGACAAGTGTGGAAATTGTTAAAAATAAAATTCCTTAGTGGTTTCTAATTCAATCCTAGGGTCATAATCCTACAGGCAACACAATGCTCTGATACCATCTATAAGATCCCACCTTTATAAAGGTAAAGATACCTGTGATTGCAATGCTAGTCCCTGGATCAATGCTAGCATCCACAGTTCAAGATGAAGTACACAGCAACAAAGGTCATTATTACATATCATTCCAGAGACAAACATAGTCTTTTACAACTCCATGGCCACAGGCCTAATACAAGAGTTCAAATATTAAATAAGATAAATAAGTCTTCATCTTCATGTGTCACAGGCAAGCATGTTGAGTGTAGACTCATAACCCCTAATCATCATCAGAGTTACCTGTAACATCACAAGTTACAGCCATAGTGGGTCAATACATTGGAATAGTATTGGCAAGTGATACCTTAGTAGAATATTCTCATCTAGATACTACATGCATTTGGCTAAGTGTAGCTTAGGCTTGCTTTGCTCAAAATAGGTTTTTCCTATTAGTTGGAAACACTAATTTTTTCTTTGACAAAACCTTCCCAAGGAATCACCAATAGACATTGGTGAACCTTCACCCTTGTTCAACCACAAGTTTTAACTTAGAAATTGGGATGAGGAGATTCTTGATGGCTTCCATGTCTTGATGCTCAAGTTGTCTAATACCAGGGACATGGCTAAGTACTTAGATTCTTCCATCTGCAGAGGTTGTGCACTTTCCCCACAAAACATGATTTTCACCAAGACAAGACCTTTCAGAATCCTCCCCTTAGACCAAATGGACGCGTTCCAAACCTATCATCCCACTACGACAAACTGTCCAAATGGCTAAGTTATTGCAACCTATATGATCCAGGCAGAGCCCATAATGCCATGTGGCTGCACTAGAAGCTTCTTAACATTTGGCATCTCAAATCCCTTTGTTCCTGGGTGGCTTTCCGCAAGTGAGATACACAAGGTAAACCATAGAAATGGGCCTTGTGTAACCACTCAACACAAACCATTCTTTCCATTCCACCTAGGTGTTTCATTCACTTAGTTGTTTTATTAGGAAAAACACAAGTCCAAAGACTTAGAAATATTTTACATAGCATGAATATATAACCACCCTTGGTTGCTACTAGCTAGGCTAAGCATGGCAAAGGTAAGCATCTTAACTTAGAGAAATTTCTAACAATTCTACAACTACTAGGATTTCCCAAGCATAGCATATAGATACTTATCAAAATATTCATGCAAGTCCTATACAAAATATTTCTAGTGCATAGTTGAAAAATATAGGAATAAAATCATGAAGCACCACTTGCCTTGGTAGTTTGGAGAGTGGCAACAATCTTCACAACCACAATCACTATTTGCACCAAAATCTACACATAAAATAATGGCACCAAAATCACATATCAAAATATACAAACAAAAATATATGAATGCATGCAAATGTCATGTGATGATTTTTCTACACCAAACAAGACAAGTAAACAGTACTAAAACATAAACAAGTCCCAGATACTCAAAATAAACTTTATTTGATATTTAAAACATTTTTCAAATCATTTCTATATTCAAAACAAGCCTACAAATGATTCTGCAAAAACAACCATTTTTACAGAGGCAAAACATTAAACACATTGCATAAACATATAGGATTTTCTCTCCTGATTCCAATGATATAAAATTTGCAAAATTTGAACATGGGAATCAAATGTTTTGAAACACAAATAGATCTAATTCAGATTTTTAAAACAAAGATCTAGCTACGCGGCAGCGTCTGATTGGATGATACTGTTTCGCATCGGATCACACTCGTGGACCGTTAGATCTAACTTAACATGCACGGCTCAGATCGTTACTTACCGCTTCGCTTCAGTTCTAATCTAGAGCGCTGGATCTAGATCCTACAGCTGCTAAGCATGCGACCAAGGATGGGCGACGTCAGCGGCGGCGGTGCGGCGGCGCGGCTCTGTCAGAGGAGTTGCCGGTGATTTAGCTCGCGCGGGGAGGAGTGGGGATGCTTACTGGGTTCGCGTGGTTGCTGCGGTGCTCGAGGTGGTCGAGGGAGGGACAGGGGTGCACGAGCTCGACCGCTATTGCTCGCCCGAGAACCTACTGCCGTCGGTTACGGTCGCTCGTCGTCGTTGGCGAAGATATAGACCGCGCCTGGCAAAACGGATGGTGTCATTAGACGCATACAAGCCTGGCGAATACGTGAGCATCAAAGAGAGGGGAGGGGGTGGTCAGAGCTTACGGGGAGAACTCGTCGGAGTGGACGCGGTCATCGCTGGCGTTCTGGTGTTGACGCTGGCGAGTGTAACACCCTCAGAATTGTCCCTATTCAAGTTTTAGCGCTTCCCGCCAAACCCGCATAGAAACGATTCAAAGGTGCCCACTAGGCACTTTCGTGCGGGTGGAAAACGAAGTAATACCATTACACAATAGTCCACGATGGAACCCACAGAACAGATATATACAACATTGACTCAAAGAGTCAAGAATACAGGTATACAATACAAAGATCCAAATCACCTTGAAAATGATACAACGTCCGACTATGGACAAGATGCAAATGGGGCTAAGAGCCCTGAAGAATAACCAATGGCGTCCATAACCCTGCCCAGGCCAAGCCGGAAGGGTAACCCTGCTAACAACGTCGATCTCAAAACCTGCTTAAACAAAAGGGGTGCCGACAAAGGGCAAAGGAAAAAAGAGAGCGGTCAGTACTGAGGCCAGTACACGGCGAGACTAGAATTCGGCGGTCCTCGCCTACATAGGTATGGTGGACTGAAGCGGCAGCGCAGCATGCACTAAACAACCTATAGAGACTCGATATAACTGTCGGCTATTAGAGAGGGATAAGAAAGACCTATTCGGAACCAACCTGATACTACCACCAAACATACCCATCCTGGTATTTCCCCCTCGAGACCAGACGAGGAAGTCAACCGAGGAACTCACACAGTTGGCAGTTTTATTTATTCAGTTATCGTTGCAGCAATTACTAGTCAGGTATAGATAGTCATCCTGATATAATAAGCAGTGGGCACTTTTAGTTAACCATTCCGTTGTAGTTGCAACACTTACTAGTCAGATACAATAAGCATGAGATATCCCAAACCCAGCAGTTGTTGGTACTTTTATTTAGCCATTCCGTTGTAGTGAAGCTGATTACTAGTCATATCGGATACAAGTCAAATTATAACAGTAAACTTTAGTTATGGTTGTCTATGATCGAGAACTGTGCTCCAAGTCGTCCATAACCGCGGACACGGCTTCTCGAAAAGATTTAACCCTGCAGAGGTGCACCAAAGTTTCCACACGCACCTACACCCTTGTTGTCAGATCAGGTAGGTACAAGATCACAAAACATACACCCAACGGTATGTCGACAGGGTTTCGGACACGACGTTTCCTAGACCCAAAGCAAGCACATGGGGGGCCACCCCACTAAGCTACCCGTAACGAAGTCGGCCGGTCTCCGAGATGGACCCAGAGAACGGCTGTAAACGACTGGGAACCCGAAAGTGTGACTGGGCTTGTCGATACCGCGAAATCGTGCCGCGATCCAAAACAGTACAGGCTCTCCACGCGCAATCATAAATAAAGCAGTAAAACATGGCATAAGTACAGGATAGTAATAAATCCCCAAACTACTTTGTGGCCCCCGGTACAGTACTTTGAAATCAGGTACTAAATCGATGGGGGTGCCCACACACCCCACCTGTGGTTAGCGCTCTAGATCTCGGAACATGTGTCAAGAACTCGGGGTCCTACGGGACACCAGTGAGCGGTTAAAAACCAAATATTGTCTATTACCCACCGGTGCCTCTGCAGTTACCTACTATCAATTTTAGTTATTAAAAGTTAATTAAAGTTATAATCATCTCCAACATTAAACATAAGGCATTACTCCAACAACTGTGGAACATCGACGGCGCGACGCAACACCTGCGCAAGCAACTACGACTCGCAAGGCTGACTATCTACCAAACAACAGGTAATAGGATGTGTCCAAGGCAATTTAATGGCTGCAAGGGATATCACGGGTATGAAAACTAGAGCATCGCATCACAGATAGCAATAGATCAACAGGAGGAAATAAAGACTATAAAAATAAGATAGGTAGAAAGGGGGAGATTGCTCGCCTGAAAACATTGCCGAAGGTTCATCCGAAGATTGGGTTGACACTCGCATCATCTCATCGGCCTAATCCGTGAAGAAGCCAAACACTAGAAGAAACATTGGATGCACTATTTAATTCTATGACATAAGAACGGGCATGATGCATGTATGATGTATGGCATGGCAAGGATGCGATGCAATTAGGCAATATTAAGCGGAACCGGGGCCCCGACGATTAATTACTAAGTTCATATTGTTTAGATACCCCACAATTTAAATGTTGTATTAACATGGCAAAACATGGCATCGGTTCGCTATACAAATTTAAATGGGGCCAATATTAGACTAGATTCGCCCGCATATGGTATCCATATTTAATTATGAGGTGAATCGGCATAATGCCCCCAAACCACATTATATGCGTGCAAGCATGACAATTTAATATGCAACAAGTATATTATATATATTACAAAAATATAGGGGTCTCAGGAAAAGAGGTCACACATCGGGTATCGGCGATCTTGGTTAGGGGTTTGACGGGTTCGGGCTTTGGACACCGGGATCGGTCTTTGGATCGGGGCTTTGAGGCTTTGAACATCGGATCTGTGAAGGAGCACTTGTCGTTCCGGGAAGGTGAGCTTGGTGGCCTTTAGGTCTGGACTTCGCCTCTAGGAAGGGGTCTCGGCGTCGGTTTCCTCGAGTCATCTTGATGGTGCTTTAGTTACTCTTAAATCCGTGGAGAAGATCTTATCGACGTTCACGGTCCAAGTGCTTCACATCTTGTACCGATGACCTTGTGTGGTAGAACAGGTACTCGTAGATAGAGGCTGATCTTGCCAGATGAAGAGACATGACATGGCAACATTCAACCCTGAACATGTGGACGCGACCGATACGGCAGTGCTGCTAGGAAAACTCATGCGGGCAAATCATGTGCCTTGCTACAGGAACAAAATGAGAAAACATTATGAAAAACTCGCAAGCAACGGTAAGAGCTTGACAGGTTACGCTCGGGAACCTCCATCATGTGTATCTGGACGCATAGGAACAGGGACGAGGTGGAGCACCGGCAGGTCGCCGCCGGAGATGAAGCAGAACACCATCCGAGGATGAGGCTCACGGCAGAGGACCTGGAAGATGCCAGCGTCGGTTTGCAGGAGGAGGGCCGGAGTAGGTCGATGAAGGTGGGGGCCACGACGGCAGGGCTCTGCGAGGCAGGCGACATGGTGAAGAGGAGAGGGCCGGCGGGCGGACGCTGGCTGGCAGCGGCACCACGCGCGATCTAGGGAGGAGAGGCGGCAGGAGGTGGGGGACGGGGCAGCGCCGATCGAGGTCGCAAGCGGCAGGGGTGCCTAGACGTGGGGAGGGGAGCTGGCAGGCGGACGCGATGCTGGAGGGGAGCAGAGGGGCACTGCGGGAGGAGGTGCGGCTCGTGGGAGAGGGCGGCGGCGATGAGCTCTGTGACCAGAGGCGACGCAAGACGAGCGGGCGTGGAGAGGAGCGTCGAGGTGGGGATCCGACGCGGGCAGGGAGATGAGTGGTGGGTCCAGGCGGAGCATGTTGTGAGAGGAGAGAGAAAAAACGGGGTGCGGGGATGGTTGACTGCGGGCGCGGGCGGGCGGACGCTAGGTTGCGTCGCAGTGTGGGATGGGGTGGAGGGAGTGTGGCGGCGGGGTGTTGGGTAGCTAGGGTTTGGACAGGGGGATTAGGGAATTAGGGTTTGATACATGGGTTTGTAGGTGGTCTGTCTAGTTGGGCTTTGGGCCTGACCGGATGGACTGCCTCCCCCTAACAAAATATTTATATTATTTATTTTCTTTTACTTAAAATAAAACATTTATAAATATGTTTTAGGCAAAAATAAGGATCCGAGAGGAACATGGCTTTATATTTGAATTAGAGAAGGGCATTTGTAGAAAACAAAAATAGGGCTTTTAGCAAAATAGTTTTAGGCAAAAAGATACATGATGATGCACAAAGTAGGAATAACAGGCGATTTTCTAGTAGTGGTTTTACCCGGGGTGCTACAGCGAGGCTCTGGATGGCCCTAGTATGCACCAATGGGGTTAAACGATGCGCACGGTTGCGAAGATCATTCTGGAAAGTTAAAAAGGCAAGGGGCAAAGTGTGCTCACCGGAATTTACCGCCGGAGGTCGTCTGTGCAGCGGTGGAGTGAGCTTGAATACGCGCAGCCTGGGGGCGACTGGGTGTGGGTGTTTGGGGGGAAAGGACCGCGGCGAGGTGGTGATTATATAGCCAGAGCAGGGGTGAAGATTACACGCTGAATCAATGCAATTGATCGAGGCAGTGAAGAGGAGGAAATGGCCGGCGGCGACGTGTTCTTGCGCGGGATTTGGGGAAGATGACGATGATGTGGAGGGAGCCCATCGATCAGTGGCTGGGGGGTAGGTTCTGCGCGGGTGGGGAAAGGCAGAGGGAGGAGTGGGCTACATTGTCTGCTGGGCCGAATAGGTGGTGCCAGGCCCAGTTCTGTTTTCTAATCCCTTTTCTTTTTCTAAATCAATTTTCAGGAATCCTTTTCAAATAAATTCAAAAGCATTTGAATTCCAAACCTTTCTGGACTTTTATAAAGTGAAACCTGTATACTTTTGAGTATAAAACCAAGTTGTCTTGTTAGACTTGCTTGGTCCTTTTGAAGATTCAGAATAAACAGTGCCTTAACACAAGTTTTAATGAAGATAAATAAATGGTTTAAAAACCATATTTTGTTTTTGGAAATTTTGTTCAAGCTTGGAACTCATCAAACAATCCTATGAACACAAAACAATGGTTTTAAAACAAATAATCTCTCACTAGAGAGTAGCATTGGATCAAAGCTTGTCCACATGAAATAATAGCACCCAAAGTTTCTGTTTCTTTGAAATGACTTTGAAAATGATCCCTAAATGATTATGCATGCATGGATGATATGCAATCCTTAAAAACATGATTTTAGGGATGTTACAGCTTGTGGTGGAGGGAAAGAAGGATTCTTTGCATCCTCCACCAGGATACATTGTCCCGGTTTGACTTTTCAAACTTGCCTTTTGACTTTCAATTTGGATCTTAATTTCATGCTTACAAATGCCCAACCAAGTGACCTAGGACATGATTCAATCATTCCAATTATTTATGACACATTTATGTACCCTTACCCTTATGGTCCGGTGAACCTTCTAGACCCTTATAGATCATTCATTTCGGTGAAAACACCGAAATCATTCTCGAACTCCGGAATTGGACTTTCCTTATATGAATCTTATTCTCCACACCATTCCGGATCTCCTCGTGATATCCCCGATCCCATCTGAGACTCTGAACAATATTCAGTCGCCCTACTTACATTCCATAACTACTAAACAACGAATACATAAGTGTGTCTTCCTACGGTTTGTGAATTATGTAGATATGACCGAGACTCTTCTCCGATCAATAACCAATAGAGGAATTTGGAGATTTATATGGTTCCACATATTTCTATGATTACTTTGCGATCTAATGAACCACTTACATACGATACCAATTTCCCTTTGTCTTGTGATAGTTTACTTATCCGAGGTCTGATCGTCGTTATCTCTGCATACCTAGTTCAACCTCGTTAACGTTAAGTACTCTTTTCTTGTTACAGTGATATGTGAACCCTTGTGAGCCAGTCACATGCTTGCAAGATAATTGGATGACATTCCATAGAGAGGGCCCGGAGTATATTTATCCTTCATATAGATGGACAAATCCCACTCTTGATCCATGTGCCTCAACACATACTTTCTCAACACTCAATGCCAACTTTATAACCACCCAGTTACGGTGTGGTGTTTGATGTCATCAAATAATCCATCTGGTGATGGCGATTACCATGATCTCATGGTCAAAGGAATTAGGTTACTATGTATCAGAAAGCTTATAGCAAACAAATTAATAAAATGACTTCATCTTTATGCTACGCTTATCTATAGGAGTATGTCCATCACATCATTCTTCTATTGATATGACCTTGTTGTTATTAACATCTCAATGTTCATGATCAGGTAACCATGATCATATATTAACTAATAAGCTAGTTTAACAAGAGGCTTTACTAGGGACTCTTTTATGTTTAAAAATCACACAAGTATTAATGTTTACTTTTAATAAAATTATAGCATGGTATGTAAACATTTATCATAAGCATGAACATATGATAATAACCACTTTATTATTTCCTCTTGGGCATATCTCCAACAGTCTCCCACTTTCACTAGAGTCAATAATCTAGTTTCAAACCTTTGTGCATTCAACACCTATGGCTTTCCGGTGTTGTATTTACACGATTGCTAGTGGTCAACTAATCTCTGGATCCGATACTTTCAGGTCCGTGTGTAATTGCATGTCTTTGCATCTCTACGCATCACTCATTTTCTAATGAGATGGCTTTGTATAAATTTGGTCCTTTGGTGAGACCTTTAGTTCCTTGGAGTTAAAACATGTTGATAATATTGTCATACAATATATCTTCATAGTACTATCCTGCTGTGAACCACACCTAGTTTGATAACAAACTACTTGACACAAATGCCCTCTTTTGCTGCTATAATACCAGTTATATACTTAGCATTTTGTTGTAGTATCTGTCACAATGTGTTAACTTTGGAACTCATGCAAATCCATTATGGAACTTACTTTCCATCCTATTGTGCCACCCTTAGTTTAGATTGAGATAAACTTAATTTGTACTTTGTGACAAAACTAGTATCAATGTAGTACTTTTACAATGAAATAACCATCTATTTGTCACTTCTACAAAATAATATATTCTTAGTTCTTCCAAAGGATCATAAGACTATTCTTACTATCGTCCAATGATTATCTTATGAATCATTCTGGTATATGCTCATAACATTTAGAGCATAGGACATATTTGGATTTGTACATATCATAGTATGATTTAAAATACTCTTTGTAATTTTATTCATCAAGTATCAATCAATACTTGAATATTTGTTTCACTTACCAAGTGTCGATACACTTGAATTTCGATTTAATCCTTTCTGTGTGGCAAGAACCTTTATTGTCATTTCCATATTCAACTCATTCAATATCTCATCTATGTACATTTGACACAACCATATTAGCGTCTCAATATATCTATATAGATATTGATGCCAAATATCTGGGTTTTGCGTAAGTCTTTCATCGAGATGAAATTATTAACATGTGTTAATAAAATATACATCATTTCCAATCAACAATATGTCTTCCACATAACGTATTAGAAATATGTCTTAGCGCTCCCACTTAATTTATTGCAAATGCAAGCATCTTCATCATCTTTGACGAATTTAAACTCTTTTAACAGTTTCATCATGGTGAAGATTCCAACTCCGCGATGCTCACTTCAACCATTGAAGTTTGCATACGCTTTTAGCATCCTTTGAATTAACAAAACCCTTTGGACCGTGTTTTGCACACGTCCTAGGTAACAATTCTATTAGAAGAACTTTGTTTTATTTATTCAACTATCATATATGAATATATGTAGTGGTTGCTATATTAATCCGTTTAGACTAAATATCGCTATGACAGATCAAATGTTGTCATAGTCATACTTTGAGCATTGTTGTGAACTGTTTCCCAACATGTCGACGATTTCATAGATGCGAAACATCCATGTCTATTTCTTTATAGATCCAAACAATACTGTATGGTCTTACACCTTTAACGGAGTCAGGGCCCATCATCGCTTCTTTGCATGTAGTCGGTTCATTATTATCAAATAATGATTCAACTCTGAAATCTTGATATTTCATTGTTTACCATGACCTTCTTTGTTCAATAGGAACTTAGACCTCCGTGACCACAACCTTTGAGGCACATGAGCCATGAGCATTGTTGCTGCCCCCGGAACACTTTTCAGCGCTGCACAACATTGCACATACATATAAGAATCATTTAACCATATCAAAGTTCTGTTGTCCTCCCACTTAACTTTTCATGGAAAATTCCTTCTCAAAGAAACTTGACGTTCTAAGTGACAAACATTTTTGTCTTCGGTGTTATGGAGGAATACTCAACGATTATTCCAAATAACATACAAAGACATGTTCATCCAACTTTAGTAGTAAACATCTCACTTATGCATAGCATACCAATGTATAAGAAATGACAACTTGGGCTTTATCCCAAATCATAACTTTATATGGTGTCATTTCAACTGATCATGATGGAGCTATTTTTAGTGAAAAAGTAGTAGTTACTAAAGCTTTTAATCTTTAAAATATAATGGCAGTTTTATGAATTACACCTTTGATCTTACCATGTCAAACAAGGTTTCATTGCATATCTCTATTATTCCATACTCATATGGTGTTTCAGGAAACGCAAATCCATGGAACGATTCATCAAATCTTACGTGTTATGCTAAACTTGTAACTCAAATATCTTCCTTTATGATCCTACCATAAATTCTTTATTTTCTTGTTATATTGATAATGCACTTCATATTGAAAGTCTTTGAACTTTTCGAATGTTTTACACTTCATCCTCATTAAGTAAATATTAATATATTCACTCAAATTTTCGGAGAAATCATATGAAGTTGAAATACATCGCTCTCGAATACACATAATGGGCTTCATACATCTATATGTATAAGTTCCAATAAGCTAGTCATTCGTTCACTTTTGGCCTATGAACGGAGTTTTAATTATCTCTAACAAAATTTCAGAAGCATCATTTTATCAAAATCGAAAGACTCCAAAATTCCATTCACATGTTGTTTCTTCATGTTTTCTTTCCAATATAATTTAAACGGTGATGTCACTTCTCAAGTGATCTTTCAATCAATTGTCTTTCGACATTTTTAGCATTATCTTTATGGATGTGATTTCTCCAACTAGACTTGTATATCATCCATCTTTCATGGAATATGGAAATTATTTGAACAACCCTTTTGTTCTCATAATAACTGATAAAACTAATCTTGAAGGCAAGCTTTGATATTAACGAGCAACATAACAACCCTTTATTTGTTCTCGATGAACATCATCACTTATTCTTTTGCTAGTTACTTAGGCCATTGTAGTTCATGAAATGTGTTGTTTCGTATGACGATTCACACCAACAAATTCAGTATCCAATACTTAAGAACCACATTGTTCAAAAAGAAAAGAATATTGCCATAACATGTATATCTTCTATATACCTAAGCTTAACAATTCTAGTATTTTCTATTCTGCCAAATATTTTTTAGATTTCTCTTCCAGTATTTCTTTATCCTTTCAAAAGAATCTATCAACATCAATAGTGACACCAAACTTATGACACATATTTCAAAATAGGTATAGTTAAATACCAATATCTTTGGACTTGCACTACTATAGAATAGGACATTAGTGACAAACTCAAATGGCCCATTAGTGACAAACAAGACGCATGTCACTGATAACTAGTCACTAGTACAAGGTTACTAGTGACAGGCAAGTGCCAGTCACTAGTATGTGTACCAGTGACAGACATTTATGGATGCCTGTCACCAATATGAGTGTACTAGTGACGAGCAAAAATGATGCATGTCACTGGATGCGATCAACGCCGCAGCTCTATGGGGTTTTGTAGTGACATGCCCATTATCCTGTCCATCGCTGGTTTGAATTTTGGTAATAAAAAATTAAATTCACTTTCCACAAATATTCTAGATAGCATAATAAGATGTTATAAAAAACTCTTCAAATGAATCTTTACACCTTTGTTTAATATCTTTCGTGACCTTACAAATATATCCATATGGTAGCAGAGAATGTAGCCACATGACACGCTATCATACTGTTGTTTACAACTACATCTTTATAATGATTATTTTGTACACAAACTCTAGCCTTTTATGGCACATTTCCACCTCTAAGACTATGACCGAAGAGAGCATCATCTAAAATATGTGAGAACATACTATAATCTCTTTCTAGATTGGTTTTAAGTGAATCCAAGTAAGAAGCTTTGCATTCGTTCACCATGAGGATAATCCAAACTCAGTGACCCCTGCACAAACATGTGAACAATCCATGTTCATCAATCCTTCATGAATAATAAACATCCCAATTTTAGTGCGATCAAGGTTGGAAACCGAATAATGAAAAGAAAGAAATATCCATCAATCAACAATCCAGAGGGTAAAATCACTATCCCTACATTTAGAAAAGCAACTAAGACTGAGTAGGAATCATGTTGGATTGTAGGGAAATAGTATGTACTTCTTATCCTTGTTATTTTGTAGTGCAAGTAAGATGCGCTCCCTCAAAAATAATCTCCACACCTTCATCGGAGCTTAGGTTCCTGTCGTGCATGTGCTAAGGATCAGCAACTCCGACATTGGCAAGTTCTATATTCTGTGTAGTCTCTCTGACTAGGTATAAACATTTAAAAAAAATTAATACTAAGATGCTTGTTAATTTAAATATTTCATTTATCACACTCTACTATCACATAAAATTGATATTAAGGTTCATACCTAAAGAATTCGATGTTTAGAGCACAGATCAGCAACTCAAACCACCTTGACCAAACTAGTTATCATATCAACTGTTCTTCAATCAGACCTATGGAGATATAAAGATACCATTGGGGCAGTAGTAAGTAGTAAGTACAAAAAGGCCTAGTTAAACAACTAAACTGTAAAAACATTCACATGCTAAAAAAATACTTTGATATATATTCTATTTTCTCTAATAGTTGTATCATCCAGAGCTTCTTCTTGATCAACAATCTCCAGAAGTCCCAACGCTATATCCCATAAAAAGATATAGTGATAAAATCTACTAATTACTTGCAACCAGAACTAGTGGAATGTCCCTTTTTTAGATATAAAATCAAAGTCTAGCACCTAGCAATGATATTAGACTTTAAGCATTTTTTCTTGGCTTCCATTTTCCTTCCGGTATTCATATGGACCACATAAATAATCAGCTATGCAGATTTCTAAGTGCATTTTAGTACTTCCTAGGTCATAAAGTCAATATAATATATTATTCCTTCATTTAAAAAACATGTCCATATTCATGTCTATAAATAGAGAAAACTAAATCAAAACTTCTAGAAAATTCTACATTCGAAATATAAGCCAAGTCATGAGTGGGTTGCATTTGAGTGTCGGAAGTCATACCATGTGCAGAATAATAGCAGATTTTTACACACAAAAAGACGAGAAATCGATCAGAAAGCTTGTACTGCCTATACGATTGAAATTACCAAGTGAGACTAATTGTCTGCTCGAATACTACAGGTACAAGGAATAATACTAGTTGTATATTGAAATACTACAAGTAGAACAAACAGTAGTTCAACGATTCCAATTAGCAGCACCAAACACCTACTTTTACTGGAGCATTTTGTACGTGTGTATTTGTGATCAAATGTGAACAGAGGCAGAGAGCTGAAACATCCGCAATAAAGTAGCAGAGCAGTACACACAAATACAAGTCCATAACATAGTATATCAGGGGGTGAAAGGAAAATAAATCATCAAGGACCTCACATGCATCAGGTGCAATTCAAGTTAGCAGTAATAATTTATACAAAATCTCCCATTGATTAAGATAGAAGAAGCATGGACATCACGCTGAGAACCAAAAGCAGGGGAACACAACAAACATGAGTCTGGCATGCATTCGCTAAGCTGAAAATTAAAATCGAGCAGGTCAGGTCACGCATCATACGAGATCATCCAGTAGCATCATTTGTTTCCAAAAAATATCTAGTAGCATCATAAGTTCAGCTGTCTACACAAGTGGCGTCCTCGTGTCGGGGAGGGGGCGTTGGGATGCAGGGCGGCGGGATGTAGGGCGGCATTGGGGATTCGGGGCCGCGCGTCGGGGGAAGGCGTCCTCGCATAGGGGGAAGGCGCTGCGGCGAGCGACGTCATTGGAGGGGCTGGCGACGTTGGATGGGTGGTGGCGGTTGGGGACTAGGAATCAGGGACGGGGACGGGGAGCAATGGTGGCGATTGGGGATGCGGTCTCTCTAATTTGTTGAGAATCATGCGTCTTTGACGCGGCGGCCTTCTTGGCCCGATTGATGGTCGCCCGATGAATCTATATTTTTTTGCTTCTATAGTTTATGTTGTCGTTTGAACACTTGGCCCACACGCACGAGGCAAGAGATCTGGTCGGGTCGGCAGGCAGTTCCAAAAGAATTCTCGTAAACATTTGCCAAGATCATATTTCTTTCATATAAGACCGAGTGAACCTCTCGTGGAGGACATGATTTTGCTAAGTGTATGCGACTACAATAATACAACGGTCTGTCCATTCGGCCAGGAGCTAATAAAATATTTAGAAAACTACAATTAGCATATGGTGCAACTGATTTCTATTTCTAGGGTTCCTAGTGACAGGTATTTACATGTGGCTGTCACTAAATAATTTTTCATTCACGACGAACTGTAAAAAGATGCTAGTGGCAGTCATATTTGTATGCTAGACACTAGTATTTTGTACTAGTGACGGGCTTATCCTTGTCTGTCGCTAAATATTCAGTAGTGACGGGCACGGTTGTGTCTGTCACTAACCACCTGGAGGCTCTAAGCCTTTCTGCAGTAGTGAATTGCACTTTGAAGTACATCACCAGTATCAAATTTTTGGTGTTCTTTCAAATTCCATTCTTTCGTAATCTTTTAGTGTAGTAAATATTTTACCTACATAAAATATTCATCCTTATCATGGAACTATTCATGATCAAGCTTCTTTAGCTTATAACGGTAAATCGAGAGTATAATGGAGCTCTCCAAAACCTTTTGTAGGATTAGGACGACAAGCGTCTCCAACCTTTTGCAAATTCTCATCAAATATAAGAACATGACTTTTGCCATATTATACTCTATCATGTTGCAACCAAAACTTTTTTTCAGATATCGCAATATCTAACACACATCATGGTTTCTGAAAAAACTCTTGCAGCTCCTATATAACCTTGATATTAAAATAATCTTTTGAATATGAAGAATCATGGAGACAAATATGATACTTATATACTAACACTAGAATTTTCGCTCTTGATTGAATACCAATTATTCAACTTCACAGAGTAACCAGAACTTACTGAAAGTTTGCAATAGGAATTTTAAACTTTATATTAACACTTCAAAACAATATGATACCAGTTCATAAAGTAACTATCCAGAATTATATAGTTCTATTATCTCAATTATAACTAAGTGCAAGGTGGTAAACGGATGCCAATGACTACAACAACTATGCAAATTCACTTTGATTTAGTTTATGATAAATAGTGTTCAACTTTTAATCATATTACTATTAAACTCCCACTCAAAACAGTATCCCTCGCATTGTTTTAGTGATCACACAACCCAAATCCAGTAAACCAAGTCCGATCATCACGTGACAAGATGTAGTTTCAAAGGAGAACAATCATCATGTTCATCATATCATCTATATGACTCATGCTTTACCTTTCGGTATTCCCTGTTCTGAGACCATGTCTGTACATAATAGGCTCATCAAGATTTAACCTTAGTTTCCGCATGAGAAAATCTGGCGTGCTCCCGTTGTATACACTCGCAGAATATAACATACCCGATCATCACGTGGTGCTTCGAAACAAAGAGATTTGGCAATGGTGCCTACTAAGGAAGAACACTCTATTACTTGATATTTTGTGAGAGGGATCACCTTATAATGCTACCGTCGCAATCTAAGCAATACAAGATGCATAAAAGGATTAACATCACATACAATTCAAAATATGTGATATGATATGACCTTTCTTCTTGTGCTTCCTATCTCCGTATTCAAGCACGAACATGATCTCCATCATCACCGGCGTGGCGTCAAGGTCAATAGCACCACTCCATGGTTGTCGTCCACCAGTATCAACTATTACAACTACTTTGAATAATAGACACGCATGTCTTCACGAAATTAAGGACAACCATAAGGCTCCTTCCGGTTCCCGACTTACAATAAGGAACATTGCATACATCACATATAATCACAATCATGGTCATATCACATCACAGCACAACCCTGCAGAACAAAGTTAGACGCCTCTAATTTTCTTTGCATATTTTACGTGGTGTGGGGCTTTCAATAAGTGTCATTCTAACTTACGAACAAGAACCACAACATTGATGCTTGAACTATAAAGTGCTCGTTGTAAATTGAATCTATACTATGATGGGAGAGACAGACACCCGCAAAGCCACTTATGCAATACAAGTTGCATGCTGAGCGTGGAGCAAGTTTCATGAAAGATGTCATGTAACGTTAGCCCGGCCTCTTCATCCCATCATACACAAGATGCAAAGTACACAAAAAGAAAATGATAATAAAAACACCACCGCCCACAATGAGCATTGTGTTCTACTCGTGCAATAGATCTACATATAGACACGGCTCTGATACCACTGTAGGGGTTCGTAGTATGCAAAACAAAAAATTCTATCGCATGAACACAAACAAGCCAAGATCTATCTACTAGATTGTAGCAACGAGTCGATTAGAGTACTCACCCTTGAAGATTCCAAAGTTATTAACGAGAGCAGATTCTCGTGGTGATATAGTTGTACACTTGCCGATCTCAAGATCGCGTAGAAGATCCTTCCGGCGCTCCATTGCGGCAGTGCTTCCGTAGTCGGTCACACGTTCGATACTCGATGAAGACCTTCCTCTTCCTTGTTCCAGCAGGCAGTGGAGGTTGTAATTCTCCCGTCGCGATTCCGGCACCACAACGGTGTGGTGTCGGAAGTAGAGGGAAGATCCTGCAGGGCTTCGCCTAAGCCGGAGCGGGTTATGGTGGAGAATTAGAGTTTCTAGCGATCTAGGGTTTAGAGGGCCGGAGAGGAGGAGACATGGCCGGTGAATACTAGGGCGGCGACGGCGAGCCGGCGGCGGCGCTGGCGGGCGGTGGCGGGTGCGCGGCAGCTAGGTGTGGGGAGGGGCTGGTGTTGTATATCTTGGCGCACCCCTACCCTCTATTTATGAGAGGGAGGGCAGCTTGGGAGAGGGCAGTTTGAATCCTTCCTCAACGCCCTCTCCTAGTTGTCTTGTGGTGGAGGGAAAGAAGGATTATTTCCTTCCTCCACCAGGATATATTGACTTTTCAAACTTGACTTTTGACTTTCAATTTGGAGCTTAATTTCTTTCTTACAAATGCCCAACCAAGTTACCTAGGACATGATGCAATCATTCTAGTTATTCATGACACATTCATGTACCCTTCCCCTTCGGGTCCGGTGAACCTTCTATACCCTTCTAGATAATTCCAGTGAAAACACCGGAATCATTCCCGAACTCTGGAATTGGACTTTCCTTATATGAATCTTATTCTCCGGACCATTCCGGATCTCCTCATGATATCCCGGATCCCATCCGAGACTCCGAACAACATTCGGTATCCCTACTTACATTCCATATCTACTAAACAACATTGAATCCTTAAGTGTGTCTCCCTACGGTTCGTGAATTATGCAGACATGACCGAGACTCTTCTCTGATCAATAACCAATAGAGGAATCTGGAAATTCATATGGTTCCCACATATTTCAATGATTACTTTTTGATCGAATGAACCACTTACATACGATACCAATTTCCCTTTGTCTTGTGATATTTTACTTATCCGAGGTCTGATCGTTGGTATCTCTGCATACCTAGTTCAACCTTATTACTGATAAGTACTCTTTTCTCATTCCCGTGATATGTGATCCCTTGTGATCCAGTCACATGCTTTCAAGCTAATTGGATGACATTCCACCGAGAGGGCATAGAGTATATCTATCCGTCATATGGATGGACAAATCACACTCTTAATCCATGTGCCTCAACACATACTTTCTGAACACCCAAAGCCACCTTTATAACCACCGAGTTATGGTGTGGTGTTTGATGTCATCAAAGTATCCATCCGGTGATGGTGATTAGCATGATCTCATGGTCGAAGGAATTAGGTTAATACGTATCAGAAAGCTTATAGCAAACAAACTAATAAAATGACTTGATCTGTATGCTACGCTTATCTATAGGAGTATATCCATCACATCATTCTTCTAATGATATGACCTTATTGTTAATAACATCTCAATGTTCATGATCAGGAAACCATGATCATATATTAACTAACAAGCTAGTTTAACAAGAGGCTTTACTAGGGACTCTTTTATGTTTACAAATCACACAAGTATTATGTTTCCTTTTAATACAATTATAGCATGGTATGTAAACATTTATCATAAGCATGAATATATGATAATAACCATTTTATTATTGCCTCTTGGGTATATCTCCAACATATTCAACTACCACATAACAAAATTATATGTAGTGGTTGCTAAATTAATCCTTCTAGACTAAATATCTCTATGATAGATCAAATCTTGTCATAGTCAACCTTTTAAACATTGTCGTAAACTCTTTTCCCGACATGTCGACTATTTCATAGATGTGAAACATACATGTCTATTTATAGATCCAAATACGACCGATAGGTTTTACACCTTTCCGGAGGTTCTTCCAAGTTAAAAAACTTGAATTTTCGTGTATGGAAATATCACGGATTTTATGGCTTCAAGACATTTGACGGAGTTAGGGCCCATCATCGCTTCTTTGCATGTAGTCGGTTCATCATGGTCAAAAAATAATCATTTACTCTCAAATCTTAGTATTTGAGTGTTTACCCGACATTCTTTGTTCAATAGGAACTTAGACCTTCGTCACCACAACATTTGACGCACGCGAGCCATGAGCATCGTTGCTGCCTCCGGGACAATTTCTGGCGCTGTGCAACTTTGCAAATATAACTAAGGTTCTTTTAACCTTATCAAAGTTCTATTGTCCTCCCACTTAACTTTTCATGAAAATTTCATCTCAAAGAAACTTGACGTTCTAAGCGACAAACACTTTTTTCTCCGGTGTTATGGAAAATTACCCAACGATTATTAGAAATAACCTACAAAGACACGCTCATCCGACTCTGGTTGGAAACATCTAACTTATTCCTTGCATACCAAAGTTTAAGAAAGGACAGCTTGGGTTTTACCCCAAACCAACTTATATGGTGTCATTTGAACGGATCATGATGTTGCTCTTTTTAGTGTAAAAGCGGCAGTCACTACAGCTTTTTATCTTTAAAATACTATGGCAGTTTTATAACTGACACCTTTGATTTCACCATGTCAAACAAGGTTTCATTACATATCTCGAACACTCCATACTCATATGGTTTTTCGGGAAGTGCAAATCCATGGAACAATTCCTCAAATCTTAGGCGATATGCTAAACTTGTAACTCAAATATCTTCCTTTATGATCCAATCATAAACTATTTATTTTCTTGTTACAATCATTTTCAAATATTTCATACTTCTTCCTCATTAACTAAACAAAGTACATGGTTGGAAAGTACTCTTCTTGCTGATTCCATTGAAATAAAATTTTCAAGATTTGGACGTGTGGATCAAAAGTTATGAATTTTACAAATTCTAACATCTAATAGTTTCAATTCTGTTTTTAAAACAAATCCTGAGCCACGTGTCTTATTCTGATTCGCTGATACCGGTTTGGCAGGATCGATCAATGTGGGCTGTTGGATTAAAAGGGAATTGCATGGATCAGATCTAGCATACCGTTTCACTTAAGTGATTCTATCCTATCCATGTGATCAAGATCCAACGGCTGCAGCGCGTGAGACCAAGAATGGGCGGCGAGTGGCGGCAGCGCGTTCAGATGAATCGCTCGCCGGAGTGGATGGTACCGGCGATTCAGGAAGCAAGAGAGACAGGGGAAGAGCTCACCGAGGTCGCCGTGGCATGGGGATGCTCGACGTGTGCTTGGTTGTCGAAGGGGCGCTCGGGGTTGATCTGAATCGCTCGCCGGAGTTGTCTCTGTCGACGGGCGATCTTGGCGATGTCGTTGGCGAGGCTAGGGTGCACGCTAAGACAAACCAGGGGTGCAGTTAGATGCGTACGAGAGAGGGGGTAGTAGGAGTAGCAGCCAATGAGGAGGGGGCGGCCAGGTCTCACCGTGGGGGGTCGCAGAAGTGGAAGCAGACGACAGCGATGCTCGGGTGTGGTTGTTGGCGAGCCTAGGGAACACGCGCGAGCAGGGGGAAGGTGCTGGCAGATGCGAATGAGGTTGGAGAACAAGTCTGCGTGATCTAGGGCAAGGGGCGCGGTCTGGGCTCGCCTGAATTCGTTGGTGAGCTCGCCGGAGTAGAGGATGTTCAAGCGCGAAATCAAGGCAGCCTATGGGCAGTGAGTGCGGGGTGTCTAGGGGAAAGATAGAGGAGACGCGGGCGATTAATTACGCAAAATCAGGGGAAGGAATTATTGGCGCTTTGATTCGAATTCAAGCGAGTTTTACTCGACCAGAAACAACCGACGTGATTTGAGGATGGAGTCGCGGGGTTGACGACGATGACGGGGCAGTGGGGCTATGCTATCAGCGAGTGGAAAGGGTTTTCAGTGGGGTCAGTAGTCAGCGTCTCAGAGGGTCAAGTTTGCGGTGTGAACCGTTTTCTGCGGGGGAGAGGGGAAATGGGCTATCTGGGCCTGATGGGCTAGGTTAGCTAGGCTGGTTTGTTTTATTTTTTTTCTTCTTCTGTTTTCTTTTTCTTTTTCCGTTTTCATTTTCTGTTTTCAAATTCAAACATTCATTTGAATACAGATTTATCATACAAACCTTTTTCAAATGTTCAGTTTATTTCTATACTGTTTTAAATAGGTATTTTAAGTCTATTTTATAATAATTCTTTTGTTCTTTTATGGTTTATATTTTATTTAAAATGGGTACTTGTCTTTTATTCAAATAAGATTTTAATTTTATTTTCAAACCCTTATTTGAATTCTAATTTTTCACCAAACTTTATTCAGTAGGTTTTATTTATTTAATAGGGCAAAAAATTCTCTTTGAATAATTTAAAGTATTTTAATATAATTTATTAATCATTTAAATTGGGTAGATTGTCTTTATTCAAATCAAATTAAATATGGTTTTAATCCTATATAAATTTTTATTCAAATAATTCTTTGATCCCATTTAGGTTAATTAAATAACTTTTATTTCTCTTGGGCAAATTTCATTTGTTATTTTCCCATGATTTAATTAATCATTTCTATTAGGGATTTTATCTTTATCCATATATAATTAGAATATGGTTTAATGCCATATAATTTTATTGGAATAATCTTTATCCCTTTATTTTATTTGGATTTGGATTATCTTTGTTTGATTATGGATTTGGCCAAGATTTAATTTGGTTTTAAACATTCCTTCTTTCTTTCTTTCTTTCTTTATCTTATAAAATCCATATCTCTTTATTTATAGATGCAAAATTGGTGATTCCAATTTGTGGAATTTTATTTAATATTTTTTTATCCTTTTATATCTCTTTAGGATTATTTTTCTCACAATTTGGTATGGATTTTAGATAGGAGATTTATTAGCTTTGAATTTTAATTCCTTATCTTATTAGATTCATAAGATTTTATCTATGGCTCCAAATTAAGTGAAACCAATTTCTATGGTTTTATAATATTTTTATTTGTCATTTTCATCATTTGTAAATGTTTGTTGACAAATTTTCATATTGATCAAATCCATAGTCTTTGAGATATCTTGGGAATGATTTCCTTCCATTAAGGTTTTAGGGTTTTGATTAATTTTTTCTCAAGTTTGAATTTCAAGATATATTTATTGATGAATGCTTTCCACTTGTTTGAAATTGTTGGATTACATTTTATTCAAATTTGTTCAAGATGGGTTTTTAAGTTTCCATTTAGGAATAAAAAGTTTCTTTTCACCCTAAATTTCAACAATTATTTATTTATTTTATTTATTTTTCACATTTCAAAATTTGGAAAATTTTGGGATGTGATAGGCTACCACCCTTAAAAGAAATCTTGTCCCGATATTTGGGAAAGCTAGAGGTTACAAGTTGGCTTCAAAACAACCAGGGTACTACCACCCTTAAAAAGTTCTCAACTAGATTACATCTTGGTTTGCTTGGGATCTTGATGAAAATTCTCTGGACAGACATCTGCATAGCGTCCTTTGTTTCCACACATGAAACATGTGACAAGGCTGAGATCCCTCATAGGCTTGCTTGTCTTGTACCTCATCTTTTATAGATAATTGCTTGTATAATGTCCTTGGTCACCACAATTGTTACATGTGACAATGTTGAGTTCTTCACGTATCTTCTGTGGACAAGTTGCTATATAATGGCCTAGCTCTTTGCAGTTGTTGCACCACACTTGGCTAATTTCCTTATTCTTCTTCTTCTTGGGTTTCTCCAAAGCTAAGAGTTCGTCTAGTTCATGCTCCTCATATCTCACCTCAAAGGTGGGAAAGTCTCCTCGGTTCCTTAATCGATTCTTTGGATAATACATATGTTTCCTATTTTGTCCATCAAGGTGATTCTTAATGTATGGAGGTGCAAGATGAGATTTTCCTTTGTCTTTATCCCTCTTGATAGAAGTTGTTCCCTTATGGAGGTTTCCAAACATTTGATGCTTTCCATCTTGCTTCATTTGTTGGACTATGGGATAGATGGTGCATTGGATAGGGACATGATTATTTCCTTCACATAGGAAACAAGTCACTTGAGATGTGGGGCATTGATTAGTTGGATGTTTCTCTTCACAATTAGGGCATTGGTCCACATGCTCCTTAGGAGTGTGATCCATGTCTCCACAAATATTGCAAGCTTGAGTTTCTTCTATGATATCATCCTTGACATCATTATTGTCACAAACTCCTTGGGAATGGTTGTCTTTCATGTTGATCATTTGAGTGGTCATCCCTTGCAACAATTGAGATTGGATTTCCAAAAACTTTTGCAAGGTTGGGTATAACTCATTGTTGTTGGCTAAAAATTGAGTTTTCATCTGATTCAACTGGGTTTGGTTTGCTAGTAGTTGTTCTCTCATGTGCATCTCTTGGTTTTTGTTGTCACCATTCTTGATGTTGGAGTTTCTTGGAGTAGTCATCTGTTTGGGTTGGATTGGGATTAGAATAGGAAAAAGGTTTCTAAGGAAGAAGTCTATCACACACAACAATTCACACAAGTAATGTGTAAGCAATCACAACAAACATTCCACTCAAACAACAAGTTTCAAGCACATTTTTAGGCAACAAAATATTTCTGCTACACCACATAAGTTGGTGTGTTTGTTCTAAACTAAACACTAATATGGTGGTCCAACTATATGTTTTTTTTAGGTCATTCCATTCTTCATAGCTGTTCCTTCTTGAGCAAGATCATTGTATCCTTGGAGAAATTCTTGTATCTTGGTCACAAAACTTCAAAGGTGATGATGGTTCCTTCTAAGTTGTGTTTCCTTAGTCTTCAAGTCTTGAGTAATATTTCTTGTCTCACTTGTAGTCCTTAGTGATGTCCAAGTTGAAATCCCTGATGAAACTAAAGTTGAAGTGTTCGATGATGTTGAAGTTGAAGTCTTTTGAGTTTGGTGAAGTCCTTTGCTCTAGTTGATATCTTTGTTCTTGTTGAAGTATTTGCTCATGGTGGGGGCTTTTTCCATCAAGTTGAAAATAGAAGAGATGTAGAATCAAAACCAAAAAAGTTGAGGAAAGAGTTTAAAAGATTGTTTGTAAATAAGTTTTTTTTGAACAAATACAACTCCTATTTTTCTAAGGGTTTTGTCCAATCCTAGGGTTACAATCCTACAGGCAACACAGTGCTCTGATACCATCTGTAGAGGTCCCAACCTTTAATAAGGTAGATATCCCTCTGTTTATAATGCTAGTCCCTGGATCAATAGCTAGCATCCACAGTTAAGATGTAATATCAAGAAACAAAGGTCATAATACAACTTTATAACCAAGAATAAAATAATTCATTACATCTTACATAGCTCATTTGGCTATCTCATTACAATGCAACATAAATAACTATATACCATGGAATCCTTCATCTTCAAAGTGCCACAGGCAATCATGTTGGTTGTAGACTTGTAATCCTAATCAACACACTTCACTAACATCAAACAAACCTGCAACATAATAAGTTACAGCCACAAGGGTCAATACATTTGAATTGTATTGGAAAGTGATACTATGGTAGAATAGTGGTATCTATCATCTTTATGCATTTGGCTAAGGGGAGCTTAGGCTTGCTTTGCTAAAAATAGATTTTCCTTATCATTTGAAAACACTAAGTTTTTGTTTGTCAAAATCACCCAAGGCAACAACCAATAGACATTGGTGATCCTTTAACCTTTGTTCAACCACAAGTTTTTAACTTAGAAATTGGGATGAGGAGATTCTTGATAGCTTCCATGTATTGATGCTCAAATTGTCCATTGCCGGGGACACGACTAAGTACTTAGATTTTACTATCTCGAGAGGTGGTGCACTTTCCCCACAAGACTCTACATGCATCGAGACAAGATCTTTCAGAAGCCTTCCCTTATACCAGAATGGACGCGTTCCCAAACCTATCATCCTCTACCACCAACTGTCCATTTGGATAAGTTATTGCATTCCACAAGTGAGATACACAAGGTTCATCAGTCCCCTGGCCTTGTGTAACCACTCAACAAAAATCCATCCAAGCAATACCATTCCACCCAGGTGATTCATTCACATAGTTGTTTTATTAAACAAAACATAAGTCCTTGACTTAGAAATATTCCGTAGCATGAATATAATCCACCCTTGTTTTCTACTAGCTAGGCTAAGCATGATAGTAGTAGGAATCTTAACTTAGGAAAATTCTACTAAGGTTTCATCTACTAGGATTTCCCATGGCATAGTTTATACTTAGCAAAAATTCCATGCAAGTCCTACTTAGAAATATCACTAATGCATAGTGAAAATAATAGGACAAAAGTATGAAGCACCACTTGCCTTTTTGGTAGAGAATATAAGTTCACTCCTTAATCTTGCAATAGTCACACTCTTCAAATTTCACTACAATTCAATCAAGGCACAAATTCATTCTACCATTCAAGCAATTTCATCACATAGAATAATAAAAACAAAGCAATGCATGCAAGCATGCCAAGGATTGTTTTATTTGGAAAAGTGGTTTCTAATAGGTTATAAACATTTTAAAGCACCTATTGGTCATTTATAAAAGTGGCAAAACCATTTGATATTAAGTTAGTGAAAATGACCATTTAAATCATTTTTGTTTTGCTAGAAATGATTTAAATCCAAGGAATATTTTATAGTGTTTGCCAAATATATTTTTAACACAAATGTTAGTGTTTTAAGGTCAAGTGTTTAATATTAAAACCATTTGCAAAAGGTTTTACTTATAAACCATTTTTTTACACCAAAGCAATATTTTATTTTGTTGGAAATGCCTTTAAACTAGGTAATAATTTATAGGGTTCACCAAATATATTTTTAAAACCTAAAACTTGGTGTTTAGGGTCAGAGAGTTTAAATTAAATCATTTTCCAAAGGTTTTACCCAATAATCATTTTTAAACCATAATCAACAATTTTATTTAGCTAGAAATGCTTTAATTCAAAGGAATATTTCCTAAGTGTCACATAATATATTTTTAAATCCAATAGTTTGTTTATAAGGTTAGTAGGTTCCAAAAAACATTTACAAAAGATTTTACCCTAAAAACATTTCTAGAATAATTTTTATATTCAAAATATGCCTACACAAGTTTCTGCAAATACATCCAATTTTCCAGAAGTAATTTACTAAACAAAGTACATGGTTGGAAAGTACTCTTCTTTCTGATTCCATTGATATAAAATTTGCAAGATTTGGACATGTGGATCAAAAGTTATGAATTTTAGAAATTCTAACATCTAATAGTTTCAATTCTGTTTTTAAAACAAATCCTGAGCCACGTGTCTTATTCTGATTCGCTGATACCGGTTCGACAGGATCGATCAATGTGGGGTGTTGGATTAAAAGGTAATTGCACGGCTCAGTTCTGGCATACCGTTTCACTTAAGTGATTCTATCCTATCATTGCGATCAAGATCCAACGGCTGTAGCGCGTGAGACCAAGAATGGGCGGCGTGCTTAGACGAGGATGGTACCGGTGATTCAGGAAGAAAGAGAGACAGGGGAAGATCTCACCGAGGTCGCCGTGGCATGGGGATGCTTGATGTGTGCTTGGTTGTCGAAGGGGCGCTCGGGGTTGATCTGAATCGCTCGCCGGAGTTGTCTCTGTCGACGGGCGAGCTTGGAGACATCGTTGGTGAGGCTCGGCTGCGCGCTAAGACAAATTAGGGGTGCAGTTCGATGCATATGAGAGAGGGGGTTGTAGGAGTAGCAGCCAGTGAGGAGGGGGCGGTTAGGTCTCACCGTGGGGGGTCGCCGGAGTGGAAGCAGGCGACGGCGATGTTCGGGTGTGGTCGTTGTTGAGCCTAGGGAATGCGCGCGGGCAAGGGGAAGGTGCTGGCAGATGTGCACGAGGTTGGAGAACAAGTCTGCGTGATCTAGGGCAAGGGGCGCTGTCTGGGCTCGCCGGAATTCGTTGGTGAGCTCACCGGAGCAGAGGATGTTCAAGCGCGAAATCGAGGCAGCCTATGGGCAGTGAGTGTGGAGTGTCTGGGGGAAAGATAGAAGAGACGCGGGCGATTAAGTACGCAAGATCAGGGGGAGGAATTACTGGCGCATTGATTTGAATTCAAGTGAGTTTTACTCGACCAGAAACAGCCGGCATGATTTGAGGATGAAGGAGTCGCGGGGTTGACGACGATGACGGGGCAATGGGGCTATGCTGTCAGCGAGTGGAAAGGGGGTTCGATAGGGTCGGGTAGTCAGCATCTGAGAGGGTCAAGTTTGCGGTGTGAACCATTTTCTGCGGGGGAGAGGGGAAATGGGCTAGCTGGGCCTGATGGGCAATGTTAGCTAGGCTGGTTTGTTTTATTTTTTTCATCTTCTGTTTTATTTTTCCATTTTCATTTTCTGTTTTTCAAATTCAAGCTTTCATTTGAATCCAGATTTATTATATAATTTTTTTCAAATGTTCAGTACATTTCTATACTGTTTTAAATAGGTATTTTAAGTCCATTTTAGAATAATTCTTTTATTCTTTTATGGTTTATAGTTTATTTAAAATGGGTACTTCTCTTTTATTCAAATAAGATTTTGATTTTATTTTCAAACCCTTATTTGAATTCTAATTTTTCACCAAACTTTATTCAGTAGGTTTTATTTATTTATTAGGGCAAAAAATTCTCTTTGAATAATTTAAAGTATTTTAATATAATTTATTAATCATTTAAATTGGGTATATTGTCTTTATTCAAATCAAATTAAATATGGTTTTAATCCTATATAAATTTTTATTCAAATAATTTTTTGATCCCATTTAGGTTAATTAAATAACTTTTATTTCTCTTGGGCAAATTTCATTTATTATTTTCCCATGATTTAATTAATCATTTCTATTAGGGATTTTATCTTTATCCATATATAATTAGAATATGGTTTAATGCCATATAATTTTATTGGAATAATCTTTATCCCTTTATTTTATTTGGATTTGGATTATCTTTGTTTGATTATGGATTTGGCCAAGATTTAATTTGGGTTTTAAACATTCCTTATTTCTTTCTTTCTTTCTTTGTCTTATAAAATCCATATCTTTTTATTTATAGATACAAAATTGGTGATTCTAATTTGTGGAATTTTATTTAATATTTTTTATCCTTTTAAATCTCTTTAGGATTATTTTTCTCACAATTTGGTATGGATTTCAGATAGGAGATTTATTAGCTTTGAATTTTAATTCCTTATCTTATTATATTCATAAGATTTTTTCTATGGCTCCAAATTAAGTGAAACCAATTTCTATGGTTTTATAATATTTTTATATCCATAGTCTTTGAGATATCTTGGGAATGATTTCCTTCCATTAAGGTTTTAGGGTTTTGAATAATTTTTTCTCAAGTTTGAATTTCAATATATATTCATTGATGAATGCTTTCCACTTGTTTGAAATTTGTTGGATTCCATTTTATTCAAATTTGTTCAAGATGGGTTTTTAAGTTTCCATTTAGGAATAAAAAGTTTCTTTTCATCCTAAGTTTCTTTTCATTTAGTTTGAAATTTTGGGATGTGACAGTGTGATGTTGGTGTACCTCCCCCCAAGCTTAGGCTTTTGGCTTAAGTGGGTCTCAATCCCATGGTTCCGAAGTAGATGCACCTCCATAGTATGACGAGGAGGCTCCCTCGTCCTGGTACGAGCTCGAGGACTCCCCTCTATAGTGTACAACGGGGTTATATGAGGGCGCTTCCTCCTAATAGTGCCCATAGAAGTTAAGGAAATGCAGCTTGTCATCCATCTCCTCCTCGGAGTGTGACCAAGGTCCCTGGGAAATACTGAACAAAGTGGTTTGGGGGAGAGGGATATCTCTCTCTTTCCCGTTAATAAACAACATTCTATAAACCAAGTTCTCAAGGGTAGAGCTAGTGGTGACAAAGTGATGCGCCTTCATGGAAGCAAGATCAATCCTCTCACGAGCCAAGACTGTATCATTTGGATCAACAACAATGTCCAAGGCAGCAGCAACACACGTAGCAGTAATTGCCCCATAAATGGGTCCCTTAGCAGTTAAGCAACGACCAATGAGAGAACCAAGATTGTACTTGGTTTCATTGTTGAGCGCAACAGCTAAGAAAGCCAAATGATAGCTAGAAATATTACTAGTGTTCTCCCTACCAAGAACACTAGTGGCAAGATAGTAAGCGAAGTACCTGATGGCTAGAAGCTGAATGTTTATTATCTTTCCCCGTTGAGCTCTACGGCTATCATCATTGGTTATTCCTCGGTAAAGCTCCAACAAATCAGCGGGTTGAGATGGAATCTTCTTTGCTGACCCAGCCGTGCCATGTCAAAGAGCCCCACAAAATTTCTTCAATGCCATATGGTAAGACCTGCCATAAACTTTGAAAGAAACATCTGGATGGAACATACTGTTAGTAGCATATTGTGCGCTCTCATCCTGCATAAGGCTCGTTAGTCTAGCCCTCCGAACCAAAGTCATAAAATTATCAAGAATCCCAGCAGCCTCAAGAAAGTTTGGCAAGGAAAGGTGGAGGGGTGCGCATCCCCCTCATTTCCCTTGTCACCAAATCACGGAGTAATGACATCCTCATTATATGAGGGCCTGACACTGGTGGATGATCTTGGAAGCCTTGCCCTTCTAGGTGCATCACCCTCAAATATTTCACCAAATGTGTGGTGGTCCATGACTTCCATTTTCTGAAATTTTACACAAGCATCAAACCAAGTGATTTCTAAGTTGATAAACGGTGAGTAACTACTATAGGAACTTGCTAGAGGGCTACACATGCGTCAAAATAAAGTTTCTAAGCATAGAACAAGCATGCAAGCTCAAACAACCTGACACCTATAGCAGCAAAATAGTCAAGATACAATCTACCAATCACAAATCTAATTTGACAAGTGGAGGAGGCACATACCAAGGAGCAATCCCTCCAAAAATCAGCACTTAAGATGGGCTGAACAAGGAGATCGAAAATCGCGAGCAAGAAAAGAAAGAAATCGAGCTTGAGAAAGTTTTCCGGTGTTTTTCGGGAGAGAGAAAGACGATGGATGTGAGGGGGCACCTTGAAGGGGCCTAGGTGGGCCAGAGCCCCCTAGGCGCCGCCCACAGGTATGCCATGCCTACCATGGGTGTGGTGGCCTGGGGTGGCCCCCTGGGTCACTTTAGGTGTCTCTCTGCCCCTTTTTTGAGGAAAAAAGTTATTTTGAATTTCTGGGATTTTTCGGGAAACATTATTTTTGGCCAACTTGTAGGGTATGAAAATTTATTTTTTCTCGTAGAAACAGTTTTTTTAGAAGAAGAAAAAGCAAACAAAAACAAAACTACAGGAGCGCTAAGAAACTCTAACAAACAAACAACTAACAAAACCAAAGCTAGCAAAAGAAAGGCAAAGACTAGGAAGGATAAAAGTAAAAGAAAGCAAGTAAAACCACGGTGGAAACATTATTTTGTTCATTAAAATCCTTTTGTTAACAAGGTTGATCAAGTCTTGTTACCAAAACTATCTTCTATGAAACAAAACTTTGCATTCCACAAGGTGATTATGTTACCTCATACTTGATAGCAATGGTTCCAATCATAATAGTTTCAAAATTTTCTTGTGGAATGGGACAATATATTTCTCCAACCTTGATGTTCTCAATATTTTCAATGGAATTCAGGCAATAGCTCAGCAACCTTCTCGTGGAAATAGACAGTATGCTATTTGTCATTAATATTGAATGTTACTTTTCCTTGATTACAATTGATGACAACACCTGCAATATTAAGAAAAGGTCTCCCAAGAATAATAAACATGTTATTAGTAGGCGCTTCAGGATATTCAGCGGGCGAGGACCAAGATCTTCGTGGGAATCGGAAAAACCGTAGCCATCTGTCTTGTTCTATTCTCCGGCAATGTTTCGATCGTCCCTCCCGACGAGTTCTGGATCCCGGCGAAGACGAACCCTATGCCATGCTCGATCGTCCCCATCGTAGATATCCACCTCTTCATCGGCGAAACCGACTCGGGCACTAGTTCCCTGGAAGTCGGAGGAGCATCAATACCCGCACTGACCGCCTACGGGCAGGATACATTCGCGGAAGGATCGATGTCGGATCTCTCTTTGGAGTTTGCCAACAAAGATCGGAAAAATTGAAGGCCCACCCAAACCTCCCATGTGCAGGATATAATGGTGGAAGATCACTACAAGTCTGCCAGCTTCATCCGTGTGTCTGGATAGCACAGATCTAAGTTCGGCAGCGTGGTTACCATCTTCGATCTGGCGCATTGCGTTTAGAGAGAGGGCGAAAACTCCTGCGATTACCTTGCCAGGTGGCTCCATATACGATCTGATCTGGCGCATTACCCCAATGATGATGCTATGTATCACTTTGTGGAAGGACTGGATCAGGGAACACTTCTCCAGCATTCTCTAAGGCGGTAGCAGGCTTCAGGACGCCTCACCTTTGAAAGCATGGTGAACACCGTCAACAACTACGCGGAGGCTGAGGAGGCAGCTCAGACAGCTCTTGTGCTCATTGACGGAGCGCCACCGCTTTAGCCACCGCCACCACCGCCTCCTGCTGCCATCGCCGCAGCTGCGCCACCACCTCCAGTCATCGTCGCTGCTGTTGCACCTCCACCCCCCGTCATCGATGAAGCCCTGGCATCCTCTGACTCTGTGATTGATGTGATCTACGCCGACTTCATCGCAGATTCGGATGAGATAGATTTCAGCCCGGAGGAGCTAGACTCTGCCATGTAGGAGATGGAGGAGGATTACAAGCGCGACGAGCAGGCCAACAATGCCGTCACGTCCCAAGAGGTTTTTATAACCATTGGGATGGCGATGGATCAGATCAACCCAGAAGAGCTCCGCCTACAGCGCTGGACAAGGGGAAGGGACCACCTATTGCTGCTGACAATGATTGCGCAAAGGACATGCCCCCTCCTCCTAACCCAGTGCAACAGCCGTAGGAACACGGCACTGGACCGAGCAACAACAACACCGCAAACCCGCCGCCTCCGGCATCTACGTCTGCTGCTGCCCAAGTTACTCCAGCTAATAGAGTGATTTACAGCAATCTCCTTGTCGAGCCTATGACCGTTGCTCATATACGCAATGTAGTTCAGTTTGATGAGAAGCACCAGCAGCTGCTACAGGAAGCGCAGGCCATCGCAGAGCAAGGCTTAAAGCTAGATCTAGATCTGGCCAATGCGCAGAAGTCAATAGAGAAAGCTAGAGCAATGGAGGCCGAGTACAAGACTCTGCTGCAGCAACAGAAGGCCAAGAAATCTCTTTCTCGCGTCATCAACGATCCTGGTGTACGAAGAAACCTAGGATGGGCTCCCTCGAAGCTGGCACAGGCCAAACCATTCATTGACAGTAAAGGCAGGCAGGTGATGCCCACTCCTCTCCTCAACCCCGCCATCGCCAAGACCCTTCTAGAGCAGGATAGATCACCCAAAGCAGTCGACCAGGTCTATGACCTAGTGGCCAAGGTGGTAAAACTACATGAAAAGGCCACCTCTCAGAGGCTTGAGTCTGATCCAGCGTTTTGCTAGTCTAGCCAGCATAAGCCGCCAAGGGACAGATCTCCTCTTAATGTCGGGTATCAGACAGGTTCGTCAGAACAAAGATGGAGGGATGAGCGCACCAGGAAAGATGCTATCCCCATATCCTCCAACCATGGAGGTAAGGCCCAACCTCCTTGCCCATCGCCGCCACCCCACTCCCCCCAACATTGCGAAGACACCAAGGCTCACCATCGTACGGATATGCCCCCGCCAAGGCAGAGCGGCATCCTCATCCGCGACAACACAACGCAGACCCGTCATGGCGGAGAGTGCAACCAAGGACACAAGAGCAGGTTGCGACATGACCCTCCGCGTCCGACAAGCAACCGCGACAAGCATAAGGCGTTGTAGGAGGGTAACAACAAGAAGGCTAACCCACCGCCACCTCCGCCTCCGTCGCCACCTAGCAGCCACCATGGAGGAGGAGGCCCGCGTCGTTCACGCAGTCCATCCCCTGATGGCAAGAAGAAGAAAAGAAGCCTGGAGCCATACGATGCACAATCACGTCTGGACAAGATCCATGAGGCCCGGGAAGTACCATACCTGGGACCATGTTGCTTTGGACCTGTGATACGGTCTGCAACTTAACCCAAAGGCTTCCGGATTGACAAGACCATCAAGCCCTATGACGGCACCGCCAAGCCAGCTACATGGTTGCAGTACTATGACAACGCGGTGGAGATCGTTGGGGGTAGCCCCAACGTCGACGTCAAGTACCTCCCATTAATGTTGGCGGGCACGGCCCACCAATGGATTGACGACTTGCTGGAGAGATCCATCTACAATTGTTTCGAAATGCAAGAGGCAAGAACTTCGAGGGTACGTACAAGCGTCCCTACACTGTTGGCGATCTACAGCGGTGCGTGCAAGAGAAAGACGAGACATCTCGCGCCTATCTCTCCCGCTGGCGGGATATGAAGAATTCCTGCGCAGGAGTGCACGCCCAGACCGCCATGGCCGCCTTCATCGATGGGTTGGAAAGGGGCACATTGCTCCAACATAAGTTGAAGCGCTTGCAGGACAATCACCATCTAGACTTGAACCCGATGATTCAGTTGGCTAGTGAGTTCGCAGCTGCCGACGACGATGCTCGTGGCTCTCTTCCGGCAACGGCCGTTCCAACTCAAGCTCGGAGGAACAGCAGCACCAAGCGGAAGACCACACCAGAAGAAAAGCAAACTCCCGACATGGTCGCTATGACTTTCACAGGACGAGGTGATGGCGGACAGCGTGGCCGAGGACGGGGAGCAGGCCATGGGTAGCAACGAGGAATACGAGGAGTACCGCGATATGCCGTGCCTCGTACACCTCGACACCAACGGCAAGGACACCCACACCAATCGCCACTGCAAGTTCTTCAATGACCTCAAGGAGGACCCGAAGTCCGGCTACAAACAAATTCGAAAGAACAGACCGCGAGGCAAGGGCAAGGGGAAGAAGAAGAAGAAGAAGAAGGAAGAGTCCAAGGATTCAAGTGACATGGACGAGGAAGTTGACCCCAAGCATGCCGCCAAGAGCGACGGCAAAGGCAAGAACCCATTCGAGAAGAAGGCGGCACTTTTCCACACTTTCCTTGGCACCCCCACTGTCCGACAACAGAAGACCTCCATGAGGATACTGATGGATACTCTACCCCCAGTTCCCCAGTTGCTACACTGGTCGGAGATTCCAATTACTTGGGACAGGAAGGATCACCCAAACCTCATCCCTATGGAGAACCAATACGCCATGGTCATCAACCCCCTGATTGAAGGCAATGAGTTCACCAAGTGCATGGTGGATAGTGGAAGCAGCATCAACATCATGTACCTGGATACACTGCAGAAGATGAACTTGAAGCAGGAAAACCTAAGGCGGACCAACACCATCTTCCACGACATAGTTCCTAGTCGACAGGATCAGTCCCTTGGGTGCATGACACTTCAGATCGCTTTTGGTGATGTTAATAATTACCGCCAAGAACGCATGAACTTTGAGGTAGTCCCCTTCAAGAGCGTGTACCACGTCATATTCGGGCACGGCATATTCCACACCTTCATGGACAATCCATGCTTCGTTTATAACAAACTCAAGATACCCGGACCAAATGGTGTCATCATCGTATCCGGAAGCTTTGCCAAAGCAAGGGACTACAAGATTGGAGAAGCAGCCTACACAGAAGCTGTCCTCTACAACGAAGAATTCAAGGAGATCCAGAGAAAAGTCGATGCCTCAGAGATGCCCGTGTCGAATAAACAGATTTCTGACTCTGTCCCAGCATTCAAGGCCGCCATCTAAACCAAGCCGATGGAACTTGTGGTAGGCGATGCCTCCAAGACCACCGCCATTGGGACGAACCTGGACCCTAAATAGGAAAGTACGCTCGTCGAGTTCCTCTGTGAGAATAGGGACATCTTTGCCGGGCAACCTGCCGACATGAAAGGTGTACCTAGGGAACTTGGCGAGCACAGCTTGAATATTGATCCAAAATGTAAACCAGTGAAACAACCTCTACGACGCTTTGGAGATGATAACAGACGCGCTATAGGCAAAGAGATAGCTTGTTTATTTAAGGCTAGTTTTATCCGAGAAGTCCTTCACACCCAATGGGTGTCCAATCCTATACTTGTACCCAACAAGGGAACCAAATAATTAAAATATGCGTTGATAACACCGGCTTGAACAAGGCATGTCCCAAAGATCCGTTTTCTTTGCTTAGCATTGACCAAGTCATTGACTCGACAACTGGCTCGGAGCTTTTGTGTTTTCTCAATGCATACTCAGGATACCACCAGATCAAGACGAGCAAGTCGGACCAATTGGCCACTTCGTTCACTACCCCCTACAACACGTTTTGCTATGTCACGATGCCCTTTGGGATGAAAAACGGAGGTGCTACGTACCAGCAGACAATGCAACATTGCCTACACGATCAAATTGGTCAGAACGTTGACGCCTATGTGGACGATATGGCGGTGATGTCTAAAAAATCAAATGATTTAATCTCCGACTTAAAAGAAACCTTTGATAATCTCCGGAAATACAACGTGATGCTTAACCCTAAGAAGTGCGTCTTCGGGGTTCCAGCCGGCAAATTGTTGGGCTTCATCATTTCCCAGCATGGAATCGAGGTAAACCCGGGGAAAATCAAGGCCATCTTAAACATAAATCATCCGACATGCCTAAAGGACATACAACAACTAACAATTTGTGTTGCAGCAGTTAGTCGGTTTGTCAGCCGACATGGAGAGATGGCTCTGCCACTGTACAAGTTGCTGAAGAAGGCGGACAAATTCACTTGGACGGACGAGAAAGATGCAGCATTGAAGCAGCTCAAGGAGATACTATCCTCAGCGCCTATCCTTGCAGCACCCGAGCCTGAGGAGCCCATGTTAATTTACATGGCGGCCACCAACCGGGTAATCAGCATCGTCGTCGTGGTAGAGCAGAAGGAACCAGGCTATGAGCACGGAGTTCAACGACCAGTTTACTATATAAGTGAGGTCTTCATGGAGTCGAAGCAGCGTTACCTGCACTACCAAAAGATAGCTTATGAGGTATTCCTTGCTTCTCGGAAGCTGAGGCACTATTTTCAAGAGCACCCTATCACAGTGGTGAGCAAGACTCCACTGTCTAACACCATCAACAACAGTGACGCTACAGGAAGGGTCACTAAGTGGGCCATCGAACTTGCCTCCTTCGAGATCACCTACAAGAGACGCGATGCTATAAAGTCACAATCCTTGGCGGATTTTATCGCAGATTTGACGGAGATGCCAGATGCTACCCCGGTGCCGGAGCCAGAATACTAGGTGATGCACTTTGAAGGATCAAAGATACTCAACGGCTCGGGGGCTGGTGTACTGCTATAGTCACCAACTAGGGACAAGCTACACTACGTTATGCAGATCGACTTCGAGGCTACGGACAACATGGCGGAGTATGAAGAACTCATTCACGGACTACGCATAGCCAAGGATAGTTTGCTGTGGAGATTCCGACTTGGTTGCCTAGCAAGTGGCTGGCACCTAGAACGCGAGGAACCCTATGATGGCGGCATATCAAGACGAAGTGGACGAGATAGCCAAGAGATTCTTGCGCTAAGAGGTTAAGTATGTACCTAGGGAGCAAAACGAGGCGGCTGATCTACTGTCTAAGATTGGATCAGGACGCAAACGAATTCCTCCTGGCGTTTTCCTGGATCATCTACGGACACCATCCGTGCAGGGAGCAGACATCGACAACCCGGACAGAGTGGACTCTTTCGTCCACATGGTGGCAAAGGTCCCTCCGGCTTGGACAAAACCGTTCATGGAGTATCTCGAACATGGAACATTGCCCGACGACAAAGTCGAAAGACAGCAAATAGTACGTCGAGCAAAGGGCTATACCATAATCCATGGACACCTCTACAAAATAAGTACTACTGGTGTATACCTCAAGTGTGTTTCCCAGCAAGAAGGTATTGAAATCCTACGCGAAATCCATCTCGGAGATTGCGGGCATCATGCCAATCCCCGATCGTTGGTCGCTAAATCTTTCCGGCAAGGATTCTACTGGCTGACCGTGAAGGCAGACGCCGACAAGCTGGTTGAGACATGCATGGGATGCTAGTAATATGCCCGACAACCACATGTTCCTGCTAAAGAATTGCGAACAATACCAATAACTTGGCCGTTTGCAGTCTAGGGGCTGGACATGGTTGGTCCGTTACAGACAGCACCATGTGGGTTTACGCATCTGCTAGTAGCAGTTGACAAATTCACCAAATGGATAGAAGCTAAACCCATTAGAAAGCTTGATGGGGCAACTGCCCTTAGGTTTGTCCGGGATCTAGTGGTGAGATTTGGTCTCCCACATAGCATAATCACCGACGATAGCAGCAACTTGTCACTCGGAGAAGTGGAGGCTTATTGTTGGGAAAAGGTAATCTGACTCGACCTTGCATCTATGGCATACCCACAGTCCAATGGTCAGGTTGAGCGAGCCAATGGATTAATTATGCAGGGAATCAAGCCACGTCTTGAGGCACTACTACATAGAGCAGCTGGGGCCTGGGCGAAAGAATTTCGATCTGTGATGTGGAATTTACGAACTACAACCAACAGATCCACCGGCTACACCCCTTACTTCATGGTATATGGAGCAGAAGCCATCCTGCCTTCCGACATCCTTCACGATGCACCAAGAGTTGCCGCCTACGACAAAGATGACGCTGAAGAATCCACACACCTATATGTGGACCTTCTCGAGGAGGAGAGCGTATTGGCATGCCAAAGATCCGCCATCTACCAGCAAAAGCTATGCATCTACCATAGTCGCCTCATTCGTCATCGCTCGTTTAAAGAGGGGGATTTGGTGCTCTGACTTAAGCAGAAGAAGTCACACAAATTATCCCCTCCATGGGTAGGACCGTTCATCATAAGCAAGGCGCTGCTCAATTGGTCTTACTACCTAGTTGACAATCGTGAACTGAAGGATAGACTCAATTAGGATCATAAGCGTAAGCGACGTGAACCGGATGATGACTACCCGGAGCTTGATCGGCCATGGAACATAGCACAGCTACGTCCTTTCTACACTTAGCATTTTTATCTATTGTGTACTTCTTATATGATCAATGAAATGAATCTCTCTGGTTCATTCATATTTCTGAGTCTTTTACCTCCTTTAGTTTTCATTTTTGGATCGTATAAAACCTTTATGCACAAGCTTTGCGATTTCACTTGTGAAAATTCCGCCTACGGGCGTTAGCATAAGTTTTCTGGTCTACACGTTCTTTTTCATTTTTATGTGGATTCTGGAGTAGTGACTTTCAACACTTATTGTCAGCGATTTTGTTCTTAGGTTATTGACTGTGCCATTGGGCATCATCGCCTGAGCGCATAGTTTCGACAACGAGTCTTCCGACTCACAAAAAGTCAAGCATAATAACCAAAGTAATGGATAATCCAGCACTTGCTTAAAAACATATATACATGCTGGAACCAGTTTTTGAGTAGCAGGAAATAAAAACCATTGTTTTCCGCCTTAAGTTAACAAGTAGTTTTTTCCGCATAAAAATTACAGAGGAAACAAATATTACAAGATGTTTTTCATTCCTCTAGCGCAGGTGACTTGGGCTCAGCATCGTCAACAGTAAGAGATCCATCTTCCTCAAAGTCGGCATTGTTGAGGGACTCAGAGGATCTTTGGCTATTATCGTCAATGGTTTTCATGGGCACAAAGACGTTAGGGTCGACCAACTCGGCGACACTGGTGTCAAAACCCGCGAGCGACGCCAGGATAGCTTCATGATCTATCTTTTGGACTTCGTCGTCTACGTCGGGGATTCCGGAGGTCACCATGTTGATTTCGGCATTTTCATAGTGTGCCTTAACCATTTACAGCGCCATACTCGCGCAGGCCCGTGTACATGAAGCTTTCCAGCTTGCGATACGCTCGGGGGCTCGGCACAGGATCTCCGAGAACTTCGCCACCGATTCCATCGCCTTGATGTTAATATGGAGGGGCTTGGCTATTTCCTTGGTATGCTTGATGGCGGTGTTGATAAAATTGCCAGCAAGGACCATACATTCCTTTGGCAGAGGAGGCGACCGGGTTAACCCAATAGGAGCTGCAAATTTCTGACAAAGGAACACATGAGTTCAATAAACACAAAAAGATTCAGAGTATCTAACTTACAGAAGTACAAGGCGGAGAATCACTTACTGAAGATGCTTATCTCAGCCTGCTGGAGAGTATCCGCCATGGAGTCTCGTTCTTGTCGGAGGATCCTGTACGCATCTAGATGGCGCTGATTTTGCTCATGAGCAGCTTTCTTCTGATCTTTCAGGATCACGATTTCATCCTTCAAGCGGTTCATCTCCGTGTTGGCGGACTCTTGCAAGACTTTCATGGAGTCCTCATGCATCTTTAGCATATCCTTCCTCTCCTGCTTAAGGATTTTGTTTTCACTATCTAGCTTCTGAATATGCTTGGATTGTTCAACAATATCCTTAGCCTTGGAAATGGTTTCTGCAAGTCGGAGAAAGAATAATACACAGTGAGTACTCGGAGAATGTTGGCACAAGACCAAGTCGGAATATGAAAAAGAAAGGAAAAATAGACGCTTGCTCTTGGTGATTTATTCCTTCAAGAAGGCAGTTTTACCCTTTTTAGCTTCCAAGTCCGCATGCATCTTCTGGTACTTGTTGTTGGCCACGCCTCTCCGAGCATTCTCATTCTATGGAAAATTTAATGATGTTTAGTCTACTTGAAGCATCTAGCCGGATAAATATCCACCTAGAGGCTTGGGGGCTACAGTGAGAGTTTTTAACTTAACATTATGCTTAGTATTTCTTTAAGAATCTAGTCAGAACTAATTCAGTTTTCGATTAGAAGCTTGGAGGCTATAGTATAAAGTTCTTAACTTAGTCATATTATTAGCTTCTCTTTAAGCATCTAGTCGGAACTAATTCAGTTACAACTAGAAGCTTGGGGGCTACAGTATCGAAATTTACAAACATTGTGTATGCTACTCTTAAAGCATATAGTCGGAATAATTCATTCAAACTATATGCTTGGGGGCTACAGTGAGAAGTTTTCTAGCTTAGTCACTCTTAGAGCATTTAGATGCAAAGACCTATGGTTTTTCGTCTAAATCCTCGGGAGCTACAGTGGGATACTCATATGAAATGTAAAAGGCAAATAAAACTTACAAGTGCAATGATCATGAGTTTGGTAGCGCTCTCACCAAGCAACTTGCCAAAAGAAAGGCTTTTCCCTTGCAGGATTTCAGCTTGCCGGAGAAGCTCCTTAAGACCGCACGTTGAAGATGTCGGCACCGCACCATGAACCAAAGCGGAGCTACCCGGCGTAAGTGCCGGATAGACTATCTTCGGGAACTCTATGGTCTTCCTGGGTGCGGAGGCGCCGCCTTCGACAGACGTACCACTCTCTACCACCGCCTTACCGCTACCAATGTTATCCTTAGCCGGAGCTTCAGCCATTTGGGTTGCGGCACTTTCTTGCGTTGTCTGTTCGCTGAAAACGGCAAGCTCCACGGAGGTACCTGAGTCCACTTCCATCGCGGAAGGGACAGATGCATCTTTGGCATGTGAGCTTGTCGGAGCAGGCGTAGGCTGGACGATGGGAGTAACAGGGGAAATGGCGGGAGATGCATGGGGATACAGGTCACGATGCAACATATCCTTGATGTTTCTAGAAGCCCCCAAAGTTTTGTAGGTCTTCTTCAAACTGGTAGTGGCCCTATTCCTGAAACATGCAAAAAGTATAAGTACAGGAATAAGACAAGCAATGGACAATGTCAGTTAGAAAGAAGCTTACGCAAGAGGGGGTGCTTTGGCAAAAGGGATCCTGGTAACCTTTCTTTTCTCCGCCTCAAGGGCGACGGTAGTCTTCTTGGAGGCTCCACCCTCCGTCTTCTTCTTCTTGCCTCCGTCGACAGCATCAGAGGTGGAGCTCTTCCGCTTTCGCGCCAACGGGACATCGTCGTCGGACATGACGGTGACTTCCTTCATCTTTGGATCATAGATTTGGATAGCCATGCTATCCTCCTCTAGATCGCTGAGCTGTTAAGTGAAAACCAAAGTTTTAGATGAGATGGTAATGGCTAGATGGAAGAACTGGAGTATATGTCATACACGGAAAATAAACAGGTACCTTTGGGCACTTGCCCTGTATGAACATGTCGTAGGTGATGGTGAAGCCACGCTTCCTATCCTTCAACTTGACGATGTCCTTGAGGAGGAGCTTGACGGAGTCGCTCGAGAAGTTGTCCTCGGAGATGCGGAGGCTATCCTTCCTATCCTTGGTATTCTCGAACCATCACATGGCCATGTCCAATCTGGTCAGACCTGTCTCTACGAACCACTCTATCCGCCTTCTAGCACGGGAAGCGTTGATGTCGGAGGGAAGAGAGGCCTGGGATCTCCATGTCGAGGCTTCGATGGCACCTCCATCGATGAAGTCCGGATACGTCGCTTCTCGGCCGGCCCCAGGGATATCTGGGCCATAGAAGTATGTCCGTTGCTAGTTTTTACAAGACTCATGGCCGACGATGTCGGGGAACCGCCAGCCAGGCCGGATCTTGAAACTAATACAGCCACAGTTCCTGAGCTCGTCCTTGCCGGCTCCGGCTTCCCACTTGACGGTTAAAAGTATATAAAGAGATCTAGCATAGGCTTAATCCCTAAGTAACCCTCGCAAAGCTCCGCATAGTTGCTAAGCGCGAGGATGCTATTGGGGGAAAGGTTCTGAGGCTGTACTCGGTAATGATTGAGGACAGCTAGGAAGAAATTGGAGATGGACAGGGAGACGCCGCGTACCATTTGGGCTATGAGGTACACATTCTCTCCGGCTTGGGAAGAAGGAGTGACATTGCTGGCCGGCGCCGCCCGCCAGGCGAGCCCTCCGTCATAGGGAGGTAGTGAAGGGAAACGGGTAGGCTACACTAGCACAAATCAAAATTTTCTACCGCATAAACCAGGAATACTGTTGTCATAGATCACGGGATTACCACTAGACGCGCAGTTGCGGAATTGATGAAGCGCGTCGAGGCAGTGCAGACATTCCACGTCTCCTCCTTGTCCTCGTCCCACGAGAAGCTCCCCTTGTGCGACTCGTTCAAGGGCCACAGATGCAGCACCTCCAAGGTATCCACACGTGCGGGGTGGAAGCATCAGACGCCGGACTGCTAGGTCCGTGCGTGCAACACAGGCGTGAGGTGTTGCGGCTGGGTGGAATGGTCTCACCCTCGTCAGCTCGCCCCACCCTCTCTTATATAGGCGTCCCTAGTGGACTTCTACATTAGCATCCCATTAGTAGCCTATGCCTAGTCTAATTCGGATCTAATCCTCATTAGGCTTCCAGCCCCTTAAGTGTGTGACCCTATAGGTTCATATATGTATAGACATGACACGAATACTCTTATTCTGTCAATAGTTGGTAGCGGCCTCTAGCAAGACGTGCCAGCTCCTAAACGTATACAAAGATCATATCGGACGAACCATCACAAGGTTGAGTACATGTCTTTCCCTTTGCCTCACGATATTTGGTCTAGCTCCAAGCTGACCTCTCTTTCTCGATACCGTGATTCGGAATCCCTTTACTAGGTTAACTGTTAACATTATGTAGCATGGCCATGCATTTCTGGATCCGATCACTCGAGGGGCCCAGAGATATCTCTCTCAAGTAGAGAGGGGCAAATCCCATCTTGATTGACCATGCCTTGCAGCATGTTTCAGGACAAACCCGAAAGCTACCTTTATAACTACCTAGTTACGGAGTAGCGTCTGATAGCCCAAAATTAGGTCGATCCACATCTGAAGTACATGCAACAATCTCAGGTCTAAGGACAAAACGTACACGATGTGTAGAGAGAGCTGCAAGTCAAATTTCTAGTCTCATGTTGGGTCAGACCAACCCCATGTTCATAACATGTGTCCACATCATTGGTTTGACATCTCCATGTCTATGACTTGCGAAACATAGTCATCAACCAATTGATGTGCTAGTCTAATATTCACGTGTGTCGTCACATGAACTCCGACTAGGGACAACTATTAAATAACCATACAAGTAAAGAGTTTCACAAACAATTCACATAATTGCCAATCAATACAAGTTTCCTGATATGGATATTCAAGGAACATTACAATAACTCATGGATACATATGAAATATAATCATCTCTATGATTGCCTCTAGGGCCTATTTCCTTCAGTCTCCCACTTGTACTAGAGTCAATCTAAAATATATCTAATACCAATTGCTCTTGTGTGCGCTTCATGCCTGGGCTGCAGGAGAGGCTTAGTCAAGGGATCAGGAACATTTGAGTCCGTATGTATTTTTCATATCATGACACTACCATCCTCAACAAACTCACGAATCTGATGGTAATGCATGCAAATATGTTTGTTCTTCTGGTGCTGTCTAGGTTCCTTGGCTTGTTCAATAGCACCATTGTTGTCACAATAAACGTCCAAGGGATTGGAAGCGCCCTGAACCACACCGAGAGCGATCAGGAAATTCCTAATCCAAACAACTTCCTTTACGGCCTCCGAGGCAGCAATATATTCAGCTTCTGTTGAAGAGGAGGTCACCATATCTTGCTTGGAACTTTTCCAGCTCACAGCACCACCATTCATGACAAACACATAACCTGATTGCGATTTCGAATCATCTGAGTCGTTAAGGTAACTCGCATCTGTGTAACCCTTTACACTGAGTTCATCCTCACCTCCATGAACTAGGAACACATCCTTAGTACTTTTCAAGTACTTAAGGATGTTCTTTACTGCTGTCCAGTGACCTTCACCTGGATCAGCCTGGTATCTGCTCGTAACACTTAGAGCATAGGAAACATCTGGGCGAGTACATATCATTGCATACATTATGGATCCAATAGCCGAAGCATATGGAACCCTGCTCATGCACTCACGCTCATCAGTAGTCAAAGGACACTGAGTCTTGCTGAGTTTAATGCCATGAGACATGGGCAAGAACCCCTTCTTAGCCTCTTCCATGCTGAACCGTTTCAACACTTTGTCAATGTATGTACTCTGGCTTAATACAATTAGCCTCCTTGATCTATCTATATAGATCTTGATGCCCATAATATATGCTGCTTCTCCTAAGTCCTTCATTGAAAAACTATTTTGCAATGAGGTCTTAACAGACTCGAGCATAGGAATGTCATTTCCAATCAGTAATATGTCATCTACATATAAGATTAGAAATACCAGCGCTCTCCCACTTTCCTTCTTGTAAACACAAGGTTCTTGTTAGTTTTTGATGAAGCCAAACTCCTTTACAACTTCATCAAATCGAATGTTCCAACTCCGAGATGCTTGCTTCAGCCCATAAATGGACTTTAGAAGTTTGCATACCTTTCAAGCATTCTTTGGATTGAGAAAACCTTCGGGCTGCATCATATACATGTCCTTAGTTAGGATTCCATTTAGCAAAGCCGTCTTGACATCCATCTACCATATTTCATAGTCGAAATGTGCAGCAATGGCTAGAATAATCCATATAGATTTAAGCATCGCTACGGGCGAGAAAGTCTCGTCATAGATTACTCCTTGAACTTGTCTAAAACCTTTTGCAACAAGTCGAGCTTTATGGATGTGAACATTTCCATCCATATCAATCTTCTTCCTATAGATCCATTTGCACTCGATGGCTTTAAAACCATCAGGCAGGTCAACCATGTTCCAAACTTGATTGTCTCCCATGGACTCTATCTCGGATCTCGTGGCGATCAGCCATTTCTTAGAGTCTAGGTCCACCATCGCTTTTGCATAGGTCGCAGGCTCATCATTGTCTAACAATAATAATTCTCGCGCTTCACGGAGCCTCGCCGACCTTCGTGGTTGTGGTGCTTCTGTTGCCACGGGTTCCTCAACTTGTTCTGCTACAATAGCATCACTCGTAGAAGCATCCCCAACTGGCTCATCTTCAACTTCTTCAAGTCGGACCGACCTTCCACTTGTTCCCTTTGTGAGAAACTCTTTCTCTAGGGAAACACCACTACGAGCGACAAACACTTTGCCCTCCTTTCGGTTGTAGAAGTAATACCCTAAGGTTTCCCTCGGATATCCCACGAAAATGCACTTATCCGATTTGGATATTACCTTGTCCGACCGAAGTCGCTTGACAAATGCATCACAACCCCAAATCTTTAGAAAAGACAAACTGGGATTCTTTCCAGTCCACATCTCATACGGTGTCTTAACTACGGATTTAGATGGTACCCTATTAAGTGTGAAAGCTGCCGTTCTAGAGCGTAACCCCAAAATGACAATGGAAAATACGACTGGCTCATCATCGATCGAACCATGTCCAACAAAGTTCGATTACGCCATTCAGAGACCTTGTTTCTTCGAGGCGTTCTGGGCGGCGTAACTTGTGGAACAATTCTGCAACTCTTAAGATGATCGCTAAATTTGTGACTCAAATATTCACCTCCGCGATCAGATCGCAAGGCCTTTATTTTCTTGCCACGTTGATTCTCTACTTCACTTTGAAACTCCTTGAACTTTTCAAAAGTCTCAAACTTGTGCCTCATCAAGTAGACATAACCATATCTACTGAAATCATCAGTGAAAGTAATGAAGTAGTGATATCCTCCTCTGGTTGTCGTGCTCATTGGTCCACATACCTCATTATGTATGAGTTCCAACAAGTCTGTCGCTCTCTCGGGTAAACCCAAAAAAGGCGACTTGGTCATCTTTCCAAGTAAACAAGCCTGACATGTCTCGTATGATTCAAAATCAAACGAAGTTAGAAGTCCATCACCATGGAGCTTCTTCATGCGCTTTTCACTTATATGCCCCAAATGACAATGCTATAAATAGGTAGGACTCAAATCATGAGGCCGAAGCCTTTTAGCACTAACATTGTAAATAGATGCATCATCAAGATTTAAAATAAATAACCCATTCACAATTTGAGCATTAGCCATAAACATATCATTCTTAGAGATTACACAACCATTGTTTGCACTCGCGAATGAATAACCATCCCTCATCAAAGCTGAAGGTGATAAAATGTTTCGACCCATACTTGTACTGTAATAACAATTAGTCAACTCCATAATAAATCCTGACAGAAGGTGAAGTTGCATGACGCCGACGAACAATTCAGCAACCCTTGCTTTATTTCTGACGAGAAAATCCAGTTCGCCTTTCTGCACTTCTCTAGTCCTTATTAGCCCCTGCATCGAATTGCAAATATGAGCAACCGATCCGGTATCAAATACCCAAGAGTTAACATAGGAATCAATGAGAATAATGTCCACAACATTTACAATAAGCGTACATGAGTGGGAAGTACTCCTACATCCACTCTTCTTCAAAGAAGCCTGGTACTTGCTGCAGTTTCTCTTCCAGTGGCCATGTTCATGACAAAAGAAGCACTCAGTGTCATCTACAGGTCCAGCCTTTTGCTTGGGTGCAGACTTAGGGATCGTATCCTTAGCCTTACCTTTCTTCTTCCATGAAGTACCCTTTTTCTTGAAGCTAGGCTTGTTCTGCACAGCCATCACATGGCTATGCCCTACACACTTCTTCATGACACTTTGTGTTGTTTTTAGCATCCCGCATAACTCATTAAGGCCCTTCTCCACCCCATGCATATGGTAGTTCGAAATGAACTGCCCATAGCTGGATGGAAGAGACGCCAAAATGAAGTCAGTGGCCAACGCTTGGCCTAGTGGAAAACCAAGCTTTTCCAAAGTCTGACTGTAACCAACCATTTTGATCACATGGGGGCCTACAGCTGCTCCCTCTGCTATCTTGCATTCGCCAAATGACTTGGCAACATTGTACCTCTCAGTCCTTGCCTGATCTTGGAACATGTCCTTAAGCGCAACGATCATATCGTACACATACTGATCCTCAAACTTCTTTTGGAGTTCAGGTTCCATGCATGCAAGCATAAGACATCTAACCTCAAGAGAATCATCACATGCTCTCTTGTAGGCGTTCTTTAGGGCAGCAGATGCATTATCAGCAGGTTCATCGGGATTGGGGTATCCAGAACCGTTTCCTTTATTAGACCTGAGAACAATTCTTAGGTTACAGACCCAGTCCGTATAGTTTGTTCCATTTAGTTTATCTTTGTCAAGAATCGAACGCAAATAAAAAGGTGATGTAGTGTTCGGTGCCATTGATCTACAACAGAAAACATGCAAAATACTAAGCCATGTAACCATGAAAGAGTAAAACATATTAAACAATTTAATAGCATATACTCCCACTTAAATCAACATCCCTCTATTGATACTAAGTGATTCAAGATCCCTAATTAACAAGTCGACTAGTGAGCTTTAGCATCACTGCTAGAAGACAAGGTAAATCGGTAAGCAACACTTCCTAATCATATCACATATGACTCTTGTTGTTGGGTGACATCTCTATGTCAAAACTAGGTGCCCAACCTTTATGCCCCAAGGTCCTTAACTGTTAAGATGACCTTGTCAAGCTCACCAACCCTTATGCGTGTAGGTATCCGATACAAACCCATCCAGCCAAGGAAAACCGTGGCACCCTAGTTTTGCAGGCCCACCAACGATTTTACAGGGCATAGGATGGTGCAAGGTTTGGTTGGGAGGGCATGGTTTAACTTAAATTTTGTGAGGGATCATTATACTTCTATCATCTAAGCATGCATAGTAGTAAAACACATAAGAATAGAATTCACATAAATGTGACACAGTATGGCCCATTTTCTCATAGTGATCTCCATCGCCATAGAACCTGTCCACCATGATGATCTCCATCTTCATGTTTGATGTGAGCCATCTTGCAAGTGATGAGTCCTCCAAGAACTAATACAAGCTATTACTCCTAACAGCTAGTAATCAAAATTACATAGTATTGGGATCATCATAAGTTGGCACATAGGCCATTACAATAAATGACAACACATATGGCTCCAGCCGTGTTGCCCTACTCATGACACACATGTCATGCAAATTTTCATACATGCATCACATACATATATTGGCCATACTGATCACATACATCCTGCAAAAACAAGTTATGCATAGAATCGCATTCTACTAGATCATGTGACATCGTAGCACCTAGGTACCTTAACGAGATACAAAGGGGCTACGATTAAGGGGGGTCTAGGGGGTCTCCTCCTGCGGGGTTCGTAGGGGCAGCGCCCCTCGCGGTTTCTATGATAAATGAGAAATGAGAGATCAAATCTTCACAATTTTCTTTAAGGATTTTGATCGGCAAATCAAATTTACCATAAACCGACTCCTGTCCCGATTCAATCAAACTCCTTTGATCACGGTACATCGATTTTAGATTTAGGTTCCGATTCGATCAATCATATTGATGTTCGCGTGATTCAATAGGATTTATGTGTCACTGTCTACGCCGATGGCGAAAACCTACCGGTAGGGGTAAGTCGTTCGACAACTTAAGAATCACGATCACAGAAAGCAAGATCATAGATCAATCCTGAACCACCGCAATACAAACGATCACATCATTCATATCAACCTGCATATCACCATATGCAACCATCCCGAACCTATAACTGAACATCATCGGCTCTGATACAACTGGAGGGATACAGGTAGGCTACACTAGCGCAAATCATAATTTTCTACCACGTAAACCAGGAATACTGTTGGCATAGATCACGGGATTACCACTAGACGCGCAGTTGTGGAATTGATGAAGCGCGTCGAGGCAGTGCAAACGTTCCACGTCTCCTCCTTGTCCTCGTCCCACGAGAAGCTCCCCTTGCATGACTCGTCCAAGTGCCACAGATGTAGCACCTCCGAGGTATCCACACGTGCGGGGTGGAAGCGTCAGACGCCGGACTGCTAGGTCCGCGCGTGCAACAACGGCGTGAGGTGTGGCGGCTAGGTGGAATGGTCTAACCCTGGTCAGCTCGCCCTACCCTCTCTTATATAGGCGTCCCTGGTAGGCTTCTACATTAGCAACCCATTACTAGCCTAAGCCTGGTCTAATTCGGATCTAATCCACATTAGGCTTCCAGCCCTTTAAGTGTGTGACCCTATAGGTTCATATACGTATAGACATGACACGGATACTCTTATTCTGTCAATAGTTGATAGCAGCCTCTAGCAGGACGTGCGAGCTCCTAAACGTATACAAAGATCATATCGGACGAACCATCACAAGGTTTAGTACATGTCTTTCCCTTTTCCTCACGATATTTGGTCTAGCTCCAAGCTGACCTCTCTTTCTCGATACCGTGATTCGAAATCCCTTTACTAGGTTAACTCTTAACCTTATGTAGCACGGCCATGCATTTCTGGATCCGATCACTCGAGGGGCCCAGAGATATCTCTCTCAAGTAGAGAGGGGCATCAAATCCCATCTTGATTGACCATGCCTTGCAGCATGTTTCGGAAAAACCGAAAGCTACCTTTATAACTACCTAGTTACGGAGTAGCGTTTGATAGCCCCAGGTCGATCCACATCTCAAGTACATGCGACAATCTCAGGTCTAAGGATAAAACATACACGATGTGTAGAGAGAGCTGCAAGTCAAATTGCCAGTCTCATGTTGGGTCAGTCCAACCCCATGTTCATAACATGTGTCCACATCATTGGTTTGACATCTCCATGTCCATGACTTGCGAAACATAGTCATCAACCAATCGATGTGCTAGTCTAATATTCACGTGTGTCCTCACATGAACTCCAACTAGGGACAATTATTAAATAACCATACAAGTGAAGAGTTTCACAAACAATTCACATAATTGCCAATCAATACAAGTTGCCTGATATGGATATTCAAGGAACATTACAATAACTCATGGATACATATGAAATATAATCATCTCTATGATTGCCTCTAGGGCATATTTCCTTCAGGTAGCCCTCCATGATTAGCTCCTTGATGTCGTGGTCCATGATGTCCGAACCGCGCTAGTCTCCTCTGTGGGAGTCGTTGTCCTACTCTAGTAGCTCCAGCGCCGCTGGATTGTGGTCGCCGCTGGTGGATTCGACCACCACGGATTTGGGAATCACAAGGCCCTCCGGGGGCACGAGGATGGTTCTCGCCGGCTTCGCCGCGACATCGCCTGACACCGCCATCAAGGGGGCGGAGCTGCTGCTGGCCATTGGGAGGTTATGGTGGAGACTGGGAAAGGTCGAGGGGCTAGGGTTTTTCACAATCGCGTGGAGAGCTCGAGGAGGCGCTCGGTGGAGGAAGAATATGACACAGAGGATAATGAGGTGAAAAGTAAAAAATCCACCACTATTACAATTTATAACCTCTGGCATCAAGATTCATGCGGAATGATCGAACGGTTGATGCGTGGACGACGTGTGCGGGCGCGTGCGCAGAAATTTTGCCACGTTCCTAACCGTCGCCGCCAACTATTCATCTCGCTCGCACGGGAAAACGGACATGATTGCGTTCTCTGCATGTGTGAGTTACGAGGCGTTGCTGTCCTACGTCTACGTCGCCCTAGCTGTCACTAGCAGGTGAACCATCACATCGGAATATTCTGGCATGGACGGATCCCGGCCGGCTACGGAAGAGCACGATAGAAGATTCAGCAATTCTCCGACTTACAAGTTGAAGACGGAGAAAACCTTGCAGGGTTCTTTGGGAGGACTACAAGATGTTGCTTGGCAATTTGCCGACATCCATTTAGACGGATCATTCAACGTGAAGAGGCAAGACGGCGCTAGATCTCGGAGTTCTCCGGGGGCTACTGTTGGGGATATGTGTGGTGACCCAGCATACCACTTCATGTGTAGTACAATATAGTCGTTGACATGACATCCATAGAACACCGTTCTGTAAATATCACATCCCTCAGAGTGGTACAACAGAAACATTGTGTGTCCGTATTACAAACATACACATGTTATTATTATTATAATACCGGAGGTTCAAGACTTCCAAAAGATTCAACTTACAAACCAAAATATAAGTGTTTTAGCGGAAGTTTCAAATTTAAAACTTAAACCCCAAATTGAGATCAACAACTTATTGCTATATATTGTTCATGTTGCTCGGCTCAAGTGGCTACTCAATCTATAGTAATTATTCGGACTCTTGTAACTCTCCTCCATAGACGATGTCATAGTACTCCCCTTCTACGGCTCCATACATGTTGGGATCTTCATAGAAGACCTGCTCATGACTCTCAAATGCATACATTGGAGTATCTTCGGGATTCTCAGAGTCTAAGCAAGAATTAAAAGGAAAGGATGAGTAACAGCGTTACCCAGCAAATTCATTATATGAAGGGTAGGAAGTTTGATGCTCTATCTACCACCTCGGACTATCAGTACTTGGCACTATGCAATTTTCATAAATATTTCTTCAAAGGTTGATTTTATTATAAAAATCTATGACCATCAGCCTTCACAGGTTGACCAGAACTTTCATGGAGTTCCTTTCCTGCCACGTTCGTGGCTCCTTCCCGGAACAGGAAGTAACAAGTTACAATTCTTACACTCTATAGAGGTGCGTTACTTTTCCCATGAGAGATCAACTCCTTGTTGCACAACCAGGCGTACTTTCCCGTCCATAATTCCATGATGTGGGGCCCAGTATTTGGTCCAAGCCAATCACTGCCCTCTCTGCGACCTCATGTCTGCATGATCCTTCGGGGATGGCTCACCTTCGTTAAGCCCCCTTTAGGGCAGGCTAAAACCCTGATGAGTTATCGAAGACTCTATGACCTAGTGATGCCCGCAATAGTACCATTTACATGGACTATATCCCTAAACACCATTCATAGATAATCTAGACACCAAAACTGTGGGCCGTAAGGGTGCCCACCCATATGTTGGATCCTCACAAGGAATCACAACATCACGTTAAAGTCGTCTTGCCTCCATACAAGATGAAAAGGATACAGCAGACTTCTTTGTCCCATTCCAAATCTCATGGTTAACACGTAATATACGGCGCTAGAATCACTGATGTCATGGGTTATTAATCCCTAATTGTTCATCATTATTGCAATTAGAACCCTAAGTTCTATTGATTCATCATATCAACACTTAGGATGATATCTAAGATTTAGTATTTTGAGAAAATAATGTTTTCCTTTTCTATAATATAAATGATAACACACAATTTGCAAATACTATGATAAAACTATTCAAAGGACATGAGAAAGTGATGAACTTGCCTTGTGACTACAAGGTAGTGAAGTCTGATGCTTGCAATGGACCTTGAGCTTCTATGTCTACAAAAACATCATTATTTCCCGGTAAGGACAATATTTAAGGAAGCAAAATGATTATGCAAAGTAATGTAATGCATCATTTAACTTTATATGAATTTGCCTCCTTTATTTAAATTATAAAAATCCTTTTTAATAATTAAGGATTTATAAATATTAATTTCTCTAATATTTTTTGAATATTGTATTCTTTTATTTAATTCCTTTTTATTTACATAATAATTCCTGTAAGAATTATTATTAATTACCAAAAATTGGTATTAAATATTTGTTTAGTATTTTTCTAAAATACTACAATATTAATATATAATAAAAATGATTTTTATTTATTTTTATCATCTTTCAATAATTTTGTAAAATTCCATAAGGAATATATATTACAAAATTCTTAATAAAATTTATATGTCTAAATTTTTATTTCTTAATTTATTTGGATAGTTTGGATTATTGTGAACCCAAAATATTTTATTTATAATTTTTGGATTTTTATTTCATTTTCTAGAATTTATTTAAGTTTAAGGGCTTTTTGGTCTTTTTCTAATTATTAAAGCAGGCTCTAAATGACTTGGGCTGACTGTTTGGGTTTATTGGGCCCTTGTGGCCCAGTAGGGCAGAGTCAAACAACACCCCGAAGGGTTTTTGGCCCAGTCCAGTCCACACTCTCTGTTTCTCGTTCGACCTTATTCTTCTCTCCCCATCCTCGACCCCGTGGTCGATGGCGCCGCCGTCGTGCTCTGCTCGTCGCCGTGGTCCTCCCTTGCTGCTGTCGTGATGCAGGGCAAGGTTGTCGACCACGTGCTACCATTCTGTCGAATTCTATTTGGCATAGGATCTTTCCCATGGCATGTCTAGCCTCAACCCGAACCCTAGGGTTTGGGTGATGCGGTTGCTGTCGCCGCCGTTCCTGCCGTTTGCTCTGGTGGTGCTCCTCACCTCTAGGCGATACTATGGTCGCTGTCGTGTTGTTGTGTGGGTCGCAGCACCCCCGGGTGCTTCCCATGTCGCCGTGTTCATCGTCTACCCTCTTCTTCCTCTTCTAATCTACAGCGAGGACCTTCGGTAAGTTGTTCCTCTCCCTCTCGTGCTCTCTGTGCTAGGCCATCCCATGCTAGATGTTGGTAGTGGCATTTCCTGGTTAGTGTCCTATCCTGATTAAGATGTTTTGTTCTATTTAGGTTTCATACCCCTCTGGGAGTAGATATCTGATGAGTTGGATGAAGTTTTGATGGTCCCTAAGCATGCTAAGTGGTTGTTAGCTGTGGCTTGCTGTTTATGATTAGCTGTGGTCATGCTAGTGGTTTACCAGATGATGCTATGGATTAATTTTTATACGATTCAGTTGTTAAAGTTTCTCTTGAACCCATACTTGGGAAATGTAATGGTTTTAATAGCTTACCACTGTCATTACTTGGTTAATGACAGTGAGTGTTGTGTGATGAAGTCACTATGTTAGCATTGTTGGCTTAAGAATTCATATATAGCTTGAGATCAAATGGTCTCTTATAGTGAAGATATGTATATGGATTTTCCTGATTATGATTCATGTAATGGCAGGAAAATGATTTATAGTGGATTGGTTGTATCTGTGAAGATTGGATGCTTAACCTACTTAGTTTAGAACTATTCTTGTGACACCATCCTTTTATGGCACACAAGATTAGATTCTATTACTTGGTTTGGTTTTGTTCAGGCTTAAAATTAGCTTGTCATTATAGATAAGTGGAATTATCTTTCCTTGCATCCCTAGAACCCATGATGTTGGTCTGAGGTTTAGGGATTGAGACTTTGTCTTGTTGTTTCTCAAGGATTGGTTCTGGTAATGATACCAGCTACTATTTCTTGAATCAAAGTTGGGAAAAATTGATTTTAGGATTAATAACTTATATAGATCCATGAGATTAAATTCTAAGGTGCTACTCCGATTTAAGAGATGTGCCTAGAAGTTTAAATCTTGGCTATATTCATTCTTGAATTGAAATATATCTTGATAGCTTAGATGAATGATGTTGTCCTGAGATCTTAGTTGGATCTTTATAGTTTTTAGATTTCTTTTAGTGTTTAAAAGTTAAGTGATGGATTCACCCCACTTGGGTGTTTTCTGAGAATTTGAGTAAGAGAAAAATCATGAATACTTGTCTAATCTTAGACAGATAGATCATGTGATGGTCTATTTTACTCACCACACTCACTTGATGTTGGGGTTTCCAGTGGTTGATCTTGTGGTAACTTGATCTGGTGCTCTCCTGGTATTTCCAGCTCCTGGTTTGTCCTTGATCTAGCCCTTCACCTCTTGGTCCTGATGGCTTGATCTTTGTCTTGCTATCCACCTGATCCACCCCCTCCTTATGTCACCATTTTGGTGATGTGATCCAGGGCTTTGATTGGTGTGATCTTGCTTGGCTTTGTCTTGGTTTAGCTACTGGGCTACTGTGTTTGGTGTGTAAGAACAAGAAACTGGTGTGGGGTTTGCTTCCCACGGCTATGTTGAGCAATTTTGTGTGATTGAGCTGTTGCCGTGGTGATGACAGCACACACCATGCAGTTTGGTATGTGTGCTACCTGTGTGCCTGCTGCACAGCTTGTGGATATGTTCTGAAATTGATAGTTACTTTTATCAGGTTACCTTTTACTTGGCTGGTGAAACTTGCCCCTCCTTTCTGTTTATTTGACTTATGGCTTAAAATTATGAATGATATATTCTTTCATATTGGTGAAACTTACCCCTTTGAAAGATTACTCAATAATGAACCTTGATCAGTGCACTTCGCTATCAAGTCTTTAGTTCGCTATCAATTATTTTGCAGGTACCAGACATGAAGATCAAGACTTTAGTTTATTTTTTTATTTTTCTTTATAGGATATTCACTTGTAATATCCTCTTATTCAATTGTAATCCTTTTTTTATTCTTTTGTACTTGTTATTTTTATTCTTTTGTAATACATATTGTACTATTATTCAATTAAGAAATATTCTTCTTCTATTTAATTACTATTGTAAAGATTATTGCTCATTTCCATCAGTTTCATTTTTGTAACTTATTTATTTATGGAATAAATATTGATTTTATTTATTCTGTTATTTATTTAAGGTTTGAGCTATTAATCATTATCTCTTGACTAATTGAAAATACTCAAACATAATCCTAAATCCTCTTCTTTCTCCCATGTGGCTTCCCTTTCGGGGTGATGTTCCCACTATACCTTGCAAGATTTGATTTCCCTATTCCTCAACCTTTTCCAGTTTTCTTCCAAAATTTCACAGGGCTTTTCAACATAGGTCAAGTCTGCTTGCAGTTCTATCTCCTGATGTGTGATTGCATCATCCAGAACTTTCAAACATTTACGAAGTTGTGACACATGGAAAACATTATGCACTTGAGACAATCTTGATGGTAACTCTAAAGCATAAGATATGGTTCTATTCTGACTTAGTATCTTGAATGGTCCGATGTATCTTGGGATCAATTTTCCTTTAACTCCAAATATTTTTACCCCTTTCATTGGACTTACTTTCAAATATACCATGTCTCCCACTTCTGGATGCCACGATCTTCGACTTCGATCAGCATAACTTTTCTGCCTACTCTGAGCTATTTTCAGTCTATCCTTGATCTTATCAATGATATATTGTTTTTCTTTGATATAGTTTGCGCAAATTCCTTGCTGCTTCCAAGCTCATACCAACATATTGGTGATCTACACTTCCTTCTATACAGAACCTGATATGGAGCTTCCTTCAGACTACTCTGATAGCTGTTATTGTAGGAAAATTCTGCCGATGGTAGATGATCTTCCCATGTACCTCCAAAATCTAATTCACAAGATCTTAAAATGTTTTCTAGTATCTGGTTTGTTCTTTCTGTTTGACCTCCGGTCTCTGGATGATAAGCTGTGATGAAATCTAATTTGGAACCAAGTGCTTCATGTAGTTTCTTCCAAAATGCTGAAGTAAACACTAATCCCCTATCAGTTATGATATTTTTGGGTACTCCATGCTTACTTACTATCTCTTTGATGTAAACTTCTACTAACTTCTCGACATTATCTTTCTAATTTACCGGGAATATAATGTGCACTTTTAGTGAGTCTGTCCACAATTACCCATATCATATCCTTCTGTTTAGGTGTCATGGGCAATCCTGTGATGAAATCCATACCTATTTCCTCCCACGTCCATTCGGAAATTTCCAAAGGTTGTAACGGTCCTGCTAGACTTTGATGTTCAGCCTTCACCCTTTGGCAAGTATGGCATTCTGATACATATTTAGCAATGTCCTTTTCATGTTATTCCACCAGAATAGTTCTTTCGAATCCATATACATCTTAGTACTTACTGGATGTATAGAATATGGTGTTTCATGTGCTTCCATGAGTATGACATCACGAATCTCAATCACATTTGGAAGACAAAGACGATCTTGGAACCACAAAGACTCATAATCTCCAAGGCAAAAAACTAATTTTTGGCCTTGAGATATCCTCCGAATTTCCTCGGCAATGAAAGGATCTTCTGCTTGATGTCTAAAAATTTCGTGCTTAAGATCACTGTCCTGCTCTGCAACTACCAGCATAGTAGCTAATCCTCCAAGAACCTCTGTTCTAATGAATTGAAGCTCTAATCTTTCCAAGTCCATTTGTAACTCTTTTGGTAGCTCCCGATTGCTAGGCTGAATGTCTGCACTCTTTCTGCTTAAAACATCAGCTACAACATTTGCTTTCCCTGGAGTATAGTTGATTGTTAAATCATAATTTTTGATTAGTTCCAACCAACGCTTCTGCCTCATATTCAACTCCTTTTGAGTGAAGAAATATTTAAGACTTTTATGGTCAGTGTATAACTCACATCTGGCTCCATAAAGAAAATGCCTCCATCCTTTCAGCACGCAGACTACTGCTGCTAACTCTAAATCATGAGTTGGATAGTTGACTTCATGTGGTTTTAGTTGTCTTGAACCATAAGCAATCACCTTCCGATCTTTCATTAACACACAACCCAAACCTTCTTTAGAGGCATCACAGTATACTGTGAAGTCCTTCCCTGTTTCAGGAACTGCTAAGATTGGATTTGTGGTTAACCTAGTATTTAACTCCTGAAAACTTGATTCACACTTCTCATCCCAATTAAATGGTGTATTCTTTCTCAACAATTTGGTCATTGGTCCAGCTATTTTGGAGAAACCTTCAATGAATCTCCGATAATAATCACCCATTCCTAAGAAACCTCGAATCTGCTTCACATTGGTTGGTGCAGTCCACTCTAGTACTGACTGGACTTTTGATGGATTTACAGCAATTCCATCTTTACTGATCACATGGCCGAGGAATTCTACCTCATCTAGCCAAAATTCACACTTACTAATCTTAGCATAAATTTTATGTTTTCTTAGATTCTGCAATGCTATTCTCAAAAGATTAGCATGCTCTTCTTTATCTTTGGAATATATCAGAATATCATCAACAAGACTATGAAGAACTTATCCAAATATGGCATGAAGATTTTGTTCATCAGATTCATGAATATTGCTGGTGCATTGGTCAAACTAAATGGTACTACCAGGTATTCATGGTTTCCATATCTCGAGACAAATGCTGTCTTGGGAACATCCTCAGGCTTGATTTTTATTTGATGGTATCAAGATCTTAGGTCGATCTTTGAAAATACTCCGGATCCTTTCACTTGATAAAACAAATCTTAAATCCTTGGTAGGATACTTATTCTTGATAGTAACGTCATTCAAATTTCTATAATCTCCACACATTCTTCTTCCACCATCCCTCTTATCCAGAAAGATTACTAGTGTTCCCCATGGGTATACACTTTCCTGGATAAACCGTTTTCTGGCTAACTCATCAATGTGCTCTTTGAGTTCTTTTAATTCTTTTGGTCCCATCTTATATGGTGCTTGAGCTATTGGTGATGTACCAGGAATTAGATCAATAGTGAATTCTATCTCCCAATCTGGTGGCTTTCTAGGTAGCTCTGCTGGAAAAACATCTTGGAATTCATTTACTATAGGAATATCTTCCAATTTGACCTCTTTCATCGAGTTCAACTGCAGATCCACCATGATATGACTATGCTTATCTTCTTGGTAAACTATCCTTGCTCCACTTGGAGTTCTGATTGAGACAGTTTTCTCCTCACAATTTATCTGAGCTCCATGTTCCATCATCCAGTCCATCCTCAGCACTACTTCAATTCCCTTCAAAGGAATCATGGAAAGGTCTGCAAAGTATGTACAACCACAAATCGAGATGACCTGATCTTGTTTAATGTGGCGTACAATCACATTCCCCCCTGCCGTAACTACGGTCATAGGGTTTTCTAATGTTGCCCTTCTAATCCCGAACTTATCACAGAATTCTTCAGAAATGAATGAAGTAGTTGCACCAGTATCAAATAGAACTTTGCCGGGATTGGCAAGGATATTGAGCGTACCTATTTCTGCATGCTCCGAATTATCCACCTCCTCAAGAGTTGCACAGTTCATCTTCCCGGTAGGTCTATTCCTCTTGCAATTTTTGTTCCTGCCATTATTTCCTCCTTTATTGGGTTGTCCATTTCCTCCATGGGCTTGCCTTCCATCTCGAACCGGCCAACCTCCTTGTGGTTTGCTTGGACAATTGGGCTTGATGTGACCTCTCTGACCACAAGCATGGCATACAATTACTGGTTTCGGGCAATCCCTTCTCATATGCCCTGGGAGTTTGCAATTGTGGCATATAATATTCTTTATGTTTGGATTTGCACTCTGATTGGAATTGTTGTTATAGGGCCTATTCCTTGGTTTGAATTCCAGATTGGGCTTGGGCTTGATTGCTTGTATCCTCTTTGTTTCCTTCTTAGCTCTCTTACTTCTATCCCCTTGGACATTCTTGTAGTCATCTTCGAAGGTAATAGCTGCATCTAGCAATTGCTGATAAGTTTGCTTATTAGACAACCTCAACTACATCCTCACAAATGGATTTAATCCACGTAGGAAATGCTTCTTCCTCTTTTCCTCTGTATTAACTTCCTCCTCAGCATAACGAGACACTTGACTAAACTCCCGGATATACTTCATAACACTAGTATATCCCTGCTGCAGCTCCTCAAATTCTCTCTGCTTCAACTCCATAACACGCTCTGGAACATGATATTCACGGAATCTCTGTTTAAACTCCTCCCAGGTGTACTCCCTTCATGGTTTTTGCATGGCCAACTGATTCTCCCACCATGATGCTGCACGCCTAGTCAGAAGATGAGTTGCATACCTCAATTTCTCCTCATCATTGCAACCAACAGTCTTCAGCTTTCTTTCTGTATCTTCTAGCCAATCTTCTGCATCCATTGGTTCAGGAGCTGATGCAAAAGGTAACGACCTTGCATTCTAGAAATCAGATAGACTCACTCCTCCACCTTCAGGTGCCCTCTGATTTGCTCGTCCCAACAACTCCTCCATGAACTTGTTCTGAGTCTCTTGCATCATTTGCATACACTGCATAAAGTTCTGCTCCATTAACAGCCTCATTGGTGGTGGTAATGCTCCCTGACTTGCTGCATCTGTATCGGCCTTCTCCTTGGCTTCATGTTCCATCCGCTGCTGTTCAGCTTCGGTTTCTACACCCGTATCCATGACCCTCTAGTCCTGCAACATAAAGCGAATACTCATAATTACATCATGCACATGTGTTCTGAGCTCGACTTTACGCACATAACTAGTCACACAATGAAGATCCAAAGAAAATCCAAATATGCATTTCACATATTATACATAATAGCATAATAATACAAAGTCATTACAACATATACCATATAGGTATAATCACAAAACTTCCTTATTTATCTAACTATCTTATTTCTTGGAGAACACTACACGGTACTTGATACTTCTAAATAGTTGCCTACTTCTAGTAGTAACTACGCTCATCATACATGCCTGATGTCCAACCGTGATGACGTGTCGTTCGTCGCACAGTTTGCGGAACAAATGGCCTTGCAGAAGGAACATACTCAGTATCTGAAGTGTCAGGACTTGAGTCATTACTCAACCTGAGCGCATTGACTCCCTCCGGCTCAGCTGAAAAGTCTTCAGAAACATATTCAACATTATCTCCTGCTTGCATCTCCTGAGCTTCATTCCTTGAGTTGTCAACAGAATATGCAGATACTGTTGATTCCCAGGTGCTCCTTTGGGCAAGATAGTTAAACACCGGATAATGTATATTATCTGGGTTTTTATAAGATGTTGATGATTCAAACACACTCTCCTCAGGATCTTCTTCTTCATCCTGATTATCTATTGACATGGCATTTGTACTACTGTTACTAGGGTTAATTCTTGCACCCATCCAGCTAGATTGTCCAACATTTCTGTCAGAACCATCTGTGGACATCTGTTGTTCATGAGATCCTTCATATAATCCCCTTCTCCAACCATCAGAATTCTCAATAGGAAGTTCTGAATCAGAACCATCCTCTGAACCCTGTGGTACTACATACCTCGTACCCATAGTAGGATCATGTATAGGTCCAGGACTTGGTGAATAAGGATATGGTATAAAAGATTCAGGATCTATAGGTATATCCTTAAAAATAGGTGTTGCACTACTACTTGCTTCCTTCTCCAACTGGAATGCTAACTGCTTCCTCCTTTCTGGATCAGTTATATCTTCTAACATGTCATTTTTATCTTCAACAATCACTTGATGTGTCTTATAAAAGGACGCAACAAGTGTTCAATATCCATCCATAAACTCGGAAGCTCACTTCGGATGCTTCTTAACCAAAGTAAGATGATCCGGTATAGGCTCCGAGTCTATAGAATCATGGGGTATCCCAAAAAATGTGCTAACTTCTAACTCCTTGGCTTTATGCTCCCAAATATTAGCTATCGCCTCCACAACGGCAACATGATATGCTGCTAAGTGACTCCTACCTTCACCTATAGGTAAATTGTGATATAATCCAAGCTCCTCTGGAAGTTGGATACTCACACGATACTTGGATAACATCCGGCCATCATAATAGGTTATAGTGTTCACTGGAATTTCGGGTTGGACAACTAAAAATCATTAAAAGTTGACGAAGTTGGTCTGTGACTGATCCTTGATAATCATCAAGAGTCTCCTCTTTCCTTACCAAAGTCTATTTTGGAAACTTTGGTGCCATAGCTCTGTATATCAAGAAAATATTTTTTATTAATAACCAATAATATATTGCATCATAACAAAGAATTATAGCACTAAAACATATAACGGAATATTCTCATTTGAATACCCATTATATTTATTTTAGAGAATTCTTTATCATTGCTACACTCTCCTACATGTAATACCCTTACTAGGTTTCCAACCTAAGGTCAAAGAAATATGCTCTAATACCAACTGCGGTGACCCAGCATACCACTTCATGTGTAGTACACTATAGTCGTTGACATCACATCCACAGAACACCATTCTGTAAATATCACATCCCTCAGAGTGGTACAACAAAAACATTGCGGGTCCATATTACAAACATACACACGTTATTGTTATTACAATACCGGAAGTTCAAGACTTCCAAAAGATTCAACTTACAAACCAAAATATAAGTGTTTCAGCGGAAGTTTCAAATTTAAAACTTAAACCCCAAATTGAGCTCAACAACTTATTGCTATATATTGTTCATGTTGCTCGGCTCAAGTGGCTACTCAAACTATAGTAATTATTCGGACTCTTGTAACTCTCCTCCATAGACGATGTCATAGTCCTCCCCTTCTACGGCTCCATACATGTTGGACTCTTCATAGAAGACCTCCTCATGACTCTCAAATGCATACATTGGAGTATCTTCGGGATTCTCAGAGTCTAAGCAAGGATTCAAAGGAAAGGATGAGTAACAGCGTTACCCAGCAAATTCATTATATGCAGGGTAGGAAGTTTGATGCTCTATCTACCACCTCGGACTATCAGTCCTTGGCACTATGCAATTTTCATAAATCTTTCTTCAAAGGTTGATTTTATTATAAAAATCTATGACCATCAGCCTTCACAGGTTGACCAGAACTTTCATGGAGTTCCTTTCCTGCCGCGTTCGTGGCTGCTTCCCGGAACAGGGAGTAACAAGTTACAATTCTTACACTCTATAGAGGTGCGTTACTTTTCCCATGAGAGATCAACTCCTTGTTGCACAACCGGGCGTACTTTCCCGTCCACAATTCCATGATGTGGGGTCCAGTAGTTGGTCCAAGCCAAAATCACTGCCCTCTCCGCGACCTCATATGTTTGCATGATCCTTCGGGGCTGGCTCACCTTCGTTAAGCCCCCTTTCGGGCAGGCTAAAACCCTAATGAGTTCCCGAAGACTCTATGACCTAGTGATGCCCGCAATAGTACCATTTACATGGACTATATCCCTAAACACCATTCATAGATAATCTAGACACCAAAAGTGTGGGGCGTAAGGGTGCCCACCCATATGTTGGATCCACAAAAGGAATCACAACATCACGTTAAGGTCGTCTTGCCTCCATACAAGAGTAAAAGGATATAGACTTCTCCATCCCATTCGAAATCTCATGGTTAACGCGTAATATACGGCGCTAGAATCACTGATGTCATGGGTTATTAATCCCTAATTGTTCATCATTATTGCAATTAGAACCCTAAGTTCTATTGCTTCATCATATCAACACTTAGGATGATATCTAATATTTAGTATTTTGAGAAAATAATGTTTTATTTTTCTATAATATAAATGATAACACAGAATTTGCAAATAATTTGATAAAGACTCTTCAAAGGACATGAGCAAGTGATGGACTTGCCTTGTGATTGCAAGGTAGTGAAGTCTGATGCTTGCACTTGACCTTGGGCTTCTATGTCTACAAAAACATCATTATTGCCTAGTAAGGACAATATTTAAGGAAGCAAAATGATTATGCACAGTAATGTAATGCATCATTTAACTTTATATGTATTTCCCCCATTATTTAAATTATAAAAAATCCTTTTTAATAATTAAAGATTTATAAATATTAATTTATTTAATATTTATTGGATATTGTATTCTTTTATTTTATTCCTTTTTATTTGCATTTTATTTACTTAATAATAACTTTAAGAATTATTATTGTTACCAAAAATTGGTATTTATTTTTATCATCTTTCAATAATTTTGTAAAATTCCATAAGGAATATATATATTATAAAATTCTTAATAAAATTTATATGTCTAAAATTTTATTTCTTAATTTATTTGGATAGTTTGGATTATCTTGAACCCAAAAATATTTTATTTATAATTTTTGCATTTTTATTTTATTTTCTAGAATTTATTTAATTTCAGGGGCTTTTTGGTTTTTTTCTAATTATTAAAGCAGGCCCTAAATGACTGGTGCTGACTGGTTGGGTTTATTGGGCCGTTGTGCCCCAGTAGGGTAAAGTCAAACAACACCCTGAAGGGTTTTTGGCCTAGTCCACCCCACACTCTTTGTCTCTCGTTCGACCTAAACCTTCTCTCGCCCTCCTCGACCCCGTGGTCGATGGCGCCGCCGCCATTCTCTGCTCGCCGTCGTGGTCCTCCCTGGCCGCTTCCGTGATGCAGGGCGAGGTTGACGACCACGCGAGACCCTTCTATCCAATTCGATTTGGCATAGGAGCTTTCTCATGGCCAGTCTATCCTCATCCCGAACCCTAGGGTTTGGGTGATGCGATTGCTGTCGCCGCCATTGCTGCCGTGTGCTGTGGTGGTGCTCCTTGCCTCCAGGCGAGACAATGGTCGCCGCAGCGGTGTTGTGTGGGTCGTAGCGACCCCTTGGGGGTGCTCCCCATGCAGCCGTGTTAGTCATCGACCCTCTTCTTCCTCTTCTAATCTACAGCAAGGACCTTCGATAAGTTGTTCCTCTCCCTCTTGTGCCCTCTATCCTAGGCCATCCCATGCTAGATGTTAGTAGTGGCATTTCCTGGTTAGTGTCCTGTCCTGATTAAGATGGTTTGTTCTGCTTAGGGTTCATACCCCTCTGTGGAGTAGGTATCTGATGAGTTGGATCAAGTTTTGATGTTCCCTAAGCATGCTAATTGTTGTTAGATGTGGCTTGCTATTTATGATTAGCTGTGGTGATGCTAGTGGTTTACCAGATGATGCTATGGATTAATTTTTATATGATTCAGATGTTAAAGTTGATCTTGAAGCAATACTTGGGAAATTTAATGGTTTTAATAGCTTACCACTGTCATTACTTGGTTAATGACAGTGAGTGTTGTGTGATGAGGTCACTGTGTTACTACTATTGGCTTAACAATTCATATATAGTTTGAGATCAAATGGTCTCTTACAGTGAAGATATGTATATGGATTTTCCTGATTATGATTCCTGTAATGGCAGGAAAATGATTTATAGTGGATTGTTTGTATCTGTGAAGATTGGATGCTTAACCTCCTTAGTTTAGAACTGTTCTTGTGACACCATCCTTTTATGGCACACGAGATTAGATTCTATTACTTGGTTTGGTTTCAAGCTTAAAATTAGCTTGTCATTATAGATAAGTGGAATTCTCTTTCCTTGCATCCCTAGAACCCATGATGTTGGTCTGAGGTTTAGGGGTTGAGCCTTTGTCTTGTTGTTTCTCATGGATTGGTTCTGGTAGTGATACCAGCTACTGTTTCTTCAATCAAAGTTGGGAAAAATTGATTGTAGGCTTAATAACTTGTATAGATCCATGAGATTAAATTCTAAGGTGCTACTCCTATTTAAGAGATGTTCCTAGAAGTTTAAATCTTGGCTATATTCATTCTAGAATTGAAATATAGCTTGATAGCTTAGATCAATGATGTTGTCCTGAGATCTTAGTAGGATCTTTATAGTTTTCAAATTGCTTTTAGTGTTTAAAAGTTCAGTGATGGATTCACCCCACTTGGGTGTTTTCTAAGAATTTGAGTAAGAGACAAATCATGAATACTTTTCTAATCTTAGAAAGATAGATCATGTGATGGTCTATTTTACTCACCACACTCACTTGATGTTGGGGTTTCTAGTGGTTGATGTTGTGGTAACTTGATCTGGTGCTCTCCTGGTATTTCCAGCTCCAAGCTTTTCCTCGATCTAGCCCTTCCCCTCCTGGTCCTGATGGCTTGATCTTGCTCTTGCTATCCACCTGATCCACCCCCTCCTTATATCACCATTTTGGTGATGTGATTCAGGGTTTTGGTTGGTGTAATCTTGCTTGGCTTTGGCTTGGTTTAGCTGTTGTGCTGCTGTGCTTGGTGTGTAAGAACAAGAAACTAGTGTGGGGTTTGCTTCCCACGGCTATGTTGAGCAGTTTTGTGTGATTGAGCTGTTGCTGTGGTGCTGATAGCACACACCATGCAGTTTGGTGTGTGTGTTGCATGTGTGCCTGCTGCATAGCTTGTGGATATGTTTTGAATTTGAGAGTTACTTTTATCAGGTTACCTTTTACTTGGCTGGTGAAACTTGCCCCTCTTTGTTGTTTATTTGACTTATGGCTTAAAATTATGAAAGATATATTCTTTCATATTGGTGAAACTTGCCCCTTTGAAAGATTACTCAATGATGAACCTTGATCAGTGCACTTCACTGTCAAGTCTAAGAGTAAAATAATTCTAATCCTTAACTTTTCTTTCTTTTTAGTTTATGTTTATTTTGCAGGTACAAGACTTGAAGATCAAGACTTTAGTTTAGGTTTTTCTTTTTGTTTGCAGGATAGTCACTTGTAATATCCTCTTATTCAATTGTAATATTTTTTATTCTTTTGTACTTGTTATTTTTATTCTTTTGTAATACAGATTGTACTATTATTCTAGTTAATTACTATTTTAAAGATTATTGCTCATTTCCATAAGTTTCATTTTTGTAACTTATTTGTTTATGGAATAAATATTCATTTTACTTATTATGTTATTTATTTAAGGTTTGAGCTATTAATCATCATCTCTTGACTAATTCAAAATACTCAAACATAATCCTAAATTCTTTTGAATTATAATTCAAACACTCAAGTTTTAAATTCAAATTTCATTTCCCAAAACACTCTAATCCACAAAGATCATATCAAAGTCTATAACAATCATCCTTCAAGACTATACTTAATATGAAAGCATGAAAGAAGCTTTGTTCACTTTAGATTTTTATTTGGCGAAAATTTTACCCACATTTTCACAGATGAATGCATGCAACATCACAAATTCCTAAATCTACCCTTCTTTGGTTCCTAATGCTGGGATGTTACACTATGCTATATAGGTATCCTCATAGCATGTCTCCTATCTGGATAACCCGGGTGGCCCACAGTTGGTAGCATGGCCCATGGCCTGCTGGGCGGCCCAGTTAGATGGATCTAAAAGGGAGGCCCATGCTGGATAAAGGAAGGATATGGAGGAGTCACCGACGTACCCGGAGCCTTATAGTGCAAGACACGCTATACTAGTTGTAGGCGGTGTAGGACTCTATAACCTGTCCGACTAGGACTTTTCCCTATAACCCTAGGACCTGACGACTATATAAGTCGGGCCTATGCGAGCCTTTAGGGCACGATAACTTAGACTGTCTAGTCACCTCGCACGGCAAACGAATCTCTGTAACTCGGATATTGCCATTATAGTGATTTATAGCAGGAGTAGGATTCCGCCACCATTGTGGGATCTGAACCTGGGTAAGTTGTGTTACCTCGTACCCGTCAACTGTCCGCCTTCCCCCACGTCTCTAAACACTCACTGTGAGGACCCCTCCATGGCGTACTCATCGGCAATACCACGACACTGAACCTGTTTATTAAAATGACCTTTTTTACAATAAAAATGTCAAGTTAATCTAAATATTGATTAGGGGGCTTACCGTAAGGAATATCACCTTCATCAAAGTGTTGGAGAGATTGTACCTCAATAGTAGGTGAGTGGGGAATTGGCTTACATAATTCTTCTATATGAGTTAGATTCTTCACATCTTCATCTCTAATACCTTTCTCCTTTAGACATTTCTTAGCTTCCTTCATCACTTCATCATTTAATGCAATTACTCCCCTCTTTTTTGTTGTTGGTGTTGGAACTGGTTCATGCATAGCTGGTTTAGGAGTAATAGGCTGTAAGGGTCCCAACCTTTAATAAGGTAGAGTCCCCTGTGTTTACAATGCTAGTCCCTGGATCAATAGATAGCATCCACAGTTAAGATGTAATATCAAGAAACAAAGGTCATAATACAACTTTATAACTAGGAATAAAATAATTTATTACATCTTACATAGCTCATTTGGCTATTACATTACATTGCAGCAGAATATCTATAAGCATGGGGTCCTTCATCTTCAAAGTGCCACAGGCAGACATGTTGGTTGTAGACTTTGTAATCCTAATCAACACACTTCACTAAATCAATCAAACCTGCAACATAACAAGTTACAGCCACAAGGGTCAATACATTTGAATTGTATTGGCAAGTGATACTATGGTAGTATGGTGGAGTCTATCATCTATATGCATTTGGCTAAGTGGAGTTGAGGTTTGCATTGCTCAAAATAGATTTTTCCTTAACATTTGAAAACACTAAGTTTTTGCTTGTCAAAAATCATTTCTCCCAATCAAAGATTGAAAATTCTTTAACCCTTGTTCAACCACAAGTTTTTAACTTAGAAATTTGAATGATGAGATTCTTGATTGCTTCCATGTCTTGATGCTCAAATTGTCCTTTACCAGGGACATGGCTAAGTACTTAGATTTTACACTCTGTAGAGGTGGTGCACTTTCCCCACAAGACTTGGTTTCCCAAGACAAGATATTTCAGAAGCCTTCCCTTAGACCAAAATGGACGCGTTCCAACCTATCTAACTCTACCACTAACTGTCCATATGGCTAAGTTCTTGCAACCTATATGATCCAGGCAGAGCCCATAATGCCAAGTGGCTGCACTTGAAGCTTCTCAACATTTGACATCTCAAATCTCTTTGATCCTGGGTGGCCATCCACAAGTGAGATACACAAGGTCAACCATAAACATGGGCCTTGTGAACCACTCAACCAAAAACCACCATTCAAGTCCCATTCCACCCAGCTGATTCATTAACTTAGTTGTTTTATTAAACAAAAATTCAAGTCCTCAGACTTAGAAATTTTTCCATAGTATGTATGTATAATCCAACCCTTGTTTTCTATTAGCTAAGATAAGCTTGATAGTAGTAGGAATCTTAACTTAGGAAAATTTCTACTAAGGTTTCATCTACTAGGTTTTCCTATAGCAAGGTTTATACTTAGCAAAATTCCATGCAAGTTTTACTTAGAAAAATCTCTAATGCACAGTGAAAGTAATGGGACAAAGTATGAAGCATGACTTGCCTTTTTGGTAGGGGGTATAAGTTCACTCCTTGTCCTTGAAACAATCACACTCTTCAAATCACTACAAATCAATCAAGCAAGGCACAATCGCAATCTACCAATCAAGCAAAACATCACATAAAATAACAAAGTCAAGGTAATGCATGCAAACATGCCAAGCTTTGTTTTATTTGAAAAAGTGGTTCCCAATGGGTCATAAACATTTGAAAACACCTAACGGTCATTTTATAAAGTGGCAAAGTCATTTGCAAAAGATTTCACTTCATAAACCATTTTCAAAACAAAGTATCATTTTATGTGGTGTAGAAATGTTTTTACTAAGGCATTAATCTATAGGGTTCACAAAATATGTTTTCAAACCACAAAACTTTGTGTTTAGGGTTAGAGAGCTTAAAACAAAACATTTCCCAAAAGTGTTCTTCCAAAACCATTTTAATAAATAAACTATATTTTTATTTGACTAGAAATGGTTTTAAATCAAAGAATCAGTCTTTTCCTTCACCAAATATATTTTTGAGACTACAAAGTGTTTCCTAGGGTCAGTAGGTTCAAGTCACACCATTTGCGAAAGATTTTATACCCAAAATCATTTTTGAATAATTTTTACAATCTAAACAAGCATACAAATGTTTCTGCAAATATAAACATTTTTCCAGAAGCTTTTTACTAAACAAAAGGCATGGTTAGCTAGGGCTTGTCTCACTGATTCCATTGATATAAAGTTTGCAAATTTTGGACTTGTGGATCAAAATTTACAAGGGTTTCAAATCTGCATCTAATTCAGATTCAAACTTTGTTTTAAACAGAACTGGTGACACGCGTCCTATTCCTATTCGTCGCTACCTCTTCGCTCGGATCGGCTACTCTGGCGCGTTGGATCAAGTCAGATCGAGTGGCACAGGTTGCGTACCCCTTCGCTTTAAGTGGTTCTATCCTATCCACTAGATCGAGATCGGACGGTTGCTGCGAGCTTGACCTAAAACGAGCGGCGCTGCGGCGGTGGCTAGCGGCGGAGCGGCCAGATGGTGGCGGTGTCGGTGATACAGGAAGCAATGGAAGGTGAGGAGATGCTCACAGTGATCGCAGGGCGATGCCGAAGCTCAACGTGGAGTCGTCTTGGCAAGGGGCGCACGGGGACAGGAGGAATTGCTCACCGGAGTTGGTATGGGCGGCGGTGCTCTCGGGTCGTCGTTGCTGGCGTTGTTTGGAACCTCGCTAAGCCAAAAGAGAGGCACGGTTAGATGCGCACAAGGGTCGCGATTAAGGAAGCATCATCGGGAGGTGCTGGGGCGGTCGAGGCTTACCAGGGGAGTTCGTCGGAGAAACGACAGACGGCGGTGGCGAGTTGAGGTTGACGAAGCCGACGTTACGGGGCACTCGCGGGCGAACCAGTGGCACGGGGAGATGCGCCAGGAGGTGAGGAGTGCGTCTGTGTGCTTGGGAAGGCAAGAGGTGGCGAATACTGGCCGGAATCGGCATGGAGGGTCGTCGGAGACAGAGGTGCTCGGGGAGGAATTAGGGCGGCCTGGGGGCGCACTTGGGGGAGGAGACAGAGGGGAAATGGAGAGGAGGAGTGGGCGCTTTAACGTGCGTGGTCGCAGCGAGTAATGGTGAAGGCATTAAGGCGAATTTAACCGCGGCATCAACGGCAGGAAACGGCCGGCGTGGTCATCGCGGGGAGGAAGAAGATGAGTTGGAGAGGTGGGGCATGCTTGTCAGCGAGAAAGGGAGTGAGGGGGAGGGTCCATTTGTCAGCGTCCTCGCGGGTTTGTAAGCAGGTGCGAAACGTTTTTCTTCGGGAGAGAGGTTGTGGGCTGGCTGGGCTTAGTGGGCCGGATTGGGTTGGGTCGACCAGATTCATATTTTTTTCCAGTTCTGAATCTTTTTCTTTTTCCAAATCTTTTTCTGTTTTGAAATTCAAACAAACAATTCAAACACTCCAATTCAAATAAACTTCCACTAAAGTTTATATTGAGTTTAGCTCTGTTTATCAACACAAAATTAAAGTCCAAAAATAAAATAAAATAATTTTATTCTTTTTAGGATCTATTTAATTATAAAATAGACCTTGATTATTAATTCAAATAGGTGTTGATTTATTTAATAAAATCTCCATTTGAAAACTAAATATTATCAAAACCAAGTTAGTAGGTTTTATTTGAAAATATAAGATACTTTGGAAAACTTGTTTAAAATAATTTAATAAGTTTTAGTGTTTATTTAAAATGGGAAAAGCCTTTGCTTTAATAAAATTGGATATTAAATCCTTATTATTTTACTTAAACAAACCTTTATTATTTTTATCAAAACAAAACATTTTATTTCAAAAACTTTGCAAAGGTTTAATTTGGCTCTATAAAATAATCCTTATTTATTTCTATCCTTTGCTTTTGAAAACCAAATCTTTTTATTAAAAGATTCAAAATAGTAATTTTAAATATTTTTAAGTTTTATTGTTTATTTATCTTTTTAAATTCCTTTAGGATTTTATTTGATCCAAATAGGCTTTGAAAGTTTCCAACTGGAATCAAAAGTTTCTTCTCACCCTGAAAATCAACAAAGTTTTATTTTATTCATTTATTTTTCACATTACAAGATTTGGAAAATCTTGGGATGTGACAGGCTACCACCCTTAAAATAAATCTCGTCCCGAGATTTGGGAGGCTAGGGGTTACAAGTTGGCTCAAAAGCATCTAGGGAACTACCATCCTTAAAAATTTTCCAACTAAATTACATATTGGCTTGCTTGGGATCTTGGTGTAACTTTCCTGGACAGAAGTTTGCATAGTGTCCTAGCTCCTTGCATTTGAAACATGTGACACGGCTGAGATCCCTCATAGGCTTGTTTATCTTGTGTTTCATCTTTTCTGGACAGTTGCTTGCATAATGTCCTAGCTCTTTGCAGTTGTTGCACCACACTTGTCTAATATCTTTCTTTTCCTTGGGTAACAATTATTCTTGTTTATTTCCTTGGTTCTTCTTCTTTTCTGGGCAATCACTGGCATAGTGTCCCTTCTCTTTGCAATTGTAACATTGCAACTGGCTTATGTCCTTCTTCTTCTTTTTGGGTCTCTCCAAAGCTAGGAGTTCTTCTAGTTCATGCTCTTCATATCTCACCTCAAAGGTGGGAAATCTTTGTCTCTTCTTGGGGCATTGGTCTTCATGCTCCTTGGATGTATGATCCTTGCCTCCACAAATATTGCAAGCTTTGGTTCCTTCTAGAATAACATCTTAGTCATCCTTGTTGTCATTAGCTCTTTGGGAAAAGTTTTCTCCCATGTTGATCATTTGAGTAACCAATCCTTGCAACAATTTGGATTGAAGTTTCAAAATTCTTTGTATGGCTGGATCTAGTCCATTGTTGTTGGCTAAAAGCTGAGTTGTCTCTTGGCTCAACTGGTTTTGGGTTGCTATAAGTTCTCTCATGTTGTCCTCTTGGTTGTTGTTGTCATCAACTTTCATGTTGGAGTCTCTTGAAGAAGTCATCTGGTTGGGTTGAGTAGGGATTAGAATAGGCAAAATATTTCTAAGGGAATAATTCTAATCACACACATCATAATTCACATAAGCAATGTGCAAGCAATCACAAACAAACATTCCACTCAAACAACAAGTTTTAAGCATATTTTTAGGCAACCAAAAATATTTTTGTTACACTACCTAAGTTGGTGTGCTTGACTTAACTAAATTATGGTGGTCCATCTATATGGTTCAGTTGAGATCTTTCCATCCTTCTTGGCTGATTCTTCTTGCATGAGATCATGGTTTCCTTGAGGAAAACTCTTGGTTACAATACTTCAAGTGAAGTGAACTCCTTCTAATTTTGCATTTCCTCAGTCTCCATATCTTGAGCAAGATTTCCTTGTCTCACTTGTAGTCCTTAGTAGTATCCAAGTTGGAAGTCCTTGGTGAATATGCTGAAGATGTTGAAGTCATTAGAGTTGAAAATGTTGAAGTCATTAGAGTTGATGGAGTCTTTTGCACATGGTGAAGTCTTTGGTCATGGGGTAGGTTTTTCCATCAAGTTGAAATAGATAAGATGTAGAATCAAAACCAAAATGGTTGAGGAAAGAGTTTTACAAGTTTGTTTGTAAATAAGTTTTTTTTTGAACAAATATAACTCCTATTTTTCTAAGGGGTTTTGTCCAATCCTAGGTTTACAAATCCTACAGGCAACACAATGCTCTGATACCATCTATAGGGGTCCCAACCTTTAATATGGTACAGTCCCATGTGTTTACAATCCTAGTCCCTGGATCAATAGCTAGCATCCATAGTTAAGATGTAATATCAAGAAACAAAGGTCATAATACAACTTTATAACCAGGAATAAAATAATTTATGACATCTTACATAGCTCATTTGGCTATTACATTACATTGCAGCAGAATATCTATAAGCATGGGGTCCTTCATCTTCAAAGTGCCACAGGCAGACATGTTGGTTGTAGACTTTGTAATCCTAATCAACACACTTCACTAAATCAATCAAACCTTCAACATAACAAGTTACAGCCACAAGGGTCAATACATTTGAATTGTATTGGCAAGTGATACTATGGTAGTATGGTGGAGTCTATCATCTATATGCATTTGGCTAAGTGGAGTTGAGGCTTGCATTGCTCAAAATAGATTTTTCCTTAACATTTGAAAACACTAAGTTTTTGCTTGTCAAAAATCATTTCTCCCAATCAAAGATTGAAAATTCTTTAACCCTTGTTCAACCACAAGTTTTTAACTTAGAAATTTGAATGATGAGATTCTTGATTGCTTCCATGTCTTGATGCTCAAATTGTCCTTTACAGGGACATGGCTAAGTACTTAGATTTTACACTCTGCAGAGGTGGTGCACTTTTCCCACAAGACTTGGTTTCCCAAGACAAGATCTTTCAGAAGCCTTCCCTTAGACCAAAATGGACGCGTTCCAACCTATCAAACTCTACCACCAACTGTCCATATGGCTAAGTTCTTGCAACCTATATGATCCAGGCAGAGCCCATAATGCCAAGTGGCTGCACTTGAAGCTTCTCAACATTTGACATCTCAAATCTCTTTGTTCCTGGGTGGCGATCCACAAGTGAGATACACAAGGTCAACCATAAACATGGGCCTTGTGAACCACTCAACCAAAAACCACCATTCAAGTCCCATTCCACCCAGGTGATTCATTAACTTAATTGTTTTATTAAAAAAAACTCAAGTCCTCAGACTTAGAAATTTTTCCATAGTATGTATGTATAATCCACCCTTGTTTTCTATTAGCTAAGCTAAGCTTGATAGTAGTAGGAATCTTAACTTAGGAAAATTTCTACTAAGGTTTCATCTACTAGGTTTTCCTATAGCAAGGTTTATACTTAGCAAAATTCCATGCAAGTTTTACTTAGAAACATCTCTAATGCATAGTGAAAGTAATGGGACAAAGTATGAGGCATCACTTGCCTTTTTGGTAGGGGGTATAAGTTCACTCCTTGTCCTTGCAATAATCACACTCTTTAAGTCACTACAAATCAATCAAGCAAGGCACAATCTCAATCTACCAATCAAGCAAAACATCACATAAAATAACAAAGTCAAGGTAATGCATGCAAACATGCCAAGCTTTTTTTTATTTGAAAAAGTGGTTCCCAATGGGTCATAAACATTTGAAAACACCTAATGGTCATTTTATAAAGTGGCAAAGTCATTTGCAAAAGATTTCACTTCATAAACCATTTTCAAAACAAAGTATCATTTTATGTGGTGTAGAAATGTTTTTACTAAGGCATTAATCTATAGGGTTCACAAAATATGTTTTCAAACCACAAAACTTTGTGTTTAGGGTCAGAGAGCTTAAAACAAAACATTTCCCAAAAGTTTTCTTCCAAAACCATTTTTAATAAATAAACTATATTTTTATTTGACTAGAAATGGTTTTAAATCAAAGAATCATTATTTTCCTTCACCAAATATATTTTTGAGACCACAAAGTGTTTCCTAGGGTCAGTAGGTTCAAATCACACCATTTGCAAAAGATTTTATCCCCAAAATCATTTTTGAATAATTTTTACAATCTAAACAAGCATACAAATGTTTCTGCAAAAACAAACATTTTTCCAGAAGCTTTTTACTAAAAAAGGCATGGTTGGCTAGGGCTTGTCTCACTGATTCCATTGATATAAAGTTTGCAAATTTTGGACGTGTGGATCAAAAGTTACAAGGGTTTCAAATATGCATCTAATTCAAATTCAAACTTTGTTTTAAACAGAACTGGTGACACGCGTCCTATTCCTATTCGTCGGTACCGCTTCGCTCGGATCGGCTACTCTGGCACGTTGGATCAAGTCAGATCGAGTGGCACAGGTTGCGTACCCCTTCGCTTTAAGTGGTTCTATCCTATCCACTAGATCGAGATCGGACGACTACTGCGAGCTTGACCTAAAACGAGCGGCACTACGGCGGTGGCTGGCGGCGGAGCGGCCAGATGGTGGCGGTGCCGGCGATACAGGAAGCAATGGAAGGTGAGGATATGCTCACAGTGATCGCAGGGCGATGCCGAAGCTCAACGTGGAGTCGTCTTGGCAAGGGGCGCACGGGGACAGGAGGAATCGCTCACTGGAGTTGGTATGGGCGGCGGTGCTCTCGGGTCATCATTGCTAGCATCGTTTGGAACCTCGCTTAGCCAAAAGAGAGGCACGGTTAGATGCGCACAAGGGTCGCGAGTAAGGAAGCGTCATCGGGAGGTGCTGGGGCGGTCGAGGCTTACCAGGGGAGTTCGTCGGAGAAACGACAGACGGCGGTGGCGAGTTGAGGTTGACGAAGCCGATGTTACGGGGCACTCGCGGGCGAACCAGTGGCACGGGGAGATGCGCCAGGAGGTGACGAGTGCGTCTGTGTGCTTGGGAAGGCAAGAGGTGGCGAATACTGGCCGGAATCGGCAAGGAGGGCCGTCGGAGATAGAGGTGCTCGGGGAGGAATTAGGGCGGCCTGGGGGCGCACTTGGGGGAGGAGACAGAGGGGAAATGGAGAGGAGGAGTGGGCGCTTTAACGTGCGTGGTCGCAGCGAGTAATGGAGAAGGCGTTAAGGCGAATTTAACCGCGGCATCAACGGCAGGAAACGGTCGGCGTGGTCGTCGCGGGAAGGAAGAAGATGAGCTTTAGAGGTGGGGCATGCTTGTCAGTGAGAAAGGGAGTGAGGGGGAGGGTCCATCCGTCAGCGTCCTCGCGGGTTTGTAAGCAGGTGCAGAACGTTTTTCTTCGGGAGAGAGGCTGTGGGCTGGCTGGGCTTAGTGGGCCGGATTGGGTTGGGTCGACTAGATTCATATTTTTTTCCAGTTCTGAATCTTTTTCTTTTTCCAAATCTTTTTCTGTTTTGAAATTCAAACAAACAATTCAAACACTCCAATTCAAATAAACTTCCACTAAACTTTATATTGAGTTTAGCTCTGTTTATCAACACAAAATTAAAGTCCAAAAATAAAATAAAATAATTTTATTCTTTTTAGGATCTATTTAATTATAAAATAGACCTTGATTATTAATTCAAATAGGTGTTGATTTATTTAATAAAATCTCCATTTGAAAACTAAATATTATCAAAACCAAATCAGTAGGTTTTATTTGAAAATATAAGATTCTTTGGAAAACTTGTTTAAAATAATTTAATAAGTTTTAGTGTTTATTTAAAATGGGAAAAGCCTTTGCTTTAATAAAATTGGATATTAAATCCTTATTATTTTATTTAAACAAACCTTTATTATTTTTATCAAAACAAAACATTTTATTTCAAAAACTTGGCCAAGGTTTAATTTGTCTCTATAAAATAATCCTTATTTATTTCTATCCTTTGCTTTTGAAAACCAAATCTTTTTATTAAAAGATTCAAAATAGTAATTTTAAATATTTTTAAGTTTTATTGTTTATTTATATTTTTAAGTTCCTTTAGGATTTTATTTGATCCAAATAGGCTTTGAAAGTTTCCAATTGGAATCAATCTTCTCACCCTGAAAATCAACAAAGTTTTATTTTATTCATTTATTTTTCACATTACAAGATTTGGAAAATCTTGGGATGTGACATAGGCCCAGGTGTATTTAGCTCAGTTGAAGTCCAACCATCATAATTCTTGCTTATCTTGGCCATTAATTCATCAAAATTTGTAGGATTTCTTTTCCTGAAAACACAATGAGCAAATCTATCTATGTATGTCCTAGAATCATCAGTTAGTCCATTATAATAAATATCAAGAAGATCATTTTTAGGTATTGGACATCCAGGATGTGCATGAATCAAGGCACAAAACCTTGTCCATGACTCAGGCAATTTCACTTCTTCTCCCTATTTAAAATCAAAAAGTCTCTGTAAAGCAGCATGTCTAGCACTGGGAGGAAAATATTTCTGGATGAAAGAATCAATCAAACAATCAGGGCTATCAATGGAACCAGGAGGTAATCTATTAAACCAAGCCCTAGCTTCTCCTTTTAGTGGAAAAGGGAAGATCTTAGTAACAAAGTACTTGTGCATCTTAAAATCATCGGAGAATAAAGCACTCACAGTAGAAAGCTCATTCATATGAGCCACAACACTCTCATTTTCAGTCCCATAAAAAGGTTCTTTCTCAACAATATATAAATAAGATAAATCAAGAGAGAAATCATAATTTTTATCTTTAATATCTATGGGAGAAGTGACAAACTTAGGATCAGAGGACAACTTAGGCATAATAGTACGTCTAGCAAGGAGACTCTTAATATCACTAGTACCATGTGTGTTTCGGCACTCTTCAACAAAATCATTAGTGAACTCAATGTAACCATCATTAATATCATAACTCTCACTAGACTCAGGTGAGATAATAGGTGTAACAGTGTTTTCACTAGGAGTTTCAGTATTTCCTAGACTAGCCATAGTAGCATCTATGAAAGGACCTAATGAACCACTCGCACCAAGCACAGTAAAAGTAACATCATGAGCATCAAAAGCAGTTTTAGATTCAGTCGTATAGCAGTGTGTAGCATGTGTATGTAGTGGTGGTGAAACAAGCTTACTTATAATAGACGGTGAATCAAGAGCAGCAGAGGTGTTTAGGACGGTACCTCTTCTTGTAGTGGATGGTAAAATAGGAAACTTTCCATCACGAGACTTACCCATGATTAAAGGAGTAGCAGTGAACAATAGTAGATCCAAGTGAACTTACAAATAAAGTTATGGTCCTCGGCAACGGCGCCAGAAAATAGTCTTGATGACCGACAAGTATAGGGGATCGCAACAGTCTTTGCGGGTAGTATTACCCAATATATTGATTCGACACAAGGGGAGCCAAAGAATACTTGCAAGCCTTAACAACTGAGTTGTCCATTCAGCTGCACCTGGAAATAGTTCTTGCTCACAGAAGTTTATCTGTATCAACAGTTTGTAGTAGCAACAGCAATAGTGAAACATGAGCAATATTAACGGTAACGATAACAGTAGGATTCGAGTGCGGTAGGCATAGGGATGGATGGACGGGCGTTGCATGGACGAGTCTAAACATGAAACTTCAAGATCTAGGGCATTGTAGATAAATAATAACAAGCATCCAAGTACTAAACAATCCTAGGCATGTGCTCCAAATATAGTCATACGTGCTCGCAATGAGAACTTGCACAACAACTTCTGTCCAGCCAACCCATGGCAGCGGGGCCTCTAGGGAACTACTGGAAATTAAGGTGTTCCTTTTAATAGAGCACCACATCAAAGCATTAACACTCTGTGAACACATGTGATCCTCACACCACATCCATCCCCTCAGGTTGTCCCAATTATTGTCACTTTGGGGCCTTTGGATCCGGACAATGATATGTGTACACAACTTGTATATAAGATCACAAACAATACTATCATAATGATTCAATAGTAAGTTCAGATCTGAGATCATGGCACTCGGGCCCTAGTGACAAGCATTAAGCACAACAAGTTGCAACAAAGTCAAATAGCACTAATATAGAGACTAGGCACTATGCCCTAACAAATCTTATTCGATTACATGATAGAACTCATCCAATCCCTACCATCCCCAAGCCTATACTAGGGGATGTAACATCCCAAAAATATCAACCTTAGATCATCAAAACACTAATCATCAAGTTTAGGGCTAACAAAAACTTTTCTAAGTAAACCCATGAATGCATGCATATGTGAATGCATGGATTTTTAATTTCTTTAAAAACCACCTTGTTTGTGTGATCCATTGCTTGTAAAATGTTTCTTAGGTGAAAAGAACATCATCTAAAACATTTCCCACACTTTTCCTAAAGACAAGTAAATCAAAACACATATATTAAGTGAATGGTCATTTTGACCAATTTAACTCCCATGCCTACTTTGGCTGTCTCAAACTTTGAAAACCTAACAGAAACTTTTCTGGATCTTTGCACCCCTTGAATGTACTCATAACAAAGTATCAAGGCCCACTTTGTGATCATCCAGAAACTTTCAAATGCATAGTTTAAATGACAATTCAAAATTGAATCTTCTTCATATGGGAAGATCCCACTTTTTCAAAAACCACTCAAACAAGCTCAACTTTCAAAACCCAAGCATCTGCAGACTCACCAGCACCAATCTAGCAAACCCACCAAAATTCATTTCAAAATTCAAAACTTGATTTCATGCGGCCATTTCATCAAACAGGTTGCAGACACAAATCAAACAAAACATCAAACACTATAGTGTGCAGTGATTCTTGCCTAACTTGTTCCCTAGTTAGCTCACACACAAACCAGTAGATCATCTAGAAAGATTAGCCCAACACTAGCACCCCTGTGAGCTTGCCATTGTCATTAATGGTGAACAACCGAGCACCTCAATGCCACCCCATAGTCGACAGCAGGCTAGAGGAAAAAACTAGCCGTGCCAACCTTGTCTGGGAGGCAGCCCACCGTCCACTGCCACTGCATGTCCCAGCCGCGAGCGTTGCCAAGCCCTGGACCACGCGCACAAGCCGCGCCCAGACCATGCCGAGCGTGCGCCAGAGCGCCAACCTCCAGCATCCACAAACCGCGCGCCGCCCTCACCGCGCGCACACATGATCACCACCGACCCAGGACACCGCCAGACATCCCCATTAGCAGCCCTGTGCCATACAGCCACCGCCAGCCGTCGAAGACGCCGCCTCTGCCGCGCAGAGCACCGGCCATTCCAGACCAAACCACACTGCCCCATGCCTCACGACCATGTCGTTGAGCATCGCCAGGAGACATAGCACCGTCCCCTACCCTTGCCCATGCCATTAGCCGCCTGTAACGTCGCCCCCGACGGGCTCACCGTGCGCCCTGACGCTCCCCTCGCTCGACTATAAATAGAGGCCACCCCCGCACGATTTCTTCACACCATCTCACTCCCCTCTCCTCACTGACCGTGCCACACCATTCTCAGAGCAAGGCGAGCACCACCACGCCGGAATTTCACTGGAGCCTGCCGCTACCGGAGAAGAAGGGAGCCAGCGATTGGAGCCGCCCTAGGAGAAGCCACCGGTACCAGGAGGTTCGCCGTCGTCGACTTCGTCGTTCGCCCGCCTCGCCGACCCTCGCCGACCCTCGCCCGTACCCCGGTGAGCCCCCAGCGACCCTCACTGGCCGTGCTAGGTTTCGTTCTCGCCGGAGCTGTCTCGCGTCGACGATGACCCTCAGCCGTTAGATTAGAACTAGATCGAACGATCCACGTTGCCCCATACCGCTTCGCCCAGCCCCGTGTCACTGACGAGTGGGGACACCCACTTAAGCAGCCCGCGGGAGCCCTGTGCTTAGCAGGCCGGCCCGTTAGAATTTCCCGCGTAGCCCAGCAATTCAAATTAAACCTTTTCTTTATAAATTCAAACACAATTCAGCACCCAACTTCAAAAATCAACTCAGATCGATTCAGTGCACCAAATTGGATGAAACCAATTTTGTTGGAAAGGTCTGTGAATGCTTAATCCAAGCCCGTTGAATTCAAGTCATTTGGATCTATAGATCATCCATAGCAAAAATAACAAGGCCGAAGCTTTTCTGCATTCAAACAATTTTCAAATTTAAACCATAAAAGCTTTTGAGTTGATTCCAACTCTCAAAAATCACATTTAACCATACCTTTCAGAATATATAAAAATATATAGGTTTACTTGCAAAAATAATGTTCAAGTAATAAAAGAATGCTTCATAAGCATTTCTAGCCACTTTAATTAATTAAAATAAAAGGGTAAAACCTTATTAAAATGTGACACCACTTTAAATCACATTCCCATGGACTACAATATGTGGTGATGACATGTGTCAACATGATCCCATGTTTAGTTTGGAGAATATTAAATCTTAAGTAGTTTTTCAATGAGTAGAAATTACTTTTCTCAAAATAAAAGGTTTAAACCAAGCTTTAACCTTGTAATGTTAGAGATGATGCTAGATCATCTATAGGACCCTTGTGTGTGATGATTGCAAGTAGTTAAGTATTGTTTGGTGATTGTGTACCTCGTATTTATTCATAGACGCTAGTACCAACCAAGGATACGAGGAGGAAGGAGGATACTACGAAGAGGAAGCCGAGGAGAACTTCAACCACTGCTCTGCACAAGGCAAGCTGATACTATACCAATGCAAGCCAATACTTGCAAGCTATTAACTTAGCAAGCCTTACTAAACAAGTTGACCTATGCAAGCTTATATTGACACTGATGCAAGCTAACCCTTGCCAGATACCCTACTGTTGCCACAAACCCATACTTGTGATATGACTACTATATGCCTTAAGAATATGTGATCATACCCACTTGATAAACCAATCCCAGTTTTATGTGCAAGCTTCTTACTTTATATCTTTATCAAAGCTTACTTAGAGTCTACCTAAGAGTTTGGTAGATACCAGACAGTTGTGCTGAAGGTTGCATAAAAAGCATAAAATTTGGCCTAAGCTAGAAACCTTGATATCAGCCTAAGATATAATGTTGGACTTAGTGAACTCCACTAGTTACCACCCCTCATTAGTACTACCCTCACCTGTAGATGCTAGTTCTAAGCATAAAACTTGATAAACTTTTAGATGGGAATGCTTGGTGGAAAAATGGTTATGAAAACCTTGGAATGATGGAGCATTCTATTGAAATGTTTTGGACATGTGTTTCCAAACACTTGATGATTTTGGTGATAAAAATGTTGAGGCATGAGCCTTAGCCCCTTTATAAAACTGATGGTTGTCTGGATGAGATACCATTCCAATTTTATCGTACAACCACAATACCCGAAGATTGGGTAGGGCTTGACTGGAAACTTATATACCTTAGTATTAGTTCCCTCCCGGCCAAGGTCTGAGCTGAGGCTACCTTGTGAAGATTGTCCACCTGTATAGTACCCAAGATGATAGTGGTCATGGTTGGGAGGCCAAACTCACAGGAGAGGTGCTTATACTAGGGCGTGTAATTGAAAGGTTAGGATTGATTATCCGCATACTGAGTATGGTGAATTCAGGATTTGTTCCTGACGGATGTATCAAATGTTGTGGTGAAAGTGTACAATCTCTGCATAGTGTCAAACTATTCGAATAGCCGCGTCCGCGGTTATGGACAGTTGGAGTTGCCATACTGTTCTCCCGTCAGACTTTTCAAAATGACTTGTGAAACGAATTGAGACTTTGACTTGACCACAACAGAGTTGTGACCTGAATTATAAGATCCCAATTAGGAGTTATAAAATTGTGACTAGCTTTGGAACTAAGTAGAGATAAACCTGGCTTTTTGCAAAACAACCCTAGAGCCTAGTGTCCTATTATCCAAAAACCCCCTTACTTGTTAGTATTAGTTTGTGAGTACTTAAAGAGTACTCATGGCTTTGTCCCTGGCTATTCCCATGGCCAGACTATGAAGAGGAGTACCTGGAAGATGGACCCCAGGAAGGTTACGACAACTAGGATCATCTCCCATCGTCAGCATTGCCTGTGACCCCGAAGATGGAGCTTCGCCTACGCTACCGTTATTATTACGTATTCCGCTGCTTGATGTGTATTGAGAACTAGATCATGAGATCCCTATTCGTGTAAGAACTTATGTATCGTTTGTAATGGATGAAGTACTATGGTATCCAATTCTGTTATGTCTCGCAAAAATGGTAATCCTGGGATTGCGATGTATGGCATAACAGGCATCTAGGATTGAAAAATCTGGGTGTTGACAGGGGATTACTCACTCATGGATGAGGGAAACACTGATGGTCGATGGAGATGCATTGGTGATGACGATGGCGATGATCCTCTCCAAATTCCCCGTCCCGGCAGGGTGCCAGAACAGAGTTTCTGGATCCGAATCTTGGTTTCTGGTGACGGCGGCGGAGCGGAACTCTTTCTGGAAACTATCGAACCCCCCTCATTTTGTAGGTTCAGAGGCAACTTATAGGCGCAGAGGGAGGCCGAGGGGGTGCCTGGGGTGGCTGCACCCCCTAGGCGCGGCTAGTGGTGGTCCCACGCCTGGCAGGGTGTGGGCCCCCCAGGCCCCTTCTCCGCCTCGCCTTATGGCCCCGTGGATCTTCTGGTGAAATATAATTTTTGGCATATTTTCCGAGATTTTTCCTGATAGTTCATTTTCTGCACAAAAACTAGACACCAAGGTAATTCTGCTGAAAACAGCGTCAGTCAGTGTTAGTTGTATCCAAATCACACAAGTTTAGAGGAGAAACAATAGCAAAAGTGTTCGGAAAAGTAGATATGTTTTGGATGTATCATCGAATTAAGCTTAATCCAATTTACATAGGGAAAACAATTAGTCTAGGATTACAATCCAACAGGAAAATGTCACCATGTCTCATACATTTTAAAATGATAAAACCAAAACGAATCAATGTTCGTCATCTCACTACATAATTTGGAACAATAGTATAATCATCGTCACCATCATAGCTTTCAACACCGTCCTGTTCTAGATCCACATATTCCGAATGGGATGGATCTTCTTCTTCTTGCCATTCATCATACATGTCCTGAGTTTCATCAGGTAGAACCAGTTTATTTCTGTATTTTTCCACTACACTAACCTCAACAGTGAAATCTACTTGTCATCATGCGTAGAGCCGCCTCTAATAATAAAATTTTCATCGACGTCAGCCAATTTAGTTACCATACAAGCACTAGGATCATCTTGGTGGGCAACATCAATGGTGACTGGCTCGTCATACTCATTCACATCATATGTTCTCCTTTCCTGAAACTTTTGCACATATTGCCAGTTGTTATTATCTCTGTCATCCAAGAATATTACCTTGGAAGCTTGAGTTAACAAAATATAAGGTTCCTCCTTGTACCACTCAGCAGTAGTATTGATCAATATGAAATTCCCGTAATTTCTTGTTCGGCGGATGACCCCGGGTAGGGTCAAGCTAAGGTAAAAGGGCAAAGCCATCAAGGATCAGGACAGGGTCAGAGAATTTCCCAGCCGAGTTATATAGAGGTCGGCAGAATAAGGCTCGGCTAAACCCGAGTCAGGCAACCAGGACCTAACTTGGCCGACATACAAGATATGCTGGTGTATAGTTATTAATCTTTGTATATGCAGATTCGTACTTGGCCGAGTCATACAGGGTGAGGCTGAGTCATGGAGAAGCTTTCTCATGAAGGAGGGACGAACCCCGAAGTCAACACTGTGCATTGTCTTTCCTCGGGAATCTATACAATGCCAAGCGCTACAGATAAGAGCCAGAGGGACAGAGAAGTAGAAGAGGGTCACAGAGGTGACAGTCCCTGAGCCCGAGGCTCGCATTTCATGGGCTCTGGGTTATTGCCACCGATAGAAGGGAGACACGGAAAGGATCCTGTCGAGTTACTATTTTGGGACAAGCATATTCCATCGAATATGCTATCCACGTCAGCCCTAGCTATAACCTAGCCACCCTTTTATAAGGTGAGCCTGTACCTCCTAAGATAGGGATCGATTCATTTTTCTCTTAGCACTAGCAGTGAGCTTCTTCTTCCTCTCGCTCGTACAGCTCGAGGGGCAAGTGTAGCATCTGTGGTTGAGTAAAGATCTTGTTCTTGTATTCTTTGTGTAGAAATCACTACATCTTCCCTGCTTGGATCCCACTAGTGCACATTGTCCCCAACTTAAGCCTACGCATGGCATCTGCCGTGCCACCACCATGATAGTTGGCGCCCACCATGGTGCCAGCAGCGGTGCTAGCTGGATTCAAGATCCGGACGGGAGACTTCATCAACACTGGCGAGCGCATTATCTCTAGCTTAGTCCAGATATTCGACCTCTAGGACTACGTCAGCGACAACGCGTGTAGCTTTCGAGCACGGCCACCCCCGTGAAACGGCATCTCCGTCAACCTTGGCACCCACAAGATCTACGTCAGCAATGACACATTGCGCGTCTACCCGCGACGAGTTATCCTCGCGTGAGAGCCTCCCCTCAGCACTGCTAGCGATCCGTGTACCACTCAACTTGCAGACAGCATCGATGTGATGATGACCGCGCCCGCACCTACAGCAGGTGCATGAGCCAGGCCAAGCACGAACCCGGCAATAGCAAAGCCGGTATCAGCAAATCATGCAGCAGTGGATCCGGCAGCAGCAGAAGTGCCCGAGGTTCATGATGTCACCCCCAAGGCAGCCCGCATTAGGTGGCCACCTTTGGAGAGGCCAGAGAATATCTTGCAGGCAGCTATAGATAACTTAACTACCCCTGTAGCTCCCATTGTAAACCTGGCTAATGCACAGGCCGAGTTGGAGTAAACATGGTTGAAAATGTTAGAGGAGGCTAAGAAGGTATCAACACTGTAGGAGTCTTTTAACCAGACTTTGATTGAATATTCAAGGGAAAAAAATTAGACACTAGCCCATCTCAGCTAGATGGTGTTAGGACAAAGGGAAAGAACCTCCTTAGTCATATCCACAAAGAACATGAGTCTCTGCAAGGTGATTCGGCTAACCTGGGGCTGCCGAGGTATAGTATCCCGGCGAAAAACCTCAGGGCAGCAAATGCAGCAGCTTCTGAGTTAGATGGTTTGACCGGTGAAGCCTGGCAAAAGCAGCAGTAAGGAGTGATTGAGATGGTATGTATAAAAACCATCAAATTGAGGAAATACTCAGGAATAACCCGACAAAGCCTGGGTTTCACCTTTGGTTCATGCGGCTATAGCTGCCCTGGCACTATCAGCAACCGCTGCATCTTCACTTGGAGGGGGATCTAGAAAAGATAAAGCAGCAACTTCAGGAAGATGGGACAAAAAGATGGTCCCATATGATCCAGTAGTGGCTGGTAAAGCAAATGAAAACTAAGGCAAAGGTAGCCGAGGTAACAGTAGGGAATGAAACCTCGATCTCGGCCACAGAGGTCATGGAAATCATAGGCGTGAAAACCCCGATGAAAATAACTTGGCAGGAGGGAGGCAATTCCCTCCGCAAGATCACCAGCCGAGGAACCTCGGCAAAGAAGCGACGCAGGACCAATTCCGCATAACCCGACACAAAACCGATATAATGATCATTATTCGGAGGTGGAGAATGCCGGATTTGCTAGGCCTAATCACCATGGGGAGGAAGAAAGAGCGGCCTACGCAGGCCTACAACCGGATGATGTGAGGCTGAAACTGAATAGATTATACATGTCCGAGTTATTGGAGGAACAAGGTCCTCTGGGTCTGGCGTGTTTTGTACCCGAATCATGAGGGAACCGCCTGTTCCGAACTTTCAGTTGCCTAGGGACACAAAGACATAAAATGGTAGTAGCAAGCCACAAGATTGGTTAATTGATTATGCTACTGCAGTAAAAATTGCTGAGGGAAACCTAAGATGAGCAGTGAGATACGTACCCCAGATGTTCGAGGGGCCATTGAGAGTATGGTTGAATAGCTTACCAGCAGGCATTATCAACTGCTGGCTGGACTTTGAAGAAATGTTTATTGGTAACTTCACCAGCACATATAAGAGGCCGAATAGACCTCAACAGCTTGCAATGCAAGCAGAGAACATGTGAGACCGACAGAGAATTTTTGACTCGGTGGTGTACCCTCAGGAATTCCTGCGAAGGGGTGATAGAATCACCGGCAATAGCTTGGTTTGCACAAGGTTGCAGATATGGGAGTGTGTTATGGCAGAGGCTGAAAATAGACATGCTAACTACGTTGGCCGAGAAAATCAGAATAGCCGACTCATATGCTCTGGGTGATCCGACTTAGCTTGAGATTATATCAGTAGAACAACACGAGCAGCATGAGCACTATGCCCGTGATGGGGCCGGGTCCTCCAGGAGAAATGAATTCTGGGGAAGAAGAAGAGAAGACAGGACGGATTACACGTACAATTCGAATCAAGTAGCAGTAGTGACTCAAGCTCAGGCGAATGTAGGGAGCAACCAACATCAGAAGAATATCTCTCAGTAGTGGACACCGAGGATTGATGGCAAGAAGCAGTGGACTCCAGAGAAAAATAAGAAGTGGCAAGAAAGGCCAAAGTATACATATGAGTCGATGCTTGATCAGCCATGCAAATTTCACACACCAAACCTGGCAAAGCATGCTAACCACACGACTCGACATTGTGCATGGATGAAACATGCAATGGGAATGGAGGACCACCCCAAGCACCACAGCAGCCGCAACAGCCACAACTTGCGAGGGGAAATGCTCAGCAGTTGATGCTACCTCCACCACCTCCGAGGTATGATAACCACAAACGAAGGGATGCGGTTAAACATGTAGTGAATCAAGGTCAAGATAACAGAGAAAATCCAGACAACAATGAGCGCAACGAGTATAGAGAGAACCATCAGTCATACTACATGTTCACCATAGAGCAGCAGGATAAACAGAGCATCCAGCACCAGCATATGGAGGTGAATGCGGTTATGCCGGCAGTTCTGAGGTATATGGACTAGACGGACCAAGAAATAACTTAGAGTATCAGAGATCATCCCAAGATCATGCCAAACCCCGGGTCGTATGCTTTGGTGCTTGATCCAACATTTGTAGGGCCAAGCATCAATGTGAAGTTCTCGAAGGTGCTGATATATAACGGTAGCAGCATCAACATCATGTACAAGGACACAATGCACAAACTTGGCATTACTCAGAACATGCTTCAGTCAACTAGAACAACTTTCCATGGCATTGTGTCGGGATTGTCCTACGAGCCAATTGGAAAAGTCTGAGTAGATGTGTTATCTGGCACAAAGGAGAATTGCAGGGCTGAAAACTTAGAGTTTGAAGTAGTGGATCTGGAAAGTTGTTACCATGCATTACTCGGACGGCCCGCCTTGTCAAAGTTCATGACAAGTTGTCACATTAGTTACTTGAAGATGAAGATGCCAAAACAATAGGGAATAATTATTGTTGTAGGAGACTATAAGAGATTGATGGAATGTGCCTTGGCCGAATCAAATCTGGCCGAGTCTTTGGTCATTGCAAGGTAGAAGAGGATAATTCAAGAGGTCGCAACTCTAGCTCAGTCTGCACAGCTCAATATGCCGGCACTTACTAACCCACATGGAAGTGTATCCTTCCAGCCGACTAAGGACACAAAGAAGATCCAAATTGATGATCAGTTTCTAGAGCGCACCATCACAATTGGTGCCGGCCTAATTGACAAATAAGAAAGCGTGCTCACCAGCTTCCTCCATGAGTATTGTGATATCTTTGCATGGTCTACACAAGATCTGCAAGGTGTGCCGAGGGAGCTGGCTGAGCACTCTTTACATGTAAGGCCAGGAGCAAGGATGGTGAAGCAACCTCTCCGCCGCTTCACCGAAGACAGGAGAAAGACAATTGGGGATGAGATAGCTCGGCTCCTTGCAGTCGGGTTTATTATGGAAGTGCATCACCCAGATTGGCTATCTAATACATTGTTGGTTGAAAAGAAGAAGGATGATCCGAATGTAGCATCCGTATGGCGCATGTGATCGATTACACGAACCTAAATAAGGCGTGTCCTAAAGATCCTTTTCCTTTGCCGAGGATAGACCATGTTATTGATTCGACCATGGGTTGTGAACTCTTATCATTTGTAGACGTGTATTCTATTTTCCACCAGATACTATTAAACCCGGTTGATCAAATAAAGACTATGTTTATCACCCCGTATGGGGCTTATTGCTATCGTACCATGCCATTCGGCTTACGTAATGCTGGGGCAACATATAAAAGATGTATGCAAAAATGCCTACATGATCAAATTGGAAAAAAAATGTCTAAGTATATGTTGATGATGTGGTCATAAAATCAAAGACAGCCATACGCTCCTAGATGATATCCGGCAAACGTTCGCGAATCTCAGTAGATTCTGAATGAAGCTTAACCTAGAAAAATATACCTTTGGTGTGCCGGCTTCCTCGTATCTAGCCAAGGTATAGAAGCAAATCTGACTAAGATTCGGGATGTGGAAAGATTGGAGCTTCCGAAGTGCCTCAATGATGTAAAAACTATACCAGATGCTTGGCGTCCTTAATTTGGTTTGTAAGTCGTCTAGAAGAAAGGCATTGCCTTATATCAATTGATGAAAAAGTCAGATACATTTATCTGCACACCTCAGGCCAATAACGCTTTTCATGAGTTAAAAAGAATGTCAGCCTCTGCCCCAATCTTAGCCTCCCCACTATCCAAAGAGCCCATGTTGCTCAACATAGCAGCGACTAACCGAGTCGTAAGTGACATAATAGTGGTAGAGCGTGATGAGGAAGGTAACTAAGTGCATAGGACGATATATTACCTAAGCGAGGTACTATCTGCCTCGAAGAAAAATTATCCGCACTACCATAAAATGGCTTATGGTGTATATATGTTGGCTAAAAAGCTAAAACATTATTTTGAAGAACACCCTATCAAGGTGATTTGTGAGTCACCGATAGACGAGATACTGAGAAATAAGGATGCCAGCAGCCAAATAGAAAAATGGGCAATTGAATTATCCCCCTATGCACCTCAATTTGATAGGCGAGATATGATCAAATCTCATGCAGTGCCAACTTTTTTGTCGATTCCACCAAAATGCAATATGAACAGCCATAGACCGATCCTAATTATTGGACGATGCATTTTGATGGATGCAAATTGAGAAATGGATTAGCAGTTAGGATAGTGCTAACCTCACCCAAAGAAAGACCAACTGAAGTATGTGCTGCAAATACACTTTGTTGCATCAAACAATGTAGCCGAATATGAAGCACTTGTTCACGTCCTAAAAATGGAAAAGGAGATTGGCATTCGTCAGAATTTATGCTTCGGTGATTCGGACCTAGTAGTCCAACAAGTATCTGGTCACTGGGATGCACTAGATGCAAACATGGCTTTGTATAGGTTCTATGTGAAAAAGATTAGTGGTTATTTTGATGGATGTGAATTTCATTATATACCTCAGGCGGAAAATGATGCCACAGATACCTTGTCAAATTTTTTTTCAACCAGGCAATCTATTCCACCTGGTATTGCTTTAGAGCATTTGAGAAAACCATCAATCACACCCTCACCAGAATCTTAGTCAATCCATCTCTCGGCAGATCAACCATCCAAAGTAGTCCCAATGGAGATAGATAAGAGGAATAAACTGAGTAACCCGGGGACTGACTCAATCCTGGGGACTGACTTGCAAAACTCGAGGACTGGTCAGAATAATTCGGCAGAGGTTATGTTAGGAGAAGCAATGGAAATTGATGAAATAGTTACCCCGACACATGATGTACCATAGTAGGCACAAACAATATTTATATTCCTTAGAGATGAGATCTTGCCGAGTGACGAGGTCCTCGCTAGGAAAATTTTGAGAAGAGAAAAGTCCTACATCATGTTAAACAAAGAACTATAAAAGAGAAGCGTCACAAGTGTGCTGTAGAGTTGTGTGACACCGACCGAGGGGAAAGAAATCCTTTTAGATATAGATCAAGGAGAATGTGTGCATCATGCTTCATCCAGAGCCTTAGTGGCAAAAGCATTCCGACATGGGTTTTATTGGACAAGTGCACTAAAAGACGGACTAGAGTTGGTAAAAATGCAATGGGTGCTAGAGGTATGCCAACAAAATTCACATGCCTTTGTCCGAATTAAAAATAATACCCATCACTTGGCCATTTGCTGTATGGTGCCTGGATATGGTCAGACCATTTAAGCCGGCTCTTGGGGGCATGACTCATATCTTGGTCATGGTGTATAAATTCACAAAATGGATCGAGGTGAAGCCTATAAGAAAATGTGATGGGCCCACAGCTGTGAACTGCTCTAAGGAAATCATCTTAATATATGAATACCCACACGGTATCATTACAGATAACGACACGAATTTTGCCGAGGGAGCTATTGCTCGTTTCTGCCGAGATAAACACATAAGGCTCGAATGGACTTGTGTTGTCCGGGATAAAACCCCGACTCATAGAACCAATGCAAAGGTTAGCACGGTGTTGGATTGAGGAACTCCCTTCCGTGTTATGGAGCATGAGAAAAACTCCGAATAGATAAACATGTTATATGCCATTTTTTCTTGTATATGGGGCAGAAGCTCTGTTACCAGCCAACATAGTGCCTGATTCGCCTAGAGTCACTCAATACACGGACAACAAAGTGAATGAAATATCTCGGCAAGACAATGTTGATTTATTATAAGAGGCAAGCAAATTGGCATTGTCCAGATCAGCCATATATCAACAAGATCTCAGACTCTATCATAGCAAGAAAGTGAATCCCCGAGTCTTTCAAGAGCGAGATCTAGTTCTTCGTCTTGTGCAGCGCATAGCCGACATGCATAAATTGTCACCCCCATGGGAGGGTCCATTCATTGTGGGCAAGTCACTTCATAATGATGCATACTATCTCATAGATACTTAAGCACCTGAGAATAATAAGGCGGAAAAGTCAGGAGACGAGTCAAAAAGGCCATGGAATGTAGCTTTACTTTGTCCTTTTTACACTTATAGGAATTTTACTGTATCTCGGATTATTGTATGTCAGAAGTGAACTAATCAATGAAACTTTGGCACCTCGAGTTATAACTCGGGGACTGCCTTATCTTACTTGTTCTTGTCTTAGGCATTTTTTATATGTCGGCTGGCTTATATGTCCAATTCTTAAGCCAAGTTAGTAATGTGTTGGCACCAAAGGCTTTAGGGTAAGCAAGATAAAAGACGGAGAAAACCAAACACATGAAAAAACGACTAAGTAAAGGATTGTACGCGAGCCGACTCATGTGTTATTGTTTTCTAACCCCAATAGTTTCTGTATTTTATTATTCTATGCGTTCGTCTTAAGATATTTTTTATAGTTCCTAAGCATGGCTAATTCGGTCTACATATCTCGGACACGTAAGTTGAACAACGCAAATGGTAGATACGGGCCGAATAATTGACATGAAATTAAGAACAACATATGGAAGGATCTGAATTACATAAACCACATAAGTAGCAAAAGAACTAAAACTGTTTTCTCCACCATACACCCGGCACACCAGGGACTTATCAAATTTCGACGTCTTCAAATTCAGGAGATGGTTGCCACCGGGTCATCAGAATAGAGGAACAGTAACCTCAGGAGCAGGGGTCTCCGAAGTTGTTCCTCGGCTACTGCCAGAGAAACCTCGACTTCAATTGAAGCATGTAACATCCCAAAAATATTAATCAAGGTTATCAAGTTCTAATCACCCTAATTTAGGGTTAACAAAAACCTAGTGAATTAAAATCAATATGACTTCATGTGTGTATGTGGTGAATGCATGAATGCTTGTATGGACTTGTGTGATCGTTATGAATGTCAAGGTTTGGTTTAAAGATGAAAACAACATCATCTAAATCATTTCCGAGCAGAATCAAATCCATAGAAATTAAAAAACAAACAATATAAGAAAATGGTCATTTTTGCCAATCTTGTTCACTAGACCACTTTGAGTGTTTCTAGTCCAAGATTTCTAACAGAAACAAATCCAATTTTCATCACCCCTTGCTAGAAGATGAAAAAGTTAACCCAAGCCCACCTTGCAAACCCACAGAAACATTTAGCAACCCTATTCAAATGACAATTAAAAATTGAATCTAGTTCATATGGTAAGATCACAATTTCTCAAAACCCCACTAAACCAGTGCACCTTGAAAAATCCAATCAACCAGATACTCCCTAGTATGTGCCCAATACACTCACCAAGTTTCATCCAAAAATTAAAATATTAATTTCTTTAGGCCATTTTATCAAACACCTGGAGACACAAACCAAACTCTGCCTAACTACACTATTTTGAGCAGTGATAACCTCAAACCTTGTCTCCCCTTGATCATCCTTGTATCCCCTAGTGACAACCGTAGAATTAAACCAGCTAGAACCCTACCCAATGCTCCATGTCGTGCATACCCGAGCCACCCCTTGCCATCCGACCATGGCAAGTTAGCCAGAGCCATCGCTGTGCCTAGCCACCATGTCCAGGAGCCTTGCCATCGTCCACCACCACCCCCTGTCCAGCCCTCGAGCATTGCCAAGACGTGGACCACAGCGAACATGCCACGCCCAGTTCGTCCCTACCATGTCTAGAGTGCGACAGCTTGCCGTAGCCGACCGCCTCGCACAGACCGTGCCTCGCCTTCGCCGCCCTTGAATGCGATCACCACCGTCTCAGGAGACCACCAGACATGCCCGTTCGCTGCCGCACGACCAGGAGCGCCTATACATCGTCAAAAACATCATCAGTGCCGCACAGAGCATCGCACATTCCCTACCGAATTACACCGCCCCTTTCTACGCAATCAAGCCGTTGAGCATCGCCAGGGGACCACGCACCGTCCCCTTTCATTAGCCATTCCATTAGCTCGTCGTACTGCCGAACCTAACGAGCTATGCCCGTGCTGCACTGCCCCTCTCGCTCGCCTATAAAAGGAGGCCTCCCTTGCACCATTTCTTCACACCAGTTCACTCCCCACCTCTCACTGATCCTTCCCACTTCTTCCGGGAGCAAGGCGAGCTCAGCATCGCCAGAATTTGGTCGGAGCCTCCCTCTACTGGAGGAGAAGGACGCCATCGATTGTGGCCACCCCAGGAGAAGCCGCCAGTACCTGGAGAACCGTCATCGTCGACATCGTCATTCGCCCCCATCACCGACCCTCGCTTGAGCCCCGGTGAGCCACCCTAGACCCCCATTGTCCCTGCTAGGGTTAGTCCCAGTCGTGTCCTGTTCAGACGAGGACGATGGCCGTGAGCCGTTGATCCTTGATCAAATCCTACGGTGGTAATCGCCCCTTACCCCTTTGCCACTCCCTGTCTCACTGTTGTGTGGGGACACCACTTAACCAGCCCGCGCACGCTGTGCGCAGTGGGCCAACCCAGTTAGATTTCCTGCGCGACCAAGTTATTTCAAATTAGAATTTTTACTTTTAGTTTCAAACCTAGTTCTTCCCGTTAATTCAAAAATCAATTTAGATATTTTTAGTGAACTAAATAGCATGAAACCAATCTTTTTAGAAATATATGGAAAATATTAATCCAAGCCAGTTAGATTCAACTCATTTGGAATTATAGATCATCTATAGTAAAAATAACAAGGCAGAGACTTTTCTGCATTCAAACATTTTTCAAAATTCAACCATGAATGCTTTTGGGTTGATTCCAACTCTCAATCATCACATTTGATAAGACATTTCTGAATATATAAAAATATCTTGGTTTACTTGAATTAATAGTGAACAAGTAATAAAAGAATGCCCCATAGGCATTTCTAGTCACTTTAACTAATTAAAATAATAAGGTTAAACATTATTAAATTGTGACACCACTTTTAATCACATTCCCAATTATTATAATATGTGGTGATGACATGTGTCAACATGATCCCATATTTTGATTGGAGAATATTAAATCTTAACTAGTTTTTCAATGACTAGGAATTACTTTTCTAAAATAAAATAAATAAGACTAATGCTTTAATTCTTGTGATGATTGTAATGATGCTAGATCATCTAGTGTAAACCCTTGTGTGCCTAATATAAGTAGTTAAGTATTGTTTGGTGATTGTGTACTTCGTATTTATTTATAGACGCTAGTACCGTCCAAGGATACGAAGAGGAAGGAGACTACTACGAAGAGGAAGCCGAGGAGAACTTCAACCACCGCACTGCTCAAGGCAAGCTATTTGATGCAAGCTACTACCTTAGCAAGCTAAGCTAAAACCATGCAAGCTCATACTTGCAAGCCCCACAATACCAATGAACCTATGCAATGCATTAGGCATTCTTTGGTTATACCACTTGATTATACCAAATCCCAGTTTTACTTGCTAGTTTGATTATTTTATTTATTTGTCAAAGCTTTTTATTTATGTTTATTTAGTGACTTGTAAATTTTGGAAAGATATTATAGGTAGCATAAAGAGCATAAAACTTGGCCTAAGTTAGGTAGAACTAGATGTCATCCTGAGGCATGAGATTAGACTTAGATAAGTCACAGTTGATTATAACCACTCATTAGTGATTACCCCCAATTGTAGTTGCTAGTGCTAAGCATAAAACTTTATTACTTTAGATGGGAATACTCGGTGAAAATGGTTATGAAAACCTTAGAATGATGAGTCATTGTAATGAAATGTTTTGACATGTGTTCTTGAACACCAGATGATTTTGATGATGAAAATGTTGAGGCATGAGCCTTAGCCCTTATATAAAAGATGATGGTTGTGTTCGGATGCGATACCATTCCAATTTTACCGTACAACCACAATACCCGAATTTGGGTAGGGCTTGACTGGAAGTTTATATATCTTAGTATGGGTTCCCTTGCGGCCGAGGTTTGAGCTGAGGCTACCTCGTGATGATTGTCCACCTGTGCAGTTCCCAAGATGGCAGATGGTCATGGTTGGGAGGCCAAACTCATAGGAGAGGTGCCTATACTAGGGTGTGTAATTGAAAGGTTAGGATTCATTATCTCCATTCTGAGTATGGTGAAACAGGATTGTTCCTGACAGTTGTATCAAATGTTGTGGTGAAAGTGTACCACCTCTGCAGAGTGTCAAACTATATATTCAAATAGCCGCGTCTGAGGTTATGGACAGTTCGAGTGGCTATACTATTCCATCGTCAAATGTTTTCAAGATGACTTGTGAAATGAATCATGACTTTTACTTGACCACAACAGGGTTGTGAGTGTGAAAACTAAGTTCCCACTTAGTGTTATAAAACCTTAAACTAGTTTTCTTTATTTCTGAACTCAGCTAGAGATAAACATGGATTTTTGCAAAACAACATAGAGCTTAGGATTCCTACTTGAAACCTCTTTACCTATTAGTGATAGTTTCCGAGTACTTAAAGAGTACTCAGGGCTTTGTCCCTCACTATTCCTATGGCCAGACTATGAGGAGGACTACCAGGATAATGGACAACAGGAAGTCTACAACAACTAGGATCATCTCCCATCGTCAGCATTGCTTGTGGCCTTGAAGATGGAGCTTCGCCCATGCTACCGTTATTATATTATTTCGTTGCGTTGATTGTATTAAGAATGGATCATGGGATCCTTTATTTGTAAGACCTTTATTATGGTTTGTAATGGACGATGAATTATGGTACCAATCTTTTATGTCTCGCAAAAATGGTAATCATGGGATTGCAATGTATGGCATAACAGGCACCTGGGATTAAAAATCCGGGTGTTGTCAAGTTGCTATCAGATCCATCCTGACCATAGGAAACCCTAGCTAGAATAGACGCTTCAATCAAAAACTTAGTTTCAAAACAAAAGAAGTGAGTATTTATGAAAACCTATTCTCATTCTTATCACTTAGATTCTTTCATGAAAATTCATGTTCCTCAAAAATTCTTGCAAAATCTTAAATAAAATTTGACACACTTGATCACTCTACTAACTTACTCATCCTTCGTTCTTATAGATGGACGTGAGGTATAGCAAGTTCTATCAGTTGGGCAATGGAGGAGATCTAATCTTTGAGCGTGATTTGGACCAACTCTCGGAACTTCTAGATCGCCCACACCCCAAGTTCTTCGGAGCCCAGCTCAACAATCATCAAGGAGGAGAATTGCAATGGCTGATTGTTGCAAGTCTTAGAGGAAAGATTGAAGCCCCCACCTCAGAGGGAGTCCAGTTCACCTTAAGAGAGAACAACTGGCTAGATGGACTCGCCATGGCCATGCAGGAAGCTCTTGCCCGTGTGTGTGGGCAAAGCATCAATCAGATCAAGGGCACGCGCTTTTAGTATTACCAAAGGTGTGATGCTATGGGACAGCCATTGGAGGTACCACGTCACCCGGAGCTGAAGCATAAAGTGGACCATCTTAGCTTCATGATGTATGACAGGCAGAAGGAGTTCGATAATGCCCGCTCCTACGCCATCCATAACTATGCCATCGCAGTCAAGAAGGACCAGACCATCACCATGCTTGTGAAAGATCGCCAATCATGTCGCCGTCAGCTTGACAAGAAGGATCGCATTATTGCCATCATTCGTCCCAAGGTGACAGACTTGGAGGAGACCATCCACGAGCGGGACATGCAGCTTGAGGAGAGGGAGAATGCAGGGGAAGATATCTGTGGAGACGTCTAATCCTACCTCAGTGATGATGACGACTTCCTGGAGGATCAATCCATGTACTTACACACCAATGACGATGACTCCTCCTTCATTTATGATGATGAAGCCACCGATTTCGAGGAGTGTTAGCACTTGAGCACTAGCGTTAGTGAAGTTGTATTCGGTCCCACTGTATCGTAGTTTCACAAAATGATTCTTAAAACCATCTATGTTGTGGTGTGCGTTTGTACTGTGTGCTATGAATGAATGAAAAACAAGTTGTGAGTTAGCAAAACCTAATTCAAGCTTAAAATTTAAAAACTTTTCAAAAACAAACCCATGAACCATAGAAATTTCCCTCTTGTCTCATGATCTATCTCAATCTTCAGATGCCTCGCGCAGGAAAGAGTTCATTCTCGGACCCAATGTTGCAAATCTTGCAAATGTTGGATTTGGACCGCGAAGCTGAAAGACCTGAACGTCAAGCCAGCCTAGCCAACCTTCAACACATAGCTCAGATGGCCAACGACAATCAAGGCCATGGAAACTAGGACAACCATGGATCCAAGCTCAAGAACTTTCAGAATACCAATAGACCCATTTTTAGTAAGTCTGAAGAGGCATTAGATGCGGATGACTGGCTGCAGACTATGGAGAACAACTTAGAAGTCGCACGAGTGGAGGCCAAAGATAAAGTGCTGTTTGCCACCCACTATCTGGCAGGAGATGAAAGAGCTTGGTGGAACAACGTTCGCACCACAAATGGAGGATAGATGATGACTTGGGATGAATTCAAACTCAAGTTCAGCCGAACCCATGTGCCATCGGATTTAATCAAGAGGATGAGAGATGAATTCATAGAATTGAAGCAAGGGAGGTTGACAGTAGTTGAGTACCATGACAAATTTCTATCATTAGCTAGGTATGCACCAGATTAGATTGACACTGAAGCCAAGAAGGAGAGATTCTTGAATGTTCTGCATGATGAGATGCAGACGGTGTTAGTCAATATTCCATTTGTTGACATTTAACCCTTAGTGGATTCTACCATTCAGACGGAAGGCAAGATCAACCAAGCCAATGAGAACCGCAAACATCGAATGATGCATCAACCAGGAACCCACCATACCCCAAAGTATCGCTCCAACCCATCTATAGGATTTGCCCCAAGATACAATAGACACCCGATGACCCGTCCAACCTATCCCAACCGTGGAGGAGGAAACCCAAAGGCCCGGAGGAAACCACAACAAAAACCGTGGCAACTCCAACTATTTCAACCGTGCACCGCCCAAGTTCAACAACAACACCAATACTGCCCCAAGGACTAGAAGCAATGTTGTGCCTGTTGTAGGAAAGGACAAGTCTTAGGTGACTTGTTATGAATGCGGAATCAAGGGTCACTACTCCAACGAGTGCCCCAAGAAGCTTGCATCAGCCCCAAATGTGAATGCCCCATCTCAGCAGCAGCGCTGTGTTCAGCCTGGAAGAAGATTTCCCCAGGGAACTCGCTCAACCACAACGGCCGTCTGTTTCACATGAATGATAAAGAAGCCCACCGCCAGATGTCGTGCTGGGTATGTTTTGTGTTAACTCAGTACTTGCAAGTGTGTTGTTTGATTCTGGAGCATCACACTCGTTTGTTATAGAAGAATTTGCATGCACTAGTAAGATTCAACCAAAAAAATTGAAGCATGTTATGATAGTTCAAATACTTGGTTCAACCACCAAAGCTCGACAAATTTGCAAGGCCGTACCTATCAGAACCCATGAAATAGATTTTTATGCTAATCTAATAGTACTTGGAACTAAAGGTGTGGAAGTAGTACTAGGAATGGATTGGTTGTCGAAACATAAAGGATTAATCGGCTGTGCCAAGAAAGCCATAACTATGACTAGTACCACTGGAGTATCCGTAGAGCATGTATCGGAAACCTTGCCCCATCAATTCAAGTGCAACAAGAGTCTAGCCCAACCAACCATTGACCAAGTCATAATAGTCTGTGAATACCCGTCGGAATTAGTGGAGCTGAAGAAGTAACTGGATGCTATGCTGGAGATAGGCCTGATTCAACCAAGTGTGTTGCGATGGAGATCACTTGTTTTGTTTGTGGATAAGAAATATGGAGGTAATCGTTTGTGTACGGATTATCGGAAGCTGAATGATGTCACCATTAATAATAAGTACCCACTGCCGAATATAGAAGACTTGTTTTACCAGTTGATTGGTGCCAAAGTGTTTTCTAATATTGATCTTAGAACTAGCTATCATCAACTCAAGATTCACGCAGAGGATATTCCAAAGACTGCCTTTACCACCAGATATGGATTGTGTGAGTACACTTTCATGTCTTTTCGATTAACCAATGCCCCTGCTTATTTCATGAACCTCATGAATAATATTTTTATGGACTTCCTATAAAAGTTTATCGTTGTTTTCATCGATGACATTCTGATCTATTCCAAATAAGAAGAAGAACATGACCTACACCTGAGGTCCATCCTTGGAACCCTTAGGGAGCATCAGTTGTATGCCAAGTTTAGCAAATGTGAATTCTGGTTACAGTAAGTAGGATTCCTCAGACATATCGTGACGGTAGAAGGAATTGCTATTCACCCTGCCAAGGTTAAGGATTTTGAAGAATGACAAGCCCCAACCACTCAAATTCAAGTTCGCGCATTTCTCGGATTAGCGGGATATTACCGCAAGTTCATAGCAGGATTTTCGAGCATCGCAGGACCCATGACCCAGTTGTTGAAGAAAGATAAGAAGTTTGAATGGACAGACAAATGTGAAGCAATTATTCAAGAGATTAAGAAGAGATTGATCTCAGCCTCAATCTTAATTATGTCGGATATCACGAAGCCTTTTTGACGTGTTTTGTGACGCATCCAAGATCGGTCTCGTATGTGTGCTAATGCAAGAGAGCAAAGTCATATCTTATCTATCCCGACAACTGAAGCAACATGAACAGAATTATCCTACCCATGACCTTGAACTAGCAGCCATTGATTTAGCCTTGAAGACATGGCGGCATTACGTCATGGGGAACCGTTGTGAAATTTATTCCAATCACAAGAGCCTAAAGTATATTTTCACTCAGAAGGAGCTGAATATGAGGGAAAGGAGATGGATAGAGCTAATCAAGGACTATGATCTGGACATGCACTATCACCGCGGTAAAGCCAATGTGGTAGCAGATGCCCTTAGCAGATTGTCGTGTCGCTTGAACTCCATGGTTCTAAAGGAGTAACCAAGTTTGCACACAGATTGGAAGATTTCAAAATGGAGCTAGTAAGTGAAAGATTTTTCGCTAGCATCAAACTTCAACCCACTTTGATTAGTCAGATCAAGGAGGCGCAGAAAGGAAATGCTAGTATCGACGGAATAAAATGTCATATCGGTTCAGGGAAGGTACCCGGATTCACCGAAGATGAAGAAGGAGTTTTGTGGTACAAAGGACGTATTTGTGTGCCAGCAGATTCAGAGTTGAAGCAACCTATTTTGAAATAATCCCATGATACTCTTTATTCTATCCACCCGGAGGAACTAAGATATATCAGGATTTGAAGGAGCAATTTTGGTGGCATAAGATGAAGAGAGAAATCGAAAGATAAATAGCCAAGTGTGATATCTGTCAGAGAGTCAAGGCGGGACATCAAAGACCCGCAGGAATGTTGCAACCATTGCAGATTCTGGAACGGAAATGGGATTTTGTAGGAATGGATTTTATCACCGGTTTGCCTACATATAGTAGGGTAAATGACTCTATTTGGGTCATAGTAGATAGACTGTCCAAAGTAGCCCATTTCTTACCAGTCAAGGCCACTTATCAAAGTTCAAAGCTAGTAGAGTTGTACATAGCTAGAATAGTCAGTTTGCACGGAGTCCCCAAGAACATTGTGTCGGATCGAGGAACTCAGTTTACATTGAGGTTTTGGAAGAAAGTCCAAGAAGGATTAGGAACCTGACTGGATTTCAGCAATACTTATCACCCTCAGACCGATGGACAAATGGAGCGAGTAAACCAAATACTCGAAGATATGTTGAGAGATTGTTTGTTAGAATATGGATCTAAATGGGAAGACTGTATGCCTTTCACAGAATTTTCATACAACAACAGTTATCAAGCTAGTTTGCAAATGGCCCCATTCGAATTCATGTATGGAAGGAAGTGTCGAACCCCTTTGAATTGGTCGGAAGTAGGAGAGAGTCAGATTTTTGGACCCGACATCCTACGAGAAGCCGAAGAGAAAGTTCATAAGATCCGCGAGCACATCAAGACCGCCCAATCTAGACAGAAGAGTTATGCCGATAAGAGACGTCGAGACCTAGCCTTCAATATTGGAGATCTTGTGTATCTCAAAGTATCACCTTTGAAAAGAATGTAACATTTTCAGCTCAAAGGAAAGTTAGCCCCAGACGTCGAGGAGAAGTATCGTAACAACTGGAACTGCCAGAGGAGATGTCAGCTATGCACAATGTATTTCATATCTCGTTACTTCCCAAATGCCTAGAAGTCACGGAGAAGACCAAAGTTTTCAAGAATATTGATCACAGAACCATAGATATCAACAATGACTTGACATATCCCGAAGTACCCATCCATATTTTGGAGGAAGCTTTCAGAACCACCAGGACCCGGAGTATCAAGTTTCTCAAGATCCAGTGGAGTAACCACACTGATGAAGAAGCTACCTGGGAGAAAGAAGACTACATTAGGACGGAGTTTCCAGATCTCTTTCAATCCTAGTTCTCTATTTTTCTCAGATCTTGGGACGAGATTTTGTTTAAGGAGGGAAGGTTTATAACATCCCAAAAATATTAATCAAGGTTATCAAGTTATAATCACAAAAATTTAGGGTTAACAAAAACTTTGTGAATTAAAATCAATATGAATGCATGTGTGTATGTGGTGAATGCATGAATTCTTGTATGGACTTGTGTGATTGTTACAAATGGCAAGGTATTGTTTAAAGATGAAAACCACATCATTTAAATCATTTCCAAGCAGAATCAAATCCATAGAAAATAAAAAACAAACAATATAAGCAAATGGTAATTTTTGCTAATATTGTTCACTAGACCAATTTGAGTGTTCCTAGTCCAAGATTTCTAACAGAAACAAATCCAATTCTTTTCACCCCTTGCTAGACCAAGTAAAAGTGAACCCAAGCCCACCTTGCAAACCCACAGAAACATTTGGCAACCCTATTCAAATGACAATTAAAAATTGAATCTAGTTCATATGGTAAGATCTGCATTTCTCAAAACCCCACCATTTCTCAACCAGATACTCCCTAGTATGTGCCCAGTACACTCACCAAGTTTCATCAAAAAATTCAAATATGAATTTCTTTCGGCCATTTCATCAAACACCTGGAGACACAGACCAAACTCCGCCTAACTACACTGTTTTGAGCAGTGATCACCTCAAACCTTGTCTCCCCTTGATCATCCTTGTCTCCCCCAGTGACAACCGTGGCATTAAACCAGCTAGAACCCTACCCAATGCTCCATTTCGTGCATGCCCGAGCCACCTCTTGCCAGCCAACCATGGAAAGCTAGCCAGAGCCCTCGCCGCGCCTAGCCACCATGCCTAGGAGGCAGGCCACCATCCACCGCCACCGCCTGTCCAGCCCTCGAGCCTTGCCAAGATGTGGACCACAGCGAAAACACCATGCCTAGTTCGTCCCTGCCATGTCCAGAGCGCACCATCTCGCTATAGCCGACTGCCTCGCACAAACTGCGCCTCGCCTTCGCCACCCATGCCTGCGATCACCACCGTCCCAAGAGACCACCAGACATGCCCGTTCGCCGCCGCGCGACCAGGAGCTCCTGTGTGTCATCAAAAACATTGTCGGTGCTGCACAAAGGATAGCATGTTCCCGACCAAATCACACCGCCCCTTGCCACGCAATCAAGCTGTTGAGCATCGCCAAGGGACCCCGCACCATCCCTTAGCCTCAGCCATGCTAGTAGCTCCATGTACCGCCGACCCCGACGACCTCTGCCCGTGCCGCACTGCCCTCTCGCTCGCCTATAAAAGGAGTCCTCCCCCGCACCATTTCTTCACACCAGTTCACTCCCCACCTCTCACTGATCCTTCCCACTTCCTCCCGGAGCAAGGCGAGCTTAGCATCGCCGGAATTTGGCCGGAGCATGCCACTGCTGGAGGAGAAGGGCGCTGTCGATTGCGGCCACCCCAGGAGAAGACGCCAATACCAGGAGAACCGCCGTCATCGACCTCGTCATTCGCCCCCGTCGCCGACCCTCGCCTGAGCCCCGGTGAGCCACCCGAGACCCTCACTGGCCATGCTAGGGTTAGTCCCCGTCGTGTCCGGTTTAGATGAGGATGATGGCCGTGAGCCATTGATCCTTGATCTAATCCTACGGTCGTAATCGCCCCTTACCCCTTCGTCACTCCCTATCTCACTAACGTGTGTGGACACCACTTAACCAGCCCGCGCATGCTGTGCACAGTGGGCCGGCCCATTTAGATTTCCCACGTGACCCAGTTAGTTCAAATTAGAGTTTTTTATTTCATTTCAAACCTAGTTCTATGTGTTGTTTCAAAAATCAATTCAGAGAGTTTTACTAAACCAAATAGCATCAAACCAATTTTGTTAGAAAGATATGGAAATTCTTAATCCAAGCCCATTGGATTCAACTCATTTGGAATTATAGATCACCTATAGTAAAAATAGCAAGGCAGATACTTTTCTGCATTCAAACATTTTTCAAAATTCAACCATAAAGGCTTTTAGGTTGATTCTAAATCTCAAAAATCACATTTGATAATATATAAAAATATCTAGATTTACTTGCAGTAATAGTGGATAAGTAATAAAAGAATGCCCCATAGACATTTCTAGTCACTTGAATTAATTAAAATAATAAGGTTAAACATTATTAAATTGTGACACCACTTTAAATCACATTCCCAAGTATTAGAATATGTGGTGATGACATGTGTCGACATGATACCATATTTTGATTGGAGAATATTAAATCTTAACTAGTTTTTCAATGAGTAGAAATTACTTTTCTAAAATAAAATAAATAAGACTAATGCTTTAATTCTTGTGATGATTGTGATGATGCTAGATCATCTAGTGTAAACCCTTGTGTGCCTAATAGAAGTAGTTAAGTATGTTTGGTTACTGTGTACTTTGCATTTATTTATAGACGCTAGTACCGTCCAAGGATACAAAGAGGAAGGAGAATACTACGAAGAGGAAGCCGAGGAGAACTTCAACCACTACACTGCTCAATGCAAGCTATTTGATGCAAGCTACTACCTTAGCAAGCTTAGCTAAAACCATGCAAGATCATACTTGCAAGCCCCACAATACCAATGAACATATGCAATGCATTAGGCATGCTTTGGTTATACCACTTGATTATACTGAATCCCAGTTTTACTTGCTAGATTGATTATTTTATTTATTTATCAAAGCTTTTTATTTATGTTTACTTAGTGACATGTAAATTTTGGAAAGATATTATAGGTAGCATAAAGAGCATAAAACTTGGCCTAAGTTAGGTAGAAATAGATGTCATCCTAAGGCATGAGGCTAGATTTAGATAAGTCACACTTGATTATCACCCCTCATTAGTGATTACCCCCAATTGTAGTTGCTAGTGCTAAGCATAAAACTTGATCAATTTAGATGGGAATACTCGGTGAAAATGGTTATGAAAACCTTAGAATGATGAGTAATTGTAATGAAATGTTTTGACATGTGTTCTTGAACACCAGATGATTTTGATGATGAAAATGTTGAGGCATGAGCCCTAACCTTTTATAAAAGCTGATGGTTTTGTTCGGATGCGATACCATTCCAATTTTACCGTACAACCACAATACCCGAATTTGGGTAGGGCTTGACTGAAAGTTTATATATCTTAGTATGGGTTCCCCCGCGGCCAAGGTTTGAGCTGATGCTACCTCGTGATGATTGTCCACATGTGCAGTTCCCAAGATGATAGATGGTCATGGTTGGGAGGCCAAACTCATAGGGAGGTGCCTATACTAGGGTGTGTAATTGAAAGGTTAGGATTGATTATCTGCATACGAAGTATGGTGAATCAGGATTGTTCCTGATGGATGTATCGAATGTTGTGGTGAAAGTGTACCACCTCTGTAGAGTGTCAAACTATTCAAATAGCCGCGCCAGCGGTTATGGACAGTTGGAGTGGCCATACTGTTCCGTCGTCAGAGGTTTTCAAAATGACTTGTGAAATGAATCATGACTTTGACTTGACCAAACAACAGGGTTGTGAGTATGAAAACTAAGTTCCCATTTAGGTGTTATAAAACCTTAAACTAGTTTTCTTTACTGCTGAACTCAGCTAGAGATAAACCTGGCTTTTTGCAAAACAACCTAGAGCTTAGGATTCCTACTTGAAACCTCTTTACCTGTTAGTGATAGTTTTCGAGTACTTAAAGAGTACTCATGGCTTTGTCCCTGGATATTCCTATGTGCAGACTATGAGGAGTACTAGGATAATGGACAACAGGAAGTCTAAGACAACTAGGATCATCTCCCATCGTCAGCATTGCTTGTGACGCTGAAGATGGAGCTTCGCCCATGCTACCGTTATTATATTATGCCGTTGTGTTGATTGTATTAAGACTGGATCATGAGATCCTTTATTTGTAAGACCTTTATTATGGTTTGTAATTGATGATAAACTATGGTACCAATCTATTATGTCTCGCAAAAATGGTAATCCTGGGATTGCGATATATGTCATAATAGGCATCTGGGATTAAAAATCCGGGTGTTGACAAAGCAACAACTTTGGGAGCAGGAATCTTCAAGGTCACCTGATCTTCCGCTGAAGATAAATCAGTGTCAACAGGAGCCGGATCAATATCTTGAGCTTCGTCTCCTTTGTGAGATACCTCAGCTTGAGCTTGATAAGTCTCAGTACCCTTGGAGGAAGTCCGGGCCTCAGCCTCATGGTCCGACTCATCTCCTTGTTCATTCGAACTTCCAAACTCTTCTTCGGCATCCTCTTCATCCCCTAAGTCTTCACCAGTTGAGAGCCTTGAATCCAATAAGGTACAAGTCTTTATGTTTACAGTGCTGGTCCCTGGATTGATCAGCTAGCACCCACAGTTTAAGATGTAATATCAAGAAACAATGGTCATATTACAACTCATAACCATTAATAAAATAATTCATTACAACTCACATAGCTCATATGGCTATCTTATTACAAAGCAGCAGATACATCTATAAAGCATGGAGTCCTTCATCTTCATGTGCCACAGGCAAACATGTTGGTTGTAGACATGTAATCCCTACTCAACAAACTTCACTACATCAAACATAACTGCAACATGATAATTTACAGCCACAAGGGTCAGTACATTTGAATTGTATTGGCAAGTGATATCATATTGATATGGAGAATCTAACATCTACATGAATATATGGCTAAGTGGAGTTTTTGCTGGCCTTTGCATAAAATAAGTTTTCCCTATCCTTTGTAAAATAGTTCTTCTCTTTTTCGAAACATTTTATCACACAAGGCACACTGGAGTCACACCAGGTGCTTCTCTTGTTCACCCAACAAGTTTTAACTTAGAGAAATTGGGATGACAAAATTCTTGATCCTTTCAATGCCTTTGGTGCTCAAAATTTCCATAACCGGGGACACGGCTAAGTACTTAGGTTTTACCCTCTCGAGAGGTGGTGCACTTTCCCCACAAGACTCCAGATGCATCGAGACGAGACTTTTCAGAAGCAATCCCTCAGACCACCGTGGACGCGTTCCATCCTATCATCACTACCACCAACTGTCCACCTGGCTGAGTTCTTGCAACCTAGTTGGTCAAGGCAGAGCCCATATGCCATGTGGCTGCACTAGAAGCTTCTCAACACCAAACATCTCAAATATCTTTGTTCTTGGGTGTCCATCCACAAGTGTGATACACAAGGTAAACCATAGACATGGGCCTGGCGTAACCCACTCAACACAAACCAATCTTCCCATTCCACCCAGGTGATTCATTAACAAGTTGTTTTCTTAGTCAAAAGCACATAGGCATAACTTTTCCATAATATCATAACATGAAATCCCACCCTTGAATTCTAGTAGGTAGTAGCTAGGCATAATATCTTAACTTATGAATATTTCTACCAATATATATTCTATAGGATCTACTATAGCATAGCATTATACCAAATAATCCTATCATGCATACTACAAAAATATCACTAATGCAATATTAAAAAGATAGGACTTTTGATGACCAAAGTATCACTTGCATTTTAGTAGAAAATCTAGGCACTCTCCTTGATCTTGCAATTGTCGCACTCCTCAAAGTTTACTACATCACAATCAAGCAAAGCACACATTCAAAACTAGCACACAAACAAATAACAAAACAAAACAAGAAAAACAAAGAAATGCATGCAAGCATGCAAAGGGTTATTTTATTGAAAAAGTTGTTTCTAACAAGGCTCTAAACATTACAAAACACCTCCTGGTCTTTTATAAAAGTGGAAATTTCATTTGAAACCAAGTTAGTGAAAATAAGTCATTTAAATCATTTTTATTTGGTTAGAAAAGCTTTTATTCAAAGGAATAATTTCTAGTGCTAAGAAAATATATTTTTAAATTTAAATGTTAGTGTTTATGGTCAGAGGGTTTAAAAAAAACCATTTACAAAAGGTTTCACTCAAAGATAATTTTTAGAACAATTTTTATACTCAAAATAGCCCTAAACCAGTCTCTGCAAAAAACTATAATTTTCCAGAAGCAAATGACCAAAGTAAGGCCATATATGCCAAGATCTTATTTTTATAAATCCATTTATATAAAATTTGTAATATTTGGATAAACAAATAAAAAGTTATTGATTTTACAAATTCAAACATCTAATAGAACAAATTCTGGATTTAAACAGAAAAACCCTAGCCACGTGGCTCTATCTGACTGGCTAGTACCGTTTCGCGCGGATCAACATCGTGAGTCGTTGGATCTAAGTGGAATTAGTAGATCTAATTCTAGACCATAGATCAACATCGTGAGCCTTCTAGAATTAGTACATCTAATTCTTGACCTTAGATCAAGATCGAGTGATCCTAAACGCTCTGCCATCAACTGGCTATGCTACAAACAAGTTGCGATGGCGGCGCGTAGGGCGATCGCCGTCCGGCGGTGCCAGAGGGCAAGGGAGAGGGTATAGAGCGTTACCAGGGTCATAGGAACGTGGTGGTTCTCAATGTGGTCGTGGGCGAGGTGTTGGAGATATGCCCTAGAGGCAATAATAAATGTAGTTATTATTATATCTTTGTGTTTATGATAAATGTGTACATTCATGCTATAACAGTATTAACCAGGAAACATTAATACTTGTGTGATTTGTAAACTAAATAAGAGTCCCTAGTGAAGCCTCTTCATAATACTAGCTTGTTGGTTAATAGATGATTGTGGTTTCCCTATCATGAACATTGAGATGTTATTAACAACAAGATCATATCATTAGGAGAATGGTATGATGGACATACTCCTATAGATAAGCGTAGATTAAAGATCAAGTCATTTTAATAGTTCAATTCCTATAATCTTTCTGATACATGGTAACCTAAATCCTTCGACCATGAGATCATGCTTATCACCATCACCGGAAGGATGCTTTGATGACATCAAACACCACACCGTAACTGGGTGGCTATAAAGGTGGCATTGAGTGTTCGGAAAGTATGGGTTGAGACACATGGATCAAGATTGGGATTTGTCCATCCATATAACGGATAGATATACTCTGGGCCCTCTTGGTGGAATGTCATCCAATTAGCTTGCAAGCATGTGACGGGCTCACAAGGGATCACATACCACGGGAACAAGAAAAGAGTACTTATCAGTAACGAGGTTGAACAAGGTATGCAGAGATACCGACGATCAAAACCTCGGATAAGTAAACTATCGTGAGACAAATGGAAATTGGTATCATATGAAAGTGGTTCATTTGATTGCAAAGTAATCGTAGAAATATGTGGGAGCCATATGAATTTCCAGATTCCTCTATTGGTTATTGATCGGAGAAGTGTCTCAATCATGTCCGCATAATTCACGAACCGTAGGGAGACACACTTAAGGATTCGATGTTGTTGAGTAGTTATGGAATGATGAGTAAGAGACCGAATGTTGTTCGAAGTCTCGGATGGGATCCGAGATATCACGAGGAGATCCGGAATGGTTCGGAGAATAAGATTCATATAAGGAAAGTCATGTTTCGGAGTTGGGGAATGATTGCGGTGTTTTCACCAGGAATGTTCTAGAAGGGTCCGGAAGGTCCGACACTCCGAGGGGAAGGGTACCAGAATGTGTCATGAAATGTGGAATGGTTGTATCATGTACTAGGTCACTTGGTTGGGCATAATAAAGGGAGAAATCAAATCCTAGTTTGAAAGTCAAACGCCAATTTGAAAAAGTCAAACGGCAAGTTTGCTTGGTGGAGGGAGAGTAGGAAACCTACATGGGGAGGAGTTCCTCTCCCTCCACCCGCCGGCCAAGGAGGCTGACTTGGGGGAGGACTCCCTCCTCCCAAGCCGCGCCCTCCCACCCATATAAGGAGGGGCAGGGCTGCCCCTCTCCCTCACACCCAACACACCCAAAACCCTAGCCCTAGCCGCTTGCCTCCTCCAAGTCGTCGCCGCCTCCTAGGGTTTCTCCAAGTCACCGACTTGGGGCTTCCCCAAGCCCTAGCCGCCAGCCAATATTTCCCATTTGGTGCCTCTAAACCCTAGATCACCAAGGCCTCTCTCATAGTCCACCATACTCACTCCGTCTTAAGGCGAAGCCTTGTGAGATCTCCCCTCTACTTTCGGTACCACGCCGTCGTGCTCCCGGAATCGCGAGGAGAGTGCTACAACCTCCGCTGCTTGCTGGAACAAGGGAGAGGAAGGTCTTCATCGAGTACCGAACGTGTGACCGAGTGCGAAAGCGCTGCCGGAACACAGCGCCGGAAGGATTGTCTGCACGATCTTGTGATCGGCAAGAGTACGACTACATCACCCATGAGAATTTGCTCTCGTTAACCACATTGGAATCTTTGAGGGTGAGTTCCTCTATCGACTCGTTGCTACAATCTAGTAGATAGATCTTGGCTTGTTTGTTTGCATGCGGTAGAATTTTTTTGTTTTCCATGCTACGAACCCCTACAGTGGTATCAGAGCCGTGTCTATATGTAGATCTGTTGCACGAGTAGAACACAATGGTCATTGTGGGCGGTGGTGCTTTTATTATCAATTGCTTCTTGTGTACTTTGCATCTTGCGGTATGATGGGATGAAGAGGCCCGGGCTAACCTTACATGACATCATTCATGAGACTTGCTCCACGCTCAACATGCAACTTGTATTGCATAAGTGGCTTTGCGGGTGCCTGTCTCTCCCATCATAGTATAGATCCAATTTACAATGGGCACTTGATAGTTCAAGCATCAACGTTGTGGTTCTTGTTCGTAAGTTAGAACGACACTTATTGAAATCCCCAAACCACGTAAAATATGCAAAAAAAATTAGAGGCGTCTAACTTTGTTTTGCAGGGGTGTGCTGTGATGTGATATGGCCATGATTGTGATTATATTTGATGTATGCAATGTTCCTTATTGTAAGTTGGCAACCGGCAGGAGCCATATGGTTGTCTTTAAATTCTATTAAGACCCGCGTGTCTATTCAAAGTAGTTGTAATAGTTGAAGCTGGTGGACGACAACCATGAAACGGCGCCATTGACCTTGACGCTATGCCGGTGATGATGGAGAGCATGTTCGTGCTTGAAGATGGAGATCAGAAGAACGAGAAGAAAGGCCATATCATATCACATATTATGAATTGCATGTGATGTTAATCCTTTATGCATCTTGTATTTCTTAGTTAACGATGGTAGTATTATAAGATGATCCCTCAAGCACACAAATTTCATGTTTTAAAGTGTTTAACCTTAGTAAGCACCGTTGCTAAAGCTCGTTGTTTCGAAGCACCACATGATGATCGGGTGTGTTAGATTCTGCGAGTGTATACAACGTGAGCAAGCCAGATTTGCTCATACAGAAGCTAAGGTTTGATCTTGACGAGCCTAGCATGTACATACATGGTCTCGGAACACGGATCACCGAAAGTTAAAGCATGAGTCATATAGTAGATATGATGAACATGTTGATTGTTCTCCATTGAAGCTACATCAACTCTCGTGATGATCAGTTTTGATGTGGTGGATTTGGTTCGTGTGATCACTAAAACAATGTGAGGGATATTGTTTTGAGTGGGAGTTCACCTAGATTAATATAACTATTAATTAGAACTCAATTTGTCATAAACTTAGTCTAAACTATTGTAAATATGTTGTAGATCAATGGCGGCCCCTACCATCAATTTTAATGCGTTCCTAGAGAAAGAAAAGTTGAAAAACAATGGAAGCAACTTCGCGGATTGGTTCCGCAATTTGAGGATTGTCCTCAATGCTGATAATTTGACCTATGTGCTGGATGCACCGCTGGGTGACCCGCCTGCAGCTACTGCTACCGATGAAGTAAAGAATGTTTACCTCACTCGGAAGAACTAGTACTCCACAGTTCAGTGTGCTATCTTGTATGGTTTGGAATCGGAGCTTCAGAAAAGGTTTGAGAACCATGACCCACATGATATTGTCCATGAACTAAAAATGATATTTGAGGCTCACGCGGCAGTTGAGAGTTATGAGGCTTCTGAAAAGTTCTTTAACTGCAAGATGGAAGAGGGCAGTTTCGTCAGTGAACATGTGCTTAAGATGTCTGGGCACGCAAACAAACTCCATAGTTTGGGTATAGTGATTCCTAATTCTTTGGGGATTCACCGTGTCCTCCAATCACTACCACCAAGTTATAAGAACTTTGTGATGAACTACAATATGCAAAACATGGACAATACGTTGCCAGAACTCTTCTCCATGTTGAAATCTGCAGAAGTGGAGATCAAGAAAGAGAACCAAGTGTTGTTGCTCAATAAGACCACCAAATTCAAGAAAGGCAAGTCTAAGCAAAAGGGAAACTTCAAGAAGGGCGGTAAGAAAGTTGCCGCACTGGCGAAGAAGACCAAGACTGGACCTAAGCCTGATACTGAGTGCTTTTACTGCAAGGGAGAAGGTCATTGGAAGCGGAATTGCCCAAAGTACTTGGCGGATTTGAAGAACAGCAACTTCAAGAAGAAAGGTATATCCGATATACATGTTATTGATGTGTATCTCACTAGTACTCGTAGTAGTGCCTGGGTATTTGATACTGGTTCGGTTGCTCATATTTTTAACTCGAAACAGGTGCTACAGAATAAATAGAAGCTAGCGAAGAACGAGGTGACGATGCGCGTTGGAAATGGATCAAAGGTTGATGTGATCGCGGTCGGCACGCTACCTCTTCATCTACCATCGGGATTAGTTTTATACTTAAATAATTGTTATTCGGTGCCTGCGTTGAGCATGAACATTATATCGGGATCATGTTTATTGCGAGATGGTTACTTGTTTAAGTCCGAGAATAATGGTTGTTCGATTTATATGAGTAATATGTTTTATGCACATGCACCTTTGATAGATGGTCTATTCTTATTGAATCTCGATTGTAGTAATACACACATAAATAACACTGAGGCTAAACGTTTGAAATTGAGCGATAACTCGACCTATATGTGGCACTGTCGTCTTGGTCATATTGGAGTGAAGCGTATGAAGAAACTCCATTCCGATGGACTTCTTGAATCACTTGATTTCGAATCACTTGAAAGATGCGAAGCATGTCTGATAGGTAAAATGACTAAGACTCCATTTTCTGGTATGATGGAGCGAGCTACGGACTTATTGGAAATCATACATACCGATGTGTGTGGACCAATGAGTGTAGCATCACGCGGTGGTTATCGTTATGTTCTTACCTTCATGAATGATTTGAGTAGATATGGGTATATCTATTTCATGAAACATAAGTCCGAAACTTTCGAGAAGTTTAAGGAATTTCAAAGTGAGGTAGAGAATCAACGTAACAAGAAGATTAAATTTCTACGATCTGATCGTGGAGTTGAATATCTAAGTTACTATTTTGGCGAGCATTTAAAGAAATGCGGAATACTTTCACAATTGACACCGCCGGGAACATCACAGCGTAATGGTGTGTCCGAACGTCGTAATCGAACTCTCTTAGATATGGTTCATTCTATGATGACACTTAGAGATTTACCGCTATCATTTTGGGGTTATGCATTAGAAACAACCGCATTCAGTTTAAATAGGGCACCATCTAAAATCGTTGAAACGACACCGTATGAATTATGGTTTGGGAAGAAACCTAAATTGTCGTTCCTTATAGTTTGGGGTTGCGAAGCCTATGCAAAGAAGTTACAGCCGGACAAGCTTGAACCCAAGGCGGAAAAATGTGTCTTCATAGGATAACCGAAGGAAACTATTGGGTATACCTTCTATCATAGATCCGAGGGCAAAATCTTTGTTGCCAAGAATGGATCCTTTCTAGAGAAGGAATTTCTCTCGAAAGAAGTGACTGGAAGGAAAGTACAACTTGACGAGGTTGTTGAACCTTCTCTCGAACTTGCGAGTAGCATAGAACCGGAAGTAGTTCCTGTGGCGCTTAAACCAATAAGAGAGGAAGCTAATGATGATGATCATGAAACTTCGGTTGAAGTTGCTACAGAGCCTCGCAGGTCAACGAGAACTCGTACCACTCCTGATTGGTATGATCCCGTTATGAGTGTCATGTTGGTGGACAACACCGATGACCCTGCGACATATGAGGAAGCGATGATGAGCCCAGATTCCAATAAATGGCAAGAAACCATGAAACCCGAGATTGGATCCATGTACGAAAACCAAGTATGGACTTTGGTGGACTTACCGGATGGCCGGAAGGCTGTCGAGAACAAATGGATTTTCAAGAAGAAAACATATGCTGATGGTAATGTTACTGTCTATAAAGCTCGACTTGTCGCAAAAGGGTTTCGACAAATTCAAGGAGTTGACTACGATGAGACTTTCTCACCTATAGTGAAGCTAAAGTCTGTGAGGATTATGTTAGCAATCGCTGCGTATTACGATTATGATATATGGTAGATGGATGTCAAAACGGCATTCCTCAATGGAGACATTGATGAAGAGTTGTATATGATGCAACCCAAAGGTTTTGTCTATCCTAAAGATGCTAACAAGGTATGCAAACTACAACGGTCCATATATGGATTGAAGCAAGCATCCCGAAGTTGGAATCAACATTTTGATAAGGTAATCAAAAGCTTTGGTTTTATACAAACTTATGGAGAAGCTTGTACTTACAAGAAAGTGAGTGGGAGCTCTGTAGCATTCTTAATACTATATGTAGATGACATATTGTTGATTGGGAATGATGTAGACCTTCTTAATAGTGTCAAGGATTATTTGAACAATAGTTTTTCAATGAAAGATCTTGGCGAAGCAGCTTACATATTAGGCATTCAGATTTATAGAGATAGATCGAGACGCCTAATATCATTGTCACAAAGTACAAATTTGGACAAAGTTCTAAAGAGGTTTGGAATGGAAGATAGCAAGAAAGGGTTCTTGCCCATGTTGCCCAATACGACCTTGAGTAAAAATCAAAGTCCAGCAACCGCAGAAGATAGAGAAAGGATGAGTAAGACTCCCTATGCCTCAATCATAGGATCTCTAATGTATGCCATGCTATGTACTAGACGCGACATTGCATATGTTGTTAGTTTGACTAGCGGATATCAAAGTGATCCAGGAGTGGATCATTAGACAGCGGTCAAAAACATCCTTAAGTACTTGAGAAGAACTAAGGATATGGTTCTTTCTTATGGAGGTGATGAACATCTCGTTGTTAATGGTTACACCGATGCTAGTTGGAACACCGATCCGGATGATTCTAAATCTTTCAATCTGGATACGTATTTACTTTGAATGGTGCAGCAGTTAGCTGGAGGAGTGCAAAGCAAAGCGTTGTGGCAAGATCTTCAACTGAATCGGAATACATAGCTGCTTTGGAGGCTTCACAAGAAGCAATATGGATGAAAGAGTTCATTACATAGCTCGGTGTGGTTCCAAGTGCGCTGGACCCAATGTTTATCTACTGTGATAACATGGGCACCATAGCCAATGCGCAAGAACCAAGGTCGCACAATAAGCTGAAGCACATCAAGCTACGTTTTCACGCTATTCGAGAACATGTCCAAGATGGTGACATAAAGATTTCCAAAGTACACACATATCTGAATGTGGCGGATCCGTTGACTAAACCTCTCCCGAGGGCAAAACATGAGCAACACCAAACTGCCATGGGTGTTCGCTTATTACCATGTAATCTAGACTAGTTGACTCTAGTGCAAGTGGGAGACTATTGGAGATATGACCTAGAGGCAATAATAAAATTGTTATTATTATATCTTTGTGTTTATGATAAATGTTTACATTCATGCTATAACAGTATTAACCAGGAAACATTAATACTTGTGTGATTTGTAAACTAAATAAGAGTCCCTAGTAAAGCCACTTCATAATACTAGCTTGTTGGTAAATAGATGATTGTGGTTTCCCTATCATGAACATTGAGATGTTATTAACAACAAGATGATATCATTAGGAGAATGGTATGATGGACATACTCCTATAGATAAGCGTAGCATAAAGATCAAGTCATTTTAATAGTTCAATTGCTATAAGCTTTCTGATACATAGTAACCTAAATCCTTCGACCATGAGATCATGCTTATCACCATCACCGGAAGGATGCTTTGATGACATCAAACACCACACCGTAACTCGGTGGCTATAAAGGTGGCATTGAGTGTTCGGAAAGTATGGGTTGAGACACATGGATCAAGAGTGTGATTTGTCCATCCATATGACATATAGATATACTCTGGGCCCTCTCGGTGGAATGTCATCCAATTAGCTTGCAAGCATGTGACTGGCTCACAAGGGATCACATACCACGGGAATAAGAAAAGAGTACTTATTAGTAACGAGGTTGAACTAGGTATGCAGAGATACCGACGATCAAAACCTCGGATAAGTAAACTATCGTGACACAAAGGGAAATTGGTATCGTATGTAAGTGGTTCATTCGATCGCAAAGTAATCGTAGAAATATGTGGGAGCCATATGAATTTCCATATTCCTCTATTGGTTATTGATCGGAGAAGTGTCTCTATCATGTCCGCATAATTCACGAACCGTAGGGAGACACACTTAAGGATTTAATGTTGTTGAGTAGTTATGGAATGATGAGTAAGAGACCGAATGTTGTTCGGAGTCTTGTATGGGATTCGGGATATCACTAGGAGATCCGGAATGGTCCGGAGAATAAGATTCATACAAGGAAATTCCTGTTTTGGAGTTGGGGAATGATTCCGGTGTTTTCACCAGGAATGTTCTAGAAGGGTCCGGAAGGTCCGGCACTTCGGAGGGGAAGGGTACATGAATGTGTCATGACAATGTGGAATGGTTGAATCATGTACTAGGTCACTTGGCTGGGCAAAATAAAGGGAGAAATCAAATCCTAGTTTGAAAGTCAAACGCCTATTTGAAAAAGTCAAACGACAAGTTTGTTTGGTGGAGGGAGAGTAGGAAACCTACTTGGGGAGGAGTTCGTCCCCCTCCACCCGCCGGCCAAGAGGCCGACTTGGGGGAGGAATCCCTCCTCCCAAGCTGCGCCCTCCCACCTATATAAGGAGGGGTAGGGCTTCCCCTCTCCCTCACAACCAACACACCCAAAACCCTAGCCCTAGCCGCCGGCCTCCTCCAAGTCGCCGCCGCCTCCTAGGGTTTCTCCAAGTCGCCGACTTGGGGCTTCCCCAAGCCCTAGCCGCTGGCCAAGCTTTCCCCTTTGGTGCCTCTAAACCCTAGATCACCAAGGCCTCTCTCATAGTCCACCATACTCCCTCCGGCTTAAGGCGAAGCCCTGCGAGATCTCCCCTCTACTTCCGGTACCAGGTCGTCGTGTTGCTGGAATCGTGAGGAGAGTGCTACAACCTCCGCTGCCTGCTGGAACAAGGGAGAGGAAGGTCTTCATCAAGTACCGAACATGTGACCGATTGCGGAAGCGCTGCCGGAACGACTACATCACCCACGAGAATCTGCTCTCGTTAACCGATTTGGAATCTTCGAGGGTGAGTTCCTCTATCTACTCGTTGCTACAATCTAGTAGATAGATCTTGGCTTGTTTGTTTGCATGCGATAGAATTTTTTTTTCCATGCTACGAACCCCTACACGAGGCCGGGGCACTCCGATTCTCTTCCGATTCCTTGCCAGAGTTCGTGCTGATGCTGGTGCTTGCTGATGGAGACGAAGCCGAATGTCAGGGAGATGCGCTAGATCCTGTAGGAGACCTTGCTGGTAAAATAGAGCAGAGGGGAGCCGTGTCTCACCGGAATTTCATTGGAGAACACGGACGGCAGAAGCGGCTCCGGTGGCGACCTTGGCGACGACCTGGGCGCGATAAAATTAAACGGAGGGGGTTAAGAGACGCGAAAGGTAGTGGCAAACATGATAGGGTAGAGATGAGGGAAAGGGGCAGTCATTGCTCACCAGAATTGTTGCCGGAGTCCGACGGGGTCTTCGGCGGTGTGGGCAGAAATCCGAGAAGCCTGGGGCTGCCGTGGTGTGGTGATTGAGGGGAAATGGAGAGGGGCTAGACCGGATTAATAGGACAGGTACGGAGGAGGGGATTACTCCAGCAAACGCTCGAATTACTCGTCTTGATTTCGAGCTGAAGCGGCAGAGGGGGAATGGGTCCTGCGCGCGGGGGTTGACGATGATGGCAATATGGCAGTGGGGCCAGGGTTTCAGCTAGCGAGTGAGAGTTCTGCGTGGTGGAAAAAGGATCAGAGGGGGAGAGTGGTGGCTGGGTGGGCTGTTTGATCTTCTGTTGGGCCAGGGGTTTTGGGCAGGTAAGTTTCTCCTTTTTTTTCTTCAAATCTTTCACTTTTTCTTTTTCTGTTCTCTGTTTTTATTCAAATCAATTGATTTAAACCTCTTTTTGATTTCAAAACTTCACCAAACTTTTCAGTAGCTTTTATACCAAATATAAGTTGATTAATATTCCACTTTGGAGTGTTTCAAATATTTTTCTTATGATTTAATCTTCATTTAAATTAAGTGAGGCATTTTGGCTTTTATTCAAATAAAATTGAATATGGTTCATAAGTCCATATAAGTTTATTTAAGTGAAATTTTATTCTTTTATATTATTTAAATTACTTTTAATCCATTTACTCATGGATTTAGCCAAGGTTTAAATTGTCTTTGCATTAATTCTTATTTACTTAATTCTTTCTTTATCTTAAAAATTCATATCTTTTTATTTATAACTCCAAAAATAGTGATTCCAATTGGTATAATTTTATTTAATATTTATTTATCTTTTTAAGTCCTTTTAGGATTACTTTGTTCACAATATGGTATTGATTTTAGCTATGAGCTTTATTAGCATTGGAATACTTTATTTTATCTTATAAAAATCATAAGTTTTTATCCATGGCTCCAAATGAAGTGAAACCAATTCCCATGGTTTTGTAATATTTTCAATTACCATTAATGATCATTTAGGAATGTTTGTTGCTAAATTTTTATATGGAACAAAGCCATAGTCTTGGAGTGATCTTGATGATGATTTCTATTATTAAGGTTTAGGGTTTTTGGTTTAACTTTTCCAATTGTTCAAAATCAAGAAACATTCCATACATGGATGCATTCGATCTATTTGGAAATTTGTTTGTTACTTTCTCATTCAAATTTTGTTAAAGTATGGTTTTGATGTTTGAAACAAAAGTTTCTCTTCCCTCTAAATTTCAACTTTTGTTTCTTTTGTTTGATTATTTTTCACATTTAAAAATAGGGAAAACTTTGGGATGTGACAATCAGATTCATCATCTTGTATCACCTTAGCATTTTCATCGGTCTCGTTTTGAAGGAAGCTCGGCCCTTTATTCTATTGATGCATGTAGGCATATTCGATGAGTTGGTAGGATCGAGCTTGGCAACGAGCAATGTGATACGGATCACTAATCCAAGGGGAGCTGGTGTGTAGATTCATTAGAATGTCAAGAGAAATATTTTTGTACCATGACAATACGACTGTAAGCGCCATGTCAGCCCCAGCTCATCCTGCAGATTCCCTCCAGAGACTCAGCTGAGTCTGGCAATCCATCAATTTCTCTGCAAGCACTTCGACCTTAGTAATCTTCAGCTCATTCGGCCAGAGCACATGGAATACTCGGATAACCACGTCCACCGGTCTTTGCCAAAAGTACTCATGGCCTTGATGGCAGCAGCAACACAGATCAAGAAATCCTACATATAGTACTCTTGATCTGGGTCGTTGGGACACGTCGGCGAGCCCGGGCATCCACCACAGCGTTGCTACTCACAGTTATGGACTCCGGAAAATAGTATATGGGAAAAACAAAACATAAGTCAATACGAGCAATCATCAAGTATAATTTGGCCACAGGTGACCGGATAAAAAGAGAGAACTTATGGTGGATATATCGCAACATTTTGTGAAGATCGCCGGCCCAAAAAAAACCTTTTCTTTCCAAACCGAGCGATGTTATCTATGAGGGACTTGTTTGATGACTCGGCTGCATCGAGGAGCTCCTTTTTCTTATGGAGCTGGAGAGTCAACCGATCCTTCTCCTAGGAGAATTGTTGATCAATCTTCTCCAACTCAGATTTCTATGCCTGTTTAAAGGAGTCAACCTCAGCATGAACCCAAGCTATTTCGTCATCCTTATCCTTCAGTTGTGCCGAGTGAGCTCCTGCTTGTTCTAGAAAAGGCAACATCATATCTAGCACGCAATCACACTCTTTATGCGATGCTGCAAGGCTTTGTAATTCGGCTGAGTCGAGTCAAAAAGACTATAAGATACTACGCAAAAGCACATATGAGATGAAGAAATGATTGGAAAAAACATCGCTGACTAACCTTCGAGTTCAGAAACCTTCCCCTTGAAAACCGTATTTTAGTTCTCAACAGCGACTGAACAAAGACGAGTCAAAAATTAACTGAGAAATGAAAATCAGGACAAGAATTTCAAAGAAAACAGCAATTAGCTCACCAGTTTTCTTCAAGATGGGCACCATCTTCTCATACTTCATCAGCAGTTTCCTACAAGAGAAGAACAGTTTCTAGAACTCGGTTGTGCGCCGATTATGAGAAACCTAAAGACAACAGAGCATTATACGGGAAACAATATTCAAAGCTAAATTTCAAAATCCGAATTAAGTAAACTTCACTCAGATCTAGATGGCTAGATATTCGAAGATAAATCTAAAGATCCAAGTCAAGTAGAACTTGACTTGGATCTAGATGACTGGATATTTGAAGCTAAATCTAAAGTTCCGAATTTAGTGAACTTGACTCGGATCTAGATGGTTGGATATTTGAAGCTAAATCTAAAGATACTAATTTAGTAAACTTCACACGGATCTTGATGGCTAGATATTCTAAGCTAAATATAAAGATCCATGCCAAGTAGAACTTGACTCAGATCTAGATGGATGGATATTTGAAGCTAAATCTAAAGATTCGAACTAAGTAAACTTAACTTGGATCTAGATGGCTGGATATTCGAAGCTAAATCTAGAGATCCGAATTAAGTAAACTTAACTCGGATCTAGATGGCTGGATACTCGAAGCAAAAGAAAAATAAGCCAAGTAGAACTTGACTCTGATCTGTATCGCTGGATATTCAAAGCTAAATCTAAAGATCCAAATTAAGTAAACTTAACTCGGATCTAGATGGTGGGATATTCGAAGCTAAATCTAAAGATCCAAGCCAAGTAGAACTTGAATCAGATCTAGATGGATGGATATTCGAAGCTAAATCTAAAGATCTTAATTAAGTAAACTTAACTCGGATCTGGATGGCTGGATATTCAAAGCAAAAGAAAATTTTATCTATTCTACTACGATTTACTATATGCTTAACAGCTACAAGATACAAACAGAGCTTCTGACCAAATGATAAATCATTCGATCGAAAGCTCATGGACTAGTAGGCATACTATACATTATGCGGAAAGTCTTAAGCATAGACCGAAGTGTTTAAATCATTCATACTATCACTCTCGAGAATGGCCTTGGTGGCGAGATGCAAGCAGGTGCTAATGTTGGAGAGATGGAAAGGCTTGCTGCTCGGATTAGATCCTGAGCTTCCCTCGACCTGGTCAGCAGCATTGCAATTGTTTGCATACTCCACCAAACAACCAAGCCTTCCACTTCTCTTTGTGCGCGTCAACACCTTGCCCTTGGCCTCTCGAGCTTGTTGAGCAGCTGCCTCGGCAGCTGGGCTCTTATGAAGCACCATTTGTGTGCCAGCGGCAGAGGCAGACCCGGATGCAGAGACATGGGCACCCTTATGAAACATCTCAATAATACTAGGCTCATTGGAGCTCTGCACAACCTTCCTATGAGTGGGCTTGGACTTGGTGGCTTCATCCTTCTTTGCCTTGGCAGAAGACTCGGCAACTGACTGCCATTTAGCTGGCTGAGCTAAACTTGGGGCAGCAGTTGAAGCCGTAGAAGGAGAAGCAGAACGAGTTTTTTGCTGAGCCGAGCTTGGAGCAGCTGCCACAGAAACTAAAGGGGCAACGTCTTGAATAGTTTCCGAGGTAGTCGGAACCTTGGCAGTAGTTGGTTCTGCATAACATCTTGAATAGGGGCGACTTTGGTATCCTAGGCGGCATCAATGGTGATAACCGGATCATTCGGTTGATCCGACATAATGGTATCAGCAGCAGCAGCCCCAACCTCCACCTCGGCATGCCGAAGTGGACTTGTAGTCAGAACTGCAGGACTCGGGTCAGCACGAGCGGGGCTGGGGACTCGGACGTCATCTTGAGGTGGCAGCGATGGTGGCCGAATAACCTGAGGTCATGCTCGGAGAAATCGGATTGGCGGAAAGCAGGGCACTACCGAGATGAACAAAATAAATAAACCAAAGTCATAAAAACAAAGAGAGAAACAAGAAATACAAATCTAGTTTGAGTAAGAGGACTTACGCAGAAACCCCGGGCATAACCTTGCACTTGGGACTTTTCTGGGCGGATCTCTTGATTCACTTCTTGAGAACCTCGGTTGAGGGATCTTTCGAGGCGGAATGTTTCTTCGTAGCGATTGGAGCCTTGGTGGCAAGGGTATCCGCCTCGTGCACCCGACCAGCCGGGTTAGCTAGGGGAAAATGAGCCGGATATGCATAAGAAACATGCACCACATCGACTACCTCAAGAACTTGCACTTCATCTCTGCTCCATGTAAGAGCGAGGATGTCGCCATCCTCTATGGCCTGCTCGTCGAATTTCTGAGAAAGAAATTGCAAAGGAAAAATTGAGTATTCGGAAAAGACGAAATAGCGTGCAATTTGGATAGAATGATTTGGATTTGAGTTACCTTGGGAGGAGGGTTGCTGCAAGTAAAGGGCTTGATTCCCCACGTCCAATCCTCGGGCATGTATGTTCGATGGTGGAAACTCGGTTTAGGTCGAGAGGCCCACTCATGTAGAAGAACTTATGAGACCGCCGTTGAAAGGGGAAAATTCGGCTTCTAACAAAAGCAGCCATCAGGTCTTCTCCACTCAACCCAGCATGAGTCAGATCCTTGAGTCAGAGATCAAATGCTTCGGTGAGGGCATCAGTCCTCCTTGGATTATAATCCCACTTCTTGCTGGAAGAGGTACTGACGGAGAAAGCAGGCAACCGAATATGGTCTTCGTCACCGTGATTCTTCACGTTAAAAAATGATAGATGCCATTTCTTGCATGAATCGAGACCAACAACTCGGGCAAACAAGGACTGTTTCCTAGGCGTAATGGAAGAAGCTCTGCACTGGGTTAAAGACTTTTCAGAGGGGCGCAGGCTCTTATCCGGCATGACATTAGCTCTGATATGGAAGAACTTGGACCAGATAACTATGGAAGTCCAGAGGCCGAAGTACCTCTAACATCCCAACTTTTCTACCCTGATTTCCTAGGATGCAAACTCCTAATGTTTAGGGGGAAATCAAACTTTTTATCTTAAAATAGCCACTATCTGTTATTTACTTAGCTTGTATGACCTTTTGATTGGTTTAAAACTTTGTGCTTGCCATTCTAGTGTGTCCTAGTGGTCCTTGCCCCTAGAATTAGTTATGATTAAACCCTAGCATAATCCTAGTGGATTCTTTGGAAAAATCAGAGAAGGATCACCTTAATGATCAAGCCCCAAAAACCAATGGGCCCTAAAAACCCTAGGCCTATCTACATTGCCATGAGAACCATCGAACCCACCAAGCAAATGGTTAAACCCCTCCCCCCAGCCTAGTTCCAATTGTTTGTTAGTGTTCTATTTACAACTGATTTTTTTAGCAAATGGCCACCTTATTTCCTACCTCTTTTGAAGGATCCTTGCAATCCACTAGAGATGATCTAGGAGGCAACCAGGGCCGGGACTCACTCACCTCACCCCCTCTACACCGCCATGTCCCTACACCTGCCATTGGTGGCTTGTGCTCGACAAGGGCATCGAACAAAGACGACCCCGAGCGTGTGCCGCCCTAGATCACACTACACCCTCCCCACTCTCCAAACCTCGCTGCAACGCACGGCCGCGCCTGTCACATGCCCAGCATTGTAATGCACCTCCCTCCACCACCATGACTAACCTTGATCACCCGAGAGAGAGAGAGAGAGATCGGCAAGATCTTGCCTTGCCACCCTCCAGCCCAACCAGCCTCTGTGTCATCTTGTCCGTGGGGCCGTGCATCTCGCGTCTTCCCCAGGCACCGACCACCCCTTCTCCCTCGCTCACTAGGAGCCCCCTCTACCCCCAACCCTCGCCGGCCACGTCACTGTGGCCACATCGAGCATCCCCGTGTTCCCTAGCTTCCTGGTTCAGAAGCAAGGCTCTTGCGCGCAGTGGACACTGCCCACTACCCTCTCCACCACCCCACCGCCTAGACCTAGAACCCCCTAGCCCATCCCTAGACCCACCACGACGTGACGGGGCGTCGAGCACCTGACCGGCAAGGGCGCTGTTGGGACAGCCCGTGCCGTCCCGAGGCCGTGCACCGGTCCACACGACTGCACTGCCCTTCCCCTGCTCCTAGTGACACACTCCCTCGCTTTCCTGTTCCACCCACACTCCCCAACCTTGCACGTGGTGCACCGTGAGCCGCTCCTCCTCGGCATAAAACCCCAGCATCACCTACCGCTCTCACCCTCCACCCCATTTCCACCCCAACCCACTACCTCTCCACCACAGGGAGGACCCGAGCTTGCTCATCTCCTACCTCCCTCTCCGTCCATCTCACCGCCACGATGCCGACAAAGGAAATGTGGAGGTTGACGTCGCCACCCCTCCTCCCCTTCTCTCCCACTCGTCTATGCATGCATGCAGGACCCTAACCGCACCCTCCGACCTCGTTTCCTCTTTTCCCCAGGATCTGTGGGAGCGTCGCCGGAGAGCAGCCGAGGACGCCGACGCTGCAAGACCGTTCCTGACCGAACCTCCCTAGTAGCAGCTAGGGTTTGTCGCCGGTGACGCCACCCTCGCGAGGAAGACATGCCAGGGGCCGTCGGATCTGTTTAGATCTGATGACCCACGGCACTGGATATCCCTTCGCCAGCCTGCAGATGCTGATGCGCGGAGCCCCTGCCTGGGATTTGAAATCACCCACTCCCGCTCACGATGCCATGCTAATGGGCCGGCCCAGTTCCTGCACAGGCCATGGCTAGGCCTCCGATCCACCTAGTCCCCTTTTCCTTTTCCATTTGTTCAAAAATCCAGAAAGTTGAGCTGCAGTTTTAAATATGCCAAAAATCACTAAGACATCGGTTTAACCTGATTCAAACTCTAGAGGTTCCCCCTGTAAATCCCCACCACCTCACACCATTAGCTTGCCAAAATAATGGTTATAATTTTCTTAATAATTTTTTGAGTAAGACTAGGCAGTTTTTGACTGTTTTATTTTTAGTAATTTTTCTGCAAGTCAGAAAAATATGAAACCAATGACCAGGCCTTCCTTTTTAACCTAACTATCCAGTAAAATTGGAATCACACCTTTAGGAGTTTCTTAGCACCTGTAGTAATTTTTGCAAGTTGGGAGAAGAAGCTTATTTCAGAATTTCTAGAAGCTTATGTGAAACTCCTTTTTGAGTAATTCCAACTCCAGGAGTTGAGCACCATCTATACCTACCTCATCCCAGAAGGTAATATTTTTAGGGTGAACACTCCTATGCTGGGAAGGTAATTTTTGCAAGTTGAGTGAATCTAGTCTTTGCTGCAATGTTAAAATTTGTATAAATCAACCATATTATATAAAATCATGATTCCAATTGCGTTGGCTTAGTATTTCTATTGCATACCCAGCAATATTATTTTTGATCCCTGTTTCCTTGTAGAACCGTGGTGAAGCACTTGTTTTCTTATTAGGCTAGGGTTCACTAGTAAATTCATCATTATTGTTGGGGATGCCCAAATTAATTGATTCCAATGGCTTTGTCTTGCTCATTTCAGTAGCAACAAATGTGTGTTTTGGTTGGCCCAGTTGAGTACTTATTCTGTACTATTTGACTTGTTTGCTCCCTGTTTGATGTATGGTGTGTTGCTTATTCGTTTATTTTCTTTTGCGGCGATAGATACAAACGAGGAATGGTACGAGGAAGGTGATTGGGAGTACCTTGAAGAAGGAGACCAGGGACAAGTTGCCAACAAAGGCAAGCCACCTTCTTTCTCATATGCCTTGTCCTACTATTTTATCTAAGCATGATTTATCTACTCATTTATGCAAATTGCATTGTTTTACTATACTATGTTTTATATGGGGAATGTTTGGCTCCTCCAATTAATTACCCCTTAGTACCATTAGGTACAACCCATTTTTATGATACCTACCTTCCCTTAGTATAGCGTATGGTGTTTAGCACCATAACCCCTTGGAGACCCCGTTTTAGCCAAGCAAAGGTGTAGGATGGGAAGACCCTGGAAAAAGACCTACAAAAATGTTTTCTGAGAAAAACCTTGGTGGGGCTTGCCTACTGAGTGGTTTGGACAAAGGAGAAGGTTTTTTTTGTACAAAAAGGTGGACAATAGAGGGAGGAAAAATGTTTACGAAAACAACCCGGCTGTACAGTTCCTAATGTGTGAGTAATTAACCCGTGCAACCACATAACTCTGGAATGGGACGGGGCTGGGCTGGAAGTTTGTCTAATCCGGTATAGGTGTCTCAAACTACTACGGGGAAGAACAAATTCCCGGAGGATGGGATTTCCCCTGTAAAGGCCCATGTGAAACTTCGGTCTAGGAAGGTAAATACCGTCTCATGGCGGCCAGATGATACTATGAGCCCCTCATTGAAAGCGCACACCCCGCGGGGTGCAAAACGCGCTCCGGTTGGCTTGTGAATATATAGGGCGTACCGATTTTGAGGGGATTAACCTCATAGTGTAGGCACTTGTATCGGAGAGGGCATTCGGAAGGTCTTGACCGGTTATTTGACCCACGATCAGTGTAGATCAGGGACGGGTAATCGGATGATGTGGGTAAAGTGTACAACCTCTGCAGAGTGTAAATCTATTTGAATAGCCGAGTCCTCGGTCATGGACGGTTGTGATGGCTGCTGTTCAGGGTTAATGGTTTTGATTTCAAAAAGTATTCGGAAAAATCAATGACTTGAAAATGTTTTGACCATGGGATGGTCGGGAAAATGGAGGAAGGAGTTTGGTCATGAGATGTCCGGAAGGAGAATCAAATGGGTGACCCATAGTGTTTTTCTTAAAACTATTCAAAAAGGTTTCCAAAATGCTTTACAAAAGTTTTTCAACAAAGATATAGAGACATGCTCTATCTACAAGAGAAACTATTTTATAAAAGAACCTCTCTTGGAACCTTCCTACCACATTAAAAACTGCATATCCTTTTTCTTATCCTGAGGTGGTTTGCGAGTACATTCGAAGTACTCACGACATTGTCCCTGGCTATTTACATGGCTAGATTATGAGCAGGAAGATGGGAATAATGAAGGTTATGACGGCGACTTTGCAAAAAGGGCGTTACTCCGAGTCAGGCACAATATGGGCTATGACATGACTCGGGCCTTCTACGTTTAGTGTTTCCGCTGCTACTATCTATTTGTGCCCAAGTGGCCCCTTTGTAAGACTATCTATGTAAGACTTATTGTTTCGGTACTGTAATGGATGTGTACTTTGATACTTTGTCAATTATGCTCCACGAGTCACGGATCATGAGATCGTGGTGGTTTGCATAATGGGTTATCCCGGACTATAAATCTGGGGTGCCACAGACTTGGTATCAGAGCCATCCTGACTGTAGGAGCCCCTAGATAGCTTGGACGTTAGTCGAGGACCTAAAACTATTTTCATCAACAAAACGAAGAACATGCGTAATTGCAAAAATAATGCTTATGTCTTCCCTACTGTGTTTTCAAAAAGCTACTTACATTAAAGCCCCATTATAATTATTAAATTTTGCACACCTTACACTAACCCCAAACTCCTCTAAAAAAATTTTAGATGGCGGTCGTGTTCACCAAGTTCTGGCAGGTGGGATTGGAACTGCCACTCCAGTTGTTTGAGGCTGAGCTGGGAGAGTTGGCTCGCTTGGTGGGACGCCCAACCCTAGAGATCAAGGGCGCCCACATCCCCACCCTCATTGATGGGGAGATCTCTTGGCTCGTGGTGTGCACGGTGCTAGGAGGAGTAGTACCCCCGCTCTCCGAGGACTTTGAAGTCAATGTGATAGAGAAGGAGTGGGGAGATGGCATACCCAGGGTAGCCCAGGAAGCCCTGGCGCGACTGGCCTATCACCATCGCCAACAGCTAGAGGAGTCGCGGTTTCGATTCTTTGGGAGGCGTCATGAGGAGGGGTACATGCTCCAGGCACCACCCCATCCTGACTTTGGGGCGTGTATCTAGAATATGGAGTACACCCTAAAGAAGAAACAGACGCACTTGGATAGGGTCCGAATGGATCTAGATCTCAAAGCTACCCAGTTGCTCACCACGGAAGAGAGCCTAGAGGAGGCGAAGGCTGGGCGTGCCCTAGCCCTATTGGAGAAAAAGGCTACGGTTGCTAGGAACAAGCGCCTCGTAAAGAAGATGATGGATCAGAAGGAGTTGTTAGTGACAATGGAAGCCAAGATAGAGGAGCTGGAGGAGGAGTGCGCTGATCTCCGCAAGGACAACGATGACTTGCTAGATGAAACCGACAATGATGCTTCCCATAAGGAGGACTTTGACATGGAACCACAGAGCGACCCCGAGGATGACAACCAGATGGAGGAGGATCCAGAGGAGCTCATCTTCGAGCCCGAGGAGGACGTTGAGGTGATCATCTAGGAGGATACCACTGCACGTCACCACGAGGAGTAGGTTATGCATCGACAATGAGAGCACCTGAGACTATCACCGTATTCCCCTTTTGAGTGGAGATTTGATTGACTCTGTTTGCTCTGTATTTAATGGATCTCTACTTCATCTATTTAGTGTCGTGATGTGACACATGAACTGGTAGTTATGTTGTTGGAACATGTGTCTGATATTATTTCTATTAAAATATTGGTTGTCCTTATATATGCATGACGCCTTGATGCCGCTTCGTGTTAATTGAATCTCCTTTGAGAACCACCATGTCCACAACCTTACCTAACCTCCCACCTTCAGGATGGTGCGTCCCCGTGGTCTGCCACCCCCTCCACCAGAGCCAACAATGGCTCAACTCCTACACATGTTCATGGAAGATCGCCAAGCTTCCAACACCGAGCGCCAAGCCGACCTCGCTGCACTTCAGCAACTTATCCAAGCCGCAACAGGAAATGCCCATGACAATGAAGGGGAAGGCGGGAACGGAGAACCTCGATCCGTCTAAAGGATTTCAAGGCACCAATCCACCGGTGTTCACTAAGTGCACTAACCCCTTGGACACCGATGATTGGCTCCGTACAACCGAGAATAACCTGGATGTAGCCCGAGGGGAAATGAAGAGAAAGTGCTTCTGGCCACCCATTTCCTCGCAGGACAAGCCAGGGAATGGTGGATAAGCGTGAAGGAAATTCTGTCGGCCGGTCAGGAAATCACTTGGGAGAATTTCAAGGAAAGGTTCCGCAAGCGCCACATTCTCCCAGGTCTGATCAAGATGATGATAGATCAGTTCCGAGCTCTGAAGTAAGGAGTAATGACCGTTGTCCAATATCTAGAAAAATACACTGACCTGGCAAGGTATGCCCCTGAAGACACCAACACTGAAGAGAAAAATGTGGATACTTTCCTGAACGGACTTCATGATGAGCTTCAGTATCACCTAGTAACACAGAGGTTTCAGGAACTTGATGCCTTGGTGGATGCTGCTATCATGGTTAAGAGCAAGCGTAAGGGGACGATTGAAAACCGCAAGCGCCGGATGATGCAGCAAGGAGGATCCAGTGGAATCAGGTCCCGTAGCCTACCCCCATCCAACCCAGCACCCCCACCTCAGAAAACTCTGACATATGCTCCGCGTCCCAACAACCCCAACCGTAACTACAAAAATCCCCGCCCCGGAGGTGGAAATGCAAGACCTGCTCCTAGAGGACCTGCCAACCCCAATTTCCACCCAAACATATCTGGGTGCTTCACCTGTGGAGAAGGGGAACACTACTCCCGCGACTGCCCAAAGAAGAAAGATGCACCACGACCAAATGCGGCCCCTATGAATACCAGAGGAGTGCCAACAAAGGGTGTTGCTCCTAAGGGACCAGCTAGGGGACAACTGAATCACATCAGCGCGGAGGAAGCCTAGGCATCTCCCGACATCGTTCTGGGTACGTTCCTTGTCAACTCCATCCCCACTACAGTACTCTTTGATTTAGGAGCATCACTTTCCTTTGTTACACAACCATTCGGTGAGAAAATCGGTGTGATATCTAGTTGTATGGATAGCCCTATGCTAGTACAGATCCTAGGCTCGACGGCCAGAACACAAACCGCCTGCCGAGACATCCCGATAGTAATAATTGGTAGAACTTTCAAGGCTGATCTGATAATTTTGGGAGCCCAAGGTCTAGACGTAATTCTCAGGATGGATTGGATGTCCCTCTATCAGGGCGTAATAGATTGCGCCCGAAAGATCATCTCCCTGAGAAGTACTGAAGGAGAGCCTGTCAAGTACCAAGAGACAACCCCCTCGTCCCGGTAGTCTGAGAGTACGCAGATGTGTTCCCTGATGAATTGTTCGGTATGCCCCCTGACAGGGATATCGAGTTCATCATCGAGTTGATACCCGGAACAGCCCCTATAGCCCATAGGCCCTACCGGATGAACCCTGAGGAATTGGTAGAATTAAAGAAGCAGTTGGATGACTAGGAACGCAAAGGCCATATCCAGCCAAGCGCCTCTCCATGGGGATCGCCAGTTCTGTTTGTGGATAAGCGGGATGGGACCACCCGGCTGGTCACCGACTATCGCAAGATTAACGAGGTCACCATTAAGAATAAATATCCCTTGCCCAAGATCGACGACCCGTTCAATCAGTTAAATGGAGTACAAGTGTTTTCCAAGATAGACCTCCGCACCGGATACCACCAGCTAAAAATCCGAGAATCAGATATCCCCAAGACCGCCTTCACCACCAGACATGGCTTGTATGAGTATACAGTCATGTCCTTTGGATTAACCAGCACACCTGCCTACTTCATGAATCTCATGAACAAGGTATTCATGCCCTACCTAGACAAGTTTGTGGTGGTATTCATCGATGATATCTTGGTCTATTCCAAATCGGAAGCCGATCATGAGGAACATCTGAGACTAGTACTGGTAACCCTCAGGGAACACCAGCTTTATGCCAAGTTCAGTAAATGTGAATTCTGGTTAAATGAGGTAGGATTCCTTGGCCATGTGTTTTCAGCCGGAGGAGTCTCAGTCGACCCCGCCAAGATACAATCTGTATTAAAATGGAAGGCCCCCACCAACCCTTCGGAGATCCGATGTTTTCTAGGACTAGGAGGATATTACCGCAAATTTGTTGAGGGATTCTCCAGCATTGCAAAGCCCATGACCCAGTTGCTTAAGAAGGACAAGAAGTTTGAATGGACATACAAGTGCGAAGAGAGTTTTCAAGAACTCAAAAAGAGATTAGTCTCAGCCCCTATCCTGACCATGCCAGATATATCCAAGAGCTTTGAAGTCTAATGTGACGCCTCCAAGTTAGGACTTGGAAGCGTATTGATGCAGGAAGGCAAGGTCATTGCTTACCTATACCGATAGTTGAAGCCGCATGAGATGAATTATCCCACCCATGATCTAGAATTGGCTGTCGTGGTGCACGCCCTCAAAACATGGCGCCACTACCTAATGGGAAATCGTTGTTAGATTTATATGGACCTTAAGAGTCTGAAATATATCTTCACGTAGAAGGATCTAAACAAGAGGCAGCGAAAATGGATCGAACTTATCAAGGATTATGATTTAGGAATCCACTACCATCTAGGAAAGGCCAATGTGGTAGCCGATGCCCTCAGTCGGGAACCCTGTTCCTTGAATGCCCTGATCAAACGAGACCAACCAGAATTAGTGCAAGAATTCGAAAGGTTTGGACTAGAACTAGTCAGCCCGGATTCCTGGCTCACCTTGAGTTAAAGCCAGCTCTCCTAGACCAAATCAAGGACGCCCAGAAAGGTCACCCCAATATAGAAGGAATCACGCGGCGTATGGAGAGGGAAAATGTTCCTAGATTCCAGATTGATGATAAAGACGTCCTATGGTACAAAGGACGCATATGCGTACCCACCCGACAGGACCTGAAGCAGAACATCATGAAAGAAGCTCATGAGACCCTTTACTCCATCCACCCGGGGAGTACCAAAATGTATCAAGATCTGATGGAACGATATTGGTGGCATGGAATGAAAAGAGAAATCGCCCTATTTGTAGCCAAGTGCGATATCTGTCAGAGAGTTAAGGCCAAACATCAAAGCCCTGCAGGATTACTTCAACCAATGAAGATCCTAGAAAGGAAGTGGGAGAAGGTAGGAATGGACTTCATCACCGGGTTACCCAAGTCCAGTAGTGGCCAAGACTCCATCTGGGTCATCGTGGACTACTTATACAAGGTAGCTCATTTCCTTCCAGTACGGACCACTTTTAATGAACAACAGCTCGCATAACTCTACATCACAAAGATTATTAGCCTCCATGGGGTACCTAAGGAGATCGTATTTGATCCCGGACCACAATTCACCTTGCACTTTTGGAAAAGTCTGCACAAGGCCTTGGGAACTAAACTGTCCTTTAGTACTGCCTACCATCCCTCCACGGGAGGACAGACCGAAAGAGTCAATCAAGTTCTAGAAGATATGCTTCGTTCGTGTGTTCTGGCCTACGGAACTAAGTGGGAGGATTGTTTACCGTTCGCGGAATTCTTCTATAACAATAGCTACCAAGCCAGTCTGAAGATGGCCCCATTTCAGTTCCTCTATTGGAGGAAATGTCGATCCCCTCTAAACTGGGCCGAAACCGAAGAAAGTCAAATCTTTGGCCCAGATGTAATCAAGGTCGCCGAGGAAAAAGTTCAGCTAGCTCGTGACCGTTTGAAGGCTGCCCCATCTCGTCAAAAGAGCTATGCCGATGCTAAGCGTCCAGAGGTAACCTTCAACAAAGGAGATTTCACGTACCTTCGCGTCTCTACTCTAAAGGGGATGCAGCGTTTCCATGAGAAAGGAAAACTCGCTCCCCGTTACATTGGGCCCTTCAAAATCCTGGCCCAACCGGGTCGAGTCTCATACCAACTCGAGCTGCCATCCGAACTATCTGACTTCCACGACGTCTGTCACATGTAACAACTTCGGAAGTGCCTTCAAGTGCCCGACAAGACGGAAGTCTTCAAGAAGGTTGATTTCAAGACAATTGAACTCAACCAAGACCTGACCTACAGAGAAGTCCTGGTCAAGATCCTTGAGAAGGCAAATCGTTTGACCAGGCGTCGTAACATACCCCTCTACAAGGTTCAATGGAGCAATCACTCTGAAGACGAAGCCACCTCGGAAAGCGAAGATTACCTTCAGAAGGAATACCCCAACCTCTTCACTACGCAACATGCAAATCTCGGGACGAGATTTCTTTAAGGGGGGAAGGTCTGTAACATCCCAACTTTTCTACCCTGATTTCCTAGGTTGCAAACTCCCAAAGTTTAGGGGGAAATAAAACTTTTTAAGTTAAAATAGCCACCATCTAATTTACTTAGCTTGTATGACCTTTTGACTGGTTTAAAACTTTGTGCTTGCCATTCTAGTGTGCCTAGTGGTCCTTGCCCCTAGAATTAGTTATGATTAAACCCTAGCATAACCCTAGTGGATGCTTTGGAAAAATCAGAGAAGGATCACCTTAATGATCAAGCCCCCAAAACCAATGGGCCCTAAAAACTCTAGGCCTATCTACATTGCCATGAGCACCATCGAACCCACCAAGCACATGGTTAAACCCCCAACCTAGTTCCAATTGTCTGTTAGTGTTCTATTTACAACTGAATTTTTTTAGCAAATGGCCACCAAGCTACTAGAGGTGATCTAGGAGGCAACCAGGGTCGGGACTCACTCACCTCACCCCCTCTACACCCCCATGTCCCTACCTCTGCCATTGGTGGCTTGTGCTCGACAAGGGCATCGAAGAAAGTCGACCCCGATCATGTGCCGCCCTAGATCACCCTACACCCTCCCCCACTCTCCAAACCTCGCTGAAACGCACGCCCGCGCCTGTAATGTGTCCAACATTGCAATGCACCTCCCTCCACCACCCTGACTAACCCTGATCACCCGAGAGAGAGAGAGAGGGAGTGGCCGAGTGACATATCGGCAAGATCTTGCCTTGCCACCCTCCAGCCCCACCAGCCTCTATGTCGTCTTGTCTGTGGGCCCGCGCTGCTCGCGTCTTCCCTAGGCACTGCCCACCCCTTCTCCCTCGCTCACCAGGAGCCCCCTCTACCCCCAACTCTCGCCGGCCACGTCACTGTGGCCACGTCGAGCACCCCCGTGTTCCCCAGCTTCCCGGTGTAGAAGCAAGGATCTCGCGCGTAGTGGACACCTCCCACTACACTCTCCACCACCCCACCGCCTAGACCTAGCACCCCCTAGCCCACCCCTAGACTGATCACGACATGATCGGGCGTCGAGCACCTGACGGGCAAGGGCACCGTTGGGATAGCCCGCGCCGTCCCGAGGCCGTGCACCGGTCCACACGACTCCATGGCCCTCCCCTGCTCCCAGTGACACACTCCCTCCCTCTCCTGGTCCACCCACACTCCCCAACCTCGCCATAGACGGCCCCTGCATGCGGTGCACCGTGAGCTGCTCCTCCTCGACATAAAACCCCAGCGCCACCTACCGCTCTCGCCCTCCACCCCATTTCCACCCCAACCCACTCCCTATACACCACAGGGAGGACCCGAGCTCGCTCGGCTTCTGCCTCCCTCTCCGTCCATCTCACTGCCAAAGTGCCGACAAAGGAAAGGTGGAGGTTGACGTCGCCACCTCTCCTCCCCTTCTCTCCCAATCGTCTATGCATGCATGCAGGACCCTAACCGCACCCTCTGACCTCGTTTCCTCTATTCCCTAGTATCTGTGGGTGCGTCGCCCGAGAGGATCCGAGGACGCGGACGCCGCAAGATCGTTCCTGACCGTCCCCGGAGCCCAAGCTGCTGCTGACGCCCCTCGCTCGAACCAACGTCGTCACCCGCGTCGAACCACGCCATCCTCGACGCTACTCCACCCCTAGGTGAGCCTCCCCGAACCTCCCAGTAGCCACTAGGGTTCATCACCGGCGACGCCACCCTTGCGAGGAAGACAGGCCAAGGGCCGTCGGATCTGTTTAGATCTGACGACCCATGGTCATGGATACCCCTTCGCCAGCCCGCATACGCTAACACACGGGGCCCTGCTGGGGATTTGAAATCTCTAGCTCCCGCTCATGTTGCCGCACAAATGGGCTGGCCCAGTTCCTGCACAGGCCATGGCCAGGCCTCCGATCCACCCAGTCCCCTTTTCTTTTTCAATTCATTCAAAAATCCAGAAAGTTGAGCTGCAATTTTAAATATCCCAAAAATCACTAAGACCTCAGTTTAACCTGATTCAAACTCTGGAGGTTATCCCCTATAAATCCCCACCACCTCACACCAGTAGCTTGCCAAAATAATGGTTGTAATTTCGTTAATAAGTTTTGGAGTAAGACTAGGCAGTTTTGACTATTCTATTTTTAGTAATTTTTCTGCAAGTCGGAGAAGTATGAAACCAATGCCCAGGCCTTCCTTTTTAACCCAACTATACAGTAAACTTGCAATCACACCTTTAGGATTTGCTTAGCACCTGTAGTAATTTTTACAAGCTGGGAGCAGAAGATTCTTGCAGAAATTCTAGAAGCTTATGTGAAACTCCTTTTTGAGTAATTCCAACTCCAGGAGTTGAGCGCCATCTATACCTACCTAATCCCAGAAGGTCATGTTTTTAGGGTGAACACTCCTATGCTGGGAATTATTTGAGTGAATCTAGTCTTTGCTGCAATGTTAAAATTTGTATAAATCAACCATATTAGCTAAAATCATGATTCCAATTGCGTTGGCTTAGTATTTCTGTTGCATACCCAGCAATATTATTTTTTATCCCTATTTCCTTGCACAACAGTGGTGAAGCACTTGTTTGCTTATTAGGCTAGGGTTCACTAGTAAATTCATCATTATTTTTGGGGATGCCCAAATTAATTGATTCCAATGGCTTTGTCTTGCTCATTTCAGTAGCAAAAAATGTGTGTTTTGGTTGGCCCAGTTGAGTACTTATTCTTTACTATTTGACTTGTTTGCTCCCTGTTTGATGTATGGTGTGTTGCTTGTTCGTTTATTTTCTTTTGCGGCGATAGATACGAACGAGGAAGGGTACGAGGAAGGTGATTGGGAGTACCTTGAAGAAGGAGACCAGGGACAAGCTGGCAACAAAGGAAAGGCACCTTCTTTCTCATATGCCTTGTCCTACTATTTTATCTAAGCATGTTTTATCTACTCATTTACGTAAATTGCATTGTTTTACTATACTATGTTTTATATGGGGAATGTTTGGCTCCACCAATTAATTACCCCTTAGTACCATTAGGTACAACCCATTTTATGATACCTACCTTCCCTTAGTATAGCAGATGGTGTTTAGCACCATAACCCCTTGGAGACCCCGTTTTAGCCAAGCAAAGGTGTAGGATGGGAAGACCCCGGAAAAAGACCTACAAAAATGTTTCTGAGAAAAACCTTGGTGAGGCTTATCCTACCGAGTGGTTTGGAAAAAGGAGAAGTTTTTTTTAACAAAAAGGTGGACAATACAGGGAAGAAAAATGTTTACGAAAACAACCCGGCTATACAGTTCCTAATGCTTGAGAAATTAACCCGTGCAACCACATTACTCTGGAATGGGACGGGGCTGGGCTGGAGGTTTGTCTAATCCGGTATAGGTGTCTCAAACTACTACGGGGAAGAACAAATTCCCGGAGGATGGGATTTCCCCTGTAAAGGCCCATGTGAAACTTCGGTCTAGGAAGGTAAATACCGTCTCATGGCGGCCCCTCATTGAAAGCGCACACCCCGCGGGGTGCAAAATGCTCTCCGGTTGGCTTGTGACTATATAGGGCGTCCCGATTTTGAGGGGATTAACCTCATAGGGTAGGAAACTTGTATCGGAGAGGGCCTTTGGAAGGTCTTGAGGGTTATTTGACCCACTATCGGCGTAGATCAGGGACGGGTAATCGGATGATGTGGGTAAAGTGTACAACCTCTACATAGTGTAAATCTATTCGGTCAGGGACGGTAGTGATGGCTGCTGTATGGGTTTAATGGTTTTGATTTCAAAAAGGATTCGGAAAAAGCAATGACTTGAAAATGTTTTAACCATGGGATGGTCGGGAAAATGGAGGAAGGAGTTTGGTCATGAGATGACCGGAAGGAGAATCAAATGGGTGACCCAATCCTAGTGTTTTTCTTAAAACTTTTCAAAAAGGGTTCCAAAATAATTTACAAAAGTTTTTCAACAAAGTTATAGAGACATTCTCTATCTACAAGAGAAACTATTTTATAAAAGAACCTCTCTTGGAGCCTTCCTACCACATTAAAACCTGCATATCCTTTTTCTCATCCTGAGGTAGTTTGCGAGTACATTCGAAGTACTCACAGCATTGTCCCTGGCTACTTACTTGGCCAGATTATGAGCGGGAAGATGGGAATAATGAAGGTTACGATGGCGACTTCGCGAACTAGGGTGTTACTCTGAGTCAGGCACCCTATGGGCTATGGCATGACTCGGGCCTTGTACGTTTAGTGTTTCTGCTGCTACTATCTATTTGTGACCAAGTGGCCCCTTTGTAAGACTATCTATGTAAGACTTATCATTTCGGTACTGTAATGGATGTGTACTTTCATACTATGTCAATTACGCTCCACGAGTCACTGATCATGGGATCGTGGTGGTTTGCATAATGGGTTATCCCGGACTATAAATCTGGGGTGCCACAGTACCCTTGGGTCGCTGAGATAAACGCCGACAGAGAGGAACCATCAATAGCCGACAAATGGTGGGTTTGGAGACCGAAGAACTAAGGGGAAGGACAAATCCTCTAGTGAAATGTGACATGAAAACTACATGCTCATCCGCCTCTGCGATTGGGGTGGACTCTGGGACGGGTAATCAACAGTTTACCTTGGTGGGGATGCGGCATGTCTTGCTGCCTAGTCGGGTAATCCACTCGATCTTCTGCTGAGTGACGATGGATCCTTGCCAGGAGCCCTGCTCCGGTGCAGTCGACGGAGGAGGAAGTGACAGCGGTAGGAAGATTCTTCGATTGCCATGGTCCCGTTGCGGCGACAAAGAACGTGGCAGAGGATAATGGCCAGAGTGGAAGCGCGAGAAGAGTGCATGGCACAGCGGCACGAGACCAAAAAGAAGTGGATTAGTGGCGAGGAGCAGGGTTCTGCAGCGGCGATGCGAAGAAGAGTGCAAGGGATTGGGTAGTGGGGAAAGTGACCAAGGGTTTCCCCCGCTCCCCCTTTATAACCAAAGACCGCTAGCGGTAGTGGGATCGTGGGTGCATGGCGGATTCCGTGTACACGCATGTATCATGTGTTAGCAACCGCAGAGTGGAGCCACATTACGGGTTACACGACACAGGAGGTGATCCAGCCGCCGTAACCGTTGCAAAAACCGAAAAGGCACTACGCGGAAATGACTTCCTGATGTGGTCACTGTTCATATGCCAGCGATCACTATAGCAGCCCAAAAAAACGAAAAGTGCAATGATTGAGATACGTAAGATGAAACTTACACGAGAAGATAAGGAAGTGACCCGGATGAGGAAGATTGACTCGAAATAACAAGTCATACCTTGGAAAAGGTCAAAATAAGTAGCAAAAGTGTTAGGGTATAAATTAAGGCGCCCCTCAAAGAAAGAGCCGACTGAAGTATAAGTCGGCAAACATATGCGTAGGTATCGAGTATCTTGAATCTTCTATAGCCTTGCTGCCTAAAGTCGCCAAGACCGTACCAGCTTCGGGGACTAATGTTGAGGCGATGACCCCGGGTAGTCTCAAGATAAGGTAAAAGGGCAAAGCCCTCAAGGATCAGGACCGGGTCAGAGAATGAACCGGTCGAGTTATATAGAGGTCGGCCGAATAAGGCCCGCCTAAACCCGAGTGAAGGAACCAGGACCTGACTCGGCCGACATACAAGATATGTCGGTGTATAGTTATTACTCTTTGTATATGCATATTAGGAATTGCCCGAGTCATACAGGGTGAGGCCGAGTCATGGAGAAGCTTGCTCGAGAAGGAGGGGGCATACCCCAGAGTCAACACTGTGTGTTGTCTCTCCTCATGAATCTGTACAGTGCCAAGCGCTATGGACAAGAGCCAGAGGGACAGAGAAGCAGAAGAGGGTCACAGAGGTGATAGTCCCTGAGCCCAAGGCTCACATGTCGTGGTCTCTAGGTTATTGCCACTTATAGAAGGTAGACACGAAAAGGCTCCCACCGAGTTACTATTTTGGGACAAGCATATTCCATCGAATATGCAGTCCACGTCAGCCCTAGCTGTAACCTGGCCACCCCTTTATAAGGTGATCGAGGACCTCCTGAGAGAGGGATCGATTTATTTTTCTCTTAGCACTAGTAGTGAGGTTCTTCTTCCTCACACTCGTACAGATTGAGGAGCAAGTGTAGCATCTGTGGTGTTGAGTAAAGATCCATTTCTTGTATTCTGTGTGTAGAAAGAAATCACTACATCTTCCCTCCCTGGATCCCACTAGTGCACATTGGCCCCAACTTAAGCGTACCCATGGCATCTGCCATGCCACCACCACGACATTTCTGGGGCCTCTTTTCTTGTTTGGATCTTGGTCATACTAATAGACCACCAGTCTTGTCCTTATAGTTCAAATCAATAACCCATTTTATGCGACCGTAATGATCATAGTCCAATAACTTATTCAGTTTGCTGTCAAGTGCTCTCCACTGGTCGTGATGCCACTGTTTTGTGTCTTCAAATTTTTCTCACGCTCATAAGTGGTGTAGTGGATACCATCGTCATTGCAAGTTGAAGCTATCTGCACCCTCTTCGCAGGACCATGTGATAGGTCCTAGAGACCACCACTAACATCGCTTGGGTTCTCTTCACGCAACTTCGTGATCTGCGGTTATACAAAATAATCAAGAGGTCATCTCATGTGCACAATTCATATGCAATTCAAAGTTCAGTTGAACATCTTACATGATTCCTAAACCATTCCTAGAACCCACCCCCACATATTGGTGCAACATAATATTTTCCTTTGGTTGCTTTAAATAACCTACAAAAACGATACTCAAATCAGACATCTGAACAAATCTTACTAAAAGTTTCATTTCATATATGTGAGGATATGTATGAATAGTACTCACAGAACAAAGTTTTCATACTCATCAGCGTTATTCAGCACATACCAAGTGAGTTGGTCATATTTGTGATGCATTAATGTTCTATGTTCCTTCTTTCCTACTAGGAGAACACCATGGTTAAAAATAGATTTTTCAACTTCTTCAGTTCTGCCACCTAGATTGGATCTCGTTTACGATCACGAATGTATCTTGAGCAAAATGCAAATGCTTTAGCAGCAATATATGCCTCTGCAAAGCAAGCCTCTCCTCTAGCCTTGTTCCTAACAGTACCCTTGAAAGTGTAAACTCGACGTTCTATAGGATACATCCATCCGTATTGTATGGGATCTCTATAAAGTGCATCGTCAGGCAGATGAACAACCGAATGCACCATCACATCAAAGAAGGATGGTAGATATATCAGCTCAAGCTTGCACAAGATTTCTGAAGACGTGCTATAACTCTTTTTTCCATAGTTTTGCTACAAAGTTCCCTAAAGAACTTTCCCAATTCTGCAAGAACGTTGTAGAAATCCTTGTTCACTAAACCTTTAATGCCAAGTGCTAAAAGCCTTTGTAGTAGGATGTGGCAATCATGAGTTTTCAACCCTTGGAGCTTGTTCCCCTCTGCATTAATACAATTTGTAATGTTGGAAGCAAATCCGGATGGGAACTTCACACCACGTAGGAAGTCACAAAATAGTACCGTTTTATTCATCGGCAAAGTAAATTCTGCACCTCGAAATTTGTAATGTTTTTCACCGCCCTTATCAACCATATCTTCAGGATGCAGCTTCAAGTTGTTGTTAACATTGAGTTTTTCATAGTCAAGCCTAGCATTATAGCTATATTTTGTCTTGGTTGGGATGTTGAGTCATGTGCATATAATGCTGTCACATATATTTTTCTCCATGTGCATGACGTCAATATTATGTCAAAGTGTCTTACCATCCCAATACGGCAAGTCCCATATAATGGATTTGCGCTTATAAAATATTCTTGTTCCTTTTCCTTCCCTTGGGCAGTTGCTACTATTTCTTCTGCACTCTTCCTTTTAGATGCTGCTCCTACTATAGGTCCATCTTCTATATTCTTTCTTTTACCTTGTTTGGCAGCTGGTTGTTTTCCTGGTTTGACATTTCTCACCTTTTCTAGATGCGCCTACAACTCAGCTGCAGTGATCTTTTGTGGTGCAGTGCCATACTCGGTCCTCTTTCCATAGAACTTCAATTTTTAAGTTTTTTCGGAATTTGTGGCCTGCATGAAGAAAAACCCGGTGTCCAAGGTAATTGGTCATTTTTTGTAGCATCACTTGACTCACAGTGAACACATGCGTTGTAACCTCCTATCACTCTACCTGACATAGTGCCAAGAGCTGAAAAATCATGGGTACAGAACAGCACAACAGCACGGAGAGGGAACTTGGCATCTTTAGGTTTGCTTGCAAGGATATCAGGAGTCATGAAACCCTTCCATAGTTTCTTTAAGTCTCATATAAGAGGTTGCATGAATAGATGAAAACCCCTACCAGGTGATTTGGGACCCGAGATGAGTAAATTCATCAAGCAGTTCGATTGATCAGTGCATGCCTAGGGAGGCAGGTTGTAAATTGTAACAAGTACTAGCCACATGCTATATGAGTTAATCATGTTGCCAAATGGGTTAAATTCATCTGTAGCTAGGCCAAGTCTCAGGTTCCTTGGATCCGCAGCAAATTCTGGACGAGCCTTATCAAAATTCTTCCATTCATCGCCATAATCTTGATGTATCAATAAGTAATTATCTGGCTTAAGAATCTCTTTATGCCATCTTCTTTCCTTAGATGTTTGTTCTGACTGAAACTGCCTCTACAATCTATCTATAATTTAAAAATATCTTAGAACCTTACAAGGATCTTTCTTATTTTTATCACCATTTTTCCATCTTGATTTGTTACATACTGGGCATTCATCGAGGTTTCCATAATCCTCCCAGAATAGTACACAATTATTTGGAAAAAAAATGGATCTTCTCATATGATAGTCCAAGTACCTTGATGTATTTTTTCATCTCATAGAAGGATTTTGGCAGTCCTTCCCTAGGGATTAACTCATTTTACACCTTAATCACAACATCGAAAGCTTTATTGGTAACCTTGTTGGATGACTTCTCCTTTAGTAATTTCATTACCATTTCGAATCTTGAGATACTAGAATCAGGTTCCACTAAACACTTGGCATCTTCTATCAGGTCAGAGAAAGGTGATTGTTTTAAGAGAAGGGCCACCCTTTTTGCTTGCAGTGGGGTATAGGCCCCTTAGAAAACTATAAAGGTCATCATCCTCGATCTGATGAGCTTTAGGCGAACCAGCATTAGGTAGAGGGTCAAGAACAGGCTGATCATATGGTTCACCATGTGTAGTCCACCTAATGTATGTGCGTTGCATCCCATTAATGAATATATAGTCTGCAACTTTGCTCTAACTTAGATTTTTATAATTAAGGCATTGTTGGCATGGGAAAAACACATGAGTCGTCGTTATGCTGTTCAACAAACTTCATGAAGTCATTAACACCTGCCCAATATGAAGGTGTTGCTTTTTGTCCTTTCAATATCCAATATCTGTCCTTCTGTCGAGGATAGAGATGGTCAGAATCTTTCATGATATTTTAGCGAACGGATTGATTATAGATCTAATTAAGACAAGATATCTAAGCAAAATGATGGAATATAGAATTATAAATGCCACGTAATTTTAGCCTATTTTAGTAATTTTATCCTATTTTAGAAATTGACTGCAGAACTTTGTTACATATTTGTGAGAACAGATGGACCGAGCGCAATAAAATGCTTACAAATTCAAATAATCACTGTGATCAAGTGCAGAACAATGTCAAACAAATAGATCGAGTACGAAATGACTTCTAGGGAACGACTCGAGCGAACTTAGGAAATTATAAGTGTACCGTTCGGATCGACGAGCTGACCGCTGGTTTGTGTGCGTCTCGAGACGAAAATCGCCGCCGGTGATGGGGTCAGCCGCCTCGGCTGGTAGAAGGAGGGTAAATGTTTTGGAGCGCGACCTGTGGTTTTCATGGCCAATGCGTCTCCAGAAGAATGGCACAGAGACATTAGCTAGCAGCTGGAGTGAATGCTCGAGAATGAAAGTTTTGGCGTTCGCGAGCTATATTTCCTAGTTGTCAACAATTTTCACTCAAAATTGTAGGGGTTCGTAGGATGGAAAACAAAAAATTTGTACCGCATGAACACGTACAAGCCAAGATATATCTAGTAGAATGTAGAAACGAGTCCATAGAGTACTCACCCATGAAGATTCCAAAACGGCTAACAAGATCGGATTCTCGTGGGTGATGTAATCGTTCACTTGCCGATCTAAAGATCGCGTAGACGATACTTCCGGCGCCTCATTCTAGTAGCGCTCCCGCAGTCGGCCACACATTCGGTACTCAATGAAGACCTTCCTCTCCCTTGTTGCAGCAGGAAACGGAGGTTGTAGATCTCTGATACGTACAATTTGCATCACCATTCTATATCATAATTTGCCTCTATTCATTGATATATTTCTTCTTAAGAGGTGTTACTTATGTCTTTTCATCTGTTTTTGCTTGTTGGATGATTCTTGGAGGATGAACTGCCGGAATCAGGTTTTTGATGAAAAAGAGGTGTTTTGATGCAATTTCGCAAAGATCAGAAAAATACCAGAAAAATTATGGAAAATCATATTTTCCCGGAAAGACGAAGAAAGCCAGAAGGGGAGGCGGGGATGGGCCATAGGGGGCCCACACCCCCAGGCATGGTCCACCCCTAGGCCACGCCTATAGGGGGTGTGGCCCACCTGTCCCACCTCTGGCTCTGCCCTCTCGCCTATATCTTCTCCTCGAAACCCTAATACACGAGGAGTGACCACAGAAATATTCTGCCACCTCTGCGGGGCGGAAAACACCTAGAGAGAAAGAGCTCTCCGGCAGATAGATTTCTATCGTGGAAATTCCTTCCCGGAGAGGGGATATCGTCGCCATCAACACTATAATCAAGCTATACTTCATTGGGATCATCATCATCATCCACACCATCATCACCACTCCATCCCATTGTAACAATTGTGTTGAATACTTGCATAGTTCCTAGGGAAAACTTTCCCGGTGTTGATTACTATTGTAGTTGATGCTTGTGAGTGGAAACATTGGATTATTGTTTATGTTCAGATTGTTATCCATCACCATATCATCTTTGATCTTGATCCATATGATGTCTTGTGAGTATTTCATTTAGTTCTTGAGGACATGGGAGAAGTCATGTTTTTAGTAGTGGATTTGTGTTGAGATATTATTCAACAGTTTAGTATTTCAGTTGTGGTGCTATTCTTTGTGGGGTTGCCGGAGTGGCAGAAACCTGAACCCCCGTTAGGACACCATTGCACAAGGGAGCGTAGGATCTCAGAGTTTAAGGCTGTGGTTAGGTTTATATCTTAATTGCTTTCCTGTAGTCGCGGATGCTTGCAGGGGGTTTAATCACAAGTATGTATTATTCCAAGAAAGGTCAGTACATTAGCACGGGTTCACCCACATAAGACTTACAACACCAAAGAAGGGTACTCAGCTATTTGAAACGAAAGCACTTGAAAGTATTCCTATGTGTCCTCGAGAACGTTTGGTCCTTATATGTATTTCCACCGGCTTTTCCTTTGCTAAGAAAAGGATTGGACCACTTGCTGCATTTCTTCGTTGTCTTTATTACTTGCACTTTTTGTTTCTTTGCTTTATCAGAAAACCCCTAAAAATTAGTTTGCTAAGTATTTACAGAGATTTCATGCTCCATACCACTAGTCAACACCTTCTGCTCCTCGTTACGATCGACACTCCTATTTATCTTCTGCTCCTCGTTACGATGGCGTGGTGTCGGAGGTAGAGGGGAAATCCTGTAGGGATTCGCCCAAGCCGGAGCGGTTATGGTCGAGTAGAAGAGGGTCCTTGGAGATCTAGGGTTTATAGGCCCAAGGGGGGTGGTCGGCGGCTAGGGCTAGGGATTTTCCCAAGTCGACAACTTGGGAGGAGATCCCTAGGTGGTGGCGGCTTGAGAGGTGGTGGCGCCAACGCTAGCGTTTGAGGTGAGGGGTAGGGGGTGCCCTACCCCTCCCTTTATAGGTGGGAGAGGCGGTTGGGGGAGTGGAGTCCTCCCCCAACCCCTCCTCTATGGTTGGCGGCAAGGAGAGGGAGGCATCCTCCCTTAGGTAGGATTCCTTCCCTCCCTCCACTAGGCAACCAATGTTGGGATTTGACTTTTCAAATTGGCGTTTGAATTTCCAAACTAGAGTTTGATTTCTCTATTCCCATTGCCTAGCCAAGTGACCTAGTACATGATGCAACAAATCCACTTTGTCATGAAACATCTGTAGCATCCCAGTTTCAGCAACCCTGATTTAATGTCCAAAAGGAAAAAATCAGGGAGAACAAAAACTTTTTCTTGCATTGTGTGCTTACTTGTTTGCTCGTGCTCAAGCATCTGTTTGTGTATTAGTTGTGTACTCCTCATCTCAACACTAGTTTACAAAAACTATTTTTACAAAAGGAGATGTCTTAGCTCATCTTTCATATTCTCAAATGTTCCGGAATTCCAAAACTTGAGCCAAGATGACTTCGACACAACCAAATACTTTACTAACTTTTATTGCCAAAACTATGGAGACATATATATACTCTCCTTATGTTTTCAAGACAGAACCTTCAACTACCCTTATCTCTAGGTTTTCCAAAAACCTTTATTGAAACCTTTCATTCCAATATTGGTAGTAATACCAAGATGATCCTTATCTTACTTCAAAGCAAAACCCCTTTCCAAAATACCCCTCCTTACCTCAAGCTAGGCTTGATGGTAACCCTAGTAGTAGATAAGTGTTAAGATGAATTGCCTTGATCTACTGGTTGATGAATTGCCTTGATCTGCTGATTGTCTTGTTTGCGTAGGAATTAGAGTCAGCTAATCTAGTAGCTCATCCCTTAGGTCCCAATACTTGCTTGTGATCATCAAGACCATGTCAAGCATCTAAATCTGGATCTACCCTAAGCCACTAAAGTAACAATATCATCTCCTGCTCAGATCAATCTGTGGATAATCCCTCTGGATGGTTTCCAACTCAGTGGAGACGCAATCTAAGCATGAATCTGATCTACTTAGTTAGTACCTCAACATAATCTCCTTGATCATGAGTTTGGAACCTAGCATCCTCTCAAAATCTTCTACACTTTCACTCTAGTCTAAAACCCTAAATCCGCCAAAATGGCCAAGTCTGGATTTCTTATCTGGATACCATTTTTGGAGCTCTACCATTTCCAACCTATGTGCATTCTTGAGAATGCATTTGAACCATATTGTAGTACATCAGTAGTACTACCAAGGCCCACCCTTTCCCTTGGCTAATCCATTTTAATTCCCACTCATCCCTGATGGTTTTGTAGTCAAGATAATAATCTTTTCTGCAAATCTGATGATCTTGCCTACCTTGGCAGAAGCTCACATCTATATGCCACCTCCCCTTGAAAAACTCTTTGCATGGTGGTGAGCTACTAACCATGGCCTATCAGACCCTACCTTGCTTGTTTTCATTGGGGCCTTGTGCTTCCTAAACCCACATGGTTCAGGAGGCTACCTGATGTATCTATTATGGCAGTCTTATTTTGAACAATGTTTGCCACCTCCATTAAATCACCAAAAATCCAAATAAGCCCAACCCTTGCTTCCATGATCATCTATATGACATGGTTTATCCATCCATATACCCCTTGTACCTTGGTGAGCTCTGAGCTCCCTAATCCTACCTTGTTTAGATGGCATCAGAATATGCAAACCCTAGATCCTCCAAGAATCTAGATTCCACCCTTTTCACCACTTTTCTTCAAACCTTGACACCTACATCAAATGTACATCATCTACCTTGGATATGAGCATCCCCAAATAATACCCACCATTATTTGGATTATTAAACTATTTCTTTTCCATTACTTACCAATTTCTCAAAATCCTTGTCTATAAAGGCAAGTTTGTTTTTCTCCAAATCACCTTGCCAAATCAAGGCACATTTGATGCCTATATATCATATCCCATATTTCCCACTCAAAAATAAATATTTTTGAGATTCTTTATTATTTTGTTTTGCCCTTTTTCTTAAATGGCAGAAACAAGAAATAATTCCCTAAAAATACTCTTCCATCTCAATAAATCCCAATAAAATTTTCCAATATGTGTTATGGTATTTAGGACCATATAAAATCAAAACCAAGCTTGCCTAATGTAAAATTATCATCTTAGATTCCATAATCTACTTCTGCACTTTTTGAATAAGTGCATTTCAAGGGGATTATAATACTCAGAAAAATCCCATTTAAATTATGAAGAGATTAATTGACCTACTCCACCTACCAGTACCATTTACCCACTTGGCCCAAAGCAACATTTGAAACTTCCTTCACAAGCCTCAAAATGCTCAATTTTGCTAAACTAAGCAAAACTTGATTCAAATCAAAGCCAAACCAGCGCCAATCTTCTCTAGCACTATTCCTTAACATCATCACTCTCCCCTGGTGGACCAGCACTTTAGCATGCCCCACAACCTATTGTCACTTATGTTTGTTTATTAGAGGGACAAAGGACATGTCCTTTCAAGCCATTTTAAAACCTTGCAATCACTACACACCACCACTCCACCGCTTCTGCACGACCAGAGCACACCAGGAGGGCCCACTCCACCACCCACATCGCCATATCCCTGTCCAGCACCTCCCTCAAGCTTTCCATGGACAATGTCTATTCTAACCCCATTCCTCTTCGGTTTAAATAGGACAAAGGTTACCCTATCCTCCTCTCGTTGCTCATTTGCCCTCTCCCCCACCCACCTACCATCCCCAGAGCTCCCCTCTTCCTCCCATGCCCTGACGTGCCCATGGGAAGGAGGAAATGGCCTCTCGGCCATTATCCAAGATTTGAGCATGGCTCACTCCCTCCTTCTTTTCCCTCGCTGCATGTCATGGTTCTGAGCTCCCCTCCTTCTCCTAACTCTAGTCCTATTTTCCTTTTTGCTCAGGACGGCCTCCGGAAGACTTACCGGCTCCGACGAGCTCATCTCTGTTGGCTTCGGACAAGCCCTTCCCTGGCAACCAAGCTCATCCTGCCTCCCATCCCCTGGCTCGCCGGCGAGCACCGCTTCACCCCCGTTGTTCTCCAGTAGCCTTCGTGGCTCCAGGGAGCCTCCCGTGTGCTGCTAGCCGCGCTAGGGTTTTCTAGCCGCCGGCCACGTCGCGAGGAAGGCGACGGCTCGGGACCATCGATCTTCTTTAGATCTAACAGCCGCCAGCGTCCCGTACCCCTTCGCCGAGGCGGGCCGTAACCAGCAGGCCCACCCCCGCGGCCCTCACTCTCCCTCCCGCGTGCACAATGCCGTTCTACTGGGCCGGCCACACCCTCTGCGGCCCAGTGAGGTTCGGATCCGGCCCTCGTGGCACACGTCCCCTCTTCTCTCTTTTATTTTTTATTTCCAGATCTATTAATATTACTGATTACTTTAAATCAGTTTGAAAATGCAAACTAACTCCAAATAACTAGATTCAAAATTCCTTGGGTCCCTGTGTTTTCCTCAACATTCAGCATAAGAAGTTGACAGAAATAATAATTGGTTTATCCATAATAAATTATCCACCAAAATATGTACTTTTCACTAATAAAATCTTTCATGGAGTTTGGTAACTCCAAATGGAGTAAACCCATTTGTTACTGAAAGGTATCATCCATAGCTTTCATGACCCACTAGCCCCACACCCATTTGCCTCCTAGTTTGCTGCTAGCAAAAATAACAAAACCAGGCCTTTTCTGACTTTAGGAAGTTCTCCAGGTCAAACCAAGTAAGGTTCTGACCTAATTCCAACTACCCTTGAACTCACATGACTATATCCTTAAAACCCCAGCAGATTATAATTTTATGAACCTTTGTTGAATTTTGGTGAATTAAACTATTATGTGTATTGTTTAATCACTAATAAATTCATAGCAGTAGATCTGTAACTCAAAAAAGGTTGATTCCAATTTCTAAAGAAAGGTATTGCCAATACCTAACCAATGCCCTTCAAACCACGTCAAAATATTATGTAGATTAAATATTATGAAAAAGACAAATCCTAGCCAGTACTGTGTTTGGGAATTTCTCAAGGGCATTTTGGTAATTCTTTGAGTTGATTACAACTCTCAGTGAACCAGTCCATCAAATACTATCTAATAACCCAAGGAAATAATTTTTGGAACTCCAAAAAAGTTCTGGTGAATTATTTCCTAAAACTAGAGTTTTATTCACTATAAAAACAACTATAAATCATTGGTAATTGATAAAATAATGAAACCACTTTTGTTGGCTTCATATTATCAATATATATCTGATGGTATCATTTTTATCCAATGGTATCATGCAGAATTTGTCCTCACTCCAAAACCCCTCTACTATCTAGACTATAGACTATAAAATCCCTATACATTGCTTTCAAATGCTCCCATTACTTTTTCCCATCTTTCCCAACCCTAATGATGTGTATCATGTGTTAATTGTTTTTTTGATGTATGGTTTGATGCTATATGCCTTGTATTGATTGTGATGTTGATTGTTTGCATGTATGCTCGATAACGGCGATAGTTGCGTTTGTGAGACGCTAAGAAGGAAGCATTGGGGTTATCCTTATTATTATTGGTACTAGCACTATTGGTTTTCTGGTACTCTAATGAAGTCACCGGACATCTCGCTGGTCACAGGAAAGACACCTTCTTACTCATAAGCATTGTCCTTTTATTTTATCTATGCATAATTTATCTACTCGTTTATGCAAAATGCATTGTTTTACTATATTATGTTATGTGGGAAATGTTTGGCTCCTCCATACCATTACCCCTTAGTACCATTAGGTACAACCCATTTCTATGATGCCTACCCGCCCTCTGTATGGTAGATGGTGTTTAAACACCATAACCCCTTGGAAACCCCATTTTAGCCTAAACAAAGGTGTATGATGGGAAGACCCTAGGAAAAGACTTACAAAGAGAAAACCTTGATGAGGCCTTGACTACCAAGTGGTTTGAAAATGAGAAAGGTTTTGGTTTTACAAAATGGTCCGGCAACGGTTGGAGGAAAAATGTTTACGAAAACACGTCCAGCTGTATAGTTCCTAATGCTTGAGCAATTAACCCCTACAACCACATTACTCTGGAATGGGACGGGGCTAGGCTGGAAGTTTGCCTAGTCCGGTATAGGTATCTCAAACTACTACGGGGAAGAACAAAATCCTAGAGGATGGGCTTTCCCCTGTAACGGCCCATGTGAAACATCGGTCTGGGAAGGTAAATACCGTCTAAATGGTGGCCAGACGATACTATGAGCCCCTCATTGAAACCTCACACCCTGCGGGGTGCAAAACGTGCTCCGGTTGGCTTGTGACTATATAGGGTGTCCCGGTTTTGAGGGGGTTAATGTAACATCCCTAAAATCATGGTTTCAAAGATTGCATATCATTCATGCATGCATATATATTTTGAGATCATTTTCCAACTCTTTTCAAGAAAACAGAAGCACATAGTGCTATTATTTTATGTGAGCAAACATAAATCAAATGACTATCCTCAATTGAGAGCAAAAGTGTTTTAAACCAAGTTTTGTTTGCTTCCTTGTTGATTGGATTGAATGTGGAGTTTGGACAAAAATTCACAGAACAAATATGGTTTCAAAACCATTTTCAAAACATTTCCATGTCAAGTGCTATAGCACTGTTTATTTTGTTTGTTCAAAAGAACCAAGCTTGAACAGAGAGACCACATGTTTATATGCCCAGAAATATGAATGTTGCACCCTAAAAAATCTTGAAAAAGTTTGAATTCAAAAAGCTTTTGAAACCATTTGAAAATCATTCCAGAAATTCAAAACAGAAAAAGAAAAGGAGAAAGGAAATAGAAAAGGGCCAGCGCCAGTCATTTGGCCCAACCGAGAAAGCAGCCCACTAAGCCCACCCGGGTTCCCTCTCTCCCTCTCTCACTCGCAGACGCACCCATCGAGTGACTGGCGCCAGGACCCCACACCCCCTTTGTTTCTCTCGTAGACAACTAGGCCCCGTCCACGTCACCGTCGTCTTCCCCAAATCTCGTGAAGAACACGTCGCCGTGGGCCGTTGCTGGCGTTGATCACGAGGCGTAATTACCATTGAATCAGCAGGCGTTTCTTGTCGATCCCCTGCCTACTTAACCCCCTCTGCACCGCGAACATTTCCCCTCACTCAATTTCCTCTCCACGCCACCAGGCTGCCCGTAGTCTTGCCCATACCTCCGCAGCTATGACGACCTCTGGCGTGCGATTCCGGTAAGACCCCGTCGCCCCTTGCTGTGTAAGTTTGCCAGAATGATCATGACAACCATGCGCATCTTATCACCCTATTGGTGCATGCTAGGACCGTCTGGAGACTCGCCAACGACGACGACCGCAAGTGCCTGACGCTTTCTTCTTCTCCGGCGATCGATTGCGGTAAGCACTGAGCGCCCCTTGACCTCTCTCGCATACGACTAGGTTCTCCTTGTCCTTGCGCAGCTACTGATGCCTCTAGTTGGTACTAGGAAGACCTAGAGCGTCGTCAACAACTTCGTCTGCAACCACCCGACGCCGTGCACGACTCTGACGAGCTCCAGCAGCCCACTCCGTGTGCCCCTTGCCAAACCGCCGCCAGGTTGAGCATCAGCACGTCGCCACGGTTCTGGTAAGCCCCTCCGACGACCCTAGGACGACCTATAGCTCTGCGCCGCCGTAGGCAGAGCTCGCCGCCGCCAGTAGCCGCCGCCAACGCCGCTCAGTTTTGGTCGATTGATTCGTAGCCGTCAGATCTAGATCCAGCGCGTAGGATTAGTTCACTTAACGAACCGTTACGCGTTAGATCTGGCTGTGCATCTTTAGTTAAATCATGCCGCTCTTGTTGATCGATCCGCCCAAACCGGTACGGGCCAATTAGAAACAGACGCGTGGCTAGGGTTTAGATTTAAAACAGGATTTGAATCTGATTAATGTTTGAATTTGATTTGGCTATAACTTTTGATCCCCACGTTAGAATTTGACAAATTTTATACCGTTGGAATCAAGAGAGCAACTTATTTCTGATTATGCAATTTGTTTAAAGTTTTGCTTCTGTTAAAATGGTTTTATTTGCAGAAACTTGTGTAGGACTAATTAGAGTTTATGAAATGTTTAGGAAATGATTTAGGGTTTAAATAATTGTTGTTTGGCAATTTTTTAACTTGTTAGTGAATCAGTATTGTGTACTTGCTTTGTTGAGTTTTAAAAATCATCACATATCATCTTGCATGCATGCATATATTTTTCATTGTATATGTTTTGTGTGTAATTTGTTGCTACCATTCTTTGTTTAGATTTTGGTGCTAGTGATTGTGATTGTGAGGAGTGCTACTCTCCCAACTACCAAGGCAAGTGGTACTTCATGAATATTTTTATCCCATGTTTTATAGTAAGCATTAGAAATATTTTGCTAAGCCTTGCATGATATTATTTTGCTTATATGCCATGTTGGGAAATCCTAGTAGATGTAGAAATGCTAGGGAATTTCTAAGTTAAGTTAATATCTATGCCATGCTTAGACTAGCTAGTAGAAAACAAGGGCTGGTGAAATATACATGCTATGATGAAAATATTTCTAAGTCTTTGGACTTGTGTTTTACCTAATAAAACAACTAAGTTAATGAAACACCTGGGTGGAATGGAAGGATTGGTTTATGTTGAGTGGTTACACAAGGCCCATTTATATGGTTTACCTTGTGTATCTCACTTGTGGTAAGCCACCCAGGAACAAAGAGATTTTAGAGGCCAAGTGTTAAGAAGCTTCTAGTGCAGCCACTTGGCAATATGGGCTCTGCCTGGATCACATAAGTTGCTAGAACTTAGCCTTTTGGACAGTTGGTGGTAGTGGGAATGATAGGTTGGAGCGCGTCCATTTGGTCTAAGGGAAGGCTTCTGAAAGGACATGTCTTGGTGAAACCAAGTCTGGTGGGGAAAGTGCACAACCTCTGCAGATGGAAAAATCTAAGTACTTAGCCAAGTCCATGGTAATGGACAACTTGAGCATCAAGACATGGAAGCTATCAAGAATCTCCTCATCCCAATTTCTAAGTAAAAACTTGTGGGTGAACAAGGGTGAAGGACCTCAATGTCTATTGGTGGTTCCTTGGGAAAGTTTTGACAAAGAAAAACTTAGTGATTTCAACTAATAGGCAAAACCTATTTTGAGCAAAGCAAGCCAAACTACACTTAGCAAAATTGCATATAGTATCTAGTCCACCTAAATTATACTAAGGTATCACTTGCCAATACTATTCCAATGTATTAACCCACTATGGCTGTAACTTGTGATGTTGCAGGTTACTCTGATGAGGATTAGGTGTCATGAGTCTACACTCAACATGTTTGCCTGTGGCACATGAAGATGAACACTTTTATTTATTTACTTATTCAAACTCTTGTATTAGGCCTGTGTCCTTGGAGTTGTAAAGACTATGTTTATCTCTGGAATGGCTGTAATAAATGACCTTTGTATCTGTGTACTTCATCTTAAACTGTGGATGCTAGCAATGATCCAGGGACTAGCATTGCAATCACAGGGATCCTTTTCCTTTATAAAGGAGGGATCTTACAGATGGTATCAGAGCACTGTGTTGCCTGTAGGATTATGACCCTAGGATTGGAAACCACTAAGGAAAAAATTTCAGCAACTTCCACACTTGTCTATTCTTCTCGTAAAACTTTTCTAATCTTCTCTCTCATCTCTATTTGTAGATGAACTCCATCAACGAAGCCGTAAGGAAAGGACCACTCATGACAATGACTTTGGAGTGTGAGACAGAATTCCCCAAGGCTCTCAAGGACCTCATGGTTGCATTGGAGATACAAGGTGCAGCTGTGTACAAAGGTTTTCTTGTGATGGATGAAGGAGTGGAATACTGGTGGGTGCAACTTCACTTGTAGAAAAACAAGGAAGACAACCACCAGGAAAAAGGATTCTGCATGTTCACCAATTCAGTGGTGCACACTACATTCTTTGAATCAGCAAGGGATGCATCTTGGAAGACCATCAAAGAAGTTGGTGATAGAGTCAAGTGCAGAATGCTCAACCTCCAAAATGATCTAAAGGAAGAGAAGAAACATACCCAAGAGTTGGAAGCTACCAACCAAACCTTAAGAGGAGACATTATAGACTTAGTGATGGAGTCATGTGAGCAAGATAGGCTGATTTCTTCTAGAAACATTGTGTTAGCCAACAGATCTAGTGAGATAGGATTGTAAGCATACTTCGTTAGTTGGACCACCACTTATCACCTTATTTTCCAAATGTTGCTTTAAAATAAGTTGAACCTTGGTTGTTGTAATGGATCCATGTGTGCCATGACTTGTGTGTTTTGCTTTCCAAGGATATGTATGTGATGTTTTGCCTTGTGTTGTAACTTAAATTGTGTTGTTCTAACTTTTTCTATCTTATAAATAGATGCCTAATGTTACCATCAGCACTGTTGAGGAGTTCCAGGTTACCCTCTTTGGTCCTCGTCTTGTTGATCTTACTACTTTGCTCAATCTCCCTCTTCCTACCATCATGGTGCTTCCCCTCACCAAGTTTGAGAGGAAAGACCTTTGGGGCTTCAAGGTCAACCAGGCCGGACGCCAGACAGAGCCTACCACGGAGGCCATCATCTTCAAGCTCATGCATGATGACCAGGAGAGAGGCCTTGAGGTAGTTATGCAGGATCTGATAGGACGTCTACTAGGTAGACACTCCCGACAGGTTAGAGGTACTCACTTCCACGTCTTTGGTAGACGTGATGAGGATGGAGAGTCCATCGACTTCGAGGACGATTCGAGGGACACAGCAGAGCCGATTCGTCTATACCTCTAGGACTTAGAGTCTCTCATTAGGCACGTGGACACTGATAGGAGCAACGTCATGCTCAACAATGACGAACTCCAGGTGCAACTTCGCGAGAAGGACAAGCTCTTCGCGGAGCAAGATGAGATAGTCAAGGAGATGGAGGCAAAGTTCAAGAGCCAGGACAGGAAGTTCAAGAGTTAGGAGAAGCGAGTCCAGGATAGAAACAAGAAGATCCGGGACATGACTGAAGAACTGCAGTCCAAGGACTTCGAGCTCGAGCAACAGCAGACGGTGATTGAGAGGCTTCGTTCCCAGAAGAGGGCTCTCAAAGCCAAGATAGAGACCTTGACCACTAGTGTCGAGGAATACAAGACCGCGATGGAGAACGCATGTCTTACCTTTGTCGAGGAGGAGGTTGATGCCGAGGAGTAGATTTGACTACTCATTTATCATTTATTATCATACTTGTTGTTTGAGAACTTGTTATTTGACCATCCGACATGTGGATGGCTTGCTACTTGTGTGTTTTACTTTGCGAACTTGTTATCTTTTTGTTGAACCTTTATCATTGTGTTGCATGCTTTGTGTTTGCTTATGTGATGTAATGTGCATGAAAGCATCTGTGGGTATCTCATTCTTATCTCTATTGAACAACCACAGATGCCTCCCCATCGTGCAAACCCCAACCCCAACAACAACAACAACATCACTCCAGAAATGTAGCAAATGATGACCGCTCAAACTCAGATGATGCAGATGATGACGACGTTTATCCAGAACCAAAACAACAACAATAACAACAATAACAACAACAACCCACCGGGTTTTGATATGCTTACCAGGTTCTTGAGGTTGAGGCCAGCAAAGTTCTCAGGAACGACTGATCCCATGGTGGCCAATGATTGGATACGATCCGTGAACAAGGACTTGGTAACTGTGGGATGTACTGATGCTGAAAAGGTTAGATTTGCAGCACATTTGCTGGAAGGACCAGCCGCCACTTGGTGGGATAACTTCCAGATCACCACTCCCATCGATGATGTGACATGGGCTATCTTTGAGGATGGCTTTCGTACTGCTCATATCTCATCTGGAGTGATGAGTCTGAAAAAGAAGGAGTTCCATAACCTGAAGCAGCGCCACCGCAGCGTGGCTGAATATATTGAGGAGTTCAACAATTTGGTGCGATATGCACCGGATGAAGTTGACACTGATGCTAAGAGGGAAGAAAAGTTCCTCGAAGGGTTAAATGATGAACTGAACCTGCAGTTGGCAGTGGCCTATGTTCCCACTTATCAGTCTCTCTGTGACAAGGCTGCTATTTTGGAGAACAAAATAAAGCAAGTTGAAAGCAGAAAGAGAAAGCACTCAGACAAGCACAGCTCGGGATCGTGACACAAACGTTCCCATTATGATGACAGTGGAAGCTCAGGATCCCACAAGCATGGGAAATTCAACAAGCACCACAACCACAACCGTCATGACAACAAGCATCACCGTAGTCATGACAATGATAAGTACAAGAACCAGAAGGGTGGATACAAGAGCCACCACAGTGGAAATGGAAGTGGAAGTGGAAGTCAGCCTGTCAAGAAGGACATTAGTCAGGTTGAATGCTTCAAATGCAAGAAGGTGGGGCATTATGCAAATGAATGCCCAGAAAAGAAAGTTGAAGGACCCAACAAGCCCAACCCTTTTCAGAAAGGACAGGTGAACCACATCAGTGTGGAGGAAGTCTATGAGGAGCCTGATATTGTTGCTGGTAAGTTCAGACTCAATTTTATTCTTTTTGTTCTTTTTGATACTAGAGCATTTGTTCTTTTTGATACTAGAGCATCGCATTCATTCATATCAAAAGCATTTGTTGATAGAAATGGGTTTCCAACTGAAAACATTGGGTGTCCAATAAAAGTTAGTTCTCCGGGTGGAGATATGATAGTAAGTCTTGGATGCCGGGATCTAGTAATAGAGTTTGGAAAGCATAAATTTCCAGTGAGTCTGATAATCCTAGATTCCCAAGGACTGGACGTAATATTGGGAATGGATTGGATGGCTAAGTATGAAGGAGTACTAGATTGTGCTAATCGTACTATTGCACTCACAACCCCGGAAAGAAAACGGATTAAATTCAAGTCCAACTTTGAATCAAAAGGAAGTAAGCTAAATTATCTTAAGGGGGTTAGCATGGACAGTGTGCCAATTGTGAGTGAGTATCCGGATGTGTTTCCGTAATAATTGCCGGGAATGCCACCAGATAGAGATGTGGAGTTTCTAATAGATTTGGTACCAGGATCTGGACCAATAGCAAAGAGACCGTACAAGATGTCAGTGGATGAACTGAAAGAACTCAAGAAACAACTTGGAGAACAGTTGCAGAAAGGATTTATTCAACCAAGTTCTTCATCTTGGGGAGCCCCAGTTTTGTTCCTAGAGAAGAAAGATAGAAGTCAAAGGTTATGCATTGATTACCGTTCACTCAACGAGGTAACTATCAAGAACAAATACCCTTTGCCTAGAATCAATGACTTGTTTGATCAGCTAGAAGGAGCTTGTGTGTTCTCAAAGATTGATCTCCGGTCAGGCTATTTTCAACTCAAGATAAGAGAACAAGACATACCTAAGACAACGTTCACTACAAGGTATGGATTGTATGAGTATACCGTAATGCCTTTTGGTTTGACCAATGCTCCAGCATACTTCATGAATATGATGAACAAGGTGTTCATGGAATTCCTTGACAAGTTTGTTGTCGTCTTCATCAATGACATTTTAGTCTACTCCAAGAGCAAAGAAGAGCATGAAGTACATTTGCGTTTGATACTTGAGAAGTTAAGAGAACATAAACTTTATGCCAAATTCAGCAAGTGTGAATTCTGGTTGAATGAAGTTGGATTTCTTGGACATGTTATGACAAAGGATGGTGTAGCAGTTGATCCTGCTAAAGTTTCAGCTGTAACTGAATGGGAATCTCCCAATTCCGTGAAAGAAGTTCGTAGTTTCCTTTGCTTAGCAGGTTACTACAGAAGGTTCATTGAAAATTTCTCAAAGGTAGCTAAGCCCATGACGGAATTGCTAAAGAAAGACAAGAAGTTTGCTTGGTCTGAAGGTTGTGAACTCAGCTTTCAGGAATTGAAGAAGAGACTTGTGACAACACCAGTCTTGTGTCTGCCAGATTTGGAAAAAGATTTCCAAGTATATTGTGATGCATCTCATCAGGGTTTGGGTGCAGTACTTATGCAAGAAGGTAAAGTTGTGGCTTATGCCTCGAGACAACTCAAAACTCATGAAGTGAACTATCCTACTCATGATTTAGAGTTAGGCTCTGTTGTCCATGCACTAAAAACATGGAGACACTATCTGTTGGGAAAACGTTGTGAAGTGTTTACATATCACAAGAGTTTGAAGTATATCTTCACCTAGAAGGAAATTAATATGAGACAAAGAAGATGGTTAGAACTTATCAAGGACTATGACTTAAGTTTGCAATACCACCCCGGTAAAGCAAATGTTGTAGCAGATGCTCTAAGTCGTAAGGTTTTTGTGAATGGCCTTACCAAAGGAGAATTGCCAGATGATTTGTGTGCCCAATTCAGAAAACTCAGATTAGAGATTGTGCCTGAAGGACATATCATGTCTTTGAATGTTCAACCCACTTTGTTGGACAAAATCAAATAAGTCCAGAAGATTGATAAAGAAATCGAAGAGATTAAAGAAAAGATTGGCAAAGGAAAAGCCAAAGGGTTCCATGAAGACGAACAGAGTACGTTATGGCATGGGAAACGTATCTGTGTTCCACAAGATCCGGAGCTACGGAAACTGATTTGGCAAGAAGCACACAACTCACCGTATTCCATTCATCCGGGTAACACCAAAATGTACATGGACATGAAGGAAAGATTTTGGTGGAATAACCTCAAGAAGGACATCGCCGAACATATTGCTTTGTGTGATGTGTGTAGTAGAGTGAAGGCAGAACATCAGAAACCAGCAGGTTTGCTTCAACCACTACCTATTCCTGATTGGAAGTGGGACAAGATTGGTATGGATTTCATTACCGGATTACCAAGGACCCGGTCAGGATACGATTCTATTTGGGTAGTAGTGGATCGCCTAACTAAAGTGGCTCATTTCATACCCGTGAAGACAACCTACACAAGTGCTAAGTTGGCTAAGATCTACATGAGTAGAATTGTATGTCTACATGGAGTGCCCAAGAGTATTGTGTCTGATAGGGGAACTCAATTCACTTCCCATTTTTGGAGACAGTTACATGAGTCATTGGGAACGAGGTTGGAATTCAGTACCGCTTTTCATCCTCAAACTGATGGACAAACAGAAAGGACTAATCAGATTCTTGAAGACATGTTGAGGGCATGTGCCCTAGACTATGGAGCCAGTTGGGATGAAAGTCTGCCTTACGCAGAATTTTCTTATAACAACAGCTATCAAGCCAGCATTGAGATGGCACCATTTGAATTTCTCTACGGAAGAAAGTGTACCACCCCATTGTTATGGAATGGTGTGGGAGAAAGAAGTTTATTCGGACCAGACCTCATCAAAGAAGCCGAAGAGAAGGTCAAGTTGGTCAAAGACAGGTTGAAGATAGCACAGTCCCGACAGAAAAGCTACGCAGATCCTAAGCGTAGAGAAGTCACCTACGAAGTTGGTGATAGAGCCTATCTTAGAGTGTCACCACTTCGTGGAGTGAAGAGATTCGGAGTCAAAGGAAAATTGGCACCAAGATATGTTGGACCATTCAAGATTCTGAGTCGTAAAGGAGAAGTTGCCTATGAAATAGAACTGCCAGAATCTCTGTCAGCCGTCCATGATGTGTTTCATTTGAGTCAACTTAAGAAATGTCATCTAGAAATGGAAGAAACTTCTTTGAAGGATACTATACCTTTGGAGGAGGTTCAACTGGAAAGTGATCTCACTTATGAAGAGAAACGTACCAAGATTCTTCAGACTGCAGAAAGAGTCACACGGACTAAGACTATCAAGTTCTGCAAAGTGCAGTGGAATCATCATTCCGAAGAGGAAGCAACATGGGAAAGAGAAGATGATCTTCGGAAAGACCACCCTCACCTATTTGCTAGCCAATCCGAATCTCGAGGGAGAGATTCACCTTAAGGGGGTTAGATTTGTAACATCCCTAAAATCATGATTTCAAAGATTGCATATCATTCATGCATGCATATATATTTTGAGATCATTTTCCAACTCTTTTCAAGAAAACAGAAGCACATAGTGCTATTATTTTATGTGAGCAAACATAAATCAGATGACTATCCTCAATTGAGAGCAAAAGTGTTTTAAACCAAGTTTTGTTTGCTTACTTGTTGACTGGATTGAATGTGGAGTTTGGACAAAAATTCACAGAACAAATATGGTTTCAAAACCATTTTCAAAACATTTCCAAGTCAAGTGCTATAGCACTGTTTATTTTGTTTGTTCAAAAGAACCAAGCTTGAACAGAGAGACCACATGTTTCTATGCCCAGAAATATGAATGTTGCACCCTACAAAATCTTGAAAAAGTTTGAATTCAAAAAGCTTTTGAAACCATTTGAAAATCATTCCAGAAATTCAAAACAAAAAAAGAAAAAGAGAAAGGAAATAGAAAAGGGCCAGCGCCAGTCTTTTGGCCCAACTGAGAAAGCAGCCCACTAAGCCCACCCGGGTTCCCTCTCTCCCTCTCTCACTCGCAGACGCACCCATCGAGTGACTGACGCCAGGACCCCACAACCCCTTTGTTTTTTCTCGGAGACAACTGGGCCCCGTCCACGTCACCGTCGTCTTCCCCAAATCTCGCGAAGAACACGTCGCCGCGGGCCGTTGCTGGCGTTTATCACGCGGCATAATTACCATTGAATCCGCAGGCGTTTCTTGTCGAGCCCCTGCATACTTAACCCCCTCTGCACCGTGAACATTTCCCCTCACTCAATTTCCTCTCCACGCCACCAGGCTGCCCGTAGTCTTGCCCATACCGCCGCAGTTCCGACGACCTCCGGCGTGCGATTCCAGTAAGACCCCGTCGCCCCTTGCTGTCTAAGTTTTCCAGAATGATCAGGACAACCATGCGCACCTTCTCACCCTATTGGTGCATGCTAGGACCGTCTGGAGACTCGCCAACAATGACGACCGCAAGTGCCTGACGCTTTCTTCTTCTCCGGCGATCGATTGCGGTAAGCACTGAGCGCCCCTTGACCTCTCTCGCATACGACTAGGTTCGCCTTGTCCTTGCGCAGCTACTGATGCCTCTGGTTGGTACTAGGAAGACCCAGAGCGTCGGCAACAACTTCGTCTGCAACCACCCGACGCCGTGCACGACTCCGACGAGCTCCAGCAGCCCACTCCGTGCGCCCCTTGCCAAACCGCCGCCAGGTTGAGCATCAGCACGTCGCCACGGTTCTGGTAAGCCCCTCCGACGACCCTAGGACAACCTGTAGCGCCGCGCCGCCGTAGGCAGAGCTCGCCGCCGCCAGTAGCCACCGCCAGCGCCGCTCAGTTTTGGTCGATTGATTCGTAGCCGTCAGATCTAGATCCAGCGCGTAGGATTAGTTCACTTAACGAACCGTTACGCGTTAGATCTGGCCGTGCATCTTTAGTTAAATCGTGCGGCTCTCGTTGATCGATCCGCCCGAACCGGTACGGGCCAATTAGAAACAGACGCGTGGCTAGGGTTTAGATTTAAAACATGATTTGAATCTGATTAATGTTTGAATTTGATTTGGCTATAACTTTTGATCCCCATGTTAGAATTTGACAAATTTTATACCGTTGGAATCAGGAGAGCAAGATCTTTCTGATTATGCAATGTGTTTAAAGATTTTCTTCTGTTAAAAAGGTTTTATTTGCAGAAACTTGTGTAGGACTAATTAGAGTTTATGAAATGTTTAGGAAATGATTTAGGGTTTAAATAATTGTTGTTTGGCAATTTTTTAACTTGTTAGTGAATCAGTACTGTGTACTTGCTTTGTTGAGTTTTAAAAATCATCACATATCATCTCGCATGCATGCATATATTTTTTATTGTATATGTTTTGTGTGTAATTTGTTGCTACCATTCTTTGTGTAGATTTTGGTGCTAGTGATTGTGATTGTGAGGAGTGATACTCTCCCAACTACCAAGGCAAGTGGTACTTCATGAATATTTTTATCCCATGTTTTATGCTAAGCATTAGAAATATTTTGCTAAGTCTTGCATGATATTATTTTGCTTATATGCCATGTTGGGAAATCCTAGTAGATGTAGAAATGCTAGGGAATTTCTAAGTTAAGTTACTATCTATGCCATGCTTAGCCTAGCTAGTAGCAAACAAGGGTTGGTGAAATATACATGCTATGATGAAAATATTTCTATGTCTTTGGACTTGTGTTTTACCTACTAAAACAACTAAGTTAATGAAACACCTGGGTGGAATGGAAGGATTGGTTTATATTGAGTGGTTACACAAGGCCCATTTCTATGGTTTACCGTGTGTATCTCACTTGTGGTAAGCCACCCGGGAACAAAGAGATTTTAGAGGCCAAGTGTTAAGAAGCTTCTAGTGCAGCCACTTGATGGGCTCTTCCTGGATCACATAAGTTGCTAGAACTTAGCCTTTTGTACAGTTTGTGGTAGTGGGAATGATAGGTTGGAGCGCGTCCATTTGGTCTAAGGGAAGGCTTCTGAAAGGTCCTGTCTTGGTGAAACCAAGTCTGGTGGGGAAAGTGCACAACCTCTACAGATGGAAAAATCTAAGTACTTAGCCAAGTCCATGGTAATGGACAACTTGAGCATCAAGACATGGAAGCTATCAAGAATCTCCTCATCCCAATTTCTAAGTAAAAACTTGTGGGTGAACAAGGGTGAAGGACCTCAATGTCTATTGGTGGTTCCTTGGGAAAGTTTTGACAAAGAAAAACTTAGTGATTTCAACTAATAGGCAAAACCTATTTTGAGCAAAGCAAGCCAAGCTACACTTAGCCAAATTGCATATAGTATCTAGTCCACCTAAATTATACTAAGGTATCACTTGCCAATACTATTCCAATGTATTGATCCACTGTGGCTATAACTTGTGATGTTGCAGGTTACTCTGATGAGGATTAGGTGTCATGAGTCTACACTCAACATGTTTGCCTGTGGCACATGAAGATGAAGACTTTTATTTATTTACTTATTCAAACACTTGTATTAGGCCTGTGTCCTTGGAGTTGTAAAGACTATGTTTATCTCTGGAATGGCTGTAATAAATGACCTTTGTATCTGTGTACTTCATCTTAAAATGTGGATGCTAGCAATGATCCAGGGACTAGCATTGCAATCACAGGGATCCTTTTCCTTTATAAAGGAGGGATCTTACAGTTAACCTCATAGGGCAGGAACTTGTATCGGAGAGGGTATTCGGAAGGTCTTGACCGGTTATTCGACCCACGATCGGTGTAGATCAGGGACGGGTAATCGGATGCTGTGTGTACAGTGTACAACCTCTATAGAGTGTAAATCTATTCGAATAGCCGAGTCCTCGGTCATGGATGGTTGTGATATCTGATGTACGACAGTGATGGTTTTGTTTTCAAAAAGGACTTAGGAAAAGCAATGGCTCAAAAATGTTTTGACCATGGGATGGTCAGGAAAATGGAGTAATGTGTTTGTTCATGAGATGACCGGAAGGAGAAACAAATGGGTGACCCAATCCTAGTGTTTTTCCTAAAACTCTTTCAAAAGGTTTCCAAAATGTTTCACAAAAGTTTTCAACAAAGATATATGGACATGCTATATCTACAAGAGAAACTAATTTACAAAAGAACCTCTTATGGAGCCCTCCTACCACAGCCATACTACATATCATTTACTTATTATTATCTTAAGGTGGTTTGCGAGTACATTCAAAGTACTCTCCGACATTGTCCCTGGCTATATACTTGGCCAGATTCCAGATGTTAAGAAGCGATGAAGGTGCTGACGTCTATGCGAGCTAGGTCGTCTTCCCAGTCAGTTGCCTGTAGGTTAAGGCACGGGCTCTTCGCTAAAGACTTCCGCTATCTGTGTTCTATTCTCCATAATGGCCACCTTGTAAGTTTTTGTACTCGTTACTTTATGGATGTTGTAATGATACTAGTCGGTTATGCTCACGGCTCATTGATCATGGGAACAGGAATTGTATGCATAACGGTATTCTCGGACCGTAAATCCGGGGTGCCACAACATCCTTGTACCATTCCCACTCCGGGTCGGTGGACCTTCTAGACCCTTCTAGAACATTCCGGTGAAAACAATGAAAGTATTCCCGAACTCTGGAATTGGACTTTCCTTATATGAATCTTATTATTCGGACCATTCCGGATCTCCTCATGATGTCCTAGATCCAATCCGAGACTCCTAACAACCTTCGGTCTTCTTACTCACATTCCATATCTACTAAACAACATCGAATCCTTAAGTGTGTCTCTCTATGGTTCGTGAATTATGCAGACATGATCGAGACTCTTCTCTGATCAATAACTAATAGAGGAATATAGAAATTCATATGACTCCGACATATTTATACGATTACATTGTTACCAAATGAACCATTTACATACGATACCAATTTCAATTTGTCTCGTGATACTTTACTTATTCGAGGTTTGATCGTCGATATCTCGCCATACCTAGTTCAACCTCGTTACTGATAAGTACTCTTTACTTGTTCCTGTGATATGTGATCCCTTGTGAGCAAGTCACATGCTTGCAAGCTAATTGGATGACATTCCACCGAGAGGGCCCAGAGTATATATATCCATCATATGGATGGACAAATCGCACTCTTGATCCATGTGCCTCAACACATACTTTCCGAACACTCAATGCCACCTTTATAGCCACCCAGTTACGAAGTGGTGTTTGATGTCATCAAAGCATCCATACGGTGATGGTGATTAACACGATCTCATAGTCGAAGGATTTAGGTTACTATGTATCTGAAAGCTTATACCAAACGAACTATTGAAATGACTTGATATTTATGCTTCGCTTAACTATAGGAGTATGTCCATCACATCATTGTCCTAACGATATGATCTTGGTGTTAATAACATCTCAATGTTCATGATCAGGAAACCATTATCATATATTATCCAAAAAGATAGTATTATGAAGAGGCTTTACCAGGGACTCTTTCAAGTTTACAAATCATACAAGTATTAATTTGTCTGGTTAATACAATTATAGCAGAAATGTAACCATTTATCATAAACACAAAGATATAATAATAACTACTTTTATTATTGCCTATTGGGCATATCTTCCACAGTATCCCACTTGCACTAGAGTCAATAATCTATATTACATGGTAATATACCGAACACCCATTGCGGTTTGGTTTTGGTCATGTTTTGCCCTCGAGAGAGGATGATTCAATGGATCCGCCACATTCAAATCTGTGTTTACTTTGCAAATATTTATGTCACCATATTGGACATGCTCTCTAATGGCATGAAAACGTAACTTTATATGCTTTAGCTTGTGGTGTGACCATGACTCCTGCATATTGTCTATGGTACCCATGTTATCACAGTAGATAGCCATTGGGTCCAATGCACTGGGAACCACACTAACTCCGTAGTGACCTCCTTCATCCATATCTCCTCTTGTGAAGCCTCCTAAGAAGATATGTATTCCGATTCAGTTGAAGATCTCGCCACAATGCTTTTCTTTGCACTCCTCCAGCTCACTCTTGTACCATACAATCAAAATATGTATCCAGATTGTGATTTCAAATCATTTGGATCGGTGTTCCGCCTAGCATTAGTGTAACCATTCACAACGAGTTGTTCATCACCTCCATAGGAAAGAACCATATCCTTAGTCCTTCTCAATTATTTAAGGATGTTTTTGAATGCTTTCCAATGATCCACTCCTGGATCACTTTGATATCTTCTAGTCAAACTAACAACATATGCATTGTCCGGTCTAGTACATAGCATGACTTACATGATAGATCCTATGTCTGAGGCATAGGGAGTCTTACTCATAATATCTCTATCTTATGCCATATCAGTACTTTGAGTTTTACTCCAGGTCGTATTGGGCAACATGGGCAAGAATCCATTCTTGCTATCTTCCATTCCAAACCTCTTTAGAACTTTCTACAAATATGTACTCTATGAAAGCGATATTAGGCGTCTCGGTCTATCTCTATAAATCTTTATGCCTAATATGTAAGTAGCTTCGCCAAGATCCTTCATTGAAAAACAATTATTCAAATAATCTTTGACACTTTTAAGAAGGTCTATATCATTCCAAAACAACAATATGTCATCCACATATAGTACTGGGAATGCTACAGAGCTCCCACTCTCTTTCTCGTAAATACAAGCTTCTCCATAAGTTTTATAAAACCAAAACTTTTGATCAACTTATCAAAACATTGATTCCAACGTCAGGATGCTTTCTTCAATCCATAAATGGATCGTTGAAGTTTGCATACCTTGTTAGCATCTTTAGGATCGACATAACCTTTGGGTTGTACCATATACAAATATTAATCAATGTCTCCATTGAGGAACGCCGTTTTGACATCCATCTGCCATATCTCATAATCATAATATGCTGCGATTGACAAAATCCTCATAGACTTTAGCTTCGGTACTGGTGATAAAGTCTCGTCGTAGTCAACGCCTTGAATTTTTCGAAAGCTTTTTGCGACAAGTCGAGCTTTATAGATGGTTACATTACCATCAGCATCTGTTTTCTTCTTGAAAATCCATTTTCTCTCAACAGCCTTCCAGCCATCCGGTAAGTCCACCAAAGTCCATACTTTGTTTTCGTACATGGATCCAATCTCGGATTGCATGGCTTCTTGCCATTTACTGGAATCTAGGCTCATCATTTCTTCCTCATATGTCGCAAGGTCGTCGGTGTTGTCCACCATCATGACACTCATAATGGGATCATACCAATCTGAAGTGGTACGAGTCCTTGTCGACCTGCGAGGTTTCGTAGTAACTTCGACCAGAGTTTCATGATCTCCATCATTACCTTCCTCTCCTATTGCTATAGGCACCATAGGAACTTCTTCTGGTGGTGCACTACTCTCAATTCCAAGAGAAGGTTTGACAACCTCGTTGAGTTCTACTTTCCTTCCAATCACTTCTTTCGAGAGCTACTCCTTCTCTAGAAAGGATCCATTCTTGGCAACATAGATTTTGCCCTCGGATCTATGATAGAAGGTATACCCAATAGTTTCCTTAGGTATCCTATGAATACGCATTTTTCTGCTTTGGGTTCAAGCTTGTCGGGCTATAACTTCTTTACATAAGCTTCGCAACCCCAAACTTTAAGGAATGACAATTTAGGTTTCTTCCCAAACCATAATTTATATGGTGTAGTTTCAAAGGATTTAGATGATGCCCTATTTAAAGTGAATGCGGATATTCCTAATGCATAACCCCAAAATGATAACGGTAAATCTATAAGTGACATCATAGAACGAACCATATCTAAGAGAGTTCGATTACGACATTCGGACACAAAATTATGTTCGCCAATCTCGTAACTTAGATATTCACCTCCATGATCAGATCGTAGAAATTTAATCTTCTTGTTATGTTGACTCTCTACTTCACTTTGAAATTCCTTAAACTTCTCAAAAGTTTCGGACTTATGTTTCACGACATAGATATACCCATATCTACTAAAGTCATCCATGATAAGAACATAATGATAACACCCAAGCGATGCCACACTCATCAGGCCACACACATTGGTATGTATGATTTCCAATAAGTGCATAGCTCACTCCATCATACCAGAAAATGGAGTCTTAGTCATTTTTCCATTAGACATGCTTCGTATCTTTAAAGTGATTCAAGAAGTCCATCAGAATGGAGTTTCTTCATATGCTTCACTCCAATGTGACCAAGATGATAGTGCCACATGTATGTAGAATATAATTCAATTTCAAACGTTTAGGACCTATATTATGAATTTGTGTATCACTACTATCGATATTCAACAAGAATAGACCATCTATCAAAGGTGCATGACCATAAAAGATATTACTAATATAAATCAAACAACCATTATTCTCGGACTTAAACAAGTAACCGTGTTGCAATAAACAAGATCCTGATATAATGTTCATGCTCAACACAGGCACCAAATAATAATTATTTAAGTATAAAACTAATCCCGATGGTAGATGAAGAGGGAGCGTGCCGACCGCGACCACATAAACCTTTGATCCATTTCCAACCCGCATTGTCACCTCGTCTCTCGCTAGTCTCGGTTTATTCTACAGCACCTGTTTCCAGTTACAATATGAGCATCCGAACCAGTATCAAATACTCAGGCACTACTATGATTATTAGTAAGATAAACATCAATAACATGTATATCGAATATACCTTTCTTCTTGATGTTGTCGTTGTTTAGATCTGCGAAGTACTTGGGGGAATTCCGCTTCTAGTGACCTTCTCCCTTGTAGTAAAATCACTTTGTATTAGGATTAGGCCCAGCCTTGGCCTTCTTTGCAGACGCGGTAGCTTTCTTACCGCCCTTCTTGAAGTTACCCTTTTTCTTAGACTTGCCTTTCTTATTGAAATTGGTGGTCTTATTGACCATCAACACTTGGTGTTCTTTCTTGATCTCCACTTTCGCAGACTTCAACATAGAGAAGAGTTCTAGTAATGACTTATCCATCCGCTGCATGTTGCAGTTCATCACAAAGTTCTTGTAACTTAGTGGTAGTGATTGGAGGACACAGTGAATCCCCAAAGCATTAGGAATCACTATAACCAAGCTCTGGACCTTATTGACATGCCCAGACATCATAAGGACATGCTCACTGATGAGGCTGCCCTCTTCCATCTTGTAGTTAAAGAACTTTTCAGAAGCTTCATAACTCTCAACTGCCATGTGTGCCTCAAATATCAATTTGATTTCATGGACAATATCATGTGGGTCAAAGTTCTCAAACCTTTTCTGAAGATCTGATTCCAAACCATACAAGATAGCACACTGAACTGTGGAGTACTGATTCTTCCAAGCGAGGAAAACATTCTTCACCTCATCGATAGCATCAGCTGCAGGTTGGTCACCCAGCGGTGCATCCAGTACATAGGTCAACTGACCAGCATTGAGGAAAATCCTCAAATTGAAGAACCAATCTGAGAAGTTGCTTCCATTGTTTTTCAGCTTTTCTTTCTCTAGGAACGCATTAAAATTTATGGTAGGGGCCGCCATGATCTACAACATATTTGCAATAGTTTAGACTAAGTTTATGACAAATTGAGTTCTAATTAATACTTAAATTAATATAGGTGAACTCCCACTCAAAACAATATCCCTCGCATTGTTTTAGTGATCACATGAACCAAATCCACTACATTAAGTCCGATCATCACGAGAAAAGATGTACTTTCAAAGGCGAACAATCAACATGTTCATCATATCTACTATATGACTCATGCTTTACCTTTCGGTATTGCGTGTTCCTAGACCATGTCTGTACATGCTACGCTCGTCAAGATTAGCCATAGTATCTGCATGAGAAAATATGGCTTGCTGCCATTGTATGCACACGTAGAATCTATTACACCCGATCATCACGTGGTGCTTCGAAACGACGAGTCTCAGCAACAGTTCTTACTAAGGACGAACACTTTATTACTTGATATTTTGTGAGAGGGATCATCTTATAATGATATCGTCGTGATCTAAGCAATACAAGATGCATAAAAGGATTAAAATCACATGCAATTCATAATATGTGATATGATATGGCCTTTCTTCTTGTGCTTCTGATCTCCATCTTCAAGCACGGACATGATCTCTATCATCACCGGCGTGGCGTCAAGGTCAATGGCACCGCTCCATGGTTGTCATCCACCAGCATCAACTATTACAACTACTTTGAATAATTGACACACAGGTCTTAACGAAATTTAAATATAATCATAAGGCTGCTACCGGTTGCCAACTTACAATAAGGATCATTGCATACATCATATATAATCAAAATCATGGCCATATCACATCACACCCCTATAGAACAAAGTTAGACACCTCTAATTTTCTTTACATGTTTTATTGTGGTTTGGGGCTTTCAAATAAGTACCGTTCTAACTTACGAACAAGAACCACAATGTTGATCCAACAACTATCAAGTGACCGTTGTAAATTGAATCATCACTATGATGGGAGAGACAGAAACCCGCAAAGCCACTTATGCAATACAAGTTGCATGTCGAGCGTGGATCATGTCTCATGAATGATGTCATGTAACATTAGCCCAAGATGCTTCATCCCACCATCCTGCAAGCTGCAAAGTACACAAGAAGCAATTGATAATAAAAGCAGCACCACCCACGATGACCATTGTGTTCTACTCGTGCAATAGGTATACTTATAGACACGGCTATGATACCATTGTAGGGGTTTATAGCATGGAAAAGAAAAAAAATCTACCGCGTGAACACATACAAGGCAAGATCTATTTACTAGATTTTAGCAAAGAGTCGATAGAGTACTCACCCTCGAAGATTCCCAAAGCGGTTAAGGAGATCGAATTCTCGTGGGTGATGTAGTCGTTTACTTGCTGATATCAAGATCGCGTAGATGATCCTTCCGGTGTTGCAGTCCGGCAGCGGTCCTGCATTCGGTCACACGTTCGGTACTCAATTAAGACCTTCCTCTCCCTTGTTCCAGCAGGCAGCGGAGTTTTTAGATCTCTCCTCGTGATTCCGGCAGCATGACGGTGTGGTGTCGAAGGTAGAGGGGAAATACTGCAGGGCTTCGCCTAAGGAGGAGCGGGTACAAAGGAGTATAAGAGGTTCCTTGGCGATCTAGGGATTATAGGGCCAAGGGGGGTGGCCGGTGGCTAGGTCTAGGGCTTTTGCCCTAGTCGGCGACTTGCGAGGAGATCCCTAGGTGGCGGCGGCCTGAGAGGTGGTGGCACCAAGGCTAGGGTTTTAGATGAGGGGTAGGGGTGCCCTACCCCTCCTTTTATAGGTGGGAGAGGTGGTTGGGGGAGGGGATTCCTCCCCCAAATCCTCCTTTATGGACTGCTGAAAGTAGAGGGAGGAATCCTCCCTTAGGTAGGATTCCTTCGCTCCCTCCACTAGGCAACCAATGTTGGGATTTGACTTTTCAAATTAGCGTTTGACTTTTCAAACTAGAGTTTGATTTCTATCTTCCCATTTCCAAACCAAGTGACCTAGTACATGATGCAACCATTCCACTTTTTCATGACCCATCCACGTATCCTTCCCACTCCGGATTAGTGGACCTTCTAGAACATTCCAGTGAAAACACCGAAACCATTCCCGAACTCCGGAACTGGACTTTTCTAATATGAATCTTATTCTCCAGACCATTCCGGATCTCCTTGTGATGTCCTGGAACCAATCCAAGACTCCGAACAACATTCGGTCTTCTTACTCACATTCCATATCTACTAAACAATATTGAATCCATAAGTGTGTCTCCCTACGATAACTTAGTGATTACTTAGAGGAATAGAGGAATCTGGAAATAGAGGAATCTGGAAATTCATATGGCTCCCACATATTTCTCCAATAAATAACAAATAGAGGAATCTGGAAATTCATATGGCTCCCACATATTTCTACGATTACTTAGTGATCGAATGAACCATTTACATACAATACCAATTTCCCTTTCTCTCGCGATACTTTACTTATCCGAGGTTTGATCGTTGGTATCTCTGAATACATACTTCAACCTCGTTACCAATAAGTACTCTTTACTCATTCCTGTGATATGTGATCCCTTGTGAGCCAGTAACATGCTTGCAAGATTATTGGATGTCATTCCACCGAGAGGGCCCAAAGTATATCTATCTGTCATATGGATGGACAAATCCCATTCTTGATCCATGCGCCTCAACACATACTTTCCAAACACTCAATCCCACCTTTATGGCCACCCAGTTATGAAGTGGTGTTTGATGTCATCAAAGCATCCATATGGTGATGGTGATTAACATGATCTCATGGTCGAAGGATTTAGGTTACTATGTATCTGAAAGCTTATAGCAAACAAACTATTGAAATGACTTGATCTTTATGCTACACTTAATTATAGGAGTATGTCCATCACATCATTCTCCTAATAATATGATCATGTTGTTAATAACATCTCAATGTTCATGTAGCGGACCCAACCTTTAATAAGGTAGAGATCTGTAGAGGGAGTGGCCCAACCTTTAAATAATATAAGGTGGTGTCCCCTGTGTTTACAATGCTAGTCCCTGGATCAATAGCTAGCATCCACAATTTAGATGTAATATCAAGAAACAAAGGTCATAAAATAACTTTATAACCAGGAATAACATAATTTTATTACATCATACATAGCTCATTTGGCTATTACATTACATTGCAGCGGAATAACTATAGTCACGGGGTCCTTCATCTTCATAGTGCCACAGGCAAATGCTGGTTGTAGACTTTGTAATCCTATTCAATCAATCTTCACTAAAATCAATCAAACCTGCAACATTACAAGTTACCGCCACAAGGGGTCAATACATTTGAATTGTATTGGCAAGTTTCACTACTTTGTTGAATATGAGTGGATCCTATTATTACATGCATATTTGGCTAAGTAGAGTTTTAGGCTCATTTGCTTAAAGCAATAATTTATCCTATCTTTTCAAAATGGTTTTGGTCCTTTGTCAAATCCCTTTTTTCCAAGTCCCTTGAACTCCTTGGTAGACACTCAAGTGTTCAAGTTCTTATCGAAATCCCTTGAGCTCCTTGGTAACCCCAAGTGCATCAAGTTTTATAAAATCTCATGAGTTCCTTGGTAACCCCAAGTGTTCATGTTTTCATCAAAATCTCTTGAGCTCCTTGGTAACCCCAAGTGCATCAAGCTTAACAAAATCTCTTTGAATTCCTTGGTAGACACTCAAGTGCATCAAGTTTTTATTATAGAAGTTGGAATGTTGAGATCTCCCATAGTTCAAACTTTAGTTGCTCAGTATTTTCCATAACCGGGGACACGGCTAAGTACTTAGATTTTATTATCTTCTGCAGAAGGAGTACACTTTACCCACATGTCACAATCCCATCCTTTTGCCACCAGTGGCCTACTGGATTAGTGCTCACCAAGATGGAGTACTGGCAGATTGAGAATGTGACGAAGTCTTTCCAAAGGGTCCTCCCATACACCATTTCTAGCTTGCCTTCAGCACCCATGTAGGATTCCAGGTCCCCATGTCCAGTTAACTAAAGACAGTGCATGGGTCTTCCCATTGTAGTTGACTAAGCCAGAGCCATAATAGCATGTGGTTGCACACGAAAGCCACAATTGGAGAAACATGTTCAATCTCTAAGTTTCCTAGGTGGTTTTCTTTTGGAGCACAACACAAAGTGATTCCCATAGACATGGTTCCTTTTGTTGCCACCTTCTCCAAAACTTAAAGTATCCTCCACCTAGGTGGTTCATTGAGTCCTTGTTTTATTATGTAAAACACAAGTCCTTTTCTCAACCTTTGTAAAATCTCAACATGTATCTCTCTTCAAAATATAGCATGGCTAAGCATGTATCAACTACATTGTTTTCTCTAAGGAAGGTATAAGGTATCCTATTAGGATTTAGCATAGCATAAGTATAAAATTTGTTTTCATGCATGTTTCAAAATCCACTAAGTATAGAAAATAGTAGGACTTTAGATGATAGTGTAACTTGCCTTTTTGGTAGGGAATGATGGTTCACTCCTTGATCTTGCTAGTCTCACACTTTGTTAATTTCACTACAATCAATCAAACAAACACCAAATCAACTAGCATTCCAAACAATCAACCAAACAACAATTCACACACATAAAACTATGGGATCTAAGTCATGCATGTAAGTATGCAAGTGATGGTCCTATTTGCAAAGATGTTCTTCACTAGGCTTCTAAACTTTGTAAGTTCCAAATTGGTCATTTTTCCAAAGTGGCAAAGTCATTTGCAAAAAGGGTTTTGTCCAAAATCCATTTTTAAATCCAATCCTCATTTTATGTAGTGGAAAATATTTTTATCAAAGTAACAACTTTAAGTTGTTCACCAAATGAGTTGCTATTGCAAAACTTGGTGTTTTGGGTTAGTAGGTTTGTTTCAAATCGTTTTCCCAAAGTTTTTACTCCAAAAACAATTTTAAAATAAAACCATTATTTTCATTTGGCTAGAAATGGCTAAGTCAAATAATCCATCTTAAATTTTACCAAATCCATTTCCAAGACCATGGGTTGGTTCCTAGGGTCAGTAAGTTCACATCAAAACAATTTGCAAAGGTTTTAACCTTATAAACATTTTTGAATCATTTTTCTACCCTAAATAAGCACACAAATGTTTCTGCAAAAACAAACACTTTAATGGATACTATTTGCTAAATTAAGGGCATGGTTGGCTAGGGTTTGTTCCACTGATTCCAACGGTATCAAATTTGTAAATTTTGGACATGTGGATCGAAAGTTACAAAGGTTTGAAATTGCAACTTAAATCTGATTTCCAAATTCTGTTTTAAACAGACCTGGCCACGCGTCGCATTCTGGTTGGACGGTACCGGTTCGGCCGGATCGGTGTTGCGGTGCGTTGGATCTAGTTAGATCGTGTGGTCCAGAGAACGTACCCCTTCGCGGCTTAAGTGATCTATCGCAAGCGTCGGATCGAGATCCTACGGTGCTAGCGTGTTTGACCATATGCGAGCGGCGCCGGCGGTGGCTAGCGGCGGCGACAGTCAGATAGTGGCGACGCTGGCGAAATAGGAAGCGAGAGAGGGAGGGAGTAGGCTCACCAGATTCGCAGGAGGCTGGGGAAGCTCGTCGTGTGGTCGACGGGGCAAGGGGCGCTCTGGTACAACTGCGATTGCTCGCCGGAGTAGAGAACAACGTCGGGTGGTCCTGGTCATGGTCGGAGTCGTCGCTACAGGTCACGAGAAGAACAACCGAGGGCATGGTTAGATGTAGGAGATCACGGAGATGCTGTGAGCGTGAACGAGAAGAAGAGGGGCGGCCGGAAACTACCTGTGGTTCGTCGGAGTTGGAGCGGACGGCGGCGTCGTTCAGAGCTTGTTGCAGACGTTGCTCCGGGGCGCCCGCGGTGGAATGAAAAGCACAGGGAGATGTGTCTGGGAGTGGAGAATATGCTAGCGTGCTCAGGGAGGCAAGGGGCGGTGAAGCTCGGCTGGAATTCGACAAGGAGGGTCGTCGGAGACAGAGGAGCTTGGGGAAGAATTGGGGCGTCTGGGAGCGCGTTGAGGTGGGGCGACAGAGGGGAACTGGGGAGGAGACATGAGCGTTTAAGCCTGCGTGATCAACGCGGGTAACGGTGGTCGCGTTAAGGCGAATTAAGGTCGCGAATTCATCGGCAGGAATGGTGTCGAGGGGAGGGAGAAGGAGTCGCGCGGGTGAGAAGGAAGAACAGGAGGAATGGGGTCCAGTCGTCAGTGGGAAAAGGAGTGAGGGAGAGGTCCACCAGTCAGTCACACTGCGGGTTAAAGATTAAGTGCAAAACGTTTCCTTCGGGAGAGGAAAGCTGGGCTGGTTGCTGGGCTTATTGGGCTGGCCGGCTGGGTTGGTTTATTTTCATATTTTTTTCCTTCCTGGACGTTTTTCTTTTTCCAAAACCTTTTTCTGTTTTGAAATTCAAATAATCAATTCAACAAACAATTCAAGACAACTTCCACCAAACTTTTAAAATGAGTTTTTGGTTCTCTTCATCAACATAAACCAAATCCCAAAATAAAATAATATTTTATTCTTTTTAGGATCCATTCATTAATTAAATAAAATGGACCTTTAGTTATTTAATCAAATAGGGTTTGATTTAATGAATAAAATCTCTATTTGAAATCTAAATATTTTCAAAACCATATCAGTAGGTTTTATTTGGAAATAAATACTTGGAAAACTTATCTTTAAACAAATAAATAAGTTTTGTTATTTTGGAAATAGTAAAACCTTTATTAATAAAACTTGGATATTAAATCCTTATTGATTTTAATTTAATTAAACCTTTACTATTTATTATCAAAACAAAATGTTTTATTTCAAAAGCTTGGCCAAGGTTTAATTTGGCTCTATAAAATAATTTCTTATTTTTAAAATCCTTCCTTTTTCTTTTGGAAATTAAATCCTTTTATCTAAATGATTCAAAGTAGTAATTCCAAAATATTTTATTTTCCTCTATTTAAATGTTTATCTTTTCAAAAACTCTTTAAGAATTTATTTGATCCAAATTGGTTTGAAGTTCCAATTGAATTCAAAAAGTTTCTTCTGGCTCTGAAAATCAAACAAAGTTTTATTTTTATTCATTTATTTTCACATTACAAGATTTGGAAAATCTTGGGATGTGACAGGCTACCACCCTTAAAATAAATCTCGTCCCGAAATTTGGGAAGGTTAGGGTTACAAGCAGGTTCAAAACAACTAGGGTACTACCACCCTTAAAATAAATTTTCAAACAAAAATTACATATCGTCCTTCTTGGGATCCTAGAAAAACTTTCTCTAAGCAACCAGTTGCATTTGTGTCCTTAGTTTTCATGCTTGACTCATGGGCCAAGGTTGAGTTTCTCCATAGGCTTGGTGATCTTGTTCTTCATATTTTCGGGACAGTTGCTTGCATAATGTCCTGGGTTTTTGCAATTGAAACAATGGATGTCTTGGAGTTCTTTACGTGGCTCTTGTGGACAAGTTGCTACATAGTGACCTAGTTCTTTGTAGTTGTTGCACACCACTTGGACAATCTCTTTATTCTTCTTGTTCTCTGGGCATCCACCGGAGTAGTGTCCCATTTCCTTACATTTACGACATTGCACAAGGCTCATGTCCTGCTTTTGTTTCTTGGGTTTCTTTAGTCCTTTGAATTGGGTTGTCTTGTTTGGAGGTATAAGTGGTCCTTTTCCTTTATTGGTAGACTTGGATCCTTCTTGTTTCCTTTGTTCCACCATGGAGTAGATGGGGCATTGGATAGGAGTATGATTGTTTCCTTCACATAGGTAGCAAGTAGCTTGAGAAGTGGGACATTGTCCAACAGAATGTTCCTCTTCACAATTGGGGCATTGATCTTCATGCTCCTTGGAAGTATGATCCTTGTCTCCACAAATAATGCAAGCTGGAGCTCCATCTAGAATAACATTCTTGTCATCCTTGTTGTCATAAACTCTGTTGGGATAGTTTTCTTCCATGTTGATCATTTGATTAGTCACCTTAAGCATCAATTGAGTTTGTTCCTCCAAAAACTTTTGCAGTGCTGGATCTTTATCACTAGTGTTGGCTATGAACTGAGCTGTCAGTTGGTTTAACTGGTGTTGAGTTTCTATGAGCTCTTTCATGCTGTCCTCTTGGTTGGTGTTGGTGTCATCAACCTTGATGTTGGAGTCTCTTGGAGTAGTCATCTGTTTGGGTTGAAGGGAGAATTAGTATAGGCAATAGGTTTTTCTAAGGAATCAATTCTAATCACACACGTCATAATTCACACAAGCAATGTGCATGCAATCACAATCCAAACATTTCACTCAACAACAACGTTCAAGCACACACTTAGGCAACAAAATATTTTTGTTACACCACATAAGTTGGTGTGTTTGACTTAACTAAAATATGGTGGTCCATCGATATGGTTCACTTGTGATCCTTCCATCCTTCTTGGTTGCTTCTTCTTACATGAGATCATGGTTCCTTGAGAAAAACTCGTTGGTCTCAAAGCTTCAAGTGATGTGGGATCCTTCTAATTTTTGCATTCCCTCAGTCTCTAAATCTTGAGCAAGACTTCCTTGTTTCACTTGTAGTCCTTAGTGGTATCCAAGTTGGAAGTCCCTGGTGATCATGCTGAAGATGTTGAAGTCATTAGAGTTGAAGAAGTTGAAGTCCTTAGAGCTGAAAGTGTTGATGAAGTCCTTTGCACATGGTGTAGGTTTTGGTCATGGGTAGGTTTTTCCATCAAGTTGAATTAGAAGAGATGTAGAGTTAAACCAAAAATGGTTGAGGAAAGAGTTTACAAGTGTTTTGTAAATAAGTTTTTGAACAAGTACAACTCCTATTTTCTAAGGGTTTTTGTCCAATCCTAGGTTTACAAATCCTACAGGCAACACAATGCTCTGATACCATCTGTAGAGGGAGTGGCCCAACCTTTAAATAACATAAGGTGGTGTCCCCTGTGTTTACAATGCTAGTCCCTGGATCAATAGCTAGCATCCACAGTTTAGATGTAATATCAAGAAACAAAGGTCATAAAATAACTTTATAACCAGGAATAACATAATTTTATTACATCATACATAGCTCATTTGGCTATTACATTACATTGCAGCGGAATAACTATAGTCACGGGGTCCTTCATCTTCATAGTGCCACAGGCAAATGCTGGTTGTAGACTTTGTAATCCTATTCAATCAATCTTCACTAAAATCAATCAAACCTGCAACATTACTAGTTACCGCCACAAGGGGTCAATACATTTGAATTGTATTGGCAAGTTTCACTACTTTGTTGAATATGAGTGGATCCTATTATTACATGCATATTTGGCTAAGTAGAGTTTTAGGCTCATTTGCTTAAAGCAATAATTTATCCTATCTTTTCAAAATGGTTTTGGTCCTTTGTCAAATCCCTTTTTTCCAAGTCCCTTGAACTCCTTGGTAGACACTCAAGTGTTCAAGTTCTTGTCAAAATCCCTTGAGCTCCTTGGTAACCCCAAGTGCATCAAGTTTTATAAAATCTCATGAGTTCCTTGGTAACCCCAAGTGTTCATGTTTTCATCAAAATCTCTTGAGCTCCTTGGTAACCCCAAGTGCATCAAGCTTAACAAAATCTCTTTGAATTCCTTGGTAGACACTCAAGTGCATCAAGTTTTTATTATAGAAGTTGGAATGTTGAGATCTCCCATAGTTCAAACTTTAGTTGCTCAGTATTTTCCATAACCGGGGACACGGCTAAGTACTTAGATTTTATTATCTTCTGCAGAAGGAGTACACTTTACCCACATGTCACAATCCCATCCTTTTGCCACCAGTGGCCTACTGGATTAGTGCTCACCAAGATGGAGTACTGGCAGATTGAGAATGTGACGAAGTCTTTCCAAAGGGTCCTCCCATACACCATTTCTAGCTTGCCTTCAGCACCCATGTAGGATTCCAGGTCCCCATGTCCAGTTAACTAAAGACAGTGCATGGGTCTTCCCATTGTAGTTAACTAAGCCAGAGCCATAATAGCATGTGGTTGCACACGAAAGCCACAATTGGAGAAACATGTTCAATCTCTAAGTTTCCTAGGTGGTTTTCTTTTGGAGCACAACACAAAGTGATTCCCATAGACATGGTTCCTTTTGTTGCCACCTTCTCCAAAACTTAAAGTATCCTCCACCTAGGTGGTTCATTGAGTCCTTGTTTTATTATGTAAAACACAAGTCCTTTTTTCAACCTTTGTAAAATCTCAACATGTATCTCTCTTCAAAATATAGCATGGCTAAGCATGTATCAACTACATTGTTTTCTCTAAGGAAGGTATAAGGTATCCTATTAGGATTTAGCATAGCATAAGTATAAAATTTGTTTTCATGCATGTTTCAAAATCCACTAAGTATAGAAAATAGTAGGACTTTAGATGATAGTGTAACTTGCCTTTTTGGTAGGGAATGATGGTTCACTCCTTGATCTTGCTAGTCTCACACTTTGTTAATTTCACTACAATCAATCAAACAAACACCAAATCAACTAGCATTCCAAACAATCAACCAAACAACAATTCACACACATAAAACTATGGGATCTAAGTCATGCATCTAAGTATGCAAGTGATGGTCCTATTTGCAAATATGTTCTTCACTAGGCTTCTAAACTTTGTAAGTTCCAAATTGGTCATTTTTCCAAAGTGGCAAAGTCATTTGCAAAAAGGGTTTTGTCCAAAATCCATTTTTAAATCCAATCCTCATTTTATGTAGTGGAAAATATTTTTATCAAAGTAACAACTTTAAGTTGTTCACCAAATGAGTTGCTATTGCAAAACTTGGTGTTTTGCGTTAGTAGGTTTGTTTCAAATCATTTTCCCAAAGTTTTTACTCCAAAAACATTTTTAAAATAAAACCATTATTTTCATTTGGCTAGAAATGGCTAAGTCAAATAATCCATCTTAAATTTTACCAAATCCATTTCCAAGACCATGGGTTGGTTCCTAGGGTCAGTAAGTTCACATCAAAACAATTTGCAAAGGTTTTAACCTTATAAACATTTTTGAATCATTTTTCTACCCTAAATAAGCACACAAATGTTTCTGCAAAAACAAACACTTTAATGGATACTATTTGCTAAACTAAGTGCATGGTTGGCTAGGGTTTGTTCCACTGATTCCAACGGTATCAAATTTGTAAATTTTGGACGTGTGGATCGAAATTTACAAAGGTTTGAAATTGCAACTTAAATCTGATTTCCAAATTCTGTTTTAAACAGACCTGGCCACGCGTCGCATTCTGGTTGGACGGTACCGGTTCGGCCGGATCGGTGTTGCGGTGCGTTGGATCTAGTTAGATCGTGTGGTCCATAGAACGTACCCCTTCGCGGCTTAAGTGATCTATCGCAACCATCGGATCGAGATCCTACGGTGCTAGCGTGTTTGACCATATGCGAGCGGCGCCGGTGGTGGCTAGCGGCGGCGACGGTCAGACAGTAGCGGCGCTGGCGAAATAGGAAGCGAGAGAGGGAGGGAGTAGGCTCACCAGATTCGCAGGAGGCTGGGGAAGCTCGTCGTGTGGTCGACGGGGCAAGGGGCGCTCTGGTACAACTGCAATTGCTCGCCGGAGTAGAGAAGAACGTCGGGTGGTCCTGGTCGTGGTCGGAGTCGTCGCTACAGGTCACGAGAAGAACAACCGAGGGCATGGTTAGATGCAGGAGATCACGGAGATGCTGTGTGCGTGAACGAGAAGAAGAGGGGCGGCCAGAAACTACCTGTAGGGTTCGTCGGAGTTGGAGCGGACGGCGGCGTCGTTCAGAGCTTGTTGCAGACGTTGCTCCGGGGCGCCCGCGGTGGAATGAAAAGCACAGGGAGATGTGTCTAGGAGTGGAGAATCTGCTAGCGTGCTCAGGGAGGCAAGGGGCGGTGAAGCTCGGCTGGAATTCGACGAGGAGGGTCGTCGGAGACAGAGGAGCTTGGGGAAGAATTGGGGCGTCTGGGAGCGCGTGGAGATGGGGCGACAGAGGGGAAGTAGGGAGGAGACATGAGCGTTTAAGCCTGTGTGATCAACGCGGGTAACGGTGGTCGCGTTAAGGCGAATTAAGGCCGCGAATTCATCGGTAGGAACGGTGTCAAGGGGAGGGAGAAGGAGTCGCGCAGGTGAGAAGGAAGAACAGGAGGAATGGGGTCCAGTCGTCAGTGGGAAAAGGAGTGAGGGAGAGGTCCACCAGTCAGTCACACTGCGGGTTAAAGATTAAGTGCAAAACGTTTCCTTCGGGAGAGGAAAGCTGGGCTGGTTGCTGGGCTTATTGGGCTGGCCGGCTGGGTTGGTCTGTTTTCATATTTTTTTCCTTCCTGGACGTTTTTCTTTTTCCAAAACCTTTTTCTGTTTTGAAATTCAAATAATCAATTCAACAAACAATTCAAACAACAATTCAAGACAACTTCCACCAAACTTTTAAAATGAGTTTTTGGTTCTGTTCATCAACATAAACCAAATCCCAAAATAAAATAATATTTTATTCTTTTTAGGATCCATTCATTAATTAAATAAAATGGACCTTTAGTTATTTAATCAAATAGGGTTTGATTTAATGAATAAAATCTCTATTTGAAATATAAATATTTTCAAAACCATATCAGTAGGTTTTATTTGGAAATAAAATACTTGGAAAACTTATCTTTAAACAAATAAATAAGTTTTGTTATTTTGGAAATAGTAAAACCTTTATTAATAAAACTTGGATATTAAATCCTTATTGATTTTATTTTAATTAAACCTTTACTATTTATTATCAAAACAAAATGTTTTATTTCAAAAGCTTGGCCAAGGTTTAATTTGGCTCTATAAAATAATTTCTTATTTTTAAAATCCTTCCTTTTTCTTTTGGAAATTAAATCCTTTTATCTAAATGATTCAAAGTAGTAATTCGAAAATATTTTATTTTCCTCTATTTAAATGTTTATCTTTTCAAAAACTCTTTAAGAATTTATTTGATCCAAATTGGTTTGAAGTTCCAATTGAATTCAAAAAGTTTCTTCAGGCTCTGAAAATCAAACAAAGTTTTATTTGTATTCATTTATTTTCACATTACAAGATTTGGAAAATCTTGGGATGTGACAAGATCCCTGTGTTTACAATGCTTGTCCCTGGATCAATAGCTAGCATCCACAATTAAGATGTAATATCAAGAAACAAAGGTCATAATACAACTTTATAACCAAGAATAAACTAATTCATTACATCTTAGAGAGCTCATTTGGCTATCTCATTACAATGCAGCAGAAAGAACTATATAGCATGGAGTCCTTCATCTTCAAAGTGCCACAGGCAATCATGTTGGTTATAGACTTGTAATCCTATTTAACACACTTCACTAACATCAAACAAACCTGCAACATAATAAGTTACAACCACAAGGGTCAATACATTTGAATTATATTGGCAAGTTTCACTACTATGTGGAAATAAGTTGGATCCTATCAATATATGCATATTTGGCTAAGTAGAGCTTAGGCTCATTTGCAAAAAGCAATATTGTTTTATCCTATCTTTTCAAAATAGTTTTGATCTTTCAATCAATCTTTCTGAACTCCTTGGCAAACTCCAAGTGCTTCTAATCCCTTGTTGACACCATCAAGTTTTACTTTGAGAAATTGGAATGTCGAGATCTTCCATAGCTTCATGCCTTAGTTGCTCAGAGTTGTTCGTAACCGGGGACACGACTAAGTACTTAGAATTTGATCTTCTGCAGAAGTTGTACACTTTACCCACATGACACAATCTCGTCTTGACACCACCAGTGGCCGCTGGATAAGTACACACCAAATGGAGTACCGGCAGATCGAGAGTGTGACAAAGTCTTTCCATAGAATTCCTCCCAATACATAATGCTAGCATGTCTACCAGACACCAATGTAAGGCTATGTTTCCAATACATAATTCTAGTTAACCTGAGTAGGTACCAATGCAAGGGTCTTCCACTATGTAATTGACTAAGCCAGACCCATTTAGCATGTGGCTGTACACGATAGGTACTGTACGAGAAACATGTTCAATCTCTAAGTCCCTGGGTGGTTTTATTCTATTGCACATACAAAAAAAATAGCCATATATACATGGTTCCCTTTGTTGCCACCTTATCCACAATTGAGTATCCACATTCCACCCAGGTGATTCATTGAGTACTTGTTTTCACTAAGGAAGGTATAAAGGATTTTCCTAATAGGACATATCATAGCATAGTAACATAGTAGCCCTATCATGCACACTACAAAAATTCTACTAAGTGTAATGAAAATGGTAGGACATGGATGATAGTTCCACTTTCCTTAGTAGTTGGTGGTGTTGGTAGACTCTTCGCAATAACACACTTGACAATCAACAAAATCTATCAAGCAAAACAACCAAGACAAAACATACACAAGATCAACACTAATGGCAACACAAAAATCATGCAAAGTATGCAAACATGCAAGATGGCAATTTTTGTTGTACAAATTTTTATAACAAGGTTCTGAACATTAGTAAGTGATTTATGAATATTTTATATTTTCAATATTAGAAATGCAACCATTTGTGCAATTGTAGCAATTAGCAACATTTTCTAACAGTTGGAAACACCATTCTTATTAAATAACTGCCACGGTCTTTATTATACTAGAATAAAATTATATTTCGGTTTTACTGTACAGAGGGTTCAATTTACTAGCATTTGCAAGAGGATTCAATTAAAAATAATTTACACAACAATTTTTATACTCAAAATACTCCACAAATGGTTATGTATAAAACGTGATTTTAACAGACTCAAAAATACCTAATTATGGCTCCACTGTGTTCTACTCATTTTTGTGAATCCATAGACATATTATTTGCTAAATTTGGATATACATAACTAAAGATATAATTTTTATGGTGAAAATGATCAATTAAACCATTTAATTTATAAATCACATTTTTGTACATATAATAAGTAATATTATTGCCGAAATCGATTCTACAGAATCTCAGCTTTTCAAGGATACCAAAATTATAATTTTTGGACTTCTAGATCTTTTTCTATGAATTATACGAGTTCGTAATAAAATCTGGAAAAGTCTAACTCGGGAATTGACTGAAATGGACTTTGACCGACCTGACTGAGTTGACTGTTGACTACGTTGATGTCATGAAAAATGTCACAATTGACTACAGAAAAAGTTGCTCGGATGGAAAAACTTTCTACATGGAAGTTGTAGATAACAACTAGATCTATCCACTGTTCAAAGGAAATTGAGTTTGGAGCAACGAGGTGGGCGTAAAATGGATTATACCTTCTAAGATCTGAATCTTTGACCGTGTTTTTCTCTCTGCTGATGAACGAAACAAGGTGAAACCAGCGGGAATGGAACCGTCTTGACGATGGGAACAACTTCCGTCTTCAAGCCACCGTGATCCGAGGTCGTCATGAAGGTCTATTTGGATGGAGAAGATTGGGGAGAATTTTGGACGAAAATAGGGCTAAGATAAGTTGAAAACTTGTGAACTTTCCTGGAGTGGGGTTTATATAGGAAGGGGGTGGAGGCTGGATTAAAGGAGATTAAAGAGGGAGAGGAATTAGGGGACATTTAGTGTAATTTAGGAGGGCAATTGAGAGTCATTTAGGAGCATTAGATACAAAGACCAAGTGCTCCCTGGTACACATTCGTGTACGTACGTGGTGGCCTCCTGGTGGCCTCTTGGCTGATCGTCCTGGTTGGGCCGGCCCATTTTGGCTGGCCTGGCCGGCCATTTTTTTCCGTTTTATATTTTTTTCCTATTTCTTAATTCTTCAATAACTTTTGATTTAGATCTCCGAATTTATTGATTCTAATTTCTGTGGGTTTGTAAATTCATGGGCAATATTTTTAAGACATAAATTTGATATATTTGGAAATATTTAATTTTCCCAATTATTAATTAGTCAATTATTGTAAGATTGCATGTGTGCGATATTGGCCTAGTTGCAGGGCAATATATTTGGAATAATTTGGATTCTTTCCTTATTTGAACTTGATTTGATTTAGTTCCACTTTACATGGATAACCATGAATTAAAGTTTGAAAATATGAGAGGATAATTTTATAAATTCTTAAAATAGCTCACATAAGCTATGGTGCTTATTTTAAAACGAGACTCTTTGCTTTTATTTTTGGTTCAAAACAAAGGTTGTTTGAAAAATGTAAATGAAGTAGTTGAGATGTATAGATGGTTTTTGGTTGAGAACATTCCTCAAGATTAAAAATAGATTTTCAAATACAAGAAGTTTGTGAAAAAGATTTTGAAGGGGAACCTGGCAAATTAAAATTTTGAAGTAGAGGAGATATATGAATAATCTTGATGCTTTGATCTTAGGGTTTTTGTTAAATGCTAATTTTATTTTAAGGAGTACCTTTATTTGGGGGAAAAATTGTAATAGTTTAAAAGGTTTTAATGTTTCCAATTAGAAGCAAAAAGTTTCTTTTCCCCATAAATTTCAACAATTGTTTCTTTTGTTTATTTATTTTTCACATTTCAAAATTTGGAAAATTTTGGAATATGACAGGCTACCACCCTTAAAATAAATCTCGTCCCGAGATTTGGGAAGGCTAGAGGTTACAAGTTGGCTTCAAGGCAACTAGGGTACTACCACACTTAAAAGAAAATCTTATAGGGTTACACTGATGGTTCACTTGACTATGGGTTCAATAATTGATATCCAAACAAGGAATCCTTATTTGACTCAACTGGGTTAACTAAATCCTGCCATCCTTATCATCTAATTCTTCAAGGGTTCCATACATGTCGATGTGGTTCACATGCCCTTTCTGATCCACATTGGAATTGCTTTCATTGGAGTTTCTAGCATCCCTTTTCTTTTTCTTCTCAGGACAGTCTGATGCATAGTGTCCAAGTTCCTTACAATTATAGCACTACAACTGGCTAATGTCTTTCTTCTTGGGATTGCCATGTTGGTTCTGTCCAAGGTAATCTCCACTGTCAGTATCATTCCCATTATTATCATTTCCATTGTTGTTGTGGTGAGGATGATGTGGTCCAGAATCTTCATTGCTCTTTTTGAATGAACGCTTCTTTTGTGATGATCCTGAGTGATACTTGAGGTTATGCTTCCTCTTTTTATCTCAACTTGATTCATCTTGTTTTCCATGATGGTGGCTTTGTCATAGATTGATTGATAAGTTGGGACATAGGCAACAGACAGCTGCAGGTTCAACTCCTCATTAAGTCCTTCGAGGAATTTATCCTTCCTCTTAGCATCTGTATCAACTTCATCCGGTGCATAGCGTGCCAGATTGTTGAACTCCTCAATGTACTCAGCCACACTGAGGTGACGCTGTTTCAAATTGTGGAACTCCTTTTTCTTCAAGTTCATCACTCCATATGAGATGTGAGCTGTACGGAAACCATACTCCAAAATAGCTCAAGTCACATCCTCAAGGGGAGTGGTGATCTGAAAGTTGTCCCACCATGTTGCTGCTGGCCCTTCAAGCAGATATGCTGCAAACCTAACTTTTTCCTCGTCGGTGCAGCCAACAGTCACTAAGTCCTTGTTCACCGAACATAACCATTCATTGGATACCATTGGATTAGTTGTTCCAGAGAAACTTGCAGGCCTCAGTTTCAGAAATCTGGTGAGCATGTCAAGTGCTGGAGGATTATTCTGATTGTGGTTGTTGTTATTTTTATTGTTGTTCTGATTCTGATTTTGCACAAACTGCGCCATCATCTGCATCAGTTGAGCTTGAGATGTCATCAACTGCTGCATCTCGGGAGTGACGTTATTGTTGTTTTGGTTGGGGTTGGCACGACGGGGAGGCATCTGTTGGTTTGATGGGATAAGTAATTATAGATAGATCTACAGAAGTTCTAACACACAACCCCAAAACAATCAAGTTCAATTAAACAATCAACAAGCAACTATTCACTTAACAACTTCTGAGCTTTACTCATGAGTTGAAGGAAATAACAAGTTTTCTTGAAACAATCAACCTAGTATAATCATACATCACAGGTCAGTATGATCCATACACTATCATGATATCAATGACTTAGATAGTTGGTAGGCAATCTAATGTCTCTTGGTCCTCATTTGTTTTCCTTAGTGATGTCCAAGTTGAAGTCCTTGGTGAAACTAAAGTTGAAGTCATTGGTGTTGGTGAAGTCTTTGCTCATGGTGAAGGCTTTGTCCATCAAGTTGAAAAGGAAGAGATTTAGAATCAAAACCAAAAAGGTTGAGGAAAGAGTTTACAAGATTGTTTGTAAATAAGTTTGGAACAAATACAACTCCTATTTTTCTAAGGTGTTTTGTCCAATCCTAGGGTTACAATCCTACAGGCAACACAGTGCTCTGATACCATCTGTAGCGGTCCCAACCTTTAATAAGGTAGAGATCCATGTGTTTACAATGCTAGTCCCTGGATCAATAGCTAGCATCCATAGTTAATATGTAATATCAAGAAACAAAGGTCATAATACAACTTTATAACCAGGAATAAAATAATTCATTACATCTTACATAGATGATTTGGCTATCTCATTACAATGCAGCAGAAATAACTATATAGCATGGAGTCCATCATCTTCAAAGTGCCACAGGAAATTATGTTGGTTGTAGACTTGTAATCCTATTTAACACACTTCACTAACATCAAACAAACCTGCAACATAATAAGTTACAGCCACAAGGGTCATTACATTTGAATTGTATTGGCAAGTTTCACTACTATGTGGAAATAAGTTGGATCCTATCAATATATGCATATTTGGCTAAGTAGAGCTTAGACTCATATGCAGAAAGCAATATGGTTTTATCCTATATTTTCAAAATAGTTTTGATCTTTCAATTAATCTTTCTGAACTCCTTGGCAAACTCCAAGTGCTTCTAATCCCTTGTTGACACCATCAAGTTTTACTTTGAGAAATTGGAATATTGTGATCTTCCATAGCTTCAGGCCTTAGTTGCTCAGAGTTGTCCGTAACCAGGGACACGGCTAAGTAGTTAGAATTTGATCTTCTGCAAAAGTTGTACACTTCACCCACATGACATAATCTCGTCTTTACACCACCAGTGGCCGCTGGATAAGTACACACCAAATGGAGTACCGGCAGATCGAGAGTGTGACAAAGTCTTTCCATAGAAGTCCCCCCAATACATAATGCAAGCACGTCTACCAGGCACCAATGTAAGGATATGTTTCCAATACATAATTATAGTTAACTTGAGTAGGTACCAATGCAAGGGTCTTCCACTATGTAATTGACTAAGCCAGAGCCCATTTAGCATGTGTCTATACACGGAAGCCTCTGTACGAGAAACATGTTCAATCTCTAAGTCCCTGGGTGGTTTTGTTCTAGTGCACATACAAAAAAGATAGCCATATATACATGGTTCCCTTCGTTGCCACCTTATCCACAATTGAGTATACACATTCCACCCATTTGATTCATTGAGTACTTGTTTTATTATATAAAACATATATTTTTCCAACACTTCATATAATCATGACATGTATTTCACCCCAAGTCTATAGTAGGTCTAAGAATACTACAACTATGATATTTTCACTAAGGAAGGTATAAAGGATTTTCCTAATAGGACATATCATACAATAGTAACATAGTAGCCCTATCATGGATACTACAAAAATTCTACTAAGTGTAATGAAAATAGTAGGACATGGATGATAGTTCCACTTGCCTTAGTTGTTGGTGGTGTTGGTACACTCTTCGCAATAACACACTTGACAATCAAAAAAATCTATCAAGCAAAACAACCAAGACAAAACATAAACAAGATCAACATTAATGCAACACAAAAATCATGCAAAGTATGCAAACATGCAAGATGGCAGTTTTTATTGTACAAATTTTTATAACAATGTTCTGGACATTACCAAGTGATTTATGAACATTTTATATTTTCAAGATTACAAATTCAACCATTTGTGCAATTGTAGCAACTGGCAACATTTTCTAACAGTTGGAAAGGCCATTCTTATTAAATAATTGGCACGGTCTTATTTATACTAGAATAAAATTATATTTCGGTTTTACTATACAGAGGCTTTAATTTACTACCATTTGCAAAAGGATTCACTTAAAAATAATTTACACAACAATTTTTATACTCAAAATACTCCACAAATGGTTCTGTATAAAACGTGATTTTAACAGACTCAAAAATAACTAATTATGGCTCCACTGTGTTCTACTCGTTTTTGTGAATTCATAGGCATATTATTTGCTAAATTTTCATATACAGAACTAAAGATATAGTTTTTATGGTAAAAATGACCAATTAAAACATTTAATTTATAAATAAAAATTTTGTACAGAGAATAAGTAATATTATTATAGAAATGGATTCTACAGAATCTTAGATTTCAAGTATACCAAATTTATAATTTTTGGACTTCTAGATCTTTTTCTATCAATTATACGAGTTCGTACTAAAATCTGGAAAGTCAAACTCGGGAATTGACTGAAATTGACTTTGACCGATCTGACTGAGTTGACTGTGGACTACGCTGATGTCATGATGATGTCAGAATTGACTACAAAAAAAGTTGCTCGGATGTAAAAACTTTCTACATGAAAGTTGTAGATAAAAACTAGATTTATCTACTGTTCAAAGGAAATTTAGTCTGGAGCAACGAGGTCGGCATAAAATGGATTATACCTTCTAAGATCTGAATCTTTGACCGCGTTTCTCTCTCTGCTTGATGAATGAAACGAGGTGAAACCAGCGGGAATGGAACCGTCTTGACGAGGGGAACAACTTCCGTCTTCAAGCCACCACGATCCGAGGTCGTCTTGAAGGTCTATTTGGATGGAGAAGACTGAGGAGAATTTTGGACGAAAATGGGGCTAAGATGAGTTGAAAACGTGTGAACTTTCCTGGAGTGGGGTTTATATAGGAGAAGGGTGGAGGATGGATTAAAGGAGATTAAAGAGGAAGATGAATTAGGGGACATTTATTGCAATTTAGGATGGAAACTGAGAGTCATTTAGGAGCATTAGATACAAAGACCAAGTGCTCCCTGGTACACATTCGTGTACCTATGTGGTGGCCTCCTGGTGGCCTCTTGGCCGATTGGCCTGGTTGGGCCGGCCCATTTTGGCTGGCCTAGCCGGCCATTTTTTTGGTTTTATATTTTTTCCTATTTCTTAATTCTTTCATAGCTTTTGATTTAGAGCTCCGAATTTATTGATTCAAATTTCTTGTAAATTCATGGACAATATTTTAGGATATAAATTTAATATATTTGGAAATATTTAATTTTCTCAATTATTAATTAGTCAATTATTGTACGATTGCATGTGTGCGATATTGGCCTAGTTGCAGGGCAATATATTTGGAATGACTTGGATTCTTTTCTTATTTGAACTTTATTCGATTTAGTTCCACTTTACATGGATAACCATGAATTAAAGTTTGAAAATATGAGAGGATAATTTTATAAAATCTTAAAATAGCTCACATAAGCTATGGTGCTTATTTTAAAACGAGACTCTTTGCTTTTATTTTTGGTTCAAAACAAAACAAAGGTTGTTTGAAAAATGTAAATGAAGTAGTTGAGATGTATAGATGGTTTTTGGTTGAGAACATTCCTCAAGATTAAAAATAGATTTTCAAATACAGAGAGTTTGTGAAAAATATTTTGAAGGGGAACCTTGCAAATTAAAATTTTGAAGTAGAGGAGATATATGGATAATCTTTGATGCTTTGATCTTAGGGTTTTTGTTAAATGATATTTTTATTTTAAGGAGTACCTTTATTTGATGAAAAACTTTTGTAATAGTTTAAAAGGTTTTAATGTTTACAATTAGAAGCAAAAAGTTTCTTTTCTCCATAAATTTCAACAATTGTTTCTTCTGTTTATTTATTTTTCACATTTTAAAATTTGGAAAATTTTGGGATGTGACAGTTCATGATCAGGAAACCATGATCATCTATTAACCAACAAGCTAGTATCATAAAGAGGCTTTACCAGGGACTCTTACAAGCTTACAAATCACACAAATATTAATGTTTCCGGTTAATACAATTATAGCATGAATGTAAACATTTATCATAAACACAAAGATATAATAATAAATATTTTTATTATTGCCTCTTGGGCATATCTCCAACAAAAATATCTGCCAATTTTTTTCGCCCTTGTGTTTTTCTTCCTTGTTGACGTCTGGAAATTTTATTACTGAGCCCATTAAATTATTCTATGAGGCCCAAGCATAGCCGAAAACTTTATAATTCGGCCTTTTCATGGTCTTGTGGCTTTTGATCAAAGCCCATTCAGTTTATGAGTGAGGCCATTGAATATTGCTCATGACGATAAAATAAGCTCAACCTACCTATTTTTTGTGTAAAAACTATTGTAGTATGTAGTAGTTTATAGTTTAGCCTCTAGGAGCACCGCCATATTATTTCAAAGGAGATAAACATTATCAAAGAAAGTCTTTTAAACTTATAGTAGGAATCGTTTAATCTTTCTGTTGTATTAACTATTTCTTTCATAGTGGCAAGGCAAGCCGTTTACCGTTTCTGATGTCTCGAGTTCGAATGGTAGGCAATTTTTGTTTTTCTTCTAGTCATCTTTTTATACTCTGAGGCTGACATCTGGGACCCATATAAACTGTTGTTGCGTCTAGAAATGTTGCCAAGGTCAGAACGGTGGACTTGATCCAAAAAAATAGTCCAACACATACACGTTTCTTTTAAATAGAGGCTGCCATATGGGACCCAGCATAGACACATTTCCTGCAAAGAGGAGGCTGACATCTGGGACCCAGCAACGGACCAAGGTCAAAATAGTGGTCATGGCAATTTTGTTATTATATACTAACGCTGATGTGTGGGACCCATCAACGGAGTATAGATTAATTTAGAAAAAAAGACAGATACCTTGGTCCCAATAAACTGGTACTGCATCTAGCAATGTTGCCAAAGTTATAATGGCCAACTCGACCTAAAAAAAAGTCCAACATATACACATTTCTTTAAAATGGAGGCTGACATCTGAGAACAGCCTACACATGTGTCCTCAACAGAGCAGGGTGACATCTAGGACCTAGCAATGGACCAAAGTCAGAACAACGGAGGCGGCCAAAAAAAGTCCATAATAGCATATTTCATTTACGGAGAGGCTGACATGTGCCACCAAAGAGACCTTATATAGGTGCTACATCGAGCAACGTTGCCAAGTTCGAATAAGGTAGACGAGCGAGAAAAAAGTCCAACATGCACACATTCTTATAATGAGATGCTGACATGTCGGGCCCTGCAGTGTGACCAAAGGGTAGATGTTGACATGTGACACGTTCTTAGTTTGGAACACGGTATCTAGAAAAGAAAAAATTCCATCATATACACATGATTCTTCTAATGAGAGGATGACATGTGGGACCCACGAGCTTGTATAAACGGCCAATGTATCGAGCAACGTTGCCAAGTTCAAAACACGGAGGTGCGAGCATGAAAAAACTTTAGCATGCACATGTTTCTTTCTAATGAGATGCTGTCATGTGGGACCCAGCAGCCTCTATAAACGGCCGATGCATGAGCAACGTTATCAAGTTCGAAATACGGAGGCACGATCAAGAAAAAAAGTCCAACATGCACACGTTCTTCTAATGAGATGCTGACATGTGAGACCCAGTAGCGTGACCAAACAACAGATTCATTGAGCAACACTATCTAGTTAGGATCAGGGTATCGCTAGAGAAGAAAAAATTTAATCATATACACACGATTCTTCTAATGAGATGCTTACATATGGGACCCACTAGCCTGAATAAACGACATATTGTTCGAGCAACGCTATTTAGTTAACATGGAGGCATGATTGAGGGCAAAAAATCCATCATACACATGTTTCTTCTAATGCGAGGATGACATGTGGGCCTAGTTGTGTGATTAAACTGTAGATGCATCTTGAAGTGTAATCAAGTTTGTAACAGGATAGCGGGAGCGAAGAACAAAATTCCATCATACACACGATTCTTCTAATGAGAGGCTGGCATGTGGGACCGAGTAGCGCAATTAATGGCTGATAGATACAGCAACATTATCGAGTTCAAATCAGGGAGGCATAAGCCAAGGAAAAAATTTATCATGCACACGTTTCTTCTAATGTGAGGATGAAATGTGGGGTCAATGTTTGATTTCCTATGAAATCTAGGAGTAATCCTTAGGAAAAATTCCGTGTGTGAATCAATCCTACAAATCAACTGATCATCGTAGTAAAAATTCCCATAGGATTTAATCCTACAAATTTCCTATGTAGATCATTTGAATCAAACAGGCCCTTACTAGTGCGAATGGCTGATATTTTGAATAACCTTCCCTCCCGATGTTTGTGACACAAGTTTTTGCTCAAAGACACACTTTTTAAAATTTGGCCAACTACATATAAAAATGTGTTTAAGTTTATAATCCCTAATCAGTATTGTTAGAACTATTATGATATATACATTCATATGGTGCGCATTAGATATTGTAGATGTTGGTAATTTTTCTCTATATATTTGATCAAATTTTGGATTTGTTAACTTTGATAAATAATTACTACTCCTATATGCGTTCCAGTGTGAGATATATAGAGGGAGTGGTACTACAACAAAGAATATGTCTTGGAGTGGAGGGGGAAAAGGAAGAGCAAGATGGCAGTAGCGAGGAGGAGTTAAAGGTGGTGCGATATTAGAGCATTCCATGATGATGGGTTTCTAACATGAGGTATTAGTAGTGCTACAGCTTTTACAGCATACACACTCTACGACTAGGAGTAATAAATTGTTTTTTCTCTCACCATTCATCTCTCCTTGGCGACCCCGAGCGCACCGGTCAGCTGATCTCTCCCTCGTCCACAGCCAGGCGCTGCGCTGTGCACATGTGCATTGGTACGGCTGTATTGTGACTCTGTCATGCTCGTCATCTGCGTTGCTATACACAGGAAGGAACCACTTTGGGCCCTGGAGGCAATTTTCAGTAGAATTCAAAATTTTCTGGTCTCGTCTGAAATCCATGAATGTTCAGACATCGTACTCCAGAATAGCTAATTTCGTCCCTAATTTTTTCGAAAAAATGCCAAATTTTTACTACAATAGGCTTACAGATCGAGATGTTCAATCTTGCAAAACATGAAGCTTAAAATTGTTTAAAATGTACGTGACCTAGTTATAACACACTTGTAGTTTCACTCCTGAGATACTTTGAGCAAATTGCCGTAATGCCAGATTATTGCACAGATATATAGCTACAAATCTTGGTAATATCAATTAAATAGGCTACACTGCTGGCATTTTAGCCATATACTACCTTATAGTTACTTCACACAAAAACATTGTTATCACTTTCATTAAATTATGCTAACGCCATTTCATTCCACGAATATAAGCATAAAGCTTGAACATTATTTAAATTTCCTTAAAAGATAATCCTTAAACCCCTTAACCCTAAACCATCACCAAGCATGTATCATGCAATTCTAGATAAAAATTTGAGATCGATACTTTCATTAAATTGTGGTAACGCCATTCTTTTCCCTAAACCCTAAGCTGTATACCCCTAAACCCTAACCCTGACAAGAATGTTTATATCATGCACTTATAGATCAAAAATTTAGTTATAATTTCATTAAATTGTTGCTAAGTCATTCTATTCCATGAATCTAAGCATAAAGCTCGAACTTCATTGAAAATTCCTAAAACCATAAACCCCTGCCTAAAACCAGAAAAACTAAACCCATAAAACCTAAACCCTAAAACCTTAAACACTGAACTCCTAAACCTTGACAAATTAAGAAGTTATCATGCACACTTATATATCAAAGTTTGAGATACTTTTATTAAATTGGGAACGATATTCTATTCGACGAATATAACCATGAAGCCAGATCATTGTTGAAAATTCCCTAAACAACACATAAAATCTAAACTGTCACATCCCAAAATTTTCCAAATTTTGTAATGTGAAAAATAAATCAACAAAATAAATAATTGTTGAAATTTAGGGTAAAAAGAAACTTTTGTTTCAAAGTGGAAACATCAAAACTCATCTTGAACTAACTTTGAAATAAAATTTGAATCCAACGAAATTCAAATCAAGTGAAATGCATTCTTCATAAATGCATCTTGAAATATAAACACTTGGAAAATAAACCAAAACTCTAAAAACCCTAATGAGGAAAATCATTTCAAAGATATCCCTAAGATTATGGATTTGATCCATATAAATATTTATCAACAAATAATTATAAATGATCAAAAGGGGTTGATAGAAATATCATAACACCATGGAAATTGGTTTCACTTAATTTGGAGCCATAAATAAAATCTTATGAATTTAGTAAGATAAGTAAATTGAATTTCCAAAGCTAATAAAGCACCTATCTAAAAATCCATACCAAATAGTGAGCAAATAATCCTAAAGAGATTTAAAAGGATAAATAAATATCAAATAAGATTTTACAAATTGGAATCACCAAGTTTGGATCTTTAAATAAAAATATATGGATTCTATAAGATAAAGAAAGAAATAATAAATAAGGACTATTTTAAAAAGCCAAGTTAAATCTTGACTAAACAAATTAAATGAAAGATTTTTGTTTCATAAAAAGAGTGAAGGATTATTTAAAAAAAATCATAAGGATTTATAAATTTTTATTTAAGTAAAGACTTTTTCACTATTTAAAATGAACAATAAAACATATTAAAATATTTTAAATAAAAATTCAAAGTGAAATTATTTTTGTATAAATAAAACCTACTGAAAAAGGTTTGGTAAAAATTTAGAATTTAAATAGAGTTTGCAAACATATTTAAATCTTATTTTGAAATAAAGACAAATGTCTATTTATAAATATATAATAGACCCTAAAAGAATAAAAGAAATATTCTAAAATTTGACATTAGAATATGTTAATAAACAGTACTGAATTATACTCAAGGTTTGGAAAGATTTGAAATTCAAATGTTTGTTTGAAATGTTTAAGCAAATTCAAAACAAAAATGAAAAAGGAAAAAGGAAAAGAAACAGAACAAGAAAAATGAAAGAAGCCTGCCCAGCCAGCCAGACCAGCCCATCTGGCCTAGCAGCCCAACTCTCAGAACCACACCCGCAAACTCACTGACGAGGTGACCCCACTCTTTCTCTCTCTCTCGCTGACTAGCCAGCCCCACCCCCTAGTCATCTTCCCCACCCGCGACGGTGACCACGCCCCCTCGCCGACCATTTTTTGCCATAATTTCTCGCGTTAATTCGCTTCATTGCCGGAGTAAAACTCGCCCCCGACCACGCATACTTAAAATCCTACCTCTCCTCTCTCATTCCCCTCGCTCACCCCACCCTCTCCGCCACTAGGCCGCTCCGATTTCACCTGAGACCGCCCACTGCTCTGATGAGGCTTTCTTCCAATTTCGCATAGCCACCGTCTCCCCTCGCCCCCTCGACCACACGAGCGTGTTCCCCATCATCCCGCGAACCTCCCAGGACTCCCCATTTGCCCGCGCATGCCTCAGACGCTCGGCAACGACAACGCCTCCTCGCCACCGTCGTTTGCAAAATACTCCGGTGAGCTTTATCGCATGAACCCGTGCGCGCCTCAACCAGAGACTCATGCCAACTTATTCGCCTATGTATTATGAACCTCCAGGTGCTTGCCAACTACTCACGCGTGACCTACAACCTCGTCTTTGACCATGACAATAAGTGCCCAACGCCATCTCGAACTCCGACGAGCGAATCAGGACGAACCAGTGCGCCCGCTGTCTCCCCACGAGTACGTTGAGCTTCAGCACGACGAGTCGACCTCGGTGAGCTACCTCCCTTCCTATTTTGCTTCCTGTATCACCGGCTTCAACGCTGTCTGACCACGCCGCCGCCAACCACCGCCGCCCGTTTAGTGTTAGTTGTTTTAGACCGTAGGATGTCGATCGCGTGGCTACGATAGAAAATAACCCGAAGGGGTATCCTTTGATCTGTACCGTGCGTAGTCATTTATATCTGAAGGCTCAGAGAGGCCGATCCAACCGAAGCGGTACCATCCAGTAAGAACACGACGCGTGGCCTGTGATTTGTTTTAAAAACCAGAATTTGTTCTATTGGATGTTCAAACTTGTAAATTACATAACTTTAATTCCACACGTCCAAATTTTGTAAATTTTATATCAATGGAATCATCAAAAAAGTACTTTCCGACTATGCACTTTGTTTAGTAATTTCTGCCGTTAAATTGGTTGTATTTGCAGAAACTTGTGTAGGCATATTTTGCAGAAACTTGTGTAAGTCATTTTTTAGCCAACAACAAAGAGCTAGACCCAACCATGCAAAGGTTTTTGGAAACCCAAACCCAATTGATGAAAAAGGTGACAAATCAAATGATCAACATGGGAGAAAACCCTTCTCAAGGAGCTTGTGACAACAATTATGTCAAGGATGATATTATAGAAGGAACTCAACATTGCAATATTTGTGGAGGCATGGATCAAACTTCCAAAGAGCATGAAGATCAATGCCCCAATTGTGAAGAGAAACATCAAACTAATCAATGCCCCACATCTCAAGCTACTTGTTTGCTATGTGAAGGAAATAATCATGTCCCTATCCAATGCCCCATCTATTCCATAGTTCAACAAAGGAAACAAGGTGGAGTGCATCAACAGTTTGGAAACCCCCATGAGAAAACAACATGTACCAAGAAGGGTGAAGACAAAGGAAAATCTCGGCTTGCACCTCCATGCAATATGACTCACCTTGATGGACAGAAGAAGAGACATATGTATTATCCAAGGAAAAGATTAAGGAGACAAGGAGACTTTCCCACCTTTGAGGTGAGATATGAAGAGCATGAACTAGAAGAACTCCTAGCTTTGGAGAAACCCAAGAAGAAGAAGGACAAAAGCCAAGTGCAATGTTGCCATTGCAAAGAGATGGGACACTATGCCAATGAATGTCCAGAGAAGAAGAAGTATAAGGAAATTAGCCAAGTGTGGTGCAACAACTGCAAAGAGCTGGCCATTATGTATCAACTTGTCCATAGAAGATACGTGAAGAACTCAACCTTGTCACATGTTACAACTGTGGTCACCAAGGACATTATGCAAGCAATTGTCCAGAAAATTTGAAGTACAAGACAAACAAGCCTATGATGGATCTCAGCCTTGTCACATGTTTCAAGTGTGGAAACAAAGGACACTATGCAGATGTCTGCCTAGAGAAGTTTCATCAAGACCCTAAGAAAGCCAAGATGTAATCTAGTTGGAAACTTTTAAGGGTGGTAGTACCCTAGTTGTTTTGAATCCAACTTGTAACCTCTAGCTTTCCCAAATCTCGGGACGATATTTCTTTTAAGGGTGGTAGCCTGTCACATCCCAAAAATTTCCAAATTTTGTAATGTGAAAAATAAATTAATAAAATAAATAATTGTTGAAATTTAGGGTAAAAAGAAACTTTTGTTTCAAAGTGGAAACATCAAAACTCATCTTGAACAAACTTTGAAATAAAATTTGAATCCAGCTAAATTCAAATCAAGTGAAATACATTCTTCATAAATGCATCTTGAAATATAAACACTTGGAAAATAAACCAAAACTCTAAAAACCCTAATAAGGAAAATCATTTCAAAGATATCCCTAAGATTATGGATTTGATCCATATAAAGATTTATCAACAAATAATTATAAATGATCAAAAGGGATAGATAGAAATATCATAACACCATGGAAATTGGTTTTCACTTAATTTGGAGCCATAAATAAAATCTTATGAATTTAGTAAGATAAGTAAATTGAATTTCCAAAGCTAAAAGGATAAATAAATATCAAATAAGATTTTACAAATTGGAATCACCAAGTTTGGATCTTTAAATAAAAATATATGGATTCTATAAGATAAAGAAAGAAATAATAAATAAGGACTATTTTAAAAAGCCAAGTTAAATCTTGACTAAATAAATGAAATGAAAGATTTTTGTTTCATAAAAAGAGTGAAGGATTATTTAAAAAAATCATAAGGATTTATAAATTTTTATTTAAGTAAAGACTTTTTCCCTATTTAAAATGAACAATAAAACATATTAAGATATGTTAAATAAAAATTCAAAGTGAAATTATTTTTGTATAAATAAAACCTACTGAAAAAGGTTTGGTAAAAATTTAGAATTTAAATAGATTTTGAAAACATATTTAAATCTTATTTTGAAATAAAGACAAATGTCTATTTATAAATATATAATAGACCCTAAAAGAATAAAAGAAATATTCTAAAATTTGACATTAGAATATGTTAATAAACAGTACTGAATTATACTCAAGGTTTGGAAAGATTTGAAATTCAAATGTTTGTTTGAAATGTTTAAGCAAATTCAAAACAAAAATGAAAAAGGAAAAAGGAAAAGAAACAAAACAAAAAAAATGAAAGAAGCCTGCCCAGCCAGCAAGACCAGCCCATCTGGCCTAGCAGCCCACCTCTCGCCCCAGCGAACCGTTCCTTTCTCACTCAGAACCACACCCGCAAACTCACTGACGAGGTGACCCCACTCTTTCTCTCTCTCGCTGACTAGCCAGCCCCACCCCCTAGTCATCTTCCCCACCCGCGACGGTGACCACGCCCCCTCGCCGGCCCTTTTTTGCCATAACTTCTCGCGTTAATTCGCTTGATTTTCGGAGTAAAACTCGCCCCCAACCACGCGTACTTAAACGCTTGCCTCTCCTCTCACATTCCCCTCGCTCACCCCACCCTCTCCGCCACTAGGCCGCTCCGATTTCACCTGAGACCATCCACTACTCTGACGAGGCTTTCTTCCAATTCCGGCCAGCCACCATCGCCCCTCGCCCCTTCGACCACACGAGCGCATTCCCCATCGTCCTGCGAACCTCCCAGTACTACCCATTTGCCCGCGCACGCCTCAGACACTCGGCAACGACGACGCCTCCTCGCCACCGCCGTCTGCAAATTACTCCGGTGTGCTTTATCGCATGAACCCATGCGCGCCTCGACCAGAGACTCATGCCAACTTATTCGCCTGTCTTATGAACCTCCAGGTGCTCGCCAACTACTCGTGCGTGACCTACAACCTCGTTTTCGACCACGACAGTGCGTGCCCGACGCCGTCTCGAACACCGGTGAGCGATTCAGGACGAACCAGTGCGCCCCCTGTCTCCCCACGAATACGTTGAGCTTTAGCACGACGAGTCGACCTCGGTGAGCTACCTCCCTTCCTCTTTTGCTTCTTGTATCGCTGGCTCTGAAGCCGTCTGACCATTCCGCCGCCAACCACCACCACCAGCGCCGCCCGTTTAGGGTTAGTTGTTTTAGACCATAGGATGTTGATTGCGTGGCTATGATAGAAAATAACCCGAAGGGGTATCCTTCGATCTGTACCGTGCGTAGTCATTTAGATATGACGGCTTAGAGAGGCCGATCCAACCGAAGCGGTACCAGCCAGTAAGAACACGACGCATGGCCTGTGATTTGATTTAAAAACCAGAATTTGTTCTAGTGGATGTTCAAACTTGTAAATTACATAACTTTAAATCCACACGTCCAAATTTTGTAAATTTTATATCAATGGAATCAGCACAACAAGTACTTTCCAACTATGCACTTTTTTTACTAAATTGATTATGTTAAATTGGTTGTATTTGCAGAAACTCTTGTAGGCATATTTTGAGCATAAAATTTATTCTAGAAATATTTTTAAAGTAAAATCTTTGGAAATTGGATTGTTTTGAACCTACTGACCGTAGAAACCAACTTGTGGATTCAAAAACATATTTTGGAAAGCAAAAGAATAAATATTTGAATTAGAGCATTTCTAGTTAAACAAAAATATTGCTTATGTGTTAAAAATGATGTTTGAGTAAAACCTTTGAAAAATGATTAGATTTAAACTCTCTAACCCTAAACACCAAGTTTTGAGATTTAAAAATATATTTGATGAACCCTATAAATTATTACTTTGCTAAAAAGCATTTTCAACAACATAAAATATTGATTTGGTATAAAATGGTTTATAGGTAAAACCTTTTGCAAATGGTTTCAATATTAAACACTTGACCATAAAACACTAACATTTGTGTTTAAAAATGTATTTGTCAAACACTAGAAAATAATACTTTGGTTTGAACCATTTCTAGCAAAACAAAAATGACTTAAATTGGCCATTTTCACTAACTTGATATCAAATGGTTTTCCCACATTTATAAATGACCTTGCCACTTTTATAAATGACCAAAAGATATTTTATGATGTTTATAACCTATAGAAACCACTTTTCCAAAATAAAACAATCTTTCGCATGCTTGCATGCATTGCTTTGTTTTTATTATTTTATGTGATGGTTGCTTGAATGGAAGATTGAATATTGGTTGCTTGATTGAATTGTAGTGGAATTTGAAGAGTGTTACTATTGCAAGATCAAGGAGTGAACTTATAATTCTCTACCAAAAGGGCAAGCGCTGCTTCATACTTTTGTCCTATTATTGCCATTATGCATTAGTGATATTTTAAGTAAGACTTGCATGGAATTTTTTCTAAGTATAAACTATGCCATGGGAAATCCTAGTAGATGAAACCTTAGTAGAATTATCCTAAGTTAAGATTCCTACTACTATCATGCTTAGTTGAGCTAGTAGAAAACAAGGGTGGATTATATTCATGCTATGGAATATTTCTAAGTCAAGGACTTGTGTTTTGTTTAATAAAACAACTAAGTGAATGAATCACCTGGGTGGAATGGAAAGAGAGGTTTGTGTTGAGTGGTTATACAAGTCCAGTATACTGGGGAAAATTGGGGCATCACCAAGTCTAGTATACTGGGGAAGACTTGGTATCTCACTTGTGGATTGCCACCCTGGAACAAAGAGATTTGAGATGTCAAATGTTGAGAAGCCACTTGGCATTATGGGCTCTGTCTGGATCATATAGGTTGCAATAACTTAGCCAAATGGACAATTGGTGGTAGGGGATTGATAGGTTGGAGCGCGTCCATTCTGGTATAAGGGAAGGCTTCTGAAAGATCTTGTCTTGGTGAAACCAAGTCTGGTGGGGAAAGTGCACCACCTCTGAAGAGTGTAAAATCTAAGTACTTAGCCATGTCCCTGGTAATGGACAAGTTGAGCATCAAGACATGGAAGCTATCAAGAATCTCCTCATCCCAATTTCTAAGTTTAAAACTTGTGGTTGAACAAGGGTGAAGGTTCACCAATTTCTATTGGTGGTTCCTTGGGTGTTTTGACAAGAAAAAACTTAGTGTTTTCAAATGATAAGGAAAATCTATTTTGAGCAAAGAAAGCCTAAGCTCCACCTAGCCAAATGCATATAGATGATAGATACCACTATACTACCATAGTATCACTTGCCAATACAATTCAAATGTGTTGACCCTTGTGGCTATAACTTATTATGTTGCAGGTTTGTTTGATGTTAGTGAAGTGTGTTGATTAGGATTACAAGTCTACAACCAACATGATAGCCTGTGGCACTTTGAAGATGGACTCCATGCTATAGTTAATTCTGCTGCATTGTAATGAGATAGCCAAATGAGCTATGTAAGATGTAATGAATTATTTTATTCCTTGTTATAAAGTTGTATTATGACCTTCGTTCCTTGATATTACATCTTAACTGTGGATGATAGCTATTGATCCAGGGACTAGCATTGTAAACACAGGGATCTCTACCTTATTAAAGGTTGGGACCTCTACATAAACCCAAAACCTCTAGGTACTAAAACACTAAACCCTTAACTCCTCAACCCATAATTAAACCCTAACCAGGCAGGTTTATCCTACAATTATATATATATATATATCCAAATTTGAAATACTTTCATTACATTGCCTGTAACATTCCAAAAATTATGAATTACAAAATATATCATATCATTCATGCATTCATAGCATTCTTGGTTTGCACAAAACTTTCCAAACAAAATTCCAAATAAAAACCATTCTATACCTATTATCTATATGCAAATAAGGCATGGTTTATTTTATTTTTCAAAGTATCAAAGTGCATTTGTTTGATCAGTAGTGTTTTGTATACAAATAAGTGTAAGTATTGCACTTCAAAAATCTAGGAGTGATTTGAATTCAAACCCATTTGATTTGGTTTGAATTTGGTTCATGAAAAATCAAAATAAAAAAGAAAAAGGGAAAGGAAATAGAAAAGGGTCGGCGCCACCATTTCAGCCCAGTAGCAGAAGCAGCCCACGAAACCCACCAGGCCGTTTCCCCCTCTCCTCTCTCTCTCACGCGCGCAACCCTACCCGCAATCGCTGACACGCTGGACCCGCACGCCACGTCACCGTCTTCCCCAAATCATGCCCGCACACCACATCGCCCTGTCGTTGCTGCTATTGATAGTGTGGCGTAAATGCCCTTGATTCTGCGAGCGTTTCTCGCTGATCCTCTGCCTACATAAGCCCCTCCACACCACGAGCTTTTCCCCTCACTCCGCACACTCTCTCCGCCACCAGGCTTCCAGTATTTCGAGTTGCAACGCCGCTGCCCGACGCACTCTGGCGAACTATTCCGGTGAGTTTAGCACATGCATTTACCTCTCGACCACACGAGCGTGATCCTCTGGTTCTTGCACATCTAACCCTACCTTTGGTTCATCCTATACTAACCCAGGTCGCCGTCTTCGTCAACCATCAAGAGTACCCGATGCCCCTCTCATCTCCAGCGAGAAATTCGGTATGAAATCAAGTGCGCCTTGCTTTCTAGATACAACGCCCATGTGCGCCATGTCTTTGCATAGCCACTTATGCGAATTGTTTTTCCTAGGGAGGCCTAGAGCGTCTCCTTCGTCTCCGTCAACCCGTGCCTGACTCCAGCACAGCATGCCCCCGCCCACGCCATCGACACGTTGAGCATCAGCGTGACGTCACGAGTCTGGTAAGCCAAACCACAACCCCCAACCCCCTCTATAGGCACCGGAACATCACTGGCAGTGCGCTGCCACCGCGTCGCCGTCGTCAGCGCCGTAGGCTTTGGTCGTTTGAGCTAGCTCCATCAGATCTGAATCGTAGCGCTGGGATTAGATCCTAGCGCGAAACTGTATCATTAGATCTGGGCCACTGGATCTGACTTAGATCCAACGCTCCATGTTAGCCAATCCGCGCGAAGAGGTACCGACAAATCAGACACAGCCACGTGTCTGGGGATTTGATTTAAAATCTGTTTTTATATCTAATGGAGATTCAAACTTGTAAAATTCATAACTATTGTTCTGTCGGTCAAAAAATGCAAATAAGATACCATTGAAAATTAAATCCTACACTACTCTGGTCTTGGATTTTATTTTGCTTCTGCAAAATTGGTTTTATTTGCAGATTCAAATATAGGCCTATTTTGGCTAAATAAATTATTTAGAAAATGAATTTTAAACAAATTCAAGTTTATTTAGGCTATAAATAGTTGGTTTTGTGTTCAGTACTATTTTACTTGTCTTGTTTAGTTTAGAAAATTCATCACATGGTATTTGCATGCATTCATAATATTTTTTCTTGAATATTGGAATGTAAATTTGGTGCTATTATTTTATGTGTAGATTTTGGTGCTAGTGGTGATTGTGATTGTGAAGATTGTTGCTACTCTCCCAACTACCAAGGTAAGTGGTGCTTCATGTATTTTTCCCATTATTTTGACTATGCACTAGTGATATTTTGTATAGGGCTTGCATGAAATTTTACTAAGTATCTATATGCTATGCTATGGGAAATCCTAGTAGTTGTAGTCTTGGTAGAATTATTCTCTAAGTTAATGTCAACACCCGGATTATTAATCCCAGATGCCTGTGATGCCAAACCTCGCAATCCCAGGATTACCATTTTTGTGACACATAACAGAATTGGATACCATAGTACATCATCCATTACAAACCATACATAAGGTCTTACACAATTAAGGATCTCATGATCAAGTTCTTAATACAAGTTCAAGCAGCGGAATACATACTAATAAAGGTAGCATAGGAGAAGCTCCATCTTCGGGGTCACAGGCAATGCTGACGATGGGAGATGATCCTAGTTGTCGTAACCTTCCTGGGGTCCATCATCCTGGTACTCCTCTTCATAGTATGGCCACGGGAATAGTCAGGGACAAAGCCATGAGTAATCTTTAAGTGAAGGGTTTTTTTGTAATAGGACACTAAGCTCTAAGGTTGTTTTGCAAAAGCCAGATTTACCTCTACTAAGTTCAAGAGCAAGAGAAAGCTAATCAAATTTTATAACACCTAAGCGGGAACTTGTATCTCGTGCCACAACCCTGTTGTGGTGAATTCAAAGTCTCAAGTCATTTCACAAGTCATTTTGAAAACATCTGACGGGGGAACAGTATGGCCACTTCAACTGTCCATAACCACAGACGCGGATATTCGAATAGTTTGACACTCTTCAGAGATTTTACACTTTCACCACAACATTCGATACATCCATCAGGAACAAATCCTGAATTCACCATACTCAGTATGCGGATAATCAATCCTAATCTTTCAATTACACGCCCTAGTATAAGCACCTCTCCTGTGCGTTTGGCCTCCCAACCATGACCAACTGTCATCTTGGGTACTGCACAGGTGGACAATCTTCACAAGGTAGCCTCATCTCAGACCTTGGCCGTGAGGGAACCAATACTAAGGTATATAAGTTTCTAGTCAAGCCCTACCCAATCATCGGGTATTGTGGTTGTATGGTAAAATTGGAATGGTATCGCATCTAGACAACCATCAGTTTTATAAATGTCTAAGGATCATGCCTCAACATTTTCATCACCAAAATCATCTGGTGTTCGGAAACACATGTCAAAACATCTCAGTAGAATGATCCATCATTCTAAGGTTTTCATAACCATTTTCACCAAGTAATCCCATCTAAAGTTGATCAAGTTTTATGCTTAGCACTAGCATCTACAAGTGGGGGTGAGTACTAATGAGGGGTGATAAACAAGTGGAGTTTCAACTAGGTACCACCTCATATCTTAGGATGACATCAGGGTTTTCTAACTTAGGCCAAATTTTATGCTCTTTATGCAACCTTCAGTTATCTTTCTAGAATCTAAAAGTCACTTAAGTACATTCTAAGGAAGTAGCTTTGATAAAGAAAATAAAGTAGAAAGCTTGCAAGTAAAACTAGGATTGGGTATCAAGTGGGTATGATCACATATGCTTAAGGCATATAGTTGGCATGGTAACAAGCAAGTATTTGCTTGCATCAGTCTTAGTATAAGCTTGCTAAGTTAATAGCTTGCAAATATGGGATTGCATAGGTAAAGTATCTTGCAAGTGTTAGCTTGCCTTGTGCAGAGCAGTGTTTGAAGTTCTCCTCGGCTTCTTCTTCGTAGTATCCTCCTTCCTGATCGTATCCTTGGTCGGTACCAGCGTCTATAAATAAATACGAGGTACACAATCACCAAACAATACTTAACTACTTGCAATCATCACACAAAGGGGTTCTATAGATGATGTAGCATCATCACTAACATTACAAGACTAAGGCACTTGACTTAATGATTTTAGTTTTAGAAAAGAAATTTCTACTCATTGAAAAACTACTTAAGATTTAATACTCTCCAAACCAAACATGGGATCATGTTGACACATGTCATCACCACATATTTTAGTCCATGGGAATGTGATTTAAAGTGGTGTCACAATTTAATAAGGTTTAACCCTTTTATTTTAAATCATTAAAGTGACTAGAAATGCCTATGTGGCATTCTTTTATTACTTGAACATTATTTCTGTAATTAAACCCATATATTTTTATATATTCTAAAAGGTATGGTTGAATGTGATTTTTGAGAGTTGGAATCAACTCAAAAGTTATTAGGGTTTATATTTGAAAAATGTTTGAATGCAGAAAAGCTTCTGCCTTGTTATTTTTACCAAGGATGATCTACAGATCCAAATGATTTGAATCCAACTGGCTTGGATTCAGCATTTCAAGGCCTTTCTAACAAAATTGGTTTCATTCAATTTGGTTCACTGAATCGAGCTGGGTTGATTTTTGAAACTAGGTACAGAAGTGTGCTTGAATGAAAATGGAAAAATCCAAATTCAAACAAATGGGCTACACGGGAAACGATACTGGGCCGGCCTGCTAAGCACAACGCTTACGCGGGCTGGTTAAGTGGTTGTCCCCACGCGTCAGATAGACAGGGGGGTGCGAAGCGGTACAGGGCAATGTGGTGCGTTGGATTAGAAGTAAAATCAACGGCTGAGGGTCGTCGTCGACGATGAACTATTCACTAGCGAGCTCGAACCCTAGCGGCGAAGTGGGGGTCGTGGGACGCTCACCGGGGCTCAAGCGAGGGTCGGCGATGCGGGCGAATGACAAAGTCGACGACGGTGAACCTCGTGGTACCGGCAGCTTCTCCTGGGGTGGCTCCAATCGCTGGCCCCCTTCTTCTCCAGCAGCTGCGGGCTCCAGTGAAATTCTGGCGAAGCGCTGCTCGCCTTGCTCCGGGAATGGGGTGGAACGATCAGTGAGGAGAGGGGAGTGATATAGTGTGAAGAGTTTGAGCTGGGGTGGCCTCGATTTATAGTCTCGACAATGATATCGAACGAGATGGGCAGGTGACGGTGGCGACATGGCTACGGGCTGCTAGAGGAATGGCCGGCGGTGACGATTGATCGGTGGTCTCTTGGCGATGCTCTACGGCTTTAATGCGTGTGTAGGGGCGGTGGCAAACTATCTGGAACACGCGATGCTCTGCGCGGCAGAGGTGGCGTTTTCGACGGCGAGCGGTGGCTGTGAGGCATGGGACGGCGAACGGGGATGTCTGGCGGTCTCCTGGGACGGTGGTGATCGCGTATGCACGCGGCGAGGGCGGCGTGCGGTCTGTGGGCGCGTGTCGAGGGTGGCGCTCTGGCGCATTCTCGGCATGGTTGCTGGCGAGCTGGGCACGGTCTGTGCGTGTTGTCCAGGGGCTGGCAAGGTTCGAGCGCTGGACAGGGAGTGGCGGTGGGGTGCTAGCTTATTCCCATTCAAGGTTGGCGAGGCTAGTGCTGCTCCTAGCATGCTATACACACTGGGGTGACATGGTGAGGCTCGGCTGTTCACCATTGATGACATTGCCAAGCTTACAGTGGGGATAGTTCTTAGTTAAGTTTGCTAGATTATCTACGGAGGTTGCTGTGAGCCAGAGAGGGAACCAGTTAGGCCCAAATCACTGCTCACAATAGTGTTTGGATTTTGTTTGATTTGAATGATCAAGGTGTTTGACGAAATAGCCGCATGAATTCAAGTTTTGAATTTTGAAAAGATTTTTGGTGGGTGTGCTAAGCATGTGCTGGGGAGTCTGTGGATGCTTGGGTTTTGAAAGTTGAGCTTGTTTGAGTGGTTTTTGAAAAAGTGGGATCTTCCCATATGATAAAGATTCAATTTTGAATTATCATTTAAACTATGCATTCAAATGTTTTTGGATGATCACAAAGTGGGCCTTGGTACTTTGTTATGAATAATATCAAGGGGTGCAAAGATCCAAACAAGTTTATGTTAGGTTTTGAAAGTTAGGGACAACCAAAGTAGGCATGGGAGTTAAATTGGACAAAGTGACCATTCCTTTATTTTGCTTTTTTTGATTTATTTGTCTTTGGGAAAAGTGTGGGGATTGTTTAGATGATGTTTATTTCACCTAAGAATCCATTTACAAGCAAATAAACACACAAGCAAGGTGATTCAAAATAATTCAAATTGGAATGCATACACACATGCATGCCTTCATATTTTTATTTAGAAAAGTTTAGTATTTTTGGGATGTTACAAACCTTCCCCCTTAAAATAAATCTCGTCCCGAGATTTGAAAAAGGACGCAAATATTACCTAGGATTTGAAGAGATCGGGAAACTCCGTCCTGATGTGATCTTCGCGCTCCCAGGTAGCTTCCTCTTCGGTGTGGTTGCTCCACTGAATCTTGAGAAACTTGATGCTTCGGGTTCTGGTAGTTCTGAAGGCTTCTTCCAAAATATGGATGGGTACTTTGAGATAGGTCAGGTCATCGTTGATCTTTATGGTCCGGTGATCGATATTCTTGAACACTCTGTTCTTCTCTGGAACTTCGAGGCACTTGCGAAGTAATGAGATATGAAACACATTGTGCACGGCTGACATCTCTTCGGGCAATTCCAATTGATACGACAATTCTCCTCGACAGTTCAGAATCTTGAAGGGTCCGATATATCTGGGGGCTAACTTTCCTTTCAGTTGGAAGCGCTGCATTCCCTTCAATGGCGACACTTTAAGATACACAAAATATCCGATGTTGAAGGCGAGGTCTCGACGTCTCTTATCGGCGTAACTCATTTGTCTGGATTGGGCTGTCTTGAGGTGCTCAGGAATCTTGTGAACCTTCTTTTCTGCTTCTCGTAGGATGTCGGGTCCGAAAATCTGACTCTCTCCTACTTCTGACCAGTTCAAAGGGGTGCGACACTTCCTTCCGTACATGAATTCAAATGGGGCCATTTGCAAACTAGCCTGATAACTGTTGTTGTATGAAAATTCTGCAAAAGGCAGACAGTCTTCCCACTTAGATCCATACTCCAACACACATGCTCTTAGCATATCTTCGAGTATTTGGTTTACTCGCTCCGTCTGTCCGTCGGTCTGAGGGTGATATGCGGTGCTGAAATCTAGGCGGGTTCCTCAAACTTCTTGGTCTTTCTTCTAGAATCTCGAGGTAAACTGAGTTCCTCGATCCGATACGATGTTCTTGGGGACTCTATGCAAACTAACGATCCTAGCGATGTATAACTCCGCTAGCTTCGAACTCTGATATGTGGTCTTGACGGGTAAGAAATGGGCGACTTTGGACAATCTGTCCACTATGACCCAGATAGAGTCATTTCCCCTACTAGAGGTAGGCAATCCGGTGATAAAGTCCATTCCAACTGAATCTCATTTCCATTCCGGAATCTGCAATGGTTGCAACAATCCAGCGGGTCTTTGATGTCCTGCCTTGACTTGCTGACATATATCACACTTGGCGATATAGCTTCCGATTTCTCTCTTCATCTTATGCCACCAAAATTGTTCTTTCAGGTCTTGATACATCTTAGTTCCTACGGGGTGGATCGAATAAAGAGTATCATGAGCTTCCTTCAGAATAACTTCTTTCAAATCAGAATCTGCTGGTAGACAAAGGCGTCCTTTGTACCACAGAACTCCTTCTTCATCTTCGGTGAATCCGGGTACTTTGCCTGTAACAATACGACGCTTGATTCCGTCGATACTAGCATTTCCTTTCTCCGACTCTTTGATCTGGCTGATCAAAGTGGGCTGAAGTTCTATGCTATCCAAAAATCCTTCACTCACTAATTCGATTCGAAAATCTTCCATCTCTTTGTGCAAGCTTGGTTGCTCCTTCAAAATCATGGAGTTCAAGCGGCACGGCAATCTGCTAAGGGCATCGGCTACCACATTGGCTTTACCGGGGTGATAGTGAATGTCCAGGTTGTAATCTTTGATTATCTCAATCCATCTTCTATGTCTCATATTCAGCTCCTTCTGAGTGAATATATACTTCAGGATCTTGTGATCCGAATAAATCTCACAACGGTTTACCATGAGGTAATGCCTCCATGTCTTCAGGGCTAGAACTACGGCTGCCAGTTCGAAGTCATGGGTTGGGTAATTTTGCTCATGTTGTTTCAGTTGTCTGGATAGATAAGATATAACCTTGCCTTCTTGCATTAGCACACATCCGAGACCGATCTTGGATGCATCGCAATACACGTCGAAGGGCTTTGTGATATCCGGCATGATTAAGATTAGAGCTGAAATCAATCTTCTCTTGAGTTCTTGAAAACTCGCTTCACACTTGTCGGTCCATTCAAATTTCTTGTCCTTCTTCAGCAATTGGGTCATGGGTCTAGCGATACTCGAGAATCCTTCTACGAACTTGCGGTAGTATTCCGCCAATCCGAGAAATGCACGAACTTGGGTTTGAGTGATTGGGGCTTGCCAATCTTCGACATCTTTCACTTTTGCAGGGTCAACGGCAATTCCTCCTGCTGATATAATGTGACCGAGGAATCCTACCTCCTGTAACCAGAATTCACATTTCCTAACTTGGCATACAACTGATGATCTCTAAGGGTTCCAACAATGGTCCTTAGGTGTAGCTCACGTTCTTCTTCCGATTTGGAAAAAATCAGAATGTCATCGATGAAAACAACGACAAACTTATCCAGGAAGTCCATAAAAATCTTATTCATGAGATCATGAATAAGATTCATGAATAAGCTGGGGCATTGGTTAATCCAAAAGACATGACAGTATAATCATATAATCCATATATGGTGGTAAAGGAAGTCTTTGGAATATCCTCTGCGCGAATCTTGAGTTGATGATAGCCTGTTCTAAGATCAATCTTAGAAAACACTTTGGCATCGGTCAACTGATCAAACAAATCTTCTATCTTGGGCAAGGGGTACTTGTTCTTGATGGTGACATCATTCAACTTCCGATAATCCGTACACAAACGGTTACCTCCATCTTTATTGTCCACAAACAAAACAGGTGACCTCCATGGTGACGCACTTGGTTGAATCAATCCAATTTCCAACATGGCATCCAGTTGCTTCTTCAGTTCTTCTAGTTCCGACGGGTTCATATTATATGGTCTCTGGGCTATGGGTCCTATTCCGTGGATTAGTTGGATGATAAACTCGATATCCCGATCTGGGGGCATACCCGGGCAAAACATCTAGAAATACATCGGTGTATTCATAGACTATCCGAACTTGGTCAATGGTAGGTTGGGATATACTCTTGTTGCACTTGAATTGACGAGGTAAGGTTTCAGATATATGCTCGACTGATATTCCGGATGTACTGGTCATGGTTATGGATTTCTTGGCACAGTCAATCAATCCTTTATGTTTGGACATCCAATTCATTCCTAGTACTACTTCCAAACCTTTAGTTCCAAGTACTATCAGATTAGGATAGAAATCTATTCCATGGATTCGGATGGGGACGGCTTTGCAAATTTTCCTAGCCTTGGTGGTTGATCCGGGAATTTGAACGATCATAACATACTTCAGTTTGGTTGGTTGAATTTTACTAGTGCATGCAAATTCTTCGGTGACAAATGAGTGCGATGCACCAGAATCAAACAACACTCGAGCAAGTACTGAATTAACAGAAAACATACACAGCACGACGTCTGGCGCTTCCTGAGCTTCTTCAGCATGCATGAGAAAAAGACGGTCGTTGTGGTTGAGCGAATTCCCTAGGGAAAACCTTCTTCCAGGATGAACACGACGCTGCTGCTGAGCTGGGGCATTGGTATTGGGGGCTGCGGCATTCTTCTTGTTGGGGCACTCGTTGGAATAATGGCCCTTATTTCCACAGTCATAACAAGTTACTTGCGACTTGTCCTTTGCTGCAACAGGCACAACATTGCTTCTAGTCCTCGGGGCAGTGTTGGTGTTGGCGGTTGCATTGTTGTTGTTGAACTTTGGTGGGGCGCGGTTGAAATTGCTAGAGTTGCCGGGGTTGTTGTGATTTCCTCCGGGCCTAGGGTTTCCACGGTTGGGATAAGTCGGACGGTTCATCGGGGGCTGTTGGTTCTCGAGGTAAATCCTGGAGATGGGTTAGGGCGATACTTTGGGGTCCGATGGGTTCCTGGCTGAAGCGTCATGCGACGCTTGCGGTTCTCATTGGCTTGGTTGATCTTTCCTTCCATCTGGATGGCAGAGTCGACCAGGGCTTCAATATCAGCAAAGGGGATATTGACCAACACAGTCTGCATCTCATCGTGCAGACCATTCAAGAATCTCTCCTTCTTCTTGGCTTCGTTGTCGATCTCATCCGGGGCGTAGCTAGCTAATGACAAAAAAATTTCATGGTATTCCACCACGGTCATCCTTCCTTGCTTCAGTTCTCTGAACTCATCTCTCATTCTCTTGATCAAACCCGGTGGCACATGGGTTCTGCTGAACTTGACCTTGAATTCCTCCCAGGTCATCATCTGTCATCCGGTCATTGCACGAACACTGTTCCACCATGCTCTGGCATCTCCGGCGAGATAGTGGGTGGCGAACAGAACTTTCTCGTTGGCTTCCACTCTGGCGACTTCTAGGTTATTTTCCATGGTTTGCAGCCAATCATCTGCATCTAGGGGCTCTTCTGACTTAGTGAAAACAGGTGGGTTGGTATTCTGGAAATTCTTGAGCTTAGATCCATGGTTGTCCTGATTTCCTTGGCCTTGGTTGTTGTGGGCTAGCTGAGCTATCTGCTGAAGGGTGGCTAGGTTGGCTTGACGTTCGGCTCTTTCAGCTTCGCAGTCAGAAACTAACATTTGCAGGATCTGCAACATCGGGTACGGGGATGAACCACTTCCTCCGCGTGGCATCTGAAGATTGAGATAGATCATGAGAAAAGAGGGAAATTTCTAAGGTTCTGGGACTTTGAAAAATTTTAAAGTTTGACTCAGATTTTCTAGCAACTTTATTTTCATTCATTCATACTACACAATACAAACACACACCACAAAACAAGAAAAACAGATGGTTTTAAGAACCATTCTCTAAACTACGATACAGTGGGACCGAATACTACTCACTACGCTAGTGCTCAAGTGCTACTACTCCTCGGAGTCGGTGTAGTCGTGATCCTCATCATCATCGTCGTCGTTGATGAAGGCGAAATCATCCTCATCGGTGAAGAAGTCCATAGCCTGATCCTCCAGAAAATCATCATCATCGCTGAGATATGAGTAGGGGTCTCCACGAAGATCCTCTCCGGCATTCTCCCTTTCCTCCAACTACATGTCTCTCTCGTGGATGGTCTCCTCCAAAGACGAGATACGGTGGCGAAGGCGAGCAATGATGCGCTCCTTCTTGTCGAGCTGACGGCAGCGAGACTTGCGATCCTTTGCTAGCATGGCGATGGTTTGATCCTTCATCTTGATGATGGCGGACTTGTGATTGGAGTAGTCACGGCAATTGATCAATTCTTGCTGACGATCGTACATCATGAAGCTAAGGTGGTCCAATTGAGTCTTCAGCTCGAGGTGGTATGGGGCTTCCAGTGGTTGTCCATTAGAATCACGCCTTGGGAAAAACTCAAAGCGGGTTCCCTTGATCTGGTTGATACTCTGCCCACATAGACGGGCAAGAGCTTCCTGCATGGCCCTGGCAAGTCCATCGAGCCAGTTGTTCTCTCTTAAGGTAAATTGAATTCCCTCAGCAGTGGGAGGTTCAATCTTTCCTCGGACACTTGCAACAATTAGCCACTTCAGATCTTCTCCTCCTTGATCATTGAGCTGAGCTCCGAAGAACTCGGGTTCAGGATGCTCCAGAAGTTCCGAAAGCTGGTCCAAATCCCTCTCAAAGATAGGATCTCCTCGATTCCCCAACTGATAAAACTTGCTGTACTTCACGTCCATCTATTAAGAATATAGGATGATTAAGTTAGTAGAGTGATCAAGTGTGTCAAATTTTATGTATTTTGCAAGAGTTTTTGAGGAACATGAATTTTCATGAAAGAATCAAAGTGATAAGAATGGGAATAAGTTTTTGTAAATATTTGCTTCTTTTGATTTTGAAACTAAGTTTTTGATTCAAACGTCCAGTCTAACTAGGGTCTCCTATGGTCAGGATGGCTCTGATACCAACTTGTCAACACCCGAATTCTTAATCCCAGATGACTGTTATGCCATACCTCGCAATCCCATGATTACCATTTTTGCGAGACATAACAGAATTGGATACCATAGTACATCATCCATTACAAACCATGCATAAGGTCTTACACAAATAAGGATCTCATGATCCAGTTCTTAATACAACTTCAAGCAGCGGAATACGTAATAATAAAGGTAGCGTAGGCGAAGCTCCATCTTCGGGGTCACAGGCAATGCTGACGATGGGAGATGATCCTAGTTGTCATAACCTTCCTGGGGTCCATCATCCTGGTACTCCTCTTCATAGTCTGGCGACAGGAATAGCCAGGTACAAAGCCATGAGTACTCGTAAACTAATACTAACAAGTGAAGGGGGTTTGTGTAATAGGATACTAAGCTCTAAGGTTGTTTTGCAAAAGCCAGATTTACCTCTACTAAGTTCAAGAGCAAGAGAAAGCTAATCAAATTTTATAACACCTAAGTGGGAATTTGTATCTCGTGCCACAACCCTGTTATGGTCAAGTCAAAGTCTCAAGTCATTTCACAAGTAATTTTGAAAACATTTGACGGGGGAACAGTATGGCCACTTCAATTGTCCATAACCGCAGACGCGGCTATTCGAATAGTTTGACACTCTGCAGAGATTGTACACTTTCACCACAACATTCGATACATCCGTCAGGAACAAATCCTAAATTCACCATACTCAGTATGCGGATAATCAATCCTAACCTTTCAATTACACGCCCTAGTATAAGCACCTCTCCTGTGAGTTTGGCCTCCCAACCATGACCAACTGTCATCTTGGGTACTGCACAGGTAGACAATCTTCACAAGGTAGCCTCAGCTCATACCTTGGCCGTGAGGGAATCAATACTAAGGTATATAAGTTTCCAGTCAAGCCCTACCCAATCATCGGGTATTGTGGTTGTACGGTAAAATTGGAATGGTATCGCATCCAGACAACCATCAGTTTTATAAAGGGCTAAGGCTCATGCCTCAACATTTTCATCACCAAAATCATCTGGTGTTCAGAAACACATGTCAAAACATCTCAGTAGAATGATCCATCATTCTAAGGTTTTCATAAACATTTTCACCAAGTAATGCCATCTAAAGTTGATCAAGTTTTATGCTTAGCACTAGCATCTACAAGTGGGGGTGAGTACTAATGAGGGGTGATAAACAAGTGGAGTTTCAACTAGGTACCACCTCATATCTTAGGATGACATCAGGGTGTTCTAACTTAGGCCAAATTTTATGCTCTTTATGCAACCTTCAGTTATCTATCTAGAATCTAGAAGTCACTTAAGTATATTCTAAGAAAGTAGCTTTGATAAAGAAAATAAAGTAGAAAGCTTGCAAGTAAAACTAGGATTGGGTATCAAGTGGGTATGATCACATATGCTTAAGGCATATTGTTGGCATGGTAACAAGCAAGTATTTGCTTGCATCAGTCTTATTATAAGATTTCTAAGTTAATAGCTTGCAAATATGGGATTGCATAGGTAAAGTATCTTGCAAGTGTTAGCTTGCCTTGTGCAGAGCAGTGGTTGAAGTTATCCTCGGCTTCTTCTTCGTAGTATACTCCTTCCTCCTCGTATCCTTGGTCGGTACTAGCGTCTATAAATAAATACGAGGTACACAATCACCAAACAATACTTAACTACTTGCAATCATCACACAAAGGGGTTCTATAGATGATCTAGCATCGTCACTAACATTACAAGACTAAGGCACTTGACTTAATGATTTTAGTTTTAGAAAAGTAATTTCTACTCATTGAAAAACTACTTAAGATTTAATACTCTCCAAACCAAACATGGGATCATATTGACACATGTCATCACCACATATTTTAGTCCATGGGAATGTGATTTAAAGTGGTGTCACAATATAATAAGGTTTAACCATTTTATTTTAAATCATTAAAGTGACTAGAAATGCCTATGTGGCATTCTTTATTACTTGAACATTATTTTTGTAAGTAAACCCATATATTTTTATATATTCTGAAAGGTATGGTTGAATGTGATTTTTGAGAGTTGGAATCAACTCAAAAGCTATTAGGGTTTAAATTTGAAAAATGTTTGAATGTAGAAAAGCTTCTATCTTGTTATTTTTACCAAGGATTATCTACAGATCCAAATGATTTGCATCCAACGGGCTTGGATTTAGCATTTCAAGAACTTCCTAACAAAATTGGTTTCATTCAATTTGGTTCACTAAATCGAGCTGGGTTGATTTTTGAAACTAGGTACACAAGTGTGCTTGAATGAAAATGGAAAAAATCCAAATTCAAACAAATGGGCTGCGCGGGAAACGATACTGGGACGGCCTGCTAAGCACAGCGCTTACGCGGGCTGGGTAAGTGGCTATCCCCATGTGTCAGTGAGACAGGGGGTGCGAAGCGGTACGGGGCAATCTGGTGCATTGGATTAGAAGTAAGATCAACAGCTGAGGGTCGTCGTCGACGATGAACCCTAGCGGCACAGCGGGGATCGTGGGAGGATAACCGGGGCTCAGGCGAGGGTCGGCGATGCGGGCTAACGACGAAGTCGACAACGGCAAACCTCCTGGTACCGGCAGCTTCTCTTGGGGTGGCTCCAATCGTTGGCCCCCTTATTCTCCAGCAGCGGCGGGCTCCGGTGAAATTCCGGCGAAGCGCTGCTCGCCTTGCTCCGGGAATGGAGTGGAACGATCAGTGAGGACAGGCTAGTGAGATGGTGTGAAGTGTTTGAGCTGGGGTGGCCTCTATTTATAGTCTCGACGACGAGACCGAACGGGATGGGCAGGCGACGGTGGCGACATGGCTATGGGATTCTAGAGGCATGGCTAGCGGTGACGATTGATCGGTGGTCTCCTAGCGATGCTCTACGGCTTTAATGCACGTGTAGGGGCAATGGAAAACGATCTAGAACACGCGATTCTCTGCGCGACACAGGTGGCGTTTTCGACAGCGAGCGGGGGATGTGAGGCATGGGGCGGCAAACGGGGATGTCTGGCGGTCTCCTGGGACGGTGGTGATAGGGCGGCGCGCGGTCTGTGGGCGCGTGTCGAGGGTGGCGCTCTGGCGCATGCTCGGTATGGTTATTGGCGAGTTGGGCACGGTCTGTGCGTGTGGTCCAGGGGCTGGCAAGGTTCGAGCGCTGGACAGGGAGTGGCGGTGGGGTGCTAGCTTGTTCACAGACAAGGTTGGCGAGGCTAGTGCTGCTCCTAGCTTGCTGTCCACACTGGGGTGACATGGTGAGGCTCGGTTGTTCACCATTGATGACATTTCCAAGCTTACAGTGGGGCTAGTGCTTATTTAAGTTTGCTAGATGATCTACTGAGGTTGCTGTGAGCTAGAGAGGGAACCAGTTAGGCCCAAATCACTGCTCACAATAGTGTTTGGATTTTGTTTGATTTGAATCAGCATGGTGTTTGATGAAATGGCCGCATGAATTCAAGTTTTGAATTTTGAAAATATTTTTGGTGGGTGTGCTAAGCATGTGTTGGGGAGTCTGTGGATGCTTGGGTTTTGAAAGTTGAGCTTGTTTGAGTGGTTTTTGAAAAAGTGGGATCTTCACATATGATAAAGATTCAATTTTGAACTGTCATTTAAAATATGCATTCAAATGTTTTTGGATGTTCACAAAGTGGGCCTTGGTACTTTGTTATGAGTACTATCAAGGGGTGCAAAGATCCAAACAAGTTTTTGTTAGGTTTTGAAAGTTAGGGACAGCCAAAGTAGGCATGGGACTTAAATTGGCCAAAGTGACCATTCCTTTATTTTGCTTGTTTTGATTTATTTGTCTTTGGGAAAAGTGTGGGGATTTTTTAGATGATGTTTATTTCACCTAAGAGTCCATTTACAAGCAAAGAAACACACAAGCAAGGTGATTCAAAAGAATTCAAATTGGAATGCATACACACATGCATGCCTTCATATTTTTATTTAGGAAAGTTTTTGTTAACCCTAATTTTGAAGATTAGAGTTTGGTGATCCAAATTTAGTATTTTTGGGATGTTATAGTTAAGATACTTGTTGATATTATGCTTAGCCTAGCTAGTAGTAAACAAGGGTGGAACATATATACATGCTATGGAAATTTTACTAAGTCTTTTGACTTATGTTTTTGCTAAATAAAACAACTAAGTGAATGAATCACCTGGGTGGAATGGAAAGAATGGTTTGTGTCGAGTGGTTACTCAGGGCCCATATCTATGGCCTCCCTGGTGTATCTCACTAGTGGGAAGGCACCCAAGAATAAAGGGATTTGAGATACTTAGTGTTTAGAAGCTTCTAGTGCAGCCACATGGCATATGGGCTCTGCCTTGATCATATAGGTTGCAATAACTTAGTCAAATTTACAGATGGTGGTAGGCTGATAGGACGAAACGTGTCCATTTGGTCTAAGGTAAGGCTTCTGAAATGTCTCGTCTCGATGCATGTCGAGTATTATGGGGAGAGTGCACCACTTCTCGAGGAGGAGAAATCTAGGTATTTATCCGTGTCCCCAACAACGGACAATTTGAGCATCAAGATATTGAAGCTATCAAGGATCTCCTCATCCCAATTTCTAAGTTAAAAACTTGTGGTTGAACAAGGGTAAAGGTTCACCAATATCTATTGGTGGTTCCTTGGGTGATTTTCTTGAAACAAAAACTTAGTGATTTCAACTGATAAGGAAAAACCTAGTTTAAGCAAAGCAAGCCTAAGCTACACTTAGCGAAATTCATATATATGTTAGATACTACTATTCAACTATGGTATCACTTGCCAATACAATTCCAAATGTATTGACCCACTGTGGCTGTAACTTATGATGTTGTAGGTTACTCTGATGAGGATTAGGGTTATGAGTCTACACTCAACATGCTTTCCTATGGCACATGAAGATGAAGAATTTACCTTATTTACTTATGTTATGGACTCTTGTACTAGCCTTTGGCTATGGGGTTGTAAAATACTATGTTATCTCTAGAATGACGATGTAATAAAGACCTTTGTATCTGTGTACTTCATCTTAAACTATGGATGCTTGCAAATGATCCAGGGACTAGCATTGCAATCACATGGATCCTTTACCTTATAAAGGTGGGGTCTTACAGATGGTATCAGAGCACTGTGTTGCATGTAGGATTATGACCCTAGGATGGATTAGACTAAGAAAACCACTAAGGGAAAAAATGCAAATCTTTGCAAAATCCACACTTGTCATTTTCTTCTCGTAAACCATTCATAATCTTCTTTCTCATCTCTATTTGTAGATGGCCACCATCAATGAAGCCATCAAGAAGGGACCACTCATGACCATGACTTTAGAATGTGACACGGAGTTTCCCAAAGCACTCAAAATCCTTATGGTTAGCTTGGGGATACATGGTGAGGCCGTGTACAAAGGATTTCCGGTAATGGATGAGGGAGAAGAATATTGGTGGGTGCAACTTCACTTGTACAAAAACAAGGGAGACAACCACAAAAGGACGGGATTCTACATGGGCACCAACTCAGAAATCTATATAACATTCTTTGACTCTGCAAGGAATGCAACTTGGAATGCTATCAAAGAGCTTGGTGAAAGACTCAAGTGTAGAATGCTCAACACTAAAAGTGACCTTGAAGAGGAGAATAAGTATACCCAAGACTTAGAGACCGATATAAAACGTCTAACGGAGGATATCATAGACTTAGCATATGAGTGTGAATTGTAACGTACTCTGCTAGTTGGACCACCACACTTGTCATTTTTATCGCAAAAATTTGTCTATGTTATGTTGAACCTTAGTGTTTGTATTGGATTTCTATATGCCATGACTTGTATGTCTTATTGTCGAAAATGTGCTTGTGTTTTTGTTGTATTGTGATTTTTTCTCTAGTTGTATTGATTCTAAACTTTCTATATCTTAAACAATAGATGCCTAACATTGTTATCAGCACTGCTGAGGAGTTCAATGGAACTCGTTTCGGTTCTCGTCTTGTGGAGCTCACTAGTGTGCTCAATCTCCCACTTACTAGTATCACGACACTCCATCTCACCAAGTTTGATAGGAAGGACCTTTGGGGCTTCAGAGTCACACAGCCGGGATGCCAGACAGAGCCACCCACGGAGGATATCACCTTCAAGCTGATGCATGTTGACAAGGAGAAGGGCTTAGATGTAGTCATGAAGGAGTTACTTGGACGCCTGGTTGGGAGGCAATCCATCGAGCTTAGAGGCCTCTACTTTCACCCGTTCGGGACACGTGAAGAGCAGGGTGAGGCTCTAGAGTATGATGACGCTACTAGAGAGACGATTGAGCCAGTTCATCCCTACCTTCAGTACTTAGAGGGTCTTATTAGACACATCGACACAGAGAGGACCAATGTCATGCTTAGCAGTGACGATCTTCAGGTTCAGTTGAGGGAGAAAGACAAGCTCTTCATGGAGCAAGACGAGATCATCAAAGAGATGGAGGCCAGATTCAAGAGCCAGACGAGAAGTTCAAGAATCAGGAGAAAAGAGTCCAAGACAAAAACAAGAAGATCAGGGATATGAAGGTTGAGATAGAGGCCAAGGACTTCGAGATCGAGACCCAGCCGGGAGTGATCGAGAGGCTGTGCTCATAGAAGAGAGCTCTATGTGCGAAGGTCGAGGCCTTGACCACCAATGTCGATGAGTACAAGTCAGCCATGGATTCAACCGGTCTTACACTTGTTGACGTGGAGGTCGACATGGAGGAGTAGTATAGACTACTCGACTATCATTTATCCATCATACTTTGATTATTGAGTCGCAATGATGATCTAACGTGTGGATGGCTTGCTATTGTGTGTTTACTTTTTCCAAAACTCGTTGTTTACTTTGTTCAAACTCTATGTTTTATCCTTATTGTGTTTGTTATTTGTGCTTGTTGTTATATGATGTATTGTGCATTGCATCTATGGGTTATCTCATTTCTTATCCTTATTGAAACCACAGATGCCTCCCCGTCGTGCCAATCCCAACCAAAACAACAACAATAACGTCACTCCCGAGATGCAGCAGTTGATGACAACTAAAGCTCAACTAATGTAGATGATGACCCAGTTCATGCAAAATCAGAATCAGAACAACAATAACAACAACAACAATAACAACAATCAGAATAATCCTCCATCATTTGACATGCTCACCAGATTTCTGAGAATGAGGCTGGAAAATTCTCGGGAACCACTGATCCAATGGTAGCCAATGACTGGTTACGTTCCGTGAACAAGGACTTAGTAACTGTTGGCTACACTGATGAAGAAAAAGTCAGGTTTGCAGCACATCTGCTCGAAGGACTAGCAACAACATGGTGGGAAAACTTTCTGATCACCACTCCCCTTGAGGATGTGACATGGGCTATCTTTGAGGATGAGTTCTGTATAGCTCACATCTCATCTAGAGTGATGAACTTGAAGAATAAAGAGTTCCACAATCTGAAACAGCGTCACCGTAGTGTGGCCGAGTACATTGAGGAGTTCAACAATCTGGCGCGCTATGCACCGGATGAAGAGGATACTGATGCTAAGAGGAAGGAGAAGTTCCTCGAAGGATTGAATGATGAATTGAACCTTCAGCTATTTGTTGCCTATGTCACAACATATCAATCACTCTATGACAAGGCCACCATCTTAGAAAACAAGATGAAACAGGCTGAGGGCAGGAAGAGGAAGCATAACTTTGATAAGCATAGCTCGGGATCGTCTCACAAGCGTTCTCATAATGATTATAGTGGAAGTTCTGGATTCCACAAGCATGAGAAATACAACATCCACCACAACCACAACTGTCACCATGACAACAAGAATCATCGCAGTCATGACAATGACAAGTATAAGAACCACAGGAGTGGACACAAGAGCCACCACAGTGGAAGTGGTAATGGGAGTGATCCTGTAAAGAAAGATCTCAGTCAGATTGAGTGTTTCAAGTGTAAGAAGATGGGGCATTATGCAAATGAATGCCCAGAAAAGAAAGTTGAAGGAGCCAACAAGCCCAACCCTTTCCAGATGGGACAAGTGAACCACATCAATGTGGAAGAGATATATGAGGAGTCTGATGATGTGGATGGTAAGTTCAAGCTCAATTTGTTTCCAGCACTTTGTTCTTTTTGATACTAGCGCATCGCATTCATTCATATCAATAGAATTTGTTGATAAAAATGGACTTCCGACTGAAACTATTGGGTGTCCTATAAAAGTAAGCTCTCCTGGTGGAGAGATGATAGTGAACCTTGGATGTCATGATCTAGTGATAGAATCTGGAAAGTATAAGTTTCCAGTTAGTTTGATAATCATAGATTACCAAGGATTGGATGTAATTTTGGGAATGGATTGGATGACTAAGTATGAAGGAGTACTAGATTGTGCCAACTGTACTGTCACACTCACAACCCCAGATAAGAAACGAATAAGGTTCAAGTCTAACTTTGAATCTAAAGGGAGTAAGCTAAATTCTGTTAAGGGGGTTAGCATAGACAGTGTGCTGATTGTGAGAGAGTATCTGGATGTGTTTCTGGAGGAATTGCCTGGAATGCCACCAGATAGAGATGTAGAGATCCTGATTGACTTGCTGCCAGGATCTGGACCCATAGCAAAGAGACCCTACAAGATGTCAGTGGATGAGTTGAAAGAACTCAAGAAACGGCTTGGAGAGCAGTTGCAAAAAGGATTCATTCAACCAAGTTCTTCGTCTTGGGGTGCACCTGTTCTGTTTTTTGAGAAGAAAGATAGAAGTCAAAGGTTATGCATAGATTACCGTTCACTCAATGAGGTAACTATCAAGAACAAATATCCCTTGCCTAGAATCAACGATCTATTTGATCAGCTAGAAGGAGCCCGTGTGTTCTCAAAGATTGATATCCGATCAGGCTATTTTTAGCTTAAAATTAGAGAGCAAGACATACCTAAGACTATTTCACCACTAGGTATGGATTGTATGAGTACACCGTGATGCCATTTGGTTTGACGAATGCACCATCCTATTTCATGAACATGATAAACAAGGTGTTCATGGAATTTCTTGACAAGTTTGTTGTCGTATTCATCAATGACATTTTGATCTATTCCAAGAGCAAGGAACAACATAAAGAGCATTTGCGTTTGATACTTGCGAAGCTCGGGGAGCACAAGCTGTATGCCAAATTCAGCAAGTGTGAATTCTGGTTGAATGAAGTGGGATTTCTCGGACATATTGTGTCGGGAGATGTTGTAGATGTCGATCCCGCAAAAGTGCCAGCTGTAACTGAGTGAGAATCTCCCAAGTCAGTGAAAGAAGTTTGTAGTTTCCTTGGCTTGGTAGGATACTACAGAAGGTTCATGGAGAATTTCTCAAAGGTAGCTAAGACAATGACGGAGTTACTTAAGAAAAACAAGAAGTTTGACTGGACTGAAGGATGTGAACTCAGTTTCCAAGAATTGAAGAAGAGACTAGTGACATCACCAGTCTCATGACTGCCTGATTTGGAAAAGGATTTCCATGTATATTGTGATGCATATCACCAAGGATTGGGTGGAGTTTTGATACAACAGGGAAAGTTGTGGCTTATGCCTCGAGACAACTCAAAACTCATGAAGTGAATTATCCTACTCATTACTTAGAGTTAGCCTCTGTTGTCCATGCACTCAAAACATGGAGACATTATCTTTTGGGAAAACGATGTGAAGTGTTCACAGATCACAAAAGTTTGAAGTATATCTTCACTCAGAAAGATATCAACATGAGACAAAGAAGATGGATAGAACTCATCAAGGACTATGACTTGAGTTTGCAATACCACCCTGGTAAAGCAAATGTTGTAGCGGATGCTTTAATCAGTCAGGTATATGTGAATGGCCTTACTAAGGGAGAATTGCCAAATGATTTGTGTTCCCAATTAAAAGATCTCAGATAGGAGATAGTGTTAGAAGTACATCTCATGTCATTAGATGTGCAACCCACATTGTTGGACAAGATCAAAGAAGCCCAAAAGTTGGACAAGGAAATTGAGGAGATTAAGGGAAAATTAGAAAAAGGAAAGCCAAAGGATTCCATGAAGACGAACATGGTACTTTATGGTATGGAAAACGTATCTGTATTCCGCAAGATCCGGAACTTCTGAAACTGATTCTGCAAGAAGCAGACAATTCACCATATTACATTCATCCGGGTAACACCAAAATGTACATGGATGTGAAGGAAAGATTCTGGTGGCATAATATCAAGAAAGACATCGTAGAACATATTGCTTTGTGTGATGTGTGTAGTCGAGTGAAAGTGGAACATCAGAAACTGGCAGGTTTACTACAACCAGTACCTATTCCTAATTGGAAGTGGGACAAGATTGGTATGGATTTCATCACTGGACTGCCAAGGACTAGATCGGGATATGATTCTATTTGGTTTATTGTAGATCGCCTAACTAAGGTGGCTCATTTCATTCCTGTGAATACAACCTATACAAGTGCTAAGTTAGCCAAGATCTATATGAACAGGGTTGTATGTTTGCATGGAGTACCTAAGAGTATTGTGTCGGATAAAGGAACTCAGTTCACTTTGCATTTTTTGCGATAAGTGCATGAGTCATTGGGAACAAGATTAGAGTTCGGCACAGCTTTTCACCCCCAAAGTGATGGACAGACAGAAAGGACCAATCATATTCTGGAGGATATGTTGAGGGCATGTGCCCTAGAATATGGTGCTAGTTGGGATGAAAGTCTGTCTTACGCAGAATTCTCTTACAATAACAACTATCAAGGCAGTATTGAGATGGCATCGTTTGAATTTCTCTAAGGAAGAAAGTGTACTACACCATTGCTATGGAGTGGAGTTGGAGAAAGAAATTTGTTCGGGCCAGAATTAATCAAGGAAGCTGAAGAGAAAGTCAAATTGGTAAAGGACAGATTGAAGATAGCATAGTCCCGACAGAAGAGCTATGCAGATCCAAAGCATAGAGAAGTCACCTATGAGGTAGGTGATAGAGCTTATCTTAGAGTCTCACCACTCCGTGGTGTGAAGAGGTTTGGAGTCAAAGGAAAATTGGCACCAAGGTATGTTGGACCATTCAAGATTTTGAGCCGCAAAGGAGAAGTGGCTTATGAGATTGAATTGCCTGAATCACTATCTGCAGTTCACAATGTGTTTCATGTGAGTCAGTTGAAGAAATGCCATACGAAGATGGAAGAAACTTCTTTGAAGGATACTATACCTTTGGAAGAGGTTCAGTTGGAGAGTGATCTCACCTACGAGGAGAAATCTATCAAGATCCTCGAGTTTGTAGAAAGAGTTACTCAAACCAAGACTATCAAATTCTGCAAAGTTTAGTCGAACCATCATTCCGAAGAGGAAGCAACTTGGGAAAGAGAAGATGACCTTCAGAAAGATCAACCTCACCTATTTGCTAGCCAATCTGAATCTCGAGCGCGAGATTCATCTTAATGGGGTTAGATTTGTAACATCCCAAAAATAATGAATTACAAAAGCTATCATATCATTCATGCATTCATAGCATTCTTGGTTTGCACAGAAGTTTCCAAACAAAATTCCAAATAAAAACCATTCTATGCCTATTATCTATATGCAAATAAGGCATGGTTTATTTTATTTTTCAAAGTATCAAAGTGCATTTGTTTGATCAGTAGTGTTTTGTATACAAATAAGTGCAAGGTTTGCACTACAAAAATCTAGGAGTGATTTGAGTTAAAACCCATTTGATTAGGTTTGAATTTGGTTCCTAAAAATCAAAATAGAAAAAAAGGGAAAGGAAATAGAAAAGGGTTGGCGCCACCATTTCAGCCGAGCAGCAGAAGCAGCCACGAAAATCACCTGGCTGTTTCCCCCTCTCCTCTCTCTCTCACGCGTGCAACCCTACCCGCAGTCGCCGACACGCAGGCCCCGCATGCCACGTCACCGTCTTCCCCAAATCACGCCCGCAGACCACGTCGCCGCTACCGCTGATGGCGCGATGTAAATACCCTTGATTCTGCGAGTGTTTCTCGCCAAGCCTCTGCCTACATAAGCCCCTCCACACCGCGAGCTTTTCCCCTCACTCAGCACACTCTCTCCGCCACCAGGCTGCCAGTATTTCGAGTTGAAACGCAGCTGCCCGACGCACTCCGGCGAACTATTCCAGTGAGTTTAGCACGCGCCATTACCTCTCGACCACACGAGCGTGATCCTATGGTTCTTGCACATCTAACCCTACCTTTGGTTCGTCCTATACTGACCCAGGTCAACGTCTTCGTCAACCACCGAGGGCACCCGACGCCTCTCTCATCTCCGGCGAGAAATTCTATAAGAAATCAGGCGCCCCTTGCTTTCTAGATCAAACACCCATGTGCGACGTTCCTTTGCGTAGGCACTGATGCGAATTGTTTGTCCTAGGGAGGCCTAGAGCGTCATTGTTGTCTCCGTCAAGTCGTGCCCGATGTCAGCAAGCTTTCTGACGAGCTCTCTCGTCCAACACAGCACGCCCCCGCCCACGCCATTGACACGTTGAGCATTAACATGACCTCGCGAGTCTAGTAAGCCAAACCACAACCCCCAACCCCCTCTGTAGGTGCCAAAACATCACTAGCAGTGCGTCGCCGCCGCGCCACCGTCGCCAGCACCATCAGGCTTTGGTTGTTTGAGCTAGCACCGTCAGATCTGAATCGTAGGGCTGAGATTAGATCGTAGCACGAAACGATATCATTAGATCTGGGCCACTAGATCTGACTTAGATCCAACGCTCCACATTAGCCGATCTGCGCGAAGCGGTATCGACCAATCAGACATAGCCACATGTCTGGGGATTTGATTTAAAATCTGTTTTTATATCTAATAGAGATTCAAACTTGTAAAATTTATAACTATTGTTCCGTCTGTCCGGAAAATGCAAATAAGATACCATTGGAATCAGAAAAATAAATCCTACACTACTGTGGTCTTGGATTTGTATTTTGCTTCTGCAAAATTGGTTTTATTTGCAGAATCAAATATAGGCCTATTTTGGCTATATAAATTATTTATAAAATGACTTTTAAACAAATTCAAGTTTATTTAGGCTATAAATAGTTGGTTTTGTGTTCAGTACTGTTTGACTTGTCTTGTTTAGTTTAGAAAAATCATCACATGACATTTGCATGCATTCATAATATTTTTGCTTGAATATTGGAATGTAAATTTGGTGCTGTTATTTTATGTGTAGATTTTGGTGCTAGTGGTAATTGTGATTGTGAAGATTGTTGATACTCTCCCAACTACCAAGACAGTGGTGCTTCATGTATTTGTCCCATTATTTTGACTATGCACTAGTGATATTTTGTATAGGGCTTGCATGAAATTTTACTAAGTATCTATATGCTATGTTATGAGAAATCCTAGTAGTTGTAGCCTTGGTAGAATTATTCTCTAAGTTAAGATACTTGTTGATATTATGCTTAGCCTAGCTAGTAGTAAACAAGGGTGGAATATATATACATGCTATGGAAATTTTACTAAGTCTTTTGACTTATGTTTTTGCTTAATAAAACAACTAAGTGAATGAATCACCTGGGTGGAATGGAAATAATGGTTTGTGTTGAGTGGTTACTCAGGTCCCATGTCTATGGCCTCCCTGGTGTATCTCACTTGTGGGAAGGCACCCAGGAATAAAGGGATTTGAGGTAGTGTTTAGAAGCTTCTAGTGCAGCCACATGGCATATGGGCTCTGGCTTGATCATATAGGTTGTAATAACTTAGTCAAATGGACAGATGGTGGTAGGGTGATAGGATGGAACACGTCCATTTGGTCTAAGGGAAGGATTCTTAAAGATCTCGTCTCGATGCATGTCGAGTCTTGTGGGGAAAGTGCACCACTTCTCGAGGAGGAAAAATCTAAGTGCTTAGTCGATCACTTGCCAATACAATTCCAAATGTATTGACCCACTATGGCTGTAACTTATGATGTTGCAGGTTACTCTGATGAGGATTGGGGTTATAAGTCTACACTCAACATGCTTGCCTGTGGCACATGAAGATGAAGACTACCTTATTTACTTATGTTATGGACTCTTGTACTAGCCTTTGGCTATGGAGTTGTAAAAGACTATGTTATCTCTGGAATGACGATGTAATAAAGACCTTTGTATCTGTGTACTTCATCTTAAACTGTGGATGCTAGCAAATGATCCAGGGACTAGCATTGCAATCACAGGGATCCTTTACCTTATAAAGGTGGGGTCATACATTGCGGTAACGCCATTCTCTTCCACGAATATAAGAATAAAGCTTGAACATTATTGAGAAGTCCCTAAACCCTAAACCCCTAAACCCATATTAAACCCTAACCAAGTAGGTATCATGCATTTATAGATCCAAATTTAAATACTTTCATTAAATTGATGTAACGCCATAGTGTTCCACACATATAAGCATAAAGCTTGAACATTATTGAAAATTCCGTAAACCCTAAACCCATAAACCCTTAACCCCTAAACGACCCTGACTAAGTAGCAGGTATATATATCATCCACTCATATATCAACATTTGAGATTTACTTTCATTAAATTATGCTATCACCATTCCATTCGATGAATCTACGCATAAAGCTTGATAATTATTGAAAATGCCCTAAAATCTAAACCTTTAACCATATAACCCTAGCTAAACCCAGACCAAGCAGGTATTATGCACTTACAGATCAAATTTTGAGATACTTTCTTTAAATTTCGCTAACGTCATTCTAATTCACGAAAGCTCAAACATTATTGAAAATTCTCTAAAGTACCCTAATCCCATAATAAAGCATAAACCATACGCCCCCTATATATACCCCTAAAACCCTAAACCCTCAGCCCCTAACCCTAGGCTTAGACATATTTTTGAAAAATTCCTAAACCCTAGACCCTAAACTACCCCTATAAAAACAAAACCCTAAACCATAAAAACTATAAAACCCTAGTAAATCCTAAAACCTAGAACACTAAACCCCTACACCCTAAAACCCAAAACACTAAACCCCTAAACCTTGACTTAGCATCTGTCATGCACACTTATAGATCAAATTAATTTGCAGATACTTTTATTATTTAGGGTAACACCATACTATTCGACGAATATAGACATAAAGCTTGAACATTATTAAAAAATCCCTAAAACCTCGACCCTAAACAATCCCTAAAACTTAAAATCCTAAACCCATAAATAATACTAAAACCCTAACCCTCAACCCACATACACCCTAACCAAGCATGTATCATGCACTTATAGATCAAAATTTTAGATGCTTTCATTAAATTGCGATAGCGCTATTATATTCCCTGAATATAAGCATAAAGCTTGAACATTATTGTTGAAAAATTACCTAAACCCTAAACCCCTCAACCCATAAATAAATCCTAGACAAGCAGGTATCATGCACTTATAGATTCAAATTTGAGATACTTTCATTAAATTACGGTAACGTCATTCTATTCCATGAGTAAAAGCATAAAGCATCTTGAACATTATTGAAAATTACCAAAACAATAAACCCTAAACACTAAACTCCTAGACTCTGACCAAACAAGTATCATGCACTTATAGATCAAAATTGAGATACTTGCATTAAATTGGGCAACACCATTATATTCGCGAGCACAAGCATAAAGCTTGAACATTGTTGAAAATTACCTAAACCCTAACAAATATACCCTAAACCCATAAATACTAAAACCCTAAACCCTAGCAAATAAACCCTAAACCCATAAATACTAAAACCCTAAACCCTTCAACCCATAATTAAACCCTAACCAAGAAGGGTATCATGCACTTATAGATTCAAATTTGTGATATTTTCATTAAATTGTGGTAACACCATTCTATTCCACGGTGCACAAGCATAAAGCTTGAACATTGTTGAAAATTACCTAAACCCTAACAAATAAACCCTAAACCCATAAATACTAAAACCCTAAACCCTTCAACCCATAATTAAACCCTAACCAAGAAGGGTATCATGCACTTATAGATTCAAATTTGTGATATTTTCATTAAATTGTGGTAACACCATTCTTCATTAAAGAATAAAGCAGCTTGAACATTATTAAAAATTCCAGAAACCATAAAACCCTAAACACTAAACCCCTAAATCCCAACCAAACAACTATCATGCACTTTTAGATCTAATTTGAGATACTTGCATTAAATTGGGCAACACCATTATATTCGACAAATATAAGCATCAAGCTAAACATTTTTATAAATTACCTAAATCCTAATAAATACACCCTAAACCCCTAAATAATAAAAGCCTAAACCCTTCAACCCATAATTAAACCCTAAGAAAGCAGGGTATCATGCACTTATAGATCTAAATTTGAGATACTTTCATTAAATTGAGGTAACACCATTATATTACACAATTATAAGCATAAAGCTTGGGCATTATTGAAAATTTCCTAAACCCCTAAATGACCCTGACCAGGCATGGGTATCATCCACTTGTAGTGCTATGGTATTGTAAGAGATAAGAAAATATAAGAATTACTACCGTGAATGGCCGATCTTTTGAATAACTTTCCCTCCCGATGTTTGGGAAGCAAGTGAAAATTTCAAAACCAGAAAAGTTTGAATTTTTTGCCCCTAAGGACCAAATTGGTTTAATTCCTATGTACTACTCCTACTCCACACCTAGTCAGCAATGCGGCTGCCAAACACACCAGAGAAACAGAGTCGTCCCCTCAAAAAAGAAAGAGAGTCGTCATACCGAGGCACACGTGCGTAGCGCCATGTTGTGGACGAGGGAGAGATCAGCCGGGCCGGTGCGCGAGGGGAGAGGGGTGGATAGATGAGAGGAAGCTAAGGAGAGAGAAAACACAAATTATTTTTTTGTGTGCATGGGTCCTGAAATTTACTACTAGTAGAGTGTACACTATAAGGCGTCAGGAGTACCTCGTGTCAAGAACCCATCATAATAAACCTTGGTCTAACATCGAACCGCCTTCAAGTACTGAAATTTATTGCAAGAACTTAGCCAGTAAGATTGCATTGGTTTAGTTTGTGTGACAATTGGAACAATGTCATATTGATCCATAACCATTGAAGTTGGTTTACAACCAAAAACAATGTTGTCACTTGGAAAAATAAAATTGGATTTTCCCTTTGTAAGCAAAGCTTGATTGGCCAAGATGCATCCAATGTACGGAGTACAAGACTTGATCATTAAATGCTCGAAAGTGTACATGCGTCTGGGTCTATCTGACGGGGACAGCATCCCCCAAGTGGGAGTGGGAGTAGCGGACCTTAAGTTTCATCTTTAAAATTTCGAGAGATCCCCAAAATATCCCGCCCATCCATCCCCAAACATACTTCACCCTTTTTTAGAATTGGAGTGGCATGACCTCTTGAATCCTATAAGAATGGAGAATTACATGAATTCGGATGAAGTACGTCTTTTAATTATAGGTAAAGAAAAGGAATTCAAACATGAGGTTAGGGTGAATGGAAATTTTCCTACAAAATAGAGAGCAAAGGAATCCTTTGAAGGAATCACTACGGATTGTAATCCTTTCAATCAAACGACAAACATTTGTATATTTTCTAAGGGACAAAATCCTTCACAAATACTTTAAAATTCCTTTGAATCAAACAAGCCCTAAACCCCTAAATACTAAACCCTAAACCCTCAGCCCCTTAACCCATAATTAAACCCTAACCAAGTAGGTATCATTCACTTATAGATCCAAATTTGAGATTCTTTTAGTAAATTGCGGTAACGCCATTCTATTCCACAGTTATAACCATAAAGTCTGAACATTATTGAAAAATCCTGTAACCCTAAACCCCTAAAGCCTAAAACCCTACACCCTAAAACCTAAAACCCTAAACACTACCCCTTATATGGTGACCAACAGGTATCATGCACTTATAGATCAAATCGAGATACTTTTATTAATATAAATTGGGTAACACCATTCTATTTGACGAATATAAGCATAATGCTTGAACATTATTGAAAAAACCAAAAACCAAAAACCGTAAACAACCCCTACAACCTAAACACTAAACCACTAAATACTAAAACAAATTAGACGCTAACCAAGCAGGGTATCATGCACTTATAGATCCAAATTTTTGAGATACTTTCATTAAATTGCGGTAACGCCATTCTGTTCCACGAACATAAAACTTGAAAATTATTGAAATGTCCCTAAACCCTAAACCTCTAAACTCTAAACCTTAAAACCCCTAAATCCTAAACCCTAAACCCCTAAACGACCTCGACAAATCCGGTATCATTTCCTCGCAGATCAACATATGAAATATACTTTCGTTAAATTACACTAATGCCATTCTGTTCTACTAATATAAGCATCTAGATTGAACATTATTGAAAATTCCATAAAACCTAAACCCTAAACCCCTAAAACATAAGCCCTGAACACTAAAATTAAACCCAGAACACTAAACCCCTAAACCCTGACCAACAAATGGTTGTCATATGCACACTTATATATCAAATTTTGAGATACGTTTACTAAATTGGGTAACGCCATTCTATTTCGCGAAAATAGGCATACAAATCAAACATTATTGAAAATTCCCTTATCCCTAACCCGTCCAAAACCTAAACTCCAAGCCCTATACCCCTAAACCCTAAAAACCATAAAACCTCAACCCATAAACCCTAACCAAGCAGGTACCATGCACTTATAGATCAAAAATTGATATACTTTCATTAAATTATTCCTAAGTCATTATATTCCACAAATTTAAGCATCAGGCCCGAAACCCTAAACCCCTAAAACCTAAAACCCTAAGCCCTAAATCTCAAAACACTAAACCCCTAAACCTCACCAACAAGATGCTATCATGCACACTTATAGTTCAAATTTTGAGATACATTTATTAAATTGGCTGGGTAACGCCATTCTATTCGATGGATATATGCATAAAGCTTGAACATTTTTTGAAAATTCCCTAAACCCTAAACCCTAATCAACCCCTAAAAAATAAACCCTAAACCCACAAACACCCCAACGAAGCATGTATCATGCACTTATTGATAAAAATTTGAAATACTTTCATTAAATTGTGGTAATGCTATTCTATTCCATGAATATAGGCATAAAGCTTGAACATTGATGAAAATTCCCTAAACCCCGAACCCCTAAAACCCAAACCCTAAACTCTTATCTTATCTTACCACTATATAGTGTACGGTTAGCTTTGAATATTCAACGTTGGATTAAGGGATATTTCACCATCATTCTTGCGTACATTAAATTTTTCTGTCTTTGGATCAAATTTTTCTGTCATAAGTTTGATCACTAGACATCTTGACTTCACTGGGGGAATCTCAAGCATGCACTGCAAGTCGGTTTCACCAATTTTGGCATGTTGTGCCGGTGTCATACTTTTCATGAAATGACACCACTTCTCAACAGCACAACACATTTCTCTGATTTCGTCCATTCTGTTGAAAAATAACTATATTTATTTAGGTGTTTTGTTGGCATCCGAAGAAATAATACTATTCATAACACACATAGACTAAGATGGATAACACTAAGAGTACGTTATACTACACCATGTCAGGTAAATCGCTCTCTGGACGCGCCAAACTACCGATAAATCGAGAGCGGGATTTTAAAAATGTTTACACATATATAAAATTACAAATAAAGAGTTTACACACATAGTTTTTCTGTAGTGCATGTGTTTACAGACCTTTTATTGCAATCATATATGAACAATATTACACATAACCAGCTGAATTGAATAACAACAGGATAATCAAACGTATTGTTTTTTTATCAAAAGGGACTTCTACATCATTCATTTTTAAACACCAAACCAGCTAAATTGCATCTCAACACCGCATGTAGGCCTGAGATGCGATGTCTAACACAGAACCAATTAACACAAGAAAATTACAACAGAATTAACAGGCAACATCCTGCCAAACGATTTCCTGACCTCAAACAGAGCCCAACAACTGGAATTCCTAGAGAAGATCCACTAACAATTCTTCGACATAATGGCGACTACCCTTGCGCGCAAAATCTAACAACTAAACAAACGTATCCATATGGATCGAGCTCTAATCGAAGTTCTGCTGAACTTAGAACTAGTATTACTGTATGATAAATCCACAGTGCGTATAAAAATACCTGCAACGGTAGTGCGTGTGCTGCAATGATGCATCTCCTCAAAAAGAAACGGTGTGTCCTTGATGTAGCTCTCATGTAGGGCGGGACGAAAAGAATTCAAATCTCGTCGTTGGCGGCGATGGGTAGAGTCGAGGTGGGCGGAGTCGAGGCGATCGAACAAGAAAATCCCTCTGATAAGATGTGCCTCTTTGTGCGCACGTACAACGTGGGATGTGTGCGTGGTGGGTGGGTGGGGCCTGTGGGGTTTAGGGTTTAGGTCCATGGATTAAAATAACGTCTGAGTATGATGCATGGGCTTTGGCCAGCCCGTATGGCGGTCGGCCTGTCTGGGGCCAATGGTGCCCGGTCAAATGCGTCCAATGTTTCACACCTTGAATTTTAGGTGGCCCAGTCAAATCTTGAATTTTTGCTTGGGCTTTAGACCTCTCTGGGTGGCTAGAAACACCTTCACCAACTTGTGGTTGTGTGGCCAACATGATCCTACCTAATTGATAGATCTAACTATAATTTTGCTATGCTAAGCCATGACACACACAACTGTGGTAGATGTGGGCCCATGGCAACATTGCATGGGATCTATACCTCTCTGGGTTGGCTAGAAACACCATCATCAACTTAGTGGCCGTGCGAGTCACTGCACCTGACCAACATGATCCCACCCGCTTGATAGATCTAGCTATAAGAGTGCTATGCCAATCCGTGACACACACTCGTGGTAGATGTGAGGCCATGCTAACATTGCATGGGGTCTAGACCTCTCTGGGCATGCTTGAAATACCATCATCAACTTAGTGGTCGTGTGAGTCACTACGCCTGACCAACATGATCCCACTCACTTGACAGATCTAGCTATAAGAGTGCTATGCCAAGCCATGACACAAACTTGTGGTAGATGTGGGGCCATGCCAACATTGCATGGGGTCTAGACCTCTATGGGCTGGATAGGAACACCTTCACCAACTTGTTGTTGTATGAGTCATCACACCTGACCAACATGATCCTACCTACTTGATTAATCTAACTATATTTTTGTTATGCCAAGCCATGACACACATAACTGTGGTAGATGTGGGCCCATGCCAACATTGCATGGGATCTATACCTCTCTAGGTTGTCTAGAAACACCATCATCAACTTAGTGGCTGTGTGAGTCACTAAACCTAGCCAACATGATTCCACCCACTTGATAGATCTAGCTGTAAGAGTGCTATGCCAAGCCATGACACACTTGTGGTAGATGTGGGGCCATGCTAACATTGCATGGGGTCTAGACCTCTATGGGCTGGCTAGAAACACCATCGTCAACTTAATGGTTGTTTGAGTCACTACACTTGACCAACCTGATCCCTCCTACTGGATAGATCTAGCTATAAGAGTGCTATGTCAAGCCACGACAAACTTGATGATGGTGCTTCTAGTCAACTCATATGGGTCTAGAGCCTAATGCAATCTTGGGATAACATGATCCCACCCACTTGATACACCTAACTGCTGGTTGTGTGACTCAGTAGTTGGCCAACATGATCCTACCCAGTTGATAGATCTAACTATAAATTTGTCATGCCAAGACATGACACACACAACTATGGTAGATGTGGGCCCATGCCAACATTGCATGGGATCTATACCTCTCTGGGTTGGCTAGAAACACCATCATCAACTTAGTGGCTATGTGAGTCACTGCATCTGACCAACATGATCCCACCCACTTGATAGATCTAGCTATAAGAGTGCTATTCCAAGCCATGACACACACTTGTGGAAGATGTGTGGCCATGCCAACATTGCATGGGGTCTAGACTTGTATGGGCTAGATAGAAACACCTTCACCAACTTGTTGTTGTATGAGTCATCACACCTGACCAACATGATCCTACCTACTTGATAGATCTAACTATACTTTTGCTATGCCAAGCCATGACACACACAACGGTGGTAGATATGGGCCCATGCCAACATTGCATGGGATCTATACCTCTCTAGGTTGGCTAGAAACACCATCATCAACTTAGTGGTTGTGTGAGTCACTATACCTGACCAACATGATCCCACCCAAATGTGGGGCCATGCCAACATTGTATGGAATTGAGACCTCTCTGGGTTGGATAGAAACACCTTCACCAACTTGTTGTTGTATGGGTCATCACTTGGACAACATGATCCTACCATCTTGATAGATCTAACTATACTTTCGCTATGCCAAGCCATGACACACACAACTATGGTAGATGTGGGGCCATGCCAACATTGCATGGGATCTAGAACTCTCTAGTTATAATGCTAGCATCGTTAGGCTAGATACAATGCCAAGACATGATGAGCCACTTTGTGGTAGATGTAGGCCCATGCCAACATTGCATTGGCTATAGACCTCTCTGGGTACAATGCTAGCATCATTAGGCTAGATACAACGCTAGCATCATTAATCACGTGGTGATACACCCTTGTGCCAAATTTGAGTCCATTTAGATAGCATTAATACATCAAAACATGGCTTATGAATTTGTAATTTAAAAAATATGAATATTTCACTATTCTTAGTTATGATTTAGGGAGGGGTAATGTATGCATCATTCAGGTCTAACACTAGTACTTTTTAATGTAATATTAAGTCATAAAAATGAGATATCTTTGGCTAATCTTCGGCTAATCCTAGTTTTTTAAAAACGATAAATTTTACAACATGGGATATCTTCGGCTAATATTTGGTGCTCAAAAACTGGGTGTCATATGAAAATGGAAAAGCTGAACTATTTGGGATAGATGGGAAATATAAAGAATCTTCAGTTAATCCACAATGAATCTAAGTTTCTGTGTTTCACGGTTAAATTTGTTTCTCTTCAGGATTGAGTTTGTTTCCCTTAAGATATACCTGGAAGGATGTTTTTTTGGATTGATCTGTAATTTTTATAGATCGATTTTCAGTGTACGTATATTTTTTTGGTTTGGTAGTAATCAGCGCAGTGGCCGGTCAGAACTAGCTTCATACATGGCTTCAGTTCAGAGCACAGCATAGTTATTTTGCAAATCCCCTCTTGTATTTTTCTAGCATGGCTAAAGTTGGTCCTGGGGGGTACAAAAGGAATATCGATAGTATAGATGAACGGATGTGTCCTTTGGAACCCTAACCTAAGGTGCCCCTAACCATCCGCTCTTCCAAGATTCAAATTGATTCTTATATCCTTCCACTAAAACTCTCATACATCACGCCGTTATGAACGAGAGGGATGAGGGTGTGCTTTCGCCTAAGGTTCCAAGGTCTGGCTGGGTTGTCGCCATGGAAGATTCTCTAGGATTTAGAGAGTTCAACACTTCAGGCGATGGATTTCAAAAAGAAGCTTCTAGTAATGTTGATTGCTTTTATCCGACTGCATATGTAAAATTTTGTATGCTTTCCTATTGTTTGTATGGTATGGGTCTGTTCTGTGTAGATCTAAAGAGGTCTTCAGAGTATATCTGTTTCTTAGGTATTTAAGAACCGTGCTATAGTTTGGGATATGCTGAAGGATTTGACTTTAATTGTTTCTTATACAAAGGAGAAATTGAAAAATAAAATACTTTCTGTTCTTTAGAAGTGACTGCTTTTAGGAAGGGAAGCTTCAATAACAGCTTCCTACGCAAATTGGGGCGTGGGGTGGTGGAATTTAGTAGTGTGTTGTAGTTTGTAGTGATTTTATTGTTATTCTATTGTTTGATTTGTTATTCTGTAGATGATGGAAGCTTGTTGACATGCTTCTATTCCTTGGTATAAAAAATTCATGGCATTGTATCAAACATATGACATATGGTTTCTTTTTTGGCATATGGAGTTGGATCCAGCATATCTATAGAATTGAAAACTTCTGTGGATTCAGTGATGAGAAACTCAGATTTGGTTTAAAAAATTATTAGAAAGTATGAAATTGCAACTTCTATGGCATTGGTCCGTTGCAGCATTTTCAATAATGCCTGGTTGTCAGCTAGTAGGTCTCTAATTGTGCAACGCTGGTCTAGTTCGACAAAAAAACCAGCACATCTAGGTTTTTCGGTGCAGTTTAGGAAACCAGGAAAAAGAATAGGTGTATTTAGGTTAATTTATGCACGGGGAAATCAGACAGAGGTTTCATCTAATGTTTTACGCCCATTATTAAACAGTGAACTGTGGGAAGGTGTGGATATTTTGAGTTCGGCAGATGGTGTTGTCCTTGGTCTTAAGGCTGGAAGCATGTGTGGGGATTCAGGTGTTCACTACATGTTTTGCCCCTCTGCAAGAAAAAATAGTTTTAGTTCTTTGGAGATGGAGCATATAGTGCAAATTCCAAGAAATGGGGGTCAGCACACTGATAACACATTTGGGTAGTTTGAGTTGATACTTGGAAGGGGGTGGTCAGGGTTTCCTTTCTTCGAGGAAGATGAAGCTACGCTCTTTAATTCTGACTATAACGGGGTAATCTTTAATAGTACTGATCCGATGTTTGTTCATGTGTGTATTCATAAAGATCGGGGGTGGTCAAGAACAGTAAGTTCGCCAATACAATCACCTATGGTTCCTGTCTTTCACCGTAATCCGTATGGTGTTTTATCTGGAGGCAAGCTCTACATGATGTATGTAGCCGGGTATATAGTTTGTTTGGACATTTTAACATCATAGACTTGCATAATAGAATTGTCAGATGAAATGGGATTCAATGTTAACTCTTGGAATGATTACACGATAGCTCCTAAATGTGGAGGAGGGGTGGTATTCATTAAGTTTTCCAATGGAGATCATGAAAGATGGGTTCTGCATCATGAGGGCAACCACACTATGTGGTCTTTGGAGTCTAAAGTTGATTTGGTTCAAAAAATTGGATCTAGGATATCGGATGACTACCGGGAAGAAGTTTTCAATAATGAGGGTAAGTCAGGGTTTGCAAATTATTACTACAAAATTCAGTTGGGGAAGGCATCAAGCAATGGACAATTTGTATTGTTATCAACCGGGTTTGATCCTGGATTGTTTGAATTCGACATGGATATGAAAACTGTGACTGAAATTTAGATGTCAAGCAATGAAAGTCAGGTGGGTAGGATCTACTCATTGCCGGAGGAATGGCCTCCAAAAGTTTATTTCAAGGGTGGCTTTTAGTATTTTTATTGCGTTGTGTCCTGTTATTTGTATGCAACATTGTAGTCAATGTACAGGATATTTTATAACGGCTGCAGTTAAATATCCGTGTTTGAAGTGTGGCTTACGCGGTTAAAAGTACAACTACTCTTATCTGGTCCCAATGTGATGTAAAACCGCACAAGCATGCAACTAGAAGGTTTCAAATTGTAGTTTTGGTACTTGCTTCACAAATGAAAGCCTGTTTTTGAGTTTGTTGGTTAAATTTTTTAAAATTTCAAACCAAAATGGCTAGATACAATGGTAGCATCATTAGACACATGGTGATAAACCCTCGTGACAAATTTGAGTCCATTTGAATAAATGTAGATGAAAACATGGTACACAAGTGGCTCTTTCGAGTAGTCGGACATAATCGTTGACCTAACTACCCCATGTTTGGATAGATCTAGCTATCATTTTGCTATGCCAATCCATGACACACACAACTGTGGTAGATGTGGGGCCATGCCAACATTGCATGGGATCTAGACCTCTCTAGGTTGGCTAGAAACATCATCATCAACTTAGTGGCTGTGTGAGTCACTGCACCTGACCAACATGATCCCACCCACTTTATTGATTAGCTATAATCCGGCGGCAGCGCTGTCAACTTCGTGTGCTCGGCAATGGCGGCCCGTGTGAGCTCAGGGGAAGCCCATCGGTGGTGCTTAATCTCAAAACCCTAGATCATTCCCTACGCTTGGATTTGGATCTGACCCAATCGCTTTCCCTCTGATTTCTGATTTCTTATCTAGATTGCCGTGGGCGGGTTGGCTGAATCGGGGGCATCGAGATGGAGAGGCAAGAGAGCACTTCCAATAGGTCAATTTTACTATTTCTTTATTTGATCTGATCGCATTTGGATAATCACCAATTCCTCTATCTCACTCTGCCCGCCTCTACTCAAACAAAACAGGGGTGATTATGAGCGGCGGAGAAAATTCCAATTCAATTTCAATTTCTTCCCATCCAAAGAGAAAGTAGGTGATGGTAGTGTACGTAACATTGAGAGAGGTACATCTGTGGGTTGGGAGGTTGAGTTTGCAGATATTGATACCCAACAACTGCAGCAAATGGAAGAATTGTCCATGAAGAATTTGGTGGAGAAAATCGGGCAAAGAGTTCCTTGGGGTCCACAGCAGGAAGTTGCATTGTTACGGTTTGAAAATTGGAAGGGAGAATATTTGAGAATTGAGGATGGATAAGATTTAGTAGATGAAATTGATCGACAAGATGGCTGGAAAAACAAAGAGGTTACTTTTGATGCTGAGCTCATCGATCTGGAAGCAGATTCCAAGGTTGGATATGTGGCTTCAATTTTTGCTTCACAAAGGTCAGATGATGATTGGGACTCATAGACGCAGATGGTACCCATACGAACTGAAGTGACAGTATTATCAGACAGAAATGATGTTGATGCAGGACAGGGTGTTGATGCAGGGGCTAGTACGTATGTTGATTGGAATTCAGTGGAGTTAGATGAAACTACTGATTTAGTCATAGCACCAATGGCTGACACAGAAATGGCCAAAATATTTGGCATTCCAGTAGATGATGATGGTGGTAACAGAACATTTTATGAAGATGTAGATAGAGAGATGATGGAGAATGCTGCACATGATGTAAATGATGAACATTATGATGAGTTGGTTACTGTCTATGACAAGGAAAACCCTGTTATTGCAGTAGGGAAACTGTTTCCAAGCATGGGTGAGTTTAGGATGTGTTTCAAAACTTATGCAATCAAGAAGTAGTTTGATGCCAAGACTCAGTGGACTGATAAAAAGAAGTTCTATGCTAGATGTAGAGGTTTTGATGGGGGAGCCAATCCTTGCAAATCGTACATTTCTTCTAGACGCCAACCGGATGGAAGAAACATTAGAGTTATTCAATTCCCTTTTGAACACACTTGCACTCCTAGTCCACAGAGAGTATCAACAATGACATCACAAATTTGGGTTGCTGAAAAGATCACTCCTATTTTAGCCAAGACACCAAACACTACTACAAAGAGGCTAAAAATAGACTTGGAAAAGGACTACCCAATTAAGGTGAATTATAGCACTGTGTGGAAGGCAAAACAAACGGTAATGAAAGAATTGTATGGTGATTGGGAAAATACTTTTACGATGTTGTATAACTTCAAAGCAGAGGTTGAGAAAAGGTCACCTGATAGTGTTGTGGAGATAGATACTGAGGTCAGTGATGATGGCAAGGTGTTCTTCTCTATGTTTTTTATGGCTTTAAAGCTTTGCATCGATGGCTTCAAAGCAGGATGTCGTCCATATTTAAGCATAGGCTCTTCATTTTTAACTGGAAAGTGGAATGGTTAGCTAGCAGCATGCAATGCTCTGGATGGACATAATTGGATGTTCCTTGTTGCCATTGAGTTGTTTCAATCAGAGATTGAGGCCTCATGGACATGGTTTATGATGCAGTTGAAAAGATGCTTAGGGCCAGTCTCACCTTTGGCAATTCATATAGATGCATGCAAAGGCCTAGAAAATGCCGTAAAGACTGTGTTTCCCCATTCCGAGGAAAGAGAGTGCTTTGGACATATGTGGATGAATTTGATCAAAAAGTTCAGAGGATCAGAATTTGGGAGCATGTGGCCTGCAGCAAGATCTTACACTATCCAGACACATTCATATCATCTTGGTTAGATAATGGCAGCATGTACTGAGAATGAATTTGGTACATGGCTGCAAACCTATCACTCTCTCTTATGGTGTCGGTCAGGATTTAATATTGCCATCAAATGTGATCATATAAACAACAACTTGGCAGAGAGTTTTAACAACAAGGTGAACGATTTAAAGGGATTGCTTGTACATGACATGGTTGACCAAATCAGGATCATGATCATGCGCTTGTGGGAATTGAGAAAAAGAATTGGTGATGTCCTGCAAGGGGACAAGCTTCCATCACTGGTACAACAGGTTGTCAACAGGAGTAGAAATCTTGCACATTTGAAATTTGAGAAATCTTCTTTGTGGGGTGCTGAAGTTAGAGACACCAAAACTGGAAGGAGACATGTTGTTGACACTGAAGTGCATGAATGCACTTGCCTGGAGTGGCAACACACTGGAATGCCATGTGAGAATGCCCTACTCTTCTTGGCCTCCAAACCAAAGTTAAATATGCACCTATATTTGCATGAATATTATTTAGTATAAAAATTCAAAGCTGCATATGCAACTCCAATTCCAGCACTTATAGACCAGCCTCAATGGCCTGAAGTAGAATTTGAATTTTCTATGTGTCCTCCACTGACCAAAAGAAAAGCTGGCCAGCCTAAGCAAAGTAGATTCAAGGCATGGTTTGAGAAAGGTGGGAGTAGTAAGAAAGGGAAAAATGATGATAAGCCAAAAAGACCTAAAAAAAGTAACAAAAACAGATGCAAGCTTTGCCAGGAACTTGGGCACCGAGCTGGGTCTTCCAAATGCCGTTACACTCCTGAAAAGCCAAAGAAGTATGCAATATTTTTTTCTTACTGTTACTGTTGTTTCTTCACTTTGTTTTGTTGCAAAATGACATGTTATGTTTTTCAGGAGAAAATGTCCAGTTCAGCCTCTTGTTGAAAAATGCTGTCCAACCAAAAAGGCAAGACTTGGTGGATTCAGAAAAAAGAGAAATGTGCAGATCATGTTTACTGATGATCAAACAAGGCAAAATGAGGCTATTGAGTTGCCACCTGTTGTGGATGTTGCAATGGAAGCAGATCATGTCCTTTATCATATTGTGTTGTAACCTAATGAGTTTCCACCTGTTCTGGATAATGTGCAAACCGAAGAGGCAACAAAAGAGTCTATTGAGATGCCACCTGAACATGTTCTGGAGGTTGTGTTGAACAACATCGCTGATTTGACCGTTGATTTGCTACAAAAGTTGTGGGGGCCAACTGGCCCTGGTAAGAAAACCAGGAGCATCAACAAATTATGTCAAGTTGAACCAAGAAGTGAAAAAAATAACAAGAGATCGAGCGGCAAGAGGCAAGCAAAATAGAGTGGGAACCATTGAAACATTATGTTTGTTGTACTTTGATGTGAAAACCTATATTTCATTGATGTAATCTTGATTGTTGTATTGGTTTGTGTACTTTGATGTGAAAACTTATGTGATGTGAATTTGAATTTGAACCAGTATTCAAATTTGAATTTGAATTGACATTCTAATTTGAACGAACATTCAATATTTTTAGATTTTATTGGTTTGTTCTATGATTTTTTAATGCTTTATGTACTATTATGCATGTTAGTTCATCAATCCTAGTCCTTTTGTGAAGTACATCTCATTGCCACCAAAAATGTGCTGGAAATGGCCTCCAAAGCAAGGTGAAACGACCGCATTGCTAAGCATCTTATTTTTCGACCTTGTCCAAATCATCCAAATAAATGTCCTTAGCATCTATTCTACCTATGCAGTATGAGTACGAAATCTCACTATTTTTGAACTAATCTTCATATTATTAATTTTTTTTAAAGTATATGCTATTATACAAAATGATTAATAAAACAACTTTAAAACATGATATTGCAAAACAAAATTCAAATCCTTCTTAGTCACTCCAAGATGAATCTAGGGTGGGGTTTTTGATATTTTGCATTTTCAAAACCCCAAACTCTCTACTCTCTCCTTTGAATTCTCTGTAACCTCAAACGAGGTTGTTCAATTTGTGAAGGATTTTTCATGCAAATTTCTTTTTATCATGTTTATGATTTTCCACCTAACTAGGTAACATAACATGACTATGTGCGAAGGTTTTGTATTTTTTCAATTTTTTGGGAATTAGTTATGCACGGTCAAAGTTGTCAAAACCACGTTGACTGAGCTCAAAACCCCATTCGTTGACCAGGCTAACCCTGAGGACCAACCTGGAGCTCTAACCCTAGCGCGCTACCCGGTTCGTTCGATCTGTTCTTCGAGAAGGATTCTATGTGACGGCAGCTAACCCTAACGACCAACCTCGACTGTTCATCTGACGCTGTGCGCTAAACTCCCGCTGTGCGATATGGTCTTCTAGGAGGAATCATGAGCGATCCGTGAGAGCCTAGTTTCTTCGACGTGATTGGCTGGCGTTTTTTCTTCTAGCAAGTCGCGTCTTGTTCCGCTGGGCCGTCCACGGATCGTCCAACAAGCCTGTTTATGCCTCTTCTCGTGGCAGCCACGCCTTTGTGCCCGCCGCCCGTCGCTGCCCTCTTTTCCAGCGCCTTTGCCATGCATGCGCCATGCAGCTTGCTCGTCGTACCCTGGCTATTGAACCCATCAGCGTCGTAGCCTGGCTATTGCGCGCAACGTTGTATAATGCAGGGCACGCGCCGATGCAGCCTTACCATCCCGCCGCTTGGATAACCCGTCGATGCACACCGATGCACACGTCACTTAGATAACCGTCCCGCCGCTTTGAATGCTCTGCGACGGCTTTGACTGCTCGATAGAGACCAAACGCCACCGCACACCTCTCACCCTCCTCTCTATTCACACTAGGGTTTGCAACGGCCGCCCCTATATAATGGCACCATTTCTTCCCAATATCAGCACACCTCTCTCACCCTCCTCTCTCTTTAGCCGCCATCCCGCCACCGCATCTTCTTCAGCCGTCACCAACTAGCCGTAACCATGCAATTCAACGGCCCCAGCTTCCGTCGCCCACCCACAACGCCTGAGCGGCAGTACGGCGGTGTCATCTTCGAGAATGAACTGCGTGTGTGTGCGATCTCTAGGTGGAGGGGGCCGACGGAAATAGCGCATTTCTTCCTCTCTGCCAGCTACCGCCACCTCCCTAGGGGCTCGCCATGCATGTTCAGGCTGGAGAGGTACTACGACGGCAACACCGACTTGGAGATCGGCCTGTACGTGCACTTCACCAACCCATTAGACGCGTTCGTGCTCCTCGGGCAGGTTTTCTGGTGTGGATGCGAATTCATCGCATTCACAACCTACAACATCTTCACCGACTTCCATGCCATCTTCCCCTCCCCGGGCAACATGCACACCCTCCCCTACCGCATGCCAGATGAGGACGACGAGTGAGGGAAGAGCCCCTACCCCGCAAGGAGGAGCCAAGGAGGGAAGATGTAGTGCCCGGGAAGATGCCTTGTTGTTTTTCTATTTTTCTAGTTGTAAGTTAGTTTTTATTATATAAGTTGTGTGCGTTTGTATCATGTGCCCATCAGTGGATGGGTTTATGTAATGCTACTATGATATTATTTTATCTATGTGGCTATAGTTCGTGCAAACTAACTTAGGTAGTTGATGCAATAATTGAGACAACTCATTTTATTTAACACAAGAATAACAATTTAAAAAAAGAGTGCTTGCCTGTGAATAACCACTCCATTTACTTAATTATGCTTCTTATTTCTTCAAATGGAGGTAATGTTGTACACAAAACAAAAATTAGTTGTCATATATATTTTTTAACCATAAAAGGTGCAAGTTCCTTTCGTATGAAACATCAAAAAACATAAACTTTAGCCAAATTTGAGAGGGATTCGTTTCCTTCTTTTGTTTGAGCAACATGATCCTACCTACTTGATAGATCTAAGTATAACTAGGTGGGATTGATGATGGTGTTTCTAGTCAACTCATATGGGTCTAGAGCCTAATGCAATGTTGGGATAACATGATCCCACACACTTGATAGATCTAAGTATAACACTACCATGACAAGAGATGATGAATTTTGAATTGTTTCTAAAAATTAGTGGAATTTTGAATCCAAAACAAAAAACTACTATGGAGATATTCAGCAGACAAACAACAAGTTTGTAAAGGGAATGAAAAAAATCCTACTACACATTTCGAGCTCAACGGCCTGCATACGGCTAGAAGACCATTGTTGGAGCAGGATGCAGGCCCGCGTAGGGCAAAATTTTCATGTGTAGTCCAAAAGAAAGACAACTGACAGCAGTACGTGTCATCATTTATTTGTTGAGAAAAGGTAGTGCTACATATGAATACAGGGTATATAAGAAGGTCTAATCGTTTCTCGCTCGGCGATGTGGGACTAAAATCCAACCCGCGTTAGTCCTTCCCGCTACGGTTTTCCGTTGGGCCTGAAAGAGCCCATTACTTTTTGATGCCCGGCATTAAGATGGGCCGCCCCAAACTACTTCACGCCCGGACGCAGCCGTGTAATGGGCGCGGGAGTAGGATTTGGGCTGGCTTGTTGCCTGCACGCCAAGTCTTATTTTTTTCTTCGATCCTATATTCCTTTTTATTTTCTATTTAAATATTTGAACAAAATAGCTATTTTACAATTTTGAATTTTATAAAATAAATTATAAATTCTTGACAGCCACCGTTGGTATAGCATGTGTAAAAATTTTGGGATGATTTGATGAACATCGAAAAATTGAGAAATTTACGAACAGCCCTTTTGGTCTCACCTAGGCTTCTTTTCCTAGCAATGTGTTTTTTTTAAAATAATGTACAAGGTTTCACACAAATTTGAATGTTTTTGAATTTTTGGTGGCCCTGTCAAATTTAGGCCGAAAATCAAGGTGTCTATTAAGGATGCCTAGGGGTTAGGCCTTTGTGATGTGATAAATTCTCCATACTCAAACATGGCATCCTCTACCTAGAAGCAATTTTAAATGTGTCCAAGCTTTCACACAATTTTGATATTTGTTTTTGAATTTTAGGTGGCCCGGTCAAATTTTGAATTTTTGCATGGGCTTGAGACCTCTCTGGGGTGGCTAGAAACACCTTCACCAACTTGTGGTTGTGTGACTCAGCAGTTGGCCAACATAATCCCACCCACTTGATCATTTTGGCCAGGTGATGAGTCACACAACCACAAATGGATGAGGGATATTCTAGCCAACCTAAAGAGGTCTAGATCCCATGCAATGTTGGCATCGGCCTATATTTGCAGGGCACAAGTTTCTTGGTGGAGTACGTATTAGAGCATTTGACCTCCATGCAGGGCACAAGTTTCTTCTTGGTGGCCAACATGATCCTACCTACTTACTAGCTCTAGCTATAATTTTGAGTCTACCAAGCCATGACACACACTAGCCTGTGGAAAATGTGGGGCCATACCAACATTGCATGGGGTCTAGACCTCTCTGGACTGGCTAGAACCACCGTCATCAACTTAGTGGTTGTGTGAGTCACTACACCTGGCCAACATGATCCCACCTGATATGGGATGCTCAGCAAGCACTTGTCAATGATGATGGTGGATGATAGGTAACTAGCCTGTAGCTATGAACTCCCCCGCTCGAACCCTGATGCCAATGCAACAACTCTCGAACCCTATGGGATATTCACAACACCACGCTCTTGCGCATGCATCCGTCGACCACGAACGGTAGTTTGCAATCTATTAATTCCCAATGGAACAACAGATCACACTCAATTGCAGTAGATAATTCGATCACAGGATAATTTTAGATGTTCTAATAAGAAACAACTCCAAAACGGTTTTAACGTGATCTAACTCGAAAGAAACGGTACCCCCATCTATTTAAGAGAGAGGGGGCGGCTAAGCTAAGAGTCTAAGACGCAAATGACTACAACTAAGATACATGCCGACCCAAGTGGGGCAGCTCTCTAGGCGCACAAGCTTGTTTCCTGTCGTGGCAGCATATTGGGCCTGAAAAGTGTCGCGGCAAGACTCTCTGCCATGGCAGGATTTCAACCACTTTTTGTGCCGCAGCAGCCTGCCATGGTAGGATTTGTCATCGTTTCTCTGCCACGGCAGAGACTCTGGCAGGTGTTGATCCCTTTCTTTGTAGCTCCTTGCGTTTCCTCACTCTCCTCCCTCGCGCTTGCATCTTTGATCAACACACCTTTATCCATGTGCTTCACCTCCTTGCTCCATGTTATGCCTTATTTTCCAATGTACCTCGTCATACAATAACACAGAGACTTAGGCAGTATAAAATTCTCATTAAGTAAAACATCAGGCTCATTAAGAAACAAATTCACCTGTTGGTCTAGTATCTTAGCACGAGCTCTTGTAATTGGTCCAATTATAATCTCATTGGACTTATCCTTCTTAGTAGCATCTAGAACATCATCAGTAGAAACTGGGGTAGGTGTAAGTATAGGATGTCCTCATCACCACCCACTTGATAGATCTAGCTATAAAAGTGTCTTGTCATGTCTCAACATATCGGCCCACATTCTACCCAACCTAAAGAGGTTCGATCGATTAGTTGATATAGTAGGTCATGATGACATGTCAATGTTTTCTAACAAAATCTTGATCTTACTAGTGGCAAAACTACGGTTATTGGATAGTCATATTAGGCACAACTAATTACTAGTTTTTGAAAAAAAAACTAGTGGCATCTTGACATGGAGTCTTGTTATGTATCCTACCACCAAGGAAAAATAAGAAACACGCGTGGGTAATGTAGTTTTTCTCAAAACCACTTCTCAACATAAGCTCGTAGCTATGAAAATGCATGGCTATCGACTCAAGCCCCTTCCCAAAACCCTATTTTGTCTGAATGAGGCCATATTTGGCACATAGAGTGATGGGTTTGTTTGTACAAAACACGCATTTTCCATTTTTAAGTGGCAAAATGTGAATTCCCTCTTTCTGCTTAATTCTAGAATCTTTCTATACACGCATGGATGGACCAACGGTGGCGTGTAGGTTCCACTATTTCGTGATTTTTTTTTAATTTCTGCTGCTTCTTTCAAACTAAGGAAAAAACCACGACAGGTGAGACTCTGAATCAGTAATCACAATTTGATTTCTATGAGTAAAGCTGAAACATAGTACTTACACATAATTATGAAAGCCGCCACACAGAATTCTGAAAGCTACCACACTGAATTCTGAAAGTACTAAAAATAAATACATTGCAATTTTTTACTTCGAAAAGATCTGAACACGCTAGCGATCGAGAAAATAACCTAGGCTATTCAGCCCTATATATTTCATCGGCGTCCGCTCCCTGTGCTGCAGGAGAAATTCATTAAACTCCCTCCGTCTGCAATGTGCTGCCAGTATCTTGTCGAGACGGTAAGGCCTCGGTGAACGTTCCAGATCATGTTGACCAAAGCCATCTACAGGTGTTGGTACCCCATCCCAGGCCTTAAGATCATGATTGTACGCTCTGATATAAGAAAGATCCGCGTAGTAGATGCAACCGGCTAGGATTATACTAGGGTGCACTCTAGTGTCGACGGAGATCGATCGGTTAAAATGAACGAAGAAGGCACGGCTGCCAATGTCACCTACAGCCTCGAGACAGAGTTTCTCTGTGTCCACCCGGTAAAGCACCGATTGACCTTCGGCGAAAACCCCACCGAACACAAGAAGCATATCACCTTCTGACTCCACAAGGTAGAACTTGTAGACTCCATGTATCTCTTCAAAGACTGGACCTGAAATTATTCTGGCCATCTTGACTATGCTCGCGTGCTGCTCCACCTGGATGTTCGTCGACACGATGTATCCACCATCCTGTACTGCATACAGTTCACCACGGAACGGGGTCATGCATCGCACGTGCACATCGGACGACGGATAAATTCCTTCTCCAAATAGTCCATTGAAATCCCCTGTCGGGTGGCCTCATCGGCCCAAGCAATATAATTCTCATAATGTGCGGAAACAAACACCATCATGTGGGACTTCGTGACGGCTACAGATGCCATAAGATTTGATGGTATCTGCGCCTAAAACTGAGTGTTGGACTTACGGGTGAGTGGGTTCAAAAGGCGAATCTTGTGCGGCTCTTCCCTCTGAGCAATAACGATGACGCCATGATAAACACCGATGAAGTAGAACCTTTTGATGAAGAGAACAGTTAGCCTTAAGATATATGTACAATGGAAAATACTCTATTTGTTCACTAATATAAGACAGAGCTTCTAGATATTTCAAAATGTACTAGATATATATATCCTAAAATGAATGAACCTATACAATTAAACTTTGCTTAAGAATGTTCAAGAACATGCATGTTTAAGAACCTACATAATTAAACATGCATGTTTAAGAATAACTTTGTATCATAATAACAAATGAATGTTAGATCGGATGAATTGTGAACATGTGCTGAACTCCCATTAGATTCGTCGTAAAGCAACGACTTGTGGCGAGGTTGAGGAACGTGAAGTCACCGACGTCTGGAAGTGTGTGATATACCAGGGTCCAGTTGTTGAGATGGAACTCAGGTTCTTTTACCGCGCGGCACCAATCGCCGCAGACTCTCTGACAAGTAGCATAGGCATCGAAGTACTCCTCGTTCTCCAGGAATGATTCGGCGATCTTGGCAACTGGTCCGTCGGCCAGGAGATCGGACCAGTTCACCTTCGGTCGGCTTCTTGCCATGCCTTCCTATTGAGGAATAAAGAAGACCAGGAGATGACAAGGAGAAGAACAAGGATAGGAGGAGTCTAAGAGGGAAGCACTGCGCCGGAACAAGGAGGCGAGGAGACGGCAGGAACTGCCACTAGACCACTATGCGGTCGAGGAACTGGCGATTTTCTTTTCTTGTAGTAATGTATAAGGGCATGTACACTCCGAGACGTTTAGGGCGACACTTAAATGATTAAAAATAATACATACAAAAAATAAAAGGGAACCAAACGTCCTCTCCTCAACACGAGCCGCTAGCACAGGCGTTAAATACGGTTTGATTGCAAGCCCTCCGTAAAGTTTGGAGCTGATTAAAATGGTTGGTCGAAGGAAAAAAGACACTTAGCGCCCAACGTTTTGTTTTCCGGCGATGCTAGCTGATTTTTTGGAATCGGTCGGGAATATGACAAAACGGCCGGGAATCTAAGCTTAACGTCCGCTCTTAGCGTCCGCGTTATACGTGGTCGTTGGCTAACCGCGCTGACAGGTGGTAGGTGGGGTCAGTTCATCATGTAGATTCACTCCAATGCTATAGGCTTCTTTGGGTTGGCTAGATACTCCTTCGTTAACTTGTGGTTGTGTGACTCAACACTTGGCCAACATGATCCTAACGAGTTGATATCTAAGTATAAGAGTGTTATGACACACACTTGTAGCATATGAGTCAACACTTGGCTAACATGGTCCTACCTACTTTACAGATCTAAGTATAAGACTACTATGCCTAGACATGATGAGACACTTTGCGCCAAATGTGGGCGCGCATGCCAACATTTCATGGGCTGGCCAGAAACTCCTTCATCAACTTGTTGTTGTAAATGAGTAGACACTTGGCCAACATAATCCTACCTAGTTAATTTTTTTGAGAAATACCTACCTAGTTAATAGATCTTAGTATAACACTAGAATGCACGGGCCTACATTTGGCACTTGGCCATTTGACACAAAGTGTCTCATCATAATTTCTTGGCATATAGTGTTATACTAAGATCTATTAACTTGTGGTTGTATATGAGTCAACACTTGGCAACATGATCATCCTACCTACTTGATAGATCTAAGTATAAGACTGCTATGCCAAGACATGATGAGACACTATGGGGCAAATCTGGGCCCATGCCAACATTGCATGGGCTATAGACCTCTCTCGGTTTGCTAGAAACACCATAATTAATTTGTGGTTTTGTGACTCAACACTTGGCCAACATGATCCTACCCAGTTGATACATCTAAGTATAAGAGTGATATTGCCAAGCCATGCATGAAAAGCAAGAACCAGCGTACAAAATGTTTTTATCTACTCCCTCTGTCTCAAAATAGATGTCTCATATATGTCAAAAATTGAATGAATCTAGACACTATTTAGTATATAGATTCATCCAAATTTTGAAAAACCTAAGACATCTATTTTGTGACAGAGGGAGTATTTTGTTACATGAACATGTGCATAAAGAGAAGCAAACGGAGAAAACTTGGGCAAATTCGTGATGCTTTTTATTCAGGGCTTGCAAAGCATGAGGAAGCTAACTGATACACTTATTACTATGTCTACTGCTTAATTATCAGCAGATAGACCAACCCAAGAGCAACTGCACAAAAATAAAATACAACATTCATCATGTTCACCTTCTTGTTCACATCAATAATCTGCCTTAACTGCTTGTTGAGTTTCTTCAGTTCTCCCTTAACTTCTGCATCACCCGTCGTAGTAATGATTTCAGAGCCCAAGCTCTTGACCTTATGAGGGTAATTGAGGTCAATCGATGGGCCCCCTTCCGATCAACTGCGCCCTCTAGTTTAATCCTCTCAATGTACTCATCCATCCACTCAAAATGCCTACAATTCTTCAGATCCTGAAATCGGATGGGTAGATGAACCCTGATTCGAATCCCAAATCCGGGGAAGAACCAAAATTGGCAAACGAAATCAACAAATTGACTCGAAGAACTCAGATCTAACCTTCCCCTCCTCTGGCTTGCTCTTGCATTTCACAAATTCGCGCCCATAGTTTCCATTTTCCTCGTTCTTAGTGACCAATCGTTTTTAGTGGCGTGATGCATGGGCAGTCAGGGCACCTCGTCATTTGCACTGTCCCATACCACGGCCATGAGGAGCCGGAGGTTGTACTGGAGTTCGGCATCAATCGCTGACATTGCGGGATTAAAAAAAGGCACCCGAAGAAGAAAGAGAAAGCAATGGAAGGCAATGTCGGCTCGCGTTCCTATTCCCCCCTTTTCTAAAGGTAATGATGAGGTGAATATGTGGTGCATCCCGCGATGTTTAGGGCCGGTGGCTGCATCAGGACGGGATGCCAGATGAGCGCGGCATACGCATCAAACACTGTACATGCTAACAAAGTTTGGTATGCACTTACACTACAAAATATAAGATGTTTCGGGTTTCTGAAGAAAATGAATCTAGATTTACCCCAAAGTTGAGTGAACCTACATCCTAAAACAAGTCCAGATACATTTGCTTCATAAAGCTAAAAAATCTTATATTTTGAAACTGTATAATGTAATTCCCATTCATTTATATGTCTAGTCCGTTACTATTTTGACGAGCGTTGTAGTTTAAGCATACACACTACAACTAGGCCTATGAACATTACTCACAAAATCCACAAATTGGCGAACATAAACAACCCAAACTTTACATTACAATCGTAAATTAAGAAAAACGACAAAACCATAGTCATGAAACATTCTTCTGACAAAAACACAACGCCATGCGCGAACTGTTTAGCAATCATACAACCCAACTTTGCGTAAATTGTTTAATGGTATACCAACATTCGCCAGGGAATCGGTAGTAGGAAGTTTTGTTTCTTGAGTTTTCAAGAATCTGCCAGCAGCTCCGCGATCTCAAGAACTCTGCTTTTTACCTTTTCGAGTTTGTTTGTCTTCGACAGAGTAATTTCTGCAACAATACGTCTCCTAGAATCATTTATCCTTTCCTGTAACAAAATATTAGTAGGGTTAATAAGGTCACATGCTAGTGTATATAAATATGAAAATACCAAATAGAAATTTTGAATACCTGCGAGACTTCATCTGTGAATTTATCTCCGTCAAAGTGCTCCATACAGCGTAGCAAGAATATTCCACACGATTTTCTGATCATAACGAATCTAAATTTGAATAACAGTACTAACACATCAAAAGAAATGACATTAATTCAACCAGAAACTCACACATCATTTTGCCGTGGTGTTTTGCAGCTTACGATCTCCCAATTGGAAACATCATCAAACTTACAATCCGTATATTTGTTAGCCACATGTATGTCTTTCGAAATTTGCTCTCTCTATGAAATAGAGAGGTTTAGTGTAATGCTTGGAATAACCATATAGTTGCTAAGTGTATAGAGAGAAAACATACCAGAGCTTCGATATTTTTCTAGGCTCTTTTAAATTCAAACAGCGAGTCGAGCACTTGAAATATCTTCTCTGGTCTATTCAGGATGCCACAACACCAGTGGCAATCGTTTATATTCAACGCGAAATATGCCTACCAAAAAGATACAAGTGTTATCACATTACATAATCTGGTTTATACCCTGCATTTTCTTGTACAAATAGTACTTACCTTATCAGCACGAATGTCTTTTTCCATGCATCTTTCAAAGCATCCTGATATATCATAAGCCATTTTTGAATTTTTGTCCAAGGCATCTTTCTTATGTTGGGATCTAGTTTTTCTTCTTGGTGGAGTACGTATTAGATCATTTGCGCTATACGCAGGGCACAATTTTCGGTTATCCCCCAGTCGAAGAGACAATTATGCCATGTAAGCACCTATAACCTACAGAAAAATTTAATAACATATGACAAACGATCCTTCTTAGTTGCATAAAATAACAAAACTGTGGTACTTGGACTTACATTGTCACCCAGCCATACTTTATCAAGGATCTCACTAATGTGGTTGGCAGGGACCTGACTGTCGCCCTTGTTATCATAGACACGTAGACTCCTAAAATCTTTATTATTTTTTGCTATTTCAACGTACAACACTACAGCATCTATTTGTTGCGGTGTCAAACCCTCGAGGACTTCTGGGTCTTTAAAAAGACCTGCATACATAGAAACAAATATTTAATACGTGCATGTAACTGTTTTAATTTAATACATGCACAACCATGCAATTCAATGATGTTGCACTAACTTTTCTAACATCATTTTTTGGTTTTTTACCCTTTTTGTCCACCGACCTGAGCTTGCGCTTCTCGCCAACGGTATATAGGCTATTAAATGAGTCAAATGATCCATTTGAAAGAGTGTCTCCTACCTCGCATTTTTTTCCTCCCCGCCCCTTTTTCAATGCAGCTGTGAATGCTTCTAATGGAATCGGCTCTGGGTCCGGTCGCATCGGTGAAGGACCCCTACCATCGATTAGTATTGGTGACGCTTGGGTACTGCCGAGTTTTGATGGTGCGGTGTGGCAAGCATCAGTAGCATTCCTTTCCTTCTTATCTGTGGGTAACATGAATATGTCACCTTCAACCACTTTCTCCTTACTATTTGAATCCTTCTTTAAATTAGAGTCATGTGCTATGTCAAAGGAGTTACTTTCTGAGGTTTCTGGACGGTCCATAAAATCTTTTGGCATATATTTGGTGTTAGTAGAGGCGATTCCTGCACCATTCTCTACCTCCTTCTCTACCTCCTTATCTATCTCGTCCTCTTCATTGTCATTATCAGACATTTTTTTCTTTAGAAGGTCTGTATGCGACTACTGCCGAGTTCATCATAACAAGAAGTTTTTGCAAGATTAAAAATAAATGAATCATCATGTCATGTTAAAAAAGCATTTGTTTAACTCAGCGCAGATGACACATAGGGTGTATCACCTTAGCACAAGCTTCTGTGAAGACCTCCATCTTTCTATGCAAGGTTTCTTCAATTGTTCTATCAATATGCTCTGTTAGTTTCTTCGTCATATGTTCCAACATGACTTCTCTCATTCCTTTAGCCCTGCTGGATGCAGAACCTCCTTCCTTCTTCCTGTAGGGCCCTCTTCTACGTTTCTTACCAGATGCAATTTCGGGTCTATCGAGAACCTTGACTCGATGCTTTTGAGTTATGTCATAGTCAATCTTCAAGATATGTGTATATAAACCAATTAATATTGACAACCTAGAACCGTTAGTAGAACAAAAGATAAGCTACGATATCACTTTATTTACGTACCTTCCCCAAATCACGGCACTTTAATTCTAAGTCGTCTCTCGCCGAAGCCGCATCTTCCGTCCAGTTCCTCATCAATGGCCTTCTGGACGTATACTCAGCGCCATCTGGGAGTATCTTCTCATAGTACAGATACTTCAAATATCACAACAAAATTAGATTAAAACAAAGAAAAATGTATTATAGATAATTATATATTCCATCCGATTCAAATTATTTAACTCAGATTTGTCTAGATTTGGATGTATCTAGACATGTTTTAGTGCTAGATATATCCGAATTTAGACAAAACCAAGTCAATTAGTTTGAATCGGAGGAAGTATGTAAGTTGAGAATGGAATTTACCTGTAACAAGATGGTGCTGCTTGTCGGCCATTGCTTCGCTTCATATGCATTGCCTACTTGTTTTAGGCTAGCAATGAGGTATGCCCGTACATACTCATTGAAATTTAGCTTTTTAATGCGACCCATATCTTCTACCAGTGCATAGTATTGTGTTGGGATGATCTTCTGGTTCTGTGGGGCAAGGACTGTACCAATCAGAACCAGAACCAGCTTGCGGATAAAGTCGTCATCCGCGACTTTATCCTTGATGACGTCGGCGATTAGGTCATCAATTACAAGATTACCTGTCTTTTTTCTTACAAAGCTATCAGGTATACAGTTCTTTGCGTCACCAGCTTCCTCAGAAAGAATGTCCGATATATCCAATCCATGATTTTTTAAACCATAGATGCACTCAACGTCCACTCCCGTAAGGGATATTTCACCATCATTCTTGCGTACATTAAATTTTTCTGTCTTTGGATCAAATTTTTCTATCATAAATTTGATCACCAGGCATCTTGACTTCACTAGGAGAATCTCAAGCATGCACTGCAAGTCGGTTTCTGCAATTTTGGCACGTTGTGCCGGTGTCATACTTTTCACGAAATGACACCACTTCTCAACAGCACAACACATTTCTTCGATTTCGTCCATTTTGTTAAAAAATAACTATATTTATTTAGCTGTTTTGTTGTCATCCGAAGAAATAATACTATTCATAACACAGATAGACTAAAATGGATAACACTAAGAGTACGTTATACTACACCATGTCAGGTAAATCGATCTCTGGACGCGCCTAACTATAGATAAATCGAGAGCGGGATTTTAAAAATGTTTACACATATATACAATTACAAATAAAGAGTTTACACACATAGTTTTTCTGTAGTGCATGTGTTTACAGACCTTTTATTGCAAACATATATGAACAATATTACACATAACCAGCTAAACTGAATAATAACAGGAGAATCAAACGTCTTGTTTTTTTTATCAAAAGGGACTTCTACATCATTCGTTTTTAAACATCAAACCAGCTAAATTGCATCTCAACACCGCATGTAGGCCTGAGATGTGATGTCTAACACAGAACCAATTAACACAAGAAAATTACAGCAGAATTAGCAGGCAACATCCTGCGAAACGATTTCCCTCCCTCAAACAGAGCCCAACAACTGGAATTCCTAGCGAAGATCCACTAACAATTCTTCGACATAATGGTGACTACCCTTGGGCGGAAAATCTAATGACTAAACAAATGGATCCATATGGATCGAGCTCTAATCGAAGTTCTGATGAACTTAAAACTAGTAATATTGTGTTCTAAATCCACAGTGCGTACAAAAATACCTGCAACGATACTGCATGTGCTGCGATTATGCAGCTCCTCAAAAAGAAACGGTGTATCCTCGATGTACCTCTCAAGTAGGGCAGGACGAAAAGAATTCAAATCTCGTCGTTGGAGGCGATGGGCGGAGTCGAGGTGGGCGGAGTCGAGACGATCGAACAAGAAAATCCCTCTCATAAGATGTGCCTCTTTGTGAGCACGTACAACATGGGGTGTGTGCGTGGTGGGTGGGTGGGCCTATGGGGTTTAGGGTTTAGGCCAGCCTGTATGCCGGTCGGCCTGTCTCGGGCCAATTGTGCAATCAGGCAATCATGTCTATGTATGCTTCTAAAGATAGGCCTTGTTTGGATATGTCGTTTGAGAGAACTCGTTTCCCTTATCCTCGCATAACTAACAGACTAAAACTCTGTTTGGCTTGAGAGTCTTTCCGCTGCTCTGCGAAGCTTTGTCACTGTTAATTCTCTCATGTCTATGTGCATCGTTGTCGCCATTAATTGTCATGTCAGTCTCGCGTCTTTTCCTCCATCCAAAAACTAGTTTTACAATTTCCTAAACCAAACATGGATTTTGGTGTGCCTATTCTTAACTAAAATTTTGGCAAAGCTGGTTTTCCTAAAAATCAGCTTAAAACTCGTTTTACAAAAACTAGGAGCTAATCTTCCGTTTCCAAACAACCACTATGAGTGGCTAACCAGTGCATGAGTGGGTCTACACGTGGCTTCGTGCATCGAAAGTTACTTACGTAATCACGACAAGTTTGTGCTGTTAATAAATTTGGAATTACAACGTTTCATAATAACACATTAGGAATATTTGAAGAGAATATTAAAAATGTATACATTGCTAGGTTTGAAGGGAGAATATTAAAGATGTATACATCTCTAGGCCAATAATGTTAACTCGTCGGAATAATAATGTTCTTACATATGGCGGCGAAATAGATAAATAATTGTTCCAGGACAGCTACAAACGAATAAACATCGATCTTAAGAAAAAGGAGCTAGATGATGTCGATGATAAACATAATGTCCAGACCAACTTGTTTTGTGGTCCTAGGAGTAATGAGCAAGGCTTGTCCAACTTGTAGATCATGTTCGTTTGTATGGAAATCCCTTCATGCCTTTTTGTTGAATATCAGCCGGCCATCATTTTCAATCGTGTAGGGAATGTTGCTGACTTCGAAATCTCCAACCCGCAGCCCAGTCAAGCCTTCCTCGGGAATGTTAAGGCCGGCAACAAAATTTTTAGGTACTTTCTGTGATGCCGTCGTGGATGATGAAATCAAAGGAGTAATGATGTGAGACGATTGCCACAAGTTATGCACATATAAGGAGGAACAACATAATTATAACTACCCCCTCCGTTTCAAAATAAATGTCTTAGGTTTAAATTTGGATGAATCTATATACTAAATTGTGTCTAGATTCGTCCAAATTTTGATAATTTTTGACAAAATTGAGACATCTATTTCGAGATTGATGGAGTACGAGGATAACATACCATGTTGTGTTTCGAAAGATTGGTGCGTGTTAAACGGATTACTAATGGGACCCCAAGAATAGTACTTCCTGCATGTATAATATTTAAGAGGTGCCCATACTCATCTTCGCTCAGTTCGCATACATGGGAGATGATGGTAGAGTCATACGGGTCTTTCTCGCCACCGCTTAAATATACAATATTGATACTCGGTGTTTTTCCTCCCAACGAAAACACAATCATTTAATCTCCCCCAAACACATGGTTCTGTCTAACGAATTCTTTCCATCCATCACCACCCATGTGGGTCAAAGCCTTATCTTTCACCGCATCAACGTCATATGCACGCCCAAGTGGTAGTAAGAGCACACTAGTCTTCTCTTCTACATATTCATTCAACATGAACCTTGCATTTCAAGGAATAATCTACGCACAATTAACTGAATATACACACGTTTAAAAAAAGGTAGAGCGCCGCCAACAAAGGTTAGAATATAGCAATAGTGCAAGGAAAAATAGTGTGTTTCGTACCAATGAATCTTCAAACTCTTCATGCATAAAGAAACTAAATAATAACGCTAAGGTCAAGGAGTCACACACACTCTTGCATTTTCCGAACAACGCCATGTCTCCTAAAACAATAACATAATCATATAAATCCATTACACATGTCATACACTATTATACACGTCAAAAACATCAGTCATGCACATGTTCAACAAATGCAAATAATGTACAGTGAAAGATCTACATAAATTAGCTACACAATTAATATATTGTATACTATGTAGTTCGTCTAGACAATGAAATCAAAGCTAGCCTATAAATTTAATGTAAACGTACGAGCAATAGCGAGTCTAGGGCTTACGAACGGTGGCGGATCGACGTCACGAACGGGAGCAGAGACGTCGAGAGAAGATGGACGTGGGGCGGCGGCGAGAGGAGAGGATAAGCGCGGCGGTGTGACGAGTAAACCTATTTATGCATTTTATAGGAAACTAATGTTGAGCCGGAAAGGCCGCCGCATGACGCTTCCATCGGCAGACTCATGGGCCGCCTTGTAGACAGCTGACGAGTTGGCCCATCTCCTATCCCCTCCGCTCATCCGCTAGCGCTGTACAACGGGCCCAGATACGATTTTATTATTTTCCTTTTTTTCTTCTATTTGTCCCTATTTTCTAACTTCCGTACTTCATAGTCCCTCCGTTTCGTTTACATTCATATCACAAAACTAAAACGTCTTAAATTTTGGAACGGAGTATGTTGGCATGGAGAATTATTTGTATACATGGCATTTTGAACTTAATAATCGAGCAATCACGTAGATGTATGAACACATGTCGTGTAGGCTTAAAAAATTGTAACCGGTACGAAAATAGGATAACATAATTCGGGTGTCTACTAACAGAGCAAGTGCAACATTCGATATGAAAAATAACTACAGGGCATCATCAGGAAAACGGGTAACAAACAAGTAAGCTCCCTTATAGGCTTGGTACAGCAAGAACAACATATTGACAACCAATCCAAGTGTAGGCTCCTTGTCCATGAAATTCTTCCAGCTACTCAAACAGAGACGGCCATCCTTGTTTGAAATGGTGTATGACCCCTGCACCATTGTGTCAGGATAACACACAATGGTCATGCCATCTTATTTGTCCATCGTATTTGGGACAAGACGTTTTGGGATATTCTAATTTAAAAATAAAGTAGCACGACACCAAAAAAATTGTCAGTTAAACTTGGAATGGAACATAAATGATACTCCCTACATGCATTCACTAATATAAGCCTTTCCGTTCACTAATACTCCCTCCGTTTAGAAATATAAGACGTGTTAGAGCGAGCTTTGTGAAACAAATTTGTCTAGACAACTTTTGTACTCCCTCCGTCCAAGAATAGATGTCTTAGGTATTTCAAATCTTGAATGAATCCATATACTAAATAGTGTCTAGATCCATCCACATTTTGACAAATTTGAGACATCTATTTTAGGACAGAGGGAGTATATAGATTCATAGTGAACCTATACACTAAAATACATCAAGATACATTATTTTCACAATGCTAAAATGTTTTATATTTCTGAACGGTGGAGTATCTTATATTAGTGAACGGAGGGAGTAACAAATAAGAACAGTTTGACATTCACAATATACTTAAAAAGAAAGAAACAGGTTGCTAATGATTACTAGATGTTTGGTTTGGCTACGACAGTTTAGGGTATAGACCATTGCTATAGTTGATCCTGGTACATAATCTCTAACATAATAACGTGATATCCTATAGTCCAAAGTCTCTACAGTTTCTATGATTGTCTTCATCATCCTCCAATTTAACTTGGTTCCGTTGGTGGCCTTGATAGAGTCAACAATGCCACGTCTTTCAGGAGAGAGTCGGAAATATTCTGCAATTTATGATTTGAGAAAAGTAAATGTAAAAATGATTACACTAAAATATGATATTACTGGTACAAGATGAATTATGTTGGAACACTACTTGGATAGGTGACTGGGAGGTTCCCAGTTATGACACGATTCCAAGGATCTTTGGTGTTCACAGTGAAGTACATTTTCGGGCCAACTTGAATATTGTAGATTATTGCAACTTCCTTCCATGCTCTGCCACTAATGTAGGTTAGACCTGGTTGGTTTGTGACATCAAAATCAAATTCGAAGTCCTCCTTGGTCCTTAGAACAGCAGTGAAACTCTCTATGTCGTCCTTGCGCACAAAATATGGCATAACGAAACATGCTCTCACGTAGCACGGGATGACGTAACAACAAATATATGATTAAAATTAGATTACCACGTCAAAGAAGGTCTAAGAGTCATGAAATTATATATATGCCTTATCTTGATGTTTTTTAGCAGTAAGAGCTAAGAGATATGAAGTGCAAACCATAATCATACAGTTTATTGTCTTCGAACTTTTCATAATACTAGACTTCATCAAATTTATATTGAGGTCCAAGACACTAACACGACTAAAAAGAGCAATTATTCTTAATATCAAACATGCAAATAAAACTTCAAAAATTACATGCAGGTCACGCATTAATGACTCAAACAAACAACAAAATATGCCAAACACATAATAAGAAAGAAATAAATAACATGATATACTCGTTGGTAGCTGAATACCACGGTGTCCACAAATTCCTCTTGAAACGTCAAATCAAAGTTGGTCATGTAGATATCCCCACGGCCGCACAAACCATTTGTGTCAAAACAAGTGGGACACTACGATAGAATATAGATCTGATTAGTATTACTAATCGGGAGAAATTTAGTGGTAGGAAGAGACCAAACATGTATGGTACCTCTTTGGTGCCAGCCATCCTTGTTGACGATGAGTGTGGCGGGTAAATATACCGCGAGAGAGCAGTTATCTTTCTATGGAGGCACGGACGGTGCCTGCGACAGTAGAGCGATGACGGTGCTGCGCGGCGCCACGTCATCTATCGTTTGTTCGGGGAGGAACTGAGACTAGGTATTTTGCAAAACAATACACGCATGGCTGGGCCACTATTGGTCCGGCCTGTTAAACGGCTGACGCGCATCCGCCCTAAACGGCAGACCCAGTTGCGTTTCATGTTCTTTTGTTTTACTATATTTAGTTGTGCGCTTCAGACATTGACAAACTACTAAGTGTGACATATCATCATTATGTTGTATTAAAATTGGTTAAGCACAAAAAAGTAATGAAATCCAAGAAGCATTGAGTCTATATTTAGTTAAGAAAACGATATTAGCTAGTTAAAACTCGAATACATCATAGAAGATTCTAGAATTAAGCAAACAAAGGGAATTCAAAATTTTCCAATATTTTTTATTTTAGATTAACAATTCAACTAATTTTTAGAAACAATTCTCTAATATTTTTGAATAGACTATATTTTACCAATATTTTGCTTAACTTTTATAGCCAAATTGTGTACATTTTGGACACTCCACATTGTCTCAATAATTCAACACAACGAGATCGCTAGGAGAAAATTGGAACTCAAAACAAGATTAATGAACTACCTAATTTGCACATATGATCAGCTATGTAGAATAATTAGAAAGAATGACAATACCAACTAGAGATTTATATTTAATTGAAGGGTGAAGGTGTTTCTATCCAGCCTAGAGAGGTCTACATCCCATGCAATGTTGGCATGGCCCCACATCTGCCATAGGTGTGTGTCATGACTTGGCATAACACTCTTATACTTAGACATATCAAGTGGGTGGGATCATGTTGGTCAAGTGTAGCGACTCAAACAACCACTAGATTGATGATGGTGTTTCTAGGAAACCTAGAGAAGTCTATAGCCCATGCAATGTTGGCATGGCCCCACATCTACAACAGTTGTGTATGTCATGGCTTGGCATAGTAGTGTTATAATAAGATCTATCAATAGTGTGGCATCATGTTGGCTGAGGCACACAAACACTAGGTTGACGATGGTGTTTCTAGACAACCCAGAGAGCTCTATAGCCCATACAATGTTGGCATGTACCTACATCTGCCACAAGTGTGTGTCATGGCTTGGCATAGAAAATTTATATTTACATCTATCAAGTAGGTAGGATCATGTTTTTATCTAGCCTAGACATGTCTAGATCCCATGCAATGTTGGCATGGCCCAACATTTGCCACAAGTGTATGTCATGGATTGGTATAACACTGAGCATGTACACCGTGTGGATCGATTCTAAGAAAAATTCTAACATGAGTCTAAGAAAACCGTACTACTCCACCATTTAGATTCAGGCTAAGCAGTAAAAAGTCTGTGCACTTGGCCCACTACGCATGCAAATGGAGTAGTAGTTATTATACTGGTTAGTGGACCCCTTGGGTTCTTTATTCCCTTAGAGCTGTGTCTAGTGCTAGACTCGACTTGGGAATCTTTTCTACTAGACTCAACCTATCCACCGTTTAGACTCAGACTAAGGAGGAAAAAACCAGTCTTTTCATACGCTGCACACGCTCTAGATCTATCAAGTGGGTGGGATCATGATGACCAGGTGTAGTGACACACAACTAGTAAGTTGATAAAAACACATTGCTAGGAAAAGCCTAAGTGAGACCAAAAGGGTAGTTCATAAATTTTTCAGTTTTTCGATGTTCATCAAATGATCCCAAAAATTTTGCACATGCTATACCACTGGTGCTTGTCAAGAATATGTAATTTATTTGAAAAAAAATCAAAATTGTAAAATAGCTATTTTTTAAAAAATTTAAATAGAAAAAATAATAAAAATATAGGATAGAAGAAAAAAGTAAGACTCGACATGCAGGCGCCCAATTCCTACTCCCACGCCCGCGTCACGGCTGCATTAATAGTGGGTACACTTACAAGCAGGGCCTTAGAGATAAACAAAAATACAGCCATGCCTTGGACTTTTGCAAAACGGACCTTGCACAAAAATAAGAAAAATCAATCGGATCCACCAGGTCCTTCTCCACCGGAAACAATGGAGAGCTTGACGTCGTGGCCGGATAGCTCTTGCGTCGGGGATGAAACCAGTTAACGTAGCCACGTCGAATCTTCCCATGGCCGAGATGCAAGAGGGCCTCCACTGGAGGTTGAAGAAGAAGCGTCAAACAAGCCTTACTGATAGGGATGCAAGGGCCTCTCCAGCTAGCCACCCACACCGCCTGCCACCGATGGAGCTTAGCGAAGCAGAAGGCACAGGACGCGGCGGATCTAGCTGCCGGAGATTGTCGTCCTACCCTCAGACGCCATAGTGGAAAACTCCACAAGGGGAAAACCAGAAAAGCCTACTCTACTGCTGTACATGGGAGGGACCCTCACCCAACTCGACGACGGCCATCACCGGAGAGGAGCGCGGAGGGGCCTGACGGTCCAAGACTTGGAGGTGGACGAGGGGAATAGGAGGGCTCAGAGAGGAAGAAAAGAAGTCTCCCGACCACCCAACGGCTGTTTCAACATCAATACTAACATTATTGAACCAAAAGAAACATCATCATACAACCTAGGATACTCATCGGAGTCGGAGGAGGAGTCGGAGTGGTAGCAGCGACGGCACATGGTGTGGTCGAAGACGCTGACGCCGAACTTTACTTTGCCTTCGTACCTGAAGACGAGGATGTTGCCCGCTTCGATCTTGTGCAAGCGGGCGAAGCGCTCCCAGTCGTTGCTGAGGTACATCTGGCCGAGGTGGTCGGACTGCAGGTCGACTGGGTACCTGCCTGTCCTGAAGCCGTTTGCCCGCAGCATGGCGAGCGGGGGCGTCTCTTCTTTGATGAGCGACACGAACCCACGGGGCAGGAGCAGCCTATCACGCGTCATGCCGAGGTGGATGGCCACGGAGAACTGGGCGCCTGGGTCAAAATCTTCGGGCGACGATGGCGGTGAGGGAGAGCATGCTGGCGGGGTGATTTCGCCGCTTCCTCCACGCCTCCCTCGATGTCCATGGTCGCCGCGCCCTCCCCTCGATCTAGCGCCACCGGCCATGTCTAGCTACAGGTAGTGGAGAACGAAAAGGTGAAGGACGAGAGGATGTGGTTCTATGGGGAGAAAATGGCCGCTGACGGCCAGTTAAAAATGGCCGGCATCGGATGCCGGCGCGGAGGCCGAGGATACAACATTGAAGTGTCTAGGCAGTTAGTGTGCAATCTCGTCGCCATTGATGGCGCAGGCTGCCGCCGGTTAGCGGTTGCGTCTGAATCGGTGCCTCTGCGTGCATCTGAATAAACACCTCGGTGGCTCACGGGTGGGCCAGCAGCACCAACGGGCAGGACGAGCTGTCCACGCGCGTCCGGTGGGAGATGCATCGGCCTGGTTGTTGAAATTTGCCCACAGATCGACTACATCAAACTAGACAAATAAGCACGCTCAAAAAATCTTATGGCCAAGGGCACGTATCATGCCCGTTCTTTTTCTTTATTTTGTTCTCAACTCACACGGTACAACTTCTTAGACTAGTCATGTATATATACACGAATATATACACGAACAGATGACCTGTGGCTAAACATAGCCGGATAGTAACCTGACTTCTAGACCTACACGGACAAGAGCTTAACCAAAACTAATAACAACTAACATGGACACACCTAGTCCAAACTTCATACGTATTGGACCCTAACTCAGACTAGTACTTACTCACTTATCAAGATTAAGCTAACACCGGTGGAGATGCACGGACGGGATGCGTCTGCTCGGTGGACGAGTTCGCTGGGACGGAATGCATTGACCCGGTGGAGATGCCCTGAGGTGCTACCAGGTCCCAGCGGTAGGGCGCACGGTTGGCCTGGCCCAGCGCTCACATTCGTCGAGATAAAACCCTAATTACTCAGGTCGTAGGACTGCACACCACGATACCACCCTCCTCCCTTCGTACGCTATGAAGCTAGTCCGTGATGATGAGCCGGAGCTGCAGCCAAGTGGAGTATCAGAGGATGCCCCTGCGGCGGTCGTGGCTGTACGGGTCGGTCGCCTCGTGCGCCTGAGAACTTCTTAGGTCTCGGTCGCCTCTTTCACCGTTCGATTTACCTCGTGATTTGTGCAAAGTGAAAGTTACACATGAGTTGCAACTAGGATGTAACTGAGAATTTAATGAGTTGCAACTAAGAATTAGTACAAATATTATGAGTTGTAACTGAAATTTTAGCAGAAATATTAGGATGACATCAGGCGCCTGAGATCTAGGCATAGGGTTGGTGGTTTCATTGTATTGTATATTGATTTGATCTGCGAGTTAGTAAGTTTATTCATATCTAATCAGATTACTTAAATATTAATAATGATAGAATACTAATTTTATAATCAACGTGATTAAGTACCAACTAATTTTTGTAGGTCGTAACAATGAATTTGTAATCAAAGTTATTGCACTTGTTTTCATGAAGGCATATCTTTATTGTGTACTACCTAAGGCTGGTCGTAGTGGTAGTATCATGCTACTAGTATCATGCATGGTATCATGCCCGTACTATATTTAATGATTTATAGAATCTCAATACAAAATTGTGTACAAGAATTATTTATATAAGGATTTTCTAGTTTTACGTGCTATGATACGGTATCTACCTATGATACTCTAACAATCTCTTTCTTCATGAATTGTTGTGCCACATCAGATTTTTGCCAACATGGCATGCATGATACTAGCTATGATACTCCCACTAGGACCGGCCTTAGGTAGTAACCATATCAGATGCATGCAAGTTGATTAGATGCACACTTTTCTTAATGTAGATTAGTACCAATATGATGATTCCATATTTGATGCATACCCTTTATCTTATATTTTCAAAATTCTCGGATGCATGTTACATACCAATCGATGTATTGCCAAGATGAGATGCATGCCCATTTTATCTTATAATTCAAATTCTGACATATGATTTATTCATGACGATAATAATTTTTGGATGCTTGAATTTATATTTCAAGTAAATTAATTTTCTCACTTCTTCGTATTTAATAAATCTAGGATTATGACAACATGGGAGATGACAAGGAGGCCAGGGACAACAAAAGCATGAACATACATAAGAAGCTCAAGTATGCCAACACTGATACGGTGCCCCTCGACGCCGATCCTAAGGCCAATATTTGATTGTGCTACCAATGCTTTGGTCCCCTATAAATTTTAGTTGTTATCGCTAAAACCATTTGTTGCAGAAACTGATGTTATTTTGTCGTTTGTGATGGAACCTTGTTTAATCTATATATGCCTTATGAGTGTCTGCTACTTCGTGAGATGTAGTTTTCGTTCGTGTTCATGCACACTGAATTGTTTACATGGTTGTTTATTCATGCACACCAAAATTCTTGGAGTATTAGATAGATTGGTCTGATCCAACTATTTTCTACAAATCGCAATGGAGATAAAAACTATGGTATACCTTATTATTTCAATATTCCAAATGTTACATTTTTATGGCAAATAAGACACCAATTACAAAGGCAAAATGTGAAAGGGTTTCTAGCCAACTCAGATTAGTCTAGAGCCCATGCAATGTTGGTATGAGGCTATGTGAGGTACAAGTGTGCATCATAGCAGTTATTTAGTTAATTAGAATTAACAACTAGGTGGGATCATGTTTGAGCAAGTGTTGGCTCATACTACTACAAGTTGGTCAGTTGTTTCTAGACAACTCAGATTGGTTAATTTTAGATCCCATGCAATGTTGTTGTGGGTAATTATTTGCCTATAAGCACCTTCATGAACTTGTGGTTGCATGAGTCATCACTTGGATAACATGATCCTTCCCGGTTGATAGATCTTATTATAACACTTATAGAAACACCTTCACCAACTTGTTGTATGAGTCATCACACCTGATGGATCTAACTATAATTTTAATATGCCAAGCCATGACACACACAACTGGGGTAGATGTGGGCCCATGCCAACATTGCATGGGATCTAGACCTCTCTGGGTTGGCTAGAAACCGCCATCATCAACTTAGTGGTTGTGTGAGTCACTACACCTAACCAACATTATCCCACCCACTTGATAGATCTAGCTATAAGAGTGCTATGCCAAGCCATGACACACTAGCTTGTGGCAGATGTGGGGCCATGCCAACATTGCATGGCATCTCTAGACCTTTGTGGGCTGGATAGAAACACCTTCCCCAACTTGTTGTATGAGTCATCACACCTGACCAACATGATCCTACCTACTTTCTAGATCTAGCTATAATTTTGATATGCCAAGCCATGGCACACACAACTAGGGTAGATGTGTTCCCATGCCAACATTGCATGGGGTGTAGACCTCTCTGGGTTGGCTAGAAACACCATCATCAACTTAGTGGATGTGTGAGTCACTACACCTCACCAACATGATCCCACCCACTTGATAGATCTAGCTATAAGAGTGCTATCCTAGGACATGACACACACTTGTGGCAAATGTGCGGCCATGCCAACATTGCATGGGGTCTAGACCTCTCTGGGATGGATAGAAACACCTTCACCTACTTGTTGTATGAGTCATCACACCTGACCAACATGATCCTACCTACTTGCTAGATCTAGCTATAAATTTGCTATTCCAAGCCATGGCACACACAACTATGGTAGATGTGGGCCCATGCCAACATTGCATGGGATCTAGACCTCTCTGGGTTGGCTAGAAACTCCATCATCAACTTAGTGGCTATGTGAGTCACTACACCTGACCAACATGATCCCACCCACTTGATAGATCTAGCTATAAGAGTGTTATGCCAGGCCATGACACACACTTGTGGCAAATGTGCGGCCATGCCAACATTACATGGGGTCTAGACCTCTCTGGGCTGGATAGAAAGACCTTCACCAACTTGTTGTTGTATGAGTCATCACACCTGACCAACATGATCCTATCTACTTGATAGATCTAACTATACTTTTGCTATGCCAAGACATGACACACACAACTATGGTAGATGTGGGCCCATGCCAACATTGCATGTGATCTAGACACCTCTATGGGTTGGATAGAAACACCATCATCAACTTAGTGGTTGTGTGCATCACTACACCTGACCAACATGATCCCACCCACTTGATAGATCTAGCTATAAGAGTACTATGCCAGGCCATGACACACACCTGTGGCAAATGTGCGGCCATGCCAACATTACATGGGGTCTAGACCTCTCTGGGCTGGATAGAAACACCTTCACCAACTTATTGTTGTATGAGTCATCACACCTGACCAACATGGTCCTACCTACTTGATAGATCTAACTATACTTTTGCTATGCCAAGTCATGACACACAAAACTATGGTAGATGTGTGCCCATGCCAACATTGCATGGGGTCTAGACACCTCTCTGGGCTGGATAGATCCTACCTAGTTGAGATATCTAAGTATATCACTGCTATACCAAAACATGATGACACACTTTGTGGCAAATGTGGTTTGTATGGGCTATAGACATCTATTGGTTCGCTAGAAACTCCTTCATCAACTTGTGGTTGTGTGGCTCGGCACTTGGCCAACATGATCCCACCAAGTTGATACATCTAAGAATGAGAATGCTACGGCAAGACATGACACACACTTATTGTAGATGTGGGCCCATGCCCACATTGCATGGGATGTAGACCTATCTAAGCTGTCTAGGAACACATTCACTAACTTGTGGTTGTGTGACTCAGCAGTTGGCCAACATGATCCTACCCAGTTGATAGATCTTACTATAACACTTATATGAAAATACATGATGAGACACTTTGTGGCAAATGTGGGCCCATTCCAACATTTCATTGTCTATAGACCTCTCTCGGTTAACTAGAAACAATACCATCAACTTGTGGGTGTGTGGCTCAGCAGTTGTCCAACATGATCCTGCCCAGTGCATACATCTAAGTATGAGAGTGCTATGCCAAGCCATGACACACACTTGTGGCAGATGTGGGCCCATGCCAATATTGCATGGGATCTATACCTATCTGGGCTGTCTAGAAACACCTTCATCAACTTGTGGTTGTATGAGTCATCACTTGGATAACATTATCCTACCTAGTTGATATATCTAAGTATAACACTTCTATGCCAAGACATGATGAGACACTTTGTGGCAAATGTAGTTTGCATGGGATATATACCTCTCCTGGTTGGCTAGAAACTCCATCATCAACTTGTGGTTGTGTGGCTCAGCACTTGTCCAACATGATCCTACCTACTTGATAGATCTAAGAATGATAATGTTATGCCAAGACATGACACGCACTTGTGGCAGATGTGGGCTCATGCCAACATTGCATGGGATGTAGAACTATCTAATCTTTCTAGAAACACCTTCATCAACTTGTGGTTGCATGTGTCATCACTTGGATAACATGATCTTTCCCAGTTGATAGATCTCAGTATATAACATTGCTATGCCAAGACATGATGAGACACTTTGCGGGAAATGTGGGCCCATGCCAACATTGCATGTGCTATAGACCTATCTGGGTTGGTACAAACTCCTTCATCAACTTGTGGTTGTGTGCCTCGGCACTTGGCCAACATGATCCCACCCAGTTGATACAGCTGATGTTGTCGCAGATCAAAGCTCCAACACAGCCCGCCATGGAGTCAACATGGAATGACGCGTCAACATTTAACTTCAATTGTCTAGGTTCTGGTTTTCTCCACTTTGCTGTTACACCACTGCCTCGGGTAGCCGATACCTTTGCGGCATTCATGGTGATTCCCAAAAAATTGCACTTCGAATAAAGCTGAGCATGGTGTGGAAACCTTTTAGGGCATGAAAACCATACCTTACCCATGTTTATTACTTATTATACTATTATATAATGATGATGTTTGAGTAAGTACACCGACGCTAGCACATCATAGTGGTACGAGCGATGATAGCCTGTTGGGAGTGGTTTTGGTAACGGAAAGGGTGGATTTTTTTTTGATTTTGCTGATTTTTGTGTTGAATTTAACTATGATCTCCTAAATTCTATCGCATTGTACTTTTATTTCAGCTAATTCATGGACCCTAGGGAAATTTTGTTGGTGAGATTTCATTTCGGAGGGGAGTTCAACAAAGTGGGGCCAAATCTGGACTACGTTGGAGGAGATGATGCGCTTTCAGAGATAGAGAGGAAAAAACTTTCGCTGCAGGAAGTCAAAGGATTTGTTAAAGATCACATGGCATCGAAGGAAACGATAAAATTATATTTTCTTATTCCAGGGAAAGATCTTGTGGATGGGTTGGTGTTGCTCTATGATGACAGTGGCTGTATCGAGATGGCTCATTATGTTCGCCCTGGGAGAGTGGCTGATGTGTACGTTGAGTACCATGGTGAGGAAGACAGTAAGCATAGTAGCATCAGGTGTGCTTTCAAGGATGAAGTGTGGGAGTTGAGTGATGGAGAGGAAGAACCAGATGTTGTTGTCATAACTGTAGTTAAACCTGCTGAGTATGAAACCAAATGTTGCCCACTGAGGCAGAAGAAATCGTTCAATAAAAGACCAGTGCAAATAGAAAGTGATGAAGATGATGTGATAATGACAGAACCAGTATTATCTCAAGTGGTGAATCGTACACAAGGTGCAGCTTTTTCATCTTTAGGTCAAGATCATCATCCCATCCCAGCAGCTTCGGGACATGACCAACAACCAAATCCAGCAGCTCCAGGACAAGACGGTGAAGTGAAATATATTATACTGTCAAATTCAGAGAGTGACGTGGAATAAGTTGCACATAATAATAACAAATAGGAAGATTTAGAGGTTGTGGAGATAAGAAGGCAAGGTAGAAAGTTTAATAAATGTATGACAGACTCCAAGAGCTGGATTGGTATAGATGCAACTGCCACTACCCCTCCATCTGCCACTGCGTCACATGGAACTGCAGCTGCCCCCTCAACTGCAAGGTCTCAACCAGCTGTAAGAACTGCAGCTCCTGCAGGTGCAAGATCTCTAGCTACTCCTAGGGGAGCATCTGGTAGCAGAGGAAGACGAGCAGGAAGATCCAAAAGGTGAAAAAGAGTGCCAGCATCTCGCGTTCCCATATACTCTTATTTCACTTGCAGTGGCAACTACTGAATGTCATTTTCTTATGTTAATGTAATGTTGCATACAATGCGGAAACCTTCTAAGGGACATGTTATGACCTTACCTGAATCTCTATGATTTTTTCTGAATTTATATGATTTTTGCGGAATTTATATGATTTCTGTTAAATTTATTCTGGAAATTTGACCAAAATATACACTATTTCTGCTGTCTTGGGTGTACAGGATAGAAGAGGGAGACATCATCCTCTTCGACTTTAATCCAGATAGTGATGGTGGACTGCAGGTGATCATGGTGGGGCTGACAACAACTGAACACCCTGCTGAAAGTACTTATTAGTAAAACCTGCTGGAACTTGTTATGTTAACTTGTTGTGCGTGTGTGCAAACTAGTGACAGTGCTGGAACATAGAGAATATACCATCGGGTTCCAATCGCATCAGTTCTACCATTAGCGTGTATTGTGATTCATCATGAGCTGGTGCAACCAGAAACCAGAGATGCATCTAATTCCATCTAATAACACCATGTTGTAGCCTCATATGTGATGCCCACACGAAAACCATGGATAAGAATCTGTACAACCAAGAACAGTGCATGATTTCGTGCAACCAATTGTGATCTTGGACACAGAATGCGAATTAATCATCGGCTGGGAAGAGCACCTCCCATCATCACCTTGTAGGACTGACAAAAAAATACTCCCTCTGGTTTATATTAATGGACTCAACATTGCCTAGATACGATTGCAACTAGTCTAAATACTTAACTAGATACATACAAATTTGGATAAAGTTGAGTCCATTAATATGGACCAGAGGGAGTACACAATTTCAGCACATCACATTCTGCTAAGCACATATTGCCTCACATATGCCAAAGGTATTCTCCCAGGACCAACACAAATGAACACACAAATATGTTGTAGAGCTGGCGAGACCCGAAATTATATTGTACAGATCTAGGGTGCTAGAACATAATGATAGAGTTTTGAAATCTTCCGTGGCCATAAAAACATAATAGATAAGTTCTTAAACTAAAACATCTTGATAACATGAAAATGATCCTTGTTCTTCAGATCGAGGTATGGATAGGTTCGAAAAATTCATCGGGATGATTCCTGTAATGCACCTTGTTTGTCTTTGCCTTGTCAAAGTACTTGCTACAATTTGTAACACTGTTGACAAGATAAAACTTGATCATGAATCTATCAACAAAGTTATTCCTCAGTGTCTTTGCTTTAGCGTTGACATGGTCGACAAATTTCATGTACAGGCTCCCATCTTGATCAACAACATGTTTGAACCTAAAGTCTGATGGAACAACCCTGAGTGGATAGCAAATAGTACCAGTACAGATCATGTACTTCACAACAACTCTATAGGCCTGCTGGAGTACCCTCAAACACACCAAGAATGTTCATGGTTGTTTCTGACAGATGAGGATTCTTCCATTTCTCAATTGGGTCTCCCTGACATGAAAATCCAGTAGGGTAACTTAGTTCACGCATGCGATCAACTGACAGGTGGTCATATTCCTGTGGATATGTACACGACAGCATGTTCAATAGCTTGTCCTCCTTCCTTGGCACAAGATTGAGCTCAAGTATCTTGTAAATCTTGACAACTGCGTGAGCTAAACTAAATGCATTCTCCTTTGTAGACGCACTCTCAAGAACATCATTATCAGCAGTGGAAGTGGCCCTCACAAACACTTGTGCTTCATAGGCATCGTTCAGCACAAACTCAAACTCTCTTTTGAGAAGATTCTTTGCTATATGCAGAACTGTGAAAATTCCTTCTCTGCCTGTATTGCCCAATAACCTGGAAAGGAATAAGCCATTGATTGTACCTGTCCTTTCTCCTAGACGGGCCAGAACATGCTGAGTGACCTGTGGCTTCCTGTGCTAGGAGATGTACCCCGTTTCCTTCACCCCCTGGTTGATAATACATTAACAAAATCAACCCAGATGCATTGAACAGAGGAGAACAAATTCATCAATAAAAAACCACCAAGTGTACTACATATTAGTAAAAAAAATATGGCTGGCAATGCAGTTATATCATAATGAAAACAAGTTCAATTATCCCTATATGCTTATCAAGTTTCAATCTACACAATCATGTAATTAAGATAAAATTCAGTTCTTCTAATATTAACACATCAGACAGAACACAAATGGTTGTAAAACACATTCGAGAAGATAATGAACCCCAAAGAGGGGAGCAATCATCACAGATATTACATACTACTTTCACATCTATATACTGATGATATGGTATCTTTGATTTGCATATTCTCTGTTGCAAAAAAAGGCAAAACAAAGGGCCCTATCCTCTTGCAATTGCAACACAAACTTTCCGTCTAAATGAGACCCACTTAGATGGTACATTCACATTCAATTAATATTTGATAAATTCTAGTGCCTTATTCGCAACAAATACCAATGTTTGAATAAATTACAAATAAAATCTGGGCAATAAATGGAAAATAAAAGGTTGACATGTACAATTGCTGGCAAGATTCTACTTAGATTAGGGCCTCTTTCAGTCTATACATCTGTCAGAAAACTTACCGACTCGTCTCTGTCAAAGGAGTACCCAAGTTGCACCTTCCTCTTCTGCCCACCTTCTGCTGTCTCCCCTTCCTGTTTGAATAAATAAACAACACTTCAGCTGACATGATCAAGTTTGAAAAGAGGTAATTATGGAAATAAAAAAATTGGCAGGTTATAATAGAAATATTAATGGGAATTGAAACTTCTAAGTTCAAATACTTTCTAAAATTATGGATTAAGGCAGTGGAAGGAAATGAAATCCTTTATGATGGATATCTACACACTACTCATCTCTGAATGCATTGTCAGGTTCCACTAGTCCAGCAACAATTCAATTTAAATCCCTGATCTGAAAGTATTTCACAGATTTCATAGCACATGACAATACGTTCTGATGTTATGATTAAGATTCTACCGGATAATAGGGTATTGTAAAACAAAATTAAGTTTTTTAATTGTCTCTGTATGCTTATCTAGTTTAAACCTACACAACCTTGTAATTCAAATAGAACTCAGTTTTGTAATTTTAACACATCAGACAAATTAACAAAGGTTGTAAAACACTTTCAAGAACATAAATAACCCCAAAAGAGGGGAGCAATCTTCACAGATTATATACTACTGTCATATCTATGTATTGATGAAAAGGTGTATTTGATTTGCATATTGTCTATTGCAAAAACAAGCAAAACAAAGGGCCCTATCCTCCTACAAATGGAACACCAACATTCCATCTAAATGAGACAATTAGATGGTACATAACCATTCAATTTAATATTTGATAAATTGCAGTGTGTTCTTCAGAACAGATTCCATTGTTTGAATAAATGACAAACAAAAGCTGGGGAATAAATGAAAAATAAAAGCTTGACATATATAATTGCCGGCAAGATTCTACTTAGATCAGGGCCTCTTTTAGTCTATACATCTATCAGAAAACATACCGACTCGCCTCTGTCGAAGAGTACCCAAAGTGCACCTTCCTCTTGTACCCACCTTCTGCTGGCTCCCCTTCCTGTTTGAATAAATAAACAACTCTTTAGCTCACAGGGGCAAGAGTATAATAAGTTTGAAAAGAGGTACTCCCTCCATCTAGAAATAACTGATTATGGATTAAGGCAATGGAAGGAAATGAAATCATCTACTCCCTCCGTCCTAAAAAGGATGTCTCAAGTTTGTTTGAATTTCGATGTATACATACACTAAATAGTGTCTAGATACATTCAAGTTTAGACAGACTTGAGACATCCTTTTTAGGAAGGAGGGAGTATGATGAAAATGAACTTTCAATTTATAACTGTCATGTATATCTAAGCACTACTCATCTCTGTATGCTTATCAATTTTTGACCTACATAATATTGTAATTCAAATGAAACTCAATTTTGTAATGTTAACACATCAGACAGATTATAAAAGGTTGTAAAACACTTTCAAGAACATAAAGAACCGCAAAAGAGGGGAGCAATTTTCACATATTATTATTTTCACATCTATGTACTGGTGATAAGGTGTCTTTTATTTGCATATTATCTATTGCAAAAACAAGCAAAACAAAGGGCATATCCTATTGCAAATGGAACACCAGCTTTCCATCTAAATGAGACACACCTAGTAGATAACCATTCAATTAATTTGATAAAATGCAGTGCCTTCTTCACAAAAGATGCCAGTGTTTGAATAAATGACTATGTAAATCTGGGCAATAAATGAAAATTAAAATCTTGGCATGTATAATTGCTGGCAAGATTATACTTTGATCAAGGCCTCTTTCAGTCTATACATCTGTCATAAAAATCACCGACTCGTCTCTCCCGGAGGAGTACCCAAGGTGCAACTTCTTCTTCTGCGCATCTTCTGCTGGCCTCCCTTCCTGTTTGAATAAATAAACAACACTTCAGCTCACATGATCTAATTTGAAAAGAGGTAATTATGGAAAGCAAAATAATTGGAAGGTTATAATATAAATAATAATGAGAAAAAACTTCTAAGTTCAAATACTATCTGAAATTATGGATTAAGGCAATGGAAGGAAATGAAATCCTCATCTCTCAATGCATTGTAAGGTTCCACTAGACCAACAACAATTCAATTTAAAGTCCTATTTTTAAAGTATTGGAATCTGACTTCAGATTCCATAGCACATGACAATAGGTACTGATGTTATCATTAGGATTCTATCGGATAATAGGGTATTGTAAAATAAATTTAAGTTTTCTAATTGTCTCCGTATGATTATCAAGTTTAAACCTACACAACCTTGTAATTCAAATAAAACGCAGTATTGTAATTTTAACACGTCAGACAGATTGCAAAAGGTTGTAAAACACATTAAAGAACATAAAGAACCCCAAAAGAGGGGAGCAATCTTCACAGATTACATACTACTGTCATGTCTATGTACTGATTACAAGGTGTCTTAGATTTTCATATGTATATTGCAAAAACAAGCAAAAAAAAGGGCTCTATCCTTCTGCAAATGCAACAACAACTTTCCATCTAAATGAGACACACTTAGATGGTACATAACCATTCAATTAGTATTCATGCACAGTTTAAGGTACACAAAAACATAAAAAGAACTCACTATGGTCCACTTGACAAATGACTAAGAGAGAAAAAGATATACGACAACATATAAGATGCAACTGCCAACCTATTCCATGATGCCAAAGTTCAAACTCAATACTATAAATAATGGGAGAAATTTGATAAATTATAGTGCATAGTTTACAACAGATACCAGTGTTTCAATAAATGACAAATAAAAGCTTGGCATGTATAATTGTTGGCAAGAATCATTATATAGTTGATCAGCCACAAGATTATAAAAAATAAGTCTATTTGTTTGTGGTCAGGGTCTCTTACAGTATATTTGTTGGTGATCACAAGTAATAATTATATCGTAGATCAGCAACCAGAATATAAAAAATGCATGAATAAAACTACACCCTGAAGCACATGCTCCCACGGCAAATAGTACAAGACTGAAAATAATAATTCCATACATATAAAAGTTGTCAAAGAACACACATACTTAATTTCAGACACATAAATTTGCAGTATCATTTCATGCAAAATCAAACGTTTAATCTCTGGGTAAAAGGAACAAATTTAAAGCTCCTACCATATATAATTTTGTGTGGTGCACTTAGACTGTGTAAACATGATGCATTTATATACATCTTTAGTAATGTCCAGAGATGAATAATTTATTAACATGTGTATACTATTTCTGAATAGTTATATTTTCATTATGCACTAATGAATTCCAGCATTCAATCGAGAGAAATTTTATCATGCACATAATTCTTCAAACTATAAACATTCAATATCTATGATCCTCTCTGCAAAGTGCTATCAACGATGCACAGAGTGTGTCCATCTACTCTTCAATGCCCCCAAAAGGTGCTGACCACTGAATGAAGTACTACACCAACCTCGTACTAACATTCAAATCCTAAGAATCAACCCTAAAAATCTAACCCTAGTTATAAGTACTAAAAAAATGGGAAGTGGAGGTTAAAGAAAACACATAGATGCACCACCGCAAGCTGCTGGGCCTTCACCACCAGATTCTCGTCGGAGCCGTGCTTCGCGCCTAGATCCAGCACGTCCGCCTCAACGACCGCCACATTCTCCTTCTCGTCCTGATCCGGTGCCTCCGCGACGAAACCGGCCAACTTGGCCGCACCACCAACCGCACTTCCGTGGGAACCGCCAGCCTCCTTCACCGCATCTATGCCGGTGACAGCGCGCTTCTTGTCCATAGTAGCAGCGGCCGTGTCGGCTGCGCTGCTCCCCGCCTTCATCGCTGGCAGGGTCGACGAATGTGCGGGGAGAGGGAGAAGAATCAAGTGGGAGGGGCTGGAGTCGATGGAGTGAGACGAGGGTTTTCTTCTTCCCGATTTGGGGGTAAATGGATGGGGACAAGGAGACGAATCAGCCGACGAACCCTTTTATATGTGGTGTCGTTTCGGTTTTCCCCACGTCACTCCTCCACCACCACGTATGCCATAAACGTCACGTACGCGTACGGTGCGTGAAACAGCATGACCAGAGCACTTGGGTTACTTGGCCGGCCCGTTATCTAGCGCACGCTTCCAATTTCTATTACCCAATTTTTCATGTATGGGATTGAACATACTTCAAATATAAATTACCTGAAATATTCAGCAGAAGTATATTAGTTTACTACAATAAGTTGACCATTTAGGTCTCGTTTGCTTTAATTCAAAATCAAACAATAGGAGTGTCATATGGAATATGCATCACGGGTTTTTCATACTTCCAATTATCGATGCATCTTACATTGTAAATTAATGAAATTAAAATTGAGCACTGAAAACACATGAACAACTATGCATAGGCATACACATATATAAGTGTAGCATCAAGTGTGCATCATACCATGGCATAGCAAGTTTTTACTCATACTACAACAAGTTGATGATGGTGTTTCTAGTGAACTCACATGGGTCTGTAGACCAATGCAATGTTGGGATATATGAGCCTATATGAGGCACAAGTGTGCATCATTCCATGGGCATACCACTTATATACTTATAATCAATGTCATGATTTGGCATGGTAGTTGTATAGTCTGATGTAACAACTATGTGGGATCATGTTGACCAAGTGTTGACTCATACAACCACAAAGATGATGGAGGTGTTCATATACAACTCCCATAGGTCAAGAACCAATGCAATGTTGGCATGAGGCTATACGTGCTACATGTGTGCATCATCCAAAGTCATAGCACACTTGTGGCAGATCTAGACCTATCACACTTGTGGTATAATGCTAGCATCATTAGGCTAGATACAATGCTAGCATCATTAGGCATGTGGTGATACACCCTTGGGACAAATTTGAGTCCATTTAGCTAGCATCAATACATCAAAACATGGATTATGAGTTTGTAATTTAAACAATATGAATATCTCACTACTCTTTAGCTAGCATTTAGCTAGCATTCATATGTGTATGCATCCTGTTTGGAATTCTTTTGAATTGCCTTGTTTATGTGTTTCTTTGCTTGTAAAAGGATTCTTAGGTGAAATAAACATCATCTGAACAATCCCCACACTTTTCCCAAAGACAAATAAATCAAAACAAACAAAATAAGGGAATGGTCATTTTGGCCAATTTAACTCCCATGCCTACTTTGGTTGTCTCTAACTATCAGAACCTAACAGAAACTTGTTTGGATCTTTGCACCCCTTGATAGTACTCATAACAAAGTATCAAGGCCCACTTTGTGATCAACCAAAAACATTCAAATGCATAGTTTAAAGGACAGTTCAAAATTGAATTTTATCATATGGGAAGATCCCACTTTTTCAAACACCACTCAAACAAGCTCAACTTTCAAAACCCAAGCATCTACAGACTCACCAGCACCAACCTAGCACACCCACCAAAAATCTTTTCAAGATTCAAAACTTGAATTATTGCGGCCATTTCATCAAACACCTTGCAGATACAAATCAAACAAAATCTAAACACTATTTGGAGCAGTGATTTGAGCCTAACTTGTTCCCTCTTTGGACACCACTAGCCTTAGTAGATCATCTAACAACCTAAACTAATCTCTAGCACTACAAAGATGATTAAGGTGTTCATAGACAACTCTAGGTCAAGAACCCATGCAATGTTGGCATGGTGCTATACGTGCTACAAGTGTGCATCATCCAAAGGCATATCACACTTGTGGCAGATCTAGACCTATCTCACCTATCTAAAATACGTTCATCAACTTTTGGTTGTATGAGTCATCACTTTGGACAACATGATCCTACCTAGTTGATAGATATAAATATAACACTTCTATGCCAAGACATGATCAGCCACTTTGTGGCAGATGTGGGCCCATGCCAACATTGCATTGGCTATAGACCTCTCCGGGTTGGCTAGAAACACCAGCATCAACTTGTTGTTGTGTGACTCAGAAGTTGGCCAACATGATCCCACCTAGTTGATGTTGGAATTATGCCCTAGAGGCAATAATAAAGATGCTATTATTATAATTCTTGTTCATGATAAAGTTTATATTCCATTCTAGAATTGTATTAAGCGGAAACTTTGATACTTGTGTGGTTTATGAACAACACCGTGTCCCTAGTACGCCTCTATGGACTAGATCATTGATTAATGATGGTTAAGGTTTCCTAACCATAGACATGAGTTGTCGATTAATAGTGAGATCATGTCATTGGGAGAATGATATGATGGACAAACCCAAATCAAGCAGAGCAATTAGATCGTGTCATCGTGTTCATCTTTGCGAAGCTTTTTCTTATGTCAAATATTGTATTCCTTAGATCGTGAGATAATGCAAATCCCTGGTATCGACAGAAAGCTTTGAGATCATCAAACGTCATCCTATGAGAGGGTGATCATAAAGGTGTCTCTCAGGTGATCGGAAAGTACTTGTTGGGTTGTATGTATCGAGATGGGATTTGTCCATCCCAAGTCGGAGAGATATACTTTGGGCCCACTCAGTAATCGATATCAACACCACTTGAAAGCACGTGGTTAAGGAGTTAATCACAAAGTGATATTGGATTACGGAACGAGTAAAGTACTTGCTGTGAACGTGATTGAACTAGGTATGCCGATACCAACGATCGAATCTCGGGCAAGTAAAATATCGCGTGACGAAGGGAATATCTATATGGGGTTAATTGAATCCTGGCATCATGGTTCATCTTATATGATCATCGATGAATATGTAGGAGTCAATATGGGTTTCTAGATCCCGCTGTTGATTATTGATAGAAGATCATGTCTGCATATTCTCGAACCCGTAGGGTCACACACTTAACGTGTCTCGACGCTAAGATAGAATGGATAATTGGTTTATGAATTTTTGTTAGGAGTCTCGGATGAGATCCAGGACATCACGAGAGGTTCCCGAATGGTCCGGAGAATAAGATTCATATAAATGAAAGCAGTTTTTGGATTTCAGAATTGTTTCGGAATGTTCGGTATTGTACCGGAAGGTTCTAGAAGCTTTCGGAGTGGGACCAAAGTGGCCCCATTTGTCGGAGGGGGCGTGGGCCTACGAGGGACTTCCCTGGATGCATTGGGCCAGGGTCACAAGGCCCCATAGGCCCAGCCGGCCAAAACCCTAGGGGACCTTCTAGAAGGGGGGAAGACTTGCCCCCCACTCCACCCTTGGGGACGCCGCCCTAGGGCTTGGAGGAGGGGGAAAGGGGGCTGGCCAGCCCCCTATATAAGGTGGGTAGGGGGCGCACCCTCCCCTCACCACAAACCATACCTCTCTCTCTCCCGACTGCGCGTAGGCGAAGCCCTGCCGCAGAAACTCTCCACCATTGCACCACGCCTTCGTGCTGTAGATCCAATCTATCTCTCCACCCCACTTGCTTGACCGAGGAAGGAGGAGACGTCGTGGCACCGTATGTGTGCATCTCTCGGAGGCGCCGCCACTTGCGGCGTTGGATCGGATCGGATCACGAGGAGGAGAAGGCTAGTTCAACTACATCACCCACGTTCTGTTGAACGTTTCCACTGTGCGATTTCTTCAAGGGTATGGATATCTCATCTATCCCTCTCGTTGATTGCATCTCCTAGATTAGATCTTGGTTTTCTCGTTCGCATCTGTAGAATTTTTTTGATTTACTATGCTGCGAAACCCTTCAGTGGTATCAGAGCTAGATCTATGCGTAGATGTGTTTCACGAGTAGAACGCAACATGCTTGTTGCGGGCGTTGATGTTTTCTGTTGCAAGCCTCTTGTTGTGTACTTCTTACGGCACGGGATAGTGAGTTCGAAGTTCGTTCGCGAGACCGGCTCCGCACTTGACGTGTGGCTTATTCCACACATGCGGCTGGTGGATGCCAGTTTGTCTCACTATAGTTGTCATGGGATTTACACCGGATGTTGGAAACCATAATATCACCGTTGTGGTTTTCCGTAGGTAAGAATCGTTCTTAGCTTGTTACTCCCATAAGCCACGTAAAACATGCAACAACAAAGTAGAGGCGTTTAACTTGTTTTTGCAGGGAGTGTTTCTGTGATATGGTATGGCCCAAGATATGATGTGTATGTTGTATGCAATGATCATGTTTTGTAATATTTCACGACTTGCATGTCAATGAGTACACAACCGGCAGGAGCCATATGGTTGTCTTTATAATTGTGTATGACATGTGTGTCAACTTCTTATACTCCATGTAATAGCTTTACTTTATCGCTAAGTAGTTAGCAATAGTTGTAGTTGTTATTCGTTGTGGAGGCAATCATGGTGGAGTGATGGAGATCATGCTGGCACGCACAAGATGGAGATCATTGCGCGGAGATTGGCTATACCATGTCACATAAAATTATATGCATGTGATGTTTATCCTTTTATGTATCTTATGATGCTTAGATCGTGACGGTAGCATTATAAGATGATTCCTCACTTAAAGATCAAGATAAAATTGTGTTCTCCCCATGTATGCACCGTTGCAAAAGTTCGTCGTGTTCAAGCATCTCATGATGATCGGGTGCTATAAACTCTACATTCACACACAACGGGTGCAAGCCAGTTTTGGACACGCGGAAATACTTGGGTTTGACTTGACGAGCCTAACATGTACAGAAATGGCCTCGGAACACACGAACCGAAAGGTTAAGCATGAGTCATATGAATGATATGATCGACACTTTGTTGTCCACCATTGAAACCACATCTCTTCTCATGAAGATCGGATTAGGTGTGGTGAATTTGGATCATGTTCACTAAACAACTTGAGGGATGTTGAATTTAGTGGGAGTTCATCTAGTAATTTGATTAAGTTGAACTAGTTATCATGAACATAGTCTAAATTGTACTTGCAAATTTGGTAGATCAAATGAATAATTCCAACTTCAACTTCAACATTTTTGCTGAGAAAGAAAAGCTTAAGGACAATGGGTCTAACTTCACCAACTGGTTCCGCAATCTGAGAATCATTCTCCCTGGCGGACAAAAGGACTATGTCCTTGAGAAAGCGCTAGGTGACGCCCCTGCTATAAATGCGCCGGCTGATGAAAAAGCTGTTTATCAGTCGCGCAAAGATGATTATGGTGTGATTAAGAGCACCATGTTGTTTTCTATGGAATCAGACCTTCAAAATCGTTTTGAGGAGTTCGCCGGGCCCTTTGAGATTCTTGAGGAACTGAAACCCATGTTTCAAACTCAGGCTCGTTCTTAGAGATATGAGATCTCTGAGAAATTCTTTAACTGCAAGATGGAGGAAGGGAGTTCCGTTAGTGAGCATGCCATTAAGATGTCGGGCTACACTCAATGTCTTGAGAAACTGGACTGCAAGTTCCAGAAGAGCTCAAGATTGACAGAGTTCTGCAATCACTCCCTCCTAGCTACAAAGGTTTTGTAGTTACTCATAATCAGATTGGTTTCACTGATACGATCACTGAGCTCTTCGCGAAGCTGAAAGCTGCGGAGGTGGACATCAAGAAAGATAATCATGTGTTGATGGTCATCAAGCCCCCCAACTTTAAGAAAGGTAAGGGTGGAAAGAAGTCCTTCAAGAAAGGTTATGGTAGGTATGAGAGTGCTATGCCAAACCATGACACACACTTATGGTAGGTGTGGGCACATGCCAACATTGCATGGGATGTAGACCTATCTAAGAGTCATCATTTGGATAACATGATACTTCCTAGTTGAAATATCTTATTATAACACTTATATGCCAAGACATGATGATACACTTTGTGGCAAAGGTGGGCCCATTCAATCATTGCATGGGCTATAGAACTCTCTTGGTATGCTAGAAACTCCTTAATCAACTTGTGATTGTGTATCTCAGCACTTGGCCAACATGATCCCACCCAGTTGATACATGTAAGTATGAGAGTGCTATGCCAAGCCATGATACACACTGGTGGCAGATGTGGGTCCATAACAACATTGCATGGGATCTAGCCCTATGTGAATTGTCTTGAAACACCTTTATGAACTTGTGGTTGCATGAGGCATCAGTGGGATAGCATGATCCTTCCCAGTTTATATATCTTAGCATAACATTCTATGCCAAGAAATGATGAGACACTTTGTGGCAAATGTGGACCCATGCAAAAATTGCATGGTCTATAGACCTCTCTTGGTTGGCTAGAAACTCCTTCATCAACTTGTGGTTGTGTGGATCAGCACTTGGCCAACATGATCCTTCTCAGTTTATATATCTTAGTATAACATTCTATGCCAAGAAATGATGAGACACCTTGTGGAAATGTGGACCCATGCAAAAATTGCATGGGCTATACACCTCTCTTGGTTGGCTAGAAACTCCTTCATCAACTTGTGGTTGTGTGGATCAGCACTTGGCCAACATGATCCAACCTAGTTCATACATCTAAGTATGAGAATGCTATAACAAGCCATGACACACACTTGTGGTAGATGTGGGCCCATGCCAACATATTATGCAATATAGACCTATTTGAGCTGTCTGGAAACACCTTCATCAACTTTGATCTACTCCCTCCATCCCATATTATGTTGCTCATAATTTTGCGTGCAAGTCAAACTTTGCAAAGTTTGACCAAGAATATACAAAATATTATAAATTTGTGTGATATAAAATGTATATATTATGAAAATATAATTCAAGACAATTCTAATAATATTATTTTGGCATCGTATTAGTTTATACTTGTATCAAACTATTTGGTCAAACATTATACAGTTTGATTTTGATAAAATCTTATATGCAACCTAAATTGGGACTGAGAGAGTAACAACTAGGTGGGATCATGTTGACCAAGTGTTCACACATACAACCACAAGTTGATGAAAGTGAATACTTGGTCTAGAGTCCATGCAATGTTGGTAGTATGAGGTGGACGTCACGTGCGCCGGTGATGGCAGCGGAAACGAATCGACGGGACGTATAAGAACCCTCTCGGTCGCTCCGCGTCCGAGATCCCCACCATTTCCCCCCTCCTCCCTTTTGTCTCACCTGATACTGAAAGGAGTGAGTAGTGAGAAACCCTACCTCACGTCGTCGTCTCCTTCGTCTCCGGCCTGGGTGTCGTCCTCCTCCGCGTGATTTCGACCCCGGCGATGGCGGGAGTGGGCTCCGGAGCCGATTCGGGCGGTTCTGCTTGGGTGGGGATGGGAGCCGTGACCTGCCCAGATGCAGTCGAAGAGGTTGAGCGCCATGGGGGTGGCGGTGGTGGTACGTCCGCTTTGGCCTTTTTGGCCTATGCGGCTCTGGGAGGAGGAGATGCTGGATGCAAAGGTCGGCGAGGCGGAGCGGCTAGATCTGAACGTGGTGCTCGGCACCGGGGAGGATCTGTCACCGGTGCAGCCTCAGGAGGATGTTGTGATGCAGGTAATAGGTTTTTTTCTGATGACTTCCGTTTTCCCTCTTTAGATTGTTTGGATGGAATCTCGGTTCTGTAGATCTAGATATATTAGTATTAGGGATTGACATCTGTTAGGGATTCTTTGGATGGAAGCTTGGTTCTATAGATTCCTGGTATAGATTTTTTTAGGGATTTATATATTTCAATGAAAGTTATTCGTTGCAGCATATATCTAGCCCTAGGAAGTATTTCAGTGCATCGGATTATTCGGGATGATTAACTATGAAATTACACAATGTTGCGTGCATATTTTTGTTGTAGTTTTTTTCCTGAACTTGTATGATCATATCTTGGACTAGTTTTGTTAAATGAATGCGTAGCTGTGAGGGATGTCCCTAAGATATGATATTCAGTGTAGTCTAAGTAGTTAGTATAGTGCAATATCAGTTTATCATTTTTCCTTGATTTTTGCACGGTGATCAAATGGTAAATGGCTGCATGCTCTAAACTATATTACCATACTAAGTAGACCTTGGCGGCTATTTTTGGACACTTGAACTGGAGAGTTGTCCCGAAAGTTCAGTCAGATCGTCTTCATGATCTGTTATTGAACACCCTGGTGGTTTGTGTTGTTTATACCTCTACACTATGACAATTAATAGAATAATCTTAGCCGTTTACCTTGTTTCTGTGGCTGCAATATTTGTAGACTTATGTCAGCTGCCTCTTCAATTTTGCAAGTTTTAAACATTGGTTCCTGACTATCTAAGGCAATAACATGTATGGGCATCAGATTTAGTTGATGCAGGCCATGCTATATCCTGAAAAGGTATGTAGAGTTTTAAATGTTCTAATCCTTGAACATGTTGCAGCAGCTAAATGTTTCTTTATTAAATGATGTCTCCTGTTTTGGAATATTTCTTTCCTGGATCATGTAGTAGTGATTTTTCCATGGTGTGATATTGGTATTGATGATGTGTTATTGCCATGTTTAAGTAATAGAAGATTGGGTCATATATTTGATAGAAGAAAGTTTGCATTTGTTGTATTTTATTTTATGTAACATAAGTGCATAATTCTTGTTATTTATTGTCTTCTAGCATAAATATATTTGATATATTAGTTAATCATATTGAATGATGTTGCCCTTTGTGAAATCTTTCTTTTATTGATCATCTAGTAGTGGTGTTGCCATAGTGAGATGGTGGAATTGCAGAAGTTATGTTGGCAAGTTGTAGTAATAGGAAAATTTGATTATATGTATGATAGAACAAAGGTTGCATAATTATGGTGCAATTATGTACATATAACATAATTGCATAATCCTTGTAATTTAATGGCATGCAACATAAATAGCATTGATGTACTACTTAACCACTGTTAGTTTAATGATTAGATTTGTGAACCTTTAATTGTTATGCTATAAATTTTTGCTAGTGTTGTTCATTTACTTATATTGAATGCTTTTAATAATTACTGTTTTAAATATTTCTGGCAGACACCAAACCCAGGTGATGTCTATGATGTACTCTCCCCGTGGCCCGATGAGTAGGTTTTTTCTTCGAAGCTGTTCTAGTGCATTTACACATGCACAAAAGTAGTAGATGTTGTATTAACTAGCAAGTACTAACTGTTTTGTTGTTTTCTTGATTGTATAGTACTTTTCTGGTTCAGATGTTTATGTGGAGCAATGGACCTACAAGTCCTTTGTGAAGAAAGAAGAGAAGAAGCTGAGGCGTCAGGGAATTTATGCCTACCTTCCATTCACCACGGAGTACTACAGGTGCCCATTCCACCACTTCAAGCCACATAGGGACCTGAGGGTGGGGCTTGTCCAACATATCCGTGAGATGGCCGCTCGAGGACGTCTGGGTGAAGACTTTCAGGGTGACCTGCGTGATCATGGCAGGCATGCATCTCTGCTGAGGGTCCTCGAGCCTGATGAGTTTGATTTCAGCTAGTCGGAGGATAAAGAGGAGTGAATGGAAGTTGGTAGTTTGTATGGTACATCATTATTATAGTGATGATGTTTATGTAGGGTAAATATGTTGAACTGCTTAAGTAAGTCTCTGGGTCGAGAACATGGTTATTTTGGTTGTGTGATGTGCACCGGTAACCTTCTGTTGGTGATGTTCCCGTAGGACTACTATGTTATCATTATACTAGTAATGTATATATGGTTATGGTAATTTGCTGTCATTTGCTTCTTTATTATTTCTCTATCTGTGATGTGGCATCATAGCAGTGTTGTCACTTAGTAATCTATTTTTCATTGTGTCGTTTCTAAATTGGATGGTTTTGATAGTTGTCGCACATACTAGTATTGTTTGAAAATTTGAAATAGTTTGAGTAAATAGAATTATCTAGATTTTGCAATGTTGTATTATCTTCTGTAACATCAAAACGAATAGAAGTGTAGATAAAGTGCTCTATATCCATTATGCCAGCCATACTTGTATACATAATGTCTGAGTTTATGTTTAAATATAGCGGAAAAAGGTAAAGGAAAAGAAAAAAATCCCGCCCACTGGCGGGATATTTCTCAAGCTAACCACGGCCTCCATACGACTGGAAACAGAACGAACGGCAAGGATACAGGCCCGTGCGACGGGATTGGCAAAATATAGTCTATTCAAAAAATATTAGAGAATTGTTTGTAAAAATTAGTTGAATTTTGAATATAAAATAAAAAACTACTACGGAATTAATTAGTATGTTTTTTAATGTAGATGTTTAGAAAACAAACAGATAAGATGGTAAGTAATTAAATTCGTGCAGACTTATTCAAAATAAAAAATATTATTGTATTTTAGATAAATAAAAGTAGTATGTGTGAGGTTGAATAGTTGAGAGATGCTCTTGCCAATGTCATGAATGCAGGGTATATAAGCTAGTAGAATCGTTTGTCGCTGGGCGATGTGGGACTAAATTCCCACCCGCTTCAATCCTTCACGCTACGGTTTTCCGTTGGGCCCAAAAGAGCCCAATTACTGTTTGATGCCCGGGATTAAGATGGCCCACTGCAATCTACTTGACGCCCGAACACAGCCGTTCGGCTGGCTTGTTGCCTGAACGCCGAGTCTTACTTTTTTCTTCTATCCTATTATTTTCTATTTAAAAATTTGAACAAAATAGCTGTTTTACAATTTTGAATTTTTTCAAATAAATTACATATTCTTGACAGGAACCATTGATATAGCATGTGCAAAAATTTTGGGTTCATTTGATGAACATCGAAAAATTGAGAAATTTACAAACAGCCCTTTTGGTCTCACCTAGGCCTCTTTTTCTATCAATGTGTTTTTTTCGACTTTCTTGAAACAACCTAGATTTTTGTACACATGCTAACATACACAAACTAATACACATGTACAAGGTTTCACACAAATTTGAATGTTTTTGAATTTTTTGTGGTCCGGTCAAATTTAGACCAAAAATCAAGGTGTCTAGTAAGGATGCCTAGGGGTTAGACATTTGTGATGTGAGACATGCTCCATGCTAAAACATGGCATCCTCTACCTAGAAGCAATTTTAAAGGTGTCCAAGGTTTCACACAACTTTGATATTTTTTTGAATTTTTGGTGGCCTGATCAAAATTTGAATTTTTGCATGGGCTTTAGACCTCTCTTGGGTGGCTAGAAACACCTTCACCAACTTGTGGTTGTGTGACTAAGAAGATGGCCAACATGATCCTACCTACTTGATAGATCTAACTATAAATTTGCTATGCCAAGCCACGACACACACAACTATGGTAGATGTGGGCCCATGCCAACATTGCATGGGATCTAGACCTCTCTGGGTTGGCTAGAAACACCATCATTAACTTAGTGGTTGTGTGAGTCACTACACCTGACCAACATGATCCCACCTACTTGATAGATCTAGCTATAAGAGTGCTATGCCAGGCCATGACACACACTAGTGGCAAATGTGTGGCCATACCAACATTGCATGGGGTCTAGACCTCTCTAGGTTGGATAGAAACACCTTCACCAACTTGTTGTTGTATGAGTCATCACACCTGACCAACATGACCCTACCTACTTGATACATATAACTATACTTTCGCTATGCCAAGTCATGACACACACAACTGTGGTAGATGTGGGCCCAATTCAACATTCCATGGGTTCTAGACACACTTGTGGGCTGGACAGAAACACCTTCACCAACTTGTTTTGTATGTGTCATCACACCTGGCCAACATGATCCTTCCTACTTGCTAGATCTAGCTATAATTTTTCTATGCCAAGCCAAGACACACACTAGCTTGTGGCAAATGTGGCCCCATGCCAACATTGCATGGGATCTAGACCTCTCTGGGTTGGATAGAAACACCATCATCAAGTTAGTGGTTGTCTGAGTAACTACACCTGACCAACCTGATCCCACCCAGTTGATAGATCTAGCTATAAGAGTGTTATGCCAGGCCATGACGCACATTAGCTTGTGGAAGATGTGGGCCCATGCCAACATTGCATGGTATCTAGACCTCTTTGGGTTGGCTAGAAACACCATCATAAAGTTAGTGGCTATGTGACTCACTACACCTGGCCAACATGATCCTGCCTACTTGCTAGATCTAGCTATAATTTTTCTATGCTAAGCCATGAAACACACTAGCTTGTGGAAAATGTGGGGCCATGCCAACACTTCATGGGGTCTAGACCTCTCTGGGATGGCTAGAACTACCATCATCAACTTAGTGGTTGTGTGAGTCACTACACCTGGCAACATGATCCCACCCACCTGATAGATCTAGCTATAAGATGTTATGTCAAGGCATGACACACTAGCTTGTGGAAAATATGGAGCCATGCCAACATTGCATGGATGTCTTCTAGACACCTCTTTGGGATGGATAGAAACACCTTCACCAACTTGTTGTTTTATATGTCATCACACCTTGCCAACATGATCTTACCTACTTGCTAGATCTAGCTATAATTTTAGTCTGCCAAGCCATGACACACACTAGCTTGTGGCAAATGTGGGCCCATGCCAACATTGCATGGGATCTAGACCTCTCTGGTTTGGCTAGAAACACCATCATCAACTTAGTGGCTGTGTGAGTCACTACACCTGGCCAACATGATCCCACCCACTTGATAGATCTAGCTATAAGAGTGTTATGCCAGGCCATGACACACTAGCTTGTGGAAGATGTGGGCCCATGCCAACATTGCAAGGTATCTAGACCTCTTTGGGTTGGCTAGAAACACCATCATAAACTTAGTGGCTGTGTGACTCACTACACCTGGCCAACATGATCCTACCTACTTGCTAGATCTAGCTATAATTTTTCTATGCTAAGCCATGAAACACACTAGCTTGTGGAAAATGTGGGGCCATGCCAACACTTCATGGGGTCTAGACCTCTCTCGGATGGCTAGAACTACCATCATCAACTTAGTGGTTGTGTGAGTCACTACACCTGGCAACATGATCCCACCCACTTGATAGATCTATCTATAAGAGTGTTATGCCAAGGTATGACACACACTAGCTTGTGGAAAATGTGGGGCCATGCCAACATTGCATGCATGGGTTCTAGACACCTCTCTGGGATGGATAGAAACACCTTCATCAACTTGTTGTTGTATGTGTCATCACACCTGGCCAACATGATCCTACCTACTTGCTAGATCTAGCTATAATTTTGAGTCTGCCAAGCCATGACACACACTAGCTTGTGGCAAATCTGGGGCCATGCCAAAATTGCATGGGGTCTAGACCTCTCTGGGCTGGCTAGAACCACCGTCATCAACTTAGTGGTTGTGTGAGTCACTACACCTGGCCAACATGATCCCACCCACTTGATAGATCTAGCTATAAGAGTGCAATGATATAGTTACATCTAACAACTAGTTGGGATCACACAATGACCAATCGTTGACTCATTCAACTAGAAGGTGATCAAGGTGTTTGTAAATAACTCAGATATATATAGGTCTATAATGTCACCCTAGACTAGGAAGTTTGAGCAGCACGAAATACTTGTCTCTGTTCGTTCTGTCACAATCACACTCGCTCTGAATTTGCCAGTGAAGCCTGTCTCTGCAACGAGGAGCGTGTGCCATAGTAGCTGCGCTGGTGTACCATGACACCGGCGTCGGCGAGCGGAGAGCGGGCGCAATCTCCTAGTACTGCGCACGGACCGCATCGGCGAGTTCACGTGTCGGCCACGTTCGCTGTGCACAGTGCGCCGACACCAGCTTCAAGCGCCACCTCACGGCGTTGTAATCACCCCAGCAGAATGGGGTGATCGCGCGGTGCAACCAGATGGTCGTAGGGGCGTCCAGAAGCATGTTGAAGGCCAAGGGCATGCCAAATTACTTTTGGGGCGAGACCGTGTTGACAGTGGTCTACGTGCTGAACCTAAACCGAGCGTTCATGCGCAGCGTCACCGACATGATGCCATATGAGGCTTGGTATCTGCGGAGCTTCGGCTACGTCGTGCACATACGTGAAGAGCGCGCATCCTCACCTGAAGAAACTGGACGACCGGAGCACGCCAATGGTCTTCATCGGCTACGAGAGCGGCACCAAGGGCTACCGTTTCTATGATCTCGTCGCCAAGCATGTGCACGCACACGGAATGTAGTATTTGATGAGGAAGCGAGCTTGTACTGGAGCACGCATGAGTACAACCCTGTGAGCACGGCGTTCACGGTGGACTGTTACGTGCACTCGACTCGACTCCACTACGTACCGCTACACCTAAGGTGGCAGGCCAGGACTCGCCGGCATCAGCTCTCCATCGACACCAGCTACCGCAGAGCACACATCGCCGGCAGCATCATCCTCGCGCACCGAGCTAGCCTCTCTGACACCCGAAGCTGAAGCCACGCCGCCATTACATCTGCCTCGTCGCGAGGCGCACCCGATGACCACGCGTGTGCACCATGGACGGCATCGTGCAGCCGAACACCCGCCTCGCCTCATCGCCAAAAGGGATATGTGAAGCAACAGGGCATCAACGTCGCGGACGCCTTTGCGCCTGTTGCACGGCTGGAGTCCGTACGGCTCCTGCTGGCGCTCACCGCGCACCGCGGGTGGGTTTGCTGTCCAGGGGCGCTAGGCGATGCGCCAGCACAAGCCACTCTACGGACTCCGTCAGGCACCTAGAGGCTAGAGCCTGGAACGCGAAGTTGGATGCCACGCTCGACGCGCTCGGCTTCAGTTTAGGTGTTAGTCTATCAGAATTTCAGTTTCGTCAGGTTAGCACTTCGCCGTTTTAGTTGGTTGATTTAGTCACAGGTCTAGCTCCGGTTTTGTTGTTACGAACTGGAGCGAGTCGTGCGGATGATGATCCGTTCGTGGGATGGCACGAACACAAGGATCATGGCCATGTTTTCCTACTGTAGGAAAGAATATAAGGAGAGAAACTTATCCAGAAATATGGAATATGCATCATGCCATGGGTCTAGAGCCCAATGCAATGTTTGGATATATGAGGCACAAGTGTGCATCATGCCATGGGCATACCACTTTTATACTTAGAATCAATGTCATGATTTGGCATAGTAGTTGTATAGTTTGATGTAACAACTAGGTGGGATCATGTTGACCAAGTGTTGACTGATACAACCACAAAGATGATGGAGGTGTTCATATACAACTCCCATAGGTCAAGAACCAATGCAATGTTGGCATGAGGCGATACGTGCTACAAGTGTGCATCATCCAAAGTCATAGCACACTTGTGGCAGATCTAGACCTATCACACTTGTGGCACACTTGTGGTATAATGCTAGCATCATTAGGCTAGATACAATGCTAGCATCATTAGGCATGTGGTGATACACCCTTGTGCCAAATTTGAGTCCATTTAGCTAGCATCAATACATCAAAACATGGCTTATGAATTTGTAATTTAAACAATATGAATATTTCACTATTCTTTAGCTAGCATTTAGCTAGCATTTATATGTGTATGCATCCTATTTGGAATTCTTTTGAATTGCCTTGTTCATGTGTTTCTTTGCTTGTAAAAGGATTCTTAGGTGAAATAAACATCATCTAAACAATTCCCAAACTTTTCCCAAAGACAAATAAATCAAAACAAACAAAATAAGGGAATGGTCATTTTGGCCAATTTAACTCCCATGCCTTCTTTGGTTGTCTCTAACTTTCAGAACCTAACAGAAACTTGTTTGGATCTTTGCACCCCTTGATAGTACTCATAACAGAGTATCAAGGCCCACTTTGTGATCATCCAAAAACATTAAATGCACAGTTTAAAGGACAATTGAAAACCACTCAAACAAGCTCAACTTTCAAAACCCAAGCATCTACAGACTCACCAGCACCAACCTAGCACACCCACCAAAAATCTTTTCAAAATTCAAAACTTGAATTCTTGCGGCCCTTTCATCAAACACCTTGCAGATACAAATCAAATAAAATCTAAACACTATTTGGAGCAGTGATTTGAGCCTAACTTGTCCTCTCTCTGGACACCACTAGCCTTAGTAGATCATCTAACAGCCTAAACTAATCTCTACCACTACTGTAAGCTAGCCATTGTCATCAATGGTGAGCAGGCCGAGTGCACCCTTGCCACCCACATGTCGACAGCGAGCTAGGAGAAGCACCGAGCCTAGACAACATGTCTGGGACCAAGCTAACACCCCACCGCCACTCCCTGTCCAGCGCTCAAATCTTTCCAGCCCCTGGACCACACGCACAGACCATGCCAAGCTCGCCAGCAACCATGCCGAGAGCACGCCCCATGCGCCACGCTCGACAGACGCCCACAGACCGCGCGCCGCCCTCGTCGCATGCATACGTGATCACCACCGTCACAACAACCCCGCAGACACGCTCGTTCGCCGCCGCGCGGACCATGCACGCTGTGCGCCATAAAAACTTCCGTCGGGCACGCGCAGAGCATCGCCGCGTTCCGACCAATCAGCACCGCCCCACGCCTCGCCACCACGTCGTTGAGCTTCGCCAGGGAGCACAGCACCGCCCCTACCGTCGCCCACGCTGATAGCCCTCTGTGTCGTTGACCACGACGAGCTCACCTTGCGCCCGTCGGTCCCCCTCTCGCCATTATAAATAGAGGCCACCCCCAGCCGAATTGAGCACACCATCTCACTCCCCTCTCCTCACTGATCGTTCCACCCTGTTCCCAGAGCAAGGCGAGCAGCGCATTGCCGGAATTTCACCGGAGCCCGCCACTGCTGGAGAAGAAGGGGGCCAGCGATTGGAGTCGCCCCAGGAGAAGCTGTCGGTACCAGGAGGTTCGCCGTCGTCAACTTCGTCATTCGCCCGCCTCGCCGACCCTCGCCAGAGCCCCGGTGAGCACCCGACGACCCCCACCTGCCGCGTTAGGTTTTTGTCTCGCCGGCGCAGCCTGACGTGGACGATGAACCAGGGCCGTTAGATTATAACAAGATCCCACGGTCCACGTTGCCCCGTACCACTTCGCACCCCTCGTCTCACTGACGCGTGGAGATAGCAACTTAACCAGCCCACGTAAGCGCTGTGCTTAGTAGGCCGGCCCAGTATCGTTTCCCGCGCAGCCCAGTCGTTTGAATTTAACTTTTTCCATTTTATTTCAAACACAGTTCTGTACCGAGTTTCAAAAATCAACCCAGCTCGATTCAGTGCACCAAATTGAATGAAACCAATTTTGTTAGAAAGGTCTTGCAATGCTGAAGCCAAGCCCGTTGGATTTAAATCATTTGAATCTATAGATCAACCTTGGTAAAAATAACAAGGCAAAACCTTTTCTGCATTCAAACATTTTTCAAATTTAAACCATAAAATCTTGTGAGTTGATTCCAACTCTCAAAAATCACATTTGATCATACCTTTCAGAATATATAAAAACATTTGGGTTTACTTACGAAAATATTGTTCAAGTAATAAAAGAATGCCACATAGGCATTTCTAGCCACTTTATTTAATTAAAATAAAAAGGTAAAACCTTATTAAATTGTGACACCACTTTAAATCACATTCCCATGGACTAAAATATGTGGTGATGACATGTGTCAACATGATCCCATGTTTGGTTTGGAGAATATTAAATCTTAAGTAGTTTTTCAATGAGTAGAAATTACTTTTCTAAAAATAAAAAGAATTAAACCAAGCTTTAACCTTGTAATGTTAGTGATGATGCTAGATCATCTATAGGACCCTTTTTTGTTATGATTGAAATTAGTTAAGTATTGTTTGGTGATTGTGTACCTCGTATTTATTTATAGACGCTAGTATCGACCAAGGATACGAGGAAGAAGGAGGATAGTACGAAGAAGAAGCCGAGGAGAACTTCAACCACTGCTCTGCACAAGGCAAGCCTAATACTACTAGTTGAATGTGCACGCTAACACTTGCAATTTAGCAAGCTTATACTAATATTGATGCAAGCCAATACTTGCTTGTTACCATGCCACCTATATGCCATAAGCATAGATCATCATACCCATTTGATAACCCCATTCTTAGTTTTTATTACAAGCTTTATACTTTATTTCTGTATCAAAGCTAGTACTTAGAGCTTACTTAAGTGAATGGTAGATTCTAGAGAGAATTGAAGGTTGCATAAAGAGCATAAAATTTGTCCTAAGCTAGATAATCTTGATGTCATCCCAAGGCATAAGATTGAACTTAGTTGAAAAATCCACTAGTTTACCACCCCTCATTAGTAATCACCCCCACTTGTAGATGCTAGTGCTAAGCATAAAATTTGATCAACTTTAGATGGGAATACTTGGTGGAAAATGGTTATGAAAACCTTGGAATGGTGGATCATTCTATTGAGATGTTTTGGACATGTGTTTCCGAACGCCAGATGATTTATGGTGATGAAAATGTTGAGGCATGAGCCTTAGCCCTTTATAAAACTAATGGTTGTCTCGATGCGATACCATTCCAATTTTACCGTACAACCACAATACCCGAGAATTGGGTAGGGCTTGACTGGAAACTTATATACCTTGGTATTAGTTCCCTCACGGCCAAGGTCTGAGCTGAGGCTACCTTGTGAAGATTGTCCACCTCTGCAGTACCCAAGATGACAGTTGGTCATGGTTGGGAGGCCAAACTCACAGGAGAGGTGCTTACACTAGGGCGTGTAATTGAAAGGTTAGGATTGATTATCGGCATACTGAGTATGGTGAATTCAGGATTTGTTCCTGACGGATGTATCAAATGTTGTGGTGAAAGTGTACAATCTCTTCAGAGTGTCAAACTATTCGAATAGCCGCGTCCGCTGTTATGGAAAGTTGGAGTGGCCATACTGTTCCCCCGTTAGATGTTTTCAAAATGACTTATGAAATGAATTGAGACTTTGACTTGACCACAACAGAGTTGTGATACGAAATACAAGTTCCCACTTAGGTGTTATAAAATTTGATTAGCGTTCTCTAGTTTATGAACTTAGTAGATGTAAATCTGGCTTTTTGCAAAACAACCCTAGAGCTTAGTGTCCTATTACAAAAACCACCTTCACTTGTTAGTATTAGTTTGCGAGTACTTAAAGAGTACTCATGGATTTGTCCCTGGCTATTCCCGTGGCCGAAATATGAAGAGGAGTACCTAGAGGATGGACCCCAGGAAGGTAACGACAACTAGGATAATCTCCCATCGTCAGCATTGCCTATGACCCCGAAGATGGAGCTTCGCCTATGCTACCGTTATTATTACGTATTTCCGCTTCTTGTGTTGTATTAAACACTGGATCATGAGATCCTTATTTGTGTAAGACCTTATGTATGTTTTGTAATGGATGATGTACTGTGGTATCCAATTCTATTATGTCTTGCAAAAATGGTAATCCTGGGATTGCGATGTATGGCATAACAGGCATCTGGGATTAAAAATCCGGGTGTTGACAATATCCTTGGCTAGAAACTCCTTCGAAGGACTTTGAATTCATCAACTTATTAATTAGTAAGTTGTCTAGAAACACTTTGTGGCAATTGTCGATAGATTCCAACATTGCATGGTCTGCATGTTGATTTCACAGACGACTAATAAGGAGCTTGAGGCCAGCCGAGCTACCACGGAACCAAAACACAAAGATGTCACCAGCTCTCATATCAAACTTGTTCACAACCTCCATCCACTTTGATGTTATCATGGCACTACATTTCAGTTTTCCTCTAGTGTTTGACTTGGTCATCACCATTTTTACTTTTGCAACTTCCATATTGTTCCAAAATACTAGAATGTTTGCTAGTAGTTCAATATATGGAACAATATGCTCCATGGTGAAGCTCCTCGAAAAGTAATGCATATAGATTACACCAATATATACATACAAATGTCAGTACCTAATAGTGGTAATGTGACAGTTTGAAAAATTGTTACTAGTTCAAACGTTTTACCATTTTTGCTTTTCCTTTCAAGGTGTTTGATTTATTTATGGTGCATACATAGAATGGTCTTTTTGGGAGGTTCTTATCAACTCCATACTTCAGTACATTAATTTCGGCACAATCCATCGCTACACGGTTGCCATAATGGCAGAAACATTCAAATTCTTTCTCAAACATTATTCCGGGACCTGCATGTAACAAATACATACATAAGCAGCAATATTATAACAGCATTGATTTCTTCTTAGAATAAAGAAATTTATATTCTACCACCTTTTATTTTAGATACTTGAACACGGTTTGCATGTTCATAAACACGCATGATATTCCAAAGCACCGAGTAGTGTCCATTAGATAATACTCCCTCCATTTTAAAATATAAGATGTTTTAGTTTTGTAAAGCAAATGTATCTGAACTTCTTTTAGTATGTAGGTTCACTCAAGTTTTAAGTGAATCTATACACTAAGTTAAATCTAGATACATTTTGTTCACAAAACTAAAACATCTTATATTTTGAAACAGAGGAAGTACAATTTTCTTAATAGTACATATAGATCTGACACGACATGCTTTCAGTGCTAACATATATTAGAGTGTTATTATACTAGTTCATATGTAGATCTGATCTACACAATTATGATCGTCATGCATTTTTAAAATTTGATCGTATTTCCTCTAGATCTGACGAAATTTCTGTACATCACTCGTTCTAGATTTTCATATAGGAGTTGGCAAAAACATACCTGATCCTTGAATCTCTGATCCATGGACCCGTGTCCTCGCAGGCGTTGAATACTGAAGGCCGTCCTCGATGGAATTTTCGAGGGTGTTTTCGTGTGGAGGCGCTCGTGTGAGGAGGGATAGGAGGCGAGTCGTGGGAGGAGGCGACCGTGGAGTGACTAAGTAGTAAATACCTAACGCGTCTATGCCGTCATACCCACGCGCGTCTGCTGGGCGTGGTTGGGCCGGCCCAAATAAGAAAGCAGTCGCTGCAGCGATAACACGGGCACGGGAACACGAGCTAGGCTGGGCGAAGTCTGCGTATTTTAGAATGTGTAAAAAATATTTTAGAAGGTGAGACAAAACAGGCTTTTTGTAGATTTGTCATTTTTTGGAAAAAGAGGTTCAGGTGAGACAAAACAGGCTTTTTTGTAAATCAAAAACTATATGAAAAAGGAAAGAAGACCAAAATAAGGCTACAATAGGGCAACTCAACCAGCCAGCCCAATTTGGCAACAAATCAAAGAACTCTCCCCCTCCCTCCTTTCTTCCTTTGTCTACCTCTGCCAGGCTCACCTGATTCATTCCTTTTTGCCCAATTTGGTAGCAAATCTATACCAGCATCTATTTCTCAATTGCTGAACTATTTCCCTTGAAACTTTCCGAAATAGGAAATCCCACCACACAACAGCATGTATAAAAACAAATATATATAGTAAGCATCTAGAATGTAAAAACATAACAAGCAACTAATTAAGCAAGGTTCAACACAAACTACCTAAGCATCTAAAATGTAGAAACATAACAAGCAACTAATTAAGCAAGGTTCAACACAAACCTGATAAGGCAGAAGTTCAACACAAACGCTGCTAAGCAGCCAACATAAACACAGTTCAAACAAAAGCATGCTACTTAAACCAGTAACAACAGCACACACAAAGTGGCACATCATTACATCACTGCCTCCCCGCCGCCTCCTCTCGGTCCCGCTCCTCCCTGTCTCGCTTCCTCTGCTTCCTGCTGCCCATACCCTGAACCTTCGGTGGCTTGGACTTGGGAGCAGGCACACGACCAGCCTCGATAGCTCGGTTCAGTTTGTACCCGAGGAAGATGCCATAGGCCATGTGATTGGCCCTGAAGCCGTGGACATTGACAGTTTCCCCAACTTTGACACAGCTAGATCCACAGCCTTCAGCATGCTACAGGATGCTTTGGAAGTCAATCTTTATGCTCCTTTTGCAGAAGGGGCAGCTGTTCATGCCATCAGTCTAGGGTTCACTCCAGAACCGGTAGAACCTCCCGTCTTTAAGCTTTTTGAGAGTGGCCCTGGTCTTCCTTTGACACGAGTATACATCGCTGTCAACATCATCAGTAGCCTGCTGAAATATGCAAAATACACATGTGAAGCAAATGTGTCGAAACTGCAACTAAAATTGAATGCTTAACAAAGGAAGCAACATATAACAGTATCCAGCTAGCAATAACAGAAAGTAATCAAGGGATCAAGCGGATAATCCACTTCCGTCGGTCAATAAGCTAGCATTAATCCATAGAAATGAAAACAACAATCCACAGATCCACAAATATTAATCGATTCTGTCCATAATCGAACCCTAGCTAGCAATAATCCATAGATCCACAAAAATTAATCAATTCTGTCCATAATCGAAGCCTAGCTAGCAATAATCCACAGATCCATTAATTACACATCAATCGTAATAGATAACAAATGAATCTGACGCTAAGTGAAAACCCTAGGCCCCAATCTTAACAGATAACAAACGAATCTGACATTAAGCGAAAACACTAGGCCCCAAGCAGATAATCCATTAATTGGAACTTACCTCCTCCTCGTCGTCGACGATGTTATCGTCAAAGGCCGGCGGGCGGCATGATGATGAGCTCGACCTCCTCGTCGTCATCCTGCGTTTGCTTCCCAAGATTGTACGCACAAGTACGGATAGCGGCGGCCAACGATGAGGGACCGATCGGGCGGCCTTCAGCAATGGCATACGCTTCATCTTTCGCATCCGTTTGCGACTGTGATTGCCGCCCTTGCGGGATTTTGTGCCTCCGTCGCGGGTATGTCCGCCTCCTCCACGGCTCTGGCCGCCTCCTCCACGGCTAACTCTAGCGTCACGGCCTTCTCCTTCGCTGCGGCAACAGCGTCGGATGGGTGCTCCATCGCCGGAATGGGAAGTGGAGCGGAAGCAGAAGGGGAGAGGGTTTTTTCCTAGTCGGCGAAGAGAGAGAGGAGTGGGGAAGTGTAGTGGGTAGGGGCCTAGGGGGAGTTGTGAAGAGGTGGCATGATGGAGTGAATGAGGGGAGGCAGAGAGAGAGGGATGGGCTCTATATGGTGAGACACCGACGTTTCGTGCTCCCGCAGTTCACACATGTACAGTTCAGCAGCATACGCATGCGCACCCTACTCGCACAGTGCACCGCGGACATGCAGTAGTATGGTACTACACAGTTCACACGTGGACGGTGCGCTGCGGACATGCCTATGGTACATGCACGGTTCTCGCGCGCTTGGTGGCCCCATTCGCCAACAATCTATCTCTTCTGTCTAAAAAAACAATCTCTCTCTCTTTTTTTACAAATCTCACTCTCTCTCTCTCTCTGCAGACCCCCGCCAGTGGCCCCACCCACTCTTTTCCGATCGTGGCTACCTCCTTTTGCAACTATTTGAAGTTGAGTTTGGAATATCTAATTTGAATTTTAATGCATGGTTGAGTGTGTGTAATATCTAAGTTTAAGGTTTTCTTACAACAAAATTGACACTTTTCCAAAATGGTCCCACCCAATAGATAGAAACAACAGGAAAGAAGATAGTTTTCAGATTGCGCAAAAGGTGTCTCCCGTTGCAACTCATTGTTCGGATAGTTCAGTTTATAGTTGCAAAGTCTGCTACATTACAGTCGTAAGCTGGTGAGGAGCTGTTGGTTTTCGTCCTCAATCTCTTCAAGTCATAGGCGACGTACGAGCATGTCCCGCCTGATCTTGCCCTGATCACTGAGCGAATCCTCGAGCTTTCGAAGAAGGTTCATGTTCTCGACACGGAGATTGACATTGTCATCTTTTAGCCTCGCATTTTCCTTCAAGAGCCCCTCGTTGATGGATGTATTCAGTCGGTTCGAGGCTTGGATCTTCTTATGCAGTTTCTTCCAGGCAGCGTTGTCCCTTTTCAGCTCTTCGCGCTCCTTAGTAAGGGTATTCACAGCTAATTTTAGCTGTTCTAATTCCAGTTCTTGTGTTTGCATTTTCTCCCTGTGGCTACTTATTCGTGCATTAAGCCAAGCATCCACCTTATTGATGAGTTTTTGCTTCTTTTCCGGGGACAAAGAATACGTGGTTTCAGTCCTATCACGGAACAGGAACAACAGTAACGTGTCATTAGAGCACACAAGCTTTATGCAGAAATGGGCAGTGTGGAAAAGATCCAGGAGCAAAAACCCCAAATCCTAGTCGCAAAAACCCAAGTGTATATTGTTTACCTGGCTGATCCGGGGATCTATGGGGAACATGTCTGCCGGTGAACCGATGGCTCTGAAGAAAGAGAAGTAGGTGATGATTAAGGAGAAGAGGAATGTTGGATAACACTACAAAGGAGAAGAAGTACATGACCTACCCGGAGGATCCCTCGCCTGCGGGCATAGACACGAGCTTATGTTGTGACTCTTCAGTGCGTAAAGCGGCGCGGCGAGCTCTCTCTTTTCTCTCCTCGCGCATTGTCTTCGTGGTACGCTTCCGAGAGGGAGCCATGCCTGCGCAGAGGGAGGGAGCAGGAGCGGGATGAGCAGGAGGAAGAAGAAAGGGAGGAGGGCGCTAGTGACGAGTGGAGGTAGATAGTCAAAAAGGCAAGGCAGACCGGTCTTATGCACCCCACTGTACTCTCCCCTATTGTGTGATCTGCCTTCTCAAAGAAGTTTTCTGCACACACGGTAGGTAGAGAACTGCAACGATGTGACCGATTGGATGCTCCATTAAGCCGATTGACAATTCACTTCGTCGCTGATACAACGGTGCACGCGTCCCTGCACGCGTCATGATGACACAGTCCTGCAGGTGGTGTCAGACGTGCATCGGGTTGGAGCTTACGGGGGTACGCCTTCCCGATGTATCGCGATCCCCAGCTCCTATCCACGCGTGCAACACAAACGGCCCACCGGCAGGAACGGAAATGCGGCCCAGCAAACCACGTAGAGGTGTTTTTTTGCATAGAGGTGTTTCCACGTCAGACAGCTGAGTTGGACAACGGGAATCCACGCCGCGTCGCGGAATACGCCCGTACTGATCCGCTTTGGGCCTGTACGGGCTTTGGCGGGCTCTACACGCGCGATCTAACCTTTTTGTATGTCAATCATACCCCCAAGCGCGATGGGGTATCCGCCCATCCCAGCCCTCGATCGCGCCTGGATCGCGCCTGAATTTTTTTCGTTCCTTGAGGGGCCTATTGAATCAGAAGTCAATAAAGTTAGCTAACATACTGGGGGATTTATTCACAAAATATCAGCTCAATCCGACTTACAGCGATTCCTCATGAATTTTTATGGTGGAGAAAAAAACTGCTTCGGGACAACACCTCCCCAAATCTTACCTCCGTCTCATTAGATGTTATTCTTGGTACAAAAAGCAAACAAAAAGGACAAGGAGAGGTCATTACTAAAGTAATAACTTCCAAGACTCAAGAAAACTATTGGGTTATCTCCCAACAAGTACTTTTCTTTAACACCTTTAAGTTAGGCACAAGAAGCAAGAATCAAGTATTTTCAAATGAAGAAGCATTAACATCAAACCTTTCTTTCAAAGGAGGAGCAAAAATCAACTTCTCTCTCCTCATAGGGAAGTGTTCAATACCTTTCTTGAATGGAAATTGATATTTAATGGTGCCTTCTTTCATATCAATGATGGCACCAACAGTTCTAAGAAAAGGTCTTCCCAAAGTAATAGGACAAGAAGCATTGTATTCAACATCCAAAACATAGAAATCAACAGGGACATAAGCATTGTTAACCATAATAAGAACATCATTAATACTCCCCATGAGTTTCTTCTTAGCATTATCATTAAGTGGGACATTCAAATAACAATCTTCCAAAGGTGGAAAATCAAGCATTTCATAAATCTTTATAGGCATAATAGAGACACTAGAACCAAGGTCACATGAAGCTTTGAGATCAAAGTCATTCACTTGCATATTAATAATGGGTTCCCAACTATCTTCTACTTTCCTATCAATAGAGGCTTTGTGTTTCAACTTGTCTTCCTTAATTTTAATAAGAGCATCTGTAATGTGTTTGGTAAAAGCCACATTCATATCACTAGCATCGATACTTCTAGAAATCTTTTGTAGGAACATAATCACTTCAGAAATATTGCAACCACCAAGATCAAAATCAAACTTAGCATCACTAATAGTAGGCTCATTGGGTTTAGGCATTGTGGTAGGAGGAATAGGGGCTTCTTGTGGTTTAGTGGCATCCATATTGGTGGTTGTGATAGTGCACACACTATCGTTTCTAGAAATTTCAGCTTCTCTTTCCCACTTAGCATGAAGTTGGGCTAACAGTCTAACATTTTCGTCAATAGTAACTTGTATGGCATGAATAGAAAGGTACTTTCCAAGGTTTCAGGTTTAGCAGCCATTTTATTAATCAAGGAGGACTGCTCTTCAGACAAAGTGGAAATATTTTTCTCAGCACTCAAAATTTTTGACTATAAACTAGAAATTTCTCTATTCAAATTCTCAAGCTGATGACTAATATTTTTCAAGATAGAAGATTGTTCTTCCATAGTTTTGGTGAATATCTTGTTTTTCTCATATTGCATTTGCATAAAGTTTTTAGTGGATGTTTCAACTTCTAGGATCCTATCTTCACTAGGCATTCCAGATCTACCATGATAAGTATTGCTATTATTAGGAGGATAGGGCCTATAGTTATTACCATAAGCATTGTTGCCAAAATTATTATTATTCCTAATGAAGTTCACATCTACTTGATCTTGTTGAGCAACCAAAAAGGCTAAGGGAACATTATTTGGATCTAAAGGAGCTTTCCCATTAACAAGCATAGCCATGATAACATCAATCCTATCACTCAAAGAGGAGGTTTCTTCAACAGAATTTACCTTCTTACCATGTGGAGCTCTCTTAGTGTGCCATTCAGAATAATTAACCATCATATAATCAAGGAGATTTGTTGCAGCACCAAAGGTAATCGTCATAAAGGTACTTCCAGCAGTTGAATCCAACAGGTTTCTTGAAGAGAAGTTCAAACCTGCATAAAAAGTCTGGATAATCATCCAAGCAGTAAGTCCATGAGTGGGACAATTCTTAACCAAAGATTTCATTCTTTCCCAAGATTGAGCAACATGTTCATTATCAAGTTGTTTAAATTTCATAATATCACTCCTCATAGATATAATCTTAGCAGGAGGGTAGTACTTTCCCATAAAAGCATCTTTGCACTTAATCCAAGAATCGATACTATTTCTAGGCAAGGATAGCAACCAGTCTTTAGCTTTTACTCTCAAGGAGAAAGGAAACAACTTGAGATTAATAATATCTCCATCTGCATCCTTATATTTTTGCATCTCACAAAGTTCAACAAAGTTATTGAGGTGGGCAACAACATCATCAGAACTAGCACTAGAAAATTTCTCTGTCATCACAAGATTCAACAAAGCAGGCTTAATTTCATAAAAGGTAGCATCAGGAGCAGGTGGAGCAATAGGATTACTTAGGAAATCATTGTTGTTTGTGCTAGTGAAGTCACACAATTTGGTGTTCTTAGTAGAGTTCATTTTGTCAAAAGTGGAGCAAGCCAGCAGCAGCAGGAACAACTAGAGCAAGCAAACCAAACTAAACTAATTTTTTTGGAGTTTTTGATGAAAATAGGCAAACAAAACCAAGCAAAATAAACTAAGAAAACCAATAACAAAGTAAAGATAAAGGTTGTGAAGGACTCCCCTTGTGAAGACATCCTTAGCCTCCCCGGCAACAGCGCCAGAAAAGCTTGTTGCGTGTTATTGACACCTCGTTGGGAAACCCCAAGAGCAAGGTGTGATGAGCACAACAGCAAGTTTTCCCTTAGTAAGAAACCGAGCTTATCGAACTAGTAGGAGGAAGGAAACGTCTCAAAGGTGTTGTTAGAAACTTGGAGACTTGCACAACACAAACTCAAGACTTTGCCCCAACAAACAGTGAGGTTGTCAATCTCACCGGTTGCTGTAACAAAGGATTAACTGTATGGTGTGGAAGGTAATAGTGGTTTGCAACAAGTAAACAGGAATAGTGAAAGATGTGTCGATGGTAAAGATTGGACGAGGGTCCATAGTTCAATAGAGGAGTTCTCCTTAATAAACAAACATGGCATGCCGGATAAACAAATTATAGTAGTGCAATTGACAGAACTGATCAAGGCATAACAATGCAATACTAGACATTCATGATCCTATGAGATTCAATTTTGCAATACAACAATATACATAGACCGCCATCCAACTCCATCTATGACTAGAAATCCACCTTCAGGTTATCATCCGAACCCCCTCTAGTATTAAGTTGCAAGCACCGGATAACTGCTTTAAGCAAAGTGTGTAAGGTAAACAATCCACCTGTTCCATGAACAAGAGACCGGTGTTTTCTCCCTAGTGGCAACAACACATCTCCAACCTTAGAGATTTCATTCAATGAACCCACTATCTAGCATAAGTACCCCCTCCTGGATAAATACCCACTAGCATCTTGATCAGTCCACTATCTAGAGGCATGAACCCACTATCTAGAATAAATACCCCCTCTTGGAGTCACTAGCATATACTTGGCCAAGATAGCTACTAGAAACGGAGAGCATGCAAGATCACAAACAACACATACATGATAGAATCAATAAGACAAAACCATTAATCAATCTGACATAGTAATCTCAATATCCATCGGATCCCCGCAAACACAACATGCATGATTACAAATAGATGATCTTGATCATGAACGGAGAACACAAGGTCTAAACATGGTAGCACAAAGGAGGAGATACAACCATCTAGCTACTACATGGACCTGTAGTCCAAGGTGGAACAACTCACGCTTCATACCGGGGGCTGGCATGATGAAGAAGAAGGCCTCCAGGATGATCTCCCCTCCAGTAGGGTGCCGGGAAGAGCTTCAGAGCCCCTGATCTAGCGACGATGGTGGTGACGGCTACAGATAGTTTCGTGGAATATTGATCGGGTCTTAGGGTTTTGGCATTGGGGGTCTTTATAAGAAAAGAGGCGAGGCAGGGGGGTCGCCAGGGCGGCCGCACCCCCACCAGGCGCGGGCCCACTTGGTCGCGCGACCAGGGGGTGTGGTCTCCTGGTGGATCCCCTTCGTCTCGTATTCAGGCTTCGTGTTCCCCAAGATAAAATATTGAGTTTGGCTTTTGTCCTGTCCAATTCCGAGAATATATATTTTCAGCCTTTCTAGAACCAAAAATAGAAGAAAACAGGCAACTGTCACTGTGGCATCTTGTTAATAGGTTAGTACCAGAAATATATAAAAACACTTCAAAGTGTAGACAAAGCAAAGCAAATGAGATACTAAACAAGCATGGAACATCAAAAATTATAGATATGTTTCTAACGTATGAACTTCTAGATGATACAAACTACACGAACCAAATATAGAACAATACTTTATACAGTTTTTAAATTTTGGGAGCTTTACCTATTATATAATCTTAGCACTATATATTGTGAACGAATAACTCTTTGATTGAACATTGACTGTTGGATCAGATCAACCAGCAAATCCCATATTTGCAAACTGTTGGATCTTCAATCCATTCTAGCTTCTAGAAGCTAGATTCTATATTTAAAATATTTGCCACAATGATCGCTATGAACAAATCTCACAACACACTTCTTAATAATTCTGGAATCTTCATCATTTATCTAGAGCATATATGTCGAGTATTAGGTAGCTAATAGGTTGATTTCTACACGATACAAAGTACAAGAACAGTTATACACCCGATACATTATGGACGATGCTCAAAATTATAATTATTTTTGAGCATCACCTATTATAGTTATATATAATAATGATATGTCATACTTTTATTATCTGATTCTCACGTGTGCAAGGCACTTGCAACTTATTTTTCACTATATAGTGTACAAATAACTTTGAACTTTGACTCTTTGATGAAGATTGGAAAATCAAAAATTGTTAAATGTTTGATGAAGATCCCACTGATACTCACGTGCAAGGCGTGTGCCGACTTACTAGTCTAATTTAATAATACTACTACTAGTACTACTACTATGTTACTAGATCAAAATCTACCCCCTTCTTTTCTACTTCAACGACTTCTTTTTCTAACCGTTCGGACACACACACCACCATTCCTAAATTTCCCTCGTTCCTTCTCTGCCACCCTCTAAACAGCCACTACTCATCATTCGAGCAGAGGGGAGCTCGATATTCAGACCTACCGCTGCTGCCATTAGACCCGCTGCCCCGCTTCCTCATCGGCACAACCTCCGGTCTGCTCGAGCTCATGCTGCTGTGGCTCCTGATGATTCTGACGAGGACCACTTTTGATTTTAGGAATATTTCACTCCTCACGTTGCTGCTCTCCTAAACTTACTGTTTACTCATTTGCAATCTCGTTCTTCCGAAATCGTGCCGATATAATTTGATCTCAGGAAGAATGTTGGTAACCGAAGACTTATAAAGAGACGACAAAAATAAATCCCATGAGGTAATGAAGATGGATCAAGCAATGTCGAAGTTAGAGTTAGGAGAGAATGGGAATGGAGAAGAGAAGCATAGAGTCAAAGAAGTGAAGATGCAAATGGAGCTATAGATCGCAGATATCATCCACGGACACAAGATGAAGATGGAAGAGTATAGGTTGAAGCTTAGGAAGATCAAAAGATATGCTACAGAGAAGGATATATGTCTGCAATATGCATTCAATATTATTGCTATCATCACCACGGTCATAATCGTAGTGTTCGGATTATTGTTACGTTTAATTAGAGGCACGAGGTAGTAGGGTTAATTAGAGGCATGAGATAGTCACGCTATAGAACTGTCATCATTCTAGTAGGGATTGTAATCATGTTGTTCGAACTATTATCAAATCATTTGCATTATCTGCAAGATTAGGAAGTTGAAAAGAAGTAGCATTTACTAATGTGCAGTTTGTACTTTCGTGCTTAGCGTGTAGTAGTAAATTACATGCAAACCAACAATCTTCACTGTCGCCCATCATTCCCATCGGAGACGTCTTGTCACTAGTAGGTACGAAATAATGTTCAAAAAAACATGAAATCAATGGTGATAGAATACTACTATTACTTCAATAGAGTCCATGAGTTCTCCTAAAATTTGTCCCTATATCTAAAAATCTTGGACTCACCCTCTCCCGTAAAAATTGCCAGACTCCAGCAGTTCTCCCAAAATATCTCCCCTATTCTAAGAATTTTCAATAATTACTACTCCCTCATTCTCTCGAAGGGAACTGCTGGAATTGCTCTAACGCCCTCCCCCACCCCCACCACCACCCCTCACCCACCCCTCGCCGCCACCGCACATCGGAACCACTAGAGCCGCCATGAGCAACCGGAAGCTCTTCGCCGGCCACACCACATCGGATATTCTTAACCGACTCCACCGTGCAATGCACACACACAATAATGTTCACCGACGCCGCATTGGAAACACACCGATCTGCTTCAACGAGCCTACCGACAATAACGCGCGCTACTCCGTCAGAATCGCAAATTTCTATTGTAAGTCCATTGTTTTAGTTTGATGTGCTTGGTCATTAGTTTGTTCATCTGAGTTTTACTAAAATAAAGTCTTTCCCATTACTCTATATCTCTAGCGTACCCATATTGAATTGATTGTATAGCTTATACGAGCCACGACATGTTTAGTTGCTTCATTCTTAGCTATATAATGCACATCATTAGTACTCCATAATGGTTCACTTGCATTTGGTCCAAGGCAAAATGCTATTTGGGAAATGATTAAATCAATTCCACACTATGCAGTTGCGAGATCCAATAGTTATTACTTGCACGGAGTGTTAGTTCTTGATTCCTCCGACTGCCATTTCTCTAACTGCAGAATGATCTGATTGTATACATGAGGCAATCATAGTTTTAATTGCTTATTTTGTTATGTATGTAGTCTCTAGGAAATGATCTGTAAATTACTTGTTTGTCCATTAATATTACCTCTCTGTTGACTAAATGCAGCCAATATCCGGTTACTAATTTCATTGTATTGTACAAAAAAATAGATCTCATTTCATTGTACTGATACTGTATATTAGCCTCATATCAACTTAAAATTTGGCTTCTTTTATTTTAATTTTGAGTTTATATATGTCTAAAACAAGTCCGCCAACCCAAGTTAAAGATACAATTGTCAGAGCAAGGTAGCATAGAGACGCTAGTTTTTTACCTGTGGCACTAGTTCTGATAATTTTATCTCCAACAGCAAAATGATTTATCTAGTTTATCCCGTGCCCACCGCTTCTCCATGATCCCAGGAACACGCCAGACACCCCCATTCGCCGCCCCGTACCCCGTAGCCACCTCTCGCCGTCGAAGACACCGTCTCTGCCGCACAGAGCACCGCACGTTCCCGACCGATTACCACCGCCCCTACGCGCGCATTTAAGCTCTAGAACGTCGCCAGGAGACCGCGTGTCGATCGCCACCCTCAGCCATGCCTCTAGCCTCCTGTAGCCGTGTCGCCACCATCGCCTGTCCATCCCTCTCGGTCTTGTCGTCGAGCCTATGAAAGGAGGCCACTCCCAGCCATTTGAAGCACAACATTCCACTCCCCTCACCTCACTTATCGTTCCACCCTCTCGCCGGAGCACGAGGAGCAGCAGCTCGCCAGAATTGCGTCGGAGCAGGCCTCCTCTGGAGAAGAAGGGGCCGTTGATTTCGACCACCCCCGGAGCTGCCTCGACCGTCCCTGAGATCGTCGTCGACCACTCGTTCGTTTGCCCTCCTCGCCGTCATCGCTGGAGCCCTGGTATTCGCCCTATGCACCCCCGCTGTGCCGCTAGGGTTCGAGCTCGCCGGTGACATGTTCATCATCGACGACGACCCTAAGCCATCGATCTCCCTTCTAATCCAATAAACCACACAGCCCCCTACCGCTTCGTGTGTTATGAGCCACTAACTAGTGGAACCCCCCTGTCAGCTGAGCCTAGTGCTGCAGAGTGACACTGGGCCGGCCCATTAACCTCTCCCGTGTGACCCAACCGTTTGAATTTAGATTTTTCTATTTTATTTCTAACTCAGTTCTATACGTAGATTCAAAAATCAACCTAGCTCGATTTATTGAACCAAAATGCATGAAACTAATTTTGTTAGAAAGGTACTGAAATGCTTAATCCAAGCCCGTTGGATTCAAATCATTTGGATATGTAAACCAACCTTGGTAAAAAAAACAAGTCAGAAGCTTTTCTGCATTCAAACATTTTTCAAAATTCAACCATAATAGCTTTTGAGATTCCAACTCTCAAAATTCAAATTTGATCATACCTTCCAGAATATAGAAAAAAAATTGGTTTACTTACATAAATAATGTTCAAGTAGTAAAAGAATGCCACACAGGCATTTCTAGTCACTTTGTTCATTTAAAATAAAAAGGTTAAACCTTATTAAATTGTGACACCACTTTAAATCACATTCCAATGTACTGAAATATGTGGTGATGACATGTTTCAACATAATCCCATGTTTGAGTTGGAGAATATTAAATCTTAAGTTGTTTTTCAATGAGTAGAAATTACTTTTCTAAAAATAAAATAAATAAGACAAGCTTTAATCTTGTAATGATAGGTGATGATGCTAGATCATATATAGTACGCCTTTGTTTGATGATTGAAAATAGTTAAGTATTGTTTGGTGATTGTGTACCTCGTATTTATTTATAGACGCTAGTACCGACCAAGGATACGAGGAGGAAGGAGGATACTACGAGGAGGAAGCCGAGGAAAACTTCAACCACTACTCTGCACAAGGCAATCTAACACTTGCAACTATGAAAGTTAGATAACCTATGCAATTCATTAAGCATGCTTGGTTAGACACATTTGATGATACCCAATCCTAGTTTTACTTGCAAGCTTTATACTTTATTTCTTTATCAAAGCTTTCTATTAGAGTTTACTTAAGTGATTTGTAGATTCTAGGAAGATAATTGAAGGTTGCATAAAGAGCATTAAATTTGTACTAGGCTAGAAAATCTTGATGTCATCCTAAGGCATGAGATTGAACATAATTAATCTCCACTTGTTTACCACCCCTCATTAGTACTTACCCCACTTGTAGATGCTAGTGCTAAGCATAAAACTTGATCAACTCTAGATGGGAATACTTGGTGAAAATGGTTATGAAAACCTTGGAATGTTGAGTCATTCTACTGAAATGTTTTGACATGTGTTTCCGAACACCATATGATTTTGATGATGAAAATGTTGAGGCATGAGCCTTAGCCCTTTATAAAACGGATGGTTGTCTGGATGCGATACCATTCCAATTTTACCGTACAACCACAATACCCAAAAATTGGGTAGGGCTTGACTGGAAATTTATATACCTTAGTATTGGTTCCCTCACGGCCAAAGTTTGAGCTGAGGCTACCTTGTGAAGATTGTCCACCTGTGCAGTACCCAATATGACAATTGGTCATGGTTGGGAGGCCAAACTCACATGAGAGGTGCCTATACTAGGGCGTGTAATTGAAAAGTTAGGATTGATTATCCGCATACTGAGTATCGTGAATTCGGGATTTGTTCCTGACGGATGTATCGAATGTTGTAGTGAAAGTGTACAATCTCTGCAGAGTGTCAAACTATTCGAATAGCCGCGTCCGTGGTTATGGACAATTGGAGTGGCCATACTATTCCCCCGTCACATGTTTGAAAAATGGCTTGTGAAATGAATTTAGACTTTTACTTGACCACAACAGAGTTGTGACATGAAATTCAAGTTCCCACTTAGGTGTTATAAAATTTCAACTAGTTTATTGCTTCTGAACTTAGTAGAGGTAAATCTGGCTTTTTGCAAAGTAACCCTAGAGCTTAGTGTCCTACTACAAAAACCCCCTTCACTTGTTAGTTTTAGTTTGCGAGTACTTAAAGAGTACTCATGGCTTTGTCCCTGGATATTCCCGTGGCCAGACTATGAAGAGGAGTACCAGGATGATGGACCGCAGGAAGGTTACGACAACTAGGATCATCTCCCATCGTCAGCATTGCCTGTGACCCCGAAGATGGAGCTTCGCCTACGCTATCTTTATTATTACGTTATGCCGCTACTTGAGTTGTATTAAGAACTAAATCATGAGATCCTTATTTGTGTAAGATCCTTTGTATGGTTTGTAATGGATGATGTACTGTGATATCCAAATCTGTTATGTCTCGCAAAAATGGTAATCCTGGGATTGCGATGTATGGCATAACAGGCATCAGGGATTAAAAATCTGGGTGTTGACAAGTTGGTATCAGAGCTGTCCTGACCATAGGAGACCCTAGTTAGACTGGACGTTGAATCAAAAACTTAGTTTCAAAACCCAAGGAAGTGAGTATTTACAAAAACTTATTCCCATTCTTATCACTTTGATTCTTTCATGAAAATTCATGTTCCTCAACAAACTCTTGCAAAATACATAAAATTTGACACACTTGATCACTCTACTAACTTACTCACCCTACCTTCTTATAGATGGATGTGAAGTACAACAAGTTTTATCAGTTGGGGAATGGAGGAGAACTCATCTTTGAGCGTGACCTAGACCAGCTTTCGGAACTTCTGGTGCGCCCGCACCCCGAGTTCTTCGGAGCCCAGCTCAATGAACAAGGAGGAGAAGATCTGCAGTGGCTAGTTGTTGCAAGTCTTAGAGGAAAGATTGAACCTCCCACTACAGAGGGAATTCAGTTCACCTTAAGAGAGAACAACTGGCTCGATGGACTTGCCAGGGCCATGCAGGAAGCTCTTGCCCGTCTGTGTAGGCAGAGTATCAACCAGATCAAGGGTACCCGCTTTGAGTTTTATCCAAGGCGTGATGCTATGGGACAGCCACTAGAAGCCCCACATCACCCCGAGTTGAAGACTCAGTTGGAAAATTCCCGTGACTACTCCAACCACAAGTCCGCCATCATCAAGCGGAAGGATCAGACCATCGCCATGCTAGCGAAGGATCGCAAGTCTCTTCGCCGTCATCTCGACAAGAAGGAGCGCATCATTGCCCGTCTTCGCCACCGTATCTCAGATTTGGAGGAGACCATCCACGAGAGAGACATGCAGTTGGAGGAAAGGGAAAATGCCGGAGAAGATCTTCCTGGAGACCCCTACTCCTATCTCAGCGATGATGATGATTTTTTGGAGGATCAGGCAATGGACTTCTTCACAGATGAGGAGGATTTCTCCTTCATCGATGAGGATGAGGATGACGATTACACCGACTCCGAGGAGTAGTAGCACTTGAGCACTAGCGTAGTGAGTTGTATTCGGTCCCACTTTATCTTAGTTTCCATAATGGTTCTTAAAACCATCTATTTTTCCTTTGTTGTGGTGTGTGTTGTATTGTGTGCTATGGATGAATGAATGAAAAGCATGTTTCTATAAAATCTGATTCAAACTTTCAAAACTTTTCAAAGTCCCTGAACCTTAGAAATTTCCGTCTTTTCTCATGATCTATCTCAATCTTCAGATGCCTCGCGGAGGAAGTGGTTCATCCCCGGAACGGATGTTGAAGATCCTGCAAATGTTGGTTTCTGACCACAATGATGAAAGAGCCGAACGTCAAGCCAACTTATCCACCCTTCAGCAAATAGCTCAACTGGCCCACAATAATCAAGGCCAAGGAAATCAGGACAACCATGGATCTAAGCTCAAGAATTTCTAGAACACCAACCCACATGTTTTCACTAAGTCAGAAGATCCCGTAGATGCAGAGGATTGGCTGCCAACTATGGAAAACAACCTGGAAGTTGCCGAAGTGGAAGCTAACGAGAAAGTTCTGTTTGCCACCCACTATCTAGCCGGAGATACAATGACCGGAGGGCAGATGTTGACCTGGGAGGAATTCAAGGTCAAGTTCAGCAGAACCCATGTGCCACCGGGTTTGATCAAGAGGATGAGAGATGAATTCAGAGAACTGAAGGAAGGAAGTATGACCGTAGTGGAATACCGTGACAAATTCTTGTCATTAGCTAGGTATGCCCCGGATGAGACCGACACTGAAGCCAAGAAGAAAGAAAGATTCTTGAAAGGTCTGCATGATGAGATGCAGACGGTGTTGGTCAATATCCCCTTTGCTGATATTGAAGCCCTCGTCGACTCTGCCATTCAAATGGAAGGAAAGATCAACCAAGCCAATAAGAACCACAAGCGCTGCATGATGCATCAGCCAGGAACCCATCATACCCCAAAGTATCGCCCCAACCCATCTCCAGGATTTGCCCCGAGGACCAACAGACCCCCGATGAACCGTCCGACCTATCCCAACCATGGAAACCCAAGGCCCGGAGGAAGTCACAACAACCCCGGCAACTCTAGCAATTTCAACCGTGCACCACCCAAGTTCAACAACAACAATGCTGCCGCCAACACCAACACTGCCCCGAGGACTGGAAGCAATGTTGTGCCTGTTGCAACAAAGGACAAGTCGCAAGTGACTTGTTATGACTGTGGAAATAAGGGTCACTACTCCAATGAGTGCCCCAAGAAGAATGCCGTAGCGCCCAATACAAATTCCCTAGCTCAGCAGCAGCGTCGTGTTTAGTCCGGAAGAAGGTTTGCCCTAGGGAAATCGCTCAACCGCAATGGCCGTCTTTTTCTCATGCATGCTGAAGAAGCCTAGGAAGCGCCAGATGTCATGCTGGGTATGTTTTCTGTTAATTCAGTACTTGCAAGAGTGTTGCTTGATTCTGGTGCATCACACTCATTTGTCACCGAAGAATTTGCATGCACTAGTAAGATTCAACCAACCAAATTGAAGCATGTTATGATTGTTCAAATCCCTGGTTCAACCACCAAAGCTAGGCAAATTTGCAAAGCCGTCCCTATTCGAATACATTGCATAGATTTTTATGCCAACTTGATAGTACTCGGAACTAAAGGTTTAGAAGTAGTACTAGGAATGGATTGGATGTCCAAACATAAAGGATTAATTAACTGTGCCAAGAAAGCCATAACCATGACTAGTACAGCCGGAGTATCAATCGAGCATGTATCTGAAACCTTACCTCATCAATTCAAGTGCAACAAGAGTATAGCCCAACCTACCATTGACCAAGTCCGGATAGTCTGTGAATACCTCGATGTATTTCTAGATGTTTTGCCCAGTATGCCCCCAGATCGGGATATCGAGTTTATCATTGAACTAATCCCCGGAACCGGACCCATAGACCAGAGACCATATAGTATGAACCCTTCTGAACTAGCAGAACTGAAGAAGCAACTAGATACCATGTTGGAAATTGGACTGATTCAACCAAGTGTGTCACTTTGGAGATCACCTGTGCTGTTTGTGGATAAGCAATATGGAGGTAACCGTTTGTGTACGGATTATCGGAAGTTGAATGATGTCACTATCAAGAAAGAATACCCGTTACCCAAGATAGAAGATTTGTTTGATCTATTGACCGGTGCCAAAGTGTTTTCTAAGATTGATCTCAGACCTGGCTATCATCAACTCAAGATTCGCGCAGAGGATATCCCCAAGACTGCCTTTACCACCAGATATGGATTATACGAGTATATTGTCATGTACTTTGGATTAACCAATGCCCCGCTTATTTCATGAATCTCATGAATAAGATTTTTATGGACTTCCTGGATAAGTTTGTCGTTGTTTTCATCGATCACATTCTGATTTATTCCAAATCAGAAGAAGAACATGAGCTACACCTAAGGACCATTCTTGGAACCCTTAGAGAGCATCAGTTGTATGCCAAGTTTAGCAAATGTGAATTCTGGTTATAGGAGGTAGGATTCCTCGGTCACATTTTATCAGCCAGAGGAATTGCCGTTGACCCTGCAAAGGTGAAAGATGTCGAAGATTGGCAAGCCCCAACCACTCAAACCCAAGTTCGTGCATTTCTCGAATTGGCGGGATATTACCGCAAGTTCGTAGACGGATTCTCGAGTATCGCCAGACCCATGACCCAATTGCTGAAGAAGGACAAGAAGTTTGAATGGACGGACAACTCTGGAGCGAGTTTTCAAGAACTCAAGAGAAGATTGATTTCAGCCCCAATCTTGATCATGCCGGATATCACAAAGCCCTTTGACATGTATTGTGACGCATCCAAGACCGGTCTCGGATGTGTGCTCCTGCAATAAGGCAAAGTTATATCTTATCTATCTCGACAACTGAAACAACATGAACAAAACTATCCAACCCATGACCTCGAGCTCATAGCCGTAGTTTTAACCCTGAGGACATGGAGGCATTACCTGATGGGAAATTGTTGCGAGATTTACTCGGATCACAAGATCCTGAAGTATATATTCACTCAGAAGGAGCTGAATATGAGATAGAGAAGATGGATTGAGCTAATCAAGGATTATGACCTGGACATTCACTATCACCCCGGTAAAGCCAACATGGTAGCAGATGCCCTTAGCAGATTGCCGTGCCGCTTGAACTCCATGATTTTGAAGGAGAAACCAAGCCTGCACAAAGAGATGGAAGATTTCCGAATGGAATTAGTGAGTGAAGAATTTTTGACTAGCATAGAACTTCAACCTACTTTGATCAGTCAGATCAAAGAGGCGCAGAAAGGAAATACTAGCATCGACGGAATCAAGCGTCGTATCGGTAAAGGCAAAGTACCCGGATTTACGGAAGACGAAGAAGGAGTTATGTGGTACAAATGACGTCTTTGTGTACTAGCAGATTCAGAGGGGAAAGAAGTTATTCTAAAAGAGGCTCATGATACCCTTTATTCTATCCACCCCGGAGGAACGAAGATGTATCAGGATTTCAAAGAACAATTTTGGTGGCATAAGATGAAGAGAGAAATCGGAAGCTATATCGCCAAGTGTGATATATGTCAGAGAATCAAGGCGGGACATCAAAGACCCGCTGGATTGTTGCAACCATTGCAGATTCTGGAATGGAAATGGGATTCAGTTGGAATGGAATTTATCACCGGATTACCTACTTCTAGTAGGGGAAATGACTCTATCTGGGTCATAGTGGACCGATTGTCCAAAGTCGCCCATTTCTTACTAGTCAATACCACATATCAGAGTTCGAAGCTCGTGGAGTTATACATTGCTAGAATCGTCAATTTGCACGGAGTTCCCAAGAAGATCGTATCGGATCGAGGAACTCAGTTTACCTCGAGATTTTGGAAGAAAGTCCAAGAAGGTTAGGAACCCGACTAGATTTCAGCACCGCTTATCACCCTCAGACCGGCGGACAAACGGAGCGAGTAAATCAAATACTCGAAGATATGTTGAGAGCATGTGTGTTAGAGTATGGATCTAAATGGGAAGACTGTCTACCATTCGTAGAATTTTCATACAACAACAGTTATCAAGCTAGTTTGCAAATGGCCCCATTTGAGTTCATGTATGGAAGGAAGTGTCGCACCCCTTTGAACTGGTCGGAAGTAGGAGAGAGTCAGATCTTCGGACCCGACATCCTACGAGAAGCAGAAGAGAAGGTTCACAAGATTCCTGAGCACCTCAAGACCGCCTAGTGCAGACAGAAGAGTTACGCCGACAAGAGATGTCGAGACCTCGCCTTCAACGTCGGAGATTTTGTGTATCTGAAATTGAAGGCATTGAAGGGAATGTAGTGTTTCCAACTGAAGGGAAAATTAGCCCCCAAATATATCGGCCCCTTCAAGATTCTGAACCGTCACAGAGAAGTGTCGTAGCAATTGGAACTACCTGAAGAAATGTCACGTGCACAATGTGTTCCATATCTCATTACTTCGCAAGTGCCTCAAAGTTCCAGAGAAGACTGAAGTGTTCAAGAACATCGATCATCAGACCATAGAGATCAACGATGACCTGACCTATCCCGAAGTACCCATCCGTATTTTGGAAGAAGCTTTCAGAACTACTAGAACTCGAAGCATCAAGTTTCTCAAGATTCAGTGGAGCAACCACATTGAAGAGGAAGCTACCTGGGAGCGCGAAGATCACATCAGGACGGAGTTTCCCGATCTCTTCAAATCCTAGGTAATCTTTTTCGTCCTTTTTCAAATCTTGGGATGAGATATTGTTTAAGGGGGGAAGGTTTGTAACATCCCAAAAATATTAAACTTGGATCATCAAACTCTAATCATCAAAATTAGGGTTAACAAAAACTTTCCCCACTAAAAATATGAAAGCATTCATATGTGTGTGTATTCAAAAATTGGATTCTTTTGAATTTCCATGGTTCTGTGTTTCATTGCTGGTAAAATGATTCTTAGGTGAAACAAACATCATCTAAACAATCCCCAAACTTTTCCCAAAGACAAACAACTCAAAATAAACAAATGAAGTGAATGGTCACTTTCACCAAATTAACTATCATGCCTACTTTGGTTATCCCTAATTTTCAAAACTCAACAGAAAAATTTGTGGATCTTTGCACCCCTTGTTAGTACTCATAATAAGGTACCAAGGCCCACTTTGTGATCTTCCAAAAACATTTAAATGCTCAGTTTAAATGACAGTTTAAATTGAATCTATCTCATATGGGAAGATCCCACTATTTCAAAAACCACTCAAACAAGCTCATTTTTCAAAACCCAAGCACCCACAGAATCCTCAGCACATGCCTAGCACACCCACCAAAAATCTTTTCAAAATTCAAAAGTAAGTTTCTTGCGGCCATTTCATCAAACACCTTGCAGATTCAAATCAAACAAATCACAAACACTATAGTGTGCAGTAAATTTGGCCTAACTTGTTCCCTCTCTGGATGCAACTAGTATCTAGTAGATCATCTAGCTCAATTGTAAACATCTAGCACCACTGTGAGCTTGCCTTGCCATATGAGAGCAGTTCGAGCCTCACCATGCCACCCCATTGTCGCCGGCCAGATAGCAGCCACCCTAGCCTTGCCAACCTTGTCTGGGAGGTAGCCAGCACCTCACCGCCGCCCATTGTCCCCGCCCCAAGCCATTGCAAGCCGTGGACCACCAGGAACGCCGTGCGCCCAGTGCCACTGCGACATGCCGAGCCCGCCCCAGAGCGCCGCACCGGCACACGTGCACACGCCGCCCCTCGACCGCAGCCTGTGCCCATCACTTTGCCATGATCCCAGGAACACGCCAGACACGCCCGTACCCCACAGCCACCTCTCGCCGTCGACAACACCCCCTCTGCCGCGCTGAGCACCGCATGTTCCCGACCGATTGCCACCGCCCCTACGCGCGCATTTAAGCTCTAGATCATCGCTAGGAGACCGCGCGTCGATTGTCACCCTCAGCCATGCCTCTAGCCACCTGTGGCTATGTCGCCACCGTTGCCTGCACATCCCTCTCGGTCTCGCCGTCGAGCCTATAAAAGAAGGCCACTCCCAGCCATTTGAAGCACACCATTCCACCCCCTCACCTCACTGATCGTTCCACCCTCTCGCCGGAGCACGAGGAGCAGCAGCTCGCCGGAATTGCACCGGAGCAGGCCGCCCATGGAGAAGAAGGGGGCCGTTGATTTCGACCACCCCCGGAGCTACCTTGACCATCCCTGAGATCGCCGTCGACCACTCGTTCATTTGCCCGCCTCGCCGTCGTTGCTGGAGCCCTGGTATGCCCCCTATGCACCCCCACTGCGCTGCTAGGGTTTGAGCTCCCCGGTGACATGTTCATCGTCGACGACGACCCTCAGCCGTCGATCTCCCTTCTAATCCAACGAAGCACACAACCCTGTACCGCTTCGCGTGTTATGAGCCACTAACTGGTGGAACCCCCTGTCAGCTGAGCCCAGCGCTGCGGAGTGACATTGGGCTGGCCTATTAACCTCTCCCGCGTGACCCAACCGTTTGAATTTAGATTTTTCTATTCTATTTCAAACTCATTTCTGTACCTAGATTTAAAATTCAACCCATCTCGATTTATTGAACCAAAATGCATGAAACTAATTTTGTTAGAAAGGTACTGAAATGCTTAATCCAAGGCCGTTGGATTCAAATCTTTGGATCTGTAAATCAACCTTGGTAAAAATAACAAGTCAGAAGCTTGTCTCCATTCAAACATTTTTCAAAATTCAACCATAATAGCTTTTGACTTGATTCCAACTCTCAAAAATCACATTTGGGTTTACTTACAGAAATAATGTTCAAGTAGTAAAAGAATGCCACATAGGCATTTCTAGTCACTTTGTTCATTTAAAATAAAAAGGTTAAACCTTATTAAATTGTGATACCACTTTAAATCACATTCCCATGGACTGAAATATGTGGTGATGACATGTGTCAAGATGATCCCATGTTTGAGTTGGAGAATATTAAATCTGAAGTAGTTTTTCAATGAGTAGAAATTACATTTCTAAAAATAAAATAAATAAGGCAAAAGCTTTAATCTTGTAATGATAGGTCATGATGCTAGATCATCTATAGTGCACCTTTGTGTGATGATTGAAAATAGTTAAGTATAGTTTGGTGATTGTGTACCTCGTATTTATTTATAGACCCTAGTATCAACCAAGGATACGAGAAGGAAGGAGAATACTACGAGGAGGAAGCCGAGGAAAACTTCAACCACTGCTCTGCACAAGGCAATCTAACACTTGCAACTATGAAAGTTAGATAACCTATGCAATACATTAAGCATGCTTGGTTAGACACATTTGATGATACCCAATCGTACTTTTCATTGCAAGCTTTATACTTTATTTCTTTATCAAATCTTTCTCTTAGAGTTTACTTAAGTGATTTGTAGATTCTAGGAAGATAATTGAAGGTTGCATAAAGAGCATTAAATTTGGCCTAGGCTAGAAAATCTTGATGTCATCCTAAGGCATGAAATTGAACTTAATTAATCTCCACTTGTTTACCACCCCTCATTTGTACTTACCCCACTTGTAGATGCTAGTGCTAAGCATAAAACATGATCAAATCTAGATGGGAATACTTGATGAAAATGGTTATGAAAACCTTGTAATGATGAGTCATTCTACTGAAATGTTTTGACATGTGTTTCCGAACACCAGATGATTTTGATGATGAAAATGTTGAGGCATGAGCCTTAGCCCTTTATAAAACTGATGGTTGTCTGGATGCGATACCATTCCAATTTTACCGTACAACCACAATACCCGAAAATTGGGTAGGGCTTGACTGGAAATTTATATACCGTAGTATGGGTTCCCTCACGGCCAAGGTCTGAGCTGAGGCTACCTTGTGAAGATTGTCCACCTGTGCAGTACCCAAGATGATAGTTGGTCATGGTTGGGAGGCCAAACTCACAGGAGAGGTGCCTATACTAGGGCATGTAATTGAAAAGTTAGGATTGATTATCCGCATACTGAGTATGGTGAATTCAGGATTTGTTCCTGACGGATGTACCGAATCTTGTGGTGAAAGCGTATCATCTCTACAGAGTGTCAGACTATTCGAATAGCCGTGTCCGCGGTTATGGACAATTGGAGTGGCCATACTGTTCCCCCGTCAGATGTTTTCAAAATGTCTTGTTAAATGAACTGAGACTTTGACTTTACCACAACAGAGTTGTCACATGAAATTCAAGTTCCCACTTAGGTGTTATAAAATTTCAACTAGTTTCTTGCTTCTGAACTTAGTAGAGGTAAATCTGGATTTTTGCAAAACAACCCTAGAGCTTAGTGTCCTACTACAAAAAACCCCTTCACTTGTTAGTATTAGTTTGCGAGTACTTAAAGAGTACTCATGGCTCGCGACTAGTTTCTTTATTATTATGTTATTTCGTTGCTTGAGTTGTATTAAGAACTGGATCATGACAACCTTATTTATGTAAGACCCTTTGTATGGTTTGTAATGGATGATGTACTGTGATATCCAAATCTGTTATGTCTCGCAAAAATGGTAATCCTGGGATTGCGATGTATGGCATAACAGGCATCTGGGATTAAAAATCCGGGTGTTAACAAGGAGTGTCGGGTGGTCTATTGGGCTTAGTGGCCTGGTTAGGTTGGGCTGGACCCTTCTCTTTTTTTATTCTCTGTTTCTTTTAATTTTTTCCAATTTGATTTTCTGTTTTGAATTTCAAACCACTATTTGAATTTCAAAGTCCATTTTAGAAAAAAATATTTTATTCTTTTATTGTTTATATTTTATTTAAAATGGGCACTTGTCTTTTATTCAAATAAAATTTTGATTATATTTTTAAACCCTTATTTGAATTCTAATTTTAACCAAACCTTTTTCAGTAGGTTTTATTTATTTAATCGGGTGTTAAATAACTTAATTTAAATTATTTGAAATATTTCTAATATGATTTATTAATCATTTAAATTGGGTAAATTGTCTTTATTCCAATAAAATCAAATATGGTTTTAATTCCATATAAATTTTATTTAAATGATTCTTTTATTCCATTTAAGTTAATTAAATTAATTTTATATCCACCTTGGGAAGTTCCACTTTATTATTTTCCCATGATTTAATTAATCATTTCTATTAGGGATTTTGTCTTTATTCAAATGGAATAGAATTTGGTTAATGTCATATTATTTTATTTGAATATTCCTTATCCCTTTATTTTATTTATTTATCTTTATTTCATTTGCTTATGGATTTAAATTATCTTCTAAAAAATTTCCTTGGGATTTATTATTTAGGCAAATATTATTTTAAATAAAATTGAATATGGTTCAAAGCCCATATAGTTTTAATTAAATAATATTTTTATTTATTATTTAATAACTTTTAATTTGTTTATGGACTTGGCCAAAATTTAATTTGGTTTTTATATATTCCTTATTTATTTATTTCTTCCTTTTCCTTATAAAATCCATATCTTTTTATTTATAGATCGAAAATTAGTGATTCCAATTTGTATGATTTTATTTAATATTTGTTTATCTTTTTATATCCCTTTAGGATTAATTTTCTCACAATTTGGTATGGATTTGTGATAGGAGCTTTATTAGCTTTAGAAATTTTTCCTTTTATCTTAATAAATTCATAAGTTTTTATCCATGGCTCCAAATTGAATGAAATCAATTTCTATGGTTTATAATATTTTTGTTTATCACTTACAAAATTTTATATGGATAAAATCCATAGTCTTTGAGATATCTTGGAAATGATTTTATTCAATTAAGGTTTTCGGTTTTGGTTTCTTTTTCCCAAGTTTGAATTTCAAGATACATTCATTGATGAACGCATTTCACTTGATTGAAATTTTGTTGGATTCCATTTATTCAAATTTGTTCAAGATGGGTTTTGATGTTTCCATTTAGAAACAAAAGTTTCTTTTCACCCTAAATTTCAACAATTATTTATTTTGTTTATTTGCTTTTCACATTTCAAAATTTGGAAAATTTTGGGATGTGACAGGCTACCACCCTTAAAAGAAATCTTGTCCCGAGATTTGGGAAGGCTAAAGGTTACAAATTGGCTTCAAGGCAACTAGGGTACTACCACCCTTTAAAAGGTTTCCAACTAGGTTACATCTTGGCTTACTTGGGATCTTGATGAAACTTTTCTGGACAAACATCTGCATAGTGTCCTTTGTTTCCACACTTGAAACATGTGACAAGGCTGAGATCTTTCATAGGCTTGCTTGTCTTGTACTTCTTCTTTTCTGGACAACTGCTTGCATAATGTTCTTGGTCACCAAACTTATAACATGTGACAAGGTTGAGTTCTTCACGTATCTTCTCTGGACAAGTTGATATATAATGGCCTAGCTCTTTGCACTTGTTGCACCACACTTGGCTATTTTCCTTATTCCTCTTCTTCTTGGGTTTCTCCAAAGCTAGGAGTTCTTCTAGTTCATGTTCTTCATATCTCACCTTAATGGTGGGAAAGCTTCCTCGGTTCCTTGAACGATTCCTTGGATAATACCTATGTTTCCTCTTTTGTTCATCAAGGTGATTCCTAATGTATGGAGGTGCAATCTGAGGTTTGCCCTTTTCCTCATGGGGGTTTCCAAACTTTTGATGCATTCCACCTTGTTTCCTTTGTTGAACTATAAGATAGATGGGGCATTGGATAGGCACATGATTATTTCCTTCACATAGGAAACAAGTCACTTGAGATGTGGGGAATTGTTTAGTTGGATGTTTATCTTCACAATTAGGGCATTGATATTCATGCTCTGTGGAAGTGTGATCCATGTCACCACAAATATTGCAAGCTTGAGTTTCTTCTATAATATCATCCTTGACATCATTGTTGTCACAAACTGCTTGGGAAATGTTGTCTTTCATGTTGATCATTTGAGTGGTCATCCCTTGCAACAATTGAGATTGGATTTCCAAAAACTTTTGTATGGTTAGGTATAACTCTTTGTTGTTGGCTAAAAACTAAGTTGTCATCTGATTCAGCTGGGTTTGGTTTGCCAGTAGTTGTTCTCTCATGTGTATCTCTTGGTTGTTATTGTCACCATTCTTGATGTTGGAGTCTCTTGGAGAAGTCATCTGTTTGGGTTGGATTGGTATTAGAATAGGTAAAATATTCTAGAGAAATAATTCTAATCACACACAACAATTTCACACAAGCAATCACAAACAAACATTCCACTCAAACAACAAGGTTCAAGCACATTTTTAGGCAACAAAATATTTTTGCTACACCACACAAGTTGGTGGGTTTAAACTAATCACTAGTGTGGTGGTCCAACTATATGGTTCACTTCAGATCATTCCATTGTTCTTAGTTGTTTCTTCATGAATGAGATCATTGTATCTTTGGAAAAATTCTTGTATCTTGGTCACTAAACTTCAAAGGTGATGATGCTTCCTTCTAAGTTGTGTTTCCTTAGTCTTCAAGTCTTGAGTAATTGTAACATCCCTAAAATCATATTTCAAACTCATGCATATCATCCATGCATCCATGATCATATAGAGTTCATTTCAAAAAAATCAATTCAAAAACAGGAGCATATGAGCTCATTATTTTATGTGATCAGCATTTAAAACAAATGTTATTCTCCAATGAGAGATTGTTGTTCATTGAACCAAACCTTGTTGTCTTATTGCTCTAGATTGTATTGCTAGATTGCTAGGATTTAAACCAAAGTTTCAAGACAAATATAATTTGAAAACCAATTTCAAAACCTATTTAAAACTAATGCTATGTCACTGCTTATTTTATTTTATTCCAAGTGACCAGGCCAATTCAAAGTGACCACTTGGTTTTACGCCGAGAAATGTGATTGTTGCACACTGCAAAAATCCTGAAAAGATTTGAATTCAAATAGATTTTGAAATCATTTGAAAAAGGTTCCTGGAAATTCATTCAGAAAAAGAAAAAGGAAAGAGAAAATGAAAAGGGCCGGCGCCAGGATTTTGGCCCAACAAGCAAAGCATCCCGTTAGCCAGCCCACCCAGGTTTTCCCCCTCCTTCTGATTTTCTCACCACACCCGCGCTACCCAACGGGTCACTGACTGGTGGACCTCGGCAGCTCATCATCATCTTCCCCAAATCGCGCCCACGACCACGTCGCCGGCCGTTCCCTCCGCCATTCACTGCCGCATTTTAAATCGAGTTATTGCCGGCGTTTCCTCGCGTGATTCTCGCTCCCTCTCTGGCTATAAGACCACCTTCCCCTCACGGCCATTTACCCCAACAAAGCCAGACAGAAGCGCCCCCAGGCTGCCCGCAATCGCCCTTGCACCGCCGCAGACAGAGCCCACTCCGGTGACCAATCCCGGTGAGCTCCGTGCGCCCCTCCCTCTCTGCTTCACGCGAGCTGCTTTGCAACGTCCTTGCACTTCTTCTGACACCATTGGTTCATCCTATACTGCCCCAGTTCGTCGTCTTCATCAAGCACTGCAAGCTCCCGACGACGTCTTCAACTCCGGTGACTAAATTCGGTGATCCCCGTGTTACCCTTCGCTGATGATTCACACGAGCGTGTTTGCCGTAGCCTTGCGCACCCCCTGATGCCTTTGGTTCGTGCTAGGGTGACCAGGAGCGTCGCCAACGTCGCCGTCCACCCGAGCCCGACGCTGTCAGCAACTCCGACGAGCCCGTGCAGCCGTGTCTGTGCGCCCCTTGTCAAGCCGTCGCCACGTTGAGCTTCAGTACACCGTTGCGAATCTGGTAAGAACCTCCGACGACCCCAGAGCCCCCTGTAGCCACCGCGCCGCCGTAGACAGAGCCGTCGCCGCCTGTCGCCGCCGCCAGCGCCGCCACTTGATGGTCGAGTGCTGAGTGGCGTTAGATCTAGATCTAGTTGTCACGTTAGAACCTAGACGAAGCGGTATGATTCAATCCAAGCCGCGCGATTAAGTTAGATCCAGCGGCTCAGAAGCTTGATCTGACGCGAAGCGGTACCAGCCAATAGGATAGCGCCGCGTGGCACAGAGTTCGTTTTAAGAATTTGAATTCGATCTATTAGTTGTTTCATTTTGTTTTAGCCATAACTTTTGATTCCCACGTTCAAATTTGGTAAATTTTATATCAATGGAATCAGGTGAGCAAGCCCTTTCCAAATATGCAATGTGTGTAATGTTTTATTTCTGTTAAAATGGTTTTATTTACAGAAACATGTGTAGGCCTATTTTTTGTATATAAATTATTTGAGAAATGTTTTAGTGTTTAAATAAATGTTGTTTGGCAAGTTTTGAACTTGTTTATGAACCAGTAGTATGCACTTGTCTTGTTGTGTTTAGAAAAATCACATATCATATTGCATGCATCCATATATGCTTGTATTTATTTTGTATGTGATTCGTTGCTATGATTTTATGTGTAGATTTTGGTGCCAATAGTGATTGTGATTGTGAGGAGTGTAACTACTCTCCAAACTACCAAGGCAAGTGGTGCTTCATGATATTTTTATCCCTATGTTTTCTACTAAATATTAGAAATATTTTGCTAGTCTTGCATGTTATATTTTGCTTATATGCTATGTTTATGTTGAGTGGTTACACAAGGCCCATTTCTATGGTTTACCTTGTGTATCTCACTTGTGAAAAGCCACCCAGGAACAAAGGGATTTGAGAGGCCAAATGTTAAGAAGCTTCTAGTGTAGCCACTTGGCAATATGGGCTCTGCCAGGATCATATAGGTTGCAATAACTTAGCCATTTGGACAGTTGGTGGTAGTGGGATGATAGGTTGGAGCGCGTCCATTTGGTCTAAGGGAAGGCTTCTGAAAGGTCCTGTCTTGGTGAAAATCAAGGCTTGTGGGGAAAGTGCACAACCTCTGCAGATGGAAGAATCTAAGTACTTAGCCATGTCCCTAGTATTGGACAACTTGAGCATCAAGACATGGAAGCTATCAAGAATCTCCTCATCCCAATTTCTAAGTAAAACTAGTGGGTGAACAAGGGTGAAGACCCCAATGTCTATTGGTGGTTCCTTGGGAAAAGTTTTGACAAAGAAATTTTTTTACATATAGTATCTAGTCCACTTTTACATGTGATTTCAACTAATAGGCAAAACCTATTTTGAGCAAAGCAAGCCTAAGCTACACTTGCCAATGTAGTATCTAGTCCACCAAAATTTTACTAAGGTATCACTTGCCAATACTATTCCAATGTATTGACCCACTGTGGATGTAACTTGTGATGTTGCAGGTTACTCTGATGAGGATTAGGAGTCATGAGTCTACACTCAACATGTTTGCCTGTGGCACATGAAGATGAAGACTTTTATTTATTTACTTATTTAAACTCTTGTACTAGGCCTGTGGCCTTGGAGTTGTAAAGACTATGTTTGTCTCTGGAATGATTGTAATAATGACCTTTGTTTCTTTGTACTTCATCTTAAACTGTCGATGCTAGCATTGATCCAGGGACTAGCATTGCAATCACAGGGATCCTTATCCTTAATAACGGAGGGATCTTACAGATGGTATCAGAGCACTGTGTTGCCTGTAGGATTATGACCCTAGGATTGGAAACCACTAAGGAAAAATTTTCAAACAACTTCCACACTTGTCTATTCTTCTCGTAAACTTTTCTAATCTTCTTTCTCATCTCTATTTGTAGATGAACTCCATCAACGAAGCCATAAGGAAAGGACCACTCATGACAATGACTTTGGAGTGTGAGACAGAATTTCCCAAGGCTCTCAAGGACCTCATGGTTGTAATGGGAATACATGGTGCAGCTGTGTACAAAGGTTTTCCTGTGATGGATGAAGGAGTTGAGTACTGGTGGGTGCAACTTCAGTTGTATAAAAACAAGTAAGACAACCACAAGGAATCAGGATTCTGCATGGTCACCAATTCAGTGGTGCACGCTACATTCTTTGATTCAGCAAGGGATGCAGCTTGGAAGGCCATCAAAGAACTTGGTGATAGAGTCAAGTGCAGAATGCTCAACATCCAGAATGACCTAGAAGAAGAGAATAAACATACCCAAGAGTTGGAGGCTACCAACCAAACCTTAAGAGGAGACATTATAGACTTAGTAATGGAGTCATGTGCTCAAGATAGACTGATTGCTTCTAGAAATATTGTGTTATCCAACATATCTAGTGAGATAGGATTGTAAGCGTACTTCGTTAGTTGGAGCACCACTTATCACCTTATTTTCCAAATGTTGCTTAAAATAAGTTGAACCTTGGTTGTTGTAATGGATCCAAGTATGCCATGACTTGTGTGTTTTGATTTCCAAAGATATGCATGTGATGTTTTGCCTTGTGTTTTATCTTAAATTGTGTTGTTTCTAACTTTTCCTATCTTATAAATAGATGCCTAATGTTACCATCAGCACTGTTGAAGAGTTCCAGGAAACTCGCTTTGGTCCTCGTATTATTGAGCTCACTAGTTTGCTCAATCTCCCTCTTCCTACCATCATGGTGCTTCCCCTCACCAAGTTTGAGAGGAAAGACCTTTGGGGCTTCAAGGTCAATCAGCCCGGACGTGAGACTGAGCCTACCACGGAGGCTATCATCTTCAAGCTCATGCACGATGACAAGGAGAGAGGCCTAGAGGTAGTCATGCAGGACTTGATTGGACGACTGTTAGGGAGACACTCTCGACAGGTTAGAGGTACTCACTTCCATGCCTTCGGTAGACGTGATGAGGATGGAGAGGCCATCGACTTCGAGGACACTTCAAGGGAGACAGCATAGCCGATTCATCTATACCTCCAGGACTTAGAGGTTCTTCTTAGGCACGTGGACACTGATAGGACCAATGTCATGCTTAGCAATGACGAAATCCAGGTGCAGCTTCATGAGAAGGACAAGCTCTTCGCGGACCAAGATGAGATAGTCAAGGAGATGGAGGCAAAGTTCGAGAGTCAGGACAGAAAGTTCAAGAGTCAACAGAAGCGAGTCCAAGATAGGAACAAGAGGATTCGGGACATGACTAAAGAATTGGAGGCCAAGGACTTCGAGCTCGAGCATGAGCAGATTGTGATTGAGAGGCTTCGTTCTCAGAAGAGGGCTCTCAAAGCCAAAGTAGAGACCTTGACCACCAATGTCGAGGAATACAAGACCGCTATGGAGAATGCAGGTCTTACCTTTGTTGAGGAGGAGGTTGATGTCGAGGAGTAGTATTGACTACTCATTTATCATTTATTTACCATGCTTTATTTGAGTCGCAATGACCATCCAACATGTGGATGGCTTGCTATTGGTGTGTTTATTTTGCAGACTTGTTATCTTGTCGTTGAACCTTTATTATTGTGATGTATGCATGGTGATTGTTTATGTGATGTATTGTGCATGAAAGCATCTATGGGTATCTCATTCTTATCTTTATTGAACAAACCACAGACGCCTCCCCGTCGTGCCAATCCCAACCCCAACAACAACAATATCACCCCTGAGATGCAGCAAATGATGACAGCTCAGACTCAGCTGAGGCAAATGATGACTACGTTCATCCAGAACCAGAACAACAACAACAACAATAACAACAATAACAACAACAACAACAACAACAACAACAACAACCCACCGGGTTTTGACATGCTTACCAGGTTCTTGAGATTGAGGCCAGCAAAGTTCTCAGGAACAACTGATCCTATGGTGGCCAATGATTGGCTACGCTCTGTGAATAAGGACTTGGTAACTGTGGGATGTACTGATGCAGAAAAAAGTCAAATTTGCAGCACATTTGTTGGAAGGACCAGCCGCCACTTGGTGGGATAACTTCCAGATCACCACTCCCATTGAAGAAGTGACATGGGCTATCTTTGAAGATGGTTTTTGTACTGCTCACATCTCATCCGGAGTGATGAGTCTGAAGAAGAAAGAATTCCATAATCTGAAGCAGCGCCACCGCAGCGTGGCTTAATATATTGAGGAGTTCAACAATCTGGCGCGTTATGCACCGGATGAAGTTGACACTGATGCTAAGAGGAAGGAAAAGTTCCTTGAAGGGATGAATGATGAACTGAACCTGCAGCTATTAGTGGCCTATGTTCCCACATACCAGTCTCTTTGTGATAAGGCTGCTATTTTGGATAATAAAATGAAGCAAGTTGAGAGTAGAAAGAGAAAGCACTCGGACAAGCACAACTCGGGATCGTCTCACAAGCGTTCCCATTATGATGATAGCGGAAGCTCAAGATCCCACAAGCATGGGAAATTCAACAAGCACCACAACCACAACCGTCATCATGACAACAAACATCACCGTAGTCATGACACTGACAAGTACAAAAACCACAAGGGTGGATATAAGAGGCACCACAGTGGTAGTGGAAGTGGCAATGGAAGCCAGCCTGTCAAGAAAGATATTAGTCAGGTTGAGTGTTTCAAATGCAAGAAGATGGGGCTTTACGCAAATGAATTCCTAGAAAAGAAAGTTGAAGGACCCAACAAGCCCAACCCTTTTTAGAAGGGACAAGTGAACCACATCAATGTGGATGAGATCTATGAAGAGCCATATGCTGTTGCTGGTAAGTTCAAACTCAATTCTATTCCAGCACTTGTTCTTTTTGATACTAGAGCATCGCATTCGTTCATATCAAAATCATTTGTTGATAGAAATGGGTTTCCAACTGAAAACATTGGGTGTCCAATAAAAGTTAGTTCTCCAGGTGGAGATATGATAGTAAGTCTTGGATGCCGGGATCTAGTAATAGAGTTTGGAAAGCATAAGTTTACAGTGAGTCTGGTAATCCTAGATTCCCAAGGACTGGATGTAATTTTGGGAATGGATTGGATGGCTAAGTATGAAGGAGTACTAGATTGTGCTAATTCATACTGTTGCACTCACAACCCCGGAAAGGAAACAGATTAAATTCAAGTCTAACTTTGAATCAAAAGGGAGTAAGCTAAATTCTCTTAAGGGGGTTAGCATAGACAGTGTGCCAATTGTGAGTGAATATCCGGATGTGTTTCCTGAAGAATTGCCTGGAATGCCACCAGATAGAGATGTGGAGTTTTTTATTGATTTGCTACCAGGATCTGGACCAATAGCAAAAAGACCATACAAGATATCGGTTGATGAACTGAAAGAGCTCAAGAAACAACTTGGAGAACAGTTGCAGAAAGGATTTATTCAACCAAGTTCTTCATCTTAGGGAGGACCAGTTTTGTTTGTGGAAAAGAAGGATAGAAGTCAAAGGTTATGCATAGATTACCGTTCACTCAATGAGGTGACTATGAAGAACAAATACCCTTTACCTAGAATCAATGATTTGTTTGATCAGTTAGAAGGAGCTTGTGTGTTCTCAAAGATTGATCTTCGGTCAGGTTATTTCCAACTCAATATAAGAGAGCAAGACATACCTAAGACAGCTTTCACCACAAGGTATGGATTCTATGAGTATACCGTGATGCCATTTGGTTTGACCAATGCACCAGCATACTTCAAGGATATGATGAACAAGGTGTTCATGGAATTTCTTGATAAGTTTGTTGTCGTTTTCATCGATGACATTTTAATCTACTCCAAGAGCAAAGAAGAGCATGAAGGACATTTGCGTTTGATACTTGAGAAGCTTAGAGAGCATAAACTGTATGCCAAATTCAGCAAGTGTGAATTTTGGCTAAATGAAGTTGGTTTTCTTGGACACGTTGTGTCAGGAGATGGTGTAGCAGTTGATCCTGCTAAAGTATCAGCTGTAACTGAATGGGAATCTCCCAAGTCAGTGAAAGAAGTTCGTAGTTTCCTTGGCTTAGCAGGTTACTACAGAAGGTTCATTGAGAATTTCTCCAAGGTAGCAAATCCTATGACATAAATGCTAAAGAAAGACAAGAATTTTGCTTGGTCTGAAGGTTGTGAACTCAGCTTTCAAGAATTGAAGAAGAGACTTGTGACAGCACCAGTCTTGTGTTTGCCAGATTTGGAGAAGGATTTCCAAGTGTATTGTGATGCATCCCATCACGGATTAGGTGTAGTACTTATGCAAGAAGGGAAAGTTGTGGCTTATGCCTCGAGACAACTCAAAACTCATGAAGTGAACTACCCTACTCATGATTTAGAGTTAGCCTCTGTTGTCCATGCACTCAAAACATGGAGACACTATCTTTTGGGAAAGCGTTGTGAAGTGTTCACAGATCACAAGAGTTTGAAGTATATCTTCACCTAGAAGGAAATTAACATGAGACAAAGAAGATGGCTAGAACTCATCAAGGACTATGACTTGAGTTTGCAATACCACCCCGGTAAAGCAAATGTTGTAGCGGATGCTCTAAGCCGTAAGGTCTTTGTGAATGGACTCACTAAGGGAGAATTACCAGATGATTTGTGTGCCCAATTTAGAGACCTCAGGTTGGAGATTGTGCCTGAAGGACATCTCATGACCTTGGAAGTTCAACCTACATTGTTGGACAATATTAGAGAAGCCCAGAAGATTGATAAGGAAATTGAAGAAATTAAGGAAAAGGTTGGCAAAGGAAAAGCCAAAGGATTCCATGAAGAAGAACAGGGTACTTTATGGCATGGAAAACGTATCTATGTTCCACAAGTTCCGGAGCTATGGAAACTGATTTTACAAGAAGCACACAACTCACCGTATTCTATTCATCCGGGTAACACCAAAATGTACATGGATACGAAGGAAAGATTTTGGTGGAACAATCTCAAGAAGGACATCGCCGAACATATTGCTTTGTGTGATGTATGTAGCAGAGTGAAGGCGGAACACTAGAAACCAGCAGGTTTGGTTCAACCACTACCTATTCCTGATTGGAAGTGGGACAAGATTGGTATGGATTTCATTACCGGATTGCCAAGGACCCGGTCAGGATATGATTCTATTTGGGTAGTAGTGGATTGCCTAACTAAAGTGGCTCATTTCATACCCGTGAAGACAACTTACACAAGTGCTAAGTTAGCCAAGATCTATATGAGCAGAATAGTGTGTCTACATGGAGTACCCAAAAGTATTGTGTCTGATAGGGGAACACAATTCACTTCTCATTTTTGGAGGCAATTACATGAGTCATTGGGAACGAGATTGGAATTCAGCACTGCTTTTCATCCTCAAACTAATGGACAAACAGAAAGGACTAATCAGATTCTTGAAGATATGTTGAGGGCATGTGCCCTAGAATATAGAGCCAGTTGGGATGAAAGTCTGCCTTACGCAGAATTTTCTTATAACAACAGCTATCAAGCCAGTATTGATATGGCACAATTTGAGTTTCTCTATGGGAGAAAATGTACCACCCTATTGCTATGGAATGGTGTGGGAGAAAGAAGTTTGTTCGGACCAGAACTTATCAAAGAAGCCGAACAGAAAGTTAAGCTGGTTAAGGATAGGTTGAAGATAGCACAATCCTGACAGAAGAGCTACGCAGATCCTAAGCGTAGAGAAGTCACCTATGAAGTTGGTGATAGAGCATATCTTAGAGTGTCACCACTTCGTGGAGTGAAGAGGTTTGGAGTCAAGGGAAAATTGGCCCCAAGATATGTTGGACCATTCAAGATTCTGAGTCGTAAAGGAGAAGTTGCTTATGAGATTGAATTGCCAGAGTCTCTGTCAGTTGTTCATAATGTGTTTCATGTGAGTCAGCTTAAGAAATGTCATCCAGAAATGAAAGAAACTTCTTTGAAGGATACTATACCTTTGGAAGAGGTTCAATTGGAGAGTGACCTCACTTATGAGGAGAAACCTATCAAGATTCTTGAGATTGCAGAAAGATTCACACGGACTAAGACTATCAAGTTTTGTAAAGTTCAATGGAACCATCATTCCGAAGAAGAAGCAACATGGGAAAGAGAAGATGATCTTCGGAAACACCACCCTCACCTATTTGCTAGCCAATCCGAATCTCGAGGGCGAGATTCACCTTAAGGGGGTTAGATTTGTAACATCCCTAAAATCATATTTCAAACTCATGCATATCATCCATGCATCCATGATCATATAGAGTTCATTTCAAACAAATCAATTCAAAAACAGGAGCATATGAGATCATTATTTTATGTGATCAGCATTTAAAACAAATGCTTTTCTCCAATGAGAGATTGTTGTTCATTGAACCAAACGTTGTTGTCTTATTGCTCTAGATTGTATTGCTAGATTGCTAGGATTTAAACCAAAGTTTCAAGACAAATATAATTTGAAAACCATTTTCAAAACCTATTTAAAACTAGTGCTATGTCACTTCTTATTTTATTTTATTCCAAGTGACCAGGCCAATTCAAAGTGACCACTTGGTTTTATGCCTAGAAATGTGATTGTTGCACACTGCAAAAATCATGAAAAGATTTGAATTCGAATAGATTTTGAAATCATTTGAAAAAGGTTCCTGGAAATTCATTCAGAAAAAGAAAAAGGAAAGAGAAAAGGAAAAGGGCCGGCGCCAGGATTTTGGCCCAACAAGCAAAGCAGCCCGTTAGCCAGCCCACCCGGGTTTTCCCCCTCCTTATGATTTTCTCACCGCACCCGCGCTACCCAACGGGTCACTGACTGGTGGACCTCGCCAGCTCATCATCATCTTCCCCAAATCGCGCCCACGACCACGTCGCCGGCCGTTCCCTCCTCCATTCACTGCCGCATTTTAAATCGAGTTATTGCCGGCGTTTCCTCGCGTGATTCTCGCTCCCTCTCTGGCTATAAGACCACCTTCCCCTCGCGGCCATTTCCCCCAACAAATCCAGACAGAAGCGCCCCCAGGCTGCCCGCAATCGCCCTTGCACCGCCACAGACAGAGCCCACTCCAGCGACCAATCCCGGTGAGCTCCGTGCGCCCCTCCCTCTCTGCTTCACGCGAGCTGCTTTGCAACGTCCTTGCGCTTCTTCTGACACCATTGGTTCCTATACTGCCCTAGGTCGTCGTCTTCATCAAGCACTGCAAGCTCTCGACGACGTCTTCCACTCCGGCGAATAAATTCGATGAGCCCCGTGTTCCCCTTCGCTGCTGATTCACACGAGCGTGTTTGCCGTAGCCTTGCGCACCCCCTGATGCCTTTGGTTCGTGCTAGGGTGACTAGGAGCGTCGCCAACGTCGCCGTCCACCCGAGCCCGACGCTGTCAGCAACTCCGACGAGCCCATGCAGCCGTGTCCGTGCGCCCCTTGTCAAGCCGTCGCCACGTTGAGCTTCAGTACACCGTTGCGAATCTGGTAAGCACCTCCGACGACCCCAGATCCCCCTGTAGCCACCACGCTGCCGTAGACAAAGCCATCGCCGCCGCCAGCGCCGCCACTTGATGGTCGAGTGTTGAGCGCCGTTAGATCTAGATCTAGTGGTCACGTTAGAACCTAGACGAAGCGGTATGATTCAATCTGAGCCGTGCGATTAACTTAGATCCAACGGCTCAGAAGCGTGATCCGACGCGAAGCGGTACCAGCCAATAGGATAGCGCCGCGTGGCACAGAGTTTGTTTTAAGAATTTGAATTAGATCTATTAGTTGTTTGATTTTGTTTTACCATAAATTTTGATTCCCATGTTCAAATTTGGCAAATTTTATGTCAATGGAATCAGGAGAGCAAGCCCTTTCCAAATATGCAATGTGTTTAATGTTTTGTTTCTGCTAAAATGGTTTTATTTACAGAAACATGTGTAGGCCTATTTTGTGTATATAAATTATTTGAGGAATGTTTTAGTGTTTAAATAAATGTTGTTTGGCAAGTTTTGAACTTGTTTATGAACCAGTACTGTGCACTTGTCTTGTTGTGTTTAGAAAATCATCACATATCATATTGCATGCATCCATATATTTTTGCTTGTATTTATTTTGTATGTGATTTGTTGCTATGATTTTATGTGTAGATTTTGGTGCCAATAGTGATTGTGATTATGAGGAGTGTAACTACTCTCCAAACTACCAAGGCAAGTGGTGCTTCATGATATTTTTATCCCTATGTTTTCTACTAAACATTAGAAATATTATGCTAGTCTTGCATGTTATATTTTGCTTATATGCTATGCTTGGGAAATCCTAGTAGTTGTAGAATTGCTAGAAATTTCTAAGTTAAGATGCTTATCTATGCCATGCTTAGCCTAGCTAGTAGCAACCAAAGGGTGGTGAAATATACATGGTATGATAAAAATATTTCTAAGTCTTTCGACTTGTGTTTTGCCTAATAAAACACCTGGGTGGAATGGAAGGAATGGTTTATGTTGAGTGGTTACACAAGGCCCATTTCTATGGTTTACCTTGTGTATCTCACTTGTGGAAAGCCACCCAGGAACAAAGACATTTGAGAGGCCAAATGTTAAGAAGCTTCTAGTGCAGCCACTTGGCAATATGGGCTCTGCCAGGATCATATAGGTTGCAATAACTTAGCCATTTGGACAGTTGGTGGTAGTGGGATGATAGGTTGGAGCGCGTCCATTTGGTCTAAGGGAAGGCTTCTGAAAGGTCCTGTCTTGGTGAAAATCAAGGCTTGTGGGGAAAGTGCACAACCTCTCCAGATGGAAGAATCTAAGTACTTAGCCATGTCCCTGGTATTGGACAACTTGAGCATCAAGACATGGAAGCTATCAAGAATCTCCTCATCCCAATTTCTAAGTAAAACTTGTGGGTGAACAAGGGTGAAGGACCCCAATGTTTATTGGTGGTTCCTTGGGAAAATTTTTGACAAAGAAAAACTTAGTGATTTCAACTAATAGGCAAAACCTATTTTGAGCAAAGCAAGCCTAAGCTACACTTAGCCAAATTGCATATAGTATCTAGTCCACAAAAGTTTTACTAAGGTATCACTTGCCAATACTATTCCAATGTATTGACCCGCTATGGCTGTAACTTGTGATGTTGCAGGTTACTATGATGAGGATTAGGAGCCATGAGTCTACACTTAACATGTTTGCCTGTGGCACATGAAGATGAAGAATTTTATCTATTTACTTATTTAAACTCTTGTACTAGGCCTGTGGCCTTGGAGTTGTAAAGACTATGTTTGTCTCTGGAATAATTGTAATAATGACCTTTGTTTCTGTGTACATCATCTTAAACTGTGGATGCTAGCATTGATCCAGGGACTAGCATTGCAATCACAGGGATCCTTATCCTTTATAAAGGAGGGATCTTACAGTAATATTTCTTGTCTCACTTGTAGTCCTTAGTGATGTCTAAGTTGAAGTCCTTGGTGAAACTAAAGTTGAAGTCATTGGTGATGTTGAAGTTGAAGTCATTTGAGTTTGGTGAAGTCCGTTGCTCTAGTTGATATCTTTGTTCTTGTTGAAGTCTTTGCTCATGGTGGGGGCTTTGTCCATCAAGTTGAAAAGGGAGAGATGTAGAATCGAAACCAAGAGGTTGAGGAAAGATTTTACAAGATTATTTGTAAATAATTTTGAACAAATACAAGTCCTATTTTGCTAAGGGGTTTTGTCCAATCCTAGGGTTACAATCCTATAGGCAACATAGTGCTCTGATACCATCTGTAGAGGTCCCAACCTTTAATAAGGTAGAGATACCTGTGTTTACAATGCTAGTCCCTGGATCAATAGCTAGCATCCACAGTTAAGATGCAGTATCAAGAAACAAAGGTCATAATACAACTTTATAACCAGGAATAAAATAATTCATTACATCTTACATAGCTCATTTGGCTATCACATTATAATGCAGCAGAATATCTATATAGCATGGAGTCCTTCATCTTTAAAGTGCCACAAGCAATCATGTTGGTTGTAGACTTGTAATCCTAATCAACACACTTCACTAACATCAAACAAACCTGCAACATAATAAGTTACAGCCACAAGGGTCAATACATTTGAATTGTACTGGCAAGTGATACTATGGTAGAATAGTGGTATGTATCATCTATATGCATTTGGCTAAGTGGAGCTTAGGCTTTCTTTGCTCAAAATAGATTTTCCTTATCATTTAAAAACACTAAGGTTTTGGTTTTCAAAATCACCCAAGGCATCTACCAATCAAAGATTGAAGATCCTTTAACCCTTGTTCAACCACAAGTTTTTAACTTAGAAATTGGGATGAGGAGATTCTTGATAGCTTCCATGTCTTGATGCTCAAATTGTCCATTGCCGGGGACATGGCTAAGTACTTAGATTTTACTCTCTTGAGAGGTGGTGCACTTTCCCCACAAGACTCGATATGCATCGAGACAAGATCTTTCAGAAGCCTTCCCTTACACCAGAATGGACGCGCTCCCAAACCTATCAACCCCTACCACCAAATGTCCGTTTGGCTAAGTTATTGTAACCTATATGATCCAGGCAGAGCCCATAATGCCAAGTGGCTTCACTTGAAGCTTCTCAACATTTGACATCTCAAATATCTTTGTTCCTGGGTGGCATTCCACAAGTGAGATACACAGGGTAGGCCATTGAAAAATGGGCCTTGGTAACCACTCAACAAAAATCCATCCATGCAAGTCCCTTTCCACCCAGGTGATTCATTCACATAGTTGTTTTATTAAACAAAGCACAAGTCCTTGACTTAGAAATATTTCATATCAGGAATATAATCCACCGTTGTTTTCTACTAGCTAATCTAAGCATGATAGTAGTAGGGATCCTATCTTAGGAAATTCTAATAAGGCATCATCTACTAGGATTTCCCATGGCATAGCATACTTAGTAAAATTCACTACAAGTCCTACTCAAAATATCACTAATGCATAGTGAAAATAATGGGACAAAAGTATGAAGCACCACTTGCCTTTTTGGTAGAGAATATAAGTTCACTCCTTGTTCTTGCAATAGTCACACTCTTCAAATTTCACTACAATTCAATCAAGGAACAAATTCAATCTACCATTCAAGCAATTTCATCACATAGAATAAGAAAAACAAAGCAATGCATGCAAGCATGAAAAAGATTGTTTTATTTGGAAAAGTGGTGTCTAATAGCTTATCAACATTTCAAAACACCTATTGGTCATTTATATAAGTGTCAAAACCATTTGCTCTTAAGTTAGTGAAAATGGCCATTTAAATCATTCTTGTTTTGCTATAATTGATTTTATTCACAGAATAATTTATAGTGTTAGGAAAAATGTTTCTAAACACCAATATTAACGTTTATGGTCATATTGTTTTTAAACAATTCCATTTGCAAAGGTTTTCATCCAAAATCCATTTTTAAATCAAAGCAACATTTTATTTTGTTGGAAATGCCTTTAAACAATGTAATAATTTTATAGGGTTCACCAAATATATTTTTAAATCCTAAAACTTGGTGTTTAGGGTCAGAGATTTTAATTGAAACCATTTTCAAAAGGTTTTACTCAAGAAGCATTTTTAAAACATATTCAACATTTTTCTTTAGCTAGAAATGTTTTAATTCAAAGATTTATTCTTTAGATTAATAAATTACACTTTTTAATACATGAGTTGTTTCTATGGTCAGTAGGTTCAAAACAATCCATTTACAAAACATTTTACCCCAAAAAATATTTCTAGAATAATTTTTATAATCAAATCAGGCCTAAACAAGTTTCTGCAAAAACAACTAATTTTACAGAAGCAATTCGTTTAACAAGTAGCATGGTTTGTTAGGATTCTTTTTCCTGATTCCATTGATATAAAGTTTGCAAAATTTGGACGTGTAGATTTAAAGTTATGATTTTTGCAAAATCTAACCTCTAATAGGATCAAATTTGTTTTTAAATCAACACATAGGCCACACGTCACGTTTCTACTGGCTTGTACCGGTTCGCGTGGATCGCGTGCTTTGGATCGTTAGATCTAACTAGCATCCTACGGCACAGATCAAAACATACCCCTTCATTTAGGCATGGCTCTAATCGACTCAACCAGAAAGTGGCGGCGCTGCGACGGTGGCTGGCGTCGGCGCACTTAGACGGTGGACTTGCTGGCGATTCAGGAAGCTAGAGGAGGAGTGGGGTGGCTCACCAGAATCACCGAAGCTTGCTGATTCTCAACGTGTGCTTGGGTGGTGAAGGGGCGCTCGAGGTCGATGGGGATAGCTCGTCATAGATGCTACTGACGACGGGCGTGCTCGGGCATCGACGTTGGCGAAGCTATGGTGCGCGCTAAGGCAAAAGAGTGATGATGTTAGATGCGCGCAAGTATTCTGAACACGCGACTATCATCCAGAGAGGAAGGGACGGTCGGGTCTCACCGGTAGTGCTCGTCGGAGCGGAGGCAGACGGCGGAGAAGTGCTGTCGTCGAGATTGCCGATGATGCAGAGCGCGCGCGGGCGTGCTGGTGCTACGGAAAGGTTCGCCAGGAGATGGGGAATGTTCTTGTGGAGGTCAGGGAGCAAGGGGAGGCGTGGTCTAGCCGGAATCATCGCCGGAGGGCGTCGGAGGCAGTGGCAGTGTGAGGAAGAATCCGAGCAGCCTAGGGGCGGGGACAAGCTGGGGAATGAGGGGAAAGGAGGAGAGGAGGGAGGCGAGTTATCGTGCGTAGTCGCAGGGCTAATTACTCGCGGCATCAACGCGTATTAACGGGGTTTATCCGTGGCCAGAAACGGCAGCGAGGAGAGGGTGTGGTCGTCGCGGGGTTGAAGACGATGACTGGTAGGTGGGGCCGGCTGGTCAGCGGGTGAGGGAGTTTCGCGGTGGGGTCGTTCTGTCAGTGGCGGTGCGGGTTTATTCGCGAGTGAAAAAGGATCTGGGGAGGGGGAGTGCCGGGTGGGCTATTGGGCTTAGTGGGAGGTTAGGTTGGCCTGGACCCTTTCTCTTTTTTTTCTCTGTTTCTTTTTCTTTTTTCCAATTTGATTTTCTGTTTTGAATTTCAAACCACCATTAGAATTCGGATTTCCTTTTTAAATCTTTTCGAAACATTCAGTATGTTTCTATACTGTTTTAAATATGTATTTAACGTCCATTTTAGAATAATTGTTTTATTATTTTATGGTTTATATTTTATTTAAAATGGGCACTTGTCTTTTATTCAAAAAAAATTTGATTATATTTTCAAACCCTTATTTGAATTCTAATTTTCACCAAACCTTTTTCAGTAGGTTTTATTTATTTAATAGGGTGTTAAATAATCTACTTTGAATTTTTTGAAATATTTCTAATATGATTTATTAATCATTTAAATTTGGTAAATTGTCTTTATTCCAATAAAATCAAATATGGTTTTAAGTCCATATAAATTTTATTTAAATGATTCTTTTATTCCATTTAAGTTAATTAAATAAGTTTTATATCCACCTTGGCAAGTTCCACTTTATTATTTTCCCATGATTTAATTAATCATTTCTATTAGGGATTTTGTCTTTATTCAAATGGAATAGAATTTGGTTAATGTCATATTATTTTATTTGCATATTTCTTATCCCTTTATTTTATTTAATTTATCTTTATTTCATTTGCTTATGGATTTAAACTGTCTTCTAAACTATTTCCTAGGGATTTATTATTTAGGCAAATATTATTTTAAATAAAGTTGAATATGGTTCAAAGCCCATATAGTTTTAATTAATAATATTTTTATTTATTATTTAATAAATTTTATTTTGTTTATGGACTTGGCCAAAATTTAATTTGGTTTTTATATATTCCTTATTTATTTATTTCTTCCTTTGCCTTATAAAATCCATGTCTTTTTATTTATAGATCCAAAATTCATGATTCCAATTTGTATGATTTTATTTTATATTTGTTTATCTTTTTAAATCCCTTTAGGATTAATTTTCTAACAATTTGGCATGGATTTGTGATAGGAGATTTATTAGCTTTAGAAATTATTTCCTTTTATCTTAATAAATTCATCAGTTTTTATCCATGGCTCCAAATTGAATGAAATCAATTTCTATTGTTTTATAATATTTTTGTTTATCACTTACAAATTTTTATATGGATCAAATCCATAGTATTTGAGATAATTTGGAAATGATTTTCTTCCATTAAGGTTTTTGGTTTTGGTTTATTTTTCCCAAGTTTGAATTTCAAGATACATTCATTGATGAATGCATTTCACTTGATTGAAATTTTGTTGGATTCCATTTATTCAAATTTGTTCAAGATGGGTTTTGATGTTTCCATTTTGAAACAAAATTTTCTTTTCACCCTAAATTTCAATAATTATTTATTTTGTTTATTTGTTTTTCACATTTCATAATTTGGAAAATTTTGGGATGTGACACATGCCCCAATAAATCCCAAGGCACCCAAGGTCAAGTGACTGGGCCGCAGGAAGTGCAGGAAACGCCATAGGGAGGAGGCGGAGGATCTCCTAGCGGAGGCCATGAGGGCCACTGATCCTGTGCTGATGCTGCTGCTGTAAAGCAGCTTCTTTTGTTTTGTTGTCTGTCTTGAACTTGTAAGCTACTGCTGCTGAGCAGCCTAATTGTCGAAACTGGTTTAAGTATCGGACTATATAATCCTTTATTAGCTGCTTTATCTGCATCTGCTATGTTCATCTACATATTTATGCTGCTGGTAAGATTTGCTGCCAGATTGGAAAAATATGAGGGCTAAAAGGAAACATTAATAAAGAGAGAAGTTGCTCTAGATTCGCTGCCTTTTTGGGGAAAAATAACAATTGTTAGTGACATAAAGGGAAAAAGAGCTCTTAAAAAGGCCAATAATAAAAATAACAAAAAATAAATCTTCCAATTTAGGCGACAGGGCGCACCGAACTACCATACGCGCCCCACATGGTCCATACCACATCCCCCAAAACGCATTCCCAACAAGCCGGCCCCACACCATGAGGGGGTCCTACTATGGCACCTGACTGAACGTGGCCCCACCTGTCATCACAAAACGGTGGTGGGTCCTACTTGTGAGCATGTAACAGTGAGGGACCACTAACGGGACCCGACGGAGAGCGAGTTTCAGACCGATGTGAGAGTTCCATAATAGGAGCGGGACAAAAGTGAGGAAAAACTAAGCGGCTGGGTAAAAGTGAGTACAGCTAACAAACCAGGGGCACGAAATAGAAATCCCAATTTAAAATATCAATCAAGCAGCAAAATTTACTGCCTACGCTGTGTGAATCGAATGCATCCAATTTTCTTTGCAAAATACTCAATGGTTATGGATGAGTTGATGTGACGCTTAGCCTTGAATTCCTGGATAGATAGCTTATAGTTTACTACCTTTTTTATTAGTATATGGACGCTAGCCAAATTCAAAATCTCAAACGAGCGGCAAAATCACATGCCGACCTTGAAGCATTTCCCGCCCCACCGATTCCAAAAAATTGTGCAAAAATCTCGCACCACGTACTACCATTTTCTGTTATTATTATATGGATGCTATCTGAATTCAAATCTCAATCGAGCAGCAATATCACAAACCGTCCTTCAAGAATTCCGTGCCCCTCCATTTCAGAAACTTTTGATATGAAAATTCCTATTCTACCCTTTGTTAAGACGACAAAGGGGCATGCTAAAGTCGGTCGTTTGGGGGCATGATCGTAATTATGTTTCTGTTCACCTATGTGGTCCCTATTCATGTAGTTTTTCCCGCTGGTCCTCCCAAAAATCTGAAGCTCCTTTGTCCCCTCCACGACCACCGTGCACACCGGACGACAGCAAATCAACATTAGCCTGAACCGCATGATCTGTGGACTCGTGCACTGCCACAGAGCCGGTTCACCAGCACCCACACCACCGGATCTTGTTCACCTGGCTTCTGTGCCACGGCAGCAGAGCTCTACTTCCCCGCTGCCGAATGCTACGCAACCGTACCGGAGCCATCTCACCGGTGTACACCTGATGGGACCTAGTTCAACAAGTTCCATGTCCACCACTCCATACCACCTGCACGGGTGTTGCCATTCATGGCACCGGATCTGCCTCAGCGACGCTCTCATCCACCACGCTCAAGCCGTCATCGACCACTCATGATCTATTTCTGTGACCGCCCAAGATCTGCTTCCTCGACCTCCCAAGATCTACTTAGCTGCAACAGCACCACTCGTGGTGACCTGCATGTTACCCACACGGTATCGATGATGCTTAGATGCCTCTCCAACCGAGGCAAACTAATCTCGAACCCCTTTTTGTTTTCTCAGTAATATAGCAGGTTAAAGCCTGTCATAGTGACCTTCATTTTTGTAGTCATTCTATTTGATGACTGCAAGTGCACATATAAGTTGTAGCAAGTTCGAAATAAATATATCGATCCCACAGGGAGTAGGAGTCTGAAGTCTATGAATTCTTGAAATAAATACTAAAAATAGAAATGCTAAATAAAGTTCTAAGTGACAAGATAAAATGCGAGTATTATGTAAAAGGTGTTTTTGGGTTTTTGATATAAGAGACCAATGAGTAAAGTAAACAAAACTAAATAGAGAAAATAAGTATCGTGTATGTAAAAGATATTTTAAACTTTAGTGGGGAAAAGCATTCTTAGGGATTAGCGGATACACCACTAGCATTATAAAGGGATAAGGTAAAGATTATTATCATGAACATTCTCAACTTTGTATGTGTGGGAGGAAATCCATATTTGGACAATGAGGCAGCAACCACTGCTCAAATCATCCTCATAACCACAGCAGACAACAATCAACATCAATTGAATTACTGCGCTATTAAGGGACATAATCCTACAGGATGTATCCCATGGCATGGATAGTGTTTTGTGAGTTTCCTCGATTCCCAAGTTGATACGTAATGGGTGCCAGCAGCTTTATAGTCACTGAAAGTTCTAATATCCATTCGTCTACCAACAAGTAGTTCCTCCATCAAGTCCCCACAAGAGGCAAATATTGAGAGGTCGACTTCTCCCAACATCAAGATGTAGACAATCTAACACATGGTCACAGTGATGATATCATAATAACCTTTATCTTATTTCATTATCATGCTAGGGGTTCTCCATCTCCCCAAGAACTAATGATCTACTCAGACATGTAGGCAATCATCATCATGGCAAAAGTAATGGAATCTATCATAGATGAATAGTACTTGTATAAATCAAAATGAGTACAAAAATTACAACAAGATTTAGATAAGATGTAGATGTGATGGATGGATATGGTGGTGGTGATGCAGCGGTTGATGATGAAGATCTATGCCTTAGCCAGCAGGATCTACGCAGGGCGAAGATGGATCCCCGGTGGATGAGTTCCCCTCCAGATGCCTTCTAGAGGTTAGGTTTCGGTGATTTCTGGGTGTCCTGTATGTCATCTCCTCGATCAAGTTGCATGGGGTAAAACTATTTGAGAGGACGGTGTCGGCGCCAACTATATGGCGGGAAATATACGGCCGAAATATTTCTTCCTGCCGTATAGTTGGTCATTAAATATTCTGTATACTTCAGTTCCTTAGGGTTTTCCTCTAGTGTTATTAATATTTCCCAAATTAGCAATTTACATTTTTTTGGCTCCTTTTCACTCCAATATAACTAGTCCAATAATTGTGTCAATTGGATCCATCATCGGATTTGAACCTGGTGAAAATAAACATAAAAAGTGTGTGCGAACACCGTAAAATACTACGATCCTACCACTACAATGCAAAATAATAATCTAAAACATGATGCAAATATGCACTCATCAACTTCCCCAAGCATATACTCTTGCTCGTCCCGAGCAAGTTTATCTTGATGGATGTGATCCTCATATTCATGAAGCTGAGTCGATAAAATAAATGAGGCAGTTGTAGCATGTATTTATCATAAAGGATACATATAAATAAGTTCATGAATAGTACTTTACTCAAACCATCCAAATTATATTAACAGGATTCCACACCTTAGAACTTAACAGTTCATAAAAGATTATTCTCAACATGATGTAAAAGTATTCGGTTCAACCGAATGAGTTAGTGAGGTACTCCCAAGTATTTTTAGGTTTAGCATATTCACTTGGGATTCAAAATCTCAAATGTCCCATTGTCTTACTACAATATAGTGGTATATGCCGATTTTATCTTTGCACATTCGCTCTTTTTCTTCATCATTCTTTTTCTTATTTCTATATATATACATTCTCACACTTTTGTTTAAGTTTTGTGCAAAGGAGGTATCCATATATCCCACTTCATGTAGGAATTCAAAGTTTAACGATCTCAATTACCAAATTCCAAATATATATGAAGAACCTTCATAAGATGAGTATTCTACCTCAAATTGTTCTCACTCTATTTGATAGCACTTATAATTTCTCCTTTATTCAAGATTTTTCTATTTCATCTTAATTAATTAGATCATCTCTCCTTTTTGTAAATCAAACCATTGACCTACAACATATTGATCAAATTATCTTTATACGTTCCATTAATACTAATGGTGTGGAAGACTCCTATTGCTATCATCAAGTGCAAGTAAAATCAAACTCAAGCCATTCATATATCCAATAAGAAAAACTCAAAATTAATAATGCTCCATATATTATAATAAACTCAGAATTTCATAAGAGGGATCAACTATTCCTGAAGGGAATTATAATGATGCAAACTTTATTTATGAGCTCGAAATAATGCAAAACTAGATTAGAAATAAAAACTTGTAAGATAGATTACAAGGTCTTAAAGATCTCCCCAAGATTGGAATCAAGCCAGGGGGATCAAATAATCCCTTGCGATTATTTGATACCGTGTTTGATTGAAGGTCGCTGGCGTGCCATGGCATGTAGAACCATGGTGCGTAGCTTCTTGTTGGTATACTCCAGAGTGGTGATGCGGCTGTAGTACCTGCACAAATCAGATTGCAGGGTGTCCACCCTATCTCCTATCTTAGTCACCATTGGGAGAAGATCATCCTTATTATCTATCTCCTTGAGGCGGTGACGGACTTCAACGCGATAGAGTAGCTCCTGCTTCTGATATATCTCCAGTTCCCGCACACGATCCTTTGTCCTAGGGACAACTTCTTCTTCCTCATCCATTATTGATGGATCGGTGAGGTAGAAGCTGCTCCTCCACTCCTCTTGAGGCTTCACCCTCATACGAGCGCTAGTGGTAAGCCTCGAGCGGGGCAACGACGGTTCCTTGCTAGCACCTGCACAAATGTTAGGTATTTCCTTACGCTTGTGCAGCCTCGGATCTGTAGCGATGAACTTGACTGTCTCCACACGCCCTTTTCCATGCGGTTTTTGCCCTTCTCTCTCATCTTCAGTACTTTACATTGTTGCCCATTCGATCCCCGGGGGATCATAGATGTCACAGCAGATGTAAACATCGCTCCAGCCTTCATCGGGGTCACTGTTGTAGAAGCTTGGCTCGACGTACTCTTTTTACCCCGAGCTAAACCTCTCCACCTCCTCATCTTCGTCCTCCATCGACGGGCTACTATAAAGGTCCCTAGGATCAATGGGCCCCATAGGTTTTCCATGGCCTGGGACGGGATAGCGCATAGCTGGATTTGTTACTGCTGATTTGCGATTAGAGAGAGGTACAATGGCAGTGTATAAGAGGGGCCTGAGGTAGGTAAAACTTGCGAGAAACAACAAATTAACGCCGAAGAAAAGAATCCAATCTGATTAGCAAAAAATCGCGGATTTGGAGGAGTCCTACTACGTAACGACCAACTATACGGTCGTGGCCCATATAGTTTCGGCCGTATACTTGGTTCTGGGCAGATATTTTTAAATATCTCGAACCCAAGTCGGTTAGATTACGGAATAGGAACTGAGAAAGCTCTTTTTATATGAATAAACTTTATAAGAACAAAAACGAGTCGATGGTACAGATCCTTTGACGACCAACTATACAACAAAAGATTTTTCTCCGGCCGTTAGTTGCGACCGTATAGATACTACACATCGAAAATTATTCCACAAGGGGGATATAGAACATATAACGACCAACTATACGGTGGGAGATTTTTCTCTGGCCGTATAGTTGCACCCGTATAGTTACAGAAACCTGATACGTCGGAAACGTATCTATAATTTTTGACGCTCCATGCTTGTTTAGTATCAACTTTGCTTTGCTTTGTTTACACTTTGAGGTGTTTTTATATGTTTTGTGGAACAAACCTATTACAATAGTGCCAGTTGCCTTTCTTCTTCTGTTTTTGGTTCCAGAAAGGCAGAAAATCAATATTCTCGGAATTAGACGGGACAAAAGCCAAAGTAAATATTTTACCATGGGCAACATGAAGCCAGAAGACGAGACGGAGAAGGCTCACCAGGGAGCCACACCCCCTGGCTGAGCGGGTGGGCCCACCCCGCCCCTGGGGGGTGCAGCCACCCTGGTGCCCCCTGGCTTGCCCCTTCGCCTATAAGAAGCCCCCTATGCATAAATTCTAGGCACCCGATCAAAACTAAATAAAACTGTTTGTAGCCGCCGCCACCATCGTCCCTAGATCAGGGGGTCTGAAGTTCTTCCCGGCACCCTGTCAGAGGGGAGATCATCCCGGAGGGCTTGTTCTTCATCATGCCAGCCTCTGGTATGAAGCGTGAGTAGTTCTACCTTGGATTACGGGTCCATGTAGTAGCTAGATGGTTGTATATCCTCCTTCTGGTTTCATGTATAGATATTGTGAGATCCATTCATGATCAATATCTAATCTATTTGTAATCATGCATCTGGTGTTTGCGTGGATCCGATGGATACCGAGATTACTATGTTAGATTGATTAATGGTTTGGTCTATATGATTCTATCATGTCTGTGTTGTTTGTGATCTTGCATGCTCTCCATTGTTAGTAGCTATCTTGGCCAAGTAGTTGCTAGTGACTCCAATAGGGAGTATTTATGCTCGATAGGGGGTTCATGCCTCCAGTTTCCAAGGGAAGTGACAGAAATCTCTTCGGTTATAGATGTGCGGTTGCCACTAGGGAGAAAACAACGGTCTCTTGTTCATGGAACAAGTGGATTGTTTACCTTACACACTTTGCTTAAAGCAGTTGTCTGTTGCTTGCAACTTAATACTGGAGGGGGTTCGGATGATAACGTGAAGGTGGACTTCTAGTCATAGATACAGTTGGATGGAGGTCGATGTATATTGGTGTATTGCCCAATCGAATCTCATTGGATCTTTTTGTGTAGTATTGCATTGCTATGCCTTGCTTAGTTCCTGTCAGTTGCCCTGCTGTAATTTGTTTACCCAGCATGCCATGTTTGTTTATCTAAGGAGAACACCTCTAGTGAACTATGGACCCCGGTCCAATCTTTACCATTGATACATCCTCCACTGTTACTGTTTACTTGCTACAAACCATCATCACCTTCCACACCATACAGTTAATCCTTTGTTATAACAACCGGTGAGATTGACAACCTCACTGTTCATTGGGGCAAAGTCTTGAGTTTGTGTTGTGCAGGTTTCTACATTGCTTGCAACACATGTGTGACGTTTCCTTCCTCCTACTAGTTCGATAACCTCGGTTTCTTACTGAGGGAAGACTTGCTGCTATGTTGCATAACACCTTGCTCTTGGGGTTTCCTGATGAAGCGCACCTACATGAACTGGGTGCATCAACAAGTTTTCTGGCGTCGTTGCCGGCAGGCCAAGGACGTCTTCACAAGGGGAGTCCTCCTCAACCTTTCTCTTTACCTTGCTTCTAGTTTGCGTAGTTTCTTTTGTTTGGTTTCGTTTGCCTCTTTTTATCAAAAACTCAAAAAAATTATTTTACCTTGTTCTAGCTCACCATGTTGCTCCCCAAGTTCACCCTGAAGGACCTTTCTATAGGTAGTGGCTCCATAATTGGGAAAGATAATATTGAAGAATTCTTTAATCATGTTAGCAAGCGTGAGGATATTGAGGATAAATCTATAGTAGAGGTTGCACCTAATTATGAATTTGTTGCAGCTTCTTTAGTTCATATGTTGGAGGCTAGGTTTGTTAGCCTTAACCCCATGATGCAAATTTTGTTCCTAAAACTAACAGAAGAAAAGAATGCTAAAAAGAGAGATTTTATTCTTGAAACTTTACTCAAAAAATTCCATGATGTTGCTAGGGAAGCCAAAAAGATCTTGTGTAGATGTTGTGGGTACTTCTGATAAAACTAAGCCTAGAAAGGAATTTAAGATACCCATACCGTTTAAGCTTGTTGGGATGCATGAGGCTTTTGAAAATAATTTTGATTTGATTATTCCTGAAAATCCTTTTCATGAAAGTAGTAACCCAGAGAGATATGAGAAGAGATCCTCCAAGACTCATTTGGATGAGATACCTCTCATAGTTGAAGACTTTGCAAGTATTGATCTCAATTCCTCATTTGAAAATACTTGATTTCTTGCTTCTTGTGCCTAACTTAAAGGCGTTAAAGAAAAGTACTTGTTGGGAGATAACCCAAGAGTTTCCTTGAGTCTTGGAAGTTATTACTTCAGTAATGACTTCTCCTTATCATTTTTGTTTGATTTTTGTGCCAAGAATGACCTCTAATGAGAGGGAAGTAAGATTTGGGGAGTTGTTGTCCCGAAACAGATTTCTGTCCTCCACCATAAAAATTAGTGAGGAGTCTCTGTAAGTCGGATTAAGCTGAATATTTACGACTAAATCCCCAGTATGTGAGGTAACTTTCATTAGTTCAACACTTTTTGATTTGAGCAATAGAAGATTTTCGAAAAAATCGGTTTATACCTTCTGGTCTGTTTTGACAGATTTTTGCCATTATTTGCATTTGCTTCTTATTGATTCCTTTTTGAGTTCTCTTTTGGGGAATTGAGCTTATTTAAGGAGTTGCTACAGTAGCTTGTTTTTTTAGTGAAAAGATTTTCTTCTAAATCTAAACCCAAAGGTCTATTATCTTTTGAATACACTAATGTTGCTAATGAAGATTGTGTGAAGTTTTGTATGAAGGAAATATTTCAGGTGTGGAGAGAGATTGATGTAATGAGATGAAGAATGGAAAAAAGCTCAAGCTTGGGGATTCCACCCTGGTGTCACCCCAAGAAATATCCAAGAAGTATAAGCATCAAAAATTGGGGATGCCCAAGGCATCCCCTTCTTCATCAATAAAAAGCTTAGTTCTTTCTAGACACTTCGTTTGTATTGTTTCATGCACTGTTGTGTTGTTCTTGGAGCATCTTAGTTTTTGTTTTCTTTGCTTAGTTTGTTTAGTTTGCTTGAATAAAGTAGTTTGGACCCCCGTTCGCGCTGTGTTGTTTCAAATATGTTGATTGGTGTTGGAAAGGAGTAGGAAGTTCTTGCTTGAAAGTGCAAGAGGAGCTTGCATTGACTGTGAATTAGACGTTAGCATGACATGCTAGGTGTTTTTTTGACCTTATTCTTAGTGTTTATTGCTTTAGCATGTCTTGTTCCAAACAATTGGGATTTCTTAGTGTGCCTTGAAGAAATTATGCATTGTTTTAACATACAAAAGCATAGTATTGTGGTATTCTCCTTTGATGCTTTGTTTGGGTTGACTTAGCACATGCTAACACCATGTTATGACTATGAACAAGTCACCATAGCCTCTATGATCATTTAGTCCTTGACTTGTAGTACCACTCTATGCTTTGATTAGTAATGTTTTGTCGCTCTGCATGATTATGGCCATTATTTCTCTCTTAGGTGGTTGATCCCAGTTTTTTGCTAGCCTCCACATTTATGAGTAAGCTCTACTCATTCTTCCAACTCCAAAGAAACCAAGTTATTCCAAAGTGTCCACTATAAACTTCTATGCATGGTGTGTTACACCATTCCAAGTATATTCTTGTTTTCAGCTATCTTCCAATTAAAAAGTATTTTGTTATGTGAAAACTTAGTGATTAAAGCCCTCACAAAATTGATGGCACACTTTTTATTCTTTGCCCCTAATAAACTTGAACACCATTGTGTCATCTTTGTTTTATATGCTTGTACTTATACGTTGGAATTAGCCGAACCATGCTATCATGGGGAACGTTTCCAACATTGCACTTGTACTTTGTACACAGTTGATATCATGCTCTTTTGTCTATGGATGTCACCGGTGTGAAATAAAGAAGGAGCTTGTAAGTCCATGGAGTTATGTATTTTGTGTTAGAGAAACGCCTGGGTCGCTATCCTAAGCCATGCCTAATAATGGTGGAAACTTGCAGCATCACAATAATGAGTTATCTGTGAAGCATCCTCAATAAAAAGCTATGCACATAGTAAATAAATAGATCACTGAGATGCTCATTGTCTGCTCGCCTTGTCATTTTGGTTATGGGATAGCTCATGTACCATGTGCAAGGGGTACCCCGTTGGCGGTTCTCTATGATTCACATGTACTTACTATGACAAGAACTTACAGGTGACTCAAGTTGAGTAGCATGATCTGTGGCCCTCATATTCAAAGGACATGAGATTGCCAACTTATACTTTGTCAAGCATATACTCCATAGTTTGTTCACTTTAACCTTAATTACTTCAAGATTCTTATGATAGGGGCAATGTGGGCTGAAAGCTAATAAGTACCATAATTTTTGGAAGCTCTTTTCGAAACATGAAATCCATGCTTACCTTATGAAGGGCCTTTATTCCACTATTATATTGAGTCTCCACCTTCTATCCTTTAGGCACCATTAAGAGAGCATAGTTGCCATTCTATGTGCAGTGTCCCAAAACTTATTGATTGATGCATATTGTGATATTACTTGTTCTTGTGCTATTTGTATCTAGTCACTCTTATGAACTTTGAAGGTGTCCTATGCATCTATTTGCTACTCTATGAGGGACAAGCCGAATGCCACTATGCCATGTTTTCTGTATGTGAAACAAACAAACGTTTTTCAATGCATGTTATTAATGATCTTTGTTTCCGGCCTTTCATGTTGCATGCATAGTTACTTTGTCTTATTATTATAACTCCATCTTTCATGCACATGTTTAAAGTTCTTTGATCCCAGCTTTCAATGCTTGCAAATGGTTTGATCTTGGTTTTGATGGTGCATGTCACCTCAAAAATTATTCTTTTTATCACTTACCTACTCGAGGACAGGAAGGAGTTAAGCTTGGGGATGCTTGCTACGTCAGAAACGTATCTATAATTTTTGATGTTCCATGCTTGTTTAGTATCAACTTTTCTTTGCTTTGTCTACACTTTGAGGTGTTTTTATATGTTTTTTGGAACTAACCTATTAACAAGTTTCCATAGTGCCAGTTGCCTGTTTTCTTCTATTTTTGGTTCCAGAAACGCATAAAATCAATATTCTCAGAATTGGACAGGACAAAAGCCAATGTCAATATTTTACCGTGGGCAACACGAAGCGAGAAGACGAGATGGAGAAGGCTCACCAGGGGGACACACCCTAGTGGCCCCCCTGGCTCGCCCCTTCGCCTATAAGAAGCCCCTGATGCAGAAACCCTAGGCACCCGATCAAAACTCCATGAAACCGTCTATAGCCGCCGCCACCATCGTCCCTAGATCGGGGGGATCTGAAGTTCTTCCTGGCACCCTGCCGGAGGGGAGATCATCCTAGAGGACTTCTTCTTCATCATGCCAGCCTATGGTATGAAGCGTGAGTAGTTCCACCTTGGACTACGGGTCCATGTAGTAGCTAGATGGTTGTATCTCCGCCTTGTGCTTTCATGTATAGATCTTGTGAGATCCATTCATGATCAAGATCTAATCTATTTGTAATCCAGCATGTTGTGTTTGCGGGGATCCGATGGATATTGAGATTACTATGTCAGATTGATTAATGGTCTGGTCTATTTGATTATATCATGTATGTGTCGTTTGTGAGCTTGCATGCTCTCCGTTGTTAGTAGCTATCTTGGCCAAGTAGTTGATAGTGACTCCATGAGGGGGTATTTATGCTCGATAGTGGGTTCATTCCTCTAGTTTCCAAGGGAAGTGACAAAAATCTCTTTGGTTGTAGATGTGTTGTTACCACTAGGGAGAAAACAACGGTCTCTTGTTCATGGAACAAGTGGATTGTTTACCTTACACACTTTGCTTAAAGCAGTTGTCTGTTGCTTGCAACATAATACTGGAGGGGGTTCAGATGATAACCTGAAGGTGTACTTCTAGTCATAGATGCAGTTGGATGGTGATCTATGTATATTGTTGTATTTCCCAATCGAATCTCATAGGATCTTTTTGTCAAGTATTGCATTGTTATGCCTTCTCAGTTCCTGTCAACTGCCTTGCTGTAATTTGTTTTCCCAGCATGCCATGTTTGTTTATCTAAGGAGAACACCTATAGTGAACTATGGACCCTAGTACAATATTTACCATTGATACATCCTCCACTGTTGTTGTTTACTTGCTGCAAACCATCATCACCTTCCACACCATATAGTTAATACTTTGTTATAGCAACCGGTGAGATTGATAACCTCACCTGTTCGTTGGTGCAAAGTCTTGAGTTTGTGTTGTGTATGTTTCCACGTTGCTTTCAACACTTGTGTGACGTTTCCTTCCTCCTACTGGTTCAATAACCTCGGTTTTACTGAGCGAATACTTGTTGTTGTGCTGCATCACACCTTGCTCTTGGGGTTTCCTAACAAAGTGCACCTACATCAACTGGGCGCATCAAAATACCTCAAAATTTCATAAAAACAAAAGGAATTCAAACGAAAAAAATTTAGAAGTAAAAACTGTGAAAACAAAGCACTTATTAGAGTTATAAAACTTACCTTCCACTTACCGTTTATTTAGTCGGTAGGGACAAGCTCCTCCAACAACAAGGACTTCTTATTCTTGGGAGGATATGACCTTAGCTCATATAATAATTCATGAAAATAAAAATCACCAGGACTAAAGCTCCTCTCAATAAAACCGGTGTCTTGCTGGGCACATATAGATGCTACATCCACTATCTTTGCTTATCGTCTCTACATAATCTGCAACTCAAATTCTTGAAGTAAAAGGATCCAACGTATCAGTCTCGGCCTATGAATCTTCCTCTCGAGGAGTTCTTTTAAACCATCATGATCCGTATGAACTCTTACTTTTGCATCAACAATATAAGAACAAAACTTATCACAAGAGAAAAATACAGCAACGAGTTCTCTTTCTTCCTTAGGATAATTCATTTGAGAACTATTGAGAGTTCTACTATGATGATGTATAATATTAAATTTGCGACCTACGTGTTGTCCTAGAGTTACTCCTACATCATCATCATCACTAGCTTCACATATTAAATCAAAATTCATATCCCATATAGGTGGTTTAATGATGGGAGCACGAGATAAAGCATATTTAAGTTTATCAAAGGAAATAAGGCATTTATCATCAAAGTTAAATCGTACCCCCATTTTGCAACAGATTAGTTAAAGGTTTAGAAATTCCACAAAAAATTCTAATGAACCTTCTATAAAAGCCTACATGACCAAGAAAACTTCTTATACCTTTTATGTCCCTTGGTTGTGAAATTCTCTCTATTGCTTCAACTTTAGCCCTATCTACTTCAATACCCTTACCTATTACTTTATGTCCAAGGACTATGCCTTCTTGGACCATAAAATTGCACTTCTCCCAGTTTATAACAAGATTGGTTTATTTGCAACGCTGTAAAATTCTATTGAGATTATTCAAGCAACTAGTAAATGAAGTTCCATAGATAGAAAAATCATCCATAAATACTTCCATTATCAGTTTTCTAAAATCTGCGAAAGTAGAAGTCATGCATCTTTGAAGAGTAGGTGGAGCATGACATAAACCAAAATGCATGCGTCAGTAAGCATGTAAACCATAATGACTAATGAAAGTTGTTTTAAGTTGGTCATCAGGATGAACAACTATTTGGGGAAAACCAGAGTATATGTCCAAGTAGCAAAAATGAGTGTGGTTTGTAAACCTCTCTAAAGTTTGATCTATGGACGGTAAAGGATAGTGTTTTTTCCTAGTTTCCTTATTCAATTTCCTGAAATGCACATCCTATGTCCAACAATAGTTCTAGTAGGTATCAATTCACTGTTTTCATTAGGGACAACAATAAAGCCGCCTTTCTTTTTTTTAATTTTCTACTGCAGGGGAGTCCCTCACAACCCTTTATTTATTAAAGAATAGTCCAAAGTTTATTTACAAACATATGTATAGAATAAGATAAACTAAAACTATCAAAGCTAGGATAAATTGCGAAGCCATAATGACAGTAAATCCTTATGTCTATCCTTTAGCCTATGAAGAAGCAATGTAATATCATAAACAAAACCAGCCTTCCATCCTTTGAAGGTTGGTTTTAAATTCTTGAAAACCTAGTCATTCCTTTGCTTCCAGATATTCCAACATGCAATAATTGCAACCTCTAAGAAACAGGGCCCCTGAAAAGATTTAAATGCTGACAGAAACTTTCCCTCTGGGATGCATCTATCCATTTTATCTGAATATAGTTCCACACTCTAGTTCTAAAATTGCACTGAAAGAATAGATGCTTCCAATCCTCAATGACTCCAGTAGGACATAGTACACAACCATGGTTTTCAGTAACCTTCCAGTTCCTTCTAAGTAGCATATCCTTTGTATTCAATCTGTCATGAAACAATAACCAAGCAAAGAGCCTATGCTTGGACATGCATCTGCTCACCCAGATACTTTTTGACATTAGATCAGTGGGCATCAATGAAAAACAGTTCTTATTGAACATCTGAGACTTATAGACCTCTTTACTTAAAGTACAGATCCACTTGTCCTCCTCTTGAGTAAAACCCATTGAGCCAATAATTTCCTAGAGTTTTGTGTATTCCTGAAATGCCTCAATTAACAGAGGCAGATGGAAAGCATCATGCAAATTCCTCAATGTACCCACATCTCTGACATAAGCCATCTTGTCTCTAGCAAAAGAGTATAACCTTGGAAATTTACTGGCAAGTAATTCTTCATGCCAAAGATCATTCCAGAGAGGATGTTAAATCCAGAACCCACAATGCATTTGGAGATGGACCTCCACTCATCCACTAGTTTTAATATTCCTCTCCACCAGAAGGAACCTCAGACAGTAACAGCATGAGGAAAATATTTCATGATAATAGGAATCCCTTACTAATCTTACCCATGGCAGGTCAGCATTATTATAAAATTTATCCAGATGCTTAATCAATAAGGATTTATTATGAATCCTTAAATCAATGACTCCAAGTCCTCCTTTGTCCTTGTGTTTATAGATCATGGGCCATGCAACTAGAGAATTTACCTTCTCCTGATTTTTAGTTTTCCTCCAAAGGCATATCCTTCTTGCCTTATCCATAATGTGAATGACCCCTTGAGGAATTTTCAATGAGCACATAATGTATGTGGGCAAGGAAGAAAGAACAAAGTTTACCAGAATAAGAATGTCCCCATATGAAAGAAATGAAACTGTTGCATTTAACTTTCTTTCAACCCTGTCAATTAAAGGGGAGAAATCGTTAATTGTGGGTTTAGTTGTGCCCATGGGTAGTCCTAGGTAGGTGAAAGGCATTGCAGCAAGCTGGAACTCAAAAACAGTAGCCAAATGTGTGGCTTCTTCATTAGATAGGTTAATTGGAATCATTGAGGACTTGTGGAAATTAACCTTTAATCCAGTAAACTCAGCATATTGTATCAACAAATCCTTGAAGACTTTCAACTGATTTTCTTCTACAAGCAAAATGATTAGAGTATCATCTGCATATTGTACAATGGGATAGTCCCCTTCCTTTGGAATCGGCAGTTGCAAAGTTCCATCAATGAAAGCCTTATTTACCAGGACGTGTAACAAATCACCTCCCAAGACATATAGTAGAGGTGAAAGCGGGTCTCCTTGCCTAACACCCCTTTTGCAAGTAAAACTCTGTCCTGGCACTCCATTTAAAAGTACAGAGGATGTACCACTTTCAAGGATATTATTGACTAGGGCAATGAACTTTTTGGGAAAACCTTCATAATGCAAGACTTCAATAATTGCATCATGTTCAATTGTGTCACAAGCCTTTTCAAAATCAATCTTGAATACTACAATTTTCCTTCTTGACTTCTGATATTGATAAAGATATTCAAAACACCACTCTAGACAATCTTGTATAGTTCTGTCTTTAATGAAACCATACTGATTTGCATGTATAAACCATTTGATCTCATATTGCAATATATTTGCATAGATTTTAGTAATGAATTTAAGACAAGTATTTGTTAATGAGATAGGTCTGAAGTCATTGATAGTCTGAGGAGCAAGTTTTTTGGCACCAATGTAATATATGAGCAATTTATACTTTCCAGGGAGATTCTCTGATCATGAAAGTCAGTAAACAACTGAATGAAATCCTCCTTGACAATGTTACAACATTTTTTCACAAAAAAACATTAAAACGACCATGTCCAGGAGCCTTATCAGACTTCAAAAATTTAACCACCCCCTCAATTTCCTTCAAAGTAATATTCTCAAACAGTATGTTTAGATCCTCCACATGATTGGGAACTATTGACATGTTGATTTGATTTCCGGTTGGGTAAGAAATTCCCATCCTACTCTTATAACATCTCCAAAAGGCACATGCTTTCTAAGAATGGTCAGATAATTCAGTGCCAATTTCATCCTGGATGCTTGTAATTATATTGTGCCTATACCTCTCAGTTGCTCTAGCATGGAAGTATTTTGTGTTATAACCATTTAATTTTACACATCTGATAGTACACCTTTGCTTCCAATAATCAGATTGTAATTTCAACAGCTTTTCTAGATGGAACTTTACAATATTCCATAAGTTAAATTCAGGTATGAACAAATTCATTGCATCCTCCAACTGATCCAACATAAGAATAACATAATTGCACTTAGCAATCAGTAATTTTAGATGGGACAGATTTTCCCCCACTTCTTTAGTTCATAACGAAGCATTTTGAATTTTGCTACAAGGGAACAAGCAGAAGAACTCCTATTCACAGGCTGTTTCCAAACTTTTTCAACCAACTCCATCAATCCTGGTTGCTCAACCCAGAAATTTTCAAACCGAAGAATCTTTGATTTAGGGATTTTGGTAGGTACTTATACAACACATGGAACATGATCAAAAGTAGATTTTGCCAGTGGAAATACTAGTGTATTTGGAAAATCAATGGTCCATTGACAGGAAGCGAAAAACCAATCAAGTTGTTCCAGAAGTGGCTATGCTTGCATATTTGACCAAGTGAAGGATCTACCTTTAAAAGGTAATTCCATTAAACCCAAATGACTAATTATGTCATTAAACAGTAAAATATCATTCATATCAGCACCTGGCTTGTTTCTATTTCCACTGATCTGATAAAATTGAAGCCTCGCAGTAGTAAACAGTGTTCATGCATGGGTATGTTTAAGTTATATAGCCAAGTAACAAACTTGTCCCTTTAAATTACCCTACAAGGACCATATACAATTACTAAATCCCACTTTTTGCTATTATGAATAGATCAGAAAGCCACATGAATAGCAGATCTGTGTATTTCAATGATTTGCCCCTCAAACACAACACTATTCCAAAGCACTATAATTGCACCAGAGGCCCCAATTGCAGGGGATTAAGCAAATCTATCAAACCTTTTAGGACAAAAACTCCTAATAAAGGAGTGATCAAAAGAGTCACATTCAGTTTCCTGGAGACAAACTATAGAGGCCCTTCTCTCCTCAATTTTATTATATACTAAGGTCCTTTTGTCCTTATCATTAAGCCCTCTTATATTCCAATCCAGAACCAACAAATCCATATTTCCCAATGAATTACTCATTTAAAGAAACATATAGCAACAATAAAGACTAGCCCCACATGGCACATAAATGAGTGAGAGGCATAACATGTTTTGATATAAAGTTTCCAAAAGCATCCCAATGCCAAACTGCCAACATGTTCAGAAAGCCCAAAGCAAGATAGCCAAGTTCCATAATAATAATTACATAAATAAAGCTACATTGCCTATCAAAAGTAATAGGGAAAAAAGATAACTCAGGCAATCAACTCATTGGGCTTCTCTAGAGAAACATCAGCTATGGAGGTGGCCATCAACTTCTCCACTTTAAGCTCAGCCCCAGGAATCTCCAACAAAGAACCAGCCTACTCCAGAACTGAGATTACAATATAGGTAGGAACATATTCTATCTTCCTAGGTTTGGATGATTTTGACTTCTTCCTTGGATCAGGCTGATCTGACATTGGCTCAAGTCTATACCCTGCATTCTTGGTTGAACTCCTTGTACTGCGCCTTTCAGATGTGTTGACTAGGATAGGTTCCTTCTGCTTCTGTTTCCTGGACCTCTTCTTAGAAGAACACTCAGAATTAGCCACAACTACCTCTTCCACCGCACTTGTTCTTTGAACCACTGAATTATTATCTTGACTATTATTATAGTTGGAATCCAAAGCCTGATCATCTGACACCAGTGGAAACAGGGGAGAAGGGGGAAGCCAAAAGTTTCCAATTATGGCACTGTACTGAAAATTATGAGGTAATACCCCCACCTTAGAAACTTGTAGACAATGAAGCTTCTCCATAGAGACCTCATTCATAACACTGATATTACCCATCCTTATATGATCAGGCAACAGTATTGTCAAGAGATTGATATTCATATTCTGTACCAAGGGTGGCTACGGTTGAAAAGGAATGATAGCCATAGGATTTTCCTCAACCACATCCAATAGTACCTGATTAGCATCCTGCATTGCAATATCATCATGAATAATAGGAGCCTGAACCACCTGATCAACTCCCTCTCCAGGGATGAACTGAAATGAACATCCTGATTCATTAGAAAAGGAAAAGGACTTTGAACTAAACTGAACCACCTGATCAAAGACGCCTTTCTTGGGACACAATGAAAAGGACTTACCCATTAAATTTCTTTTACAGGATAAATTATACTTGCATCAAGTAGTCGTACTATTTCATTTCTCACCACTTCCTTCATTTTAGGCTTTAGTTCTTCTACTAAATTCTGCGACTGGTTTAGCACCTTCCTCCATGAATATTCGATGGACGGCTATCATGGGACTAATACCCTTCAAGTCGTCCATTGAGTACCCAAAGGCCTTACGATGCTCCCTTTGTACCTTCATGAGTTCTTCTTCTTCCCCTGAAAGTTTAGCACTAATAATAACAAGGAAATTATTAGTATCATCTAAGAATCTATATTTAAGATTATCTGTTAGGTTTTTTAATTATGGGGGTGGTAATTCTTCATCCCCTCTCTTTTCTGCTCTCCAAAAGCTTCATCAGTTGGAGGTTCTAAAATGGGAAATGAGTCAAATTCACTTTGTAATTCTTCTAGAGTCCTGTCCTCCATAATTATTTCTTCACAATTCGAGTCTTCATTTATTTCTTCATCTTGATTACTTAAGAAAAGAGCTTCCATCTCCTCAATGTGTATTTTCTTTCTCTTCTTCTTGTATATGTAGAGGTTTTTCTTTAAATTTGGAAAAGTGGAATTCTTTTTCCTCTTTCCCAAGCTTAAGAGATACAATCTCCTTTTTGAAGTCGACTGTGGCACATACATCACTCAAAAATTTTCTTCCAAATATGATCGGGAAAAGATTGTCAGTTGGCATATCAACAAGTACAAAATCGGTAGGGAAATTTTTATTGCCAATTGTGATAGTTGCGCCTTCAACTAATCCCATTGGAATTCTAAGATTTTTATTGGCTAACATAATTGTCATATCAGTATTTTCTGTTGTAGCCAGTTCTATTTCTTCTTTTATTTCTAAATAAAAATCATAAGATATAAAATTAAGTTTGGTGACAAGATCACATAAACCGTACAACGAGGTTTCTTTAAATATGCAGGAAAGAATAGGCTTACCCACATCTTTTACCTTAGTATTACCTTCAACCAATATAGAAGTCTCTTCATCAAGTTCAACTATGTTACAATGTGCATACATAGCCATAATTGCTTCCTTGGTTACCTCTTCATCTTTGGTTTCATCTAATGTTCTTCAACTATTGGCACACTTTTCTGATCTTTCTCCTCTTGTACTGCCTTGACCCGTTCATATTCCAAAATATGCTTTTGTGCAGTGTTAGGGAAAGGTATGTCATACATTGGTTATAGGGAGGCCAATGTTGCTTTAACTTCTCTTTTCTTCTCAGGTTCATGTGGTGGATCATACTTGGCCGAACCCTTTTTGGATCTTTGATGTGTTCAGTAAAACCTTGAACAACTTGAAACACAAGATCTGAATCTAAATAAAGCTCTTTAGATAATTCATTAACATGGACTTTTTATTATAGTCATGAATACATTCATAATATATTTCTTTTCCTCCTTCACTTCCTAAACCAAAATTCCATTAAACTGTATGATCGTGAATTCTATTAAGTAAAGCCCAAGCTTTAGTTATGGGTAAATCCATAAAATCTCCTCTTGCGCAAGGGTCTAGTTCAATTTTATTAGGTTCAATTAAACCGCCATAAAAGATATGCAATAAATACCATTCAGGCAAATCATGATGAGGACATTGATTAAGTAAATTTTTATATCTTATATAAGCTCTTACTAGTCCTTCATTAGGATGGTTCCTCCAAGTCATTATAAGACGCATGATTCCAAAAGAATATGATAATGGATAATATTTGGATAGAAATTCACAAGATATATTATCCCAAGTAGTAGTGCTTCTAAGGGTAAAGATCTATACCATGAGAGAGTTGTACTTGTCAGAGTTTGACTAAAATGTTTAACCCTTACCTCATCGGCGGTATACCCCGTTAATTGGAAAGTGCCACATATATCTTTGAAACATGCAATATGCTCATATGGATTAGGATCTTATTAATCTCCCGTAAATTACTTCTTGTGTAAAATACCAAGTAGTAGAGGATTTATTTCAAACCCCCTTGTCTTTTCATTTTCTCAAACTCCATCATGTTTGTAGAAACCTGTAACTCAAAACAAGACTTAACAAAACTAAAGTAAATAAGAAAAAACTAAAAGACCTACAATGCTTATCTCCTCGGCAACGCCGCTAGAAAATAGCTTGATGACTATAAGTGCACAGATCTGTTGTAGCTAGTTTCGAAATAAAGATATCGATCGCACAGGGAGGAGGAGTCTGAAGTCTAAGAATTCTTGAAATAAATACTTGAAATATACATGATAAATAAAGTTCTAAGTGACAAGATAAAATGCGAGTATTATATAAAAAGGTGTTTTTGGGTGTTTGATATAAGAGAACAATGAGTAAAGTAAACAAAATTGAATACAGAAAATAAGTATCGCGTATGTAAAAGAGATTTTAAACTTCAGCGGGGAAAAGCGTTCTCAGGGGTTAGCGGATACACCACTAGCATTATAAAGGGATAAGGTAAAGATTATTATCATGAACATTCTCAACTATGTATCTGTGGGAGGACCTCCGTATTTGGACAATGAGGCATCAACCACTACTCAAATCATCCTCATAACCACAACAGACAACAATCAACATCAATTGAATTACTGCGCTATTAAGGGACATAATCCACAGGACGTATCCCATGGCATGGATAGTGTTTCATGAGTTTCCTCGATTCCGAAGTTGATACATAAGGGGTGCCAACAGCTTTATAATCATTGTAAGTGCTAACATCCCTCCGTCTAACAACAAGTAGTTCCCTCCATCAAGTCCTCACAAGAGGAAAATATTGAGATATCAACTTGTACCAACATCAAGATGTAGACAATCTAACACATGGTCACAACGATGAATATCATAATAAAGTTTATCCTATTTCAATCTAATGGTACGGTTTCTCCATCTCCCCAAGAACTAGTGATCTATTCAGACATGGAGGCAATCAACAACATGGAAAAAGGAATGGAATCTATCATTGATGAATAGTACTTGTATAAATCCACAACGAGTACGAAAATTACAACAAGATCTAGACAAGACGTAGAGGGATGGATGGAGATGGTGGTGATGTAGCGGTTGATGATGAAGATCGATGCCTTAGCCTCCTGGATCTATGCAGGGCGAAGATGGATCCCCGGTGGATGAGTTCCCCCTGCATATGCCTTTTGGAGGTTAGGTCTCATTGATCCAGTTGCATGGGCAAAAACTATATGAGGAGGCAGTGTTGGCGCCAACTATATGGCTGGAATATTTCTTCCCGTCGTATAGTTGGTTGTTAAACCTTCTGTATACTTCAATTTCTTCGATTTTTCTTCTGGTGTTATTAATAATTCCCAAATAATCAATTTACGTTGTTTTTGGATCCTTTTCACTCCAATATAATAGGTCCAAGAATTCTATCCATCGGATCCATCATATAATCTAATCTTGGTGAAAATAAACATTAAAAGTTCTTGCAAACACCATAAAATACCAAGATCCTACCACTACAATGCAAAATAATTATCTAAAACATGATGCAAATATGCACTCGTTAGTACATACAAGTCATTGGGCTTGCCTGTTCTTTGTGCTACATACAAGGTCATTGGACATGTTTTTTTTGCATTTGCTGCTCTACAAATTTCAAGTAATGCACATGTTCGTTATTTTTTCAAGCACATGTTCTTAGATACACCCTGGAATAAAAATTGTCTACTATTGTGTAGTTTTGCAAAATGTAAAGTCAGTAAAAAAAATTAGTGTGGATTCCCTGCTCCACAGTTACTGAATCTATATGGTTCGTCCTGAGCTAAGTTCCTTCTATTATTTACTCCTTGGCATCGTTCTGCTATCATGTAGTACCTGTTTAAACTCATATTACTAGTTCGATAAGAATTTTGTTGTTGCTATTTGGATCTTTAAAAGATGCAACACTGACTATTTGTTTTTTCTTTACATAGATCTCAAAAGGGAACACTAAACATGTTGGTTTGCACATCCTCTTCTACAGGTTCGCAAGAGTGACGTCACTGTTTCCTTATCTGGTTCTGGTTCATCCTAAGCAACGACATAACTATCCTCTATTATGTAGTTCATTCTGGCATGATGCCATTATAATTTTTGTCTCGTTCATTCTTTGGCTACTCCTGAGAAAGTAACTGCATGCCCATTGTGTATATCACCAAAAATTCTGAGTCACCCAACGTCTCTTGCATTCCAGAATATACTACTTCTTCCATATATATTTGTTGAAATGACCTGGCTAGTTTATATTTGCTGAAATTCTAGGAAACACTCTGTTCGTGTAAGGTTCCCAACCTTAAATAAGGTAGAGATCCATGTGTTTACAATGCTAGTCCCTGGATCAATAGCTACCATCCACAGTTAAGATGTAATATCAAGAAACAAAGGTCATAATACAACTTGATAACCAGCAATAAAATAATTTATTACATCTTACATAGCTCATTTGGCTATCTCATTACAATGAAGCAGAATATAACAATAGCATGGGGTCCTTCATCTTCAAAGTGCCACAGGTAGACATGTTGGTTGTAGACTTGTAATCCTAATCATTAAACTTCACTAATATCAAACAATACCTGCAACATAACAAGTTACAGCCACAAGGGTCAATACATTTGAATTGTATTGGCAAGTGATACTATGACAGTATAGTGGAGTCTAACATCTATATGCATTTGTCTAAGTGGAGCTTAGGCTTGCTTTGCTCAAAATAGATTTTCCTTATCATTTGAAAACTCTAAGTTTTTGTTTGACAAAATCTTTCCCAAGGCATCTCCCAATAGAAACTGGTGATCCTTCAACCCTTGTTCAACCACAAGGTTTTAACATAGAAATTGGGATGAGGAGATTCTTGATAGCTTCCATGTCTTGATGCTCAAATTGTCCTTTGCCAGGGACATGGCTAAGTACTTAGATTTTACACTCTGCAGAGGTGGTGCACTTTCCCGACAAGACTTGGTTTCACCAAGACAAGATCTTTCAGAAGCCTTCCCTTAGACCATAATGGACGCGTTCCAACCTATCATCCCCTACCACCAACTGTCCATTTGGCTAAGTTATTGCAACCTATATGATCCAGGAAGAGCCCATAATGCCAAGTGGTTGCACTTGAAGCTTCTCAACATTTGACATCTCAAATCTCTTTGTTCCTTGGTGGCATTCCATAAGTGTGATACACAAGGTTCACCAGTCCCCTGGCCTTGTGTAACCACTCAACACAAACCATTCCTTCCATTCCACCCATGTGATTCATTCACTTAGTTGTTTTATTAAACAAAACACAAGTCCTTGACTTGGAAATATTCCATAGTATGAATATATATTCCACCCTTGTTTTCTATTAGTTAAGCTAAGCATGATAGTAGTAGGAGTCTTAACTTAGGAAATTTCTACTAAGGTTTCATCTACTAGGATTTCCCATGGCATAGTTTATACTTAGAAAAAATTCCATGCAAGTCCTACTTAGAAATATCACTAATGCATAGTGAAAATAATGGGACAAAAGTATGAAGCATCACTTGCCTTTTTGGTAAAGAGTATAAGTTCACTCCTTGATCTTTGCAATGTTCACACACTTCAAATCACTACAATTCAATCAAGCAAACAATATTTCAATCTACCATTCAAGCACCATCACATAAAATAATAGAAACAAAGCAATGCATGCAAGCATGCAAAAGATTGTTTTATTTGTAAAAGTGGTTTCTATTAAGTTATGAACATTTGGAAACACCATTTGGTCATTTTATAAAGTGGCAAAATCATTTGCAAAAGATTTCACTTCATAAACCATTTTTAAACCTAGTCATTATTTTATGTGGTTGAAAATGTCTTTAGCAAAGTAATAATTTTTATAGGGTTCACCAAATACATTATAAAATCATAAAACTTGGTGTTTGGGGTCAGAGAGTTTAAATCAAAACATTTCCCAAAGGTTTTCCTCCAAAAGCATTTTTAATAAATAAACAATATTTTTATTTCACTAGAAATGGTTTAAATCAAAGATTTATTCTTTTGCTTCACAAAATACATTTTTGAAACCACCAATTGATTCCTAGGGTCAGTAGGTTAAAAAAACACCATTTGCCAAAGATTTTATCCCCAAAATCATTTTAGAACAAATTTTATATCCTAAACATGCATACACAAGTTTCTGCAGAAACAGTCAATTTAACAGAAGCAACTTACTAAACAAAGTACATGGTTGGATAGGGCTTGTTTTGCTGAATCCATTGATATAAAATTTGCAAAATTTGGATGTGTGGTTTGAAAGTTATGAATTTTTCAAATTGGAACATCTAATAGAAAAGTTTCTAGTTTTTAAAACAGACAGAGGGCACGTGTCATGTTCTTATTCGCCGGTACCGCTTCTGCTGGATCGTGCTCTCTGGTGTGTTGGATCTAAAGCAGATCGTGTGGCTCAGAATCAAACGTACCCCTTCGGTTAGTTTCTATCGCGAGCGTTGGTTCTAAATCCTACGGCGCACAACCTTTGACCATATACCAGCGGTGCTGGCGGTGGCGACTGGCTGTGGAGCGGTCAGACGACGACGGTGGCGACGTTACAGCAAGCAAGGGACGAAGGGGAGATGCTCACCGAGTTCGCCGTGGTGTGGAGAAGCTCAAGGTGGTACTTGCTGGGGAGGGGGCGCACGGGGTCGATGAGAATCGCTCGTCGGAGTTATCCTCTGGCTCGGGCTCGTCCTGTTGAAGATGATGGCGAAGGCACAGGGCACACCAGAGAGAAAAGGAGATGCGGTTAGATGCGCGGGGTCACGGCGAGCATGTGCTTGTGAAGGAGAGGGATTAGGGCGGTCAGACTTTTACCAGGGGCTTCGCCGGAGAGGTAGCAGACGACGGCGGTGCTCTGTTGGAGATGTTGACGACGTTGCAGAGCACTCGCGGGCGAGTTGGAGTTACGGGGAGGTTCGCTAGGAGGTGGGGATAAAACGAGCATGGTCGAGGGGGCGAGGGGCGGCAGGGTTTGGCCGGAATCGATGTCGGAGTCCGACGGTGACAGGGAGGTCGTCGCGAGCAATACAGGCAGCCTAAGGGCGGAGAGTGTGTGGCGTCTGAGGAGAAAGGAGAGAGGGAACATGGGCGATTAATACTGCATGGTTACAGCGAGGAATTAACGCGGCATTAGGGCAGAATCAAGCAGAGAAGTTAGTGCTGCAACGGCAGTGGCGTTGGGGGAAGAAGGGGTCGTCGCGGGGAAGACGCTGACGTGGGCGTGGGGTCCGCTTGGCAGCGAGAGAGACGAGTGGGGAGATGGGGTCCATCGGTCAGCGATGTTGTGGGTTGATTCGTGAGTGAAAAATGGTTTGTTGCGGGTGGGGTGGGGAATGGGCTTGCTGGGCCTTGTTGGGCTAGCTGGGCTGGGTCGACCTTGCTCTATTTTTTTCCTGTTCTGATTCTTTTTCTTTTTTTCCATTTCTTTAATTCTGTTTTGATTTTGAATAAACAATTCAAATACTCATTTGAATTCAAACCTCCACCAAAATTTGTGTAGGTTTAAATACTGATTAGTAATATAATCTGAAGTCAATTTTGGAAAAAAATTTATTCTTTTTGGGGTCTTTTAATTATGTAAATAGGCCTTTGTTTTAAATTAAATAAGATTTAGTAATAATTTCAAACACAATTTAAATTTCCAAAACCTTCCAAATCTTTTCAGTATGTTTTTATTTGATTATTTGGGTGTCAAATAATTCATCTTGAATTATTTGGAAAAGTTTTTTTTAATATGATTCATAAATCATTTGAATTGGGTTTTTATTTTAATTCCAATGGAATTAAATATAGTTTTAATTCCCTATAGTTTATTTGGAAGATTTCTTTAATCTTAATTAAGTTGAATTAAACAACTTTTATTTCACTTGGGTAAATTCCAAAATACTATTTTCTCATGAATTTTATAATTATTCTTATTAGAGATTTGTCTTTATTAAAATAGGAATAGAATGGGTAATGCCATTTTATTTTATTTTGGAAATTCTTTATCCTTTTATTTTATTTGGATTTTGGATTATATTTGTCAACACCCAGATTTTTGAATCCTAGATGCCTGTTATGCCATACATCGCAATCCCAGAATTACCATTTTTGCGAGACATAATAGAATTGGATACCATAGTACTTCATCCATTACAAACGATACATAAGTTCTTACACGAATAGGGATCTCATGATCCAGTTCTCAATACACATCAAGCAGCGGAATACATAATAATAACAGTAGCGTAGGCGAAGCTCCATCTTCGGGGTCACAGGCAATGCTGACGATGGGAGATGATCCTAGTTGTCGTAACCTTCCTGGTGTCCATCTTCCAAGTCCTCCTCTTCATAGTCTGGCCATGGGAATAGCCAGGGACAAAGCCATGAGTACTCTTTAAGTACTCGCAAACTAATACTAATAGGTAAGGGGTTTTTTGGATAATAGGACACTAGGCTCTAGGGTTGTTTTGCAAAAATCCAGGTTTATCTCTACTTAGTTCCAAAGCTATTCACAATTTTATAACTCCTAATTCGGATCTTATAATTCGGGTCACAACTCTGTTGTGGTCAAGTCAAAGTCTCAATTTGTTTCACAAGTCATTTTGAAAAGTCTGACGGGGGAACAGTATGGCCACTCCAACTGTCCATAACCGCGGACGCGGCTATTTGAATAGTTTGACACTCTGCAGAGATTGTACACTTTCACCACAACATTCGATACATCCGTCAGGAACAAATCCTGAATTCACCATACCCAGTATGCGGATAATCAATCCTAACCTTTCGATTACACGCCCTAGTATAAGCACCTCTCATGTGAGTTTGGCCTCCCAACCATGACCACTGTCATCTTGGGTACTGCACAGGTGGACAATCTTCACAAGGTAGCCTCAGCTCAGACCTTGGCCGGGAGGGAACTAATACTAAGGTATATAAGTTTCCAGTCAAGCCCTACCCAATCTTCGAGTATTGTGGTTGTACGATAAAATTGGAATGGTATCGCATCCAGACAACCATCAGTTTTATAAAGGGGCTAAGGCTCATGCCTCAACATTTTTATCACCAAAATCATCAAGTGATTGGAAACACATGTCCAAAACATTTCAATAGAATGATCCATCATTCCATGGTTTTCATAACCATTTTTCCACCAAGCATTCCCATCTAAAAGTTTATCAAGTTTTATGCTTAGCACTAGCATCTACAGGCGAGGGTAGTACTAATGAGGGGTGGTAACTAGTGGAGTTTCACTAAGTCCAACATTATAACTTAGGCTGATATCAAGGTTTCTAGCTTAGGACAAATTTTATGCTCTTTATGCAACCTTCAGCACAACTGTGTGGTATCTACCAAACTCTTAGGTAGACTCTAAGTAAGCTTTGATAAAGAAATAAAGTAAGAAGCTTGCCATAAAACTACGATTATTTTAACAAGTAGGTAGGATTGCAAGTATGGGTTTGTGGCATCAGTAGGGTATATGGCAAGGGTTAGTTTGCATCAGTGTCAATATAAGCTTGCATAGGTCAACTTGTTTAGTAAGGCTTGCTAAGTTAATAGCTTGCAAGTATTGGCTTGCATTGGTATAGTATCAGCTTGCATAGGTATAGTATCTTGCAAGTGTTAGCTTGCACATTCACTAGTAGTATTAGGCTTGCCTTGTGCAGGGCAGTGGTTGAAGTTCTCCTCGGCTTCCTCTTCGTAGTATCCTCCTTCCTCCTCGTATCCTTGGTCGGTACTAGCGTCCATGAATAAATACGAGGTACACAATCACCAAACAATACTTAACTACTTGCAATCATCACACACAAGGGTCCTATAGATGATCTAGCATCATCTCTAACATTACAAGGTTAAAGCTTGGTTTAAACCTTTTATTTATTTTTAGAAAAGTAATTTCTACTCATTGAAAACAACTTAAGATTTAATATTCTCCAAACCAAATATGGGATCATGTTGACACATGTCATCACCATATATTGTAGTCCATGGGAATGTGATTTAAAGTGGTGTCACAATTTAATAAGGTTTTACCCTTTTATTTTAATTAATTAAAGTGGCTAGAAATGCTTATGAAGCATTCTTTTATTACTTGGACATTATTACTGCAAGTAAACCTATATATTTTTATATATTCTGAAAGGTAAGGTTAAAAGTGATTTTTGAGAGTTGGAATCAACTCAAAAGCTTTTATGGTTTAAATTTGAAAAATGTTTGAATGCAGAAAAGCTTCTGCCTTATTATTTTTGCTATGGGTGATCTACAGATCCAAATGACTTGAATCCAACGGGCTTGGATTAAGCATTCACAGACCTTTCCAACAAAATTTGTTTCATCCAATTTGGTGCACTGAATTGATCTGGGTTGATTTTTGAAGTTGGGTGCTGACGTGTGTTTGAATTTAAAAAGAAAAGGTTTAATTTGAATTGCTGGGCTGCGCGGGAAATTCTAACGGGCCAGCCTGCTAAGCACAGGGCTCCCGCGGGCTGCTTAAGTGGGTGTCCCCACTCGTCAGTGACACGGGGCTGGGCGAAGCGGTATGGGGCAACGTGGATCGTTCGATGTAGTTCTAATCTAACGGCTGAGGGTCATCGTCGACGCGAGATAGCTCCGGCGAGAACGAAACCTAGCACGGCCAGTGGGGGGTGCTGGGGGCTCACCGGGGTACGGGCGAGGGTCGGCGAGGCGGGCGAACGACGAAGTCGATGACGGCGAACCTCCTGGTACCGGTGGCTTCTCCTGGGGCGGCTCCAATCGCTGGCTCCCTTCTTCTCCGGCAGCGGCAGGCTCCAGTGAAATTCCGGCGAGGTGGTGCTCGCCTAGCTCTAAGAATGGTGTGGCACGGTCAGTGAGGAGAGGGGAGTGAGATGGTGTGAAGAAATCGTGCGGGGGTGGACTCTATTTATAGTCGAGCGAGGGGACCGTCGGGGCACACGGTGAGCTCGTCGGGGGCGATGTTATAGGCGGCTAATGGCATGGGCAATGGTAGGGGACGGTGCTGTGTCTCCTGACGATGCTCAACGACATGGTCGCGAGGCATGGGGCGGTGTGGTTTGGTCTGGAACGGCCGGTGCTCTGCGCGGCAGAGGCGGCGTCTTCGCGGTCTGTGGATGCTGGTCTAGGTTGGCACTCTGGCGCACGCTCGGCATGGTCTGGGCGCGGCTTGTGCGCGTGGTCCAGGGCTTGGCAACGCTCGCGGCTGGGACAGGCAGTGGCGATGGACGGTGGGCTGCCTCCCAGACAAGGTTGGCACGGCTAGTTTTTCCTCTAGCCTGCTGTCGACTATGGGGTGGCATTGAGGTGCTCGGCTGTTCACCATTAATGCCAATGGCAAGCTCACAGGGGTGCTAGTGTTGGGCTAATCTTTCTATATGATCTACTGGGTTGTGTGTGAGCTAACTAGGGAACAAGTTAGGCAAGAATCACTGCACACTATAGTGTTTGATGTTTTGTTTGATTTGTGTCTGCAAACCTGTTTGATGAAATGGCCGCATGAAGTCATGTTTTGAATTTTGAAATGAATTTTGGTGGGTTTGCTAGATTGGTGCTGGTGAGTCTGCAGATGCTTGTGTTTTGAAAGTTGATCTTGTTTGAGTGGGTTTTGGAAAAGTGGGATCTTCCCATATGAAGAAGATTCAATTTTGAATTGTCATTTAATCTATGCATTTGAAAGTTTCTGGATGATCACAAAGTGGGCCTTGATACTTTGTTATGAGTACATTCAAGGGGTGCAAAGATCTAGAAAAGTTTCTGTTAGGTTTTGAGGAATAAACTTCCAGAAAAGTTCACGTGTGTCCTCACATAAACACGAGATAGACACCGAAGCCAAGAAGAAAGAAAGATTCCTGAATGGTCTGCATGACGAGATGCAGACGGTGTTAGTCAATATCCCCTTTGTAGATATTGAAGCCCTTGTTGACTCTGCCATCCAGATGGAAGGAAAGATCAACCAAGCCAATGAGAACCGCAAGCGTCGTATGATGCATCAGCCAGGAACCCATCAGACCCCAAAGTACTACCCCAACCCATCTCCAGGATTTGCCCCAAGAACCAACAGACTCCCGATGAACCGTCCGACCTATCCCAACCGTGGAAACCCTAGACCCGGAGGAAATCACAACAACCCCGGTAACTCTATCAATTTCACACGTATCTACAAAGGGGATATTGACTAACACCGTCTGCATCTCATAAACATACACACGTCCAAACTAGTGAAACAACCTCTACGACGCTTTGGAGATGAGAAGAGACGCGCCATTGGCAAAGAGATAGCTAGGTTACTTAAGGCTAGATTTATCCGATAAGTCCTTCACACCCGATGGGTGGCCAATCATGTACTTGTCCCCAAAAAGGGAACCAATGAATTAAAAATGTGCGTTGATTACACCGGCTTGAACAAAGCATGTCCCAAAGTTCCATTTGCTTTGCCTCGCATTGACCAAGTCATTGACTCGATGGCTGGCTCGGAGCTTTTGTGTTTTCTTGATGCATACTCAGGATACCACCAGATCAAGATGAGGAAGTCGGACCAATTGGCCACTTCATTCACTACCCCATACGGCATGTTTTGCTATGTTACGAGTGCCACATACCAGCGGACAATGCAACGTTGCCTCCACGATCAAATTGGTCGGAACGTTAACGCCTATGTGGACGATATCACGGTGATATCTAAAAAGTCAAACGACTTAATCTCTGACTTAAAACAAACCTTTGATAATCTTCGGAAATACAACATGATGCTTAACCCTAAGAAGTGCGTCTTTAGGGTTCCAGCCGGCAAATTGTTGGGTTTCATCGTTTCCCAACGAGGAATCGAGGTCAACCTGGAGAAAATCAAGGTCATCTTAAACATAAACCGTCCGACATGCCTAAAGGACATTCAACGACTAACAGGTTGTGTTGCAGCAGTTAGTCGGTTCGTCAGCCGACTTGGAGAGAAGGCTCTGCCGCTGTACAAGTTGCTGAAGAAGGCGAACAAATTCACATGGACAGACGAAGCAGATGCAACATGGAAGCAGATCAAGGAGATTCTTTCCTCAGCTCCCATCCTTGCAACACCCGAGCCTAGAGAGCCCCTGTTAATCTACATGGCGACAACCAACCGGGTAATCAGCATCGTCGTCGTGGTAGAGAGGAAGGAACCAGGCTATGAGCATGGAGTTCAACGACCAGTTTACTATGTGAGCGAGGTCTTGACGGAGTCCAAGCAGCGTTACCCGCACTACCAAAAGATAGCTTATGGATTATTCCTTTCTTCCCGGAAGCTGAGGCATTACTTTCAGGAGCACCCAATCACATTGGTGAGCAAGACTCCACTGTCCGACATTATCAACAATAGCGATGCTACGGGAAGGGTCGCGAAGTGGGGCATTGAGCTTGCCGCCTTCGAGATCACCTACAAGAGACACGACGCTATCAAGTCACAAGCCTTTGCGGATTTTGTTGCAGATTGGATGGAGATTCCAGATGCTACTCCGTTGCCAGAACCAGAGTACTGGTGATGCACTTTGACGGATCAAAGCTGCTCAATGGCTCGGGGGATCCATTTCGAGGCTATAGTCACCAACAGGAGACAAGCTACACTACGTTCTGTAGATCCACTTCGAGGCTACAAACAACATGGCGGAGTATGAAGCACTCATTCACGGACTACGTGTGGACAAGGATATTGGCATGAAGCGCATAGGTTGTTGTGGAGATTCTGACTTGGTTTCCCAGCAGGTGGTTGGCACCTGGAATGCGCGGAACCCTATGATGGTGGCATATCGAGACAAAGTGGACGAGATAGCCAAGAGCTTCTTGGGCTACGAAGTCAAGTATGTACCTAGGGAGCAAAACGAGGCGGTTGATCTGCTGTCTAAACTTGGATCATTGCGCAAGCAAATTCTGCCAGAAGTTTTCCTAGAGCATCTACGCACACCATCTGTGAAGGGAGCCGACATCGACAACCCGGATAGAGCTGACTCTTTCGTCAACATGGTGACTAAGGTCCCTTCGGCTTGGACAAAACCGTTCATGGAATATCTCGAACACGGAACTTTTCCTGACGACGAATTCGAAAGATGGCAAATAGTACGACGAGCAAAGGGTCATACCATAATCAAAGGCCAACTCTACAAAAGGAGCACTACTGGTGTATACCTGAAGTGTGTTTCCCAGCTAGAAGGTATGGAAATCCTACGGGAAATCCATCTCGGAGATTGCGGGCATCACGCCGCTCCTCGATCGTTGGTCACAAAAGCCTTCCGGCAAGGATTCTACTGGCTGACCGCGAAGGCGGACGCCGACAAGCCGGTTGAGACATGCATGGGATGCCAGTATTATGCCCGACAACCACATGTTCCTGCTAAAGAACTACGAACAATACCAATAACTTGGTTGTTTGCAGTCTGGGGTGTAGACATGGTGGGACCGTTATAGACGGCACCTTGTGGGTTTACGCATATGCTTGTAGCAGTTGATAAATTCACCAAATGGATAGAAGCTAAACCCATTAGAAAGCTTGATGGGGCAACTGCCCTCAGGTTTGTCCGAGATCTAGTGGTGAGATTTGGTATCCCACACAACATTATCACCGACAACAGTAGCAATTTGTCACTCGGAGAAGTGGAGGCTAATTGTTGGGAGAAAGGCATCCGACTTAACCTTGCATCTGTGGCACACCCACAATCCAACGGTCAGGTTGAGCAAGCCGATGGATTAATTTTGTAGGGAATCAAGCCATGCCTTGAGGCACCGCTACATAGAGCAGCTGGGGCCTAGGCGGAAGAATTGCCATCTGTGCTGTGGAATTTACGAACCACACCCAACAGATCCACCAGCTACACCCCTTACTTCATGGTATATGGAGCAGAAGCCATCCTTCCTTCCGACATCCTTCACGATTCACCAAGAGTTGCCGCCTACGACGAAGATGACGCTAAAGAATCCAGACGCCTAGATGTGGACCTTCTCGAGGAGGAGCGCTTTTTGGCATGCCAAAGATCCGACATCTACCAGCAGAAGCTACGCAGCTACCATAGTCACCGTGTTCGGCATCGCTCGTTTAAAGAGGGGGATTTGGTGCTCCGACTTAAGAAGAAGAAGTCACACAAACTATCCCCGCCATGGGAAGGACCGTTCATCATAAGCAAGGCGCTACTCAATGGGTCTTACTGCCTCATTGACAATCGTGAACTGAATGATAGACCCAATGAGGATCATAAGCGTAAGCGACGTGACCCGGATGATGACTACCCAAAGCTTGATCGGCCATGGAACATAGCACAGCTATGTCCTTTTTACACTTAGCACTTTTTATCTAATTGTGAACCTCTTATATGATCAATGAAATAAAGCTCTCTGGTTCACTCATATTTCTGAGTCTTTTACCTCCTTTAGTGTTCATTTTTGGATCATGTAAAACCTTTATGCACAAGCTTTGCGTTTGCACTTGTGAAAATTCCGCTTAAAGGCGTTAGCTTAAGTTTTCTGGTCTACACGTTCTTTGTCGTTCTTATGTGGATTCTGGAGTAGTGACTTTTGGCACTTATTGTCGGCGATTTTGTGTTCAAGTTATTGACGGTGCCATTAGGCATCATCACCTAAGTCCATGGTTCCGACAACGAGTCTTTCGACTCATGAAAAGTCAAGCATAAGAACCAAAGTAATGGATAAGCTAGCACTTGCTTAAAAAATATATACATGCTGGAAACTAGTTCTTGGGCAACAGGAAATAGCAACCATTGTTTTCTGCCTTAAGTTACATACACAAAGTTTTTTCTGCATACACACCAAAGGTGAAACAAATGTTACAAAGTTGTTCTTCATTCCTTTGGCGCAGGTGAATTGGAGGCAGCATCATCACCAGCTGGAGAGCCACCCTCGAAGTCGGCGCTGTGGTGGGACTCAGAGGAACCTTGGTCGCCGGTGTCAATAATGTTCATTGGCACGAAGACATCGACATCCACCAACTCGGCAACTCTGGTGTCATAGCCCGCGAGCGATGACAAGATGGCTTCATGATTAATCTCTTTTCCATCATCGTCTACGTCGGGAATGCCAGAGGTCACCGTGTCGATGTCGGCATCTTCATAGTGTGCCTTCACCATCGACAGCGCCATCCTTGCGCCAGCCCGTGCACATGAAGCTTTCCAGCTCGTGATACGCTCGGGGGCTCGATGCAGAATCTCCGAGTACTTCACCACAGAGTCTGATGCCTTGATGTTTATCTGGAGGGGCTTGGCGATCTCCTTGGCTTGCGTGATGGCGATGTTTATGAAGTTGCCGGCAAGAACCATGCATTCCTTGGTTGGAGGAGGCGATCGGGTTAAACCGATAGGATCTGCAAATTATGACAAGGAGCGCATGAGTTCAACAATTCAAAGTATCCAGACTACAGAAATCCAAGTCGGAGAAAACTAACTGAAGATGCTGGCCTCAGCTTGCCAGAGGATGTCCGCCAAGGATTCTTTCTCTTGTTGGAGGAGCTTATACGCCTCGCTATGGCGTTGATTTTGCTCATCGGCAGCTTGCTTCTGATCTTTTAAGATCGCAATCTCCTCCTTCAAGCGATTGATTTCCACGGTGGCGGAGTCCTGCAGGGCCTTCATTGAATCCTCATGCATTTTCAGCATGTCTTTCCTCTCCTCCTTAAGGATCTTGTTCTCGCTGTCCAGCTGCTGGATGTGCTTGGACTGCTCGACAATGTCCTTGGCCTTGGCAACATGTTCTGCCATGTCAGAGAAAACAATGTACACAGTGAGTACTCGGATAATATAGGCACAAAACCAAGACGGAATGTGCACAAAGAAAACAGACTCTTGTTTTTGATAATCTGTTCCTTCAAGATGGCAGTTTTACCCTTTTCGGCTTCAAGATCTACGCGCATCTTCTGGTACTTGTCATTGGCCATGCCCCTCCGAGCATTCTCGTTCTGTGGAAAAAGGACAAAGTTAAAATGTTGCTTAGTCTGCTTGGATCATCTAACCGGAAATCCTCCGCCTAGACGCTCGGGGGCTACAGTGAAAGTTTTTAACTCAGCTATGTGCTTAGCTTTCTTTAAGCATCTAGTCGGAACTAATTCAGTTTTTCGATTAGAAGCTTGGGGGATACAGTATAAAGTTTTTAACTCAACTATGTGCTTAGCTTTCTTTAAGCATCTAGTCGGAACTAATTCAGTTACAACTAGAAGCTTGGGGGCTACAGTGCTGAAATTTATAAACACTGCGTATGCTACTCTTAAAAGCATCTAGTCAGAATAATTCATTCCATCTACATGCTTGGGGGCTATAGTGAGAAGTTCTAGCTTAGTCACTCTTAGAGCATCTAGACGCAAAATCCTATGGTTTTCTGTCTACATCCTCGGGGGCTACAGTGGGATACTCATATGAAATGCAAAAGGCAAATAAAACTTACAAGTGCAATGATCTTGAGGTTTGTAGCGCTCTCGGCAAGCAGCTTGCCAAAGGAGATGTTGTTTCCCTGCAAGATGTCCGCTTGTCGGAGGAGCTCCTCAAGACCGCACGTCGAAGATGTCGGTGCTGCTCCAGGAACCAAAGTTGTTCTACTCGGCTTAAGTGCCGGGTAGACTATCTTCGGGAACTCAAAAGATTTCTGGGGAGCAAGGGCGCCGCCTTCAGCAGAAGTACCAGCCTCCACCACCGATTTGCCGCCACCGATGGCATCCTTAGCCGAGCTTCAGCCATTTGTTGGGCGGTACTCTCCTGCGTCGCCTGCTCACCGACAACAGCAAGCTCAGTGGAGGCGCCAGAATCCACTTCCTTGGTGGAAGGGCCTGATGGCTCCTTAGCTTGTGAGCTTGTCGGGGCAGACGAGGGCTTGACGGTAGGAGTGGCAGGGGCAATGGCGGGGGAGGCGTCGCGATGCAGCATGTCCTTAATATTTCGAGAAGCCCCCAATGTTTTGGAGGTCTTCTTGAGGCTGGTCGTGGCTTTCTTCCTGAAACATGCAAAATGCATAAGTACAGGAGCAAGACAGATAAATAGGCAATGTCGGAGAATGAGAAGCTTACACAAGTGGGGGTGCTTTGGCAAAGGGGATCCCGGTAACTCTTCTCTTTTCCACCTCCAGGGCGGCGGTAGTGTTTTTGGAGGCTCCACCCTCCGTCTTTTTCTTCTTGCCTCCGTCGACAACATTAGAGGTGGAGCTCTTCCGCTTCCGCGCCAACGGAGCTTCGTCTTCGGACACGACCGTGACTTCCTTCATCTTTGGATCGTAGATTTGGGCAGCCAGGTTGCCCTCCTCTAGATTGCTAAGCTGTTAAGTGATAAATCACCGTGTTAGATAAGATGACATTTGCAAGACGGAAGAACTGGAGTATATGTCGTACATGGAAAATAAATACCTACCTTTGGGCACTTGCCATCTACGAACATGTCGTAGGTGATGATGAAGCCACGCTTCTTATCCTTCACCTTGACGATGTATCGTGGTATTGCCGACGAGTACGCCATGGAGGGGTCCTCACAGTGCGTGTTTAGAGACGTGGGGTAAGGCGGACGGTTGACGGGTAGGAGGTAACACAGCTTACCCAGGTTCAGATCCCACAACGGTGGCGGAATCCTACTCCTGCTATAAATCACTATAATGGCAATACGCCGAGTTACAGAGATTAGGTTCGCTGTGCGAGGTGACTAGAAAGTCTAAGTTATCGTGCCCTAAAGGCTCCCATAGGCCCGACTTATATAGTCGCCAGATCCTAGGGTTACAGGGAAAAGTCCTAGCCGTACAGGTTACAGAGTTCTACACCGTCTATTACTTGTCTTGTGTATCTTGCACTCCAAGGCTCCGGGTACACTGGTGACTCCACCGTAGCCTTCCTTTATCCGGCATGGTCCTCCCTTCTGGATCCACCTAACTGGGCCGCCCAGCAGGCCATAGGCCATGCTACCGACTATGGGCCACCCGGTTTAGTCGGATAAGAGACATGCTATGAGGATACCCATATAGCATATCCCCAAAAGTAGCCCCCGGAGAACTCCGAGATCTTGCGCCATCTTGCCTCTTCCCGTGGAATGGTCCGTCTAGATGGATGTCGTCAAATTATACAGCAACATCTTGTAGTCCTCCCAAAGAACCCTGCAAAGGTTTCTCCGTCTTATATGAGTAAGTCGGAGAAATGCTGAATCTTCGATCGTACGCTCCCGTTGTTGGATTAAATCCGTCCATGCCGGAATCTTCGATGGGACGGCTCATCTACCATGTCAGTTAAGGCGACGTAGGCTGTAGGTCAGCGACGCCTCGTAACTCACACATGCAGAGAACGTAATCATATCCGATTTTCCCGCGCGAGCGATACCAACCGTTGGCGGCGACGGTTGGAGACATGGAGAAATTACCGCGCACGTTCACGAACATGTCATCTACGTGGCAACCGTCCGATTAGCTGCACGAATCTTGATGTAGAGTAAGATAAATAGTAACCGTGGGACACTTGCCACTTTTTCACCCCATTCTCTCGCGTCATCGTCTTATTCCTCCAGCCGCACGCCCCCTCGAGCTCTCCGCGAAAACCTCGAGAAACCCTAGCCTCTCTTTCTGCACTAGTCGCGTTCTCTCCCTCGTCCATGGCTAGCAGCAGCTCATCCCCATCAATGGCGGCGTCGAGCGAAGCCGCGGCGAAGCCGACGAGCTCCGTCGTCGTGCCCCTAGAGGGCCTGGTCATCCCCGCATCGGCGGTGATAGAAACCACCGGCGGCGACCATAATCTAGCGGCGCTGGAGCCCCTGGAAGAGGAGCCAGACTCGCACAAAGGCGACTGGCACGGCTCGGACATCACCGGCCGCGACATCCAAGAGATGGTTGCTGAGGGTTACCTCCTTGCGACGGAGGGGCTCGCCTGGCGCAATTGGTACGCGGCATTTCTCTGCCCATCTCTCACTTCTTCCTGTCCGTCTTGAATCACTTCAAGGTCCAACCCCACAACCTCTCTCCCAATAGTATCTTAGTGCTTAGCAACTTCGCGGCACTTTGTGAGGGTTACCTAGGGATTAGGCCTAGGTTAGATTTGTTTGTATACTTCTTCACCGTCAAACGTGAAGCCGGACACAGTAGAGAGGAGCTTAGGAACTATGGCACCATAAGCTTCAAGATCCGTCCTGGCCGGTAGTTCCCCGACATCGTCGTCCACGAGTCGTGCAAGAACTGGCAACGGACGTACTTCTACGGCCCCGACATTCCTTTGGCGGGCCAAGAAGTAACGTACCCGGACTTCGTGGATGGAGCCGCCGCTGAAGTCTCCACATGGCGGTCCGATGCCTCCCTTCCCTCCGACCTCAAAGTTTCTCACGCAATAAGGCGGATCGAGTGGTTCGTTGAGACGGGTCTGACCGGCTTGGACCTAGCCATGTGCTGGTTCATCAGGCGGATCCAACCTCTGCAGCACCGCACGAAGTATATGCACGAGTACACCGGCGACCGAAGGGATACCCTCCGGATCTCCGAGGACAACTTCTCGAGTGACTCCGTCAAGTTCTGCCTCAAGGACATCGTCAAGGTGAAGGATAAGAAGCGTGGCTTCACCCTCACCTACGACATGTTCGTAGACGGAAAGTGCCCAAAGGTAGACATTTATTTTCCGTGTATGACATTGCTCCAGTTTTTCCGTCTTGCCAATATCATCTTGTCTAACACGATGATTTCTTCACTTAACAGCTTAGCGATATATAGGAGGGCAACCTGGCTGCCCAAATCTATGATCCAAAGATGAAGGAAGTCACGGTCGTGTCCGACGATGATGCCCCGTTGGCGCAAAAGCGGAAGAGCTCCACCTCTGACGCTGCCGACGGAAGCAAGAAAAAGAAGACGGAGGGTGGAGCCTCCAAAAAGAGTACTGCCGCCCTGGAGGCGGAAAAGAAGAAAGCCACCAGGATGTTTGCCAAAGCGCCCCCCCTAGTGTAGGCCTCTCATTCTCTGACATTGTATGTTTATCTATCTTGCTCCTGTACTTATGCATTTTGCACGTTTCAGGAAGAAATCCACAACCAGCCTCAAGAAGTCCTCCAAGACTCTTGGGGATTCTAGAAATATCAAAGATATGCTGCATCGCGACTCCTCTCCCGCCATCGCCCCTGCCACTCCTGCTGTCAAGCCCTCCTCTGCTCCGACAAGCTCCCCAGTCTAGGAGGCACCAGGCCCTTCCGCCATGGAAGTGGACTCTGGCGCTTCTACCGAACTAGCTGTCGTTGGCGAGCAGGCGACGCAGGAGAGCGCTGCTCTTCAAATGGCTGAATCTCCGGCTAAGTATGCCATCGGTAGCGGCAAGGCGGTGATGGGAGCTGGTACCTCTGCTCCCCAGAAACCCTTCGAGTTGCCGAAGATTATTTACCCGGTGCTTACGCCGGGTAGCACAACTATGGTTCCTGGAGGAGTGCCGTCATCTCCGACGTGCGGTCTTGAGGAGCTACTCCGTCAAGCAGACATCTTGCGAGGAAACAGCATTTCCTTTGGCAAGCTGCTGGCCGAGAGCGCTACAAACCTCAAGATCATCGCACTTGTAAGTTTTACTTTACCTTTTGCATTTCATATGAGTATCCCACTGTAGCCCCCGAGGATGTAGACGGAAAACCATTGGTTTTGCATCTATATGCTCTAAGAGTGACTAAGTTAGAAAAAACTCTCACTGTAGCCCCCAAGCATTTAGATGGAATGAATTATGCCGACTAGATGCTTTAAGAGTAGCATACACAGTGTTCATAAATTTAAGTGCTGTAGCCCCCAAGCCTCTAGTTGTAACTGAATTAGTTCTGACTAGATACTTAAAGAAAAGCTAAGCATTTTCCGAGTTAAAACTTTATACTGTAGCCCCCAAGCCTCTAGTTGAGAACTGAACTAGCTCCGACTAGATGCTTAAAGAAAAGCTAAGCATATTGCTAAGTTAAAATATTTCGCTGTAGCCCCTGAGCGTCTAGATGGAAAATCTCCGACTAGGGGCTCCAAGTATACTAAACAACGACTTAATTTTGTATTTGCTTCCACAGAACGAGAATGTTCGGAGGGGCATGGCCAATGACAAGTACCATAAGATGCGCGCAGACCTTGAAGATGAAAAGGGTAAAACCGCCATCTTGAAGGAACAGATCATCAAAAACAAGAGTCTGTTTTCTTTTTGCGCATTTTCGTCTTACTTTTGTGCCTTCCTTCTTCGAGTACTCACTGTGTACTTTGTTTTCTCCAACTTTCAGAGCATGTCGCCAAGGCCAAGGATATTGTCGAGCAATCCAAGAACATACAGCAGCTGGACAGCGAGAACAAGATCCTTAAGAAGGAGAGGGAAGAAATGTTGAAGATGCACGAGGATTCCATGAAAGCCCTGCAGGACTCCGCCTCCGCTGAGATCAATCGCTTGAAGGAGGAGCTTGCGGTCCTAAAGGATCAGAAGCAAGCTGCCGATGAGCAAAACCTTCGCCATAGTGAAGCGTTTAAGCTCCTCCAACAAGAGAAGGAATCCTTGGCGGACGTCGTCTAGCAGGCTAAAGCCAGCATCTTCAGTAAGTGTCCTCCGCCTTGTAGTTCTGTAGTCTGGGTACTTAGAATTTTTGAACTCATGCAATCGTTGTCGGAATCTTCAGCGCCCATGGGTTTAACCCGCTCGCCTCCTTCGGACAAGGAATGCATGATTCTTGCCGGCAACTTCATCAACACCGCCATCTCCCAAGCCAAGGAGATCTCCAAGCCCCTCCAGATTTATATCAAGGCCTCGGACTCCATGGTGAAGTACTCGGAGATTCTGCGCCGAGCCCCCGAGCGTGTTGCAAGCTGGAAAGCTTCATGTGCACGGGCTGGCGCAAGGATGGCGCTGTCTATGGTGAAGGCACACTATGAAGGTGCCGACATCGACATGGTGACATCTGGTATCCCTGATGTGGATGATGACAGCAAGGAGATCGATCACGAAGCCATCTTATCATCACTCGCTGGGTATGATACCAGGGTTGCCGAGTTGGTAGATGTCGACGTCTTCGTGCCCAGGAACTTTCTTGACAATGCCAACCCGGAATCCTCCGAGTCTCATCACAGCGCCAATGCTGAGGGTGATTCTCCGGCTGGTGATGATGCGGCCTCCATGTCTCTTGCGCCCAAAGAGTAAAAAACACTTTGTAATTTCTATTTCACCTTTGGAGTGTGCGCGGGAAAAACTTTGTTAATGTAATCTTAAGGCGGAGAACAATGGTTGTCGTATCCTGCTACTTAAGAATTAAGTTTCATCATGTATATATTTTTTAAGTAAGTGCTGGCTTATCCATTACTTTGGTTCTTATGCTTGACTTTTCGTGAGTCGGAAGACTTGTTGTCGGAAACATGCACTTAGGTGATGATGCCCAATGGCACCGTCAATAACCTGAGCACAAAATCGCCGACAACAAGTGCCAAAAGTCACTACTCCAGAATCCGCATAAAAAAAAGAACATGTAGAACAGAAAACTTAAGCTAACGCCCGTAGGAGGAATTTTCACAAGTGCAATCGCAAGACTTGTGCATAAAAGTTTTATATGATCCAAAAATGAACACTAAAGGAGGTAGAAGACTCAGCAAAATGAGTGAACCAAAGAGATTTATTTCATTGATCATATAAGAGGTACACAATTAGATAAAAAGTGCTAAGTGTAGAAAGGACGTAGCTGTGCTATGTTCCATGGCCGATCAAGCTCCGGGTAGTCATCATCCGGGTCACGTCGCTTACACTTATGATCCTCGTTGGGTCTATCCTTGAGTTCACGATTGTCGACAAGGTAGTAAGACCCATTGAGCAGCGCCTTGCTTATGATGAACGGTCCTTCCCATGGCGGGGATAACTTGTGTGACTTCTTCTGCTTAAGTCGGAGCAATAAATCCCCCTCTTTAAACGAGCGATGCCGAACGCGGCGACTATGGTAGCTGTGTAGCTTCCGCTGGTAGATGGCGGATCTTTGGCATGCCAAAACGCGCTCCTCCCGGAGAAGGTCCACATCTAGGCGTCTGGATTCTGCAGCGTCATCTTCGTCGTAGGCGGCAACTCTTGGTGCATCGTGGAGGATGTCGGAAGGTAGGATGGCTTCTACTCCATATACCATGAAATAGGGGGTGCAGCCGGTGGATCTGTCAGGTGTAGTTCATAAACTCCGCAGCACAGATGGCAATTCTTCCACCCAGGCTCCATCTGCTCTATGTAGCGGTGCCTCAAGACGTGGCTTGATTCCCTGCAGAATTAATCCATTGGCTCGCTCAACCTGACCATTGGATTGTGGGTGTGCCACAGATGCAAGGTCAAGTCGGATGCCTTTGTCCCGACAATAGGCCTCCACTTCTCCGAGTGACAAGTTGCTTCCGTTGTCGGTGATGATGTTATGTGGGAGACCAAATCTCACCACTAGATCGCGGACAAACCTGAGGGCAGTTGCCCCATCAAGCTTTCTAATGGGTTTAGCTTCTATCCATTTGGTTAATTTTTCAACTGCTACAAGCAGATGCGTAAATCCACACGGTGCCGTTTGTAACGGCCCCACCATGTCTAGCCCCCAGACTGCAAACGGCCAAGTTATTGGTATTGTTCGCAATTCTTCAGTAGGAACATCTGGTTGTCGGGCATAATACTGGCATCCTGTGCATGTCTCAACCAGCTTGTCGGCATCCTCCTTCGCGGTCAGTCAGTAGAATCCTTGCTACAAGGCTTTCGTGACCAACGATCAAGGAGCGGCGTGATGCCCACAATCTCCGAGATGGATTTCGCGTAGGATTTCCATACCTTCTAGCTAGGAAACGCACTTTAGGTATACACCAGTAGTGCTCCTCTTGTAGAGTTACCCATTGATTATGGTATAACCCTTTGCTCGTCGTACTATTTGCCGTCTTTCGACCTCGTCATCGGGCAAAGTTCCGTGTTCGAGATACTCCATGAACGGTTTTGTCCAAGCCGGAGGGATCTTTGTCACCATGTTAACGAAAGAGTCAGATCTATCCGGGTTGTCGATGTCGGCGCCCTTCACGGATGGTGTGCATAGATGTTGTAGGAAAACTCCTGGCGGAATTTGCTTGCACCCTGATCCAAGTTTAGACAGTAGATCAGCCGCTTCGTTTTGATCTCTAGGAACATATTTGACCTCGTAGCCCAAGAAGCTCTTGGCTATCTCGTCCACTTCGTCGCGATATGCCGCCATCATAGGGTTCCGCGCATTCCAGGTGCCAGCCACCTGCTGGGCAACCAAGTCGGAATCTCCATAGAAAATTATGCGCTTGATGCCAATATCCTTGGCTACACATAGTTCGTGAATGAGTGCTTCATACTCCGCCATGTTGTTTGTAGCCTCGAAGTGGATCTGCAGAACGTAGTGTAATTTGTCTCCTTTTGGTGACTGTAGCAATACACCAGCCCCCGAGCCATTGAGAAACTTTGATCCGTCAAAGTGCATCACCCAGTACTCTGGTTCCGGCAACGGAGTGGCATCTGGCATCTCCGTCCAATCTGTGATGAAATCCGCCAAGGCTTGTGACTTGATAGCGTCGCGTCTCTTGTAGGTGATCTCGAAGGCGGCAAGTTCAATGCCCCACTTCGCGACCCTTCCTATAGCGTCGCTGTTGTTGATGATGTCGTACAGTGGAGTCTTGCTTACTACTGTGATTGGGTGCTCATGAAAGTAATGCCTCAGCTTCCGCGAAGCGAGGAATACTCCATAAGCTATCTTTTGGTAGTGCGGGTAACGCTGCTTGGACTCTGTCAAGACTTCGCTTACATAGTAAACTGGTCGTTGAACTCCGTGCTCATAGCCTGGTTCCTTCCGCTCTACCACGACGACGATGCTGATAACCCGGTTGGTTGCCACCATGTAAATTAACAGGGGCTCTCCAGGCTCGGGTGCTACAAGGATGGGCGCTGAGGAAAGAATCTCCTTTAGCTGATTCAATGCTGCATCTGCTTCGTCCGTCCATGTGAATTTGTCCGCCTTCTTCAGCAACTTGTACAGCGGCAGAGCCTTCTCTCCAAGTTGGCTGACGAACTGACTAACTGCTGCAACATAACCTGTTAGTCGTTAGATGTCGTTTAGGCATGTCGGACGGTTTATGTTTAAGATGGCCTTGATTTTCTCCGGGTTGACCTCGATTCCGCGCTTTGAAACGATGAAGCCCAACAGTTTGCCTGCTGGAACCCCGAAGACGCACTTCTTAGGGTTGAGCATCATGTTGTATTTCCGGAGATTATCAAAGGTTTCTTTTAAGTCAGAAATTAAGTCATTTGACTTTTTAGACATCACCGCGATATTGTCCACATAGGTATGAATGTTCCGACCAATTTGGTCATGAAGGCAACGTTGCATTGTCCGCTGGTAGGTAGCACCTACGTTTTTCAGCCCAAAGGGCATTGTGATATAGCAAAACATGCCGTATGAGGTAGTGAACGAAGTGGCCAATTGGTCTGACTTCCTCATCTTAATCTGGTGGTATCCTGAGTATGAATCGAGAAAACACAAAAGTTCCGAGCCAGCCGTCGAGTCAATGACTTTGTCAATGCGAGGCAAAGCAAACGGATCTTTGGGACATGCTTTGTTTAAGCCGGTGTAATCAACCCACATTCTTAATTCAGTAGTTCCCTTTTTGGGGACAAGTACAGGATTGGCCACCCATCGGGTGTGAAGGACTTCTCGGATAAAACCAGCCTTAAGTAACATAGCTATCTCTTTGCCAATGGCGCGTCTCTTCTCATCTCCGAAGCGTCGTAGAGGTTGTTTCACTGGTTTACATTTTGGATCTATGTTTAGGCTGTGCTCGGCAAGTTCCCTAGGTACACCTTTCATGTCGGCAGGTTGCCAGGCAAAGATGTCCCTATTCTCACGGAGGAACTTGACGAGCGCGCTTTCCTATTTGGGATCCAGGTTCGTCCCAATGGCGACGGTCTTGGAGGCATCGCCTACCACAAGTTCCACCGGCTTGGTCTCGATGGCGGCCTTGAACGCAGGAGCGGAGTCGGAGATCTGCTTCTTCGACGCGGGCATCTCTGAGTCATTGACCTTGCTCTGGATCTCCTTGACTTCTTCGCTGTAAAGGACAACTTCTGCAATGGCTGCTTCATTGATCGTGCAGTCCCTTGCCTTGGTAAAGCTTTCGGATACGGTGATGATACCGTTTGGTCTGGGTATCTTGAGTTTTTTGTAGACGAAGCATGGCTTGGCCATGAACGTGTGGAATATGTCGCGTCCGAATATGACGTGGTACACGCTCTTGAAGGGGACCACCTCAAAGGTCATGCACTCTTGGCGGTAATTATTAACATCGCCAAAGTCTACCTGAAGCGTGATGCACCCAAGGGACCGAGCCTCCCGACCAGGAACTACGCCATGGAACACGGTGTTGGTCCGCCTTAGGTTTGCCTCCATCAAGTTCATCTTCTGCAGTGTATCCAAGTACATAATGTTGATGCTGCTTCCACTATACACCATGCACTTGGTGAACTCCACGCCGTCAATCAATGGGTTGATGACCATGGCATATTGGTTCTCCATGGGCACAAGTTCTGGGTGGTCCGACCTGTCCCAAGTGATTGGAACCTCCGACCGGCGCAGGTATTGGGGAACTGGGGGGAGAGTGGCCATCAGGATCCTTAGAGAGGTCTTCTGTTGTCGGACGGTGGGGGTGCCAAGGAAAGTCTGGTAGACTGGGGCCTTCTTTGTGAAGGGGTTCTTGGCCTTGTCGTCGCTCTTGGCGGCGTGCTTGGGGTCAACGTCCTCGTCCATGTCACTTGAATCCTTGGACTCCTCCTCCTTCTTCTTCCCCTTGCCCTTGCCTCACGGTCTGTTCTTCCGACTTCGCTTGTAGCCGGACTCCGGGTCTTCCTTGAGGTCGTTGACAAACTTGCAGTGTCGATTGGTATGGGTGGCCTTGCCGTTGGCGTCGAGGTGTACGAGGCACGGCATATCGCAGTACTCCTCGTATGTTTGGGGAACGCGGAGCGGCGCCGAGTTGGTTTCACTTCCTCGCTGCTGCCCGCGGCCTGGTCCCCTTCCTCGGCCATGTTTTCCGCCTTCTCCTCGTCCTGCGAAAGTCATGGCGACCATGTCGGTAGATTGCTTATCTTCTGGAGTGGTTTTCCGCTTTGTACTGTTGTTCCTCCGAGCTTGGGTTGGAACGGCCGTTGCCGGCAAAGAGCCACGAGCATTGTCGTCGGCAGCTGCGAACTCACTAGCTAACTGAATCATCTGATTCAAGTCAAGCTGATGATTATCCTGCAAGCGCTTCAGCTTATGTCAGAGCAACGTGCCCCTTTCCAACCCATCGATGAAGGCGGCCATGGCGGTCTGGGCGTGCACTCCTGCGCAGGAATTCTTCATATCCAGCCAGCGGGAGAGGTAGGCGCGATATGTCTCGTCTTTCTCCTGCACGCACCGCTGTAGATCGCCCACAGTGCAGGGACACTTATATGTACCTTCAAAGTTCTTGGTGAATGCTTCTTGCATGTCCAGCCAGTTGTAGATAGATCTTTCTGGCAAGTCGTCGATCCATTGACGGGCCGTGCCCACCAACATTAACGGGAGGTACTTGACGGCGACATTGGGGTTGCCTCCGGCAATCTCCACCGCGTTGCCGTAGTCCTACAACCATGTGGCAGGCTTGGTGGTGCCGTCATAGGGCTTGATGGTCTTGTCAATCCGGAAACCTTTGGGGTAAGTTGCGGACCGTATTGCAAGTCCAAAGCAACGTGGTCCCAGGTATGGTCCTTCCCGGGCCTCGTGGATCTTATCGATCCGCGAACGTGCGTCGTACGGCTCCGGGTTCTTCTTCTTCTTGTCAATAGGGGACGGGCTGCGTGAACGACGCGGGCCTCTTCCGCCATGGCGACGGAGGCGGAGATGGCGGTGGGTTAGCCTTCTTGCTGTTACCCTCCTGCGATGCCCCACGCCTGTCGCGGTTGCTTGTCGGACGCGGGGGGTCGTGGTGTGACCTGCTCTTATGTCCTTGGTGGCGCTCTTCATCATGACGGGTCTGTGCCGCGTTGTTGCGGATGACGATGCCGCACTGGTTTGGTGGAGGCATATCCGTGCGATGGTGAGCCTTGTAGTCTTCCTGACGTCGGGGGGATCGGGGCGGTGGCGATGGGCGGCGAGGTTGGGCTCTTTCTCCGTGGTCGGAGGATATGGGGATAGCATCCTTCCTGTTGCACGCATCCCTCCGTCTTCGTTCTGATGAACCCGTCTGCGATCCGACATCCTGAGGAGATTTGTCCCTTGGCGGTTTGTACTGGCTAGATCGGCAGAGCGCTGGGTCAGACTCAAGCCTCTAGGAGGTGGCCTTTTCCTGCTGCTTTACCGCCTTGGCCACTAGGTCATGGACCTGTTCTACTGCCTCAGGCGATCTATCCTGCTCCAGAAGGGTCTTGGCGATGGCGAGGTTGAGGAGTGGGGTGGGCATCACCTGTTTGCCTTCACTGTTAATGTATGGCTTGGCCTGTGCCGGCTTCGATGGAGCCCATCCTAGGTTGCGCCGTACACTAGGATCATTGATGACGCGAGCCGGAGCTTTCTTAGCCTTCTGCTGCTGAAGCAGAGTCTAGTATTCGGCCTCCATTGCTCTAGCTTTCTCTATGGACTTCTGCGCGTTGACCAGATCTCGATCTAGTTTAGCGCCTTGCTCCGCGATGGCTTGCGCTTCCTCCAGCAGCTGCTGGCGCTTCTCGTCAAGCTGAGTCAGGTTCCGGATATGATCAACAGTTAGTGGCTCAACGAGGAGATTGCCATACATCACTCTATCAGCTGGAGTAACATGGGCTGCTGCCGACGTGGATGCTGGAGGCGGCAAGTTTGCGGTGTTGTTGTTGCTCGGGCCGGTGCTGATTTCATGCGGCTGCTGCACTGGATTAGGCGGAGGAGGCATGACTCTTGCGCGATCATTGTCGACAGCAATAAGTGGTCCCTTCCCCTTATCCAGCACCGTGGGCGGAGCTTGCCCGGGCTGGTCTTCATCCATCGCTGTCCCAATGGTGACGAACACCCCTCGGGACATGATGGTGTTATTAGCTTGTTCGTCGCGCGAGTACTCCTCCTCCATCTCCTGCATAGCAGAGTCTAGCTCTTCTGGAGTGAAGTCTATTTCCTCTGAATCTGCACTGAAATCAGCATAAAGCGCGTCAATGACAGAGTCGGAGGGTGCCAAGACTTCCTCGATGACGGGCGGTGGAGGTGCAACGGCCTCGACGATGACTGGAGGTGGTGGCGTTGCTGCGACGATGGCGGCCGGAGGCGGTGGTGGTGGGTGAATCGGAGGTGCTCCGTCAATGAGCGCAAGCACTGTCTGAGCTGCCGCTTCAACCTCCGCGTAGTTGTTGACGGTGTTCACCATGCCTTCGAAGGTGAGGCGTCCTGACGCCTCTTGCCGTCTTAGAGAGTGTTAGAGAAGCGTGTCATGGTCCAGTCCTTCCACAAAGTGATAGATGGCATCATCATTGGGGTAATTGGCCAGGTCGGCCCGTATGCGGAGCCACCTGGCGAGGTAGTCGCGGGGGTTTTCGCCCTCTCTCTGAACGCAGCGTGCCAGATCGAAGATGGTAACCACGCCGACAAACTTGGATCTCTGCTGTCCAGACGTACGGACAAAGCCTGTGGATTTGCAGTGATTTTCCACCTTTATATCCTGCACAGGGGCGGTTTGGGTGGGTCTTGAATTTTTCCGATCTTTGCCGGCAAACTCCGAGGAGAGATCCGACATCGATCCTTCCGCGAACGTATCCTGCCCGTAGGCGGTCCGTGCGGGTCTTGATGTTTTCCGATCTTTGCCGGCAAACTCCGAAGAGAGATCCAACATCGATCCTTCCGCGAACGTATCCTTCCCGTTGGCGATCCGTGCGGGTCTTGACGCTCCTCCGACTCCCAGGGAACTAGTGCCCGAGTCGGTTTCGCCGATGAAGAGGTGGATGTCTCCGATAGGAACGATCGAACACCGCGTAGGGTTCGTCTTCGCCGGGATCCAGAACTCGTCGGGGCGGGGGGGGGGGGGGGACGATCGGAATGTTGCCGGAGAAGAGAACGTGACCGATGGATACGGTTTCCCGATTCCCGCGAAGATCTTGGTCCTCGCCCGCTGAAGATCCTGAAGCGCCTCTTGCCCCACAGTGGGCGCCAACTGTCGTCATATTGCCGACGAGTACGCCATGGAGGGGTCCTCACAGTGCGTGTTTAGAGACGTGGGGTAAGGCGGACGGTTGACGGGTACGAGATAACACAGCTTACCCAGGTTCAGATCCCACAACGGTGGCGGAATCCTACTCCTGCTATAAATCACTATAATGGCAATACGCCGAGTTACAGAGATTAGGTTCGTTGTGCGAGGTGACTAGAAAGTCTAAGTTATCGTGCCCTAAAGGCTCCCATAGGCCCGACTTATATAGTCGCCAGATCCTAGGGTTACAGGGAAAAGTCCTAGCCGGACAGGTTATAGAGTTCTACAACGTCTATTACTAGTCTTGTGTATCTTGCACTCCAAGGCTCTGGGTACGCTGGTGAATCCACCGTAGCCTTCCTTTATTCGGCATGGGCCTCCCTTCTGGATCCACCTAACTGGGCCGCCCAGCAGGCCATAGGCCATTCTACCGACTATGGGCCACCCGGGTTAGTCGGATAAGAGACATGCTATGAGGATACCCATATAGCATATCCCCAACATTTACCTTGTGTATCTCACTTGTGGATTGCCACCCAGGAACAAAGGGATTTGATATTCCAAATGTTAAGAAGCTTCTAGTGCAACCACATGGCATTATGGGATCTGCCTGGATCATATAGGTTGCAATAACTTAGCCATTTGGACAGTTGGTGATAGAGCGATGATAGGTTGGAACGCGTCCATTTGGTTTAAGGGAATGCTTCTGAAAGGTCCTGTATTGGTGAAAATCAAGTCTTATGGGGAAAGTGCACAACCTCTGCAGAAGGAAGAAACTAAGTACTTAGCCATGTCCCTGGTATTGGACAATTTGAGCATCAAGACATGGAAGCTATCAAGAATCTCCTCATCCCAATTTTCTAAGTTAAAACTTGTGGTTGAACAAGGGAGAAGGTTCACCAATTTCTATTGGTGGTTCCTTGGGTGTTTTTGCCAAACAAAACTTAGTGTTTTCAACTGATAGGTAAAATCTATTTTGAGCAAAGCAAGACTAAGCTACACTTAGCCAAATTCATGTAAAAACTAGATGCTAATATTCTACTAAGGTATCACTTGCCAATACTATTCCAATGTATTGACCCACTGTGGCTGTAACTTGTGATGTTGCAGGTTACTCTGATGATGATTAGGGGTTATGAGTCTACACCCAACATGCTTGCCTGTGGCACATGAAGATGAAGACTTTTATTTTATATTGTTAAGTTAAACTCTTGTACTAGCCTATGGCTAAGGAGTTGTAAAAGACTATGTTATCTCTGGAATGACGATGTAATAATGACCTTTGTTTCTGTGTACTTCATCTTAAACTATGGATGCTAACAATTGATCCAGGGACTAGCATTGCAGTCATAGGGATCTTTACCTTTATAAAGGTGGGATCTTACAGATGGTATCAGAGCACTGTGTTGACTGTAGGATTATGACCCTAGGATTGGATTAGAAACCACTAAGGAAAAAAATTCAACAATTTCCACACTTGTCTTTTCTTCTCGTAAACTTTTATAATCTTCTTTTTCATCTCTATTTGTAGATTAACTCCATCAACGAAGCCGTAAGGAAGGGACCACTCATGACCATGACTTTGGAGTGTGAGACTGAGTTTCCCAAGGCCCTCAAGAACCTTATGGTTACCATGGGGATACATGGTGCAGATGTGTACAAAGGATTCCCTATGATGGATGAAGGAGAGGAGTATTGGTGGGTGCAACTTCACTTGTACAAAAACAAGGAAGACAACCACAAGGAGTCAGGATTCTGCATGGTCACCAACTCGTAAATGCACACAACATTCTTTGACTCTGCAAGAAATGCAGCTTGGAATGCCATCAAGGAGCTTGGTGATAGACTCAAGTGCAGAATGCTCAACACCCAAAATGACCTTAGGGAAGAAAAGAAGCATACCCAAGAGTTAGAAACTACCAACCAACAACTAAGGGGAGACATCATAGACTTAATTTGGGAGTCTTGTGAACAAGATAGACAGATGGCTACTAAGGATGCCCTAATAGCTATTTTGTCTAGTGAGTGAGAGTTGTAACGTACTTCGTTAGTTGGACCACCACATCTATCATTTTTTTTCCAAAAATTTGTCTAGGTTATGTTGAATCTTTGATGCTTGTAATGGATTTGTGTATGCCATGACTTGTGTGATTGTTGCAAAAGACATGCTTGTGATATTTTGTCTTGTGAGTTTTCTCTATTGATGATTGATTCTAACTTCTCTCTATCTTATAAAATAGATGCCTAATGTTATTATCAACACGACCGAGGAGTTCAAGGGAACTCGTTTTGGCACTCGTCTCATTGAGCTCACTAGCGTGCTCAACCTTCCAATTCCTAGCATCATGACGCTTCCCCACACCAAGTTTGAGAGGAAGGACCTTTGTGGCTTCAGAGTCACTCACCCCGGACGCCAGGCAGAGACAACCACAGAGACCATCACTTTCAAGCTGATGCATGACGACAAGGAGAAAGGCCTAGATGTAGTCATGCACGGGTTATTCGGGCACCTAGTAGGGAGACACTCTAGAGAGCTTAAAGGTATTTACTTTCACCCCTTCGGGAGACACGACGAGGAGGGTTAGGCTATTGAGTTCGAGGATGCTGCTAGAGAGATGGTGGAGCCGATTCGTCTGTACCTTCAGGACCTAGAGGTTCTTATTAGGCACATAGATAATGATAGGACCAACGTCATGCTTAGCAATGACGAGCTCTAGGTGTATCTTCGTGAGAAGGACAAGCTCTTCGCGGAGCAAGACGAGATAGTCAAGGAAATGGAGGCCAAGTTTGAGAGCCAGGACAGGAAGTTCAAGAGTCAAGAGAAAAGAGTCCAAGACAGGAACAAGAGGATCCGGGAGATGAATGAAGAGCTAGAGGCTAAGGAATTAGAGCTCGAGCATCAACAAGGAGTGATTGAGAGGCTTCGCTCACAAAAGAGGGCTCTTAGGACCAAGATAGAGGCCTTGACTACTAGTGTTGATGAGTATAAGACCGCCATGGAGAGTGCAGGTCTTACACTTGTTGATGAGGAGGTTGATGCAGAGGATTAGGGTAGACTACTCGATTTACTTTCATCTACCGTACTTTGATTATTGAGTCGCAATGACCATCCAACATGTGGGTGGCTTGCTATGGTGTTTTTTTTTCAAACTTGTTGTTTACGTCGTTGAACCTTATGTTATTTTGATGCTTGTTTTGGTGATTGTCTATGTGATGTATTGTGCATGATAAGCATCTACGGGTATCTCATTCTTATCCTTATGAAAACCACAGATGCCTCCTCGACGTTCCAACCCCAACCAAAACAACAACAATGTCACCCCCGAGATGCAGCAGCTGATGACAGCACAGGCACAGCTGATGCCGATGATGACCAATTTTATGCAGAATCAGAACAACAACAATAACAACAAAAACAACATCCCGAACAATCCACCAGGATTTGACATGCTCACCAGATTCCTAAGACTGAGGCCTGCAAAGTTCTCAGGAACCACTGATCCAATGGTGGCCAATGATTGGCTACGTTCAGTGAACAAGGACTTGGTAACTGTCGGCTGCACCGACGAGGAGAAAATCAGGTTTGCAGCACATCTGTTGGAAGGACCAGCAGCTACTTGGTGGGATAACTTCCAGATCACCACTCCCATTGAGGATGTAACTTGGGCTATCTTTGAGGATGGTTTCCGCACTGCTCACATCTCATCCGGGGTGATGAATTTGAAGAAGAAGGAGTTCCATAACCTGAAACAGCGTCACCGCAACGTGGCTAAATATATTGAGGAGTTCAACAATCTGGCATGTTATGCACCGAATGAAGTTGATACTAATGCCAAGAGGAAGGAGAAATTCCTCGAAAGACTGAATGATGAACTGAATCTGCAGCTATCTGTTGCCTATGTCCCAACATACCAATCACTTTGTGACAAGGCTACCATATTGGAGAACAAGATGGAACAGGTCGAAAGCAGAAAGAGGAAGCACAGCTCTGACAAGCACAGCTCGGGATCGTATCACAAGCGTTCCCATCATGATGATAGTGGGAGTTCCGGATCCCACAAACATGGAAAGTACAACAACCACCACAGCCACAACCGCCATGATGACAACAAGCATCACCGCAGTCATGATAATGACAAGTACAAGAACCACAAGAGTGGGAACAAGAGTCACCACAGTGGAAGTGGTAGTCAGCCTGCAAAGAGAGATATCAGTCAGGTTGAATGTTTCAAGTGTAAGAATCTAGGGCATTATGCAAATGAGTGCCCAGAAAAGAAAGTTGAAGGAACCACCAAGCCCAACCCTTTCCAGAAGGGACAAGTGAACCACATCAATGTGGAAGAGATTTATGAGGAGTCCGATGCTGTGGCCGGTATGTTCAAACTCAATTCTATTCCAGCACTTGTTCTTTTTGATACTAGCGCATCGCATTCATTCATATCAAGATCATTTGTTGATAGAAATTGATTTCCAACTGAAACTATTGGGTGTCCTATAAAAGTAAGTTCTCCTGGTGGAGAAATGATAGTGAAATCAGGATGTCATGATCTAGTCATAGAGTTTGGGAAGTATAAATTTTCAGTGAGTCTGATAATCCTAATTCCCAAGGATTGGATGTCATTTTGGGATGGACTGGATGACTAAGTTTAAGGGAGTACTTGATTGTGCCTATCATACTGTCACACTCACAACCCCGAATAATAAAAGGATTAGATTCAAGACTAACTTTGAATCAAAAGGGAGTAAGCTAAATTCTCTTAAGGGGGTTAGCATAGACAGTGTACCAATTGTGAGAGAATATCGGGATGTGTTTCCGGAAGAATTGTCGGGAATGCCACCAGATAGAGATGTGGAATTTCTGATTAACTTGCTGCCAGGATCAGGACCAATATCAAAGAGACCTTACAAGATGTCAGTTGATGAGTTGAAAGAACTAAAGAAACAACTTGGAGAACAGTTGCAGAAAGGGTTTATTCAACCAAGTTCTTCATCCTAGGGAGCACCAGTCTTGTTTGTGGAAAAGAAAGATAGAAGTCAAAGATTATCCATCGATTATCGTTCACTCAATGAGGTGACTATCAAGAACAAATATCATTTGCCCAGAATCAGTGACTTGTTTGATCAGTTAGAAGGAGCCTGTGTGTTCTCAAAGATTGATCTCCTGTCAGGCTGTTTTCAACTTAAGATAAGGGAACAAGACATACCTAAGACAACTTTCACCACTAGGTATGGATTGTATGAGTACACCGTGATGCCGTTTGGTTTGACCAATGCACCAGCTTACTTCATCAATATGATGAACAAGGTGTTCATGGAGTTCCTTGACAAGTTTGTTGTCATTTTCATTGATGACATTTTGATATACTCCAAGAGAAAAAGAAGAGCATGAAGGACATTTGCGTTTGATACTTGAGAAGCTTAGAGAGCATAAAATATATGCCAAATTCAGCAAGTTTGAATTGTGGTTGAATGAAGTTGGATTTCTTGGACACATTGTGTCAGGAGATGGCATAGCAGTTTATCCCGCAAAAGTGTCAGCTGTAACTGAATGGGAATCTCCTAAGTCAGTGAAAGAGGTTTGTAGTTTTCTTGGATTGGCAGGATACTATAAAAGATTCACTGAGAATTTCTCCAAGGTAGCTAATCCAATGACGGAGTTACTAAAGAAAGATAAGAAATTTTCTTGGACTGAAGGATGTGAACTTAGCTTCCAAGAATTGAAGAAGAGACTAGTGATAGCACCAGTCCTATGTCTGCCAGATTTGGAGAATGATTTCCAAGTGTATTGTGATGCATCCCATCATGGATTAGGTGCAGTTCTGATGCAAGAAGGGAAAGTTGTGACGTATGCCTCGAGACAACTCAAAGCTCATGAGGTAAATTATCCTACTCATGATTTGGAGTTAGCCTCTGTTGTCCATACACTCAAAACATGGAGACATTATCTTTTGGGAAAGCGATGTGAAGTGTTCACATATCACAAAAGTTTGAAGTATATCTTCACTCAGAAAGAAATCAACATGAGACAAAGAAGATGGCTAGAACTCATCAAGGACTATGACTAGAGTTTGCAATACCACCCCGGTAAAGCAAATGTTGCAACGGATGCACTAGGCCGTAAGGTATTTGTGACTGGCCTTACTAAGGGAGAGTTGCCAGATGATCTGTGTACCCAATTTAGAGACCTTAGATTGGAGATTGTGCCTGAGGGACATCTCATGTCATTGGATGTTCAACCCACTTTGTTGGACAAAATCAAGGAATCCCAAAATACGGACAAGGAAATTGAAGAGATTAAGGAAAAGATTGGTAAAGGAAAAGCCAAAGGATTCCATGAAGACGAACAAGGTACTTTATGGTATGGAAAATGTATCTGCGTTCCGCAAGATCCGGAGCTTCAGAAACTGATTTTACAAGAAGCACACAACTCACCATATTCCATTCATCCGGGTAACACCAAAATGTACATGGATATGAAGGAAAGTTTTTGGTGGAATAATCTCAAGAAAGACATCATCGAACATATTGTTTTGTGTGATGTATGTAGTAGAGTGAAAGCGGAACATCAGAAACCAGCAGGATTGTTACAACCACTACCTATTCCTTATTGGAAGTGGGACAAGATTGGTATGGATTTCATCACCGGATTGCCAAGGACCAGGTCAGGATACGATTCTATTTGGGTAGTAGTGGATCGCCTATCTAAGGTGGCTCATTTCATACCTGTGAAGACAAATTATACAAGTGCTAAGCTGGCCAAGATCTATATGAATAGGATTGTGTGTCTGCATGGAGTACCCGAGAGTATTGTGTCTGATAGGGGAACTCAATTCACTTCTCATTTTTGGAGGCAACTACATGAGTCATTAGGAACGAGATTGGAATTCAGTACTGCTTTTCATCCCCAGACCGATGGACAGACAGAAAGGACCAACCAGATTCTAGAGGATATGTTGAGGGCATATGCCATGGAGCTAGTTGGGATGAAAGTCTGCCTTACGCAGAATTCTCTTACAACAACAGCTATCAAGCCAGTATTGAGATGGCACCGTTTGAGTTTCTCTATGGGAGAAAGTGTACTACCCCATTACTATGGAATGGTGTGGGAGAAAGAAACTTGTTCGGGCCAGAACTAATCAAAGAAGCTGAAGAGAAAGTCAAGTCAGTAAAGGACAGATTGAAGATAGCACAGTCCCGACAGAAGAGCTACGCAGATCCTAAGCGTAGAGAGGTCAACTATGAGGTGGGTGATAGAGCTTATCTTAGAGTGTCACCACTTCGTGGAGTGAAGAGATTGGGAGTCAAAGGAAAATTGGCCCCAAGATATGTTGGACCATTCAAGATTCTGAGCCGAAAAGGAGAAGTAGCTTATGATATTGAATTACCGGAATCATTGTATGCCGTTCATAATGTGTTTCATGTGAGTCAGCTAAAGAAATGCCACCCAGAGATGGAAGAGACTTCTTTAAAGGATACTATACCTTTGGAGGAGGTCCAATTAGAAAGTGATCTCACTTGTGAGGAAAAACCTATCAAGATTCTTGAAACCGCATAAAGAGTTACTCGGACAAAGACTATCAAATTCTGCAAAGTTCAATGGCACCATCATTCCGAAGAAGCAACTTGGGAAAGAGAAGATGACCTTCGGAAAGACCACCATCACCTATTTGCTATCCAATCTGAATCTCGAGGGCGAGATTCACCTTAAGGGGGGTAGATTTGTAACATCCCAAAAATCATGATTTCAAAGTTTGCATATCATCCATGCATTCATAATCATTTTAGGATCTTTTTCAATGTCATTTCAAAACAAAAGCATTTGAAGGCTTATTATTTTATGTAACAAGGCGATGGCCCACTACTACTCTCTAGAATGAGATTATTTGTTTTAAACCAGAAAGATTTGAAATTAGAGTTGATTTATGTTTTCCAAAGCTTGGACAAAGTTTATGTCTTTATTAAACAATTGATAAAGGCATTGTTTATTTTTAAATTCCAAAGTGCCAATGTATTTCCAAGTGTACAAATTTGTTCTGTAGCCAAATGTGTACTAGTTTCACTTTACAAAAATACAGAAGTGGTTTGAACTCAAACATATTTGGAATTCATTTGAATTTGGTTCCTGAAAATCAAAATGGAAATAGAAAAGGAGAAAAGAAAATGGAAAAGGCCAGCGCTGCCATTTTGGCCCAGCACAGGATCTAGCCCACTAAGACCACCCAGGCCAATTCCCTCTTCTATCTCTCTCACCCGAACACACTCTGCCCCGCTGACACTGCCACTGGGCCCAAGCCAGGTCAGCATCTTCTTCCCCACCCTCGCGCGCGCAGACTCTGTCGCCACCGCCGTTTCCTCTAGAAACGCCGCGTTGATTTCTCGCTTAATTGGCATTGAACCACTACGTAATTCTCTCGCCCCTCCTGGCTACTTAAACACCTCGCCGCCGTGGTCATTTCCCCCCACACAGCACACTCACCTCGCCACCAGGCTGCCAGTATTTTGAATCACACCGGCGCTGTCCGACGAGATCCGGCAAGCGATTACACTGAGATCCTACCGCCCCTTTGCTTCTGGTTCAAACGAGCGTGACCATCGTGTCCTTGTGCATCTGCTGACACCTCTGGGTTTCCTGCTCGTGATTGAGGTCGCCGTCCCCGTTCACGGCCACAAACGCCTGAGCCACCGCTCGACTCCGACGAGTGATTTAGGTAAAATCCGAGCGCCCCTCGTCTTCGCGTGCATACTATCAGATCCACCTTGTCCTTGCGCAACTGCTAACACCACTGGCTTGTGCTAGGGCGATCCCGAACGTCGTCAACGTCACCGTCTGCACGGACCTAACGCCGCCCGCAACTCCGACGAGCGGTAGCCTCTGCTACAGCCTGCCCCTATCCACGCCAGCAGCACGTTGAGCTTGCTCGTGATTTTTCGAGTCTGGTAAGCCACACCACACCCCCCATCCCCTCATGTATTCGCCGGACCATCGCCGCCAGTAGCGCCGCCGCCGCTGCAACCACGCGCGCTGCCAGTTCTTGGCCAAGCCGTTGTGGACCGTTGGATCTTAATCTAGCGCATTAGATTAGATCACTTATCGAAGGGGTACGATTAGATCTGACCCGTGTGATTTCATTTAAATCCTGCGGCTCACGTGGATCGATCCAGCCGAAACGGTATCAACCAATCAGAAAGCGTCGCGTGGCTAGAGTTTAGATTTAAAATCTGAAATTAGATCTATTAGTTGTTTAAACTTGCAAAATTCATAACTTTTGATCCCCACGTTCAAATTTTGTAAATTTTATATCATTGGAATCAGGAGAAAGAATTCTATCCAATTATGCACTTTGTTTAATAAATTTTATCTGTAAAATGGGTTGTTTTTGCAGAGACATTTATAAGCTTATTTTGTATATAAAAATTGTATGGAAAATGTTCTAAGGGCCAAATTAATTTTATTTAGTGTATAATTGATTTGTTTATGATTCAGTACTGTTTCACTTGTCTTGTTGATTTAGAAAATCATCACATGGCATTTGCATGCATTCATATATTTTTGCTTGTTTATTTTGATATGTGAATTTGGTGCTATCATTTTATGTGTAGATTTTGGTGCTAGTGGTGATTGTGATTGTGAGGATTGTTGCTACTCCCCCAACTACCAAGGCAAGTGGCGCTTCATAATTTTGTCCCTATATTTTGACTATGAACTAGAAATATTTTGTATAGGCTGGCATGAGTTTTTTTGCTAAGTATCTATATGCTATGCTTGGAAAATCCTAATAGTTGTAGAATTGTTAGAATTATCTAAAGTTAAGATACTTGCTATTGCCATGCTTGGCCTAGCTAGTAGCAACCAAGGGTGGAATATATACATGCTATGGAAAAATATTGCTAAGTCTTGGACATATGGTTTTGCTTAATAAAACAACTAAGTGAATGAAACACCTGGGTGGAATAGTAATTGCTTGGTGGTTTTTGGTTGAGTGGTTACACAAGGCCCATTTCTATGGTTTACCTTGTGTATCTCACTTGTGGATTGTCACCCAGGAACAAAGGGAATTGAGATGCCAAATGTTAAGAAGCTTCTAGTGCAACCACATGGCATTATGGGCTCTGCCTGGATCATATAGGTTGCAATAACTTAGCCATTTGGACAGTTGGTGGTAGAGGGATGATAGGTTTGGAGCGCGTCCATTTTGGTCTAAGGGAAGGCTTCTAAAAGGTCCTGTCTTGGTGAAAATCATGTCTTGTGGGGAAAGTGCACAACCTATGCAGATGGAAGAAACTAAGTACTTAGCCATGTCCCTGGTATTGGATAATTTGAGCATCAAGACATGGAAGCTATCAAGAATCTCCTCATCCCAATTTTCTAAGTTAAAACTTGTGGTTGAACAAGGGAGAAGGTTCACCAATTTCTATTGGTGGTTCCTTGGGTGTTTTTGCCAAACAAAACTTAGTGTTTTCAACTGATAGGTAAAATCTATTTTGAGAAAATCAAGCCTATGCTACACTTAGCCAAATTCATGTAGAAATGTAACATCCCTAAAATCATGATTTCAAAGTTTGCATATCATCCATGCATGCATATAGAATTGAGATCAAATTCAAACTCATTTCAAGAAAACAGAAGCACATAGTGCTATCATTTTATGTGAGCAAACTTAAATCAAATGGCTATCCCCATTTGAGAGCTTAAATGTTTTAAACCTAGATTGTTTGTATTCCTTGTTGATTGGTTGGAGTGTGGAGTTAGAACAAAATTTTACAAAATAGAAATGTTTCAAAAACCATTTTCAAACATTTTCAAACCAAGTGCAATGTCCCTGTTATTTTAATTTTCCAAAAATGACCAAGCCATTCCAAGGAGACCACATGGTTTTATGCCTAGATTTGTGAATGTTGCACACTGCAAAAATCCCAAAAATAATTGAATTCAAAAAGAGTTTGAATTCATTTGAAAACCATTCCTGAAAATCAATTTAGAAAAAGAAAAGAGAAAAGAATTGGAAAAGGGCCGGCGCCAGGAATTTGGCCCAGCAACAGAAGCAGCCCAACTAGCCACCCGGGGCACCTCTCTCTCTCTCGCACGCACGGACACACCCAGCAAGTCGCTGACACCCAGACCCCACTCCCTCTCTACTTATTTCGCTGACGAGCGGGCCCTCTTCACGTCAGCGTCGTCCTCCCCAGTTTCTCGCGCACAGACGCCGCTCCGCCGTTACCACCGTGCTGTGATGCCGCGATTAAACTCGCTTAAATTCCATTGATTCAGCGCGTGATCCTCGCCCCGCTTCTGGCTACTTAAACCCCTCGCCGCCGCGTTCATTTCCCCCCCACTTTCCTCGCTCACTCCGCCACCAGGCTGCGCGCATTCGACCTCGAAACCCCGCAGCACCGACGACCTCCGGCGACTGATTCCGGTGAGATTCGACCACCCCCCTTTCTCTGGTTCAAACTATCGTGCTTAGCGTGATATCGTGCATCTCCTGATACTCTCCGTTTGCATTCTCGTGAACCAGGACGTCGTCCCCGTTCGTGCCTGCAACCAACCGAGTCGCCGCTCAACTCCGGTGACCAATTACGGTAAGCAGAGCACGCCCCTTGCCCCGTCTTGCATACGAGGATGTTCGCCACTATCTTGCGCGTCTCCTAATCCCTCTGGTTCGTGCTAGGGTGACGCGAAACCTTGGCAACTACATCATCTGCAACCTCCCGACGCCGTGCACAACTCCGACGAGCTCCAGCAGCCCCTGCCGTGCGCCCCTTGCCAAGCCACCTCCACGTTGAGCTTCGCCTTGACCTTGCGGTTCTGGTAAGCACACCCTTCCCTCCCCGAGCAACCTAGAACCCCAGCGCCGCCACTGACAGAGCTCTCTGCCGCTCGCCGTCGCCGCGCGCCGCCAGAACGTGGTCGCTTGATCGAGAGCCGTAGGATCTAGATCCAGCGCTCTAGATTAGATCTGCATCGAAGGGGTAAGTGACAATCTGAGCCGTGCGTGTAAGTTAGATCTGACGGTCCACGCTAGTCGATCCACGCGAAGAGGTACCGACGAATCATAGCCCGACACGTGGCTAGGGTTTAGTTTAAAAACAGAATTTGAATCAGATTTAGATCCAATTTTGAAATAGCCATAACTTTTGATCCACACGTTAGAATTTGACAAATTTTATACCATTGGAATCAGGGAGACAAGCCCTTTCTGTTTATGCAATGTGTTTAGTGTTTAGTTTCTGTTAAAATGATTTTTATGCAGAAACTTGTTTAGGGCTATTTAGAGTATAGAAATTGTCTAGGAAATTATTTTAGTGTCAAATAAACATGGTTTAGCAAGTTTTTGACTTGTTTATGGTTCAGTACTATGCACTTGCTTGGTTGGGTTTTAAAAAATCATTCCTTAGCATCTTGCATGCATGCATATATATATTTTTGATTGTATATGTTTTCTATGTGATTGTGGCTATATTTTATGTGTAGATTTTGGTGCTAGTGATTGTGATTGTGAAGAGTGCTACTGTCCCCACTACCAAGGCAAGTGGTACTTCATGAATATGTCTATCCCTATATTTTATAAAAGCATTAGAAATATTTTGCTAAGTCTTGCATGTTACTATTTTGCCAAATGCCATGTTGGGAAATCCTAAGTAGTTGTAGAATTGCTAGGAAATTTCTAAGTTAGATTTCTATCTATGCCATGCTTAGCCTAGCTAGTAGCAAACAAGGGTTGGTAAAATATACATGCAATAGTGAAAATATTTATAAGTCTTTGGACTTATGTTTTTCTTAATAAAACAACTAAGTCCATGAATCACCTGGGTGGAATGGTAATTGCTTGGTGGTTTTTGGTTGAGTGGTTACACAAGGCCCATGGCTATGGTTTACCTTGTGTATCACACTTGTGGATTGCCACCCAGGAACAAAGGGATTTTAGAGGCCAAGTGTTGAGAAGCTTATAGTGCAGCCACTTGGCAATATGGGCTCTGCCTGGATCACATAAGTTGCTAGAACTTAGCCATTTGTACAATTGGTGGTAGTCGGAATGATAGGTTGGAGCGCGTCCATTTGGTCTAAGGAAAGGCTTCTGAAAGGTCCTGTCATGGGAAACCAAGTCTGGTGGGGAAAGTGCACAACCTCTGCAGATGGAAAAATCTAAGTACTTAGCCAAGTCCATGGTAATAGACAACTTGAGCATCAAGACATGGAAGCTATCAAGAATCTCATCACTCTAATTTCTAATTAAAACTTGTGGGTGAACAAGGGTGAAGGACCTCAATGTCTATTGATGGTTTCTTGGGAAAAGTTTTGACAAAGAAAAACTTAGTGTTTTCAACTAATAGGAAAAACCTATTTGAGCAAAGCAAGCCAAGCTACACTTAGCAAAATTGCATATAGTAATATAGTCCACTTAAAATTTACTAAGGTATCACTTGCCAATACTATTCCAAAGTATTGACCCACTGTGGCTGTAACTTGTGATGTTGCAGGTTACTCTGATGAGGATTAGGTGTCATGAGTCTACACTCAACATGTTTGCCTGTGGCACATGAAGATGAAGACTTATATTTATTTACTTATTCAAACTCTTGTATTAGGCCTGTGACCTTGAGTTGTAAAGACTATCTTTTATCTATGGAATGGATGTAATAAATGACCTCTGTATATGTGTACTTCATCTTAAACTGTGGATGCTAGCAACGATCCAGGGACTAGCATTGCAATCACAGGGATCCTTTTTCCTTTACAAAGGAGGGATCTTACAGATGGTATCAGAGCACTGTGTTGCCTGTAGGATTATGACCCTAGGATTGGAAAACACTAAGGAAAAAATTTCAACTACGTCTACACTTGTCTATTCTTCTCGTAAACTTCTCTAATCTTCTATTTCTCATCTCTATTTGTAGATGAACTCCATCAACGAAGCCGTAAGGAAAGGACCACTCATGACCATGACCTTGGAGTGTGAGACAGAGTTTCCCAAAATTCTCAAGGACCTCATGGTGGCAATGGAAATACATGGTGCAGTAGTGTACAAGGGTTTCCCTGTGATGGATGAAGGAGTTGAGTACTGGTGGGTGCAACTTCACTTGTACAAAAACAAGGAAGACAACCACAAGGAAACAGGATTCTGCATGTACACCAACACTATGGTGCACACCACATTCTTTGAGTCAGCAAGAGATGCAGCTTGGAGGACTATCAAAGAACTTAGTGCTAGAGTCAAGTGCAGGATGCTCAACCTCCAAAAAGACCATATAAAATGTCAGTTGATGAACTGAAATAACTCAAGAAGCAACTTGGAGAATAGTTGCAGAAAGGATTCATTCAACCAAGTTCTTCATATTGGGGAGCTCCAGTCTTGTTTGTGGAGAAGAAAGATAGAAGTCAAAGGTTATGCATAGATTACCGTTCACTCAACGAGGTAACTATCAAGAACAAATATGCTTTGCCTAGAATCAATGACTTGTTTGATCAGCTTGAAGGAGCATGTGTGTTCTCAAAGATTGATCTAAGGTCAGGCTATTTTCAACTCAAGATAAGAGAACAAGACATACCTAAAACAACGTTCACCACAAGGTATGGATTGTATGAGTATACCGTAATGCCTTTTGGCTTGACCAATGATCCAGCATACTTCATGAATATGATGAACAAGGTGTTCATGGAATTTCTTGACAAGTTTGTTGTCGTTTTCATCGATGACATCTTAGTCTACTCCAAGAGCAAAGAAGAACATGAAGGACACTTACGTTTGATACTTGAGAAATTAAGAGAGCATAAACTTTATGCCAAATTCAGCAAGTGTGAGTTCTGGTTAGAGGAAGTTGGATTTCTTGGTCATGTTATGACAAAGGATGGTGTAGCAGTTGATCCTGCTAAGGTTTCAGCCATGACTGAATGGGAATCTCCCAAGTCCGTGAAAGAAGTTCGTAGTTTCCTTGGCTTAGCAGGTTACTACAGAAGGTTCATTGAGAATTTCTCTAAGGTAGCTAAGCCCATGACTGAATTGTTAAAGAAAGACAAGAAGTTTGCTTGGTCTGAAGGTTCTGAACTCAGCTTTCAGGAGTTGAAGAAAATACTTGTGACAGCACCAGTCTTGTGTCTGCCAGATTTGGAAAAGGATTTCCAAGTATATTGTGATGCATCTCATCAAGGTTTGGGTGCAGTACTTATGCAAGACGGTAAAGTTGTGGCCTATGCCTCGAGGCAACTCAAAACTCATGAAGTGAACTACCCTACTCATGATTTAGAGTTAGCCTCTGTCGTCCATGCACTCAAAACATGGAGACACTATCTTTTGGGGAAGCATTGTGAAGTGTTCACCGATCACAAAAGTTTGAAGTATATCTTCACCCAGAAGGAAATCAATATGAGACAAAGAAGATGGCTAGAACTTATTAAGGACTATGACTTAAGTTTGCAATACCACCCCGGTAAAGCAAATGTTGTAGCAGATGCTCTAAGTCGTAAGGTATTTGTGAATGGCCTTACCAAAGGATAATTGCCGGATGATCTGTGTACCCAATTCAGAAAACTCAGATTGGAGATTGTGCCTGAAGGACATCTCATGTCTTTGGATGTTCAACCCACTTTGTTGGACAAGATCAGAGAAGCCCAGAAGACTGATAAGGAAGTTGAAGAGATTAAAGAACAGATTGGCAGAGGAAAAGCCAAAGAATTCCATGAAGACGAACAGGGTACTTTATGGCATGGGAAACGTATTTGTGTTCCACAAGACCCAGAGTTGCGGAAAATGATTTTGCAAGAAGCACACAACTCTCTGTATTCTATTCATCCGGGTAACACCAAAATGTACATGGACATGAAGGAAAGATTTTGGTGGAATAATCTCAAGAAGGACATCGCCGAACATATTGCCTTGTGTGATGTGTGCAGTAGAGTGAAAGCGGAGCACCAAAAATCAGCAGGTTTGCTTCAACCACTACCTATTCCTGATTGGAAGTGCAAAATTGGTATGGATTTCATTACCAGGTTACCAAGGACCAGGTCAGGATATGATTCCATATGGGTAGTGGTGGATCGCCTAACTAAAGTGGCTCATTTCATACCCTTGAAGACAACCTATACAAGTGCTAAGTTAGCCAAATTTTACATGAGTAGAATTGTATGTCTACATGGTGTGCCCAAGAGCATTGTATCTGATAGGGGAACTCAATTCACTTCCCATTTTTTGAGACAGCTACATGAGTCATTGGGAACGAGGTTGGAATTCAGTACTGCTTTTCATCCTCAAACCGATGGACAAACAGAAAGGACTAATCAGATTCTTGAAGACATGTTGAGAGCATGTGCCCTAGACTATGGAGCCAGTTGGGATGAAAGTCTGCCTTACGCAGAATTTTCTTATAACAACAGCTATCAAGCCAGTATTGAGATGGCACCATTTGAGTTTCTCTACGGAAGAAAGTGTACCACACCATTGTTATGGAATGGTGTGGGAGAAAGAAGTCTATTCGGACCAGATCTTATCAAAGAAGCCTAAGAGAAGGTCAAATTGGTTAAGAACAGGTTGAAGATAGAACAGTCCCGACCGAAAAGCTACGCAGATCCTAAGCGTAGATAAGTCACCTACGAAGTTGGTGATAGAGCCTATATTAGAGTGTCACCACTTCGTGGAGTGAAAAGATTCGGAGTCAAAGGAAAATTGGCACCAAGATATGTTGGGCCATTCAAGATTCTAAGTCGCAAAGGAGAAGTTGCCTATGAAATAGAACTGCCAGAATCTCTATCAGCTGTCCATAATGTGTTTCATGTGAGTCAGCTTAAGAAATGTCACCCAGAAATGGAAGAAACTTCTTTGAAGGATACTATACCTTTGGAGGAGGTTCAATTGGAAAGTGATCTCACCTATGAAGAGAAACCTATCAAGATTCTTGAGACTGCAGAAAGAGTCACAAGGACTAAGAGTATCAAGTTTTGCAGAGTGTAGTGGAATCATCATTCCGAAGAGGAAGCAACATGGGAAAGAGAAGATGATCTTCGAAAAGACCACCCTCACCTATTTGCTAGCCAATCCGAATCTCGAGGGCGAGATTCACCTTAAGGGGGTTAGATTTGTAACATCCCTAAAATCATGATTTCAAAGTTTGCATATCATCCATGCATGCATATAGAATTGAGATCAAATTCAAACTCATTTCAAGAAAACAGAAGCACATAGTGCTATCATTTTATGTGAGCAAACTTAAATCAAATGGCTATCCCCATTTGAGAGCTTGAATGTTTTAAACCTAGATTGTTTGTCTTCCTTGTTGATTGGTTGGAGTGTGGAGTTAGAACAAAATTTTACAAAATAGAAATGGTTTCAAAAACCATTTTCAAACATTTTCAAACCAAGTGCAATGTCCCTGTTATTTTAATTTTCCAAAAATGACCAAGCCATTCCAAGGAGACCACATGGTTTTATGCCTAGATTTGTGAATGTTGTACACTGCAAAAATCCCAAAAAGAATTGAATTCAAAAAGAGTTTGAATTCATTTGAAAACCATTCCTGAAAATCAATTTAGAAAAATAAAAGAGAAAAGAATTGGAAAAGGGCCGGCGCCAGGAATTTGGCCCAGCAACAGAAGCAGCCCAACTAGCCACCCGGGGCACCTCTCTCTCTCGCACGCACGGACGCACCCAGCAAGTCGCTGACACCCAGACCCCACTCCCTCTCTGCTTATTTCGCTGACGAGCGGGCCCTCTCCACGTCAGCGTCGTCCTTCCCAGTTTCTCGCGCGTAGACGCCGCTCCGCCGTTACCACCGTGCAGTGACGCTGCGATTAAACTCGCTTAAATTCCATTGATTCAGCGCGTGATCCTCGCCCCTCTTCTGGCTACTTAAACCCCTCGCCGCCGCGGTCATTTCCCCCCACTTTCCTCGCTCACTCCGCCACCAGGCTGCGCGCATTCGACCTCGAAACCCCGCAGCACCGACGACCTCTGGCGACTGATTCCGGTGAGCTTCGACCGCCCCCCTTTCTCTGGTTCAAACTATCATGCTCAGCGTGATCTCGTGCATCTCCTGATACTCTCCGTTTGCATTCTCGTGACCCAGGACGTCGTCCCCGTTTGTGCCCGCAACCAACCGAGCCGCCGCTCAACTCCGGCGACCAATTACGGTAAGCAGAGCGCGCCCCTTGCCCCCTTTTGCATACGAGGATGTTCGCCACTATCTTGCGTGTCTCCTTATCCCTCTGGTTCGTGCTAGGGCGACGTGAAACCTTGGCAACTACATCGTCTGCAACCTCCCGACGCCGTGCACAACTCGGACGAGCTCCAGCAGCCCCTGCCGTGCGCCCCTTGCCTAGCCACCTCCACGTTGAGCTTCGCCTCGACCTTGCGGTTCTGTTAAGCACACCCTTCCCTCCCCGAGCAAACTAGAACGCCAGCACCGCCACTGACAGAGCGCTCCGCCGCTCGCCATCGCCGCGCGCCGCCAGAACGTGGTCGCTTGATCGAGAGCCGTAGGATCTAGATCCAGCGCTCTAGATTAGATCTGCATCGAAGGGGTAAGTGACAATCTGAGCCATGCGCGTAAGTTAGATCTGACGGTCCACGCTAGTCGATCCACGTGAAGCGGTACCGACGAATCATAGCGCGACGCGTGGCTAGGGTTTAGTTTAAAAACAGAATTTGAATCAGATTTAGATCCAATTTTGAAATAGCCATAACTTTTGATCCACACGTTAGAATTTGACAAATTTTATACCATTAGAATCAGGGAGACAAGCCCTTTCTGTTTATGCAATGTGTTTAGTGTTTAGTTTCTGTTAAAATGATATTTATGCAGAAACTTGTTTAGGGCTATTTAGAGTATAGAAATTGTCTAGGAAATTATTTTAGTGTCAAATAAACTTGGTTTAGCAAGTTTTTGACTTGTTTATGGTTCAGTACTATGCACTTGCTTGGTTGGGTTTTAAAAATCATTCCTTAGCATCTTGCATGCATGCATATATATATTTTTGATTGTATATGTTTTGTATGTGATTGTGGCTATATTTTATGTGTAGATTTTGGTGCTAGTGATTCTGATTGTGAAGAGTGCTACTCTCCCCACTACCAAGGCAAGTGGTACTTCATGAATATGTATATCCCTATATTTTATACAAGCATTAGAAATATTTTGCTAAGTCTTGCATGTTACTATTTTGCCAAATGCCATGTTGGGAAATCCTAAGTAGTTGTAGAATTGCTAGGAAATTTCTAAGTTAGATTTCTATCTATGCCATGCTTAGCCTAGCTAGTAGCAAACAAGGGTTGGTAAAATATACATGCAATAGTGAAAATATTTATAAGTCTTTGGACTTATGTTTTTCTTAATAAAACAACTAAGTCCATGAATCACCTGGGTGGAATGGTAATTGCTTGGTGGTTTTTGGTTGAGTGGTTACACAAGGCCCATGGCTATGGTTTACCTTGTGTATCACACTTGTGGATTGCCACCCAGGAACAAAGGGATTTTAGAGGCCAAGTGTTGAGAAGCTTATAGTGCAGCCACTTGGCAATATGGGCTCTGCCTGGATCACATAAGTTGCTAGAACTTAGCCATTTGTACAATTGGTGGTAGTCGGAATGATAGGTTGGAGCGCGTCCATTTGGTCTAAGGAAAGGCTTCTGAAAGGTCCTGTCATGGGAAACCAAGTCTGGTGGGGAAAGTGCACAACCTCTGCAGATGGAAAAATCTAAGTACTTAGCCAAGTCCATGGCAATAGACAACTTGAGCATCAAGACATGGAAGCTATCAAGAATCTCATCACTCTAATTTCTAATTAAAACTTGTGGGTGAACAAGGGTGAAGGACCTCAATGTCTATTGATGGTTTCTTGGGAAAAGTTTTGACAAAGAAAAACTTAGTGTTTTCAACTAATAGGAAAAACCTATTTGAGCAAAGCAAGCCAAGCTACACTTAGCAAAATTGCATATAGTAATATAGTCCACTTAAAATTTACTAAGGTATCACTTGCCAATACTATTCCAAAGTATTGACCCACTGTGGCTGTAACTTGTGATGTTGCAGGTTACTCTGATGAGGATTAGGTGTCATGAGTCTACACTCAACATGTTTGCCTGTGGCACATGAAGATGAAGACTTATATTTATTTACTTATTCAAACTCTTGTATTAGGCCTGTGACCTTGAGTTGTAAAGACTATCTTTTATCTATGGAATGGATGTAATAAATGACCTCTGTATATGTGTACTTCATCTTAAACTGTGGATGCTAGCAACGATCCAGGGACTAGCATTGCAATCACAGGGATCCTTTTTCCTTTACAAAGGAGGGATCTTACAAGAAATTAGATGCTAATATTCTACTAAGGTATCACTTTCCAATACTATTCCAATGTATTAACCCACTATGGCTGTAACTTGAGATGTTGCAGGTTACTTTGATGATGATTAAGGGTTATGAGTCTACACCCAACATGCTTGCCTATGGCACATGAAGATGAAGACTTCTATTTTATATTGTTAAGTTAAACTCTTGTACTATCCTATGGCTAAGGAGTTGTAAAAGACTATGTTATCTCTGGAATGACGATGTAATAATGACCTTTGTTTCTGTGTACTTCATCTTAAACTGTGGATGCTAGCAATTGATCCAGGGACTAGCATTGTAATCATAGGGATCTTTACCTTTATAAAGGTGGGATCTTACAGTAGCCCCCAGAGAACTCTACCAAGTGTGGGCCACCCGAGTTATCCGGATAAGAGATATGCTATGGGGACACCCATATAGAATATCCCCAATAGTAGCCCCCAGAGAACTCTGAGATCTTGCGCCGTCTTGCCTCTTCAGGTTGAATGCTCCGTCTAGATGGATGTCGGAAAATCGTCAAGCAATATCTTGTAGTCCTCCCAAGAACCTTGCAAGGTTTTCTCCGCCTTCAAATTGTAAGTCGGAGAATTGCTGAATCTTATATCGTACTCTTCCGTAGCCGGACTGGATCCGTCCATGCCGGAATATTCCTATGTGATGGTTCACCTGCTAGTGACAGCTAGGACGACGTAGACATAGGTCAGCGACGCCTCGTAACTCACACATGCAGATAATATGTCTGTTTTGCATGCGCGAGCGATACGAACCGTTGGCGGCGACGGTTGGGAACGTGGCGAAATTTCCGAGAACACGCCCGCACACGTTGTCAACGCGCCGACCATTCGACCGTCTTGCACGAATCTTGATTCCAGGGGTTATAAATTGTAACTGTGGTGGATTTTTACTTTTCACCTCATTCTCCTCCTGCATCGTCTTCTTCGTCTAGCGAGCACCTCATCGAGATCTCCGCGCGTTCACGAAAAACCCTATCCCCTCAATCCTTCCAGTCACCACCCCAACCTTTCTAATGGCAAGCAGCAGCTCTGCTCTCTCCATGGCGGCTCCAAGCGATGCCACGGCGAAGCCGGAGAGCACCGTTCATGTGCCCCCAGAGGGTCTGGTGATCCCCAAGTCTGCGGTGGTCTGATGCGTGCACCCAGTGTTTGACATGGGACACTTCGTTGGAACCCCAAGAGCAAGTGTGATGAGCACAAGAACAAGTTTCCCTTAGTAGAGACCGAGGTTATCGAACCTGAAGGAGGAAGGAAACGTCTCAAAGGTGTTGCTGGCAACTTGGAGACCTGCACAACACAAACTCAAGACTTTACCCCAACGAATCAGTAAGGTTGTCAAGCTCACCAGTTTGTTGTAACAAAGGATTAAACATATGGTGCGGAAGGTAATGGTTTGCAGCAAGTAAACAAGTAGCAGTAGAAGATGTATTAATGTTAAAGATTGGGCCGGGGTCCATAGTTCACTAGAGGTGCTCTCGTTAGATAAACAACATGGCATGAAGGGTAAACTGTCACATCCCAAGATTTTCCAAATCTTGTAATGTGAAAAATAAAATAACAAAAATAAATTTTTGTTGAAAATCAGGGAGAAAAGAAACTTTTGTTTCTAAAAGAAAAACTTTAGCCAAAGTTTGTTAAAGATGGGATTCTAAAGTTTGAATTCAACAAAAATCCAAATCAAGGGAAATGCATTCCTCAATGAATGTATCTGGAAATTTGAACACATGGAAAATAAATCCAAATCCCTAAGCCCTGATGGAAGGAAATCATTTCCCAAGTTATCTCCAATTCAATGGATTTGATCCATACCAAATTTGATCAACAAATATTCTCAAAGGATCAAGAAAAGACCATAGAGATTGGTTTCACTTAGTTTGGAACCATAGACAAAATCTTATGAATATAAAAAGATAAGGAAATTGAATTTCCAAAGACAATAAAGCCCTTACCAAAAACCCATACCAATTGGTGAACAAATAATCCTAAAGGGATTTATTTGGATAAACATTTATCTAAGGAAAATAAATTGTTTTGGAAATACTATTTGGATCTTTTAATAAAAGACTTTGTTTTCAAATGAAAAGGTAAGCCAAATTAATTTTGGCCAAGCTTTTGTAATAAAATATTTTGTTTTGATAAAATGAGTAAAGGTTTATTTAAATAAAATAACAAGGATTTAAATATCCAATTTTATTTAAGTAAAGGCTTTTTCCCATTTTAAATGAACACCAAGTATTTTATAACTACTTTGAAATCTTTTATTAAAAGGTTTTGCTTTGATTAAAATGAGTAAAGGATTATTTAAATAAAATAATAAGGATTTAAATATCCAATTTTATTTAAGTAAAGGCTTTCCCATTTTAATTAAACACCAAAACTTATTTATTTATTTAAATAAGTTTCCAAGTATTCTTTTATTTCTTCAAATCAAACCTTCTGGTTTGGTTTTGAAAATAATTGGAATTCAAATGGAAATTTTATTTAAATAAATCAAACACTATTAAACAATTAAAGATCCATTTTATTTAATTATTAAATGGATCCTAAATTAAATAAAAATATTATATTTCATTTTGAGATTTGGATTATGTTGCCAAACAGAACCAAATTCAAAGTGAAAGGTTTGCTGTTTGTTTGAATTGTTGGTTGTTTGAATAATTGTGTGGAAATTCAAAACAGAAAAGAATTAGAAAAAGAAAAAGAAAGCAAACAGAAAAAAATAAGAAAAGAACAGACCCAGCCCATTTGGCCCAACAGCAGCCCAGTCCAGCCCAGACTTCTCCCCTCCCCCGAAGCGTTTCTTTTCATACTCAGAAACCTACTCAGACAGAGACTGACCAGTGGCCCCCTCTTCTCCCTCTCTCTCACTCGCTGACAAGACGACCCCACCTCCACTTACTCCCCCTCGAACCGTTTTTCTTCACCAACTAAACAACCCGCAAAGAGACTGGCAAGTGGACCCCATTTCCTCTCTTTTTCCCACTGACCAGAGGACCCCACAGCCACGACTCCTTCTTCCTCCCCGCGACTCCTTCTCCCCTCACCGCGCGGCCGTTTCTACCTTGATTTCTCGCGCTTCAATTCGCCTTAACGCCGTGTTAATTCCTCGTCGCGACCACGCCCATTTAACCGCCTCCCTCTCCTCTGTCATTTCCCCCAGACCTCACGCCTCGAGAGCCTCCAGGCTGCCCTCAATCAAAGCCGCACCCTCACTGCTCCGACGAGCTGTCGCAGCAATTCCGGCCAACTCCGACCACCCCTCTTTCTCTACTTCACGCGAGTGGACTCCTCTCGACCTCACGCATCTCCTAGTACTCCTAGTTCGCCCGCGGGAGCACCAGAACCCCGACTCCAACAAGCCCCGAGCCAGCGCCGCCATCTGCTCCAACTGCGGCGACATCTCCCCGGTAAACCTGACCTTCCCTCTCATCCTCGTTGACCCGATGATGATCTACAATCTCATACGAACCTAACGACACCTTCCATTTGACCTAGGGTGCCCCCTATCCTCGCCTCCGTCGTCGACAGTGAGCACCGCCGTCTGCTTCCTCTCCGACCAGCCCCACCGGTAAGACCAGACCGCCCCTTCACTCCTCCTTCACGCTTGCATCACCGCGGTACCCTTCCGTGTCTTACAGTGCTTTCCGTTTGTCTTCTCGTGATCCACAGCGACGCCAACGACGACAACCCGAGAGCCCCGCCGCCGCAGCAACTCCGGCGAGCAATCAAGCTCACTCCAGTATGCCCCGCGATAGGAAGACACTACCTCGAGCTTCCCCACGATCTTGCGAACTCGGTGAGCATGCCCTCTTTCTCTCTCGCTTCCTGTATCGCCAGCACCGTCATCGACCGACGACTCCGCCGCCGGTAGCCACCGCAGCGCCGCTGGTCTATGGTCGAGCACCCCACCGTCGTCCGATCGAGATCTAACGCTCACGATAGTTTCACTTATCAGCGAAAGGGTACGTGCCCTGTGCCGTGCGATCTAAATAGATTCAACGCTTCACGATGCTGATCCCTGCGAACCGGTACCAACCAATTGGGCAACGACGCGTGGCACCAGTTGATCTGAATTAGAATTTGAAAACAGAATTTCTTGCTAACTTCAAACCCCTGTATCTTTGGATCCACACGTCCAAATTTTACAAATTTGATGTCGTTGGATTCAGCAAGACAAGCCCTAGCCAACCCTACCCTTAGTTTAGCAAATAGTATCTGTTAGCTTGTTTGATTTTGCAGATTCTTTTGTGTGCTTGCTAACATTAGAAAAATCATTTAAAAAATGATTTTAGGGTTAAAACCTTTGCCAATTAGTTTGTTGTGACCTTACTGACCCTAGGAACCAACCCATAGTTTGGAAAATGATTTTTGAAAAGTTTAGAATGGATTAATTGGTTTAGTCCATTTCTAGCTAATTAAAAACCATTGTTTTGTTTATGAAAATGCTTTCATAAAGAAAACTTTGAGAAAATGTTCTGGACCAAACCTACTGACCCAAACACCAAGTTTTGCAATAGCAACTCATTGGGTGAACCCTATAGGTTAGTGCCTTAGTAAAAATATTTCTACACCACATAGAATGACACTTTGTTTTGCAAATGGTTTTATAGTGAAACCTTTTGCAAATGACTTAGCCACTTCACAAAATGACCAATAGGTGTGCCCAAATGTCTATGACCCATTAGGAACCACTTTTACAAACAAAGCAAAGCTTGGCATGCTTGCATGCATTTCTTTAACTTTACCACTTTGGTAAATGACCATTTTGGATCTTACAAAGTTTAGAAACCTAATAGAGACCCTCTTTGCAAATGACTTTGCCATTTTGGTAAATGACCAATTTGGAACTTACAAAGTTAGAAGCCTAGTGGAGACCACCTTTGCAAATAGAACCAACCTTTGCATGCTTATGCATGACTTAGATCCCATTACTTTGTGTGTGAAATTTTTTTTGTTTGACTTTGTTATTTTATGTGTGTAGTTTTGCTTGATTGGTAGATTAAGTTTGTGCCTTGCTTGATTGAAGAGTGTGAGTGTTGCAAGGACAAGGAGTGAACCTATACCCTCTACCAAAAAGGCAAGTGATATCTTCATGAATATTCCATTCCTATATTTTATACATGCATTAGATATATTTTGTTAGGACTTGCATGCTACTTTTGTCATTTGATGATGGGAAATCCTATTTAGAATAGAATGCTAGAGTTGCTAGGAAAATTCCCTAAGGATAAGTTGCCATGCCATGCTTAGCCTAGCTACTAGAAAACAAGGGTGGTTTATATTCACACTATGGAAAAATATTCTAAGTCTAAGGACTTGTTTTTATTTAACAAAACAACTAAGTTAATGAATCACCTGGGTGGGATGGAAAGAATGGTTTATGTTGAGTGGTTCACAAGGCCATGGACTTGGGTTGTGTATCTCACTTGTGGATGGCCACCCAGGAAACAAAGAGATTTGAGATGTCAAATGTTGAGAAGCTTCAAGTGCAACCACTTGGCATTATGGGCTCTGTCATGATCTTAGGATGCTAGAACTTAGTCTCTTGGACAGTGGGTGGTAGATGGGATGATAGGTTGGAGCGCGTCCATTTGACTAAGGAAAGGCTACTGAAGGATCATGTCTTGGGAAACCAAGGCTTGTGGGGAAAGTGCACCACCTCTGCAGAGTGTAAAATCTAAGTACTTAGCCATGTCCCTGGTAAAGGACAATTTGAGCATCAAGACATGGAAGCAATCAAAAATATCATCACTCCAATTTCTAAATAAAACTTGTGGGTGAACAAGGGTTAAAAGGATCTTCAGTCATTGATTGGTAGATGCCCTGAGTGGATCTGGAGTCTTTGATTGATAGATGCCTTGGGTGTTTTGTGCCAAGCAAAAACTTAGTATTTTCAAAAGTTAAGGAAAAATCTATTTTGAGAAATGCAAGCCTAAGCTCCACCAGCCAAATGCATATAGTAGTATAGACCACTTAAAACATACTAAGGTATCACTTGCCAATACTATTCCAATGTATTGACCCTTGTGGTTGTAACTTATGATGTTGCAGGTTTGATTGATTTTAGTGAAGAATGATTGATTAGGATTACAAAGTATACAACCAACATCTGCCTGTGGCACTTTGAAGATGAAGGACCCATGACTATAGTTATTCCGCTGCAATGTAATGTAAATAGCCAATGAGCTATGTTTGATGTAATAAAATTATTTTATTCCTGGTTATAAAGTTGTATATGACCTTTGTTTCTTGATATTACATCTAAACTGTGGATGCTAGCTATTGATCCAGGGACTAGCATTGTAAACACAGGGGACTCAATCTTATTAAAGGTTGGGGACGCTACATAAACAAATTACAGCGGGGCAATTTTTAGGAACTGAGCAAGGCATAACAATGCAATTACTAGACAGAAAGATCCTATGAGGTTGATTGGGCAATACAACAATATACATAGACCGTCATCCAACTACATCTATGACTAGAAGTCCACCTTCAGGTTATCATCCGCACCCCCTCCAGTATTAAGTTGCATGCAACAGACAACTTCTTTAAGCAAAGTGTGTAAGGTAAACAGTCCACATGTTCCATGAACAAGAGACCGTTGTTTTCTCCCTAGTAGCAACAACACATCTACAACCGATGAGATTATTGTCACTTCCCTTGGAAACTAGAGGCATGAACCCACTATCGAGCATAAATACTCCCTCTTGGAGTCACTAGCAACTACTTGGCCAAGATAACCACTAGCAACGAAGAGCATGCAAGATCACAAACAACACATCCATGATAGAATCATAAAGATAAAACCATTAATCAAACCAACATAATAATCTCAATATCCATCGGATTCCCGCAAACACAACATGAATGATTTCAAATAGATTAGATCTTGATCATGAACAGAGCTCACAAGATCTATACATGAAAGCACAAAGGAGGAGATACAACCATCTAGCTACTACATGGACCCATAGTCCAAGGTGGAACTACTCATGAATCATATCAGAGAGAAGGCCTCCAGGATGATCTCCCCTCCGGCAGGGTGCCGGGAAGAGCTTCAGATCACCCTGATCTAGGGACGATGGTGGCGGCATCTACAAACGGTTCATGGATTTCTGATCGGGTACTGAGGGTTTCTGCATCGGGGGCTTCTTATAGGCTAAGGGGGAGACCAAGGCGGCGGCCAGAGGGGGAAAATACTACCCAGGCGCGGGGTAGGGTCCACCCGCGCCTAGGGGGGTTTAGCCGCCCTAGAACGCCTCCTCGTCTCTCCTCTGGACTTCTTGTTCTCCATGGAAAGGTATTGACTTTGTCCTTCGTCCCGTCCAATTCCGAGATTATTTCTTTACTAAATTTTCTGAAACAAAAACAACAGAAAATAGGCATCTGGCACTATTGCAACTTGTTAATAGGTTAGTACCAGAAAACATGTAAAAAAGCACGTCAAAGTGTGGACAAGTAAAGCAAAGTAGATACAAAACAAGCATGGTGCATCAAAAACTATAGATATGTTTCCAACGTATCAGCATCCCCAAGCTTAACTCCTGCTCGTCCTCGAGTAGGTAAGTGGTAAAAGAATAATTTTTGAGGTGACATGCACCCTCACAATAAAGATCTAACCATTTGCGAGCATTGAAAGCTGGGATCAAAGAACTCTAAACATGTGCATGAAAGATGGAGTTCTAACAATAGGACATAGTAACTATGCATGCAACATGGCAAGCTACAAACAAAGATCATGAATAATATGCATTGAAATGAAGGGAATATGCCCTGAGAGGCAATAATAAAGTGTTTATTATGTGTATTCAAGGAGTTGACTACGATGAGACATTCTCTCCCGTAGCGATGCTAATGTCAGTTAGGATTATGTTAGCAATTGCTGCATATTTCGATTATGAGATATGGCATATGGATGTAAAAACCGCGTTTCTCAATGGTAATATTGAGGAAGAGTTGTATATGATACAACCAAAGGGTTTTGTCGATCCTAAGGATGCTAACAAGGTGTGCAAGCTTCAGCGATCCATCTATGGATTGAAGCAAGCATCACGAAGTTGGAATCTCCGCTTTGATGAGGTGATCAAAGAGTTTGGATTTGTCCAAACTTATGGAGAAGCTTGTATTTACAAGAAAGTGAGTGGGAGCAATGTGGCATTTATGATATTATATGTGGATGACATATTATTGATCGGAAATGATATAGATCTTTTAAACAGTGTTAAAAGTTATCTAAAAAGCAAATTTTCAATGAAGGACCTAGGTGAAGCGTCATACATATTAGGCATAAAGATCTATAGAGATAGATCTAGGCGCCTAATAGGGCTATCGCAAAGTACATACCTTGATAAGATTTTAAAGAAGTTTAAAATTGACGAAAGTAAGAAGGGGTTCTTACCTATGTTCCAAGGCAAGACATTGAGTAAGACTCAAAGTCCGGCTTCGGCGGAACAAAGAGAGATAATGGACAAAGTCCCCTACGCTTCAGCCATAGGCTCTATAATGTACGCCATGCTATGTACAAGACCGGATGTGGCACATGCTATTAGTTTGACTAGTAGGTACCAATCGGATCCAGGTTCGGAACACTGGATAGCGGTCAAGAATATCCTTAAGTACTTACGAAGAACTAAGGATATGTTTCTTGTATACGGAGGTGAAGAAGAGCTCGTCGCTAAGTGTTATGTTGACGCTAGCTTTGACACCGATCCTGATGACTCTAAGTCTCAATCCGGATACGTTTTTCTCATGAATGGCGGAGCGGTTAGTTGGAGGAGCTCCAAACAACCTCTGGTAGCGGGATCAACAATGGAGGCCGAATATGTTGCTGCTTCAGAAGCGGCTCAGGAAGCAGTTTGGATGAAGGCGTTCATATCCGAACTAGGAGTGGTGGCAAACGCGTTGGACCCAATGGTGATCTATTGTGACAACAATGGTGCCATTGCCAATGCCAAAGAGCCAAGGTCTCACAAGCATTCCAAGCATATTAAGCGCCGGTTTCACTCCATCCGCGAGCATGTCAAGGATGGAGATATAAAGATTTGTAAAGTACATACGGATCTCAATGTAGCAGATCCGTTGACTAAAACTCTCCCTAGAGCAAAACATGATCAACACCAGAACTCAATGGGTGTTAGATTTATCACTATGTAACTAGATTATTGTCTCTAGTGCAAATGGGAGACTGAAGGGAATATGCCCTGAGAGGCAATAATAAAGTGTTTATTATGTGTATTCCAAGTATATGATAGATGTTTATTTTGCATGCTATAATTGTATTAATACGGAAACGTTAATACATGTGTGTTTAATAAACAAACAGAAAGTTCCTAGTTATGCCTCTCTCATAAACTAGCTCGTTGATTAACAAGATGATCAAGGTTTCCTGATCACGGACATTGGATGTTGTTAATAACGGGATCACAACATTAGTGTAATGATGTGATGAACATTCATCCAAAGTATAGCATTACGATCAAAGTAATTGAGTTTATATTGCTATAACAACTTACGAAGTGATCCTAATCCTTAGACCATGAGATCATGTCAATCACTAACACTGGAAGAGTTTCTTGATAACATCAAACGTCACACCGTAAGAGGGTGATTATAAAGATGGATTCAGAACTAATAAAGTGTTATGTTGAGGCTCATGGATCGAGAGTTGAATTTGTTCATCCCGATGATGGATAGATATACTCTGGGCCCTCTCGGTGATATCACATTGATTAGCTTGCAAGCAAGTGATTTGATCACTAGAATGTTATATCACGGGAACGAGAAAAGAGTGCATGTCGGTAACGAGATCAAACTAGGTATGGAGATACCAATGATCGAATCTCGGACATGTAATATATCGTGAATCAAAGGGATTAAGATACTAGCATAAAAGGTTCCGACGATCACAAGAAAGTCATCGTTGAATGTGTGGGAGTCAGTATGGGTCTCCAGATCCCGCTTCTGATTATTGATCCGAGAGGGGTCTCGATCATGTCCGCATTATTCACGAACCGTAGGGTGACACACTTAAGAGACACCGACATCCAATTGGAGCAAAAGTTTCATGCCGAAAGAATAAACAAGCGCAGGAATTTTTTTCACTAGATACCGAAACAGGTTTTCGGGTGAAATTGCATAAAGTGGTTATGCATGTGAAATGGAATTATAGCAAGGGGTTATTTGTGAATGTTTGTCATTAAAGTAATTGACAAAATTCTGAATAAAATAAAAGAGTTTTATTTAATGAGAGTTTGCATTAAATTTGGTGGAAATTTAATGGGAATTTGAGTGGACTTTTGAGTAGAGGAAATTTAAAGGGCATTTTGTGAGTGGAGTGTCCACCCACATGAATGAAGGAGGGGAGGGGGCTGCCCCCCATGGCCGGCGGCCACCCCTTGGGTGCCCCCCTCCTCCTATAAAAGGAGCCCCCCTCCTCACTTGTCTCTCACACCTCCTCGTGAAGGATCTCTCTCCCCCTCTAGAATTTATCCCCCATGGTCTCGGACTAGCGAGATACATGTTCCCGGTGGCTATTCGGCAAGAAAGAGTTGTGCTTCCACTGCATCGCTGGAGCGAGGAGGCGGAGGTTGCTAGGTTCCTCGAACGTGTGTGCGAGCACGGATGCGCTACTGATTTGCGGCGCTAGGACTTCCTCTCGAACTTGAGATCGGCAAGAGATCGTCTACATCAACCACGAGTTGAACTCGTTAAGCTTTGTCGGTCTTCAAGGGTATGTTCTCTACGGATATACATCCGCCCGTTGTTTGTATCTAGTAGATAGATCTTGGTACGTAGTTCCCATCGTAGGAATTTTTTTTGTTTTCTATGCTGCGAACCCTACAGTGGTATCAGAGCCGGATCTATGCGTAGATGCTTTACACGGGTAGTACACATATGAGTATGTGGGCGATGATGATCATGTTGTTTCTCCTTTTTTGTAATTTTGGATATTGGTGGCATAGTGGGATGAAGCGGCCCTGACAAACTTTACATGTCCTCGCACATGAGACCTGTTCCACGCTTGACATGCAACTAGTTTGCATAAGTGGCTAGCGGGTGTCTGTCTCTCCTACTATAGTCAATATCTATTTTGCAAGCGAGTTGTCAACAATTTGATTATCCTCGTTGTGGTTCATGTTCGTAGGTAAGAACGGTTCTATCTCGAAAGCCCTAAGCCACGTAAAACTTGCAATGGATAAAATAGAGGCGTCTAGTTTAGATTGTTGCTGGGCTAGTGTTATGATATGGTAGTGTTGTAAGTAGAAGTATGAGATGATACTCTTACAACACACATAGCGTGTAAACTGCATAGACCTTGGATTTACACATATAGGTATGATAGTGATCATACCACGGTGCACATGATAGAGATCATCTGCGGGAACCATATCATTTCACTAATACACATATGATGTTTGATAGCATCTTATATTGCTTGTTTAGTGCTTTGTTAGCATAATAAGATGATCCCTCTTTTAAATATCAAGATAAGAATGTGTTTTTCCTTTAGTATGCACCGATTATGTTTCGTCGCTCCAAGACATCACGTGATGATCGGGTGTTCTTGGATCCACAACCATATTTCGGGTGTAAAATAGTTACATACGCGAATACTAAGGTTCTAACTTGGCGAGCCTAGCATGTACAGACATGGCCTCGGAACACGGACCGAAAGGTTAAGCATGAGTCATATAGTTGATATGATGCCCATTTGATGCTCGCCTTTGAAGCTATACCGACTCACGTGATGATCGGACTTGGTATAGTGGATTTGGTTCATGTAATCACCAAAAAGGCACGAGGGATGTCGTTTTTGAGTGGGAGTTCATTCATAATATGGATTAGTTGAACTCAATCTATCATACACTTAGTCTAAACTTTACAAATTCTATTGTAGATGACACCACCTGCTTTTAATTTCAATGTGTTCATGGAGAAAGAGAAACTAGCAACGAACGGTAGCAACTTTACCGAATGGGCCATGAATTTGAGGATTCTCCTCTCTGCTGCACAAAAGCAATATGTGCTAGAAGCGCCGTTAGGCCCCCCACCTTTTGATGATGCCCCTGACGAGGAGAAGAATGTCTATCAGACTCGTCAGGAGGACCACAACTTAGTTCATTGCGGCATATTGTATGGGCTAGAGCCGGAACTTCGAAAGCGTTTCGAAAACAGCAATGCATTTGATAAAATGGGTGAGTTGAAAATGATTTTCGACACACATGCTGCTGTAGAGAGCTACAACGCTTCAGAAAAGTTCTTTAGTTGCATGATGGAAGAGCACAGCTCCGTTAGTGATCATGTACTCAAGATGTCGGGTTACGCCGATAAGCTTGTGTCCTTGGGAATATCGATTCCCATTGGCTTAGGCATACATCGTGTTCTGCAGTCTCTGCCACCTAGCTATAAGAGCTTCGTGATGAACTATAATATGCAAGGCATGAAGAAGTCTCTCCCCGAGCTTCTGTCAATGCTTAAAACTGCAGAAGTGGAGATCAAAAAGGAACATCAAGTGTTGATGATCAATAGGAACACTGGTTTCAAGAAAGACAAGAAGGGAAAACGGAATGGAAGTAAGGGCGGCAAGCCTGTTGCCATGCCTAAAAAGAAACCCCGAGTTGGACCTAAGTCTGATTCCGAGTGCTACTATTGTAAGGGGACTGGCCACTGGAAGCGCAACTGCCCCAAGTATCTGGCAGACAAGAAGGCCGGCAAGGCAAACAAAGGTATATATGATATACATGTTATTGATGTGTACTTGACTAGTGCTCGCAGTAGCACCTGGGTATTTGATACCGGTTCAGTTGCTAATATTTGTAACTCGAATCAGGGGCTGCGGAACAAGCGACCGCTAGCAAGGGGTGAGGTCAAGATGCGTGTCGGCAATGGATCAAGCGTTGATGTGATCGCCGTCGGAACGCTGCCTCTCCACTTGCCGTCGGGATTAGTTATAAACTTGAATAATTGTTATCTGGTGCCTAAACTGAGCATGAACATTGTATCTGGATCGTGTTTGATGCGAAGTGGTTATTCATTTAAATTCGAGAACAATGGTTGTTCCATTTATATGAATGAAATCTTTTATGGTCATGCATCGATGATGAATGGTTTATTTCTATTAGATCTAGATGATAATGTTACACATATTCATAATGTTGATGCTAAAAGGATTAAACTAAATGATGATATATCCGCATATATGTGGCACTGCCGTCTAGGTCATATTGGCGTTAAACGCATGAAGAAGCTCCATTCGGATGGACTTTTGGAATCACTTGATTTTGAATCATTTGATACATGTGCGCCATGCCTTATGGGCAAGATGACTAGAACGCCGTTTTCTGGTTCAATGGAACGGGCGACAGATTTATTGGAAATCATACATTCTGATGTATGTGGTCCAATGAGTGTGTCGGCGCGAGGTGGATATCGTTATTTTGTTACTTTCACGGATGATTTGAGTAGATACGGTTATATCTACTTGATGAAACACAAGTCTGAAACCTTTGAAAAGTTCAAGGAATTTCAGAATCAAGTGGAAAATCATCGTAATCGAAAGATCAAATTTCTACGGTCCGACCGTGGAGGTGAGTATCTAAGTTACGAGTTTAGCACTCACATGAAAGAGTGTGGAATTGTTTCACAACTCACACCTGCCGGAACACCACAACGAAATGGTGTGTCGGAACGTCGTAATCGTACTTTATTAGATATGGTTCGATCTATGATGTCTCTGACGGACTTGCCGTTGTCATTTTGGGGTTATGCACTAGAAACTGCTGCATTCACTTTAAATCGGGCACCATCTAAATCTGTTGAAAAGACACCGTATGAATTGTGGTTTGGAAACAAACCTAAGCTGTCATTTCTTAAAGTTTGAGGATGTGATGTTTATGTGAAGAAACTTCAACCGGATAAACTCGCCCAAAGCGGAAAAATGCGTCTTCATAGGATACCCTAAGGAAACTATTGGGTATTCCTTCTATCACAGATCCGAGGGCAAGGTTTTTGTTGCCAAGAATGGATCCTTTCTAGAGAAAGAGTTTCTCGTGAAAGGTGTGAGTAGTAGGAAGGTAGAACTCGAAGAGGTTATTGAACCTTCTCTTCAAAGTATGGCGAGTAGCGCAGCACCGGAAGTTGTTCCGGAGATGGCTCCACCTGTTGAAGAGGGAACTAATGATAATGATCATGAAATTCCGAAAGAGAGTACTACTGAACATCGCATGTCAAACAGGACGCGTGCAGCTCCCGAGCTGTACGGAAATCCTGTCATGAATTTCATGGTTGATGAAAATGATGACCCTGCGACGTATGAAGAAGCGATGATGAGCCTGGATTCCAACAAATGGTTAGAAGCCATGAAATCCGAGATGGAATCCATGTATGAAAATCAAGTTTGGAACTTGGTGGAATTACCTCACGACCGAAAGGCCGTGGAGAACAAATGGATTTTCAAAAGGAAAACTGATGCTAATGGTAATGTGACCGTCTATAAAGCTCGACTTGTCGCAAAGGGGTTTCGACAAATTCAAGGAGTTGACTATGATGAGACATTCTCTCCCATAGCGATGCTAATGTCAGTTAGGATTATGTTAGCAATTGCTGCATATTTCGATTATGAGATATGGCAGATGGATGTAAAAACCGCGTTTCTCAATGGTAATATTGAGGAAGAGTTGTATTTGATATAACCAAAGGGTTTTGTCGATCCTAAGGATGCTAACAAGGTGTGCAAGCTTCAGCGATCCATCTATGGATTGAAGCAAGCATCACGAAGTTGGAATCTCCGCTTTGATGAGGTGATCAAAGAGTTTGGATTTGTCCAAACTTATGGAGAAGCTTGTATTTACAAGAAAGTGAGTGGGAGCAATGTGGCATTTCTGATATTATATGTGGATGACATATTATTAATCGGAAATGATATAGATCTTTTAAACAGTGTTAAAAGTTATCTAACCAGCAAATTTTCAATGAAGGACCTAGGTGAAGCGTCATACATATTAGGCATAAAGATCTATAGAGATAGATCTAGGCGCCTAATAGGGCTATCGCAAAGTACATACCTTGATAAGATTTTAAAGAAGTTTAAAATGGATGGAAGTAAGAAGGGGTTCTTACCTATGTTGCAAGGAAAGACATTGAGTAAGACTCAAAGTCCGGCTTCGGCGGAAGAAAGAGAGATAATGGACAAAGTCCCCTATGCTTCAGCCATAGGCTCTATAATGTACGCCATGCTATGTACAAGACCGGATGTGGCACATGCTATTAGTTTGAATAGTAGGTACCAATCGGATCCAGGTTCGAAACACTGGATAGCGGTCAAGAATATCCTTAAGTACTTACGAAGAACTAAGGATATGTTTCTTGTATACGGAGGTGAAGAAGAGCTCGTCGCTAAGTGTTATGTTGACGCTAGCTTTGACACCGATCCGGATGACTCTAAGTCTCAATCCGGATACGTTTTTCTCATGAATGGCGGAGCGGTTAGTTGGAGGAGCTCCAAACAACCTGTGGTAGCGGGATCAACAACGGAGGCCGAATATGTTGCTGCTTCAGAAGCGGCTCAGGAAGCAGTTTGGATGAAGGAGTTCATATCCGAACTAGGAGTGGTGGCAAACGCGTTGGACCCAATGGTGATCTATTGTGACAACAATGGTGCCATTGCCAATGCCAAAGAGCCAAGGTCTCACAAGCATTCCAAGCATATTAAGCGCCGGTTTCACTCCATCCGCGAGCATGTCAAGGATGGAGATATAAAGATTTGTAAAGTACATACGGATCTCAATGTAGCAGATCCGTTGACTAAAACTCTCCCTAGAGCAAAACATGATCAACACCAGAACTCAATGGGTGTTAGATTTATCACTATGTAACTAGATTATTGTCTCTAGTGCAAGTGGGAGACTGAAGGGAATATGCCCTGAGAGGCAATAATAATGTGTTTATTATGTGTATTCCAAGTATATGATAGATGTTTATTTTGCATGCTATAATTGTATTAATACGGAAACGTTAATACATGTGTGTTTAATAAACAAACAGAAAGTTCCTAGTTATGCCTCTCTCATAAACTAGCTCGTTGATTAACAAGATGATCAAGGTTTCCTGATCATGGACATTGGATGTTGTTAATAACGGGATCACAACATTAGTGTAATGATGTGATGAACATTCACCCGAAGTATAGCATTACGATCAAAGTAATTGAGTTTATATTGCTATAACAACTTACGAAGTGATCCTAATCCTTAGACCATGAGATCATGTCAATCACTAACACCGGAAGAGTTTCTTGATAACATCAAACGTCACACCGTAAGAGGGTGATTATAAAGATGGATTCAGAACTAATAAAGTGTTATGTTGAGACTCATGGATCGGGAGTGGAATTTGTTCATCCCGATGACGGATAGATATACTCTGGGCCCTCTCGGTGATATCACATTGATTAGCTTCCAAGCAAGTGATTTGATCACTAGAATGTTATATCACGGGAACGAGAAAAGAGTGCATGTCGGTAAGGAGATCAAACTAGGTATGGAGATACCGATGATCGAATCTCGGAAATGTAATATATCGTGAAACAAAGGGATTAAGATACTAGCGTAAAAGGTTCCGACGATCACAAGAAAGTCATCGTTGAATGTGTGGCAGTCAGTATGGGTCTCCAGATCCCGCTTCTGATTATTGATCCGAGAGGGGTCTCGATCATGTCCGCATTATTCACGAACCGTAGGGTTACATACTTAAGAGACACCGACATCCAATTGGAGCAAAAGTCATGCCGAAAGAATAAACAAGCGCAGGAATTTATTTCACTAGATACCGAAACAAGTTTTCGGGTGAAATTGCATAAAGTGGTTATGCATGTGAAATGGAATTCTAGCAAGGGGTTATTTGTGAATGTTTGTCATTAAATTAATTGACAAAATTCTGAATAAAATAAAAGAGTTTTATTTAATGAGAGTTTGCATTAAATTTGGTGGAAATTTAATGGGAATTTGAGTGGACTTTTGAGTGGAGGAAATTTAAAGGGCATTTTGTGAGTGGAGTGTCCACCCACATGAATGAAGGAGGGGAGGGGGATGCCCCCCATGGCCGGCGGCCATCCATTGGGTGCCCCCCTCCTCCTATAAAAGGAGCCCCCTCCTCACTTGTCTCTCACACCTCCTCGTGAAGGATCTCTCTCCCCCTCAAGAATTTATCCCCCATGGTCTCGGACTAGCGAGATACATGGTCCCGGTGGCTATTCGGCAAGAAAGAGTTTTGCTTCCGCTGCATCGCTGGAGCGAGGAGGCGGAGGTTGCTAGGTGCCTCGAACGTGTGTGCGAACACGGATGCGCGTCTGATTTGCGGCGCTAGGACTTCCTCTCGAACTTCAGATCGGCAAGAGATCGTCTACATCAACCACGAGTTGAACTCGTTAAGCTCTGTCGGTCTTCAAGGGTATGTTCTCTACGGATATACATCTGCCCGTTGTTTGTATCTAGTAGATAGATCTTGGTACGTAGTTCCCATCGTAGGAATTTTTTTTGTTTTCTATGCTGCGAACCCTACATGAAAAACGTTTGTTTGTTTCACATGCAGAAAACATAACATAGTGGCCATCAGCTTGTCCCTCATAGAGTAGCAATATAATGCATAGGACACCTACAAAGTTCACAAGGGTGACTAGAAACAAGTAGCACAAGAACAATTAATAACACAATATTCATCAATTAATAAGCTTTGGAACACTGCACACAGAATCACAACTATGCTCTCTTAATGGTGCCTAAAGGTAGAAGGTGGAGACTCAGATAATGGTGGAAGAAAGGCCTTTTTGTAAAGTAAGCAGGGATTACAAGTTTCAAAAAGAGCTTCCAAAAATTATGATACTAGTTAGCTTTCAGCCCTCATTGCCCCTATCATAAGCATCTTGAAGTGGTTAAGGTTAAAGTGGCAAAGCTGAAGTATATGCTTGACGAAGTATAAGTTGGCAATCTCATGCCCCTTGAATATGAGGGCCACACCTCATGCATACTCAACTTTGGGTCTAGGTAAGTTCTTGTCACTGTAAGTATTTGTATATCATTGAGAACCGCCAACGGGGTACCCCTTGCACATGGTACAGGAGCTTTCCCATAACCAAAATGACAAGGCAAGCAGACAATGAGCATCTCAGCAATTCTTATTATGTACCATGGGAATATGGTGCTTTTTTCTCTCTTTCCTCTTTTCTCAATGTGTCTCTTTTTTTATAAGAAGAATGCTTCATAGATGTCACTATGGTGATGCTGCAAGTTTCCACCATGATTAGGCATGGCTTAGGCTAGCGGCCAAGGTGTTTCTCTAGCACAGGATACAAACTCCATGGACTTACAAGTTCCCTCTTTATTTCACACCGGTGACATCCATAGACAAAAGAACATGATATCAACTAAGTACAACAAGGTACAAGTGCAATGTTGAAAACGTTCCTCGTGACAGCACGGTTCTGCTAATTCCAACTTATAAGTGCAAGCATATACAACAAAGTTGTCACAATGGTTCAAGTTTATTAGGGGCAAAGAATAAAGTGTGCCATCAAGTTCGTGAGGGCTTTAATCACTAAGTTTTCACATAAAAAAATAGTTTTTAATTGGAAGATAGATGAAAACAAGAATATACTTGGAATGGTGTAACAACCATGCATAGGAGTTTATAGTGGACACTTTGGAATAACTTGGTTTCTTGGGAGATGGAAGCATGAGTAGAACTTACTCATACAAGTGGAGGCTAGCAAAATACTGGGAGCAACCAACTAAGAGAGGAATAATGGCCATAATTATGCAACGCAACAAAGCAAACTAATCAAAGCAAAGAGTGGTACTACAAGTCTAGGACTAAATGATCATAGAGGCTAATGTTGACTTGTCATTGTCATAACATGGTGTGAGCATGTGCCAAGTCAACCCAAGCAAAACATCAAAGGAGAATACCACAATACTATGCTTTTGCATGCTAAAAAAACGCACAATTTCCTCAAGGCACACTAAGCAATCCCAATTGTTTGTAATAATACATGCTACATCAATAATTACTAAGCATAATTCCAAAACAACACCTAGCATGTCATGATAAAGTCTAAGTCACAGTCAATGCAAGCTCCTCTTGCACTTCAAGCAAGAACTTACTACTCCTTTCCAAACACCAAGCAAACTTATTTGCAAAACAACACAGCAAGAACGGGGGTCCAAACTACTAAAGCAAACTAAACAAACTAAGCAAAGCAAACGAAAACTAAGAAGCTCCAAGAACAACACAACTGTGCATGAAACAATAAAACTGAAGTGTCTAGACAGACCTGAGCTATGTATAGATGAAGAACGGGATGCCTTGGGCATACCCAAGCTTTGACGCTTGTACCTCTTGGATATTTCTTTGGGTGACACTATGTTGGCATCCCCAAGCTGGAGCTTTTGTCCATTCTTCATCTCATTGCATCATTCTCTCTCTACACCTGAAATTTTTCCTTCATACAAAACATCATACAATCTTCATTAGCAACATTAGCTTATTCAAAACATATTAGACCACTGGAAAAGCTTTGGAACAACAAGGCTTTTCACTAAAAACACAAGCTACTATAGTAACTCCTTCAAGGAAACTCAATTTACCTGAATAGAGCTCAAAAAGGAATCAATAAGAAGCAAATGCAAATAATGGCAAAAATCTGTCAAAACAGACCAGCAGGTAGAAACAATTTTTTTTGAAAATCTTCTGTTGCTCAAATTAAAAAGTGTTGAACTAAAGAAAGTTAGAAAACATGTTGGGGGATTTATTAGTAAATTTGAGCTAAATCCGTGTTACAGAACCTCCTCACGGTTTTTTTTGGTGGAGGACAGAAATCTGTTTCAGGACAGCAACTCCCCAAATCTTATTTCCCTCTCATTAGAGGTCATTCTTGGCACAAAAATCAAACAAAAAGGATAAGGAGAGGTTATTAAAGAAGTAATAACTTCCAAGACTCAAGGAAACTCTTGGGTTATCTCCCAACAAGTACTTTTCTTTAACGCCTTTAAGTTAGGCACAAGAAGCAAGAAGAATCAAGTATTTTCAAATGAAGAAGCATTAACATCAAACCTTGCTTTTAAAGGAGGAGCAAAAAGCAACTTCCCTCTCCTCATAGGGAAGTGTTCAATACCTTTCTTGAATGGAAAATGATATTTGATGGTGCCTTCTTTCATATCAATGATGGCACCAACTGTTCTAAGAAAGGTCTTCCCAAAGTAATAGGACAAGAAGCATTGTATTCAACATCCAAAAAATAGAAATCAACATGGACAGAAGCATTGTTAACCATAATGAGAACATCATTAATACTCCCCATGAGTTTCTTCTTAGCATTATCATTGAGTGGGACATTTAAATAACAATCTTCCAATGGTGGTAAATCAAGCATTTCATAAATCTTCCCAGGCATAATAGAGACACTAAAACCAAGATCACATGAAGCTTTGAGATCAAAGTCATTCACTTGCATATTAATAATGGGTTCCCAACTATCTTATACTTTCCTAGGAATAGAAGCTTTGTGTTTTAGCTTCTCTTCCTTAATCTTAACAAGAGCATCTGTAATGTGTTTGGTAAAGGCAACGTGCATATCACTAGCATCAGGACTTCTAGCAAGCTTTTGCAGGAACATAATCACTTTAGAAATATTGCAACCATCAATATCAAAGTCAAACTTAGCATCACTAGTAGTAGGCTCACTAGGCTTAGGCATAGTAGGAGGAGGAATATGGGCTACTTGTGGTTTAGTGGTGATAGTGCACACACTATTGTTTCTATCAATTTCAGCTTCCCTTTCCCACCTAGCATGAAGTTGAGCTAACAACCTAACATTTTCATCAATAGTAACATGTATGGCATGAGCAGTAGCAAAGGTATTTTCCATAGTTTCAGGTTTAGCAGCCATTTTATTAACCAAGGAAGTTTGAGCTTCAGACAAAGAGGATATATTTCTCACAACAGTTAAAAGCTTTTCCTGTATAGTATTATTGAAAGTGGATTGTTTACTAATAAAGTACTTGAGCATTACTTCAAGTTCAGAGGGGGCACTTCTAGCATTATTGTAAGAGCTTCCATAGGAATTTCCATTATTAGGAGGATAAGGCCTATAATTGTTGTTGCTACCAAAATTATTCCTATAGGCATTGTTGTTGAAATTTTTGTTTATAATGGAAGTTCACATCAACTTGCTCTTCTTGAGCAACCAAAGAGGCTAAGGGAACACTATTAGGATCTAGATGAGCTTTCCCATTAACAAGCATAGCCATAATAACATCAATATTTTCACTCAAAGAGGAAGTTTCCTCAACAGAATTTACATTCTTACCATGTGGAGCTCTCTCAACATGCCATTCAGAGTAGTTAACTATCATATTATCAAGGAGCCTTGTTGCATCCCCCAAAGTGAGGCCCATGAAGGTACCTCCATCAGTAGAATCCAGCAGGTTTCTTGAGGAGAAGTTCAACCCTGCATAATCATCCAAGGAGTGAGTCCATGAGTAGGGCAATTTTTAACCAAAGATTTCATTCTTTCCCAAGCAGGAGCAACATGTTCACTATCAAGCTGTTTAAATTTCATAATGTCACTTCTCATAGCAATAATCTTAGTAGGAGGATAGTACTTTCCAATAAAAGCATCTTTGCACTTAGTCCAAGAATCAATACTATTTTTAGGCAAAGATAGCAACCATTCTTTAGCTTTTCCCCTCGAGGAGAAAGGAAAAAGCCTGAGCTTAATAATATTTCCATCTACATCCTTATACTTTTGCAACTCACAAAGTTCAATAAAGCTATTAAGATGGGCAGTAGGATCATCAGAACCAGCACCAGAAAATTGCTCTCTCATCACAAGATTCAACAAAGCAGGCTTAATTTCATAAAAGATAGCATTAGGAGCAGGTGGAGCAATAGGTGTGCTTAGGAAATTATTTTTGTTGGTGCTAGTGAAGTCACACAACTTGGTGTTCTCAGCAGAGTTCATTTTGGCAAAGGTGGGCAAGCCAAAAACAGCAGCAACAGCTAGAGCAGGAACTAATTTTTTTGTGTTTTTGAATAAACCAAGCAAACCAAACTAGACTACTTTTTTGGGTTTTTTTAGAATAGGCAGACAAAACCAAGCAAAAGAAAAAAATAAAACTAAAAACAAAGTAAAGAGAAAGGAAGTGAAGTACTCCCTAGTGAAGACTTCCTTAGCCTCCCCGGTAATGGCGCCAAAAATATTGATGGTGCTCGACTGGGAGGAAAAGGTCGAAGCTCTGTCCCCAGCAACGACGCCAGAAATCTTGATGCATGCACCCAGTGTTTGACGTGGGACACTTCGTTGGAACCCCAAGAGCAAGGTGTGATGAGCACATCAGCAAGTTTCCCTCAGTAGAGAACGAGGTTATCGAACCTGAAGGAGGAAGGAAATGTCTCAAAGGTGTTGCTGGCAATGTTTAGACCTGCACAACACAAACTCAAGACTTTGCCCCAACGAATCAGTGAGGTTGTCAAGCTTACGTATTTGCTGAAACAAAGGATTAAATGTATGGTGTGGAAGGTAATGGTTTGCAGCAAGTAAACAAGTAATAGTGGAAGATGTATTAATGGTAAAGATTGGACCGGGGTCCATAGTTCACTAGAGGTGCTCTCCTTAGATAAACAACATGGCATGAAGGTTAAACAAATTACAGCGGGGCAATTGACAGGAACTGAGCAAGGCATAACAATGCAATTACTAGCCAGAAAGATCCTATGAGGTTGATTGGGCAATACAACAATATACATAGACCGTCATCCAACTGCATCTATGACTAGAAGTCCACCTTCAGGTTATGATCCGAACCCACTCCAGTATTAAGTTGCAAGCAAGAAACAACTGCTTTAAGCAAAGTGTGTAAGGTAAACAGTCCACATGTTCCATGAACAAGAGACCGTTGTTTTCTCCCTAGTAGCAATAGCACATCTACAACCGAAGAGATTATTGTCACTTCCCTTGGAAACTAGAGGCATGAACCCACTATCAAGCATAAATACTCCCTCTTGGAGTCACTAGCAACTACTTGGCCAAGATAACCACTAGCAACGGAGAGCATGCAAGATCACAAACAACACAGACATGATATAATCATAAAGATAAAACCATTAATCAAACCAACATAATAATCTCAATATCCATCGGAACCCCGCAAACACAACATGCATGATTACAAATAGATTAGATATTGATCATGAACGGAGCTCACAAGATCTATACATGAAAGCACAAAGGAGGAGATACAACCATCTAGCTACCACATGGACCCATAGTCCAAGGTGGAACTACTCACGAATCATACCGGAGAGAAGGCCTCCAGGATGATCTACCCTCCGGCAGGGTGCCGGGAAGAGCTTCAGATCCCCCCGATCTAGGGACGATGATGGCGGTGGCTACAGAAGGTTTCGTGTATTTGTGATCGGGTACTCAGGGTTTCTGCATCGGGGGCTTCTTCTAGGCGAAGGGGGAGACCAAGGCGGCGTCTAGAGGGGGCAAACCCTACCCAGGCGTGGGGTAGGGCCCACCCGCTCCTAGGGGGGTTTAGCCGCCCTGGCACGCCTCCTCGTTTCTCCTCTGGACTTCTTGTTCCCCATGGAAGTTATTTACTTTGTCCTTCATCCCGTCCAATTCCGAGAATATTTCTTTACTAACTTTTCTGAAACCAAAAACAGTAGAAAACGGGCATCTGGCACTGCTACAACTTGTTAATAGGTTAGTACCAGAAAACATGTAAAAAGAACCTCAAAGTGTGGACAAGTAAAGCAAAGTAGATACAAAACAAGCATGGAGCATAAAAAATTATAGATACGTTTCCAACGTATCATGGTCAAATCCACCGGCGGCGACCATAATCCAGCGGCGCTGGAGTTGCTGGAAGAGGAGAGCGATTCCTACAAAGGGGAATGGCGCGGCTCGGACATCATGGACCGCGACATCAAAGAAATGCGCGTCGAGGGCTACCTCCCTGCGACGGAGGGTCTCGTCTGGCGAGCGGCGCTGGACGGCGAGGTCACCCCTTCTACCCAAGCCAGAGAGAAGGTGTACCTCAAGGCCCAATTGTTACGCGGCATTTCCTTGCCCATCTCCAATTTCTTTCTAGATATCCTTAGCCATTACCGAGTACAGCCTCAGAACCTCTCCCCCCAATAGTATCCTCGCGCTTAGCAACTACGCGACGCTCTGTGAGGGTTACTTAGGGATTAGGCCTAGGCTAGATCTCTTTATTTATTTCTTCACCGTCAAGAGGGAAGTTAGAGCCGGCAAGGACGAACTCAGGAACTGTGGGACAATAAGTTTTAAGATCCGGCCTGGCCGGCGGTTCCCCAACATCATTGGCCATGAATCTTGCAAGAACTAGAAGCGGACGTACTTCTACGGCTCAGATATCCCTCTGGCTAGCCGAGAAGAAACGTATCTGGATTTCTTTGATGGAGCCGCTGCCGAAGCCCCGACATGGAGGTCCCAAGCCACCCTTCCCTCCGATAGCGAAGCTTCCCGCGCCATTAGGCGGATAGAGTGGTTCGTAGACACGGGTATGACCGGGTTGGACCTAGCCGTGTGCTGGTTCGTCAGGCGGATCCAGCCTCTGCAGCACCGCTCCAAGTTGATGCACGAGTACTCTAAGGAGAGGAAGGATAGCCTCCGCATCTCCGAGGACAACTTCTCAAGTGACTCCGTCAAGCTTCACCTCAAAGACATCGTCAAGGTGAAGGATAAGAAGTGTGCCTTCGCCATCATCTACGACATGTCCAAGGAGGGCAAGTGCCCAGAGGTACCTGTTTATTTTCCGTGTATGACATATACTCCAGCTCTTCCATCTAACCATTACCATCTCATCTAAAACTTTTGGGATTTCACTTAACAGCTTAGCAGTCTAGACGAGGATAGCATGGCTGTCCAAATCTATGACCCGAAGATGAAGGAAGTCGCCGTCGTGTCCGACGACGATGTCCCGCTGGTGCGAAAGCGGAAGAGCTCCACCTCTGACGCTGCCGGCAGAGGCAAGAAGAAGAATATGGAGGGTGGAGCCTCCAAGAAGTCCACTGCTGCCCTGGAGGCGGAGAAAAGAAAGTTTATCGGGATTCCTTTTGCCAAAGCACCCCCTGTTGTGTAAGCCTCTTTCTATCCGACATTTTTCCATTGCTCATCTTATTCTTGTACTTATACTTTTTGCACGTTTCAGGAAAAAGGCCACTAATACTTTGAAGAAGACCTCCAAAACTTTGGGGGCTTCTAGAAATATTAAAGATATGTTGCATCGTGACATGTCTCCCCACACATCTCCCGCCATCGCCCATGTCACTCCCATCGTCCATCCTACACCCGCTCCGAGAAGTTCACAAACCAAGGATGCCTCTGGCCCTTCCGCCATGGAAGTGGACTCAGGTGCCTCCGCGGACTTGCCATTGTCGGTGAGCAGGAAACGCAAGAAAGCACCACGAATCGAATGGATAAAGATCCTACTAAGGATGCCATCGGTAGCAGTAAGGCGATGGTGGTGGGTGGAACATCTGCTGAAGGCGGCGCCTCCACACCCAAGACAACTACAGAATTTCTGAAGATAGTCTTCCCGGCGCTCACGCCGAGCAGCTCCTCTTTGGTTCCTGGTGCAGTGCCAACATCTCCAACCTGCTTTCTTGAGGATCTTGTCCAACAAGAAGATATCTTGCGAGGAAACCGCCTTTCCTTCGGCAAGTTGCTTGCTGAGAGCGCTACCAACCTCAAGATCATCGCATTTGTAAGTTTTATTTGCCTTTTGCATTTCATATGAGTATCCCACTATAGCCCCCGAGGATTTAGACGGAAAACCATAGGCCTTTGCATATAAATGCTCTAAGAGTGACTAAGTTAGAAAATTTCTCACTATAGCCCCCAAGTATTTAGTTTGAATGAATTATTCCGACTAGATACTTTCAGAGTAGCATACGCAGTGTTTGTCAATTTCAATACTGTAGCCCCCAAGTCTCTAGTTGTAACTGAATTAGTTCCGACTAGATACTTAAAGAAAGACTAAGCATATGACTGAGTTAAAAACTTTATACTGTATCCCCCAAGCTTCTAGCTAAAAACTGAATCAGTTCCGACTAGATGCTTAAGGAAAGACTAAGCATATTGCCAAGTTTAAAAAACTCTCACTGTAGCCCCCAAGCCTCTAGGTGGATATTATCCAGCTAGATGCTCCAAGTAGACTAAACAACTTTAAATTTTATTTCCACAGAATGAGAATGCTCGGAGAGGCATGGCCAACGATAATTTCCAAAAGATGCGTGCTGATTTGGAAGCCGAAAAGGGTAAAACTGCCTTCTTGAAGGATCAAATCACCAAGAGCAAGAGTCTGTTTTTCCTTTCGTTTTCGTACTCCGACTTGGTCTTGTGCCAACATTCTCCGAGTACTCATCATGTACTGTTCTTTCTCCGACTTGCAGAAGCCATTGACAAGTCCAAGGACATTGTGGAGCAATCCAAGCATATTCAGTTGTTGGATAGTGAAAACAAGATCCTTAAGCAGGAGAGGAAGGATATGCTGAAGATGCATGAGGACTCCATGAAGGTCTGCAGGAATCTGCTAACATGAAAATGAACTTCTTGAAGGGGGAGATCGCGATGCTGAAAGAGCAGAAGAGAGCTGCCGATGAGCAAAATTAGAGCAATCTTGAAGCATACAAGATCCTCCGACAAGAACGGGACTCCATGGCGGATACCCTCCAGCAAGCTGAGATTAGCATCTTCAGTAAGTGATTCTCCGCCTTGTACTTCTGTAAGCTAGATACTCTGAACTTTTTTTGTTATTGAACTCATGTGTTCCCTTGTCGGATTTTTACAGCTCCTATTGGGTTGACCCAGTCACCTCCTCCGCAAAAAGAATGCATGGTCCTTGCCGGAAAATTTATCAACACCGCCATCAAGTAGGCCAAGGAGATAGCCAAGCCCCTCCAGATCAACATCAAAGGGGTGGATTCCGTGATGAAGTTCTCAGAGATATTGGGCCAAGCCCTGAGCGTATTGTAAGCTGGAAAGCTTCATGTACCCGGGCTGGCGCAAGGATGGCGCTGTCAATGGTTAAGGCGCACTACGAAAACACCGACATCGACACGATGACCTCTAATATCCCCGACGTGGACGACGATGGCCAAAAAACTAGATAAAAAATCTATCTTGGTGTCACTTGCGGGTTTTGATACCAGAGTCTCCGAGTTGGTCGACCCTAACATCTTCGTGCCCATGGAGACTATTCACGGAGACAATCAAAGCTCCTCTGAGTCCCTCAACACCGCCGACTTTGAGGAGGATGGCTCTCCTGCTGCTGATGATGCTACGTCCAAGTCACCTGCGCCAGAGGAATGAAAGAACAATATGTAATATGTGTTTCCTCTGGAATTTGTATGCGGAAAAAACTACTTGTTAACTTAAGGCGGAAAATAAATGGTTGTTATTTCCTCCTACTCAAGAACTGGTTCCAGCATGTATATATTTTTTAAGCAAGCGATGGCTTATCCATTACTTTGGTTTTTATGCTTGACCTTTCATGAGTCGGAAGACTCGTTGTCGGAACTATGCGCTCAGACGATGATGCCCAATGGCACCATCAATAACCTAAGCACAAAATCGCCGACAATAAGTGCCAAAAGTCACTACTCCAGAATCCACATAAAAACGACAAAGAACGTGTAGACCAGAAAACTTAAGCTAACGCCCGTAGGCAGAATTTTCACAAGTGCAATCGCAAAGCTTGTGCATAAAGGTTTTATACGATCCAAAAATGAACAATAAAGGAGGTAAAATACTTAGAAATATGAGTGAACCAGAGAGCTTTATTTTATTGATTATATAAGAGGTACACAATAGATAAAAAATACTGTGTAGAAAGGACGTAGTCGTGGTATGTTCCATGGCCGATCAAGCTCCGGGTAGTCATCATCCGGGTCACGCCGCTTACGCTTATGATTCTCATTGGGTCAATCCTTCAGCTCATGATTGTCAACGAGGTAGTAAAACCCATTGAGTAGCTCCTTGCTTATGATGAATGGTACTTCCCATGGTGGGGATAATTTGTGTGACTTCTCCTGCTTTAGTCGGAGCACTAGATCCCCCTCTTTAAATGAGCGATGCCGAACATGGTGACTATGGTAGTTGCGTAGATTATGCTGGTAGATGGCGGATCTTTGGCAAGCCAATACGTGCTCTTCCTCGAGAAGGTCCACATCTAGGTTTCTGGATTCTTTAGCGTCATCTTCGACGTAGGTGGCAACTCTTGGCGAATCGTGAAGGATGTTGGAAGGAAGGATGGCTTCTGCTCCATATACCATGAAATAAGGGGTGTAGCCGGTAGATCTGTTGGGTGTAGTTCATAAACTCCACAACACAGATGGTAACTCCTCCGCCCAAGCTCCAGCTGCTCTATGCAGCGGTGCTTCTAGACGTGGCTTGATTCCCTGCAGAATTAATCCATTGGCTCGCTCAACCTGACCATTAGAATCCTTGCCAGAAGGCTTTAGCGACCAACGATCAAGGAGAGGCGTGATTCCCATAATCTCCGAGATGGATTTCGTGGAGGATTTCAATACCTTCATGCTGGGAAACACACTTAAGGTATACACTAGTGGTGCTTCTTTTATAGAGCTGTCCATTGATTATGGTATAGCCCTTTGCTCGACGTACTATTTGCCGTCTTTTGACTTTGTTGTCGGGCAAAGTTCCGTGTTCGAGATATTCCATGAACTGTTTTGTCCAAGCCAGAGGGACCTTTGTCACCATGTGAACGAAAGAGTCAACTCTCTCCGGGTTGTCCATGTATGCTCCCTACACGAATGGTGTCCGTAAATGCTCCAGGAAAACGCTAGGCGGAATTCGTTTACGCCCTGACGCAAGCTTTGTAAGCAGGTCAGTCGCCTCATTTTGCTCCCTAGGTACATACTTGACCTCGTAGCCCAAGAAGCTCTTGGCTATCTCGTCCACTTCATCTCGATATGTCGCCATCATAGGGTTTCGCGCGTTCCAGGTGCCAGCCACCTGCTGGGCAACCAAGTCAGAATCTCCATAGCAAACTATGCGCTTGATGCCAATATCCTTGGCTACGCGTAGTCCGTGAATGAGTGTTTCATACTACACCATGTTGTTTTTAGCCTCGAAGTGGATCTGCAGAACATAGTGTAGCTTGTCCCCAGTTGGTGACTGTAGCAGCACACCTGCTCCCGAGCCGTTGAGTAGCTTTGATCCGTCAATGTGCATCACCCAATATTCTGGTTCCGGCATTGGGGTAACATCTGGCATCTCCGTCCAATCTGCGATGAAATCCGCCAAGGCTTGTGACTTGATAGTGTCGCGTCTCTTGTAAGTAATCTAGAAGGCGGCAATTTCAGTGCCAATTTCGCGACCCTTCCTGTAGCGTCACTATTGTTGATAATGTCAGACAGTGGAGTCTTGCTTACCACTATTATAGGGTGCTCCTGGAAGTAGTGTCGTAGCTTCCGAGAAGCAAGGAACACTCCATAAGCTATCTTTTGGTAGTGCGGGTAACGCTGCTTGGACTCCGTCAAGACCTCGCTTACGTAGTAAACTAGTCGTTGAACTCCGTTCTCGTAGACTGGTTCTTTCTGCTCTACCACGACGACGATGCTAATTACCCGGTTGGTGGCCGCCATGTAAACTAACATGGGCTCCCTAGGCTTGGGTGCTGCAAGGATAGGCGCTGAGGAAAGTATCTCCTTGAGTTGCTTCAATGCTGCATCTTCCTCGTCCGTCCACGTGAATTAGTCTGCCTTCTTCAGCGACTTGTACAGCGGCAGAGCCTTGTCTCCAAGTCGGCTGACAAACCGACTAACTATTGCAACGGAACCTGTTAGCCGTTGTATGTCCTTTAGGCATGTCGGATGGTTTATATTTAAGATGGCCTTGATTTTCTCCGGGTTGACCTCGATTCCACGCTGGGAAATGATAAAGCGCAACAATTTGCCGGCTGGAACCCCAAAGACGCACTTCTTAGGGTTAAGCATCATGTTGTACTTATGGAGATTGTAAAAGGTTTATTTTAAGCCGGAGATTAAGTCCTTTGAATTTTTAGACATCACCGCTACATCATCCACATAGGCGTGAACATTCCGACCAATTTGATCGTGCAGGCAACGTTGCATTGTCTACTGGTAGGTAGCACCTGCGTTTTTCAGCCCAAAGGGCATCATGTCATAGCAAAACGTGATGTAGGGTGTAGTGAACGAAGTGGCCAATTGGTCTGACTTCCTCATTTTGATCTGGTGGTATCCTGAGTATGCGTCGAGAAAACACAAAAGCTCCGAGCCAGCCGTCGAGTCAATGACTTGTTCAATGTGAGGCAAAGCAAACGGATCTTTGGGACATGCTTTGTTCAAGCCGGTGTAATCAACGCACATTCTTAATTCTTTGGTTCCCTTTTTGGGGACAAGTATATGATTGGCACCCATCGGGTGTGAAGGAATTCTCGGATAAAACTAGCCTTAAGTAACCTAGCTATCTCTTTGCTTATGGCGCGTCTCTTCTCGTCTCCGAAGCGTTGTAGAGGTTGTTTCACTGGTTTACATTTTGGATCAATATTCAAGCTGTGCTCGGCAAGTTCCCTAGGTACACCTTTCATGTCAGCAGGTTGCCAGGCAAAGATGTCCCTGTTCTCACGGAGGAACTCGACAAGCGCGCTTTCCTATTTAGGGTCCAGGTTTGTCCCAATGGCGGTGGTCTTAGAGGCATCGCCTACCACAAGTTCCACCGGCTTGGAATCGATGGCGGCCTTGAATGCTGGGGCAGAGTCAGAAATCTGTTTCTTCGAAGCGGGCATCTCCAAGGCATCGACCTTGCTCTGGATCTCCTTGAATTCTTCACTCTAGAGGATAGCTTCTGCAGAGGCTGCTTCTCCAATCTCGCAGTCCCTTGCCTTGGTAAAGCTTCCGGATACGGTAATGACACTGTTTGGTCCGGGTATCTTGAGCTTGTTGTAGACGAAGCATGGCTTGGCCATGAAGGTGTGGAATATGCCGCGGCCGAATATGACGTGGTACATGCTCTTGAAGGGGACCATCTCAAACTTCATGCGCTCTTGGCTGTAATTATTGACATCGCCAAAAGCGACCTAAAGTGTGATGCACCCAAGGGACCGAGCCTCCCGACCAGGAACTACGCCATGGAAGATGGTGCTGGTCCGCCTTAGGTTTTCCTCCGTCAAGTTCATCTTGTGCAGTGTATCCAGGTACATGATGTTGATGCTACTTCCACTATCCACCATACATTTGGTGAACTCATTGTCGTCAATCAGGGGGTTAATGATATGGAGTATTGGTTCTCTGTAGGGATGAGGTCTGGGTGATCCTTCCTGTCCCAAGTAATTGGAATCTCCGACCAGCGCAGGTATTGGGGAACTAGGGGTAGAGCGGCCATCAGTATCCTCATGGAGGTCTTCTGTTGTCGGACGGTGGGGGTGCCAAGGAAAGTGTGGAAAACTGCCGCCTTCTTCTCGAAGGGTTTTTTGCCTTTGCCGTCGACCTTGGCGGCGTGCTTGGGGTCAACATCCTCGTCCATGTCACTTGAATCCTTGTACTCCTCCTCTTTCTTCTTCCCCTTGCCCTTGCCTCGCGGTCTGTTCTTCTGATTTCGCTTGTAGACGCACTCCGGGTCCTCCTTGAGGTCGTTGACAAACTTGCAATGGCGATTGGTGTGTGTGTCTTTGCCGTTGTCGTCGAGGTGTATGAGGCACGGCATATCGCGGTACTCCTCATAGGTCTGGGGAACACGGAGCGCTGCCGAGGTTGTTTCACTATTTTCTCTCGCTGCTGCCCACGACCAATTTGCCGTCCTTGGCCATGTTGTCCGCTATCACCTCGTCCTGCAAAAGTCATGTAGACCATGTCGGAGGTTTGCTTTTCTTCTAGCGGGCTCTTCCGCTTAGTGTTGTTGTTCCTCCGAGCTTGAGTTGGAACGGCCGTTAACGGCAGGGAGCCACGAGCATCATCGTCGGCAGCCGCGAACTCACTAGCCAACTGGATCATCTGATTGAGATCTAGCTAGTGGTTATCCTGCAGGCGCTTCAACGTATGTTGGAGCAACGTACCCCTTTCCAACCCATCAATGAAGGCGGACATGGCGGTCTGTGAGTGCACTTCTATGCAGGAATTCTTCATATCCAGCCAGCGGGAGAGGTAGGAGCGAGATGACTCATCTTTCTGCTACATGCACCGCTGTAGGTCGCCAACAGTACAGGGACGTTGTACGTACCCTCGAAGTTCTTGGTGAATGCTTCTTGCATGTCCATCCAGTTGCAGATAGATTTCTCTAGCAAGTCATCGATCCATTGTCGGGCCGTTCCCGCCAGCATCAGTGGGAGGTACTTGACGGCAACGTTGGGATTTCCCCCGACGATATCCACCGCGTTGTCGTAATCCTGCAGCCATGTTGCTGGCTTAGCGGTGCCATCATAGGGCTTGATGGTCTTGTCAATCCGAACACCCTTGGGGTAAGCTGCGGTCTGTATTACAGGTCCGAAGCAGCGTGGTCCCAGGTATGCTCCATCCCGGGCCTCATGGATCTTGTCTAGACGTGACCCTGCGTCGTATGGCTCCGGGCTTCTTTTCTTATTTTTGCCATCAGGGGATGGGCTGCGTGAACGACGCGGGCCTCCTCTGCCATGGTGGCTGCTAGGTGGTGACAGAGGCGGAGGTGGCGGTGGGTTAGCATTCTTGTTGTTACCCTCCTGCGACGCCTCACGCTTGTCACAGTTGTTTGTCGGACGTGGGGGGTCATGGCGTGACCTGCCCTTGTGTCCTTGGCTGCATTCCCCATCATGACGGGCCTGCTCCGCGTTGTCGCGGATGACGATGCCGTGTTGCTTAGGTGGAGGCATGTCCGTACGATGGTGAGCCTTGGGGTCTTCGTGATGTCGGGGAGAGCGGGGCGATGGAGATGGGCGACGAGGTTGAGCCTTGCCTCCATGGTCGGAGGATATGGGGATAACATCTTTCCTGTTGCGTGCATCCCTGCGTCTTCGTTCTGACGAACCCGTCTAGGACCCGACATCAAGAGGAGATCTGTCCCTTGGCGGCTTATGCTGGCTAGACAGGCAAAACGCTGGGTCAGACTCAAGCCTTTGAGAGGTGGCCCTTTCCTGTTGTTTCACCGCCTTGGCCACCAGGTCATAGACCTGGTTCACCACTTCTGGTGATCTATCTTGCTCTAGAAGGGTCTTGGCGACGACGAGGTTGAGAAGAGGAGTGGGCATCACCTTCCTGCCTTTACTGTCAATGTATGGCTTGGCTTGTGCCGGCTTCGAGGGAGCCCATCCTAGGTTTCGCCGCACACCAGGATCATTGATGACGCGAGCCGGAGCTTTCTTAGCCTTCTACTGCTGCAGTAGAGTCTTGTACTCGGCCTCCATTGCTCTAGCTTTCTCTATTGACTTTTGCGTGTTGGCCAGATCTCGATCTATCTTTGCTCCTTGCTCCGCGATGCCCTGCGCTTCCTCGAGCAGCTGCTGGCGCTTCTCGTCGAGCTGGACGACATTGTGAATATGAGCCACGGTCATAGGCTCGACAAGGAGATTGTTGTACATCACTCTATCAGCTGGAGTGACCTGGGCCGCAGCAGACGTAGATGCCGGAGGCGGCGGGTTTACGGTGTTGTTGCTCGGACCGGTGCCGAGTTCCTGCGGCTGCTGCACTGGGTTAGGCGGAGGGGGCATGACCTTTGCGCGATCATTGTCGGCAGCAACAGGTGGTCCCTTCCCTTTGTCCAGCGTTGTAGGCGGAGCTCGTCCGCGCTAATCTTCATCCATCGCTGTCCCAATGGCGACAAACACCTCTCGGGACGTGACGGTGTTGTTGGCCTCCTCGTCGCGTTTGTAATCCTCCTCCATCTCCTGCATGGCGGAGTCTAGCTCCTCGAGGCTGAAGTCTATCTCCTCCAAATCTACGCTGATGTCGGTGTAGAGCGCGTCAAGCAAGGAGTCGGAGGTTGCCACGGCTTCCTCGATGACGGGGGTGGAGGTGCAACAGCATCGACGATGACTGGAGGTGGTGGCGCAGCTGCGGCGACGATGACCGGAGGCGGTGGTGGCGGTGGCTAAGGCGGAGGGGCTCCACCAATGAGTGCAATTTCCATGTGAGCTTCCTCCTCAGCCTCCGCATAGCTGTTGACGGTGTTCACCATGCTTTCGAAGGTGAGGCATCTTGAAGCTTTCTGTTGCCTTAGCGTATGCTGGATAAGCGTACCTTGGTCCAGTCCTTCCACAAAGTTATACATATCATCATCATTAGGGTAATGAGCTAGGTCGGCCCGTATATGGAGCCATGTGGCAAGGTAATCGCGGGGGTTTTCGCCCTCTCTCTGGACGCAGCGCGCCAGATCGAAGATGGTAACCACACCGATGAACTTGGATCTCTGCTGTCCAGACACACGGGCGAAGCCGGTGGATTTGCAGCGATCTTCCACTGTTATATCCAGCAGAGGGGCGGTTCAGGTGGTCCTTGAATTTTTCTGATATTTGCCGGCCAACTCTGAGGAGAGACCCGACATCGATCCTTCCGCGAACGTATCCTGCCCGTAGGCGGTGCGTGCGGGTCTTGATGCTCCTCCGACTCCCAGGGAACTAGTGCCCGAGTCGGTTTCGTCCATGAAGAGGTGGATATCTCCGATGGGGACGATCAAGCATCGTGTAGGGTTCGTCTTCGCCGGGATCCAGAACTCGTCGAGGGGGACGATTGGAACGTTGCCGAAGAAGAGAACGCGACCGATGGCTACGGTTTCGCCGATTCCCGCGAAGATCCTGAAGCGCCTCTTGCCCCACGGTGGGCGCCAACTGTCGTGGTATTGCCAACGAGTACGCCATGGAGGGGTCCTCACAGTGCGTGTTTAGAGACGTGGGGGAAGGCGGAAGGTTGACGGGTACGAGGTTACACAGCTTACCCAGGTTTAGATCCCACAACGGTGGCGGAATCCTACTCCTGCTATAAATCACTATAATGGCGATACGCTGAGTTACAGGTATTGGTTCGCTGTGCGAGGTGTATGTTAATCGATACTAGGTTGTCGTGCCCTAAAAGATCCCATAGGCCCGACTTATATAGTCGCCAGGTCCTAGGGTTACAGGGAAAAGTCCTAGCCGGACAAGTTATAGAGTCCTACACTTCTTACATCTAGTCTAGCGTGTCTTGTACTCCAAGGCTCCGGGTACGTCGGTGACTCCTCCGTAGCCTTCCTTTATCCGGCATGGGTCTCCCTTCTAGATCCATCTAACTGGGCCGCCCAGCAGGCCATGGGCCATGCTACCAACTGTGGGCCACCCAGGTTATCCGGATAAGAGACATGCTATGGGGACACCCATATAGCATATCCCCAAGAGGTACTGGACCTATCGGCCCAGTCCTCTGCCTAACTTTCTCTCGACCTCACCCCTTCTCCTCCTGGACCCCGTGGTCTCTAACACCGCCGTTGTGCGATTCTCGCCGCCGTGGTCCTCCCTGGTCTCCGCCGTGGTGTATGGTGTAGTTGTCAACCTTGATCCATCGTTTGGTCCAATTCTATTTGGATTTGGAGCACTCCTGTGGCCAGGCTAGCCCTGTCCCGAGCCTAGGGTTTGGGGTGGTGCCGGTGACGCCTTCGTCACTGCCCCCAGTGGTTCTTTGGTGGTGTTGTGGTTGCGGTGGTGGTTCTACTCATCTTTAGACGTTGTTGTGGCCACCGCCTCGGCTCGGTGCGGCTTGCAGCGCCCCTTGGATGCTCCCCGTGCCACCGTGTGCTCGTTGGCCTCTCTGATTCCTCTTCTAATCTTTAGCGAGGACCTACGATGAGTTGATTTGGTTTCCCCTTGTGGTTATTTGTCCTCTGTCCCTCCTTTGCTAGGCTGTGTGACTCTACCTTGTATCCCTAATTGGGCTTCATACCTGGTTCTAGGGTTCCTCCCTCTGTTTAATTGTAAATACTGAATTGGACTAGTAGTAGTGGCTAATGGGGATTCTAATCAATTGCACTTCAGTGCTTACTGTCCTGATTTGATTATCTAATGCTAGTGGCTCTATGGTGTTGATTCTAGTTAATAGTTGAGCTTGGCTAAGATGATTTTATTACTGTGGAATCTATCTGGTTGTGATTTGTGCTTTCATCTATTGACAATACATTAGTGTTGGCAGTAGCACTGTCAGTGATTACTCACTGTATTTATACATGTTGGCTTGTATGTTTATAAACAGATTGAGATTAATCATTTTACTCTAATGATACTCTTTAAATGCATATATAAGCTTGATGATGATTTATGAGGTGTGGTCTCAGGAAAATGATATCCAATGGCTTGCCACTTTATTTGTGGTAACTAAGTAATGGTTTTACTTGGCTTATAGAACCAGTTATTGTGACACCATTTAACTATGGCACACAAGTTGTTGGTTTCTACAATTGGCTTGATTCTGTTGAGCTTAGGATTGGATTAGATCAAGGATGAATGGAAATCTTCTGCTTAAACTAATCTGCCTGTGATGATGGTCTGAGGCATAGGAACTAGTTTCCTATCTTGTTGTCCCTTATAGAAATGTTTTGGGATTATAATTGGTCACTGGATCTTGTATCCTCTTGGCTAAGATGTTTGGGTGCTCACAGATTTATATTGGTTCATAGGATTTGTAGATTCGGAGGTGCTACTCCACTAGGAGATGTTCCCAGAATTTATAAGCTATGCTATGTACATGTTGGAAGATATGAATTGTTTGTTAACTCCAGGATCTATGATGTTGGTCTGAGATCCTGGTTGAGTTGGTAGAATTTAAATGTACTTTTTATTTAAAAGATCCTCTATGATGGATTTACCCCACTTGGGTATTTTCTGAGAGCTTTAGATATAAAACAACACATGAATCTCTATTTAGATAAGATAGACATATCATGTGAGGGTTTCATAATACTCACCACAACAGTTGAGTTATTGTTGTGGTTGCTGGTTGATCTGGTGACTTGATGTTGCTATCTTTGTTGCTGGCCTGATCTTGTTCTTCTCCTCCTGGTGCTGCTCCTGTTACTTCTGGCTCCTAGAAGCATGGCCTTGATCTTGCCCTTCACCTCCTAGCTCCTGCAACTTGGCCTTTCCGTCCACCTGATCCACCCCCTCCTTATGTCACCATCTGGTGATACTAGGATGATCTTGTGTGTGGTTTGGCTGGTGATTTACTTGGCTTTGATAGGCTTGGTGTGCTCCTAGTGTGTTGTTTGAGAAGGAAAGAATGAGCTGCTAGAAGCTCTTGCCACAGCTAAGTTACTCCTTTTGCTTGTGTGGATGCTGCTGTGTTGTATTTCTATTTGCTTTCTTTTTCTTTTGACAACTCTCACCATGCATTTAGGTGATTGTGTTGCCTGTGTGCTTGGTACACCATTTGGATCAGATCAATGAGGTGTCTTTACCTTTTTATCTTTTAACATTTTACTCTCGTGGTGAAACTAGCCCGTTTTACTTGCTGTTGAGAGCTGTGTTGTGGCTTATTGGTTTATGAGAGAACTGATTCTTTCATATTGGTGAAACTTTCCCCTTTTAATAATACTCAATGATGTATCATGAGCAGTGCACCTCACCGCTCTCTACTGAGAGTATCTTAACCACTAATCTTTATTTTCCTTTTTGTTTGGTTTTGCATTTTGTTGCAGGTACAAGATCTGGATATTCAAGATTTTAGTATAGGATTAGATAGATAGATCGATCGATTGTAATTTTTTATTGATTCATTTCTAAAGATTTTGTAATATCTTATTTTATTCTTTATGTAACAATCTTCTAATAGTTTATTATTGAAATTCCATTTTTTGTAATTCCTTTGTTGTACTGATCCCTTCATTGATTTAATAAGTTTATTATTGTAAAAGAAAAATGTATATGGAATAAAGATAAGGAATAAAGAGTCATTTTTTATTTGTATTACTTTTTATTGAATTCATTATTATTTGTTATCTCTAAATAAACAAGATTACTAATTTAATTTATAATTTATTTTTAATAATAATTCTTAATCTTTAAATATAAATTCAAATTTAAAATTTGGATTCAAACTCTCCCTACAAAACACACTTATCCAAAAACATCATGTCAGAATTTATAACGATCACTCCCAATAGCTATCCCTACACACAGAGCGTGAAAGAAACTCTGATCACTTTAGGTTTTCTTGTTTGGCAAAAATTTTACCCGCATTTTATAGATGAATGCATGCATATGCACAAATTCCTAAATCTACCCTTCGTTGGTTCCTAAATGCTGGGATGTTACATACACGTCCTAGGTAACCATTCTATTAGAAGAACTTGTTTTGTTTATTCAACTATCACATAACAAAATTATATGTAGTAGTTGCCACATTAATCCGTCTAGACTAAATATTGCTATGAGAGAACAAATCTTGTCATAGTCAACTACTTGACGATTTTCATGAACTCTTTCCTGACATGTCAACTATTTCATAGATGTGAAACATCCATGTCTATTTCTTTATAGATCCAAACACGAATGTAAGATCTTAGACCTTTCTAGAGGGTCTTTCAAGTTCAAATCTTGATTTCTCGTGTATGGAACTATCATGGATCTTATGGCTTCAAGCCATTTGACGGAGTCAGGGCCCATCATCGCTTCTTTGCATACAGTCGATTCATCATTGTTAAACAACAATTATTTACTTTCAAATCCTAGTATTTGATTGTTTACCCGACCTACTTGGTTCAATAGGAAATTGGACCTTTCGTGACCACAACCTTTGAGACAAGTGAGCCATGAGCATGTTGCTGCCTCCGGAACACTTTTTGGAGCTGCGTAACTCAACACATATAGCTAAGGTTCTTTTAACATTATCAAAGTTATATTGACCTCCCACTTAACTTTTCAGAAAAAAAAATTCTCAAGAATCTTGAAGTTTTAAGCGACAAACACTTTTGTCTTTGGTGTTATCGAGGAGTACCCAATGATTATATGAAATAACCTACAAATGAAAGTTCATCCGACTTTGGTTGTAAACATCTTACTTATGCATAGCATACCAATGTTTAAGAAAGGACAACTTGGGTTTTATCCCAAACCATAACTTTATATGGTGTCATTTCAACGGATCATGATGGAGCTCTTTTCAGTGAAAAAGCGGTAATCACTAAAGCTATACTTTAAAAAACTATGGCAGTTTTATTACTAACACCTTTGATCTCACCATGTCAAACAAGGTTTCATTGCATATCTTGAACACTCCATACTCATATGGTGTTTTGGGAAATTCAAATCCATGGAACGATTCCTCAAATCTTAGTTGTTTTGCTAAACTTGTAACTCAAATATCTTCATTTATGATCTTATCATAAATTCTTTATTTTCTTGTTACATTGATTTTTCACTTCATCTCGAAAGTCTTCGAACATTTTCAAATGTTTCATACTTTATCCTTATTATGTAAATATACATATATTTACTCAAATTTTCAGATAAAGCATATGAAGTTGAAATCCATCGCTCTCATCTACACATAATAGGCTTCATACATCTACATGTACAAGTTCCAATAAGCTAGTCATTAGTTCACTTTTGGCCTATGAACGGAGTTTTAATTATCTCTAGGAAAGTTTCACAAGCGTCATTTGATCAAAATCAAACGACTCCAAAATTCTATCAACATGGAGTTTCTTCATGTTTTCTTTCTAATATAATTTAAATGGCGATGTCACTTCCTAACTAATCTTTCAATCAATTGTCTTTCGACATTTTTAGCAATAGTTTTATGGATGTGATTTTTCTAATGAGATTTGTAAATCATCCATCTTTTATTTGAACAACCCTTTTGTTCTCATATTACCCGATGAAACAAATTTTCAAGGCAAGCTTTGATGTCAACGAGAAACAAATCAACACTTTATTTGTTCTCGATGAACATCATCACATATTCTCTTGCTAGTTACTTAGGCCATTGTAGTTCATGAATTGTGTTGTTTCGTATGACGATTCACACCAACAAATTCAATATCCAATACTTAAGAACCACTTTGTTTAACAAGGAAAGAATATAAACATAACATGTATATCATCTATATACCTAAGATGGACAATTTTAGTCTTTTCTTTTCTGCCAAAAATATTTCTTAGATTTCTATTCCAGCATTTCCGTTTCCTTTCAAAAGAATCTATCAATATCAATAGTGGTACCATACATATGACACATAGTCCAAAGCATGTATAGTCAAATAGTAATATCTTTGGATTTGCACTTTGAAGTAGATCACCGTCATCAAATGTTTGGTGTTCTTTCAAATTCCATTCTGTAGTGATCTTTTAGCGAAGTAAACATTTTACCTACATCTTATGTTCATCCTTATCATGGAAAAATTCATGATCAAGCTACTTTAGCTTATAACTATGATTCGTGATTATAATGTTGCTCTCCAAAACCTTTTGGAAGATTAGGACGACTAGTGTCTCCAACATTTTGTAAATTCTCATCAAATATGAGAACATCTATTTTGCCATATTATACTCTATCATCTTGTAACCAAAACATCATTTTAGATATCGCAATATCTTCCACGCATGATGGTTTCTGAAACAACTCTTTCAGCTCCTAGATAACCTTGATATTAAAACAATCTTTTGAATATCAAGAATCATGGAGCAAAACATGATACTTATATACTAACACTGGAATTTGTTACTCTTGATTTAATACCAATTATTAAACTTGACGGAGTAACCGGAACTTACTAAAGTTTGCAATAGGACTTTCAAACTTTATATTAACACTTCAAAACAATATGATACCAGTTCGTAAAGTAATTAACTAGAATTATATAGTTCTATTATCTCAATTATAACTGAGCGTAAGGTGGTAAACGGATGCCAATGACTACAACAATTATGCAAATTTCACTTTGATTTAATTTATGATAAATAGTGTTTCAACTTTTAATCATATTACTGTTGAACTCCCACTCAAAACAATATCCCTCACATTGTTTTAGTGATCACACGAACCAAATCCACTACACGAAGTCCGATCATCACGTGACATTGTGTAGTTTCAAAGGCGAACAATCATCATGTTCATCATATCATCTATATGACTCGTGCTTTACCTTTCGGTATTCCGAGTTCCAAGACCATGTTTGTACATGCTAGGCTCGTCAAGTTTAACATTAGTTTCTACATGAGCAAATCTGGCTTGCTCCCGTTGTATGCACACGAAGAATATATCACACCTGATCATTACGTGGTGCTTCAAAACGACGAGTCTTAGCAGCATTTCTTACTAAGGGCGAACATTTTATTACTTGATATTTTGTGAGAGTGATCATCTTATAATGGTACCATCGCGATCTAAGCAATACAAGATGCATAAAAAGTATTAACATCACATGCAATTCATATATATGAGATGATATGGCCTTTCTTCTTGTGCTTCCGATCTCTATCTTTAAGCATGAACACGATCTCAATCATCACTGGCGTGGTGTCAAGGTCAATGGCACCGCTCCATGGTTGTCGTCCACCAGCATCAACTATTACAACTACTTTGAATAATAGACACTTAGGTCTTAACGAAATTAAAAGACAACCATAATACTCTTGCCGGTTGCCAACTTACAATAAGGATCATTCCATACATCATATATAATCACAATCATGGCCATATCACATCATAGTACACCCCTGGAAAAAAGTTAGACGCCTCTAATTTTATTTGCATGTTTTACGTGGTTTGGGGCTTTCGAATAAGAACCGTTCAAACTTACGAACAAGAACCACAACGTTGATGCAAGTACTATCAAGTGCCCGTTGTCAATTGAATCTTCACTATGATGGGAGAGATAGACACCCGCAAAGCCACTTATGAAATACAAGTTGCATGTCGAGCGTGGAGCAAGTCTCATGAACGATCCCATGTAAGGTTATCCCGGGCCACTTCATACCACCATCCCACAAGATGCAAAGTACACAAGAAGCAATTGATAATAAAATCACCAACGCCCACAATGACCATTGTGTTCTACTCGTGCAACAGATCTACACGTAGACACAGGTCTGATACCACCGTAGGGGTTCGTAGCATGCAAACCAAAAAAAATCTATCGGATGAACACACATAAGCCAAGATCTATCTACTAGATTGTAGCAATGAGTCGATAGAGTACTAACCCTAGAAGATTCCAAAGCGGTTAGCGAGATCAGATTCTCATGGGTGATGTAGTCATTCACTTGACGATCTCAAGATCGCGAAGATGATCCTTCTGGCGCTGCGTTCCTGCAGTGCTCCCGCAGTTGGTCACACATACGGTACTCGATGAAGACCTTCCTCCCCCTTGTTCCACCAGGCAGCAAAGGTTGTAGATATCTCCTCGTGATTCCGGCAGCACGACGGCGTGGTGTCAGAGGTAGAGGGGAAATCCCGCAGGCCTTTGCCTAAGCCGGAGCATGTATGGTGGAGTAGAAGAGGTCCTCGGAGATCTAGGGTTAAGAGGGCCGAGGGGTGGAGGTAGCGAGCGGATAGGGATCAGCTAGACGGAGGCTATTTAGAGGAGATCTAGGTCGGCTGCAACTGATAGGGGGCGGCGGCCGACCTAGGGTTTCAAGTGGGTTCAAGGGGGCGCCCCCTCCCCTCTATTTATGAGAGGGAGGGCAGTTTTGGGATGGGAGTCCTCCCCAAACTCCACCTTGTGTTCGGCGGCAAGGGAGAGGGAGGAATCCTCCCTTAGGTAGGATTCCTTCCCTCCCTCGACTTGGCAACCATGTTGGGAATTGACTTTTTCAAATTGGCGTTTGAATTTCAAAGTAGAGTTTGATTTATCTCTTCCCATTACCCAGCCAAGTGACCTAGTACATGATGCAACCATTCCACTTTGTCATGACACATCCATGTACCCTTCCCACTCTGGATCGGTGGACCTTCTATACCCTTCTAGTGTAGGGTTCGCAGCATAGAAAACAAAAATTTCCTACGATGGGAACTATGTACCAAGATCTATCTACTAGATACAAACAACGGGCGGATGTATATCTGTAGAGAACATATCCTTGAAGACCGACAAATCTTAACGAGTTGAACTCGTGGTTGATGTAGACGATCTCTTGCCGATCTCAAGATCGAGAGGAAGTCCTAGCGCCGCAAAGAATCATCACATCCGTGCTCGCACACACGTACAAGACACCGAGCAACCTCCGCCTCCTCGCTCCAGCGATGCAGCAGAAGCACAACCCTTTCTTTCCGAATAGCCACCGGGAACATGTATCTCGCTAGTCCGAGACCATGGGGGATAAATTCTAGAGGGGGAGAGAGATCCTTCACGAGGAGGTGTGAGTGAGAGAGAGGAGAGGGGTGCCTTTTATAGGAGGAGGGGGTCACCCAAGGCGGTAGCCGCCGGCCATGGGGGCTTCTCCCTCCCCTCCTTCATTCATGTGGGTGGACACTCCACTCACAAAAACCCTTTCAATTTCCTCCACTCAAAATCCCACTCAAACTTTCTATTAAATTTCCACCAAATTTAATGCAAACTCTCATTAAATAAAACTATTTTTATTTATTCAAAATTTTGTCAATTACTTTAATGACAAACATTCACATATAACTCCTTGCTAGAATTCTATTTCACATGCAAAAACACTTTCTGCAATTTCACCCGAAAACCTGTTCCGGTATCTAGTGAAATAAATTCATGCGCTTGTTATTCTTTTCGGCATGAAACATTTTCTCCAACTGGACGTCAGTGGCCCTTAAGTGTGTCACCCTATGGTTCGCGAATAATGCGGACATGATCGAGACCCTTCTCCGATCAATAATCAGTAGCGGGACCTGGAGATCCATACTGACTCCCACACATTCAACGATGACTTTCCTGTGATCGTCGGAACCTTTTACGCTTGTATCTTAATCCCTTTGTTTCACGATATATTACATGTCTGAGATTCGATCATCGGTATCTCCATACCTAGTTTGATCTCTTTACTAACATACACTCTTTTCTTGTTCCCGTGATATAACATTCTAGTGATCAAATCACTTGCTTGCAAGCTAACCAATGTGATATCACCGAGAGGGCCCAAAGTATATCTATCCGTCATCGGGATGAAAAAATTCCACTCTTGATCCATGATTCTCAACATAACACTTTAGTATCTTTGAAGCCATCTTTATAATCACCCAGTTACGGTGTGATGTTTGATGTCAACAAGAAACTCTTCCGGTGTTAGTGATTGGCATGATCTCATGGTCTAAGGATTAGGATCACTTTGTAAGTTGTTTATAGAAATATAAACTCAATGACTTTGACCGTAATGCTATACTTCGGATGAACGTTCATCACATCATTACACTAATGTTGTGATCTCGTTATTAACAACATCCAATGTCTATGATCAGGAAACTGTGATGATCTTGTTAATCAACGAACTAGTTTATGAGAGAGGCATAACTAGGAACTTTCTGTTTGTTTATTAAACACACATGTATTAACATTTACGTATTAATACAATTATAGCATGCAAAATAAACATCTATCATATACCTCGAATACACATAATAAACACTTTATTATTGCCTCGCAGGACATATTCCCTTCAGTCTCCCACTTGAACTAGAGACAATAATCTAGTTACATAGTGATGTATCTAACACCCATGGAGTTCTGGTGTAGATCATGTTTTGCTCTAGGTAGAGTTTTAGTCAACGGATCTGCTACATTGAGATCCGTATGTACTTTACAAATCTTTATATCTCCATCCTTGACATGCTCGCGGATGGAATGAAACCGGCGCTTGATATGCTTGGAATGCTTGTGAGACCTTGGCTCTTTGGCATCGGCAATGGAACCATTGTTGTCACAATAGATCACCATTGGGTCCAATGCGTTTGCAACCACACCTAGTTCGAGTATGAACTCCTTCATCCAAACTGCTTCCTGAGCCCCTTCCGAAGCAACAACATATTCGGCCTCCGTCATTGATCCCGCCACCACAGGTTGTTTGGAGCTCCTCCAACTAACCGCTCCGCCATTCATGAGAAATATGTATCCGGATTGAGACTTAGAGTCATCTGGATCGGTGTCAAAGCTAGCATCGACATAACATTTAGCGACGAGCTCTTCTTCACCTCCGTATACAAGAAGTGTATCCTTAGTTCTTCGCAAGTACTTAAGGATATTCTTGACCACTTTCCAGTGTTCCGAACCTGGATTCGATTGGTACCTACTAGTAAAACTAATAGCATGTGCCACATCCGGTCTTGTACATAGCATGGTGTACATTATAGAGCCTATGGCTGAAGCATAGGGGACTTTGTCCATTTTCTCCCTTTCTTCCGCCGTAGCCGGACTTTGAGTCTTACTCAATGTCGTTCCTTGTGTCATAGGTAAGAACCCCTTCTTACTATCTTCCATTTTAAACTTCTTTAAAATCTTATCAAGGTATGTACTTTGCGATAGCCCTATTAGGCGCCTAGATCTATCTCTATAGATCTTTATGCCTAATATGTATGACGCTGCACCTAGGTCCTTCATTGAAAATTTGTTGTTTAGATAACTTTTAACACTGTTTAAAAGATCTATATCATTTCCGATCAATAATATGTCATCCACATATAGTATCAGAAATGCCACATTGCTCCCACCCACTTTCTTGTAAATACAAGCTTCTCCATAAGTTTGGACAAATCCAAACTCTTTGATCACCTCATCAAAGCGGAGATTCCAACTTCGTGATGCTTGCTTCAATCCATAGATGGATCGCTGAAGCTTGCACACCTTGTTAGCATACTTAGGATCGACAAAACCCTTTGGTTGTATCATATACAACTCTTCTTCAATATTACCATTGAGAAACGCGGTTTTGACATCCATCTGCCATATCTCATAATCGAAATATGCAGCAATTTCTAACATAATCCTAACTGATTTTAGCATCTCTACGGGAGAGAATGTCTCATCATAGTCAACTCCTTGAATTTGTCGAAACCCCTTTGCGACAAGTCGAGCTTTATAGACGGTTACAATACCATCAGCATTAGTTTTCCTTTTGAAAATCCATTTGTTCTCCATGGCCTTTCGGTCGTGAGGTAAGTCCACCAAGTTCCAAACTTGATTTTCATACATGGATTCCATCTCGGATTTCATGGCTTCTAACCATTTGTTGGAATCCGGGCTCATCATCGCTTCTTCATACGCCGCAGGGTCATCATTTTCATCAACCATGATATTCATGACAGGATTTCCGTAAAGCACGAGAGTTGCACGCGTCCTGCTAGACCTGCGAGGTTCGGTAGTACTCTCTTTCAGAGTTTCATGATCATTATCATTAGTTCCTTCTTTAACTAGTGAAGCCAACTCCAGAAAAACTTCCGGCGCTGTGCTACACGCCATACTTTGAAGAGAAGGTTCAATAACCTCTTCGAGTTCTACCTTCCGACTACTCACACCTTTCATGAGGAACTCTTTCTCTAGAAAGGATCCATTCTTGGCAACAAAAATCTTGCCCTCGGATCTGTGATAGAAGGAATACCCAATAGTTTCCTTCGGGTATCCTATGAAGACGCATTTTTCGCTTTGGGTTCGAGTTTATCCGGTTCAATTTTATTCACATAAACATCGCATCCCCAAACTTCAAGAAATGACAGGTTAGGTTTGTTTCCAAAGCATAATTCATACGGTGTCTTTTCAACGGATTTAGATGGTGCCCGATTTAAAGTGAATGCATCAGTTTCTAGTGCATAACCCCAAAATGACAACGGCAAGTCCGTCAGAGACATCATAGATCGAACCATATCTAATAAAGTACGATTATGACGTTCCGACACACCATTTCGCTGTGGTGTTCCGGAAGGTGTGAATTGTGAAACAATTCCACACTCTTTCATGTGAGTGCTAAACTCGTAGCTTAGATACTCACCTCCACGGTCGGACCGTAGAAATTTGATCTTTCTATTACGATGATTTTCCACTTCATTCTGAAATTCCTTGAACTTTTCAAATGTTTCAGTCTTGTGTTTCATCAAGTATATATAACCGTATCTACTCAAATCATCCGTGAAATTAACAAAATAACGATATCCACCTCACGCCGACACACTCATTGGACCACATACATCAGAATGTATGATTTCCAATAAATCTGTCGCCCATTCCATTGAACCGGAAAACGGCGTTCTAGTCATCTTGCCCATAAGGCATGGCTCACATGTATCAAATGATTCAAAATCAAGTGATTCCAAAAGTCCATCCGAATGGAGCTTCTTCATGTGTTTAACGCCAATATGACCTAGACAGTAGTGCCACATATATGCGGATATATCATCATTTAGTTTAATTCTTTTAGCATCAACATTATGAATATTTGTAACATCATTATCGAGATCCAAAAGAAATAAACCATTCATCATCGGTGCATGACCATAAAAGATTTCATTAATATAAATAGAACAACCATTGTTCTCGGATTTAAATGAATAACCACTTCGCATCAAAAACGATACAGATACAATGTTCATGCTTAGTGCCAGCACCAGATAACAATTCTTCAAGTTTATTACTAATCTTGACGGCAAATGGAGAGGCAGCGTTCCGACGGCGATCACATCAACGATTGATCCATTGCCGAGACGCATCTTGACCTCACCCTTTGCTAGTGGTCGCTTGTTCCGCAGCCCCTGATTCGAGTTACAAATATTAGCAACTGAACCAGTATCAAATACCCAGGTGCTACTGCGAGCACTAGTCAAGTACACATCAATAACATGTATATCATATATACCTTTGTTTGCCTTACCGGCCTTCTTGTCTGCCAAATACTTGGGGCAGTTGCGCTTCCACTGGCCAGTCACCTTACAATAGTAGCACTCGGTATCAGACTTAGGTACAACTCAGGGTTTCTTTTCAGGCACGGTAACCGGCTTGCCGCCCTTACTTCCCTTCCGTTTTCCCTTCTTATCTTTCTTGAAACCAGTGTTCTTATTGATCATCAACACTTGATGTTCCTTTTTGATATCCACTTTTGCAGTTTTAAGCATTGATAGAAGCTCGGGGAGAGACTTCTTCATGCCTTGCATATTATAGTTCATCACGAAGCTCTTATAGCTAGGTGGCAGAGACTGCAGAACACGATGGATTCCTAAGTCAATGGGAATCGATATTCCTAAGGACACAAGCTTATCAGCGTAACTCGACATCTTGAGTACATGCTCACTAACGGAGTTGTGCTCTTCCATCATGCAGCTAAATAACTTTTTTGAAGCATTGTATCTCTCTACAGCAGCGTGTGTGTCGAAAATCATTTTCAACTCACCCATTGTATCAAAAGCATTGCCGTTTTCGAAACGCTTTCGAAGTTCTGTCTCTAGCCCATACAATATGCCACAATGAACTAAGTTGTGGTCCTCCTGACGAGTATGATAGACATTCTTCTCCTCGTCAGGGGCATCCTCAAAAGGTGGGGGGCCTAGGGTGCTTCTAGCACATATTGATTTTGTGCAGCAGAGAGGAGAATCCTTAAATTCATGGCCCATTCGGTAAAGTTGCTACCGTTCGTTGGAAGTTTCTCTTTCTCCATGAACACATTGAAATTAAAAGCAGGTGGTGCCATCTACAACAGAATTTTTAAAGTTTAGACTAAGTTTATGATAGATTGAGTCCAACTAATCCACATTACTAATGAACTCCAACTCAAAAACGACATCCCTCGTGCCTTTTTGGTGATTACATGAACCAAATCCACTACACCAAGTCCGATCATCACGTGATTCAGTGTAGCTTCAAAGGCGAGCATCAAATGGACATCATATCTACTATATGACTCATGCTTAACCTTTCGGTCTGTGTTCCGAGGCCATGTATGTACATGCTAGGCTTGCCAAGTTAGAACCTTAGTATTCGCGCGTGTAACTATCTTACACCCGATATATGGTCGTGGATCCAAGAACACCCGATTATCACGTGATGTCTTGGAGCGACGAAAACATAATCGGTGCATACTAAAGGAAGAACACATCCTTATCTTGATATTTAAATGAGGGATCATCTTATTATGCTAATAAATCACTAAACAAGCAATATAAGATGCTATCAAAAATCACATGTTTATTAGTGAAATTATATGGTTCCCACATATGATCTCTATCATGTGCACCATGGTATGATCACTATCATACCTTTATGTGTAAGTCCAAGGTCTATGGAACTTACACGCTATGTGTGTTGTAAGAGTATCATCTCATACTTCTACTTACAACATCACCATATCATAACACTAGCCCAGCAACAATCTAAACTAGACGCCTCTAATTTATCCATTGCAAGTTTTACGTGGCTTAGGGCTTTCGAAGATAGAACCGTTCTTACCTACGAACATGAACCACAACGAGGATAACCAAATTGTTGAAAAATCATTGCAAAATAGATATTTACTATAGTAGGAGAGACAGACACCCGCTAGCCACTTATGCAAACTAGTTGCATGTCAAGCGAGGAACAGGTCTCATGTGCGAGGACATGTAAAGTTTGTCTGGGCCGCTTCATCCCACTATGCCACCAATATCCAAAATTACAACTAAGGAGCAACAACATGATCATCATCACCCACCTTAATCATATGTGTACTACCCGTGTAAAGCATCTATGCATAGATCCGGCTCTGATACCACTGTAGGGTTCACAGCATAGAAAACAAAAAAAATTCCTACGATCGGAACTATGTACCAAGATCTATCTACTAGATACAAACAACGGGCGGATGTATATCCGTAGAGAACATACCCTTGAAGACCTACAAAGCTTAACGAGTTGAATTCATGGTTGATGTAGACGATCTCTTGCCGATCTCAAGATCAAGAGGAAGTCCTAGCGTCGCAAAGCAGCAACGCACCCGTACTCGCACACACGTACAAGACACCGAGCAACCTCCGCCTCCTCGCTCCAGCGATGCAGCAGAAGCACAACCCTTTCTTGTCGAATAGCCACCGGGAACATGTATCTCGCTAGTCCGAGACCATTGGGGATAAATTCTAGAGCGGGGAGAGATCCTTCACGAGGAGGTGTGAGTGAGAGAGATGAGAGGGGGTGCCTTTTATAGGAGGAGGGGGGCACCCAAGGAGGTGGACTCCGGCCATGGGGGCTGCCCCCTCCCCTCCTTCATTCATGTGGGTGGACACTCCACTCAAAAAACCCTTTCAATTTCCTCCACTCAAAATCCCACTAAAACTTGCTATTAAATTTCCACCAAATTTAATGCAAAATCTCATTAAATAAAACTATTTTTATTTATTCAGAATTTTTTCAATTAATTTAATTACAAACATTCACATATAACCTCTTGCTAGAATTCTATTTCACATGCAAAAACACTTTCTGCAATTTCACCCGAAAACCTATTTCGGTATCTAGTGAAATAAATTCCTACGCTTGTTATTCTTTCCGGCATGAAACATTTGCTCCAACTGGATGTCAGTGTCCCTTAAGTGTGTCACCCTACAGTTCACGAATAATGCGTACATGATCGAGACCCTTCTCCGATCAATAATCAGTAGCGGGACTTGGAGATCCATACTAACTCCCACACATTCAACGATGACTTTCCTGTGATCGTCGGAACCTTTTATGCTTGTATCTTAATCCCTTTGTTTCACAATATATTACAGGTCCGATATTCGATCATCGGTACCTCCATACCTAGTTTGATCTCATTACTGACATGGACTCTTTTCTCGTTCCCGTGATATAACATTCTAGTGATCAAATCACTTGCTTGCAAGCTAACCAATGTGATATCACCAAGAGGGCCCAGAGTATATCTATCCATCATCGGGATGAACCAATTCCACTCTTGATCCATGATTCTCAACATAACACTTTAGTAGCTTTGAAGCCAGCTTTATAATCACCCAGTTATGGTGTGACATTTGATGTCAACAAGAAACTCTTTCGGTGTTAGTGATTGGCATGATCTCATGATCTAAGGATTAGGATCTCTTTGTAAGTTGTTTAGAGCAATATAAACTCAATGACTTTGATCATAATGCTATACTTCGGATGAATGTTCATCACATCATTACACTAATGCTGTGATCTCGTTATTAACAACATCCAATGTCTATGATCAGGAAACTGTGATCATCTTGTTAATCAACGAACTAGTTTATGAGAGAGGCATAACTAGGAACATTTTGTTTGTTTATTAAACACACATGTATTAATGTTTCCGTATTAATAAAATTATAGCATGCAAAATAAACATCTATCATAAACTTGGAATACACATAATAAACACTTTATTATTGCCTCTTGGGGCATATTCCCTTCATCTAGAACATTCCTGTGAAAACACCGGAACCATTCCCGAACTCCGGAATTGGACTTTCCTTATATGAATCTTATTGTCCGGACCATTCCGGATCTCCTCGTGATGTCCCGGATTGAATTCGAGACTCCGAACAACATTCGATATCTTACTCACTTTCCATATCTACTAAACAACATTGAATCATTAAGTGTGTCTCCCTACGGTTCGTGAATTATGCAGACATGACCAAGAATCTTCTCCGATCAATAACCAATAGAGGAATCTGGAAATTCATATGGCTCCCACATATTTCTACGATTACTTCATGATCGAATGAACCATTTACATATGATACCAATTTCCCTTTGTCTCGCGATACTTTACTTGTCCGAGGTTTGATTGTCGGTATCTCTACATACCTAGTTCAACCTCATTACCGATAAGTACTCTTTACTCGTTCCTGTGATATGTGATCCCTTGTGAACCAGTGACATGCTTGCAAGCCAATTGGATGACATTCCACCGAGAGGTCCCAGAGTATATCTATCCGTCATATGGATGGACAAATCCCACTCTTGATCCATGTGCCTCAACACATACTTTCCGAACACTCAATGCCACCTTTATAACCACCCAGTTACAAAGTGGTGTTTGATGTCATGAAAGCATCCATTCAATGATGGTGATTAACATGATCTCATGGTTGAAGGATTTAGGTTACTATGTATTTGAAAGCTTATAGCAAGTGAACTATTTAAATGACTTGATCATATGCTATACTTAACTATAGGAGTATGTCCATCACATCATTCTCCTAATGATATTCCTTTGTTATTAATAAAATCCAATGTTCATGATTAGGAAACCATGATCATCAATTAATCAACAAGTTGGTTTAACAAGAGGCTTTACTAGGGACTCTTACATTTTTACAAATCACGCAAGTATTAATGTTTCCTGTTAATACAATTTAAGCATGGGATGTAAACATTTATAATAAACATAAAGATATGATAATAACCACTTTATTATTGCCTCTTGGGTATATCTCCAATAGTTCAAGTCGGTTACAAGTTAGGGTTTCACCCTTGAATATTCTATCTACAACGTGGTCATGTTCCCCAAGGAGTCGAACTTCTACTAGGCTTGGGCCACCCGGAGTCTCCTTGGGTAGCAAGTCTTCATGTGGGCCTTCCCTGGGCTGGACCGGGTATACCAATGTGAGGTACTCGCAGGGCATATCCATGTCAGTAACCCCCGAGTGTTCAGTCGAATTGTAGATTCGACCAGAGACTCTATAGTATTTCGGTTGTTCTTCATCTGAACCTGTTTTTTGGGTGAATATGTCAGTTTATAGGGATTGTTGATATGTGTGCCTGACTCGCCCGACGGATCAGGGTTGGTTAACTATCATTAGACAAAACAACACGATATTCTTTAGACTCGAGTCCCTAGAATCGAATCTAGAACAATGCTGGCGTAATTCGACTCAGGCCGTTGAGGTCTTACTGGAGTCGAATTCCAGTGTTTTAAATTAAGTACCCAACGCGTCCGTTGTGATTTTTCATTGTTCCTGCAGTCATGGTATGTTACAGGCAGTGCGCAGCAGGTACGATACCAGGCCATCAGATGATATCTGTAGGTCTTATCTTTTTGTCGTAGACACAACATCCGAAAATTTGTCACCGCGGAGGTGTTTCAGGTGACCAAGGAGACAATATCTCTCTCTCTCTCAGTGTTAGTTTGGGCAGAGTTGCCAAATAGATTTTGTCGTGTGTTTTTGTCACATGTGATCCGAAGGATCTCATCCGAATAGTTCATAGGGTGCGTGGCCAGCGCTCCCTATGGAGTAGCACCCAAGTGTCTGTTCGAGTTGTAGACTCGAGCGAAGACTTTAAATCTGTGAATTTCATTTATGCTAGTGCTTTTTTGAATGCGCGATTAGCGCTCCCTATGGGAGTAGCCCCCGAGTCCGTAGTGGAGTCGCAAACTCAACAAAGGAATTGAAGTTTTCTTCGAGGCAATATTTTCACCAAGTTAATTTCTCAGGTGCACGGCCAGCGCTCCTGATAGGAGTAGCCCCCGAGTAGTTGGTTCAGTCGTAGATCGAGTAAGTACTTTTGTTGAGTCGAAAATTTTGATCCGTTTCTGGCTTTTGCTTTGATGATGTCATTGCTGACGCTTGGTCAGCTCAACAGTTTACGACAGCAGACACGATGCGACGAGACGATCATGAGTCCCACATTCTGACTTGGATTTTACTAGTCACGTGTAATTTTGTCCATAATTACGGCGTCTCCTCGATTCCCATGCCTAGTGGGTGGAGTGCTCGCGACGGTTCAAGCGGCTGTTGACACGTGTGCAGTGTGATGAAGGGCACGCGTTAGGGCTTCTTCATCAATTGCTCCACTTCATCTTCTTCACCCTTTTATACTATGGGGAAACCAGTGTAATTTTCTCCTTCGCCATTTGCTTTCATCTTCTCTGCTGCTGCCATTTCTAGAGCTCGTGCTGCGCACTGGACATCTTTCGCATCTTTCCTTCGTCTTTCCTCCGTGCTCATCATATTGCTTGCCACACCGCTAACATGGGCAAGGCGAAGAAGAACTCCTCCACTGCGGCGGGATCGAGCGCCTCTAGCGACACCAAGAAGGTCGCCACCGCCAGCCGTGTCACCGATGGTGGGTGGCGGCACTCCTAGATGAGGGATGCGGACCTGAAATGCCTGCGCGAGGCTGGCCTCATCTCCAAGAACAAGAGCGATGTCGTCCTTCCAAAGGGAGAGGTAATTCCAGACCCACCCGAAGGGTTTCGAGTTATGTTCTATGCCATCGTTGCTCGCGTCCTTTCTTTGCCTGCCCACAAATTTCTCCGTGGGATTCTTTTTCTTTATGGGCTACAACTCCACCAGTTTGGGCCCAAACCACTTCTTCACGTCACGTGTTTCATGATGCTTTGCGAGTGCTGGCTCGATATAGAGCCACACTTCAGCCTCTTCAGGAGACTTTATTCTCTGAAGAGGCAATCTAGCACCGGTGGCATCTATCCACTGGGTGGGTGCGGGATTTCCATCCGCCCCACTGTCCAATTTGTCTCCTTCTATCTCTGTGAGTCCGTCCAGCAATGGCAGAACAAATGGTTCTACATCTGCGACGTCAAGCTTGACGGCCAACACTACGGGATTGCTCCCTTCGACTCCAACAAGAATATCATCTGAAAGTGCTCATGGTCAAACAACATCATGGAGGGTGAATCCGAGGAGGTGTAGAAGCTATACCAGCGAGTGGAGGTGCTCCAGCTGGTGCAAGGTAAAGAGGTTAGTGGAGTTGATATCATCCGCACTTTCCTAAAGCGCCAGGTGCAGCCACTCCAAGCGAGGGCGCTTCCGATGTTTTTGTACTCTGGCGCCAGTGACCCGACCAGAGTGCTGGCAGAGGAGATGTCCTCGACTGACCTCGACTGGGCGCTTCAACCTCTGCTAAAGCACAAGGTCGACAAGGAGCTGTCAGGGAAGTCTCGAACTTCCCCCTTTCATGCCAATAAGGAAGTCCCTTAGGTGAAATCAGCAGTTGCATGTAATGCCTTTTTCGAGTGCTTTTGCTTGTTCTTGTATTTGACTGAACTTTGCATTCGTCTTGTTCCATAGGATTTTAACGTGGCGGTCATAATGCCACCTCTTCCTGAGAAGTTCGAGGTTGCGCTAGATGATGGGGATGCGGAGTCTGACTCCGAACTCCCCTTGCTCATTCGCCTGCCACTGAAGCTCCTGAGCCAAGTGAAGGGATGTCTAGCAAGAGGTCTCAGAGTGAAAGTTCGGATGTAGCAACGCCGCCAACGCCAAGGGGTCCTATCTTCCTTGAGCGTCATGCTAGGGACGAGGGTGCGGCCTTCCCTATTGCTGTTGTGCTTGTTCAGGCGATGGCTCCTCAGCCGCCAGCCAAGAATAATAAGAAGGAGAAGGAGGCGCCATTTTTCAATCTCTCTGACATTCTGTCGTAAGTTTTATGTTGCCTTTGCATTTGCAATGTGCTAAGTATTAGCTTACTATCTTGTTGGTTAGCTTGAAATGTTTCATGTGCTTCTTAAGAGGAACTCCTCAGATGAATCCCCCGAGGAGGAGTTTGACGAGATGCATGGGGAGTCAAAGGTTGTTGCACCTTTCCCGAAGATGGTGGCTGACTGCGATGACGATCTTTCGAGCTCCTTGAGGCAAAGGTATCATACGGTTGTTGCTCGGAAGATGCAAATCAGACTCTCAGAGTCTTCGGGTGACCACGTAAGTACCTTATCCTGTCTCGTGAGTGAGCCCCCGAGCCCTCTTGTTTACTTAGCTTCTTGCTCCCTTTCTATAGCCCTTCATCCGTAACGTCAATCACCTGGGCCAGCAATACCTTTCCTTCGAGGGAAACCTCAAGCAGCTCCAAGGTGCATAGATTTCTCCTATTTGATTGCGAGTTCTAATAAGTACCGTTTGTGCTGACTTTTCCTTGTTGAATATTGCAGATGAGAACAATGAGGCCCTCTGCAAGCTGAATGCACTTGAAAAGAGTCTTGGCCAGGAAGAGACCAAGGCGAAGGATGCTGCGTAGGCTCTTTAGCGCGAACAGCAAGAGGCCCAGGACCATGAGCAGAAGCTTGTGGCTGCCATGGCGTCTCGGGGGAAGGAGCTTATGCCTGCTGCCAAACCGCTATCCGGTAAGCCACGATACATTACTTTTGGTGATCTTGCGTTTCTTCGGATGTGACTCCTTTGTCTCACTCGAATTTTGCCGCATCCTGCGGATGCTACTGGTGTTGCGTTTGATCGCAGTGTCTTGGAGCATGGGGATCCCATGGCAGATGTTGTTGCGACGATCGAAGATCGCTGCAGCTCTGCTGTGGAATAGCTAGGCAAGGCCAAGGAGGTCCTCACCCGCTTCTACAAGGAGATCAATCCGAAGGGCGTCTCCCTTGACGATGTTGAATCCTTAGCGGAAGCCTTGGCGGGTGACACCCCCCGAGCTACAAGAGGGCGTAGAAGGGTGTAGGTGCCGCCATGGGGCTGGCGATGGCGGCGGGGTCGGGCGCACAGCTGGATCTGCAGCATATCAACTCCAGGATGCCGAGGGCAGCGGATGGCACCGAGCTAGCATTTGCTCCCTTCACCTCCCGCTGCAAGCACTTTTGCCCGAAGCTAATTGACCTCATGTCCGCATATGCGCTGGAGCAGCAGTGGGTGGCCAAGTCTAGAGTCTCGGAGTCCGAAGCTACTCCGGATGCGGCCGCCTAGGTCTTCTGCATCATAGTTGTAGTAGTATTTTTATTTTTCTTTCCCCGTGCACATGTAATGCTTCATGATGGACAAGTTTACTCTACCACGTAATGGTTAATTTATGTAAATATAAGTGTCTCTTTTGACTGTTGTCAAATGCCTTGATTTTTATGCTTTGTTACTTGTACACCCTTAGGGTCCTTCGAGTGTTGAACCGATTGTCACGCCTCCTCCTTTATTTGGTGCCCGTCTGCCGCCGAGTGAGATGTCGCAATTTTCGTTGTTGCGTGATCGCATCCGAAGCTTGGAGAAGGACGTTCTCATGATCTGTGGTCACGCGGACGTTTGGAAATCCAAGACTGAACGAGCCGTTGCTAGAGAAGAATTCCTCCTTGAGGAACTGCGGCAAGTTGGTGAGAAACTCCAATGTAAGTCGCCTTGATCTTCTTGTTCTTTTTTGAGTGTGTGGGTTCCTCATGTCTTCTGAACTGCTTCTTCTGCGTGCAGTTCTGAATCTTCTTTCAAAGGAAGAGAAAGAGTGTGTTGCGATTCGAATGAATTGCTTAACGCAACAGGAGTTGGAGGCCGGCGGCTTCTTCTGGATGGACCGTGACCGAGCGATTGTTCTCGCAACAGTTCAAGACCGCGTCCATCAAGTTATTCGGGTGCTGAAACATGGAAGATCATCACTCGCAGCAATCTGGGCCACGATGTTTTCTTTGGATGCAGCTCCCTCTAGCTTATTTGGCTTGCTGGGCAAGTTTCGAGATACAGTAGCCGTGAAGGAACTTGTGCGTCATTAGTTGGTGGCAGGCGTCAAGGCATCCCTATCATTTGTCCGGTTGCATCGTCGCGATGTAAACCTTGCGGAGATAGCAGCTGGGCCACCTCCTCTGGATGGTATGGCATGGGACATGCGTCCTAATTATGCAGCAGTGGTAGAACATGCTGAAGAAATCATAGACGTTTTCGAGGAGCAGACGAACGTCCTCCTCTAGCATGGTTCAGTATTATAAATATAAAACAGAACAATGTAAAGTTTGTATATTATCGTGTGGGCTTTGGTGCCCTTCTAAAGTTGTATGTATTGGCACTTAGTGCATTGTTTGACTATAGGTTGTTCATGTCCTTTTCGTTAGCCTGACGTGGTCAGCTACTCAGGGTTTATGTGTTGTTGTCGATCGAAGAAGTCGTAAGGTGAGGCATAGCCCCCGAGCGTTTTTAATGATGTAAATGTATGCAAGAGAGAAATTTTGGGCAAAGAGACTTAGCTTTTATTCATCGTAATGTAGGAGGTACAGTGTTTGTCTGAGTAGCCTGGCTGAATAGCCTTATTGAAAGTAAAAGACAACTAAGGGTAGAAGCATCACAGTTGTGCGACGTTCCAGGGGTTGGAGTATTTGACTCTAGACTCGACCTCCTTTAGGTGGTAGGCGCTACCTGGGATTACTTCAGTGACTACGTAGGGTCCTTCCTAGGGTGATTCGAGCTTTAGGTACCCCTTCTGCTTGAGTCGCAAGACGAGGTCTCCTTCGACGAAGGACCTTGGGCGCAGCCGACGGCTGTGGTAGTTGTAGAGGCTCTGTTCGTACACCGCTGAACGGGCTGCAGCGATGTCTCGAGCCTCGTCCAACGTGTCGATGGCGTCTTCGAGTGCGGCCGATGATTCGGCTTTATTGTAGGAAACGACCCGTGGGGCCTTGTAGTGTGCCTCAGCAGACATCATGGCTTCGGCTCTGTGTACCATGAAGAAGGGCGTGTATCTTATTGAGATATTTGGCATTGTGCGCATGATCCATAGAACGGAGGGTAGCTCATCTGCCCAGGCCCCCTAAGACTTTCGAGTGGGCGTAGCAGTTGCTTCTTGATGCCGTTTCCGACGAGACCGTTAGCCTTTTTGACCTGATCGTTGGTATGTGGATGTGACATGGAGGCGTATGTAAGGTTGATGCCGAGGTCTTCGCAGAAGTCTCGGAACTCCTTCGAGGTGAAGTTCGAGTCATTGTCAGTTATGATGCTATGGGGCCCTCCGAACCTATAGACAATGGACTCGAAAATTTTGACGGCGGCGTCGCCGGACTGGTTATTGACGGGCATGGCCTCCATCCACTTTATGAATTTGTCGACTGCCACCAGGAGGAAGACGTTTCCTCCTGGCCAGGACTTTGGCAGCTTGTCGATCATGTCGAGTCCCCACTGGCCGAAGGGCCGGGCCAATGGTATGGGCCACAGCTCTAAGCTTGGCGCATGCGGCTTGTTTGTGTACCTTAGGCAGGCGTTGCACCTCTGTACAATGTCTTTAGCGTCGCTCATTGCTGTTGGCTAGTAGAAGCCAGCGCAGAGCCTTGGTGACGAGGGCGCGACTGCCCGCGTGAAGGCCGCGAATGCCTGCATGGATGTTAAGAAGGATGTTCTTCCCATCACTATTAGTGACACATCACTAGAGCACACCCGAAATGATGCGCTTGTACAGCTCGCCATTAATGATGATGAAGGCCTTCGATCGGCGGCCGACCTGATGGGCTTCCATTGGGTCCTCAGGCAGCTGCTTGTCCACCAGGTACCTGACTGTAACTACCTCGGTGAATTACGCTCCTAGTTACAAGCCTGGATGGACGGAAATGGTTGAAATAGTACGGTGGGGCCCAAATGCCACTCACAGGTAGACCTTTCGGCCGTCCCAACCATTTCCAAACATCGGGACAAGAACGGGCGGCGTAATCGGCAGGCGAAGGGATCAACTACATACACAAATGAGTATGTATGCAAGCCACCATACAACAGTACATCAGAGCCATTCCATCTAAAAAGAAAGGAAATATAGCAACGCCATACGGCAAGATCCAAATATCCTAGATAGATATAATAGTTTAGGATATCTCCTCATACATCAATCAACAGAGTATCAAGCGGAAGCGGAAGACAAAATCCGAGTACGGATAAGAAGCAAATCAGCATAAGATGCCCCATAAATAAGCAGATCCCGCCCACAGATCTCACGGATCCCCGTTCCCGGAATCTCTACACCGAATGATCGTTGCCCACATCGTCCGTCTCTTCCACCCAGTATCCATCTTGTAAAGGTACCTATTCATCTGAACCAATAATTTATCGTGTGAGACCCTAGGGGTACTCAGCAAGTCTTTATGCCGCTAAAGGGGACACAACCTAGGGTGACGCAATTGCAGCAAAAGATAAACCCTAGCAATTCTATAGATACTCGCTAACCATCCGCCTAACCAAAGATAGACGGATGTCCGTGAATTAATAACAGCAGTTATAACAGTAATATCCACAGATCCATCCTCCTCCTCGCTTACCGACGAGGAAGCGGACGAACAACCCCCCATCCGTTGGCAGTTTTATTATCCATTCCGTGAGTATTGCACTATTTACTAGTCAGGTACCTAGTCTAGTCAGATTAAAAGCGGTACTTTAGTTATGCTTGTCTATGATCGAGAAACTGTGCTCCAAGTCGTCCATAACCGCGGACACGGCTTTCAGAAAGTTTTACCCTGCAGGGGTGCACAAATAGCAACACACACTCGATATGCCTCGGAAAAACCAAATCAAAACCCAACGAGGCAGTCACGACAAAGCGATCACAGGATTCAGAAATATTTCAGGGGGCCACCCAATTAAGCTACCCGCGACGAAGTTGGCCTACTCCGAGACGGACTCAAGGTTTGCGCCAATGGCTGTGAACGACTGGGAACCCGAAAATGTGACTGGGCTTGTCGACACCGCGAAAACACTCCGCTTTCCTAAACAGTACAGTGTGCAGTACCTCGCACAATTTAAATAAAGCAGTAAAGCATGGCATAAGTACAGGATAGTAACTAAAACCTCAAACTAGTTTGTGGCCCCAAGAAATAAGAATGAATCAAGCTCTGGCTCAGGGGGGTTCATAAGCCTCCCGGATGTGGATAGCGCGAATATTTAAGGAACAGGAATCAAGTACTCGGGGTCCTACGGGACACAAGTGAGCCTGAAAAACCAAATAGCGAATATGGCTCACCGATGCCACTTTCATTAGTTATCCCATTACTACTCAGGTTAAGTTGTTTAGGTACCTCGTTATTCATCAGACACTCACAAACCCTACACATGCTGTTCTACGACTCGCATGGCTCAAACAACTCCTGTAGTAATGGCTCAAAGGATGGAGGAACAAGCTTCGGTGGGGTTTAAAAGTAAAGGCTATGCAATACTTAGGATTCAAAAAAATGCAATCGCGACTCAATGATGCAAGAATAAGAAGGAGGCAATAGGTACTATATGTATGCAAGCATGTGGTAGTGCTTGCCTGGCAGCTCAGTTGAAGCGAGAGAAGGATCTGGGTAGTGCTCCTGGTTATCTTGATATATCCCCTGCTCAGTGTCTATTCGAAGAAGAACCAAACAAACAAGGGCCAACATAAATAAAGTGCACAAGCATATGAATTAAATGCGACAAGCAAACAATCATGCCATGATGAATGATGCACAATTTTCATGGCAATAAAGTAGCATGGCATGGGTGAGGTGTGGAATACAAGATTAAATCATTTTATTGAGTTTTAACCACATTTTAACTTCATATTAGTTGCTGTATACTTTATATTTATATGATGCATGCTTCAAATCAAACCGTGGAATGCATAAACAGAAAGGTCTCGTCGAGCTAATCATTTTAGACATATTATTTGTTAAATTTGGAGTTATAAAACAAAAGTTATTAATTATTTAAAGTGGAAGGGCATTTTATTGTAATTTAAATCTACTTGCAATTTTAAATGTTCAAAATATATTTTGGAGGAAAGATTTGAATTCCTCACATTTTCCTGATTTGAAAACACATATTATTTGTATTATTTGGAATTATGTTTGAAAAGATATTTAAAACAGAATTAAATTTGAATTTGAATTAATTTAAAAAGGATTTGAATTTAAACAGATTACAGAATTACTTTTGCTACTCAGTCGCAGCTAGCCACAGCCAATGTCCAGTGGGGCCAGCAGCTGACTCAGCAGCGCACTTTGCAGAAAAGGTTTTTACACCGCGAGCTAACCTAGCCTAAGCGACAGACAGGCGGGCCCGATAGTGACTCCGGCCCCACGTGACAGCGAAGGCCCAGGGTGGACCACGTGGCGTCGCGAGGGAGCGCGGGTTAAGGAATCCAAAAGCCTAGGGGGTTTTCTGCAAAAGCATTGGCGCGGCTGACTGGTGGGGTCTGCGGGCCGCGGGTTGATCAGAAAAGAACGGAGGGCTAAACTGCAAAACGACCACAGCCGTACTGTGGATCTTCTTCTCTGCGTTGAGCGACAGGTCGATGCACGGCGCGGGCAGGGATCGTTCTCTGGACCTGGGGCTAGTGCGCGGAAGCGGCTACCGGTGCGGTGGGGTGGGGATTGCTGACAGAGGACAGATCGGTGGCTAGGTAGGGTTTCTGCGCGTCGCGGGAGCGGGCAGACGCTAGCGCCGCCGGCGCACGCAGCCTGTTCGATGGAGCGGACGACGACACTAGGGCTGTACGGCGAAGGGGACCATGTTAGGGAGGTGGTTCAGCTCACTATGGGGCTGTCGGTGGCGTTGGATCGGGCAGGCGAGCAGCAGGGCGACGATGATGCAGAGGCCCAGGGTAGTTAGGGTTTGGCGTCGGCTCGGCGGTGACCTCCGGCTCTGGCGCTTCTCCTCCTCGACGGCGGGTACAGGCGGCCTCCTAGGCGTCTCCTCGTTCTCCCAGGCTTCTTCTCGGACGCTCGGCTCGACTGGATTGACAGAACGGAGTAGAGGCCGACGGTGGCGGCTATGGGATAGCTGGCGGCGGTGGAGAAGAAGGGAGGAGAGCGGCCGGCTTGGGGCGGATCTGGCGAAGCAGAGGCGAGGTGGTGGGGTGGTGGGGTGGTGTTAGGTAGCAGAGAGAGGGGGAGGTGCCGTGGGCGCGGGGCAGATGGATAAAGGTGGCTTGGTGCCACCTTTCCTCCTCCTCGCTCACGTGGTAGGCTCGGGCAGGACCAGGGCAGGGGCAAGGGGAGCTGCCAGGTGGGGTAGGGCAGGCCAGGGTCGGGGTGGGGCACACCAGGCAGAGAGAGGAGAAAGGAGGAGAGGGGAGGCTCGGGTTTAGGGCGTGGTAGAGGAATGGGTGGCTCGGGTGTAGCTAGGGTTTTGGTTGGGATGGAGGGTAGCTAGGGCAGGGGTAGGTGGCCAGGTGGGACCTGCAAGGTGGGGCTCGGCATGGAGACTAAGGGGAGGGTTAGGTTCAGAAGGAGAAGAGAGAGAGAGGGGGAGGGTATGGTGATGGAGGTGTCACTAGGGTAGATGAGGGGGATGCTTTAGATTAGGTATAGATTAGAGAGGAGGTTTAGAGGGAGAGGGTGGGGCTTAGGGTTTAGAAGCATGCATGCTCCAAACCTAGATCAAGCAAGAACATGACAAGCTCCCACAAGATCAAAACAAGAAGAATAGAGGGAGGTGGTGGTAGGGTTTAAACAAGATCAACATAGATCAAGCCAAAAGGAAGGGATATAGATAGAGAGAGAGATGATGATCCACTCAAGATTCAAAAAAAACCAAATACTAGAAAAGGTGGCACTTGCATGGCCCATGCAAAATATTTATTGCCATGTTGATTCTTGTGAAAACAACATTATCACATGGCATTATTATTATGCATTCCAAAATTGAAATAAAAGCCAAGCAAAAGAATTTAGAAGGGATTCCAAGTGGAGTAGATGGAGATGATCACATTGGAGTATAATTGGGAATTACTAGTGTGTATATTCCACTAGATGATTATTAGTCACAAAAATATTCCAACATGAGCATAATTCCATGATAATCCATATGGAGGCTAAGACAAAGGATTCCACTCACAAGGCATGCAAAGGTTGCCATGTGGCTCTCATATATCAATAATGTGAAAACAACATGATGCCAAGATGAGAGCATGTGGAAAAGAATTGGATCCATCCCAACCCACATGAGCTAGAGGTAAACTCAAATAAAGTGCAAAGCTCATATTCAGTTGGATGGTGGAATTATAAGGTGGTGAAAGAAAAGGTGGTGGAGTTAATAAGAGATATGCCCCAACTCAACTTGGGCATTACACAATATATCAAGAACCAAATACAATATCAAGAGGCAAATACAATTAATAATGCATATGAGATAAGAACCAAATCAAAAGGGTTTTATATGATGCTCAAATGCAAGGTGGCATGATGACATGAGCATGATATAATGATGATGCAACAATTATATATTTGAAGTAGCCATTATATTACTAGACCAAGTAGCATTACAATTGTTAGACAATTGGGATGCTACAACTCTCCCCCACTAAACAGGAATCTCGCCCCGAGATTCTAGGAAGAAGAAGACACAAAGAGGGTAGGATACTTGGCACGGAGCTCATCTTCACGTTCCCAAGTGGCTTCATCAACGGAATGGTGCGACCACTGCACCTTGCAGAACTTGATGGACTTGTTGCGAGTCCTTCTTTCTGCGACTTCAAGGATTTTTGTGGGGTGTTCTTGATAAGACAGGTCTTCTTGGAGATTGATAAGCTCATGATCCACGGTCCTGCCGGGATCCTTGAAGCACTTCTTGAGTTGAGAGATGTGGAAAACATCATGGACTTTGAGTTTTTCCGGGAGCTCAAGAGCATAAGAAACTTCTCCTCTTCTTCCACGAACTTTGAAGGGACCGATGTATCTAGGAGCCACCTTTCCTTTGATACCAAAATGGTGCGTGCCTCTCATGGGAGTGACACGAAGGTAAACGAGATCACCAGGGCATACTCCATGTCCGTGTGCTTCCTGTCATAATTGCTCTTCTGGCGACTTTGAGCAATCCTCAGATTTTCAAGAATGATATGAACCTTCTCCTCCGCTTGAGTCACAATGTCAGGGCCAAACAAGATTCTTTCTCCTGCACCCGACCAACCAATCGGAGTTCTGCATTTGCGACCATAGAGAGCCTCAAATGGTGCCATCTTTAGACTTTTCTGGAAGCTGTTGTTGTAAGAGAACTCAGCATAGGGAAGACATTCTTCCCACTTCATGCCAAAAGAGATGACGCAAGCACGAAGCATATCCTCCAGAATCTGATTGATCCTTTCAACTTGTCCTTGCGACTGAGGGTGGTAAGCTGTGCTGAAGTTCAACTTTGTTCCCAAAGCATTTTGGAAACTCTCCCAGAACTTGGAAGTGAAGATGCTTCCACGGTCTGAACTGATATCGAGCGGAACCCCATACAGAGAGACAATTCTGTTGATATAGAGCTCAGCCAACTGAATTGCAGAAATGGTTTCCTTGACGGGGAAGAAGTGAGCCACTTTAGAAAGCCTGTCAATGACAACAAAGATTGCATTGTTGCCCTTCTGCGACCTCGAAAAACCAGTGATGAAGTCCAACTCTACTTTCTCCCATTTCCATTCCGGGGGTTTCAATGGCTGTAGAAGACCGGAAGGTTTCTGATGAACAGCTTTCACTCTGCGGCAGACATCACACTCCGAGACATACTTGGCACAATACCTTTTCAAACCAGGCCACCAATATTGTGTTTTCAAGTCCATGTACATCTTTGTGCTGCCAGGGTGGATAGAAAGAACAGAATCATGCGCCTCCTTGAGAACTTGCTCTCTCAAACCTGGGTAGTTCGGAACAAACATCCGGTGTTCAAAGAAAAGCGTGCCTTGATCATCGACGTGGAAGAACTCATACTTCAGAAGCTGAATCCTGGAGATGATCTTTTTGGTGTGCGGATCCCCAAGCTGAGAAGAGCGAACCTTTTCTTCCAAGAGAGGGGTTGCTAGAAGGTTCAGAAGATACCCTTGTTCCACAATTTCAAGGTTGAGCTGACGGAATTCCTCGCACAAGAGAGGCTGTTGTTCTTCCATCATGAGGTTGTTGACATAAGCTTTGCGGCTGAGAGCATCTGCCATGACATTAGCTTTGCCCGGAGTGTAGTTGATGGTCAGATCGAAGTCATTGATTGCTTCAATCCATCTCCTTTGCCGAAGGTTGAGATCAGGCTGAGTAAAGATATACTTCAGACTCTTGTGATCAGAAAAGATCTCACAACGGTTGCCAAGCAAGTAGTGCCTCCATACTTTCAAAGCAAAGACAACTGCTGCGAGCTCGAGGTCATGTGTAGGATAGTTGTTCTCATGCGTCTTCAACTGACGAGAGGCATAAGCAACAACTTGTTTTTCTTGCATAAGGACCGCACCCAATCCATGCAAAGAGGCGTCACAGAAAATCTGGAACGGCTTGGATGTATCCGGAGGAACCAAGACTGGTGTGGAAGTGAGCTTCTCTTTGAGTGTCTCAAAGCTTGCTTGACATGCAGGAGTCCAAAGGTATTTCTTGCCTTTCTTGAGGAGATCGGTAAGAGGCTTCGCTATCTTCGAAAAGTTCTGAACGAAGCGACAGCAGTAACTAGCCAAACCAAGGAAACTCCGCACTTCTTTGACATTGACAGGAGGAAGCCATTCAACAATTGTCTTCACGGTTTCCGGGTTGACTGCAATGCCCTTGGCAGAGATGACGTGACCAAGATAGGTTACTTGAGGTAGCCAAAACTCACACTTGGAGAACTTTGCATACAAGCGGTGCTCACGAAGCTTGTTTAGGACACACCGAAGGTGTTCTTCATGCTCTTCTTTTGACTTAGAATAGACTAGGATGTCATCCAGATAGACCACAACGAACTTATCAAGATACTCCATGAAAACCGAGTTCATGAGCCTCGAGAAGGTGGCAGGTGCGTTGGTGAGACCGAAAGACATGACCGTGTACTCATACAGGCCATAGCGGGTGGTGAAAGCTGTCTTAGGAACATCTTCCTTGCGAATCTTGATTTGGTGATAACCACTTCTCAAGTCAAGCTTAGAGAATACCACAGCTCCAGCTAGCTGATCGAAGAGATCATTAATCTGCGGAAGGGGATATTTATTCTTGATGGTTTTAGCATTGAGAGCCCGATAGTCAACACAAAGTCTATCAGTCTGGTCTCGCTTCTTCACAAAGAGAGTAGGGCTACCCCAAGAAGAAGTACTGTGTTGAATGAAACCCAACTTCTCTTGTTCATCAAGCTGTCGTTTGAGTTCAGCCAACTCAGCAGGACCCATCTTATAAGGCCGCTTGGAGATAGGAGCGGTACCAGGTTCAAGCTCAATAACAAACTCAACCTCACGATCCGGAGGCATACCTGGCAACTCTTCAGGAAAGACATCTGGGAACTCACAGACCACCGGAACACTCTGAATAGCTTCCATAGCATCAACATTCAGAGCCGCCAAAGAGAAAAGCTGGATAGCAGGAGTCAGATTTGAAGAATAGACTATATGGCCTTCAGGAATCTTCAGAGAAACCGAGCGTTCAGCACAATCAATCACAGCTGCATTTGCTGTCAACCAATCCATGCCCAAGATGACATCAATGTCAGAATTTCCCAGAATGATTAAGGAAGCCGAGAACGAAGAGCCGCCAATCTAAATTTGATTGCCATGGCTGATTTTAGAAGCTGCCATTGTTGCTCCAGGAGAAAGGACCATTAACCGCTTAAGGAGAGGATCCATGGCTAACCCATTCTCATCTGCAAACTTGGTTGACACAAAAGAATGCGATGCACCAGAATCAAACAAAACTCGTGCAGGGACTGAGTTAACGGATAGCATACCCATCACAACTCCAGGTGCATGCTCAGCTTGAGCGGCGTTGACACAGTTGGCACGAGCAACAGTAGACCCGGGCTTGGTGTTGATGTTGAGAGCCCGAGGTGGTGGTGCACGAACCAAAGGAGAGCTTGCCGCAGATCTTGGAGGTGGTGGAGGAAGAGCCTTGTTCTTCATCGGACAGTTCCAATACTGATGCCCAGTGTCTCCACAAGTGAAACAAGCACCAGGTGGACGTGGAGCAACATAGCCAGGGACTCCGCCAGGCGCTCCAGGGTAGTGGTGGTTGTAGCCCCTGGGAGCAGCAGTGAGGAAGTTTGGTGGCCTTGCCGCGTAGCTTGAAGGTCTTGGTGGAGCCTGGAGCGACGATGGGGTGTTAGGAACCTAGACACGACGCTTAGAAGGAGCTGACATAGCTGAAGAGCTTGCTGCATCACGGCTGTGTTTCTTTGACTCCTCAAACACTTGCCTACTTGCCTCTTCCTGCAGAGCTGTATGCTGAAGTTCCAGAAAAGACGCCGGCCTTGCATGTGTGATTGCATACTTGATCGATGCATTGAGCCCTTGCCTGAACCTCTTTTGCTTCTTCTTGTCATCAGAGATCTCATCGCCACCATAATGAGAAAGGTTCATAAAGTTCCTGATGTAGGTATTGACATTATCATTGCCCTGCTTGAGGTTGAGAAACACTTCCTTCATCCTCTCCATGACAATTTCTGACAGATACTGCTCTTTGAAAGCTCCAGTGAACTGTCCCCAAGTAGGCTGAAAACCAGTGCAGTTTGCCTTCAGGTAATTCTCCCACCAGAGAGCTGCATCTCCCTTCAGAAGGTGAGTAGCACACTTTACCCATTCTTGCTCAGGAACATCAGCAGTTATCAGCAGCCTTGACATCTCACGCAACCAATCATCCGCATCAAGTGGTTGATCAGAAACATCAAATTGGCGTGGGTTGAACTTCAGGAAGCTTTTGATGTCTCCTCGCTCGGGAGGTGGAGGTAGCGGCACAAACTCATTCCTCCTGACACTTTCCTCAAACCGCTGCTGGTTCTGCTGCATTGCTGCCAAGGCATTGGCGATGCTTGACAACGCTGCCCCCAGTTCAGGTTGTATGTCCTCCTCAGAACGGCGTGGTGGTGCCATCCTGTTATTGATATAAAACACAAGTCAGTACTATGATGGAGAATAAAAATAATCCACAATAGTACCAAAATGGAATTAACCAATATTAAAGGATACAATTTACTAAGATGATATTAAAATATCAACGAAGTTCAAAGCACCTAGAAGATATTAAGCATATCGCACACGACTGAAAAGGAGTGTGGTACACATATGTATCAATGAAAAATTTTCCACAAATTTCGGCATTAAAATACCAATAGATGCGCAAAATTACTTAACGAATCAAGATTAGTGACTCTACCAACTCAATATACAAGAGCAATGATAAAAGTAGTGGTATGGTCGCGACTCCATCCCGCACTCAAATCATTACTCCGCACATGAACAAGTAAAACACATATCTCAACACTTTCTTTTCACGGTGAACCTAAAGATTAGCAACTACGGAAACGAACACCCCAAACAAGATGACGCCGGATAACAAAGAGTAAGACAGATCGCGTCGGTATACAATGAATCAGATAGATCGCGTCGGTTTGCAAAAGCCTATCGGTATGGAATGTACCAACAGTTGATAACCAAAAGGCCGATAGAGATAACAACTTGGATGCAATAGATAGACAAAGAATTACACACACACACTCACAGACACAAACACAACCTATGGTACTACGGAAACCCAGAACACGTGAATCCTAGTTTGAATTTTAAGAAGAGGATTGAAAACGTTACACTTCCTTACCAGAAAAGGGTGGGTGGGTGGGTAAGAAGAAAAGTGGAAGCAGTCCTACTCTCGCGTTTTTTTCCTAGTATACATAACTACCAAAAATATTTGCTAGACAGACAACGACCATTTGGCTGAGACCCTGAAGGGCGGGATGGCTCTGATACCAATTGTAACTACCTCGGTGAATTACGCTCCTAGTTACAAGCCTGGATGGACGGAAATGGTTGAAATAGTACGGTGGGGCCCAAATGCCACTCACAGGTAGACCTTTCGGCCGTCCCAACCATTTCCAAACATCGGGACAAGAACGGGCGGCGTAATCGGCAGGCGAAGGGATCAACTACATACACAAATGAGTATGTATGCAAGCCACCATACAACAGTACATCAGAGCCATTCCATCTAAAAAGAAAGGAAATATAGCAACGCCATACGGCAAGATCCAAATATCCTAGATAGATATAATAGTTTAGGATATCTCCTCATACATCAATCAACAGAGTATCAAGCGGAAGCGGAAGACAAAATCCGAGTACGGATAAGAAGCAAATCGGCATAAGATGCCCCATAAATAAGCAGATCTCGCCCACAGATCTCACGGATCCCCGTTCCCGGAATCTCTACACCGAATGATCATTGCCCACATCGTCCGTCTCTTCCACCCAGTATCCATCTTGTAAAGGTACCTGTTCATCTGAACCAATAATTTATCGTGTGAGACCCTAGGGGTACTCAGCAAGTCTTTATGCCGCTAAAGGGGACAGAACCTGGGGTGACGCAATTGCAGCAAAAGATAAACCCTAGCAATTCTATAGATACTCGCTAACCATCCGCCTAACCAGAGATAGACGGATGTCCGTGAATTAATAACAACAGTTATAACAGTAATAACGGTAATATCCACAGATCCATCTTCCTCCTCGCTTACCGACGAGGAAGCAGACGAACAACCCCCCATCCGTTGGCAGGTATTGCACTATTATCCATTCCGTGAGTATTGCACTATTTACTAGTCAGGTACCTAGTCTAGTCAGATTAAAAGCGGTACTTTAGTTATGCTTGTCTATGATCGAGAAACTGTGCTCCAAGTCGTCCATAACCGCGGACACGGCTTTCAGAAAGTTTTACCCTGCAGGGGTGCACAAATAGCAACACACACTCGATATGCCTCGGAAAAACCAAATCAAAACCCAACGAGGCAGTCACGACAAAGCGATCACAGGATTCAGAAATATTTCAGGGGGCCACCCAATTAAGCTACCCGCGACGAAGTTGGCCTACTCCGAGACGGACTCAAGGTTTGCGCCAATGGCTGTGAACGACTGGGAACCCGAAAATGTGACTGGGCTTGTCGACACCGCGAAAACACTCCGCTTTCCTAAACAGTACAGTGTGCAGTACCTCGCACAATTTAAATAAAGCAGTAAAGCATGGCATAAGTACAGGATAGTAACTAAAACCTCAAACTAGTTTGTGGCCCCAAGAAATAAGAATGAATCAAGCTCTGGCTCAGGGGGGTTCATAAGCCTCCCGGATGTGGATAGCGCGAATATTCAAGGAACAGGAATCAAGTACTCGGGGTCCTACGGGACACAAGTGAGCCTGAAAAACCAAATAGCGAATATGGCTCACCGATGCCACTTTCATTAGTTATCCCATTACTACTCAGGTTAAGTTGTTTAGGTACCTCGTTATTCATCAGACACTCACAAACCCTACACATGCTGTTCTATGACTCGCATGGCTCAAACAACTCCTGTAGTAATGGCTCAAAGGGTGGAGGAACAAGCTTCGGTGGGGTTTAAAAGTAAAGGCTATGCAATACTTAGGATTCAAAAAAATGCAATCGCGACTCAATGATGCAAGAATAAGAAGGAGGCAATAGGTACTATATGTATGCAAGCATGTGGTAGTGCTTGCCTGGCAGCTCAGTTGAAGCGAGAGAAGGATCTGGGTAGTGCTCCTGGTTATCTTGATATATCCCCTGCTCAGTGTCTATTCGAAGAAGAACCAAACAAACAAGGGCCAACATAAATAAAGTGCACAAGCATATGAATTAAATGCGACAAGCAAACAATCATGCCATGATGAATGATGCACAATTTGCATGGCAATAAAGTAGCATGGAATGGGTGAGGTGTGGAATACAAGATTAAATCATTTTATTGAGTTTTAACCACATTTTAACTTCATATTAGTTGTTGTATACTTTATATTTATATGATGCATGCTTCAAATCAAACCATGGAATGCATAAATAGAAAGGTCTCGTCGAGCTAATCATTTTAGACATATTATTTGTTAAATTTGGAGTTATAAAACAAAAGTTATTAATTATTTAAAGTGGAAGGGCATTTTATTGTAATTTAAATCAACTTGCAATTTTAAATGTTCAAAATATATTTTGGAGGAAAGATTTGAATTCCTCACATTTTCCTGATTTGAAAACACATATTATTTGTATTATTTGGAATTATGTTTGAAAAGATATTTAAAACAGAATTAAATTTGAATTAATTTAAAAAGGATTTGAATTTAAACAGATTACAGAATTACTTTTGCTACTCAGTCGCAGCTAGCCACAGCCAATGACCAGTGGGGCCAGCAGCTGACTCAGCAGCGCACTTTGCAGAAAAGGTTTTTACACCGCGAGCTAACCTAGCCTAAGCGACAGACAGGCGGGCCCGACAGTGACTCCGGCCCCACGTGACAGCGAAGGCCCAGGGTGGACCACGTGGCGTCGCGAGGGGAGCGCGGGTTAAGGAATCCAAAAGCCTAGGGGGTTTTCTGCAAAAGCGTTGGCGCGGCTGACTGGTGGGGTCTGCGGGCCGCGGGTTGATCAGAAAAGAACGGAGGGCTAAACTGCAAAACGACCACAGCCGTACTGTGGATCTTCTTCTCTGCGTTGAGCGACAGGTCGATGCACGGCGCGGGCAGGGATCGTTCTCTGGACCTGGGGCTAGTGCGCGGAAGCGGCTACCGGTGCGGTGGGGTGGGGATTGCTGACAGAGGACAGATCGGTGGCTAGGTAGGGTTTCTGCGCGTCGCCGGAGCGGGCAGACGCTAGCGCCGCCGGCGCACGCAGCCTGTTCAATGGAGCGGACGGCGACACTAGGGCTGTACGGCGAAGGGGACCATGTTAGGGAGGTGGTTCAGCTCACCGTGGGGCTGTCGGTGGCGTTGGATCGGGCAGGCGAGCAGCAGGGCGACGATGATGCAGAGGCCCAGGGTAGCTAGGGTTTGGCGTCGGCTCGGCGGTGACCTCCGGCTCTGGCGCTTCTCCTCCTCGACGGCGGGTACAGGCGGCCTCCTAGGCGTCTCCTCGTTCTCCCAGGCTTCTTCTCGGACGCTCGGCTCGACTGGATCGACGGAACGGAGTAGAGGCCGACGGTGGCGGCTATGGGATAGCTGGCGGCGGTGGAGAAGAAGGGAGGAGAGCGGCCGGCTTGGGGCGGATCTGGCGAAGCAGAGGCGAGGCGGAGAGGTGGTGGGGTGGTGTTAGGTAGCAGAGAGAGGGGGAGGTGCCGTGGGCGCGGGGCAGATGGATAAAGGTGTCTTGGTGCCACCTTTCCTCCTCCTCGCTCACGTGGTAGGCTCGGGCAGGACCAGGGCAGGGGCAAGGGGAGCTGCCAGGTGGGGTAGGGCAGGCCAGGGTCGGGGTGGGGCACACCAGGCAGAGAGAGGAGAAAGGAGGAGAGGGGAGGCTCGGGTTTAGGGCGTGGTAGAGGAATGGGTGGCTCGGGTGTAGCTAGGGTTTTGGTTGGGATGGAGGGTAGCTAGGGCAGGGGTAGGTGGCCAGGTGGGACCTGCAAGGTGGGGCTCGGCATGGAGACTAAGGGGAGGGTTAGGTTTAGAAGGAGAAGAGAGAGAGAGGGGGAGGGTATGGTGATGGAGGTGTCACTAGGGTAGATGAGGGGGATGCTTTAGATTAGGTATAGATTAGAGAGGAGGTTTAGAGGGAGAGGGTGGGGCTTAGGGTTTAGAAGCATGCATGCTCCAAACCTAGATGAAGCAAGAACATGACAAGCTCCCACAAGATCAAAACAAGAAGAAGAGAGGGAGGTAGTGGTAGGGTTTAAACAAGATCAACATAGATCAAGCCAAAAGGAAGGGATATAGATAGAGAGAGAGATGATGATCCACTCAAGATTCAAATAAAAACCAAATACTAGAAAAGGTGGCACTTGCATGGCCCATGCAAAATATTTATTGCCATGTTGATTCTTGTGAAAACAACATTATCACATGGCATTATTATTATGCATTCCAAAATTGAAATAAAAGCCAAGCAAAAGAATTTAGAAGGGATTCCAAGTGGAGTAGATGGAGATGATCACATTGGAGTATAATTGGGAATTACTAGTGTGTATATTCCACTAGATGATTATTAGTCACAAAAATATTCCAACATGAGCATAATTCCATGATAATCCATATGGAGGCTAAGACAAAGGATTCCACTCACAAGGCATGCAAAGGTGGCCATGTGGCTCTCATATATCAATAATGTGAAAACAACATGATGCCAAGATGAGAGCATGTGGAAAAGAATTGGATCCATCCCAACCCACATGAGCTAGAGGTAAACTCAAATAAAGTGCAAAGCTCATATTTAGTTGGATGGTGGAATTATAAGGTGGTGAAAGAAAAGGTGGTGGAGTTAATAAGAGATATGCCCCAACTCAACTTGGGCATTACACAATATATCAAGAACCAAATACAATATCAAGAGGCAAATACAATTAATAATGCATATGAGATAAGAACCAAATCAAAAGGGTTTTATATGATGCTCAAATGCAAGGTGGCATGATGACATGAGCATGATATAATGATGATGCAACAATTATATATTTGAAGTAGCCATTATATTACTAGACCAAGTAGCATTACAATTGTTAGACAATTGGGATGCTACACTGACGTACAGCTAAGACGATGTTTGTTTGACTGCCATGACCTGCATGAGGCTCACCAGTTCGAACTTTGTATCGAGCTCTTCAGGTCCTTCGTCTTTCTCGGGTGGCGCAGCCTCCGAGTGTCTCGCAGCTTCGGTTGTGTCCTTCAAGAATTTTTGCTTGATTGAGGGCACGCAGATCTGTTCGTTGAACACACCTAGTGGTACCGGGGCATAGGTGGATCCAATGTTGGCGAGCTTATTAGCCTCTTCATTGCTTTCCCTGCCAACATGCCGTAGCTCGCAGCCGTCGAAGTCTCCTTCGAGTGTGTTGTAGAGCGCACGGTATGCGATCATGTTGGCGCTATGAGCATCACACTCGTTCATTATCTGCTAAACGATGAGATTGGAGTCACCGTAGATGATGAGGCGCGTAGCGCCACACTTTTGCCATCCGCATGCCATGTAGGAGTACCTCGTACTCAGCTTCATTGTTGGATGCACGGAACTTCATCCGAAGGACATATTTCATCTTATCCCCTTGAGGGGACATCAGTATTACCCGGCTCCTACTCCAGCCTCACGGTTGGAACCCTCGAAGTGCATCGTCCAGGACCGGGACATGTCCGGAGTGACTAGCAGCTAGAGCTCCATGTAGTGAACGAAGAAGTCAGGGAGCACCTGAGACTTGATGGTGGTGCGCCGCTCGTAGATGATTCTCGATGAGACAGCTCGATGCCCCACAAGGCTACTCGCCCCGTAGCTTCGGGGTTGTTCAGGATGTTCGACAGTGGTGCATCGTTGACGACCACGATCTGATGCTCCTGGAAGTAGTGGCAAAGTCGACCGCCTTCATGAATACGCCTTAGGCGAGCTTTTGGTAGTGGGGATACCTTTGATTTGTTGGCGTCATGTCACATCCCAAGATTTTCCAAATCTTGTTATGTGAAAAATAAATGAATAAAATAAAATTTTGTTGATTTTCAGGGTGAGAAGAAACTTTTGATTCCAATTGGAAACCTTCAAACCTATTTTTGATCAAACAAACCCTAAAGGGATTTGAAAAGATAAACAATTAATAAAGAAAATTTTTAAATAAGTGAAATTACTATTTTTGAATCTTTTAATAAAAAGATTTGGTTTTCAAATGAAAAGGTAGAAATATAAATAAGGACTATTTTTATAGAGCCAAATTAAATCTTGGCCAAGCTTTTGGAAATAAAATATTTTGTTTTGATTAAAGGAGTAAAGGTTTATTTAAATAAATGATGAGGGTTTATTGATACCCAATTTTAAAGTAAGGGCTTTTCTATTTTAAATAAACACTAAAACTTGATATTTTATTTTAAACAAGTTTTCCAGGTGTTTTGTATTTTAAAATAAAACCTACTGAAATGGTTTTGATATTATTTAGATTTCAAATGGAGATTTTAAATAAAAACAAATCCTATTTGAATTAATGACTAAGGTCTAGTTATTTAATTATTAATGGATCCTAAAAAATAATAAAAATATTATTTTATTTTTGACTTTGAATTATGTTGTTAAACAGAACTAAAAATAATGCAAAGTTTGGTGGTAGTTTGATTCCATTTGTTGATTGAATTGTTTTATTGAATTTCAAAACAGAAAATCAAATAGAAAAAGAAAAGGCAATCAGTATAAAAAAATGAATCAAACACAGCCCAACCCATCAGGCCCAACAACCCAGCAATGTAGCCCACCAGCTCGCCCTCAGCGAAACGTTTTTCTATGCGCAAACCCACCCGCAGAGTCACAGACAGGTGGCCCCCTCTCCCTATCTCTCTCCCTCGCTGACAGCACGGCCCCACACTCCTGTTCATCATCTTCACCACGACCCCGTCGCCCCTGCCATTGCAGTCGAGTAACTCTGGCGTTGATTACGTGTTGATAGAGGCCTTGACTCCTCCCAGTAACCACGCCAATTTAATTGCCCATGCCTTCCCTCTCTTTCCCCCCAGACAGCTCCTTTCCTCTGCCCATAGGCTGCCCCTAATTCCCCTTGCACTGCCACTGCTCCGGCGAGCTTCCCTGAACGATTCCATCCACACCTCGCCGCCCCTCGCCCCCCACTGCACCCTAGCATGCTCTCCATCCCCTTGTGCGTCTTCCCATAGCCTCAGCTAGCTTCCGCGCACTCTGGAAGCTTGGCTTCGTCGACCTCGACTCACCACCGCCGTCTGCCATCGCTCCAGCAAAGTCTTCCTGGTAAGCCAGACCACCACGAGCCCTCATATTGATGCTCCCACCTTCCCCAGATCACTACACATCTGACTGTGTCCTTATTTGACCTTGGGGTGAACCGCAGTGTCGCCCTCGACGACCTCCAGAGCCGCTTGACGCCGTCACCAACTCCGGCGAGCAATCGTCGCCTCTCTTGTGCGCCCCTTGCCAAGCTGACCACGCGTTGAGCTTCACCATCTCCCTGCGAGCACGGTGAGCCCCTTCCCCCTCTTCCCCGCTCCCTGCATCGTCGGCAAGCTCGCCGCCAGAGCGTGCGCCGCCGTCTGCCACCGCGCAGTGCCGCCAGAGTTTGACCACGTGTCTGTGTCCGTTAGATCACGATCTGATGGCTGAGATTAGAACTAGATGAAGAGGTACGAGTTGATCAGCGTCATTCGTTTTAAGTTAGATCCTACGGTTCGCAGAGGCCGATCCACACGAAACGGTACCGGCCAGTAGAAACACGCCGCGTGGCACTGGTTCTGTCTAAAACAGAATTTAGAATCTGATTTAAATGCAAACTTGTAAATTGCATAACTTTAAATCTACACGTCCAAAATTTGCAAATTTTACATAAATGGATTCAGAAAAACAAGCCCTAGCCAACCATGCACTTTGTTTAGTAAAAAGCTTCTGGTAAAATGTTTGTTTTTGCAGAAACATGTGTAGGCTTGTTATGAATATAAAAATTGTTCTAGTTATGATTTAAAGATGAAATCTTTGCAAAATGGTTTGTTGTGAACCTACTGACCCTAGGAACCAACTCATGGATTTAAAAATGAATTTTGCGAAGTTTAAGAATAAATACTTGAATTAGCTCATTCTAGTCAAACAAAAACATTGATTTTGATATGGAAATGTTTTTTGAGTAAAACCTTTGGGAAATGATTAGATTCAAACCTAGTGACCCTAAACACAAAGTTTTGAGAATTAAAATGTATTTGGTGAACCCTTTAAAAGAATATTTCTTTGCTAAAAGCATTTTCCACCACATGAAATAATGATTTGATTTAAAAATGGTTTATAGATAAAAACCCTTTTGCAAATGACTTTGCCACTTTAAAAAATGACCACTTTGAACCTTACAATGTTTAGAGCCTAGTAGAAACCACTTTTTCAAATGAAATTATTTTTTGCATGCCTGCATGCATGACTTTGTTTCTATTATTTTATGTGTGATGAATTGTTTGAATATTGGTTGGAATGCTAGTTGAATCTATGTTTGCTTGATTGATTTGTAGTGAAGTTAGAAGAGTGTGATATTAGCAAGATCAAGAAGTGAACCAACATTCTCTACCAAAAACGCAAGTGACACTATCATCCAAGTCCTACTATTTTTCATTACACTTAGTGGATTTTTGAAACATGCATGATAAGGAACAATATATTTTGCTATGCTAAATCCTATTAGGATACCCTTATATATTCCTTAGTGAAAAGAATGTAGTTGTAATATGCTTAGCCCTGCTATATGTATTGAGATGGGATACAAGTTAAAGATTTTATGAAGTGTTGAAAAGTATTAAGTTTTATATAATAAAACAAGTACTCAATGAACCACCTGGGTGGACAAGGATACTCAAGTTTTGGACAAGGTGGGAACAAAAGGAACCATGTTGATATGGCAATCTCTTTTTGTATGTGCACCAGAAGCAAACCACCCAGGGACTTAGAGATTTAACATGTTTCTCGTACAGTGGCTTCCGTGTATAACCACATGCTAAATGGGCACTGGCTTAAAAGACCCATGCATTGGCCTCTTCAGGTTAACTAGAATGAGGGAACTTGAAACCCTACATTGGTGCCTGATAGACAAGCTAGCATTGTGTATGGGAGGACCCTATGGAAAGACTTCGTCACATTCTCAATCTGCCAGTACTCCATCTTGGTGAGTACTTATCCAGCGGCCACTGGTGGCAACAAGATGAGATTGTGTCATGTGGGTAAAGTGTACAACTTCTGCAGAAGATAAAAATCTAAGTACTTAGCCGTGTCCCCGGTTATGGACAATACTGAGCAACTAAGGCCTGAAGCTATGGAAGATCTCGACATTCCAATTTCTAAAAGTAAAAAAAAATTGAAAGTGACAACAAGAAACTTGAAGCACTTGGAGGTTTCCAAGGAGTTCAGAACGATTTGACAAAAGATTAAAACTATTTTGAAAAGATAGGATAAATTATACTGCTTTATGCAAATGAGCCTAAAACCCTACTTAGCCAAATATGCATGTAATGTTAGGATCCACTTATTTCTACATAGTAGTGAAAATTGCCAATACAATTCAAATGTATTGACCCTTGTGGCTGTAACTTGTAATGTTGCAGGATGGTTTGGTGTTAGTGAAGTTTATAGATTAGGAATACAAGTCTACAACCAACATGTTTGCCTGTGGCATTCTGAAGATGAAGGACCCCATGCTATTGTTATATTCTGCTGCAATGTAATGTGATAGCCAAGTGAGCTATGTAAGATGTAATAAGTTATTTTATTCCTGGTTATAAAGTTGTATTATGACCTTTGTTTCTTGATATTACATCTTAACTGTGGATGCTAGCTGATGATCCAGGGACTAGCATTGTAAACACAGGGATCTCTACCTTATTAAAGGTTGGGAACCTTACAGATGGTATCAGAGCATTGTGTTGCCTGTAGGATTGTAACCTTAGGATTGGACAAAAAAAACCTTAGAAAAATAGGAGTTGTATTTGTTCCAAAACTTATTTACAAACAATCTTGTAAACTCTTTCCTCAACCATTTTGGGTTTGATTCTACATATTTTCTATTTCAACATGATGGATAAAGCCTTTCCCTGGCCAAAGACTTCACCATGTGCAAAGGACTTCATCAACTCTAATGACTTCAACATCTTCAACTCTAATGACTTCAACATCATCATCATTTTCACCAAGGACTTCAACCTTGGATATCACTAAGGACAAGTAAGACAAGAAATCTTGCTCAAGATTTGGAGACTAAGGAAACACAACTTAGAAGGAGCCATCATCACCTTTGAAGTTTTGTGACCAAGAGTTTTCCCAAGGAAACCATGATCTCAAGCAAGAAGAATCAACCAAGAAGGATGGAAAGATCACAAGTGAACCATATAGATGGACCACCATATTTTGTTTAAGTCAAACCCACCAACTTAGTGTGGTGTAACAAAAAAAATTGTTGTCTAAAAATATGCTTGAAAACTTGTGTTTGAAAGGAGTGTTTGTTTATGATTGCTTGCACATTGCTTGAGTAAATTGTGATGTGTGTGATTAGAAGTATTTCCTTAGAAATATTTTGCCTATTATAATCCAAATCCAACCCAAACAGATGACTACTCCAAGAGACTCCAACATCAAGATTGATGACAACAACAACAACCAAGAGGACAACATGAGAGAACTTATAGCAACCTAAAACCAGTTGAACCAAGTGACAGCTCAATTCATAGCCAACACCAGTGGGGAAGATCCAACCATGCAAAGGTTTTTGGAAACCCAAGCCCAATTGTTGCATAAGGTGACAGATCAAATGATGAACATGGAAGGAAACTCTTCCAAAGGAGTTTGTGACAACAAAGATGACAAAGATGTTATTCTAGAAGGAACCCAAGCTTGCAATATTAATGGAGACAAGGATCACACTTCCAAGGAGCATGGAGATCAATGCCCCAATTGTGAAGAGAAACATCCAGCTGACCAATGCCCCACATCTCAAGCTACTTGTTACCTATGTGAAGGAAATAATCATGTCCCTATCCAATGCACCATCTATTCCATAGTTAAACAAAGGAAACAAGGTGGAGTGCAACAACTGATTGCAGTCTATCAAGAGAGAGCCAAGTCTACCAAGAAGGATGAGGACAAAGGAAAATATCCACTTGTACCTCCATGCAATATGACCCAATTTAAAGGACCAAAGAAGAGGCATATGAATTATCCAAGGAGCAATAGAAGGTCAAAGAAACCAGTGGACATTCCTACCTATGAGATAACATATGAAGAACATGAACTAGAAGCACTCCTACCTTTGGAGAAACCCAAGAAAAAGAAGGACAAAAGCCATGTGCAATGCAATCATTGTAAAGAAATGGGACATTATGCCAGTGAATGTCCAGAGAAGAATAAGTATAAGGAGATTGGCCAAGTATGGTGCAACAACTACAAAGAGCTAGGCCATTATGTAGCAACTTGTCCACTGAAGATACGTGATGAACTCAATCTTATCACATGTTACAACTGTGGTAACCAAGGACATTCTGCAAGCAACTGCCCAGAAAAGATGAAGCACAAGATAAACAAGCCTATGAAGGATCTCAGCCTTGTCACGTGTTTCAAGTGTGGAAACAAAGGACACTATGCAGATGTTTGCCCAGAGAAGTTTCCCCAAGACCCCAAGCAGGCCAAAATGTAATTTAGTTGGAAAAAATTTAAGGGTGGTAGTACCCTAGATGCTTTGAGCCTACTTGTAACCCTAGCCTTCCCAAATCTCGGGACGAGATTTATTTTAAGGGTGGTAGCCTGTCACATCCCAAGATTTTCCAAATCTTGTTATGTGAAAAATAAACGAATAAAATAAAATTTTGTTGTTTTTTAGGGTGAGAAGATACTTTTGATTCCAATTGGAAACCTTCAAACCTATTTTTGATCAAACAAACCCTAAAGGGATTTGAAAAGATAAACAATTAATAAAGAAAATTTTTAAATAAGTGAAATTACTATTTTTGAATCTTTTAATAAAAAGATTTGGTTTTCAAATGAAAAGGTAGAAATATAAATAAGGACTATTTTTATAGAGCCAAATCAAATCTTGGCCAAGCTTTTGGAAATAAAATATTTTGTTTTGATTAAAGGAGTAAAGGTTTATTTAAATAAATGATGAGGGTTTATTGATACCCAATTTTAAAGTAAAGGCTTTTCTATTTTAAATAAACACTAAAACTTGATATTTTATTTTAAACAAGTTTTCTAGGTGTTTTGTATTTTCAAATAAAACCTACTGAAATGGTTTTGATATTATTTAGATTTCAAATGGAGATTTTAAATAAAAACAAATCCTATTTGAATTAATGACTAAGGTCTAGTTATTTAATTATTAATGGATCCTAAAAATAATAAAAATATTATTTTATTTTTGACTTTGAATTATGTTGTTAAATAGAACTAAAAATAATGCAAAGTTTGGTGGTAGTTTGATTCCATTTGTTGTTTGAATTGTTTGATTGAATTTCAAAACAGAAAATCAAATAGAAAAAGAAAAAGGCAATCAGTATAAAAAAATGAATCAAACACAGCCCAACCCATCTGGCCCAACAACCCAGCAATGCAGCCCACCAGCTCGCCCTCAGCGAAACGTTTTTCTACGCGTAAACCCACCCGTAGAGTCACAGACAGGTGGCCCCCTCTCCCTATCTCTCTCCCTCGCTGACAGCACGGCCCCACACTCCTGTTCATCGTCTTCACCACGACCCCTTCGCCCCTGCCGTTGCAGTCGAGTAACTCCGGCGTTGATTACGCGTTGATAGAGGCCTTGACTACTCCCAGTAACCACGCCAATTTAATCGCCCGTGCCTTCCCTCTCTTTCCCCCAGACAGCTCCTTTCGTCTGCCCATAGGCTGCCCCGAATTACCCTTGCACCGCCACTGCTCTGGCGAGCGTCCCCGAACGATTCTGTCCACACCTCGCCGCCCCTCGCCCCCCCACTGCACCCTAGCATGCTCTCCAGCCCCTTGCGCGTCTGCCCATAGCCTCAGCTAGCTTCCGCGCACTCTGGAAGCTCGGCTTCGTCGACCTCGACTCACCACCGCCGTCTGCCATCGCTCCGGCAGAGTCTTCCTGGTAAGCCAGACCACCCCGAGCCCTCATATTGATGCTCCCACCTTCCCCAGATCACTATGCATCTGACTGTGTCCTTATTTGACCTTGGGGTGAACTGCAGCGTCGCCCTCGACGACCTCCAGAGCCGCCTGACGCCGTCACCAACTCCGGCGAGCAATCGTCGCCTCTCTGGTGCGCCCCTTGCCAAGCCAACCACGCGTTGAGCTTCACCATCTCCCTGCGAGCACGGTGAGCCCCTTCCCCCTCTTCCCCGCTCCCTGCATCGTCGGCAAGCTCGCCGCCAGAGCGTGCGCCGCCGTCTGCCACCGCGCAGCGCCGCCAGAGTTTGACCACGTGTCTGTGTCCGTTAGATCACGATCTGATCGCTGAGATTAGAACTAGATGAAGAGGTACGAGTTGATCAGCATCATTCGTTTTAAGTTAGATCCTACGGTTCGCAGAGGCCGATCCACAAGAAACGGTACCGGACAGTAGAAACACGCCGCGTGGCACTGGTTCTGTTTAAAACAGAATTTAGAATCTGATTTAAATGCAAACTTGTAAATTGCATAATGTTAAATCTACACGTCCAAAATTTGCAAATTTTACATCAATGGATTCAGAAAAACAAGCCCTAGCCAACCATGCACTTTGTTTAGTAAAAAGCTTCTGGTAAAATGTTTGTTTTTCAGAAACTTGTGTAGGCTTGTTATGAATATAAAAATTGTTCTAGTTATGATTTAAAGATGAAATCTTTGCAAAATGGTTTGTTGTGAACCTACTGACCCTAGGAACCAACTCATGGATGTAAAAATGAATTTTGTGAAGTTTAACAATAAATACTTGAATTAGCTCATTTCTAGTCAAACAAAAACATTGATTTTGATATGGAAATGATTTTTGAGTAAAACCTTTGGGAAATGATTAGATTCAAACCTACTGACCCTAAACACCATGTTTTGAGAATTAAAATGTATTTGGTGAACCCTTTAAAAGAATATTCCTTTGCTAAAAGCATTTTCCACCACATGAAATAATGATTTGATTTAAAAATGGTTTATAGATAAAAACCCTTTTGCAAATGCCTTGCCACTTTAGAAAATGACCACTTTGAACCTTACAATGTTTAGAGCCTAGTAGAAACCACTTTTTCAAATGAAATTATCTTTTTCATGCTTGCATGCATGACTTTGTTTCTATTATTTTATGTGTGATGAATTGTTTGAATATTGGTTGGAATGCTAGTTGAATCTATGTTTGCTTGATTGATTTGTAGTGAAGTTAGAAGAGTGTGATATTAGAAAGATCTAGAAGTGAACCAACATTCTCCACCAAAAAGGCAAGTGACACTATCATCCAAGTCCTACTATTTTTCATTACACTTAGTGGATTTTTGAAACATGCATGATAAGGACTACTATATTTTGCTATGCTAAATCCTATTAGGATACCCTTATATATTCCTTAGTGAAAACAATGTAGTTGTAATATGCTTAGCCCTACTATATGTATTGAGATGGGATACAAGTTAAAGATTTTATGAAGTGTTGAAAAGACTTAAGTTTTATATAATAAAACAAGTACTCAATGAACCACCTGGGTGGACAAGGATACTCAAGTTTTGTACAAGGTGGCAACAAAAGGAACCATGTTTATATGGCAATCTCTTTTTGTATGTGCACCAGAAGCAAACCACCCAGGGACTTAGAGACTTAACATGTTTCTCGTACAGTGGCTTCCATGTACAACCACATGCTAAATGGGCACTGGCTTAGTCAACTACATAGTGGAAGACCCATGCATTGGCCTCTTCAGGTTAACTAGAATGAGGGAACTTGAAACCCTACATTGGTGCCTGATAGACAAGCTAGCATTGTGTATGGGAGGACCCTATGGAAAGACTTCGTCACATTCTCAATCTGCCAGTACTCCATCTTAGTGAGTACTTATCCAGCGGCCACTGGTGGCAACAAGATAAGATTGTGTCATGTGGGTAAAGTGTACAACTTCTGCAGAAGATAAAAATCTAAGTACTTAGTCGTGTCCCCGGTTATGGACAATACTGAGCAACTAAGGCCTGAAGCTATGGAAGATCTCGACATTCCAATTTCTAAAAGTAAAAAAAAAATTGGAAGTGACAACAAGAGACTTGAAGGACTTGGAGGTTTCCAAGGAGTTCAGAAAGATTTGACAAAAGATCAAAACTATTTTGAAAAGATAGGATAAATTATACTGCTTTATGCAAATGATCCTAAAACCCTACTTAGCCAAATATGCATGTAATGTTAGGATCCACTTATTTCTACATAGTAGTGAAACTTGCCAATACAATTCAAATGTATTGACCCTTGTGGCTGTAACTTGTAATGTTGCAGGATGGTTTGGTGTTAGTGAAGTTTATAGATTAGGATTACAAGTCTACAACCAACATGTTTGCCTGCGGCATTCTGAAGATGAAGGACCCCATGCTATTGTTATATTCTGCTGCAATGTAATGTGATAGCCAAATGAGCTATGTAAGATGTAATAAGTTATTTTATTCCTGGTTATAAAGCTGTATTATGACCTTTGTTTCTTGATATTACATCTTAACTGTGGATGCTAGCTAATGATCCAGGGACTAGCATTGTAAACACAGGGATCTCTACCTTATTAAAGGTTGGGAACCTTACACGTCAATACCTCGCTGAGGTAGTAGACTGGGTGATGTACCCCGTTAGTCTTTCCATCTTCGGGTCGTTCGACTATGAGGGCGATTCTTACCACCTGGTGCGTGGCTGCAATGTATAGCAGCATGGGCTCCCTCTCCTTTGGCGTGACCAGTACCGGAGATGTGGAGAGTAAGCGATTGAGGTCTTCAAATGCCTTGTCATCCTCGGCCGTCCACTAAAACTTTTCGGCCTTGCGCAACAGATGATAAAACGGGAGAGCCTTTTCGCCCATGCGGCTGATGAGTCCGCTGTGCGCCGCGATTCGTCCAGCTAGCTGCTGGACCCCTTTGATATTCTTGGGCTAGTCCGTGGCTAGTATAGCCCTGATTTTCTTTGGGTTGGCCTCAATGCCTCGCTGAGAGATGAAGTACCCGAGTAATTGAATGGACGGAATGCTGAAGGCGCACTTGTCCGGGTTCAGCTTGATCTTGTAGCGATCGAGGTTGTCGAACGTCTCGCAGAGATCGTCAAGAAGCGTTCTGGCCTCCTTGATCTTGATTACTATGTCATCAACATAGACTTGCACATTGCGACTGATCTGGCCCTTCAGGCATGCCTGCATGCATCTCTGGTAGATAGCGCATGCGTTCTTCAGCCCAAAGGGCATTGTGTTGTAGTAGAACACCCCGAACGGCGTGATGAACACTATTTTCTCCTGATCTTCGACCTTCGGTCGAATTTGATTGTAGCCTGAATAGGCATCGAGGAAGGATAGTCTCTCGCATCCTATAGTGGAGTCGATGATTTGATCGATCTGTGGGAGAGGGAAGTGTAGGGGTTCGTAGCAAGGAAAACAAAAAATTTCTTCCGCATGCACACAAAAAATCCAAGATCTATCTACTATATTGTAGCAACGAGTCGATTAGATTACTTACCCTCGAAGATTCCAAAGCGGTTAACGAGAGTAGATTCTCGTGGGTGATGTAGTCATACACTTGACGATCTCAAGATCACGTAGACGATCCTTCCGACGCTGCATTCCGGCAGCGCTTCCATAGTCGGTCACACGTTCGGTACTCGATGAAGACCTTCCTCTCCCTTGTTCCAGCAGGCGGCAGAGGTTGTAGTTTTCCCCTCGCAATTCCGGCAGCACGACGGCATGGTGTCAGAAGTAGAGGGAACATACCTCAAGGCTTCGCCTAATCCAGAGCGGGTTATGGTGGAGAATTAGGGTTTCCGAAGATCTAGGATTTAGAGGGCCGGAGAGGAGGAGGCGTGGCTGGCGGCGACTAAGGCGGCAATGGCGAGACGCCAGCGGCGGCGAGGCGGCGACTATGTGGGGAGGGTTTGGTGTTGTGTCTCTTGAGGCACCCCCTCCGCTCTATTTATGAGAGGTAGGGCAGCTTAGGAGAGGGGAGATTGAATCCTTCCCCAACTCCCTCTCCTTGTTGGCTTGTGGTGGAGGGAAAGAGGATTCTTTCCTTCCTCCACCAGGATACATTGTCCCAATTTGACTTTTTAAACTTGCCTTTTGACTTTCAATTTGGAGCTTAATTTCTTTCTTATAAATGCCCAACCAAGTGACCTAGAACATGATGCAATCATTCCACTTACTCATGACACATTCATGTACCCTTCCCCTTCTAGTCGGGTGAACCTTCTAGACCCTTATAGATCATTCTGATGAAAACACCGGAATCATTCCCAACTCCAGAATTGGAATTTCCTTATGTGAATCTTATTCTCTGGACCATTTCAGATCTCCTCGGGATATCCCGGATCCCATCCGAGACTCCGAACAACATTTGGTATCCCTACTTACATTCCATATCTACTAAACAACATCAAATCCTTAAGTGTGTCTCCCTACGGTTCGTGAATTATGAAGACATGACCGAGACTCTTCTTTGTGCATTCAACACCTATGGCTTTCTGGTGTTATATTTTACATGATTGCTAGTGGTCAACTGATCTCCGGATCCGACACTTTTAGGTCCGTGTGTCATTGCATGTCTTTGCATCTCTATGCATCACTCATTCTCTAATGAGATGGCTTTGCATAAATTTGGTCCTTTGGTGAGACCTTTAGTTCCTTGGGGTTAAAACATGTTGATAACATTGTCGTACAATATATATTCATGGTACTATACCGCTGTGAACTACACCTAGTTTGCTAACAAACTACTTGACACAAATGCCCTCGTTTACTGCTATAATAGCAGTCATATACTTAGCCTTTTGTTGTAGTATCTGTCACAATGTCTTAACTTTGGAACTCATCCAAATCCATTATGGAACTTACTTTCCATTATATTGTTCCACCCTTAGTTTAGATTGAGATAATGTAATACCCCACCTTTATAAGGTAAAGATCCCTGTGATTGCAATGCTAGTCCCTGGATCAAATGCTAGCATCCATAGTTTAAGATGAAGTACACATATACAAAGGTCTTTATTACATCATCATTCCAGAGATAAACATAGTCTTTTAAAACTAAATGGCCAAAGGCTAGTACAAGAGTTCATAGTATAAAGTAAATAACTATAAGTCTTCATCTTCATGTGCCACAGGCAATCATGTTGAGTGTAGACTCATAACCCTAATCCTCATCAGAGTAACTTATAACATCATAAGCTACAGCCATAGTGTGTCAATACATTTGGAATTGTATTGGCAAGTGATACCTTAGTACAATAGTAGTATCTAACATATATTTGAATTGGGCTAAGTGTAGCTTAGGCTTGCTTTGCTCAAAATAGGGTTTTTCCTATCAGTTGAAAACACTAAGATTTTATTTGACAAATCACCCAAGGAACCACCAATAGACATTGGTGAACCTTTACCCTTGTTCAACCACAAGTTTTAACTTAGAAATTGGGATGAGGAGATCCTTGATAGCTTCAATGTCTTTTATGGTCAAATTGTCCGTTGTCGGCGACACGGCTAAGTACTTAGGTTTTACCCTCTCGAGAGGTGGTGCACTTTCCCCACAAGACTCGACATGCATCGAGACGAGATCTTTCAGAAGCCTTCCCTTAGACCACCATGGACGCGTTCCATCCTATCACCCTACAACCAACTGTCCATCGAGCTAAGTTATTGCAACATATATGATCATGGCAGAGCCCATATGCCATGTGGTTGCACTAGAAGCTTCTCAACACTAAATATCTCTAATCCCTTTGTTCCTGGGTGGCTTTCCACAAGTGAGATACACAAGGTAAATCATAGACATGGGCCTTGTGTAACCACTCAACATAAAGCATCATACCATTCCACCCAGGTGATTCATTCACTTAGTTGTTTTATTAAACAAAACACAAGTCAAAGACTTAGCAAAATTTCCATAGCATGAATATATTCCACCCTTTTTTCTACTAGCTAGGCTAAGCATGATAATGTAGAGGTCCCAACCTTTAATAAGGTAGAGATCCCTGTGTTTACAATGCTAGTCCCTGGATCAATAGCTAGCATCCACAGTTAAGATGTAATATCAAGAAACAAAGGTCATAATACAACTTTATAACCAGGAATAAAATAATTTATTACATCTTACTTAGCTCATTTGGCTATCTCATTACAATGCAGCAGAATATAACAATAGCATGGGGTCCTTCATCTTCAAAGTGCCACGGGCAGTCATGTTGGTTGTAGACTTGTAATCCTAATCAATAAACTTCACTAACATCAAACAAACCTGCAACATAATAAGTTACAACCACAAGGGTCAATACATTTGAATTGTATTGGCAAGTGATACTATGGTAGTATAGTGGAGTCTATCATCTATATGCATTTGGCTAGGTGGCGTTTAGGCTTGCTTTTCTCAAAATAGATTTTCTTTTTATCATTTGAAAACACTAAGTTTTTGTTTGTCAAAATCACCCAAGGCATCTCCCAATAGAAATTAGTGATCCTTCAAGCCTTGTTCAACCACAAGTTTTTAACTTAGAAATTGGGATGAGGAGATTATTGATAGCTTCCATGTCTTGATGCTCAATTTGTCCTTTACCAGGGACATGGCTACGTACTTAGATTCTTCCATCTGCAAAGGTTGTGCACTTTCCCCACAAGACTTGGTTTCCCAAGACAAGATCTTTCAGAAGCCTTCCCTTAGACCAGAATGGACGCGCTCCAACCTATCATTCCCCTACCACCAACTGTCCATTTGGCTAAGTTATTGCAACCTATATGATCCAGGCAGAGCCCATAATGCCAAGTGGCTGCACTTGAAGCTTCTCAACATTTGACATCTCAGATCTCTTTGTTCCTGGGTGGCCATCCACAAGTGAGATACACAAGGTAAACCATAGAAATGGGACTTGTGAACCACTCAACACAAACCATTCCTTCCATTCCACCCAGGTGATTCATTCACTTAGTTGTTTTATTAAACAAAACACAAGTCCTTGACTTAGAAATATTCCATAGCATGAAATATAATCCACCCTTGTTTTCTACTATCTAAGCTAAGCATGATAGTAGTAGGAATCTTAACTTAGGAAATTTCTACTAAGGTTTCATCTACTAGGATTTCCCGTGGCATAGTTTATACTTAGCAAAAATTCCATGCAAGTCCTACTTAGAAATATCACTAATGCATAGTGAAAATAATGGGACAAAAGTATGGAGCATAACTTTCCTTTTTGGTAGAGAATATGAGTTCTCTCCTTGTCCTTGCAATATTCACACTCTTCAAATCACTACAGTTCAATCAAGCAAGGTACAATTTCAATCTACCATTCAAGCAAACATCACATAAAATATTAAAACAAAGTAATGCATGCAAGCATGCCAAAGTTTGTTTTATTTGGAAAAGTGGTTTATAATGGGTTATAAACATTTGAAAACACCTATTGGTCATTTTATAAAGTAGCAAAACCATTTGCAAAAGATTTTAGCTATAAACCATTTTTAAACCAAATCAATATTTTATGTGGTTGAAAATGTCTTTAACAAAGTAACAATCTTTATAAGGTTCACCAAATATGTTTTCAAATCATAAAACTTTGTGTTTAGGGTCAGAGAGTTTAAATGGAAACATTTCCCAAAGATTTTCCTCCAAAAATCATTTCTAAACCACAAACAATATTTTTATTTGACTAGAAATGTGTTAATTCAAATATTTATTTCTTAACTTCACAAAATACATTTTTAAATCCATAAGTTGGTTCCTATGGTCAGTAGGTTCAAAAAAACCAATTAGCAAAGATTTCATCTTAAAAATATATCTAGAACAATTTTTATATTCCAAACATGCCTACACAAGTTTCTGCAATTTCAACCAATTTTACAGAAGAAAAACTTTAAACAAAGTGCATGGTTGCAAACTACATGTTCTTCTGATTCCATTGATATAAAATTTGCAAAATTTGGACGTATAGAATTAAAGTTATGAATTTTACAAGTTTGCAAATCTAATAGATCAAATTTCTGTTTTTAAAACAGAGGCTGGGCCACGTGGCCGCTTGCTACTGGCTGATGCCGGTTCGGTTGGATCAACCTCTCTAGCCACGTGGCTCTGGTGGTGGCGTTGGCGACGTTTCAGGAAGCGAGGGAGTGAGTGAAGGTGCTTACAGTGATCGCAGTGACGCTCTGATGCTCAAGGTGCTCGTCGTTGGGCAGGGGGCGCACGGGAATGGCGGTGATTGCTCGTCGGAGTCTGCGGCGGAGCCAGATGCTTCGGTTCGTCGTTGGGGGCGAAGTTTGCGAGCTCTCTAAGACAAACGGAGCACGCGGTTAGTTGCGTACAGGGCTGGGGATCCTAGGAGTATCAACGGGAAGGTTCGGGGCGGTCTGTGCTTACCAAGGGAGCTCGCCGGAGAACGGTAGACGACGGTGGCGCTCAGGTGTCAAGGTTTCCGAGGCTACGGTGCTCGCGCGGGCTAACTAGCGGCACTAGGAGATGTGCCAGGGAATGGGGAGCAAGCCTGCGTGCAGTGGGAGGCGAGGGGCAGTTGCAGTTCGCCGGAATCGGCCGGAGAACACGTCGGAGACAGAGAGGCTTGAGCTTGCAATTCAAGCAGCCTAGAGGCAGAGAGGAGATGGTGCTTGGGGGTAAAGAGAGAGGGAAGAGGGGCGTTTAATCGAGCATGGTCACTGGCGAGTTTAATACGGCCATCAACATGAATTCAAGAGGGTTTAATCGCGGCAGTAAACGGCGAGGTCGAGGGGAACAATCGACGCGGGGTTGATGACGCTGACAGGGCAGTGTGGGGCAGCTTCGTCAGCAAGAGATGGAAGTGGGAGCGGGGTCCTGTCTTCAGTGAGGGCGTGGGTAGGTTTCGGGGTGCGAAAAGTTTTACTGCGGGGAGAAAGCTAGTTGGGCTACACTGGGCTTGCTGGGCTGGCCAGTTGGGTTGGGTTTGATTCGTTTTTTTTTGTACTGAACCTTTTTATTTTTCCAATTTGAATTTCTGTTTTGATTTTATTTCAAACCACCACCAAACATTGGGTATAGTTTAATTCTGTTTACCAACATATTCCAAAGTCCAAAATAAAATAATTCTTTTATTCTTTTAGGATCTATTAATAATTAAATAAATAGACCTTAGTCTTTATTTCAAATAGGATTTAATTTATTTTAAAACTCTATTTGAAATCTAAATAATACCAAAACCTTTTCAGTAGGTTTCATTTGAAAAACAAAACACTTGGAATTTTTATTTAAAATACTTTAACAAGTTTTATTGTTTATTTAAAATGGAAAAATCCTTTATTTAAATAAAATTATTTTAATAAATAATCCTTATTATTTTATTTAAATCCTTATTATTTTATTTAAATAATCCTTTACTCTTTTTATCAAAAGAAATATTTTATTTCATTTGGTTGGCCAAGATTTAATCTGGCTCTTTAAGAATAGTCCTTATTTTTTCTACTTTGTTTATGAAAACCTTATCTTTTTATTTAAAAATCCAAAAATGGTAATTCGAACTATTATAACTTTATTTATTATTTGTTTATCTTTTTAAATCCCTTTAGGATTCTATTGGACCAAAATAGGTTTTAATGTTTCCATTTGGAATCAAAAAGTTTCTTCTCACCCTAAATTTCAACAATTATTTATTTTGTTTATTTATTTTTCACATTACAAAATTTGGAAAATTTTGGGATGTGATAGATAACATAACAAGTACCTTAACTTAGAGAAAAAATTATATTAAGACTACAACTACTAGGATTTCCCAAGGCATAGCATATATATACTTAGCAAAAATTCCATGCCTTGGTAGTTTTGGGAGTAGAAACAATCCTCACACTCACAATCACCACTAGCACCAAAATCTACACATAAAATGATAACACCAAATTCATATTCAAATATTCAAGAAAAAATAATATGAATGCATGCAAACGCAATGAAATGATTATTTCTATACTAGCAAGTATAACCAAACAGTACTGAACACAAGGCTATCTATTTAACGTCTAAACAAACTCAAATTTGCCTCAAAACAATTTTATAAACATTTTATATAGTCAAAATAGGCCTATAAAGTGTTCTGCAAATAATCCTACTTTTCTAGAAGCAAAATACAAATTTAAGCCCACAGTAGTGTAGGGATTAATTTTGTGAATCCATTGATATATTATTTGCATTTTTGGATAAACAGAACAAAAGATATGAATTATACAATTTTAAATCTCTAATAGATTCAAAAACAGGTTTTAAATCTAAAATCCAGACAAGTGGGCGCTTCTGATTGGCCCGAACCACTTCGCGTGGATCAATCAACGTGGACCGTAGGATTTAAGTGACGATGCACGGGCCAGATCTATTGATACCGATTTGTTAAGTGATCTGTTCTATGCCTTAGGATCTAGATCCAATGGTGCCAATGCATGCGACCACAGATGGGCGGTGCGAATGGCCACTAGTGGCAGCGGCGCGAATGGCGTTGGTGCTCCGGCGATTCAAGAGGGGGCTAGGGCGGTGAAGTAGCTTACCATCATTGCATGGGTGCAAGGATGCTCAAGGTGGCTTCGTCTTGGACAGGGGCGTGCTGCTGCGACTGGAAAAGCTCGTCGGAATCCTCACTGACGTCATGCACGAGTTAGCGAAAACGACAGAGACACTCTGGATCACCCTAGCGCAAACAAAGTGTATCAGGACATGTGCAAGGTTCAGGCGAACAAGATGGTTTGAATCAGAGAGCGAGGGGGGTCATATCTTGCCAGGATTGCTCGCCGGAGAGGAGGACAGCATCAGGTACTCATGGTGCTTGACGAAGCCGATGACCTAGGGGTTTATAGGATGAACAGTGGTGTTAGAAGGTGCGCAAGGAGCAGAGGATCATCATAGTATGAACGAGGGACGGGCGCGAGCACGACACTCACCGGAATAGCTCCTCGGAGGCGCTCGGGCAGTAGTGATGCAAGTGCGAATACGGCCAGCCTGGGGGTGCTCTGGTGATGGTGGTTGGGGGAAATGGCCGCGTTGGTGTGGGGGTTAAGTAGCAAGCGTAGGGGCGGGGATTACGCAGGCATTGATCGTCAATTAAGCGCGAATCAACGCTGAAGTGATGGAGGTAATGGCGGCAACTACGGGGTCTGGGCGCGGGATTTGGGGAAGACGAGCTGAGTTGGCGCAAGGCCCAGTGGCAGTGAGCGCGGGGTGGGCTAGTGCGTGTGAGAGAGAGAGGGGAGGGGAATGGCGCGGGTGGGATTTTGGGCCTGTTCTGGTGCTGGGCTCAAAGTGTAGCGCATGTTTGATTTTTTTCTTTTAGCCTTTTCTTTTTATGTTTGATTTTTCCGGAATGGTTTTCAAACCCTTTTCAAACTTGTTTGAATTCAAATCTTTTCTAGATTTTTGTAGTGTGATCCTTGCACTCAAAATTGTGTCAAACACTACTGTTTACACAAACACACTTTGGTCCTTTGAAAATAAAAGCAAAACCATGCCTCAAAAGATTAGTAAAGTGGGCATATAAATGGTTTTGTTTGATTTCAAACTTTGAAATTTTTTGTGCCAAACCTAAATGCTATGATATGAATGCAATGCATGCTTTTACAATTCATGATTTTTGGGACATTACAAATCTAACCCCCTTAAGATGAATATCACCCTCGAGATTTGGATTGGCTAGTAAATAGGTGAGGGTGATCTTTCCAAAGGTCATATTCTCTTTCCCAAGTTGCTTCTTCTTCGGAATGGTGGTTCCACTGAACTTTGCAGAATTTGATAGTCTTAGTCCGAGTAACTATTTCTAAAGTCTCAAAAATCTTGATAGGTTTCTCCTCATAGGTGAGTTCACTCTCCAACTGAACCTCTTCCAAAGGTATAGTATCCTTCAAAGAAGTTTCTTCCATCTCTGGATGGCATTTCTTCAACTGACTCACATGAAACACATTGTGAACTGCTGACAGTGATTTAGGTAATTAAATCTCATAAGCCACTTCTCCTTTGCGACTCAAAATCTTGAATGGTCCAACATATCTTGGTGCGAATTTTCCTTTGACTCCAAATCTCTTCACACCACGAAGTGGTGAGACTCTAAGATAAGCTCTATCACCAACCTCATAGGTGACTTCTCTATGCTTTGGATCTATGTAGATCTTATGTCGGGACTGGGCTATCTTCAATATATCCTTTACCATTTTGACTTTCTCTTCAGCTTCCTTGATCAATTCTAGTCCGAACAGATTTCTTTCTCCAACACCACTCCACAGCAATGGCATAGTACACTTCCTTCCATAGAGAAACTCAAACAGTGCCATCTCAATGCTGGCTTGATAACTGTTGTTGTAAGAGAATTCTGCATAAGGCAGACTTTCATCCCAACTGGCTCCGTAATCTAGGGCACATGCCCTCAGCATATCCTCCAAAATCTGATTGGTCCTTTCTGTATGTCCATCAGTCTGGGGGTGAAAAGCTATGATGAACTCCAACCTTTTTCCCAATGATTCATGCAGTTGTCGCCAAAAATGCGAAGTGAACTGAGTTCCTTGTCACATCCCAAGATTTTCCAAATCTTGTAATGTGAAAAATGAATGAATAAAATAAAACTTTGTTGATTTTCAGGGCCAGAAGAAACTTTTTGAATCCAATTGGAAATCTTCAAACCAATTTGGATCAAATAAAATCCTAAAGAGATTTAAAAAGACAAAACATTTATTAAAGGAAAATAAAAATATTTAGAATTACTACTTTGAAATCTTTTTATAAAAAGATTTAGTTTTCAAAAGAAAGGGAAGGATTTTAAATGAGGTTTATTTTATGAGCCAAATTAAACCTTGGCCAAGCTTATGAAATAAAAAGCTTTGTTTTGATAAAAATAGTAAGGGTCTATTTAAAATAAATTAATAAGGATTTAATATCCAAGTTTTATTAATAAAGGTTTTACTATTTCCAAAAAAACATCAAAACTTATTTATTTATTTAAAATAAGTTTTCCAAATATTTTATATTCCCAAATAAAACCTACTGATTTGGTTTTGAAAATATTTAGATTTCAAAAGAGGTTTTTAAATAAAACAAAACCCATTTGATTTAATAACAATGGTCTATTTATTTAATTAATAAAAGACCCTAAAAAAATTATTATTTTGTTTTTGGAATTTTGGTTATGCTACTGAACAGAACCAAATCCAAAGTTACAAAGTTTGGTGATTGTTTGAATTGATTTGAATGCTTGAGTGTTGTTTGAATTTCAAAACAGAAATTGGAAATAGAAAAAGAAAAAGGTTTCACGAAGAAAAAAAATAGAACCAGACCCAGCCCTGCCGACCAAGCCCACAAGCCCAGCAAACAACCAGCTCCCCCTCCCCCGAAGAAAAACGCTTCGCACTCGTTTCCTGACCCGTGCAGAGAATGACTGGTGGACCCTTCCCTCACTCCTTTCCTCACTAACGACTGGACCCCACCTCTCCTGTTCATCGTCCTCACCACGCGCTAATTCCTCCTCGCCGTTTCTTGCCTTAACGCCGGTGATCAAATTCACAATAACCACGACCATTACTCCCCCTGCGACCATGCAGTATTAAACGCCTGTGCCTTCTCCTCCTTTCCCCTCTGTCGCCATAACCAACACGCCACCAGGCTACACAAATTTCGCTAGAGACCACCCTCTCCTCCGACGAGGTCTAGTGCCAATTCCGGCGACTCAGCGCCGCCCCTTGTCTCATTGACCACGCACACACACTCACCACTCCCTGGCGCATCTCCTAGTACCCTCCGTTCAACCGCGGGTGCCCCAGAGCGTCGACTACGACAAGCCTCCGAGCGCCGCCGCGTCTGCAACTTCTCCGGCGACGTCTCCTGGTAAGTCCAGACCGCCCCGCGCCTTCTCGTTCACACACGCGTCTTCTCCGTGATCTCCTGCATCTGACCACACCCTCTATTTGCTTCCTCGTGATCGACAGCGTCGCCTTTGAACGCGAACAGAACCACCCGTCGCCAGACCCAACTCCGGCGAGGAATTCCTCCTGTCCTCGTGCGCCCCTTGACCCAAGAAGACCACGTCGAGCTTCCCCAACCTTCTGCGATCTCGGTGAGTATCTCCCCCTCCTCCCTTGCTTCCTGTATCACCGGCGCCGCCACCATCTGGCCGCTTCGCCGCTCGTCGTTGACCTTGTGTCGCCAATTCTTGGTTGAGGTGCTGCGGACCGTAGGATCTGGATCGAACGAACTAGATAGATCACTTAAACGCCGAAAGGGTACGCGTCCTGTGCCGCACGATCTGATTAGATCCAACGCACCGCAGGGCCCGATCCGACCGAAACGGTACCAGCCAGTAGCGTTGCGACGCGTGGCCAGTTTTGTTTAAAAACAGAATTTGAAAACAGAATTATTTGCAGATTTGAAAACCCTATAACTTTAGATCCACACGTCCAAAAATTGCAAACTTTATATCGTTGGAATCAGTGGAACAAGCCCTAGCCAACCATGCCATTGGTTTAGTAAATAGTATCTGTTAGATTGTTGGATTTTACAGAAACTTTTGTGTGTTTGTTTAGATTAGAAAAATGGTTCAAAAATGTTTTTGAGTTTGAAACCTTGGCCAAATGGTTTGTTGTGAACTTCCTAACCCTAGGAACCAACCCATGGTTTTGAAAATGGATTTGGTAAAGTTTAGGATGGAAAACTTGATTTAATCCATTTCTAGCCAAATAAAAATAATGGTTTTGTTATGAAAATGATTTTGGAGTAAAAACTTGGGGAAAATGTTTTGGACCAAACCTACTGACCCTAAACACCAAGTTTTTGGAAACAACAACTTATTTGGTGAAACACTTAAAGTTGTTGCTTGATAAAAATATTTTTCCACCACGTAAAATGTTGAATGGATTTGAAAATGGTTTATGGATAAAACCCTTTTTGCAAATGACTTTGCCATTTTGGTAAATGACCACTTTGGACCTTACAAAGTTTAGAAGCCTAGTGGAGACCATCTTTTGCAAATAGAACCATCCCTTGCATGCTTACATGCATGACTTAGATCCCATTGTTTTATGTGTGTGAAATTGTTTGATTGATTATTGGTTGGGAATGCTAGTTGATTTTGTGTTGCTTAATTGACTTGTAGTGAAGTTAGAAAAGTGTGAGACTAGCAAGATCAAGGAGTGAACCAACATTCCCTACCAAAAGGCAAGTTACACTATCATCTAAAGTCCTACTATTTTCATTATACTTAGTGGATTTTTGAAACATGCATGAAAAGAATTTCTATACTTATGCTATGCTAAATCCTAATAAGATACCCTATACATTCCTTAGTGAAAACAATGTAGTTGTTACCTGCTTAGCCATGCTATATTTTGAAAAGAGATACATGTTGAGATTTTATGAAGTTGAGAAAAGGACTTGTGATTTTATATAATAAAAAAAGGACTCAATGAACCACCTGGGTGGCCAAGGATACTTTAAGTTTTGGAGAAGGTGGCAACAAAAGGAACCATGTCTATGGTAATCTCTTTGTGTTGTGCTCCAAAGGAAACCACCCAGGAAACTTAGAGATTGAACATGTTTCTCCAATTGTGGCTTTCGTGTGCAACCACATGCTATTATGGCTCTGGCTTAGTCAACTACATAGGGAAGACCCATGCATTGTCTTCAGTTTACTGGACATGGGGACCTGGAATCCTACATGGGTGCTGAAGACAAGCTAGCAATGGTGTATGGGAGGACCCTTTGGAAAGACTTCGTCACATTCTCAATCTGCCAGTACTCCATCTTGGTGAGCACTGATCCAGTGGCCACTGGTGGCAACAAGATGGGATTGTGACATGTGGGTAAAGTGTACTACTTCTACAGAAGATAATAAAATCTAAGTACTTAGCCGTGTCCCCGGTTATGGAAATACTGAGCGACTAAAGTTTGAAGCTATGGGAAATCTTGACATTCCAATTTCTAAAACAAAAACTTGATGCACTTGGGGTTACCAAGGAGCTCAAGAGATTTGATAAAACTTGATGCACTTGGGGGTACCAAGGATCTCAAGAGATTTGATAAAACTTGAACACTTGGGGTTACCAAGGAGCTCAAGAGATTTGATAAAACTTGAACACTTGGGGTTACCAAGGAGCTCAAGAGATTTAATGAAACTTGAACACTTGGGGTTACCAAGGTGTGCAAGGAGATTTTGTTAACAACTTAAACACTTGGGATTTGCCAAGGGATTTTCAAAGATTTGATCAAAGATTTAAAAACCATTATGAAGGATAAGATAAATTTTGCTTTATGCAAATGGGCCTAAAACCCTACTTAGCCAAAAATGCATGTAATGATAGGATCCACTTATATTCTACATAGTAGTGAAACTTGCCAATACAATTCAAATGTATTGACCCTTGTAGATGTAACTTGTAATGTTGCAGGTTTGATTGATTTTAGTGAAGATTGATTGATTAGGATTACAAAGTCTACAACCAACATCTGCCTGTGGCATTTTGAAGATGAAGGACCCCATGCTTATAGTTATTCCGCTGCAATGTAATGTAATAGCCAAGTGAGCTATGTAAAGATGTAATAAAATTATGTTATTCCTGGTTATAAAGTTATATTATGACCTTTGTTTCTTGATATTACATCTAAACTGTGGATGCTAGCTATTGATCCAGGGACTAGCATTGTAAACACAGGGGACACCACCTTATGTTAATAAAGGTTGGGACACTCCCTCTACAGATGGTATCAGAGCTTTGTGTTGCCTGTAGGATTTGTAAACCTAGGATTGGACAAAAACCCTTAGAAAAATAGGAGTTGTATTTGTTCCAAAACTTATTTACAAAACAAACTTGTAAACTCTTTCCTCAACCATTTTGGTTTCAACTCTACATCTCTTCTATTTCAACTTGATGGAAAAACCTACCCCATGGCCCAAGACTTCACCATGTGCAGAGGACTTCTTCAACTCTAATGACTTCAACTTCTTCAACTCTAATGACTTCAACATCTTTAGCATATTCACCAAGGACTTCCAACTTGGATATCACCAAGGACTACAAGTGAAACAAGGAAATCTTACTCAAGATTTAGAGACGGAGGGAATGCAAAAGCTAGAAGGAGCCCACATCACTAGAAATTATAGTAACCAAGGAGTTTTCTCAAAGAAACCATGACTTCATGCAAGAAGAATCATGAAGAAAGGAAAGATCACAAGTGAACCATATAGATGGACCACCATATTTTAGTTAAGTCAAACCCACCAACTTATGTGGTGTAACAAAAATATTTTGTTGCCTAAGTATGTGCTTGAACTTTGTTGTTTGAGTGAAAAGTTGTTTGTGAATGCTTGCACATTTCTTGTGTGACTTGTGATGTGTGTGATTAGAATTGATTCCTTAGAACTATCTTGCCTATTCTAATCTTCCTTCAACCCAAACAGATGACTACTCCAAAAGACTCCAACATCAAGGTTGATGACACCAACACCGACCAAAAGGACAGCATGAAAGAGCTCATAGCAACCCAACACCAGTTGAACCAAGTGACAGCTCAATTCATAGCTAACACAAGTGGAGAAGATCCAGCCCTGCAAGGATTTTTGGAAACTCAAGGCCAACTGATGCTTAAGGTGACTGATCAAATGATCAAAATAGAAGAAAATTATTCCAAGAAAGTTTATGACAACAAGGATGACAAAAATGTTATTCTAGATGGAGCCCCAGCTTGCATTATTTGTGGAGACAAGGATCATACTTCCAAGGAGCATGGAAATCAATGCCCCAACTGTGAAGAGAAACATCCTGTTGGACAATGTCCCACTTCTCAAGCTACTTGCTACCTATGTGAAGGAAACAATCATACTCCTATCCAATGCCCCATTTATTCCATTGTGGAACAAAGGAAACAAGGTGGAGTGCAACAAATGATTGCAAACCATTCAGAAGGATCCAAGTCTACCAAGAAGGTTGATGACAAAGGAAAAGGACCACTTATACCTCCAAATAAGACAACCCAGTTCAAAGGACCAAAGAAACCCAAGAAGCAAAAGAAGGACAAGAGCCATGTGCAATGTCATAAATGTAAGGAAATGGGACACTATTCCGGTGAATGCCCAGAGAACAAGAAGAATAAAGAGATTGGCCAAGTGGTGTGCAAAAATTGCAAAGAGCTAGGCCATTATGTAGCAACTTGTCCACAAGAGCCACGTAAAGAACTCAAAGATATCAACTGTTTCAATTGCAAGAACCCAGGACATTATGCAAGCAATTATCCAGAAAAGATGAAGAACAAGTTGAACAAGCCTATGGAGAAACTCAACCTTGGCCCATGAGTCAAGTATGGAAACTAAGGACACAAATGCAAATGTTTGCCAGAGAAATTTTTCCCAGGATCCCGAGAAGGACAATATGTAATTTTTGTCTGAAAATTTTTAAGGGTGGTAGTACCCTAGTTGTTTTGAGCCTACTTGTAACCCTAGCCTTCCCAAATCTTGGGACGAGATTTATTTTAAGGGTGGTAGCCTGTCACATCCCAAGATTTTCCAAATCTTGTAATGTGAAAAATGAATGAATAAAATAAAACTTTGTTGATTTTCAGGGCCAGAAGAAACTTTTTGAATCCAATTGGAAATCTTCAAACCAATTTGGATCAAATAAAATCCTAAAGAGATTTAAAAAGACAAAACATTTATTAAAGGAAAATAAAAATATTTAGAATTACTACTTTGAAATCTTTTTATAAAAAGATTTAGTTTTCAAAAGAAAGGGAAGGATTTTAAATGAGGTTTATTTTATGAGCCAAATTAAACCTTGGCCAAGCTTATGAAATAAAAAGCTTTGTTTTGATAAAAATAGTAAGGGTCTATTTAAAATAAATTAATAAGGATTTAATATCCAAGTTTTATTAATAAAGGTTCTACTATTTCCAAAAAAAACATCAAAACTTATTTATTTATTTAAAATAAGTTTTCCAAATATTTTATATTCCCAAATAAAACCTACTGATTTGGTTTTCAAAATATTTAGATTTCAAAAGAGGTTTTTAAATAAAACAAAACCCATTTGATTTAATAACAATGGGCTATTTATTTAATTAATAAAAGACACTAAAAAATATTATTTTGGTTTTGGAATTTTGGTTATGCTACTGAACAGAACCAAATCCAAAGTTACAAAGTTTGGTGATTGTTTGAATTGATTTGAATGCTTGAGTGTTGTTTGAATTTCAAAACAGAAATTGGAAATAGAAAAAGAAAAAGGTTTCAGGAAGAAAAAAAATAGAACCAGACCCAGCCCAGCCGGCCAAGCCCACAAGCCCAGCAAACAGCCAGCTCCCCCTCCCCCCCGAAGAAAAACGCTTCGCACTCGTTTCCTGACCCATGCAGAGAATGACTGGTGGACCCTTCCCTCACTCCTTTCCTCACTGACGACTGGACCCCACCTCTCCTGTTCATCGTCCTCACCACGCGCTAATTCCTCCTCGTCGTTTCCTGCCTTAACGCCGGCGATCAAATTTGCAATAACCACGACCATTACTCCCCCTGCGACCATGCAGTATTAAACGTCTGCGCCTTCTCCTCCTTTCCCCTCTGTCGCCATAACCAACACGCCACTAGGCTACACAAATTTCTCCAGAGACCACCCTCTGCTCCGACGAGGTCGAGTGCCAATTCCGGCGACTCAGCGCCGCCCCTTGTCTCATTGACCACGCACACACACTCACCACTCCCTGGCGCATCTCCCAGTACCCTCCGTTCAACCGCGGGTGCCCCAGAGCGTCGACTAGGACAAGCCTCCGAGCGCCGTCGCGTCTGCAACTTCTCCGGCGACGTCTCCTGGTAAGCCTAGACCGCCCCGCGCCTTCTCGTTCACACACGCGTCTTATCCGTGATCTCCTGCATCTTACCACACCCTCTGTTTGCCTCCTCGTGATCGACAGCGTCGCCTTCGAACGCGAACAGAACCACCCGTCGCCAGACCCAACTCCAGCGAGGAATTCCTCCTGTCCTCGTGCGCCCCTTGACCCAAGAAGACCACGTCGAGCTTCCCCAACCTTCTGCGATCTCGGTGAGCATCTCCCCCTCCTCCCTTGCTTCCTGTATCACCGGCGCCACCACCATCTGGTCGCTCCGCCGCTCGCCGTTGACCTTGCGCCGCCAATTCTTGGTTGAAGTGCTGCGGACCGTAGGATCTGGATCGAACGAACTAGATAGATCACTTAAACGCCGAAAGGGTACGCGTCCTGTGCCGCACGATCTGATTAGATCCAACGCACCGCAGGGCCCGATCCGACCGAAATGGTACCAGCCAGTAGCGTTGCGACGCGTGGCCAGTTTTGTTTAAAAACAGAATTTGAAAACAGAATTATTTGCAGATTTGAAAACCCTATAACTTTAGATCCACACGTCCAAAAATTGCAAACTTTATATCGTTGGAATCAGTGGAACAAGCCCTAGCCAACCATGCCATTGGTTTAGTAAATAGTATCTGTTAGATTGTTGGATTTTACAGAAACTTTTGTGTGTTTGTTTAGATTAGAAAAATGGTCCAAAAATGTTTTTGAGTTTCAAACCTTGGGAAAATGGTTTGTTGTGAACTTACTAACCCTAGGAACCAACCCATGGTTTTGAAATGGATTTGGTAAAGTTTAGGATGGAAAACTTGATTTAATCCATTTCTAGCCAAATAAAAATAATGGTTTTGTTATGAAAATGATTTTGGAGTAAAAACTTTGGGAAAATGTTTTGGACCAAACCTACTGACCCTAAACACCAAGTTTTGGGAAACAACAACTTATTTGGTGAACCACTTAAAGTTGTTGCTTGATAAAAATATTTTTCCACCACATAAAATGTTGAATGGATTTGAAAATGGTTTATGGATAAAACCCTTTTTGCAAATGACTTTGCCATTTTGGTAAATGACCACTTTGGACCTTACAAAGTTTAGAAGCCTAGTGGAGACCATCTTTTGCAAATAGAACCATCCCTTGCATGCTTACATGCATGACTTAGATCCCATTGTTTTATGTGTGTGAAATTGTTTGATTGATTATTGGTTGGGAATGCTAGTTGATTTTGTGTTGCTTAATTTACTTGTAGTGAAGTTAGAAAAGTGTGAGACTAGCAAGATCAAGGAGTGAACCAACATTCCCTACCAAAAGGAAAGTTACACTATCATCTAAAGTGCTACTATTTTCATTATACTTAGTGGATTTTTGAAACATGCATGAAAAGAATTTCTATACTTATGCTATGCTAAATCCTAATAGGATACCCTATACATTCCTTAGTGAAAACAATGTAGTTGTTACCTGCTTAGCCATGCTATATTTTGAAAATAGATACATGTTGAGATTTTATGAAGTTGAGAAAAGGACATGTGATTTTATATAATAAAACAAGGACTCAATGAACCACCTGGGTGGCCAAGGATACTTTAAGTTTTGGACAAGGTGGCAACAAAAGGAACCATGTCTATGGCAATCTCTTTGTGTTGTGCTCCAAAGGAAACCACCCAGGAAACTTAGAGATTGAACATGTTTCTCCAATTGTGGCTTTCGTGTGCAACCACATGCTATTATGGCTCTGGCTTAGTCAACTACATAGGGAAGACCCATGCATTGTCTTCAGTTTACTGGACATGGGGACCTGGAATCCTACATGGGTGCTGAAGACAAGCTAGCAATGGTGTATGGGAGGACCCTTTGGAAAGACTTCGTCACATTCTCAATCTGCCAGTACTCCATCTTGGTGAGCACTAATCCAGTGGCCACTGGTGGCAACAAGATGGGATTGTGACATGTGGGTAAAGTGTACTACTTCTGCAGAAGATAATAAAATCTAAGTACTTAGCCGTGTCCCCGGTTATGGACAATACTGAGCGACTAAAGTTTGAAGCTATGGGAAATCTTGACATTCCAATTTCTAAAACAAAAACTTGATGCACTTGGGGTTACCAAGGAGCTCAAGAGATTTTATAAAACTTGATGCACTTGGGGGTACCAAGGAGCTCAAGAGATTTGATAAAACTTGAACACTTGGGGTTACCAAGGAGCTCAAGAGATTTGATAAAACTTGAACACTTGGGGTTACCAAGGAGCTCAAGAGATTTAATGAAACTTGAACACTTGGGGTTACCAAGGTGTGCAAGGAGATTTTGTTAACAACTTAAACACTTGGGATTTGCCAAGGGATTTTCAAAGATTTGATCAAAGATTTAAAAACCATTATGAAGGATAAGATAAATTTTGCTTTATGGAAATGGGCCTAAAACCCTACTTAGCCAAAAATGCATGTAATGATAGGATCCACTTATATTCTACATAGTAGTGAAACTTGCCAATACAATTCAAATGTATTGACCCTTGTAGATGTAACTTGTAATGTTGCAGGTTTGATTAATTTTAGTGAAGATTGATTGATTAGGATTACAAAGTCTACAACCAACATCTGCCTGTGGCATTTTGAAGATGCAGGACCCCATGCTTATAGTTATTCCGCTGCAATGTAATATAATAGCCAAGTGATCTATGTAAAGATGTAATAAAATTATGTTATTCCTGGTTATAAAGTTATATTATGACCTTTGTTTCTTGATATTACATCTAAACTGTGGATGCTAGCTATTGATCCAGGGACTAGCATTGTAAACACAGGGGACACCACCTTATGTTAATAAAGGTTGGGACACTCCCTCTACATTCCTCTATCAGACACAATACTCTTAGGTACTCCATGCAGACATACAATCATGTTCATATAGATCTTAGCTAATTTAGCACTTGTATAGGTAGTCTTCACGGGTATGAAATGAGCCACTTTAGTTAGGCGATCTACAACAACCCATATAGAATCATATCATGATCTAGTCCTTGGCAGTCCAGTGATGAAATCCATATCAATCTTGTCCCACTTCCAATCAGGAATAGGTAGTGGTTGCAATAATCCTACCGGTTTCTAATGTTCCGCTTTCACTAGGCTACACACGTCACATAAGGCAATATGTTCTGCAATATCCTTCTTGAGATTGTTCCACCAAAATCTTTCTTTCACATCCTGATGCTACACTCAACGGGGAGGAAGAGTGCTTCGTTGGAAATCCCAAGAGCAAGGTATGAAGAGCACGGCAGCAAGTTTTCCCTCGGTAGAAACCAAGGTTATCGAACCATAAGGAGGAAGGAAACGTCACACAGGTGTTGGAAGCAACGTGGAGACCTACACAACACAAACTCAAGACTCTGTCCCAACGTGTAAGAGGTCCCAACCTTTAATAAGGTAGAGATCCATGTGTTTACAATGCTAGTACCTGGATCAATAGCTAGAATCCACTGTTAAGATGTAATATCAAGAAACAAAGGTCATAATACAATTTATAACCAGGAATAAAATAATTCATTACATCTTACATAGCTCATTTGGCTATCTCAATACAATGCAGCAGAAATAACTATAGCATGGAGTCCTTCATCTTCAAAATGCCACAGGCAAACATGTTGGTTGTAGACTTGTAATCCTAAACAACACACTTCACTAACATCAAACAAACCTGCAACATAATAAGTTACAGCCACAAGGGTCAATACATTTTAATTGCATTGGCAAGTGATACTATGGTAGTATAGTGGAGTCTATCGTATATATGCATTTGGCTAAGTGGATCTTAGGCTTGCTTTGCTCAAAATAGATTTTCCTTATCTTTTGAAAAACACTAAGTTTTTGTTTGTCAAAAAAATCACCCAAGGCATCTCCCAATAGAAATTGGTGATTCTTCAACCCTTGTTCAACGACAATATTTTTAACATAGAAATTGGGATGAGGAGATTCTTGATAGCTTCCATGCCTTGATGCTCAAATTGTCCTTTACCAGGGACATGGCTAAGTACTTAGATTTTACACTCTGCAGAGGTGGTGCACTTTCCCCACAAGACTTGGTTTCACTAAGACAAGATCTTTGAGAAGCCTTCCCTTAGACCAGAATGGACGCGCTCCAACCTATCAATCCCCTACCACCAACTGTCCATTTGGCTAAGTTATTGCAACCTATATGATCCAGGCAAAGCCCATAATGCCAAGTGGCTGCACTTGAAGCTTCTCAACATTTGACATCTCAAATCTCTTTGTTCCTGGGTGACCATCCACAAGTGAGATACACAAGGTAAACCATAGAAATGGGCCTTGTGTAACCACTCAACACATACCATTCCTTCCATTCCACCCAGGTGATTCATTCACTTAGTTGTTTTATTAAACAAAACACAAGTCCTTGACTTAGAAATATTCCATAGTATGAATATATTCCACCCTTGTTTTCTACTAGCTAAGCTAAGCATGATGATAGTAGGAATATTAACTTGGGAAATTTCTACTAAGGTTTCATCTACTAGGATTTCCCATGGCATTGTTTATTCTTAGCAAAAATTCCATGCAAGTCCTACTTAGAAATATCACTAATGCATAGTGAAAATAATGGGACAAAAGTATGAAGCATCACTTGCATTTTTGGTAGAGAATATAAGTTCTCTCCTTGATCTTGAAATGATCACACTCTTCAAATTCCACTACAATTCAATCAAGCAAGCAAGAATTCAATCTATCATTCAAGCAAACAACACATAAAACAATAGAAACAAAGCAATGCATGCAAGCATGCAAAAGATTGTTTTTATTTGGAAAAGTGGTTTCTAATAGGTTATAAACATTTGAAAACACCTATTGGTCATTTTATATAAGTCGCAAAACCATTTGCAAAAGATTTTAATTATAAACAATTTTAAAACCAAATTAATATTTTATGTGGTTGAAAATGCCTTTAGCAAGTAATAATCTATAGGTTTCATCAAAATATACTTTTAAATCATAAAACTTTGTGTTTGGGGTCAGAGAGTTTAAATCTAAACATTTCCCAAAGATTTTCTCCAAAAAGTATTTTTAACATATAAACAATATTTTTATTTGACTAGAAATGTACTAAATCAAAGATTTATTCTTTTGCTTCACAAAATATGTTTTTGAATCCATAAGTTGGTTTATATGGTCAGTAGGTTCAAAACAAACCATTTTCCAAATATTTTAACACAAAAAATAATTTTAGAAAGAATTTTATATTCAAAACATGCCTACACAAGTTTCTGCAAAAACAACCATTTTTCCAGAATCAATTCATTAAAAAAGTGCATGGTTGGGTAGGGTTTGTCTTGATGATTCCATTGATATAAAATTTGCAAATTTTGGACGTGTGGATCAAAAGTTATGCAATTTACAAATTTGAACATCTAATAGAACAAATTCTGGTTGTTAAACAAATCACAGGTCACACGTCGTGTTGCTATTGGTTTATACTTCTTCGTGCGGATCGTGCAACGAGGGGCGTTAGATTTTAAAAAGATCGTGCGGCTCTGATCAAATGATACCCTTTCGGTTAGTCAATCTATCATAGCCACGCGATCGCGATCTAGCGGCTGGTGTGCGCTTGACCAAGAGTGAGCAGCGCTGGCGGGCGCGAGTGGCGGCAGGCAGTCAGACGGTGGTGTTCCCGGCGATTTAGGAAGTAAGAGATGGTGGGGAGAGGCTCACCAGGTTCATAGGGTTGCGCTGATTCTCGACGTGGTCGCCACAGGGACAGGGGCGCACGGTGCTGCTGGTGATAGCTCGCTAGTGTTGTCGTTGGCGTCGGGTCCGCTCTGCTGTGGTCGAAGGCGAGGCTACATGGCTTGGGAAGGAGAGGCAAAGATCTCGTTAGATGCACAAGACGATGGTGAGCACATGAGCATCACAGCGATGGAGAGGCGAGGTCAGATTTTACCAGTAGGGTTCGCCGGAGTTGAGCTAGCCGTCGGTGGCGAGATGGCGTTGTCGGAGGCGACATTCTAAGGCGTGTGGAGACTAGCTGGGGCCACTGGTAGATGCGCAAGGTACTAGAGAGTGAGCTTGCGTGCACAAGGGGGCAGGGTATGGTCAGGTGTCACCGGAATTCGCACTGGATCTCGTCGGACCCAGTGGGGTTGCCGCGAGCAATTCGAGCAGCCCTGGGGCGGAGAGGAGCTGGTGACTGAGGGGAAATGAGGAGGAGGGCGAGGCGATTAAGAAGGCGTGGTCGTGGTGTTGTTTAATGGCATTGTTACTGCGTATTTACTCGAAGAAACGGCGACAGAACGACCGGGCGTGGTCAGCGGCGGGTGAGGACGACGATGAGGTGGCAGTGGGACCTGGCGTCAGCGAGAGAGGGAAAGGGGAGGTGGGGTCTGCTACTCAGCGACTGGGTAGGTGTCTTTCTGAGTAAAAAACGATTCACTGCGGGGAGTGAGGGAGTGGGCTGGACTGGGCTAGCTGGGCTTTGCTGCGCTGGGCTGGCTTAGCTTTTTTTTTTGTACTGATTTGTTTTTCCTTTTATTTTTCTATTTATCTGTTTTGATTTTGTTTAAACTTTTCAAACAACAATTTGATTTCAAACTTCAACCAAACTTTGAGTGTATTCAAATACTGATTAATAATACATCCTGAAGTCAAATTTAGAATCATTCTTTTATTCTTTTTAGGGTCTTTTATTTATTTTATAAATGGACATTTGTCTTTATTTCAAATAGGTTTTAATGAGTTTTAAAACTTTATTTGAAATCCATATTTTTACCAAACCTATTCAGTAGGTTTTATTTATTTATTAGGGTGTCAAATAATTCACCTTGAATTATTTGGAATATTTCTAATATGACTTATTAGTCATTTGAATTGGGTATTTGTTTTTATTCCAATGAAATCAATTATGGTTTTAATTCCATAATTTTTTATTTAGTTGATTTCTTTGATCCCATTTAAGTTAATTAAATAACTTTTATTCCACTTGGGTAAATTCCAAATTCTATTAACCCATGATTTAATTAATCATTCTTATTAGAGATTGTTTTTATTCAAATAGAAATATAATTTGGTTAATGCCATTTTATTTGGAAAATTCCTTATCCTTTTATTTTATTTGGATTTGGATTATATTCATTCCATTTGCTTATGGATTAGTCCAAGATTTAATTTGGTCTTTAAATATTCCTTATTTAATATTTCATTTTTTATCTTATAAAATCCATATCTTTTTATTTATGGATCCAAACTTGGTGATTCCAATTTGTAAAATCTTATTTGATATTTATTTATCCTTTTATATCTCTTTTAGGATTAATTTCTGACATAATGATATGGATTTTTGATAAGTGCTTTATTAGCTTTGGAAGTTTAATTTCCTTATCTTATTAAATTCATAAGATTTTATCTATGGCTTCAAATTAAGTGAAACCAATTCATATGGTCTTATAATATTTATATTTGTCATTCTTGATCATTTTGAAATGTTTGTTTGACCAATTTTATATGGACCAAATCTTTAGTCTTTGAGATAACTTGGAAATGTTTTTCTTCCATTAGGGTTTTAGTGTTTTGGTTTATTTTCCAAGTGTTTAAATTTCCAGAAGCAATTATGAAGAATGCATTTCACTTGATTTGAATTTAGTTGGATTCAAACTTTACTCAAGTTTGTTCAAGATGGGATTTTAAGTTTTCATTTAGAATCAAAAAGTTTCTTTTCACACTAAATTTCAATAATTATTTATTTTGTTTAGTTATTTTTCACATTACAAAATTTGGAAATTTTGGGATGTGACACAACGAATAAGTCAGGTTGTCAATCTCACCGGTTTGCTGTAACGAAGGATTAAACGTATGGTGTGGAAGGTAATGGTTTGCAACAAGTAAACAAGTAAGAGTGGAAGATGTATCAATGGTAAAGATTGGACCGGGGTCCATAGTTCAATAGAGGTGATCTCTTTAGATAACAACATGGCATGAAGGGTAAACAAATTACAGTGGGGCAATTGATAGGAACTGAGCAAGGCATAACAATGCAATTACTAGCTAGAAAGATCATATGAAGTTGATTGGGAAATACAACAATATACATAGACCGTAATCCAACTGCATCTATGACTAGAAGTCCACCTTCAGGTTATCATCCGAACCCCCTCCAGTATTAATTTGCAAGCAACAGACAACTGCTTTAAGTAAAGTGTGTAAGGTAAACAATCCACATGTACCATGAACAAGGGACCATTGTTTTCTACCTAGAAGCATCTATACATCAACAACCGAAGATATTCTTGTCAATTCCCTTGGAAACTAGAGGCATGAACCCACTATCGAGCATAAATACTCCCTCTTGGATTAACTAGCAACTACTTGGACAAGATAACCACTAGCAACGGAGAGCATGCAAGATGAAAAACAACACAGACATGATAGAATCATAAAGATAGAACCATTAATCAAACCAACATAATAATCTCAATATCCATCGGATCGCCGCAAAAACAACATGTATGATTACAAATAGATTAGATCTTGATCATGAACGGAGCTCACAAGATCTATACATGAAAGCACAAGGAGGAGATACAACCATCTAGCTACTACATGGACCCATAGTACAAGGTGGAACTACTCACGAATCATACCGGAGAGAAGGCCTCCAGGATGATCTCCCCTCCGGAAGGGTGTCAGGAAGAACTTCAGATCCCCCCCAATCTAGGGACGATGGTGGCGGAGGCTACAGACGGTTTCATGGATTTCTGATCGGGTACCGAGAGTTTCTGTATCAGGGGCTTATTATAGGCGAAGGGGGGAGTCCGGGAGGCGACCAGGGTCGCCAAAGCCTACCCAGGCACAGGTCCACCTAACCCCGCGCCTAGGGTGGGTCTGGCCCCCCTAGCCAGCTTCTCCGACTCTCCTCTGGACTTCTTGTTCCCCACGGAAAGTTATTGACTTTGGCGTTCGTCCTGTCCAATTCCGAGAATATTTCTTTACTAACTTTTCTGAAACCAAAAACAACAGAAAATAGGCATCTGGCACTGTTGCAACTTGTTAATAGGTTAGTACCAGAAAAAATGTAAAAAGCACCTCAAAGTGTGGACAAGTAAAGCAAAGTAGATACTAAACAAGCATGGAGCATCAAAAATTATAGATACGTTTCCAGCGTATCAGCATCCCCAAGCTTAACTCCTGCTCGTCCTCGAGTAGGTAAGTGATAAAAGAATAAGTTTTGAGGTGAACATGCACCCTCACAATAAAGATCCAAACATTTGCAAACATTGAAAGCTGGGATCAAAGAACTCTAAACATGTGCATGAAATATGGAGTTATAACAATAGGACATAGTAATTATGCATGCAACATGGCAAGCTACAAACAAAGATTATGAATAATATGCATTGAAAAACGTTTGATTGTTTCACATGCAGAAAACATAGCATAGTGGCAATCAGCTTGTCCCTCATAGAGTAGCAATATAATGCATAGGACACCTACAAAGTTCACAAGGGTGACTAGAAACAAATAGCACATGAACAAGTAATAACACAATATGCATCAATTAATAAGATTGGGAACATTGCACACAGAATGACAACTATGCTCTCTTAATGGTGCCTAAAGGTAGAAGGTGGAGACTCAATAATGATGGAAGAAAGGCCTTTTTGTAAAGGAAGCAGGGATTACAAGTTTTAAAAGAGCTTCCAAAAATTATGGTACTAGTTAGATTTCATCCCTCATTGCCCCTATCATAAGCATCTTGAAGTGGTTAAGGTTAAAGTGACAAAGCTGGAGTATAAGCTTGACAAAGTATAAGTTGGCAATCTCATGTCCCTTGAATATGAGGGCTACACCTCATGGATACTCAACTTAGGGTGCAGGCAAGTTCTTGTCACTGTAAGTATTTCCATATCATTGAGAACCGCCAATGGGGTACCCCTTGCACATGGTACAGGATCTTTCCCATAACTAAAATGACAAGGCAAGCAGACAATGAGCATCTCAGCAATCTTTTTATTTACCATATGCATAGCTTTTTATTGAGGATGCTTCATAGATAGCTCACTATGGTGATGCTGCAAGTTTCCACCATGATTAGGCATGGCTTAGGCTAGCGGCCCAGGTGTTTCTCCAACACAGAATACAAACTCCATGGACTTACAAGTTCCCACTTCATTTCACATCGGTAACATCCATAGACAAAAGAGCATGATATCAACGAGGTACAAAACGTACAAGTGCAATGTTGAAAACATTCCTCATGATGGCACGGTTCTGCTAATCCCAACTTATAAGTGCAAGCATATACAACAAAGTTTCCTCAATGGTTCAGGTTTATTATGCGAAAAGAATAAAATGTACCATCAAGTTCGTGAGGGCTTTAATCACTAAGTTTTCACATAACAAAATAGTTTTTAATTGAAAGATAGTTGAAAACAAGAATATACTTGGAGTGGTGTAACACGCCATGCATAGGAGTTTATAGTGGACACTTTGGAATAACTTGGTTTCTTGGGAGTTGGAAGCATGAGCAGAACTTACTCATACAAGTGGAGGCTAGAAAAAGACTGGGAGCAACCAACTAAGGGAGCAATAATGGCCATAATTATGCAATACAACAAAGCAAACTAATCAAATCAAAGAGTGGTACTACAAGTCAAGGACTAAATGATCATAGAGGCTAATGGTGACTTGTCATAGTCATAACATGGTGTAAGCATGTGCCAAGTCAACCCAAGCAAAACATCAAAGGAGAATTCCATAATACTATGCTTTTGCATGCTAAAACAACGCATAATTTCTTCAAGGCACACTAAGAAATCCCAATTGTTTGGAACAAGACATGCTACAGCAATAATCACTAAGCATAATGCAAAAACAACACCTAGCATGTCATGCTAAAGTCTAAGTCATAGTCAATGCAAGCTCCTCTTGCACTTCAAGCAAGAACTTACTACTCCTTTCCAAACAACAAGCAAAATTATTTGTAAAACAACACAGCGATATGGGGGTCCAAACTACTAAAGAAAACCAAACAAACTAAGCAAACAAACGAAAACTAAGACGCTCCAAGAACAACACAACTGTGCATGAAACAATAAAAGTGAAGTGTCTAGAGAGACCTGAGCTTTTTATTGATGAAGAAGGGGATGCCTTGGGCATCCCCAAGCTTTGCCTCTTGTACCTATTGGATATTTATTGCGGTGAAACCATGGTGGCATCCCCAAGCTTGAGCTTTTGTCAAATCTTCATCTCATTGCGTCATTCTCTCTACACACCTGAAATTTTTCCTTCATACAAAACTTCACACAATCTTCAGTAGAAACATTAGCTTATTCAAAAGATATTAGACCGCTTGGCAAAGCTTTGGAAGAGAAAGGGTTTTCACTAAAAGCATAATCTACTGTAGTAACTACTTCAAAGAAAGTCAATTTACCTGAAGAGAGCTCAAAAAGGAATCAATAAGAAGCAAATGCTAATAATGGCAGAAATCTGTCAAAACAGACCAACAGGTAGAAACGAATTTTTTTGAACATCTTCTGTTGCTCAAATCAAAAAGTGTTGAACTAAATAAAGTTAGCCAACATACTGTGGGATTTATTCGTGAATTTTGAGCTCAATCCGAGTTACAGAGCCTCCTCACGAATTTCTTTGGTGGAGGACAGAAATCTGTTTCGGGACAACAACTCCCCAAATCTTACTTCCCTCTCATTAGAGGTTATTCTTGGCACAAAAATCAAACAAAATGGATAAGGAGAGGTTATTACTGAAGTAGTAACTTCCAAAACTCAAGGAAACTCTTGGATTATCTCCCAACAAGTACTTTTCTTTAACGCCTTTAACTTAGGCACAAGAAGCAAGAAGAATCAAGTATTTTCAAATGAAGAAGCATTAACATCAAATCTTGCTTTCAATAGAGGAGCAAAAAGCAACTTCTCTCTCCTCATAGGAAAGTGTTCAATACCTTTCTTGAATGTAAATTGATATTTGATGGTGACTTCTTTCATATCAATGATGGCACCAACTGTTCTAAGAAAAGGTCTTCCCAAAGTAATAGGACAAGAAGCATTGTATTCAACATCCAAAACGTAGAAATCCATAGGGACATAAGCATTGTTAACCATAATGAGAACATCATTAATACTCCCCATGAGTTTCTTCTTAGAATTATCATTGAGTGGGACATTCAAATAACAATCTTCTAATGGTGGTAAATCAAGCATTTCATAAATCTTCCTAGGCATAATAGAGATACTAGAACCAAGATCACATGAAGCTTTGAGATCAAAGTCATTCACTTGCATATTAATAATGGGTTCCCAACTATCTTCTACTTTCCTAGGAATAGAAGCTTTGTGTTTTAGCTTCTCTTTCTTAATCTTAACAAGAGCATCTGTAATGTGTTTGGTAAAGGCAACATGCATATCACTAGCATCAGGACTTCTAGCAAGCTTTTGTAGGAACATAATCACTTCAGAAATATTGCAACCATCAATATCAAAATAAAACTTAGCATCACTAGTAGTAGGATTAATAGGCTTAGGCATAGTAGGAGGAGGAATAGTGGCTACCTGTGGTTTAGTGGAGATAGTGCACACACTATTGTTTCTATCCATTTCAGCTTCACTTTCCCACCTAGCATGAAGTTGAGCTAACAGCCTAACATTTTCATCAACAGTAACTTGTATGGCATGAGAAGTAGCAAAGGTGTTTTCCATAGTTTCAGGTTTAGCAGCCATTTTATTAACCAAGGAAGTTTTATCTTCAGACAAAGAGGATATATTTTTCTCAGCACTCAAAAATTTTGACTGTAAACTAGGAATTTCTCTATTCAGATTCTCAAGCTGAAGACTAATATTTTTCAAGATAATAGATTGTTCCTCCATAGTTTTAGTGAAAATCTTGTTTTTCTCATATTGCATTTGCATAAAAATTTTAGTGGATCTCTCAACTTCTAGAATCCTCTCTACACTAGGCATTCTAGATCTATCCTGATAAGCATTTCTACTAGGAGGATAAGGCCTATAATTATTGTTGCTACCAAAATTATTCCTATAGGCATTGTTGTTGAAATTGTTGTTTCTAATGAAGTTCACATCAACTTGCTCTTCTTGAGAAACCAAAGATGCTCAGGGAACACTATTAGGATCTAGAGGAGCTTTACCATTAACAAGCATAGCCATAATAACATCAATCTTTTCACTCAAAGAGGAAGTTTACTCAATAGAATTTACCTTCTTACCATGTGGAGCTCTCTCCACATGCCATTCAGAGTAGTTAACCATCATATTATCAAGGAGCCTTGTTGCAGCACCCAAGGTGAGTCCCATAAAAGTACCTCCAGCAGCAGAATCCAATAGGTTTCTTGAGGAGAAGTTCAAACCTGCATAAAAAGTTTGGATAATCATCCAAGCAGTGAGTCCATGAGTAGGGCAATTTTTAACTAAAGATTTCATTATTTCCCAAGAAGGAGAAACATGTTCACTATCAAGCTGTTTAAATTTCATAATATGACTTCTCATAGCAATAATATTAGCAGGAGGATAGCACTTTCCAATAAAAGCATCTTTGCACTTAGTCCAAGAATCAATACTATTTTTAGGCAAAGATAGCAACCATTCTTTAGCTTTTCCCCTCAAAGAGAAATGAAAAAGGCTGAGCTTAATAATATCTCCATCTACATCCTTATACTTTTGCATCTCACAAAGTTCAACAAAGCTATTAAGATGGGCAGCAGGATTATCAGAATCAGCACCAGAAAATTGCTCTCTCATCACAAGATTCAACAAAGAAGGCTTAATTTCATAAAAGTCACCATCAGGAGCAGGTGGAGCAATAGGTGTGCTTAGGAAAACATTGTTGTTGGTGCTAGTGAAGTCACACAACTTAGTGTTCTCAACGGAATTCATTTTGGCAAAGGTGGGCAAGCCAAAAACAGTAGAATCAGGTAGAGCAGGAACCTATTTTTTTGTGTTTTTGAATAAAGAAAGCAAACCAAACTAGACTATTTTTTTTTGGGGTTTTTTGAAAAGAGGCAACCAAACCAAGCAAAAGAAACTAAGAAAACTAAAAACAAAGTAAAGAGAAAGGAAGTGAAGGACTCCCCTAGTGAATACGTCCTTAGCCTCCCTGGCAACGGCGCCAGAAATTACTTGATGCTACACTCAACAGGGAGGAAGAGTGTTTCGTTGGAAACCCCAAGAGCAAGGTATGAAGAACACAGCCGCAAGATTTCCCTTAGTAGAAACCAAGGTTAATGAACTAGAAGGAGGAAGGAAACGCCACACAGGTGTTGGAAGAAACATGGAGACCTGCACAACACAAACTCAAGACTTCGTCCCAACGAATCAGTGAAGTTATCTTGCTCACCGGTTTGCTGTAACAAAGTATTAAACGTATGGTGTGGAAGGTAATGGTTTGCAGCAAGTAAACAAGTAACAGTGGAAGATGTATCAATGGTAAAGATTGGACCGGGGTCCATAGTTCACTAGAGGTTCTCTCCTTAGATAACAACATGGCATGAAGGGTAAACAAATTACAGCGGGGCAATTGACATGAACTGAGCAAGGCATGACAATGCAATTACTAGCTAGAAAGATCCTATGAAGTTGATTGGGCAATGCAATAATATAAATAGGCCGTAATCAAACTACATCTATGACTAGAACTCCACCTTCAGGTTATCATCCATACCCCCTCCAGTATTAAGTTGCAAGCAACAGACAACTGCTTTAAGAAAAGTGTGTAAGGTAAACAATCCACATGTTCCATGAACAGGGGACCATTGTTTTCTCCCTAGTAGCAATAGAACATCTACAACCGAAGATATTTCTGTCACTTCCCTTGGTAACTAGAGGCATGAACCCACTTTGGAGCATAAATACTCCCTCTTGGAGTCACTAGCAACTACTTGGCTAAGATAACCACTAGCAACGGAGAGCATGAAAGATCAAAAACAACACAGACATGATAGAATCATAAAGATAGAACCATTAATCAAACCAACATAATAATCTCAATATCCATCGGATCCCCGCAAACACAACATGCATGATTACAAATAGATTAGATCTTGATCATGAACGGAGCTCACAAGATCTATAGATGAACGAACAAAGGAGGAGATACAACCATCTAGCTACTACATGGACCCATAGTCCAAGGTGGAACTACTCACGAATCATACCGAAGAGAAGGTCTCCGGGATGATCTTCCCTCTGGCTGGGTGCCGGGAAGAACTTCAGATCCCCCCCCCCCCCGATCTCGGGAAGATGTTGGCTGTAACATCCCAAGATTTTCCAAATCTTGTAATATGAAAAATAAATAAATAATTGTTGAAAATTAGGGTAAAAAGAAACTTTTGTTTCTAATTGGAAACTAAAAATCTCATCTGGAACAAACTTTGGTTAATGTTTGAATCTTACTAAATTCAAATCAAGTGGAATGCATTCCTCATAAGATGAAATAGCCAAATGAGCTATGTAAGATGTAATAAGTTATTTTATTCCTGGTTATAAAGTTGTATTATGACCTTTGTTTCTTGATATTACATCTTAACTGTGGATGCTAGCTATTGATCGAGGGACTAGCATTGTAAACACAGGGATCTCTACCTTATTAAAGGTTGGGAACCTTACAGATGGTATCAGAGCATTGTGTTGCCTGTAAGATTTGTAACCCTAGGATGGGACAAAACCCCTTAGAAAAATAGGAGTTGTATTTGTTCCAAAACTTATTTACAAACAATCTTGTAAACTCTTCCCTCAACCATTTTGGTTTTGATTCTACATCTCTTCTATTTCAACTTGATGGATAAAGCCTTCTCCATGGCCAAAGACTTCACCATGTGCAAAGGACTTCATCAACTCAAATGACTTCAACATCTTCAGGTGATTTCAACTTTATTTTCACCAAGGACTTCAACTTGGATATCACTAAGGACTACAAGTGAGACAAGAAATATTGCTCAAGAATTGAAGACTAAGGAAACACGACTTAGAGGGAATTATCATAACCTTTGAAGTTTTGTGACCAAGATTCAAGAAATTCTCCAAGGATAGAAAGATCTTGTTCAAGAAGAATCAACCAAGAAGGATGGAAAGATCTCAAGTGAACCATATAGATGGACCACCATGTTTAGTTTAAGTCAAACCCACCAACTTATGTGGTGTAACAAAAAAAAATATTTTTGGTTGCCTAAAAGTATGCTTGAAACTTGTTGTTTGAGTGGAATGTTTGTTTGTGATTGCTTGCACTTTGCTTGTGTGAATTGTGATGTGTGTGATTAGAATTGATTCCTTAGAAAATATTTTTCCTATTCTAATCCCAATCCAACCCAAACAGATGACTTCTCCAAGAGACTTCAACACCAAGAATGACAACAACAACAACAACCAAGAGATGCACATGAGAGAACAAATACTAGCAAACCAAACCCAGTTGAACCAAGTGACAGCTCAATTGAATAAGAACTTACTGAAAAGATTTTGTGGAAAAATGAAATTTAAATAAGGATTAAAAAAATGTATTTGATCTTATTTGATTTTAAAGCAAAGGCTTGTTTTAAATAATTAAAAGACCCTAAAAAGAATAAAAGATTTATTCCAATTATGACTTCAGAATGTATTACTAATCAGTGTTTGATTATTCACAAAATTTGGCAAAGGTTTGAATTCAAATGAGTGTTTGATTTGTTTAATCAAAATCAAAACAGATTAATAGAAATAGAAAAGGGAAAAGAAGTAGTACAAAAAAAGAAAAGGAACAGCCCAGCCCAGCTAAGCCAGTCCAGGCCCAGCAGCCCAACTAACCCCTCTCCCCCGAAACGTTTTCCTCACCGCAGACAGAACCCGCTCAGTCACCGACGCGTAGGCCCCATCTCAACCCTCTCTATCTCGCTGACACCAGGCCCCACTGCCACCTCGCCATCGTCTCTACCCACGTGAAAACCACGCCCTGGCCGTTTTCTGCCGCTGATTTCTCGCGATCAATTCTCCTAAATGCCGCGTTTAATCCTCGCCGTGACCACGCAGTATTAAGCGCCCGTTTCCTCTCTTCCTTTCCCCCAGAACCACATGCCTCGAGAGCCACCAGGCTGCTCGGAATAATCTCCGTACCCCCACTGTCTCCGGCGAACTCCACCTCCAATTCCGGCCAAACCCCGCCGCCCCTCGCCTCCTCGAGCACACGAGCGTGACTCTCAGTCCCAGGCACTTCTCTCTGCACCCTCGTCTCGCTCGCGCGTGCCCCCCAACGTCGGCAACGACGACGACCAGCATCGCCGCCGTCTGCTCCCTCTCCGGCGACTTCCCTGGTAACCTCCTGACTGACCCTCGTCCTTCCAATGGTACGCCTATGACCAGTGAACTCGTCCGCATATAACGTTGTCTATTTCGTGTCCTAGCGTGCTTTGTAGCCTCGCCCCCGTCGACAATCGTGCGAGCCCGAGCCAGAGGACAACTCCGGCGAGAAATTACCTTCGTCCTCGTATGCCTCCTGCCTCCCTGAGAACACGTTGAGCATCATCATCGTACAGCGAATCCGGTGAGCCCCCTCTCTCTTTCTCGCTTCCTGCATCGTCGGCGACGCCACTGCTAGGCCGCCGCCGCCGCGCATCAGACTCCAGCGCCGCCAGTTCTAGGTCATTGCAGTAGGACCGTTGGATCTTGATCCTGAGGCTTAGATGGAGTCACTTAAGCGAAGGGGTACGAGAGCCTCTGAGCCGTGCGATGTAATTAGATCTAACGGCCGTATATGCTGATCCACGCGAAATGGTACGCACTGGTAGGAAAGCGCCACGTGGCCCTGTCTGTTTATAAAAACCAGGAATTGTTCTATTAGAGGATCCAATTTGAAAAATTCATAACTTTCAAACCACACGTCCAAATTTTGCAAATTTTATATCAATGGAATCACCAAGACAAGTACTTTCTAACCATGCACTTTTTTTAGTCAAATGCTTCTGTTAAATTGATTGTTTTTTCAGAAACTTGTGTATGCATGTTTAGAATATAAAATTTGTTCTAAAATGATTTTTGAGATAAAACCTTTGGCAAATGGTTTGTTTTGAACCTACTGACCATAGAAATCAATTGGTGGTTTCAAAATTTTATTTGGTGAAGCAAAAGAATGAATCTTTGATTTAAAAACATTTCTAGCCAAATAAAAATGTTGATTATGGTTTAAAAATGAATTTGGAGGAAAACCTTTGAGAAATGTTTTGATTTACACTCTCTGACCCTAAACACCAAGTTTTATGGTTTGAAAGTGTATTTGGTGAACTCTATAAAGATTATTACTTTGCTAAAAGCATATTCAACCACATAAAATAATGATTTGGTTTAAAAATGATTTATATGTCAAATCTTTTGCAAATGATTTTGCCACTTTACAAAATGACCAATAGATGTTTTCAAATGTTTATAACCCATTAGAAACCAATTTTCCAAATAAAACAATCTTTAGCATGCTTGCATGCATTGTTTTGTTTCTATCATTTTATGTGATGTTTTGCTTGAATGGTAGATTGAAATATTGCTTGCTTGATTGAATTATAGTGATTTGAAGAGTGTGAATATGTCAAGGACAAGGAGTGAACTTATATTCTCTACCAAAAAGGCAAGTGATGCTTCATACTTTTGTCCCATTATTTTCACTATGCATTAGTGATATTTCTAAGTAAGACTTGCATGGAATTTTGCTAAGTATAAACTATGCCATGGGAAATCCTAGTAGATGAAACCTTAGTAGAATTCTCCTAAGTTAAGATTCCTATTACTATCATGCTTAGCTTAGCTAGTAGAAAACAAGGGTGGATTATATTCATACTATGGAATATTTCTAAGTCAATGACTTGTGTTTTCTTTAATAAAACAACTAAGTGAATGAATCACCTGGGTGGAATGGAAGGAATGGTTTGTGTTGAGTGGTTACACAAGGCCCATTTCTATGGTTTACCTTGTGTATCTCACTTGTGGATGGCCACCCAGGAACAAAGAGATTTGAGATGTTAAATGTTAAGAAGCTTCAAGTGCAGCCACTTGGCATTATGGGCTCTACCTGGATCATATAGGTTGCAATAACTTAGCTAAATGGACAGTTGGTGGTAGGGGATCGATAGGTTGCAGCGCGTCCATTCTGGTCTAAGGGAAGGCTTCTAAAAGATCTTGTCTTGGTGAAACCAAGTCTTGTGGGGAAAGTGAACCACCTCAGCAGAGTGTAAAATCTAAGTACTTAGCCATGTCGCTGGTAAAGGACAATTTGAGCATCAAGACATGGAAGCTATCAAGAATCTCCTCATCCCAATTTCTAAGTTAAAATCTTGTGGTTGAACAAGGGCTGAAGGATCACCAATTTCTATTGGGAGATGCCTTGGGTGATTTTTGTCAACAAAAACTTAGTGTTTTTCAAATGATAAGAAAAATCTATTTTGAGCAAAGCAAGCCTAAGCTTCACTTAGCCAAATGCATATAGATGATAGACTCCACTATATTACCATAGTATCACTTGCCAATACAATTCAAATGTATTGACCCTTGTGGCTGTAACTTATTATGTTGCAGGTTTGTTTGATGTTAGTGAAGTTTATTGATTAGGATTACAAGTCTACAACCAACATGTCTGCCTGTGGCACTTTGAAGATGAAGGACCCCATGCTATTGTTATATTCTGCTGCATTGTAATGAGATAGCCAAATGAGCTATCTAAGATGTAATAAGTTATTTTATTCCTGGTTATAAAGTTGTATTATGACCTTTGTTTCTTGATATTACATCTTAACTTTGGATGCTAGATATTGATCGAGGGACTAGCATTGTAAACACAGGGATCTCTACCTTATTAAAGGTTGGGAACCTTACAGATGGTATCAGAGCATTGTGTTGCCTGTAGGATTTGTAACCCTAGGATGGGACAAAACCCCTTAGAAAAATAGGAGTTGTATTTGTTCCAAAACTTATTTACAAACAATCTTGTAAACTCTTCCCTCAACCATTTTGGTTTTGATTCTACATCTCTTCTATTTCAACTTGATGGATAAAGCCTTCTCCATGGCCAAAGACTTCACCATGTGCAAAGGACTTCATCAACTCAAATGACTTCAACATCTTCAGGTGATTTCAACTTTATTTTCACCAAGGACTTCAACTTGGATATCACTAAGGACTACAAGTGAGACAAGAAATATTGCTCAAGAATTGAAGACTAAGGAAACACGACTTAGAGGGAATTATCATAACCTTTGAAGTTTTGTGACCAAGATTCAAGAAATTCTCCAAGGATACAAAGATCTTGTTCAAGAAGAATCAACCAAGAAGGATGGAAAGATCTCAAGTGAACCATATAGATGGACCACCATGTTTAGTTTAAGTCAAACCCACCAACTTATGTGGTGTAACAAAAAAATATTTTTTTGGTTGCCTAAAAATATGCTTGAAACTTGTTGTTTGAGTGGAATGTTTGTTTGTTATTGCTTGTACTTTGCTTGTGTGAATTGTGATGTGTGTGATTAGAATTGATTCCTTAGAAAATATTTTGCCTATTCTAATCCCAATCCAACCCAAACAGATGACTTCTCCAAGAGACTTCAACACCAAGAATGACAACAACAACAACTACAACCAAGAGATGCACATGAGAGAACAAATACTAGCAAACCAAACTCAGTTGAACCAAGTGACAGCTCAATTTATATCCAACACCAGTGAGGTAGATCCAACCATGCAAAGGTTTTTGGAAACCCAAACCCAATTGTTGCATAGTATGACAAGTCAATTGATCAACATGGGAGACAACCCTTTCCAAAATAATTTGTGACAACAAGGATATCAAGGAAGATATTCTAGAAGGAACCCAAGCTTGCAATATTTGTGGAGACAAAGATCACACTTCCAAAGAGCATGAAGATCAATGCCCCAACTGTGAAGAGAAACATCCAAATAATCAATGCCTCACATCTCAAGCTACTTGTTTCCTATGTGAAGGAAATAATCATGTCCCTATCCAATTCCCCATCTATTCCATAGTTCAACAAAGGAAACAAGGTGGAGTGCATCAACAGTTTGTAAACCCTCACGAAGGAACAACTTCTACCAAGAAGGATGAAGGCAAAGTCAAAACTATGCATCATAAGGCCAAATCTAAAGTGACCTCAAAATGTTGCTACTCTTGTGGAGAAGAAGGTCATATTTCTAGTAACTGCCCCAAGAAGAGAGAAGGATTTCCCACCTATGTGGTGAAGTATGAACAACATGAACCATAAGAACTCCTAGCTTTGGAGAGACCCAAAAAGAAGAAGGACATAAGACAGTTGCAATGTTACAATTGCAAAGAAATAGGACACTATGCCAGTGATTGCCCAGAAAATAAGAAGAACCAAGGAAATAAACAAGAAGAATTGATACCAAAGGAGAAGAAGGATAATAGCCAAATGAGCTATGTAATATGTAATAAGTTATTTTATTCCTAGTTATAAAGTTGTATTATGACCTTTGTTTCTTGATATTACATCTTAACTGTGGATGCTAGCTATTGATCCAGGGACTAGCATTGTAAACACAGGGATCTCTACCTTATTAAAGGTTGGTAACCTTACATATGGTATCAGAGCTAGGCCATTATGCAGACAAGTGTCCAGAGAGATTTCAACAAGATCCCAAGCAAGCCAAGAAGTAAGCTAGTTGAAATTTTTTAAGGGTGGTAGTACCCTAGTTGCTTTGAGCCAACTTGTAACCCCTAGCCTCCCCAAAATCTCGGGACGAGATTTATTTTAAGGGTGGTAGCCTATCACATACCAAGATTTTCCAAATCTTGTAATGTGAAAAATAAATAAACAAAATAAATAATTGTTGAAAATTAGGGTAAAAAGAAACTTTTGTTTCTAATTGGAAACTAAAAATCCCATCTGGAACAAACTTTGGTTAATGTTTGAATCTAACTAAATTCAAATCAAGTGGAATGCATTCCTCATAAGATGCATTTTGAAATTTAAACACTTGGAGAATAAACCAAAACCATAAAACCCTAATGGAAGAAAATCATTTCCAAGTTATCTCCAAGCCTATGGATTTGATCCATATAAAACTTGGTCAAACAAACATTTCAAATTGATCAAGAATGATTATTAAAAATATTATAAAACCATAGGAATTGGATTCACTTACTTTGGAGCCATGAATAAAATCTTATGAATTTAATAAGATAAGGAAAAGTAATTTCCAAGACTATTAAAGCACTTATCTAAAAATCCATACCAAATGGTGAGCAAATAATCCTAAAAAGACTTAAAAGGATAAATAAATACTAAATAAGATTTTACAAATTGGAATCACCAAGTTTGGATCTATAAATAAAAAGATATGGATTTTATAAGATAAAGAAAGAAATATTAAATAAGGAATATTTAAAGACCAAATTAAATCTTGGCCTAATCCATAAGCAAATGGAATAAATATAATCCAAATCCAAATAAAATAAAGGGATAAAGAATTTTCCAAAATAAAATAAAATGGCATTAATCAAATTGAATAAAGACAAAATCCCTATTAAGAAATGATTAATTAAATCATGGGAAAATGATATTTGGAATATACCCAAGTGGAATAAAAGTTGTTTAATTAACTTAAATAGGATCAAAGAAATTTCCAAATAAAATTTATGGAATTAAAACTATATTTAGTTGTAATAAAGACAAGTACCCAATTTAAAATGATTAATAAATCATATTAAAATTATTCCAAATAATTCGAAGTGAATTATTTTGACATCCTTATAATTGAATAAGAACTTACTGAAAAGATTTTGTGGAAAAACGAAATTTAAATAAGGATTAAAAAAATGTATTTGATCTTATTTGATTTTAAAAGCAAAGGCTTGTTTTAAATAATTAAAAGACCCTAAAAAGAATAAAAGATTTATTCCAATTATGACTTCAGAATGTATTACTAATCAGTGTTTGATTATTCACAAAATTTGGCAAAGGATTGAATTCAAATGAGTGTTTGATTTGTTTAATAAAAATCAAAACAGATTAATAGAAATAGAAAAGGGAAAAGAAGCAGTACAAAAAAAAGAAAAGGAACAGCCCAGCCCAGCTAAGCCAGTCTAGGCCCAGCAGCCCGACTAACCCCTCTCCCTCGAAACGTTTTCCTCACCGCAGACAGAACCCGCTCAGTCAACGACGCGTAGGCCCCATCTCACCCCTCTCTATCTCGCTGACACTAGGCCCCACTGCCACCTTGCCATCGTCTCTACCCACGCGAAGACCACGCCCTGGCCGTTTTCTGCCGCTGATTTCTCGCGATCAATTCTCCTAAATGCCACGTTTAATCCTCGCCGTGACCACGCAGTATTAAGCGCCCGTTTCCTCTCTTCCTTTCCCCCCAAACCTCACGCCTCGAGAGCCACCAGGCTGCTCGGAATCATCTCCGAACCCCCACTGTCTTCGGCGAACTCCACCTCCAATTCCGGCCAAACCCCGCTGCCCCTCGCCTCCTCGAGCACACGAGCGTGACTCTCAGTCCCTGGCACTTCTCTCTGCACCCTCGTCTCGCTCGCGCGTGCCCCCCAACGGCGGCAACAACGACGACCAGCATCACCGCCGCCTGCTCCCTCTCCGGCGACTTCCCTGGTAACCTCCTGACTGCCCCTCGTCCTTCCAATGGTACGCCTATGACCAGTGAACTCGTCCGCATCTAACGCCGTCTGTTTCATGTCCTAGCGTGCTTTGTAGCCTCACCCCCGTCGACAACCGTGCGAGCCCGAGCCAGAGGACAACTCCGGAGAGAAATTACCTTCGTCCTCGTACGCCCCCTGCCTCCCCGAGAACACGTTGAGCATCATCATCGTACAGCGAATCCGGTGAGCCCCCTCTCTCTCTTTCTCGCTTCCTGCATCGTCGGCGACGCCACTGCCAGGCCGCCACCGCCACGCATCAGACTCCAGCGCCGCCAGTTCTAGGTCATTGCACTAGGACCGTTGGATCTTGATCCTGAGGCTTAGATGGAGTCACTTAAGCGAACGGGTACGAGAGCCTCTGAGCCGTGCGATGTAATTAGATCTAACGGTCGTATATGCTGATCCACGCGAAATGGTACGCACCAGTAGGAAAGTGCCACGTGGCCCTGTCTGTTTATAAAAACCAGGAATTGTTCTATTAGAGGATCCAATTTGAAAAATTCATAACTTTCAAACCACACGTCCAAATTTTGCAAATTTTATATCAATGGAATCATCAAGACAAGTACTTTCTAACCATGCACTTTTTTTAGTAAAATGCTTTTGTTAAATAGATTGTTTTTTCAGAAACTTGTGTATGCATGTTTAGAATATAAAATTTGTTCTAAAATGATTTTTGAGATAAAACCTTTGGCAAATGGATTGTTTTGAACCTACTGACCATAGAAATCAATTGGTGGTTTCAAAAATGTATTTGGTGAAGCAAAAGAATGAATCTTTGATTTAAAAACATTTCTAGCCAAATAAAAATGTTGATTATGGTTTAAAAATAAATTTGGAGGAAAACCTTTGAGAAATGTTTTGATTTAAACTCTCTGACCCTAAACACCAAGTTTTATGGTTTGAAAGTGTATTTGGTGAACTCTATAAAGATTATTACTTTGCTAAAAGCATTTTCAACCACATAAAATAACGATTTGGTTTAAAAATGATTTATAAGTAAAATCTTTTGCAAATGATTTTGCCACTTTACAAAATGACCAATAGATGTTTTCAAATGTTTATAACCCATCAGAAACAAATTTTCCAAATAAAACAATCTGTAGCATGCTTGCATGCATTGTTTTGTTTCTATCATTTTATGTGATGTTTTGCTTGAATGGTAGATTGAAATATTGCCTGCTTGATTGAATTTTAGTTATTTGAAGAGTGTGAATATTGCAAGGACAAGGAGTGAACTTATATTCTCTACCAAAAAGGCAAGTGATGCTTCATACTTTTGTCCCATTATTTTCACTATGCATTAGTGATATTTCTAAGTAAGACTTGCATGGAATTTTGCTAAGTATAAATAATGCCATGGGAAATCCTAGTAGATGAAACCTTAGTAGAATTCTCCTATGTTAAGATTCCTATTACTATCATGCTTAGCTTAGCTAGTAGAAAACAAGGGTGGATTATATTCATACTATGGAATATTTCTAAGTCAAGGACTTGTGTTTTGTTTAATAAAACAACTAAGTGAATGAATCACCTGGGTGGAATGGAAGGAATGTTTTGTGTTGAGTGGTTACACAAGGCCCATTTCTATGGTTTACCTTGTGTATCTCACTTGTGGATGGCCACCCAGGAACAAAGAGATTTGAGATGTTAAATGTTGAGAAGCTTCAAGTGCAGCCACTTGGCATTATGGGCTCTGCCTGGATCATATAGGTTGCAATAACTTAGCCAAATGGAAAGTTGGTGGTAGGGGATTGATAGGTTGGAGCGCGTCCATTCTGGTCTAAGGGAAGGCTTCTGAAAGATCTTGTCTTGGTGAAACCAAGTCTTGTGTGGAAAGTGCACCACCTCTGCAGAGTGTAAAATCTAAGTACTTAGCCATGTCCCTGGTAAAGGACAATTTGAGCATCAAGACATGGAAGCTATCAAGAATCTCCTCATCCCAATTTCTAAGTTAAAATCTTGTGGTTGAACAAGGGTTGAAGGATCACCAATTTCTATTGGGAGATGCCTTGGGTGATTTTTGTCAACAAAAACTTAGTGTTTTTCAAATGATAAGGAAAATCTATTTTGAGCAAAGCAAGCCTAAGCTCCACTTAGCCAAATGCATATAGATGATAGACTCCACTATATTACCATAGTATCACTTGCCAATACAATTCAAATGTATTGACCCTTGTGGCTGTAACTTATTATGTTGCAGGTTTGTTTGATGTTAGTGAAGTTTATTGATTAGGATTACAAGTCTACAACCAACATGTCTGCCTGTGGCACTTTGAAGATGAAGGACCCCATGCTATTGTTATATTCTGCTGCATTGTAATGAGATAGCCAAATGAGTTATGTAAGATGTAATAAGTTATTTTATTACTTGTTATAAAGTTGTATTATGACCTTTGTTTCTTGATATTACATCTTAATTGTGGATGCTAGCTATTGATCCAGGGACTAGCATTGTAAACACAGGGATCTCTACCTTATTAAAGGTTGGGAACCTTACAGTGGTGGCGGCCGCAGACAGTTTCGTAGATTTCTGATCGGGTACCGAGAGTTTCTGTATCAGGGGCTTCTTATAGGCGAAGGGGGGAGTCCGGGAGGATACCATGGTCGCCAACCCCTACCCAGGCGCGGGTCCACCTGACCCCGCACCTGGGGTGGGTCTGTCGCCCCTATCCAGCTTCTCCAGCTCTCCTCTAGACTTCTTGTTCCCCACAGAAAGTTATTGACTTTGGCGTTCGTCCCATCCAATTCCGAGAATATTTCTTTACTAACTTTTTTGAAACCAAAAACAGAAGAAAACAGGCATCTGGCACTGTTGCAACTTGTTAATAGGTTAGTACCAGAAGACATGTAAAAAGCACCTCAAAGTGTGGACAAGTAAATCAAAGTAGATACTAAACAAGCATAGAGCATCAAAAATTATAGATACGTTTCCAGCGTATCACATCCATGTACATTTTGGTATTACCCGGATGAATAGAATATGGTGAATTGTGTTCTTCCTATAGAATCAACTTCCGAAGTTCCGGATCTTGTGGAATGCAGATACGCTTCCCATACCACAAAGTACATTGTTCATCTTCATGGAATCCTTTAGCCTTTCCTTTGCTAATTTTACCTTTAATCTATCCAATATCCTTTTCCAACTTTTGGGCTTCTTTGATCTTGTCCAACAATGTTGGTTGAACATCTAATAACATGAGATATCCTTCGGGCACTATCTCCAATCTGAGATCTTTGAATTGGGCACACAGATCATCTGTAAATTCACCCTTAGTAAGGCCATTCACATAAACCTTACGGCTTAAAGCATCCGCTACAACATTTTCTTTACCGGGATGGTATTGCAAACTCAAGTCATAGTCTTTGATGAGCTCTAGCCACCTTCTTTGTCTCGTATTAATTTCCTTCTAGGTGAAGATATATTTCAAACTCTTGTGATCTCTGAACACTTCGCAACGCTTTCCCAAAAGATATTGTCTCCGTGTTTTGAGTGCATGGACAACAGAGGCTAAATCCAAATCATGAGTAGGATAATTCACTTCATGAGTTTTGAGTTGTCTCAAGGCATAAGCCAAAACTTTCCCTTCTTGCATCAACACTCCACCCAATCCTTGGTGAGATGCATCACAATAGACTTGGAAATGCTTCTCCAAATCAGGCAGACATAAGACTGGTGCTGATGCTAGTCTCTTCTTCAATTCTTGGAAACTGATTTCACATCCTTCAGTCCAATCAAACTTCTTATCTTTCTTAAGTAACTCTGTCATTGGCTTGGCTACCTTTGAGAAATTCTCAATGAAGTATCCTGCCAAGCCTAGGAAACTGCAAACTTCTTTCACTGACTTGGGAGATTCCCACTCAGTTACAGCTGACACCTTTGAGGGATCAACAAATATACCATCTCCTGACACAATATGTCCGAGAAATCCAAATTCATTCAACCAGAATTCACACTTGCTGAACTTGGCATACATTTTGTTCTCCCTGAACTTCTCAAGTATTAAACGCAAATGTTCCTCATGTTCTTCTTTGCTCTTGGAATAGATCAAAATGTCATCGATGAATACGACATCAAACTTGGCAAGAAACTCCATGAACACTTTGTTCATCATGTTCATGACATAAGCTGGTGCATTTTTCAATCCAAATGGCATCACAGTATACTCATACAATCCATACCTAATGGTAAAAGCAGTCTTAGGTATGTCTTGTTCCCTAATCTTTAGCTGAAAATAGCCTGATCGTAGATCAATCTTTGAGCACACACGGGCTCCTTCTAGCTGGCCAAATAGATCATTGATTCTAGGCAAAGGGTACTTGTTCTTTATAGTCACCTCATTGAGTGAACGGTAATCTATGCATAACCTTTGACTGATATCCTTCTTCTCAACAAATAGAACTGATGCACCCCAAGATGAAGAAATTGGTTGAATAAATCCTTTCTGCAACTGTTCTCCAAGTTGTTTCTTGAGTTCTTTCAACTCATCAACTGACATCTTGTAAGGTCTCTTTGCTATTGCTCCATATCCTGGCAGTAAGTCAATCAGAAACTCCACATCTCTATCTGGTGGCATCCCTGGTAATTCCTCCGTAAACACATCCGGATATTCCTTCACAACTGGTACACCATCTATGATAACCCCCTTAAGAGAATTTAGCTTACTCCCTTTTGATTCAAAGTTAGACTTGAACCTAATCCTTTTCTTATCCGGGGTTGTGAGTGTAACAGTACAATTGGGACAATCTAGTACTCCTTCATACTTGGTCATCCAATCCATACCAAAAATTGCATCCAATCCTTGGGAATCTAGGATTATCAGACTAACTGGAAACTTATACTTTCCAAAATCTATCACTAGATCATGACATCCAAAATTCACTATCATCTCTCCATCGGGAGAGCTTACTTTAATAGGACACCCAATAGTTCAGTTGGAAGTCCATTTTTATCAACAAATGCTCTTGATATTAATGAATGCGATGCGCCGGTATCAAAAAGAACAAGTGCTAGAAAAGAATTAATCTTGAACTTACCAACCACGGCATCAGACTCTTCATAAATTTCTTCCACATTGATGTGGTTCACTTGTCCCTTCTGGAAGGGTTGGGCTTGTTGGCTCCTTCAACTTTATTTTCTGGGCATTCATTTGCATAGTGCCCAGTTTTATTGCATTTGAAGCACTCAACCTGACTGATGTCTCTTTTTGCAGGCTGACTTCCATTGCCATTTCCACTATGGTGGCTCCTGTGTCCACTCTTGTGGTTCTTATATTTATCATTGTCATGGCTGCGGTGGTGTTTGTTGTCATGGTGACGGTTATTGTTGTGGTGGCTATTATACTTCCCATGATTGTGGGATCCAGAACCTCCACTGTCATCACCATGGGAACGTTTATGAGACGATCCCGAGTTGTGCTTGTCAAAGTGATGCTTCCTCTTCCTGTTCTCAACCTGCTTCATCTTGCTTTCCAAGATGGTGGCATTATCACACATTGATTGGTATGTTGGGACATAGGCAACATATAGCTGCAGGTTCATCTCATCATTCAATCCCTCGAGGAACTTCTCCTTCCTCTTGGCATCAGTATCAACCTCATCCGGTGCATAGCGCGCCAGATTGTTGAACTCCTCAATGTATTCAGCCACACTGCGGTGACGCTGTTTCATATTGTGAAACTCTTTCTTCTTCAAGTTCATCACTCCTGATGAGATATGGGTAGTGCGGAAACCATCCTCAAAAATAGCCCAACTCACATCCTCAATAGGAGTGGTGATCTGAAAGTTATCCCACCATGTTGCTGCTGGTCCTTCAGGCAGATGTTCTGCGAACCTAACCTTTTCTTCATCGGTGTAGCCAACAGTGACCAAGTCTTTATTCACAGAGCGTATCCAGTCATTGGCTACCATTGGATCAGTGGTTCCCGAGAACTTGGCTGGCCTCAACCTCAAAAACCTTGTAAGCATGTCAAAGGCTGGTGGGTTGTTGGGATTGTTGTTGTTGTTATTGTTCTGGTTCTGATTCTAGTTTTGATTTGCCATGAACTGGTTCATCATCTACATCAGTTGAGTTTGAGCTGTCATCAACTGCTTCATATCGGGATTGACGTTATTGTTGTTGTTTGGGTTGGGATTGGCACAAATGGGAGACATCTGTGGTTTAAATAAGGATAAGTAATGAGATATAACCCATAGATGCCATGCACAATACATCACATAGCAACAAACACAATAAACAGTCACAAGATAAACATAGAGTTTAAAACAAAGTAAACAACAAGTTTTGGAAAAGTAAAAATAATAGCAAGCCATCCACATGTTGGATGATCATTGCGACACGATAACTCAAAGGATGATAGATAAAAAGGTAGCCGAGTAATCATCTCTACTCCTCCATGTCGACCTCCATGTCTACAAGAGTAAGTGCGGCTGTCTCCATAGCTGACTTGTACTCCTCCACCCTGGTGGTCAAGGCCTCGACCTTCGCACGAAGGGCTCTCTTCTGCAAGCGCAGCCTCTCTATCACTCCCTACTGGGTCTCTAACTCAAACTCCTTGGCCTCTATCTCGGACCTCATGTCTTTGATCTTCTTGTTTCTGTCCTGAACTCTCTTCTCCTGATGCTTGAACTCCTTGTCCTGACTCTCGAATCTGGCCTACATATCCTTGACGATCTCGTTCTGCTCCGCGAAGAGCTTGTCCTTCTCCCTCAACTAAACCTGAAGCTCGTCATTGCTAAGCATGACGTTGGTCCTATCTGTGTCGAGGTGTCTAACGAGATTCTCTAGGTCATGGAGGTATAGATGTACGGGCTCAATCATCTCTCTAGTAGCATCATCATACACTACAGCCTCACCCTGCTCTTCACGTCTCTCGAACGGATGAAAGTAGAGACCCTAGAGCTCAGTGGAGTGTCATCTACCAGAGGCGTCCAAGTAGCTCCTGCATGACTACGCCAAGTCCCTTCTCCTTGTCATCGTGCATCAGCTTGAAAGTAATCTCCTCCGTGAGTGGCTCTGTCTGGCGTCCTGGCTGTGAGACTCTAAAGCCCCAAAGATCCTTCCTCTCAAACTTGGTGAGCCGAAGTGCCTTAATACTAGGAAGTGGGAAATTAAGCACACTATTGAGCTCCACAAGACGAGAACCGAAACGAGTTCCCTTGAACTCCTCGGCAGTGCTGATAACAACGCTAGGCATCTATTGCATAAGATAGAGAGAGATTAGAAACAATACATGTAGAGAGAAAGCACAAGATAACAAAAGCATAAAACACACTTTCAATAATAAAAACATACAATTCATGGCATTCAATATTCAAACACAAACAACAAGGTTCAAATGACTTAGACAAAATTTTGCCATACCACATAGGTTGGTATGATCAAAATTATTAATGCGAGGAAACGATAAGTGTGGTGGTCCAACTATTGGAGTACGTCACAACTCTCACTCACTTGCCAAAAGAGCTATCAGGGCATCCCTAGAGGCAATCTGTCGGTCTTGGTCACAAGATTCCAAGACTAAGTCTATGATGTCTTCCCCTAGACGTTGGTTGGTAGCCTCTAAGTCATGGGCATGATTCTTCTCCTCTCTAAGGTCATTTTGAGTGTTGAGCATTCTACACTTGGGTCTATCACCAAGCTCCTTGATGACATTCCAAGTTGCATTCTTTGCAGAGTCAAAGAATGTTGCGTGCATTTTAGAGTTGGTGACCATGCAGAATCCCGATTCTTTGTGGTTGTCTTCCTTATTTTTGTACAAGTGAAGTTGCACCGACCAATACTCTTCTCCTTCATCCCTCACGGGGAATCCTTTGTACACTGCTGCACCATGTATCCCCGTGGTAACCATAAGGTTCTTGAGTGCTTTGGTAAACTTCGTCTCACACTCCAAAGTCATGGTCATGAGTACTCCCTTCTTGACGGCTTCGTTGATGGAGTTCATCTACATATGGAGATGAGAAAGAAAAATAGAAAAGTTTACGAGAAGAAAAAGACAAGTGTGGAATTTTGCAAAGAGTTGAATTTCTCCTAGTGGTATCCTTAGTCTAATCTAACTTAGGGTCATAATCCTACAGGCAACACAGTGCTTTGATACCATCTGTAAGACCCCACCTTTTAAGGTAAAGGTCCATGTGATTGCAATCCTAGTCCCTGGATCAAATGCTGGTATCCACAGTTTAAGATGAAGTACACTGATACAAAGGTCTTTATTACATCGTCATTCCAGAGATAAACATAGTCTTTTACAACTCAATGGCCAAAGTCTAGTACAAGAGTTCATAGTATAAAGTAAATAACTATAAGTCTTCATCTTCATGTGCCACAGGCAAGCATGTTGAGTGTAGACTCATAACCCTAATCCTCATCAGAGTAACCTGCAACATCATAAGTTACAGCCAAAGTGGGTCAATACATTTGGAATTGTATTGGCAAGTGATACCATAATAGAATAGTAGTATCTAACATCTATTTGAATTGGGCTAAGTGTAGCTTAGGCTTGCTTTGCTCAAAATAGGGTTTTTCCTATTAGTTGAAAACACTAAGATTTTATTTGACAAATCACCTATGGCTTTCTGGTGTTGTATTTTACACGATTTCTAGTGGTCAACTGATCTCTGGATCCGACACTTTCAGGTCCGTGTGTAATTGCATGTCTTTGCATCTCTACGCATCACTCATTCTCTAATGAGATGGATTTGCATAAATTTGGTCCTTTGGTGAGACCTTCAGTTCCTTGGGGTTAAAACATGTTGATAACATTGTCGTACAATATATCTTCATGGTACTATTCCGCTGTGAACTACACCTAGTTTGATAACAAACTACCTGACACAAATGCCCTCGTTTACTGCTATAATAGCAGTCATATACTTAGCCTTTTGTTGTAGTATCTATCACAATGTCTTAACTTTGGAACTCATCCAAATCCATTATGGAACTTACTTGCCATTATATTGTGCCACCCTTAGTTTAGATTGAGATAATGTAATACCCCACCTTTATAAGGTAAAGATCTCTGTGATTGCAATGCTAGTCCCTGGATCAAATGTTAGCATCCATAGTTTAAGATGAAGTACACATATACAAAGGTCTTTATTACATCATCATTCCAGAGATAAACATAGTCTTTTACAACTAAATGGCCAAAGGCTAGTACAAGAGTTCATGGTATAAAGTAAATAACTATAAGTCTTCATCTTCATGTGCCACAGGCAAGCATGTTGAGTGTAGACTCATAACCCTAATACTCATCAGAGTAACCTATAACATCATAAGTTACAGCCACAGTTGGTCAATACATTTGGAATTGTATTGGCAAGTGATACCATAGTACAATAGTAGTATCTGACATCTATTTGAATTGGGCTAAGTGTAGCTTAGGCTTGCTTTGCTCAAAATAGGGTTTTTCCTATCAGTTGAAAACACTAAGATTTTATTTGACAAATCACCCAAGGAACCACCAATAGACATTGGTGAACCTTTACCCTTGTTCAACCACAAGTTTTAACTTAGAAATTGGGATGAGGAGATCCTTGATAGCTTCAATGTCTTTTATGCTCAAATTGTCCGTTGCCGGGGACACGACTAAGTACTTAGGCTTTACCCTCTCGAGAAGTGGTGCACTTTCCCCACAAGACTCGACATGCATCGAGACGAGATCTTTCAGAAGCCTTCCCTTAGACCACCATGGACGCGTTCCATCCTATCACCCTACCACCAACTGTCCATCTAGCTAAGTTATTGCAACATATATGATCATGGCAGAGCCCATATGCCATGTGGTTGCACTAGAAGCTTCTTGTCACATCCCAAGATTTTCCAAATCTTGTAATGTGAAAAATAATTGAATAAAATAAAACTTTGTTTGATTTTCAGAGTAAGAAGAAACTTTTTGAATCCAATTGGAACTTCAAACCAAGTTGGATCAAATAAATCCTAAAGGGATTTAAAAAGATAAACATTTAATAAAGGAAAATAAAATATTTTGGAATTACTATTTTGGATCTTTTAAATAAAAGGATTTGGTTTTCAAATGAAATAGAAGTTTTATAAATAAGGATTATTTTATAAAGCCAAATTAAACCTTGGCCAAGCTTATGAAATAAAATGCTTTGTTTTGATAAAAATAGTAAGGGTTTATTAAATAAAATAATAAGGATTTAATATCCAAGTTTATTAAAAATAAAAAGGTTTTTACTATTTTAAAGAAACACTAAAACTTATTTATTTATTTTAAATAAGTTTTCTAAGTCTTTTATATTTTTAAAACCTACTGATTTGGTTTTGAAAATATTTAGTTTCAAATGGAGCTTTTTATTAAAATAAAACCCATTTGATTTATTAACTAATGTCCATTTTATTTAATTATAAATGGACTCTAAAATAAAAATAATATTTTATTTTAGAATTGGTTTATGTTGCTAAACAGAACCAGATTCAATTGCATTGTTGGTGATTGTTTGAATCAATTTGAATGCTTGAGTGTTGTTTGAATTTCAAAACAGAAATTAGAATTGGAAAAAGAAAAACATTTAGGAAGGAAAAAAATAGAAATAGGCAACAGCCCAGTCGACAAAGCCCACTAAGCCCATTACCAGCCCAGCTTCCCTCTCCCCGAAAGAAAACGGTTCGCACTCAATTTTGAACCCACAGAGATGCTGACGAGTGGCCCCTTTCTTCTCTCTCACTCTCTCGCTGACTCCCGGACCCCACCCCTCCAGCTCACCTTCTTCCTCGCGACGACCACGCCGGCCGTTTCCTGCCGTTGATGCCGCGCGTAAATTCGCAGTAATGTTGCAGTGATTCCGCTCAGCAATCTCGCCCTCTTAAGCGCCCACTCTCTCGCTCCATTTCCTCTCTGTCGCCCCACCTCGACACGCCCCCAGGCTGCCGAATTTCGCTCAACACCACCCTCTGCTCCGACGAGGTCCGGTGCCGATTCCAGCGACTCAGCGCCGCCCCTTGTCACATTGACTACGCACACATACTCCCCACCTCCTGGCGCATCTGTCCGTGCCTCTTGTTCAACTGCGGGCGCCCCAGAACGTCGTCTTCGACAAGCTCCGAGCGCCGCCGCGTCTGGTTCTTCTCCGACGACCTCCCCCTGGTAAGCTAGACCACCCCGCGCCTCCTCCTTCACGCTCGCACCACCGCAATGACTTTGCGCGTCTAACGCACCCTCTACCTTGCTTCGGCATGCTCTGCAGCCTCGACCATGACCACGCGCAACCGACGCGAGCAGGAACTCCGGCGAGCAATCCACGTCGGACCAGAGCGCCCCTTGACTCCTCGAAAACACGTTGAGCTTCCCAGACTTCTGCGAACGCGGTGAGCACCTCCTCGGCCACTCTAGCTTCTTGTATCGCCAGCGCCACCACCGTCTGGCCGCTCCGCCGCCAGTAGCCACCGCAGCGCCGCCCATGTATGGCTGGCACGCTGTACACCATAGGATTTTGATCCGACGCTCACGATAGATCTTAGTCGAAGGGGTACGATTAGTTCTGTGCCGCACGATTCACTTTAGATCCTGCGGTCCACGTTGCTGATCCGAACGAACTGGTACCATCCAATCAAAACGCGCCACGTGGCCAGGCTTCGTTTTAAAAACATATTTGAATCTGTTATAGATTCAATTTTGAAACCTTTGTAACTTTTGATCCACACGTCCAAAATTTACAAATTTGATATCATTGGAATCAGTGGAACAAGCCCTAGCCAACCCTGCAATTTGTTTAGTAAATAGTATCAGTTAAATTGTTTGTTTTTGCAGATACATTTGTATGCTTGTTTATATTAGAAAAATTGTTCAAAAATGTTTTTAGGGTTAAAACCTTTGCAAATTAGTTCGTGGTGAACTTACTGACCCTAGGAATCAACCCATAGTTTTGAAAATGGATTTGGTAAAGTTTAGGATGGATTAATTGGTTTAGCCCATTTCTAGCCAAATAAAAATAATGGTTTTGTTATGAAAATGGTTTTGGAGTAAAAACTTTGGGAAAATGTTTTGGATCAAACCTACTGACCCTAAACACCAAGTTTTGAGAAACAACAACTTATTTGGTGGACAACTTAAAGTTGTTGCTTTGATAAAAATATTTTCCACCACATAAAATAATGATTGGATTTAAAAAAATGGTTTATGGACAAAACCCTTTGCAAATGACCTTGCCACTTTGGAAAATGACCACCTTGAACCTTACAAAGTTTAGAAGCCCAGTGGAGACCATCTTTGCAAATAAAACTATCTCTTGCATGCTTACATGCCTGACTTAGATCCCATAGTTTTATGTGTGTGAAATTGTTTGATTGATTATTGGTTTGGAATGCTAGTTGATTTTGTGTTTGCTTGATTGATTGTAGTGAAGTTAGAAAAGTGTGAGACTAGCAAGATCAAGGAGTGAACCAACATTCCCTACCGAAAGAAAGGCAAGTGACACTATCATCTAAAGTCCTTTTATTTTCATTATACTTAGTGGATTTTGAAAACATGCATGAAAAGAAATTTCTATACTTATGCTATGCTAAATCCTAATAGGATACCCTATACATTCCTTAGTGAAAACAATGTAGTTGTTACATGCTTAGCCATGCTATATTTTGAAAAGAGATACATGTTGAGATTTTATGAAGTTGAGAAAAGGACTTGTGATTTTATATAATAAAACAAGGACTCAATGAACCACCTGGGTTGACAAGGACTTTGAGTTTTGGAGAAGGTTGCAACAAAAGGAACCATGTCTATGGCAATCTCTTTGTGTTGTGCTCCAAAGGAAAACCACCCAGGAAACTTAGAGATGGAACATGTTTCTCCAATTGTGGCTTTCGTGTGCAACCACATGCTATTTATGGCTCTGGCTTAGTCAACTACATTGGGAAGACCCATGCATTGTCTTCAAGTTACTGGACATGAGGACCTGGAATCCTACATGGGTACTGAAGACAAGCTAGCAATGGTGTATGGGAGTACCCTCTGGAAAGACTTCGTCACATTCTCAATCTGCCGGTACTCCATCTTGGTGAGCACTAATCCAGTGGCCACTGGTGGCAACAAGATGGGATTGTGACATGTGGGTAAAGTGTACTACTTCTGCAGAAGATAATAAAATCTAAGTACTTAGCCGTGTCCCCGGTTATGGACAATACTGAGCAACTAAACTTTGAAGCTATGGGAAATCTCGACATTCTAATTTCTAAAAGAAAACTTTTAAGACTTGATGCACTTGGGGGTACCAAGGAGCTCAAGAGATTTTGATAAAACTTGATGCACTTGGGGGTACCAAGGAGCTCAAGAGATTTTGATAAAACTTGATGCACTTGGGGTTACCAAGGAGCTCAAGGGATTTTTGACAAGGACTTGAACACTTGGGAATTTACCAAGGAGTTCAAGGGATTTTGAAAAAAGAGATTTGACAAAGGACCAAAACCATTTTGAAAAGATGGGATAAATTCTGCTTCTACAAATGAGCCTTAAACCCTACTAGCCAAAATGCATGTAATGATAGGATCCACTTATGTTCTACTTAGTAGTGAAACTTGCCAATACAATTCAAATGTATTGACCCTTGTGGCTGTAACTTGTAATGTTGCAGGTTTGATTGTTTTAGAGAAGATTGATTGATTGATTAGGATTACAAAGTCTACAACCAACATGTCTGCCTGTGGCACTTTGAAGATGAAGGACCCCATGCTTATAGTTATTCCGCTGCAATGTAATGTAATAGCCAAATGAGCTATGTAAAGATGTAATAAAATTTTGTTATTCCTGGTTATAAAGTTATATTATGACCTTTGTTTCTTGATATTACATCTAAACTGTGGATGCTAGCTATTGATCCAGGGACTAGCATTGTAAACACAGGGGACACCACCTTATGTTAATAAAGGTTGGGACACTCCCTCTACAGATGGTATCAGAGCATTGTGTTGCCTGTAGGATTTGTAAACCTAGGATTGGACAAAAACCCTTAGAAAAATAGGAGTTGTACTTGTTCCAAAACTTATTTACAAAACAATCTTGTAAACTCTTTCCTCAACCATTTTGGTTTTTGACACTACCTCTCTCCTATTTTCAACTTGATGGAAAAACCTACCCCATGGCCAAAGACTACACCATGTGCAAAGGACTTCTTCAACTCTAATGACTTCAACTTCTTCAACTCTAATGACTTCAACATCTTCAGCATATTCACCAAGGACTTCCAACTTGGATATCACTCAGGACTACATGTGAGACAAGGAAATCTTGCTCAAGATATGGAGACTAAGGGAATGCAAAATTAGAAGGAGTTCACTTCACTAGAAGTCAAAGTAACCAAGAGTTTTTCCCAAGGAAACCATGATCTCAAATAAGAAAAAGCAACCAAGAAAGATGGAAAGATCACAAGTGAACCATATAGATGGACCACCATATTTTAGTTAAGACAAACGCACCAACTTATGTGGTGTAACAAAAATATTTTGTTGCCTAAGTATGTGCTAGAACTTTGTTGTTTGAGTAAAAAGTTGTTTGTGAATGCTTGCACATTGCTTGTGTGAATTGTGATGTGTGTGATTAGAACTATTTCCTTAGAAATATCTTGCCTATTCTAATCTTCATTCAACCCCAAACAGATGACTACTCCAAGAGACTCCAACATCAAGGTTGATGACACCAACACCAACCAAGGGGACAACATGAAAAAGCTCATAGCAACCCAACACCAGTTGAACCAAATGACAGCTCAGTTCATAGCTAACACTAGTGGTGAAGATCCAACACTGCAAGGATTTTTGGAAACTCAAGCCCAATTGATGCTTAAGGTGACAGATCAAATGATCAATATGGAAGAAAACTATTCCAAAAGAGTTTGTGACAACAAGGATGACAGAAATGATATTCTAGATGGAGCCCTAGCTTGCATTATTTGTGGAGACAAGGATCATACTTCCAAGGAGCATGGAGATCAATGCCCCAACTGTGAAGAGAAACATCCTGTTGGACAATGTCCCACCTCTCAAGCTACTTGTTATCTATGTGAAGGAAACAACCATGTTCCTATCCAATGCCCCATCTACTCCATTGTTGAACAAAGGAAACAAGGTGGAGTGAAACAAATGATTGCAAACCATCCAGAAGGATCCAAGTCTACCAAGAAAGTTGATGACAAAGGAAAAGGACCACTTATACCTCCAAACAAAACAACCCAATTCAAAGGATCAAATAAGAGGAATGTGAATTTTCTAAGGAGCAATAAAAGGTCCAAGAAGCATGTAGACATTCCTACCTACCAGATAACATATGAACAACATGAACTGGATGCACTCCTAACTTTGGAGAAACCCAAGAAGCAAAAGAAGGACAAAAGCCATGTGCAATGTCATAAATGTAAGGAAATGGGATACTACTCCAGTGAATGCACAGAGAACCAGAAGAATAAGGAAATTGACCAAGTGGTGTGCAACAACTGCAAAGAGCTAGGCCATTATGTGGCAACTTGTCCACAATAGCCACGTAAAGAACTCAAAGACATCAACTATTTCAATTGCAAGAACCCAGGACATTATGCAAGCAATTGTCCAGAAAAGATGAAGAACAAGTTGAACAAGCCTATGGAGAAACTCAACCTTGGCCCATGAGTCAAGTGTGGAAACCAAAGACACCATGCTGATGGTTGCCCAGAGAGGTTTTCCCAGGACCCCAAGAAAGCCAACATGTAATTTAGTTGGAAAAATTTTAAGGGTGGTAGTACCCTAGATGTTGGAGCTTACTTGTAACCCTAGCCTCCCCAAATCTCGGGACGAGATTTATTTTAAGGGTGGTAGCCTGTCACATCCCAAGATTTTCCAAATCTTGTAATGTGAAAAATAATTGAATAAAATAAAACTTTGTTTGATTTTCAGAGTAAAAAGAAACTTTTTGAATCCAATTGGAACTTCAAACCAAGTTGGATCAAATAAATCCTAAAGGGATTTAAAAAGATAAACATTTAATAAAGGAAAATAGAATATTTTGGAATTACTATTTTGGATCTTTTAAATAAAAGGATTTGGTTTTCAAATGAAATAGAAGTTTTATAAATAAGGATTATTTTATAGAGCCACATTAAACCTTGGCCAAGCTTATGAAATAAAATGCTTTGTTTTGATAAAAATAGTAAGGGTTTATTAAATAAAATAATAAGGATTTAATATCCAAGTTTATTAAAAATAAAAAGGTTTTTACTATTTTAAAGAAACACTAAAACTTATTTATTTATTTTAAATAAGTTTTCTAAGTCTTTTATATTTTTAAAACCTACTGATTTGGTTTTGAGAATATTTAGTTTCAAATGGAGCTTTTTATTAAAATAAAACCCATTTGATTTATTAACTAATGTCCATTTTATTTAATTATAAATGGACTCTAAAATAAAAAACATTATTTTATTTTGGAATTGGTTTATGTTGCTAAACAGAACCAGATTCAATTGCATTGTTGGTGATTGTTTGAATCAATTTGAATGCTTGTGTGTTGTTTGAATTTCAAAACAGAAATTAGAATTGGAAAAAGAAAAACATTCAGGAAGGAAAAAAAATAGAAACAGGCAACAGCCCAGTCGACAAAGCCCACTAAGCCCATTACCAGCCCAGCTTCCCTCTCCCCGAAAAAAAACGGTTCGCACTCAATTTTGAACCCACAGAGACGCTGACGAGTGGCCCCTTTCTTCTCTCTCACTCTCTCGCTGACTCCCGGACCCCACCCCTCCAGCTCACCTTCTTCCTCGCGACGACCACGCCGGCCGTTTTCTGCCGTTGATGCCGCGCGTAAATTCGCAGTAATGCCGCAGTGATTCCGCTCAGCAATCTCGCCCTCTTAAGCGCCCACTCTCTCGCTCCATTTCCCCTCTATCGCCCCACCTCGACACGCCCCCAGGCTGCCGAATTTCGCTCAACACCACCCTCTGCTCCGACGAGGTCCGGTGCCGATTCCGGCGACTCAGCGCCGCCCCTTGTCACATTGACCACGCACACATACTCCCCACCTCCTGGCGCATCTGTCCGTGCCTCTCGTTCAACTGCGGGCGCCCCAGAACGTCGTCTTCGACAAGCTCCGAGCGCCGCCGCATCTGGTTCTTCTCCGACGACCTTGCTTCGGCATGCTCTGCAGCCTCGCCCTCGACCACGACCACGCGCAACCGACGCCAGCAGGAACTCCGGCGAGCAATCCATGTCGGACCAGAGCGCCCCTTGACTCCTCGAAAACACGTTGAGCTTCCCCAGACTTCTGCGAACGCGGTGAGCACCTCCTCGGCCACTCTAGCTTCCTGTATCGCCGGCGCCGCCACCGTCTGGCCGCTCCGCCGCCAGTAGCCACCGCAGCGTCGCCCATCTATGGCTGGCACGCTGTACACCGTAGGATTTTGATCCGACGCTCACGATAGATCTTAGTCGAAGGGGTACGATTAGTTCTGTGCCGCACGATTCACTTTAGATCCTGCGGTCCACGTTGCTGATCCGAACGAACCGGTACCATCCAATCAAAACGCGCCACGTGGCCAGGCTTCGTTTTAAAAACATATTTGAATCTGTTATAGATTCAATTTTGAAACATTTGTAACTTTTGATCCACACGTCCAAAATTTACAAATTTGATATCATTGGAATCAGTGGAACAAGCCCTAGCCAACCCTGCAATTTTTTTAGTAAATAGTATCGTCTAGATTGTTTGTTTTTGCAGATACATTTGTATGCTTGTTTAGATTAGAAAAATTGTTCAAAAATGTTTTTAGGGTTAAAACCTTTGCAAATTAGTTTGTGGTGAACTTACTGACCCTAGGAATCAACCCATAGTTTTTAAAATGGATTTGGTAAAGTTTAGGATGGATTAATTGGTTTAGCCCATTTCTAGCCAAATAAAAATAATGGTTTTGTTATGAAAATGGTTTTGGAGTAAAAACTTTGGGAAAATGTTTTGGATCAAACCTACTGACCCTAAACACCAAGTTTTGAGAAACAACAACTTATTTGGTGGACAACTTAGAGTTGTTGCTTTGATAAAAATATTTTCCACCACATAAAATAATGATTGGATTTAAAAAAATGGTTTATGGACAAAACCCTTTGCAAATGACCTTGCCACTTTGGAAAATGACCACCTTGAACCTTACAAAGTTTAGAAGCCTAATGGAGACCATCTTTGCAAATAAAACTATCTCTTGCATGCTTACATGCATGACTTAGATCCCATAGTTTTATGTGTGTGAAATTGTTTGATTGATTATTGGTTTGGAATGCTAGTTGATTTTGTGTTTGCTTGATTGATTGTAGTGAAGTTAGAAAAGTGTGAGACTAGCAAGATCAAGGAGTGAACCAACATTCCCTACCAAAAGAAAGGCAAGTGACACTATCATCTAAAGTCCTTTTATTTTCATTATACTTAGTGGATTTTGAAAACATGCATGAAAAGAAATTTCTATACTTATGCTATGCTAAATCCTAATAGGATACCCTATACATTCCTTAGTGAAAACAATGTAGTTGTTACATGATTAGCCAAGCTATATTTTGAAAAGAGATACATGTTGAGATTTTATGAAGTTGAGAAAAGGACTTGTGATTTTATATAATAAAACAAGGACTCAATGAACCACCTGGGTGGACAAGGACTTTGAGTTTTGGAGAAGGTGGCAACAAAAGGAACCATGTCTATGGCAATCTCTTTGTGTTGTGCTCCAAAGGAAAACCACCCAGGAAACTTAGAGATGGAACATGTTTCTCCAATTGTGGCTTTCGTGTGCAACCACATGCTATTTATGGCTCTGGCTTAGTCAACTACATTGGGAAGACCCATGCATTGTCTTCAAGTTACTGGACATGAGGACCTGGAATCCTACGTGGGTACTGAAGACAAGCTAGCAATGGTGTATGGGAGGACCCTCTGGAAAGACTTCGTCACATTCTCAATCTGCCGGTACTCCATCTTGGTGAGCACTAATCCAGTGGCCACTGGTGGCAACAAGATGGGATTGTGACATGTGGGTAAAGTGTACTACTTCTGTAGAAGATAATAAAATCTAAGTACTTAGCCGTGTCCCCGGATATGGACAATACTGAGAAACTAAAGTTTGAAGCTATGGGAAATCTCGATATTCTAATTTCTAAAAGAAAACTTTTAAGACTTGATGCATTTGGGGGTACCAAGGAGGTCAAGAGATTTTGATAAAACTTGATGCACTTGGGGGTACCAAGGAGCTCAAGAGATTTTGATAAAACTTGATGCACTTGGGGTTACCAAGGAGTTCAAGGGATTTTTGACAAGGACTTGAACACTTGGGAATTTACCAAGGAGTTCAAGGGATTTTGAAAAAAGAGATTTGACAAAGGGCCAAAACCATTTTGAAAAGATAGGATAAATTCTGCTTCTACAAATGAGCCTTAAACCCTACTAGCCAAAATGCATGTAATGATAGGATCCACTTATGTTCTACTTAGTAGTGAAACTTGCCAATACAATTCAAATGTATTGACCCTTGTGGCTGTAACTTGTAATGTTGCAGGTTTGATTGTTTTAGAGAAGATTGATTGATTGATTAGGATTACAAAGTCTACAACCAACATGTCTGCCTGTGGCACTTTGAAGATGAAGGACCCCATGCTTATAGTTATTCCGCTGCAATCTAATGTAATAGCCAAATGAGCTATGTAAAGATGTAATAAAATTATGTTATTCCTGGTTATAAAGTTATATTATGACCTTTGTTTCTTGATATTACACCTAAACTGTGGATGCTAGCTATTGATCCAGGGACTAGCATTGTAAACACAGGGGACACCACCTTATGTTAATAAAGGTTGGGACACTCCCTCTACACTTCTCAACACTAAATATCTCAAATCCCTTTGTTCCTGGGTGGCTTTCCACAAGTGAGATACACAAGGTAAACCATAGACATGGGCCTTGTGTAACCACTCAACATAAACCATCATACCATTCCACCTAGGTGATTCATTCACTTAGTTGTTTTATTAAACAAAACACAAGTCAAAGACTTAGCAAAATTTCCATAGCATGAATATATTCCACCCTTTTTTGCTACTAGCTAGGCTAAGCATGATAATGTAGAGGTCCCAACCTTTAATAAGGTAGAGATACCTGTGTTTACAATTCTAGTCCCTGGATCAATAGCTAGCATCCATAGTTAAGATGTAATATCAAGAAACAAAGGTCATAATACAAAGGAATAAAATAATTCATTACATCTTACTTAGCTCATTTGGCTATCTCATTACAATGCAGCAGAATATAACAATAGCATGGGGTCCTTCATCTTCAAAGTGCCAAAGGCAGTCATGTTGGTTGTAGACTTCTAATCCTAATCAATAAATTTCACTAACATCAAACAAACCTGCAACATAATAATTTACATCCACAAGGGTCAATACATTTGAATTGTATTAGCAAGTGATACTATGGTAGTATAGTGGAGTCTATCATCTATATGCATTTGGCTAGGTGGAGCTTAGGCTTGCTTTGCTCAAAATAGATTTTCCTTATCATTTGAAAACACTAAGTTTTTGTTTATCAAAATCACCCAAGGCATCTCCCAATAGAAATTAGTGATCCTTCAACCCGTGTTCAACCACAAGTTTTTAACTTAGAAATTGGGATGAGGAGATTCTTGATAGCTTCCATGTCTTGATGCTCAAATTGTCCTTTATCAGGGACATGGCTAAGTACTTAGATTCTTCCATCTGCAGAGGTTGTGCACTTTCCCTACAAGACTTGTTTCCCAAGACAAGATCTTTCAGAAGCCTTCCCTTAGACCAGAATGGACGCGCTCCAACCTATCATTCCCCTACCACCAACTGTCCATTTGGCTAAGTTATTGCAACCTATATGATCCAGGTAGAGCGCATAATGCCAAGTGGCTGCACTTGAAGCTTCTCAACATTTGACATCTCAAATCTCTTTGTTCCTAGGTGGCCATCCACAAGTGAGATACACAAGGTAAACCATAGAAATGGGCCTCGTGAACCACTCAACACAAACCATTCCTTCCATTCCACCCAGGTGATTCATTTACTTAGTTGTTTTATTAAACAAAACACAAGTCCTTGACTTAGAAATATTCCATAGCATGAAATATAATCCACCCTTGTTTTCTACTAGCTAAGCTAAGCATGATAGTAGTAGGAATCTTAACTTAGGAAATTTCTACTAAGGTTTCATCTACTAGGATTTCCCATGGCATAGTTTATTCTTAGCAAAAATTCCATGCAAGTCCTACTTAGAAATATCACTAATGCATAGTAAAAATAGTGGGACAAAAGTATGAAGCATCACTTGCCCTTTTGGTAGAGAATATAAGTTCACTCCTTGATCTTGCAATGATCACACTCTTCAAATTCCACTACCATTCAATCAAGCAAGCAAGAATTCAATCTATCATTCAAGCAAACAACACATAAAATAATAGAAACAAAGCAATGCATGCAAGCATGCAAAATATTGTTTTTATTTGTAAAAGTGGTTTCTAATAGGTTATAAACATTTGAAAACACTTATTTGGTCGTTTTATAAAAGTGGCAAAACCATTTGCAAAAGATTTTATCTATAAACCATTTTTTAACCAAATCAATATTTTATGTGGATGAAAATGCATTTAGCAAGTAATAATCTATAGGGTTCATAAAAATATACTTTTAAATCATAAAACTTTGTGTTTGGGGTCAGAGAGTTTAAATCTAAACATTTCCCAAAGATTTTCTCCAAAAGGTATTTTTAACATATAAACAATATTTTTATTTGACTAGAAATGTACTAAATCAAAGATTTATTCTTTTGCTTCACAAAATATGTTTTTGAATCCACAAGTTGGTTTATATGGTCAGTAGGTTCAAAACAAACCATTTGCCAAAGATTTTAACACAAAAAATAATTTTAGAAAGAATTTTATATTCAAAACATGCCTACACAAGTTTCTGCAAAAACAACCATTTTTCTAGAAGCAATTCATTAAACAAAGTGCATGGTTGGGTAGGTTTTGTCTTGCTGATTCCATTGATATAAAATTTGCAAAATTTGGACGTGTGGATCAAAAGTTATGCAATTTACAAATATGAACATCTAATAGAACAAATTCTGGTTTTTAAAACAAATCACAGGCCACGCGTCGTGTTGCTATTGGTCTGTACCGCTTCGTGCGGATCGTGCAATGATGGGCGTTAGATTTTAAACAGATCGTGCGGCTCTGATCAAATGATACCCTTTCGGTTAGTCAATCTATCGTAGCCACGCGCGATCGCGATCTGACGGCTGGTGTGCGCTTGACCAAGAGTGAGCGGCGCTGGCGGCGGAGAGTGGCGGCGCACGGTCAGATGGTGGTGTTCCCGGTGATTTAGGAAGTAAGAGATGGTGGGGAGAGGCTCACCAGGTTCACAGGGTTGTGCTGATTCTCGACGTGGTCGCCACAGGGACAGGGGCGCACGATGCTGCTGGTGATTGCTCACCGGTGTTATCGTTGGCGTCGGGTCCGCTGTGCTATGGTCGAAGGCAAGGCTACATGGCTCGGGAAGAAGAGGCAAAGAGCTCGTTAGATGCACAAGACGATGGTGAGCACATGAGCATCACAGAGATGGAGAGGCGAGATCAGATTTTACCAGTAGGGTTCGCCGGAGTGGAGCTAGCCGTCGGTGGCGAGATGGCGTTGTCGGAGGCGACCTTCTAAGGCGCGCGCGGACTAGCTGGGGCCACTGGTAGAGTACTGGAGAGTGAGCTTGCATGCACAAGGGGGCAGGGTATGGTCAGGCGTCGCCGGAATTCGCAATGGACCTCGTTGGAGCCAGTGGGGTTGCCGCGAGCAATTCGAGCAGCCCTGGGGCGGAGAGGAGCTAGCGACTGAGGGGAAATGAGGAGGAGGGCGAGGCGATTAAGAAGGCATGGTCGCGGGGCTATTTAATGGCGTCGTTACTGAGTGTTTACTCGAAGAAATGGCGACAGAACGACCGGGCGTGGTCAGCGGCGGGTGAGGACGACGATGAGGTGGCAGTGTGACCTGGCGTCAGTGAGAGAGGGAAGGGGAGGTGGGGTCTGCTAGTCAGTGTCACATCCCAAGATTTTCCAAATCTTGTAATGTGAAAAATAAATAAACAAAATAAATTATTGTTGAAAATCAGGGTGAAAAGAAACTTTGTTTCTAAATGGAAACTTAAAATCCCATCTTGAACAAACTTTAGTTAATGTTTGAATCCAACTAAATTCAAATCAAGTAAAATGCATTCCTCATATATGCATCTGGAAATTTAAACACTTGGAAAATAAAACCAAACCCTAATGGAATAAAATCATTTCCAAGTTATCTCCAAGCCTATGGATTTGATCCATATAAAAATTTGTCAACAAACATTTCAAAATGATCAAGAATGACAAATGGAAATATTATTTATGAATCATATTAATAAATATTATTAACAAATACCCATTTCAATGATTTATGAATCATATTAAAAACCTTTCTAAATAATTCAAGATGAATTATTTTGACACCCAAATAATCAAATAAAAACCTACTGAAAAGATTTGGAAGGTTTTTAGAAACTTAAATGGTGTTTGAAAATATTATTAAATCTTATTTGATTTTAAAACAAGGGCCTTTTTGAATAATTAAAAGACCCCAAAAAGAATAAAGTTTTATTCAAAAATTGACTTCAGATTATATTACTAATCAATATTTAAATCTACACAAAATTTGGCAAAGGTTTAAATTCAAATGAGTGTTTGAATTATTTATTGAAAATCAAAACAGAATAAAAGAAATGGAAAAAGAAAAATGAATCTGGATAAAAAAATGAAGACCAGCCAGCTCAGTCAGCCCAACAAGCCCTAGGCCCAGCAACCAGCCCACCCGGCATTTTCATCCCTCTCTGTTATTATTTTTACACCAGCCCGCGTACCCCTCAACCCACTAACAAAAGGGACCCACCTGCCAACTCAGCTCATCGTCTCTGTGCGACCCGTTCCCCTCTCTCCCTCACTGCCGTTTTCTGCTGTTAATACCTCGCGTTAACGGCCGCATAATTTCCGCCCGGGACCTTGCCTTCTTAATCGCCTCGCCCTCCTCCTCATTTTCCCTCAGAGCCCACGCCCTGAACGCCACCAGGCTGCTGCAATTGCGCGCTCGAACCTCCTCTGCCCGAAGATACTCTGGCAACGATTACGGTAGCACCAGTCACCACCTTGCCCCCTCAACCACTCGAGCCTGCTCCCCTCTTCCAGACGCATCTCCCAGTGGCTTCGACTTGCCCGCACTTGACCCACAGCACCGGCAACGACGTCAACCAACAGCGCCGCCGTCTGCAAACAACTCCGGTGAGCCTCATCGCTTGAACCCGTGCGCGCCTCGACCAGAGTTTCATGCCAACTTGTTCGCCTGTGCCTTTTGAACATCCAGGTGCTCGCCATTCACTCGTGCAGGACCCGTAGGCTCGCCTTCGACGTTGATAGCAAGTGCCAGACGCAGACGACAACTCCGGCGAGGAATCGCCATCACCTCTGTGCGCCCCTTCGCCAACCATGAGCACGTTGAGCTCCAGCATGCCACGGCGAACTCGGTGAGCACCTCCCTTCACTCCCTCTCTTCCTAGACTCACCGAACCACCGCCACCAGACACACCACCGCCACCTGCCGCCGCCAGCGCCGCCCATCTCTGGCAAGCACGCTGTGAGCCGTGCAATTACGATCAAGTGGCCACGATAGAATTTTAACCGAAGGCGTAAGAAGCAATATGTGTCGTGCGATGTAATTTAGATCCAACGCCTCACAGAGCCCGATCCGTGCGAACCGGTACCATCTAATAGCAACACGACATGTGGCCTCTGTCTGTTTTAAAAACCAGAAACTTTCCTATTAGATGTTCAATTTTGTAAAATTCATAACTTTCAAACCTCACGTCCAAATTTTGCAAATTTTATATCAATGGATTCATAAAAACAAGCACTTTCTGACCATGCACTTTGTTTAGTAAAAAGCTTCTGGTAAAATGTTTGTTTTTGCAGAAACTTGTGTATGCATGTTTAGAATATAAAAATTGTTCTAAAATGATTTTTGAGGTGAAACCTTTGGAAAATGGTTTGTTTTGAACATACTAACCATAGAAATCAATTTGTGATTTCAAAAACATATTTGGTGAAGCAAAAGAATAAAACCTTGAATTAAAACATTTCTAGCCAAATAAAAATATGGTTTAATTGTTAAAAATGATTTTGGAGGAAAACCTTTGGGAAATGTTTTGATTTAAACTCTCTGACCCTAAACATTAAGTTTTATGATTTGAAAATGTATTTGGTGAACCCTATAAAAATTATTACTTTGCTAAAGACATTTTCAACCACATAAAATAATAATTTGGTTTAAAAATGGTATATAGATAGAATCTTTTGCAAATAGTTTTGCCACTTTATGAAATGACCTATAAAGTGTTTTAGAATGTTTATAACCAATTATAAACCACTTTTGTAAATAAACCAAAGTTTGGCATGCTTATATGCATTGTTTTGGTTCTATTAATTTATGTGATATTGCTTGAATGGTAGATTGAAATGTTGCTTGCTTGATTGAATTGTAGTGATTTTAAGAGTGTGAACATTGCAAAGACAAGGAGTGAACTTATATTCTCTACCAAAAAGGCAAGTGATGCTTCATACTTTTGTCCCATTATTTTCACTATGCATTAGTGATATTTCTAAGTAGGACTTGCATGGAATTTTTCTAAGTGTAAACTATGACATGGGAAATCCTAGTAGATGAAACCTTAGTAGAAATTTCCTAAGTTAAGATTCCTACTACTATCATGCTTAGCTTAGCTAATAGAAAACAAGGGTGGAATATATATTCATGCTATGGAATATTTCCAAGTCAAGGACTTGTGTTTTGTTTAATAAAACAACTAAGTGAATGAATCACCTGGGTGGAATGGAAGGAATGGTTTGTGTTGAGTGGTTACACAAGGCCAGGGGACTGGTGAACCTTGTGTATCACACTTGTGGAATGCCACCCAGGAACAAAGAGATTTGAGATGTCAAATGTTGAGAAGCTTCAAGTGCAGCCACTTGGCATTATAGGCTCTGCCTGGATCATATAGGTTGCAATAACTTATCCAAATGGACAGCTGGTGGTAGGGGTTTGATAGGTTGGAACGCGTCCATTTTGGTCTAAGGGAAGGCTTCTGAAAGATCTTGTCTTGGTGAAACCAAGTCTTGTGGGGAAAGTGCACCACCTCTGCAGAGTGTAAAATCTAAGTACTTAGCCATGTCCCTGGCAAAGGACAATTTGAGCATCAAGACATGGAAGCTATCAAGAATCTCCTCATCCAAATTTCTAAGTTAAAAACTTGTGGTTGAACAAGGGTTAAAGGATCACCAATTTCTATTGGGGGATGCCTTGGGAAAGATTTTGTCAAGCAAAAACTTAGTGTTTTCAAATGATAAGGAAAATCTATTTTGAGAAAAGCAAGCCTAAGCTCCACTTAGCCAAATGCATATAGATGATAGACTCCACTATACTACCATAGTATCACTTGCCAATACAATTCAAATGTATTGACCCTTGTGGCTGTAACTTGTTATGTTGCAGGTTTGTTTGATATTAGTGAAGTAGGATTACAAGTCTACAACCAACATGTCTGCCTGTGGCACTTTGAAGATGAAGGACCCCATGCTATTGTTATATTCTGCTGCATTGTAATGAGATAGCCAAATGAGCTATGTAAGATGTAATAAATTACTTTATTCCTGGTTATAAAGTTGTATTATGACCTATGTTTCTTGATATTACATCTTAACTGTGGATGCTAGCTATTGATCCAGGGACTAGCATTGTAAACACAGGGATCTCTACCTTATTAAAGGTTGGGAACCTTACAGTCAGCGACTGGGTGGGTGTCTTTCTGAGTGAAAAACGATTCACTGCGGGAGTGAGGGAGGGGCTGGACTAGGCTAGCTAGGCTTTGCTGGGCTGGGCTGGCTTAGCTCATTTTTTTGTACTGATTGATTTTTCCTTTTATTTTTCTGTTTATCTGTTTTGATTTTGTTTAAACTTTTCAAACAACAATTTGATTTCAAACTTCAACCAAGCTTTGAGTGTATTCAAATACTGATTAATAATACATTTTGAAGTCAAATTTAGAATAATTATTTTATTCTTTTTAGGGTATTTTAATTATTTTATAAATGGACATTTGTCTTTATTTCAAATAGGTTTTAATGGGTTTTAAAACGTTATTTGAAATCCATATTTTTACCAAACCTATTCAGTAGGTTTTATTTATTTATTAGGGTGTCAAATAATTCACCTTGAATTATTTAGAATATTTCTAATATGACTTATTAGTCATTTGAATTGGGTATTTGTTTTTATTCCAATGAAATCAATTATGGTTTTAATTCCATAATTTTTTATTTAGTTGATTTCTTTGATCCCATTTAAGTTAATTAAATAACTATTATTCCACTTGGGTAAATTCCAAATTCTATTAACCCATGATTTAATTAATCATTCTTATTAGAGATTGTTTTTATTCAAAAAGAAATAGAATTTGGTTAATGCCATTTTATTTGGAAAATTCCTTATCCTTTTATTTTATTTGGATTTGTATTATATTCATTCCATTTGCTTATGGATTAGGCCAAGATTTAATTTGGTCTTTAAATATTCCTTATTTAATATTTCTTTCTTTATCTTATAAAATCCATATATTTATTTATGGATCCAAACTTGGTGATTCCAATTTGTAAAATCTTATTTGATATTTATTTATCCTTTTATATCTCTTTTAGGATTAATTTCTCACATAATGGTATGGATTTTTGATAAGTGCTTTATTAGCTTTGGAAGTTTAATTTCCTTATCTTATTAAATTCATAAGATTTTATATATGGCTTCAAATTAAGTGAAACCAATTCATATGGTCTTATAATATTTCTATTTGTCATTCTTGATCATTTTGAAATGTTTGTTTGACCAATTTTATATGGACCAAATCTTTAGTCTTTGAGATAACATGGAAATGTTTTTCTTCCATTAGGGTTTTAGTGTTTTGGTTTATTTTCCAAGTGTTTAAATTTCTAGAAGCAATTATGAAGAATGCATTTCACTTGATTTGAATTTAGTTGGATTCAAACTTTACTCAAGTTTGTTCAAGATGGGATTTTAAGTTTGCATTTAGAATCAAAAAGTTTCTTTTCACCCTAAATTTCAATAATTATTTATTTTGTTTATTTATTTTTCACATTGTGACACAACGAATCAGTCAGGTTGTCAATCTCACCGGTTTGCTGTAACGAAGGATTAAACTATGGTGTGGAAGGTAATGGTTTTCAGCAAGTAAACAAGTAACAGTGGAAGATGTATCAATGGTAAAGATTGGACCGGGGTCCATAGTTCAATAGAGGTGATCTCCTTAGATAACAACATGGCATGAAGGGTAAACAAATTACACTGGGGCAATTGATAGGAACTGAGCAAGGCATAACAATGCAATTACTAGCTAGAAAGATCCTATGAAGTTGATTGGGCAATACAACAATATACATAGACCGTAATCCAAATGCATCTATGACTAGAAGTCCACCTTCAGGTTATCATCCGAACCCCCTCCAGTATTAATTTGCAAGCAACAGACAACTGCTTTAAGCAAAGTGTGTAAGGTAAACAATCCACATGTAACATGAACAAGGGACCGTTTTTTTCTCCCTAGAAGCAACAGCACATCTACAACCGAAGAGATTCCTATCAGTTCCCTTGGAAACTAGAGGCATGAACCCACTATCGAGCATAAATACTCCCTCTTGGATTCACTAGCAACTACTTGGCCAAGATAACCACTAGCAACGGAGAGCATGCAAGATCAAAAACAACACAGACATGATAGAATCATAAAGATAGAACCATTAATCAAACCAACATAATAATCTGAATATCCATCGGATCCCCGCAAACACAACATGTATGATTACAAATAGATTAGATCTTGATCATGAATGGAGCTCACAAGATCTATACATGAAAGCACAAGGAGGAGATACAACCATCTAGCTACTACATGGACCCATAGTCCAAGGTGGAACTACTCACGAATCATACCGGAGAGAAGGCCTCCAGGATGATCTCCCCTCCGGAAGGGTGCCGGGAAGAACTTCAGATCCCCCCCCAATCTAGGGATGATGGTGGCAGCGGCTACACACGGTTTCATGGATTTCTGATCGGGTATCGAGAGTTTCTATATCAGGGGATTATTATAGGTGAAGGGGGGAGTCCGGGAGGCGACCAGTGTCGCCAAAACCTACCAAGGCACAGGTCCACCTAACCAGGGTCGCCAAAACTAGATACTAGAACCAAGATCACATGAAGCTTTGAGATCAAAGTCATTCACTTGCATATTAATAATGGGTTCCCAACTATCTTCTACTTTCCTAGGAATAGAAGCTTTGTGTTTTAGCTTCTCTTTCTTAATCTTAACAAGAGCATCTGTAATGTGTTTGGTAAAGGCAATATGCATATCACTAGCATCAGGACTTCTAGCAAGCTTTTGTAGGAACATAATCACTTCAGAAATATTGCAACCATCAATATCAAAATCAAACTTAGCATCACTAGTAGTAGGATCAATAGGCTTAGGCATAGTAGGAGGAGGAATAGGGGCTACTTGTGGTTTAGTGGAGATAGTGCACACACTATTGTTTCTATCAATTTCAGCTTCCCTTTCCCACCTAGCATGAAGTTGAGCTAACAGCCTAACATTTTCATCAATAGTAACTTGTATGGCATGAGAAGTAGCAAAGGTGTTTTCCATAGTTTCAGGTTTAGCAGCCATTTTATTAACCAAGGAAGTTTGAGCTTCAGACAAAGAGGATATATTTTTCTCAGCACTCAATTTTTTTGACTGTAAACTAGGAATTTCTCTATTCAGATTCTCAAGCTGAAGACTAATATTTTTCAAGATAATAGATTGTTCCTCCATAGTTTTAGTGAAAATCTTGTTTTTCTCATATTGCATTTGCATAAAATTTTTAGTGGATCTCTCAACTTCTAGAATCCTCTCTACACTAGGCATTCCAGATCTATCCTGATAAGCATTTCTACTAGGAGGATAAGGCCTATAATTATTGTTGCTACCAAAATTATTCTTATAGGCATTGTTGTTGAAATTGTTGTTTCTAATGAAGTTCACATCAACTTGCTCTTCTTGAGCAACCAAAGAGGCTCAGGGAACACTATTAGGATCTAGAGGAGCTTTCCCATTAACAAGCATAGCCATAATAACATCAATCTTTTCACTCAAAGAGGAAGTTTCCTCAATAGAATTTACCTTCTTACAATGTGGAGCTCTCTCAACATGCCATTCAGAGTAGTTAACCATCATATTATCAAGGAGCCTTGTTGCAGCACCCAAGGTGAGTCCCATAAAAGTACCTCCAGCAGCAGAATCCAACAGGTTTCTTGAGGAGAAGTTCAAACCTGCATAAAAAGTTTGGATAATCATCCAAGCAGTGAGTCTATGAGTAGGGCAATTTTTAACTAAAGATTTCATTATTTCCCAAGTAGGAGCAACATGTTCACTATCAAGCTGTTTAAATTTCATAATATGACTTCTCATAGCAATAATATTAGCAGGAGGACAGTACTTTCCAATAAAATCATCTTTGCACTTAGTCCAAGAATCAATACTATTTTTAGGCAAAGATAGCAACCATTCTTTAGCTTTTCCCCTCAACGAGAAAGGAAAAAGCCTGAGCTTAATAATATCTCCATCTACATCCTTATACTTTTGCATCTCACAAATTTCAACAAAGCTATTAAGATGGGCAGCAGGATCATTAGAATCAGCACCAGAAAATTGCTCTCTCATCACAAGATTCAACAAAGCAGGCTTAATTTCATAAAAGTTAGCATCAGGAGCAGGTGGAGCAATAGGTGTGCTTAGGAAATCATTGTTGTTGGTGCTAGTGAAGTCACACAACTTAGTGTTCTCAACGGAATTCATTTTGGCAAAGGTGGGCAAGCCAAAAACAACAGCATCAGCTAGAGCAGGAACTAATTTTTTTGTGTTTTTGAATAAAGAAAGCAAACCAAACTAGAATAATTTTTTTTTGGATTTTTTGAAAAGAGGCAAACAAAACCAAGCAAAAGAAACTAAGAAAACTAAAAACAAAGTAAAGAGAAAGGAAGTGAAGAACTCCCCTAGTGAATACGTCCTTAGCCTCCCCGGCAACGGCGCCAGAAATTACTTGATGCTACACTCAACAGGGAGGAAGAGTGCTTCGTTGGAAACCCCAAGAGCAAGGTATGAAGAGCACAGAAGCAAGATTTCCCTCAGTAGAAACCAAGGTTAATGAACCAGAAGGAGGAAGGAAACGTCACACAGGTGTTGGAAGCAACGTGGAGACCTGCACAACACAAACTCAAGACTCTGTCCCAACGAATCAGTGAAGTTGTCTTGCTCACCGGTTTGCTGTAACAAAGTATTAAACGTATGGTGTGGAACGTAATGGTTTGTAGCAAGTAAACAAGTAACAGTGGAAGATGTATCAGTGGTAAAGATTGTACTGGGGTCCATAGTTCACTAGAGGTTCTCTCCTTAGATAGCAACATGGCATGAAGGGTAAACAAATTACAGCGGGGCAATTGACATGAACTGAGCAAGGCATAAAAATGCAATTACTAGCTAGAAAGATACTATGAAGTTGATTGGGCAATACAACAATATACATAGACCGTAATCCAACTACATCTATGACTAGAAGTCCACCTTCAGGTTATCATCCAAACCCCCTCCAGTATTAAGTTGCAAGCAACAGATAACTGCTTTAAGAAAAGTGTGTAAGGTAAACAATCCACATGTTCTATGAACAAGGGACCGTTGTTTTCTCCCTAGTAGCAATATAACATCTACAACCGAAGAGATTTCTGTCACTTCCCTTGGAAACTAGAGGCATGAACCCACTATGGACCATAAATACTCCCTCTTGGAGTCACTAGCAACTACTTCGCTAAGATAACCACTAGCAACGGAGAGCATGCAAGATCAAAAACAACACAGACATGATAGAATCATCAAGATAGAAGCATTAATCAAACCAACATAATAATCTCAATATCCATCGGATCCCCGCAAACACAACATGCATGATTACAAATAGATTAGAAGTTGATCATGAACGGAGCTCACAAGATCTATACATGAAAGAACAAAGGAGAAGATACAACCATCTAGCTACTACATGGACCCACAGTCCAAGGTGGAACTACTCACGAATCATACCGAAGAGAAGGTCTCCGGGATGATCTCCCCTCCGGCTGGGTGCCGGGAAGAACTTCAGATCCCCCCCCCCCGATCTCGGGACGATGGTGGCGGCGGCTATAGACGGTTTTGTGGATTTATGATCGGGTACCGAGAGTTTCTCTATCGGGGGCTTCTTATAGGCGAAGGGCAGAGTCCGGGAGGCGACCAGGGTCGCCAAACCCTACCCAGGCGTGGGTCCACCTGACCCCGCACCTGGGGTGGGTCTGTCCCCCCTATCCAGCTTCTCCGGCTCTCCTCTGGACTTCTTGTTCCCCATGGAAAGTTATTGACTTTGGCGTTCGTCCCGTCCAATTCCGAGAATATTTCTTTACTAACTTTTCTGAAACCAAAAACAGCAGAAAACAGGCATGTGGCACTGTTGCAACTTGTTAATAGGTTAGTACCAGAAAACATGTAAAAATCACCTCAAAGTGTGGACAAGTAAAGCAAAGTAGATACTAAACAAGCATGGAGCATCAAAAATCATATATACGTTTCCAACGTGTCACATCCATGTACATTTTGGTATTACCCGGATGAATATAATATGGTGAATTGTGTTCTTCCTATAGAATCAACTTCCAAAGTTCCGGATCTTGTGGAATGCAGATACGCTTCCCATACCACAAAGTAACTTGTTCGTGAATTGTGTCCTTTAGCCTTTCCTTTGCTAATTTTACCTTTAATCTATCCAATATCCTTGTCCAACTTTTGGGCTTCTTTGATCTTGTCCAACAATGTTGGTTGAACATCTAATAACATGAGATATCCTTTGGGCACTATCTCCAATCTGAGATCTTTGAATTGGGCACACAGATCATTTGTAAATTCACCCTTAGTAAGGCCATTCACATAAACCTTACGGCTTAAAGCATCCGCTACAACATTTGCTTTACCGGGATGGTATTGCAAACTCAATTCATGTCTTTGATGAGCTCTAGCCACCTTCTTTGTCTCGTATTAATTTCCTTCTGGGTGAAGATATATTTCAAACTCTTGTGATCTGTGAACACTTCACAACGCTTTCTCAAAAGATACTGTCTCCATGTTTTGAGTGCATGGACAACAGAGGCTAAATCCAAATCATGAGTAGGATAATTCACGTCATGAGTTTTGAGTTGTCTCGAGGCATAAGCCACAACTTTCCCTTCATGCATCAACACTCCACCCAATCCTTGGTGAGATGCATCACAATAGACTTGGAAATCCTTCTCCAAATCAGGCAGACATAAGACTGATGCTGATGCTAGTCTCTTCTTCAATTCTTGGAAACTGATTTCACATCCTTCAGTCCAATCAAACTTCTTATCTTTCTTAAGTAACTCTGTCATTGGCTTGGCTACCTTTGAGAAATTCTCAATGAAGTATCCTGCCAAGCCTAGGAAACTGCGAACTTCTTTCACTGACTTGGGAGATTCCCACTCAGTTACAGCTGACACCTTTGAGGGATCAACAAATATACCATCTCCTGACACAATATGCCCGAGAAATCCAAATTCATTCAACCAGAATTCACACTTGCTGAACTTGGCATACATTTTGTTCTCCCTGAACTTCTCAAGTATTAAACGCAAATGTTCTTCATGTTCTTCTTTGCTCTTGGAATAGATCAAAATGTCATCGATGAATACGACAACAAACTTGGCAAGAAACTCCATGAACACTTTGTTCATCATGTTCATGAAATAAGCTGGTGCATTTGTCAATCCAAATGGCATCACAGTATACTCATACAATCCATACCTAGTGGTAAAAGCAGTCTTAGGTAAGTCTTGTTCCCTAATCTTTAGCTGAAAATAGCCTGATCGTAGATCAATCTTTGAGAACACACGGGCTCCTTCTAGCTGGCCAAATAGATCATTGATTCTAGGCAAAGGGTACTTGTTCTTTATAGTCACCTCATTGAGTGAACGGTAATCTATGCATAACCTTTGACTTCTATCCTTCTTCTCAACAAACAGAACTGATGCACCCCAAGATGAAGAAATTGGTTGAATAAATCCTTTCTGCAACTGTTCTCCAAGTTGTTTCTTGAGTTCTTTCAACTCACCAACTGACATCTTGTAAGGTCTCTTTGCTATTGGTCCAGATCTTGGCAGTAAGTCAATCAGAAACTCCACATATCTATCTGGTGGCATCCCTAGTAATTCCTCCATAAGCACATCCGAATATTCCTTCACAACTGGTACACCATCTATGATAACCCCCTTAAGAGAATTTAGCTTACTCCCTTTTGATTCAAAGTTAGACTTGAACCTAATCCTTTTCTTATCCGGGGTTGTGAGTGTAACAGTACGATTGGCACAATCTAGTACTCCTTCATACTTGGTCATCCAATCCATACCAAAAATTGCATCCAATCCTTGGGAATCTAGGATTATCAGACTAACTGGAAACTTATACTTTCCAAAATCTATCACTAGATCATGACATCCAAAATTCACTATCATCTCTCCATCGGGAGAGCTTACTTTAATAGGACACCCAATAGTTCAGTTGGAAGTCCATTTTTATCAACAAATTCTCTTGATATTAATGAATGCGATGCGCCGGTATCAAAAAGAACAAGTGCTAGAAAAGGATTAAGCTTGAACTTACCAACCACGGCATCAGACTCTTCATAAATTTCTTCCACATTGATGTGGTTCACTTGTCCCTTCTGGAAGGGTTGGGCTTGTTGACTCCTTCAACTTTATTTTCTGGGCATTCATTTGCATAGTGCCCAGTTTTATTGCATTTGAAGCACTCAACCTGACTGATGTCTCTTTTTGCAGGCTGACTTCCATTGCCATTTCCACTATGGTGGCTCCTGTGTCCACTCTTGTGGTTCATATATTTATCATTGTCATGGCTGCGGTGGTGCTTGTTGTCATGGTGACGGTTATTGTTGTGGTGGCTATTATACTTCCCATGATTGTGGGATCCAGAACCTCCACTGTCATCACCATGGGAACGTTTATGAGACGATCCGGACCTGTGCTTGTCAAAGTGATGCTTCCTCTTCCTGTTCTCAACCTGCTTCATCTTGCTTTCCAAGATGGTGGCATTATCACATAGTGATTGGTATGTTGGGACATAGGCAACATATAGCTGCAGGTTCATCTCATAATTCAATCCCTCGAGGAACTTCTCCTTCCTCTTGGCATCAGTATCAACCTCATCCGGTGCATAGCGCGCTAGATTGTTGAACTCCTCAATGTATTCAGCCACACTGCGGTGACGCTGTTTCATATTGTGAAACAATTTCTTCTTCAAGTTCATCACTCCCGATGAGATATGGGTAGTGCGGAAACCATCCTCAAAAATAGCCCAACTCACATCCTCAATAGGAGTGGTGATCTGAAAGTTATCCCACCATGTTGCTGCTGGTACTTCAAGCAGATGTGCTGCGAACCTAACCTTTTCTTCATCGGTGTAGCCAACAATGACCAAGTCTTTATTCACAGAGCATAGCCAGTCATTGGCTACCATTGGATCAGTGAATCCCGAGAACTTGGCTGGCCTCAACCTCAAAAACCTTGTAAGCATGTCAAAGGCTGGTGGGTTGTTGGGATTGTTGTTGTTGTTATTGTTCTGGTTCTGATTCTAGTTTTGATTAGCCATGAACTGGTCCATCATCTGCTTCAGTTGAGTTTGAGCTGTCATCCACTGCTTCATATCAGGATTGACGTTATTGTTGTTGTTTGGGTTGGGATTGGCACAACGAGGAGGCATCTGTGGTTTAAATAAGGATAAGTAATGAGATATAATCCATAGATGCCATGCACAATACATCACATAGCAACAAACACAATAAACAGTCACAAGATAAACATAGAGTTTAAAACAAAGTAAACAACAAGTTTTGGAAAAGTAAACATAATAGCAAGCCATCCACATGTTGGATGATCATTGCGACACGATAACTCAAAGGATGATAGATAAAAAGGTAGCCGAGTAATCATCTCTACTCCTCCATGTCGACCTCCACGTCTACAAGAGTAAGTCCGGCTGTCTCCATAGCTGACTTGTACTCCTCCACGCTGGTGGTCAAGGCCTCGACCTTCGCACGAAGGGCTCTCTTCTGCAAGCGTAGCCTCTCTATCACTCCCTACTGGGTCTCTAACTCAAACTCCTTGGCCTCTATCTCGGCCCTCATGTCTTTGATCTTCTTGTTTCTATCCTGAACTCTCTTCTCCTGATGCTTGAACTTCTTGTCCTGACTCTCGAATCTGGCCTCCATATCCTTGACGATCTCGTTCTGCTCCACGAAGAGCTTGTCCTTCTCCCTCAACTAAACCTGAAGCTCGTCATTTCTAAGCATGACGTTGGTCCTATCTGTGTCGAGGTGTCTAACGAGATTCTCTAGGTCATGGAGGTATAGATGTACAGGCTCAATCGTCTCTCTAGTAGCGTCATCATACACTATAGCCTCACCGTGCTCTTCACGTCTCCCGAACGGATGAAAGTAGAGACCCCGGAGCTCAGTGGAGTGTCGTCTACCAGAGGCGTCCAAGTAGCTCCTGCATCACTACGCCAAGTCCCTTCTCCTTGTCATCGTGCATCAGCTTGAAAGTAATCTCCTCCATGAGTGGCTCTGTCTGGCGTCCTGGCTGTGAGACTCTAAAGCCCCAAAGATCCTTCCTCTCAAACTTGGTGAGCTGAAGTGCCTTAATACTAGGAAGTGGTAAATTAAGCACACTAGTGAGATCCACAAGACGAGAACCGAAACGAGTTCCCTTGAACTCCTCGGCAGTGCTGATAACAACGCTAGGCATCTATTTCATAAGATAGAGAGAGATTAGAAACAATACACGTAGAGAGAAAACACAAGATAACAAAAGCATAAAACACACTTTCAATAATAAAAACATACAATTCATGGCATTCAATATTCAAACACAAACACCAAGGTTCAAATGACTTAGACAAATTTTGGCCATACCACATAGGTTGGTATGATCGAAATTATTAACGCAAGGAAACGATAAGTGTGGTGGTCCAACTATTGGAGTACGTCACAACTCTCACTCACTTGCCAAAAGAGGTATCAGGGCATCCCTAGAGGCAATCTGTCGGTCTTGGTCACAAGATTCCAAGACTAAGTCTATGATGTCTTCCCCTAGACGTTGGTTGGTAGACTCTAAGTCTTGGGCATGCTTCTTCTCGTCTCTAAGGTCATTTTGAGTGTTGAGCATTCTACACTTGGGTCTATCACCAAGCTCCTTGATGACATTCCAAGTTGCATTCTTTGCAGAGTCAAAGAATGTTGTGTGCATTTTAGAGTTAGTGACAATGCAGAGTCCCGATTCTTTGTGGTTGTCTTCCTTGTATTTGTACAAGTGAAGTTGCACCGACCAATACTCTTCTCCTTCATCCCTCACGGTGAATCCTTTGTACACTGTTGCACCATGTATCCCCATGGTAACCATAAGGTTCTTGAGTGCTTTGGTAAACTCCGTCTCACACTCCAAAGTCATGGTCATGAGTACTCCCTTCTTGACGGCTTCGTTGATGGAGTTCATCTACATATGGAGATGAGAAAGAAAAATATAAAAGTTTACGAGAAAAAAAAGACAAGTGTGGAATTTTGCAAAGAGTTGAATTTCTCCTAGTGGTATCCTTAGTCTAATCTAACTTAGGGTCATAATCCTACAGGCAACACAGTGCTCTGATACCATCTGTAAGACCCCACCTTTTAAGGTAAAGGTCCATGTGATTGCAATGCTAGTCCCTGGATCAAATGCTGGCATCCACAGTTTAAGATGAAGTACATAGATACAAAGGTATTTATTACATCGTCATTCCAGAGATAAACATAGTCTTTTACAACTCACTGGCCAAAGTCTAGTACAAGAGTTCATAGTATAAAGTAAATAACTATAAGTCTTCATCTTCATGTGCCACAGGCAAGCATGTTGAGTGTAGACTCATAACCCTAATCCTCATCAGAGTAACCTGCAACATCATAAGTTACAACCACAGTGGGTCAATACATTTGGAATTGTATTGGCAAGTGATACCATAATAGAATAGTAGTATCTAACATCTATTTGAATTGGGCTAAGTGTAGCTTAGGCTTGCTTTGCTCAAAATAGGGTTTTTCCTATTAGTTGAAAACACTAAGATTTTATTTGACAAATCACCTATGGCTTTCTGGTGTTGTATTTTACACGATTGCTAGTGGTCAACTGATCTCCGGATCCGACACTTTCAGGTCCGTGTATAATTTCATGTCTTTGCATCTCTACGCATCACTCATTCTCTAATGAGATGGCTTTGCATAAATTTGGTCCTTTGGCAAGACCTTTAGTTCCTTGGGGTTAAAACATGTTGATAACATTGTCGTACAATATATCTTCATGGTACTATACCGCTGTGAACTACACCTAGTTTGATAACAAACTACTTGACACAAATGCCCTCGTTTACTGCTATAATAGCAGTCATATACTTAGCCTTTTGTTGTAGTATCTGTCACAATGTCTTAACTTTGGAACTCATCCAAATCCATTATGGAACTTACTTTCCATTATATTGTGCCACCCTTAGTTTAGATTGAGATAATGTAATACCCCACCTTTATAAGGTAAAGATCCCTGTGATTGCAATGCTAGTCCCTGGATCAAATGCTAGCATCCATAGTTTAAGATGAAGTATACATATACGAAGGTCTTTAAGATGAAGTACTTAGGTTTTACCCTCTCAAGAGGTGGTGCACTTTCCCCACAAGACTCGACATGCATCGAGACGAGATCTTTCAGAAGCCTTCCCTTAGACCACCATGGACGCGTTCCATCCTATCACCCTACCACCAACTGTCCATCTAGCTAAGTTATTGCAACATATATGATCATGGCAGAGCCCATATGCCATGTGGTTGCACTAGAAGCTTCTCAACACTAAATATCTCAAATCCCTTTGTTCCTGGGTGGCTTTCCACAAGTGAGATACACAAGGTAAACCATAGGCATGGGCCTTGTGTAACCAGTCAACATAAACCATCATACCATTCCACCCAGGTGATTCATTCACTTAGTTGTTTTATTAAACAAAACACAAGTCAAAGACTTAGCAAAATTTCCATATGATGAATATATTCCACCCTTTTTTGCTACTAGCTAGGCTAAGCATGATAATGCAGAGGTCCCAACCTTTAATAAGGTAGAGATCCCTGTGTTTACAATGCTAGTCCCTGGATAAATAGTTAGCATCCACAGTTAAGATGTAATATCAAGAAACAAAGGTCATAATACAACTTTATAACCAGGAATAAAATAATTTATTACATCTTACTTAGCTCATTTGGCTATCCCATTACAATGCAGCAGAATATAACAATAGCATGGGGTCCTTCATCTTCAAAGTGCCACAGGCAGTCATGTTGGTTGTAGACTTGTAATCCTAATCAATGAACTTCACTAACATCAAACAAACCTGCAGCATAATAAGTTACAGCCACAAGGGTCAATACATTTGAATTGTATTGGCAAGTGATACTATGGTAGAATAGTGGAGTCTATCATCTATATGCATTTGGCTAGGTGGAGCTTAGGCTTGCTTTTCTCAAAATAGATTTTTCTTATCATTTGAAAACACTAAGTTTTTGTTTGTCAAAATCACCCAAGGCATCTCCCAATAGAAATTAGTGATCCTTCAACCCTTGTTCAACCACAAGTTTTTAACTTAGAAATTGGGATGAGGAGATTCTTGATAGCTTCCATGTCTTGATGCTCAAATTGTCCTTTACCAGGGACATGGCTAAGTACTTAGATTCTTCCATCTGCAGAGGTTGTGCACTTTCCCCACAAGACTTGGTTTCCCAAGACAAGACCTTTTAGAAGCATTCCCTTAGACCAGAATGGACGCGCTCCAACCTATCATTCCCCTACCACCAAATGTCCATTTGGCTAAGTTATTGCAACCTATATGATCCAGGCAGAGCCCATAATGCCAAGTGGCTGCACTTGAAGCTTCTCAACATTTGACATCGCAAATATCTTTGTTCCTGGGTGGCCATCCACAAGTGAGATACACAAGGTAAACCATAGAAATGGGCCTTGTGAACCACTCAACACAAACCATTCCTTCCATTCCACCCAGGTGATTCATTCACTTAGATGTTTTATTAAACAAAGCACAAGTCCTTGACTTAGAAATATTCCATAGCATGAAATATAATCCACCCTTGTTTTCTACTAGCTAAGCTAAGCATGATAGTAGTAGGAAACTTAACTTAGGAAATTTCTACTAAGGTTTCATCTACTAGGATTTCCCATGGCATAGTTTATACTTAGCAGAAATTCCATGCAAGTCCTACTTAGAAATATCACTAATGCACAGTGAAAATAATGGGACAAAAGTATGGAGCATCACTTGCCTTTTTGGTAGAGAATATGAGTTCTCTCCTTGTCCTTGCAATATTCACACTCTTCAAATCACCACAATTCAATCAAGCAAGGTACAATTTCAATCTACCATTCAAGCAAACATCACATAAAATATTAAAACAAAGTAATGCATGCAAGCATGCCAAAGATTGTTTTATTTGGAAAAGTGGTTTATAATGGGTTATAAACATTTGAAAACACCTATTGGTAATTTTATAAAGTGGCAAAACCATTTGCAAAAGATTTTATCTATAAACCATTTTTAAACCAAATCAATATTTTATGTGGTTGAAAATGTCTTTAACAAAGTAACAATCTTTATAAGGTTCACCAAATATGTTTTCAAATCATAAAAATTTGTGTTTAGGGTCAGAGAGTTTAAATTAAAACATTTCCGAAAGATTTTCCTCCCAAAATCATTTCTAAACCACAAACAATATTTTTATTTGACTAGAAATGTCTTAATTCAAATATTTATTCCTTAACTTCACAAATTACATTTTAAATCCATAAGTTGGTTCCTATGGTTAGTAGGTTCAAAACAAACCAATTAGCAAAGATTTCATCTTAAAAATATATCTAGAACAATTTTTATATTCCAAACATGCCTACGCAAGTTTCTGCAATTTCAACCAATTTTCCAGAAACAAAACTTTAAACAAAGTGCATGGTTGCAAAGTAAATGTTCTTCTAATTCCATTGATATAAAATTTGCAAAATTTGTACGTGTAGAATTAAATTTATGAATTTTACAAGTTTGCAAATCTAATAGATCAAATTTCAGTTTTTAAAACAGAGGCTGGGCCACGTGGCCGCTTGCTACTGGCTGATACCGGTTAGGTTGGATCAACCTCTCTGATGCGTTAGATATAAATGAAATCGTGCAGCTCTGATTCAAACTTACCCCTTCGATTATGAATCTATCATGACGCTCAGATCTAGATCCTACGGCGCACAGCAGCTCGACCAGGAACTGGCGGCGTTCGACGGTGGCTGGCGACGGCGCGGCTCTGGCGGTGGCGTTGGCGATGTTTCAGGAAGCGAGGGAGTGAGTGAAGGTGCTTATAGTGATCGCAGTGACGCTCTGATGCTCAAGGTGCTCGTCGTTGGGCAGGGGGCGCACGGGAACGGCGGTGATTGCTCGTCAGAGTCTGTGGCGGTGCCAGATGCTTCGGTTCGTCGTCAGGGGAGAAGTTTGCGAGCGCTCTAAGACAAACGGAGCACGCGGTTAGTTGCGTACAGGGCTGGGGATCCTAGGAGTATCAATGGGAAGGTTCGGGGCAGTCTGTGCTTACCAGGGGAGCTCGCCGGAGAACGGCAGACGACGGTGGCGCTCAGGTGTCGAGGTTTCCGAGGCTACAGTGCTCGCACGGGCTAACTAGCGGCACTGGGAGATGCGCCAGGGAATGGGGAGCAAGCCTGCATGCAGTAGGAGGCGAGGGACGGTTGCAGTTTGCCAGAATTGGCCAGAGAACATGTCGGTGACAGAGAGGCTTGAGCTCGCAATTCGCGCAGCCTGGAGGCAGAGAGGAGATGGTGCTTGGGGGTAAAGAGAGAGGGGAGAGGGGCGTTTAATCGAGCGTGGTCACTGGCAAGTTTAATACGGCCATCAACGCGAATTCAAGAGGGTTTAATTGTGGCAGTAAACGGCGAGGTCGAGGGGAACGGTCGACGCGGGGTTGATGACGCTGACAGGGCAGTGTGGGGCAGCTTCGTCAGCGAGAGATGGAAGTGCGAGCGAGGTCCTGTCTTCAGTGAGGGCGTGGGTAGGTTTCGGGGTGCGAAATGTTTTACTGCGGGGAGAAAGCTAGTTGGGCTGGACTGGGCTTGCTGGGCTGGCCAGTTGGGTTGGGTTTGGTTCATTTTTTTTTTGTACTGAACCTTTTTCTTTTTCCAATTTGAATTTCTGTTTTGATTTTATTTAAAACCATTCAAACTCCAAGTCAATTCAAACCACCACCAAACTTTGGGTATAGTTTAATTCTGTTTACCAACATATTCCAAAGTCCAAAATAAAATAATTCTTTTATTATTTTAGGATCTATTAATAATTAAATAAATAGACCTTAGTCTTTATTTCAAATAGGATTTAATTTATTTTAAAACTCTATTTGAAATTTAAATAATACCAAAACCTTTTCAGTAGGTTTCATTAGAAAAACAAAACACTTGGAATTTTTATTTAAAATACTTTAACAAGTTTTATTGTTTATTTAAAATGGAAAAAGCCTTTATTTAAATAAAATTGGATATTAATAAATCCTTATTATTTTATTTAAATAATCCTTTACTCTTTTTATCAAAATAAATATTTTATTTCATTTGCTTGGCCAAGATTTAATTTGGCTCTTTAAGAATAGTCCTTATTTTTTTCTACTTTGTTTATGAAAACCATATCTTTTTATTTAAAAATCCAAAAATGGTAATTCCAACTATTATAACTTTATTTATTATTTGTTTATCTTTTTAAATCCCTTTAGGATTCTATTGGACCAAAATAGGTTTTAATGTTTCCATTTGGAATCAAAAAGTTTCTTCTCACCCTAAATTTCAACAATTATTTATTTTGTTTATTTATTTTTCACATTACAAAATTTGGAAAATTTTGGGATGTGACAGATAACATAACAAGTACCTTAACTTAGAGAAAAAATTCTACTAAGACTACAACTACTAGGATTTCCCAAGGCCTAGCATATATATACTTAGCAAAAATTCCATGCAAGCCCTATTCAAAATAACTCTAGTGCATAGTCAAAATAATAGGACAAAATACATGAAGAAACACTTGCCTTGGTAGTTTTGGGAGTAGAAACAATCCTCACACTCACAATCACCACTAGCACCAAAATCTACACATAAAATGATAACACCAAATTCATGCAAATTCAAATATTCAAGAAAAAATAATATGAATGCATGCAAACGCAATGAAATGATTTTTTGTATACTAGCAAGTATAACCAAACAGTACTGAACACAAGGCCATCTATTTAAAGTCTAAATAAACTCAAATTTGCCTCAAAACAATTTTATAAACATTTAATATAGTCAAAATAGGCCTATAAAGTGTTCTGCAAATAATCCTACTTTTCCAGAAGCAAAATACAAATTTAAGCCCACAGTAGTGTAGGGATTAATTTTGTGAATCCATTGATATATTGTAGAGGGAGTGTCCCAACCTTTATTAACATAAGGTGGTATCCCCTGTGTTTACAATGCTAGTCCCTGGATCAATAGCTAGCATCCACAGTTAAGATGTAATATCAAGAAACAAAGGTCATAATATAACTTTATAACCAGGAATAACATAATTTTATTACATCTTACATAGCTCATTTGGCTATTACAATACATTGCAGCAGAAAATCTATAAGCATGGGGCCCTTCATCTTCAAAGTGCCACAGGCAGACATGTTGGTTGTAGACTTTGTAATCCTAATCAACACACTTCACTAAATCAATCAACCTGCAACATAACAAGTTACAGCCACAAGGGTCAATACATTTGAAATAGTATTGGCAAGTGATACTATGGTAGTATAGTGGAATCTATCATCTATATGAATTTGGCTAAGTGGAGTTGAGGCTTGCATTGCTCAAAATAGATTTGTCCTTAACATTTGAAAATACTAAGTTTTTGCTTGACAAAATCATTTTCTCAATCAAAGATTTAAGATCCTTTAACCCTTGTTCAAACCACAAGATTTTAACTTAGAAATTTGAATGATGAGATTCTTGATTGCTTCCATGTCTTGATGCTCAAATTGTCCTTTACCAGGGACATGGCTAAGTACTTAGATTTTACACTCTGCAGAGGTGGTGCACTTTCCCCACAAGACTTGGTTTCCCAAGACAAGATCTTTCAGAAGCCTTCCCTTAGACCAAAATGGACGCGTTCCAACCTATCAAACACTACCACCCACTGTCCATATGGAAAAGTTCTTGCAACCTATATGATCTAGGCAGAGCCCATAATGCCAAGTGGCTGCACTTGAAGCTTCTCAACACTTGACATCTCAAATCTCTTTGTTCCTGGGTGGCCATCCACAAGTGAGATACACAAGGTAAACCATAGACATGGGCCTTGTGAACCACTCAATCAAAATCCACCAAGCAATTACCATTCCACCCAGGTGATTCATTAACTTAGTTGTTTTATTAAACAAAAACACAAGTCCTCAGACTTAGAAATTTTTCCATAGTGTGAATATATATTCCACCCTTGTTTTCTATTAGCTAGGCTAAGCTTGATAGTAGTAGGAATCTTAACTTAGGAAAAATCCTACTAAGGATTCATCTACTAGGTTTTCCTATAGCAAGGTTTATACTTAGCAAATTCACTAATGCATAGTGAAAGTAATGTGACAAAAAGTATGGAGAATCACTTGCCTTTTTGGTAGAGTATAGGTTCACTCCCTTGTCCAGGCAAAAATCACACTCTTCAAGTCACTACAAATCAATCAAGCAAGGCACAAACTCAATCTACCAATCAAGCAAAACATCACATAAAATCATAAAGTCTAGGAAATGCATGCAAGCATGACAAGCTTTGTTTTATTTGAAAAAGTGGTTCCTAATGGGTCATAAACATTTGAAAGAACCTAATGGTCATTTTGTAAAGTGGCAAAGTCATTTGCTAAAGGTTTCACTTCAAAAACCATTTTCAAAACAAAGTATCATTTTATGTGGTGTAGAAATATTTTTACTAAGGCATGAATCTATATGGTTCACCAAATATGTTTTCAAACCATAAAACTTGGTGTTTTGGGTCAGAGAGTTTAAAACAAAACATTTTCCAAAGGTTTTCTTCCAAAACCATTTTTAATAAATAAACCACATTTCTATTTGACTAGAAATGGTTTTAAATCAAAGAATCATTATTTTGTTTCACCAAATTCATTTTTGAATCCACAAAGTGTTTCCTATGGTCAGTAGGTTCAAAATAATCCAATTGCAAAAGATTTTATCCCCAAATTCATTTTTAAACAATTTTTACATCCTTAACAAGCATACAAATGTTTCTGAAAAAACAACCATTTTTCCAGAAGCTTTTTACTAAACAAAAGGCATGGTTGGCTAGGGATTGTCTTGCTGATTCCATTGGTATAAAATTTGTAATTTTTGGACGTGTGGTTTGAAAGTTACAGGGATTTCAAAACTGCATCTAATTATGATTTCAAAATCTGTTTTAAGTCGTCTTGTGCCACGCGTCCTATTCTCATCATCGGTACCGCTTCACTCGGATCGGCTATTCTGGCACGTTGGATCAAGTTGAATGATGCGGCTCAGAAGCGTGCGTACCCATTCGCTTACTTTCTATCCTATCCACCAGATCGAGATCGGACGGCTGCGGTGAACTTGACCCTAAACGAGCGGCGCTGCGGCGGGGGTTGGCGGCAGAGCGCTCAGGCGAGGTCGTCGCCGGTGATACTGGATGCAAGGGAGAGAAGGAGAAGGCTCATCGTGATCGCAATGTTGTGGGGAAGCTCAAGGTGGTGCCGTCTTGTCGAGGGGCGCACTGGAGCGGGCTTGATTGCTCGCCGGAGTGGAGCTGCGCCTCGGGCGGTTCTGGAGGTCGTCGAGGGCGAGGATGGGAGGAACCCTAGGATGAAAGGGAGACACCGTTAGGTTAGAAAGAGCATGGCGATCATCATCGTGTCCACGGGGAAGAGAGGGGAGGTCTGGTTTACCTGGGAGACGTCGCCGCAGTTGGAGCAGACGGCGGCGCTGGCTCGGGGAAGATGTTGCCGACGCTCAGGAACACGCGCGAGCGAGCTGCGGTTGCAGAAAGGTCCGCCAGGGCTTGGGGTGTATGCGAGTGTGGTCAAGGAAACGAGGGGTGGCAAGACACGGCCGGAATCGTGGGAAAAGCTCGTTGGTGGCAGTGAGGTTCGGAGAAGAAGCAGGACGGCCTGGGGGCATGCTAATGCGGGGTGACAGAGGGGAAATGGAGAGGAGAGGTACGCGTTTAAGCTTGCGTGATCAAAGCGAGTAAATGTGGTCGCATTAAGACGAATTAAGCCTGAGGAATCAACGGCAGGAGCGGGGAAGAACAGGTCGCTGCGGGTGAGGACGATGAGCAGGAGGGGTGGGGCCGGCTGGTCAGTGAGAAAAGGAGTGAGGGGGAGGGGTCCACTTGTCAGCGTCTTCGCGGGTTGCTTCTGCGGTAAAGAAAACGTTTCGAGGGCGAGGGAACAGGTGGGCTGGACTGGGCTGTTGGGCTGGGTCAGTTGGGTCAGGTCCGTTTCCATATTTTTTTCTGTCTGAATCTTTTTCTTTTTCCAATTTCAATTTCTGTTCTGAAATTTCAAACAACATTCAAATAATCCAAACACCTCCAAACTTGTATTGAGTTTTGGTTCTGTTTGACAACATAAACCAAAGTCCAAAAAAAATAAAATAATTTTATTCTTTTTAGGATCTATTTAATAATTAAATAAAATAGACCATAGTTATTTAATCAAATAGGGTTTTGATTTATTTAATAAAATATCCATTTGAAATCTAAATATTTTCCAAAAACCAAATCAGTAGGTTTTATTTGAAAATAGAGAATACTTGGAAAACTTGTTTAAAACAAAATAACATTTTAATTTTAGGTTCCATTAATAATTATAAAATGGACCTTAGTTATTAATTCAAATAGGATTTGTTTTATTAAAATATTTATTTTGAAATCTAAAATAAAACCAAAACAATTCAGTAGGTTTTATTTAAGAAAAATAAAATACTTAGAAAACTTATTTAAAATAAATAAATAAGTTTTAGTGTTTATTTAAAATGGGAAGGGCCTTTACTTAAATAAAATTGGATATTAAATCCTTATTATTTTATTTAAATAAACCTTTACTATTTGTAATCAAAACAAAACATTTTATTTCAAAATATTGGCCAAGGTTTAATTTGGCTTTATAAAATAATGTTTATTTATAAAACTACCTTTTCATTTGAAAATCAGATCTTTTTATTAAAAGATCCAAAAATAGTAATTTTAACTATTTTGAAGTTTATTGTTTATTTATCTTTTTAAATCCCTTTAGGATTTTATTTGATCCAAATAGGTTTTGAAAGTTCCCAATTGGACTCAAAAAGTTTCTTCTCACCCTGAAAAATCAACAAAGTTTTATTTTATTCATTTATTTTTCACATTACAAGATTTGGAAAATCTTGGGATGTGACAGGCTACCACCCTTAAAATAAATCTCGTCCCGAGATTTGGGGAGGCTACGGTTACAAATTGGTTCAACACAATCTAGGGTACTACCACCCTTAAAAATTTTCAAACTAAATTACATCTTGGCTTGCTTGGGATCCTGGGAAACTTCTCTGGGCAACCTTCTGCATAGTGTCCTTTGTTTCCACACTTGACTCATGGGCCAAGGTTGAGATCCTTTATAGGCTTGCTTAACTTGTTCTTCATCTTTTCTGGACAATTGTTTACATAGTGGCCTAGTTCCTTGCGTTTGAAACACATCACTTGGCTGATATCTTTCTTTTCCTTTGGTATCATTGCCTCTTGTTTGTTTCTTTGGTTCTTCTTCTTTTCTGGGCATTCATTGGCATAGTGTCCCATCTCTTTGCAATTGTAACATTGCACTTGAGTAATATCCTCCTTGTTAGGGTTGGGGGCATTTCTTCTTCTTCTTCTTTTTGGGTCTCTCCAAAGCTAGGAGTTCTTCTAGTTCATGTTCTTCATAGGTGGGAGATCTTTCTCTCTTCTTGGGGCATTGATCTTCATGCTCCTTGGATGCATGATCCTTGTATCCACAAGTATTGCTAGCTTGGGTTCCTTCTAGAATAGCATCTTTGTCATCCTTGTGGTCATTAGCTCTTTTGGAAAAGTTTTCTCCCATGTTGATCATTTGAATAACCAATCCTTGCAACAATTGGGATTGAAGTTTCAAAATCCTTTGTATGGCTGGGTCTAGTCCATTGTTGTTGGCTAAAAGCTGAGTTGTCTCTTGGCTCAACTAGTTTTGGGTTGCTATAAGTTCTCTCATGTTGTCCTCTTGGCTCTTGTTGTTGGTGTCATCCATCTTGATGTTGAAGTTACTTGGAGAAGTCATCTGTTTGGTTTGGATTGGAATTAGAATAGTCAAGATATTTCTAAGGAAATATTTCTAATCACACACATCACAATTCACACAAGCAATGTGCAAGCAATCACAAACAACATTTCACTCAAACAACAAAGTTCAATCACATTTTTAGGCAACAAAAAATTTTTGTTACACCACATAACTTGGTGTGTTTGACTTAAAAAAAATATGGTGGTCCATCTATATGGTTCACTTGTGATCTTTCCATTCTTCTTGGTTGATTCTTCTTGCATGAGATCATGGTTTCCTTGAGAAAAACTCTTGGTCACAAAACTTCAAGTGAAGTGAACTCCTTCTAATTTTGCATTTCCTTAGTCTCCACATCTTGAGCAAGATTTCATTGTCTCACTTGTAGTCCTTAGTGGTATCCAAGTTGGAAGTCCTTGGTGAATATGCTGAAGATGTTGAAGTCATTAGAGTTGATGAAGTTGAAGTCATTAGAGTTGATGAAGTTGAAGTCATTAGAGTTGATGAAGTCCTTTGCACATGGTGTAGTCTTTGGTCATGGGGTCGGTTTTTCCATCAAGTTTGAAAATAGATGAGATGTAGAGTCGAAACCAAAAATGGTTGAGGAAAGAGTTTACAAGATTGTTTGTAAATCAGTTTTGGAACAAATACAACTCCTATCTTTCTAAGGGTTTTTGTCCAATCCTAGGGTTACAAATCCTACAGGCAACACAATGCTCTGATACCATCTGTAGAGGGAGTGTCCCAACCTTTATTAACATAAGGTGGTATCCCCTGTGTTTACAATGCTAGTCCCTGGATCAATAGCTAGCATCCACAGTTAAGATGTAATATCAAGAAACAAAGGTCATAATATAACTTTATAACCAGGAATAACATAATTATATTACATCTTACATAGCTCATTTGTCTATTACAATACATTGCAGCAGAAAATCTATAAGCATGGGGCCCTTCATCTTCAAAGTGCCACAGGCAGACATGTTGGTTGTAGACTTTGTAATCCTAATCAACACACTTCACTAAATCAATCAACCTGCAACATAACAAGTTACAGCCACAAGGGTCAATACATTTGAAATAGTATTGGCAAGTGATACTATGGTAGTATAGTGGAATCTATCATCTATAGGCATTTGGCTAAGTGGAGTTGAGGCTTGCATTGCTCAAAATAGATTTTTCCTTAACATTTGAAAATACTAAGTTTTTGCTTGACAAAATCATTTTCTCAATCGTGGCAGTAAACGGCGAGGTCGAGGGGAACAGTCGACGCGGGGTTGATGACGCTGACAGGGCAGTGTGGGGCAGCTTCGTCAGCGAGAGATGGAAGTGAGAGCGGGGTCCTGTCTTCAGTGAGGGCATGGGTAGGTTTCGGGGTGCGAAATGTTTTACTGCGGGGAGAAAGCTAGTTGGGCTGGACTGGGCTTGCTAGGCTGGCCAGTTGGGTTGGGTTTGATTCATTTTTTTGTACTAAACCTTTTTCTTTTTCCAATTTGAATTTCTGTTTTGATTTTATTTAAAACCATTCAAACTCCAAGTCAATTCAAACCACCACCAAACTTTGGGTATAGTTTAATTCTGTTTACCAACATATTCCAAAGTCCAAAATAAAATAATTCTTTTATTATTTTAGGATCTATTAATAATTAAATAAATAGACCTTAGTCTTTATTTCAAATAGGATTTAATTTATTTTAAAACTCTATTTGAAATCTAAATAATACCAAAACCTTTTCAGTAGGTTTCATTAGAAAAACAAAACACTTGGAATTTTTATTTAAAATACTTTAACAAGTTTTAGTGTTTATTTAAAATGGAAAAAGCCTTTATTTAAATAAAATTGGATATTAATAAATCCTTATTATTTTATTTAAATAATCCTTTACTCTTTTTATCAAAATAAATATTTTATTTCATTTGCTTGGCCAAGATTTAATTTGGCTCTTTAAGAATAGTCCTTTTTTTTCTACTTTGTTTATGAAAACCATATCTTTTTATTTAAAAATCCAAAAATGGTAATTCCAACTATTATAACTTTATTTATTATTTGTTTATCTTTTTAAATCCCTTTAGGATTATATTGGACCAAAATAGGTTTTAATGTTTCCATTTGGAATCAAAAAGTTTCTTCTCACCCTAAATTTCAACAATTATTTATTTTGTTTATTTATTTTTCACATTACAAAATTTGGAAAATTTTGGGATGTGACAGATAACATAACAAGTACCTTAACTTAGAGAAAAAAATCTACTAAGACTACAACTACTAGGATTTCCCAAGGCATAGCATATATATACTTAGCAAAAATTCCATGCAAGCCCTATTCAAAATAACTCTAGTGCATAGTCAAAATAATAGGACAAAATACATGAAGAAACACTTGCCTTGGTAGTTTTGGGAGTAGAAACAATCCTCACACTCACAATCACCACTAGCACCAAAATCTACACATAAAATGATAACACCAAATTCATATTCAAATATTCAAGAAAAAATAATATGAATGCATGCAAACGCAATGAAATGATTTTTTGTATACTAGCAAGTATAACCAAACAGTACTGAACACAAGGCCATCTATTTAAAGTCTAAACAAACTCAAATTTGCCTCAAAACAATTTTATAAACATTTTATATAGTCAAAATAAGCCTATAAAGTGTTCTGCAAATAATCCTACTTTTCCAGAAGCAAAATACAAATTTAAGCCCACAGTAGTGTAGGGATTAATTTTGTGAATCCATTGATATATTGTAGAGGGAGTGTCCCAACCTTTATTAACATAAGGTGGTATCCCCTGTGTTTACAATGCTAGTCCCTGGATCAATAGCTAGCATCCACAGTTAAGATGTAATATCAAGAAACAAAGGTCATAATATAACTTTATAACCAGGAATAACATAATTTTATTACATCTTACATAGCTCATTTGGCTATTACAATACATTGCAGCAGAAAATCTATAAGCATGGGGCCCTTCATCTTCAAATCGCCACAGGCAGACATGTTGGTTGTAGACTTTGTAATCCTAATCAACACACTTCACTAAATCAATCAACCTGCAACATAACAAGTTACAGCCACAAGGGTCAATACATTTGAAATAGTATTGGCAAGTGATACTATGGTAGTATAGTGGAATCTATCATCTATATGCATTTGGCTAAGTGGAGTTGAGGCTTGCATTGCTCAAAATAGATTTTTCCTTAACATTTGAAAATATTAAGTTTTTGCTTGACAAAATCATTTTCTCAATCAAAGATTTAAGATCCTTTAACCCTTGTTCAAACCACAAGATTTTAACTTAGAAATTTGAATGATGAGATTCTTGATTGCTTCCATGTCTTGATGCTCAAATTGTCCTTTACCAGGGACATGGCTAAGTACTTAGATTTTACACTCTGCAGAGGTGGTGCACTTTCCCCACAAGACTTGGTTTCCCAAGACAAGATCTTTCAGAAGCCTTCCCTTAGACCAAAATGGACGCGTTCCAACCTATCAAACTCTACCACCCACTGTCCATATGGCAAAGTTCTTGCAACCTATATGATCTAGGCAGAGCCCATAATGCCAAGTGGCTGCACTTGAAGCTTCTCAACATTTGGCATCTCAAATCTCTTTGTTCCTGGGTGGCCATCCACAAGTGAGATACACAAGGTAAACCATAGACATGGGCCTTGTGAACCACTCAACCAAAATCCACCAAGCAATTACCATTCCACCCAGGTGATTCATTAACTTAGTTGTTTTATTAAACAAAAACACAAGTCCTCAGACTTAGAAATTTTTCCATAGTGTGAATATATATTCCACCCTTGTTTTCTATTAGCTAGTCTAAGCTTGATAGTAGTAGGAATCTTAACTTAGGAAAAATCATACTAAGGATTCATCTACTAGGTTTTCCTATAGCAAGGTTTATACTTAGCAAAATTCCATGCAAGTTTTACTTAGCAAATTCACTAATGCATAGTGAAAGTAATGGGACAAAAAGTATGGAGCATCACTTGCCTTTTTGGTAGAGTATAGGTTCACTACCTTGTCCTTGCAACAATCACACTCTTCAAGTCACTACAAATCAATCAAGCAAGGCACAAACTCAATCTACCAATCAAGCAAAACATCACATAAAATCATAAAGTCTAGGAAATGCATGCAAGCATGCCAAGCTTTGTTTTATTTGAAAAAGTGGTTCCTAATGGGTCACAAACATTTGAAAGCACCTAATGGTCATTTTGTAAAGTGGCAAAGTCATTTGCTAAAGGTTTCACTTCAAAAACCATTTTCAAAACAAAGTATCATTTTATGTGGTGTAGAAATATTTTTACTAAGGCATTAATCTATAGGGTTCACCAAATATGTTTTCAAACCATAAAACTTGGTGTTTTGGGTCAGAGAGTTTAAAACAAAACATTTTCCAAAGGTTTTCTTCCAAAACCATTTTTAATAAATAAACCACATTTCTATTTGACTAGAAATGGTTTTAAATCAAAGAATCATTATTTTGTTTCACCAAATTCATTTTTGAATCCACAAAGTGTTTCCTATGGTCAGTAGGTTCAAAATAATCCAATTGCAAAAGATTTTATCCCCAAATTCATTTTTAAATAATTTTTACATCCTTAACAAGCATACAAATGTTTCTGCAAAAACAACCATTTTTCCAGAAGCTTTTTACTAAACAAAAGGCATGGTTGGCTAGGGATTGTCTTGCTGATTCCATTGGTATAAAATTTGTAATTTTTGGACGTGTGGTTTGAAAGTTACAGGGATTTCAAAACTGCATCTAATTATGATTTCGAAATCTGTTTTAAGTCGTCTTGTGCCACGCGTCCTATTCTCATCATCGGTACCGCTTCACTCGGATCGGCTATTCTGGCACGTTGGATCAAGTTGAATGATGCGGCTCAGAAGCGTGCGTACCCATTCGCTTACTTTCTATCCTATCCACCAGATCGAGATCGGACGGCTGCGGTGAACTTGACCCTAAACGAGCGGCGCTGCGGCGGGGGTTGGCGGCAGAGCGCTCAGGCGAGGTCGTCGCCGGTGATACTGGATGCAAGGGAGAGAAGGAGAAGGCTCATCGTGATCGCAATGTTGTGGGGAAGCTCAAGGTGGTGCCGTCTTGTCGAGGGGCGCACTGGAGCGGGCTTGATTGCTCGCCGGAGTGGAGCTGCGCCTCGGGCGGTTCTGGAGGTCGTCGAGGGCGAGGATAGGAGGCACCCTAGGATGAAAGGGAGACACCGTTAGGTTAGCAAGAGCATGGCGATCATCATTGTCTCCACGGGGAAGAGAGGGGAGGTCTGGTTTACCTGGGAGACATCGCCGCAGTTGGAGCAGACGGCGGCGCTGGCTTGGGGAAGATGTTGCCGACGCTCAGGAACGCGCGCGAGCGAGATGCGGTTGCAGAAAGGTCCGCCAGGGCTTGGGGTGTATGCGAGTGTGGTCAAGGAAATGAGGGGTGGCAAGACACGGCCGGAATCGTGGGAAAGCTTGTCGGTGGCAGTGAGGTTCAGAGAAGAATCAGGACGGCCTGGGGGCATGCTAATGCGGGGTGACAGAAGGGAAATGGAGAGGAGAGGTACGCGTTTAAGCTTGCGTGATCAAAGCGAGTAAATGTGGTCACATTAATACGAATTAAGCCTGAGGAATCAACGGCAGGAGCGGGAAAGAACAGGTCGCTGCGGGTGAGGACGATGAGCAGGAGGGGTGGGGCCGGCTGGTTAGTGAGAAAAAGAGTGAGGGGGAGGGGTCCACTTGTCAGCGTCTTCGCAGGTTGCTTCTGCGGTAAAGAAAACGTTTCGAGGGCGAGGGAACAGGTGGGCTGGACTGGGCTGTTGGGCTGGCTCAGTTGGGTCAGGTCCGTTTCCATATTTTTTTCTGTCTGAATCTTTTTATTTTTCCAATTTCAATTTCTGTTTTGAAATTTCAAACAACATTCAAATAATTCAAACACCTCCAAACTTGTATTGAGTTTTGGTTCTGTTTGACAACATAAACCAAAGTCAAAAAAAAAATTATTCTTTTTAGGATCTATTTAATAATTAAATAAAATAGACCATAGTTATTTAATCAAATAGGGTTTTGATTTATTTAATAAAATATCCATTTGAAATCTAAATATTTTCCAAAAACGAAATCAGTAGGTTTTATTTGAAAATAGGGAATATTTGGAAAACTTGTTTAAAACAAAATAACATTTTAATTTTAGGTTCCATTAATAATGATAAAATGTACCTTAGTTATTAATTCAAATAGGATTTGTTTTATTAAAATATTTATTTTGAAATCTAAAATAAAACCAAAACACTTCAGTAGTTTTTATTTAAGAAAAATAAAATACATAGAAAACTTATTTAAAATAAATAAATAAGTTTTAGTGTTTATTTAAAATGGGAAGGGCCTTTACTTAAATAAAATTGGATATTAAATCCTTATTATTTTATTTAAATAAACCTTTACTATTTGTAATCAAAACAAAACATTTTATTTCAAAATATTGGCCAAGGTTTAATTTGGCTTTATAAAATAATGTTTATTTATAAAACTACCTTTTCATTTGAAAATCAGATCTTTTTATTAAAAGATCCAAAAATAGTAATTTTAACTATTTTGAAGTTTATTATTTATTTATCTTTTTAAATCCCTTTAGGATTTTATTTGATCCAAATACGTTTTGAAAGTTCCCAATTGGACTCAAAAAGTTTCTTCTCACCCTGAAAAATCAACAAAGTTTTATTTTATTCATTTATTTTTCACATTACAAGATTTGGAAAATCTTGGGATGTGACATATATTATTTGCATTTTTGGATAAACAGAACAAAAGATATGAATTTTACAAGTTTAAATCTCTAATAGATTCAAAAACAGGTTTTAAATCTAAAATCCAGACAAGTGGGCGCTTCTGATTGGCCCGAACCGCTTCATGCGGATCAATCAACATGGACCGTACGATTTAAGTGACGATGCACGGGCCAGATCTATCGATACCGATTTGTTAAGTGATCTGTTCTACGCCTTAGGATCTTGATCCAACGGTGCCAACGCATGCGACCACAGATGGGCGGGGCGAATGGCCACTGGCGACGGCGCAAATGGTGTTGGTGCTCTGGTGGTTCCAGAGGGGGCTAGGGCGGTGAAGTAGGTTACCATCATTGCACGGGTGCGAGGATGCTCAAGGTGGCTTCGGCTTGGACAGGGGCGTGCTGCTGCGGCTGGAAAAGCTCGTCGGAATCCTCACTGGCATTAGACACGAGTTAGCGAAGACGACAGAGACACTCTGGATCACCCTAGCGCAAACAAAGTGTATCAGGACATGTGCAAGGTTCAGGCGAACAAGATGGTTTGAATCAGAGAGCGAGGGGCGGTCATATCTTACCAGGATTGCTCGCCGGAGAGGAGGATAGCGTCGGGTACTCATGGTGCTTGACGAAGTCGATGACCTAGGGGTTTATAGGATGAAACAGTGGTGTTAGCAGGTGCGCAAGGAGCAGAGGATCATCATCATATGAACGAGGGACAGGCGCGAGCACGACACTCACCGGAATAGCTCCTCGGAGGCGCTCGGGCAGCAGTGATGCAAGTGCGAATACGGCCAGCCTGGGGGCGCTCTGGTGATGGTGGTTGGGGGGAAATGGCTGCATTGGTGTGGGGGTTAAGTAGCAGGCGTCGGGGCGGGGATTACGCAGGCATTGATCGTCAATTAAGTGCGAATCAACGCGGCAGTGATGGAGGTAACGGCGGCAACGACGGGGTCTGGGGCACGGGATTTGGGGAAGACGAGCTGAGTTGGCGCAGGGCCCAGTGGCAGTGAGCGCGGGGTGGGCTAGTGCGCGTGAGAGAGAGAGGGGAGGGGAATGGCCCGGGTGGGCTTTTGGGCCTGTTCTAGTGTTGGGCTCAAAGTGTAGTGCCTGTTTTATTTTTTTCTTTTAGCCTTTTCTTTTTCTGATTGATTTGTCAGGAATGGTTTTCAAACCCTTTTCAAACTTGTTTGAATTCAAATCATTTCTAGATTTTTGTAGTGTGATCCTTGCACTCAAAATTGTGTTAAACACTACTGTTTCCACAAACACACTTTGGTCCTTTGAAAATAAAAGTAAAACCATGCCTCAAAAGATTAGTAAAGTGGGCATATAAATGGTTTTGTTTGATTTCAAACTTTGAAATTTTTTGTGCCAAACCTAAGTGCTATGATATGAATGCAATGCATGCTTTTACAATTCATGATTTTTGGGATGTTACAAATCTAACCCCCTTAAGATGAATATCACCCTCGAGATTTGGATTGGCTAGCAAATAGGTGAGGGTGATCTTTCCAAAGGTCATATTCTCTTTCCCAAGTTGCTTCTTCTTCGGAATGGTGGTTCCACTGAACTTTGCAGAATTTGATAGTCTTAGTCCGTGTAACTCTTTCTGCAGTCTCAAAAATCTTGATAGGTTTCTCCTCATAGGTGAGTTCACTCTCCAACTGAACCTCTTCCAAAGGTATAGTATCCTTCAAAGAAGTTTCTTCCATCTCCGGATGGCATTTCTTCAACTGACTCACATGAAACACATTGTGAACTGCTGATAGTGATTCAGGTAATTCAATCTCATAAGCCACTTCTCCTTTGTGACTCAAAATCTTGAATGGTCCAACATATCTTGGTGCCAATTTTCCTTTGACTCCAAATCTCTTCACACCACGAAGTGGTGAGACTCTAAGATAAGCTCTATCACCAACCTCATAGGTGACTTCTCTACGCTTTGGATCTACGTAGCTCTTCTGTCGGGACTGGGCTATCTTCAATCTATCCTTTACCATTTTTGACTTTCTCTTCAGCTTTCTTGATCAATTCTGGTCCGAACAGATTTCTTTCTCCAACACCACTCCACAGCAATGGCGTAGTACACTTCCTTCCATATAAAAACTCAAACAGTGCCATCTCAATGCTGGCTTGATAACTGTTGTTGTAAGAGAATTCTGCGTAAGGCAGACTTTCATCCCAACTGGCTCCATAATCTAGGGCACATGCCCTCAGCATATCCTCCAAAATCTGATTGGTCCTTTCTGTATGTCCATCAGTCTGGGGGTGAAAAGCTATGATGAACTCCAACCTTTTTCCCAACGATTCATGCAGTTGTTGCCAAAGTGAACTGAGTTCCTCTATCAGACACAATACTCTTAGGTACTCCATGCAGACATACAATCATGTTCATATAGATCTTAGCTAATTTAGCACTTGTATAGGTAGTCTTCACGGGTATGAAATGAGCCACTTTAGTTAGGCGATCTACAACAACCCATATAGAATCATATCAGGATCTAGTCCTTGGCAGTCCAGTGATGAAATCCATATCAATCTTGTCCCACTTCCAATCAGGAATAGGTAGTGGTTGCAATAATCCTGCCGGTTTCTGATGTTCCGCTTTCACTCGGCTACACACGTCAGATAAGGCAATATGTTCTGCAATATCCTTCTTGAGATTGTTCCACCAAAATCTTTCTTTCACATCCTGATGCTACACTCAACGGGGAGGAAGAGTGCTTCGTTGGAAACCCCAAGAGCAAGGTATGAAGAGCACAACAGCAAGATTTCCCTCAGTAGAAACCAAGGTTATCGAACCATAAGGAGGAAGGAAACGTCACACGGGTGTTGGAAGCAACTTGGAGACCTACACAACACAAACTCAAGACTCTGTCCCAACGTGTAAGAGGTCCCAACCTTTAATAAGGTAGAGATCCATGTGTTTACAATGCTAGTCCCTGGATTAATAGCTAGCATCCACAGTTAAGATTTAATATCAAGAAACAAAGGTCATAATACAATTTATAACCAGGAATAAAATAATTCATTACATCTTACATAGCTCATTTGGCTATCTCCATACAATGCAGCAGAAATAACTATAGCATGGAGTCCTTCATCTTCAAAATGCCACAGGCAAACATGTTGGTTGTAGACTTGTAATCCTAATCAACACACTTCACTAACATCAAACAAACCTGCAACATAGTAAGTTACAGCCACAAGGGTCAATACATTTGAATTGTATTGGCAAGTGATACTATGGTAGTATAGTGGAGTCTATCATCTATATGCATTTGGCTAAGTGGAGCTTAGGCTTTCTTTGCTCAAAATAGATTTTCCTTATCTTTTGAAAAACACTAAGTTTTTGTTTGTCAAAAAAATCACCCAAGGCATCTCCCAATAGAAATTGGTGATTCTTCAAACCTTGTTCAACCACAAGATTTTTAACTTAGAAATTGGGATGAGGAGATTCTTGATAGCTTCCATGCCTTGATGCTCAAATTGTCCTTTACCAGGGACATGGCTAAGTACTTAGATTTTACACTCTGCAGAGGTGGTGCACTTTCTCCACAAGACTTGGTTTCACCAAGACAAGATCTTTCAGAAGCCTTCCCTTAGACCAGAATGGACGCGCTCCAACCTATCAATCCCCTACCACCAACTGTCCATTTGGCTAAGTTATTGCAACCTATATGATCTAGGCAGAGCCCATAATGCCAAGTGGCTGCACTTGAAGCTTCTCAACATTTGACATCTCAAATCTCTTTGTTCCTGGGTGACCATCCACAAGTGAGATACACAAGGTAAACCATAGAAATGGGCCTTGTGTAACCACTCAACACAAACCATTCCTTCCATTCCACCCAGGTGAGTCATTCACTTAGTTGTTTTATTAAACAAAACACAAGTCCTTGACTTAGAAATATTCCATAGTATGAATATATTCCACCCTTGTTTTCTACTAGCTAAGCTAAGCATGATGGTAGTAGGAATCTTAACTTAGTAAATTTCTACTAAGGTTTCATCTACTAGGATTTCCCATGGCATTGTTTATTCTTAGCAAAAATTCCATGCAAGTCCTACTTAGAAATATCACTAATGCATAGTGAAAATAATGGGACAAAAGTATGAAGCATCACTTGCCTTTTTGGTAGAGAATATAAGTTCACTCCTTGATCTTGCAATGATCACACTCTTCAAATTCCACTATAATTCAATCAAGCAAGCAAGAATTCAATCTATCATTCAAGCAAACAACACATAAAATAATAGAAACAAAGCAATGCATGCAAGCATGCAAAAGATTGTTTTTATTTGGAAAAGTGGTTTCTAATAGGTTATAAACATTTGAAAACACCTATTGGTAAATTTATATAAGTGGCAAAACCATTTGCAAAAGATTTTACCTATAAACCATTTTTAAACCAAATTAATATTTTATGTGGTTGAAAATGCCTTTAGCAAGTAATAATCTATAGGGATCATCAAAATATACTTTTAAATCATAAAACTTTGTGTTTGGGGTCAGAGAGTTTAAATCTAAACATTTCCCAAAGATTTTCTCCAAAAAGTATTTTTAACATATAAACAATATTTTTATTTGACTAGAAATGTACTAAATCAAAGATTTATTCTTTTGCTTCACAAAATATGTTTTTGAATCCACAAGTTGGTTTATATGGTCAGTAGGTTCAAAACAAACCATTTTCCAAAGATTTTAACACAAAAAATAATTTTAGAAAGAATTTTATATTCAAAACATGCCTACACAAGTTTCTGCAAAAAGAACCATTTTTCCAGAAGCAATTCATTAAACAAAGTGCATTGTTGGGTAGGGTTTGTCTTGCTGATTCCATTGATATAAAATTTGCAAAATTTGGACGTGTGGATCAAAAGTTATGCAATTTACAAATTTGAACATCTAATAGAACAAATTCTAGTTTTTATAACAAATCACAGGTCACGCGTCGTGTTGCTATTGGTCCGTACCGCTTCTTGCGGATCGTGCAACGAGGGGCGTTAGATTTTAAACAGATCGTGCGGCTCTGATCAAATGATACCCTTTCGGTTAGTTAATCTATCGTAGCCACGCGATCGCGATCTGACGGCTGGTGTGCGCTTGACCAAGAGTGAGCGGCGCTGGCGGCGGCGAGTGGCGGCACGCGGTCAGACCGTGGTGTTTCCGGCGATTTAGGAAGTAAGAGATGGTGGGGAGAGGCTCACCAGGTTCGCAGGGTTGTGCTGATTCTCGACGTGGTCGCCACAGGGACAGGGGCGCACGGTGCTGCTGGTGATTGCTCGCTGGTGTTGTCGTTGGCGTCGGGTCCGCTCTGTTGTGGTCGAAGGCGAGGCTACATGGCTCGGGAAGGAGAGGCAAAGATCTCGTTAGATGCACAAGATGATGGTGAGCACATGGGAATCACAGAGATGGAGAGGTGAGGTCAGATTTTACCAGTAGGGTTCGCCGGAGTTGAGCTAGCCATCGGTGGCGAGATGGCGTTGTCGGAGGCGACTTCTAAGGCGCGCGTGGACTAGCTGGGGTAACTGGTAGATGCGCAAGGTACTGGAGAGTGAGCTTGCATGCACAAGGGGGCAGGGTATGGTCAGGCGTCGCCGAAATTCGCACTGGACCTCATTGGAGCCAGTGGGGTTGCCACGAGCAATTCGAGCATCCCTGGGGCGGAGAGGAGCTGGCGACTGAGGGGAAATGAGGAAGAGGGCGAGGCGATTAATAAGGCATGGTCGTGGGGCTGTTTAATGGCGTCGTTACTGCATATTTACTCGAAGAAATGGCGACAGAACGACCGGGCATGGTCAGCGGCGGGTGAGGACGACGATGAGGTGGCAGTGGGACCTGGCGTCAGCGAGAGAGGGAAAGGGGAGGTGGGGTCTGCTAGTCAGTGACTGGGTGGGTGTCTTTCTGAGTGGAAAACGATTCACTGCGGGGAGTGAGGGAGTGGGCTGGACTGGGCTAGCTGGGCTTTGCTGGGCTGGGCTGGCTTAGCTCTTTTTTTTTGTACTAATTTGTTTTTCCTTTTCTTTTTCTATTTATATGTTTTGATTTTGTTTAAACTTTTCAAACAACAATTTGATTTCAAACTTCAACCAAACTTTGAGTGTATTCAAATATTGATTAATAATACATTCTAAAGTCAAATTTAGAATAATTCTTTTATTCTTTTTAGGGTCTTTTATTTATTTTATAAATGGACATTTGTCTTTATTTCAAATAGGTTTTAATGGGTTTTAAAACTTTATTTGAAATCCATATTTTTACCATACCTATTCAGTAGGTTTTATTTATTTATTAGGGTGTCAAATAATTCACCTTGAATTATTTGGAATATTTCTAATATGACTTATTAGTCATTTGAATTGGGTATTTGTTTTTATTCCAATGAAATCAATTATGGTTTTAATTGCATAATTTTTATTTAGTTGATTTCTTTGATCCCATTTAAGTTAATTAAATAACTTTTATTCCACTTGGGTAAATTCCAAATTCTATTAACCCATGATTTAATTAATCATTCTTATTAGAGATTGTTTTTATTCAAATAGAAATAGAATTTGGTTAATGCCATTTTATTTGGAAAATTCCTTATCCTTTTATTTTATTTGGATTTGGATTATATTCATTCCATTTGCTTATGGATTAGGCCAAGATTTGAAAATTCCTTATTTAATATTTCTTTCTTTATCTTATAAAATCCATATCTTTTTATTTATGGATCCAAACTTGGTGATTCCACTTTGTAAAATCTTATTTGATATTTATTTATCCTTTTATATCTCTTTTAGGATTAATTTCTCACAATGGTATGGATTTTTGATAAGTGCTTTATTAGCTTTGGAAGTTTAATTTCCTTATCTTATTAAATTCATAAGATTTTATCTATGGCTTCAAATTAAGTGAAACCAATTCATATGGTCTTATAATATTTCTATTTGACATTCTTGATCATTTTGAAATGTTTGTTTGACCAATTTTATATGGACCAAATCTTTAGTCTTTGAGATAACTTGGAAATGTTTTTCTTCCATTAGGGTTTTAGTGTTTTGGTTTATTTTCCAAGTGTTTAAATTTCCAGAAGCAATTATGAAGAATGCATTTCACTTGATTTGAATTTAGTTGGATTCAAACTTTACTCAAGTTTGTTCAAGATGGGATTTTAAGTTTGCATTTAGAATCAAAAAGTTTCTTTTCACCCTAAATTTCAATAATTATTTATTTTGTTTATTTATTTTTTACATTACAAAATTTGGAAAATTTTGGGATGTGACACAACTAATCAGTCAGGTTGTCAATCTCACCGGTTTGCTGTAACGAAGGATTAAACGTATGGTGTGGAAGGTAATGGTTTGCAGCAAGTAAACAAGTAACAGTGGAAGATGTATCAATGGTAAAGATTGGACCGGTGTCCATAGTTCAATAGAGGTGATCTCCTTAGATAACAACATGGCATGAAGGGTAAACAAATTATAGTGGGGCAATTGATAGGAACTGAGCAAGGCATAACAATGCAATTACTAGCTAGAAAGATCTTATGAAGTTGATTGGGCAATACAACAACATACATAGACCGTAATCCAACTGCATCTATGACTGGAATTCCACCTTCAGGTTATCATCCGAACCCCCTCTAGTATTAATTTGCAAGCAACAGACAACTGCTTTAAGCAAAGTGTGTAAGGTAAACAATCCACATGTACCATGAACAAGGGACCATTGTTTTCTCCCTAGAAGCAACAACACATCTACAACCGAAGAGATTCCTGTCAGTTCCCTTGGAAACTAGAGGCATGAACCCACTATCGAGCATAAATACTCCCTCTTGGATTCACTAGCAACTACTTGGCCAAGATAACCACTTGAAACGGAGAGCATGCAAGATCAAAAACAACACAGACATGATAGAATCATAAAGATAGAACCATTAATAAAACCAACATAATAATCTCAATATCCATCGAATCCCCGCAAACAAAACATGTATGATTACAAATAGATTAGATCTTGATCATGAACGGAGCTCACAAGATCTATACATGAAAGCACAAAGAGGAGATACAACCATCTAGATACTACATGGACCCATAGTCCAAGGTGGAACTACTCACGAATCATACCGGAGAAAAGGCCTCCAGGATGATCTCCCCTCCGGAAGGGTGCCGGGAAGAACTTCAGATCCCCCCCCAATCTAGGGATGATGGTGGCGGCGGATATAGACGGTTTCTTGGATTTCTGATCGGGTACCGAGAGTTCCTGTATCAGGGGCTTATTATAGGCGAAGGGGGGAGTCCAGGAGGCGACCAGGGTCGCCAAACCCTACCCAGGCACAGGTCCACCTAACCCCGCGCCTGGGGTGGGTCTGGCCCCCTAGCCAGCTTCTCCGACTCTCCTCTGGACTTCTTGTTCCCCACGGAAAGTTATTGACTTTGGCGTTCGTCCCGTCCAATTCCGAGAATATTTCTTTACTAACTTTTCTGAAACCAAAAACAGCAGAAAACAAGCATATGGCACTGTTGCAACTTGTTAATAGGTTAGTACCAGAAAACATCTAAAAAGCACCTCAAAGTGTGGACAAGTAAAGCAAAGTAGATACTAAACAAGCATGGAGCATCAAAAACTATAGATACGTTTCCAGCTATCAGCATCCCCAAGCTTAACTCCTGCTCGTCCTCGAGTAGGTAAGTGATAAAAGAATAATTTTTGAGGTGAACATGCACCCTCACAATAAAGATCCAAACATTTGCAAACATTGAAAGCTGGGATCAAAGAACTCTAAACATGTGCATGAAAGATGGAGTTATAACAATAGGACATAGTAATTATGCATGCAACATGGCAAGCTACAAACAAATATTATGAATAATATGCATTGAAAAACGTTTGATTGTTTCACATGCAGAAAACATAGCATAGTGGCAATCAGCTTGTCCCTCATAGAGTAGCAATATAATGCATAGGACACCTACAAAGTTCACAAGGGTGACTAGAAACAAATAGCACATGAACAAGTAATAACACAATATGCATCAATTAATAAGATTTGGAACATTGCACACAGAATGACAACTATGCTCTCTTAATGCTGCCTAAAGGTAGAAGGTGGAGACTCAATAATGATGGAAGAAAGGCCTTTTTGTAAAGGAAGTAGGGATTACAAGTTTCAAAAGAGCTTCCAAAAATTATGGTACTAGTTAGCTTTCAGCCCTCATTGCCCCTATCATAAGCATCTTGAAGTGGTTAAGGTTAAAGTGACAAAGCTGGAGTATATGCTTGACAAAGTATAAGTTGGCAATCTCATATCCCTTGAATATGAGGGCTACACCTCATCGATACTCAACTTAGGGTCCAGGCAAGTTCTTGTCATTGTAAGTATTTCCATATCATTGAGAACCGCCAATGGGGTACCCCTTGCACATGGCACAGGATCTTTCCCATAACCAAAATGACAAGGCAAGCAGACAATGAGCATCTCAGCAATCTTTTTATTTACCATATGCATAGCTTTTTGTTGAGGATGCTTCATAGATAGCTCACTATGGTGATGCTGCAAGTTTCCACCATGATTAGGCATGGCTTAGGCTAGCGGCCCAGGTGTTTCTCCAACACAGAATAAAAACTCCATGGACTTACAAGTTCCCACTTCATTTCACATCGGTAACATCCATAGACAAAAGAGCGTGATATCAACAAAGTACAAATAGTACAAGTGCAATGTTGAAAACATTCCTCGTGACGGCACGGTTCTGCTAATCCCAACTTATAAGTGCAAGCATATACAACAAAGTTGCCTCAATGGTTCAGGTTTATTAGGGGAAAAGAATAAAATGTGTCATCAAGTTCGTGAGGGCTTTAATCACTAAGTTTTCACAAAACAAAATAGTTTTTAATTGAAAAATAGTTGAAAACAAGAATATACTTGGAATGGTGTAACACACCATGCATAGGAGTTTATAGTGGACACTTTGGAATAACTTGGTTTCTTGGGAGTTGGAAGCATGAGCAGAACTTACTCATACAAGTGGAGACTAGCAAAAGACTGGGAGCGACCAACTAAGAGAGCAATAATGGCCATAATTATGTAATACAACAAAGAAAACTAATCAAAGCAGAGGGTGGTACTACAAGTCAAGGACTAAATGATCATAGAGGCTAATGGTGACTTGTCATAGTCATAACATGGTGTAAGCATGTGCCAAGTCAACCCAAGCAAAACATCAAAGGAGAATTCCATAATACTATGCTTTTGCATGCTAAAACAACGCATAATTTCTTCAAGGCACACTAAGAAATTCCAATTGTTTGGAACAAGATATGCTACAGCAATAGTCACTAAGCATAATGCAAAAACAACACCTAGCATGTCATGCTAAAGTCTAAGTCATAGTCAACGCAAGCTCCTCTTGCACTTCAAGCAAGAACTTACTACTCCTTTCCAAACACCAAGCAAATTATTTGTAAAACAACACAGCGATACGGGGGTCCAAACTACTAAATAAAACCAAACAAACTAAGCAAAGCAAACGAAAACTAAGACACTCCAAGAACAACACAACTGTGCATGAAACAATAAAAGTGAAGTGTCTAGATAGACCTGAGCTTTTTATTGATGAAGAAGGGGATGCCTTGGGCATCCCCAAGCTTTGCCTCTTGTACCTATTGGATATTTATTGTCGTGAAACCATGGTGGCATCTCCAAGCTTGAGATTTTGTCCAATCTTCATCTCATTGTGTCATTCTCTCTACACACCTGAAATTTTTCCTTCATATAAAACTTCACACAATCTTCATTAGCAACATTACCTTATTCAAAAGATATTAGACCGCTTGGCAAAGCTTTGGAAGAGAAAGTCTTTTCACTAAAAACATAATCTACTGTAGTAACTCCTTCAAAGAAAGTCAATTTACCTGAAGAGAGCTCAAAAAGGAATCAATAAGAACAAATGCTAATAATGGCAGAAATCTGTCAAAACAGACCAACAGGTAGAAACGAATTTTTTTGAACATCTTATGTTGCTCAAATCAAAAAGTGTTGAACTAAAGAAAGTTAGCCAACATACTGGGAGATTTATTCGTGAATTTTGATCTCAATCCGAGTTACATAGCCTCCTCACGAATTTCTTTGGTGGAGGACAGAAATCTGTTTCGGGATAACAACTCCCCAAATCTTACTTCCCTCTCATTAGAGATTATTCTTGGCACAAAAAGCAAACAAAATGGATAAGTAGAGGTTATTACTGAAGTAGTAACTTCCAAAACTCAAGGAAACTCTTGGATTATCTCCCAACAAGTACTTTTCTTTAACGCCTTTAAGTTAGGCACAAGAAGCAAGAAGAATCAAGTATTTTCAAATGAAGAAGCATTAACATCAAATCTTGATTTCAATGGAGGAGAAAAAAGCAACTTCTCTCTCTTCATAGGAAAGTGTTCAATACCTTTCTTGAATGTATATTGATATTTGATGGTGACTTCTTTCATATCAATGATGGCACCAACTGTTCTAAGAAAAGCTCTTCCCAAAGTAATAGGACAAGAAGCATCGTATTCAACATCCAAAACGTAGAAATCCATAGGGACATAAGCATTGTTAACCATAATGAGAACATCATTAATACTCCCCATGAGTTTCTTCTTAGCATTATCATTGAGTGGGACATTCAAATAACAATCTTCTAATGGTGGTAAATCAAGCATTTCATAAATCTTCCTAGGCATAATAGAGATACTAGAACCAAGATCACATGAAGCTTTGAGATCAAAGTCATTCACTTGCATATTAATAATGGGTTCCCAACTATCTTCTACTTTCCTAGGAATAGAAGCTTTGCGTTTTAGCTTCTCTTTCTTAATCTTAACAAGATCATATGTAATGTGTTTGGTAAAGGCAACATGCATATCACTAGCATCAGGACTTCTAGCAAGCTTTTGTAGGAACATAATCACTTCAGAAATATTGCAACCATCAATATCAAAATCAAACTTAGCATCACTAGTAGTAGGATCAATAGGCTTAGGCATAGTAGGAGGAGGAATAGGGGCTACTTGTGGTTTAGTGGAGATAGTGCACACACTATTGTTTCTATCAATTTCAGCTTCCCTTTCCCACCTAGCATGAAGTTGAGCTAACAGCCTAACATTTTCATCAATAGTAACTTGTATGGCATGAGAAGTAGCAAAGCTGTTTTCCATAGTTTCAGGTTTAGCAGCCATTTTATTAACCAAGGAAGTTTGAGCTTCAGACAAAGAGGATATATTTTTCTCAGCACTCAAAATTTTTGACTGTAAACTAGGAATTTCTCTATTCAGATTCTCAAGCTGAAGACTAATATTTTTCAAGATAATAGATTGTTCCTCCATAGTTTTAGTGAAAATCTTGTTTTGCTCATATTGCATTTGCATAAAACATTTAGTGGATATCTCAACTTCTAGAATCCTCTCTACACTAGGCATTCCAGATCTATCCTGATAAGCATTTCTACTAGGAGGATAAGGCCTATAATTATTGTTGCTACCAAAATTATTCCTATAGGCATTGTTGTTGAAATTGACGTTTCTAATGAAGTTCACATCAACTTGCTCTTCTTGAGCAACCAAGGAGGCTCAGGGAACACTATTAGGATCTAGAGGAGCTTTCCCATTAACAAGCATAGCCATAATAACATCAATCTTTTCACTCAAAGAGGAAGTTTCCTCAATAGAATTTACCTTATTACCATGTGGAGCTCTCTCAACATGCCATTCAGAGTAGTTAACCATCATATTATCAAGGAGCCTTGTTGCAGCACCCAAGGTGAGTCCCATAAAAGTACCTCTAGCAGCAGAATCCAACAGGTTTCTTGAGGAGAAGTTCAAACCTGCATAAAAAGTTTGGATAATCATCCAAGCAGTGAGTCCATGAGTAGGGCAATTTTTAACTAAAGATTTCATTATTTCCCAAGTAGGAGCAACATGTTCACTATCAAGCTGTTTAAATTTCATAATATGACTTCTCATAGCAATAATATTAGCAGGAGGATAGTACTTTCCAATAAAAGCATCTTTGCACTTAGTCCAAGAATCAATACTATTTTTAGGCAAAGATAGCAACCATTCTTTAGCTTTTCCCCTCAAAGAGAAAGGAAAAAGCCTGAGCTTAATAATATCCATCTACATCCTTATACTTTTGCATCTCACAAAGTTCAACAAAGCTATCAAGATGGGCAGCAGGATCATCAGAATCAGCACCAGAAAATTGCTCTCTCATCACAAGATTCAACAAAGAAGGCTTAATTTCATAAAAGTCAGCATCAGGAGCAGGTGGAGCAATAGGTGTGCTTAGGAAATCACTGTTGTTGGTGCTAGTGAAGTCACACAACTTAGTGTTCTCAACGTAATTCATTTTGGCAAAGGTGGGCAAGCCAAAAACAACAGCATCAGCTAGAGCAGGAACTAATTTTTTTGTGTTTTTGAATAAAGAAAGCAAACCAAACTAGACTAATGTTTTTTTGGTTTTTTGAAAAGAGGCGAACAAAACCAAGCAAAAGAAACTAATCAAACTAAAAACAAAGTAAAGAGAAAGGAATTGAAGGACTCCCCTAGTGAATACGTCCTTAGCCTACCCGTCAACGGTGCTAGAAATTACTTGATGCTACACTCAACAGGGAGGAAGAGTGCTTCGTTGGAAACCCCAAGAGCAAGGTATGAAGAGCACAGCAGCAAGATTTCCCTCAGTAGAAACCAAGGTTAATGAACCAGAAGGAGGAAAGAAACATCACACAGGTGTTGGAAGCAACGTGGAGACCTGCACAACACAAACTCAACACTCTGTCCCAACGAATCGGTGAAGTTGTCTTGCTCACCGGTTTGCTGTAATAAAGTATTGAACGTATGGTGTGGAACGTAATGGTTTGCAGCAAGTAAACAAGTAACAGTGGAAGATGTATCAATGGTAAAGATTGGACCGGGGTCCATAGTTCACTAGAGGTTCTCTCCTTAGATAACAACATGGCATGAAGGGTAAACAAATTACAGCGGGGCAATTGACATGAACTGAGCAAGGCATAACAATGCAATTACTAGCTAGAAAGATCCTATGAAGTTGATTGGGCAATACAACAATATACATAGACCGTAATCCAACTACATCTATGACTAGAAGTCCACCTTCAGGTTATCATCCAAACCCCCTCCAGTATTAAGTTGCAAGCGACAGACAACTGCTTTAAGAAAAGTGTGTAAGTAAACAATCCACATGTTCCATGAACAAGGGACCGTTGTTTTCTCCCTAGTAGCAATAGCACATCTACAACCGAAGAGATTTCTGTCACTTCCCTTGGAAACTAGAGGCATGAACCCACTATGGAGCATAAATACTCCCTCTTGGAGTCACTAGCAACTACTTGGCTAAGATAACCACTAGCAACGGAGAGCATGCAAGATCAAAAACAACACAGACATGATAGAATCATAAAGATAGAACCATTAATCAAACCAACATAATAATCTCAATATCCATCGGATCCCCGCAAACACAACATGCATGATTACAAATAGATTAGATCTTGATCATGAACGGAGCTCACAAGATCTATACATGAAAGAACAAAGGAGGAGATACAACCATCTAGCTACTACATGGACCCATAGTCCAAGGTGGAACTACTCACGAATCATACCAAAGAGAAGGTCTCCGGGATGATCTCCCCTCCGGCTGGGTGCCGGGAAGAACTTCAGATCCCCCCCCCCCCCGATCTCGGGACGATGGTGGCGGCGGCTACAGACGGTTTCGTGGATTTCTGATCGGGTACCGAGAGTTTTTGTATCGGGGGCTTCTTATAGGCGAAGGGGGGGGTCCGGGAGGCGGCTAGGGTCGCCAAACCCTACCCAGGCACGGTTCCACCTGACCCCGCACCTGCGGTGGGTCTGTCCCCCCTATCCAGCTTCTCCGGCTCTCCTATGGACTTCTTGTTCCCCACGGAAAGTTATTGACTTTGGCGTTCGTCCCGTACAATTCCGAGAATATTTCTTTACTAACTTTTCTGAAACCAAAAACAGCAGAAAACAGGCATCTGGCACTGTTGCAACTTGTTAATAGGTTAGTACCAGAAAACATGTAAAAAGCACCTCAAAGTGTGGACAAGTAAAGCAAAGTAGATACTAAATAAGCATGGAGCATCAAAAATTATAGATACGTTTCCAATGTATCACATCCATGTACATTTTGGTATTACCCGGATGAATAGAATATGGTGAATTGTGTTCTTCCTATAGAATCAACTTCCGAAGTTCCGGATCTTGTGGAATGCAGATACGCTTCCCATATCACAAAGTACCTTGTTCATCTTCATGGAATCATTTAGCCTTTCCTTTGCTAATTTTACCTTTAATCTATCCAATATCCTTGTCCAACTTTTGGGCTTCTTTGATCTTGTCCAACAATGTTGGTTGAACATCTAATAACCTGAGATATCCTTCGGGCACTATCTCCAATCTAAGATCTTTGAATTGGGCACACAGATCATCTGTAAATTCACCATTTGTAACATCCCTAAAATCATGATTTCAAAGTTTGCATATCATTCATTCATGCATATAGATTTGAGATCAAATTTCAAACTCATTTCAGAAAAACAGAAGCACATAGTGCTATGATTTTATGTGAGCAGATTTAAATCAAATGGCCATCACCATTTGAAAGTTTGAATGATTTTAAACCTAACTTGTTTGTCTTCCTCATAGAAGGGATTGATTGTGGTTTTGAATCAAAAATTTACAAATTGGAAATGGTTCCAAAAACCATTTTTTTTCAAATTTTGCAAACCAAGTGCCAAGTCTCTGTTATTTTGATCTCCAAGCTTGACCAAGCCTTTGCTAAGCAACCCCTTACTTTTATGCCTATATTGGAGACTATTGCACCCTGCAAAAACCCCAGAAAGATTTGAATTCAAAAAGAGTTTGAATTCATTTCAAAACCATTCCTGAAAAATCGAAATAGAAAAAGAAAAGAAGTAAACAAAAGAAAAGGGCCAGGCGCCAGGAATCTAGCCCATCATTGGAACAGGCCCAGCTAGCCCACCCGGGCCATGCCCCTTCCTCTCATACGCGCGAGCGCACCCACGCAGTCACCGACGCCTGGACCCCACTCCCTCTCTGCTTATTTCGCTGACAAGCGGGCCCCGTCCACGTCACCGTCGTCTTCCCCAAATCCCGCGCAGGAACACGTCGCCGCCCGTTTCTTCCCCGCCTCTGCCGCGATTTTAATCCTCTTAATAGGCGATGAATGCGTGCGTAATCTCCGCCCTTGCTCCGGCTATAAGATCCTCTCCCCACTCCGCTCTTTTCCCCTCACTCAGCTCTAACAGTACGCCACCAGGCTGCCCGTAATCGCGCTCAAACCGCCGCAGCACCAACGACCTCCGGCGACCAATTCCGGTGAGCATCATCCTCCCCTTGGTCTCTGCTTCATGCGAGAATGATCTGCATGCCTCTGCGCATCTTCTCATATCTTCCATTTTCTCTGTACCGCCCTAGGACGCCGTCACCGTCCACCACTGGAAGCGACCGAGGCTCAACGCAACTCCGGCAACCCCTCCTGGTAGTTTCCGACCACCCCTACTCCCCTTTTTGACACTCACGAGTTCGCCAAGTTTGTGCGCATCTAACGGTACCGTGGGTTTGTCTTAGCTCGCTCCAGAACCTCGCCTCCGTCGACGCCAAGGCCTGCCCGACGTCTGCCTCTACTCCGACGAGGAATCCTCGCCGTGTCCGCGCGCCCCTCGACGAACCATCGCCACCTTGAGCATCGGCAGCATCCTACGATTCTGGTAAGCGCCTCCTTTCTTCCCTGGGCGACCTAGAGCGCCAGCGCCACCGCTAACTGACACACCGCCGCCAGCCTCCGCCGCTAGCGCCGCTCGTTTCTGGTTAGGAGATTTTTAGCCGTCAGATCCAGATCCAGCACGTAGAAATAGTTCACTTAACGAAGGGGTATGGGTAGATCTGAGCCGTGCAGCGATAGTTAGATCCAACGACGCGGAAGGGTGATAACTTCAAAATTGTGACACGTGGCTAGGGTTAGATTCAAAATTAGAATTCAAATCAGATTTAGATCCAATTTTCAAACGGCTATAACTTGTGATTCCCACGTTAGATTTTTGCAAATTTTATACCGTTGGAATCAGTGAGTCAAGCCCTTTCTGAAACTGCAATGTGTTTAACAAAAAGTTTCTGTTAAAATGACTTTGTTTGCAGAAACATATTTAGGTCCATTTTGTGTATAGAATTTGTTTAATAAATGGTTTTAGTGCTAAATAAGTTTAGTTAGCAAGTTTTTGACTTGGTTTTGTTTCTGTATCATGCACTTGCTTGGTGGAGTTTTCAAAATCATCACTTAGCATTTTCTTGCATGCATGCATTCATATTTTTGTTTGTATATGAATTGTATGTAATTGTGTGCTACAAATTTTTGTGTAGATTTTGCTAGTGACTGTGATTGTGAAGAGTGCTACTCTCCCCATTACCAAGGCAAGTGATACTTCATGATATTTCCATTCCCTTTATTTTGAATAAGCATTACAATTATTTTTTGCTAAGTCCTGCATGCTACTTTTGCCAAATGCTATGTTGGGAAATCCTATGTAGTTGTAGAAATGTAGAATTGCTAGGGAATTTCCTAAGTTAAGTTACTATGCCATGCTTAGCCTAGCTAGTAGGAAACAAGGGTTGGTAAAGTATGTACATGCTATGATGAAAATAATTCTAAGTCTTTTGGACTTATGCTTTTCTTAATAAAACAACTAAGTCAATGAACCTCCTGGGTGGAATGGGACTTGAATTGGTGGTTTTTGGTTGAGTGGTTACACAAGGCCATGGATATGGCTTGTGTATCTCACTTGTGGTATGCCACCCAGGCACAAAGGGATTTGGAGGCCAAGTGTTGAGAAAGCTTACAGTGCAACCACTTGGCAATATGGGCTCTGCCTTGATCATATAGGTTGCTAGAACTTAGTCATTTGGACAGTTGTTGGTAGTGGGATGATAGGTTGGAACGCGTCCATTTGGCTAAGGGAAGGCTTCTGAAAGGTCCTGTCTTGGGAAACCAAGTCTGGTGGGGAAAGTGCACAACCTCTGCAGATGGAAAATCTAAGTACTTAGCCAAGTCCATGGCAATGGACAACTTGAGCATCAAGACATGGAAGCTACAAGAATCTCATCACTCCAACTTCTAAAGTAAAATTTGTGGGTGAACAAGGGTGAAGGACCCCAGTGTCTATTGGTGGTTTCTTGGGAAGTTTTTGACAAAGAAAAACTTAGTGATTTCAACTAATAGGAAAAACCTATTTTGAGCAAAGCAAGCCTAGCTACACTTAGCCAAAATGCATATAGTATTATAGTCCACCTAAAAATTTACTAAGGTATCACTTGCCAATACTATTCCAAAGTATTGACCCACTGTGGCTGTAACTTGTGATGTTGCAGGTTACTCCGATGATGATTAGGAGTCATGAGTCTACACTCAACATGCTTGCCTGTGGCACATGAAGATGAAGACTTATGTTTATTTAGTTATTCCAAAACTCTTGTATTAGGCCTGTGGCCATGAGTTGTAAAAGACTATGTTTTATCTCTGGAATGAATGTAATAAATGACCTTTGTATCTGTGTACTTCATCTTAAACTGTGGATGCTAGCAATGATCCAGGGACTAGCATTGCAATCACAGGGATCCTTTTCCTTTACAAAGGAGGGATCTTACACCCTTAGTAAGGCCATTCACATAAACCTTACGGCTTAAAGCATCTGCTACAACATTTTACTTTACCGGGATGGTATTGCAAACTCAAGTCATAGTCTTTGATGAGCTCTAGCCACCTTCTTTGTCTCGTATTAATTTCCTTCTGGGTGAAGATATATTTCAAACTCTTGTGATATGTGAACACTTCACAACGCTTTCCCAAAAGATACTGTCTCCATGTTTTGAGTGCATGGACAACAGAGGCTAAATTGAAATCATGAGTAGGATAATTCACTTCATGAGTTTTAAGTTGTCTCGAGGCATAAGCCACAACTTTCCCTTCTTGCATCAACACTCCACCCAATCCTTGGTGAGATGCATCACAATAGACTTGGAAATCCTTCTCCTAATCAGGCAGACATAAGACTGGTGCTGATGCTAGTCTCTTCTTCAATTCTTGGAAACTGATTTCACATCCTTCTGTCCAATCAAACTTCTTATCTTTCTTAAGTAACTCCGTCATTGGCTTGGCTACCTTTGAAAAATTCTCAATGAAGTATCCTGCCAAGCCTAGGAAACTGCGAACTTATTTCACTGACTTGGGAGATTCCCACTCAGTTACAGCTGACACCTTTGAGGGATCAACAAATATACCATCTCCTAACACAATATGTCTGAGAAATCCAAATTCATTCAACCAGAATTCACACTTGCTGAACTTGGCATACATTTTGTTCTCCCTGAACTTCTCAAGTATTAAACGCAAATGTTCTTCATGTTCTTCTTTTCTATTGGAATAGATCAAAATGTCATCGGTGAATACGACAACAAACTTGGCAAGAAACTCCATGAACACTTTGTTCATCATGTTCATGAAATAAGCTGGTGCATTTGTCAATCCAAATGGCATCACAGTATACTCATACAATCCATACCTAGTGGTAAAAGCAGTCTTAGGTATGTCTTGTTCCCTAATCTTTAGCTGAAAATAGCCTGATCGTAGATCAATCTTTGAGAACACACGGGCTCCTTCTAGCTGGCCAAATAGATCATTGATTCTAGGCAAAGGGTACTTGTTCTTTATAGTCACCTCATTGAGTGAACGGTAATCTATGCATAACCTTTGACTTCTATCCTTCTTCTCAACAAACAGAACTGATGCACCCTAAGACGAAGAAATTGGTTGAATAAATCCTTTCTGCAACTGTTCTCCAAGTTGTTTCTTGAGTTCTTTCAACTCATCAACTGACATCTTGTAAGGTCTCTTTGCTATTGGTCCAGATCCTGGCAGTAAGTCAATCAGAAACTCCACATATCTATGGCATCCCTGGTAATTCCTCCGTAAACACATCCGGATATTCCTTCACAACTGGTACACCATCTATGATAACCCCCTTAAGAGAATTTAGCTTACTCCCTTTTGATTCAAAGTTAGACTTGAACCTAATCCTTTTCTTATCCGGGGTTGTGAGTGTAACAGTACGATTGGCACAATCTAGTACTCCTTCATACTTGATCATCCAATACATACCAAAAATTGCATCCAATCCTTGGTAATCTAGGATTATCAGACTAACTGGAAACTTATACTTTCCAAAATCTATCACTAGATCATGACATCCAAAATTCACTATCATCTCTCCATCGGGAGAGCTTACTTTAATAGGACACCCAATAGTTCAGTTGGAAGTCCATTTTTATCAACAAATGCTCTTGATATTAATGAATGCGATGCCCTGGTATCAAAAAGAACAAGTGCTAGAAAAGAATTAAGCTTGAACTTACCAACCACGGCATCAGACTCTTCATAAATTTCTTCCACATTGATGTGGTTCACTTGTCCCTTCTGGAAGGGTTGGGCTTGTTGGCTCCTTCAACTTTATTTTCTGGGCATTCATTTGCATAGTGCCCAGTTTTCTTGCATTTGAAGCACTCAACCTGACTGATGTCTCTTTTTGCAGGCTGACTTCCATTGCCATTTCCACTATGGTGGCTCCTGTGTCCACTCTTGTGGTTCTTATATTTATCATTGTCATGGCTGCGGTGCTGCTTGTTGTCATGGTGACGGTTATTTTTGTGGTGGCTATTATACTTCCCATGATTGTGGGATCCAGAACCTCCACTGTCATCACCATGGGAACGTTTATGAGACGATCCCGAGCTGTGCTTGTCAAAGTGATGCTTCCTCTTCCTGTTCTCAACCTGCTTCATCTTGCTTTCCAAGATGGTGGCATTATCACAAAGTGATTGGTATGTTGGGACATAGGCAACATATAGCTGCAGGTTCATCTCATCATTCAATCCCTCGAGGAACTTCTCCTTCCTCTTGGCATCAGTATCAACCTCATCCGGTGCATAGCGCGCCAGATTGTTGAACTCCTCAATGTATTCAGCCACACTGCGGTGACGCTGTTTCATATTGTGAAACTCTTTCTTCTTCAAGTTCATTACTCCCGATGAGATATGGGCAGTGCGGAAACCATCCTCAGAAATAGCCCAACTCACATCCTCAATAGGAGTGGTGATCTGAAAGTTAGCCCACCATGTTGCTGCTGGTCCTTCAAGCAGATGTGCTGTGAACCTAACCTTTTCTTCATCGGTGTAGCCAACAGTGACCAAGTCTTTATTCAAAGAGCGTAGCCAGTCATTGGCTACCATTGGATCAGTGGTTCCCGAGGACTTGGCTGGCATCAACCTCAAAAACCTTGTAAGCATGTCAAAGTATGGTGGGTTGTTGGGATTGTTGTTGTTGTTGTTGTTGTTATTGTTCTGGTTCTGATTCTAGTTTTGATTTTCCATGAACTGGTTCATCATCTGCATCAGTTGAGTTTGAGCTGTCATCAACTGCTTCATATCAGGATTGACGTTATTGTTGTTGTTTGGGTTGGGATTGGCACAACGGGGAGGCATCTGTGGTTTAAATAAGGATAAGTAATGAGATATAACCCATAGATGCCATGCACAATACATCACATAGCAACAAACACAATAAACAGTCACAAGAAAAACATAGAGTTTAAAACAAAGTAAACAACAAGTTTTGGAAAAGTAAACATAATAGCAAGCCATCCACATGTTGGATGATCATTGCGACACGATAACTCAAAGGATGATAGAGAAAAAGGTAGCCGAGTAATCATCTCTACTCCTCCATGTCGACCTCCACGTCTACAAGAGTAAGTCTGGCTGTCTCCATAGCTGACTTGTACTCCTCCACGCTGGTGGTCAAGGCCTCGACCTTCGCACAAAGGGCTCTCTTATGCAAGCGCAGCCTCTCTATCACTCCCTACTAGGTCTCTAACTCAAACTCCTTGGCCTCTATCTCGGCCCTCATGTATTTGATCTTCTTGTTTATGTCCTGAACCCTCTTCTCCTGATGCTTGAACTTCTTGTCCTGACTCTCGAATCTGGCCTCCATATCCTTGACGATCTCGTTCTACTCCGTGAAGAGCTTGTCCTTCTCCCTCAACTAAACCTGAAGCGCGTCATTGCTAAGCATGACGTTGGTCCTATCTGTGTCGAGGTGTCTAACGAGATTCTCTAGGTCATGGAGGTATAGATGTACAGGCTCAATCGTCTCTCTAGTAGCGTCATCATACACTACAGCCTCACCCTGCTCTTCACGTCTCCCGAACGGATGAAAGTAGAGACCCCGGAGCTTAGTGGAGTGTCGTCTACCAGAGGCGTCCAAGTAGCTCCTGCATGACTATGCCAAGTCCCTTCTCCTTGTCATCGTGCATCAGCTTGAAAGTAATCTCCTCCATGAGTGGCTCTATCTGGCGTCCTGGTTGTGAGACTCTAAATCCCCAAAGATCCTTCCTATCAAACTTGGTGAGCCGAAGAGCCTTAATACTAGGAAGTGGGAAATTAAGCACACTAGTGAGCTCCACAAGACGAGAACCGAAACGAGTTCCCTTGAACTCCTCGGCAGTGCTGATAACAACGCTAGGCATCTATTGCATAATATAGAGAGAGATTAGAAACAATACACGTAGAGAGAAAACACAAGATAACAAAAGCATAAAACACACTTTAAATAATAAAAACATACAATTCATGGCATTCAATATTCAAACACAAACACCAAGGTTCAAATGACTTAGACAAATTTTTGCCAGACCACATAGGTTGGTATGATCAAAATTATTAACGCAAGGAAACGATAAGTGTGGTGGTCCAACTATTGGAGTACGTCACAACTCTCACTCACTTGCCAAAAGAGCTATCAGGGCATCCCTAGAGGCAATCTGTCGGTCTTGGTCACAAGATTCCAAGACTAAGTCTATGATGTCTTCCCCTAGACATTGGTTGGTAGCCTCTAAGTCTTGGGCATGCTTCTTCTCCTCTCTAAGGTCATTTTGAGTGTTGAGCATTCTACACTTGGGTCTATCACCAAGCTCCCTGATGACATACCAAGTTGCATTTTTTGAAGAGTCAAAGAATGTTGTGTGCATTTCAGAGTTGGTGACCATGTAGAATCCCGATTCTTTGTGGTTGTCTTCCTTGTTTTTGTACAAGTGAAGTTGCACCGACCAATACTCTTCTCCTTCATCCCTCACGGGGAATCCTTTGTACACTGCTGCACCATGTATCCCCATGGTAACCATAAGGTTATTGAGTGCTTTGGTAAACTCCATCTCACACTCCAAAGTCATGGTCATGAGTACTCCCTTCTTGACGGCTTCATTAATGGAGTTCATCTACATATGGAGATGAGAAAGAAAAATAGAAAAGTTTACGAGAAGAAAAAGACAAGTGTGGAATTGCAAAGTTGAATTTCTCCTAGTGGTATCCTTAGTCTAATCTAACTTAGGGTCATAATCCTACAGGCAACACAGTGCTCTGATACCATCTGTAAGACCCCACCTTTTAAGGTAAAGGTCCATGTGATTGCAATGCTAGTCCCTGGATAAAAAATGCTGGCATCCACAGTTTAAGATGAAGTACACAGATACAAAGGTCTTTATTACATCGTCATTTCAGAGATAAACATAGTCTTTTACAACTCAATGGCCAAAGTCTAGTACAAGAGTTCATAGTATAAAGTAAATAACTATAAGTCTTCATCTTCATGTGCCACAGGCAAGCATGTTGAGTGTAGACTCATAACCCTAATCCTCATCAGAGTAACCTGCAACATCATAAGTTACATCCACAGTGGGTCAATACATTTGGAATTATATTGGCAAGTGATTCCATAATAGAATAGTAGTATCTAACATGTACTTGAATTGGGCTAAGTGTAGCTTAGGCTTGCTTTGCTCAAAATAGGGTTTTTCCTATTAGATGAAAACACTAAGATTTTATTTGACAAATCACCTATGGCTTTCTGGTGTTGTATTTTACATGATTGCTAGTGGTCTACTGATCTCCGGATCCGACACTTTCAGGTCCGTGTGTAATTGCATGTCTTTGCATCTCTACGCATCACTCATTCTCTAATGAGATGGCTTTGCATAAATTTGGTCCTTTGGTGATACCTTTAGTTACTTGGGGTTAAAACATGTTGATAACATTGTCGTACAATATATCTTCATGGTACTATACCGCTGTGAGCTACACCTAGTTTGAGAACAAACTACTTGACACAAATTCCCTCGTTTACTGCTATAATAGCATTCATATACTTAGCCTTTTGTTGTAGTATCTGTAACAATGTCTTAACTTTGGAACTCATCCAAATCCATTATGGAACTTACTTTCCATTATATTGTGCCACCCTTAGTTTAGATTGAGATAATGTAATACCCCACCTTTATAAGGTAAAGATCCCTATGATTGCAATGCTAGTCACTGGATCAAATGCTAGCATCCACAGTTTAAGATGAAGTACACATACACAAACGTCTTTATTACATCATCATTCCAGAGATAAACATAGTCTTTTACAACTAAATGGCCAAAGGCTAGTACAAGAGTTCATAGTATAAAGTAAATAACTATAAGTCTTCATCTTCATGTGCCACAGGCAAGCATGTTGAGTGTAGACTCATAACCCTAATCATCATAAGAGTAACCTATAACATCATAAGTTACAGCCATAGTGGGTCAATACATTTGGAATTGTATTGGCAAGTGATACCATAGTACAATAGTAGTATCTAACATCTATTTGAATTGGGCTAAGTGTAGCTTAGGCTTGCTTTGCTCAAAATAGGGTTTTTCCTATCAGTTGAAAACACTAACATTTTATTTCACAAATCACCCAAGGAACCACCAATAGACATTGGTGAACCTTTACCCTTGTTCAACCACAAGTTTTAACTTAGAAATTGGGATGAGGAGATCCTTGATAGCTTCAATGTCTTTTATGCTCAAATTGTCCGTTGCCGGGGACACGGCTAAGTACTTAGGTTTTAACCTCTCGAGAGGTGATGCACTTTCCCCACAAGACTCGACATGCATCGAGACGAGATCTTTCAGAAGCCTTCCCTTAGACCACCATGGACGCGTTCCATCCTATCACCCTACCACCAACTGTCCATCTAGCTAAGTTATTGCAACATATATGATCATGGCAGAGCCCATATGCCATGTGGTTGCACTAGAAGCTTCTCAACACTAAATATCTCAAATCCCTTTGTTCCTGGGTGACTTTCCACAAGTGAGATACACAAGGTAAACCATATACATGGGCCTTGTGTAACCACTCAACATAAACCATCATACCATTCCACCCAGGTGATTCATTCACTTAGTTGTTTTATTAAACAAAACACAAGTCAAAGACTTAGCAAAATTTCCATAGCATGAATATATTCCACCCTTTTTTGCTACTAGCTAGGCAATGCATGATAATGTAGAGGTCCCAACCTTTAATAAGGTAGAGATACCTGTGTTTACAATGCTAGTCCAAGGATCAATAGCTCGCATCCATAGTTAAGATGTAATATCAAGAAACAAAGGTCATAATACAACTTTATAACCAGGAATAAAATAATTTATTACATCTTACTTAGCTCATTTGGCTATCCCATTACAATGCAGCAGAATATAACAATAGCATGGGGTCCTTCATCTTCAAAGTGCCACAGGCAGTCATGTTGGTTGTAGACTTGTAATCCTAATCAATAAACTTCACTAACATCAAACAAACATGCAACATAATAAGTTACAGCCACAAGGGTCAATACATTTGAATTGTATTGGCAAGTGATACTATGGTAGTATAGTGGAGTCTATCATCTATATGCATTTGGCTAGGTGGAGCTTAGGCTTGCTTGCTCAAAATAGAATTTCCTTATCATTTGAAAACACTAAGTTTTTGTTTGTCAAAATCACCCAAGGCATCTCCCAATAGAAATTAGTGATCCTTCAACCCTTGTTCAACCACAAGTTTTTAACTTAGAAATTGGGATGAGGAGATTCTTGATAGCTTCCATGTCTTGATGCTCAAATTGTCCTTTACCAGGGACATGGCTAAGTACTTAGATTCTTCCATTTGAAGAGGTTACGCACTTTCCCCACACGACTTGGTTTCCCAAGACAAGATCTTTCAGAAGGCTTCCCTTAGACCAGAATGGACGCGCTCCAACCTATCATTCCCCTACCACCAACTGTCCATTTGGCTAAGTTATTGCAACCTATATGATCCAAGCAGAGCCCATAATGCCAAGTGGCTGCACTTGAAGCTTCTCAACATTTGACATCTCAAATCTCTTTGTTCCTGGGTGGCCATCCACAAGTGAGATACACAAGGTAAACCATAGAAATTGGCCTTGTGAACCACTCAACACAAACCATTCCTTCCATTCCACCCAGGTGATTCATTCACTTAGTTGTTTTATTAAACAAAACACAAGTCCTTGACATAGAAATATTCCATAGCATGAAATATAATCCACCCTTGTTTTCTACTAGCTAAGCCAAGCATAATAGTAGTAGGAATCTTAACTTAGGAAATTTCTACTAAGGTTTCATCTACTAGGATTTCCCATGGCATAGTTTATACTTAGCAAAAATTCCATGCAAGTCCTACTTAGAAATATCACCAATGCATAGTGAAAATAATGGGACAAAAGTATGGAGCATCACTTGCCTTTTAGGTAGAGAATATGAGTTCTCTCCTTGTCCTTGCAATATTCACACTCTTCAAATCACTACAATTCAATCAAGCAAGGTACAATTTCAATCTACCATTCAAGCAAACATCACATAAAATATTAAAACAAAGTAATGCATGCAAGCATGCCAAAGATTGTTTTATTTGGAAAAGTGGTTTATAAATATTTGAAAACACCTATTGGTCATTTTATAAAGTGGCAAAACCATTTGCAAAAGATTTTATCTATAAACCATTTTTAAACCAAATCAATATTTTATGTGGTTGAAAATGCCTTTAGCAAGTAATAATCTATAGGGTTCATCAAAATATACTTTTAAATCATAAAACTTTGTGTTTGGGGTCAGAGAGTTTAAATCTAAACATTTCCCAAAGATTTTCTCCAAAAAGTATTTTTAACGTATAAACAATATTTTTATTTGACTAGAAATGTACTAAATCAAAGATTTATTCTTTTGCTTCACAAAATATGTTTTTGAATCCACAAGTTGGTTTATTTGGTCAGTGGGTTCAAAACAAACCATTTTCCAAATATTTTAACACAAAAAATAATTTTAGAAAGAATTTTATATTCAAAACATGCCTACACAAGTTTATGCAAAAACAACCATTTTTCCATAAGAAATTCATTAAACAAAGTGCATGGTTGGGTAGGGTTTGTCTTGCTGATTCCATTGATATAAAATTTGCAAAATTTGGACTTGTGGATCAAAAGTTATGTAATTTACAAATTTGAACATCTAATAGAACAAATTCTGGTTTTTAAAACAAATCACAGGTCACGCGTCGTGTTGCTATTGGTCTGTACCGCTTCGTGCGGATCGTGCAACGAGGGGCGTTAGATTTTAAACAGATCATGTGGCTCTGATCAAATGATACCCTTTCGGTTAGTCAATCTATCGTAGCCACGCGATCGCGATCTGACGGTTGGTGTGCGCTTGACCAAGAGTGAGCGGCGCTGGCGGCGGCGAGTGGCGGCACGCGGTCAGACGGTGGTGTTCCCGGCGATTTAGTAAGTAAGAGATGGTTGGGAGAGGCTCACCGGGTTCGCAGGGTTGCGCTGATTCTTGACGTGGTCGCCACAGGGACAGGGGCGCACGGTGCTGCTGGTGATTGCTCGCCGGTGTTGTCATTGGCGTCAGGTCCGCTCTGCTGTGGTCGAAGGCGAGGCTACACGGCTCGGGAAGGAGAGGCAAAGAGCTCGTTAGATGCACAAGACGATGGTGAGCACATGAGCATCACAGAGATGGAGAGGCGAGGTCAGATTTTACCAGTAGGGTTCGCCGGAGTTGAGCTAGCCGTCAGTGGCGAGATGGCGTTGTCGGAGGCGACGTTCTAAGGCGCGCGCATACTAGATGGGTCCACTAGTAGATGCGCAAGGTACTGGAGAGTGAGCTTGCGTGCACAAGGGGGCAGGGTATGGTCAGGCGTCGCCGGAATTCGCACTGGACCTCGTTGGAGCCAGTGGGGTTTCCACGAGCAATTCGAGCAGCCCTGGGGCGGAGAGGAGCTGGCGACTGAGGGGAAATGAGGAGGAGGGCGAGGCGATTAAGAAGGCATGGTTGCGGGGATGATTAATGGCGTCGTTACTGCGTATTTACTCGAAGAAACGGCGACAGAACGACCGGACATGGTCAGCGGCGGGTGTGGACGACGATGAGGTGGCAGTGGGACCTGGCGTCAGCGAGAGAGGGAAAGGGGAGGTGGGGTCTGCTAGTCAGCGACTGGGTGGGTGTCTTTCTGAGTGAAAAACGATTCACTGCGGGGAGTGAGGAAGTGGGCTGGACTGGGCTAGCTGGGCTTTGCTGGGCTAGGCTGGGCTGGCTTAGCTCATTTTTTTTGTACTGAATTGTTTTTCCTTTTCTTTTTCTATTTATATATTTTGATTTTTTTTAAACTTTTCAAACAACAATTTGATTTCAAACTTCAACCAAACTTTGAGTGTATTCAAATACTGATTAATAATACATTCTAAAGTCAAATTTAGAATAATTCTTTTATTCTTTTTAGGGTCTTTTATTTATTTTATAAATGGACATTTGTATTTATTTCAAATAGGTTTTAATGGGTTTTAAAACTTTATTTGAAATCCATATTTTTACCAAACCTATTCAGTAGGTTTTATTTATTTATTAGGGTGTCAAATAATTCACCTTGAATTATTTGGAATATTTCTAATATGACTTATTAGTCATTTGAATTGGGTATTTGTTTTTATTCCAATGAAATCAATTATGGTTTTAATTCCATAATTTTTTATTTAGTTGATTTCTTTGATCCCATTTAAGTTAATTAAATAACTTTTATTCCACTTGGGTAAATTCCAAATTCTATTAACCCATGATTTAATTAATCATTCTTATTAGAGATTGTTTTTATTCAAATAGAAATTGAATTTGGTTAATGCCATTTTATTTGGAAAATTCCTTATCCTTTTATTTTATTTGGATTTGGATAATATTCATTCCATTTGCTTATGGATTAGGCGAAGATTTAATTTGGTCTTTAAATATTCCTTATTTAATATTTCTTTCTTTATGTTATAAAATCCATATCTTTTTATTTATGGATCCAAACTTGGTGATTCCAATTTGTAAAATCTTATTTGATATTTATTTATCCTTTTATATCTCTTTTAGGGTTAATTGCTCACATAATGGTATGGATTTTTGATAAGTGCTTTATTAGCTTTGGAAGTTTAATTTCCTTATCTTATTAAATTCATAAGATTTTATCTATGGCTTCAAATTAAGTGAAACCAATTCATATGGTCTTATAATATTTCTATTTGTCATTCTTGATCATTTTGAAATGTTTGTTTGACCAATTTTATATGGACCAAATCTTTAGTCTTTGAGATAACTTGGAAATGTTTTTCTTCCATTAGGGTTTTAGTGTTTTGGTTTATTTTCCAAGTGTTTAAATTCCAGAAGCAATTATGAAGAATGCATTTCACTTGATTTGAATTTAGTTGGATTCAAACTTTACTCTAGTTTGTTCAAGATGGGGTTTTAAGTTTGAATTTAGAATCAAAAAGTTTCTTTTCACCCTAAATTTCAATAATTATTTATTTTTCACATTACAAAATTTGGAAAATTTTGGGAAGTGACAAGCTACCACCCTTAAAATAAATCTCATCCCAAGATTTGGGAAAGATAGGGTTACAAGTTGGCTCAAAGCAACTAGGGTACTACCACCCTTAAAAATTTTCCAACTAGATTACTTCTTGGCTTGCTTGGGATCTTGTTGAAACCTCTTTGGGCAAACATCTGCATAGTGTCCTTTGTTTCCACACTTGAAACATGTGACAAGGCTGAGATCCTTCATAGGCTTTATCTTGTGCTTCATCTTTTCTGGACAATTGCTTGCATAATGTCCTTGATTACCACAATTGTAACATGTGACAAGATTGAGTTCTTCACGTAGCTTCTGTGGACAAGTTGATACATAATGGCCTAGTTCTTTGCAGTTGTTGCACCACACTTGGTTAATCTCCTTATATTTGTGTTTCTTCTCAGGACATTCATTGGCATAGTGTCCCATCTCTTTGCAATGGCAACACTGCACTTGACTTTTGTCCTTCTTCTTCTTGGGTTTCTCCAAAGCTAGGAGTGCTTCTAGTTCATGTTCTTCATATCTTATCTCAAAGGTGGGAAAGTTTCCTGGTCTCCTTGATCTTTTCCTTGGATAATACATATGTCTCCTCTTTGGTCCATCAAATTGAGTCATATTGCATGGGGGTACAAGCTGAGATTTTCCTTTATCTTCATGGGGGTTTACAATCTGTTGATGCACTCCACCTTGTTTCCTTTGTTGAACTATGGAGTAGATGGGGCATTGGATAGGGACATGATTATTTCCTTCACATAGGAAACAAGTAGCTTGAGATGTGGGGCATTGATTAGCTGGATGTTTCTCTTCACAATTAGGGCATTGTTCTCCATGCTCTTTGGAAGTGTGATCCTTGTCTCCACAAATATTACAAGCTTGGGTTCCTTCTAAAATATCATCCTTGACATCCTTGTTGTCATAAACTCCTTGGGAAGAGTTGTTTCCCATGTTGATCATTTGACTTGTCATCCTATGCAACAATTGGGTTTGGGTTTCCAAAAACCTTTGCGTGGTTGGGTCTAACTCATTGTTTTTGGCCCAAAATTGAGTTATCACTTGGTTCAACTGGGTTTGGGTTAGTATGAGTTCTCTCATGTTGATCCCTTGGTTGTTGTTGTCACCATCCTTGATGTTGGAGTTTCTTGGAGTAGTCATCTGTTTGGATTGGATTGGGATTAGAATGGGCAAGATATTCCTAACGAAATAATTCTAATCACACACATCACAATTCACACAAGCAATGCAAGCAATCACAAATAAACATTCCACTCAAACAACAAGTTTCAAGCACATTTTTAGGCAATAAAATATTTTTGCTACACCACATAAGTTGGTGGGTTTGATTTAAACTAAATATGGTGGTCCAACTATATGGTTCTCTCGAGATCTTTCCATTCTTCTTAGTTGACTCTTCATGAACAAGATCTTTATATCCATGGAGAATTTGCATCTTGGTCACAAAACTTCAAAGGTGATGATGGTTCCTTCTAAGTTGTGTTTCCTTGGTCTTCAAGTCTTGAGTAATATTTCTTGTCTCACTTGTAGTCCTTAGTGATATCCAAGTTGAAGTCCTTGTTGAGAATAAGGTTGAAATCACTTGAGTTGGTGAAGTCCTTTGCTCCTGTTGAAGTCGTTGCTCATGGTGAAGGCTTTATCCATCAAGTTTGAAAAGGAAGAGGTGTAGAATCAAAACCAAATTGGTTGAGGAAAGAGTTTACAAGATTGTTTGTAAATAAGTTTTGGAACAAATACAACTCCTATTGTTCCAAGGGGTTTTGTCCAATCCTAGGGTTACAAATCCTACAGGCAACACAGTGCTCTGATACCATCTGTAAGAGGTCCCAACCTTTAATAAGGTAGAGATCCATGTGTTTACAATGCTAGTCCCTGGATCAATAGCAAGCATCCATAGTTAAGATGTAATATCAAGAAACAAAGGTCATAATACAATTTATAACTAGGAATAAAATAATTCATTACATCTTACATAGCTCATTTGGCTATCTCAATACAATGCAGCAGAAATAACTATAGCATGGAGTCCTTAATCTTCAAAATGCCATAGGCAAACATGTTGGTTGTAGACTTGTAATCCTAATAAACACACTTCACTAACATCAAACAAACCTGCAACATAATAAGTTACAGCCACAAGGGTCAGTACATTTGAATTGTATTGGCAAGTGATACTATGGTAGTATAGTGGAGTCTATCATCTATATGCATTTGGCTAAGTGGAGCTTAGGCTTGCTTTGCTCAAAATAGATTTTCCTTATCTTTTGAAAAACACTAAGTTTTTGTTTGTCAAAAAAATCACCCAAGGCATCTCCCAATAGAAATTGGTGATCCTTCAACCCTTGTTCAACCACAAGATTTTTAACTTAGAAATTGGGATGAGGAGATTCTTGATAGCTTCCATGCCTTGATGCTCAAATTGTCCTTTACCAGGGACATGGCTAAGTACTTAGAGTTTACACTCTGCAGAGGTGGTGCACTTTCTCCACAAGACTTGGTTTCACCAAGACAAGATCTTTCAAAAGCCTTCCCTTAGACCAGAATGGACGTGCTCCATCCCCTACCATCAACTGTCCATTTGGCTAAGTTAATGCAACCTATATGATTGAGGCAGAGCCCATAATGCCAAGTGGCTGCACTTGAAGCTTCTCAACATTTAACATCTCAAATCTCTTTGTTCCTGGGTAGCCATACACAAGTGAGATACACAAGGTAAACCATAGAAATGGGCCTTGTGTAACCACTCAACATAAACCAATCCTTCCATTCCACCCAGGTGATTCATTCACTTAGTTGTTTTATTAAACAAAACACAAGTCATTGACTTAGAAATATTCCATAGTATGAAAATATTCCACCCTTGTTTTCTACTAGCTAAGCTAAGCATGATAGTAGTAGGAATCTTAACTTAGGAAATTTCTACTAAGGTTTCATCTACTAGGATTTCCCATGGCATAGTTTATTCTTAGCAAAAATTCCATGCAAGTGCTACTTAGAAATATCACTAATGCATAGTGAAAATAATGGGACAAAAGTATGAAGCATCACTTGCCCTTTTGGTAGAGAATATAAGTTCACTCCTTGATCTTGCAATGATCACACTCTTCAAATTCCACCACAATTCAATCAAGCAAGCGAGAATTCAATCTATCATTCAAGCAAACAACACAATAAAATAATAGAAACAAAGCAATGCATGCAAGCATGCAAAAGATTGTTTTTATTTGGAAAAGTGGTTTCTAATAGGTTATAAACATTTGAAAACACTTATTTGGTCATTTTATATAAGTGGAAAAACCATTTGCAAAAGATTTTACCTATAAACCATTTTTAAACCAAATCAATATTTTATGTGGTTGAAAATGCCTTTAGCAAGTAATAATCTATAGGGTTCATCAAAATATACTTTTAAATCATAAAACTTTGTGTTTGGGGTCAGAGAGTTTAAATCTAAACATTTCCCAAAGATTTTCTCCAAAAAGTATTTTTAACATATAAACAATATTTTTATTTGACTAGAAATGTACTAAATCAAAGATTTATTCTTTTGCTTCACAAAATATGTTTTTGAATCCACAAGTTGGTTTATATGGTCAGTAGGTTCTAAACAAACCATTTGCCAAAGATTTTAACACAAAAAATAAGTTTAGAAATAATTTTATATTCAAAACATGCCTACACAAGTTTCTGCAAAAACAACCATTTTTCCAGAAGCAATTCATTAAAAAAAAGTGCATGGTTGGGTAGGGTTTGTCTTGCTGATTCCATTGATATAAAATTTGCAAAATTTGGACGTGTGGATCAAAAGTTATGCAATTTACAAATTTGAACATTTAATAGAACAAATTCTGGTTTTTAAAACAAATCACAGGCCACGCGTCATGTTGCTATTGGTATATACCGCTTCATGCGGATCGTGCAATGAGGGGCGTTAGATTTTAAACAGATCGTGCGTCTCTGATCAAATGATACCCTTTCGGTTAGTCAATCTATCGTAGCCACGCGATCGCGATCTAACGGCTAGTGTGCGCTTGACCAAGAGTGAGCGGCGCTAGCGGTGGCGAGTGGCATCGCGCGGTCAGACGGTGGTGTTCCCGGTGATTTAGGAAGTAAGAGATGGTGGGGAGAGGCTCACCAGGTTCGAAGGGTTGCGCTGATTCTCGACGTGGTCGCCACAGGGACAGGGGCGCACGGTGCTGCTGGTGATTGCTCGTCGGTGTTATCGTTGGCATCGGGTCCGCTTTGCTGTGGTCAAAGGCGAGGCTACACAGCTCGGGAAGAAGAGGCAAAGAGCTCGTTAGATGCACAAGACGATGGTGAGCACATGAGCATCACAGAGATGGAGAGGCGAGATCAGATTTTACCAGTAGGGTTCGCCGGAGTTGAGCTAGCCGTCGGTGGCGAGATGGCGTTGTCAGAGGCGACGTTCTAAGGCGCGCGCGGACTAGCTGGGGCCACTGGTAGATGCGCAAGGTACTGGAGAGTGAGATCGCGTGCACAAGGGGGCAGGGTATGGTCAGGCGTCGCCGAAATTTGCACTGGACCTCGTTGGAGCCAGTGGGGTTACCGCGAGCAATTCGAGCAGCCCTGGGGCGGAGAGGAGCTGGCAACTGAGGGGAAATGAGGAGGAGGGCGAGGCGATTAAGAAGGCGTGGTCGCGGGGCTGTTTAATGGCGTCGTTACTGCGTATTTACTCGATAAAACAGTGACAGAATGGCCAGGCGTGGTCAGCGGAGGGTGAGGACAACGATGAGGTGGCAATGGGACCTAGCGTCAGCGAGAGAGGGAAAGGGGAGGTGGGGTCTGCTAGTCAGCGACTGGGTTAGTGTCTTTCTGAGTGAAAAATGATTCACTGCGGGGAGTGAGGGAGTGGGCTAGACTGGGCTAGTTGGGCTTTGCTGGGCTGGGCTGGCTTAGCTCATTTTTTTGTACTGATTTGTTTTTCCTTTTCTTTTTCTATTTATCTGTTTTGATTTTGTCTAAACTTTTCAAACAACAATTTGATTTCAAACTTCAACCAAACTTTGAGTGTATTCAAATACTGATTAATAATACATTCTGAAGTCAAATTTAGAATAATTCATTTATTCTTTTTAGGGTCTTTTATTTAATGGACATTGTCTTTATTTCAAATAGGTTTTAATGGGTTTTAAAACTTTATTTTAAATCCATATTTTTACCAAACCTATTCAGTAGGTTTTATTTATTTATTAGGGTGTCAAATAATTCACCTTGAATTATTTGGAATATTTCTAATATGACTTATAAGTCATTTGAATTGGGTATTTGTTTTTATTCCAATGAAATCAATTATGGTTTTAATTCCATAATTTTTTATTTAGTTGATTTCTTTGATCCCATTTAACTTAATTAAATAACTTTTATTCCACTTGGGTAAATTCCAAATTCTATTAACCCATGATTTAATTAATCATTCTTATTAGAGATTGTTTTTATTCAAATAGAAATTGAATTTGGTTAATGCCATTTTATTTGGAAAATTCCTTATCCTTTTATTTTATTTGGATTTGGATTATATTCATTCCATTTGCTTATGGATTACGCCAAGATTTAATTTGGTCTTTAAATATTCCTTATTTAATATTTCTTTCTTTATCTTATAAAATCCATATCTTTTTATTTATGGTCCAAACTTGGTGATTCCAATTTGTAAAATCTTATTTGATATTTATTTATCCTTTTATATCTCTTTTAGGATTAATTGATCACATAATGGTATGGATTTTTGATAAGTGCTTTATTAGCTTTGGAAGTTTAATTTCCTTATCTTATTAAATTCATAGGATCTTATCTATGGCTTCAAATTAAGTGAAACCAATTCATATGGTCTTATAATATTTCTATTTGTCATTCTTGATTATTTTGAAATGTTTGTTTGACCAATTTTATATGGACCAAATCTTAAGTCTTTGAGATAACATGGAAATGTTTTTCTTCCATTAGGGTTTTAGTGTTTTGGTTTATTTTCCAAGTGTTTAAATTTCCAGAAGCAATTATGAAGAATGCATTTCTCTTGATTTGAATTTAGTTGGATTCAAAATTTACTCAAGTTTGTTCAAGATGGGATTTTAAGTTTGCATTTAGAATCAAAAAGTTTCTTTTCACCCTAAATTTCAATAATTATTTATTTTGTTTATTTATTTTTTACATTACAAAATTTGGAAAATTTTGGGATGTGACACAACGAATCAGTCAGGTTGTCAATCTCACCGGTTTGCTGTAACGAAGGATGAAACGTATGGTGTGGAAGGTAATGGTTTGCAGCAAGTAAACAAGTAATAGTGGAAGATGTATCAATGGTAAAGATTGGACCGGGGTCCATAGTTCAATAGAGGTGATCTCCTTAGATAACAACATGGCATGAAGGGTAAACAAATTACAGTGGGACAATTGATAGGAACTGAGCAAGGCATAACAATGCAATTACTAGTTAGAAAGGTCCTATGAAGTTGATTGGGCAATACAACAATATACATAGACCGTAATCCAACTGCATCTATGACTAGAAGTCCACCTTCAGGTTATCATCCGAACCCCCTCCAGTATTAATTTGCAAGCAACAGACAACTGCTTTAAGCAAAGTGTGTAAGGTAAACAATCCACATGTACCATGAACAAGGGACCGTTGTTTTCTCCCTAGAAGCAATAACACATCTACAACCGAAGAGATTCCTGTCAGTTCCCTTGGAAACTAGAGGCATGAACCCACTATGGAGCATAAATACTCCCTCTTGGATTCACTAGCAACTACTTGGCCAAGATAACCACTAGCAACGGAGAGCATGCAAGATCAAAAACAACACAAACATGATAGAATCATAAAGATAGAACCATTAATCAAACCAACATAATAATCTCAATATCCATCGGATCCCCGCAAACACAACATGTATGATTACAAATAGATTAGATATTGATCATGAACGGAGCTCACAAGATCTATACATGAAAGCACAAGGAGGAGATACAACCATCTAGCTACTACATGGACCCATAGTCCAAGGTGGAACTACTCACGAATCATACCGGAGAGAAGGCCTCCAGGATGATCTCCCCTCCGGAAGGGTGTCGGGAAGAACTTCAGATCCCCCCCAATCTAGGGATGATGGTGGCGGCGGCTATAGACGGTTTCATGGATTTCTGATCGGGTACCGAGAGTTTCTGTATCAGGGGCTTATTATAGGCGAAGGGGGGAGTCCGGGAGGCGACCAGGGTCGCCAAACCCTACCCAGGCACAGGTCCACCTAACCCCGCGCCTGGGGTGGGTCTGGACCCCCTAGCCAGCTTCTTCGACTCTCCTCTGGACTTCTTGTTCCCCACGGAAAGTTATTGACTTTAGCGTTCGTCCCGTCCAATTCCGAGAATATTTCTTTACTAACTTTTCTGAAACCAAAAACAGCAGAAAACAGGCATCTGGCACTATTGCAACTTGTTCATAGGTTAGTACCAGAAAACATGTAAAAAGCACCTCAAAGTGTGGACAAGTAAAGAAAAGTAGATACTAAACAAGCATGGAGCATCAAAAATTATAGATACGTTTCCAGCGTATCAGCATCCCCAAGCTTAACTCCTGCTCGTCCTCGAGTAGGTAAGTGATAAAAGAATAATTTTTGAGGTGAACATGCACCCTCACAATAAAGATCCAAACATTTGCAAACATTGAAAGCTGGGATCAAAGAACTCTAAACATGTTCATGAAAGATGGAGTTATAACAATAGGACATAGTAATTATGCATGCAACATGGCAATCTACAAACAAAGATTATGAATAATATGCATTGAAAAACGTTTGATTGTTTCACATGCAGAAAACATAGCATAGTGGCAATTAGCTTGTCCCTCATAGAGTAGCAATATAATGCATAGGACACCTACAAAGTTCACAAGGGTGACTAGAAACAAATAGCACATGAACAAGTAATAACACAATATGGATCAATTAATAAGATTTGGAACATTGCACACAGAATGACAACTATGCTCTCTTAATGGTGCCTAAAGGTAGAAGGTGGAGACTCAATAATGATGGAAGAAAGGCCTTTTTGTAAAGGAAGCAGGGATTACAAGTTTCAAAAGAGCTTCCAAAAATTATGGTACTAGTTAGCTTTCAGCCCTAATTGCCCCTATCATAAGCATCTTGAAGTGGTTAAGGTTAAAGTGACAAAGCTGGAGTATATGCTTGACAAAGTATAAGTTGGCAATCTCATGTCCCTTGAATATGAGGGCTACACCTCATGGATACTCAACTTAGGGTCCACGCAAGTTCTTGTCACTGTAAGTATTTCCATATCATTGAGAACCGCCAATGGGGTACCCCTTGCACATGGGACAGGATCTTTCCCATAACCAAAATGACAAGGCAAGCAGACAATGAGCATCTCAGCAATCTTTTTATTTACCATATGCATAGCTTTTTATTGAGGATGCTTCATAGATAGCTCACTATGGTGATGCTGCAAGTTTCCACCATGATTAGGCATGGCTTAGGCTAGCGGCCCAGGTGTTTCCCAACACAGAATACAAACTCCATGGACTTACAAGTTCCCACTTCATTTCACATCGGTAACATCCATAGACAAAAGAGCATGATATCAACGAAGTACAAAAAGTACAAGTGCAATGTTGAAAACATTCCCCGTGACGGCACGGTTCTACTAATCCCAACTTATAAGTGCAATCATATACAACAAAGTTGCCTCAATGGTTCAGGTTTATTAGGGGAAAAGAATAAAATGTGCCATCAAGTTCGTGAGGGCTTTAATCACTAAGTTTTCACATAACAAAATAGTTTTTAATTGAAAGATAGTTGAAAACAAGAATATACTTGGAATGGTGTAACACATCATGCATAGGAGTTTATAGTGGACACTTTGGAATAACTTGGTTTCTTAGGAGTTGGAAGCATGAGCAGAACTTACTCATACAAGTGGAGGCTAGCAAAAGACTGGGAGCAACCAACTAAGAGAGCAATAATGGCCATAATTATGCAATACAACAAAGCAAACTAATCAAAGCAAATAGTGGTACTACAAGTAAAGGACTAAATGATCATAGAGGCTAATGGTGACTTGTCATAGTCATAACATGGTGTAAGTATGTGCCAAGTCAACCCAAGCAAAACATCAAAGGAGAATTCCATAATACTATGCTTTTGCATGCTAAAACAACGCATAATTTCTTCAAGGCACACTAAGAAATTCCAATTGTTTGGAACAAGACATGCTACAGCAATAATCACTAAGCATAATGCAAAAACAACACCTAGCATGTCATGCTAAAGTCTAAGTCATAGTCAATGCAAGCTCTTCTTGAACTTCAAGCAAGAACTTACTACTCCTTTCCAAACACCAAGCAAAATTATTTGTAAAACAACACAGCGATACGGGGGTCCAAACTACTAAATAAAACCAAACAAACTAAGCAAAGCATACGAAAACTAAGACGCTCCAATAACAACACAACTGTGCATGAAACAATAAAAGTGAAGTGTCTAGACAGACCTGAGCTTTTTATTGATGAAGAAGGGGATGCCTTGGGCATCCCCAAGCTTTGCCTCTTGTACCTCTTGGATATTTATTGTGGTGAAACCATGGTGGCATCCCCAAGCTTGAGCTTTTGTCCAATCTTAATATCATTGCATCATTCTCTCTACACACCTGAAAAAAAAATTTCATACAAAACTTCACACAATCTTCATTAGCAACATTAGCTTATTCAAAAGATATTAGACCGTTTGGCAAAGTTTTGGAAGAGAAAGGCTTTTCAATAAAAACATAATCTACTGTAGTAACTCCTTCAAAGAAAGTCAATTTACCTGAAGAGAGCTCAAAAAGGAATCAATAAGAAGCAAATGCTAATAATGGCAGAAATCTGTCAAAACAGACCACCAGGTAGAAACGAATTTTTTTGAACATCTTATGTTGCTCAAATTGAAAAGTGTTGAACTAAATAAAGTTAGCCAACATACTGGGGGATTTATTCGTGAACTTTGAGCTCAATCCGAGTTACAGAGCCTCCTCACGAATTTCTTTGGTGGAGGACAGAAATATGTTTTGGGACAACAACTCCCCAAATCTTACTTCCCTCTCATTAGAGGTTATTCTTGGCACAAAAAGCAAACAAAATGGATAAGGAGAGGTTATTACTGAAGTAATAACTTCCAAAACTCAAGAAAACTCTTGGATTATCTCCCAACAAGTACTTTTCTTTAACACATTTAAGTTAGGCACAAGAACCAAGAAGAATCAAGTATTTTCAAATGAAGAAGCATTAACATCAAATCTTGCTTTCAATGGAGGAGCAAAAAGAAACTTCTCTCTCCTCATAGGAAATTGTTCAATACCTTTCTTGAATGTAAATTGATATTTGATGGTGACTTCTTTCATATCAATGATGGCACCAACTGTTCTAAGAAAAGGTCTTCCCAAAGTAATAGGACAAGAAGCATTGTATTCAACATCCAAAACGTAGAAATCCATAGGGACATAAGCATTGTTAACCATAATGAGAACATCATTAATACTCCCCATGAGTTTCTTCTTAGCATTATCATTGAGTGGGACATTCAAATAACAATCTTCTAATGGTGGTAAATCAAGCATTTCATAAATCTTCCTAGGCATAATAGAGATACTAGAACCAAGATCACATGAAGCTTTGAGATCAAAGTCATTCACTTGCATATTAATAATGGGTTCCCAACTATCTTCTACTTTCCTAGGAATATAAGTTTTGTGTTTTATCTTCTCTTTCTTAATCTTAACAAGAGCATCTGTAATGTGTTTGGTAAAGGCAACATGCATATCACTAGCATCAGGACTTCTAGCAAGCTTTGTAGGAACATAATCACTTCAGAAATATTGCAACCATCAATATCAAAATCAAACTTAGCATCACTAGTAGTAGGATCAATAGGCTTAGGCATAGTAGGAGGAGGAATAGGGGATACTTGTGGTTTAGTGGAGATAGTGCACACACTATTGTTTCTATCAATTTCAGCTTCCCTTTCCCACCTAGCATGAAGTTGAGCTAACAGCCTAACATTTTCATTAATAGTAACTTGTATGGCATGAGAAGTAGCAAAGGTGTTTTCCATAGTTTCAGGTTTAGCAGCCATTTTATTAACCAAGGAAGTTTGAGCTTCAGACAAAGAGGATATATTTTTCTCAGCACTCAAAATTTTTGACTGTAAACTAGGAATTTCTCTATTCAGATTCTCAAGCTGAAGACTAATATGTTTCAAGATAATAGATTGTTCCTCCATAGTTTTAGTGAAAATCTTGTTTTGCTCATATTGCATTTGCATAAAATTTTTAGTGGATCTCTCAACTTCTAGAATCCTCTCTACACTAGGCATTCCAGATTTATCCTGATAAGCATTTCTACTAGGAGGATAAGGCCTATAATTATTGTTGCTACCAAAATTATTCCTATAGGCATTGTTGTTGAAATTGTTGTTTCTAATGAAGTTCACATCAACTTGCTCTTCTTGAGCAACCAAAGAGGCTCAGGGAACACTATTAGGATCTAGAGGAGCTTTCCCATTAACAAGCATAGCCATAATAACATCAATCTTTTTACTCAAAGAGGAAGTTTCCTCAATAGAATTTACCTTCTTACCATGTGGAGCTCTCTCAACATGCCATTCAGAGTAGTTAACCATCATATTATCAAGGAGCCTTGTTGCAGCACCCAAGGTGAGTCCCATAAAAGTACCTCCAGCAGCAGAATCCAACAATTTTCTTGAGGAGAAGTTCAAACCTGCATAAAAAGTTTGGATAATCATCCAAGCAGTGAGTCCATGAGTAGGGCAATTTTTAACTAAAGATTTCATTATTTCCCAAGTAGGAGCAACATGTTCACTATCAAGCTGTTTAAATTTCATAATATGACTTATCATAGCAATAATATTAGCAGGAGGATAGTACTTTCCAATAAAAGCATCTTTGCACTTAGTCCAAAAATCAATACTATTTTTAGGCAAAGATAGCAACCATTCTTTAGATTTTCCCCTCAAAGAGAAAGGAAAAAGCCTGATCTTAATAATATCTCCATCTACATCCTTATACTTTTGCATCTCACAAAGTTCAACAAAGCTATTAAGATGGGCAGCAGGATCATCAGAATCAGCACCAGAAAATTGCTCTCTCATCACAAGATTCAACAAAGCAGGCTTAATTTCATAAAAGTCAGCATCAGGAGCAGGTGGAGCAATAGGTGTTCTTAGGAAATCATTGTTGTTGGTGCTAGTGAAGTCACACAACTTAGTGTTCTCAACGTAATTCATTTTGGCAAAGGTGGGCAAGCCAAAAACAGCAGCATCAGCTAGAGCAGGAACTAATTTTTTTGTGTTTTTGAATAAAGAAAGCAAACCAAACTAGACTAATTTTTTTTGGGTTTTTTGAAAAGAGGCAAACAAAACCAAGCAAAAGAAACTAATCAAACTAAAAACAAAGTAAAGAGAAAGGAAGTGAAGGACTCCCCTAGTGAATACGTCCTTAGCCTCCCCAGCAACGGCGCCAGAAATTACTTGATGCTACACTCAACAAGGAGGAAGAGTGCTTCGTTGGAAACCCCAAGAGCAAGGTATGAAGAGCACAGCAGCAAGATTTCCCTCAGTAGAAACCAAGGTTAATGAACCAGAAGGAGGAAGGAAACGTCACACAGGTGTTGGAAGCAACGTGGAGACCTGCACAACACAAACTCAAGACTCTGTCCCCACGAATCAGTGAAGTTGTCTTGCTCACCGGTTTGATGTAACAAAGTATTAAACGTATGGTGTGGAAGGTAATGATTTGCAGCAAGTAAACAAGTAACCGTGGAAGATGTATCAATGGTAAAGATTGGACCGGGGTCCATAGTTCACTAGAGGTTCTCTCCTTAGATAACAACATGGCATGAAGGGTAAACAAATTACAGCGGGGCAATTGACATGAACTGAGCAAGGCATAACAATGAAATTACTAGCTAGAAAGATCCTATGAAGTTGATTGGGCAATACAACAATATACATAGACCGTAATCCAACTACTTCTATGACTAGAAGTCCACCTTCAGGTTATCATCCAAACCCCCTCCAGTATTAAGTTGCAAGCAACAGACAACTGCTTTAAGAAAAGTGTGTAAGGTAAACAATCCACATGTTCCATGAACAAGGGACCGTTGTTTTCTCCCTAGTAGCAATAGCACATCTACAACCGAAGAGATTTCTGTTACTTCCCTTGAAAACTAGAGGCATGAACCCACTATGGAGCATAAATACTCCCTCTTGGAGTCACTATCAACTACTTGGCTAAGATAACCACTAGCAACGGAGAGCATGCAAGATCAAAACCAACACAGACATGATAGAATCATAAAGATAGAACCATTAATCAAACCAACATAATAATCTCAATATCCATTGGATCCCCGCAAACACAACATGCATGATTACAAATAGATTAGATCTTGATCATGAACGGAGCTCACAAGATCTATACATGAAAGAACAAAGGAGGAGATACAACCATCTAGCTACTACATGGACCCATAGTCCAAGGTGGAACTACTCACGAATCATACCGAAGAGAAGGTCTTCGGGATGATCTCCCCTCCGGCTGGGTGCCGGGAAGAACTTCAGATCCCCCCCCCCCCCCGATCTCGGGACGATGGTGGCGGAGGCTATAGACGGTTTCGTGGATTTCTGATCGGGTACCGAGAGTTTCTGTATCGGGGGCTTCTTATAGGTGAAGGGGGTAGTCCAGGAGGCGACCAGGGTCGCCAAACCCTACCCAGGCGCGGGTCCACCTGACCCCGCACCTGGGGTGGGTCTGTCCCCCCTATCCAGCTTCTCTGGCTCTCCTCTGGACTTCTTGTTCCCCATGGAAAGTTATTGACTTTGGCGTTCGTCCCATCCAATTCCGAGAATATTTCTTTACTAACTTTTCTGAAACCAAAAACAGCAGAAAACAGGCATCTGGCACTGTTGCAACTTGTTAATAGCTTAGTCCCAAAAAACATGTAAAAAGCACCTCAAAGTGTGGACAAGTAAAGAAGAGTAGATACTAAACAAGCATGGAGCATCAAAAATTATAGATACGTTTCCAACGTATCACATCCATGTACATTTTGGTATTACCCGGATGAATAGAATATGGTGAATTGTGTTCTTCCTATAGAATCAACTTCCAAAGTTCCGGATCTTGTGGAATGCAGATACGCTTCCCATACCACAAAGTACCTTGTTCATCTTCATGGAAACCTTTAGCCTTTCCTTTTCTAATTTTACCTTTAATCTATCCAATATCCTTGTCCAACTTTTGGGCTTCTTTGATCTTGTCCAACAATGTTGGTTGAACATCTAATAACATGAGATATCCTTCGGGCACTATCTCCAATCTGAGATCTTGGAATTGGGCACACAGATCATCTGTAAATTCACCCTTAGTAAGGCCATTCACATAACCCTTAAAGCATCCGCTACAACATTTGCTTTACCGGGATGGTATTGCAAACTCAAGTCATAGTCTTCGATGAGATCTAGCCACCTTCTTTGTCTCGTATTAATTTCCTTCTCGGTGAAGATATATTTCAAACTCTTGTGATCTGTGAACACTTCACAACGCTTTCCCAAAAGATACTGTCTCCATGTTTTGAGTGCATGGACAACAGAGGCTAAATCCAAATCATGAGTAGGATAATTCACTTCATGAGTTTTGAGTTGTCTCGAGGCATAAGCCACAACTTTCCCTTCTTGCATCAACACTCCACCCAATCCTTGGTGAGATGCATCACAATATACTTGGAAATCCTTCTCCAAATCAGGCAGACATAAGACTGGTGCTGATGCTAGTCTCTTCTTCAATTCTTGGAAACTGATTTCACATCCTTCAGTCCAATCAAACTTCTTATCTTTCTTAAGTAACTCTGTCATTGGCTTGGATACCTTTGAGAAATTCTCAATGAAGTATCCTGCCAAGCCTAGGAAACTGCGAACTTATTTCACTGACTTGGGAGATTCCCACTCAGTTATAGCTGACACCTTTGAGGGATCAACAAATATACCATCTCCTGACACAATATGTCTGAGAAATCCAAATTCATTCAACCAGAATTCACACTTGCTGAACTTGGCATACATTTTTTCTCCCTGAACTTCTCAAGTATTAAACGCAAATGTTCTTCATGTTCTTCTTTGCTCTTGGAATAGATCAAAATGTCATCGATGAATACGACAACAAACTTGGCAAGAAACTCCATGAAGACTTTGTTCATCATGTTCATGAAATAAGCTGGTGCATTTGTCAATCCAAATGGCATCACAGTATACTCATAAAATCCATACCTAGTGGTAAAAGCAGTCTTAGGTATGTCTTGTTCCCTAATCTTTAGCAGAAAATAGCCTGATCGTAGATCAATCTTTGAGAACACACGGGCTCCTTCTAGCTGGCCAAATATATCATTGATTCTAGGCAAAGGGTACTTGTTCTTTATATTCACCTCATTGAGTGAACGGTAATCTATGCATAACCTTTGACTTATATCCTTCTTCTCAACAAACAAAACTGATGCACCCCAAGACGAAGAAATTGGTTGAATAAATCCTTTCTGCAACTGTTCTCCAAGTTGTTTCTTGAGTTCTTTCAACTCATCAACTGACATCTTGTAAGGTCTCTTTGCTATTGGTCCAGATCCTGGCAGTAAGTCAATTAGAAACTCCACATCTCTATCTGGTGGCATCCCTGGTAATTCCTCCGTAAACACATCCGGATATTCCTTCACAACTGGTACACCATCTATGATAACCCCCTTAAGATAATTTAGCTTACTCCCTTTTGATTCAAAGTTAGACTTGAACCTAATCCTTTTCTTATCCGAGGTTGTGAGTGTAATAGTACGATTGGCACAATCTAGTACTCCTTCATACTTGGTCATCCAATCCATACCAAAAATTGCATCCAATCCTTGGGAATCTAGGATTATCCGACTAACTGGAAACTTATACTTTCCAAAATCTATCACTAGATCATGACATCCAAAATTCACTATCATCTCTCCATCCAGAGAGCTTACTTTAATAGGACACCCAATAGTTCAGTTGGAAGTCCATTTTTATCAACAAATTCTCTTGATATTAATGAATGCGATGCCTCGGTATCAAAAAGAACAAGTGCTAGAAAAGAATTAAGATTGAACTTACCAACCTTGGCATCAGACTCTTCATAAATTTCTTCCACATTGATGTGGTTCACTTGTCCCTTCTAGAAGGGTTGGGCTTGTTGGCTCCTTCAACTTTATTTTCTGGGCATTCATTTGCATAGTGCCCAGTTTTCTTGCATTTGAAGCACTCAACCTGACTGATGTCTCTTTTTGCAGGCTGACTTCCATTGCCATTTCCACTATGGTGGCTCCTGTGTCCACTCTTGTGGTTCTTATATTTATCATTGTCATGGCTGCGGTGGTGCTTGTTGTCATGGTGACGGTTATTGTTGTGGTGGCTATTATACTTCCCATGATTGTGGGATCCAGAACCTCCACTGTCATCACCATGGGAACGTTTATGAGACGATCCCGAGCTGTGCTTGTCAAAGTGATGCTTCCTCTTCCTGTTCTCAACTTGCTTCATCTTGCTTTCCAAGATGGTGGCATTATCACACAATGATTGGTATGTTGGGACATAGGCAACATATAGCTGCAGGTTCATCTCATCATTCAATCCCTCGAGAAACTTCTCCTTCCTCTTGGCATCAGTATCAACCTCATCCGGTGCATAACGCGCCAGATTGTTGAACTCCTCAATGTATTCAACCACACTACGGTGACGTTGTTTCATATTTTGAAACTCTTGCTTCTTCAAGTTCATCACTCCCGATGAGATATGGGCAGTGCGGAAACCATCCTCAAAAATAGCCCAACTCACATCCTCAATAGGAGTGGTGATCTGAAAGTTATCCCACCATGTTGCTGCTGGTCCTTCAAGTAGATGTGCTGCGAACCTAACCTTTTATTCATCGGTGTAGCCAACAGTGACCAAGTCTTTATTCACAGAGTGTAGCCAGTCATTGGCTACCATTGGATCAGTGGTTCCCGAGAACTTGGCTGGCCTCAACCTCAAAAACCTTGTAAGCATGTCAAAGGCTGGTGGGTTGTTGGGATTGTTGTTGTTGTTATTGTTCTGGTTCTGATTCTAGCTTTGATTTGCCATGAACTGGTTCATCATCTGCATCAGTTGAGTTTGAGCTGTCATCAACTGCTTCATATCGGGATTGACGTTATTGTTGTTGTTTGGGTTGGGATTGGCACAACGGGGAGGCATCTGTGGTTTAAATAAGGATAAGTAATGAGATATAACCCATAGATGCCATGCACAATACATCACATAGCAACAAACACAATAAACAGTCACAAGATAAACATAGAGTTTAAAACAAAGTAAACAACAAGTTTTGGAAAAGTAAACATAATAGCAAGCCATCCACATGTTGGATGATCATTGCGACACGATAACTCAAAGGATGATAGATAAAAAGCTAGCCGAGTAATCATCTCTACTCCTCCATGTCGACCTCCACGTCTACAAGAGTAAGTCTGGCTGTCTCCGTAGCTGACTTGTACTCCTCTACGCTGTTGGTCAAGGCCTCGACCTTCGCACGAAGGTCTCTCTTCTACAAGCGCAGCCTCTCTATCACTCCCTACTGGGTCTCTAACTCAAACTCCTTGGCCTCTATCTCGGCCCTCATGTCTTTGATCTTCTTGTTTCTGTCCTGAACTCTCTTCTCCTAATGCTTGAACTTCTTGTCCTGACTCTCGAATCTGGCCTCCATATCCTTGACGATCTTGTTCTGCTCTGCGAAGAGCTTGTCCTTCTCCCTCAACTAAACCTGAAGCTCGTCATTGCTAAGCATGACGTTGTTCCTATCTGTGTCGAGGTGTCTAATGAGATTCTCTAGGTCATGGAGGTATAGATGTATAGGCTCAATCGTCTCTCTAGTAGCGTCATCATACACTATAGCCTCACCCTGCTCTTCATGTCTCCCAAACGGATGAAAGTAGAGACTCCGGAGCTCAGTGGAGTGTCGTCTACGAGAGGCGTCCAAGTAGCTCTTGCATGACTACGCCAATTCCCTTCTCCTTGTCATCGTGCATCAGCTTGAAAGTAATCTCCTCTGTGAGTGGCTCTGTCTGGCGTCCTGGCTGTGAGACTCTAAAGCCCCAAAGATCCTTCCTCTCAAACTTGGTGAGCCTAAGTGCCTTAATACTAGGAAGTGGGAAATTAAGCACACTAGTGAGCTCCACAAGACGAGAACCGAAACGAGTTCCCTTGAACTCCTCGGCAGTGCTGATAACAACACTAGGCATCTATTGCATAAGATAGAGAGAGATTAGAAACAATACATGTAGATAGAAAACACAAGATAACAAAAGCATAAAACACACTTTCAATAATAAAAACATACAATTCATGGCATTCAATATTCAAACACAAACACCAAGGTTCAAATGACTTAGACAAATTTTTGCCATACCACATAGGTTGGTATGATCAAAATTATTAACGCGAGGAAACGATAAGTGTGGTGGTCCAACTATTGGAGTACGTCACAACTCTCACTCACTTGCCAAAAGAGCTATCAGGGCATCCCTAGAGGCAATCTGTCGGTCTTGGTCACAAGATTCCAAGACTAAGTCTATGATGTCTTCCCCTAGACGTTGGTTGGTAGTCTCTAAGTCTTGGGCATGCTTCTTCTCCTCTCTAAGGTCATTTTGAGTGTTGAGCATTCTACACTTGGGTCTATCACCAAGCTCCTTGATGACATTCCAAGTTGCATTCTTTGCAGAGTCAAAGAATGTTGTGTGCATTTCAGAGTTGGTGACCATGCAGAATCCCGATTCTTTGTGGTTGTCTTCCTTGATTTTTTACAAGTGAATTTGCACCGACCAATACTCTTCTCCTTCATCCCTCACGGGGAATCCTTTGTACACTGCTGCACCATGTATCCCCATGGTAACCATAAGGTTCTTGAGTGCTTTGGTAAACTCCGTCTCACACTCCAAAGTCATGGTCATGAGTACTCCCTTCTTGACGGCTTCGTTGATGGAGTTCATCTACATATGGAGATGAGAAATAAAAATAGAAAAGTTTACGAGAAGAAAAAGACAAGTGTGGAATTTTTCAAAGAGTTGAATTTCTCCTAGTGGTATCCTTAGTCTAATCTAACTTAGGGTTATAATCCTACAGGCAACACAGTGCTCTGATACCATCTGTAAGACCCCACCTTTTAAGGTAAAGCTCCATGTGATTGCAATGCTAGTCCCTGGATCAAATGCTGGCATCCACAGTTTAAGATGAAGTACACAGATACAAAGGTCTTTATTACATCGTCATTCCAGAGATAAACATAGTCTTTTACAACTCAATGGACAAAGTCTAGTACAAGAGTTCATAGTATAAAGTAAATAACTATAAGTCTTCATCTTCATGTGCCACAGGCAAGCATGTTGAGTGTAGACTCATAGCCCTAATCCTCATCAGAGTAACCTGCAACATCATAAGTTACATCCACAGTGGGTCAATACATTTGGAATTGTATTGGCAAGTGATACCATAATATAATAGTAGTATCTAACATCTATTTGAATTGGGCTAAGTGTAGCTTAGGCTTGCTTTGCTCAAAATAGGGTTTTTCCTATTAGTTGAAAACACTAAGATTTTATTTGACAAATCACCCAAGGAACCACCAATAGACATTGGTGAACCTTTACCCTTGTTCAACCACAAGTTTTAACTTAGAAATTGGGATGAGGAGATCCTTGATAGCTTCAATGTATTTGATGCTCAAATTGTCCGTTGCCGGGGACACGGCTAAGTACTTAGGTTTTACCCTCTCGAGAGGTGGTGCACTTTCCCCAGAAGACTCGACATGCATCGAGACAAGATCTTTCAGAAGCCTTCCCTTAGACCATCATGGATGCATTCCATCCTATCACCCTACCACCAACTGTCCATCTAGCTAAGTTATTGCAACATATATGATCATGGCAGAGCCCATATGCCATGTGGTTGCACTAGAAGCTTCTCAACACTAAATATCTCAAATCCCTTTGTTCCTGGGTGGCTTTCCACAAGTGAGATACACAAGGTAAACCATAGACATGGGCCTTGTGTAACTACTCAACATAAACCATCATACCATTCCACCTAGGTGATTCATTCACTTAGTTGTTTTATTAAACAAAACACAAGTCAAAGACTTAGCAAAATTTCCATAGCATGAATATATTCCACCCTTGTTTGCTACTAGCTAGGCTAAGCATGATAACATAAAAAGTACCTTAACTTAGAGAAAAAATTCTACTAAGACTACAACTACTAGGATTAACCAAGGCATAGCATATATATACTTAGCAAAAATTCCATGCAAGGCCTATTCAAAATAACTCTAGTGCATAGTCAAAATAATAGTACAAAATACATGTAGCAACACTTGCCTTGGTAGTTTTGTGAGTAGAAACAATCCTCATACTCACAATCACCACTAGCACCAAAATCTACACATAAAATGATAACACCAAATTCATATTAAAATATTCAAGAAAAAATAATATGAATGCATGCAAATGCAATGAAATGATTTTTTCTATACTAGGAAGTCTAACCAAATAGTACTGAACACAAGTCCATCTATTTAAAGTCTAAACAAACTCAAATTTGCCTCAAAACAATTTTATAAACATTTTATATAGTCAAAATAGGCCTATAAAGTGTTCTGCAAATAATCCTATTTTTCCAGAAGCAAAATACAAATTTAAGCACACATTAGTGTAGGGATTAATTTTGTGAATCCATTGATATATTATTTGCATTTTTTTGGATAAACAGAACAAAAGATATGAATTTTACAAGTTTAAATCTTTAATAGATTCAAAAACAGGTTTTAAATCTAAAATCCAGACACGTGGGCGCTTCTGATTGGCCCGTACCACTTCGAGCGAATCGATCAACGTGGACCGTAGGATTTAATTGATGATGCACAGGCCAGATCTATCGATACCAATTCGTTAAGTGATCTGTTCTACGCCTTAGGATCTAGATCCAACGGTGCCAACGCATGTGACCACAGATGGGCGGCGCGAATGGCCACTGGCGGCGGTGCTACTGGCGGTGGTGCTCCGGCGATTCCAGAGGGGGCTAGGGGCAATGTAGTAGATTACCAGCTTCGCACGGGTGCGAGGATGCTCAAGGTGGTTCGGCTTGGACAGGGGCGTGCTGCTGCGGCCGGAAAAGCTCGTCGGAATCCTCACTAGTGTCGGGCACGAGTTAGCGAAGACGACAGCGACGCTCTGGATCACGCTAGCGCAAAACAAGTGTATCACGCAAGGTTCAGTCGAACAAGATGGTGTGAATCAGAGAGCGAGAGGCAGTCGTATCTTACCGAGATTGCTTGTTGGAGACGAGGACAGCGTCGGGTACTCATGGTGCTTGACGAAGCCGATGACCTAGGGGGTTATAGGATGAACCAGTGGTGTTAGCAGGTGCGCAAGGAGCAGAGGATCATCATCGTATGAATGAGGGACCGGCGCGATCACGACACTCACCGGAATAGCTCGTCGGAGGCGCTCGGGCAGCAGCGACGCAAGCGCGAAAACGGCCAGCCTAGGGGCGCTCTAGTGATGGTGGTTGGGGGAAATGGCCGCGGTGGTGTTGGGGTTAAGTAGCAGGCATCGGGGCGGGGATTATGCAGGCATTAATCTTCAATTAAGAGCGAATCAACACGACAGTGATGGAGGTAACAGCGGCGACGACGGGGTCTGGGGCACGGGATTTGGGGAAGACGAGCTGAGTTGACGCAGGGCCTAGTGGCAGTGAGCGCAGGGTAGGGCTGGTGCGCGTGAGAGAGATATGGGAGGGGGAATGGCCCGGTGGGATTTTGGGCCTGTTCTGGTGCTGGGCTCAAAGTGCAGCGCCTGTTTTATTTTTTCTTTTAGCCTTTTCTTTTCCTGTTTGATTTTTCAGGAATGGTTTTCAAACCCTTTTCAAACTTGTTTGAATTCAAATCTTTTCTAGATTTTTGTAGTGTGATCCTTGCACTCAAAAGTGTGTCAAAGACTACTGTTTACAAAAACACACTTTGGTCCTTTGAAAATAAAAGCAAAACCATGCCTCAAAAGATTAGTAAAGTGGGCATATAAATGGTTTTGTTTGATTTCAAACTTTGAAATTTTTTGTGCCAACCCTAAATGCTATGACAATATGAATGAAATGCATCCTTTTACAATTCATGATTTTTGGGATTTTACAGATAAACTTAATTTGTACTTTGTGACAAAACTAGTATCAATGTAACACTTTTACAATGAACTAACCATCTATTTGTCACTTCTACAAAATAAATATATTCTTAGTTATTCTAAAAGATCATAAGAATATCTTTACTATTGTCCAATAATTATATTATGAATCATTCTGGTATACTCTCATAACATTTAGAGCATAGGACATATCTGGATTTGTACACATCATAGCATGATTGATAAAATACTCATTGTGATTTTATCTATCAAGTATCAAAAATACTTGAATCTTTATTCAATCCTTCCTATGCAACAAGAACCTTTCTTGTAGTTTCAATATTGAACTCATTTGTAACATCCCAAAAATATTAAACATGGATCATCAAATGCTAATCATCAAAATCAGGGTTAATAAAAACTTTCCTATCTAGAAATATGAGAGCATTCATATGTATGTGTATTTAAAATTAGGATTCTTTTGAATTGCCATGGTTCTGTGTTTCTTTGCTTGTAAAATGATTCTTAGATGAAATAAACATCATCTAAATCATTACCAAACTTTTCCCAAAGACAAACAACTCAAAATGAACAAATGAAGTAAATGGTCACTTTGGCCAAATTAACTCGCATGCCTACTTTGGCTATTCCAAGCACTCAAAACTTAACAGAAACAATTGTGGATCTTTGCACTCCTTGTTAGTACACATAATGAGGTACCAAGGCCCACTTTGTGATCTTCCAAAAACATTCAAAGGCTAAGTTTAAATGAAAGTTTAAAATTGAATCTATCTCATATGGGAAGATCCCACTATTTCAAAAACCACTCAAACAAGCTCAATTTTCAAAACCCAAGCACCCACAGAGTCCCCAGCACATGCCTAGCACACCCACCAAAAATCTTTTCAAAATTCAAAAGAAAGTTTCTTGCGGCCATTTCATCAAACACTTGGCATGCAAATTTAAACCAAATCAAATTCACTGTTTTTAATAATGTTTTGGGCCTAACTGGTTCCCTCTCTAGCTCACAGCAACCATTTAGCAGATCATCTAGCCTAATTGGAAACCCCTAGCCTCACTGTAAGATGGCCATTGTCATCAATGGTGAGCAAGCCGAGCACACCTCGTCGGCCAACTTGGTCGCCGCCGCAGCAGACAACCTCCCCCTCTCTCACCATGTCTGGGAGATAGCCAGCACTTCACCACCACCCACTGTCCCCTCCTCGAGCCAAGGAAAGTCGTGGACCACCGAGCACGCCCCGCGCCCAGTTCCACTACGACATGCCGAGCACGCGCCAGAGCGCCGCACCCGGCACGCGTGCACACGCCGCCCCTCGACCGCAGCCCGTGCGCACCGCTTCGCCATGACCCAAGGAACACGCCAGACATCCCCGTTTGCTGCCCAATGCCTCACAGCCACCACTCGCCCTCGAAGACGCCGCCTCTGCCGTGCAGAGCACCGCACGTTCCCGACCGATTGCCACCTCCCCTAAGCGCGCATTCAAGTTCTAGAGCATCGCCAGGATACCGCGCGTCAATCGCCACCCTCGTCGCTAGCAGCCCGTATCCATGTCGCCACCGTCGCCTGCCCATCCCTCTCGGTCTCGCCGTCGAGCCTATAAAAGGAGGCCACCCCCAGCCGTTTGAAGCACACCATTCCACTCGCCTCACCTCACTGATCGTTCCACCCTCTAGCCGGAGCACGAGTAGCAGCAGCTCGCCGGACCGAGTTGGCCGCCTCTGGAGGAGAAGGGGGGCACTGATTGCGACCACCCCTGGAGCTGCCTCGACTGTCCCTGAGCTCGCCGTCGATCACTCGTTCGTTTGCCTGCCTCGCCGTCGTTGTTGGAGCCCTCGTATGCCTCCTATGCACCCCGATTGAGCCGCTAGGGTTTGAGCTCACCGGTGACAGGTTTGTCGACAATGACGATCCCCAGCCGTCGATCTCCCTTCTAATCCAACGACCCATGTAGCTCGTACCGCTTCGCGCGTTACGAGTCGCTGACTGGTAGACCCCCCTATCAGCTGAGCCCCGCGCTACGGAGTGACACTGGGCCAGCCCATTAACCTCTCCCGCGTGACCCAACCGTTTGAATTTAGGTTTTTCTATTTTAATTCAAACACAGTTCTATACATAGATTCAAAAATCAACCCAGCTCGATTCAGTGAACCAAAATGCATGAAACTAATTTTGTTAGGAAGATACTGAAATGCTTAACCCAAACCCGTTGGATTCAAATCATTTGGATCTGTAGATCACCCTTGGTAAAAATAACAAGGCAGAAGCTTTTCTACATTCAAACATTTTTCAAAATTTAACCATAATAGCTTTTGAGTTGATTCCAACTCTCAAAAATCACATTTGATCATACCTTTCAGAATATATAAAAACATTTAGGTTTACTTACAGAAATAATGTTCAAATAACAAAAGAATGCCACATAGGCATTTCTAGTCACTTTATTTATTTAAAGTAAAAAGGTTAAACCTTATTAAATTGTGACACCACTTTAAATCACATTCCCATGTACTGAAATATGTGGTGATGACATGTGTCAACATGATCTCATGTTTGAGTTGGAGAATATTAAATCTTAAGTAGTTTTTCAATGAGTAGAAATTACTTTTCTCAAATTAAAATAAATAAGACAAATGCTTTAATCTTGTAATGATAGGTGATGATGCTAGATCATCTATAGTACACCTTTCTGTGATGATTGAAAATAGTGAAGTATTTTTTGGTGATTGTGTACCTCGTATTTATTTAAATACCGACCAACGATACGATGAGTAAGGAGGATACTACAAGGAAGAAGCCGAGGAGAACTTCAACCACTACTCTGCACAAGGCAAGCTAACCCTTGAAAGATACCCTACTTATGCAAGCTAATACTTGCTTGTTACCATGACCACTAGGTGCCTTAAGCATATGTGATCATATCCACTTGATAAACCATCCTAGTTTTACTTGCAAGCTTTATACTTTATTTCTTTATCCAAGCTTTTCTTAAAGCTACTTAAGTGACTTGTAGATTATAGAAAGATACTTGAAGGTTGCATAAAGAGCATTAAATTTGTCCTAAGTAGATAATCTTGATGTCATCCTAAGGCATGAGATTGAACTTAACTAATCTCCACTTGTTTACCACCCCTGATTAGTACTTACCCCCACTTGTAGATGCTAGTGCTAAGCATAAAACTTGATCAACTTTAGATGGGAATACTTGGTGAAACTGGTTATGAAAACCTTAGAATGATGAGTCATTCTACTGAAATGTTTTGACATGTGTTCTTGAACACCAGATGATTTTGATGATGAAAATGTTGAGGCATGAGCCTTAGCCCTTGATAAAACTGATGGTTTTCTGGATGCGATACCATTCCAATTTTACCGTACAACCACAATACCCAAAAATTGGGTAGGGCTTGACTGGAAACTTATATACCTTAGTATGGGTTCCCTCACGGCGAAGGTCTGAGTTGAGGCTATGTTGTGAAGATTGTCCACCTGTGCAGTACCCAAGATGACAATTGGTCATGGTTGGGAGGCCAAACTCACAGGAGAGGTGCCTATACTAGGGCATGTAATTGAAAGGTTAGGATTGATTATCCGCATACTGAGTATGGTGAATTCAGGATTTGTTCTTGACGGATGTATCGAATGTTGTGGTGAAAGTGTACAATCTCTGCAGAGTGTCAAACTATCCGAATAGCCGTGTCCGTGGTTATGGACAGTTGGAGTGGCAATATTGTTCCCCCGTCAGATGTTTTCAAAATGACTTGTGAAATGAATTGAGACTTTGACTTGACCACAACAAGGTTGTGATATGAAATTCAAGTTCCCACTTAGGTGTTATTAAACTTTCAACTAGTTTTCTTTGCTTCTGAACTTAGTAGAGGTAAATCTGGCGTTTTGAAAAACAACCCTAGAGCCTAGTGTCCTAACTAAAAAAACCTTAACTTGTTAGTATTAGTTTGCGAGTACTTAAAGAGTACTCATGGTGACGAGGTTTCGACTCGTCAATGCCCATTGTTATGGACTTGGGTTTTGGAGAAGATGGGGATGCTGGAGATCGTGGAACGGTTAACAAACAAGCAACCAGGGGACATGAGATTTACCCAGGTTCAGGCCCCCGGAGGGAAAACCCTACTCCTGCTTGTCTGCTCTTGATTACGGCGGAACCGAAGGTTACAGGGGTGCGCAGATTCGATCTGGCGTGGAGGTGTGTATGCGAAAGTATGATTCGAGAGATCTAGGTCGTGCCCTCCTGGACTTTATATAGACTTAGGCAGGTCCTGGGCATAGTCCTAGTCGGTTACAAGTTCTAGGGTTTTACCCCTTTGAATTTCCTATCTACTCTAGTCTTGCTCTCCAAGGATCCGAAGGCGTCATGGGCCTGGGCCACCCGAAAGTCTTCATGGGCCAACGCACTTTTGTCGTGGGCCTTCCTTGGGCTGGACTAGGTATGCTGTGATCATGTACCCGTAGGGTATAACCATGTCAGTAGCACTCGAGTGATCAGTCGAATCATAGATTCGGCTGAGGACTCTTCAATCCTTCGGGTGCAACTATGTATTAACAGTATGTGTGTAGGGATTGTTGATGCGTGTGTCTGACTCACCCAACGGATCAGGGTCAGTTAACTGTCTTAGGACGAAACAACACGATCTTCCTCAGGTTCGAGTCCCTTAACTCGAACCCGGAACATATGCTGGCGTAATTCGACTCAGGCTGCGGAGGACTTTCAGGAGTGGAATTCCAGTGATTTTAATTGGTATACCCAACGCGTCCATCGAGATTTTTCATCGCACCTGTTAGTGCGGGTTTTTACTAGCAGAGCACAGTCGTGTGCGTTGCCAGGCCATCAGATGTTATCTATAGGTCTTATCTTTATGTCGCAAACACAGCATCCGAATATTTGTCACCGCGGAGGTGTTTCGGGTGGCCAAGGAGATCGTTGCTCACTCAGCGTTTTGTTGGGGTAGAGTTGCCGAAAAGTTTTTGCATGCTCATCCGAAAGATCGCAGTCGAAGATTTCATAGGGTGCGCGACCAGCGCTCCCTATGGGAGTAGCCCCCGAGTTTCTGTTCGAGTCATAGACTCGAGCGGAGACTTTAGTTCAAACATTGTTCAGTTGTTAAGTCCGTAGGACACAAAAAAATTCGGATGCTTAAATCCATCCTCCCTATGGGAGTAGCCCCCGAGTCCGTAGTGGAGTCGTAGACTCGACGTAGGACTCGAAGAAATAATTTGTCTTTATTCATCTTTCGGGTGCACGGCAAGCGCTCCTGATAGGAGTAGCCTCCGAGTATTTAGTCGAATCGAGGATTCGAGTGAGTACTCTTAGCTGTGGAGCCGAAGAATTGTAGTTGGTGCTAGTATAGCTTTTGATGACATCAGTGCTGACGATCAATGACCTCAAGCGTCTGCTACGCCAGAGATGACTTGACTGGACGAACATGGGTCCCACTTGCTGACCTTGAATTGACCGGTCATGCGCGGCGTGGAGATAATTACGGCGTCGCCTCGATTTCCGCGTGTAGTGGACGGCGTGGTAACGACGGTTCGTTGTGATGCTGACACGTGTATAGTCAGATCTGTCGTTGGCGTTAGGTCTTCTGGATGGACGGCTGCCGTGTGTCGTCTTCGTCATTATAGTCATTGGTGAAAGATGCAGTTTGTTTTCACCGCATCAGTTCTTGTTTTCACTGCCTCCTTGTGCTCTAGCGATTCTTGCTGCGCGCTGGGATTTCCTTCCACATTTCCCTCTTCCTTTCTGCGCTTTCACCGCCGGCGCCGCCGCAGCGCGATGGGGAAACCAAAGAAATCGTCATCTGCAGTTGGGACCAGCGCCGCCGGAGGAAAGAAAGGTGCCACCGCTACCCGTGTCACCGACGGTGGCTGGCGGCGATCAGAGACACGGGAGAGTGATCTCCGCAAGCTTCGCGAGCGGGGTTTGATCCTGCAAGATAGGGAGGCCGTCAGACTCCCCGGCAACGAGGTAATCCCCCGTCCCCCAGCTGGGTATCGGGTTATGTTTCTCGCCTTCGTTATGCGTGGGTTTTATTTTCCAGTCCACAACTTCCTCCGTGGACTGCTCTTTCTCTATGGCATTCAGCTTCATCATCTGTCTCCCAATTCTCTTCTCCACATTGCTTGCTTCATCACTCTTTGCGAGTGCTGGCTCGGCATTGAGCCACACTTTGGCCTCTTCCAGAAACTTTATTCCGTGAAGAGGCAGTCTGGTTCGGATGGTGTGTATCCCATTGGGGGTTGCATCATCTCCCTTAGTCCCAATCTTATTTTCTTTTCCTTTTCCATGTCCGAATCTGTCCAGTACTGGCGGAGGCGATGGTTTTATATCCGCGACTCCGTAGTGCCTGGCCAAGATTTTGGCCTTGTTCCTTTTGACCCCTCCCAAAAGATTGAGCCGAAAAGGTCTTGGAAAAACAAAATCTTGGATGTCGAGGTGGCGGAGATAGAGGCCCTTTACCGTCGGGTGGAGGATCTCCAGCTGATTCCGGAGAAGGAAGTGAACGGCGTGGACATCATTCGGACGTTTCTCGAGCGTCGGGTGCAGCCTCTCCAAGCGAGGGCGCACCCGATGTTTCTTTATTCTGGGCGCCGTGATCCGACGAGGGTTTCGGCTGAGAAAATCTCCGAGGGGGATCTTGACAGGACCCTTTGCTCGCTACTGAAGTTCAAGGCCGGTGAGGAAATCCCGGGGAAGTCGCTGACTCCACCGTTTTCTTCGATGTTGGCTATTCCACAAGTGTAGATTTGTGCGCGTAGCGCTTTTTGTCGACTGCGTATTTATTTTCCTTTGTTTTCTAACAAAGTTCCTTCTGGTTTTGCAGAGCTTCAAGGTGCCGGGCATGGTACCGCCATTGCCTGAAAAATATCCGAATGCCCCAGATAATGACGTGGTGGATTCCGTGTCCGAGCTGCCGTCGGCGCGATCTCCGGCGGAAGATGCCAACGAGTCGAGTGAGGACCATACGCGCAAATGATCACGGAGCACCAGCCTAGTCTTCGGATGCCTCGACTCCTCCGACTCCCAGAAACCCTCTGGGCCTTGAGCGTCATAGCGACGGGCATGGAGATTCTTCTTCTCCCATTCCTTCCATTCCTGTGCGGGCTGTAGCACCGCACCCGCCAGCGAAGCGGAAGAAGAAAGAAAAGAAGGAAGAGAAAAAGGAGGAGAAGAAGGAGGAGAAGAGAGCCCGAAGGACTCCTCCTGTCTTCGACCTGAGCTCGCTGGGCTCGTAAGTTTCTTGTTATACTGTTGTCCCCCTTTTCTTGTTGACTTTGTACTTGTGCTGATTGTTTTGTATGCAGGCATTACTCCCACGATTCCTCCAGCGATGGTGCTCGGGAGATGATGGGGGAGTCAAAAATTGCGTCTCATCCTCCTCAAACGGTGGCAACTTCAGGGGGTGCCGCTCCTGATCCTCCTCTGCAGGAGGTGCAGGTGGTTGCGCCTCAGAATTTCGCCAGCGGGTCTTCGGAGTCGCCGTCAGAGCATGTAAGTACCTATACTTCGTACCTCGGGGGGAGCCCCCGGGTGTATGAAAATTTTCGTGTCTTGTTCTTTTTTTGAATCTTCGGGGGGGGGCGAGTGTCTTCGTGTTCGAGTTTTGGCTTTATTCCTTAATGTTGGGCGCAGCCCCCAAGTCCTTTTTCCTTACTGGTGTTTCTTTTTCTGCAGCTTTTTGTGCAGGAGGCCAAGCAGCTGGTGCAGGAGCGCCTGGTGCTGGAGGCTAACCTTCGGCAGCTTCAAGGTACCTGTTTGCCTTTTGGTGCTTCTTTCATTTATTCTGGTCCTGCTATCTGACGTTTGCTTGTTTGAAATGCAGAGGAGCATAATACTTCTCTCCGTGAGGTCGACGCTCTCAAGAAGAGCCTTGGTCAATCGGAGAAGAAAGCCGAGGCCGCTGTTGGTGCGAAGGAACGCCTCGAGCTAGAGCTGACTAAGGCAGCCGAAGCGAAGGAGCGTCTACAGCAGGAGGCCGCGGACCGTGAGGAGCAGCTGGCCACTGTTGCGGCTGCTCGTGAGAGAGAGGTGGCGGGCAAGCTCATGGCTGCTGCGAAGGCTGTTTCGGGTAAGTGTTGTATTTGTGCTTGTTTCTTTGTGTTTCTTGTCTTCTTCTGTGCTGCTTTTCTTCATGTCCCCTTTTTTTGTCTCAGATTCCGCAGGCATCGAGTTTGACCGAGGCGTTCTAGAGCATGGGAGTGCTCTAGATGATGCTGCTGCGGCGGTCGAAGATCGCTGCAGCACCGTCGTCAGCTCCCTTGCCAAGGCGAAGGAGGTCCTTGGCCGCTTCTACAAGGAGCTTGTTCCTAAGGGCGCGGCCCTCGATGATGTGGATGCCCTGGCGGAGGATTTGTCAGCCGAAGCGCCTGCAGCGTATAAGCGCAAGCAGAAGGGCATCGGCGCGTCCGTCGGGCTGGCGATGGCCTTGGCGGCTGGAGCGGAGCTGGACCTGCCCCAGATCACCTCCCGGATGCCGACGACCGCAGATGGATCCGAGGTATCCTTTTCTGCCTACTCTGCTCGCTGCAAGCGATATGGGACGAAGCTCATTGATTTGCTGTCTGAGTATGCACTGCGGCAGCAGGGCGAAGCCAAGGCTAGGCAGTCCGGCTCCGAGGCGACTCAGGGTGCCGCGTCTTAGGCGTTGTAGACGTAGGATAATTTGTAGTCTGCTTTTGCTGTAAATATTTTGATGAACACAATTTTTGTGCCACGTAGTGGCCTTTTATGTGCTGAATGAATTCGCCTGAGTTGTGCACTACCGTTGTCTGAATGTTTATGTCCTTTGCTTTTCTGCTGTGCCAGGTTCCTTCGGGTGCTGACCCCGTTGACACCTCGCCTGCAACGCAACTGCGTCCATCTTTCGATGATTCCTCGCAACTCGCTTTTCTTCGGGATCATGTTCGTAGTCTTGAGAGGGAGTTGCTTGGGTTGCGAGGTCACGCCGATGTTTGGAAGTCCAAGGCGGATCGTGGTGCAGCCAGAGAGGAGTACTTGATGGCGGAACTGCTTCGGCTGTCTAAGCATCTTCAATGTAAGTTGTTCTTTGTTTCGAGCTGCGGCTCAGGTCTTCGAGTGAGCCTGCTGGCCTTGCCTCTTATTTTGTGCAATTGTCGCAGGTGCGAACCTTGCTCCGAGGGAAGAGAAAGAGCGTGTCGCTGTTCGGGTCAATTGTTTGACTCAACAGGACATGGAGGCTGGCGGCTTCTTTTGGATGGATCGTGACCGTGCCATGGCTCTGGCGACGGTGCAGGATCATGTGCACCAGGTTTCGCGGGTGCTTCGCCAAGTGCAGACGTCGCTTGCCTCGGTGTTGCACGTCATGTTTCCTTTGGATGCCGCACCGACGAGCCTTGCGGGTCTTCTGTCGAAGTTTCGGAGCGTGAGCAATGTCAAGGAGTTGGTGCGGCAACAGCTCATCGCAGGAGTGAAAGCAGCTTTGTCTCTCGTGAGGCTGCACCGGCCTGATGTAGATTTGACTGTTGTGGCAGCTGGGCCACCTCCTCGGCCGGATGGTGATGAGTGGGACATGCGTCCGCATTACGCAGCTGTAAGGCAGTATGCCGAACAAGTCGTAGATTTGTTTGAGCAGCGTGCTCAGGTTATCCTTCAGAATAGGTAGTACCTGTAAAAGAGATAGATGTAAAATTTGTATATTTTGACTGGGCATGTTGTGCCCTTTGTTGTAAAGGTTTGTTTGTTGTAAGCACGCAGTGCTTTGTTTGAGTACGTGTCCTTTTCGTTTGCCTGACGTTGTCAGCTACTCAGGTGTACACGCGTGATCCTCAGTCGATGAAATCGTGAGGTGGGGGGGAGCCCCCGAGTGCGTTGTAGCATAAAGTAAAGTTGCAAAATAGCGAACTGGAGTTTGGGGCGAGACACTTAGCTTTATTTATATCGTAATGGAGGAAGTACATTGTTCGGCTGAATAGCCTTGGCTGAAAAGCCTTATGGAAAGTAAAGGGATAGGTAGCTAGGGGTAGAATCATCGCAAGTGCGCGATGTTCCATGGGTTGGAGTATGCGACTCCAGACTCCACGTGCTTGAGGCGATAGGCGCCACCTGGGATGACTTCGGTGATGACGTAGGGTCCTTCCCATGGTGACTCGAATTTCATCGGTCGCTCTTGCTTGAGTCGCAAGACGAGGTCTCCTTCGACAAAGGACCTGGGGCGAAGCCGGCGGCTGTGGTAGTTGCGGAGACTCTGCTGGTACACCGCTGATCGAGCTGCTGCTATGTCTCTTGCTTCGTCGAGTGTGTCGACGGCGTCTTCGAGTGCAGCCGTAGATTCGGCTTCGCTGTAAGCGACGACCCGGGGGGCCTGGTGGCGTACTTCGGCTGGTAGCACAGCCTTAGCTCCGTGCACCATGAAGAACGGTGTGTAGCCTGTGGAGCTGTTTGGCGTAGTTCGTAAGCTCCATAGGACGGATGGTAGCTCTTTCGTCCAGGCTCCTGCTTTCCGTTCGAGTGGACTCATGAGGCGCTTCTTGATGACAGTGCCGATTAGGCCGTTGGCGTTTTCCACTTGCCCGTTCGTTTGCGGGTGTGCCACTGAGGCGTACGTGATGTTGATCCCAAGGCCTTCGCAGAAGTCCTGAAACTCCTTGGAGATAAAGTTCGATCCATCGTCGGTGATGATGCTGTGCGGTACGCCGAACCTGTAGACAATGGACTCGAAGAACTTGACGGCAATTTTGCCTTTCTGGTTGGTAACCGGCATGGCCTCGATCCACTTGGTGAATTTGTCGACTGTGACCAGGAGGTAAACGTGTCCCCGTTTCGAGGATTTTGGCAGTTTGCCAATCATGTCGAGGCCCCATTGAGCAAAGGGCCAGGCTATAGGTATGGGTCTGAGCTCCGACCCGGGTGCATGCGGTTTGTTGGCGAACCGTTGGCACAGGTTGCATCTTCGGACGATGTCCTTCGCATCGCTCATGGCCGTTGGCCAATAGAATCCGGCTCGTAGAGCTTTGGCGACTAGGGAGCGGCTGCCTGCGTGATGGCCGCAGATGCCCTCGTGGATGTCTTGGAGGATGGCTTTCCCATCACCGATGGTGATGCACCTTTGTAGTACACCCGTAATACTGTGTTTGTACAGCTCGCCATTGATGGTGGTGAAGGCTTTTGACCGACGAGATATGCGCCGGGCATCTGTCGGGCTGTCAGGCAGTTCTCCGTTTTTCAAGAACTGGAGGTATGGTCGCGTCCAAGTTTGTTCGACTGCCATGACCTGCATTAGGTTTACCATGGTGACCTCTGTGTCCAGTTTCTCGGGTCCTTCATGTCCTTCGGGCAGCGTAGCCCCCGAGTGTTCTGCTTCTTCGGGTGATCCCTTGGGGAATTTCCGCTTGATGGATGGCACGCAGATCTGTTCGAGGAACACACCTGGTGGCACCTTTGCGCAGGTGGAGCCGATGTTGGCGAGTCTATCGGCCTCCTCGTTGCTTTCTCTTTCGACGTGTCGAAGCTCGCAGCCGTCGAATTCTCCTTCGAGTGCGTTGTAGAGAGCGCGGTACGCAATCATGTTTTCGGCGTGTGCATCGCACTCGTTCATCGTCTGCTGGACGACGAGGTTGGAGTCACCGTAGATGACCAGGAGCGTTGCGCCGCAGATTTTTGCCATCCTCATGCCGTGTATGAGGGCTTCGTATTCGGCCTCATTATTAGAAGCTCGGAATTTCATCCGAAGGACGTACTTCATCTTGTCGCCTTGCGGGGAGGTCAGTATGACCCCTGCTCCTGCTCCAGCTTCACGCTTGGAGCCGTCGAAGTGCATCGTCCATGACTGTGACATGTCTGGGGTGTCTGGCAGCTGTAGCTCCATCCAATGTACCAGGAAGTCCGGAAGGACTTGAGATTTGATTGTGAGTCGCTTCTCGTAGACGATGTCCAAGGGTGACAGTTCGATGCCCCACAGGGCCACGCGTCCTGTGGCCTCTGGACTATTCAGGATGCTGTTCAGGGGTGCCTCATTGACGACCATCACCTGGTGCTCCTGGAAGTAATGGCTCAGCCGCCGAGCCGTCATGAACACGCCGTAGGCGAGCTTCTGGTAGTGACGGTACCTTTGCTTTGTTGGTGTCAGTACCTCGCTGAGGTAGTAGATTGGGCGCTGGACCCCGTGGGTCTTGCCTTCTTCGGGTCGTTCGACCACTAGTACGGTGCTGACCACCTGGTGTGTGGCTGCTATCTACAGAGCAGAGGCTCGCGCTCCTTTGGCGTGACCAAGACGGGCGAGGTGGAGAGAAGCCGCTTGAGGCTTTCGAATGCGTCGTTGGCTTCTGGCGTCCACTCGAATTTATCTGCTTTGCGTAGCAGTTGGTAGAATGGTAAGGCCTTCTCGCCCATGCGGCTGATGAATCTGCTTAGCGCCGCGATTCGTCCTGCGAGCTGCTGGACGCCTTTGAGGTTTTTCGGCTTCTCCATCGCCATGATGGCTCTGATTTTCTTCGGGTTCGCCTTGATCCCTCGCTGAGAGATGAAATACCCAAGCAGCTGACCCGATGGGACGCCGAAGGCGCATTTTTCGGGGTTGAGCTTGATCCTGTAGCGATCGAGGTTGTCGAACGTCTCGCGGAGATCGTCGATAAGTGTTCTTGCCTCCTTGGTTTTTATCACTATGTCGTCAACATAGACTTGGACGTTGCGACCGATCTGGTCCTTGAGGCAGGCCTGCATGCATCGCTGGTACGTAGCACCTGCATTCTTTAGCCCGAAAGGCATTGTGTTGTAGCAGAATACTCCGAATGGTGTGATAAATGTCGTTTTCTCCTGATCTTCAACCTTGAGTCGAATCTGGTTATAGCCTGAGTAGGCGTCGAGGAAGGAGAGTTTCTCACAACCTGCAGTCGAATCAATGATCTGATCGATCCGAGGAAGAGGGAAGTGATCCTTTGGGCAACGCTTGTTTAGTGACCTGAAATCCACGCACATCCGCAGGATGTCCATGTCCTTCTTTGGGACCATGACTGTGTTTGCAAGCCACTCGCTTTCTTTGATTTTCCTGATGAAGTCTGCAGTGAGTAGTCTGTTGATTTTCTTGCCGATAGCTTCGGCTCGTGGCTCGGACAGTCTCTGGATGGACTGCTTGACTGGCTTGGTGTCTGGAAAGACGTTGAGTGCGTGCTCGGCGAATTCCCTGGGAACTCCTGGCATGTCCGCAGGACACCAAGCGAAGATTTCCCAGCGCTCACGGAGAAATTCGACGAGCGCGCCTTCCTATGCGGGGCTGAGGTCGTTGGCGATCAGGGCCGTCTTGGAGGCATTCGTCGGATGGACCTGCACCTTTTTGGTGTTGATGGTGGAGTCGAAGGACATGTCTGGTGCGTTTTGCCTTGTGATTGGGGGTGCCCCGTTGTCCGTCACCTCTCGGAGCCTTACGAGCTCGTCTTGCATGCCGAAATACTGGGAGATTTTGTTGAAATCCCTGTCGCATTGGTCCGATCAGGTGAAGCTCCCGTGGACTGTGATGACGCCCCTTGGCCCTGGCATCTTGAGTAGTAGGTATGTGTAGTGTGGGACAGCCAGGAACCTTGCGAATGCTAAACGCCCAAGGATGGCGTGGTATTGTGACGGCCAGTCCACCACTTCAAATTCGAGTCGCTCCTGCCGGAAATTGTCCGGCTTCCCGAAGATGACGTCGAGCCCTATTTTGCCCAGGGGGGAATATGCCCTTCCCTGGAATGATGTCGTGGAACGTTGTGTCTGACTGTTCCAGGCTGCATTGCGGGATCCGCATTGCTGCTAGAGTGCTTGCGAACATTAGGTTGATGCCGCTGCCGCCGTCCATGAAGACGCGACTCATCTCGAAGCCTCCGATCTGCGCCTCCAGCACCAGGGCAGCATGACCTGGGCAGGGGATCTAGCAAGGGTGATCCGCACGAGTGAATGTGATGCAGGAATCCGATCCGCTGAGGTACTCAGGGATGGCAGGTGGGTTTGCCACGGCCAGGTTGATTTGTCGGGTGATTTTCTTCTGCACCCTATTCGTGGGGCGTCCCTTCTGGATCATCATTAGTGCTCCTTTTGGTGGGGGGTACCCGTTCCCAGCATTGTTCTGTGCGGGTGCGATTGGTTGGTTTGGGCCTCCGATAGGCGGCGGTGGAGGAGCTCCATGTGCTATTTCACCTTGCGCAGGTGTGTTTCCGAATGCAGGGATTGGGGCTTGTTGCCTCATCTGCACCATGCTTTCGCTGAGTTTCTGGAACTCGCGGTAGTCCTTGAGCATGTGGTTAGCTTTCTTTTTGCCGTCCTGCTTGTCGATGTAGAAGTGGATGGTGCATGGACCCGAAAGTTTGTCGTATGCTGAGGGTCCGTTGTCGCGGTCGCGGCGTTGCCACGACTGTGCTGGGCGTCCGCCGTTGCGGAAGTTTCCTCCACGGTATCCTCCGCTGTTGCGGCTGTTGTCGTTGCGACGGTCGGCGTAGCCGGCCGCAACCATGTCGGGTCCGTCGCGATCGTCGTAGACGCGCGATCTCCTCTTGCTGCGGCGTTCCCGCCTTCGACCGTAGTCGTCCTCTTCATCCAATTGTGCTCGGTGAATGCAATCTTCGCCGTCGGCCCACCTGTTGGCGATGTCCATGAGGTGGTCGAGTGTCTTGGGCTTGACGCGCCCAAGTTCCTCCTTGAAAACTAGGCGTTTGACGCTGTCCCTGAAGGCATCGATGGCCCTCTCTTCGGAGATGTGTGCTGCGGAGTTCTTGGTGGTAGACCAGCGTAGTATGTACGAGCGAATAGATTCGCCCGTTCTCTGAGTGCAGGCTCGCAACTCTTCGATTGAGGCGGGCCTCTTGCTGGTGCCCTTGAAATTTCGGATGAAGCTGTAAGCTAGCTCCTCCCAGCTTTGGATGGACCCTGATGATAGGCTGCTGAGCCAGACCCGCGCCGCGCCTGTCAGCTGCAGCTGAAGGCATTGCATGGCGGTTTCTTTGTTACCGCCGTGCAGCTTGACAGATGACAGATGGTCACTGAGCGAGGCTTTTGGATCTTGAGTGCCGTTGAACTTCGGAGTATCCGAAGGAAGTTGAAATTGCGTGGCATCTGTGTTCGCCGAACAGATCTGCTGAAGCATCGGGCTCCACAGAGTTCTCCTTCGTCTTCGTCCATCTCGGATTCAGACGAGCATGCGCGTTTGGCTTGCGCTTTGTCGATTTTGCGTTGTGTAAGCGCGTCTCTGGCGTCGTAGTCGCATTTATGGCGATGCGAGCTCTTATTCCTTCGAGGAAGATCGTGTTCCTCTTCCTCTTCGGATGAAGGGGTGGGGCTCCGGTCGCGCCTGGCCGGAGCTTTCTTCTTCGGCTCCGCAGGAGCGTCTTGGTGGAGCGCAGCTCCGACAAGTCCGAGTCCAGTGAGTGCGGACTTATGCATGGCTCTTTTCGGGTCCCCCTCCGGTGGTTGGTGGGCCGCGAGATACACAGTGGTTGCCATGATCACAGCTTGCGGTGTCTTCGGGATGATGTTGCCATCGGCATCCATCTCCATGAACGATGTGTGGAGAGTTCGGGTCACATCACGGCGCTCCTTGGGATCCATGTTCTCCACCCGAGAGCGGTGCTTGTTTCCCTGGTTTCCGTTTGTGCTAGAGCCGGGGGCCATGGCGGAGAGCGCAGCTCGTCGCGCGCTGGACTCAGAGGCTGCTTGTCTTGCGTTTGTCAAGTGTTTCCTGCATCTTGACTTGCTTCTTGTGCTCCTCGATGAGGAGGAAGTGGTATGCCATCAGTAGTTCATGTGAGGCGTCTGCAGGCAGGACTATGTTGCCTGCTACGGTGCGACGTGCCTGGATCCATCCTTCTTTGCTAAGTTGGATGACGTGGCCGTTGTTTTCCCCGTCGGGTGGGGGGGACTGGCTTCTTCTGTTCCCGCCGTTTCCGTCGTTTCGGTCCTGCGGGTTGGGGTTCGTGTTGGGCGGCGGGTTAGGCGTTTGCTGTTCCTGGATGACTGCGGAGCATTGGTAGTGCTTGTAGATTGGTCCGCTGTTGCCGCAGCTTTCAGATCCGGAACCGTAGGTCCCTGCATCCGATGGCGGATCGCACAGATCGGAGTTGCAGCTGCTGCTGTCATAGGAATCATCTGCTGATGATGTTGTGTGTAGCACGGGGTGTGGGGCCCATGAAGCGGGCCTGATTGATGGTAGGGGCACCCGCTCAGGGAGGCGGAGGGTGCCAGTTTGCCCCACCTGGAAGCAGAAGCTCCCGAACAAGATTTCGAGTCCGTCGCCTATGGGCTCGAAGTCCTTCATGGTGGCCGGTGAGTGGGCGGTGAAGTCGAAAGCACCGAAGAGGAGGTGACTCTCCGTCGCTGCAGAGTTGTAGATCAATCGGGTCGGGACCGTCACGACCGCACAATCAGCAGCCCCAATTCCCACATACGGTGCCAATTGACGAGGTTTTGACTCGTCAATGCCCATTGTTATGGACTTGGGTTTTGGAGAAGATGGTGATGCTGGAGATCGTGGAACGGTTAACAGACAAGCAACCAGGGGACACGAGATTTACCCAGGTTCAGGCCCCCGGAGGGAAAACCCTACTCCTGCTTGTCTGCTCTTGATTACTGTGGAACCGAAGGTTACAGGGGTGCGCAGATTCGATCTGGCGTGGAGGTGTGTATGCAAAAGTATGATTCGAGAGATCTAGATCGTGCCCTCCTGGCCTTTATATAGACTTAGGCAGGTCCTCGGCATAGTCCTAGTCGGTTACAAGTTCTAGGGTTTTACCCCTTTGAATTTCCTATCTACTCTAGTCTTTCTCTCCAAGGATCCGAAGGCGTCATGGGCCTGGGCCACCCGAAAGTCTTCATGGGCCAACGCACTTTTGCCGTGGGCCTTCCTTGGGCTGGACTAGGTATGCTGTGATCACGTACCCGTAGGGTATAACCATGTCACATGGCTTTGTCCCTGGCTATTCCCGTGGCCAGACTATGAAGAGGAGTATCAGGATGATGGACCGCGGGAAGGTTACGACAACTAGGATCATCTCCCATCGTCAGCATTGCCTGTGACCCCGAAGATGGAGCTTCGCCTACGCTATCTTTATTATTACGTTATTTCGCTGCTTGAGTTGTATTAAGAACTGGATCATGAGATCCTTATTTGTGTAAGACCTTATGTATGGTTTGTAATGGATGATGTACTGTGATATCCAAATCTGTTATGTCTCGCAAAAATGGTAATCCTGGGATTGCGATGTATGGCATAACAGGCATCTGGGAGTAAAAATCCGGGTGTTGACATCATTCAATATATTATCTATGTACTTCTGGCACAACCATATTAGCGTCTCAATTTATCCATATAGACATTGATGCCAAATATTCGGGTTCTGCCTAAGCCTTTCATCAAGATGAAATTCTTAATCTGTGTCAATAAAAAGATATATCATTTCCAATCAACAATATGTCTTCCACATAATGTATTAGAAATATGTCTTAGTGCTCCCACTTAATTTCTTGCAAATGCAAGCATCTTCATCGTCTCCGATGAAATTAAACTCTTTTAACAGTTTCATCATAGTGAAGACTCCAACTCCGCGATGCTTACTTCAACCATTGAAATTTGCATACGCTTTTAGCATCCTTTTGAATTAACAAAACCATTTGGATCATGTCATGCACACGTCCTAGGTAACCATTCTATTAGAAGAACTTGTTTTGTTTATTCAACTACCACATAACAAAATTATATGTATTGGTTGCTACATTAATCCGTTTAGACTAAATATCGCTTAATGAAAGATCAGATCTTGTCATAGTCAACTCTTTGAACATTGTCGTGAACTCTTTCTCGATATGTCGACAATTTCATAGATGTGAAACATCCATGTCTATTTCTTTATAGATCCAAATACGACTGTAAGGTCTTGCACCTTTTCAGAGGGTCTTTCAAGTTCAAAGCTTGATCTCTCGTGTATGGAACTATCACGGATTTTATGGCTTCAAACCATTTGACGCAGTTGGGGACCATCATCGCTTCTTTGCATGTAGTACGTTCATTATTGTTAAATAATGATTCAACCCTCAAATATTGGTATTTGATTGTTTACCCGAACTACTTGGTTCAATAGGAACTTTGACCTTCGTAACCACAACCTTTGAGGCACGTGAGCCATGAGCATTGTTGCTGCCTCTGAAACACTTTTCGGCGCTATGCAACTTTGCACATATAGCTAAGGTTCTTTTAAACTTATCAAAGTTCTATTGTCCTCCCACTTAACTTTTCACGAAAAATTTCTTCACAAAGAAACTTGATGTTCCAAGCGACAAACATTTTTGTCTTCGGTGTTATGGAGGAATACTCAATGGTTATTCAAAATAACATACAAAGACATGTTCATCCGACTTTGGTTGTAAACATCTCTCTTATGCATAGCACACCAATGTTTAAGAGAGGACAACTTGGGTTTTATCCCAAACCATAACTTTATATGGGGTCATTTCAACGGATCATGATGGAGCTGTTTTAGTGGAAAAGTGGTAGTCTCTAAAGCTTTTAATCTTTAAAATATAATGGCAGTTTTATGAATTACACCTTTGATCTTACCATGTCAAACAAGGTTTCATTTCATATCTCGATTATTCCATACTCATATGGTGTTTCGGGAACACAAATCCACAGAACGATTACTCAAATCTTAGGTGTTGTGCTAAACTTGTAACTCAAATATATTCCTTTATGATCCTATCATAAATTCTTTATTTTCTTGTTACATTGATTTTGCACTTCATCTTGAAAGTCTTTGAACTTTTCGAATGTTTCACACTTCATCCTTATTAAGTAAATATTCATATATTCACTCAAATTTTTGGATAAAGTGTAACATCCCAAAAATACTAAACTTGGATCATCAAACTCTAATCATCAAATTTAGGCTTAACAAAAAAAAACTTTGCTAAATAAAATTATGGAAGCATGCATATGTGTATGCATTTCAATTTGAATTCTTTTGAACCACCTTGTTTATGTGTTCCATTGCTTGTAAATGGATGCTTAGGTGAAATAAACATCATCTAAACATTTCCCAAACTTTTCCTAAAGACAAGTAAATCAAAACAAATAAAATAAGGGAATGGTCATTTTGACCAATTTAACTCCCATGCCTACTTTGGCTGTCTCAAACTTTCAGAACCTAACAGAGACTTTTCTGGATCTTTGCACCTCTTGAATGTACTCATAACAAAGTATCAAGGCCCACTTGGTGATCATCCAGAAACTTTCAAATGCATAGTTTAAATTACAATTAAAAATTTAATCTTTATCATATGGGAAGATCCCACTTTTTCAAAAACCACTCAAACAAGCTCAACTTTCAAAACCCAAGCATCTGCAGACTCACCAGCACCAATCTAGCACACCCACCAAAAATCGTTTCAAAATTCAAAACTTGAATTCTTGCGGCCATTTCATCAAACACTTGGCAGATTCAAATCAAACTAGCCTAACTTCACTGTTTGGAGCAGTAATTGGGCTAAGCAATGTTCACCATTGATCACCCTTGTCTCCCCCAGTGCCAACCAGTGCTTGGACCAACCCTAGCCCCTACCCTTTGCTCCATGCCATGCCAACCCGAGCACCCCCTTGCCAGCCGACAATGGCTAGCTAGCCAGAGCAAGCACCAAGCCAAAACAACATGTCTGGGAGGCAGCCCACCGTCCACCGCCACTCCATGTCCAGCGCTCGAACCCTGCCAGCCACTGGACCACACGCACGGACCGCGCCAGACCGCCAGCGACCATGCCAAGCATGCGCCAGAGCGCCACCCTCGACCAAAGCCCACAGACCGCGCGCCGCCCTCGCCGCGTGCATACATGATCACCACCGACCCAGGAGACCGCCAGACATCCCAGTTCGCCGCCCCGTGACGCACATCCACCGCTCGCCGTCGAAGACGCCGCCTCTGCCGCGCAGAGCGTCGCGTGTTCCAGACCAAACCGCACCGCCTCTACAAGCGCATTAAAGCCGTAGAGCATCGCCAGGAGACCACCAAGCGATCGCCACCGCCGGCCATGCCTCTAGCAGTCCGTAGCCATGTCGCCACCTTCGCCCGCCCATGCCGTTCGGTCTCACCGTCGAGACTATAAATAGAGGACTCCCCCGCTCGAATTCTTCACACCATTCCACTCCTCTCTCACCCAGAACCACCCCACCTCAATCCCGGAGCAAGGCGAGCAGCGCATCGCCGGAATTTCACCGAGCAAGAAGGGGGCCATTGATTTTGTCCACCCCAGGAGCTGCCGCGACCACCCCTGAGTTCGCCGTCGTCGACTTTGTCATTCGCCGGCCTCACCGACCCTCGCCAGCACCCCGGTGAGCCCCCAGCAACCCCCACTGGCCGCGCTAGGTTTCTGTCTCGCCGGCGTTGCTCAACATCGACGATGACTCCCAGCCGTTGGATTAGAATCAGATCGAACGAACCTCATCGTCCCATACCGCTTCGCACCCCCTGTCTCACTGACGTGTGGGGACAGCCACTTAAGCAGCCCGCGGAAGCGCTACGCTTAGCAGGCCGGCCCGTTAACTTTTCCCACACAGCCCAGTTATTCAAATTAAACCTTTTCCATTTTATTTCAAACACACTTCTGTACCCAGTTTCAAAAATCAACTCAGATCGATTCAGTGCACCAAATTGAATGAAATTAATTTTGTTATAAAGGTATGGGAATGCTGAATCCAAGACCGTTGGATTCAAGTCATTTGGATCTATAGATCACCCATGGTAAAAATAACAAGGCGGAAGCTTTTCTGTATTCAAACATTTTTCAAATTTAAACCATAATAGCTTTTGAGTTGATTCAACCTCTCAAAAATCACATTTAACCATACCTTTCAGAATATATAAAAATATATAGGTTTACGTGCAGAAATAATGTTCAAGTAATAAAAGAATGCTACATAGGCATTCCTAGACACATTATTTAATTAAAATGAAAGGGTAAAACCTTATTAAATTGTGACACCACTTTAAATCATATTCCCATGGACTAAAATATGTGGTGATGACATGTGTCAACATGATCCCATGTTTGGTTTGGAGAATATTAAATCTTAAGTAGTTTTTCAATGAGTAGAAATTACTTTTCTAAAAATAAAAGAAATTAAACCAAGCCTTAACCTTGTAATGTTAGAGATGATGTTAGATCATCTATAGGACCCTTTTGTGTGATGATTGCAAGTAGTTAAGTATTGTTTGGTGATTTTGTACCTCGTATTTATTCATAGACGCTAGTAACGACCAAGGATACGAGGAGGAAGGAGGATTCTACGAAGAAGAAGCCGAGGAGAACTTCAACCACTGCTCTGCACAAGGCAAGCCAGTAACCTTGCAAGCTAACACTTGCAATTTCGCAAGCTTATACTGATATTGTGCCAGTAAACCCTTACTTGTTACCCAGCCTACTATATGCCATAAGCATATGTGATCATAACCACTTGATAAACCAATCCTAGTTTTACTTGCCAACTTCTTACTTTATTTCTTTATCAAAGCTCTTACTTAGAGTTTACTTAAGAGATGGGTAGATACTAGAAAGATATGTGAAGGTTGCATAAAGAGCATAAAATTTGGCGTAAGTTAGAAACCTTGATATCAGCCTAAGACATAAGGTTGTACTTAGTTGAAACTCCACTAGTCCACCACCCCTCATTAGTACCTACCCCCACTTATAGATGCTAGTGCTAAGCATAAAACTTGATCAACGTTAGATGGGAATACTTGGTGGAAAACTGGTTATGAAAACCTTGGAATGATGGATCATTCTATTGAAATGTTTTGGACATGTGTTTCCGAACACCTGATGATTTTGGTGATGAAAATGTTGAGGCATGAGCCTTAGCCCTTTATAAAACTGATGGTTGTCTGGATGCGATACCATTCCAATTTTATCGTACAACCACAATACCCGAAGATTGGGTAGGGCTTGACTGGAAACTTATATACCTTAGTATTAGTTCCCTCACGGCCAAGGTCTAAGCTGAGGCTACCTTGTGAAGATTATCCACCTGTGCAGTACCCAAGATGACAGTTGGTCATGGTTGGGAGGCCAAACTCACAGGAGAGGTGCTTATACTAGGGCGTGTAATTGAAAGGTTAGGATTGATTATCCGCATACTGAGTATGGTGAATTCAGGATTTGTTCCTGACGGATGTATCGAATGTTGTGGTGAAAGTGTACAATCTCTGCAGAGTGTCAAACTATTCGAATAGCCGCATCCGCGGTTATGGACAGTTGGAGTGGCCATACTGTTCCCCCGTCAGATGTTTTCAAAATGACTTGTGAAATGAATTGAGACTTTGACTTGACCACAACAGGGTTGTGACATGAGTTACAAGATCCCACTTAGGATTTATAAAATTGTGACTAGCATTGGAACTTCGTAGAGATAAATCTGGCTTTTGCAAAACAACCCTAGAGCCTAGTGTCCTATTATCCAAAAAACCCTTTACCTGTTAGTACTAGTTTGCGAGTACTTAAAGAGTACTCATGGCTTTGTCCCTGGCTATTCCCATGGCCAGACTATGAAGAGGAGTACTTGGAGGATGGACCCCAGGAAGGTTATGACAACTAGGATCATCTCCCATCGTCAGCATTGCTTGTGACCCGGAAGATGGAGCTTCGCCTACTCTACCGTTATTATTACGTATTCTGCTGCTTGAAGTTGTATTAAGAACTGGATCATGAGATCCCTATTTGTGTAAGAACTTATGTACCATTTGTAATGGATGATGTACTATGGTATCCAATTCTTTTATGTCTCGCAAAAATGGTAATCCTGGGATTGCGATGGATGGCATAACAGGCATCTGGGATTAAAAATCCGGGTGTTGACATAAAGCATATGAAGTTGAAATCTATCGCTCTTGACTACACATAATGGACTTCATACAATAATATGTACAAGTTCCAATAAGCTAGTCATCCGGTCCTTTTGGCCTATGAACTGAATTTTAATTATCTCTAGGAAAATTTCGCAAGCGTCATTTGATAAAAAATCAAAAGACTCCAAAATTCCATCCACATGGAGTTTCTTCATGTTTTCTTTCCAATATAATTTAAACAGCGATGCCACTTCCTAAGTGATCTTTCTTATCAATTTTCTTTCGACATTTTTAGCAATATTTTTATGGATGTGATTTATCCAATGAGATTTGTAAATAATCCATCTTTTATGGATTACGACAATTATTTCAACAACCCTTTTGTTCTCATAATACCTGATAAAACAAATCTTGAAGGCAAGCTTTGATGTTAACGAGCAACACAACAACCCTTTATTTGTTCTCGATGAACATCATCACATATTATTTGCTAGTTACTTAGGACATTGTAGTTCATGAATTGTGTTGTTTCGTATGACGATTGTCACATCCCAAAATTTTCCAAATTTTGAAATGTGAAAAATAAATAAACAAAAGAAATAATTGTTAAAATTTAGGGTGAAAATAAACTTTTTGTTTCAAAATGGAAACATCAAAACCCTTCTTGTAAAAAAAAATTAATGTTAGAGATGATGTTAGATCATCTATAGGGCCCTTTTGTGTGATGATTGCAAGTAGTTAAGTATTGTTTGGTGATTGTGTACCTCGTATTTATTCATAGACGCTAGTACCGACCAAGGATGCGAGGAGGAAGGAGGATTCTACGAAGAAGAAGCCGAGGAGAACTTCAACCACTGCTCTGCACAAGGAAAGCCAGTAACCTTGCAAGCTAACACTTGCAATTTAGCAAGCTTATACTGATATTGTGCCAGTAAACCCTTACTTGTTACCCTGCCTACTATATGCCATAAGCATATGTGATCATAACCACTTGATAAACCAATCCTAGTTTTACTTGCCAACTTCTTACTTTATTTCTTTATCAAAGCTCTTACTTAGAGTTTACTTAAGAGATGGGTAGATACTAGAAAGATATGTGAAGGTTGCATAAAGAGCATAAAATTTGGCCTAAGTTAGAAACCTTGATATCAGCCTAAGACATAAGGTTGTACTTAGTTGAAACTCCACTAGTCCACCACCCCTCATTAGTACCTACCCCCACTTATAGATGCTAGTGCTAAGCATAAAACTTGATCAACGTTAGATGGGAATACTTGGTGGAAAACTGGTTATGAAAACCTTGGAATGATGGATCATTCTATTGAAATGTTTTGGACATGTGTTTCCGAACACCTGATGATTTTGGTGATGAAAATGTTGAGGCATGAGCATTAGCCCTTTATAAAACTGATGGTTGTCTGGATGCGATACCATTCCAATTTTATCGTATAACCACAATACCCGAAGATTGGGTAGGGCTTGACTGGAAACTTATATACCTTAGTATTAGTTCCCTCACGGCCAAGGTCTGAGCTGAGGCTACCTTGTGAAGATTGTCCACCTGTGCAGTACCCAAGATGACAGTTGGTCATGGTTGGGAGGCCAAACTCACAGGAGAGGTGCTTATACTAGGGCGTGTAATTGAAAGGTTAGGATTGATTATCCGCATACTGAGTATGGTGAATTCAGGATTTGTTCCTGACAGATGTATCGAATGTTGTGGTGAAAGTGTACAATCTCTGCAGAGTGTCAAACTATTCAAATAGCCGCGTCCGCGGTTATGGATAGTTGGAGTGGCCATACTGTTCCCCCGTCAGATGTTTTCAAAATGACTTGTGAAATGAATTGAGACTTTGACTTGACCACAACAGGGTTGTGACATGAGTTACAAGATCCCACTTAGGATTTATAAAATTGTGACTAGCTTTGGAACTTCGTAGAGATAAATCTGGCTTTTGCAAAACAACCCTAGAGCCTAGTGTCCTATTATCCAAAAAAACCTTTACCTGTTAGTACTAGTTTGCGACTACTTAAAGAGTACTCATGGCTTTGTCCCTGGCTATTCCCATGGCCAGACTATGAAGAGGAGTACTTGGAGGATGGACCCCAGGAAGGTTATGACAACTAGGATCATCTCCCATCGTCAGCATTGCCTGTGACCCCGAAGATGGAGCTTCGCCTACGCTACCGTTATTATTACGTATTTCGCTGCTTGAAGTTGTATTAAGAACTGGATCATGAGATCCCTATTTGTGTAAGAACTTATGTACCTTTTGTAATGTATGATGTACTATGGTATCCAATTCTGTTATGTCTCGCAAAAATGGTAATCCTAGGATTGCGATGTATGGCATAATAGGCATCTGGGATTAAAAATCCGGGTGTTGACATAAAGCATATGAAGTTGAAATCTATCGCTCTTGACTACACATAATGGACTTCATACAACAATATGTACAAGTTCCAATAAGCTAGTCATCCGGTCCTTTTGGCCTATGAAATGAATTTTAATTATCTCTAGGAAAATTTCGCAAGCGTCATTTGATAAAAAATCAAAAGAGTCCAAAATTCCATCCACATGGAGTTTCTTCATGTTTTCTTTCCAATATAATTTAAACAGCGATGCCACTTCCTAAGTGATCTTTCTTATCAATTGTCTTTCGACATTTTTAGCAATATTTTTATGGATGTGATTTATCCAATGAGATTTGTAAATCATCCATCTTTTATGGATTACGACAATTATTTCAACAACCCTTTTGTTCTCATAATACCTGATAAAACAAATCTTGAAGGCAAGCTTTGATGTTAACGAGCAACACAACAACCCTTTATTTGTTCTCGATGAACATCATCACATATTATTTGCTAGTTACTTAGGACATTGTAGTTCATGAATTGTGTTGTTTCGTATGACGATTGTCACATCCCAAAATTTTCCAAATTTTGAAATGTGAAAAATAAATAAACAAAAGAAATAATTGTTAAAATTTAGGGTGAAAAGAAACTTTATGTTTCAAAATGGAAACATCAAAACCCTTCTTGAAAAAAGATTGAATGAAAGCGGAATCAAACAAAATTTCAATGAAGTGAAATTCATTCATCAATGAGTGTTTCTTGAAATTTAAACACTTGGAAAAGTTAAATCAAAATCCCCAAAACCCTAATGGAATAAATCATTTCCAAAATCTCTCTAAGACTATGGATTTGATCCATATAAATATTCAGCAACAAACATTTATAAATGATCAAAAATGATAAATAAAGATGTTATAAAACCATAGAAATTGGTTTCATTTAATTTGGAGCCATAGATAAAAACTTATGAATGTAATAAGATAAAAGGAAATAATTTCCAAAGCTAATAAAGCTCCTATCTAGAATCCATACCAAATTGTGATAAAAATAATCCTAAAAATATTTAAAAAGATAAACAAATATTAAATAAAATTATACAAATTGGAATCACCAATTTTGGATCTATAAATAAAAAGATATGGATTTTATAAGATAAAGAAAGAAATAAATAAATAAGTAATAATTAAAAGCCAAATTAAATCTTGGCCAAATTCATAAATAAAAGAAAGTTATTGAATAATAAAGGAATAAATATTATTCAATTAAAATTTTATGGACTTTAACTAAATTCAATTCTATTTAAATGGATACAAAATCCCAAAAGTAAATGATTAATTAAATCATGAGTAAATAAAAATTAATAATAGTCAAAGTGGATTAAAAAGTTATTTAACTAACTTAAAAGGAATAAAATAAATATTTGAATAAAATTCATATGGGATTAAAATCCATATTTGATTTTATTTGAATAAAGAGAAATGCCCAATTTAAATGAACATTAAATCATATTAAAATAATCCAAAGTGAATTATCTACACTAATGAATAAATAAAAACTAATGAAAAGGGTTTCGTAAAAATTGGAATTCAAAATATAAGTTTGAAAATATATTTAAAATCTTATTTAAATAAAGACAAGTGTCTATTTTAAATAGATAACAAACCATAAAAGAATGTAAGAAAATATTCAAAAATGGATTCTAAAATACATTGTTAAAACAATATTAAAACATACTGAAAGTTGGGAAAAGTTTAAATTCAAACAAGTGTTTGAATCATTTAAATAAATTCAAAACAGAAATCAGAAAAAGAAAAAGAAAAAGGAAACAGAAGAAGAAAAAAATAAAAAGAAGCAGCCCAGCCCAGCTAGCCCAACAGGCCCAGCGCAGCCCATTCCCTCTCTCCTTCCCCGAACCGTTTTCTTTTGCTCGCAAACAAACCCGTGCAGTCACTGACGTGTCGACCCCACGCATACCCTCTCTCTCGCTGACAGACAGACCCCACAGCCAGGTCGTCTCCACCCCTCAGACCCGTTCTTCCCCAAAATTTTGTCGTTGTTTCCTGCCTTGATTCGCGTCGTTAATTCGCATCAATGCCGCAATAATTACTCGCCGTGACCATGCCATCTTAAGCGCCCATGTCCCCTCTTCCCTTTCCTCACTCACTGCTCCCTCTCTGCCCCCAGACTGTCCCAATTCATCCTCGTATCGCCACTTGAAATAACATGTGGGCCCCCATGTGTGGTTTTGGTAATTAATGACAATCTTTATGGAGTAATGTGTGTATTAAGTTGTACTTATAGGAATTGTCCATTGGCATTGCTTGGAGCATGTGTTGACTTTAAGATAGATGAAATGACAAGAAGATGTGTTGTGCAAGCTCAAAATGCGCCATCTATAGAAGATCTCATGTTTGATGCTTGCCATCCTCGGTGATCATGGATCGATGATGAGGAATAAAGAAAGGTGTCCATCTTGAGAAGGACAAGATCATCTACATCGAGCTCAAGTGGATTGCTCAAGGCAAAGGTATAATATTGATAGGTTTTCCCTTTTGCCGGTCTCATGTTTGTTGGGAGACCGGGTTTAGGATAGATAACCGTACTATCAAGAGGGGCTCTCGAATGAGTAACTCGGTCACAACCTTTGCATACTTGCATCATCATATTTGGTTGTTATTTGGTCTTATCCATGTGAGGATATAGAGCTTGTGGTAATCTCCATAACAAGCTCTAGTTCATCAAAAACGGATTTCCCTTTTATATCTTATTGCGTTTTGATCTTGGAGGTTTTACCGGTTTGTATTTTAGAGATAGATAAAACCTTCCATTATTTGGTTCTTACTCATGTGAGGATTTATAGCTTGTGTTAATCTCCATGACTAGCTCTAGTTCATCGAAAACGGATTTCATATGCATTTTCTATTACGTTTTTTATGTTGGAGGTTTTATCAGTTCGTCTTTTTGATAGAGGTTAAACCTTTCGTCATTTGGATCTTTCCTCCCTTGCTGGACTATAATTTTTCTTCGTATGATCTTTTATAGCTTGTTGTCCTCTTCGAAACGAGCCCAAGATCATCAAAATAGGAGTCCGTTTGCAAAAGTTATGTCCATTTTCGTTCAGGGATGACCGGTAGTACCGAACCAGGGTTCGGTAGTACCGGAGGTCCGGTAGTACCGCCCCTTAGTACCGGTCGGTACATAATAAAGTGCGTTTGGCGACCTGGGATCCCCAGGGAATGTCCGGTAGTACCGGGAATGTCCGGTAGTACCGGGAAAAAGTTCGGTAGTACCGGGATTCGCGTTTTTGGGCTTCAACGGTTGGATTTTGGGTGGACCTATTTAAGAGGCCTTCTTCCCCAATAGTTCCCCAACCATTCTTGCAAGTTTTCCCCTCCATTGTTGACCTTCTTGATCTTGCTTTCTCTCAATCCCTCCGATGATTCTTGCATATTCTTGAGGGATTTGAAAGAGGAGATCTAGATCTACAATCCCACCAATCAATCTCTCCTCTAAGTGAGGGGAACATATTGGGATCTAGATCTTGGAGTCTTTTGTGGATTTCCTCCATTGTTCTTCCTCTCTTATTCCCACATAAGATTTTGTAGCTTTGGTGGAATTTGGGAGAGAGGGATTTGAGCACCTTTGTGGTGTTCTTGCCATTTGCATTTGGTGCATCGGTTTGAGTTATCCTCGGAGGATTTGGTTTGTTTGACTCATTGGAGCTTGTCCCTCTTGGGTTCTTGGAACCCTAGACGGTTTTGTGGCCTTGGTGGCATTGTGGCCTTTTGTGGCATTTGTTGGGAGCCTCCAATTAAGTTGTGGAGAAGTGCCCCAACCTTGTGAGAGGTTCTGGTTGCCACCGACAAGTGCACCGATAGTGGAAGCGTGGATCGATCCCATTGGGATGAGATTCACCGGAGAATAAGGGAGGCCTTTTGTGGCGTAGGTGGTTAGATACCACCCCCTCTCCAAACGAGACGTACTCCATGTTGGGAGGAACTCGGTAAAATATCGGTGTCCCCGCGTGCCTCGGTTATCTCTATACCCAAGCTCTTTACTTATGCACTTTACATTGTGATAGCCTTCGTGCTTGAAGTAATATATATCTTGCTATCACTTTGTTGCTTGTATTGCTTAGCATAAGGTGTTGGTGCACATAGGTGAACCTTAGTTGTTCTAGGTTGTGCTTAACAAAGTAAACACTAGTTTTGTTCCACCTTTGTTGAGCCACTCTAGGAAAAGTTTTAATCGCCTATTCACCCCCCCTCTAGGCGACATCCGTATCCTTTAAATTGGTATCAGAGCCCGATTTTTGTTCAAATTGTATCTCCTTTTTCGTTCAAATTGTATCTCCTTTTTGGTTCTTGAAAGCTTTATGCATGCATATTTACTATATGTTTATATTATGGCATGCTTGCTTTCTTTAATCCAATATATAGGGGAAACTCCACCAATTCCCATCGGCTAAGTTGTGCATGAAATTCAATTTCATATCAATATGCACATAATTATGTGGAGTCTCACCTATGTATTGTAGTTGCACTAACTTCTTTGGACCCAATAAGTTTGGGGACCATTTTTGTACTTAAATATGTTTTAGGTACATTGGATATATATTGGATGCTTGTCTCTCAATCTTGAAGAAGTGGTGTGTTAATGAAAGTTGGAGGCAAGCTATAGGATGATCAATGAATTCATATCCTCTACATCCTACCAATTATATCTCGGTAACAAGTATCTATTTCTCATGCTCATATATCTTGATTCCAACCGTTTGTGGGTTGCCTTCTGGCATGAATTCATGTATTTGTAATTGTTGTATCTCTAGCCATGGTATTAAGAGAACTCTCTATTGTATATGTGTATAAGTTGAGATGAGTATATATATTTGGGACTATAAAAAATCATGCATATGATCCTCCAATCCCAAATATGTCAATCTAGAAATTTTATTGCCTATCTTTTCCTCAACTTCTCTCATGTGCAATAGTGAGATTTTGCTAGTTAAATTTTTCTTGTGATACTTGTTGCCTTTCTCCATATATTCCAACTTTCTCCTCTTCCCTTGGTGAAAGTTGTAATATATGTAGTGTGTTGGTGTTTGAAGTCCATTAATGTACAATAAGACATATGTGAGCCTTTGGCCATGCTTTGAAGCAAAAAATCTTATTGACTTCATTTTTGCCTTTCATGTGTTTTCTTGTATAATCTTCTTTATGTGTGCATATTTATTTTTTGGCATATGTCTTTGTGATGTTTTCCATTTAGAGACATATACACATATGAGGAGATAACTTTAGTTGATTTTTAATCCTTGGAGACCACCTTTCTATTTCTTTTGATTCTTCGGTGGCTTCCAAATTTAATTGCCTATGAGTGCTTGTTCCTCTTGTTTGCATCTTTGGGCACTCATATTTGTTCTCTCATGCCTTGTATTGTTAAATGAACTTGCATGAGTGAGGATTCCATGATTATGAACCTTGTTCCCAAATGCAATTATCATAATTGGTGCATTATCTTTGGGGAGCTCATGTAATTAATTTAATAATGCTCATTTATCTTTTTTCTCATTTATTGCATCATAAATGTTTATGGGGAAGTTAGGATTCCATATTTGTGCATTTTTGTATTGAAATACAACGATTCTAAAGTGCACACAAATCTTTGGGAGCTTCTCTATTTTATTTAAGAATTTATTTGATCTCTCATTTGTTGTGCTTGAATTGCTTATGGGGGAGCAAGGATTCTATATTTGTGCAATATGTATTCTAATGCATTTGTGTTGAATAGTGCACAAATCTTGGGGAGCTTCTCTATTTGTTATTTAAAGCACTCTCTTGCTCATATCATAATATCTTGTAGGTTCCATTTGAACTCATTTGTTGTTTTCAATTGGTTTGTGGGACCTTGTAATTGCTTGCATCGACTTTATTTATTTTGTCAATCTTCGGGTCCTCGATATAATTCTACTCCCTCCCAATTATTCATCATTGGATATGTGCGAAGGCACACCTTTGGAGGAATTATTATTATATTTTCCTTCTAGAACTTGTCACCCATTTTGGCAATCGATGCCAATGGGGGAGAAGTTTTAGAGGGTTTAAGGGAAGTTGGTTTATGCATTGAGTTTGTTCTTGTGCATTTGCCTCTCATGATCTTGCATCTTTGTCGTTGCTTAGCATGTGGTATATATAGTGGAAACTCCACCAATGATAATGATTGGCAATATATGCAATGAAATTCAAGTTCATCACACATGCATAGATTGTGGGGGAGTTTGCTCTATATATGGTGGCACCAATATCACATACTTATGTAGTATTTGATATTGGTGTTACCAGTTTGTTCATTAAAATTCCTTATATAAACCCTCTTAAAGGGATTGTCATCAATTACCAAAATGGGGGAGATTGAAAGAACATGTGGGCCCCCATGTGTGGTTTTGGTAATTAATGACAATCTTTATGTACTAATGTGTGTATTAAGTTGTACTTGTAGGAATTGTCCGTTGGCATTGCTTGGCGCATGTGTTGACTTCAAGATAGATGAAATGATAAGAAGATGTGTTGTGCAAGCTCAAAATGCGCCATCTTGATAGGTTTTCCCTTTTGCCGGTCTCATGTTTGTTGGGAGACCGGGTTTAGGATAGATAACCGTACTATCAAGAGGGGCTCTCGAATGAGTAACTCGGTCACATCGTTCGGAGAGAGGTCAAACCTTTGCATACTTGCATCGTCATATTTGGTTGTTATTTGGTCTTATCCATGTGAGGATATAGAGCTTGTGGTAATCTCCATAACTAGCTCTAGTTCATCAAAAACGGATTTCCCTTTTATATCTTATTGCATTTTGATCTTGGAGGTTTTACCGGTTTATATTTTAGAGATAGGTAAAACCTTACATTATTTGGTTCTTACTCATGTGAGGATTTAGAGCTTGTTTTAATCTCCATGACAAGCTCTAGTTCATCGAAAACGGATTTCATATGCATTTTCTATTACGTTTTTTATGTTGGAGGTTTTATCGGTTCGTATTTTTGATAGAGGTTAAACCTTTCGTCATTTTGATCTATCCTCCCTTGATGGACTATAATGTTTCTTTGCATGATATTTTAGAGCTTGTTGTCCTCTTCGAAACGAGCCCAAGATCATCAAAATCGGAGTCCGGATGCAAAAGTTATAGCCGTTTTTGTTCAGGGATGACCGGTAGTACCGGAGGTCTGGTAGTACCGCCCCTTAGTACCGGTCGGTACAGAATAAGGTGCGTTTGGCGATCTGGGATCCCCAGGGAATGTCCGGTAGTACCGGGAAAAAGTCCGGTAGTACCGGGATTCGCGTTTTTGGGCTTCAACGGTTGGATTTTGGGGGGGACCTATTTAAGAGGCCTTCTTCCCCAATAGTTCCCCAACCATTCTTGCAAGTTTGCCCCTCCATTGATGACCTTCTTGAGCTTGCTTTCTCTCAATCCCTCCGATGATTCTTGCATATTCTTGAGGGATTTTAAAGAGGAGATCTAGATCTACAATCCCACCAATCAATCTCTCCTCTAAGTGAGGGGAACATATTGGGATCTAGATCTTGGTGTCTTTTGTGGATTTCCTCCATTGTTCTTCCTCTCTTATTCCCCCATAAGCTTTTGTAGCTTTGGTGGAATTTGGGAGAGAGGGATTTGAGCACCTTTGTGGTGTTCTTGCCATTTGCATTTGGTGCATCGGTTTGAGTTATCCTCGGAGGATTTGGTTCGTGTGACTCATTGGAGCTTGTCCCTCTTGGGTTCTTGGATCCCCTGACGTTTTTGTGGCCTTGGTGGCATTGTGGCCTTTTGTGGCATTTGTTGGGAGCCTCCAATTAAGTTGTGGAGAAGTGCCCCAACCTTGTGAGAGGTTCCGGTTGCCACCTACAAGTGCACCGATAGTGGAAGCGTGGATCGATCCCATTGGGGTGAGATTCATCGGAGAATAAGGGTTGTGGCGTAGGTGGTTAGATACCACCCCCTCTCCAAATGAGACGTACTCCATGTTGGGAGGAACTCGGTAAAATATCGGTGTCCCCGCGTGCCTCGGTTATCTCTATACCTGAGCTCTTTACTTATGTACTTTACATTGTGATAGCCTTCGTGCTTGAAGTAATATATATCTTGCTATCACTTTGTTGCTTGTATTGCTTAGCATAAGTTGTTGGTGCACATAGGTGAATCTTAGTTGTTCTAGGTTGTGCTTAACAAAGTAAACACTAGTTTTATTCCGCCTTTGTTGAGCCACTCTAGGAAAAGTTTTAATCGCCTATTCACCCCCCCTCTAGGCGACATCCATATCCTTTCACCACTGCTCCGACACACTCTGGAGGCAATTCCGGTGAGTACACGCCGCCCCGTGCCCTCTGCTTCTCTCTGACGTTCTTCCCTTGCTTGCACGCTTCTTATCATACCTTTGCTTCCTCTGCTCATGGCCTATATAGTCGCCTCCATCAAGCACTTCAGGTGCCCGACGCTGTCAGCGACTCCGGCGACCCTCCTCGGTAAACCCTGACCACCCCCTCCCCTCTGGTTGACCCACACCTACTCTCCTCACTCGCACAAGTCTAATTCAACCTTCATAATTGTCTCCCCGTGCCGTACAGCCTCGCCATCAACGACGTCGAGCTCGCCCGTCGCCAGGACCATCTCCGGTGAGCGATTCACGACATCCTCGTGCGCCCCTCCGTCCACTGCAACCACGTTGAGCCTCAGCAACGCATTGCGAACACTGTGAGCTACTCCTCCCTCTCCCTCGCTTCCTGTAGTCGACGGTACACCACTGCCTGAGCGCGCCTCCGCCACTCGTCGTCGCTAGCACCGCCCAATCTTGACCATCTCGCCTCTGTCCGTTAGATCTCGATCCGGTGGCTGCGATAGAATCACTTAAAACGAAAGGGTACGCAAGATCATAGCCGCACAATTTCCTTTATATCCAACGATCCACGCTTCTCGATCCGTGCGAATCGGTATCGGCCAATGAGAATAGGACACGTAGCCAACTTTTGTTTTAAATAGACAGAAACATTTCTATTAGATGTTTAGATTTGAAAAATTCCTAAGTTTTAATCCACACGTCCAAATTTTGCAAATTTTATATCATTGGAATCAGAAAAAAGAAACCTTTGCAACCATTCACTTTGTTTAGTGTTTTGCTTCGGCAAAAGTAGTTGTTTCTGCAGAAACATTTCTAGGCCTATTTTAGTTATAAAAATTACTCTAAAATGATTTTAGGGTAAAATCTTTTACAAATGATTTGTTTTGAACCTACTGACCATAAAAACTAGCTTTTGGATTTAAAAATATATTTTGTGACACTAAGGAATTATTCCTTTGAATAAAAAGCTTTTCTAGTGAAATAAAAATGGTGCTTGATTTAAAAATGATTTTTGAGTGAAACCTTTTGGAAATGGATTTGTTTTAAACACATTGACCATAAACAGTAACATTTGTGTTTAAAAATATATTTGGCTAAATACTATAAAATATTACTTTGATTTAAATCCTTTCTAACAAAACAAAAATGATTTAAATGGCCCATTTTCACTAACTTGATTTTAAATGGTTTTGCCACTTTTATAAGTGAACAATAGGTGTTTTAAAATGTTTATAGCCTTAGTAGAAACCACTTTTCCAATAAAAAAATCTTTTGCATGCAGGATTGCATGCATTGTTTTGTTTTCTTTATTCTATGTGATGAATTGCTTGAATGCTAGATTGAATTGGCGCCTTGATTGAATTGTAGTGAACTTTGAAGAGTGTGACAATTGCAAGATCATGGAGTGAACCTATATTCTATACTAAAAAGGCAAGTGGTGATTCATACATTTTGTCCTAATATTTTGACTATGCATTAGTGATATTTCTAAGTAGGACTTGCGTGGAACGTTTACTAAGTATGCTATGCCATGGGAAATCCTAGTAGATGATGCCTTAGTAGAATTTTCCATAAGTTAAGATTCCTACTACTATCATGCTTAGCCTAGCTAGTAGAAAACAAGGGTGGATTATATTCATGCTATGAAATATTTATAAGTCTATGACTTGTGTTTTGTTTAATAAAACAACTATGTGAATGAATCACCTGGGTGGAATGGAGTGAAAGGTTTGTGTTGAGTGGTTACACAAGTCCACTATACTGGGGAAAACTTGGGTAAAACCAAGTCCAGTATACTGGGGAAAACTTGGTATCACACTTGTGGAAAGCCACCCAGGAACAAAGAGATTTGAGATGTCAAATGTTGAGAAGCTTCAAGTGCATCCACATGGCAATATGGGCTCTGCCTAGATCATATAGGTTGCAATAACTTAGCCAAATGTATAGTTGGTGGTAGGGGGTGATAGGTTTGGAGCGCGTCCATTTTGGTCTAAGGGAAGGCTTCTGAAAGATCTTGTCTCGATGCATGTCGAGTCTTGTGGGGAATATGCACCACCTCTCGAGAGAATAAAATCTAAGTACTTAGCCATGTACCCGGCAATGGACAATTTGAGCATCAAGACATAGAAGCTATCAAGGATCTCCTCATGCCAATTTCTAAGTTAAAAGCATCTGGTTGAACAAGGGTTAAAGGTTAACCAATTCTATTGGTTGTTCCTTGGGTGATTTTGACAAACAAAAACTTAATGTTTTCAACTTATAAGGAAAACCTATTTTGAGCAAAACAAGCCTAATCTCCACTTAGCCAAATGCATATAGATGATAGACACCACTATTCTACGATAGTATCACTTGCCAATACAATTCAAATGTATTGACCCTTATAGCTGTAACTTATTATGTTGCAGGTTTGTTTGATGTTAGTGAAGTGTGTTGAATAGGATTACAAGTCTACAACCAACATGATTGCATGTGGCACTTTGAAGATGAAGGACTCCATGCTATATAGTTATTTCTGCTGCATTGTAATGAGATAGCCAAATGAGCTATGTAAGATGTAATGAACTATTTTATTCCGGTTATAAAATTGTTTTATGACCCTTGTTTCTTGATATTACATCTTAAACTGTGGATGCTAGCTATTGATCTAGGGACTAGCATTGTAAACACAGGGATCTCTACCTTATCAGGTTGGGACCTCTACAGATGGTATCAGAGCACTGTGTTGCCTGTAGGATTGTAACCCTAGGATTGGACAAAACCCCTTAGAAAAATAGGAGTTGTATTTGTTCAAAACTTATTACAAACAATCTTGTAAACTCTCTCCTAAACCTTTTTGGTTTTTATTCTACATCTCTTCCTTTTAAAACTTTATGGACAAAGACTTCACCATGAGCAAGGACTTCAACATCACCGATGACTTAAAATTTAGTTTCACCAAGGACTTCAATCTGGACATCACTAAGGACTACAAGTGAGTCAAGAATGTTACTCAAGACTTGGAGACTAAGTAAACCCAACTTAGAAGAAAGCATTATCACCTTTGAAGTTGTGACCAAGATGCAAGAATTTTTCCAAGGATAACATGATCTTGTTCATGAAGAAACAACTAAGAAGAATGGAATGGTCTCAATAAAATCCCATAGTAGGACCACCATACTAGTGATTAGTTTGATCCCACCAACTTATGTGGTGTAGAAAAAATATTTTGTTGCCTAAAAATATGTTTGAATCTTGTTGTTTGAGTGGAATGCATGTTTGTGATTGCTTGCTCATTGCTTGTGTGAATTGTTGTGTGAGATTAGAATTCTTCCCTAGAAATATTTTTCATATCTAATCCTAATCCAACCCAAACATATGGCTTCTCCAAGAGACTTCAACAACAAGGATGGTGACAATAATAACCAAGAGATGAACATGAGAGAACAACTTCTAGCAACCCAAGCCCAGTTGAATCAAGTGAGAACTCAGTTTTTAGCCAACAACAATGATTTAGACCCAACCATGCAAAAGTTTTTGTAAATCCAATCCCAATTGTTGCAAAGGATGACCAATCAAATGATCAACATGAGAGACAACCTTTCCCAAGGAGATTGTGACAACAATCATGTCAACGAGGATATTATGGAAGGAACTCAAACTTGCAATATTTGTGGAGACATGGAACACACTTATAAAGAACATGTGGACCAATGCCCTAATTGTGAAGAGAAACATCCAACTAAACAATGCCCCACATCTCAAGTGACTTGTTTCCTATGTGAAGGAAATGATCATGTCCCTATCCAATGCCCCATCTATCCAATAGTTCAACAAATGAAACAAGATGGAATGCATCAAATGTTTAGAAACCTCCATAAAGGAACAACTTCTACCAAGAAGGATGAAGGCAAAGTCAGAACCATGCCTCATAAGGCCACATCCAAGGTGACCACAAAGTGTTGCTATTCATGTGGAGAAGAAGGTCATATCTCTAGTAACTTCCCCAAGAAGAGAGAAAGATTTCCCACCTTTGTGGTGAGATATGAAGAGCATGAACTAGAAGAGCTCCTAGCTTTGGAGAGACCCAAAAAGAACAAGAATAATAATAATAATAATAATAAGAAGAAGAAGAAGAAGAAATGCCCCAACCCTAGCAAGAAGGACATTACCCAAGAGCAATGTTACAATTGCAAAGAGATGGGACACTATGCCAATGAATGTCCAGAAAAGAAGAAGAAGATACCTCAAGACATGAACCTTGTCACATGTTTCAAGTGTGTAAACAAAGGACATTATGCCAACAACTGTCCAGAGAAGTTACATCAAGATCCCAAGTAAGCCAAGATGTAATCTAGTTGAAAACCTTTTAAGGGTGGTAGTACCCTAGTTGTCTTGAAGCCAACTTGTAACCTCTAGCCTTCCCAAATCTCGGGACGAGATTTCTTTTAAGGGTGGTAGCCTGTCACATCCCAAAATTTTCCAAATTTTGATTTTGAAAAATAAATAAACAAAAGAAATAATTGTTGAAATTTAGGGTGAAAAGAAACTTTTTGTTTCAAAATGGAAACATCAAAACCCTTCTTGAAAAAAAATTGAATGAAAAGGGAATCAAACAAAATTTCAACCAAGTGAAATGCATTCATCAATGAGTGTATCTTGAAATTTAAACACTTGGAAAAGTTAAATCAAAATCCCCAAAACCCTAATGGAATAAATCATGTCCAAAATCTCTCTAAGACTATGGATTTGATCCATATAAAAATTCAGCAACAAACATTTATAAATGATCAAAAATGTTAAATAAAGATGTTATAAAACCATAGAAATTGGTTTCATTTAATTTGGAGCCATAGATAAAAACTTATGAATTTAATAAGATAAAAGGAAATAATTTCTAAAGCTAATAATGCTCCTATCTAGAATCCATACCAAATTGTGAGAAAAATAATCCTAAAAAGATTTAAAAAGATAAACAAATATTAAATAAAATTATAGAAATTGGAATCACCAATTTTGGATCTATAAATAAAAAGATATGGATTTTATAAGATAAAGAAAGAAAGAAAGAAAGAAAGAAATAAGGAATAATGAAAAGCCAAACTAAATCTTGGCCAAATTCATAAATAAAAGAAATTTATTGAATAATAAAGGAATAAAGATTATTCAATTAAAATTTTATGGACTTTAACTAAATTCAATTCTATTTAAATGGAGACAAAATCCCTAAAGTAAATGATTAATTAAATCATGAGTAAATAAAAATTGATAATAGTCAAAATGGATTAAAAAGTTATCGAATTAACTTAAAAGGAATAAAAGAAATATTTGAATAAAATTCATATGGGATTAAAAACCATATTTGATTTTATTTGAATAAAGACAAATGCCCAATTTAAATGAACATTAAATCATAGTAAAATATTTTAAATAATTCAAAGTGAATTATTTGCACTAATGAATAAATAAAACCTAATGAAAAGGGTTTGGTAAAAATTGGGATTCAAAATAGAAGTTTGAAAATATATTTAAAATCTTATTTAAATAAAGACAAGTGTCTATTATAAATAGATAATAAACCATAAAAGAATGTAAGAAAATATTCAAAAATAGATTCTAAAATACATTGTTAAAACAATATTAAAACGTACTGAAAGTTGGAAAGTTTGAATTCAAACAAGTGTTTTAATCATTTAAATAAATTCAAAACAGAAATCATAAATAGAAAAAGAAAAAGAAAACATAAGAAGAAGAAGAAGAAGAAGAAAAAATAAAAAGAAGCAGCCCAGCCCAGCTAGCCCAACAGGCCCAGCGCAGCCCACTCCCTCTCTCCTTCCCTGAACCGTTTTCTTTCACTCGCAAACAAACCCGCGTAGTCACTGACGTGTTGACCCCATGCATACCCTCTCTCTCTCGCTGACAGACAGACCCCACAGCCAGGTCGTCGACTCCACCCCGTAGACCCATTCTTCCCCAAAATTCCGTCGCCGTTTCCTGCCTTGATTCGCGTCGTTAATTCGCATCAATGTTGTGATAATTACTCGTCGTGACCACGCCATCTTAAGCACCCACGCCCCCTCTTCCCTTTCCCTCACTCACCGCCCCCTCTCTGCCCCCAGGCTATCCCAATTCATCCTCGCATCGCCACTGCTCCGACACACTCCGGCGGCAATTCCGATGAGTACACGCCGCCCCATGCCCTCTTCTGCTCTCTGAAGTTCTTCCCTTGCTTACATGCTTCTTCTCATACCTCTGCTTCCTCTGCTCATGGCCCAGATAGTCGCCTCCATCAAGCACTGCAGGTGCCCGACGCCGTTAGCGACTCCGGCGACCCTCCCCGGTAAACCCTGACAACCCCCTCCCCTCTGGTTGACCCACGCCTACTCTCCTCACTCGCGCGCGTCGAACGCAACCTTCCTAATTGTCTCCTCGTGCCATACAACCTAGCCATCGACAACGTCGAGCTCGCCCGTCGCCAGGACCATCTCCGGTGAGCGATTCACGACATCCTTGTGCGCCCCTTCGTCCACTGCAACCATGTTGAGCATCAGCAACACACTGCGAACACTTTGAGCTACTACTCCCTCTTCCTCGGTTCCTGTAGTCGCCGGTACACCACTGCTCGAGCATGCCGCCGCCACTCGCCGTCGCTAGTGCCGCCCAATCTTGACCATCTCGCCTCTGTCCGTTAGATCTCGATCCGGTGGCTGCGATAGAATCACTTCAAAACGAAATGGTACACTATATCAGAGCCGCACGATTTCCTTTAGATCCACGTTGCTCGATCAGTGCGAATCGGTATCGGCCAATGAGAACAGGACACGTAGCCAACTTTTGTTTTAAATAGACATAAACATTTCTATTAGATGTTTAGATTTGAAAAATTCATAACTTTTAATCCACAAGTCCAAATTTTGCAAATTTTATATCATTGGAATCAGGAAAAAGAAACCTTTGCAACCATGCCCTTTGTTTAGTGTTTTGCTTCTATAAAAGTAGTTGTTTTTGCAGAAACATTTCTAGGCCTATTTTGGTTATAAAAATTATTCTAAAAATGATTTTAGGGTAAAATCTTTTAAAAATGATTTTTTTGAACCTACTTACCATAAAAACCAAATTTTGGATTTAAAAATATATTTTGTGATACTAAGGAATTATTCCTTTGAATAAAAAGCTTTTCTAGTGAAATAAAAATGGTTCTTGATTTAAAAATGATTTTTGAGTGAAACCTTTTGGAAATGGATTTGTTGTAAACACTTTGACCATAAACACTAACATTTGTGATTAAAAATATATTTGGCTAAACACTACAAAATATTACTTTGATTTAAATCCTTTCTAACAAAACAAAAATGATTTAAATGGCCCATTTTCACTAACTTGATTTTAAATGGTTTTGCCACTTTTATAAATGACCAATAGGTGTTTTAAAATGTTTATAGCCTTAGTAGAAACCACTTTTCCAATAAAACAATCTTTTGCATGCTTGCATGCATTGTTTTGTTTTCTTTATTCTATGTGATGAATTGCTTGAATGCTAGATTGAATTGGTGCCTTGATTGAATTGTAGTGAACTTTGAAGAGTGTGACAATTGCAAGATCAAGGAGTGAACCTATATTATCTACTAAAAAGGCAAGTGGTACTTTATACATTTTGTCCTAATATTTTGACTATGCATTAGTGATATTTCTAAGTAGGGCTTGCATGGAATTTTACTAAGTATGCTATGCCATGAGAAATCCTAGTAGATGATGCCTTAGTAGAATTTTCCCTACGTTAAGATTCCTACTACTATCATGCTTATCCTAGCTAGTAGAAAACAAGGGTGGATTATATTCATGCTATGAAATATTTCTAAGTCTAAGACTTGTGTTTTGTTTAATAAAACAACTATGTGAATGAATCACCTGGGTGGAATGGAATGAAAGGTTTGTGTTGAGTGGTTACACAAGTCCACTATACTAGGGAATACTTGGGTATCACCAAGTACAGTATACCGGGAAAAACTTGGTATCACACTTGTGGAAAACCACCCAGGAACAAAGAGATTTGAGATGTCAAATGTTGAGAAGCTTCAAGTGCAGCCACATGGCAATATGGGCTCTGCCTGGATCATATAGGTTGCAATAACTTAGCCAAATGGACAGTTGGTGGTAGGGGGTGATAGGTTTGGAGCGCGTCCATTTTGGTCTAAGGGAAGGCTTCTGAAAGATCTTGTCTTGATGCATGTCGAGTCTTGTGGAGAAAGTGCATGTAGCATCCCAATTGTCTAACAATTGTAATGCTACTTGGTCTAGTAATATAATGGCTACTTCATATATATAATTGTTGCAACATCATTATATCATGCTCATGTCATCATGCCTCCTTGCATTTGAGCATCATATAAAACCCCTTTTGAATTTGGTTCTTATCTCATATGCATTATTAATTGTATTTGCTTCTTGATATTGTATTTGGTTCTTGTTATATTGTTTAATGCCCAAGTTGAGTTGGGGGCATATCTCTTATTAACTCCACCACCTTTCTTTCACCACCTTATAATTCCACCATCCAACTAAATATGAGCTTGGCATTTATGGGTTTTACTTCTAGCTCATGTGGGTTGGGATGGATCCAATTCTTTTCCACATGCTCTCATATTGGCATCATTTGTTTTCACATTATTGATATATGAGAGCCACATGGCCACCTTTGCATGCCTTGTGAGTGGACCCCTTTTTCCTAGCTTCCATTTGGATTATCATGGAATTGTGATCATGTTGGAATATTTTTGGGACTAATAATCATCTAGTGGAATATACACACTAGCAAGTCACAAATATAATCAATGTGATCATCTCCATCTACCCCACTTGGAATTCTTTCTAAATTCCTTTGCTTGGGCCTTACTCCAATTTTGGGATGCATAGTAATAATGCCATGTAAATCATCTTGTTTTCACAACATAAGCATGGCATTAAATATCATGCATGGCCCATGCAAGTACCCCTTTAGCTTGCCATTTGGATTTTATTTGATTTTGAATGGGTCATCTCTCTCCATCTCTCTCTTTTGGAGTGATCTATGTTGATCATGCTTAAACCACATCACCTTGTCCTATTTTTCCTAGTCTTGATCTTGTTGGGGTTTGGTTAGTGCTTGGCTTGATCTTGACAAAGGGACACCCTAGCAACTAACCTTTCCCCCTCTCTTCAAACCCTAAACCTACCTCTCCTCTCTTTACAATCCCCTCTAAACCTAGCTCTAAGCTAAACCCAACCCTAAGCACCCCCTCTTTCTCTCCCCTTCTAAGCCGAGCCACCCCACCATGGCCTACCCTAGCTGGCCCCACCGGCCACCCTCTCTCCCTGGCCACCTCTCCCTGCCCGAGCCTACCACACCAACCCTAGCCGAGGCTACCACCACCCCAACCCGAGCCTCTCCCTCTCTTGCTCTCTCTCCCTGTCTAGGGACCCCTCAAGCCCGAGCCTGCCCCTGCCTCCCTTGGCCTTGGCCGTCCCCACCTGCCAGCCCCTGGCCCTGCCCTGGCCTCCCAGCCGAGCACGTGAGGAGGAGGACAAAAAGGTGGCCGAGCCACCTTTATCGTCTACCCCACCCCCACAGCACCCCTCTCCCTCTCCGCTTCAGCCACCCCCCACACGGCTCTCCTCTGCCCCAGATCTACCCCCAGGACCGAGCCGGCCATCCTTTCTTCCTCCCCACCGACGCCTACCTCCCTCTCGCCGCCACCGTCGGCCTCCACCGCTCCCCGACGATCCGGACGCGCAGACAGACCGTGGAGTGGTCTGGTGGACCGAGGAGACCCCCTGCTGCAGCCCCGTACACGGAACCGCGAAGAGGAAGCCCCAGACCGCCAGAACCATCAACGCCCGCGCCGGAACCCTAGATCATCTGTCCGCCTGCATCGCCGTTGATCGCCAGCGCCCCTGCCCGATCCAGCGCCACCGACAACCTCTCGGTGAGCCCCTGTACCCCCTAGACACGGCCCGCCTCGCTGCCGTTGCCTGGTCGCGCCGGACCGTCCGTCGAACGCCCTCTGTGCGCCGGCGACGCGTTCGTTCGGCACGCCCTCGCTCCGCGTAAGCCCTATCCAGCCGCCCGCCAACCTCCTAGCAGCTACCCCAAAGCCACCGCAGTGGCCAGAGCCTCCGCGCCCGAGCCCGAGGTCACGGGATCGAGCCCCCGTGCCGCGCGCGCTGCTGCGGTCGTTTTCGACAGAGAGAGGAAGAGAAACAGTGCGCGCGTGGCCTTTTGCACTTCCCCCCCCCCACACACACCTTTTTCTGCATCAACCCGCACTCCCCTTGGCCCACATGTCATTCCCCGTGGCGTTTTTGCAAAAAGGATCCCGGGGTTTCGAACCCTCAACCCGCACTCCCTGGCTTCCCCACGTGGCACGCCCCCGCTGGCGCGCCCGCGTGTGGCCCCGAGGACGCCCCGGCCCACCTGTCTGTCTCCGTGGCTAGTGCAGGCTGCGGTGTAAAAAGCTTTTTGCGCGCAGTTTGTCCCAGTCAGCAGCAGGACCCGCTGGTCATTGTCTGCGGCTAGCCAATCTTGTGTATAAAAAGTATTTGCGGTATCTGTTTAAATTCAAACCTTTTTCAAATTAAATCAAATTCAATTTAAATTCTGTTTTCAAATAACTTTTCAAATATTAAACCAAATAATACAAATAATATATGTTTTCAAATCAGGAAAATGTGAGGATTTCAAATCTTCCATTCAAAATATATTTTGAACACTTTATTTTCCAAGTTTATTTAAATTACAATAAAATGCCCCTTGGACTTAAATAATTAATAACTTTTGTTTTATAAGTCCAAATTTAACAAATGATATGTCTAAAATGATTAGCTCGACGAGACCTTTCTGTTTATGCATTCCATGTTTTAATTTGGAGCATGCACCATATAAATATAAAGTGTACAGCAACTATTATGGGCATAAAATGGGGCCAAAACTAAATAAAAATGTTTAATCTTGTGTTCCACACTTCACCTATGACATGCTACTTCCTTGCCATGCAAATTGTGCATCATTCATCATGGCATGATTGTTTGCTTGTCGCATTTTATTCATATGCTTGTGCACCTTATTTATGTTGGCCCTTGTTTGTTTGGTTCTTCTTCGAATAGACGCTGAGCAGGGGATTTATCAAGACACCCAGGAGTACCACCCAGATCCTTCTCTCACTTCGACTGAGCTGCCAGGCAAGCACTACCACATGCTTGCATACATATAGTACCTATTGCCTCTATCTTATTCTTGCATCATCGAGTCGCGAATGCATTAAATTGAATCCCAAGTATTGCATAGCCTTTACATTTAAACCCCACCGAAGCTTGTTCCTCCATCCCATGAGCCATTACTACAGGAGTTGTTTGAGCCATGCGAGTCGTAGAACAGCATGTGTAGGGTATGTGAGTGTCTAATGGATAACGAGGTACCTAAACAACTTAACCTGAGTAGTAATGGGATAACTAATGAAAGTGGCATCGGTGAGCCATATTCGCTATTTGGTTTTTCCGGCTCACTTGTGTCCCGTAAGACCCCGAGTACTTGATTCCTGTTCCAAGATTATTCGCGCTATCCACATCCGGGAGGCCTTATGGACCCCCCTGAGCCAGAGCTTGATTCATTCTTATTTCTTGGGGCCACAAACTAGTTTGAGGTTTTATTTACTATCCTGTACTTATGCCATGCTTTACTGCTTTATTTAAATTGTGCGAGGAGCACACTGTACTGTTTAGGATCGTGGCCCGATTTCGCTGTATCGACAAGCCCAGCCACACTTTCGGGTTCCCAGTCGTTTACAGCCGCCTCCACAACCTTAAGCCCGTCTCGGAGCCGGCCGGCTTCGTTGCGGGATCTACTTAAAGGGGTGGCCCCCTGAAATAATTCTGAATCCTGTAATTGCTTTGTCGTGACTGCCTCGTTGGGTTTTGATTTGGTTTTTCCGAGGCATATCGAGTGTGTGTTGCTATTTGTGCACCCCTGCAGGGTAAAACTTTCTGAAAGCCGTGTCCGCGGTTATGGACGACTTGGAGCACAGTTTCTCGATCATAGACAAGCATAACTAAAGTACCGCTTTTAATCTGACTAGACTAGGTACCTGACTAGTAAATAGAGCAACACTCATGGAATGGATAATAAAACTGCCAACGGATGGGGGTTGTTCGTCCGCTTCCTCGTCGGTAAGCGAGGAGGAGGAAGGATCTGTTAAGATTACCTTTATAACTGTTATAACTGTTGTTATTAATTCACGGACATCCGTCTATCTCTGGTTAGGCGGATGGTTAGCGGGTATCTATAGAATTGCTAGGGTTTACCTTTTGCTGCAATTGCGTCACCCCAGGTTGTGTCCCCTTTAGAGGCATAAAGACTTGCTGAGTACCCCTAGGGTCTCACACGATAAATTATTGGTTCAGATGAACAGGTACCCTCTCAAGATGGATACTGGGTGGGAGAGACGGACGATGTGGGCAACGATCATTCGGTGTAGAGATTCTGGGAACGGGGATCCATGAGATCTGTGGGCGGGATGTGCTTATTTATGGGGCATCTTATGCCGATTTGCTTCTTATCCGTACTCGGATTTTGTCTTCCGCTTCCGCTTGATACTCTGTTGATTGATGTATGAGGAGATATCCTAAACTATTATATCTATCTAGGATATTTGGATCTTGACGTATGGCGTTGCTATATTTCCTTTCTTTTTAGATGGAATGGCTCTGATGTACTATTGTATGGTGGCTTGCATACATACTCATTTGTGTATGTAGTTGATCCCTTCGCCTGCCGATTACGCCGCCCGTTCTTGTCCCGATGTTTGGAAATGGTTGGGACGGCCGAAAGGTCTACCTGTGAGTGGCATTTGGGCCCCACCGTACTATTTTAACCATTTCTGATCATCCAGGCTTGTACTAGGAGCGTAATTCACCGAGGTAGTTACAATTGGTATCAGAGCCATCCCGACCTTCAGGGTCTCAGCCAAATGGTCGTTGTCTGTCTAGCAATTATTTTTGGTAGTTATGTATACTAGGGAAAAACAAAACGCGAGAGTAGGACTGCTTCCATTTTTCTTCTTAACCACCCACCCACCCTTTTCTGGTAAGGAAGTGTAACGTTTTCAATCCTCTTCTTAAATTCAAACTAGGATTCACGTGTTCTGGGTTTCCGTAGTACCATAGGTTGTGTATCTGTGTGTGTGAGTGTGTGTGTGTAATCCCTTGTCTATCTGTTGCATCCAAGTTGTTATCTGATCGGCCTTTTGGTTATCAACTGTTGGTACATTCCATACCGACAGGCTTTTGCAAACCTACGCAATCTATCTGTTTCGTTGTACACCGACGCGATCTGTCTTACTCTTTGTTATCCGACGTTATCTTCTTTTGTGTGTTCGTTTCCGTAGTTACCAATCTTTAGGTTGTCGTGAGAAGAAGGTGTTGAGATATGTGTTTTACTTATTCTTGTGCGGAGTAATGATTTGAGTGCGGGATGGAGTCGCGACCATACCACTACTCTTGTCATTCGCTCTTGTATATTGAATTGGTAGAGTCACTAATCTTGATTCGTTAAGGGATTTTGCGCATCTATTGGTATTTTAATGCCGAAATTTGTGGAAAATTTTTCTTTGATATATTTGTGTACCACACTCCTTTTCAGTCGTGTGCGATATGCTTAATATCTTCTAGGTGCTTTGAACTTTGTTGATATTTTAATATCATCTTAGTAAATTGTATCCTTTAATCTTGAGTAATTCCATCTTGGTACTATTTTGGATTATTATTATTCTCCATCATAGTACTGACTTGTGTGTTATATCAATCACAGGATGGCACCGCCACGCCGTTCTGAGGAGGACATACAACCTGAACTGGGGGCAGCGTTGTCAAGCATCGCCAATGCCTTGGCAGCAATGCAGCAGAACCAGCAGCGCTTCGAGGAAAGTGTCAGGAGGAATGAGTTTGCTCCGCTACCTCCACCTCCCAAGCGAGGAGACATCAAAAGCTTCCTGAAGTTCAACCCTCGCCAGTTTGATGTTTCTGATCAACCACTTGATGCTGATGATTGGTTGCGTGAGATGTCAAGGTTACTGGCAACTGCTGATGTTCCCGAGCAAGAATGGGTAAAGTGTGCTACTCACCTTCTGAAGGAAGATGATCTCCGTGCCAAGTATCCTACTCTCTTTGTGTCCTCTTCTTCATCCTAGAATCTCGGGGCGAGATTCCTGTTTAGTGGGGGAGAGTTGTAGCATCCCAATTGTCTAACAATTGTAATGCTACTTGGTCTAGTAATATAATGGCTACTTCATATATATAATTGTTGCATCATCATTATATCATGCTCATGTCATCATGCCTCCTTGCATTTGAGCATCATATAAAACCCCTTTTGAATTTGGTTCTTATCTCATATGCATTATTAATTGTATTTGCTTCTTGATATTGTATTTGGTTCTTGTTATATTGTTTAATGCCCAAGTTGAGTTGGGGGCATATCTCTTATTAACTCCACCACCTTTCTTTCACCACCTTATAATTCCACCATCCAACTAAATATGAGCTTGGCATTTATGGGTTTTACTTCTAGCTCATGTGGGTTGGGATGGATCCAATTCTTTTCCACATGCTCTCATATTGGCATCATTTGTTTTCACATTATTGATATATGAGAGCCACATGGCCACCTTTGCATGCCTTGTGAGTGGACCCCTTTTTCCTAGCTTCCATTTGGATTATCATGGAATTGTGCTCATGTTGGAATATTTTTGGGACTAATAATCATCTAGTGGAATATACACACTAGCAAGTCACAAATATAATCAATGTGATCATCTCCATCTACCCCACTTGGAATTCTTTCTAAATTCCTTTGCTTGGGCCTTACTCCAATTTTGGGATGCATAGTAATAATGCCATGTAAATCATCTTGTTTTCACAACATAAGCATGGCATTAAATATCATGCATGGCCCATGCAAGTACCCCTTTAGCTTGCCATTTGGATTTTATTTGATTTTGAATGGGTCATCTCTCTCCATCTCTCTCTTTTGGAGTGATCTATGTTGATCATGCTTAAACCACATCACCTTGTCCTCTTTTTCCTAGTCTTGATCTTGTTGGGGTTTGGTTAGTGCTTGGCTTGATCTTGACAAAGGGACACCCTAGCAACTAACCTTTCCCCCTCTCTTCAAACCCTAAACCTACCTCTCCTCTCTTTACCATCCCCTCTAAACCTAGCTCTAAGCTAAACCCAACCCTAAGCACCCCCTCTTTCTCTCCTCCTTATAAGCCGAGCCACCCCACCATGGCCTACCCTAGCTGGCCCCACCGGCCACCCTCTCTCCCTAGCCACCTCTCCCTGCCCGAGCCTACCACACCAACCCTAGCCGAGGCTACCACCACCCCAACCCGAGCCTCTCCCTCTCTTGCTCTCTCTCCCTGTCTAGGGACCCCTCAAGCCCGAGCCTGCCCCTGCCTCCCTTGGCCTTGGCCGTCCCCACCTGCCAGCCCCTGGCCCTGCCCTGGCCTCCCAGCCGAGCACGTGAGGAGGAGGACAAAAAGGTGGCCGAGCCACCTTTATCATCTACCCCACCCCCACGGCACCCCTCTCCCTCTCCGCTTCAGCCACCCCCCACACGGCTCTCCTCTGCCCCAGATCTACCCCCAGGACCGAGCCGGCCATCCTTTCTTCCTCCCCACCGACGCCTACCTCCCTCTCGCCGCCACCGTCGGCCTCCACCGCTCCCCGACGATCCGGACGCGCAGACAGACCGTGGAGTGGTCTGGTGGACCGAGGAGACCCCCTGCTGCAGCCCCGTACACGGAACCGCGAAGAGGAAGCCCCAGACCGCCAGAACCATCAACGCCCGCGCCGGAACCCTAGATCATCTGTCCGCCTGCATCGCCGTTGATCGCCAGCGCCCCTGCCCGATCCAGCGCCACCGACAACCTCTCGGTGAGCCCCTGTACCCCCTAGACACGGCCCGCCTCGCTGCCGTTGCCTGGTCGCGCCGGACCGTCCGTCGAACGCCCTCTGTGCGCCGGCGACGCGTTCGTTCGGCACGCCCTCGCTCCGCGTAAGCCCTATCCAGCCGCCCGCCAACCTCCTAGCAGCTACCCCAAAGCCACCGCAGTGGCCAGAGCCTCCGCGCCCGAGCCCGAGGTCACGGGATCGAGCCCCCGTGCCGCGCGCGCTGCTGCGGTCGTTTTCGACAGAGAGAGGAAGAGAAACAGTGCGCGCGTGGCCTTTTGCACTTCCCCCCCCACACCTTTTTCTGCATCAACCCGCACTCCCCTTGGCCCACATGTCATTCCCCGTGGCGTTTTTGCAAAAAGGATCCCGGGGTTTCGAACCCTCAACCCGCACTCCCCGGCTTCCCCACGTGGCACGCCCCCGCTGGCGCGCCCGCGTGTGGCCCCGAGGACGCCCCGGCCCACCTGTCTGTCTCCGTGGCTAGTGCAGGCTGCGGTGTAAAAAGCTTTTTGCGCGCAGTTTGTCCCAGTCAGCAGCGGGACCCGCTGGTCATTGTCTGCGGCTAGCCAATCTTGTGTATAAAAAGTATTTGCGGTATCTGTTTAAATTCAAACCTTTTTCAAATTAAATCAAATTCAATTTAAATTCTGTTTTCAAATAACTTTTCAAATATTAAACCAAATAATACAAATAATATATGTTTTCAAATCAGGAAAATGTGAGGATTTCAAATCTTCCATTCAAAATATATTTTGAACACTTTATTTTCCAAGTTTATTTAAATTACAATAAAATGCCCCTTGGACTTAAATAATTAATAACTTTTGTTTTATAAGTCCAAATTTAACAAATGATATGTCTAAAATGATTAGCTCGACGAGACCTTTCTGTTTATGCATTCCATGTTTTAATTTGGAGCATGCACCATATAAATATAAAGTGTACAGCAACTATTATGGGCATAAAATGGGGCCAAAACTAAATAAAAATGTTTAATCTTGTGTTCCACACTTCACCTATGCCATGCTACTTCCTTGCCATGCAAATTGTGCATCATTCATCATGGCATGATTGTTTGCTTGTCGCATTTTATTCATATGCTTGTGCACCTTATTTATGTTGGCCCTTGTTTGTTTGGTTCTTCTTCGAATAGACGCTGAGCAGGGGATTTATCAAGACACCCAGGAGTACCACCCAGATCCTTCTCTCGCTTCGACTGAGCTGCCAGGCAAGCACTACCACATGCTTGCATACATATAGTACCTATTGCCTCTATCTTATTCTTGCATCATCGAGTCGCGAATGCATTAAATTGAATCCCAAGTATTGCATAGCCTTTACATTTAAACCCCACCGAAGCTTGTTCCTCCATCCCATGAGCCATTACTACAGGAGTTGTTTGAGCCATGCGAGTCATAGAACAGCATGTGTAGGGTATGTGAGTGTCTAATGGATAACGAGGTACCTAAACAACTTAACCTGAGTAGTAATGGGATAACTAATGAAAGTGGCATCGGTGAGCCATATTCGCTATTTGGTTTTTCCGGCTCACTTGTGTCCCGTAAGACCCCGAGTACTTGATTCCTGTTCCAAGATTATTCGCGCTATCCACATCCGGGAGGCCTTATGGACCCCCCTGAGCCAGAGCTTGATTCATTCTTATTTCTTGGGGCCACAAACTAGTTTGAGGTTTTATTTACTATCCTGTACTTATGCCATGCTTTACTGCTTTATTTAAATTGTGCGAGGAGCACACTGTACTGTTTAGGATCGTGGCCCGATTTTGCTGTATCGACAAGCCCAGCCACACTTTCGGGTTCCCAGTCGTTTACAGCCGCCTCCACAACCTTAAGCCCGTCTCGGAGCCGGCCGGCTTCGTTGCGGGATCTACTTAAAGGGGTGGCCCCCTGAAATAATTCTGAATCCTGTAATTGCTTTGTCGTAACTGCCTCGTTGGGTTTTGATTTGGTTTTTCCGAGGCATATCGAGTGTGTGTTGCTATTTGTGCACCCCTGCAGGGTAAAACTTTCTGAAAGCCGTGTCCGCGGTTATGGACGACTTGGAGCACAGTTTCTCGATCATAGACAAGCATAACTAAAGTACCGCTTTTAATCTGACTAGACTAGGTACCTGACTAGTAAATAGAGCAACACTCATGGAATGGATAATAAAACTGCCAACGGATGGGGGTTGTTCGTCCGCTTCCTCGTCGGTAAGCGAGGAGGAGGATGGATCTGTTAAGATTACCTTTATAACTGTTATAACTGTTGTTATTAATTCACGGACATCTGTCTATCTCTGGTTAGGCGGATGGTTAGCGAGTATCTATAGAATTGCTAGGGTTTACCTTTTGCTGCAATTGCGTCACCCCAGGTTGTGTCCCCTTTAGAGGCATAAAGACTTGCTGAGTACCCCTAGGGTCTCACACGATAAATTATTGGTTCAGATGAACAGGTACCCTCTCAAGATGGATACTGGGTGGGAGAGACGGACGATGTGGGCAACGATCATTCGGTGTAGAGATTCCGGGAACGGGGATCCATGAGATCTGTGGGCGGGATGTGCTTATTTATGGGGCATCTTATGCCGATTTGCTTCTTATCCGTACTCGGATTTTGTCTTCCGCTTCCGCTTGATACTCTGTTGATTGATGTATGAGGAGATATCCTAAACTATTATATCTATCTAGGATATTTAGATCTTGCCGTATGGCGTTGCTATATTTCCTTTCTTTTTAGATGGAATGGCTCTGATGTACTATTGTATGGTGGCTTGCATACATACTCATTTGTGTATGTAGTTGATCCCTTCGCCTGCCGATTACGCCGCCCATTCTTGTCCCGATGTTTGGAAATGGTTGGGACGGCCGAAAGGTCTACCTGTGAGTGGCATTTGGGCCCCACCGTACTATTTCAACCATTTCTGATCATCCAGGCTTGTACTAGGAGCGTAATTCACCGAGGTAGTTACAGTGCACCACCTCTCGAGAGAGTAAAATCTAAGTACTTAGTCGTGTCCCCGGCAATGGACAATTTGAGAATCAAGACATGGAAGCTATCAAGGATCTCCTCATCCCAATTTCTAAGTTAAAAGCTTGTGGTTGAACAAGGGTTAAAGGTTAACCAATTCTATTGGTTGTTCCTTGGGTGATTTTGATAAACAAAAACTTAGTGTTTTCAACTTATAAGAAAAACCTATTTTGAGAAAAGCAAGCCTAAGGTCCACTTAGCCAAATGCATATAGATGATAGACACCACTATTCTACCATAGTATCACTTGCCAATACAATTCAAATGTATTGACCCTTGTGGCTGTAACTTATTATGTTGCAGGTTTGTTTGATGTTAGTAAAGTGTGTTGAGTAGGATTACAAGTCTACAACCAACATGATTGCCTGTGGCACTTTGAAGATGAATGACTCCATGCTATATATTATTTCTGCTGCATTCTAATGAGATAGCCAAATGAGCTATGTAAGATGTAATGAACTATTTTATTCCTGGTTATAAAATTGTATTATGACCCTTGTTTCTTGATATTACATCTTAAACTGTGGATGCTAGCTATTGATCCAGGGACTAGCATTGTAAACATAGGGATCTCTACCTTATCAGGTTGGGACCTCTACAACGATTCACACCAACAAATTCAGTATCCAATACTTAAGAACCACATTGTTTAATAAGCAAAGAATATAGCCATAACATGTATATCCTCTATATACCTAAGCTAAACAATTCTAGTCTTTTCTTTTCTGCCATATATTTCTGAGATTCTCTTTCAGTATTTCCTTTTATGTTCAAAAGAATCTATCAACATCAATAGTGGATCCATACACATGACACATAGTACAAACCATGTATAGTTAAATACCAATGTCTTTAGACTTGCAATTTGAAGTAGATCATCATCATCAAATGTTTGGTGTTCTTTCAAATTCCATTCTTTAGTAATCTTTTAGTGTAGTAAACATTTTGCCTACATCAAATATTCATCCTTATAATGGAACTATTCATGATCAAGCTACTTTAGCATATACCGGTGAATTGCGAGTATAATGTTGCTCTCTAAAACTTTTTTGGAGGATTAGGATGACTAGCATCTCTAACCTTTTGAAAATTCCCATCAAATATGAGAACATAAACTTTGCCATATTATACTCTATCATGTTGTAATCAAAACATCGTTTCAGATATCGCAATATCTTCCACATATGATTTTCCTAGATAACCTTGATATTAAAACAATCTTTTAAATATCAAAAATCATGGAGATAAACATGATACTTATATACTAACAGTGGAATTGTTACTCTTGATCAGTGCCGTCTCCATCACCGTCGGCTCTATCACCACCACCGGCTCCATGATCAGTGCCGATAGTCGCCACCGTAGAATCATCACGAGCCAACGCCGTACCAACAGCGGCCGCCGGTCCCGAGGGAACGACATGCGTCCCCATCCGCTTACGTTTCGCACCCACGGCGGCGGGGATGGTGCCTCCGGGCGCGGCCTGGGCGCCACCGGAAGCCCGAGATCCGATAGCGGCGGGCGACGAATCGGCCGACGCGGGGCGCTTGGGAGACCACCGGCGGTTGCGGGGCGGCCATGGGAGCTTCCGTGACGCGGGAATCGTCCGACACTAGTCGGGAAGAGGAGATCGGCGGCGTAGAAGCGGGAGGAGGACGCGCTGAAATTTCCCTGCCAACGCCTTGCACGATATGGGGGGCGGGCTCGATTTCACCCTTCGCCCCCACTAATTCAGGTCGCGGGCCGTGGGATGGTGGCGCCCGCAATTGTTTTTGGTGTCAGCGCCGAATGAGGAGTCTGGCATGAATTTTCGTTCTGAATCCTCAAACCAGCGGTTATTTTACGGATCAGGACGGAACGGGGTCGCTAGACTTGCTCTTGGTCTGCAGATAAGTGCAAAATTTTGTTATTGAAGAAGAAGAATTTAAAGACCTTTGAAATTTGCTTATTTTTTAGATTTTATTTTGTAGTCAAGTTGAAGACAATTTGCGTATCTCTACATGTACTATATATCTATACCTAATAATAAAGCACGAAGTGTTTCTCCTCGTCCAACACTTTTTAACCAGTTTACCCTCACACTAAACCACATATTATGTGGCGTTAGCAACGCCACATGTAAGTTATTAAAATAAAAAAAAACGACGACAGATCGGCGGCAGTGTCCTGCAGGGGCGTAGGGTCCCACTGGATAAAAGGCTCGGAGTCCGGCGGCGGATCATCGCCGCAGGCGAATTGATCCACCGGTGTAAGGCCGAGATTATCTGCCTCTGCGTGCGGCAGCAGTAGCCGAAATCAGCGACGTCCTCGACATCATCCAGTGCTTGGATCGAAGCCATGTACTTGGATGGAAGCTGTGTACTTGGACGAGCGGATCCAAAAATAATTTCGTTGATATCTTTTTCACTCAATGCACTATATAGCTCGGAACTGGTCGGTCCTTTGACTGGTCACGTCACCAGATGGCTCCAACCATGTTGTAATTTATTTTCTTTCTATGAGTTCAATTTGGATCGTTGAGGGATACTGTAGGTTGTGTGTTGATAGTTGATACCGCAGTTTTTTTCTTTGTGCTTGGAACCATGCCCTGTAACTGTCGACGAAATGCTTCAAAGAATTGGTATGTGGTGCCCGATACTTTGTATTTGTCAAACAAGCTATCAAAGCGGAATTCTCCTTCTACCTCCTTGTGAATAATTTGGTCTAGGTTAAACTGGAGTTTGTGAATAATTTGGTACAACTAACTTATTAAGAGAATTGGAATGGTATAGTGAGATTGCTGCAGTAAAAGGAGGCTTTCTAGGTAATTAAGAACTACGACTGTTCGTCTAAAGTTGATCATTTAGTGTGAATTTTTGTTGTTACGTGAGGTTAGAGATGTTTCTTTTAGAACTTTGATTATCTTTCTGTAAATAAGTGAACTATCCGACAAGAAAAAAGGCCTAACCGTAAATATAGTTCAAATAAAGAAATGTTAATGTTTTACAAATATATTAATATTTACTTCATTTTAAATATATGTCAAGTAAAGAACTTTTAGTAATGTAGAAACATAGGGACATTCAGCTAGTTTGTTATAAATATATGATATTGATTGTAAAAAAAAGCTGAAAGGAAGGATAAACTAGCTTCATGTTTAGATTTTCGGCTATTTCTCAGTCGCGCGTTCCGCCGTACGATTTGCTTCGCGATTCGATCTGTTTTTTATGGTACTCTATGGTGTGTGGGATGTATATTTTACCTTTTTAACGGGAAGCTGAAGTGAGTCTGTATAAATTTACTATGCGCTGCCGCTAGCTGTGCACAGAAAACCCTAGGAATCCACTATGTGCCGCTTGTGCTGGATGGGGTTGTCTGTCTATGGGCCGGCGGCCCGTCTGTTTTTTTATTTTGCTGTTTTATTTTTGTTATTTTGTTTCTGTTATAACTAGGAGTGCATTTTCTTTTTCTGGATGTTTTTTGTTGATGTTTATGATTTTTCAAAAATTTAATTTTCCTTTTTTAAGGTTTTTTGTTCACGTTTTTTGGTATATTTTTGTTTTATGTCGTGAATGAACTATTTCAAACCCCCTTTAAATTTTTTTCTCTTCTATTTTCTATTTTAGTCATGAATGAACTTTTTATAATTAGTTTTCTGCTATTTTTTCCTCATGTTCGGTTTTTCTCTGCTTTTCTTTTTTTTGGTTTTTTATTGGTCTGTTGTTTTTTCCGAAAATCCATTTTTATGTTTTTGAAATTTTATGTTTTGCTTGTAACGAGAACGTCCTGAGCCAGTTGCAATTATGTATCGACTAGAATTTTGGATTTGATTCATTTTGCAATTTTGCTTGTAACCAAAACGTCTCGAGTCAGTCATAAGTATGTTGTGACTATGATTTTTGGATTTGAGTCATTTGCATCTTGTTTGTAAGCGAGGACGCGTCGAGCCGGCCGCACGTATGTTTGCAACTGAACCATAACCCTAGTTGCAATCATGTTGATACTGTTTTTTAGATTTTGAGTCATTTGCAACTTGTTTTGTAACCGGAAATGTATTGAGCCAATCGCAAGAATGGTGTGACTGAAATCCTAGTTGCAACTATGTCGCGACTAAATATACTTGGATTTGAATCATTTTGTAATTTGCTTTGTAATCGGGAATATACCGAGCTAGTCGCAAGTATGTTGTGACTAACCCCTAAACCCTTGTAACTAGGGGGGACTTGATTTTCATCGGCGGGCCAGTTGCAACTTGCTTGTAACCGGAGGCCCGCCGGAAGGCCAGTTACAACTTGATTGTGACTGAGCTCTGCTGGGTCTCAGTTGCAACTTTCTTGTAACTAAGCACCCATCGGTGTGGAGGGGGTGCAGTTGCAACTTACTTGTAACTGAGCTCTGACGGGTCCTAGTTGCAACTTGCTTATAACTAGGGCCCCGCCAAGGGGGAACAATTTGTAACTTGATTGCAACCTGGAGGGAGACCTCATCGCGAGGAGTCATTTTGCAACTTGCTTTGTAACTGAGAATGTTTTGAGCCAGTCGGAAGCATGGTGTAATTGAAACCCTAGCTGCATCAATGTCGCGACTGGATATACTTTTGGATTTGAGTCATTTGCAACTTGTTTTGTAACCGGGAATGTATTGAGCCAGTCGCAAGCATGGTGTGACTGAAACCCTAGTTGCAACTGTGTCGTGACTACATATACTTGGATTTGAATCATTTTGTAATTTGCTTTGTAATCGGGAATGTACCGAGCTAGTCGCAAGTATGTTGTGACTAACCCCTAAACCCTTGTAACTTGGGGGGACTTGATTTCCATCGGCGGGCCAGTTGCAACTTGCTTGTAACTGGACCCGCCGAAGGGCCAGTTACAACTTGATTGTAACTGAGCTCTGCTGGGTCTCAGTTGCAACTTTCTTGTAACTAAGCACCCATCAGTGTGGAGGGGGTGCAGTTGCAACTTACTTCTAACTGAGCTCTGACGGGTCCTAGTTGCAACTTGCTTGTAATTGACAACAACGTCAGCGACTGAGCAAGCGCCTGGAACTTGCTTATAATTGGCAACAACGTCAGCGACTAAGAAATAACTATTTCTCAGACGCCTAGAACTTGCTTATAATTGACAACCATGTCAGCCATGAGAAATAACTATTTTTCGAACGCCTAAATGTAAACACTCCCTTAGATTTTACCGAGAAAGCAGTCAAAGAAGACTCGAAGACCAGGCAAATGTCACACGCACTTCACCTCATCTCCTCGTTTCCCCCAAATCTCCAGCAACTCGGCCAGATCGCCGGCGATCTTCTCCGCAGCGGTCTACGATTACCGCGGGCTCCAGCCACCACCTTCCCTTTCTAGTAGTAGAATAAACGGCAGGATCTGCAAAATCATTTGTAGCGGTGGTAGTGAGAAAGCGAGAGAAGAGGGGATGACTAGCCTGTCCGTCACGGTGATGACGCTGAACCTCCACGAGGGGGATCAGCCGGGCGAGAGCCCTAACAGCTGGGAGAAGCGCCGCGACATCTGCGTTAGCGTCATCACCAGCTACTCCCCCACCATCCTCTGCACCCAGCAAGGTGGGCGGGGTGCTATGGTTCCCTTTTCTTTTCTTGTGCCATGAAATTGATTTGGTTCAACGAGATGCACTATGCGTGGAACGTGATCTCTCACAGCCTGAAGAAGTTTTCTATATTAGCAACGAAGAGTGCGTGGATTGGCTTCAGCAGTACATATGAATTTCGAATGCGTTGTTTATCTCCTATGTTAGGATCTTAACACTGTATTTAGAGTTCCAGAGTCAACTAAGTATTTTTGCTCGCATTGGTTAACTCTGAGTTTATAACATTCCTTTCCTTCTAGTTGCTATTGTTAGTTCATTCTAGGCTTCAAATAACAGGTCCCATATGCAGGGTTGAGGTGTCAGCTGGACTACCTACAGCAGTGCCTGCCGGGTAATAATTTCTCTCCATGTTACCCCTTCCCATTCGTTCTTGCATGCTAAATTTTCTGCTTTACTACATACTGAATGATCACTGTACTTCTGTGAGCTTCTCGTTCAGAACAATGATTGGGAATAGTCGCTAATACTCCCTCCGGTCCATATTAATGGTCTCAACTTTATCTAGATTCGTATGTATCTAGTTAAATATTTGGACTAGATGCATTCGTATCTAGACAAAATTGAGGCCATTAATATGGACCAGAGAGAGTATCATCTTTGGGCTCTGTTGTGATCTGTTGGAAATGTCATACTCTAATTGAACTCATCAATGTCCTGCATTATAAAGAATTCTTAAGTTGCTTGGTATTAGTATCTATTTTGCTTAAGAAGAAACAACAACGTTTTTCTAAAACACACACCCAAGTTTGTGTCATTTTGTATTTGGACTTAGCTTCAAGATGCAAAAGACAACCCAACAAAGGAAAACGTAGGAATCTAGCAAAAAGCAATAGAAAGCAGAAACTGAAACTGAAAAAACGCTGCAGCTAGCTAGCCAAACTAAAGGGGTTTGGTCGGGAGGCCTGGCATTCAATGGCAGAAGCCTAAGAGCCTTCACACCAAATAAACGTTTTCACAAAAAATGAAGTACGAAGAACTCTGTACTATCAGAAACAGGTAACCTAAACATATGCTTAGAAAAGCTTTTTCTCGAATTTTCTCAAACAGAGTGCTTAGAAGTTAGAAAGGCTTATGTCAAACCTCTTTCCTCATAGTTTAGTCTACAAACTTGTAATGCTGAGTCTCAGAACAACTGGACAAGCTATGAGCCCTAGACCGGTTAAGATGTTTTAGCCTTTTTCCGAAACACATGTATCTAGACACCTTTAGAACCTACACACTTAAAGGTGTCTAGATACATGTGTTTCAGAAAAAGGCTAAAACATCTTATATTTTAGAACGGAGGGAGTAGTACTATTGTGCCTGTTGGGTTACTCTGCTCCTACCTCCACAGGTCATGGCCAGTCACACTGCTGCATTTGCTCGGCTGTTGGTAGCTGATAGCTAAAAATAAAAAGGCTATATAATTAATTTTGAGAGTATTTTGTCCATTTACAATGTGCTGTTGTACGAATTTCTGCGCACCTTCTTCTGTTTGCAAAAAGAATAATCCAGTATTCTAGAAGATATGTCTAGCTACTTGACCGACAAGTGGATGTCCGCTTTAGGACTCTAAGATACGTTCTAAAACCTTTCAGAGGATGAAATCAATGGGTATCAGGATGGAAACTCATCGGCAGTTCGTCTATTTTGATTCTACTACCTCAGAGGGTCTTCAAGACAAAAAGGGAACCACAGAGGATGTTTCCACGAATCATCTTTGCTAGCAACGGGACTTGAGGATGGGCATCATGAAATCCATTACACCTCATCTTTCGGGCACCGCTTGGCCCTCAGTTCCTAGTCTATGAATGATTGATTCGTAGAAGCTACCCACTGTCAAACCATTGAGGACATGCTTTCGAGCGATACTTGATCAATTATATGTACTGTCCTCTTATTTTATGCTGTAGTATCAAGCAGCACCTTGTTCTCTGGATAGGAAAACTGTAAATATGATCCTCCCTCTCCCCTTTGTACAATCACACACAAGAGTTGTCCAATGATATTCTGATTCATAAATAAAAACTGGCGTTACTTTCTGGTTGTTAGGGCATCGGGCTGCTCCTTGTGTTGTTGCATGATAGTATGAGTTTATATAGATGTTGAACTTTACAATATGGATGTGATCCCTCTGTAATATGTTCTGGTAATGCATTGACCTAAAAATGAAGCAACCAGAAGGTACAGTTATTTATTTTATGGATTACCATGGGACAGAATGAACAATTTTGTGAAGGGCGATATGCAATTTATATTTTCCTTTTTTTTGCGTCTTTAAGGACATTTTTTTCTTTGACCAAGATGAACCAGATTTAGCTACCAACAAAAAGGCCCGAGAGCTATCTATTCTTTTCGTAGTACAATGCTGTGTAGTCTGTTGATCTGCAATTCAGCATGTATGGAGATTGGAGAAGACGAATTACCAAGCTGTTGTACTTATCCAGGTTATGAGCAATTTGGCATTTCAAGAAAAGGTTCACAAGACACCGCTGATGAATACTGCACGATATTCTACGAAAAAGAGAAGGTTTGTAACTCCTTCACCGTCTACAGTTCTGCCAGAAATAAATATTGTCCATTCAGAGATGAGTTGAACTAGTGACAAATTTTATGAAGGTGGAGCTTACAGAAGGTGGCACCTTCTGGTTATCAGAATCTCCGTCAGTGCCAGGAAGCATTTCATGGGGAGCAACTGCACCATGCATTGCTACATGGGCAATATCCTTTGTATTATAATATTTTCATCATATTCTTTTCTACTTCTTCCATCTCTAGGTATCTTGATGGGAAATTGAAGAAATTTGTTGCCTTAACTGACATGATGTACACACGTTTCAAGTCAAAAGAGTAGAACCACCTGGATTCAATTTCCAAATTGTTAATACAAATCTCGATGAAGATAGCCCTCGTGCTCGTAGACGAAGTGCTTTGCTTACATGGCAACATATAGCATCTCTGCCACCCAATTTGCCTGTGATCTATTGTGGGGGCTTCAACACACAAAAGGAATCTATGACTGGGCGGTTTTTGCTCGGCAGATCTAGGTATAGCTTGTTGGAGGAGGATAATTTTGCTGAGATTACATGGTTATTTCACATAGAACATGATGTCAGATAAGTCTGCTATATAAATCTTCCGTCAATTATCAGCTTCCTTTGTTGTGCATATACATTGTGCATAATCTTATATGATATATTTTCAGAAGTGATCAAAGTACTGTTGACTCTACTTAAAGATTTGACCATTTTTTAAGATCTTGGGTAACTAAAGAATTTTAGTTTAAATATCAGAAACTACCATACATTTGAGTATTGGTATATGATGAAGCTGGCATGTTTTAAGACGTTTAATTTCCAAAATTTGGAAGTTCAGCATTTCAGTATGTTGTTCAGTATGTTAGTATCGAGAAAACCTGAAAATTTGGATTTATTTTTCTAAAAAGCATGGCCCCATGTGTTGTATAAGAAGTAATAAAAGTAAATGGCTCATGTGGCACACAATTTTCGTACAGTTCAACACTCACAATAATTTGCTTAGACATAAGAAAAAACCATAAAAATAACCATATTTATATTTCAGAACCCCCTTAACACGGTCGACATTGTGAAGTGATGTCCTCACTTGTCATCAAGTTACTTTTGGGGAAGACAGGTATGATGGTAGACAAACCATCACCACCAACTCCAGTATTTATAGAAGCACGCCAGTAAAAAGTGCCATAAAACGTAGAACTCAAACTATTATTTTATGATATAACAGAAAAGATGGAAAAATTGATGGTAGACCCAAATCTTGTAATTATCAAGTCATACATATCATATTTTCTCTTTTTTTTCTCACAAAGATATAATCGCTTATGAATGGTTCAGTACAGTTTGCTTAAAAATATTCTTCAGTATTCCATCGAAAGCAGTGAAAATTGTTAGTTAGGTCAGCTAAAAGATTGTTTGACAGAATACCTATGCATTCAGGAACATCCCTTCTCCAAGCCCATATCAAACTGATAATCTTAATAGTTTTTTTGAAGAAAACGCAAAGGACCTTTGTGTTTTATTTCTTTGAAAAGGTAGATTGTTTACATCCTCCTAGGAGGCCGGATACAGGGAAAAACAGAGACACTAGTGAGCGTCCCAGGTGGTTGGAAGCACGACGCGAAGACCTCTAGCGCCCGCACGTGCCAGAGCCTTGCTTCATCCTTGATTGATTCAATGAGGGAATGTGCCGAGGACCGTGTTCCATCAAAGATAACGCTGTTCCTGTGCTTCCAAATCATCCATGAGATGAGGAGCGAGATGGAGGCGAGCCCTTTGCGCATCGGCTTGGGGGTGCTAGTCTTAGCGTGTTGCCACCACTCTGTTATCAAGGCCTCTTGACTTGGCGGTGTTAGCATTAATTTTGATTAGGAAAGTGTCGGTCTTGAGTTTCCGTGTGTGGCAGCTGATACACCAAGTTTGAGTCTGTTTAGGACTTCGAGTTGTTGTGTACGAGTCAGTCTAGGGTAGTAGTCAAGCTAGTTTGACTAAAGAAGGAAGTTCAAGATAGTATTAGTTCAGGTAGGATTAATAGTTAGTCTCGTGTGTGTCCTGGTATTAGAGTAGGACTAGGACATTGGGTCGGTGAGCTGTTCGTGCATATATATACGGCAGTAAAGTTGTACCGTGATATTGAGAAGAAAAATAAATAAAAAGAACGGGCACGACACGTGCCCTTGGCCATGAGATTTTTCGAGTGTACTTGTTTGTATAGTTTGATGTAGTTGATCTGTGGGCAAATTCCAACAGGCGGCGTTGCAGTCATTCTGAGCCAGGCGAGGGTCTCATGCCATGCTTGGCGGGCGACTGGGCATTCCAACAACAGGTGCTTGATGGTCTCCTCGGCCTGATCGCAAAGAGGGCATCTGGGGTGGTGCTGGAGACCATGCCGCGCCAGGCGCTCCGCAGTCCAGCAACGATCGAGATGGGCCAACCAAATGAAGAACTTGACCTTGGGATGGGCCATCCATCTGTGATATGTCCATGATTCTTCTGTGCTATGTCAGCATGAGGGTCTGGGAATGTGTTCACCTGATAGTCATTTCATAGTGAGCAAGACATTACTAATTGTGGATCAGCATATGGATGAAAAGATATTTGGGTTCGATTTGGACCCTAGAGTAATTTTCAAATGCTTAATTGCTTCTGTCGAGAAATGGGCATAACCACACTATATATTTTTGATATTTCTATAGACTTGCCCTTGATCATTATAACATTATATATTTTGAATATGTGTCTTTTATGTTTTAATTGAGGGTTCGCAGTCCCCTTACTATGCTGATTTGACATAATTCCATGCTGTTTGATTACAGGGAGCATGGTGTTGTGGGTGATATGAGAGATGCTTGGCCAAATGCTCGTGTGCGCAAAAATGTTTCACTGATACACACATATCATGGATTTAAAGGTATGCACCGAAATGTCTCTTTTTTACAGTATGAAGATATATCATGCTTTTCATAGTTTCTAGCTTACTCGATAAACAGAGGAAAACCATTTCCTTAGTATGTAAAGAAAACCTTACTACTCCCACTGTTCCATATATTATTTAGCAAGCTGTTTTAGCTTGCTAAAAAGGCTTATAGTGGAACAGAGGGAGTACAATATAAGTAATTGTGACCAAGCTTACACCTTTTCTTCAGTCTTATAAGGCAAACAGCCCAACTCACTGTTTGTTGAGAAAGTTTACTGTTTTTTCTTACAAATAAGAAACTGGAAAAATAAAACGAAGGGATTGTCTTTGATGTGCTGCTTGAAGATTGTGTTCTTATATTGTAGAGAGAACATTTTACCTATTATTTTGAAAAGTAATATCTGTCACTGCTCCTTCTTGTGGGGCTATCACTCGCTCCTCTGCATCATGTGTTTTATCAATACAGTGATGGTCTTTTGCACCATCTATGGTTCAGCGGGTGAATATTCTGATATCAGTTTATTATAATTAGTGACCTGGTTGGTTTCAGTTGCAGTTTGTACTTGAAAATGCTCTCATTTCTCAATTAGCTGTATTCTTTCTGGAAATCTCACACAGAAGATGATATGCTGCAGGGGAGAAACAAGGTGCGGCGGAATTTCTAAAGTTAGTATTTAGAGCTCTTTGTCTTTGCTGGGATAGACAAACTCAGGACTTGCACATTGACTGGATACTTTTTAGAGGACGTCCACTGGTTCCTGCACTATGTGAAGTCATAAATGACAATATAGACGGTGTTTATCCATCGTCGCATTTTCCCATCTTCGCCGAGTTTTTGCTTCCCCGCTCAGTCCGCCTATCTGACACACCTTCATAGTCAGTTTCTGTATTCCTGTTGCTTATTTTTTCCCTTTTTTCTTCCGGCTATTGTCCTTCAGCCTTGTATTGTTTTTTTTTGGCTAAATTGTTCATTTCTATATACCCAGCCTGTTGCTCTCATCTTTACGCTCCATGCCATCAGCAGCTCGTACAGTCTATCAAATATCATCTTTACTGTTTTTTTCCTTTGACGGATCTGCATTCTTTTCCTTATGTCCGACTCCCCAGGAGTGCTTCTGTTGTGGTTGTATATTACTCGCCTTTATAGCAATTGTGATATCTCAAATCCTCAAGTAAACTTGCCAAGACTATGAAAGCAATTTAAGGATGCCACTTTACCTAGGCGGACATGCTTGTGTCATTATAAAATCCAACAATAGATGTACGTTATTATTTCCATGTCAAGAAAAACGAGAGTACATTATTATTTCAGCTACTATAGCTGGCAAACTTTGTCATGTCCTGTTGTTTGTGAGTGTGAATTGCTCCCCACAGTTACCTCCGATTCTAGGTTTAATCAAAAGTTTGACTTTGTAGAGTTTGATTAAATATTTAGAAGAAATATAAACATTTATAATATGAAATATGTATTATTAGAATCATCATAATGTCTAGCTTCATATAGTATGTATTTGATATTATGAATTTCCTATATTACTGGTCAAACATTACAAAGTTTGATTTAACTATGTGAGAACACATGCGGGGAACCACTTAATTGTTAGAAAATAAATATTAAATATTTGTCTAGGAGTAGTATTTGTCCTAAGCAAATTATATACTTTTTCTGTCTTGAAATAGATGTCGAAGATTTGTATAAATTTACATATATACATTCACTAAAACGCGTCTAGTTATATGTAGATCTACAAAAATCTTTGATATCTATTTCAATTCAAGACGGAGGGAGTAAGTGCATTGCATCGTCTTAACTCTTAACGGAAATGTGTTACCCTTTATATGTGTGACTCATGCTACCCTTTATATGAGTGACTCGTCGTCTCATCGCGGAAGCCGATAAAACAAATTCAATAGAGACCTTTCGTGCAAAATATGTGGTATGGTTTCAAAAAAATATGTGGTATTTCCTGAGTCTTGGTTTATAGCACATGCGCATATTTCGTATTTCTAGTCTAGATTGTCAACTATAATTTAACCAATGTAATATGTGTCGGAGATTTGCCCCGCGAAGAAAACTAGGCCCCAACGATCCCTAGGTTCGTGTGAGGGGGCTAAATACGCGGTTCCAAGAAGTCATGGCGACGGAGGAGGTGGCCAGGCAAGCACATGACATAGAGGTGATACAAGCACATGACATAGAGGTGATACGGATTTTTTACCCAGATTTGGGACTCCCGTGAGAAGGTAAAGTCTCTACTCTTACTTTGTTGTATTTCTCACGTGCTTTGCGAGGATACAATGATGAAAGGAACTCTGGGGTTCGAGATCTCTGGGATCGACCTGTTCTAAGGTAGGAGGAGAGCTCTTTATATAGCGGCATCGGGCCTCTTCCCCTAATTATTAGGCGGAAAGGGCTATCACATTCCCGCCCTCAAGGTTTCGATCCGCTTTGTCTTCTTGTGGCCGCCGACCAGCTGTGAACGGTCGCTCTGCTGCTTTGCTGCGTCGTCCTGGCCTTCTTGTACCAAAGTGGTATGTCAGGCGCTTCCATCTCCTTGCGTCACACCCCTCCATCTTTGCATAAAGAGGGACGGGCAGCATCTTGCTTTCTCGAGGTAGACTGGTCTTCGCTTGGACTGACCGTTGGCGCGTCGTCTAGCGCGACGGCGCCCGTTCACCGATGCTCCCCCTCGCGAGGCCTTGGCTCGAGGATCTTGGCTCGTGACAAGGTCGATCTCGGTGCCCGCTGATGCTTCATGCATCTTCTACCCTCCCGAGGGTTGTGCCCTTCTCAAGCCTTGTAGAGGGTGCATCTAGTGGGCCTTGCGATTCGGAAGGACAGGGTACCCCCGGTGCCACTAGTCCGACAGTAGCCCCCGGTCGCTTTTCTTGCACGCGTATGCCGAAGGGGTGTGAAAGTCAAGGTACCAACTCACGCCGGGCCTATGAGCGGTCGTGTCCGCGCACGATTCCCCAAGGATGCCATCCGCAGCTTCCACGTGCCCACGCAGAGTGTGGCATCCGTTCGATGCGAAACCGCCGCTTCCATCCTTGGTCCTGGAATCAGCGCTGCCCATAAAACCCAGAACCCGGGAAGGCCTGGCTCACTTCATCTTCTCCGCCGCCGACCTTCCCGCGCCCTTGCTTGACACCATTCTCTCTGCCCGATAACCTCCAAAGAGAGCGCGTGCTGCTTCCGCCGCATCGAGCTTCCCCGTGCCGAATGCGGAGACCTTGCCACGGGCAACGGTCCTCAACACGGAGGGGCTGGAGAAGGTCCAGAAGATGATGGCCGTCGACTCGAATGAGTGGGGTGCCTCACGGCCGGAGTCGGGGGATACGGGTGGCGCGCCACCATGGCCTCGGTCTTTACTCACTCCATCGTCGCCGTCCTTGTTCCTCCCTTCTCCCCCTTTCTCCTTGCCGTCTTGGAGCATTACTGCATCCAGCTGCACCATCTTCACCCGCGGAGCGTGACGCTTCTGGCCGCCTTCGCGTACTGGTGCGAGGATTTCGTCGTAGTGATGCCCTCTATGGCCTTATTCTGGCACTTCTACTGCCTCCTTGTCCTCTCGCCGGAAGATAACCTCGGTGGCGTCGGGTTCTTCGCCGAAGAAGATGTGGACTTCCTGCCCATCTCCATCCTTGGAGTGGAATCAGAGTTCCTGCGGTGACCCAGCATACCACTGCATGATGTAGTACACTATAGTCGTTGACATAACACCAATGAAATACCGTTCACTAGTATTACATCCCTCAGAGTGGTACAACAGAAACATAGCAGGTCCAAGACATTACTATAGGTTACAACTCGACTCTTTACAAAAGATCCAAAGAACACTCTAGGTTAAAGATGAGAGAAAGAAACCTCTTAGAAAGAAGAATCAGAAATAATCAACTCATAACCAACATACTAATAGACTAGCATCTCAAATATTGGGCTTGCATTGCTGATGTTGCAATACTCTACAAAAGTAGGTTCTATGGCTAGATATTATATTCCTATCTAATCAGCAACTTCGCCTTCACTTGAGTAGATGTATATGTTGACTTTCTCGACTTCATTGAAGGGCTTTATCTTTTGATGATGATTCCTGGAGCATAAGTTGATGTGGACGTCGTCTGCATTGGCTTCAGAATCTAGCAAGGGTTAAAAAGATACGTTGAGTACGAGCGTACTCAGCAAGTTCACTAGAAAAGGAGTGTTTGATGCTCTATATCTACAGCCAGAGACCATAGGTCGTAGGCAATGCAAGTTTTCGTAAACATTTCTTCAAAGGTTGCTTTTATTCTGAAAAGCTATGTCCGTCAGCCTTCACGGGTTTACCAGAACTTTCATGTAGTTCCTTTCCCGCCGCGTTCGTAGCTCCTTCCCGGAACATGGAGTAACAAGTTACAGTTCTTACACTCTGCAGAGGTGCGTTACTTTTCCCATGAGAGATCAACTCCTTCTTGCATAATCGGGCAGTTTACCCGTCCACAATTCCATGTTGTGGGGCCTAGTAGATGATCCAAGCCAATCACTGCCCTCTCCGCGACCCCATATGTCTGCACGATCCTTCGGGACTGGCTCACCTCCATTAAGCCCCCTTTCGGGCAGGCTAAAACCCTGATGAGTTCCTGAAGACTCTATGACCTGGTGATGCCCTGGTAATTGCCATATTAAATGGACTATACCACTAAAAACCATTCATAGATAATCTAGACACCAAAAGTGTGGGGCATAAGGGTTCCCACCCATATGTTGGATCCGCACAAGGAATCACAATGTCACGTTAAGGTCGTCTTGCCTCCATACGAGAGGAAAAGGATACAACTGACTTCTTTGTCCCATTCCAAATCTCATGGTTAACGCGTTATATACGGCGCAAGAATCACTAGCGACATTGGTTGTTAAGTCCTAGATAATATGTTCCTTTACCACCGGAACTTTCATACTAGGTTATTACCTCATGGTAAATATAATCATATTATTATGAAAATAGTGTTTTCTGACCTTTTTCAAATGCAGGTGATGACAACACTGGATTTGCAAAATACTTTATAGAAAATAATCAAAGGACATGAACAAGTGTGAACTTGCCTTTTGTGATCGCAAGATTATGCACTCACGGTCTTCGAGACGATATAATATCCAATATCGAAAATATGCATCATTGGTCTGGTAAGGACTAATGTTTCAAGTAGCAAAATGCAGTTATGCATAAGTAATGCTATGCATTTTGTAAAACTCCCGAAGTGAACCTCCAATACTTTGAGTGAAGTGAATTTAGGTGATTCTTTTAAGAATTGGGTTTAACTCCATTTTTTTTACTTTACAAGTAATGGCATTCATAAGGAATTTAAGTGTTAATATTCCGGAATATACAAGTAAAGTATAAAGTAGTGTGATTATGATTAATTTCCATCTAGTGACTATGATAAAAGTCCTTGGATTGGGTTGTTAAGAGATAAGGCATATAGAGTTGTTGTTTTGAAGTGGCATAAAGAATAACATTTGAGGAAACTGGTATTTAGGTTAGGTTAATCAATCCTAAAGGTTACCGAGGTTTACATTAGGGTTTTTTAATGGTTACAAATGATGTTAAGTTGTTATACTTTAATTGGTTGTATAAGTGACCAAAGTTAACTAAAAAAACATGAATAAACTTTAATTAAGTTGTTATGATTGTTTAGACTAAGTTAACTATAAAATTAGAAGTGAATATTAAGGTGTAGTGAGTTTAGAACATCATCAAGTTTTAGGGTTTTGACAAGTATAATTATGGGCGTGGAATCATTCACTTTCACTTTAAGTGAAAGATGAGTTTAATAACCTACAAATTATTAATAGGAACATAATTAGACGATCTTAGTAATTTGTTAGGATTTGAAATTATGTTAAGAATGATTAAGATATAATGATTAAGAGATAAATATTATTCACCATATTATATATGAGTGATACACTATATTTATTTGAAAGGGTTTTAAAGAGTATTTTAAAGTTTAATAGTTATACTTAAGCTTGATTATGAATTCAAGTCATGGTTTTGAAATTATTATTTAAATGTAAAATATTTAAGGTTTTATAAAAATTGTGATTATTTCATACTTAAGAAATGTTTTTAAAGAATTTACAAAATAGATAATAGATAAGGATTTATTACTTTTAAAGTCTTAAAAACCTTTCTAAAAATATATTTAATATTTTTCTAGTATAATATATTTATTCAAGATCTTAAAAATAATTTTTATATTTTTTAAGTATTATTCTTATGTTTATAAAATTCCATAAAGGATTAAATGTTTTTGAATACTTACTTCAAATTTCATTTATTAAATACTTAAGTTAATATTTTTATAAAATAGTAGATTTGTTTTTATACACAAAAATGATATTTTATTGATTTTTTCTTTTAGGAATTTTCCTTATTTTATTTCATTTAGGATTTTTGTATCTTTAATATTTTTTTTAATTTATTTAACTTAAACAAGCAAAGTTATATTTTTATCTGGTAGAGATTATTTTTGTGATCATTTTGATATATTACATATATTTTTAGGAGTTTTCATTATTTTTTTCTAGAATTAAAAGGATTTCAGGGTATTTTGGTAATTCTCTATTTTACTTCATTTTTTTATTATGGTCCCTTTTTCTGTTGGGTTGAATTCCTAAGTCAACTAGGCCCATAAGCCGACTTGGCCCTAATAGACCCAATTAGTTGGGCTATTCCTGGCCCAACACCCCTCTCTCTTTCTCTTTCTCCCTTTCCTCGTTCCCTACTCACGCGACACGCACGCACGCACGCCACTCCCTCGCATCTAGCGCTACCATGGCTCTACTGCGCCGTCGCTCGCCCCCGCCAAGCCATCGCCATCACCGGCAGGATGGGGATCCGCTTTGCCTTCCTATGATCTACAACTCCCTCTCACTTGATTTGACTTTAGCAGTCTCACTCACTTGTTCTTGACCTCAAAACCCTAGCGGCTGCTCGGCCTGTCTGACGAGGTTTCGACTCGTCAATGCCCATTGTTATGAGCTTGGGTTTGGAGAAGATGGGGGTGCTGGAGATCGTGGAACGGTTAATATACAAGCAACCAGGGGACACGAGATTTACCTAGGTTCAGGCACCCGGAGGGAAAACCCTACTCCTTCTTGTCTGCTCTTGATTACGACGGAACCGAAAAGTATAGGGGTGCGCAGATGCAATCTGGCATGGAGGTGTGTATGCAGTGGAAAGGATTGGCCCTCCTCGCTGTGCCCTCCTAGCCTTTATATAGAGTTAGGCAGGTCTCGGGCACAGATCGAGTCGGTTACAAGTTTAGGGTTTACCCCTTTGAATATTCTATCCGTTCTAGTTTTGCTCTCCAAGGATCCGAAGATGTCATGGGCTTGGGCCACCCGAAAATCTCCACGGGCCGCATATATTCTTGAGGGCCTTTCTTGGGCTGGACCAGGTATGCTAATGTCGTGTACCCACAGGGTATAACCATGTCAGTAGCCCTCGAGTGTTCAGTTGAATCGCAGATTCGGCTGAGGACTCTTTAATCTTTCGGGTGTAGCTGTTTCTGTTCATCAGAGAAAAGAAATGATTTTAGTGTGTAGGGATTGTTGATGCATGTGCCTGACTCTCCTAACGGATTAGGGTCAGTTAACTGTCTTAGGACAAAACAACACGATCTTCTTCAGATTCGAGTTCCTAGACTTGAACCCGGAACAAATGCTGGTGTAATTCAACTCAGGTTGTTGAGGTCTTATAGGAGTCGAATCCCAGTAGTTTTCGAATGATGTACCCAATGCGTCCGTCGGGATTTTCATCGCGTCTGCTGGCACGGGTTTTTACTAGTAGAACACAGTCAGGTGCATTACCAGGCCATCAGATGGTTTCTGTAGGTCTTATCTTTGCGTCGCAGACACAATATCCAAAATTTTATCACCGCGGAGGTGTTTCGGGTGGCCAAGGAGGATGTTAATCACTTAGCGTTGGTTGGGGCAAGGTTGCCAAAAAGTTTTTGCATCTCGATCCGAAGGATCGCAGTCAAAGAATTTATAGGGTGCGCGACCAGCGCTCCCTATGGGAGTAGCCCCCGAGTGTCTGTTCGAGTCGTAGACTCGAGCAGAGACTTTTAACTCAGCCATTGTTAGCTTCAGGTTCATAGGACACAATTTTTTCGGATGCTTGAATCTATCCTACCTATGGGAGTAGCCCCCGAGTCCATAGTGGAGTCGTAGACTGGACGTAGGACTCGAAGAATAGATCATTGGTGTAGTACCTTATTCGTGTCTCGGGTGCGCAGCAAGCACTCCTGATAGGAGTAGCCCCCAAGTAGTTGCTCGAATCGTAGATTTGAGTGAGTATTTTTAGCTGTCAGCCAAAGATTTCTAACTGTTGCTAGTGTGGTTTGATGACGTCAGTGCTGACGATCGGTGACCTCAACCGTCTGCGGCGCTAGAGGTGACGTGACTGGATGAACGTGGGTCCCACTTTATGACTTGGAGTTGATTGGTCATGCGCGACGTGTCGAGAATTACGACGTCTCCTAGGTTTTCGTGCATAGTGGACGGCGTGCGAGCAGCGGTTTGCTGCTGTATTGACACGTGGACGGTAGGATCTGATCCTGGCGTTAGGGCTTCCAAATGAACGGTCCCTGTTCATCGTATTCGTCCTTATAACTGTGGGGAAAACTTTAGTTTGTTTTCACCCTTAGCCATTTGCTTTTCACTGCCTCCAGTTCTTGAGCTTTTCCCTTTGCCCGCTGGACGTTCTCCGATCGTTTCCTTCCTCATTCTTGCGCGCACACCACCGCCATTGATGCGCCGTGATGGGGAAGTCGAAGAAGGCCTCCACCGGAGCAGGCACTAGTGCTGCTGCTGGCGGCAAGAAGGGCACCGTCGCCGCTTGTGTCACCGAAGGTGGGTGGCGGTGCTCGGAGACGCGCGAGGGAGATCTGCGCAAGTTGCATGAAGCGGGTTTAATCCCGCAGGACAAGGACGCTGTCAGGGTCCCCGGCAATGAGGTAACTCCCCGTCCACCCGAAGGGTTTTGGGTGATGTTTGTCGCTTTTGTTCTTTGCGACCTTTCGCTCCGAGTCCACGATTTTCTTCGTGGACTGTTGTTCTTCTATGGCATTCAGCTCCATCATCTCTCGCCAAATTCTCTTCTCCACATCTCCTGCTTTATTTCTTTTTGCGAGTGCTGGCTCAGTATCGAGCCACACTTTGGCCTCTTCTGGAAGCTCTATTCCGTGAAGAGCTAGTCCAGCTCCGATGGAGTTTATCCGATCGGCGACTGCATCATTTCTCTTTGATCTACTGTTCTTTTCTTCTCTTTATCTATGTCTGAGTCCATCCAATACTAGCAGAGGAAGTGGTTTTATATCCGTGAATCCACAATGGACGGGCAAAACTTTGGCCTTGCCCCTTTCGACTCCACCCAGGAGATCTTGAAGAAGAGATCCTGGAAGAATCATATCCTAGAGGGCGAGGTGGAGGAGATAGAGGAGCTCTACAGTCGGGTGGAGGCCCTCCAGGTGGTTCCGGAGAAGGAGGTGAACAGTGTGGATATCATCCGCACCTTCCTCAAACGTCGGGTGCATCCACTCCAATATAGGGCGCATCCGATGTTCCTTTATTCTGGCCGCTACGACCCGACGAGAGTTTCGGCTGAAGAGCGCTCTAGGGGGGACCTCGACAGAGTTCTTCGGCCACTGCTAAAGTACAAGTCCGATGAGGACCTTCCGGGGAAGTCGCTGACTCCCCCGTTCAGTGTCGCGAGACCAGTTCCGCAGGTGTACATTTGTGACGTGCGCGTAGCGCCTTTTTTCAAGTGCTTTTCCTTGTGATTACTTGTTCTAAAAGTTTATGTCTTCATTGTGCAGGACCTCAAGGTGGCTGGCATGGTTCCTCCACTACCCGAAAGGTTTCCAGATGCGCGGGACAACGAATTTATGGACTCTGAGTCCGAGCTTCTGCCGGCGCAGTCGCCGACTAAGGAAGCCCCTGAGGCGAGCGAGGGGCAGACCCAAAAGCAGGTACAGATCTCAAGCGAATCTTTGGATGCCTTGACTCCGCCGATGCCTAGGGACCCGACGTTCCTTGTCCGCCACAGTGGAGGTGACGGTGCTTCTTCCTCGCCTATCCCAGCCATGCCTGTGCGGGCTGTAGCGCCGCAGCCGCCGACCAAGAGGAAGAAGGAAGAGAAGAAAGGGAAGAGGGTGCTGCCTGTTTTTGACTCCAGCGACATGGACTCGTAAGTATCTTCGGATGCGACTCTTTACTTTCTTGTCTTTTTGTCTTCTTGCTTTTGATTGGTATTTTCCTTGCAGCCACTCCTCTGAGGGCTCTTTTAGTGAGGCCACTCAGGAGGCAGTAGGGGAGTCGAAACTGACGCCTCCTCCCTCTCAGACGGTGGCCACCTCTAGGGGCGATGCTCCAAAGCCCTCTCCGCAGGAGGCTCGAGTGATCGGCTCCTAGAAGACTACACCGGGACCTTCGGAGTCTCCGTCTAAGCATGTAAGTTGTTTTCTCTCTTGCTGTAGGGGGAACTCCCGGGCCTTATTTTCGGATCATCTGCCGATTTTGCTTCCTTTCTGCGTGTCTCGGGGGGAGCCCCCGAGCATTTTTCATGTGTTTGATGTATTGCTCGTTTCTTGGGCGCAGCCCACGATCCCTTTTTGTGATACTTTGTTTCTTCTCGTAGCCCTTTGTGTATGGTGCGAACCTGCTTGTGCAGCAACACCTGGCGCTAGAGGTCAGCATGCGGCAGCTTCGAGGTACATGCTGAATTGATCCTATTCTTTTTCGTCTGCTTGCTAGTTTGTGTAGATCATGTATGTTCTTGTTGCTTTTGCAGATGAGAATAATACTTCCCTCCGCGAGCTTGATGCTCTCAAAAAGATCCTTGGGCGAGCGGAGAAGAAGGCCGAGGATGCCGTTGGGGCAAAGGAGCGCCTGCAGTAGGAGCTGGCTGATGCCACAACGACCAAGGAGTGCCTACATCGAGAGGCTTCGGATCGCGAGGAGCAGCTCGCAACCGTTGCGGCTACGCGCGAGAAGGAGGTGGCCGAGAAACTGATGGCTGCTGCCAAGGCCGTCTCTGGTGAGTGCTTTTGCCTCTCTTTGGTTTTTTCGGCTGCTGTGTCTCCATGCCCTTATTCGATTCTTACTGTATCTTTCTTTTGCTCCAGATGCCGCGGCATTGAATGTGATCGCAGTGCCCTGGAGCACGGTAGCGCTCTGGATGATGCCGCTGCGGCGGTCGAAGGCCGCTGCGGTACTGATGTTGGCTCCCTTGCCAAGGCCAAGGAGATCCTCGGGCGCTTCTACAAGGAGCTCGTTCCCAAGGGCGCTGCCCTTGAGGATGTGGATGCTTTGGCGGATGCGCTGTCAGCGGATGCGCCTGCGGCCTACAAGCGCAAGCAGAAGGGCATCGGCGCTTCCATGGGCCTGGCTATGGCCCTGGCGTCCGGGGCGGAGGTGGATCTTCATCAGGTCACCTCCCAGATGCCAACGGCTCCCGACTGTTCCGAGGTAGCCTTTGCTCTCTACGCTTCTCGCTGTAAGCACTATGGGCCAAAGCTCATTGACCTTCTGGTGGAGTATGCGGCGAAGCAGCAGGAGGAGGTCAAGAGCAGGCACTCTTGCTCCGAGGCCACATAGGATGCGACTGCTTAGGCTTCGTCGTTGTAGTTGTAGGATAGTTGTCTTCTGCTTTTGTTGTAATATTTGATGAACAATTTCCCTGTGCTACGCAGTGGCCTTTTGTTGTATATAAATGATCCTTCGAGCTGTTGCTCAGTCATGTGTTGTTCATACTCGTCTGTTTTCCTTTAGGGACCTTCAGGTGAGGACCCCGTCGATACTTCGTCTGCTCCGCAGCCGCGACCATCTTTGGATGATGCATCGCAGCTTGTTTTTCTTTGTGACCGCGTCCACAGTCTTGAGAAGGAGATACTTGGCATCCGAGGCCATGCAGATGTATGGAAATCAAAGGCGGAGCGATCTACCACCAGGGAGGAGTATTTGATGGGGAAGCTGCGGCAGTTGGCCGAGCAGCTGCAGTGTAAGTTTCTTCAAGCTTCTACTCGTTTTCGGATGCGCCTGGTTTGTGAGTCATCTTACTATGTATTTACTGCAGGTACCGACCTTGTTTCGAGGGAGGAGAAGGAGCGCGTTGCAGTTCGGATCAACTGCTTGACCCAGCAGGATATGGAAGCCGGAGGCTTTTTCTGGATGGATCGTGACCGAGCCATGGTCCTTGCAACTGCGCAGGATCGTGCTCATCAGGTGTCGCGAGTGCTAAGGCAGGTGAAGAATTCTCTGGCGTCGATTCTGCATGTCATGTTTCCCCTTGATGAAGCATCATCAACTCTCTGGGGTTTGCCGGTGAAGTTTCGAGACGTGCGTCACGTTAGGGAGTTGGTGCGGCACCAGTTGGTTGCGGGGGTGAAGGCCGCCCTTTCCCTCATGCGGCTGCATCGCCCTGATGTTAATATTGCGGCTGTGGCGGCTGGGCCGCCTCCTCGGCCATATGGTGGCCTATGGGACATGCGCCCACACTACGCGGCTGTTAGGCAATATGCCGAAGAGATTGTAGATCTTTTTGAGCATCGTGCGCAGGTGATCCTTCAGAATAGGTAGGTCCTGTAAAAAGATAGATTTAAAACTTGTATGTATTTCGACTAGGCGTGTTGTGCCCTTTGTTGTAAAGTTTAATTGTATTTGCATGTGGTGCTTGGTTGTATGCATGCCCTTTTCGTTAGCCTGACGTGATCAGCTACTTAGGTGTACATGCGTTGTCCTCAGTTGACGAAGTCGTGAGGTGAGGGGGAGCCCCCGAGTGTGTTGTAACATAAATAAATGTGAGGAAAAAATAAATTTTCGGGCGAGACACTTAGGTTTATTCATATCGTAATGAGGAGGTACATTGTTCGGCTAAGTAGCCTTGGTTGAGTAGCCTTATTGAAAGTAAAGGGGGATGGCTAGGGGTAGAAGCGTCGTAATTGTGCGACGTTCCATGGATTGGAGTATGCGACTCCAGACTCCACGTGCTTCTGGCGGTAGGCGCCACCTGGGATGACTTCGGTGACGACGTATGGTCCTTCCTAGGGTGACTCGAGCTTTTTTGGCCGCTCTTGCTTGAGTCGTAAGACGAGGTCTCCTTCGACGAAGGACCTTGGGAGCAGCCGACGGCTGTGATAGTTGCGGAGGCTCTGCTGGTAGACCGTCGAGCGAGCCGCGGCGATGTGGCGTGCCTCGTCGAGTGTGTCGACGGCATCTTCGAGTGCGGCCGCCGATTCGGCTTTTCTATAGGAGACGGCCCATGGGGCCTTATGGCATACTTCCGTAGGTAACACGGCCGCGACTTCGTGCACCATGAAGAAGGGTGTGTAGCCAGTTGAGCTATTTGGCGTTGTGCGCAAGCTCCAGAGGACGGGGGGTAGCTCTTCTGCCCAGGCTCCCGCAAGCCGTTCGAGTGGGCTCAGTAGGCATTTCTTGATGCCGCCTCCTACGAGGCCGTTGGCCTTTTCGACCTGCCCGTTGGTTTGCCGGTGCGCCACGAAGGCATATGATATGTTGATACCGAGGCCTTCACAGAAGTCCTGGAATTCTTTGGAGATGAAGTTCGACCCATTGTCCATGATGATGCTGTGTGGCACGCCGAACCTGTAGACTATGGATTCGAAGAATTTCACGGCCGTTTTACCCTTTTGGTTGGTAACGGGCATGGCTTCGATCCACTTGGTGAACTTGTCGACGACGACCAGGAGGTAGACGTGGCCTCCTTTCGAGGACTTGGGAAGTTTGCCGATCATGTCGAGGCCCTATTGGGCAAAGGGACAGGCCAGGGGTATGGGCCTGAGCTCCGATCCTGGTGCGTGCGGTTTATCTGCAAACCTCTGGCAGCCCTTGCACCGTTTTAGACGATGTCCTTGGCATCGTTCATGGCTGTTGGCCAGTAGAACCCAGCTCGTAGAGCTTTGGTGACGAGGGCGGGGGCTGCCCGCATGATGGCCACAGATGCCCTCGTGGATGTCTTGGAGGATGGTTTTGTCGTCACCGATGGTGACGTACCTTTGGAGTACACCCGAAATGGTGTGCTTGTACAGCTCGTCATTGATGATGGTGAAGGCCTTGGACCGTCGAGATATGCGCCGGGCATCTTTCGGGTCATCGGGAAGTTCCCTGTTTATCAGGTAACGAAGGTACGGTTGCGTCCATGTTTCCTCGATTTCCATGACCTGCATCAGGTTGACCAACGCGACCTCCGTGTCGAGTTTTTCGGGTCCTTCCTGTCCTTTGGGTAGCGTGCCCCCCCGAGTGCTCTGCTTCTTCAGGTGATCCCTTGGGGAATTTTCTTTTGATGGATGGCACACAGATTTGTTCGAGGAACACACCTGGTGGCACCCGTGCGCAGGTGGAGCCGATGTTGGCGAGTCTATCGGCTTCCTCGTTGCTTTCCTTTCCGACATGCCGAAGCTCGCAGCCGTCAAAGTCTCCTTCGAGTGAGTTGTAGAGCGCGCGGTACGCGATCATGTTAGCGGCGTGTGCGTCACACTCGTTCATCGTCGGCTGGACGACGAGGTTTGATTCACCGTAGATGACGAGGCGCGTTGCGCCGCAAATCTTGGCCATCTTCATGCCGTCGATGAGGGATTCGTATTCGGCTTCATTGTTGGAGGCCCGAAATTTCATCCAGAGGACGTACTTCATCTTGTCGCCTTGCGGGGATGTCGGTATGACCCCGGCTCCTGCTCCAGCCTCGCGCTTGGAGCCGTCGAAGTGCATTGTCCATGACTGTGTCATATCCGAGGTGTCTGGCAGCTGTAGCTCCATCCAGTGGATAAGGAAGTCCGGTAGGACCTAAGACTTGATCGCATGGCGCTTCTCATAGACTATGTCTAGAGGGGACAACTCGATGCCCCACAGGGCTACGCGTCCTATAGCTTCGGGGTTGTTTAGGATGCTATTCGGTGGCGCGTTGAAGACCATCACCTGATGCTCCTGGAAGTAGTGGCTCAGCCGACGAGCCGTCATGAACACGCCGTAGGCGAGTTTCTGGTAGTGAGGGTACCTCTATTTTGTTGGTGTCAATACCTCGCCGAGGTAGTAGATTGGGCGTTGGTCCCCATGGGTCTTGCCATATTCGGGTCGTTCGACCACGAGCACGGTGCTGACCACCTGATGCGTGGCTGCTATGTATAGCAAAAAAGGCTCGCGTTCCTTTGGTGTGACCAGGACGGGCAAGGTGGAGAGCAGCCGCTTCAGATCTTCGAATGTGTCATCTGCTTCAGGTGTCCATTCGAATTTTTCTGCTTTGCGTAGAAGTTGGTAGAAAGGCAGGGCCTTCTCACCCATGCGGATGGTGAATCTGCTTAACGCCGCGATGCGCCCAGCGAGCTGCTGGACACCTTTGAGGTTCTTCGGATTCTCCATGGCCAGTATGGCCCGGATGTTCTTCGGGTTCGCCTCAATTCCTCGCTGAGAGATGAAGTAGCCAAGCAGTTGGCCAGATGGGACGCCGAAGGCGCACTTTTCTGGGTTCAACTTGGTCATGTAGTGATCAAGGTTGTCAAACGTCTCGCGGAGATCGTCGATCAGTGTCTTTGCCTCCCTTGTCTTGACGACTATGTCGTCGACATAGACCTGCATGTTGCGGCCGATCTGGCTCTTCAGGCATGCCTGCATGCACCGCTGGTACATGGCACCTACGTTCTTCAGCCCGAAGGGCATTGTGTTGTAGCAGAATACTCCAGACAGCGTGATGAACGCTGTTTTTTCCTGGTCTTCGACCTTCAGTCGAATCTGATTGTAGCCTGAGTAGGCATCAAGGAAGGAGAGTTTCTCGCATCCTGCAGTGGAATCGATGATCTGATCGATCCAAGGGAGAGGGAAGTGATCCTTCATGTAGTGCTTGTTGAGCGATGTGAAGTCCACGCACATCCGCAGGATGTCCGTGTCCTTTTTAGGGACCATCACAGTGTTGGCCAGCCACTCGCTTTCCTTGATCTCCCTGATGAAATCAGCGTCGAGCAGTCTGTTGACTTTGACTCCTACGGCTTCGGCCCGTGGCTCGGACAATCGTCGGATGGATTGTTTGACGGGCTTGGCATCTGCAAACACGTTGAGTGCATGCTCGGCGAATTCCCTGGGAACTCCTGGCATGTCCGCAGGACACCAGGCAAAGATTTCCCAGCGCTCATGGAGGAATTCGACGAGCACACTTTCCTATGCGGGGCTGAGGTCATTGGCGATCAACGCCATCTTGGAGGCATCCGTCAGATGGACCTGCACCTTTTTCGTGTTGACCGTGGAGTCAAACGACATATCGGGTGCATTTTTCCTGGAGACCGGGGGTGCCCCATTGTGTGTCACCTCTCGAAGCCTTGTGAGCTCCTCCTTCATGCCGAATGACTAGGAGATCCTGTAGAAGTTCCTGTCGCAGTGGTCGGATCGGGTGAAGCTGCCCTGGATCGTGATGACGCCCCTAGGTCCTGGCATCTTGAGTAGTAGGTACGCATAGTGCGGTACTGCCAGGAATCTTGCGAATGCCACGCGCCCGAGGATGGCATGGTATTGTGATGGCCAGTCCACCACTTCGAACTCGAGATGCTCACACCGAAAATTGTCGGGTTTGCCGAAGATGACATCGAGCCATATTTTTCCCAGGGGAAATATGCCCTTCCCTAGGACTATGTCGTGGAACATTGTGTCGGATTGTTCTAGGCTGCAAAGAAGGATCCGCATTGCTGCTAGGGTGCTAGCGAACATCAGGTTGATGCCGCTGCCGCCCTCCATGAAGACGCGGCTCATCTCAAACCCTCCGATCTGTGCCTCGAGCACCAGGGCAGCATGATCTGGATGAGGGATCTGGCGGGGGTGATCCGAATGACTGAATGTGATGCAGGAGTCCGAAACGTTGAGGTACTCAGGTATTGCGGGTGGAGCGGTCACAACCAGGCTGACCTGGCGGGTGATCTTCTTTTGAACCCTGTTTGTTGGGCGCCCCTTTTGGATCATCAGTGACCCTTTCAGCGTGGGGTACCCATTCACGCTGTTGTTCTGCATGGGCGCGATCGCGTGATTCGAAGGTCCCACGGGTGGTGGTGGAGGAGCTCCGTGGGCAATGTCGCCTGGTGAAGGTGCATGTCTGAACCCAGGGTTCGGGATCTGCTGTCTCATTTGGGCGAAGCCCTCACTGAGTTTCTGGAACTCGCGGTAGTCCTTGAGCATATGGCTGGCCTTCTTTTTGCCATCCTGCTTGTCGATGTAGAAGTGGATGGTGCATGGGCCTGCCAACTTGTCGTATACCGAGGGTTCTTCATCGCGGCCATGGCGTTGCCACGTTTGCGTTGGGAGTCCTCCATTGCGGAATTTGTTTCCACGGTATCCGCTGCTGCTGCGGTTTCTTTCGTTGCGGCGGTCGGCATAGCCAGCCGTGACCATGTCGGGTCTGTCGCGATCATCGTAGACGCGTGATCTTCACTTGCTATGGCATTTGCATCGGCGGCCGTAGTCGTCTTCCTCATCCGAATGTGCACGGTGAACGGAGTCCTCGCCATCTGCCCACCTATTGGCGATGTCCATGAGGTGGTCGAGTGTCTTGGGCTTGACATGCCCAAGTTCTTCCTTGAAGTTCTGGCATTTGACGCCATCTTTGAAGGCGTCGATCATTCTCTCCTCGGAGATGTGTGCCGCGGAGTTCTTGATGTTGGACCAGCATAGTATGTACGAGCGAATGGATTCGCCCGTTCGTTGAGTGCAGGCTCGCAGCTCTTTGATCGAGGCTGGCCTCTTGCTGGTACCCTTAAAGTTGCGGATGAAACTGTACGCTAGTTCCTCCTAGCTTCGGATAGAACCCGAGGACAGGCTGCTAAGCCAAATCCGGGTTGTGCCTGTTAGCTGCAGCTGAAGGAACTGCAGAGCGGTGTTTTTGTTTCCGCCGTGTAGCTTGACGGACGACAGGTGGTCGCTGATCCACGCCTTAGGGTCCTGCGTGCCGTCGAACTTCGAGTGTCCAAAGGAAGCTTGAAGTTTCTTGGCATCTGTGTCCTCCAAACAGATCTGCTGAAGCATCGAGCTCCGCAGAGTTCGCCGTCATCATCCTCTTTGGATTCGGATGAGCACACGCGCTTGGCGCGTGCCTTGTCGACCTTGCGCTGAGCAAGGTCGCTTCGAGCATCGTAGTCCCAGCTGCGACGTCTTGGGCTCTTGCATCGTCGAGGTAGGTCATGCTCGTCCTTGTCGGATGAGGGTGTGGGGCTGCGGTTGAATCTGACCGCAGCTTTCTTTTTCGGCTCCACAGGAGCCTCCTCATGGAGTGTAGCTCCAACGAGTCCGAGTCCGGCTAGTGCGGACTTGTGCATAGCTCTCTTCGGGTCCCCCCACTGGAGGTGGATGGGACACGAGATATGTGGTGGCTACCATGATCCCAGCTTGCGGCGTCTTCGGGATGACATTGCCGTTGGCGTCCATCTCCATAAAGGACGTGTTGAGGGTTCGTGTCACCTCGCGACGTGTAGCGGGATCCATGTGCTCTATGCAAGAGCGGTGCTTGTTGGCATTGTTGCCGTGCGAGCTGGAGCCCCCAGCGGCGGAGAGCGCAGCTCGCCGTGCGCTAGACTCTGAAGCCGCTTGCTTGTGTTTATCGAGTACCTCTTGCATCTTCACCTGCTTTTTGTGTTCTTTGATGAGGAGCAGGTGGTATGCCATCAGCAGGTCCCGTGAGGCATCCATAGGCAGGATCTTTTTTCCCGCCACGGCTTCGCGTGCCTGGTGCCATCCTTCCTCGCTGAGGTGAATTTTTCGATGGGCGTCGGGGTCATCCTCGTTGGGCGGGGGGGATGATTGCCTCCTATTTTCGCTGTTTCTACCCTGTGGGTTAGGCGGCGGTACGTGGGCACCCGAAACTGGTGGTTGTTGCTCCACGTCGCTTTGGATGACCATGACACATTGGTAGCTTCCGCGCATTGGATCACTGCTGCCGCAGCTTTCGGATCCGGAACCGTAGGTCCCTTCGTCCGACGGGGGATCGCACATATCTCAGTTGCAGCTGCTGTTGTCATATGACTCATCTGTCAACGCTGATGTGCGTAGCATGCTAGGATGCGGGGCCCATGAGGCGGGCCTAATTGATGGCAGTGGCACCCGCTCTAGGAGGCGGAGAGTGTCGGTCTGTCCCACCTGGAAGCAGAAGCTCCCGAACAGAATCTCGAGCCCGTCGCCTACGGGCTCAAAGTCCTTCATGGTGGCTGGCGAGTGTGTGGTGAAGTCGAAAGCGCCAAAGAGGAGATGGCTCTCCGTCATCGAGGAGTTGTAGATCGCTTTGGTTGGGACCGTCACGATCGCACAATCAGCGCCCCCGATTCCCACAAACGGCGCCAATTGATGAGGTTTTGCCTCATCAATGCCCATTGTTATGAGCTTGGGTTTTGGAGAAGATGGGGGTGCTGGAGATCGCGGAACGGTTAACAGACAAGCAACCAGGGGACACAAGATTTACCCAGGTTTAGGCCCCCGGAGGGAAAACCCTACTCCTGCTTGTGTGCTCTTGATTACGGTGGAACTGAAAAGTACAGGGGTGCGCAGATGCAATCTGGCGTGGAGGTGTGTATGCGGTGGAAATGATTGACCCTCCTCGCCGTGTCCTCCTAGCCTTTATATAGAGTTAGGCAGGTCTCGGACATAGATCGAGTCGGTTACAAGTTTAGGGTTTACGCCTTTGAATATTCTAACCGTTCTAGTCTTGCTCTCCAAGGATCCGAAGATGTCATGGGCTTGGGCCACCCAAAAATCTCCACGGGCCGCGTATATTCTTGAGGGCCTTCCTTCGGCTGGACCAGGTATGCTAATGTCGTGTACCCGCAGGGTATAACCATGTCACTGTCTGGCCGCCGCTGGCCAACTCCGGTACCTCCAATTGCCGGCGTGGTTCTGTTTTTTTCACTTCCTTTTACTACCCCCGATGTAGGCTTGTTATTTGTTGACTATTGCTCGGATTTGATGACGACCCTCAGGTCTCTGCTTCTCCTCTGTCAAGACAGCCTCGACTCTCGCGGGACGGTGACCATGGTTGCAACCCAATGTCTATTGACTCTGTACTTTGCTATGCTGATGGCCCGCTAGTGGTGACTGTCTTGGTTCTGGTACCGGCGGGATGGCGCTGCAACTGCGCAACCCCGGCGCCGAACCTGATGTGTTCCCGCTACCTCTTCCTCTACTCTAATTCAGGTAATCCTTGTGTGACCGACCCTCGAGTCTATGGTCTGGGTTAGGTTCAGAACCAGCTATACTAGTTGGTCTGTTAACCTTGCAAATGATTTATGGTTCAGATGATTCGTTTTTTCTAGTCGTCCAATTCCTAAACCATATGTTAGTGCTGCTATATTTCTAGATGAACATCTAGCTCTAGTAGACGATTTTATATCGAGCATCTACTCGACATGCTATTGAGTGTCACTGATTGCTGACAGGTGTTCAGAAATACAGGCTCCATTGATTCCTTGTAAGTAAAATGCATTTATTTAAGCATGAACAAATGGAGTTAGTTGGAGAAATTAACACTTGCTGGTTTTGGTACAGTATACCAAGTGGTTCATGAAATTTTATTTAAATGATATGTATATACATCAATAAGCATGGTGCCTAGTTTGAATGCCTTTTCTAGTTTAGCCAAACCTTGTGGTTGCTATCAGTGTATCTGCCACTGTGATGCCTCCCTTTGGAGTGTACACAATGGTAGCTATCCCTGGTAGTTGGCTATTGGGTTATCTATCTGGAAAACCATAATTGGATGCCAATGATGTTAAGGCTGAGGTTTTATATTGAGTCAAACACATAATAAGGTGGTTATACTTAGCTGATTATAAGCTAAGTCAAATGATTTTAGAGATGAAATGATTCCTAGATTGGTGACTAGGAAGATGACTGGATTTACTTTGGTATCAGTCACATTTGGGATGAGGTTGCCATTTGCATATGCTGTCAACATGACAGTAGAGGTTTTAATTGATTCCTAACTATTCTGGTTAGGAAGATGATGCAAGGATTAGCTTGTTTGATTATAGATGATATACAAGCATGTGCATTTGCTGATGTGGTGCCTCAGTTGAGTGTGCACAACAGTCATGTATAGAAACATGATCTGCTGCTTGATTTTACTCACCAAGGATGAAACTTTGGCTGCCAATGATGCAAAGGCTGAGGCATAATATTTGGATAAAAAAACAGATGCTATGATTTGGCCTTTTTATGTCTCTATGATGATTTTGCAAAGCAATACTTTGCAATACTGAGAGTACCACTCCATCCAATCCTCCTAGATGAAAATCTAGTTGAAGGGTAGATGGAGCTAATTGATGTGTATTGTTTCCCTTGTGTTCTCAAATCTGTATACAAGATATATGAACAGATGCTGCATGATTTAGTGCTTAGTTCTGATGATTCTTACCTACTAGTTGTGAGTGGCTTATGGACTTTGTAGATCTTGATTACCTACACCAATACTTATGTCCTGCTACACCATCTGTCTCTGGTTTAATTCCAGCTGCTCCTTTTGGCATCTTAATCTCCTCCTTGACCTGCCATTGGCTCTATGATATGTTGTCGATGATACCTTCTCCTCTAGAGCTACTCCTGGTATTGTTCTTGATTTATTTACTAGGATATAATCAGTGATTTGATTGTTAGGTAATGGATATGCGGATCTTGGTGATGATCTAATAAAAATAGATGCTCTTTAGGTGGAACAGACTTGTGATGAACAGAGAAAGAGATAGTTGTGGATGTGTGGTGTAACTGTACTTGTGGTGAAAGAATGAGTAGAGAGAGGTGGTGCTACGGTTCCCTCCTCTTATCCATCCATTCCTTGGTTGCTTCATGTGTTGACAGCTCATGCCATGCAGTTAGGTGTGTGTGCTGCTTGCACTATTCTGGATGAGTGCAAGACCAAATATCTTGATACTCCTCCTTTTTTACTTCTACCACTCTGGTGAAACTTGCCCCATAATTCACTGCCAATGAGGTTGTACTGAGGCAATCATCTGATTAAGAACAGATACTCTATTTGGTGAAATTGCCCCTGCCTATGATGCATAAGCCTGAGGCAAAAATTCTAGATAAGAACAAATTTTACAATGGCCCCTTTTTTATTTAATACTACTCAATGATGAGGCAAAGCAATGCATTACATTGCTAAAACCTGAGAGTACCATAACCCCTTGTTTTTCGATTTCTTTTTCTTGTTGTTTTTTACTTGCAGGTAACAAGACTAATGGGGATAAGAAGAAATGAAGAAAAAAGGATACAAAAGTAGATAGGAAAATAATTTAGGTTATCTTGATATCAAGTATTGTAATTACTTTTCTGTTTGAATATTGTACAAACATTGTACTGTTGTAATGTATGCAATACAATTTACTTGTTTTCTTTACTTTTATAATTCATTTGCAAAGACAATTTAATATTTATATCTGCTTGTAATAAAGAATCCTTTTAGTTATTTCATTTATATAATTCATTTTTATATTTATACACTTGTAATTTAATTTTTCCCTTTTAACATTTGTAAAGAACAATAATGTTTGTATTATTGTTTTAAAGTTATTCTTTTATGTTTATTCCTGGAAATTGTAAAGATATTGTAATATTATTTATATAATAATAAAGTAAATGTTTCCTCCACTATTGTAAATTGGAACTTATAAATATTTTTATCTTGTTACTAATTCCATTCTTATTTATTGTTATAGTTCTTTTTTCCTTTTGTTTTTAAATTTCAATCATCTTTTCTATTTGAATAACTGTAATTTTTGTATCTTATTCATAAATAAGAGTTCATCTCTTATTTCCTATTACAATACAATTTCCATTTACTATTTTATTTAAAATCTTTTTTGTATTCAAATTTATCAATTAAATATTCAAATTTGAATTGTCTTCCCCTCAAACACAAAAGTACAGTAGAGGTCATGTCGAAATCCATCGCACTTGTCCCAATGTTTCCATCATAACAAGAGAGACCTCAATTCCTCTATAGCTTCTTTTGTTTTGTGTGAAAATTCCCTAGATTTTATGATACATGAATGCAATGCACACACCTCCTTCCTCTATAATTCTAGGTGCTAATCCTGGGATGTTATAGTTCCGCCATAGCTGGGTGCTGGTGGAAGCTGGCTGGGCATGGCCGCAACTCTGTGTCTCAACGAGAGCGACTGTGGAGAACCCAGGATGGGCTCACGAGGCGGCTGCCTGCATGGAGCCTGGCTCCTTCACGAGGCACGTGACGCACTTGAGGAGCCAGTGCCTGACCGGAGAGATGGTGGTGCGGGAGTACTTGCGGCAGCAGATTGCCCCTCTTCAAGAGCACCGACGACCTCTCTGGACCATGTCGCCTGGCCGGGACGCGACCAGACTTTCGGAGGGGCTTGTGCTGAGGACACGGTTGCCGCCCTCATCCGCCTGCTTCTGTATGTGGAGTTTGTGGCGGAGCTTCCCCTGGCGTGCGTCCCCTGTATCTAGAGGGAGATGTGCACGTTGCTCGCGCGGGGCTCCCCACCTTTGATGCTCGGGGTGAATGCCCCTTGGTAGAGATGGATGATGAGGACGTGGAGCCTGACGGTGACTCTGAACCTTCCCTTCCTATTCGGCGTGGGAGGATGATTAACAACGTGTCATTTTTAGAAGAGGACGTCGCGGATCCTTCTGAGGCCAAAGCCCGCAACTCCGCTGGCTACGCAGACCCGTGGCTGTCACGGGAACAGGGGCGGCTGACGCCACCCTCTCTGCATGCACTGCTGGGAAGCGCCCAAGGTCCGATAAGGGCTTTGCCTTCCTTCCTCCGAGAGCACGCATGGCCAACTGGTCCCTAGTGCGGGTGAAAGTCGAGTGGTGGGTAGGGCTCGCGAGGCTTCCTTTGTCCCATTTTTCCCCTTCCTTTCCCGCCTCTTCAGTTTGCCGTTCTGGTGTAGGCGTGAGAAGAAAAGAAGGAAGAATAAGACAACGTCAGGATCTGGAGGAGCTCTGGAGCGCATCGAGGTCAGCTCTCTCTGTCAGACCGGGAGCGCCTCTCGCCTGGTGCTGTTGTTGCCCGAGGATCGCTGGTGTGCGTAACCCCCGGACCTGAGGCGGGGGACTGTTTGCTTGAAGAGGGTCGGGTCGACCCCGCGTCGGCCACCACGAGTGGTGGTTCCCTGCTACTTGAAGATCATGTGTGTGTGCAAGGCGCGTCTTTGTCTCCCGCCCGTGATGGTTGAAGGGGTCCTCTTGAAGGGAGCCCTCGAGCTCCTGAGGACGCGGGCCCGAGCGGGCTTGCTCTAATATCCTCCGCGGATGCCTCCCTTGGCCGCTCGGGATGCCTTCATAGTGTGGGGGTGGCTGCTCACACCGGGCTCGATCGGTTCCTTGCGGACATCGCCACAGAAGTGCATCGCCTGGCAGGCGCGTGGCGCCGCTTACTCCTGGAGCAGACTGCCTTTGACGAGGCCTGGAAGCGGTGGGAGGACCGTGGCTAGGCGAGTGCCTCGTGATGCGACCGTGGCCCTGAAGAGGCGCGAGCTTTGGAGCTTTCCCGAGGCCCGACCCTGCCCTCCGGAGGGGCTGGCCCTTCTTCCGTGGACCTGAGCCACGTGGTTGATGACCTCTCTGTGCCTGACCACGCGTTTGCTTTCCCTGAGCGAGAGGCTGAGGAGGATCGATGGAGAGTTTTTTAGAGGGAGCCGGACGTGGCCCTTCGCGAGGAAGCGGTTAGGCTCCACAAGGATGAGGCACAACTGGAGAGGAGCCGCCTAGAAGTGCTGGAGGCGGCATTGGATACGACTCGCCGAAAGACCAAGGAGAGCTCGCTCGATGTTGACCACCGTAGCACCAAGATCGATGATCGCCTCCATCGCTGCTATGCGAAGGTCGGCGAAGAGCAAAAGCAGCCAAAGGAAGATAATGACGCGGAGCTCTCGCAGCTTTGCAGGGCCCTCCGAGAGGAGTGGTAGGTGAAGGCCAATACCCAGGAGGATTGCTTCATGGAGAAGAAGCTCGCGCCGGAGAATTCCCAACGTAGGATGGATGAGCGCCTAGAGGACGCCATCATTGAGCTGGACGCCTTGAAGGTGAAGGGAATATGCCCTAAGAGGCAATAATAATGTTGTTATTATATGTATTCCAAGTATATGATAGATGTTTATTTTGCATGCTATAATTGTATTAATACGAAAACATTAATACATGTGTGTTTAATAAACAAATAGAAATTTCCTAGTTATACCTCTGTTATAAACTGGCTCATTGATTAACAAGATGATCAAGGTTTCATGATCATGGACATTGGATGTTGTTAATAATGGGGTCACAACATTGTTTTGGAATGATGTGATGAACATTCATCCAAAATATAGCATTACGAACAAAGTCATTGTGTTTATATTGCTATAACATCATGCGAAGTAATCCTAGTCCTTAGGCCATGAGATCATGTCAATCACTAACACTGGAAGAGTATCTTGATAACATCAAACGTCACACCTTGACATGATGACTATAAAGGTGGGTTTAGTGCTACAAAGGTGTTATGTAGAGGCTCATGGATAAATAGTGGAATTTGTCCATCCCGATGACGGATAGATATACTCTGGGCCCTCTCGGTGATATCACATTAGTTAGCTTGCAAGCAAGTGATGTGATCACTCGAATGTTATATCACGAGAACGATAAAAGAGTACATGTTGGTAATGAGATCAAAATAGGTATGGAGATACCGATGATCGAATCTCAGACATGTAATATATGACGAGACAAAGGGATTAAGTTACTAGCGTAAAAGGTTCTCACGATCACTGAAGTCATCGTTGAATGTGTGGGAGTCAGTATGGATCTCTAGGTCCCGCTTCTGATTATTGATCCGAGAGGGGTCTCGATCATGTCTGCATTATTCGTGAACCATAGGGTGACACACTATCGTGGTGGTGTCACGGCAGATACCATGGGTAGGATTAAGTTGGGGGACGAATGGATGCTTGTGGTCACCGGGGAGGGAGTGCATGGTCTTGCCACGCACAAAGAAACAAGATGAACTCTCCACACTTGGGAATTTTCACTACTAGGAAAACGCTCGTTAGTGGCGCACGTGGAAAAGCCATCCATGGCGCACTGCCCCTGCGCCACTAGGCTTGCGCTGCGGCTATCTCCTAGCCGTGGCGCACTTCCTGGTGCACCACGATTGTGCCGAGATAGGCGTGGCGCACATGCCAGTGCGCCACGGATAGCTATCCAGGTGCGCTACAAGACTTATCTTCTGTGGCGCATATGGTAGTGCGTCACTAGCCTGCGTAGGTGCGCTTTAGACACTGTGCGCCACAGAAGCTGTGTCATGTGCGCCACGGGTGTTTTTTTTAATTTCAGAGCCAGATGATATACAATACAGATTATATACAATATTACAGGAAGATATACACATAAATATAAGATATACAGTTATATATATATAAATACACAATTCAAAAACAAGATTGAAACAAATACATATAGATAAGTCCCATACATGAATACATAAGTTATACATTGTTTCGATCAAGTTACAAAGTAGTTGGTGACATGCAAATACATGTGTCTCGAACAAGTTAGAGCTCGGAAGCTCGCCTAGACATCTAAACTAGCTAGACACAAACACGGGATAAACAACCAAAGAAGATAAGCATGATCACCGCGACGAAGGTGTAGGTCTTCATCCGGTTCCTCGTCCTAACTCCCGCTAGATAGTGCGTGTATCTAGCTTCCGCCTCCGCCATAGTGTTGTACCCTTTGTATCTATTGCCGCTGAAACGGTGCACCTGTCTCCGACAGTCTTCCCAATCATCGTAGACTCCGGGAACCTGTCCCTTGTACACGACGTACCACGTCATCTACAAGTTGACAATAATAATTAACCGGTGATTGAAAAAACATGTATAATTAAAGTCGCATATGAAGATACACTTATAGAAAGTACTCCTAAATCAAAAAGACCAAACTCAAAAAGCATGCCTCATATATAACTAGGTTGTTCGACACAGGAATATGCTACGATGGAACCGTCCGCCAAGTAGGATGAACAACACCTGGACCTGTGCATAGCACAAGGTGGACAATCCCATCGCAGCACATTCACATATATAGTGTGCCACGACATTTCAATCATCGGCATTCTCTCGAAAAAGACCAAAGTAACTCAAAAGCATGCCTCATATATAACTAGGTTGTTCGACACAGGAATATGCTATGATGGAAGTGTTCGCCAAGTAGGATGCACAACACCTGGACCTGTGCATAGCACAAGGCGAACAATCCCATCGCACCACATTCACATATATAGTGTGCCGCGATATTTCAATCATCGGTATTATTCTCGAAAAAGACCAAAGTAACTAGAAAAGAATGCCTCATATATAACTAGCTAGGTCGTTGGACACATGAATATGCTATGACGGAACAGTTAGCCAAGTAGGATGCACAACACCTGGACTTGTGCATATCACAAGGCTAACTATCCCGTCGTAGCACATTCACATATATAGTGTGCCACGACATTTCAATCATCGGCATTATTCTCGAAAAAGACCAAAGTAACTCGAAAAGAATGCCTCATATATATACATAGGTCGTTGGACACAGGAATATGCTACGATGGAACTGTGAGCCAAGTAGGATGCACAACACCTGGACTTGTGCATATCACAAGGCTCACAATCCCGTCGTAGCACATTCACATATATATTGTGCCACGACATTTCAATCATTGGCATTATTTTCGAAAAAGACCAAAGTAAATCAAAAAGAATGCCTCATATATATACATAGGTCGTTGGGCATAGGAATATGCTACGACGGAACGGTGAGCCAAGTAGGATGCACAATACCTGGACTTGTGCATATCACAAGGCTCACAATCCCGTTGTAGCACATTCACATATATAGTGCGCCACGACATTTCAATCATCGGCATTATTCTCGAAAAAAGAGTAAGGGAAAAAGAAGGACCAAAGTGAGCAAAGGACCAAAGAGTAAGCAAGAAAACCAAGCATTGATTGATATATAATAATAATAAGCAAAAGAAGTAAGCGATAATTCATAAACCTAATAATATAAGTAGTAGCATGTACACTTTTCCACACACACAAAGGTCATCTATAGTTTGTAACTACAACTAGGCCAACATCAAGCCTTCTGGATCGGCTTAGGGAACGGGAGTACGCCTTGTCTCGTCATGAACTTCCTATAGTCACCCTGCATCTCTAGGCGATCTTCTATGTCACGGTTATTCGGGATATTTCCTCCGTAGAAGACCCCCCCCGAAGTCATGACATCACGAAAGATGATTGCCCCAAACTGCTGCTGGATGCGATACATCTCTTGTTTAATATCTGAATCAGTGATCTTGTCCTTTGCTTCGGCACACTGTTTGAGATGATCTGGCAGCGTAGAATTTTGCTGGTCAAGTAGGAACTCCCTCATGTGATGGAGTGCATAGTAGGCTTCCTTCTTACTGTTTTCCGGCTGCTTCACGTAGGGGAACTCCGTTACGTGGTTGAAGACGTGCCTGCCGAACTTGACCTTCGTACGCACGAAGGTGGTGCCTTCCGTCGAGGCATAGCCAGTGAGAGCATCATCCAGAACTTCCTTGATCTTGTCGTAGTTTTTCTTCTTTTCTAGACTCCCCGAGTCGAAATACCTGGCGTGGGAATGCTTCGGAGATAAGGAGATGAGCGTGCAGTGTTCATCTCTGTGCAAAAAATTCAAATGGAATGTGTTGGAAAAAGAATGATGATAATCTAATAAAGCCAATCGACGGTGGCGAGTGAATAACGACTTACTCAGGAAAGTAACGCACGAAAATGTATTCCTTTGTCTTGTTCGCCATGAGGATTTTTTTAGGTACGAGGCCACGATACGTCGTTCAGCGGGGGAACCCAAGCAGCCGTCACGCATGTAGTAGGGGTCCACTATAGCGATGCCCGGTGTGTTCTCTCTAATGATCTGCATGGCCAGGCTGAGAGAAAACAAGCGGACCATGGTATAGTGCAACGGGTATAGTGGAACATATTGAAGATGTCGTCGAACCGCAGGAAGAAGAGATCCGCATGGGCATTGTTGACGAACCCCAAGACTGGTGGCACCTTAACCACAAATACCGGGTGCGAGGGATCTTTCTCCGCCAGAAGGCGTCTCTCTATCGTCAGCACGCCGTCATGCACACTCTGCAATTCCGAACTGGCGAGCCTCCGCAAATTCTTAGGTAGGATGGGCTCACCCGCCACATGAATCCTCCACATAATACCCTCGGGTCTTGGTGGCCCGTCCCGAAACCTGATCGGATTCGCAGTTGACGCCACCGGCTGGCTCGAGCTGCTAGATTTTCTTTTCCTGCCCTTTTTTCCTTTTGGAGAGCGGGTAGGCAGCAAAATCTAAGCACCGGCCGCCCTATGTAGTGTGTAAGGGCTTAGAATAAAGGGCCGGTTGGTTGTATTAGCTGGCTCTGTAAAGGCGCAAGCTGGAGGCGTCTCCTGAGAACCAAATAGATGCTTGGTGATAGTGGCTTTCTCTGTGGGGCCACCAGCTAGGTATTCGTTGCTAAACTGAGTGTTGAAGAAGTGATCATTCCAGTCTTCATCGTCCTCGGCCGGATCCTGCGCCATGTGCATATCATCAACATGATCATCCGACCCACCGCGTGGAGGTGATGGCGAGGGCGGTAAGGGGGCCTTGCCACCGCTTGTCGCTGGCACGACAGGCGGTGCTGTTGTCTGTGGCGTGATGGCCCCCGCTGTCCCCAAACGGATCATGCTCTTTGGCCATTGCAAGAATAAGCCGAAGCAACTTCTGAGGACAGACGGCTCTTCTTCATCCGCTCCTGGGGGTTGAATGGGAGGTTCCAGGTCGTCGCAGCCCCTTAGCACCCAACTAATTTTAACCCTGTGCACGCTATCTAGCATCGGCCTTGAGTGGAACGTGCGCTGCAAGGGTTGAACGATGGTACCCTTGGCAACATCCCTCAGCTCGTTGTTCACGTAGCATAAGAGAGTGCAAGGAACATCCGTCTGTGGAAAACATGTACGGCATCGTCAGAGATGCCATAAGATTAATAGATGGCGTGAAAGGCGGTAAAGCAATTTGTTTACCGTGATGGCGTAGGCACCGCATACGGCGACGGGCGTGCAAGAGACGGAAGGGCTGCTTGATGGCGCGGTGCTGGCCGCCAGTGAATTCTCCCTACCGGGTGCTTGGAGCTCCGGTGCCACCGCGACGATGGCAGGGGGGCCACCAACATGTCCGGCGCCTTGGTGATGGCAGGGGGAGTCACCAACACTTGCGGCGCCGCGGTGCTAGTGGGAGGAGTCACGAACACATAGTTCGCATGATTCGTCGGCTCCGTGTTGTTCGAGTGGCTGCTGACCATGCTTGGAATCGGGCACGACCCTACTCGACCACCCGCACTCCAGTTTGCGATTGACTCCACTAAGGTAGGCAGGATGGACGTGAGGGTGATTGCCAGGTTGTCTTGGACGATCTGCGGGATCCGCGCCACTTGTTCCTTAAGTTCTTGAACCTCGCGGTTTTCCTCCTCGCTCCTTCCCGACGGAGCCACATGCGTCCTCGGCGGTGGACCAAAATGATCCACCCAATTCTTACCCCCAAGGCCGGCCAGACGGCCAGCCGACGATGGCTTCTTTGTAACCGGCTCTATTTTCTTGGCCCGGTTCGTCGCCCTGTTAAAAGGGTTATCCCACAGGGTGGCCGCCGTCGACCCCTGGGATCCATGACTAGCAACAATTTCCTCCTCCTGCAGAAGAAGTAACAGTGAATCGTTTAGAAACTAGACTTCATCGATTAGAATGCAGTCGAGTTGATCCGTGGTAATTAGATTACTTACCACAATTTCCTCAAATTCCTTCACCGCAGGATCTGCGGTGAGTTGTTTGGTTTTTGGGTCCACATGGTAACGGGCCCTGATGAAGTTTCGAACCTGCCCGGGTTCGAATTTCGCAAAGGGGTTTTCTATCCCCTTAGATCTATACTCTTCGTCCTCCTTATTCCATTTGGCCTCCGCGGTTCTGTATCCACCTGATCCGAGATGGTGATGACCTATATTCATCACTTGTAGCACCTTTCCCCGATTACTATTGGCCAGGGCTCTTTCAGATTCACACCTCTCCTTGAACTCCTAGAACTGATCTTCGGTGATCTACAGGTCAATCTTCTGGATCTCCTCGAGACTTTTTCCTTCTTTATAGATCTTCTTCTTTATCCGGGTACTCCAGCTGGCCAGGGCGGTGCTCATCTTTGTGAGGGCGGATTTGTTTACTTCGTTCCCATGATAATTTGTGTTCTGATACTTAGCGGGGAACTTGTATCTTGCGTGCAGCTTCTCGAAGAGGAGTGTGCGCAAGTGGCCATTATCTTTACGCCAGAGATTCTCAGTGTTGATCAAGATGGTTGTTCGGGTGATCGCCACCACTTTCCCACCGTACCCTCTGACGACAAGGTCGGGCTCCAAAGGAACCCCTGTTGGACTCACTTCGGTAATTTCTTCCCTGACCGTGCCGACCGTGTTCGGGCGCTGTTCCTTCGGCTTATTCTTCTTAGGAGGATTGCTACCACTCCCTGTGCCCTCGCCGCCATGAGTGGTTTCATCACCCGCCGTTCCTTCGGCTTCTTCCTCCGCGTCTTCCATCTCATCATCCTTGCTCTCCGAAGGATGGTATTCTTCATCATCTTCTAGCCTCTGGGCCGCCTCCCAGAATGCCAATTGTTTATTTGGAGGTCTGAGTTCTCCTTCAGCGCTGATGCGCTTAGAACATCCAGCCTCTTCATTGTCACACATCTTTGCACTAATAAAAAACAAATAATTGGTTAAATGCACGGAAAAATTCGTCATGACCATTGCTAATTTTCTTAAAATAGGAGTGCCCGATTTCTGACGAAACGGAAGTTAATCAACATTCCGGAAAAAATCGGGACTCATCTCATACAAAAACCTACATACACAACATAATAAAGTGCTGCATATACAAGCACAAGCACAATTTCAAGTGTTACAATTATATCACCACAGATCAGTACTACTCGACCATCACCAGCAAGCAAACCAGTACTAAAACCATCACCAGGATCAGTACTAAAACCATACAGCATAACTAGGATTTCTGCAGGAGCATTTCATCAGTATATACACATTGTTTCATCAGTATATACAACATAACTAGGATTTCAGTAGGAGCATTTCATTAGTATATACACATTGTTTCATCAGTATATACAACATTACTAGGATTTCAGTAGGAGCATTACAGATCATATATCTCTTGCTCTAAAACCTAGCCACAGATCATAACCAGGAGGTCACAAACCAGGATCATATTGCTCTCTGTTTGCTAAAAAAATCAAGCCTAAACCTACAAGCCTAAACCTACAAGCTCTCTGTTTGCTAGGAACATGAACTAGTAATTTATTACATTAGGTTATGCCTAGCATCAGGTTTTCCATCAAGTCTAGCATCAGGTTATGTCTATATTAATCCAGCAACTACATCCATTAAAATGAAATGCTGATAGATAAAAGTACTGAAGCTAATAAAGATGTCATACCCTCTCTGTTTTTATTTGCTGATCTTGGCCATGGAACAAGACTTGCTCAAATGTATAACGAGGTTAGGAAATAAATTGCAAATTTCTTTTCCAGCACTACCTAAGGGTAAATGAATAGCATTGATATTTGTAAATGACTACAATTCTTCAAGATTCCAGCTATTTTTCACAGCCGATCGAGGAAGAAGCAAAGTGCTAAGCATTGGGAAAAAAGTTACTGAACACACATTGGGATGGAAAACCTGCAATATCTGAGAAAACTTTATATACGTAATCATGAAGCCTATTGATTCTTGGTGATCCTGGCTGAATCCCCCATGGCATTTATAAATAATTTTAACAAGCTAAATTTGCTAACCCTAGCTAGCTTCTTGTACATAGACTGTACATACACTCATTTAATAAAAATTGTTGAAACTTTTATTCTGTCCTCCTTTGGCAATTGGCATGCACAAAAGGAGAACCTTATCTACATTTACACCAACTCAGATGAGTGAGCTGATCTTGCAGTGGGAACAGGTAGGAAGAAAGGCCGTTTGGTCATCGAACTTTTCATCATAACTCATCAGGACAGGAAGGAAAATCGACAGAGGGGATGAGGAGGCGCAGCTGCAGATTTGTAGAAAAGCTGTAAAACTTTGCACTTTGCATCAGTTCATGGGAATTTTAGGCTCACATGGTCCATTCCAATCCAAGGCCAACAGTATTTCAGTTTTCCTTCAAGAAAACTAACTTTTTTACTAAGAAAGTAAAATAAAGATGAAAGAATAACAACTCAAGAACTCACAGTCTCTCAGATGGTCTGCATATCTTGGCTGACCCACCTGCAGTGACACAACACTGCATGCATATCCTCATGTACTAGTAGTTCTACCTGAAATCTTCCACGAAATTGTAACTAGATTCGTCTACATGTAATATAGTTGGGCTGACAAACATGAACTACTGATTATCAGGAGCTACTGCTGCCTCTACGATGTTGTTTCTTTCACATCGTCACATGAACTTCTACTACTACATAAAAGTCATTAGGGTGATATTTAACAAGCTAAATTTGCTAACCCTAGCTAGCTAAATTTTCTAACCCTAACCCTAGCTAAAATTTCTAACCCTAGCTAGCTAAATTTGCTAACCCTAGCTAGCTAAATTTGCTCCTAGAATCTTGCTCCCTGAGAGAAAAAAATGGAACGCAAGAGAGTTGTTCGGAGCAGCAGTACCGTGTGGACAGGGAGAGAGGGAGAGAGGGGAGAAGGCTCACCTCCTCTGAGACGAGGACGGCGACGAGCGTGTGGGCGAGGCGGCGGCCTCCTCCTCCTCAGCCTCGAGCGGCGGCGACCTCCTCCTCCTCGAGCGGCGGCGACCTTCTCCTCCACGGATCGGCAGCGACGCGGGCCTCCTCCACCTCGAGCGGCGCGAGCCTCCTCCTCCACAAGCGGCGCGGGCATCCTCCTCCTCCACAAGCGGCACGGGCCTCCTCCTCCTCGAGAGCGCAGCGGTGGCGGATCGAGAGCGCAGCGCGGCGGGGCTCGATGTGGTGTCTGAGATGGGGATGAGAGAGGCGGACATGGCGCGGTTGACTAGTCCAACCCACTTAGGCGTAGCGCACCCTGGCCAAGTGCACTACGGGTAACCGTAGCGCACTTGGCCAGGGAGCGCTACACCTAAGTGGGTTGGACTATCAAATAAGAGGGCGACCACCCCACTAGTTAACACTTGCACTGTCTTATCTCACTGGTTCCGCCCTTAGCTCTATTCTAAACCTATGAGCACCCAGGTTCGAATCCTGGTGCCCAATTTTTTTGTTTTTATTTCAAAAATACTTTTAAATGTTCCAAAAAATGCCCAAAAGTGGTGAAATATGCCATAGAAGTTTTGTTTTGTTTTTAAAATACTTTTAAATATTCCAAAAATGCCCAAAAGTGATAATATATGTCATAAAAGTGGTACAAATATGATTCAAAGTATAACTAAATTTCATAATAATTTGTCCATGAATATTACAATCTTTTTTTACCACGCGTTTTACAATATTTTTCGAGCTAGCGTTTTACAATCTTTTTCCCTTCTTTGTCGCGGTTGAATAATTTAGCCCCGACACTTTAATGTTTCTTCTTTCGAACAGGCTACGTTTTCTTGGGTAGAGTTGTCCTTTTTCTTCTTGTGATGTATGTTGCTGCATCGTAGTCGTCATCATCTTCAATCTTTGGATTGCCGTACTGGTCGAAGTCTTGCTCGTTGGCGACTCCATCCATTCCGATGATGTTTCTTTTTCCTCTTCTCACGACAACACGACTAGGCTTTGTCGGGCCGGTAATGAAAAAACATTGGTCCACTTTGGTAGCCAGTACCCACGGTTCATTTTTCGCGGCCATGTTCGCACCGGCGGCCTTGGATTTGGCTGCTTCAGGTATAACCATGGTTGTGAAATACCGGTATTCTCTTTCGACGGTCTTTGCCCATATGACACGGAATATCGGCACCTTTTATCCACAGTAGTCGAGCTCCCAGATCTCCTCGATTCTTCTGTAGAATCTTTCCGTTACGTTGTCATCGGTGTAGAATTCCGACGGTACGCCTGAGTTCTGATAATCACACTTGTTGTCCTTTTCCCCCGTGTAGAATGTGTAGCCGTTGATATCATACGCCTGATAGGTCACCAGGTTTTGCATCGGTCCCTGCGACAAGGTGAATATGATCTTTTCCGTGTTAGAAGAATGCTATCGCGGGGGATTATCAAGGAGCGTCTGCCTAAACCAACGCATGAAATATGAGTTGTGCTCTTTGATTATTTCTCCCTGCGTCCTCTGTATGCCCCGGTCACTATACTTCTTCTTGATTAACCTTTTGTGCTTCTGTACCGAAGGATCGACCAGTTCTAAATGCTGTAGCGCGACGAGGTTTGCTCGATCAAAGTCTGCGCGTCGAAAATCGAAGTCTGCATGCAGTATGCGACGACCCTCTCGGTGACCAGATCCATCGAGCTTGTCAAGGTGCCTGTTGACGGGAAGACCGACAGGGTTCTCGGTGTCTAGATAATTCATGCAGAAAGAGATGCACTCTTCGGCTAGAAAGACCTTGGCTATGCTTCCATCTGGACGGGACCTGTTGCGAACGTATCCTTTGATGTGTCCGTTCATCCTTTCGAACGCCATCATGCTGCGGAGGAACATCGGCCCGAGTTGGACGATGTCCTCCACGACATGGACCAGCAGATGCACCACAATGTCGAAGAATGCGGGTGGGAAGTAGACCTCAAGCTCGCATAGTATCACCACAATCTCCTCCTATAGCCTCCCGAGCTGATTCACGCCAATCGACTTCCTAGAGATGACGTCGAAAAACTTATAGAGGCCAAATAACGTTTCACGGACGTGCTCGTAGATTATCCCTCTTAGTGCAACCGGAAGTACCTACGTCATTAGCACGACACAGTCGTGAGACTTCATGCCACTGAACCTCTGCTTCGCCTCGTCTAGGTATCTGCTTATCTTGCCCGCGTAGCCGTAAGGAAATTTGACTCCTAGAAGGCACTTGAAAAACTATTTGATCTCATCCTGGCTTAGAGTGAAGCAAGAAGGAGGGCAGTAATATTAGTTCTTCTTGAACTTTTTACCCTTCCGACGACCTTGTGTCGTCTCCGACTCATGATCATCGTCATATTCCTGATCATCAGGAGTAGTGCGTCCTCCGTGAAGCTCCTTCCGGATACCCATGAATATCAGGTCGTGCCTTGCTTTCGGACCATCTTTCGTCCTATCTGGCATGTTGATTATGGTGGCGACCAGACTCTCGCACAAGTTTTTCGTGATATGCATGATGTCGAGGCTATGAGGCGTGCGGAGAAACTTCCAGTATGGCAACTCCTAGAAAACATACCTTGTTTTCCATACCTTCATCAGCGGCTTGTCTTGCTGCCTCTTTCGCTTCTTTCCAGGCTTAGGACAATCTTTCCAGTTTTTCAGCAACTCTTCCACTTCTTCGCTGCTCCTATGCTCTGGGATTCCTCGGGTCTTGGATTTGCCATCGAGCAGGTCTCCACGTTTTCTCCATGGATCATTCTTGCCGAGCCACCTCTGGTGCGCCATGAACACGGTTTTTGAAGACCCTGGATCTTTATCTAGTTGGAGATAGCTTGTGTTACCCATGCTCCTAACGCATGCGCATAATCCTTGGATAACCTGCCCCGAGATATACCCGCAACCTGGATAGTCTTGCACCGTAGTGACCAACGCGACTCTCATAGTGAAATAATCTTGTGCGACGGCGTCGTAAGTATTGGCTCCAGATTCCCATAACGTGGCTAGCTCCTCTTTCAATAGCCCGAGATACAGATTGATGTCGGTACCAGGTTGTTTTGGCCCTTGAATTAGTATACTCATTTGTATGTACTTCTTCATGCACAACCATGGAGGGAGGTTTTACATCCATACAAACACGGGCCAAGTGTTGTGCGTGCTGCTCTGGCTACCGAACGGATTGAGTCCATCGGTGCTTGCACCAAGCCTGATGTTCCTCGAATCTCCACCAAATTCTGGAAATTCGAGGTCCAATGCTTTCCACTGGCTAGCATCTGAAGGGTGCGTCATCAGCTCATCCTTTTTGGGGTCATCGTCATCTCTTGGCTTCTTTCTTTCCGCATGCCATCGCATGAGCTTCGCTTCCTTAGGGTGCGCGAAATAGCGCTATAGACGAGGAGTGATAGGAAAGTACCATACCACTTTTCGAGGTGCTTTCTTCCCGTTCTTATATCGACTCACGCCACACACCGGACATGTGATTTTATCCGCGTCCTCGCCCCAATAAATTATTAAATCGTTGATGCATACGTGATATCTAACGTGCGGTAGATCGAGAGGACAGACGATTTTCTTAGCGTCCTTGATACTAGTTGGACATGTGTTCCCCTCCGGGAGACGATCGTGCCAGAATTCCATCATATCGTCGAAGCTTGCGTCGCTCAATTTGTGTTTTGCCATCATCTCCATAGCCTTGAGTGTTACATTCAACCGGGTATCATCGGGCCTGCATCCTTCATACAATGGAGTAACCGCGTCTTTCTCAAGTTGCGCAAGCTTGGCTTTCTCTCTAGCGGCAGCCCTGGTGTTACTCGTCTACTTGAGAAGCATCTCTTGCACATAAGGGTCCCGCACCTAGCCTAATGTTGTTCCATCGTCGTCTACTCCTCCGACATCTAGATCATCATCATCCCGGTCTGCTTCCGCACCTTCACCATCTCCAGGATACTCTTCATCATCTCGCCCGTTCTCGCCGTGATGATCATCGTCATGTTGCCCACCTTCACCGTATCCATCGTCTTCGTCATCGCTTATCCAACGAGTGTATCCATCCATGAAACCATGGCGGAGCAGGTGCACCTGCAGATTCCCGGAATCTGGGTCGACCACCTAGTTGAGTTTGCATATTCTGCACAGACATCTTATCTCTGTCTTGTTATTTCGTATCATGTCTGTCGTCGCACATTTCAAAAATCTAGCCACAATGTCTTCTCTCATTATGAGCACCATTTTTGCATGCACTGTGTACACGGTACAATTAGAAGTCTATTAGAACCACATAATCAATGCATGCTTGCAATGGTCGATAGAAAATTTCGGCATGACCTATCCTAAAATTAGGACCTTTGCGAAATGCCAAAGTCTTGCCAAAATGGAAATGAATCAACATTTTGGCAAAAAATGGCAAATTGTTCACACACAAACACAAGAGAGAGAGAGACCGATCCATACACACATGAACATATCATTATCCTCTCCATACACACATGCATGAGCATCATCGATACTCTCCATATACACAGACATGACCATCGATACTCTCCATACACACATCATGAGCATCGATCATCTACATACATATGAGAATATCATCCATATACACATGAACACATCCTTTCATGGACAACTTACCGAGATGAGAGACCGATCGCGAGAAGATGGAAAGGAGAGGTGCGCGCGAGACCGGAGAAGGAGATGAGAGACCGGAGAGCTTCCTCTATTACGTATGTAACATCCAAGGAAAGTTCTACATGCTAAAAATGGTGAATGAGTGGAGAAATTGAGGTGGGAAGGAGAAGGATCTCGACTAGATCTAAGGAGGAAGAAGAAGGGGAAAGTGAAGTGTGGGGTGGTGGATGATCACACATGTGCACAAAGTGGAGCTGCCAAAAAAAAGGGTCGACACATCCATGGCGCACGTGGCCCCAGTGCGCCACAGGGAATAATAACAACCGCGGCGCACATGCCAGAGTGCGCCACATATGTGTATGCCCGTTTACAGATCAGAGGGGCATGCGCTTAGACGTAGCTCACCCCCTCCATGTGCGCCACGGTTAACAGTAACAAGCATAGCGCACCTACCCTATGTGCGCTACGGGTATCTGGCATGCGGCCAGCAGGGCCCTGGCCCACACATATCTGTGGCGCACTATGACCATGTGCGCCACGGTAGTTCTAGTTACTAGTAGGGCACTGCCCACACGTGAGCCACACCTGTTTTAGCCGTGGGGCACTTCAACCATATGAGCCACGGATGTGCTGATTACCTATAGACATTTTCCTAGTAGTGTTTATTGATCCTAGAAGTTTACAAGTGCTCCTTGAGATGTATGAACAAAGCCTCAGGGCACTAGTTTCCTACTTGGTCCAACCTCCTCTAACCCTAGCTATGCCCCTCCTTATATAGGCGATGGCTAGCTATGTTACACCCCTTTGGGTCCTAGGGTTACTGTTTGGATCTTGGTCCTTACTGTATGGGCCGGGTCATGGGCTTGTACTAAGCCTAGTGGTCCAGTCCATAAAGCTAGACAACTAACGGTCTTCACGTACGTAGCCTTCAGTTCTTTTGGCATCATGGAGTAACTTTGTACGTCAGCCCTTGCTTTAGGCGTCACTCGGCTCCTTTCGTGTTACCCGGTGTCGCCCTTCTCTTTTGACCATGCTTTACCATGGTCTCTCCTGAACCTCACTCGGAAAGATGTCACACATCCTATCTGACTCGGCCTTCCCTCGTGAGACTCGGCTCGTTGGTTCCTGCAAGATTAACATACTTGTCTTATATGTGCCGACATAGTTCCTATGTCGGCCGCACACTACCATCCTACTCGGCCTTCCCTCGTGAGACTCGGCTCGTTGGTTCCTGCAAGATTAACATACTTGTCTTATATGGGCCGACATAGGCTATGTCGGCCCATATAAGACAAGTATATTAATCTTGTAGGAACCAACGAGCCGAGTCTCACGAGGGAAGGCCGAGTCAGATAGGACGTGTGGCATCTTTCCGAGTGAGGTTCAGGAGGGACCATGGTAAAGCATGGTCAAAAGACAAGGGCGACGCCGGGTGACACGAAAGGAGCCGGGTGACGCCTAAAGCAAGGGCTGACGTACAAAGTTACTGCATGACGCCAAAAGAACTGAAGGCTACATACGTGAAGACCGTTAGCTGTCTAGCTTTATGGACTGGGCCACTGGGCTTAGTACAAGCCCATGACCTGGCCCATACAGTAAGGACCAAGATCCAAACAGTAACCCTAGGACCAAAAGTGGTGTAACCTAGCTAGCCATCACCTATATAAGGAGGGGCATAGCTAGGGTTAGAGGAGGTTGGACCAAGTAGGAAACTAGTGCCCTGAGGCTTTGTTCATACAGCTCAAGGAGCACTTGTAAACTTCTAGGATCAATAAAATTCCCAAGTGTGGAGAGTTCATCTTGTTCTTCGTGCGCGGCAAGACCGTGCACTCCCTCCTCGGTGACCACAAGCATCCATTCGGAGCCTACCCATGGCATCTGCCGTGACACCACCACGACAGTTGGCGCCCACCGGGGCAGAAGCAGGTGCTTGATGGAGTCTTCATCCGGACGGGCAACATGATTGCCAAGACCGGCGAGCGCGTATCCGGCCTCATCCAGAGGTTTGGAGCGCTCAACTTTGTCAGCAACAATGCATGCTGCTTTGGGACCAAACCGTTCACTAGGGGCGGTCGCTTCATCAAGTTCGGCGAGCATTAGGTCTATGTCGCAGTGCGCGTGGAGCGCGCGTACCCGGAGCGCGTCACCCTAGCGCCAGATCTTCCTATAGTTCTTGCCAGAGGAAAACTTCACCAGCTCGTCTCCGTTGAGGTAATGATGTCAGCCCCTAACCCATCAGCACCTCCAGTAGTTCCCGTAGTGAATGAGGATGCTGAGGGAGTAAATCAAGAGGAAACGGCAAGGGCGGCAAGAACAACAAAGGCACCGCTAGAAAATCTAGAGAATATAGCTAGGAGTAAGAGAGCCAAAGAATTGCAAGAGGCAATAGACAAGTTGGCAGAGCCAGTAGCGCAAGCAGCTGACTCGGCGCGTGTGTAGGCCGAGTTAGAGGAGGCCAGGATAAAAGTCCTGGAGAAAGCAAAGGAGTTAGCGCAGTTACAACAAGATGTGGATATCACAATTCGAGAGCTTAACTCAGAAAATCGAGTCAAGGGCGCAAAGACCCGGCTTGATGCAACAAGGATAAGAGGGAAAAACCTCAATGAGGAATTGGCGGATGCAACGTCAAAGATAATACTAGAAAATATCAACGAAATAGCCATGCGGCCAACATACAATACTACAGCAGTGAATCTGAGAGAAGCAGAAGCGGCAATTGATGAGCTCCCCCATCTGACGGGTGAAGCAAATAGAAAGCAACAAGAGCGATTCAATGAGTTGGTGAGAGAAGCAGGGATGCTAAATGAAGCTTACTACACAGCGAATCCGGGTATAGCTGGGAGGTCACAGCTGGTTCCTCGGCAACTCCAATCCCAGCAAGATCAGCAGGTCATACAGCTTCTTCGCTAGGAGTGGCGCCGGGATAGAGAAAAGAAAAGAGTGTGAATTCAGGGAGGAACAAGCAGATAGTTACCTATGACCCGACAATGGCTCAGAGAAACCCAACACATGCACATGGAACAAGAAGGAACAATGATCAGGGAAATGAGAACCAGGAAAATGCAGGCCGAGAAAGGCAAGAAGGACAAAGGAATGATAATGGAGGGAAAAATGTTGTGCCTCAACCTAGGCGTGGAGCTCACTCGGCAAGAGGAGGAAATCCAGCTCCGAATACTGTGCCGGCTCAACCCGAAAAGTGACAGCAAAGGTAGGAAAAGCAGTACAACAACCTGCAGACCTGAACGCAAACAGGTACAATGATGGTTACATGGAAATAGTGAATGACAGGTATGAATTGCCAGATCATGCATACCAAGCAATGGGAGCCAGACTCGGAGGCAGAAACCTTCAGCCAGATGATGCAAGGCTAAATCTTGATCGAATAAAGATGGTAGAATTTTTCGAGTCCCAAGGTCCACAGGGTCCACCATGTTTCGGCCCAAGGACCATGAAGGAGCCGCTAGTGCCAAATTTCCAGCTGGCCAGAGGAACAAAAACCTAGGATGGCAGCACAAAGCCACAAGATTGGCTCATAGATTATGGAACCGCTGTAAAAATCGCTCAGGGAAATTTGAGATGGGAAGTGCGATATGTGCCGCAGATGTGTAGCACCCCCCGGGATTAGGGTTAAACTAACCTCAGATCATCATCTAAGATAAGTTCAACTCCAAACACGGAAGATCATAGTATGATTCGGCAATGTTACAGAACACAGTGATTCAACAACATAAGTTTAAACTCTTAACAGAGTAAGATATTAGAGTTATTACAAAAAAGAGGTCATAGACCCAACATTACATCACACAACGAAAGCAAATTATGTTGTTATACACAACAACTTAGAAAAGGGCCTAAGAGGCCTTAAACAGACGTGACGGCCATCCCATAGTCCTCAGGATGCTACCTAGGACCCCCAACTACTCGTCGATGTCAACGTAGAAGCCACCTTCAGTCACAACTAGATCATCTGTAGAAAAATAACAATGGAGCAAGGCTGAGTACGAGAATGTACTCCGCAAGACTTAGATAACCTAGTATTACATGATCTGGCTAGAAAGGCTTTCTCTGGATTTACTTTTGCGGAAAGCAACCTTTATTTGTAAACAAGAGAGAGAGGAGGATCGTCTACTCAGAATCTTTTAAAAGGGGATAATATAATGACTTCTTCATCTTGTTCATCATATCTCGATGATCTCTAGCTTCATCAGAACCTACTATCTAGGATCACCCCTCGACCCAGAGGAAGCATCCTTAAGCACACGTGGGTCAACAATTTTTATAGTGATTAATATTATCTATGATCTTAAGTCCGGTCGCCAAGTCGTTCATAACCGTGAACACGGCTTTTCGAAAATATTTAACCCTGCACGGGTGTACAACTTTACCCACACGTACCAACCGACTCTTAAGCCAAATTATTAGCCCTCTTCCTTGGAAGGCCGGCAGAGGGTGGTTGACCATGACCTTTACCTTGCTTTCTCCGAGACCATGAATCATGCAATAAGTATGATTCCGCCGTAACGGGTCAAATCCCGAAGCCGGTACTTAAAGATGTGAGGCGAGGTTTGTTCACCAGGGGCTCCATCGACCCCAAGAAACCGTGGCCACGCTTCCCTACCTATTATGATGCACCTCCGTCACCTCCTCTTTCGAAAACTTTTTCAATGCCTATGCCAGATGGAAAGCCCGAACTATGTGACTCATGGAATATACTAGGCAAGTTAGTTAGTCGAGGGGTTGTCCAGGCCCCGTGTGGCTGTACGCTCGTCTTGGTTCCAAAGGTAAGAACTCAGTTCCTAGTGGTGGAGAGCGTGGGACTACAAAAACCACACCCAACATGGCCTCCCGTACAAGCCTTAGCATATTTATTTATCTCCATTGATGATACCTCCACCTCCTATCTTTCTAGATTCTTTGGCACCTCCGAATCATTATCCGTATGTATCAGACGGTACTATTAAGCATGGCTAAGCTGTCGGTCGTAAAAGCTCTAGCAACTCTCAGATGCCACACCTAGGTATGCTAGGAGCAGTGGATCAGGGGTATAAGGCTACAAAAGGGAAACTGTGCAGCAGATAGGTAACCCTAGTTACTGACAAAAGACCACATTGGAATCGTGTGCATCATAGCAAGAAAGTAATATACTTTGTAAAAGTAGGTTCAGAATGAGAGGCTACGCTTGCCTTCTCCGTCAGTAGACATGTATGGATCTTCGGTGTTGTTGACTTCAGCCTTGGGCTCGGATCCTATCACGAAGAACCAATACCGGAAAGAAAGGCGACAATCAAGACATGGCATCGATGCAATTCTCAAGCATGGATGATGATATTACATGTTAAATTACATTGAAATGAAACCCTAAGGCATGCTTGACAGTTTAAACGGGGTTCCGAGGGGTGAAAACCCTAACTCGGGAAAACTCCGGAAACACCTATGAGGGGTTACTATGTTGTTCTAATTAAAATTGGCATGAAAGTTGATTCGCAATGCATGATTATAGCGTAATTAGATAGATGTCATTTTTCTAAACATTTTGATATATTATACATATTTTTCTGACTTATGAGTAATTAGTTATTGATTTTATAATATTTATTCAATTTCTGGAATTATTAAAACAATTTAAATTGAATTATGGCGTCATGCTGACATCAGCACAAGCACCAGATGCTTTTTACACAAGGGTTGACCCTAGCCAGTGAGACTGACAGAGGGGCCTGAGGCCACCTCAACAGCCACGCTGGCGGTCAACGGTCAAAGGGGACCCATGCCACGTCGGAGTGATGCCATGGTGACATCAGCACGGCGGCCACCGCCAGATGGTCGCCGGAGATGGCGAGGGAGGGCGCACGGGACTGCGGGGCCTAGCCTACTCGAACCAGCGCAGCAAGAAGAACCCAACGGTGGCGGCGCCGCTGGTCTTGGGTCACCGGAGCTTGGTCAACGACGAGCAATAGCGGCGGCGAATAATGTGCTATGGCGTAGGCTCGAACCAGAGGGAGAGGGGAGGGTTGGAGGGGTCCTAGAGGGCCATGAGCTCACCCTGGAGCTAAAGGGGTCGACGACGAGGCGTGGCAGAGCTCGGAACGACATCGAGGCGCGCAGAGGAGCTCATCGATGCCGAGGAAGAAGAGGTCGATGCGGCCGATTGGGATCGTCCTGGCCAGATTCCTTTGGGCAGGAGAGAGCTCGTGTGCAGGCGAAGCTCGTGGTGGTGTCAGATGGGCAAGGGGAGGCCAGCAACGGCAGCTCAACGGCGGCTAGTCGGTGGCCATGGCGGCTAGGGTTCGGGCTTGCACGAGAAAGAGCCAGCGAGAGCGAGGGAGGAAGGGGAAAGTGGATAGGGAGGGCGAGGGCAGCGTCGCAGCGACCATATCCTCCCCAGGAACCCGACGGACGATGCAGCGCGGGCGGTGGAGATCAACGTCGCCGGCGGCGACACGCAGGTGCTCGCCGTCGGGGACGAAGGCGACAAAACCCGCTGAAGCGGTATGGGCCGACTATTGGGCCCCGGGTGGGCCAAGCTGGTCTGCTGGCTACTGCTCGCGGCGCGACAGAGAGAGAGGAGGGAGATGGGCCACGGCCCATCTGCGGCTGTTGCTGTTTTATTTTTTCCAGAGATGATTTTATTTTTCTGATTTCAGTTTTCTCTTTTGTAAATTTCATTTGAAATCTGTTTTGCACAATTCAAAAATACTAGAGACTTTAGTAAAGTTTAAAAAATATTCAGAGGCCCTTGTAAACCATTTGGGCTCCATTATTTTGTAGTTTTCAAAATCCAAACACCATTTGAATGTGGTTTCAAAGAGAGGGGAAATTAGGGTTTTGGATTTGCATTTAATTCAACACACTTGATCTTATGCATATATTTCATTGATTTAAACAGATGCATGCAATTCTTAAGTACAAATTACATATATTACAAGCTTGGGCTGTTACAGCTCTACCCCTCTTATAAGAATCTCGACCCGAGATTCCTAAGTTTTAGAAAAGAAGACAGGGTACTCAGATCGGAGACGATCTTCTCATTCCCAGGTTGCTTCATCCTTAGAGTGATGATACCACTGAACTTTCAGGAACTTGATGTTTTGACGATGAGTCTTGTGCTTAACTTCATCAAGGATATGAACAGGATACTCATGGTAAGTCAGATCGTTCTAGAGATCAAGAGTTTGGAGATCAACACCATGGATAGGGTCTTTGAAGCAATTCTTGAGTTGAGACACATGGAAGACGTCATGCACCTCAGGGAAGTTTGTAGGCAGCTCCAATTGATCTGCAAGTTTACCTTGCTTGAACAGAACACGAAAAGGAACAACATAGCGAGGAGCTAGTTTTCCTTTGATGGCGAAATGATGGACACCCTTTAAAGGAGTGACCCGAAGATAATCTTGATCACCAACTTCATATTCAACATGTTGATGGTGACGATCATGATAGCTTTTCTGGCGAGACTGATCAGTTTTCAAACAATCTCGAATGATAAAAACTTCATCTTCTGCTTCCTGTATCATATCCGGACCAAAGAACTTTCTTTCACCGGTTTCTGACCAGTTCAAAGGAGTACGACAGGTTCTTCCATATAAGAACTAGGAAGGTGCCATTTCTATACTGGACTTGTAGCTGTTGTTGTAGGAGAATTTAGCGAAAGGAAGGCATTTCTCCAAGTCCTTACCAAATAATATGGCACATGCTCTTAGCATGTCTTCAAGGATTTGATTCACTCTCTCGGTCTGGCCACCGGTACTAGGATGATAAGATGTACTGAAGTTGAGAGGAGTTCCCATAGCAGTTTGGAAGGTTGTCCAGAACCTTGAGGTGAACAAACTCCCTCGGCCAGACACTATTTTCTTTGGAATCCCATGAAGAACAACTATTCGAGAGATATATAGATCTGCTAACTGACTAGCATTTATACTCTCGCGAAAAAGTAGAAAGTGATCAACCTTAGACAGATAGTCAATGATTACCCAGATGGCATCATTTCCTTTTTGAGTCTTAGGAAGACCAGTGATGAAATCCATACCAACTTCATCCCACTTCCACTCAGGTATTTTATGTGGTTGCAGGAGACCAGTGGGTCTTTGGTGCTCAGCCTTGACGCGACGGCAAACGTCACATTCAGCAACAAAACGAGCGATATACTTCTTCATACCAGACCACCAGAATCTTTGACGAAGATCCCGATACATCTTGTTACCTCCAGGGTGGATAGAAAGAGGTGATTCATGAGACTCTTGGAGAATTAAATCCCTCAATTTTGTTCTCTTCAGCACTACCAGACGGTTACCAAAGTAAACAGTACCTTGATTATCAACAAAGAAACACTTAGCAACTCCGCTAGCAATGTTCCCTTTGATCTCAGTAATTCCAGAATCATATTTCTGAGCAAGCTTGATTCATCCTCTATAGAAGACTTCACTTCAAGGGTAGAAAGGAATCCACGAGGAACTACTTCAAGATTCAATCGAGCAAATTCCTCATGAAGAGAAGGTTGAGATTGTTTGATCCTCAGGGTGTTGCAATATGATTTACGGCTCAACACATCAGCAACGACATTGGCTTTGCCAGGTTGATAGTTGAGACCCAAATCATAGTCCTTGATGAGTTCTAACCATCTTCTTTGCCTGAGATTCAGACTAGGTTGTGTGAAAAGATGCTTCAGACTCTGATTATCCGAGTATAACTCGCAACGACTACCGAGAAGGTAATGTCGCCATTGCTTAAGAGCATGAACAACAGCTGCAAGCTCAAGATCATGAGTTGGGTAGTTGTTCTCATGTGGTTTTAGCTAACGGGAGGCATAAGCCACCACATGCCCATCTTGCATCAAAACACATCCGAGACCTTGGTGGGAAGCATCGCAGAAGACAACAAAATCTTTGCTAGTGTCTAGAAGAACCAGCACCAGAGCAGTTGTTAACTTGGTTTTCAACATCTGGAAGCTTTCTTCAGCTTTATCAGACCATTCGAACTTCTTATCCTTCTTAAGAAGATCATTCATCGGCTTTGCAATCCTAGAGAAGTTCTCAATGAATTGACGGTAATAACCAGCCATCCCGAGAAAACTTCAGACATCCTTAACGGATTTAGGAGACTCCTAGTCGAGGATAGTTTGGACTTTGTCGGGGATAACAGCAACCCCTTAGGCAGAAACAACATGACCAAGGAATACGAGCTCTTGTAACCAAAACTCACATTTGGGGAACTTAGCGTAGAGACGCTGTTCTCGGAGTTTGGTCAACACCAGACGAAGATGTTCAGCATGCTCTTCTTTAGTCTTGGAATAGACAAGAATATCATCGATGTCGACCACGACAAACTTGTCAAGATTCTCCATGAAGACAGAGTTCATAAGCCGCATGAAAGTGGCTGGAGCATTGGTAAGACTAAATGACATGACTGTATACTCGTAAAGACCATAAAGAGTGGTGAAAGCAGTCTTTGGAATATCTTCCTTACGGATCTTTATCTGGTGATACCCTGACCTTAAATACATTTTGGAAAAGACAGTAGCACCACTTAACTGATAAAATAGATCGTTGATCCTAGGGAGAGGATACTTGTTCTTGATAGTCACAGCATTGAGTGGGCGATAATCCACAACCAGACGCGGTATATTGGTATCCCGCTTCTTCACAAAGATGGTAGGACATCCCCAAGAATATGTGCTGGGCTGAATGTATCCTTTTCCTTCTAACTCCTCTAATTGCTTCTTCAACTCCACAATTTCATGAGGAGGCATACGATAGGGTCTTTTAGAAACAGGAGCAGTTCCAGGAGCTAACTCTATGACAAACTCCACACTTCGATCAGGTGGCATGCCAGGCAACTCCTCAGGAAAGACATCCGAGAATTCACAGACTTCAAGAACATACAACTCTGCTTCAGGAATAGAAACAACTAAAGGAGATAGTGACCCTACGGTCCAATACTTGACTATTATGCCAGCAGGACTAGTCAAAGTCACAGACTTGGTTGTACAATCGAGGATGGCTTGATAATGGGTCAACCAGTCCATGCCCAAAATGATGTCAATGTCATTTGACTTGAGGGCGATCAAAGAAGTGGGGAAAAGTTGAAATGCAACTTCGATTAGATTCTCATGACTAACCATGGTGGAGCGCCAACTAGAACCAGGAGATTGAACCCATAGAGGAAGAGACAACCCCTCAAAACTTATCCCATGGATTTGAGCAAAAGCTTGTGACAGGAATGAATGCGATGCTCCAGAATCAAACAAAACTTTAGCTGGAATTTGATTGATACGAAGCGTACCATGATGACGCTTGGATCTTCCTGAGCCTCCTCAGCAGAGATATGGTTTAGGCGACCTCTTCCGGCACCTTGATACTTATCATTCTTCTTTGGTGGTGGTGCCTTCTCAGCAGCACTCTTTTGAGGACACTCCTTTGCATAGTGGCCAGGCTGGCGAGAATTGAAGCATATAAAACCTGATGCATTGCCAGCAGAAGGATAGTTTGATCCACCAGCATTGTTTGGAGTAGCATTTGGACGAGGAGCATATCCAGAAGACCTTGGGGTGTAAGGAGCACGTGGCACAACACTGTAAGGCATAAAGACACGACGCTTTTTATTGCTTAACCAGCATTGTTGTACCCCTACTGAGGACGCTTACGGGTTTCTTCATACTCCACTTTTCCACTCTCGGCCTTCATAGCCTTATTAACAAGACCTTGGAAGTTACCAAAATCCATGAGGTGGATATCACAGCGAACCTTAGTATCTAGTCCCTTGCGGAATAGAGCTTGCTTCTTAGCATTAGTGGAGACCTCATCAGTAGCATAGCAGGCAAGACGATTGAAGTTGTGCTGGTAATCACACACGGAACCAGTGCCCTGCTTTAGCTTGAGGAACTCCTCCCTCTTCTGATCCGTCAGACCCTCTGGAATATGATAATCTCGGAAGGCTTCAGTGAACTCTTGCCATCTAACAACATGTTGAGATTCTTGCATAGCCAAGAAATTTTTCCACCAGGAGTTAGATGCTCCCTCTAGATGATAGACATCAAAAGTCACCAATCAGCTTGAGCAACATGACCAACCTGGAGTTTGCGCTCCATAGTGCGAAGCCAGTAGTCTGCATCAAGTGGCTCAGTGGAATAGCTAAAAACTGGCGGAGTGAGACGTGTGAAGTCCTTGATACCAACTTGATTTTTTTGGCATTGAGCAGTGTTGTGTTCAATCCTTTCAAGGAGCCTCATGTTGTCAGCACAGTTAGTTTCGTACATGGCCATGAGTTGAACCATGGACGGCGGTGGAGGAAGGTTGGAAGATTCACCCTCATTTACAACACCACGTGCATGAGCACGAGTACGGGCAAGAGAGGTGTCACCCATCTTGGAAGAACAAAGAAAAATGGTTAGACAAGGGATTCAAAGGAACAGGACGGAAAGATGAACAAAGAGTACTTGATATAAACGTATCATCTTATCAAGAATGGTAGTATCAAAGCATACTACTGTATACACTAACCAGCTGACTCACAAACCATGACAATGGAATGCTAAGATGTTACACACCAAGCAAAACTGAGATATCTTGGAACTCTAAGAATAGCAACCAAGTACAGAGTACTTTTTAGAAAAACAACCCTAGAACCACGATCCTAGAAGTTTTGAGATATGAGATAAATAATGAAAACCTTTTCAAACCAAATAGGTTAAGAAGAACTCCAGCATAAAAAACACACCAGAGAAGGAGTAAAAAGAATCCTAGTCAGAGTTTCTGCAAATAATTTTTAACTTTCAAATAGTTTTGTCAACTTCTAGACTCAACATCGACCAATAAAAGGGTTTCCTATAGGCAGTCCTGCTCTGATACCAAAACCTGTAGCACACCCCGGGATTAGGGTTAAACTAACCTCAGATCACCATCTAAGATAAGTTCAACTCCAAACACGAAAGATCACAGTATGATTCGGCAATGTTTCAGAACACAAGGATTCAACAACGTAAGTTTAAACTCTTAACTGAGTAAGATATTAGAGTTATTACAAACCAGAGGTCATAGACCCTACATTACATCACACAACGAAAGCAAATTATGTTGTTCTACACAACAACTTAGCAAAGGGCCTAAGAGGCCTTAAACATAAGTGACGTGCATCCCATAGTCCTCAGGTTGCTACCTGGGACCCCCAACCACTCGTCGATGTCAACGTAGAAGCCACCTTCAGTCGCAACTAGCTCATCTGTAGAAAAACAACAATGGCGCAAGGCTGAGTACGATAATGTACTCCGCAAGACTTAGATAACCTAGTATCTACATGCTCTGGCTAGAAAGGCTTTCTCTGGATTTACTTTTGCGGAAATCAATCTTTATTGTAAACAAGAGAGAGAGAGGAGGCTCGTCTACTCAGAATATTTAAAAGGGGATAAGATAATGACTTCATCTTGTTCATCACATCTCGACAATCTCCAGCTTCATCAGAACCTCCTATCTAGGATTACCCCCTCGACCCAGAGGAAACATCCTTAAGCACACGTGGATCATGAAGTTTTATAGTGATTAATGTTATCTATGATCTTAAGTCCGGTCGCCGAGTCGTTCATAACCGTGAACATGGCTTTTCGAAAAGATTAAACCCTGCAGGGGTGTACAACTTTACCCACACATACCAACCGACTCTTAATGCCAAATTATTAGCCCTCTTCCTTGGAAGGCCGGTAGAGGGTGGTTGACCACGACCTTTACCTTGCTTTCGCCGAGACCATGAGTCACGTAATAAGTATGATTCCACTGTAACGGGTCAAATCCCGAAGCCGGTACTTAAAGATGTGAGCTGAGGTTGGTTCACCAGGGGCTCCATCGAACCCAAAAAACCGCGGCCACGCTTCCCTACCTGTTATTATGCACCTCCATCACCTCCTCTTTTGAAAACGTTTTCAATGCGTATGCCAGATGGAAAGCCCGAACTATGTGACTCATGGAATCTACTAGGCCAGTTAGTTAGTCGAGGGGTTGTCCAGGCCCCGTGTGGCTGTACGCTCGTCTTGGTTCCAAAGGTAAGAACTCAGTTCCTAGTGGTGGAGAGCATGGGACTACAAAAACCACACCCAACATGGCCTCCCCTACAAGCCTTAGCATATTTATTTATCTCCATTGATGATACCTCCACCTCCTATCTTTCTAGATTCTTTGGCACCTCCGAATCATTATCCGTATGTATCAGACGGTACTATTAAGCATGGCTAAGCTATCGGTCGTAAAAGCTCTAGCAACTCTCAGATGCCACACCTAGGTATGCTAGGAGCAGTGGATCAGGGGTATAAGGCTACAAAAGGGAAACTGTGCAGCAGATAGGTAACCCTAGTTACTGACAAAAGACCACATTGGAATCGTGTGCATCATAGCAAGAAAGTAATATACTTTGTAAAAGTAGGTTCAGAATGAGAGGCTACGCTTGCCTTCTCCGTCAGTAGACATGTATGGATCTTCGGTGTTGTTGACTTCAGCCTCGGGCTCGGATCCTATCGCGAAGAACCAATACCGGAAATAAAGGCGACAATCAAGACATGGCATCGATGCAATGATCAAGCATGGATGATGATATGACAAGTTAAATTACATTGAAATGAAACCCTAAGGCATGCTTGACAGTTTAAACGGGGTTCTGAGGGGTGAAAACCCTAACTCAGGAAAACTCCGGAATCACCTGTGAGGGGTTACTATGTTGTTCTATTTAAACTTGTCATGAAAGTTGATTATCAATGCATGATTGTAGTGTAATTATATAGATCTCATTTTTCTGAACATTTTGATATATTATACATATTTTTATGACTTATGAGTAATTAGTTATTGATTTTATAATATTTATTCAATTTATGGAATTATTAAAACAATTTAAATTGAATTATGGGGTCAGGCTGACATCAGCACAAGCACCAGATACTTTTTACACAAGGGCTGACCCTAGTAAGTGAGACTGACAGAGGGGCCTGAGGCCACCTCAACAGCCACGCTGGCGGTCAACGGTCAAAGGGGACCCATGCCACGTCGGAGTGATGCCATGGTGACATCAGCACGGCAGCCACCGCCAGATGGTCGCCGGAGATGGCGAGGGAGGGCGCACGGGACTGCGGGGCCTAGCCTACTCGAACCAGTGCAGCAAGAAGAACCCAACCGTGGCGGCGCCGCTGGTCTTGGGTCACCGGAGCTTGGTCAACGAAGAGCAACAACGGCGGCAGATGATGTGCTATGGCGCAGGCTCGAACTAGAGGGAGAGGGGAGGGTTGGAGGGGTCCTAGAGGACCGTGAGCTCACCCTGGAGCTAAAGGGGTCGACGACGAGGCGTGGCAGAGCTCGGAACGACATCGAGGCGCGTAGAGGAGCTCATCGATGCCGAGGAAGAAGAGGTCGATGCGGCCAATTGGGAGCGTCCTGGCCAGATTCCTTCGGGGAGCTCGCGTCCAGGCGAAGCTCGTGGTGGTGTCGGATGGGCAAGGGGAGGCCAGCAACGGCGGCTAGCCGGCGGCCATGGCGGCTAGGGTTCGTGCTTGGACGGGAAAGAGCCAGCGAGAGTGAGGGAGGGAGGGGAAAGTGGACAGGGAGGGCGAGGGCAACGTCGCGGCGACCTTATCCTCCCCAGGAACCCGACGGACGGTGCAGCGCGGGCGGTGGAGATCGACATCGCCGGCGGCGACATGAAGGTGCTCGCCATCGGGGACGAAGGCGATGAAACCCGTTGAAGCGGTACGGGTCGGCTATTGGGCCCCGGGTGGGCCAAGCTGGGATGTTGGTTGCTGCTCGCGGCACGGTAGAGAGAGAGGAGGGAGATGGGCCACGGCCCATCTGCGGCTGTTGCTGTTTTATTTTTTCTAGAGATGATTTTCTTTTTCTGATTTTGGTTTTCTCTTTTATAAATTTCATTTGAAATCTATTTTTCACAATTCAAAAATACTAGAGACTTTAGTAAAGTTTACAAAATATTCAGAGGCCCTTGTAAACCATTTGGGCTCCATTATTTTGTAGTTTTCAAAATCCAAACACCATTTGAATGTGGTTTCGAAGAGAGGGGAAATTAGGGATTTGGATTTGCATTTAATTCAACACACTTGATCTTATGCATATATTTCATTGATTTAAATAGATGCATGCAATGCTTAAGTACTAATTACATATATTACAAGCTTGGTTTGTTACAAGATGCTAGAGGGACCAGCAAGGGTGTGGTTGAATAACTTGCCATCCGGAAGCATCAACAGCTGGATCGATTTTCAAGATGCCTTTGTGAGCAATTTCATGAGCACCTACAAGAGGCCGAATTGCCCACAACAGCTAGCAATGTGCAAGTAAAGGCCGAATGAGAAAGACAGGGAATTCCTCACAAGGTGGTGCACAATGCGCAACTCTTGTGAAGGGGTAATCGAGTCATAGGCCATCACATGGTTTGCACAAGGATGCATACATGGAAGCATACTATGGCAAAGATTACAGAGATATGCTGACAAATTTGGCAGAAACAATAAGAATCACCATCTCATATGCGTTAGGAGATCCGACTCATCCTCTGCTCATGTCAGCAGATGGGTTGACTGAGACTCAGATCTATGACGCTGCCGGATCGCAAAGGCGCCAGGAAAGAGCCGAATATAGAAGCAAGAGAAGAGATGAAAGGCTAGACTACATGTATGGTTAGACTCAAGTTGCGGCTGTGAGTCAGTATCATCCAGATGCTAGAAGCAGCCAGGATCAAAGGACAAATGGGCAACAACAATGGGTACGAAAGAATGATGGCAAAAAGCCATACGAACAAAGAAAGCCATATCAGGACAGGCAGAAATATACTTATGAGATGATGTTGGACCAACCGTGTAAGTTTCACATGCCAAGTCCGAGTAAGCCAGCAAATCACACAACAAGACAATGCACTTGGTTCCACAAGGGAGATAAAGTGGATTCGCCGACTAATAAACTACCACCGCCTCCCCCTCCACCGCTCACAGGAGGAAATGCCCAAGTTGTTGGAGCTGAGCATAGATATGAGAACAGGCAGCCGAGATATCATAACCAAGAAAGAATAGAGGTTGTGCATTAGGTGCATAACCCAAGAGGTGATGATGCTCATGTCGGCCATGGGACCAGAAATGAGTACAGAGAGCACCACCAGAGTTATGTCGTGTTTGTCATAGAGCCGAATAACAAGAAGAGTCAACAAAGAAGTTGATGGAGGTGAATGCCACAATGCCAGCAATTCCAAAGTACATGCATTGGTCTGAACAGGAGATAACTTGGAGCATAAAGGATCACCCCAAGATCATGCCAACTCCAGGAGGTTATGCACTTGTCTTGGATCCAACTTTCATGGTCCCTGATATCAATATGAAATTTTCCAAGGTACTGGTCGATGATGGCAGTAGCATCAACATCATGTACAAGGATACCATGCTCAAGTTGGGCATCACTACGAACATGCTGGAGCCGACTAAGACAACTTTCCATGGCATTGTTTCAGGATTATCATGTGAGCCAATTGGCAAGATCTGGGTTGACGTCTTATTCGGCAACAGAGAGAACTGTCGCACTGAAGCCATAGGGTTCGAAGTCGTTGACCTGGTCATCTCATACCATGCCTTACACGGCAGGTCGGCTATGGCTAAGTTTATGGCCACTCCTCACATTGCTTACTTAAAGATGAAATTGCTAGGTCCTTGTGGAGTTATCACAGTCGAAGGAGACTACAAAAGATCTATTGCTTGTGCCTCGGCCGGATCCTCACTGGCCGAGTCACTGGTCATAGCACAGGAAAAACATCAAATGATGGAAGTAGCAGCATTGGCCAAGGTAGCACAAATGTCCATGCTGGCACTTACCAATTTGCACGACAGTGTATCATTCCAAGCTACCAAGGAAACCAAGAAGGTGCAGGTGGATGAGACTTTCCCAGAGCGCACAGTTACCATTGGGGCTGGGCTGACTGACAAATAGGAAAGTGAGCTCACCAGCTTCCTCCGTGAGAATCGGGATATCTTTGCATGGTCCACACAAGATCTGCAAGGAGTTCCGAGGGAGCTGGCTGAGCACTCTCTTCATGTAAGGCTAGATGCCAAGCCGGTGAATCAACCCCTCCGCCGCTTCGCCGAAGATAGGAGGAAAGTAATAGCTGTCGAGATAGCTAGGATTTTGGCTGCCGGACTTATCATGGAAGTACTGCACCCAGATTGGTTGTCAAATCCAGTCTTGATCGAGAAGAAAAAAGATGACCCGAACGTGGCAGTGGTGTGGCGCATGTGTATTGATTACACGAACCTCAATAAGGCATGTCCAAAAGATCCATTTCCCCTGCCACAGATCAATCAAGTCGAAGACTCTACTGCCAGGTGTGAGTTGTTGTCATTTGTGGACACGTATTCTGGTTTCCACCAGATACCACTGAATCTGAATGATCAAATAAAGACAGCTTTTATCACCCCGTATGGGGCTTATTGCTATCGTACCATGTCGTTTGGATTGAGAAATGCAGGTGCAACGTATCAAAGATGCATGCAAAAATGCTTGCAAGACCAATTGGACAAAAATATTCAAGTATACGTCGATGACGTGGTGATAAAAACCAAGCAAAGTCACACTCTAATTGAGGACTTGCGTTAAACATTCAAAACTTAAGAAGATTCCAGATGAAACTTAACCCGGAAAAATGCACATTTGGTGTCCCGACTGGAAAGTTACTCGGATTCCTTTATCCAGCCGGGGAATTGAGGCTAACCCGACAAAGATCAGGGCCATCGAAAGAATGGAATTGCCAAAAACCCTCAACGACGTACAGAAGTTCACAGGATGCCTGGCCTCGCATAGCAGATTTATTAGTCGGCTAGGTGAGAAAGCCTTACAACTATATCAACTGATGAAAAAATCAGACAAATTCACATGGACACAGCAAGCTGATAGCGCTTTCCATGAACTCAAAAAGATGTTGGCAACATCACCAATATTAGCGTCACCACTATCCAAAGAGCCAATGCTGCTCTATGTTGCCGCAACCAAAAGAGTTGTAAGTGCAGTAATAGTTGTAGAACGTGAAGAAGAGGGCAAATCAGTCCAAAGGCCAGTTTATTACTTGAGTGAAGTGCTCTCTATGTCAAAGCAAAATTACCCCCATTACCAAAAAATGACATATGGGGTGTATATGGCAGCAAAGAAGCTGAAGCACTATTTCCAAGAACACCCAATCCGGGTAATATGTGAGGAACCTATCTCGGATATATTGGGCAGCAAAGATGTCAGTGGCCGAGTCGCAAAATGGGCCATAGAGTTAGCACCATACACGCCACAATATGATAGGAGAGATGCAATCAAATCTCAAGCCGTAGCTGGTTTCTTCATGGATTGGATCGAAATGCAATACGAGCCACCGCTGCCAGATCCGAATTATTGGAAGATGCATTTTGACGGATCCAAGACGAAAATGGGTCTGGGCGCCAGGATAGTGCTCACATCACCAAAGAGGGATCAACTCAGATATGTGTTGCAGATCCATTTTGCGGCATCCAATAATGTTGTCGAGTATGATGTGGTTCACTTGACCCTTCTGAAATGGGTTTGGCTTGTTGGCCCCATCAGCCTTCTTTTCTGGGCATTCATTTGCATAGTGCCTAGTTTTCTTGCACTTGAATCACTCAACCTTACTGATATCTCTTTTAGCAGGTTGACTTCCATTGCCATTCCCACTGTGGTGGCTCTTGTGTCCACTCTTGTGGTTCTTGTATCTATCATTGTCATGACTGCGGTGTTGTTTGTTGTCATGGTGACGGTTACTGTTGTGGTGTCTATTGTACTTCCCATGATCGTGGGACCCAGAACCTCCACTATCATCATCATGGGAACTCTTGTGAGATGATCCCGAGCTGTGCTTGTCAAAGTGATTCTTCCTCTCCCTATTCTCCACCTGTTTCATCATGCTTTCCAAGATGGTGTCCTTGTCGCACAGTGATTGATAAGTTGGGACATATGCAACAGATAGCTGCAGGTTCATCTCATCATTCAGTCCCTCGAGGAATTTCTCCTTCCTCTTAGCATCAGTGTCAACCTCATCCGATGCATAGCGTGTCAGATTATTGAACTCCTCAATATACTCTGCCACACTACGGTGACGTTGCTTAAGGTTGTGGAACTCTTTATTCTTCAAATTCATCACTCCTGATGAGATATGGGCAGTGCGGAAACCATCCTCAAATATGTCCCAAGTCACATCTTCAATGGGAGTGGTGATTTGGAAGTTGTCCCACCATGTGGCTGCTGGTCCTTCAAGCATATGTGCTACAAATCTGACCTTTTCTTCATCAGTGCAACCCATGGTGACCAAGTCCTTATTCATAGAACGTAGCCAATCATTGGCTACCATGGGATCAGTGGTTCCCGAGAAATTGGCAGGCCTCAACCTCAAAAACCATGTAAGCATGTCAAAGGCTGGTGGGTTGTTTCGATTGTTGTTTTTGTTATTGTTGTTGTTATTTTTATTCTTCTTCTTGTTTTTGTTGTTGTTGTTTTGATTCTGATTTGCCATGAACTGGGTCATCATCTGCATCAACTGAGTTTGAGCTGTCATCAGCTGTTGTATCTCGTTGCCGTTGTTGTTGTTGTTGTTGTTTTGGTTGGGATTGGCACGACGGAGAGGAATCTGTGGTTTAAATAAGGATAAGTAATGAGATATAACCCATAAATACTAACATGCACAGCACATCACATAGCAACAATCACAAAATAATCAAGCACAAGATAAACTTAGAGTTTGAACAACGTAAACAACAAGTTTTGGAAAAGTAAACACACTAGAAAGCCATCCACATGTTGGATGATCATTGCGACTCGATAAATGAAAGGATGATAGATAAATATATAGTCGAGTAGTCAACACTACTCCTCCATGTCGACCTCCTCGCCCACTAGAGTAAGTCTAGCTATCTCCATGGCTGTCTTGTATTCCTCCATATTGGTGGTCAAGGCCTCAATCTTCGCACGAAGGGCTCTCTTCTGCGAGCGCAACCTCTCTATCACTTTCTGCTGGGTCTCTAGCTCAAGGTCCTTGAGATCTATCTCGGCCCTCAAGTCCTTGATCTTCTTGTTCCTATCCTGCACTCTCTTATCTTGATTCTTGAACCTCTTGTCTTGGCTCTCGAATCTGGCCTCCATCTGCTTGATGATCTCGTCCAGCTCCGCGAAGAGCTTGTCTTTCTCCCTCAATGGAACCTGAAGCTCATCATTTCTAAGCATGATGTTGGTCATATCTATGTCGAGGTGTATAACGAGGCTCTGTAGGTCCTGAAGATAGGGACGAACATGATCGATAGTCTCTCTAGTAGTGTCGTCATACACAACAGCCTCTCTCTGCTCGTCGCGTCTCCCAAACGGGTGGAAGTAGAGGCCCCTGAGCTCGGTGGAGTGACGTCCGTAGAGGCGTCCAAGTAGCTCCTGCATGACTACGTCTAGTCCCTTCTCCTTGTCATCATGCATCAGCTTGAAGGTAATCTCCTCCGTGAGTGGCTCCGTCTGTCTTCCAGGCTACGAGACTCTAAATCCCCAAAGATCCTTCCTCTCGAACTTGGTGAGCTGAGTGCCTTAATACTAGGGAGTGGGAGGTTGAGCACACTAGTGAGCTCGACAAGAAGAGAACCGAAACGAGTTCCCTTGAACTCCTCGGCAGTGCTGACAACAAAGATAGGCATCTATTGCATAAGATGAAGAAAAATTAGAAACAATACAGGTAGATAGAAAATCATAAGATAACAAAAGAAAAAACATACAATCATCCATAAAACATACAAGTGATGGCATACAAAACCTACCACAAGAACTAAGGTTCAAACATAACTTAGAAAAAAACTTGCCATACCACATTGGTTGGTATGATCAAATTTCTAACGCGAGAAAAACAACAAGTGTGGTGGTCCAACTATCGGAGTACGTCACATTTCTCACTCATATGCTAAGTCTATGATATCTTCCCTTAGACTTTTTATGGCAGTCTCTAAGTCTTTGGTATATTTCTTCTCCTCTCTAAGGTCATTTCGAGTGTTGAGCATTCTACACTTGAGTCTTTCACCAAGCTCCTTGATAGCATTCCAAGCTGCATTTCTTGTAGAGTCAAAGAATGACATATACATTTCTGAGATGGTGACCAAGCAGAATCCCGACTCTTTGTGGTTGTCTCCCTTGTTTTGTACAAGTGGAGTTTCACCCACCAATATTATTCTCCTTCATCCATCAATGGAAATCCTTTGTACACAGCTTCACCATGTATTCCCAAGCTAACCATGAGGTTTTTGAGTGCCTTGGGAAACTCTGTCTCACATTCTAAAGTCATGGTCATGAGTGGTCCCTTCTTGACGGCTTCGTCCATGGTGGCCATCTACAAATAGAGATGAGAAAGAAGATTAGAGGAGGTTTACGAGAAGAAAAAGACATGTGTGGAATTTGCAAAGAGTTGCATTTTTCCTAGTGGTTTCCTTAGTCTAATCCAACGTAGGGTCATAATCCTACAGGCAACACAGTGCTTTGATACCATCTGTAAGACCCCACCTTTTAAAGATAAAGGCCCCTATGATTGCAATGCTAGTCCCTGGATCAAATTCTAGCATCCACGGTTTAAGATGAAGTACACAGATACAAAGGTCGTTATTACATTGTCATTCGAGAGATAACATAGTCTTTACAACTCAATAGCTCAAGGCTAGTACATAGAGTTCATAACATAAAGGAAATAACAATAAGTCTTCATCTTCATGTGCCACAGGCAAGCATGTTGAGTGTAGACTCACAACCCTAATCTCCATCAAAGTAACCTGCAACATCATAAGTTACAGCCACAGTGGGTCAATATATTTGGAATTGTATTTGCAAGTGATGCCATAGTAGATTAGTAGTATCTAACATCTATATGAATTTGGCTAAGTGTAGCTTAGGCTTGCTTTGCTCAAAATAGGTTTTTCTTATCAGTTGAAAAACGCTAAGTTTTTGTTTGTCAAAAACACCCAAGGAACCACCAATAGACATTGGTGAACCTTTACCCTTGTTCAACCATAAGTTTTTAACTTAGAAATTGGGATGAGGAGATCCTTGATTGCTTCAACGTCTTTAATGCTCAAATCGTCCGTTGCCGGGGACACGGGTAAGTACTTAGGTTTTACCCTCTCGAGATGTGGTGCCCTTTCCCCACAAGACTCAACATACATCGAGAAGAGACCTTTCAGACATATTCCCTTAGACCACCATGTACGCGTTCCATCCTATCACCCTACCACCAACTGTCCATCGGGCTAAGTTCTTGGAACCTATGTCGTCAAGGCAGATCCCATATGCCATGTGGTTGTACTAGAAGCTTCTCAACACTAAACATCTCAAATCCCTTTGTTCCTGGGTGAAAATCCACAAGTGTGATACACAAGGTAAACCATAGACATGGGCCTTGTGTAACCACTCAACATAACCCATCCATACCATTCCACCCAGGTGATTCATTCACTTAGTCAAAACACAAGTCATAGACTTAGCAAAATTTCATAGCATGAATAATCCACCCGTGTTTTCTACTAGCTAGGCTAAGCATGATAACATAACATGTTTTCTTAACTTAGAGAAAAATCTACTAACACTACAACTACTAGGATTTCCCAAGGCATAGCATAGTATAAACTTAGCAAAGATCTCCATGCAAGTCCTACTCAAAATATCACTAATGCATAGTCAAAATAATAGGACAAAAGTATATGGAGAATCACTATCCTTGATAGTTGGGGAGTAGCAACAGTCCTCACAATCACAATCACCACTATCAGCAAAATCTACACATAAAATTATAGCACCAAATTCACATTCTAATATTCAAACAAAAAATATATATGAATGCATGAAAATGCAATGGAATTATTTTCTACACTAAACAATTCAAACCAAACAGTACTGAACACAAAGTAAACTTTCTAAGGTTCAAATAAAACAAGTTTCACTCTAAAACAATTTTTAAAACATTTTATATAGTCAAAATAAGCCTATAATTTTTCTGCAAATAATCCTATTTATCCAGAAGAAAAATACTAATTCAAGGCCATAGAAGTGTAGGGCTTACTTTTTTGAATCCAATGAAATATTATTTGCAAATTTTTGACAAACAAAACTAAAGATATGAATTTTACAAGTTTAAATCCCTAATAGATTAAAAACAGATTTTAAATCAAACAGCCAGGCACGTGGACGCATCTGATTGGTTGATACCGTTTCGCGCGGATCACGTTTCCGTGCCGTTGGATCAAGTCAGATCCAGTGCGCCGGATCAAAACTTACCGCTTCACTCAAGATCTAATCTACAACGAACGATCTAGATCTAACGGTCCTGGATCAAGCGACCAAAAGTGACCGGCGCAAATGGCACTAGCGTCAGCGACGCTTCTGCCGGCAACGCTCCGGCAAATCCAGAGGGGGATAGGGGTAGTGCCGTGGCTTACCAGCGTCACGCGGATGCGAGGAAGCTCAAGGTGGTCTTGGTTTGGATGGGGGCATGCTGTAGCGGCTGTGAAAGCTCGTCGAAAATCTCACTGGCGTCGGGCACGGGTTGGAGGAGACGACGACAATGTTCTAGGTCATCATAGGACAAACAAAAGGCATCAGTGGCTGCGCAAGGACACGGCATACATATGGGTTTGAACTAGAAGGCAAGGGGCGCTCGATTCTTACCGGAATCCCTCATCGGAGTTGGACAGAGCTTCGGGTGTTCGCGGTGCTTGACGGGGACGACGACCTAGGGCAATACAGAACGAACCAGAGGCAAGGTTAGATGCGCTAGAGTATGGTGAGCATGACAGGGTGAACCAGAGGGCATGGGGTGGACGGTGCTCACCAGAATTACTCGCCGAAGGTGCTCGGATCCACGGCGGTGCAAGTTCAATTGTGGCAGCCTGGGGGCGCTTGGGCGTTGGAGTTTGAGGGGAAATGGCCACGAGGCAGAGATGGTTAAGTAGCAGGCGTCGGGGGCGAGGATTACGTGAGCATTCATCGCCATTTACTCGATTTTCAATCGCAGCAGTGAAGGAGGAAACAGCGGCGACGACGTGGTCTGCGGGTGCGGGATTTGGGGACGATGACGATGTGGCGTAGGGCCGAGTGGTCAGCGAGCTCAGGGTTGGGTTTGCGCGGATGAGAGAGGGGGCAGAGGGAGAGAACCCCGGGTGGGCTTGTTGGGCCAGAAGTGGTGCTAGGCTGGAAAGGCAGCGCAGGGTTTTATTTTTTCTCTTCTCCTTTTCTTTTTCTAATTTGATTTTCAGGAATGAATTTGAAACCCTAATTCAAACATGTGGTTGAATTCAAACCTTTTCTAGATTTTTGTACTGTGAACCTTGCACTCAAAAGCGTGACAAACACATCTGTTCACTCAAAAACACTTTGGTCTTTTGAAAATAAAAATAAAACCATGCCTCATATGAATAATAAAATGGGCATAAATATGGTTTTTATTTGGTTCCAATATTTGAAAATTTTTGTGCAAACTCTAGATGCTATGACGATATGAAAGCAATGCATACTTTTACAATTCATGAATTTTTGGGATGTTACATATTTGAGAGCTATATATCACGGACATTAGATGTCATCTTTCCTATGCAGTTTACCTACTAGTCAGGGACAAAAGGAGTGACAGTACCAAGAGGAGGGACGACATTGTTGCTGTTATAGTCTTGCAAGCCATGACTGAAACATTGTGCTCTAGTCGTCTTTTCTTTGAGATTCTATGGCCTTGCAAGGATATTGGTACTTCCTCCATTAAGTAATATAATATATTTTATCTTTGTGAAATGAATATATCTACACTAGTGCAGACCCCCCCTTTAACTCCAGTTGGGAGGGCCCTCTAACAGCGGTTCCTCAACCGCTGTTGAGGGTTCGGTGTTAGAGGGGGGCCCCTTTAACACGGTTCTTATACGAACCGGTGTTAAAGGGTGGCGCACGTGGGGCTGCCGTAGGCCTCAGGCCCCCCCTTTAACACCGGTTCGGGGCTGGAACCGGTGTTAAAGGTTCTTCTGCCACGGCAGAGATTTAAGCCGTTTTCCTGCCGCGGCAGAGTTCTGCCGCGGCAGGAAAACGGCCTAAATCTCTGCCACGGTAGACTTCTGCCTCTGCCCCGTTCTGGGCGTATTTCTGCGGGAGGGGGGAGGGGGAATCGATCGGGAGCGGTATACACATACATCGTCATCGGTACATACGAGTACATGAATAATTAAGTAACTATTATTATACACAAACATCGTCATCGGCACATACATCGTCATCGGCACATACATCGTCATCAGCACATACATCGTCATCGTTCATTTTGGTAGATATCTAAAGAGTTCTCCGCCAGGCGTGACGACCTCATCAAGAATGAACCCCGCCAATTCCTCTTGAATGGCTCGTATGCGTTCAAATGGTAGGAGTTGGTCCCGCATCCGTTCGATCTGAATATATATGAAGAATGGGCCGTCAATATATATATAAGAATAAAACTCAACACAATTGATGGTAATAAAATAATGTTGTGGACTTTGTTTACTTACTCTAAGTTGTTCTAGTGCGGCTTGGCCCGTCGCACATATCGTGTTGCGAATGAACTCGCAAACATAGTACCCACATAAGTTATTGCCGTGTCCCTGATGCGCGCACTTTACAAGAATAGATAGTTCAATCAAAATAATAATCAATAAAGCATGATATAATAGAATTGGAAGCAGAATCAAAGAGATACGCAGACCTAGCTAGCTAGTATTACTTACATTTTGGTCTACAAATTTTAGTTGTTCTGACCACTCACCCACGGCCCTACCCGTGAACCTTTTCCAAACCCTGTCCGGCAAAGAAAATGGATAAAGGAGTAATTAATTACTTGTTGTCACGAAAGTTGCCGATCTAGTGCGATAATATGATTGAAATTACCTCTGGAGCATCTCTCTAAAGTCTGCCCATATCTCTTTTTCTTTTCTAACGAGTCCATGACAAGGACTTTTCCTGAGTCGGGTTGAATGACTAGCAGAATAAAGTGGAACCTACGCACGTAGAACTCATCATCAGTTACACTTAGCATCGAGTAAGCCGAAATAGAATGTGTACAAGAGAGAGGGTAACAGTACTCACGAGAAGTTGTAAGGCAATATTATTTCCCTTTTGGTTTGTTGTCTCAGTAAAGACCTTAACAAGTAATCTTCTGTTTGCCCGGGTTTGGTTCTTACCACTTCTTCATGAACTCTATTTGGGTCAACGAACCCAATGTCAAAAGGGCCTCCTTTCCTGCATTCCATAACCTTTTTCCTGCATAATAGTATATACATATATGGTGAGCATATATATATACATGCAATTAATGAAGTGAATGAGATGAGATATAAATTACATAAATAGTACTTACACACAATAAAGGCTGATGGCAGCTTTGTCGAGTTCCTTCTGATTGAATAGAAAATGCAAGTCTTGAATGTTGAAGTCGATACCGTCGTCTCCGCACAAGAAAATCTCATCTCTTATATGCGCCGTGATCCATTCTTCTTATCTCGTCTTGCAGAAATCAAGGTACCACTTGTGCAATTTTCGCATCTTTGTTGGTAGATTCTTGAGCTCCTCTTTCTTGACGAGATTCTTCCCATACTTCCATAGCTGTATGGGGTTGGCATCGCATTTGGGCAAGTTGTCTCCCATGACGTTCAAGTATGCAACGTAAGTCATCCCCATCTCATTGTCCTTTCTTTGTAGCTCTGCCTCGTAATCATTTACGGGAGGAGCGTCCCGTGTGTCGAACATTTGGAGCGGGGCGCATGATTGGTTTTCCTGCTCTCCGAGCATGGGAACTGTTTTCTGGGGTGCCTCACGACTGCTACTTTCAGTCTCCCTACGCCGCCTTGCATCCGCCTTCAAAATCTGGCGCTCGTAGTCCGGCACAAGTGGGGTTTCAGGTTTCAAAAGATTTTTGTAAAACTTCTCCACCACCGCCAGATTTATTTTCTCCTTTGGCTCGGCCCGTCTAGGTGCAAAGAATTTCTTGACCTGTTCTTCCGAGATCCTATTGGTCTCCTCGTCGCTGCGATTCCACGGTAAAACCGGCAATGGCTTGGCGGAAGGCTGCGGGACGTAGTTTTTTGAACTCTTTGGCGTACAGTTTCCTGCGGATTTCTTTGTGGCAGTGCTACTGATGCTCTTCGTGGCAGTGCTCTTCCGCTTACGCTGAGGAGATGGCTGAAGCACCAGAGATGGCTGACGAGCCGGAGATGGCTGCCGCGCAGGAGATGGCTGAAGCGCCGAAGATGGCTACCGCGCAAGAGATAGCTGAAGCGGCTCAGACTGCTGACGCTGCGGAGACGGCGGGGGTGCCAGTGACCTCCAATTTGGAAGCACGATGTGTTCCTTCTTCCAAAGAATGGTTGTTTTCACTGCAAATTTGAGTTGAGTTTCCCCTTCACCTGTAGCATGGTCAAGCTGTGCTTCGTCATATTCCTTCACAACCTCATCCACCCCGACAATAGCATAGCCATCTGGAATCGGTCGGTAGTGGTAAGTTCCACCAGCTACAGGAGGTAAGGCATAGCCGACAGCCACCTTAATGGATAAGCCCATTAATCTCACATCCAGCTCAGCATGTTCGCTCTCCGTGATCTCATCCACGGGGTATCGAGGACCCGCCATTTCAAGCGTGAGCTGCACGTTCTCCGTGGAAGCCACGCTGCTTTTCCGCGCAGAGTCTGGGCCGCCGGCAGCTTCCAATGCAGGCTCTTCATACCGCATGGGCCGGTAGCTTGATGGCTCTGTTGTGCATTCACTTGCGCCTGCAGCGCCGCAAGTGCATGTTCTATCTGTGTCATCCGCTCTGTACGCTCTTTTTCTTTTCTGCCGCGCCATCTGTAAGAGTTGCTCCACTCGGCAAATCCATCCTTCCACGTCATACCCCCTATGCCTCGTGCATGTCCAGGGTGTTCTTTTTTACCGATGGCGCGTGTGAGCTGGTCATTCTCTCTGTCGGGATGGAAGGTCCTGGCGGATGTTTCCTCGTATGCCATGATGAGTTCAGTGACGGGTTTGGCAAGGAGGGTTGGGAAGATACACAATCCTGTTTCTGGGTCCAACCTTGCCCCGATTCCATAGAACCAAGTCTTTGCACGTAGGTCCCACCCATCTGTCTGGGGTGTGATCCCTCTAGCGCGCAGGGCCTTCTCAGCTTCCTCCCACTTAGGCCTCTGAGATATGTAGCCACCTGACCCCGTCCTCTGGTGATATTCCTTCTTCTAGGCATTAAGCGTATTGGTTTCTGACCTCTTTTTAGCTATAGCACTTTTTTTATATGTCTCAAATTCGGGCCAGTGAGGTCTTATCTTCGCATAATATGCGTCTTCGAAATCTTGAGTCTCGCCAGCTTTGACAAATTTGTTCAATTTTGTCTTCCAGTTGCGGAAAGCGTCAGCCATCTTCTTTAGAGTCCACTCTTTGACCTTTTCCTTTATAACCGGGTTGTTTTCATCCTCCTCTGGCGGAAGGGTGAAATTTACCAACAATGAATTCCAAAGCGTTTCTTTGGATCTTTCATCGACAAAGGTACCGTCGCCCTTCTTTGGCTTATTCAATTTTCAATTATGATTGGGATTTGGTCCCTAACAAGAACTCCAGCCTGACGTACAAATTTGTCTGCGGCCTTCTTGGGCTCCATCGGCCTGCCATCAACACGGACTGCTTCGATGGTGAACTTTGCACGATCTTTCAACTGATGGCTCGCGCCTCGCTTGCTCTTTTTCGTAGAAGAAGATGGTTGCTGGCTGGTCGATCCAGAGGGCTAAAAGAAGAAAGAAGCGTTAATTAATACATGTAGAAGAAGATTGTTGGTGGAAGTCAGCAGAGGCTTAATCAATGCATATACCTCGCCGGACTTTGTAACAACTAAATTGCGTTCACCGGAGTCTTCATCTTCTCCATGACTAGTACTTGAGCTGTCGTCATCATGTCCCTCCAAGTTCAGATATTGTGAGGTGTCCTCATCAATAATGTTCTCCATTATTTCTTCTTCTTCAAGGTTTCTACTAAGTGGATCCATAGTTTCTAAAACAATAATATTATCTAGAGTAAGAGTGTAAACATTCAAGTGGACTTGGATTCATACACAAATATACATATTATTCATACAAAAATACACAAATAAATACACAAATGAAATTAAAACCCTAAGGATGCTTGATCATTTTAAACGAGTTCCGAGGGGTCGAAACCCTAATCAGGATGAGTCAGAGGTCCAATTTGTATACAAGTTTTAATCTATGCATGTAGTACAATTTATATTAGCCGGTGAAACTATGTTGCCCGCGAACCCGCCCCGCTTGACACCCTATCTATACTACTACTCCCTCCATAATTACATGCCATCTTAGTTTCGAGTTTCCCGATTTTGACCATCAAGTTCACCACCAACACTAAGTAAACAATATTATCGATGTTACAACATCAGAAACTTTACTCAAATATGAATACACGACTACATCTTTTATACATCACACATATTCCCCACATTGTTCACAGAGGACGACTGCCGGACGCAGAGGCGTGTACGGCTGCCGCATTGACACATTGTTCACATTGTTCACATTGTGCCGCCAGCTTTGACACATTGTTCACATTGTGCCGCCGACGACTGCCGGACGCAGAGGCGTGGACGGCGGCTCCGATGGCGAGGGCGAGGGCGGCGGCTCCGACGGCGAGGGCTGGACGCGGCGCCGGCGCGGCTGCTCTCTGCTCTCTGCGCGCGGATGCATTATAAAATAATTGCATTTTAAATTATTTCATTTTAAATTATTTTTTGGAATATTATAAAACCATTTGCATTTTTGGAATTTACATAAACAATTTTCTAAATGTTTTTATCGCTTATAGATAGGGCATACATGTCATGTATTTTCTTCACTGAAATAATTATAGAAATAATAAAAGAAAAAGAAAACGATTATTGCATCACACTGACGTCAGCAATGGAGCTCCTCTCAGGCCGATCTTGCTCCCGTCGATCTGCTACACGCGGGGACTTGTGGTTGGGCTGGTTGGAAAGAGGAGGTCGAGGCGGACCTAGTAGTGGCGGCGCCTCCCCTTTTTGGTCGCCGGAGAACAGAGAACGAGGAGGAACTGTGGCGGTCGGCGGCGGTTGCACGATGCGGAGGCGATATAGAGCGTGAGGGAGGAAGAGAAGATGTGCCTGGGCACCAGAGGCTCACCAGGAAGCCGATGGTGGGGTCGACGGGGCCGGGGAAGGTCGGGGTTGCCGGCAGTGTCAATGGCGAGCGGCGGACAGACGTGGAGGTGACAGGGCCGACGATTCAGGGCACCCACGGACGATTCCTCCCTCACTCTCCGAGGGCGGTGGCGGTCGGTGGTGGCTTCTCTCTGCTCCGATGGGCGGTGGCGGTGGCGGCGCTTCTCTCTGCTCCGATGGCGCGCGCGCGCGGTGGCGGTACGGTGGCGGTGGCGGTTCGATCTGGCTCTGGGGGAAAGAAAGGAAGGGGAAGGCGAATTTAATACCCCCTTTAGCACCGGTTCGTGGCTGGAACCGGTGTTAAAGGGGGGGGGGGATTCTGTTTCGCGCGCGCATTTATTACCCCCCCTTTAACACCGGTTCCATACACGAACCGGTGTTAAAGAGGGGGGGGGGTGCGCGCGCGAAACGAAATAAATGCGCCCCCCCTTTAAGACCGGTTCGTGTCTGGAACCGGTGTTAAAGGGGGGGGAATTTATTTCATGCATTAAAGGGGCATTTTTAATTCAAAAAATAGGATATAAATTTAGAAAATTCATATCTTTTTCATTTCAACTCAGAAAAATATGAATAATATATCATAATTTTCAGAAAAATAATATCTATCCATTCATGTAAATCATTTTATATTTACTTTACATGAAAATTTTCAAAATGATTAAAACACTTACATATAAATTTTTATTATTCAATTCAAACAAAAATAAATTGTTAAATCCTAAAGCTTTGAACATAAGAAATATTAAGCATCTAAAAATGAATCTAACCCTATTTTATTAGAGCAAATCATATTTTAATGCCGCATCTTTTGTATTAACATTTTTGAATTGATTGGATATTTAAATGTCGCATCTTTTGTATACACTTGAATCTCACCAAGCCTCGCTCAACTTGCATTGTTTTTTTTTGATAAAATAGCATTTTGTGAACCTAAAAATGATTTTTGTAAAAAATCATGAGCATCGTATCATGTACCTGTAGTTCATATCTGACCCACTTCCTGCCGATTCGGTAGGAATTTGTCTTTTTCACCAGAGGTGGAAGGAAAGGTTTCAGATCCCCCTGTTGGTACATTGTGCATATAAGGTGGTCTAGTATTTTTGTAAAATGTGTTGGTGGTTTTTTGAATTAGCCATTTGGTGGTTGCTTCACAAAACCGTCCATTTTTTATGCTCGGAAAATGGAAAATGCCTTTTTGGTGCGATAAAAAGGAAAACTTCCTCTTGCACCATTGTTTGCCATGCCATGATGCACATGTATGCACAATATGGCCATATTATCACAAACTATGCCTTGATTCTAGCCATAACATTGGTCATTTGACCCGAAAGCCAAGAAACCTCGAATGAGATAGGTCATTTTGTGAAGGTTTTTTGGAGACATAATCAATATACCAAGTTTGAGATTTTTCCTTCTAACTATGTCACATAATATAACACCACGCGAAGGTTTCGCACTGTTTCGATCTTTTTTTATTTTTTATCCCCGTTTTAAACTATCGACAAACTTTGTCGAACAACGGGCATGATGATTCTTAGCTCGGGGCCAAGCCTCACTCAACTTGCATTGTTTTTTTGATAAAATATCATATTGTGAACCTAAAAATGATTTTTGTAAAAAATCATGAGCATCGTATCATGTACCTGTAGTTCATATCTGACCCACTTCCTGCCGATTCGGTAGGAATTTGTCTTTTTCACCAGAGGTGGACGGAAAGGTTTCAGATCCCCCTATTGGTACATTGTGCATATAAGGTGGTCTAGTATTTTTGTAAAATGTGTTGGTGGTTTTTTGAATTAGCCATTTGGTGGTTGCTTCACAAAACCGTCCGTTTTTTATGCTCGGAAAATGGAAAATGCCTTTTTGCTGCGATAAAAAGGAAAACTTCCTCTTGCAACATTGTTTGCCATGCCATGATGCAAATATGGCCATATTATCACAAACTCTGCCTTGATTCTAGCCATAACATTGGTCATTTGACCCGAAAGCCAAGAAACCTCGAATGAGATAGGTCATTTTGTGAAGGTTTTTTCGAGACATAATCAATATACCAAGTTTGAGATTTTTCCTTCTAACTATGTCACATAATATAACACCACGCGAAGGTTTTGCACTATTTCGATCTTTTTTTATTTTTTATCCCCGTTTTAAACTATCGACAAACTTTGTCGAACAACGGGCATGATGATTCTTAGCTCGGGGCCAAGCCTCGCTCAACTTGCATTGTTTTTTTTGATAAAATAGCATATTGTCAACCTTGAATGAGAATGCAACTAATAGTAAGTTACATAAAGCCGAACTGGAACTGAAAATTAAGATACATAAAAGAACTGAAAATTAAGATACATGGCCAGATTAAGTAACAATCGGCCGAACTTGTTTCGGAATGTTGGAGTGATTCAGTCATGCTCCTGCCTACACCTGTAATACTCGCCACTGTAGTCGTCGTACTCGCCGCCGCCGTCATCGCTGTCGTCGTCGGGGTCGCCGTAATTGAACCTCTGGAGAGTACGCGTGGGCTAGACTTGAGGGTAGCGCGTGGGCTGGACTTGAGGGTAGCACAGACGGGGGTTAGAGTCGGCGGCAGTGTCATAGGCCATGACGCTCTGGAGAGTCCGACCGCGCCACCATAGCCGACGGCCGGCCTCGTTGAAGTTAGGAGGAGGTGGGCCGTCCTCCTCGTGCCTGGCGAGCGCCCTCTCACGCCGATCCACGAAGAAGGCTTCCCAAGTAGGGAAATAGTCGGGATGCCATCTGGGATTCCTCCGCTGCTCCGGCGTGAGCTCGAAGTAGTAGTGGTTCGTGATGGCCATCCGGCGCACCACACCTAGAGGGACAGGAGGAACCGGCACGCCTCCGACGCTCAGCATCCGGCCGAAGGGGACACAGTAGCCCGGTGGGCAGGGGTAGTTCGAGGCACAAAGCGCCTCCGCCTCCCTGGGGGTTAGTGCTACGGTGGAAGCCATGGGAAAGAGCGATGAGGTTGCAGATATTAGTCTAGAGATGTGCAATGACAATGGAGGCCAACCCTACATATATATATAGTGAACTAGCAGGAAGAACTGGAGGGAAGAACTGGCGGGAAGAAAAATGGCGGGACGAAAAATGGCGGGACGAAAAATGGCGGGAAAAAATGGCGGGATGAACCTTTAGTCCCGGTTGGAGACACCAACCGGGACAAAACACGAGTCAGCACTAATAATAGGGGTGAGTGTCGACATTATGTCGTGTGGCATCACTACGGCCAGGGACACCACTAGGCCAGTTTCAGGGAGATGCCGACGGAGCCTAGTCCTCCGGCATCTCCAAGAAACTGGTCATAGAGGCACTCCCTAATATGTGACCGTGCGCGTTTGGAGATCAGATCTTAATGGTAAGTACGAATCGGGACAACTTCTTCTCATAGTCCCGGTCCATCCACAAAACATGACTAACACTCAAGACGTGTATTAATATTAAAAACATGAACTAGAGTTACATAATATGAGCATGAACTTCTTGGCATATGTCCTTCCTTATGATCGCTTCAGACGTAACCATGGAGCATCTTATTTACTTAACGGGAATGCTTGGGTCAGTTTTCACTGTAAAGGGCGGAATTTCATCAAACTTATTATAATCTTCTGACATGTCTGTCTTGTCCTCGATTCCCACGATGTTTCTTTTCCCTGAAAGAACTATGTGACGCTTTGGCTCATCATATGATGTATTCGTTTGCATATTTTTTTCTTTTTTTTTGGTCTGGAGGACATGTCCTTCACATAGAAAACCTGAGCCACATCATTGGCTAGGACGAATGGTTCGTCTAAGTTCTTGTCTACCTTCATAAGATTGTTGAGATCCACCGTTGTCATTCCGTACTTCTTGTCTACCTCAACCCCTCCTCCTGTTAGCTTGACCCATTTGCATCGAAACAAGGGGACCTTAAAATTAGGTCCATAGTCAAGTTCCCATATCTCCTCTATGAACCCATAATACGTGGTCTTCTGCCCATTGTCTTCTGCTGCATCAAAGCGGACACCACTATTTTGGTTGGTGCTCTTTTTATCTTGGCCTATCGTGTAAAATGTATTCCCATTTATCTCGTACCCTTGGAAAGTACATACAGTCGAAGATGGTGTCCTGGCCAATAAGTACAACTGATCCCCAACAGTGGTGTTATTCGTGAGAAGTCTTTGCAGCCAGCCGCCAAAACTCGCCATGTGTTCACTTATAATCCATTCATCAGACTGCCCCGGGTGTTTGAGGCGTATTAAATTCTTGTGTTCATTGATATACGGGGCAACCAAGATAGATCTTTGTAAAACCGTGTAGTGTTCTTGATTGAGAGAATGCCCGTCCCTACATATCATTGCTTTACATCCTAGGGTGCCTTTTCCACGCAGTCTCCCCTCATGTCGTGATTCTGGAACACCAATCGCCTTAAGGTCAGGAATAAAATCAACACAGAACTCAATGACCTCCTCTGTTACATAGCCCTTGGAGATGCTTCCTTCTGGCCTAGCATGATTATGAACATATTTCTTTAAGACTCCCATGTACCTCTCAAAGGGGAACATATTGTGTAGAAATACAGGACCGAGAATGGAAATCTCTTCTACTAGGTGAACCAGGAGATGCGTCATAATATTGAAGAAGGATGGTGGGAACACCAACTCAAAGCTGACAAGACATTGGGCCACATCTGTTTGAAAACCTGGTAGGCTTTCTGGATCGATTACCTTCTGAGATATTGCATTGAGGAATGCACATAGCTTCACAATGGGTACTCGAACATTTTCAGGTAGAAGCCCCCTCAATGCAATCGGAAGCAATTGTGTCATAATCACGTGGCAGTCATGAGACTTCAGGTTTTGGAATTTTTTCTCTGCCATATTTATTATTCCCTTTATATTCGACGAGAAGCCAGACAGGACCTTTATACTGCTCAGACATTCAAAAAAGATTTCCTTCTCTGCTTTGGTAAGAGCGTAGCTGGCAGGAGTTAAGTGGCATCGTTTACCCTTTTCGTTCTCAGGATGCATAGTCTCTTCAGGGGCTTTCAGACGTTGCTGGTCCTGCCGTGCTTCCGGTGTATATTTTGTCTTCCCATACACTCCTAGAAAGCCTAGCAGGTTCACGCAAACATTCTTCGTCACGTGCATCACGTCGATTGAAGAGCGGACCTCTAAGACTTTCCAATAGGGTAGGTCCCAAAATATAGATTGCTTCTTCCACATGGGCGCGTGTCCGGCATCGTCATTCGGAACAGATAGACTGCCAGGACCTTTTCCAAATATTACTTCTAGGTCCTTGACCATACCAAATACCTCCTCACCGGTACGGAGGACAGGCTTCCTCCGGGGTTCTACCAGACGTTTGAAATGCTTGCCTTTCTTTCTTAATGGATGCAGGTTCGGAAGAAATCGGCGATACCCTAGGTACACAACCTTCTTACATTTATCCAAATATACACTTTCAGTCTCATCTAAACAGTGTGTGCATGCATTGTATCCCTTGTTTGTCTGCCCTGAAATGTTACTAAGAGCAGGCCAATCATTGATGGTTACGAAAAGCAATGCTCGTAGGTCAAATGGCTCCCCTTTGTGCTCATCCCACATACGTACACCTGGTTTGGCCCACAGCTGTAAAAGTTCATCAACTAATGGCCTTAGGTACACATCAATGTCGTTGCCGGGTTGCCTCGGGCCTTGGATGAGCACTGGCATCATAATGAACTTCCTCTTCATACACAACCAAGGAGGAAGGTTATAGATACATAGGGTCATAGGCCAGGTGCTGTGACTACAGCTCTGCTCACCAAAAGGATTCATGCCGTCTGTACTTAGACTAAACCTTAAATTCCTTGCGTCACGTGCGAAGTCCGGGTACTCTCGCTCGACTTTTCTCCACTGTGACCCATCAGCGGGGTGTCTCAACATCGCGTCTTTCTTACGGTCTTCCATGTGCCATCGCAACAACTTGGCATGCTCTTTATTTCTGAAGAGACGTTTTAACCGTGGTATTATAGGAGCATACCACATAACCTTGGCGGGAACCTTCTTCCTAGGGGCCTCGCCCTCAACATCGCCAGGATCGTCTCGTCTGATCTTATACCGCAGTGCAGTGCATACCGGGCATGCATCCAAATTCTCGTACTTCTCACCGCGGTAGAGGATGCAGTCATTAATGCAGGCATGTATCTTCTGCACGTCTAATCCTAGAGGGCGGACAACCTTCTTTGCTTGGTATGTACTGTCGGGCAACTCATTATTTCTTGGAAGAAGATTCTTCATTTTTACCAACAACTTTGAAAATGCGCTGTCAGTCACACCATTCTCTGCCTTCCATTGCAGCAAATCCAGTGTGACACCTAGCTTTTTGTGACCATCTTCGCAAGTTGGATACAACAATGTTTTGTGATCCTTTAACATCTGTTCCAGCTTCTCCTTCTCCTTTTCAGTTTTACATTCTTCCTTTGCATCAGTAATGGCCCGACCAAGATCGTCATCAGCGGGCCCATCTGCTCCCTCTTGATCTTCATTATCTACCCCCGTTACATTATCATCATATTCAGGATACATATTATAATAGTTGTCATCATCCTCTTCTTCTTCGTTGTCTTCCATCACAACCCCTTTTTCTCCGTGCTTGGTCCAACAATTATAGCTGGGCATGAAACCGGATCGAAGGAGGTGGGTGTGAATGGTCCTGGTATTTGAGTAGTCTTTCTTGTTCTGACAGTGAACACACGGACATCACATAAAACCATTGTGACCACGGTTTGCATTAGCCACAACGATGAAATTTTGGAGGCCCGTAATGTACTCGGAAGTGCAGCGGTCACCGTACATCCATTGCCGGTTCATCTGCATTAATATGTAGTATATATCAAAAAATAATAGGGAGATGACCATTTATATATATAGTACATCAATGACACATGAAAGGATAGTTGCCGACCTCGACCGAGACGGAAAGAGCAACAAGAAAACTTATTTTGAGCTCTCGGGCATTTCACCGAACACCTCTTGTGCATATGAAAAAAAAAACTAGCACTCTTCACACCCTCTTGCTAGGCTCCAAAATGAGATAGTGAAAGAATGGAAGAGTGGGGTGTGTGTGGGCTGGTGTCTTATATAGCCCCCCCTTTAACACCGGTTCATGCCACGAACCGGTGTTAAAGGGGGGGGGCTGCGCGGGCCACTATTGCAGGGTCCTTTAACACCGGTTCGTGGCATGAACCGGTGTTAAAGGGGGGGCTCCTTTTTTGCCGCAGGGGCCACGCTGGTACGGCCCCCCCCCTTTAACACCGGTTCATAGAAGAACCGGTGTTAAAGCCTTTTTCTGGATCAACAAAATGCCTCGTTTCCACTAGTGCTAGAAACTATTTGGTGTATAGGTTCACTCCGAACCTTTACGAACCTATATACTAAAAGACATTTAGATACATTCGATATCTATATTTATAAACGGGAGGGAGTACATAGTAATTTATAAGACTAAAGATGTCTGCTGATCGATTGTGTAACTTAAGGTGATCACTAGGAATTGATGATTTCTGATACTTCAGCTCTACCGTGCACAACGTGTTTGAATGGTAGATTGTTATTTAAGAAAATGGCACAAAGTGGCTGGCGACCGTCATATGCATGTCTTATTTTGGTTCAGCTTATGTGTGAAGGTTTCGGATCAACTGAAGCATGCACGAGCACCGCATCGCCAAGTTTTAGATTAGCTGTGTTGATTGTGTGCAGACACGTTTATTATAAGAAGGTTTAATAAAATAGAAAAACAATAAAGTTTGTCTGACGTAGCGGTTGTGCCCCTGCGCTGCAGGTTGTAGGTCCCTGGTTCGTAATCAACCCGAGGTTTGTGCCTTTTATTTTAGATATTTCAGTCCTCTCATTTGACAGTCTGACCGGTGGAACCCATACGGATATGAAGTAACAAGGTCACATTTGCCAAAATACAATATGAAGGGTCGTTTTCGCAAAATAACTATTGCCACATGTCAACACCTGAGCCATTTGGGATGAGTTTTGCACATTAGAACATGTTTTGGGACCAGCTGACCCCATTTTACAAGTAGTGGGACTAATCTGTACATCCCAGATAACTATTGAGACTAGCGATGTATTTAGCTCTTTCTAATAATGTAAAATACTTGCTATTTCTCGATGTATTTGCACACTTCACTAGTGCAAAACACCCCAGATGTCCCGGTTGGTATGGGTCTTTAGTCCCGGTTCCCCAACTGAGACGGGTCAATCGGAACTAAAACTCCAACATTTAGTCTTGTTGTCCTACCAACCGGGACAAAAGAGCGTACACGTGGCCGCTGCTCAGTACGAGGAGGAAGAGCAACCGTCCGTAACACGAACCGGGACAAATAACCCTCTGCCGCGGCAGAGATTTGACACATTTCTCTGTCACGGTAGAGAATTTATTTTGGCAACTTTTTTTTTGCCGCGATAACATTTTGGCCACTTTTTGTGGCGCGGCAGAGAATTCATTTATGTTGTTTTATTTTTTATTTAGTGTTTTGCACTCATCAATGAAGGAATCATTATATTACACAAGATCATCATGACAATATAGATCCAAGTGTCGAACATATTACATTCGATACACGGAGTTCATGCACTACATACAAAATAAGCTCTTTGTATAATCCCTATTGGATATACACACCCTAATAGTATTCTCCTTTTGGGTCTAGGACTTCTGCATCCAAGAATCCCGCCAATTCCTTCTGAATTGCTCGTACGCGATCCTTTGGCAGAAGACCGTCCCGTAGACGTTCGATCTGATTTAAAAAAAGGAGTCAACCTATATGAATGAAACTAAACACAATTTGATGGTAATTAAAAACTATAGAAAATGTTTACTTATGTTAAGTTGCTCTAAATTCCCCCCTTCTCACAGCACGTCTGACGGATGAACTCGCAAACATAGTATTCACATAAATTGTTTCCTGGTCCCTGCGTCAGGCACTTTACGAGAACATAGTTCAATCAAAATAATAATCAAGCATGATAATAACGGTATCAAAACTAGAATCAAAGAGATGCGCAGATATAGCTAGTGATGCTTACATCTAGTGGTTTAAATGTAATCTCCTCTTTCCAAACACCCCTAGCCTTTTTGGTGAACCGTTTCCAAGCGCTGCCCAGCGAAAAAAACGAATAAAAGAAGTTATTAATTACTTGATATCATAAAATTCACGAACGTTGCCGATATAGTGTCATAATGATTAGAATTACCACTAGAGAAGCATCTGCATGTCCTTCCACGTATCAAGGGGTTTATTTTTTGAGTCCATGACTAGTACACGCCCTTTGTTAGGTTGAATGATTAACAGAATATAGTGGAAGATGTGCATGCATAACTAATCAATTAGATACTTAACGCCGAGTAAGCGAAACAGAAAGTGTATACAAGACAATAACACTCACTCGAAGCTGTAAGGAAATAGTATTTCCCTTCTGGTTTCTTGAAACCTTAATGCGTTTACGATATTATCCTCCGTATCTTGGGGGTTTGTTTTGAGATTAGCTTGATGAACCCAATATGGGTCAATGAACCCAATGTCATATATTTTCCTCTGATGCATTCGAGAATCTTCATTCTGCATACTATACTATGATTATATACATGCAATAAACGAGGTGAGATAGCTAGAGACTAAATTAATTACAGAATTAGTACTTACAGACAATAGGCACTGCTGATCGATTTGTCCAAGGCGTCTTGATTGAATAATTGAAATAGTTCAACAAATTCAATGGATATCATGTCACCTATTTCTTTCCCATAATGCTTTTTTGTAACCCTCAGCATTATCCAGTTAGCCCCGACCTTTGTGGCATGCATGTACCGGTTATGCAATCTTCGTATTTTTGTTGAAAGATTATTTACCTCCTGAGGTTTGACGAGAGGTTTGCCGTACTGGTATTTGTATGCTACTTCACCCATGGGGAAGTACTGTAACTGGGATAAATAGTGGGCAATACTCATACCTTGAGCAACGGCAGCTTCTCCGTATTGTGCAACTACATCTGGATCATACTACTCTTCGACCGCATATTTGCTCGACCCCACATTGGTATGGTAAATCACCTTGAGAGGGGCGCAAGATTGTTTTGCTTGTACTCCGAGCTGGGCAACAGATTTCCCGCTTGCATCAGTACTGCTCTTCGACAGTTGCTGTGCCGCATGTGACTTGAGAATAGAGCGCTCATAGTCTGATGACAGCTTTGGCTCGGGTTCGTGAAGGGCCTTTAGTATTTTGAACACTCGGGCATTTTCTTTTTTGGTGTTGGGGAACACTCGGGCCTTTAATATTAAAAACCGAGACTACAAAACCGGAACTAAAGGCCCCCTATATATAGTCCCGGTCAAGCCACAAACCGGGACTAACACTCAATACATTTATTAAACTTGGAAAATTGCAAACAACATAAAATATCCTTCACAAAATGAGCTATCATGTCTCATGGAATTTAGGTTCACAATATGCAGCCGACCGACCAGACATAAACTAGAGGTACACAATATGAGCATGAACTTCTTGGCATATGTCCTTCCTTATGATCGCTTCAGATGTAACCATGGAGCATATTCCTTACTTAACGGAATGCTTGGGTCAGTTTTCACTGTGAAGGGCGGAATTTCATCAAACTTATTATAATCTTCTGACATGTCTGTCTTGACTTCGATTCCCACGATGTTTCTTTTCCCTAAAAGAACTATATGACGCTTTGACTCATCATATGATGTATTCGTTTGCATATTTTTTCTTTTTTTTGGTCTGGAGGACATGTCCTTCACATAGAAAACCTGAGACACATCATTGGCTAGGACGAATGGTTCATCTCTATAACCAAGATTGTTGAGATCCACTATTGTCATTCCGTACAACTGGTCTATCTTTACCCCTTCCCCATTCAGGTTGACCCATTTGCAGCGAAACAAAGGGACCTTAAAAGAGACTCCATAGTCTAGTTCCCATATCTCCTCTATGTAACCATAGTATGTGTCCTTTTTCCCATTCTTGTTCGTTGCATCAAAGCGGACACCACTGTTTTGGTTGGTGCTCTTTTTATCTTGGTCGATCGTGTAGAATGTATTCCCATTTATTTTGTACCCTTGGAAATTCAATATAGTAGAAGATGGTGATGCGGCCAACAAGTATAGCTGATCTCCAACAGTTGTGTAATTCAAGAGATGTGTCCGCATCCAACCACCGAAAGACTTCATGTGTTCATCTGTAATCCATGAGTCAGGCTTCCCCGGGTTTTTGGAGCGTACAATATTTTTGTGTTCCTCGATATACGGAGCTACCAAGGTGGAATTATGTAGAAATGTGTAGTGTTCTTTAGTGAAAGAATCCCCGTCCCTACATATCATTGCTTTCTTTCCCAGCGTGCCTTTTCCACTTAGTCTTCCCTCATGCCGCGAGTCAGAAACACCAATCGGCTTAAGGTTAGGAATAAAGTCAACACAAAACTCAATTACGTCCTCTGTTCCATATCCCTTGGAGATGCTTCCTTCTGGTCTAGCACGGTTATGAACATATTTCTTTAAGACTCCCATGAACCTATCAAAGGGGAACATATTGTGCAGAAATACAGGACCGAGAATGGCAATCTCTTCCACTAGGTGAACCAGGAGATGCGTCATAATATTGAAGAAGGATGGTGGGAACACCAACTCAAAACTAACAAGACATTGTACCACATCCTTCTGTAACCTTGGCAGAATATCTGGATTGATTACCTTCTGAGATATTGCATTGAGGAATGCACATAGCTTCACAATGGGTACTCGAACATTTTCCGATAGAAGCCCCCTCAATGCAATCGGAAGCAACTGCATCATAATCACGTGACAGTCATGACACTTCAGGTTTTGGAACTTTTTCTATGCCATATTTATTATCCCCTTTAATTAGATGAGAAGCTAGGAGGCACCTTGATACTTTAAAGGACTTCAAAAAATATTTACTTCTCTGCTTTGGTGAGAGCATAGCTGGCACGACTTAAGTGACGCCCTTTATCCGTCTTGTTCTGTGTATGCATGTTCTTTGGGTCTTTCATAATTTGTTGGTTCTCCCGTGCTTCTGGTGTATCTTTTGTCTTCCCATACACACCTAGGAATCCTAGCAGGTTCACGCGAAGATTCTTCGTCACGTGCATCACGTCAATGGAAGAGCGGACACGTAGGACTTTCCAATATGGCAGCTCCCAAAATATAGATTTCTTCTTCCACATGGGTGCGTGTCCTGTAGCGACGTCGTTCAGAACTGATTGACCGCCGGGACCCTTTCCAAAGATTACTTCTATGTCCTTGACCATACCAAATACGTCATCACCAGCAGGGAGTTCAGGCTTCTTCCGGTGATCTGCCTCACCTTTGAAATGCTTGCCTTTCTTTCTTACGGGATGATTGGTCAGAAGAAATCGTCGATTCGCCAGGTACACAACCTTCTTGCATTTATGCAAATATGTACCTTCAGTCTTATCTAAATAGTGCGTGCATGCCTTATATCCCTTGTTTTTCTGTCCTGAAAGTTTACTAAGAGCAGGCCAATCATTGATGGTTACGAAAAGCAACCCTCATAGGTCAAATGGCTCCTGTTTGTTCTCATCTCACGCATGTACACCTGGTTTGCCCCACAGCTGTAAGAGTTCTTCAACTAATGGCCTAAGGTATACATCAATGTTGTTGTCCGGTTGCTTCGGGCCTTGGATGAGCATTGGCATCATAATGAACTTACGCTTCATGCACAACCAAGGAGGAAGGTTATAGATACATAGATTCACGGGCCAGGTGCTGCGACTGCAGCTCTGCTCCCCAAAAGGATTCATGTCATCCGTACTTAGACCAAACCATAAGTTCCTTGCGTTACCTGCAAAGTCCGGGAAGTCTCTCTCGATTTTTCTCCACACTGACCCATCAATAGGGTGTCTCAACTTCCCGTCTTTCTTACAGTCTTCTTTGTGCCATCGCAAAAACCTGGCATGCTCTTTGTTTCTGAACATGCGTTTCAACCTTGGTATTATAGGAGCATACCACATAACCTTAGCAGGAACCCTCTTCCGGAGGGGCTCTCCCTCAACATCACCAGGGTCATCTCGTCTGATCTTATACCGCAATGCATTGCATACCGGGCATTTATCTAAATGCTCATACTCCTTACCGCGGTAGAGGATGCAGTCATTAATGCATGCATGTATCTTCTACACATCTAATCCTAGAGGACAGTGAGTCTTCTTTGATTCGTACATACTCTCGGGAAGTTCGTTATGTTTTGGAAACTTCGGCTTCATTATTTTCAGCATCTTTTCAAATGAGGAGTCAGTTAGAACACACTCCGTCTTCCATCGCAGCAATTCCAGTGTGGTACCGAGCTTTCTGCTGCCATCTTCGTAATTTGGATACAACAATTTCTTGTGATCTTCTAACATGCCCTCTAACTTTAACTTCTCCTTTTCTGTTTCACAGTCTCGCTTTGCATCAGAAATGACCCTACCAAGTTCATCAGCGGGCTCATCTGATGCCCGTTCTTCACCTCCTTCCTCTTCATTGTCTTCCATTGCAGTATCACTGTATTCAGGAAACATATGATGATAGTTGTTATCATCATCTTCTTCTTCACTGTCTTCCATCATAACCCCTCTTTCCCCGTGCTTGGTCCAGCAATTATAGTTGGGCATGAAACCTTTCATAACCGAGGAAGAGTACTCCTTGTTGTTCCAACATTGAACACATGGACAATGTATAAAACCATTCTCTTTGTTTGCCGTAGCCACATCAATAAATTTATCCACGGCTTTAATGTACCCGGGTACATGCCGGTCACTACATCTATTCCTGACCGTTCATCTGTATCATATAATTAAGTTTATCTAAAACGGGACATCATAAATAGTGAAATGACCAATTCACATCGACACATGCATTGTATCAATGACAAAGAAAAGATAATATTGCTAACCTCGATCGAGGGAAATAAAGAGGAGAAAGCTCAAGTGCGTCTCAGACACCTTCTATATTTTTGTTTTGTGAGAAATTGAACGGGATCATTCACTCAAAGATTTCATCAAACACCTTGAATGCATGCATAGTAAAAAAATAAACTAGAACACCTTCCACCAAGAAAAAACAGAGGGGAGGCAGAGGGCTAGGGCATCGTATTTATAGAGGGCGGGATCATACGTCCCGGTTTGTAACATAAACCGGCACTAAAGGTGTGTGCCAGGCCATGTGTCTGACGCCCAACCTTTAGTCTCGGTTTATGTAACAAACCGGGACACATGACCCATCACGAACCGGGACGCATGCCTACGGCCACCGTGCCCGCTCGAACCGGGACGCCTGCCAGCATTAGTCCTGGTTCATGGCGCAACCAGGACTAATGCTGTTAGGGGGCGCGAACATATAGCCTGTTTTCTACTAGTGCTTGTATATACTGTACTATATACTCTGTCAGTTTGAGTATATTCATATATTGTATTTAAGATAAAAAGGTGAAAGTTACCACATGGTTGCAATATATTAGAAATACCTTCTTAGTTGTATGTATAAAAGGACTATGTGAAATACATACTACCTAGAAAGTAGTATATATACTATCAAAATAGTAGATAGTAATACATACTACCCGTACATACTATGTGAAAGAAATGTACATACTACCAGGAAAATAGTATTATATACTTCCAAGATAGTAGACAGTCTTACATACTGCCCATACATACAATTTGATACGATAGATACTACCTAAATTGTGTAAACCACACTTACAGATGTGTGTAACCACACCGGGTGTAGTATAAATATGTCTTATTAATATAACTTCATGTCATAAATATATTTTTATTGGAAAATTGACGACCTAGGGACATACAAGACATACAAACCCAAAGGGAGTAGAAAATCACTTAAGAGCTCGAGCTACATGGAGCTCCTTTTCAAAATTTGAAAACACCAATTTAATGTTTCAAAAAGTTTTGAAGAAATTCTTAACGTAGATAATGATGTACTATATAAACACACAAAATCTTAACTCGAAAAACCTTATATTCCAATCTAAAAAAATTATAAAATCTGACAGAATTTGGAGAATAGATTTTTTTGCATTGTTCACTACTTTATATGTCAGATTTTGACATTTTTGTACAACCCAAGATACTGGGTATTTCGAGTTGAGAGTTTTTCAAATTGGTAGAGCACATTATTTCCTAAACTAAGGAATTTTTGGTTGATTTTTTTTTGAAACTTCAAACTATTATTTTTGAGTGATTCAGGCTATGTGTAGCATGAGCTCCAAATCATCTGTGTTTGAAAGGGAGAGACTACTATATATGTAAGGCAGGTGTTAGAATAATTTTGTTGCATTGTGTATGTAGATGGAAAGTATGTCATGTAGAACGGTAGTTATCTCTATCGAAATAGTTTTTCACCATGCTTTACATACAAAGTGATGATGATATTCTCTTACATAACAGGTAAAAATAACCAAAAAATATATATATGGAAAACCAAACTTGCCACCAAAGGAAGCGAAGAGAGACTGAGATAACAGAACTCCACGACGATGCCCCTAAGAGGGTGACGACACAATGCGTTAGCGTCATTGAGACCAAGACGGTCAAAGGTTTTCACCTGGAGCCCTAAAAGGTAGCCACAACGATACCCCCAAGAGGGTTACGATACTTACAGACGTTGCATCCATTGGAGCAGGAGAACCGAGCTTTCGCATGAAAATACCTTCTAAGCACGACCAATATCTCAGGCCACCCACTAGCCTCAAGCTAGGCCTCTAACATGCGATTTGGGAGTTACATTTGCCAAAGCACCACCAACACTAGGATTCCTCGTTGCCCTCTCCTAGCCAACCACCTGCCCAAGAAGAGGTCGTTGATAGCTCTGAGATTCGACACATTTTTTGATGGTTTTTATCGATGGTTTTAATTTGGATTTGATGGTTTTCTAGCTTTACCTAACGCTAATACCTCGGTAGCGAAGAAAACTTTGTTTTTAATGTGATTTTCAGGTTCGGAACATCAACAGAGAGATTTAACAACAAAAACACAATATTCAAACGTAAACAAGCAAGTCTCTTTTTGGAAGCAATCGAGGAGAAAATACTGAAGCTTTAACGAGTAACTATATGGCGGGAATATTTTTCTGGCCATATAGTTCCCGTCGTATAGATGCCACCTCCTTCGTCTTATTAAAAGGGAAAACTTTCGTGAAGAGGCAGAGGACGAAATCAGAACACACGAGCCGCCATCCCATCCATAAGGGAGAAAGAAGAGATCCAGAGAAGAAGGGGAAGACGTTCTTCATCTCGCTCCATGATCTTCGATCTCCTAGCCACCACACCTCCATAACCATTACTTGTACTAGAGAGAGAGAGAGATCTCCACCTTGCAAGACTAGGGTTTGAGATTGTTCTTCCCATCTTGAATTGTGTTGGATTTATTTTATTTCTTATTGTGGATCTCCACGGTAATATCAAGAAGAACTCCCTTTATTTAATTATATCGATGATGCTTTCTTCTCTCATGTGTGAGTAAGTTCCCTTGGGCGTGGGAGATATAGGGGATTGGTGAGATGTGATGTGTCTATATAATTTTCATTAAGTTTGTGGTTGATTTTAATTACTATATTATGTGTGCTTGACTATATGTGGGATGCTTAATGCCTGTTGTCTAATTAAGGGCCCAGTCAACATGATGCTTTGTTCTACATAGATAGAATCTTGTTCGCTTGCAGACCAGCAACCCCCGAGTGACACGGGGATATCAATGGGAAACTAGTTTGACTCGAGGATAACAAGGAACCACCGAGATTATTGCATTAGTCGATCCAAGGAGCTTAATTGATAAGCAACCTGAAGGATCTTAATCGTCTAGTGACTGACCATGGTTGTGGTAAATAGGCTAGTAGGATTATTGAAGTTGGAATAAAATCTACCAAGAGGAGGTCCTGCTAATTATGGGTTACTCGCCTACACACATACTTATAAGATTATAATTGTTACACTTATCACTCATCCACCTGCCACATTCACTATCACCATGAACTGAATCTCCCCGCGCGTAATCTGTCATCTGCAGAAAACAACAAACAAATCATTCTTTACTTTTATGCTTTTTATTTCTGAAGTTTTACATTTTAGTTTTATTTAAATACTTTCCTTTAATCCAAAATCTATTCTTGTTTCAACATTTGCAGTCAATTCACTCGAAGACCTGTGACAACTTCGGGTGTGATAGAGACTTCACCCATAAACACTTACCTTTGGGCTCCCCGTGGGATCGACATATTAACTTCGAAATTAGCTACAAATGATCTATGCACTTGCAGCCATCAAACAATTTTATGGCGTCGTTGCCGGAGACCTAAGCGCTAAGTTTTTTGTCTCTTCATATTTTAGATGTTACTATTACAAGATGGTCTCCCTAGGAGACAAAGGGTCTATATGCTCTGGTAGGGCTTATCTACCAGATTATCTTGATCGTGTACCTACTCAAAGGCGCGAATAAATCATTAAAAAACTTTTGAGGTCGAATAAAGTTGAAGTTGAAAACCTAAGTGACTTCATGGAAATCATGTCCATTCATAGGACAACTTCCAAGAAACCTGAGAAGACTCTCAGAGAATACAGTGCTCCCAATTCTTCTTTTCTTAAACAATCAATATAATTTCCTAATCCTGGAGATAGAGAATATTGATTTGATGGGGAGATTATTAAAATTTTGCAGGAAAAAGCTTTTAGTGGAAGGGAAGATGAAGACCCAGGAAGACATCTTAGAGAGTTCGACGATGTGATAACATCACTTGGACCAAAAGGCTTGCCTAGAGAATTCTCTCGTCTAAAATTATTTTGTTGGTCTCTCAAAGGTAAAGCTCTAGACTGGTTATATTCTCTCCCTCGTCATTATATTAAATGTTGGAAAAACTGGATTGTTAAATTTGTAACCAGGTTCAATCCTTTTGCAAAGGTAACAGAAATTAGAAAGAATATAGGCAACTTTAGTCAGAATGTGGGAGAAAACTACCCACAAGCCTGGGAAAGATTCTTGGAATGAATAATAGTATTCCTAATCATGGCTATTCTGAGTCAACTTGTTGCCACTTATTTTACCCTTAATACCCAATGCAGAGAGTTGCTAGATTCATCATCAGGAGGATCGATAAATACTTTAGCTGTTAAAGCATGTTTGGAATTGATGTCTACTAGGGCTAAGAATGATTCTTTTTACAATCCTGATTTTGGCACTAAACCGGAAAAGGGAATACTTCGTATAAATCCTGTTCTTATGCCAGAGGTATGCAAAACCATGAAAGAAAAAGGTATATCTTCTGAACTTGTCAAGGAAAGAAAAGTATATTTGTTACAAGTTTTTACTGAAGAAGATAAACTAGAAAAGTTTTTCAAGAATTGAAATATAGACAGGACAAATATTACAATAGCTTGCATAAGCAATTTCAAAGACATACAAAGATTTTGGCCGAAGTTACAGAAAATTATGAGGAAATTGGCCAAGAAATAAAATTATTTCACAAGTACCTCACTATGATTGAAACCCAATGTGAAAAAATAGCATATGGTTATGAAATTTTTCTTCAAGATGATATAAATATTCCTATTTCTACTAATGTTGTTACAAGAAGAGGTGCAGTTGTTAAAGGACCATTAGGACCACCAGAATATGAAGCTGAAAAAGATCGATAGGAAAAAGCCTTGCTCAAATCAAGCCAAGAAGATGATACATTGGTGGATCCTCAAGATGAGACTTCTCAAGACACACAAGATCAAACCTTGGGGGAGCAGAATGATGCGCAGGATGATAGTTCTAACTCTGATGCAGAGACTATTGGTTGAAGAGAAGAAGAAGAAACAAGCAAAGAAGACGAGGTTGTTGCAATAGAAAATAATAAAAATGATAAGCAACAACAAAAGAAAGCAACTAAAGAGCCTGATCCTCCGCAAAAGGTAAAATATACGAGTAAGAAACTTCCATATCCAGACCACAAAAAGAAAGAACCGGATGAGGCAATTTATGATTCTTTTAAAAAGGCATTAAGTCATCTTCATCTAGAAATTCCATTTGCGGATGCAATAAAAGTACCTACCTATTCTAAATTTCTTCGTGATATTCTTAATAGAAAGAACTAACTGAAACCATCGCGATAGTAACTAGTTACCCTACTAATGGGAGGATATTGTCTAAGTCAGGAGATCTTGGGATACCAACTATTTCATGTTCAATAGGCAAAACTAATATTCATAATGCCTTGTGTGATTTAGGTGCATGAGTTAGTGTAATGCCATACTCCCTCTATAAAAGATTAGGATCAGGGGAATATTCCCCCACTTCTATCACTTTACAGATGGATGACAAATCCACTAAACAACCTATTGATATGATTGAGGATGTTCTACTTAGAATATATGAGAATGTTATTCCCACTGACTTTATTATTCTTGAAATGCCGGAGGATAAAAAATTATCTATAATACTTGGAAGACCTTTCCTTAGTACTGCAGGAGCGTCAGTTGACTGTGTTGAAGGGAAAATAATCTTCAATATTTATGATTTTAAGATCCCTCCTTTTTAAAGGAAAAGTATCCCTGTGATTGCAATGCTAGTCCCTGGATCAATGCTAGCATCCACAGTTTAAGATGAAGTACATAGAAACAAAGGTCATTATTACAGTCATTCCAGAGACAAACATAGTCTTTACAACTCCAAGGCCACATGCCTAGTACAAGAGTTTAAATAAGTAAATAGATAAAAATCTTCATATTCATGTGCCACAGGCAAACATGTTGAGTGTAGACTCATGACTCCTAATCCTCATCAGAGTAACCTGCAACATCACAAGTTACAGCCACAGTGGGTCAATACATTGGAATAGTATTGGCAAGTGATACCTTAGTATAATTTTGGTGGACTACATACTATATGCAATTTGGCTAAATGTAGCTTAGGCTTGCTTTGCTCAAAATAGGTTTTGCCTATTAGATGAAAACACTAAGTTTTTCTTTGTCAAAAACTTTTCCCAAGGAACCACCAATATACATTGGGGTCCTTCACCCTTGTTCACCCACAAGTTTTACTTAGAAATTGGGATGAGGAGATTCTTGATAGCTTCCATGTCCTGATGCTCAAGTTGTCCTTTTCCAGGGACATGGCTAAGTACTTAGATTCTTCCATCTGCAGAGGTTGTGCACTTTCCCCACCAGACTTGATTTTCACCAAGACATGACCATTCAGAAGCTTTCCCTTAGACCAAATGGACGCGTTCCAACCTATCATCCCACTACCACCAACTGTCCAAATGGTTAAGTTTTAGCAACCTATGTGATCCAGGCAGAGCCCATATTGCCAAGTGGATGCACTAGAAGCTTCTTAACATTTGGCCTCTCAAATCCCTTTGTTCCTGGGTGGCTTTCCACAAGTGAGATACACAAGGTAAACCATAGAAATGGGCCTTGTGTAACCACTCAACATAAACCATTCCTTCCATTCCACCCAGGTGTTTCATTTACTTAGTTGTTTTATTAAGCAAAACACAAGTCCAAAGACGTAGAAATATTTTCATCATAGCATGTATATTTCACCACCCTTGGTTGCTACTAGCTAGGCTAAGCATGGCATAGAAGCATCTTAATTTAGAGATTTCTTAACAATTCTACACTACTAGGATTTCCCAACATGGCATATAAGCAAAATATAACATGCAAGACTAGCAAAATATTTCTAATGCTTAGTAGAAAACATAGGGATAAAAATATCATGAAGCACCACTTGCCTTGGTAGTTTGGAGAGTAGCTACACTCCTCATAATCACAATCACTATTGGCACCAAAATCTACATAAAATCATAGCCACAAATCACATACCAAACAAATACAAGCAAAAATATAAGGATGCATGCAATATGATATGTAATGATTTTCTAAACTCAATAAGACAAGTGCACAGTACTGGTTCATAAACAAGTTTAAAACTTGCCAAACAACATTTACTTAAACACTAAAACATTTATCAAATAATTAATATACACAAAATAGGCCTACACATGTTTTTGTAAATAAAACCATTTTAATAGAAACAAAACATTAAACACATTACATATTTGGAAAGGGCTTGCTCTCCTGATTCCATTGATATAAAAGTTGTCAAATTTGAATGGGGGAATCAAAAGTTATGGCTAAAAAAAATCAAACAACTAATAGATCTAATTCATTTTTTTAAAACGACCTCTGTGCCACGTGTCATGTTCTGATTGGCGCGTACCGGTTCACACAGGATCACGCGCACAGGCCGTTAGATCTACTTAATCTGCACGGCCCAGATCTACTCATACCGTTTCGTTAAGTGATCTGTTTATACGCGCCGGATCTAGATCCTACGGTCCTCGATCAAGCGACCACAGATGGGCGGCGCTGGCGGTGGCAACTGGCGGTGGCGAGCTCTGTCTACGGCGGCGCGGCGCTACAGGGGGTTCTGGGGTCGTCGGAGATGCTTACCGGGCTCGTAGCGATGCACTGATGCTCAACGTGGCGACGGCTTGGCAAGGGGCGCACGGACATGGCTGCACGGGCTCGTCGGAGTTGCTGACAGCGTCGGGCTCGGGCGGACGGCGACGTTGGCGACGCTCCTGGTCACCCTAGCATGAATAAAAGGCATCAGGAGATGCGCAAGACTATGGCGAACACGTTCGTCTGAATCAGAGGCGAAGGGGAACACGGGGCTCACCGAATTTAATCACCGGAGTTGAGGACGTCGTCGGAACCTTGCTGTGCTTGACGAAGACGAAGACCTGGGGCAGTATAGGATGAACCAATGGTGTCAGAAGGTGCGTAAGGAAGTTGCGAAGCTGTCTGCAAGAACTAGAGAAGAAGGGGCGCACGTGGCTTACCGGGATTGGTCGCCAGAGTGAGCTCTGTCTACGGCGGTGCAAGAGCGATTGCGGGCAGCCTGGGGGCGTTTCTGTCTGGCTTTGTTGGGGGAAATGGCCGCGAGGGGGAGGTGGTCTTATAGCCAGAGCGGGGGAGAGGATCACGCGCGGTATCAATGGCAATTAAGCCCGCAGTAACTGCGGCGAGGTAACGGCGGAGCGAGCGTCGCGGCCGCGCGTGATTGATGACGACGACGTGGTCGCAGGGTCCACTTGCCAGCGAGTGAAACAGAGAGTTGGTGGGGTCGGGTGGTCAGTGACTTGGTGGATTCGTATGCGAGTGAGAGAGAGAGGGGAACTTGGGTGGGCTTAGTGGGCTGAATCCGTCATTGGGCTAGATAGGTGGCGCCGGCCCTTTTCTAATTCTTTTCTCCTTTTCTTTTTCTGTTTTCAATTTTAGGAATCAAATTCAAATGATTTCAAAATCTATTTTAATTCAAATCTTTCAGGATTTTTGCAGTGTGCAACAATCACATTTTTGGGCATAAAACCAAGTGGTCACTTTGAATTGGCCTGGTCACTTGGAATAAAACAAAATAAGCAGTGACATAGCACTAGTTTTTATATAGGTTTTGAAATTGGTTTTCAAATTATATTTTCTTTGAAACTTGGGTTTAAATCTTAGCAATCTAGCAATACACTCTGAAAGCAAAAGACACAAGGTTTGGTTCACTGAACACCTATCTCACATTGGAGATTTGTATTTGTTTTAAATGCTGATCACATAAAATAATGAGCTCATATGCTCCTGTTTTTGAATTGATTTGTTTGAAATGAACTCTATATGATCATGGATGCATGGATGATATGCATGAGTTTGAAACATGATTTTAGGGATGTTACAAATCTAACCCCCTTAAGGTGAATCTCGCCCTCGAGATTCGGATTGGCTAGCAAATAGGTGAGGGTGGTCTTTCCAAAGATCATCTTCTCTTTCCCATGTTGCTTCTTCTTTGGAATGATGGTTCCATTGAACTTTGCAAAACTTGATAGTCTTAGTCCGTGTGACTCTTTCTGCAGTCTCAAGAATCTTGATAGGTTTATCTTCATAAGTGAGATCACTTTCCAATTGAACCTCTTCCAAAGGTATAGTATCCTTCAAAGAAGTTTCTTCCATTTCTGGATGACATTTCTTAAGCTGACTCACATGAAACACATTATGAATTGCTGACAAAGATTCTGGCAATTCAATTTCATAAGCAACTTCTCCTTTACGACTCAGAATCTTGAATGGTCCAACATATCTTGGGGCCAACTTCCCTTTGACTCCAAACCTCTTCATTCACGAAGTGGTGACACTCTAAGATAGGCTCTATCACCAACTTCGTAGATGACTTCTCTACGCTTAGGATCTGCGTAGCTCTTCTGTCGGGACTGGGCTATTTTTAATCTGTCCTTAACCAGCTTGACCTTCTCTTCAGCTTCTTTGATAAGTTCTGGTCCGAACAAACTTTTTTCCCCCACACCATTCCATAACAATGGGGTGGTACATTTTCTCCCATAGAGAAACTCAAATGGTGCCATCTCAATGCTGGCTTGATAGCTGTTGTTATAAGAAAATTCCGCGTAAGGCAGACTTTCATCCCAACTTGCTCCATAGTCTAGGGCACATGCCCTCAACATGTCTTCAAGAATCTGATCAGTCCTTTCTGTTTGTCCATCAGTTTGAGGATGAAAAGCAGTGCTGAATTCCAACCTCGTTCCCAATGACTCATGTAATTGCCTCAAAAAATGAGAAGTGAATTGGGTTCCTCTATCAGACACAATACTCTTTGGTACTCCATGTAGACATACAATTCTACTCATATAGATCTTGGCCAACTTAGCACTTGTATAGGTTGTCTTCACGGGCATGAAATGAGCCACTTTAGTTAGGCGATCCACTACTACCCAAATAGAATCATATCCTGAAAGGGTCCTTGGCAATCCGGTAATGAAATCCATACCAATTTGTCCCACTTCCAATCAAGAATAGGTAGTGGTTGAAGCAAACCTGCTGGTTTCTGGTGTTCCGCTTTCACTCTACTACACACATCACACAAAGCAATATGTTCGGTGATGTCCTTCTTGAGATTACTCCACCAAAATCTTTCCTTCATATCCATGTACATTTTGGTGTTACCCGGGTGAATGGAATGCGGTGAGTTGTGTGCTTCTTGCAAAATCAGTTTCCGAAGCTCCGGATCTTGTGGAACACAGATACGTTTTCCCTGCCATAAAGTACCCTGTTCGTCTTCATGGAATCCTTTGGCTTTTCCCTTGCCGATCTTTTCCTTAATCTCTTCAATTTCCTTATCATTTTTCTGGGCTTCTTTGATCTTGTCCAACAAAGTGGGTTGAACATCCAAAGACATGAGATGTCCTTCAGGAACAATCTCCAATCTGAGATCTCTAAATTGGGCACACAGATCATCTGGCAATTCTCCCATAGTAAGGCCATTCACAAAAACCTTACGGCTTAGAGCATCTGCTACAACATTTGCTTTATCGGGGTGGTATTGCAAACTTAAGTCATAGTCCTTGATGAGTTCTGGCCATCTTCTTTGTCTCATGTTAATCTCTTTCTGGGTGAAGATATACTTCAAACTCTTGTGATCTGTGAACACTTCACAACGCTTTCCCAAAAGATAATGTCTCCATGTTTTGAGTGCATGGACAACAGAGGCTAACTCTAAATCATGAGTAGGGTAGTTTACTTCATGAGTTTTGAGTTGTCTCGAGGCATAAGCCACAACTTTTCCTTCTTGCATAAGTACTGCACCCAAACCATGATGAGATGCATCACAATACACTTGGAAATCCTTCTCCAAATCTGGCAGACATAAGACTGATGCTGTCACAAGTCTCTTCTTCAATTCTTGGAAGCTAAGTTCACAACCTTCAGACCAAGCAAATTTCTTGTCTTTCTTTAGCAATTCTGTCACAGGCTTAGCTACCTTGGAGAAATTCTCAATGAACCTTCTGTAGTAACCTGCTAAGCCAAGGAAACTACGAACTTCTTTCACTGACTTGGGAGATTCCCATTCAGTTACAGCTGAAACTTTAGCAGCATCAACTGCTACACCATCTCCTGACACAACGTGTCCAAGAAATCTAACTTCATTTAGCCAAAATTCACACTTGCTGAATTTGGCATATAGTTTATGCTCTCTAAGCTTCTCAAGTATCAAACGCAAATGTCCTTCATGCTCTTCTTTGCTCTTGGAGTAGATTAAAATGTCATCGATGAAAACAACAACAAACTTATCAAGAAATTCCATGAACACCATGTTCATCATATTCATGAAGTATGCTGGTGCATTGGTCAAACCAAATGGCATCACAATCCATACCTTGTGGTGAAAGTTGTCTTAGGTATGTCTTGCTCTCTTATTTTGAGTTGGAAATAACCTGACCGAAGATCAATCTTTGAGAACACACAAGCTCCATCTAATTGATCAAACAAATCATTGATTCTAGGCAAAGGGTATTTGTTCTTGATAGTCACCTCATTGAGTGAACGGTAATCTATACATAACCTTTGACTTCTATCCTTCTTTTCCACAAACAAAACTGGGGCTCCCCAAGATGAAGAACTTGGTTGAATAAATCCTTTCTGCAACTGTTCTCCCAGTTGTTTCTTGAGTTCTTTCAGTTCATCAACTGACATTTTGTACGGCCTCTTTGCTATTGGTCCAGGTCCTGGTAGCAAATCAATAAGAAATTCCACATCTCTATCTGGAGGCATTCTAGGCAATTCTTCCGGAAACACATCAGGATACTCACTCACAATTGGCACACTGTCTATGCTAACCCCCTTAAGAGAATTTAGCATACCCCTTTTTGCTTCAAAGTTGGTCTTGAACCTGATCCTTTTATTTTCTGGAGTTGTGAGTGAGACAGTATGGTTGGCACAATCTATCATTCCCTTGTGCTTAGTCATCCAGTCCATTCCCAAAATAACATCCAATCCTTGGGAATTTAGGATTATCAAGTTAACGGGAAACTTGTACTTCCCAAACACTATGACTAGATCATGACATCCTGAATTCACTATCATTTCTCCGCCAGGAGAACTTACTTTTATAGGACACCCAATAGTTTCTACCGACAGTTCATTTTTTTTCAACAAATGCACTTGATATGAATGAATGAGATGCACCGGTGTCAAAGAGAACAAATGCTGGAACGGAATTGAGTTTGAACTTACCAGCAACAGCATCAGGCTCCTCATAGATTTCCTCCACATTGATGTGGTTCACTTGTCCCTTTTGAAAAGGGTTGGGCTTGTTGGGTTCTTCAACTTTCTTTTCCGGGCATTCATTAGCATAATGCCCCATCTTCTTGCACTTGAAGCATTCAACCTGACTAATGTCCTTCTTGACAGGCTGGCTTCTACTGCCACTTCCATTCCCACTGTGGTGGCTCTTATATCCACCCTTGTGGTTCTTGTACTTGTCATTGTCATGACTACGGTGATGCTTGTTGTCATGATGACGGTTGTGGTTGTGGTGCTTGTTGAATTTCCCATGCTTGTGGGATCCTGAGCTTCCACTATCATCATAATGGGAACGCTTGTGAGACGATCCCGAGCTGTGCTTGTCAGAGTGCTTTCTCTTCCTGCTTTCAACTTGCTTCATTTTGTTCTCCAAAATAGCAGCCTTGTCACAAAGAGACTGATAAGTGGGAACATAGGCCACTGATAGCTGCAAGTTCAGTTCATCATTCAGGCCTTCAAGGAACTTTTCCTTCCTCTTAGCATCGGTGTCAACTTCATCCGGTGCATAACGCGCCAGATTGTTGAACTCCTCAATATATTGAGCCACGCTGCGGTGGCGCTGCATCAGATTATGGAACTCTTTCTTCTTCAAACTCATCACTCCGGATGAGATGTGAGCAGTACGGAAACCATCTTCAAAGATAGCCCATGTCACATCTTCAATGGGAGTGGTGATCTGGAAGTTATCCCACCAAGTGGCGGCTGGTCCTTCCAACAAATGTGCTGCAAATCTGACTTTTTCTGCATCCGTATAGCCAACTGTTACCAAGTCCTTGTTCACAGAGCGTAGCCAATCATTGGCCACCATAGGATCAGTTGTTCCTGAAAACTTTGCTGGCCTCAATCTCAAGAACCTGGTAAGCATGTCAAAACCCGGTGGGTTGTTGTTGTTATTGTTGTTGTTGTTGTTGTTCTGGTTCTGGATGAACGTGGTCATCATCTGCATTAGCTGAGTCTGAGCTGTCATCATTTTCTGCATCTCAGGGGTGATGTTGTTGTTGTTGGGGTTGGGATTGGCACGACGGGGAGGCATCTGTGTTTTGTTCAATAGAGATAAGAATGAGATACCCATAGATGCTTTCATGCACAATACATCACATAAACAATCACCAAACATGCATCACAATAATAAAGGTTCAACAACAAGATAACAAGTTTGCAAAGTAAACACACCAATAGCAAGCCATCCACATGTTGGATGGTCATTGCGACTCAAATAAAGCATGGTAAATAAATGATAAATGAGTAGTCAACACTACTCCTCGGCATCAACCTCCTCCTCAACAAAGGTAAGACCTGCATTCTCCATAGCGGTCTTGTATTCCTCGACATTGGTGGTCAAGATCTCTACTTTGGCTTTGAGAGCCCTCTTCTGAGAACGAAGCCTCTCAATCACAGTCTACTGATGCTCGAGCTCGAAGTCCTTGGCCTGCAGTTCTTCAGTCATGTCCCGAATCCTCTTGTTCCTATCTTGGACTCGCTTCTCTTGATTCTTGAACTTTCTGTCCTGACTCTCAAACTTTGCCTCCATCTCCTTGACTATCTCATCTTGCTCCGCGAAGAGCTTGTCCTTCTCACGAAGCTGCACCTGGAGTTCGTCATTGCTAAGCATGACGTTGGTCCTATCAGTGTCCACGTGCCTAAGAAGAACCTCTAAGTCCTGGAGGTACAGGCGAATCGGCTCAGCCGTCTCCCTCGAAGTGTCCTCGAAGTTGATGGCCTCTCCATCCTCATCACGTCTACCGAAGACGTGGAAGTGAGTACCTCTAACCTGTCGAGAGTGTCTCCCTAACAGTCGTCCAATCAAGTCCTGCATGACTACCTCTAGGCCTCTCTCCTTGTCAGCGTGCATGAGCTTGAAGATGATAGCCTTCGTGGTAGGCTTAGTCTGGCGTCCGGGCTGATTGACCTTGAAACCCCAAAGGTCTTTCCTCTCAAACTTGGTGAGGGGAAGCACCATGATGGTAGGAAGAGGGAGATTGAGCAAACTAGTGAGCTCAATAATATGAGGACCAAAGTGAGTTCCCTGGAACTCCTCAACAGTGCTGATGGTAACATTAGGCATCTATTTATAAGATAGAAAGAGTTAGATACAACACAATTTAAGATAAACACAAGGCAAAGCATCATATGCATATCTTTGGAAATCAAAACACTCAAGTCATGGCATACATGGATCCATTACAACAACCAAGGTTCAACTTATTTTAAACAACTTTTGGAAAATAAGGTGAATACTGGTGGTCCAACTAATGAAGTACGTTACAATCCCAACTCACTAGATATGTTGGCTAACACAATATTTCTAGAAGCAATAAGTCTATCTTGAGCACATGACTCCATTACTAAGTCTATAATGTCCCCTCTTAAGGTTTGGTTGGTAGCCTCCAACTCTTGGGTATGTTTCTTCTCTTCTTTTAGGCTATTTTGGATGTTGAGCATTCTGCACTTGACTCTATCACCAAGTTCTTTGATGGTCTTCCAAGCTGCATCCCTTGCTGAATCAAAGAATGTAGTGTGCACCACTGAATTGGTGAACATGCAAAATCCTGATTCCTTGTGGTTGTCTTCCTTGTTTTTATACAAGTGAAGTTGCACCCACCAGTACTCAACTCCTTCATCCATCACAGGAAAACCTTTGTACACAGCTGCACCATATATTTCCATTGCAACCATGAGGTCCTTGAGAGCCTTGGGAAATTCTGTCTCACACTCCAAAGTCATTGTCATGAGTGGTCCTTTCCTTACGGCTTCATTGATGGAGTTCATCTACAAATAGAGATGAGAAAGAAGATTAGAAAAGTTTACGAGAAGAATAGACAAGTGTGGAAGTTGTTGAATTTTTTTTCCTTAGTGGTTTCCAATCCTAGGGTCATAATCCTACAGGCAACACAGTGCTCTGATACTATCTGTAAGATCCCTCCTTTTTAAAGGAAAAGGATCCCTGTGATTGCAATGCTAGTCCCTTGATCAATGCTAGCATCCACAGTTTAAGATGAAGTACACAGAAACAAAGGCCATTATTATAGTCATTCCAGAGACAAACATAGTCTTTACAACTCCAAGGCTACAGGCCTAGTACAAGAGTTTAAATAAGTAAATAGATAAAAGTCTTCATCTTCATGTGCCACAGGCAAACATGTTGAGTGTAGACTCATGACTCCTAATCCTCATCAGAGTAACCTGCAACATCACAAGTTACAGCCACAGTGGGTCAATACATTGGAATAGTATTGGCAAGTGATACCTTAGTATAATTTTGGTGGACTACATACTATATGCAATTTGGCTAAGTGTAGCTTAGGCTTGCTTTGCTCAAAATAGGTTTTGCCTATTAGTTGGAAACACTAAGTTTTTCTTTGTCAAAAACTTTTCCCAAGGAACCACCAATAGACATTGGGGTCCTTCACCCTTGTTCACCCACAAGTTTTACTTAGAAATTGGGATGAGGAGATTCTTGATAGCTTCCATGTCTTGATGCTCAAGTTGTCCTTTTCCAGGGACATGGCTAAGTACTTAGATTCTTCCATCTGTAGAGGTTGTGCACTTTCCCCACCAGTCACCAAGACATGACCTTTCAGAAGTTTTCCCTTAGACCAAATGGACGCGTTCCAACCTATCATCCCACTACCACCAACTGTCCAAATGGTTAAGTTCTAGCAACCTATGTGATCCAGGAAGAGCCCATATTGCCAAGTGGCTGCACTAGAAGCTTCTTAACATTTGGCCTCTCAAATCCCTTTATTCCTGGGTGGATTTCCACAAGTGAGATACAGAAGGTAAACCATAGAAATGGGCCTTGTATAACCACTCAACATAAACCATTCCTTCTATTCCACCCAGGTGTTTCATTTACTTAGTTGTTTTATTAAGCAAAACACATGTCCAAAGACTTAGAAATATTTTCATCATAGCATGTATATTTCACCACCCTTGGTTGCTACTAGCTAGGCTAAGCATGGCATAGAAGCATCTTAATTTAGAAATTTCTTAACAATTCTACACTACTAGGATTTCCCAACATGGCATATAAGCAAAATATAACATGCAAGACTAGCAAAATATTTCTAATGCTTAGTAGAAAAGATAGGGATAAAAATATCATGAAGCACCACTTGCCTTGGTAGTTTGGAGAGTAGCTACACTCCTCACAATCACAATCACTATTGGCACCAAAATCTACATAAAATCATAGCCACAAATCACATACCAAACAAATACAAGCAAAAATATAAGGATGCATGCAATATGATATGTGATGATTTTCTAAACTCAACAAGACAAGTGCACAGTACTGGTTCATAAACAAGTTTAAAACTTGCCAAACAACATTTACTTAAACACTAAAACATTTCTCAAATAATTAATATACACAAAATAGGCCTACACATGTTTCTGTAAATAAAACCATTTTAACAGAAACAAAACATTAAACACATTACATATTTGGAAAGGGCTTGCTCTCCTGATTCTATTGATATAAAATTTGTCAAATTTGAACGTGGGAATCAAAAGTTATGGCTAAAACAAAATCAAACAACTAATAGATCTAATTCATTTTTTTAAAACGAACTCTGTGCCACGCGTCATGTTCTGATTGGCGCGTACCGGTTCGCACAGGATCACGCGCACAGGCCGTTAGATCTACTTAATCTGCACGGCCCAGATCTACTCATACCGTTTCGTTAAGTGATCTGTTTACACGCGCTGGATCTAGATCCTACGGTCCTCGATCAAGCGACCACAGATGGGCGGCGGCGAGCTCTGTCTACAGCGGCGCGGCGCTACAGGGGGTTCTGGGGTCGTCGGAGATGCTTACCGGTCTCGTAGCGATGCACTGATGCTCAACGTGGCGACGGCTTGGCAAGGGGCGCATGGACATGGCTGCACGGGCTCGTCGGAGTTGCTGACAGCGTCGGGCTCGGCCGGACGGTGATGTTGGCGACGCTCCTGGTCAACCTAGCATGAATAAAAGGCATCAGGAGATGTGCAAGGCTACGGCGAACACGTTCGTGTGAATCAGAGGCGAAGGGGAACACGGGGCTCACCGAATTTAATCGCCGGAGTTGAGGACGTCGTCGGAACCTTGCTGTGCTTGACGAAGACGACGACCTGGGGTAGTATAGGATGAACCAATGGTGTCAGAAGGTGCGCAAGGAAGTTGCAAAGCTGTCTGCAAGAACTAGAAAAGAAGGGGCGCACAGGGCTCACCGGGATCGGTCGCCGGAGTGAGCTCTGTCTGCGCCGGTGCAAGAGCGATTGCGGGCAGCCTGGGGGCGTTTCTATCTGGCTTTGTTGGGGGAATGGCCGCAAAGGGGAGGTGGTCTTATAGCCAGAGCGGGGGCGAGGATCGCGTGCGGTATCAATGGCAATTAAGCCCGCGGTGACTGCGGCGAGGTAACGGCGGAGCGAGCGTCGCGGCCGCGCGTGATTGACGATGACGACATGGTTGCAGGGTCCACTTGTCAGCGAGTGAAACAGAGAGGAGGTGGGGTCGGTTGGTCAGTGACTTGGTGGATTCGTCTGCGAGTGAGAGAGAGGGGGGGGGGGAACCCGGGTGGGCTTAGTGGGCTGAATCCGTCGTTGGGCTAGACATGTGGCGTCGGCCCTTTTCTAATTCTTTTCTCCTTTTCTTTTTCTGTTTTCAATTTCAGGAATCAAATTCAAATGATTTCAAAATCTATTTTAATTCAAATCTTTTCAGGATTTTTGCAGTGTGCAACAATCACATTTCTGGGTATAAAACCAAGTGGTCACTTTGAATTGGCCTGGTCACTTGGAATAAAAAAAATAAGCAGTGACATAGCACTAGTTTTTATATAGGTTTTGAAATTGGTTTTCAAATTATATTTGCTTTGAAACTTGGGTTTAAATCTTAGCAATCTAGCAATACACTCTGAAAGCAATAAGACACAAGGTTTGGTTCACTGAACACCTATCTCACATTGGAGATTTGTATTTGTTTTAAATGCTGATCACATAAAATAATGAGCTCATATGCTCCTGTTTTTGAATTGATTTTTTTGAAATGAACTATATATGATCATGGATGAATGGATGATATGCATGAGTTTGAAACATGATTTTAGGGATGTTACAATGATGCTGAAATAATCTGGCATTTTCCAATGAAAGGTATGTTCCACCGGAAAAATGAGTTCATATGGTAAGTGCCTTTGATAAAGGGCAACCCAAGGTAAGAATTCAAGAATAGAAAAAGGGTTGAAATATTCAACCGTTTTTAATAAAGGGATTTCTATTTTCGTGCCCCTGGTTCGTTAGCTGTACTCACTTTTCCTCAGTCGTTTAAGTTTTCCTCACTTTTCCCCTCGTCATGTTAAGAAGCCCTCGCAGGCGCTCGGACGGAGGGATGCCATTAGTTCAAAGGCTTTACTGGTGGGACCGTGTTGGGGCGGGTCGCGCGTTGAGAGTTACGTTATAAGGACTCAACCTTTACATGCCTGATCAGTGGGGTCGTGTTGGGATGGGTCCTGCACACATGGTGAAGGGTGGGGCCGCGTTGGTACAGGTCTTGCATACTTGGTGAAGAGTGGGGTCGCATGGTGACACGTGGGACCGGCCATTCTCGCTCACCCAAAGCATTCACTTCCCCCCGAGCCTGGAATAGCTCCCACACTGCCGCCCCGCTTCCCCGCCGTTGTTCCCTCCTACCTTATGTCGTCCTCGGCGCTAGAGCCGCCCCCTCCCCCTAGCCATGGAGTCTACTCCACCTCTGGCTCTCCTCCCTCCCCTGCTAGATCTACCCCTTTCGTGGAACAGTATGCAATGTCGGATGGTGCACCGTCCATCCCCGTCGAGCACGACGAAGATTGGGTGGAATCGCAGGGATCTAACGCATGGATTCCATCTGGGGAAGCATCGTTTCCCTTTTGTGGGTTGATTATTGGCAGTATTTGAATGCAAATCGCAGGTGCTCAACTAACTGGCTTGCTTTTCGAATAGGATTGATCTAGTGCTGGCGTAATTCATGGTTGTGAACAATATCTCTCTGGATTTTACTTCCTAGCGGTGGTTTCAATCTCCATAACTCTTAGAGATAGATAAAATCTTGCTAAAATCTATTGTAAATTCCACTAGAGAAGTGGCGATTCAGTTGGTTTGCAAGAGTGTTTATAATTATGAAACTCTCGCATGGTATGAAACTATAATTGACACAACTCTCGCATGGCTAGCGATTCACTTTCAAATTAAAAAAATTATACAACTATTAATGTACAAGAGTGTTTATAATTGACACAACTCTTGAACACTTTCAAATTTAAAAAAATTATACAACCCTTAATGTAAAAGAGTGTTTATAATTGACACAACTCTTGAACACTTACAAATTTAAAAAATATATACAACTCTTAATGTAAAAGAGTGTTTATAATTGACACAACTTTTGAACACTTCCAAATTGAAAATATCATACAACTCTTAATGTAAAAGAGTGTTTATAATTGACACAACTCTTGAACTCTTTCAAATTGAAAAATCACACAAATCTTAATGTAAAAGAGTGCTTATAATTGACATAACTTCTGAACACTTTCAAATTGAAAAAATTATACAACTCTTAATTTAAAAGAGTGTTTATAATTGACTCTACACTTGAAAACTTTCAAATTGAAAAAATTATACAACTATTAATGTAAAAGAGTGTTTATAATTGACACTACACTTGAACACTTTCAAATTGAAAACATTATACAACTCTTAATATAAAAGAGTGTTTATAGTTGACACTATTCTTGAACACTTTCAAATTGAAAAATTATACAACTCTTAATGTAAAAGAGTGTTTATAATTGACAATACTCTTGAACACTTTCAAATTGAAAAATTATAAAACTCTTAATGTAAAGGAAAAGGGTGTTTACCATTTTCATAGTGTGAAAAGTGATCCCTAAACTTGCGTATACAAAAATTATAAACCTTTGAACTAGCACTTAATACATGATAATGATGTGCTAAGAAAATCTTGAGAGATTATCAGTTTCATAGAATGAAGGTATGTAATGCATAAACTTGCATATGGCAAAAATTATACACCTTCGAACTCTTTGAAATCGCACTTAGGACATTGAGTGAAATATAATGCAAAAATTATACACCTTTGAACACCTTCCCTTCAAATTATATTCAAAATCATTTATTTATGGAGGTAAAGGATCGGTGGAAAACTCGTTATTTTGCATGGATAGAGGGTGCCCCCTGACAGATACAGGGGTTATCATGTCCGCTAGATCACAGAGGATCAATCAGAGGATCAACAGTTTGTGGGTACGATCCGCATGACAACTGTCGCGACCAATTAGAGCGTAGCAGCCAAGATGAGCACATGGGGTGAGTAGAACTTAAAGACAAAGGGTAAAAGTGAGTAGAACTTTGAAACCAAGGGCAAAACTGACAAGGTGGTTCAAATAGAAAAAATAGGTTTAAAAAATGGAAAATGCTTCTTTTATACAATAAAATACATATTGGCATACATCAAACTATTTGCAATTCAAATATACATTAGTTTGACGATTATTGCCTCATTCAGACAAATTATGTTTTGGGGAGGGATGTTTTGGGGAGAGGCTTGAGTAGAAAGCCTTGAACCTTCATCGATAGTAGGTGATTTGAGAAGTGGTGATTTAGGTTAAAACTTGATTTATATACATTTCTTATGGTGGCAGGTCACATAATAAGACTCCCTGGGTAGATGCCACTATGTTTTGATCTTTTTGAATTTGTTGTGCATAAAATGACTCACCTAGCTAGCTAAAACCCATTCGTTGACTCTCTGTTGACCAGCCACCGGAGGGTAAAGGTGAGTATATTGCATACAACCGTGTTAGTACTAGAGAGCAAAACTGAGTACAACTAAACTGCCAGTGCTACACTCGAGGGTATAACTGAGCACAACTAAGTGGCCAAGGTTAGACACGAGGGGTAAATGTGACGCACGGTATGCATGTTGTGGTGCACGGGGCGGTAGCGGACGTGTGTGGCCATGCACGGTGCAGTAGAGCACGCGGTTATGCGGTGCATGGTGGTGCAACGAAACATCTCCTCCCTTCACATTTATAGAGAACTCCTCACTATCACTCATCACTCACTCACACAACCATATCCACTGTCCCATCACCTTCTGCAAACCCCCAAGAAAACCCCAACCACGCTGGCTATGGAGAAGAACGGTGCGGTGGCCATCGTCGCCTCCAAGGAGGCCGACGAGAAGGCCCCCGTCCCTTAATGGCCCCCGTTGAGGCATTGAAGGCAGCCGCCATCCCCGTCCAGACCCCTGTCACCGCTTCCGCCGTAGCCGCCGGCAAGGAGGCCCCCGTCACCGTACAGGCCCCCGCCATTCTCCTGCAGATCCCGTGTGGCTAGGACACCTACAGGGACAACAATTACATCAGGCCAGAGAACACCTTCGACACCAGCTTAGCCGACCTATGGTCGGAGGTAACTAGGGTTTTCTCCCCTTCCTTTGTTCGTCCCCCATTCCCATCGTTGGATGCTAGATCATGTGTTATTAGGGCTCGGCTGTTCGTATTTTCAATTGGTGGATGCTAGGTATTTTTACAGTAGCTAATCCTCTTGTGTTAGATCTCGTATTTTTATGAATGCCCCTAGTTGGGATCAGTACTAGCACCGATCTGTAGTTGGGGTCAGTACTAGAACCAATCTGTTGTTGGGATCAGTACTAGCACTGATATGTAGTTGGGATCAGTATTCGATTTGGTTTGAGATTTGGGGATTGGGGAATAATCAGGGGATCTCAATCGGTTAATTTATGCAAGTAATCAAACCTGATAATCACGGTATCTCAATCATGTCCTTATTGCACGCTACTATTTTTTGTAATAGGTGGATAGCAGCGAATTCTATAGCGATAATGAGTCCATGGACACCAAGACTCGTCAGGTGTTGAGGAAGATGAAGTCTGGCTAGTTCAACGGCTTATTCACCGGCGACGTCTACAGGTGCCCCTTCTACACCAGGAGCCTCACCACCGACTTCAACTTCCTTGTGATGCATGCCGAGGACGTGAAGACTTGCGGCCCGTCAAAGAACGCCAACGCCTTTAGAGCCCAGCACAAGGCGCTCGGTTTTTCACCTCCGCAACCTCTGGAAGGTGGCCATCGAGAAAGGTCGCATGCCCCCGATCAAGCCCAAGGCGCCCAAGGTCAAGGGACTGGGAGCAGGAAGTGGAGGAAGCGCCATAGGGAGTAGGCGGAGGCCCTCCTAGCGGAGGCCATGAGGGGCCACTGATCTTGTGCTGATGCTGCTGCTACTGTAAAGTAGCTTCTTTTGTTTTGTCGTCTGTGTTGAACTTGTAAGCTTTTGCTACTGAGCAGCCTAATTATCGAACCTGGTTTAAGTATCATACTATATAATCCTTTATTAGCTTCTTTATCTACATCTACTCTATTCATCTACATATTTATGGTGCTGGTTAGATTTTCTGCCAGATTGGGAAAATACGAGGGCCAAAAGGAACAATGAATGAAGAGAGAAGCTGCTCTAGATTTGCTGCCTTTTTGGGAAAAAATAACAATTGTTAGCGACATAAAGGGGAAAAGGCACTCTTAAAAAGGCTAGTCATAAAAATAACAAAAAAGAAAACTTCCAATTTAGGCGATAGGGTGCACATAACTACCATACGCGCCCACATGGTCCCACACCGTATCCCCCAAAACGCGTTCCCAACAAGCCGGCCCCACACCATGGCATGTCCTACTACGGGACACGACTGAATGTGGCCCCACCTGTCATAACGTAATGGGGGTGGGTCCTACTTGTCAGCACATAATGGTGAGAGTCCACTACAGGACCCACCTGAATGCGGCCCCACTTGTCAGCACGTAACGGCGAGGGTCCACTAACGGGACCCGGCGGAGAGCGAGTTTCAGATTGATGTGAGAGTTCCATAATAGGAGCTGGACAAAAGTGAGGAAAAACTAAGCGACTGGAGAAAGTGAGTACAGCTAACGAACCAGGGGCACGAAAATAGAAATCCCTTTAATAAAATGCTAAATGGGATGTTCAACCCATCATATAAATAAAGTAGAATTAATAAGATGTTCATCGCATTCCTACAACTTTTTCATAGACATTTTTGTGGAAGCACGCCCATAAAGATGCAGCTATAAAAAAGTAGTAGAAATATCGACTGAATAAGCATAGATTTAAAGTAGAAAATAAAGTTTGAGTTTTATATGTAGAAACTAGCTTAACCATATTCTTCAAAATAAAAAGTGCATCTCTGAAAAATTAGGCTAAAAAGCATGTTCCAGGAGCTGTGGCCGTATAGTTATCGACAAAATTCTCAAAACTTGGGGCTCGGATATAGAAGGTTGGACGGCCAAATATATGGCGGGACCATTTGGTCCGGACGTATAGTTGTGGTCGTATAGTTGTGATCTGGCATTGGGAAACCCTAACCCTCGCAGCCGCCACAACTATACAGTGGGAGCTACTTAACCCGGTCGTATAGCTCCCGCCGTATATTTTTCCGCGACCACTTAAACGGGTCGGGGCAGGCTAGGGTTCTTCCTCCCACCATTATTTATCTCAAACTCTCTCTCCAAACCTCTCAAAACCACCCTGGAACTCTCGATTCTTCGCTAATTTTGTTCGTTTGAGTTGGGGAATCAACAGATCGGTATGTTTCTCTCCCTATCCATGCTTTATTTTCAAAATTCCATGGTTGAAATCTTCACATTGAATTAGTGGATGGACTCTATCTTGATTGATTTTCTCTTTTTGTTATGTCACGTTAGGATTGAATTCCTCCACGTTGAATCGTTCATATATCATGTAGAAACTATATGCCTAAGGTTTTATGTTGAAATTTCTCAGTACATCAAGATGAACAAGCTCAGTGGTATTTTTCGCAAGAGAAAGCGACAAGATTTTGAAGGCTTGGGGATCTGGGTTGAGCTTGATAACAAGTATGCCATTGTTTTGGCGAGGAAGGTGCTGCCCACACAATGGGCCGATGACGGTTTTCTCAACTCAACATGGTTGAGGGCAGACTTCGACCACTTGTGTGCAAATGGAGGGCTCTCCAACCACGCCAATGGAAGCCACCACACCTACACCGAGCTCACTCATGAGTTCCTCGCCTCCTTCTACGACGACTACAAGGAGAAAGGTAACAGATGCATGGTGGGTTTCATCGTTAACCAATGGCCATATAAAATTACTTTTCAACAATTTTTTGAGGCTTATGGATTCCCTCAAGAAGGGGAATCAACTATTACAAACTTGTATAGCGTATCAAGTGGAGCAACTTGGGAGGTTATTTCTGTTAATGGTGGCTGGGACTTCTATCAGAAGAAGATATCCACCATTGAGAACCCAACCATCTGTTATTTTGCTTTGTTTCTTGCTAACACTTTGTTAGGAAGAGGAGATATCTCTATGGCCAATGCATACATGGACATGATCACTAAGGCAATCTTCCCTAATGCACCGCAGGGTCCCACTCCTGCAACTCTATTCCTCCAACACCTCCGCCACCAGAGCAACAAAAAGAAAGGTGACATTCACATCGGTGGACTGGTAACCCACCTAGTCCAAGCTCTTGGAATTGTAATTCCTATTGTGCAACCTGTTGATAGCTCCATACTTATGGATGTAAAGTATATAATTGCTTGTGGTTTCCTTGGTGTTTACTAAGTTAACAGGAGGCTCCGGTCCTATCAATTTGGTTATCTTGATGTTGTGCAGGATGATAAGGTTCCATTGCCTTGCCCGCAAGCCTTCGAGGTTCAGGGGAGGGACCACTGGATCCTCACCATGGATCAAGTGACTAAGATCATGGTGGAGCTATATCCGGACTCCGAGGAAGAGGAAGGAGGAGAACAACATGATGAGCAGGAGTAGCACCAGGAGTAGGAGTACAACCCTTCTTGGGAAGGACAACAACAGCAGCAGGAAGAGCAACCTTGGGACCAATGGCCCAATCAGCAGCAACAGCAGCAGGGGTTCAACAATGTCCCCTATCAGGATTTTCTACATCTCAACCAGCGTGTTGGGGAGATCGATCAGACTCTCCATGGAGTGAGTGAAGATGTGAGTGTCTTAACTCACAACTTTAGTCACTTCACGACCCACTTCCCTGACTACTATCAGCAGCATCAATACCCACCGCAAACGACGGCAACAACTAAGCATGGCAACAACCTAAGCTCGAGGGAGGTTTGAAAACCTCAAAACTTTCATTCATATTTTTATTTCATATTTTAATTTGTTTTCTTTTCAAGAATAGCATGTTTACTTTCAGTTTGCATTCTTAAACAAAAAACAAAAAAATTAGTTGTAACCTTTATTGCAAATTTGTTTCTTTGTTTTTCTCTAAGATTGCTCAATTTCAGGTGACTTGGCAATAGGGAAATTTAGAGGGGGTTCGACTCAAGTACGAGAACAGATCAAGCAAGAGGACATATCACATTCCTTTCATCACCTCTTGTGCAACTTTAAACTGAACCTACAATTATTTACTCGCTTGCACTTGAGTCACTCCGCACATAGCTTGTTATCCTACAAATTATATTCCCTTGCCAGTGTCACCTTTTAGCTTTGAAACAATGAGCAATGAACTTGGTTGAAATATTTCCAACATTTTTACAATAGTAAAACACATCAAAGAGATGACTTGTGTCCATGTTTAGCCCAAAGCATTTGATTTTAGAAACTACTCAACCTCATTGAGCTCAATGTAAATAGACTTGATAGCACCCTTGAATGAAATTGTCTGATAAAATGGATGCTTTGAAGTAGTGGAGATTATTCCACTGCTTTTTCTAATAATTACTGTAGGATATTGCTTTACAGAACACTGTTGTACTCCATGGAGAGCTACTAACTCCGTAGGCCAACGAAAGATCTAAATGTGGAAAACCACTTGATTTCGTCTATTGAGTTATGTAAATGTATGTAGAAGCAATGCTATGATGGGTAAAATTTTAGTCTCCTCGTGGTTTCACGTTACAAGTGAAGTTGTAGTACTTGTCTGACCCACTATTTCTCAACAGCTATCTATTGTGATGGTCACCAGAGCGCAACATAGTCCTAATTAACATGTTAAAACAGTGGCATGATTTCTCTATGAAAGAGCTGAAGTTTTTGAAAAACAAGGAAAGGAAAAAGGTCCATTGAGAGACTTGAAATTTTGACGTGGGAGCGGACGAGTTGTCCTTAAATTAAATATTGTTGGTGCCAACTTGAGTACTCTTAATTGATTAAAGGAATAAGAGAAAAAAGTTTTCTTCTCTCAATAAGAGAGAAACCAAAAAGATTTGTTTCACTTTCCTAGCTAAACTTTTGACACTCGCTCTGTGATGACTACAAGTCCACATATAGTTTGTATCTAGTTTCGAAGTTCAAATATCGATCCCACAGGGATCCCAAAGGTAAATATTATTGGTGAAGTCTTTGTCGCACCCGAAGTTGTCACAGGTCTTCAAGTGAATTGACTGCAAGTGTTGAGAATAAAAATGGAATTTGGGTGTAAATGGAAGTACTTAAATAAAACTAAAATATAAACTTTAGAAATAAAAAGCATAAAAAGTAAAGAACGATTTGTTTGTAGTTTTTTGTAGATGACGAAGTAGGCGCGGGGAGTTTCAGTTCATGGTGACAGTGAATGTTCCTGGTGAATGAATGATAAGTGTAATAATTATAATATTATAAGTATGTGTGTAGGTGATAAACCCATAATTAGCCGGAACTCCTCTTGGTAGATTTCATCCTAACTTCAATAATCCTACTAGCCTATTTACCACAACCATGGTCAGTTGCTAGACGATTAAGATCCTTCAGGTTGCTTAGCAATTAAGCTCCTTGGATCGGACTAATGCAATAAGCTCGGTGGTTCCTCGTTATCCTCAAGTCAAACTAGTTTCCCATTGATATTCCCGTGTCACTCGAGGGTTGCCGGTTTGCTAGGAAACAAGATTCTATCTATGTAGAACAAAGCATAAAGTTGTCTGGGCCCTTAATTTGACAACAGACATTAAGCATCCCACAGATAGTTAAGCACACATAATATGGTAAATAAAATTAACCACAAACTTGATGGAAATTATGTAGGCACATCATATCTCACCAATCCCCTACATCTCCCACGCCCAAGGGAACTTACTCACACATGAGAGAAGAAAGCATCATTGATATAATTAAATAAAGGGAGTTCTTCTTGATATTACCGTGGAGATCCACAATAAGAAATAGAAACAAATCCAACACAATTTGTGTGTTCTATTTTCAACCTTGGACTCTTCATGAAAGTTGTCCCTTTTAATAAGACAAAGGAGATGGAAACTATACGTCGACAACTATATGGCGGTAGCCCGTATAGTTGGTCGTTAAACTTGCAGTGATTTCCCCTCGATTGCTTAAAAAAAGGGACTTGCTTGTTTTTGTCTGAATATTGTGTTTTTGCTGTTAAATCCCTCTGTAGATGTTCAGAACCTGAAACACACATTAAAACCCAAGTTTTCTTTCCTACTGAAGTATTAGCGTTAGGTAAAGCTAGAAAACCATCAAATCCAAACGAAACCATCGATAAAAACCAAGTTTTCTTTGCAGAGATCTCCACCTTGCAAGAATAGGATTTGAGATAGTTCTTCCCATCTTGAATTGTGTTAGATTTATTTCTATTTCTTATTGTGGATCTCCACGCTAATATCAAGAAGAACTCCCTTTATTTAATTATATCGATGATGCTTTCTTCTCTCATGTGTGAGTAAGTTCCCTTGGGCATGGGATATGTAGGGTATTGGTGAGATGTGATGTGCCTATATAATTTAATTACTATATTATGTATGCTTGACTATCTGTGGGATGCTTAATGCATGTTGTCCATTTAAGGGCCCAGAGAACATGATGTTTTGTTCTACATAGATAGAATCTTGTTCGTTAGCAGACCGGCGACCCCCGAGTGACACGGGGATATCAATGGTAAATTAGTTTGACTCAAGATAACAAGAAAACACATACTGAAGGATCTTAATCGTCTAGTGACTTACCATGGTCCAAGGAGATTAATTGCTAAGCAACCTGAAGGATCTTAATCGTCTAGTGACTTACCATGGTTGTGGTAAACAGGGTAGTAGGATTATTGAAGTTGGGATGAAATCTACCAAGAGGAGTTCCAGCAAATTATGAGTTTCTCGCCTACACACATACTTATAAAATTATAATTGTTACACTTATCACTCATCCACCTGACACATTCACTGTCACCATGAACTGAATCTCCATGCGCCTACTCTGTCATCTGTAGAAAATAACAAACAAAACGTTCTTCACTTTTATGCTTTTTATTTTTGAAGTTTTACATTATAGTTTTATTTAAATACTTTCCTTTAATACAAAATCTATTCTTATGTCAACACTTGCAGTCAATTCACTCGAAGACCTGTGACAACTTTGGGTGTGATAGAGACTTCACCCATAAACTCTTACCTTTGGGATCCCTGTGGGATCGACATCTTAACTTCGAAACTAGCTACAAATGATCTGTGCACTTGTAGTCATTAGTCGTCACCACCGCCACTTCGCTTCCGATAGAGTTTCCCCCATAGTCCACCTTACAAGGGTACTGCCTCGACATCCAAGATCTCTCACCCATGCGGTGGCAGATGCCATGATGATAATTTGCCGGAGCAGAGAGGGAGATCTGAGCCATCCAACCAGCACACAGACAGTGGAACCTTGAGAAGCCTTCGTCAATCAAGTCAACATAACCCTAACAAGGAGGACTCCTAGGCAGACGCCAGATCTTGGCCCTTGGCCCAGATCCAACACCCCAACCAACATATGGCCGGGGGATGGGATCCAATGCGTTGGGAGGCCCTGCAACTGACGCAGGGACAGCTCACCAGACACCGTCCCAGTGCTTGTCGGACGCCACAATCCTCTCCACCTCCCACTCCGATGAGGGGAACCACCTTCGCATCCCACCATGGCATGCCGACCGAGATCTCTGCAGTCCAGCACATCGTCACCGACCGGAGGATCCCAAATACTGTCTTAAAAGCCCCAAGCGCACTTGCCATAGAGCCCCATCACCATTTCTGTCAGTCGGAGCTAACCAACATCAACTATCACCTCCATGGTCACCAGGGTGCAACCCATGACTCTCGTCCTCCATGACATGGCCAAACACTAGTAACATCTCGTGTGCTGACAGCCGCCTAGAGCCATCGCCAACGTCGGAGGTTTGCTCCACCATCGTAGGTCTCCATGCCTCCCTGAGGAAGCTGCATCACTTCACCCCTATCCCAATGTAGTTCCCATGCTACAGAAATCGGCCATCCTCGAGCGCCTTGCACAAGGGAGAAGGAGGTCCCTAACACCACGAGAACCCGACCTTTAGCCGTCGATGCTCTCCGGCGGCCATGAGGGAGGAAGCGGCGGTGGGAGGGGCTCGAAGGGACGACTTCTAGGGTTTCCCCTCGCGGAGTGACACATGAGGGAAGACCGTGTTTTCCCTCAAATCTAGGAAGGTGGCAGGTGTGCAACTCTAACAAATGATGTATTATAGGGCAACCAAGGCAGGTGATGACCAAAAAGAGGGTTTTACATCACATGTGTAGTTTTTGCTTTTCTAGGTGATGTATAATAGGGAACCTATGCCACAACAGGTGTTGTATAATAGGGCTCGACCACGACACATCCACCTCCACAATTCATACATATATAAAACAATTACTATGAAACTTAATGTAAGTCAATCTAAATAAATTGACAACAAATATTACTTAATTATTACATCATAATACAAATAGTTCATCAAGTAGCACACGAATCAACACACAAACAACATAGAGCTCTCACATACGACATCATGACAAAGAGATAAATCTAGTAATAAAGATAAGTGAACTTCGTCAGTCTTGGTGGCGTTAAGGGGGACGTCGATGCAAAAGAACAGTAAGGAAATGTCAATGGTCTCGATGTTGTGGGAACAAAAGATCTCATTACTTAACTTCAAACCAGAACTTATTCTTTGAGGATAAGACATTTTACTTTCTAAAATGAAATTCATTCATCTTTTTATGGTTTGTTTTGAAAAACAATCAACCCGATCTCATTCTCGGCCTAAATTCTTATCCCACCTATATGCTAAAAAATGATGTCCAATGCTACTAATTATGTGTACATTTATGCACAAGTTATTCGAAACTTAACATTATTTAGTTTCCATGTTTTACAATATTTAGTAAATTATTCATATAATTAAGGAAAGAACATGAAGTTGTCTCCCTAAATTCTTGTAAAAATATAACCATTTGCGAATCATCAAAAACCATTAATAAACATACTTTTTAGAACTATAGATGGAATTCTTTTAATTATTGGCTATGTGATTGTTCTATAGTCTCGTAAGTCACTATTTTTATTTCATACAACTTGCAAATGGTCATGTTTTAACCAAAATTTACATGAAATGCTTTTTAACTTGTTATCCTTTGTATGTATTTTCTTTCTATAATCTCTAAATTTGGAAAGTATGGTCTTTTTTTCTAAGATACAGAGAAGAGACTCGTATTTTTCCCTGGTTGCACTCTTAGTAGTGTCCAGTGCTACTAGTGAGAATTAGAGCATCTCTTGTAGATTCTGCATACCTGTGACCTGCAAAATCTGTATGTGGGAAACTGCAAAGCATTTTTTTGGACAAAAAACTAGCCGCACAGGACTTTGGTTTTGCAGTATGACATTGCAGGGTGTCGCGCCGCCTTGGCTGGAACTGCAAACAATTTTCCCAGAGATAAACATGTCAGATTCAGACTAAACAAGCAATAGTATCATCAATATAAATCAAATTTACAAAAGTATTATCAGGAAACAATACCACAATAAATCCATATCAAAAAAACAATACATATTACAACAAACGAATGATCTGAATTGGAAAAATTGTTTAATCATACATATGAATGACTGGAACTGCAAACAATTTTCCAAGATATAAACATGTCAGATTCAGACTAAACAAGCAGTACTATCATCAATATAAATCAAATTTACAAAAGTTTTATCAGGAAACAATACCACAATAAATCCCTATCAAAAAACAATACATATTACAACAAATGAATGATCTGAATTGGAAAAACTATTTAATCATACATATGAATGACAACGGAATGAAATGAAGAAAATGAGATACTATCTCCCAAACAATGCCCAGTGGTGTGTAACAAGATCGTGACGAAGATTGCCATGTGTTTCACTGTTTTCAATCTGCCAATAAGTCTCAAGGAATGCTTGGATCTGATCAGAGTTTCATCTAGGCTTCAGCCGACAACCAACATTGTCAAAATTGAAAGGAAGGTTCTTGTCCCTTTTATCTTCAATGATCATGTTGTGAAGAATCACATAGGCCATCATGATAGTGTTCAAGGTTTCCTTTTTCCAGTGAAGAGAAGGACTTAGAACAATAAAACCTAGATTACAACACCCCAAAATCTCTCTCAATGTCTTTCTAGGACGCTTCTTACACTATTGCAAAATGAGATCACATTTTCATTTTAGGGTTTGTGGTGGTCTTCACAAAGGTTCACCAAGAGGGATATATCCCGTCGGCAAGATAATAACCAAGGCTATAATCATGATTATTTACTCGGTAGTTGCAAGCCGGAGATTCTCCACTAACAATCTTAGCAAACATAGGAGATCTCCGCAAGACGTTTATGTCATTGCAAGAATTAGGCATGCCAAAAAATTGATTCCATATCCACAACTCCTGGCCGGCCCCTGCTTCTAGCACAATGGTTGGATCATAGTGATGCATGATGAACTTACCATGACATGCTTTGGGCAGCTCTTTCATCTCCCATGCATGCAGTCAACGCTGCCAAGCATGCCTAGTCAACCTCTTGCCTCATTCATTTCCATAAATATCTTTTTATCCTCATTTGGAGCTCGGAGGTAGGTTGACTGAATATTTTCACCACCGTCTTCACAAATAACTTCACGCTCTTGAGCATGTTGTCTTCACCAATGCAAAGGTAGCTGGGTTTGTTCTCCATTCTACATCCAACACTCCTCAACGAGATCCTTCTGAAGATCCTCATGCACATCCGCATCTCGAATGTTATGGTACACTTCAATGAAGTGTTGGAGTCAATCTCCATCACTACGTGGTTGCACCGGTTGACCCATCAAGTCATAGACACCATACACCTCATTCTTTTGACGCTCATTCCCAATGATCAGGTTAGGCATGATATACCAAAGGATTTTTTGATCCCAAAACCTCGTTGGTCCTCTCACATTAGCAAACTGGGCTTACAAAATCCCCAATGCTTCCTCCACATATTTACTAGCCTCCCCTTGAGCATTATGGAATTTTAGTTCTTTCTTACCTTGGGGGGCTTGACTTGTATTCACAAATGTAGACCACTTCAGCTAGATGCCATCAATAAGGTAGTAGCCCATGTTGTTGGTGCGGCCATTTGCTTGAAAAGTAACTGGAGGAGACTCACGTTTTGCAAGCTTGGGAAAAAGAGGTGATCGTTGGATAACATTAATGTCATTGCAAGAATCAGGCATCCGAAAAAGCATGCCAAATCCATGTCTCGTAACCAGCAACTTCCTCAAGAATGATGGTGACATCCTTTTTGTGCCCTTGAACTATCCATGCCATATTGCTTGACAGTTCGTCCACCTCCAATGCATGCAATCAATGGAACCTAGCATACTTAGAAACCCATGTTATGCATTATACTCCAACAGTCGAGCCATGTCTTGAGCATTGGGTGATCTCAAGTACTCACTACCAAACACTCAAACCACCACCACTTCAAAGCGCTTCACAAACTTGATTATTTGGCTCTCACTCATGGCCAAGTGATCACCGATCATATATACTAGAATACCATATGCCATCATGTGCAATGCATTACTCACCTTTTGGTAGGTGCTATGGCCATGGCCTCAGGTGCAATTCCTTCGCTACTCGAAGAATCTATCATGCAGCTTGAAACACTATATAATGTTCTTGAACAAATCTAGAGATATACAAAACCGCCAACAAAAATACCTCTTGAGAAACACAAGATGGTCGACAAAGTAGTTGAGCGCTAGCTTGCGGTATGCAACCATTATGAGTCTTCAAATATACTCAATGTTATGGTATTGTTGACGAGTATGCCTAGATGGAATCCTCAAAGAGAGTTTAGAGGGGTGGAGAATGAAGGAGGGTCGCTACAGGATGGCACATCTTTACCCATGTTCAGATCTCACGTCGGTGGTGAGATCATACTCCTGTTGTCAACCACTATAGTGGCAATACGCCGAGTTATAGGGATTGTTGGTTTCATTGTATGCGGGCTGTGTTGTTCAACTTGTTCCCTAAAGGCTTCCACAGATCTGGCTTATAAAGGCTCTAGAACCTAGGTTTATAGGAAAGAGTCCTAGCAAGATATGTTACAGAGTCCTAGACTAATACAACACAGTTCTACGTGTCTTGCACTCGAAGGCTTCGGATTCGTATGTTGGTGCATGCCACCTTGCTTTATCCTGATTAGACCTCCCTTCGGGATTCCCCTAACTAGGCCACCCGATAGGCCATGGGCCTTGCCTGATGGGTTCGTATCATGGAAAACAAAAAAATCCTAAGCACGAACCACTATCTAGCCAAGATCATCTACGAGATGGTATCAACGAGTAACTCACCCTCGAAGATCGTAAGTGGTATTACATCCCCGTGCAAACATTGTCGATGAACAAGAAGGTGTACATGCGATGATCTCGAGATCGGGTACTCAAGGCGCCACAACCGGTGGCACCTCCGTACTCGGTCACACGTGCGGATCGTTGACATCCTCCACACCCTCGGTCCAGCAGAGCAGCGGAAGAAGGGATCTGCCTGAAACTCCTACTCCACTTATCTAAGTGTAGACTTCGAACTATTTTGTGGTAGAGCTTTGCTAAGCAATGGCAATGGTGGAGTAACAAGGGATAGAGAAAAGGAGGCTCAAGTGTCTAAAGGAAGAGAGGAGGAGTTGTCACGTTTTATTTGAGAGGAGGGGGTGCGTAGGCCTCTAGAGGTGCCACCTCTCCCTCTTCATAGTGGAAATCCCTTCCATCAAGTAGGTAACCCCCTCTCTTATTTTCCTTTTTAATATCATGACATTCATAACAATTAAACCATAGTTATGGAATTAATAAAAATATATTTATTTAATATTTGTTTATTCATTCAATTAAAAAACACCTCTTGTGTTATTTCGATATTCTGAAACAGTTTTGGTGATTTTCCAAAACAAACCCTGTGATGTCCAATAATTTAGTCAGAGTTCCAAATCAACTCAAAACATGTCAGTCAACCTTAAGTGTGTCACCCTACCGTTCATGAATAACATGGACATGATCGAGACACCTCTCTGCTCAATAATCATCAGTGGGATTTGGAAATCCATGATGACTCCCACTTACTCAATGATGAATCTAGTGATCATGTGAACCATTAACGTTGTAGTCAATTCCTTTTGTCTCGCAATATATTAATTGTCCGAGATCCGATCATTTGGTATCATTTATACCTAGTTCAATCTCGTTCCCGACAAGCACTCTTTACTCATTTTGTGATATGACATTCCCGTGACCGAGTCACATGCTTGCAAGAGGTGTCCATGCGGTATCATCGAGAGGGCCCAGAGTATATCTTTCCGTCATAAGGTTGGACAAATCCCACCATTGATCCATGAGCCTCAACTAATACTTTTAGAGTACTCAAATCAACCTTTATAATCACCCTATTATGGAGTGATGTTTGATATCATCAAAGTACCCTTTCGGCGTCAGTGATTGACATGATCTTATGGCCTAAGGATTAGGACTACTTCGTGTGAGTTTGATATAGTAATGAAACTTGTTGACCTTGATCGTATTGATATTCTTATTATGGGTGTAATTGTTCATCACATCATTCTTCTAATGATGTGACCTTATTATTAACAACATCCAATGTTCATGATCAGGAAACCTTGATCATCGATTAATCAACGAGCTAGTTAAAAGAGAGGCTTTACTAGGAACCTTTTGGTTGTTTATTAAACACACAAGTATTGATGTTTCTGATTAATACAATTCTAGCATGAGAAATAAACATCTATTATGAACACGGAACAATATAAGGGATTTCTATTTTTGAGCCCCTTGTTCGTTAGTTTTACTCACTTTCCCTATCTTCTTAACTTTTCCTCACTTTTACCCTTCCTCTATTCTAAAACCCTCGCAGGTGCTCGGATGGAGGGATGCCATCAGGTCAAAGGCTTGACCATTACATGATGACCGGTGGGACCGCATTGGGATGGGTCCTGCCATGGCCGTTGCATGCTGATGGGTGGGACCAGGATACACGTCAGACTAGCCATCCATTACTTGCTGACTTGTGAGACGCTTTATTTCCTGATTGTATGGCCGGTGCAGCCAATGACAAATGGGGCCGTTCCGTGGGGCAGCCGAATCCAATGACCGATGGGGCCGTCATGTGGGTCCGTGATGTGGGGCTAGAGGAGGGATTTGCATATTTGCCAAGTTTTACTTTGCAACTTGCATTTGCCATTTTGTGTGGTGGTCATGTGGAAAATATGCAAATTTCAAATAAAAACTTTGGTAGATATGCATAATTGGCAAATATGCAAAAATCCTGGAGCAGCTACTCCCCCAAACATTAAAATGTGTTGTCTTGTATCGCATGTGAGGTCGGCTCTCTCTCTCATCCGCTCCTAGCCCTGAGTAGCTCCTATCCCACCAGTAGAGAGAGCAACCATCATTGGCGCGTCGATGCATCGCCGGCTCCATCCTACCATAGTGTTGGACGGACTATTGCGCTGCACCTCAATCATGGCTCGAGCACCTGTTTCCTCTGCATGCATTATACGTTGAGGCAGTACCAAACGCAGGAAGGTCCGCCACCCACGACGACCGGGATTTTGTTCTGCTGCCATAGCTCGACGAACGGTTGCAGCAATTGCTAGTAGTGCTTGGTAAGACCTTCGCTCCAGCCCCGCCCACCCTAATCGATTCGGTTCTAGTAATTTCCTTGATATTGCAGGTACAAATTAGTCCTCAATGTCTGGTCATAGCGGGTACACCAGCGAGGGTGGGGATTTGATCATGTCGTGTCCACATTCTCCTTATCTTACCACATCGGAAGTGCAGGTAGCTCCTTTTTATACTACCATTGAATTTGAAGTGCCACCATGGCTTGTTAGACTAATTTCAATTGGTTTTGTTTTGGGATTATTATAGTGTGCTATGCAGGCCGATGATGTATGGTACATTGCATACCCCAAGATGAATCAACCCAGTGGTCTAGCCAGAGGATGGATTTGGAGGAGATGGTTGCCAATTTAGGTGATGAATTGGACCGTAAAAACCTGTTGATATTCAATATGAAGTGTACTATCGAGGAAGAAAAGAAGAATTCAGAACTTATTCACAACGAGAAGTTGACACTTGAGGCTGATATTGCCGTATCTGATCAAGTGGTAGAAAATCTAAAACATGAACTTCAAGTGAGGGGTGAGGAGAATTGTAACACCCTCGGATCGGCCCTATGCAAGTTTTAGCGATTTCCGCCAAACCCACATAGAAACGATTCAAAGGTTCCCACCAGGCACTTCCGTGCGGGTGGAAAACGAAGTAATACCATTACACATTAGTCCACGATGGAACCCATAGAACAAATATATACAACAACGAATCAAAGAGTCGAGAATACAGATATACAGTACAAAGATCCAAATCACCGTGAAAATGATAGAACATCCGACTACGGATAAGATGCAAATTGGGCTAAGAGCCCTAAAGAATAACAAATGGCATCCATAACCCTGCTCAGGCCAAGCAGGAAGGGTAACCCTGCTAATGACGCCGATCTCAAACCTGCTAAACAAAAGGGGTGCCCGCAAAGGGCAAAGGAAAAAGATAGTGGCTAGTACTGACGCCAGTACAGGGCGAGACTAGAATTCGGCGACTCTCGCCTACATAGGTATTGTGTACTAAAGCGGTAGCGCAGCATGCACTAAACAACCTATAAATACTCAATACAATTGTCGGCTATTAGAGAGAGATGGGAAAGACCTATTAGGATCCAACCTGAGACTACCACCAAATATACCCATCCTAGTATTTCCCCCTCGAAACCAATCGAGGAAGTCCTGCCAAGGAAAGTCACACGGTAGGCAGTTTTATTCATTCTTTCCATGGTGGTTGTCCAACTTAGTAGTCATATCAGATACAAGTGAGTTAAAACCTTGAACTTTAGTTATAGTTGTCTATGATCAAGATACTGTGCTCCAAGTCATCTTTAACCGCGGACACGACTTTTCGAAAAGATTTGACACTGCAGGCGTGCACCAAAGTTTCCACAGGCACTTCGACCCTTGTTGCTAGATCAATTAACATACTTCCATCGGTATGTCAGCGGGGCCTAGGACATGAATCTTTCCCTGACCCAAAGAAAGCACATGGGTGGCACCCGAAAGAGCTACACGTGTGAGGTATAGCTAATCCTCCTCATACGGACTCTAGGGTTGCGTACACTTGCACGGGAGTAGAGATCATAGACAAAATATTCCCGTGACAGAGTGTTGCACCTGTGCAATAGTAATAAACGCTCATCGAGCAACAAGTAATAAACATGGCATAACATGGCATGAAAACTTAAAACTAGTTTGTGGCCCCCAGAACTAGTTTGTGGTCCCAAAACTACTTTGGAATCAGGTAATAAGCCGGTAGGGGTGTATATACCCCACATGTGGTTAGCACGCTCAGTCTCGGAACAGGTGTCAAGAACTCGGGTCCTAGGTGGACACAAGTGGGCGGTTAACAACCAAATCTCAACTATTACCCACCGGTGCCTCTTCATTAGTTATATCCATTTTAATATATAATTAACCATCTGTAATTAAAACCATGATCATCCACCTTTATGAATATTCCAAACCCCAACATCAGAGGAACATCGAAAATGTGAAGCAGCACCTGAGCAAGCAAACTACGAATCGCAAGGCCAACTGTCTACCCAAACAACAGGCAATAAGAGGTGTCCAAGGAAATATAAAGGCTGCAGTGTTGGAGATATGCCCTAGAGGTAGTAATAAAAGTGGTTATTATTATATCTTTGTGTTTATGATAAATGTTTACATTCATGCTATAATAGTATTAACCGGAAACATTAATACTTGTATGATTTGTAAACTAAATAAGACTCCCTGGTAAAGCCTCTTTGTAATACTAGCTAGTTGGGTGATAGATGATCGTGGTTTCTCGATCATGAACATTGAGATGTTATTATCAACAAGATCATATCATTAGGAGAATAGTGTGATGGACATACTCCTATAGATAAGCGTAGCATAAATATCAAGTCATTTAAAATAGTTCGTTTGCTATAAGCTTTCTGATATATAGTAACCTAATGCCTTCGACCATGAGATCATGCTAATCACCATCACCGGAAGGATGATTTGAGGACATTAAACACACCGTAACTGGGTGGTTATAAAGATGGAATTGAGTGTTCGGAAAGAATGTGTTCAGGCACATGGATCAAGAGTGGGATTTGTCCATCCATATGACGGATAGATATACTCTAGGCCCTCTAGGTGGAATGTCATCCAATTAGCTTGCAAGCATGTGACTAGATCACAAGGGATCACATATCACGGACACGATAAAAGAGTACTTATCGGTATCGAGGTTAAACTAGGTATGCAGAGGTACCAATGATCAAACCTCGCATAAGTAAACTATCGCGAGACAAAGGGAAATTGGTATCGTATGTAAATGGTTCATTCGATCGCAAGGTAATCATATAAATATGTGGGAGCCATAAGAATTTCCAGATTACTCTATTGGCTATTGATTGGAGAAGTGTCTCGGTCATGTACGCGTAATTCACGAACCGTAGGGAGACACACTTAAGGATTCGATGTTGTTTAGTAGATATGGAATGTAAGTAGGGAGACCGAATGTTGTTCGGAGTCTCGGATGGGATTCGGGATATTACGAGGAGATCCAGAATGGTCTCGAGAATAATATTCTGATAACGGAAGTCCAATTCCGGGGTTCGGAATGATTCCGATGTTTTCATCGGAGAGGTTCTAGATTGGTCTAGAAGATTCACCGGATCGGAAGGGAAGGGTACATGAATGTGTCATGGATAAGTGACATAATTGGATAATGTCCTAGGTCACTTGGTTGGGCATTAGCAAGAAAGAAATAAAGCTCCAAACTGAAAGTCAAAGGGCAAGTTTGAAAAGTCAAACTGGGACAATGTATCCTAGTGGAGGAAGGAAAGAATCCTTCTTTCCCTCCACCACAAGCCAACTAGGAGAGGGAGTTGGGGAAGGATTTAAACTCCCCTCTCCCAAACTGCCCTCCCTCTCATAAATAGAGGGGAGGGGTGCCCCAAGGACACACAACCAGCCCCTCCCACCTAGTCGCGCTGCCACCCCCCACAGCGCCGCCGCCGCCTCTTTCTGCCGCGCCACCGCCGAATCATCGCTGCCGCAGACTCCACCTCCTCCTCTCTAGCCCTCTAAACCCTAGATCACCGGAAATCCTAAATCCACCATAACCTGCTTCGGCTTAGGCGAAGCCCTGCAGGATCTTCCCTCTCCTTCCGACACCACGCCGTTGTGCTGCCGGCATCGTGAGGGGAGAACTACAACCTCCACTGCATCCTGGAACAAGGGAGAGGAAGGTCTTCATAGAGTACCAAACGTGTGACCGACTGCGGAAGCGTTGCCGGAACGCAGCACCGGAAGGATCGTCTACGCAATCTTGATATCGGCAAGTGTACGACTACATCACCCACGAGAATCTGCTCTTGTTAACCGCTTTGGAATCTTCGAGGGTGAGTACTCTAATCGACTCGTTGCTACAATCTAGTAGATAGATCTTGGCTTGTTTGTGTGCATGCGGTAGAATTTTTTTGTTTTCCATGCTACGAACCCCTATAGTGGTATCAGAGCCGTGTCTATATGTAAATATGTTGCACGAGTAGAACACAATGGTTATTGTGGGCGGTGGTGCTTTTATTATCAATTGCTTTTTGTGTACTTTGCATCTTGCAGTATGATGGGATGAAGCGGCCCGGGCAAACCTTACATGACATCGTTCATGAGACTTGCTCCACGCTTAACATGCAACTTGTATTGCATAAGTGGCTTTGCGGGTGTCTGTCTCTCCCGTCATAGTATAGATTCAAATTACAACAGACACTTGATAGTTTAAGCATCAACGTTGTGGTTCTTGTCGTAAGTTAGAACGACACTTATTGAAAGCCCCAAACCACGTAAAATATGCAAAGAAAATTAGAGGTGTCTAACTTTGTTTTGCAGGGGTGTGCTGTGATGTGATATGGCCATGATTGTGATTATATATGATGTATGCAATGTTCCTTATTGTAAGTTAGCAACCGACAAGAGCCATATGGTCATCTTTTAATATCGTTAAGACCTGTGTGTCTATTATTCAAAGTAGTTGTAATAGTTGATGTTGGTGGACGACAACCATGGAGGGGCGCCATTGACCTTGACGCCACGCCAGTGATGATGGAGATCATGTTCGTGCTTGAAGATGGAGATCGGAAGAACAAGAAGAAAGGCCATATCATATCACATATTTTGAATTGCATGTGATGTTAATCCTTTTATGCATCTTGTATTTCTTAGTTCATGACGGTAGCATTATAAGATGATACCTCTCACAAAATATCAAGTTATAAAGTGTTCATCCTTAGTAGGCACCGTTGACAAAGCTTGTTGTTTCAAAGCACCATGTGATGATCGGGTGTATTAGATTCTGCGAGTGTATACAACGGGAGCAAGCTAGATTTTATCTTGCGGAAGCTAAGGTTTGATCTTGACGAGCCTAGCATGTACATACATGGTCTCGGAACACGGATCACCGAAAGGTAAAGCATGAGTCATATAGTAGATATGATGAACATGTTGATTGTTCGCCATTGAAGCTACATCATCTCTTATGATGATCGGTTTTGATGTGGTGGATTTGGTTCGTGTGATCACTAAAACAATGTGAGGGATATTGTTTTGAGTGATAGTTCACCTATATTAATTTAACTATTAATTAGAACTCAATTGTCATAAACTTAGTCTAAACTATTGCAAATATGTTGTAGATCAATGGAGGCCCCTACCTCAATTTTGATGCATTCCTAGAGAATGAAAAGTTGAAAAACAATGGAAGCAACTTTGCGGATTGGCTCCGCAACTTGAGGATTGTCCTCAATGCTGGTAATTTGACATATGTGCTGGATGCACCGCTGGGTGACCCACCTGCTGCTGATGCTACCGATGAGGTAAAGAATGTTTTCCTCGCTCGGAAGAATCAGTACTCCACAGTTCAGTGTGCTATCTTGTATGGTTTGGAATCGTATCTTTAGAAAAGGTTTGAGAACCATGAACCACATTATATTGTATGTGAACTCAAAATGATATTTGAGGCTCACGCGGCAGTTGAGAGTTATGAGGCTTCTGAAAAGTTCATTAACTGCAAGATGGAAGAGGGAAGCTCCGTCAGTGAGCACGTGCTCAAGATGTCTGGGCAAGCAAGCAACCTTAAAAGCTTGGGTATAGTGATTCCTAATGCTTTGGGGATTCACCGCGTCCTCCAATCACTACCACCAAGTTACAAGAACTTTGTGATGAACTACAATATGCAAAACATGGACAAGTCGTTTCTTGAACTATTCTCCATGTTAAAGTCTACGGAAGTGGAGATCAAGAAAGAGCACTGTCAACACCTGGGTTTTTAATCCTAGATTCTTGTTATGCCATACATCGCAATCCCAGGATTACCATTTTTGCGAGACATAACAGAATTGGATACCACAGTACATCATCCATTACAAACCATACATAAGGTCTTACACAAATAAGGATCTCATGATCCAGTTCTTAATACAACTCAGGCAGTGGAAATATGTAATAATAATAAAGGGTAGCGTAGGCGAAGCTCCATCTTCAGGGTCACAGGCAATGCTGACGATGGGAGATGATCCTAGTTGTCATAACCTTCCTGGGGTCCATCATCCTGGTACTCTTCTTCATAGTCCGGCCACGGGAATAGCCAGGGACAAATCCATGAGTACTCTTTAAGTACTCGCAAACTAATACTAACAAGTGAAGGGGGGTTTTTGTAGTAGGACACTAAGCTCTAGGGTTGTTTTGCAAAAAGACAGATTTACCTCCTACTAAGTTCAGAAGCAAGAAAAGCTAATTGAATTTTATAACACCTAAGTGGGAACTTGTATCTCATGTCACAACTATGTTGTGGTCAAGTCAAATTCTCAGTTCATTTCACAAGTCATTTTGAAAACATCTGACGGGGGAACAGTATGGCCACTCCAATTGTCCATAATCACGGACGCGGCTATTCAACTAGTTTGACACTCTATAGAGATTGTACACTTTCACCACAACATTCGATACATCCGTCAGGAACAAATCCTGAATTCACCATACTCAGTATGCGGATAATCAATCCTAACCTTTCAATTACATGCCCTAGTATAGGCACCTCTCCTGTGAGTTTGGCCTCCCAACCATGACCAACTGTCATCTTGGGTACTGCATAGGTGGACAATCTTCACAAGGTATCCTCAGCTCAGACCTTGGCCGGGAGGGAACCCATACTAAGGTATATAAGTTTCCAGTCAAGCCCTACCCAATTTTCAGGTATTGTGGTTGTACGGTAAAATTGGAATGGTATCGCATCCAGACAACCATCAGTTTTATAAAGGGCTAACGCTCATGCCTTAACATTTTCATCATCCAAATCATCTGGTGTTCGGAAACACATGTCAAAACATCTTAGTAGAATGACTCAGCATTCTAAAGTTTTCATAACCGTTTTCCACCAAGTATTCCCATCTAAAGTTGATCAAGTTTTATGCTTAGCACTAGCATGTACAAGTGTGGCAAGTACTAATGAAGGGTGGTAAACAAGTGGAGATTAACTAAGTTCAATCTCATGCCTTGGGATGACATCAAGATTATCTAGCTTAGGCCAAATTTAATGCTCTTTATGCAACCTTCAATTATCTACAAGTCCCTTAAGTAAACTCTAAGAAATAGCTTTGATAAAGAAATAAAGTAGAAAGCTTGCAATTAAAACTAGGAGGGGGTATCATCAAACTGTGTCTAACCAAGCATGCTTAGTGCATTGCATAGTTTATCTAACTTTCATAATTGCAAGTGTTATCTTGCCTTGAGCAGAGCAGTGGTTGAAGTTCTCCTCGGCTTCTTCTTCGTAGTATCCTCCTTCCTCCTCATATCCTTGGTCGGTACTAGCGTCTATGAATAAGAGGTACACAATCACCAAACAATACCTAACTACTTTCAATCATCACACAAAGGTGTTCTATAGCTGATCTAGCATCATCACTAACCTTACAAGATTAAAGCTTTTGTCTTATTTATTTATTTTTAGAAAAGTAATTTCTACTCATTGAAAAACTAATTAAGATTTAATATTCTCCTACTCAAACATGGGATCATGTTGACACATGTCATCACCACATATTTCAGTACATGGGAATGTGATTTAAAGTGGTGTCACAATTTAATAAGGTTTACCCTTTTTTTAAAATAAAATAAGTGACTAGAAATTCCTATGTGGCATTCTTTTATTACTTGAACATTATTTCTGTAAGTAAACCCATATATTTTTATATATTCTGAAAGGTATGGTCAAATGTGATTTTTGAGAGTTGGAATCAACTCAAAAGCTATTATGGTTGAAATTTGAAAAATGTTTGAATGCAGAAAAGCTTCTGCCTTGTTATTTTTACCAAGGTTGATATGCAGATCCAAATGATTTGAATCCAATGGGATTGGATTAAGCATTTCAATATGTTTCTAACAAAATTAGTTTCATGAAATTTGGTTCACTGAATCAAGCTGGGTTGATTTTTGAAACTAGGTACAGAACTGAGTTTGAATATAAATAGAAAAAGCTAAATTCAAACGAGTGGGCTGCGCGGGAAAGGTTATTCGGCCGGCCCAATGTCACTCCGCAGCGCGGGGCACAACTGACAGGGGGGTCTACTGGTCAGTTGCTCATTAAACGCGAAGCGGTACGGGGCGATGTGGTGCGTTGGATTAGAATGAAGATCGACGGCTGAGGGTCGTCGTCGATGATGAACATGTCACCGGCGAGCTCGAACCCTAGCGGCTCAGTGGTGGTGCATAGGGGGCATACTGGGGCTCCAGTGACGATGGCGAGGCGGGCAAACGACGAAATTGATGACAGCGAACTCAGGGGTGGTCGCGGCAGCTCCAGAGGTGGACGAAATCAACGACTCCCTTCTTCTCCAGAGGCGGCCTGCTCCGGCGCAATTCCAGCGAGCTGCTGCTCCTCGTGCTCCGGCTAAGGGGTGGAATGATCAGTGAGGTGAGGGGAGTGAGATGGTGTGAAGAAATTGAGCGGGGGTCGTCTCCTTTTATAGGCTTGACGCCGAGACCGAGAGGGATGGCAGGCGACGGTGGCGACACGGCTACGGGCGGCTAGAGGCATGGCCGAGGTTGGCGATCGACGGGCGGTCTCCTGGCGATGCTCTAGAGCTTAAATGCGCGTGTAGGGGCGGTGGCAATTGGTCGGGAATGTGCGGTGCTCTGCGCGGCAGAGGCGGCGTCTTCGACGGCGAGCGGTGCCTGTTAGGCATGGGGCGGCGAATGGGGGTGTCTGGCGTACTCCCTGGGTCATGGCGAAGCGGTGGGCACGAGCTGCGGTTGAGGGGCGGGGTGTGCACGCGTGCCGGTTGCGGCGCTCTGGTGCATGCTCGGCATGTCGCAGTGGCACTGGGCGCGGCATGCTCGGTGGTCCACGGTTTTCCTTTGCTCGGGGAGGGGATAGTGGGTGGCGGTGGAGTGCTGGCTACCTCCCAGACATGGCTAGAGAGGGGGAGGTGGTCTGCTGCGGCGGCGACTAGGTTTGGCCGGCGAGGTGGCTCGGATTGCTCACCATTGATGACAATGTCCAGCTTACAGTGAGGCTATAGGTTGCCAATTAGGCTAGATGATATACTAAATGGGTGCTGTGAGCTAGAGAGGGAACCAGTTAGGCCCAAAACACTATTAAAAACAGTGAATTTGATTTGGTTTAAATTAGCATGCCAAGTGTTTAATGAAATGGCCGCAAGAACTTGAGTTTTGAATTTTGAAAAGATTTTTGGTGGGTGTGCTAGGCATGTGTTGAGGATTCTGTGGATGCTTGGGTTTTGAAAATTGAGCTTGTTTGAGTGGTTTTTGAAATAGTGGGATCTTCCCATATGAAATAGATTCAATTTTAAACTGTCATTTAAACTAAGCATTTAAATGTTTTTGCATGATCACAAAGTGGTCCTTGGTACCTTATTATGAGTACTATCAAGGGGTTCAAAGATCCATCCATGTTTTTGTTAAGTTCTTAAAGTTAGAGATAGCCAAAGTAGGCATGGGAGTTAATTTGGCCAAAGTGACCATTCACTTAATTTGTTTTGACTTGTTTGTCTTTGGGAAAAGTTTGGGGATTGTTTAGATGATGTTTATTTCACCTAAGAATAATTTTACAAGCAAATAAACACAAAACCATGACAATTCAAAAGAATCCAAATTTTAATACACACACATATGAATGCTTTCATATTTTAAATTGGAAAAGTTTTTGTTAACCCTAATTTTGATGATCAGGGTTTGATGATTCTAGTTTAATATTTTTGGGATGTTACAAACCTTCCCCCCTTAAACAAAATCTCGTCCCGAGATTTGAAAAGGGACGAAAAAGATTACCTAGGATTTGAAGAGATCGGGAAACTCTGTCCTGATGTGATCTTCGCGCTCCCAGGTAGCTTCTTCTTCTGTGTGATTGCTCCACTGGATCTTGAGAAACTTGATGCTTCGGGTTCTGGTAGTTCTGAAAGCTTCTTCCAAAATACGGATGGGTACTTTGGGATAGGTCAGGTCATCGTTGATCTCTATGGTACGGTGATCGATATTCTTGAACACTTCAGTCTTCTCTGGAACTTTGAGGCACTTGTGAAGTAATGAGATATGGAACACATTGTGCACGGCTGACATCTCTTTGGGTAGTTCCAATTGATACGAAACTTCTCCTCGATGGTTCAGAATCTTGAAGGGGTCGGTATATCTGGGAGCTAACTTTCCTTTCAGTTGGAAACGCTGCATTCCCTTCAATGGCGACACTTTCAGATACACAAAATCTCCTATGTTGAAGGCGAGGTCTCGACGTATCTTGTCGGCGTAACTCTTCTCTCTAGACTGGGCTGTCTTGAGGTGCTCACGAATCTTGTAAAACTTCTCTTCTGCTTCTCGTAGGATGGGTCCGAAAATCTGACTCTCTCCTACTTTCGACCAGTTCAAAGGGGTGCCACACTTCCGTCCATACATGAATTCAAATGGGGCCATTTCCAAACTAGCTTGATAACTATTGTTGTATGAAAATTCTGCAGACGGCAGACAGTCTTCCCACTTAGATCCATATTCTAACACACATGCTCTCAGCATATCTTCGAGTATTTGATTTACTCGCTCCGTTTGTCCATCTGTCTGAGGGTGATAAGATGTGCTGAAATCTAGGAGGGTTCCTAAACCTTCCTGGACTTTCTTCCAGAATCTCGAGGTAAACTGAGTTCCTCGATTCGATACGATGTTCTTGGGGATTCCATGCAAACTGACGATTCTAGCGATGTATAACTCCGCTAGCTTCGAACTCTGATATGTGGTCTTGACGGGTAAGAAATCGGCGACTTTGGACAACCTGTCCACTATGACCCAGATAGAGTCCATTCCAACGGAATCCCATTTCCATTTCGGAATTTGCAATGGTTGCAACAATGCAGCGGGTCTTTGATGTCCCTCCTTGACTCTCTGACATATATCACACTTGGCGATATAGCTTCCGATTTCTCTCTTCATCTTATGCCACCAAAATTGTTCTTTTAAATCTTGATACATCTTCATTCCTACAGGGTGGATAGAATAAAGAGTATCATGAGCTTCCTTCAGAATAACTTCTTTCAACTCAGAATCTGCTGGAACACAAAGGCGTCCTTTGTACCACAGAACTCCTGCTTCATCTTCGGTGAATCCGGGTACTTTGCATGTACCAATACGACGCTTGATTCCGTCGATACTAGCATTTCCTTTCTGCACCTCTTTGATCTGGCTGATCAAAGTGGGTTGAAGTTCTATGCTAGCCAAAAATCCTTCACTCACTAATTCCATTTGAAAATCTTCCATCTCTTTTTGCAAGCTTGGTTGCTCCTTCAAAATCATGGAGTTCAAGCGGCACGGCAATCTGCTAAGGGCATCTGCTACCACATTGGCTTTACCAGGGTGATAGTGAATGTCCAGGTCGTAATCCTTGATTATCTCAATCCATCTTCTCTGTCTCATATTCAGCTCCTTCTGAGTGAATATATACTTCAGACTCTTGTGATCCGGATAGATCTCACAACGATTTCCCATCAGGTAATGCCTCCATGTCTTCAGGGCTAGAACTACGACTGCGAGTTCGAGGTCATGGGTTGGGTAATTCTACTCATGTTGTTTCAGTTGTCGAGATAGATAAGATATGACTTTGCCTTCTTGCATTAGCACACATCCGAGACCGATCATGGATGCATCACAATACACATCGAAGGGCTTCGTGATATCCGGAATGATTAAGATGGGGGCTGAAATCAATCTCCTCTTGAGTTCTTGAAAACTCGCTTCACATTTGTCCGTCCATTCAAACTTCTTGTCTTTCTCCAGCAATTGGGTCATGGGTCTAGCGATACTTGAGAATCCTTCTACGAACTTGCGGTAGTATCCCGCCAATCCGAGAAATGCACGAACTTGGGTTTGAGTGGTTGGGGCTTGCCATTCTTCGACATCTTTCACCTTTGCAGGGTCAACTGCAATTCCTCCAGCTGATACAATGTGGCCGAGGAATCCTACCTCTTGTAACCAGAATTCACATTTGCTAAACTTGGCATACAACTGATGCTCTCTAAGGGTTCCAAGAATGGTCCTTAGGTGTAGCTCATGTTCTTCTTCTGATTTGGAATAAATTAGAATGTCATCGATGAAAACAACGACAAACTTATCCAGGAAGTCCATAAAAATATTATTCATGAGATTCATGAAATAAGCGGGGGCATTGGTTAATCCAAAAGACATGACAGTATACTCGTATAGTCCATATCTGGTTGTAAAGGCAGTCTTGGGAATATCCTCTGCGCGAATCTTGAGTTGATGATAGCCAGTTCTAAGATCAATCTTAGAAAACACTTTGGCACCGGTCAACTGATCAAACAAATCTTCTATCTTGGGCAATGGGTACTTGTTCTTGATGGTGACATCATTCAACTTCCGGTAATCCGTACACAAACGGTTACCTCCATCCTTCTTGTCCATGAACAAGACAGGTGATCTCCATGGTGACGCGCTTGGTTGAATCAATCCAATTTCCAACATGGCATCTAGTTGCTTCTTCAGTTCTTCTAGTTCCGACGGGTTCATACTATAGGGTCTCTGAGCTATGGGTCCTGTTCCGGGGATTAGTTCAACGATAAACTCGATATCTCGATCTGGGGGCATACCGGGTAAAACATCTGGAAATACATCGGGGTATTCACAGACTATCCGAACTTGGTCAATGGTAGGTTGGGCTATACTCTTGTTGCACTTGAATTGGCGAGGTAAGGTTTCAGATATATGCTCGACTGATACTCCAGCGGTAATGGTCATGGTTATGGATTTCTTGGCACAGTCAATCAATCCTTTATGTCTGGACATCCAATCCATTCCTAGTACTACTTCCAAACCTTTAGTTATGAGTACTATCAGATTAGCAAAAAAAATCTATGCGATGGATTCGGAGAGGGACGGCTTTGCAAATTTGCCAAGCTTTGGTGGTAGAACCGGGGATTTGAACAATCATAACATGCTTCAGTTTGGTTGGTTGAATCTTACTAGTGCATGCAAATTCTTTGGTGACGAATGAATGTGATGCACCAGAATCAAACAACACTCTAGCGAGTACTGAATTAACAGAAAACATACCCAGCACGACGTCTGGTGCTTCCTGGGCTTCTTCAGCATGCATGAGAAAAAGACAGCCGTTGCGGTTGAGCGAATTCCCTGGGGCAAACCTTCTTCCGGGCTGGACACGACGCTATTGCTGAGCTGGGGCATTGGCATTGGGGGCTGCGACATTCTTCTTGGGGCACTCATTGGAGTAGTGACCCTTATTTCCAGTCATAACAAGTCACTTGTGACTTGTCCTTTGCTGCAACAGGCATAACATTGCTTCCAGTTCTCGGGGCAGTGTTGGTGTTGGCGGTAGCATTGTTGTTGTTGAACTTGGGTGGTGCACGATTGAAATTGCCAGAGTTGCCGGGGTTGTTGTGATTTTCTCCGGGCCTTGGGTTTCCACGGTTGGGATAAGTAGGACGATTCATCGGGGGTTTGTTGGTTCTCGGGGCAAATCCTGGAGATGGGTTAGGGCGATACTTTGGGGTCTGATGGGTTCCTGGCTGATGCAGCATGCGACGCTTGCGGTTCTCATTGGCTTGGTTGATCTTTCCTTCCGTCTGGATGGCAGAGTCGACAAGGGCTTCAATATCCACAAAGGGGATATTGACCAATACCGTCTGCATCTCATCGTGCAGACCATTCAAGAATCTCTCTTTCTTCTTGGCTTTAGTGTCTATCTCATCCGGGGCATACCTAGCTAATGACAAGAATTTGTCACGGTATTCCACTATGGCCATCCGTCCATGCTTCAGTTCTCTGAACTCATCTCTCATTTTCTTGATCAAACCCGGTGGCACATGGGTTCTGCTGAACTTGACCTTGAATTCTTCCCAGGTCATCATCTGTCCTCCGGCCATTGCACGAACGCTGTTCCACCATGCTCTTGCATCTCCGGCTAGATAATGGGTGGTGAACAGAACTTTCTCGTTAGCTTCCACTCCGGCGACTTCCAGGTTGTTTTCCACGGTTTGCAGCCAATCGTCTACATCTAGGGGCTCTTCCGACTTAGTGAAAACGGGTGGGTTGGTATTCTAGAAATTCTTGAGCTTAGATCCATGGTTGTCCTGATTTCCTTGGCCTTGATTGTTTTGGGCTAGCTGGGCTATCTGTTGAAGGGTGGCTAGGTTGGCTTGACGTTCGGATCTTTCGGCTTCGCAGTCAGAAACCAACATTTGCAGGATCTGCAACATCGGGTCCGGGGATGAACCACTTCCTCCGTGTGGCATCTGAAGATTAAGATAGATCATGAGAAAAGAGGGAAATTTCTAAGGTTCTGGGACTTTGAAAAGTTTTTAAAGTTTGACTCGGATTTTCTAGCAACATGCTTTTCATTCACTCATAGCACACGATACAAACAAGAAAAACAGATGGTTTTAAGAACCATTCTGGAAACTATGATACAGTGGGACCGAATACAACTCACTACGCTAGTTCTCAAGTGCTACTACTCCTTGGAGTCAGTGTAGTCATCATCTTCATCATCCTCGTCGTCGTTGATGAAGGCGAAATCATCCTCATCGGTGAAGAAGTCCATAGCCTGATCCTCTAGAAAATCATCATCATCGCTAAGATACGAGTAGGGGTCTCCACGAAGGTCTTATCCGGCATTCTCCCTTTCTTCCAACTGCATGTCTCTCTCGTGGATGGTCTCCTCCAAATCCGAGATACGGTGGCGAAGACGGGTAATGATGCGCTCCTTCTTGTCGAGCTGACGGCGGCGAGACTTGCGATCCTTCGCTAGCATGGCGATGGTCTGATCCTTCGTCTTGATGATGGCGGACTTGTGGTTGGATTAGTCACGGCAATTGTCCAATTCCTGCTGACGATCGTACATCATGAAGCTAAGGTGGTCCAATTGGGTCTTCAGCTCGTGGTGGTATGGGGCTTCCAGTGGCTGTCCCATAACATCACGCCTTGGACAAAACTCAAAGCGGGTACCCTTGATCTGGTTGATACTCTGCCCACACAGACGGGCAAGAGCTTCCTGCATGGCCCTGGCAAGTCCATCGAGCCAGTTGTTCTCTCTTAAGGTGAAATGAATTCCCTCGGCAGTGGGAGGTTCAATTTTTCCTCGGAGACTTGCAACAATTAGCCACTACATATCTTCTCCTCCTTGATCATTGAGCTGAGCTCCGAAGAACTCAGGGTGCGGACGCTCCAGAAGTTCCGAAAGCTAGTCCAAATCCCGCTCAAAGATAAGGTCTCCTCCATTCCCCAACTGATAAAACTTGTTGTACTTCACGTCCTTCTATAAGAATATAGGATGAGTAAGTTAGTAGAGTGATCAAGTGTGTCAAATTTTATGTATTTTGCAAGAGTTTTTGAGGAACATGAATTTTATGAAAGAATCAAGGTGATAAGAATAGGAATAAGTTTTTGTAAATATTTGCTTCCTTTGGTTTTGAAACTAAGTTTTTGATTCAAACGTCTAGTCTAACTAGGGTCTCCTATGGTCAACCTAGCTCTGATACCAACTTGCCAACACCCGGGTTTTTAATCCCAGATGCCTGTTATGCCATACATCGCAATCCTAGGATTACCATTTTTGCGAGACATAACAGAATTGGATACCACCGTACATCATCCATTACAAACCATACATAAGGTCTTACACAAATAAGGATCTCATGATCCAGTTCTTAATACAACTCAGGTAGGGGAAATACGTAATAATAATAAAGGGTAGCGTAGGCGAAGCTCCATCTTCGGGGTCACAGGCAATGCTGACGATGGGAGATGATCCTATTTGTCGTAACCTTCCTGGGGTCCATCATCCTGGTACTCTTCTTCATAGTCTGGCCACGGGAATAGCCAGGGACAAAGCCATGAGTACTCTTTAAGTACTTGCAAACTAATACTAACAAGTGAATGGTTTTTTTAATAGGACACTAAGCTCTAGGGTTGTTTTGCAAAAAGCCAGATTTACCTCTACTAAGTTCAGAAGCAATAAAAGCTAGTTGAATTTTATAACACCTAAGTGGGAACTTGTATCTCATGTCACAACTCTGTTGTGGTCAAGTCAAATTCTCAATTCATTTCACAAGTCATTTTGAAAACATCTGACGGGGAACATTATGGCCACTCCAACTATCCATAACTGCGGACGCGGCTATTCGAATAGTTTGACACACTGCAGAGATTTTACACTTTCACCACAACATTCGATACATCCGTCGGGAACAAATCCTGAATTCACCATACTCAGTATGCGGATAATCAATCCTAACCTTTCAATTACATGCCCTAGTATAGGCACCTCTCCTGTGAGTTTGGCCTCCCAACCATGACCAACTGTCATCTTGGGTACTGCACAGGTGGACAATCTTCACATGGTAGCCTCAGCTCAGACCTTGGCCGGGAGGGAACCCATACTAAGGTATATAAGTTTCCAGTCAAGCGCTACCCAATTTTCGGGTATTGTGGTTGTACGGTAAAATTGGAATGGTATCGCATCCAGACAACCATCAGTTTTATAAAGGGCTAAGGCTCATGCCTTAACATTTTCATCATCCAAATCATCTGGTGTTCGGAAACACGCGTCAAAACATCTCAGTAGAATGACTCAGCATTCTAAAGTTTTCATAACCGTTTTCCACCAAGTATTCCCATCTAAAGTTGATCAAGTTTTATGCTTAGCACTAGCATCTACAAGTGTGGTAAGTACTAATGAAGGGTGGTAAACAAGTGGAGATTAACTAAGTTCAATCTCATGCCTTGGGATGACATCAAGATTATCTATCGTAGGCCAAATTTAATGCTCTTTATGCAACCTTCAATTATCTACAAGTCCCTTAAGTAAACTCTAAGAAATAGCTTTGATAAAGAAATAAAGTAGAAAGCTTGCAAGTAAAACTAGGAGGGGGTATCATCAAAATGTGTCTAACCAAGCATGCTTAGTGCATTGTAGGTTATCTAACTTTCATAATTGCAAGTGTTAGCTTGCCTTGAGCAGAGCAGTGGTTGAAGTTCTCCTCGTCTTCTTCTTCGTAGTATTCTCCTTCCTCCTCGTATCCTTGGTCGGTACTAGCGTCTATGAATAAATACGAGGTACACAATCACCAAACAATACTTAACTACTTTCAATCATCACACAAAGGTGTTCTATAGCTGATCTAGCATCATCACTAACCTTACAAGATTAAAGATTTTGTCTTATTTATTTATTTTTAGAAAAGTAATTTCTACTCATTGAAAAACTACTTAAAATTTAATATTCTCCAACTCAAACATGGGATCATGTTGACACATGTCATCATCACAAATTTCAGTACATGGGAATGTGATTTAAAGTGGTGTCACAATTTAATAAGGTTTACCCTTTTTATTTTAAATAAAATAAGTGACTAGAAATGCCTATGTGGCATTCTTTTATTACTTGAACATTATTTCTGTAAGTAAACCCATATATTTTTATATATTCTGAAAGGTATGGTCAAATGTGATTTTGAGAGTTGGAATTAACTCAAAAGCTATTATGGTTGAAATTTGAAAAATGTTTGAATGCAGAAAAGCTTCTGCCTTGTTATTTTTACCAAGGTTGATCTACAGATCCAAATGATTTGAATCCAACGGGCTTGGATTAAGCATTTCAATATCTTTCTAACAAAATTGGTTTCATGAAATTTGGTTCACTGAATCGAGCTGGGTTGATTTTTGAAACTAGGTACAGAACTGAGTTTGAATATAAATAGGAAAGGCTAAATTCAAATGAGTGGGCTGCGCGGGAAAGGTTATTCGGCCGGCCCAATGTCACTCCGCAGCGCGGGGCGCAACTGACAGGGGGAGTCTACTGGTCAGTGGCTCATTAAAAGCGAAGCGGTACGGGGCGATGTGGTACGTGGGATTAGAATGAAGATCGACGACTGAGGGTCGTCGTCGACGATGAATAGGTCACCAGCGAGCTCGAACCATAGAGGCTCAGTGGGGGTGCATAGGGGGCATACCGGGGCTCCAGTGACGACGGCGAGGCGGGCAAACGACGAAGTCGACGACGGCAAACTTAGGGATGGTCGCGGCAGCTCCAGGGGTGGACGAAATCAACGGCTCCCTTCTTCTCCAGAGGCGGCCTGCTCCGGCGCAATTCCGGCGAGCTGCTGCTCCTCGTGCTCCGGCTAAGGGGTGGAATGATCAGTGAGGTGAGGGGAGTGAGATGGTGTGAAGATATCGAGCGGGGGTCATCTCCTTTTATAGGCTCGACGGCGAGACCGAGAGGGACGGGCAAGCGACGGTGGCAACACGGCTACGGGCGGCTAGAGGCATGACTGAGGTTGGCGATCGACGGGCGGTCTCCTGGCGATGCTCTAGAGCTTAAATGCGCATGTAGGGGCGGTGGCAATTGGTCGGGAACGTGCGGTGCTCTACGCGGCAGAGGCGGCGTCTTTGACGGTGAGCGATGGCTATGAGGCATGGGGCGGCGAACGGGGGTGTCTGGTGTGCTCCCTGGGTCATGGAGAAGCGGTAGGCACGGGCTGCGGTCGAGGGGCGGCGTGTGCACGCGTGCCGGGTGCGGCGTGCTCGGTGGTCCACGGCTTTCCTTTGCTCGGGGAGGGGACAGTGGGTGGCAGTGGAGTGTTGGCTACCTCCCATACATGGCTAGAGAGGGGGAGATGGTCTGCTACGGCGGCGACCAGGTTTGGCAGGCGAGGTGTCTCGGATTGCTCACCATTGATGACAATGGCCAGCTTACAATGAGGCTAGAGGCTGCTAATTAGGCTAGATGATCTACTAAATGGGTGTTGTGAGCTAGAGAGGGAAACAGTTAGGCCCAAAACACTATTAAAAACAGTGAATTTGATTTGGTTTAAATTTGCCTGCCAAGTGTTTGATGAAATGGCCGCAAGAACTTGAGTTTTGAATTTTGAAAAGATTTTTGGTGGGTGTGCTAGGAATGTGTTGAGGATTCTGTGGATGCTTGGGTTTTGAAAATTGAGCTTGTTTGAGTGGTTTTTGAAATAGTGGGATCTTCCCATATGAAATAGATTCAATTTTAAACTGTCATTTAAACTAAGCATTTAAATGTTTTTGCATGATCACAAAGTGGGCCTTGGTACCTTATTATGAGTACTATCAAGGGGTGCAAAGATCCATCCATGTTTCTGTTAAGTTCTTAAAGTTAGAGATAGCCAAAGTAGGCATGGGAGTTAATTTGGCCAAAGTGACCATTCACTTAATTTGTTTGTTTTGACTTGTTTGTCTTTGGGAAAAGTTTGGGGATTGTTTAGATGATGTTTATTTCACCTAAGAATAATTTTACAAGCAAATAAACACAAAACCATGACAATTCAAAAGAATCCAAATTTTAATACACACACATATGAATGCTTTCATATTTTAAATTGGAAAAGTTTTTGTTAACCCTAATTTTGATGATCAGGGTTTGATGATTCTAGTTTAATATTTTTGGGATGTTACAAGCACCAAGTGTTGATGGTTAATAAGACCACGAAATTCAAGAAGCAAGGCAAGTCTAAGAAAAAGGGAAACTTCAAGAAGGGCGGTAAGAAAGTTACCGCGCCGGCGAAGAAGACCAAGGCTGGGCCTAAGCCTGATACTGAGTGCTTTTACTGCAAGGGAGAAGGTCACTGGAAGCGGAATTTCCCTAAGTACTTGGCGTACTTGAAGAACGGCAACATCAAAAAGAAAGGTATATCTGATATACATGTTACTGATGTGTATCTCACTAGTAGTCATAGTAGTGCCTAGGTATTTGCTACTGGTTCGGTTGCTCATATTTGTAACTCGAAACAGGTGCTGCAGAATAGAAGAAAAGTAGCGAAGAACAAGGTGACGATGCACGTTGGAAATGGATCAAAGGTTGATGTGATCGCGGTCGGCATTCTACCTCTTCATCTACCATCAGGATTAGTTTTATACTTAAATAATTGTTATTTGGTGCCTGCGTTGACATGAACATTATATCCGGATCATGTTTATTGCGAAACAGTTCCTTGTTTAAGTCTGAGAATAATGGTTGTTCGATTTATATGAGTAATATGTTTTATGCACATGCATCTATGATAGATGGTCTATTCTTGTTGAATCTCGATTGTAGTAATACACATATTAATAACATTGAAGCAAAACGTTTGAAATTCAGCGATAACTTGACCTATATGTGGCACTGTCTTCTTGGTCACATTGGAGTGAAGCGTATGAAGAAACTCCATTCCGATGTACTTCTTGAATCACTTGATTTGGAATCACTTGAAAGATGTGAAGCATGTCTGATGGGTAAAATGACTAAGACTCCATTTTCTAGTATGATGGAGCGACCTACGGACTTATTGGAAATCATACATACTGATGTGTGTGTCCCAATGAGTGTAGCATCGGGTGGTGGTTATCGTTATGTTCTTACTTTCACGGATAACTTGAGTAGATATGGGTATATCTATTTCATGAAACATAAGTCCGAAACTTTCGAGAAGTTTAAGGAATTTCAAAGTGAAGTAGAGAATTTGCATAACAAGAAGATTAAGTTTCTATGATCTGATCATGGAGGTGAATATATTAGTTACGAGTTTGGAGAGCATTTGAAGAAATGCGTAATACTTTCACAATTGACACCGCCAGGAACACCACAATGTAATGGTGTGTCCGAACATCATAATCGAACTCTCTTAGATATGGTTTGTTCTATGATGTCACTTACAGATTTACCGCTATCATTTTGGGGTTATGCATTAGAAACAACCTCATTCACTTTAAATAGGGCGCCATCTAAATCCGTTGAAACGACACCGGATGAATTATGGTTTGGGAAGAAACCTAAATTGTCGTTACTTAAAGTTTGGGTTTGCGAATCTTATGTAAAGAAGTTACAGTCCGACAAGCTTGAACCCAAAGCGGAAAAATACGTCTTCATTGGATACCCGAAGGAAACTATTGGGTATACCTTCTATCATAGATCCGAAGGCAAAATCTTTTTTGCTAAGAATGGATCCTTTCTAGAGAAGGAGTTTTTCTTGAAAGAAGTGACTGGAAGAAAAGTAGAACTCGACGAGGTTGTTGAACCTTCTCTCGGACTTGAGAGTAGCGCAGGACTGGAAGTGGTTCTTGTGGCGCCTACACCAATAAGAGAGGAAGCTAATGATGTTGATCATGAGACTTCGGTTGAAGTTACTACGGAACCTTGCAGGTCAACGAGAACTCGTACCACTCCTGATTGGTATGATCCCGTTATGAGTGTCATGTTGGTGGACAACACCGATGACCCTGCAACATATGAGGAAGCAATGATGAGCCCAGATTCCAATAAATGCCAAGAAGCCATGAAATCCGAGATTGGATCCATGTACGAAAACCAAGTATGGACTTTGGTGGACTTACCGGATGGCCGGAAGGCTGTCGAGAACAAATGTATTTTCAAGAAGAAAACAGATGCTGATGGTAATGTTACTGTCTATAAAGCTCGACTTGTCACAAAAGGGTTTCGAAAAATTCAAGGTGTTGACTACGATGAGACTTTCTCACTGGTAGCGAAGCTAAAGTCTGTGAGGATTTTATTAGCAATCGTTGCATATTATGATTATGAGATATGGCAGATTGATGTCAAAACGGCGTTCCTCAATGGAGACATTGATGAAGAGTTGTATATGGTACAACCCAAAGGTTTTGTCGATCCTAAAGATGCTAACAAGGTATGCAAACTTAAACAGTCCATTTATGGATTGAAGCAAGCATCCCGAAGGTGGAATAAACGTTTTCATAAGGTAATCAAAAGTTTTGGATTTATACAAACTTATGGTGAAGCTTGTATTTACAAGAAAGTGAGTGGGAGCTCAGTAGCATTCCTAGTACTATATGTGGATGACATATTGTTGATTGGGAATGATGTAGACCTTCTTAATAGTGTCAAGGATTATTTGAATAATAGTTTTTCAATGAAAGATCTTGGTGAAGCAGCTTACATATTAGGCATAAATATTTATTGAGATAGATCAAGATGCCTAATATCATTGTCATAGAGTACATATTTGGACAAAGTTCTAAAGAGGTTTGGAATGGAAGATATCAAGAAACGGTTCTTGCCCATGTTGCCCAATACGACCTTGAGCAAAACTCAAAGTCCTGCTATGGTAGAAGATAGAGAAAGGATGAGTTACACTCCCTATGCCTTAGCCATAGGATCTATCATGTATGCCATGCTATGTACTAGACCCTACATTGCATATGCTGTTAGTTTGACTAGCAGATATCAAAGTGATCCACGAGTGGATCATTGGACAACGGTCAAAAACATCCTTAAGTACTTGAGAAGAACAAAGGGTATGGTTCTTTCTTATGGAGGCGATTAACAGCTCATTGTTAATGGTTACACCGATGCTAGTTGGAACACCGATCCAGATGATTCTAAATCTCAATCTGGATACGTATTTACTTTGAATGGTGCAACAGTTAGCTGGAGGAGTGCAAAGCAAAGCGTTGTGGCGAGATCTTCAACTGAATCGGAATACATAGCTGCTTAGGAGGCTTCACAAGAGGCGATATGGATGAAGGAGTTCATTACAGAGCTTTATGTGGTTCCCAGTGCGCTGGACCCAATGTCTATCTACTGTGATAACATGGGCACCATAGCCAATGCGCAATAACCAAGGTCACATAAGAAGCTGAAGCATATCAAGCTGCGTTTTCATGCTATTTGAGAGCATGTCCAAGATGGTGACATAAAGATTTGCAAAGTACACACAAATCTGAATGTGGCGGATCCATTGACTAAACCTCTCCCGAGGGCAAGACATGACCAGCACCAACCCACCATGGGTGTTCGGTATATTACCATGTAATCTAGATTAGTTTACTCTAGTGCAAGTGGGAGACTGTTGGACATATGTCCTAAGGGCAATAATAAAAGTGGTTATCATTATATCTTTGTGTTTATGATAAATGTTTACATTCATGCTATAATAGTATTAACCAGAAACATTAATACTTGTGTGATTTGTAAACTAAATTAGAGTCCCTAGTAAAGCCTCTTTGTAATACTAGATTGTTGGTTGATAGATGATCGTGGTTTCTCGATAATGAATATTGAGATGTTATTAACAACAAGATCATATCATTAGGAGAATGGTGTGATGGACATACTCCTATAGATAAGCGTAGCATAAAGATCAAGTCATTTCAAATAGTTTGTTTTCTATAAGCTTTCTGATATATAGTAACCTAATTCCTTCGAACATGAGATCATGCTAATCACCATCACCGGAAGGATGCTTTGATGACATTAAACACCACAGCGTAACTAGGTGGTTATAAAAATGGCATTGAGTGTTTGGAAAGTATGTGTTGAGGCACATGGACCAAGAGTGGGATTTGTCCATCCATATGACGGATAGATATACTCTAGGCCCTCTCGGTGGAATGTCATCCAATTAGCTTGCAAGTATCTGACTGGATCACAAGGGATCACATATCACAGGAACGAGAAAAGAGTACTTATCGGTAATGAGGTTGAACTAGGTATACAGAGATACCAATGATCAAACCTCGGATAAGTAAACTATCACGAGACAAAGGGAAATTGGTATCGTATGTAAATGGTTCATTCGATCGCAAGGTAATCATAGAAATATGTGGGAGACATAAGAATTTGTAGATTCCTCTATTGGTTATTGATTGGAGAAGTGTCTTGGTCATGTACATGTAATTCACGAACCGTAGTGAGACACACTTAAGGATTCGATGTTGTTTAGTAGATATGGAATGTAAGTAGGGAGACCGAATGTTGTTTGGAGTCTCGAATGGGATCCAGGATATCACGAGGAGATCCATAATGGTCTGGAGAATAAGATTCATATAAGGAAAGTTCAATTCCGGAGTTCGGGAATGATTCCGATCTTTTCATCAGAGAGGTTCTAGAAGGGTCTAGAAGATTCACCGGACCGAAAGGGGAAGGGTACATGAATGTGTCATGGATAAGTGAAATGATTGGATCATGTCCTAGGTCACTTGGTTGGACATTAGCAAGAAAGAAATGAAGATCCAAATTGAAAGTCAAAAGGCAACTTTCAAAAGTCAAACTAGGACAATGTATCCTAGTGGAGGAAGGAATGAATCCTTCTTTCCCTCCACCACAAGCCAACTAGGAGTGGGAGTTGGTGTAGCACCCTGGGTAAATCCAGTACTAGAAAATCACTGTGGTTTTTATTATGTGCATCATCATGACATCATTGTTGCAAACTTTGCCTCAAAACTATTTTTGATAAAACCCTATATTGTTTTCTGCATTACATCTCCTTCTTTATTCAAACTATATTTTTGCTACTTTTTTAAAGCGTAAAGTTATTTACAAAATGTTTATTCAACAAAAGAAAAAGAAACAGAAAATATTTTACATAAATATAAGACAATACCTAGACCCAAACCGGCTAGGCCCAACCGGCTGACCCGATCTAGTCCTAGACTAAAACCTAACTACAAACTCTACACCACCTACCCTATCCCCAACCCCTATAGACACACCCCAGCCTCGCGTACATCGCACGCCACCTGCCGCCTTGACTGCCTAGGCCTCACCCCAACCCTGCGCTGCACCCCAGACCCTGACCCAGACCCGCACGCTGCCCACTTGCTCGCACACAGCAAACACACGATCACGCACGCCACCTGCCCTCCCTGATCCGAAACCGCCCTCGACCCCACCCCCATATCGCTCGCGAGCCCATCCCGAGCCGCGTCTCCCTCCTCTCGTTCGGTGGATCCTCCCTCGGCTGCACAGCGCCCCTGATCCGAAACAGTGTTTTGTATCCTCTTGTGTTTTCCAACGCGATGTCATCATCTGCATCAGATCCGATGAAGAGCTTTCATCACTCCTTTGTTATCCAAACACTGTTTGTCAAGATCTTCAGTCTAAATTCGGCGAGTTGGTTGCATAATCCTCCTATTCATGTGCAGAGTAATGCTTTGGGTGCGCGATGGACTGATCGCCATCCGACTACTCTTATCATTCGCTTTTGTACATTGACTGGTGGATCGATGCAATTTCACTCCTTCCATAGAAGTTATAGGTGGCCTTATCGTTTGATGCATCTACCTTCGTCTTTTGTTTATCTGGAGTGCTCTCTCGACGAACATGAGCAACACCCCTTGTTGGTGGTGTCGCTGATTTCAAGATGTAGAAGGAATCATTGTTAGCCGCGTCTCCCTCCTCTCGTTCGGTGGCTCCTCCCTCTGCTGCATAGCACCTCTGCCAGAGTCCTCCCTCACCGCGCCGGCCATGGTCTGCACCGCCGCCTTGCGGGACCACGCTAGCGCGTGCCGCCTCGACCCCCCGACCCCAGCATCCGCAGCAGCGCCCGACACCCTCACCCCTCCTCTATGACCTTGTCAGTCGCTACCGTCACCGTCTGCGAGCCCGACGCTCCTCTCCCCGGCTGCACGTCACCAACCCGTGCCACCTCGCAGAGCTCTACCGTCCCGATGAGGCCCCTTCCCCTCTTCGCGCCGCCACCTGGAGCGCCCACCCCATATCCCCTGGACCGCTCCCTCGAGTCGGCCTCTGCCACAGCCGCATCAAGCCCGCCGGCGCCCCCTGACTCTCCCCGCGCACTCAGATTCCTCCTCAACCTCTGCCGCCATGGCCGTGGTTCCCTGATGCCGTCCTCTTGCCTCGTGCACCTACCCACGGCCACATCTCACTGGCCCGCCTCCGCCCGCGAGCAGGGCCGACGTGCCCTCCCTATGGAGTTCGCCACTGAGCCCGTGTCACCGGCCACCACTACCGAGATCTGCACCGGCCTTCGCGAGCTCAACACCCTCCAGCCATCGTCCCTGCAACCCGCCACCCCCCTGACCGTCGCAGCTCGTCTCTGGCGCCATGTCTTCATGTAACCCCTGCGTCCATGTTCTGCGGCCAAGAGTGGGTGCCATCTCTGCCCAATTTTTATCGGTCTTTATTCGTTGCCAAGGTGATACTACACGTCGAAGGCCAGGACCTCCAGGACTATGGTGTGTGCTTGATGTTGGATGTTGGTGCTGCCTTCAACCACCGGCGCGGAACCCGAGCCCAACACTGGCAAACCAAGATGGCACCGCAAGACCGTCGACACGGACCGAAGACCAACCCCTGGATCCGATGGCCGAAGCTGAAGATTCCCGGGCTCCAAGACCGATCGCTGACTCCTCGGAGCCCAAGATCGTCAAACTCATGTGTGAACCCTTTTCCGAGCTTGCCCTATTTTATAATATATAATATATATTGTTGCATATCAAATTGTACCTTCTTGCATAAATCTTTGTGTGGGTGGGGGCATTATGCCGACTCACCTCGTAATTAAATATGGAGGCCATATGCGGGCGAATCTAGTCTAATATTGATCCCATTTAAAATTGTGTAGCGAACCGGTGATATATTTTGCCTTGTTTATACAACATTAAATTGCGGGTATCTAAACAACTAGAACTATATATTTAATTGTCGGGACCCCGGTTCCGCTTAATATTGCCTAATCGCATCACATATTTGCCATGTCATACATCATACATGCATCATGCCCGATCTTTTGACGTTGTATGAAATAGTGCATCCGGTGTTTCTTCTAGTACTTTGCTTCGTCACGGATTAGGACGATGAGTTGATGTGAGTGTCGACCCGATCTTCGGATGAATCTTCGACAATGTTTTCCAGGCGAGCATTCTCCCCCTTTCTACCTATTTTACTTTTATAGTCTTTATTTCCTCATGTTGATCTATTGCTATCTGTGTTGCGATGCTCTATTTTTCGTACCGTGATATCCCTTGTAGCCTTATATTGCCTTGGACACATCCTATCACCTGTTGTTTGGTAGATAGTTGGACTAGCGTGTCGTAGTCGCTTGCTTAAGTGCTATTGCGTGTCGTCAAGTACCATAGTTGTTGGAAGACTGCCATATGCTTTATGTTGGAGATGATCATGGCTTTAATTACCGTTTAATAACTAAAATTGAAGTAGGTAAATAATACAGAGGCACAAGTGGGCAATAGATGTTATTTGGTTTTTAATCATCCAATTGTGTCCCATAGGACCCCGAGTACTTGATACCTGTTCTTTGAATATTCACACTATCCGCATGTGGGACCATGAATTCCCCCTAACCCTAGCTTGAGTCATATTTAATTCCTTGGGGCCACAAACTAGTTTGGGGCTTTATTACTATCTTGTACTTATGCCATGTTTTACTGCCTATTTACTATTGCACGCGGAGCGCCTGTACTTTTTAGGAATAAATGTGGAATGTTTTCGCGGTATCGACAATCCCAGTCACGCTTTTGGGTTCCTAGTCATTTACAGCCATTGGCACAAACCTTTGGGTCCATCTCGGAGCAGGCCAACTTCGTTGCGGGTAGCTTGGTGGGGTGGCCTCCTGATATCAAATATGAATCTTGCGAATGTTCTGTCGTGATGCCTCGTTGGGTTGTCATCTGGTTTTTTTCGAGGTTGATCGTGCATGTGTTGCTATTTGTGCCTCCTGCAGGGTAAAACTTTCTGAAAGTCGTGTCCGCGGTTATGGACGACTTGGAGCACAGTATCTCGATCCTAGACAACTATAACTAAGGTAGTGCTATAAATTTGACTTTATAATTACTAGTAATCAGCTTCACTACAATGGAATGGCTAAATAAAAGTACCAACAACTTCTGGGTTTTGGGATGGCTCATGCTATATGATTCTGGCTAGTAAGTACTACAACTACAACAGAATGGTTAACTAAAACTGCCCACTGCTTATTATATCAGGATGACTCATGCTATCTATATCTGACTAGTAAATGCCGCAACTATAACGGAAGGAATAAAACTGCCAACTGTGTGAGTTTCCTCGGTTGACTTCCTCGTTTGGTCTCGAGGGGGAAATACCAGGATGGGTATGCTTGGTGATAGTTCCAGGTTGGATCCGAATACGTCTTTCTTATCCCTATCTGATAGCCGCCAGTTGTATTGAGTCTCTATAGTTTGTTTAGTGCATGTTGCGCTGCCGCCTCAGTCCACCATACCTATGTAGGCAAGGACCGCCGAATTCTAGTCTCGGCGTGTACTGGCCTCGGTACTGACCGCTCTCTTTTTCCTTTTCCCTTTGTCGGCACCCCTTTTGTTTTAGCAGGTTTTGAGATCGACGTCGTTAGCTGGGTTACCCTTCCGGCTTGGCTTGGGCAGGTTTATGGACGCCATTGGTTATTCTTCAGGGATCTTAGCTCAATTTGCATCTTGTCCTTACTCGTTCACCGTATCGCTTTAAAGGTGATTTGGATCTTTTGTATTGTATATCTGTATTCTTAACTCATTGAGTCGTTGTTGTATATCTGTTTTGTGGGTTCCATCATGGACTATTGTGTAATGATATTACTTCGTTTTCCACCCGCACGCAAGTTCCTGTTGGGCACCTTTGAATCATTTCTATGCGGGTTTGGCGGGAGACGCTAAAACTTGCATAGGTCCGATCCGGAGTGTGTTACAGTTGGGGAAGGATTCAAACTCCCCTCTCCCAAACTGTCGTCGCTCTCATAAATAGAGGGGAGGGGGTGCCCCAAGGACACACAACCAGCCTCTCCCACCTAGCCGCGCTGCTACCGCCCCCCCACAGTACCGCCGCCGGATCGTCTCCGCCGCCCTAGCCTCCGCCCACTCCACCTCCTTCTATTCGTCCCTCTAAACCCTAGATCGCCGGAAATCCTAAATCCACCATAACTTGCTCTAGTTTAGGCAAAGCCCTAAAGGATCTTCCCTCTACTTCTGACACCACGTCGTCGTGCTGCCGGAATCGCGAGGGGAGAGGAAGGTATTCATCGAGTACCGAACGTGTGACCGACTGCGGAAGTGCTGCCAGAACACAGTGCCGGAAGGATCATCTACGCGATCGTGAGATTGGCAAGTGTACGAATACATCACCCACGAGAATCTGCTCTTGTTAACCGCTTTGGAATCTTCAAGGGTGAGTACTCTAATCGACTTGTTGCTACAATCTAGTAGATAGATCTTGGCTTGTTTGTGTGCATGCGGTAGAACTTTTTTGTTTTCCATGCTACGAACCCCTACATGTAGGGATATATAAAGGGTTACGGAATATAAAGCATCATAGCACAGGAAGCAATATATTAATAGGAGTAAGTAAAGACAATAAATGTAAAATAGGTAGAAAGAGGGAGAATGCTCGCCTGGGAAACACTTCTGAAGGTTCATCCGAAGATCTGGTCGACACTCGCATCAACTCATCGGCCTAATATGTGAAGAAGCAAATAACTAGAAGAAAGACCAGATGCACTATTTAATACTATGGAAGAAGATCGGGCATGATGCATGTATGGTACATGACATGACAATGGTGCGATGCAATTGGGAAATATTAAGCGGAACCGGGGTCCCAACAATTAATTAGGTGGTTTATGTTGTCTATATACCCCACAATTTAATGTTGTCTTAACAAGGCAAAATATAGCATCGATTCGCTACACAATTTTAAATGGAGCCAATAAAAGACTAGAAAAGCCCTCATATGGTCTCCATATTTAGTTATGAGGTGAATTGGCTAAAAGCCCCCAAACCACAGGATATGTATGCAAGCATGACAATTTATATGAAACAAGTCAAATAACATATTATAAAAATATGGGGCTCGGAAAGGGTCACACATCGGATCGAAGATTTTGATGTTCAGGGGTTCGACGGGTTCGGGCGCGGTGCGATCGGTCTTTGGGGCCCTCGGATCCTAGAATCGTGGTCGGGGTCCTTGGGGTTTCGGCACCATCGCCTTCAGTTTCCCAGACGGAGTTCTTGTCGTCCATCTTTGGTCGGTGTTGGGATCAGATTTCAGTGCCATAAGGTCTTCTGTTTCCTCTCGGCGATCTACATGGCATTGAATCCGTGAAGACGATCTTGATGCCCTTTTTGTTTGTCGGAGTCCTTCGGATAGTACCACATCGGTACATCCTCCACATCGGTATTACAATGGCACACACCGTGACACGAGCACATCAGGAACAAACAGACACTGCCGAGTCACGTAGGAGAGGGGCGCAGAGGCAGGGCTCCTATGGCTGCACTTGCAGATGGAGGCAAGGATCCGAGCTCCCTGGACACGGCGCGGGAAGGCACTAGAGAAATCAGGCAGACCAGGGGCTCTCCCATCTAGAGATGAGACAGATCTTGAGCTCCTGCTGCGTGGTGAGGTTGATGAGGCAATAACTGTCATAATCATGCTTGCGACAAAACAGGACTAATTATGGCATGAAAGTGATACAAGAACTCTGAGGCAAAATAAATCATCGAGGCTTATTAACTATTATTTAGTCATATGCATGCGTGAGCATGTGCCAAGTTGATTCACATGAAACATTCAGAGGAGGATACCACAATATCATACCAAAATATGAATAAAACAATGCAAGAAAACATTCATATGAAATGCTACAAACTATTAGCAAGCTGGAGCTAATCACAGACAAGCAAGAACTACTAAGAATTCATCAGTAACATACACCTTACAATGAACAGACTAAGCATGCTTACAATGATGAGTATATGTACAAATATGAAAACAAATAGAGTTCGTTACCAGCCTCTTACCACACCTCAAGTTATCTTAATCTTCATTATTGCCCTTCACTTATGTGACTTGAATAATAACATGAAACCAAAATCCATTGAGGACGGCTGAACCCTGTAAAGAACTCACAAAACCAAAGAAGAACAACAAATATTTTTAGTGCTTTCGATTTTTTTTAAAAATCAAACAAAGAAAAAACAAACAAAGCAAAAACAAACCGAGCAAAGCAAACAAAGCAAAAACAAAGCAAAAGAAAGAACGAAAATATTTTTGGTATTTTTGTGTTTTGAGAAAGCAGAAACAAAAACCAAAAAGAAAGCTAAACAATGGATATACAAAGAACCGACGAACATGATATATAGATGAGTGTGATGTCGGTATACCTCCCCCCAAGCTTAGGCTTTTGGCATAACTGGGGCTCAATTCCATGGTGCCCAAGAAGGTGCACCTGCATAGTACGTTGAGGAGGCTCCCTCGTCCTGGTACAAGCTCGAGGACTCCCCTATGTAGTATACAAAGAGGTCGTATGAGGGTGCTTCCCCATGATAGTGTCCATGGAAACCAAGAACGCGCAGCTTGTCATCCATCTACTCCTTGGAGCGTGACAAAGGTCCCTGAGAAATACTGAACAAGGTGGTTTGGGGGAGAGGGATCTCTCTCTCTTCCCTGTCAATAAACATCATTCTATAAACCAAGTTCTCCAGGGTAGAGCTAGTGGTGACAAAGTGATGTGCCTTCATGGCAGCAAGATCAAGCCTCTAAGGGGCCAAAAGTGTATCATTTGGATCAACAGCTAAGAGACGAGCAATGAGAGAACTAAGATTGCACTTAGTATCATTGTTAAAGGCAGCAGCTAAGAATGCCAAATGATAGTTGGAAATATTACTAGTGTTTAACATCGCAACATTAGAACTTAGAAATAAGCTGAACCCAAAATGTGTGCATTGCATTCATGCATAGAAAATCCGAATAATTTTCGCGCTTTTGAACAAAACCTGTCAAAGTGATTGAAGCTTCTCTCAACTTGATGGAATTGAAGTAGATCATCAAGTTGACTGCGATAAGTTTCAGTATGACCTTTGTTAAAACCTTATTTTTGGGAAAGGAGATTTGATCTAAGGGTAGATCAAATGTAATAGAAGTTAAACCCAAATAAATTACTTAATGATTTATATTTGATCCTTAAGAAACCATATCCTAGTATTCATTACAATAACTCATGACTACCAAGCTATGAATATAATTCAAGTAACAAGAATGTAATAACTAATCCTTACCTATCTTATTCTTATCTATTTCTACCATGAGTGTCATGGTAATACTTAACCCTAACAAGAATAGTAAGCTTTTGAGGAAAGTAGTTTGATATATACATCGACTGGAGTAATATTAGTAATGGATGATTATGGAAGGGTATGAATGGAGTTAGAAGGAACAACTTGTTGGATTGGAGGTTATCAGCAGTAGAGTAGTTGATATAACCAAGTATAGATATGAGAAGTTATGAAAGGCTTTAGTGTCAAGCTCATTGGATTTATAAATGGATTTATAAGAATAAAAGGTGGATAAGAATATTCTTGTGAAGCAAAGATCATCATGTTAACACATGATGATGGATATGAAGAAGTAGTATATCTAGGAAAGGAATTCCTTAATTAGAAGTCTTGGATTGTGATTATGGAAGATAAGAATCATTTTATTTTCACAATGCTTTATAGGAATATTTTCCTATATCAAATCACTTAAGCACATCTCTGTCATTTCCAATTATCGTAACCATATGTGCTTAGGAGTTATTTTTATCAATTCTTTTCCATCAGACATTCCAGATAATAACTTTCTATTTTCAAGGGTGATATCATTAAAGATCACAAACAAAAAGACAATATGTTTAGCCATTAATATTTATTCACATCAACAAAATAATATAAGTGTGTTAAGTATCATAAACCCTAGGGTGAGAATTTATGATTTCAAACCCTAATTACTATGTTAGTTATAATAAAATATATACATTTCTATTTCCTGGATTCATGGGAATAATATTAACCAAATGAATTCTTTAGTATATCATGCATCAAATAATGATATAGGATCATAATATAAAAATTCCCTCCAAACTCTAAATTAACTATAACTAAGTTTTATAAATAAATAAGGAAATATCATATAATAAATCCATGGTTTATTATAGAAAGAAAATTAATAACAAAGGCCTTTCCAAAATATCAAAAAGGGGTTCATATAAAGAAAATGAAGAAATATAAGAATATATAATAAAAGTTCACTAAATGATGCTAAACACATTCCAATATTGCTACAATTATTTAGCAAATAAATTCTGTAAAGAAAGATTCCAAAACAAATGAAAAAAACAAATATGAAAAATGAAACAAAAAATGGAAAACTAACAAAAATAAAAAAAAATAGAGGAAACAGTTTCTGGCCCATGGCCCATCTTCTCTCCTTCTTACTCATCGCCCACGAGCAGTCACACCGACCCAACAGTGGCCCAAGCACAGCCCAAGGCCGGCCCATACCCCTTCACATGATCTGTTTGTCGTCTTCCTCCAGCGACGTCGACCTCCCGATACGGCGAAGCAGCTCGCTGCCGGCCACCCTGCCGTCTGGCCGCGCCAAGATCCGCACCACCGCTCCTGGTCGTATACAAGTATCCCTCGACGCGGATAAGAAACCCTAGCACACCACTCCACTTCTCTTTCTTCCTCTCTCGTATGTACACCGAACCCTAGCTCGCCGGAGATCACTTCCCCACCATCTCCGACCGCCCCTCGATCTGTGGTAGTGACCATCAGATGCACCGTGATCTTCTTCGTCGTTTTCCCTTACTCACGGAAGCCGGGGAACCCTCTATCAAGCCAATCGATACCTCATCTTCACCAGCAGTCACCGCCGTTCATCGTCAATCGCCACCACCACAGACTTACTCCGACCTCGCCGTCGCCACCAAACGCACCAGGGTGAGTCCACTGTCCTCGCAGACCATCTCCCTTGTTGTCTCGTGCTCTGGTTGCTTCCCGCCGCACTAGCCCGCAAGCTCCGTCATCGGCCACCATCGTACACAGTGCTCCGGCGACCAAAAATTAGCGGCACCGTCACTGACATCCCAAAAATACTAAACTTGGATCATCAAACTCTAATTGTCAAAATTAGGGTTAACAAAAACTTTTCTATTTAAAAATATGAAAGCATGCATGTGGGTATGCATTCCAATTTGGATTCTTTTGAATTGCCTTGCTTGTGTGATTCTTTGCTTGTAAAAGGATTCTTAGGTGAAATAAACATTATCTAAACAATCCCCACACTTTTCCCAAAGACAAATAAATCAAAACAAACAAAATAAGGGAATGGTCACTTTGGCCAAATTAACTCCCATGCCTACTTTGGTTGTCTCTAACTTTCAAAACTTAATAGAAACTTGTTTGGATCTTTACACCCCTTGATAGTACTCATAACAAAGTACCAAGGCCCACCTTGTGATCATCCAGAAACATTTGAATGCATAGTTTAAATGATAGTTTGAAATTGAATCTATATCATATGAGAAGATCCCACTTTTTCAAAAACCACTCAAACAAGCTCAACTTTCAAAACCCAAGAATCCACAGACTCACCGGCACATGCCTAGCACACCCACCAAAAATCTTTTCAAAATTCAAAACTTGAATTCATGCGGCCATTTCATCAAACACCTTGCTGATTCAAATCAAACAAAATCAAAACACTATAGTGTGCAATGTTTTGGGCCTAACTTGTTCCCTCTCTGGACACCACTAGCCTTAGTAGATCATCTAACAACCTTAACTAATCTCTAGCACCACCGTAAGCTAGCCTTTGTCATCAATGGTGAACAGCCGAGCCTCACCATGTCACCCCAGTGTGGACAGCAGTCTAGAGGAAGAACTAGTCGTGCCAACCTTGTCTGGGAGGTAGCCCATGCCTCACCACCCCCTCTCGACCAGCCCTGCCTCGCGGACAGCAGCCAGGACCGCTAGGAACGCCGCGCCCGTGCTGCTCTGACTCGCGCCGCAGAGCACGCGCTGTTCCCATTCAACCAGACCACCTCGAGCCTTCGCCGCCCGCCAACATGCTCCCCACCGTCTCAGGAGACCGCCAGACATGCCCATTTCACTGCCCGTACCCCGTAGCCACCGCTCGCCGTAGACGCCGCCTCTGCCGCGCAGAATGTCGAGCGTTCCAAACCGTTTGCCACCGCCCCTACACGCGTGTCACATCCCAAGATTTTCCAAATCTTGTAATGTGAAAAATAAATGAATAAAATAAAACTTTGTTGATTTTTAGGGTGAGAAGAAACTTTTTGATTTCAATTGGAACCCTTCAAACCTTTTTGATCAAACAAATCCTAAAGGGATTTGTAAAGATAAACATTTAATAAAGAAAATTTTAAATAAGTAGAATTACTATTTTTGGATCTTTTAATAAAAGATTTGGTTTTAAAAGAAAATGATAGAATTATAAATAAAGATTATTTTATAGAGCCCAACTAAAACTTGGCCAAGCTTTTGAAATAAAATATTTCTATTTGATAAATAGAGTAAAGGTTTATTTAAATAAAATAAAAAATGATTTATTAATATTCAATTTTATTTAAGTAAAGGTTTTCCCATTCTGAATAAACACTAAAACTTATTGATTTATTTTAAATAAGTTTTCCAAGTGTTTTGTACTTTCAAATAAAACCTACTGAAAAGGTTTTGATATTATTTAGATTTCAATGGAGATTTAAATAGAACAAATCCTATTTGAATAAAATAACTAAGGACTAATTATTTAATTATTACATAGATCCTAAAAAGAATAAAAATATTATTTTATTTTGGACTTTGGGTTGTGTTGTTAAACATGACTAAAATCAATGCAAAGTTTGGCAAAGTTTGAAGCCATGTGAGTGTTTGATTTGTTGTTTGAATTTCAAAACAGAAAATCGAATTAGAAAAAGATAAAGCAATTAGAAAAAAAATCAAACTCGACCCAACCCAGCTAAGCCCACTTGGCCCAGTTAGCCCTCCTCCCCTCCTCCCCGCAGAAAACGATTCGAACTCGCGAATCGACCCACTCAGCGACTGACAGACGGACCCCACCGCACATTTCTCTCCTTCGCTGACGCCCGGACCCCACTGGCCACCTCAGCATCGTCTTCAACCCCCAAACCCCGCCCTGCTGTTGCAGTCAAGAAACGCCGGCGATGAATACGCGTTGAAGGCAGCCTTAACTCCCCGCAGTGAATACGCCCGTTAAATCGCCCCTCTCCGCCCTCTCTTCCCCCCAGACACCGCACCACCGGAGCCATCAGGCTGCCCCAATTTCCTCTCAGACCATCACTGTCTCCGGCGAGGTTCTCCATCGATTCCGGCCAGTAGACACCGCCCCTTGCATCCCTGAGCACACAGCCGTGATCCCCAGCCTCTGGCGCTTCTCCCAGTGCTTTTCGTTCAACCGCGCTCGCCCCAGAACGTCGACAAGAACAAGCACAAACGCGCCGCCGTGTTTGCTTCTTTCTCCGGCGACCTCCCCCTGGTAAGACAGACCACCCCGAGCCCTCTCAGTCTTGCTCACGTGAATCCCACACTCGTCCGCGTCTAACCATGTCCTTGTTTTCCCTCGGACGGTACCGCAGCGTCGCCCTCGACGACCTCCAGAGCCGCCCGATGTCGCCACCTACTCCGGCGAGGAATCCCCGTCGCGTCTGAGCGCCCCTTGCCAAGCTGACCACGCGTTGAGCATCACCTCGACCTCGCGAACAGGATGAGCACCCCCGTTTCCTTCTTTACTTCCTGTAGTAGCCGCAGCGCCACCGTCTGAGCGTTGCCGCCGCCAGCCGCCGCGCAGCGCTGCCAGTTCTTGGCAAAGTGATAGGAGCCGTTCGATCCAGATCGTAGTGACACGATAGAATCACTTAACGACGAAGGGGTACGCAACCTGTGCCGCGCGATCTGTTTAAATCCAACGCCCTGCAGAGGCCGATCCGCACGAAACGGTACCGGCCAGTAATAACACGCCGCATGGCACTAGTTTGTTTTAAAACAGAAATTTAAATCCGATTTAGATGCAAACTTGTAAATTGCATACCTTTTGATCCACACGTCCAAAATTTGCAAATTTTATATCAATGGAATCAGTGGAACAAACCCTAGCCAACCATGCACTTTTTTTAGTAAAAACCTTCTGGTAAAATGTTTGTTTTTGCAGAAACTTGTGTGTGCTTGTTTAGGATATAAAATTTATTTCAAAATGATTTTAGGGTTGAAAACTTTGCAAATTGGTTTGTTGTGAACCTACTGACCTTAGGAAACAACTCATGGATTTAAAAATGAATTTTGTGAAGTTTAGGAATAAAAACTTGAATTAACTCATTTCTAGTCAAATAAAAATATTGTTTTTGATATGGAAATGATTTTTGAGAAAAACCTTTGGAAAATGTGTTGATTCAAACCTACTGACCCTAAACACCAAGTTTTGAGAATTAAAAACTTATTTGGTGAACAACATAAAATTGTTGCTTTGCTAAAAACATTTTCCACCACATGAAGTAATGATTTGATTTAAGAAATGGTTTATAGATAAACCCCTTTTGCAAATGACTTTACCACTTTAGAAAATGACCACTTTGAACCTTACAGTGTTTAGAGTCTAGTAGAAACCACCTTTGCAAATAAAACTATCTTTTACATGCTTGCATGCATGACTTGGTTTCTATTATTTCATGTGTGTTAAATTGTTTGAATATTGGTTGGAATGCTAGTTGAATCTATGTTTACTTGATTGATTTGTAGTGAAGTAAGAAGAGTGTGATATTAGCAAGACCAAGAAGTGAACCAACATTCCCTACCAAAAAGGAAAGTTACACTATCATCCAAGTCCTACTATTTTCATTACACTTAGTGGATTTTGAAACATGCATGAGAAGGACTACTATATTTTTCTATGCTAAATCCTATTAGGATACCCTTATATAATCCTTAGTGAAAACAATGTAGTTGTAAAATGCTTAGCCATGCTATATATTTTGAGAAGAGATACATGTTGAGATTTTATGAAGTTGAGAAAAGACTTATGTTTTATATAATAAAACAAGTACTCAATGAACCACCTGGGTGGAATGAGGATACTCAGTTTTGGACAAGGTGGCAACAAGAGGAACCATGTTTATATGGCAATCTCTTTTTGTTGTGCACCAGATGAAAACCACCCAGGGACTTAGAGATTGAACATGTTTCTCGTACAGTGGCTTCCGTGTACAACCACATGCTAAATGGGCACTGGCTTAGTCAACTACATTGGGAAGACCCATGCATTGGTCTTCAGGTTAACTGGAATGAGGGAACTTGAAACCCTACATTGGTGCCTGAAGACAAGCTAGCATTGTGTATTGGGAGGACCCTATGGAAAGACTTCGTCACATTCTCAATCTGCCAGTACTCCATCTTGGTGAGTACTTATCCAGCGGCCACTGGTGGCAACAAGATGAGATTGTGTCATGTGGGTAAAGTGTACAACTTCTGCAGAAGATAAAATTCTAAGTACTTAGCCGTGTCCCTGGTTATGGACAATACTGAGCACTAAGGCCTAAAGCTATGGGAAATCTCGACATTCCAATTTCTAAAAGCAAAACTTTAAAGTGACAACAAAAGACTTGAAGCACTTGGGGTGTACCAAGGAGCTCAAAAGATTTTGACAAAGACTTGAAGCACTTGGGGTGTACCAAGGAGCTCAAAGGATTTTGACAAAGACTTGAAGCACTTGGGGTGTACCAAGGAGCTCAGAAAGATTTGACAAAAGATCATAACTATTTTGAAAAGACAGGATAAATTATTGCTTTCTGCAAATGAGCCTAAAACCCTACTTAGCCAAATTATGCATGTAATGATAGGATCCACTTATTTCTACATAGTAGTGAAACTTGCCAATACAATCCAAATGTATTGACCCTTGTGGCTGTAACTTGTAATGTTGCAGGTTGGTTTGGTGTTAGTGAAGTTTATTGATTAGGATTACAAGTCTACAACCAACATGTCTGCCTGTGGCACTTTGAAGATGAAGGACTCCATGCTTTATAGATATTCTGCTGCAATGTATTGTAATAGCCAAATGAGCTATGTAAGATGTAATAAATATTTTATTCCTGGTTATAAAATTGTATTATGACCTATGTTTCTTGATATTACATCTTAACTGTGGATGCTAGCTATTGATCCAGGGACTAGCATTGTAAATACAGGGATCTCTACCTTATTAAAGGATGGGACCTCTACAGATGGTATCAAAGCATTGTGTTGCCTGTAGGATTTGTAAACCTAGGATTGGACAAAAACCCTTAGAAAAATAGGAGTTGTATTTGTTCCAAAACTTATTTACAAACAACCTTGTAAACTCTTTCCTCAACCATTTTGGTTTTGATTCTACATCTCTTCTATTTTAACATGATGGAAAAACCTACCCCATGACCAAAGACTTCACCATGTGCAAAGGACTTCTTCAACTCTAATGACTTCAACATCTTCAACTCTAATGACTTCAACATCTTCAGCATTTTCACCAAGGACTTCAACCTTTGATATCACTAAGGACAAGTGAGACAAGAAATGTTACTCAAGACTTGAAGACTAAGGAAACACAACTTAGAAGGAGCCATAAACACCTTTGAAGTTTTTGTGACCAAGAGTTTTCCCAAGGAAACCATGATCTCAAGCAAGAAGAATCAACCAAGAAAGATGGAAAGATCTCAAGTGAACCATATAGATGGACCACCACATTTTGTTTAAGTCAAACCCACCAACTTATGTGGTGTAACAAAAGTATTTTGCTGCCTAAAAATGTGCTTGAACTTTGTTGTTTGAGTGAAATGTTTGTTTGTGATTGCTTATACATTGCTTGTGTGAATTGTGATGTGTGTGATTAGAATTATTTCCTTAGAAATATTCTGCCTATTCTAATCTCAGTTCAACCCAAACAGATGACTACTCCAAGAAACTCCAACATCAAGGTTGATGACACCAACAACAACCAAGAGGACAACATGAGAGAACTTATAGCAACCCAAAACCAGTTTAACCAAATGACAGCTCAATTCATAGCCAACACCAGTGGGGAAGATCCAACCTTGCAAAAGTTTTCGGAAACCCAAGCCCAAATGTTGCATAAGGTGACAGATCAAATGATCAACATGGAAAGCAACTATTCTAAAGAAGTTTGTGACAACAAAGATGACGAAGATGTTATTCTAGAAGGAACCAAAGCTTGCAACATTTGTGGAGACAAGGATCACACTTCCAAGGAGCATAGAGATCAATGCCCCAACTGTGAAGAGAAACATCCAGCTGGCCAATGTCCCACCTCTCAAGCTACTTGTTACCTATGTGAAGGAAATAATCATGTCCCTATCCAATGCCCCATCTATTCCATAGTTGAACAAAGGAAACAAGGAGGAGTGCAACAAATTATTGCAAACTATCAAGAAGGAGCCAAGTCTACTAAGAAGGATGAGGACAAAGGAAAATCTCCACTTATACCCCCATGCAATACAACCCAATTTAAAGGACCAAAAAAGAGACATATGAATTATCCAAGGAGAAATAGAAGGTCCAAGAAACCAGTAGACATCCCTACCTATAAGATAACATATGAAGAACATGAACTAGAAGCACTCCTAGCTTTGGAGAAACCCAAGAAAAAGAAGGACAAAAGCCATGTGCAATGTCATCATTGTAAAGAAATGGGACACTATTCCAGTGAATGTCCAGAGAAACAGAAGTATAAGGAAATTGGTCAAGTATGGTGCAACAACTGCAAAGAGCTAGGCCATTATGCAGCAACCTGTCCACAAGAGATACGTGAAGAACTCAAACTTATCACATGTTACAATTGTGGTAACCAAGGACATTATGCAAGCAACTGTCCAGAAAAGATGAAGCACAAGATAAACAAGCCTATGAAAGATCTCAGCCTTATCACATGTTTCAAGTGTGGAAACAAAGGACACCATGCAGATGTTTGCCCAGAGAAGTTTCCCCAAGATCCCAAGAAAGCCAATATGTAATCTAGTTTGAAATTTTTTAAGGGTGGTAGTACCCTAGATGCTTTGAGCCAACTTGTAACCCCTAGCCTCCCCAAATCTCGGGACGAGATTTATTTTAAGGGTGGTAGCCTGTCACATCCCAAGATTTTCCAAATCTTGTAATGTGAAAAATAAATGAATAAAATAAAACTTTGTTGATTTTTAGGGTGAGAAGAAACATTTTGATTTCAATTGGAACCCTTCAAACCTTTTTGATCAAACAAATCCTAAAGGGATTTGAAAAGATAAACATTTAATAAAGAAAATTTTAAATAGGTAGAATTACTATTTTTGGATCTTTTAATAAAAGATTTGGTTTTAAAAGAAAAGGATAGAATTATAAATAAAGATTATTTTATAGAGCCAAATTAAAACTTGGCCAGGCTTTTGAAATAAAATATTTCTATTTGATAAATAGAGTAAAGGTTTATTTAAATAAAATACAAAAAATGATTTATTAATATTCAATTTTATTTAAGTAAAGGTTTTCCCATTCTGAATAAACACTAAAACTTATTGATTTATTTTAAATAAGTTTTCCAAGTGTTTTGTATTTTCAAATAAAACCTACTGAAAAGGTTTCGATATTATTTAGATTTCAATATAGATTTAAATAGAACAAATCCTATTTGAATAAAATAACTAAGGACTAATTATTTAATTATTACATAGATCCTAAAAAGAATAAAAATATTATTTTGTTTTGGACTTTGGGTTGTGTTGTTAAACAGGACTAAAATCAATGCAAAGTTTGGCAAAGTTTGAAGCCATGTGAGTGTTTGATTTGTTGTTTGAATTTCAAAACAGAAAATCGAATTAGAAAAAGATAAAGCAATTAGAAAGAAAAAAATAAAATCAAACTCGACCCAACCCAGCTAAGCCCACTTGGCCCAGTTAGCCCAACTCCCATCCTCCCCGCAGAAAACGATTCGAACTCGCGAATTGACCCACTCAGCGACTGACAGACGGACCCCACTGCACATTTCTCTCCTTCGCTGACGCCCGGACCCCACTGGCCACCTTAGCATCGTCTTCAACCCCCAAACCCCGCCCTGTCGTTGCAGTCAAGAAACGCCAGCGATGAATACGCGTTGAAGGCAGCCTTAACTCCCCACAGTGAATACGCCCGTTAAATCGCCCCTCTCCGCCCTCTCTTTCCTCCCAGACACCGCACCACCGGAGCCATCAGGCTGCCCCAATTTCCTCTCAGACCATCACTGTCTCCGGCGAGGTTCTCCATCGATTCCGGCCAGTAGACACCGCCCCTTGCATCCCTGAGCACACAGCCGTGATCCCCAGCCTCTGGCGCTTCTCCCAGTGCTTTCCGTTCAACCGCGCTCGCCCCAGAACGTCGACAAGAACAAGCACAAACGCGCCGCCGCGTCTGCTTCTTTCTCCGGCGACCTCCCCCTGGTAAGACAGACCACCCCGAGCCCTCTCAGTCATGCTCACGTGAATCCCACACTCGCCCGCGTCTAACCATGTCCTTGTTTTCCCTCGGAGGGTACCGCAGCGTCGCCCTCGACAACCTCCAGAGCCGCCCGACGCCGCCACCTACTCCGGCGAGGAATCCCCGGCGCGTCTGAGCGCCCCTTGCCAAGCTGACCACGCGTTGAGCATCACCTCGACCTCGCGAACACGGTGAGCACCCCCGTTTCCTTCTTTACTTCCTATAGTAGCCGCAGCGCCACCGTTTGAGCGTCGCCGCCGCTAGCCGCCGCGCAGCGCCGCCAGTTCTTGGCAAAGTGATAGGAGCCGTTCGATCCAGATCGTAGTGACACGATAGAATCACTTAACGACGAAGGGGTACGCAACCTGAGCCGCGCGATCTGTTTAAATCCAACTCCCCGCAGAGGCCGATTCGCACGAAACGGTACCGGCCAGTAATAACACGCCGCATGGCACTAGTTTGTTTTAAAACAGGAATTTAAATCTGATTTAGATGCAAACTTGTAAATTGCATAACTTTTGATCCACATGTCCAAAATTTTCAAATTTTATATCAATGGAATCAGTGGAACAAACCCTAGCCAACCATGCACTTTTTTTAGTAAAAAACTTCTGGTAAAATGTTTGTTTTTGCAGAAACTTGTGTATGCTTGTTTAGGATATAAAATTTATTTCAAAATGATTTTAGGGTTGAAATCTTGGCAAATTGGTTTGTTGTGAACCTACTGACCTTAGGAAACAACTCATGGATTTAAAAATGAATTTTGTGAAGTTTAGGAATAAAAACTTGAATTAACTCATTTCTAGTCAAATAAAAATATTGTTTTTGATATGGAAATGATTTTTGAGAAAAACCTTTGGAAAATGTGTTGATTCAAACCTACTGACCCTAAACACAAATTTTGAGAATTAACAACTTATTTGGTGAACAACATAAAATTGTTGGTTTGCTAAAAACATTTTCCACCACATGAAAAAATGATTTGATTTAAGAAATGGTTTATAGATAAAACCCTTTTGCAAATGACTTTACCACTTTAGAAAATCACCACTTTGAACCTTACAGTGTTTAGAGTCTAGTAGAAACCACCTTTGCAAATAAAACTATCTTTTACATGCTTTCATGCATGACTTAGTTTCTATTATTTCATGTGTGTTAAATTGTTTGAATATTGGTTGGAATGCTAGTTGAATCTATGTTTACTTGATTGATTTGTAGTGAAGTAAGAAGAGTGTGATATTAGCAAGATCAAGAAGTGAACCAACATTCCCTACCAAAAAGGCAAGTTACACTATCATCCAAGTCCTACTATTTTTATTACACTTAGTGGATTTTGAAACATGCATGAGAAGGACTACTATATTTTCACTACTAGAAAAACGCCTATTCGTGGCGCACCTGAAAAGGCCTTCTGTGGTGCACTAGCAGTGCGCCACGGGCCTCGCGCTACGGCTATCTCGTAGCCGTGGCGCACTTCATGGTGCGCCACGGTTATATCGAGATAGGCGTGGCGCACTACCAGGTGCGCCACGGGTAGGGGTACAGGTGCGCCACGGATGTTTGTTTCAAAAATCAAAAAAAAATGCAAAAAACACCCTCGTTTTGAATTGCAAAAGCAATCGGGTCCGCATCGCCGCCGTCGTGTTGCCTCGCTGGAGCATGGTGGCTGTGGCCACGACCTACCACCATAGGGAGGTGCGGGAGGCCGTGGCCGTGCTACTCCTCGCCGGCATCGAGGAAGAGAGGGAGAAGGAGGTGTGGCTGGAGAAGGGAGGAGGTCGCCGCAAGGAGAAGGAGGTCGTCGGCGGTCGTCGGAGCTCGTCGTCGCTCTTCGTGACTGCAAGGAGGAGGAGGCCGCAAGGAAGGAGGTCGTCGCCGTCATGACTGCAAGGAGGAGGAGAAGGTCGTCGCCGCCATCTCCATCGTCACTGCAAGGGAAGGAGGAGAAGGAGGGGGAGAAGATAGAAGGAAAAGGAGGAGGAGAAGAGAGAAGGAAAAGGAGGAGGGAGGAGAATGAAAAGGAGAAGAGGGAGGGAATAGGGGTAGGTGGGCAGGGTGGGGATTCAAAATTTGAATCCCGCCCAAGCTTATCCGTGGCGCACTAGGTGGTGGTGCGCTACGGGTAAGTCGCCCTCTATTTTTTTTCTATAGGAAAAAACGATCTTTTGGCCATAACTTTTTACTCTTTTCGAATTTTGAAAATTTAAAAAATCACTAAACGACCGTAGGTGGTTGCGAGCGGATGCGAAATCTCGTTCTCGTCATTTTGGTATATTATACGATTTTTTTCGACATCGTATGCAAAAGTTACGGCCGTTTTACCGTGGCATAAACTTTTTTTGTATAAAAAGTCGAAATGCATGTTTGTTAATTTTCCTACAAGCTATACCATATTACCTACCTAAATATGAAAGGATTTAATTTTTTGAAGTGTTTATCATTTTCTTTTATTTTTTGCAAAGCCTAAAAAGGCAATCCACGGGGGGGGGGGGGGGGGGTGGAGTTGGTGCAGGATAGTTAGGCGTAGGGCACTAGGGCAAGGTGCCCTACTACTAAGTTTATACATCCGTGGCGCACATGCCATAGTGCGCCACGGATGTGTCTGCCGTTTCACAGCAGAGAGGGGCATGCGCTTAGGCGTAGCGCACCCCCTCCATGTGCGCCATGGTTGACACTAACAACCGTAGCGCACCTACCCTATGTGCGCTACGGATGTTTGGCGTGCGGCCAACAGGGCCCTGGCCCACACATATCTGTGGCGCACTATGGTCATGTGTGCCACGGTTGTTCTAGTTACTAGTAGGGCACTGCCCATAGGTGAGCCACGCCTATTTTAGCCGTGGGGCACTTCAACCATGTGAGCCACGGATGTGCTGATTACCTATAGCCATTTTCCTAGTAGTGTTTGCTATGCTAAATCCTATTAGGATATCCTTATATAATCCTTAGTGAAAACAATATAGTTGTAAAATGCTTAGCCATGCTATATATTTTGAGAAGAGATACATGTTGAGATTTTATGAAGTTGAGAAAAGACTTATGTTTTATATAATAAAACAAGTACTCAATGAACCATCTGGGTGGAATGAGGATACTCAGTTTTGGACAAGGTGGAAACAAGAGGAACCATGTTTATATGGCAATCTCTTTTTGTTGTGCACCAGATGAAAACCACCCAGGGACTTAGAGATTGAACATGTTTCTCGTACAGTGGCTTCCGTTTACAGCCACATGCTAAATGGGAACTGGCTTAGTCAACTACATTGGGAAGACCCATGCATTGGTCTTCAGGTTAACTAGAATGAGGGAACTTGGAACCCTACATTGGTGCCTGAAGACAAGCTAGCATTGTGTATTGGGAGGACCCTATGGAAAGACTTCGTCACATTCTCAATCTGTCAGTACTCCATCTTGGTGAGTACTTATCCAGCGGCCACTGGTGGCAACAAGATGAGATTGTGTCATGTGGGTAAACTGTACAACTTTTGCAGAAGATAAAATTCTAAGTACTTAGTCGTGTCCCCGGTTATGGACAATACTGAGCAACTAAGGCCTGAAGCTATGGGAAATCTCGACATTCCAATTTCTAAAAGCAAAACTTTAAAGTGACAACAAAAGACTTGAAGCACTTGGGGTGTACCAAGGAGCTCAAAAGATTTTGACAAAGACTTGAAGCACTTGGGGTGTACCAAGGAGCTCAAAGGATTTTGACAAAGACTTGAAGCACTTGGGGTGTACCAAGGAGCTCGGAAAGATTTGACAAAAGATCAAAACTATTTTGAAAAGACAGGATAAATTATTGCTTTCTGCAAATGAGCCTAAAACCCTACTTAGCCAAATTATGCATGTAATGATAGGATCCACTTATTTCTACATAGTAGTGAAACTTTCCAATACAATCCAAATGTATTGACCCTTGTGGCTGTAACTTGTAATGTTGCAGGTTGGTTTGGTGTTAGTGAAGTTTATTGATTAGGATTACAAGTCTACAACCAACATGTCTGCCTGTGGCACTTTGAAGATGAAGGACTCCATGCTTTATAGATATTCTGCTGCAATGTATTGTAATAGCCAAATGAGCTATGTAAGATGTAATAAATATTTTATTCCTGGTTATAAAATTGTATTATGACTTATGTTTCTTGATATTACATCTTAATTGTGGATGCTAGCTATTGATCCAGGGACTAGCATTGTAAACACAGGGATCTCTACCTTATTAAAGGATGGGACCTATACAACGCGCATTAAAGCCATAGAGCATCACCAGGATACCACCGATCGATCCCACCCTTGGCCATGCCTCTAGCAGCCCGTAGCCATGTCGCCACCGTCGCCTGCCCATTGCGTTCAGTCTCGTCGTCGAGACTATAAATAGAGGCCTCCCCCGCTCAAACTCTTCACACCATTCCACTCCCCTCTCCTCGCTGATCGTTCCACCCCGTTCCCGAAGCAAGGCGAGCAGCGCATCACCGGAATTTCACTGGAGCCCGCCGCTGCTGGAGAAGATGGGAGCCAGCGATTGGAGCCATCCCAGGAGAAGCTGCCGGTACCAGGAGGTTCGCCGTCATCGACTTCGTAATTCGCCCGCATCGCCGACCCTCGCCTGAGCCCCGGTGAGCCTCCCATGACCTCCACCTGCCGCGTTAGGGTTTTGTCTCGCCGGCGCTACCCGACATGGATGATGAACCAGAGCCGTTGGATTAGAACTAGATCTAACGCACCACATTGCCCCGTACCGCTTCTCACCCCCTGTCTCACTGACGCGTGGGGACAGCCACTTAACCAGCCCGCGTAAGCCCTGTGCTTAGTAGGCCGGCCCGTTAACCTTTCCTGCACAGCCCACTCGTTTGAATTTGGATTTTTCCATTTTCATTCAAACACAGTTCTGTACCTAGTTTCAAAAAGCAACCCATCTCGATTCAGTGAACCAAATTGAATGAAACCAATTTTGTTAGAAAGGTCTAGAAGTGCTGAATCTAAGCCCGTTGGATTCAAATGATTTGGATCTGTAGATCACCCTTGGTAAAAATAACAAGGCAGAAGCTTTTTTGCATTCAAACATTTTTCAAATTTAAACCATAATCGCTTTTGAGTTGATTCCAACTCTCAAAAATCACATTTAACCATACCTTTTAGAATATATAAAAATATATGGGTTTACTTACAAAAATAATGTCCAAGTAATAAAAGAATGCCAAAAAGGGATTTCTAGTCACTTATTTTATTTAAAATAAAAGGGTTAAACCTTATTAAATTGTGACACCACTTTAAATCACATTCCCATGGACTAAAATATGTGGTGATGACATGTGTCAACATGATCCCATGTTTGGTTTGGAGAATATTAAATCTTAAGTAGTTTTTCAATGAGTAGAAATTACTTTTCTAAAAATAAAATCATTAAGTCAAGTGCTTGTAATGTAGTGATGATGCTAGATCATCTATAGAACCCCTTTGTGTGATGATTGAAAGTAGTTAAGTATTGTTTGGTGATTGTGTACCTCGTATTTATTTATAGACGCTAGTACCGACCAAGGATACGAGGAGGAAGGAGGATACTACGAAGAAGAAGCCTAGGATAACTTCAACCACTGCTCTGCACAAGGCAAGCCTAATACTACTAGTTGAATGTGCAATCTAACACTTGCAAGATATTATACTTTAGCAAGACTTACCATGCCAACCATATGCCTTAAGCATATGTGGTTATACCCACTTGATACCAAATCCTAGTTTTACTTGCAAGCTTTCTACTTTATTTCTTTATCAAAGCTTTTACTTAGAGTTTACTTAAGTAACTTGTAGATTCTAGGAAGATACTTGAAGGTTGCATAAAGAGCATAAAATTTGGCCTAAGCTAGAAAACCTTGATATCATCCTAAGGCATGAGGTGGTACTTAGTTGAAACTCCACTAGTTTACCACCCCTCATTAGTACTCACCCCCATTTGTAGATGCTAGTGCTAAGTATAAAACTTGATCAACTTTAGATGGGAATACTTGGTGAAAATGGTTATCAAAACCTTAGAATGATGGATCATTCTAGTGAGATGTTTTGACATGTGTTTCCGAACACCAGATGATTTTGGTGATGAAAATGTTGAGGCATGAGCCTTAGCCCTTTATAAAACTGGTGGTTGTCTGGATGCGATACCATTCCAATTTTACCGTACAACCACAATACCCAAAGATTGGGTAGGGCTTGACTGGAAACTTATATACCATAGTATTGGTTCCCTCACGGCCAAGGTCTGAGCTGAGGCTAACTTGTGAAGATTGTCCACCTATGTAGTACCCAAGATGACAGTTGGTCATGGTTGGGAGGCCAAACTCATAGGAAAGGTGCTTATACTAGGGCGTGTAATTGAAAGGTTAGGATTGATTATCCGCATACTGAGTATGGTGAATTCAGGATTTGTTCCTGTCGGATGTATCGAATGTTGTGGTGAAAGTGTACAATCTCTGCAGAGTGTCAAACTATTCGAATAGCCGCGTCCGCGGTTATGGACAGTTGGAGTGGCCATACTATTCCCCCGTCAGATGTTTTCAAAATGACTTGTTAAAGGATTTGAGAATTTGACTTGACCACAACAGAGTTGTGGCATGAGATAGAAGTTCCCACTTAGGTGCTATAAAATTTGACTAGCTTCTCTTGCTTTTGAACTTAGTAGAGGTAAATCTGGCTTTTGCAAAATAACCCTAGAGCTTAGTTTCCTATTACAAAAACCCCCTTCACTTGTTAGTATTAGTTTGCGAGTACTTAAAGAGTACTCATGGCTTTGTCCCTAGCTATTCCCGTGGCCAGACTATGAAGAGGACTACCAGGATGATGGACCCCAGGAAGGATACGCCAACTAGGATCATCTCCCATCGTCAGTATTGCCTGTGACCTCGAAGATGGAGCTTCTCCTACGCTACCTTTATTATTACGTAATTTCGCTGATTGAGTTGTATTAAGAACTGGATCATGAGATCCTTATTTGTGTAAGACCTTATGTATGGTTTGTAATGGATGATGTACCGTGGTATCCAATTCTGTTATGTCTCACAAAAATGGTAATCCTAGGATTGTGATGTATGGCATAACAGGCATCTGGGATTAAAAATCCGGGTGTTGACACAAGCCCAGCCTCGGCCGCACGCAAGCACACAATCAGCCGATCGAGCTTCGATCTGAGAGGATCAGCATTGTGTGATGTCACGATGACATCATCCCAGGCCTAGTCAGCCAGTTTGACCATGTCCGTGCTTAGGTGGTGTATGACGTGGCAGCGACCCCACCAGTCAGTGACTGGGGCTAGGTGTATGTGTGGTATAAAAATCTCAGTGTATGTTTAGGAAATAAATAAATAATATAAAATCAAAATCTAATTATTCTAGAAATTAAATAAAATCATTAAAACTTGTTAAATTAATAACTTTTGTTTTATAATTCAGAAAAAATATATGTAATATATGAAAATGTTTAGAAAAATAAAATATATACCTTAAAACTATTATCAAATATTATCATGTTAATTATTTAAATAAAAATTATTTAATAAAGATTTTATAAGTAATAAAACTTTGATAATTCATAATTAAATATAGGTAAATACTAAAATATAAATAATATACCAAAAATGTTAGAAAAATAAAAGCTATACTTAAAACTATAATCATGCATTATTATTTCACTTAATTCAATGTCTATTATTTATTAAGTATTTATAAAATAGTAAAACTTATAAAAATCATATCTTATTATTTATAAATCACAAAAATAAATGTAATATATCAAAATAATCACAAAAATAATACCTACATGTTAAAAATATAATATTCCACTTACGAGGTAAATAAAAAAATTAAACACTTCAATAACTTGAATTCAAACCTATTTCCATAGTTGATAATTCATAAAAGGGTAAATAAAAATTGCTAATATTTCTAAAATTATCCCATTGAGTCTAATAAATAGTGTTAGTCTTAAATATTGATAATATGAAGTCAAAATGCTTCAACTCATTTTAAATGCGATTTTATTGAATTATCATTCACCCATTAGTGTAAGTTATTTTCTAAAAGGATCCTTATTCAATATAAAATCTTCAAGAATAATTTGTGACTAAATAAAATCTTTTCCATTACTTCCATCACAAGATTATAATCATACTAAAACACTATAGTGACTTCACAAGTTGTCACTAACATGGGTTACTTATTCACAAACCATAACCACATCTTTATGAAACCACTACTCAAATAAAAGTATAACCATTCTTAAGTAACTTTAAGGAAACATTATAAAGTACACAAGGTACAAATAACATAAGCAATATACCTTAAGTCCATCTATGTCTTTAAAGTTAACTTTAGTCTACAATACTTCAAATACTATGCTAAAGACTTTCTTATGTATTTTATAGTTAACTTTGGTATGTTATGATTAAGTTATAAGCATCTCAAGTCCAGACTATTCAAGCAAGCATAAACAATATCAATCACATTCTGTCAACCATATTCTAAAAACTATCAGAATTGCTTAAACCTTAATAAAGAAATCTTTTCTTCAAAAGTTATTCATTTTGCCACTTTAGTCGACGGATGACAATTAATCGTAATCACATTAATTTATACTTTACTTGTATACTTAGGATTGATAACACTTAAGTTCTTTATAAGTGACATTACTTGTAAAGTAAAATTTGAAGATAAACACTTATAGTGTAAGCAATCTTGAGTAGCATTTCACATTTGTGTGTATCTCATTGTTTTATGATATTATAATTGCATGTTGGTTCACACACTTACAATCCTTAATAAGAATCACAAATAAGAAACCAATCTAAAAGGGAAACACATTCTAAAGAAACTAATTCCAATATCCAAACCCTAGAACACATTAGAGTTTATCAACTTGCATTACATTACTTATGCATAAAAGCATCTTGCTTCTTTAAACATTAGTCCTTACCGGACCAATGATGCTGATTTCAGATATTGGATCTTATATTGTCTCGAAGATCGTGAGTGCATAATCTTGCAATCGCAAAAGGCAAGTTCACACTTGCTCATGTCCTTTGATTATTTTCTGTAAAGTATTTTCCAAATACAGTGTTGTCATCACCTGCATTTCAAAAAAGGTCAGAAAACACTAATTTCATAATAATATGATTTTAGTTTATTTACCATGAGGTAATAACTTACTATGAAAGTTCTGGTGGTAAAGGAACATATTATCTAGGACCTAACAACCAATGTCGCCAATGATTCTTGCACCGTATATTACGCGTTAACCATGAGATTTGGAATGGGACGGAGAAGTCAGATGTATCATTTTCCTCTCGTATGGAGGCAATATGACCTTAACGTGATGTTTTCATTCCTTGTGTGGATCCAACATATGGGTGGGCACCCTTACGTCCCACACTTTTGGTGTCTAGATTATCTATGAATGGTGTTTAGTGGTATAGTCCATTTAATATGGTACTTGCTAGGGCATCACCAGGTCATAGAGTCTTCAGGAACTCATAAGGGATTTAGCCTGCCCGAAAGGGGCTTAACGGAGGTGAGCTGGCCCCGAAGGATCGTGCAGACATATGGGGTCACGGAGAGGGCAGTGATTGGCTTGGATCATCTACTGGGCCCCACAACATGGAATTGTGGACGGGTAAGCTGCCCGGTTGTGCAACAAGGTGTTGATCTCTCATGGGTAAAGTAACACACCTCTGTAGAGTGTAAGAAGTGTAACTTGTTACTCCCTGTTCCGAGAAGTAGCTGCGAACGCGGCAGGAAAGGAACTCCATGAAAGTTCTGGTAAACCCATGAAGGATGACGGACATAGCTTTTCAGAATAAAAGCAACCTTTGAAGAAATGTTTACGAAAACTTGCATTGCCTACGACCTATGGTCTGTGGCTGTAGATATAGTGCATCAAACACTCCTTTATAGTGAACTTGCTGAGTATGCTCATACTCAACATATCTTCTTAACCCTTGCTAGATTCTGAAGCCAATAAGACGATGTCTCCATCAAGATATGCTCCAGGAATCATCATCAAAAGATCAATCTCTTCAATGAAGTAGAGAAAGTACACATATACATCAACTAAAGTGAAGACGAAGTTAATGATTAGATAGAAATTAATCTCTAGCCATAGAACCTACTTCTTTAGAGTATTGCAATAGCAGAAATAGAAGCCAATTAGTTAGATGCTAATATTATTAACATAATAGTTATGAGTTGATTATTTTTTAATTCTTCTTTGTACGAAGTTACTTTCTCTCTCATTAACCTAGAGTGTTCTCTGGATCTTATGTAAAGATTCGAGTTGTAATCTATAGTCATGTCTTGGACCTGCTGTGTTTTTGTTGTACTACTCTGAGGGATGTAATACTAGTGAACGGTGTCTCATTGGTGTTATGTCAACGACTATAGTGTACTACATCATGCAGTGGTATGCTGGGTCACCGCATAGTGTTCTCCCTACCAAGAACACTAGTGGCAAGATAGTAAGAAAAGTACCTGATGGCTGGGAGTTGAATATTTCTTATCTTTCCCCGTTGAGCTCTACGATCATCATCATTGGTTATCCCGCGGTAGAGCTCCAACAAATCAGCAGGTTGAGCTGGAATCCTCTTCGCTGACCCAGTTGTACCAAGTCCCAGTGCCTGACAAAATTTCTTCAATGTCATGTTGTAAGACCTGCCGTAAATTTTGAAAGACACATCTGGCTTGAACATGCTATTAGTAAAAGAAAATCTCTCCACAAATGTTTTAGTGAGCATATCATATTACACGCTCTCATCCTGCATAAAGCTTGTTAGTCCAGCCCTACGAACCAAGGTTGTAAAATCATCAAGAATCCCAGCAGCCCGCGAAAAGTTTGGGCAAGGAAAGGTGGAAGGGTGAGCATCCCCTTCATCTCCCTTGTCACCAAGTCGCGGAGTAATGAGATCCTCGTTGTATGAGGGCCTGGCTCGGGAGGATGATCTTGAAGGCCTTGCCCTCCTAGGTGCATCACCCTCAAATATTTCTCCAAATGTGTGGTTGTCCATGACCACTATTTTCTGAAATTTTTAGACAAACATCAAACCAAGTGATTTCCAAGTTGATAAATGATGAGAAACTACTATAGGAACTTTCTAGAGGGCTACACATGCATCAAAATGAAATCTCTAAGCATAGAACAAGCATTAAAGTTCACACAACCTATCACATATAGCAGCAAAATACTCAAGATACAATCTATCAATCACAAATCTAATTGGACAAGTGGAGGAGGCACATACCAAGGAGCAATCCCTCCAAAAATCAACAGCAAAGATGGGCTGAGCAAGGAGATCGAAAATCGCGAGCAAGAACAGCAGGAACTCAAGCTTGAGCAAGTTTTCCGGTGTTTTTCGGGAGAGAGAAAGAAGATGGCAGGGAGGAGACACTTTGGAGGGGCCCAGGTGGGCTACCCTGAAAATTGATTTTCTTACAGAAACGGTTTTTTAGAAGAAGCAAAAGAAAACAAAAACCAAACTACAGAAGTTCTAAGACACTCTAACAAGCAAACAACTAGCAAAACCAAAGCTATCAAAAGAAAGGCAAAGACTAGGAGGGAGAAAAATAAAATAAAGCAAGTATAACCAGAGTGAAAACATTATTTTTTTCATAAAAATCCTTCTTTTAACAAGATTGATCAAGTCTTGTTACCACAACAATCTTATATGAAACAAAACTTTGTATTCCACAAGGTGATTATGTTACCTCATACTTGATAGCAATGGTCCCAATCATAATAGTTTCAAAATTTTCTTGTGGAATGGGACAATATATTTCTCCAACCTTGATGCTCTCAATATTTTCAATGGAATTCAGGCAATAGCTCTTAGCAACCTTCTTGGGGAAATAGATAATATGCTCTTTGTCATTAATATTGAATGTTACTTTTCCTTTATTACAATTGATGACGGCACCTTCAGTATTAAGAAAAAGGTCTCCCAAGAATAATAGACATATTATCATCTTCAGGCATTTCAAGCACAACAAAATCAGTTAAAACCAAGAAATTATGAGCTACTTGAACAGGAACATCCTCATATATACCAATAGGAATAGTAGTTGACCTATCAGCCATTTGCAAAGATATATCAGTTGGTATCAACTTTTCTAGCTGGAGTCTCTTGTAGAGAGAGAAAGGCATAACAATAACTCCAGCTCCCAAATCACATAAAGCAGTTCTAACATAATTATTCTTAATAGAACAAGGAATAGTTGGTATACCTGGATCACCAAGTTTCTTTGGAACCTTACCATTGAACGAATAATTAGCAAGCAAAGTAGAAATCTCCTCATTAGGAATCTTCCTTTTATTAGAGAAAATATCCTTCGTATACTTTGAATAAGGAGGCAACTTAATAGCATCAGTCAAAGGAATTTGCAAAAATAAAGGTTTCATCCAGTCACAAAACTTGTTGTGTTTCCTCCTTTGACTTGATTTTCTTACCTGGAAATGGCATAAGTTTCTACACCCAAGGTTCTCTCTCACTACCATGTGTCTTAGCAATAAAATCTTCCTTAGTGTACTTGGTGTTCTTAGCGTGCTTATCAAGTTGTTCCTCAACTTCCTCTTTATCAGGAGCATCATTTTTATCATTACCACTCTCAGTTTCAGCATCAGAGACAGATATACTATTAGGATCTACAGCAGGTTCAAGTGGTTGCTCAATTATTTTATGTTTCTTTTTCTTTCTCTTATGAGGATTACCACTACTTTCACCTTGTTGAGAATCCTGCTCAATTCTTTTGGGGTGTCCTTCAGGATATAAGGGATCTTGAGTAGCTATACCACTCCTAGTTCTAATTCCATAAGCATGTTTATCTCCTGAGGCATTAACTAGCATATCCTTTTGTTCCTTAGCAAGTTGATCATGTTGGGTTTGAACCATTTGAAAGTGTTTACAAAGCATTTTAATATCATTAGAAGTTCTTTCCACACTATCTTTCAACTCTTTAATATCTCTAGAGTTTTCCAATAAATGATTCTAAACTTGTTTATTAAAATTACCTTGTTTAACAATAAATGTGTCGAGTTCCGCTAAGCATTGATCAGGAGGCTTACCATAGGGAATATCACCTTCACTAAAGTGGAGATAGTGTACCTCAATAGTAGATGAGTGTGGAATTGGCTTACATAGTTCTTCTATAGGAGGTAGATTATTCACATCTTCAGCTCTAATTCATTTCTCCTTTAGACATTTCTTAGCTTCTTTGATCACATCATCATTTCATGTAATAAATCCCCTCTTCTTTGGTGTTGGTGTTGGAACTGGTTCAGGCACAACTAGTTCAGGAGTAATACGCTCAAGTGTATTTAGCACAGTTGAAGTCCAATCATCATAATTATTGCTTATTTTAGCCATTAATTCTTTAGAATCTGTAGGAGTTCTTTTCCTGAAAACACAATCAGCAAGGCTATCTAGGTATGTCCTAGAATCATCAGTTAGTCCATTATAATAAATATCAAGAAGCTCATTCTTAGGCAATGGACATCCAAGATGTGCATGAATCAAGGCACGGAACCTTGTCCAAGACTTAGGAAATTTCTCTTCTCCTCCATGTTTAAAATCAAAAAGTCTCTACAAAGCAGCATGTCTAGCACTAGAAGGAAAATATTTCTGGAAGAAAGAAGCAATCAAACAATCAGGGCTATCAATGGAACCAGGAGATAATTTATTAAACCAAGCCCTAGCTTCTCCTTTTAGTGAAAAAGGGAACATCTTAGTAACAAAGTACTTACGCATCTTAAAATCATCAGAGAATAAGGCACTCATAGTAGAAAGCTCATTCATATGAGCCACAGCACTCTCATTTTTAGTCCCACAAAAAGGTTCTTTCTCAACAACGTCCAAATAGGATAAATCAAGCGAGAAATCATAATCTTTATCTTTAATATCTATGGGAGAGGTGGCAAACTTAGGATCAGAGGACAACTTATGAATAATAGTACGTCTAGCAAGGAGACTCTTAATAGCACTAGTACCATGTGTATTTCGGCACTCTTCAACAAATTCATCAGTGAACTCAATGTAACCATCATTAATATCATAACTCTCTCTCTAGACTCAGGTGAGCTAACTGGTGTAACAGTGTCTTCACTAGGAGTTTCAGTATTTCCTAGACTAGCCATAGTAGCATCTAGGAAAGGACCTAATGAACCACTCGCATCAAGCACAGTAGAAGTAACATCATGAGAATCAAAAACGGTTTCAGATTCAGCAGTAGTAGCAGTGTGTGTAGCATGAGTATGTGGTGGTGGTGTGACAAGCTTACTTATAACAGACAGTGAATCAATAGCAACAGAGGTGTTTAGGACTGTACCTCTTCTTGTAGTGGACGGTAAAATAGGAAACTTTCCATCACGAGACTTCCCCATGATGAAAGGAGTAGCAGTGAACAATAGTAGATCCAAGTGAACTTACAAATAAAGCTATGCTCCTAGCAATGGCGCTAGAAAATAGTCTTGATGACCCACAAGTATAGGGGATCGTAACAGTCTTCACGGGTAGTATTACCCAATTTAATGATTCGACACAAGGGGAGCCAAATAATACTTGCAAGCCTTAATAACTGAGTTGTCAATTTAGCTGCACCTGGAAATACTTCTTGCTCACAGAAGTTTATCAGTAGCAACAGTTTGTAGTAGCAACAGCAGCAGCGAAACAGGAGCAATAGTAATAGTAGCAGCAAACAGTTGGATATGAGCGTGGTAGGCATAGGGATGGATGGACGGGCATTGCATGAACAAGACTAAACATTTAACTTTAAGATCTAGGGCATTGCAGATTAATAAGAACAAGCATCCAAGTACTAAACAATCCTAGGCATGAGCTCCATATATAGTTATGTGTGCTCGCAATGAGAACATGCACAACATCTTCTGTCCAGCCAACCCGTGGCAGCGGGGCCTCTAGGGAACTACTAGAAATTAAGGTTATCCTTTTAATAGAGCACTGGAACAAAGCATTAACACTCCGTGAACACATGTGATCCTCACACCATAGCCATCCCCTCCGGTTGTCTCAATTTACGTCACTTCGGGGCCCTTGGATCCGGACAGTAATATGTGTACACAACTTGCAGATAAGATCACAAACAATACTATCATAATGATTCAATAATAAGTTCAGATCTAAGATCATGGAACTCGGGCCCTAGTGACAAGAATTAAGCACAACAAGTTGCAACAAAGTCAAATAGCACTAATAGAGATACTAGGCACTATTCCCTAACAATCTTATTTGATTACATGATAGAACTCATGCAATCCTACTATCCCCATAGCCTACAGCGGGGGATTACTCACTCATGGATGAGGGAAACATTGATGGTTGATGGATAGGCGTTGGTGATGACGATGGCGATGATCCTCCCCAAATTCCCCATCCCGGCAGGGTGCCAGAATGGAGTTTCTGGATCCGAATCCTGACTTCTGGTGGTGGCGGTGCAGCGGAACTCTTTCTGGAAAAATGACGAACACCCCTCGGTTTTTAGGTCAAGGGGTAACTTATAGGCGAAGAGGGAGCCCGAGGGGGTGCCTGGGGTGGCCGCACCCCCTAGGAGTGGGCTAGGCCCACCCGCGCCTAGCAAGGGTGTGGGCCCCCCAGGCCTCCACTCCATTTTGTCTTCTGGCTCCGTGGATCTTCTAGCGAAATATAATTTTTGGCATATTTTCCAGGATTTTTCCTGATATTTGATTTTCTGCACAAAACTAGCATCAGTCCGTGTTAGTTGTATCCAAATCACACATGTTTAGAGAAGAAACAATAGCAAAAGTGTTCGGGAAAGTAGATACGTTTTGGACGTATCACTCTCCCCATGTGTGTGGAAGTTACAGCGTGCACACCATGCTGGCACTTAGGCTAGAGTCTACATAAATAATCATCATGATTTAATAGATCTATATATGCTTTTCCCCATGTATGTGAAAGTGACAGCGTGCACACCGTGTGTGGCACTTAAGCTAGGTTATATACATATTTATCATGAGTTATATTTTGAGTTGGTTGTCTCTATGAAATTGTGGTGTTTGTTGGAACCATCTAGCGCTCAAGGTGATAGTGTGGGGTTACCTAGATTGGGAAAGGCGGACTTTGAGGTGTGTTGTTATAGCCCTACCATGGATTAGAGTGTCCAACCGGAGACTAGTTAAGAGTAGTATCATTAAGAGAAGATATTTATATGAGAGAGTGTTCACTAGTGAAAGTATTATCCCTAGGCCTTGTTTCTAAACACTGAAACACCGTTTGCATCTATATCTGTTGCTTGTTTGCTTGCTTACATCTTTATTTCAGTTTCACACACGTTACCCCACGTCAACAACAAGTCAGAAGCTATTTTCTAGCACCATTACCACTTGTATTTTACTATCTCTTCGCTGAACTAGTGCACCTATACACCTGACAAGTGTATTGGCTGTGTTGGGGACACAAGAGACTTCTTGTATCTTGATTGCAGGGTTGCTTGAGAGGGAATACCTTTGACCACTTCCTCCCTGAGTTCGATAAACCCTGGGTAATCCACTTAAGGGAAACTTGTTGCTGTTCTACAAACTTCTGCACTTGGAGGCCCAACAACTGTCTACAAGAATAGAAGTGCGTAGACATCAGACATGGCCGACGATGGGCGGTGATGAGCTCGAGCAAGTGGTACACGGAGGAGAGCTCGCAGAGGATGCGAACGCTGGCGCCTAGAGCTTGGCAAGGCGGTCCGGTATGGCACGGGGCACGGCCAGCGCTAGCAGAGAGGCGGCGTTGAGGACGAGGTCGATGGCGCGGTCATGGGCGAGGGTACCCGCGGTGGGCGGCTTTGGACGGGGACCGACGGAGGAGAAGAGGAGAGTTAGACGCAGGCGAGGAAGGCTAGAGGCGGGGGTGATGGCGCCCTGGTGGAGCGGCCAGCAGAGCGGGGCAGTGCGAGAGGGCCAAGGTGAGGTAGGTCGGCCGAGGCGACAGGGTTGATCGCAGGAGGCATCGGAGAGGTGCTCTTGGCGGCGATACAGAGCAGACTAGGTGGTGGTGGGGGTTGGAGGAGCGGGTCAAGTAGTGTATAGGTACGGGCATCGCGCGAGGAAAGAGTCGAGGAGAGGAAGGTGGGGAGTGATGAGCGGTTCACACGAGGTGGGGCTATGGGGACAGGCGGGTCGTGGTGGCATGCGTAGCGTGCTTGGTGTTGCTACCTCGCACTGGGCGTGTTGCACGTGGGTGCGGTGTGATAGAGTGGTGGCAACGGCGGGTGTTGGGTAGGGGCAGATAGGTCCAGGAATTAGGGTTAGGGTTTGACCAATTTGTTTTGGGTTGGGTCGACCGGGGTGGTAGGTGGCTTGGCCTACGGGCTGGGCTGCCTCCCCCAGTCAAAATATTTTTAGATTTAATTTTAAAACTTCTATAAATATTTTTTAGACAAGACGAGATCAGATAAAGTGTAGAGATGAAATAGGTTTAGTTAAATATTTTAAGAGACAAAGTATGCATGATGATATCATGATGCACCAGATAAAGACAGGCGATTTTCTATTACTGTTTTTCCCGGGATGATACAAGAATAGTAGATTTATGTGGGAAGTTTTAGTAGTTGTCATCCCCGTCCTAGGAGTTATATTATGCGGTTGTGGTGAAGGGTGGCACGTGTAATGATTAGTTGAATAGATAGATAATTTGAAGAGTATAATTGTTATTCAATAGATGGTTGTGAGTTCCTGCTAATTTAGTCACTTTGCGGTCCCAAAGTTGTCAAGAGAATGCATTGCAGGGCCCGATTTGCTTGCCATTGGATCTAGCTATCCATAGTTGGCGTGCCAAATGTCTAGAGGGTCAAGTTGGGGCTCTATCAGTTTTGAACGTTCCGTCGCAGCCATCGTGGCTGCCATGTAGACTTGCAGTGTTGGCGGCCACATCCATTCCCCTTCTTCTTGACACCGCATTCTTCTTCTCTAGAGAGGCGATATGTGGTCATGGCCATGTGCGGAGCTGGGACACCAATTCCTTGGCCTCATGGTTCAAGAGTACATATCAATTTTGATTCAAATCATACAAATTTCTATCAAACTTATACAAGCCCACTAGAGATTCTCAAAGAAAGTACTACTCCCTCCAATCCAAATTAGTTGACTCAAATTCATCAAGATACGAATGAATCTAATACTAATTCATGTCTAGATACAATTGAATCTATACAAATCTAAATCAACTAATTTGGGTCAAAGGGAGTACTACTTATGAATCAGCTTTAGAGAATATCCACCATCCTCACAACTCAAATACATATCAATTTTGATTCAAATCATAAATATTTTGATCAAATTTATACAATCCCACCGGAGATTGTCAAAGAAAGTACTACTACTTATGAATCAGCTTTAGACCATATCCACCGGTCTCATGGCTCAAATACATATCAAATTTATTCAAATCATACATATATTTTAAGTCAGAGAATTTTGGTTCATATTGGGCTCAAATTTGTCCCAATCTTAAGTGGACCATGAGCTAGCCGCCCTCTCTGTCGTATGTGTACTTCAAGAAGTATGGGCAAACTGCTCCCATCCACCCAGCCACGAGGTACATCTGGCCTTCACTATCGAAGTGCACCTCGACGTGCCAGCCATGGCCACGGACGGCCCGCCTCCCACAGCTTCAATTCACGAGGGCTTGATCTGCACTGTTGCAGTGATGTTGCAGATGATGGTTTCAATTGTCGTCACATTGATGACCACTGTCTGCACCACCATCGTTGTAGTGATCTTCTAGATGATTGCTTTAATTGTCATCGCATTGATGACCACTGTCGGCACAACCGATGTCGTACTGATGTTGCGGATGATGGCTTCAATCGTCATTGCATCCATGACCACCGTTGGCACCACTAACGCCTCCATGTCTTTCATCAGCAACGGATCTGAGGAGGTGAACGGAAGTGAGACAGATAGAGACGTTACAAAAATTTTAGACGCTTAGATCCTCACCGTTGCACGTTGTTCAAGCCGCCATGCTTAGATCCGCTCCGCCGCAAGCCATTCCGACCCTCACGCTTAGGTCCGTGCTACCACACGCTGTTCTGACCGCCACACTTAGGTCCGCGCCACCACATGCCATCAGACCGCCACGCTTAGATTCGTGCCGCCGCAAGCTGTTCGGACGGCCACGCTTAGGTCCGCGCCACCGCACAGTGTTTGGACTACTTCGCCGCCGTACGTCGATAGGAGGTGAGGAAGATGTGCCTGGTATACGTGCGACAAGTAAAGGGTGGGCGAGACATCTAGCCCGTCGGGCTTTGCTCTCTGTACAGGGTAGGTGTGTTGGGGTTCGGTGCTGAAAATATTTTTTTACTACGCGGCATCCCAGGACGCCCAAGATCTATCTACTAGTAAAGCAGTAATGGGAGGGGATACGGTATCCATACCTTTGAAGACCAAGCGCGGTTGACGTATTGCGAGGAACATGGATGAAGAAGACAACCCGATGCTAATCTCGAGGTCACGATATCCTTGCAGCTCCACAACAACTCCTAGCACCGAAAGCACGGTGCCTCTAGAGGGAGCCACACACATATGGTGCTTGATGACGACCCCCGCTTGTCCCTGATCCAGCCGAGATTGCGGAAGTAGATCTCCTAGCTCCGAATCCCACAAAGCGACAGCGCTCTGCAGTGAAGAACTACTTGCCCGCACAACCCTAACAAGGAGGGCATAGTTGTAAGAGAGAGAGAGAGAGGAGAGAGAGAGGTAACACATGCCTATTATTGATTTCTAGGTGAAAATTGGTGTGTTTTTAATCCACCTATGCGCACTCCTTTATATAGGCATAGGGAGGGGATCCCTCTACCTTAGGTGCCCCATGTGGTACTAAAACAAATAAGAAATACGGAAGAATTCGGATTCCATCCGTCGGCTGGGCCCCACAGCACCCTGGTGGGCCACCCGGGGCCGGCCCAGGCAACAAGCAGTGGCATTGATGGGTCTATGCTGGGCCTCCTTCCCACCTCGTGTCCTAGCACTGCAGCGGCGTCCTGGCGCCGGAGGAGCCAGTCGCTGTCCTCGCGGCCCAGCTTGCTCGCACGACCCATGCGTCCTGGAGGCGCGACAGAGGCGGTTGGCGCCAGGTGGGATGGCTGGATTCTGGCAGCCCAGGGCGCCCATGCGCGGTCCCTGCTATCTGCTGTCGTGGAGGGCGGCAACTATCTGCCTCCCACACGCATTGCAGATTTCCCTTTTAGCCTTTTTCCGTCCGTTTCTTTTTAAGAAAAATCCCTCCAGGTTTTTTGCCTAATGAGAAATATGCCTTTATAAATATTTATTCAAATATTTATTTATAATATATTAAATCATAATTAACATGTAATAAATATATAGTTAAATCATCATTTACTAGAAACTCCTTCGGATCTTTCTCCGAACACCTTCGGATCTTCCCAGAACTTTTTTGGTTTCTCTCTTCTCATTTTTTCGATGATTCAAACTAGCCATTAACGATCTCCAAGCTTCGTCAAACCCTTAAGCGTGGTACGCAACAGTTCGAGAATACTACAGACATGGCCAAGACTCCTCTATGACCAATGATCAACATCGACATCTAGATATCCATAATGTCCACCTGTGTACTCAACGATATTTGTCGTTGAACCGTAAACATTGTGTCTTATTCCTTTTTTATCTGTGATACTATATTGTTGGAGGTTTTGATCAAGTGGCATCCCCATGTCAGTGTTCAACCTCGTTACTAACAATACCTTATTTACTCGATCTGATATGTGATAATGGAGAAATCCCTCTCTTGACGCAGTATCCTATACTTCCTCCGGATACCCAATGACACCTTTATGATCACCATATTACTGAGTGACGTTATGTGCCATCAAAGCATCCCCAGGTGACTGTGATTTTGATATGGTCTCATGGTATAAGGAAAGAGTCACTATGTTTCCTAAACATCATAACCCAAACTTTGTGACATGATCGTGATACGATGCTATAGATAGGGTATGTTCACCATATCATTCCCCAATGAAATGATCTCATTGTCAATTAGGGGATGAGGCACCTTCATGATCAGGAAACCTTTGATCATCAGTTGACCAATGAACCAGTGACTAGACTTTCACTAGGAACTACTGTTTTTTTCATATATCACATGTGTATTTATGTTTTCTTATCAATACAGTTATAGCATGATACAAAACTTAATCATAAACTTTATGAAATATGCCATCTAACATTTGACTCTAGGGCATATTCCCTTTAGTCTCCCACTTGCACTAGACTACAAATAAACTAGTTGCATTTGTTATCAATCATCAGTACCATACTACTTGGTTCTTATGATTATGCTTGCTCATGGAAGAGTTCTAAGTCTAAGAAATGAACACTTCATTCCTTGTGTATCCTTTGCAACTTATTAATGCCATCTAATATGACACTAATACCTCTTTATCATCTCTATGAATTTTTTTTGTGCATGTATCATGTTTTAGCAACAAAATGGGGGTATTCAAGTTCCAGATACCAGCAGTGACTTTAGATAGGTCTGATGGACTTTCTCGTGGGCACTAAGTATTTGGAACACACTCTGTGAGAAATTTCTTGTCAAAGCTTCAACATTTATACAACACATGATAGTGTTCACATATTGTGTTATTAAATGTAGATTTCCAATTAAAAATGCACCCTATGCAATTGAAAATATTTATCCATCATGCTTCAACTGTGCCTGAGGTAACTTTTAATGCAGATATTTCCAATCTTCATAAATTCAACATACATCCTTTCTAGTATAACAGTTTATACTGTAAGTATGTTGTCTTTACAGATCTAGAAACATGTCTACAGATCTCTCCAGATGCTATGGACAATCCTAACTCATCATTCAATGATTCACCAATCATTTCTAAACATGTTCTTTCAAATAAGAACATGGATCAAATTATTTTGAGTGTTTCTCATGATTTCAATTCATAATCCTATGTCACAACATAGTGGATGTCCAAACATCATATTCTTCATATCATGGATTTTCACATTTAATGGACTTTCCCAAACCCCTTTGAATTATTAAGGAATCTTCCTAAATCAATTCACATTCTGAACCATTTAGAATCTATTAGGAATTCACTCCAATATAATTAAATAGGACATGTCTCAGTCTACTAGACTTCAATGTCGTATGTTCCCATAAATCACCATTTATTTATTTATTTATTTATTCGCTTTTGGTCGTTTATGCAAAGTGTGTCAATCACACATATGAATTCTATTAAGCTCCCACTTAAAATATGTCATCTACATATGTGAGTTTAAACTTAATAATACTTCCTCACAAAAATATGGCATTCACATATTAATCCAGGAAGAATCCCTTGCTTCCACTTAGCTTTATGCATTTTACATAAACAATTTTGACATTTCGAAAAATTCGAAATCTCTTGATCAATTATTAATTCGAGACTTTATTTTACAAGATTTTAAATCCACCAGACATTCAACACTTTGAATCAAATTCATTTGAATTCGCTCAAGACCCTTCTTTACAAATCATGCTTTGTCGTTTAAGACTCCCACTTACTTCTTATAACCTTGCGGTCCTTCAGAAATATCAAGTAACTCCTTACTCATCGAGATTCAATAACTGTTTTACTTTCTAATCTCAAGTGAATTTTTAATTTTAGGATTTCTTGTAACCTTAGTTTATCATCGCCTTCCTTGTAGTTTTAGGTATGTCTTGTTCTAGTAACTTGACATTTAATTCATACTTATCTCTACATCATATGTAGGGCATATTTGTGAATCCTACTTCTTTATGTAAAAGCATAACTGAAAAACAACAATGATCAAATCATTGACTCATTTTTCATTATAACATAGAGTCGTGTTCTGGAACAATTTCCACTTGTGCTTCTCAATCATTCCAATGCATGGTCACAACCCTTCATCACGCGCCTACTTTTATTCCATGAACACCACTGTCAAGACACACACTTTCTAGAGACTGCGCCAAATCTTTAGCAATACTAGCTTTGCCTCCTTTGGTTCTTGTCATGAAATTTGTCTTACAATTTTCAAGGACTTATTCATTAATGCTTTGTTTTTATCACATAGAGCCAAAAGCTTTCATGAATTCTTAGACAATTTAGTTTATTCTAGGTGAGTGTTCGCTATCCACAATAGATGGTTTGTTAATAATGCCACTATGAACTATTTGGTTTATTGCCAGATGACTTCCCCACATTGTGTCAACTAGGGCACTTTACAAATGTTCATGTATTATCAATTAGTTTCTTTAATTATAATAATTGAAACATAATCAAAATAATGTAACATCCCAAAAATACTGATCATGATTATCAAATTCCAATCACCAAAATTAGGGTTAACAAAAACTTTTGTTAACTCAAATCTTTATGAATGCATGTGTGTATGTGATGATTGCATGAATGAATGAATGAATGGACTTGTCTGATTGATCTAAATAGCAAGGAAGGGAGTAAAGATGAAAAAAATATCATCTAAAACATTTCCAAGTAGAAACAAATCAAGAGAAAATAAAAAATAAAACAAATAAGCAAATGATCATTTTTGCCAATCTTGCTCACTAGGCCACTTTGAGTGTTTCTAGTCCAAGATTTAAAACAGAAACTTTTCCATTTCTTTTCACCCCTTGCTAGACCAAGTAAAAGTGAATCAAATCCCACCTTTCAAACTTGCAGAAACATTTGGCAACTTGATTCAAATCATAATTCAAAATTGAATCTATATCATATGTGAAGATACCACATTTTCAAAACCCAACCAAACCAGTGCACCTTGACCAATCCAACTAACCAGAGACTCCATAGTATGTAACCAACACATCCACCAAGTTTGAATCCAAAATTCAAATTTGATTCTCTTTTGGCCATTTCATCAAACACCTTGCAATCAGCAAACAAACAAACATCAAACACTATTAGGAGAAGTGATTTTGGCCAACCTTGTTCCCTCTATAGCTCACACTACACTCTCAGTAGATGATCTAGCCCAATTAACAAGCTTTAGCACCACTGTGAGCATGCCATAGCCATCAAGAGGGACCATGCTGAGCCTAACTTGCCACCGTACCCCCATGTCGACAGCAAGCTAGGAGAAGCACCAAGCCTAGCAAGCATGTCTGGAGCATTGACCACCATCCACCGCCACCCCCTGTCCAAGCCTCAAGCGCAGCTAGCCCCTGGACCACACAGCCCGAGCATGCCAAGACTCTCTCTGTGTGAGCCGAGAGCGCGCTAGAGCGTCAACCGTGACACACGCCCATAGACCACACACCGCCCTCGCCGCTTGCGTGCGTGATCGCCAGCATCCCAGCAACACGCCAGACAACCCCGCTCATCGCTGCGTGGACCATGGACGTTGTGCGCCATTAAAACCACCATCAGACCCGCTCAGAGCACCATGACATTCTGAGCGTTCCACACCGCCCCATGCCACGTGCCACATGACCTTGCGGTTGAGCTTCACCACGGATCACAGCTCCGCCCCCTATTGTCGCCCATGCCATTAGCTCGCTGTGCCGATGACCACAATGAGCTCAGCCCCCGCTCGTCGGTCCCCTTCAGGCACTATAAAATGAGGCCACCCTCGTTTGATTCGACCACGCCATCTCACTCTCCACCTCTCACTGATCACACCCACTCACCCCCCGAGCAAGGAGAGCACCAGGTGACCGGAATTTCTCCGGAGCTTGCCGCTGCTGAAGGAGAAGGGCACCGTCGATTGGAGCTGCCCCAGGAGGAGCCACCAGTACCAGGAGGATCGTTGTCAATGAATTCGTCGTTCGCCTCCATCATGACCATCGTCGGAGCCCCGGTGAGCCCCCACTGATCCCCACTGGTCGCGCTAGGGTTCGACCTCGCCGCGTCATGTTCAGGCGTGGACAATAAATGATGTCTACGCACTTATATTCCTGTAGACAATTGTTGGGCCTCCAAGTGCAGAGGTTTGTAGAACAGCAGCAAGTTTCCCTTAAGTGGATTACCCAAGGTTTATCGAACTCAGGGAGGAAGTGGTCAAAGGTATTCCCTCTCGACCAACCCTGTAATCAAGATACAAAAAGTCTTTTGTGTCCCCAACACACCCAATATAGGTGCACTAGTTCGGCGAAGAGATAGTGAAATACAATTGGTAATGGTGCCAGAAAAGAGCTTGATGGTGAGGTAAAGACTAAAGGCAACAAGAAGGAAGCAAGCAAACATGCAACAGATCTAGATGCAAATGGTGTTTCAATGTTTAAAAACAAGGCCTAGGGATCATACTTTCACTAGTGAACAATCTCTCATATAAATATCTGTCACATCCCAAAATTTTCCAAATTTTGTAATGTGAAAAATAAATAAACAAAATAAATAATTGTTGAAATAGGGTGAAAAGAAACTTTTTGTTTCTAAATGGAAACTTAAAAACCCATCTTGAACAAACTTTGAATAAAATTTGAATCCAACTGAATTCAAATCAAGTGAAATGCATTCATCAATGAATGTATCTTGAAATTTAAACACTTGGAAAAGTTAAACCAAAACCCTAAACCCTAATGGAATAAATCATTTCCAAGATCTCTCTAAGACTATGGATTTGTTCCATATAAAAATTTGTTAACAAACATTTATAAATAATCAAGAATGATAAATAAAAATATTATAAAACCATAGAAATTGGTTTCATTTAATTTTGAGCCATGGATAAAAACTTATGAATTTATTAAGATAAAAGGAAATAATTTCCAAGGCTAATAAAGCTCCTAATTAAATCCATGCCAAAATTATGAACAAATAAATCCTAAAAGGATTTAAAAAGATAAAAAAATATTAAATAATATATATATATTGGAATCACCAATTTTGAATCTATAAATAAAAAGATATGAATTTTATAAATCAAAGAAATAAATAAGAATTATTTTAAAGACAATTTAAAAACCATGGCAAGAATCCATGAGTAAATGGAATAAAAGTATACCTAAATAATATAAAAGGATGTTACGGCGCATTAAATAAATAATATTTTGTTTTGTGTTTCTGAAATCAATTCCAACTATATTGGAATTAGTTAGATATATAAGAAAGAGAATAACAATTCAGAGTATTTCTTGTATTGTTATTTTTTTAATTTACCGATTTTCTTCTTATTATTTCTTTCCAAATAAATTTTGTTGGCCTAAAGACATGCACGATGCGTGCCATACAAATGCATGTCCTACTCGTATATATACGTATGCCTATTGTATGTCCTAGTACTCACCTTGTTCTTCCTTTCCATTCTTTTCTTCTCTCCACTGAATGGTTGCTAGCTAATTTTTTATTCTTCTCTCATTCCTTTCCTTTTCATCTCATTTCTTTCCTTTTCATTTCTTCACTCCAGTACGTATAGTTGCTGTGAATATTCCTGTGATTCTAAGACCCCACTAGTATTATTCCTAGTAATTCTAAGACCCCACTAGTATTATTAGCTGTGAATATCTAAGATGTTTTCAGTGTTTTTTTGAAAAGCTATGGATTCAGTTTATCACGTACGCTATGCATATGGTCTTGTCCGTATAGTTGCTTTTGCCTCATGTACTACTACCGCTTATGTTATTTCTACGTATTTGCGTTTGCCTCATTTGAATTGGGTTTATTAGTATGAACCGAATGCCATCTGACTAGTTTGCAAACGCTAAATCCTGTGGTAGTTTTTACAACTCGATTATGTATGTCTAGTTTAAATTTATTCAGTACAATTAGATGTTAAACTCTCTCTTATGTTTTGTCCCATGTTTTGCTATAAGTGTAATTTCTAGATTTAATCATTTACTTACGAGCATCTTTCTTAATTTTGTGTTTATTAGTTTGGTTTTTTTTTGAACTCTCTGACCATAAACACTAAAATTTGAAATAAAACAATATATATTTTGTTCACACTAGAAATTATTCCTTTGAATAAAAGCTTTTCTAACCAAAGAAAATTGATTTAAATGACCTATTTTCACTAACTTGGTTTCAAATGAAATTCTACTTTTATAAAATACCAATAGGTATTTGTAATGTTTATAACCTTATAGAAACCACTTTTTCAATAAAACAACCTTTTGCATGCTTGCATGCATTTCCTTGTTTTATCATTTTATGTGGTGAATTGTTTGAATGCTAGTTTTGAATGTGTGCCCTGTTTGATTGAATTGTCGTGAATTTTGAAGAGTGTGACAATTGCAAGATCAAGGAGTGTACCTAGATTCTCTACTAAAAAGGCAAGTGGTGCTTCATACTTTTGTCCTATTATTTTCACTATGCATTAGTGATATTTTTAAGTAGGACTTGCATGGAATTTTTGCTAAGTATAAACTATGCCATGGGAAATCCTAGTAGATGAAATCTTAGTAGAATTGCCCTAAGTTGAGATTCCTACTACTGTCATGCTTAGCTTAGCTAGTAGAAAACAAGGGTGGATTATATTCATGATATGGAATATTTCTAAGTCAAGGACTTGTGTTTGTTTAACAAAACAACTAAGTGAATGAATCACCTGGGTGGAATGGAAAGAATGGTTTGTGTTGAGTGGTTACACATGGCCCATTTCTATGGTTTACCTTATGTATCTCACTTGTGGAATGCCACCCAGGAACAAAGACATTTGAGATGTCAAATGTTGAGAAGCTTCAAGTGCAGCCACTTGGCATTATGGGCTCTGCCTGGATCATATAGGTTGCAATAACTTAGCCAAATGGACAGTTGGTGGTAGGGGATGATAGGTTGGAACGCGTCCATTCTGGTCTAAGTGAAGGCTTCTGAAAGATCTTGTCTCGATGCATGTCGATTCTTGTGGGGAAAGTGCACCACCTCTGCAGAGTGTAAAATCTAAGTACTTAGCCATGTCCCTGGTAAAGGAAAATTTGAGCATCAAGACATGGAAGCTATCAAGAATCTCCTCATCCCAATTTCTAAGTTAAAATCTTGTGGTTGAACAAGGGTTGAAGGATCACCAATTTCTATTGGGAGATGCCTTGGGAAAGATTTTTGTCAAGCAAAAACTTAGTGTTTTCAAATGATAAGGAAAATCTATTTTGAGCAAAGCAAGCCTAAGCTCCACTTAGCCAAATGCATATAGATGATAGACTCCACTATACTACCATAGTATCACTTGCCAATACAATTCAAATGTATTGACCCTTGTGGCTATAACTTATTATGTTGCAGGTTTGTTTGATAATAGAGAAGTTTGTTGATTAGGATTACAAGTCTACAACCAACATGTCTGCCTGTGGCACTTTGAAGATGAAGGACCCCATGCTATTGTTATATTCTGCTGCATTGTAATGAGATAGCCAAATGAGCTATGTAAGATGTAATAAATTACTTTATTCCTGGTTATAAAGTTGTATTATGACCTTTGTTTCTTGATATTACATCTTAACTGTGGATGCTAGCTATTGATCTAGGGACTAGCATTGTAAACACAGGGATCTCTACCTTATTAAAGGTTGGGAACCTTACAGATGGTATCAGAGCACTGTGTTGCCTGTAGGATTGTAACCCTAGGATTGGACAAAACCCTTTAGAAAAATAGGAGTTGTATTTGTTCCAAAACTTATTTACAAACAATCTTGTAAACTTTTTCCTCAACCTTTTTGGTTTTGATTCTACATCTCTTCCTTTTCAAACTTGATGGACAAGACCTCACCATGAGCAAAGGACTTCACCAACTCCAATGACTTCAACTTCAACATCATCAAAGACTTCAGCTTTATTTTCACCAAGGACTTCAACTTGGATATCACTAAAGACTACAAGTGAGACAAGAAATATTACTCAAGACTTGAAGACTAAGGAAACACAACTTAGAAGGAACCATCATCACCTTTGAAGTTTTGTGACCAAGATGCAAGGAATTCTCCAAGGATACAAAGATCTTGTTCACGAAGAAGCAACCAAGAAGAATGGAATGATCTCAAGTGAACCATATAGTTGGACCACCATATTTAGTTTAAATCAAACACACCAACTATTGTGGTGTAGCAAAAATATTTTTTTCCTAAAAATGTGCTTGAAACTTGTTGTTTGAGTGGAATGTTTGTTTGTGAATGTTTGCACATTGCTTGTGTGAATTGTGATGTGTGTGATTAGAATTATTTCCTTAGAAATATTTTGCCCATTCTAATCCCAATCCAACCCAAACAGATGACTACTCCAAGAAATTCCAACATCAAGGATGGTGACAACAATAACAACCAAGAGATGCACATGAGAGAACAACTACTAGCAAACCAAACCCAGTTGAACCAAGTGACAAATCTGTTTTTAGCCAACAACAATGGATTAGACCCAACCATGCAAAAGTTTTTGGAAATTCAATCCCTATTGTTGCAAGGGATGGCCACTCGAATGATCAACATGGGAGACAACTCTTCCCAAGGAGCTTGTGACAACAAGGATGAAAATGATGATATTATAGAAGGAACCCAAGCTTGCAATGTTTGTGGAGACAAGGATCACACTTCCAAGGAGCATGAAGATCAATGCTCCAATTGTGAAGAGAAACATCCAGCTAATCAATGCCCCACAACCCAAGCTACTTGTTACTTATGTGAAGGAAATAATCATGTCCCTATCCAATGCCCCATCTATTCCATAGTTCAACAAAGAAAACAAGGTGAAGTGCAACAACAATTTGTAAACCCTCATGACGGAACAACTTCTACCAAGAAGGATGAAGGCAAAGTCAAAATTATGCATCATAAGGCCAAATCCAAAGTGACCACAAAGTGTTGCTACTCTTGTGAAGAAGAAGGTCATATCTCTAGTAAATGCCCCAAGAAGAGAGAAAGATTTCCCACCTATGTGGTGAAGTATGAAGAGCATGAACTAGAAGAACTCCTAGCTTTGGAGAGACCCAAAAGAAGAAGAAGGACATAATCCAGTTGCAATGTTACAATTGCAAAGAAATGGGACACTATGCCAGTGATTGCCCAGAAAAGAAGAAGAACCAAGGAAATAAACAAGAAGAATTGATACCAAAGAAGAAGAAGGATAATAGCCAAGTTATGTATTTCAAATGCAAAGAGCTAGGCCATTATGCAGACAAGTGTCCAGAGAAGTTTCAACAAGATCCCAAGAAAGCCAAGATGTAATCTGGTTGGAAAATTTTTAAGGGTGGTAGTACCCTAGTTGTTTTGAAGCCAACTTGTAACCTCTAGCCTTCCCAAATCTCGGGACGAGATTTCTTTTAAGGGTGGTAGCCTGTCACATCCCAAAATTTTCCAAATTTTGTAATGTGAAAAATAAATAAACAAAATAAATAATTGTTGAAATAGGGTGAAAAGAAACTTTTTGTTTCTAAATGGAAACTTAAAAACCCATCTTGAACAAACTTTGAATAAAATTTGAATCGAACTAAATTCAAATCAAGTGAAATGCATTCATCAATGAATGTATCTTGAAATTTAAACACTTGGAAAAGTTAAACCAAAACCCTAAACCCTAATGGAATAAATCATTTCCAAGATCTCTCTAAGACTATGGATTTGTTCCATATAAAAATTTGTTAACAAACATTTATAAATGATCAAGAATGATAAATAAAAATATTATAAAACCATAGAAATTGGTTTCATTTAATTTTGAGCCATGGATAAAAACTTATGAATTTATTAAGATAAAAGGAAATAATTTCCAAGGCTAATAAAGCTCCTAATTAAATCCATGCCAAAATTATGAACAAATAAATCCTAAAAGGATTTAAAAAGATAAACAAATATTAAATAATATATATAAATTGGAATCACCAATTTTGAATCTATAAATAAAAAGATATGAATTTTATAAATCAAAGAAATAAATAAGAATTATTTTAAAGGCAATTTAAAAACCATGGCAAGAATCCATGAGTAAATGGAATAAAAGTATACCTAAATAATATAAAAGGATGTTACGGCGTATTAAATAAATAATATTTTGTTTTGTGTTTCTGAAATCAATTCCAACTATATTGGAATTAGTCAGATATATAAGAAAGAGAATAATAATTCAGAGTACTTCTTGTATTGTTATTTTTTTAATTTACCGATTTGCTTCTTATTATTTCTTTCCAAATAAACTTTGTTGGTCTAAAGACATGCACGATGCATGCCATATAAATGCATGTCCTACTCGTATATATACCTATACCTATTGCATGTCCTAGTACTCACCTTGTTTTTCCTTTCCATTCTTTTCTTCTCTCCACCGAATGGTTGCTAGCTAATTTTTTATTCTTCTCTCATTCCTTTCCTTTTCATCTCATTTCTTTCCTTTTCATTTCTTCACTCCAGTACGTATCTGCGTGCAGCGAGTCTTGCTATATTTCTCACCTTGGTATTTTTTTCTTTTTCTTGTTTTGTCGATCACCAAGTCGTCGAGCAGCCATTAGTTCCCTTTAGTACAACACTGAATCGTTTTTACTGACCCAACCGAGCTGGCACAAGAGGACTCTCCGGCGGGAACCACGCAGCGATCGCTCTATTCAACATGCAGGCAGAGACTAAAACGTCACAGCTATCAAAGCCATAATTAAAATAGGAAACTGCTGCCATTACACCTCCTATACATTCCCACATACAACGTCATTGCCCCTCTTTACATTCTACGCCGTAGGAGATATCTCAGTTTTATCCCGGAGTCATCCTGGAGAGCTGCACTAGACCACCATTAGACACCGCCTGCCTTTTTCGGGAGCTCCGGCGAGGAGACGACACATTACTAGAAGGACAGCTGTTGCGCTACCAGCAGCACGGGGACGCGGAGAGCTGACTCGTGGACTATAAGGACGAGGCGCGGATCGCCGGAGACGCACTTCGCCGTCATTTCTGCTCAGTTTATCATCTTCGTCGGACGTTCGTGTCGCACTCGGTGAGCTTCGGCATAAATCCTTTCGCACATACTCTAGCCGCACGTATGCCTACCTTCTAGACATGGTTTCTCGCCACAATTTTCTTATTGATAGCGGTGCCGGTGAACCGAATGCCGTTCGGTGGCATGAGCAGATTAGACCACCATGTACACCCCAGGGATCTTGGTCCCAATTTAGATAATGTTCCTAGTAATTCTAAGACCCCACTAGTATTATTAGCTGTGAATATCTAAGATGTTTCCAGTGTTTTTTGAAAAGCTATGGATTCAGTTTATCACGTACACTATGCATATGGTCTTGTCCGTGTGGTTGCTTTTGCCTCATGTACTACTACCGCTTCTGTTATTTCTACGTATTCGTGTTTGCCTCATTTGAATTGGGTTTATTAGTATGAACCGAATGCCATCTACCTAGTTTGCAAACGCTAAATCCTGTGGTAGTTTTTACAACTCGATTATGCATGTCTAGTTTAGATTTATTCAGTACAATTAGATGTTAAACTCTCTCTGATGTTTTGTCCCATGATTTGCTATAAGTGTAATTGCTAGATTTAATCATTGACTTACGAGCATCTTTCTTAATTTTGTGTTTATTAGTTTGGTTTTGTTTTGAACTCTCTGACCATAAACACTAAAATTTGAAATAAAAAATATATATTTTGTTCACACTAGAAATTATTCCTTTGAATAAAAGCTTTTCTAACCAAAGAAAAATGATTTAAATGACTTATTTTGACTAACTTGGTTTCAAATGAAATTCTACTTTTATAAAAAGACCAATAGCTATTTGTAATGTTTACAAGCTTTATAGAAACCACTTTTTCAATAAAACTACCTTTTGCATGCTTGCATGCATTTCCTTGTTTTATCATTTTATGTGGTGAATTGTTTGAATGCTAGTTTTGAATGTGTGCCCTGTTTGATTGAATTGCAGTGAACTTTGAAGAGTGTGACAATTGCAAGATCAAGGAGTGTACCTAAATTCTCTACTAAAAAGGCAAGTGGTGCTTCATACTTTTGTCCTATTATTTTCACTATGCATTAGTGATATTTTTAAGTAGGACTTGCATGGAATTTTTGCTAAGTATAAACTATACCATGGGAAATCCTAGTAGATGAAACCTTAGTAGAATTACCCTAAGTTAAGATTCCTACTATTGTCATGCTTAGCTTAGCTAGTAGAAAACAAGGGTGGATTATATTCATGATATGGAATATTTCTAAGTCAAGGACTTGTGTTTGTTTAACAAAACAACTAAGTGAATGAATCACCTGGGTGGAATGGAAAGAATGGTTTGTGTTGAGTGGTTACACAAGGCCCATTTCTATGGTTTACCTTGTGTATCTCACTTGTGGAATGCCACCCAGGAACAAAGAGATTTGAGATGTCAAATGTTGAGAAGCTTCAAGTGCAGCCACTTGGCATTATGGGCTCTGCCTGGATCATATAGGTTGCAATAACTTAGCCAAATGGACAGTTGGTGGTAGGGGATGATAGGTTGGAACGCGTCCATTCTGGTCTAAGGGAAGGCTTCTGAAAGTTCTTGTCTCGATGCATGTCGATTCTTGTGGGGAAAGTGCACCACCTCTGCAGAGTGTAAAATCTAAGTACTTAGCCATGTCCCTGGTAAAGGACAATTTGAGCATCAAGACATGGAAGCTATCAAGAATCTCCTCATCCCAATTTGTAAGTTAAAATCTTGTGGTTGAACAAGGGTTGAAGGATCACCAATTTCTATTGGGAGATGCCTTGGGAAAGATTTTTGTCAAGCAAAAACTTAGTGTTTTCAAATGATAAGGAAAATCTATTTTGAGCAAAGCAAGCCTAAGCTCCACTTAGCCAAATGCATATAGATGATAGACTCCACTATACTACCATAGCATCACTTGCCAATACAATTCAAATGTATTGACCCTTGTGGCTGTAACTTATTATGTTGCAGGTTTGTTTGATAATAGAGAAGTTTGTTGATTAGGATTACAAGTCTACAACCAACATGTCTGCCTGTGGCACTTTGAAGATGAAGGACCCCATGCTATTGTTATATTCTGGTGCATTGTAATGAGATAGCCAAATGAGCTATGTAAGATGTAATAAATTACTTTATTTCTGGTTATAAAGTTGTATTATGACCTTTGTTTCTTGATATTACATCTTAACTATGGATGCTAGCTATTGATCCAGGGACTAGCATTGTAAACACAGGGATCTCTACCTTATTAAAGGTTGGGAACCTTACAATATCTTATCTTAATGATACTACTCTTAACTACTCTCCGGTTGGATACTCTAATCATCGGTAGGGCTATAACAGCACTCCTCAAAGTCCGTCTTTCCCAATCTAGATAACCACACACTGTCACCTTGAGCGCTAGATGGTTCCAACAAACAGCACAATTTCATAGAGACATCCAACTCCAAATATAACTCATAACAAATATTAAATCTAGCCAAAGTGCCACACATAGTATGCACGCTGTGACTTTCACACACGTGCGGAAAAGCATAGATCTATTAAAGAACAAAGAGTATTTATGTAGACTCAAACCTAAGTGCCACCATGGCGTACACGCTGTCACTTTCACACACATGGGGAGAGTAGAGATCTATTGAAGCACTTGAGTAGCAAGGTAGATCTACTTGATTACAAAGCTCATGATCACAATATGACCATGCATAGAGAGAGATGAACACATAGCTACCGGTAGAGCCCTTAGCCCTGAGGAAGAACTACTCCGTCCTCATCATGGGAATCAACAACGGTGATGAAGATGGCGATGGAGATGGCTCCGGGGGCACTTCCCCATCCCGGCAGGGTGCCGGAATAGAGACTTTCTATCCCCCGAATTTCCCTTTCGGTGGCGGCAGCTCTACAGAGGTTTTCGTGGATTTCTTCTGGATGCCCTAGGGTTTTTAGGTCGGAGGCTTCTTATAGGCGCAGGAATCAAGGTCGGTGGGGGTCCAGGGGGCCCACACCCCCTCCAGGCACCTCTAGGGCTTGCCCGCGCCTAGGGGGTGCGGCCACCCTGTGGCCCCCCTCCATCTCTGCTTCGTGGTTCCGTTTTGATCGGGTGCCTAGGGTTTCTGCATCAGGGGCTTCTTATAGGTGAAGGGGCGAGCCAGCAGGGCCACTAGGGCGGCTGCACCCCCCAGGCATGGGGTGGGCCCACCCGCGCGGCCAGGGGGTGTTGCCCCTGGTGAGCCTTCTTCGTCTCGTCTTCTCGCTTCGTATTTCCCACGATAAAATATTGACTTTGGCTTTTGTCCCGTCCAATTCCATGAATATTGATTTTCTGCCTTTCGAAAACCAAAAACAGAAGAAAACATGCAACTGGCATTGTGGCAACTTGTTAATAGGTTAGTTCTAGAAAATATATAAAAACACCTCAAAGTATAGACAAAGCAAAGAAAAGTAGATACAAAACAAGCATGGAGCATCAAAAATTATAGATACGTTTCTGACGTATCAAGCATCCCCAAGCTTAACTCCTGCTCGTCCTTGAGTAGGTAAGTGATAAAAAGAATAATTTTTGAGGTGACATGCACCATCAAAACCAAGATCAAACCATTTGCAAGCATTGAAAGCTTGGAACAAAGAACTCTAAACATGTGCATGAAAGATGGAGTTCTAACAATAGGACATAGTAACTATGCATGCAACATGAAAGGCTACAAACAAAGATTATGAATAATATGCATTGAAAAACTTTTGTTTGTTTCACATAGAAAAACATGGCATAGTGGAAATTAGCTTGTCCCTCATAGAGTAGCAAATATATGCATAGGACACCTTCAAAGTTCACAAGGGTGACTAGAAACAAATAGCACAAGAACAAGTAATATCACAATATGCATCAATCAATAAGCTTTGGAACACTACACACAGAATGACAACTATTCTCTCTTAATGGTGCCTAAAGGTAGAAGGTGGAGACTCAAATAATGGTGGAAGAAGGGCCTTTTATAAAGGAAGCAGGGATTTCAAGTTTCAAAAAGAGCTTCCAAAAATCATGGTAGTTGTTAGCTTTCAGCCCTCATTGCCCCTATCATAAGCATCTTGAAGTGATTAAGTTTAAAGTAAACAAAGATACAGTATATGATTGACGAAGTATAAGTTGGAAATATCAAGTCCCTTGAATATGAGGGCCACACCTCATGCTACTCAACTTCTTTCACTTGTAAGTTCTTGTCACTGTAAGTATTTGCATATCATAGAGAACCGCCAACGGGGTACCCCTTGCACATGGTACAGGAGCTATCCCATAACCAAAATGACAAGGCAAGCAGACAATGAGCATCTCAGCAATCTTCTTATTTACCATGGGAATATGGTGCTTTTTTATCTCTTTCCTCGTTTCTCAATGTGTCTCTTTTTTTATAAGAAGAACGCTTCATAGATGTCACTATGGTGATGCTGCAAGTTTCCACCATGATTAGGCATGGCTTAGGCTAGCGGCCCAGGCGTTTCTCTAACACAGGATACAAACTCCATGGACTTATGTAACACCCTCGCCTGATAAGGCTGAGTTCATGTGTATAGTGCCAATCCCTGGATTGGTTCACTGGCACACACAGTACAAAATGATACCAAATATAACCATGCATCGTAAATACAACGAATATGATCCAGAATTTACATTATATTACAGCGGAAAGCAAATACAAGGTAGATCTCCATCCTTCAAATGTGCCACAGGCGAACAATTGTTGAGTGGAGTCTCGCGACCTATGAACGATCACTCAAATACGATATAACCTGCAACATGAAACGTTGCAGCCACGAATGGTCAATACATTGAATGTATGGCAAGTAGGCTAAAGTGGTTAACAACAGATCTATCAACTACATGCTTATTTGGCCAAGTGGAGTTCAGGCTCATTTGCATAAAGCAAGAGTTTTATCCTAACCTTTGTATCAAAGTAGTTTTCCAATACGATAAATAGGACACTCTGGTTCACTCCCAGGTGCTCCTACCCAATTATGTTCACCCAACAAGTTTTAAGTAATTAAGAAATAAGGATGAGTGAGAAATATCATAGCATCAGTATCAGGTCGCTCAAATTGTCCATAACCGGGGACACGGCTAAGTACTTAGTTTAGACACCCTGCAGGGGTTAGTACACTTTACTCATGTGACTTGGCCAGCCCAGCTCGTACCACCACTCTCATATTGGGTGATGATAGGGAGAAGTCCAAGAAGGAACCGTTCGGGAAGTAGCTCCCCAATCCCGATGCGCACCGGTCCAACCTACACTATCTACATCTCTGGATACGCGGGTTTGAGTTACCACAACCTACTAAGTCCAACCAACTGCCCATTCCATTATTGGCACATGGTTGCACACAAAAGCTTCCAAACAAAGAAACCAATCATTTCTCAGTGTCCTGGGCGGCATTCCCCACCAAAATCCACACTCGATGACCCAATCAATGCCATTCCGCCCAGGTGGTTCATTAAAACATGTTGGTTTGTCATTTAGCAAAACATAATCCTTTCAAAACATATAACTTTTCATGATGTGATTCCCTTCCTCGTCTAAATAGCATAGCTAAGCAATCTACCAATACGATGGCTCATAAACAAGGAATACTAGGGAATAATATGGGACATAGCATAGCATATACACATCAATTCCTACATATGCAATTCTATAAAAACATCTACAATGCATAGGAAAACAGTAGGACATTTATGACCAAGATAGCACCACTTGCCTTTATTGTAGATGTAGTCGATTATATAATCCTCACAATCCTCATAGATATAACGGTTGCACTCTTCATAACCACAATACTTGCAATCATAGTAGTTGCAATCACAGTAGTTGCACTCCTCGCAATCTAACGTTTGAAGCAAACACAACAAACACCATTCAAAACATTGCAAACATACAACAGTGCAACATTACAAGAAAACAATGATGAACAGATGCATGCATGACGATTTAATGAGTCACAATGGTTGCATTTAGTGTTCTAAACATAGTTAGATTACATGATGCATGTGGAAAGTCATTCAATGCACTAAAGCTTTTATTACTAAGTTGTATCGATTTAATATGGTGTATACCACTTTCATTGAACTAAATATGTTTATGTTGTATTAAATTGTGAACTAGATGCTACTGGATAGGTAATGCAATTTAGAGACAGTGGCAATTTGAATCACCTAAAAAGGAGTTATAGATATTTTCCTATGATTAAAACACTATTTCAATGGGTTTAAATATTTCTGTATGAATTTCTATTTTAACAGTACCAAATAATTTGTCATGCAATTTCTCTGTATTGTCAATAGAAAACCTTAGCACTTGGATTCACCCTAATCGGAGTTATAGATCTTTTTGTATGATTTAAATAGTGTTTAATGGATTTTAAACAATTCATATAGTTTATGTTGTCTAAAAATCAAACTAAAATTATATCTGTAATCTCCACGGAATTGTGAATCCAGGGACATATTATTTGTAATTTTCTGAATAGTATTTATTTTCTTATGAATTTATTACTCTAAATAATCCATTAAACCATTTAAATCTTCACGGCAAAGCCTTACAGTAAAATGCTGAACTAATTGTATATTGATGATCTACATGGAACCAGCTTTCCATTGGTATATCATTCATATTTTTGTGACAAGCAATTAATTTACTATGAATTTAATGATTTATAAAGCCGTTAAAACTAATTAAATTGCTACGGGTTAAATAGTCGGCAAAGGCAAGATCCAACCAGATATTGTTAATGTACATTACAGTAGCTTCAATTTGATATATTGTTCACATTTTTCGGAGTTACAGATAATTTCTTATGAGTTTATTAACCTAAAATACCATTAAAACTAATTAAATTACTGCAGTAACCACGTACAGTAAAAGTTGGATTTATTCTGATAAGATGATTCTACGTGAAATTATCTTCAATTTGATATATTATATGCAATTTTTGGACATGGTATGAATTTCTAATGAATTTTACAAGTTAGATCTATAATATGCAATTTTAAATTCGAACGAAATATTCCAGGGAATATTCCGCTGACTGGACAGGTTGACTTTGCATGCTGACTGAGACTAGATGTTGACCTAATGTTGACGTGGCGTTGATGAGGAAGCTGACCGGTTTGATTGGATCTCGACCGTCTGCATAGGATCCGGTGGCTAGAAGAAGAGATTGACCCGATTTCGGCTCAGAATAGACAAGAAACAGATCTGTGTTAGAGATACAAATCCGTAGGTCAAATTGAAAAACTCAGAATATGAAAGTTGTGGGGAATCATTATTCCTACCTTCTCTTCAAAGGAATTTGGATTTGAAGAAACGAGCGCGAGTACATCTTAGATTTACACCGTAAGATCTGAAATATTGGGATACGAAATTCTCCGGCTATGATGGATGAAAAGAGTTGAGGTTTGGATCGAGATTGAAAGATTTCGACGATTCCTACAACTTTCGTTTTTTGACCGAAGGCAAACGACGAAGTCTAGATGGGTTAAAAAGCGAAATAAGATTCGGGTATGTGTAGATTCGGGATTTCGAGGAGAGAAACTCGTACAGCTGTGGCTCCACGAGATTATATGTAGGTTTGGGACATTGTAGAGATAGGTATTAAAGTAGGGAACAAGTAGAAACAAACGGAAGTTAATTCGGAGTTGTAGATAAAAAGTTATAAGAGTTTGAGTAGAGATAGGTCTAGAAAACGTATTTTCACACGGTTTTTAAAGCAACACACGTACGTGCGCGTGTGCCTGGTGCTCCGATCGCTGGCTCGGTCGGTGGGCCGGCGGCCCACCTAGTTTTTTTTTTCTTTTTCTTTTTCTATTTACTTGTTTTCCTCATATCTTTTGCATACGAACTCCAAATGACATGATTCTTGTTTCTAAATTTTTCTAAAATCGAATAGATTATTATAGGATCAAATTTGTAATCTTTTTACTAGTTTGGAAGTAGTGGGTTTATAAATCCTTGTATATTCTATTTTATTTATATCTTTATGTGTTTGTATTTATTTCATAACTTTTTCATAACAGCTTCAAATGAGCTCAATTTTGTTTCTAAAACTTTGTAGTATTAATTAGATATCTTTAGGATATAATTATCAATAATTTATGCCTTAGCAACAGTGGGTTTTAATAAGTCAATTTAATTACCCTTAGGAACATTTGGGCGAATCAACTATAGGATTTAGATACCAAGATTTGGATTGTGTTTGTGAGAACTTTGCATGGATGTAATGAAATGCTTATGAATGCTTCATGATTTTCATTTTTGAAATCTTGCACACCAATTCTACAATCCATAATCAATCTATGACCTTTTGCCTATATGGCTACTTAGGTCATAACAAAGGAATATAAGATTTTGAATTCAAGGTTGAGAGGATTTTCTACTCAAAAAGTTTCTTATCTTTGAGAATTTTGAACATAGTCAAACAATCAATCAAACTTATTTATTTATTTCACATTCCAAAATTGGGAGAATTTTGGGATGTGACAACTTACAAGTTCCCTCTTTATTTCACACCGGTGACATCCATAGACAAAAGAGCATGATATCAAATGAGTACAAAGTAAAAGTGCAATGTTGAAAATGTTCCCCGTGATAGCACGGTTCTGCTAATTCCAACGTATAGGTGCAAACATATACAACATAGATGACACAATGGTTCAAGTTTATTTAGGACAAAGAATATAAAGTGTGCCATCAAGTTCGTGAGGGCTTTAATCACTAAGTTTTCACATAACAAGATAGTTTTTAATTGGAAGATAGCTGAAAACAAGAATATACTTGGAATGGTGTAACACACCATGCATATGAGTTTATAGTGGACTCTTTGGAATAACTTGGTTTATTGGGAGTTGGAAGCATGAGTGGAGCTTACTCATACAAGTGGAGGCTAGCAAAAGACTGGGAGCAACCAACTAAGAGAGCATAATGGCCATAATCATGCAGAGCAAAAAAGCATTACTAATCAAAGCATAGAGTGGTACTACAAGTCAAGGACTAAATGATCATAGAAGCTATGGTGACTTGTTCATAGTCATAACATTGTGTGAGCATGTGCCAAGTCAACCCAAACAAAGCAACAAAGGAGAATACCACAATACTATGCTTTTGTATGCTAAAACAACGCATAATTCCTTCAAGGCCCATTAAGCAATCCTAATTGTTTGGAACAAATCATGCTACAGCAATAATCACTAAGAATAAGGTAAAAACAAGATCTAGCATGACATGATAAAGTCTAAGCCACTGTCAAAACAAGCTCCCTTCTGTACCACTATAAGCATGAAACTTTCTACTCTTTCCCAACACCAAACAACTTATTTGAAACAACTCACAAAGATGATAATAATCAGTAAAAATCAGTGAGCTTGTCTTGCAAATCCACAAAGAAGAACTAAAAAGTTCTAAGCTGAAAGCACAAGAAAACTAAAGCTGAACGCAGTGTTAGCAAAAGTGAACACTCACAAAACAATAAGAGTGAAAACTAGAGTGTTCTAGGCAATGGAAACAGAGTGTGTCTCTCTCCAAAAGAAGTGTGGTGTAACCAACCAACTTACTCAAGCAAACTAAGCAAACTAAAACAAAAAAAGAAAACTAAGACGCTCCAAGAACAACACAACTGTGCATGAAACAGTAAAACGAAGTGTCTAGACAGACATGAGCTTTTTATTGATGAAGAAGGGGATGCCTTGGGCATCCCCAAGATTTGACGCTTGTAACGCTTGGATATTTCTTGGGGTGACACCATGGTGGCATCCCCAATCTTGAGCTTTTCTCCATTCTTCATCTTATTTCATCATTCTTTCTCTACACCTGAAATTTTTCCTTCATACAAAACTTGACACAATCTTCATTAGCAACATTAGTGTATTCAAAAGATATTAGACCCCTGGCAAAGCTTTCGAACAACAAGGATTTTCACTAAAAACACAAGATACTGTATCAACTCGTTCAAAAATCTCAATTCACCTAAAGAGAACTCAAAAAGGAATCAATAAGAAGCCAATGCAAATAATGGAAGAAATCTATCAAAACAGACCAGCAGGTAGAAACCAATTTTTTTCAAAGACTTTATGTTGCTCAAATAAAAAATTGTTGAACTAATGAAAGTTAACTAACATACTGGGGGATTTATTCGTAAATTTTCAGCTCAATCCGTTTTACAGAGACTCCTCGCGAATTTTTATGGTGGAGGACAGAAATCTGTTTTGGGACAGCAACTCCCCAAATCTTACTTCACTCTCATTAGAGGTTATTCTTGTCACAAAAAGCAAACAAAAAGGATAAGAAGAGGTCATTACTGAAGTAATAACTTCCAAGACTTAATAAAACTCTTTGGTTATCTCCCAATAAGTACTTTTGTTTAACGCCTTTAAGTTGGGCATGAAAGTTTGAGAAGATGCTCACATAAGAGATATGAATTGAAGTAAAAGAGAGCATCAAGAAGCAAATTCAAAACACATTTAAGTCTAACCCACTTCCTATGCATAGGAATCTTGTATAGAAATAAGTCATGAAATCACAAAGCAACAAGCATACGAAAGCAAAACAAGTGCAACTTCAAGACTTTCAACATAAAGAGGGGAAAGTTAATATTTTGAGATGCATAAAACCATGTTTCCCTATCTCATAATAACTTTCAGTAGCAACATGAATAAAATTGACAATATAACTATCACATAAAACATTCTTATCATGAGCCACATGCATATAATAATTATCGCTCTCCACATTAGCATAATCATTCTTATTAATTATAGTGGGAGCAAATTCAACAAAGTAGCTATCATTATTATTCTCATCACCATAATCATCAAATATAGGAGGCATATTGTAATCACAATTAATTTCCTCCTCAATAGTAGGTGGACTGAAAATATCATATTCATCATTATAATCATCATATATTGGAGGTTTGGTATCATCATAATCAATAGAATAGCTATCTTCCAAAGCTAGGGGACTAAAAAGATCATTTTCATAAAAACTAGCTTCCCCAAGCTTAGAGGTTTCCATATCATTAACAATAATGGTGTTCAAATAATTCATACTAATAACAGTTTTATTAGCATGCAAATAAATTTCCATAGGTTTTTAAATTTTCTCTTAAAACACTTCATGTCCTAGCTCAAGATAAACACTATAAAGCTTTCTAATTTCTTTGTTGTTTTCCATTAAGCCTAACTAGTGAAAACAAGAAACAAAAAGACAAAACTGCAGAATCTAAAGGAAATAACTTCGAGCACTCACACCGGAGGATGTGAGTACCTTTTACCTTACCTCCCCGGCAACGGCGCCAGAAAATAGCTTTGTGGCTTGCTCTTGCCGTGGGGTAACGTGTGTGAGTGCCTTTTTCCTTTCCTTCCCGGCAACGGCGCTAGAAAAGAGCTCGATGTCTACGCACTTCTATTCTTGTAGAAAGTTTTTGGGCCTCCGAGTGCAGAGGTTTGTAGAACAGCAACAAGTTTCCCTTAAGTGGATTACCCAAGGTTTATCGAACTCGAGGAGGAAGTGGTCAAAGGTATTCCCTCTCGAGCAACCCTGCAATCAAGATACATGAAGTCTCTTGTGTCCCCAACACACCAAATATAGGTGCACTAGTTTGGCGAAGAGATAGTGAAATACAAGTGGTAACGGTGCCAGAAAAGAGCTTGACGGTGAGGTAAACACTAAAGGCAACAAGAAGGAAGCAAGCAAACATGCAACAGATCTAGATGCAAATGGTGTTTCAATGTTTAGAAACAAGGCCTAGGAATCATACTTTCACTAGTGAACACTCTCTTATATAAATATTTTCTCTTAATTATACTACTCTTAACTACTCTCCGGTTGCACACTCTAATCATTGGTAGGGCTATAACAACACTCCTCAAAGTCCGCCTTTCCCAATCTAGATAACCCCACACTGTCACCTTGAGCGCTAGATGGTTCCAACAACCACCACAATTTCATAGAGACATCCAACTCCAAATATAACTCATAACAAATATTCAATCTACCCAAGTGCCACACACGGTATGCATGTTGTCACTTTCACACACGTGCGGAAAAGCATAGATCTATTAAAGCACAAAGAGTATTTATGTAGACTCAAACCTAAGTGCCACCATGGTGTGCATGCTGTCACTTTCACACACATGGGAGAGCAGAGATCTATTGAAGCACTTGAGTAGAAAGGTAGATCTACTTGATTACAAATCTCATGATCACAATATGACCATGCATAGAAAGAGATGAACACATAGATACCGGTAGAGCCCTTAGCCCTGAGGAAGAACTACTCCCTCCTCATCATGGGAATCAGCAACGATGATGAAGATGGCGATGGAGATTGATGGATATGGCTTCGGGGGCGCTTCCCCATCCCGGCAGGGTGCCGGAACAGAGACTTTCTGTCCCCCGAATCGCCCTTTCGGTGGCTGCGGCGCTACGGAGGTTTTTGTGGATTTCTTCTAGATGCCCTAGGGTTTTTAGGTCGGATGCTTCTTATAGGCATAGGAATCAAGGTCGGTGGGTGTCCAGGGGGCCCACACCCCCTCCAGGCGCCTCCAGGGCTTGCCCGCGCCTAGGAGGGTGAGGCCACCCTGTGGCCCCCCCTCCGGCTCTGCTTCGTGGTTCCGTGTTGCTCCGGAAAAAATAATAAATTTGGCTTTTGTCCCGTCCAATTCCGAGAATATTGATTTTCTTCCTTTCTGGAACCAAAAACAGAAGAAAACATGCAACTGACACTGTGGCAACTTGTTAATATGTTATTTCCAGAAAATATATAAAAACACCTCAAAGTACAGACAAAGCAAAGCAAAGTAGATACAAAACAAGCATGGGGCATCAAAAATTATAGATATGTTTCTGACGTATCAATGAACCACAGCCGTAGGATTAGAGTTAGATCGCATGGCCCTAGTCATCCCGTACCGCTTCGCCACTCTCTGTCTGGCTGACGAGTGGGGACAGCCACTTAACCAGCCCGCGTGCGCTGTGCATAGTGGGCCGGCCCAGTTAACCTCCCGCGCAACCCAGTTAGTTTGAATTTGTATTTTCCAATTTAGTTCAAACCCATTTCTGTACCCAGATTCAAAAATCAACTCAACTCGATTCACTGAACCAGAATGCATGAAAACAATTTTGTTAGAAAGGTACTGGAGTGATTATTCCAAGCCCGTTGGATTCAAACCATTTAGATTTTTAGATCTTCTATACTAAAAATAACAAGGCTGAAGCTTTTCTGCATTCAAACATTTTTTAAAATTCAACCACAAAAGCTTTTGAGTTGATTCCAACTCTCAAAAATCACATTTAAACATACCTTTCAGAATATATAAAAATATATAGGTTTACTGGCAGAAATATAAGTAATAAAAAATGCCCCATAGGCATTTCTAGTCACTTTATTTAATTAAAATAAAAAGGTTAAACCTTATTAAATTGTGACACCACTTTAAATCACATTCCCATGTACTGAAATATGTGGTGATGACATGTGTCAACATGATCCCATATTTTAGTTGGAGAATATTAAATCTTAACTAGTTTTTCAAGGAGTAGAAATTACTTTTCTAAAATAAAGGAAATAAAACTATTTGCCCTAATGGTTGTAATGCTTGTGATGATATTAGATCATCTAGTGAAAACCTTGGTGTGATAAATAGAAATAGTTAAGCATTGTTTGGTGATTGTGTACCTCGTAGTTATTTATAGACACTAGTACCGACCAAGTATACAAGGAGGAAGGAGGATGCTACGAGGAAGAATCCGAGGAGAACTTCAACCACTGCTCTGCACAAGGCAAGCTAACACTTGCAACTTAGCAAGCTTATACTAATATCTTAGCAAGCCTAATACTACCAGATGACTTGGCAAGCTAAGACTTGCATGGTACTAGATGCCTTAAGCACATGTGATTATACCCACTGGATGATACCCAATCCTAGTTTTACTTGCAAGCTTAGTATTTTATTTCTTTATCAAAGCTTTCTAGTTAAGGTTACTTGATAATTGGTATACTTTAGAGAGATATCTGAAGGTAGCATAAAGATCATAAAACTTGGCCTAAGTTAGATAATCTTGATGTCATCCTGAGGCATGAGATTGAACTTAGATAAAATACACTTGTTTACCACCCTTCATTAGTGTTTACCCTCACTTCTAGATGCTAGTGCTAAGCATAAAACTTGATCAACTTTAGATGGGAATACTTGGTGAAAATGGTTATGAAAACCTTAGAATGATGAGTCATTCTACTGAAATGTTTTGACATGTGTTCTTGAACACCAGATGATTTTTGATGATGAAAATGTTAAGGCATGAGCCTTAGCCCTTTACAAAACTGATGGTTGTCTGGATGCGATACCATTCCAATTTTACCGTACAACCACAATACCGAAAGTTTGGGTAGGGCTTGACTGGAAATTTATATACCTTAGTATGGGTTCCCTTGCGGCCAAGGTTGGAGGTGAGGCTACCTTGTGAAGATTGTCCACCTGTGCAGTTCCCAAGATGACAGTTGGTCATGGTTGGGAGGACAAACTCACAGGAGAGGTGCCTATGCTAGGGCGTGTAATTGAAAGGTTAGGATTGATAATCCGCATACTGAGTATGGTGAATTTAGGATTGTTCCTGACGGATGTATCGAATGTTGTGGTGAAAGTGTACCACCTCTGCAGACTGTCAAACTATTCGAATAACCGCGTCCACAGTTATGGACAGTTGGAGTGGCCATATTGTTCTGTCGTCAGATGTTTTCAAAATGACTTATGAAAGGATTTATGACTTGACTTGACCACAATAGAGGTTGTGAGATGAAATTCAAGTTCTCATTTAGGTGTTATAAAACTTTTAACTAGCTTTCTTTGCTTCTAAACTCAGTAGAGCTAAATCTGGCTTTTTGCAAAACAACCTAGAGCCTAGCACTTCCTATTCAAAAACCACTTCACTTGTTAGTATTAGTTTGCGAGTACTTAAAGAGTACTCATGGATTTGCCCCTGGCTATTCCCGTGGCCAGACTATGAAGAGGACTATCAGGAATATGGACAGCAGGAAGGTTACGACGACTAGGATCATCTCCTATCGTCAACATTTCCTATGACCATGAAGATGGAGCTTCTCCTCGCTATCGTTATTATTACGTTATTTTGTTGCTTGTAATGTATTAAGACTGGATCATGAGATCCTTATTTGTTGTAAGACCTTATGTATGGTTTGTAATGAATGATGTACTGTGATATCCAATCTGTTATGTCTCGCAAAAATGGTAATCCTGGGATTGTGATGTATGGCATAACAGGCATCCGGGATTAAAAATCCGGGTGTTGACAAATAACATATATAGAAATCATTCATAAAAGCATAACAACTGACTTATTACATACTTGTATGAATAACCGTTTCACGAAATGTAAGACACACTATGAAAGGTTCATATTCCATGATTACAATAATTATTCAAAAATGTGAACTATATGATAAATCTTGAGGGAGAGTGTCGCCGTCCACCATCATCATGCTTGCTATCAACACGCAACGTCACCTCCTCTCTTGCAGCCATCATTCCTGCAGAAGGACCTGTTTTCATAAAACAGAATAAGTATCAGATACATCGTCACTGCAACAAACGTTTGCAAGATTACAACATTTATAAACCTTTTGTATATCACATGTACCTTCGTCATCGATGAGTTTTCCAGCTATTTGTTCCACCACAATGTTTCTCAAACATTTTGCAAATTCATAGAAATCCATCCATTCTTTATCACCGAATGTGATATAGGTCCGGATGTATCCTTTGAAGCTAGGAGGAAGTGACCTAATAAATACTCCTATTGCAAAGGACGCAGTCATCCAATAGTCCACTAAGTGGACCAGTCTCCTATGTGCATCAAGTATGCGGTCCAAGTGATCATTTAGACAAGTGTTTCCTCCATCTTTATGGATAGGAAGTCATCGACAAGCTCATACTTCCATATGCGCACATGGGATATGAACTCTTCCCTAAGGTGTTCTATCATCACATCTGGTTTAAGATCACCTACGAGCTTATGCATTTCATATACCATGCCTTTGCGCATTACCTCCTATATGAATGCGGATCTCTCCTGACGAAAGATGCAGTCTTCCAGCATCTGTGGGGTTTCTTGTTCTTCTATTTCTGGCTCATCCATTTTCGTCATGGTGCGAATGTACAAGGGCACATCATTATTAACAAGGACATCATTTAGACGAGTTAGCCAATCTAGGAGGTTGGATCCATCTAACTTGAGTTTCTCGATGGTTAACCAATCAGTGATGTCGAAGTTGCCATCACAGCATGCCATGATCTACTTTTAAAGTTTGCACTGGTTTTTAGACTAAGTTTATGAAAATATGAGTTCAAAAACCTCCACCAAAAACATTATAACTAACCAATGTCTTAGTGATTACACAATCATTATTCACTACATCACCCCCGATTGACACAGCCAGCAATATAGTTGCAAAGGTGGACGCTTCACATCGATCACATCATTCATGCGACTCGTGCTCGATCTTTCGATCATCCTGTGTTCCAAGGCCATGTCTACACATGCAAGGTTCGCCAACTCAAACTTGTATGTATTGCAGTGCAACCATTATACCGACTGTATGCGAACGTAGGTATGTCTAACACTCGATTAACACAGTCTGCCTCATACCTAAGAACTTTATTGGTGGTGCACACACAAGGGGAACACTATCATTGGAATTCAGTTTGTTTAGGGATAATCTTATTAATGCTACCGTAAAGTATCTAATACTAAGCATATAATAATAGACACACAACAATCATACATCAAATTCTTCACGCTGTGATCTCCATCTCGGCGCCTCGGATATGGTGCCAGGGGTACGGTGTTCCGGGGTCCGGTTCCTAGGAGCCGGCGCCTCCGAGTCCTGCGCCATGGCCCTAGTGCCTCTGACTTCATAGTTCACCATCACGATGATGTACTACTTTACCTTGACTATTACCATATCACATCATAACGCCCCTGCAAAACAAAGTTAGACGCCTCTACTTTATATTTTGCAAGTTTTATGTGGCTATACGGGCTTTCGCTTAAGAACCATTTCTTACCTACGAACTTCAACCACAACACCGATTAAATGATTGTCTATACTAACCCCCTTTCGGGGCCAACCTTTGTAAATGCTATATCAACTATTGAAAGAGATACAAGCACCTGCAAGCCACTTATACAGTACAAACCGTCGGTAGAGCGTGGAACCAGTCTCGCGTAAGAGTACGCATAAGGTCGATCGGGGCCGCTTCATCAATCAATACCGTGATATAAAAAAGTACACGTGGGAGGGTAATAATCATAAAGTTGACTCCCACACGTCACAACATGTGTGTTTTACCCATACTAGCATTACTATGCATAGATCGGCTCTGATACCATTGTTGGGGTTCGGTGTAGAAAATCAACAAAATTTACTACGCGGCAACCCCGGAAGCCCAAGATCTATCTACTAGTAATGCAGCAACGAGAGGGGATATGGTATTCATACCTTTAAAGACCGAGCGCGGTTAACGTACCGCGAGGAACATGGATGAAGAAGACTCCCCGATGCTGTCCTCGAGGTCACGATGTCCTTGCGGCTCCATGATAACTCCTAGCACCGAAAGCACGGTGCCGCCAGAGGGAGTCACACACATACGGTTCTTGACGACGACCCCCGCTTCTCCCCAATCAAGCCGAGATTTTGGAAGTAGATCTCCTGGCTCCGAATCCCGAAGAGTGACGGTGCTCCGTGATGAAGAACTCCTTGCTCGCACAGCCCTGACAAGGGAGCCATGGTTGCAAGAGAGAGAGAGAGAGAGAGAGAGAGAGGGGAGAAGAGAGAGGCAACACAGGCCTTTTATTGATTTCTAGTTGGAAATTATGTGTATTCAATCCACCTATGGGCACCCCTTTATCTAGGCAGAGGGAGGGGCTCCCTCCACCTTAGGTACCCCATGTGGGACTAAAACAAATAAAAAATTCAGAATCCACGCGCTGGCTGGGCCCCACAGCACTCGGCGGGCCACCCGGGGCCGGCCCAGGCGACAGGAGACGGTGGTTGGAGGTGGTGGCATTACTGGGTCGGAGGTGGACCGCCTTCCCACCTCGCGGCCGAGCACTGCGGTGGCGGCCTGGCGCCTAGGGAGCCGGTCGCTCTCCCTGCGGCCCAGTGCGCCCGCATGGCCCACGCGGCCTGGAGGCGCGGGAGAGGCGGCTAGAGCCGGGTAGGCCGGCTGGCTTGCCACGGCCCAGCGCGCCCGTGCGCGGTCCCTGCTATCTACCGCCGTGGGCGGCGACAACTATCTGCCGCCCATGCGCGTTGCAGATTTCCCTTTTAGCATTTTGCGTCCGTTTCTTTTTAGGAAAAATCCCTCCAGGTTTTTTGCCTAATGAGAAATATGCCTTTATAAATCTTTATTCAAATTTAATTATAATATATTAACTCATAATTAACATATAATAAATATATAGTTAAATCATCATTTACCAGAAACTCCTTTCGGTCCCTTTTTCTTATTGTTTCTCCGAACACCTTTGGATCTGCCAGAACTTTTCTGATCTCTCTATTCTCATTTCTTTGATGATTCAAACTAGCCATTAACGATATCAAAGCTTCGTGAAACCCTTAAGCGTGATACCCAACAGTTCAATAATACTATAGACATGGCCAAGACTCCTCTATGACCAATGGTCAACATCGGAATCTGGATATTTATAATGACCACATGTGTACTCAACGATATTTGCCAGTGAACCGTAAACACTGTATATTATTCCTTTTATCTTTGTGATGCTATATTCTCCGAGGTTTTGATCAAGTGACATCCCCATGTCAGTGTTCAACCCTGTTACTGACAATACCTTATTTACTCGATCCGATAAGTGATATCCCCATGACTTAGTCACATGCTGTGCAGCTTATGGATATAACTTATCCGAGTGGGCCCAAGAGTATCTTCCGCCATGCGGATGGACAAAACCCATTCTTGAAGAAGTCCCCTCTACATGTTCCTCTGGTTACCCAATGACACCTTTATAATCACCATATTACTGAGTGACGTTATGTGCCATCAAAGCATCCTCGGGTGACAGTGATTTGATATGGTCTCACGGTCTAAGGAAAGAGTCACTACGTTTTCTAAACATCATAACATGAACTTTGTGACATTTTTGTGATACGATGCTATAGATAGGGTATGTTCACCATTTCATTCCCCAACGAAATGATCTCATTGTCAATTAGGGGCCGATGCACCTTCATGATCAGGAAACCTTTGATCATCAGTTGACCAATGAACTAGTGACTAGAGTTTCACTAGGAACTACTGTTTGTTCATATATCACACGTGTATTGATGTTTCCTGTTCAATACAGTTATAGCATGATACAAAACTTAATCATAAAATTTATGAAATATGCCATCTAATATTTGACTCTAGGGCATACATTCCCTTCAAGGTGCACCCATCGGGATAGAGAGACTTCCAGCCCATCGGATCATGATGTATCTAATGGTGGTTGGCAAATATCCATGTGACATACATCTCGACCAATTAGAGCACAGCCAAACTGAGCGCTAGTTGATGTGGTTGTTATACGTGTGATAGTGGAAAGTGAGGGAGAGACATCTAGCCCGTCGGGATCTGCTCTCCATAAAGGGTAGGAGCGCCCATCGGGAGAGAGAGACGTCTGGCCCGTCGGATCATGATGTATCCAATGGTGGTTGGCCAAGATCGTGTGACATACATCTCGACCAATCAGAGCGCAACTAAGCTGAGCGCAAGTTGAGTTGTTGTGACAGTTTGAGACAGGGAGAGGGAAAAAGTGAGGAAAACTTTAGTGTCAACACCCGGATTTTTCAATCCTAGATGCCAGTTATGCCATACATCACAATCCCAGGATTACCATTTTTGCGAGACATAACAGAATTGGATACCATAGTACATCATCCATTACAAACGATACATAAGTTCTTACACAAATAGGGATCTCATGATCCAGTTCTTAATACAACATCAAGCAGCGAAATACGTAATAATAACGATAGCGTAGGCGTAGCTCCATCTTCGGGGTCACAGGCAATGCTGACGATGGGAGATGATCCTAGTTGTCGTAACCTTCCTGGGGTCCATCTTCCAGGTACTCCTCTTCATAGTCTGGCCATGGGAATAGCCAGGGACAAAGCCATGAGTACTCTTTAAGTACTCGCAAACTAATACTAATAGGTAAAGGGGGTTCTTGGATAATAGGACACTAGGTTCTAGGTTTCTTTTGCAAAAGCCAGATTTATCTCTACTAAGTTCCAAAGCTAGTCATAGTTTTATAATTCCTAAGCGGGAACTTGTATTTCATATCACAACTCTGTTGTGGTCAAGTCAAAGTCTCAATTCATCTCACAGGTCATTTTGAAAAGTATGACGGGGGAAACAGTATGGCCACTCCAACTATCCATAACCCCGGACGCGGCTATTCGAATAGTTTGACACTCTGCAGAGATTGTACACTTTCACCACAACATTCGATACATCCGTCAGGAACAAATCCTGAATTCACCATACTCAGTATGCGGATAATCAATCCTAACCTTTCGATTACACGCCCTAGTATAAGCACCTCTCCTGTGAGTTTGGCCTCCCAACCATGACCAACTGTCATCTTGGGTACTGCACAGGTGGACAATCTTCACAAGGTAGCCTCAGCTCAGACCTTGGCCGTGAGGGAACTAATACTAAGGTATATAAGTTTCCAGTCAAGCCCTACCCAATATTCGGGTATTGTGGTTATACGATAAAATTGGAATGGTATCGCATCCAGACAACCATCAGTTTTATAAAGGGCTAAGGCTCATGCCTCAACATTTTTATCACCAAAACTCTCAAGTGTTTGGAAACACATGTCCAAAACATTTCAATAGAATGATCCATCATTCCAAGGTTTTCATAACCATTTTTCCACCAAGTAATCCCATCTAAAAGTTGATCAAGTTTTATGCTTAGCACTAGCATCTACAGGTGGGGGTAGTATTAATGAGGGGTGGTAACTAGTGGAGTTTCAACTAAGGAAAACCTCAGGTCTCAGGCTGATGTCAAGGTTTCTAACTTAGGCCAAATTTTATGCTCTTTATGCAACCTTCAACATCTTTCCAAATCTACCAGTCACTTAAGTAAAATCTAAGTAAGCTTTGATAAAGAAGTAGCGTAAGGAGCTTGCACATAAAACTAGGATTGGTTTATCAAGTGGGTATGATCACATATGCTTAAGGCATATAGTAGTCATAGAACAAGTATGGGTTTGTTGCATCAGTAGAGTGTCTTGCAAGTTTTAGCTTGCATAGGTCAACTTGATTGGTAAGGCTTGCATAGGTATAGTATCAGCTTGCATCAATATCAGTATAATCTTGCTAAAGTAGAATGTCTTGCAAGTTTTAGCTTGCCTTGTGCAGAGCAGTGGTTGAAGTTCTCCTCGGCTTCTTCTTCGTAGTATCCTCCTTCCTCCTCGTATCCTTGGTCGGTACTAGCGTCTATGAATAAATACGAGGTACACAATCACCAAACAATACTTAACTACTTGCAATCATCACACACAAGGGTCCTATGGATGATCTAGCATCATCCCTAACATTACAAGGTTAAGGCTTGGTTTAAATCTTTTTATTTTTAGAAAAGTAATTTCTACTCATTGAAAAACTACTTAAGATTTAATATTCTCCAAACCCAACATGGGATCATGTTGACACATGTCATCACCACATATTGTAGTCCATGGGGATGTGATTTAAAGTGGTGTCACAATTTAATAAGGTTTTACCCTTTTATTTTAATAAATTAAACTGGCTAGAAATGCTTATGTAGCATTCTTTTATTACTTGAACATTATTTCTGCAAGTAAACCTATATATTTTTATATATACTGAAAGGTATGGTTAAATGTGATTTTTGAGAGTTGGAATCAACTCACAAGATATTATGGTTTAAATTTTAAAAATGTTTGAATGCAGAAAAGCTTCTGCCTGGTTATTTTTACCATGGGTGATCTATAGATCCAAATGACGTGAATCCAACGGGCTTGGATTCAGCATTCACAGACCTTTCCAACAAAACTGGTGTCATTCAATTTGGTGCACTGAATCGATCTGGGTTGATTTTTGAAGTTGGGTACAGAAGTGTGTTTGAATTGAAATAGAAAAAGGTTTAATTTGAATAACTGGGTTGCGCGGGAAAAGTTACTGGGCCGGCCTGCTAAGCGCAGTGCTCCCGCGGGCTGCTTAATTGGGTGTCCCCACTCGTCAGTGACACGGGGCTGGGCGAAGCGGTATGGGGCGACGTGGATCGTTTGATCTAGTTCTAATCTAACGGTTGGGAGTCATCGTCGACGCGAGACAACTCCGGCGAGAATGAAACCTAGCGCGGCCAGTGAGGGTCGCTGGGGGCTCACCGTGGTGCTGGCGAGGGTCGGCGAGGCGGGCGAACGACGAAGTCGACGATGGCGAACTCAGGGGTGGTCGCGGTAGCTCCTGGGGCGGATCCAATCGCTGGCTCCCTTCTTCTCCGGCAGCGGAAGGCTCCAGTGAAATTTCGGCGAGGTGGTGCTCGCCTTGCTCTAAGATTGGTGTGGCATGATCAGTGAGGAGAGGGGAGTGAGATGGTGTGAAGAAATCGTGCGGGGGTGGCCTCTATTTATAGTCGAGCGAGGGGACCGTCGGGGCGCACGGTGAGCTCGTCGGGGGCGAGGTTACAGGCGGCTAAAGGCATGGGCAAGGGTAGGGGACGGTGCGGTGTCTCCTGGTGATGCTCAACGACATGGTCTCGAGGCATGGGCCGGTGTGGTTTGGTCTGGAACGAGCGGTGCTCTGCGCGGCAGAGGCGACGTCTTCGACGGCGGACGGTGGCTGTGCGACACGGGGCGGCAAACGGGGATGTCTGGCGGTCTCCTGGGTCGGTGGGGATTGTGTATGCACGCGGCGAGGGCGGCGCGCGGTCTGTGGGTGATGGTCGAGGGTGGTGCTCTGGCGCACGCTCGGCATGGTCTGGGCGCGGCTTGTGCGCGTGGTCCAGGGCTTGGCAACGCTCGCGGCTGGGACAGTGAGTGGCAGTGGACGGTGGGCTGCCTCCCAGACATGCTGGCTAGGCTTGCTGCTGCTCCTAGCTTGCTGTCGACTATGGGGTGGCAAGAGGGTGCTCGGCTATTCACCATTGATGACAATGGCAAGCTCACAGTGGTGCTAGTGCCTGGCTAATCTTCCTAGATGATCTACTGAGTTGTGTGTGAGCTAAATGGGGAACCAGTTAGTCAAGAATCACTGCTCACAGTAGTGTTTGATGTTTGTTTGATTTGTGTCTGCAACCTGTTTGATGAAATGGCCGCATGAAATCAAGTTTTGAATTTTGAAATGATTTTTGGTGGGTTTGCTAGATTGGTGCTGGTGAGTCTGCAGATGCTTGGGTTTTGAAAGTTGAGCTTGTTTGAGTAGTTTTTGAAAAAGTGGGATCTTCCCATATGATAAAGATTCAATTTTGAATTATCATTTAAACTATGCATTTGAAAGTTTCTGGATGATCACAAGGTGGGCCTTGATACCTAGTTATGAGTACATTCAAGGGGTGCAAAGATCTAGAAAAGTTTCTGTTAGGTTCTGAAAGTTTGAGACAGCCAAAGTAGGCATGGGAGTTAAATTGGCCAAAATGACCATTCATTTCATATATGTGTTTTGATTTACTTGTCTTTAGGAAAGGTGTGGGAAATGTTTTAGATGATGTTTATTTCACCTAAGAAACAATTTACATGCAATGGAACAAACAAACAAGGTGGTTTTAAAGGATTTCAAAATCCATGCATACACATATGCATGCATCCATGATTTCATTTAGAAAAGTTTTTTGTTCACCCTAATTTTGATGATCCAAGCTTAGTATTTTTGGGATGTTACAAACCTTCCCCCTTAAACAAAATCTCGTCCCGAGATTTGAAAAAGGACGAAAAGATTACCTAGGATTTGAAGAGATCGGGAAACTCCGTCCGGATGTGATCTTCGCGCTCCTAGGTAGCTTCCTCTTCTATGTGGTTGCTCCACTGAATCTTGAGAAACTTGATGCTTCGGGTTCGGGTAGTTCGAAAAGCTTCTTCCAAAATGCGGATGGGTACTTCGGGATAGGTCAGGTCATCGTTGATCTCTATGGTACGGTGATCGATATTTTTGAACACTTCGGTCTTCTCGGGGACTTCGAGACATTTGCGAAGTAACGAGATATGGAACACATTGTGCACAGCTGACATCTCTTCAGGTAGTTCCAATTGATATGATACTTCTCCTTAACGGTTCAGAATTTTGAAAGGTCGGATATATCTGGGGGCTGACTTTCCTTTGAGTTGGAAACGCTGCATTCCCTTCAATGGCGACACTTTCAGATAAACAAAATCTCCTATGTTGAAGGCGAGGTCTCGACGTCTCTTGTCGGCGTAACTCTTCTGTCGGGATTGGGCAGTCTTGAGGTGCTCACGAATCTTGTGAACCTTCTCTTCTGCTTCTCGGAGGATGTCGGGTCCGAAAATCTGACTCTCTCCTACTTCCGACCAGTTCAAAGGGGTGCGACACTTTCTTCCGTACATGAATTCAAATGGGGCCATTTGCAAACTGGCTTGGTAACTATTGTTGTAGGAAAATTCTGCAAACGGCAGACAGTCTTCCCACTTGGATCCATATTCTAGCACACATGCTCTAAGCATATCTTCGAGTATTTGATTTACTCGCTCCGTTTGTCCATCGGTCTGAGGGTGATACGCGGTAGTGAAATCTAGGCGGGTTCCTAAACCTTCTTGGACTTTCTTCCAGAATCTCGAGGTAAACTGAGTTCCTCGATCCGATACTATATTCTTGGGGACTCCGTGCAAACTGACGATTCTAGCGATGTATAACTCTGCTAGCTTCGAACTCTGATAGGTAGTTTTGACGGGCAAGAAATGGGCGACTTTGGACAATCTGTCCACTATGACCCAGATAGGGTCATTTCCCTTACTAGAATTAGGTAGTCCAGTGATAAAGTCCATTCCTACAGAATCCCATTTCCATTCCGGAATTTGCAAAGGTTGCAATAATCCAGCAGGTCTTTGATATCCTGCCTTGACTCGCTGACATATATCACACTTGGCGATATAGCTTCCGATTTCTCTCTTCATCTTATGCCACCAAAATTGCTCTTTCAAATCTTGATACATCTTAGTTCCTCCTGGATGGATAGAAAAAAGAGTATCATGAGCCTCCTTCAAGATAACTTCTTTCAACTCCGAATCTGTTGGTACACAAAGGCGTCCTTTGTACCACAGAACTCCTTCTTCATCCTCGGTGAATCCGGGTACTTTGCCCGTACTGATACGACGCTTGATTCCGTCGATACTGGCATTTCCCTTCTGCGCCTCTTTAATCTGATTGATCAAAGTGGGCTGAAGTTCTATGCTAGCCAAAAATCCTTCACTTACTAATTCCATTCGAAAATCTTCCATCTCCTTGTGCAAACTTGGATGCTCCTTCAAAATCATGGAGTTCAAGCGGCATGGCAATCTGCTAAGGGCATCGGCTACCACGTTGGCTTTACCAGGGTGATAGTGAATGTCCAGGTCGTAATCTTTGATTAGCTCAATCCATCTTCTTTGCATCATATTCAACTCCTTCTGAGTAAATATATACTTTAGGATCTTGTGATCAAAATAAATCTCACAAAGGTTTCCCATTAGGTAATGTCTCCATGTCTTCAGGGCTAGGACTACTGCTGCGAGTTCGAGGTCATGGGTTGGATAGTTTTGCTCGTGTTGCTTCAATTGTTGAGATAGGTAAGATATAACTTTGCCTTCTTGCATTAGCACACATCCGAGACCAATCTTGGATGCGTCGGAATACACATCGAAGGGCTTCGTGATATCCGGCATGATTAAGATTGGGGATGATATCAATCTCCTCTTGAGTTCTTGAAAACTCGCTTCACACTTGTCTGTCCATTCAAACTTCTTGTCCTTCTTCAGCAATTGGGTCATGGGTCGGGCGATACTCGAGAATCCTTCTACGAATTTGTGGTAATATCCCGCCAATCCGAGAAAAGCACGAACTTGGGTTTGAGTGGTTGGGGCTTGCCAATCTTCTACATCTTTCACTTTGGCAGGATCAACGACAATTCCTCCTGCTGATACAATGTGACCGAGGAATCCTACCTCCTGTAACCAGAATTCACATTTGCTAAACTTTGCATATAGCTGATGCTCTCTAAGGGTTCCAAGAATGGTCCTTAGGTGTAGCTCATGTTCTTCTTCTGATTTGGAATAAATCAGAATGTCATCGATGAAAACAATGACAAACTTATCCAGGAAGTCCATAAAAATCTTATTCATGAGGTTCATGAAATAAGCGGGGGCATTGGTTAATCCAAAAGACATGACTGTATACTCGTACAATCCATATCTAGTGGTAAAGGCAGTCTTTGGAATATCCTTTGCACGAATTTTGAGTTGATGATAGCCAGTTCTAAGATCAATCTTAGAAAACACCTGGGCACCGATCAACTGATCAAACAAATCTTCTATCTTGGGCAAGGGGTACTTGTTCTTGATGGTGACATCATTCAACTTCCGATAATCCGTACACAAACGGTTACCTCCATCTTTCTTGTCCACAAATAAGACAGGTGATCTCCATGGTGACGCACTTGGTTGAATCAATCCAATTTCTAGCATGGAATCCAATTGCTTCTTTAGTTCTGCTAGTTCCGACGGGTTCATACTATAGGGTCTCTGGGCTATGGGTCTTGTTCCGGGGATTAGATAAACTCGATATCCCGATCTGGGGGCATACCGGGCAAAACATCGGGAAATACATCAGGGTATTCACAGACTATCCGGACTTGGTCAATGGTAGGTTGGGATAGACTCTTGTTACACTTGAATTGGCGTGGTAAGGTTTCATAGATATGCTCGACTGTTATTCCGGCGGTACTGGTCATGGTGATGGCTTTCTTAGCACAGTCAATCAATCCCTTATGTTTGGACATCCAATCCATTCCTAGTACTACTTCCAAGCCTTTAGTTCCGAGTACTATTAGATTAGCATAAAAATCTATGCCATGGATTCGGATAGGGACGGCTTTGCAAATTTGCCTAGCCTTGGTGGTTGATCCGGGAATTTGCACAATCATAACATGCTTCAGTTTGGTTGGTTGAATTTTACTAGTGCAGGCAAATTCTTCGGTGACAAATGAATGCGAGGCACCAGAGTCAAACAACACTCTTGCAAGTACTGAATTAACAGAAAACATACCCAGCACGACGTCTGGCGCTTCTTGAGCTTCTTCAGCATGCATGAGAAAAAGACGGCCATTGCGGTTGAGTGAATTCCCTGGGGCAAATCTTCTCCCTGGCTGGACACGACGCTGCTGCTGAGCTAGGGCATTGGCATTAGGGGCTGTAGCGTTCTTCTTGTTGGGGCACTCGTTGGAATAGTGGCCTTTATTCCCACAGTCATAACAGGTCACTTGTGACTTGTCCTTGGCTGCGACAGGCACAACATTGCTTCCAGTCCTCGGGGCAGTGTTGGTGTTGGCGGTAGCATTGTTGGTGTTGAAATTGGGTGGGGCACGGGTGAAATTTTTAGAGTTGCCGGGGTTGTTGTGATTTCCTCTGGGTCTAGGGTTTCCACGGTTGGGGTAGGTCGGACGGGTCATAGGGGGTCTGTTGGTTCTTGGGGCAAATCCTGGAGATGGGTTGGGGCGATACTTTGGGGTCTGATGGGTTCCTAGTTGATGCATCATGCGACGCTTGCGGTTCTCATTGGCTTGGTTGATTTTTCCTTTCATCTGGATGGCAGAGTCGACAAGGGCTTCAATATCAGCAAATGGGATATTGACTAACACCGTCTGCATCTCGTCATGCAGACCATTCAGGAATCTTTCTTTCTTCTTGGCTTCGGTGTCTATCTCGTTCGGGGCATACCTAGCTAATGACAAAAATTTGTCACGGTATTCCACTACAGTCATCCTTCCTTGCTTCAGCTCTCTGAACTCGTCTCTCATTCTCTTGATCAAGCCTGGTGGCACATGGGTTCTGCTAAACTTGACCTTGAATTCCTCCCAGGTCATCATCTGGCCTCCGGTCATTGCACGAACACTGTTCCACCATGCCCTGGCATCTCCGGCTAGATAATGGGTGGCGAATAGGACTTTCTCGTTGGCTTCCACTCCGGCGACTTCTAGGTTGTTTTCCATGGTTTGCAGCCAATCATCGGCATCTAGGGGTTCTTCTGACTTGGTGAAAACGGGTGGGTTAGTATTCTGGAAATTCTTGAGCTTAGATCCATGGTTGTCCTGATTTCCGTGGCCTTGGTTGTTGTGATCTAGCTGGGCTATCTGTTGCAGAGTGGCTAGGTTGGCTTGACGTTCCGCTCTTTCAGCTTCGCGGTCAGAAGTCAACATTTGCAGGATCTGCAACATCGGGTCCGGGGCTGAACCACTTCCTCCACTTGGCATCTGAAGAATTATATAGATCATGAGAAAAGAGGAAATTTCTAAGGTCTTGGGTCTTTGAAAAGTTTTAAATGTTTGACTCAGATTTTTCTGGCAACTTGATTTTTCATTCATTCACTCATAGCACACAGCACAACACACACCACAACAAATAAAAACAGATGGTTTTAAGAACCATTCTAGAAACTACGATACAGTGGGACCGACTACTACTCACTATGCTAGTGCTCAGTGCTACTACTCCTCAGAGTCTGTGGCTTCATCATCTTCAGCATCATCGATGAAGGCGAAATCATCCTCATCGGTGAAGAAGTCCATGGCCTGATCCTCCAAAAAATCATCGTCATCGCTGAGATAGGAGTAAGGGTCTCCACGAAGATCCTCTCCGGCATTCTCCCTTTCCTCCAACTGCATGTCTCTCTCTTGGATGGTCTCCTCCAGAGATGAGATGCGGTGGCGAAGACGGGCAATAATGCGCTCATTTTTGTCAAGATGACGGCGGCGAGACTTGCGATCCTTTGCTAGCATGGCGATGGTCTGATCCTTCGTCTTCATGATGGCAGACTTGTGGTTGCAATAGTCACGGCAGTTGTCCCACTCCTGCTGACGATCATACATCATGAAGCTAAGGTGGTCCAATTGAGTCTTCAGCTCGGGGTGGTATGGGGCTTCCAGTGGTTGTCCATTTGCATCACGCCTTGGGCAAAACTCAAAGCGAGTACCCTTGATCTGATTAATGCTCTGCCCACATAGACGGGAAAGAGCTTCCTGCATTGCTCTGGCAAGTCCATCGAGCCAGTTGTTTTCCCTCAAGGTAAACTGAATTCCCTCCGCAGTGGGAGGTTCAATCTTTCCTCAGAGACTTGCAACAATTAGCCACTGCAGATCTTCTCCTCCTTGATCATTGAGCTGAGATCCAAAGAACTCGGGGTGCAGACGCTCCAGAAGTTCCGAAAGCTGATCCAGATCCCTCTCAAAGATAAGGTCTCCCCCATTCCCAAGTTGGTAAAACTTGTTGTACTTCCCGTCCATCTATTAAAATAGAGGATGAGTAGATTAGCAGAGTGATCAAGTGTGTCAAAATTTTATGTATTTTGCAAGAGTTTTTGAGGAACATGAATTTTTATGAAAGAATCAAAAAGATAAGAATGAGAATAAGTTTTTGTAAATATTTGTTTTCTTTGGTTTTGAAACTAAGTTTTTGATTCAAACGTCCATTCTAACTAGGGTCTCCTATGGTCAGGATGGCTCTGATACCAACTTGTCAACACCCGGATTTTTCAATCCTAGATGCCTGTTATGCCATACATCGCAATCCCAGGATTACCATTTTTGCGAGACATAACAGAATTGGATACCATAGTACATCATCCATTACAAACGATACATAAGTTCTTACTCAAATAGGGATCTCATGATCCAGTTCTTAATATAACATCAAGCAGCGGAATACGTAATAATAACGGTAACATAGGCGAAGCTCCATCTTCGGGATCACAGGAAATGTTGACGATGGGAGATGATCCTAGTTGTCGTAACCTTCCTGGGGTCCATCTTCCAGGTACTCCTCTTCATAGTCTGGCCATGGGAATAGCCAAGGACAAAGCCACGAGTACTCTTTAAGTACTCGCAAACTAATACTAATAGGTAAAGGGGGTTTTTGGATAATAGGACACTAGGTTCTAGGGTTGTTTTGCAAAAGCCAGATTTATCTCTACTAAGTTCCAAAGCTAGTCACAATTTTATAATTCCTAAGCGGGAACTTGTATTTCATATCACAACTCTGTTGTGGTCAAGTCAAAGTCTCAATTCATCTCACAGGTCATTTTGAAAAGTCTGACGGGGGAAACAGTATGGCCAGTCCAATTGTCCATAACCGCGGACGCGGCTATTCGAATAGTTTGACACTCTGCAGAGATTGTACACTTTCACCACAACATTCGATACATCCGTCAGGAACAAATCCTGAATTCGCCATACCCAGTATGCGGATAATCAATCCTAACCTTTCGATTACACGCCCTAGTATAAGCACCTCTCCTGTGAGTTTGGCCTCCCAACCATGACCAACTGTCATCTTGGGTACTGCACAGGTGGACAATCTTCACAAGGTAGCCTCAGCTCAGACCTTGGCCGTGAGGGAACTAATACTAAGGTATATAAGTTTCCAGTCAAGCCCTACCCAATATTCGGGTATTATGGTTGTACGATAAAATTGGAATGGTATGGCATCCAGACAACCATCAGTTTTATAAAGGGCTAAGGCTCATGCCTCAACATTTTTATCACCAAAACTCTCAAGTGTTTGGAAACACATGTCCAAAACATTTCAATAGAATGATCCATCATTCCAAGGTTTTCATAACCATTTTTCCACCAAGTAATCCCATCTAAAAGTTGATCAACTTTTATGCTTAGCACTAGCATCTACAGGTGGGGATAGTATTAATGAGGGGTGGTAACTAGTGGAGTTTCAACTAAGGACAACCTCAGGTCTCAGGCTGATGTCAAGGTTTCTAACTTAGGCCAAATTTTATGCTCTTTATGCAACCTTCAGCATCTTTCCAAATCTACCAGTCACTTAAGTAAACTCTAAGTAAGCTTTGATAAAGAAGTAGCGTAAGGCGCTTGCACATAAAACTAGGATTGGTTTATCAAGTGGGTCTAATCACATATGCTTAAGGCATATAGTAGTCATAGAACAAGTATGGGTTTGTTGCATCAGTAGAGTGTCTTGCAAGTTTTAGCTTGCATAGGTCAACTTGATTGGTAAGGCTTGCATAGGTATAGTATCAGCTTGCATCAATATCAGTATAAGCTTGCTAAAGTAGAATTTCTTGCAAGTTTTAGCTTTCCTTGTGCAGAGCAGTGGTTGAAGTTCTCCTCGGCTTCTTCTTCGTAGTATCCTCCTTCCTCCTCATATCCTTGGTCGGTACTAGCGTCTATGAATAAATACGAGGTACACAATCACCAAACAATACTTAACTACTTGCAATCATCACACACAAGGGTCCTATGGATGATCTAGCATCATCCCTAACATTACAAGGTTAAGGCTTGGTTTAAATCTTTTTATTTTTAGAAAAGTAATTTCTACTCATTGAAAAACTACTTAAGATTTAATATTCTCCAAACCCAACATGGGATCATGTTGACACATGTCATCACCACATATTGTAGTCCATGGGAATGTGATTTAAAGTGGTGTCACAATTTAATAAGGTTTTACCCTTTTATTTTAATAAATTAAAGTGGCTAGAAATGCTTATGTAGCATTCTTTTATTACTTGAACATTATTTCTGCAAGTAAACCTAAATATTTTTATATATTCTGAAAGGTATGGTTAATTATGATTTATGAGAGTTGGAATCAACTCAAAAGCTATTATGGTTTAAATTTGAAAAATGTTTGAATGCAGAAAACCTTCTGCCTTGTTATTTTTACCATGGGTTATCTATAGATCCAAATGACTTGAATCCAACGGGCTTGGATTAAGCATTCACATACCTTTCCAACAAAACTGGTTTCATTCAATTTGGTGCACTGAATCGATCTAGGTTGATTTTTGAAGTTGGGTACAGAAGTGTGTTTGAATTGAAATAGAAAAAGGTTTAATTTGAATAACTGGGCTGCGCGGGAAAAGTTACTGGGCTGGCCTGCTAAGTGCAGTGCTACCGCGGGCTGCTTAAGTGGGTGTCCCCACTCGTCAGTGACACGGGGCTGGGCGAAGCGGTATGGGGCGACGTGGATCATTCGATCTAGTTCTAATCTAACAGCTGGGAGTCATCGTCGACGCGAGACAACTCCGGCGAGAACGAAACCTAGCGTGGCCAGTGAGGGTCGCTGGGGGCTCACCGGGGTGCTGGCGAGGGTCGGTGAGGCGGGCGAACGACGAAGTCGACGACGGCAAACTCAGGGGTGGTCGCGGCAGCTCCTGGGGCGGTTCCAATCGCTGGCTCCCTTCTTCTCCGGCAGCGGCAGGCTCCAGTGAAATTCCGGCGAGGTGGTGCTCGCCTTGCTCTGAGAATGGTGTGGCACGATCAGTGAGGAGAGGGGAGTGAGATGGTGTGAAGAAATCGTGCGGGGGTGGCCTCTATTTATAGTCGAGCGAGGGGACCGTCGGGGCGCACGGTGAGCTCTTCGGGGGCGAGGTTACAGGCGGCTAAAGGCATGGGCAAGGATAGGGGACGGTGCGGTGTCTCCTGGCGATGCTCAACGACATGGTCTTGAGGCATGGGGCGGTGTGGTTTGGTCTGGAACGAGCGGTGCTCTGCGCGGCAGAGGCGGCGTCTTCGACGGCAGGCGGTGGCTGTGCGGCACGGGGCGGCAAACGGGGATGTCTGGCGGTCTCCTGGGTCGGTGGGAATTGTGTATGCACGTGGCGAGGGCGGCACGCGGTCTGTGGGTGATGGTCGAGGGTGGCGCTCTGGCGCACGCTCGGCATGGTCTGGGCGCGGCTTGTGCGCGTGGTCCAGGGCTTGGCAACGCTCGCGGCTGGGACAGTGAGTGGCGGTGGACGGTGGGCTGCCTCCCAGACATGCTGGCTAGGCTTGCTGCTGCTCCTAGCTTGCTGTCGACTATGGGGTGGCAAGAGGGTGCTCGGCCATTCACCATTGATGACAATGGCAAGCTCACAGTGGTGCTAGTGACTGGCTAATCTTCCTAGATGATCTACTGAGTTGTGTGTGAGCTAAATGGGGAACCAGTTAGGCAAGAATCACTGCTCACAATAGTGTTTGATGTTTGTTTGATTTGTGTCTGCAACCTGTTTGATGAAATGGCCGCATGAAATCAAGTTTTGAATTTTGAAATGATTTTTGGTGGGTTTGCTAGATTGGTGCTGGTGAGTCTGCAGATACTTGGGTTTTGAAAGTTGAGCTTGTTTAAGTAGTTTTTGAAAAAGTGGGATCTTCCCATATGATAAAGATTCAATTTTGAATTGTCATTTAAACTATGCATTTGAAAGTTTCTGGATGATCACAAGGTGGGCCTTGATACCTTGTTATGAGTACATTCAAGGGGTGCAAAGATCCAGAAAAGTTTATGTTAGGTTCTGAAAGTTTGAGACAGCCAAATAAGGCATGAGAGTTAAATTGGCCAAAATGACCATTCATTTCATATATGTGTTTTGATTTACTTGTCTTTAGGAAAGTTGTGGGAAATGTTTTAGATGATGTTTATTTCACCTAAGAAACAATTTACAAGCAATGGAACAAACAAACAAGGTGGTTTTAAAGGATTTCAAAATCCATGCATACACATATGCATGCATCCATGATTTCATTTAGAAAAGTTTTTTGTTAACCCTAATTTTGATGATTAGAATTTGATGATCCAAGCTTAGTATTTTTTGGATGTTACATTTAGCGAGAGGGGAAAACCGAGTAGAGCTAAGTAAAACGAGGGCACCCAAATAAAAAATGAATAAGGGAAATTCAAGCTTTTGGCATAAAAAAATGGAAAATGTGTTATTTGAACAAAATAATCCATCTTGGCCAATATTATATTGTTTGCAACTCAAAGATACACAAGTGTTCCAAATTTGGCCTCATGTAGACAAAGTATGTTTTGAGATGGGTTATTTTGAAGGTGGATTTAGTAGAAAGCCATGCATCCTCATAGCTAGTATCTCATTCCAAGAAGGGTTTAAGAAGTGGTTTAGGGGATAAGTCCATACCTCTTTATTTCCTTTTCCTTTATTATTTATGCTAGGTTGTAGGTAATATAACAAGACTCCATGCGAAGGTTGCACTATGTTTTGATTTTTTTTGAATTAAACTAACCCTAAAACTCTTTTTTTGAATTTAATCACTTAGAAAAAGAAAAATGTGGCTGATTACAAGTAAATCCAAAATTTCTAATATCATATGGTAGATCAATCCAAGATACACAAGTGTGCCAAATTTTGTATCAATTGTTCAACTTTTTCTATGGTTTAAGCCATGAACTAGCTAAACCCTATGTGTTGACCACCTGTCGAGGACAAAACCGAGCAGTGTTAAGCAACTAGGTGGATGACCATAGAAACTTGCAATAACACATACATTATTAGATTATCCAACATATAAACGTGGGAGCGTCAAACTATTTCGAATTCAATACAAACATTGATAGTAGTTCAAATTCATCATACAAATTCAAATTAATAATTAAAATTCATTTTTTCTTGCTCGTAGTGTTTTTCGCTGGGTTTACCACCTTGCTCCGGGTGATCCTACCTGAAATATTCTCGGAGTCCACCATCAACTTCTTCCATTTGTTCCCTTTGTTCTTTTTCTCTCCATCCAATGAATCAAGTGCTGTAGTTTGTCATATAATTGGTTCAATCACGTCTCGATCCATTGGTTCATACGTACTACAAGAAAACTGTCACATAGAGACGCTCAATTTAATGGTTGAAAACGCTTTATTTCATCCCTATGGCATTATAGAGCCGCTTTTGTAAAACGTTTCTCGGACGTCTCCGTATGCATCGTCACAAAAATCATAGGGACGCTATGCCATGCGTGTCTACCAAGAAACGAGACGCTTGTATTGTATCTCTACATGCCTAGAGACGTTTTGATATGTGTACTGCCATGACATCTCTATCGTCCCTAGGACCCTCAACTGCGTCGCAAATTGGTGTCACATCAAGCTATTGATGTCAGGTTCATTTATATTTCTTGACATAATTATAAATATTTCTCAGCTGATCAAAATGAGATCATGGTTCATCGGGTATTGTTAACTCAAGATATTCCACCCGATCAAATGCGATCATGGTTGATCAGGTATTATAAACTCAATATGTTCCACCGATGAAGCATTTTGTAGCATCCCAATTGTCTAACAATTGCAATGCTACTAGCCTAGTCTATATAATGGCTACTTCCTATATATAATTGTTGCATCATAATTATATCATGCTCATGTCATCATGCCACCTTGCATTTGAGCATCATATAAAACCCTTTTTGTTTTGGTTCTTCTCTCATATGCATTATTAATTGTATTTTCCTCTTGATATATTGTATTTGTTTCTTGATAAATGCTTGATGCCCAAGTTGAGTTGGGGGCATATATTTTATTAACTCCACCACCTTTCTTGTCATCACCCCATCATTCCACCATTCCACCATATATGAGCATTGCAACTTATTTGGTTTTACCTCTAGCTCATGTGGGTTGGGATGGATCCAATTCTATTTCCACATGCTCTCATATTAGCATCCTGTTGTTTTCACATTAGTGATATGTGGAGCCACCTGTGCATGCCTTGTGAGTGGAACCTTTTTCTAGCTCCCATATGGGTTGTTTTGGGGTTATTCTCATGTTGGGATATTTTTGGGCTTACTAAATACCTAGTGGCACATACACACTAGCATGTCCCTTTTTTATTCAAATATGGTCATCTCCATCTACTCCACATGGGGCATCCTTTTAATTCTTTTAGCTTGGCTTTATTCCATATTATGGAATGCATATGCACAAATGCCATGATTATTTATTCTGTTTTCACAAGATTAAAACATGGCATTTAATGTTTTTGCATGGGCCATGCGACCATCACCACCATTTGATCTCCTTTGGTTTTTCTTTGGTTTTTGAGTAGATCATGTTCAAACCCTAAACCCTCACATCTTGACCTCCTCTCTTTGTCTTGGGCACCAAAACCCTAGGCATTTTCATCTCTCTATCTCTCCACCAACACCATGTGTCCAACCAAAGCCCCTCAAAACCCTAGCCCATTCTTTCTTCTCCTCCTAACCTTGTTCATCTTTTCTATTGCATGTGATCATATATATGTGACCTAAATATCCCTTCCCTCTTTCTTTTCTAGCTACATCTAGTCCTCCCTCCTAACCCTAATCTCACCTCTCTCTCTCTTTAACTCCCTCTCTCTACCATGCTGGTCCCACCTAGCCTCTCTCTCTCCCTGCCATGCTTGGCCCTCCTCAGCTAACCCCTACCCCTCTCTCTACCCCATCTAACCCTAGCCCGAGCTACCCCTCTCCTCTCTCTCTTCTCTCTACCATCGTGCCGGCCCCACCCAGCTGCTCCACACCGTCCCCACCTGCAGCCGCTCACCCTGCCTGCCCTGGCTACCCAGGTCGAGCCCCAACTTGACCACGTGCTTGAGGAGAAAAAGGAAAAGGGCCGAAGCCACTTTACCCTGAGCCGCTCCCACATGGCAAACCTCCTCCCTCTCCCTCGTTTTCCTCCTTCTTCACGTCTCCTGGCTCGCCAGATCTACCCCAGGGTCGCTGCCTTCCTCTCCTTCCTCTCCCGACGACGCCCAGCTCTGCCGCCAGTCGCCGCCGTCTACCCCGCCGTCTCCTCGTTCCAGCCAGCGAGCACGACGTGGGAGTGGTCGAGGAGATCGAGGACGTCCCTCTACACTGCCCTGTACACGCCGACGCGAAGGAGAAGGCCACCAGGACCGCCAGATCCTCGCCGCTCCGCCGAAACCCTAGAACCCGGCCTCTGCTTCCTCGCCGCCCCACCGTCGCCCGCACCGATCCGCCACCACCGACCACTCCGCGGTGAGTCCCTCTCCCTCCTAGACAACATCCGCTCCACCGTAAAGCCCTGGCCGTGCCAGGCGTTGCGCCGAACGCCCTCAGTGCGCCGCCGCTCGCTATGTCTGCACGTGCCCGCGCCGCGTAGTGCCTCAACTAGCCGCGGTCCTCCCTCCTGACACCAACCCCTCCCTAGCCCAGTGGTAGCCGCCGCCCGCGCACGCCAGGTCGCGTGTTTGATCCTTGCGCGCGCCCTGCTCTGTCGGACATCTTTCCCTCGTCAGAAAACGTAGAGAAGAACAACAGTGTCGCGGCCCCCTTTTTTGCAGAAAACCCCTTTTTGTTTTCTCGCTCAACCCGCAGTCCGCCGAGCCCACCAGTCAGACTCTGTGGAAGTTTTTCAAAAGGCACCCCGTCCTTTCTTCACCCCTAACCCGCGGTCCAGCTGGCCCCGCTTGTCAGCCCCTTCAGGTCCAACCGCTGTCACGTGGGCCTCTAGCCGCTGGCCCCATCTGTCACCCTCGGTGGCTAGGTGGAGCCACGGTAGCAAAAGTTTCCCCGCGCGCGTGTACCCCGCCAGCAGATGGCCCACCCGTCAATGGCTATGGCTGGGTCGGGCTGGGTGACAAAAGCTTTTCCTGTTGCCTGTTTAATTTAAACCTTTTCAGAAATTGTTTAAATTCAAATTTGAATCTGTTTTAAATATCTTTTAAAATGTAAATCCAAAACCAACATGTAATATATGTTTTGAAATCAGAAAAATGTGAGGATTTCAAATATGCCATTCAAAATATTATTTGAACACTTTAAATTCGAGTTGGTGAAAATTACAATAAAATGCCCTTTGCCTTAATTAATTAATAACTTTTGTTTTATAACTCCGAATTTGATAAATAATATGTCTAAATCGATCAACGCGACGAGGCCGTTCTATCTATGCATTCCATGTTCTGAATTGCAGCATAAATCATATAAATATAAAGGTTACAGCAACTTATTTGAGAATAAAATGTGACTAAAACCCCATAAAATGCTTTATTCTTGTTTTCCACACCTCACCCATGCCATGCTACATTATTGCCATGCAAATTGTGCATCATTCATCATGGCATGATTGTTTGCTTGTCGCATTATAATTCATATGCTTGTGCACTCTATTTATGTTGGCCCTTGTTTGTTTGGTTCTTCTTCGAATAGACGCTGAGCAGGGGATATATCAAGAAACCCAGGAGCACTACGCAGATCCTTCTCTCGCTTCAACTGAGCTGCCAGGTAAGCACTACCACATGCTTGCATACATATAGTACCTATTTCCTCTATCTTATTCTTGCATCATTGAGTCGCGATCGCATTAAACTGAATCCCAAGTATTGCATAGCCTTTACTTTTAAACCCCGCCGAAGCTTGTCCCTCCAGCCCATGAGCCATTACTACAGGAGTTGTTTGAGACATGCGGGTCGTAGAACAGCATGTGTAGGGTATGTGAGTGTCTGATGGATAATGAGGTACCTAAACAACTTAACCTGAGTAGTAATGGGATAACTAATGAAAGTGGCACCGGTGAGCAATATCTGCTATTTGGTTTTTCATGCTCACTTGTGTCCCGTAGGACCCCGAGTACTTGATTCCTATTCCTTGAATATTCGCGCTATCCACATCCGGGAGGCTTATGAACCCCCTGAGCCAGAGCTTGATTCATTCTTATTTCTTGGGGCCACAAAGTAGTTTGGGGCTTTATTACTATCCTGTACTTATGCCATGCTTTACTGCTTTATTTACAATTGTGCGAGGAGCACCTGTACTGTTTAGGATCGTGACACGTTTTCGCTGTATCGACAAGCCCAGTCACACTTTCGGGTTCCCAGTCATTTACAGCCGTCCACACAAACCTTGAGTCCGTCTCGGAGCCGGCCAACTTCGTTGCGGGTAGCTTAATGGGGTGGCCCCCTGAAATATTTCTGAATCCTGTGATCGCTTTGTCGTGAATGCCTCGTTGGGTTTTGATTTGGTTTTTCCGAGGTTGATCGAGTGGGTGTTGCTATTTGTGCACCCCTGCAGGGTAAATCTTTCTGAAAGCCGTGTCCGCGGTTATGGACGACTTGGAGCACAGTTTCTCGATCATAGACAAGTATAACTAAAGTACCGCCTTTAATTTGACTAAGTACTTGACTAGTAAATAGTGCAACACTCATGGAATGGTTAATAAAACTGCCAACGGATGGGGGGTTGTTCGTCCGCTTCCTCGTTGGTAAGCGAGGAGGAGGATGGATCTGTTAATATTACTATTATAACTGTTGTTATTAATTCACGGACATCCGTCTATCTTTGGTTAGGCGGATGGTTAGTGAGTAACTATAGAATTGTTAGGTATTATCTTTTGCTGCAATTGCGTCACCCCAGGTTGTGTCCCCTTTAGAGGCATAAAGACTTGCTGAGTACCCCTAGGGTCTCACACGATAAATTGTTTGATTCAGATGAACAGGTACACTCACAAGATGGATACTGGGTGGAGGAGACGGACGATGTTGGCAACGATCACTTGGTGTAGAGATTCCGGGAACGGGGATCCGTGAGATCTGTGGGCGGGATGTGTTTATTTATGGGGCATCTTATGCCGATTTGCTTCTTATCCGTACTCGGATCTTGTTTTCCGCTTCCGCCTGATACTCTGATGTTTGATGTATGAGGAGATATCCTAAACTATTATATCTATCTAGGATATTTGGATCTTGTCGTATGGCGTTGCAATATTTCTATTTCTTTTAGATGGAATGGCTCTGAGGACTGTTGTATGGTGGCTTGCATACATACTCATTTGTGTATGTAGTTGATCCCTTTGCCTGCCGATTACGCCGCTCGTTCTTGTCCCGATGTTTGTAAATGGTTAGGACGGCCAAAAGGTCTACCTGTGAGTGGCATTTGGCCCCACCGTACTATTTTAACCATTTCCGATCATCCAGGCTTGTAACTAAGAGCGTAATTCACCGAGGTAGTTACAATTGGTATCAGAGCCATCCCGCCCTTCAGGGTCTTAGCCAAATGGTCGTTGTCAGTCTAGCAAATATTTTGGTAGCTATGTATACTAGGGAAAAACAAAACGCGAGAGTAGGACTGCTTCCATTTTTCTTCTTACCCAACCACCCACCCTTTTCTGGTAAGGAAGTGTAACGTTTTCAATCCTCCTCTTAAAATTCAAACTAGGATTCACGTGTTCTGGGTTTCCGTAGTACCATAGAAAGTGTGTGTGTGTGTGTAATTCCTTGTATATCTGTTGCATCCAATTTGTTATCACAATCTGCCTTTGGTTATCAACTGTTGGTACATTCCATACTGACAGGCTTTTGAAAACCGGCGCGATCTATCTGACTCCTTGTTAACCGGTGCCATCTTCTTAAGGGTGTTCTTCCTTCCAGCATGCTTTCACAGAATGTGGAGTTGCTAATCTCTACCTGATAAGTGATTTTGCGCATCTATTGGTATTTTAATGCCGAAAATGCGGAAAAATTTTCTTTGATACATCTGTATTTCCACACTACTTTTCAGTCATGTGTGAAACCTTATCTATCTCCCTTTTATCAGCATGTCCATGCTAACTCATTCTTTTGTCACCGGCGCTTAATCCTAGAGTTTCATGTCATCTCCAATTCTCTTGGGCTAATTACATAACATGTGTCGATCCGATGCTGGTGATTGTAATTTGGTTCTCGGCATAGCTATAGGACACTTATCATGAGTGGAATATGGAAAATGCTATCAACACTATCCTCCAAATGGTGACGGTTATCTACTGTGATTTTGAGTACACCGTGATCATATCTATGCATATTCAAGCATCTTTGGTAATCCGGAGTTTCCCAAAGCACTACGGCGGTCTATCCTCTGTCCATCCTGCTGCACATCTTTTTGAACTCCATATCTGCAAAATTCTCTTTGAGACGAGGGAATTGCATCTTTTCGTCTCTGATAGCTTTGCTTAAGGTATGATCTATCATCTTTTCTTTATCCAAGATCTCTTTATCTTTGTAACCGGTGATCCGATCGACAATGTGAACCAGGTGGCATTTCCTGTTCTCTTCCGAAGGACCAGATAACCTATTCTGTCAGCGCATCTTCTTCAACAGGAATCCTTACTCGTAACGTTGATCTTTCAAAGAGCGTTGAGCTCAGAAAGTGTTTCGAGCATTTGTTTGTTTCTCCCGCCTCTTGAACTTGATATTCTGGGAATATCCTGTTAATCCATGGTGGTATATGTTGATAATATGCTTGCCTATTCGATATCAATGGAAGGACATGGAAGATCATCTGTGTCTCTTTCTCTCAAGCTTTGTTAACACTGCCGTATGCAAAGTCTCAAAGTGAGAATTCTGACTTTTTGAAGTCACCTATCTCGTCCACGTCCTTCTGCTAAATACATTACTTCAATTCTGGAATCAGCAAGTCCATTGTTAATTCCAGCTTCCATCTTCAATCAAACCCGGAGTTTTCCTTGTTGGCAAGTTATCATCGTCGTTTCGCTAAAGATTTTCCTCAAGACTGCTAAATCTTTCTCAATCATTTCAAGAAGAACATGGAGTTCTTTCACCTCAGTCTCGTCAAGTAATCTCTTGAAACCCTCTCGCTCTATCGTCTATGCTCAATCCACCAGAGGCCATAGAGACCTTCTAGATCTTGTATTCCTTCCGTTCAAGTTGGTGCTATCTTTTCTGTAGCTGTTGAATCTTGCAGTTGTTCTCTGTAATCTTACTTCATATCTTTCCGGTGGCTTGGTAATTCCGACCTGACGACAACATCATCATCTTTATCTATCTATGAATCCGGCGAATCGTTTGCATCTATCCTTGTTTTCTAACGAAGTTCCATGAGTTATTGTCAATACCTTCAGTCTGTTTCGGTAGTTGGGTTGCATGGTTTTCTAATTCATGTGCGGAGTAATGCTTTGAGTGCGGGATGGAGTAGCTACCATACCACTACTCTTATCATTCGGTCTTGTACATTGAATTGGTGAATTAATGTGATTTCACTCATTCCACGGAAGTTAGAAGTGGCCTTTATCCCTCGATACTTTTACTTCCGTCCTTGTTTTTCCGGAGTGCTCTCTCGAAGAAAGTAATCAATAATCTCTTGTTGGTGGTATGTCTATTCTAGATGGAGCAAAATCTTCAATTATCTGGTGGAAACAAACGCAAACTCTTTTCTGTCCTCGTCATTCTACCGATGCTCGACATCCCCAAACAATACGAAAGGAAACTATCTCTCTTTGTTTCATCAATTCTTTTTCTGTGGTAAAGCCAATTATGGTTGATGCCATCAGCCGCAAATCTATTGCGTTAGCCTCAAGGCTAAAGAAAGCAATAAGTATATCTACAATAAACTCTAGATCCTCCATATTCTTTGCTTCTCGGGATTCCACCATGGTCTGGCTTCACATCCGTCTCTGGAAGTTATATCCGCGCACCTCAATTGCGTGATCCGTTGGGTCTTACCAGCGCAAGAAGAATCTAATCCGACGATGTCTAACTAAATCTTTCTGTTGATATCAAGGGACTCTATTGTTTGAAGGCAATATTGTTTCCGTACTTCATTTCTCAAATCCGAGAGAAGATACGATGCTATTGTCATAGTGGTTCAAACCTCTCCAACCTAGCTCTTTTCTTCCGGTGAGACAAAGATTCATGCTCTCTAGTATCGGTAAATATTTTGGTTCTTTTCTCTTATCATGTTTCTTGAGAAACCGGAGCTATGTCCATCCTATCCTTCTTGTCTCACGACAATCCTTCAACTCTTCTAACCGTTGTTTCTCAAGCAAAACGCAAGACTCGCAGCAAGTCTAGCAAGTTTTTTCCGTTGTTCATCAACTTGGGAACGTGAGGGTCACCTTCGTTCCGAACAACCGCCTCTCCTTGTGTTGTTTTCCTTTTCCTAGGAATCTCGGGGCGAGATTCTTATTTAGTGGGGGAGAGTTGTAGCATCCCAATTGTCTAACAATTGCAATGCTACTAGCCTAGTCTATATAATGGCTACTTCCTATATATAATTGTTGCATCATAATTATATCATGCTCATGTCATCATGCCACCTTGCATTTGAGCATCATATAAAACCCTTTTTGTTTTGGTTCTTCTCTCATATGCACTATTAATTGTATTTGCCTCTTGATATATTGTATTTGTTTCTTGATAAATGCTTGATGCCCAAGTTGAGTTGGGGGCATATCTTTTATTAACTCCACCACCTTTCTTGTCATCACCCCATCATTCCACCATTCCACCATATATGAGCATTGCAACTTATTTGGTTTTACCTCTAGCTCATGTGGGTTGGGATGGATCCAATTCTATTTCCACATGCTCTCATATTAGCATCCTGTTGTTTTCACATTAGTGATATGTGGAGCCACCTTTGCATGCCTTGTGAGTGGAACCTTTTTCTAGCTCCCATATGGGTTGTTTTGGGGTTATTCTCATGTTGGGATATTTTTGGGCTTACTAAATACCTAGTGGCACATACACACTAGCATGTCCCTTTTTTATTCAAATATGGTCATCTCCATCTACTCCACATGGGGCATCCTTTTAATTCTTTTAGCTTGGCTTTATTCCATATTATGGAATACATATGCACAAATGCCATGATTATTTATTCTGTTTTCACAAGATTAAAACATGGCATTTAATGTTTTTGCATGGGCCATGCGACCATCACCACCATTTGATCTCCTTTGGTTTTTCTTTGGTTTTTGAGTGGATCATGTTCAAACCCTAAACCCTCACATCTTGACCTCCTCTCTTTGTCTTGGGACCAAAACCCTAGGCATTTTCATCTCTCTATCTCTCCACCAACACCATGTGTCCAACCAAAGCCCCTCAAAACCCTAGCCCATTCTTTGTTCTCCTCCTAACCTTGTTCATCTTTTCTATTGCATGTGATCATATATATGTGACCTAAATATCCCTTCCCTCTTTATTTTCTAGCTACATCTAGTCCTCCCTCCTAACCCTAATCTCACCTCTCTCTCTCTTTTACTCCCTCTCTCTACCATGCTGGTCCCACCTAGCCTCTCTCTCTCCCTGCCATGCTTGGCCCTCCTCAGCTAACCCCTACCCCTCTCTCTACCCCATCTAACCCTAGCCCGAGCTACCCCTCTCCTCTCTCTCTTCTCTCTACCACCGTGCCGGCCCCACCCAGTTGCTCCACACCGTCCCCACCTGCAGCCGCTCACCCTGCCTGCCCTGGCTACCTAGGTCGAGCCCCAACTTGACCACGTGCTTGAGGAGAAAAAGGAAAAGGGCCGAAGCCACTTTACCCTGAGCCGCTCCCACACGGCAAACCTCCTCCCTCTCCCTCGTTTTCCTCCTTCTTCACGTCTCCTGGCTCGCCAGATCTACCCCAGGGTCGCTGCCTTCCTCTCCTTCCTCTCCCAACGACGCCCAGCTCTGCCGCCAGTCGCCGCCGTCTACCCCGCCGTCTCCTCGTTCCAGCCAGCGAGCACGACGTGGGAGTGGTCGAGGAGATCGAGGACGTCCCTCTACACCGCCCTGTACACGCTGACGCGAAGGAGAAGGCCACCAGGACCGCCAGATCCTCGCCGCTCCGCCGAAACCCTAGAACCCGGCCTCTGCTTCCTCGCCGCCCCATCGTCGCCCGCACCGATCCGCCACCACCGACCACTCCGCGGTGAGTCCCTCTCCCTCCTAGATAACATCCGCTCCACCGTAAAGCCCTGGCCGCGCCAGGCGTTGCGCCGAACGCCCTCAATGCGCCGCCGCTCGCTGTGTCTGCACGTGCCCGCGCCGCGTAGTGCCTCAACTAGCCGCGGTCCTCCCTCCTGACACCAACCCTCCCTAGCCCAGCGGTAGCCGCCGCCCGCGCACGCCAGGTCGCGTGTTTGATCCCTGCGCGCGCCCTGCTCTGTCGGACATCGTTCCCTCGTCAGAAAACGCAGAGAAGAACAACAGTGTCGCGTCCCCCTTTTTTGCAGAAAACCCCTTTTTGTTTTCTCGCTCAACCCGCAGTCCGCCGAGCCCACCAGTCAGACTCTGTGGAAGTTTTTCAAAAGGCACCCCGTCCTTTCTTCACCCCTAACCCGCGGTCCAGCTGGCCCCGCTTGTCAGCCCCTTCAGGTCCAACCGCTGTCACGTGGGCCTCTAGCCGCTGGCCCCATCTGTCACCCTCGGTGGCTAGGTGGAGCCACGGTAGCAAAAGTTTCCCCGCGCGCGTGTACCCCGCCAGCAGCTGGCCCACCCGTCAGTGGCTATGGCTGGGTCGGGCTGGGTGACAAAAGCTTTTCCTGTTGCCTGTTTAATTTAAACCTTTTCAGAAATTGTTTAAATTCAAATTTGAATCTGTTTTAAATATCTTTTAAAATGTAAATCCAAAACCAACATGTAATATATGTTTTGAAATCAGAAAAATGTGAGGATTTCAAATATGCCATTCAAAATATTATTTGAACACTTTAATTTCGAGTTGGTCAAAATTACAATAAAATGCCCTTTGCCTTAATTAATTAATAACTTTTGTTTTATAACTCCGAATTTGACAAATAATATGTCTAAATCGATCAGCGCGACGAGCCCGTTCTATCTATGCACTCCATGTTCTGAATTGCAGCATGCATCATATAAATATAAAGGTTACAGCAACTTATTTGAGGATAAAATGTGACTAAAACCCCATAAAATGCTTTATTCTTGTTTTCCACACCTCACCCATGCCATGCTACATTATTGCCATGCAAATTGTGCATCATTCATCATGGCATGATTGTTTGCTTGTCGCATTATAATTCATATGCTTGTGCACTCTATTTATGTTGGCCCTTGTTTGTTTGGTTCTTCTTCGAATAGACGCTGAGCAGGGGATATATCAAGAAACCCAGGAGCACTACCCAGATCCTTCTCTCGCTTCAACTGAGCTGCCAGGCAAGCACTACCACATGCTTGCATACATATAGTACCTATTGCCTCTATCTTATTCTTGCATCATTGAGTCGCGATCGCATTAAACTGAATCCCAAGTATTGCATAGCCTTTACTTTTAAACCCCACCGAAGCTTGTCCCTCCATCCCACGAGCCATTACTACAGGAGTTGTTTGAGCCATGCGGGTCGTAGAACAGCATGTGTAGGGTATGTGAGTGTCTGATGGATAACGAGGTACCTAAACAACTTAACCTGAGTAGTAATGGGATAACTAATGAAAGTGGCACCGGTGAGCAATATCTGCTATTTGGTTTTTCATGCTCACTTGTGTCCCGTAGGACCCTGAGTACTTGATTCCTGTTCCTTGAATATTCGCGCTATCCACATCCGGGAGGCTTATGAACCCCCCTGAGCCAGAGCTTGATTCATTCTTATTTCTTGGGACCACAAAGTAGTTTGGGGCTTTATTACTATCCTGTACTTATGCCATGCTTTACTGCTTTATTTACGATTGTGCGAGGAGCACCTGTACTGTTTAGGATCGTGACACGTTTTCGCTGTATCGACAAGCCCAGTCACACTTTCGGGTTCCCAGTCGTTTACAGCCGTCTACACAAACCTTGAGTCCGTCTCGGAGCCGGCCAACTTCGTTGCGGGTAGCTTAATGGGGTGGCCCCCTGAAATATTTCTGAATCCTGTGATCGCTTTGTCGTGAATGCCTCGTTGGGTTTTGATTTGGTTTTTCCGAGGTTGATCGAGTGTGTGTTGCTATTTGTGCACCCCTGCAGGGTAAATCTTTCTGAAAGCCGTGTCCGCGGTTATGGACGACTTGGAGCACAGTTTCTCGATCATAGACAAGTATAACTAAAGTACCGCCTTTAATTTGACTAAGTACTTGACTAGTAAATAGTGCAACACTCATGGAATGGTTAATAAAACTGCCAACGAATGGGGGGTTGTTCGTCCGCTTCCTCGTTGGTAAGCGAGGAGGAGGATGGATCTGTTAATATTACTGTTATAACTGTTGTTATTAATTCACGGACATCCGTCTATCTTTGGCTAGGCGGATGGTTAGCGAGTAACTATAGAATTGTTAGGTATTATCTTTTGCTGCAATTGCGTCACCCCAGGTTGTGTCCCCTTTAGAGGCATAAAGACTTGCTGAGTACCCCTAGGGTCTCACACGATAAATTGTTTGATTCAGATGAACAGGTACACTCACAAGATGGATACTGGGTGGAGGAGACGGACGATGTTGGCAACGATCACTTGGTGTAGAGATTCCGGGAACGGGGATCCGTGAGATCTATGGGCGGGATGTGTTTATTTATGGGGCATCTTATACCGATTTGCTTCTTATCCGTACTCGGATCTTGTTTTCCGCTTTCGCCTGATACTCTGATATTTGATGTATGAGGAGATATCCTAAACTATTATATCTATCTAGGATATTTGGATCTTGTCGTATGGCGTTGCAATATTTCTATTTCTTTTAGATGGAATGGCTCTGAGGACTGTTGTATGGTGGCTTGCATACATACTCATTTGTGTATATAGTTGATCCCTTCGCCTGCCGATTACGCCGCTCGTTCTTGTCCCGATGTTTGGAAATTGTTAGGACGGCCGAAAGGTCTACCTGTGAGTGGCATTTGGCCCACCGTACTATTTTAACCATTTCCGATCATCCAGGCTTGTAACTAAGAGCGTAATTCACCGAGGTAGTTACACATTTTATATACAAAATTACATTGTATGTATATAGACTAAGAAATAAAATTATCTCTAGCCTCTAGGACAAGTAATTATAATATTCTAGAGAAATTAAATTGACAACACGTCGCACAAACTTGAAAATCGTATGAATCTGCATACATTTTCATATTTTAGTATCTCTAAATACAAACTATCTAAGAACTTTCATCATGCAGACATCCAGTATCTTCTACACGTTCACTTCATTTGTAGATATCATTCATTCCTATCCAACAACCTGCAAGTTTCATTTATCAAACATGTTAGTAATCGGACATAAGTTCAAAGGAAAAAATTCAACACTGAAACTTCACAAAATGAAAGTTGAGAAGTTTCCAAAATTCCCTCTGCTTTCCGATCCTGTTTATCATTCCACACCGATGCACTTACTGTGGAAAGTTGATACCATATTTGTTCTCGATAGACCAAAGGGTGTATTCTAACATATCAGAAGTATCTTCAAAACTTAGATGTTACGAGCAAAACCTTTTGCAATTAACTAAGTATAACAACTTAATTAAGATGGACATACTAGAAATAATAAAGGATGTAGAGTTTATGTCCTAGGCAACAAATCTTTTTCAACATGTAACGCATCCTTTTGTAAATAAAAATAACTGCAATTCTCCACAAAATACTGAGAAGTTCAATAATTGTAGCATTCAGAAGTACCTCACGGTAAATCACAATAACGCACATGTAACTACATACTCCCGCATGCTAATGAGATGCCTCAACCCCAGACTATGATCTATATTCATTTGAGTAAATAACAATATGCGGACGGATGAAGAACTCACCATCCTCAAAAACAGTCGTTCTGATTACTTACTTTATGAGCACTTCTTCAATCTCGTGGTTTTATATTCCTCATAAGTGCAACTCATAAGAGTTCTGAAGATTCTCCTCTTTTCTACAAAACCAAGAAAATGCATACGAACCGATGAGTAGAACTGAAAAGGTAAAGCAATGGACATAAAAAAGAACTTTACGTATAAGCTGAAGTTGAGGAATTGGGTAATGTCCTGGGCCAGGAAAGGATTTTTGCACATTCGCTCATGTTTCTATTGCAAACAACTTCTCTCCTAATTAGGCCCTGATGTTCCATGGCATCCATGTATGCACTGATAAATTGGTATTGTAGTCCAGGTGAACTAAATTAGAGGACACCTAGCCGAAACATAAGCATGACAGCGATAATATTTAAGGATTATTCGAAATCAAATAGATTGGCATTGCTGTCAAATCATAGAAGTTATCAACCCTTGAGAAAAACTGGAAGTTCAAACAAAGCTTGCACACCGGCTATCGCAAGAGCACTAAAGTGAAATAGTGTTGTACACATTGGAGAGACATGTCATGAACTTTAATTTGGGGAACGAAGGTCACCTTCTTGAGGGGGATAAAGCCAATCTAGGACGGTAGTTGACTGGGAGCCCATGACATCCTACCTTGGACAAAGTGGGCGTGGTAGCGGAGCGGCCAGCGAAAGCGGAACGACAAGGTAGCACTAAGGTCATACCCTAAAAGAAGAAGAATATATCAAGTGATTGGGCATTGGTGATGAAATTGGAAAGGAAGAGCAAAAATAGCACCTAAATAGTGTCAACATCCATGGTTGGCGATGCAGCGGCGTTTAGGAGTGGTCGTCGAGGCATTGATGGCCAAACCGTCGACATGGGGATCCCTTGGCACCCGCGTGACAAGACCTTGAAGGGAGGATGCAGACAAAAGGGGATTGGTCTTGGAGAGGCCGAGTGGGCTACGCGCCAGTTCGCCGGAATCCAGAGAGGAACGCCAAGGTAGAAGGTAGGATCTGTTGGCGGCGGCGCTAGGTTTTCATAGCCTGGGTGTAGCGATGGTAGTTTTTTCCAAGTCTTGTGAGGGATGGGAAAGAGTCGTAGGTTGTATGGGCCAGTGGGATTTTCTATTTTTTTTATTACTAGGAAATATTCCCGTTTGTCGTTACACATTTATTAAGACCAACCTATGAGAATAGTCATCTCTTTCTTACCGATTTTGTTGAATATCGATTGTAATAAGACATTTGGAATGAGTACCAACATGTACCTCCTCTGAGGTACAACTTAGGTTTAGGATCGTGAATTTTTGGCCCCTGGATGTTCGGACCCATTTTAAATGATAGGAAATATGTCCATGCGTTGCTATGGGTTACCGCTACACATTTTATTAAGACCAACCGATGAGAATAGCCATCTCTTTCTTACCGATTTTGTTAAATATCGATTATAATAAGACATTTGGAATGAGTACCAACATAATGTACACCTTAGGTTTAGCGACGTGAATTTTTGGCTCCTGGGTGTTGGGCACTGTTTTAAATGATTCAACCGAAAATGGTACTAAACTTAATTAGAAAATATGGGATAAATTATGCATGAAGATAATGTGTAGGTATATGCACGTCAAGTTTTAAACTAAAATATTAAAGTGTGTAGCCTACTTTAAAATGATAAATTGTCCTGTTCCAATATAAGAAGTGTATGATATACTATTCAAAATATAACAAAGTTCCAATTTATCTTAGGTGTCATACAGTCATATTTTCATTGAAAATTTCACAAGTATCGAGGTGACATGTACGTGCTTGAATTATTTCATTTTTCTGAAACATTTAAATATCATTTAAGAAATTAAATATCAGGGTGCATAGCACCGAGGAGCTCCACCGTATTACTCCAAAATAAAAAGGGGTGGCGCATTCCACTAAGTTGATTCAGGTGTAGACATATAATTCGCATGACAAAAGATGCACCGGTAACTTGTAATATTGAAAGACCAAATCCTTAAAATTATAGCAAATCAGGATGCCCTAATCTATCAAAGGTCAGTGGATCAACTTATATATGCAAATGTATAAGTTTTATGTTTTAAGTTTAATTATTTATAAACACTATCTGCCCAGCTTAATACAATGATAGAGCCAATACAGGAAGATTTATAAACATCATGAGTAATGCTGTTCTGAAATGATTGCTACAATCTGTCTTAGAAACAAAGGAAGGGTGCATGACCACTGTCTCTTAACAAATCTCGCCTAGTTAGAAGCACCTCTGCTATGGACTCAGCGCTTAGTTTCTCCAGTAAGCGGGCGTGGCGCCCACCGGACACGCGCAGGTTATCTTCTTGCAGATCCTGGGTGTACAAGAATACTCACTTTCGTCAGAAATAGATGATAAAGTGTAATAAAAAATTACATAAATAAATTACAACCACATAACACTGACCATCTATGTTTGACGGATCTAAACATCATAATCCATCGATCAAATAGCATAGAGAAATTTAAGCACTAAGGGCATGCATCATCCGGAAAAGGGAAGAACACAACAAAAGCTGCTGCAGCGAAAATAAGGTACAACCACAATAGTGGGGTGTTTTACCCAAACATACAACTAAATTATTTTTTATTAAATACCATGTTCGTGCTGCGAAGGAGTTAAATTAGAATATATTCTAAATAACATTTCCCTGCTGGTAAGTGTGCTCGTACATGTGCTTGAAAATGGTAAATCTTTAAAAAAAACTATATGTGTACTTTCCACGTAAATGCTTGAATGCACACTCGATGCCAATATGAGCTAATGCAAAGCTCACTTTATATAGGTACTTACAGATCTCACCTCCCTCATTTTCTCCTTCCTATCGAAGGGCCTTCTCATTCCTTGCTCTATGGATATTTGAATACCATCATTTCTGTGAAATATAAGTAGCATGCTAGTCCAATACAACAAAAAATCAGGAACTTTGGATAAATTTCAGTACAAGTAGAATAGCATATATTTTGTAGACCGTAAGATGTGTGCAATAATAGTTATATCACGTTATCTCGATCCCACAAGAGAAAAACATTAAGTAAAAATTTCAGGAAACACGAGAAAAACTAACCCGAGTTCTTGCATCCAATTTTTGATATTACAGTTCCGTATTTACTCACAAACTCGAAAATGCAACCAATCAATATTCCTGAAAAGGAAAACAGATCCTACCAACTAATTTTCTGTTGTAGGAATGAAGACGAATACCTTGCAAACATACATTAAAGTTATTTTCATCCATACTGTCGAGCTGAACCATTCTTGGCTCGATTTGATCAAAATAGCTATTCCCTTAAAATATATCAGGCACATGAAGAGATTCATTCAAATTTTGTTAAAACAGTAAATTTCCGGTGTTCATCTCGTGGAAAATAAGAACATGCTTCCAGGTGAAATAGCAAATTTGGCTCGCATGCACAAGTCAATACTCACCAGCCATTATAAATGGAGCACCTGCATCTTTATGCTTCTGCACCGAGCTCTTTTGCTTGGATACAGAAAAAATGACAATAAGAGATAAAAGATATTGGAATTTTTTCATAAAACCTGTAGATCGTTATAAGTACATGATTTGAAAATTTAGAAAAACTAAACAATGTATGTCACGTGCAAAAATTCTAGATTGCGACCAATGCAAAACTGAATTCTACATAAACTCTAGATTTTTTGCCGATTAACTCAATGTTATCATCAAGTTATCCCTGAAGTTGATCGAGAGAAAAAACTATGTTAGAAACAAAGAAGAGATTGTGTCAGATACAACATAAATAGAACAAATAACATTCTCTTTTTATCTGCACTACCACACCATCACAAACTCAGGAGATGTTTTTATTTGTAGCGATGTGAGAAGATAAGGGTTTTGTTATCTTGTTTTCAAGAAAGAAATGGAAACATCAAAGAAAACTTTGTCACTCTAATACATCTCAGATAAATTTGTCTCTGTAGAAATATCCATTGCATCTTTCACAAGGCAAAATTAAAATGATAGCTAAAACAAAAACATGCACTAAACTACCAACAGGGGGCTCATATTGGATCAAGTAGAGATGATCAATTACACTTCGAACGTGCACTGGGCGGCAAGTGCAGACTGCTACAGAGCAAAGACGAAACGGCCCATACAGAGCATCACTAATAAAGCATATAATATGGTCCTTATGTTTGTACTTAGTGACGTATAGCAGCATGCTACTCCTTTGGGCTCCTTGTTCAGTGACGATAACAGGCACACTGATACATTAGTGGTTCTTGTTTACCATCTAAATCATGCAAGTGTGATATGAAAATACTCTAGTGACTATCCACAAAAATAATGGCCACAACTGCTGTCCTTGATTATTTTCCACTGTAGCATTGAGGCTGATTATAATGATACCAAACAGTACGCCCATTTTTGTCCTATATTTGTATAACTAATGCATCTTGAATGGTCCTGCTAATCTATATTCGTAACTAAGAACTAACACAATAGTTTTCTAGCCTTTCCAATGAATCCTTATATATTCGGTCTTGTGATACTTAGATTTTCTTAAATAGTGGCTGTTGTCAACACCCGGATTTTTAATCCCAGATGCCTATTATGCCATACCTCGCAATCCCAGGATTACCATTTTTGCGAAACATAACAGAATTGGATACCACAGTACATCATCCATTACAAACGATACATAAGTTCTTACACAAATAGGGATCTCATGATCCAGTTCTTAATACAACATCAAGCAGCGGAATACGTAATAATAACGGTAGCGTAGGCGAAGCTCCTTCGGGTTCACAGGCAATGCTGACGATGGGAGATGATCCTAGTTGTCGTAACCTTCCTGGGGTCCATCCTTAAGGTACTCCTCTTCATAGTCTGGCCATGGGAATAGCCAGAGACAAAGCCATGAGTACTCTTTAAGTACTCGCAAACTAATACTAACAGGTAAAGGGATTTTTGGATAATAGGACACTAGGCTCTAGGGTTGTTTTAGAAAAGCCAGATTTATCTCTACTAAGTTTAGAAGCAACGAATGTTAGTTGAAAATTTTATAGCACCTAAGTGGGAACTTGTAATTCAGATCCCAACCCTGTTGTGGTCAAGTCAAAGTCTCAAATCATTTCACAAGTCATTTTTGAAAAGTCTGACGGGGAACAGTATGGCCACTCCATCTGTCCATAACCGCGGACGCGGCTATTCGAATAGTTTGACACTCTGCAGAGATTGTACACTTTCACCACAACATTCGATACATCCGACAGGAACAAATCCTGAATTCACCATACTCAGTATGCGGATAATCAATCATAACCTTTCAATTACACCCCCTAGTATAAGCACCTCTCCTGTGAGTTTGGCCTCCCAACCACGACCAACTGTCATCTTGGGTACTGCACAGGTGGACATCTTCAGAAGCTAGCCTTAGCTCAGACCTTGGCCGTGAGGGAACTAATACTAAGGTATATAAGTTTTCAGTCAAGCCCTACCCGATCTTCGGGTATTGTGGTTGTATGATAAAATTGGAATGGTATCGCATCCAGACAACCATCAGTTTTAAAAAGGGCTAAGGCTCATGCCTCAACATTTTCATCCCCAAAATCATCGGGTGTTTGGAAACACATGTCCAAAACATTTCAATAGAATGATCCATCATTCCAAGGTTTTCATAACCATTTTTCCACCAAGTATTCCCATCTAAAGTTGATCAAGTTTTATGCTTAGCACTAGCATCTAAGGTGGGGGTAAGCACTAATGAAGGGTGGTAAACTAGTGGAGTTCTAACTAAGTTCAATCTCATGCCTTAGGATGACATCAAGATTATCTAGTTTAGACCAAATTTTATGCTCTTTATGCAACCTTCAAATATATCTTTCTAGAATCTACAAGTCACTTAAGTAAACTCCAAGTAAGAGCATTGATAAAGAAATAAAATAGAAAGCTTGTAAATAAAACTAGGATTGGATATCATCAAATATGTCTAACCAAGCATGCTTAGTGCATTGAATAGGTTATCTAACTTTCATAATTGCAAGTGTTAGCTTGCCTTGAGCAGAGCAGTGGTTGAAGTTCTCCTCGGCTTCTTCTTCATAGTATCCTCCTTCCTCCTCATATCCTTGGTCGGTACTAGCGTCTATAAATAAATACGATGTACACAATCACCAAACAATACTTAACTACTTGCAATCATCACACACAAGGGTCCTATAGATGATCTAGAATCATCACTAATATTACAAGATTTGGGTTTGGGTTTAATTCTTTTTATTTTTAGAAAAGTAATTTCTACTCATTGAAAAACTACTTAAGATTTAATATTCTCCAAACCAAACATGGGATCCTGTTGACACATGTCATCACCACATATTGTAGTCCAAGGGAATGTGATTTGAAGTGGTGTCACAATTTAATAAGGTTTTACCCTTTTATTTTAATTAATTAAAGTGGCTAGAAATGCCTATGGGGCATTCTTTTATTACTTGAACATTATTTCTGCAAGTAAACCTATATATTTTTATATATTCTGAAAGGTATGGTTAAATGTGATTTTTGAGAGTTGGAATCAACTAAAAAGCTATTATGTTTTAAATTTGAAAAATGTTTGAATGCAGAAAAGCTTCTGCCTTGTTATTTTTACCATGGGTGATCTATAGATCCAAATGACTTGAATCCAACGGGCTTGGATTCAGCATTCCCAGACCTTTCTAACAAAATTGGTTTCATTCAATTTGATGCACTGAATCGATCTGGGTTGATTTTTGAAGTTGAGTATAGAAGTGAGTTTGAAACAAAAATGAAAAAGGTTTAATTCAAATAACTGGGCTGTGCGGGAAAAGTTAACGGGCCGGCCTGCTAAGCGCTCCCGCGGGCTGCTTAAGTGGGTGTCCCCACTCGCCAGTGAGACAGGGAGGGGCGAAGCGGTACGGGACAACGTGGGTCGTTCGATCTGATTCTAATCCAACGGCTGGGAGTCATCGTCGACGCGAGGCAACGCCGGCGAGAAAGAAACCTAGCGCGGCCAGTGAGGGGTGTTGGGGGCTCACCGGGGTGCAGGCGAGGGTCGGCGAGGCGGGCGAACGACGAAGTCGACGACGGCGAACTCAGGGGTGGTCGCGGCAGCTCTTGGGGTGGACGAAATCGATGGCGCCCTTCTTCTCCAGAGGCGGCGGGCTCCGGTGAAATTCCGGCGAGGTGATGCTCGCCTTGCTCCGGGAACGGTGTGGCACGATCAGTGAGGAGAGGGGAGTGAGATGGTGTGAAGAAATTGACTGGGGGTGGCCTCTATTTATAGTCGAGCGAGGGGACCGACGGGGCGCACGGTGAGCTCGTCGGGGGCGATGTTACAGGCGGCTATTGGCATGGGCGACGGTAGGGGACGGTGCGGTGTTCCCTGGCGATGCTCAACGACATGGTTTCGAGGCGTGGGGCGGTGCGGCTTGGTCGGAACGCGACGGTGCTCTGCGCGTGCCCGACGGAAAATTTAAGGCCGCACAGCTCGCGTGATCCGCGCGACGGCGAACGAGCGTGTCTGCGGGGTTGCTGGGACGGTGGGGATTGTGTATGCACGCGGTGAGGGCGGCGCGCGGTCTGTGGGCGCTGGTCGAGCGTGGCACACGGGACGTGCTCTCGGCATGATTGCTGGCGAGGTTGGCATAGTTCGTGCGTGTGGTCCAGGGCTTGGCAACGCTCGCGGCTGGGACAGTGAGTGGCGGTGGACGGTGGGCTGCCTCCCAGACATGCTGGCTAGGCTTGTGTCTCCTCCTAGCTTGCTGTCGACATGGGGGTGACATGGGTGTGCTCGGCTGTTCACCATTGATGGCAATGCCAAGCTTACAGTGGTGCTAGTGATTAGTTAAGTTCGTTAGATGATCTACTAAGGCTAATGGTGCCCAGAGAGGGAACAAGTTAGGCCTCAATCACTGCTCACTATAGTGTTTAGGATTTTAATGATTTGTGTCTGCAACCTGTTTGATGAAATGGCCGCATGAAATCAAGTTTTGAATTTTGAAAAGATTTTTGGTGGGTGTGCTAGATTGGTGCTGGTGAGTCTGCAGATGCTTGGGTTTTGAAAATTGAGCTTGTTTGAGTGGTTTTTGAAAAAGTGGGATCTTCCCATATGATAAAGATTCAATCTTGAATTATCATTTAAACTATGTATTTGAAAGTTTCTGGATGATCACAAAGTGGGTCTTGATACTTTGTTATGAGTACATTCAAGGGGTGCAAAGATCCAGAAAAGTTTCCATTAGGTTCTGAAAGTTTGAGACAGCCAAAGTAGGCATGGGAGTTAAATTGGTCAAAATGACCATTCCTTTATTTATTGGTTTTGACTTATTTGTCTTTAGGAAAAGTTTGGGAAATGTTTAGCTGATGTTTATTTCACCTAAGAAACATTTTACAAGCAAGGAAACATACAAACAAGGTGGTTCAAAAGAATTTCAAATTAAATGCATACACATATGCATGCCTTCATAATTTTAATTAGAAAAGTTTTTGTTAACCCTAATTTTGGTGATTAGAGTTTGATGATCCAAGTTTAGTATTTTTGGGATGTTACAGCTGTACTCACTGAAAGTCTTGATGTATTCGGGGCAAACTTCGAGAACCCATCCAAACTACTAGGATAGCATCAACGGGAACAATTTGTAGCATCAGCAAACAAATAACTAAGCATGTTTTGTTGCATGTTATCATGATTGAATTACCTTGCTTTCGGATTTGCTGCAAGCCTGCAAACTCAACTGAGTTCGGCATCCATGTACCAGCCAGCCAAGGAGACACTGAATCCAAATCGTTCCCACCTCTCACGCGTATAGGGCAACCACTGGCGACAACCCATGGCCCCTCTTCCGTTGCCCGTCGGTCGGCAATGATTAATTCTTAAATCTGTACGTAATTTTCCATGAATTAAAGATCTTATGATAGAAAATTGCAGCATTTATAAATTGTACCCAGTTAAGAGTTATGGCTCTCATTCACAAACGAATTGGATAAAACAAAATAGCTACTTGATTTTTAAAAATATATTGTACCTGTATTCACAATCCCTACGGTGGCTTGCTTGTAGAGTCCTTAGAGGATAAGGTGGTCTTGACCAAAAGTGGTCGTCGACAGGGTCTTCACCTTTGTAGCCTACTCTTTGAGATCTTCCTGCAACATAGTATGATAGATTCAAGCTGTACACTCACATAGTCCCGGGTACCAACCTTTCAGCCACATCTATGTTCCCGGACCCAGAAATTTCTCAAAGCCTGGGCGCGTCACAAGGTAAAAAAAAATTCTCGGACAAATATAAGCATCACACATATTAGTTCTAATTTTGGGCCTCCTACCGATGACGTGTAATCCCACATGTCGGAGATGATGCTGTTCAGGCAACTATGCTGGGCTTCACCGCATCATCATTGTCGTTGTCTTCAGCGCCTTTGGCACGTCAAGAGAAAGGTGGCGCTGGCAGATGCAACCTTTGTGGCACCGATGGAGAAGCTTGGGCGGCTGGGGAGACGATACTTGACGACCTCTGGAAACCTAACCACACGATGGTAGAGCAACGCGAAAGGATGCCGCTGGCTAGAGCGGCGGCTGAACCACTGCTCTCGGTGATACGAGGAAGACACATGCGAGGAGCGACGCCAATCGGAGGATGGCACTTCCGTTCCCGGGGAAGATGAATTGACGTGCCACATTTGACCACGGGAAGGCGGGGGAGGGTGTCGGTGGTAGATGCGGAATCGGAGGGAGGACATGTGACCCGTCACGGTCTGTCCGACGGACCGCAAAGCCAACCAAAATTTTAGTATAAGAATGCGACAAAGTTGACCGGCCCGCATGACACGATCGCCCCTATCAGGAGGGATAGAATCAGACGTACTCCGTCCATGCGAGATGACATTGGACTTGACCTTAATTCATACTCCCTCCATCTAAACTAATACTGAGATTAGTCTAGATACTCAGTTTTGTCTAGATTCAGATAAATACATTAAAATCTAGACAAATCTGAGGTCTTGAGTGAGTATAAAATAGCATTTATTAATTTAAATACCCAGCCAAATATTAGAACCACTGCAAGCTGTGTGCAGAATAAGATCCATGCTAGGTGATATAAATGGCACGGTAAGTCGTGGAGGAGCCAGGAGACCTGGCCGCTGTCTCTTTTCTGCCGAACGAATCTATCTAGTTTTAGATGTACGATTTCCTCCCGAACAATTTTTCCCATCGCCTGGTCTTGTTTGTCTGGAATCGGTGTCCCGCACGAGGCGCGCGGCTGTGAAGCCCGGGCGAGCCCTGGGAGCAGGGGCGATGCGTCCGCCCGTGTATGTTCCTATAAATTGCTTTACACACCAACACCGACCTCGAGTAGCTCCTTGCTCACTGAGAAATAATCGTCAAGCAAAGAAAACAAAAGAGAATTTACAAGGCCAGCAGAGAATTATGGTCCGTGGATCAGATATGTAAACGAAAAACCAAAACAAAACAACCTGGATAGACGCAATTTCTCTACAGTAACATAAAAACTCGAACAACGGAGCTAAATGAATCAAGAACTCATGACCTTTGGGCACAAGGCAATCACCACTCACCATAGTATAATTCCGGTTGAAACCAAATCGTCAAATCTGAAACGGCACACCTCGATTCTCTCTCTCCTCTGGTCTTGCAGGCAGCCTGCCCTTCTCTCCCCTCCAACGGACATGGCTATAATCTGCCGAGCCATCGCTGCCACGGAACAATTCCTCGTGGCCAGGCCCTCGCCACCTCTACCCGCATCAATTCCCATCAAGGACTGGCCGGATTTCGACCAAGAACGGCTATCTAATCCTGAGACCCAACAACCCCCAATCAGCATATCGATACCGAGCTCTACCCCGGCATCCGCCACGACCGGTGTATGGATAGGGTTTGAGGAGTGCGGGAGGAGGCCTCTGCCGGCGGTGGACGAGTTGGGAGGACGTCGAGGGTGGCCGAGTTGAGAGGACACCGCCGATGGCTGGGATAGGGGACGGAGGTGGGGAGTCAGGAGGTAGTTGGGATTGGGAGGAGATAATTACGTGGAGGCTTTGGGAGAGGGAAGGAGGTGATTGACTTGCCTTGATGGAGGGCTTCGTGCGGGACGGGACGTATCCGCGGAGATACAATGACGTCGTTCAATGACATCCGAAAGTTCTAGAGCGTTAGATCTGATCGGTTTTTGGTTGAGATCAATTGTTCCTGCCTATAGGAGGAAACAAAGAAAATTCATCCTTTATAAGTAGTAGAGATATGGAGAGGAGATTTACCGTGGAAATGAGATGGTAGGTAGAACGTCTCAAAACAATGTCTTTGGAACTGGTTGGCCATACAAATAAAGACGAAAACAAAAACGTCACATAAACGACGTCTCTACATGACTATTTTGTTGTAGTGAAGGTTCATACTGCATTGGCATAAATTCTTCAATATCCTCTCGTGTAATTTCTTTACTCTTCAACTCTATTTCCAATGAATCAATTGCTTCAGTCTGTTGTACAATTGGTTTAATGTCGTTTTGATCCAATTGGCATGTCCTATCAACCAAACTCATTGGATACCTTCATTGCATATCTTTAATGTCAGTGTATGTTACCTTAGCCTCCATTCCTCTGCTAAGGCATTTCACCGTCAATTGTTTTGTCCTGGCATGAAAAGGCTTAATCAAAGATGGGACAATGAGATGGCTAGCATATATTGTTGATGCAATTCTTTGACGCAAACCAATCTTTATTATGATCATCTGCCTAATATTATCAAATATTTGCCATAGCATAACCCCTTTCAATGACTTAACATTTGCATTAAAACTCTCTATAAGGTTACTTTTTACATAGTCTACCTTGCAAGTTTCATTGAATTGGCTTCTTGATCATACCATTATATGATGTGCATCCAATTACTCCTTCACCGCAGGTTTTTGTTTATACAACACTTCCAAATGATACAGATGCTTCATTAAACTGCATGTGTATAAAGCTGGCCATAGGTTGTCAGTATAAACTTTATCCTTAAATTTCTTTGTAAAATTCTACACTAAGTGTCGTATACATTCCCTATGCTCCACTCCAGGGAATACTGCTTCTACTACTTTCTCCAAACCTTTGCAAGCGTCTGTGTGGATAGTAAGTCCTGGTGGATGACCTATAAGGTCTCGCAAATTCTCCAGAAACCAAGTCCAACCTTCCTCTGAATCAATCTCCAAAACTCCATAAGAAATAGGGAACATCCAATTGTGGCCATCAACTATAGTAGCAACTACTAGTTGTCCTTTATATCTGCCATGAAGAGTTGTTCAATCCATGGCCAAATAAGTCCTATAACCATACAAAAACCCTTGACATCAAGATTTGAAAAAAAATCCCTTCTAAAACACTCCTTCTCAATTGTCTTCCCTCTTATTTTGTAATGAACTTTATGCATGTCTATCGATATAACACTACCTGGACTAGCCATCTCTAGTTCATCTTTGAAGCTGTAAAGCAAAAGAAAGCTTTCATTCCATGGACTATTAATCCTCTCAAGAGTCGTTTACTTTGAATAGAACATCCTCATATAAGGTATTGTGATATTAAACTTTTCAAAAACTTCTTTTATGAGCTGTAACATCCCAAAAATAGTAAGCCTGGATCATCAAACTCTAGTCATCAAAATTAGGGTTAACAAAAACTTTTCTAAATAAAAATATGAAAGCATGCATGTGTGTATGCATCCCATTTTGAATTCTTTTGAATTGCCTTGTTTATGTGTTTCCTTGCTTGCAAAAGGATTCTTAGGTGAAATAAACATCATCTAAACAATTCCCAAACTTTTCCCAAAGACAAATAAATCAAAATAAGCCAAACTGAGTGAATGGTCATTTTGACCAATTTAACTCCCATGCCTACTTTGGCTGTCCCAAACTTTCAGAACTTAACAGAAACTTATTTGGATCTTTACGCCCCTTGATTGTACTCATAACAAAGTATCAAGGCCCACCTTATGATCATCCAGAAACTTTCAAATGCATAGTTTAAATGACAATTCAAAATTAAACCTTTATCATATGGAAAGATCCCACTTTTTCAAAAACCACTCAAACAAGCTCAACTTTCAAAACCCAAGCATCTGCAGACTCACCAGCACCAACCTAGCACACCCACCAAAAATCTTTTCAAAATTCAAAACTTGAATTCTTACGGCCATTTCATCAAACACCTTGCTGATTCAAATCAAATAAAATTTAAACACTATTGTGAGCAGTGATTTGAGCCTAATTTGTTCCCTCTCTGGTTGCAACTAGGCTTTAGTAGATCATCTAGCTCATTTGTAAACATCTAGCACCACTGTAAGCTTGGCAATGTCATCAATGGTGAACAGCCGAAGCCACCCATGTCACCCTAGTGTAGACAGCAAGCTAGGAGAGGAACTAGCCGTGCCAACCTTGCCTGGGAGATCAACCATGCCTCACCGCCCCCTCTCGACCAGCCCTGCCTCGAATACACTGACCAGAGCACCCAGGAACGCCGCGCCCATGCCTCTGTCAACCATGCCGAGCATGCGCCAGAGCGCCACCCTCGACACACGCCCACAGACCACGCGCCGCCCTTGCCGCGTGCATAAACGATCACCACCATCCCAGGAGACCGCCAGACATCCCCGTTCGCCGCCCCATGCCTCACAGCCACCGCTCGCCATCGAAGACGCTGCCTCTGCCGCGTAGAGCGTCGCATGTTCCAGACCGTTTGCCACCCCCTACATGCGCATTAAAGCCGTAGAGCATTGCCAGGAGACCACCAAGCGATCGCCACCACCGGCCATGCCTCTAGCAGCCCATAGCCATGTCGCCACCGTCGCCTGCCCATCCCGTTCGATCTCGTCGTCGCGACTATAAATAGAGGCCACCCCCAGCCAAATTGAGCCTACCATCTCACTCCCCTCTCCTCACTGATCGTTCCACCCCGTTCCCGAAGCAAGGCGAGCAGCGCTTCGCTGGAATTTCACCGGAGCCCGCCGCTTCTGGAGAAGAAGGGAGCCAGCGATTGGAGCCGCCCCAGGAGAAGCTGTCGGTACCAGGAGGTTCGCCATCGTCCACTTCGTTGTTCGCCCGCCTCGCCGACCCTCGCCTGAGCCCCGGTGAGCCTCCGACGACCCCCACCTGCCGCGTTAGGGTTCAGTCTCACCGGCTTTGCCCGACGTGGACGACGACCCTCAGCCATTGGATTAGAACTAGATCGAACGCACCATATTGCCCCGTACCGCTTCGCACCCCTCGTATCACTAACGCGTGGGGACAGCAACTTAACCAGCCCGCGTAAGCGCTGTGCTTAGCAGGCCGTCCCGGTATCGTTTCCCGTGCAGCCACTAGTTTGAATTTAACCTTTTTCATTTTATTTCAAACACAGTTCTGTACCTAGTTTCAAAAATCAACCCAGCTCGACTCAGTGAACCAAATTGAATGAAACCAATTTTTTTAGAAAGGTCTGGAAGTGCTGAATCCAAGCCCGTTGGATTTAAATCATTTGGATCTGTAGATCACCCTTGGTAAAAATAACAAGGCAGAAGCTTTTCTGCATTCAAACATTTTTTAAATTTAAACCATAACAGCTTTTGAGTTGATTCCAACTCTCAAAAATCACATCCAACCATACCTTTCAGAATATATATAAAAATATAGGTTTACTTACAGAAATAATGTTCAAGTAATAAAAGAATGCCACATAGGCATTTCTAGCCACTTTAGTTAATTAAAATAAAAGGGTAAAACCTTAGTAAATTTTGACACCACTTTAAATCACATTCCCATGGACTAAAATATGTGGTGATGACATGTGTCAACATGATCCCATGTTTGGTTTGGAGAATATTAAATCTTAAGTAGTTTTTTCAATGAGTAGAAATTACTTTTCTAAAAATAAATAAATAAGACGAATGCTTTAATCTTGTAATGTAGGTGATGATGCTAGATCATCTATAGGACCCCTTTTGTGTGATGATTGCAAGTAGTTAAGTATTGTTTGGTGATTGTGTACCTCGTATTTATTCATAGACGCTAGTACCGACCAAGGATACGAGGAGGAAGGAGGATACTACGAAGAAGAAGCCGAGGAGAACTTCAACCACTGCTCTGCTCAAGGCAATCCTAATACTACTAGTTGAATGTGCAAGCTAACACTTGCAAGATATTATACCTATGCAAGAAAATACTTGCTTGTTACCATGCCACTATATGCCTTAAGCATATATGATCAATACCACTTGATAAACCAATCCTAGTTTTACTTGCAAGCTTTCTACTTTATTTCTTTATCAAAGCTATTACTTAGAGTTTCTTAAGTGACTGGTACATACTAGAAGGATTTTTGAAGGTTGCATAAAGAGCATAAAATTTGGCGTAAGCTAGATAATCTTTATGTCATCCTAAGGCATGAGAATGAACTTAGTTGAAACTCCACTAGTTTACCACCCCTCATTAGTACTCACTTCCACATGTAGATGGGAATACTTGGTGGAAAAATATTTATGAAAACCTTGGAATGATGGATCATTCTATTGAAATGTTTTGGACATGTGTTTCCAAACACGAGATGATTTATGGTGATGAAAATGTTGAGGCATGAGCCTTAGACCTTTATAAAACTGATGGTTGTCTGGATGCGATACCATTCCAATTTTATCGTACAACCACAATACCCGATAATTGGGTAGGGCTTGACTGGAAACTTATATACCTTAGTATTAGTTCCCTCACGGCCAAGGTATGAGTTGAGGCTACCTTGTGAAGATTGTCCACCTGTGTAGTACCCAAGATGACAGTTGGTCATGGTTGGGAGGCCAAACTCACAGGAGAGGTGCTTATACTAGGGCGTGTAATTGAAAGGTTAGGATTGATTATCCGCATACTGAGTATGGTGAATTCAGGATTTGTTCCTGACGGATGTATCGAATGTTGTGGTGAAAGTGTACAATCTTTGCAGAGTGTCAAACTATTCGAATAGCCGCGTTCGCGGTTATGGACAGTTGGAGTGGCCATACTGTTCCCCTGTCAGATGTTTTCAAAATGACTTGTGAAATGATTTGACTTTGACTTGACCACAACAGTGTTGTGGCATGAGATACAAGTTCCCACTTAGGTGTTATAAAACTTCAACTAGCGTTCATTGTTTCTAAACTTAGTATAGGTAAATCTGGCTTTTTGCAAAACAACCCTAGAGCTTAGTGTCCTATTACAAAAACCCCCTTCACTTATTAGTATTAGTTTGCGAGTACTTAAAGAGTACTCATAGCTTTGTCCCTGGCTATTCCCATGGCTATACTATGAAGAGGAGTACCTGGAAGATGGAACCCAGGAAGGTTACGACAACTAGGATCATCTCCCATCGTCAGCATTGCCTGTGATCCCGAAGATGGAGCTTCGACTACGCTACCGTTATTATTACGTATTCCGCTGCTTGTGTTGTATTAAGACTGGATCATGAGATCCTTATTTGTGTAAGACCTTATGTATGGTTTGTAATGGATGATGTACTGTGGTATCCAATTATGTTATGTCTCGCAAAAATGGTAATCCTAGAATTGCGATGTATGGCATAACAGGCACCTGGGATTAAAAATCCGGGTGTTGACATGAGCGTTGTTGCATCAAATGATGAGTTCTCTCTCATCCAATCCATGATTGCATCTACCAACCACCTAGTCTTTCCTAGTTTTGTTTTGTCCTTTGGCTATCCCCTTCGAGGTGGACAAGAATGTTCGAACTGATTCCTTTTTATCTGAAACATAATGAAAATTCCAGGTACAATAAACAAATTCTACCCAATGATCTAAAATACACAACTGGTTGTAGTAGCTGAACCAAACTGCTCCTAAGCATAGTGAATGCATGCATCCTCCACCTAGACATCTTGTATGGGCACTTCACTTTGAACCTTGTTGGCTCACTCTTAATAACATCATAATCATTATTGGTGAGAATTAAATATGTAGGAAGGGAATTACGAAAGTCCCACATCATTTCAAATATTGTGCTTTCTGAAAGCTTAGGATTGTCCCTGTCCCACTCAATTACTGGGAAGTCCTCACCATCATACTCAGCTAAAATGAGGTTTTCATTTATATTCTCGTTCTCTTTGTCATCAGTGTCATAAAATCTGGCACCATGGGCCATTTCATCCGTGTACTTATCCTCTAGTGCCTGTTTACTGAATCTATCTATCAATTCAGGAAACATCAACTCATCATCACCATCATCATCTAGTCACTACAAGGAATCTGCTGATACATGACCCTCCATTTTCGTCACTGAACCGTCATTGTCTACAATATATGATGATCTTATGACGAAAAACAGATCGTAAAAAACTGAGTGTTAGTAATTGCACACAATGATGTTTTCCACGAAATCATCATAACCGTCTATGACGATATTGATCATCATAACCTCTATGACGATCTAATATCGTCACGGGCAAACTGGCATGGCTAGTTCAGATCCTATGTGGCTAGTCCAACGTGGAAAAATTGTGACAAAATGAAATTGTCATACTGTGAAATTAACCAGGTCTATTTTAGTGGTCTACATGGGCCAAGCCCATTAACTCGGTTCGTTTATGCTTTTTCCCGATGAATTCTTGTTAGTTACATGGGCCAAGCCCATTCACTTTTTTATTTTCTGGACTGGAGAACTTTTCTGCGTCCATTTCTTTTTATTTTCAACCATTTCATTATGTTTTCAGAATAGTACATTTTTTGCAGTCAAGTATAGTTCAGGCCCAGTACTTTTTAGAGCCCATATAGCATTTGTTTGGTTTCAATGTACCAGCAACAAATAATTGATATTTTAGCCAAAAGAACCCGATTCACATAATTTTTTCACAAATTACAATATATATTACAATTGCATACTTCACATCACCCAGGAACATAAAACATCTACAAAAGTACGAATAGTACAACCTTTCTATATTTTGAATCACCTAGAAACAAATAATTAGCTAAGTACTACAATCTTTTGAGGATTATGAATCCTTCACTTCTTCCAACTTCAGCCTGGAGCTCATACTTCTTTCCCGAGTAAAAGAAAGGAGTTGAGTTGATCCTGAAGCATGGATAACAATAGCATACAACATACAATAGCTAGAAACATAATAATGAACACTTCTAGAAGCAGCTAGGAGTCGATCTTGAACCTTAAGGGCATGGATAATAGTAGAAAACTATTATTAGCAAATATTATAGTGGAGAAATACTGAAGTAAATACCAGCAACATATGAGAAGACACAATCACTTTGTTTCTCATTAATCATTATACAAACATGTTTCTTACGACAAGTATTAGTATAATTAAGGCACAAATGATATTCTAAGCATAAAAATTAACAACAGTTGACCATCACTGGTTCACAACTTAGTGGATTAACCAACCTTTCAAGATAACATAGCTATGGAGGTCACCATCACATAGCAGAGGAAGAGAGTGGGACAGACCACGGACTTCCACAGTGCATAGATCAAAGACTTTGTTGTAGTTGAAGAAGATCCGGTCTGTGTCGTTGTTGACACTGGCCATTGCAGGTACTTGTCCATGTAGGAGTCCGCCATGTGCTCCTGCCGACATTAATAAATGCTTCAGTATGTTATAACAGTTTTTTCAGAGATGGATATTCATTTCTAAAGTTATTAAAATAACACACAAATGTATCACTGGTAGATGATAGTACTTAACATGGATTAAATGTGATAAATCTCTAAACCTGATTCCTACTACCAGGACACAAGTATGTATAAAAAAACCAAACCATATTACAAGCTGTAGCATCTATATAATCATACGGATGGTAGACTTAGAGAACATCAACAAATAGACCAACATCTATGGTGACCTAAACAAACTAACATCGACCCTAGAAATGGTTGTTTGTGTGTGATTCTTCAAGACTTAATTCTAGTTCATCAACTTCAAAAGTTAAAATCTTGATAGCAACAACCTATTAAGTGTGCAATTATAAAAGGTACTATCACAGCAGAGCAACAAACTACTAGCAACAACTTAATTGATTATACAAATACCACAAGATGAACCTAAACAAGCTTCGCTATCGACTTGATCGCCAGTTCAACCATGGCTCTACATGGCCATGGTATATCACAACAGAGCACGTAGAGGAGACAAGGGTTACTCACCTATATAAACCACCGAGATGTAGAGGAAGAGAACCACTATCTCCTGGCCAGCTCTAGTTCTCTGTCCTGCAAATAGAATGTGCATCCTTAGTGCCAGCAACAACACATGTTCACAGGCATGCTGATAGAAAACCAATAGATATTGAAAGTAGCAGCAACAAATATGTTATGTTGATTTTTCTAGAAAGCTAAACAAATTGCAGTCAAAGTTTGACTCTTTCATTACAGCCACGAAACAACAAGGTAGGCAAATGACTAATTCCATTCACAGCTTAGCTGAGAAAATCTTAAATAGAAACACAAGATTTTACCAGCATATACAAGATAAAGTAGCAAGTTCCTTTTCAGAAACATATTAGCAAGTTAAAATTTAGACTAGTACCACAGCAGCCATAAAAAACCATGTATATAATGGACTAGTACCACAACAGCCATAAATTCAGACTAGTAGCAAGTTCCTTTTCAGAAACATATTAGCAAGTTAGCAAATGAAAAAAAAGGTACCGCAACATAGATAAGATCGAAGGTTACATGGAAACTAAATTGTGCTACTTGTACAATCTAGTTAAGTGACCTATTACACATACATAGGTGCATATCAGGATGGGGTTGGAAACCAAATGGATGGACTCCGAGATCTTGGTAGATAGAACAACCAAAAATAATAAATATTTTGACTAGCCGAGGGATCTTATGCTATGAAAATTTCTAATACTGCTTTGCTACTAATTAGTAAACTAAACTACAAGTAAATGTATATCACTTATGCTACTGATCGACTAATTTGCATCTGGGCAAGTGGAGGGATTAGAGAGAGGGGATGATGCACTTACTTGCTAGTGATGAAGATGTTCAACACGATGACGCACTCATGGATGGACTCATGCAGACGCCCCGACGACATGTCCTCACCTCATACAGACGCCCCGAAGGCGAGATCCGGGCCACTGGCGTGCGCCGACCGCCTCCATCCTCGCGCCACGCACGAGCGGCTCCTAGAAACCTGTGAGCACGGGCCATATGCGTAAGCCGTTAGGACACGGAGGGGGGGCATGTGCTCGTTCGTCCTTGACGGTGACATTCAGGGCGGCCGCTAGGGCTCGTGGAGGGGACCACCTCCGGGTCAAACACAGGGAACATCTCATTCAGGTCCTTGGCCCGCTGCGCATCCGCACAACACGGACTCCGTCAGCTCAGATCAAGGCGGAATCGAGCAACGGGCGCGCGCATGAGCGCGTAAGTACCTCATGGGGCTGGAGGACATAGGGGAGGAATGCATGGGGCGGGCCGTGGGCGTAGGCGAGGACGAGGGGAGAAGGGGACGCATGCCTAGGGTGGCCGGCGATGTGGCGTAGGATTTCATCAGACGGGGGTGGTTGCATGGTTGGGGATCTGGAGAGTGGCGGCAGGGTTGGGGAGATGAGGTCTCGCGCATCAGGGCTAGGGTTTGGGGGTGGATGTACCGCTCGGTCCTGATCTGGACAGGTGGTGTGATGATTTTACAAAAATACCCCTGCAGGATTTTATGGTGCAAGGCTGAGAATTGTAGGGCGTTTTGGTCAATTCATGTCTAAATTGTAGGGGACAGGGAGAGGGAAAAACTGGCGCGGTACTTTAGGCCGTTGGATGGAGGCCATCTAAGGATTGGTCTTCTGCTCTTAGCCTGATCCATGGGTATCCTTGTCCTCTCTTCTGATTGGAGGATTCTTTTACCACATTTTAAAAATGCCATATGTAATTCAGAAAAAATCAAAATAGAAAAAACCTTCGTGTGGTATCATGGTATATGACATACCTAGAATTGAGGCATAGTTTGTGATAATGTGCCTGTATTGTGTGTGGTATCATGGTATGTGACATAGCTAGAATTGAGGCATAGTTTACGATAATGTGCCCGTATTGTGCACGCGTGTGCATCTTGGGATGGCGGACAATGTTGCAGGAGGAAGTTTTCCTTTTTGACGCACGGGAAATCCATTTTCCATTCTACGAGCTTAAAAAACGGGGCGTTTTGTGAGGTAATCACCAAATGATAGATTTAGAATGCTACCACACCATTTTTAAAAAATAGTAGACCACCTTACATGGACAATGTCCCAACCATGGTATCTCAAACCTTTCGTCCACCCCTGGGGAAAAAGACAAATTCTTGTTGAATCGGCAGGAAGTGAGTCAGATTTGAACTACAGATACATGATCCAATGCCCATAATTTTTTGAAAAAATCATTTTCAGAGATCCAGTGCAAGTTTAGCGAGGCTCAGCCCCGAGCTAAGAACTTTCATGCCAGCCGTTTTGACCATAGTTTGAAATGGGCATAAAAATTCAAAAACAGTCCGATCAATGCAAATCCTTCGCGTGGTGTCTTATTATGTGATATAGTTGCAAGGAAAAATACCAAACTTGGTATATTGCAAGTGCCTCGAAAAAACCTTCTCAGAAATGACCTATCATGTTCGAGGTTTCATGGCTTTTGGGCCAAACGACCAATGATATGGCCAGAATCGCGGCATAGTTTGTGATAATGTGTCCATATTGTACACTCATATGTATCCTGGGATGGAAAACAATGTTGCAGGAGGAAGTTTTCCTTTTCGTCGCACAAAAAACTCATTTTTTTATTTTTCGAGCGCAAAAAACGGGCAGTTTTGTGAAGCAACCACCAAATGAAAGTTTCCAAATGCTACCATCCCATTTTTCAAAAATAATAGGACAACTTACATGGACAAATGTCCCAACTAGGGCATCTCAAACCTTTCCGTACACCTCTGGCGAAAAAGACAAATTCCTGCCGAATCGGTAGGAAGTGGGTCCGATTTAAACTACAGGTACATGATCCGATGCCCATTATTTTTTGAAAAAAATAATTTTTATACTCAGAATATGCTATTTCTTCAGAGATATAGTGCAAGTTTAGCGAGGCTCAGCCTCGAGCTAACAATCTTCATGCCCGCCGTTTTGACCATAGTTTGAAATAGGCATAAAAAATTCAAAAACAGTCTGAACAATGCTAATCCTTCGCGTGGTGTCTTATTATGTGATATAGTTGCAAGCAAAAATACCAACTTGGTATTTTTCAAGTGTCTCGAAAAACCCTTCTCAGAAATGACCTAACATGTTCGAGGTTTCATGGCTTTCGGGCCAAATGACAAATGATATGGGCAGAATCACGGCATTGTTTGTGATAATGTGTCCATATTGTGCACCATATGTATCGTGGGATGGCAAACAATATTGCAGGAGGAAGTTTTCCTTTTTGTCTTACAAAAAACTCATTTTTCATTTTCCGAGCGCAAAAAATAGGCCATTTTGTGAAGCAACCACCAAATGAAAGTTTCCAAATTCTACCATCCCATTTTTTTTTAAATAATAGGCCAACTTACATGGACAAATTTCCCAACCGGGGCATCTCAAACCTTTCTGTACATCCCTGGCGAAAAAGACAAATTCCTGCCGAATCGGCAGGAAGTGGGTCTGATTTGAACTACAGGTACATGATCCGATGCCCATTATTTTTTGACAAAATGACTTTTAAACTCACCATATGCTATTTCTTCGGAGATCCAACGCAAGTTTATCGAGGCTCAGCCTCGAGCTAACAACCTTCATGCCCGTCGTTTCGACCATAGTTTGAAACGGGCATAAAAAATTCAAAAACGGTCCGAACAATGCAAATCCTTCGCTTGGTGTCTTATTATGTGATATTGTTGCAAGTAAAAATACCAAACTTGGTATTTTGCAAGTGTCTCGAAAAACCCTTCTCAGCAATGACCTAACATGTTCGAGGTTTCATGGCTTTCGGGCCAAACGACCAATGATATGGGCAGAATCATGACATAGTTTGTGATAACGTGTCCATATTTTGCACCCAATGTATCGTGGGATGGCAAACAATGTTACAGGAAGAAGTTTTCGTTTTCGTCGCACAAAAAACTCATTTTTCATTTTCTAAGGGCAAAAAACTGGCCGCATTGTGAAGCAACCACCAAATGAAAGTTTCCAAATGCTACCATCCCATTTTTCAAAAATAAGAGGCCAACTTACATGGACAAATGTCCCAACCGGGGCATCTCAAACCTTTCCATACACCCCTGGTGAAAAAGACAATCCTGCCGAATTGGTAGGAAGTGGGTCCGATTTGAACTATAGGTACATGATCTGATGCCCATTATTTTTTGAAAAAATGATTTTTAAACTCACCATATGCTATTTCTTCGGAGATCCAATGCAAGTTTTGCGAGGCTCAGCCTCGAGCTAATAACCTTCATGCCCGTCGTTTCGACCATAGTTTGAAACGGGCATAAAAAATTCTAAAACGGTCTGAACAATGCAAATCCTTGACGTGGTGTCTTATTATGTGATATAGTTGCAAGTAAAAATACCAAACTTGGTATTTTGCAAGTGTCTCGATAAACCCTTCTCAGAAATGACCTAACATGTTCGAGGTTTCATGGCTTTTGGGCCAAACGACCAATGATAGGGGCAGAATCACGGCATACTTTGTGATAATGTGTCCATATTGTGCACCCATATGTATCGTGGGATGGAAAACCATGTTGCAGCAGGAAGTTTTCCTTTTTGTCACACAAAAAACTCATTTTTCATTTTCCGAGCGCAAAAAACGGGCCGTTTTGTGAAGAAACCACCAAATAAAAGTTTCCAAATTCTACCATCCAATTTTTCAAAAATAACAGGCCAACTTACGTGGACAAATGCCCCAACCGGGGCATCTCAAACCTTTCCATACACCCCTGGTGAAAAAGACAATTCCTGCCGAATCGGTAGGAAGTGGGTCCGATTTGAACTACAAGTACATGATCCGATGCCCATTATTTTTTGAAAAAATGATTTTAAAACTCACCATATGCTATTTCTTCAGAGATCCAATGCAAGTTTTGCGAGGCTCAGCCTCGAGCTAACAACCTTCATGCCCGTCGTTTTGACCATAGTTTGAAACGGGCATAAAAAATTCAAAAACGGTCCGAACAACGCAAATCCTTCGCGTGGTGTCTTATTATGTGATATAGTTGCAGTTAAAAATACCAAACTTGGTACTTTGCAAGTGTCTCGAAAAACCCTTCTCAGAAATGACCTAACATGTTCGAGGTTTCATGGCTTTCGGGCGAAACGACCAATGATATGTGCAGAATCGCGGCATAGTTTGTGTTAATGTGTCCATATTGTGCACCCATATGTATCGTGGGATGGCAAACAATGTTGTAGCAGGAAGTTTTCCTTTTTGTCGCACAAAAAAATCATTTTTCATTTTCCGAGCGCAAAAAACTGGCCGTTTTGTGAAGCAACCACCAAATAAAATTTTCCAAATGCTACTATCCCATTTTTTAAAAATAATAGGCCAACTTACATGGACAAATGTCCCAACCGGGGCATCTCAAACCTTTCCGTACACCCCTGGTGAAAAAGACAATTCCTGCCGAATCGGTAGGAAGTGGGTCCGATTTGAACTACATGTACATGATCCGATGCCCATTATTTTTTGAAAAAATGATTTTTAAACTCACCATATGCTATTTCTTCGGAGATCCAATGCAAGTTTTGTTAGGCTTAGCCTCGAGCTAACAACCTTCATGCCCGTCGTTTCGACCATAGTTTGAAACGGGCATAAAAAATTCAAAAACGGTCCGAACTATGCAAATCCTTCGCGTGGTGTCTTATTATGTGATATTGTAGAGGGAGTGTCCCAACCTTTATTAACATAAGGTGGTGTCCCCTGTGTTTACAATGCTAGTCCCTGTATCAATAGCTAGCATCCACAGTATAGATGTAATATCAAGAAACAAAGGTCATAATATAACTTTATAACCAGGAATAACATAATTTTATTACATCTTTACATAGCTCATTTGGCTATTACATTACATTGCAGCGGAATAACTATAAACATGGGGTCCTTCATCTTCAAAGTGCCACAGGCAGACATGTTGGTTATAGACTTTGTAATCCTAATCAATCAATCTTCACTAAAATCAATCAAACCTGCAACATTACAAGTTACAGCCACAAGGGTCAATAGATTTGAATTGTATTGGCAAGTTTCACTACTATGTAGAATATAAGTGGATCCTATCATTACATGCATTTTGGCTAGTAGGTTTTAAGGCTCATTTGCAGAAGCAAATTTTATCCTATCTTTTCAAAATGATTTTGGTCCTTTGTCAAATCTCCTTTTCAAAAATCCCTTGAACTCCTTGGTAAAATTCCCAAGTGTTCAAGTCCTTGTCAAAAAAAAAATCCCTTGAGCTCCTTGGTAACCCCAAGTGCATCAAGTTTTATCAAAATCTCTTGAGCTCCTTGGTACCCCCAAGTGCATCAAGTCTTGAAAGTTTTCTTTTAGAAATTAGAATGTCGAGATTTCCCATAGCTTCAAACTTTAGTTGCTCAGTATTGTCCATAACCGGGGACACGGCTAAGTACTTAGATTTTATTATCTTCTGCAGAAGTTGCACACTTTACCCACATGTCACAATCCCATCTTGTTGCCACCAGTGGCCACTGGATTAGTGCTCACCAAGATGGAGTACCGGCAGATTGAGAATGTGACAAAGTGTTTCCAGAGGGTCCTCCCATACACCATTGCTAGCTTGTCTTCAGCACCCATGTAGGATTCCAGGTCCTCATGTCCAGTAAACTGAAGACAATGCATGGGTCTTCCCAATGTAGTTGACTAAGCCAGAGCCATAAATAGCATGTGGTTGCACACGAAAGCCACAATTGGAGAAACATGTTCAATCTCTAAGTTTCCTGGGTGGTTTCTTTTGGAGCACAACACAAAGAGATTGCCATAGACATGGTTCCTTTTGTTGCCACCTTCTCCAAAACTCAAAGTATCCTTGGCCACCCAGGTGGTTCATTGAGTCCTTGTTTTATTATATAAAAGCACAAGTCCTTTTCTCAATTCCATAAAATCTCAACATGTATCTCTTTTCAAAATATAGCATGGCTAAGCATGTCACAACTACAATGTTTTCACTAAGGAATGTATAGGGTATCCTATTAGGATTTAGCATAGCATAAGTATAAAATTATTTTCATGCATGTTTCAAAATCCACTAAGTATAATGAAAATAGTAGGACTTTTAGATGATAGTGTAACTTGCCTTTCTTTTGGTAGGGAATGTTGGTTTACTCCTTGATCTTGCTAGTCTCACACTTTTCTATCTTCACTACAATCAATCAAGCAAACACAAAATCAACTAGCATTCCAAACCAATAATCAATCGAACAATTCACACACATAAAACAATGGGATCTAAGTCATGCATGTAAGCATGCCAGAGATAGGTTTATTTGCAAGGATGGTCTCCACTAGGCTTCTAAACTTTGTAAGGTTTAAGGTGGTCATTTTCCATAGTGGCAAAGTCATTTGCAAAAGGGTTTTGTCTACAAACCATTTTAAAATCCAATCATTATTTTATGTGGTGGAAAATATTTTTATCAAAGCAACAACTTTTATGTTGTTCACCAAATAAGTTGTTACTCCCTAAAACTTGGTGTTTTGGGTCAGTAGCTTTGAATCAACACATTTTCCCAAAGTTTTTACTCCAAAACATTTTCACAACAAAAACCAATAATTTTATTTGGCTAGAAAAGGGCTAACTCAAACAATCCATCCTAACTTTACCAAATTCATTTTCAAAAACCATGGGTTGGTTCCTAGGGTTAGTAAGTTCACAACAAACCAATTTGCCAAGGTTTCAAACTCAAAAACATTTTTGAATCATTTTTCTAATCTAAACAAGCATACAAATGTTTCTGTAAAATCCAACAATCTAACAGATACTATTTACTAAACAAATTCCATGGTTGCCTAGGGCTTGTTCCACTGATTCTAACGATATAAAGTTTGTAATTTTTGGACGTGTGGATCAAAAGTTACAAAGGTTTGAAAATCACATTCTAATGAGATTTCAAACTTCTGTTTTAAACAAGAACTGGCCACGCGTTGCAACGCTATTCGCTGGTACCGGTTCGGTCGGATCGGCTCTGCGGCGCGTTGGATTTAAACAGATCGCACGGTTCAGAAAGCGTACCCCTTCGCTGCTTAAGTGATCTATCGCGAGCGTCGGATCAAGATCCTACAGTGCGCAGTGTGCCAGCCATAGATGGGCGGCGTTGCGGTGGCTACTGGCGGCGGAGCAGCCAGACGGTGGCGGCGTCGATGATACAGGAAGCTAGAAGGGAAGGGAAAGTGCTCACCGTGATCGCAAGGACGAGGTGATGCTCAACGTGTGGTTGTCGTGGCAAGGGGTGCTCAGGGACAGCAGCAATTCCTCGCCGGAGTCGTTGTCGGCGTCAAGCGGTCCTGTTCGTGGTCGGAGTCGACGCTACAGATCACGCGGAGGCAAACAGAGGGCATGGTTAGATGTAGGAGGATGTGGCGAGTGTGGGAGGGTGAACGAGAGGACGCGGGGTGATCAGGTGATTACCAGAAGGGTTGCCGGAGTTGCTTGCAGACGCGGCGGCGCTCAGTCGAAGTGGTTGGCGTCGTTCTGGGGCGCCTGCGATCGAACGAAGGGCACAGGGAGGAGCGTCTGGGAGTGGGGAAGGTGTGAGCTTGGTCGGGGCGGTAAGGGGCGGAGAGTCTTGGCCGGAATCGGGGAGGGACGATGGTCGGAGCAGTAGCGTTGTAGCTCGAAATTCCGTCGGCCTAGGGGCTCTCGTGCTGCGGTGTTTGAGGGGAAAGGAGGAGAAGGCGCAGGCGTTTAATAGCGTGCAGTCACGGCAAGTAACGGTCGCGGTATCAGCGCGTAGTCAACGTCGGCGTAAATGGCAGCAACGGCAGGCGTCGTCTGCGCGAGGAAGAAGGAGGAGTGAGCTGGCTGCGTGGGTCCCTGCTGTCAGCGAGGAATGAGAGGGAGAAGAGGGCCACCAGTCAGCGTCTGTTCGGGTTAGAAACTGAGTGCGAAACGTTTTCTTCGGGGAGGGGGAGCTGGGCTGGTTCTGGGCCTTGTTGGGCTGCTGGGTTGGGTCGACCAAAACCATTTTTTTCTTCCTGAATAGCTTTTCTTTTTCTGATTCTAATTCCTGTTTTGAATTCAATCAAACCAAATCAACATTCTAATCAATTCAAACATTTCAAACACTCACCACACTTTGTAACTTTGAATTTGTTCTGTTTAACACATAAACCAAAGTCCAAAAACAAAATAATAATCTTATTTTTAGGGTCCATTATTAATTAAATAAATAGACCTTGTTTTAATAAAACAAAATAGAATTTGATTTATTTAAAACTCCTTTTGAAATCTAATTATTTTCAAAACCAAATCAGTAGGTTTTATTTGGGAATATAAAATACTTGGAAAACTTATTTTAAATAAATAAGTTTTGATGTTTTGGAAATAGTAAAACCTTTATTAATAAAACTTGGATATTAAATCCTTATTACTTTATTTAAATAAACTTTTACTAATTTTCCCAAATAGAAATATTTTGTTTGTAAAGACTTGGCCAAGTTTTAATTTTTCTTTGTAAAATAATTTCTTATTTTAAATCCTTCCTTTTCTTTTGGAAACTAAATCTTTTTATAAGAAGATTTCCAAGTAGTAATTCTAAATATTTTTATTTTCCTTTAATAAATGTTTTATCTTTTTAAATCCCTTTAGGATTTTATTTGATCCAAATAGGTTTGAAGGTTTCCAATTGGATTCCAAAAAGTTTCTTCTGGCCCTGAAAATCAACAAAGTTTTATTTTATTCATTTATTTTTCACATTACAAGATTTGGAAAATCTTGGGATGTGACAGATATAGTTGCAAGTAAAAATACCATACTTGGTATTTTGCAAGTGTCTTGAAAAACCCTTCTCAGAAATGACCTAACATGTTCGAGGTATCATGGCTTTCGGGCCAAACGACCAATGATATGGGCAGAATCGCGGCATAGTTTCTGTTAATGTGTCCATATTGTGCACCCATATGTATCGTGGGATGGCAAACAATGTTGCAGCAGGAAGTTTACCTTTTTGTCGCACAAAAAACTCATTTTTCATTTTCCGAGCGCAAAAAATGGGCCGTTTGTGAAGCAACCACCAAATAAAAGTCTCCAAATGCTACCATCCAATTTTTCAAAAATAATAGGCCAACTTACATGGACAAATTTCCCAACCGGGGCCTCTCAAATCTTTCCGTACACCCCTGGCAAAAAAGACAAATTCCTGCCGAATCGGCAAGAAGTGGGTGCGATTTGATCTACAGGTACATGATCCGAAGCCCATTATTTTTTGAAAAAATGATTTTTAAACTCAACATATGCTATTTATTCAGATATCCAATGCAAGTTTAGCGAGGCTTAGCCTCGAAATAATAACCTTCATGCCCGCCATTTTGACCATAGTTTGAAACAGGCATAAAAATTTCAAAAAAGGTCCGAACAATACATATCCTTTGCGTGGTGTCTTATTATGTGATATAGTTGCAAGTTAAAATACCAAACTTAGTATTTTGCAAGTGTCTCAAAAAACCCTTCTCAGAAATGACCTAACATGCTCGAGGTTTCATGGCTTTCGGGCCAAACGACCAATGATATGGGCAGAATCACGACATAGTTTGTGATAATGTGTGCATATTGTGCACCCATGTGTATTGTGGGATGGCAAACAATGTTGCAGGAGGAAGTTTTCCTTTTCGTCGGATGTGAGACCCTGGCGCATGGCTCAATAGGATTGATAGGAAATCCATACCAACAAGTTGCAACTTCTTTTCCGGAAGCTCATTCGAAAAGAACTCTAAGGTTAAGCGTGCTTGGCCTAGAGCAATTCTAGGATGGGTGACCGACCGGGAAGTGGGTAACCGGGTGCGCATGAGTGAGGACAAAGTGCGCAGAAAAGACTAGTGTTGGTCTGTGGAGTTAGTCTAGAGATCCTATTGAGCTGCCAGAAGTGACAGCCGTCGGTCCGGAGTGACCGGGGGTGTTACAAATTGGTATCAGAGCCGACCCTCACGGTTAAACAGGCGTGTGCGGGTCAGTGGCGGACATGTGGCGCATGGCGCGTGTGGCCCGGAGTGGACACGGCATGGCACATGTGTCGGCACTGGACGCACAGACGTGTGCCAAGAGGGGACGTTCCTGGCTTGTGGTTGATCGACGAGGACGTCGATCTTCTAAGGGTGGGTGTATGTGAGACCCTGGCGCATGGCTCAATAGGATTGATAGGAAACCCATACCAACAAGTTGCAACTTCTTTTCCGGAAGCTCATTCGAAAAGAACTCTAAGGTTAAGCGTGCTTGGCCTAGAGCAATTCTAGGATGGGTGACCGACCGGGAAATGGGTAACCGGGTGCGCATGAGTGAGGACAAAGTGCACAGAAAAGACTAGTGTTGGTCTGTGGAGTTAGTCTAGAGATCCTATTGAGCTGCCAGAAGTGACAGCCGTCGGTCCGGAGTGACCGGGGGTGTTACATCGCACAAAACACTTATTTTTCATTTTCTGTGCGCAAAAAACTGGCCGTTTTGTGAAGCAACCACCAAATGAAATTTTCCAAATGCTACTATCCCATTTTTCAAAAATAATAGGCCAACTTACATGGACAAATGTCCCAACCGGGGCATCTCAAACCTTTCCGTACACCCCTGGTGAAAAAGACAATTCCTGCCGAATCGGTAGGAAGTGGGTCCGATTTGAACTACATGTACATGATCTGATGCCCATTATTTTTTGGAAAAATGATTTTTAAACTCACCATATGCTATTTCTTCGGAGATCCAATGCAAGTTTTATGAGGCTTAGGCTCGAGCTAACAACCTTCATGCCCGTCGTTTCGACCATAGTTTGAAACGGGCATAAAAAATTCAAATATGGTCCGAACTATGCAAATCCTTCGCATGGTGTCTTATTATGTGATATAGTTGCAAGTAAAAATACCAAACTTGGTATTTTGCAAGTGTCTCGAAAAACCCTTCTCAGAAATGACCTAACATGTTCGAGGTATCATGGCTTTCGGGCCAAACGACCAATGATATGGGCAGAATCGCGGCATAGTTTGTGTTAATGTGTCCATATTGTGCACCCATATGTATCGTGGGATGGCAAACAATGTTGCAGCAGGAAGTTTTCCTTTTTGTCGCACAAAAAACTCATTTTTCATTTTCCGAGCGCAAAAAACGGGCCGTTTGTGAAGAAACCACCAAATAAAAGTTTCCAAATGCTACCATCCAATTTTTCAAAAATAATAGGCCAACTTACATGGACAAATGTCCCAACCGGGGCCTCTCAAACCTTTCCGTACACCCCTGGCAAAAAAGACAAATTCCTGCCGAATCGGCAAGAAGTGGGTGCGATTTGAACTACAGGTACATGATCCGATGCCCATTATTTTTAAAAAAATGATTTTTAAACTCACCATATGCTATTTATTCAGATATCCAATGCAAGTTTAGCGAGGCTTAGCCTCGAAATAATAACCTTCATGCCCGCCATTTTGAACATAGTTTGAAACGGGCATAAAAAATCAAAAAAGGTCCGAACAATACATATCCTTTGCGTGGTGTCTTATTATGTGATATAGTTGCAAGTAAAAATACCAAACTTAGTATTTTGCAAGTGTCTCGAAAAACCCTTCTAAGAAATGACCTAACATGTTCGAGGTTTCATGACTTTCGGGCCAAACGACCAATGATATGGGCAGAATCACGACATAGTTTGTGATAATGTGTGCATATTGTGCACCCATGTGTATTGTGGGATGGCAAACAATGTTGCAGGAGGAAGTTTTCCTTTTCGTCGCACAAAACACTCATTTTTCATTTTCTGAGCGCAAAAAACTGGCCGTTTTGTAAAGCAACCACCAAATGAAAGTTTCCAAATGCTACTATCCCATTTTTCAAAAATAATAGGCCAACTTACATGGACAAATGTCCCAACCGGGGCATCTAAAACCTTTCCATACACCCCTGGTGAAAAAGACAATTCCTGCCGAATCGGTAGGAAGTGGGTCCGATTGGAACTACATGTACATGATCCGATGCCCATTATTTTTTGAAAAAATGATTTTTAAACTCACCATATGCTATTTCTTCGGAGATCCAATGCAAGTTTTGCGAGGCTCAGCCTCGAGCTAACAACCTTCATGCCCGTCGTTTCGACCATAGTTGAAACGGGCATAAAAAATTCAAAAACGGTCCGAACAATGCATATCCTTCGCGTGGTGTCTTATTATGTGATATAATTGCAAGTAAAAATACCAAACTTGGTATTTTGCAAGTGTCTCGAAAAACCCTTCTCAGAAATGACCTAACATGTTTGAGGTTTCATGGCTTTCGGGCCAAACGACCAATGATATGGGCAGAATCGCGGCATAGTTTGTGATATTGTGTCCATATTGTGCACCCATATGTATCATGTGTAGGGGTTCATAGCATGGAAAACAAAAAATTTCTACCGCATGCGCACAAACAAGCCAAGATCTATCTACTAGATTGTAGCAACGAGTCGATAGAAGCACTCACCCTCGAAGATTCCAAAGCGGTTAACGAGAGCAGATTCTCGTAGGTGATGTAGTCGTACACTTTCCGATCTCAAGATCACGTAGACGATCCTTCCGGCGCTGTGTTCCGGCAGCGGTTCCATAGTCGGTCGCACGTTCGGTACTCGATGAAGACCTTCCTCTCCCTTGTTCCAGCAGGCAGCAGAGGTTGTAGTTCTCTCCTCGTGATTCCGGCAGCATGACGGCGTGGTGTCGGAAGTAGAGGGAAGATCCCGCAGGGCTTCGCCTAAGCCGGATGTGAGTTATGGTGGATTAGGGTTTCCCGGAAATCAAGGGTTTAGAGATCCGGGAGGAGGAGGTGTCGGCGGCGGCTAGAGCGGTGACGACTTGGCTCAGGGAGGGCTAGGGCTTGTATTGTGTTAGGGCAGCCCTCCCCCTCTATTTATGAGAGGGGGGCAGCCTTGGGAGGGGTGGGTTTGAATCCAAACCCAAACCCAAGTTGGATTGAGAGAAGGACTTGTTTCTTCTCCCACTAGGAAACCATTGTTCTAGTTTGACTTTTCAAACTTCCCGTTTGACTTTCAAGTTAGAGCTTTATTTCTCTCTTGCAAATGCCAACACAAAGCAACCTAGGATATGATCTAATCATTCCTTATATCCATGACACATTCATGGACCATTCCCCTTCCGGTCCGGTGAACCTTCTAGACCCTTCTAGAACTTCTCCGATGAAATCATCGGAAACTTTCCCGAACTCCGAAATAGGACTTTCCTTATATGAATCTTATTCTCCGGACCATTACGGATCTCCTCATGATATCCCGGATCCCATCCGAGACTCCGAACAACATTTGTTATCCCTACTAACATTCCATATCTACTATACAACATCGAATCCTTAAGTGTGTCTCCCTATGGTTCGTGAATTACGCGGACATGATCGAGACACTTCTCCGATCAATAACCAATAGAGGAATTTGGAAATTCATATGGCTCCCACATATTTCAACGATTACTTTGCGATCGAATGAACCACTTACATACAATACCAATTTCCTTTTGTCTCACGATAGTTTACTTATCCGAGGTTTTGATCGTCGGTATCTCTGCATACCTAGTTCAACCTCGTTACTGATAAGTACTCTTTTCTCGTTCCCGTGATATGTGATCCCTTGTGAGCCAGTCACATGCTTGCAAGCTAATTGGATGACATTCCACCGAGAGGGCCCAGAGTATATCTATCTGTCATATGGATGGACAAATCCCACTCTTGATCCATGTGCGTCCACCCATACTTTCCGAACACTCAATACCACCTTTATAGCCACCCAGTTATGGTGTGGTGTTTGATGTCATCAAATCATCCTTCCGGTGATGGTGATTAACATGATCTCATGGTCAAAGGAATTAGGTTACTATGTATCAGAAAGCTTATAGCAATTGAACTATTAAAATGACTTGATCTTTATGCTACGCTTATCTATAGGAGTATGTCCATCGTACCATTCTCCTAATGATATGATCTTGTTATTAACAACATCTCAATGTTCATGATCGAGAAACCATGATCATCTATTAATCAACAAGCTAGTATTACAAAGAGGCTTTACCAGGGACTCTAATTTAGTTTACAATTCACACAAGTATTAATGTTTCCGGTTAATACTATTATAGCATGAATGTAAACATTTATCATAAACACAAAGATATAATAATAACCACTTTTATTATTGCCTCTAGGGCATATCTCCAACAGTCTCCCACTTGCACTAGAGTTAACTAATCTAGATTACATGGTAATATACCGAACACCCATGGCAGTTTGGTGCTGGTCATGTTTTGCCCTCGGGAGAGGTTTAGTCAACGGATCCGCCACATTCAGATCTGTGTGTACTTTGCAACTCTTTATGTCACCATCTTGGACATGCTCTCGAATAGCGTGAAAATGTTACTTGATGTGCTTCAGCTTCTTGTGTGACCTTGGTTCTTGCGCATTGGCTATTGCGCCCATGTTATCACAGTAGATAGACATTGGGTCCAGCGCACTTGGAACCACACCAAGCTCTGTAATGAACTCCTTCATCCATATCGCCTCTTGTGAAGCCTCCGAAGCAGCTATGTATTCCGATTCAGTTGAATATCTTGCCACAAAGCTTTGCTTTGCACTCCTCCAGCTAACTGCTGCACCATTCAAAGTAAATTCGTATCCAGATTGAGATTTAGAATCATCCAGATCGGTGTTCCAACTAGCATCCGTGTAACCATTAACAACGAGCTGTTCATCACCTCCATAAGAAAGAACCATATCCTTAGTTCTTCTTACTTAAGGATGTTTTTGACCGCTATCCAATGATCCACTCCTGGATCACTTTGATATCTGCTAGTCAAACTAACAGCATATGCAATGTCGGGTCTAGTACATAGCATGGCATACATAAGAGATCCTATGGCTGAGGCATAGGGAGTCTTACTCATCCTTTCTCTATCTTCTGCCGTTGCAGGACTTTGAGTTTTACTCAAGGTCGTATTGGGCAACATGGGCAAGAACCCTTTCTTGCTATCTTCCATTTCAAACCTCTTTAGAACTTTGTCCAAATATGTACTCTGTGACAATGATATTAGGCGTCTTGATCTATCTCTATAAATCTTTATGCCTAATATGTAAGCTGCTTCGCCAAGATCTTTCATTGAAAAACTATTATTCAAATAATTCTTGACACTATTTAAGAAGGTCTACATCATTCCCAATCAACGATATGTCATCTACATACAGTATTAAGAATGCTACAGAGCTCCCACTCACTTTCTTGTAAATACAAGCTTCTCCATAAGTTTGTATAAAACCAAAACTTTTGATTACCTTATCAAAACGTTGATTCCAACTTCGGGATGCTTGCTTCAATCCATATATGGACCGTTGAAGTTTGCATACCTTGTTATCATCTTTAGGATCAACAAAACCTTTGGGTTGCATCATATACAACTCTTCATCAATGTCTCCATTGAGGAACGCCGTTTTGACATCCATCTGCCGTATCTCATAATCATAATATGCAGCGATTACTAACATAATCCTCACAGACTTTAGCTTCGCTACTGGTGAGAAAGTCTCATCGTAGTCAACTCCTTAAATTTGTCGAAACCCTTTTGCGACAAGTCGAGCTTTATAGACAGTAATATTACCATCAGCATCTGTTTTCTTCTTGAAAATCCATTTGTTCTCGACAGCCTTACGGCCATCCAGTAAGTCCACCAAAGTCCATACTTGGTTTTCGTACATGGATCTAATCTCGGATTTCATGGCCTCTTGCCATTTATTGGAATCTGGGCTCATCATCGCTTCCTCATATGTCGCAGGGTCATTGGTGTTGTCCACCAACATGACACTCATAACAGGATCATACCAATCAGGAGTGGTACGAGTTGTCGTTGACCTACAAGGTTCCGTAGTAACTTCAACCAAAGTTTCATGATCAACATCATTAGCTTCCTCTATTATTGGCGTAGGCGCCACAGGAACCACTTTCGATGCTGTGCTACTCACAAGTTTGAGAGAAGGTTCATCAACCTCGTCGAGTTCTACTTTTCTTCCAGTCACTTCTTTCGAGAGAATCTCCTTCTCTAGAAAGGATCCATTCTTGGCAACAAAGATTTTGCCCTCGGATCTGTGATAGAAGGTATACCCAATAGTTTCCTCATGGTATCCTATGAAGACGCATTTTTCCGCTTTGGGTTCAAGCTTGTCCGGCTGTAACTTCTTTACATAAGCTTCGCAACCCCAAACTTTAAGGAACGACAATTTAGGTTTGTTCCCAAACCATAATTCATACGGTGTCGTTTCAACGAATTTAGATGGTGCCCTATTTAAAGTGAATGCGGCTGTTTCTAATGCATAACCCCAAAACAATAGCGGTAAATCTGTAAGTGACATCATAGAACAAACCATATCTAAGAGAGTTCGATTACGATGTTCGGACACACCATTACACTGTGGTGTTCCCGGCGGTGTCAATTGTGAAAGTATTCCGCATTTCTTCAAATGCTCTCCAAACTCGTAACTTAGATATTCACCTCCACGATCAGATCGTAGAAATTTAATCTTCTTGTTACGTTGATTCTCTACCTCACTTTGAAATTCCTTAAACTTCTCGAAAGTTTCGAACTTATGTTTCATGAAATAGATATACCCATATCTACTCAAGTCATCCGTGAAGGTAAGAACATAATGATAACCACCGCGCGATGCTACACTCATTGGGCCACACACATCGGTATGTATGATTTCCAATAAGTCCATAGCTCGCTCCATCATACCAGAAAATGGAGTCTTAGTCATTTTACCCATCAGACATGCTTCGCATCTTTCAAGTGATTCGAAATCAAGTGATTCAAGAAGTCCATTGGAATGGAGTTCCTTCATACGCTTCACTCCAATGTGACCAAGACGACAGTGCCACATATATGTCGAGTTATCGCTCAATTTCAAACGTTTAGCTTCAATGTTATTAATGTGTGTATTTCCACAATCGAGATTCAATAAGAATAGACCATCTATCAAAGGTGCATGTGCATAAAACATATTACTCATATAAATCGAACAACCATTATTCTCGGACTTAAACAAGTAACCGTCTCTCAATAAACATGATCCAGATATAATGTTCATGCTCAACGCTGGCACCAAATAACAATTATTTAAGTATAAAACTAATCCCGATGGTAGAAGAAGAGGTAGCGTGCCGACCGCGATCACATCAACCTTTGATCCATTTCCAACGCGCATCGTCACCTCATTCTTTGCTAGCTTCCGTTTATTCTGCAGTACCTGTTTCGAGTTACAAATATGAGCAACCGAACCAGTATCAAATACCCAGGCACTACTACGAGTACTAGTGAGATACACATCAATAACATGTATATCGGATATACCTTTCTTCTTGATGTTGTCATTCTTCAAATCCGCCAAGTTCTTTGGGGAATTCTGCTTCCAGTGACCTTCTCCCTTGTAGTAAAAGCACTCAGTATCAGGCTTAGGCCCAGCCTTGGTCTTCTTTGCCAGCGCGACAACTTTCTTACCGCCCTTCTTGAAGTTTCCCTTTTTCTTAGACTTGCCTTGCTTCTTGAATTTGGTGGTCTTATTTACCAACAACACTTGGTGCTCTTTCTTGATCTCCACTTCTACAGATTTCAACATGGAGAACAGTTCTGGCAACGACTTGTCCATGTTTTGCATATTGTAGTTCATCACAAAGTTCTTGTAACTTGGTGGTAGTGATTGGAGGACACGTTGAATCCCCAAAGAATTAGGAATCACTATACCCAATCTTTGGAGTTTGCTTGCGTGCCCAGACATCTTAAGCACGTGCTCACTAACGGAGCTGCCCTCTTCCATCTTGCAGTTAAAGAACTTTTCAGAAGCCTCATAACTCTCAACTGCCGCGTGAGCCTCAAATATCATTTTGAGTTCACGGACAATATCATGTGGGTCATGGTTCTCAAACCTTTTCTAAAGCTCTGATTTCAAACCATACAAGATAGCACAATGAACTATGGAGTACTGATTCTTCCGAGCGAGGAAAACATTCTTTACCTCATCGGTAGCTGTAGTTGCAGGCGGGTCACCCAGCGGTGCATCCAACTCATAGGTCAAATTACCAGCATTGAGGACAATCCTCAAATTGCGGGACCAATCTGCGAAGTTGCTTCCATTGTTTTTCAACTTTTCTTTCTCTAGGAACGCATTAAAATTGATGGTAGGGGCCGCCATTGATCTACAACATATTTGCAATAGTTTAGACTAAGTTTATGACAAATTGAGTTCTAATTAATAGTTAAATTAATCTAGGTGAACTCCCACTCAAAACAATATCCCTCACATTGTTTTAGTGATCACATGAACCAAATCCACCACATCAAAACCGATCATCACGAGAGTTGATGTAGCTTCAATGGCGAACAATCAACATGTTCATCATATCTTCTATATGACTCATGCTTTACCTTTTGGTGATCCGTGTTCCGAGACCATGTCCGTACATGCTAGGCTCGTCAAGATCAAACCTTAGCTTCCGCATGAGCAAATCTGGCTTGCTCACTTTGTATACACTCGCAGAATCTAACACACCCGATCATCACGTGGTGCTTCGAAACAATGAGCTTTAGTAATGGTGCTTTCTAAGGATGAACACTTTAAAGCTTGAAATTGTGTGCTTGAGGGATCATCTTATAATGCTACCGTCATGAACTAAGCAATACAAGATGCATAAAGGATTAACATCACATGCAATTCATAATATGTGATATGATATGGCCTTTCTTCATGTGCTTCCGATCTCCATCTTCAAGCACGAACATGATCTCCATCATCACCGGTATGGCGTCAAGGTCAATGGCGCCGTTTCATGGTTGTCGTCCACTAGCTTCAACTATTACAACTACTTTGTATAGACACGCATGTCTTAACGGAATTTAAAAGACAACCATATGGCTCCTGGCGGTTGCCAACTTACAATAAGGAACATTGCATACATCATATATAATCACAATCATGGCCATATCATATCACAGCACACCCCTGCAAAACAAAGTTAGACGCCTCTAATTTTCTTTGCATATTTTACGTGGTTTGGGGCTTTCAATAAGTGTCGTTCTAACTTACGAACAAGAACCACAACGTTGATGCTTGAACTATCAAGTGCCCGTTGTAAATTGAATCTATACTATGATGGGAGAGACAGACACCCGCAAAGCCACTTATGCAATACAAGTTGCATGTTGAGCGTGGAGCAAGTCTCATGAACGATGTCATGTAAGGTTAGCCTGGGACACTTCATCCCATCATACCGCAAGATGCAAAGTACACAAAAAGCAATTGATAATAAAAGCACCACCGCCCACATTGACCATTGTGTTCTACTCGTGCAACAAATCTACATATAGACACGGCTCTAATACCACTGTAGGGGTTCGTAGCATGGAAAACAAAAAAATTCTACCGCATGCACACAAACAAGCCCAGATCTATCTACTAGATTGTAGCGACGAGTCGATAGAAGCACTCACCCTCGAAGATTCCAAAGCGGTTAACGAGAGCTGATTCTCGTGGGTGATGTAGTCGTACACTTGACGATCTCAAGATCGCGTAGACGATCCTTCCGACGCTGTGTTCCGGCAGCGCTTCCATAGTCGGTCACATGTTCGGTATTCGATGAAGACCTTCCTCTCCCTTGTTCCAGCAGGCAGCGGAGGTTGTAGTTCTCTCCTCGTGATTCCGGCAGCATGATGGCATGGTGTCAAAAGTAGAGGGAAGATCCCGCAGGGCTTCGCCTAAGCCGAATGCGAGTTATGGTGGATTAGGATTTTCCGGAAATCTAGGGTTTAGAGATCCGGGAGGAGGAGGAGGAGGTGTCGGCGGCGGCAGCGCTGCGGCGCGGCGGCGGCGGCGGTTGATTGGGCGCGGCGGCGGCGGCTTGGCTCTGGGAGGGCTAGGGCTTGTATTGTGTTGGGGCAGCCCTCCCCCTCTATTTATGAGAGGGGGGCAGCCTTGGGAGGGGTGGGTTTGAATCCAAACCCAAACCCAAGTTGGATTGAGAGAAGGACTTGTTTCTTCTCCCACTAGGAAACCATTGTTCTAGTTTGACTTTTCAAACTTCCTGTTTGACTTTCAATTTAGAGCTTTATTTCTCTCTTGCAAATGCCAACACAAAGCGACCTAGGATATGATCTAATCATTCCTTATATCGATGACACATTCATGGACCATTCCCCTTCCGGTCCGGTGAACCTTCTAGACCCTTCTAGAACCTCTCCGATGAAATCATCGGAAACTTTCCCGAACTCCGAAATAGGACTTTCCTTATATGAATCTTATTCTCTGGACCATTCCGGATCTCCTCATGATATCCCGGATCCCATCCGAGACTCCGAACAACATTCGGTATCCCTATTAACATTCCATATCTACTAACAACATCGAATCCTTAAGTGTGTCTCCCTACGGTTCGTGAATTACGCGGACATGATCGAGACACTTCTCCAATCAATAACCAATAGAGGAATCTGGTAATTCATATGTCTCCCACATATTTCAATGATTATTTTGCGATCGAATGAACCACTTACATACGATACCAATTTCCTTTTGTCTCACGATAGTTTACCTATCCGAGGTTTTGATCGTCGGTGTAACATCCCAAAAATACTAAGCTTGGATCATCAAGCATTAGTCATCAACATTTAGGGTTAACAAAAACTTTTCTAAATAAAATTATGAATGCATGCATATGTGTATGCATGGATTTTGCAATTCTTTGGAACCACCTTGTTTTATTGTTTCATTGCTTGTAAAATGTTTCTTAGGTGAAATAAACATCATCTAAAACATATCCCTCATTTTTCCTAAAGACAAGTAAATCAAAACAAATATATTAAAGGAATGGTCACTTTGACCAATTTAACTCCCATGCCTACTTTGGCTGTCTCAAACTTTCAAAACCTAACAGAAACTTTTCTGGATCTTTGCACCCCTTGAATGTACTCATAACAAGGTATCAAGGCCCACTTTGTGATCATCCAGAAACTTTCAAATGCATAGTTTAAATGACAATTCAAAATTGAATCTTTATCATATGGGAACTTTCAAAACCCAAGCATATGCAGACTCACCAGCACTAACCTAGCAAACCCACCAAAAATGTTTTCAAAATTCAAAACTTGAATTCATGCGGCCATTTCATCAAACAGGTTGCAGACACAAATCAAACAAACATCAAACACTATAGTGTGCAGTAAAACTGGCCTAACTTGTTCCCTATTTAGCTCACAACCAGCTCAGTAGATCATCTAGGAAGATTAACCAAGCACTAGCACCACTGTGAGCTTGCCATTCCCATCAATGGTGAACAGCCGAGCACACCCATGTCACCCCCATGTCGATAGCAAGCTAGGAGGAGACACAAGCCTAGCCAGCATGTCTGGGAGGCAGCCCACCGTCCACCGCCACTCCCTGTCCACCGCTCGAACCTTGCCAACCACTGGACCACACGCACGGACCGCGCCCTGACCGCAAGCAACCATGCCGAGCGTGCGCCAGAGCGCCACCCTCGACCGAAGCCCACAGACCGTGCGTCGCCCTCACCGCGTGCATACACAATCCCCACCGACCCAGGAGACCGCCAGACATCCCCGTTCGCCGCCCCGTGACGCACAGCCACCGCTCGCCGTCGAAGACGCCGCCTCTGCCGCTCATAGCGTCGCATGTTCTAGACCAATCCGCACCGCCCCACGGCTCAAAACCATGTCGTTGAGCATCGCCAGGGAACACCGCACCGTCCCCTACCATCGCCCATGCCAATAGCCGCCTGTAACATCGCCCCCGATGAGCTGACCGTGCGCCCCGTCGGTCCCCTCGCTCGACTATAAATAGAGGCCACCCCCGCTCGATTTCTTCACACCATCTCACTCCCCTCTCGTCCCTGATCATGCCACACCGTTCCTGGAGCAAGGTGAGCACCACTTCGCAGGAATTTCACCGGAGCCCGCCGCCTCTGGAGAAGAAGGGAGCCAACGATTTCGTCCACCCCAGGAGCTGCCGCGACCACACCTGAGTTCACCGTCATCGACTTCGTCGTTTGCCCGCCTCGCCGACCTTCGCCAGCACCCCGGTGAGCCCCCAGCAACCCTCACTGGCCGCGCTAGGTTTCTTTCACGCCGGCGTTGTCTTGCGTCGACGATGACTCCCAGCCGTTGGATTAGAATCAGATCGAACGACCCACGTTGCCCCGTACCGCTTCGCCCCTCCCTGTCTCACTGGCAAGTGGGGACACCCACTTAAGCAGCCCGCTGGAGTACTGCGCTTAGCAGGCCGGCCCAGTAACTTTTCCCGCGCAGCCCAGTGATTTGAATTAAACCTTTTTCTTTTTAATTCAAACACACTTCTATACCCATTTTCAAAACTCAATCCAGATCGATTCAGTGCACCAATTTGAATGAAACCAATTTTGTTGGAAAGGTCTGTGAATGCTGAATCCAAGCCCATTGGATTCAAGTCATTTGGATCTATAGATCATCCATGGTAAAAATAACAAGGCAGAAGCTTTTCTGCATTCAAACATTTTTCAAATTTAAACCATAATAGCTTTTGAGTTGATTCCAACTCTCAAAAATCACATTTAACCATACCTTTCAGAATATATAAAAATATATAGGTTTACTTGCAGAAATAATGTTCAAGTAATAATAGAATGCTACATAGGCATTTCTAGTCATGATATTTAAATAAAATAAAAGGGTAAAACCTTATTAAATTATGACACCACTTTAAATCACATTCCCTTGGACTAAAATATGTGGTGATGACATGTGTCAACATGATCCCATGTTTGGGTTGGAGAATATCAAATCTTAAGTAGTTTTTCAATGAGTAGAAATTACTTTTCAAAAAATAAAAGGAATTAAACCAAGCCATAACCTTGTAATGTTAGAGATGATGCTAGATCATCTATAGGACCCTTGTGTGTGATGATTGCAAGTAGTTAAGTATTGTTTGGTGATTGTGTACCTCGTATTTATTCATAGACGCTAGTACCGACCAAGGATACGAGGAGGAAGGAGGATACTACGAAGAAGAAGCCGAGGAGAACTTCAACCACTGCTCTGCACAAGGCAAGCCTAATGCTACTAGTTGAATGTGCAAGCTAACACTTGCAACTTAGCAAGATTATATTGGCATTGATGCAAGCTAACACTTGCAAGATACTTTACCTATGCAAGCAAATACTTGCTTGTTACCATGCCTACTATATGCTTTAAGCATATATGATCATACCCACTTGAGAAACCAATCCTAGTTTTATTTGCAAGCTTCTTACTTTATTTATTTATCAAAGCTTACTTAGAGTTTACTTAAGAGTTTGGTAGATACTAGAACGTTATCTGAAAGTTGCATAAAGAGCATAAAATTTGGCCTAAGATTAGACACCTTGATATCATCCTGAGATATAAGGTTATACATAGTTGAAACTCCCCTAGTTTACCACCCCTCATTAGTACTCACCCCCACTTGTATATGCTAGTGCTAAGCATAAAACTTGATCAACTTTAGATGGGAATACTTGGTGGAAAAATGGTTATGAAAACCTTGGAATGATGGATCATTCTATTGAAATGTTTTGGACATGTGTTTCCGAACACCTGATGATTTTGGTGATGAAAAAGTTGAGGCATGAGACTTAGCCCTTTTATAAAACTGATGGTTGTTTGGATGCGATACCATTCCAATCTTATCGTACAACCACAATACCCGAATATTGGGTAGGGCTTGACTGGAAACTTATATACCTTAGTATTAGCTCCCTCACGGCCAAGGTCTGAGCTGAGGCTACCTTGTGAACATTGTCCACCTGTGCAGTACCCAAGATGACAGTTGGTCATGGTTGGGAGGCCAAACTCACAGGAGAGGTGCTTATACTAGGGCGTGTAATGGAAAGGTTAGGATTGATTATCCGTATACTGAGTATGGTGAATTCAGGATTTGTTCCTGACGGATGTATCGAATGTTGTGGTGAAAGTGGACAATCTCTGCAGAGTGTCAAACTATTCGAATAGCCGCGTCCGCGGTTATGGACAGTTGGAGTGGCCATACTGTTCCCCATCAGACTTTTCAAAAATTGACTTGTGAAATGAATTGAGACTTTGACTTGACCACAATAGAGTTGTGACATGAGTTACAAGATCCCACTTAGGAGTTATAAAATTGTGACTAGCTTTGGAACTTAGTAGAGATAAATCTGGCTTTTGCAAAACAACCCTAGAGCCTAGTGTCCTATTATCCAAAAACCCCTTTACCTGTTAGTATTAGTTTGCGAGTACTTAAAGAGTACTCATGGCTTTGTCCCTGGCTATTCCCATGGCCAGACTATGAAGAGGAGTACCTGGAAGATGGACCCCAGGAAGGTTACGACAACTAGGATCATCTCCCATCGTCAGCATTGCCTGTGACCCCGAAGATGGAGCTTCGCCTAAGCTACCGTTATTATTACGTATTCCGCTGCTTGATGTTGTATTAAGAACGGGATCATGAGATCCCTATTCGTGTAAGAACTTATGTATCATTTGTAATGGATGATGTACTACGATATCCAATTCTATTATGTCTCGCAAAAATGGTAATCCTGGGATTGCGAGGTATGGCATCACAGGCATCTGGGATTAAAAATCCGGGTGTTGACAGTCGGTATCTCTGCATACCTAGTTCAACCTCGTTACTGATAAGTACTATTTTCTCGTTCCCGTGATATGTGATCCCTTGTGAGCCAGTCACATGCTTGCAAGCTAATTGGATGACCTTCCACCGAGAGGGCCCAGAGTATATCTATCTGTCATATGGATGGACAAATCCCACTCTTGATCCATGTGCCTCAACCCATACTTTCCGAACACTCAATGCCACCTTTATAGCCACCCAGTTACGGTGTGGTGTTTGATGTCATCAAAGCATCCACCCGGTGATGGTGATTAACATGATCTCATGGTCGAAGGAATTAGGTTACTATGTATCAGAAAGCTTATAACAATTGAACTATTAAAATGACTTGATCTTTATGCTATGCTTATCTATAGGAGTATGTCCATCATACCATTCTCCTAATGATATGATCTTGTTATTAACAACATCTCAATGTTCATGATCGAGAAACCACGATCATCTATTAATCAACAAGCTAGTATTACAGAGAGGCTTTACCAGGGACTCTAATTTAGTTTACAATTCACACAAGTATTAATGTTTCCGGTTAATACTATTATAGCATGAATGTAAACATTTATCATAAACACAAAGATATAATAATAACCACTTTTATTATTGCCTCTAGGGCATATCTCCAACATCGTGAGTGGAGGGTAAACTCATTTTTCATTTTCCGATGGTAAAAAAGGGCCATTTTGTGAAGCAACCACCAAATAAAAGTTTCCAAATGCTACCATCCAATTTTTCAAAAATAATAGGCCAACTTACATGGACAAATGTCCCAACCAGGGCCTGTCAAACCTTTCCGTACACCCCTGGCAAAAAAGACAAATTCCTGCCGAATCGGCAAGAAGTGGGTGCGATTTGAACTACAGGTACATGATCCGATGGCCATTATCTTTTAAAAAATGATTTTTGAACTCACCATATGCTATTTATTCAGAGATTCAATGCAAGTTTAGCGAGGCTCAGCCTCGAAATAACAACCTTCATGCCCGTCGTTTCGACCAAAGTTTGAAACCGGCATAAAAAATTCAAAAAAGGTCTGAACAATGCAAATCCTTCGCGTGGTGTCTTATTATGTGATATAGTTGCAAGTAAAAATATCAAACTTGGTATTTTGCAAGTGTCTCGAAAAACCCTTCTCAGAAATGACCTAACATGTTGGAGGTTTCATGGCGTTCGGGCCAAACGACCAATGATATGGGAAGAATCAAGGCATAGTTTGTGATAATGTGTCCATATTGTACACCCATATGTATCGTGGGATGGAAAACAATGTTGCAGGAGGAAGTTTTCCTTTTCGTGGCACAAAAAACTCATTTTTCATTTTCTGAGAGCAAAAAACTGGTCGTTTTGTGAAGCAACCACCAGATGAAAGTGACCAAATGCTACCATCCCATTTTAAAAATTTATAGGCCAACTTACATAGACAAATGTCCCAACCGGGGCATCTCAAAACTTTCCATACACCCAAGGGCGAAAAAGACAAATTCCTGCCGAATCGGTAGGAAGTGGGTCCGATTTGAACTACAGGTACATGATCCGATGCACATTATTTTTTGAAAAAATGTTTTTTAAACTCGCCATATGCTATTTATTTAGAGATCCAATGCAAGTTTTGCGAGGCTCATCCTCGAGCTAACAACCTTCATGCCCGTCGTTTCGACCATAGTTTGAAACGGGCATAAACAATTCAAAAACGGTCCGAACAATGCAAATCCTTCGCGTGGTGTCTTATTATGTGATATAGTTACAATTACAAATATCAAACTTGGTATTTTGATAGTGTCTCGGAAAACCCTTCACAGAAATGACCTAACATGTTCGAGGTTTCATGGCTTTTGGGCCAAACGACCAATGATATGGGCAGAATCGCGGCATAGTTTATGATAATGTGTCCATATTATGCACCCATATGTATCCTGGGATGGCAAACAATGTTGCAGCAGGAAGTTTTCCTTTTTGTCACACAAAAAACTCATTTTTCATTTTCCTAGCGCAAAAAACGGGCCGTTTTGTGAAGAAGCCACCAAATGAAAGTTTCCAAATGCTACCATCCAATTTTTCAAAAATAATAGTCCAACTTACATGGACAAATGTCCCAACTGGGGCATCTCAAACCTTTCCGTACATCCCTGGCGAAATAGACAAATTCCTGCTGAATCAGCAGGAAGTGGGCCGGATTTGAACTACAGGTACATGATCCGATGCCTATTATTTTTTGAAAAAATGATTTTCAAACTCACCATATGCTATTTATTTAGAGATCCAATGTAAGTTTAGCGAGACTCAACCCCTAAATAACAACCTTCATGCCCGCCGTTTCGACCATAGTTTGAAACGGGCATAAGAAATTGAAAAACGGTCCGAACAATAAAAAATCCTTCACGTGGTGTCTTATTATATGATATAGTTGCAAGTAAAAATACCAAACTTGGTATTTTGCAAGTGTCTCGAAAAACCCTTCTCAGAAATGACCTAACATGTTCGAGGTTTCATGGCTTTCAGGCCAAACGACCAATGACATGGGCAGAATCACGGCATAGTTTGCGATAATGTGTCCATATTGTGCACCCATATGTATCGTCGGATGGCAAAAAATGTTGCAGGACGAAGTTTTCCTTTTCGTCGCACAAAAAACTCATTTTTCATTTTCTAAGCGCAAAAAACTAGCCGTTTTGTGAAGCAACCACCAAATGAAAGTTTCCAAATGCTACCATCCTATTTTTCAAAAATAATAAGCCAACTTATATGGACAAATGTCCTAACCGGGGCATCTCAAACCTTTCCGTACACCCCTGGCGAAAAAGACAGTTCCTGCCGAATCGGTTGGAAGTGGGTCTAATTTGAACTACATGTACATGATCCGATGCCTATTATTTTTTGAAAAAATGATTTTTAAACTCACCATATGCTATTTCTTTAGAGATGCAATGCATGTTTTGTGAGGCTCAGCCTCGAGCTAACAACCTTCATGCTCGTCATTTCGACCATAGTTTGAAACAGGCATAAATAATTCAAAAACGGTCCGAACAATGCAAATCCTTCGCGTGGTGTCTTATTATGTGATATAGTTGCAAGTGTCTCGAAAAACCCTTCTCAGAAATGACCTAACATGTTCGAGGTTTCATGGCTTTTGGACCAAACGACCAATGATATGGGCAGAATCAAGGCATAGTTTGTGATAATGTGTCCATATTGTGCACCCATATGTATCGTGGGATGACAAACAATCTTGCAGTAGGAAGTTTTCCTTTTTGTCGCACAAAAAACTCATTTTTCATTTTCCGAGCGCAAAAAATGGGCCGTTTTGTCAAGCAACCACCAAATAAAAGTTTCCAAATGCTACCATCCAATTTTTCAAAAATAATAGGCCAACTTACATGGACAAATGTCCCAAGCGGGGCATCTCAAACCTTTCTGTACACCCCTGGCAAAAAAGACAAATTCCTGCCGAATCGGTAGGAAGTGGGTCCGATTTGAACTAGAGGTACATGATCCGATGCGCATTTTTTTTGAAAAAATGATTTTTAAACTTACCATATGCTATTTCTTCAGAGATCCAATGCAAGTTTAGCGAGGCTCCGTCTCGAGCTAACAACCTTCATGCCCGCCGTTTCGACCATAGTTTGAAACGGGCATAAAAAATTCAAAAACGGTCCGAACAATTCAAATCCTTCGTGTGGTGTATTATTATGTGATATAGTTGCTATTAAAAATACTAAACTTGGTATTTTGCAAGTGTCTCGAAAAACCCTTCTCAGAAATGACCTAACATGTTCGAGGTTTCATGTCTTTCGAGCCAAACGACCAATGATATGGGCAGAATCGCGGCATAGTTTGTGATAATGTGTCCATATTGTGCATCCATATGTATCGTGGGATGGAAGACAATGTTGCAGGAGGAAGTATTCCTTTTCGTCGCACAAAAAACTCATTTTTCATTTTCTGAGCGCAAAAAAGAGCCGTTTTATGAAGCAACCACCAAATAAAAGTTTCTAAATGCTACCAACCCATTTTTCAAAAATAATAGGCCAACTTAAATGGACAAATGTCCCAACCGGGGGATCTCAAACCTTTCCGTACACCCCTGGCGGAAAAGACAAATTCCTGCCGAATCGGTAGGAAGTGGGTCCGATTTGAACTACAGGTACATGATCTTATGCCCATTCTTTTTGAAAAAATGATTTTTAAACTCACCATATGCTATTTCTTCAGAGATCCAATGCAAGTTTAGCGAGGCTCCGTCTCGAGCTAACAACCTTCATGCCCGCCGTTTCGACCATAGTTTGAAACGGGCATAAAAAATTCAAAAACGGTCCAAAAATTCAAATCCTTCGTTTGGTGTCTTATTATGTGATATAGTTGGAAGTAAAAATACTAAACTTGGTATTTTGCAAGTGTCTCGAAAAACCCTTCTCAGAAATGACCTATCATGTTCGAGGTTTCATGGCTTTCGGGCCAAACGACCAATGATAGGGGTAGAATCGCGGCATAGTTTGTGATAATATGTCCATATTGTGCATACATATGTATCGTGGGATGGAAAACAATGTTGCAGGAGGAAGTTTTCCTTTTCGTCGCACAAAAAACTCTTTTTCATTTTCCGAGCTCAAAAAACGGGCCGTTTTATGAAGCAACCACCAAATAAAAGTTTCCAAAAGCTACCATCCCATTTTTCAAAAATAATAGGCCAACTTACATGGACAAATGTCCCAACCGGGGCATCTCAAACCTTTCCGTACACCCCTGGCGAAAAATACAAATTCCTGCCGAATCGGTAGGAAGTGGGTCCGATTTGAACTATAGGTACATGATCTGATGCTCATTATTTTTTGAAAAATGATTTTTAAACTCACCATATTCTATTTATTCAGAGATCCAATGCAAGTTTTGCGAGTCTCATCCTCGAGCTAACAACCTTCATGCCCGCCGTTTTGACCATAGATGAGACGGGCATAAAAAATTCAAAAACGGTCCGAACAATGCAAATCCTTCGTGTGGTGTCTTATTATGTGATATAGTTGCAAGTAAAAATACCAAACTTGGTATTTTGCAATTGTCTCGAAAAACACTTCTCAGAAATGACCTAACATGTTCGAGGTTTCATGGCTTTCGGGCCAAACGACCAATGATATGGGCAGAATCGCGGCATAGTTTGTGATAATGTGTCCATGTTGTGCACCCATATGTATCGTGGGATGGAAAACAATGGAAGTTTTCCTTTTTGTCGCACAAAAAACTCGTTTTTCATTTTCCGAGCGCAAAAAACTGGCCGTTTTGTGAAGCAACCACCAAATGAAAGTTTCCAAATGCTACCATCGCATTTTCAAAAATAATGGGCAAACTTACATGGACAAATGTCCTAACCGTGACATCTCAAACCTTTCTGTACACCCCGCGAAAAGACAAATTCCTGCCGAATCGGCAGGAAGTGGGTCTGATTTGAACTACAGGTACATGATCCGATGCCCATTATTTTTTGAAAAAATGATTTTTAAACTCACTATATGCTATTTCATCAGTTATCCAATGCAAGTTTAGCGGGACTCAACCCTTAAATGAGAATTATCACTCCCTAGTTTCAAACTCATATTTTGAATTATGATATTGTCCCTACTATAGACTAATGTGAAATTAGTAAATCTACTATTTTTAAATAATAAAATTAGAGACAAAAAACCCTAAGACGATCTACTAAATTTTATAGAAATTTAGAGATAAAAAACAATTATTTTGGATTTCCTATGAAAAAGCTACAAAAAATTAAGAAAACAGAAAAAAAACTACTGTAACTGGACTGACCTAATCTACAGCGCGTTGTCAAAGTTGGCCCAGATAACAATGAAGCCCATGTCCCTTCCCACCACAACCCACCTCCTTCCCACTACAACGCACCCATTTAATAGGTATAATACCTCTATGTACTACTTTGACACAAAGGAATAAGTGGTTTAGTGGTAGTGGATGGTTGCTGCCGCTGGGAGGTTGGGAGTTTGACTCCTCGGGGAGCTTCTTTTTGTTGATTATTTTTACAAGATGCTAAGGCCCACAACTCTAAGTTAAAAAAAGAATATAGCGATCTGGAACTAAGGCCCAGGCAACCCGATCTTGACTGGATCGTAAAGGACCAGCCCATTTGATCTGGACCAGATCGGTTTATATTTATAAATATGGAACGCAGTAATAAGCACAAAGCAAATAGGTGGCGGGATGGTTAGGGTGTTGTATTTGTTTGACGAGGTCCTAGGTTCGACCCTTGGTTTCTCCATCTTTTTACGCTATTTATCATGAATTTGTGAAAAAATGTTATGTTAATACAGAACAACTGAACAATTAGATCAGTAGTAATAGTGTGACCTGGTGGTTCCCAGGTTTGATCACTAGCGAGCATGTTTGTGGGGTCTTGGGTTCAATCCCCTTCTCCACTTCTTGTTCTATTTATTTCAGTTTGGTTGGTCTTTTTGTCACGTAGACGTATATTGACACATGGACATGCCACGTAAGCATATTTTCTGATGTGGCCAATCAGTTAAATCAATTTATTTTATTTTAGACAATATGACGATTTAAATTGGTCGTAATCGACTACAAATAAGGATCTAATATGTACCGTGTAGATTATGGCGATTTCATCCGATGAAATTGCGATGATTCTAACAAAAACATCATAACTCTATAGGATTTTGACCTCTCCAAAGGGCCTACGACCATCTTGTGCGAAATCATCATAAATCTATAACGATTTTATTTCCCGTCACTATGAGAAGGTCACAAGTTAATACATTTCTTGTAGTGAGTGGAGGCGCTCCATCGTCCTCCACGTCAGCTGCATGAGCGATTTGTCTTACACTCGCAGTACAAACAGATGGTACTGCGGTGGACCTACAAGGAGCGCGAGGTGCACACTATTAGAAGAGATAACAGAGACTGTCTATTCTCTAATTCACCCGATCCCATAGTACCCGTTTTTGGAACGTCCAGTGCCAAACATGATGCCGGACCACTAGATGATGCCTGAGCTGTAGGGTTTGCAACATAGAAAACAAAAAATTTCCTACGATGGGAACTATGTACCAAGATATATCTACTAGACAAACAACGGGCGGATGTATATCCATAGAGAACATACCCTTGAAGACCGACAAAGCTTAACGAGTTCAACTCGTGGTTGATGTAGACGATCTCTTGCTGATCTCAAGATCGAGAGGAAGTCCTAGCGCCGCAAATCAGCAGCACATCCGTGCTCGCACACACGTTTGAGGCACCGAGCAACCTCCGCCTCCTCGCTCCAGCAATGCAGCGGAAGCACAACTCTTTCTTGCCGAATAGCCACAGGGAACATGTATCTCGCTAGTCCGAGACCATGGGGGATAAATTCTAGAGGGGGAGAGAGATCCTTCACGAGGAGGTGTGTGAGACAAGCGAGGAGGGGGGCTCCTTTTATAGGAGGAGGGGGGAGGGCACCCAAAGGGGTGGCCGCCGGCCATGGGGGCTGCCCCTCCCCTCCTTCATTCATGTGGGTGGACACTCCACTCACAAAATGTCCTTTAAATTCCCTCCACTCAAAAGTCCACTCAAATTCCCATTAAATTTCTACCAAATTTAATGCAAACTCTCATTAAATAAAACTCTTTTATTTTATTCAGAATTTTGTCAATTACTTTAATGACAAACATTCACAAATAACCCCTTGCTAGAATTCCATTTCATATGCATAACCACTTTATGCAATTTCACCCGAAAACCTGTTTTGGTATCTAGTGAAATAAATTCCTGCGCTTGTTCATTCTTTTGGCATAAAACTTTTGCTCCAATTGGATGTCAGTGTCTCTTAAGTATGTCACCCTACGGTTCGTGAATAATGCGGACATGATCGAGACCCCTCTCGGATCAATAATCAGAAGTGGGATCTGGAGACCCATACTGACTCCCACACATTCAACGATGACTTTCTTGTGATCGTCGGAACCTTTTACGCTAGTATCTTAATCCCTTTGTTTCATGATATATTACATGTCCAAGATTCGATCATCGGTATCTCCATACCTAGTTTGATCTCGTTACCGACATGCACTCTTTTCTTGTTCCCGTGATATAACATTCTAGTGATCAAATCACTTGCTTGCAAGCTAATCAATGTGATATCACCGAGAGGGCCCGGAGTATATCTATCCGTCATCGGGATGAAAAAATTCCACTCTCGATCCATGAGCCTCAACATAACACTTTATTAGTTCTGAATCCATCTTTAAAATCACCCTGTTACGGTGTGACGTTTGATGTTATCAAGAAACTCTTCCGGTGTTAGTGATTGACATGATCTCATGGTCTAAGGATTAGGATCACTTCGTAAGTTGTTATAGCAATATAAACTCAATGACTTTGATCGTAATGTTATACTTCGGATGAATGTTCATCACATCATTACAATAATATTGTGATCCCGTTATTAACAACATCCAATGTCCATGATCAGGAAACCTTGATCATCTTGTTAATCAACGAGCTAGTCTATGAGAGAGGCATAACTAGGAACTTTCTGTTTGTTTATTAAACATACATGTATTAACGTTTCCGTATTAATACAATTATAGCATGCAAAATAAACATCTATCATATACTTGGAATACACATAATAAACACTTTATTATTGCCTCTCAGGGCATATTCCCTTCAGTCTCCCACTTGCACTAGAGACAATAATCTAGTTACATAGTGATAAATCTAACACCCATTGAGTTCTGGTGTCGATCATGTTTTGCTCTAGGGAGAGTTTTAGTCAACGGATCTGCTACATTGAGATCCGTATGTACTTTACAAATCTTTATATCTGCATCCTTGACATGTTCGCGGATGGAGTGAAACCGGCGCTTAATATGCTTGGAATGCTTGTGAGACCTTGGTTCTTTGGCATTGGCAATGGCACCATTGTTGTCACAATAGATCACCATTGGGTCCAACGCGTTTGCAACCACTCCTAGTTCGGATATGAACTCCTTCATCCAAACTGCTTCCTGAGCCGCTTCTGAAGCAGCAACATATTCGGCCTCCGTTGTTGATCCCGCTACCACAGGTTGTTTGGAGCTCCTCCAACTAACCGCTAATCCATTCATGAGAAAAACGTATCCGGATTGAGACTTAGAGTCATCCGGATCGGTGTCAAAGCTAGCGTCAACATAACACTTAGCGACGAGCTCTTCTTCACCTCCGTATACAAGAAACATATCCTTAGTTCTTCGTAAGTACTTAAGGATATTCTTGACCGCTATCCAGTGTTCCGAACCTGGATCCGATTGGTACCTACTAGTCAAACTAATAGCATGTGCCACATCCGGTCTTGGTACATAGCATGGCGTACATTATAGAGCCTATGGCTGAAGCATAGGGGACTTTGTCCATTATCTCTCTTTCTTTCGCCGAAGCCGGACTTTGAGTCTTACTCAATGTCTTGCCTTGCAACATAGGTAAGAACCCCTTCTTACTTCCGTCCATTTTAAACTTCTTTAAAATCTTATCAAGGTATGTACTTTGCGATAGCCCTATTAGGCGCCTAGATCTATCTCTATAGATCTTTATGCCTAATATGTATGATGCTTCACCTAGGTCCTTCATTGAAAATTTGCTGTTTAGATAACTTTTAACACTGTTTAAAAGATCTATATCATTTCCGATCAATAATATGTCATCCACATATAATATCAGAAAGGCCACATTGCTCCCACTCACTTTCTTGTAAAGACAAGCTTCTCCATAAGATTGGACAAATCCAAACTTTTTGATCACCTCATCAAAGCGGAGATTCCAACTTCGTGATGCTTGCTTTAATCCATAGATGGATCGCTAAAGCTTGCACACCTTGTTAGCATCCTTAGGATCGACAAAACCCTTTGGTTGTATCATATACAACTCTTCTTCAATATTACCATTGAGAAACGTGGTTTTGACATCCATCTGCCATATCTCATAATCGAAATATGCAGCAATTGCTAACATAATCCTAACTGACTTTAGCATCGCTACGGGAGAGAATGTCTCATCGTAGTCAACTCCTTGAATTTGTCGAAACCCCTTTGCGACAAGTCGAGTTTTATAGACGGTCACATTACCATCAGCATCAGTTTTCCTTTTGAAAATCCATTTGTTCTCCACGGCCTTTCGGTCGTGAGGTAATTCCACCAAGTTCCAAACTTGATTTTCATACATGGATTCCATCTCGGATTTCATGGCTTCTAACCATTTGTTGGAATCCGGGCTCATCATCGCTTCTCCATATGTCGCAGGGTCATCATTTTCATCAACCATGAAATTCATGACAGGATTTCCGTACAACTCAGGAGCTGCACGCGTCCTGCTTGACCTGCGAGGTTCGGTAGTACTCTCTTTTGGAGTTTCATGATCATTATCATTAGTTCCCTCTTCAACAGGTGGATCCAACTCCGGAACAACTTCCGGCGCTGCGCTACTCGCCATACTTTGAAGAGAAGGTTCAATAACCTCTTTGAGTTCTATTTTCCGACTACTCACACCTTTCGCGAGAAACTCTTTCTCTAGAAAGGATCCATTCTTGGCAACAAAAACCTTGCCCTCGGATCTGTGATAGAAGGAATACCCAATAGTTTCCTTAGGGTATCCTATGAAGACGCATTTTTCCGCTTTGGGTTCGAGTTTATCCAGTTGAAGTTTCTTCACATAAACATCGCATCCCCAAACTTTAAGAAAAGACAGCTTAGGTTTGTTTCCAAACCACAATTCATACGGTGTCTTTTCAACGGATTTAGATGGTGCCCGATTTAAAGTGAATGCAGCAGTTTCTAGTGCATAACCCCAAAATGACAACGGCAAGTCCGTCAGAGACATCATAGATCGAACCATATCTAATAAAGTACGATTACGACGTTCCGACACACCATTTCGCTGTGGTGTTCCGGCAGGTGTGAGTTGTGAAACAATTCCACACTCTTTCATGTGAGTGCTAAACTCGTAACTTAGATACTCACCTCCACGGTCGGACCGTATAAATTTGATCTTTCTATTACGATGATTTTCCACTTCATTCTGAAATTCCTTGAACTTTTCAAAGGTTTCAGACTTGTGTTTCAACAAGTAGATATAACCGTATCTACTCAAATCATCCGTGAAAGTAACAAAATAACGATATCCACCTCGCGCCGATACACTCATTGGACCACATACATCAGAATGTATGATTTCCAATAAATCTGTCGCCCGTTCCATTGAACCGGAAAACAGCGTTCTAGTCATCTTGCCCATAAGGCATGGCTCACATGTATCAAATGATTCAAAATCAAGTGATTCCAAAAGTCCATCCGAATGGAGCTTCTTCATGCGTTTAACGCCAATATGACCTAGACGGCAGTGCCACATATATGTGGATATATCATCATTAAGTTTAATCCTTTTAGCATCAACATTATGAATATGTGTAACATTATCATCGAGATCTAATAGAAATAAACCATTCATCATCGGTGCATGACCATAAAAGTTTCATTCATATAAATGGAACAACCATTGTTCTCGGATTTAAATGAATAACCACTTCGCATCAAACACGATCCAGATACAATGTTCATGCTCAGTGCAGGCACCAGATAACAATTATTCAAGTTTATAACTAATCCCGACAGCAAGTGGAGAGGCAGCGTTCCGACGGCGATCACATCAACGCTTGATCCATTGCCGACACGCATCTTGACCTCACCCCTTGCTAGAGGTCGCTTGTTCCGCAGCCCCTGATTCGAGTTACAAATATTAGCAACTGAACCGGTATCAAATACCCAGGTGCTACTGCGAGCACTAGTCAAGTACACATCCATAACATGTATATCATATATACCTTTGTTTGCCTTGCCGGCCTTCTTGTCTGCCAGATACTTGGGGCAGTTGCGCTTCCAGTGGCCAGTCCCCTTACAATAGTAGCACTCGGTATCAGACTTAGGTCCAACTCAGGGTTTCTTTTCAGGCACGGCAACAGGCTTGTCGCCCTTACTTCCCTTCCGTTTTCCCTTCTTGTCTTTCTTGAAACCAGTGTTCCTATTGATCATCAACACTTGATGTTCCTTTTTGATCTCCACTTCTGCAGTTTTAAGCATTAACAGAAGCTCGGGGAGAGACTTCTTCATGCCTTGCATATTATAGTTCATCACGAAGCTCTTATAGCTAGGTGGCAGAGATTGCAGAACACGATGGATGCCTAAGTCAATGGGAATCGTTATTCCCAAGGACACAAGCTTATCGGCGTAACCCGACATCTTGAGTACATGCTCACTAACGGAGCTGTGCTCTTCCATCATGCAGCTAAAGAACTTTTCTGAAGCGTTGTAGCTCTCTACAGCAGCATGTGTGTCGAAAATCATTTTCAACTCACCCATTGTATCAAATGCATTGCCATTTTCGAAACGCTTTCGAAGTTCCGTCTCTAGCCCATACAATATGCTGCAATGAACTAAGTTGTGGTCCTCCTGACGAGTCTGATAGACATTCTTCTCCTTGTCAGGGGCATCATCTAAAGGTGGGGGCCCTAACAGCGCTTCTAGCACATATTGCTTTTGTGCAGCAGAGAGGAGAATCCTCAAATTCATGGCCCATTCGGTAAAGTTGCTACCGTTCGTTGCTAGTTTCTATTTCTCCATGAACACATTGAAATTAAAAGCAGGTGGTGCCATCTACAACAGAATTTGTAAAGTTTAGACTAAGTGTATGATAGATTGAGTTCAACTAATCCATATTACGAATGAAATCCCACTCAAAAAACGACATCCCTCATGCCTTTTTGGTGATTACATGAACCAAATCCACTATACCAAGTCCGATCATCACGTGAGTCGGTATAGCTTCAAAGGTGAGCATCAAATGGGCATCATATCAACTATATGACTCATGCTTAACCTTTCGGTCCGTGTTCCGAGGCCATGTCTGTACATGCTAGGCTCGCCAAGTTAGTATTCGCGTGTGTAACTGTTTTACACCCGAAATATGGTCGTGGATCCAAGAACACCCGATCATCACGTGATGTCTTGGAGCGACGAAGACATAATCGGTGCATACTAAAGGAAGAACACATTCTTATCTTGATATTTAAATGAGGGATCATCTTATTATGCTAACAAAGCGCTAAACAAGCAATATAAGATGCTATCAAACATCACATGTCTATTAGTGAAATGTTATGGTTCCCGCATATGATCTCTATCATGTGCATCGTGGTATGATCACTATCATACCTATATGTGTAAATCCAAGGTCTATGGAGTTTACACGCTATGTGTGTTGTAAGAGTATCATCTCATACTTCTACTTACAACACTACCATATCATAACACTAGCCCAACAACAATCTAAACTAGACGCCTCTAATTTATCCATTGCAAGTTTTACGTGGCTTAGGGCTTTCGAGATAGAACCGTTCTTACCTACGAACATGAACCACAACAAGGATAATCAAATTGTTGAAAACTCGCTTGCAAAATAGATATTGACTATAGTAGGAGAGACAGACACCTGCTAGCCACTTATGCAAACTAGTTGCATGTCAAGCGTGGAACAGGTCTCATGTGCGAGGACATGTAAAGTTTGTTCGGGACGCTTCATCCCACTATGCCACCAATATCCAAAATTACAACAAAGGAGCAACAACATGATCATCATCGCCCACATACTCATATGTGTACTACCCGTGTAAAGCATCTACGCATAGATCCGGCTTTGATACCACTGTAGGGTTCGCAGCATAGAAAACAAAAATTTTCCTACGATGGGAACTATGTACCAAGATCTATCTACTAGATACAAACAACGGGCGGATGTATATCCGTAGAGAACATACCCTTGAAGACCGACAAAGCTTAACGAGTTCAACTCGTGGTTGATGTAGACGATCTCTTGCCGATCTCAAGATCGAGAGGAAGTCCTAGCGCCGCAAATCAGCAGCGCATCCGTGCTCGCACACACGTTCGAGGCACCGAGCAACCTCCGCCTCCTCGCTCTAGCAATGCAGCGGAAGCACAACTCTTTCTTGCCGAATAGCCACCGGGAACATGTATCTCGCTAGTCCGAGACCATGGGGGATAAATTCTAGAGGGGGAGAGAGATCCTTCACGAGGAGGTGTGTGAGACAAGTGAGGAGGGGGCTCCTTTTATAGGAGGAGGGGGGGCACCCAAAGGGGTGGCCGTCGGCCATGGGGGCTGCCCCCTCCCCTCCTTCATTCATGTGGGTGGACACTCCACTCACAAAATGTCCTTTAAATTCCCTCCACTCAAAAGTCCACTCAAATTCCCATTAAATTTCCACCAAATTTAATGCAAACTCTCATTAAATAAAACTCTTTTATTTTATTCAAATTTTTGTCAATTACTTTAATGACAAACATACACAAATAACCCCTTGCTAGAATTCCATTTCACATGCATAACCACTTTATGAAATTTCACCCGAAAACCTGTTTCGGTATCTAGTGAAATAAATTCCTGCGCTTGTTCATTCTTTCGGCATGAAACTTTTGCTCCAATTGGATGTCGGTGTCTCTTAAGTGTGTCTGTCACATCCCAAGATTTTCCAAATCTTGTAATGTGAAAAATAAAATAAATCAGGGTGAAAAGAAACTTTTGTTTCTAAATGGAAAACTTAAAATCCCATCTTGAACAAACTTTGGTAAAAGTTTGAATCCAACAAAAATCCAAATCAAGATAAATGCTTTCCTCAATGAATGTATCTGGAAATTTAAACACTTGGAAAAATAAATCCAAAACCCTAAACCCTAATGGAATAAAAATCATTTTCCAAAGTATCTCCAAATCTATGGATTTGATCCATATCAAAATGGATCAACAAAATATTCACAAAGGATCAAGAAAGACAAATAGAAATATTATAAGACCATAGAAATTGGTTTCACTTAGTTTGGAACCATGGACAAAATCTTATGAATATAATAAGATAAGGAAATTGAATTCCCAAAGCTAATAAAGCCCTTACCAAAAACCCATACCAATTGGTGAACAAATAATCCTAAAGGGATTTAAAAAGATAAACAATTAATAAAGAAAGTTTTTATAGTTGAAATTACTATTTTGGATCTTTAAATTAAAAAGATTTGGTTTTCAAAAGAAAAGATAGATTTATAAATAAAGATTATATTTTAAAAGCCAAATTAAACCTTGGCCAAGACTTTGAAACAAAAGGTTTTGCTTTGATTAAAATAGTCGAGGTTTATTTAAAATAAAACAAAAAGGATTTAATATCCAAGTTGTTTAAATAAAGGTTTTACTATTTTCAAAACATCAAAACTTATTTATCTATTTAAAATAAGTTTTCCAAATATTTTATATTCTCAAATAAACTTACTGAAGTGTTTTGCTTTTATTTTAGATTTCAAAATAAAAGATTTAAATAAAACCAATCCTATTTGATTTAATAACTAAGGCCCATTTTATTTAATTATTAATGGACCCTATAGCAAAAATGTTATTTTGTTTTAAACAAGCTTTCCAAGTATTCTTTATTTCAAATAAAACCTACTGATTTGGTTTTGAAAATATTTGGATTTCAAATAGAGTTTTAAAATAAATTAAACTCTATTTTGAGTTAATAACTAAGGTCTATTTATTTAATTATTAATAGATCTTAAAAGAATAAAAATTATTTTGTTTTGGACTTTGTTTTGTGTTATTAAACAGAACTAAAAATTTTACAAAGTTTGGTGGTGGTTTTGATTTGAATTGATGTTTGAAATTATTATTAAAACTTATATGGTTTAAAACTAGGGCCTTTTGATTTATTTAAAAGACCCCAAAAAAAAGAATAAAGTTTTATTCAAAAATTAATTTCAGAATGTGCTACTAATCAGTATTTAAATCCACACAAAATTTGACAAAGATTTGAAATCAAATGAGTGCTTGAAATAATTAAAGGAATTCAAAACAGAATTAAAAAAAACAGAAATGGAAAAACAGAAACAGTACAAAAAAAAGAGAGTCAAACCGACCAGCCCAGCTAAAGCCCACCCCAACCCATTCCAGCCCAGCTCTTCACCCAGAAAGAAAACGGTTCACACCTAGTAACAAACCCGCAAAGAGAATGACCAGTGGACCCTCCCTCTCCTTTCATTTTCCGCTGACGACTGGACCCCACTTTACTGTTCATCGTCCACACCCGCACGACCTGTTCTTTCCCCCCCTCGTCGCCGTTTCCTGCAGAAATTCCGCGGCTTCAATTCGTCATAATGCCGGGCCTTTACCTCGCCTTGACCATGCTCGATAAACGCCAGCGTCCCTTCTTCATTTCCCCTCTGACTCCTCCCCCAAGCACGCCACCAGGCCGCCCCAATTCCTCCTCGAGTTCCTCTGTTCCGACCACCGTCTCCGACCAATTCAGACCAGTACACACCACCCCGTACCTCCCCGAGCACGCTAGGAGAATCCCCACTCCCAGTAGCATCTCCCGGCACTTTCCATTTACCCGCGGGCGCCCCTGAGCATCGGCAACGACGACACCGAGCGTGCGCCGCCGTCTGCCATTACTCCGTCAAGCATTCCAGGTGAACACCGACCACCCCGCGCCTCCTAGATCATGCACACAGCATCGCCTTGCTCTTGCGCATCTGAACATGCTCATGTCTTGCCTTAGGGCGATCTGCAGCGACGACTCCGACCGTCGCCACCGTCTGGCTTAACTCCGACGAGCACTTCTGGTAAGCATCTGTCCACCCCTCTCCCTCTTGTTCAGGCATGCAAGATCTACCCTTCCTCGCGCATCTAACAGACCTTTTATCTCGTCCTCCTGTGCCTCGTAGCCTCGTCCCCACCGTCGACCAGAGCCGCCCGACGCCGCCACCTACTCCGGCGAGCAATCCACATCGGACCAGAGCGCCCCTCGTCGAACCATCGGCACGTTGAGCATCGCCGTGACCTCGCAAACACGGTGAGAACCCCCTCTGTTTTCCTCGCTTCCTATTTCACCAGCGCCGCCGCCGTCTGCCCGTCGCCGCCGCGCACAGCCGCGCAGCGCCGCCAGTTAATGGCCATTTGTTTAGGTCCGTTAGATCTAAATCGGGCGAGCAGGATTAGGTCACTTAGCCGAAGGGGTATGCTGCCAGAACCGTGCGATCAAGTTGGATCCTACGGCCCGCGTCTGTCAATCCGCACGAAGCGGTACCGTCCAATGAAACCCTGCCGCGTGGCACTAGATCTGTTTAAAAGAATTTTTGAATCAGATTTATTTGCAAACTTCAAACCCTTGTAACTTTGGATCCACACGTCCAAAAATTACAAATTTTATGTCGTTGGATTCAAGAGAGCAAGACCTAACCAACCATGCCCTTAGTTTAGCAAATAGTATCTATTAGTTTGCTTGTTTTTGCAGATTCTTTTGTGAGCTTGTTTAGAGTATAAAAATCATTTAAAAATGATTTTAGGTTTAAAACCTTTGCAAAATGGATTGTTGTGACCTTACTGACCCTAGGAACCAACCCATGTTTTGGAAAATGAATTTGGAAAAGTTTAGAATGGATTAATTGGTTTAGTTCATTTCTAGCTAAATAAAACTATTGATTTGTTTATGAAAATGGTTTTGAATGGAAAACTTTGGAGGAAATGTGTTGAACCAAACCTACTAACATTGGGAACCACTTTGTGGATTCAAAAATGAATTTGGTGAAACAAAATAAGGATTCCTTGATTTAAAACCATTTCTAGTCAAATAGAAATGTGGTTTAATTATTAAAAATGGTTTTTGAAGAAAACTTTTTGGGAAATGTTTTGTCTTAAAACCTCTGACCCTAAACACCAAGTTTTGTGATTTGAAAACATATTGGGTGAACCCTATAGGCTAATGCCTTAGTAAAAATATTCTACACCACATAAAATGATACTTTGTTTTGAAAATGGTTTTTGTAGTGAAACCTTTTGCAAATGACTTTGCCACTTTACAAAATGACCAATAGGTGTTATCAAATGTTTATGGCCCATTAGGAACCAATTTTTCAAACAAAACAAAGCTTGGCATGCTTGCATGCATTACTTTGACTTTGTCATTTTATGTGTTGTATTACTTGATTGGTAGATTGAGTTTGTGCCTTGCTTGATTGAATTATAGTGACTTGAAGAGTGTGATTGTTGCAAGGACAAGGAGTGAGCTTATACCCTCTACCAAAAAGGCAAGTGATGCTTCATACTTTGTCCCATTATTTTCATTATGCATTAGTGATTTTTCTAAGTAAAACTTGCATGGATTTTTTTTCCTAAGTATAAACCTTGCTATGGGAAAACCTAGTAGATGAAACCTTAGTAAAATTTCCTAAGTTAAGACTCCTACTACTATCATGCTTAGCTTAGCTAGTAGAAAACAAGGGTGGAATATATATTCACACTATGGAAAATTTCTAAGTCTGAGGACTTGTGTTTTTGTTTAATAAAACAACTAAGTTAATGAATCACCTGGGTGGAATGGTAATTGCTTGGTGGTTTTTGGTTGAGTGGTTCACAAGGCCCATGTTTATGGTTTACCTTATGTATCTCACTTGTGGATGGCCACCTAGGAACAAAGAGATTTGAGATGTCAAATGTTGAGAAGCTTCAAGTGCAACCACTTGGCAAAATGGGCTCTGCCTTGATCAATAGGTAGCTAGAACTTAGTCTCTTGGACAGTTGGTGGTAGAGGGAATGATAGGTTGGAACGCGTCCATTTGACTAAGGGAAGGCTTCTGAAAGATCTTGTCTTGGTGAAACCAAGTCTTGTGGGGAAAGTGCACCACCTCTGCAGAGTGTAAAATCTAAGTACTTAGCCATGTCCCTGGCAAAGGACAATATGAGCATCAAGACATGGAAGCTATCAAGAATCTCCTCATCCCAATTTCTAAGTTAAAAACTTGTGGGTGAACAAGGGTTAAAGGATCACCAATTTCTATTGGGAGATACCTTGGGTGTTTTTTGTCAAGCAAAAGCTTAGTGTTTTCAAATGATAAGGAAAAATCTATTTTGAGCAATGCAAGCCTAAGCTCCACTTAGCCAAATGCATATAGATGATAGACTCCACTATACTACCATAGTATCACTTGACAATACAATTCAAATGTATTGACCCTTGTGGCTGTAACTTATTATGTTGCAGGTTTGTTTGATATTAGTAAGATGAGATGATTAGGATTACAAGTCTACAACCAACATGTCTGCCTCTGGCACTTTGAAGATGAAGGACCCCATGCTTATAGATAATCTGCTGCAATGTAATGTAATAGCCAAATGAGCTATGAAAGATGTAATAAACTATTTTATTCCTGGTTATAAAGTTGTATTATGACCTTTGTTTCTTGATATTACATCTTAACTGTGGATGCTAGCTATTGATCCAGGGACTAGCATTGTAAACACAGGGGACTCTACCTTAAAGGTTGGGAACCCTACAGATGGTATCAGAGCATTGTGTTGCCTGTAGGATTTGTAAACCTAGGATTGGACAAAAACCCCTTAGAAGAATAGGAGTTGTATTTTGTTCCAAAATTTATTTACAAACAATCTTGTAAACTCTTTCCTCAACCATTTTGGTTTCAACTCTACATCTCTTCTATTTCAACTTGATGGAAAAACCTACCCATGGCCAAGGACTACACCATGTGCAAAGGACTTCTTCAACACTTTCAACTCTAATGACTTCAACTTCTTCAACTCTAATGACTTCAACATCTTCAGCATATTCACCAAGGATTTACAATCTTGGATACCACTAAGGACTACAAGTGAGACAAGGACATCTTGCTCAAGGTTTAGAGACTAAGGGAATGCAAAAGTTAGAATAAGCCCACACCACTTGAAGTTTTGTGATCAAGAATTTCTCCTAAGGAAACCATGATCTCATGCAAGAAAGAATCAACCAAGAAAGATGGAAAGATCACAAGTAAACCATATAGATGGACCACCATATTTTAGTTAAGTCAAACTCACCAACTTATGTGGTGTAACAAAAGTATTTTGTTGCCAAAGTATGTGCTTGAAACTTGTTGTTTAAGTGGAATGTTTGTTTGTGATTGCTTGCACATTGCTTGAGTGAATTGTGATGTGTGTGATTAGAATTATTCCCTTAGGAATATTTTGCCTATTCTAATCCCAATCCAACCCAAATAGATGACTTCTCCAAGAGACTCCAACATCAAAGATGAAGACAACAACAACAACCAAGAGATGCACATGAGAGAACAACTACTAGCAAACCAAACCCAATTAAGCCAAGTGACAACTCAGTTTTTAGCCAACAATAATGGACTAGACCCAGCCATACAAAGGATTTTGAAACTTCAATCCCAATTGTTGCAAGGATTAGTTACTCAAATGATCAACATGAGAGAAAACTTTTCCCAAAGAGCTAATGATAACAAGGATGACAAGGATATTATTCTAGAGAGAACCCAAGCTTGCATTATCTATGAAGTCAAGGATCATGCACCCAAGGTACATGAAGATCAATGCCCCAATTGTGAAGAGAAACATCCAACAAATCAATGCCCCACATCCCAAGCTACTTGTTACTTATGTGAAGGAAATAATCATGTCCCTATCCAATGCCCCATCTATTCCCTAGTTCAACAAAGGAAACAAGGTGGAGCACAACAACTGATTGCAGATTTTCATGAGAGAGCCAAGTCTACCAAGAAGGATGAGGACAAAGGAAAATCTCCACTTGTACCTCCATGCAATATGACCCAATTTAAAGGACCAAAGAGGAGGCATATGAATTATCCAAAGAGCAATAGAAGGTCAAGGAAACCAGTAGACATTCCTACCTATGAGATAACATATGAAGAACATGAACTAGAAGCACTCCTAGCTTTGGAGAAACCCAAGAAGAAGAAGAACCAAGGAAACAAACAAGAGGCAATGATACCAAAGGAAAAGAAAGATATCAGCCAAGTGATGTGTTTCAATTGCAAAGAACCAGGACATTATGCAAGCAATTGTCCAGAAAAGATGAAGCACAAGATAAACAAGCCTATGAAGGATCTCAGCCTAGTCACATGTTTCAAGTGTGGAAACAAAGGACACTATGCAACTGTTTGCTTAGAGAAGTTTTCCCAGGATCCCAAGAAGGCCAATATGTAAATTAGTTGGAAAATTTTTAAGGGTGGTAGTACCCTAGATGCTTTGAGCCAACTTGTAACCCCTAGCCTCCCCAAATCTCGGGACGAGATTTATTTTAAGGGTGGTAGCCTGTCACATCCCAAGATTTTCCAAATCTTGTAATGTGAAAAATAAAATAAACAAAATAAATTTTGTTGAAAATCAGGGTGAAAAGAAACTTTTGTTTCTAAATGGAAAACTTAAAATCCCATCTTGAACAAACTTTGGTAAAAGTTTGAATCCAACAAAAATCCAAATCAAGATAAATGCATTCCTCAATGAATGTATCTGGAAATTTAAACACTTGGAAAAATAAATCCAAAACCCTAAACCCTAATGGAATAAAAATCATTTTCCAAAGTATCTCCAAATCTATGGATTTGATCCATATCAAAATGGATCAACAAAATATTCACAAAGGATCAAGAAAGACAAATAGAAATATTATAAGACCATAGAAATTGGTTTCACTTAGTTTGGAACCATGGACAAAATCTTATGAGTATAATAAGATAAGGAAATTGAATTCCCAAAGCTAATAAATCCCTTACCAAAAACCCATACCAATTGGTGAACAAATAATCCTAAAGGGATTTAAAAAGATAAACAATTAATAAAGAAAGTTTTTATAGTTGAAATTACTATTTTGGATCTTTAAATTAAAAAGATTTGGTTTTCAAAAGCAAAGATAGATTTATAAATAAAGATTATATTTTAAAAGCCAAATTAAACCTTGGCCAAGACTTTGAAACAAAAGGTTTTGCTTTGATTAAAATAGTAGAGGTTTATTTAAAATAAAACAAAAAGGATTTAATATCCAAGTTGTTTAAATAAAGGTTTTACTATTTTCAAAACATCAAAACTTATTTATCTATTTAAAATAAGTTTTCCAAATATTTTATATTCTCAAATAAACTTACTGAAGTGTTTTGGATTTATTTTAGATTTCAAAATAAAAGATTTAAATAAAACCAATCCTATTTGATTTAATAACTAAGTCCCATTTTATTTAATTATTAATGGACCCTATAGCAAAAATGTTATTTTGTTTCAAACAAGCTTTCCAAGTATTCTTTATTTCAAATAAAACCTACTGATTTGGTTTTGAAAATATTTGGATTTCAAATAGAGTTTTAAAATAAATTAAACCCTATTTTGAATTAATAACTAAGGTCTATTTATTTAATTATTAATAGATCTTAAAAGAATAAAAATTATTTTGTTTTGGACTTTGTTTTGTGTTATTAAACAGAACTAAAAATTTTACAAAGTTTGGTGGTGGTTTTGATTTGAATTGATGTTTGAAATTATTATTAAAACTTATTTGGTTTAAAACTAGGGCCTTTTGATTTATTTAAAAGACCCCAAAAAAAAGAATAAACTTTTATTCAAAAATTAATTTCAGAATGTGCTACTAATCAGTATTTAAATCCACACAAATTTTGACAAAGATTTGAAATCAAATGAGTGCTTGAAATAATTAAAGGAATTCAAAACAGAATTAAAAAAAAACAGAAATGGAAAAATAGAAACAGTACAAAAAAAAGAGAGTCAAACCGACCAGCCCAGCTAAAGCCCACCCCAACACATTCCAGCCCAGCTCTTCACCCAGAAAGAAAACGGTTCACACCTAGTAACAGACCCGCAAAGAGAATGACCAGTGGACCCTCCCTCTCCTTTCATTTTCCGCTGACGACTGGACCCCACTTTACTGTTCATCGTCCACACCCGCACGACCTGTTCTTTTCCCCCCTCGTCGCCGTTTCCTGCAGAAATTCCGCGGCTTCAATTCGTCATAATGCCGGGCCTTTACCTCGCCTTGACCATGCTCGATAAAACGCCAGCGTCCCTTCTTCATTTCCCCTCTGACTCCTCCCCCAAGCACGCCACCAGGCCGCCCCAATTCCTCCTCGAGTTCCTCTGTTCCGACCACCGTCTCCGACCAATTCAGACCAGTACACACCACCCCGTACCTCCCCGAGCACGCTAGGAGAATCCCCACTCCCAGTAGCATCTCCCGGCACTTTCCATTTACCCGCGGGCGCCCCTGAGCATCGGCAACGACGACACCGAGCGTGCGCTGCCGTCTGCCATTACTCCGTCAAGCATTCCAGGTGAACACCGACCACCCCGCGCCTCCTAGATCACGCACACAGCATCGCCTTGCTCTTGCGCATCTGAACATGCTCCTGTCTTGCCTTAGGGCGATCTGCAGCGACGACTCCGACCGTCGCCACCGTCTGGCTTAACTCCGACGAGCACTTCTGGTAAGCATCTGTCCACCCCTCCCCCTCTCGTTCAGGCATGCAAGATCGACCCTTCCTCGCGCGTCTAACAGACCTTTTATCTCGTCCTCCTGTGCCTCGTAGCCTCGTCCCCACCGTCGACCAGAGCCGCCCGACGCCGCCACCTACTCCGGCGAGCAATCCACATCGGACCAGAGCGCCCCTCGTCGAACCATCGGCACGTTGAGCATCGCCGTGACCTCGCAAACACGGTGAGCACCCCCTCTGTTTTCCTCGCTTCCTATTTCACCAGCGCCGCCGCCGTCTGCCCGTCGCCGCCGCGCACAGCTGCGCAGCGCCGCCAGTTAATGGCCATTTGTTTAGGTCCGTTAGATCTAAATCGGGCGAGCAGGATTAGGTCACTTAAACGCCGAAGGGGTATGCTGCCAGAACCGTGCGATCAAGTTGGATCCTACGGCCCGCGTCTGTCAATCCGCACGAAGCGGTACCGTCCAATGAAACCCTGCCGCGTGGCACTAGATCTGTTTAAAAGAATTTTTGAATCAGATTTATTTGCAAACTTCAAACCCTTGTAACTTTGGATCCACACGTCCAAAAATTACAAATTTTATGTAGTTGGATTCAGGAGAGCAAGACCTAACCAACCATGCCCTTAGTTTAGCAAATAGTATCTGTTAGTTTGCTTGTTTTTGCAGATTCTTTTGTGAGATTGTTTAGAGTATAAAAATCATTTAAAAATGATTTTAGGGTTAAAACCTTTGCAAAATGGATTGTTGTGACCTTACTGACCCTAGGAACCAACCCATGTTTTGGAAAATGAATTTGGAAAAGTTTAGAATGGATTAATTGGTTTAGTTCATTTCTAGCTAAATAAAACTATTGATTTGTTTATGAAAATGGTTTTGAATGGAAAACTTTGGAGGAAATGTGTTGAACCAAACCTACTAACATTGGGAACCACTTTGTGGATTCAAAAATGAATTTGGTGAAACAAAATAAGGATTCCTTGATTTAAAACCATTTCTAGTCAAATAGAAATATGGTTTAATTATTAAAAATGGTTTTTGAAGAAAACTTTTTGGGAAATGTTTTGTCTTAAAACCTCTGACCCTAAACACCAAGTTTTGTGATTTGAAAACATATTGGGTGAACCCTATAGGCTAATGCCTTAGTAAAAATATTCTACACCACATAAAATGATACTTTGTTTTGAAAATGGTTTTTGTAGTGAAACCTTTTGCAAATGACTTTGCCACTTTACAAAATGACCAATAGGTGTTATGAAATGTTTATGGCCCATTAGGAACCACTTTTTCAAACAAAACAAAGCTTGGCATGCTTGCATGCATTACTTTGACTTTGTCATTTTATGTGTTGTATTACTTGATTGGTAGATTGAGTTTGTGCCTTGCTTGATTGAATTATAGTGACTTGAAGAGTGTGATTGTTGCAAGGACAAGGAGTGAGCTTATACCCTCTACCAAAAAGGCAAGTGATGCTTCATACTTTGTCCCATTATTTTCACTATGCATTAGTGATTTTTCTAAGTAAAACTTGCATGGATTTTTTTTTGCTAAGTATAAACCTTGCTATGGGAAAACCTAGTAGATGAAACCTTAGTAAAATTTCCTAAGTTAAGACTCCTACTACTATCATGCTTAGCTTAGCTAGTAGAAAACAAGGGTGGAATATATATTCACACTATGGAAAATTTCTAAGTCTGAGGACTTGTGTTTTTGTTTAATAAAACAACTAAGTTAATGAATCACCTGGGTGGAATGGTAATTGCTTGGTGGTTTTTGGTTGAGTGGTTCACAAGGCCCATGTTTATGGTTTACCTTGTGTATCTCACTTGTGGATGGCCACCCAGGAACAAAGAGATTTGAGATGTCAAATGTTGAGAAGCTTCAAGTGCAACCACTTGGCAAAATGGGCTCTGCCTTGATCATATAGGTAGCTAGAACTTAGTCTCTTGGACAGTTGGTGGTAGAGGGAATGATAGGTTGGAACGCGTCCATTTGACTAAGGGAAGGCTTCTGAAAGATCTTGTCTTGGTGAAACCAAGTCTTGTGGGGAAAGTGCACCACCTCTGCAGAGTGTAAAATCTAAGTACTTAGCCATGTCCCTGGCAAAGGACAATATGAGCATCAAGACATGGAAGCTATCAAGAATCTCCTCATCCCAATTTCTAAGTTAAAAACTTGTGGGTGAACAAGGGTTAAAGGATCACCAATTTCTATTGGGAGATACCTTGGGTGTTTTTTGTCAAGCAAAAGCTTAGTGTTTTCAAATGATAAGGAAAAATCTATTTTGAGCAATGCAAGCCTAAGCTCCACTTAGCCAAATGCATATAGATGATAGACTCCACTATACTACCATAGTATCACTTGCCAATACAATTCAAATGTATTGACCCTTGTGGGTGTAACTTATTATGTTGCAGGTTTGTTTGATATTAGTAAGATGAGATGATTAGGATTACAAGTCTACAACCAACATGTCTGCCTGTGGCACTTTGAAGATGAAGGACCCCATGCTTATAGATAATCTGCTGCAATGTAATGTAATAGCCAAATGAGCTATGAAAGATGTAATAAACTATTTTATTCCTGGTTATAAAGTTGTATTATGACCTTTGTTTCTTGATATTACATCTTAACTGTGGATGCTAGCTATTGATCCAGGGACTAGCATTGTAAACACATGGGACTCTACCTTAAAGGTTGGGAACCCTACAGTGTCACCCTACGGTTCGTGAATAATGCGGACATGATCGAGACCCCTCTCGGATCAATAATCAGAAGCGGGATCTGGAGACCCATACTGACTCCCACACATTCAACGATGACTTTCTTGTGATCGTCGGAACCTTTTACGCTAGTATCTTAATCCCTTTGTTTCACGATATATTACATGTCCGAGATTCGATCATCGGTATCTCCATACCTAGTTTGATCTTGTTACCGACATGCACTCTTTTCTCGTTCCCGTGATATAACATTCTAGTGATCAAATCACTTGCTTGCAAGATAATCAATGTGATATCATCGAGAGGTCCCAGAGTATATCTATCCGTCATCGGGATGAACAAATTCCATTCTCGATCCATGATCCTCAACATAACACTTTATTAGTTCTGAATCCATCTTTATAATCACCCTGTTACGGTGTGATGTTTGATGTTATCAAGAAACTCTTCTGGTGTTAGTGATTGACATGATCTCATGGTCTAAGGATTAGGATCACTTCGTAAGTTGTTATAGCAATATAAACTCAATGACTTTGATCGTAATGCTATACTTCGGATGAATGTTCATCACATCATTACACTAATGTTGTGATCCCGTTATTAACAACATCCAATGTCCATGATCAGGAAACCTTGATCATCTTGTTAATCAACGAGCTAGTCTATGAGAGAGGCATAACTAGGAACTTTCTGTTTGTTTATTAAACACACATGTACTAACGTTTCCGTATTAATACAATTATAGCATGCAAAATAAACATCTATCATATACTTGGAATACACATAATAAACACTTTATTATTGCCTCTCAGGGCATATTCCCTTCATGAGCACCATATGATGCTTTAACCTTCTTTCCCATATGCTCAACTTTAGGTTGCACATGGAGACGAATTCGACCAAAACATTTGGCATCATTCAAAGAGAAAAGCATTACCAGATCAACTTCGCTAGTTAGTGGGAGCAATCTTTGGTCGATAATGTTAAAATATTGCAAATTAACTGAATCGACATTGCTCTTGGGGAATTTATAATAGATTTTATCTTTCAAATCTCTGAGAGTTATGGAGGTTCCAACCACCGTTGGGAAGTAAAATTCAGAGTGATATTGTTCATAACCACGAATTACACTAGTATCCAGTCTAACTGCCAGCGCTATATCAATCCTATTCAAAAAGCAAGGCAGTTAGTTGAGCACCAACGATTCATGATCAAATACTACCTATAATTAATCCACAAAGGGAAACTATGCTTACCTAGAAGGAATCCATGCGTTAGATCCCTCTGTTTCCACCCAATCTTCTCCGCGGTTGACGGGGAAGAGTAGTACACTAGTCGGTGTTGCATTCTATTCTGTGAAAGTGGTAGATCTAGCGAAAGAGTGATACACCAGTTGGTGTTATTTCGATATTCCAAAATAGTTTTAGATATTTTCTGAAACAAACCCTGTGTTGTACAATAATTTAGTCGGAGTTCCAAATCCACTCAAAACGTGTCAGCGAACCTTAAGTGTGTCACCCTACGGTTTGTGAATAAAATGGACATGATCGCACCACTTTGATCAATAATCATCATCAAGATCTAGAAATACATGATGACTCCCACTTACTCACTGATGAATCTAGTGATCGTGTGAACCATTAACGTTGTACCCAATTCCTTTTGTCTCTTAATATACTACTTGTCCAGATCCGATCTGTAGGAGATTTGTAACGTGAAGGAACTAGGGTCCAATGATCCCTTGGCTCGTGACGGGGATGAACACGCGTTCTCAAGGATCCTCGGCGATGGTGGTGACAGAGAAGCAAGATCACGACAAAGAGGTGACACAGATAATTTTACCTAGGGTGGGACCCTCATGAGGAGGTAAAGCCCCTACTCTTGTTTTGTTGTATTGCTCGCTTGGCTTCGCGAGGGTACGATGGAGGTTTTATGTCTAGGGTTTAGATCGCAGGGGATCGATCAATTCTAAGGTAGGAGAAAGGTCCCTTATATAGGGAGGCGCCGGGCCTCTTCCCCAAAACATTGGGAGGGAAGGGTTACCACATTCCCGCACTTGAGGCGAAGGCCTCCTCTTGTCTTCTTATGGCCGCCTTCTAGCTATGTGGATGAAGTAGTGGAGGGATGCCTCGCTGTACCGCCGCTTCGTCCTAGCCTCTTTGTACCAAAGCAGCGCATCAGGCACTACCACCTTGTTGCACCATCCGCTCCCTCTTTTGCACCAAAGGGAAGGGGCAGCATCCTGCTTTCCCGAGGTAGACTAGTCCCTGCATGGACCGCGCATTAGCGCGTCACCTAGGACACAACGCTCTAGAAGGCAGAGACAAACCCTCACGAGGTGGACGGCGTCAATGGTGCCGGGTGCTCCATGTTGCTCATATTCCCTCGCAAGCTCCGCCATGGTAGGCCTTGTGGGTCCGACGTCTTGATGGGATGAGGTACTCCCGGTGCCAATAGTATGATAGTATCCCCCTGTCTCTTGGCTTGCACGTGTTCGACACAGGGGTGTGCAAGTCAAGGTACCTTCTAACGCCGGGCCCACGATTACTCATGTCCGCGCATGACTCGCTGTAGAGGTCATCTGCGTCTTCCACATGGCCACGCAACACGTGGCACCCGCTTGATGCGGTAACCGTCCCTTCTATTCAAAGGTTTTGGGGTTCGCACTGCCAATAAAATCCCGAACCTTGGAAGCGCCGGGACGCTCCATCTCCTCCATCGTTGTTCTTCTCGCCGCCTACATTCTCGTTTCTTTCCTGAGTAGTTTTCGAGATGCCCCCCAAGAAAACCTATGCCACCGCCTTCGTGCAAAGCTTCCCCTTTCTAAACGTGGTGGTATTGCCGCGGTCCACTGCCCTACATGTCGAGGGTCTGAAGAAGGTCAAGAAGCTCGTGGACAGCCGCTCAAATGAGTGGGGTGCTTCGCGGGTCTAGTGACTGGGCGTTGGGGAAGACGGATGGCGTCCCACCGCTACCACGGTCTTTACACACTCCATCGTTGCCGCGCTCTTCCCCCTTTCTCGCCCTTTCTCCTCGCCATCTTGGAGCACTACTGCATCCAGCTGCTTCAGCTTCATCCGCGGAGTGTGACGCTCCTCGCCGCCTTCGCATACTGGTGCGAGGGCTTCGTAGGCGTGGCGCCCTCTGTCGTGTTGTTCCGGCACTTCTACCGCCTCCTCGTCCTCTCGTCGGAGGACATCCTGGGCGGCATCGAATTGTTCACTAGAGAGGATGGGGCTTTCACTCCTATCTCCATCCTAGGTGGCTCATCGGAGTTTTGCCATGACTGGGTGCTGGTTGAAGCCTGACGGGCATGGCCATAGCTCCGCGTCCCGACGGGGTCACCATGGAGAACACTAGATGGGCTCGTGAGGCACCTACATGAGTGTGGGTCCCCTCATGAGGCACGTGGTGCATCTGAGGAAATTGGGTATGACCGGTGACATGGTGGTGCAGGAGTATCTGCGGCAGCAGATTGCCCCTCTCTAGGAACACTGGAGGCCCCTCTGGACTCTAGCACCCGGTCGATACGGGCCAGGCTCTTGGAGGGTCTCCGTGCCAAGGAGATGGTGGCCGCCCTCTTGCGCCTTGTGTCGTGGTGGTGGCACGGCAGATGCCATGGGTAGGCTAAAGTATGGGGCCAATGGATGCTAGAGGGATCTGGGGAGGGAAGATGCAATTGACTCTACACACAGAAGACAAAGGCAAAGATCTTTATTTCTCCTTCCTTGGGCTACAAGTGATCCTTGAGCTGTATTCAAGGAGAAAAGAAGAACTTTACCAGCCTAACGGTACTAAATGAGCCGATGCCCTCCTCAGGGTCCAAGCCTCCCCTTATAAAGGAGAGCCTTGGGTTCCTTTAGGGCTGATGTGGCAAGCATATTCGAGGAATATGCTTGTCCCAATATAGTAGTTCGGTGGCCTCCTTTCCCTGTCGCTCCTCTAATGACGGCAAGGTTCCAGAGGGCCCCTCCTGCGCGCCTCGGGCTTCAGGACTGTCACCTCTGTGACCTCCTTCTGCCCCTCTGTCGCTCTGCGCCTTTGTCCCTAGTGCTTGGCTCCGCTCAGATTATCCCTAGCTTGTGGCTAGAGTTTGACTTTAGGCTTCTCCTTCTCCTGCAAGCTTCGTATCATTCGGCCCTGCCTCGCGTAACTCGGCTTGTCCTTCAGCTGCATCAAGATTACTCGGGCTAACCCGGCCGACTTACGCAGTATCTCGGCCGGGCAATGCCTTTCCATTACTATAAGGGTCCTGCCCTTTCCTATCTCGGCCGACTTCTACAGGATTCGGCCGACTCAGACTGTAACTCGGAAACTAGACAGGGAACACCCTTTCGTCTTTCCCCGTCTTTACCCTATCCGGGGTCACCTCCCCAACATTAGTCCCCGAAGCTGGTATGGCCCCGCCGACAACCTCGGCCGGGCCGTATCAGTTTCATGACACTCGTTCTGCATTGTTTCCGAGTTATCTCTTTCTCGTTCGAGGTATCATCGTATCTTCTCGCGCACGCCTCGTCCTACGTGTCATACCCATCATTGTTTCTATAGTTTTTTGTTCCTCTACAGTATTTACTGACAGGCTACAGTTACTACTGCGCCTGTCGCGCCGGCGCTGTGACGCCTTGTGTGTCGTTTCCGTTGGGGATCGTGACCTTCTTTTCCACCGTGTGGTCCTTGGTGTGGTTCCGCTCGACGGCGTGCAGTCATGCGGCACACACGATCTACACGGTCAACCGCCACACCCACGATCCCACTACCTCGCAGGAGGCTCGGTTATAAAGAGGGGCGCAGGGTTGGGAGATTCACTTTCCCCCTCCGCTCACCTGCGCCCTTCTTCTTCCTCTCACTTCTGCGCCCGTTCGCGGCTCCGCCGCCGTGCGTTCATCTGAATCTCCGACGGCGAGGACCCTGCCGCGCTGCTCCGTCTGCCTCGTCCTTGTTCGCTTGCTCCGGCGTCATCGCCGGTGAGTTCTTTCCGGTCCCATCGCCTAGGCTCTCCTCTAGATTCCTCAGTTTCCCTTTCGTTTTCGCGCGGTAGTTCCTTTGCTGCTCCGCCGCCGTTTCCGCGTAGAATCACGACGGGGCCTTGTAGTTCTAATCTTTCCTCCGCCGCTAGTTCTTCCTCCACGGATTTCTCCGGCGATCCCATGTCTAGCTCCGTCAGCTGTGCCCTGATAGAGGATGATGATGCCGGCTCTGGGCCCAAGCGATGATCGTGGCAGGGCTCCTCCGTTACTCGCCGTGAGATCGAGTGGCTTATCCGGACTCGGAGGATTCCCGCCGAGGTAGCTTGTCGCTTACCCGGCAGCGAGTCCTCTCTCGACCTTAGGGAGGGAGAGTATGTAGTTTTCATGTCGCATTTCTCTCGCGGCTTTGGTCTCCCTCTTACCGACTTTGCTAGGGAATTTCTTGACTACTTCGGCCTTCAACCGCATCATCTTCCTGCAAATGCCATCGCCTCTCTCTCTGCTTTTATCTCTGCCTCGGAGGGATACTTCGGCCTATGGCCGTCCGTGCATGTTTGGTCGAAGTTTTTCCAGATTCGTTCTAACGTTGTTCCTGACAAGTCTCTGCACCCTTCCGAGAAGCTGCTTACCCAATGTGGAGCAGCGTCCATTACACCTCGGAGGAAGTCCGTATTTCCTCGTGTTACGGGGCTAGAGTCGTGCAAGAAGTGGCACAAGTCCTTCTTCTATGTCAAGAACACGGGAACAGAGGACAAGATACGGCTCCCTGCCTTCTCCATTGGTACGCCCTCCAAGGTGAACTGGACTTATAATCCGAGGAAGAGTCACGCCTTGGCCGAGGCTTTTGAGATTCGGCTTAAGGAGCTGATCCGCGCCGGGTTACGCGGCGAGGATCTGATGGCTACCTTCATCAGTAGCCGAATCTGCCCATTCCAGAAACGGACACACAAACTCTGCTACATGAGCGGTCCTCTTGACCCCAACCGAGTCTCGATCGTGGAGCTGGACAACTATCTCATCTTTAAGCGTGTCCGAGCTATCTTCAAGACGGAGATGCCTGAGGACTGGGCTTGGGGATTGAAGCCGTTCACCCGCGAGCGTCCCCCTCCCGAAGTAATCTTAATCACTAATGCTTTGCTTTCCAGTTGTCTTCGTAACTGCTTTCGCTAATCTTCCTCTTTCTTGTCTTACAGAGGTTTGTAGAGCAGAAGGATGAGGACGCCGAGGTTTTGTCGCTTCCGTGGCCTGCGGACCGGAATACCCCAGACATTGGGGAGCCAGACTCAGAAGAGTTCGTCCCCAAGTCGGATCTCGCTCCGGCTCGTGCTCGTGGCAAGACCTCGGCCCACGAGGAGGAAGGTGATTCGGACGAGGTCTAAGTTCTAGAGGTAGTTGCTGCAATGCCCATTTCTTATGCATTTCCGGCTTCTACTTTCCCAGCTAATCCGTCCGGTCAGGTTCACGACGCCGAGCCTATTGCTTCCTGGCCCCCTGTTACCTCGGGGAAACGTGGGGCTCCTGCTGGTGCCTCAGAGGCGCCCCCCCAAGAAACGAATGAAGAAATCCGCTCCGAATTCTCCCAGGCGCAAGACCATGCCTGGAGTCGCAGGGTAAGTTCCTTTTGATCGTATTTCTTGTTTCTCTCTTTCTGCTTTTTAACCTGACCCCTTTTTTTATTTTTGCAGTGCTCCACTTTCTGTTAAGCCCGGCGCTCCTAGCATGACTAGCCGTGTGACTCGGCAGCCGTCTCCTCCGCCTACTGAAGATACCAGGATTCCCAGTCCTGTTCGCGCCGTATCTCCTCCAGCTCCGAATCGGACGCCACCTCGCCACGATGTCCCCGAGATTCCTCTTGTTGATGTTGATTTTACTCAGCCCACAGATATTTCTGCCGACCCTGCTGCCTTCTCTGTAAACCCTAATGTCTCTACTGAGCCTCTTTCTGCCCCCGTGGTTTCCACAGTGACCCCTTCCCTGGCCGAGGATGTCCATATCTCAGCGCCTTCTGCGACCGTGAATCCTCCAGCTCCTAAGGACGCCATTCCCATTGCCGAGGTATCAGCTCCTACTGATGCCTCTTCTAAAACAAGAAAAGACGTCGTCACCAAAGCTTCCTCCTCCCAGAAAGGTCTTGCCGGCTCTTCTTAGCCAAGTATAGCCGATGTGCTGCGCAAAGGGAGTGCCTCTGCCAAAACCTCCGTTACTCCGGCCGCCGGTACCCAGCTCGCTCTTCATAAAGCCCAGCGGCAGCGGTGGTTACACAACACGTCCGAGGTAAAGTCCTAACTCGCACGGCGAGTGGAAACAGCCTCAGCTCGCTGGTTGAATACGCCAACAACTGGAATGCTGCCGATCAGTTTGAGGGTAATCCAGTCAGCCAGCCATTTCAGCTTTCCGACATCAGCATCCGCCTGCATCAAGCCGCCAAGATCGTTCTTGATAGTAACAAGATGAATGAGGTAATTGCTTTTTATGGAGTTTTGATTAATTCTTCAGATGCTATTATATATATTCTAGTCCCCGAAGCTTGCGAGCGAATAACTTGTTATTCGTTTGGAAGTTTTATGATTCGAACCTCTATCCAGCTAGATCTGTCTTAAATTCTGCTTGATTTGTCTCTATCTGAATTTGGATTATGCAGCCACCTAGGTCCGAGTTAAGTTTTGCTTGACTCGGATCTGTTTTATCTTCGAATATCCAGCCTCCTAGATCCGGGTTAAGTTTTGCTCGACTCGGATCTGTCTTTGCTTCGAATATCCAGCCACCTAGATCCGGGTTAAGTCTTGCTTGACTCGGATCTGTTTTATCTTCGAATATCTAGCCACTTAGATCCGGGTTAAGTTTTGCTTGACTCGGATCTGTTTTAGCTTCGAATATCCAGCCACTTAGATCCGGGTTAAGTCTTGCTTGACTCGGATCTGTTTTAGCTTCGAATATCCAGCCACCTAGATCCGGGTTAAGTCTTGCTTGACTCGGATCTGTTTTAGCTTCGAATATCCATTCATCGTTTGCTCTATTGCTTAGGTTGCACATGACCGGCGGACTGCCGAATTTCAAAGATTTCTTTTTTCGCACAGAAAATTGGAAGAAAAATATGAGAAAGTTATTCCTGTGGTGAAAAAAGCTGGTAAGTCAACAATTCTTTTCGTCATCTCCGACATTCTTGCTGTATTGTATGTGAGATGTCGGCTCACTTTGTTGGTCAACAGGTAACATCAATAATCTTAACATCTGTCTTGAGAAGAAAGTCAAGAACCTGGAAGGTTAGTTTCCCTTTTACTTTATACCTTCCCTCTTTGAAATGTGCGCTAAGTTTCTTTTATCTCGTTTGGCTTTGGTAAAGCCGAGTTACAAACCCTTGCAGCATCTCACCAAGATTGCACACCCATGCATGATGTGATGCTGCATTTTTTAGAACAAAGCGCTACTCATTCGGCGCAGCTAAAAGAAAAAGACGATGAAATAGCTCGCCTGCGCGCCGAGGTGGAGGCCCTTAAGCTCTCTCAGAAGTCCGAACTAGAAAAGGTCGACCAGGAGTTCTCCGAGGAGAAAAATCGGCTAGCTCTGCAACTGCAGAAAAATAAAGAGCTCCTTGAGGCCGCCGAACTGAAAACTCGGGGAATGAGCGAGGAGATCGCTCGCTTTGAGAAGAGCAAGATTGCCTGGGCTAAAGACCTTCAGATAATGCAGAGTTATATTCATCGTAAGCTTCTTAGCATGGCCAGATTATCTTTTTCTTTTTTCCTACTGCCCCCTGATGCATTCGTGTTTTGCGCAGATTATTTTCCAGAAGCTAAGCCCGTGAGCTCTAAAGCGGTTCTTAGTGCTCGCGTGCACCGAGGTGTTCCTGTTGACGCGGACTCGGAGTACTCGATGGAAGATTTCCTTGTTGCTGTCGGCGCTGCAGTTGGTCCGATGAAGATTATGGGCAGGGATTTGGTGCAGGCGGCTATCTGAGCCTACCATGTTCTCTGGCCAAACACTTCTGGGACTCCTGATATCAATGAGGTCCAATTACTGGTGGAAAGATTAATGGCATCCGAGAAGCAACTAAGTCTTTGGAGGGAATTAGCCGGACGGGCTGGCGCTGACATGGCTCTCACTGTTATCATGTCATGGTATGAAGATATTTCTCTTGATATCTTGAGAAATTTGCGCACTGGTTCCCGTTGGGTTGAGGACCCAACCTTTGTCGCTCTTCGGCAAGCTCGCACCTTCCAGCTCGTTGAGTATGCCGACGTGCATACCTGGAACGAAGGTTCGAGTTTCCTTCCTAACCTGGAAGACGAGGTCGCAGTTGAGGATGCGTCGGATAACAACTCGGCTGAGCAAGGAGAAGATGAAGATGACTCAGCTACTTCTGGTGATTCTAGTTCGAGCTCAGATGGCAATGGCGACGCGCGATCCTCATCCAAAGGTACTGGGCATTCTACTGTGCAAACTGACGCTCCTCAGCAGCCTCGGGCTTCCACCGAAGTCGCTCCTGGGTCTGTGGAGGGCGAGGCAACCTCGGCCGAAGTTCCACCTACTTCGGAGTGCCCAGCCCCTGACCAAGTCATTGCCTCTCCAGCTAAAAACCTCTAAGTCATTTCTTATCCCTGGTATGCCGGGCGTATGATGTACGTGGAATATTCGTCCGTCTTCTGTATGGTATGAATTTCTTTTGACGTGTGCCGCTGAGACATATATGGCTGTAATTGTTATCACTTTGTTCAATTCAAGTGGTTTTGTTCGTCCGAATCCTTGCTTTGGCGGCCTGCAATTTCCTGATTTTGGGATATATATTTGCCTTTGTACTCCCGTGGTTTAGACCATTAATCTGGATGTGGACTTCGAATATCATACGAGATTGAGCTGTTCTTACTTTGAGTGTCGAAGTTTGATACCTTCCTTGTATCAAAGGCTAACCACTACTTCGAAACAATATATGGCAGTCCCCGAGTTACTGCCTATGACGCCGAAGTCTAGTATGTAAACCAAATTTCAGAAATAATATAAGACGATTGCCGAGTAGCTGCTCAAGGTACCGAGGTTTAGTATGTGAATTAAGGTTAAAAATAAATCTGGGGAAGTCCCCGAGTCATTGCTCAGGGTGCCGAGGTTTAATACATAACATGAAATTGAAATACATATGGCAGTCCCCGAGTCACTGCTCTGGATGCCGAGGTTTAATACATAACCTAAAATTGAAATGACATATGGCAGTCCCCGATTCACTGCTCTGGATGCCGAGGTTCGAAACATAATTGGTGCTTGCTCTTGAGATACTACTTTACAATGTGTTACTGATGACTTCTACGAGTAAAATGGACGAAGTAAACCTACGTTCCATGGCCTTTTCGTTTCTTTGCCGGCTTTGTCTGCCCTGTTCTTTCCAGGGGATTGAGCATCGATTAGGTAATAGGCATCATTGTGCAATGCTTTGCTCACGACGAATGGTCCTTCCCATGGAGGCGACAGCTTGTGCATGCCGGCCGTGCGTTGCACCAGTCGGAGAACTAAATCTCCTTCTTTGAACACTCTTGGATTCACCTTCTTGCTGTGATATCGTCACAAGTTCTGCTGATAAATAGTTGATCTTGATAGCGCCAGCTCTCTGGCTTCTTCTAGCAGATCCACAGTATCTTGCCGAGCTATTTCATTTACTTCTGAAGTTGTATATTGAGTAACTCTTGGCGAGTCATGTATTATGTCGGCTGGAAGCACGACTTCTGCCCCGTATACCAGAAAGAATGGTGTATAACCTGTTGATCTGTTGGGAGTAGTTCTGAGGCTCCATCATACTGCTGGTAGTTCCTCAATCCAACATCCTGCCGACCTTTGCAGCGGTTCGACGAGTCGTGGTTTTATTTCGGACAATACTAGTCCATTAGACCTTTCCACTTGCCCATTGGATGCTGGGTGAGCCACAGAGGCAACATCTAATCTTACGTGTTTCTCTTGGCAAAACCTAGCGAAAGCTCCTTCTGCAAAGTTTGTGCCGTTATCTGTAATAACACTGTGCGGGTATCCATATCTTAAGATAATATCTTTGAGGAATTTCACTGCTGTGGGCCCATCGCATTTTTTTATTGGTTTCACTTCAATCCATTTTGTGAACTTGTCCACCATAACCAATATGTGGGTCATCCCCCCTCGGGCCGGCTTAAATGGTCCTACCATATCTAAGCACCACACAGAAAACGGCCAAGTAATGGGTATCGTTTTTAACTCGGATGATGGCATGTGTATCTTGGTTGCATATCTCTGACAACCATTGCATTTTTCAACCAGCTCTTTAGCTTCTTTTAACGCCGTTGGCCAATAAAACCCATGCCTGAATGCTTTGGCCACTAAGGCACGAGATGAGGCATGATGCCCACACTCTCCTTGATGTATATCTAGGAGGATCTCCTGGCCTTCTGCCGAACTCACACATCTTTGCAATACACTTGTGACGCTTCTTTTGTACAGCTCATTATTTATGATCGTATAAGCTTTAGCTCTCCTTGCTATCTGTCTTGCTAACACCTCATTATTCGGCAAAGTCGCATCTTTAAGGAAAGAGAATATGGGTTGCGCCCATACCGGTGTGATTTTCTCTGTTGTGGTCTCACTGTCTATTTCCATGTTTTCTGCCGACATAATTACCTCGGCTCTCTCCATAGTTATGCTCACCTCAGCTGTCTTCCTCTTGGGGAATTCCGGGTTATATTGCTGGTCAATTTCCATTGGCACACTATCTTCTGCTGAATTTGCCGGAATAAAGATGGATTCGGACTCTGGTGATGGTGTTATCGATGGTTTCCTTAGGTGCTCTAGGGCGATACCTGGGGGAATTGACTGCCTGGTTGATCCTAGCTTTGACAACGTGCCTGCGGCATCGTTTTCTGCCCGAGGTATGTGGTGAAATTCACACCCTTCAAAGTATCCACTAATCTTTTGCACATGAAATCTATACAAAGCCATATTATCATCCAATGCGTCCCAATTGCCTGAGACTTGTTGTACTACTAGATCTGAGTCCCCATAGCATAAGATTCAGCGTATGCCAATCTCTTTTGCCACCTTCAAACCATGGACCAGTGCTTCATATTGGCTACGTTGTTTGATGCGGCAAAATGTATTTGCAGCACATATTTCAGTTGATCTCTTTTGGGCAAGGATAACACTATTCCTGCCCCCAAACCATTTCTTAGTTTGGAACCGTCAAAGTACATCGTCCAATAATTCGGGTCTGGTAATGGTGGTTCATATTGCACCTCGGCCCAATCTACAAAGAAGTCGGCCACAGCCTGAGATTTGATTGCATCTCTCCTATCGAATTGCGGAGCATAAGGTGACAATTCAATTGCCCATTTTGCTATTCGGCCACTTGAATCTTTGTTGCTCAATATGTCGGCTATGGGTGCTTCACAAATCACTTTGATGGGGTGCTCTTCGAAGTAATGTTTAAGTTTCTTTGCCGACATATACACTCCATAAGCCATCTTCTGATAATGTGGGTAATTTTGCTTTGAAGCGGATAACACCTCGCTCAAATAATACACCGGCCTCTGTACTGACTTATCATTTTTGAGTCGTTCTACAACGACTACAGCACTCACTACTCTGTTGGTAGCCGCTATGTAGAGTAACATAGGCTCTTTTGATAATGGAGAAGCCAAAATGGGCGCTGTGACCAACATACTTTTCAATTCATGAAATGCACTATCTGCTTGTGGAGTCCAAATGAACTTATCTGATTTCTTCATCAATTGATAGAGTGGTAGTGCCTTCTCTCCCAGCCGACATACAAACCGGCTGAGCGAGGCTAAACAACCCGTGAACTTTTGTACGTCATTTAGACACCTTGGCAACTCCATTCTTTCTACTGCCTTTATCTTGGTTGGGTTGGCCTCTATACCTCGGCTAGATACGAGAAAACCGAGTAATTTTCCTGCTGGAACGCCAAATGTGCATTTTTCCAGGTTAAGCTTCATTCGGAACCTCCTCAGGTTCGCGAAAGTCTGCCATATATCATCCAGTAGCATTTTGCTTTCTTTGGTTTTGATGACGACATCATCCACATATACTTGTACATTTTTTCCTATCTGGTCATGCAGACATTTTTGCATGCATCTTTGATACGTGGCTCATGCGTTGCACTGGCCGAATGGCATTGTGCGATAGCAATAAGCCCCATACGGGGTAATAAACGCAGTTTTTATTTGATCGGCTGGATTTAACGGTATCTGGTGAAAACCAGAATACGCGTCTACAAATGACAATAATTCGCAACCAGCGGTCGAATCAATGACTTGGTCTATTCTAGGTAAGGGAAAAGGATCTTTTGGACACGCCTTATTCAGGTTCGTGTAATCGATGCACATTCGCCATACAATGGCTACATTCGGATCATCTTTCTTCTTTTCTACTAGCACCGGATTTTACAACCAATCCGGATACAGCACCTCCATGATGAACCCGGCCGCAAGGAGCCGAGCTATTTCATCCCCTATTATTTTTCTCCTTTCTTCGGCGAAGCGGCGGAGAGGTTGCTTCACCGGCCTTGCTCCTGGCCTTACATTCAGAGAGTGCTCAGCCAACTCCCTCGGAACACCTTGCAGATCCTGAGTTAACCATGCAAAGATATCCCGATTCTCACGGAGGAAGTTGGTGAGCTCGCTTTCCTATTTAGCATCTAGGCCTGCACCAATAGTAACAGTACGCTCTGGGAATTGCTCATCTATCTGAAACTTCTTCGTTTCTTTAGTCGGCTGAAAGGAGACAGTTCCATGTGGATTGGCTAATGCCGGCATATTCAGCTGTGCCGACTGAGCGAGGGCTGCTACCTCCTGAATCCTTCTTTTTCTCTTGCTATAACCAATGACTCAGCCAAATTTGACCCGGCTGAAGCACATTCCATTGATTTCTTGTAATCCCCTGCTACTGTTATCACTCCTCGTGGTCTGGGTAGCTTCATTTTCAGATAACTTACATGACAGCTGCCCATGAATTTGGCCAACGCAGGCCGTCCGAGTAAAGCATGATAACAACTCTCTAGATCCACCACTTCAAACTCTAAGTTTTCTGCTCTGCAGTTATCTCTTGTGCCGAATAACACATCCACTCGGACCTTACCAATGGGTTCGCATGAAAGCCCTGGTACTATCCCATGGAAAGTGGTCCTCGTGGATTGCAGCATGTTCTACGATATTCCGAGTTTATGCATGGTATCTTTGTACATGATGTTGATACTGCTCCCATTGTCAATGAGAACCTTTGAAAATTTCACATTAATGCTTGGTCCAACAAATGTTGGATCCAACACGAGTGCATACGACCCCGGACTCGGCATTATCTTGGGGTGATCCTTTATGCTCCAAGTTACTTCTTGATCTGACCAAGGCATATATCTTGGCACTGCCGGCATAACCGCATTTACTTCCATATGCCAGCGTTGCACACTCTGCTTGTCTTGCTGTTCCGTTGTGAACACGCAATAAGACTGATGATGTTCTCTGTAATCATTGCGTCCATTATTTCCTGGATTCGTCCTTCCATCCTGGCCTTGGTTCATCACTTGATGTACCGCATCTCTCCGGTCCGAGTTATCGTATCTCGGGGGAGGAGGCGGTAACATCAGTTGCTGTGCATTTGCTCCAGTCAACTGCGGCTGATGCTGCTGATGTACTTGGAGAGGCGCTACCTGAATGCCTGCGGGGTTTCCCATTGCATTTTTCATCCATGCACATTGGCGGGTCGTATGGTTGGCCGGCCTGGCTGGGTTTGACGTGTGAAATTTACATGGCTGATCTAACATAGACTCGAACGTGTACTTCGGCCTTTCCTGCCATTGCTTCTTTTGTTCTGGGGTCCACTGTCTTTTTCCTTCATTCCTTGGTGTCCACTGCTGAGGACCATTCTTTTGCCGTTGAGTCGTCCCGTGACTCGGCAGATCCTGTGCTACCGCTGCCACTTAGGACGAATTATATCTATAATCCGGCCTTTCTTCTCTTCTTCTTCCTCTAAAGTCATTGCGCCTAGATGACCCGGCCAAATCTCTTGCATACTGGTCTTGTTGCTCCCGATGATCTGCCGACATTAATTCTGGTTGCGTCGGATCTCCCAATGCATAGGAGTCCGCTATTCTGATGGTTTCTGCCAATGTGGTTGGCATATCTCTTTGCAGTCGTTGCCATAACACACTGGCATAACGGCATCCTTGAGCGAACCAAGCTATTGCTTGCGACTCTATAACTCCTTCACACGAGTTTCTCAGGTTACACCACCGAGTTAAAAACTCTCTGTCTGTTTCATTCGGCCTCTGCTTGCACATGGCTAACTGTTGCGGCCTGTTTGGCCTCTTGTATGTGCTGGTAAAGTTGCTAACGAACATTTCTTCAAAATCCAACCAACAGTTGATACTGCCTGCTGGTAGATTGTTCAGCCATACCCTAGCTGGTCCTTCCAACATTTGTGGGACATACCGCACTGCCCATCGTAAGTTCCCACCCGCTATTTTCACAGCAGTGGCATAATCAATTAACCAGTCTTGTGGTTTGGTGCTCCCATTATATGTCTTCGTGCCTCTTGCCAGCTGAAAGTTCGGCACAGGTGGTTCACCCATGATCCGTGGTCCAAAGCACGTCGGACCCGGTGGAACCTATTCTTCCAGCAACTCGGATCGGTATAGCCGGTCTAGCTTTACTCTGGCATCATTTGATGGAAAATCTCTGTACAGAACTCTGTCTTGCATTCCATAGTGGTTATTTCCACCATGGATCGCATATTCCATCTCGGAATAACCATCATTGTACCTTTCATTCACTTGATTGTGGCGAGCTGGTCTTGCTTCTCTTTCCTGCCGAGGTTCATGTCTCGGCTGCGGGTTGAGCAGCGGTTCTCTCCTTACTTCAACCGGGGTATTGTTATCGTGATTGCCTCTTCCGAGTTCTCTTCTGCCGAGGTCTCCATTGCCTCGGCTTCCGCCGTCTTTCTCAATACGGCCGCGATTCCTCTCACCACTGTTACCTCGGCTTCCATTGCCTCTGTTCTCGTTCGCTTTCCCGGCTATCGCCAGATCATACGGAACGATTTGCTTGTTTCTCTTTCCTGAAGTCACCGCTTTGTCCTTTCGTGCATTGTTTCCGGGTGAGGATGCTGCTGCCACGGACAAGGCAGGTGCTGCTCCAGCCGAGTGAACCATTCGCGAGGCCCCTGGCCTCGCCGGGTCTGCCCTGAGCATTTCTTTGTTTTGCTGGTTCGCGATGCGCACCAGCTCATTCACTCTTTCTTGCTGTTTCTGCCAGGCTTCGCCGGTCAACCCCTCTAACTCTAATGCTGCGGCATTTGCCGCTCTCAGGTTCTTTGCCGGGGTACTGTACCTCGGCATGCCCAAATCAACCGATTCTGCCTTATGAGCATCATGCTCCTTGTTGATATCATCTATGAGGTTCTTCCCTCTTAATCTTAACTCGTCGACCCGTTCGGGAGCGACATCAAGCTTATTAGCTTTGGCATATTCTCACAGGGTCCTGTTTAGGGACTCCCGCAGGGCCGACACCTTTTTTGCCTCTACCACCACCTTTTTCCTGGTTTCTTCCAACTCTGCCTGAGCATTAGCCGGATCAAGTATCGGCACTACAGGTGTAGTCAGGTTTTCTATGGTTGCCTGAAGAATGTTTTCTGGTCTTTCTAGAGGTGGCCCTCTTACTCTCGGTGCCTTTGGGGTGGTGTCCTGTATTTCGGCCTGGTTGGTCACTGGAGGGATTACCTCGGTGGGTGGTGCCGTCTGCCTGGGCGCGATCTGCACGCCTGCGGCGGGGTCTCTGGTTGATCCGGCCCCCGCTACTCCCGCCTGCACTCCAGCTGTGACCATCACCTCGACGCTGCTCATCGGATGCGCTCCGCGCGGACGACTCGCAGCGCTAAGGGGTGGCTCTCCTGCAACAACAACTCGGTGAGGGTAAATGCCGGAGATGTCGACACCGATGTAGATCCTGTGCCCGCCCAAGCTGATGAAGACACCGTTGCATGGGGGAATTTTTCCCCCGAAGCTGCCCGCATTGTCGCTGGCATAGTCACAGAGATCAAATCTCCGGACCAAGCCAGAAACAACGCGCTTGCCAGTGTTGATGAAGTTTCCCGTCCGGATCATGACTCTAGCTAGCACCGCTGCTGGCCCCACGGTGGGCGCCAACTGTCGTGGTGGTGGCACGGCAGATGCCATGGGTAGGCTAAAGTATGGGGCCAATGGATGCTAGAGGGATCTGGAGAGGGAAGATGCAGTTGATTCTACACACAGAAGACAAAGGCAAAGATCTTTATTTCTCCTTCCTTGGGCTACAAGTGCTCCTTGAGCTGTATTCAAGGAGAAAAGAAGAACTTTACCAGCCTAACGGTACTAAATGAGCCGATGCCCTCCTCAGGGTCCAAGCCTCCCCTTATAAAGGAGAGCCTTGGGTTCCTTTAGGGCTGATGTGGCAAGCATATTCGAGGAATATGCTTGTCCCAATATAGTAGTTCGGCGGCCTCCTTTCCCTGTCGCTCCTCTAATGACGGCAAGGTTCCAGAGGGCCCCTCCTGTACGCCTCGGGCTTCAGGACTGTCACCTCCGTGACCTCCTTCTGCCCCTCGGTCGCTCTGCGCCTTTGTCCCTAGTGCTTGGCTCCGCTCAGATTCTCCCTAGCCCGCGGCTAGAGTTTGACTTTAGGCTTCTCCTTCTCCTGCAAGCTTCGTATCATTCGGCCCTGCCTCGCGTAACTCGGCTTGTCCTTCACCTGCATCAAGATTACTCGGGCTAACCCGGCTGACTTACGCAGTATCTCGGCCGGGAAATGCCTTGCCATTACTATAAGGGTCCTGCCCTTTCCTATCTCGGCCGACTTCTACAGGATTCGGCCGACTTAGACTGTAACTCGGAAACTAGACGGGGAACACCCTTTCGTCTTTCCCCGTCTTTACCCTATCCGGGGTCACCTCCCCAACACCTTGTCTTGGGCACGGAGGCTGCGGCAGAGCTCCCTCTTGGCATATGCCCTTGTACTTGGAGGGGACACGAGCGCCATCCGCGCCGAGTTACCCACCTTCGATGCGCGGGGAGAGTGCTCCTTGGTCAAGCTTGATGATGAGGGGGCTGAGCTGGGTGATGGCCCTGGATCCTCCTGAGCTGTCCGCCACGGGAGGATGATCAACAACGTGTCTTATTCTTCTAAGAAGGACACTCCCGAGCCTCCCAAGGTGGGGGCTCATGGTTCCGCCGAGCAGGCGGGGCATAGTGCCGAGACTCGGGTGAGGCTGACCCCTGCTGCGCTTGTGGAGCGGGTGGCAGGAAAGCGGCCTAGACCTAAAGAGGTCTCTACCTTACTGCCCCTAGGAGAGAGTAGCGGCTGTAGGGTGAGTAAGCTTTGGATTACTTCCCGTGGATCCCTTTTCTCCTTTCCTGCTCGCTTCTTAACCATGTGGCCTGACGTAGGCGTGATGATAAGAGGAAGAAGGAGGTGCTGAAGTCGAGCTCCGATGAATCCTTGGGGTGCGAAGGGGGCGATGTCTGCCCTCTGCCGATGCGTCGAGGCATCTCTCTTGCCTTCGTGGTGGGCCAAAGGTCACCGGCGCGTGAAGCCCCCATCCCTGAGGCAAGGCCCTGCTCTCCTGAGGCCAACCAGGACGAACTTGACTTGCTGGTCGTGGACGACGATGCCACGCTGGTCGAAGACCCTCTGGGCGCACTGGGCGCATCGTCGTCTCTTGCTTGTGCTAGCCATGGTGGTCCTCTCGAGGGGAGCCCTCGAGCCTCTGGGAGTGCGGGCCCGAGCAAGCTTGCTCTGCCGTCCTCCTCGGATGCTTCCCTCAGCCGGTCGGAATGCCTCCGGGCCTTCATGGTAGGTGTGCACTCTGGGATTGATCAGTTCCTTATATACTTTGCAGCGGAAGAGCACCATCTTGTCGGGGCATGGCGCCGCCAACACCTGGAGCGGGTTGGTCTTGTTGAGACCCAAAAGAAATGGGCGGACCATGTCGAGGCAAGGGCCTCGCAAGGTGCTCATGCTCCTAACAAGGCTCAGGCTTCGGGTCTCTCTCTCTCGGGGCCTAGTCTCATCTTCTGGAGGGGCTGGCGCTTCCTTCGTGGACCTAAGACGCGCGGTGGGCAACTTCTCCTTCCGTAATCATGCTCTTTCCTTTTCAGAGCAGGAGGTTGAAGCATACCAATGGAGGGTTGCTCGTTAGGAGGCGGATGTGGCCCTTTGCAAGGAGGTTGTCCTCATCCGTGAGGAAGAGGTTGAGCTAGAGAGGAGCCAGTTGGAGGCGCAATTGGATACCACTCGCCTGAGGGTTGAGGAGCACTCTCTTGACATGGACAACCACAATTCCAATCTCGATGATCTCCTTCGCCGTTGTTATGCGAAGGTGAACGCAGAGAAAGAGCGGCTACAGAAAGCCAACAAGGAAACTCTCTGGTGGCTTCACTAATCCCTCAGGGATGAGTGGAAGGAAAAGGCCCAAACCCAATAGGCCCGCTTCACCGAGAATAAGCGCCTGGCAGAGGCCATCATCGAGGTGGATGGCCTGAAGGAGCTTCAGGTCGCTCATAAGGACCTCCAAAAGGGTTGGAATGAACGCAACAAACTGGAGTGGGACCTCTGTGTGATAGATAAGGAGCGGTGCAACATGTACCGGGTGCTCGCCAAGTGTGCGAGCGACACACTTCCGACCTTCGGAGTGACCGACTTCTACTCTGGGTCCCTTGCCAATGCCGATGAGGATGGCGCCTTCCTGGAACTCTTCTCCCGGATCACGGTGGCGCTGGAGGGGCGAGCCACCCTCTACCATGAGTACCATCTCAGCATGTTCTGGAAGATGACGCAGACCATCGCAATACAAGTATTCTCTACCCTTTATCAGCATGACGCCAACATTCCCTAGAGGGTATTGCTGCATGAGGTGGAGCATCCCTAGGGGACTCCGGTAAGCGAGGTTGTCCACTTCCAATAGCTCATGGATGAGCACGTGGACGAGTTCATGCCGCTGTTCAAACGAACGGAAGTGGACGACTCCTCTGAGGCCGGCATGACTCCCAAAGATGAATGCAGTGTTCCTCGTGGAGGTTCGCCCTCCACGAATGGGAGTGACGAGCAGTCTCCCTAGGATAGTGCTTCAAAGTCATTGTCCTGGGAGGCCTCTTCATTGTAATCCTCTTTTGGTGGACCTGGAGTGGTAATATATGTCTGTTCCGCCTGTAACAGCTTGCACTTTGCTGGAGAATTGTGTTTCTCCAGGGCCTCTCAAGGAGAGGGTTGTGCGGACCTACAGAAATGCTTGAATAGTAGTGTTAGGAACCACAGACGAGGTAACTTACTACCGCCATTGGGTGGTAAGTTTAGAGCTCGAAGGTTTTTGGGTCCCGTACGTTTCTGGATACTAGAGGGATAGAGCCTCGCGGGCCGCCCCGTAAGCCTCTCGAGGAGAGAACCGTAGGTAAAATGTTGAATTGGCTAGCCTCTCGAGGAGGGACCAACGACCATCATGAATGTTTTTTGTATTTTTTGTTTTTAACGGCCAGGAACCATGGGTGAGGTAACTTGCGGCCGAGGAACGGGCTATAAGTTTAGACCTCGACATTTTAGGTCCTGGCAAGGTTGGGCCATGGAGATCAGAGCGTCATGAGTGATCAAGAACCATGGGCGAGGTAAATTGCGGCCTAGGAATGGTTCGTAAGTTTAGAGTTCAACACTTTAGGTCCTGAAGAGGGGGTCCACGGAGATTAGAGCCTCACAAGCGATCAGGAACCATGGGCAAGGTAACTTGCGGTCGAGGAACGGGCCGTAAGTTCAGAGCTCAACACTTTAGGTCCTAAAGAGGGGGCCACGAAGATCAGAGCCTCATGAGCGATCAGGAACCGTGGGCGAGGTAAGTTGCGACCAAGGAACGGTCCATAAGTTCAGAGCTTAACACTTTAGGTACTAAAGAGGGGGGCCATGGAGATCGGAGCCTCATGAGCCACCCGGCGGCCTCCCGAGGGGAGCGTTGCGGGGCCTATGCCTGCCTGTGATCCTCCCAAGGGGGATCCTAGGTCCTACACGTTTTGACGATCCTACCCAAGGGTTAACGTACCCCTGGGCGAGTCGTGTCTCTAGCGTTGTCCTGTTTCATTTATACACCATGCGAGGGTCTCAAGCACCGGGAACCATGGGTGAGGTGACTTATCGCAGGAGCTAGTCCGCAAGTTCAGAGCTAGACACTTCAGATCCCCGGCATTGACGGGGGAAGGTTAGGTGATGGGCACCATCCTAGCCCTCGCTCGCTTGGTGAATAGACGAGAACATGAAAAACACGTGGGAAGAAAGGAACAACCAGCAGAAAAAATGTGTTTTCGAAAAGAGCAGACATAAATCGTCGGTAACAGCAGTTGTTCCCTTTCTCAAAGCCTTGCCCCCGGGGGGAATACACTGCCCAGCAGAAAAGAGTGGAGACATAAGTCACCTTGCGAGGGCAGAGTCATGGCCTAGCCTATGTCTCTTGAGGGCTGGAGGCATCTCTAGCTTCGCGACCTTTCTAGCGTGGCTGTAGCTCTGCGACTCCCTGCTAGCCCCCAGGCCTCCCGTGAATGCTACTAGTCCGGGGCTCTAGGGCGCTGAGCCTTGCCACGCTTGTTGCTCAGCTCGTGAAGACAGATGGGCTACACAGTGGAGATGATGTCGTCGTGAGTCCAGAAGGGAAGCGACTGATTTCACTTACCCCCGTCTTACGGTGGCTGCTAGCAAGCCGGGGCTTCTTCCTCGAGACCTGTCATCATCGTGAACAATGCTGGGGTGCGAAATCATGGGGAGCGAATAGGTAAGAATGAAAATCCCCTTCCTTCTAATGAACTAAGAGACTTCCGTTTGTTTGATAAACCGCTACCCCTGGCGTGCCAACATAGCTAAGTTAAATCGAGCTATCGTTTAATGAATGCAACGAAATCAAGGTATCTTGCTTGCTTACTCTCCATCTAGTGCGCACCTCCTCTTGCTGCAATACTCCTCTCTCACCTCCCTGAGCTTGACACATTTGCTGGTGTCATGGACTTATCTCTTGTGGAAGACGCAGTACATGCCCTGGTCAAGCGCTCTGCCCGTGCCTTGTCATGATAGGGGCTTCCTGGCGGCCTTCCTTGCGCACTCGTTGTCGCTTCCTTCAGGTTCCATTGTTGTGTCTTCTGTCCCATCATTGATGCGGGTGAATAGGACGCCCGCTTCCGCCTCGGCACAATGATCAGCCACCGTAAAGATCTCGGAAACCATTGCAAGGTTCTCTTAGTGGTGGCCAATCTTGTCGAGGACCCGGGTGTCGGTGACCCCTTCGGCGAAAGCCGCGATGACCTCCGCGTCGGTAGCTCCTGCGACCTTGATGAGGGTCTGGTCGTAGTGTTGTAGGTACTTGCGCAGAGTCTTGTCTGGGACCTGGCGGACCCTCTTGAGGTCCTCGCAGGTGCATTCCCGCCTGCTCGTGTCCCAAAACTGGGTGACAAAAAGGCTACAGAGCTCAGACCATGAGCTGATGGACCCTTTGGGAAGGTTTTGCAGCCAGGCACAGGACTCTCCCACCAAGCCCACGGGGAGCCGGTTGGCGAGGACATGGTCGTCGCCTCCAGCTGCCTCGACATCTGTGGGGTAGAGCTACAGGAACTCCGTGGGGTTGGTGGTGCCATTGTAGCATGGTGGCGTCTCCGGTTTGAACTTGGCTAGCCACACCACCTTGCGAAGGTGCTCAGCTAGGGCAGGGCAGCTAGAGTAGCTGATTGCCACGCCACCGGCAAGGGTTGTTTTGTTCTGTAGTCCTGCAGCCGAGATGGACTGGAGGACCCGGGCCTCGCGGCCCCAGCACCTTGCCAGGGTTACCCGTGCATCTTCTGCTGACCGGGCGACCTTGGCCCGACTCTGCCATGCCTAGGGTACGCAGCGGTGGGTAGCCCTGCATTGCTCGAGCCCCCGGGTCCCTTGCGGGGCGGGGATGGAGGGAGTGTGCTATGCGCGATGTCACCCGGTCGTTCTTTCATCGCCCCGGTGCTGTCCTAGGCGACGCCCATCAGGGCCATAATACAGGCTTGCCATTCCTCCCGAGCATCCAAAGTGGGTGAGTAGCGGAGGAGCTCTTTCACCATCAGACGCGTCATTTCTGGGGTGAGTGGGGTGCAGTGCATCAGAGCTGGTGTAGGGCTATAAGGGGAGTTTTCCCCGCGCTCTTCTGTGGGAAGGCATGGAGACGAGTTGTCATTGGCCCCGAAGAGGGGTGCGGGCATGGGAGCGGCATGGGGCGAGCCGCGAGCCTTTTCACCTGCTCCCATTAAGAGCGGCTGTCGCGAGGCTTGCTACGAGCAAGCATGCCAATATCGCTGGTGAGAGTACCTTGGCGCGCTTCAGCCCCCTGCCCGGCGTGCCAAATGTTGGAGATTTGTCCCGTGAAGGAACTAGGGTCCAATGATCCCTTGGTTCGTGAGGATGCTGAACACGCATTCTCTAGGATCCTCGGCGACGGTAGCGATAGCGAAGAAAATTCACGACAGAGAGGTGACATGGGGATTTTTACCCAGGTTCGGGACCCTCGTGAGGAGGTAATGCCCCTACTCTTGCTTTGTTGTATTGCTTGCTTGGCTTCGCGAGGGTACAATGGAGCTTGTATGTCTAGGGTTTAGATCACAGGGGATCGATCGATTCTAAGGTAGGAGAAGGGTCCCTTATATAGGGCGGAGCCAAGCCTCTTCCCCCAAACATTGTGGGGAAGGGTTACCACATTCCCGCGCTTGAGGCTAAGCCACCTCTTGTCTTCATCTGACCGCCTGGCAGCTGTGTGGATGACGTAGTGGACGGATGCGTCGCTGTAAAACTGCTCCGTCCTAGCCTCTTTGCACCAATGCAGCGTGTGATGCATGTTAAACGCCCCGTTGGGAAACCCCAAGAGCAAGGAATGAAGCAGCACAACAGCAAGTTTTCCCTCAGTAAGAAACCGAGGTTATCGAACCAATAGGAGGAAGGAAATGGCTCAAAGGTGTTGCATGCAACGTGGAAACCTGCACAACACAAACTCAAGACATTGCCCCAACTAACAGTGAGGTTGTCAATCTCACCGATTGCTATAACAAAGGATTAATTGTATGGTGTGGAAGGTGATGATGGTTTGCAACAAGTAAACAATAACAGTGGAAGATGAATCAATGGTAAAGGTTGGACCGGGGTCCATAGTTCACTAGAGGTGTTCTCCTTAGATAAAAAAACATGGCATGCAGGGTAAACAAATTACAGCAGGGCAATTGATAGGACTGAGCAAGGCAAAACAATGCAATACTACACAAAAAGATCCTATGAGATTCAATTGTGGAATACAACAAGATAAATAGACCGACAGCCAATGACATCTATGACTAGAAGTCCACCTTTGGGTTATCATCCAAACCCCCTCTAGTATTAAGTTGCAAGTTACAGGCAACTGTTTTAAGCAAAGTGTGTAAGGTGAACAATCCACTTGTTCCATTAACAAGAGACCATTGTTTTCTCCCCAGTGGCAACATCACATCTACAACCGAAGAGATTTCTGTCACTTCCCTTGGAAACTAGAGGCATGAACCCACTATCGAGCATAAATACCCCATCTTGGAGTCACTAGCAACTACTTGGACAAGATAGCTACTAACAATAGAGAGTATGCAAGATCACAAAAAACACATACATGATAGAATCAATAAGACAAAACCATTAATCAATCTGACATAGTAATCTTAATATCCATCGGATCCCTGCAAACACAACATGCATGCTTAAAACTAGATTAGATCTTGATCATTGATACGCCCAATTTGCATAACCATTCTATATCACAATTTACCTCTATTCATTGATATTTTTCTTATTATGAGGTATTACTTATGGATTTTCATCTGTTTATGCATGTTGGATGATTCTTGGAGGATGGACTGTCGGAGTCTAGATTCTGATGGAAAATAAGGCGCTTCAGTGCAATTTCACGAAGATCAGAAAATACCAGAAAAATATGGGAACATATTTTTTTACCAGAATACGAAGGAAGCCAGAAGGAGGGACTAAGTGGGGCCTCAGGGGTCCCACACCCCCCTAGGCGCGGGCCCACCTAACCCCGCGCCTAGGGCAGCTGTGGCCCACCTGCCCGGCCTCCGACTCCGCCCCTTCACCTATATCTTCCCTTCGAAACCCTAAGGCTCGGGGAGCGACCACAAATAGATTTCCGCTGCCTCTGGGGGCAGAAAACACCGAGAGACAGGCAGATTTCTACCAGGGGAATTCCTTCCCGGAGAGGGGAGACCATCGCCATCAACACCGTCATCAAGCTAGGCTTCATCGAGATCATCATCATCATCCACACCATCATCTCCACCAGCACCATCATCACCACTCTGTTTCGCTATAACAATTGTGTTGGATATTGCTTTAGTTCTTAGGGGAAACTTTCCCGGTGTTGATTACTATTTTAGTTGATGCTTGTGAGTGGAACCATTGTATTATTGTTTATGTTTAGATTTTTATCAATTATCATATCATCTTTGATCTTGATCCATATGATGTCTTGTGAGTAGTTCATTTAGTTCTTGAGGGCATGGGAGAAGTCATGTTGTTAGTAGTGAATCTGTGATGAGTTATTATTCAATGGTTTAGTATTTAAGTTGTGGTGCTATTATTCTAGGGTGTCATGTTAACGTCGACTACATGATACTTAACCATTTATGGGCCTACATTGTGTATTTGGCTACTAATCGCGGGGTTGCTAGAGTGACAGAAACCTGAACCACCGTTAGGACACCTTTGCACAAGGAAGCGTAGGATCTCAGAGTTTAAGGCTGTGGTTAGATTTATATCTTAATTACTTTCCTGTAATTACAGATGTTTGCAGGGGGTTTAATCACAAGTATGTATTAGTCCTAGGAAGGGAGGTATGTTAGCACAGGTTCACCCACACAACACTTACAAACACCAACGAAGAGTAATCAGCTATTTGAAGCGAAAGCACTTGACAAAATTCCCATGTGTCCTTGAGAACGTTTGGTCCTTATAAGTATTTTCACCGGGTTGTCCTTTGCTAAGAAAGGATTGGGACACTTGCCCCGTTTGTTCGTTACTTCTGTTACTTGCTCCTTGTTTTGTTGCCTTGTCAGAAAACCACTAAAAATCCGTTTGCTAAGTATTCACAGGGATTTCCTTCTCCATACCACTGTTCAGCACATTCTGCTCGTTGGGATCGACACTCCTATTTATCGAATGTACTATGATACACCCCCTATACTTGTGGGTCATCAAGACTATTTTCTGGCGCCATTGCCGGGTAGTGAAGCGCTATTGAAGAGTGGAACTAGTAAGGGAAACTTTCACTGTGAGTATTGCTCTTGCTACTGCTTGTTACTTTGTTTCCAATATGGATAACCCACTTGGTTTTCTGTTTGGGAAAACTACTACCATTGCTAGGGTAGTAGATGAAACACCTCCCATTGAAATAGATCCTTTTAAGATACCTACAAGTATTGTTAATCGTGTTATGGATAATTATTATTTTGGGGATGGAACTGTCCATCCCGGTGATCACTTGCTTTTTTATCCATGAATTATGCGGGTTGTTTAACTGTGCAGGTATCACAACTGAACAGGTAAAAATAAGTTACTCTCCATATCCTTAAAAGGGAGAGCTGAAGAATGGTATAAGCTACTGAAGAATGGACAATCCATGGAATGGGAGGAGATGTCATCTCTCTTTTACTCTAAATTTTATCCTCCCAGTGAGATTCATAAGGATAGAAATCTTATATATAACTTTTGGCCTCTTGATGGAGAGAGTACAGCTCAAGCTTGGGGGAGATTGAAGTTACTAATGCTTAAATGTTCTATTCATGAACTCCCTAACAATATTATTCTCAATAACTTTTATGCTAGGCTTTCTCTTCATGATAAAGATTTACTAGATGGTTCTTGTGCTGGATCATTTTCACGTATGAATAAAGAAACTAAGTGGGATCTACTAGACCGTATTCAAGAGAACACTGAAGCTTGGGAGAATGACAAAGGAAGAAAGTCAGGTATAAATTATGATTATGAATGCATTAAATATTTTATGGGAACTGATAGCTTCCGTGATATTAGTAATGAGTTTGGTCTTGATTTCCAAAGTATTGCCAACTGTTTTAAGGCCTTTGCCTCTTACATTGAAATTCCCAAGAAGAAGTGGAATAAGTACCATGCTCCTTATAAAGATGTTGTTAGTCATGTTCCAGTTAGAAGTACTCAAGTTTGTACTACTAATCATATTGTGCCTGAACCTCACGTTGAGAAAATGCCTTTCCCAGCTAAGGTAAAGGAGTATTCTATGATTATTAGTGCAAACAACAAAGGTACAATAAAAACTGTGGAGCCTGGTAAGCATGTGAATGATGAACCCGTGGGAGCTATTGTCAAAGACACTGTCACTAGAAATATAGAGGATGAGAACATTGTCTTCTGTGAAGATGCTTCTAATATTATCTCTCATCCTAGTAAGGCTAGAAAATCTAGTGTTCCTGTGCTTTCTGTTAAAATTGGTGATCATGCTACTATGGTTTATGTGATATTGGTGCTAGTTCTAGTGCTATTCCTTATGAGCTTTACAGGGAAATTATGCATGAGATTGGTCCTTGTGAGGACATTGATGTGGTTATCCACCTTGCTAATAAGGAGACCATTTGCCCCATTGGCATTGCAAGAGATGTGGAGGTTCTTTGTGGTAAGATTAAGTATCCTGCTAATTTTCTAGTGCTTAATTCAGCAGCTAGCAAAACTTGTCCCATAATTTTTGGTAGACCTTTCTTGAACACTTGTGGAGATATTATTGATTGTAAGAAGGAAAAAGTTTTAACTAAGTTTGATGGAGATTCCTATGAGTTTAATTTTTCCAAATTTGCTAAATCTCCCTGTGAAAATAGCTTGCCTAATAAAGATTTCAGGATGGAACAATTTGCTTCTATTGATCCAGGCTATGACCTTGGACCTCTTTTTGGTGACTGTAAGTATGCTTATTATGATAATAAAGTTGTTGCCAGTGACAGTTATATTGTAAAATTTATTCAAAGTGCTACTGAAAGTTATTATGAGAGAGGGAAACATGGTTTTATGCATCTCAATGATGTTAAGTTTCCCCGTTTTATGTTGAAAGCTTTGAAGTTGCATCTGTTTTGTCTTCCTATGCTTGTGGCCTTTTGTTTCAACAATTCATTTTCTCATGATACCCCCATGCATAGGACACGGGTTAGACTCAAGTGTGTTGGTTATTTGCTTCTTGATGCTCTCTTTCACTTCAAATATATATATCCTATGTAAGCATCTTTGGAAGTTTCAAGCCTAACTTAAAGGCCTTAAAGAAAAGTACTTGTTGGGAGATAAACCAAGTGTTTTGTCGAGTCTTGGAAGTTATTACTTCTGTAATAACCACTCCTTATCCTTTTTGTTTTGTTTTTTTTGTGTCAAGTTCAACTACTTTTGTGAAGTAGAGGATTTGTGAAAAGTGGTTGTCCTGGGACACGTTTTTGTTCTGCATTGTAAAAATTCGTGAGGAAGCTCATTACTTAGTATGGAGCTGAATTGTTCTGAGATTGTTCTCCAAGTTGTTACCCAACTTTCATCAGTTCTGAACTTTTTGATTTGAGCAATAGAAGGTCTTCGGAAAAATCAATCTTCACTTGTTGGTCTGTTTGACAGATTTCTGCCATCATTTGCATTTGCCTCTTACAGAAGCTTTTGTTTTGATGGGTTTTCAGTTGAAGTGTGCACCAAAGGTTTATTGTTTTTGCTTACTCTAATGTTGTCTTTGAGTTTGTGCAAGGGGTTTTGTAAAAATGAAATTCTCAGGAGAAGGAGAGAAGGAATCTACATAGTTCGTCTTTGAATAGGTAAAAGTGGTGAAAACAGAAGGTTCGTGAAACCCCAATCTTTTTTTATTTTTGATGTTTTTAATACATAAGGGAAGTTATGATACGAAACTGAAGAAGAAAAGGAGCTCGGGCTGGACGAACCCACGCAGGCGCGGGCCCAGCCTGGCCACGCCTGAGGGGGGTGTCTCCCCCTCGAACTCCATCTCCGCCTTGTTTCCGTGTCAAAACCTTCCTAATGCATTGAAACTTCATAATATATAACCCCTGAATCCCCCGCGGTTCGTGAATCCTGTTATCGTCGTGTTTTCGTTTTGATCTATTTCTGTCAGGAAATCTTCTCAAGTTTAGAGCACCATGGCCTTCGCCAACGACAAAGGAAAGAAGTCCGTGGAGATAGAGTTGGAAGAACAAACCGCCGCAGGAACAAGGGGAAAGAAACCTACATTTGTAGGAGCAATTAACACTACGGATGCTTTTTCTCATCATATGCAGAGAATCGTAGCCTTCGGTCCAGAACTCATATACTGCCCTGAGGCAGCGGAAGCCCTTCGAACCACCAACGAGTTTTGTGATAAGTACCATGCTTTGAGGATGAAGGGGTGGATTTGCTTCAAGAGGAAAATAACAGGCTTCGTAAGATGCTGGAAGATTTCCTGACCCATGACAAGAGAACACCACCACCACCGAAGGAGTAATTCATCATCAGGTTTGGCATCCCCTTGGCTTGTTCCAAGCTTGGGGGAGTGCCGCGATATCACCACCATTATCTTTTATCTTTGACCTTTTTAGTGGATTCATATCTGTGGTAGAGAGGTTATCCTATAGTTTGTTTTTCATGTGGAAGTATCTCTCCTTTATTTGATTATCTATCTATCCCTTGGTGTGAGTGCCTTTATTGGAATATTAATGAGAAGTCTCATCTTTTACTTTTTGCACTTCTTAATTTAGTTTGCAATCTCTATTATATGATGGATCTTGTTGATCAGTATAGGCACCACCCTGGGATCATCAAGTGGATCTAAATTGCTTTTGGCAAACCAAGTTCTAGTTAGTGACATTAGTTTGAAACAAAAAGAAAGAAAGAAAGAAAAAGCTTACATGTATTTTGTATCATTTGTTTTCTTTCTTGTCGGCTCATAAGCTTAGTATTCTTTATTTAAGATTCTTTTGTGTTTTCAAGGAATATTGCATGTTTGGCTTCATTACTTGTATGTTTGCTTGTTTCTTTCAACTCTCTTTCTTGCTACCCAGCCTTGCTAGCCAAAAACCTGTTTTGAGAAGGCATACTTCTCATGTTCCCAAAATCATTTGAACCCAAAACTTTTGCCACTTGTGTCCACCATATCTACCTAGTAGCTTTTGCTATTCCAAGCAAATTCTCAAGATTCATCTACCTTTAAAATTAAAAAGTATTTTGTTATGAGAAAACTAGTTAGTAAATCTCTCACGAACTTGACGGCACACTTTATTACTTGCCCCTAATAGACTTGAACCATTGTGAACATCGAAGTTGTATATGCTTGCATCTATACTTTGGAATTAGCAGAACCGTGCTATCACGGGGAACGTTTTCAATATTGCACTTGTACTATACACAGTTGATATCATGCTCTTTTGTCCATGGATGTCAACGGTGTGAAATAAAGAGGTAACTTGTAAGTCCATGGAGTTTGTATCCTGTGTTAGAGAAACGCCTGGGCCGCTAGACTAAGCCATGCTTAATCATGGTGGAAACTTGCAGCATCACCATAGTGAGTTATCTATGAAGCATCCTCAATAAAAAGCTATGCACATAGTAACTAAAAAGATCGCTGAGATGCTCATTGTCTTCTTGCCTTGTCATTTTGGTTATGGAAAAGCTCCTATACCATGTGCAAGGGGTACCCCATTGACAACTGTCTACGCACAGCCTGTTGGGTACCCCAAGAGCAAGGTGTCAAGCAGCAAGCGGCAAGTTTTCCCTCAGTTGAGCCCGAGGTTATCGAACCAGCAGGAGGAAGGAAACATCACACAGGTGTTGCAAGCAACGCGGAGACCTGTCCAACACAAACTCAAGACTTTGCCCCAACGAACAGTTAGGTTGTCAAGCTCACCAGTTTGCTGTAACAAAGGATTAAACGTATGGTTTGGAAGGTAATGGTTTGCAGCAAGTAAACAAGTAACAGTGGAAAATGTATCAATGGTAAAGATTGGACCGGGGTCCAAAGTTCACTAGAGGTGCTCTCCTTAGATAAACAACATGGCATGAAGGGTAAACAAATTACAGCGGGGCAATTAACAGGAACTGAGCAAGGCATAACAATGCAATTACTAGTCATAAAGATCCTATGAGATTCGATTGGGCAATACAACAATACACAAAGACCGCCATCCAACTTCATCTATGACTCTAAGTCCACCTTCAGGTTATCATCTGAACCCCCTCCAGTATTAAGTTGCATGCAACAGACAACTTCTTTAAGCAAAGTGTGTAAGTTAAAAAGTCCACATGTTCCATGAACAAGAGACCATTGTTTTGTCCCTAGTAGCAATAGCACATCTACAATCGAAGATATTATTGTCACTTCCCTTGGAAGCTAGAGGCATGAACCCACTATCGAGCATAAATACCCCCTCTAGGAGTCACTATAAACTACTGGGCCAAGATAGCTACTAACAATGGAGAGCATGAAAGATCACAAACAACGTAGACATGATAGAATCATAAAGACAAAACCATTAATCAAACCAACATAATAATCTCAATATCCATCGGATCCCCGCAGATACAACATGCATGATTACAAACAAATTAGATCCTGATCATGAACGGAGCTCACAAGATCTATACATGAAAGCATAAAGGAGGAGATACAACCATCTAGCTACTACACGGACCCATAGTCCAAGGTGGAACTACTCACGCATCATACCGGAGAGAATGCCTCCGGGATGATCTCCCCTCTGGCAGAGTGCCGGGAAGAACTTCAGATCCCCCCGATCTAGGGACCATGGTGGCGACGGCTACAGATGGTTTCGTGGATATTTGATCGGGTTCTTAGGGTTTCTGCATCGGGGGCTTCTTATAGGCAAAGGGGGAGACCGAGGAGGCGGCCAGGGTTAGCAAACCCTAGCCAGGCGCGGGGCTAGGCCCACTCGCGCTTGGGGTGGGTCTGGACCCCTGTCTGGCCCCTCCGTCTCTCCTCTGGACTTCTTGTTCCCCAAGGAAAGTAACTGACTTTGAAGTTTGTCCCGTCCAATTCCGATAATATTTTTTTACTAACTTTTCGGAAACCAAAAACAACAGAAAACAGGCATCTGGCACTGCTGCAACTTGCTAATAGGTTAGTACCAGAAAATCTGTAAAAAGCACCTCAAAGTGTAGACAAGTAAAGAAAAGTAGATACTAAACAAGCATGGAGCATGAAAAATTATAGATATGTTTCCAACGTATCACCCATTGGCGGTTCTCAATGATATGCAAATAATTACAATGAAAAGAACTTACCTGGACCCAAAGTTGAGTATGCATGAGGAGTGGCCCTCATATTCAAGGGACATGAGATTGCCTACTTATATTTCGTCAAGCATATACTCCATCTTTGTTCACTTTAACCTTAATCATCTCAAGATGCTTATGATAGGGGCAATGAGGGCTCAAAGCTAGTAAGTACCATAATATTTTGGAAGCTCTTTATGACTTGTAATCCCCGTTACCCTCTAAGAAGGGACCCTTCTCCTAGTTCCTCTCTATCTCCAGCAAGCTTTTGAGTTGTTGTGTTTGAAGCATACATATGGTGATTTATTCAATCATGTTCTTCATCTTCCTTGTTTGCACAAAACTCTTATTTATTGAGTATTACTTTGAAATCCTTCACTTGTGAAAAAGCTTTTTGAGCAAAGAGTGTTCCTGTTTTGAAACTTCTACAAAAAAGCTTTTTGTGAAAGTGTTTGCCAGGTGTTCTCTGACCAAGAACAAGTTTTGCTATTCCAATTATGATTTATCTTTATGCATCTCTATTGTGACTGCTGTACTTGGTTGCAAGCTAAGTTATATAATGGTGAGTTGCTCTCTTCTATGAGTTGTGCAATGGTAAGTGTGATGCTTCTTGTTCGTATTATTTTATCGACACTTCACTCCATAAACCTGTGGACATGTTTACTGAGCTCAGTATTCGCTTGGGGACAAGCAAAGTCTAAGCTTGGGGGAGTTGATACACCCAATTTGCATCACCATTCTATATCATAATTTACCTCTATTCATTGATATTTGTCTTATTATGAGGTATTACTTATGGATTTTCATCTGTTTATGCATGTTGGATGATTCTTGGAGGATGGACTGCCGGAGTCTGGATTCTGATGGAAAAGAAGGCGTTTCAGTGCAATTTCGTGAAGATTAGAAAAATACCAGAAAAATATGGAAACATATTATTTTACTAGAAGATGAAGGAAGCCAGAAGGAGGGACGAAGTGGGGCCTCAGGGGCACACACCCCCTAGGCGCGGGCCCACCTGACCCCGCGCCTAGGGCAGGTGTGGCCCACCTGCCCGGCCTACGACTCTCCCCTAAGGCTAGGGGATCAACCATAGATAGATTTCTGGCACCTCTAGGGGCGGAAAACACCAAAAGAGAAAGATCTTTCCGATAGACAGATTTCTGCCGTGGGAATTCCTCCCCGGAGAGGGGAGACCATCACCATCAACACCGTCATCAAGCTAGGATTCATCGGGATCATCATCATCATCCCCACCATCATCTCCACTAGCACCATCATCACCACTCCGTTCCACTGTAACAATTGTGTTGGATATTGCTTTAGTTCTTACGGGAAACTTTCCCTGTGTTGATTACTATTGTAGTTTATACTTGTGAGTGGAACCATTGGATTATTGTTTATGTTCAGATTGGTATCCATTGTCATATCATCTTTGATCTTGATCCTTATGATGTCTTGTGAGTAGTTCGTTTAGTTCTTGAGGACATGGGAGAAGTCATGTTGTTAGTAGTGAATCTGTGATGAGTTATTATTCAATGGTTTAGTATTTAAGTTGTGGTGCTATTCTTCTAGTGGTGTCATGTGAACGTCGACTACATGATACCTCACCATTTATGAGCTTAGGGGAATGCATTGTGTATTTGTCTACTAATCGCGGGGTTCCCGGAGTGACAGAAACGACAACTTTGCACAAGGGAGCATAGGATCTCAGAGTTTAAGGCTATGGTTAGATTTATATCTTAATTACTTTCCTGTAGTTACGGATGTTTGCAGGGGGTTTAATCACAAGTATGTATTAGTACTAGGAATGGCGGTATGTTAGCACAGGTTCACCCACACAACACTTACAAACACTAGCGAAGAGTACTCAGCTATTTGAAGCAAAAGCACTTGACAGAATTCCCATGTGTCCTCGAGAATGTTTGGTCCTTATAAGTATTTTCACCGGCTTGTCCTTTGCTAAGAAAGGATTGGGCCACTTGCTCTGTTTGTTCGTTACTTCTATTACTTGCTCCATGTTTTGTTGCCTTGTCAGAAAACCACTAAAAATCCGTTTGCTAAGTATTCACAGGGATTTCCTGCTTCATACTACTGTTCAGCACCTTCTGCTCCTCATTGGGATCGACACTCCTATTTATCGAAAGTACTACGATACACCCCCTATACTTGTGGGTCATGAATCATGAACGGAGCTCACAAGATCTATACATGAAAGCACAAAGGAGGAGATACAACTATCTAGCTACTACATGGACCCGTAGTCCAATGTGGAACTACTCACGCTTCATACCGGAGGCTGGCATGATGAAGAAGAAAGCCTCCAGGATGATCTCCCCTCCGGCAGGGTGCCGGGAAGAGCTTCAGATCCCCCTGATGTACGGATGATGGTGGCGACGGCTACAGACGGTTTCGTGGTATTTTGATCGTGTGCCTAGGGTTTCTGCATCGAGGGGTTCTTATAGGCGAAGAGGCGAGGCAAGGGGGCCACCAGGGCAGCTGCACCCCCCAGGCGCGGGGTGGGCCCACCCACGCGGCCTGGGGGTGTGGCCCCGTGGTGGGTCTCCTCCGTCTCGTACTCCGACTTCGTATTCCCCACGGTAAAATATTGACTTTGGCGTTTGTCCCGTCCAATTCCAAGAATATTGATTTTCTGCCTTTCTGGAACCAAAAACAGAAGTAAACAGGCAATTGGCACTGTGGCAACTTGTTAATAGGTTAGTACCAGAAAACATATAAAAACACCTCAAAGTGTGGACAAAGCAAAGCAAAATAGATAGTAAACAAGCATGGAGCATCAAAAATTATAGATACATTTCCGACGTATCAAGCATCCCCAAGCTTAACTCATGCTTGTCCTCGAGTAGGTAAGTGATAAAAGAATAATTTTTGAGGTGACATTCACCATCAAAACCAAGATCAAACCAATTTCAAGCATTGAAAGCTGGGATCAAAGAACTCTAAACATATGCATGAAAGATGGAGTTCTAACAATAGGACAAAGTAACTATGCATGCAACATGAAAGGCTACAAACAAAGATCATGATTAACATGCATTGAAAAATGTTTGTTTGTTTCAGATACAGAAAACATGGCATAGTGGCACTCAGCTTGTCCCTCATAGAGTAGCAAATAGATGCATATGACACCTTCAAAGTTCATAAGAGTAACTAGATACAAATAGCACAAGAACAAGCAATATCAGCAATATGCATCAATCAATAAGTTTTGGGACACTGAACACAGAATGACAACTTTGCTCTCTTAATGGTGCTTAAAGGTAGAAGGTGGAGAATCAATATAATAGTGGAAGAAAGGCCCTTCATAAAGGCAAGTAGGGATTTCAAGTTTCAAAAAGAGCTTCCAAAAATTATGGTACTTGTTAGCTTTCAGCCCTCATTGCCCCTATCATAAGAATCTTGAAGTGATTAAGGTTAAAGTGAACAAAGATGGAGTATATGCTTGACAAAGTATAAGTTGGCAATCTCATGTCCCTTGAATACAAGGGCCACACCTCATGCTACTCAACTTCAGTCACCTGTAAGTTCTTGTCATAGTAAGTACATGTGTATCATAGAGAACTGCCAACGAGGTACCCCTTGGACATGGTACAGGAGCTATCCCATAACCCAAATGACAAGGAAAGCAGACAATGAGCATCTTAGCGATCTTTTTATTTACTATATGCATAGATTTTTATTGAGGATGCTTCACAGAATGCTTATTATGGTGATGCTGCAAGTTTCCACCATGATTAGGCATGGCTTAGGCTAGCTGCCTAGGCGTTTCTCTAACACAAAATACATAACTCCATGCACTTACAAGCTCCCTCTTTATTTCACACCGGCGACATCCATAGACAAAAGAGCATGATATCAATTGTGTACAAAGTACAAGTGCAATGTTGAAAACGTTCCCCATGACAACATGGTTCTGCTAATTCCAACGTATAAGTGCAAGCATATACAACATACATGACACAATGGTTCAAGTTTATTAGGGGCAAGGAATATAAAGTGTGCCATCAAGTTCGTGAGGGCTTTAATCACTAAGTTTTCACATAACAAAATACTTTTAAAATTGGAAGATAGTTGAAAACAATAATATACTTGGAATGGTGTAACACACCATGCATAGGAATTTATAGTGGACACTTTGGAATAACTTGGTTTCTTGGGAGTTGGAATAATGAGTAGAGCTTACTCATACAAGTGGAGGCTAGCAAAAGACTGGGAGCAACCAACTAAGAGAGTAATAATGGCCATAATCATGCAGAGCGACAAAACATTACTAATCAAAGCATAAAGTGGTACTACAAGTCAAGGACTAAATGATCATAGAGGCTATGGTGACTTTTTCATAGTCATAACATGGTGTGAGCATGTGCAAAGTCAACCCAAACAAAGCATCAAAGGAGAATACCACAATACTATGCTTTTGTATGCTTAAACAACGCATGATTCCTTCAAGGCACACTAAGCAATCCAAATTGTTTGAAACAAGACAAGCTACAGAAATAATCACTAATCATAAGGTCAACACAACACCTAGCATGTCATGCTAAAGTCTAACTCATAGTCAATGCAAGCTCCTCTTGCACTTTCAAGCAAGAACTTTATACTCATTTCCAACACCAATCGACTTATTTGAAACAACACAACGAGAAAGGGGGTCCAAACTACTTTATTCAAGCAAACTAGAAAACTAATCAAAGCAAACTAAAACTAAGACGCTCCAAGAACAACACAACAGTGCATGAAACAATAAAAATGAAGTGTCTAGAAAGACCTGAGCTTTTTATTGATGAAGAAAGGGATGCCTTGGGCATCCCCAAGCTTTGACGCTTGTACCTCTTGGATATTTCTTGGGGTGACACCGAGGTGGCATCCCCAATCTTGAGCTTTTGTCCATTCTTCATCTCATTACATCATTCTTTCTCTCCACCTGAAATTTTTCCTTCATACAAAATTTCACACAATCTTCATTAGCAACATTAGTTTATTCAAAAGATAATAGACCTTTGGGTTTATCTTTGGAAAAACAAGACTTTTCATAAAAACACAAGATACTGTAGCAACTCCTTCAAAAATCTCAATTCCCCAAAAGAGAACTCAAAAAGGAATCGATAAGAAGCAAATGCAAATAATGGCAGAAATCTGTCAAAACAGACCAGCAGGTAGAAACCAATTTTTTCGAAGACCTTATGTTGCTCAAATGAAAAAGTGTTGAACTAACGAAAGTTAGCTAACATACTGGGGGATTTATTAGTAAATTCTCAGGTCAATCCGACTTACAGATACCCCTCACGAATATTTATGGTAGAGGACAGAAATCTGTTTTGGGACAGCAACTCCCCAAATCTTACTTCCCTCTCATTAGAGGTCATTCTTGTTACAAAAAGCAAACAAAAAAGGATAAGGAGAGGTCATTACTGAATTAATAACTTCCAAGACTCAAGGAAACTCTTGGGTTATCTCCCAATAAGTACATTTCTTCAACGCCTTTAAGTTAGGCACAAGAAGCAAGAAAACAAGTATTTTCAAATGAAGAAGCATTAACATCAATACTTGCAAAGTCTTCAACTATGAAAGGTATCTCATCCAAATGAGTTTTGGAGGATACCTTCTCATCTCTCTTTGATTTACTACTTTCATCAAAAGGATTTTCAGGAACAATCCAATCAAAATTCTTTTCAAAGGCCTCATGCATCCCAACAAGGTTAAAGGGTATGGGTATCTTAAATTCCTCTCTATGCTTAGTTTTACAGAAGTACCCACAACATCTACACAAGAGCCTAGCATATTAAAATGCTCAAAGACCTTTTTAGCTTCCTTAGCAACATCATGGAACTATTTGAGTAAAGTTTCAAGGATAAATTCTCTATTTTTAACATTCTTTTCTTCTTTTAGTTTTAGGAACAAAATTTGCATCATGGGGTTAAGGCTAACAAACCTAGACTCCAACATATGAACTAAAGAAGCTGCAACAATTTCATAATCAGGAGCAAGTTTTGCTATAGATCTATAACATCCCTAAAATCATGTTTCAAAACTCATGCATATCATCCATGCATCCATGATCATGTAGGGTTTCATTTCAAAAATCAATTCAAAAACAAGAGCATATGAGCTCATTATTTTATGTGATCAGCATTAAATCAAATGCTACTCTCCAATGTGAGATTGTTGTTCATGAATCAAACCTTGTTACTCTCAGATTGTTTTGCTTGCTTGCTATTTACTTAAACCAAAAATTTGCAAAACAAAAGTGAATTTAAATCCATTTTCTAAACTTGATCAAATCTAGTGCCATATCACTATTTATTTTGTTTGATCAATAGGACCAAGCTAATACAGAGGGTCCATATGTTTTTACACTCAGAATTATGATTGTTACACTCTGCAAAAACCCAGAACAAATTTGAATTCAATTGGCATTTGAATTTGTTTGAAAATGGTTTGAGAAAATCAAAACAGAAATAGAAAATGAATTAAGAAAAGGAAAAAGGCCGGCGCCAGTTATTTAGCCCAACAACAGAACCAGCCCACTAAGCCCACCCGGGTTTCCCCTTCTCTCTCTCTCTCACTCGCAGACAAACCCACTGAGTCACTGACCGCTTGGGCCCATTCCCTCTTTCTTACTGTCGCTGGCAAGTGGACCCTTCGACCACGTCGTCGTCGTCCCCAATCAACGTGCGGCCGAGGCGCTCCTCCGTTACTTCGCCGCAGTCACTGCCTGCGTAATTGCCATTGATACCACGCGTGATCCTCGCCCCCGCTCTGGCTGTAAGACCCCCTCCCCTCGCCCCTCATTTCCTCTCACCTAGCACAGACGCCACGCCACCAGGCTGCCAGTAATTACCATTGCCTCGCCGCAGACAGAACCCACTCCGGCGACCAATCTTGGTGAGCTCCGTGCGCGCCTTCCTCTCTGTTTCACGCGAACTTCTTCGCAACCTCCTTGCGCTCCTACTGACACCTTTAGTTCATCCTGTACTGCCCAGGTCGTTGACTCCAACGAGCACCGCAAGTTCCCTACGCCGTCTCCAACTCCGGCAAGCGATTAAGGTAAAAGCCGATCGCCCCGTGCCTTCCCTTTGACACTAAACTGTTCGCCTGATCGATGCGCACCCGCTGATGCCCTCCGTTTGTGTTAGGGCGGATCAGAACGTCGCCAACATCGCCGTCCACCCGAGCCCGACGCTGTCCTCTACTCCGACGAGCTCCCACGGCCACTGCAGCGCGCCCCTTGTCAAGCCACCGCCACGTTGAGCTTCAGTACATCGCCGCGAGTCTGGTAAGCATCTCCGATGACCCCAGACCCCCTGTAGCCGCCGCACCGCCATGGACAGAGCACACCGCCGCCAGCCGTCGCCGCGCGCCGCCAGACTTTGGTCGTTTGATCGAGAGCCGTTAGATCTAGATCTAACGCGTGAGATAGAATCACTTAACGAAACGGTATGTTTAGATCTGGACCGTGCGCAGTCACTTTAATCCAACGACCTGCATCGACCGATCCGTGCGAAGCGGTATCGACCAATTAGAACACGCCGCGTGGCTAGGGTTTAGATTTAAAATCAAAATTTGAATCTATTAGATGTTTAAACTTGTTTTAATCATAACTTTTGATTCCCACGTCCAAATTTGACAAATTTTATATCAATAGAATCAGGAGAGAAAACCCTTTCCATTAATGAAATGTGTTTAATGTTTTGTTTATGTTAACATGGTTATTTTTACAGAAACATGTGTAGGCCTATTTTGTATATTACAAATGTTTAAGAAATGTTTTAATGTCCAAATAAAGTTTGTTTGGCAAGTTTTGAACTTGTTTTTGAACCAGTACTGTGCACTTGTCTTGTTGAGTTTAGAAAATCATCACATATCATATTGCGTGCATCATATATTTTTGCTTGTATTTATTTTGTATGTGATTTGGTGCTATGATTTTATGTGTAGATTTTGGTGCAAATAGTGATTGTGATTGTGAGGATTGTAGCTACTCTCCAAACTACCAAGGAAAGTGGTGCTTCATGATTATATTCCTATGTTTTTCAAATATGCATTAGAAATATTTTGCTAGACTTGCATGGATAAATTTTGGTCTTTATAGGCTATGCTTGGGAAATCCTAGTAGTTGTAGAATTGCTAGAAATTTCTAAGTTAAGATGCTTACCTATGCCATGCTTAGCCTAGCTAGTAGCAACCAAGGGTGGCTATATGTTCATGCTATGAATAAATATTTCTAAGTGTTTGGACTATGTTTTTGCTTAATAAAACAACTAAGTGAATGAATCACCTGGGTGGAATGGTTGTGATTGGGTTATGTTGAGTGGTTACACAAGGCCCATTTCTATAGTTTACCTTGTGTATCTCACTTGTGGAAAGCCACCCAGGAACAAAGGGATTTGAGAGGCCAAATGTTAAGAAGCTTCTAGTGCAGCCACTTGGCAATATGGGCTCTGCCTGGATCACATAGGTTGCAATAACTTAGCCATTTGGACAGTTGGTGGTAGTGGGATGATAGGTTGGAACGCGTCCATTTGGTCTAAGGGAAGGCTTCTGAAAGGTCCTGTCTTGGTGAAAATCAAGTCTTGTGGGGAAAGTGCACTACCTCTGCAGATGGAAGAATCTAAGTACTTAGCCATGTCCCTGGAAAAGGACAACTTGAGCATCATGACATGGAAGCTATCAAGAATCTCCTCATCCCAATTTCTAAGTAAAACTTGTGGTTGAATAAGGGTGAAGGACCCCAATGTCTATTGGTGGTTCCTTGGGAAAAGTTTTTGACAAAGAAAAACTTAGTGTTTTCAACTAATAGGCAAAATCTATTTTTGAGCAAAGCAAGCCTAAGCTACACTTAGCCAAATTGCATATAGTATCTAGTCCACCAATATTCTACTAAGGTATCACTTGCCAATACTATTCCAATGTATTGATGTCACATCCCAAGATTTCCAAATCTTGTAATGTGAAAAATAAATAAACAAAATAAAAGATTGTTGAATTTTAGGGTGAAAAGAAACTTTTGTTTCTAAATGGAACTTAAAATCCCATATTGAACAAACTTTAATTAAAGTTTGAAATTCAACAAAATCCAAATCAAGAGTAATGCATTCCTCAACGAATGTATCTTGAAATTTAAACCCTTGGAAAATAAATCCAAACCCTAAAACGTAATGGAATAAAATCATTTCCAAATTATCTCCAAGCCTATGGATTTGATCCATATAAAAATTTGTCAACTAACATTTCAAAATGATCCAGAATGACAAATAGAAATATTATAAGACCATAGAAATTGGGTTAACTTAATTTGGAGCCATAGATAAAAATCTTATGAATTTAATAAGATAAGAAATTTAATTTCCAAAGCTAATAAATCACTTATCTAAAATCCATACAAAATGGTGAGCTATTAATCCTAAAGGGATTTAAAAGATAAATAAATATTAAATAAGATTTTATAAATTGGAATCACCAAGTTGGATCTCTAAATAAAAAGATATGGATTTTAGATAAGGAAAGAAATTATTCAATAAGGAATATTTAAAGATCAAATTAAATCTTGGCCTAATCCATAAGCAAATGGAATGAATATAATGCCAATCCAAATAAAATAAAGGGATAAAGAATATTCCAAATAAAATAAAATGAGTTTGACCAAATCCTATTCTATTGGAATAAAGATAAAAATTCCTATTAGAAATAATTGATTTAATCATGGGAAAATAGTATTTTGGAATTTACCCAAGTGGAATAAAAGTTGTTTAATTAACTTAAATAAAATAAATCTTCCAAGTAAAATTTAGGGAATTAAAACTATATTTAAATCCATTGGAATTAAAACAAATACCCAATTCAAATGATTTATAAATCATATTAAATGTTTCCAAAAAAAATCTAGGTGAATATTTTGACACCCTATTAAGTGAATAAAAACCTACTAAAAAGATTTGGAAGGATTTAGAAATTTAAATGGTGTTTGAAATTATTATTAAATCCTATTTGATTTAAAACAAGGGCCTAATTAAATAATTAAAGAAAAAACCCCCAAAAGAATAAAAGATTTATTCAAAAATTGACTTCAGATTATATTACTAATCAGTAGTTAAACCTACACAAATTTTGGTTGAGGTTTGAATTCAAATTGATGTTGAAATAATTAAACAAAAATCAAAACAAAAATTGGAAATGGAAAAAGGAAAAACAATCATATCAAAAAAATGAACAAGATCGACCCAGTCCAGCCGGCCCAACAACTGACCCAGCAGCAGCCCACTCCCTCTCACCCGAGCGAAACATTTTCTCACCGCAGAACTCACCCACTCCGCCACTGACTGCCAGGACCCACCTTTCCCTCTCTCTCACTCACTGTCAAACGGGCCCCGCGACCACGTCAGCATCTTCAACCACGCGCGACCAGTTCTTCTTCTCCCTCTCTCCCATTTCTGCTAGAAATCCGCGGATTAAATTCACCATAACGCCGCGAGTAATCGCTGCTGCAACTACGCCCTACTAATCACCCCTCTCTCCCCTTCATTTCCCCTCAGACACCGCGGCAAGAGAGCCCACAGGCCGTCCCCATTATCACTTACACCGCCGCTGCTTCCGACGCCTTCCGGTGGCAATTCCGGCCAGCCCACGCCTCCCCTTGCTCCCTGGCGCATACCAGCAGACTCCCTGGTCCCTGACGCACCTCCCAGTGTCGCCCGTTCATCCGCGCGTGCTTTGATTCGTTGACAACATCATCACTGAGCAAGCGCCGCCATCTGCTTCAACTCCGGCGATGCCTCCCTCTAAGCCACGTCTCCCCCTCCATCTCTGGATGACCCTCTTACGCTCACCCCTCTCCCACGCATCTAACCATGCATTCATTTTTCTCTAGCGTGCACCGTAGCCTCGCCACCGTCTTCAAGAGAGAGCACTCGACGCCTTCGCGAACTCCGGCGAGCAATCACCAGCACATGCGAGCGCCCCTTCGTCTACAACCAGCACGTCGAGCTTCCCCACGTCACTGCGATCACGGTGATTCATCCCTCTTCCCTTCTCGCTTCCTGCATCGCCAGCACCACCACCGTTTGACCGTTCCGCCGCCACCTGCCGCCACCAGCGCCGCCACTAGTTGGCAAGCGTGCTGTGCGCCGTTGGATATTGATCCAAAGGACACGATAGAACCTTAGCCCGAAGGGGTAAGATCGATCCTGCGCCACACGATTCACTTTAAATCCCGCGGTCCACGTTGCTGATCCAGACGAACCGGTACCAGCGAATAGCAAATCGACACGTGGCCTGGAAGCTGTTTTAAAAACAGAAACTTGTCTATTAGATGTTCCAATTTGAAAAATTCATAACTTTCAAACCACATGTCCAAATTTTGCAAATTTTATATCAATGGAATCAGCAGGACAAGTACTTTCTGACCATGCACTTTTTTTAGTAAAATGCTTCTGTTAAATTGATTGTTTTTGCAAAAACTTAAGTAAGCATATTTAGAATATAAAATTTGTTCTAAAATGATTTTTGAGATAAAACCTTTGGCAAATGGTTTGTTTTGAACCTACTGACCTTAGGATTAATTTGTGGTTTCAAAAATATATTTGGTGAAGTAAAAGAATAAACCTTTGATTTAAACCATTTCTAGTCAAATAAAAATAATGTTTATTTATTAAAAATGCTTTTGGGAGAAAATCTTTGGAAAATGTTTTGGAATAAACTCTCTGACCCCAAACACCAAGTTTTATGATTTGAAAATGTATTTGGTGAACCACATAAATTGTTGCTTTGCTAAAGGCATTTTCAACCACATAAAATAATGATTTGGTTTAAAATTGATTTATAAGTAAAATCTTTTGCAAATGATTTTGCCACTTTATAAAATGATAATTTGGTGTTTTCAAATGTTTATAACCTATTAGAAACCACTTCTCTAAATAAAACAATCTTTAGCATGCTTGCATGCATTGTTTTGTTTCTATTATTTTATGGGATGTTTTGCTTGAATGGTAGTTTGAAATATTGTTTGCTTGATTGAATTGTAGTGAATTGAAGATTGTGAATATTGCAAGATCAAGGAGTGAACTTATATTCTCTACCAAAAAGGCAAGTGATGCTTCATACTTTTGTCCCATTATTTTCACTATGCATTAGTGATATTTCTAAGTAGGAGTTGCATGGAATTTTGCTAAGTATATACCATGCCATGGGAAATCCTAGTAGATGAAACCTTAGTAGAAATTCCTAAGTTAAGATTCCTACTACTATCTTGCTTAGCTTAGCTAATAGAAAACAAGGGTGGAATATATATTCATACTATGGAATATTTCCAATTCAAGGACTTGTGTTTTGTTTAATAAAACAACTAAGTGAATGAATCACCTGGGTGGAATGGAAGGAATGGTTTGTGTTGAGTGGTTCACAAGGCCCATTTCTATGGTTTACCTTGTGTATCTCACTTGTGGATGGCCACCCAGGAACAAAGAGATTTGAGATGTCAAATGTTGAGAAGCTTCAAGTGCAGCCACTTGGCATTATGGGCTCTGCCTGGATCATATAGGTTGCAATAACTTAGCCAAATGGACAGTTGGTGGTAGGGGATGATAGGTTGGAGCGCGTCCATTCTGGTCTAAGGGAAGGCTTCTGAAAGATCTTGTCTTGGTGAAACCAAGTCTTGTGGGGAAAGTGCACAACCTCTGCAGAGTATAAGAATCTAAGTACTTAGCCATGTCCCTGGCAAAGGACAATTTGAGCATCAAAACATGGAAGCTATCAAGAATCTCCTCATCCCAATTTCTAAGTTAAAATCTTGTGGTTGAACAAGGGTTGAAGGATCACCAATTTCTATTGGGAGATGCCTTGGGAAAGTTTTTGTCAAGAAAAAACTTAGTGTTTTCAAATGATAAGGAAAATCTATTTTGAGAAAAGCAAGCATAAGCTCCACTAAGCCAAATGCATATAGGTGATAGACTCCACTATACTACCATAGTATCACTTGCCAATACAATTCAAAAGTATTGACCCTTGTGGCTGTAACTTATTATGTTGCAGGTTTGTTTGATGTTAGTGAAGTTTAATGATTAGGATTACAAGTCTACAACCAACATGTCTGCCTGTGGCACTTTGAAGATGAAGGACCCCATGCTATTGTTATATTCTGCTGCATTGTAATGAGATAGCCAAATGAGCTATGTAAGATGTAATAGATTATTTTTATTCCTGGTTATAAAGATGTATTATGACCTTTGTTTCTTGATATTACATCTTAACTGTGGATGCTAGCTATTGATCCAAGGACTAGCATTGTAAACATAGGGATCTCTACCTTATTAATGGTTGGGAACCTTACAGATGGTATTAGAGCATTGTGTTGCCTGTAGAATTGTAACCCTAGGATTGGACAAAACCCCTTAGAAAATAGGAGTTGTAGTTGTTCCAAAACTTATTTACAAACAATCTTGTAAACTCTTTCCTCAACCAATTTGGTTTTAACTCTACATCTCTTATATTTCAACTTGATGGATAAAGCCTACCCCATGGCCAAAGACTTCACCATGTGCAAAAGGACTTCATCAACTCTAATGACTTCAACATCTTCAAGTGATTTCAACCTTATTCTTAACAAGGACTTCAACCTTGGATATCTCTAAGGACTACAAGTAAGACAAGAAATCTTGCTCAAGACTTGAAGACTAAGGAAACACAACTTAGAAGGAATCATCATCACCTTGAAAATTTTGTGACCAAGAATTTTCCCAAGGAAACCATGATCTCATTCAAGAAGAATCCACCAAGAAGGATGGAAAGATCTCAAGTAAACCATATAGATGGACCACCATGTTTAGTTTAAAATTAAACCCACCAACTTATGTGGTGTAACAAAAATATTTTTGGTTGCCTAAAAATATGCTTGAAACTTGTTGTTTGAGTGGAATGCTTGTTTGTGATTGCTTGCACTTTGCTCGTGTGAATGGTGATGTGTGTGATTAGAATTGATTCCTTAGAAGTATCTTGCCCATTCTAATCCCAATCCAACCCAAACAGATGACTTCTCCAAAGAACTTCAACATCAAAAATGACAACAACAACCAAGAGATGCACATGAGAGAACAACTACTAGCAAACCAAACCCAGTTGAACCAAGTGACAACTCAGTTTTTAGCCAACAACAATGCATTAGACCCAACCATGCAAAAGTTTTTGAAAACTCAATCCCAATTGTTGCAAGGGATGGCCACTCAAATGATCAACATGGGAGACAACCTTTCCCAAGGAGTTTATGATAACAATGATGCCAAGGATGATATTTTAGAAGGAACTCAAGCTTGCAATATTTGTGGAGACAAGGATCACACTTCCAAGGAACATGAAGATCAATGTCCCAATTGTGAAGAGAAACATCCAACAAATCAATGCCCCACATCTCAAGCTACTTGTTACCTATGTGAAGGAAATAATCATGTCCCTATCCAATGCCCCATCTATTCCATAGTTCAACAAAGGAAACAAGGTGGAGTGCAACAACAATTTGTAAACCCTCATGAAGGAACAACTTCTACCAAGAAGGATGAAGGCAAAGTCAAAACTATGAACCATAAGGCCAAATCCAAAGTGATCACAAAGTGTTGCTACTCTTGTGGAGAAGAAGGTCATATCTCTAGTAAATGCCCCAAGAAGAGAGAAAGATTTCCCACCTTTGTGGTGAAGTATGAAGAGCATGAACTAGAAGAACTCCTAGCTTTGGAGAGTGTAGCATCCCAATTGTCTAACAATTGCAATGCTACTAGCCTAGTCTATATAGATGCTACTTCCTACATATAATTGTTGCATCATAATCATATCATGCTCATGTCATCATGCCTCCATGCATTTGAGCATCATATAAAACTCTTTTACTTTTGGTTCTTATCTCATATGCATTATTAATTGTATTTGCCTCTTGATATTGTATTTGGTTCTTGATAGATGAACAGGTACACTCGCAAGATGGATACTGGGTGGAAGAGACGGACGATGTGGGCAACGATCATTCGGTGTAGAGATTCCGGGAACGGGGATCCGTGAGATCTGTGGGCGGGATGTGCTTATTTATGGGCATCTTATGCCGATTTGCTTCTTATCCGTACTCGGATTTTGTCTTCCGCTTCCGCTTGATACTCTGTTGATTGATGTATGAGGAGATATCCTAAACTATTATATCTATCTAGGATATTTGGATCTTGCCGTATGGCGTTGCTATATTTCCTTTCTTTTTAGATGGAATGGCTCTGATGTACTCTTGTATGGTGGCTTGCATACATACTCATTTGTGTATGTAGTTGATCCCTTCGCCTGCCGATTACGCTGCCCGTTCTTGTCCCGATGTGTGGAAATGGTTGGGACGGCCGAGAGGTCTACCTGTTAGTGGCATTTGGGCCCCACCGTACTATTTCAACCATTTCTGCTCATCCAGGCTTGTAACTAGGAGCGTAATTCACCGAGGTAGTTACAGAGAGACCCAAAAATAAGAAGAAGGACATAAGCCAGTTGCAATGTTACAATTGCAAAGAAATGGGACACTATGCTAGTGATTGCCCAGAAAATAAGAAGAACCAATGAAATAAACAAGAAGAATTGATACCAAAGAAGAAGAAGGATAATAGGAAAGTGATGTGTTTCAAATGCAAAGAGCTAGGCCATCATGCAGACAAGTGTCCAGAGAAGCTTCATCAAGACCACAAGCAAGACAAGATGTAATCTAGTTGGAAATTTTTTAAGGGTGGTAGTACCCTAGTTGCTTTGAGCCAACTTGTAACCCTAGCCTCCCCAAATCTCGGGACGAGATTTATTTTAAGGGTGGTAGCCTATCACATCCCAAGAATTTCCAAATCTTGTAATGTGAAAAATAAATAAACAAAATAAAAGATTGTTGAATTTTAGGGTGAAAATAAACTTTTGTTTCTAAATGGAAACTTAAAATCCCATCTTGAACAAACTTTAATTAAAGTTTGAAATTCAACAAAATCCAAATCAAGAGTAATGCATTCCTCAATGAATGTATCTTGAAATTTAAACCCTTGGAAAATAAATCCAAACCCTAAACCCTAATGGAATAAAATCATTTCCAAATTATCTCCAAGCCTATGGATTTGATCCATATAAAAGTTTGTCAACTAACATTTCAAAATGATCCAGAATGACAAATAGAAATATTATAAGACCATAGAAATTGGGTTCACTTAATTTGGAGCCATAGATAAAAATCTTATGAATTTAATAAGATAAGAAATTGAATTTCCAAAGCTAATCAAGCACTTATCTAAAATCCATACAAAATGGTGAGCTATTAATCCTAAAGGGATTTAAAAGATAAATAAATATTAAATAAGATTTTACAAATTGGAATCACCAAGTTCGATCTCTAAATAAAAAGATATGGAGTTTATAAGATAAGGAAAGAAATTATTCAATAAGGAATATTTAAAGATCAAATTAAATCTTGGCCTAATCCATAAGCAAATGGAATGAATATAATCCCAATACAAATAAAATAAAGGGATAAAGAATATTCCAAATAAAATAAAATGACTTTGACCAAATCCTATTCTATTGGAATAAAGATAAAAATCCCTATTAGGAATAATTGATTTAATCATGGGAAAATAGTATTTGGGAATTTACCCAAGTGGAATAAAAGTTGTTTAATTAACTTAAATAAAATAAATCTTCCAAGTAAAATTTAGGGAATTAAAACTATATTTAAATCGATTGGAATTAAAACAAATACCCAATTCAAATGATTTATAAATCATATTAATGTTTTCCAAAAAATCTAGGTGAATATTTTGACACCCTATTAAGTGAATAAAAACCTACTAAAAAGATTTGGAAGGATTTAGAAATTTAAATGGTGTTTGAAATTATTATTAAATCCTATTTGATTTAAAACAAGGGCCTAATTAAATAATTAAAAAAAAAACCCAAAAGAATAAAAGATTTATTCAAAAATTGACTTTAGATTATATTACTAATAAGTAGTTAAACCTACACAAATTTTGGTTGAGGTTTGAATTCAAATTGATGTTGAAATAATTAAACAAAAATCAAAACAGAAATTGGAAATGGAAAAAGGAAAAACAATCAGATAAAAAAAAGAACAAGATCTACCCAGTCCAGCCGGCCCAACTGACCCAGCAGCAGCCCACTCCCTCTCACCCGAGCGAAACGTTTTCTCACCGCAGAACTCACCCACTCCGCCACTGACTACCAGGACCCACCTTTCCCTCTCTCTCACTCACTGTCATCGGGCCCTGCGACCACGTCAGCATCTTCAACCACGCGTGACCAGTTCTTCTTCTCCCTCTCTCCCGTTTCTGCTAGCAATCCGCGAATTAAATTCACCATAATGCCACGAGTAATCGCTGTTGCAACTACGCCCTACTAATCACCCCTCTCTCCCCTTCATTTCCCCTCAGACACCGCGGCAAGAGAGCCCCCAGGCCGTCCCCATTATCACTTACACCGCCGCTGCTTCCGACGCCTTCCGGCGGCAATTTCGGCCAGCCCACGCCTCCCCTTGCTCCCTGGCGCATACCAGCAGACTCCCTGGTCCTTGGCGCACCTCCCAGTGTCGCCCGTTCATCCGCACGTGCTTTGATTCATCGACAACATCATCACTGAGCAAGCGCCGCCATCCGCTTCAACTCCGGCGACGCCTCCCTGTAAGCCACGTCTCCCCCTCCATCTCTGGATGACCCTCCTACGCTCACCACTCTCCCACACATCTAACCATGCATTCATTTTTCTCTGGCGTGCACTGTAGCCTCTCCACCGTCTTCAACATAGAGCACTCAACGCCTTCGCGAACTCCGGCGACTAATCGCTAGCACATGTGAGCGCCCCTTCGTCTACAACCAGCATGTCGAGCTTCCCCATGTCACCGCGATCACGGTGAGCCATCCCTCTTCCCTTCTCGCTTCCTGCATCGCCAGCACTGCCACCGTCTGACCGCTCCGCACCCACCTGCCGCCGCCAGCGCTGCCACTAGTTGGCAAGCGTGTTGTGCGCCGTTGGATATTGATCCAAAGGACACGATAGAAACTTAGCCCAAAGGGGTAAGATTGATCCTGCGCCACACGATTCACTTTAAATCCCGCGGTCCACGTTGCTGATCCAGACGAACCGGTACCAGCGAATAGCAACTCGACACGTGGCCTGGAAGCTGTTTTAAAAACAGAAACTTGTCTATTAGATGTTCCAATTTGAAAAATTCATAACTTTCAAACCACATGTCCAAATTTTGCAAATTTTATATCAATGGAATCAGCAATACAAGTACTTTCTGACCATGCACTTTGTTTAGTAAAATGCTTCTGTTAAATTGATTGTTTTTGCAGAAACTTAAGTAATCATATTTAGAATATAAAATTTGTTCTAAAATGATTTTTGAGATAAAACCTTTGGCAAATGGTTTGTCTTGAACCTGCTGACCTTAGGAATTAATTTGTGGTTTCAAATATATATTTGGTGAAGTAAAAGAATAAACCTTTGATTTAAACCATTTCTAGTCAAATAAAAATAATGTTTATTTATTAAAAATGCTTTTGGGAGAAAATCTTTGGAAAATGTTTTGGAATAAACTCTCTGACCCCAAACACCAAGTTTTATGATTTGAAAATGTATTTGGTGAACCACATAAAATTGTTGCTTTGCTAAAGGCATTTTCAACCACATAAAATAATGATTTGGTTTAAAATTGATTTATAAGTAAAATCTTTTGCAAATGATTTTGCCACTTTATAAAATGATCATTAGGTGTTTTAAAATGTTTATAAACTATTAGAAACCACTTCTCTAAATAAAACAATCTTTAGCATGCTTGCATGCATTATTTTGTTTCTATTATTTTATGTGATGTTTTGCTTGAATGGTAGTTTTAAATATTGTTTGCTTGATTGAATTGTAGTGAATTGAAGATTGTGAATATTGCAAGATCAAGGAGTGAAATTATATTCTCTACCAAAAAGGCAAGTGATGCTTCATACTTTTGTCCCATTATTTTCACTATGCATTAGTGATATTTCTAAGTAGGACTTGCATGGAATTTTGCTAAGTATAAACCATGCCATGGGAAATCCTAGTAGATGAAACCTTAGTAGAAATTCCTAAGTTAAGATTCCTACTACTATCATGCTTAGCTTAGCTAATAGAAAACAAGGGTGGAATATATATTCATACTATGGAATATTTCCAAGTCAAGGACTTGTGTTTTGTTTAATAAAACAACTAAGTGAATGAATCACCTGGGTGGAATGGAAGGAATGGTTTGTGTTGAGTGATTCACAAGGCCCATTTCTATGGTTTACCTTGTGTATCTCACTTGTGGATGGCCACCCAGGAACAAAGATATTTGAGATGTCAAATGTTGAGAACCTTCAAGTGCAGCCATTTGGCATTATGGGCTCTGCCTGGATCATATAGGTTGCAATAACTTATACAAATGGACAGTTGGTGGTAGGGGATGATAGGTTGGAGCGCGTCCATTCTGGTCTAAGGGAAGGCTTCTGAAAGATCTTGTCTTGGTGAAACCAAGTCTTGTGGGGAAAGTGCATAACCTCTGCAGAGTATAAGAATCTAAGTACTTAGCCATGTCCCTGGCAAAGGACAATTTGAGAATCAAGACATGGAAGCTATCAAGAAAATCTCCTCATCCCAATTTCTAAGTTAAAATCTTGTGGTTGAACAAGGGTTGAAGGATCACCAATTTCTATTGGGAGATGCCTTGGGAAAGTTTTTGTCAAGCAAAAACTTAGTGTTTTCAAATGATAAGGAAACTCTATTTTGAGCAAAGCAAGCCTAATGTAGAGGGAGTGACCTTCCAATAAGGCAGAGTCCCCTGTGTTTACAATGCTAGTCCCTGGATCAATAGCTAGCATCCACAGTTTAGATGTAATATCAAGAAACAAAGGTCATAATAAAAATTTATAACCAGGAATAACATAATTTTATTACATCTTTACATAGCTCATTTGGCTATTACATTACATTGCAGCGGAATAAATATAAGCATGGGGTCCATCATCTTCAAAGTGCCACAGGCAGACATGTTGGTTGTAGACTTTGTAATCCTAATCAACACACTTCACTAAATCAATCAAACCTGCAACATACAAGTTACAGCCACAAGGGTCAATACATTTGAATTGTATTGGCAAGTGATACTATGGTAATATAGTGGTGTCTAACATCTATATGCATTTGGCTAAGTGGAGTTGAGGCTTGCATTGCTCAAAATAGATTTTTCTTATCATTTTGAAAACACTAAGTTTTTGTTTTGACAAAATCTTTTCCAAGGCATCTCTCAATCAAAGATTGAAGATTTCAAATACCCTTGTTCAACCACAAGTTTTTAACTTAGAAATTTGAATGATGAGATTCTTGATTGCTTCCATGTCTTGATGCTCAAATTGTCCTTTACCAGGGACATGGCTAAGTACTTAGATTCTACACTCTGCAGAGGTGGTGCACTTTCCCCACAAGACTTGGTTTCCCAAGACAAGATCTTTTAGAAGCCTTCCCTTAGACCAAAATGGACGCGCTCCAACCTATCAAACACTACCACCAACTGTCCATATGGCTAAGTTCTTGCAACCTATATGATCAAGGAAGAGCCCATAATGCCAAGTGGCTGCACTTGAAGCTTCTCAACATTTGACATCTCAAATCTCTTTGTTCCTGGGTGGCCATCCACAAGTGAGATACACAAGGTTCACCAGTCCCCTGGCCTTGTGTAACCAATCAACATAAACCATTCCTTCCATTCCACCCAGGTGATTCATTTACTTAGTTGTTTTATTAAACAAAACACAAGTCCTCAGACTTAGAAATTTTCCATAGCATGAATATATAGTCCACCCATGTTTTCTATTAGCTAGGCTAAGCTTGATAGTAGTAGAAATCTTAACTTAGGAATTTTCTACTAAGGTTCCATCTACTGGGTTTTCCTATAGCAAGGTTTATACATAGCAAAATTCCATGCAAGTTTTACTTAGAGAAAATCACTAATGCATAGTGAAAGTAATGGGACAAAAAGTATGAAGAATCACTTGCCTTTTTGGTAGAGGGTATAAGCTCACTCCTTGTCCTTGCAACAATCACACTCTTCAAGTCACTACAATTCAATCAAGCAAGGTACAACTCAATCTACCAATCAAGCAAAACAACACATAAAAAGACAAAGTCAAAGTAATGCATGCAAGCATGCCAAGCTTTGTTTTATTTGAAAAAGTGGTTCCTAATGGGTCATAAACATTTGAAAACACCTATTGGTCATTTTGTAAAGTGGCAAAATCATTTGCAAAAAGGTTTCACTTCATAAGACATTTTCAAAACAAATTATAATTTTATGTGGTGTAGAAATATTTTTACTAAGGCATTAACCTATAGGGTTCACCAAATATGTTTTCAAATCACAAAACTTGGGGTTTGGGGTCAATGAGTTTAAAACAAAACATTTCCGAAAAGTTTTCTTCCAAAACCATTTTTTAATAAATAAACTACATTTCCATTTGATTAGAAATGGTTTTAAATCAAGAATCATTCTTTTCCTTAACCAAATACATTTTTGAAACCACAAAGTGTTTCCTAGGGTCATTAGGTTCAAAGTACTCCATTTGCAAAAGATTTTAACCCTAAAATCATTTTTAAACAATTTTCACATCCTTAACAAGCATACAAATGTTTCTGCAAAAACAAACATTATTCCAGAAGCTTTTTGCTAAACAAAGGGCATGGTTGGCTAGGGCTTGTTCCACGGAATCCATTGATATAAAATTTGTAAAATTTGGACGTGTGGTTTGAAAGTTGTGCAATTTACAAAATTCGAAACCTAATAGATCAATTCTGTCTTTTAATTCATCTACGGGCCACGTGTCTCACTCTGATTGGACGAAAACGGTTCGCACGGATCAGCAACGTGGACCGCAGGATCTAAAGTAGAACGTGCGGCGCAGGATCTATCTTACCCCTTCGTTTAAGTCGTCTGTTTCTACGCGTCTGATCTAAATCGAACGGTCCTGATCCAATCAACCACAAAGTGGCGGCGCTGGCGGCGGTGGTTGGCGGCGCACGGTCAGACGGTGAGGTCGCCGGTGATTTAGGAGGCGAGGGGAACAGAGGGGTAGCTCACCAGAATCGCTGAAGCCTGCTGATGCTCAACATCGTGGCATCTCGTCGAGGGGCACGCGGAACTGTCCTTGATTGCTCGCCGGAGATGAGCTGGCTTCGGGCGGTTCAGGAGGTCGTCGAGGGCGAGGATAGGGGGCGCCCTAGGACAAACGGAAGGTGCTGTTAGGTTTGCAAGAGCATGGAGATCATCATCGTGTCCACGGGGATGAGAGGGGAGGTCTGGTTTACCAGAGGAAGGTCGTCGGAGAACGGCAGAAGACGGCGACGCTCTGTCGTGCTTGTTGTCGGCGTTCTAGAGCACACGCGGACGAGTGGTTGGTGCTGGGAGATGCGTAGGGAGATGGGGATCACTCTCGGGGGGTCGAGGGGGCCTGGCAGTGGCTGGGCTCGCCGGAATCGTCGCGGATGTTCGTCAGAGACAGGGGGATGTCTGAGCAAAATCCGACAGCCTGGGGGCGTGTCGAGGAGGGGCGACAGAGGGGAATGGAGGAGGAGAAGCTGGCGTTTATCACAGCACGGTTGCTGGACGGAATCAATGCGGCAGTTAAGTGAATTAAATCGGGGATTGATTGACTGAGAACGGTGACGCTGTCTGAGGAAGAACAGGTCGCGGTGAAGACGATGGCTAGCGAAGTGGGACCGTTGTGTCAGTGGGAAAAAGGGTGAGGGGGAGGGTCCACCGGTCATTGGTTCTGCGGGTGCGGGTGTGAGTGGAAAAGAACGGTTCGCTGGGGAAGAGAGGTGGGCTGTTGCTGGGTTAGTTGGGCCGGCTGGGCTGGGTCGACTTGTTCCTATTTTTTTCTGTCTGATTGTTTTATCTTTTCTATTTCTATTTACTGATTTGAAATTCAAACAAACCATTCAATTAACCAAATCAATTCAAACAAACACCACACTTCTCAAATTTGAACTTGGTTCTGTTCAGTAACATAATCCAAAATTCCAATATAAAATAATATTTTTATTCATTTTTAGGATCCATTCATTAATTAAATAAAATGGACCTTTAGTTATTTAATCAAATAGGGTTTGATTTATTTAATAAAATCTCCATTTTGAAAACCAAATAGTAGCAAACCCAAATCAGTAGGTTTTATTTGAAAATAAAAGATACTTGGAAAACTTGTTTAAAACAAAATAACATTTTTACTTTAGGGTCCATTAATAATTAAATAAAATGGGCCTTAGTTATCAAATAGGATTTGTTTTATCAAAACTTTATTTTGAAAACTAAAATAGTACCAAACCATTCAGTAGGTTTTATTTGAAAATATAAAACACTTGGGAAACTTATTTTAAACAAATAAACAAGTTTTGATGGTTCAGAAATAATAAAACCTTTATTAATAAAACTTGGATATTAAATCCTTTTTGTTTTATTTTAAATAGACCTCTACTATTTTAATCAAAGCAAAACCCTTTTGTTTCAAAGTCTTGGCCAAGGTTTAATTTGGCTTTCATAAAATAATCTTTATTTATAAATCTACCTTTTCTTTGGAAAATCACAACTCTTTATTTAAAGACCAAAATGGTATTTCCAAAATATTTTATTTTCCTTTATTAAATGTTTTAACTTTTTAAATCCCTTTAGGATTTAATTGTTCAAAATAGGTTTGAAGATTCTCATTGGAATTCAAAAAGTTTCTTGTGGCCCTGAAAATCAACAAAGTTTTATTTTATTCATTTATTTTTCACATTACAAGATTTGGAAAATCTTGGGATGTGACACCTAACCTCCACTTAGCCAAATGCATATAGGTGATAGACTCCACTATACTACCATAGTATCACTTGCTAATACAATTCAAATGTATTGACCCTTGTGGTTGTAACTTATTATGTTGCAGGTTTGTTTGATGTTAGTGAAGTTTAATGATTAGGATTACAAGTCTACAACCAACATGTCTGCCTATGGCACTTTGAAGATGAAGGACCCCATGCTATTGTTATATTCTGCTGCATTGTAATGAGATAGCCAAATGAGCTATGTAAGATGTAATAGATTATTTTTATTCCTGGTTATAAAGTTGTATTATGACCTTTGTTTCTTGATATTACATCTTAACTATGGATACTAGCTATTGATCCAGGGACTAGCATTGTAAACACAGGGATCTCTACCTTATTAAAGGTTGGGAACCTTACAATTGACCCACTGTGGCTGTAACTTGTGATGTTGCAGGATATTTTGATGATGATTAGGAGTCATGAGTCTACACACAACATGCTTGCCTATGGCACATGAAGATGAAGACTTATTTATCTATTTACTTGTTTAAACTCTTGTACTAGGCCTGTGGCCATGGAGTTGTAAAAGACTATGTTGTCTCTAGAATGACTGTTATAATGACCTTTGTTTCTGTGTACTTCATCTTAAACTGTGGATGCTAGCATTGATCCAGGGACTAGCATTGCAATCACAGGGATCCTTTCCTTTACAAAGGAGGGATCTTACAGATGGTATCAAAGCACTGTGTTGCTTGTAGGATTATGACCCTAGGATTGGAAACCACTAAGGAAATTTTTTGACAACTTCCACACTTGTCTTTTCTTCTCGTAAACTTTTCTAATCTTCTTTCTCATCTCTATTTGTAGATGAACTCCATCAACGAAGCCGTAAGGATGGGACCACTCATGACTATGACTTTGGAATGTGAGACAGAATTCCCCAAGGCTCTCAAGGACCTCATGGTTGCAATGGGAATACATGGTGCATCTGTGTACAAAGGTTTTCCTGTGATGGATGAAGGAGTTGAGTACTGGTGGGTGCAACTTCACGTGTATAAAAACAATGAAGACAACCACAAGGACTCAGGATTCTGCATGGTCACCAACACAATGATGCACACCACATTCTTTGATTCAGCAAGGGATGCAGCTTGGAGGGCCATCAAAGAACTTGGTGATAGAATCAAGTGCAGAATGCTTAACACCCAGAATGACCTTAGGGAAGAAAATAAACATACCCAAGAGTTGGAGGCTACCAACCAAACCTTAAGAGGAGACATTATAGACTTAGTAATAGAGTCATGTGCTCTAGATAGACAGATTTCCTCTAGAAATATCCTGTTAACGAACTTGGCAAGTGAGTTGGGATTGTAACGTACTTCGTTAGTTGGACCACCACTTAACCATTTATTTTCCAAAATGTTGCTTGAAATAAGTTGAACCTTGGAATGTTTGTAATGGTTTCATGTATGCCATGACTTGTGTGTTTGATTTCCAAAGTTATGCATGTGATGCCCTGTCTTGTGATTTGTCTTAAAATTGTAATTGATTCTAACTTTTCCTATCTTATTAAATAGATGCCTAATGTTACCATCAACACTGTTTAAGAGTTCTAGGGAACTCGTTTTGGTCCTCGTATTATTGAGCTCACTAGTTTGCTCAATCTCCCTCTTCCTACCATCATGGTACTTCCCCTCACAAAGTTTGAGAGGAAAGACCTTTGGGGCTTCAAGGTCAACCAGCCCGGACGCCAGACTGAGCCTACCACGGAGGCTATCATCTTCAAGCTCATGGACAATGACAAGGAGAGAGGCCTAGAGGTAGTCATGCAGGACTTGATTGGACGTCTGTTAGGGAGACACTCTCGACAGGTTAGAGGTACTCACTTCCACACCTTTGGTAGACGTGATGAGGATGGTGAGGCCATTGACTTCGAGGACACTTCGAGGGAGACAGCAGAGCCGATTCGTCTATACCTCCAGGACTTAGAGGTTCTCCTTAGGCACGTGGACACTGATAGGACCAACGTCATGCTCAGCAATGACGAACTCCAGGTGCAGCTTCGTGATAAGGACAAGCTCTTCGCGGAGCAAGATGAGATAGTCAAGGAGATGGAGGCCAAGTTCGAGAGTCAGGACAGAAAGTTCAAGAGTCAAGAGAAGCGAGTCCAAGATAGGAACAAGAGGATTCGAGACATGACTGCAGAACTGGAGGCCAAGGACTTTGAGCTCGAGCATCAGCAGACTGTGATTGAGAGGCTTCGTTCTCAAAAGAGGGCTCTCAAAGCCAAAGTAGAGACCTTGACCACCAATGTCGAGGAATACAAGACCTCTATGGAGAATGCAAGTCTTACCTTTGTTGAGGAGTAGGTTGATGCCGAGGAGTAGTGATGACTACTCATTTATCATTTATTTATCATGCTTTTCATTGAGTCGCAATGACCATCCAACATGTGGATGGCTTTCTATTGGTGTGTTTACTTTGCAAACTTGTCGTTTATGTTGTTGAACTATTTTTATTATGATGCATGTTTGGTGATTGTTTATGTGATGTATTGTGCATGTTAGCATCTATGGGTATCTCATTCTTATCTCTATTGAACAAACCACAGATGCCTCCCCGTTGTGCCAATCCCAACCCCAACAACAACAACAACATCACCCCTGAGATGCAGCAAATGATGACAGCTCAGACTCAGCTGATGCAGATGATGACTACGTTCATCCAGAATCAGAACAACAACAACAATAACAATAACAACAACAACAACAATCAGAACAACCCACCGGGTTTTGACATGCTTACCAGGTTCTTAAGATTGAGGCCAGCAAAGTTCTTAGGAACTACCGATCCTATGGTGGCCAATGATTGGCTACGCTCTGTGAACAAGGACTTGGTAACAGTTGGCTGTACTGATGAAGAAAAAGTCAGATTTGCAGCTCACTTGTTGGAAGGACCAGCAGCTACTTGGTGGGATAACTTCCAGATCACCACTCCCATTGCAGATGTGACATGGGCTATCTTTGAAGATGGTTTCCGTACTGCTCACATCTAATCCAGAGTGATGAGTTTTAAAAAGAAAGAGTTCCATAACCTGAAGCAACGTCACCGCAGCGTGGCTGAATATATTGAAGAGTTCAACAATCTGGCGCGTTATGCACCAGATGAAGTTGACACGGATGCTAAGAGGAAGGAAAAATTCCTTGAAGGGTTGAATGATGAACTGAACCTGCAGTTAGCTGTGGCATATGTTCCCACATACCAGTCTCTTTGTGACAAGGCTGCTATTTTGGAGAACAAAATGAAGCAAGTTGAAAGTAGGAAGAGAAAGCACTCTGACAAGCACAGCTCGGGATCGTCTCACAAACGTTCCCATTATGATGATAGTGGGAGTTCAGGATCCCACAAGCATGGGAAATTCAACAAGCACCACAACCACAACCGTCATCATGACAACAAGAGTCACCGTAGTCATGACAATGACAAGTACAAGAATCACAAGGGTGGATATAAGAGCCACCACAGTGGTAGTGGAAGTGGCAGTGGAAGCCAGCCTGTCAAGAAGAATCTTAGTCAGGTTGAGTGTTTCAAATGCAAGAAGATGGGGCATTATGCAAATGAATGCCCAGAAAAGAAAGTTGAAGGACCCAACAAGCCCAACCCTTTTCAAAAGGGACAAGTGAACCACATCAATGTGGAGGAGATTTATGAGGAACCTGATGCTGTTGCTGGTAAGTTCAAACTCAATTCTGTTCCAGCATTTGTTCCCTTTGATACTGGTGCATCTCATTCATTCATATCATTGTTGAAAGAAATGAACTACCGGTAGAAACTATTGGGTGCCCTATAAAAGTAAGTTCTCCTGGCGGAGAAATGATAGTGAATTCAGGATGTCATTATCTAGTCATAGAGTTTGGGAAGTATAAGTTTCCCGTTAACTTGATAATCCTAAACTCCCAAGGATTGGATGTCATTTTGGGAATGGACTGGATGACTAAGCACAAGGGAGTGATAGATTGTGCCAACCATACTGTCTCACTCACAACTCCAGAAAATAAAAGGATCAGATTCAAGACCAACTTTGAATCAAAAAGGAGTAAGCTAAATTCTCTTAAGGGGGTTAGCATAGTCAGTGTGCCTATTGTGAGTGAGTATCCAGATGTGTTTCCGGAAGAATTGCGGGAATGCCACCAGATAGAGATGTGGAGTTTCTTATTGATTTGCTACCAGGATCTGGACCAATAGCAAAAAGACCGTACAAGAAATCAGTTGATGAGTTGAAAGAACTCAAGAAGCAGCTTGGAGAACAGTTGCAGAAAGGTTTTATCCAACCAAGTTCTTCATCTTGGGGAGCACCAGTTTTGTTTGTGGAAAAGAAAGATAGAAGTCAAAGGTTATGCATAGATTACCGATCACTCAATGAGGTGACTATCAAGAACAAATACCCTTTGCCCAGAATCAATGACTTGTTTGATCAGCTAGAAGGAGCTTGTGTGTTCTCAAAGATTGATCTCCGGTCAGGTTATTTCCAGCTCAAGATAAGGGAACAAGATATACCTAAGACAGCTTTCACCACAAGGTATGGGTTGTATGAGTATACCGTGATGCCATTTGGTTTGACCAATGCACCAACATACTTCATGAATATGATGAACAAGGTGTTCATGGAATTTCTTGATAAGTTTGTTGTCGTTTTCATTGATGACATTTTGATCTACTCCAAGAGTAAGGAAGAGCATGAAGGACATCTACGTTTTATACTAGAGAAGCTTAGAGAGCATAAGTTATATGCCAAATTCAGCAAGTGTGAATTTTGGTTGAATGAAGTTGGTTTTCTTGGACACGTTGTGTCACGTGATGGTGTAGCAGTTGATCTTGCTAAAGTTTCAGCTGTAACTGAATGGGATATTCTAGTAAGGTATCACTTGCCAATACTATTCCAATGTATTGACCCACTATGGCTGTAACTTGTGATGTTGCAGGATATTCTGATGATGATTAGGATTCATGAGTCTACACTCAACATGCTTGCCTGTGGCACATGAAGATGAAGACTTATTTATCTATTTACTTGTTTAAACTCTTGTACTAGGCTTGTGGCCATGGAGTTGTAAAAGACTATGTTGTCTCTAGAATGACTGTAACAATGACCTTTGTTTTTGTGTACTTCATCTTAAACTGTGGATGCTAGCATTGATCTAGGGACTAGCATTGCAATCACAGGGATCCTTTCCTTTACAAAGGAGGGATCTTACAAGATATATCCTCAATATCCTGATGTTTAATAATATGATTGAAGAATTCTTCAATATTTTCTTTCCCAATTATAGAGCCACTACCTATCGAAAGGTCCTTCAAGGAGAACTTGGGGAACAACATGGTGAGCTAGAGCAAGGTGGCAACTAGAGTAGGAACTAATTTTTTGTGTTTCTGATAAGAGAAAGCTAACCAAACTAAACTAATTTTTTTGGAGTTTTTGATAAAAAGAGGCAAACAAAACCAAGCAAAAGAAACTAAGAAAACTAAAAACAAAGTAAAGAGAAATGTTGAGGAGGACTCCCCTTGTGAAGACATCCTTAGCCTCCCCGACAACGGTGCCAGAAAGTCTTGATGTGTGTTGAACGCCCTGTTTGGAAACCCCAAGAGCAAGGTATGAAGCAGCACAATAGAAAGTTTTCCCTCAGTAAGAAACCAAGGTTATCGAACTAGTAGGAGGAAGGAAACACCTCAAATGTGTTGCAAGCAACATGGAAACCTGCACAACACAAACTCAAGACTTTGCCCCAACTAATAGTAAGGTTGTCAATCGCACTGATTGCTATAACAAAGGATTAACTATATGGTGTGGAAAGTGATGATGGTTTGCAGCAAGTAAACAATAACAGTGGAAGATGTATCAATGGTAAAGGTTGGACCGGGATCCATAGTTCACTAGAGGTGTTCTCCTTAGATAAACAAACATGGCATGCATGGTAAACAAATTACAGCAGGGCAACTGACAGGACTGAGCAAGGCAAAACAATGCAATACTAGACAAAAAGATCCTATGAGATTCGATTTGGCAATACAACAAGATACATAGACCGCCATCCAACTACATCTATGACTAGAAGTCCACCTTTGGGTTATCATCCGAACCCCCTCCAGTATTAAGTTGCAAGCAACCGACAACTGTTTTAAGCAAAGTGTGTAAGGTAAACAATCCACTTGTTCCATGAACAAGAGACCATTGTTTTCTCCCTAGTTGCAACAACACATCTACAACCGAAGATATTTCTGTCACTTCCCTTGGAAACTAGAGGCATGAACCCACTATCGTGCATAAATACCCCCTCTTGGAGTCACTAGCAACTACTTGGCCAAGATAGCTACTAACAACGGAGAGCATGCAAGATAACAAACAACACAAACATGATAGAATCAAAAAGACAAAACCATTAATCAATCTGACATAGTAATCTCAATATCCATTGAATCCCCGCAAACAGAACATGCATGATTACAAATAGATTAGATCTTGATCATGAATGGAGCTCATAAGATCTATACATGAAAGCACAAAGTAGGAGATACAACCATCTAGCTACTACATGGACCCGTAGTCCAAGGTGGAACTACTCACGCTTCATACCGGAGGCTGGCATGATGAAGAAGAAAGCCTCCGGGATGAGCTCCCCTCCGGCAGGGTGCCGGGAAGAGCTTCAGATCCCCCTGATCTAGGGATGATGGTGGCGGCGGCTACAGAAGGTTTCGTGGTATTTTGATCGGGTGCCTAGGGTTTCTGCATCGGGGGCTTCTTATAGGCGAAGAGGCGAGGGAGGGGGTCCACTAGGGAGGTTGCACCCCCTAGGAGCGGGGTGGGCCCACCTGCGTGGTCAGGGGGTGTGGCCCCCTGGTGGGTCTCCTCCGTCTTGTACTCCGGCTTCGTGTTCCCCACGGTAAAATATTGACTTTGGCTTTTGTCTCGTCCAATTCCAAGAATATTGATTTTCTACCTTTCTGGAACCAAAAACAGAATAAAACAGGCACCTGGCATTGTGGTAACTTGTTAATAGGTTAGTACCAGAAAACATATAAAAACACCTCAAAGTGTGGACAAAGCAAAGCAAGGTAGATAGTAAACAAGCATGGAGCATCAAAAATTATAGATACGTTTCCGACGTATCAGTGCGTCAGGCACTACCACCTTCTTGCGTCATCCCCTCCCTCTTTTGAACCAAAGAGAAGGGGCAACATCTTTCATTCCCAAGGAAGACCAGTCCCTGCATGGACCACCCGTTAGAGCGTCGCCTAGCACGCGGCGCTCTGGTTGGCAGAGCCAAACCCTCACGAGGCGAATGACACCGATAGTGAAGGTTGCTCCGTGTTTCTCATATGCCCTCGTGTGGGTCGCACTCATCGCGAGCTCCTCCAGGGTAGGCCTTGTGGGCCCGACGTCTTGATGGGACGAGGTACCCCTTGTGCCAATAGTCCGACACGATCATTTGGTATCATCCACCAAACTTAATGTATTCTCTCATTAAATAAAACTTCTTTTATTCATTTATTCAGAATTTTGTCAATTAGATTTGTTGGGGGATGACCACAGGTAGGGTCAAGGCAAGTAAAAAGAGAGGAATATTCATGATCAAGGCCGGATCTAGATATGATCCCGCTGAGTCATGTAGGAGTCGGCCGAATGAGGTCCGAATTACCGCGAGTCATGTAGTTAAGACTTGAGTCGACCGAAATATGGGGTATGTCGGCGTAACACTGTCACGCATCTTAAGTGCAGGTTAAGGTCAAGCCGAGCCATGCGAGGCGAGGCCGGGTCAACAGAAGCTTGTCCAAGGAGGAGGCCAACCCCGAAGTCAACGCTAGCCAGTATCTCTCTCTAGAATCTGTATAGTGCCAAGCGCTACAAACAAGAAGCAAAGCAGTAGAGGAGCAGAGGAAGGTCACAGAGGTGATGGTCCTCAGGCCCCAGGCTCACATGTGGTGGGTTCTGTGTCATTGCCATCTTTAGAAGGGGGACACGGAAAGAAGCCTGTCGAGTTACCGCTTTGCGACAAGCATATTCCACAAATATGCTTGTCCACGTCAGCCCTAGAAGGCATTAGGACACTCCTTTGTAAGGAGGGACTGGGCGTATGGAGAAGGGGATCGATTCATTTTCTCACAGGGCACTAGTTGTAGCTTCTTCTTCCTCTCGCTCATACAACTCAAGGAGCAAGTGTATCTCCATTAGTGTTGAATAAAGATTGAGTTCTAGCATTCTGAGTGTAGAAACCACTACATCTTCCCTCCCTGGATCCCACTAGCATCCATTGTCCCCCAACTTAAGACTACCCATGGCATCTACCGTGCCACCACCATGATAGTTGGCGCCCACCATGGGGCCAGCAACGGTTCTAGCTGGAGTCAAGATCCGTACGGGAAACTTCATCAACACTGGCGAGCGTGTCGTCTCCGGCTTAGTCCAGAGATTCGAAATCTGGGACTACGTCAGCGACAATGCTGGAAGCTTCGGAGCAAGACCACCCCCGCACACCGGCGTCTTCATGAACTTGGGCGCTCACAAGATCTACGTCGGTGTCGACACGTCTCGCGTCTACCCGCCCGAGTCATCCCCGCGGGAGATCCTCCCCTCAGCGTTGCGAGCGGTCAGCATAATGCTCAGCTCACAGGAAGTGTTGAGGTGATGATGACGACACCAGCAGCAGGAGCAGGGGCCGGACCAAGAAAGAACCCGGCGACGGCGGACCCGACAGTCTAAGACAGGAGACGCAAAGCAGGCAGCAGCAGACCATTCAATGGCAAAGGCACCCGAGGTGTAGGAGGTAACCCCCAAGGAACCAAGAGTAAGATGGACACCTCTGGAGAGGCCAGAGAATATCCTGAAATAGCCATAGACAACCTAACAACACATGTAGCACCAATAGTTAACCCGGCAAATGCACATGCAAAATTAGAAGCGACTATGTTGAGAATGTTAGAAGATGCCAAGAAAGTATCTGCACTGCAGGAGTTCTTTAATAGAACCTTGAGAGAGTATGCTAGGGCAAACAAGCTAGATACGTCCCCCGCACGAATAGATGACCTAAGTATGAAAGGAAAGAATCTCCTTAGTGACATTAACATAGAGCATGAGTTTCAGCAGGGCGATTCGGCCGACCTAGGGTTGCCGAGGTATAGTACCCCGACGAAGAACCTCAGGTCAGCGAATGCGGCAGCCTCGGAGTTGGAAGGATTGATTGAGGAAGCCCGGCAAAGGCAACAAGAAAGAGTAAATGAGCTGGTACGCATCGCAAACCAGAAAAACAAGGAGATACTCAGAGCTAACCCGGCAAATCCAGGAGCTTCGCGCATGGTTCATTCGGCTGGGGCTTCCCGGCATTATCAGCTGCCGTGGCATCCTCACCCGGAAATAGTATGCGAAAAGATAAAGCAGTAACCTCGGGAAAAAGAAACAAATAGATTGTTCCATATGACCTGACAATGGACGGAAAAGTTCATGAAAATAAAGGCAATGGAAGCTGAGGTAACAACGGTGAAAGAAACCCCGGCCGTGGCAATAGAGAGCATGGGAATCTCGGAAGGGGGAACCCCGAGAATAATAACCCGACTGAAGGGAGACGGTATCACCCGCAAGATCATCAACCGAGGCATGAACCTCGGCAGGGGAGAGATGCAGGACATGTTCCACATAACCCGACACATGATAGGTATAATGATGGTTATTCCAAAATGGAAAATGCTGGATTTGTAGGGCAAAACCACTATGGGTGGAAGAAAGAGCAGTGTACAGAAATTTGCCATCGAATGACGCAAGATTAAAACTTGATAGGATATATCGGTCCGAGTTATTGGAAGAGCAAGGTCCTCCTGGTCCGGCGTGTTTTGGACCCCAGATTATGGGTGAGCCACCTATCCCAAACTTCTAGTTGGAAAGAGGCACAAAAACATATAATGGAAGTACTAAACCGTAAGATTGGTTGATTGACTATGCCAATGCAGTGAAAATAGCAGGGGGAAATTTGAGATGGGCTCTGAGATATGTGCCCCAGATGTTGGAGGGGCCGTCCAGGGTCTGGCTGCATAACTTACGTGTCGGCAGTATCAATTGTTGGTTGGACTTTGAGGAGATGTTTTTCAGTAACTTCACTAGTACTTACAAGAGGCCGAATAGGCCTCAACAACTGGGTATGTGCAAGCAGAAACCGAATGAGTCTGATAGAGAATTCCTGACACAATGATGCAACCTCAGAAACTCTTGCGAAGGAGTAATTGAATCGCAAGAAATTGCTTGGTTTGCACAAGGGTGCAGATATGTAAGTGTGTTGTGGCAAAGGCTACAAAGAGATATGCCAACTACGTTGGCAGAGACAATCAGAATAGACGATTCGTATGCATTGGGTGATCCAACTCAACCCGAGCTTATGTCGGCAGAGCACCTTGAGCAGCATGACCATTACACTCGCGATGGCGCATGATCATCCCGGCGGCATGAATTCCGAGGTACAAGAAGAGATGACATGCCGGATTACAGATACAGTTCGGATCAGGTTGCTGCAGTTACTTAGGAACATCCATGTGTAGGAAGCAATCAGCGCCAGAAAAAGGTCCCCAGCAATGGACACCAAGGAATGACGGGAAGAAACAATGGACTCCCGAACAAAAGAAGCAATGCAGGCGCCACCGCAGCAATCACATCATCCACAACAGCCACAGCTTATAGGAGGAAACGCACAACAATTGATGTTACCTCCACCACCTCCGAGGTATGAGAATCATGACCAGAGGGATGCATTTCACAATGTGGTGAACCAAGGACAAGATGGCAGAGGGAACCCAAGAAATAATGGACGCAGTGAGTACAAGGAGCACCATCAAACATGCTGTGTATTCACCACAGAAAAACAAGGCATGCATAGCGTACATCGCCGACACATGGAAGTAAATGCAGTTATGCGAGCTATTCTGAGGTACATGCCATGGTCAAATCAAGAGATCACTTGGAGAATTAGAGATCATCCCAAGATCATGCCAAACCCCGGGTCATATGCTTTGGTGCTAGACCCGACATTTGTCGGACCCAATATCAACGTGAAATTTTCAAAGGTACTGATAGATAACGGAAGCAGCATCAACATTATGTACAAGGACGATGCATAAACTCGGCATCTCTCCGAATATGCTGTAGTCAACCAGGACAACTTTCCATGGGATAGTTCCAGGATTGTCCAGCGAGCCCATTGGGAAGGTCTGAGTAGACGTCTTACTCGGCAAAGGGAGAATTGCAGAGCAGACAATTTGGAATTTGAGGTGGTAGATCTATAAAGTTGCTATCATGCATTACTCGGACGGCCCGCATTGTCTAAGTTTATGGCTAGCTGCCTTATTGGTTACCTAAAGATGAAGATGCCAGGACCACAAGGGATAATAATAATAGCCGAAGAATACAGGAAATCGATGGAATGTGCTTAGGTCAGATCAAATCTAGCCGAATCTTTGGTGATCGCAAGGGAGAAAAAGAGAATTCAGGAAGTCGCAGCTTTAGCTCAATCGGCACATATTAACATGCTGGAAGTTTCTAACCCGCATGGAAGTGTGTCCTTCTATCCAAAGAAAATTCAGATTGATGATTAATTCCTAGAGCGCACCATCACCATTAGTGCCGGCCTGAATGACAAATAGGAAAGCGAGCTCACCAACTTCCTTCATGAGAATCGGGATATCTTTGCATGGTCTACACAAGATCTACACGGAGTACTGAGGGAGTTGGCTGAGCACTCTTTGCATGTAAGTCCAGGAGCAAGGCTGGTGAAGCAACCTCTTCGCTGGTTCGCCGAAGACAGGAGAAAAATCATAGGCGATGAGATAGCTAGGCTACTTGCGGCCGGGTTTATTATGGAAGTACTTCATCTGGATTGGAAGTCTAACCCGGTGTTGGTAGAGAAGAAAAAGGATGACCCTAACGTAGCTTTCGTTTGGCGCATGTGCATCAATTACACGAACCTTAATAAGGCGTGTCCCAAAGATCCTTTACCTTTACCTCGGATAGACCAGGTTATTGATTCAACCGCAGGTTGTGAACTATTATCAATTGTAGATGCGTATTCTGGTTTCCACCATATACCATTAAACCCGGCAGATCAAATAAAAACTGTGTTTATCACGGGGCTTATTGTTAACGCACCATGTAATTTTTCCTGCGCAATGCAGGAGCCACGTACCAAAGGTGTATGCAAAAATGTTTGCATGATCAGATTGGAAAAAATGTTCAAGTATATGTTGATGATGTGGTTATAAAGACAAAAGAGAGCCATACGCTCCTAGAAGATATCCGGCAGATGTTCATGAATCTGAGGAGATTCCAAATGAAGCTTAACCCAGAAAAATGCACTTTCGGTTTCCTTGTGTCTAGCCGAGGCATAGAGGCAAATCGAACTAAAATTCGGGCAGTTGATAGGATGGAACTGCCGAAGTACCTCAATGATGTTCAGGAATTTACAGGATGCCTAGCATCTTTAAGTCGGTTTATGAGTCTCCTAGGTAAAAAGCATTGCCTTTGTATCAGTTGATGAAAAAATCTGATAAATTTACCTAGACACCTTAGGCTGATAATGCTTTTCATGAGTTAGAAAATATGCTGGCCACAACGCCTATTTTAGCCCCGCCACTATCAAAAGAGCCCATGCTGCTATATGTAGCAGCAACAAACCGAGTTGTGAGTGCAATGATAGTTGTAGAGCGTGATGTGGAAGGCAAGTCGGTAAAAAGGCCGGTTTATTACCTAAGCGAGGTATTGTCAGCCTCGAAGCAAAATTATCCACATTACCAGAAAATGGCTTATGGAGTGTATATGTCGGCAAAAAAACTCAAGCATTATTTTGAGGAACACCCCATAAAGGTAATTTGCGAGGCACCAATAGCCGAGATAATGAGCAACAAAGATGCAAGCGGCCGAATAGCAAAATCGGAAATTGAGTTACCCCCCTATGCCCCATAATTTGATAGATGAGATGCAATCAAATCTCAGGCTATGACCGACTTTTTTGTTGATTGGGCCGAGCTACAGTATGAACCCCAATTGCCTGATCCGAATTATTGGACGATACATTTTGATGGGTCAAACTAAGAAATGGGTTAGGAGCAGGAATAGTATTAACTTCTCCAAAGAAAGATCAACTAAAATATGTGTTACAAATACACTTTGCTGCATCAAACAATGTAGCCGAATATGAGGCACTGATCCATGGCCTAAAGATGGCGAAAGAGATTGGCATACGTCGGATACTATGCTTTGGAGATTCCGACCTTGTAGTGTAGCAGGTAACCAGAAAATAGGACGCATTGGATGCAAACATGGCCTTATATCTGTTTCCTATACGGAAAATTAGTGGCTATTTCGATGGGTGTGAATTTCATTACATACCTCGAGCGAAAAACGACGCTGCAGATACCCTGTCAAAGATCAGATTGACCAGACAATCAATTCCACCTCGCATCGCCTTAGAACACCTGAGAAAGCCATCAATCATACCTTCCCTAGAGTCTGAATCAATTCGTCTCTCATCAGATCAGAAATCTGAATGCGTCCCAATGGAAGTTGATAAGGGAAATGAGCTGAGTAACCCGGGGACTGATTCGGCTAAGAAGGGAGCTGATTGGGAAAATTTGGCAAACATTATGTTGGGAGAAGTAATGGAAATTGATGAGATAGTTACCCCGGGGAAGGACATGCCGGAGTGGGCACAGCCGATATTCCTATTCCTCAAAAATGAGACCTTGCTGAATAATGAGGTCCTTGCTAGCCAGATAATAAGGAGGGCAAAGACTTACACAATAATAAATAATGAACTTTATAAGAGAAGCGTAACAAACATGCTGCAATGATGTATTAGCCTGACAAAAGGACAAGAGATCCTCTTGGACATACATCAAGGCGAATGTGGACACCATGCCTCATCCAGAGCCCTTATGGCCAAAACATTCTGACACGGATTTTATTGGCCAAGTGCGCCGAAGGAAGCAAAAGAATTGGTAGCAAGGTGCAAGGGTTGCCAGAGATATGCCAGCAAAATACATATGCCTTCGTCCGGGTTAAAAACTATACCAATCACTTGTCCATTCTCAGTATGGTGCCTGGATATGGTAGGTCCATTTAAGCCGGCTCACGGAGGCATGACTCACATTTTGGTCATGGTGTACAAGTTCACAAAATGGATAGAGGTAAAGCCAATAGGAGAATGTGACGGGCCCACAGCAGTGAAATTTCTCAAAGATATCATTCTGAGATATGGATACCCACACAGTATCATTACGGACAATGGCATAAATTTTGCTGAAGGAGCATTTGCTCGGTTCTGCCAAAAAAGCACATAAGACTCGATGTTGCTTCCTTAGAGCATCCGACATCAAATGGACAAGTGGAAAGGTCAAATGGACTCGTACTATCCGGAATAAAACCTCGGCTTGTGAACCACTCCAAGGTCGGCAGGTTATTGGATTGAGGAACTCCCAGCGATGCTATGGAGTTTAAGAACTACACTGAATACATCAACAGGGTATTACCCCATTCTTACTCGTATATGGGGTAGAAGTTGTGCTCCTAGCAGATATAGTGCATGATTCACCTAGAGTCACCCAGTACACAAACGCCAAAGTAAATGAAATATCTCGGCAAGATGATGTAGATCTATTAGAAGAAGCAAGAGAATTGGCATTGTCCAGGTTAGCCATTTATCAACAAGACCTTAGACGCTACCATAGCAAGAAGGTAAATCCCAGAGTCTTCAAGGAAGAAGATCTGGTCCTACGACTAGTGCAACGCATGGCCGGCATGTATAAGTTGTCGCCCCCATGGGAAGGCCCATTCATCGTGAGCAAAGCACTGCACAATGACGCATATTATCTCATAGATGCTCAAGCACCAGAAAGGAATAAGGCGGACAAATCCGGAGACGAGGCAAAAAGACCATGGAATGCAGCATTACTCCGTCCATTCTACACTTAGAAGAAGTGTACTGTATCCAGTATTATTATATGTCGGTTTTGTATGTCAGGAATGAATTAATGAGACCTCGACAACTCGAGTAGTAACTCGGGGACTGCCCCATGTTATTTATCACTATGATTATGTATTCGATATGAATGAGACCTCGACAACTCGAGCAGTGACTCGGAAACTGCCACATGTTATTTATCACTATGATTATGTATGTGATATGAATGAGACCTAGGCAACTCGAGCAGTGACTCGGGGACTGCCCCATGTTATTTATTACTAGAATTATGTATTTGATTTACCAGAAATAAATAGGTAAATGAGACCTCAGCAACACGAGTAGTAACTCGGGGACTTCCCCGTGTTATCTATCTTTCTATTGTATATTCGGTATGTCAGATGATTTATATATCCATCAATTCGAGTTAGTAACGTATGAATATATAAGAAACGTCCCTGGCCTTTCACGGTCTAAAGAGACAACTTATGATAAATAAGATAAGAGACAACAAAAAATCAAACACGCGAAAAGCGACTAATGAATGAACTATACGCAAGTCGGCATACATTATATTATCTTTCATGTGACCGTTGTGGTGTATTGACTAAAGTAGGTACCTCGGTCTTTTACGCGAAAAGCGACTAAGCGACCAAAATGCTTGTTTTCAAACATAGCTTGTAATCTCTAAAAAACACGTGTAATCAAGCATGTTTGATTCAAACCTACGGATTAAAATTCGCAAACGAAAATACACCCCGAATAACTCAACCAAAATGGTAACAACGTAACAATTACCATAGCATATGAAAGATTCTGAACTTATACAGATTAAATAGTATCAAAAGTGGTATATTGTCTTAAAACAACATACGCCCGGCATACCGGGGACTTAGCAAATAAAAGTTTTATAGCTCAGGCATTAACCGCAGTTGAATCATCGGCAGGAGGGGCGATGACAGTTGCAGGGGTTTCTGAAGTAGGTACCTCGTCTACCATCGAAGGCACCTGGGCTTCTGTAGAAGCGATAGTTTTAGGAGCAGGAATATCCGAAGTTGCCTAAACCTCCACGGAAGTTACCTCGACATCGATCAAAAAGTAACCAGGGCATCTTGAGTATTGGCCGATTGATGCGAAGCTCCACCTTGGGCTTGGGAAACTTCAGTCCCCTTGGAGGAAGACCGAGGTTTAGCATTTCTTCCCGAACTGCCACTTGACTCATTAGAACTTCCAGAGTTTTTATCTGAGTCATGTTCATCACCAGAATCTCTGTGAAACTCATCGTCATCAACGGCTTCAAAATTCTCTTCGGCCTCATCTGGGAGAAAACTCGGCCCCTCATTCCATTGATGTACATTTGCATACTCGATGAGTTGATAGGCACGGGCTTGGCGGCGAGCAACATAATCCGGATTCTCGACCCAAGGAGAGCCGGTACGCAAATTCATCAATGTGTCGAGGGAGATGTCTTCATACCATGATAGAACGACAGTAAGCGCCATGTCAGCCCCGGATCGCCTGACGGATTCTCTCCAGAGGTTCAACTGAGTTTGAGAATCCATTAATTTCGCCACAAGTACTTCCACCTTGCTAATTTTTGTTCATTTTGCCAGAGCACATTGAAGGCTTGAATTGCTGCTTTCACCAAATATCTTCCCATGATTTTCATCGGCTCGATGGTGGCAGCAACATCAACCAGGAGATCCTCAATAGAATATTCTTGATCCAGGGTATTGAGGACACCTCGGCAGGCACGAGCAGCAACCACGGCTTTAATACTCACGGGATCGTCTTTCGAAAGTGATCTGTAAAGAAAAAATCATATAAATCAAGGGGAGCAACGAGCAAAGAAAGACTCGGCCAGTAACCACAAGAGTAAAAACCTGACAAATAAGCTTACGATGGATATATCGCAGCATCTTCTGAAGATCCACAGCCCATCCAACCTGTTTTTTCTCAAACCGAATAATATCCTCTGTCATCGTCTGATTTTTCAGCTCGGCTGCATCGAGAGAGTTCTTTGTCCTTCTGAACCTGGAGACTTAACAGATTCTTTTCCTCAGAAAACTCTTGGTCAATTTTCTCCAGTTTAGACTTCTGAGATGATTTCAAGAACTCAACCTCAACACGGAGCCGAGCTATCTCGTCATCCTTCTCCTTCAGCTGCGACGAATGAGTCCCTACTTGCTCTAAAAAATGTAGCATCATATCAGGCATGGGTATGCACTCTTGATGCGATGCTGGAAATATTTGTAATGTGGCTGAGCCGAGGATGGAGCACTATAAGATACTCGGAAATTATCTAGAAGAGAAATGGACGAGTAAAGACAGGATGGATGACTAACCTTTAAGACTAGCAATCTTTATAGTCAACAGAGTATTTTGAGTATCAATGTTAGCTGAGTAAGGATAAATCAATTGGGAATCAAAGACTTGAACAGAGGACTTGAGTGGAAACGTCGGATAAATCAATTTACCTGTCTTCTTCAGAATGGGAACCATCTTATCATACTTGACCTAAAGCTTCCTATGCGAAAAGAGCAGCTTCTGGAATTCTCTGTACGTCGATTGTGAGCAACCTAAAATAACAGCGAGTTATACAGGAAAAAATACGCAAAAGATCCGAATCAAGCAAAAATGGACTCGAATCTAGGTAGCGGGATATTCAAAGCCAAAACTTAAATAGATCCAAATCAAGCAAAACTTGACTCGGATCTATGTGGCTGGATATTCAAAGCTAAAACTTAAAAAGATTCGAATCAAACAAAATTTGACTCCGATCTAGGTAGCTGGATATTCAAAGCTAAAACTTAAAAAGATCCAAATGAAGCGAAACTTGACTCAGATCTAGGTGGCTAGATATTCAAAGCTAAACCTTAAAAAGATCCGAATCAAGAAAAACTTGACTCGGATCTAGGTGACTGGATGTTCAAAGCGAAAACTTAAAAAGATCCGAATCAAGCAAAACTTGCCTCGAATCTAGGTGGCTGAATATTCAAAGCTAAAACTTAAAAAGATCTGAATCAAGTAAAACTTGACTCGGATCTAGGTGGCTGGATATTGAAAGCAAGAAATCAAAAAGATCCGAATCCAGCAAAAGGCGATTCGAAGCTAGGTGGCTAGATGTGTTTCAGCTCAAACGTGCATAGCAAAAATTATCTATTACGCACGCAGGTAACTATATTCTAAGAAATGGAAGCGTCCAAACGAATAACAAGTTATTTGGTTGCAAGCTCGGGGACTAGCGGGCATATAGTATACTGTGCGCAAAAAACAAAGCATAGATCAAAGCACATACCTCGTTCATCTTGTCACTCTCAAGCACAACTTTGGAAGCCAAATGCAAACGGCTGCTAATGTCGGAGGATGGAAGGGTTGGTTACTAGGGTTGCCCTCGATCTGATCCGCTCTCTGTGGGCGTTAAAACCTTGCCTTTGGCCTCTTGCGCCTGTTGTGCAGCTATCCAGGCCGCCGGGCTCTTATGGAGCACGAGTTGTGTGTCGGCGGCGGAGGTAGACCTAGGCTTAGCGACAGAAGCTCCCTTGTGAAGCATGTCAACGACGCTCGGCTGAGAAGAACCAGATTTAGCTTTTTGAGCTGGTTTGGATTTGGCAGCACCATCCTTCTTGTTCTTGGAAGGAACCTCAGTAACAGGCAGCGACTTAGGGCAATAAACCGGACTCGGGGCAATAACTTCTGCTGCAGAAGGGGCGGTCGCCTCAATAGAAGCCAAGGTAGCGGCAACTTCGGCAGTAACCGAAGTAGCAGGAACTTCGGCAGGGCGGGGTTCGAAGAGGGAAACTTCGGGGACCTTGGAAGAAATTACCAGATCAATTGAGTGATCCGGCATAATGACATCAGCACCAGCACCTGGGGAACTTCGGCCTCGTCATGCTGAGATGGGTTGTTAGTCCGCATGATAGGAGAATTATCGCGAGGAGGACTCGAAACTCGAACATCCCCTTGAGGCGATGGCGAGGGCGGCCGAGTAACATGAGAGGTCATGCTTACACCACTAGGCTTAGTAGAAAGAGGAGCACTGCCCAGGTAAAGGGAAAAACTTATTCAGAAATCGAAAGAGAGAAACAAGAAATACAAGTTAAAATAAGCATGGGAACTTACCCAGAGATTCCGGGCATAGTTTTGCGCTGCGGAACATGTTGGGAGGATCTCTTAGTTCATTTCTCGGTACCCATGTATGAAGGACCGTTCGAAGCAGTACGCTTCTTCGACGGAGCGGGAGCTTCGGAAGCGAGGGATTCGGCCTCATGCACCTGGCCAGCCGGATTAGCTGGGAAAGAAGGAGCCAGAAACACGTAAGAGATAGGAACCGCGACAACTACCTCGAGAATTTGGACGTCGTCCGACTCACCTTCATCGGCACGGGCAGAGGCTTTACCCTGAGTACGGGCAGGAGCAGCCTCGGGTTTGGGGATAAACTCCTCTGGGTCTGGTTCCCCATTGTTCGGGGTGCTGCGGTCGTCACTCCAAGGAAGAGCGAGCACCTCGGCGTCTTCTGAAGCTTGTTCGTCAAATTTTTGCAGAGAGAGTAGATGAAAATTAGCAAAATAATCAACGGAAAATAACTCAGATAGGGAAACTCGCATTCGAGTTACCTGAGGAGGGGGATTATTGCGTGAAAAGGGCTTCATTCCCCACGTCCAATCCTCGGGCATCTCAGTTTTGAAGATAACACAGACACGTTTCTGAATCTGAACATCGTCAAGCTCAACTGTGGAGACTCGGTTGGGATCCAAAGGACCGCTCATATAACAAAGCTTATGAGAGCGAAGTAGAAAGGGCAGATCCGTCTACTGATGAATGCGGCCATCAAATCTTCGCCGTGATGCCCCGTCCGAATCAACTCCTTCAGTCGAAGCTCGAATGCTTCGGCAAGAGCATTAGTCTTTTTCAGATTATAAATCCAATTATGCTTAGAAGGAGGACCAATAGAGAAGGCAGGGAGCCAACTCTTATCCTACTTGCCAGTGTTCTTGACATAGAAAAATGACCTATGCCACTTCTTGCAGGACTCTAGGCCTATAACTCAGGGGAACAAAGAATTCTTCCGAGGTGTGACAGAAGCGGCCCCACACTGAGTCAGAGATTTCTTGGAGGGATGGAGAGATTTATCCGGCACAACGTTGGCTCTAATATGGAAAAACTTCAACCAAACTACTATAGAAGGCCAGAGGCCGAAGTATCCCTCTAAGGCCGAGATAAAAGCCGACAGAGATGCGATGGCGTTAGCCGGCAGGTGATGAGGCTGGAGGCCAAAGAATTCAAGGAAGCCCTTGAATTCAAGAGGGAGGCCGAATCCTCTGGTGAAATTCAACAAGAAAACTCGCCATCCTCAACTATGGGGGTAGACTCCTTGCAGGGTAAGCGACACTTTACCTCGGCAGGAACTCGATGAGTCTTGTGTGGATCCACTTGATTTATCGGCGGGTGACCGTGGGTCCTTGCCACAAACTACGCTCTGGACCCACTATGAGGTCTTATTCTCCCACGACGGTGCCGCTATGCGAGATCGACATGGGATCGTCGGGGGAGCCAACAGAGGAGGAATCGCTGGCGTCGGGAAGCGACCTCGAAGCCCAAGGCCCCGTCGCAGCGACGATGAGCATGGTGGCAGCGGAAGGAGAGAACCTCCGCAGAGGCCTAACACAGAGACGAGGCACGGTGAGGAATGACAAAACAACGATGGCGCGTCACGTGACAAGGAGTGCGGCGGCGTGGTTGCGGAGACAGGAGCACAGCGGCGGTGGCGCAAGAAGGAAGACGAGGAGGGTGAGAATGGGAAAGTAAACCAACCCTTTCCCTACTCCCACTATTTATAACCACGCGTGGTGAGAGTTAGTGGGAGCGCGAATGCACCGCGGTAACCACAAAAAGGCGTGTATCGTGTGTTCTCGATCGGCGATTGGAGCCACAGGGAAGATCACACGGTGCAGGAGGAGATCCGGCTGCCATGACCGTTGCGGTGGTCAAAGAGTCGATGCATCAATAAGACTGCCGCAGTGATACTGTAGCAATGTCAGGATACACTGTAGCAGCACAAAAAATGAGAAAAAGGCAATGATTGGTACTCGTAGGATGAAGCTTACAAGCGAAGCTAAGAGGATGCTTCGGACAAAGGTGAGTGACTCGGAAAAAGAAGGTGAGCAAAGAGGAGAAAAAAATGAGAAAGGCACCGACTGAATAATAAGTCGGAGAGAAAAGTATAAGCAACTGAGTATCGAGAAACTGATGTGGTCTGGCCTAATGTAGTCAGCAAGACCGCACCAGCTTCGGGGACTAATGTTGGGGGGGATGACCCCAGGTAGGGTCATGGAAATTAAAAAGAAAGGAATATTCATGATCAAGGCCGGATCTAGATATGATCCGACCGAGTCATGTAGGAGTTGGCCGAATGAGGTCCGACTTACCCCGAGTCAAGTAGTTAAGACTTGACTCGACTGACATATGGGGTATGTCGGTGTAACACTATCACGCATCTTAAGTGCAAGTTAAGGTCAAGACGAGTCATGCGAGGCGAGGCCAGGTCAAGGGAAGCTTGTCCAAGAAGGAGGATGCAAACCCTGAAGTCAATGCTAGCCAATATGTCTCTCTGGAATCTGTACAGTGCCAAGCGCTACAGACAAGAAGCAGAGCAGCAGAGGAGTAGGGAAGGTCATGGAGGTGACAGTCCTCAGGCCCGAGGCTCACATGTGGTGGGTTCTGTGTCATTGCCATCGATAGAAGGGGGACACGGAAAGGAGCCTGCCGAGTTACCTCTTTGGGACAAGCATATTCCACGAATATGCTTGTCCACGTCAGCCCTAGAAGGCATCAGGACACTCCTTTGTAAGGAGAGACTGGGCGTATGGAGAATGGGATCGATTCATTTTCTCACAGGAAACTAGTTGTAGCTTCTTCTTCCTCTCGCTCATACATCTCAAGGAGCAAGTGTATCTCCATTAGTGTTGAATAAAGATTGAGTTCTAGCATTCTGAGTGTAGAAACCACTACATCTTACCTCCCTGGATCCCACTAGCATCCATTGGCCCCCAAATTAAGCCTACCCATGGCATCTACCGTTCCACCACCACGACAACATTAATTAACAAACATTCACATAAAACCGCTTGCTACTTTTCAATTTAACATGCAGAACCAATTTCACCAGAAACAATTCTCGTGTCCATTGAAATAATTCCAGTGCTTTACAATTCTTTCGTGTAGAACATATTTGCTCCAAATGGTGTTGGTATCTCTTAAGTGTGTCACCCTACTGTTCGCGAATAATGCAGACATAATCGAGACCCCTCTTGGATCAATAATCAGAACCGAGACCTAGAGATCCATACTGACTCCCACACATTCAATGATGACTTCTGTGATAGTGAGAACCTTTTATGCTAGTAACTTAATCCTTTTGTCTCGCAATATATTACATGTACGAGATTTGACAATCGGTATCTCCATACCTAGTTTGTTCTCGTTATCGACATGCACTCTTTTCTCATTCCCGTGATATAACATTCTAGTGATCACATCACTTCCTTGCAAGCTAACTAATGTGATCTCACCGAGAGGGCCCAGAGAATATCTATCCGTCATCGGGATGGACAAATTCCACTCTTGATCCATGAGCCTCTACATAACACCTTCATAGTACTAAACCCACATTTATAGTCACCCTGTCACGGTGTAACGTTTGATGTTATCAAGATACTCTTCCAGTGCTAGTGATTGACATAATCTCATGGTATAAGGACTAGGATTACTTTGTATGATGTTATAGAAATATAAACACAATGACTTTGATCATAATGATATACTTCGGATGAATGTTCATCACATCATTCCAACAATGTTGTGACCTCGTTATTAACAACATCCAATGTCCATGATCAGGAAACCTTGATCATCTTGTTAATCAACTAAAATGCCAAACAAGCAATATAAGATGCAAAAACATCATATGTGAAAAGTGAAATGATATGGTTTCTGCACTTGATCACTATCATGTGCATCATGGTATGATCTTTATCATTCCTTTGTGTGTAAGGCCAAGGTCTATGGAACTTACACGTTAGGTGTGTTGTAAGAGTATCAAGTATACATTAACACTACAACATTACCATATCACAACACTAGCCCAACAACAATCTAAACTAGACGCTTCTAATTTATCCATTGCAAGTTTTACGGGGCTTAGGGCTTTCAAAGATAGAACCATTCTTACCTATGAACATGGAACCACAACAATGATAACTAAGTTATTAGCAACTTGTTGTAAATAAGACATTGACTATAGTAGGAGAGACAGACACCCTCCGGCCACTCATGCAAAACTAGTTGCATGTCAAGCGAGGAACTGGTCTCATGTGCGAGGACATGTAAAGTTAGTTCGAGCCGCTTCATCCCACTATGCCACCAATATACAAAATACAAATAAGAAGCAATAACATGATCATCATCGCCCACATACTCATATGTGTACTACCCGTGCAAAGCATCTACGCATAGATCAGGCTCTGATACTACAGTTGGGTTCGCAGCATAGAATTTTTTTTCCTATGATGGGAACTACTAAGAACCAAGATCTATCTAGTAGATACAATATACGGGTGGATATACATCCATAGAGAACATACCCTTGTAGACCGACAAATTTTAACGAGGTTGAACTCGTGGATGATGTAGTCGAAAACTTGACGATCTCAAGATCGAGAAGAAGTCCAGCGCCGCAAATCAGCAGCGCATCCGTGATCGCACACACGTTCAGGCCACCGAACAACCTCCGCCTCCTTGCTCCATTGATGCAGCAGAAACAACAACTCCTTCCAGACAAAAATCCACCGGGAACATGTATCTCGCTAGTCCGAGACCATGGGGGAATAATTCTAGAGGGGAGAGATATCCTTCACGAGGAGGTGTGAGTGAGAGAGAGGGAGAGGGGGGCCTTTTATAGGAGGAGGGGGGCACCCCAAGGGGCATGGCCGGCTGCCATGGTTTCTTCCCCCACCCCTTCCACCATTCATGTGAGTGGAGCTCCCACTCAAATTTGACTCACCATTTCCTCCACTCAAAATCCCATTAAATTTCCACCAAATTTAATGTAATCTCTCATTAAATAAAAATACTTTTATTTATTTATTTAGAATTTGGTCAATTACATTAATTAACAAACATTCACATAAAACCCCTTGCTACTTTTCAATTTCACATGCGGAACCAATTTCAGCAATTTCACCCGAAACAATTCCGATGTCCATTGAAATAATTTTAGCGCTTTGCAATTCTTTCATCTAGAACATATTTGCTCCAAATGGTGTTGGCATCCCTTAAGTGTGTCACCCTACGGTTTGCAAATAATCCATACATGATCGAGACACCTCTCAGATCAATAATCAGAAGCATGACCTGGAGATCCATAATGACTCTCACACATTCAACAATGACTTCTATGATATATTACATGTCAGAGATTCAATCATCGGTATCTCCATACCTAGTTTGATCTCATTACCGACATGCACTATTTTCTCATTCCTGTGATGTAACATTATATTGATCACATCACTTGCTTGCAAGCTAACTAATGTGATATTACCGAGAGGGCCCAGAGTATGTCTATCCGTCATCGAGATGGACAAATTCCACTATTGATCCATGAGCCTCTACATAACACCTTTGTAGCACTGAACCCACCTTTATAGTAACCCTGTCACGGTGTGACGTTTGATGTTATCAATATACTCTTCCAGTGTTAGTGATTGACATGATCCCATGGTCTAAGGACTAGGATTACTTCATATGATGTTATAGAAATATAAAACAATGACTTTGATCGTAATGTTATACTTCGTATGAATGTTCATCACATCATTCCCACAATGTTGTGACCTCGTTATTAATAACATCCAATGTCCATGATCAGGAAACCTTGATCATCTTGTTAATCAACGAGCTAGTTTATAAGAGAGGCATAACTAGGATCTTTCTATTTGTTTATTAAACACACATGTATTAACATTTCCATATTAATACAATTATAACATGCAAAATAAACATCTATCATATACTTGGAATACATATAATAACAACTTTATTATTGCCTCTCAGGGAATATTCCCTTCAGTCACATGCTTGCAAGCGGTGTCAATGCAATATCACTGAGAGGGCCCAGAGTATATCTTTCCATCATCAGGTCAGACAAATCCCACTCTTGATCCATGAGCCTCAACTAATACGCCTTTTAGAGTACCCAAATCAACACTTATAATCACCCTGTTATGAAGTGACGTTTTATACCATCAATGTACCCTTCCAGCATTAGTGATTGACATGACCTCATGGTCTAAGGATTAGGACTACTTCGTATGAGTTTGATATAGCAATGAAATTTGATGACTTGATCATATTGTTATTCTTCCTATGGGTGTAAGTGTTCATCACATCATTCTTCTAATGATGCGACCTCGTTATTAACAACATCCAATGTTCATGATCAGGAAACCTTTATCATCAGTTAAACGACGAGCTAGTTAAAAGAGAGGCTTTACTAAGAACCTTTTGGTTGTTTATTAAACATACAAGTATTAATGTTTTTGATTAACACAATTCTAGCATGAGAAATAAACATCTATTATGAACATGGAATAATATAATAACCACTTTATTATTGCCTCTCAGGAATATTACTTCCATTGCCACCATCTGTGGGCCACTCAGTTTAGCAGGAATAAGGCCATGCTATGGTTAGCCCAATATGCATTTTACCCGGGTTTCGACTTTGTCAGCTGGCAAGGTGTTGTATTTGAGGTAATCCATAAATGGTTCGGTCCAAACCGTAGGCTTCACCATAATAGTGTTAACTAATGACTCCACTAGGTATGACTTCGCTGGATCTTGTCCTTGCACAGAGGGTATGTGAAGGTGTTCTAGGAAAATACCAGGTGGGATGGAATTGCACGCTGATCAAAATTTGGATGGTACGTCTACCACCCAATTCTCCTATCTTGGCATGTACTTGACTTTGTAGCCGCTGAAACACTTGGCCATCTTGTCCAATCGTCTCGATACAACACCATCATTGGGTTTCTGGCATTGTTTGTGTCAGCCACCCTCTGAGCTACCAAGTCAGAATCTCCACAACACATGATGTTATTCGCTTTGATCTCCTTGGTGATGCAATGTCCGTGAAGAATAGATTCATACTCAGCCATGTTTTGGTGGCATTGAAGTGAATCTGCAAGACGTACTTGAGTTCTTGTACACTTTTTTAGCACCACACCAGCCCCGCGCCATTGAGAATCTTGGATCCATTAAAGTGCATTGTCCAATACTCAGGCTCTGGAAGTGGTGTGTGATGGCTCCCAAGTGTAGGAGATCAATTATAGTACTTTTCAATAAAAAAGGTTGTCAAACCCACGAGGAGATGAGGGTATTGTTTAGAAAATTTGACAAAGAAAACAATTGTAAATGTAGTAGATTTGGTGATTTTGGGTTTGTAGTTTGCAAGAATATAAAGTGCTAAAAGTAAATAGAAATACGTAAATGCTCTCAATGAGAGAAAGTCCAATCCTCTATGCAGCAAGCAGACAAGCTCAAGTGTGTGTACTTATATGTGACAAGGGTTTCCAAGGGCGGCATGGATTTACTTAGCATAAAGATTTCTACACAATATGGTGAATATGTTGTCAAGTTTCATTCCCTTGGGGCGGATTTAGATTAGGTGCCACCATAAATACGAGCAAAATACACCACTTATGATGGGTCCTAGAGCCATTCACATGAACATCTAAGAATCATTAAGACATAAATGTCCCACCATAGAAATAAGTTCATTTGTCCCCGACATATAATCCCTCCAATGCAACTCAAAGTATTGGAAAATGATTTATGTCAATTCCTTCCCTTCCAACCCCTATCATTGCATCAAAGTATTCTCCTATGAGCCATATAGGTGAAGTAATATGTAGTCAAATTTTGCATAAAACCATCATAGAACAATATAAAAGATAAAAACTTAACCACATACTCATTGCATATTATATGGAAATCATAGCTAATTCATCCAATGCCCTCAGGAACATGGGGATCTACTCACAAGTGGCGACATGATATGGATCAGTAGCATATGGAATACAACACAATATGAAAATATAATCTCTCCACCAAATAAAGAAAAGATGCAAATCATAAACATGTAAATAGACCTTAAACGATATTTGGGGTTCAATCAATCACAAACTATCAGGGGAACGAGATGGATCTTGGATATGGTGATGATGATGGTGCTGGTGGAGATGTTGATGGAGAGGCCTACCCCTACGCCTAGGAGGATTGGTTATGACGATGGCGTCGATTTCCCCCTCATCGAAGGCTCCGGTGCAGCAGGATCTGCCCTCTCCTAGAGTAGGAGAGGACTTTCGCCTCTGCCGCCGCCTCTAGAAATCATGGGAAAAATATGGCATAGATTTTTTGGCGATACGGAGGCATCTATAAAAAGGAGTAGCCGAGGCGATGCTCTTGGGCCCAAAGAGCATGGGTGGCACGCCACCTGCCCTCTTTTGGGGCTCATGGCTCCCCTCGCTTCATTCTTTGGCCCACAGTCCTTCTCTAGGTGAAAATGTCATTAGGTATTTTCCTTCAATTTATTGACGTCCAGAAGGTCCTGAAACAACAAAAACATGAAAAAGAAGGTTTTCTGCCTTCCAAAAATTAAATACCAATGAAAGGGACTTTGTAGGAAGGTCCCGTAAATCATCTAATATGCATAAATAATGATGAATCATGGTAAATATGATTCTAAATAGTGCATATAAGTCTTAAAAATAATGATGCAAAATGCACGTATCAGTGTGTCAGCCAGAGATCCCATCTAGTCTGCAAGAAATTCGCCAAATATTGTGACTTGATCGCATCGATTGGCTTGTACGTAATTTCAAAGGATCCAAGTTCAATGACCCTTTTCATGATGCTTCATGTAGATTCGCTATTGTTGATGATGTCAGACATAGGAGATTTGCTCACTGCTGTGATGGGGTGCTCTTGGAAATAATGCTTTAGCATACCTAAAGCAAGGAAAATTCCATGTGTAAGCTTCCGGTAGTGCGGGTGATACGTCCATTTTGCATCACTATTCTATATCATAATTTGCTACTATTCATTGATATATTCCTTATTCAGAGGTCATACTTATGTCATTTCATCTATTTTTGCATGTTGGATGATTCTTGGAGGATGAACTGCCGGAGTGAGGATTCTCATGGAAAAAGCGGTGTCTAGATGCAATTTTTTCGAAGATCTGAAAAATACCAGAAAGTATATGGAAAATCCTATTTTTCAGAAGACGAAGGAAGCCAGACGGGGAGGCTGAGATGAGCCACAGGGGGCCTACACCCCCCAGGCGTGGGCCACCCTAGGCCACGCCACTAGGGAGTGTGGCCACCCTGGCCCACCTCATGCTCTGCACCTTCGCATATATCTTCCTCCCGAAACCCTAAAGTCCGGGGAGCGACCATAGAAATATTCCGCCGCCTCTACGGGGCAGAAACTACAGAGAGAGAAAGAGCTCTCCCACAGGCAGATTTCTGCCAGGGAAATTCCTTCCCAGAGAGGGAGATCGTCGACATCAACACCGTCATCAGGCTAGACTCCATCAGGATTATCATCATCCTCATCCACACCACCATCTCCACCAGCACCATCATCACCACTCCATCCCACTATAACAATTGTGTTGAATCTTGCATAGTTCTTAGGGGAAACTTTCCCGATGTTGATTACTTTTGTAGTTGATGCTTGTGAGTGGAACCACTGAATTATTGTTTATGTTCAGATTGTTATCCATCATTATATTATCTTTGATCTTGATCCATATGATGTCTCATGAGTAGTTCATTTAGTTCTTGAGGACATGTGAGAAGTCATGTTGTTAGTAGTGTAATTGTGTTGAGGTATTATTCAATGGTTTAATATTTAAGTTGTGGTGCTATTCTTCTAGTGGTGTCATGTGAACGTCGACTGCATGATACTTCACCATTTATGGGCCTAAGGGAATGCATTGTGTATTTGGCTACTAATTATGGGGTTGTCGGAGTGACAGAAACCTGAACCCCCATTAGGAAACCTTTGCACAAGGGAGTGTAGGATCTCAGAGTTTAAGGTTGTGGTTAGGTTTTTATATTAATTACTTTCTTGTAGTTGCGTATGCTTGTAAGGGTTTAATCACAAGTATGTATTAGTCCAAATAAGGTCGGTACATTAGCACAGGTTCACCCACACAACACTTATCAAACCAAAGAAGATTAATCAACTATATGAAACAAAAGAACTTGACAGTATTCCCATGTGTCCTCAAGAATGTTTGGTCCTCATAAGTATTACCACCGGCTTGTCCTTTGCTAAGAAAATATTCGGCCACTTGCTGAAATTATTTGCTGCCTTTTTTTACTTGCACTTTATTTCCTTGCTTTATCAAAAATCCCTCAAAATCCGTTTGCTAAGTATCTACAGAGATTTCCTGCTCCAAACCACTAGTCAGCACCTTCTTCTCGTCATTGGGATCGACACTCCTATTTGTCATAAGTACTACGATACACCCATATACTTGTGGGTCATTAAGACTATTTTCTGGCGCCGTTGCCGGGGAGTGAAGCACTATTGAAGAGTGGGACTGGTAAACGAAACTTCTATATGAGTATTGCTTTTATTTCTGTTTGTTACTTTTTCCAATATGGATAGCCACTTGGTTTCCTATTTGGGAAAGCTACTACCACTTCTAGGGTAGTAGATGAACCACCACCTGTTGAGATAGATCCTTTTAAGATACCTACAAGAATTGTTGATCGTGTTATGGATAATTATTATTTTGGGGATGGAACTGTCCATCCTTGTGATCACTTGCTTTTTATCCATGAATTATGCGGGTTGTTTAGGTGTGCAGATATCACAATGGAATAGGTTAAGAAGAAGTTACTCTCTATTTCATTGAAAGGAAGAGCTGAAGAATGGTATAAGCTGCTGAAGAATGGACAATCTATGGAATGGTAGGAAATAGTACCTCTATTTTATTATAAATTCTATCCTCCCAGTGATATTCATAATGATAGGAACCAAATATATAACTTTTGGCCTCGTGATGGAGAGATTACAGCCCAAGCTTGGGGGAGATTGAAGTTACTAATGCATAAATTTCCTATTCATGAACTCCCTAATAATATTATTATTAATAACTTTTATGCAAGGCTTTCTCTTCATGATAAAGATTTATTAGATGCCTCCTATGCTGGATCATTCACACGTATGAAAGAAGAAGCTAAATGGGATCTTCTAGACCGTATTCAAGAGAACACTGAAGCATGTGAAAATGACAAAGGAAGAACGTTAGGTATAAATTATGATTATGAATGCATTAAATCTTTTATGGGAACTGATGACTTTCATGATATTTGTACTGAGTATGGTCTTGATTCTCAAATCATTGCCAATTGTTTTAAGGCCTTTTCCTCTTATATTGAAATTCCTAAAAAGAAGTGGGACAAGTATAAAGATATTGTTAATCATGTTCCTGTTAGAAACACTGATGTTTGTACTGTTGATCCTATTTTGCATGAACCCTATATTGAGAAAATCCATTTCCCTGCTAAGGTAAAGGAACATTCTATTATGGCTAATGTGGTTAGCAAAAGTACAAAGAAATCTGTTGAACCTGATGAACAAATAAATATTGAACCTATAGTAGATATTGTGAAAGATCTTGTCACTAAAAATGTAGAATATGGGCACGTTATCTTTTGTGAAGATTCTTCTAATATTGTCTCTCATCCTAGTAAAGCTAGGAAAGCTAGTGTCGCTGTGCTTTCTGTTATAATTGGTGATCATTGCTATTATGGTTTATGTGACATTGGTGCTAGTTCTAGTGATATTCCTTATGAGCTTTATAGGGAAATTATGCATGAAATTGGTCCTTGTGGACTTGATGACATTGATGTGGTTATTCACCTTGCTAATAAGGAAACCATTTGCCCTATTGGTATTGTAAGAGATGTGGAAATTCTTTGTGGTAAGATTAAATATCCTGCATATTTTCTAGTGCTTGGTTGAGCAGCTAGTAAAACTTGCCCTATCATTTTTGGTAGACCTTTCTTAAACACTTGTGGAGCTATTATAGATTGTAAGAAGGAGAAAGTTTTAACTAAGTTCAATGGAGAATCTTATGAGTTTAATTTTTCCAAATTTTCTAAAACTCCTTATGAAAATAATTTGCCCAATGAGGATTTTAGGGTTGAACAACTTGCTTCTATTGATCTAGTTTATGACCTTAGACCTCTTTTTGATGATTGTAAGTATGCTCATTTTGATGATAAAGTTGTTTCTTGTGATAGTTATATTGTCAACTTTATTCAAAGTGCTACTGAAAGTTATTATGAGAGAGGGAAACATTGGTTTATGCATCTCAATAATGTTAAGTTTCCCTGCTTTATGCTGAAAGCTTTGAAGTTGCACTTGTTTTGTCTTCCTATTCTAGTAGCCTTTTGTTTCAATATTTTTTTCTCATGAAACTCCCTCGCATAGGAAGTGGGATAGACTTAAATATGTTGGATATTTGCTTCTTGATGCTCTCTTTCACTTCAAATCCATATCTCCTATGTGAGCATCTTTGAAATTATTTTGCCCATCTTAATGGCTATAAAGAAAGAGCTTTTGGGAGACAACCCTTTTTAGTTTGCTTTGGGTCTTTTGTTTCTTTGAGTCTTGGAAGTTATTACCCATGTAATAACCGCTCCTTATCCTTTTTATTTGGTTTTTGTGTCAAGATCAACCTGTTGGGGATATGCTATATGGGTATCCTCATAGCATGTCTCCTATCCGGATACCCCGGGTGGCCCACAGTTGGTAGCATGGCCCATGGCCTGCTGGGCGCCCCAGTTATATGGATCCAGAAGGGAGGCCCATGCTGGATAAATGAAGGCTACGGAGGAGTCACTGACGTACCCGGAGCCTTGGAGTGCAAGACACGCTAGACTAGTTGTAAGTAGTGTAGGACTCTGTAACCTATCCCGCTAGGACTTTCCCTGTAACCCTAGGACCTGGCGACTATATAAGTAGGGCCTATGGGATCCTTTAGGGCACAATCTTAGAAAACCGAGTGTTGATTACGATGCACCTCACACAGCGAACCAATCCCTATAACTCGGCGTATTGCCCTTATAGTGATTTATAGCAGGAGTAGGATTCCACCACCGTCGTGGGATCTGAACCTAGGTAAGCTGTGTTACCTCGTACCCTTCAACCGCCCGCCTTCCCCACGTCTCTAAACACGCACTGTGAGGACCCCTCCATGGCATACTCGTCGGCAATACCATGATAGTTGGCGCCCACCGTGGGGCAAAAGGCGCTTCAGGCTCTTCAGCGGGCGAGGACCAAGATCTTCATGGGAATCGGCAAAACCATGGCCATCGGTCGTGTTCTCTTCTCCTGCAATGTTCTGATCGTCCCTCCCGATGAGTTCTGGATCCCGGCAAAGACGAATCCTATGCGGTGCTCGATCGTCCCCATCAGAGATATCCACCTCTTCATCGGCGAAACCGACTCGTGCACTAGTTCCCTAGGAGTCGGAGGAGCATCAAGACCCGCACGGACCGCCTACGGGCATGATACGTTCGCAGAAGGATCGATGTTGGATCTCTCCTCGGAGTTTGCCGGCAAAGATCCGAAAAATTCAAGGCCCACCCAAACCGCCCCTGTGCAGGATATAATGGTGGAAGATCACTGCAAGTCCGCCGGCTTCGTCCGTGCATCTGGACAGCAGAGATCCATGTTCGTCAGCGTGGTTACCATCTTTGACCTGGTGCGTTGCATTCAGAGAGAGGGCGAAAACCCCCGCGATTACCTTGCCAGGTGGCTCCGTATACGGGCCAATCTGGCGCATTACCCCAATGATAATGCCATGTATCACTTTGTGGAAGGACTGGACCAAGGTACGCTTCTCCGGCATTCTCTAAGGCGGCAGCAGGCTTCAGGACGCCTCACCTTCGAAAGCATGGTGAACACCGTCAACAACTATGCGGAGGCCGAGGAGGCAGCTCAGACAGCCCTTGCGCTCATTGACGGAGCCCCTCCGATTCAGCCGCGGCCTCCACCGCCTCCCGCCGCCATCGCTGCAGCTGCACCACTGCCTCCAGTCATCGTCGCTGTTGTTGCACCTCCACCCCCCGTCATCGAGGAAGCCCCGACACCCTCCAACTCCGTGATTGATGCTCTCTACGCCGACTTCAGCGCAGATTCAGAGGAGATAGACTTTAGTCCGGAGGAGCTAGACTCTGCCACGTAGGAGACGGAGGAGGATTACAAGCGCGACGAGCAGTCCAACAAAACCTTCATGTCCCGAGAGGTGTTCGTCACCATTGGGACGGCGATGGATGAAGATCAACCCGGAAGAGCTCCGCCTACAGCGCTGGACAAGGGGAAGGGACCACCTATTGCTGCTGACAATGATCGTGCAAAGGACATGCCCTCTCCGCCTAACCCAGTGCAACAGCCGCAGGAACTCGGCACCGGACCGAGCAAGAACAACACCGCAAACCCGCCGCCTCCGGCATCTACGTCTGCTGATGCCCAAGTCACTCCAGCTGATCGAGTGATGTACGACAATCTCCTCGTCGAACCTATGATCGTAGATCATATTCGCAATGTAGTCTAGCTTGACGAGAAGTGCCAGCAATTGCTGGAGGAAGCGCAGGCCATCACGGAGCATGGTGCAAAGCTAGATCGAGATCTGACCAACGCGCAGAAGTCAATAGAGAAAGCTAGAGCAATGGAGGCCGAATAAAAGACTCTGCTGCAGCAGTATAAGGACAAGAAAGCTCCGGCTCGCATCATCAACGCTCCTAGTGTGCGGCGAAGCCTAGGATGGGACCTCCCGAAGATGGCACATGCCAAGCCATACATTGACAGTGAAGGCAGGCAGGTGATGCCCACTCCTCTCCTCAATCTCGCTGTCGCCAAGACCCTTCTGGAACAGGATAGATCACCCGAAGCGGTGAACCAGGTCTATGACTTAGTGGCCAAGGTGGTGAAACAGCAGGAAAAGGCCACCTCTCAGAGGCTTGAGTCTGACCCAACATTTTGCCAGTCTAGCCAGCACAAGCCGCCAAGGGAAAAATGTCCTTCTGATGTCGTGTCTCAGACGGGTTCGTCAGAACGAAGATGGAGGGATGCGCGCAACAGGAAGGATGCTATCCCCATATCCTCCGACCATGGAGGTAAGGCCCAACCTCGTCGCCCATCGCCACTGCCCCGCTCCCCCCGACATCGCGAAGAAACCAAGGCTCACCTCGTACGGATATGCCCCCGCCAAGGCAGAGTGGCATCGTCATCCGCGACAACGCGGAGCAGACCCGTCATGACGGAGAACGCAACCAAGGACACAAGAGCAGGTCGCACAATGACCCTCCGCATCTGACAAGCAAGCACGACAAGCATGAGGCGTCGCAGGAGGGTAACAGCAAGAAGGCTAACCCACCGCCACCTCTTCCTCTATCGCCACCCAGCAGCCACCATGGCGGAAGAGGACCGCGTCGTTAACGCAGCCCATCCCCTGATGGCAAGAAAAAAAGAAGCCCGGAGCCATACGATGCACGTTCGCGTCTGGACAAGATCCATGAGGCCCGGGAAGGACCATACCTAGGACCACGTTGCTTTGGACCTGTGATACGGTCCGCAAACACGGTGGAGATCGCCGGGGGTAACCCCAACATTGCCATCAAGTACCTCCCACTAATGTTGGCGGGCACGACTCGTCAATGGATTGATGACTTGCTAGAAATATCCATCTTAAATTGGTTGGACATGCAAGAAGTGCTCACCAAGAACTTCGAGGGTACGTACAAACGTCCCTGCATTGTTGGAGATCTACAGCGGTTTGTGCAAGATAAAGACGAGACATCTCGCGCCTACCTCTCCCGCTGGCTGGATATGAAAAATTCCTGCGCAGGAGTGCACGCCCAGACCGCCATGGCCGCCTTCATCGATGGGTTGGAAAGGGGCACGTTGCTCCGACATAAGCTGAAGCGCCTGCAGGACAATCACCAACAAGACTTGAACCAGATGATTCAGTTGGCCCGTTAGTTCGCTGCTGCCGAAGACGATGCTCGCGGCTTTTTGTCGGCAACGGCCATTCCAACTCAAGCTCGGAGGAACAACAACACCAAGCGAAAGACCGCACCAGAAGAAAAGCAAACCCCCGACATGGTTGCTATGACATTTGCAGGGCGAGGTGATGGCGGACAGCATGGACGAGGGCGGGGAGCTGGTCGTGGGCAGCAGCGAGGCAGTGAAACTACCTCGTCAGTGCTCCGTGTTCCCCAAACCTATGAGGAGTACCATGATATCCATGCCTCGTACACCTCGACACCAACGTCAAGGCCACCCACACCAATCGCCACTACAAGTTCGTCAACGACCTCAAGGCGGACCCGGAGTCCAGCTACAAGCAAAGTAGGAAGAACAGACCACGAGGCAAGGGCAAGGGGAAGAATAAGGAGGAGGAGTCCAAGGATTCAAGTGACATGGACGAGGACATTGACCCCAAGCACGCCGCCAAAAGCGACGGCAAAGGCAAGAACCCCTTTGAGAATAAGGCGACAGTTTTCCACACTTTCCTTGGCACCCCCACCGTCCGACAACAGAAGACCTCCATGAGGATACTGATGGCTACCCTACCCCCAGTTCCCCAGTTCCTGCGCTGGTCGGAGATTCCAATTACTTGGGACAGGAAGGATCACCCAGACCTCATCCCTGCGGAGAACCAATACGCCATGGTCATCAACCCCCTGATTGACGGCAATGAGTTCACCAAATGTATGGTGGATAGTGGAAGCAGCATCAACATCATGTACCTGGATACACTGCAGAAGATGAACTTGATAGAGGCAAACCTAAGACGGGCCAACACCATCTTCCATGGCGTAGTTCCTGGTCGGGAGGCTCGGTCCCTTGGGTGCATCACACTTCAGGTCACTTTTGGTGATTTTAATAATTACTGCCAAGAACACATGACCTTTGAGGTGGTCCCCTTCAAGAGCGTGTACCACGTCATATTCGGCCGCGACATATTCCACACATTCATGGCCAAGCTGTAATTACCTCGGTGAATTACGCTCTTAGTTACAAGCCTGGATGAGCGGAAATGGTTAAAATAGTACGGTGGGGCCCAAATGCCACTCACAGGTAGACCTTTCGGCCGTTCTAACCATTTCCAAATATCGGGACAAGAACGAGCGGCGTAATTGGCAGGCGAAGGGATCAACTACATACACAAATGAGTATGTATGCAAGCCACCATACAACAGTCCTCAGAGCCATTCCATCTAAAAGAAATAGAAATATTGCAACGCCATACGGCAAGATCCAAATATCCTAGATAGATATAATAGTTTAGGATATCTCCTCATACATCAAACATCAGAGTATCAGGCGGAAGCGGAAAACAAGATCCGAGTACGGATAAGAAGCAAATCGGCACAAGATGCCCCATAAATAAACACATCCCGCCCACAGATCCCACGGATCCCCGTTCCCGGAATCTCTACACCGAGTGATCGTTGCCAACATCGTCCGTCTCCTCCACCCAGTATCCATCTTGCGAGCATACATGTTCATCTGAATCAAACAATTTATCGTGTGAGACCCTAGGGGTACTCAGCAAGTCTTTATGCCTCTAAAGGGGACACAACCTGGGGTGACGCAATTGCAGCAAAAGATAATACCTAACAATTCTAGGGATACTCGCTAACCATCCGCCTAACCAAAGATAGACGGATGTCCGTGAATTAATAACAACAGTTATGACAGTAATATTAACCGATCCATCCTCCTCCTCGCTTACCAATGAGGAAGCGGACGAACAGCCCCCCATCCGTTGGCAGTTTTATTATCCGTTCCATGAGTGTTGCACTATTTACTAGTCAGGTACTTAGTCAAATTAAAAGCGGTACTTTAGTTATACTTGTCTATGATCGAGAAACTGTGCTCCAAGTCGTCCATAACCGCGGACACGGCTTTCAGAAAGATTTACCTGTAGGGGTGCACAAATAGCAACACACACTCGATCAACCTCGGAAAAACCAAATCAAAACCCAACGAGGCATTCACGACAAAGCGATCATAGGATTCAGAAATGTTTCAGGGGGCCACCCCATTAAGCTACCCGCAACGAAGTTGGCCGGCTCCGAGACGGACTCAAGGTTTGTGTGGACGGCTGTAAACGACTGAGAACCCGAAAGTGTGACTGGGCTTGTCGATACAGCGAAAACGTGTCACGATCCTAAACAGTACAGGTGCTCCTCGCACAATCGTAAATAAAGCAGTAAAGCATGGCATAAGTACAGGATAGTAATAAAGCCCCAAACTACTTTGTGGCCCCAAGAAATAAGAATGAATCAAGCTCTGGCTCAGGGGGGTTCATAAGCCTCCCGGATGTGGATAGCGTGAATATTCAAGGAACAGGAATCAAGTACTCGGGGTCCTACGGGACACAAGTGAGCATGAAGAACCAAATAGCAGATATTGCCCACCGGTGCCACTGTCATTAGTTATCCCATTACTACTCAGGTTAAGTTGTTTAGGTACCTCGTTGTCCATCAGACACTCACATACCCTACACATGTTGTTCTATGACCCGCATGGCTCAAACAACTCCTGTAGTAATGGCTCATGGGATGGAGGAACAAGCTTTGGTGGGGTTTAAATGCAAAGGCTATGCAGTACTTGGGATTCAGTTTAATGCAATCGCGACTCAATGATGCAAGAATAAGATAGAGGCAATAGGTACTATATGTATGCAAGCATGTGGTAGTGCTTGCCTGGCAGCTCAGTTGAAGCGAGGGACGGATCTGGGTAGTGCTCCTGGGTTTCTTGATATATCCCCTGCTCAGCGTCTATTCGAAGAAGAACCAAACAAACAAGGGCCAACATAAATAAAGTGCACAAGCATATGAATAAAATGCGACAAGCAAACAATCATGCCATGATGAATGATGCACAATTTGCATGGCAATAATGTAGCATGGCATGGGTGAGGTGTGGAATACAAGAATAAGGCATTTTATGGGGTTTTAGTCACATTTTATACTCAAATAAGTTGCTGTATACTTTATATTTACATGATGCATGCTGCAATTCAGAACATGGAATGCATAAACAGAAAGGCCTCGTCGCGCTGATCGATTTAGACATATTATTTGTCAAATTCGGAGTTATAAAACAAAAGTTATTAATTAATTAAGGCAAAGGGCATTTTATGGTAATTTGATCAACTCGAAATTTAAAGTGTTCAAATAATATTTTGAAGGGCATATTTGAAATCCTCACATTTTTCTGATTTCAAAACATATATTATATGTTTAATTTGGAATTATATTTTAAAAGATATTTGAAAACAGATTTGAATTTGAATTTAAAACAAATTTGAAAAGTTTAAATTAAATCAGAAAAAACAGAAAACCTTTTTCTACTTAGCCCAGACCTAGCCACAGACGGTGACAAGTGGGGCCAGGCTGACTGGGCGACACAGCGTCCAGGAAAGATTTTTCTCACCGCGGCTTACCTAGACCAAGAGGCTGACAGGTGGGGCCGGCAGCCTCGCGGGTCCACGGCGCACGCAGCCAGCCGGGACGCGACACGTGGGGGATCCAGGGGAGTGCGGGTTGAGGCGGTGGAACTTGGGGTACCTTTTTGCAAAAAGGCTGTGAGGCTGACAGGTGGGACTGGCTGGACCGCGGGTTGGGCAGATAAAAAGCTAGGGGTTAAGCGCAAAAGGGCCACGCCACTGTGGATCGTCTCTGCGAACGCGCGGACAGGTCGGTGCGCGACCGACGCAGGGCGCGGCGCGTGGGGGTTCGAACTCGCGTCGCGGGCGCGTGCGCTGCGGGTGGTGGCCAGTGCGGCTGGTTGCGGGATGGTGACAGAGGAGCGGCGGGCGGCTAGATGAGGTTCTGCGCGACGCGGGAGCGAGCCAACGAAGTGGACAACGGCGCGCGCAGCACGTTTGACGAAAAGATCGGCGGGGCTAGGGCGGTACAGCGAGGCGGATCATGTCAGGGAGAAGGAGGTGCTCACCGCGGGCTCGGCGGTGGAGTTGGATCGGGCGGGGGCGTGGCGGATCGTCGACGAGGCTCACGAACGGCGGCTAGGGTTTCGTCGGGGCGTCTCGGTGCTACGGCGGAAGTGGAGCTCCTCCTCCTCGCTGGCGGGTACAGGGCGAAGCAGCGGTTGGTCCTCGCCCTTCCTCGACAACCACAGCACCGCGCCACCGGCTGCAAGAGGGGGGGACGGTGGAGACCGACGGTAGCCGGCCAGTGGAGAGAAAGGTGGAGGGGAAGGAGAGAAGGTTGCGGCGCAAGGCCAGGGGGTTTGGTAAGGCAGAGGAAAGAGGGGAAGAGGATAAGGGCGAGCCCAGAGGGAGGCGATGCCGTGGGGGACGTGGTAGTGGAAAAAGGTGGCTCGACCACCTTTCCACCTCGCCCTCACGTGCTCGAGCTGGCTCGGTTTGAGCAGGGCAGGGGCAGGTAGGTGGAGCCAAGGCGAGGCCAAGGTGGCTGGCTCGGGGTGGGGTCGGCCTGGCAGGGATAGAGAGAGAGAGAGAGAGAGGGGTGGCATGGAGCTAGGGTTGGATGGAGAGGCTCGGGTTAGGGTTTGGTTTAGGGTTGGGGTTGGTGGTGAGCTGAGGTGGGACCAGGGAGGAAGGGTGGCCAGGTGGGGCCAGCATGGGGAGGCTCGGCATGGGTAAAGAGGAGAGGGTAGGTGGGGTAGATCATGGTGGTGATGGTTGCATGGCCCATGCAAGATAATAAATGCCATGTATTATCCTTGTGAAAACAAAATAAAGTCTCATGGCATTTATTTATGCATTCCAAAATATGGAATAAAGCCAAGCTAAAAGAATTAGAAGGATGCCCCATGTGGAGTAGATGGAGATGACCATATTTGAATAAAAATGGGACATGCTAGTGTGTATATTCCCCTATGTATTTAGTAAGCCCAAAAATATCCCAACATGAGAATAACCCCAAAACAACCCATATGGGAGCTAGAAAGAGGTTCCACTCACAAGGCATGCAAAGGTGGCTCCACATATCACTAATGTGAAAACAACATGATGCTAATATGAGAGCAGGTGGAAATAGAATTGGATCCATCCCACCCCACATGAGCTAGAGGTAAAACCAAATAAGTTGCAATGCTCATATATGGTGGAATGGTGGAATGATGGGGTGACAAGGAAAAGTGATGGAGTTGAATAAAAGATATGCCCCCAACTCAACTTGGGCATTTACACAATATATCAATAACCAAATACAATATCAAGAGACAAATACAATTTACAATGCATATGAGAGAAGAACCAAAACAAAAAGGGTTTTATATGATGCTCAAATGCAAGGTGGCATGATGACATGAGCATGATATAATTATGATGCAACAATTATATATAGGAAGTAGCATTTATATAGACTAGACTAGTAGCATTGCAATTGTTAGACAATTGGGATGCTACACAAGCCATGCTTCGTCTACAACAAGCTCAAGATACCCGGACCAAACGTTGTCATCACCGTATCTTGAAGCTTTACCAAAGCAAGGGATTGCAAGATTGGAGAAGCAGCCTACGCAGAAGCTGTCATCTATAGCGAAGAATTCAAGGAGATCCAGAGCACGGTCGATGCCTCGGAGATGCCCGCGTCGAAGCAACGGATTTCTGACTCCACCCCAGCATTCAAGGCCCCATCGAGACCAAGCCGATGGAAGTTGTGGTAGGCGATGCCTCCAAGACCACCGCCATTGGGATGAACCTAGACCCTAAATAGGAAAGCGCGCTCGTTGAGTTCCTCCGTGAGAATAGGGACATCTTTGCCTGGCAACCTGCCGACATTAAAGGTGTACCTAGGGAACTTGCCGAGCACAGCTTGAATATTGATCCAAAATGTAAACTCGTGAAACAACCTCTACGACGCTTTGGAGATGAGAAGAGACGCGCCATAGGCAAACAGATAGCTAGGTTACTTAAGGCTAGTTTTATCGAGAAGTCCTTCACACCCAATGGGTTGCCAATCCTGTACTTTTCCCCAAAAAAGGAACCAAAGAATTAAGAATGTGCATTGATTACACCGGCTTGAACAAACCATGTCCCAAAGATCCGTTTGCTTTGCCTCGCATTGACCAAGTCATTGACTCGATGGCTGGCTCGGAGCTTTTGTGTTTTCTTGATGCATACTCAGGATACCACCAGATCAAGAGGAGGAAGTCAGACCAATTGGCCACTTTTTTCACTACAACCTACGACACGTTTTGCTATGTCACGATGCCCTTTGAGCTGAAAAATGTAGGTGCTACGTACCAGCGGACAATGCAACGTTTCCTACATGATCAAATTGGTCAGAACGTTTACGCCTATGTGGACGATATAGCGGTGATGTCTAAAATTTCAAATGACCTAATCTTCGACTTAAAAGAAACCTTTGACAATCTCCGGAAATACAACATGATGCTTAACCCTAAGAAGTGCGTCTTCGGGGTTCCAGCCGGCAAATTGTTGGTCTTCATCGTTTCTCAGCATGGAATCAAGGTCAACCCGGAGAAAACAAGGCCATCTTAAACTTAAACTGTCCGACATGCCTAAAGGAAATACAACGACTAACAGGTTGTGTTGCAGCAGTTAGTCGGTTCGTCAGCCGACTTGGACAGAAGGCTCTGCCGCTATACAAGTTGCTGAAGAAGGCAGACAAATTCACATGGACGGACGAAGCAGATGCAACATTGAAGCAGCTCAAGGAGATTCTATCCTCAGCGCCTATCCTTGCAGCACCCGAACCTGGACAGCCCATGTTAATTTACATGACGACCACCAACCAGGTAATCAGCATCGTCGTTGTGTTAGAGCGGAAGGAACCAGGGGATGAGTACGGAGTTCAACGACCAGTTTACTATGTAAGCGAGGTCTTGATGGAGTCCAAGAAGCATTACCCGCACTACCAAAAGATAGCTTATGGGGTATTCCTTGCTTCTCGGAAGCTGAGGCACTATTTCCAGGAGCACCCTATCACAGTTGTGAGCAAGACTCCACTGTCCGACATCATCAACAATAGCGACGCTACAGGAAGGGTTGCGAAGTGGGGCATTGAACTTGCCACCTTCGAGATCACCTACAAGAGACGCAATGCTATCAAATCACAAGCCTTGGCGGATTTTATTGCAGATTGGACGGAGATGCCAGATGCTACCCCAATGCTGGAGCCAGAATACTGGGTGATGCACTTTGACGGATCAAAGCTACTCAACGGCTCGGGGGCTGGTGTATTGCTACAGTCACCAACTGGCGACAAGCTACACTACGTTCTGCAGATCCACTTCGAGGCTACGAACAACATGACGGCGTATGAAGCACTCAGTCACGGACTACGCCAAGGATATTGGCATCAAGTGCATAGTTTGCTATGGAGATTCCAACATGGTTTCCCAGCAGGTGGCTGGCACCTGGAACTCGCGGAACCCTATTATGGCAGCATATCGAGACAAAGTAGACGAGATAGCCAAGAGCTTCTTGAGCTACGAGGTCAAGTATATACCTAGGGAGCAAAACCAGGCGGCTGATCTACAGTCTAAGCTTGGATCAAGGCGCAAACGAATTCCGCCTGGCGTTTTTCTGGAGCATCTATGGACACCATCCGTGAAGGGAGCGAACATCAATAACCCGGATAGAGTTGAATATTTCGTTCACACAGTGACAAAGGTCCCTCCGGCTTGGTCACACCCGTTCATGGACTATCTCGTACACGGAACTTTGCTCGACAACAAGGTAGAAAGATGGCAAATAGTACGTCGAGCAAAGGGCTATACCATAATTGATGGACAACTCTACAAAAGAAGCACTACTAGTGTATACCTTAAGTGTGTTTCCTAGCAAGAAGGTATTGAAATCCGACGCGAAATCCATCTCAGAGATTGCGGGCATCACGTTGCTCCCCGATCATTGGTCGCTAAAGCTTTCTGGCAAGGATTCTACTGGCTGACTACAAAGGCGGACGCCGACAAGCTGGTTGAGACATGCATGGGATGCCAGTACTATGCCCGACAACCACATGTTCCTGCTGAAGGATTGCGAACAATACCAATAACTTGGCCGCTCACAGTCTGGGGGCTGGACATGGTTGGTCCGTTGCAGACGACACCATGTGGGTTTACGTATCTGCTAGTAGCGGTTGACAAATTCACCAAATGGATAGAAGGTAAACCCATTAGAAAGCTCGATGGGGCAACTGCCCTTAGGTTTGTCCGGGATCTAGTGGTGAGATTTGGTATCCCACATAGCATAATCACCGACAACGGTAGCAACTTGTCACTCAGAGAAGTGGAGGCTTATTGTTGGGACAAAGGCATACGATTGACCTTGCATCTGTGGCACATCCATAGTCCAATGGTCAGGTTGAGCGAGCCAATGGATTAATTCTGCAGGGAATCAAGCCACGTCTTGAGGCACCGCTACATAGAGCAGCTGGAGCCTGGGCAGAAGAATTGCCATCTGTGCTGTGGAGTTTACGAACTACACCCAACAGATCCACCGGCTACACCCCTTACTTCATGGTATATGGAGCAGAATTTATCCTGCCTTCCGACATCCTACACAATGCACCAAGAGTTGCCACCTACGAAGAAGATGACGCTGAAGAATCCAGACGCCTAGATGTGGACCTTCTCGAGGAGGAGCTTGTATTGGCATGCCAAAGATCCGCCATCTACCAGCAGAAGCTACGCAGCTACCATAGTCGCCGTGTTCGGCATCACTCGTTTAAAGAGGGGGATATGGTCCTCCGACTTAAGCAGAAGAAGTCACACAAATTATCCCCGCCATGGGAAGGACCGTTCATCATAAGCAAGGCGCTTCTCAATGGGTCTTACTACCTCGTTGACAATTGTGAATTGAAGGATAGACCCAACGAGGATCATAAGCGTAAGCGATGTGACCCAGATGATGAATACCCGGAGCTTGATCGGCCATGGAACATAGCACAGCTACGGCCTTTCTACACTTAGCATTTTTTATCTATTGTGTACCTCTTATATGATTAATGAAATAAAGCTCTCTGGTTCACTCATATTTTTGAGTCTTTTACCTCCTTTAGTGTTCATTTTTGGATCGTATAAAACCTTTATGCACAAGCTTTGCGATTGCACTTGTGAAAATTCTGCCTACGGGCATTAGCTTAAGTTTTCTGGTCTACACGTTCTTTGTTTCTTTTATGTGGATTCTGGAGTAGTGACTTTTGGCACTTATTGTCGGCGATTTTGTGCTTAGGTTATTGATGGTGCCATTGGACATCATCGCCTAAGCGCATTGTTCCGACAACGAGTCTTCCGACTCACAAAAAGTCAAGCATAAAAACCAAAGTAATGGATAAGCCAGCACTTGCTTAAAAAATATATACATGCCGGAACCAGTTCTTGAGTAGCAGGAAGTAACAACCATTGTTTTCCCCCTTAAGTTAACAAGTAGTTTTTTCCACATACAAATTACAGAGGAAACAAATATTACATATTGTTTTTCATTCCTCTGGTGCAGGCGACTTGGACGAAGCGTCATCAGCAGCAGAAGAGCCATCCTCCTCGAAGTCGGCATTGTTGAGGGACTCGGAGGAGCTTTGGTTGCCACCGTTAATGGTTTTCATCAGCACAAAGACGTTAGGGTCGACTAACTCGGCGACTCTGGTGTCAAAACCCGCGAGCGACGCCAAGATAGCCTCGTGATCTATCTTTTGGCCATCGTCGTCTACGTCGGGGATACCGGAGGTCACCATGTCGATGTCGGCGTTTTCATAGTGCGCCTTGACCATTGACAGTGCCATCCTCGTGCCAGCCCGTGTACATGAAGCTTTCTAGATTGCAATACGCTCGAGGGCTCGGTGTAAGATCTCCGAGAACTTTGCCACAGAATACACCGCTTTGATGTTGATCTGGAGGTGCTTGGATATCTCCTTAGCCTGCGTGATGGTGGTATTGATAAAGTTGCCGACAAGGACCATGCATTCCTTTGGCAGAGGAGGCGACTAGGTCAACCCAATAGGACCTGCAAATTTTCGACAAAGGAGCGCATGAGTTCAATAACACAAAAAAGTTCAGTGTATCTAGCTTACAGAAGTACAAGGTGGAGAATCACTTACTGAAGATTCTAATATCAGCCTGCTGGAGAGTTTCCGCCAGAGAATCCTATTCTTGTTGGAGGATATTGTATACGTCAAGATTGCGCTGATTCTGCTCATCGGCAGCTTTCTTCTGCTCCTTCAGCATCGCGAGATCTCCTCCTCTAATCGGTTCATCTCTTTGTTTGCAGACTCCTGCAAGACTTTCATGGAGTCCTCGTGCATCTTCAGCATATTCTTCCTCTCCTTCTTGAGGATCTTGTTTTTGCTATCCAGCTGCTGAATATGCTTGGACTGCTCCACAATGTCCTTGGCCTTGGAAATGGCTTCTGCAAGTCGAAGAAAGAACAGTGCACAGTGAGTACTCGGAGAATGTTGACACAATACCAAGTCAAAATATGAAAAAGAAAGGATAAACAGACGCTTGCTCTTGGTGATTTGTTCCTTCAAGAAGGCAGTTTTACCCTTTTCAGCTTCCATGTTCGCACGCATCTTCTGGTACTTCTCGTTGGCCACGCCCCTCTGAGCATTCTCATTCGATGGAAAGGAAAAATTTAACGTTGTTTAGTCTGCTTGGAGCATCTAGCCAGATAAAAATCCACCTAGAGGCTTGGGTGCTACAGTGAGAGTTTTTAACTTAGCAATATGCTTGGTCTTTCTTTAAGCATCTAGTCGGAACTGATTCAGTTTTTCAACTAGAAGCTTGGGGGCTACAGTATAAAGTTTTTTTACTCAGACATATGCTTAGTCTTTCTTTGAGCATCTAGTCGGAAATAATTCAGTTACAACTAGAAGCTTGGGGGACAGTATCGAAATTTACAAACACTGCGTATGATACTCTGAAAGCATCTAGTCGGAATAATTCATTCAAACTATATGCTTGGGGGCTACTGTGAGAAGCTTTCTAGCTTAGTCACTCTTAGAGCATTTAGATGCAAAGACCTATGGTTTTCTATCTAAATCCTCCGGGGCTACAGTGGGATACTAATACGAAATGCAAAAGGCAAATAAAACTTACAAGTGCGATGATCTTGAGGTTTGTAGCAGTCTCAGCAAGCAACTTGCCGAAGGATAAACTGTTTCCTTGCAAGATTTCCGCTTTCCAGAGAAGCTCCTCAAGACCTCATGTTGGAGATGTCGGTGCTGCACCAGGAACCAAAGTAGAGCTACTCGGCGTAAGTGTCGGATAGACTATCTTCAAGAACTCTACGGTTTTCTTGGGTGCAGAGGCGCCGCCTTCGGCAGACGTACCACTCTCCACCACCGCCTTACCTCTACCTATGGCATCCTTATCCAGAGCTTCAACCATTTGGGTTGCGGCACTTTCTTGTGTTGCCTATTCGTCGACAACGGCAAGCTCCACGGAGGCACCTGAGTCCACTTCCATGGCGGAAGGGCCAGATGCATCTTTGGCCTGTGAGCTTGTCGGAGCAGGCGTAGGCTGGACGCTAGGAGTGACAGGGGCGATGGCGGGAGATGCGTGGGGAGACACATCACGATACAACATATCCTTAATGTTTCCAGAAGCCCCCAAAGTTTTGGAGGTCTTCTTCAAACTGGTAGTGGCCTTCTTCCTGAAACGTGCAAAAAGTATAAGTATAGGAATAAGACAAGCAATGGACAATGTCGGAGAGAAAGAAGCTTACACAAGAGGGGGTGCTTTGGCAAAGGGGATCCCAGTAACCTTTCTTTTCTCCGCCTCCAGGGTGGCGGTAGTATTCTTGGAGGCTCCACCCTTCGTCTTCTTCTTTTTGCCTCCATCGACAACGTCAGAGGTGGAGCTCTTCCGCTTTCGTGCCAGCGGGACATCATCGTCGGACAAGACGATGACTTCCTTCATCTTTGGGTCATAGATTTGGACATCCATGCTATCCTCATCTAGACTGCTGAGCTGTTAAGTGAAATCCCACAAGTGTTAGATGAAGATGATAATGGTTAGACGGAAGAACTGGAGCATATGTCATATACGGAAAATAAACATCATACCTTTGGGCATGTGCCATCAACGAACATGTCATAGCTGATGGTGAATCCTCGCTTCCTATCCTTCACCTTGATGATGTCCTTGAGTCGAAGCTTGATGGAGTCACTCGAGAAATTTTCCTCCAAAATGCGGAGGCTATCCTTCCTATCCTTGGTGTACTCATGCATCAGCTTCGAGTGGTGCTGCAGAGGCTGGATCCGCCCGACGAACCAGCACATGGCCAGGTCCAATCCGGTCAGACCCGTCTCTACGAACCACTCTATAAACCTTATAGCGTGGGAAGCATCGATGTCGGAGGGAAGGGAGGCCTGGAATCTCCATGTTGAGGCTTCGGCGGCAGCTCCATCGACGAAGTCTGGATTCGTTGCTTCTCGGCCAACCAGAGGGATATCTGGGCCGTAGAAGTACGTCTGTTGCCAGTTTTTATAGGAATCATGGCCGACGATGTCAGGGAACCGCAGGCCAGGCCGGATCTTAAAACTAATCGTGCCATAGTTCCTGAGCTCGTCCTTGCCGGCTCTGGCTTCCCGCTTGACGGTGAAAAAGTAGATAGAGAGATCTGGCCTAGGCCTAATCCCTAAGTAACCCTCGCAAAGCACCGTGTAGTTGCTAAGCGCGAGGATGCTATTGGGGGAGAGGTTCTGAGGCTGTACTCGGTAATGGTTGAGGACAGCTAGGAAGAAATTGGAGATGGGCAGGGAGATGCCGCGTACCATTTGGGCTTTGAGGTACACCTTCTCTCCGGCTTGGGGAGAAGGGGTGACCTCGTCGGCTGGCGCCACCTGCCAGACGATCCCCTCCATCACAAGGAGGTAGCCCTCGATGATCAGATCCTTGATCTCGCGGTCCATGATGTCCGAACCATGCCAGTCCCCCTTGTGGGAGTCATTCTACTCCTCTAGCAGCTCCAGCACCGCTGAATTGTGGTCGCCGCCGGTGGATTCGACCACCGCGGATTTGGGGATCACCAGGCCCTCTAGGGCAGGAGGACGGTGCTCGCCGGCTTCGACGTGGCATCGCCTGACACCTCCATGGAGGGGGCGGAACTGCTGCTGGCCATTGGGGAGGTTAAGGTGGTGACTGAGAAAGGTTGAAGGGCTAGAGTTTTTCGCAATCGCGCGGAGAGCTCGAGGAGGCGCTCGCTAGAGGAAGAAGAGGATGCAGGAGGAGAATGGGGTGAAAAGTAAAAATTCCACCGCTATTACAATTTATAACCTCTGGCATCAAGATTCGTGCAAGACGATCGAATGGTTGACGCGTGGGCGACGTGTGCTGGAGCATGCGCGGAAATTTCGCCATGTTGCGAACCATCACAGCCAACGGTTCGTATCGCTCGCGCGGGAAAACGGACATGATTGTGTTCTCTGCATGTGTGAGTTACGAGGCATCGCTGACCTACGTCTACGTCGCCCTAGCTGTCATTTGAAGATGAACCATCACATCGGAAGATTCCTGCATGGACGGATCCAGTCCGGCTATGGAAGAGTACGATAGAAGATTCAACAATTCTCCGACTTACAAATTGAAGACGGATAAAACCTTGCCGGGTTCTTTGGGAGGACTATAAGATATTGCTTGACGATTTGCCAACATCCATCTAGACAGAGCATTCAATGTGAAGAGGCAAGACGGCGCGAGATCTCGGTGTTCTCTGGGGGCTACTGTTGGGGATATGCTATATGGGTATCCTCATAGCATGTCTCCTATCCGGATAACCCGGGTGGCCCACAGTTCGTAGCATGGCCCATGGCCTGCTGGGCGACCCAGTTAGATGGATCCAGAAGGGAGGCCCATGCTGGATAAAGGAAGGCTACGGAGGAGTCACTGACGTACCCTGAGCCTTGGAGTGCAAGACACGCTTGACTAGTTGCAAGCAGTGTAGGACTCTGTAACCTGTCCGGCTAGGACTTTTCCTGTAACCCTAGGACCTGGCGACTATATAAGTTAGGACAATGGGAGCCTTTAGGGAACAATCTTAGACAACCTAGTGTTGATTACGACACACCTTTCATAGCGAACCAATCCCTATAACTCGGCGTATTGCCCTTATAGTGATTTATAGCATGAGTAGGATTCTGCCACCGTCGTGGGATCTGAACCTGGGTAAGCTGTGTTACCTCGTACCCATGAACCGTCCGCCTTCCCCACGTATCTAAACACACACTGTGAGGACCCCTCCATGGCGTACTGGTCGGCAATACCACGACACAACCACTTTTGAGAAGTAGGTGAGTTGTGAGAAGATGCTATCCTAGGACAGATTTTTGTGCTGCATTTTAAAAATTCGTGAAGGACCCCAGTATTTCAGATGTAGCTGTAATTTTCTGTGCTTGTGCCCCTTGTTGTTATCCAACTTTTCTTAGCTCTGCACATTTTGATTTGAGCAACAAAAGATTTTCGTAAAAATCAATCTTTACCTGCTGGTCTGTTTTGACAGATTTCTGCCATCATTTGCATTTGCCTCTTAAATCAACTTCCTTTTAAATTCCTGTTGGGCTTTTGAAAGGAGTTGCTACAATAGCTTTTGTTTGATGGTTTCAGTTGAAATTTGAACCCAAAGGTTATTTGTTTTTGCATACACTAATGTTGCTAATAAAGATTCTGTGAGGCTTTGCATGAAAGGGACTTTCAAGTGTTGGAGAGAAGGAATCTGTAGAGTCCGTCTTCGAATAGGTAATAGTGCTGAAAACAGAAGGTTCGAGAAAAACTTATCTTTTTATATTTTTGGTGTTTTTATTCCATACAGAAGATAATGAGTAGAAACAGGGGAGGAAACGAAGCCTGGGTGGGCCACACCTCCTAGTGGTGCGGGCCCTCCCTAGCCACGCCACCAGGGGGTGAGACCACTCTGGAGCTCATCTTCATCCCGTTTTCGCACAATACCTTCCTTATGTTGTGAAACTTCATAATATATAACCCCTGGATCCCCTGAGGTTCGTATATCGTGTTCTCATCGTGTTTCTGTTTCGATCTGTTTTTTCAGGAAATACTCTCAAGTTTAGAGGCACCATGGTCTCCGCCAATGACAAAGGCAGAAGCCCGTGGAAGATGATCTTCAAGACCCCAAGAAGAAGGAGGAGATCTTGTTTGAGGATGAAGAAGGAGTGAAGGAAGACAAGCATCCGGACACCCGTGCTGCCGTTGCGAGCATTGGAGTGGTGGCAAACCCTATCAAGCTTAGGAGGACAGCACAGATGTCTACAGGAGGGAAACCTCCGCGTCATTTCCTTGCTCCACGGTCAATTCTTCCATGCGCCAAGAACGCCTTCCATACTCTTATACATGAGCAGCAGTACCAAAAGGTTCCCAAAGGGAAGTTTCCCTCTAGTTGGGATATGCCTCGTTCTAACCATGCAGGTAAAGAACACTCTAAGGAGGAAGATTGGGGAAAGAATAACAAGGAAATGGATTCTCGGTCCGACATGATCATGAACTGCATTGAGAATAATTCGGAGTTGATTCGTACTCTAACCTTTGAGATTGAGGATTTGAGGAAGCTGATTGAGAAGCTCATCAAGGGAACACCACCACCGAAGGAGTAATTCGTCATCAGTTTTTGGCATTCCCTTGGTTTGTTCCAAGCTTGGGGGAGTGACGCAGTATCACATAATTATCTTTCATCTTTTTACCTTTTTAGTAGATTCATATCTTGAATAGAGAAGTTATGATATAGGATGGTTTGCATTGTGGAAGTATCTCTCCTTAGTTTGGTTATCTATGTATCCCTTGGTGTGAGTTCCTTTATGGAATATTAATGAGAAGCTTCATCTTTTACTTTTTGCGCTTCTTATTTTAGTTTGAAATCTCTATTATATGATTGATCTTGTTGATTAGTATTGGTATCACTTTGGGAGCATCAAGTAAATCTAAATTGGTTTTGGCAAACCGAGCTCTGGTCAGTAGCTACACCTTTTGAGGTTTGGAAGGAAAAGAGAAAAGCACTTACAGGTATTTTATATCATTTTCTTTCTTTCTTGATTGTCTCATAAGCATAGTATTCTTTATTTAAGATCTTCAATGAATATTGCATGTTTGACTTTATCACTTGTATGTTTGCTTGTTTCCTTCAACTCTTTTGCTTACTACCTAGCCTTGCTAGCCCAAAACCTGCACTGAGAGGGAATACTTCCCGTGCATCCAATCCTTTAGACCAAAAGCTATGCCATCTGAGTCCACCATATCTACCTATTAGCATTATTGCTATTCTAAGTAAATTCTCAAGCTTCATCTATCTTTCAAATTAAAAATTCTTTTGTTATAGAAAACTAGTTAGTAAATCTCTCAGGAACTTGATGGCACACCTTATTTTTTTGCCCCTAAAACTTGAACCATTGTGTCATCTATGTTGTATATGCTTGCACATATAATCTGGGATTAGCAGAACCGTGCTGTCACGGGGAACGCTTTCAACACCTGTCAATATCTACCCAGTTGATATCATGCTCTTTTATTTGTGGATGTCGCCGGTGTGATATAAGAGGGGAGATTGTAGGTCCATGGAGTTATGTATGTGTGTTAGAGAAACGCCTGGGCCGCTAGCCTAAGCCATGCCTAATCATGGTGGAAAATTACAGCATCACCATAGTGAGGAATCAGTGAGGCATTCATATTATATAAAAAAAGAGATAGAAAAAGAGGAAAGAGAGAAAAAAGAACCATTTTCCCATGGTAAATAAGAAATTTGCTGAGGTGCTCATTGGCGGTTCTCTATGATACACTTGTATTTACTATGACAAGAACTTACCGGTAACTAAAGTTGGGTAGCATGAGGAGCGGCCCTTGTACTCAAGGGACATGAGATTTCCAACTTATATTTCGTCAATCATATACTCCATCTTTGTTCACTTTCACCTTAATCACCTCAAGATGCTTATGATAGGGGCAATGAGATCTCAAAGCTAGTAAGTACCATAATCTTTTGAAAGCTCTTTATGAACTTGAAATCCCTGCTTCCCTCTGCGAAGGGCCTTTCTAATTACTTCTTAGTTCAGTCAGTAAAACTTTTCCTCTCTTGTCGTGGTGGTGGCACGGCAGATGCCATGGTGTAACACCCTCGAATCGGCCCTATGCAAGTCTTAGCGATTCCTGCCAGACTCGCATAGAAACGATTCAAAGGCGCCCACCAGGCACTTTCGTGCGGGTGGAAAACAAAGTAATATCATTACACAATAGTCCACGATGGAACCCACAGAACAGGAATATATAACAACGACTCAAGGAGTCAAGAATACAGATATACAGTAGAAAGATCCAAATCTCCTTGAAAATGATACAGCGTCCGAGTAAGGACAAGAGGCAAATTGAGCCAAGAGCCCTGAAGAATAACCAATGGCGTCCATAACCCCGCCCAGTCCAAGCCAGAAGGGTAACCCTACTGACAACGTCGATCTCAAAACCCGCTTAAACAAAAGGGGTGCCAACAAAGGGCAAAGGAAAAAGAGAGCGGTCAATACCGAGGCCAGTACACGGCGAGACTAGAATTCGGCGGTCCTCGCCTACATAGGTATGGTGGCAAGGCCGACTATCTACCAAACAACAGGTAATAGGATGTGTTCATGGCAATATAAGGGCTGCAGGGAAGTATAATGGGGTACGGAATCTATAACATTGCAACATAGATAGCAATAGATCAACAGGAGGAAGTAAAGACTAGAAATGTAAAATAGGTAGAAAGAGGGAGAATGCTCGCAAGAAAAACATTGCTGAAGGTTCATCCGAAAATCGGGTCAACACTCACATCAACTCATCGGCCTAATCCATGAAGAAGAAAAGCACTAGAAGAAACAGCGGATGGACTATTTTAATACTACGGCAGAAGATCGGGCATGATGCATGCATGATGTATGACATGTCAAAGGTGCGATGCAATTAGGCAATATTAAGCGAAACTGGGGCCCCAACATTTATTTAGATGGTTCATATTGTTTAGATACCCTGCAATTTAAACATTGTCTTAACAAGGCAAAATATAGCATCGATTTGCTACATAAATTTAAATGGGGCTAATATAAAACTAGAATCGCCCGCATATGGCCTCCATATTTAATTATGAGGTTAATCAGCATAATGCCCCCAAACCACACAAAGATATATGAAATCATGAACAATTGATGCAACAATTATATATCATTTATAAAATAGGGGCTCGGGATGGAGATCTTGAGGTACCGGCGTCATTGGGGTTTTGGCGTCTTCGGGTCCGAGGTTCGGTGAATCGGTCCTCGGAAGGTCTTGAAATCCATGATAGAGTTCTTGGTGTTCCGGGGAAGGCGACCTTCGGTCTGGCTTTGGTGCCATTATGGCTAGGGTCGGCACCGTGGTCTTTAGATGCACTTTTACTCGCCGCGGGGATCTGGACATCGGTCAACCTTGGGGAGGGCGATATCTCTCGTATGGTCTTGTATCTGTGTAGCCGCATAACAACATCACTACCAAACCATCTTCTCAGACATACTAACCACACCATCTGATCCTCTTCAAAACCCCAGCACAACATACTACATACACACATACGTAAGCAGTTAAAAGAGCTGCCAGTGCGGATGCACGCCTTACTAAATATGGAGGCCGGAGCAGGTCGTCACCAGGGGGAAACAGGGTACGGGGCTGATGCGGGTTGCAGAGGGGCGGAGGAGGCTTGGCCGTAGACGGGGAGGATCTATGCGGCGTCTGGCCGGAGAGGAAGGTGCCAGCTACGAGGAGGGCGAGCTTAGGTCCAGCGAGGAGGCGGAGGAGACGCCAGGACGACGAAGAAGGAGGGCGGAGGAAGGCGATGCTCGCGAGTGCCAGCATCGGCGACGGTCACGCGTGGAGGAGGTGCAGGCTGAGCGGAACAGGGGCGGTCGGGACCGAGATGCTCTCGCAAGGGGGAAGAGCGCTCAGGGCGAGGGGTGCTTGGCCTATGGCAGAACCGCGGAGGCAGACGGCGGACAGGCGCGAGGGAGACCGAGGAGAGGGCAGCCGGAGGAAGATGGGGTGAGGGCGCCGTCGGGGAGAGCCGCTGGGAGCAAGCAGGTGAGAGGGAGAAGCGGCGGCAGGGATCGAGGGAGCGTCGGGTGTGGGGGTTGCGGGATCGGGAAGGAGGCGGGGTTGGTGGGTGGACGCGTCTGCAGGTGGGGCCAGGCTAAAACGTGATGGGTAGGGGCGGGCGCTGGCATGCAGGCATGATGCAGAGAGGTACGCGGGGTGGCGCCGCTGAGTGGTGTATGCGGGCAGCGCTAGGGGAGCGAGGCGCACTGCTGCCTTCCTGGCGGCGGGGTAGGAACTAGGTGGGGTGTGGGGTGGTTAGGGTTTGGGTAGAAAGATCTAGGGTTTGGTGGTAGTGGGCTGGGTGGCCTCCGGTTGGGCCTTCGGGCCTGGCCCCCCAGAAAATATATTTGGTTTAAATATTTTTTTAATATTTGGTAAATAGGTTTTAAGATAATACAAGATCCAATCAGACCAAGAGATTTGATTTGAAACTTAAGGAGGGCTAATTTAGAAAACAACATAGACTTTTATGAAAATAGTTTTATATAAAATATATGCATGATGTCATGATGATGCACAAAATATTATTTAACACGCGATTTGTTTAGTAGTGGTTTTATCCAGGGTGCTACACATGTGTAGGCTAAAGTATGGGGCCAATGGATGCTAGTGGGATATGGGGAGTGAAGATGTAGTGATTTCTTCACACAAGTACTAGGACATAGATCTTTACTTATCCCCTATCAAGTTACAAATGCTCCTTGAGCTGTATCAGAGAGAGAGAGAGGAGGAAGAAAACTACTACGCGAACCCTTTAGTCTTCCCTCTCCAGGAATCCGTGCCCCTCCTTATAAAGGGGTCCCTTGGTTCCTCCTAGGGCTGACGTGGCAAGCATATTCTTGGAATATGTTTGTCCCAATATGGTAACTCGGCGAACCTCTTTCCGTGTCTCCCTTCTATCGACGGCAAAGACCCAGAGCCCCCACATGTGAGCCTCGGGCTTGCCCACTGTCACTTCCGTGACGCCTGTCTGCCCCTCTGCGGCCCTGCTCTTTGTCTTTAGCGCTTGGCCCTGTGTACATTGCTCCTAGCCAGTAGCTAGGGTTTGACTCTGGGAACCTTCTCCTTCTCCTGCAAGTTTCCCGTCACTCGGCCTCGTCTCGCATAACTTAGCTCGGCCCACACCTGTGTATGAGCTGATCAATCTTATTCGGCCGACTCAGCTCACTCGTCGGCCGAGTAAGGTATTAATCACTCGATTCTAGCCAAGCCATGGCTTATTCGGCCGAGCCTTGCATAACTCGGCCGACTGAGCTTATAACTCGGCACATGGTAAGTAAGGTTCCTTCCTTCTTTCCGCTATCTTGACCCTACCTAGGGTTATCCCCCCAACATTAGTCCCCGAAGCTGATGCGGTCCTGCCAGAAACTTCGGCCGGGCCACATCAGTTTGCAGACACTCACTCATTCTCTTTCCTTGTCCGAGGTATTTCTTAGCCGACACTCTTTTTCAGCTATCCTTATTTTGTTTATCCTCTCTTACCGAGGTATGAGCTATGTTCCGAGTCATTCTCATTTTTCCGGGGTATCTAATTGGCTTCTTGAGTAAGCCTCATCCTACATGTACCAATCATCACTGATGTCTAGTTTTTTGGTTCTGCTACAGTGTTTGCTGACATGCTACAGTGATTACTGCGCCCGTCACATCGGCGCAGTGACGCTTCGATAAGCGCAATAGTCAGATGGCCTGATCTCCTCTTGCACCGTGTGCCCCTTTTTGTGGCTCCACTCTCCATCCGCGGATGGGTGATACACGCATTTATGCAGTTACCGCGGCACAGCCACGATCCCACTACGGCTCACCGTACGCGGTTATAATGAGGGGAGTGGGGGTGGGTCGATTCACTTTTCCCCTCCCCACTCCCTTCGTCTTCCTCCCAGCGGCACCGCAGCCATTCGGTCTCTAGTGACCGCGCCACCTCAGTTCCTCCTCGATGGCCACACCGCTACTCTCTTGCTCTCGCGAGCTCGCCGCCGCATCCCCGCTTTCGTGTTGTCGCTGGTGTGCCTCTCTACAGCGCTTCGTGGCGCCGCCGCTAGGTTTTTTTCCCTAGGTGCTCTTCTCGTTTTCCTCAATTTCCCGCGGCGGTTCTTTCTCTGCTCCGTCGCCGTGTCCGTCGCTGTCGTGACGGGGCCCTACACTTCTAGGCATCTCCCCTCTGCCAGTTATTCTTCCGTCGACTCCTCCGACGAACCTATGTCTAGCTCCGCCAGCGGCGCCCTCGTCGGGGAAGAGGAGCTTATGGCGGGTCCAGAACGGGGCTCCTGGCAAGGTTCCACGGTCACCCGCTAGGAGGTCGAGTGGCTGCGCAAGACTCGCTGCATCCCCGCCGAGGTAAACTGTCGCCTACCCTGCAAAGAGTCATCCCCTGTACTAGATGAGGGCGAGTTCATGTCTCACTTTGCCCGAGGATTTGGCCTCCCTCTTAGTGATTTCCCTAGGAGCTTCTTAGATTACTTCGTCCTTCAGCCGCATCACCTTCCGGCTAATGCCGTAGCTTCTCTTTCTGCCTTTATCTCATCTTTGGAGGGATACTTCGGCCTTTGTCCTTCAGTAGACGTATGGTCTAAAATTTTCCAAATCCAAGCTAACGTAGTGCCAGATAAATCTCTTCAACCCTCCAAGAAATCTTTAACCTAATGTGGGGCCGCCTCCATTACACCTCAGAAAAACTCCGTGTTTCCCCGTTTTGTGGGTCTTGAGTCTTATAAAAAATGGCATATATCATTTTTCTATGTCAAGAACACCGGAGCAGAAGATAAGATTCGGATCCCTGCTTTCTCGATCGGCCCTCCTTCGAAGAAGAATTGGCTTTATAACCCGAAGAAATCCCATGATCTTGCCGAGGCATCCGAGCTTCGACTTAAGGAATTGACTCGTGTCGGGCTTCAGGGCGAAGATCTGATGACTGTGTTTATCAGCAGCCGAATTTGCCCCTTCCAACTCCGTTACCACAAGATTTGCTATATGAGCGGTCCCCTGGATCCCAACCGAGTTTCAACGGTCGAGATCGATGACTACCAAATTTACAAAAGTGTCTGGGCTATCTTCAAGACTGAGATGCCCGAGTTATTCTTTCATCATTCTTTCGCTAATTATTGTTTGCGTTTCTCGCAGATGTTTCCGGAGCACACCATAGAAGACGCCGAGGTTTTGTCTCTTCCCTGGACCGCTGACCACAATATTCCGAACAACGGAGAACCTGACTCGGAGGAGTTCATTCCTAAGCCGGAAGCTGCTCCTGTTCGCGCCCGGAGCAAGACCTCGGCCCGTGCTAATGAAGGTGATTCGGACGACGTCCAAATTCTCGAGGTAGTTGCCGCGGTGCCTATCTCTTACGCATTTCTGGCTCCTTTCCCAGCTAATCAGGCTGGCCAGGTGCACGAGGTCGAACCTCTCGCTTCCGAAGCTCTTGTTCCTTCCAAGAAGCATGCCGCCTCGATGAATCCTTCTGATGCTGCCCTAGGAAGCGAACTAAGAAATCTTCCCAGCACATTCCGAGGTGTAAAACTATGCCTGGAGTTACTGGGTAAGTTTCCCTTTATATTCTTGTTCGTATTTGTTGTTTCTCTCTTTCTATATCCGAATTAACTTTTACTTCTTTGCAGAGCTCCTCTTTCCGCCAAGCCTAGCGGTCCGAGTATGACATCTCATACTACTCGGCCGCCTTCACCACCTCCTCCGGAAGATGTCCGGGTTCCCAGTCCTCCTCATAATGAATCTCCTCTAGAGCCATCTAATGCATCTCCTCGGCGAGACGAGCCCATCGCTCCCCCCGTTGTCTCTGATAATACCCCGATGCCGGATCAGCCGACTGATTCGGCTGTTCCCGTCAAGGTTCCCGAAGTTACTTCCGTTGATCCTTCGCCTTCTGCAGTTTCAGCTTCTGCGCCGAAGCCTATCGAGGTTACCACTAACTCGGCTCCTTTGGAGACTGTCATTCCTCCTGTTGTAAAGGATGTTGCCCCCAGTTCAGATGTCGTTTCCCCTGCCGAAGTTCCCGCCAAAAGCAAGAAAGTCATTGCCGCCAAACCCTTGCCATCTTAGAAGAGGAAATCAATCTCCTCTCAAACCAGAATTGCTGATATGCTTCGCAAGGGTGCTTCTACTGCTAATCCTGGTGTTTCCCTTTCCGCCGACACACAACTAGTTCTCCACAAGAGTCCGACAGCGGCGGCAGTTACGCAATAGGCCAGAGGTAAAGTGTTGACACGCAATAAGAGTGGGAATAGCCTCGGCTCATTTGTGGAGTATGCCAACAATTGGAATGCCACCGATCAACTTGAAGGCAATCCGAGTAGCCAACCATTCCAGCTTTCCGACATCAGCAACCGCTTGCATATGGCTGCTAAGATTGTCCTCGAAAGTGACAAGATGAACGAGGTAAGCACCTCAATTTATACTTTGTCTATTGTCCATATGATATTATATACACACTAGTCCCTGAAGCTTGCAACCGAATGACTTGTTATTCGTTTGGAAGCTTTCCTTGTTCCAACTATAACCACTTGCCGAGTCAAATTTCTTCGTGATCCGGATTTGCTGCAGTTTTGAATATCCAGCGATATAGATCCGAGTCAAGTTTTGCTTGATTCGGATCTACTTTACTTTCGAATATCCATCCATCTAGATCCGAGTCAAGTTTTACTTGATTCAGATCTGTTTTACTTTCAAATATTTAGCCATCTAGATCCGAGTCAAGTTTTACTTGATTCGAATATGTTTTGCTTTCGAATATCCAGGCATCTAGATCCGAGTCAAGTTTTACTTGATTTGGATCTATTTTACTTTCGAATATCCAACTCTCTAGATCCGTGTCAAGTTTTACTTGATTCAGATATGTTTTACTTTCGAATATCCAGCCATCTAGATCTGAGTCAAGTTTTACTTGATTCGGATATGTTTTATTTTCGAATATCCAACCCTCTAGATCTGTGTCAAGTTTTACTTGATTCAGATCTGTTTTACTTTTGAATATCCAGCCATCTAGATCTGAGTCAAGTTTTACTTGATTCGGTTCTGTTTTACTTTCGAATATCCAGCCCTCTAGATCCGTGTCAAGTTTTACTTGATTTGGATCTATTTTACTTTCAAATATCCAGCCATCTAGATCTAAGTCCAGTTTTGCTTGATTGGGATCTTTTGTGGTTTTCTCTATGTAACTTGTTGTTATTTCAGGTTGCTCACGATTGGTGAACGGCCAAATTTCAAAGGTTACTCTTCACGCAAATGAAGCTTCAAGATAAATTCGAGCAAATGGTCCCTGTTGTGAAGAAAATTGGTAAACTACTCGGCTCTTAGTGTCTTCTATCTTTGTAGAAAATTCCATTTTTTACTAATTTCTGATGTGCTATTGTGCAGTCAATGTCAACAACCTGAATACCCATCTTACGAAGAAGGTTGGCACTCTTGAAGATTAGTTACCCCTTTGCCCTATTATTTATCCGCTTTTGTTCGAGGTAAACCTTGGGTATCTTACAGTGTCCCGGATTTCGTATACCCGAGTTACAAACACTTGCAGTGTCGCATCAAGAATGCATATCTGTGCCTGATATGATGCTTCATTTTTTAGAGCAGCTGCCGCTCACTCGACACAACTTAAGGAAAAGGATGACGAGAAAGCCCGGCTCCGCGCCGAGGTTGAATCTCTTAAACTTGCCCAGAAGTCCGAGTTAGAAAAAGTTGATCAGGAGTTCTCCGAGGAGAAGAACCGACTAAGTCTACCGCTTTAGAAGGACAAGGAACTTCTTGATCCTGCCGAGCTAAAGAACCAGGCGATGACCGAAGAAATCGCTGGTTTCGAGAAGAATAAGGCGAACTGGGCCATGGATCTCTAGAAAATGCTGCAATATATTCATCGTCAGTTTTTTGTTCTTGGCCGAGTTATGATGCTAGTACTACGGTGTCCATGGCGTACCTCAAGAATTTAATCGCTGGTTTCGAGAAGAATAAGGCGAACTGGGCCATGGATCTCTAGAAAATGCTGCGATATATTCATCGTGAGTTTTTTGTTCTTGGCCGAGTTATGATGCTAGTACTACGGTGTCCATGGCGGACCTCAAGAATTTGGAAACAAACTTGAGCTCCACCTTGGGCAACAAGATCAAACATCTGCGTGATCTATTCAAGCAATTTTTTAAAGCCTCATCTCCTCCCTCACCTCAAGAGGGACTACCACCACCTCCAAAGGTGAATGCCTCCTCATCACCCGCGGTTGTGGTGGTTGGGGAAAATTAAAACACTAATCCCTCCACCACAAAGGATGGTGGAAAGGGAGAGCACCACGAGGCTCAAGGATGGTACTCTCCCAACCCACCAATTTCTCACCCTCATATAAACAACAAAGGAGACCCTCCTAAGCTTGTTGCATCTACTTTTGCTCTATGGAAATCACTAATGAAATGCCATGTGCGCAACTCTTGTATTGAGTTATGGAATATCATTCAAAAGGACTCCATATTGTGGATCCAACCAACTTGACAAGAAGAGAAGTTATGAATAGTCAACTAAATGCCACCGCTTTGCACATGATTCAACAAGGATTGGATACAAAAGATTACCCTCACATTGAACACCTCAACACCGCCAGTGAAGCTTGGGATTCTCTCACGGAGTTGTATGTTGGAAATTAGACCATGAGAAGGAACCGGTATGATGCACTAAGCAATGAAGAAGTAGGCTTCTATATGAAGGATGGTGAAGATCATGAAGACATGTATCAAATCTCAAGTCCACTGCCACCGCCTTTAGGAATGTGGGTGCCTCATATGTGGATGATGCTTGGATAAAAAGGAAATATGTGAGTGCACTCATTCCCTTTGATCCCACTAATTTGAAGAGCCTACAAGGAAGACACAACTACCATCTCATGACTTCCAATGAAGTTATTGTAACATCCCAAAAATATTAAACTTGGATCATCAAACTCTAATCATCAAAATTAGGGTTAACAAAAACTTTCCCAACTAAAAATATGAAAGCATTCATATGTGTGTGTATTCAAAATTTGGATTCTTTTGAATTGCCATGGTTCTATGTTTCTTTTCTTGTAAAATGATTCTTAGGTGAAATAAACATCATCTAAACAATTCCCAAACTTTTCCCAAAGACAAACAACTCAAAATGAATATATTAAGTGAATGGTCACTTTGGCCAAATTAACCCCCATGCCTACTTAGGCTATCTCTAATTTTCAAAACTCAACAGAAACATGTATGGATCTTTGCACCCCTTGATAGTACTCATAATAAGGTACCAAGGCCCACTTTGTATCATCCAAAAACATTCAAATGATTAGTTTAAAGGACAGTTTAAAATTGAATCTATCTCATATGGGAAGATCACACTATTTAAAAAACCACTCAAACCAACTCAATTTTCAAAACCCAAGAATCCATAGATTCCCCAGCACATGCCTAGCACACCCACCAAAAATCTTTTCAAAATTCAAAACTCAAGTTCTTGCGGCCATTTCATCAAACAGGTTGCAGATTCAAATCAAACAAATCAAAAACATTATTTTGAGCAGTGTTTTGGCCAACCTTGTCCCCTCTCTAGCTCACAGCAAACATCTAGTAGATCATCTAGCTTAGTTATTAACCTCTAGCATCATTGTGAGCTTGCCATTGCCACGAATGGTGAGCAGGCCGAGCCTCACCATGTCACCCCGGTGTGGACATCAAGCTAGAGGAAGAACTAGCTGTGCCAACCTTGTCTAGGAGGTAGCCCATGCCTCACCGCCCCCTCTCGACCAACCCTAGCTCGAAGACAGAGACCAGAACCGCCAGGAACACCGCGCCCGCGCTGCTGTCGACCATGCCGACGCGCACCCCAGTGCACGCGCCGTTCCCACTCAACCCGACCCCCTCGAGCCCTCGCCGCCCGCCAGCATGCACCCCTCCGTCCCAGGAGACCACCAGACATGTTCGTTTCATCGTCCGTACCACGTAGCCACCGCTCGCCTCGGAGTTCACCACCTCTGCCTCGCAGAGCACCACACGTTCCCGACCAATTGCCACCGCCCCTAAGCTCGCATTCACGTTCTAGAGCATCACTAGGAGACCGCCCGTCGATCGCCAACCGTAGCCATGCCTCTAGCTGCCGGTAGCCGTGTCGCCACCGTCGCCTGCCCATCCCTCTCGGTCTCGCCGTCGAGCCAATAAAAGGAGGCAACCCCCGCTTGATTTCCTCACACCATATCACTCCCCACCTCTCACTGATACTTCCCACTTCATCCCGGAGCAAGGCGAGCAGCGCATCGCCGGAATTTGTCTGGAGCCCACCGCTGCTAGAGAAGAAGGGAGCCATCGATTGGAGCCGCCCCAGGAGGAGCTGCCGGTGCCAGGAGAATCGCCGTCGTCGACTTCGTCGTTCGCCCCCATCGCCGACCTTTGCCTGAGCCCCAGTGAGCCTCCCACGACCCCCACTGAGCCGCTAGGGTTCGAGCTCGCTGGTGACATGTTCATCATCGAAGACGACCGGCAGCCGTTGATCACCCTTCTAATCCAACGAACCACATCGCCCCGTACCGCTTCGCGTGTTACAAGACACTGATGGGTGGAACCCCCCGTCAGCTGAGCCCCGCGCTGCGGAGTGACACTGGGCCGGCCCATTAGCATCTCCCGCGTAGACCAACCGTTTGAATTTAGATTTTTCTATTTTAATTCAAACTCAGTTCTGTACCTAGTTTAAAAATCAATCCAGCTCGATTCAGTGAACTAAATTGGATGAAACCAATTTTATTAGAAAGGTACTGAAATGCTTAATACAAATCATTTGGATCTGTAGATCAACCTTGGTAAAAATATCAAGTCAGAAGCTTTTCTGCATTCAAACATTTTTCAAATTTCAACCATAATAGCTTTTGAGTTGATTCCAACTCTCAAAAATCACATTTGATCATACCTTTCAGAATGTATAAAAACATTTGGGTTTACTTATAGAAATAATGTGCAAGCAACAAAAGAATGCCACATAGGCATTTCTAGTCACTTTATTTATTTAAAATAAAAGGTTAAACCTTATTAAATTGTGACACCACTTTAAATCACATTCCCATGTACTGAAATATGTGGTGATGACATGTGTCAACATGATCCCATGTTTGAGTTGGAGAATATTAAATCTCAAGTAGTTTTTCAATGAGTAGAAATTACTTTTCTAAAAATAAAATAAATAAGACAAAGGCTTTCATCTTGTAATGTTAGTGATGATGCTAGATCATCTATAGTACCCTTTTGTGTGATGATTGAAAATAGTTAAGTATTGTTTGGTGATTGTGTACCTCATACTTATTTATAGACGCTAGTACCGACCAAGGATACGAGGAGGAAGGAGGATACTACGAGGAAGAAGCCGAGGAGAACTTCAACCACTGATCTGCACAAGGCAATCCAATACTTGCAAGCTATTAACTTAGCAAGCTTATACTGATACTTGTGCAAGCCTTACTAACCAAGTTGACCTATGCAAGCTAACACTTGCAACTTAACAAGCTTATTCTACTTGATAACCCAATCCTAGTTTTACTTGCAAGCTTTATACTTTATTTCTTTATCAAAGCTTTCTCTTAGAGTTTACTTAAGTAACTTGTAGATTCTAGGAAGATAATTGAAGGTTGCATAAAGAGCATTAAATTTGGCCTAAGCTAGATAATCTTGATGTCATCATAAGGCATGAGATTGAACTTAGTTAAACTCCACTTGTTTACCACCCCTCATTAGTACTTATCACCACCTGTAGATGCTAGTGCTAAGCATAAAACTTGATCAACTTTAGATGGGAACACTTGGTGAAAATGGTTATGAAAACCTTGGAATGATGAATAATTCTACTGAAATGTTTTGACATGTCTTTCCGAACACCAGATGATTGTGATGATGAAAATGTTGAGGCATGAGCCTGAGCCCTTCATAAACTGATGGTTGTCTGGATGCGATACCATTCCAATTTACCGTACAACCACAATACCCGAAAATTGGGTAGGGCTTGAATGGAAACTTATATACCTTAGTATGGGTTCCCTCATGGCCAAGGTCTGAGCTGAGGATACCTTGTGAAGATTGTCCACGTGTGCAGTACCCAAGATGACAGTTTGTCATGGTTGGAAGGCCAAAATCACAGGAGAGGTGCCTATACTAGGGCGTGTAATCGAAAGGTTAGGATTGATTATCTGCATACTGAGTATGGTAAATTCAGGATTTGTTCCTGACAGATGTATCGAATGTTGTGGTGAAAGTGTACATTCTCTGCAGAGTGTCAGACTATTCGAATAGCCGCGTCCGCGGTTATGGACAGTTGGAGTGCCATACTGTTCCCCTGTCAGATATTTTCAAAATGACTTGTGAAATGAATTGAGACTTTGACTTGACCACAACAGAGTTGTGACATGAAATACAAGTTCCCACTTAGGTGATATAAAACTTCAACCAGCTTTCTTGCTTCTGAACTTAGTAGAGGTAAATCTGGCTTTTTGCAAAACAACCCTAGAGCCTAGTGTCCTATTATCCAAAAACCCCTTTACCTGTTAGTATTAGTTTGCGAGTACTTAAAGAGTACTCATGGCTTTGTCCCTGCTATTCCCGTGGCCAGACTATGAACAGGAGTACCAGGATGATGGACCGCAGGAAGTTTGCAACAACTAGGATCATCTCCCATCGTCAGCATTGCATGTGACCCCGAAGATGGACCTTCGCCTACGCTACCTTTGTTATTACGTATTTCCGCTGCTTGGATTGTATTAAGAACTGGATCATGAGATCCTTATTTGTGTAAAACCTTATGTATGGTTTGTAATGGATGATGTACTGTGGTATCCAAATCTGTTATGTCTCGCAAAAATGGTAATCCTGGGATTGCGATGTATGGCATAACAGGCATCTAGGATTAAAAATCCTGGTGTTGACAAGTTGGTATCAGAGCCATCCTGACCATAGGAGACCCTAGTTAGACTGGAAGTTTGAATGAAAAACTTACTTTCAAAACCAAAGGAAGCAAATATTTACAAAAAACTTATTCCCATTCTTATCACTTTGTTTCTTTCATAAAAATTCATGTTCCTCAAAAACTATTGCAAAATACATAAAATTTGACACACTTGATCACTCTACTAACTTACTCATCCTATATTCTTATAGATGGACGTGAAGTACATCAAGTTTTATCAGTTGGGGAATGGAGGACACCTCATCTTTGAGCGGGATTTGGACAACCTTTCGGAACTTCTGGAGCATCCACACCCCGAGTTCTTCGGAGCTCAGCTCAATGATCAAGGAGGAGAAGATCTGCAATGGCTAATTGTTGCAAGTCTCCGAGGAAATATTGAACCTCCCACTGCAGAGGGAATTCAGTTCACCTTAAGAGAAAACAACTGGCTCGATGGACTTTCCAGGGCCATGTAGGAAGCTCTTGCCCGTCTGTGTGGGCAGATTATCAACCAGATCAAGGGTACCCACTTTGAGTTCTTTCCAAGGCGTGATGCTATGGGAAAGCCACTGGAAGCCCCATACCACCACGAGCTGAAGACTCAGTTGGACCACCTTAGCTTCATGATGTATGATCATCAGCAGGAGTTGGACAATGCCCGTGACTACTCCAACCACAAGTCCGCCATTATCAAGATGAAGGATCAGACCATCGCCATGCTAGCGAAGGACCGCAAGTCTCGCCGCCGTCAGTTTGACAAGAAGGAGCACATCATTGCCTGTCTTCGCCATTGTATCTCGGATTTGGAGGAGACCATCCACGAGAGTGACATGCAGTTGGAGGAAAGGGAGAATGCCGGAGAAGATCTTCGTGGAGACCCCTACTCCTATCTCAGCGATGACGATGATTTTCTGGAGGATCAGGCCATGGACTTCTTGACCGATGAGGATGAATTCGCCTTCATCGATGACGATGATGAGGATGACGACTACACCGACTCCAAGGAGTAGTAGCACTTGAGCACTAGTGTTAGTGAGCTTTATTCGGTCCCACTATATCGTAGTTTCCAGAATGGTTCTTAAAACCATCTGTTTACCTTTGTTGTGGTGTGTGTTGTATCGTGTGCTATGGATGAATGAATGAAAAGCAAGTTGCTTGAAAATCTGAGTCAATCTTTAAAAGCTTTTCAAAGTCCCTGAACCTTAGAAATTTCCCTCTTTTCTCATGTTCTATCTCAATCTTCAGATGCCACGTGGTGGAAGTGGTTCATCCCCGGACCCGATGTTGCAGATCCTGCAAATGTTGGTTTCTGACCATGAAGCTGAAAGAGCCGAACGTCAAGCCAACCTAGCCACCCTTCAGCAGATAGCTCAGCTGGCCCACAACAATCAAGGCCAAGGAAATCAGTACAACCATGGATCTAAGCTCAAGAATTTCCATAACACCAACCCACCTATTTTCACTAAGTCGGAAGAGCCCTTAGACGCATATGATTGGCTGCAAACCATGGAAAACAACCTGGAAGTCGCCGGAGTGGAAGCTAACGAGAAAGTTCTGTTTGCCACCCACTATCTAGCCGGAGATGCAAGAGCATGGAGGAACAGCGTTCGTGCAATGACCGGAGGACAGATGATGACCTGGGAGGAATTCAAGGTCAAGTTCAGAAGAACCCATGTGCCACCGGGTTTGATCAAGAGAATGAGAGATGAGTTCAGAGAACTGAATCAAGGAAGGATGACCGTAGTGGAATACCGTGACAAATTCTTATCATTAGCTAGGTATGCCCCGGATGAGATCGACACTGAAGCCAAGAAGAAAGAAAGATTCCTGAATGGTTTGCATAATGATATGCAGACAATGTTGGTCAATATCCCCTTTGCTGATATTGAAGCCCTAGTCCACTCTACCATTCAGATGGAAGGAAAGATCAACCAAGCCAATGAGAACCGCAAGCGTTGCATGATGCATTAGCTAGGAACCCATCATATCCCAAAGTATCGCCCCTACCCATCTCCAGGATTTGCCCCGAGAACCAACAGACCCCCGATGAACCGTCCGACCTATCCCAACCGTGGAAACCCTAGGCCCGGAGGAAATCACAACAACCCCGGTAACTCTAGCAATTTCAACCGTGCACCACCCAAGTGCAACAACAACAATGCTGCCGCCAACACTGCCCCGAGGACTGGAAGCAATGCTGTGCCTGTTGCAGCAAAGGACAAGTCACAAGTGACTTGTTATGACTGTGGAAATAAGGGTCACTACTCCAATGAGTGCCCCAAGAAGAATGCCGCAGCCCCCAATGCAAATGCCCCAGCTCAGCAGCAGCGTCGTGTTCAGCCCGGAAGAAGATTTGCCCCAGGGAATTCGCTCAACCGCAACGGCCGTCTTTTTCTCATGCATGCTGAAGAAGCCCAGGAAGCGCCAGACGTCGTGCTGGGTATGTTTTCTGTTAATTCAGTACTTGCTATAGTGTTGTTTGATTCTGGTGCATCGCATTCATTTGTCACCGAAGAATTTGCATGCACTAGTAAGATTCAACCAACCAAACTGAAGCATGTTATGATTGTTCAAATCCCCGGCTCAACCACCAAAGCTAGGGAAATTTGCAAAGTCGTCCCTATCCGAATCCATGGCATAGATTTTTATGCTAATCTGATAGTACTCGGAACTAAAGGTTTGGAAGTAGTACTAGGAATGGATTGGATGTCCAAACATAAAGGATTAATTGACTATGCCAAGAAAGCCATAACCATGACTAGTACAGCCGGAATATCAGTCGAGCATGTATCTGAAACTTTACCTCGTCAATTCAAGTGCAACAAGAGTATATCCCAACCTACCATTGACCAAGTCCGGATAGTCTGTGAATACCCCGATGTATTTCCAGATGTTTTGCCCGGTATGCCCCTAGATCGGGATATCGAGTTTATCATTGAACTAATCCCCGTAATAGGACCCATAGCCTAGAGACCATATAGTATGAACCCGTCGGAACTAGCAGAACTGAAAAAGCAACTGGATGGCATGTTGGAAATTGGATGGATTCAACCAAGTGCGTCACCATGGAGATCACCAGTTTTGTTCGTGGACAAGAAAGATGGAGGTAACCGTTTGTGTACGGATTATCAGAAGTTGAATGATGTCACTATCAAGAACAAGTACCCATTGCCCAAGATAGAAGATTTGTTTGATCAGTTGACCGGTGCCAAGGTGTTTTCTAATATTGATCTTAGAACAGGCTATCATCAACTCAAGATTCGCGCAGAGGATATTCCCAAGACTGCCTTTACCACCAGATATGGATTATACGAGTATGTTGTCATGTCTTTTGGATTAACCAATGCCCCCGCTTATTTCATGAATCTCATGAATAAGATTTTTATGGACTTCTTGGATAAGTTTGTCGTTGTTTTCATCGATGACATTCTGATTTATTCCAAATCAGAAGAAGAACATGAGCTACACCTAAGGACCATTCTTGGAACCCTTAGAGAGCAACAGTTGTATGCCAAGTTTAGCAAATGTGAATTCTGGTTACAGGAGGTAGGATTCCTTGGTCACATTGTATCATCTGGAGGAATTGCCGTTGACCCTGCAAAGGTGAAAGATGTCGAAGATTAGCAAGCCCCAACCACTCAAACGCAAGTTCGTGCATTTCTCAAATTGGCGGGATACTACCGCAAGTTCGTAGAAGGATTCTCGAGTATTGCCAGGCCCATGACCCAATTGCTGAAGAAGGACAAGAAGTTTGAATGGACGGACAAATGTGAAGCGAGTTTTCAAGAACTCAAGAGAAGATTGATTTCAGCCCCAATCTTAATCATGCCGGATATCACAAAGCCCTTTGACGTGTATTGTGATGCATCCAAGATCGGTCTCGGATGTGGGCTAATGCAAGAAGGCAAAGTTATATCTTACCTATCTCAACAACTGAAACAACATGAGCAGAACTACCCAACCCATGACCTCGAGCTCGCAGCCGTAGTGCTAGCCCTGAAGACATGGAGGCATTACCTGATGGGAAAACGTTGTGAGATTTATTCGGATCACAAGAGCCTGAAGTATATATTCACTCAGAAGGAGCTAAATATGAGACATAGAAGATGGATTGAGTTAATCAAGGATTACGATCTAGACATTCACTATCACCCCGGTAAAGCCAATGTGGTAGCAGATGCCCTTAGCAGATTGCCGTGCTGCTTGAACTCCATGATTTTGAAGGAGCAACCAAGTTTGGACAAGGAGATGGAAGATTTCCGAATGGAATTAGTGAGTGAAGGATTTTTGGCTAGCATAGAACTTCAACCCACTTTGATCAGCCAGATCAAAGAGGCGCAGAAAGGAAATGCTAGTATCGAAGGAATCAAGCATCGTATCGGTACATGCAAAGTACCCGGATTCACGGAAGACGAAGAAGGAGTTCTGTGGTACAAAGGACGCCTTTGTGTACCAGCAGATTCTGAGTTGAATGAAGTTATTCTGAAGGAAGCTCATGATACTCTTTATTCTATCCACCCCGGAGGAACGAAGATGTATCAAGATTTGAAAGAGCAATTTTGGTGGCATAAGATGAAGAGAGAAATCGGAAGCTATATCGCCAAGTGTGATATATGTCAGCGAGTCAAGGCGGGACATCAAGACCCGCTGGATTGTTGCAACCATTGCAGATTCCGGAATGGAAATGGGATTCCGTTGGAATGGACTTTATCACCGAATTTCCTACTTCTAGTAGGGGAAATGACTCTATCTGGGTCATAGTGGACAGATTGTCCAAAGTCGCCCATTTCTTACCAGTCAAGACCACTTATCAGAGATCGAAGCTAGCAGAGTTATACATCGATAGAATCGTCAGTTTCACGGAGTCCCCAAGAACATCGTATCTGATCGAGGAACACAGTTTACCTCGAGATTCTAGAAGAAAGTCCAAGAAGGTTTAGGAACCCGACTAGATTTCAGCACAGCTTATCATCCCCAGACCGACGGACAAACGGAGCAAGTAAATCAAATACTCGAAGATATGTTGAGAGCCTGTGTGTTAGAGTATGGATCTAAATGGGAAGACTGTCAGCCGTTTGCATAATTTTCATAAAACAACAGTTATCAAGATAGTTTGCAAATGGCCCCATTTGAATTCATCTATGTAAGGAAGTGTCGCATCCCTTTGAACTGGTCGGAAGTAGGAGAGAATCAGATTTTTGGACCCGACATCCTACGAGAAGCAGAAGAGAAGGTTTACAAGATTCATGAGCACCTCAAGACCAATCAGTCAAGACAGAAGAGTTACGCCGACAAGAGACATCGAGACCTCGCCTTTAACATCGGAGATTTTGTGTATCTGAAAGTGTCGCCATTGAAAGGAATGCAGCGTTTCCAGCTAAAAGGAAAGTTAGCCCCCAGATATATCAGAACCTTCAAGATTCTGAACTGTCGAGGAGAAGTGTCGTATCAATTGGAACTACCTGAAGAGATGTCAGCAGTGCACAATGTGTTCCATATCTCATTACTTCGCAAGTGCCTCGAAGTTTAGGAGAAGACTGATGTGTTCAAGAACATTGATCACTAGACCATAGAGATCAATGATGACCTGACCTATCCTGAAGTACCCATCTGTATTTTCGAAGAAGCTTTCTGAACTACCAGAACCCGAGGCATCAAGTTTCTCAAGATTCATTGGAGCAACCACACAGAAGAGGAAGCTACCTAGGAGCGCGAAGATCACATCAGGACGGAGTTTCCCGATCTCTTCAAATCCTAGGTAATCTTTTTTCGTCCTTTTTCAAATCTCGGGATGAGATTTTGTTTAAGGGGGGAAGGTTTGTAACATCCCAAAAATATTAAACTTGGATCATCAAACTCTAATCATCAAAATTAGGGTTAACAAAAACTTTCCCAACTAAAAATATGAAAGCATTCATATGTGTGTGTATTAAAAATTTGGATTCTTTTGAATTGCCATGGTTCTGTGTTTCTTTGCTTGTAAACTGATTCTTAGGTGAAATAAAGATCATCTAAACAATCCCCAAACTTTTCCCAAAGACAAACAACTCAAAATGAATAGATTAAGTGAATGGTCACTTTGGCCAAATTAACTCCTATGCCTACTTTGGCTATCTCTAATTTTCAAAACTCAACATAAACATGTCTGGATCTTTGCACCCCTTGATAGTACTCCTAATAAGGTACCAAGGCCCACTTTGTGATCATCCAAAAACATTCAAATGATTAGTTTAAAGGACAGTTTAAAATTGAATCTATCTCATATGGGAAGATCACACTATTTCAAAAACCACTCAAACCAACTCAATTTTCAAAACCCAAGCATCCACAGATTCCCCAGCACATGCCTAGCACACCCACCAAAAATATTTTCAAAATTCTAAACTCAAGTTCTTGCGGCCATTTCATCAAACAGGTTGCAGATTCAAATAAAACAAATCACAAACACTATTTTGAGCAGTGTTTTGGCCAACCTTGTCCCCTCTCTAGCTCACAGCAAACATCTAGTAGATCATCTAGCTTAGTTATTAACCTCTAGCATCACTGTGAGCTTGTCATTGCCATCAATGGTGAGCAGGCCGAGCCTCACCATGTCACCTAGTGTGGACAACAAGCTAGAGGAAGAAATAGCTGTGCCAACCTTGTCTGGGAGGTAGCCCATGCCTCACCGCCCCCTCTCGACCAACCCTAGCTCGGAGACAGAGACCAGAACCACCAGGAACACCGCGCCCGCGCTGCTGTCGACCATGCCGATGCGCACCCTAGTGCACGCGCCGTTCCCACTCAACCCGACCCCCTCGAGCCCTCGCCGCCCGCTAGCATGCACCCCACCGTCCCAGGAGACCACCAGACATGTTCGTTTCATCGCCCGTACCACGTAGCCACCGCTCGCCTCGGAGTTCGCCACCTCTGCCTCGCAGAGCACCGCACGTTCCCGACCAATTGCCACCGCCCCTAAGCTCGCATTCACGTTCTAGAGCATCGCCAGGAGACCGCCCGTCGATCGCCAACCGCAGCCATGCCTCTAGCCGCCCGTAGCCATGTCGCCCCCGTTGCCTGCCCATCCCTCTCGGTCTCGCCGTCGAGCCAATAAAAGGAGGCAACCCCCGCTTGATTTCCTCACACCATATCACTCCCCACCTCTCACTGATACTTCCCACTTCATCCCGGAGCAAGGCGAGCAGCGCATCACCGGAATTTGTCCGGAGCCCACCGCTGCTGGAGAAGAAGGGAGCCATCGATTGGATCCGCCCCAGGAGGAGCTGCCGGTGCCAGGAGAATCGCTGTCGTCGACTTCGTCGTTCGCCCCCATCGCCGACCTTCGCCTGAGCCCCAGTGATCCTCCCACGACCCCCACTGAGCTGCTAGGGTTCGAGCTCACCGGTGACATGTTCATCGTCGACGACGACCCTCAGCCATTGATCGCCCTTCTAATCCAACGAACCACATCGCCCCGTACCGCTTCGCGTGTTATAAGACACTGATGGGTGGAACCCGAATGTCAGCGGAGCCCCGCGCTGCGGAGTGACACTGGGCCGGCCCATTAGCATCTTCCTCGCAGCCCAACCGTTTGAATTTAGATTTTTCTATTTTAATTAAAACTCAGTTCTCTACCTAGTTTCAAAAATCAACCCAGGTCGATTAAGTCAACCAAATTGCATGAAACCAATTTTGTTAGAAAGGTACTGAAATGCTTAATCCAAGCCCTTTGGATTCAAATAATTTGGATATTTAGATCAACCTTGGTAAAAATATCAAGTCAGAAGCTTTTCTGCATTCAAACAATTTTCAAATTTCAACCATAATAGCTTTTGAGTTGATTCCAACTCTCAAAAATCAAATTTTATCATACCTTTCAGAATATATAAAAACATTTTGGTTTACTTACAGAAAAAATGTTCAAGCAACAAAAGAATGCCACATAGGCATTTCTAGTCACTTTATTTATTTAAAATAAAAGGTTAAACCTTATTAAATTGTGACACCACTTTAAATCACATTCCCATGTACTGACATATGTGGTGATGACATGTGTCAACATGATCCCATGTTTGAGTTGGAGAATACTAAATCTCAAGTAGTTTTTCAATGAGTAGAAATTACTTTTCTAAAAATAAAATAAATAAGACAAAGGCTTTCATCTTGTAATGTTAGTGATGATGCTAGATCATCTATAGTACCCTTTTGTGTGATGATTGAAAATAGTAAGTATTGTTTGGTTATTGTGTACCTCGTACTTATTTATAGACGGTAGTACCGACCAAGGATACGAGGAGGAAGGAGGATACTATGAGGAAGAAGCCGAGCAGAACTTCAACCACTGCTCTGCACAAGGCAAGACAATACTTGCAAGCTATTAACTTAGCAAGCTTATACTGATACTTGTGCAAGCCTTACTAACCAAGTTGACCTATGCAAGCTAACACTTGCAACTTAACAAGCTTATTCTACTTGATAACCCAATCCTAGTTTTACTTGCAAGATTTATACTTTATTTCTTTATCAAACTTTCTCTTAGATTTTACTTAAGTAACTTGTAGATTCTAGGAAGATAACTGAAGGTTGCATAAAGAGCATTAAATTTGGCCTAAGCTAGATAATCTTGATGTCATCCTAAGGCATGAGATTGAACTTAGTAAACTCCACTTGTTTACCAAACCTCATTAGTACTTATCACCACCTGTAGATGCTAGTGCTAAGCATAAAACTTGAACAACTTTAGATGGGAACACTTGGTGAAAATGGTTATGAAAACCTTGGAATGATGAGTCATTCTACTGAAATGTTTTGACATGTGTTTCCGAACACCAGATGATTGTGATGATGAAAATGTTGAGGCATGAGCCTTAGCCCTTTATAAAACTGATGGTTGTCTGGATGCGATACCATTCCAATTTACCATACAACCACAATACCCGAAAATTGGGTAGGGCTTGACTGGAAACTTATATACCTTAGTATGGGTTCCCTCACGACCAAGGTCTGAGCTGAGTCTACCTTGTGAAGATTGTCCACATGTGCAGTACCCAAGATGACAGTTGGTCATGGTTGGGAGGCCAAACTCACAGGAGAGGTGCCTATACTAGGACGTGTAATCGAAAGGTTAGGATTGATTATCCGCATACTGAGTAAGGTAAATTCAGGATTTGTTCCTGACGGATGTTCCGAATGTTGTGGTGAAAGTGTACAATCTCCGCAGAATGTCAAACTATTCGAATAGCCGCGTCCGCGGTTATGGACAGTTGGAGTGGCCATACTGTTCCCCCGTCAGATGTTTTCAAAATGACTTGTGAAATGAATTGAGACTTTGACTTGACCACAACAGAGTTGTGACATGAAATACAAGTTCCCACTTAGGTGATATAAAACTTCAACCATCTTTCTTGCTTATGAACTTAGTAGAGGTAAATCTGGCTTTTTGCAAAACAACCATAGAGCTAAGTGAACTACTACAAAAAACCCTTAACTGTTAGTATTAGTTTGCGAGTACTTAAAGAGTACTCATGGCTTTGTCCCTGGCTATTCCCGTGGCCAGACTATGAAGAGGAGTACCAGGATGATGGACCGCAGGAAGGTTACGACAACTAGGATCATCTCCCATCGTCAGCATTGCCTGTGACCCCGAAGATGGAGCTTCGCCTATGCTACCTTTATTGTTACGTATTTCCGCTGCTTGGATTGTATTAAGAACTGGATCATGAGATCCTTATTTGTGTAAAAACTTATGTATGGTTTGTAATGGATGATGTTCTATGGTATCCAAATCTGTTATGTCTCGCAAAAATGGTAATCCTGGGATTGCGATGTATGGCATAACAGGCATCTGGGATTAAAAATCCGGGTGTTGACAGTCATGCAAGAGATGACCGCTTTCAAGGTTGCCGCCAAGAATGCCAAATATGCCCGTGCCCAAGCCGTTGGAATGAGTAATGGTGTCAACCTTGCCTTAAAGGCCAAAGTTGTGGAGTATGTGGATGAAGATGATAGTGATGAAGACTTATCTATGAGCCATCCCGATGATGTCAAGATTGCTCATGGTGAATATATGGCCTTCTATGCAAAAAACTTTTGGAAAGATCCTGCCAATGCCAAGATGGAAATGCAACGAAGAAGCAACCCAAATGGAAGAAGAGACAATGTCACTAAATTGTGAACTTTCTTCAATTGTGGTGACCGCTATCATGTTGTGGCGGGTTGTCCCTTTGAGAAAAGAGAAGATCATGGGGGTCAAATTGTGTTGAAGAAAACCTCCAAAGGTCCTTTCAAGAAACCCTTCATCAAGAAGAATCCCATCAACAAAAGTCGGGTGAAATTGTATTGATCACCCATGAATAATTCTCCTCTGACAATGAAGATGATGAAGAGGAAACATCAAGTGGTGTGTCTGCTCTTTCCACTACTTCTAAACCCACATTCTCCCTCTTGGACTCTCCAAATGAGAATATGTCCAACAAGAATGTCACTTGCCTTATGGCAAGCGGACCGAAGGTATTATCATCATCACACCCCTCCTCCTTGGTTAATGATGAAATTGACTATGAGATATCTCTTGAGGTTAAAAAGGAAATAATTTCTTTTGATGAGTTCATGAATAACTTTCAAGGGGGACACAAGAGACATTTTGTGGACCTCTTAGATCAACTTTCTCACACACAAGAGTTTCTTAATGAGATATGTCAACTAGGGAGAGAACACATGATTGAGGTCGAAGCTCTAAATAATGCTCTAGAAGAAGAACAAGAGACTAGGATGTCACTTGAACTAAAACTTGAAGGGCTTGATGGGGCTAATGACATAATTGTTAATATACTCATCAAGGAACGATACCATGCTATTGCTAAATATAAAAAGGCTAAAAAGGACAAGATTGAGTTTGGTGTTGTTCATGAAAAACTTGCCGAGGAATTTAGTATGCTTGACAAGGCTCACAAGGCCTTGGAAAGTGAACTATTGTTAGTCACAAAATCCCATGAAAATCTTCAAACTCAATTGACCAATATTTCTTTACCTAGCACTTTCTTTCCTTCTAGTTGTACAAATATGCTTGAAGAAAATGCTAGGTTGAAGGGGGATCTAGCTAAGGCCACCTTTACAAAAGGAAACAAGTCCATTGATGACCTCTTGAGCAAGAAGAGGCCAAATGGTGAGGAAGGGGGCATTGGTTATGTATCCAAAGCCAATAAGAAGAACAACAACAAGAAGAAGGCCAAGCCTGCACAAGAAAAAGACAAGGCCATTGTCGGTAGTAAGACCACAAGTGGCAAAACTATGTCTCATGATGACTTTGCGGGAAGTGCTAACCCTCACTATGTGTTAATGCATGATTATTATGGTGATGTGTATGCACAATATGTTGGCCCATTTGATGGTTACATTGCTTGGTCTATTTGGGTTCCCAAGACCCTTGTTGCTAACAAAAGAGGACCCATTGAAAAATGGGTACCTAAAAGCTAGTTTGATCTTTTGTAGACCTATGCTTCTGGAGGGTCAAAGTGGGTGCTTGATAGTGGATGCACAAGTCATATGACCGGAAGCACATCTATTGTCAAGGATTTCAGACCAAATGATGATCAAATATCCGTGACATATGCCGACAAGTCTAAGTATAAGGTAATGGGTTTCAAAAAGGTTTTGGTTGCCCACGGCATTACACTCATGGATGTTATGCTTGTTGATACCCTTGGCTATAATTTACTTTCAGTCCGTGCTCTTGGAAATATGGTCTTTCCCGTCTTTGTTGATAATGATATTGTCGTCCTCATGTGGAGCAAGTCTATAAAGGTCGCGTTGGTTATGGCATCGCCGTCTAGCCCATGTCAACATGAGAACTTTGCAATCTCCACAAGGATGGTCAGATTGTTGGACTAAAAGAAAATGTTTGTTTTGCCAAATATTGTGTCTGCAGGGCGTGTGTTGAAGGAAAGATCCATGATTCTTCGACAAGCCGAACAACTATATCAAGTCCAAGAGTATCTTGGAGATCCTTCATGTGGATCTCTTTGGTCCTCCATCTCATGCAAGTCTTGGTGGGAATAAATTTTGCTTGGTGATTGTTGATGACTATTCAAGATACACATGGGTATATTAATTCAAGTTGAAAAGTGAGACCCAAGAGAAATTCATCGACTTCATCAACATGGTTCAACGTTAATACAATGTCCCTGTGTTGGTAATAAGAAGTGACAACGGCACCGAGTTCAAGAACTACACATTGAATGGATTTCTTAGTGATGAGGGGATAAAACACCAATATTCCGCTGCATATACCCCTCAACAAAATGGTGTAGCCGAGAGGAAGAACCGGACTCTTATTGATATGGCAAGGACCATGTTGGCGTAGTTTAAATCTCCATATAATTTTTGGGCCGAAGCCATCTCCACCGCTTTCCATGCATCAAACCGGCTCTACCTCCACAAAGAGTTGATCAAGACACCATATGATATACTTACCGGTAACAATCCCAACGTTTATTACTTATGGGTGTTCGGTTGTAAGTATTGCTATCGCATAAAGGGTTCATTTGTCAAAATTTGATTCAAAAGCATTAGAGGGTATTTTTGTTGGCTATGGTCTCGAATCTCACACTTATAGAATCTATGTTAAGCTCTCTAGAACTGTCATAGAATCTTGTAGTGTGGTTTTCGAAGAATATGATGGTCCCCAAGGGGGGCGTGTTGATGTTTGTTATGCAGATGATGAAATACCTCGGGATTCCATAGGAAGAATGGGTGTGGGATTTATCCGCCCCATTGAGGAACCCCTGATGGCGGATCGAAAAGAACTATGATCTACTCAAGTGGAGCCCTCATCTTCACAACATCAACAAGCTCCTTCTATCGAGGAGGACAATGACCCAAGCCAAAGACAAGCTGTGGAGCCTCAACATGTTGATCAGGGAGATACCTCTAGTCAGGAGGAGCTAGAGTCACCATTTTCTAGAATGTATAGTGCTTCTCGGTCTATTACACAAGGACGATCTATACAATCTGCCGTAAGAGCAGCTCAACTCTAGTCTAGAAGTGTGCCTAATCAATACCAAGGTAAATCTTTGCCTCTTTATGAAGAAAATTATTTCGATGATGATCATGGTCAAGTTAATGGTCAAGACAAGGACTAAAATGATGAAGAGATCCCCCTAGAAACAACAAGGAGATCGAAACTCGTCGCAAAGCTAGAATGGTGTAAGATCCCTCCTTTATAAAGGAAAAGGATCCCTGTGATTGCAATGCTAGTCCCTGGATCATTGCTAGCATCCACAGTTTAAGATGAAGTACACAGATACAAAGGTCATTTATTACATCCATTCCAGAGATAAACATAGTCTTTACAACTCAAGGCCACAGGCATAATACAAGAGTTTGAATAAGTAAATAAATATAAGTCTTCATCTTCATGTGCCACAGGCAAACATGTTGAGTGTAGACTCATGACACCTAATCTTCATCAGAGTAACCTGCAACATCACAAGTTACAGCCACAGTGGGTGAATACTTTGGAATAGCATTGGCAAGTGATACCTTAGTAAAATTTAGGTGGACTATATTACTATATGCAATTTGGCTAAGTGTATCTTGGCTTGCTTTGCTCAAAATAGGTTTTTACTATTAGTTGAAACCACTAAGTTTTCTTTGTCAAAAATTTTCCCAAGGAACCACCAATAGACATTGAGGTCCTTCACCCTTGTTCACCCACAAATTTTTACTTAGAAATTGGGATGAGGAGATTCTTGATAGCTTCCATGCCTTGATGCTCAAGTTGTCCATTGCCATGGACTTGGCTAAGTACTTAGATTTTTTTCCATCTGCAGAGGTTGTGCACTTTCCCCACCAGACTTGGTTTCACCAAGACAGTACCTTTCAGAAGCCTTCCCTTAGACCAAATGGAGGCGTTCCAACCTATCATTCCCACTACCACCAACTGTCCAAATGGCTAAGTTCTAGCAACCTATGTGATCCAGGCAGAGCCCATATTGCCAAGTGGCTGCACTAGAAGCTTCTTAACACTTGGCCTCTAAAATCTCTTTTTCCTGGGTGGCTTACGACAAGTGAGATACACAAGGTAAACCATAGCCATGGGCCTTGTGTAACCACTCAACCAAAAACCACCAATCAAGTCCCTTTCCACCCAGGTGATTCATTTACTTAGTTGTTTTATTAAGTAAAACAAGTCCAAAGACTTAGGAATATTTTCATCATAGCATGTATAAATCAACAACCCTTGTTTGCTACTAGCTAGGCTAAGCATGGCATAGATAGTAACTTAACTTAGAAATTTCCTAGCAATTCTACAACTACTTAGGATTTCCCAACATGGCATTAGGCAAAAATATTAACATGCAAGACTTAGCAAAATATTTCTAATGCTTAGTATAAATTATAGGGATAGAAATATTCATGAAGTACCACTTTCCTTGGTAGTTGGGAGAGTAGCACTCTTCACAATCACAATCACAATCACTAGCACCAAAATCTACACATAGAATATAGCCACAATCACATACAAGATATCTTCAACCAAAAATATATATGCATGCATGCAAGATGCTAAGTGATGATTTTTAGAAATCAACCAAGCAAGTGCATAGTACTGAATCTTAAACAAGTCAAAAACTTGCCAAATAACCAATATTTATACCCTAAAACAATACCTAAACAATTCATATATTCAAATGAGCCCTACACATGTTTCTGCAATTAAAACCTTTTTAACAGAAGCTAAACACTAAACACATTGCATAATCAGAAAGAGCTTGCTCTCCTGATTCCAACGGTATAAAATTTGTCAAATTCTAACGTGGGGATCAAAAGTTATAACTAAATCAAATTTGGATACAAATCAGATTCAAATTCTGTTTTTAAAACCAAACCCTAGCCACATGTCTGTTTCCTATTGGTCGATACCGTTTCACTAAGGATCGCCCTTCCGCGCCGTCAGATCAAGTCAGATCCAACACGCCAGATCAAAAGAAAACGTTTCTCTCAGATCTAATTTAAACCGCAAGATCTACATCTAACGACTGCTGTTGCTTTGACCATAGCTTAGCGGCGCTAGCGGCGGCGACTGGCGGCGGCGTGTCTGTCAGTGGCGGTGCCGGCGTTCTAGGTCGCCCAAGGAGGGGAGAGGATGCTCACCAGGACCGCCATGTCGAGGTGAAGCTCAACGTGTCTTTGGTTGGCGAAGGGGCGCTCGGAGTCGTCGGGGATTCCTCGCCGGAGTTCGCGAACGTGTCGGGTACGGCTGCTGGTCGATGTTGGCGAGGTTCTGTGTCGTGCTAAGACAAAAGGAGGACACCGTTAGACGCGCAAGATGCTGGGGATCTTAGGCATATCAAATAGAGGGCAAGGGGCGGCTGGTACTTACGGGGAGAGGTCGCCGGAGTTCGAGCAGAGAGTGGCGGCGCTCAGTCATTGTCGTTGCCGAGGCTACAGACCATGCGCGAGCAAAAGGGAGGTGTCAGTGGGTGCGCACGGAGCTGCAGGGCATGCTAGTATGAACCATGGACAGAGGGGGCACGATGCTCACCGGAATTCGTCGGCGAGGTCGTCGGAACAGCGGAGTTGCAGCGAGAAATACTCGCAGCCTGGGGGCGCTTTCTGTGGTTGGTGAGTGAGGGGAAATGGCCGCGAGAGAGAGGGGTTTAAATAGGCAGGAGCTCGACAGGAAACGCTCGGCGAATCAATGGCAATTACGCCGCGAAATCAACGCAGCAACGGCCAGCGGCGACGACGTCTGCGCGCGAGAATTGGGGAAGAAGGAGTCGACGTGGAGAGGTCCACTTGTCAGCGAAATAAACAGAGGGGGAGTGGGGTCCGAGTGTCAGCGACTCTAGGGGTGCTTCTGCGCGTGAGAGAGAGAGAGGGGACCCGGGTGGGCTAGCTGGGCTGGATCTGCTGATGGGCTCAAAGTCTGGCGCCGGCCCTTTTCTATTTCCTTTCTCTTTTTCTTTTTCTGTATTGATTTTCTGGATTGATTTTCAAATGATTTCAAAAGCTTTTGAATTCAAACTTTTTCCAGGATTTTGTAGGGTGCAACATTCACATTTCAGGGCATAAAATCAAGTGGTCTCTCTGTTCAAGCTTGGTTCTTTTGAATAAACAAAATAAACAGTGCCATAGCACTTGATTTGCAAATGTTTTGTAAATGGTTTTGAAACCACTTTTATTTTGTATATTTTTGTTCAAACTCCACACTCAATCCAATCAATCAAGGAATCAAACAAACTTGGTTTAAATACTTAAGCTCTCAAGTGGGAATGGTCATTTGATTTAAGTTGCTCACATAAAATGATAGCACTATGTGCTTCTGTTTTCTTGGAATTGGTTTGAAATTGACCTCAAACTATATGCATGCATGTATGATATGCAATCTTTGAAATCATGATTTTAGGGATGTTACAAATCTAACCCCCTTAAGGTGTGAGGGTGGTCTTTCCGAAGATCATCTTCTCTTTCCCATGTTGCTTCCTCTTCGGAATGATGATTCCGCTGCACTTTGCAAAACTTGATAGTCTTAGTCCTTGTGACTCTTTCTGCAGTCCCAAGAATCTTGATAGGCTTCTCCTCATAGGTGAGATCACTTTCCAATTGAACCTCCTCCAAAGGTATAGTATCCTTCAAAGAAGTTTCTTCCATTTCTGGGTGACATTTCTTAAGCTGACTCACATGAAACACATTATGAACTGCTGACAAAGATTCTGGGAGTTCAATTTCATAGGCAACTTCTCCTTTGCGACTCAGAATCTTGAATGGCCCAACATATCTTGGTTCCAATTTTCCTTTGACCCCGAATCTCTTCACTCCACGAAGTGGTGACACTCTAAGATAAGCTCTATCACCAACTTCGTAGGTGACTTCTCTACGCTTAGGATCTGCGTAGCTTTTCTGTCGGGACTGTGCTATCTTCAACCTGTCCTTAACCAATTTGACCTTCTCTTCGGCTTCTTTGATAAGATCTGGCCCGAATAAACTTCTTTCTCCCACACCATTCCATAACAATGGGGTGGTACACTTTCTTCCATAGAGAAACTCAAACGGTGCCATCTCAATGCTGGCTTGATAGCTGTTGTTATAAGAAAATTCTGCGTAAGGCAGACTTTCATCCCAACGGGCTCCATAGTCTAAGGCACATGCCCTCAACATGTCTTCAAGAATCTGATTAGTCCTTTCTGTTTGTCCATCAGTTTGAGGATGAAAAGTAGTACTGAATTTCAACCTTGTTCCCAATGACTCATGTAACTGTCTCCAAAAATGGGAAATGAATTGAGTTCCCCTATCTGACACAATACTCTTGGGCACTCCATGTAGACATACAATTCTACTCATGTAAATTCTGGCTAACTTAGCACTTGTATAGGTTGTTTTCACGGGTATGAAATGAGCCACTTTAGTCAGTCGATCTACTACTACCCATATAGAATCATATCCTGACCTGGTCCTTGGCAATCCGGTAATGAAATCCATACCAATCTTGTCCTACTTCCAATCAGGAATAGGTAGTGGTTGAAGCAAACCGGCTGGTTTCTGATGTTCTGCTTTTACTCTACTACACACATCACACAAAGCAATATGTTCGGCGATGTCCTTCTTGAGATTATTCCACCAAAATCTTTCCTTCATGTCCATGTACATTTTGGTGTTACCCGGATGAATGGAATATGGTGAGTTGTGTGCTTCTTGCAAAATCAGTTTCCGCAGCTCCGGATCTTGTGGAACACAGATACGTTTCCCATGCCATAAAGTACCCTGTTCGTCTTCATGAAACTCTTTGGCTTTTCCTTTGCCAATCTTTTCTTTAATCTCTTTGATTTCTTTATCCATCTTCTGGGCTTCTTTGATCTTGTCCAACAAAGTGGGTTGAACATCCAAGGACATGAGATGTCCTTCAGGCACAATCTCCAATCTGAGTTTTCTAAATTGGGTACACAGATCATCTGGCAATTCTCCTTTGGTAAGGCCATTCACAAAAACCTTACGACTTAGAGCATCTGCTACAACATTTGCTTTACCGGGGTGGTATTGTAAACTTAAGTCATAGTCCTTGATAAGTTCTAGCCATCTTCTTTGTCTCATATTAATTTCCTTTTGGGTGAAGATATACTTCAAACTTTTGTGATCTGTGAACACTTCACAACGCTTTCCCAAAAGATAGTGTCTCCATGTTTTGAGTGCATGGACAACAGAGGCTAACTCTAAATCATGAGTAGGATAGTTCACTTCATGAGTTTTGAGTTGTCTCGAGGCATAAGCCACAACTTTACCGTCTTGCATAAGTACTGCACCCAAGCCTTGATGAGATGCATCACAATATACTTGGAAATCTTTTTCCAAATCTGGCAGATACAAGACTGGTGCTGTCACAAGTCTCTTCTTCAATTCCTGAAAGCTGAGTTCACAACCTTCAGTCCAAGCAAACTTTTTGTCTTTCATTAGCAATTCCGTCATAGGCTTAGCTACGTTAGAGAAATTCTCAATGAACCTTCTGTAGTAACCTGCTAGGCCAAGGAAACTACGAACTTCTTTCACGGACTTGGGAGATTCCCATTCAATCACAGCTGAAACTTTAGCAGGATCAACTGCTACACCATCTTTTGTCATAACATGACCAAGAAAACCAACTTCATCCAACCAAAACTCACACTTTCTGAATTTGGCATAAAGTTTATGCTCTCTTAACTTCTCAAGTATCAAACGCAAGTGTCCTCCATGCTCTTCTTTTCTCTTGGAGTAGACTAAGATGTCATCGATGAAAACGACAACAAACTTGTCAAGGAAACACCTTGTTCATCATATTCATGAAGTATGCTGGAGCATTGGTCAAACCAAAAGGCATTACGGTATACTCATACAATCCATACCTTGTAGTGAATGTTGTCTTAGGTATGTCTTGTTCTCTTATCTTGAGTTTAAAATATCCTGACCAGAGATCAATCTTTGAGAATACACATGCTCCTTCTAGCTGATCAAACAAGTCATTGATTCTAGGCAAAGGGTATTTGTTCTTGATAGTTACCTCGTTGAGTGAACGGTAATCTATGCATAACCTTTGACTTCTATCTTTCTTCTCCACGAACAAAACTGGGGCTCCCCAAGATGAAGAACTTGGTTGAATAAATCCTTTCTGCAACTGTTCTCCCAGTTGTTTCTTGAGTTCTTTCAGTTCATCCACTGACATTTTATAAGGTCTCTTTGTTATTGGTCCAGACCCTGGTACCAAATCTATAAGAAACTCCACATCTCTATCTGGTGGCATTCCCGGCAATTCTTTCGGAAACACATCTGGATACTCACTCACAATTGGCACACTGTCCATGCTAACCCCCTTAAGAGAATTAAGCATACTCCTTTTTGCTTCAAAATTGGTCTTGAATCTGATCCTTTTATTTTCTAGAGTTGTGAGTGAGACAGTATGGTTGGCACAATCTATCACTCCTTTGTACTTAGTCATCCAGTCCATTCCCAGAATGACATCCAATCCTCGGGAGTTTAGAATTATCAAGTTAACGGGAAACTTATACTTCCCAAATTCTATGACTAGATCATGACATCCTGAATTCACTATCATTTCTCCACCAGGAGAACTTACTTTTATAGGACACCCAATAGTTTCTACCGGTAGTTCATTTCTTTCAACAGATGCTCTAGATATGAATGAATGAGATGCACCAGTATCAAAGAGTACAAATGCTGGAATAGAATTGAGTCTGAACTTACCAGCAACAGCATCAGGCTCCTCATAGACCTCCTCCACATTGATGTGGTTTACTTGTCCCTTCTGAAAAGGGTTGGGCTTGTTGGGTCCTTCAACTTTCTTTTCTGGGCATTCATTTGCATAATGCCCCATCTTCTTGCATTTGAAGCATTCAACCTGACTGATGTCTCTCTTAACAGGCTGACTTCCACTTCCATTACCACTGTGGTGGCTCTTATGTCCACTCTTGTGGTTCTTGTACTTGTCATTGTCATGACTACGGTGATGCTTGTTGTCATGACGGTTGTGGTTGTGGTGCTTGTTGAATTTCCCATGCTTGTGGGATCCTGAGCTTCCACTGTCATCATAATGAGATTGTTTGTGAGACGATCCCGAGCTATGCTTGTCGGAATGCTTCCTCTTTCTACTCTCAACTTGCTTCATTTTGTTCTCCAATATTGCAGCCTTGTCATAGAGCGACTGATAAGTGGGAACATATGCCACAGCCAACTGCAGATTCAGCTCATCATTCAAGCCTTCAAGAAATTTTTCCTTTCTCTTCGCATCGGTGTCAACTTCATCCGGTGCATAACGCGCCAGATTGTTGAACTCCTCAATGTATTCAGCCACGCTGTGGTGGCGCTGCTTCAGATTATGGAACTCTTTCTTTTTCAGACTCATCACTCCTGATGAGATATGAGCAGTGCGAAAGCCATCCTCAAAGATAGCCCATGTCAGTTCATCTATGGGAGTGGTGATCTGGAAGTTGTCCCACCAAGTGGCGGCTGGTCCTTCCAGCAGATGTGCTGCAAATATGACCTTTTCAGCATCCGTACAGCCCACTGTTACCAAGTCCTTGTTTACTAAGCGTAGCCACTCATTGGCCACCATGGGATCAGTCGTTCCTGAGAACTTTGCTGGCCTCAATCTCAAGAACCTGGTAAGCATGTCAAAGCCCGGTGGGTTCTTGTTGTTGTTATTGTTGTTATTGTTGTTGTTATTGTTTTGGTTCTTGATGAACGTCGTCGTCATCTGCATTAGCTGAGTTTGAGCAGTCATAATTTGTTGCATTTCTGGAGTGATGTTGTTGTTGTTGTTGTTGTTGTTGGGGTTGGGGTTTGCACGACGGGGAGGCATCTGTGGTTTGTTCAAATAGAGATAAGAATGAGATACCCATAGATGCTTTCATGCACATTACATCACATAAGCAAACACAAAGTATGCAACACAAAGATAAAAGTTCAACAACAAGATACCAAGTTCACAAAATAAAACACACAAGTAGCAAGCCATCCACATGTCGGATGGTCCAATAACAAGTTCTCAAATACCAAGTACGATAACAAAAGATAAACGAGTAGTCAAATCTACTCCTCGGCATCAATCTCCTCCTCGACAAAGGTAAGACCTACGTTCTCCATCGCGGTCTTGTTTTCCTCGATGCTAGTGGTCAAAGTCTCTATTTTGGCCTTGAGAGCCCTCTTCTGGGAACGAAGCCTCTCAATCACTGTCTACTGTTTCTCTAGCTCGAAGTCCTTGGACTACAGTTCTTCAGTCATGTCCTGGATCTTCTTGTTCCTATCCTGGACACGCTTCTCCTGACTCTTGAACTTCCTGTCCTGGGTCTCGAACTTCGCCTCCATTTCCTTGACTATCTCGTGTTGCTGCGCGAAGAGCTTGTCCTTCCCACGAAGCTGCACCTGGAGCTGGTCATTGCTGAGCATGACATTGGTCCTGTCAGTGTCCACGTGCCTAAGGAGAGACTCTAAGTCCTGGAGGTACAGACGTATCGGCTCTGCTGCGTCCCTCGAATCGTCCTCGAAGTCGATGGACTCTCCATCCTCATCACGTCTTCCGAAGACGTGGAAGTGGGTACCTCTAACCTGTCGTGAGTGTCGCCCTAGAAGACGTCCTATCAGATCCTGCATAACTACCTCAAGGCCTCTCTCCCTGTCATCGTGCATGAGCTTGAAGACAATGGCCTCCGTGGTAGGCTTTGTCTGCCGTCCGGGCTGGTTGACGTTGAAGCCCCAGAGGTCTTTCCTCTCAAACTTGGTGAGGGGATGCACCATGATGGTGGGAAGAGGGAGATTGAGCAAAGTGGTAAGCTCAACAATACGAGGACCAAAGCGGGTAACCTGGAACTCCTCAACAGTGCTGATGGTAATAGGCATCTATTTTTAAGATAGAAAAGTTAAAACAACACAAATCAAGATAAAACAAAAGACATAACATCACATACATATCCTTGGGAAGCAAAACACACAAGTCATGCATACATGAAACCATTACAACAACCAAGGTTCAATCTTATTTTAAAGCAACATTTTGGAAAATAAGGTGATAGGTGGTGGTCCAACTAACGAAGTACGTTTACAATCCTATCTCATTGGATCTGTTGGCTAACACAATGTTTCTAGAAGCAATCAACCTATCTTGCTCACATGATTCCATCTAAGTCTATAATGTCTCCTCTTAAGGTTTGGTTGGTATCTTCCAACTCTTGGGTATGTTCCTTCTCTTTCCTTAGATCATTTTGGAGGTTGAGCATCCTGCACTTGACTCTATCACCAAGTTCCTTGATGGTCTTCCAAGCTGCATCCCTTGCTGACTCAAAGAATGTAGGGTGCACAACTGAATTGGTGAACATGCAGAATCCTTTTTCCTGATGGTTGTCTTCCTTGTTTTTATACAAGTGAAGTTGCACCCACCAGTATTCCACTCCTTCATCCATCACAGGAAAACCCTTGTACACATCTGCACCTTGTATCTCTAATGCAACCATGAGGTCCTTGAGAGCCTTGGGGAATTCTGTCTCACACTCCAAAGTCATTGTCATGAGTGGTCCTTTCCTCACGGCTTCGTTGATGGAGTTCATCTACAAATAGAGATGAGAGAGAAGATTAGAAAAGTTTACGAGAAGAATAGACAAGTGTAGAAGTAGTTGAAATTTTTTCCTTAGTGGTTTCCAATCCTAGGGTCATAATCCCACAGGCAACACAGTGCTCTGATACCATCTGTGAGATCCCTCCTTTATAAAGGAAAAGGATCCCTGTGATTACAATGCTAGTCCCTGGATCATTGCTAGCATCCACAGTTTAAGATGAAGTACACAGATACAAAGGTCATTTATTACATCCATTCTAGAGATAAACATAGTCTTCACAACTCAAGGCCACAGGCCTAATACAAGAGTTTGAATAATAAATAAATATAAGTCTTCATCTTCATGTGCCACAGGCAAACATGTTGAGTGTAGACTCATGACACCTAATCTTCATCAGAGTAACCTGCAACATCACAAGTTACAGCCATAGTGGGTCAATACTTTGGAATAGCATTGGCAAGTGATACCTTAGTAAAATTTAGGTAGACTATATTACTATATGCAATTTGGCTAAGTGTATCTTGGCTTTCTTTGCTCAAAATAGGTTTTGCCTATTAGTTGAAATCACTAAGTTTTCTTTGTCAAAACTTTTCCCAAGGAACCACCAATATACATTGAGGTCCTTCACCCTTGTTCACCCACAAATTTTTACTTAGAAATTGGGATGAGGAGATTCTTGATAGCTTCCATGCCTTGATGCTCAAGTTGCCCATTGCCATGGACTTGGCTAAGTACTTAGATTTTTTTCCATCTGCAGAGGTTGTGCACTTTCCCCACCAGACTTGGTTTCACCAAGACAGTACCTTTCAGAAGCCTTCCCTTAGACCAAATGGAGGCGTTCCAACCTATCATTCCCACTACCACCAACTGTCCAAATGGCTAAGTTCTAGCAACCTATGTGATCCAGGCAGAGCCCATATTGCCAAGTGGCTGCACTAGAAGCTTCTTAACACTTGGCCTCTAAAATCTCTTTTTCCTGGGTGGCTTACGACAAGTGAGATACACAAGGTAAACCATAGCCATGGGCCTTGTGTAACCACTCAACCAAAAACCACCAATCAAGTCCCTTTCCACCCAGGTGATTCATTTACTTAGTTGTTTTATTAAGTAAAACAAGTCCAAAGACTTAGGAATATTTTCATCATAGCATGTATAAATCACCAACCCTTGTTTGCTACTAGCTAGGCTAAGCATGGCATAGATAGTAACTTAACTTAGAAATTTCCTAGCAATTCTACAACTACTTAGGATTTCCCAACATGGCATTAGGCAAAAATATTAACATGCAAGACTTAGCAAAATATTTCTAATGCTTAGTATAAATTATAGGGATAGAAATATTCATGAAGTACCACTTTCCTTGGTAGTTGGGAGAGTAGCACTCTTCACAATCACAATCACAATCACTAGCACCAAAATCTACACATAGAATATAGCCACAATCACATACAAGATATCTTCAACCAAAAATATATATGCATGCATGCAAGATGCTAAGTGATGATTTTTAGAAATCAACCAAGCAAGTGCATAGTACTGAATCTTAAACAAGTCAAAAACTTACCAAATAACCAATATTTATACCCTAAAACAATACCTAAACAATTCATATATTCAAATGATCCCTACACATGTTTCTGCAATTAAAACCTTTTTAACAGAAGCTAAACACTAAACACATTGCATAATCAGAAAGAGCTTGATCTCTTGATTCCAACGGTATAAAATTTGTCAAATTCTAACGTGGGGATCAAAAGTTATAACTAAATCAAATTTGGATATAAATCAGATTCAAATTCTGTTTTTAAAACCAAACCCTAGCCACGCGTCTGTTTCCTATTGGCCGATACCGTTTCACTCAGGATCGCCCTTCCGCGCCGTCAGATCAAGTCAGATCCAATGCGCCAGATCAAAAGAAAACGTTTCGCTCAGATCTAATTTAAACCGCAAGATCTACATCTAACGGCTGCTGTTGCTTTGACCATAGCCTAGCGGCGCTAGCGGCGGCGTGTCTGTCAGTGGCAGTGCCGGCGTTCTAGGTCGCCCGGGCAGGGGAGAGGATGCTCACCAGAACAGCCGTGTCGAGGTGAAGCTCAACGTGTCTTTGGTTGGCAAAGGGGCGCTCGGAATTGTCGGGGATTCCTCGCCGGAGTTCGCGAACGTGTCGGGTACGGCTGCTGGTCGACGTTGGCGAGGTTCTGCGTCGCGCTAAGACAAAAGAGGACAGCGTTAGACGCGCAAGATGCTGGGGATCTTAGGCGTATCAAACAGAGGGCAAGGGGCGGCTGGTACTTACGGGGAGAGGTCGCCGGAGTTCGAGCAGAGAGTGGCAGCGCTCAGTCATTGTCGTTGCCGAGGCTACAGACCATGCGCGAGCAAAAGGGAGGTGTCAGTGGGTGCGCACGGAGCTACAGGGCATGCTAGTATGAACCATGGACAGAGGGGGCACGGTGCTCACCGGAATTCATCGGCGAGGTCGTCGGAACAGCGTAGTTGCGGCGAGAAATACTCGCATCCTGGGGGCGCTCTGTGGTTGGTGAGTGAGGGGAAATGGCCGCGAGAGGGAGGGGTTTAAATAGGCAGGAGCTCGACAAGAAACGCTCGGCGAATCAATGGCAATTACGCCGCGAAATCAACGCAGCAACGGCCAGCGGCGACGGCGTCTGCGCACGAGAATTGGGGAAGAAGGAGTCGACATGGAGAGGTCCACTTGTCAGCGAAATAAACAGAGGGGGAGTGGGGTCCGAGTGTCAGCGACTCTGGGGGTGCTTCTGCGTGTGAGAGAGAGAGGGGACCCGGGTGGGCTAGCTGGGCTGGATCTGCTGATGGGCTCAAAGTCTGGCGCCGACCCTTTTCTATTTCCTTTCTCTTTTTCTTTTTCTGTATTGATTTTCTGGATTGATTTTCAAATGATTTCAAAAGCTTTTGAATTCAAACTTTTTCCAGGATTTTGTAGGTTGCAACATTCACATTTCAGGGCATAAAATCAAGTGGTCTCTCTGTTCAAGCTTGGTTCTTTTGAATAAACAAAATAAACAATGCCATAGCACTTGATTTGCAAATATTTTGTAAATGGTTTTGAAACCACTTTTATTTTGTATATTTTTGTTCAAACTCCACACTCAATCCAATCAATCAAGGAATCAAACAAACTTGGTTTAAATACTTAAGCTCTCAAGTGGGGATGGTCATTTGATTTAAGTTGCTCACATAAAATGATAGCACTATGTGCTTCTGTTTTCTTGGAATTGGTTTGAAATTGACCTCAAACTATATGCATGCATGTATGATATGCAATCTTTGAAATCATGATTTTAGGGATGTAACAAATGGATAAAATGTTGGAATTAAGAGACCACTCTCTAAAGAATGTGGTTGGGTATCTAAGAAGTGGGATGTCCAATTGAAGTGGTTTAGTGAACATCAAGCACACATTTCCATGATAGAACCCAAGAAAGTATGGGAAGCTCTTGAAGATTCAGATTAGTTGGAAGCAATGCACAAAGTGCTCAACAACTTTGAGAGAAATAAAGTATGGAAGTTAGTTGAAAAGCCAAAAGATTGCCGCAATGATATAGGCACCAAGTGGATTTTCAAGAACAAGCAAGATGAGCATGGAATCATTGTAAGGAACAAGGCTAGATTGGTTACACAAGGGTTCTCTCAAATTTAAGTAATTGATTATGGAGAGACATATGCACCCGTGGCTCGCCTTGAGTCCATCCATATCCTTCTTGCTTATGCGGCACATAATAACTTTAAACTACAACAAATGGATGTAGAAAATGCATTTCTTAACGGTCCATTGCATGAGTTGGTATATGTAAAGCAACCCCCGGTGTTCGAGGATGCCAACTTCCCAAACCATGTCTACAAACTTGATAAGGCGCTCTATGGGCTGAAACAAGCCCCACACACGTGGTATGAGCACCTCAGAGAGTTGTTGTTAGACCATGGGTTTGAGGTTGGGAAAATCGATCCCACTCTTTTTACTTAGAAGGTCAATGGGGAGCTTTTTGTCTGCCAAATATATTATGACGATATTATCTTTGGCTCATCTAACAAAGCTTTTAATGATGAGTTCTCAAAGCTTATGACTAATATGTTCCAGATGTCTATGATGGGGGAGTTAAGAGTATTTCTTGGTTTTGAGATCAAGCAAGTAAGAGAAGGAACATTCTTCAACCAAGCCAAGTATACTCAAGACATGCTCAAAAGATTCAACATGAAAGATTTAAATGGAGCTCCAACTCCCATGGAAACAAAGACTCATCTTGAACTAAATCCAAATGGTAAACATGTGGATCAAAAGGTATACCGGTCTATGATTGGTTCTTTGCTTTACCTTTGTGCATCTAGACCTGATATTGTGTTGAGTGTAGGAGTGTGTGCAAGATATCAGGCGGCTCCTAAAGAAATCCATTTGATGGCGGTCAAGTGAATCTTTTGATATTTGGTTCATACCCCAAACTATGCTATGCTATTTGGTATCCTCATGGCTCAACATTCGCTCTTTATGGATACACGGACTCAAATTGGGCTGGTGATAAGGATGATATAAAATCAACCTCCGGGGCTTGCCAATTCTTTGGTAGGTCCTTGGTGTGTTGGTCTTCTAAGAAGCAAAATTGTATATCTCTCTCCACCGCCGAAGCCGAGTATGTGACAACTGCTAGTGATTGTACTCAATTTCTATGGATGAGGCAAACTTTAAAGCAATACGGTGTCCATTGTGACAAAGTGCCACTTCTATATGGCAATGAAAGTGCTATCAAGATTGCCTACAACCTGGTGGATCACACAAGGACAAAGCATATTGAGATTTGTCATCACTTCATTAGAGATCATGTTGCTCTAGGTGATATTAAGCTATCATATGTGTCAACCAAAGACCAACTTGCCGACATCTTCACGAAGCTACTTGATGAAGCAAGGTTTTATTATTTGAGGAATGAACTAAACATCATAGATTCAAGGAGTTTGACTTGATCACCATGCATACTCACCTATGTATTGATCTTATTTGGTTTAGGTGTAGGCATGGAGATAGGGGGAGTGCGGTCCTAATATATTGGGCTATCCCTACCCCCATAATGCCAACATTAAGAAATTCAATTATTTTAATATCATTCTGTGATATGTGAGCTTCATTGCTGAGTAGTGGCTATGAAACCAAGAATAATTCTTCACGGTGTCATGCCACAAACTCTTACATGGTGGACTCGGCTACCGCCCTCTTCTTATTGAAGAGTTGGTTCTTGGTTCGTGTCTATTTGGAGCTTTATTGAACATTTTAGTGGATTTCTATTGGTTTTCTTGATTCTTCACAGTGTGACATCTTAACCCAAGCCTATCCCTTGTCTGAAACACTCTATCTCCCTCATATATGTCCCCAAACACTAAAACCTGGTGCATTTGGTCAAGGAGGACCGGAGTCTCCGCTGTACCCACACCGGAGTTTCCGGTGTTGGCCGGCGTCTCTGATGCAGACCGAAGTCTCCGATCTAGACGTTTTTTAGGCCACTTAAGGGAGGTTGGGGTGAACTGAAATGGACAGTTTCATTCTTCCACCCCGTCCTCCTCTCTCAACCCCGTCGCCTCCCCTTCCAAATCACATCCCCGGAGGTCACGAAGCCCCAGGGATCCGCCGTGCTGCCGGCCAGCTTCCTCCTCTCCACCTTTGGGCCCTTCCCACCTATGGAATTCATCCAATGGATAGATCTGGTACCTCTCCTCCTATTTTTCACCTAGGGTTCATCACTTGATTTGTTTTTGAGGATTTGTACTAATTTTTCCCACTGGAATCACTTGTATGTGTGCATACTATCACATTAGCCTCGTTACTTTGCCCGATCTGTTCGAATCACTACATCCCGAAGCCTCCCAGTGCATGCCTGACTCTCTCGACCGGAGACTCTAGTCCTAAGGACCGGAGACTCCGGTCTGAGCCGGAAACTCTGGTGTGCACTACAGAGACTCCGCTGTGGAGTGACTCAAACTAGTCCTGCAAAGTCTCAAGGCTCTAGTGTTGCATTTCTAGGACATATATGCTTACCTCCATGCTATCTCCCTCATTGTTGTTCATAGGTTCTGGTTCTCGTCGTCCCCCTCGCACCAAGGCCATGTCAAAGAAGGCTGATCTGCGATATGATGAGTCCGAGGGTGAGTATGTTGTGCCCCCGTACAACCGGAAACATCATGCCTGTGATGCAGCATACATGAGGAGGGAGCATGATAGGATTGAGGAAGACACACGTGCTAAGAGGGAAAAGTACGACAATCTCCAATCTTTGGCCCGCATGTCAAAGAAGGAGTACCGTGATTTGCAAAAGATACCATTCTATGACTTTCCACTGACTAGCGATGACTCATGCTATTGGAGGAAGCAGAAAGATGTGTTCATGAAAGACATCTACAGCAAGCTCACCAAGTCACCTATGTGCCCCAAAAAGTACATGAGTGTAGACAGATGCGGACCAGCTCATACTTCACTGATGCACTGTGGATTTCTCAGAAGCTAGGGTTGTTCGGGTTGATGGAGCTCCCTGAGGATTACAACATCACCCTTGTGCAGCAATTCTATTCCACAGTGGTGTTTGGGTCTGACCAAGAAAGGACAATGACATGGAAGACTAGAAATTACCGCTGCACTGCGACTTTCTATGACTTTCCTGGTGCCATCTTTGAGACTTTTCAGGGGTGTCCACTCATGTTGGGCACTGTATGCACTCAACAGCTCTTGGGGAGAACAAGAACAAGCTTGCCCCTTTGTATGGCAGCAAGAGAGTTGTGGGCGGGTCCAAGGGCCTCAAGCCCCTTTACAATCTAATGTTGAGGATCTTCTGCCATACCATTTCCCCAGTGCTGGAAATGATGATGCCATAAGATGTGGTTTGGTAAACTTACTATACCATACCCACAAGATTCACCTGGCTGGCCCCGAGGCAGACGTGGCTCCTATTGACATCATGGCCTACATTTTTTAGGAGATGTATCATGCCATTCTGTAAAACAAGGCTCCTCCATATGCACCACTTGTCATGAGGCACATCAACACCCAGGATCATGGTACTCCACTTTCTATGGCTCCCAACCTTATGGATCATACTCTTGTATCACAGCAGCAGAAAGGACACATGGGGCCTCCTCCTAGACGCTCATATGCCAATGGGGAGGAAGGGATCACTGTCCCCCTCTCCACCTAGGGCTCGGAGGAAGAGTGCCAGCAATGCACCCATGCCTCCCATGACACGCAAGTATGTGCATGAGAAGGCCAAGAAGGCCTCATTCTGGGAGAGGACACTTTGTTGCATGAATGTGGATATACAAAAGCAACATCATGCCTCCTACAAGAGAAACCGTCGCAAGGAGAAACTACTTAAGAAAATCAAGGCTCAGGGAGAAGCGGAGGATGAGGAAGGAGAGGGTGAGTACACAGATGAGCATGGAGTTCAATCTTCCACAACGTCTTACTATACACTCTCCTTTGGGGCATGGAATGCCCAACAAGACGGCTTGGTGGACTAGTAGGCCTTCTCTGATGTCAACTCAGGATTTGGGTAACAGGGTACATCTTCTCGCTGAAAGAAAATTTTATAATCCCTAGTGTTTTGTGTGTTAGATAACAATATCAAGGATTATTTAATGTGTGTTGAAGTGTTGCATCTCTCTTTGAGAAAAAGGGAAAAGGATTCTGCCTTTGAAAGGCGGATAATCCGCCCCTCCCTCTTCCCAAGCGGGCGCAAGCCCCAGAAGGGGGGCGGAGTTTTGGACGGATTTTCCGGCCCCGCCGGATAATCCGCCCCTCAGGGTGGCCGGATAGTTCGCCCTCCTTGCTCATCGCCAAGGCGCAAGCCCCAGAGAGGGGGCGGAGTGTTGGCCGGACTTTCCGGCTTGGCCGGATAATCCGCCCCTGGAGGGGCCTGGATTATCCGCCCCCCCCCCATGATCTTCACCAAGTTTCGCAGGCGCCAGCCTTAGAGAGGGGGCGGAGTTTCCCCCGGAGAATCCACCCTTGGGGCGGAGTTTTCCCAGGGGCGAATAATCCGCCCCCAAAGTTGTGCAATAGCTAGATCTGGGGAGGGGGTATTTAAGCCAGCCTTCCCCCTCCTGCCAGATCTCTTGATTCATTCGAAAAGGAAGAGATCTGATATGCAATCTTCATCCAAGAGAGCTCCACCTAGATCCACCCAAAGGCCCCGTCCATCAAGCGCTTCATCTCCTCTCCATTCATTTGGAGAACCACCGATCTAGTATTTCTTGCAAATACCTACATCCTTGTTTTGTTTATATTGATAAACCTTGTTCTTGTGGCAGCTTGTTGTCATCTCGGGAGCCCCCAATTCGGTTGTGGGTGTGTGCCCCGATAGTGTTGTAAAAGGCACCGGTTCCCGCCTCGAAGGGATCCAATAGTGGAGAAGGTGGATCAGGCCTCTCGTGGCGAGATCCATCGAAGAATAGGATGAGGCCTATTGTAGCATGGTGGTCTTAGAACCGCCCACCCCTCCAACGCAGATGTACTTCCCTTAACAAGGAAGGAACTGCGGTAAAACAAATCCCTGTGTCTCCGCTGCTCCACTACGGTTTCCTCGCTCCTCTTTTTTACGTTCTTAGTAGTTAGGGTTGCATATAGGGAAATTCTCGTAGTTGCATTTCTAGAGAATTTACTTTGTGTTAAGCCTAAAATTGAAAAAGTATTAGAAATTGGTTAGCACCTATTCACCCCATCTAGGTGCCCATACGATCCATTTCAATTGGTATCAGAGCCCCGACTCTTATTTCGGGCTTAACCGCCTAAGAGAATTATGGGTTCCAAGGTAGATGGGAGTGATGCTCCGGAGGTAGTCACCATGAACGATCTCAAGACGTTGGAAACAACCTTGGTGAGTTCAATGGAGGCTAAGATGGAAGAGATGCGTCAATTGATAATGCGTCTCTCCACAACCGCAGCATCACCTCCATCTAACTCTGAGGATACCACTCCACAATCCAAGGAAACGGGTAAAACTGTTTCCAAAGATAACGAAGTGGTTGGTGATGATAATAGCAAGAGCTCCTCCTCGAAAAAGGATAGCGGTAAGGATGGATACAATGAGGTTTCTCATGTGTATTCCCCTGATCCACCTATCCCTCATCCACATATACATAATAGAGGTGATCCACCCAAACTTTCTGCATCTACTTTTTCTCAATGGCAACTTTTGATGAAGTCTCATGTGTGCAGTTCCTCCATTGAGTTGTGGAAAATCATAGAGAAATGGTCTTCATGTTGGAAACCCCACCAATCTCACAAGAAGAGAAATTGTTGATAGCCAACTCAACGCTACAGCTCTACACATGATACAGCTTGGTGTGGGTGACAAAGACATGCCACACATTTAGCATCTTAGCACAGCTAAAGAAGCTTGGGATGCCCTCACCGAGCTCTTCATTGGAAATGAAAGTATGAGAAGGAATAGATATGATGCTTTGAGAAACGAAGCTGAAGGATTATATATGATGGATTGAGAAGACCACGAGGACATGTATAGGAGGCTCAAGGCTATAGCCACAACCTTCAGAAACCACGGTGCAGTTCTTGTTGATGATGCTTGGATCAAGCGCAAGTATGTCAGTGCTCTTATGCCATTTGAGCCCACAGATTTGAAAAGTCTCCAAGGTAGGCATAACTATCACCTCATGTCATCCAATGAGGTAATGCAAGAAATGGCCGCTTTCAAAGTGGCTGCCAAGAATGCCGAAGATGCTCGTGCTCGAGCTATGGGGATGCAAAAGGGGGTCAACATGGCCTTGAAGACTAGTGTGATTGATCATGATGAATATGCGGTAGAAGGTCTGGACTGTCCCGATGATATAAAAAGGATCCACGGACAATAATTGGCTCTTTATGCAAGAAACTTTTGGAAAGATCCAGCCAAGGCTAAATCTGAACTAGAACACAAGAGTGGAGCCTATGGGAGAAAATAAAATGGTCCCAAGCTGAGAACATGCTTCAATTGTGGTGATCGGCTGCACTTTGTAGCTGAGTGTCCATATCAAAGTAGGGAATATAATGGAGGAAGACTTATTTTCAAGGACAAGTCAAAGGCTCCACGCAAGAAATAGTTTGTAAAGAAGAATGCTCCCTTCAAGAAGCAACCGAAGATTATTCTAGTGGCTCAAGAAGAATATTGATCAGGAAGTGAAGATGAGGACGAGGATGATAACTCTCAAGAGGTGGCTTCTATAGCCACCACATCTACAACAACATCTCTCTTCGACTCTCCGAATGAAAACATCATCAACAAGAATGCTACTTGTCTCATGGCAAGAAGCTCTCCAACTTCTAACTCTTCTTTTTCTAAGGCTATGAGTAACATGGATGATCCTACTAGTCTTAAGGTTAAAGAAGAGATTATTGCTTTGGATTACTTCTACACTAACTTGCAAGGTGAGCACAAAGTTTGTTTTGAAGCTCTTATGGATCAGCTGGCCCAAAACGAAGCACTCCTCGAAGAAAAGGGCAAAATTGAAAGGGAGGATGCAATGGAAATTGCATCCTTAAAAAATGCTCTTGAAGAAGAAGAGGCTCGGGTCTCTCTTGAAGAGAGGCTTGAGTCTATTGAAGAGTCACATGAAGAAATTGTGACTAAACTTGTTAAGGAATGTGACAATGCAGCACCAAAGCAAAGAAGTTAAAGAAGGAAAATATTGACTTTGGGGCTGCTCATGATAGACTCTCCGAGGAATTGGAGAAACTTGACAATGCTCACAAGGCGTTGAAAAACGATTTCTCCATTCTCAATGAGTCACATGATCAGCTTCAAAGTCGATTGGCCAAATATGATGCCCCTAGCTCATCCAACTTAACATATAGTCACAAGGAAAATGCTAGTGTGGAAAAAGAAGTGATCAAGGACATCACTCCCAAGGACAAAGGTGTGCTTGATGAAGTCCTTGGCAAGGAAAGGTCAAACCATGGTAAAGAGGGACTTGGGTATGTCACCAAGTCCAAGAAAAACAAAACCAAGAAGAACAAGTCCAAGAATGTTCAATCAAAAACAAGCACCGCTGAGAAGAATGTCACAAAAGACAAGACTAACAATATTGGTTTTGCAGGGTCACACAATCCAAATTATGAACTATTTTGTGATTTTTATGGTGATGTTTATGCTTATTATGTCGGTCCCTTTGATGAATATATTGCTTGGTCTATTTGGGTCCCAAATACCCTTGTTACTAACATGAAAGGACCCATTGAAAAATAGGTACCTAAAACCAAGAAGTAATTCTCTTGCAGGGCTATGCTTCCGGTGGGTCGAAATGGGTGCTGGATAGTGGCTACACTAGTCATATGACCGGAAGCAAGGAGATAATCATGGAGATGCGTCCAAATCATGATAATATCACAGTCTCTTATGGTGATAAGTCTAAATCTCAGGTATTGGGTCTTGGCAAGGTAGTGGTTGCCCACGATATCTCTCTCGTGGACGTCATGCTTGTTGAGACCCTCGGTTACAACCTTCTTTATGTTCGTGCCCTTGGCAAGATGGTTTTGCTGTTTTTATCGATGATTATTTGGTGGTACTCTTGTGGAGCAAGTCTCTAAAGGTCGCTTTCGTTGGATACGTCAAAAATGACCTGTATGTGGTGGACTTCTCGGGGAAAACCACTTCGGGCCCGATGTGTCTATTCGGAAAGGCTGGCGTGGACTGGCTATGGCATCGCTGTTTAGCCCATGTCAACATGAGAACTTTGCAAAGTCTCCAGAAGGGTGGCCACATCCTTGGACTAAAAGACAATGTCTCTTTTGCGAAAGATCGTGTTTGCAGGGCTTGTGTAGAAGGAAAAATGCATGACTCTCCCCACAAGAGGAAGACTATTGTGTCATCAAAGAGGATCTTGGAATTACTTCATGTGGATTTATTTGGTCCTCCTTCTCATGCAAGTCTTGGTAGGAAGAAATATTGCTTGGTCATTGTCGATGATTACTCAAGATACACATGGGTCTATTTTTTCAAGCTGAAAAGTGAGACTCAACAAAATGTCATTGACTTTGCCAATGAAGTTCAACGTCAACACAATGTTCCTATCTTGGCAATAAGAAGTGACAACGGCTCCGATTTCAAGAACTACACATTGAATGAGTTTCTGAGCGAAGAGGGGATTAGGCATCAATATTCCGCTGCGTACACCCCTCAACAAAATGGTGTTGCCGAGAGGAAGAACCGGACTTTGATGGACATGGAAAGATCAATGTTGGCTGAATTCAAGTCTCCTTATAATTTTTGTGCCGAAGCCATATCCAATGCTTGTCACTCCTCGAACCGGCTCTACCTCGGAAAGATTTTGGACAAGACTCGATCTGAAATACTTACCGGTAACAAGCCCAACATCTCATACTTCAGGGTATTCGGGTGTAAGTGTTTCTTTCTTATTAAAGGTGTCCGTTTGTCAAAATTTGAGTCCAAGGCTTTAGAAGGTATTTTTATTGGTTACGGTGCCGAATCCCACACTTATAGAGTCTACAACAAGCTCACTGGGATTGTTGTAGAATCTTGTAGTGTGGAGTTCGATGAAAATAACGGCTCCTTTGTAGGGCAAGTTGATGTTTGTGATGCAGATGTTGAAATACCCCAAGATGCCATAAGAAGAATGGGTGTGGGATTTTTCCGCCCCATTGAGGAACCCCTTGTTGCGGATCGGGAAGGACAATTATCCACACATGTGGAGCCCTCATCTACATAAGATCAACAAGCTCCTACTGTTGGAGAAAATCCTGCACCAACACCACAATCTGCAGAAGATCATCTGTCCCCTGGACAAGTTGGTAGTCCCAGGCCGGACTATCCGCCCCCTCCAAGGGGCGGACAATACGCCCTTGGCACTCCAACTCGTTCCAGAGGATCCGGAGGAGAAGTCAACAACTCTGAAGCTCCCAGGCCGGATTCTCCGGCCCCCGAGGGCGGATTATCCGGCCCTGGGTCTCCAACTCCTGTCAGGCACTCTCAGGAAGAAGGCTCTGGTGCTTCACCTCCCAGGCCGGATAGTCCGGCCACTCCAAGGGGCGGATTATCCGGCCCTGAAGAACAAACTCAGCAGCAATCTTCTGGTATTAACGCAGACCAAGATCAGGGGCAAGGTAGTAATCAAGACAAGGATACAAATACTGAATCAACTCCTTCTAGAAACAATAAGGACATTGAGGCTCGTCGCAAGGCTCGTGCTGATCGGAACCTTGAACTAAGGGGTCACACTCTTGACAAGGTTGTTGGTGATCTACGACAAAGGGTATCCACTAGAAGAGAACTTGCAAGCTTCTGTGATTATCAAGCTCACATTTCCATGGTTGAACCGAAGAAGGTTTTTGATGCTCTTGAAGACCCCGATTGGGTTGTTGCAATGCATGAAGAATTAAATAACTTCGAACGCAACAAAGTTTGGAAGCTCGTAGAGAAACCTTGAACCAAAGGATTGCCGCAATGTTATCGGCACCAAGTGGATCTTCAAGAACAAACAAGATGAAAATAGCATTGTTGTGAGAAATAAAGCACGACTCGTGGCTCAAGGATTCTCTCAAGTGGAAATAATTGATTTTGGCAAGACTTATGCTCCTGTGGCTCGTCTTGAGTCCATTTGTATCCTTCTTGCATATGCAGCCCATCATAATTTAAATTACAACAAATGGATGTTAAGAGCGCTTTCCTTAATGGTCCTCTACATGAGTTAGTATACGTTAAGCAGCCCCCGGGGTTTGAGGACCCCAAATTTCCGAACCATGTCTACAAACTCGATAAGGCGCTCTATGGCCTTAAACAAGCCCCACGTGCGTGGTATGAGCACCTTAAAGAGCTTTTGCTAGACCGTGGATTCGAAGTTGGGCAAATCGATCCCACTCTTTTTACTAAGAAGGTTAATGGGGAGCTTTTTGTATGCCGACTTTATGTAGATGACATTATTTTTGGCTCTACTAACCAAGCTTTTAACGATGAATTTTCAAAGCTTATGACTGACAGGTTTGAGATGTCCATGATGGGTGAGCTGAGGTTCTTTCTTGGATTTGAGATCAAACAAATTAGAGAGGGAACCTTTATTAATCAAGCTAAGTACATCCAAGACATGCTCAAAAGGTTCAAGATGACGGATCTCAATGGCGTTGCTACCCCAATGCAAACAAAGTGTCATCTTCAGCTCAATCCCAAGGGTAAAGATGTAGATTAAAAGGTATACCGATCCTTGATCGGCTCTCTCCTTTACCTTTGCGCATCTAGGACCGATATCGTGTTAAGTGTAGGAGTGTGTGCAAGGTACCAAGCCGCTCCTAAAGAAAGCCACTTAGTGGTGGTCAAGCGAATTTTCCGATATTTGGTTCATTCCCCAATTTTTGGGTTATGGTATCCCAAGGGTTCAAGTTTCTCTCTATGTGGTTACACTGATTTAGATTGGGCTGGTGACAAAGATGATAGGAAATCAACCTATGGTGCATGTCAATTCTTGGGCAGGTCTCTAGTGTGTTGGTCATCAAAGAAACATAATTGTATTTCACTCTCAACCGCCGAAGCTGAATATGTTGCTGCTGCAAGTGCTTGTACACAATTGTTATGGATGAGGCAAACTTTAAAGGAATATGGTGTCAATTGTGACAAAGTGCCTCTATTATGCGACAATGAAAGTGCTATCAAAATTGCTTACAATATCATGTAGCATACAAGAACAAAACATATAGAGATTCACAACCACTTTATTCGGGATCATGTTGCTCGTGGTGATATTGTCCTATCCTTTGTGAGCACGAAGAACCAACTTGCTGATATTTTCACAAAGCCTCTTGATGAAGCAAGATTTGGTTATTCGAGGAATGAGCTAAATATCATAGATTCAAGGAGTTGGCTTGACTACCCTTGCACACTCACTTGCTCTTATTCATTTATGTGGTTTAGATGCGGGCATAGACATAGGGGGAGTGTGGTACTAATTAATTGGGCCAACCCCCCCATAATGCCTAAAGCAAGTAAAATCATTTTCCTTAATATCATTTGTGAGATGTGGGTCATCGATGAGCATTGGTTTTGAACTCAAGATACATCTTCGCGGTGTCATGCCATGCGCTCCAACATGGTGGCTTCGGCCACTGCCCTCTTCCTAGAGAAGAGTTGGTTTCTCATGTGTCTCGTTGGATTTTCTTGCATATCTCATGTTCTTATGGAAAACACACTCAAATTTGGCTTTTGGTTGATTTGATTCTTGCAAATTTGGGTGTGTAGTACCATCTCAGTTTGATGCTCTCAACCCAAGCCTTTCTCTCCCTCCTTGAACCATATACTCTTGCACACAAGTCCTCTAAAACACCATCGAGGGGTTTGCTAGGATGCTCAGGCCTGAATCTATAATTTACAGAAATTCAAGGGGGGGGGCTATCCGCCTTAAGTGGGGGGCGGATTATCGGCCCCGGGCGAAATCGGCCCCTTATAGGCTAGGTCGGGGAGGGCAGGCTCAAACAGAGTAGCCAGTCCTCCCCCAACCCTACCTCTGCCCCCAGCCGCCGCCGGAGCATCCGCCCCTCCCGGAGTTGATTCGACCACCGGATTCTCCGGGCTCTCTCCGGATCTTCTTCACCTCTCCTCCGGGTATCTTCTCCTCCGCGATTTTCCTTCAATGAGTGAGCGTAACTCCCTCATCTCTCTCCTTTTATATGGGATGCATTTTATTTGGTGGAAATATCGTTGTAGAAGATCCTTGGTGTTGTTCCTTACATGCTAGAATCAGTAGAATTGCAACCCTAGTACCCGATCTGTTTTGCCATGGTAGATTTGGGCCAATCCAGAAATTTTCTGCGGGGGGCGGATTATCCGCCCCTGCCAGGGCCGGATAATCCGGCCTGGAGATTAAACTCTGGTCTGTTTTGGTCCTGCTCCTGCAATACACATCATTGGTTATGGGTTGCATTGCTACTCTTTCTCTGTGTTTTCTCTTGGACTTGTGTGTATGCTTATCCCCATGCTATCTCTCTCAATGCTTTTCACAGGTGGTTCCAAGCCGACCAAGACCTTCGCCCGTCATTCCCGTGCCCGTTATCTCAAGCCTACTGCAGACGGGAAGTTCATTGACCAAACCGAGGTCAGCAGAGCAGCAAGATAGGCTGAACGGATGGCAGTGGCAAGTAAGAAAACTAAGAGGACCGCATCTCACAAGGGCCAATATGAGTCTTACCGCAGGGATCATGAGAGGGATTACACGCAACAGCTTATTCTCCACCATGTCTCAGGTGCCACTGGCCATCCACCTCCTCCCACTGCTCCGGATCCGTATGTTCAGTGGAACACCTCAGGGATCAACTATGGCAAGCTCGAGAGTTGCCTCTTTCCTCCTCCACCGAGGGTACCCACTCCTCCAGCTGATGGCGATGATGATGAGTATGGAGAAGAGGAAGGGGACGGGGATGACTACGACGAGGATGAGGAGGAGTGATCTTCAGGGGCGTTAGCATCGCTCTTCTTCCTTTTTGGCGTTTCGATGCCAAAGGGGGAGAAGTAGTTCTATTAGGTCTCATGGATTTGCAAGGGTCGGGCGCAAGCATCTTTCTTTCACTCGTTTTATTTGCTTGCTTCTGCCTTTTTAGCGTGAACTCATTTGCTATTTGTGTTTGATTATGTAAGACTTTGTCATGTTTTACTAAGTTTGGTACGTTGTGTGGTATTCATGGATTTCTGGATTTATCTATTGTGGATCTCATGGAATTCTGGATTTATCTATGGAGGCACATTTAATGTCATATGAAAGCATGGGCCTATCTAATGTATGCATCAATATTGCTGGTATGGTTGGGATGTGCTTGGAGGCTATCAAACAAACTATATTCTTTGTCTATATTCTCATCCCGGTGGTATGACCGTGTTTCCCAAACCACCTTGTTTCAATTATCTTTGTTATGGAAGTTGTGTTCCCTCTAGTGTGTGTATTTGTATTCAAATGCAAATTTTAAATATGCACACATCTAGGGGGAGCGTATTTCATTATTTAAGGTGGCTTTAGCCGGTTTCATTGCAAATCCTAATATTGTCATCTAACACCAAAAAGGGGGAGATTGAAAGAACATTTTATAATCCCTAGTGTTTTGTATGTTAGATAACAATATCAAGGATTATTTAATGTGTGTTGAAGTGTTGCAGCTCTCTTTGATAAAAAGGGAAAAGGATTCTGCCTTTGGGGGGCGGATAATCTGCCCCTCCCTCTTCCCAAGCGGGCGCAAGCCCCAGAAGGGGGGCGGAGTTTTGGACTGATTTTCCGGCCCCGCCGGATAATCCGCCCCTCAGGGGGGCCGGATAGTCCGCCCCCTTGCTCATCGCCAAGGCGCAAGCCCCAAAGAGCGGGCGGAATGTTGGCCGGACTTTCCGGATTGGCCGGATAATCCGCCCCTGGAGGGCGCCGGATTATCCGCCCCCTCCCCCCCAAGATCTTCACCAAGTTTCGTAGGCGCCTGCCCCAGAGAGGGGGCGGTGTTTACCCCGGAGAATCCGCCCTTGGGGCGTAGTTTTCCCAGGGGGAGGATAATCCTCCCCAAGTGGAGGGCGGATAATCCGCCCCCAAAGTTGTGCAATGGCCAGATCTGGGGAGGGGGTATTTAAGCCAGCCTTCCCCCTCTTGCCAGATCTCTTGATTCATTCGAAAAGCACGAGATCTGATCTGCAACCTTCATCCAAGAGAGCTCCACCTAGATCCACCCAAAGGCCCCGTCCCTTGGGGAATCGAAGGAGGAGAACTCGATCTTCATCATCAGCCATCAAGCGCTTCCTCCTCTCCATTCATTTGGAGAACCACCGATCTAGTATTTCCTGCAAATACCTAGATCCTTGTTTTTGTTTATATTGATAAACCTTGTTCTTGTGGCAGCTTGTTGTCATCTCGGGAGCCCCCAATTCGGTTGTGGGTGTGTGCCCCGATAGTGTTGTAAAAGGCACCGGTTCCCGCCTCGAAGGGATCCAATAGTGGAGAAGGTGGATCAGGCCTCTCGTGGTGAGATTCATCGGAGAATAGGGTGAGGCCTATTGTGGCATGGTGGTCTTAGAACTGCCCACCCCTCCAACGCATATGTACTTACCTTAACAAGGAAGGAACTGCGGTAAAACAAATCCCTGTGTCTCCGCGTGCTCCACTACGGTTTCCTCGCTCCTATTTTTTACGTGCTTAGTAGTTAGGGTTGCATATAGGGAAATTCTCGTAGTTGCATATCTAGAGAATTTACTTTGTGTCAAGCCTAAAATTGAAAAAGTATTAAAAATTGGTTAGCACCTATTCATCCCCCTCTAGGTGCCCATACGATCCATTTCACTCGCCCTCACGGAAAAGGACCAGCAACTACAGATGAGGATGATGACTATGAGGAGGATGATGACAAGGATCAGGACATGGATGAGGATGATGACAACAAGGACGACTGATCCTTTGGGGCTCTAGCATAGGTCTTTTCCCTTTTTCGGTGTTTTGATGCCAAAGGGGCAGAAGACATTGTCATCAGGATTTGCATGGGCTTGGATTTGGCTTTTTATGCTTATTGTTTGAATCTCGAACTTTATTTTCTTTATGGTGCCTTGGTTTGTGAGATACTATGTGTGTGAGGACATGTTTGCTTCTATGTTATTGTAACTTGTTTGAGAACTATGTTTAGCATCTATTACCTGTCGTCCATGATTTACTTGTTTATCCTAATGCACATAGTCATGGGGAGAATTATTATTTTGTCATACATGGTTATATATCTCATTGCTAATATTTCGTTGCAAAATCACTTGTTGTCATCGAACACCAAAAAGGGAGAGATTGATGCTTTCCGTTTGCTCCGGGCGCACCTACTGATGCTTTCCGTTTGCTCGCGCATGGTCTGTAGCCTCGGCAACGTCAACGACTGAGCTCCGCCGCCCTCTGCTCGAACTCCGGCGACCTTTCCCCTTAAGTCCCAGCCTCCCCTCTTCCTCTGCTTGATACACGTGAGACCCCCAGTGTCCTGCGCATCTAACGACACCTTTCTATCGTCTTAGCGCGGCCAGAGCGTCGCCAGCATCGACGAACAGAAGCCACCGTCGCCAGGGACTACTCCGACGAGCAATCCGCGACAACTCCGAGCGCCCCTTCGCCAACCGAGCATACATTGAGCTTCTCCTCGTCACGGCGATTCTGGTGAGCATCCTCCCACCTCCCCGGGCGACCTAGTTCGCCGGCTCCGACACTGACTGAGCGTGACGCCGCCTGTCGCGACCGCTAGCGCCGCCACTTGATGGTATGTTGCTTAGGACCGTTAGATCTAGATCCAGTGGGTGAAATTAGAAGCTAAGCGAAGAGGTACTGGCAGATCTGAGCCGTGCATGATTAGTTAGATCCAACGGCGCACGAGCGTGATCCGGGGCGAAACGGTATCGTCCACTCAGACGCTGCCGCGTGGCCAATCTTTTGATTTAAAATCAGATTTTATATCAATTAGATGTTTAAACTTGTTTAATTCATAACTTTTGATTCCCACGTCCAAATTTGATGAATTTTATATCAATGGAATCAGGAGAGAAAGCCCTTTCCATATATGTAATGTGTTTAAAATTTTGTTTCTGTTAAAATGGTTATTTTTACAGAAACATGTGGATGCCTATTTTGTGTATATTAATTGTTTTAGAAATGGTTTAATGTTCAAATAAAGTTTGTTTGGCAAGTTTAGAACTTGTTTATGAATCAGTACTGTGCACTTGTCTTGTTGAGTATAGAAAATCATCACATATCATTTTGCATGCATCCATATATTTTTGCTTGTATTTATTTTGTATGTGATTTGGTGCTATCATTTTATGTGTAGATTTTGGTGCAAATAGTGATTGTGATTGTGAGGATTGTAACTACTCTCCAAACTACCAAGGCAAGTGGTGCTTCAGGATTTTATCCCTATGTTTTCAACTATGCATTAGAAATACTTTGCTAGTCTTGCATGGATATATTTTGATTTATATGCTATGCTTGGGAAATCCTAGTAGTTGTAGAATTGCTAGCAATTTCTAAGTTAAGATGCTTATCTATGCCATGCTTAGCCTAGCTAGTAGCAACCAAGGGTGGTTATATAATCATGCTATGAATAAATATTTCTAAGTCTTTGGACTATGTTTTTGCTTAATAAAACAACTAAGTGAATGAAACACCTGGGTGGAATGGAAAGATTGGGTTATGTTGAGTGGTTACACAAGGCCCATTTCTATGGTTTACCTTGTGTATCTCACTTGTGTACATCCACCCAGGAACTAAGGGATTTGAGAGGCCAAATGTTAAGAAGCTTCTAGTGCAGCCACTTGGCAATATGGGCTCTGCCTGGATCACATAGGCTGCAATAACTTAGCCATTTGGACAGTTGGTGGTAGTGGGATGATAGGTTGGAACGCGTCCATTTGGTCTAAGGGAAGGCTTCTGAAAGGTCCTGTCTTGGTGAAAATCAAGTCTTGTGGGGAAAGTGCACAACCTCTGCAGATGGAAGAATCTAAGTACTTAGCCATGTCCCTGGTATTGGACAACTTGAGCATCAAGACATGGAAGCTATCAAGAATATCCTCATCCCAATTTCTAAGTAAAACTTGTGGTTGAACAAGGGTGAAGGACCCCAATGTCTATTGGAGGATCCTTGGGAAAGATTTTGACAAAGAAAACTTAGTGTTTTCAACTGATAGGCAAAACCTATTTTGAGCAAAGCAAGCCCAAGCTACACTTAGCCAAAAAGCATATAGTATCTAATCCACCAATATTCTACTAAGGTATCACTTGCCAATACTATTCCAATGTATTGACCCGCTGTGGCTGTAACTTGTGATGTTGCAGGTTATTCTGATGATGATTAGGTGTAACATCCAAAAAATACTAAGCTTGGATCATCAAGCATTAGTCATCAACACTTAGGGTTACCAAAAACTTTTCTAAATAAAATTATGAATGCATGCATATGTGTATGCATGGATTTTGAAATTCTTTGGAACCACCTTGTTTGATTGTTTCTTTGCTTGTAAAATGTTTCTTAGGTGAAATAAACATCATCTAAAACATTTCCCACACTTTTCCTAAAGACAAGTAGATCGAAACAAATATATTAAATGAATGGTCACTTTGACCAATTTAACTCCCATGCCTACTTTGGCTGTCTCAAACTTTCAGAACCTAACAGATACTTTTCTGGATCTTTGCACCCCTTGAATGTACTCATAACAAAGTATCAAGGCCCACTTTGTGATTATCCATAAACTTTCAAATGCATAGTTTAAATGACAATTCAAAATTGAATATTTATCATATGGGAAGATCCCACTTTTTCAAAAACCACTCAAACAAGCTCAACTTTCAAAACCCAAGCATCTCCAGACTCACCAGCACCAACCTAGCAAACACAACAAAAATCTTTTCAAAATTCAAACTTGAATTCATGCGGCCATTTCATCAAACAGGTTGCAAATACAAATCAAACAAACATCAAACACTATAGTGTGCAGTAAAATTGGCCTAACTTGTTCCCTATTTAGCTCACAACCAGCTCAGTAGATCATCTAGGAAGATTAACCAAGCACTAGCACCACTGTGAGCTTGCCATTGCCATCAATGGTGAACAGCCGAGCACACCCATGTCACCCCCATGTCGACAGCAAGCTAGGAGGAGACACAAGCCTAGCCAGCATGTCAGGGAGGCAGCCCACCGTCCACCGCCACATCCTGTCCACCGCTCGAACCTTGCCAACCACTGGACCACACGCACGGACCGCGCCTAGACCGCCAGCAACCCTGCCGAGCATGCGCCAGAGCTCCACCCTTGACCGAAGCCCACAGACTGCGCGCCGCCCTTGCCGCGTGCATACACAATCCCCACCGACCCAGGAGACCGCCAGACATCCCCGTTCGCTGCCCCGTGACGCACAGCCACCGCTCGTCGTCGAAGATGCCGCCTCTACCGCTCAGAGCGTCGCATGTTCCAGACCAAGATGCACCGCCCCACGCCTCGAAACCATGTCGTTGAGCATCGCCAGGGAACACCGCACTGTCCCCTACCCTCGCCCAGGCCAATAGCCGCCTGTAACATCGCCCCCGACGAGCTCACTGTGCGCCCCGTCGGTCCCCTCCCTCGACTATAAATAAAGGCCACCCCCGCTCGATTTCTTCACACCATCTCACTCCCCTCTCGTCACTGATCGTGCCACACCGTTCCCGGAGCAAGGCGAGCACCACCTCGCTAGAATTTCACCGGAGCCCGCCGCCTCTGGAGAAGAAGGGAGCCATCGATTTCGTCCACCCCAGGAGCTGCCGCGACCACCCCTGAGTTCGCCGTTGTCGACTTCGTCGTTCGCCCGCCTCGCCGACCCTCGCCAGCACCCTGGTGAGCCCCCAGCAACCCTCACTGGCCGCACTAGGTTTCTTTCTCACCGGCGTTGTCTCGCGTCGACGATGACTACCAGCCGTTGGATTAGAATCAGATCGAACGACCCACGTTGCCCCGTACCGATTCGCCCCGCCCTGTCTCACTGGCAAGTGGAGACACCCACTTAAGCAGCCCGCGGGAGCACTGCGCTTAGCAGGCCGGCCCAGTAACTTTTCCCGTGCAGCCCAGTGATTTGAATTAAATCTTTTTCTTTTTAATTGAAACACACTTCTATACCCATTTTCAAAAATCAATCCAGATCGATTGAATGCACCAATTTGAATGAAACCAATTTTGTTGGAAAGGTCTGTGAATGCTGAATCCAAGCCCGTTGGATTCAAGTCATTTGGATCTATAGATCATCCATGGTAAAAATAACAAGGCAGAAGCTTTTCTGCATTCAAACATTTTTCAAATTTAAACCATAATAGATTTTGAGTTGGTTCCAACTCTCAAAAATCACAATTAACCATACCTTTCAGAATATATAAAAATATATAGGGTTACTTGCAGGAATAATGTTCAAGTAATAAAAGAATGCTACATAGGCATTTCTAGTCATATTATTTAAATAAAATAAAAGGGTAAGACCTTATTGAATTGTGACACCACTTCAAATCACATTCCCTTGGACTACAATATGTGGTGATGACATGTGTCAACATGATCCCATGTTTGGGTTGGAGAATATTAAATCTTAAGTAGTTTTTCAATGAGTAGAAATTACTTTTCTAAAAATAAAAGGAATTAAACCAAGCCTTAACCTTGTAATGTTAGAAATGATGCTAGATCATCTATAGGACCCTTGTGTGTGATGATTGCAAGTAGTTAAATATTGTTTGGTGATTGTGTACCTCGTATATTCATAGACGCTAGTATCGACCAAGGATACGAGGAGGAAGGAGGATTCTACGAAGAAGAAGCCGAGGAGAACTTCAACCACTGCTCTGCTCAAGGCAAGCTATTAACCTTGCAAGCTAACACTTGCAATTTAGCAAGCTTATGTTGACATTGATGCGAGCTAACACTTGCAATTTAGCAAGCTTATATTGACATTGATGCGAGCTAACACTTGCAAGATACTTACCTATGCAAGCCAATACTTGCTTGTTACCATGCCTACTATATGCTTTAAGCATATATGATCATACCCACTTGATAAACCAATCCTAGTTTTATTTGCAAGCTTCTTACTTTATTTATTTATCAAAGCTTACTTAGAGTTTACTTAAGAGTTTGGTAGATACTAGAAAGTTATCTGAAGGTTGCATAAAGAGCATAAAATTTGGCCTAAGATTAGACAACTTGACATCATCCTGAGATATAAGGTGATACATAGTTGAAACTCCCCTAGTTTACCACCCCTCATTAGTGCTTACCCCCACTTGTAGATGCTAGTGCTAAGCATAAAACTTGATCAACTTTAGATGGGAATACCTGGTGAGAAAATGGTTATGAAAACCTTAGAATGATGGATCATTCGATTGAAATGTTTTGGACATGTGTTTCCGAACACCTGATGATTTTGGTGATGAAAATGTTGAGGCATGAGCCTTAGCCCTTTTATAAAACTGATGGTTGTCTGGATGCGATACCATTCCAATTTTATCGTACAACCACAATACCCGAATATTGGGTAGGGCTTGACTGGAAGCTTATGTACCTTAGTATTAGCTCCCTCACGGCCAAGGTCTGAGCTGAGGCTACCTTGTGAAGATTGTCCACCTGTGCAGTACCCAAGATGACAGTTGGTCATGGTTGGGAGGCCAAACTCACAGGAGAGGTGCCAGTACTAGGGCGTGTAATTGAAAGGTTAGGATTGATTATCTGCATACTGAGTATGGTGAATTCAGGATTTGTTCCTGACGGATGTATCGAATGTTGTGGTGAAAGTGTACAATCTCTGCAGAGTGTCAAACTATTCGAATAGCTGCGTCCGTGGTTATGGACATTTGGAGTGGCCATACTGTTCCCCATCAGACTTTTCAAAATTGACTGGTGAAATGACTTGAGACTTTGACTTGACCACAACAGAGTTGTGACATGAGTTACAAGATCCCACTTAGGAGTTATAAAATTGTGACTAGCTTTGGAACGTAGTAGAGATAAATCTGGCTTTTGCAAAACAACTTATCCAAAAAACCCTTTACCTGTTAGTATTAGTTTGTGAGTACTTAAAGAGTACTCATGGCTTTGTCCCTGGCTATTCCCATTGCCAGACTATGAAGAGGAGTACCTGGAAGATGGACCCCAGGAAGGTTACGATAACTAGGATCATCTCCCATCGTCAGCATTGCCTGTGACCCCGAAGATGGAGCTTCGCCTACGCTACCGTTATTATTACGTATTCAGCTACTTGATGTTGTATTAAGAACTGGATCATGAGATCCCTATTCGTGTAATAACTTATGTATCGTTTGTAATGGATCATGTACTATGGTATCCAATTCTGTTATGTCTCGCAAAAATGGTACTCCTAGGATTGCGAGGTATGGCATAACAGGCATTTGGGATTAAAAACCCGGGTGTTGACAAGTTGGTATCAGAGCCATCCTGACCATAGGAGACCCTAGTTAGACTGGACGTTTGGACCAAAAACTTAGTTTCAAAACCAAAGAAAACAAATATTTACAAAAACTTATTCTCCTTCTTATCTCTTTGATTCTTTCATAAAAATTCATGTTCCTCAAAAACTCTTGCAAAATACATAAATTTTTGACACACTTGTACCTACTCATCCTCTATTTTTATAGATGGACGTGAAGTACAGCAAGTTTACCAACTTGGGAATAGAGGAGACCTTATCTTTGAGAGGGATTTGGACTAGCTTTCGGAACATCTGGAGCGTCCGCACCCCGAGTTTCTCGGAGCTCAGCTCAATGATCAAGGAGGAGAAGACCTGCAGTGGCTAATTGTTGCAAGTCTCCAAGGAAAGATTAAACCTCCCACCGCGGAGGGAATTCAGTTTAACTTGAGGAAAAACAACTGGCTCGATGGACTTGCCAGAGCAATGCAGGAAGCTCTTTCCCGTCTGTGTGGGCAGAGCATCAATCAGATCAAGGGTACTCGCTTTGAGTTTTCCCAAGGCGTGATGCAAATGGACAACCCCTGGAAGCCCCATACCACCCCGAGCTGAAGACTCAATTGGACCACCTTAGCTTCATGATGTACGATCATCAGCAGGAGTTGGACAACTGCTGTGACTACTCCAACCACAAGTCTGCCATCATCAAGATGAAGGATCAGACCATCGCCTTGCTAGCAAAGGATCGCAAGTCTCGCCGCCGTCATCTCGACAAGAAGGAGAGCATCATTGCCCGCCTTAGCCACCGCATCTCATCTTTGGAGGAGACCATCCACGAGAGAGACATGTAGTTGGAGGAAAGGGAGAATGCCGAAGAGGATCTTCGTGGAGACCCTTACTCCTATCTCAGCGATGACGATGATTTTATGGAGGATCAGGCCATGGACTTCTTCACCGATGAGGATGATTTCGCCTTCATCGATGATGATGAAGATGATGAAGCCACAGACTCCTAGGAGTAGTAGCACTTGAGCACTAGCATAGTGAGTAGTATTCGGTCCCACTGTATCGTAGTTCTCAGAATGGTTCTTAAAACCATCTGTTTTTCTTTGTTGTGGTGTGTGTTGTACTGGGTGCTATGAATGAATGAATGAAAAGGAAAGTTGCTAGAAATCTGAGTCAAACCTTTAAAAACTTTTCAAAATCCCCGAAACCTTAGAAATTTCCCTCTTTTCTCATGATCTATCTCAATCTTCAGATGCCACGTGGAGGAAGTGGTTCAGCCCCGGACCCGATGTTGCAGATTCTGCAAATGTTGACCTTTGACCGCGAAGCTGAAAGAGCGGAACGTCAAGCCAATGTAGCCACACTGCAGCAGATACCCCAACTTTCCCACAACAACCAAGGCCATGGAAATCAGGGCAACCATGGATCTAAGCTCAAGAATTTCCAGAACACCCACCCACCTGTTTTCACTAAGTTGGAAGAGCCCTTAGACACCGACGACTGGCTGCAAACCATGGAAAATAACTTAGAAGTAGTAGGAGTTGAAGCCAACGAGAAAGTCCTTTTTGCCACCCACTATCTAGCCGGAGATGCCAGGGCATGGTGGAACAGTGTTCGTGCGATGACCGGAGGCCAGATGATGACCTGGGAGGAATTCAAGGTCAAGTTAGCAGAACTCATGTGCCACCAGGTTTGATCAAGAGAATGAGAGACGAGTTCAGAGAGCTAAAGCAAGGAAGGATGACTTTAGTGGAATACCGTGACAAATTTTTGTCATTAGCTATGTATGCCCCGGATGAAATAGACACTGAAGCCAAGAAGAAAGAAAGATTCCTGAATGGTCTGCATGATGAGATGCAGACTGTGTTAGTCAATATTCCCTTTGCGGATATTGAAGCCCTTGTCGACTCTGCTATCCAGATGGAAGGAAAGATCAACCAAGCCAATGAGAACCGCAAGCATCGCATGATGCATCAGCCAGGAACCCATCAGACCCCAAAGTATCGCCCTAACCCATCTCCAGGATTTGCCCCAAGAACCAACAGACCCCCGATGAACTGTCCAACCTATCCCAACCGTGGAAACCCCAGACCTGGAGGAAATCACAACAACCCCGGCAACTCTAGGAATTTCAATCGTGCCCCACCCAAGTTCAACAACAACAATGCTACCGCCAACACCAACACTGCCCCTAGGACTGGAAGTAATGTTGTGCTTGTCGCAGCCAAGGACAAGTCGCAAGTGACTTGTTATGACTATGGAAATAAAGGCCACTATTCCAACGAGTGCCCCAACAAGAAGAATGCTACAGCCCCCAATGCCAATGCCCCAGCTCAACAGCAGCGTCGTGTTCAGCCAGGAAGAAGATTTGCCCCAGGAAATTCACTCAACCGCAATGGCCGTTTTTTTCTCATGCATGCTGAAGAAGCTCAGGAAGCGCCAGACGTCGTGCTAGGTATGTTTTCTGTTAATTCAGTACTTGCACGAGTGTTGTTTGACTCTGGTGCATCGCATTCATTTGTCACCGAAGAATTTGCATGCACTAGTAAAATTCAACCAACCAAATTGAAGCATGTGATGATTGTGCAAATTCCCGGATCTACCACAAAGGCTAGGCAAATTTGCAAAGCCGTCCCTATCCGAATCCATGGCATAGATTTTTATGCAAACCTGATAGTACTCAGAACTAAAGGTTTGGAAGTAGTACTAGGAATGGATTGGATGTCCAAACATAAAGGATTGATTGACTGTGCCAAGAAAGCCATCACTATGACCAGTACCGCCGGATTATCAGTCGAGCATATATCTGAAACCTTACCTCGTCAATTCAAATGCAACAAGAGTATCGCCCAACCTACCATTGACCAAGTCCGGATAGTCTGTGAATACCCCGATGTATTTCCAGATGTTTTGCCCGGTATGCCCCCAGATCGGGATATCGAGTTTATCATTGAACTAATCCCCGGAATAGGCCCCATAGCCCAGAGACCCTATAGTATGAACCCGTCAGAGCTCACAGAACTGAAGAAGCAACTGGATTCCATGTTGGAAATTGGATTAATTCAACCAAGTGCGTCCCCATGGAGATCACCTGTCTTGTTTGTGGACAAGAAGGATGGAGGTAACCGTTTGTGTACGGATTATCGGAAATTAAATGATGTCACCATCAAGAACAAGTACCCCTTGCCCAAAATAGAACATTTGTTTGATCAGTTGACCGGTGCCAAAGTGTTTTCTAAGATTGATCTTAGGACTGGTTATCATCAAATCAAGATTCGTGCAGAGGATATTCCAAAGATTGCCTTTACCACTAGATATGGACTATACGAGTATACAGTCATGTCTTTCGGATTAACCAATGCTCCCGCTTATTTCATGAACCTCATGAATAAGATTTTTATGGACTTCCTGGATAAGTTTGTCGTTGTTTTCATCGATGACATTCTGATTTATTCCAAATCAGAAGAAGAACATGAGCTACACCTAAGGACCATTCTTGGAAACCTTAGAGAGCATCAGTTGTATGCCAAGTTTAGCAAATGTGAATTCTGGTTACAGGAGGTAGGATTCCTCGGTCACATTGTATCAGCCGGAGGAATTGCCGTTGACCCTGCCAAAGTGAAAGACGTAGAAGATTGGCGAGCCCCAACCACTCAAACCCAAGTTCGTGCATTTCTCGGATTGGCGGGATATTACCGCAAATTCGTAGAAGGATTCTTGAGTATCGCCTGACCCATGACACAATTGCTGAAGAAGGACAAGAAGTTTGAATGGACAGACAAGTGTGAAGCGAGTTTTCAAGAACTCAAGAGGAGATTGATAATAGCCCCAATCTTAATCATGCCGGATATCACGAAGCCCTTCGATGTGTATTGTGACGCATCCAAGATTGGTCTCGGATGTGTGCTAATGCAAGAAGGCAAAGTTATATCCTATCTATCCCGACAATCGAAGCAACATGAGCAAAATTACCCAACCCATGACCTCGAACTCGCAGCCGTAGTTCTAGCCCTGAAGACATGGAGACATTACCTGATGGGAAACCATTGTGAAATTTATTCGGATCACAAGAGCCTGAAGTATATATTCACCTAGAAGGAGCTGAATATGAGGCAGAGAAGATGGATTGAGCTAATCAAGGATTACGACCTAGACATTCACTATCACCCTGGTAAAGCCAACGTAGTAGCCGATGCCCTTAGCAGATTGCCATGCCGCTTGAACTCCATGATTTTGAAGGAGCAACCAAGTTTGCACAAAGAGATGGAAGATTTTCGAATGGAATTAGTAAGTGAAGGATTTTTGGCTAGCATAGAACTTCAGCCCACTTTGATCAGTCAGATTAAAGAGGCGTAGAAGGGAAATGCCAGTATCGACGGAATCAAGCATCGTATCGGTACAGGCAAAGTACCCAGATTCACCGAAGATGAAGAAGGAGTTCTGTGGTACAAAGGACGCCTTTGTATACCAACAGATTCTGAGTTGAAAGAAGTTATTTTGAAGGAGGCTCATGATACTCTTTATTCTATTGTAAGATCCCTCCTTTATAAAGGAAAAAGGATCCCTGTGATTGCAATGCTAGTCCCTAGATCATTGCTAGCATCCATGGTGTAAGATGAAGTACACAGATACAAAGGTCATTTATTACATCCATTCCAGAGACAAACATAGTCTTTACAACTCAAGGCCACATGCCTAATACAAGAGTTTGAATAAGTAAATATATATAAGTCTTCATCTTCATGTGCCACAGGAAAACATGTTGAGTGTAGACTCATGACACCTAATCCTCATCAGAGTAACCTGCAACATCACAAGTTACAGCCACAGTGGGTCAATACTTTGGAATAGTATTGGCAAGTGATACCTTAGTATATTTTAAGTGGACTAGATACTATATGCAAATTTGGCTAAGTGTAGCTTGGCTTGCTTTGCTCAAAATAGATTTTTCCTATTAGTCGAAATCACTAAGTTTTTCTTTGTCAAAACTTTTTCCAAGGAACCACCAATAGACATTGAGGTCCTTCACCCTTGTTCACCCACAAGTTTTTACTTAGAAATTGGGATGAGGAGATTCTTGATATGTCAACACCCAGATTTTTCAATCCTAGATGCCTGTTATGCCATACATCGCAATCCCAGGATTACCATTTTTGCGAGACATAACAGAATTGGATACCATAGTACATCATCCGTTACAACGATACATAAGTTCTTACACAAATAGGGATCTCATGATCCAGTCTTAATACAATTTCAAGCAGCGGAATACGTAGTCATAACGGTAGCGTAGGCGAAGCTCCATCTTCAGGGTCACAGGCAATGCTGACGATGGGAGATGATCCTAGTTGTCGTAACCTTCCTAGGGTCCATCTTCCAGGTACTCCTCTTCATAGTCTGGCCATGGGAATAGCCATGGATAAAGCCATGAGTACTCTTTAAGTACTCACAAACTAATACTAACAGGTAAGGGTTTTTTGGATAATAGGACACTAGGCTCTAGGGTTGTTTTGCAAAAAGCCAGGTTTATCTCTACTAAGTTCCAAAGCTAGTCACAATTTTATAACTCCTAAGTGGGATCTTGTAATTCAGGTCACAACTCTGTTGTTGTCAAGTCAAAGTCTCAATTCGTTTCACAAGTCATTTTGAAAAGTCTGACGGGGGAACAGTATGGCCACTCCAACTGTCCATAACCGCGGACGCGGCTATTCGAATAGTTTGACACTCTGCAGAGATTGTACACTTTCACCACAACATTCGATACATCCGTCAGGAACAAATCCTGAATTCACCATACTCAGTATGCGGATAATCAATCCTAACCTTTCGATTACAAGCCCTAGTATAAGCACCTCTCCTGTGAGTATGGCCTCCCAACCATGACCAACTGTCATCTTGGGTACTGCATAGGTGGACAATCTTCACAAGGTAGCCTCAGCTCAGACCTTGGCCGTGAGGGAACTAATACTAAGGTACATAAGTTTCCAGTCAAGCCCTACCCAATCTTCGGGTATTGTGGTTGTACGATAAAATTGGAATGGTATCGCATCCAGACAACCATCAGTTTTATAAAGGGGCTAAGGCTCATGCCTCAACATTTTCATCACCAAAATCATCAAGTGTTTGGAAACACATGTCCAAAACATTTCAATAGAATGATCCATCATTCCAAGGTTTTCATAACCATTTTTCCACCAAGTATTCCCATCTAAAGTTGATCAAGTTTTATGCTTAGCACTAGCATCTACAGGTGGGGTAGTACTAAGGAGGGGTGGTAACTAGTGGGGTTTTAACTAAGTTCAATCTCATGTCTTAGGCTGAGATCAAGGTTTCTATCTTAGGCCAAATTTTATGCTCTTTATGCAACCTTCAGCACAACTGTCTAGTATCTACCAAACTCTTAGGTAGACTCTAAGTAAGCTTTGATAAAGAAATAAAGTAAGAAGCTTGCACATAAAACTAGGATTTGGTTTATCAAGGGGGTATGATCACATATGCTTAAAGCATATAGTAGTCATATCACAAGTATGGGTTTGTGGCATCAGTAGGGTATCTTGCAAGGGTTAGCTTGCATCAATATCAGTATAAGCTTGCATAGTTACTAGCTTGCCTTGTGCAGAGGAGTGGTTGAAGTTCTCCTCGGCTTCCTCTTCGTAGTATCCTCCTTCCTCCTCGTATCCTTGGTCGGTACTAGCGTCTATGAATAAATACGAGGTACACAATCACCAAACAATACTTAACTACTTGCAATCATCACACACAAGGGTCCTATAGATGATCTAGCATCATCTCTAACATTACAAGGTTAAGGATTGGTTTAAATCTTTTTATTTTTAGAAAAGTAATTTCTACTCATTGAAAAACTACTTAAGATTTAATATTCTCCGAACTAAACATGGGATCATGTTGACACATGTCATCACCACATATTGTAGTCCATGGGAATGTGATTTAAAGTGGTGTCACAATTTAATAAGGTTTTACCCTTTTATTTTAATTAATATAAGTGGCTAGAAATGCTTATGTAGCATTCTTTTATTACTTGAACAATATTTCTGCAAGTAAACCTATATGTTTTTATATATTCTGAAAGGTATGGTTAAATGTGATTTTTGAGGGTTGGAATATGTCACATCCCAAGATTTTCCAAATCTTGTAATGTGAAAAATAAATGAATAAAATAAAAACTTTGATGATTTTCAGGGTGAGAAGATAAATCCTAAAATAAAACCTATTTGGAAACTTTCAATTGGAAACTTTCAAAACCATAAAGTTAAAAAGATTGGAAACTTTCAATTGGAAACTTTCAAAACCATCAATTGGAAACTTTCAATTGGAAACCATAAACTTTCAATTGGAAACTTTCAAAACCATAATGTCACATCCAATTGGAAACTTTCAAAACCTATTTGGATCAAATAAAATCCTAAAGGGATTTAAAAAGATAAATAAACCATAAAGTTAAAAATATTTAAAATTACTATTTTTGGATATTCTAATAAAAGATTTCTTTTTCAAAAGAAAAGGTAGATCTATAAATAAGGATTATTTTATAGAGCCAAATTAAACCTTGGCCAAACTTTTGAAATACAATATTTTGTTTTGATTAAAAGAGTAAAGCTTTATTTAAATAAAACAATGAGTGTTTATTCATAAACCAAATTATTAAAGTAGAGGCTTTTCCCATTTTAAATAAACATTAAAACTTATTAAATTATTTTAAATAAGTTTTCCAAGTGTTTATTATTTTCAAATAAAACCTACTGAATAGTTTTTGGTTTTATTTAAATTTCAAATAGAGTTTTAAAAATAAATAAATCAAACCCTATTTGATTTAATAACTAAGGTCCATTTTATCTAATTATTAATGGACCCTAAAATAAAAATGTTATTTTATTTTAAACAAGTTTTCCAAGTATCTTATATTTTCAAATAAAACCTACTGATTTGGTTTGATAATATTTAGTTTTCAAATGGAGATTTTATTAAATAAATCAAAACCTATTTGAATTAATAATTAAGGTCTATTTTATTTAATTATTAAATAGATCCTAAAAAGAATAAAATTATTTTATTTTGTTTTGGACTTTGGTTTATGTTGTTAAACAGAACGAAAACTCAATACAAGTGTGGTGAATGTTTGAATTGTTTTGAATGTTTGATTTGTTGTTTGAATTTCAAAACAGAAAATCAAAAGAGAAAAATAAAAAGATTCAGAACAGAAAAAAATAGAGCAAAGACGACCCAGCCCAGCTAAGCCCACCTGGCCCAGTCCAGCCCACCTAACCCCTCGCCCCCAAAGCGTTTTCCTTACCGTAGAAAGAACCCACGCAGTCACTGAACACTGGCCCCCACCTCCACTCTCTTTCTTTCGCTGACGAGCAGGCCCCACCGCCAGCTCACCTCGTCGTCAACCCACGACCTGTTCTTCCTCCCCTCGACGCTGTTTCTGGCTGTGATTCCGCAGCTTAAATTCACCTTAATGCGGCCACCATTACTCGCAGTGACCACGCACGCTTAAACGCCCACGCCCCCTCTCCATTTCCCCTCTGTCACCCCACCTTAGCACGCCCCCAGGCCGCCCTGATTCCTCTCCGAACCTTACTGCCACCGACGGCTTTCCCTGCCGATTCCGGCGACCCCGCGCCTCCCCAAGCACACAGGAAAGTTCCCCAGGCCCTGGCGCATCTTTCTGCATCTGCAGCTCACTCGCACGCGCCCCTGAGCCTCGGCAGCAACGACTCCAAGCGGTGCCACCATCTGTTCCAACTTCGGCGAGTGCCCCAGGTAGCTTCCGTCCGCCCCTTCCCCTCTCGTTGACGCACGCAAGTTCTACACACTCGCGCGCATCTAACTATGTCACTGGCTTGTGTTAGCACGGACCACAGCCTCGCCAACAACGTCGCCGAACCAGCTCGTCGACAGAGACGACTCCGGCGAGGAATCATCATCGAAATCGAGCGCCCCCTGCCTTCCGACTACCACGTTGAGCATCAGCAAGGTCCTGCGGTTCTGGTGAGCTTCTCCCCTCCTCCCGTTGCTTCCTATAACTGCCGCATGCTGTAGACATAGCTCGCCGCCGCCAGTCGCCGCCGCCAGCGCCGCCCCTCTCTGGTCGCACACTTTACAACCGTTAGATCTTGATCAGACGCGTGAGAATAGATTTAACCCGAAGGGGTATGTATCCACCTGAGCCGCACGATTTCACTAAAATCCAACGCACCAGAGTGCTCGATCCAACCGAAATGGTATGGACGAATCAGAAACAACCACGTGGCTCAGGCTTCGATTTAAAATAGATTTTAATCTATTAGATTTGTGATTTTGTAAATTGCATAACTTTAGTTCCACACGTCCAATTTTTGCAAACTTTATATCAATGGAATCAGTGGAACAAGACCTATCCAACCATGCCATTAGTTTAGTAAAAAGCTTCTGGTAAAATGTTTGTTTTTGCAGAAACATTTGTATGCTTGTTTAGATTATAAAAATTGTTCAAAAATGATTTTGGGGATAAAATCTTTGGCAAATGGTGTGATTTGAACCTACTAACCATAGGAAACACTTTGTGGTTTCAAAAATGTATTTGGTGAAGCAAAAGAATGATTCTTTGATTTAAAACCATTTCTAGTCAAATAAAAATATAGTTTATTTATTAAAAATGGTTTTGGAAGAAAACTTTTGGGAAATGTTTTGTTTTAAACTCTCTGACCCTAAACACCAAGTTTTATGGTTTGAAAACATATTTTGTGAACCCTATAGATTAATGCCTTACTAAAAACATTTTTACACCACATAAAATGATATCTTGTTTTAAAAATGATTTATAAAGTGAAACCTTTTTGCAAATGACTTTGCCACTTTATAAAATGACCATTAGGTATATCCAAATGTTTATGACCCATTAGGAACCACTTTTTAAAATAAAACAAAGCTTGGCATGTTTGCATGCATTACCTTGTCTTTATCATTTTATGTGATGTTTTGCTTGATTGGTAGATTGAGATTGTGCCCTGCTTGATTGAATTTTAGTGACTTGAAGAGTGTGATTGTTGCAAGGACAAGGAGTGAACTTATACCCTCTACCAAAAAGGCAAGTGATGCTTCATACTTTTGTCCCATTAGTTTCACTATGCATTAGTGATTTTCTAAGTAAAACTTGCATGGAATTTGCTAAGTGTAAACTATACTATGGGAAATCCTAGTAGATGAAACCTTAGTAAAATTTCCTAAGTTAAGACTCCTACTACTATCATGCTTAGCTTAGCTAATATAAAACAAGGGTGGAATATACATTCATACTATGGAAAAATTTCTAAGTCTGAGGACTTGTGTTTTTGTTTAATAAAACAACTAAGTTAATGAATCACCTGGGTGGAATGGTAATTGCTTGGTGGTTTTTGGTTGAGTGGTTACACAAGGCCCATGTTTATGGTTTACCTTGTGTATCTCACTTGTGGATGGCCACCCAGGAACAAAGAGATTTGAGATGTCAAATGTTGAGAAGCTTCAAGTGCAGCCACTTGGCATTATGGGCTCTGCCTGGATCACATAGGTTGCTAGAACTTAGCCATTTGGACAGTTGGTGGTAGTGGGATGATAGGTTGGAACACGTCCATTTGGTCTAAGGAAAGGCTTCTGAAAGATCTTGTCTTGGTGAAACCAAGTCTTGTGGGGAAAGTGCACCACCTCTAGAGAGTGTAAAATCTAAGTACTTAGTCATGTCCCTGGTAAAGGACAATTTGAGCATCAAGACATGGAAGCTATCAAGAATCTCATCATCCAAATTTCTAAGTTAAAAACTTGTGGTTGAACAAGGGTTAAAGGATCTTCAATCTTTGATTGGGAGATGCCTTGGGAAAGATTATTTTGTCAAGCAAAAACTTAGTGTTTTCAAATAATAAGGAAAAATCTATTTTGAGCAATGCAAGCCTAAGCTCCACTTAGCCAAATGCATATATATGATAGACTTCACTATACTACCATAGTATCACTTGCCAATACAATTCAAATGTATTGACCCTTCTGGATGTAACTTGTATGTTGCAGTGTTGATTGATGTTAGTAAAGTTTGATGATTAGGATTACAAAGTCTACAACCAACATGTCTGCCTGTGGCACTTTGAAGATGAAGGACCCCATGCTTATAGAAATTCTGCTGCAATGTAATGTAATAGCCAAATGAGCTATGTAAGATGTAATAAAATTATGTTATTCCTGGTTATAAAGTTGTATTATGACCTTTGTTTCTTGATATTACATCTTAACTGTGGATGCTAGCTATTGATCCAGGGACTAGCATTGTAAACACAGGGGACTCTACCTTATTAAAGGTTGGGAACCCTACAGATAGTATCAGAGCATTGTGTTGCCTATAGGATTTGTAACCCTAGGATTGGACAAAACCCTTAGAAAAATAGGAGTTGTATTTGTTCCAAAACTTATTTACAAACAATCTTGTAAACTCTTTCCTCAACCATTTTGGTTTTGACTCTTCATCTCTTCTATTTCAACTTGATGGACAAAGCCTACCCCATGGCCAAAGACTTCACCATGTGCAAAGGACATCTTCAATTCTAATGACTTCAGCATCTTCAACTCTAATGACTATAACATCTTCAACTCTAATGACTTCAACATCTTCAGCATATTCACCAAGGACTTCAATCTTGGATATCACTAAGGACTACAAGTGAGACAAGAAATCTTGTTCAAGAATTGGAAACTAAGGAAACACAACTTAGAAGGAACCATGACCACCTTTGAAGTTTTGTGACCAAGAGTTTTTCCAAGGAAAACATGATCTCATGCAAGAAGAATCAACCAAGAAAGATGGAAAGATCTCAAGTGAACCATATAGATGGACCACCATATTTAGTTTAAGTCAAGCCCACCAACTTATGTGGTGTAAAAAAATATTTTGTTGCCTAAAAATGTGCTTGAACTTTGTTGTTTGAGTGAAATGTTTGTTTGTGATTGCTTGCACATTGCTTGTGTGAATTGTGATGTGTGTGATTAGAGCCCTTACTTAGAAATATTTTTCCTATTCTAATCCCAATCCAACCCAAACAAATGACTTCTCCAAGAGACTCCAACATCAAGGATGGTGATACTAACAACAACCAAGAGAACAACATGAGAGAACTCATAGCAACCCAAAACCAGTTGAGCCAAGAGACAACTCAGCTTTTAGCCAACAACAATGGACTAGACCCAGCCATACAAAGGATTTTGAAACTTCAATCCCAATTGTTGCAAGGATTGGTTACTCAAATGATCAACATGGGAGAAAACTTTTCCCAAAGAGCTAATGACAACAAGGATAACAAAGATGCTATTCTAGAAGGAACCCAAGCTAGCAATACTTGTGGAGACAAGGATCATGCATCCAAGGAGCATGAAGATCAATGCCCCAAGAAGAGAGAAAGATTTACCACCTCTGAGGTGAGGAATGAAGAACATGAACTAGAAGAACTCCTAGCATTGGAGAGACCCAAGAAGAATAAGAAATGCCCCAACCCTAACAAGAAAGATATTACTCAAGTGCAATGTTACAATTGCAAAGAGATGGGACACTATGCCAATGAATGCCCAGAAAAGAAGAAGAACCAAAGAAACAAACAAGAGGCAATGATACCAAAGGAAAAGAAAGATATCAGCCAAGTGATGTGTTTCAAATGCAAGGAACTAGGCCACTATGCAAACTTCTGCCCAGAAAAGATGAAGCACAATATAAACCATCCTATGAGGGATCTCAGCCTTGTCACATGTTTCAAGTGTGAAAACAAAGGACACTATGCAGATGTTTGCCTAGAGAAGATTTCCCCAGGATCCCAAGAAGGCCAATATGTAATCTAGTTAGAAATTTTTAAGGTTGGTAGTACCCTAGATGCTTTTGAGCCAACTTGTAACCCTAGCCTCCCCAAATCTCGGGACGAGATTTATTTTAAGGGTGGTAGCCTGTCACATCCCAAGATTTTCCAAAACTTGTAATGTGAAAAATAAATGAATAAAATAAAAACTTTGATGATTTTCAGGGTGAGAAGAAACTTTTTGAATCCAATTGGAAACTTTCAAAACCTATTTGGATCAAATAAAATCCTAAAGGGATTTAAAAAGATAAATAAACCATAAAGCTAAATAAACCATAAAGAAGTGTGTTTGAATTGAAATAGAAAAACATTTAATTTGAATAACTGGGCTGCGCGGGAAATTCTAACGGGCCGGCCTGCTAAGCACAGTGCTCCCGCAGGCTGCTTAAGTGGGTGTCCCCACTCGTCAGTGACACGGGGCTGGGCAAAGCAGTATGGGGCAACGTGGGTCGTTCGATCTAGTTCTAATCTAACGGCTGGGAGTCATCGTCGACGCGAGATAACTCCAGCGAGAACGAAACCTAGCACGGCCAGTGAGGGTCGCTGGGGGCTCACCGGGGTACTGGCGAGGGTCGGCGAGGCGGGCGAACGACGAAGTCGACGACGGCGAACTCAGGGGTGGTCGCGGCAGCTCCTAGGGCGGCTCCAATCGCTGGCTCCTTTCTTCTCCGGCAGCGGCAGGCTCCAGTGAAATTCCGGCGAGGTGGTGCTCGCCTTGCTCTGAGAATGGTGTGGCACGATCAGTGAGGAGAGGGGAGTGAGATGGTGTGAAGAATTCGTGCGGGGGTGGCCTCTATTTATAGTCGAGCGAGGGGACCGTCGGGGCGCACGGTGAGCTCGTCGAGGGCGACGTTACAGGCGGCTAATGGCATGGGAAAGGGTAGGGGACGTTTCTATGTCTCCTGGCGATGCTCAACGACATGGTCGCGAGGCATGGGGCGGTGTGGTTTGGTCTGGAACGGCCGGTGCTCTGCGCGGCAGAGGCGGCGTCTTCGACGGCGGGCGGTGGCTGTGCGGCATGGGGCGGCAAATGGGGATGTCTGGCGGTCTCCTGGGTTGATGGCGATCATGTATGCACGCGGCGAGGGCGGTGCGTGGTCTGTGGATGCTGGTCGAGGGTGGCGCTCTGGCGCACGCTCGGCATGGTCTGGGCGCGGCTTGTACGCGTGGTCCAGGGCTTGGCAACGCTTGCGGCTGGGATAGTGAGTGGCGGTGGACGGTGGGCTGCCTCCTAGACAAGGTTGGCACGGCTAGTTCTTCCTCTAGCTCTCTGTCCACAATGGGGTGACATTGGGGTGCTCGGCTGTTCACCATTAATGGCAATGGCAAGCTCACAGGGGTGCTAGTGTTGGGAAAATCGTTCTAGATGATCTACTGAGTTGTGTGTGAGCTAACTAGGGAACAAGTTAGGCAAGAGTCACTGCACACTATAGTGTTTGATGTTTTGTTTGATTTGTGTCTGCAACCTGTTTGTTGAAATGGCCGCATGAAATCAAGTTTTGAATTTTGAAATGATTTTTGGTGGGTTTGCTAGATTGGTGCTGGTGAGTCTTCAGATGCTTGGGTTTTGAAAGTTGAGCTTGTTTGAGTGGGTTTTGAAAAAGTGGGATCTTCCCATATGAAGAAGATTCAATTTTGAATTGTCATTTAAACTATGCATTTGAAAGTTACTGGATGATCACAAAGTGGGCATTGATACTCTGTTATGATTACATTCAAGGGGTGTAAAGATCCAGAAAAGTTTCTGTTAGGTTCTGAAAGTTTGAGACAGCCAAAGTAGGCATGGGAGTTAAATTGGCCAAATTGACCATTCACTTAATATATTTGTTTTGATTTATTTGTCTTTAAGGAAAGTGTGGGAAATGTTTTAGATGATGTTCATTTCACCTAAGAAACATTTTACAAGCAATGGATCACACAAACAAGGTGGTTTTTAAAGAAATTCAAAATTCATGCATACACATATACATGCATTCATGAGTTTATTTAGAAAAGTTTTTGTTAACACTAATCTTGATGATTAGTGTTTGATGATCTAAGTTTGGTATTTTTGGGATGTTACATGATAGCTTCCATGTCTTGATGCTCAAGTTGTCCATTGCCATGGACTTGGCTAAGTACTTAGATTTTTCCATCTCCAGAGGTTATGCACTTTCCCCACCAGACTTGGTTTCACCAAGACAGGACCTTTCAGAAGCTTTTCCTTAGACCAAATGGACGCGTTCCAACCTATCATCCCACTACCACCAACTGTCCAAATGGCTAAGTTCTAGCAACTTATATGGTCCAGGCAGAGCCCATATTGCCAAGTGGCTGCACTAGAAGCTTCTTAACATTTGGCCTCTAAAATCTCTTTGTTCCTGGGTGGCTTACCACAAGTGTGATACACAAGGTAAACCATAGAAATGGGCCTTGTGTAACCACTCAACATAATCCATTCCTTCCCTTCCACCCAGGTGTTTTATTAACTTAGTTGTTTTATTAAGCAAAACATAAGTCCAAAGACTTAGAATTATTTTCATCATAGCATGTATAATTCACCAACCCTTGTTTGCTACTAGCTAGGCTAAGCATGGCATAGATGGAAACTTAACTTAGAAATTTCCTAGCAATTCTACAACTACTTAGGATTCCCATCATGGCATTAGGCAAAATATTAACATGCAAGACTTAGCAAAATAATTCTAATTCTTAGTAGAAAACATAGGATAAAATATTCATGAAGTACCACTTGCCTTGGTAGTTGGGAGAGTAGCACTCTTCACAATCACAATCACTAGCACCAAAGTCTACACAAAGAATGGTAGCACAAATCACACACAAATCATATACAAACATAAATATATGCATGCATGCAAAATTCTAAGTGATGATTTTCAAAACTCCACCAAGCAAGTGCAAGGTACTGATTCACTAACAAGATAAAAACTTGCCAAACAACCAATATTTATACCCTAAAACATTTCCTAAACATTTCAAACACTCAAATTAGTCCTACACAAACTTCTGCAAATAAAACCTTTTTAACAGAAGTTAAACATTAAACACATTGCATAATCAGAAAGAGCTTGCTCTCCTGATTCCAACGGTATAAAATTTGTCAAATTCTAACGTGGGGATCAAAAGTTATAGCTAATTCAAATTTGGATATAAATCAGATTCAAATTCTGTTTTTAAAACCAAACCCTAGCCACGCGTCTCTTTCCTATTGGTCGATACCGTTTCACTCAGGATCACGCTTCCGCGCCATCAGATCAAGTTAGATCCAACGCGCCAGATCAAAAGAAAACGCTTCGCTCAGATCTAATTTAAACCGCAAGATCTACATCTAACGGCTGTTGTTGCTTTGACCATAGCCTAGCGGCGCTAGCGGCGGCGACTGGCGGCGGCGTGTCTGTCAGTAGCGGTGCCGGTGTTCTAGGTCGCCCGGGGAGGGGAGAGGATGCTTACCAGAACCGCCATGATGAGGTGAAGCTCAACGTGTCTCTGGTTGGCGAAGGGGCGCTCAGAGTCATCCCGGATTGCTCGTCGGAGTTCGTGAACGCGTCAGGTACGGCTGCTGGTCAACGTTGGCGAGGTTCCGAGATGCTCTAAGACAAGGGGAGGGCACCGTTAGACGCGCAAGACGCTGGGGATCTTAGGCGTATCAGACAGAGGGGAAGGGGCGGCTGGTACTTACGGGGAGAGGTCGCCGGAATTCGAGCAGAGAGCGGCGGCGTTCACTCGTTGTCGTTGCCGAGGCTACAGACCATGCGCGAGCAAAAGGGAGGTGTCATTAGGTGTGCACGGAGCTGCAGATCATGCTAGTATGAACCATGGACAGAGGGGGGCACGGTGCTCACCGGAATTCGTCGGCGAGGTCGTCGGAACAGCGGCAGTGTCGGGCGAGTTGCGAGCAGCCTGGTGGCGTGGAGAGGAACTTGGGTGAGGGAAAATGGTGGCGAGAGGGACGGGCTTAAGTAGGTAGAGGCTCGACAAGAAACGTCCGGCGAATCAATGGCAGTTACGCCGCGGAATCAACGCAGCAACGGCCAGCGGCGACGTGCTCCTCACGAAATTTGGGGAAAGACGACGATGACGTGGACAGGGCCCGCTTGTCAGCGCATAGAACAGAGAGGGAGTGGGGTCCGAGTGTCAGCGACTATGGGGGTGCTTCTGCGCGTGAGAGAGAGAGAGAGGGGACCCGGGTGGGCTAGCTGGGCTGGACCTGCTGATGGGCTCGAAGTCTGGCGCCAGCCCTTTTCATTTTCTTTATTCCTTTTCTATTTCTGATTTGTTTTTATGGAATGAATTTCAAATGATTTCAAACTCAAACTGAAATCAAATCTTTTCAGGAATTTTATAGGGTGCAACATTCATATTTCTGGGCATAAAAACCAGTGGTCACTTTGTACTAGCTTGGTCCTTTTGTTCAAACAAGATAAGCAGTGCCATAGCATATTATTTGAACAAGTTTTGGAAATGGTTTCTGTTTCAAATTTGTTTTGTGAAATTTCACCAAACTTCAACAATCCAACACATTCACAAGAGAGTAAGGAAGACTTGGTTTAAAACATTTAACTCTTCAATTGAGAGTGGAGTTAGACTAAAAGCTATTCACATAAAATAATGAGCCCATATGCTCCTGTTTTGAAGTGTTTTGTTTGAAATGAAAAACATATGATCATGGATGCATGGTTGATATGCATAAGTTTGAAATGTGATTTTAGGGATGTTACAAATCTAACCCCCTTAAGGTGAATCTCGCCCTCGAGATTCGGATTGGCTAGCAAATAGGTGAGGGTGGTCCTTCCGAAGATCATCTTCTCTTTCCCATGTTGCTTCCTCTTCGGAATGATGATTCCACTGCACTTTGCAGAACTTGATAGTCTTAGTCCTTGTGACTCTTTCTGCAGTCTCAAGAATCTTGATAGGTTTCTCTTCATAAGTGAGATCACTTTCTAGTTGAACCTCCTCCAAAGGTATAGTATCCTTCAAAGAAGTTTCTTCCATTTCTGGATGACATTTCATAGGCAACTTCTCCTTTACGACTTAGAATCTTGAATGGTCCAACATATCTTGGTGCCAACTTTACTTTGACTCCGAACCTTTTCACTCCACGAAGTGGTGACACTCTAAGATAAGCTCTATCTCCAATTTCGTAGGTGACTTCTCTACGCTTAGGATCTGCGTAGCTTTTCTGTCGGGACTGTGCTATCTTCAACCTGTCCTTAACCAATTTGACCTTCTCTTCGGCTTCCTTGATAAGATCTGGTCCGAATAAACTTCTTTCTCCCACACGATTCCATAACAATGGGGTGGTACACTTTCTTCCGTAGAGAAACTCAAACGGTGCCATCTCAATACTGGCTTGATAGCTGTTGTTATAAGAAAATTCTGCGTAAGGCAGACTTTCATCCCAACTGGCTCCATAGTCTAGGGCACATGCCCTCAACATGTCTTCAAGAATCTGATTAGTCCTTTCTGTTTGTCCATCGGTTTGTGGATGAAAAGCGGTACTGAATTCCAACCTCGTTCCTAATGACTCATGTAACTGTCTCCAAAAATGGGAAGTGAATTGAGTTCCCCTATCAGACACAATACTCTTGGGCACTCCATGTAGACATACAATTCTACTCATGTAGATTCTGGCTAACTTAGCACTTGTGTAGGTTGTCTTCACGGGTATGAAATGAGCCACATTAGTCAGGCGATCCACTACGACCCAAATAGAATCGTATCCTGACCGGGTCCTTGGTAATCCGGTAATGAAATCCATACCAATCTTGTCCCATTTCCAATCAGGAATAGGTAGTGGTTGAAGCAGACCTGCTGGTTTCTGATGTTCTGCCTTCACTCTACTACACACATCGCACAAAGCAATGTGTTCGGCGATGTCCTTCTTGAGATTATTCCACCAAAATCTTTCTTTCATGTCCATGTACATTTTGGTGTTACCCGGATGAATGGAATACGGAGAGTTATGTGCTTCTTGCAAAATCAGTTTCTGCAGTTCCGGATCTTGTGGAACACAGATACGTTTCCCATGCCATAAAGAACCATGTTCGTCTTCATGGAACACTTTGGCTTTTCCTTTGCCAATCTTTTCTTTAATCTCTTCGATTTCCTTATCCATCTTCTGGGCTTCTTTGATCTTGTCCAACAAAGTGGGTTGAACATCCAAAGACATGAGATGTCCTTCAGGCACAATCTCCAATCTGAGTTTTCTAAATTGGGCACACAGATCATCTGGCAATTCTCCTTTGGTAAGGCCATTCACAAAAACCTTACGACTTAGAGCATCTGCTACAACATTTGCTTTACCGGGGTGGTATTGCAAACTTAAGTCATAGTCCTTGATAAGTTCTAGCCATCTTCTTTGTCTCATATTGATTTCTTTCTGAGTGAAGATATACTTCAAACTCTTGTGATCTGTGAATACTTCACAACGTTTTCCCAAAAGATAGTGTCTCCATGTTTTTAGTGCATGGACGACAGAGGCTAACTCTAAATAATGAGTAGGGTAGTTCACTTCATGAGTTTTGAGTTGTCTCGAGGCATAAGCCACTACTTTACCGTCTTGCATAAGTACTACACCCAAACCTTGATGAGATGCATCACAATATTCTTGGAAATCTTTTTCCAAATCTGGCAGACACAAGACTGGTGCTGTCACAAGTCTCTTCTTCAATTCCTGAAAGCTGAGTTCACAACCTTCAGTCCAAGCAAACTTTTTGTCTTTCTTTAGCAATTCCGTCATAGGCTTAGCTACCTTAGAGAAATTCTCAATGAACCTTCTGTAGTAACCTGCTAAGCCAAGGAAACTATGAACTTCTTTCACGGACTTGGGAGATTCCCATTCAGTCACAGCTGAAACTTTAGCAGGATCAACTGCTACACCATCCTTTGTCATAACATGTCCAAGAAATCCGACTTTATCCAACCAGAATTCACACTTGCTGAATTTAGCATAAAGTTTATGCTCCCGTAACTTCTCAAGTATCAAACGCAAATGTCCTTCATGCTCTTCTTTGCTCTTGGAGTAGACTAAGATGTCGTCGATGAAAACGACAACAAACTTGTCAAGGAATTCCATGAACACCTTGTTCATCATATTCATGAAGTATGCTGGTGCATTGGTCAAACCAAAAGGCATTACGGTATACTCATACAATCCATACCTTGTAGTGAAGGCTGTTTTAGGTATGTCTTGTTCTCTTATCTTGAGTTGAAAATAGCCTAATCTCAGATCAATCTTTGAGAACACACAAGCTCCTTCTAGCTGATCAAACAAGTCATTGATTCTAGGCAAAGGATATTTGTTCTTGATACTTACCTCATTAAGTGAACGGTAATCTATGCATAACCTTTGACTTCTATCTTTCTTTTCCACGAACAAATCTGGGGCTCCCCAAGATGAAGAACTTGGTTGAATAAATCATTTCTGCAACTGTTCTCCGAGTTGTTTCTTGAGTTCTTTCAGTTCATCTACTGACATCTTGTAGGGTCTCTTTGCTATTGGTCCAGACCCTGGTACCAAATCTATAAGAAACTCCACATCTCTATCTGGTGGCATTCCCGGTAATTCTTCCGGAAACACATCCGGATATTCACTCACAATTGGTACACTGTCTATGCTAACCCCCTTAAGAGAATTAAGCATACTCCTTTTTGCTTCAAAGTTGGTCTTGAACCTGATCCTTTTATTTTTTGGAGTTGTGAGTGAGACAGTATGGTTGGCACAATCTATCACTCCGTTGTTCTTAGTCATCCAGTCCATTCCCAGAATGACATCCAATCCTTGGGAGTTTAGAATTATCAAGTTAACGGGAAATTTATACTTTCCAAATTCTATGACTAGGTCGTGACATCCTGAATTCACTATCATTTCTCCAGCAGGAGAACTTACTTTTATAGGACACCCAATAGTTTCTACCGGTAGTTCATTTCTTTCAACAAATGCTCTTGATATGAATGAATGAGATGCACCAGTATCAAAGAGTACAAATGCTGGAATAGAATTGAGTCTGAACTTACCAGCAATAGCATCAGGCTCCTCATAGATTTCCTCCACATTAATGTGGTTCACTTGTCCCTTCTGAAAGGGGTTGGGCTTGTTGGGTCCTTCAACCTTCTTCTCTGGGCATTCATTTGCATAATGCCCCATCTTCTTGCACTTGAAGCATTCAACCTGACTTATGTCTTTCTTGACAGGCTGGCTTCCACTTCCACTTCCATTACCACTATGGTGGCTCTTGTATCCACTCTTGTGGTTCTTGTGCTTGTCATTGTCATGACTACGGTGATGCTTGTTGTCATGAAGGTTGTGGTTGTGGTGCTTGTTGAATTTCCCATGCTTGTGGGATCCTGAGTTTCCACTGTCATCATAATGAGATCGTTTGTGAGACGATCCCGAGCTGTGCTTGTCGGAGTGCTTTCTCTTTCTACTCTCAACTTGCTTCATTTTGTTCTCCAAAATAGCAGCCTTGTCACAGAGCGACTGATAAGTGGGAACATAGGCCACAGCCAATTGCAGATTCAGCTCATCATTCAAGCCTTCAAGAAATTTTTCCTTTATCTTGGCATCAGTGTCAACTTCATCCGGTGCATAACGCGCCAGATTGTTGAACTCCTCAATATATTCAGCCACGCTGCGGTGGCGCTGCTTCAGATTGTGGAACTCTTTCTTTTTCAGACTCATCACTCCAGATGAGATATGAACAGTGCGAAAACCATCCTCAAAGATAGCCCATGTCACTTCATCTATGGGAGTGGTGATCTGGAAGTTGTCCCACCAAGTGGCGGCTGGCCCTTCCAGCAGATGTGCTGCAAATCTGACCTTTTCAGCATCCGTACACCCCACGGTTACCAAGTCCTTGTTCACTGAGCGTAGCCAATCATTGGCCACCATGGGATCAGTCGTCCCTGAGAACTTAGCTGGCCTCAATCTCAAGAACCTGGTGAGGATATCAAAACCCGGTGGGTTGTTGTTGTTGTTGTTATTTTGGTTCTGGATGAACATCGTCATCATCTGCATTAGCTGAGTTTGAGCAGTCATCATTTGTTGCATTTCTGGAGTGATGTTGTTGTTATTGTTGGGGTTGGGGTTTGCACGACGGGGAGGCATCTGTGGTTTGTTCAAATAGAGATAAGAATGAGATACCCATAGATGCTTTCATGCACATTACATCACATAAGTAAACACAAGCATGCAACACAAAGATAATAGATTCAACAACAAGATAACAAGTTCACAAAGTAAAACACACAAGTGGCAAGCCATCCACATGTCGGATGGTCAAATAACAAGTTCTCAAATAACAAGTATGATAAATGAAAAGATAATCGAGTAGTCAATCTACTCATCGGCATCAATCTCCTCCTCGACAATGGTAAGACCTGCGTTCTCCATCGCGGTCTTGTATTCCTCGACGTTAGTGGTCAAGGTCTCTATCTTGGCCTTGAGAGCCCTCTTATGGGAACGAAGGCTCTCTATCACCGTCTGCTGCTGCTCGAGCTCGAAGTCCTTGGACTGCAGTTCTTCAGTCATGTCCCGGATCTTCTTGTTCCTATCCTGGACACGCTTCTCCTGGCTCTTGAACTTCCTGTCCTGGGTCTCGAACTTCGCCTCCATTTCCTTGACTATCTCGTCTTGCTGCGCGAAGATCTTGTCCTTCTCGCGAAGCTGCACCTGGAGCTCGTCATTGCTGAGCATGACATTGGTCCTGTCAGTGTCCACGTGCCTAATGAGAGAGTCTAAGTCCTGGAGGTACAGACGTATCGGCTCTGCTGCGTCCCTCGAATCGTCCTCGAAGTCGATGGACTCTCCATCCTCATCACGTCTTCCGAAGACATGGAAGTGGGTACCTCTAACCTGTCGGGAGTGTCGCCCTAGCAGACGTCCTATCAGATCCTACATAACTACTCAAGGCCTCTCTCCCTGTCATCGTGCATGAGCTTGAAGACAATGGCCTCCGTGGTAGACTCTGTCTGGCGTCCGGGCTGGTTGACCTTGAAGCCCCAGAGGTCCTTCCTCTCAAACTTGGTGAGGGGATGCACCATGATGGTGGGAAGAGGGAGATTGAGCAAGGTAGTAAGCTCAATGATACGAGGACCAAAGCGGGTAACCTGGAACTCCTCAACAGTGCTGATGGTAATAGGCATCTATTTATAAGATAGAAAAGTTAGAACAACACAAATCAAGATAAAACAAAAGACATAACATCACATACATATCCTTGGGAAGCAAAACACACAAGTCATGCATACATGAAACCATTACAACAACCAAGGTTCAATCTTATTTTAAAGCAACATTTTGGAAAATAAGGTGATAGATGGTGGTCTAACTAACGAAGTACGTTTACAATCCTATCTCACTAGATCAGTTGGCTAACACAATGTTTCTAGAAGCAATCAGCCTATCTTGCTCACATGATTCCATCACTAAGTCTATAATGTCTCCTCTTAAGTTTTGGTTGGTAGCTTCCAACTCTTGGGTATGTTCCTTATCTTTCCTTAGATCATTTTGGAGGTTGAGCATTCTGCACTTGACTCTATCACCAAGTTCTTTGATGGTATTCCAACCTGCATCCCTTGCTGATTCAAAGAATGTAGGGTGCACCACTGAATTGGTGAACATGCAGAATCCTTTTTCCTGTTGGTTTTCTTCCTTGTTTTATACAAGTGAAGTTGCACCCACTAGTATTCCACTCCTTCATCCATCACAGGAAAACCTTTGTACACAGCTGCACCTTGTATCTCTAATGCAACCATGAGGTCCTTGAGAGCCTTGGGGAATTCTGTCTCACACTCCAAAGTCATTGTCATGAGTGGTCCTTTCCTTACGGCTTCGTTGATGGAGTTCATCTACAAATAGAGATGAGAGAGAAGATTAGAAAAGTTTTACGAGAAGAATAGACAAGTGTAGAAGTTGCTGAAATTTTTTCCTTAGTGGTTTCCAATCCTAGGGTCATAATCCTACAGGCAACACAGTGCTCTGATACCATCTGTAAGATCCCTCCTTTATAAAGGAAAAAGGATCCCTGTGATTGCAATGCTAGTCCCTGGATCATTGCTAGCATCCACATTTTAAGATGAAGTACACAGATACAAAGGTCATTTATTACATCCATTCCAGAGATAAACATAGTCTTTACAACTCAAGGCCACATGCCTAATACAAGAGTTTGAATAAGTAAATAAATATAAGTCTTCATCTTCATGTGCCACAGGCAAACATGTTGAGTGTAGACTCATGACACCTAATCCTCATCAGAGTAACCTGCAACATCACAAGTTACAACCACAGTGGGTCAATACTTTGGAATAATATTGGCAAGTGATACCTTAGTATATTTTAAGTGGACTAGATACTATATATGCAAATTTGGCTAAGTGTAGCTTGGCTTGCTTTGCTCAAAATAGATTTTTCCTATTAGTTGAAATCACTAAGTTTTTCTTTGTCAAAACTTTTCCCAAGGAACCACCAATAGACATTGAGGTCCTTCACCCTTGTTCACCCACATGTTTTTACATAGAAATTGGGATGAGGAGATTCTTGATAGCTTCCATGTCTTGATGCTCAAGTTGTCCATTGCCATGGACTTGGCTAAGTACTTAGATTTTTCCATCTGTAGAGGTTGTGCACTTTCCCCACCAGACTTGGTTTCACCAAGACAGGACCTTTCAGAAGCTTTTCCTTAGACCAAATGGACGCGTTCCAACCTATCATCCCACTACCACCAACTGTCCAAATGGCTAAGTTCTAGCAACTTATATGGTCCAGGCAGAGCCCATATTGCCAAGTGGCTGCACTAGAAGCTTCTTAACATTTGGCCTCTAAAATCTCTTTGTTCCTGGGTGGCTTACCACAAGTGTGATACACAAGGTAAACCATAGAAATGGGCCTTGTGTAACCACTCAACATAAACCATTCCTTCCCTTCCACCCAGGTGTTTTATTAACTTAGTTGTTTTATTAAGCAAAACATAAGTCCAAAGACTTAGAATTATTTTCATCATAGCATGTATAATTCACCAACCCTTGTTTGCTACTAGCTAGGCTAATCATGGCATAGATGGAAACTTAACTTAGAAATTTCCTAGCAATTCTACAACTACTTAGGATTCCCATCATGGAATTAGGCAAAATATTAACATGCAAGACTTAGCAAAATAATTCTAATGCTTAGTAGAAAACATAGGATAAAATATTCATGAAGTACCACTTGCCTTGGTAGTTGGGAGAGTAGAACTCTTCACAATCACAATCACTAGCACCAAAGTCTACACAAAGAATGGTAGCACAAATCACACACAAATCATATACAAACATAAATATATGCATGCATGCAAAATGCTAAGTGATGATTTTCAAAACTCCACCAAGAAAGTGCAAGGTCCTGATTCACTAACAAGATAAAAACTTGCCAAACAACCAATATTTATACCCTAAAACATTTCCTAAACATTTCAAACACTCAAATTAGTCCTACACAAACTTCTGCAAATAAAACCTTTTTAACAGAAGCTAAACATTAAACACATTGCATAATCAGAAAGAGCTTGCTCTCTAGATTCCAACGGTATAAAATTTGTCAAATTCTAACGTGGGGATCAAAAGTTATAGCTAATTCAAATTTGGATATAAATCAGATTCAAATTCTGTTTTTAAAACCAAAACCTAGCCACGCGTCTCTTTCCTATTGGTCGATACCGTTTCACTCAGGATCACGCTTCCGTGCCGTCCGATCAATTTAGATCCAACGCGCCAGATCAAAAGAAAACGCTTCGCTCAGATCTAATTTAAACCGCAAGATCTACATCTAACGGCCATTGTTGCTTTGACCATAGCCTAGCGGTGCTAGCGGTGGCGACTGGCGGCGGCGTGTCTGTCAGTAGTGGTGCCGGTGTTCTAGGTTGCCCGGGGAGGATGCTTACTAGAACCGCCGTGACGAGGTGAAGCTCAACGTGTCTCTGGTTGGCGAAGGGGCGCTCGGAGTCGTCGCGGATTACTCGTCGGAGTTCGCGAACCTGTCAGGTACGGCTGCTGGTTGACGTTGGCGAGGTTCCGAGCCGCGCTAAGACAAGGGGAGGGCACCGTTATACGCGCAAGATGTTGGGGATCTTAGGCGTATCAGACAGAGGGCAAGGGACGGCTGGTACTTACGGGGAGAGGTCGCCGGAGTTCGAGCAGAGAGCGGCGACGTTCAGTCGTTGTCGTTGCCGAGGCTACAGACCATGCGCGAGCAAAAGGGAGGTGTCAGTAGATGTGCACGGAGCTGCAGAGCATGCTAGTATGAACCATGGACAGAGGGGCGCACGGTGCTCACCGGAATTCGTCGGCGAGGTCGTCGGAACAGCGACAGTGTCGGGCGAGTTGCGAGCAGCCTGGTGGCGTGGAGAGGAAATTGGGTGAGGGAAAATGGTCGCGAGAGGGAGGGGCTTAAGTAGGCAGAGGATCGACAAGAAACGCCCGGAGAATCAATGGCAATTACGCCGCGGAATCAACACAGCAACGGCCACCGGCGACGTGCTCCTCGCGAAATTTGGGGAAAGACGACGATGACGTGGACAGGGCCCGCTTGTTAGCGAATAGAACAGAGAGGGAGTGGGGTCCGAGTGTCAGCGACTCTGGGGGTGCTTCTGCGCGTGAGAGAGAGAGAAAGGGGACCCGGGTGGGCTAGCTGGGCTGGATCTGCTGATGGGCTCGAAGTCTGGCGCCGACCCTTTTCATTTTCTTTATTCCTTTTCTATTTCTGATTTGTTTTTATGGAATGAATTTCAAATGATTTCAAACTCAAATTGAAATCAAATCTTTTCAGGAATTTTATAGGGTGCAACATTCATATTTCTGGGCATAAAAACCAGTGGTCAATTTGTACTAGCTTGGTCCTTTTGTTCAAACAAGATAAGCAGTGCCATAGCATATTATTTGAACAAGTTTTGGAAATGGTTTCTGTTTCAAATTTGTTTTGTAAAATTTCACCAAACTTCAACAATCCAACACATTCACAAGAGAGTAAGGAAGACTTGGTTTAAAACATTTAACTCTTGAATTGAGAGTGGCTTTAGACTAAAAGCTGTTCACATAAAATAATGAGCCCATATGCTCCTGTTTTGAAGTGTTTTGTTTGAAATGAAAAACATATGATCATGGATGCATGGATGATATGCATAAGTTTGAAATGTGATTTTAGGGATGTTACATCTATCCATCCCGGAGGAACTAAGATGTATCAAGATTTGAAATAGAAATTTTGGTGGCATAAGATGAAGAGAGAAATCGGAAGCTATATCGCCAAGTGTGATATATGTCAGCGAGTCAAGGCAGGACATCAAAGACCCGCTGGATTGTTGCAACCTTTGTAGATTCCGGAATGGAAATGGGATTCTGTAGGAATGGACTTTATCACTGGACTGCCTACTTCTAGTAGGGGAAATGACTCTATCTGGGTCATAGTGGACAGATTGTCCAAAGTCGCCCATTTCTTGCCCGTCAAGACCACATATCAGAGTTCGAAACTAGCAGAGTTGTACATAGCTAGAATCATTAGTTTGCACGGAGTCCCTAAGAACATTGTATCAGATCGAGGAACGCAGTTTACCTCGATGTTTTGGAAGAAAGTCCAAGAAGGTTTAGGAACCCGCTTAGATTTCAGTACCGCGTATCACCCTCAGACCGATGGACAAACGGAGCGAGTAAATCAAATACTCGAAGATATGCCAAGAGCATGTGTGTTAGAATATGGATCCAAGTGGGAAGACTGTCTGCCGTTTGCAGAATTTTCGTACAACAACAGTTATCAAGCCAGTTTGCAAATGGCCCCATTTGAGTTCATGTACGAAAGGAAGTGTCGTACCCCTTTGAACTGGTCGGAAGTAGGAGAGACTCAGATTTTCGGACCCGACATCCTATGAGAAGCAGAAGAGAAGGTTCACAAGATTCGTGAGCACCTCAAGACCGCCCAATCCAGACAGAAGAGTTACACCGACAAGAGACGTAGAGACCTCGCCTTCAACATAGGAGATTTTGTTTATCTGAAAGTGTCGGCATTGAAGGGAATGCAGCGTTTCCAACTCAAAGGAAAGTTAGCCCCCAAATATAAAAAGGACCTTTCAAAATACTGAACCGTCGAGGAGAAGTATTGTATCAATTGGAGCTACCCAAAGAGATGTCAGCAGTACACAATGTGTTCCATATCTCGTTACTTCGCAAGTGTGTAGAGGGAGTGGCCTAACCTTTAAATAACATAAGGTGGTGTCCCCTGTGTTTACAATGCTAGTCCCTGGATCAATAGCTAGCATCCACAGTTTAGATGTAATATCAAGAAACAAAGGTCATAAAATAACTTTATAACCAGGAATAACATAATTTTATTACATCATACATAGCTCATTTGGCTATTACATTACATTGCAGCGGAATAACTATAGTCACGGGGTCCTTCATCTTCATAGTGCCATAGGCAAATGCTGGTTGTAGACTTTGTAATCCTATTCAATCAATCTTCACTAAAATCAATCAAACCTGCAACATTACAAGTTACCGCCACAAGGTGTCAATACATTTGAATTGTATTGGCAAGTTTCACTACTTTGTTGAATATGAGTGGATCCTATTATTACATGCATATTTGGATAAGTAGAGTTTTAGGCTCATTTGCTTAAAGCAATAATTTATCCTATCTTTTCAAAATGGTTTTGGTCCTTTGTCAAATCCCTTTTTTCCAAGTCCCTTGAACTCCTTGGTAGACACTCAAGTGTTCAAGTTCTTGTCAAAATCCCTTGAGCTCCTTGGTAACCCCAAGTGCATCAAGTTTTATAAAATCTCATGAGTTCCTTGGTAACCCCAAGTGTTCATGTTTTCATCAAAATCTCTTGAGCTCCTTGGTAACCCCAAGTGCATCAAGCTTAACAAAGTCTCTTTGAATTCCTTGGTAGACACTCAAGTGCATCAAGTTTTTATTATAGAAGTTGGAATGTCGAGATCTCCCATAGTTCAAACTTTAGTTGCTCAGTATTGTCCATAACCGGGGACACGGCTAAGTACTTAGATTTTATTATCTTCCGCAGAAGGAGTACACTTTACCCACATGTCACAATCCCATCCTTTTACCACCAGTGGCCTACTGGATTAGTGCTCACCAAGATGGAGTACTGGCAGATTGAGAATGTGACGAAGTCTTTCCAAAGGGTCCTCCCATACACCATTGCTAGCTTGCCTTCAGCACCCATGTAGGATTCCAGGTCCCCATGTCCAGTTAACTGAAGACAGTGCATGGGTCTTCCCATTGTAGTTGACTAAGCCAGAGCCATAATAGCATGTGGTTGCACACGAAAGCCACAATTGGAGAAACATGTTTAATCTCTAAGTTTCCTAGGTGGTTTTCTTTTGGAGCACAACACAAAGTGATTCGCATAGACATGGTTCCTTTTGTTGCCACCTTCTCCAAAACTTAAAGTACCTCCACCTAGGTGGTTCATTGAGTCCTTGTTTTATTATGTAAAACACAAGTCCTTTTCTCAACCTTTGTAAAATCTCAACATGTATCTCTCTTCAAAATATAGCATGGCTAAGCATGTATCAACAACATTGTTTTCTCTAAGGAAGGTATAAGGTATCCTATTAGGATTTAGCATAGCATAAGTATAAAATTTGTTTTCATGCATGTTTCAAAATCCACTAAGTATAGAAAATAGTAGGACTTTAGATGATAGTGTAACTTGCCTTTTTGGTAGGGAATGATGGTTCACTCCTTGATCTTGCTAGTCTCACACTTTGTTAATTTCACTACAATCAATCAAACAAACACCAAATCAACTAGCATTCCAAACAATCAACCAAACAACAATTCACACACATAAAACTATGGGATCTAAGTCATGCATGTAAGTATGCAAGTGATGGTCCTATTTGCAAAGATGTTCTTCACTAGGCTTCTAAACTTTGTAAGTTCCAAATTGGTCATTTTTCCAAAGTGGCAAAGTCATTTGCAAAAAGGGTTTTGTCCAAAATCCATTTTTAAATCCAATCCTCATTTTATATAGTGGAAAATATTTTTATCAAAGTAACAACTTTAAGTTGTTCACCAAATGAGTTGCTATTGCAAAACTTGGTGTTTTGGGTTAGTAGGTTTGTTTCAAATAATTTTCCCAAAGTTTTTACTCCAAAAACATTTTTAAAATAAAACCATTATTTTCATTTGGCTAGAAATGGCTAAGTCAAATAATCCATCTTAAATTTTACCAAATCCATTTCCAAGACCATGGGTTGGTTCCTAGGGTCAGTAAGTTCACATCAAAACAATTTGCAAAGGTTTTAACCTTATAAACATTTTTGAATCATTTTTCTACCCTAAATAAGCACACCAATGTTTCTGCAAAAACAAACACTTTAATGGATACTATTTGCTAAACTAAGGGCATGGTTGGCTAGGGTTTGTTCCACTGATTCCAACAGTATCAAATTTGTAAATTTTGGACGTGTGGATCGAAAGTTACAAAGGTTTGAAATTGCAACTTAAATTTGATTTCCAAATTCTGTTTTAAACAGACCTGGCCACGCGTCGCATTCTGGTTGGACGGTACCGGTTCGGCCGGATCGGTGTTGCGGTGCGTTGGATCTAGTTAGATCGTGTGGTCTAGAGAACGTACCCCTTCACGGCTTAAGTGATCTATCGCAAGCGTCGGATCGAGATCCTACGGTGCTAGCGTGTTTGACCATATGCGAGCGGCGCCGGCGGTGGCTATCGGCGGTGACGGTAGGCTCACCAGATTTGCAGGAGGCTGGGGAAGCTCGTCGTGTGGTCGACGGGGCAAGGGGCGCTCTGGTACAGCTGCGATTGCTCGCCGGAGTAGAGAACAACGTCGGGGGGTCCTGGTCGTGGTCGGAGTCGTCGCTACAGGTCACGAGAAGAACAACCGAGGGCATGGTTAGACGCAGGAGATCACAGAGATGTTGTGTGCGTGAACGAGAAGAAGAGGGGCGGCCAGAAACTACCTGTGGGGTTCGTCGGAGTTGGAGCGAACGGCGGCGTCGTTCAGAGCTTGTTGCAGACGTTGCTCCAGGGCGCCCGCGGTGGAATGAAAAGCATAGGGAGATGTGTCTGGGAGTGGAGAATCTTCTAGCGTGCTCAGGGAGGCAAGGGGCGGCGAAGCTCGGCTGGAATTCGACGAGGAGGGTCGTCGGAGACAGAGGAGCTTGGGGAAGAATTGGGGCGTCCGGGAGCTCGTTGAGATGGGGCGACAGAGGGGAAGTGGGGAGGAGACATGAGCGTTTAAGCCTGCGTGATCAACGCGGGTAACGGTGGTCGCGTTAAGGCGAATTAAGGCCGCGAATTCATCGGCAGGAACGGTGTCGAGGGGAGGGAGAAGGAGTCGCGCGGGTGAGAAGGAAGAACAGGAGGAATGGGGTCCAGTCGTCAGTGGGAAAAGGAGTGAGGGAGAGGTCCACCAGTCAGTCACACTGCGGGTTGAAGATTAAGTGCAAAACGTTTCCTTCGGGAGAGGAAAGCTGGGCTGGTTGCTGGGCTTATTGGGCTGGCCGGCTGGGTTGGTCTGTTTTCATATTTTTTTCCTTCCTGGACGTTTTTCTTTTTCCAAAACCTTTTTCTGTTTTGAAATTCAAATAATCAATTCAACAAACAATTCAAACAACAATTCAAGACAACTTCCACCAAACTTTTAAAATGAGTTTTTGGTTCTGTTCATCAACATAAACCAAATCCCAAAATAAAATAATATTTTATTCTTTTTAGGATCCATTCATTAATTAAATAAAATGGACCTTTAGTTATTTAATCAAATAGGGTTTGATTTAATGAATAAAATCTCTATTTGAAATCTAAATATTTTCAAAACCATATCAGTAGGTTTTATTTGGAAATAAAATACTTGGAAAACTTATCTTTAAACAAATAAATAAGTTTTGTTATTTTGGAAATAGTAAAATATTTATTAATAAAACTTGGATATTAAATCCTTATTGATTTTATTTTAATTAAACCTTTACTATTTATTATCAAAACAAAATGTTTTATTTCAAAAGCTTGGCCAAGGTTTAATTTGGCTCTATAAAATAATTTCTTATTTTTAAAATCCTTCCTTTTTCTTTTGGAAATTAAATCCTTTTATCTAAATGATTCAAAGTAGTAATTCCAAAATATTTTATTTTCCTCTATTTAAATGTTTATCTTTTCAAAAACTCTTTAAGAATTTATTTGATCCAAATTGGTTTGAAGTTCCAATTGAATTCAAAAAGTTTCTTCTGGCTCTGAAAATCAAACAAAGTTTTATTTTTATTCATTTTTTTTCACATTACAAGATTTGGAAAATCTTGGGATGTGACAGGCTACCACCCTTAAAATAAATCTCGTCCCGAGATTTGGGAAGGTTAGGGTTACAAACAGGTTCAAAACAACTAGGGTACTACCACCCTTAAAAAAAATTCAAACAAAAATTACATATCGTCCTTCTTGGTATCCTGGAAAAACTTTCTCTAAGCAACCAGTTGCATTTGTGTCCTTAGTTTTCATGCTTGACTCATGGGCCAAGGTTGAGTTTCTCCATAGGCTTGGTGATCTTGTTCTTCATCTTTTCGGGACAGTTGCTTGCATAATGTCCTGGGTTTTTGCAATTGAAACAATGGATGTCTTGGAGTTCTTTACGTGGCTCTTGTGGACAAGTTGCTACATAGTGACCTAATTCTTTGCAGTTGTTGCACACCACTTAGCCAATCTCTTTATTCTTCTTGTTCTCTGGGCATCCACTGGAGTAGTGTCCCATTTCCTTACATTTACGACATTGCACAAGGCTCATGTCCTGCTTTTGTTTCTTGGGTTTCTTTAGTCCTTTGAATTGGGTTGTCTTGTTTGGAGGTATAAGTGGTCCTTTTCCTTTATTGGTAGACTTGGATCCTTCTTGTTTCCTTTGTTCCACCATGGAGTAGATGGGGCATTGGATAGGAGTATGATTGTTTCCTTCACATAGGTAGCAAGTAGCTTGAGAAGTGGGACATTGTCCAATAGAATGTTCCTCTTCACAATTGGGGCATTGATCTTCATGCTCCTTGGAAGTATGATCCTTGTCTCCACAAATAATGCAAGCTGGAGCTCCATCTAGAATAACATTCTTGTCATCCTTGTTGTCATAAAATCTGTTGGGATAGTTTTCTTCCATGTTGATCATTTGATTAGTCATCTTAAGCATCAATTGAGTTTGTTCCTCCAAAAACTTTTGCAGTGCTGGATCTTTATCTCTAGTGTTGGCTATGAACTGACCTGTCAGTTGGTTTAACTGGTGTTGAGTTGCTATGAGCTCTTTCATGCTGTCCTCTTGGTTGGTGTTGGTGTCATCAACCTTGATGTTGGAGTCTCTTGGAGTAGTCATCTGTTTGGGTTGAAGGGAGAATTAGTATAGGCAAAAGGTTTTTCTAAGGAATCAATTCTAATCACACACGTCACAATTCACACAAGCAATGTGCATGCAATCACAAACCAAACATTTCACTCAACAACAACGTTCAAGCACACACTTAGGCAACAAAATATTTTTGTTACACCACATAAGTTGGTGTGTTTGACTTAACTAAAATATGGTGGTCCATCTATATGGTTCACTTGTGATCCTTCCATCCTTCTTGGTTGCTTCTTCTTACATGAGATCATGGTTCCTTGAGAAAAACTCCTTGGTCTCAAAGCTTCAAGTGATGTGGGCTCCTTCTAATTTTTGCATTCCCTCAGTCTCTAAATCTTGAGCAAGACTTCCTTGTTTCACTTGTAGTCCTTAGTGGTATCCAAGTTGGAAGTCCTTGGTGATCATGCTGAAGATGTTGAAGTCATTAGAGTTGAAGAAGTTGAAGTCATTAGAGCTAAAAGTGTTGATGAAGTCCTTTGCACATGGTGTAGTCTTTGGTCATGGGTAGGTTTTTCCATCAAGTTGAATTAGAAGAGATGTAGAGTTAAACCAAAAATGGTTGAGGAAAGAGTTTACAAGTGTTTTGTAAATAAGTTTTTGAACAAGTACAACTCCTATTTTCTAAGGGTTTTTGTCCAATCCTAGGTTTACAAATCCTACAGGCAACACAATGCTCTGATACCATCTGTAGAGGGAGTGGCCCAACCTTTAAATAACATAAGGTGGTGTCCCCTGTGTTTACAATGCTAGTCCCTGGATCAATAGCTAGCATCCACAGTTTAGATGTAATATCAAGAAACAAGGGTCATAAAATAACTTTATAACCAGGAATAACATAATTTTATTACATCATACATAGCTCATTTGGCTATTACATTACATTGCAGCGGAATAACTATAGTCACGGGGTCCTTCATCTTCATAGTGCCACAGGCAAATGCTGGTTGTAGACTTTGTAATCCTATTCAATCAATCTTCACTAAAATCAATCAAACCTGCAACATTATAAGTTACCGCCACAAGGGGTCAATACATTTGAATTGTATTGGCAAGTTTCACTACTTTGTTGAATATGAGTGGATCCTATTATTACATGCATATTTGGCTAAGTAGAGTTTTAGGCTCATTTGCTTAAAGCAATAATTTATCCTATCTTTTCAAAATGGTTTTGGTCCTTTGTCAAATCCCTTTTTTCCAAGTCCCTTGAACTCCTTGGTAGACACTGAAGTGTTCAAGTTCTTGTCAAAATCCCTTGAGCTCCTTGGTAACCCCAAGTGCATCAAGTTTTATAAAATCTCATGAGTTCCTTGGTAACCCCAAGTGTTCATGTTTTCATCAAAATCTCTTGAGCTCCTTGGTAACCCCAAGTGCATCAAGCTTAACAAAATCTCTTTGAATTCCTTGGTAGACACTCAAGTGCATCAAGTTTTTATTATAGAAGTTGGAATGTCGAGATATCCCATAGTTCAAACTTTAGTTGCTCAGTATTGTCCATAACCGGGGACACGGCTAAGTACTTAGATTTTATTATTTTCTGCAGAAGGAGTACACTTTACCCACATGTCACAATCCCATCCTTTTACCACCAGTGGCCTACTGGATTAGTGCTCACCAAGATGGAGTACTGGCAGATTGAGAATGTGACGAAGTCTTTCCAAAGGGTCCTCCCATACACCATTGCTAGCTTGCCTTCAGCACCCATGTAGGATTCCAGGTCCCCATGTCCAGTTAACTGAAGACAGTGCATGGTTCTTCCCATTGTAGTTGACTAAGCCAGAGCCATAATAGCATGTGGTTGCACACGAAAGCCACAATTGGAGAAACATGTTCAATCTCTAAGTCTCCTAGGTGGTTTTCTTTTGGAGCACAACACAAAGTGATTCCCATAGACATGGTTCCTTTTGTTGCCACCTTCTCCAAAACTTAAAGTACCTCCACCTAGGTGGTTCATTGAGTCCTTGTTTTATTATGTAAAACACAAGTCCTTTTCTCAACCTTTGTAAAATCTCAACATGTATCTCTCTTCAAAATATAGCATGGCTAAGCATGTATCAACTACATTGTTTTCTCTAAGGAAGGTATAAGGTATCCTATTAGGATTTAGCATAGCATAAGTATAAAATTTGTTTTCATGCATGTTTCAAAATCCACTAAGTATAGAAAATAGTAGGACTTTAGATGATAGTGTAACTTGCCTTTTTGGTAGGGAATGATGGTTCACTCCTTGATCTTGCTAGTCTCACACTTTGTTAATTTCACTACAATCAATCAAACAAACACCAAATCAACTAGCATTCCAAACAATCAACCAAACAACAATTCACACACATAAAACTATGGGATCTAAGTCATGCATGTAAGTATGCAAGTGATGGTCCTATTTGCAAAGATGTTCTTCACTAGGCTTCTAAACTTTGTAAGTTCCAAATTGGTCATTTTTCCAAAGTGGCAAAGTCATTTGCAAAAAGGGTTTTGTCCAAAATCCATTTTTAAATCCAATCCTCATTTTATATAGTGGAAAATATTTTTATCAAAGTAACAACTTTAAGTTGTTCACCAAATGAGTTGCTATTGCAAAACTTGGTGTTTTGGGTTAGTAGGTTTGTTTCAAATAATTTTCCCAAAGTTTTTACTCCAAAAACATTTTTAAAATAAAACCATTATTTTCATTTGGCTAGAAATGGCTAAGTCAAATAATCCATCTTAAATTTTACCAAATCCATTTCCAAGACCATGGGTTGGTTCCTAGGGTCAGTAAGTTCACATCAAAACAATTTCCAACGGTATCAAATTTGTAAATTTTGGACGTGTGGATCGAAAGTTACAAAGGTTTGAAATTGCAACTTAAATCTGATTTCCAAATTCTGTTTTAAACAGACCTGGCCACGCGTCGCATTCTGGTTGGACGGTACCGGTTCGGCCGGATCGGTGTTGCGGTGCGTTGGATCTAGTTAGATCGTGTGGTCCAGAGAACGTACCCCTTCGCGGCTTAAGTGATCTATCGCAAGCGTCGGATCGAGATCCTACGGTGCTAGCATGTTTGACCATATGCGAGCGGCGCCGGCGGTGGCTAGCGGCGGCGACGGTCAGACAATGGTGGCGCTGGCGAAATAGGAAGCGAGAGAGGGAGGGAGTAGGCTCACCAGATTCGCAGGAGGCTGGGGAAGCTCGTCGTGTGGTCGACGGGGCAAGGGGCGCTCTGGTACAGCTGCGATTGCTCGCCGGAGTAGAGAACAACGTCGGGTGGTCCTGGTCGTGGTCGGAGTCGTCGCTACAGGTCACGAGAAGAACAACCGAGGGCATGGTTAGACGCGGGAGATCACGGAGATGCTGTGTGCGTGAACGAGAAGAAGAGGGGCGGCCAGAAACTACCTGTGGGGTTCGTCGGAGTTGGATCGGACGACGGCGTCGTTCACAGCTTGTTGCAGACGTTGCTCCGGGGCACCCGCGGTGGAATGAAAAGCACAGGGAGATGTGTCTAGGAGTGGAGAATCTGCTAGCGTGCTCAGGGAGGCAAGGGGCGGCGAAGCTCGGCTGGAATTCGACGAGGAGGGTCGTCGGAGACAGAGGATCTTGGGGAAGAATTGGGGCGTCTGGGAGCGCGTTGAGATGGGGCGACAGAGCGTTTAAGCCTGCGTGATCAACGCGGGTAACGGTGGTCGCGTTAAGGCGAATTAAGGCCGCGAATTCATCGGCAGGAACGGTGTCGAGGGGAGGGAGAAGGAGTCGCGCGGGTGAGAAGGAAGAACAGGAGGAATGGGGTCCAGCCGTCAGTGGGAAAAGGAGTGAGGGAGAGGTCCACCAGTCAGTCACACTGCGGGTTAAAGATTAAGTGCAAAACGTTTCCTTCGGGAGAGGAAAGCTGGGCTGGATGCTGGGCTTATTGGGCTTGCCGGCTGGGTTAGTCTGTTTTCATATTTTTTTTCCTTCCTGGACGTTTTTCTTTTTCCAAAACCTTTTTCTGTTTTGAAATTCAAATAATCAATTCAACAAACAATTCAAACAACAATTCAAGACAACTTCCACCAAACTTTTAAAATGAGTTTTTGGTTCTGTTCATCAACATAAACCAAATCCCAAAATAAAATAATATTTTATTCTTTTTAGGATCCATTCATTAATTAAATAAAATGGACCTTTAGTTATTTAATCAAATAGGGTTTGATTTAATGAATAAAATCTCTATTTGAAATCTAAATATTTTCAAAACCATATCAGTAGGTTTTATTTGGAAATAAAATACTTGGAAAACTTATCTTTAAACAAATAAATAAGTTTTGTTATTTTGGAAATAGTAAAACCTTTATTAATAAAACTTGGATATTAAATCCTTATTGATTTTATTTTAATTAAACCTTTACTATTTATTATCAAAACAAAATGTTTTATTTCAAAAGCTTGGCCAAGGTTTAATTTGGCTCTATAAAATAATTTCTTATTTTTAAAATCCTTCCTTTTTCTTTTGGAAATTAAATCCTTTTATCTAAATGTTTCAATGTAGTAATTCCAAAATATTTTATTTTCCTCTATTTAAATGTTTATCTTTTCAAAAACTCTTTAAGAATTTATTTGATCCGAATTGGTTTGAAGTTCCAATTGAATTCAAAAAGTTTCTTCTGGCTCTGAAAATCAAACAAAGTTTTCTTTTTATTCATTTATTTTCACATTACAAGATTTGGAAAATCTTGGGATATGAAAAAGTGTCTCGAAGTCCCCGAGAAGACCGAAGTGTTCAAGAATATCGACCATCGGACCATAAAGATAAACGATGACCTGACCTATCCCGAAGTACCCATCCGTATTTTGGAAGAAGCCTTTCGAACTACCCGAACCCGAAGTATCAAGTTTCTCAAGATTCAGTGGAGCAACCACACAGAAGAGGAAGCTACCTGGGAGCGCGAAGATCACATCAGGGCGAAGTTTCCCGATCTCTTCAAATCCTAGGTAATCTTTTCATCCTTTTTCAAATCTCGGGACGAGATTTTGTTTAAGGGGGGAAGGTTTGTAACATCCCAAAAATACTAAGCTTGGGTCACCAAGCATTAGTCATCAACACTTAGGATTACCAAAAACTTTTCTAAATAAAATTATGAATGCATGCATATGTGTATGCATGGATTTTGAAATTCTTTGCAACCACCTTGTTTGATTGTTTCTTTGCTTGTAAAATGTTTCTTAGGTGAAATAAACATCATTTAAAACATTTCCCACACTTTTCCTAAAGACAAGTAAATCAAAACAAATATATTAAAGGAATGGTCACTTTGACCAATTTAACTCCCATGCCTACTTTGGCTGTCTCAAACTTTCAGAACCTAACAGAAACTTTTCTGGATCTTTGCACCCCTTGAATGTACTAATAACAAAGTATCAAGGCCCACTTTGTGATCATCCAGAAACTTTCAAATGCATAGTTTAAATGACAATTCAAAATTGAATCTTTATCATATGGGAAGATCCCATTTTTTCAAAAACCACACAAACAAGCTCAACTTTCAAAACCCAAGCATCTGCAGACTCACCAGCACCAACCTAGAAAACCCACCAAAAATCTTTTCAAAATTCAAAACTTGAATTCATGCGGCCATTTCATCAAACAGGTTGCAGATACAAATCAAACAAACATCAAACACTATAGTGTGCAGTAAAATTGGCATAACTTGTTCTCTATTTAGCTCACAACGAGCTCAGTAGATCATCTAGGAAGATTAACCAAGCACTAGCACCACTATGAGCTTGCCATTGCCATCAATGGTGAACAGCCGAGCACACCCATGTCACCCCATGTCGACAGCAAGCTAGGAGGAGACACAAGCCTAGCCAGCATGTCTGGGAGGCAACCCACCGTCCACCGCCACTCCTTGTCCACCGCTTGAACCTTGCCAACCACTGGACCACATGCACGGACCGCGCCCAGACCGCCAGCGACCATTCCGAGCGTACGCCAGAGCGCCACCCTCGACCGAAGCCCACAGACCGTGCGCCGCCCTCGACGCGGGCATACACAATCCCCACCGACCCAGGAGACCGCCAGACATCCCCGTTCGCCGCCCCACCGACCCAGGAGACAGCCACTGTTTGCCGTCAAAGAAGCCGCCTCTGTCGCTCAGAGCGTCGCATGTTCCAGACCAAGCTGCACCGCCCCACGCCTTGAAAAAATGTCGTTGAGCATCGCCAGGGAACACCGCACCGTCCCCTACCCTCGCCCATGCTAATAGCCGCCTGTAACATCGCCCCCGAAGAGCTCACCATGCGCCCCGTCGGTCCCCTCGCTCGAATATAAATAGAGGCCACCCCCGCTCGATTTCTTCACACCATCTCACTCCCCTCTCGTCACTGATTGTGCCACACCATTCCTGGAGCAAGGCGAGCACCACCTTGCTGGAATTTCACCAGAGCCCGCTGCCTCTGGAGAAGAAGGGAGCCATCGATTTCATCCACCCCAGGAGCTGCCGCGACCACCCCTGAGTTCGCCATCGTCGACTTCGTCGTTCGCCCACCTCGCCGACCCTCGCCAGCACCCCGGTGATCCCCCAGCAACCCTCACTGGCCGCACTAGATTTATTTCTCGCCGGCATTGTCTCGCTTCGACGATAAATCCCAGTCGTTGGATTAGAATCAGATCGAACGACCCACGTTGCCCCGTACCGCTTCGCCCCGCCCTATCTCACTGGCAAGTGGGGACACCCACTTAAGCAGCCCGCGGGAGCACTGCGCTTAGCAGGCCAGCCCAGTAACTTTTCCTGCGCAGCCCAGTGATTTGAATTAAATCTTTTTCTTTTTAATTCAAACACACTTCCGTACCCATTTTCAAAAATCAATCCAGATCGATTCAGTGCACAAATTTGAATGAAACCAATTTTGTTGGAAAGGTATGTGAATGCTGAATCCAAGCACGTTGGATTCAAATCATTTGGATATATAGATCATCCATGGTAAAAATAACAAGGCAGAAGCTTTTCTGCATTCAAACATTTTTCAAATTTAAACCATAATAGCTTTTGAGTTGGTTCCAACTCTCAAAAATCACATTTAACCATACCTTTCAGAATATATAAAAATATATAGGGTTACTTCCAGGAATAATGTTCAAGTAATAAATGAATGCTACATAGGCATTTATAGTCATATTATTTAAATAAAATAAAAGGGTATGACCTTATTAAATTGTTACACCACTTTAAATCACATTCCCTTGGACTACAGTATGTGGTGATGACATGTGTCAACATGATCCCATGTTTGGGTTGGAGAATGTTAAATCTTAAGTAGTTTTTCAATGAGTAGAAATTACTTTTCTAAAAATAAAAGGAATTAAACCAAGCCTTAACCTTGTAATGTTAGAGATGATGCTAGATCATCTATAGGACCCTTGTGTGTGATGATTGCAAGTAGTTAAGTATTGTTTGGTGATTGTGTACCTCGTATTTATTCATAGACGCCAGTACCGACCAAGGATACGAGACGGAAGGAGGATTCTACGAAGAAGAAGCCAAGGATAACTTCAACCACTGCTCTGCTCAAGGCAAGCTATTAACCTTGCAAGCTAACACTTGTAATTTAGCAAGCTTATATTGACATTGATGCAAGCTAACACTTGCAAGATACTTACCTATGCAAGCCAATACTTGCTTGTTACCATGCCTACTATATGCTTTAAGCATATATGATCATACCCACTTGATAAACCAATCCTAGTTTTATTTGCAAGCTCCTTACTTTATTTCTTTATCAAAGCTTACTTAGAGTTTACTTAAGAGTTTGGTAGATACTAGAAAGTTATCTGAAGGTTGCATAAAGAGCATAAAATTTGGTCTAAGATTAGACACCTTGACATCATCCTGAGATATAAGGTGATACATAGTTGAAACTCCCCTAGTTTACCACCCCTCATTAGTGCTTACCCCCACTTGTAGATGCTAGTGCTAAGCATAAAACTTAATCAACTTTAGATGGGAATACTTGGTGAGAAAATGGTTATGAAAACCTTAGAATGATGGATCATTCGATTGAAATGTTTTGGACATGTGTTTCCGAACACCTGATGATTTTGGTGATGAAAATGTTGAGGCATGAGCCTTAGCCCTTTTATAAAACTGATGGTTGTCTGGATGCGATACCATTCCAATTTTATCGTACAACCACAATACCCGAATATTGGGTAGGGCTTGACTGGAAACTTATGTACCTGAGTATTAGCTCCCTCACGACCAAGGTCTGAGCTGAGGCTACCCCTGTGAAGATTGTCCACCTGTGCAGTACCCAAGATGACAGTTGGTCATGGTTGGGAGGCCAAACTCACAGGAGAGGTGCGAGTACTAGGGCGTGTAATTGAAAGGTTAGGATTGATTATCCGCATACTGAGTATGGTGAATTCAGGATTTGTTCCTGACGGATGTATCGAATGTTGTGGTGAAAGTGTACAATCTCTGCAGAGTGTCAAACTATTCGAATAGCCTTGTCCGCGGTTATGGACAGTTGGAGTGGCCATACTGTTCCCCCGTCATACTTTTCAAAATTGACTGGTGAAATGACTTGAGACTTTTACTTGACCACAACAGAGTTGTGACATGAGTTACAAGATCCCACTTAGAAGTTATAAAATTGTGACTAGCTTTGGAACTTAGTAGAGATAAATCTGGCTTTTGCAAAACAACCCTAGAGCCTAGTGTCCTATTATCCAAAAACCCTTTACCTGTTAGTATTAGTTTGCGAGTACTTAAAGAGTACTCATGGCTTTGTCCCTGGCTATTCCCATGTCCAGACTATGAAGAGGAGTACCTGGAAGATGGACCCTAGGAAGGTTACGACAACTAGGATCATCTCCCATCGTCAGCATTGCCTGTGACCCCGAAGATGGAGCTTCACCTATGCTACCATTATTATTACGTATTCCGTTGCTTGATGTTGTATTAAGAACTAGATCATGAGATCCCTATTCGTGTAAGAACTTATGTATCGTTTCTAATGGATGATGTACTATGGTATCCAATTCTGTTATGTCTCGCAAAAATGGCAATCCTGGGATTGCGAGGTATGGCATAACCGGCATCTGGGATTAAAAACCCGGGTGTTGACATTAGGAGTCATGAGTCTACACTCAACATGCTTGCCTGTGGCACATGAAGATGAAGACTTATTTATCTTATTATAATTTGAACTCTTGTATTAGGCCTGTGGCCATGGAGTTTGTAAAAGACTATGTTTGTCTCTGGAATGATATGTAATAATGACCTTTGTTTCTGTGTACTTCATCTTAAACTGTGGATGCTAGCATTGATCCAGGGACTAGCATTGCAATCACAGGGATCCTTTCCTTTACAAAGGAGGGATCTTATAGATGGTATCAGAGCACTGTCTTGCCTGTAGGATTATGACCCTAGGATTGGAAACCACTAAGGAAAAATTTTCAACAACTTCCACACTTGTCTTTTCTTCTCGTAAACTTTTCTAATCTTCTTTCTCATGTCTGTTTGTAGATGAACTCCATCAATGAAGCCGTGAAGAAGGGACCACTCATGACTATGACTTTGGAATGTGAGACAGAGTTCCCCAAGGCTCTCAAGGACCTCATGGTTGCCATGGGAATACATGGTGCAGCTGTGTACAAAGGTTTTCCTGTGATGGAGGAAGGAGTTGAGTACTGGTGGGTGCAACTTCACTTGTATAAAAACAAGGAAGACAACCACAAGGACTCAGGATTCTGCATGGTCACCAGCACAATGATGCACACCACATTCTTTGATTCAGCAAGGGATGCAGCTTGGAGGGCTATCAAAGAACTTGGCGATAGAATCAAGTGCAGAATGCTTAACACCCAGAATGACCTTAGGGAAGAAAAGAAGCATACCCAAGAGTTAGAGGCTACCAACCAAAGCCTAAGGAAGGACATCATAGACTTAGCAATGGAGTCTTGTGATCTAGACAAACAAATTGCCTCTAGGGATGCCCTGTTAGCCAACTTGACAAGTGAGATGGGATTGTAGTGTACCACATTAGTTGGACCACCACACTTATCATTTTATTTTCCAAATGTTGTTTAAAATAAGTTGAACCTTGGTTATTTGTAATGGATCCATGTATGCCATGACTTGTGTGTTTTGATTTCCAAAGTTATTCATGTGATGCCTTGTCTTGTGATTTGTCTTAAATTGTGTTGATTCTAACTTTTTCTATCTTATTAAATAGATGCCTAATGTTACTATCAGCACGGCTGAAGAGTTCAAGGGAACTCGCTTTGGTCCTCGTATTATTGAGCTCACTAGTTTGCTAAATCTCCCTCTTCCTACCATCATGGTGCTTCCCCTCACCAAGTTTGAGAGGAAAGACCTTCGGGGCTTCAAGGTTAATCAGCCTGGACGCCAGACTGAGCCTAGCACGGAGGCAATCATCTTCAAGCTCATGCACGATGACAAGGAGAGAGGCCTATAGGTAGTCATGCAGGACTTGATTGGACGTCTTTTAGGGAGACACTCTCGACAGGTTAGAGGTACTCACTTCCACACCTTCGGTAGACGTGAAGAGGATGGTGAGGCCATTGACTTCGAGGATACTTCGAGGGAGACAGCAGAGCCGATTCGTCAATACCTCCAGGACTTAGAGGTTCTTCTTAGGCACATAGACACTAATAGGACCAACGTCATGCTCAGAAATGACGAACTCCAGGTGCAGCTTCGTGAGAAGGACAAGCTCTTCGCGGAGCAAGATGAGATAGTCAAGGAGATGGAGGCCAAGTTCGAGAGTCAGGACAGAAAGTTCAAGAGTCAAGAGAAGCGAGTCCAAGATCGGAACAAGAGGATTTGAGACATGACTGCAGAACTGGAGGCCAAGGACTTCGAGCTCGAGCATCAGCAGACTGTAATTGATAGGCTTCGTTCTCAGGAGAGGGCTCTCAAAGCCAAAGTAGAGACCTTGACCACCAATGTCGAGGAATACAAGCCGCTATGGAGAATGCAGGTCTTACATTTGTTGAGGAGGAGGTTGATGCCGAGGAGTAGTGATGACTGCTCATTTACCTTTATTTATCATGTCTTTGATTATTGAGTCGCAATGACCATCCAACATGTGGATGGCTTGCTATTGGTGTGTTTACTTTGCAAACTTGTTATCTATGTTTTTTAACTTTTATTATTGTGATGTATGTTTGGTGATTGTTTATGTGATGTATTGTGCATGTTAGCATCTATGGGTATCACATTCTTATCTCTATTGAACAAACCACAGATGCCTCCTCGACGTGCCAATCCCAACCCCAACAACAACAACATCACCCCTGAGATGCAGCAAATGATGACAACTCAGACTCAGCTAATGCAAATGATGACTACGTTCATCCAGAACCAGAACAACAACAACAACAACAACAACAATAACAACAATAACAACAATAACAACAACAACAACAATCAGAACAACCCACCGGGTTTTGACATGCTTATTCTTGAGACTAAGTCCAGCAAAGTTCTCAGGAACTACTGATCCTATGGTGGCAAATGATTAGCTACGCTCTTTGAACAAGGACTTGGTAACCGTTGGCTGTACTGATGAAGAGAAAGTCAGATTTGCAGCTCACTTGTTGGAAGGACCAGCAGCCACTTGGTGGGATAACTTACAAATCACCACTCCCATTGAGGATGTGACGTGGGCTATATTTGAAGATGGTTTCCATACTGCTCACATCTCATCCGGAGTGATGAGTCTGAAGAAGAAAGAGTTCCATAACTTGAAGCAGCGCCACCGCAGCGTGGCTGAATACATTGAGGAGTTCAACAATCTAGCACGATATGCACCGGATAAAGTTGACACTGATGCTAATAGGAAGGAAAAGTTCCTTGAAGGGTTGAATGATGAACTGAACCTGCAGTTAGCTGTGGCCTATGTTCCCACATACCAGTCTCTTTGTGACAAGGCTGCTATTTTGGAGAACAAGATGAAGCAAGTTGAAAGTAGGAAGAGAAAGCACTCTGACAAGCACAGCTCGGGATCGTCTCACAAGCGTTCCCATTATGATGACAGTGGGAGTTCTGGATCCCACAAGCATGGGAAGTTCAACAAGCACCACAACCACAACCTTCATCATGACAACAAGAGTCACCGTAATCATGACAATGACAAGTACAAGAATCACAAGGGTGGATATAAGAGCCACCACAGTGGTAGTGGCAGTGGAAGCCAGCCTGTCAAGAAGGATCTTAGTCAGGTTGAGTGTTTCAAGTGCAAGAAGATGGGGCATTATGCAAATGAATTCCCAGAAAATAAAGTTGAAGGACCCAACAAGCCCAATCCTTTTCAAAAGGGACAAGTGAACCACATCAATGTGGAGGAAATTTATGAGGAGCTTGATGCTGTTGCTGGTAAGTTCAAACTCAATTCTGTTCCAGCATTTGTTCTCTTTGATACTGGTGCATCTCATCCATTCATATCAAGAGCATTTTTTGAAAGAAATGAGCTACCGGTAGAAACTATTTGGTGCCCTATAAAAGTAAGTTCTCCTGGTGGAGAAATGATAGTGAATTCAGGATGTCATGATCTAGTCATAGAGTTTGGGAAGTATAAGTTTCCCGTTAATCTAATAATCCTAAATTCCCAAGGATTGGATGTTATTTTGGGAATGGATTGGATGACTAAACACAAGGGAGTGATAGATTGTGCAAATCATACTGTCTCACTCACAACTCCAGAAAACAAAAGGATCAGATTCAAGACCAACTTTGAAGAAAAAAGGAGTAAGCTTAATTCTCTTAAGGGGGTTAGCATAGATAGTGTGCCAATTGTGAGTGAATATCAGGACGTGTTTCCAGAAGAATTTCCAGGAATGCCACCAGATAGAGATGTGGAATTTCTTATTGATTTGTTACAAGGATCTGGACCAATAGCAAAGAGACCATACAAGATGTCAGTGGATGAGTTGAAAGAACTCAAGAAGCAACTTGGAGAACAGTTGCAAAAGGGATTTATCCAACCAAGTTCCTCATCTTGGGGAGCACCAGTTTTATTTGTGGAAAAGAAAGATAGAAGTCAAAGGTTATGCATAGATTATCATTCACTCAATGAGGTGACTATCAAGAACAAATACCCTTTGCCTAGAATAAATGACTTGTTTGATCAGTTAGAAGGAGCTTGTGTGTTCTCAAAGATTGATCTCCGGTCAGGTTATTCCAGCTCAAGATAAGGGAACAAGACATACCTAAGACAGCTTTCACCACAAGGTATGGGTTGTATGAGTATACCATGATGCCATTTGGTTTGACCAATGCACCAGCATACTTCATGAATATGATGAACAAAGTGTTCATGGAATTCCTTGAAAAGTTTGTTGTCGTATTCATCGATGACATTCTAATCTACTCCAAGAGCAAGGAAGAGCATGAAGGACATTTACGATTGATACTTGAGAAGATTAGAGAGCATAAGCTGTATTCCAAATTCAGCAAGTGTGAATTTTGGTTAAATGAAGTTGGATTTCTAGGACACGTTGTGTCAGGAGATGGTGTAGCAGTTGATCCTGCTAAAGTTTCTACTGTAACTGAATGGGAATCTCCCAAGTCAGTGAAAGAGGTTCGTAGTTTCCTTCGCTTAGCAGGTTACTACAGAAGGTTCATTGAGAATTTCTCCAAGGTGGCAAAACCTATGACAGAATTGCTAAAGAAAGATAAGAAATTTGCTTGGTCTGAAGGATGTGAACTCAGCTTTCAAGAATTGAAGAAGAGACTAGTGACAGCACCAGTCTTGTGTCTGCCAGATTTGGAGAAAGATTTCCAAGTGTATTGTGATGCATCTCATCATGGATTAGGTGCAGTACTTATGCAAGAAGGGAAAGTTGTGGCTTATGCCTCGAGAAAACTCAAAACTCATGAAGTGAACTACCCTACTCATGATTTAGAGTTAGCCTTTGTTGTCCATGCACTCAAAACATGGAGACATTATCTTTTGGGAAAGTGATGTGAAGTGTTCACAGATCACAAGAGTTTGAAGTATATCTTCACCCAGAAAGAAATTAACATGAGACAGAGAAGATGGCTAGAACTCATCAAGGACTATGACTTGAGTTTGCAATACCACCCCGGTAAAGCAAATGTTGTAGCAGATGCTCTAAGCCGTAAAGTTTTTGTGAATGGCCTTACTAAGGGAGAATTGCCAGATGATTTGTGTGCCCAATTTAGAGATCTCGGATTGGAGATTGTGCCTGAAGGACATCTCATGTCTTTGGATGTTCAACCTACTTTGGTGGACAAGATCAAAGAAGCCCAAAAGGCAGATAAGGAAATTGAAGAGATTAAGGAAAAGATTGGCAAGGGAAAAGCCAAAGGATTCCATGAAGACGAACATGGTACCTTATGGCATGGAAAACGTATCTGTGTTCCACAAGATCCGGAGCTTCGGAAACTGATTTTACAAGAAGCACACAACTCACCATATTCTATTCAGCCGGGTAACACCAAAATGTACATGGATATGAAGGAAAGATTTTGGTGGAATAATCTCAAGAAGGACATCGCCGAACATATTGCTTTGTGTGATGTATGTAGTAGAGTGAAAGCGGAACATCAGAAACCAGCAGGATTATTACAACCACTACCTATTCCTGATTGGAAGTGGGACAAGATTGGTATGGATTTCATCACTGGATTGCCAAGGACCCGGTCTGGATATGATTCTATTTGGGTAGTGGTGGATTGCCTAACTAAATTGGCTCATTTTATACCCGTGAAGACAACTTACACAAGTGCTAAGTTAGCCAAGATCTACATGAGTAGAATTGTATGTCTACATGGAGTACCCAAGAGTATTGTGTCTGATAGGGGAACTCAATTCACTTCTCATTTTTGTAGGTAGCTACATGAGTCATTGGGAACGAGGTTGGAATTCAGCACTGCATTTCATCCTCAAACTGATGGACAGACAGAAAGGACTAATCAGATTCTTGAAGATATGTTGAGAGCATGTGCTCTAGACTATGGAGCCAGTTGGGATGAAAGCCTGCCTTACGCAGAATTTTCTTACAATAACAGCTATCAAGCCAGTATTGAGATGGCACCATTTGAGTTTCTCTATGGGAGAAAGTGTACCACCCCATTGCTATGGAATGGTGTGGGAGAAAGAAGTTTGTTCGGACCAGAACTCATCAAAGAGGCTGAAGAGAAAGTCAAGCTGGTTAAGGACAGATTGAAGATAGCACAGTCCCGACAAAAGAGCTACGCAGATCCAAAGTGTAGAGAGGTCACCTATGAAATAGGTGATAGAGCTTATCTTAGAGTGTCACCACTTCGTGGAGTGAAGAGGTTTGGTGTCAAAGGTAAATTGGCCCCAAGATATGTTGGACCATTCAAGATTCTGAGTCGCAAAGGAGAAGTAGCTTATGAGATTGAATTGCCAGAGTCTTTGTGAGCTGTTCATAATGTGTTTCATGTGAGTCAGGTTAAGAAATGCCATCTGGAAATGGAAGAGACTTCTTTGAAGGATACTATACCTTTGGAAGAAGTTCAATTGGAGAGTGACCTCACTTATGAGGAGAAACCTATCAAGATTCTTGAGACTGTAGAAAGAGTTACTCGGACTAAGACTATCAAATTCTGCAAAGTTCAGTGGAACCATCATTCCGAAGAAGAAGCAACATGGGAAAGAGAAGATGATCTTCGGAAAGACCACCCTCACCTATTTGCTAGCCAACCAGAATCTCGAGGGCGAGATTCACCTTAAGGGGGTTAGATTTGTAACATCCCTAAAATCATGTTTCAAAACTCATGCATATCATCCATGCATCCATGATCACTTAGGATTTCATTTCAAAATCATTTCAAAAACAAGAACATATTTTTCTCATTATTTCATGTATGAATACTCTAGCCTTTGTGCTACTTGCTAATGAGTAAGGTACTAATATTCATTCAGTAATGTTTTGAGTTCAAACTTAAGTGATTTCAAAAGCTTGAATAAAGTTTCAAAACAAAGTATGAAATAAAACCAAGTTATGCCTATTTTTATATCTCATAAAAAGCTTGATTTTATTTTATTTTTCAAAGGACCAAGTTTGTTTGAGTAAACAGAAGGGTTTGACACTTATTTGAATACAAGATTCACTTTACAAAAGTCCAGAGAAGGTTTGAAATCAAACTGATTTGAAATGGAGTTTGAAAATCATTTTTAGAAAATCAAACAGAAAAAGAAAAGGAATAAAGAGGAAAAAAAATAAGCAAACAGCCAAATCTGGCCCAACCCAGCCCAACTCAACCCAGCTAGCCCAACAACCCCTCCCGCGAACCGTTTTTATTCACTCACAATCAAACCCACAGAGTGACTGACCGCCTGACCCCACCTCCCCTCTGTTTCTCTCGCTGACAACGCGGCCCACGCAACGGTCATCGTCTCCACCCGGCGACGAGTTCCTCCCCCCAAATCACTCGGCCGTTTCTGGATTGATTTGCGGCTTCAATTCACGATCAATGACGGAGTAAATCGCGCCCGCGCCCTTGCTACTTAAACCCCCTCTGCCCCCTCTCCATTTTCCCCCAAACCCCAAACACAGAGCGCCCCCAGGCTGCGAGAATTCCTCGCCGCAACCCCGCTGCTCCGACGAGTTCGCCGACGAATTACGGTGAGCACCGCACTCCCCTCTGCCTATGGTTCATGCTGGCTTATTCTGCGTCTCCGTGCGCACCTACTGATGCTTTCCGTTTGCACGCGCATGGTCTGTAGCCTCTGCAACGTCAACGACTGAGCTCCACCGCCCTCTACTCGAACTCCGGTGACCTTTCCCCGTAAGTCCCAGCCTCCCCTCTTCCTCTGCTTGATACGCGTGAGACCCCCAGTGTCCTGCGCATCTAACGGCACCTTTCTCTCGTCTTAGCGCGGCCAGAGTGTCACCAACATCGACGAACAGAAGCCACCGTCGCCAGGGACTACTCCGACGAGCAATCCGCGACAACTCCGAGCGCCCCTTTGCCAACCGAGCATACGTCGAGCTTCTCCTTGTCACGGCATCGTCCCACCTTCCCGGGCGACCTAGTTTGCCGGCTCCGCCACTGACTAAGCGCGTCGCCGCCTGTCGCCACCGCTAGCGCCGCCACTTGATGGTCTGTTGCTTAGGACCGTTAGATCGAGATCCAGTGGGTGAAATTAGAAGCTAACCGAAGAGGTACGGGCAGATCTGAGCCATGCATGATTAGTTAGATCCAACGGTGCACGAGCGTGATCTGGTGCGAAACAGTATCGTCCAATCAGACGCTGCCACGTGGCCAATCTTTTGATTTAAAATCAGATTTTATATCAATTAGATGTTTAAACTTGTTTAATTCATAACTTTTGATTCCCACGTCTAAATTTGATGAATTTTATATCAATGGAATCAGGAGAGAAAGCCCTTTCCATATATGTAATGTGTTTAAAGTTTTGTTTCTGTTAAAAGGGTTATATTTACAAAAACATGTGTAGGACTATTTTGTGTATATTAATTGTTTTAGAAATGGTTTAATGTTCAAATAAAGTTTGTTTGGCAAGTTTAGAACTTGTTTATGAATCAGTAATGTGCACTTGTCTTGTTGAGTATAGAAAATCATCACATATCATTTTGCATGCATCCATATATTTTTGCTTGTATTTATTTTGTATGTGATTTGGTGCTATCATTTTATGTGTAGATTTTGGTGCAAATAGTGATTGCGATTGTGAGGATTGTAGCTACTCTCCAAACTACCAAGGAAAGTGGTGCTTCAGGATTTTATCCCTATGTTTTTCAACTATGCATTAGAAATACTTTTCTAGTCTTGCATGGATATATTTTGATTTATATGCTATGCTTGGGAAATCCTAGTAGTTGTAGAATTGCTAGCAATTTCTAAGTTAAGATGCTTATCTATGCCATGCTTAGCCTAGCTAGTAGCAACCAAGGGTGGTTATATAATCATGCTATGAATAAATATTTCTAAGTCTTTGGACTATGTTTTTGCTTAATAAAACAACTAAGTGAATGAAACACCTGGGTGGAATGGAAAGATTGGGTTATGTTGAGTGGTTACAAAAGGCCCATTTCTATGGTTTACCTTGTGTATCTCACTTGTGGACAGCCACCTAGGAACAAAGGGATTTGAGAGGCCAAATGTTAAGAAGCTTCTAGTGCAGCCACTTGGCAATATGGGCTCTGCCTGGATCACATAGGTTGCAATAACTTAGTCATTTGGATAGGTTGTGGTAGTGGGATGATAGGTTGGAACGCGTCCATTTGGTCTAAGGGAAGGCTTCTGAAAGGTCCTGTCTTGGTGAAAATCAAGTCTTGTGGGGAAACTGCACAACCTCTGCAGATGGAAGAATCTAAGTACTTAGCCATGTCCCTGGTATTGGACAACATGAGCATCAAGACATGGAAGCTATCAAGAATCTCCTCATCCCAATTTCTAAGTAAAACTTGTGGTTGAACAAGGGTGAAGTACCCCAATGTCTATTGGAGGATCCTTGGGAAAGATTTTGACAAAGAAAAACTTAGTGTTTTCAACTGATAGGGAAAACCTATTTTGAGCAAAGCAAGCCTAAGCTACACTTATCCAAAAAGCATATAGTATCTAGTCCACCAATATTGTACTAAGGTATCACTTGCCAATACTATTCCAATGTATTGACCCACTGTGGCTGTAACTTGTGATGTTGCAGGTTATTCTGATGATGATTAGGAGTCATGAGTCTACACTCAACATGCTTTCCTGTGGCACATGAAGATGAAGACTTATTTATCTTATTATAATTTGAACTCTTGTATTAGGAATGTGGCCATGGAGTTTGTAAAAGACTATGTTTGTCTCTGGAATGATATGTAATAATGACCTTTGTTTCTGTGTACTTCATCTTAAACTGTGGATGCTAGCATTGCAATCACAGGGATCCTTTCCTTTACAAAGGAGGGATCTTACCCTTAATACTGGTGGAAGAAAGACTCTTCACAAAGGAAAGTAGGGATCTCAAGTTTCAAAAAGAGCTTCTAAAAAATATGGTACTTGTTAGCTTTTAGCCCTCATTGCCCCTATCATTAGCATCTTGAAGTGGTTAAGGTTAAAGTGGCAAAGCTGGAGTATATGCTTGACGAAGTATAAGTTGGCAATCTCATGCCCCTTGAATATGAGGGCCACACCTCATGCATGCTCAACTTTGGGTCCAGGTCAGTTCTTGTCATTGTAAATATTTGCATATCATTAAGCGCCAATGGGGTACCCCTTGCACATGGTATAGGATCTTTCCCATAACCGAAATGACAAGGCAAGCAGACAGTGAGCATCTCATCAATCTTCTTATGACCATGGGAATATGGTGCTTTTTTTCTCTCTTTCCTCTTTTCTCAATGTGTCTCTTTTTTTATAAGAAGAATGCTTCATAGATGTCACTATGGTGATGCTGCAAGTTTCCACCATGATTAGGCATGGCTTAGGCTAGCGGCCCAGGTGTTTCTCTAACACAGAATACAAACTCCATGGACTTACAAGTTCCCTCTTTATTTCCCACCGGTGACATCCATAGACAAAAGAGCATGATATCAACTGAGTACAAAGTACAAGTGCAATGTTGAAAATGTTCCCCGTGGCAGCACGGTTCTGCTAATTCCAACTTATAAGTGCAAGCATATACAACAAAGTTGTCACAATGGTTCAAGTTTATCAGGGTCAAAGAATAAAGTGTGCCATCAAGTTCGTGAGGGCTTTAATTACTAAGTTTTCACATAATCAAAATAGTTTTTAATTGGAAGATAGCTGAAAACAAGAATATACTTGGAATGGTGTAACACACCATGCATAGGAGTTTATAGTGGACACTTTGGAATAACTTGGTTTCTTTGGAGTTGGAAGCATTAGTAGAGCTTACTCATGCAAGTGGAGGCTAGCAAAAGACTGGGAGCAACCAACTAAGAGAGCAATAATGGTCATAATCATGCAGAGCGACAAAACATTACTAATCAAAGCATAGAGTGGTACTACAAGTCAAGGACTAAATGATAATAGAGGCTATGGTGACTTTTTCATAGTCATAACATGGTGTGAGCATGTGCCAAGTTAACCCAAACAAAGCATCAAAGGAGAATACCACAATACTATGCTTTTGTATGATAAAACAACGCATGATTCTTTCAAGGCACATTATGCAATCCTAATTGTTTGGAACAATTCATGCTACAGAAATAATCACTAAGCATAAGGTCAAAACAAAATCTGGCATGACATGCTAAAGTTTAAGTCACAGTCAAAGCAAGCTCCCTTTTGTACCACTTAAGCATGAAACTTTCTATTCTTCTCCAACACCAATCAACTTATTTGAAACAACTCACAAAGATAATAATCAATAAAGATCAGTGAGCTTGTCTCACAAATCCACAAAGAAGAACTAAAAATTTCTAAGATGAAAGCACAAGAAAACTAAGGCTGAACATAGTGCTAGCAAAAATGAACACACACAAAGCAATAAGAATGAAAACTAGAGTGTTCTAGGCAACGAAAATAGAGTGCGTCTCTCTCGAAAAGAAGTGTGGTGTAACCAACCAACTTACTCAAGCAAACTAAGAAAACAAAAACCAAAAATGAAAACTAAGATGCTCCAAGAACAACACAACGGTGCATAAAACAATAAAAACGAAGCGTCTAGACAGACCTGAGCTTTTTATTGGTGAAGAAGGGGATGCATTGGGCATCCCCAAGCATTAATGCTTGTACTTGTTGAATATCTCTTGGTGTGACACCATGGTGGCATCCCCAAGCTTGATATTTTGTCTATTCTTCATCTCATTACATCATTCTTTCTCTACACCAAAAATTTTTCCTTCATACAAAAGTTCACACAATCTTCATTAGCAACATTAGTGTATTCAAAAGATAATAGACCCTTAGGTAAAGCTTTGGAGCAGCACGACTTTTCACTAAAAACACAAGATACTGTAGTAACTCCTTCAGAAAGCTCAATTCACCTAAAGCTAACTCAAAAAGGAATCAATAAGAAGCAAATGCAAATAATGGCAGAAATCTGTCAAAACAGATGAGCAGGTAGAAACCGATTTTTTTGAATATATTATGTTCCTCAAATCAAAAGGTGTTGATCTAACGAAAGTTAGCTAACATACTGGGGGTTTTATTCGTAAAATTTGAGCTCAATCCGAGTTACATAGCCTCCTCACGATTTTTTTGGTGGAGGACAGAAATCTGTTTTGGGACAGCAACTCCCCAAATCTTACTTCCCACTCATTAGAGGTCATTCTTGGCACAAAAAGCAAACAAAAATGCTAAGTAGAGGTCATTACTGAAGTAATAACTTCCAAGACTCAATAAAACTCTTAGGTTATCTCCCAGCAAGTACTTTTCTTTAATGCCTTTAAGTTAGGCTTTATAGCTTGAGAAGATGCTCACATAAGAATTATGAATTGAAGTCAAAGAGAGCATCAAGAAGCAAATTTAAAACACATTTAATTCTAACCCACTTCCTATGCATATGAATCTTGTATGGAAACAAGTTATGAAAGCACAAAGCACAAAGCATAGGAAAGCAAAACAAGTGCAACTTCTAGATCTTCAACATAAAGAGGGGAAACTTAATATTTTTGAGATGCATAAGACCATGTTTCCCTCTCTCATAATAACTTTTAGTAGCATCATAAATAAAATTAACAATATAACTATCACATAAAACATTCTTATCATGAGCCACATGCATAAAATCATTATTACTCTCCACATAAGAATATCCATTCTTATTAATTGTAGTGGGAGCAAATTCAACAAAATAGCTATCATTACTATTCTCATCACCATAATCATCAAATATAGAAGGCATATTGTAATCACAATTTACTTTCTCCTCAATAGTAGGTGGACTGAAAATATCATATTCATCATTGTAATCATCATAAATTGGAGGTTTGGTATCATCATAAGCAATACAATAGCTATCTTCCAAAGCTGGTGGACTAAAAAGATCATTTTCATCAAAACTAGCTTCCCCAAGCTTAGACTTTTCCATAGCATTAGCAACAATGGTGTCCAAAGAATTCATACTAATAAAATTGCTATTAGCATGCAAATAAAGATCCATAGGTTTTTTCATTTTCTCTTCAAACACTTCATGTCCTATCTCAAGATAAAAACTATAGATCTCTCTAATTTTGTTGTTGTTTTCCATTAAGCCTGACTAGTGAAAATAAGAAACAAAAAGACAAAACTGCAGAATCTAAAGGAAATAACTTTGAGCACTCACACCAGAGGATGTGAGTACCTTTTACCTTACCTCCCCGGCAATGGCGCTGGAAAAGAGCTTGATGTCTACGCCCTTCTATTCTTGTAGACAGTTGTTGGGCCTCCAAGTGCAGAGGTTTGTAGAACAGCAGCAAGTTTCCCTTAAGTGGATTATCCAAGGTTTATCGAACTTAGGGAGGAAGTGGTCAAAGGTATTCCCTGTCAAGCAACCCTGCAATCAAGATCCAAGAAGTCTCTTTTGTCCACAACACACCCAATACACTTGTCAGTTGTATAGGTGCACTAGTTCGGCGAAGAGATAGTGAAATACAAGTGGTAACGGTGCCAGAAAAGAGCTTCTGACTTTTTGTCGACGTGGGGTAACGGTGCTAGAAAAGAGCTTGACGTGGAGGAAAGGTAACCTCACCGGCAACGGCGCCAGAAAAGAGCTTGACGTGGAGGAAAGGTAACCTCCCCGGCAAACGGAATAAAGATGGAAGCAAGCAAACATGCAAAAGATCTAGTGAAACAAGGCCTAGGGATCATACTTTCACTAGTGAAAACTCTCTCATATAAATATCCTCTCTTCATGGTACTACTCTTAACTACTCTATGGTTGAACACTCTAATCATTGGTAGGGCTATAACATCACTCCTCAAAGTCTGCCTTCCCCAATCTAGATAACCCCACACTGTCACCTTGAGAACTAGATGGTTCCAACAAGCACCACAATTTCATAGAGACATCCAACTCCAAATATAACTCATAACAAATATTCAATCTAGCCAAAGTGCCACACACGGTATGCACGCTGTCACTTTCACACAAGTGGGGAAAAGCATAGATCTATTAAAGCACAAAGAGTATTTATGTAGACTCAAACCTAAGTGCCACCATGGCGTGCATGCTGTCACTTTCACACACATGGGGAGAGCAGAGATCTAATGAAGCACTTGAGTAGCAAGGTAGATCTACTTGATTACAAAGCTCATGACCACAAGATCATGGATAGAGAGAGAGAGAGAGATGAACACATAGCTACCGGTAGAGCCCTTAGCCTCGAGGAAAAACTACTCCCTCCTCATCATGGGAATCAGCAACGGTGGTGAAGATGGCGATGGAGATCGATGGACATGGCTCTAGGGGCACTTCCCCATCCCGGCAGGGTGCCGGAACAGAGACTTTCTGTCCCCTGAATCTCCCTTTCGGTGGCGGCGGTGCTACGGAGGTTTTCGTGCATTTCTTCTGGATTATTTAGGTTTTTCCCATCGGAGATTTCTTATAGGCATAGGAATCAAGGTCGGTGGGGGTCCAGGGGGCCCACAACCTCCCTAGGCACCCCTCGGGCTTGCCCGCGCCTAGGGGGGTGCGGCCACCCTGTGGCCCCCCTCTGGCTCTGCTTCGTGGTTCCATGTTGCTCCGGGAAAAATAATAACTTTGGCTGTTGTCCCGTCCAATTCCGATAATATTGATTTTATGCCTTTATGGAACCAAAAAACAGAAGAAAATAGGCAACTGGCACTATGGCAACTTGTTAATAGGTTAGTTCCAGAAAAGATATGAAAACACGCCAAAGTGTAGACAAAACATAAGACAAATGATACAAAACAAGCATGGAGCATCAAAAATTATAGATACATTTCCGACGTATCAAGAATTTACCTTTCGTGTCAAAACCTAAATTGAAAAAGAGTAAAATTTGAAGTAGTACCTATTCCCCCTCTAGGTGCCTATACGATCCTTTCAGGTGTTGTCCACCAACATGACACTCATAACGGGATCATACCAATCGGGAGTGGAATGAGTCCTTGTCGACCTGCGAGGTTCCATAGTAACTTCGACCAAATTTTCATGATCACCATCGTTAGCTTCCTCCCTTATTGGTTTAGGTGCCACAAGAACTTCTTCCGTTGTTGCGCTACTCTCAAATCCGAGAGAAGGTTCAACAACCTCGCCGAGTTCTACTTTCCTTCCAGTCACTTCTTTCAAGAGAAACTCCTTCTCTAGAAAGGATCCATGCTTGGCATCAAAGATTTTACCTTCGGATCTATGATAGAAGGTATACCCAATAGTTTCCTTCAGATATCCCATAAAGATGCATTTTTCTGCTTTGGGTTCAAGGTTGTTGGGCTATAACTTATTTACATAAGCTTCGCAACCCCAAACTTTAAGGAACGACAATTTAAGTTTCTTCCCAAACCACAATTCATACGGTGTCGTTTCAACGGATTTAGATGGTGCCCTATTTAAAGTGAATGCGGATGTTTCTAATGCATAACCCAAAATGATAATGGTAAATTTGTAAGTGACATCATAGAACGAACCATATCTAAGAGAGATCGATTAAGATGTTCGGACACACCATTACATTGTGGTGTTCCTGGAGGTGTCAATTGTGAATGTTTTCCACATTTCTTCAAATGCTCGCCAAACTCGTAACTTAGATATTCATCTCACATTTCTTTAAAAACACATTTATAACAGTACTAAAATATATTGAATATTTGGAAAAGTTTTGAAAAAGGAATCTGAAATTCAAATGGTAGTTTGAATTTAAAACAGAAAATCAAAATGGACAAATAAAAAGAAAACAGAAGAAGAACAAAATAAAAGAAACCAGCCCAGCCCAGCTAGCCTATCTGGCCCAGCAACGCAACCCACTTCCCCTTCTCCCTGAAGTGTTTCGCACTCAGACCCACACCCCCTCACTCACTGATCACAGGACCCCACCGCGTATTTCTCTCACTCGCTGACCAGCCGGCCCACCTGTCAGTCGTCGTTCTCACCCGCCGCGACCATATCTTCCTTCCCTCCTCGCCGGTTTCTAGCTTGATTTTCGCAGGATTAATTCGCCTTAACGCCAAGGACGTTACTCACCGTGATCAAGCCCTACTAAACACCTGTCTCCCCTCTCCATTTCCCCTCTCTCACTCGCACCAGATTGCCTCCAGTCTGCCTCGATTTCACGCTTGAATACCCTCGGCTCCGACGAGCTCCCCGACCGATTTCGGCCAGTACCTGCCTTCCCTTGCCTCCCAGACCCCACGAGCCTACCCCCCATCGTCTTGCGAACCTCCCAGTACCACCCACTCGCCCATGCGAGCATCGTCGGCTCGGCAACAACATTGATAGAACACGCTGCCGTCTGCTTCGATTCCGGCGACGTCTCCCCGTAAGTCCCGTCCTCCCCTCTCTCTCTCCCGATGACACACACGTGTTCGCCACACTCTCCCGCATCTAATTCCCTCTCTACTCGTCTTCTCGTGACCTGCAGCTTCGCCCCTGTTGACGAACAGAGACGCCTGACGCCGTCGTCGTCTCCGGCGAGCAATCCCTGGCACCATCGTGCGCCCCTTCGCCAACCAAGGGCACGTTGAGCATCAGCGAGATCACACAATTATGGTGAGCCATACCACTCCTTCTCTCGCTTCCTATATCGCCGGCAGCATCACCGCCCGAGCGCACTGCCGCCAACCACCGTTGTCGCGCCGCCCATCTCTAGTCAATCTGCTGAGCGCCGTTCAATTTACATCCTATGGACGCGATAGATTACTTAGGCGAATCGTTATCTTTTGATCTGGTCCGCACAGATCTAATTAGATCCAACGCTCCACGTAGCGCGATCCTCATGAACCGGTACCAGCCAATGAGGTTGTGACATGTAGCCAGACTCAGGTTTTAAAAACAGAAAAGATTCTATTGGATGTTTGATTTTGTAAAATTCATAACTTTAAATCTGCATGTCCAAATTTTGCAAACTTTATATCAATGGAATAAGAAAAAAGAATACTTTCCAACCATGCACTTTGTTTAGTAATTTGCTTCTGTAAAATTGGTTGTAATTGTAGAAACATGTGTAGGCATATTTTGAATATAAAAATTATTCTAGAAATGTTTTTAGGGTAAAATATTTTGTAAATGGATTTTTTTTAACCTACTGACCATAGAAACCAACTTTCAGTTTTAAAAATATATTTTGTGGCACTCAGGAATTATTCCTTTGAATTAAAGCATTTCTAGTTAAATAAAAATGTTGAATATGTTTTAAGAATTCTTTTTGAGTAAAACCTTTTAAAAATGGTTTGAATTAAACTCTCTGACCCTAAACACCAAGTTTTAGGATTTAAAAACATATTTTGTGAACCCTATAAAATTATTACTTTGTTTAAAGGCATTTCCAACAAAATAAAATATTGCTTTGATTTAAAAATGGTTTTAAGTGAAACCTTTTGTGAATGGAATTGTTTTAAAACAAATTTTGACCATAAACACTAACATGTTGTGTTTAGAAATATTTGGCAAACACTAGAAATTATTACCTTGATTTAAATCATTTCTAGCAAAACAAAAATGATTTAAAGTGGCCATTTTTACTAACTTGTTTCCAAATGGCTTTGCCACTTTTATAAATGACCAACAGGTGTTTTATAATGTTTATAACCTATTAGAAACCACTTTTCCAAATAAAACAATCTTTGGCATGCTTGCATGCATTGCTTTGTTTTTATTATTATGTGATGAATTGTTTCAATGCTAGTTTTGAATTTGTGCCTTGCATGATTGTATTGTAGTGAACTTTTAAGAGTGTGACTATTGCAAAGATCAAGGAGTGAACTTATATTCTCTACCAAAAAGGAAAGTGGTGCTTCATACTTTTGTCCCAATATTTTCACTATGCATTAGTGATATTTCTAAGTAGGACTTGCATGGAATTTTACTAAGTATGCTATGCCTTGGGAAATCCTAGTAGATAAAACCTTAGTAGAATTTTCCTAATCTAAGATTCCTACCACTATCATGCTTAGTTTAGATAGTAGAAAACAAGGGTTGATTATATTCATGCTATGAAATATTTCTAAGTCAAGGACTTGTATTTTGTTTAATAAAACAACTATGTGAATGAATCACCTGGGTGGAATGGTAGTGAATGGGTTATGTTGAGTGGTTACACAGGGCCCATATTTATGGTCTACCCTAGTGTATCTCACTTGTGGAAAGCCACCCAGGAACAAAGAGATATGAGATGTCAAATGTTGAGAAGCTTCAAGTGCAGCCACTTGGCATTATGGGCTCTGCCTAGATCATATAGGTTGCAATAACTTAGCCAAATGGACAGTTGGTGGTAGGGGGTGATAGGTTTGGGAACGCGTCCATTTTTGTCTAAGGGAAGGCTTCTGAAAGATCTTGTCTCGATGCATGTCGAGTCTTGTGGGGAAAGTGCACCACCTCTCGAGAGAGTAAAATCTAAGTACTTAGCCGTGTCCCCAGAAATGGACAATTTGAGCATCAAGACATGGAAGCTACCAAGGATCTCCTCATCCTAATTGCTAAGTTAAAAACTTGTGGTTGAACAAGGGTTAAGGGATCACCAATGTCTATTTGTAGATGCCTTCGGTGATTTTGACAAAAAAAAACTTAGTGTATTCAAATGATAAGGAAATTATATTTTTTAGCAAAGCAAGCCTAAGCTCCACTTAGCCAAATGGATATAGATGATAGATACCACTATTCTACCATAGTATCACTTGCCAATACAATTCAAATGTATTGACCCTTGTGGCTGTAACTTATTATGTTGCAGGTATGTTTGATGTTAGTGAAGTGTGTTGATTAGGATTACAAGTCTACAACCAACATGATTGCCTGTGGCACTTTGAAGATGAAGGACTCCATGCAAGCAACCATTTGATATTAAGTTGGTGAAAATGGCCATTTAAATCATTCTTGTTTTGCTAGAATTGATTTAGATCAAAGTAATAATTTCTAGTGTTTGACAAATACATTTTTAAACACAAATGTTAGTGTTTTATGGTCAACTGTTTAATATTAAAACCATTTGCAAAAGGTTTTACCTATAAACCATTTTTAAATCAAATAACATTTTATTTCATTAGAAATGTCTTTAAACAAAGTAATAATTTTCTAGAGTTCACCAAATATATTTTTAAATCCTATACCTTGGTGTTTAGGGTCAGAGAGTTTAAATCAAATCATTTTCCAAAGGTTTTACTCAAAAAGCATTTTTAAAACATATTCAAAAATTTTATTTAGCTAGAATTGATTTAATTCAAAGATTTATTCTTTAACTTCACAAAATACATTTTTAAACCCATAAGTTGGTTTCTATGGTCAGTAGGTTCAAAACAATCCATTTACAAAATATTTTACCCTAAAAATATTTTTATAATAAATTTTATACACAAAATATGCCTACACCAGTTTCTGCAAAACAAAAACTAATTTTACAGAAGCAATTCATTAAACAAATGGAATGGTTAGGTAGGATTCTTGTTCCTGATTCCAATGATATAAAGTTTGCAAAATTTGGACATGTAGATTAAAATTGATGAATTTTACAAAATCACATATCAAATAGGAATGTTTCTATTTTTAAAACAAAGCCTGAGCTATGTGTCGTGTTTTCATTGGTCGGTACCGGTTCGCACGGATCGAGTGACACGGTGCGTTGGATCTAACTGAATTGCACGGCCCTGATCTATGCATACCCCTTCGATTAGTTAATCTATCTAAGCCACCAGATGAAGATCTAACGGTCCACAGACGATTGACCAAAGGTTGGCGGCGCAGCGACGATGGCTGGCGGTGGCGCGGTCAGACGAGGACGGTGTCGGCGATGCAGGGAGCCAGAGGAGGAGTGGGGTAGCTCACCAAGTTCGCAGGGCATTGCCGATGCTCAACGTCATCGTGGGGGCGGGCTAGGGGCGCACGGTGTCGACCTGAATCGCTCGCCAGAGTCGTCTCTGTCGACAGGCTCGCTCTGGTGTCGTCGATGGCGAGGTTACAAGGAACGGGAAGACCAAATAGTGGCAGCATTAGACGCGCGAGAGAGCTATGAAGGCGTGAGTGTCAAGGAGAGGGGAAGGCGTGGTCAGAGACTACCAGTAGGGTTTGCCGGAGCTGCTGCAGACCGTGGCGGCGCTCGGTGTTGACGTTGCCGACGATGTAGAGAATGCGCGGGCGAGCTGGTGCTGCAAAAAGGTTTGCCAGGAGATGGGTAATGTTCTCGTGGAGGCTAGGGACAGTGGGGCAGTCTGGCGTCGTTGGAATCAACCGAGAATGGTCGCCGCATACAGTGCGGTGTGAGGAGAAATTCGCACAGCCTGGTGGCGGAGGGGGAGGGAGAGTGAGGGGAAATGGGGAGGAGACCTGGGCGGTTAAATGGGAGTAGTTCCAGTGGTGATTACTCGCGGAATTATGGCGAATTTTAAGCCACGGTAATCAAGAAGAAATGGGAGAGAGGGAAAGGAAGAACTGGTCGCGCGGGTGTAAACGATGACTGACAAGCGGGGTCGTTCTGTCAGCGAGAGAGGGAAGTTTTGGGTGGGTTTCAAGCGTTAGTGAGGGTGCGGGTGAGTACTGCGGTGAGAAAATGCTTTGCGTTTGAGAGGGAGTGGGCTAGTTAGGCCGGACTGGGCTTGCTGGGCTGGTTTGATTTCTCTCCTTTTTTTGTTCTGTTTCATTTTTTTCTTTTTCTGTTTTCTTTTTCTGTTTTGATTTCTTTCAAATGATTTCAAACACCATTTGAATTTATATTTTTACCAAACTTTCAGTAATTTCTATTCTGTTCAAACATGTATTTTTAAAGATCATTTTAGAATAATTTCTTTATTATTTTATGTTTTTATTCTTTATTAAAATAATCACTTGCCTTTATTCAAATAACTTTTTATTTATATTTTCAAATTCTTATTTGAATATTATTTTTATCTAAACCTTTTTCAGTAGGTTTTATTTATTCAAATGGGGTGTTAAATAATTTACATTAATTATTTAAAGTATTTAATATGATTTATTAATCATTTAAATTGGGCAATTGTCTTTATTCCAAAAAATTCAAATATGATTTTAATTCCATATAATTTTATTTAAAATAATTCTTCGATTCCATTTAAGTTAATTAAATATCTTTTATTCCACTTGGGTAAAATCCATTTATTATTTTCCCATGATTTAATTAATCATTTCTATTAGGAATTTTGTCTTTATTCAAAAGGAATAGAATTTTGGTTAATGCGAGATAACTCTATTTGAATATTCTTTATCCCTATATATTTAGAATATGGTTTAATGCGATATAATTTTTATTGGAATAATATTTCTCCTATTATTTTATTTGGATTATATTTATTTTCATTTTCTTATGGATTTGGCCAAGATTTAATTTGGCTTTTAAATATTCCTTATTTATTTATTTATTTCTTTCTTTATCTTACAAAATCCATATCTTTTTATTTAAAGATCCAAACTTGATGATTCCAATTTGTAAAATCTTATTTAATATTTTTTTATCCTTTTATCTCTTTAGGATTATTTTGCTCACAAATTGGTATGGATTTTATATAGGAGCTTTATTTGCCTTGGAAATATTTCCTTTTAACTTATTAAATTCATAAGTTTTTACCCATGGTTCCAAATTAAGTGAAACCAATTTCCATGGTTTTATAATATTTTTATTTGTCATTATTCATCATTTATAAATGCTTGTTGCTAAATTTTTATATGGATCAAATCCTTAGTCCTATAGAGAGATCTTGGAAATGATTTCTTCCATTAGGGTTTTAGAGTTTTGGTTTAACTTATCCAAGTTTTTAAATTTCAAGATGCATTTATGAAGAGTGCATTTCAATTGATTTGAATTTAGTTGGATTCAAATTTTATTCCAAGTTTGGGTTTTGATGTTTCCATTTTAAAACAAAAAGTTTCTTTTCACCCTAAATTTCAACATTTATTTATTTTGTTTATTTATTTTTCACATTTCAAAATTTGGAAAATTTTGGGTTGTGACATATAGCCAAATGATCTATGTAAGATGTAATGAATTATTTTATTCCTGGTTATAAAGTTGTATATGACCTTTGTTTCTTGATATTACATCTTAACTGTGGATGCTAGCTATTGATCTAGGGACTAGCATTGTAAACACAAGGATCTCTACCTTATTGAAGGTTGGGACCTCTACATGGAAATAGTGCTAACTAAGGATGAACACTTTATTACTTGATATTTTGTGAGAGGGATCATCTTATATTTCTACCGTCGCGATCTAAGCAATACAAGATGCATAAAAGGATTAACATCACATGCAATTCATAATATGTGATATGATATGGCCTTTCTTCTTCTGCTTCCGATCTCCATATTCAAGAATGAACATGATATCCATCATCAACGGCGTGGCATCAAGGTTAAGGCACCGCTCCATGGTTGTCTTCCACCAACATCAGCTATTACAAATACTTTGAATAATAGACACGCAGGTCTTAACAAAATTAAAAGACAACCATAAGGCTCCTGCCGATTGCCAACTTACAGTAAGGATCATTGCATACATAATATATAATCATAAGCATGGCCATATCACATCACATCAGACCCTTGCAAAAAAAGTTAGACTCCTCTAATTTTCTTTGCATGTTTTACGTGGTTTGGGGCTTTCCAATAAGTATCGTTCTAACTTAAAAAACAATAACCATAACGTTGATGCAAGAACTATCAAGTGATGTTGTAAATTGAATCTTCAATATGATGGGAGAGATAGACACCCGCAAAGCCACTTATGCAATACAAGTTGCATGTTGAGCGTGGATCAAGTCTCATGAATGATGTCATGTAAGGTTAGCCCAGGCCGCTTCATCCCACCATCCCGCAAGATGCAAAGTACACAAGAAGCAATTGATAATAAAAGAACCACCGCCCACAATGACCATTGTGTTCTACTCGTGCAACAAATCTACATATAGACACGGCTCTGATACCACTGTAGGGGTTCATAGCATGGAAAACAAATAATTTCTACCGCATGAACACACACAAGTCAAGATCTATCTACTAGATCATAGCAACGAGTCGATAGATTACTCACCCTCGAAGATTCCAAAGCGGTTGATACATCGTAAATGTATCTATAATTTTTGATGATCCATGCTTGTTTTGTACCAACTATCTTATGTTTTGTCTACACTTTGAGGCATTTTTATACATTTTCTAAAACTAACCCATTAACAAGATGCCACAGTGCCAGTTCATGTTTTCTGTTGTTTTTGGTTTCAGAAAAGATAGTAAAGAAATATTCTCGGAATTCGATGAAACAAAAGCCGAACTTCCTATTTTTCAGAGGCCAAGATGGAGTCCAGAGGCTAGAGGGAAGCGCACCCTAGGGAGGCCACATCTGGCCCAGGCGCGGCCAGGGGGACGCGCCGCCCTATGGTGTGGCCCCCCTGGACCTCCTCCGGCCTTTCCCCTTCGCCTATATAAAACCCCTGAGGATAAAACCCTAAGTACCCAATCATAATTCTACGAAAAAGTCTGTAGCCGCCACCACCATCGTCCCTAGATCAGGAGGGATCCGAAGCTCTTCCCAGCACCCTGCCAGACAGGGGAGATCATCCCAGAAGCCTTCTTCATCACCATGCTAGCCTCCGAAGTGATGCATGTGTAGTTCATCCTTGGACTATGGGTCCATAGCAGTAGCTAGATGGTTGTAATCTTGTGAGCTGCCTATCATGATCAAGATCATCTATTTGTAATCCTACATGTTATGTTTGTTGGGATCCGATGGATACTGAGAACTACTTCAAGATTGATTTTTGATTTTATCATGACTATGTTATTTGTGATCTTGCATGCTCTCCGTTGCTAGTAGTTACTCTGGCCAAGTATTTTCTTTTGATTCCAAGAGGGAGTATTTATGCTCGATAGTAGGTTCATGCCTCTAGTAATCTGGGGAGTGATAGAAACCTCTAAGGTTGTAGATGTGTTGTTGCTACTAGGGAGGAAACAACAATCCTTTCTCCAAGGGCAATTGTATTGTTTACTTTACAGACTTTTCTTAATGCAATTATCTGTTGCTTGCAACTTAATACCCGAGGGTTGTTCAGATGATATCCCGAAGGTGGATTATTAGTCATAGATGAAGTTGGATTATGGTCTATGTAATATGTTGTAATTCCCAAATGAATCTCATAGTGATCATCATGTCATGTACATGCATTGTTATGCATTCTCTGTCTGTCAATTGCCCAACTGTAATTTGTTCACCCATCATGTTATTTATCTTATGGAGAAACACCTCTAGTGAACTGTGGACCCTAGTCCATTCCTTCCCATTTATATACCATCTAATGTTTACTATTTAATTTCAAGCAATTACTATCTTCCACTCTATAGGTTTAATCCTTTGTTTTCTAAAAAACCATTGAGCTTGACAACCTCACTATAAGTTGGGGCAAAGTATTTTGGTTGTGATGTGGAGGTTCCACGTTGCTAGCAACACCTTCAGAAGCTGTTTATTTCTCCTACTGGTTCGATAACCTTGGTTTCACAACTAAGGGAAAACCTGTTGTTGTGCTCATCATACCTTGCTCTTGGGGTTTCCCAATAGGTTCTACATTAATAGATCCACCATCAAGCTTTTCTGGCGCTATTGCCGAGGAGATATAAGACATCTTCAATATCACCCTCCCTGTCATCAAACTTTTCTGCAAGGGGAGAAAGAAGATTTCTGCAAGGGGATTCTCTTACTACCAATATCTTTACTTTGTTTTTTTGCTTTGTTTCTTTATCTTTGTTTGGTTTGCTTCTTTTTATCAATAACACAAAAATTAGTTCCTACTTTATTTGCTATTTCTGTTGGCTTGCTTTAATATTGCAAAAATGAATACTCCTGAAAACCCTAGCACAAACAACAATGATTTTGTTTGCACACCTATTGATCCACCTCTTCCTGAAGCTACTTGATACGTCATAAAAGTATCTATAATTTTTGATGCTCCATGCTTGTTTTGTACCACTTATCTTATGTTTTGTCTATACTTTGAGGCACTTTTATACTTTTTCTGGAACTAAGTTATTAACAATATGCCATAGTGCCAGTTCCTTTTTTCTGCTATTTTTGGTTTCAGAATGTCACATCCCAAGATTTTCCAAATCTTGTAATGTGAAAAAATAAATAAACAAAATAAATAATTATTGAAATTTAGGATGAAAAGAAACTTTTGTTTCTAAATGGCAACTTAAAATCCCATCTTGAACAAACTTTGGTTAACATTTGAATCCATCTAAATTCAAATCAAGAGTAATGCATTCCTCAATGAATGTATCTTGAAATTTAAACACTTGGAAAATAAATCCAAACCCTAAACCCTAATGGAATAAAATCATTTCCAAGTTATCTCCAAGCCTATGGATTTGATCCATATAAAAATTTGTCTACAAACATTTCAAAATGATCAAGAATGACAAATGGAAATTTAATAAGATAAGGAAAAGTAAATTCCAAAGCTAATAAAACACTTATCTAAAATCCATACCAAATGGTGAGCAAATAATCCTAAAGATATTTAAAAGTATAAATAAACATTAAATAAGATTTTACAAATTGGAGTCACCAAGTTTGGATCTATAAATAAAAAGATATGGATTTTATAAGATAAAGACAGAAATATTAAATAAGAAATATCTAAAGACCAAATTAAATCTTGGCCTAATCCATTAAGCAAATGGAATGAATAGTATCCAAATCCAAATAAAATAAAAGGATAAAGAATTTCCAAATAAAATGGCATTAACCATTCTAACCCTATTTTAATAAAGACAAATCTCTAATAAGAATAATTATGTAATTCATGAGAAAATAGTATTTTGGAATTTACCCAAGTGGAATAAAAGTTGTTTAATTAACTTAAATAAAATAAATCTTCCAAATAAAATTTAGGGAATTAAAACTATATTTAATTCCATTGGAATTAAAACAAATACCCAATTCAAATGATTTATGAATCATATTAACTATATTCCAAATAATTCTAGGTGAATATTTTGACACCCTATTAAGTAAATAAAACTAACCGAAAAGGTTTTGTGGGAAAATGAAATTTAAATAAGGATTAAAAATATATTTGATCTCATTTAATAAATGCAAGGGCCAATTTTAAATGATTAAAAAACCCTAAAAAGAATAAGATATTTATTCTAAAAATGATTTCAGAATGTATTATTAATCAGTATTAAAATCTACTCAAGGTTTGAGAGAAGTTTGAATTCAAATTGATGTTTGAATTGATTAAATAAAAATCAAAACAGAAAATGAAATCAGAAAAGAGAAAATGTTTCAGAAAGTAAAAAATAAGAAAAGAAACAGCCCAGCTAAACCTACCCTAGACCCTAGCCCAGCAGGCCCAAAACCCCAGCCCACCCGTCTCCTCTCTTTCCCCTGCTCGTACTTTTCTCACCGCATCACATACTCTCTCAGCCACTGACCGGTGGACCCCGCACGGAAACACTCACCTCGCTGACAAAAGGACCCACCTGGCCACCACGTCGTCATCAAACTCGCGCGTCCGTTATCAGTGATTGATTCTCGGCTTATATTCGCTCTAACGCGATCTTAATCACCAAAACCGTCAGGTCCCTCTTAATCCCCTCTGACTCCTCCTCATTTCCCCTCAACAACCACCGCTAATGAGCCACTGAGCACCTCGAGTTCGAGCTCAACGTCTTGCCGACTCCGCCGAATCCTAGTGCCAAATTCCGGTGAAAAGGACACACCCGCACCTCCATTTTTCTATTGAATCTCCCTAGTACTCTGACGCGCACCTTCCTGACTCCTTGGTTTGGTTTCTTGATCCCCAGGCATTCGACATTGAATTCATCTGCAAGCGTCGACGCAAGCACAACTCCGGCCACCCTTAGGAACCGCTCCAGGAAGCAAACCTCCACCGCTCCAACGCCATCGACTTTGCCCAGATCTTTTGTGCATCGTCTTCGTCTCCACCGTCTTCGGGAACCACTAGAACATCGCCTTCTTACACATCCCGAGCGTCGCCACCGTCCTCACCATCGCCAGTGACCTGAGCCACAAGGTGAGCCAGCACCCTCTGTTCCTTACCCTTCAATCTTACTTTGACGGACACGGTTAGATCTAGCCGAGCCTAGCCGAGCCACGCGCCGTGAGCCAATCCACCAGCCTAGCTCGAGCCTTGATGAATCTGCACCGTTCATTTTATGTAAATCGTGCGACCCACACCAGCTATCCACACTGAACCGGTATCGACCAATAGAAATCGGCCACGTTGTCTGTCACGATGGAAATAAGGGTTTTCTAATTACAAAATAAACAGAATTAGTTGCCAACTTCAAAAATTCATATAAAATCAACCATAAGTCCAAATATAACAAATAATATGTCCCTGGACTCACAAAAATGTGAAATTTCCAACCATGCACTTTGTTTAGTCAAATGCTTCTGGAAAATTGGTTGTTTTTGCAGAAACTTGTGTAGGTATATTTTTGTTATAAAAATTATTTTGGCAATATTTTGATGGTAAAATCTTTGGCAAATGGTTTGTTTTAAACCTACTGACCATATAAATCAATTTGTGGTTTCAAAAACATATTTTGTGAAGCAAAAGAATAAATCTTTGATTTAAAGCATTTCTAGTCAAATAAAAATATTGTTTATTTGTTAAAAACTATTTTTAAAGGAAACCTTTGGGAAATGTTTTGGAATAAACTATCTGACCCTAAGCACCAAGTTTTATGATTTAAAAATGTATTTGGTGAACCCTATAAAGATTGCTACTTTGATAAAGGCATTTTCAACCACATAAAATAATGATTTGGTTTAAATGGTTTATGGGTAAAATCTTTTGCAAATAGTTTTGCCACTTTATAAAATGACCAATAAGTGTTTTAGGATGTTTATAACCTATTATACACCACTTTTTTTAAATAAAACAAAGTTTGACATGCTTGCATGCAATGTTTTGTTTCTATTATTTTATGTGATGTTTGCTTGAATGGTAGATTGAGATTGTGCCTTGCTTGATTGAATTGTAGTGATTTGAAGAGTGTGATCATTGCAATGACAAGGAGTGAACTTATATTCTCTACTAAAAAGGCAAGTGATGCTCCATACTTTTGTCCCATTATTTTCAATATGCATTAGTGATATTTCTAAGTAGGACTTGCATGGAATTTTGCTAAGTATAAACTATGCCATGGGAAATCCTAGAAGATGAAACCTTAGTAGAATTTCCTAATTTAAGATTCCTACTACTACCATGCTTAGCTTATCTAGTAGAAAACAAGGGTGGAATATATATTCATGTTATGGAATATTTCTAAGTCTGTGGACTTGTGTTTTGTTTAATAAAACAACTAACTGAATGAATCACCTGGGTGGAATGGAAGGAATGGTTTGTGTTGAGTGGTTCAAAAGGCCCATTTCTATGGTTTACCTTGTGTATCTCACTTGTGGATGGCCACCCAGGAACAAAGAGATTTGAAATGTCAAATGTTGAGAAGCTTCAAGTGCAGCCACTTGGCATTATGGGCTCTGCCTAGATCATATAGGTTGCAATAACTTAGCCAAATGGACAGTTGGTGGTAGGGGTTTGATAGGTTGGAACACGTCCATTCTGGTCTAAGGGAAGGCTTCTGAAAGATCTTGTCTTGGTGAAACCAAGTCTTGTGGGGAAAGTGCACCACCTCTGCAGAGTGAAAAAATCCGAGTACTTAGCCATGTCCCTGGAAAAGGACAATTTGAGCATCAAGACATGGAAGCTATCAAGAATCTCCTCATCCCAATTTCTAAGTTAAAAACTTTTGGTTGAACAAGGGTTGAAGGATCACCAATTTCTATTGGGAGATGCCTTGGGTGATTTTGTCAAGCAAAAACTTAGTGTTTTCAAAAGATAAGGAAAATCTATTTTGAGCAAAGCAAGCCTAAGCTACACTTAGCCAAATGCATATAGATGATAGACTCCACTATACTACCATAGTATCACTTGCCAATACAATTCAAATGTATTGACCCTTGTGGCTGTAACTTATTATGTTGCAGGTTTTTTTGATGATTAGTGAAGTTTAAATGATTAGGATTACAAGTCTACAACCAACATGTCTGCCTGTGGCCCTTTGAAGATGAAGGACCCCATTCTATTGTTATATTCTGCTGCATTGTAATGAGATAGCCAAATGAGCTATGTAAGATGTAATAAATTATTTTATTCCTTGTTATAAAATTGTATTATGACCTTTGTTTCTTGATACTACATCTTAACTATGGATGCTAGCTAATGATCCAGGGACTAGCATTGCAATCACAGGGATCCTTTCCTTTACAAAGGAGGGATCTTACAGATGGTATCAGAGCATTGTGTTGCCTGTAGGATTTGTAACCCTAGGATTGGACAAAACCCCTTAGAAAAAATAGGAGTTGAAATTGTTCCAAAACTTATTTACAAACAATATTGTAAACTCTTTCCTCAACCAATTTTGGTTTTGATTCTACATCTCTTCTATTTCAAATTTGATGGACAAAGCCTACCCCATGGCCAAAGACTTCACCATGAGCAAAGACTTCACCATGGCCAAAGACTTCACCATGTGCAAAGGACTTCATCAACTCTAAGGACTTCATCAACTCTAATGACTTAAACATCTTCAAGTGATTTCAACCTTATTCTCAACAAGGACTTCAACCTTGGATATCACTAAGGACTACAAGTGAGACAAGAAATGTTGCTCAAAACTTGAAGACTAAGGAAACACAACTTGGGAATCATCAACACCTTTGAAGTTTTTGTGACCAAGAATTTTTCCAAGGAAACCATGATCTTGTTCAAGAAGAATCAACCAAGAAGGATGGAACGATCTCAAGTGAACCATATAGATGGACCACCATATTTAGTTAAGTCAAACCCACCAACTTAAGTGGTGTAACAAAAATATTTTTGGTTGCCTAAAAATATGCTTGAAACTTGTTGTTTTAGTGGAATGTTTGTTTGTGATTGCTTGCACATTACTTGAGTGAATTGTTATGTGTGTGATTAGAATTGATTCCTTAAAAATATTTTGCCTATTCTAATCCCAATCCAACCCAAACAGATGACTACTCCAAGAAACTCCAACATCAAGGATGGCAACAACAACAACCAAGAGACCAACATGAGAGAACTCATAGTAACCCAAACCCAGTTGAACCAAGTGACAACTCAGTTTTTAGCCAACAACAGTGAGTTAGATCCAACCATGCAAAGGTTTTTGGAGACCCAAACCCAATTGTTACATAAGGTGACAGATCAAATGATCAACATGGGAAACAACTCTTCCCAAGGAGTTTGTGACAACAAGGATGTCAAGGATGATATTCTAGAAGGAACCCAAGCTTGTAATATTTGTGGAGACAAGGATCACACTTCCAAGGAGCATGAAGATCAATGCCCCAATTGTGAAGAAAACATCCATTTGACCAATGCCCCACATCTCAAGCTACTTGTTACCTATGTGAAGGAAATAATCATGTCCCTATCCAATGCCCCATCTATTCCATAGTTCAACAAAGGAAACAAGGTGGAGTGCAACAACTGATTGCAGATTACCATAAGGGAATAACTTCTACCAAGAAGGATGAAGACAAAGGAAAATCTCAGTTTGCACATCCATGCATTATGACTCAATTTAAAGGACCAAAGAGGACACATATGTATTATCCAAGGAAAAGGTCAAGGAGACCAGGAAACTTTCCTACCTTTGAAATAAGATATGAAGAGCATGAACTAGAAGCAGTCCTAGCTTTGGAGAAACCCAAGAAGAAGAAGTACAAGGAGATTAACCAAGTGTGGTACAACAACTGCAAAGAGCTGGGCCATTATGTGGCAACTTGTCACAGAAGATACGTGAAGAACTCAATCTTATCACATGTTACAATTGTGGTAACCAAGGACATTATGCAAGCAATTGTCCAGAAAAGATGAAGCACAAGATAAAGCCTATGAAGGATCTAAGCCTGGTCACATGTTTCAAGTGTGGAAACAAAGGACACAATGCAGATGTTTGTCCAGAGAAGCTTCATCAAAATTCTAGGCAAGCCAAGAAGTAATCTAGTTGGAAAAGTTTTAAGGGTCGTAGTACCCTAGTTGTTTTGGAGCCAACTTGTAACCCCTAGCCTCCCAAAATCTCGGGACGAGATTTATTTTAAGGGTGGTAGCCTGTCACATCCCAAGATTTTCCAAATCTTGTAATGTGAAAAAATAAATAAACAAAATCAATAATTATTGAAATTTAGGATGAAAAGAAACTATTGTTTCTAAATGGAAACTTAAAATCCCATCTAGAACAAACTTTGGTTAACATTTGAATCCAACTAAATTCAAATCAAGAGTAATGCATTCCTCAATGAATGTATCTTGAAATTTAAACACTTGGAAAATAAATCCAAACCTTAAGCCCTAATGGAATAAAATCATTTCCAAGTTATCTCCAAGCCTATGGATTTGATCCATATAAAAATTTGTCTAAAAACATTTCAAAATGATCAAGAATGACAAATGGAAATATTATAAGACCATATAAATTGGTTTCACTTAATTTGGAGCCATAAATAAAATCCTATGAATTTAATAAGATAAGGAAAAGTAATTTCCAAAGCTAAATAAAACACTTGTCTAAAATCCATACCAAATGGTGAGAAAATAATCCTAAAGATATTTAAAAGGATAAATAAACATTGAATAAGATTTTACAATTTGGAGTCACCAAGTTTGGATCTATAAATAAAAAGATATGGATTTTATAAGATAAAGACAGAAATATTAAATAAGAAATATTTAAAGACCAAATTAAATCTTGGCCTAATCCATTAAGCAAATGGAATGAATAGTATCCAAATCCAAATAAAATAAAAGGATAAAGAATTTCCAAATAAAATGGCATTAACCATTCTAACCCTATTTTAATAAAGACAAATCTCTAATAAGAATAATTATGTAATTCATGAGAAAATAGTATTTTGGAATTTACCCAAGTGGAATAAAAGTTGTTTAATTAACTTAAGTAAAATAAATCTTCCAAATAAAATTTAGGGAATTAAAACTATATTTAATTCCATTGGAATTAAAACAAATACCTAATTCAAATGATTTATGAATCATAATAAATATATTCCAAATAATTCTAGGTGAATATTTTGACACCCTATTAAGTAAATAAAACTAACTGAAAAGGTTTTGTGGGAAAATGAAATTTAAATAAGGATTAAAAATATATTTGATCTCATTTAATAAATGCAAGGGCCACTTTTAAATGATTAAAAAACCCTAAAAAGAATAAGATATTTATTCTAAATATGATTTCAGAATGTATTATTAATCAGTATTAAAATCTACTCAAGGTTTGAGAGAAGTTTGAATTCAAATTGATGTTTGAATTGATTAAATAAAAATCAAAACAGAAAATGAAATCAGAAAAGAGAAAAAGTTTCAGAAAGAAAAAATAAGAAAAGACACAACCCAGCTAAACCTACCCTAGACCCTAGCCCAGTAGGCCCAAAACCCCAGCCCACCCGGCTCCTCTCTTTCCCCTGCTCGTACTTTTCTCACCGCATCACATACTCTCTCAGCCACTGACCGGTGGACCCCGCACCCAAACACTCACCTCGCTGACAAAAGGACCCACCTGGCCACCACGTCGTCATCAAACTCGCGCGCCCGCTATCAGTGATTGATTCTCGGCTTAAATTCGCTCTAACGCGATCTTAATCACCAAAACCATCAGGCCCCTCTTAATCCCCTCTGACTCCTCCGCATTTCGCCTCAACAACCACCGCTAATGAGCCACTGAGCACCTCGAGTGCGAGCTCAACGTCTCGCCGACTCCGACGAATCCCAGTGCCAAATTCCGGTGAAAAGGACACACCGGCACCTCCATTTTTCTGTTGAATCTCCCTAGTAATCTGACGCGCACCTTCCTGACTCCTTGGTTTGGTTTCTTGATCCCCAGGCATTCGACATTGACATAATCTGCATGCGTCGCCGCAAGCACAACTCCGGCCACCCCTAGGAACCGCTCCAGGAAGCAAACCTCCACCGCTCCAATGCCATCGACTTTTCCCAGATCTTTTGTGCATCATCTTTGTCTCCACCGTCTTCAGGAACCACCAGAACGTCGCCTTCTTACACTTCCCGAGGGTCGCCGCCGTCCTCACCATCGCCGGTGACCTGAGCCACAAGGTGATCCAGCACCCTCTGTTCCTTACCCTTCGATCTTACTTCGACGGACACGATTAGATCTAGCCGAGCCTAGTCGATCCACGCGCCGTGAGCCAAGCCACCAGCCAAGCTCGAGCCTTGATGAATCTGCACCGTTCATTTTATGTAAATCGTGCGACCCACACCAGCTATCCACACTGAACCGGTATCGACTAATAGAAATCGGCCACGTTGCCTGTCACGATGGAAATAAGGGTTTTCTAATTACAAAATAAACAGAATTAGTTGCCAACTTAAAAAATACATATAAAATCAACCATAAGTCCAAATATAACAAATAATATGTCCCTGGACTCACAAAAATGTGAACTTTCCAACCATGCACTTTGTTTAGTCAAATGCTTCTAGAAAATTGGTTGTTTTTGCAGAAACTTGTGTAGGTATATTTTGGTTATAAAAATTATTCTGGCAATATTTTGATGGTAAAATCTTTGGCAAATGGTTTGTTTTGAACCTACTGACCATATAAATCAATTTGTGGTTTCAAAAACATATTTTGTGAAGCAAAAGAATAAATCTTTGATTTAAAGCATTTCTAGTCAAATAAAAATACTGTTTATTTGTTAAAAATGATTTTTGAAGGAAACCTTTGGGTAATGTTTTGGAATAAACTCTCTGAACCTAAGAACCAAGTTTTATGATTTAAAAATGTATTTGGTGAACCCTATAAAGATTGCTACTTTGATAAAGGCATTTTCAACCACATAAAATAATGATTTGGTTTAAATGGTTCATGGGTAAAATCTTTTGCAAATAGTTTTGCCACTTTATAAAATGACCAATAAGTTTTTTAGGATGTTTATAACCTATTATACACCACTTTTGTAAATAAAACAAAGTTTGACATGCTTGCATGCAATGTTTTGTTTCTATTATTTTATGTGATGTTTGCTTGAATGGTAGATTGAGGTTGTGCCTTGCTTGATTGAATTGTAGTGATTTGAAGAGTGTGATCATTGCAAAGACAAGGAGTGAACTTATATTCTCTACCAAAAAGGCAAGTGATGCTCCATACTTTTGTCCCATTATTTTCACTATGCATTAGTGATATTTCTAAGTAGTACTTGCATGGAATTTTGCTAAGTATAAACTATGCCATGGGAAATCCTAGTAGATGAAACCTTAGTAGAATTTCCTAAGTTAAGATTCCTACTACTATCATGCTTAGCTTAGCTAGTAGAAAACAAGGGTGGAATATATATTCATGTTATGGAATATTTCTAAGTCTGTGGACTTGTGTTTTGTTTAATAAAACAACTAAGTGAATGAATCACCTGGGTGGAATGGAAGGAATGGTTTGTGTTGAGTGGTTCACAAGGCCCATTTCTATGGTTTACCTTGTGTATCTCACTTGTGGATGGCCACCCAGGAACAAAGAGATTTGAGATGTCAAATGTTGAGAAGCTTCAAGTGCAGCCACTTGGCATTATGGGCTCTGCCTGGATCATATAGGTTGCAATAACTTAGCCAAATGGACAGTTGGTGGTAGGGGTTAGATAGGTTGGAATGCGTCCATTCTGGTCTAAGGGAAGGCTTCTGAAAGATCTTGTCTTGGTGAAACCATGTCTTGTGGGGAAAGTGCACCACCTCTGCAGAGTGAAAAATCTAAGTACTTAGCCAAATTGAGTTCTTCTAAATTGACAAAGGTAGCATAATTGAGTTGCAATAGTGTTAAGGGTGTTACTAGGATTGATTACCCAAAGTTTTAAAACAATTTGGGTCACTAATATTATTCATAGTATAAATAGGAGATCTAACCATCTAATTAGCCCCAAATTAGATCTAATGATCTTAAGCAAGGTTTTATAATTTTTCTCAGTAGGTATTGCGGAAACAAAACCAACGCAACAAAAATCAACTAAAACGGAGTTCTAATTATTTTTCTATGAATTAAATACTCCAATCTAATAATTAAAATCTACACCAAAAACCCTACTGTGAACTTGAAATTTTATTGCAGATCTGTGTTCTACATAAAATTATGAATCCAACGGTATATTATAAGATAAATTTGGCCAAATATCTAATTTTATACGAATTTCGCAAGTTTTAAATTAAATCTGCAAACAGATCTAAACTTAGTTCGAGAACTTGCCAAGTGGCGGGATCTGACTGGCCCAGCTAGGCGACGCGGCTGACGCGGACTGCCACGCGGCGCAACGCGGTTGGCCGGTACCCCTTCGCCCCCTTATAATCTGGCCCGCATGATTACAATCAGACGGCCGAGGCGGCTCTGCTAACTTGTGGCTGTGGCGGCGATGGAGACGACGGTGGCGGCGGTGGGGTCGACGGTGGCGACATCCTGGCGGCCCTAGTGATCTTGGAAGGCGACGAAGATGCCCCCTGATGCGCACGGTGATGGCGATTCTCCCAACGATCTCAGCGCGGTCCCTCTCCTCCCCTTTCTCCCACGGTCGGCCGTTCCTCTCCTCGGTCCTGACGGGCTCCGGCGAGCAATTGCCGGTGACCCCCTGCGATTCGGAAGAAACGGGTTAGATGGGAGGATAGGGTAGATCAAGACGAGTAGTGTGGTAGGTAGAACAGGGCTCGAGGTGCTCTGGAGGGTCGCCAACCTCGAGCTCCAACGGCGGACTACTCCGGCGAGATCGGAAACTCGCGAAACGGGCGCTAGGGTTTGAGAAAAACGAGAACAACGGTGGGGGCTGAAGCAGTGGTATAAGAGGGAAGGATTTCGTGAAGAAGGGGGCACAGATTCGTACGAGGGACGAAGAATTGCACGGATCAGAACCGGATTCATGTTCTCCAGGGACTCTGGCTGGAGGTGGGGGGTGAAAGCGCGGCCCCACCTGTCGGTGGCAGCAGCGGGTGCGGGCTGGCCGAAGCAGCTTGCTGCGCTGGGTGGTAGACAGGCAGTTGGGCCTGGTTCGCTGGCCCGGCAGGTTAGGTTGTTAGTTTTTTTTATTCTTTTTCTTTTTCCAATTCTGTTTTATTAATTCACTTGTAACTTTTGCATAGTAAGTCCAAACTTGGTGAAACTTATTTCCAAATATTTGTAAAAAATAAGGTGGTTAGCATATGACCATGGATTAGTATTTTTACCAGGTTTTTGGAAGGTTCAACATGATTACTTCTTTCCTGCTCACATAGATGGATTTCTTTATTAGGGTTTTAGTAGGTTTTGTTGTTAGGGTTTTGTTGCAAAAAATCATTTGTAGGATGCAATGATGCAAAAATGATGCATGCCACTAATAACATCCTATTATAAAATCTAGTATGTTACACCATGTCCCTGGAAAAGGACAATTTGAGCATCAAGACATGGAAGCTATCAAGAATCTCCTCATCCCAATTTCTAAGTTAAAAACTTGTGGTTGAACAAGGGTTGAAGGATCACCAATTTCTCTTGGGAGATGCCTTGGGTGATTTTGTCAAGCAAAAACTTAGTGTTTTCAAAAGATAAGGAAAATCTATTTTGAGCAAAGCAAGCCTAAGCTACACTTAGCCAAATGCATATAGATGATAGACTCCACTATACTACCATAGTATCACTTGCCAATACAATTCAAATGTATTGACCCTTGTGGCTGTAACTTATTATGTTGCAGGTTTGTTTGATGATTAGTGAAGTTTAAATGATTAGGATTACAAGTCTACAACCAACATGTCTGCCTGTGGCCCTTTGAAGATGAAGGACCCCATGCTATTGTTATATTCTGCTGCATTGTAATGAGATAGCCAAATGAGCTATGTAAGATGTAATAAATTATTTTATACCTGGTTATAAAATTGTATTATGACCTTTGTTTCTTGATATTACATCTTAACTGTGGATGCTAGCTAATGATCCAGGGACTAGCATTGCAATCACAGGGATCCTTTCCTTTACAAAGGAGGGATCTTACACAGAAAAGCTAGTAAACAAATATTCTCAGAATTGGAAAAAACAAAATCCAAAGTTCCTATTTTTACCGACACGACACGAAGTCCGAGGAGAGACGAAGACGTGCCACGGGGAAACCACAGCAGGTGGCCACGCGGGTCCCCCTGGCCATGCCACCATATGGTGTGGCCCCCTCGGGCATCCATCGACCTTGCCCCTTCGCCTATATAAACCGCTAGGTGAAAACCCTAAAATATCCAGCCTCCGTCCATGAAAAGTTCCGTCTCCACTGCCATCGTCCAGAAAAGTTTCAGGGGTCAGAAGCTCCTGTTCTGGCACCCTGCTAGGATGGGGATTAACCCCGGAGCCATCTCCATCGACTCCACCACCTCCACTTCGACTCCATGATGGTTCGTGAGTAGTTCCCCCTTGGACTACCGGTTCTTGGTTGTAGCTAGTTGGTACTCTCTCTCCCATGTACTTCAATACAATGATCTCATGAGTTGCCTTACATGATTGAGTTCCATATGATGTAATCGGTGTTGTGTTTGTTGGGATCGGATAAATTGTGGAATTGTGAACAGATCTTGCATGCTCTCCAGTACGTGTAGTTACCCTGATCAAGTAGTTGCATGTATCTCCAAGAGGGAATATTTATGCTCGATAGTGGGTTCATGCCTCTAGTAATCTGGGGGAGTGACAGAAACCTCTAAGATTGTAGATGTGCTATTGCTACTAGGGAGAAAACAACAATTCTTTGTCCAAGGGCAATTGTATTGTTTACTTTACACACATTGATTAATGTGATAATCTGTTGCTTGCAACTTAATACTGGAAGGGGTTTGGATGATAACCTGAAGGTGGATTATTAGTCATAGATGCAGTTGCATTACTGTCTATGTATTATGTTGTAATGCCCAATTAAATACAGCAGTAACCTTTATCTTATCATAGCGTGCATTTTCATGCCCTCACAATTATAAATTGCCCAACTGTAATTTGTTCACCCAACACGTGTTATTTGGAGAGTTACCACTAGTGTAGATAGCTGGGAACCCCAATCCTTCTATCATCATCATTGCTCAAAAGTCAACTATGCATTGGAATATTTTATGGTGATATCTCTTCTGTGTTACTGCTACTGCTGCTGTGTACTATTGCCATTGCTCTCATATTACTGATGCTTTCACATCATCCCTGTTACTAGTGCTTTTCCAGGTGCAGCTGAATGGACAACTCAGCTATTAAGGCTTATAAGTATTCTTTACCTCCCCTTGTGTCTAATCAATAAATTTGGGTTTACTTCCCTCGAAGACTGTTGCGATCCCCTATACTTGTGGGTCATCACTACTTTCTATGAAATTAAACCTCCTTTGCTGAATCTTGTTATGAAAGAGCAATTCTCTAGTGCTAGTACTGATGATGCTGCTGCTGACCTTAATAATTTTGTTGAACTTTGTGAGATGCAAAAATATAAGGATGTAGATGGCGATATTATTAAGCTTAAATTGTTTCCTTTCTCTCTAAGAGGAAGAGCTAAATATTGGTTGCTATCTTTGGCTAAAATAGTATTGATTCTTGGATTAAATGCAAAGATGCTTTCATTGGAAAATATTATCCTCCTGCTAAGATTATATCCATGAGAAGTGACATTATGAAATTTAAATAATTTGATAATGAACATGTTTCTCAAGATTGGGAAAGAATAAAACCTTTAGTGAATAATTTTCCCACTCATACACTGACTACTTGGATGATTATACAAACCTTTTATGAAGGACTAAATTTTTCTTCAAGAAATCTGTTGGATTCGGCTGCTGGAGGTACCTTTATGACCATCACTTTGGGTGCTTCAATAAAGCTCCTGTATAATATGATGATTAATTATTCTAAATGGCACACTAAGAGAGCTCCACAAGGTAAGAAGGTAAATTCTGTTGAAGAAACCTCCTCCTTGAGTGATAAAATTGATACTATTATGTCTATGCTTGTTAGTGGAAAAGCTCATGTTGATCCAAATAATGTTCCTTTAGCCTCTTTGGTTGCTCAAGAAGAGCAAGTTGATGTGAACTACATTAGAAGTAATAATTTTAGCAACAATGCTTATGGTAATAATAATTATAGGCCATACCATTCTAATAATGGTAATGCTTATGGAAATTCCTACAAACAACAACAGAAGTGCACCCTCTGAAATTGAAGTCATGCTTAAGGATTTTATTAGTAAACAAACTGCTTTCAATTAAACTGTTGAGGAAAAGCTTGGATATTTGATGATCTTGATTCTAAAGTTGATAGCCTTACCCACGATGTTGAACTTCTTAAATTAAAGGTTATGCCTCATGATGTTAAAGAAATCAAGACTTTGAATTTCATACAAGTTAGAATTGATGAAAATGTTAGGATGTTAGCTGAATTGCATGGTAGGTGGGAAATAGAAGATGAATTGCTAGAAATAATAGTATGACTAAAATTTGTACCATTACCACCACTAGTAATGTTAATGCTAGCAAACCACCTAAAGTCCCCATTCCTTTTGCAACATTGCCTAAACCCAATGGAACCTTTTCCAATAAAAATTCTGAAATTTTTAGAAATATGGGAGACAATAGTTCTACTACCTTGAATGATAATATTGATTTTGTTCTTGATGGTTGCAATATTTCTGAAGTAATTATGCTTTTGCAAAAGCTTTCTAGAAGTCCTAATGCTAGTGCTATGAATGTGAATTTTAGAGAACATATTACAAATGCTCTCATGAAAAATAAAGAAGAAAAATTGAAACATAAAGCTTCTATTCCTATGAAATTAGAAGATGCTTGGGAGCCCATCACTAATTTGAAAGTGAATGATTTTGACTTCAAAGATTTATGTGATCTTGGTTCTAGTGTCTCTATTATGCCTAGAAAAATTTATGAAATGCTTGATTTACCACCATTGCAAGATTGTTATTTTGATGTCCATCTTGATGATAATGCTAAAAAGAAACTTATGGGGAGGATTAATGATGCTCTTACTATGGTTTAATACCTTTGTCCCTATTCATTTCTATGTTTTGGATGTTGAATGCAATGCTTCTTGTCCTATTATTTTGGGAAGACCTTTTCTTACAACTATTGGTGTCGTTATTAATATGAAATATCAATCCCACTCAAGAAAGATATAGAACACTTCCCTAGAAAAAGGCAGAAGCTATCTTTTGATTATCTTATTAGAGCAAAATTTGATGTTGATGCTTCTTCATTTGAAAATATTTGATTCTTTCGTTCTGTGCCTAGCTGAAAGGCGTTAAAGAAAAGCACTCTTGGGGGATAACCCAATTTTTAATTTAAGTAAGTTTTTATTTTTTTGAGTCTTGGAAGTTATTGCCTCTGTAATAACCTCACCTTAATATTTTTGTGTGGTTTTTGTGCCAATAATAGCCTCTAATGAGAGGGAAATAAGATTTGGGGAAGTTGCTGTCCCGAAACAGATTTCTGTGCATCACTGTAAAAATCGTGAAAAAACCCAGAACGTCGGATTGAGCTGAAATGTTTTGTGTGCATGCCCCTGGTACCCAACTTTTGTTAGTTTGGCACTTTTTGATTTGAGGAACGGAAGAGTTTCTAAAAATTCGCTCTTTACCTGCTAGTCTGTTTTGACAGATTTCTTCCATTATTTGCATTTGCCTCTTAATCGGTTTCTTTTTTAGTTCACTTTGATCACTTTAGAATTTAAATGAGTTGCTACAGTATCTTATGTTTTAATGGATGTTTCTACTTGAGTTGAAACTGAACCCAAAGGCTTATTATCTTGAATACACTAATGTTGCTAATGATGATTGTGTGAAGTTTTGTATGAAGGAAGTTTTTAAGTGTAGGGAGAGAATGATAAGATGAGATGAAGTATGGACAAAAGCTCAAGCTTGGGGATGCCACCCGTGTCATCCCAAGAAATATTAAAGAGGTAAAAGTGTCAAAGCTTGGGGATGCCCAAGGCATCCCCTTCTTCATCAATAAAATCTCAGGTCTTCTTTCAAGACACTTTATTTTAATTGCTTCATGCACTATGTGTTGTTCTTGGAGCGTCGTTGTTTTTGGTTTTAGTTTTATTTTGCTTTGTTTGCTGTAATAATTTGGTTGGACCCCAACACACCTATTTTGGAGAAGTCACACCTAGTTCTTCATTGCCTAGAACACTCTAATTTTCACTCTTATTATTCTGTGAGTGTTCACTTTTGCTAGCACTACGTTTAGCTTTAGTTTTCTTCTTCTTTTTGCTTAGAACTTTTTAGTTCTTCTTTGTATATTTGTGAGACAATATCTCTGGTCTTTATTGATTATTATCTTTGTGAGTTGTTTCAAATAAGTTTATTGGTGTTGGAAAAGAGTAGAATTTTTCATGCTTATAATGGTACAAAAGGAAGCTTGTTTTGACTGTGACTTAGACTTTATCATGTCAGGTTAGATGTTGCTTTAACCATATGCTTAGTGATTATTTATTGTTATAGAATGACTTGTTTCAAACAATTGATATTGCTTAATGTTCCATGAAAGAACCATGTGTTGTTTTAGCATACAAAAGCATAATTTGTGGTATTCTCCTGTAATACTTTATTTGGGTTAACTTGGCACATGCTTATACCATGTTATGACTATCAACCAGTCACCTTAGCCTCTATGATCATTTAGATTTTGACTTGTGATATCACTTTATGCTTTGATTAATAATGTTTTGTCGCTCTGCATGATTATGGCCATTATTGCGCTCTTAGTTGGTCGCTCCCAGTCTTTTGCTAGCCTCCACCTATACTGAGTATGAGCGACTCGTGCATCCAACTCCCAAGAAACCAAGTTATTCCAAAGAGTCCACTATAAACTCCTATGCATGGTGTGTTACACCATTCCAAGTATATTCATGTGTTTATTTATCTTCCAAATTAAATTTTTGTTATGCGAAAATTAGTGATTAAAGCTCTCACGAACTTGAAGGCACATTTTTGCAGTTAATAAACTTGAAATATTATGACTATCTTATGGTTCTTATGTGCTTGCAAGTTATAAGTTGGGAATTAGCAGAACCATGCTGTCATGGGGAACGCTTTCAACATTGCACTTATTCTATCTAGTTGATATCATGTTCTTTTGTTTATGGATCCCGGTGGTATGATATAAAATGGGAGCTTGTAAGTTCATGGAGTATGCAGATGTGTTAGATAAATGCCTGGGCGGCTAGCTTAAGCCATGCCTCATCATGGTGGAAACTTACAACAAAACCATACTGGCATTCTATGAACCATCCTCAATAAAAACCTATGCAAATAGCAAATAAAAAGATCGCTGAAATGCTCACTGTCTGTAGCCTTGTAATTTTGATATGGGAGAGCTCCTGTGTCATGGGGCAAGGGGTACCCTGTTGGCGGTTCTCTATGATACACATATACTTACAATGACAAGAACTTTCTTGTGACCAAAGTTGAGTATCATGAGGTTTGGTACTAGTACGCAAGGGGCATGAGATTTTCAACTTGTGATTTGTAAAGCATATACTCATATTTGCACTCACTTTAACTTTAATCACTTCAAGATTCTTATGATAGGGGCAATGAGAGCTCAAAGCTAATAAGTACCGTATTTTTTGGAAGCTTTATAAAAACATTTAATCCCTACTTCCCTCTGGAAGCATAGTTGTCATTCTTAGTTCAATGTGCATTGTCCCAAAACTTGTTGATTGATTCATAATTTTGGTATTGCTTGTTCTTAAATTATTTGTATCTAGTCACCCTTATAAACTTTGAAGGTGTCCTATGCATTTATGTTTTGCTATTCCATGAAGGACAAGCTAATTACCACGCTTGTTATCTTTTCTATATATGAAACAAACAAATGAATTTCAAAGCATTATTCATGATCTTTTGTTTGTGTTGCCATTGATGTTGCAACATAGATGCTTTGTCTTATTGTTAGAAATATATCTTGCATGCTTATGTTAGAGTACTTTCCTCCCAGCAATAAATGCTTTACAATACCTTGATCAAGATTGTGATGGTGCATGTCACCTCTGAAATTATTCTTTTTATCACTTACGTACTCGAGGACGAGCAGGAGTTAAGCTTGGGGATGCTTGATACATCATAAATATATCTATAATTTTTTATGCTCTATGCTTGTTTTGTACCAACTATCTTATGTTTTGTCTACACTTTGAGGAATTTTTATACATTTTCTAGAACTAACCTATTAACAAGATGCTATAGTGCCAGTTCCTATTTTCTGTTGTTTTTGGTTTTAGAAAAGATAGTAAAGAAATATTTTCGGAATTGCATGAAACAAAAGCCCAACTTACTATTTTTCAAAGGCGAAGACGGAGTCCTAAAGCCAGAGGTAGGAGCACCCTAGGGCGTCTACACCTAGCCCAGGCACGGCCAGGTGTGCGCGCCGCCCTATGGTGTGCCCCCTGGACCTCCTCCGACCTTGCCCCTTTGACTATATAACCCCCGAGGAGAAAACCCTAAGTACCCGACCAGAATTCCACAAAAAAGTCCATAGCCGCCGCCACCATGAGTAGTTCATCCTTGTACTATGGGTCCATAGCAGTAGCTAGATGGTTGTTTCTCTTCTTTGTGCTATCATATTTAGATCTTGTGAGCTGCCTATCATGATCAAGATCATCTATTTGTAATCCTACATGTTGTGTTTTTTGTGATCCAATGGATATTGAGTACTACGTCGAGATTGATTATTGATTTTATCATGTCTATGTTATTTGTGATCTTGCATGCTCTCCGTTTCTAGTAGTTACTCTGGCCAAGTATTTGCTTGTGACTCCAAGAGGGAGAATTTATGCTCGATAGTAGGTTCAAGCCTCTAGTAATCTGGGGGAGTGACAGAATCCTCTAAGGTTGTAGATGTGTTGTTGCTACCAGGGAGAAAAAAAGAATCCTTTGTCCAAGGGCAATTGTATTGTTTACTTTACACACTTTTCTTAATGCAATTATCTGTTACTTGCAACTTAATACCCGAAGGTTGTTTGGATGATATCCCGGAGGTGGATTATTAGTCATACATGAAGTTGGATTACGGTCTATTTCTTATGTTGTAATGCCCAAATGAATCTCATAGTGATCATCATGTCATGTACATGCACTGTTATGCATTCTCTATCTGTCAATTTCCCAACTGTAATTTGTTCACCCATGACGTTATTTCTCTTATGGAGAAACACCTCTAGTGAACTATGGACCCTGGTCCATTTCTTCCGATTGATATACCATCTACTGTTTACTATTTACTTTCAAGCAATTATTATCTTCCACACTATACGTTTAATCCTTTGTTTTCAGCAAAACCAGTGAGCTTGAGAACCTTACTGTAAGTTGGGGCAAAGTATTTTGGTTGTGATGTTTAGGTTCGATGTTGCTAGCAGTTCTATGGAAAGCATAGCCCAGAAAAACACAATCAATGGTTTTTGGTCCAAGCTTGCGCTTTTTAGGGATTGGTACATTAACCTTTGCCAAACAACCCCAAGTATGTAGGTAAGAGAGTTTTAATCTTTTCTTCTCCCATTGTTCGAATGGAGTAATTTCTTTGTTCCTTGTGGGAAGTTGGTTTAGAACATTACACACAGTCAATAGTGCATCCCCCCACCATTCCTTGGAGAGACCCGATGTGTCTAACATGGCGTTAACCAAATATATTAGAGTATGGTTCTTTCTTTCGGCTACTCCATTTGACTGGAGTGAGTAGGGAGGCGTCCTCTCATGAATAATGCCATGTTCTACGCTGAAGGAATCAAGCTCATTGGAAAAATACTCTCCACCATGATCAGACCTAAGCCTCTTAAAATTTCGATCAAGTTGATTTTCTGCTTTAGATTTTAGAAGATACACGTGACCGTATATCATTGAGTCATCGATCAAAGTCATGAAATATTTCTTTCCATCTTTTGTCAACACACCATTCATCTCACAAAGACCAGAATGTATGAGCTCCAGTGGTGTTAAATTTCTTACTTCTGTAGTCGTATGTGACTTGTGAGGTTGCTTAGCTTGCACGTAGACTTGGCACTTAGTGTTGTAGATATGCCCAAGAGGCAATAATAAAGTGGTTATTACCATATCTTCGTACTTATGATAAATGTTACATACCATGCAATAATTGTATTAACCAGAAACATTACTACTTGTGTGGTTTATAAACATAAAAGAGTCCCTAGTAAAGCCTCTTTTAAAACTAGCTTGTTGGTTAATATATGATCATGGTTTCCTGATCATGAACATTGAGATGTTATTAACAACAAGGGCATATCATTAGGAGAATGATGTGATGGACATACTCCTATAGTTAAGCGTATCATAAGATCATGTCATTTAAATAGTTCACTTGCTATAAGCTTTCAAATACATAGTAAACTAAATCCTTCGACCATGAGATCATGTTAATCACCATCACCGGATGGATGCTTTGATGGCATGTCACATCCCAAAAAAATTCCAAATTTTGAAATGTGAAAAATAGACAAACAAAATAAACAAGTGTTGAAATTTAGGTTGAAAAGAAACTTTTTGCTTCTAAATGGAAACATCAAAACCCTACTTGAACAAAATTTGAATGAAAAGGCAACAAACAATTTTTATAAAGATCAAATGCATTTATGCATGGAAAGAATCTTGAATCTAAGCACTTGGAAAAGTTAAATCAAAAACCGTAAAACACTAGTGAGAGAAATCATTTTCAAATCACCCACTATGGATTTGTTCCATATAAAAATTTGGCAACAAACATTTATAAATGATCAAAATTGATAAACAAAAATATTACAAAACCATGGAAAATTGGTTTTACTCAATTTGAAGCCATGGATAAAAACTTATGAATTTTATAAGATAAAAGGAAATAATTTCCAAAGCTAATAAAGCTCCTAGCTATAATCCATACCAAACTGTGAAAAAAATAATCCTAAAAGGAATTAAAAGGTAAATAAATATTAAATAAAATTATACAAAGTGGAATCACTATTTTTGGAGCTATAAATAAAAAGATATGAATTTTATAAGACAAAGAAAGAAAGAAATAAATGAGAAATATTTAAAAGACAAATTAAATCCTTGGCCAAATCCATAAGCAAATGGAATAAAAGTTTTCTAAATAAAATAAAGGAATAAAAGATTATTTGAATAAAATTATATGGGCTTGAACCATATTTAAGTTTATTAATATAAAAACAAATGCCTAATTTAAATAAATAATAAATAATAATAGGATATTTAAAATACTCCAAAGTGAGTTAATTAATCAACACCTAACTTGATTAAAACCTACTGAAGTGTCGGGGGAATAAACCCCGATTGGGTCCTAAGGGGTAAAACATTGCCCAGCTTGGCTTATGCCAAGTAAGGAATGAACCTGGCCGAGTAACAACGGCCGGGTGAGATGGTTATATACGGCCGACATAGGAATTATGTCAGACCGTATAAGACAAGATTGTTAACCTTGCAGGAAGCCCCAAGCCGAGTCTCACAAGGGAAGGCCTAGTCAAGAAGGACGCACGGCACCTTTCCGAGTGAGGTTCAGGAGGGACCATGGTAAAGCACGGTCAAAAGATAAGGGTGACGTCGGGTGACACGAAAGGAGCCGGGTGACGCCTAAAGCAAGGGATGACGTACAAAGTTACTGCGTGACGCCAAAAGAACTGGAGGCTACATACGAGAAGACTGTTAGCTGTCTAGCTTTGTGGACTAGGCCAAGGGGCTTAGGGCTAGCCCAAGACCCGACCCGTAAAGTGAAGACTAAGATCCAAATAGTAACCCTAGAACCCAAAGGGGTGTAACCTAGCTAGCCTTGCCTATATAAGGAGGGGGATAGCCAGGGTTTGAGGAGGTTGGGCCAAGTAGGAAACTAGAGCCCTGAGGCTTAGTTCATATAGCTGTAGGAGCACTTTTAAACTTCTAGGATCAATAAAATTCCCAAGTTTGGAGAGTTCATATTGTTCTTCGTGCGCGGCTAGACAGTGCACTCCCTCCCCGGTTACCACAGGCATCCATTCGGCCCCTAACTTAAGCCTACCCATGGCATTTGCCGTGACACCACCACGACAGTTGGCACCCACCGTGGGGCAGAAGCAGGTGCTTGATGGAGTTTTCATCCGGACGGTCAACATCATTGCCAAGACCGGCAAGCGCATCTACTCCGGCCTCATCCAGAGGTTTGGAGCGCTCGACTTCGTCAGCAACTATGCGGCTGCTTCGGACCAAGCCGTTCCCTAGGGGCGGTCGCTTCATCAAGTTTGGCAAGCACCAGATCTATGTCGCAGTGCGCGTGGAGCGTGCGTACCCGAAGCACGTCACCCTGGTGTCGGATCTACCTGCGGTTCCTGCCACAGGAAAACTTCACCAGCTTGTCTCCGTTGAGGTAATGATGACAGCTCCTAACCCTGCAACACCTCCAGTAGTTCCCGTAGTGAATGAGCATGTTGAGGGAGGAAATCAAGAGGAAAGGCCAAGGGCGGTAAGAACATCAAAGGCACCGCTAGAAAAGCTAGAGAACATAGCTAGGAGTAAGAGAGCCAAATAATTGCAAGAGGTAATTAACAAATTGGCAGAGATAGTAGCGCAAGCGGCTGATCTGACACGCATGCAGGCCGAGTTGGAGGAGGGCAGGATAAAAGTCCTGGAGAAGGCAAAGGAATTAGTGCAGTTACAGCAGGACGTGAATATCACAATCCGAGAGCTCAAATCGGCTAATCGAGTCAAGGGTGCTAAGACCCACCTTGATGCAACAAGGTTGAGAGGGAGAAACCTCAATGAAGAATTGGCGGATGCAACGTCAAAGATAACACTAGAAAACAACAACGAAACAGCCATGCGACTGACATATAATACTGCAGCAGCGAATCTGAGAGCCGCAGAGGCAGCAATGGCTGAGCTCTCCCTTCTGACGGGTGAAGCAAAGATAAAGCAACAAGAGCGAGTCAATGAATTGGTGAGAGCAGCAGGGAAGCTGAATGAAGCATACTACAGGGCGAATCCGGGTATAGCTGGAAGGTCACAGCTGGTTCACTCGGCAACTCCAATCCCGGCAAGATCAGCAGGTCATACAGCTTCCTCACCAGGTGTGGCACCAGGGCAGAGAAAATAAAAGAGTGTGGATTTGGGAAGGAACAAGCAAATGGTTACCTATGACCTGGCGATGGCTTAGGGAAACCCAGCACGTGCACAGGGAACAAGAAGGAATATTGTTTAGGGAAATGAAAATCAGGAAAACGCAGGCTGAGAAAGGCAAGCATGACAAAGAATTGACAATGGAGGGCAAAATTTTGCGCCTCAACCCAGGCATGGAAATCACTCGGCAGGAGGAGGAAATCCAGCTCCGAATACTGCGCTAGCTCAACCCGAAAAGAGACAGCAAAGCACGGGAAAAGAAGTACAGCAACCTGCAGACCAGAACGCAAACAGATACAATGATGGTCACTCGGCAATGGTAAATGACTGGTACGAATTTCCGGATCATGCGCACCAAGCAATGGGAGCCAGACTCGGAGGCAGAAACCTTCAGCCAGATGATGCAAGGTTGAAGCTCGATCGAATAAATATGGCAGGATTGATCAAGTCGCAAGGTCCACAGGGTCCACCATGCTTTGGCCCAAGGATCATGAAGGAGCTTCCAGTGCCAAACTTCCAGCTAGCAGAGGGACAAAGACCTATGATGGAAGCACAAAGCCAGAAGACTGGCTCATAGATTATGGAACTGCTGTAAAAAACGCTTAGGGAAATTTGAGATGGGCAATGTGATATGTGGCTGAATAACTTGCCACCCGGACCAGCAAGGGTGTGGCTGAATAACTTACCACCGGAAGCATCAACAGCTGGATCGATTTTCAGGATGCTTTTGTGAGAAATTTCACAAGCACCTACAAGAGGCCGAATCGCTCACAACAGCTAGCTATGTGCAAGCAAAGGCCGAATGAGACAGACAGGGAATTCCTCACAATGTGGTGCACAATGCGCAACTCTTGCGAAGGAGTAATCGAGTATCAATCGATCGCATGGTTTGCACAGGGATGCATACATGGAAGTGTACTGTGGCAAAGGCTACAGAGAGATATGCTGGCAAGCTTAGCAGAAATAATAAGAATCGCCAACTCATATGCGTTAGGATATTCGACTCAGCCTCTGCTCATGTCGGCAGATGGGATGACTGAGACTCAGATCTATGACGCTGTCGGGTCGCAAAGGCGCCAGGAAAGAGCCGAGTATAGAAGCAAAAGAAGAGATGAAAGGCCAGACTACTGGTACAGTTCAACTCAAGTGGCAGCTGTGAGTCAGGATCATCCAGTTGCTGGAAGTAGCCAACAACAAAGGACAAATGGGCAACAACAGTGGATCCCAAAGAATGATGGCAAAAAGCCATACGAACAGAGAAAGCCATACCAGGTCAGGCAGAAATATACTTACGAAATGATGTTGGACCAACCGTGTAAGTTCCACACGCCAAGTCCGAGTAAGCCAGCAAATCACACAACAAGGCAATGCACTTGGTTTCAGAAGGGAGATAGAGTGGATTCGCCGACTAAGTAACTAACACCACCTCCCCCTCCACCTCTCACAGGAGGAAATGCCTAGGTTGTTGGAGTTGAGCATAGATATGAGAACAGACAGCCTAGGTATCATAACCAAGAAAGAAGAGAGGTTGTGCATCAGGTGCATAACCCAAGAGGTGACGACGCTCATGTCGGCCATGGAACCAGAAATGAGTATGGAGAGCACCACCAGAGCTACGTTGTACTTGTCATAGAGCCAGATGACAAAAGAGTCAGCAGAGACGGATGATAGAAGTAAATGCCACAATGCCGGCAATTCCAAAGTACATGCATTGGTCTGAACAGGAGATAACTTGGAGCATAAAGGATCACCCCAAGATCATGCCAACACCAGGAGGTTATGCTCTTGTCTTGGATCCAACTTTCATGGGCCCTGATATCAATGTGAAATTTTCCAAGGTACTGATCGATGATGGAAGTAGCATCAACATCATGTACAAGGATACCATGCTCAAGTTGGGCATCACTATGAACATGCTAGAGCTGACTAAGACAACTTTCCATGGCATTGTGTCGGGATTGTTCTGTGAGCCAATTGGCAAGATCTGGGTTGACATCTTATTCGGAAAGAGAGAAAATTGTCGCACTGAAGCCATAGAGTTCGAGGTGGTTGACCTGGTCATCTCATACCATGCCTTAGTCAGCAGGTCGGCTATGGCAAAATTTATGGCTACTCCTCACATTTCTTACTTAAAGATGAAACTACCAGGTCCTTATGGGGTTATCATAGTCGAAGGAGATTAAAAAATATCTATCGCTTGTGCCTCAGCCGGATCTTCACTGGCCGAGTCACTCGTCATAGCATAGAAAAAACATCAAATTATGGAAGTGGCAGCATTGGCCAAGGCAACACAAATGTCCATGCCGGCACTAACTAATCTGCATGGCAGTGTATCATTCCAAGCTACTAAGGAAACCAAGAAGGTACAGGTGTATGAGACTTTCCCAAAGCGCATAGTTACCATTGGTGCTAGGCTGACTGATAAATAGGAAAGCAAGCTCACCAGCTTCCTCCATGAGAATCAGGATATCTTTGCATGCTCCACACAGGATTTGCAAGGACTTCCGAGGGAGCTGGCTGGGCACTCTCTTCATGTAAGGCCAAATGCCAAGCTGGTGAAGCAACCCCTCTGCCGCTTCGCCGAAGATAGGAGGAAAGTGATAGCCACCGAGATAGCCAGGCTCTTGGCTGCCAGGTTATCATGGAAGTACTGCACCCAGATTGGTTGTCAAATCCAGTCTTGGTCGAGAAGAAAAAATATGACCCGAACGTGGCAGTGGTGTGGCACATGTGTATTGATTATACGAACCTCAATAAGGCGTGTCCAAAAGATCCATTTCCCCTGCCACAGATCGATCAAGTCATAGACTCTACTGTCGGGTGTGAGTTGTTGTCATTTGTGGACGCGTATTCTAGTTTCCACTAGATACCACTGAATCCGAATGATCAAATAAAGACAGCTTTTATCACCCCCTATGGGGCTTATTGCTATCACACTATGCCGTTTGGATTGAGGAATGCATGTGCAACATACCAAAGATGCATGCAGAAATGCTTGCAAGTTCAGTTGGACAAAAATGTTCAAGTATACGTCGATGACGTGGTGATAAAAAACAAACAAAGTCACACTCTAATTGAGGACTTGCGTCAAACATTCGCAAACTTAAGAAGATTCTGGATGAAACTTAACCCCGAAAAATACAAATTTGGTGTCCCGGCTAGAAAGTTACTCGGATTCCTTGTATCCAGCCGAGGAATTGAGGCTAACCCGACAAAGATCAAGGTCATCGAAAGAACGGAATTGCAAAAAACCCTCAACAATGTCCAGAAGTTCACATGATGCCTGGCCTCATTGAGTAGATTTATTAGTCGGATAGGTGAAAAAGCCCTACCACTATATCAACTAATGAAAAAATTAGACAAATTCACATGGACACAGCAAGCTGATAGCGCTTTGCATGAACTCAAAAAGATGTTGGCAACAACACCAATATTAGCGTCACCGCTATCCAAAGAGCCAATGCTACTCTATATCGCCGTAACCAACAGAGTTGTAAGTGCAGTAATAGTGGTAGAACGCGAAGAAGAGGGCAAATGAGTCCAAAGGCCAGTTTATTACTATATCAAATCAAAATTACCCCCATTACCAAAAAATGATGTATGGGGTGTATATGGCAGGAAAGAAGCTGAAGCATTAATTCCAAGAACACCCAATCCGGGTAATATGTGAGGCACTATCTCAGATATATTGGGCAGCAAATATGCCAGTGGCCGAGTGGCAAAATGGGCCATAGAGCTAGCACCATACACTCTACAATATGATAGGCGAGTTGCTATCAAATCTCAAACCGTAGCTGGTTTCTTCGTGGATTGGTTGGAGATGCAATACGAACCAGCATTGCCAGATCCTAATTATTGGAATATGAATTTTGAAGGATCCAAGACAAAGATGGGTCTGGGTGCCGGGATAGTGCTCACATCACCAAAGAGGGATCAACTCAGGTAGGTGTTGCAGATCCACTTTGCTGCATCCAAAAATGTGGCCGAGTATGAAGCACTTGTCCACGACATTAAAGTGACCAAAGAGATTGGCATCAAAAGGATCATGTGTTTTGGTGTCTCGAATTTGGTTATCCAGCAAGTATCTGGGCATTGGGACGCGTTGGATGCAAACAAGGCATTATATCGTTTTCATGTGCAACAAATTTCAGGATATTTTGACGGGTGTGAATTTCATCACATACCCAGGGTAGAGAATGAGGCAGCGGATGTACTATCCAAGTTAGGCTCATCTCGGCAAGCAATACCACCAGGTGTAGCATTGGAACATCTCAGGAAACCATCGATCAAGCCGTCACCAGAATCTGAGTCAATTAGGCTCCCCCCGGCAAATTAGGAGTCAGACGCTGTGCCAATGGATATCGACTCGGGGGCAGGTTCAAGTCACTCGGGGACTGTTCTGCTCACCTCAGGGGTTGCCGAACCACACTCGAGAACTCCTCAGGTTATGTCGGCAGAACATATGTCGGCTGATCCAATGGAAATTGATGAAGAAACAGATTCGGCACCACTGATACCAGCATGAGCGCAACCAATATTAAATTACTTGAAAGATGTAACTTTGCCAGATGATGAGATACTCGCATGGCAAACAGAAATAAGAGCAAAATCGTACACAATAATGAACAAAGATTTGTACAAAAGAAGTGTGACAAGTGTATTATAGTGTTGTATAAGTCCAGAGAAAGGTCAAGAGATAATGTTGGACATTCACCAAGGAGAATGTGGGCACCATGCATCGTCAAGATCATTGGTATTCAAGGCATTCCAACATGGATTCTATTGGCCAAGCGCACTGGCAAAGGCACAGGAACTTGTGAGAAAATGCAACGGTTGCCAGTGTTACGCGTCAAAGTCACATTTACCAGCACCTGAGTTAAAAAATATACCAATCACTTGTCCATTTGAAGTATGGTTCCTAGATATGGTAGGACCGTTCAAACCAGCGAGAGGTGGCATGACTCCCACACTCGTAATGGTTGACAAGTTCACCAAATGGATAGAAGTGAAGCCCATAAAAATATTGGATGGAAAAACAGCTGTCACATTCCTAAAAGATATAATCCTGAGATACGGTTACCCGCACAGTGTGATCACAGATAATGGCACAAACTTTGCCGAATGAGCTTTCGCTCGTTTTTGTGGAAAAAACCGAATAAGACTTGATGTAGCATCAGTCGCTCATCTAGAATCAAATGGACAAGTTGAACGAGCTAATGGCTTAGTTCTATCCGGGATAAAACCCCACTTAATGGAACCACTCCAGAGATCACCTGGATGTTGGATAGAGGAATTACCCTCAGTGCTGTGGAGTTTAAGGACAACTCTGAATCGATCAACAGGTTATACGCCGTTCTTCCTTTTATATGGGGTAGAAGCAGTTCTGCCTGCCGACATAGAATATGACTCGCCAAGAGTAAGACAATACTCGGAACCTGAGGTAAAAGAGGCCCGAGAAGATGGAGTTGACTTACTTGAAGAAGCAAGGGAATTGGCATTGTCTAGATCCGCCATATACCAACAAAGTCTCTGACACTACCATAGCCAGAAATTTCAACCTCATGTTTTCCGAGAAGGGGATATGGCGCTTAGACTAGTGCAACGCACAGCTGGAATGCATAAATTTTCACCCCCATGGGAAGGACCATTCATTGTAAGCAAAGCATTGCACAATGACTCATATTATCTAATAGATGCTCGTGAAGCAGAAAAGAACAAGGTAGACAGATCAGGTGATGAGACTAAAAGGACATGGAATGTGGCACTGCTACATCCTTTCTACACTTAGGAGAAGTAGTGTATGTATCTATCAAACTCTCATATATCGGACCCTTATGCCGGCTATGTGCCAATAATAAAATGGTATAACTCGAAAAATTGACTCCGGGACTGCCCCTTATGTTTATCTTTTAACTATTCTATGTTGGCTGGCATTGACACTTAAAACTTATCTCAGAACAAGTAATGTTTACTCGGATATAATCAACTCTTCGACTGTGCTGTTGTCCCAAAACACGGCTTCATGGCAAGCAAGAGGAAAAGATCAATGATGAGTAAACACAAACACCAGACAAGTAAAGGGAAAAATGTGAGTCGACACTATGTATGTTTTTTACTAACCCACTATAGGTTATGTTGCTTTATATGTCGAATGATCCTAGGACAAGTGGCCTAGAACTTTGAGACTCTAATGTCGAACGCCAAAAAAGGTAGAAAAGAGCCAAATTCAAGGAAAAGGGAAACGGCAAAATGAAACTCGGGGACTTGCCCCTAGATAATTTGAATTCAAAGCTAAATAAAAGTTTAAGCCTTATCACAAGGCGCACACCCAAAAGAAGTGCATTATATGTTACATCTTCACCCGACATATCAGGGATCTCATGAAACTCAAGTGTTTTTGTAACCAGCGTAAGAAGCAGCTAGGCTAGGAGGCGTGTCCTTGGGGCTGGAGCTAGGAGCATCATCAAGAGCGTCTTCCGAGTCAGGTGCCTCGATGGTCGAGTCTGTAGGTCCTTCTGACTCGGTGGACTCGCTATCCACACCTTCATCATCAGCAATCTTGGCAAGAGGCTCACCAAGGTCAAGGAAGATGGGCCCGTCGCACCAAGCATGCACCAGAGCATACTCGACCATGGCATAAACTCTCTCCTGGCGTTTCTTGATAAGCTCAGGATCGTGGAGCCACTTGCCTTCATCCCTCATGCATTCAAGAACATCAAGGTTGACATCCTCGTACCATGAAAGCACAAAGGAAAGAGCCTTGTCCGCTACAACTTGGCTGTCCGACTCGCGCCATTGATCCAACATGTCTTCAGTCTGAAGCAGCCTCGCAGCCAAAGGCTTGATGAGTGTGGGCACGTCTTCATCCGGCCAGAGCATCCTAAACGCGTGGATCGCTGATTTGAGCAAGTCAACGCCGCATGATTTGAGAGTCATTGCACGTTCTGATAGCGCTGCAAGATGCTCGTCCATGCTGACCTCGCCATCAGCAGGAGCTCCAGACTCGGATCGGATCCTCTTCATGGCCCTGATCACGAACATCTCGGCCTCGAGGAAATTTTCTGCAAACGCGAAAGAACATTAACAAAACCAGAAAAAGCAGACAAAGGAATGATTATAGTGAAAATGGTGAGGACTCACTACCGAGGAAAGTGTTGATGGCGCCAAGCTTGCTCTGCCAAATCCTAGCCTTGGCCTGAAGAGCGTCCACATCCAGATGAGCCGACTCAACCACCGACTCGGCTTCTTTGAGCAGCTGATTGGTCTTGTCGGCACTAGCAGCATGTTGGCTATTTTTCTCGGCGAGCTCCTCCCGCAGCCCCTTCACCTCGGCCTAGTGCTTCTGCTCCATATCTGCCATTTGCTTCGTCAGCTGAGTCACCTCATCTCGCGCCTTTTGAAGCTCAATCAAGTGCTTTTCTGCTTATTCGTAGCATATGAATCGTTAGCAACAACAAAGATATCTTGGAATAATCAAGATAAAAATAGGAAAAGGATAAGCATAAATACAGAGCGGAGACAAAATCTCCAAGAGCTTACTTTTAGCGTCGCTGATATGTAAGTGTAGGGCGTCAATGGTGGATTGGGCAGAAGCTGCGGAAAGACAATGGAAAAATAAGCAAGGTGAAACAAGGAAGGTGCGCTGGATAAAAGCGGGACGAGTCGGAAAATCACCTTGGCCTTTAGCCTCAGCTTGCAGATTTTGGTGAGCGAGCTCCAGCTTACGATACTCCAAGAGGAGAGCCTGATGAACCTTGGTATGCTCATTGTGTGTAACATACAGAAGAAAATGATAGTCAGCAGATGTGTGATCAAGCTTACAGCCGGATAAAAGTTGATTTCTAACTTAGAGCTTACAGCCGAGTAAGTTCCTTATTCGGCAGTAACCTCAGGGACTAGGGATCATGTATAACAAAAAGATACTCAATACGCAAAAGAGTAAGAAGATTACATACCTCGTTCACTTCATCTACTCGGGCCATCAAGGCGATAGCTTGCTGGGTCATATCAGAAATGGCCTTGGGGCCCAAATTAATATTTTTCCCAACACTGGAGCTGACCTCTTGCTCGCCAGCTGCATTCCCAGCCACATCATAACGCTCGGCAGAACCAAGGGCATTCCCGCTAAGCGTCCGAGTGAGGACTTGCCCCTTTTTTAGGGTAGTTCCTACCATGGCTCGGGTAGCAGCGACGCTGGTATGTAAGCCGCCAGCTCTGGAAGCTCTACCTGACCCAGCAGCTGCAGATTCGCCCAACTAACCCGCCGAAGCGGGTGTCATTGTTGTTGTGGGCCAAATCTGAGGTGTGGTGCCTAGGCGTGGACCAAGGTTAATTGTTTGGTCAATAAGGGTTTGCTGGTTGTGGGGCGATCCTGGCTTTGGGCATCAATGCGGGTATGATCTTTTGACAGAGGAGGAGAGTGAGCAGGTCTAGGACTAGAAAAGAAAGGAGCCGAATGAACAGACTCAATAATGTTCTGGGAAGCGACAACAGGGTCAATTGATGCGCTGGGAGAAGGAGAATTGGTATCGGTGTTCTTCTCGGTGCTGATATTGCTAGCGCCGGGATCAGGAGCTTGTTCTGGAAAAGAAGCAAAGGAGCTAGCCCGGATGTCCTCCGATGGGTGCGTCGGAGGGTCAGCCTCACTCTGAGACGCGTGAGTCTCAGTAGTGGGAACAGTGACCCGGACGGGGCTTGGCACCGCCGTGTCGGCACGAGGAGGAGAGACAGGCCTTAAAGGCGAAGAGGCCATACTAGGGGCAACCTGGCTGGCAAACAAAGGCGCTGCGCTAAAAATAACAAAAAATGCTTATAAGAAAGCAATTACAAAACAGAAAAGGGAAAATGGAAAGTAAGCAAACAGCAAAGCTTACCCGGAAATGGTCGGGTCGCATGGAAGGCGACGAGTGACCCGGCGCCTAGCAGCCGTGCGAGTCTCGGTTAACTTTGCGCTTCTTGGCGGGCTGAGTGTTGGAGGAGGCCCCGCGCCGCTTGCCCGGCTTGGCAGCAGGGATCTTGCCGACTCCGCCCACAGCAAAAGGGGGAACATCATGTACCTGGCCAGCTGCATAAGTAAATGACGAGCTCACTCGGATAAGTCAGGAGGTTAAGGTTAAAAGGCAAGTACCTCCAGAATCTCATAGTCATCATCATCGTCGTCAGACCAATCTCGTAAGCGATTTTGAGTGTGGGTCTTACCCATAGTTGAAGCGGCAGCTGCATGTGGGATGGGCATGAAGCACTCCATATAAAACTCGACCTCATCAGAGTCGGAGTGGTCCTCGTAATAGGCACCAGGAGGGACAATACTGTCATCAACCTGGTGAACGAGATTCTGTGAAAGATAAACATAATAAGAATAAGGAATGAACGAAACGGCAAATGAACATAAGAAAAGCTATGTCGGATAGAAAGTGACTCGAAATCTCACCCAGGGGACAGGCCCCTCCCGGCTAAAACGAGGGCAGCTCCAGGCCCAATCCTCCGCCAAAGTCAGCTTGAAGATCGAGCTGACTCGACGGGCCACAGAGTCGTCGGTGAGCTCTAGCGTGGAGTGCCAGGTAGGATCTTGTGGGCCACTCATGAAGCACATCTTGTGGCTTCTGGCTTGGATGGGGTTAACCCGGCGTGCGATAAACGCGCACATGAGATCCTCCTTAGTCAAGTGGAGGTTCTCATTCGGCGACAACAGCCTCTCGAGAATCCCATTGGCCTCGTTCACAGATGCATTCTTGTCGCGCGGGTCAAGCTTCCATAACTCCTTGCTGGGGACTTCGTCCGAGAAAGGGGGAGCCGGATATAGTCATTGGACCCACTATTTTTGACATAGAAGAAAGTCCTATGCCATTTCTTGCAAGAGTCAAGGCCGGTGACCCGAGGAAAGATGGATTCCTTCCTAGGTGTGATGCTAGCGGCACCACACCCAGTAGGACTTTTCTCGGCACGGGGGACGCTAGGATCTGGCACTACTTGGATCCTAAAACTAAAGTACTTGGCCTATAGAAGAACAGTGGGCCAAATATCGAGATAGCCCTCGCAGGCAGAAATAAAACAAGACAAGGAACAATTGCATTGGCAGGCCAATGGTGGGTTTGAAGATGGAAGGTAGAGAGAAAAGAAACAAATAAGTTTCTCACTGTCAAGGCGAATGCTCGCTCTAAATGGGAGAGGAAAACTACCCTCTCATTGGCATCAGACTTGGGATAAATCTCACCTGATGGGAGCCGGCAATCCACCTCGAGCGGGATGTGCCTGGTGGAGTGCAACCACTCAACCTCCTCCACGGATACTTCCGAGCCCTCCCAGCCATGGCGTTCGCGGGCGGCGACCTCCTGTTCCTCTGCTCCCTCGGCGGCGTCGTGAGCATCCATGATCTCTCTGGCTTCAGGCTCTTCCACTGCTGGAAGAGTCTTAGAGGAGCGAGGGCCCGTGATGGATTAGAAAGGGGCAAGGAGAAATCGCAGGGAAGAAGCTATGGAAAGGAGGAACCGCAAGGGAGAGGTTAGGATTTGGGAGCTCAAGGAGGAAGAAGATGGCAAAGGGAAACTGAACGGGCGAGGGAAGTTAAGTTCCCCTCACCCCTATTTAAGGGGAGTAAAAACCCCAAACGTGGGATCCTACTGCGCCGTGCGGATAGTGTGTGGCCATGTACCTGGCCGAGTAAGCCAATCAGTGGACGCCACGTGTAGGAGATACACGGAAAATCCACTGCCACGTCACGCTGCGCAAGACACGAGGCGCTGAACGATGGGACTGCCACAGTGATGGGGAGTTACTGTGCTGTCACTGTGCAGTCAGGATTTGGGACAAAATTTGAGGCAAGTCATCATGATTACTACATGTCAGTGCCTAAGGCAAGCCAAAAATGACTCGGCAGCATCCAAAATGACTCGGGACGAGGCAAAGGTGAGCCAAAAAGTCAAAGATGAGAGTCGAAAAGGGAAAACCAAACTCGGCAAAGATCGAGATTACGCCAAACAGTGCGCCCTAAGCAGTAAATGCTGACAGAGAGAGAAGTTCCAAGCACATTAGAGGAACCTGGAGACGCCTAACAACAAGAACTGCTAGGCCTCACCAGCTTCGGGGACAAATATCGGGGGAATAACCCCCGGTAGGGTCATAAGGGGTAAAACATTGCCTAGATTGGCTTATTCCGAGTAAGGAATGAACCTGGCCGAGTAATAATGGCCGGGTGAGATGGTCATATAGGGCCGACATAGGAATTATGTCGGCACGTATCAGACAAGATTGTTAACCTCGCAGGAAGCCCCAAGCCGAGTCTCACGAGGGAAGGCCGAGTCAGGCAGGACGCGTGGCACCTTTCCGAGTGAGGTTCAGGAGGGACCATGGTAAAGCACGGTCAAAAGAGAAGGGCGGCGTCGGGTGACACGAAAGGAGCTGGGTGACGCCTAAAGCAAGGGCTGACGTAAAAAGTTAATGCGTGACGCCAAAAGAACTGGAGGCTACGTACGAGAAGACCATTAACTGTCTAGCTTTATGGACTGGGCCAAGGGGCTTAGGGCAAGCCCAAGACCCGGCCTGTAAAGTGAAGACTAAGATCCAAACAGTAACCCTAGGACCCAAAGGGGTGTAACCTAGCTAGCCTTGCCTATATAAGGAGGGGGATAGCCAGGGTTTGAGGAGGTCAGAACAAGTAGGAAACTAGTGCCCTAAGGCTTAGTTCATATATCTCTAGGAGCACTTGTAAACTGCTAGGATCAATAAAATTCCCAAGCGTGGAGAGTTGATCTTGTTCTTCGTGCGCGTCTAGACCGTGCACTCCCTCCCCTGTTACCACAAGCATCAATTCGGCCCCCAACTTAAGCCTAGCCATGGCATCTGCCGTGACACCACCATGACATGAAGAGATTTGGAATTAATCTGAATTAAAATTAGTTTGAAATCAAATTGATTAGAATGAAAATAGAAAATAGAATGGAAAAAGAAAAAAATTGAAATGGAAAAAAATGAAAACAGATCAGACCCAGCTAACCTACCTAGTACCCCAGCCCAGTAGGCCCAACTCGCAGCCCACCCGGGAAACCCCTCTCTACCCTCTACCCCTTTTCTCACCGCGCACCGAACCCACCCCCTCACTGTCAAACATGACCCACTGCCATGCTGTCTCATCGTCCTCACCTGCGAGACCAGTTCTTCCCCTTCTCACCGGCCGTTTCCTGCTGATTCTCATCTGCATTAATTCACGTAAATTCCGCGGTTAATCCTCCCCGTGACCATGCCTTCTTAACCACCTCTCTCTGCCCTCTCATTATCCTCATACGCTGCTGCCAGAGAGCCACCAGGTTGTACTGATTTCTCCTCGTGCCACTGCTGTCTCCGGTGAGCTCCAGCTCAAATTCTGGAAAAGCCCAACCGCCGCCTGCCCCCAAGCTTCCACTAACTTGCTTGCCTTAGTCGTGAGCACCTGCCAGTAGTCTTCGCTTGCTCGCCCGTGCCCCAAAGTGTCGACTCCGACCTCGTCTGAGCGCCACTGACGACCCCTGCAACTCCAGTGAGCCATAGCCATCGACCTCGTGCGCCCCTTGACCTCTGATGAGTTTCTCCACAACCCTCGTACTTGTGCGCATCCCCCTAACACTTTGATTTGATTTCGTGCGACCTAGGAGCTCGCCTCCGACAAGGCCCGTGCGTGCCCAACGCCAGTAACAACTCTGGCGAGAAATACACGTCGACTTTGTGCACCCCTATCCCTCCTGCGACCACCTTGAGCACCGCGACGACCCCGCGAGCACGGAAAGGACCTGTACACTCAACCTTGCTTCCCAGATTCAACGGACCACCGTAGGCAGAGCGCCGCCAGTTCATGGCTAGTTTAATTAAGGCCGTTAGATTCAGATCCTGTGGTTGCGATAGGTCACTTAACCAAAGCGATATCACTCAATCTTAGCCGCACAGATCCACTTAAATCCAAGGCCCCACGTTGCACGATCCAAACGAAACGGTATCGTCCAATAAGAACTAGACACGTGGCCTGACTGTTGTTTGAAAAACGGAATTTGATCTACTAGTGGTTTGAATTTGCAAAAATCATAACTTTTGATCTGCATGTCCAAAAATTACAAACTTCGTATCAATGGATTCATAAAAATGTAAACTTTGCAACTATGGACCTGGTTTGGTAATTTGCTTCTGGAAAATTAGGTGTTTTTGCAGAAGCATTATGAGGACTATTTTGAGTATAAAATTTGTTCTAAAAATGATTTTTGAGTAAAACCTTTTGCAAATGGTTTGTTTTGAACCCTCTGACCATAAAAACTAACTTTTAGATTTAAAAATATATTTGTCTAACCCTAGGGAATTATTCCTTTGAGTAAAAGCATTTGTAGTAAAACAAAAATGATTTAAAAAGGACTATTTTCACTAACTTGTTTTCAAATGATTTTCACTAACCTTTATAAATGACCAATAGGTTTTTTGAAATGTTTATAGCCTTATTAGAAACCACTTTTAAAATAAAACAACCTTTTTGCATGCTTGCATGCATTTCCTTGTTTTTATCATTTTATGTGGTGAATTGTTTGAATGCTAGTTTTTGAATATGTGCTTTGCTTGATTGAATTGTAGTGAACTTTCAAGAGTGTGACAATTGCAAGATCAAGTAGAGTACCTAGATTCTCTACTAAAAAGGCAAGTGGTGTCTCATGTATTTTGTCCTATTATTTTGACTACGCATTAGTGATATTTTGATTAGGACTTGCATGGAAATTTTCTAATTATAAGATATGCCATGGGAAATCATATATGTTGTCTTATATTAAGTTAGGAAACTTGCCATGTTATCATGCTTAGCCTAGCTAGTAGAAAACAAGGGTGGATTATTCATGCTATGAAATTTTGCTAAGTCAATGACTTCTGTTTTGATTAATAAAAACTACTAACATTGTGTTTGGATGTTGGAAAATAACCTTGGAATTGGAATTTTGGAATTACTAGAACTAATTCAGCCGTTTGGAATGGTCTAGAAACTAAAGCGTAGAAAAACGGACCGATTCCGAGCGGCCCCGCGCGAGCACTGTGCCCCGTCCTGATATTTTCCGAGCCCCTCCGCTCGGAAACGTCTGGAAAGCTTCCGCGCGAGCGTAGCCCCCCACCCTCGCCCACCCCCGACCTTCTTCCTCGCGAGGCACGCCTCCTGCAGCCCCCCGCTCTCCTCCCTCCCGCCGGTGAGCTTTCCCCGCCCCTCCCCTCCCCTATCCCTTCCACTCCCCTTCCCTTCGTCCCTCCCCTTCTTGGCACAGATGGGGGCGCCCCTCCCCCCGAACCCTAACCCCATGGCGGTGGCAAGGTGGCTATACTAGGGTCGGCGGGAGGTCTAGGTGTAGCAGGTCACTGGAGGCGGCGCCCTCCCTCTCCCTTCCTCCCTCCCCTTCTTCTCCAATGGATGTTTCTGTAATTTTTTTCTTGTATGAACACCTAATTTGTTCTATATGTGAACTGCTGATTTCTTTAAGAATTAGTACCACCTCAGTCCAATTGAAGGTATAAACTTCTTGATATGTACTATTGGTTGTTCTGTTGTTTACCGATTTATGATATGACCATATGTGTGATAGAAACATATATTTGTGACATGTGCTTCTAATAAGATGAGATATGGATGATTGTGTGATGCCTATGCTCAACATAATTAGATTTTAAACATTGTTTACATTGTAGAATAATCATGTCCCAACAAAAGTTGGTTGCTTACATTACCTAAGAGAACAAAAGAAGAAAAAGAAAAAGGATAGTATTGACAAAGAAGTTTTTTGAGATATCATGTCTTGCTCTAGCTTATGTTAGTACGCAGCAGGGACCAAGAAATCTAGGATGCTTCAACGATGATGAGGAGAAGGTTGCATATAGAAAGTACATCTTGAAACCAACATATGATGGTTCCGAGACAACTTTCTATGATAAGTTGCGCTTAACTAAAGATAGCACATATGTGATAGTAGAAGAGAATGTTGCGATGTTCCTACAAGTTGTTGGACATGGAATTAAAATGAGAATGTTGGGTGGCACATACCAATGGTCTTTAGAGACTATAAGTAGGCATCTCTCTACTGTGTTATCAACCATCCTATCTTTACATGGGGAGTTCATCAAGCTTCCCGATCCTTCTACCAACCCTCCCGATGATTACAAATGGAAGTGGTTTGGAAATGCACTTGGAGCACTAGATGGGTGTCATATTCCTATGTTCGTTAAAGCCGCTGATAAAGGGAGGTATAGAAATCTAAAACAAAATATCACCACTAATATGTTATGTGTGGTTGATTGGAATATGAAATTTCTATATGTTCTACCTGGTTGGGAGGGCTCGGCATCGGACTCTAGAGTGCTAAAAGATGCTATGAGAAATGATCGCCAAGATGCATTTGTTGTACCACAGGGTATGGCTCTTTCTCTTGGCTTTTTATTTCTCATATTTAATTGCTAGCTAACTTATTTACTTGACAATAGGAAAGTACTACCTAGTTGATGCTGGCTATACCAATGAACCTGGATTTCTATCTCCATTCAGATCCACTAGATACCACTTGAAAGAGTGGGTTGCAAGTCAACAACAACATCAAAATGAGAGGGAGTTGTATAATTTGCGCCATGCTCGTGCTAGAAATGTTGTGGAGAGAACTTTTGGTTTGTTGAAGAAAAAATGGGCCTTCTTGCGTTCATGTTCTTTCTTTCCCATAGAGGAACAGGTACGACATGTCCATATGGTTGAGATAATCAATATGAAACAATAAATGTTGACTATGAACTAAACATTTGCAGATTCGGCTTATTAATGCATGTTGTGTGTTACACAACTATGCAAGGAATAGGCAACATGTGAGGGATAATTTGTTGCTGCAAGAAGTCGACGCCGAACTAGAGTCTATGGTTCCTGAACCTGTAGACAATGCTTCTTCAATTAGAAGTGTCCAACAAACTGCTGCATGGTCTAATTTTAGGCAACAATTTGCAGATGAGATGTATGCTGATTACCTAGTGGCACGAGGAGAACTAGAGTTCGAGTAGATAAGTAGTTATGGAGTATATATCTAGCTAATGGTGACTTTTGTTGGGCTAGCTTCATGATGATGGCCTTTTGTGTGATCTTTTGTACATGCAACTTGTGGAAACTAATATATATGCTTTCCCTTGCTTGCTATTTTGTTCTTACATTTGTCAATATCCATTTCCGTTTTTTTTTGTATAGAAGCATGGCTGAACCAAAAGCAAAGAAAATTACTACTAGGAGTTATCTTACATGGTCTAGTGAGATGGACACGACATTGTTATCCGTCCTTGTTGAGCATCACAACAATGGTGACCATGCTCAAAATGGTTGGAAGCCACATGTGTACCATGCTTGTATTAAGCATGTCAAGGAAAAATGTAACATGGACATCATGAAGGATTACATTGTTGGAAGAATTAAAACATTTCACAAGCAATATGAGATCATTACAAAGATGCTTGCTCAAAGTGGCTTTGGATGGGATTGGGAAAAGAACATGGTGATGGTTGAAAGTGACGAAGTGTGGGATAGATATGTGGAGGTACTTAACACTAAATTTTATTTTGTTCTTACTTTTGCATCTTCATTATCAACTGTAATATTTGTGTGCATTGTGCAGGCTAACAAGGATGCACGTGGCTATAGGACCAAAGTGGTGAAGAATTGGGAGTCCATAGTCACTATATATTCTAAAGACCATGCGACTGGTGCATGTGCTAGGACAGGAGCTTAGAGTGTTCAAGAACTAGACTCACAGGTTGTTGAAGAATCTCCTGAGGTGCCTAAGAAGAGGCAATGGACGGGAGATGCTATCTTGTCCATGATAGGAAATATGAGTACATCTTTCGATGATGCTATGAAAGCAACCGAGCCACTTCCTATGCCAAAGTTGACTCCTCCGGCTGAAATCCTTACTGCGCTCGAGGAAGTAGATGGTTTGGAGGAATTTGATGTGATGACAGCTTATGCAAAGTTTATTGTCAATGAGCGCTTATATGAAGCATTCATGTCACTTCCTGAGAAGTTCAAGAAGAACTATCTACTTACCTTGATGGTTGCTACAATGAGTTCTTGTTCTTATTAGTTACTATCTACTTTGTTGTTTGTGAACTGTCCACTACTGTTATGAGTGCATTATGTGTAAGAGACATAAATTGTCTACTTCTGCTACTTGTAAGAGACAAATTTATTATCCGTGTTGTGATTGTCGTTGGTACTTAATAACTATTTTGTGTCATGCTTCATTTACAATTTTTTTATTGTGGTGACTTTATTCATTATACTTTTATGTTGTCATGTGTGAAAAATAATATATAAACCTCATATATATAATATACTATTGTGCATACACGTGTAGAGAAGTTTATATTGTCAAATCTCAAAAAAACATTCAATTCCTTGTTATGTACATCCAAAACATGATTTGGAATTAGGTACTATCCTTTGATTCCAACAGAAAATTCCTTGCACATCTAAACGACAGAATTGGAAATAGAGGCCATTTCCTTTTCATCTTGGATTTGGAATCTTCAGCCCAATTCAATTCCAAGGTTATTTTCCAACATCCAAACACATTGTAAGTGAATGAATCACCTGGGTGGAATGGTATGATGGTTTGTGTTGAGTGGTTACACAAGGCCCATGTTTATGGTTTACCTTGTGTATCACACTTGTGGATGGCCACCCAGCAACAAAGAGATTTGAGATGTTTAGTGTTGAGAAGCTTCTAGTGCAGCCACATGGCATATGGGATCTGCCTTGATCATATAGGTTGCAATAACTTAGCCAGATGGACAAATGGTGGTAGGGGTGATAGGATGGAACGCGTCCATGTGGTCTAAGGGAAGGCTTGTGAAAGATCTCGTCTCGATGCATGTCAAGTCTTGTGGGCAAAGTGCACCACCTCTCGAGAGGGTAAAACCTAAGTACTTAGCCGTGTCACCGGCAATGGACAATTTGAGCAACAACACATTGAAGCTATCAAGGATCTCCTCATCCCAATTTCTAAGTTAAAAACTTGTTGTTGAACAAGGGTAAAGGTTCACCAATTTCTATTGGTGGTTCCTTGGGAGTTTTTGACAAATAAAAACTTAGTGTTTTCAACTAATAAGGAAAACCTTATTTTGATAAAAGCAAGCCTAAGCTACACATAGGAAAATTCATATAGATGTTAGAGACTACTATTCTATCATAGTATCACTTGCCAATACAATTCAAATGTATTGACCCTTGTGGCTGTAACTTATTATGTTGCAGGTTTATTTGATGTTAGTGAAGTTTGTTGAGTAGGAATTACAAGTCTACAACCAACATGATTGCATGTGGCACTTGAAGATGAAGGACACCATGCGATATAGTTATGTCTGCTGCATTGTAATGAGGTAGCCATATGAGCTATGTAAGATGTAATGAATTATTTTATTCCTGGTTATAAGTTGTTATATGATCTTTGTTTCTTGATATTACATCTTAAACTGTGGATGCTAGCTATTCGATCCAGGGACTAGCATTGTAAACATAGGGATCTCTACCTTATTAGGTTGAGACCTCTACAGATGGTATCAGAGCACTGTGTTGCCTGTAGGATTGTAAACCCTAGGATTTGAAAAAAACCCTTAGAAAAATAGGAGTTGTATTTGTTCAAACTTATTTATAAACAATCTCGTAAACTATTTCCCCAACATTTTGTTTTGATTCTACATCTCTCCCTTTTCTACTTGATGGACAAAGACTTCAACATGAAAAAGGACTTCACCATCACCAATGACTTCAAATTTAGTTTCACCAAGGACTTCAACTTGGACATCACCAAGGACTACAAGTGAGAGAAGAATAATACTCAAGACTTGTAGACTAATGAAACACAACTTAGGAGGAACCATAATCACCTTTGGAACTTTCTAACCAAGATGCAAGAATTTCTTCCAAGGATACCATGATCTTGTTCATGAAGTAAGAACTAAGAAGATGGAATGATCTCAAGTTAACCCCATAGTTGGACCACCACACTAGTGTTTAGTTTTAATCGATTTATTGATCACACCAACTTGTGTGGTGTATCAAAAATATTTTTTTACCTAAAATATGCTTGAATCTTGTTGTTTGAGTGGAATGCATCATTGTTATTGCTTGCACATTTACTTGTGTGAATTGTTGTGTGTGAGTAGAACCTTTCCTCTAGGAATATTTTGCCTAATCTAATCCAAATCCAACCCAAATAGATGACTTCTCCAAGAGACCCCAACTCCAACATCAAGGATGATAACCACAACCAAGAGATGCACATGACAGGACAACTTCTAGAAACCCAAGCTAACTTGAATCAAGTGACAACTCAGTTTTTAGCCAACAACATTGAGTTAGACCCAGCCATGCTAAAGTTTATGGAAACCCAATCTCAATTGTTGCAAAGGATGACAAATCAGATGATCAACTTTACAAGCAACCCTTCCCAAAGAGATTGTGATAACAATGATACAAGGATGATATTATAGAAGGAACACAAGTTTGCAAAATCTATGGAGACATAGGACACACTTATAAAGAGCATATGGAACAATGTCCTAATTGTGAAGAGAAACATCCAACTAGACAATGCCCCACATCTCAATTTTCTTGTTTCCTATGTGAAGGAAATAATCATGTTCCTATCCAATGCCCCATCTATCCTATAGTTCAACAGATGAAATAAGATGGAATGCATCAAGTCTTTGGAAACCTCCATGAAGGAACAACTTATACCAAGAAGGATGAAGACAAAGTCAAACCTCAGTTTGCACCTCCATACATTTTAACTCACCATGGTGGACAAAAGAGGAAACATGGACGTTATCCTAGGAACCGTTCTAAGAACCGAGAAAGATTTCCCACATTTGTCATGAAGTATGAAGAACATGAAATAAGAGAACTCCTAGCTTTGGAGAGAACCAAAAAGAAGAAGGATATTAGCCAAGTGATGTGCCACAAATGCAAAGATCTAGGCCATTATGCATCACATTGTCCAGATAAGTAGAAAGAGAAGACAAGCAAACCTATGAGAGACATCAACCTTGTCACATGTTTCAAATGTGGAAATAAAGGACACTATGCAAACAACTGTCCAGAGAAGTTACATCAGGATACCAAGTAAGTCAAGATGTAATCTAGTTAGAAATCTTTTAAGGGTGGTAGTACCCTAATTGACTTGAAGCCAACTTGTAACCTCTAGCCTTCCCGAATCTCGGGACGAGATTCCTCTTAAGGGTGGTAGTCTGTCACATCCCATAAAAATTCCAAATTTTGAAATGTGAAAAATAAACAAACAAAAGAAACAAGTGTTGAAATTTAGGGTGAAATGAAAACTTTTGCTTCTAAATGGAAACATCAAAACACTACTTGAACAAAATTTGAATGAACAGGCAACAATTTTTTTATAAAGATCAAATGCATTTATGCATGGAAAGAATCTTGAATTTAAGCACTTGGAAAAGTTAAATCAAAAACTATGTATTTGTTCCATATAAAAAATTTCAAATCACCCAAAGACTATGTATTTGTTCCATATAAAAATTTGGCAAAAAACATTTATAAATGATCAAAATTGATAAACAAAAATATTACAAAACCTTGGAAAATTGGTTTCACTCAATTTGAAGCCATGGATAAAATCTTATGAATTTAATAATATAAAAGGAAATAATTTCCAAAGCTAATAAAGCTCCTAGCTAAACTCCATACCAAATTGTGAACAAAATAATCCTAATAGGATTTAAAAGATAAATAAATATTAAATAAAATTATACAAAGTGGAATCACTATTTTTGGAGCTATAAATAAAAAGATATGGATTTTATAAGACAAAGAAAGAAAGAAATAAATAAATGAGAAATATTTAAAACACAAATTAAATCCTTGGCCAAATCCATAAGAAAATGGAATAAAATTTTACTAAATAAAATAAAGGAATAAAAGATTATTTGAATAAAATTATATGGTCTTGAACCATTTTTTATTTTATTTAAATAAATACAAATGCCTAATTTAAATAAATAATAAATCATAAGAGAATATTTGAAATATTCCAAAGTGAGTTAATTAATCAACAACTAACTTGATTAAAACCTGCTGAAGAGATTTGGAATTAATATGAATTCAAATTAGTTTGAAATCAAATTGGTTTGAATGAAAACATAAAATAGAATGGAAAATGAAAAACCTTTGAAAAGGAAAAAAATGAAAACAGATCAGACCCAACTAACCTACCCAGTACCCCCAGCCCAGCAGGCCCAACTCGCAGCCCACCCTGGAAATCCCTCTCTCCCCTCTACCCCTTTTCTCACTGCTGATGACCCACAAGTACAGGGGATCGCAACAGTCTTCGCGGGTAGTATTACCCAGTTTATTGATTCGACACAAGGGGAGCCAAAGAATACTTGCAAGCCTTAACAACTAAGTTGTCAATTCAGCTGCACCTGCAAATAGTTCTTGCTCATAGAAGTTTATCAGTAGCAACAGTTTGGTAGTAGCAATAGCAACAGTAAAACATGAGCAATAGTAACAGTAAACATTGGGATTCGAGTGTAGTAGGCATAGGGATGGATGGACGGGCGTTGCATGAACGAGTCTAAACATGTAACTTCAAGATCTAGGGCATTGCAGATAAATAATAATAAGCATCCAAGTACTAAACAATCCTAGGCATGTGCTCCATATATAGTCATACGTGCTCGCAATGAGAACTTGCACAACATCTTCTGTCTAGTCAGCCCGTGGCAGCGGGGCCTCTAGGGAACTACTGTCAATTAAGGTGCTCCTTTTAATAGAGCACTGGAGCAAAGCATTAACACTCCGTGAACACATGTGATCCTCACACCATAGCCATCCCCTCCGGTTGTCCCAATTATTGTCACTTTGGGGCCTTTGGATCCGGACAATGATATGTGTACACAACTTGGAGATAAGATCACAAACAATACTATCACAATGATTCAATAATAAGTTCAGATCTGAGATCATGGCACTCAGGCCCTAGTGACAAGCATTAAGCACAACAAGTTGCAACAAAGTCAAATAGCACTAGTAGACATACTAGGCACTATGCCCTAATAGGTCTTATTCGATTACATGATAGAACTCATCCAATCCCTACCATCCCCAAACCTACAGCGGGGGATTACTCACTCATGTATGAGGGAAACATCGGTGGTTGACGGAGATGCGTTGGTGATGACGATGGCGATGATCCTCTCCAAATTCCCCGTCCCCTCTGTTTTTATGTTGAGAGGCAACTTATAGGCGCAGAGGGAACCCGAGGGGATGGTTGCACCCCCTAGGCGCGGCCAGTGGTGGGCCCGCGCCTGGCAGGGGTGTGGGCCCCCTAGGACCCTTCTTCGTCTCGTCTTCTGGCTCCATGGATCTTCTGGTGAAATATAATTTTTGGCATATTTTCTGAGATTTTTCCTGATAATTGATTTTCTGCACAAAAACAAGACACCAAGGTAATTCTGCTCAAAACAGCATCAATCCATGTTAGTTGTATCCAAATCACACAAGTTTAGAGGAGAAACAATAGCAAAAGTGTTCGGGAAAGTGTATACGTTTTGGACGTATCAACTCCCCCAAGCTTAGCTTATTTCTTGTCCTCAAGCAATTCAGTTGAAAGTTGAGTGCGATAAAAGAACTTCCACAGACACATTTGCTTCATATGATGTATATATTCTCAGCACAGGAGTAGATGCTTAAACCATTCATAATAAGAAGTATGCAACTAAGTCTACTCAATAGTCATTGCAAGCTATGAAGAGAAACCAACTCAATAATAATAAGTAGCATGAAACATAAATATAAGCAACATTGCAATGCTCATAGTAAGGTATGATAGAGTCGTATCTCGCTTGCCTTTGTTTGTAGAGAACAATATAAATGCCAAGGCACCTCTGAAGTTCAAGTGAAGACTAGAAGAAAAGATATCAAAGATACAAGCATCAGAGTCATGACATAATTAACCAAGTTTTGAGACAAACACAAGAATGACAACTATGCTCTCAAGAAGGTTCTCATAGAATAAGTGGTGACTCAACAAGGAAGTGAAAACGGTTTTTGAAAAGTTTGAAAGGCTTCCTAATGCTGAAAGGAAGGTACTCATTAGCTTTGAGCTCTCATTGCCCCTATCATAGGCATCTTCATGTGGTTAAGGTGAAAGTGAGGTCCACTCTGAATCATATGCTTGACAGACCATAGACTGAAAATCTCAAGTCCCTTGAGTACCAGGGCCGCTCCGCATGCTACTCAACTTTGGTTACCTGTAAGTTCTTGTCATTGTAAATACATGCATATCATAGAGAACCGCCAACGGGGTACCCCTTGCACATGATACATGAGTTATCCCGTGATCAAAATGACAAGGCAAGCAGACAATGAGCATCTCAGTGTTCTTTTTATTTACTATGTGCATAGCTTTTTATTGAGGATGTTTAATAGAATGATCATTATGGTGATGCTGCAAGTTTCCACCATGATTAGGTATGGCTTAGGCTAGCGGCCTAGGCGTTTCTCTAACACAATGTATAGACTCCATGAACTCGCAAGCTCCCATTTTATTTCACATCGTTGACATCCGTAAACAAAAGAGCAAAGTATTAACTAGATACGATATACAAAAAGTTTTGAAAGCGTTCCCTATGACAGCACGGTTCTGCTGACTCCCAGCATATAATTTGCAAGCATATAACTTTCATGGACAAGTCATAATGGTTCAAGATTATTCAGTGCAAGTAATTAAGTGTGCCATCAAGTTCGTGAGAGCTTTACTAACTAACTTTCTCAAAACAGACAAACATTTTATTTGGAAGAAAACAAGGCATATTGAATATGCACTAAAATAGCAAACGATACTAATAGGTAGATATGGTGGACACAACTCGCAATGTTGGTTTTGGGGAGTTGGAAGCACATGTAGAGCTCATACTCAGTGCAAGTGAAGGCTAGCAAAAATAGAGGGAGCGACAAACGAGAGAGCAATAACTGCCATAATCATGCTTGGTACAAAACAAGGCTAATTATGCCATGAAAGTGATACACGAACTCTGAGGCAAAATAAATCATCGAGGCTTACTGACTATTGATTAGTCATATGCATGCGTGAGCATGTGCCAAGTCGATTCACATGAACAGTCAGAGGAAGATACCACAATATCATACCAAAATATGAATAAAACAATGTAAGCTAACATTTATATGACATGCTACAAACTATTATCAAGCTGGAGTTAATCATATACAAGCAAGAACTACTAAGCATCCATAATGACATACACCTTACACAAACAGGCTAAGCATGCTCAAAATGATGAGTATATGTACAAAAATGAAACAAATAGAGTTTGTTACCAGCTTCTTACCACACCTCGAGTTGTCTTAATCTTCATTATTGCCCTTCACTTGTGTGACTTGAATACTAAAATGAAACCAAAATCCACTAAGGACGGTTGAACCCTGCAAAGAACTCACAAAACCAAAGAAGAACAACAAATATTTTTGGTGTTTTCGATTTTTTTAGAAACAAGCCAACAAAGCAAAAATAGCAAAGAAAAACAAACCAAGCAAAGCAAAATATTTTTGGATTTTTTCTTTTAAGGCAACCCAAACAAGAAGAAAATTTTGGTTCTTGTTGCTTCTTTCTCAAAAACACAAAAATACCAAAAATATTTTTGTTGTTTCTCTTTCTTTTAAAGCGAAACAATGGATATACAAAGAACCGACCGAACATGATATATATATGAGTGTGATGTCGGTATACCTCCCCCAAAGCTTAGGCTTTTGGCCTAAGTGGGGCTCAATCCCATGGTGCCCAAGTAGATGCACCTCCGTAGTATGACGAGGAGGCTCCCTCGTCCTGGTACGAGCTTGAGTACTCCCCTGTGTAGTGTACCGCGGGGTCCTAAGAGGGCGCTTCCTCCTGATAGTACCCATGGAAGTCAAGAGAGTGCAACATCTCATCCATCTCCTGCTTGGAGCGTGACAAAGGTCCCTGAGAAATACTAAACAAAGTGGTTTGGGGGAGAGGGATCTCTCTCTCTTCCCCCATCAATAAACAGCATTCTATAAACCAAGTTCTCAAGGGTAGAGCTAGTGGTGACAAAGTGATGCGCCTTCATGGCAGCAAGATCAAGCCTCTCAGGAGCCAAATACTATATCATTTGGATCAACAGCAATGTCCAAGGCAGCAGCAGCACGCGTAGCAATAATTCCCCCATAGATGGGTCCCTTAGCTGTTAAGCGACGAGCAATGAGAGAACCAAGATTATACTTGGTTTCATTGTTGAGCGCAGCAACTAAGAAATCCAAATGATAACTGGAAATATTACTGGTGTTCTCCCTACCAAGAACACTAGTGGCGAGAAAATAAGTGAAGTACCTGATGGATGGAAGCTGAATGTTTCTTATCTTTCCCCGTTGAGCTCTACGGTTACCATCGTTGTTTATTCCGTGGTAAAGCTCCAACAAATTAGCGGGTTGAGCTATAATCTTCTTTGCTGACCCAGCTGTACCAAGTCCTAGAGCTTCACAAAATTTCTTCAATGTCATATGGTAAGACCCTCCATAAACTTTGAAAGAAACATATGGATGGAACAAGCTGTTAGTGAAGGAGAAGCTCTCCACAAATGTTTTAGTTATCATAGCATATTACACGCTGTCATCCTGCATAATACTTGTTAGACCAGCCCTCCAAACCAAGGTCATAAAATCATCAAGAATCCCAGCTGCCCACCAGAAGGTTTGGCAAGGAAAGGCGGAGGGATGCGGATCCCCCTCATCACCCTCGTCACCAAATCGCGGAGTGATGAGATCCTCATTTTATGAGGGCCTAACACTGGTGGATGATCTTGTAAGCCTTGCCCTTCTAGGTGCATCACCCTCAAATATTTTACCAAATGTGTGGTGGTCCATGACCTCTGAAATTTTATACAAGCATCAAACCAAGTGATTTCTAAGTTGATAAACGATGAGCAACTACTATAGGAACTTGCTAGAGGACTACACATGCATCCAAATAAAGTTTCTAAGCGTAGAACAAGCATGCAATCTCAAACAACCTATCACCTATAGAAGAAAAATACTCAAGATATAATCCACCAATCACATTTCTAAATGGACAAGTGGAGGAGGCACATACCAAGGAGCAATCTCTCCAAAAATCAGCAGCAAAGATGGGCTGAGAAAGGAGATCGAAAATCGCGAGCAAGAACAGCAAGAACTCGAGCTTGAGCAAATTTTCCGGTGTTTTTCGGGAGAGAGAAAGAAGATGGCTGTGAGGGGGCACCTTGAAGGGGCCCAGGTGGGACAGACCCCCCTAGGCGCCACCCACAGGTAGGCTGCGCCTACCATGGGTGTGGTGGCCTGGGGTGGCCCCTAGGTCAGTTCAGGTGTCCCTCTGCCACTTTTTTCGAGGAAAAAATTATTTTGAATTTTTTGGGATTTTTCGGGAAACTTTATTTTTGGCCAATTTTCAGGGTATGAAAAATTGATTTTCTCGCAGAATTAGTTTTTTCAGAAGAAGCAACAACAAACAAAAAGCAAAACTAAAGGAGCTCTAAGACACTCTAACAAGCAAACAACTAGCAAAACCAAAGCTAGCAAAAGAAAGGCAAAGACTAGGAAGGAGAAAAGTAAAAGAAAGCAAGTATAACCATAGTGGAAAATTATTTTGTTCATTAAAATCCTTTTATTAACAAGGTTGATCAAGTCTTGTTACCAAAACAATCTTATATGAAACAAAACTTTGCATTGCACAAGGTGATTATGTTACCTCATACTTGATATCAATGCTCCCAATCATAATAGTTTCAAAATTTTCTTGTGGAATGGGACAATATATTTGTCCAACCTTGATGCTCTCAATATTTTCAATGGAATTTAGGCAATAGCTTCTAACAACCTTCTCGGGGAAATAAACATTATGCTCTTTGTCATAAATATTGAATGTTACTTTTCCTTGATTACAATTAATGATAGAACCCGCAGTATTAAGAAAAGGTCTCCCAAGAATAATGGACATATTATCATCTTCAGGCATTTCAAGCACCACAAAATCAGTCAAAACCAAGAAATTATGAGCCACTTGAACATGAACATCGTCACATATACCAACAGGAATGGTACTTGACTTATCAGCCATTTGCAATGATATATCAGTTGGTATCAACTTTTCTAGATGGAATCTCTTGTAAAGAGAAAAAGGCATAACACTAACTCCAGCTCCCAAATCACATAAAGCAGTTATAACATAATTATTCTTAATAGAGCAAGGAATAGTTGGTATACCTGGATCACCAAGTTTCTTTGGAACCTTACCATTGAAGGAGTAATTAGCAAGTAAAGTAGAAATCTCCTCATTAGGAATCTTCCATTTGTTAGAGACAATATCCTTCATATACTTTGAATAAGGAGGCAATTTAATAGCATCAGTTAAAGGAATTTGCAAAAATAAAGATTTCGTCCACTCACAAAACTTGTTGTAGCGTTCTTCCTCCTTTGACTTGTGTTTCTTACCTGGAAAAGGCATAGGTTTTTGCACCCAAGGTTCTCTCTTTACCATGATTATTAGAAATAAAATCTTCCTTTGTGTACCTAGTGTTCTTAGTGTGCTTCTTAGGTTCTTCCTCAACTTCCTCCTTATCAGGAGCATCATTTTTATCATTACCACTCTTAGTTTCAGCATCAAAGACAGATATACTATTAGGATCTACAGCAGGTTCAAGGGGTTCCTCAACAACCTTATGTTTCTTTTTCTTTCTCTTACGAGGACTACCACTACTTTCACCTTGTTGAGAATCCTGCTCAATTCTTTTAGGGTGTCCTTTAGGATATAAAGGATCTTGAGTATCTATACCACTCCTAGTTCTAATACCATAAGCATGTTTATCTCATGAGGCATTAACTAGCATATCTTTTTATACCTTAGCAAGTTGATCAAGTTGGGTTTCAACCATTTGAAAGTGTTTACAGAGCATTTTAATATCATTAGAAGTTCTTTCTACAATATCTTTCAACTCATGGATAGCTCTAGAGTTTTCCAATAAATGATTCTGAACTTGTTTATTACAATTACCTTGCTTAACAATAAAAATGCCAAGTTTCTCTAAACATTTATCAGGAGGCTTACCATAAGGAATATCACCTTCATCAAAGTGTTGGAGAGAGTGTACCTCAATAGTGGATGAGTGGGGAATTGGCTTACATAATTCTTCTGTAGGAGGTAGATTCTTAACATCTTCAGCTCTAATACATTTCTCCTTTAGACATTTGTTAGCTTCCTTCATCACTTCATCATTTAATGCAATAACTCCCCTCTTCTTTGGTGTTGGTGTTGGTGTTGGTGTTGGAACTGGTTCAGGAGTAATAGGCTCATGTGTATTTAGCTGAGTTAAAGTCCAATAATCATAATTCTTGCTTATCTTAGCCATTAATTATTTAGCATCTATAGGAGTTCTTTTCCTGAAAACACAATCAGCAAAGTTATCTAGGTATGTCCTAGAATCATTAGTTAGTCCATTATAATAAATATCAAGAAGCTCATTCTTAGGCAATGGACATCCAGGATGTGCATGAATCAAGGCACAGAACTGAAGGAAATATGCCCTAGAGGCAATCATAGAGATGATGATATTTCATATGTATCCATGAGGTATTGTAATGTTCCTTGAATATCCATATCAGGCAACTTGTATTGATTGGCAATTACGTGAATTGTTTGTGAAACTCTATACTTGTATGGTTATTTAAGAGTTGTACCTAGTCGGAGTTCATGTGAGGACACACGTGAATATTAGACCAGGAAATAGTTCTTGCTCACAAAAGTTTATCAGTAGCAACAGTTTGTAGTAGCAACAACAAAGCAACAGCAACAACAACAACAATAGTGAAACATGAGCAATTGTAACAGTAACAGTAGGATTCGAGTGCGTTAGGCATAGGGATGGATGAACGGGTGTTGCATGGACGAGTCTAAACATGTAACTTCAAGAACTAGGGCATTGCAGATAAATAATAACAAGCATCCAAGTACTAAAATAATCCTAGGCATGTGCTCCAAATATAGTCATACGTGCTCGCAATGAGAACATGCACACCATCTTCTGTCCAGCCAGCCCGTGGCAGCGGGGCCTCTAGGGAACTACTGGCAATTAAGGTGATCCTTTTAATAGAGCACCGGAGCAAAGCATTAACACTCCGTGAACACATGTGATCCTCACACCATAGCCATCCCCTTTGGTTGTCCCAATTATTGTCACTTTGGGGCCTTTGGATCCGGACAATGATATGTGTACACAACTTGCAGATAAGGTCACAAACAATACTATCATAATGATTCAATAATAAGTTCAGATCTGAGATCATGGCACTCGGTCCCTAGTGACAAGCATAAAGCACAACAAGTTGCAACAAAGTCAAATAGCACTAATAGAGATACTAGGCACTATGCCCTAACAGATCTTATTCGATTACATGATAGAACTCATCCAATCCCTACCATCCCCACGCCTACAGCGGGGGATTACTCACTCATGGATGAGGGAGACATCGGTGGTTGATGGAGATGCATTGGTGATGACGATGGCGATGATCCTCTCCAAATTCCCCGTCCCGGCAGGGTGCCAGAACGTAGTTTCTGGATCCGAATATTGGTTTTTGGTGGCGGCAGCGGAGCGGAACTCTTTCTGGAAAACTGTCAAACCCCCCTCGGATTTAGGTCGAAATGCAACTTATAGGCGCAGAGGGAGGCCGAGGAGCTGCCTCGGGTGGCCAAACCCCCTCCAGGCGTGGGGTCAGGTGGGCCCGCGCCTAGGGTGGGTCTGGGCCCCCTAGGCCCCCTCTCTTTCTCCCCTTCTGGCTCCGTGGATCTTCTGGTGAAAATTGTTTTTGGCATATTTTCTGGGATTTTTCCTGATAGTTGATTTTCTGCACAAAAACAAGACACCAAGGTAATTCTGCTGAAAACAGCGTCAGTCCGTGTTAGTTGTATCCAAATCGCACAAGTTTAGAGGAGAAACAATAACAAAGTGTTCGAGAAAGTAGATACGTTTTGGACGTATCAACTCTCCCCAAGCTTAGCTTATTGCTTGTCCTCAAGCAATTCAGTTGAAAACTGAGTGTGATAAAAGGACTTTCAGGAACACTTTGCTTCATATGATGTATATATATTCTTAGCACAAGAGTAGATGCTTAGACAATTCATAATAAGAGTATGAAACTAAGTATACTCAATAGTCATTGCAAGCTATGAAGAGAAACCAACTCAATAATAATAAGTAGCATGAAACATAAACATAAGCAACATTGCAATGCTCATCATAAGGTATGATAGAGTGGTATCTCGCTTGCCTTTGTTTGAAGAGCACAATATAAATGCTGAGGCACCTCTGAAGTTCACATGAAGACTAGAGATAAAGATATCAGAGATACAAGCATCAAAGTCATGACATAATTAACCGAGTTTTGGAACAAACATACGAATGACAACTATTCTCTCAAGAAAGTGCTCATAGAATAAGTGGTGACTCAACAAAGTTGTGAAAACGGATTTTGTGAAGGTTTGAAAAGCTTCCCAATGCTGAAAGGAAGGTACTCATTAGCTTTGAGATCTCATTTCCCCTATCATAGGCATCTTCATGTGGTTAAGGTGAAAGTAAAGTCCACTCTGAATCATATGCTTGATAGACCATATACTAGAAATCCCATGTCCCTTGATGTAACTACCTCGGTGAATTACGCTCTTAGTTACAAGCCTGGATGAGCGGAAATGGTTAAAATAGTACGGTGGGGCCAAATGCCACTCACAGGTAGACCTTTCGGCCGTCCTAACCATTTCCAAACATCGGGACAAGAACGAGCGGCGTAATCGGCAGGCGAAGGGATCAACTACATACACAAATGAGTATGTATGCAAGCCACCATACAATAGTCCTCAGAGCCATTCCATCTAAAAGAAATAGAAATATTGCAACGCCATACGGCAAGATCCAAATATCCTACATAGATATAATAGTTTAGGATATCTCCTCATACATCAAACATCAGAGTATCAGGCGGAAGCGGCAAACAAGATCCGAGTACGGATAAGAAGCAAATCGGCATAAGATGCGCCATAAATAAACACATCCCGCCCACAGATCTCACGGATCCCCGTTCCCGGAATCTCTACACCGAGTGATCATTGCCAACATCGTCCGTCTCCTCCACCCAGTATCCATCTTGCGAGCTTACCTGTTCATCTGAATCAAACAATTTATCGTGTGAGACCCTAGGGGTACTCAGCAAGTCTTTATGCCTCTAAAGGGGACACAACCTAGGGTGACGCAATTGCAGCAAAAGATAATACCTAACAATTCTAGGGATACTCGCTAACCATCCGCTTAACCATAGATAGATGGATGTCCATGAATTATTAACAACAGTTATAATAGTAATATTAACAGATCCATCCTCCTCCTCGCTTACCAACGAGGAAGCGGACGAACAACCCCCATCCGTTTGCAGTTTTATTACCCATTCCATGAGTGTTGCACTATTTACTAGTCGGATACTTAGTCAAATTAAAAGCGGTACTTTAGTTATACTTGTCTATGATCGAGAAACTATGCTCCAAGTCGTCCATAACCGCGGACACGGCTTTCAGAAAGTTTTACCCTGCAGGGGTGCACAAATAGCAACACACACTCGATCAACCTCGGAAAAACCAAATCAAAACCCAACGAGGCAGTCACGACAAAGCGATCACAGGATTTAGAAATATTTCAGGGGGCCACCCCATTAAGCTACCCGCAACGAAGCTGGTCGGCTCCGAGACAGACTCAAGGTTTGTGTGGACGGCTGTAAACAACTGGGAACCCGAAAGTGTGACTGGGCTTGTCGATACAGCGAAAACGTGTCACGGACCTAAACAGTACAGGTGCTCCACGCACAATCTTAAATAAAGCAGTAAAGCATGGCATAAGTACAGGATAGTAATAAAGCCCCAAACTACTTTGTGGCCCCAAGAAATAAGAATGAATCAAGCTCTGGCTCAGGGGGGTCCATAGGCCTCCCGGATGTGGATAGCGCGAATATTCAAGGAACATGAATCAAGTACTCGGGGTCCTACGGGACACAAGTGAGCATGAAAAACCAAATAGCAGATATTGCTCACCGGTGCCACTTTCATTAGTTATCCCATTACTACTCAGGTTAAGTTGTATAGGTACCTCGTTATTCATCAGACACTCACATACCCTACACATGCTGTTCTACGACCCGCATGGCTCAAACAACTCCTGTAGTAATGGCTCATGGGATGGAGGGATAAGCTTCGGTGGGGTTTAAAAGTAAAGGCTATGCAATACTTGGGATTCAGTTCAATGCAATCGCGACTCAATGATGCAAGAATAAGATAGAGGCAATAGGTACTATATGTATGCAAGCATGTGGTAGTGCTTGCCTGGTAGCTCAGTTGAAGCGAGAGAAGGATCTGGGTAGTGCTCCTGGTTTTCTTGGTAAATCCCCTGTTCAGCGTCTATTCGAAGAAGAACCAAACAAACAAGGCCACCATAAATAAAGTGCACAAGCATATGAATAAAATGCGATAAGCAAACAATCATGCCATGATGAATGATGCACAATTTGCATGGCATTAAGTAGCATGGCATGGGTGAGGTGTGGAATACGAGAATAAAGCCTTTTATTGAGTTTTAATCATATTTTATACTCGAATAAGTTGCTGTATACTTTATATTTATATGATGCATGCTGCAATTCAGATCATGGAATGCATAAACAGAAAGGTCTCATCGAGCTGATCAATTTAGACATATTATTTGTCAAATTTGGAGTTATAAAACAAAAGTTATTAATTAATTAAGGAAAAGGGCATTTTATTGTAATTTTAATCAACTCGAAATTTTAAAGTGTTCAAACATGATTTTGAAGGGCATATTTGAATTCCTCATATTTTTCTGATTTCAAAACATATATTACATGTTTAATTTAGATTTGAAAATTAAAAGTTAATTAAAACAGATTTGAATTTATATAAATCATTTACAAAAATTGTTTTATTAAAACAGAATTACATAGAGACTTTTTGTACACAGAAGCAGCTAGCCCGATTCGCTAACTGGTGGGCCAACCGCTGACTCAGCACAGGTGACGCGGCGGGATTGGCACGGGGACTTTTTGCACCGCGAGTACACCCAGCCGTAGAGGATGACAGGTGGGCCTCCAGGCGGCGGGGCCACAGCGCGCGCGCGGCCAGCGGGCAGCTGACACGTGGGCGATCCAGGGCGCGGGGAGGGTCTGTCCGTGATGGCCAGGATATTCTGGGGGGTTTCCTTGCAAAAAGGCACCGAGGCTGACAGGTGGGCTTCTGGGACTGCGGGTTGAGGCGGGAAAAAGGGCAGGGGTCTTTCTGCGAAAACGTCGGTGTCGCCGGACTGCTGCTGCGCGCCGCCAGCAGAGAACAGGGGGTCGGCCGGATTTCTGAAGGCGATGGCGACTAAACGGCGGTGAATCACACCAAGCCGCAAAATGGAAAAACGCAGAGGGGACATCGGGCTACAACTTCCATTCAGAAAGCATGCACGGAGGTGGTCTACAACGCGCGGGGCAGGGTGAGGAACAGGGCGGACGGATGCTGCGGTTGCTGCTGCAGACACGACGGACATCGCGGCGGCGATGCACGGAGCTCGCTCGACGGAACGTCCGGCGCGTCTGGGCCGCTAGGAGGAGGACGAGCATGTCTAGGAGCTTGAGAGGCTCACCAGGGGGTCGCCCGTGACGTTGCTGGAGCGAGAGGTGGATCGGGTCGGAGCAGAGGCAGGGGTCCCGCGAGCGTCTGATCCGGTGGCTGCGGCATGCCCGGGGAGCTTCAGAGGACTCCGCCGAGGCGTGGCCGGCGCAGGGTGATGTAGAGGAGACAGAGGGAGGTCCTGGTATGCCCGGGCGTGCTGCACCTCACCGGGTCGACGAAGGAGGTGGTAGACCGAGCTAGGTCTAGGGTTTTGGGGTGTGGTCTTGCCTTGGGTGGTTGGCCAAAGGAGGAGGAGGGAGAGGGAGTCTGGGCGAGGGATCTCGATCTGGGGTCGATGGAAGGATAAGGATGGGAGGGGAGAGCACGAGAGGCAGGAGGTGGGGCGATCGAGCACGTGAGAGAGGCGGGGAGGAGGAAAAACAGTGCACCGACTCGCTGTCCACCTGGTCTGGTCGAGCCAGAGGGGAGAGAGGTGACCAGGTCGGTTAGGAGGGTGGCTCGGCCTAGGGTTGGAGAGAGAGGAGCTGGTGGGGTCTTGCTGGCCGAGAGAGAGGGAGGAGGGTTGGGTGTAGCTAGGGTTAGATGGGGTGGTGGATCATGGTGTGGTGGCTCGGGTTAGAGAGAGGAGAGATGAGGGCTTAGGGTTTTGAGAGAGAGATTAGAGAGAGAGGCTAGGGTGAGAGAGGGCTTTGGTTGGAGGATGTGGTGATGGATAGGGAGAGATAGGGTTGGCTAGAGTTTAGCAAGATCAAGCCAAAAGGTGGAAGAGATGGTGTTTGATCTCACATGACCACGCATGGGAGCATACACATGTGAGGGTCTAGGGTTTGAACATGACCCACTCAAAAACCAAAGAAAAACCCAAAGGAGATCAAATGGTGGTGATGGTTGCATGGCCCATGCAAAACATTAAATGCCATGTTTTACTCTTGTGAAAACATAATAAATAATCATGGCATTTGTGCATATGCATTCCAAAATATGGAACAAGGCCAAGCTAAAAGAATTAAAAGGATGCCCCATGTGGAGTAGATGGAGGTGACCATATTTGAATAAAAATGGGACTTGCTAGTGTGTATGTGCCACTAGGTATTTAGTAAGCCCAAAAAATATCCCAACATGATAATAACCCCAAACCAACCCATATGGAAGCTAGAAAAGGGTTCCACTCACAAGGCATGCAAAGGTGGCCATGTGGCCCTCATAAACCAATAATGTGGAAACAATATGGCGCATATATGAGAGCATGTGGAGATAGAATTGGATCCATCCCAACCCACATGAGCTAGAGGTAAAACCAAATAAGTTGCAATGCTCATATATGGTGGAATGGTGGAATGATGGGGTGACAAGGAAAGGTGATGGAGTTGAATGAAAGATATGCCCCCAACTCAACTTGGGCATTTACACAATATATCAATAACCAAATACAATATCAAGAGGCAAATACAATTAATGATGCATATGAGAGGAGATCCAAATTGAAAAAGGTTTTATATGATGCTCAAATGCAAGGTGGCATGATGACATGAGCATGATATAATTATGATGCAACTAATTATATATAGGAAGTAGCATATATATAGACTAGGCTAGTAGCATTGCAATTGTTAGACAATTGGGATACTACAACTCTCCCCCACTAAACAAGAATCTCGCCCCGAGATTCCTAGGAAAAGAAAACAACACAAGGAGAGGCGGGTGTTCGAACGAAGGTGACCCTCACGTTCCCAAGTTGATGAACCATGGAATGGTGCGACCACTACACCTTGCAAAACTTGCTAGACTTGTTGCGAGTCTTGCGTTTTGCTTCAAGAACAACGGATTAGAAGAATTGTAGGATTGTCGTGAGACAAGAAGGATAGGATGGACATAGCTTCGGTTTTCTCAAGAAACATGATAAAAGAATAGAACCACTTGTGAAAGAAAGGACAAGATGATGTATCATGGATAAAGAAAGACACATCATTAAGATTAAAGACTTACCGATACTAGAGAGGATGAATCTTTGTCTCACCGGAGAAAAGAGCTTGGTTGGAGAGGTTTGAACCACTATGACAATAGCATTGTATCTTCTCTCGGATTTGAGAAATGAAGTACGGAAACAATATTGCCTTCAAACAATAGAGTCCCCTAATATCAACAGAAAGATTTAGTTAGACACCGTCGGATTAGATTCTTCTTGCGCCGGTAAGAACCCAAAGGATCACGCAATTGAGGTGCGCGGATATAACTTCTAGAGACGGATGTGAAGCCAGATCATGGTGGAATCCCGAGAAGCAAAGAATATGGAGGATCTGGAGTTTATTGTAGAGATACTTATTGCTTTCTTTAGCCTTGAGGCTAACGCAATATATTTGTAGCTGATGGCATCAACCATAATTGGCTTTACCACAGAAAAAGAATTGATGAAACAAAGAGAGAGATAGTTTTCCTTTCATCTTGTTTGGGGATGTCGAGCATCGGTAGAATGACGAGGACAGAAAAGAGTTTGCGTTTGTTTCCACCAGATAATTGAAGATTTTGCTCCATTTAGAATAGACAGACCACCAACAAGAGATTATTGATTACTTTCTTCGAGAGAGCACTCCGGAAAAACAAAGACGGAAGTAAAAGTATCGAGGGATAAAGGCCGCTTCTAACTTCCGTGGAATGAGTGAAATCACATTAATTCACCAATTCAGTGTACGAGAGCGAATGATAAGAGTAGTGGTATGGTAGCTACTCCATCCCGCACTCAAAGCATTACTCCGCACATGAATAAGAAAACCATGCAACCCAACTACCGAAACAGACTGAAGGTATTGACAAGAAGAGCTCATGGAACTCCATCAGAAAACAAAGATTGATGCAGACGATTCACCGGATCCAAGATAGATAAGGGTGATGATGTTGTCGTCATATCATAAGTAACCAGCCACCTGAAAGATATGAAGGAAGATCACGGAGACAACTGCAAGATTCCACAGGCAAAGAAAAAGATAGCACCACTTGAACATAAGGGTTACAAAAGATCTGAAAAATCTTCATGGCCTCCGGTGGATTGAGCATAGATGATAGAACGAGAGGGTTTCAAGAGATCACTTGACGAGACTGAGGTGAAATAACTCCATGTTCTTCTTGAAATGATTGAGAGAGATTTAGCAGTCTTGAGGAATTCATCGGCGGAACGACGATGATAACTCGCCAACAAGGAAAAACTCTAGGTTTGATTGAAGATGGAAGATGGAATTAACAATGGACTTGCTGATTCCAGAATTGGAGCGATCTATTTAGCAGAAGGATGTGGCCGAGATAGGTGACTTCAAAAAGTCAGAATTCTCACTTTGAGACTTTGCACACAGGCAGTGCTCACGAAGCTTGAGCGAAAGAGACATAGATGATCTTCCATGTCCTTCCATTGATATGAAATAGGCAAGCATATTATCAACATATACCACCATGGATTAACAAGATATTCCCAGAATACCAAGTTCAAAAGGCGAGAGAAACGAACAAATGCTCGAACACTTCCTGAGCTCAACGCTCTTAGAAAGATCAATATTGGAGCACGGGTTCGTGTTGAAGAAGATGCACTGGAAGAATAGATTATCTGGTCCTTCAGAAGAAAAAGAGATGTCACCTGATTCACATTGTCGATCGGATCACCGGTTACAAAGATAAAGAGATCTTGGATAAGAACCGATGATAGCTCATACCTTAAGCAAAGCTATCAGAGACGAAAAGATGCAATTCCCTCGTCTCAAAGAGAATTTTTCAGATATGGAGTTCAGAAAGATGTGCAGCATGATGAACAGATGATAGACCGCCGTAGTGCTTTGAGAAACTCCGGATTGCCAAAGATGCTTGAATATGCATAGATATGATCACGGTGTACTCAAAATCACAGGAGATAACCGTCACCATTTGGAGGATAGTGTTGATAGCATTTTCCGTATTCCACTCATGATAAGTGTCATATAGCTATGTCGAGAGCCAAATTACAATCACTAGAATCGGATCGACACATGTTATGTAATTAGCCCAAGAGAGTTGGAGATGAAATGAAACTCCAGGATTAAGCGCCGGTGACAAAAAAATGAGTTAGCATGGACATGCTGATAAAAGGGAGATAGATAATGTTTCACACATGACTGAAAAGGAATGTGGAAACACAGATGTATGAAAGAAAAAAATTCCGCATTTTTCGGCATTAAAATACCAATAGATGCGCAAAATCACTTATCAGGTAGAGATTAGCAACAGATGATTTCACAGAATGTGGAGTTGCTAGAAGGAAAGACACCCTTAAAAAGATGGCACCAGTTAACAAGGAGTCAGATAGATCGCGCCGGTTTTCAAAAGCCTGTCAGTATGGAATGTACCAACAGTTGATAACCAAAGGCAGATTGTGATAACAAATTGGATGCAACAGATAGACAAGGAATTACACACACACACTTTCTATGGTACTACAGAAACCCAGAACACGTGAATCCTAGTTTGAATTTTAAGAAGAGGATTGAAAACGTTACACTTCCTTACCAGAAAAGGGTGTGTGGGTGGGTAAGAAGAAAAGTGGAAGCAGTCCTACTCTCGCGTTTTGTTTTTCCCTAGTATACATAGCTACCAAAATATTTGCTAGACTGACAACGACCATTTGGCTGAGACCCTGAAGGGCGGGATGGCTCTGATACCAATTGTACCTACCTCGGTGAAATTACGCTCTTAGTTACAAGCCTAGATGAGCGGAAATGGTTAAAATAGTACGGTGGGTCCAAATGCCACTCACAGGTAGACCTTTCGGCCGTCCTAACCATTTCCAAACATCGGGACAAGAACGAGCGGCGTAATCGGCAAGCGAAGGGATCAACTACATACACAAATGAGTATGTATGCAAGCCACCATACAATAGTCCTCAGAGCCATTCCATCTAAAAGAAATAGAAATATTGCAACGCCATACGGCAAGATCCAAATATCCTAGATAGATATAATAGTTTAGGATATCTCCTCATACATCAAACATCAGAGTATCAGGCGGAAGCGGCAAACAAGATCCGAGTACGGATAAGAAGCAAATCGGCATAAGATGCGCCATAAATAAACACATCCCGCCCACAGATCTCACGGATCCCCGTTCCCGGAATCTCTACACCGAGTGATCGTTGCCAACATCGTTCGTCTCCTCCACCCAGTATCCATCTTGCGAGCTTACCTATTCATCTGAATCAAACAATTTATCGTGTGAGACCCTAGGGGTACTCAGCAAGTCTTTATGCCTCTAAAGGGGACACAACCTGGGGTGACGCAATTGCAGCAAAAGATAATACCTAACAATTCTAGGGATACTCGCTAACCATCCGCTTAACCATAGATAGACGGATGTCCGTGAATTATTAACAACAGTTATAACAGTAATATTAACAGATCCATTCTCCTCCTCACTTACCAACGACGAAGCGAACGAACAACCCCCATCCGTTTGCAGTTTTATTACCCATTCCATGAGTGTTGCACTATTTACTAGTCGGATACTTAGTCAAATTAAAAGCGGTACTTTAGTTATACTTGTCTATGATTGAGAAACTATGCTCCAAGTCGTCCATAACCGCGGACACGGATTTCAGAAAGTTTTACCCTGCAGGGGTGCACAAATAGCAACACACACTCGATCAACCTCGGAAAAACCAAATCAAAACCCAACGAGGCAGTCATGACAAAGCGATCACAGGATTCAGAAATATTTCAGGGGGCCACCCCATTAAGCTACCCGCAACGAAGCTGGCCGGCTCCGAGACGGACTCAAGGTTTGTGTGGACGGCTGTAAACGACTGGGAACCCGAAAGTGTGACTGGGCTTGTCGATACAGCGAAAACGTGTCACGGACCTAAACAGTACAGGTGCTCCACGCACAATCTTAAATAAAGCAGTAAAGCATGGCATAAGTACAGGATAGTAATAAAGCCCCAAACTACTTTGTGGCCCCAAGAAATAAGAATGAATCAAGCTCTGGCTCAGGGGGGTCCATAGGCCTCTCGGATGTGGATAGCGCGAATATTCAAGGAACAGGAATCACGTACTCGGGGTCCTACGGGACACAAGTGAGCATGAAAAACCAAATAGCAGATATTGCTCACCGGTGCCACTTTCATTAGTTATCCCATTACTACTCAGGTTAAGTTGTATAGGTACCTCGTTATCCATCAGACACTCACATACCCTACACATGCTGTTCTACGACCCGCATGGCTCAAACAACTCCTGTAGTAATGGCTCATGGGATGGAGGGACAAGCTTCGGTGGGGTTTAAAAGTAAAGGCTATGCAATACTTGGGATTCAGTTCAATGCAATCGCGACTCAATGATGCAAGAATAAGATAGATGCAATAGGTACTATATGTATGCAAGCATGTGGTAGTGCTTGCCTGGCAGCTCAGTTGAAGCGAGAGAAGGATCTGGGTAGTGCTCCTGGTTTTCTTGGTAAATGCCCTTGTCAGCGTCTATTCGAAGAAGAACCAAACAAACAAGGCCAACATAAATAAAGTGCACAAGCATATGAATAAAATGCGACAAGCAAACAATCATGCCATGATGAATGATGCACAATTTGCATGGCATTAAGTAGCATGGCATGGGTGAGGTGTGGAATACGAGAATAAAGCCTTTTATTGAGTTTTAATCATATTTTATACTCGAATAAGTTGCTGTATACTTTATATTTATATGATGCATGCTGCAATTCAGATCATGGAATGTATAAACAGAAAGGTCTCGTCGAGCTGATCAATTTAGACATATTATTTGTCAAATTTGGAGTTATAAAACAAAAGTTATTAATTAATTAAGGAAAAGGGCATTTTATTGTAATTTTAATCAACTCGAAATTTTAAAGTGTTCAAACATGATTTTGAAGGGCATATTTGAATTCCTCATATTTTTCTTATTTCAAAACATATATTACATGTTTAATTTGGATTTGAAAATTAAAAGTTAATTAAAACAGATTTGAATTTATATAAATCATTTACAGAAATTGTTTTATTAAAACAGAATTACATAGAGACTTTTTGTACACAGAAGCAGCTAGCCCGATTCGCTGACTGGTGGGCCAACCGCTGACTCAGCACAGGTGACGCAGCGGGATTGGCGCGGGGACTTTTTGCACCGCGAGTACACCCAGCCGCAGAGGATGACAGGTGGGCCTCTAGGCGGCGGGGCCACAGCACGCGCGCGGCCAGCGGGCAGCTGACACGTGGGCGATCCAGGGCGCGGGGAGGGTCTGTCCGTGATGGCCAGGATATTCCAGGGGGTTTCCTTGCAAAAAGGCACCGAGGCTGACAGGTGGGCTTCTGGGACTGCGGGTTGAGGCGGGAAAAAGGGCAGGGGTCTTTCTGCGAAAACGTCGGCGTCGCTGGACTGCTGCTGCGCGCCGCCAGCAGAGAACAGGGGGTCGGCCGGATTTCTGAAAACGATGGCGACTAAACGGCGGTGAATCACACCAAGCCGCAAAAAGGAAAAACGCAGAGGGGACATCGGGCTACAACTTCCATTCAGAAAGCATGCACGGAGGTGGTCTACAGTGCGCGGGGCAGGGTGAGGAACAGGGCGGACGGATGCTGCGGTTGCTGCTGCAGACACGACGGACATCGCGGCGGCGACGCACGGAGCTCGCTCGACGGAACGTCCGGCGCGTCTGGGCCGCTAGGAGGAGGACGGGCATGTCTAGGAGCTTGAGAGGCTCACCAGGGGGTCGCCCGTGACGTCACTGGAGCGAGAGGTGGATCGGGTCAGAGCAGAGGCAGGGGTCCCGCGAGCGTCTGATCCGGTGGCTACGGCGTGCCCGGGGAGCTTCAGAGGACTCCGGCGAGGCGTGGCCGGCGCAGGGTGATGTAGAGGAGACAGAGGGAGGTCCTGGTATGCCCGGGCGTGCTGCACCTCACCGGGTCGACGAAGGAGGTGGTAGACCGAGCTAGGTCTAGGGTTTTGGGGTGTGGTCTTGCCTTGGGTGGTTGGCCAAAGGAGGAGGAGGGAGAGGGAGTCTGGGCGAGGGATCTCGATCTGGGGTCGGTGGAAGGATAAGGATGGGAGGGGAGAGCACGAGAGGCAGGAGGTGGGGCGATCGAGCACGTGAGAGAGGCGGGGAGGAGGAAAAATAGTGCACCGACTCGCTGTCCACCTGGTTTGGTCGAGCCAGAGGGGAGAGAGGTGACCAGGTCGGTTAGGAGGGTGGCTCGGCCTAGGGTTGGAGAGAGAGGAGCTGGTGGGGTCTTGCTGGCCGAGAGAGAGGGAGGAGGGTCGGGTGTAGCTAGGGTTAGATGGGGTGGTGGATCATGGTGTGGTGGCTCGGGTTAGAGAGAGGAGAGATGAGGGCTTAGGGTTTTGAGAGAGAGATTAGAGAGAGAGGCTAGGGTGAGAGATGGCTTTGGTTGGAGGATGTGGTGATGGATAGGGAGAGATAGGGTTGGCTAGAGTTTAGCAAGATCAAGCCAAAAGGTGGAAGAGATGGTGTTTGATCTCACATGACCACGCATGGGAGCATACACATGTGAGGGTCTAGGGTTTGAACATGACCCACTCAAAAACCAAAGAAAAACCCAAAGGATATCAAATGGTGGTGATGGTTGCATGGCCCATGCAAAACATTAAATGCCATGTTTTACTCTTGTGAAAACATAATAAATAATCATGGCATTTGTGCATATGCATTCCAAAATATGGAACAAGGCCAAGCTAAAAGAATTAAAAGGATGCCCCATGTGGAGTAGATGGAGGTGACCATATTTGAATAAAAATGGGACTTGCTAGTGTGTATGTGCCACTAGGTATTTAGTAAGCCCAAAAATATCCCAATCTGATAATAACCCCAAACCAACCCATATGGAAGCTAGAAAAGGGTTCCACTCACAAGGCATGCAAAGGTGGCCATGTGGCCCTCATAAACCAATAATGTGGAAACAATATGGCGCATATATGAGAGCATGTGGAGATAGAATTGGATCCATCCCAACCCACATGAGCTAGAGGTAAAACCAAATAAGTTGCAATGCTCATATATGGTGGAATGGTGGAATGATGGGGTGACAAGGAAAGGTGATGGAGTTGAATGAAAGATATGCCCCCAACTCAACTTGGGCATTTACACAATATATCAATAACCAAATACAATATCAAGAGGCAAATACAATTAATGATGCATATGAGAGGAGATCCAAATTGAAAAAGGTTTTATATGATGCTCAAATGCAAGGTGGCATGATGACATGAGCATGATATAATTATGATGCAACTAATTATATATAGGAAGTAGCATATATATAGACTAGGCTAGTAGCATTGCAATTGTTAGACAATTGGGATGCTACACTTGAGTACGAGGGTCGCTCCGCATGCTACTCAACTTTGGTCACATGAACGTTCTTGTCATTGTAAATACATGCGTATCATCGAGAACCGCCAATGGGGTACTCCTTGCACATGGTGCAGGAGCTTTCCCATAACCAAAATGACAAGGCAAGCAGACAATGAGCATCTCAGCAATCTTTTTATTTACCATATGCATAGCTTTTTATTGAGGACGCTTCATAGATGCTCATTATAGTGATGCTGCAAGTATCCACCATGATTAAGCATGGCTTAGGCTAGCGGCCTAGGCGTTTCTCTAACACAATGTATAAACTCCATGAACTCGCAACCTCCCCTTTTATTTCACATCGTCGACATCCATAAACAAAAGAGCAAGGAATCAATTGGATGAGATATCCAAAAAGTGTTGAAAGCGTTCCCCGTGATAGCACGGTTCTACTAACTCCCAGTATATAATTAGTAAGCATATAACTTTCTTGGACTAGTCACAATGGTTCAGGATGATTAAGCGCAAGGAATAAAGTGTGCCATCAAGTTCGTGAGAGCTTTACTAACTAACTTTCTCAAAACAGACAAACATTTTATTTTGGAAGAAAACACGGCATATGGAATATGCACTGAAATAGCAAATGATGTTAGGTATGGTGGACACAGCTGGCAATATTGGTTTTGGTGAGTTAGAAGCATAGGTAGAGTACATACACAGTGCAAGTGAAGGCTAGCAATAAAGATTGAGCGACAAACGAGAGAGCAATAACTGTCATAATCATGCTTGCATCAAAATAGGACTAACTATGTCATGAAAGTGATACAAGAACTCTGAGGCAAAATAAATCATCGAGGCTTACTGACTATTGATTAGTCATATGCATGCATGAGCATGTGTCAAGTCGATTCACATGAACAGTCAGAGGAGGATACCACGATATCATACCAAAGAATGAATAAAAAATGCAAGCAAACATTCATATGACATGCTACAAACTATTAGCAAGCTGGAGGTAATCATAAACAAGCAAGAATTACTAAGCATTCATAATGACATACACCTTATAAAAACAGTCTAAGCATGCTCACAATGATGAGTATATGTACAAAAATGAAACAAATAGAGTTCGTTACCAGCCTCTTACCACACCTCGAGTTGTCTTAATCTTCATTATTTCCCTTCACTTGTGTGACTTGAATAATTAACATGAAACCAAAACCACTGAGGATGGCTGAACCCTGCAAAGAACTCACAAAACCAAAGAAGAACAAAAAATATTTTTGGTGTTTTTGATTTTTTAGAAACAAGCAAACAAAGAAAAACCAAACAAAAACAAAGCAGACCAAACAAAGAAAAATATTTTTGGATTTTTATTTTAAGGCAAACCAAAGCAAAGAAAAAAAGAAACAAACTAAGAGAAATAATGAAAATATTTTTGGTATTTTTGGGTTTTTAGAAAGAAGCAACAAAAACCAAAAAGAAAGCGAAAACAATGGATATACAAAGAACCGACCGAACATTATATATATATGAGTGTGACGTCGGTATACCTCCCCCCAAGCTTAGGCTTTTGGCCTAACTGGGGCTCAATAACGCGGATAGTAACCCCATGCTGGTGGGTCATCATAGGAATGATCATAGTCAGGCACCTGCGATGAAGAAGAAGACGCGCCCCAATCAAATGAGGGCTGCTGGTATGAAGACTCTCGCAAGTTGGGGGGATGAACTGAATTGTCTTCGGCATCCTCTTCAACATTCTCTTCTTGCTGGGAGAGTCCCGCCACATAAGTGTCAAGCTCCTCCTCCATAAGTGACCATCCTTGCCTATTATCAAAGTTAAACAAAACAGGTGCAGGCAACTAAACTATTTTCTTAGTCCTTCCCTTTCTCCGACCTTGCTGGGCAAAAGATATTTCATATGGTAAACTTCTCACATTAGCTCCCAAAGAAACAAAACCATGCTGAATCATGGATTCAATATCAAGCCTATCTAAGGGGAACTGAAAATCTGAAAAGGGATGCTCTAAACCATGGAAAGCTAGCAACCTAGAAGCAACGAGACCTCCACAAATTCCACCGTTCTCACGGTTGGTGGTGAGACGGTGAGCTATCAAAGCACCCAACCTATAATAACTATTCCTATTCAGAGGAGCTGCAATAAAAGCTAGATCAAAAGAAGACAACTTTATAGCAGTCTTTCTAGCAAGAACACACTTGGTATTGAAATAGGCAAAGTATCTAATAGCTGGGAGTTGGATGTTCTGAATTTTACCACTTTCCTTTGAGAATTCGAAACCTTGGAAAATCTCAGCATACAAATCAACAAGTGACTTGGGCCTCTCCTTGATCTTCTCACAGGATCCCCACTAAGGTACTCTAATTGCTGCACAGAAATCAGCAAAAGGAAGGTCGACAGGTATATTATATATTTTGTAATGGACCATGGGATTAGAAGTATACCAAGTGAACTGGAAGTCCTGCACAAAAGCCATGGTTAGCTTGACATATTGGATTGGTTCACCTTCAACAAAGTGCTCCAACCCTGCATTTGTAACCAAAGTTTGGAAATCTTGGAGGATCCCCGCAGCTATCATCAATTCATGGCATGGATATATGGAAGGAAAAACTGCCTCCTCACGATGAACCTTCATTGGCTCATGCACCATCAAGTCATATTGATTCAGTGGATAAGCACTCATCTTTCATGCTGGAATTTTTAGACAACCATCAAACCGAGTGGTTTCTAAGTTGATAAATGATGAGCAACTACTATAGGAACTTGCTAGAGGACTACACATGCATCAAAACAAAGTTTCTAAGCATAGAACAAGCATGCAAGCTCAAACAACCTGTCACCTATAGCAGCAAAATACTCAAGATACAATCTACTAATCACAAATCTAAGTGGACAAGTGGAGGAGGCACATACCAAGAGCAAACCCTCCAAAAATCAGCACTTGAGATGGGTTGAACAAGGAGATCGAAAATCGCGGGCAAGAATAGCAAGAACTAGAGCTTGAGCAAGTTTTCTGGTGTTTTTCAGGAGAGAGAAAGAAGATGGCTTTGAGGAGGCAACCTGGAGGGGCCCAAGTGGGCCAGACCACCCCTAGGCCCCACTAGTGGTGGGCCCGCGCCTACCACGGGTGTGGTGGCCTGGGGTGGCCCACTGGGTCACCTCTGGTACCTCTCTGCCCCTTTTTTCGAGGAAAAATTTATTTTGAATTTTCTGGGATTTTTCGGGAAACTTTATTTTTGGCCAATTTTCAGGGTATGAAAATTGATTTTCTCGCAGAAACAGTTTTTCAGAAGAAGCAAAAGCAAACCAAAATCCAAACTAGAGGAGCTCTAAGAAACTCAAACAAGCAAACAACTAACAAAACTAAAGCTAAAGCAAAGACTAGGAAGGAGAAAAGTAAAAGGAAGCAATTATAACCAAAGTGGAAACATTATTTTGTTCATAAAAATCCTTTTGTTAAAAAGGTTGATCAAGTCTTGTTACCAAAACAATCTTATATGAAACAAAACTTTGCATTCCACAAGGTGATTATGTTACCTCATACTTGATAGCAATGGTCCCAACCATAACAGTTTCAAAATTTTCTTGTGGAATGGGACAATATATTTATCCAACCTTAATGCCTTCAATAGTTTCAATGGAATTCAGGCAATAGCTCTTAACAACCTTCTTGGGGAAATAGACAATGTGCTCTTTGTCATTAATAATGAATGTTACTTTTCCTTGATTGCAATTGATGACAGCACCTGCAGTATTAAGAAAAGGTCTCCCGAGAATAAAAGACATATTATCATCTTCAGGCATTTCAAGCACAACAAAATCAGTTAAGACCATGCAATTATGAGCAACTTTAACATGAACATCCTCACATATACCAACAGGGACAGTAGTTGACTTATCAACCATTTTCAAAGATATATCAGTTGGTATCAACTTTTCTAGCTGGAGTCTCTTATAGAGAGAAAAAGGCATAACACTAACTCCAGCTCCCAAATCACATAAAGAAGTTCTAAAATAATTATTCTTAATAGAGCAAGGAAAAGTTGGTATACCTGGATCACCAAGTTTATTTGAAACCTTACCATTGAAGAAATAATTAGCAAGTAGAGTAGAAATCTCCTCATTAGGAATCTTCCTTTTATTAGAGACAATATCCTTCATATACTTTGAATAAGGAGGAAATTTAATAGCATCAGTCAAAGGAATTTGCAAAAATAAATGTTTCATCCACTCAAAAAACTTGTTGTAGTGTTCTTCCTCCTTTGACTTGTGTTTCTTACCTGGAAAAGGCATAGGTTTCTGCACCCAAGGTTCTCTCTCTTTACCATGTTTATTAGCAATAATATCTTCCTTTGTGTACCTAGTGTTCTTAGTGTGCTTCTCAGGTTCTTCTTCACCTTCCTCCTTATCAGGAGACTCATTTTTATCATTACCACTCTCAGTTTCAACATCAGAGACAGATATACAATTAGGATCTACAGCAGGTTCAAGAGGTTCCTCAACTATCTTATGTTTCTTTTTCTTCCTCTTACGAGGACTACCATTATCTTCACCTTGTTGGGAATCCTGCTCTATTCTTTTAGGGCGTCCTTCAGGATATAAAGGATGTAACACCGCAGTTCTGAAAAGACCGTGGCTTCTATGTGACATGCCAATCCCTGGATCGGTTCATTGGCCCACAATAGAATAAGATGAATCACATAGCAAAATATCCGTGTATCATAAGTAACGAAGATCCAGAGTACCATTATTACAATAAAAGCTTAGCCCAAAGCTAGCTCAAATTATTCAGGTAGCAACATAAATAAAGTAAATCCTCCATTCTTCAAATTGCCCACAAGTGAACAAGTGCCGAGTGGAGTACCGTGGCCTATATCGATTACTCAGAATCGGAATAACCTGCAACATGAAACGTAGCAGCCCCGAAGGGTCAATACATGGAATGTATGGCAAGTAGAGCTAGTAAAGGAGACAATAGTTCTAACATCTACATGCATATTTGGCAAGTGGAGCTGTGTCTGGCTTGCATTTGCAAATACATTTGTCCTACTTTCATAAACAGTTTTTGATTTTCTTTGAAAAGATCCCAATTAAGTTAACCCAACAATATTAAAACAATTATGAAATTGTAATGAGCGAGAAACATGTCATGGAATCAATATCAAGCAACTCAGTTGTCCATAACCGGGGACACGGCTAATCGATTAGATTATACACCCTGCAGGGGTTAGTACACTTTACCCATGTGACTTGGCCATCCCAGCTCGTACCATCACTCTCATTTTGGGTGATGATAGGGAGAAGTCCAAGAAGAGACTGTTCGGGAAGTAGCTCCCCAATCCCGACGCGCACCGGTCCAACCTACCAAAATTCTACATCTCTGGATACGCGGGTTCGGGTTACCACAACCTACTAAGTCCAACCAACCGCCCATTTCATTATTGGCACATGGTTGTACATGTAAGCTACCAAATAAAGAAGCCAATCAATTTCTCTAGATACCTGGGTGCCTTTCCGCAATGAAACCACCAAAAATTATCAATACCATCACACCCAGGAGATTCATTGATTAAGTTGTTTTAGTTTTCACAAACCAATACTTTTAGAAACAAGTCTCAATGATGTAACCCAGCCCTCGTTCAACATAGCATGGCTAAGCACATCTACCAACGGTGGTTCATCTACAAGGAAAGCCCTACCACATAATAGGACATAGCATAGCGATAGTATCATCCTACACATGCATCTACAAAATACACGACAATGCATTGAAAATAGTAGGACGATATCATAAACAAAGTAGCATCTACTTGCCTTGGCTGTAGCGGTCGGAAGAACAATCCACACACGAGCAAGCGCTGCACTCGTCACAATCTACACGATACAATTGCAATCATAAACAAACAATCCACAAGCATATGCAACAAATATGATGCATGAAGGTATGCAAGGCAAGTGAATTGGTGCTAGATCTGCACCACATAATCCTATCCAATACTACTGATTGCATGCATGGAAAATAGTTTTAGCGCTAGGAAAATTATTACGCAAAAAGTAATGCTCAAAACTAGAGCTAGAACTCAAATAATTCGCTACCGGTAGTATACTGTTTGTAAAAACTTGGGAAAATTCTACCACATAGGCATCGCTGATTAGAAACAGTACCAACTGGAATTACTCAAAAAGGAATTATAAAACTCCCGGAGTAATTAAAACACTGCAGAAAGCCACTAGACAGTTTCTGCAGAAGTTTTTACTGTAAGCCTATCTTTTTAAATCAGGATGAGATTCCCCTCGTTTCACTGAATCCAGGGACATATCATACGCGATTTTTGGAGCTACGGATCTTTTTCTACGAATTAATTACTCCAAAAAGGACATTAACCTATTTGATTAAACTGTACTAAATCTTGCTGCAAAAGTCTGAACCAAAGGTACAGCAAGATTCTACACGACTCACTGAATCTACACATATTTTATTTGCAATTTTTGGCCCAGCGGTTTAATTTCTACGCAATTTACAAGTTTCTACCGAAATCTATCAACTAAATCGATTAAAGTAATTACCCAGTCAACTGTGTCTGTTGACTGGTCAACGCGGCTGCTGACTGGGCGTCTGACTAGTCAACGGCTGGAGCTGACCGGTCAACGACCGATCTGAACCGTTGATTTGAAATCTAACGGCGGCTGCGGACTCACCGGGGACAAACGGCGAAACGGACGGCGGCGAGTTCCGGACGGTGGCGACGATCGGTTCCGGCGTCGGTGTTTCTCCTCCGCGGAAGGATAGTGGTCAGCGCTCGGATCAAAACGGTCATCGCGGCGGCGCGAGGCGACGGCGCGCGAGGCGGGCACGCGAAGTGGCGGCGGTGCGGCTGCGAGGCGACGGGCGGCGGCAGCGGCGCGCAGCAGCAGCGGCGGCTGCAGGCGCGCGTGCGCGCGTGGCGGACAGCGGCGCGGAGCTGGCGGAGAAGCGGCGCAGCGCGGCAGCAGGAGGCGGGCGCGCGGCGTGCAGCGGGCGCAGGCGGCTGTGGCAGCGAGCGGCAGCGCGGGTGAGGCGCGGCGGCCAGCGGCGGGGGAAGGCGCAGCGCTGCGCGCTGGAGGCGGGAGCGGCGCGGGCGGGTGGCGCTGGCGGCGGGGAAGAGAGGAGAGGAGAGAGGGAGGCGCGCTGAAGGTGGTACCTGGCGGCGGCGGCGGCGCGGAGGCCGTGGCGGGGCAGGGCGATCGAGGCGGCAGGGAGGCGGTTCGGGCGCGGCGATCGAGGAGAGGCGGCGTGCGGGTGCGGGAATCGAGGCAGCGGCGGCTGCCTCTTATGTGGGGCCCCCTCGTGGGGTCCTACGCGGATACGGCGCGCGGTTGGAAAAGGACTCGGAAAAACGGCCCCAGAATCGGCCCGTTTTTCAATCTTTTAATAAAACGGCCGCAACTTTTCCGTACGAGCTCCGAATCGAGCGATTCTTGCTCCTACGGTTTTGAAAAATCGCGGGGAACAATCTAGGGTCAATGGTTGAGCGAAACCACTAGGCTACAAGGGTGGCAACACTAGTTCTTCTATTGCCTCCCGCGGGAGCCTCGTAGAAGAATAGAAAAGGGTTTCGAAAAATAGCGTTTCGCCGATTCTTTTCAATTGACGGTTTTGCATGGAAAAGTATGATGCAATGATATGAATGATATGCAGAACCAAATCTAAAATTTGGGATGTGACAAGACTAACCCCCTTAAGATGAATCTCGTCTTCGAGATTCGGCGCGGCTAGCAAATAGGTGTGGGTAGTCCTCTAGGATGTCATCCTCACGCTCCCAAGTGGCTTCCTCTTCGGTGTGGTGGCTCCACTGTACCTTGCAAAACCTGATCGTCTTGGTACGGGTAATCCTCTCCGCTGTCTCCAGAATCCTGACCGGTTTCTCCTCATAGGTCAAGTCGTTCTCAAGCTGAACCTCCTCTAGCGGTACAGTGTCTCTCAACGGTGTATCCACCATCTCCGGATGGCACTTCTTCAGCTGTGACACGTGGAACACATTGTGAACAGCGGACAAAGCTTCTGGCAACTCTAACTGGTAAGCAACCTCCCCTTTGCGTGCTAAGACACGATATGGTCCAATAAACCGAGGTGCCAGCTTACCCTTAATTCAAATCTCTTGATTCCACGAAGTGGCGACACTCTGAGGTATGATCTATCACCTATCTCATACACCACTTCCTTGCGCTTGGCGTCAGCGTAGCTCTTCTGCCTTGATTGTGCTACCTTCAGCCTGTCCCTAATCAAGGCGACCTTCTCCTCAGCGTCCTTGATCAAATCAGGTCCAAACAACTGACGTTCTCCTACTCCATCCCATAGCAATGGTGTTCGGCACCGTTTCCCATATAGCACATCGAACGGTGACGTCTTGATGCTGGTTTGGTAGCTGTTGTTGTAGGAAAACTCCGCATACGGCAAATTCTCATCCCAACTAGAGCCATGAGCCAAGGCGCAAGCTCTCAGCATGTCTTCCAAAATCTAATTCACCCTCTCGGTCTGTCCATCAGTCTGTGGGTGAAACGCTGTGCTAAACTCCAATCTAGTACCAAGTGACTCGTGCAGCTGGCGCTAGAACTGCGAGGTAAATCGGGTGCCTCTATCAGATACAATACTCTTGGGAACTCCGTGTAGGCACACAATCCTGTCCATGTAAATGTTGGCCAACTTTGCACTCGTATAAGTCGTCTTTACCGGAATAAAGTGGGCTACCTTGGTCAAATGGTCGACCACTACCCAAATTGAGTCATATCCTGACCTGGTCCTGGGCAATCCTGTGATAAAATCCATTCCCACTCTATCCCACTTCCAATCCAGCATGGGCAATGGCTGTAGCAGTCCTGCTGGCTTCTGGTGTTCTGCCTTCACTCGGCTACATACATCACATAGGGCAATATGCTCTGCGATGTCTCCCTTCATGTTGTTCCACCAGAATCTGTCCTTTAGGTCCATATACATCTTCGTATTGCCCGGATGTATGGAATACGGCTAGTCATGAGCTTCCTGCAGAATCAACTTCCTTAACTCCGGACCGTTGGGAACGCACAAACGATCTCCATACCACAAGGTTCCTTGCTCATCCTCGCGGAACTCCTTTGCTCGACCTTCCTTCATCTATCTCTTTGTTTCCCACTTGAGCCTTCCTGATTCTGTCCTGTAGCGTTGGTTGGACTTCCATTGTTGCCAAGTATCCTTCAGATACTACCTCCAGTCTAAGGTCCTTGAATTGCTTGCACAAATCCTCAGGCAATTCACCAATTGTCAACCCATTGGCATAAACCTTCCGGCTCAGAGCATCTGCTACTACATTGGCCTTTCCTGGGTGGTATTGCAGATTCATATCATAGTCCTTGATAAGTTCAAACCATCTCCTTTGCCTCATGTTCAGTTCCCCCTGTGTAAATATGTATTTCAGGTTCTTGTGGTCGGTGTACACATCACAGTGTTTTCCCATTAAGTAATGCCTCCATACCTTGAGCGCATGAACCACTGACGCCAACTCCAAGTCGTGTGTGGGGTAATTCCGCTCATGGTGTTTGAGTTGTCGCGAGGCATATGACACTACTCTCCCATCTTGCATCAGCACACTCCCAAGTCCCTGTCGAGAAGCATCACAGTACACTTGGAAATCCTTCTGAAGGTCTGGTAAGCACAGAACTGGGGCGGTCACTAGTCGACGCTTCAGTTCCTGAAAGCTGGCTTCACATACGTCTGACCATTCAAACTTCCTCTCTTTCTTCCGAAGTTCAGTCATCGGCTTAGCAATATTGGAAAAGTTTTCAATGAACCTCCTGTAGTATCCAGCAAGTCCCAAAAATCTTCGAATCTCTCCCGCATTCTTGGGTGCTTCCCAATCAGTTACTGCAGTCACTTTGCTTGGATCAACAGCGACTCCTTCTCCTGACACTACGTGTCCAAGAAACCCAACGGTGTTAAGCCAGAATTCACACTTGCTGAATTTGGCATACAGCTTGTGTTCCCTCAGCTTCTCCATAATCAGTCGCAGATGCTGCTCATGCTCAGCATCATCCTTGGAATATATTAGTATGTCATCAATAAACACCACCACAAACTTGTCCAAGTACTCCATAAATACCTTGTTTATCATGGTCATGAAATACGCCGGGGCATTCGTTAGTCCAAAAGACATAACTGTATACTCATATAAACCATACCTAGTGGTGAAGGCGGTTTTTGGTACGTCCTCCTATCGGATCTTCAATTGGAAGTAGCCTGATCGCAGATCAATCTTGCTGAACACCTTCGCTCCTTCCAGTTGATCAAACAAATCATTTATGTTCGACAGAGGGTACTTGTTCTTGATGGTTACTTCATTCTGCGAGCGATAGTCCACCACTAATCTCTTGCTGCTGTCTTTCTTCTCCACAAACAGAACAGGTGCACCCCATGACGACGAACTAGGCTGAATGAATCCCTTTTCCAGCTGCTCTTTCAACTGCTTCTTCAATTCCTTCAGCTCATCCACATCCATCTTATATGGTTTCTTTGCTATTGGTCATGTTCCTGGCATCAGGTCGATAAGAAACTCTACTTCCTTGTCAGGTGGCATCCCTGGCAGTTCTTCCGGAAACACATCGGGATAATCCCCAATCACTGGCACAGTATCCATGCTAACCCCCTTAAGAGAATTCAACTTACAACTTCGCGGTCGTACAGCCGACTTGAATCTAATCCTCTTACCATCCGGGGTTTTGAGTGAAACAGCTCGCTGTGCACAATCTATGTGTCCCCCATGCATAGACATCCAATCCATACCCAGAATAACGTCTAATCCCTGTGATTCCAACACTACCAAATGTGCACTGAAGTTGTGTGTTCCAATCCTCACAGTTAAATCGCGGCATCCCGCGCTAGCTATCATATCTCCTCCAGGTGAACTCACTCTATTAGACCTTTTCATAGACTCAGTAGGTAACTTATACTTATCCACAAATGCCCTTGATATGAATGAATGCGATGCACCAGTATCGAAAAGTATAAGTGCAGGGTAAGTGTTGATTGGGAACTTACCAATCACAAGGTCAGGCTCATCTGGAATCTCCTCCACATTCATGTGGTTCACTGTGGCCTTCTCGTTGTTGGTTGGCTTCAGTCCTTTCCTCTCCGGGCAGTTGTCAGCATAGTGTCCCTTCTGTTTACACTTGAAGCACGTCACCTCACTCAGATCCTTCTTCACAAAGCTATGATCACGGTTGCGGTCATGTCCACCGTGTCCTCCAGAGTGGTGAGAGTGTCCTCCCTTGTGGCTGTGGTGGGTGCTCCTATGGTTGTCATGACGATGCCCATCGCCTCCATGGTGGTGGCGGTCATGGCTCCCATGGTCACTCCCTCCATGCTTGGAGTATCCATCATATGAAGTGCGAGACTTGTGATATGAACCAGAGTGGTGATTGTTGTTCTTTCTCTTGAGGTTCAGCACAGGTAAGTTTAGAAAGAATCAACTACGATAATAGGATTCTACCCATGCATATGATCAAACAACATCAAACAATAGCAGACAATCACAGGGAAGAAACACATCAACAAACAAGTGATCCAGCGACATCCCAGGGGTTATCCTAGCAGTATATACCTACTGAAATAGTTTTATAAGAGTTGGCAATGGTTAACCAAACATTTGATCAACTAAACAGCAAAAACAGCAATCTGCCAGAAAAGTCCAGCATAATTCACAAATTTTTCCGACTGACTTAAGCTCGTCAGAAAATTTAGCTGATTTTTGCACATACAGTACAGAGAGTTTCTCATCAGCTCAATTTTTTTCAGATTTTTCCCAAATACCAGAAAAATATGAAAAATCGTACAGTACTGCTGTATCAGCAGAAAACTGCAGCGAAAATAACACAGATGTTAACCAAACTTGCCATAACTCTTTCATAAAATTCGCACAAATAATTCCTGGAATATTGGAGTACACAAATAAGCAACTAATCACTCTTAAACTAACACGAACTAAGCTTCGCAACGATCGAGACTAATCCTAACGAATTTGCCTAACGTGGACTAATTGGTGGACTTCTATCTACTCCTTGAAGAGGTTGCGGTAGGTCCTTGCTGTCATGTGTTGGCGCTTCGCCTCGCGGTACAACCATGGCGGCGGAGTGTACACCTCTCCTGAATCATCACTTGAGATCTCAAACTCCACCTCTTCTGGATCCTCCTCTTCTTCTTGACTCTCAGCTGCAACTGCAACAGCTTCATCTCCTCCACCATCATCGTCTCCATCATCATCATCCTCGTCCTCATCATCATCATCGTTCCCACTGTCATCATCATCCCCATTGTTGCCATCATCTCCATTGTCATCATCAGAGGGTGGATTCAGCTGTGCTTGGAGAGCGGCAATCTGGGCTGTCATAGCTTCAATAGTTTGGTCCCTTTCCTGGACAGTCCCTTGCAACTGTTGTATGTTCTGGGTGTTCTACTGCACAGTACCATGAAGATGAGCTATGGTTGCATCTCTGGCTATCAGGGCATTCTCCAGAACTCCCATAGCTTCATGCAGGGTGTCAATCTCCTGTCCTTGGACCACCATACCATTGCTAGCAAAATCTGCAATCTCCTTTATCATCATCACCTTCTCAGCTAGAGCTCCATTCTCCCTTTCCATGTCCTCTATGTGCCTCCGACGGGGCGGCATGTTGTTCCTGTCGCCCGGGGTAACCACAATGTGCCCATCTTCATCACGCCTTCCATAGTCACGGTAGGGTGAATCTGCTGGCAGTAGGTGTCGGACATTATGGCACTGGCGAGACAGGACTTCATGCATGGCCAAGTTGATTCCAAGTCCCCAGTTGCAGTATGTCTTGGTGTAGATCAAATGCACAGGGTTTGGCAAGGAGGCATCTCTTAATATGAAGGTAGTGATCTCCCATGCATCCTCTCCATATCCATAGGTGTACAACCTTCTTCCCTTGAACATGGGCAGTGGCAATCCCAATGACTGCGAGAGCTGAGCTAACTGCCTTGCAAAGGGCCTTGGTGACTCCATGGTGGCATACTCAGTCCTGACTTCTCCCATCTATCAAGTAAAAGAGGAAAGTGTGTGAATAGCATATGGTAAGAATTTACGAGGGTGAAAGGCATAAGATGAAAGACAGAGTTAATGTAGGCTTTAATAAATCTACGGCTTCCTAATCCAATCCTAGGTCACGATCCTACAGTCGACACATGGGCTCTGATAACATCATGTAACACCGCGGTTCTAAAAAGACCGTGGCTTCTATGTGACATGCCAATCCCTGGATCAGTTCATTGGCCCACAATAGAATAAGATGAATAACATAGCAAAATATCCGTGTATCATAAGTAACGAAGATCCAGAGTACCATTATTACAATAAAAGCTTAGCCCAAAGCTATCTCAAATTATTCAGGTAGCAACATAAATAAAGTAAATCCTCCATTCTTCAAATTGCCCACAAGTGAACAAGTGCCGAGTGGAGTACCGTGGCCTATATCGATTACTCAGAATCGGAATAACCTGCAACATGGAACGTAGCAGCCCCGAAGGGTCAATACATGGAATGTATGGCAAGTAGATCTAGTAAAGGAGACAATAGTTCTAACATCTACATGCATATTTGGCAAGTGGAGCTATGTCTGGCTTGCATTTGCAAATACATTTGTCCTACTTTCATAAACAGTTTTTGATTTTCTTTGAAAAGATCCCAATTAAGTAAACCCAACAATATTAAAACAATTATGAAATTGGAATGAGCGAGAAACATGTCATGGAATCAATATCAAGCAACTCAGTTGTCCATAACCGGGGACACGGCTAATCGATTAGATTATACACCCTGCAGGGGTTAGTACACTTTACCCATGTGACTTGGCCAGCCCAGCTCGTACCATCACTCTCATTTTGGATGATGATAGGGAGAAGTCCAAGAAGAGACTGTTCGGGAAGTAGCTCCCCAATCCCGACGCGCACCGGTCCAACCTACCAAAATTCTACATCTCTGGATACGCGGGTTCGGGTTACCACAACCTACTAAGTCCAACCAACCGCCCATTTTATTATTGGCACATGGTTGTACACGTAAGCTACCAAATAAAGAAGCCAATCAATTTCTCTAGATACCTGGGTGCCTTTCCGCAATGAAACCACCAAAAAATATCAATACCATCACACCCAGGAGATTCATTGATTAAGTTGTTTTAGTTTTCACAAACCAATACTTTTAGAAACAAGTCTCAATGATGTAACCCAGCCCTCGTTCAACATAGCATGGCTAAGCACATCTACCAACGGTGGTTCATCTATAAGGAAAGCCCTACCACATAATAGGACATAGCATAGCGATAGTATCATCCTACACATGCATCTACAAAATACACGACAATGCATTAAAAATAGTAGGACGATATCATGAACAAAGTAGCATCTACTTGCCTTGGTTGTAGCGGTCAGAAGAATAATCCACACACGAGCAAGCGTTGTACTCGTCACAATCTACACGATACAATTGCAATCATAAACAAACAATCCACAAGCATATGCAACAAATATGATGCATGAAGGTATGCAAGGCAAGTGAATTGGTGCTACAAATGCACCACATAATCCTATCCAATAATACTACTGATTGCATGCATGGAAAATAGTTTTAGCGCTAGGAAAATTATTACGCAAAAAGTAATGCTCAAAACTAGAGCTAAAACTCAAATAATTCGCTACCGGTAGTATACTGTTTATAAAATCTTGGGAAAATTCTACCGCATAGGCATCGCTGATTATAAACAGTACCAACTGGAATTACTCAAAAAGGAATTATAAAACTCCCGGAGTAATTAAAACACTGCAGAAAGCCACTAGATAGTTTCTGTAGAAGTTTTTACTATAAGCCTGTCTTTTTAAATCACGATGAGATTCCCCTCGTTCTACTGAATCCAGGGACATATCATACGCGATTTTTGGAGCTACAGATCTTTTTCTACGAATTAATTACTCCAAAAAGGACATTAACCTATTTGATTAAACTGTACTAAATCTTACTGCAAAAGTCTGAACCAAAGGTACAGCAAGATTCTACACAACTCACTGAATCTACACAAATTTTATTTGCAATTTTTGGCCCAGCGATTTAATTTCTACGCAATTTACAAGTTTCTACCGAAATCAGTCAACTAAATCGATTAAAGTAATTACCCAGTCAACTGTGTCTGTTGACTGGTCAACGCGGCTGCTGACTGGGCGCTGACTGGGTGTCTGACTAGTCAATGCCTGGAGCTGACCGGTCAACGACCGATCTGAACCGCTGATCTGAAATCTAACGGCGGCTGCGGACTCACCGGGGACGAACGGCGGCGAGTTCCGGACGGTGGCGGCGATCGGTTCCGGCGTCGGCGTTTCTCCTGCGGAAGGATAGTGGTCAGCGCTCGGATCAAAACGGTCATCGCGGCGGCGCGAGGCGACGGCGCGCGAGGCGGGCACGCGAAGCGGCGGCGGTGCGGCTGCGAGGCGACGGCGGCGCGCAGCAGCAGCGGCGGCTGCAGGCCCAGGCGCGCGCACGCGCGTGGAGGAGCAGCGGCGCGGCGCTGGCGGCGCGGCGGCGCGCGGCGCCGGTGGAGCAGCGGTGCAGCGCGGCATCAGGAGCCGAGCGCGCGGCGTGCAGCGGGCGCAGGCGGCTGCGGCAGCGAGCGGCAGCGCGGGCGAGGCGCGGCGGCCAGCGGCGGGGGAAGGCGCGGCGCTGCGCACTGGAGGCGGGAGCAGCGCGGGAGGGTGGCACTGGCAGCGGGGAAGAGAGGAGAGGAGAGAGGGAGGCGCGGCGGCGGCGGTACCTGGTGGCGGCGGCGGCGCGGAGGCCGAGGCGGGGCGGGGCGATCGAGGCGGCAGGAAGGCGGTTCGGGCGCGGCGATCGAGGAGAGGCGGCGCGCGGGTGCAGGAATCGAGGCAGCGGCGGCTGCCTCTTATGTGGGGCCCCCTCGTGGGGTCCTACGCGGATACGGTGCGCGGTTGGAAAAGGACTCGGAAAAACGGCCCGAGAATCGGCCCGTTTTTCTATCTTTTAATAAAACGGCCGCAACTTTTCCGTACGACCTCCGAATCGAGCGATTCTTGCTCCTACGGTTTTGAAAAATCGCGGGGAACAATCTAGGGTCAATGGTTGAGCGAAACCACTAGGCTACAAGGGTGGCAACACTAGTTCTTCTATTGCCTCCCGCGGGAGCCTCGTAGAAGAATAGAAAAGGGTTTTGAAAAATAGCGTTTCGCCGATTCTTTTCAATCGATGGTTTTGCATGGAAAAGTATGATGCAATGATATGAATGATATGCATAACCAAATCTAAAATTTGGGATGTGACAAAGGATCTTGAGTAGCTATACCACTCCTAGTTCTAATTCCATAAGCATGTTTATCTCCTGAAGCATTAACTAGCATATCCTTTTGTACCTTAGCAAGTTGATAAAGTTGGGTTTGAACCATTTGAAAGAGTTTACAAAGCATTTTAATATCATTAGAAGTTCTTTCCATAATATCTTTCAACTCATGTATAGCTCTAGAGTTTTCCAATAAATGATTATGAACTTGTTTATTAAAATACCCTTGTTTAACAATAAAAGTGTCAAGTTCCTCTAAACATTGATCAAGAGGCTTACCATAGGGAATATCACCTTCATGAATGTGTTGGAGAGAGTGTACCTCAATAGTAGATGAGTGGGGAATTGGCTTACATAATTCTTCTATAGGAGGTAGATTCTTCACATCTTCATCTCTAATACCTTTCTCCTTTAGACACTTCTTAGCTTCCTTCATCACTTCATCATTCAATGCAATGACTCCCCTCTTCTTTGTTATTGGTGCTGGAATTGGTTCAGGAACAACTGGTTCAGGAGTAATAGGCTCAGGTGTATTCAGCTCAGTTGAAGTCCAATCATCATAATTCTTGCTTATCTTGGTCATTAATTCTTCAGCATCTGTAGGAGTCCTTTTCCTGAAAACACAATCAACAAAGCTATCTAGGTAGGTCCTAAAATCATCAGTTAGTCCATTATAATAAATATCAAGAAGCTCATTCTTAGGTAATGGACATCCAGGATGTGCATGAATCAAGGCACAGAACCCTGTCCATGACTTAGGAAATTTCTCTTCTCCTCCCTATTTACAATCAAAAAGTATCTGCAAAGCAGCATGTCTAGAACTAGGAGGAAAATATTTATGGAAGAAAGAAGAAAGAAGAACCAGGAGGTAATCTATTAAACCAATCCCTAGCTTCTCCTTTTAGTGAAAAAGGGAAGATCTTAGCAACAAAGTACTTGCGCATCTTGAAATCATCAGAGAATAAAGCACTTATAGTAGAAAGCTCATTCATATGAGCCACAACACTCTCATTTTCAGTCCCACAAAAAGGTTCTTTCTCAACAATATCTCAGTAAGACAAATCAAGAGAGAAATCATAATCTTCGTCTTTAATATCTATGGGAGAAGTGGCAAACTTAGGATCAGAGGACAACTTAGGCATAATAGTACGTCTAGCAAGGAGACTCTTCATAGCACTAGTACCATGTGTGTTTCGGCACTCTTCAACAAATTCATCAGTGAACTCAATGTAACCATCATTAATATCATAACTCTCACTAGCCTCAGGTGAGCTAACAGGTGTAACCGTGTATTCACTAGGAGTTTCGGTATTTCCTAGACTAGCCATAGTAGCATCTCAGAAAGGACCTAATGAAACACTCGCATCAAGCACAGTAAAAGTGACATCATGAACATCAAAAGCTGTTTCAGATTCAGAAGTAGCAGAAGTGTGTGTAGCATGAGTATGTGGTGGTGGTGTAACAAGCTTACTTATAACAGACGGTGAATCAAGAGCAACGGAGGTGTTTAGGACTGTACCTCTTGTTGTAGTGGATGGCAAAATAGGGAACTTTCCATCATGAGACTTCCCCATGATGAAAGGAGTAGCAGTGAACAATAATAGATCCAAGTGAACTTACAAATAAAGCTATGCTCAACGGCGCCAGTAAATAGTCTTGATGACCCACAAGTGTAGAGGATCGCAATAGTCTTCGCATTTAGTATTACCCAATTTATTGATTCGACACAAGGGGAGCCAAAGAATACTTGCAAGCCTTAAAAACTGAGTTGTCAGTTTAGCTACACCTATAAATAGTTCTTTCTCACGGAAGTTTATCAGTAGCAACAGTTTGTAGTAGCAACAACAAAGCAACAGCAACAACAACAACAATAGTGAAACATGAGCAATAGTAACAGTAACGGTAATAGTAGGATTCGAGTGCGGTAGGCATAGGGATGGATGGACGGGCGTTGCATGGACGAGTCTAAACTTGTAACTTCAAGAACTAGGGCATTGTAGATAAATAATAACAAGCATCCAAGTACTAAACAATCCTAGGCATGTGCTCCAAATATAGTCATATGTGCTCGTAATGAGAACTTGCACAACATCTTCTGTCCAGCCAACCCGTGGCAGCGGGGCTTCTAGGGAACTACTGACATTTAAGGTGCTTCTTTTAATAGAGCACCGGAGCAAAGCATTAACACTCTGTGAACACATGTGGTCCTCACACCATAGCCATCCCCTCCGATTGTCCCAATTATTGTCACATTGGGGCCTTTGGATCCGGACAATGATCTGTTTACACAACTTGCAGATAAGATCACAAACAATACTATCATAATGATTAAATAATAAGTTCAGATCTGAGATCATGGAACTCGGGCCCTAGTGACAAGCATTAAGCACAACAAGTTGCAACAAAGTCAAATAGTACTAATAGAGATACTAGGCACTATGCCCTAACAGATCTTATTCGATTACATGATAGAACTCAGCCAATCCCTACCATCCCCAAGCCTAGAGCGGGGGATTACTCACTCGTGGATGAGGGAAACATCGGTGGTTGATGGAGATGCGTTGGTGATGATGATGGCGATGATCCTCTCCAAATTCCCCGTCCCGGCAGGGTACCAGGACGGAGTTTCTGGATCTGAATCTTGGTTTCTAGTGGCGGCGGCGGAGCGGAACTCTTTCTGGAAAACTATCGAACCCCCCTCGGTTTTTAGGTCGAAAGGCAACTTATAGGCATAGAGGGAGGCCGAGGAGCTACCTGGGGTGGCCAAACCCCCTCCAGGCGCGGGGTCAGGTGGGCCCACGCCAGGGGTGGGTCTGGCCCCCCCAGGCCCCCTCTCTGTCTCCCCTTCTGGCTCCATGGATCTTCTGGTGAAAAATAGTTTTTGGCATATTTTTCGGGGATTTTTCCTGATAGTTGATTTTCTGCACAAAAACAAGACACCAAGGTAATTCTGTTGAAAACAGCGTTAGTCCATGTTAGTTGTATCCAAATCACACAAATTTAGAGGAGAAACAACATCAAAGTGTTCAAGAAAGTAGATACGTTTTGGACGTATCATGAGCTTTCAAAGTTGCAGGTATAGGCTTGCCTTGTGCAGAGCAGTGGTTGAAGTTCTCCTCGGCTTCTTCCTCGTAGTATTCTCCTTCCTCCTCATATCCTTGGTCGGTACTAGCGTCTATAAATAAATATGAGGTACACAATCACCAAACAATACTTAATTACTTCTATTTATCACACAAAGGTTTTCACTAGATGATCTAGGATCATCACAAACATCACAAAGAGTAAGTCAATAGTTTTATTTCTTTTATTTTAGAAAAGTAATTTCTACTCATTGAAAAACTACTTAAGATTTAATATTCTCCAAATAAAACATGGTATCATGTTGACACATGTCATCACCACATATTTCAGTCCTTGGTAATGTGATTTAAAGTGGTGTCATAATTTAATAAGGTTTAACCTTTTTTATTTTAATTAAATAAAGTGACTAGCAATGCCTATGAGGCATTCTTTTATTACTTGTACATTATTTCTGCAAGTAAACCTAGATATTTTTATATATTTAGAAAGGTCTAGTTAAATATTATTTTTGAGAGTTGGAATCAACTCAAAAGATTTTGTGGTTGAATTTTGAAAAATGTTTGAATGCAGAAAAGCTTCTGCCTTGTTATTTTTACTATAGGTGATTTTCAATTCCAATTGAATTTAATCAAACGGGCTTGGATTAAGAATTCCAGTACCTTTCTAACAAAATTGGTTTCATGCTATTTGTTTCAGTGAATCAACCTGGGTTGATTTTTGAATCTAGGTACAGAACTAAGTTTGAAACTAAAATAATAAACCTAAATTCAAACTACTGGGTCACGCGGGAATGTAAATGGGCCGGGTGAGTTTAAGTGGGTGTCCCCACCAGTCAGCGAGATAGGGGGGTGTGAAGCAGTACGGGGTGATCTAGACTACATGATCAAACTCTAATCGAACGGCTGTGACCTATCGTCTCTGTCGGGCAACACCAGAGAGACAGAACCCTAGCGCGTCCAGTGGGGGTCTACGGGGGCTTACCGAGGCTTAGGAGAGGGTCGGCGATGGGGGCGAACGATGAAGTCGACGAAGGCAAACCTCCTGGTATCGACGGCTTCTCCTGGGGCGGCTCCAATCACTGGCTCCTTTCTTCCTCCTCTGCGGCAGACTCTGGCCAAATTCCGGTGACCTGCTGATCGCCTTGCTTCGGGGATGAGTGGGGGTTGTTCTGAGAGAGAGCGGTGTGTGTTGGTGTGAAAAAATCGAGCGGGGGTGGCCTCTATTTATAGTGCCAAGAGGGAAACGAAGGGCGCGGGTGGAACTCGTCGTGGTCTTCGGCACAGCGAGCTACTGGCATGGGCGATGGTAGGAGGCAGTGCTATGCTCCCTGGCGAAGCTCAACGGCATGGTTACGCGGCGTGGGGCGGTGCGAGACGGTTGGAACTCTGCGGTGCTCTGGGCGGGTTCGACGGGCATTTTAATGGCGCACCGCGGCTATGGGTCGCGCGGTGGCGAACGGGGTTGTCTGGTGGTCTCCTGGGATGGTGGTGATCACGCTTGCACACGGGCAGGGCGGCGCGCGGTCTGTGGGCGCTTGTCGAGTGCGGCGCTCTGGCGCGCTCTCGGCATGGCGCAGAGGCATAGGGCGCGACATTTCTAGAGTGGTCCAGTGGATGGCATGGCGTTGGCACTAGACAGAGGGTTGCGGTGGACGGTGGTCAATGTCTCAGACAAAATGGCTAGGCTTGGTGCTGCTCCTAGCTTGCTGTCGACCACGGGGTGGCAAGGTGAGGCTCGGCATGCTCACCATTGATGGCAATGGCAAGCTCACAGTGGTGCTAGAGATTGTTAATTGAGCTAGATGATCTACTAAGAGGGTGCTGTGAGCTAGAGAGGGAACAAGTTAGGCCAAATCTCTGCTCACTATAGTGTTTGTGGTTTGTTTGTTTTCTGTTTGCAAGGTGTGATGAAATGGCCGAAAGAGATTTGAATTTGAATTTTTGGTTCAAACTTGGTGGGTGCACTAGTCACATACTAGGTAGTCTCTGGTTAGTTGGAAAGTTCAAGGTGAATTGGTTTTTGAAAATGGGTGATCTTCACATAAGTTAAAGATTCAATTTTGAATTGTCCTTTGAATCAATTTGCCAAATGTTTCTGTAAGTTTGAAAGGTGGGCCTGGGTTCAGTTTTACTTGGTCTAGCAAGGGGTGAAAAGAAATGGATTTGTTTCTGTTTGAAATCTTGGACTAGAAACACTCAAAGTGGCCTAGTGAGCAAGATTGGCAAAAATGACCATTTGCTTGTTTTGTTTGTTTTTGATTTTCTCTTGATTTGTTTCTGCTTGGAAATGTTTTAGATGCTGTTGTTTTCATCTTTAAACCATTCCTTGCTATTTAGAACAATCACACAAGTCCATTCATGCATTCATACAATCATCACATACACACATGCATTCATATGATTTTAAATTAACAAAAGTTTTTGTTAACCCTAATTTTGGTTATTGGAATTTGATAATCATTGTTCAATATTGTTGGGATGTTACACTATATAGTCTTGAGGAAGGCTCGAGTGTGGTTGCAGGTTGTTGCAAGGGTTCTGGGTTCCCAGACCCAAGGGTGACATGCTTCTCGGGGAGGAGATGAAGGAGGTGGTCTCCATCATTCCTGCAGCAAGGGGGCAACACAAGAGAATGCATCATATCCAGAAAAACAAGACAGAGAGCAGAGGGGAAGCTGGGTGGTCGGGATCCATGGCAAACTTGCAAGCAAGCATGAACCTGAGAGGGTTTCATATCTTCTTTTCCATGGTGTGGGAGGGCAGAGGGGAAGGAGCTCAGTTTTGGGGTGGTAGGTGGGTGTGTGGGGATGAAATGAGGGAGCCAGGGGCGTGGTAGAGGGCCTTTGGTCCATTTAAAGGCAATGGAGAGGCTCATGGTGGACATGGCCTATGGAGAGAACTTGGGGAGGGTGCTGGCTCGGGATAGGCCAATGGGGGAGATGGAGAGAGGGGTGGTGGGGTCCTGAGTTGAGCACTGAGTGTGGGGGGGGGGTGGTGGCTGCTTCTGCCCCATTACTTTACAAGATTTTAAAAAATGGGCTTAGCTCTCTCTCTCTCTTATTCTCTCCAAGCACATGGGATCAAGGAGGGCAGTGCTACAGTTCCTCTATAGTACACTTAGACCAGATGTGATGAGGGTGTTATAGTGAATTATTGGGGTAAGTTTGAGGCAGGATTGATTAGGTTTGGATCATGTTTGGAGATGATTTCAAATATTGGCCAACTAAGGGTTTATGAAGCAACTCTAGATTTTTTAATTAGACAAGATGAGCCAAAGGTATTGGTTTGGAGGTATGTTCAAGGCAACACTCCTGGATTTATTTGAGATTTTTTAGAGGATTTAAAGTCCATTTAAAACCATTTATTCAAAAAGTGCAGAAGTAGTTTCTATAAGCTAATTTGATATTTTTAGATTGGGAAAGGTTGGTTTTTGGTGTGAAATGGTCCTAAATATCATTTTACATATTGGAGAATTTTAATGGAATTTATTGAGATGGAATTGTATTTTTAAGAAATTATTTCTTGTTTCCGCCATTTAAGAAAAATGGCAAAAAGAAACAATAAAGAATCTCAAAAATATTTATTTTTGAGATGGGAAGGTGGATTATGATGTATAGAACTAAAATGTGCATTTATTTGGCAAAGTGGTTTGGAGAAAAACAAACTTGCCTTTAAAGACAAGGTTTGGAGGATTTTGCCGAAAATGGAAATTAAATAGTTTTAGGCTCCAAATAATTATGGGAATTATTTGGCAAGAGTTTATATCCAAGGTGGAGGATGTCAAATTGCAGTATCTATCATAACAAACCTTTTGTTATTGCAAAAAGGGAGTTGGTTTTTGAAAATAACAGGGATTTGGGGATCTAGGGTTTTGATATCTTTATGCCACGTAAACATGGTTGGATCAGGGTGCTCAGATCTCACCTGGGTACAAGGGATAGATGGATGGATAGAACAAGTTACATAGATGATACTGGAGGAAAGAGTTGGGTTTGTTTGGATTTGAGGTGGTCTAGGAGTGATGGCAAACTTTGTTGAAATTGAGGCTGCCATAACAGATACATCATGATGCCTCATAAACCATATGGGTTTAAGAAGAACAGAGATCCAATGGAAACAATTGAAGTGGGGATTTATATACCATGGTTATTAGATCATAATTATTCAAAGATTTGGTCAAGGAGAGGTAGCATATAGATGTGAGATTATGCCAAAGTAGGCAAGATGATAAGATTGGCAGAAAAGATTATTATCTTGTCTACAAAACCATCATGGATGAGTGGGAACCAGAATGGTTTATCCAAAGGAAAGAGTGCACTTTGGTAGTACTAGTGATGTGCTACAATATGGTTCAATTACATTCTCAATAATGCACATAGGATGGAATAGGTAGGGATCCAAAGATTGAATCTAGATAAGAATTCCAGACTTAGCCATTTTGGCAGATTTAGGGTTTTGGACTAGATTAAAAGAGGGAAACAAATTGAGAGAGTGGCCATGGTTTATCCTTCCCATCAAGTGGTTGATGTTGAGGTATATATTGAATAGAGGGTATCCATGCTTGGATTGGGTCTTCACTGAGTATGAAGCAATCAAAGGAGATTATCCCTAGATTGATCTGATTAGGAGATGAGATGGTCACTTTTGTGGCTTAGGAGAGATCCAGATTTGATGCTTGGTTGGAGATTGATGATCAAACATAGATTGGGTCCTAGGGATGAGCTACTAGATTATCTCACTCTAGTTCCTAAGCAAACAAGGCAATCAGCAGATCAAGGCAATTCATTAGACAGCAGATCAAGGCAACTCATCTTAGCAAACTTGTCAAGCTACTACTAAAGTCACCCTCAAGCCTAGTTTGAGGTAAGCATGGGTGTTTTGAAGTGGTTGTGATTTGAAGTAAGGTAAGTACCTCTTGGTATTTCTACCAAGGTTGGATTGAAAAGGTTCCAGGAAAGGTTTTGGAAAAACTAGAGGTAAGAGTAGTTGAAGTTCTGTCTTGAAAACATAAGGAGATAATATATAGGTCTCCATAGTTTTGCTAAGGGACACTAGTGAAATATTTGATTTTTGTAAAGTCACCTTGGCTTAACTTTAAATTGTCAGAACATTTGAGAGTATGTAAGATAAGCCAAGACTTCTCTTTTGTGATGTAGCTTTTGTAAGCTAGTGTTGAGATAAGATGTATATCACCTAATACACAATCAATTGCATGAACATAAGCAAACAAGTAAGAAAAAAGTGCAACACTTAATTCAGAAAAAGTTTTTGTTCCCCCTGACTTTTGCCTTTTGGACAACAAATCAGGGTTGCTGAAATTGGGATGATATAGACCTTTCCCCCTTAAAATAATCTCGTCCCAGGATTAGGGAGGAGTAGGGTTGGGTTAAAGCATCCACTTAACAATTTCTGCGGGGGAATATTAGATGAAAACGGGATTTACAAAAACAGGCGGGGTCAGCTACGGGTCGGAGCCGAGTGGCTTCTGATTGAGCTGTTTAGAAATAAACAAATGGAAAAGATACAGTCTTTCCCCCTTAGAGCGAGACTAAGGGTGTTGGTGATATCTCAGATCTTCTTGGTTGGATATATCAGGATAATGTTGCACCTTCTTTACTGGATTTGTAGGATGAATTTGGGGCGAATCCGGTGCTTCTCGTCCGGGTTTAGCGATCTTCAGTCGTCCTTGTAGGTGCTATTTCTTGAGGGGTGTGGGGGATATTCAGCTCTTCAGCAGTGAGGGTGAGGGTCGTGTCTTCTTTGATGGTTGCTTCGACGGGTGGATCTTCTAGTGGGGTTGACTGAAAGATAGGTTGATACTAATAGAAGGATAGCTCTTCATTTTCAGTCTCGGAGTTAATAGCTTTAGAAGTTGACGAGGCTTCCAGACAAGCATTGGCGGCTTGTAGACTCTTCTTCGGGGTACGAAGTATGGCGAGATCCATACACATGAGGATGTTCTGACGATGGGTCTTGTCAAGATCTTCTTGATGGCGTTGTAGTAGGTATTCCATATTCTCTAGCTGATTTCCAATGCAGCAAGTGGGAAAGGATTCGGTGGGGAGTCCATCCTTGTCGCGCTTCCCAAACAGGTGATAAGCGGTATCTTTCAGCTCCTCTTCATGGATCTTGCAGAGGCGTGTGATGATGTGTTGTATCGCTCGTACTACTCCATCTGCCCAGTTGTGGTCAATGAAGGTAAAGATAGTGGGCTCGGGGTCGATCTCACAAGATGGAATGGTGGCCTTGATGACCCACGGAGCTATGCTTGAATTTCTATGAGGAGGCTCTGTCCCTTCGATCATAGGTGGGGGACGACGAATGATCTTTAGTAGGTCGTGCAGTTTCTATACCAAGGGCTAGAAGATTTCTCCAACTATGATGCTCTCTGAGCGGGAAGGAGCCATCTGCAGATTTTTGATTTTTGATGTGAGGGTAGGTATACATATGCAGATTCATCAAGGTATACAGGTAGTACTAAGCGTAGGCAGGGTTTCTATTTCCTCTGACGACTCTCGCAGTGGAACGTGGGGCAGGTTATTGGATTGGAGATCTTCCTGGATTATCTCCTCGTAGGCAGTCTTCTGGATTTGAGTGGAAAAGACATAGTCTTTCCACCTTAGAGGTTTACTTGCGGTCTCCGGGTTGGGGTAGATCCTTCATCTGGGAGCAAAGGCGTGACGCTTGAGTTGAGGCCTTCGAGTGACGCCTTATTGCGACTACCTTGCTATGGTGGTTACCTAACAACATCGTAAGGGTTAACTCGGGGTAGATTTAGTGGTTAGCGACGCTTCTTCTTGGTCCTTAGTTGAGATGGAGGCATTTTGGCTTCAGATGGGTTGTCTTCACTTGAACTCTTTGTGTTGCTTTGGTTTGATGACGAAGTAGACTCTTTGTCTTCGGGCCTCCTTATCTCCCGGCTTCTTGGGGCATTTGTGTTATGGCGAGGAATTACCATTCATTCGGCAGAGGGTTGAATTGGGTCGTCTCCATTTGGGGGAGATTAGAACTAAGGCACGAAGAGGGGTTGTCGGGGAGTTCGTTATGTGGCCATCCTACTGAGGAGTGGTTTCCAGTTATGGGTGTACAAAGGTTAGTGTCGGGATACCAACAAGGTGGTCATACAATAGAATTGAGTGATCCGAGGCAGACAAGCAACATATTTCAAGCATCAGATCAACACATGACAAGAAAACAAGGCATACCATAGGTACTACGGGGTGACTACACGCCATAAGGGGAATCCTATATTAAGGATGCTAATCATAAGTACAGACGTTACAGGGTTCTTGACTTATGTCTTTCTATTTGGTGGCGTCGGTGCCATACTTAATCCTTTGAGGCGATGAGGGACTCCGTTGGTAGGGCCATCTTCTAGTGTCTTTCGTCGTTGGTATCTCCTTTGTTTTGCTTGCCTTGGTGTCTCTTCATTTCAGGATCTCCGTCTTCGTAGTCTCCGAGTCGGACTTTGTTTTTTAAAATGGAACATTGGAAGTAGACGAGATATAGAGTAATCCATTTTCAAATCTTTTTAGTCAGAGAAGGTAAGATAAGAAATCTTTCGAAAGGCTTTTGAGAAAAATAGTTTTCGAAAGCCGGTGTTTTCCGAGATAGGGGTTGTCCTGTCTAACGTCCATGCTAACTAAGATATCCTACAGCCAGGATGGATCTAATACCAAGTCTGTGGCACGCCGGATTTACGGTCCAAGAATACCCACTATGCCGGCAATTCACGTTCCCATGATCGGTGAGCCATGAGCATAACAGACGAGTATAATTACAACATCCATGAATAAAAAGTACAAGTACTTACAAATGTGCCATTATGGCTATACAACATCAATAGTGTAAGTCTTTAAGCGCAGAGCCCATGTCATGCCTTAACCTACAGGCGACTGACTGGGAAGACAGCCTAGCTCACATAAACGTCAACAACTCCATCGTTTCTCTCGAGCATCTAAAATTCTGGCCAAGTAGATAGCCAGGGACAATGCCGGTGAGTACTTTGAATTTACTCACAAACCACCTTAAGAAAACAATAATAAAGGATATGCAATATGGCTATGGTAGGCTGGCTCCATAAGAGGGTCTTTTATAAATTAGTTTCTCCTGTAGATGTAGCATGTATATATCTTTGTTGAAAAACATTTGTAGAACATTCCGGAAACCTTTTTGAAAAGTTTTAAGAAAACACTATGATTGGGTCACCCATTTGTTTTTCCTTCCGGTCATCCCATGACCAAACTCCCTCCTCCTTTTTCTGACCATCCCATTGTCAAAGCATTTCCAAGCCCTTGCTTTTTCTGAAGCCCTTTTTTGAATCAAAACCAGCACCGCTCTACAGCAACCTTCCCAACCATTCATGACAGAGGACTCGGCTATTCGAATAGATTTACACTCTATAGAGGTTGTACACTTTACCCACAAGATTTGATACATCCGCCGTGATCTCCCCGCAACGTCATACAAAAGTATGAGGGTCTCGGATAATCAAACAAGACCTTCAGGATTGCCCACTCTAGTATAAATGCCTACCCTATGAGGTTAATCCCCTCAAAACTGGGATGCCCTATATAGTTCCAAGCCAACTGGAGCGTGTTTTGCACCTCGACGAGTGTGCGCTTTCAATGAGGGGTTCATAGTATCGTCTGGTCATCCTTAGACACTTTGTACCTTCTCCAGGACGATGTCTCACATGGGCCTTTACAGGTGAAGGACCAGCCTTTGGGGATTTTTCCTCCCTGTAGTAGTGCGAGGCACCTATACCAGACTAGTCAACCTTCAGATCTAGCCCCTTCCCTCATAGGAGTACTTGTGGTTACACGGGTTAATTATTCTAGAAAAACTGCAAAGAATTGGGTGCGTTTTCGTAAAAAATTTCCCTCCATCTTTCGTCCAAAGTTTTTGTGAAACCAAAACCTTTTTCCTTTCTAAACTTACTTGGCAAGCCAGACCTAACAAAGGTTTTCTCATAAAACATTTTTGTAAGCTTTTCCGGCGTCTTCCCATACCATAGTTATGTTTCGGCTAAAACGGGGTTTCCAAAGGGGCATAGTGTTAGACACCATCTATCATACTAGGGGCAAGTAGGTGGCATCAAAGGTATTGTACTAGTAGTATAAACATGTAATGACATGGCGGAGCCAAGCAACTACCATATATATCTCATCGTATAATAAAACAATGCAGTTTCGATAAATAGTAGGTAACACATGGATAAGTAAAACAGTAGGACAAGGCTTATGAGAAATAAGGTGGCTTTCCTATGACCAGCGAGATGTCCCGTGACTTTTTTAGAAAACCGAAACACCGAATCAATAATTATAAGAGTAACCCGAGGATTCCTTCATGTCGGCGTTTCACAATTCGCCACTATCGCCGTTATCGAGCATACATGCAATCAAATAATACATCAATCAATTAAAAGCATACAAGTGTTCACACATACAAAAATAAATGGACAAAACAAGTTTATAGATCAGTAAGGGTTGAGGCTTTGTTTTGGATACAAAGGAAATGCTTTAATTGCATTGGTGGATTTCCTAATTAAGATTTATAGTCCAAAACAACCTAGCTAAAGGGTTTTAGATCAATGTCATGTTATGTATGAGATCAATGTGCAAACATGATACCCACAGATAGGTATTGATAAAATTAATCCAACAAAAGTGGTTTCACTATTTTATCAATTTCCATTGATTTATAATGATTTTTATAGTGAATAAAACTCTAGTTTTAGGAAATAATTCACCAGAATAGTTCTGGACATCCAAAAATTATTTCCTTGGGTGATTAGATAGGTTTTGATGGACTTAATCAAGGGGAGTTGGAATCAACTTAATATAATTACCAGAAAGCCCTTAGGAAATTCCCAAAGGCATTATTGGATGAGATTTGTCTTTTTCACCATATTAAATCTATACATGATTTTTATTTGATTCCAAAAATACATGTTAGGTATTTAGAATGACTTTCTGTAGAAATTAGAATCAACCTTTTTGGATATGCACAACTAAAGTGGTGAATTTATTAGAAATTAAACTATACATAGAAGTTTTAAATCACCATAAATCAAGAAGAGCTCAATAAATTATGAGCTCCTGGGTTTCCAGGGATATGGTTAATCATGTGTACTAGGAGTTGGAAATAGGTCATTACCCATTTTTATTTGACCAAGGGAAAAAAACTAAATCCATGATGGTTTGGCTTTTGTTCTTTCTACCAAGGGCTGTCTAGGAAGCAAAAATATATGGGATAAAGTTATAATTCAAGGTGACACAGATAGCTTGCTACAAAAAATAGATTCAACCCAAAGGGAGTTACAAAACTTTCTGAAATAATTTATTGGTGAAAGGGATACCTTTGGGCATATGATTTATATTAAATAATTTCAACATTATCCATATCTTTTACAAGGGGTGTTATAGTTTATTTTTGATTTAAGCTAAGCATCTAAATACAGATCTGTGATAAAAAGGAAAAGAGAAAAGGGTACTGGTTCGCACAGAGGCAGACTGGCCTAGCTGCGCTGGGTGTGCGCGGGCGGCGCGCAACCGTTTACGTCCTAGCAGTGGGCCTGCCAGCAGGTCCCAAGGCGAAGGGGTAAGGGGGGCGTGAGGTCGTCCGATTAGAATCGATCGGACGACCCGGGCGTCGTCTTCCAGCCGATGACGACAGCTGGGGAGGAAACCCTAGGGAGCTGGCCTGAGCTCCCAGGGGTGGCTCACCTAAGGGCTCGGCGCGTGTCACATCCCAAAATTTTCCAAATTTTGAAATGTGAAAAATAAATAAACAAAAGAAACAATTGTTGAAATTTAGGGTGAAAAGAAATTTTTGCTTCTAATGGAAACATCAAAACCCTTCTTGAACAAATTTGAATGAAAAGGACATCCAACAAAATTTCAATCAAGTGAAATGCATTCATCAATGAATGTATCTTGAAATTTAAACACTTGGAAAATTTAAACCAAAACCCTAAACTCTAATGGAAGAAAATCATTTCCAAGATCTCTCTAAGACTATGGATTTTATCCATATAAAAATTCAGCAACAAACGTTTTTAAATGATCAAATATGATAAACAAAAATATTATAAAACCATGGAAAATTGGTTTCATTTAATTTGGTACCATGGATAAAAACTTATGAATTTAATAAGATAAAATGGAATTAATTTCCAAAGCTAATAAAGCTCCTAACTAAAAAAATCCATGCCAAAGTGTGAGCAAAGTTATCCTAAAAGGATTTAAAAGTACAAACAAATATTAAATAAAATTATACATATTGGAATCACCAATTTTGGAACCATAAATAAAAAAGATATGTATTTTATAAGACAAAGAAAGAAATAAATAAATAAGGAATATTTAAAAGCCAAATTAAATCTTGGCCAAACCCATAAACAAATGAAAGTTTACTGAATAATAAAAAGGAATAAAAGATAATTCAATGGATTAAACCATATTCAACTTGAATTACAAATTGCCTAAACTAAATAATAAATCACAAGAAAATTATTTAGAAGACAATTTAAAACTTGAATTAAATCCATAAGCAAATGGAATAAAGATAATCCAAATAAAATAAAGGAAAAAAGATTATTTGAATAAAAACTTATATGGACTTGAACCATATTTGATTTAAATCAAGACAAAATCCCCAATATAAATGATTAATTAAATCATGAGAGAATAAATAATCAGAATAACCAAAGTGGATTAAAAGTTATTTAATTAACTTAAAAAGAATAAAAGACTAATTAAATAGAATTATATGGTTTGGAACCATATTCAAATTCATTTAAACAAAGACAAAAGCCTCACTTAAATAATTATTAAATCATATTAATTTTTTGAAATAATTCAAAGTTAAATATGTAAACACACTAATCAATAAATAAAACCTACTGAAAAGGTTTGACGAAAATTTGAATTCAAATGGAGTCTTGAATCAATGGTTTAAATAAAAACAAGTGTCTAATTTAAAAAAATAATAAAACCATAAGAGAATATAAGAAATATTCTAAAATGGATTATTTAAACACATTAACAAACAGGTAAAAAACTGATATTAAAAGTGAGTTTATGAATCATATTAAATATTACTTGAATAAAGACAAAATCCCCTTTTAAATCAATATTGAATCACATTAAAATATTTTGAATTATTCAAAAATGGACTTTCAAAACGCACTAATAAATAAGTGCAAACCTACTGAAAAAGTTCTGGAAAATTTGAATACAAACAAATGGTTAAAAATATTTGAATCAAATCAAAAAAGAAAACAAAAAATGTCACATCCCAAATTTTTCCAAATTTTGAAATGTGAAAAATAAATAAACAAAAGAAATAATTGTTGAAATTTAGGGTGAAAAGAATTTTTTTTATTCTGAATGGAAACATCAAAACCCTTCTTGAACAAAATTTGAATAAAAGGGAATCCAACAAAATTTCAATCAAGTGAAATGCATTCATCAATGAATGTATCTTGAAATTTAAACTTGGGAAAATAAACCAAAACCATAAAACTCTAATGGAAGAAAATCATTTCCAAGATCTCTCCAAGACTATGGATTTGTTCCATATAAAAATCTATCAACAAACATTTATATATGATCAATAATGATAAATAAAAATATTATAAAACCATAGAAATTGGTTTCATTTAAATTGGAGCCATGGATAAAAACTTATGAATTTAATAAGTTAAAAGGAAATAATTTCCATGGCTAACAAAGCTCCTACCAAAATCCATGCCAAATCTTGAGAAAAATAATCCTAAAAGGATTTAAAAAGATAAATGAATATTAAATAAAATTATACAAATTGGAATCACCAATTTTGGATCTTTAAATAAAATGATATGGATTTTATAAGGCAAGGAAAGAAATAAATAAATAAGGAATATTTAAAAGTCAAATTAAGTCTTCGCCAAATCCATAAACAAATGGAATAAAGATAATACAAATAAAATAAAGGGGTAAAGAATATTCAAATAAAAGTATATGGGATTAAACCATATTCTAATTATATTTAAATGGAGACAAATTCCTAAGATAAATGATTAATTAAATCTTGGAAAAAATAATGGAAATTGCCAAGTGGATTAAAAGTTATCTAATTGAGTTAAAAATAATAAAAGAATTATTTGAATAAATAATATGGATTAGAAGCATATTTAAATCTTATTTAAAATAAAGACAAATGTCTATTTTAAATAAATAAAAAACCATCATAGAAGAAAAGAAATATTCTAAAATGGACTTTAGAATGTATTAATAAATAGTATTAAAAGCTTACTGAAAGTTTGGAAAAGATTTGAAAATAAATTAGAGTTTAAATCATTTGATTCAAATCAAAACAGAAAATAAAATTAGAAAAAGAAAAAAAACAGAGAAGACAAAAAATAGAAAGAACCAGTCCAGCCTAGCTAGCCCAACAGGCCCAACTCGCAGCCCATCTCCCTCCCCCACGCGAAACGTTTTCTCACCAGAACCCGCACCCGCGCAGACGCTGACCATCGGATCGCACCGTACCCCCTGTCCCTCGTTGACCGCAGGACCCAACCGAACACGTCACCATCGTCTACCTCGTGCTGACCCCACCCCCTCTCTCGCTCGGTCGTTTCTGGTCTGATTTCAGTCGCGTTAATTCGAGTAACTCCGCGAGTAATTCTCCCATGTGACCACGGCCTCTTAACCGCCACTCTCTCCTCTCAATTTCCCCTCAACCAGCGCCACCAGAGAGCCCCCAGGCTGCTCCCATTGTGGCTTGCAGTACTACGGCCTCCGACGCACTCCGGCATCAATTCCGGTGAGAATCCATTGCCCCTCTCCCTCTGCTTTGCTCTTTGATGTTTTTCATCGCTGTGCGCATCTTTTGACCCCAACTGCTTACTTTCTCGTGCCCCAGAGGCTTGGCAACCTCGATGATAGAGCGCCACCGCTGTCTGCCCCCTCCACGGTGAACTCGGTGAGCTTCTTGTCCCTCTCTCTTGATTCCTATATCGCCGGAACCACCGTGATCAGAGCGCGCCGCCGCTCTCCACCGTCATCGCGCCGCCCATCTATGGTCGATGCGTTCTGGACCATTAGATGTCGATCTGTTGGCTAGGATAGAACAGCTAGCGAAGCGGTAAGTTTGATTCTATGTCGTGCGATTCCCTTTAGATCTGACGGTCGGTATTGATCGATCCACACGAACCGTTACCAACCATTGGGATGCTGACACGTAGCCAGACTCAGGATTTAAAAACAGAATTAGATCTATTAGGGATTTGATTTTGCAAAATTCATAACTTTTAATCCACATGTCCAAATTTTACAAATTTTATATCACTAGATTCACAAAAATGAAACCTTTGCAACCATGCCCTTAATTTAGTATTTTTCTTCTGAAAAATTGGTTGTTTTTGCATAAACATATCTAGGCCTATTTTGAGTATAAAATTATTCTAAAAATTGATTTTAGGGTAAAATCTTTTGCAAATGTTTTGTTTTGAACCTACTGACCATAAAAACCAACCTTTGGATTTAAAAGTATATTTTGTGACACTTAGGAATTATTCCTTGAATAAAAAGCATTTCTAGTAAAACAAATTATTCCTATTAATTTAAAAAGGATTTTTAAGTGAAACCTTTTATAAATGGATTTGTTTTGAAACACTTTGACCCTAGATATTAATGTTTGTGTTTAAAAATGTCAACACCCAGATTATTAATCCCAGATGCCTTCCCAGGATTACTATTTTTGCGAGACATAACAAAATTGGATACCATAGTACATCATCCATTACAAAACATTCATAAGGTCTTACACAAATAAGGATCTCATGGTCTAGTTCTTAATACAACTCAGGCAGCAGAAATACGTAAGAATAATAAAGGTAGCATAGGTGAAACTCCATCTTCAAGGTCACAGGCAATGCTGACGATGGGAGATGATCCTAGTTGTCGTAACCTTCCTGGGGTCCTTCATCCTGGTATTCTTCTTCAGAGTCTGGCCATGGGAATAGCCAGGGACAAAGCCATGAGTACTCTTTAAGTACTCGCAAACTAATACTAACAAGTGAAGGGGGTTTTTGTAGTAGGACACTAAGCTCTAGGGTTGTTTTGCAAAAAAGGCAGATTTACCTCTACTAAGTTCAAAAGCAAGTAAAGACAGTTGAATTTATAACACCTAAGTGGGAACTTGTATCTCATGCCACAACTCAGTTGTGGTCAAGTCAAAATCTCAATTCATTTCACAAGTCATTTTGAAAACATCTGACGGAGGAACAGTATGGCCACTCCAACTTTCCATAACAGCGGACGTGGGTATTTGGATAGTTTGACACTCTGCAGAGATTTTACACTTTCACCACAACATTCAATACATCCGTCAGGAAAAAATCTTGAATTCACCATACTCAGTATGCGGATAATCAATCCTAACCTTTAAATTACACGGCCTAGTATAGGCACCTCTCCTGTGAGTTTGGCCTCCCAACCATGACCAACTGTCATCTCGGGTACTGCACAGGTGGACAATCTTCACAAGGTAGCCTCAAGTCAGACCTTGGCGTGAGGGAACCCATACTAAGGTATATAAGTTTTCAGTCAAGACCTACCCAATTTTCGAGTATTGTGGTTGTACGGTAAAATTGGAATGGTATCGCATCCAGACAACCATCGGTTTTATAAAGGGCTAAGGCTCATGCCTCAACATTTTCATCATCAAAATCATCTGGTGTTCGGAAACACATGTCAAAACATCTCAGTAGGATGACTCATCATTCTAAGGTTTTCATAACCATTTTCCACCAAGTATTCCCATCTAAAATTGATCAAGTTTTATGCTTAGCACTAGCATCTACAAGTGGGAGTAAGTACTAATGAGGGTTGGTAAACAAGTGGAGTTTAACTAAGTTCAATCTCATGCCTTGGGATGACATCAAGATTATCTAGCTTAGGCCAAATTTAATGCTCTTTATGCAACCTTCAATTATCTTCCTAGAATCTACAAGTCCTTAAGTAAACTCTAAGAAATAGCTTTGATAAAGAAATAAAGTAGAAATCTTGCAAGTAAAACTAGGATTGGTTTATCAAGTGGGTATGATCACATATGTTTAAGGCATATAGTTGGCATGGTAACACGCAAGTATTTGCTTGCATACGTATCGGTATAAGCTTGCTAAGTTAATAGCTTGCAAGTATTGGCTTGCTAAAGTAGAGTATCTTGCAAGTGTTAGCTTGCCTTGTGCAGAGTAGTGGTTGAAGTTCTCCTCAGCTTCTTCTTCGTAGTATCCTCCTTCCTCCTCGTATCCTTGGTCGGTACTAGCATCTATAAATAAATACGAGGTACACAATCACCAAAGAATACTTAACTACTTTAAATCATCACACAAAAGGGTTCTATAGGTGATCTAGCATCATCATTAACTTTACAATATTTAAGCATTTGTTTTATTTATTTTATTTTTAGAAAAGTAATTTCTACTCATTGAAAAACTACTTTAGATTTAATATTCTCCAACTCAACATGGGATCATGTTGACACATGTCATCACCACATATTTTAGTACATGAGAATGTGATTTAAAGTGGTGTCACAATTTAATAAGATTTAACCTTTTGTTTTAAATAAAATAAGGTGACTAGAAATGCCTATGTTGCATTCTTTTATTACTTGAACATTATTTCTGTAAGTAAACCCATATATTTTTGTATATTCTGAAAGGTATGGTCAAATGTGATTTTTGAGAGTTGGAATTAGCTCAAAAGCTATTATGGTTAAATATTGAAAAATGTTTGATGTAGTGACCTCGGATCGGTAAGGATCCTAAGTCCCTGTGATTAACATGCTAGTCCCTGGATCAATAGCTAGCACTCACAGTCGATGAAATATCATGTAAAACACAAAGTCTTTATTACACGAAGAATCCAGAGTATGAATTTATTACAAAAATTGCTTAGCTTTAAGCTAGCTCAAATAACAGCGGAAACATAAAAGCAACATGAGTCCATCAACGCCCCAGGCTTGTCGAGTGTACACCCGCGATCCCTACGCACCTTTCAATCTTCGGATTCTGCACATGAGACGTGCAGCCAACAAGTTGGGTCAATACTTTGAATGTATTGGCAAATTACACCAAGGAGAGAAAAGACTTTCTCTACATGCAAGGCTGGTATAGGCTGTAGAGTTCATTTGCTCAAAGCTAGTTTTCTTAAGTAGAGAGAAGAATAGAAGATTGTCCTACTTTGTAAACATTTGCTTATATAAGATAAGGTCGAGTGGCACACGAGGATATTACGCACCAAGTGTCCAAACAACCAAACACTTGGATATTACGCACCAAGTGACACTTGGATATTACACACCAAGTTCCCCAAAATCCCACCCATTGGCAATATTACGCACGCCATGGGGTTTCAAAACTTTGTTTTAGAAAAGATAGAGGAATATCCTTCAGAGGATCCATCCTTCAGATGCTCAATGTTGTTCTGTTTCCGTGAACACGGTTGATCGATCAGATTGCAATACTCTCGAGAGTTTGTGCACTTTACCCACAATCCACGATCAAGTCCTTTTACAGACAAGACCATGGCGAGGCTTTCCCTTAGTAGCCCCTCTAACTTCTGGATCGAACCGTGCCAAGAACCTCCAAATGTTGGTACCCAGGTGAGGTTTCCCACTAAGTACTAGGCCAAGACAGAGCCCATAATGTATTGTGGTTGCACTGGAAGCTTCTGAATTCTGAAACATGGCAGACTTCTTTGATTCCTGGGCGGCTGTCCTCCACCAAAATCTCACTCATTGACCCGACAACCATTCCGCCCAGAAGAAAACTTAGTTTTATTTTGAAGTGGATTTGAGAAGAAAAGTTTGCTCTAGAGAGCCTTTATACTTAGAAAAAAATTTCTTTGTCTTTCGAACCCCCCAACAGTACTTTGTATATATAGCATAGCAAGCAATACTTAGCAAAAACAGGGGTAACCTATTAGGATGGGAAATCCTAAGTATAGAGATACTCACGGCATACTACAAAATCATCGCACTTGCAAAATAATACTAAGGGGAAAATCTACTAGAACATCCTACACATGCATACTACAGAATTTTGAAGATCACATGCATAGAATCAAAACTGGGACAAAATTATGAACAAGTGGTGTAACTTGCATTGATCCGAGCAGAACTCTACACAAAAGCACTCCTTAGCGCACTCCGAACAATCTAACGAATCACAAACATAGATCTGATCACAACTTGCTCAAAACATATCACAAAGGAAATCATGCATGCATGCAACATGGTATTTTATGCAAGTTTGGTTCTTCTAAATTGACCAAGGTAGCAAGTTTGTGTTGTGATAGTGTAAGGGTGTCACTATGATTGATTTCCCAAAGGTTTAGATCTAACTGAATCACTAAAACAATTCCTAGGATTAAAGGAGATCAAATCATCTAATTAACCCCAAGCTAGATCTAATGACCCTAAGCAAAGTTTAATGATTTTGTTCAGTAGGTATTGTGGAAACAAAGTTATTGCAACAAGAATCAATTAAAACAGAATTTTAATTATTTTTTCTATAGAATAAATACTCTAATCTAATGATTAAAATCTACACCTAAAACCTTACTGTAACTTTGGAATATTAGTGCAGATCTGGATTCTACATAAAATTAGGAATCCAACGGTATATTATAAGCTAAAATTGGCCAAGTAGTTATTTTTCTATGATTTTCGCAATATTAAACTCAATCTGCAAAAATCAATCCAAACTAGCCTAACCCTAGCTCAGATCGCGCCAAGTGGCAGCGTCTGGTTGGTCCAGCTGGGAAACCGCGGCCCAGGCGCGGCTGCTGACACGTGCGGCCACGTGGCGCACCGTGACTCGCCGATACCCCTTAAATATACTTCTAATCTAACGCGTTCAATCTCGATCCGACGGTCAAGAGAGGCGGCGGCGACTTACAAGGTGTGACGGCGGCGTGGGGCAGCGGTGGCGTCGGCGATGATGGCTGGCGGCGCTCTGGTGGCTCCCCGCGGTGGTGGCATGGTCGACGGGGTGCAGCTGGCCTTCGCGGTCACGCTCGCGTCCTCGTCGTCGCCTATCTCGTCCTCAAGCCGCGTCAGATGGCGGCCGACCGTCTCGGCCTCCGACGAGACTCCGACGACAAATTGCGGGCGGCGCGGGCTCCTGAACAAGGGGAAAAAGGCGCAGGCGGTGCGGATGTTAAAGGAGGAAGGCAAGGAGCAGAGATGGGAGGGTGGGGCTCCTCAGTTCTGGGCGGTGCGCTCACCGTCCGAAGCTTCAGCGGCGGCACTCTGGCGAGATCAACCGATCGACAGCCCTGCCACGATTTCTCGAATCAAACTAGGGTTCTGGCTGGCGAGGGACGGGGGATCTTATAGGCCTCTTGACTTGGCGGTGGGGGCACAGATTCGATCCGAATTCGGCCGGTATTCCCAGTCGGTTGCGCGACGGTCGCCGTGTTTGTCCTGGAATCGACGGCGGCGCTGACGTGTGGATCCGGGCGGTCAGCGGGTGCGGGCAGGTGGCGGCTGCGCTGGTGGGCTGGTGGCGGGCTACAGAGGCTGGCGCGGGCAAGCTGGCTGTCGCGTGGGTGCTGGTGGGCTGGCGCTGCGGCCCAGTTAGGTAGGTTACCCATTTTTTTTCCTTTTATTATTTTCCTTTTTCTGTTTTAATAAAACCTAAATAACTTTTGCCTACCAAGCCCAAACTTGATGAAAATTGTTTCTAAATTTTTATAAAATTAAGGTGGTCAACATAGGGCCATAGTTTAATGTTTTACAAGGTTTTTAGAAGGGTCAATACTTGACCACTACAATAATGCTTATACATGGCAAACACTATTAGGGTTTTGCTAGGTTTAGGTGTTAAGGATTGTTGTAAAAATTCATTTGTAGAATGCAATGATGCAAGGATGATGCATGGAACTAATAACATCCTAATATAAAATATGGGATGTTACAAACCTACCCCCCTTAAGAGGAATCTCGTCCCCGAGATTCGGGTTGGCTAGCAAATAGGTATGGGTGCTCTGCCCTCATGTCTTCTTCATGCTCCCACGTAGCTTCTTCCTCGGAGTGGTGGTTCCATTGTACCTTGCAGAATCTTATAGTCTTGGTGCGGGTAATCCTTTCGGCTATTTCCAGTATTTTGATGGGTTTTTCCTCATAGGTAAGGTCATTCTCCAATTGAACCTCATCTAGGGGAACGGTGTCTCTTAGCGGTGTTTCGGCCATCTCCGGGTGACACTTCTTTAGTTGCGACACATGAAACACATCATGAACAGTCAGTCCTTCCGGCAACTCCAACTGATAGGCAACTTCCCCTTTACGGGCCAGAACCTTATATGGTCCTATGAATCGTGGGGCTAACTTGCCCTTGATTCCGAACCTCTTAACTCCGCATAGGGGTGAAACTCGGAGATACGCACGGTCCCCTATTTCATAGGCCACATCTCTGTGCTTGGAATCAGCGTAACTCTTCTGTCGGGATTGGGCTACCTTTAGCTTATCCTGAATCTGTCGTACCTTTTCTTCGGCATCCTTTATCAAGTCAGGTCCAAAAAGACTGCGTTCACCAACTCCATTCCATAGCAATGGAGTCCTACACCTCCTGCCATATAGAACTTCAAATGGAGCCATTTTGATACTTGTCTGGTAACTGTTGTTGTATGAGAACTCAACATACGGCAGGTTATCATCCCAACTAGACCCATAGTCCAGCGTGCAAGCTCTCAACATATCCTCCAAAATTTGATTCACCCTTTCTGTTTGGCCATCTGTCTGAGGGTGGAAGGCAGTACTGAATTCTAGTCGGGTTCCAAGAGACTCATGTAGCTGTCGCCAAAACTTTGAAGTAAACTGGGTGCCGCTATCTGACACAATTCCCTTGGGAACACCATTTAGACTTACAATTCTTGACATGTATATCTTAGCAAGCTTAGCACTTGTATACGTGGTCTTCACGGGGATGAAGTGAGCCACCTTGGTGAAGTGGTCCACCACTACCCAGATAGAATCAAATCCAGAACGAGTCCGGGGCAACCCCGTGATGAAATCCATGCCTACCTTGTCCCATTTCCAGTCGGGTATAGGTAGTGGTTGGAGTAGTCTTGCCGATTTCTGATGCTCGGCTTTAACTCTATTGCATACATCACACAGAGAAATATACTCTGCAATATCTCTCTTTAGGTTATTCCACCAGAATCTATCCTTCACATCCATGTACATATTCGTGTTACCTGGATGAATTGAGTATGGTGAATCATGAGCTTCTTGTAAAATCATCTTCCTGATTTCAGGGTCATTGGGAACGCACAAACGCTCCCCATACCAGAGGGTTCCTTGTTCATCCAGACGAAATTCTTTAGTCTTTTCTTCACTTATCCTGATTCTTATTTCTTCCAACTCTTTATCTCCCTTCTGTGCTTCCTTGATTCTCTCCTGGAAGGTGGACACTATTTCCATAGTCGCTACGTGCCCTGTCGGAACTATCTCTAGCCCGAGATCCCTGAATTGTTTGCGTAAATCCTCTGGAAGTTCCCCTGCGGTAAGTCCATTCACGTACACTTACGACTTAAGGCATCGGCCACCACGTTTGCCTTTCCGGGGTGGTACTGTAAATCCAAGTCATAATCCTTAATTAGCTCAAGCCATCTTCGTTGTCTCATATTCAACTCCTTTTGGGTGAAGATGTACTTCAAGCTTTTATGATCTGTGAACACATCACAATGTTTGCCCATGAGGTAGTGTCTCCATACCTTGAGTGCATGAACCACAGATGCAAGTTCCAAATCATGTGTGGGATAATTGTGTTCGTGGTTCTTAAGTTGTCGGGAGGCATAGGATACCACTTTCCCATCCTGCATCAATACACTTCCAAGTCCTTGTCGAGAAGCGTCACAATAGACTTGAAAATCCTTCTGGATATCAGGCAGACATAGAACTGGTGCCGTTACAAGGCGTTTCTTCAACTCTTGAAAACTTGCTTCACATGCCTCGGTCCAGAGGAATTTCTTTTCCTTCTTTAATAGTTCCGTCATGGGTTTGGCTATCTTGGAAAAGTTTTCGATGAACCTCCGGTAATATCCTGTGAGGCCCAAGAAACTTCTAATATCTCCCACATTCTTGGGTGACTCCCATTCCGTCACAGAAGCTACCTTACTAGGATCTACGGAAACTCCTTTAGCTGACACAACATGACCAAGGAATCCTACTTCCTTTAACCAGAACTCGCACTTGCTGAATTTGGCATACAACTTGTGTTCTCTTAGCTTATCCATGATAAGGCGGAGATGTTTCTCATGTTCCCTCTCATCCTTAGAGTATATGAGTATATCATCTATGAATACCACGATAAACTTGTCCAAATATTCCATGAACACTTTGTTCATCATGGTCATGAAGTATGCTGGGGCATTGGTCAGACCAAACGACATTACGGTGTACTCATACAATCCGTATCTTGTGGTGAATGTTGTTGTGGGCACATCCTTTTCTCGAATCTTCAGCTGAAAATAGCCTGATCGCAGATCAATCTTTGAGAACACACTGGTTCCTTTTACCTGGTCAAACAGGTCATTGATGTTGGGTAGAGGATACTTATTCTTGATCGTCACCTCGTTTAACGAGCGGTAATCCACAACCAGCCTCTTGGTTTTATCCTTCTTCTCCACAAATAGGACGCGTGCTCCCCAAGATGACGCGCTGGGTTGAATGAACCCCTTGTCCAATTGTTCCCTAAGCTGTTTCTTGAGTTCATTTAACTCGTCCACATCCATCTTGTATGGTCTCTTAGCTATCGGCCCCGTGCCTGGCATTAAGTCTATGAGGAACTCGATATCACAGTCGGGGGGCATTCCTGGTAGTTCCTCCGGGAAGACATCTGGGTATTCCTTTACAATAGGTACCTCCTCCAAGCTAACCCCCTTAAGAGAGTTCACCATGACTTCTTTAAGTGCGAAATTCGACTTGATACGAATCCTCTCCCCTTCCGGTGTTGTGAGCATGACAGTTATCTTGGCACAATCTATGACTCCTTCATATTCGGTCATCCAATTCATGCCCAAGATTATGTATAATCCTTGTGATTCTAGAACTACTAGACTGGTGGGAAAAATGTGTGTCCGGATCCTTAGTTCTAATTCCCGGCAACCAGAGTTTGCCACTATTTCTCCCCCAGGAGAACTTACCCTTAGAGGAAAGTTTATAGTCTCCGTTTGTATCTTGCCACTATCCACAAATACCCTTGATATGAATGAATGCGATGCACCGGTATCAAAAAGAACAACTGCGGGAATAGAATTGAGTTTGAACTTACCAATCACAGAGTCTGGCGCATCACAAGCATCTTCCATAGAAACATGATTCACCGTGGCTTTGACAAACGGATTTGGCTTCTTCCCGTTTCCATTGCCATGGTTGTGTCCATTTCCATTCCCATTGCCATTGCCATTCTTCCTCTCGGGGCAAGAGGTTGCATAGTGACCTGTCTTGTTGCACTTAAAGCATGTCACCTCACTAAGATCCTTTCCATTGCTGCCATTCCCATTGCGGTTTTTATGCCCATTGTGTTTGTGGCCACCATAGTTATGACCGTTATGGTTGTGGCCATTATTGTTATAAGGTGGAGGCGAAGAGTTGCGCTGCTTCTGATACGGAACAGAGTGCTTGTGAGGATTAGACTTCCTCTTGCGGTTTTCTATGCTCTTCCTCTTTGATTCAACCACAATGGCTCTGTCCAGGAGTTCCTGAAAGTTGTCAAATTTCTGAGCCACAATCTGAATGGATATCTCATCATTGAGCCCTCTTAAGAACTCCTCCTGTCTCTTGGCATCAGTAGAAACATCATCGGGTGCATAACGAGCTAGCTTATTGAAAAGCTCACCATACTCGGTGACAGAACGGTGCAGCTGGTGTAGGTCACGAAACTCGCGCCTCTTCAGGGTCATGACACCAGCAGCCACATGATGAGTGCGAAAAGCTAACTCAAACTGTTCCCAAGTGATAGCATCAATATCCGGGTGGGTGACTTGGTAGTTATCCCACCATTCTGCAGCAGGCCCTTCAAGCTGGTGTGCGGCATAACACACCCTGTCGGCTCCGACAGCTTGCACGGTGTCTAGCTTCTTGTTGATCGTACGCAGCCAGTCATCAGCAATGATTGGTTCAGTGTTGCTAGTGAAGGTAGGTGGGTTCAGCCTCAGAAACCGAGTCAAGCGATCCTGTTGAGGAGGTGGCGGAGGTGGTGGTGGCGGCGGGTTGTTGTTGTTGTTTTGCATGTTCTGAGTGAGAAGTTGGATCAGCTGGTTCTGAGTGGCCAAAAGTTGTGCTATTTCTGGCGTGATTTCGGAGTTCGCACGTCTTGGCGGCATCTGTGGGGTTTAAGAGAATAGTTAAGAAATAGACAGAAAGACTAAGTAGTAAACTCCTAGCCTTAAGAAAAAACACCAAGCACACAAGGCACACAAGACATAACAACACAGCTTAACACAGAAACAACCAAGTTTAACTAAACCAGACTTGTCTTGGTATTTATTACAATCGCGAATAACGTTCTATTATAGAATTAAAGGTGGTCCAACTATTACACATCTTCCACGCCTTCCTCTTCCTCGTCCTCGAACGAGTAGCCTTCCTGCTCTAGAGTTGTCTTGTACAACTCCATCTCCTTTGTGGTGGCTTCAAGCTTCTCTTGGAGGTTCTTTATCTCATCCTGTAGCTTTTTGGTAGTGGCTTCTAGCTGCTCCTGAAGTCCCTCCTTCTCGCTTTGTAGCTCCTCCACTAAACTTGATTTCTTTGCGGCTTCAAGTTGCTTTGCCAAGTCCCTCTTGGAAGCTCGCACATCATTGATTATCTTGCAAAGGCCTTCAGTTTGCACTTCATCTCCATCGATCTGCTGTTTGAGTTCCCTAATTCTCTTGTTCTTATTTATCACCCTCTTCTCTTGGTTAGCAAACTTCTTCTCTTGGTCGTGGAATTTTATCTCTTGGAACTTCATTGCCTCCTCCTACTGCTTGATCATTTCTTCCTTCTCCTTGATGAGGGCGCATAGCTCGTCGTTCTTCATCATCTCGAGGAAGGTACCCTTTTCAAGGTCATGGATGTGGCACTCCAAGTCTTGATATTGTGTTCTTCGGCGCTTGGTTGAAGTTCTTTCCTCAAAGGTTAACTCCATGGGAATTCCTTCCTCATCTCTTCTTCCAAAGAGGCTGCCGCAGTGTCCTTGGAGAGCTTCATGATGACGTCCACATAGGCGACCAATGAGTTGCTGCAAGCTGATGCTAAGGGCCTTCTCCTTGGAATCGCTAACAATGTGGATTGCTATGTCTTCCTCCGGGTTCTTGCCTCGCTCTTTTCCTGGCTGGATGACCTTGACTCCCCAACAACCGTCCTTGTGGAGTTTCTTCATTGTGCTCCCCTGGATTGTTGGGAGAGGAAGGTCCAAACGTGTGAGTAGATCCATGAGGCATCCACCAAAGTGAAGGGGCTCGATGTCCGCGACGGTGTCGTAGAGGAAGCTTGTCATCTTTGAGTTAGAAGAATGAAGGTTAGATACTTAAACAAGTAGAGGAAAGCAGATACTAGAAGTGTGGGAAATAACTTAGTAGAAAAACAGGTAAGGCACGAAAGTTAGAGGTGGTTCCAATCCTAGGGTCACGTCCTACAGGCAACGATGTGCTCTGATACCATCTGTAGTGACCTTGGATCGGTAAGGATCCTAAGTCCCTGTGATTAACATGCTAGTCCCTGGATCAATAGCTAGCACTCACAGTCGATAAAATATCATGTAAAACACAAAGTCTTTATTACCCGAAGAATCCAGAGTATGAATTTATTACAAAAATTGCTTAGCTTTAAGCTAGCTCAAATAACAACGGAAACATAAAAGCAGCATGAGTCCATCAATGCCCCAGGCTTGTCGAGTGTAGACCCGCGATCCCTACGCACCTTTCAATCTTCGGATTCTGCACATAAGACGTGCAGCCAAAAAGTTGGGTCAATACTTGGAATGTATTGGCAAATTACACCAAGGAGAGAAAAGACTATCTCTACATGCAAGGCTGGTATAGGCTGTAGAGTTCATTTGCTCAAAGCTAGTTTTCTTAAGTAGAGAGAAGAATAGAAGATTGTCCTACTTTGTAAACATTTGCTTATATAAGATAAGGTCGAGTGGCACATGAGGATATTACGCACCAAGTGTCCAAACAACCAAACACTTGGATATTACGCACCAAGTGACACTTGGATATTACACACCAAGTTCCCAAAATCCCACCCATTGGCGATATTACGCACGCCATGGGGTTTCAAAACTTTGTTTTAGAAAAGAGAAAGGAAGATCCTTCAGAGGCTCCATCCTTCAGATGCTCAATGTTGTTCTGTTTCCGTGAACACAGCTGATCGATCAGATTGCAATACTCTCGAGAGTTTGTGCACTTTACCCACAATCCACGATCAAGTCCTTTTACAGACAAGACCATGGCGAGGCTTTCCCTTAGTAGCCCCTCTACCTTCTGGATCCAACCGTGCCAAGAACCTCCAAATGTTGGTACCCAGGTGAGGTTTCCCACTAAGTACTAGGCCAAGACATAGCCCATAATGTATTGTGGTTGCACTGGAAGCTTCTGAATACTGAAACATGGCAGAATTCTTTGATTCCTCGGCGGCCGTGCTCCACCAAAATCTCACTCGTTGACCCGACAACCATTCCACCCAGAAGAAAACTTAGTTTTATTTTGAAGTGGATTTGAGAAGAAAACTTTGCTCTAGAGAGCTTTTATACTTAGAAAAAAAATTATTTGTCTTTCGAACCCCCCAACGGTACTTTGTATATATAGCATAGCAAGCAATACTTAGCAAAAACAGGGGTAACCTAGTAGGATGGGAAATCCTAAGTATAGAGCTACTCACGGCATACTACAAAATCATCGCACTTGCAAAATAATACTAAGGGGAAAATCTACTAGAACATCCTACACATGCATACTACAGAATTTTGAAGATCACATGCATAGAATCAAAACTGGGACAAAATTATGAACAAGTGGTGTAACTTGCCTTGATCCGAGCAGCACTCTACACAAAAGCACTCCTTAGCACACTCCAAACAATCTAACGAATCACAAACATAGATCTGATCACAACTTGCTCAAAACATATCACAAAGGAAATCATGCATGCATGCAACATGGTATTTTATGCAAGTTTGGTTCTTCTAAATTGACCAAGTTAGCAAGTTTGTGTTGTGATGGTGTAAGGGTGTCACTAGGATTGATTTCCCAAAGGTTTAGATCTAATTGAATCACTAAAACAATTCCTATGATTAAAGGAGATCAAATCATCTAATTAGCCCCAAGCTAGATCTAGTGACCCTAAGCAAAGTTTAATGATTTTGTTCAGTAGGTATTGTGGAAACAAAGTTATTGCAACAAGAATCAATTAAAACAGAATTTTAATTATTTTTCTATAGAATAAATACTCTAATCTAATGATTAAAATCTACACCTAAAACCTTACTGTAACTTTGGAATATTAGTGCAGATCTGAATTCTAAATAAAATTAGGAATCCAACGGTATATTATAAGCTAAAATTGGCCAAGTAGTTATTTTTCTATGATTTTCGCAATATTAAACTCAATCTGCAAAAATCAAACCAAAGTAGCCTAACCCTAGCTCAGATCGCGCCAAGTGGCAGCGTCTGGTTGGTCCAGCTGGGAAACCGCGGCCCAGGCGCGGCTGCTGACGCGTGCGGCCACATGGCCCGCCGTGACTCACCGATACCCCTTCGATATACTTCTAATCTAACGCGTTCAATCTCGATCCGACGGTCAGGAGAGGCGGCGGCGACTTACAAGGTGTGACGGCGGCGTGGGGCGGCGGTGGCATCGGCGATGATGGCTGGCGGCGCTCTGGTTGCTCCCCGCGGTGGTGGCGTGGTTGACGGGGTGCAGCTGGCCTTTGCGGTCACGCTCGCATCCTCGTCGTCGCCTATCTCGTCCTCAAGCCGCGTCAGATGGCGGCCGACCGTCTCGGCCTTCGACGAGACTCCGATGACAAATCGCGGGCGGCGCGGGCTCCTGAACAAGGGGAAAAAGGCGCAGGCGGCGCGGATGTTAAAGGAGGAAGGCAAGGAGCATAAATGGGAGGGTGGGGCTCCTCAGTTCTGGGCGGCGCGCTCACCGTCCGAAGCTTCAGCGGAGGCACTCCGGCAAGATCAACCGATCGACAGCCCTGCCGCGATTTCTCGAATCAAACTAGGGTTCTGGCTGGCGAGGGACGGGGGATCTTATAGGCCTCTTGACTTGGCGGTGGGGGCACGGATTCGATCCGAATTCGGCCGGTATTCCCAGTCGGTTGCGCGACGGTCGTCGTGTTCGTCCTGGAATCGACGGGGGCGCTGACGTGTGGGTCCGAGCGGTCAGCGGGTGCGGGCAGGTGGCGGCTGCGCTGGTGGGCTGGTGGCGGGCTACGGAGGCTGGCGCGGGCAAGCTGGCTGCCGCGTGGGCGCTGGTGGGCTGGCGCTGCGGCCCAGTTAGGTAGGTTGCCCATTTTTTTTTCCTTTTATCATTTTCCTTTTTCTGTTTTAATAAAACCTAAATAACTTTTGCCTACCAAGCCCAAACTTGATGAAAATTGTTTCTAAATTTTTATAAAATTAAGGTGGTCAACATAGGGCCATAGTTTAATGTTTTACAAGGTTTTTAGAAGGGTCAATACTTGACCACTATAGTAATGCTTATACATGGCAAATACTATTAGGGTTTTGCTAGGTTTAGGTGTTTAGGATTGTTGTACAAATTCATTTGTAGAATGCAATGATGCAAGGATGATGCATGGAACTAATAACATCCTAATATAAAATCTGGGATGTTACATTTGAATGCAGAAAAGCATGGGACAATCTGTCCACTATGACCCAGATAGAGTCATTTCCCCTACTAGAAGTAGGAAATCCGGTGATAAAGTCCATTCCAACGGAATCCCATTTCCATTCCGGAATCTGTAATGGTTGCAACAATCCTGCGGATCTTTGATGTCCCGCCTTGACTCTCTGACATATATCACACTTGGCGATATAGCTTCCAATTTCTCTCTTCATCTTATGCCACCAAAATTGCTCCTTCAAGTCTTGATACATCTTCGTTCCTCCAGGGTGGATAGAATAAAGAGTATCATGAGCTTCCTTCAGAATAACTTCTTTCAACTCAGAATCTGCTGGTACACAAAGGCGTCCTTTGTACCACAGAACTCCTTCTTCATCTTCGGTGAATCCGGGTACTTTGCCTGTACCGATACGATGCTTGATTCCATCGATACTAGCATTTCCTTTCTGCGCCTCTTTGATCTGCCTGATCAAAGTGGGTTGAAGTTCTATGCTAGCCAAGAATCCTTCACTCACTAATTCCATTCGTAAATCTTCCATCTCTTTGTGCAATCTTGGTTGATCCTTCAAAATCATGGAGTTCAAGCGGCATGGCAACCTGCTAAGGGCATTTGCTACCACATTGGCTTTACCAGGGTGATAGTGAATGTCCAGGTCATAATTCTTGATTAGCTCAATCCATCTTCTCTGTCTCATATTCAACTCCTTCTGAGTGAATATATACTTCAGACTCTTGTGATCCGAATAGATCTCACAACGGTTTCCCATGAGGTCATGCCTCCATGTCTTCAGGGCTAGAACTACGGCTGCGAGTTCGAGGTCATGGGTTGGGTAATTATGCTCATGTTCTTTCAGTTGTTGAGATATATAAGATATAACTTTGCCTTCTTGCATTAGCACAAATCCGGGACCGATCTTGGATGCATCACAATACACGTCGAAGGGCTTCGTGATATCCGACATGATTAAGATTGGGGCTGAAATCAATCTCCTCTCGAGTTCTTGAAAACACGCTTCACATTTGTCCGTCCATTCAAACTTCTTGTCTTTCTTCAACAATTGGGTCATGGGTCTGGCGATACTCGAGAATCCTTCTACGAACTTGCGGTAGTATCCCGCCAATCCGAGAAATGCACGAACTTGGGTTTGAGTGGTTGGGGCTTGCCAATCTTCGACATCTTTCACTTTTGCAGGGTCAACGGCAATTCCTCCGGCTGATACAATGTGGCCGAGGAATCCTACCTCCTGTAACCAGAATTCACATTTGCTAAACTTGGCATACAACTGATGCTCTCTAAGGGTTCCAAGAATGGTCCTTAGGTGTATCTCATATTCTTCTTCTGATTTGGAATAAATTAGAATGTCATCGATGAAAACAACGACAAACTTATCCAGGAAGTCCATACAAATCTTATTCATGAGATTCATGAAATAAGCGGGGGCATTGGTTAATCCAAAAGACATGACAGTATACTCGTATAATCCATATCTGGTGGTAAAGGCAGCCTTGGGAATATCCTCTGCGCGAGTCTTGAGTTGACGATAGCTAGTTCTAAGATCAATCTTAGAAAACACTTTGGCACCGGTCAACTGATCAAACAAATCTTATATCTTGGGCAATGGGTACTTGTTCTTGATGGTGACATCATTCAACTTCCGGTAATCCGTACACAAACGGTTACCTCCATCCTTCTTGTCCACGAACAAAACAGGTGATCTCCATGGTGACGCACTTGGTTGAATCAATCCAATTTCCAACATGGCATCTAGTTGCTTCTTCAGTTCTTCTAGTTCAGACGGGTTCATACTATAGGGTCTCTAAGATATGGGTCCTATTTCGGGGATTAGTTCAATGATAAACTCGATATCCCGATCTGGGGGCATACCGGGCAAAACATCTAGAAATACATCGGGGTATTCATAGACTATCCGGACTTGGTCAATGGTAGGTTGGGCATACTCTTGTTGCACTTGAATTGGCGAGGTGAGGTTTCAGATATATGCTCGACTGATATTCCAGCGGTATTGGTCATGGTTATGGCTTTCTTGGCACAGTCAATCAATCCTTTATGTTTGGACATCGAATCCATTCCTAGTACTACTTCCAAACCTTTAGTTCCGAGTACTATCAGATTAGCATAAAAATCTATGCCATGGATTCGGATAGGGACTGACATGGTTATACCCCGCGGGTGCATGATCTCAGCATACCTAGTCCAGCCCAAGGAAGGCCCACGGCAAATGTACGTCGGCCCATGAAGACTTTCCGGTGGCCCAGGCCCATGATGCCTTCGGATCCTTGGAGAGCAAGACTAGAGTAGATAGGAAATTCAAAGGGGTAAAACCATAGAACCTGTAACCGACTAGGTCTATGCCCGGGACCTACCTAAGTCTATATAAAGGTCTATGCCCGGGACAATTACAAAGAAGAAAGGAAAGAAAACGAAAATACAGAAGCAAACATAAGACACTCACCCGAAACAGCCTTGGCAGCGGCCATGAGCTTGTCGGCCACCTCTCTTTCACGCGCAGTCGCATCCATGGTAAGCTGCTCCTCGCGGTCCGTAGCCTCCTGCTGCAGACGCTCCTTCGCTACGGCTGCCTTGGCCAGCTCCAGCTCAAGGCGCTCCTTCGCATCAGCGGCGCCCTCAGCTTTCTTCTCCGATTGACCAAGGCTCTTCTTGAGAGCGTCGATCTCACGGAGAGAAGTATTATGCTCCTCTGCATCCAAAACAATCAAACATCAGAAAGCAGCACAAAAATAACAGAAAGAAGTACCCAAAGTATACGGGTACCTTGAAGCTGTCGGAGGTTGGCCTCTAGCACTAGGAGCTCCTGCACCAGCCGCTTGGCTTCCTGCACAAAAGGCTGCACGAAGAAGAACCACCATTCAGAAAAAGGACTCGGGGGCTACGCCCAACAGGAGAAAGCAGAAGAAAACGACTCACACGAAAACACTCGGGGGCTCCCCCAGTGATAGACGACTTACATGATCCAATGGTGATGCTGAAGGCCCGCTGGCGAAATTCTGAGGCGCAACCACCTGCACCTCCTGCATAGGAGGGTTCGGAGCAGCGCCCCCAAAGTTGCCACCGTCTAAGGAGGAGAAGACGCAACCTTCGAATCTCCCATCATCTCTCGACCACCATTGCTGGAGGAGTTGTGGGAGGAGTGCCTGCACACGAAATATTTAGCACAAGAACAAAAAGTCAAACAACAGAAAGACAGCAGTATAAAGGAATCTTATGAGTCCAGCGAGCTCAGGTCGAAGACAGGAGGAGTCCTTCGGGATCTCGTCTCCACCTTCTTCTCTTCCTTCTTTTCTTCCTTCTTCCTCTTTGCTGGCGGGTGAGGCGCTACAGCCCGCACAGGAATGGCAGGAATGGGAGAGGAAGAGCCTCCATGCCCATCACTGTGACGCTCAAGGCACAGAGGGTTTCTGGGAGTCGGAGGAGTCGAGGCATCCGAAGACTCGCTGGAGCTCCGTGATCGTTTGCGCGTATGGTCCTCACTCGACTCGTCGGCATCTTCCGCCGGAGATCGCGCCGACGGCAGCTCGGACACGGAATCCACCACGTCATTATCCGGGGCATTCGGATATTTTTCAGGCAATGGCGATACCATGCCGGCACCTTGACGCTCTGCAAAACCAAAAGGGACTTTGTTAGCAAGCAAAGGAAAATAAATACGCAGTCGACAAAAAGCGCTACGCGCACAAATCTACACCTGTGGAACAGCCAACGCCGAAGAAAATGGCGGAGTCAGCGACTTCCCCGGGATTTCCTCTCTGGCCTTGAACTTCAGCAGCGAGCGAAGGGTCCTGTAAAGATCCCCCTCGGAGATTTTCTCAGCCGAAACCCTCGTCGGATCATGTCGCCCAGAATAAAGAAACATCGGGTGCGCCCTAGCCTGGAGAGGCTGCACCCGACGCTCGAGAAACGTGCGGATGATGTCCACGCCGTTCACTTCCTTCTCCGGAATGAACTGGAGATCCTCCACCCGACGGTAAAGGGCCTCTATCTCCGCCACCTCGCCATCCAAGATGTTGTTTTTCCAAGACCTTTTTGGCTCAATCTTTTGGGAGGGGTCAAAAGGAACAAGACCAAAATCTTGCCCAGGCACTACGGAGTCGCGGATATAAAACCATCGCCTCCGCCAGTACTGGATAGATTTTGACATGGAAAAAGAAAAGAAAAGTAGACTGGGACTGAGGGAGATGATGCAACCCCCAATGGGATAAACACCATCTGAACCAGACTGCCTCTTCACGGAATAAAGTTTCCGGAAGAGGCCAAAGTGCGGCTCAATGCCGGGCCAGATATCGCAGAAAGTAATGAAGCAAGCAATGTGAAGAAGAGAATTGGGCGAAAGATGATGAAGCTGGATGCCATAGAGAAAGAGCAGTCCACGGAGGAAGTTCTGGACTAAAAGGAAAACCCAGGCATAACGAAGGCGAGAAACATAACCCGATACCCAGCTGGGGGACGGGGTATTACCTTGTTGTCGGGGAGTCTGATGGCCTCCCTATCCTACGGGATCAAGCCCCGCTCGTGAAGTTTGCGGAGATCACTCTCCCGCGTCTCTGATCGCCATCAACCACCAACGGTGACACGGGTAGCGGTGGCGCTTTTCTTTCCTCCGGCGGCGCTGGTACCAACCGCAGATGATGACTTCTTTGATTTCCCCATCGCGTTACGGGGACGCAGGCGGTGAGAGAGCAGAAGGGAAGATGGAAATGTGGAAGGAAATTCCAGTGCGCAGCACGAATCGATGGAGCACAAGGAGGCAGTGAAAACAAGAACTGATGCGGTGAAAACAAACTGCAACTTTCCCCAATGATTATAACGACGAGGACGATGCACGGCAGCCGTCCCTCCAGAATACCTAACGCCAACGGCAGATCTGGCCATACACGTGTCAGCATCACAACGAATCGTCGTTACCACGCCGTCCACTACGCACGGAAATCGAGGAGACGCCGTAATTATTTCCACGCCGCGCGTGACCGGTCAATTCAAGGTCAGCAAGTGGGACCCATGTTCGTCCAGTCAAGTCATCTCTGGCGCAGCAGGCGCTTGAGGTCATTGATCGTCAGCAATGATGTCATCAAAAGCTATACTAGCAACAACTACAAGTTCTTCGTCTTCAAAGCTAGGAGTACTCACTCGAATCTACGATTTGATTAAATACTCGGGGGCTACTCCTATTAGGAGCGCTGGCCGCGCACCCGAAGGAGGAATACGAACTATTTCTTTGAGTCCTACGTCGAGTCTGCGACTCCACTACGGACTCGGGGGCTACTCCCATAGGGAGGACGGATTTAAGCATCCGAAATTTTTTGTGTCCTACGGACTTAACAACTGAACAATGTTTGAACTAAAGTCTCTGCTCGAGTCTACGACTCGAACAGACACTCGGGGGCTACTACCATAGGGAGCGCTGGTCGCGCACCCTATGAATTCTTCGACTGCGATCTTTCGGATCAGCATGCAAAAACTTTTCGGCCATTCTGCCCCAACAAAACGCTGAGTGAGCAACGATCTCCTTGGCCACCCGAAACACCTCCGCGGTGACAAACATTCGGATGCTGTGTCTGCGACACAAAGATAAGACCTACAGATATCATCTGATGGCCTGGCAACGCACACGACTGCGCTCTGCTAAGTATGAACCCGTGCCAACAGGCGTGATGAAAAATCCTGACGGACGCGTTGGGTACATCAACTAAATGCACTGGAATTCAACTCCTGTAAGTCTTCCGCGGCTTGAGTCGAATTACGCCAGAAATAATGGAAAGAGGTACCCAAAGTATACGGGTACCTTGAAGCTGTCGGAGGTTAGCCTCCAGCACCAGGCGCTCCTGCACCAGCCGCTTGGCTTCCTGCACAAAAGGCTGCAGGAAGAAGAACCACCATTCAGAAAAAAGGACTCGGGGGCTACGCCCAACAGGAGAAAGCAGAAGAAAACGACTCACACGAAAACACTCGGGGGCTCCCCCAGTGATAGACGACTTACATGATCCAACGGTGATGCTGAAGGCCCGCTGGCGAAATTCTGAGGCGCAACCACCTGCACCTCCTGCATAGGAGGGTTCGGAGCAGCGCCCCCCGAAGTTGCCACCGTCTAAGGAGGAGGAGACGCAACCTTCGACTCTCCCATCATCTATCGAGCACCATTGCTGGAGGAGTCGTGGGAGGAGTGCCTGCACACGAAATATTTAGCACAAGAACAAAAAGTCAAACAGCAGAAAGACAGCAGTATAAAGGAATCTTACGAGTCCAGCAAGCTCAGGTCGAAGACAGGAGGAGTCCTTCGGGCTCTCTTCTCCACCTTCTTCTCTTCCTTCTTTTCTTCCTTCTTCCTCTTTGCTGGCGGGTGCGGCGCTACAGCCCGCACATGAATGGCAGGAATGGGAGAGGAAGAGCCTCCATGCCCATCACTGTGATGCTCAAGGCACAGAGGGTTTCTGGGAGTCGGAGGAGTCGAGGCATCCGAAGACTCGCTGGAGCTCTGTGATCGTTTGCGCGTATGGTCCTCGCTCAACTCGTCGGCATCTTCCGCTGGAGATCGCGCCGACGGCAGCTCGGACACCGAATCCACCACGTCATTATCTGGGGCATTCGGATATTTTTCAGGCAAAAGCGGTACCATGCCCGGCACCTTGAAGCTCTGCAAAACCAAAAGGGACTTCGTTAGCAAGCAAAGGAAAATAAATACGCAGTCGACAAAAAGCGCTACGCGCACAAATCTACACCTGTGAAACAGCCAACGCCGAAGAAAATGGCGGAGTCAGCGACTTCCCCGGGATTTCCTCTCCGGCCTTGAACTTCAGCAGCGAGCGAAGGGTCCTGTAAAGATCCCCCTCGGAGATTTTCTCAGCCGAAACCCTCGTCGGATCACATCACCCAGAATAAAGAAACATCGGGTGCGCCCTAGCCTGGCGAGGCTGCACCCGACGCTCGAGAAACGTGCGGATGATGTCCACGCCGTTCACTTCCTTCTCCGGAATCAACTGGAGATCCTCCACCCAACGGTAAAGGGCCTCTATCTCCGCCACCTCGCCATCCAAGATGTTGTTTTTCCAAGACCTTTTCGGCTCAATCTTTTGGGAGGGGTCAAAAGGAACAAGACCAAAATCTTGCCCAGGCACTACGGAGTCGCGGATATAAAACCATCGCCTCCGCCAGTACTGGACAGATTCGGACATGGAAAAAGAAAAGAAAAGCAGACTGGGATTGATGGAGATGATGCAACCCACAATGGGATAAACACCATCTGAACCAGACTGCCTCTTCACGGAATAAAGTTTCCGGAAGAGGCCAAAGTGCGGCTCAATGCTGAGCCAGCACTCGCAGAAAGTAATGAAGCAAGCAATGTGAAGAAGAGAATTGGGTGAAAGATGATGAAGCTGGATGCCATAGAGAAAGAGCAGTCCACGGAGGAAGTTGTGGACAGGAAACGAAAACCCACGCATAACGAAGGCGAGAAACATAACCCGATACCCAGCTGGGGGATGGTGGATTACCTCGTTGTCGGGGAGTCTGACGGCCTCCCTATCCTACGGGATCAAGCCCCGCTCATGAAGTTTGCGGAGATCACTCTCCCGTGTCTCTGATCGCCGCCAACCACCATCGGTGACACGGGTAGGGGTGGCGCTTTTCTTTCCTCCGGCGGTGCTGGTACCAACTGCAGATGATGACTTCTTTGATTTCCCCATCGCGTTACGGCGACGCAGGCGGTGAGAGAGCAGAAGGGAAGATGGAAATGTGGAAGGAAATTCCAGTGCGCAGCAAGAATCGATGGAGCACAAGGAGGCAGTGAAAACAAGAACTGATGCGGTGAAAATAAACTGCAACTTTCCCCAATGATTATAACGACGAGGACGATGCACGGCAGCCGTCCATCCAGAAGACCTAACGCCAACGGCAGATCTGGCCATACATGTGTCAGCATCACAACGAATCGTCGTTACCACCCCGTCCACTACGCACGGAAATCGAGGAGACGCCGTAATTATTTCCACGCCGCGTGTGACCGGTCAATTCAAGGTTAGCAAGTGGGACCCATGTTCGTCCAGTCAAGTCATCTCTGGCGCAGCAGGCGCTTGAGGTCATTGATCGTCAGCAATGATGTCATCAAAAGCTATACTAGCAACAACTACAAGTTCTTCGGCTTCAAAGCTAGGAGTACTCACTCGAATCTACGATTCGATTAAATACTCGGGGGCTACTCCTATTAGGAGCGCTGGTCGCGCACCCGAAGGATGAATACGAACTATTTCTTCGAGTCCTACATCGAGTCTGCGACTCCACTACGGACTCGGGGGCTACTCCCATAGGGAGGACGGATTTAAGCATCCGAAAATTTTTGTGTCCTACGGACTTAACAACTGAAAAATGTTTGAACTAAAGTCTCCGCTCGAGTCTACGACTCGAACAGACACTCGGGGGCTACTACCATAGGGAGCGCTGGTCGCGCACCCTATGAATTCTTCGACTGCGATCTTTCGGATCAGCATGCAAAAACTTTTCGTCCATTCTGCCCCAACAAAACGCTGAGTGAGCAATGATCTCCTTGGCCACCCGAAACACCTCTGCGGTGACAAACATTCGGATGCTGTGTCTGCGACACAAAGATAAGACCTACAGATATCATCTGATGGCCTGGAAATGCACACGACTGCGCTTTGCTAAGTATGAACCCGTGCCAACAGGCGCGATGAAAAATCCCGACGGACGCGTTGGGTACATCAACTAAATGCACTGGAATTCAACTCCTGTAAGTCTTCCGCGGCTTGAGTCGAATTACGCCAGCATATGTTCCAGTTTCGAGTTGAGGGACTCGAACCTGAGGAAGATCGTGTTGTTTCGTCCTAAGACAGTTAACTGACCCTGATCCGTCGGGTGAGTCAGGCACACGCATCAACAATCCCTACACATTGAACTATTGAAATACATAGTTACACCCGAAAGATTCAAGAGTCCTTAGCCGAACCTATGATTCGACTGATCACTCGGGGGCTACTGACATGGTTATACCCCGCGGGTGCATGATCTCAGCATACCTAGTCCAGCCCAAGGAAGGCCCACGGCAAATGTACGTCGGCCCATGAAGACTTTCGGGTGGCCCAGGCCCATGATGCCTTCAGATCCTTGGAGAGCAAGACTAGTGTAGATAGGAAATTCAAAGGGGTAAAACCCTAGAACCTGTAACCGACTAGGTCTATGCCCGGGACCTGCCTAAGTCTATATAAAGGCCAGGAGGGTACGACCTAGATCTGTCGACTCATACTTTCGCATACACACCTCCACGCCAGATTGCATCTGCGCATCCCTGTAACCTTTGGTTCCATCGTAATCAAGAGCAGACAAGCAGGAGTAGGGTTTTCCCTCCGGGGGCGTGAACCTGGGTAAACCTTGTGTCCCCGTGTTGCTTGTTTGCTAACCGTTCCACGATCTCCAGCATCCCCATCTTCTCCAAAACCCAAGTCCATAACAATGGGCATCGATGAGATTAAACCTCGTCAGGGACGACTTTGCAGATTTGCCTAGCTTTGGTGGTGGAACCGGGGATTTGAACAATCATAACATGCTTCAGTTTGGTTGGTTGAATCTTACTAGTGCATGCAAATTCTTCGGTGACAAATTAGTGTGATGCACCAGAATCAAACAACACTCCAGCGAGTACTGAATTAACAGAAAACATACCCAGCATGACATATGGCGCTTCCTGGGCTTCTTCAACATGCATGAGAAAAAGACGACCGTTGCGATTGAGCGAATTCCCCGAGTCAAACCTTCTTCCAGGCTAAACACTACGTTGCTGCTGGGCTGGGGCATTTGCATTGGGGGCTGCGGCATTCTTCTTCGGGCACTCATTGGATTAGTGACCTTTATTTCCACAGTCATAACAAGTCACTTGCGACTTGTCCTTTGCTGCAACAGGCACAACATTGCTTCCAGTCCTCGGGGCAGTGTTGGGGTTGGCGGTAGCATTGTTGTTGTTGAACTTGGGTGGTGCACGGTTGAAATGGCTAGAATTGCCGGGGTTGTTGTGATTTCCTTCGGGCCTTGGGTTTCCATGGTTGGGATAGGTCGGACGGTTCATCGGGGGTCTGTTGTTTCTCGGGGAAAATCCTGGAGATGGGTTGGGGCGATACTTTGGGGTCTGATGGGTTCCGGGCTGATGCATCATGCGACGCTTGTGGTTCTCATTGGCTTGGTTGATCTTTCCTTCCATCTAGATGGCAGAATCGACAAGGGCTTCAATATCAGCAAAGGGGATATTGACCAATACCGTCCGCATCTCATCATGCAGACCATTCAAGAATCTCTCTTTCTTCTTGGCTTCAGTGTCGATCTCATCCGGGGCATACCTAGCTAATGACAAGAATTTGTCACGGTATTCCACTACGGTCATCCGTCCTTGCTTCAGTTCTCTGAACTCATCTCTAATTCTCTTGATCAAACCCGGTGGCACATGGGTTCTGCTGAACTTGACCTTGAATTCTTCCCAAGTCATCATCTGTCCTCCGGTCATTTCATGAACGCTGTTCCACCATGCTCTCGCATCTCCGGCTAGATAGTGGGTGGCGAACAGAATTTTCTCGTTAGCTTCCACTCCTTCGACTTCCAGGTTGTTTTCAATGGTTTGCAGCCAATCGTCTGCGTCTAGGGGCTCTTCCGACTTAGTGAAAATAGGTGGGTTGGTGTTCTGGAAATTCTTGAGCTTAGATCCATGGTTGCCCAGATTTCCTTGGCCTTGATTGTTGTCGGCAAGCTGAGCTATCTTCTGAAGGGTAGCTAGGTTGGCTTGACGTTCGGCTCTTTCGGCTTCGCGGTCAGAAACCAACATTTGCAGGATCTGCAACATCGGGTCCGGGGATGAACCACTTCCTCCGCGTGGCATCTGAAGATTGAGATAGATCATGAGAAAAGAGGGAAATTTCTAAGGTTCTGGGATTTTGAAAAGTTGTTAATGTTTGACTCAGATTTTCTAGCAACTTTCTTTTCATTCATTCATTCGTAGCACACTATACAAACACACACCACAAAACAAGAAAAACAGATGGTTTTAAGAACCATTCTGGAAACTATGATACAGTGGGACCGAATACAACTCACTATGCTAGTGCTCAAGTGCTACTACTCCTTGGAGTCGGTGTAGTCTTCATCCTCATCATCCTCGTCGTCATTGATGAAGGCGAAATCATCCTCATCAGTGAAGAAGTCCATAGCCTGATCCTATAGAAAATCATCATCGTCGCTGAGATAGGAGTAGGGGTCTCCACGAAGATCTTCTCCGGCATTCTCCCATTCCTCCAACTGCATGTCTCTGTCGTGGATGTTCTCCAAATCCGATATACGGTGGCGAAGACGGGCAATGATGCGCTCCTTCTGGTCAAGCTGACGGCGGCGAGACTTGCGATCCTTTGCTAGCATGGAGATGGTCTGATCCTTTGTCTTGATGATGGCGGACTTGTGGTTGGAGTAGTCACGGCAATTGTCCAACTCCTGTTGACGATCGTACATCATGAAGCTAAGGTGGTCCAACTGGGTCTTCAGTTCGTGGTGGTATGGGGATTGCAATGGCTGTCCCATAGCATCACGCCTTGGACAAAACTCAAAACGGGTACCCTTGATCTGGTTGAGACTCTGCCCACACAGACGGGCAAGAGTTTCCTGCATGGCCCTGACAAGTCCATCAAGCCAGTTGTTATCCCTTAAGGTGAACTGAATTCCCTTGGAAGTGGGAGGTTCAATCTTTCCTCGGAGACTTGCAACAATTAGCCACTGCATATCTTCTCCTCCTTGATCATTGAGCTGAGTTCCGAAGAACTCGGGGTGCGGACGCTCTAGAAGTTCCGAAAGCTGGTCCAAATACCGCTCAAAGATAAGGTCTCCTCCATTCCCCAACTGATAAAATTTGTTGTACTTTACGTCCATCTATAAGAATGTAGGATGAGTAGGTTAGTAGAGTGATCAAGTGTGTCAAATTTTATGTATTTTGCTAGAGTTTTTGAGGAACATGAATTTTCATGAAAGAATCAAGGTGATAAGAATGGGACTAATTTTTTGTAAATATTTGCTTCCCTTTTTTTTGAAACTAAGTTTTTGATTCAATGTCCAGTCTAACTAGGGTCTCCTATGGTTAGGATGGCTCTGATACCAACTTGTCAACACCCGGATTTTTAATCCCAGATGCCTGTTATGCCATGCATTGCAATCCCAAGATTACCATTTTTGCGAGACATAACAGAATTAGATACCACAGTACATCATCCATTACAAACCATTCATAAGGTCTTACACAAATAAGGATCTCATGATCCAGTTCTTAATACAACTCAGGCAGCAGAAATACGTAATAATAATAAAGGTAGCGTAGGCGAAGCTCCATCTTCGGGGTCACAGGCAATGCTGACAATGGGAGATGATCCTAGTTATCGTAACCTTCCTGGGGTCCTTCATCCTGGTACTCTTCTTCATAGTCTGGCCACGGGAATATCCAGGGACAAAGCCATGAGTACTCTTTAAGTACTTGCAAACTAATACTAATAAGTGAAGGGGGTTTTTGTAGTAGGACACTAAGCTCTAGGGTTGTTTTGCAATAAAGCCAGATTTACCTCTACTAAGTTCAGAAGCAAGAAAAGCTAGTTGAATTTATAACACCTAAGTGGGAACTTGTATCTCATGCCACAACTCTGTTGTGGTCAAGTCAAAATCTCAATTCATTTCACAAGTCATTTTGAAAACATCTGAGGGGGAACAGTATGGCCACTCCAACTGTCCATAACCGCGGACGTGGCTATTCGAATAGTTTGACACTCTGTAGAGATTGTACACTTTCACCACAACATTCGATACATCCGTCAGGAACAAATCCTGAATTCACCATACTTAGTATGCGGATAATCAATCCTAACCTTTAAATTACACGTCCTAGTATAGGCACCTCTCCTGTGGGTTTGGCCTCCCAACCATGACCAACTGTCATCTCGGGTACTGCACAGGTGTACAATCTTCACAAGGTAGCCTCAGCTCAGACCTTGGTCGTGAGGGAACCCATACTAAGGTATATAAGTTTCTAGTTAAGCCCTACCCAATTTTCGGGTATTGTGGTTGTACGGTAAAATTGGAATGGTATCGCATCCAGACAACCACCAGTTTTATAAAGGGCTAAGGCTCATGCCTCAACATTTTCATCATCAAAATCATTTGGTGTTCGGAAACACACGTCAAATCATCTCAGTAGAATGACTCATCATTCTAAGGCGTTCATAACCACTTTCCACCAAGTATTCCCATCTAAAATTGATCAAGTTTTATGCTTAGCACTAGCATCTACAAGTGGGAGTAAGTACTAATGAGGGGTGGTAAACAAATGGAGTTTAACTAAGTTCAATCTCATGCCTTGGGATGACATCAAGATTATCTAGCTTAGGCCAAATTTAATGCTCTTTATGCAACCTTCAATTATCTTCCTAGAATCTACAAGTCACTTAAGTAAACTCTAAGAAATAGCTTTGATAAAGAAATAAAGTAGAAAGCTTGCAAGTAAAACTAGGATTGGGTTATTATGTGGGTATGATCACATATGTTTAAGGCATATAGTTGGCCTGGTAACAAGCAAGTATTTTCTTGCATAGGTATCAGTATAAGCTTGCTAAGTTAATAGCTTGCAAGTATTAGCTTGCTAAAGTAGAGTATCTTGCAAGTGTTAGCTTGCCTTGTGCAGAGCAGTGGTTGAAGTTCTCCTCAACTTGTTCTTCGTAGTATCCTCCTTCCTCCTCGTATCCTTGGTCGGTACTAGCGTCTATAAATAAATATGTGGTACACAATCACCAAACAATACTTAACTACTTTCAATCATCACACAAAAGGGTTCTATAGGTGATCTTGCATCATCATTAACATTACAATATTTAAGCATTTGTTTTATTTATTTTATTTTTATAAAAGTAATTTCTACTCATTGAAAAACTACTTTAGATTTAATATTCTCCAACTCAACATGGGATCATGTTGACACATGTCATCACAATTTCAGTACATGAGAATGTGATTCAAAGTGGTGTAACAATTTAATAAGATTTAACCTTTTATTTTAAATAAAATAAGGTGACTAGAAATGCCTATGTGGCATTCTTTTATTACTTGAACATTATTTCTGTAAGTAAACCCATATATATTTATATATTCTGAAAGGTATGGTCAAATGTGATTTTTGACAGTTGGAATCAACTCAAAAGCTATTATGGTTTAAATTTGAAAAATGTTTGAATGCAGAAAAGCTTCTGCCTTGTTATTTTTACCAAGGTTGATCTACAGATCCAAATGATTTGAATCCAACGGGCTTGGGTTAAGCATTTCAATATCTTTCTAACAAAATTGTTTTCATGAAATTTGCTTCATTGAATTGAGCTGGGTTGATTTTTTAAACTAGGTACAGAACTGAGTTTGAATATAAATAGAAAAAGCTAAATTCAAATGAGTGGGCTGCGCGGGAAGGGTTATTGGGCCGGCCCAGTGTCACTTCGCAGCGCGGGGCGCAACTGACAGGGGGGGTCTGCTGGTCAGTGGATCATAAAACGCGAAGCGGTACGGGGCGATGTGGTGCGTTGGATTAGAAGTGAGATCAATGGCCGAGGGTCGTCGTCGACGATGAACAAGTCACCGGCGAGCTCGAACCCTAGCGGCTCGGTGGGGGTGCATAGGGGGCATACCGGGGCTCCAGTGACGACGTCGAGGTGGGAAAACAACAAAGTCGACGACGGCGAACTCAGGGGTGGTCACGGCAGCTCCAGGGGTGGTCGAAATCAACGGCTCCCTTCTTCTCTAGAGGCGGCCTGCCCTGGTGCAATTCCAACGAACTGCTGCTACTCGTGCTCTAGCTAAGGCATGGAATGATCAGTGAGGTGAGGGGAGAGATATGGTGTGAAGAAGTCGAGCGGCGGTCGTCTCCTTTTATAGGCTCGACGGCGAGACCGAGAGGGATGGATAGGCGACGGTGGCGACACGGCTACGGGCGGCTAGAGGCATGGCCGAGGTTGGCGATCGATGGGTGGTCTAAATGCGCGTGTAGGGGCGGTGGCAAATGGTCAGAAACGTGCGGTGCTCTTCGCGGCAGAGGTGGCGTCTTCGACGGCGAGCGGTGGCCATGAGGCATGGGGCGGCGAACGGAGGTGTCTGGCATGCTCCCTGGGTCATGGCGAAGCGGTGGGCACGGGCTGCGGTCGAGGGGCGGCGTGTGCACGCGTTCCGGGTGCGGCGCTCTGGCGCATGCTCGGCATGTCACAGTGGCACTGGGCGCGCGGCGTGCTCGGTGGTCCACGGCTTTCCTTTGCTCGGAGAGGGACATTGGGTGGCGGTGGAGTGCTGGCTACCTCCTAGACATGGCTAGAGAGGGGGAGATGGTCTGCTGCGGCGGCGACCAGGTTTGGCCGGCGAGGTGGCTCGGATTGCTCACCATTGATGACAATGTCCAGCTTACAGTGAGGCTAGAGGTTTCCAATTAGGCTAGATCATCTACTACATGGGTGTTGTGAGCTAGAGAGGGAACCATTTAGGCCCAAAACACTATTAAAAAAGTGAATTTGATTTGGTTTAAATTTGCCTGCCAAGTGTTTGATGAAATGGCCGCAAGAACTTGAGTTTTGAATTTTGAAAAGATTTTTGGTGGGTGTGCTAGGAATGTGTTGAGGATTCTGTGGATGCCTGGGTTTTGAAAATTGAGCTTGTTTGAGTGGTTTTTGAAATAGTGGGATCTTCCCATATGAAATAGATTCAATTTTAAACTATCATTTAAACTAAGCATTTAATTTTTTTGCATGATCACAAAGTGGGCCTTGGTACCTTATTATGAGTACTATCAAGGGGTGCAAAGATCCATACATGTTTCTGTTAAGTTTTGAATGTTAGAGATAGCCAAAGTAGGCATGGGAGTTAATTTGGCCAAAGTGACCATTCACTTATTGTTTGTTTTGACTTGTTTGTCTTTGGGAAAAGTTTGGGGATTCTTTAGATGATGTTTATTTCACCTAAGAATCATTTTACAAGCAAAGAAACATAGAACCATGGCAATTCAAAAGAATCCAAATTTTAATACCACACATATGAATGCTTTCATATTTTTAATTGGAAAAGTTTTTGTTAACCCTAATTTTGATGATTAGATTTTGATGATACAAGTTTAGTATTTTTGGGATGTTACAAAAAATATTTTGGCTAACACTAGAAATTATTACTTTGATTTAAATCATTTTCTAGCAAAACAAAAATGATTAAATGGCCCATTTTTCACCAACTTGATTTTAAATGGTTTTTCCACTTTTATAAATGACCAATAGGTGTTTTAAAATGTTTATAGCCTTAGTAGAAACCACTTTTCCAAATAAACAAGATTTTGCATGCTTGCATGCATTATTTTGTTTTCTTTATTTATGTGATGAATTTTTGGAATGCTAGTTGAATATGTGCTTGCTTGATTTATTTTAGTGAACTTTTTTTGACCATTTCAAGATCAAGGAGTGAATCTATATTCTCTACTAAAAAGGCAAGTGGTGCTTCATACTTTTGTCCCATTATTTTTCACTATGCATTAGTGATATTTTGAGTAGGACTTGCATGGAATTTTTACTAAGTATGCTATGCCCTGGGAAATCCTATTAGATGATCCTTTAGTAGAATTTTCCTAAGTTAAGATCCCTACTACTATCATGCTTAGCTTAGCTAGTAGAAAACAAGGGTTGATTATATTCATGCTATGAAATATTTCTAAGTCTATGACTTGTGTTTTGTTTAATAAAATAACTATGTGAATGAATCACCCGGGTGGAATGGTGTGAATGGATTTATGTTGAGTGGTTACACAGGGCTAGTAAACTGGCGAATACTTGTGTATCTCACTTGTGGAATGCCACCCAGGAACAAAGAGATTTGAGATGTCAAATGTTGAGAAGCTTCTAGTGCAGCCACATGGCATTATGGGTTCTGCCTGGATCATATAGGTTGCAATGACTTAGCCAAATGGACAGTTGGTGGTAGGGGGTGAAAGGTTTGGAGCGCGTCCATTTTGGTCTAAGGGAAGGCTTCTGAAAGATCTTGTCTCGATGCATGTCGAGTCTTGTGGGGAAAGTGCACCACCTCTCGAGAGAGTAAAATCTAAGTACTTAGCCATGTCCCCGGCAATAGACAATTTGAGCATCAAGACATGGAAGCTATCAAGGATCTCCTCATCCCAATTTCTTAGTTAAAAGCTTGTGGTTGAACAAGGGTTAAAGGATATTCAATCTTTGATTGGTAGATGACTTGGGTGATTTTGACAAAAAAAAACTTAGTATTTTCAAATGATAAGGAAAATATATTTTGAGCAAAGAAAGCCTAAGCTCCACTTAGCCCAATGCATATAGAAGATAGATACCACTACTCTGCCATAGTATTGACCCTTGTGGCTGTAACTTATTATGTTGCAGGTTTGTTTGATGTTAGTGAAGTGTGTTGAATAGGATTACAAGTCTACAACCAACATGATTGCTTGTGGCACTTTGAAGATGAAGGACTCCATGCTATAGTTTTATTTGCTGCATTGTAATGAGATAGCCAAATGAGCTATGTAAGATGTAATGAATTATTTTATTCCTGGTTATAAAGTTGTAATATGACCTTTGTTTCTTGATAATACATCTTAAACTGTGGATGCTACATATTGATCCAGGGACTAGCATTGTAAACACAGGGATCTCTACCTTATAAAGGTTGGGACCTCTATAGATGGTATCAGAGCACTGTGTTGCCTATAGGATTGTAACCCTAGGATTTGGACAAAACCCCTTAGAAAAATAGGAGTTGTATTTGTTCAAAACTTATTTACAAACAATCTTGTAAACTCTTTCCTCAACCGTTTTGATTTTAATTCTACATCTCTTCCTTTTCAAATTTGATGGAAAAAGGCTTCAACATAAGCAAAGACTTCAACATCACCAATGACTTCATCTTTAGTTTCATCAAGGACTTCAACTTGGACATCACTAAGGACTACACGTGATACAAGAATAATATTCAAGACTTGAAGACTAAAGAAACACAACTTAGAAGGAATCATCATCACCTTTGAAGTTTTGTGACCAAGATGCAAGAATTTTTCCAAGGAAACCATGATCTCATTCAAGAAGAAACAACTAAGAAGAAGGGAATGATCTCAAGTGAACCATATAGTTGGACCACCATACTATTGTTTAGTTTAGATCAACTTATTGATCACACCAACTTATGTGGTGTAGCAAAAATAATTTGTTGCCTAAAAATATGTTTGAACTTGGTTGTTTGAGTGGAATGTTTGTTTGTGATTGCTTGCACATTGCTTATGTGAATTGTTGTGTGTGATTATAAATCTTACTCTAGAAATCTTTTGCCTATTCTAATCCCATTCCAACCCAAACAAATGACTTCTCCAAGAGACTCCAACATCAAATATGGTGACAACAACCAAGAGATGCACATGAGAGAACAACTTATAGCAACCCAAGCCCATTTGAACCAAGTGACAAATCAATTTTTAGCCAACAACAATGAGTTAGACCCAACCATGCAAAAGTTTTTGGAAATCCAATCCCAATTGTTGCAAAGGATGACCAATCAAATGATCAACATGATAGACAACCTTTTCCAAGGAGGTTGTGACAATAATGCTATCAAGGATGATATTATAGAAGGAACTCAACCTTGCAATATTTGTGGAGACATAGGACACACTTATAAAGAGCATGAGGATCAATGCCCTAATTGTGAAGAGAAACATCCAACTAAACAATGCCCCACATCTCAAGTGACTTGTTTCCTATGTGAAGGAAATAATCATGTTCCTATCCAATGCCCCATTTATCCTATAGTTCAACAAATGAAACAAGATGCAATGAATCAAATGTTTGGAAACCTCCATAAGGGAACAACTCCGACCAAGAAGGATGAAGGCAAAGTCAGAACCATGCCTCATAAGACCACATCCAAAGTGACCACAAAGTGTTGCTACTCTTGTGGAGAAGAAAGTCATATCTCTAGTAACTTCCCCAAGAAGAGAGAAAGATTTCCCACCTTTGAGGTTTGATATGAAGAGCATGAACTAGAATAACTCCTAGCTTTGGAGAGACCCAAAAAGAAGAAGAAGGACAAAAGCCAAGTGCAATGTTACAATTGCAAAGAGATGGGACACTATGCTAGCGATTTCCTAGAAAAGGAGAAGAACTAAGGAAACAAACAAGAGGCAATTATACCAAAGAAGAAGAAGCCCCAAGAAAACCACCAAAAGATAGTGAAACCAAACATGAGGAATGATATTACCCAAGTGATGTGCAACAACTTGTAAGACCCCAGCTTTATAAAGGTAAAGGTCCCTGTGATTGCAATGCTAGTCCCTGGATCAATTGCTAGCATCCACAGTTTAAGATGAAGTACACAGAAACAAAGGTCATTATTACATCGTCATTCCAGAGATAACATAGTCTTTTACAACTCCATAGCCATAGGCTAGTACAAGATTTTAACTTAACAACATAAATAAAATTCTTCATCTTCATGTGCCATAGGAAAGCATGTTGAGTGTAGACTCATAACCCTAATCCTCATCAGAGTAACCTGCAACATCACAAGTTACATCCACAGTGGGTCAATACAATGAAACAGTATTGGCAAATGATACCTTAGTATAATAATAGTTTCTAGCTTCTACATGAATTTGGCTAAGTGTAGCTTAGGCTTGCTTTTCTCAAAATAGGTTTTACCTATCAGTTGAAAACTCTAAGTTTTTGTTTGACAAAACTCCCAAGGAACCACCAATAGACATTGGTGAACCTTTACCCTTGTTCAACCACAAGTTTTTAACTTAGAAATTGGGATGATGAGATTCTTGATAGCTTCCATGTCTTGATGCTCAATTTGTCCATTGCGGGGACACGGCTAAGTACTTAGATTATTCCTTCGGTAGAGGTGGTGCACTTTCCCCACAAGACTCGACATGCATCGAGACAAGACCTTTCAGAAGCCTTCCCTTAGACCAAAATGGAAGGGTTCCAAAACCTATCACCCCCTACCACCAACTGTCCATTTGGCTAAGTTATTGCAACCTATATGATCCAGGCAGAGCCCATATTGTCATGTGGCTGCACTAGAAGCTTCTTAACATATGGCATCTCAAATCCCTTTGTTCCTGGGTGGCTTTCCACAAGTGTGATACACAAGGAAGACCATAGATATGGGCCTTATGTAATCACTCAACATAACCCAAACGTACCATTCCACCCAGGTGATTCATTCACTTAGTTGTTTTTATTAAGCAAAAACACAAGTCAAAAGACTTAGCAAAATTTCCATAACATGAATATGTTCCACCCTTGTTTGCTACTAGCGAGGCTAACCATGGCAATATAGCAAGTATCTTAACTTAGAGAAAATTCTAACAAGTCTACAACTACTAGGATTTCCCAAGCATAGCATATAGATACTTAGCAAAAATTATCATGCAAGCCCTATACAAAATACCACTAATGCATAGTTAAAATATTGGGACAAAAGTATGAAGAACCACTTGCTTGGTAGTTTGGGGAGTAACAACAATCTTCACAATCACAATCACCACTAGCACCAAAATCTACACATAAAATGATAGCACCAAATTCATATTTCAAATAATCAAGCAAAAATATATGAATGCATGCAAATGCCATGTGATGATTTTTCTAAACTAAACAAGACAAGTAAAACAATGCTGAATACTAAACTAAACAATTATACACTAAAAGAACTTAATTTGTCTTTTAAAACATTTATAAAATAATTTTTATACACAAAATAGGCCTACAAATGTCTCTGCATAAAATTATATTTTAACAATAGAAATTCACAAAACTAAGCCTACAGATGTGTAGGATTTACTTTTGTCATTCCAATGATATATTATTTCTATTTGTCGGATAAATAGAACAAAAGTTATTAAATTTACAAGTTTGAATAACTAATAGATTCAAAAACAGATTTTAATTTAAAAACCTAGACACGTGAGCGTATCTGATTGACCCATACCGACTCGGCTGGATCAATCAACGAGAGCCGCAAGATTTAAATGAAATCGCACGGGCCAGCTCTAACCATACCCCTTCATTTTGTGATCTAATCTAGCGTGCTAGATCTAGATCTAACAGCCCACGACGGCTTGCCCAAGAACTGGCGGCGCGCGTGGTTGCAGCGGTGGCGACGCTACTGGCGGCGACGGTCCGGGGAATACAGAGGGGGTTGGGGGTTGCGGTGTGGCTTACCAGACTCGCAAGAACACGAGGAAGCTCAACGTGCTGCTGGCGTGGACAGGGGCGTGTTGAAGCAGTGCTAGCGCTCATCGGAGTTTCGGGCGGCGTCGGGTTCGTGTGGACGACGATGTTGACGACGTTATGGATCGCCCTAATACAAACCAGGGGCATTAGTAGTTGCACAAGGACATGGCGAACTCAACAGGGTCAAGCAGAAGGCAAGGAGCGCTCGGGTAAACCTCACCGGAGTTAAGCGGTGCTTCTGCCATTCGCGGAGCTCGACAAAGACGATGACCTGGATCACAAGCACGCAAACTAGATGCATCAGAAGGTGCACGAAGACACGAGGGTCACGCTCGTTTGAACTAGAAGCAAAGGGGCGGTCGGAGCTCACCATAATAGCTTGTCGGAGCTCGTCGGGCAGCGGCGGTGCGGTTCGAAATACTGGCAGCCTGGTGGCAAACCGAATGTGCTGTGTGGGGGGAAATGACTGCGACGGAGAGGTGGTTAAGTAGCCAGGACAAGCGAGGGAATTACGTGGTGCTTCAATGCCAATTAAGCGAGAAATAAAATGAGGCGTTTCTGGAGGAAACGGCGGTGGCGACAGAGTCTGCGCGCGCGGGGGTGGGGAAGAAGGTGCTGTCCTGGGTTGGGCCCAGTGGCAGCGCCAGCGGGGCAGAGTGGGTGCGGGTGAGAGAGAGAGAGAGAGAAGGGCTACCCCAGGTGGGCTTAATGGGCTGGTTCTGGGACTGGGCCAAAATGGTAGCGCTGGCCCTTTTCTATTTCTTTTCTCCTTTTCTATTTCTGATTTGATTTTCTGAATCAATTTTCAAATGATATTCAAATGAGTTTGAATTTAAACTATTTCTGGATTTTGTAAAATAATCCAAGAATTTATTTGTGTATAAAACATTGCTGTTTGATCACAAATACTTTTGCCCATTGAAAATAGAATTAAAACCATGCCTTATTTAAATATTTATAATAGGCATATAAATGGTTTTAAATTTTTGATTCTTGTTTTGAAACTTTGAACAAGCTTTGGAATCAACATTCAAACCTTTTCTGGTGGAAACAAAGTAGTCTCATGATTTGAAAATGGAAATAAAGCCATTGCATTTCTTACATAAAATAATAGGCAAACAATTTGGCTTCTGTTTTGCAATCTTATTTGAAAATAATTTAAAAGGCATGAGAATGCATGAATGATGTGCAAGCTTTATAAATCATGATTTTTGGGATGTTACAAATCTAACCCCTTAAGGTGAATATCGCCCTCGAGATTCGGATTGGCTAGCAAATAGGTGAGGGTGGTCTTTCCGAAGATCATCTTCTCTTTCCCAAGTTGCTTCCTCTTCGGAATGGTGGTTCCACTGAACTTTGCAGAATTTAATAGTCTTAGTACGAGTAACTCTTTCCGCAGTCTCAAGTATCCTGATAGGTTTCTCCTCATAAGTGAGATCACTTTCCAACTGAACCTCCTCCAAAGGTATAGTATCCTTCAAGGAAGTCTCTTCCATCTCTATATGGCATTTCTTCAACTGACTCACGTGATTTAGGCAACTCAATCTTATAAGCCACTTCTCCTTTGCGGCTCAAAATTTTGAATGGCCCAACATATCTTGGTGCCAATTTTCCTTTGACTCCAAATCTCTTCACCCCACGAAGTGGTGATACTGTAACACTACGGTTCTAAAAATACCATAGCTTCTATGTGACATGCCAATCCCTGGATCGGTTCATTGGCCCACAATAGAATAAGATTAATAACATAGCAAAATATCTGTGTATCATAAATAACGAAGATCCAGAGTATCATTATTACAAATAAAAGCTTAGCTTAATGCTAGCTCAATTATTCAAGTAGCAAAATAAATATAGTAAATCCTCCATTCTTCAAATTGCCCACAAGTGAACAAGTGCTGAGTGGAGTACCGTGGCCTAAATCGATCACTCAGAATCAGAATATCCTGCAACATGAAATGTAGCAGCCCCGAAGGGTCAATACATGGAATCTATGGCAAGTAGAGCTATTAAAGGAGACAATAGAGTTAACGACTACATGCATATTTGGCAAGTGGAGCTGTGGCTAGCTTGCATTTGCAAATACCTTTGTCATACTTTCTTAAACATTTTTTGATTTCCTTTGAAAAGATCCCAATTAAGTTAACCCATCAACATTAAAGCAATTATGAAATTAGAATGAGCGAGAAACATGTCATGGAATCAATATCAAGCAACTCAGATGTCCATAACCGGGGACACGGATAATCGATTAGTTCATACACCCTGCAAGGGTTAGTACACTTTACCCATGTGACTTGGCCAGCCCAGCTCATACCACCACTCTCAATTTGGGTGATGATAGGGAGAAGTCCAATAAGGGACCGTTCGGGAAGTATCTCCCCAAACCCGACACGTACCGGTCCAACCTACCAAAATTCTACATCTCCGGATACGTGGGTTCGAGTTACCACAACCTATTGAGTCCAACCAACCGCCCATTTCATTATTGGCACATGGTTGTACACGTAAGCTACAAAATAAATAAGCCAATCATTTTCTCTTGATACCTGGGTGCCTTTCCGCAATGATACCACCAAAAATTATCAATCCCATCACACCTAGGAGATTCACTGATTAAGTTGTTTTTTTTGTTTTCGCAAACCAACACATTTAGAAACAACTTTCAGTGATGTAACCCAGCCCTTGATCATCATAGCATGGCTAAGCACATCTACCAACGGTGGTTCATCTACAGGAAATCCCTACCACATAATAGGACATAACATAGCGATAGTAATTTCCTACACATGCATCTACAAAATACACGACAATGCATTGAAAATAGTAGTACAACATCATGAACAAGGTAGCATCTACTTGCCTTGGCTGTAGAGATCGAACGAACAATCCACACACGCAAGTGTTGCACTCGTCACAATCTACACGATACAATTGCGATCACATAAACAAACCATACACAATCATATGCAAACAATGACAATGCAAGATGCATGCATGACAAGTTGAACATAGCTAGAGTAGCATCACATATTATTATTCAGTATCCCTACTGTAAGTATGCATGGAAAATATTTTAGATGCATAGAAAACAAAGCATGCAATTATAAATGCCCACCAATAGAGCAAGAAACTAAATAATTAGCCACTGCTAATAAACTGTTTGTAAAATCTTGGAAAAATATCCAATGTGTAGGTATCCTAAAATGGAGCCAATACCACTTGGAATTACTCAAAAAGGATTTTTATAAATCCCTGAGTTATTAAAATACTACAATAAGCCTTTATATAGACTCTGCAAATTCCAATAATGTAAGTCTAACTTTTTAATTCACTGTAAGATTCCTCTTGTTCTACTGAATCCAGGGACATCTTATTTTCAATTTTTGGGGTTACAAAACTTTTTCTATGAATTTAATACTCTAAAAAGAGCATTAACTCATTTAATTAACTAAGACAAAACCTTGTTGTAAAAGTATAAAACAACTATACAACAATGTTCTATGTGAGATACTGAATCCAAACATATTTTATTTGCAATTTTTGGCCCAGTAGATTATTGTCTATTGAATTTACAAGATTGAAACTAAATCTGCCAAATAAATCGAATTAAAATTATACAGTCAACTCTGACAACGGGCGGCGGCGATGAGGTCGTGGCGGTGGAGGTGGCGGTCCTCGGCGGCGGAGGGAGGCGGCTCGGTGTCGGGGGCGAGGTGGCGGAGCTCCTCGAGGCGGCGCCGTCGGTCGGCGAGCGCGGGGGAGACGGCGGCGGGCGGCTGGTGTGGTGGCGGCGTCGGCGGCTCGCGGGCGTCGTCTTGCGGGGGAAGAAGGGAGAGAGGGCTGGTCAGTAGGCGGCGGAGGTGGCCTCGCGGGCGAGTGAGGCGAGGGAGGGGGCGACAGCGCGTGCGGCGAGGTGCTCACCTCGTCAATGGCGGCGACGGGTGCGGTCTCCGGCGAGCAATTGCTCCGTGATGGCGGCGGCTTAGGAGGCGTTTTTTGGGGGGGGGTTCGTAGAGGGAGGTCTAGGGATTAAGAGAGGGAAAAAATCTAGGCGGGGTTGGTTCGGATTCGACCCGAATCCTTGCGAGAAACGCGCTGTCTGTTGAGTTTGAGATGAACACGTTTTTGGGGGTGATGACAGGTGGGGCCCACCTGTCGGTGGCAGAGGGCTCAGTGGAGGCGGCTAATACGCGCCGCTCGGCGCGCGCTGCTGCTGGCTGCTGCCGCGACTGCTGGAGGGCTGCCCCTGCCGCGGGCCTGGCAGCCCCCGGCTAGGCCATCTGGTTGCGCCGGCTGGTTTCCCTTTTTTTTCCTTTTCTTTTTCCTGATGTAATTTCTTAAGTGAATTTTTTTGACAGAAACTGTCTAAACTAAGCCCAAAATTCAGTTTGCCATAACTTCTTCTATGAAGCTCTGATTGAGGCGATTCCAAGTGCTACGGGTTCGTGGCGAAACCCTCTATGCACCTGTGCCTTCCATACAACCAAAATATAATGTTTTTAATAGAGGCATGGTAAAACCAGGCATTCAAGTGTAGGTGTCAAAATGCAAATACAAGTGTTTTGTTTTGCCAAAACCTTTTCAAACTGAAATTTTGCAAGGATGAACATGATGCAATGACATGAATGCTATGCAGTACCAAATCTAAAATTTGGGATGTGACAAGACTAACCCCCTTAAGATGAATCTCGTCCCCGAGATTCGGCGTGGCTAGCAAATAGGTGTGGGTGGTCCTCTCGGATGTCATCCTCACGCTCCCAAGTGGATTCCTCTTCTTTGTGGTGGCTCCATTGCACCTTGCAAAACCTGATCGTCTTGGTACTGGTAATCCTCTCCGCTGTCTCCAGTATCTTGACCGGCTTCTCCTCATAGGTCAATTCATTCTCAAGCTGAACCTCCTCTAGTGGCACCGTGTCTCTCAATGGTGTATCCACCATCTCCGGATGGCACTTCTTCAGCTGGGACACGTGGAACACATTGTGGACGGTGGATAGAGCCTCTTGCAACTCCAACTGATAGGCAACCTCTCCTTTGCGTGCTAAGACCCGATATGGTCCAATAAACCGAGGTGCCAGCTTACCCTTGATTCTAAATCTCTTAATTCCACGCAGTGACGACACTCTGAGGTATGCTCTATCACCCATCTCATACACCACTTCCTTGCACTTGGCATCAGCGTAGCTCTTCTTCCTTGATTGTGCTACCATCAGCCTGTCCCTAATCAAGGAAACCTTTTCCTCGGTGTCCTTGATCAAATCAGGTCCAAATAGCTTACGTTCTCCTACTCCATCGAACGACGACGTCTTGATGCTGGTTTGATAGCTGTTGTTGTAGGAAAACTCAGCATACAGCAAATTCTCATCCCAACTAGAACCATGAGCCAAGGCGCAAGCTCTCAACATATCCTCCAAAATCTGATTTACCCTCTCGGTCTGTCCATCAGTCTGTGGGTGGAATGCTGTGCTAAACTCCAACCCAGTCCCCAATGACTCGTGCAGCTGGGGCCAAAAGTGCGATGTAAATTGGGTGCCTCTATCCGACATAATACTCTTGGGAACCCCATACAGGCACACAATTTTGTCCATATAAATCTTGGCCAACTTTGCACTCGTGTAGGTCGTCTTCACCGGTATAAATTGGGCTACCTTGGTCGAATGGTCGACCACTACCCAAATAGAGTCATATCCCGACCTGGTCCTGGGCAGTCCTATGATGAAGTCCATTCCCACTCTATCCCAGTTCCAATCTGGCACGGGCAATGGCTGCAGTAGTCCTGCTGGCTTCTGGTGTTCCGCCTTCACTCGGCTACATACATCACATAGGGCAATATGTTTGTCAATGTCTCCCTTCATGTTGTTCCACCAAAATCTGTCCTTTTGATCCATATACATCTTTGTATTGCCCGGATGTATGGAATACGGCGAGCCATGAGCTTCCTGCAGAATCAGCTTCCTTATCTCCGGATCATTGGGAACGCACAAACGATCTCCATACCACAAAGTTCCTTGTTCATCCTCGCGGAATTCTTTTGCTCGATCCTCCTTCATATTTTCCTTTATTTCTTCCATCTCCTTGTCTCCTACCTGAGCCTTCCTGATCATGTCCTGTAGTGTTGGTTGGATCTCCATTGCTGCCAAATATCCTTCTAACACTACTTCCAGTCTAAGGTCCTTGAATTGCTTGCACAAATCCTCGGGTAGTTCCCCAATAGTCAATCCATTGGCATAGACCTTCCGCCTTAGAGCATCCGCTACTACATTGGCTTTTCCTGGGTGGTATTGCAGATTCATATCATAGTCCTTGATAAGCTCCAACCATCTCCTTTGCCTCATGTTCAGTTCCTTCTAGGTGTACACATCACAGTGTTTTCCCATTAGGTAGTGCCTCCATAATTTGAGCACATGCACAACCGATGCTAATTCCAAGTCATGCGTGGGATAATTCCTCTCATGGTGTTTAAGTTGTCGCGAGGCATATGACACCACTCTCCCATCTTGCATCAGAACACTTCCAAGTCCCTGTCGAGAAGCATCACAGTACACTTGGAAATCCTTCTAAAGATCTGGTAAACACAGAACAGGTGCGGTCACTAGTCGACTCTTCAGTTCCTGAAAGCTGGCTTCACACGCATATGTCCACTCAAACTTCCTATCCTTCTTCATAAGTTCTGTCATCGGCTTAGCAATCTTGGAGAAATTTTCAATGAACCTCCTGTAATATCCAGCAAGTCCCAAAAAGCTACGAATATCGTCCACATTCTTGGGTGCCTCCCACTCAGTTACTGCAGTCACTTTGCTTGGATCAACAGCGACTCCTTCTCCTGACACCATGTGTCCAAGAAACCCAACAGTGTTAAGCCAAAATTCACACTTGCTGAATTTGGCATACAACTTGTGTTCCCTCAGCTTCTCCATAATCAGCCGCAGATGTTTCTCATGCTGAGCATCATCCTTGGAATATATCAGTATGTCATCAATGAACACAACCATGAACTTGTCCAAGTACTCCATGAATACCTTGTTCATCATGGTCATGAAATATTCCGGAGCATTCGTTAGTCCAAAAGACATAACTGTATACTCATATAAACCATACCTAGTAGTGAAAGCAGATTTTCGTATGTCCTCCTCCCGGATCTTCAATTGGAAGTAGCCCGATCGCAGATCAATTTTGCTAAACACCTTTGCTCCTTCCAGTTGATCAAACAAATCATTTATGTTCGGCAGGGGGTGTTTGTTCTTGATGGTCACTTCATTCAGCGAACGATAGTCCACCACTAGCCTCTTGCTGCTGTCCTCCTTCTCCACAAATAGAACAGGTGCTCCCCATGATGACGAACTAGGCTGAATGAATCCCTTGTCCAACTGTTCCTTTAGCTGTTTCTTTAATTCCTTCAGCTCATCCACATCCATCTTATATGGTCTCTTTGCTATAGGTCCTGTTCCCAGCATCAGATCGATGAGAAACTCCACATCCCTGTCAGGTGGCATCCCTGGCAGCTCTTCCGGAAACACGTCGAGGTACTCCTTAATCACAGGCACAGTATCCATACTAACCCCCTTAAGAGAATTCAGCTTACACCTTCCCGGTCGCATAGCCGACTTGAACCTAATCCTCTTACCATCTGGGGTTTTGAGCGATACCGCTCGCTGTGCACAATCTATGTGTCCCCCATGCATAGACATCCAATCCATGCCCAGTATTACATCTAAACCTTGTGATTCCAATACTACCAGATGTGCAATGAAATTGTGTGCTCCAATCCTCATAGTTAAGTCGCGGCATCCCGCGCTAGCTATCATATCCCCTCCAGGTGAGCTTAATCTAATAGACCCTTTTAGAGACTCCGTAGGTAACTTATACTTATCCACAAATGCCCTCGATATAAATGAATGTGATGCACCAGTATCGAAAAGTATAAGTGCAGGGTGAGTGTTGATTGGAAACTTACCAACCACAAGCTCAGGCTCATCTGGGATCTCCTCCACATTCATGTGGTTCACTGTGGCCTTCTGGTTGTTGCTTGGCTTCAGTCCCTTATTCTCCGGACAGTTGTCTGCATAATGTACCTTCTGGCCACACTTGAAGCATGTCACCTCACTCAGGTCCTTCTTCACAAAGTTGCGGTCACGGTTGCGGTCATGTCCACTGTGTCCTCCAGAATGGTGAGTGTGTCATCCCTTGTGGCTGTGGCGGTTGCTCTTGTGGCTATCATGGAGATGTCCATCGCCTCCATGGATGTGGCGGTCATGGCTTCCATGGTGCCCATGGTCACTCCCTCCATGCTTGGAGTATCCATCATAAGAAGTGCGAGACTTGTGGTGAGAACCAGAGTGGTGATTGCTGCTCTTTCTCTTGCGGTTTTCCACCTACTTGTGCTTCCCTTCCAAGATCCTGGCCTTGTCCATAAGCTCCTGGAAAGTGGGACAATAAACCACCAGCAGCTGCACTGAAAGCTCATCACTGAGGCCATCCAGGAACCTCTCTCTCCTTTTGGCATCAGTGTCAACATCCTTAGGTGCATAACGAGACAGGTTGTTGAACTCCTCAATATACTGAGCCACGTTGCGATTGGTTTGGTGCAAGTTGCAAAATTCCTTCCTCTTCAGGCTCAGAACTCCTGAAGATACGTGGTTGGTCCTGAAACCTTCCTCAAACATTGCCCAAGTCACAGTGTCCAGCGGGTGGGTGATCTGAAAAGTGTCCCACCACGAAGCGGCTGGTCCCTCCAGTAGGTGAGCGGCAAACCTCACATTCCCAGCATCCGTGCACCCAACAGTTACCAGATCCTTATTCACTGAACGCAACCAGTCGAGAGCAACCATCGTCTCCGCTGCAGTAGAGAACTTCGCTGGCCTCAGCCTCAGAAACCTAGTAAGTGCATCTCCCTGAGGCTGGTTGTTCCCATTGTTGTTGTTGTTGTTCTGAGCTTCCATGAACTAGGTCATCACTTGGGTCAGCTATGCCTGAGTCGCCATGAGCTGCTCCAACTCAGTAGGTTGATGTCGGTGAGGCATCTACGGTTCAGCACAGGTAAGCTTAGAAAGAATCGATTACGAAGATAGGATTCTACCCATGCATTATGATCAAACAACAACAAAGCAATCACAGAAAATCTCAAGCAAGCAACACATCAGCAAACAAACGATCCAGCAACATCCCGGGGGTTATCCTATCAGTATATATCTACTGAAATAGTTTTTAGAGGAGTTGGCAACAGTTTTCAACAAAAAAGGTCAACAAGCATCGAAAACAGGAATCTGCCAGAACAGTCCAGCAGTGTTCACGAATTTTTCTACCTGACTTAAACTCGTCAGGAACTTTTTATGATTTTTGTGTATACATTAAAGAGAGTTTCGAACCATCCCTATTTTTTCAGATTTTCCCAGTTACCAATAAAATATGAAAAATCATGCAGTACAGCTGTGTCAGCAGAAAACTGCATCAGGAAAAACTCAGATATCAACCAAAACTTGTCATAACTCTTCTATAAAATTCGCACAAATAATCCTAGGACATTGGAGTACACATAGGATCAACCAAACACTCTTTAACTAACATTAATTAAGTTTTACATCGATCGAGACTAAACCTAACGATTTTACCTAACGAAGACTAGTTGGTGGGCATCTATCTACTTCATGAAGAGGTTGCAATAGGTCCTCACACTCATGCGTTGGCGCTTATGTCCACGAACCAACCATGGCGGCGGAGTATACACCTCTCCTGATTCATCACTTGAAACTTCAAATTCCACCTCTTTTGGATCCTCCTCTTCTTCTTCCTCTGCTACAGCTGCAACAGCTTCATCTCCTCCACCATCATCGTCTCCATCATCATCATCCTTGTCCTCATCATCATCATCGTTCCCACTATCATCATCATCATCATTGTTGCCATCATCTCCATTGTTATCATCAGAGGGTGGATTCAGCTGTTCTTGGAGAGCGGCAATCTGGGCTGTCATCTCTTTAATAGTCTGGTCCCTTTCCTGGACGGTCCCTTGCAGCTGTTGTATGGCCTGATTGTTTTCCTGCACGGTCCCATTAAGCTGAGCTATGGTTGCATCTCTGCCTATTAGTGCATTATTCAGAACATCCACAGCTTCATGCAAGGTCTCTATCTCCTGTCCTTGGACCAGCATACCATTGCTGGCAAAATCTGCTATCTCCTTTACCATCATCACATTCTCAGCTAGAGCTCCATTCTCCCTTTCCATGTCCTCTATGTGCCTTCGATGGGGCGGCATGTTGTTCCTGTCGCCCGGGGTAACCACAACGTTCCCATCCTCATCACGCCTTCCGTAGTCACGGTAGGGTGTGTCTTCTGGTAGCAGGTGTCGGACAAGATGGCACCGGCGCGACAGGGCTTCATGCAGGGCCAAGTTTATTCCAAGTCCCAGTTGCAGTATGTCTTGGTGTAGATCAGATGCATAGGGTTTGGCAAGGCGGCATCCCTGAAGATGAAAGTGGTGATCTCCCATGCATCCTCCACTACTAGGAAAATGGCTATAGGTAATCAGCACATCCGTGGCTCACATGGTTGAAGTGCCCCACGGCTAAAACAGGCGTGGCTCACATGTGGGTAGTGCTCTACTAGTAACTAGAACAACCGTGGCGCACATGACCGTGCCATATCCATAGGTGTACAGCCTTCTTCCCTTGAACATGGGCAGTGGCAATCCCAATGACTGCGAGAGCTATGCCAACTGTCTTGCAAAGGGCCTTGGTGACTCCATCGTTGCGTACTCAGTCCTGACTTCTCCCATCTATCAATTAAAAGAGGAAAGTGTGAGAATAGCATATGGTAAGAATTTACGAGAGTGAAAGGCATAAGATGAAAGACAGAGTTAATATAAGCTTTAATAATGCTATGGCCTCCTAATCCAAACCTAGGTCATGATCCTATAGTCGACAACCTGGCTCTGATACCATCTTGTAACACTACGGTTCTGAAAAGACCATAGATTCTATGTGACATGCCAATCCCTGGATCGGTTCATTGGCCCACAATAGAATAAGATGAATAACATAGCAAAATATCTGTGTATCATAAATAACGAAGATCCAGAGTATCATTATTACAAATAAAAGCTTAGCTCTAGTCTAGCTCAATTATTCAAGTAGCAACAGAAATATAGTAAATCCTCCATTCTTCAAATTGCCCACAACTGAACAAGTGCCGAGTGGAGTACCATGGCCTAAATCGATCACTCAGAATCGGAATATCCTGCAACATGAAACGTAGCAGCCCCGAAGGGTCAATACATGGAATGTATGGCAAGTAGAGCTATTAAAGGAGATAATAGAGTTAGCAACTACATGCATATTTGGCAAGTGGAGCTGTGGCTAGCTTGCATTTTCAAATACCTTTGTCCTACTTTCTTAAACAGTTTTTGATTTTCTTTGAAAAGATCCCAATTAAGTTAACCCATCAACACTAAAGCAATTATGAAATTCGAATGAGCGAGAAACATGTCATGGAATCAATATCAAGCAACTTAGATGTCCATAACTGGGGACACGGCTAATCGATTAGTTCATACACCCTGCAGGGGTTAGTACACTTTACCCATGTGACTTGGCCAGCCCAGCTCGTACCACCACTCTCATTTTGGGTGATGATAGGGATAAGTCCAAGAAGGGACCGTTTGGGAAGTAGCTCCCCAACCGACACGCACCGGTCCAACCTACCAAAATTCTACATCTCTGGATACGTGGGTTCAAGTTACCACAACCTACCGAGTCCAACCAACCGCCCATTTCATTATTGGCACATGGTTGTACAAGTAAGCTACAAAATAAAGAAGCCAATTGTTTTCTCTTGATACCTGGGTGCCTTTTCGCAATGATACCACCAAAAATTATCAATCCCATCACACCCAGGAAATTCATTGAATAAGTTGTTTTTTTTTGTTTTGGAAAACCAAAACATTTAGAAACGACTTTTAGTGATGTAACCCAGCCCTTGATCATCATAGCATGGCTAAGCACATCTACCAACGGTGGTTCATCTACAGGAAATCCCTACCACATAATAGGATATAGCATAGCGATAGTAATTTCCTACACATGCATCTACAAAATACACGACAATGCATTGAAAATAGTAGTGTCGTGGGAATGGTCACAGCAGATGCTGCAATCAGCAGCGAGTAGTAGAACGAGGGGCAAGGGCGGCCAGCCATCTGCGGTGCGAGATGAGGGCGGAGACACAAGGTTTTACCCAGGTTCGGCCCCCCGGAGGGTATATACCTACTCCTGCTAGATTGTATTATGATGGAGGTACAATGGACGAACTCGGCGGCTAGGCGGCGAGTCGCTTGGGTGTATGATGGAACGTATCTCTACACGCCCTGCAGGGAGGTTTATATAGGCTTACCTCCCCTAGGGTTTACATATCTCAACCGAATCAGTTAAGGCTTCGGTACATGTTTAACCTAATCCGACTAGGCCTATCTACTCGCCTGGGCCTTCAGCTTCCAGTCGCTTGGATCTACACCGGGCCTTGATCCAGTCGCCGTCTTGCAGGCCCACTCGCCAGTTCCTGGGCCAGTCGGAAAACGACCTGCTGGGTATACCCCGGTGGGCTTATCCCCATCAGTAGTCCCCGAGGCCGTCGTTGATTGGGCGCAGGTGGTTGCTGGCAGTCGGAGTATATGGCTTCAAAGCAAGCATCCAGTCGAATCGTCGGAGGGCTCCTAAATAAAGGAGAAAATTAATCATTCTGATCGCAGCTTTGGCGAGTTGAGTCGGTGAAATACTCAGTCACTGTCGTAGTGATCGGGTCGGCGAGCCGAGTGGCTGAAGTTGGACCGTTAAACGTGGTCAAACTAGCCGTTGGGGTAATCCAATGGTAACTTTCGGCGTAATCACCGCGTAGTAACGGCTCCCTGATTTGGCGGGTAACAATCACTATATAAGGGGAATGGTAGGCGATCGGAGAACCACTTCCTCGTTATTTCCTCCGATTGCGCGCTCCTTCGCTCTCCTCCGTGTTGCAATCCAGTCGAACCGAAATCCTATGACCTCCCCAAACCTTCTCACGAATGGCCACCTCCACCGAACCATGGGGCAGGTCCAAGTGTACGAGGGCGCTCCTGGCTTCCTTCGAGGAAGCAGGGATCATACGCGCCGGTAGGTGGCACATCCCCGCGGCCGGAGAGGTGACTTCGGATCCGTGCGAGAGAGAATTCATCTACTTCACCAGCCACCTAGAACGGGGGCTGGGATTCCCTACGTCCCTGTTCTTCCGGCGCTTCTGCGCCTACTACGGGATCCAACCGTCGGACCTGGGTCCGCACAGCATCGAGCAGCTCGCCATCTTCATGGCGTTCTACGAGTGCTACCTGGGCTGCCGGCCCTACTTCCCTCCATGGCAAGATCTGTTCCACGGACGGATCAGTCGCGAGGAAGCGGGCGACCCAATGCTTGCCGTGGGCGGCCTGACATTCCAGCTGAAGTCGAAGGCCTTGTTTTTTGACTTGATGCGGCGAGCGAGTGGAAGAAGTCTTGGTTCTACGTTACCGAGGCGACTCCGGAGGGCGAGGCGGCGATCCCACGATACTCTGCCGACCGGTCCGAACCGCGCCGACTCCAAGTCGGCAAGCTTCCCACCGACCAGCGGATGGTCGTGGGCGAAATGCTTCAAACCATCCGCGGTCTGAAGAAGAAGGGCCTCCAGACAATTAACTTATACAACTGCTGGCTCGGGCGGCGGCTCGTCCCTCTGGCTCAGCGCGACCACTATATGTACCAATACACGGGCCGGGAGGACTCGACCAATTCCTGCCTCGCCGAGAGGAGGCTCGAGGACTACATCCCAGCACTGAAGAAGATCACCCAGGCGGTGTACCTGGACGCAAAGGCCGGGGTCGCCCCCTACACCGCGAAGCATCCAGCCCCAATGGTAAGTCACCTTGCATCATTCGCAGTCGCAGTTTATGCAGTCGCGGTCATTCTAATTTCATCTCGTGCTCATTGCAGCTATTCCAAGTGGTGGAAGGATGGCTACCGCCTTCAAACGACGAGAACTCGAGCTCATCCGTCCGAGACATGGGCGAGTTGCCTCCCGCCAAGGGAGACACCGAGAGCGACGAGAGCAACGGCAACGACGAATCCGAGGAGGAGCTCGCCCCGCTGGTTCGCAAGACCCGCGGGCAGCGTCAGCGTGAGCTTGAGGCGAGTAAAAGCCTCGAGCGTCACGATGATGATGATGACGAACTTCCGGAGAGCACCTCGCACCGCCACGCCACTCCGTCGAAGAAGAAGAAGAAGAAGAAGAAGAAGAAGGAGAAGGAAGTGAAGGCCCCTCCGAAGAAGAAGAGGAAGCCGGTGAGTCCGGCCTCCCCGCCGCACTCGGCGAGCAGCTCCGACGCCACCAACCTGGCCAAGGGCGAGGCGCCGCCGACGGTAACTGCGCTGGACACGGCCACTGTCCTGAGCGAGGTGCCACTGGCCTGGATGCCTCCGCCATTCGCCCCAGTCTCTGGGCTAGGGGCCGCTCCGGTCGCGGCGGCTTCACCTCGCAGGGAAGCTCCCGCTGAAGATGTCTCAGAGGCTCCCGGCGCAGCCTCGACGATGAAGAAACCGTCCGTGTCTTGGGCACGCGACGTCCTGGAGATGGGCCTCAGTCGCCGACTAGGCCCCGAACTGGAGAAGCCGGCCGGCATCCGCACGGGGCTACGCTTCATTCCAGTCGCCAAGTGAGTTTGCTCACCTACTTTTGTCTTTAATTGTACTTGGATTATCTTGCTCACGCGATCAATTTTTAGGACTGGAGCGAAGAAGATAGGCCACCCGACCGTGTCTAAGGTGCCACCCGTCGTTAGCGAGGAGGATCCTTCCCGGAAGAGGAAGGAGGACGAGGTCGTCGTCCCCGCGGATAGCGCCAAGAAGGCCAGAAGCGACGAAGTTGTCACGGTGTCTGATGACACGGCGATCGCGCCGAGTGAACCCGTTGCGGAGGCAGCCTTACTGACCAAGGAGGGTGCTCCTTCGCCTGGGGCGGCCGAGCCGGCCTCCTTTGGTGCCGGAGCCTCCATCGCGATGTTCCCGCGCTTCCTAGCCAAAGCGGCTACAGCGAGTGGTACCTCGCCCTCGAGCCATGCACCTGGGGTCGCCGATACGGAGGTCGAGCAGCGTCGCAGGCACACGCAAGCTCTCCTCGTGTCCGTGGATGCGATACAACTTCATGGCATGCTTGGCGCAGCCATCTAGGTATGTCCAGTCCCCGAGGATCAGGCCGGTGTGTTGCAGCGGTCTGATTCTTTTAGTGTCTTGTTGTTATTTTTCGCGTCCAGTCCCCGAGTGTGCACTCGCTGAATTTTAGCGGGTGGGCACTTAGGTTTTTTTGATTGCCAGTCCCCGAGTGCGCACTCGCTGAATTTCAGCGGGTGGGCACTTAGGATTTTTTTTGATTGCCAGTCCCGGAGTGCGCACTCGCTGAATTTCAGCGGGTGGGCACTTAGGATTTTTTGATTGCCAGTCCCCGAGTGCACACTCGCTGAATTTCAGCGGGTGGGCACTTAGAATTTTTTGATTGCCAGTCCCCGAGTGCGCACTCGCTGAATTTCAGCGGGTGGGCACTTAGGATTTTTTGATTGCCAGTCCCCGAGTGCGCACTCACTGAATTTCAGCGGGTGGGCACTTAGGATTTTTTGATTGTCTGTCCCCGAGTGCGCACTCGCTGAATTTCAGCGGGTGGGCACTTTGGATTCCGCTTTGGTTAACTGTTTGAATTATGTGCAGGGCCTGCAACGTGAGTCAACTGACCGGCTTGCTGCGGCACGCCGCGCGGAGAAGGAACTGGCCACCATCCAAGAGGCGAATAAGGGGCTTCAGGCAATTGCCGCGAAGGCAGAGGAGGCCCGCCAGGGACTTGTCCCAGCGAGTGAGTTGGCAGCGGCTCAATCGGCGTTGAGCTCGGCGGAGAAGCGGATCGCCGACCTCGAGCGCGAGCTGAGGGAGGCGAAAGAGGAAGCGAGTTCGGCGGATGGTCGAGCCAAGGCCGCCGTTATGGCCGCCACGGAAGAACGTAAAGTTTCTGATGCCCTTGTTGCTGGGCTTCAGGATGATTAGACTTCTCTTCAGAGCTTCATCACGGATCTCTCCCGTCCCTTGATTGGTGAGTGTGTCTGCCCCTGCCTATTGCATGTGCCTTTTTGTAATATCCAATTTACTCACTGTTATCTTCTATCCGCAGGTCGCATCCTTGATAGCGCGGAAGAGGCGAGCTTGTTCGACGCACGGCAATGTGTGGCCACGCTCGTCGACTCGGCGACGTTGTCGGCGACATGCATCCGGGCCTACCTCCAAGAGATGTCGCCCACGGAAGTAATTCCCAGCGACCTCGTCGAGGTGTGGCGGTACTTGGAGAAGGCGCCGTCGGTCGTTGAGTTCATGACGCGATCGGCGTTCCGGCGCGGAGCGGCGACGGCGCTTAGCCTTGGGCTTGCTCACTTCCCGGAGGACTTCGATCTGGACGACATGACGAGTGGCTACCCGTCGTCGACTGGCGCGGTGGAGATCTCCGAGGTGCTCAAGTTGACGGACCGCGCCGCGGTGTACTCCGAGCGCGTCTGGGCGATGGGCGACCTCCTTCCTTACCAGGAGACGGTCGTCGCACCCAACGACCTCGAGGCGCAGCACCGGGACTTCAAGGTCGAGCAGCCCTTTCGTGTGGCGATGGCGGGTGAGCTGACAATGTATCCGTTGAACCCGTACACTCCCTTCATCCGCAATCGCAAGGGTGCTGGCGAGTCGTCGTCGAAGCCTGCAGAGTGAACTAGTTTGCCCTGGGGCGTTAGTAGCAGTTCTGCCGTTGGGCATACTATGTATTTTGACACAATGTGCGACATGCTATTAATGAGATATCGTGTTGTTTTGTGATTTGTTGTGTGTTTTTTGATTGAGGGTTGAACGAGTCCCCGAGTGCGTCCACCCTTTTTATGGGGTTTACCTTGTTTGTTATGTGTTTGCGGTTTTTTGAATGTTTTGTTATTGTGGTCGACTCGCCCGGACTCGGAGAGCCAGTCGCAAGGCGACTCCCTTGAGCGCTCTGTACTTCACCGTGTTCCCTTGCGCAAACGAGGTCGGGTAGCCGAGTCCCCGAGCGTGGTACTTGGTTGTTCTAGGCGCGACTCGAGGGTGGGTGAGGACTCGGCGCGTTAGTTTGAGCGCATCGCTCCTGCCTGGCCCATTGGGTCAGTCGCATGGCGAGTCCTGGGCATGCTCTCATACTTGGCGTTTTCCCTAGCCGCTCGCCCTGAACTGGTCGTCAGTCCCCAAGCGTGGTACTTGGCCGTTCGAGTCGCTATGTCGAGGATGCGTAGGATCATGGTCGCTGTGAGAAGCGAAGGCAGTTGTCTTGGCTCGTAGAGCCAGTCGGGCTAGGCGACTCCAATGGGGCTCCGGGTAGGCGTTTTTCGTGGACGTTGCAAGACCTGAGGTGACCCAGTGCTCCTGCACCGCACTAGTTGGCCGTGCCAATCGCTATACCAAAGGTTGACTTCTGCGGTTAGTGTGACGCTGTTATTACGAGTGCGAGTGGCACAAGACACGGAGAGTAGGCGCAATTTGCGGTAACCGATTCTTTTTTTATTTCGTAGCGACTGGGGGTACATATGAGGGGTTCTAGGAATAGAACTTCCGTAGGAGGTTTACATTCCACGGTCTCTTGACGTCGAGTTTGCCGTCCCCGCGGACGTCGATGAGGTAGTAGGCATCGTTGCCGAGTACGCGCCCGATGGCGAATGGTCCCTCCCACGGAGGGGAAAGCTTGTGCATGCCCTTCTTGTCCTGGATGAGGCGCAGCACCAGGTCGCCTTCTTGGAAGGTGCGAGTTTTCACCCGCCGACTATGATAGCGGCGGAGTCCTTGTTGGTAGATGGCGGTGCGTGATCGAGCGTGGTCACGTGCCTCGTCGAGTTGGTCGACTCCATCATGGCGGGTGAGTTCTTTCGCAGCCTCCGTTTAGTGGACGACCCGTGGCGAGTCGTGCTCGAGGTCGGTGGGCATGACTGCCTCGGCGCCGTACACCATGAAGAAGGGGGTGAACCCTGTTGACCGAGGTGCGGATGCCCCAGATGACGGAGGGCAGATCCTCGACCCAGCACCCGGCGGTGCGCTCGAGTGGTACTTGGAGGCGCGGCTTCAGGCCGTGGAGGATGCTCTGGTTGGCCCGTTCCGCCTGGCCGTTGGATTACGGGTGGGCGACTGACGCGAGGTCGAGCCGGATGTGGTGTTCCTCGCAGAACTCGGCCATGGCTCCTTTGGCGAAGTTGGTGCCGTTGTCCGTGATAATGCTGTTTGGGAACCCGTAGCGATATATGAGCTCGCGTAGGAATTTAGTGGAAGTCTTCCCGTCGCATTTCCGGACTGGTTTGGCCTCCACCCACTTTGTGAATTTGTCGACCGCGACCAGGAGGTGGGTGTAGCCAGAGGGAGCTTTTTTGAAGGGGCCTACCATGTCCATACCCCACACGGCGAATGGCCAGGTGATGGGGATTGTCTTGAGCGCCGAGCTCGGCACGTGCGTCTGGTTGGCGTACTTCTGGCACCTGGCGCACCGCTGGGCAATGTCGACGGCATCGGCGTGTGCGGTGGGCCAGTAGAATCCATGCCGCATAGCCTTGGCGACCAGAGAGTGGGCGCCGGCGTGGTGGCTACAGTCGCCGGAGTGGATGTCGTGGTGGATCTTGCGTCCTTCGGCCGGTTGGACGCAGCGTTGGAACACGCCGGTGACGCCGCGCTTGTGGAGCTCGCCGTCGATGATAGTGAAGGATTTGCATCGGCGTGCGATCATCCGGGCGTCCGTCTCGTCTGCCGGCAAGGTGCCGGCCTCCAGGTAGGCGACGTAGGGCTTGGTCCAGTCGTCTGGCTCGGTGACGAGTGCGACCAGGGCTGCCTCTGGCTGCAGCGGGACTCCGATGTCGATCTCCCTTGGGGTAGACACTGATGGCTTGGTGATCGTGTCCAGGAAGACCCCGGCGGGTGGTGCGAGTCGAGCCGACCCAATGCGAGAGAGTGCGTCGGCCTCCTCGTTCTTCCGCCTGTCGATCCACTCAACGGAGTAGCCTGTGAAGTTTCCACCCAGCTTGTCTACTGCTTGGCGGTATGCCGCCATGGTGGGGGAGACGGCGTCGCAGGTGCCAGCGACTTGCCCAGCGACGAGGTTGGAGTCTCCGTAGCAGCGTAGGCGGTTGACGTTCATCTCCTTGGCAGCCCGCATGCCGTGGAGTAGTGCCTCGTACTCAGCCATGTTGTGGGTGCAGGGGGTGAAGTCGAGGCAGAGGACGTAGCGGAGCTTGTCGCCCTTCGGTGAAGTCAGCACGATCCCTGCTCCTGCGTCGTCCGCGTTCTTGGAGCCGTCGAAGTGCAGGCTCCAGTAATGGAGGTATGGCAGCTTCTCTGGCTGCTGGGCCTCTTCCCAGTCGGCGATGAAGTCCGCTAGAGCCTGCGACTTGATCGCTTTTCGTGGCTCGTATTTGATGTTGTGGACGCCGATTTCGACGGCCCACTTGGCGACTCACCCAGTCGCCTCGCGGTTGCGGATGATGTCCTGCAACGGTGCGGAGGAGACGACCGTGATTGGGTGCTCCTGGAAGTAGTGCGGCAGGCGCTGCTGTGCTCTGAAGACCGCGTATACCAGTTTCTGGTACTGCGGGTATCGCTGGCGCGACTCGGTGAGGACCTCGCTGATGTAGTACACCGGTCGCTGTACTGGGCGCTCCTTTCCTTTCTCCGGCCGTTCGACGACCATGATGGCGCTGACGACGCGCTCGGAAGCCGCGACGTAGACCAGCATGGGTTCTTTGTCGGCGGGGGCGGCGAGTAGCGGTGCGGTGAGTAGCACCTTCTTGAGGTCGCGGAGCATGTAGTCCGCCTCCTTGTCCCACTGGAAGGTGGGGTTCTTGCCCATCATAAGTTATAGGGGCATCGCCTTTTCGCCCAGGCGGGGGATGAAGCGACTGAGAGCCGCTACTCACCGGCCAGCTTCTGGACGTCGCGCAGGCACTCGGGTTTGCCGATTCGGGCGATCGTGTCGATCTTGGTGGGGTTTGCCTCGATCCCTCGCTTGGAGACGACGTACCCCAGTAGTTGTCCTGCTGGTACACCGAAGGTGCATTTTCCTGGGTTAAGCTTTATCTTGTATTTTCGCAAGTTGGCGAATGTTTCCGCCAGCTCGGCGAGTAGATCACCCTGGCGAGCGGATTTTACGACCACGTCATCGATGTAGACGTGGATGTTGCGGCCAATTTGGCTCGCGATGCACTCTTGCATGCACCGCTGGTAGGTCGCCCCGGCGTTCTTGAGGCCGAAGGTCATGGCGGTGTAGCAGAAGGCTCCGAATGGCGTGATGAACGCCGTCTTCTCCGAGTCCTCGACAGCCATTTTGATCTGGTTGTATCCAGATTAGGCGTCGAGGAAACATAGCGACTCCGAGCCCGCGGTAGAGTAGATTATTTGGTCGATCCGCGGGAGGACGGACTGCTCCTTCGGGCAGGCGCTGTTCAAGTTTGTGTAGTCGATACACATCCTCCAGGTCCCGTTCTTCTTCTCGACCAGGACTAGGTTTGCCAGCCACTTGGAGTACTTGATTGGCCGGATGAAGCCTGTAGCGAGTAGACGCTGCACCTCATCGGCGATGGCTCGGCGGCGCTCTTCATTGAAGGGACACAGCGACTGTTTGACGGGTCGCACTTTGGGCTCGGCGTTTAGTTTGTGCTCAGCGAGCTCCCTAGGGACACCAGGCATGTTAGAGGGCTTCCATGCGAAGATGTCCCTGTTCTCACGGAGGAACTCGATGAGCGTGCCTTCCTAGGTTGGGCTCATTCCTGTTCCGATCGTCACCGTCTGGCTGGAGTCGCCTGGGACCAGTTCGACGGTGCGGGTGTGCGTCGTTGCCTCGAAGGCTGAGGTGTTTGCGCCCTCCGAATTGGGCTTCTTGAGTATGGTGGGGTCGTCATTGTTCACCCCGCTCGTGTACTTGGCGAGCTCGTCAGCGTGGTTAGCCTCTGCCGCGATGACGGCATCGGCGAGTTCGGCTCCTTTGGCCTCGCACTCGGCGGCCATGTCGGGGTCGCCGTTGATGGGATGACGCCGCACGGCCCGGGGAGCTTCATCGCGTTGTACGCGTAGTGTGGTGCTGCCATGAATTTGGCGAACGCCTGGCGCCCCAGGACGCAGTGGTAGGGGCTGTCGAAGGGTACCAGCTCGAAGACGATCCGCTCGGTGCGGAAGTTTGCTGGTGTGCCGAAGGTGACTGGCAGCGTGACCTTGCCGATCTGGTACGCCTTCCGACCGGGGACGATGCCGTGGAACGTGGTGTGGGTTGTCTTGATCATCGACTGCGGGAGCCGCAGCCGCCTGAAGGTGTCCAGGTACAGGATGTTGATGGAGCTGCTGCCGTCCATCAATGTCTTAGGGAGCCAGTAGTCGCCCACCTTTGGCTTGACCACCAGGGCGACTCGGCCTGGGTACTCGATGCGCGGCGAGTGGTCCTGGCGGCTCTAGGTGATGGGCTGCTCCGACCAGTTGAGGAACTAGAGAACGTCCACCTGGGCCACCGCGTTGATGGCGACGGCGCGGGTGATGACCTTCTTCTCGTGCTTCGTGTTGAAGCCTGTGAAGGTATGGAGCGAGCCGGCCACTTTGCCGAATTTTCCGCCATTTGGCGGGTTGTTGTCGGGGTCCTCCCGTGCTCGCCGTGCCTTTTCAATCTCCCTGAGGGTGTGGCAGTCGACGGTCGTGTGCGTTGCGGGCTTCCCTTCCCTGCTATGAAATGCACAAGGTTGGTTAAGGAGGGCCGCGGGGTCGAACCTTGGCTTGGCCTTGTAGTTGCCGCCGTCGCGGCGTTGTCCCCCGTCGCGGCGGAAGCTTTTGGGCTCTTGTTGTGCGTGCCCGGCGTTGGCGATGAAGTCGACTCGCCCGTCACTGTGGAGCTTGCCGATGAGGCGAGTGTTGCTGTAGCGTAGGTCGGACCGTCGTCCGTTGTCATTGCCGCTCATGCGGCGTTGGCCTCCCGACTCGTCGTCGGTTTCCTAGTTTGGATCTTCCTCCGCGTACCGTTTGGTGATCTCGAGGAGGTCCGGTATGTTCTCGAGTGTGCGAGAATGTCGCTTGAGCTTAGCGACCAAGGGCTCATAGCGGCACGAGGTCTTGAAGCAATGGATCGCGGTGTCCGGGTGGATGCCGACCGCGTTGTACCAGAGTTCTTGCCACCGCTGGACCCAGTTGCGGGTCGACTCGCGGGGTCCCTAGACGCATCGCTCCAGGTACTCGATGGTGGTGGCACGGGTGTAGGAGCACTCGAAGTGCCTGATGAAGGCGTCGCGCATCTCCTCCCAGGAGTCGATACTATCCTGGGGGAGTGTGTTGATCCACTGCCTACACGTCCCCTCCATCATCAGGGGGAGGTAACGGGTGGCTAGCAGGTCGGTGTGGCATGCGATCCCCATCGCCATGAGGTATGTATCAAGCCACACGGAGGGGTCATACGAAGGGTCGTACTTTTCTATCTCCTTCGGCGCCTTGAAGTTCGGCGGGTACTTCTCGCCTCGGATCATCGGTCCGAAGCACTTGGGGCCGAGTCGACTTAGCGACCCCATCAGCTCGCCGTCGCGGCGATTGGTTAGGGTGTGTCGCAGGTCGTCGGGCTGGCGTGCGCGCCAGCTTTGGTTGTTGATGATGTCGGTGCGGGCGTCGATAGGTTGACCGTTGGCGGCGACGAAGTTGGTCGCCGGCCTGGGGTCGTTGGTGGAGAGTGCCGCGTTCGTGGGTCGGTGTTGGAGCTGCAATGGCTCTGGTGGCGGGAAGTTGAGGGTGTTTGCCGCCATTGGGCAGCCACTTGAGGCCGCTCTGCTTCCCGAAGAACGCGAGTACACTCGACCCTGCGAGTCGGCGCCTGCGTTTTGCTGCTCGACGGCCTTTGCGAGCAGGGCCCTGACATACTGGATCTATAGGGCGCCGTCGCCGGTGGCCGTGATGTTGTCGGCTGCTGCTCGGCCCGCCACGAGGTTGTCCATCGGGGTGGAGAACAGTGGGAGGCCGTTTGCGTCTCGCTCCCGTTAGGAGACTACTATCCGCGGCTGATCCCTGGGGGGTGTGCGGTTGGGTGGAGGTGGGGCGCCCATCGCCGTCGACCCTAGCGGGGGCCGGGCGCTTCCTCCTGGTGGCGAGTTCTCGCAGATCGCGCGCTCGGCCGCGCGGGCCGGGTCGTTTTCGTCGTCGAAGTTTAGGGCGTGCCCCTGGACGGTGGGGTTCATGCGTGACCTAATTCGCTGCTGGTGGTAGCGCGACAGCTCCTGCGCCGTCACCTGCTCGAGGCGAAATTTTTCGCGCTCGTCTTGTTCCTTGCGGACTGCCTCTGCCAGCTTCAGGCGGAGTTCCTCGACCTCCGTTGCCGTGGCGTTAGGAGAGATCGGGGTGGAGAAAGGATCCTCCGGCGGGTCGGTGCCGGTCGCCATGTAGGTCGCGGCATGGCGACCGGTCCCGTCGCGGAGGTCGGTGGAATTTTCCGACCCGGAGTCGAAGTCGAAGATCCCAAGGATGGAGGGATCCTCAAAGTATCCCATGTTGGAGACCTGGGTGATGGAGCCCGCGGGTGAAGCCGCGGTGATGGATCCGGCGAGTGATGCCAGGGTCACCGAGTCGGCGTCGTCATTGCGGGCCACGTCTTCCGCGGCCGCGGAGTTTTCGGCCACGTTGCTGTGGGCTGAGTTGTACTCGGAGGCGAGGCGATGGATCGTGCGGACCTTGCTCTCGGAGAGTCGATCGCGTGGCGGCGACTCGCGGATGCGAGCCGAATCCTCTGAGACGATGACGTCGGTGAGGCCGACGAAGAGCCTGATCGTGCCGACCGGCAGGATCATGCTGTGCGTGACGGGTCGCGCCGCTGGGACGTAGCTGCTCGGCAAGATCTGGAGCATCTCGCCGATCGCTATCATGCGGCCGGTGGCGACCATCTCGTTGATGGGTAGATTGAATCTCGCCGCAGAACACCGGCCAGACCGTCCAGGCCCCATGGTGGGCGCCACTATCGTGGGAATGGTCACGACAGATGCTGCAATCAGCAGCGAGTAGTAGAACGAGGGGCAAGGGCGGCCAGCCATCTGCGGTGCGAGATGAGGGAGGAGACACAAGGTTTTACCCAGGTTCGGCCCCCCGGAGGGTAAAGACCTACTCCTGCTAGATTGTATTATGATGGAGGTACAATGGACGAACTCGGCGGCTAGGGGGCGAGTCGCTTAGGTGTATGATGGAACGTATCTCTACACGCCCTGCAGGGAGGTTTATATAGGCTTACCTCCCCTAGGGTTTACATATCTCAACCGAATCAGTTAAGGCTTCGGTACTTATTTAACCTAATCCGACTGGGCCTATCTACTCGCCTGGGCCTCCAGCTTCCAGTCGCTTGGATCCACACCGGGCCTTGATCCAGTCGCCGTCTTGCAGGCCCACTCGCCAGTTCTTGGGCCAGTCGGAAAACGTCCTGCTGGGTATACCCCAGTGGGCTTATCCTAATCAAGTAGGACAACATCATGAACAAGGTAGCATCTACTTGCCTTGGCTGTAGCGGTCGAACGAACAATCCACACACGAGCAAGCATTGCAGTCGTCACAATCTACACGATACAATTGGGATCACATAAACAAACCATACACAATCATATGCAAACAATGACAATGCAAGATGCATGCATGACAAGTTGAACATAGCTACAGTAGCATCACATATTCTTATTCAGTATCCCTACTGTATGTATGCATGGAAAATATTTTAGATGCATAGAAAACAAAGCATGCAATTATAAATGCCCAACAATAGAGCAAGAAACTAAATAATTAGCCGCTACTAATAAACTATTTGTAAAATCTTGGAAAATATCCACTGTGTAGGTATCCTAAAATGGAGCCAGTACCAATTGGAATTACTCAAAAAGGATTTATATAAATCCCTGAGTAATTAAAATACTACAGTAAGCCTTTATATAGATTCTGCAATTCCAATACTGTAAGTCTAACTTTTTAATTCACTGTAATATTCCTCTTGTTCTACTGAATCCAGGGACATCTTATTTGCAATTTTTGGAGTTACAGAACTTTTTCTATGAATTTAATACTATAAAAAGAGCATTAAATCATTTAATTAACTAAGACAAAACCTTGCTGTAAAAGTATAAAACAACTGTACAACAATGTTCTACGTGAGACACTTAATCCATACATATTTTATTTGCAATTTTTGGCCCATTAGATTATTTTCTATTGAATTTACAAAATTGAAACTAAATCTACCAAATAAATCGAATTAAAATTATACAGTCAACTCTGACTGTTGACTGCGCCTACGTGGCGCGCTGACGTGGCGCGTTGACTGGTCAGCGGCCTGGGCTGACCTTTCCACGGTCCATCTGGACCGTTGGATCAAGATCAGAGAGCAGGGGGCGCGCGAGGGGGAAAGCTCACCGGAGCTGACGACGGGCGGCGGCGGTGGCGGTCCTCGGCCGCGGAGGGAGGCGGGACAGTGTCGGGGGAGAGGTGGCGGAGCTCCTCGAGGCGGCTGCGTCAGTCGGCGAGCGTGGGGGAGACGGCGGCGGGCGGCTGGAGTGGCGGCGGCGTCGGTGCGAGGGCGGTGGCTCGCGGGCGTCGTCCTGCGGGGGAAGAACGGAGAGGGGGCGGGTCAGTAGGAGGCGGCGGTGGCCTCGCGGGCGAGTGAGGTGAGGGAGGGGCGACGGCACGCGCGACGAGGTGCTCATCTCGTCAATGGGGGGGGCGGCGGGTGCGGTCTCCGGCGAGCAATTGCTCCGTGATGGCGGCGGCTTAGGAGGCGTTTTTTGGGGGGTATCGTAGTGGGAGGTCTAGGGATTAACAGAGGGCCAAAATCTAGGCGGGGTTGGTTCGGATTCGACCCGAATCCTTGCGAGAAACGCTCTGGCTATTGAGTTTGAGATGAACACGTTTTTGGGGGTGATGACAGGTGGGGCCCACCTGTCGGTGGCAGAGGGCTCGGTGGCGGCGGCTAATACGCACCACACGGCGCGCACTGCTGTTGGCTGCTGGCGAGATGCCGCTGCCGCGGTCCTGGCAGGCCCCGGCTGGGCCAGCTGGGCCGCGGGCCAGCTTGCTGCGCTGGCTGGTTTCCCTTTTTTTTATTTTCCTTTTCTTTTTCCTGATGTAATTTCTTAACTGAATTTTTTTGACAGAAACTGTCTAAACTAAGCCCAAAATTCAGTTTGCCATAACTTCTTCTACGAAGCGCCGATTGAGGCGATTCAAAGTGCTACGGGTTCGTGGAGGAACCCTCTATGCACATGTGCCTTCCATATAACCAAAATATAATGTTTTTAAAAGAGGCATGGTAAAACCGGGCATTCAAGTGTAGGTGTCAAAATGCAAATGCAAGTGTTTTGTTTTGCCAAAACCTTTTCAAACTGAAATTTTGCAAGGATGAATATGATGCAATGACATGAATGATATGCAGTACCAAATCTAAAATTTGGGATGTGACAGATACTCTAAGATAGGCTCTATCACCCACCTCATAGGTGACTTCCCTACGCTTTGGATCTGTGTAGCTCTTTAATCGGGACTGTGCTATCTTCAATCTGTCCTTTACCAACTGGACTTTCTCTTCAGCTTCCTTGATTAGTTCTGGTCCGAACAATTTTCTTTCTCCAACACCACTCCATAACAATGGTGCAGTACATTTTCTCCCATAGAGAAATTCAAACAGTGCCATCTCAATACTGGCTTGATAGCTGTTGTTGTAAGAGAATTCTGCGTAAGGCAGACTTTCATCCCAACTAGCACCATAATCTAGGGCATATGCCCTCAACATATCCTCTAATCTAGGGGATGAAAAGCAGTGCTGAATTCCAACCTCGTTCCCAATGACTCATGCAGTTGCCTCCAAAAATGGGAAGTGAATTGAGTTCCTCTATCAGACACAATACTCTTGGGTAATCCATGCAGACACACAATCCTATTCATATAAATCTTGGCTAACTTAGCACTTGTTTAGGTTGTCTTCACGGGTATGAAATGAGCCACTTTAGTTAGGCGACCTACCATGACCCAAATAGAATCATATCCTGATCTAGTCCTTGCTAGTCCGGTGATGAAGTCCATGCCAATCTTGTCCCACTTCCAATCAGGAATAGGTAGTGGTTATAACAATCCTGTTGGTTTCTGATGTTCCACTTTCCCTCTACTACATACATCACACAAAGCAATATGTTCTGCGATGTCCTTGAGATTATTGCACCAAAATCTTTCCTTCACATCCATGTACATTTTGGTGTTACTCGAATGAATGGAATATGGTGAGTTGTGTGCTTCTTGTAAAATCAGTTTTCGAAGCTCCGGATCTTGCGGAATGCAGACGCGTTTTCCATAACATAAAGTACCATGTTCGTCTTCATGGAATCCTTTGGCTTTCCCTTTGCTAATTTTTTTGTTAATCTCTTCAATTTCTTTGTCCAACTTTTGGGCTTCCTTTATCCTGTCCAACAATGTGGGTTGAACATCCAATGACATGAGATGTCCTTCAGGCACTATCTCCAATCTGAGATCTTTGAATTGGGCACACAGATCATCTGGCAATTCCCCCTTAGTAAGGACATTCACATAAACCTTATGGCTTAATGCATCCTCTACAACATTTGCTTTACCAGGGTGGTATTGCAAACTCAAGTCATAGTCCTTGATTAGTTCTAGCCATCTTCTTTGCCTCATGTTACTTTCTTTTTTAGTGAAGATATACTTCAAGCTTTTGTGATCTATGAACACTTCGCAACGCTTTCCCAAAAGATAATGTCTCCATGTTTTGAGTGCATGGACAACAGAGGCTAACTCTAAATCATGAGTAGGACAATTCACTTAATGAGTTTTGAGTTGTCTCGAGGAATAAGCCACAACTCTCCCCTCTTGCATCAAAACTGCACCTAATCCTTGGTGAGATGCATCACAATATACTTGGAAATACTTCTCCAAATATGATAGACATAAGACTATTGTTGTCACTAGTCTCTTCTTAAACTCTTGGAAACTGAGTTCACATCCTTCAGTCCAATCAAATTTCTTATCATTCTCAAGTAACTCGGGGAGTTGTCTTAGCTACCTTTGAGAAATTCTCAATGAATCTTCTATAGTATCCTGCCAAGCCAAGGAAACTACGCACTTCCTTCACTAACTTAGGAGATTCCCACTCAGTCAAAACTGGCACTTTTGCGGGATCAACTGCTACACCATCTCTTGACACAATATGTCTGAGAAATTTGACTTCATTCAGCCAGAATTCACATTTGCTGAATTTGGCATATAGCTTATGCTCCCTAAGCTTCTCCAGTATCAATCGTAAATGCTCCTCATGCTCTTCGTTGCTCTTGGAGTAGATCAAATTGTCATCGATGAAAACGACAACAAACTTGTCCAAAAATTCCATGATCATTTGTTCATCATATTCATGAAATAGACTAGTGCATTGGTCAAACCAAATGGCATCACGGTGTACTCATACAATCCATACCTAGTGGTGAAAGCAGTCTTAGGTATGTCTTGTTCCCTTATCTTTAGCTGAAAGTAGCCTGATCGAAGATCTATCTTTGAGAACACTCGGGCTACTTCTAACTGATCAAACAAGTCATTGATTCTTAGCAAAGGATATTTGTTCTTGATAGTTACTTCATTGAGTGATCAGTAATCTATGCATAACCTTTGACTTCTATCTTTCTTTTCAACAAACAGAATCGATGCACCCCAAGATGAGGAACTTGGTTGAATAAATACTTTCTGCAAATGTTCCCCAAGGTGTTTCTTGAGTTCTTTCAACTCATCAACTGACATCTTGTAGGGTCTCTTTGCTATTGGTCCTGATCCTGGCAGCAAGTCAATCAGAAAATCAACATCTCTATCTGGTGGCATTCCTTGTAATTCCTCCGGAAACACATCCGGATACTCTCTCACAATTAGCACACTGTCTATGCTAACCCCCTTATGAGAATTGAGCTTACTCCCTTTTGATTCAAAGTTAGACTTGAATCTAATCCGTTTCTTATCTGGGGTTGTGAGTGTGACAGTATGATTGGCACAATCTAGTACTCCTTCGTACTTAGTCATCCAATCCATTCCCAAAATAACATCCAATCCTTGGGAATCTAGGATTATCAAACTAACGGGAAACTTATACCTCCCAAATTCTATCACTAGATCATGACATCCCGAGTTCACTATCATTTCTCCACCAGGAGAATTTACTTTTATAGGACACCCAATAGATTCAACTAGAAGTCCATTTCTATGAACAAATGCTCTTGATATGAATGAATGCTATGCGCTAGTATAAAAAAGAACAAGTGCTGGAACAGAATTGAGTTTGAACTTACCAGCCATAGCATTATATTCTTCGTATATTTCCTCCACATTGATGTGGTTCACTTGTCCCTTTTGGAAGGGATTGGGCTTGTTCGCACCTTGAACTTTCTGTTCTGGGCACTCATTAGCATAGTGTCCCATCTTAATGCACTTGAAGCATTCAACCTGACTAAGATCTTTCTTTACAGGCTAACTTCCACTTCCACTTCCACCTCCACCGTGGTGGATCTTGCGTCCACTCTTGTGGTTCTTATACTTGTCATTATCATGACTGCGATGGTGCTTGTTGTCATGATGACGGTTGTGGATGTGGTGGTTGTTGTACTTTCCATGTTTGTGGGATCTAGAACTCCCACTATCATTATGATGGGAACGCTTGTGAGACGATCCCGAGCTGTGCTTATCAAAGCTATGTTTCCTCTTTCTGCTCTCAACCTGTTTCATCTTGATCTCCAAGATGGTAGCCTTGTCACAAAGTGATTGATAGGTTGGAACATTGGCAATAGACAGCTGCAGGTTCAACTCATCATTAAGTCCTTCGAGGAATTTCTCCTTCCTCTTGGCATCAGTATCACCTTCATCCAGTGCATAACGCGCCAGATTGTCGAATTCCTCAATATACTCAGCCACACTGCGGTGACGCTGCTTCAGATTGTGGAACTCCTTCAAATTCATCACTCCGAATCAGATGTGAGCTATACGGAATCCATCCTCAAAGATATCCCATTTCACATCCTCAAGTGGAGTGGTGATCTGGAAGTTATCCCACCATGTTGCTGCTGGCCCTTCAAGCAAATGTGCTGCGAACCTGACCTTCTCCTCGTCGGCGCAGCCAACAGTCACTGAATGTAACCAGTCATTGGCTATCATTGGATCAGTGGTTCCCGAGAACTTTGCAGGCCTTAGTCTCAGAAATATGGTGAGCATGTCAAATCCCGGAGGATTATTCTGATTATTGTTATTGTTGTTGTTGTTATTCTGGTTCTGGTTCTGCATGAACTATGTCATCATCTGCATCAGTTGAGCTTGTGTTGTCATCAACTACTGCATCTCGGGAGTGACGTTGTTGTTGTTTTGGTTGGGGTTGGCATGTCGGGGAGGCATATGTGGTTTTAATAAGGATAAGAATGAGATACCCATATATGCTTAACATGCACAATACATCACATAGAAACAATCACAATAACCAAGCTCAAAATAACATAAGGTTTGAACGACATAACAACAAGTTTTGAAAAATGCAAACACACCATAGAAAGCCATCCACATGTTGGATGGTCACTGCGACTGAATAATCAATGTATGGTAGATGAAAGATAGTCGAGTAGTCTACACTACTCCTCCGCATCGATCTCCACATCAACAAGGGTAAGACCTGCATTCTCCATGGCAGTCTTGTACTCATCAACACTAGTGGTAAAAGCCTCAATGTTGGCCCTAAGATCCCTCTTCTGTGAGCGAAGACTCTCGATCAATCTCTACTGGTGCTCAAGCTCGAAGTCCTTGGCCTCTAACTCTTCCTTCATCTCCCTGATTTTCTTGTTCCTGTCTTGGACTCTTTTCTCCTGGCTCTTGAATTTCTTGTCCTGGCTCTCAAATTTGTCCTCCATCTCTTTGACGATCTCGTCTTGCTCCACAAAGAGCTTGTACTTCTCCCATAGCTGAACTTGGAGATTGTCATTGCTAATCATGACGTTGGTCCTATCAGTATCAAGGTGTCTAATAAGACCCTCTAGGTCCTGAAGGTACAGACGAATCGGCTCCACCGTCTCTCAAGTAGCATCATCGTACTCTATAGCCTCACCCTCCTCGTTGCGTCTCTCGAATAGGTGAAAGTAGAGACCTCTAAGCTCAGTGGAGTGCCTCCCTACCAGGCGTCCAAGTAACTCCTGCATGACTACATCTAAGCCTCTCTCCTTGTCATCATGCATCAACTTGAAAGTGATAGCCCCCGTGGGTGGCTCTGCCTGGTGTCTCGGCTGTGTGACTCTCAAGCCCCAAAGGTCCTTCCTCTCAAACTTGGTGAGATGAAGTGTAGTGATGCTAGGTAGTGGAAGGTTGAGCACACTATTGAGCTCAATGAGACGAGTACCAAAACGAGTTCCCTTGAACTCCTCGGCCGTGCTGATAACAACATTAGGCATCTATTTTTATAAGATAGAGAAAAGTTAGAACCATCACAATTAGAGAAAATTCACAAGAAAGAATATCACTAGCACATTTTTAGCAACAAACACACAAGTCATGGCATACACAAATCCATTACAAATACCAAAGGTTCATCATAACTTAGACAACTTTTGGAAGTAAACACGATAAGTGTGGTGGTCCAACTAACGAAGTACGTTACAATTCTCAATCACTAGACAAAATAGCTATCAGGGCATCCTTAGTGGACATCTGTCTATCTTCTTCACAAGACTCCCATATTAAGTCTATGATGTCTCCCCTTAGTTGTTGGTTGGTAGTCTATAATTCTTGGGTATGCTTCTTTTCTTCTCTAAGGTCATTTTGAGTGTTGAGCATTCTGCACTTGAGTCTATCGCCAAGCTCCTTAATGGCATTCCAAGCTGCATTTCTTGCAGAGTCAAAGAATGTTGTGTGCATTACAGAGTTAGTGACCATGCAGAATCCTGACTCCTTGTGGTTGTCTTCCTTGTTTTTCTACAAGTGAAGTTGCACCCACCAATACTCCTCTCCTTCATCCATCATAGGGAATCCTTTATACACAGCTGCATCATGTATCCCCATGGTAACCATTGGTTCTTGGGTGCCTTGGGAAATTCAGTCTCACACTCCAAAGTCATGGTCATGAGTGGTCCCTTCTTGACGGCTTCGTTGATGGAGTTGATCTAAATAGAGATGAGAAAGAATATTAGAAAAGTTTACGAGAAGAAAAGACAAGTGTGGAAATTTTTCGAAGTGTTGAAATTTTCCTTAGTGGTTTCTTAGTCAAATCCAATCCTAGGGTCATAATTCTACAGGCAACACAGTGCTCTGATACCATCTGTAAGACCCCACCTTTATAAAGGTAAAGGTCCCTACGATTGTAATGCTAGTCCCTGGATCAAATACTAGCATCCATAGTTTAAGATGAAGTACACAGAACCAAAGGTCATTATTACATCGTCATTCCAGAGATAACATAGTATTTTCCTACTCCATAGCCATAGGCTAGTACAAGAGTTTAACTTAACAACATAAATAAAAGTCTTCATCTTCATGTTCCACAGGCAAGCATGTTTAGTGTAGAATCATAACCCTAATCCTCATTAGAGTAACCTGCAACATCACAAGTTACAGCAACAGTGGGTCAATACATTGGAAAAGTATTAGCAAGTGATACCTTAGTAGAATAATAGTTTCTAGCTTCTACATGAATTTGGCTAAGTGTATCTTAGGCTTGCTTTGCTCAAAATAGGTTTTACCTATCAGTTGAAAACTCTAAGTTTTTGTTTGACAAAACTCACAAGGAACCACCAATAGACATTAGTGAACCTTTACCCTTATTCAACCACAAGTTTTTAACTTAGAAATTGGGGTGAGGAGATTCTTGATAGCTTCCATGTCTTGATGCTCAATTTGTCCATTGCCAGGGACACACCTAAGTACATAGATTTTTCCTTCTGCAAAGGTGGTGCACTTTCCCCACAAGACTCGACATGCATCAATACAAGACCTTTTAGAAGCCTTCCCTTAGACCAAAATGGACAGCTTCTAAAACCTATCACCCCTACCACCAACTATCCATTTGGCTAAGTTATTGCAACCTATATGATCCAGGCAGAGCCCATATTGTCATGTGGCTGCACTAGAAGCTTCTTAACATATGACATCTCAAATCCCTTTGTTCCTGGCTGGCTTTCCACAAGTGTGATACACAAGGTAGACCATAGATATGGTCCTTGTGTAACCACTCAACATAACCCAAGCATACCATTCCACCCAGGTGATTCATTCACTTAGTTGTTTTTATTAAGCAAAAACACAAGTTAAAAGACTTAGCAAAATTTCCATAACATGAATATGTTCCACCCTTTTTTGCTACTAGCTAGGCTAAGCATAGCAATATAGCAAGTATCTTAACTTAGAGAAAATTCTAACAAGTCTACAACTACTAGGATTTCCCAAGCATAGCATATAGATACTTAGCAAAAATTATCATGCAAGCCCTATACAAAATACCACTAATGCATAGTTAAAATATTGGGACAAAAGTATGAAGCACCACTTGCCTTGTTAGTTTGGGGAGTAAGAGCAATCTTCACCATCACAATCACCACTAGCACCAAAATCTACACATAAAATGATAGCACCAAATTCATATTTCAAATAATCAAGCAAAAATATATGAATGCATGAAAATGCCATGTGATGATTTTTCTAAACTAAAAAAGACAAGTAAAACAATGCTGAACACTAAACTAAACAATTATACACTAAAAGAACTTAATTTGGCTTTTAAAACATTTTCCAAATAATTTTTATACACAAAATAGGCCTACAAATGTCTCTGCATAAAATTATATTTTAACAATAGCAATTCACAAAAATAAGCCTACAGATGTGTAGGATTTATTTTTGTGATTCCAATGATATATTATTTGTATTTTTGGGATAAACAAAACAAAATTTATTAAATTTACAAGTTTGAATAACTAATAGATTCAAAAACAGATTTTAATTTAAAAACCCAGACACATGGGCGTATCTGATTGCCCGTACCGGTTCGGCTGGATCGATCAACGAGAGCTGCAGGATTTAAATGAAATCGCATGGGCCAGATCTAACCATACCCCTTCATTAAGTGATCTAATCTAGCACGCTAGATCTAGATCTAACGGCCCATGATGGCTTGCCCAAGAACTGGCTTACCAAACTTGCAAGAACACGAGGAAGCTCAACGTGCTGCTGGCGTGTACAGGGGCGTGTTGAAGCAGTGGCTAGTGCTCGTAGGAGTTGCGGGCGGCGTCGGGTTCGTGTGGACGACGACATTGCCGATGTTTTGGATCGCCCTAGTAAAAACTAGGGGCATCAGTAGTTGCACAAGGACATGGCGAACTCGACAGGATCAAGCAGAAGGCAAGGGGCGCTCGGGTTTTACCTAGTTTCCTCACCGGAGTTGAGCGGCGCTTCTGCCGTTCGCGGAGATCGACAAAGACGATAACCTGGATCACGAGCACGAAACTAGAGGCATCAGAAGGTGCACGAGGACACGAGGGTCACGCTCGTTTGAACCAGAACCAAAGGGACGGTCGGAGCTCACCGTAATCGCTTGCCGGAGCTCGTCGGGCAGCGGTTGTGCGGTTCGAAATACTAGCATCCTGGTGGCGGAGCGAGTGTGCTGTGGTGGGGGAAATGACCGCGGCAGCGAGGTGGTTAAGTAACCAGGAGGGGCAAGGGAATTACGCGGTGCTTCAATGCCAATTAAGCGAGAAATCAAATGCGGCATTTCTGGAGGAAACGACAGTGGCAACATTGTCTGCGCGCGCGGGGGCGGGGAAGAAGGTGCTGACCTGGCTTGGGCCCAGTGGCAGCGTCAGCGAGGCATAGTGGGTGCGGGTGAGAGAGAGAGAAGGGCTACCCCGGGTGAGCTTAATGGGCTGGTTCTGGGACTGGGCCAAAATGGCAGCGCTGGCCCTTTTCTATTTCTTTTCTCCTTTTCTATTTTTGATTTGATTTTCTGAATCCATTTTCAAATGATATTCAAATGAGTTTGAATTTAAACTATTTTTGGATTTTGTAAAATAATCCAAGCATTTATTTGTGTATAAAACATTGCTGTTTGATCACAAATACTTTTTCCCATTGAAAATAGAATTAAAACCATGCCTTATTTAAATATTTATAATAGACATATAAATGGTTTTAAATTTTTGATTCTTGTTTTGAAACTTTGAACAAGCTTTGGAATCAACATTCAAACCTTTTCTGGTGGAAACAAAGTAGTCTCATGATTTGAAAATGGCAATAAAGCCATTGCCTTTCTTACATAAAATAATAGGTAAACAATTTGGCTTCTATTTTGCAATCTTATTTGAAAATAATTTAAAATGCATGAGAAAGCATGAATGATGTGCAAACTTTATAAATCATGATTTTGGGATGTTACACCACTGCAAAGAGCTAGGACATTATGCATCATATTGTCCAGAGAATCCACCTCAAGATTTCAACCTTATCACATGTTTCAAGTGTGGAAACAAAGGACTCTATGCAGATGTCTGTCGAGAGAAGTTTCATCAAGATCTCAAGTAAGCCAAGATGTAATCTAGTTGAAAACCTTTTTAAGGGTGGTAGTACCCTAGTTGTCTTCAAGCCAACTTGTAACCTCAAGCCTTCCCAAATCTCGGGACGAGATTTATTTTCAGGATGGTAGCCTGTCACATCCCAAAATTTTACAAATTTTGAAATGTGAAAAATAAATAAACAAAAGAAATAATTGTTGAAATTTAGGGTGAAAAGAAACATATTGCTTCTGAATGGAAACATCAAAACCCTTCTTGACCAAAATTTGAATAAAAGGGAATCCAACAAAATTTCAATCAAGTGAAATGCATTCATCAATGAATGTATCTTGAAATTTAAACTCGGGAAAATAAACCAAAACCTAAAACCCTAATGGAAGAAAATCATTTCCAAGATATCTCCAAGAATATGGATTTGTTTCATATAAAAATCTATCAACAAACATTTATAGATGATCAAGAATTATAAATAAAAATATTATAAAACCATAGAAATTGGTTTCATTTAAATTGGATCCATGGATAAAAACTTATGAATTTATTAAGTTAAAAGGAAATAATTTCCAAGGCTAATAAAGCTCCTACCTAAATCCATGCCAAATCTTGAGCAAAATAATCCTAAAAGGATTTAAAAAGATAAACAAATATTAAATAAATTATACAAATTGGAAACACCAATTTTGGATCTTTAAATAAAAAGATATGGAGTTTATAAGGCAAAGAAATAAATAAATAAGGAATATTTAAAAGTCAAATTAAATCTTGGCCAAATCCATAAGCAAATGGAATAAAGATAATCCAAATAAAATAAAGGGATAAAGAATATTCAAATAAAAATATATGGGATTAAACCATATTCTAATTATAGTTAAATGGAGACAAAATCCCTAAGGTAAATAATTAATTAAATCTTGGGAAAAATAATGGAAATTTCCAAGTGGATTAAAATTTATCTAATTGACTTAAAAAGAATAAAATAATTATTTGAATAAATAATATGGACTAGAACCATATTTAAATCTTATTTAAAATAAAGACAAATGTATATTTTAAATAAATAAAAAACCATAATAGAATAAAAGAAATATTCTAAAATGGACTTTAGAATGTATTAATAAATAGTATTAAAAGCTTACTGAAAGTTTGGAAAAGATTTGAAAATAAATGAGAGTTTAAATCATTTGATTCAAATCAAAACAAAAAATAAAATCAGAAAAAGAAAAAAAATAGAGAAGAAAAAAAATAGAAAGAACCAGTCCAGCCCAGCTAGCCCAACAGGCCCAACTCACAGCCCATCTCCCTTCCCCACGCGAAATGTTTTCTCACCAGAACCCGCATCTGTGCAAACGCTGACCACCGGACCCCACCGTACCCCCTTCTCCCTCGCTGACTGCGGGACCCAATCGAATAAGTCACCATCGTCTACCTCGCGCTGACCCCACCCCCTCTCTCCCTCGGCCGTTTCTGGTCTGATTTCAATCGCGTTAATTCGAGTAACTCCTTGAGTAATTCGCCCCTGTGACTATGCCCTCTTAACCGCCACTCTCTCCTCTCCATTTCCCCTCAAACAGCGCCACCAGAGAGCCCATTGGCTGCTCCCATTCTGGCTTGCACCACCGCGGCCTCCGATGCACTCCGGCATCAATTCCGATGAGAATCCACTGCCCCTCTCCCTCTACTTTGCTCTTTTATGTTTGTCATCACCGTGCGCATCTTCTGACCCCAACCGCTTACTTTCTCGTGACCCAGAGGCTCGGCAATCTCGACGATAGAGCGCCACCGCCGTCTGCCCCCTCTCTGGCAACCTTTTCCGGGTAACTCTAACCTCCCATCTTCCTCTCTTTGACACTCGCGACTTCGCCTCTCTATCGCGCGCCTAATGCCGCCCTCCTTTGGCTTTCCCGTGATTTGTAGCCTCACCTTCGTCGACGAACAGAGCGCACCGTCACAGAAGCTTCACCAGCAAGCAATACACGACGAACCCGTGCTCCCCCTGCCTCCCCACGAGAACGTTGAGCACCAGCGCTCCACGGCGAACTTGGTGAGCTTCTTGTCCCTCTCTCTTGCTTCTTGTATCGCCAAAACCACCATGAGCAGAGCGCGCCGCCGCTGTCCACCGTCGCCGCGGTGCCCATCTATGGTCGATGCATTCTGGACTGTTAGATTTGGATCTCCTCATCCCAATTTCTATGTTAAAAGCTTGTGGTTGAACAAGGGTTAAAGGATCTTCAATCTTTGATTGGTAGATGCCTTGGGTGATTTTGGCAAAAAAAAACTTAGTATTTTCAAATGATAAGGAAAATCTATTTTGAGCAAAGCAAGCCTAAGATCCACTTAGCCAAATGCATATAGAAGATAGATACCACTACTCTACCATAGTATCACTTGCCAATACAATTCAAATGTATTGACCCTTATGGCTGTAACTTATTATGTTGCAGGTTGGTTTGATGTTAGTGAAGTGTGTTGAATAGGATTAAAAGTCTACAAACAACATGATTACCTATGTAACTTTGAAGATGAAGGACTCTATGCTATAGTTTTATCTGCTGCATTGTAATGAGATAGCCAAATGAGCTATCTAAGATGTAGTGAATTATTTTATTCCTGGTTATAAAGTTGTAATATGACCTTTGTTTCTTGATTTACATCTTAAACTATGGACGCTAGCGATTGATCCAGGGACTAGCATTGTAAACACAGGGATCTCTACCTTATAATGGTTGGGACCTCTACAGAAAAGGAAAAAGAAAAACAAAACAGAAAGAAGAAAATAGAAAAGGGTCCAACCCACTAACCCTACCCAACACCATTGGCCCAGCAAAGCCCCTGGCCCAGCAGCACATCCCACCTTTCTTTCCCCCGCGAGCCCCTTTCTCACTCAAACCCGTACCCCCTCACTCAATGACGTTCGGGACCCACTGCCAACTCATCTCGTCGTCCTCACCCGCGAGACCCATTCCCCTCACCCCGTTGTCGTGTCCTGCGATGAATGCCTCACGTAAATTCGCGTCAATGCGGGAGTAATTCTTGCCAGCGACCGTGCCCTCATAAGCGCCCCTCTCCCCTTTATCTTTCCCCTCACTCGCCAGCCACTCTCCGCCCCAGGGCTGCTCTGATTTCTGCTTACGCCACCACTACCTCCGACGAACCTCCACGGCAATTCCGACAAACTCTAGCCACCTCCCACTCCCTAGCACCCACAAGCCTGCTCGCCAGCGTCACCCGCACCTGCCAGTATCCCTAGCTCGCCCGTGCAAGCCCGAGAAGCTCGGCTTCATCTTCGACTGAGCACCACCGCCTACTGCTCCAACTCTGATGACCTCTCCCCATAAGCCCCGACCGCCCCCTTCTCTCTAGATGATACTCCTGCAGTTGCCATCCCCGTGTGCATCTAATGCCACCATTTTCTTGCCTTGGAGTGGTCCGTAACCTAGCCAACGTCGAGTACAGTGCATGCCCAACGAGAAGCACAACTCCAACGAGCAATCACCAGCGACCCCGTGCGCCCGTTCGTCGACGGCGACAACTTTGAGCATCAATGCGACCCGGTGAACAAGGTGAGCATCTCCCCTTCCTCCCTTGCTTCCTGGTTATGCCAGACCACCTCTGACAGAGCCATGTCGCCGCTCGCCGACGCCAGCGCCACCAGTTCGTGGGCAGTGCATACCTGTCCGTTAGATCTTGATCGCGCGGTGTAAATTAGATCTTATATGAAACATTTTTGGTTGATCTGATCCGTGTGTTGCCACTTAGATCTAATGCTCCACGTAGCGCGATCCGCGCAAACCGGTACGCACCAGTAAGAACACGCCACGTGGCCTACCTGTTGATTTAAAACAGAAATTAGAACTATTAGATGTTTTGATTTGAAAAATTCATAACTTCTGATGTGCTTGTCGAAAATTTGCAAATTTTATATCATTGGAATCAGGAAAATGAAGCCTTTGCAACCATGCCCTTAGTTTAGTAATTTGGAAAATTAGGTGTTTTTTTGCAGAAACATTTCTAGGCCTATTTTGAGTATAAAAATTATTCTAAAAATGATTTGTGGGTAAAATATTTTGCAAATGATTTGTTTTGAACCTACTGACCAGAAACACAAGCTTTTGGGTTTATAAATATATTTTGTTAACATTGGAAAATTATTACTTTGAATAAAGGATTTCTAGTAAAATAAAAATGTTGTTATGATTTAAAAATGGTTTTTGAGTGAAACCTTTTGCAAATAGATTTGTTTTAATCACTTTGACCATAAACACTAACATTTGTGTTCAAAAATATATTTGGTAAACACTAGAAATTATTCTTTTGATTAAAAGCATTTCTAGCAAAACAAAAATGATTTATAATGCCCATTTTCACTAACTTGATTTTAAATGGTTTGGCCACTTGTATAAATGGCCAATATGTGTTTTAAAATGCTTATAACCTTATTAGAAACCACTTTTTCAAAAAAAAATATTTTTCATGCTTGCATGCATTGTTTTGCTTTCTTTATTTTATGTGGTGAGTTGTTTGAATGCTAGATTTGAATATGTGCTTGCTTGATTGATTTGTATTGAACTTTGAAGAGTGTGACAATTGCAAGATCAAGGATTGAACTTAGTTGCTATACAAAAAAGGAAAGTGGTGCTTCATACATTTTGTCCTATTATTTTAACTATGAATTAGTGATATTTTTAAGTAATACTTGCATGGACAAAACATGGGCAAGTCGTTGCCCGAACTCTTCTCCATATAAACTCTGCGCAAGTGGATATCAAAAAAGAGCACCAAGTGTTGATGGTAAATAATACCACCAAATTCAAGAAGCAAGGCAAGTCTAAGAAAAAGGGAAACTTCAAGAAGGGCGGTAAGAAAGTTACCGCACTGGTGAAGAAGACCAAGGCTGGGCCTATGCTTGATACTGAGTGCTTTTACTGCAAGGGAGAAGGTCACTGGAAACAGAATTACCCTAAGTACTTGGTGGATTTGAAGAACGACAACATCAAGAAGAAAAGTATATCCGATATACATGTGTCACATCCCAAAATTTTCCAAATTTTGAAATGTGAAAAAATAAATAAACAAAAGAAATGATTGTTGAAATTTAGGGTGAAAAGAAACTTTTTGTTTCTAAAAGGAAACATAAAAACCCTAAAACCCTAATGGAATAATTAATTTCCAAAATCTCTCTAAGACTATGGATTTGACCCATATAAAAATTTAGCAACAAACATTTATAAATGATCAAGAATGATGAGGAAAAATATTATAAAACCATAGAAATTGGTTTCACTCAATTTGGAGTCATAGATAAAAACTTATGAATTTATTAAGATAAAAGGAATTAATTTCCAAAGCTAATAAAGCCCTATCTAAAATCCATGCCAAATCTTGAGCAGATATTCTAAAGGAATTTAAAAAGATAAACAAATATTAAATAAAGTTATGCAAATTGGGATCACCAATTTTGGATATTTAAATAAAAAGATATGGATTTTATAAGGCAAAGGAAGAAATAAATAAACAAGGAAAATTTAAAAGCCAAATTAAATCTTGTCCAAACAAATGAAATGAAAGATTATTGATTAATAAAAGGAGTAAAGGATTATTTAAATAAAATCATAAGGATTGATTAATATCCAATTTTATTTAAATAAAGACAATTCCCAATTTAAATGAATATTAAATCATATTAAAGTATTTTAAATAATAATTCAAAGTGAATTATTTTGCACTAAAGAATAAATAAAACCTACTGAAAAAGGTTTGGTAAAATTTAGAATTCAAATAGAGTTTGAAAACATATTTAAATCTTATTTGAAATAAAGACAAATGTCTATTTTAAATAAATAATAGACCCTAAAAAGAATAAAATAAATATTCTAAATTGGACTCTAGAATATGTTAATAAACAGTATTAAAAATATACTCAAAGTTTGATAAAGGTTTGAATTTAAATGGAGTTGAATTATTTGAACAAAAATCAAAACAGAAAAATAGAAAAGGAAAAAGAAAAAGATTCAGAATAAAAAAGAGGAAAGAAGCAAACCAACCCATCTGGCCCGACCAAAGCCCAGCAGCGCAGCCCACTCCTTCCCCTCTCGCGAAACGTTTTCCACCCACGCGCTCACCCACTCAGTCAGTGACGCTGTGACCCCACGTGCTTTACCTCTCTTCACTAACCGCTGGACCCCACTGCCCCGTCATCATCGTCTACCCCGCGACGACCATGCCCCAGTTCATCTCTGCCGTTTCTGACATTAATTCGCGGCTTGAAATTCGCATTGATACAGGCATAATTTTCCAAGCCATCACGCACGATAAAGGCACCTTCCTTCCCTCTCCATTTCCCCTCACTCTTCCCTTCCCCTCCGCCACCAGGCTGCACAAATTTCTCTTGCGAACACACTGTCCCCGACGAGCAACTCCGGCCGATTCCGGCGATGTAGATCCTCCCCTTGCCTCCCAGTACCCACGAGACTACTCCCCATCCTCTTGCGCATCTCCCTGTACCACTCACTCACTCGTGCGCACTTCGAATCGTCGGCAAGGATGACCTCTGAACGCCGCCGTCGTCTGCCACTTCTCCGGCGAAGCTCCCTGGTATAACCCGACCTCTCCTTTCCCTAGCTTTGATGCTCCTGTGTTCAGCATCCTTGCGTGCATCTAACTGCATCATTCTTTTGCTTTGGCATGTCCTGCAACCTTGCCCCCATCGACGAACAGATACGCCTGGCAACGCCACGAACTCCGGTGAGCAATCGGCAATGTGTCCATGCGCCCCTTGGCCAACATAGGCAACGTCGAGCATCAGCGCTTCACGGTGAGTCTGGTGAGCATCTTCACTCTCTCCCGCGCGTCCTAGTTCATCGGCAATGTCACCGCCTGAGTGCACGCCGCCGTCCGCTATCACCCAGCGCTGTCAGTTCCTGGTAGTCGCGCCGTAGCCGTTAGATCAGAATCGTCTGGTTAAAATTAGACTTTAACTGAAGGGGTAAGTTTTGATCAGTGCTACACGATGTTATTTATATCCAACGATACACTGAGCACAATTCGCACGAACTGGTACACACCAGTAGGATTACGCCACGTGGCCAGTGTTTTGATTTAAAAATAGAAATGTATCTATTAGATATTCAAACTTGCAAAATTCATAACTTTTAATCTACATGTCCAAATTTTGCAAAGTTTATATCAATGGAATCAGCAAAAAGAATACTTTCCAACCATGCCATTTGTTTAGTATTTTGCTTCTATAAAATTGGTTGTTTTGCAGAAACATGTGTAGGCTTATTATGAGTATAAAATTTATTCTAATAATGTTTTTAGGGTAAAATATTTTGTAAATGGATTGTTTTGAACCTATTGACCATAGAAACCAACTTGTAGATTTAAAAATATATTTGGTGACACTTAGGAATTAAATCTTTGAATAAAAGAATTTCTAGCTAAATAAAAATATTGGTTATGGTTTAAAAATGCTTTTAAAGTAAAACCTTTTGGAAAATGATGTGATTTAAATTCTCTGACCATAAACACCAAGTTTTAGGATTTAAAAATATATCTGATGAACCCTAGTGAAATTATTACTTTGTTTAAAGGCATTTCTAGCAAATAAAATATTACTTTGAATTAAAAATGGAATTTGGATGAAAACTTTTGCAAATGGATTAATATTAAAACACTTTGACCATAAACACTAACATTTGTGTTTAAATAATATATTTGTCTAAAACTACAAAATGTTACTTTGATTTAAATCACTTCTAGCAAAACAAAAATGATTTAAATGTCCATTTTCACCAACTTGAATTTAAATGGTTTTACCACTTTGGTAAATGACCAATATGAGCTTTAAAATGTTTAGAGCCTACTAGAAACCACTTTTACGAATAAAACAATATTTTGCATTCTTGCATGCATTGGTTGATCTTATTGTTTTATGTGGTGAATTGTTTGAATGCTAGTTTGAATATGTGCTTGCTTGATTGAATTATAGTGAAATTTGAAGAGTGTGATATTTGCAAGATCAAGGAGTGAACCATATTCTCTACTAAAAAGGCAAGTGACACTATCATCCATGTCCTACTATTTTCATTACACTTAGTGATATTTTTGTAGTATGCTATGTCCTATTAGAAATATCCTTATATCTTCCTTAGTGAAAACATTGTAGTTGTAGTATGCTTAGCCCTGCTATAGACTTGGGGTGGAATACCATATCATGATTATATGAAGTGTTGGAAAAATATATGTTTTATATAATAAAACAAGGACTCAATGAACTACCTGGGTGGAATGTGGTTACTCAATTTTGGACAAGGTCACAACAAAGGGAACCATGTTTATATGGCTATATTTTTGTTTATGCACTAGAAGAAAACCACCCAGGGACTTAGAGATTGAACATGTTTCTCATAAAGTGGCTTCCGTTTGCAGCCACATGCTAAATGGGCTCTGGCTTAGTCAACTACATAGTGGAAGACCCTTGCATTGGCATCTTCAGGTTAACTAGAATTATGTATTGGAAATATATCCTTACATTGGTGCCTGGTAGACAAGCTAGCATTGTGTATTGGGAGGACTTCTATGGAAAGACTTTGTCACATTCTCGATCTGCCGGAACTCCATTTGGTGTGTACTCATCCAGCGGCCACTGGTGGCGTCAAGACGAGATTGTGTCATGTGGGTAAAGTGTATAACTTCTGCAGAAGATCAAAATTCTAAGTACTTAGCCGTGTCTCCGGTTACGGACAACTCTGAGCAACTAAGGCCTGAAGCTATGGAAGATCTCGACATTCCAATTTCTCAAAGTAAAACTTGATGGTGTCAACAAGGGATTAAAAGCGCTTGGAGTTTTCCAAGAAGTTCAGAAAGATTGTCAAAAGATCAAAACAAATTTTGAAAAGATAGGATAAAACTACATTGCTTTCTACAAATAAGCCTAAACCCTACTTAGCCAAATATGCATGTATTGATAGGATCCACTTATTACTACATAGTAGTGGAACTTGCCAATACAGTTCAAATGTGTTGACCCTTGTGGCTGCAACTTATTATGTTGCAGGTTTGTTTGATGTTAGTGAAGTGTGTTGATAAGGATTACAAGTCTACAACCAACATGATTGCCTGTGGCACTTTGAAGATGAAGGACTCCATGCTATAGTTATTTCTACTGCATTGTAATGAGATAGCCAAATGAGCTATGTAAGATGTAATGAATTATTCTATTCCTGGTTATAAAGTTGTATTATGACCTTTGTTTCTTGATATTACATCTTAACTGTGGATGCTAGCTATTGATCCAGGGACTAGCATTGTAAACACAGAGATCTCTACCTTATTAAAGGTTGGGACCTCTACAACATGTTATTGACGTGTATCTCACTAGTAGTCATAGTAGTGCCTGGGTATTTGATACTGGTTCAGTTGCTCATATTTGTAACTCGAAACAGGTGCTGCAGAATAGACGGAAACTAGCGAAGAACAAGGTGACGATGCGCGCTGGAAATGGATCAAAGGTTGATGTGATCGCGGTCGGCACGCTACCTGTTCATCTACCATCGGGATTAGGTTTATACTTAAATAATTGTTATTTGGTGCCTGCGTTAAGCATGAACATTATATCTGGATCATGTTTATTGCGAGACGGTTACTTGTTTAAGTCCGAGAATAATGGTTGTTCGATTTATACGAGTAATATGTTTTATGCACATGCACCTTTGATAGATGGTCTATTCTTGTTGAATCTCAATTGTAGTATTACACATATTAATAACATTGAAGCTAAACATTTGAAATTGAGCGATAACTCGACCTATATGTGGTACTGTCATCTTGGTCACATTGGAGTGAAGCGTATGAAGAAACTCCATGCCGATGGACTTCTTGAATCACTTGATTTTGAATCACTTGAAAGATGCGAAGCATGTCTGATGGGTAAAATGACTAAGACTCCATTTTCTGGTATGATGGAGCGAGCTATGGACTTATTGGAAATCATACATACCGATGTTTGTGGTCCAATGAGTGTAGCATCGCGCGGTGGTTATAGTTATGTTCTTACCTTCACAAATGACTTGAGTAGATATGGGTATATCTATTTCATGAAACATAAGTCCAAAACTATCGAGAAGTTTAAGGAATTTCAAAGTGAAGTAGAGAATCAACGTAACAAGAAGATTAAGTTTGTATGATCTAATCGTGGAGGTGAATATCTAAGTTACGAGTTTGGCGAGCATTTGAAGAAATGCAGAATACTTTCACAATTGACACCACCGGGAACACCACAACGTAATGGTGTGTCACTTATAGATTTACCGCTATCATTTTGGGGTTATGCATTAGAAACAACCGCATTCACTTTAAATAGGGCACCATCTAAATCTGTTGAAACGACACCGTATGAATTATGGTTTGGGAAGAAACCTAAATTGTCGTTCCTTAAAGTTTGGGCTGTGAATCTTATGTAAAGAAGTTACAGCCCGACAAGCTTGAACCCAAAGCGGGAAAATGCGTCTTCATAGGATACCCAAATGAAACTATTGGGTATACCTTCTATCATAGATCCGAGGGAAAAATCTTCGTTGCCAAGAATGGATCCTTTCTAGAGAAGGAGTTTCTCTCAAAAGAAATGACTGGAAGAAAAGTAGAACTCGACGAGGTTGTCGAACCTTCTCTCGGACTTGAGAGTAGCGCAACACCGGAAGTGGTTCCCGTGGCGCCTACACCAATAAGAGAGGAAGCTAATCATGTTGATCATGAAACTTCGGTTGAAGTTACTACGGAACCTCGCATGTCAACGAGAAGTCGTACCACTCCTGATTGGTATGATCCCGTTATGAGTGTCATGTTGGCGGACCACACCGATGACCCTACGACATATGAGGAAGCGATGATGAGCCCAAATTCCAATAAATGGCAAGAAGCCATGAAATCCGAGATTGGATCCATGTATGAAAACAAAGTATGGACTTTGGTGGATTTACCGAATGGACGGATGGTTGTCGAGAACAAATGGATTTTCAAGAAGAAAACATATGTTGATGGTAATGTTACTGTCTATAAAGCTCGACTTGTCGCAAACGGGTTTCGACAAATTCAAAGAGTTAACTACGATGAGACTTTCTCACCGGTAGTGAAGCTAAAGTCTGTGAGGATTTTGTTAGCAATCGCTGCATATTATGATTATGAGATATGGAATATGGATGTCAAAACAACGTTCCTCAATGGAGACATTGATGAAGAGTTGTATATGGTACAACCCAAAGGTTTTGTTGATCCGAAAGATGCTAACAAGGTATGCAAACTTCAACGGTCCATTTATGGATTGAAGCAAGCATCCCGAAGTTGGAATCAACTTTTTGATATGGTAATCAAAAGCTTTGGTTTTATACAAACTTATGGAGAAGTTACAAGAAAGTGAGTGGGAGCTCTGTAGCATTCCTAATACTATATGTAGATGACATATTGTTGATTGTGAATGATGTAGACCTTAATAGTGTCAAGGATTATTGGAATAATTGTTTTTCAATGAAAGATCTTGGCGAAGCAGCTTACATATTAGGCATAAAGATTTATAGAGATAGATCAAGACGCCTAATATCATTGTCACAGAGTACATATTTGGACAAAGTTCTAAAGAGGTTTGTAATGGAAGATAACAAGAAAGGGTTCTTGCCCATGTTGCCCAATACGACCTTGAGTAAAACTCAAAGTCCTGCAACGGCACAAGATAGAGAAAGGATGAGTAAGACTCCCTATGCCTCAGCCATAGTATCTCTCATGTATGCCATGCTATGTACTACACCCGACATTGCATATGCTGTTAGTTTGACTAGCAGATATCAAAGTGATCCAGGAGTGGATCATTGGGCAACAGTTAAAAACATCCTTAAGTACTTGAGAAGGACTAAGGATATGGTTCTTTCTTATGGAGCTTATGAACAACTCGTTGTTAATGGTTAGACCAATGCTAGTTGGAACACCGATCCGGATGATTCTAAATCTCAAACTGGATACATATTTACTTTGAATGGTGTAGCAGTTAGCTGGAGGAGTGCAAAGCAAAGCGTTGTGGCGAGATCTTCGACTGGATCGGAATACATAGCTGCTTCAGAGGCTTCACAAGAGGCGATATGGATGAAGGAGTTCATTGCAGAGCTCGGTGTGGTTCCAAGTGTGTTGGACCCAATTATCTACTGTGATAACATGGGCTCCATAGCCAGTGTGCAAGAACCAAGGTCACACAAGAAGCTAAAGCATATCAAGCTGCGTTTTCACGCTATTTGAGAGCATGTCCAAGATGGTGACATAAATATTTGCAAAGTACACACAGATCTGAATGTGGTGGATCCGTTGACTAAACCTCTCCCGAGGGCAAAACATGACCAGCACCAAACCGCCATGGGTGTTCGGTATATTACCATGTAATCTAGATTAGTTGACTCTAGTGCAAGTGGGAGACTGTTGGCGATATGCCCTAGAGGCAATAATAAAAGTGGTTATTATTATATCTTTGTGTTTATGATAAATGTTTACATTCATGCTATACTAGTATTAACTGGAAACATTAATACTTGTGTGATTTGTAAACTAAATTAGAGTCCCTGGTAAAGCCTCTTTGTAATACTAGCTTGTTGGTTAATAAGATGATCGTGGTTTCCCGATCAAGAACATTGAGATGTTATTAACAACAAGATCATATCATTAGGAGAATGGTATGATGGACATACTCCTATAGATAAGCATAGCATAAAGATCAAGTCATTTCAATAGTTCGTTTGCTATTAGCTTTCTGATACATAGTAACCTAATTCCTTCGACCATGAGATCATGCTAATCACTATCACCGGAAGGATACTTTGATGACATCAAACACCACACCGTAACTGGGTGGCTATAAAGGTGGCATTGAGTGTTCGGAAAGTATGTGTTGAGGCACAAGGATCAAGAGTGGGATTTGTCCATCCATATGACAGATAGATATACTCTGGGCCCTCTCGGTGGAATGTCATCCAATTAGCTTGCAAGCATGTGACTGGCTCACAAGGGATCACATATCACAAGAACGAGAAAAGTGTACTTATCGGTAACGAGGTTGAACTAGGTATGCAGAGATACCAACGATCAAACCTCGGATAAATAAATTATCACGAGACAAAGGGAAATTGGTATCGTATGTAAGTGGTTCATTAGATCGAAAAGTAATCATAGAAATATGTGGGAGCCATATGAATTTCTAGATTCCTATATTGGTTATTGATCGGAGAAGTGTCTCGGTCATGTCCGCATAATTCACAAACCATAGGGAGACACACTTAAGGATTCGATGTTGTTTAGTATATATGGAATGTAAATAAGGAGACCGAATGTTGTTCGGGGTCTCATATGGGATCCGGGATATCACGAGGAGATCCATAATTGTCTGGAGAATAAGATTCATATAAGGAAAGTCTGATTCTGGAGTTCAGGAATGATTTTGACGTTTTCATCAGAGGTTCTAGAAGGGTCTAGAAGGTTCACCAGACCGGAAGGGAATGGTTCATAAATGTGTCATGGTTAAGTGGAACGATTGGATCATGTCCTAGGTCACTTGGTTGGGCATTTGCGAGAGAGAAATAAATCTCTAAATTGAAAGTCAAAAGGGAGGTTTGAAAAGTCAAACTGGAACAATAGTTTCCTAGTGAAAGAAGGAAAGAGGCCTTCTTTCTCTCCAACTTGGGTTTGGGGAAGGATTCAAACTCCCCTCTCCCAAGCTGCCCTCCCACTCAGAAATAGAGGGGAGGGGCTGCCCCAAAGAACCACCAACATCCCTCCTATAACGTCCCAAAAATATTAAACATGGATCATCAAATGCTAATCATCAAAATTAGGGTTAACAAAAACTTTCCTATCTAAAAATATGAGAGCATTCATATGTATGTGTATTTAAAATTAGGATTCTTTTGAATTGCCATGGTTCTGTGTTTCTTTGCTTATAAAATGATTCTTAGGTGAAATAAACATCATCTAAATCATTCCCAAACTTTTCCCAAAGACAAACAACTCAAAATGAACAAATGAAGTGAATGGTCACTTTGGCCAAATTAACTCTCATGCCTACTTTGGCTATTCCTAGCACTCAAAACCTAGCAAAAACATTTGTGGATCTTTGCACCCCTTGTTAGTACACATAATGAGGTACCAAGGACCACTTTGTGATCTTCCAAAAACATGCAAATGCTAAGTTTAAATGACAGTTTAAAATTGAATCTATGTCATATGGGAAGATCCCACTATTTCAAAAACCACTCAAACAAGCTCAATTTTCAAAACCCAAGCAACCACAGAGTATCCAGCACATGCCTAGCACATCCACCAAAAATATTTTCAAAATTCAAAATTCAAGTTCTTGTGGCCATTTCATCAAACACCTTGCAGACTCATATCAAACAAACAACAAACACTATTTTGAGCTGTGATTTGGCCAACCTTGTCCCCTCTCTAGCTCACAGCAAACCTTTAGTAGATCATCTAGATTCGCTACTAACCTCTAGCACCACTGTGAGCTTGACATTGCCATCAGTGGTGAGCAGGCCGAGCCTCACCATGTCACCCCAGTGTGGACAACAAGATAGATGAAGAACTAGTTGCGCCCACCTTGTCTAGCATGCTGCCCATGCCTCACCGCCCTTGCTTGACCAGCCCTAGCTCAAAGACAGAGACAAGAACCGCCAGGAACGCCGCGCCCGCGCCGCTGTCGACCATGCCGACGCGCACCACCGTGCACGCTCCGTTCCCACTCAACCCGACCACCTCGAGCCCTTGCCGCCCGCCATCATGAACCCCACCGTCCCAGGAGACCACTAGACATCATCGTTTCCTCGCCCGTACCCCGTAGCCACCGCACGTCGTTGAGTTTGCCATCAGTACCGCGCAGAGCACCGTACGTTCTAGACCGATTGCCACCGCCCCTAAGAGAGCATTCAAGTCCTAGAGCATCGCCAGGAGACCGCATGTCGACCGCCAACCTCAGCCATGCCGCTAGCCGCCCGTAGCCATGTCGCCACCGTCGCCTGCCGATCCCTCTCGGTCTCGCAGTCGTGCCTATAAAAGGAGGCCACCCCCAGCCGTTTGAAGCACACCATTCCACTCCCCTCACCTCACTGATCGTTCCACCCTCTAGCCGGAGCACGAGGAGCAGCAGCTCGCCGGAATTGCACCGGCGTAGGCCGCCTCTAGAGGAGAAGGGGGCCGCTGATTGCAACCACCCCCGGAGCTGCCTCGACCATCCCTGAGCTCTCCGGGGGTGGTCGCAATTAGCGGCCCCCTTCTCCTCCAGAGGCGGCCTGCTATGGTGTAATTCTGGCGAGCTGTTGCTCCTCGTGCTCCGGCTAGAGGGTGGAACAATCAGTGAGGTGAGGGGAGTGGAATGGTGTGATTCAAATGGCTAGGGGTGGCCTCCTTTTATAGGCTCGACGGCGAGACCGAGAGGGATGGGCAGGCGACAGTGCTGACATGGCTACGGGCGGCTAGAGGCATGGCTGAGGTTGGCGATCGACGCGCAGTCTCCTGGCGATGCTCCAGGACTTGAATGGGTGCTTAGGGGCGATGGCAATCGGTCGGGAACATGTGGTGCTCTGCACGGCAGAGGCGGCGTCTTCGACGGCGAGCGGTGGCTGTGAGGCATTGGGCGGTGAACGTTGATGTTTGGCATGTTCCTTGGGTCATGGTGAAGCGATGGGCACGGGTTGCGGTCGAGGGGCGGCGTGTGCACGCGTGCTGGGTCTGGTGCTCTGGCGCGTTGTAGAGGGAGTATCCCAACCTTTATTAACATATAAGGTGGTGTCCCCTGTGTTTACAATGCTAGTCACTGGATCAATAGCTAGCATCCACAGTTTAGATGTAATATCAAGAAACAAAGGTCATAATATAACTTTATAACCAGGAATAACCTAATTTTATTACATCTTACATAGCTCATTTGGCTATTACATTACATTGCAGCGGAATAACTATAAGCATGGGTCCTTCATCTTCAAAGTGCCACAGGCAGATGTTGGTTGTAGACTTTGTAATCCTAATCAATCAATCTTCACTAAAATCAATCAAACCTGCAACATTACAAGTTACAGCCACAAGGGTCAATACATTTGAATTGTATTGGCAAGTTTCACTACTATGTTGAATATAAGTGGATCCTATCATGCAATTTGGCTAAGTAGAGTTTTAGGCTCATTTGCAGAAAGCAATAACTTATCCTGTCTTTTCAAAATGGTTTTGGTCCTTTGTCAAATCTTTGAAAACTTCTTGGTAAAGCCCAAGTGTTTAAGTTGTTAACAAAATCTCCTTGCACACCTTGGTAACCCCAAGTGTTCAAGTTTTCAACAAAATCTCTTGAGCTCCTTGGTAACCCCAAGTACATCAAGTTTTATCAAATCTCTTGAGTTCCTTGGTAACCCCAAGTGCATCAAGTTTTATCAAATCTCTTGAGTTCCTTGGTACCCCCAAGCGCATCAAGTTTTTGTTTTAGAAATTGGAATGTCGAGATCTCCCATAGCTTCAAACTTTAGTTGCTCAGTATTGTCCATAACCGGGGACACGGCTAAGTACTTAGATTTTATTATCTTCTGCAGAAGTTGCACAGTTTACCCACATGTCACAATCCCATCTTGTTGCCACCAGTGGCCACTGGATTAGTGCTCACCAAGATGGAGTACTGGCAGATTGAGAATGTGACGAAGTCTTTCCAAAGGGTCCTCCCATAAATCATTGCTAGCTTGCCTTCAGCACCCATGTAGGATTCCAGGTCCCCATGTCCAGTTAACTGAAGACAATGCATGGGTCTTCCCAATGTAGTTGACTAAGCCAGAGCCATAAATAGCATGTGGTTGCACACGAAAGCCACAATTGGAGAAACATGTTCAATCTCTAAGTTTCCTGGGTGGTTCTCTTTTGGAGCACAACACAAAGAGATTGCCATAGACATGGTTCCTTTTGTTGCCACCTTCTCTAGAACTCAAAGTATCCTTGGCCACCCAGGTGGTTCATTGAGTCCTTGTTTTATTATATAAAATCACAAGTCCTTTTCTCAATCTTCATAAAATCTCAACATGTATCTCTTTTCAAAATATAGCATGGCTAAGCATGTAACAACTACATTGTTTTCACTAAGGAATGTATAGGGTATCCTATTAGGATTTAGAATAGCATAAGTATAAAATTATTTTCATGCATGTTTCAAAATCCACTAAGTATAATGAAAATAGTAGGACTTTAGATGATAGTGTAACTTGTCTTTTGGTAGGAAATGTTGGTTCACTCCTTGATCTTTCTAGTCTCACACTGTTCTAACTTCACTACAATCAATCAAGCAAACACAATATCAACTAGCATTCCAAACCAATAATCAAACATTTCACACACACAAAACAATGGGATCTAAGTCATGCATGTAAGCATGCAAGGGATGGTTCTATTTGCAAAGATGGTTTCCACTAGGCTTCTAACTTTGTAACGTTCAAAAGTGGTCATTTCCCAAAATGGCAAAGTCATTTGCAAAAGGGTTTTATCCATAAACCATTTTCAAATCCATTCAACATTTTAAGTGGTGAATTTTTTTTTATTAAACCAACAACTTTAAGTGGTTCACCAAATAAGTTGTTGTTTCTCAAAACTTGGTGTTTAGGGTCAGTAGGTTTGATCCAAAACATTTTCCCAAAGTTTTTACTCCAAAATCATTTTCATAACAAAACCATTATTTTTAAATGGCTAGAAATGGCTAAATCAATTAATCCATCCTAAACTTCACCAAATTCATTTTTAAAACCATGGGTTGGTTCCTAGGGTCAGTAAGTTCACAACAAACTAATTTTCCAAGGTTTTAACCCTAAAAACATTTTTGAATCATTTTTTCTAATTTAAACAAGCATACAAAAGTTTCTGTAAAAACAAACAATCTAACAGATACTATTTGCTAAACAAAAGGCATGGTTGGCTAGAGCTTGTTCCACTGATTCCAATGATATCAAATTTGTAAATTTTGGACGTGTGGATCAAAAGTTACAGGGTTTTCAAAATTGCAAACTAATCTGATTTCAAATCTGTTTTTAAACAGAACAGGTGACACGCGGCACAACTCTATTCGCGGGTACCGGTTCGGGTGGATCACGCGCTGTAGACCGTAGGATCTAACTTAGATCTAGCGGCACAGAGGCATACGATACCTCTTCGATTAAATTCTATCATAGCCATACGATTTGGATCCAACGGACGCAAACAACAGGCCACTAACTGGCGGCGCTCGACGGCTGCGCGGGGCGGCGACGGTCAGATGGTGGCGGCGCCGGTGATACAGGAAGCTATAAGGGAAGGGAAAGTGCTCACCGTGATCGCAAAGGCCTGGGGAAGCTCAACGTGAAGTCGTCTGGCCAAGGGGCGCACGAGGACAGGAGTAATTCCTCGCCGGAGTTAGGTCTGGTGACGGTTGGTTCTGTTCGCGGTCGAAAGCGACGCTGTCGATCACGAGGAGGCAAACAGAGGGTGTGGTCAGATGCAGGAGAGCACCGGGAAGACGCGAGTGTGAAGGAGAAGGCTTGGGGCGGTCTAGACTTACCGGAGGAGCTCGACGGAGACGAGACAGACGGCGGCGAAGTCAGAGCTTGTCGAAGGTGATGCTCTGGAGCGCTCGCGGTTGAACGGAGGGTACTGGGAGATGCGCCAAGAAGTGGTGAGTGTGTGTGCGTGGTCAAGGAGTCAAGGGGCGGCGCTGAATCGCCGGGATTGGCACTGGACCTCGTCGGAGCAGAGGGTGGTCTCTGGCGAAATTTGTGTAGCCTGGTGGCGTGTTGGTTGTGGCGACAGAGGGGAAAGGAGGAGAAGACGCAGGCGTTTTATCGTGCATGGTCGCAGCGAGGTTTAAGGCGCGGCATTAAGGTGAATTGAAGCCGCGGAATCACTGGCAGAAACGGCCGGCGTGGTTGTCGCGAGGAAGAAGAGGAGTGAGTTGGCTGTGTGGGTCCCTGCTGTCAGCGAGGAATGAGAGGGAGAAGAGGGCCACCAGTCATTGGTTCAGTGGGTCAGTTAATAGTTGTAAAACGATTCGCCGAGGGAGAGTGGAAGTGGGTTGCGAGTTGGGCCTTGCTGGGCTGCTGGTTGGGTTGAGTCCAATATTCTATTTTTTTTCTTTCCTGAAACCTTTTTCCTTTTCTACTTCTAATTTCTGTTTTGAAATTTCAACAATCAAACAACATTCAAATCCATTCAAAATTTCACCACACTTTGTGACTTTGAACTTGGTTCTGTTTTGTAACATAAACCAAAATTCCAAAACCAAAATAATATTTTTTATTTTAGGTCCATTATTAATTAAATAAACAGACCATTGTTATTAAATCAATTGGGTTTTGTTTTATTTAAAACCTCTTTTGAAATCTAATCATTTTCAAAATCAAAACAGTAGGTTTTGTTTGAGAATATAAAACACTTGAAAAACTTATTTTAAATAAATAAATAAGTTTTGATGTTTTGGAAATAGTAGAACCTTTATTAACAAAACTTGGATATTAAATCCTTTATTATTTTATTTAAATAAACCTTTACTATTTTTATCAAAACAAAATGTTTTATTTCAAGAGCTTGTCCAAGGTTTAAGTTGGCTCTATAAAATAATCTTTATTTGTAAAACTTCTATTTCATTTGAAAACCAAATCCTTTTATTTAAAAGATCCAAAATAGTAATTCCAAAATATTTTATTTTCCTTTAATAAATGTTTTATCTTTTTAAATCCCTTTAGGATTTTATTTGATCCAACTTGGTTTGAAGTTCCAATTGAATTCAAAAAGTTTCTTCTGTCCCTAAAAATCAAACAAAGTTTTATTTTATTCATTTATTTTTCACATTACAAGATTTGAAAAATCTTGGGATGTGACACGCGTGCTCGGCATGTCGTAGTGGCACTAGGCGCGGGGCATGCTCGGTGGTCTACGACTTGCCTTGGCTCGGGAGGGGACAGTGTGTGGAGGTGATGTGCTGGCGATCTCCCAGACATGGCGAGAGAGGGGGACGTGGTCTGCTGTGGCGGCGACCAAGTTGGCCGGCGAGGTGTGCTCGGCTTGCTCACCATTGATGACAATGGCCATCTTACAGTGAAGCTAGGGGTTTCAAATTAGGCTAGATGATCTACTAAATGGTTGCTGTGAGCTAGAGAGGGAACAAGTTAGGCCAAAACACTATTAAAAATAGTGAATTTGATTTGGTTTAAATTTGCCTTCCAAGTGTTTGATGAAATGGCTACAAGAAACTTTCTTTTGAATTTTGAAAAGATTTTTGGTGGGTGTGCTAGGCATGTGCTGGAGACTCTGTGGGTTCTTGGGTTTTGAAAATTGATCTTGTTTGAGTGGTTTTTGAAATAGTGGGATCTTCCCATATGAGATAGATTCAATTTTAAACTGTCATTTAAACTTAGCATTTGAATGTTTTTGGAAGATCACAAAGTGGGCCTTGGTACCTCATTATGTGTACTAACAAGGGGTGCAAAGATCCACAATTGTTTCTGTTAAGTTTTGAGTGCTTGGAATAGCCAAAGTAGGCATGAGAGTTAATTTGGCCAAAGTGACCATTCACTTCATTTGTTCATTTTGAGTTATTTGTCTTTAGGAAAAGTTTGGTAATGATTTAGATGATGTTTATTTCACCTAAGAATGATTTTACAAGAAAAGAAACACAGAACAATGACAATTCAAAAGAATCCTAATTTTAAATACACATACATATGAATGCTCTCATTTTTTTAGATAGGAAAGTTTTTGTTAACCCTAATTTTGATGATTAGTATTTGATGATCCATGTTTATTTTTTTTGGGATGTTACAAACCTCCCCCCTTAAGCAAAATCTCATCCCGAGATTTGAAAAGGGACGAAAAAGATTACCTAGGATTTGAAGAGATCTGGGAACTCCGTCCTGATGTGATCTTCGCGCTCCTAGGTAGCTTCTTCTTCTGTGTGGTTGCTCCACTGAATCTTGAGAAACTTGATGCTTCGGGTTCTGGTAGTTCTGAAAGCTTCTTCCAAAATACGGATGGGTACTTCGGGATAGGTCAGGTCATCTTTGATCTCTATGGTCCGGTGATCGATATTCTTGAACACTTCAGTCTTCTCTGGAACTTCGAGGCACTTGTGAAGTAATGAGATATGGAACACATTGTGCATGGCTGACATTTCTTCTAGCAGTTCCAATTGATACAACACTTCTCCTCGACAATTCAGAATCTTGAAGGGGCCGATATATCTGGGGGCTAACTTTCCTTTCAGATGGAAACATTGCATTCCCTTTAATGGCAACACTTTTAGATACACAAAATCTCCGATATTGAAATTGAGGTCTCGACGTCTCTTGTCGGCGTAACTCTTCTGTCTTGACTGGGTGGTCTTGAGGTGCTCACGAATCCTGTGAACTTTCTCTTCTGCTTCTCGTAGGATGTCGGGTCCAAAAATCCGACTCTCTCCTACTTCTGACCAATTCAAAGGGGTGCGACACTTCTGTCCATACATGAATTCAAATGGGGCCATTTGCAAACTAGCTTGATAAATGTTGTTGTATGAAAATTCTGCAAACGGCAGATAGTCTTCCCATTTAGATCCATACTCTAACACACATGCCCTCAACATGTCTTCAAGTATTTGATTTACTCGCTCCGTTTGTCCGCCGGTCTGAGGGTGATAAGCTGTGCTGAAATCTAGTCGGGTTCCTAAACCTTCTTGGACTTTCTTCCAGAATCTCGAGGTAAATTGAGTTCCTCGATCCGATACGATGTTCTTGGGGACTCCATGCAAACTGACGATTCTAGGATGTATAACTCAGCTAGTTTCGAACTCTAGTAGGTGGTCTTGACTGTAAGAAATGGGCGACTTTGGACAATCTGTCCACTATGACCCAGATAGAGTCATTTCCCCTACTAGAAGTAGGCAATCCGGTGATAAATTCCATTCCAACGGAATCCCATTTCCATTCCAGAATCTATAGCGGTTGCAACATTCCAGCGGGTCTTTGATGTCCCGCCTTGACTCTCTGACATATATCACACTTGGCGATATAGCTTCCGATTTCACTCTTCATCTTATTCCACCAAAATTGTTCCTTCAAATCCTGATACATCTTCGTTCCTCCGGGGTGGATAGAATAAAGAGTATCATGAACTTCCTTCAGAATAACTTCTGTCAACTCTGAATCTGCAGGTACGCAAAGACATCCTTTGTACCACAGAACTCCTTCTTCGTCTTCGGTAAATCCGGGTACTTTGCCTGTACCGATACGATGCTTGATTCCGTCGATACTAGCATTCCCTTTCTGCACCTCTTTGATCTGGCTGATCAAATTGGGTTGAAGTTCTATGCTAGCCAAAAATCCTTCACTCACTAATTCCATTCGGAAATCTTCCATCTCTTTGTGCAAACTTGGTTGCTCCTTCAAAATCATGGAGTTCAAGTGCCACGGCAATCTACTACGGGCATCTGCCACCACATTGGCTTTACCGGGGTGATAGTGAATGTCTAGATCGTAATCCTTGATTATCTCAATCCATCTTCTCTGTCTCATATTCAGCTCCTTCTGAGTGAATATATACTTCAGGCTCTTGTGATCCGAATAAATCTCACAACGGTTTCCCATCAGGTAATGCCTCCATGTCTTGCTCATGTTGTTTCAGTTGTTGGGATAGATAGGATATAACTTTTCCTTCTTGCATTAGCACACATCCGAGACCGATCTTGGATGCGTCACAATACACGTCAAAGGGCTTCGTGATATCCGGCATGATTAAGATTGGGGCGGAAATCAATCTTCTCTTGAGTTCATGAAAACTCGCTTCACATTTGTCCGTCCATTCAAACTTCTTGTCCTTCTTCCGCAATTGGGTCATGGGTCTGGCGATACTCGAGAATCCATATACGAACTTGCGGTAGTATCCCGCCAATCCGAGAAATGCACGAACTTGGGTTTGAGTGGTTGGGGCTTGCCAATCTTCGACATCTTTCACCTTTGCAGGGTCAACGGCAATTCCTCCGGCTGATACAATGTGGCCGAGCAATCCTACCTCCTGTAACCAGAATTCACATTTGCTAAGCTTGGCATACAACTGATGCTCTCTAAGGGTTCCAAGAATGGTCCTTAGGTGTAGCTCATGTTGTTCTTCTGATTTGGAATAAATCAGAATGTCATCAATGAAAACAACGACAAACTTATCCAGGAAGTCCATAAAAATCTTATTCATGAGATTCATGAAATAAGAGGGGGAATTGGTTAATCCAAAAGACATGAAAATATACTCGTATAATCCATATCTGGTGGTAAAGGCAGTCTTGGGAATATCCTCTTCACGAATCTTGAGTTGATGATAGCCAGTTCTAAGATCAATCTTAGAAAACACCTTGGCACCAGTCAACTGATCAAACAAATCTTCTATCTTGGGCAACGGGTATTTTTTTTGATAGTGACATCATTTACCTCCATCCTTATTGTCCACAAACAAGACAGGTGATCTCCATGGTGACACACTTGGTTGAATCAATCCAATTTCCAACATGGCATCTAGTTGCTTCTTCAGTTCTCCTAGTTTAGACGGGTTCATACTATATGGTCTCTAGGCTATAGGTCCTGTTCCAGGGATTAGTTTAATGATAAACTCGATATCCCGATCTGGGGGCATACAGGGCAAAACATCTGGAAATACATCGGGGTATTCATAGACTATCCGGACTTGGTCAATGGTAGGTTGGGCTATACTCTTGTTGCACTTGAATTGACAAGGTGAGGTTTCAGATACATGCTCGACTGATATTCCGGCTGTACTGGTCATGGTTATGGATTTCTTGGCATAGTCAATTAATCCTTTATGTTTGTACATCCAATCCATTCCTAGTACTACTTCCAAACCTTTAGTTCCGAGTACTATCAGATTAGCATAAAAATCTATGCTATTGATTCGGATAGGGACGGCTTTGCAAATTTTCCTAGCTTTGGTGGTTGAACTAGGGATTTGAACAATCATAACATGCTTCAGTTTGGTTGGTTGAATCTTACTAGTGCATGCAAATTCTTCGGTGACAAATGAGTGTGATGCACCAGAATCAAACAACACTCTAGCAAGTACTGAATTAACAGAAAACATACCCAGCACGACATCTGGCGCTTCCTGGGCTTCTTCAGCATGCATGAGAAAAAGACGGCTGTTGCGGTTGAGCGAGTTCCCTGGGGCAAACCTTCTTCCGGGCTGAACACGATGCTGCTGCTGAGCTAGGGCATTTGCATTGGGGGCTGCGACATTCTTCTTGGGGCACTCATTGGAGTACTGACCCTTATTTCCAAAGTCATAACAAGTCACTTGTGACTTGTCCTTTGCTGCAACAGGCAAAGCATTGCTTCTAGTCCTCGGGGCAGTGTTTCTTTTGGTGGCGGCATTGTTGTTGTTGAACTTGGGTGGTGCACGGTTGAAATTACCAGAGTTGCCGGGGTTGTTGTGGTTTCCTCCGGGTCTTGGGTTTCCACGGTTGGGATAGGTCGGACGGTTCATTGGGGGTCTGTTGGTTCTCGGGGCAAATCCTGGATATGGGTTGGGGCGATACTTTGGTGTATGATGGGTTCCTGACTGATGCATCATGTGGCGCTTGCGGTTCTCATTGGTTTGGTGGATATTTCCTTCCATATGAATGGCAGAGTCGACGAGGGCTTCAATATCAGCAAAGGGGATATTGACCAACACCGTCTGCATCTCATCGTGTAGACCATTCAGGAATCTTTCTTTCTTCTTGGCTTTAGTGTCGATCTCATTCGGGGCATACCTAGCTAATGACAAGAATTTGTCATTGTATTCCACTATGGTCATCCTTCCTTGTTTCAGTTCTCTGAATTCATCTCTCATCCTCTTGATCAAACCTGGTGGCACATGGGTTCTGCTAAACTTGACCTTGAATTCCTCCCAGGTCATCATCTGCCCTCCGGTCATTGCACGAACGCTGTTCCACCATGCTCTTGCATCTCCAGCTAGATAGTGAGTGGCGAACAGAAGTTTCTCGTTAGCTTCCACTCCGGCGACTTCCAGATTGTTCTCCATGGTCTGCAGCCAATCATCTGCATCTAAGGGCTCTTCCGACTTAGTGAAAACAGGTGGGTTGGTGTTGTGGAAATTCTTGAGCTTAGATCCATGGTTGTCCTGATTTCCTTGGCCTTGATTGTTGTGGGCCAGCTGAGCTATCTGCTGAAGGGTGGCTAAGTTGGCTTGACGTTCTGCTCTTTCAGCTTCGCGGTCAGAAACCAACATTTGCAGGATCTGCAACATCGGGTCCGGGGATGAACCACTTCCTCCGCGAGGCATCTGAAGATTGAGATAGATCATGAGAAAAGAGGGAAATTTCTAAGCTTCAGGGACTTTGAAAAGTTTTTAATGTTTGACTCGGATTTTCTAGCAACTTGCTTTTCATTCATTCATTCATTCATTCATTCATTCGTTCATTCATTCATTCATTCATAGCACACGATACAACACACACCACAACAAAGGAAAACATATGGTTTTAAGAACCATTCTGCAAACTACGATACAGTGGGAACGAATAAAGCTCACTAACGCTAGTGCTCAAGTGCTACTACTCCTCGGAGTCGGTGTAATGATCATCCTCATCATCATCGTCGTCATCGATGAAGGCGAAATCCTCCTCATTAGTGAAGAAGTCCATGGCCTGATCTTCCAGAAAGTCATCATCATCTCTGAGATAGGAGTAGCGGTCTCCACGAAGATCTTCTCCGACATTCTCCTTTTCCTCCAACTGCATGTCTCTCTCATCGAGGTCTCCTCCAAATCCGTGATGCGCTCCTTCTTGTCGAGATGACGACGATGAGACTTGCGATCCTTCACTAGCATGGCAATGGTCTGATCCTTCGTCTTGATGATGGCGGACTTGTGGTTGGAGTAGTAACGGGCATTATCCTGTTCCTGCTGATGATCATACATCATGAAGCTAAGGTGGTCCAACTGAGTCTTCAGCTCGTGGTGATATGGGGCTTCTAGTGGTTGTCCCATAACATCACGCCTTTGATAGAACTCAAAGCGGGTACCCTTGATCATTGATACTCTGTCCACACAGACAGGCAAGAGCTTCCTGCATGGCCCTGGCAAGTCCATCGAGCCAGTTGTTCTCTCGTAAGGTGAACTGAATTCCCTCTGCAGTGGGAGGTTCAATATTTCCTCGGAGACTTGCAACAACTAGCCACTACCGATCTTCTCCTTCCTGATCATTGAGCTGAGCTCCGAAGAACTCGGGGTGTGGACGCTCCAGAAGTTCCGAAAGCTGGTCCAAGTCATGCTCAAAGATGAGGTCTCCTCCATTCCCCAACTGATAAAACTTGCTATACTTCATGTCCACCTATAAGAATATAGGATCGGTAAGTTAGTAGAGTGCTCAAGTGTGTCAAATTTTATGTATTTTGCAAGAGTTTTTGAGGAACATGAATTGTTTTGAAATAATCAAAGTGATAAGAATGAGAATAAGTTTTTGTAAATACTCACTTCCTTTGGTTTTGAAACTAAGTTTTTTGATTCAAACGTCCAGTCTAACTAGGGTCTCCTATGGTCAGGATGGCTCTGATACCAACTTGTCAACACCCGGATTTTTAATCCCAGATGCCTGTTATGCCATACATCACAATCCTAGGATTACCATTTTTGCGAGACATAACAGATTTGGATAACATAGTACATCATCCATTTGAAACCATACATAAGGTCTTACACAAATAAGGTTCTCATGACCCAATACTTCATACAACTCAACCAACAGAATAACGTAATAATAAAGATAGCATAGGCAAAGCTCCATCTTCGGGGTCACAGGCAATGCTGACAATGGGAGATGATCCTAGTTGTCGTAACCTTCCTGTGGTCCATCATCCTAATACTCCTCTTCATAGTTTGGCCACGGGAATAGCCAGGGACAAAGCCATGAGTAATCTTTAAGTACTCGCAAACTAATACTAACAAGTTAAGGGGTTTTTATAGTTAGGACACTAGGCTCTAGGGTTGTTTTGCAAAAATCCAGATTTACCTCTACTAAGTTCAGAAGCAAAGAAAACTAGTTGAAAGTTTGATAACACCTAAGTGGGAACTTGAATTTCATATCACAACCCTGTTGTGGTCAAGTCAAAGTCTCAAGTCATTTCACAAGTCATTTTGAAAACATCTGACGGGGGAACAGTATGGCCACTCCAACTGTCCATAACCGCGGACGCGGCTATTCAAATAGTTTGACACTCTGCAGAGATTGTACACTTTCACCACAACATTTGATACATACGTCAGGAACAAATCCTGAATTCACCATACTCAGTATGCGGATAATCAATCCTAACCTTTCAATTACACGCCCTAGTATAGGCACCTCTCCTGTGAGTTTGGCCTCCCAACCATGACCAACTGTCATCTTGGGTACTACACATGTGGACAATCTTCACCAGGTAGCCTCAGCTCAGACCTTGGCCATGAGGGAACCCATACTAAGGGATATAAGTTTCCAGTCAAGCCCTACCAAATTTTCGGGTATTGTGGTTGTATGGTAAAATTGGAATGGTATCGCATCCAGACAACCATCAGTTTTATCAAGGGCTAAGGCTCATGCCTCAACATTTTCATCATCAAAATCATCTGGTGTTTGAGAATGCATGTCAAAACATTTCAGTAGAATGACTCATCATTCTAAGGTTTTCATAACCAGTTTCACCAAGTATTCCCATCTACATTTGATCAAGTTTTATGCTTAGCACTAGCATCTACAAGTGGGGGTAAGCACTAATGAGGGGTGGTAAACAAGTGAAGATTAATTAAGTTCAATCTCATGCCTTAGGATGACATCAAGATATCTAACGTAGGCCAATTTTAATGCTCTTTATGCAACCTTCCATTATCTTTCTAGTATCTACAATTCACTATGTAAACTCTAAGAGAAATCTTTCATAAATAAATAAAGTAGAAAGCTTGTAAGTAAAAATAGGATGGTTTATCAAATGGTATAAGCTTGCAAGTAAAACTTGCATGGTTTGGCTTGCTAAGATAGTGGTATAAACTTGCTAGGATGCAAGTGTTAGCTTGCATAGGTCAATTTGTGTAGTAAGGCTTGCCTTGTGCAGAGCAGTGGTTGAAGTTATCCTCGGCTTCTTCCTCGTAGTATCCTCCTTCCTCCTCGTATCCTTGGTCGGTACTAGCGTCTATAAATAAATACGAGGTACACAATAACCAAACAATACTTAACTATTTTCAATCATCACACAAAGGTGTACTATATATGATCTAGCATCATCACCTATCATTACAAGATTAAAGCATTTGTCTTATTTATTTTAATTTGAGAAAAGTAATTTCTACTCATTGAAAAACTACTTAAGATTTAATATTCTCCAACTCAAACATGGGATCATGTTGACACATGTCATCACCACATATTTCAGTACATGGGAATGTGATTTAAAGTGGTGTCACAATTTAATACGGTTTAACCTTTTTATTTTAAATAAATAAAGTGACTAGAAATGCCTATGTGGCATTCTTTTGTTACTTGAACATTATTTCCGTAAGTAAACCCAAATGTTTTTATATATTCTGAAAGGTATGATCAAATGTGATTTTTGAGAGTTGGAATTAACTCAAAAGCTATTATGGTTAAATTTTGAAAAATGTTTGAATGCAGAAAAGCTTCTGCCTTGTTATTTTTATGAAGGGTGATCTACAGATCCAAATGATTTGAATCCAACGGGCTTGGATAAGCATTTCAGTACATTTCTAAGAAAATTGGTTTCATGCAATTTGGTTCATTGAATCGAGTTGGGTTGAATTTTGAATCTATGTAAAGAACTGTGTTTGAATTAAAATAGAAAAAATCTAAATTCAAACGGTTGGGTCACGTGGGAGAGGTTAATGGGCCGGCCCAATGTCACTCCGCAACACGGGGCTCAGCTGACAGGGGGTCTACTAGTCAGCGGCTCATAACGCGCGAAGCGGTACGGGGCTATGTGGGTCGTTGGATTAGAAGGGACATCGACGGCTGGGGATCGTTGTCGACGATGAACCTATCACCGGCGAGCTCGAACCCTAGCTTGCACCTATCACTCAGCCCACTGTTGATGCGGAAACTTATGAAATTAAGCCTAACCTTTTAAGCTTGGTTCAACTAAACCAATTTGGGGGCTCATCCTCCGAGGATTCAGGTTTGCACTTAAATACTCGTACTGAAATCTGCGACATGATGCGTATTAAGGATGTAGATCCAAATGCAGTTAAATTAAGATTGTTTCCTTTCTCTCTTAGAGGAAATGATAATGATTGGTTGCTAGCTCTACCAAAGGTCACTATTAAATCTTGGGATGAATGTATTAATATGTTTATGACAAAATTGTTTGCCCCAGCTAAGACTATGCAGCTAAGATCCAATATTGCAAGCTTTAGACAAGAAGACTGTGAGCCACTAGCGGTTGCACGGGAGAGGATGAAAGAAGACGTAATGAACTATCCTAGTCATGGGATTGAAGAATGGCTTATATTACATTTTTTTTATAATGGTCTTAACCCAATTTCTAAGTCTATGCTACATACTACAGCAGGAGAAACAATCATGGGAAAGCAAGTGAGTGTTGCAAAGAAACTTATTGATGATATGTAAAACAACCATTCCCAATGACATGTGGAAAGGACCTCGAAGAGAGTAAGGTCAATCACCGAGTTAAATAATGAAGAGATCACATCTAAGGTAGACGAGCTACTAAGCATAGTAAAAGGTAAAGATGATACCCAAGTTAATGCTATCGCTAACGATGTTAATTTTATAGCTCTCACTCATTTTAATAATGCATGAAAAACCATTATGTTAGCAATGCTCAAAAACATTACCCAAATCCTGTAGGATTTCCTTATAATAGTTATGATAATAATAGAGCAAATCATGGAAATCTCTTGTTGGAACAAATTGTTAGAACATTTATTGAAGCTCGAACCAATAAAAATAATATGCTTATTAAAATCACGGAGAACCATGAAAATAGTATATGAAAATTATTTCACCAAGCCGTTGCAATTTTAAATTATGTGCAGGATCTATAGGAAAGGATAAAGATCATGGAGGCTCAATTAGGTAAAGTTGCTCAAAGCCAAGCTGAAAGGACAATTATTGTCTTAATCAGTTTTGGTGTTCGTTAACAACTCGTAGATCATTTTACGCTGTGTTAATGTATACAGGATGATATAATGAAAAGTGAAAACGACTTTGGCCTGTGGAATTGTCCCTGCAAAAACTACCAGTTTAAGAGAATTTAGACCGTAGTCTCCGGTGTGGTCTGGAGTTTCCTCAAAAGTCTCCGGAGGGGCCTCCAGAAACTTGCCTGGGACAGTTTGTATGGGGGTCCGAAGATGGACCGGAGACAAACCGGATTCTCTGGTGCGTTCACCCAGACCAGAGTCTCCGATGTGGATACACCGGAGTCTCCGGTGTACAATAGACAAAGTCTTTGAAGAGTTTCCAGAGGAGGGTTCCCCAAGTCAGCTGGGACACTCTATATGGTGGTTTAGAGACGGACTGGAGATGGACCGGAGTCTCCAGTCTGTAGTCCAGAGTCTCCGGTGTGACAATTTGCCCAATAGTTAGAAAACAGTTTGGAGTGAGTCGGCTATAAATAGGGTACCTCATCCCCTTCCTACAGCTGCTTGACCCAGTCAAGAACTCCAACACCATTTGAGCCACCAAATCAACAAGATCTCTTCATCCAAAAATCCAAAGTCATTGATGTTTGGAGAATCGAAGGAGGAGTCCTTGATCTATAGCTTCACCAAGAGAGATCTTCATTTCCCCCTCATTCACTTGAGGGCCCTTTTATCTAGTGTTTCTTTGGAAACCCTAGATATTTATTTGGATCTTACAAGCTTTTCTTTGATTGTTTGACATTTTTCTTGTATTTGGGAGCCTCCAATTCAGTTGTGGATGTGTGCCTCAAACTTGTTGTAAAGGTGTCGGCTTCCACCTCAAATGTTGCCGATATAGTGGAAGAGGTGAATCGAACCCTTTAGGGTGAGGTTCATCGGATAACAAAGGAGGCCTCTCGTGGCATTGGTGGTTTGAAACCACCCCCTCTTCAAACGCATACGTACTTCCCCTCAAAAGGAAGGAACTGCGGGAAACAAATCCTTGTCTCTCCACGTGCTCCACTTTGGTTACTTCTATCCTTTACCGCACTTTACTTATCTTGTTCTTGCTTAGTGTTGTGCTACGTTGACATATAGGTAGATTCACCATAGTTTCATAATATAGAGAATTTACCTTTCGTGTCAAACCCTAAATTGAAAAAGAGTAAAATTTTAAGTAGCACATATTCACCCCCTCTAGGTGCCCATACGATCCTTTAAATTGGTATCAGAGGCACGACTCTTTGTTAGGGATTTACCGCCTAAGAGTATATGGGTAGCCACGATGGAGGAGATGGGAGTGAGGCTAGTAAAACAGTGTCCATGGAGGATTTCAAAAAATTGGAATCAAGCTTGAGCTCCTCCCCGGGCAATGGAATCAAGCAGTTGCTTGACTTAGTTGAGAAACTTGTTAAGGAGAAATTGGCCTCACCTCCTCCTCCTCCTCTAAAGGAACCCACCACACTCCCAAAGGTGAATGATTTAGAATCACCCACGGCTGGGGTGGTGGGGGATGATCCTGACAACAATAATACATGCACCAAAAAAATGATGGGAAGGAAGCGTACCATAAGTTTCCCAGTTGGTACTCTCCCGACCCTCCAATCCCTCACCCACATATAAACAATAGAGGTGACCCTACTAATCTAGTTGAACATAGCTTTGCTCAATGGAAATCATTAATGAAATCTCATGTGCGCAACTCTTTCATTGAATTGTGGAATAATATTGAGGAAGGACTCAGAATTGTGTATTCAACCAATTTGACAAGAAGAGAAGTTGTCAATAGTCAATTCAATGCCACTGCTTTGCACATGATTCAACAAGGTTTGGTGACAAAAGATTTCCCTCACATAGAACACCTCAACACCTCCAATGAAGCTTGGGATGCTCTCACAAATTTATTTGTTGGGAATGAAAGCATGATAAGAAACTGTTATAATGCACTGAGCAGTGAAGACGAAGGCTTCTATATGAAGGATGGTGAAGATCATGAAGACATGTATCGATGGCTCAAATCCACTACCACCGCCTTCAGGAATGTTGGTGCCTCACATGTGGATGATGCTTGGATAAAAAGAAAATATGTGTGTGCACTCATGCCTTTAGAGCCCACTGAATTGAAGAGTCTCCAAGGAAGACACAACTACCACCTCATGACCTCCAATGAGGTTATGCAAGAGATGGCCGCTTTCAAGGTTGCTGCCAAGAATGCCAAAGATGCTCGTGCTAGGGCCCTTGGAATGATCAGTGGCATCAACCTTTCCCTAAAAACTAAAGTGGTAGAATATGTGGATGAAGAAGGATGTGATGAAGGCTTATCTTTGAGCCATCCCAAAGATGTCAAGGTTGCTCATGGTGAATACATAACCTTATATGTAGAGAATTTTTGGAAAGACCCCGACAAAGCCAAGATGGGAATGCAACGAAGAAGCAACTAAAATGGGAGAAGAGACAACAAATCAAAGTTGAGAACTTGCTTCAACTGTGGTGATCGCTTTTACTTTGTTGTCGGTTGTCCCTATGAGAAAAGATAAGATCATGGGGTAAACTTGTACTAAAGAACAAATCCAAGGCTCATTTCAAGAAACCCTTCATCAAAAAGAATCCCGCCAACAAGAAGTCGGGTGATATTGTGTTTGATAACACGTGAAGAATTCACCTCCGATAATGAAGATGATGATGAGTAAACATCAAACGGTTTGGATGTTATGGCCATTACTTATCCATCCCCTTTATCACTATTCGACTCTCCAAATGATAATATATCCAATAAGAATGCCACTTTCCTTATGGCAAGAGGATCGGAGATATTATCATCTTCACACCCCACCTTGATGATTGATGATGAACTTGATGATGATATATCTCTTTAGGTCAAAGAGGAATTATTTCGTTTTCATATGTTTATGACTAACTTGCAAGGGGAGCACAACAATCATTTTGTGAACCTCTTGAGTCAACTTTCTCACACACAAAATCTTCTTGATGAGAGATGTAAACTAGGGAGAGAGCATATGATTGAGGTGGAGGCACTAAATAATAATCTAGAAGAAGAGAAAGCGACTAGGACGTCTCTTTAAATAAAACATGAAGGCCTTGATGAGGCAAATGATCAAATTATTAATAAACTCATCAAGGAACGTGATCATGACATTGCTAAGTATAAAAAGGATAAGTTTGAGTTTGGTGTTGTTCATGAAAAACATGCCGAGGACTTTAGGAAGCTCGACAAGGCTCACAAGGCCTTGGAAAGTGAACTATTGTTGCTCACAAAATCTCATGAAGACATCAAACTCAATTGACTAACATTGACTCACCTAGTATTTTGATTCCCTCTAGTAGTACAAACATATTTGAAGAAAATGCTAGGTTGAAGGGGGATCTTGCTAATGCCACCTTCCCAAAGGAAACAAGTCCATTAATGATCTTTTGAGTAAGCAAAGGTCAAATAATGAGAAAGGGCGCATTGGATTTTCATCCAAAGCCAAGAAGAAGAACAATAAGAAGAAGAAGAAAAAGGCCATGCCCACACAAGCAAAACACAAGGCCGTTGTGGGTAGTAAGACCAAAAGTGGCAAAACTATTTCACATGATGATTTTGCAGGAAGTGATAACCCTCACTATGTATTAATGCATGATTATTATGTTGATGTTTATGCATAATATGTTGGCCCTCTTGATGGTTATATTTCTTGGTCTATTTGGGTCCCTAAGACCCTTGTTTCTAACAAAATAGGACCCATTGAAAAAAGGGTACCTAAAAACTAGTTTGATCTCTTGTAGAACTATGCTTTCGAAGGGTAAAAGTGGGTGCTTGATAGTGGATGCACAAGTCATATGACTGGAAGCAAAGCTATTGTCAAGGAGATGAGACCAAATGATGATCAGATAACCGTGACATATGCCGACAAGTCAAAGTATAAGGTATTGGGTTTTGGCAAGGTTGTGGTTGCTCACGATATTACAATCGTGGACATCATGCTTGTTAAAACCCTTGGATATAATTTACTTTCATTCTGTGCTCTTGGAAAGATGGGATTTCCGTCTTTAATGATAATTATATTGTGGTCCTCTTGTGGAGCAAGTCTCTAAAGGTTGCTTTTGTTGGGTACGTCGAAAATGACTTGTATGTGGTGGACTTTTCGGGCAAAACCACTACATGTGCGTTGTGCTTATTCAGAAAGGCTGATGTGGGTTGGCTATGGCATCATCGACTAGCCCATGTCAACATGAGAACTTTGCAAAGTCTCCACAAGGGTGGCCATATTTTTGGACTAAAAGAAAATGTTTGCTTTGCCAAAGATCGTTTGTGCAGGGCGTGTGTTGAAGGAAAGATGCATGATTCTCCCCACAAGCCAAATAACTTCATTAAGTCCAAGAGGATTTTGGAGCTCCTTGGATCTCTTTGGCCCTCCATCTCATGCTAGTCTTGGTGGGAAGTAGTATTGTTTGGTGATTGTTGATGACTATTCAAGATACACATGGGTACTTCTTCAATTTGAAAAATGAGACCCAAGAAAACTTCATCGACTTTATCAACATGGTTCAACGTCAACACAATGTCCCGATGCTGATAATAAGAAGTGACAATGACACCGAGTTCAAGAACTACACCTTGAATGGATTTCTTAGTGATGAGGGAATAAGCCACCAATATTCCTCTGCATATACCCCTCAACAAAATGGTGTAGCCGAGAGGAAGAACCAAACTCTAATTGATATGGCTGGGTCCATGTTGGCGGAGTTCAAATCCCCTACAACTTTTGGGCTGAAGCAATCTCCATCGCATGCCATGCATCAAGCCGTCTCTACCTCCGCAAAGAATTGATCAAGACTCCATATGAATTTCTTACCGGTAACAAGCCCAACTATTCATACTTCCGGGTGTTCGGTTATAAGTGTTTCTATTGCATGAAGTGTGTTTGTTTGCCCAAATTTGATTCCAAAGAATTAGAGGGTATTTTTGTTGGCTATGGTCTCGAATCCCACACTTATATAATCTATGATAAACTCTCTGGAGTTGTCATAGAATCTTGTAGTGTGGTATTTGAAGAATATGATGGTCCCCAAGGGGGGCGTGTTGATGTTTGTGATGTAGATGATGAAATGCCTCAAGATGCCATAAGAAGAATGGGTGAAGGATTCATCTGCCCCGTTGAGGAACCCCTTGTGGCGGATCGATAAGAACAATGCTCTACTCAAGTGGATCCCTCGTAACATCCCAATTTTAGCAACCCTGATTGGTTGTCAAAAAGGCAAAAATCAGGGGGAACAAAAACTTTTTCTTGTTCCATGTTGCAATGCTTGTTTACTTGTGTGCTTGTGTTCATGCTACTGATTGATTATTAGATGAGACACTCCTTACCTCAACACCAGTTGGTAAAAAATATTTTCCGAAAAAGATATGTCTTGGATCATATCCCATATTATCAAATGTTCTGACAATTCAAACTTGAGCCAAGATGACTTTGCCAAAACAAAATATTTTGCCAGTTCTATTAACAAAACTATGGAGACCTATATATAATCTCCTTATGTTTTCAAGACAAAACTTTCAACTACTCTTATCTCTAGGTTTTCGAAAACCTTTCCTAAAACCTCTTCATTCCAATCTTTGTAGAAATACCAATAAGTCCTTATATTATTTCAAATCACAACCATTTCAAAATACCCATCCTTACCTCAAGCTAAGCTTGATGGTAACCTTAGTAATATTTGGATAAGATGAATTTCTTTGATCTGTTGTCGGATGAATTGCCTTTATCTGCTATATGTGATGACTTGTATGCTTACGAAGTAGCGTGAGGCAATCTAGGAGCTCATTATTTAGGATTAAATCAATAGCTAAGACCACCAATCTCAAACCTAGCATCCTAAGCTGGATCTAACCTAAGTCACTCAGGTAACCATCTCATCAACTTAACCAGATCAATCTTGAGCTAATTCTTTGCATTAGTTCCCAACCCATCAAATACCAACTACAAGCATGAAATCTTATCTACTTAAGCTATCCATCAATATCAACCACTTTATGAAGTGGATAAACCCCTACCTTGTAACATCCCAGCATTAGAGCTTAGAAATAAGCTGAACACAGATGTGTGCATTGCATTAGTGCATAGAAAATCCGAATATTTTTCGTGCCTTTGAACAAAACTTGTCAAAGTGATTGAAGCTTCTCTCAACTTGATGGAATTGAAGTAGATCATCAAGTTGATTGCGATAAGTTTCAATATGACCTTTGCTAAAACCTTATTTTGGGTAAACATGATTTGATCTAAGGGTAGATCAAATATAATAAAACTAAACCATCAACACATGGCTTAATGACTAATAGTTGATCCTTAATAAATCATATCATAGTATTCATTACATAACTCATGATTACCAAGTTGAAAATACAAATCAACTAACAATAATTTAATAACTAAATCTTTACCTATTCTCATGTATTTCTACCATGAGTATCATGGTAATACCTAACCTTAACTCTTTAGTGAGATTAAGTAGGAAAGAAACCAAGTCAAGATCATTCACCACATATCTTCCTTCCCATATCAATCTTTAGCATCTCTATTGAACCTTATTCTCATATTTATTGTTCATCAATGTTGAGTAATCAACTATTGATTCACCAATTCTTAACCTATCAATTATTGACCTATCAACTCTTGTCCATATCATAACATTCACTTAAGGCCTATAAAGAAAGAAGTAAGAAGAGGTAAATAGTAATGCTAGCTTTAGATATCATCTATATATTTGGAGTGTTGGAAAAGAATAGGATCAATATGATAATTGATGGATTTAACTCACTCCTGAGTGGATAGAAGAGTTATCTTGAATATATATTTGTATGGTAACAAAGAAGATTACAAGGATGAATATTGAAGATAGTTACCAAGGAGTAATCCTATTGGATTAAGTAGGCATAGTCAATGAATAATATTTCTTAGTCAGTGGAGATACTAAGAAGATAATTATAATACAACTGTAATGTTGTATTGATGAAGGCCTTGATAATGATAATGCTTTAGTCACCAAGATTGAATGCTTATATCATGTATAAGTGACATTGGTGGATAGAACATGATTGAACCCTAGTATAGATATGTTATTCTAGGTTAGCCATGACAAGTCACCATGATATAATGTCAAGTAGAGATAACATAGTATGATTAAGATGATGCTAGAGCAACATTGGATTATAGAAGTAGTATTTTCCTCTTGGGAAATACTGAACACTTGAGGTGAAGTAGGATTTGATATATATATATACATTTACCGGAGTAATGTTGGTGATGGATGATAAAGCAAGAGTATGAATGGAGACAAATGTAACCATCTGTTGGATTGGAGATTATTAGTAGTAGAATAGTTTGATAACCAAGTATAGATATGAGAAGATTATGAAGAGCTTTAGTGTCAAGCTCATTGGATTTACAAATGGATTCAAAAGGATAAAGGGTGGATAAGATTATTCTTGTGAAGTAAAGCTCATCATGATAACACATGATGATGTATAGTAATAAGTAGAATATCTAGGAAAGGAATTCCTTAATTAGAAGTCCAGAATTATGAAGTTTGGAAGATAGGGATTCTTGATAAACGCTAAACCTTAAATCTATAATCAAACTTAATATATATCTCATATGTTTGATTAATCATCTTATTTCCACAATGGATGATAGGAATATTTTCCTATATCAAATCACTTAAGCACATCTTTGTCATTTTCAACCATCATTATCATAGGTGCTTAGGAACTATCTTTATCAATTCTTTCGCATAAGTAAGCCTAGAAAACAACCCCACTATTTTACTTTAGATGGTGATATCATTCATGATCATAAACATAAAGACAATATGTCTTAACCATTCACCTTTATTCACAATTATAAAAGAATATGAGTATATTAAATCTCCTAAAAATTTATGGTAAGAATTTATAGTTCAAACCCTATAACCTATGTTTGCTATAATAAAATATATATAACTTGTTATTTCCTAGATTCATGGGAGAAATATTAACCATCTTAAATCCTTAGAATATCATGCATCAAATAAAAATACAGGATCATTATATAAAAGCTTCCCTCCAAACTATAAGTTAATTAGAACTAAGTTTTATAAATAAACAAGGAAAGATCATTTAATAAATCCATGGTTTATTATGGAAAGAAAATTCATAACAAAAGCCCTACTAATATTAAAAACAATCACTTATATAAGAAAATAAAGAAACTTTAAACAATATATAATAAAAGATCACAAAAAGGATTTTAAATACATTTAATTTTCCTGCAGTTATTTAACAAGTGAATTCTAAAAAGAAAATTGCAAACAATGTGAAAATACAAATGTGAAAATGCAAAACAAGAAACAGAAAAGAAAAAACAAACAAACAAAATAAAACAGCTTCTGGTCGCAGCCCATCTTTAATTCCCCTTTCTGACGCTCGCGTGCGCCAGACTGCAGCCCACCTGGCCCAGCACCATCCCGCTAGAGGCCCATACCCCTTCAGCCTTTCAGCTATCACCGTATTCTTCGCAGGATTGAAGCAGCTGCGTGGGCAAACCGATGCCGTTCGCCGGCGACCTCACGCCACGATGCCCGCTACAGTCTGTCCTATTATGGAGACGGAGATAAGACCGCCGCACGTACCATCTCTCATCCTTGTCCCCATTCTTCCCCTCTAGAGCTCTCTCTCGATTTCTTCTTTCAAAACAGATACCCTAGCATTAAACCCTGCCGGAGCTCGTCGATGTAGATCTCCCCGCGACTATCTGAGGTGCCTAGGAGAATTGCCTCGCCACCCTCATTCTCCCCGGCCAGGTCACGGAAGCCTGAGAGTCCCCTGTCGACCTAATCGACATGTCATCTCCGTCGCCGGCCATCTTCGTCAATCGTCGATTGCCGCTTCCATAGGGCTCCTCCGGTCATGCCGTCGCGCCCTTCAGCTTCACGGTGAGCTATCGGAGCTCATGCACCTTCTCGATTTCCTCCTTGATTCCTTGTTTGCTCTACCACCGAGCACCGTCCACCACCTCTACGGTAGCTCGTCACTGGTGTCTCTCCGGCAACCAAAAAATGGCGGCGCCTCAACCCCAAGGTTCCTCCAGTCATCCGTGTCCAGCGCACACACTCTCGCTAGCCCGCGCGCCTCCAATCACTGACCCCGAGCATCAACTATGAGGAATTCCATTGAGGAGATCATGCTGGCGTCATCATGAGCCAATAAACCATTTTCTTTTGTTTAAGAATTTCTATAATTCGTTTCTGGAAATTAAATAACCTAGTGGGCCCATTTGTCATTGACTGTGAGTAGAAACAGGTGGAGTAACAAATGTGTTAACTAGCCTGGGCATGTGATGTGGCCCCTAGCCCACTAGTCAGTGACTGAGGTTAGAAATAGCCCTGGTCAGAAAAACACTTCACCCCATGTGACATCAGCACTACATCATAAACCATTTAGTTTTATATTTATCAACTTAAAACTATTATCAAACTATTATCTACAACTTAAAACTATTATCAAACATTATATTATTAATTATTTAAATAATTATTATTTAATAAAGATTTTATAAGTAATTAAACTTTGATAATTCATATTTTAATAATGGTAAATGATAAAAATATAAATAATATATCAAAATTATTAGAAAAATAAGAACTATAACTTAAAACTATAATCATGTATTATTATTTCAGTTAATTCAATATCTATTATTTATTAAATGTTTATAAAATAATTAAACTTATAAAAATCATATCTTATTATTGAAAATTCATAAAAATACATGTAATATACCAAAACAATCACAAAACTTTTATCTACATGTTAAAAATATAACATTCCACTTTTAAAGTAAATAAAAACTTAATACTCTAATTACTTGAATTTAAATCTAATTTCCTTAATTAATAATTCATAAAAGTGTAAATAAAATTTGTTAATATTTCTAAAATTAGCCAATTGAGTCTAATAAATAGTATTAGTCTTGAATATTGATAATATGGAGTCAAAGTGGTTCAACACATTTTAAATACAATCTTATTGAATTATCATTCAACTATATGTGTAGATCATTTCCTAAAAATATTCTTATCAATTATAAAACCTTCAAGAGTGATATCTTCAACCAAATAAAACCTTTTATCATTGTTTCACTCACAACTTTATAATGGACTAAATACAAAGATAATTCATAAGTAGTAAATAATATTATTTACTTGTTCACAAACCATAACCACACCCTTATAAGGACATAAATCCTTTTATACATTTATAATGTTAGTAAACCACTACCCAAATAGAAGTATTCTCATTCTTAAATAACTTTAAGGAAATATTATAAGATGAGAAAATACAATATCATAAGCCTTACACCTTAAATCCATCCATGTTCTTAAAGTTAAGTTTAGTCTACAAGACTTTAAGTGTAATAGTAAAGACCTTATTATGTGTTTTATAGTTAACTTTGGTCTATTATAATTAAGTCGTAAATCATCTCAAGTCCAAACTATTCAAGCAAGCACAAACAACATCGACTACATTTGATTAACCACAAAGGTTGTTTAGACCTTAGAAAAGAAATCTTTTCTTCCAATGTTATTCTTTTTGCCACTTCAATCAACAGATGACAACTAATCATAATCACACTAGTTTATACTTTACTGGTATATTAGGATTGTTAATACATAAGTTCCTTATAAATGTAAATATTTGTAAAGTAAGATTTAAAATAAGGCAATTCTTTTATAAGTAATATTTGAATAGCATTCCACAATTTTGTATCTTATTGTTGTATGATATTATAATTACATATTGTTTCACACACACTCACAAGCCCTAGTAAGAAGCACAAATGTGAAACTTATTTAAAAGTACAACACATTCTAAAGGAACCATTTCTAGCATCCAAACTCTAGATCAACGCTTATTCCGGGGATTCAAGTTTACAAAATTACATTACATTACTTATGAATAATAGCATCTTTCCTCTTTAAAAATTAGTCCTTACTGGACCAATGATGCAGATTTTAGATATTGGATCTTATATTGTCTTGAATACCGTGAGTGCATAATCTTGCAATCACAAAAGGCAAGTTCACACTTGCTCATGTCCTTTGATTATTTTCTGTAAAGTATTTTGCAAATCCAGTGTTGTCATCGCCTGCATTTGAAAAAGGTCAGAAACACTATTTTCATAATAATATGATTATAGGTTATTCACCATGAGGTAATAACCTACTATAAAAGTTACGGTGGTAAAGGAACATATTATCTAGGACTTAACAACCAATATCGCCAGTGATTCTTGCACCGTATATTACGCGTTAACCATGAGATTTGGAATGGGACAGAGAAGTCAGCTAGATCGGATCCCTTTTGGATGCATTGGACACTGTTCTGGGCGTTTGTATGTTGCAGATCATGGGTATAACCGTTTTATACGGGGAAAAGTATACCGTGGATCTGGGCTTACAAAAGACAAATTTCTAGTGTTAAATGCTTGTAGTGTGTATCCAACTAAGGTATAGCCGTTTTATACGGGGAAAAGTCTACCTTGAGTTTTGGCATACGACAATTGCGGTGTATGCGGGGTCGCGGAAAAGGACAGTGATTGGCTTGGATCTTAGTCTGGGCCTCATACCAAGGAAGTATGAATGGGTTATCCGCTCGGATGTGCAACACAACTAAGATCTCTCATGGGAAAAGTAACGCACCTCTGCAGAGTGTAAAAACTATAACTTGTTACTCCCTGTTCCGGGAAGGAGCTGCGAACGCTGCGGGAAAGGAACTCCATGAAAGTTCTGGCAAACCCGTGAAGGCTGGCAGACATAGCTTTTTACAATAAAAGCAACCTTTGAAGAAATGTTTACAAAAAATTGCATTTCCTACGACCTATGGTCTGTGGATGTAGATATAATGCATCAAACACTCCTTTTTAGTGAACTTGTTGAGTACGCTCGTAGTCAACATATCTTCTTAACCCTTGCTAGATTCTGAAGCTATTAAGATGACATCTATATCAAGTTATGCTCCAGGAATCATCATCAAAAGCTCAAGCTCTTCAATGAAGTCAAGAAAAACAATATATACATCTACTCAAGTGAATACGAAGTTGCTGATTAGATAGGAATATAATATCTATCCATAGAACCCACTTCTGTAGAGTATTGCAATAGCAGCAGTGCAAGCCCAATAGTTCAGATGCTAGTCTATTAGTATGTTGGTTATGATTTGATTATTTCTGATTCTACTTTGTAAGAAGTTTCTCTCTCTGTCTAACCTAGAGTGTTCTCTGGATCTTATGTAAAGAGTCGAGTTGTAACATATAGTCATGTCTTGGACCTGTTGTGTTTTTGTTGTACCAATCTAAGGGCTGTAATACTAGTGAACCGTGTTTCATTGGTGTTATGTCAACGACTATAGTGTACTACATCATGCAGTGGTATGCTGGGTCACTGCATACCTCTCTCTCAAATGTTTCCCTCTTTCATAATTGTCCAAAATTCACAAGTCTTCCAAATTTGGCCAAGTCTAGAATCTTTAACTAGATTCAATCTTTGGAGCTTCCTCTAATCCAATAAGTGTGCATTCTTGAGCAGGTAATTGAACCCACTTGTAGTACATTATTAGTACTACCAAAGCCCACTCTTGCCTTTATATAAACCATTCTGGTTCCCACCCATCCATGATGGTTTTGTTGTCAAGATAATAATCTTTTCTGCAAATCTTATCATATTTCCTACTATGTGCTAAGTATCACAATGTAAACCTATATGAGGAGGTGTCATATACTACACAACTAAGCCTGAATTGTAGAGATATTATGCTCAACTATCATAATCTGGGCTTAGAATAGTGTGTGTTATATGTACCACATTTGGATTTTTTAGTTTTTCTTGGATCTTTTTGATTGACTAGATCTGTACATGAAGTTTGACTTGGTGCGCAAATGCATGTTGCAACATCCAGTTACTACTTAATGTTATATAGCTAGATGGGAATGAGAATTCGTGTAAGGGAGTGACGAGTTCGAAAGACCAAGATGAAGACTTACATGAAGGATGAAGCCAAGTATGAGGAGTATCAAAATAATTTCAAGGATGAATCTAGTCCAGATCATTGTTAGTCAGCTATAAGAAGGAAGATTAATGTAGGGCGTATATGGAGCAACAAGAAGTAATGAACTTAAGTTCACCCAAAATAGGTGATGTTGCTAAGAAGTTAATAAAGTAGTACCTAGTTCATGGAAGCATCATGAATTAATACAAAGAAGAAGCTTTGGAACCAAAATGGTATTCAAGCTCTGACAATTCAGAGAGAATGCCAGTAGTATGTCGGAAACCGCAGGGTAATTCATACACCCTCGCATGGTTCACAACTAGTATTTGTCCACAACTGGTATTTGGTTAACTTACTTCACCATAAAGAGCATAAAACTTGGTCTAAGTTAGAGACGGCATAAAGAAGTATAATTATTAAGCGACCGTTTTTTGAACGCTTCACGAAATCAGGCATTCCAAAGCAAGGATGTCCACACAGCTAGTAAGATAAATAATGTTGGAAGAATCACTTCGGAGATCCACAATGGTGTGGGTATACCGTAAGTTCTTTCATGAAACCATAAATAGGTAGAGTATAAGTTGGACAAGGACAAATGTCCTAGTTATAGAGCCAATGGTTACTTTATAGACAATTCAGAGACCATTAGTAAACCCTAAGGGGGATAGTAAACAATAAATGGAAGTGTTGCTATCTAAATCTTTGAGTATAGGTTGGATAAGAAATACTAAGCTATGAAAACACTAAGCCTTATTTTCATAAGGTTAAAAGAAGTCATCATTATAAATGTACTTTCGGAAGTATGTTTGGATGAAAGGTCGAAGTTTACTTCAAGGTAGTAGTATTCAAACCTTAAGGAAATTATTAAACGGAAGTTGAAGAAGTACTTAAGGTGTTAATAAAAGATTGTCTAAGGATTGATAAGGTAAAATCTTAAAGGTTATATAATATATTAATACTACGGAACTAATTCTAGATGAAACAAATCTTAAGTGATCCTTAAGAAATAATAAAGCACATCCAATTGGACAAGTGTAGAGGAACAAGAAAACTCTGGTGGTATGGACAAAATGTATTCAAAACCAATCTTCGGAAGGATTACCATTGTAACACTATACCATGACAAACCAAAAGGTTAGTCTTTTGGCGACAAATAATGTCTAATAAAAATTGAAAAACCTGTTATAGTTAGACTTCCTAGACCTTACATAATATAGTAAGGAAGATTGATGATCAAGTTAAGGAATTAGATTAGGATACCTAATAAGGATAAGGAATTAAAGAAGAGACCCAAATTGAAGGATTTGATAATAAGGACATATTCCTAGAGGGGAATAGTAAAAGAAACTTTGGGGTATTGAAGACAACAAGTTGGATATTTTAAAGTATGATGAATGTACAAGACAAATATCTGGATATGGCATACTACAATTATTCCCATTGAGATTACCATGGAGCTGACACGTGTCGAAACTAAAACAAGTCAATCCCTCATTGCAAAACGTGAGAGTGTACGAACTTCGAGGACAAAGTTTATTTAAGGGGGAGAGCCTCTAACATTCCAGCATTAGAGCTTAGAAATAACCTGAACACAGATGTGTGCATTGCATTCATGCATAGAAAATCCGAATAAGTTTTGCGCCTCTGAACAAAACTTGTCAAAGTGATTGAAGCTTCTCTCAACTTGATGGAATTGAAGTAGATCATCAAGTTGATTGCGATAAGTTTCAATATGACCTTTGCTAAAAACTTATTTTTGGTAAACATGATTTGATCTAAGGGTAGATCAAATATAATAAAACTAAACCATCAACACATGGCTTAATGATTAATAGTTGATCCTTAATAAATCATATCATAGTATTCATTACATAACTCATCATTACCAAGTTGAAATTACAAATCAAGTAACAATAATTTAATAACTAAATCTTTACCTATCTATTCTTATGTATTTCTACCATGAGTATCATGGTAATACCTAACCTTAACTCTTTAGTGAGATTGAGTAGGAAAGAAACCAAGTCAAGATCATTCACCACATATCTTCCTTCCCATATCAATCTTTAGCATCTATATTGAACCTTATTCTCATATTTGTTGTTCATCAATGTTGAGCAATCAACTATTGATTCACCAATTCTTAACCTATCAATTATTGATCTATCAACTCTTGTCCATATCATAGCATTCACTTAAGGCCTATAAAGAAAGAAGTAAGAAGAGGTAAATAGTAATGATAGCTTTAGATGGGAGTGTTGGAAGAGAATAGGATCAATATGATAATTGATGGAGTTAACTCACTCCTGAGTGGATAGAAGAGTTATCTTGAATATATATTTGTATGGTAAAAAAGAAAATTACAAGGATGAATATTGAAGATAGTTACCAAGAAGTAATCCTATTGGATTAAGTAGGCATAGTCAATGAATAATATTTCTTAGTCAGGTAGATATACTAAGAAGATAATTATAATACAACTATAATGTTGTATTCATGAAGGCCTTGATTAGTCAACTGGAAACCTAAACCATAAATGATCAAAGGATTATAATGATCATGATTTAGTCACCAAGATTGAATGCTTATATCATGTATAGGTGACATTGGTGCATAGAACATGATTGAACCCTAATATAGATATGTTATTCTAGGATAGCCATGAAAAGTCACCATGATATAATGTGAAATGGAGTATAAGATATTGGAGTAAAGTAGAGATAAGATAGTATGATTAAGATGATGCTAGAGCAACATTGGATTATAGAAGTAGTATTTTCCTCTTGGGAAATACTGAACACTTGAGGTGAAGTAGGATTTGATATATATATACATATATATACACATTTACCGGAGTAATGTTGGTGATGGATGATAAAGGAAGAGTATGAATGGAGACAAATGTAACCATCTGTTTATAAGACCCCTTCCTTTATAAAGGTAAGGATCCCAGTGATTGCAATGCTAGTCCCTGGATCAATGCTAGCATCCACAGTGTAAGATGAAGTACACAGAAACAAAGGTCATTATTACATATCATTGCAGAGACAAACATAGTCTTTTACAAACTCCATGGCCACAGGCCTAATACAAGACTTCAAATATATAATAAGATAAATAAGTCTTCATCTTCATGTGCCACAGGCAAGCATGTTGAGTGTAGACTCATAACCCCTAATCATCATCAGAATAACCTGCAACATCACAAGTTACAGCCACAGTGGGTCAATACTTTGGAATAGTATTGGCAAGTGATACCTTAGTAGAATATTAGTAGTCTAGATACTATATGCATTTTGGCTAAGTGTAGCTTAGGCTTGCTTTGCTCAAAATAGGTTTTACCTATCAGTTGAAAACACTAAGTTTTTATTTGACAAAACTTTCCCAAGGAACCACCAATAGAAATTGGTGAACCTTCACCCTTGTTCAACCACAAGTGTTTACTTAGAATTTGGGATGAGGATATTCTTGATAGCTTCCATGTATTGATGCTCAAGTTGTCCAATACCAGGGACATGGCTAAGTACTTAGTTTCTTCCATCTGCAGAGGTTGTGCACTTTCCCCACAAGACTTGATTTTCACCAAGACAGGACCTTTCAAAAGCCTTCCCTTAGACCAAATGGATGCGTTCCAACCTATCATCCCACTACCACCAACTGTCCAAATCGCTAAGTTATTGCAACCTATGTGATCCAGGCAGAGCCCATATTGCCATGTGGCTGCACTAGAAGCTTCTTAACATATGGCATCTCAAACCCCTTTGTTCCTGGGTGGCTTTCCACAAGTGATATACACAAGGTAACCATAGACATGGGCCTTGTGTAACCACTCAACACAACCAATTCTTTCAATTCCACCCAGGTGTTTCATTCACTTAGTTGTTTTTATTAAGCAAAAACACAAGTCCAAGGACTTAGAAATATTTTCTCATAGCATGAATATATAACCACCCTTGGTTGCTACTAGCTAGGCTAAGCATGGCATTGATAAGCATCTTAACTTAGAAATTTCTAGCCATTCTACAACTAGTAGGATTTCCCAAGCATAGCATATAGTTCAAAATATTCATGCAAGTCTAGCAAAATATTTCTAGTGCATAGTTGAAAAACATAGGAATAAAATCATGAAGCACCACTTTCCTTGGTAGTTTGTGGAGTAGCAACAATCTTCACAATCACAATCACTATTTGCACAAAAAACTACACATAAAAATAATGACACCAACATCACATACAAAATATATACAAGAAAAATATATGAATCCATGAAAAATGCCATGTGATGATTTTCTACACCAAACAAGACAAGTATACAGTACTGATTCATAAACAAGTTCAAAACATGCCAAATAAACTTTATTTGATCAACAAAACATTTTTCACATAATTACTATACACAAATTATGCCTACAAATGTTTCTATAAAAACAACCATTTTACAGAGGCAAAACATTAAACACATTTCATAAACAGAAATAATTTTCTCTCCTTATTCCAATGATATAAAATTTGCAAAATTTGAACATGGGAATCAAAAGATATGAATTTTTCAAGTTTAAACATCTAATAGATCTAAATTCTGTTTTTAAAACAAAGGACTGGCCACGCGGCACCCACTGATTGGTTGATACCAATTCGCGCGGATCGAATAACGTGGACCGCCAGATCTAATTTAAATCGCATGGTCAGATCTGCTCCGTACCCCTTCGATTAAGTGATCTATCCAACACGTTGGATCTAGATCCAACGGTGGCCGATCAAGCGACCAAAGTATGGCGGCGCGCGGTGACGATGAGCGGCGACGCGCTCAGTATACGGCGTCGCGGTGGCTACAGAGTGGACTGGGGTCGTCGGAGAGGCTTACCAGACTCGCAGAGGTGTGCTGGAGCTCAACGCGGCAGTGGCTTGTCAAGGGGCGCACGGACACGGTGGGAATTCCTCGTCGGAGTGGAGGCAGACGTCGGGTATGGCTGTTCGTCGTCGTGGCCGGAGTTGTAGACCATGCCAGAGTGAAACAAGCGCTGGGTTAGGTGCGCACGAGTCTGGCGAAAACGTGAGCGTCAATAAGAGGGATGGGGGCGGCCAGAATTTACCAGGAGGCGTCGCCGAAGTTGTGCTGAGCTTTGGCTGCTTCCAGAGGTGGACGGTGAAGACGCTCGAGGACGATACAGAGAAAAAGAAAGGAATGAGACGATGCGCAAGGACATGTTGATCGTGCTGGCAAGAAACAGAGATAGGGGACGGACGATGCTCACCGGAATCGGTCGCCAGAGGTCGTCGGTGCTGCGGGGTTCTGAGCTCGATTGTGCGCAGCCTGGTGGCGAGGTGAGTGTGCTGAGCGAGGGGAAAGATGCGAGGTGAGGAGAGGATCTTATAGCCGGAGCAGGGGTGAGGATCACGCGAGGAAACGCCGGCAATTAAGCCTGCATCAATCGCGGCAGTAATGGAGTTAACGGCGGCGTCGACGGGGTCGTGGGGGTGCGTGGTTTGGGACGATGCTCGCGTGGCATTGGGTCCACCAGTCAGCGAGCGCGGGGTAATTCTGCGTCGCGTGAGACAGAGAGGGAAAACCCCGGGTGGGCTTAGTGGGCTAGGTCTGCTACTGGGCAAAAAGTCTGGCGCCGGCCCTTTTCCATTTCTTATCTCTTTTTTTCTTTTTCTAATTCGATTTTCTAGAATCAATTTCAAATGAATTTAAAAGCACTTGAATTTCAAATCTTTCTGGCCTTTTGTAATAAGACCCTGTGTAAATTTGAGTATTAAACCATGCTGCCTTGCTGGACTTGCATGGTCCTTTGAAGATTTTTAAAATAATAGTGCCTTGGCACATGGTTTGATGAAGATTTAAAAATGGTTTTAAAACCATATTTGTTTTGAATTTTTTTGTCCAAGCTTGGAACTCATCCAACCAATCCTATGAATTCAAACAATGGTTTTTAAAACAAATATTCTCTCTCTTGAGAGTGGAATTAGATAAAAGCTTGCTCACATGAAATAATAGCACTCAAGTTTCTGTTTCTTCCAAAAGAGTTTGAATTTGATCCCTAAAATGATATGCATGCATGAATGATATGCAATCTTTGAAAACATGATTTTAGGAATGTTACAAATCTAACCCCCTTAAGGTGAATCTCGCCCTCGAGATTCGGGTTGGCTAGCAAATAGGTGAGGGTGGTCTTTCCGAAGATCATCTTCTCTTTCCCACGTTGCTTCTTCTTCGGAATGATTGTTCCATTGAACTTTACAAAATTTGATAGTCTTATTCCGAGTAACTCTTTCTGGAGTCTCAAGAATCTTGATAGGTTTTTCCTCATAAGTGAGATCACTTTCCAATTGGACTTCCTCCAATGGTATAGTATCCTTCAAAGAAGTCTCTTCCATTTCCGGATGGCATTTCTTAAGCTGACTCACATGAAACACATTGTGAACGGCAGACAATGATTCTGGCAATTCAATCTCATAAGCTACTTCTCCTTTACGACTCAGAATCTTGAATGGTCCAACATATCTTGGGGCCAATTTACCTTTGACACCAAATCTCTTCACTCCACGAAGTGGTGACACTCTAAGATAAGCTCTATCACCCACTTCATAGGTGACTTCTCTACGCTTAGGATCTGCGTAGCTCTTTTGTCGAGACTGTGCTATCTATAATCTGTCCTTAACTAGCTTGACTTTCTCTTCAGCCTCTTTGATTAGTTCTGGTCCGAACAAACTTACTTTCTCCCACACCATTCCATAGCAATGGGGTGGTACACTTTCTCCCATAGAGAAACTCAAATGGTGCCATCTCAATACTGGCTTGATAGCTGTTATTGTAAGAGAAATCTGCATAAGGCATACTTTCATCCCAACTGGCTCCATAGTCTAGGGCACATGCCCTCAACATATCTTCAAGAATCTGGTTGGTCCTTTCTGTTTGTCCATCAGTCTGAGGATGAAAAGCAGTGCTGAATTCCAACCTCGTTCCCAACGACTCATGTAGTTGCCTCCAAAAATGAGAAGTGAATTGAGTTCCCCTATCAGACACAATACTCTTGGGTACTCCATGTAGACATACAATTCTACTCATATAGATCTTGGCTAACTTACCACTTGTGTAAGTTGTCTTCACGGGTATAAAATAAACCACTTTAGTTAAGCGATCCACTACTACCCAAATAGAATCATATCCTGACCGGGTCCTAGGCAATCTGGTAATGAAATCCATGCCAATCTTGTCCCACTTCCAATCAGGAATAGGTAGAGGTTGTAACAATCCTGCTAGTTTCTGATGTTTCGCTTTCACTCTACTACATACATCACACAAAGCAATATGTTCGGCGATGTCCTTCTTGAGATTATTCCACCAAAACCTTTCTTTCATATCCATGTACATTTTGGTGTTACCCGGATGAATGGAATATTGTGAGTTGTGTGCTTCTTGTAAAATTAGTTTCCGAAGTTCCGGATCTAGTGGAACACAGATATGTTTTCCATGCCATAAAGTACCCTGTTCATCTTCATGGAATCATTTGGCTTTTCCCTTGCCAATCTTTTCATTAATCTCTTCAATTTCCTTATCTGTCTTTTGGGCTTCTTTGATTTTGTCCAACAAAGTGGGTTGAACATCCAATGACATGAGATGTCCTTCAGGCACAATCTCCAATCTGAGATCTCTAAATTGGGAAAACAGATCATCTGGCAATTCTCCCTTTGTAAGACCATTCACAAAAACGTTACGGCTTAGAGCATCCGCTACAACATTTGCTTTAACGGGGTTGTATTGCAAACTCAAGTCGTAGTCCTTGATGAGTTCTAGCCATCTTGATGGGTTGCGATCTCTTTCTGGGTGAAGATATACTTCAAACTTTTATGATCTGTGAACACTTCACATCGCTTTCCCAAAAGTTAATTTCTCCATGTTTTGAGTGCATAGACAACAGAGGCTAAATCTAAATCATGAGTAAGGTAATTTACCTCATGAGTTTTGAGTTGTCTCGAGGCATAAGCCACAAATTTCCCTTCTTGCATTAGTACTGCACCCAATCCATGATGAGATGCATCACAATACACTTGGAAATCCTTCTCCAAATCTGGCAGACATAAGACTGGTGTTGTCACTAGTCTCTTCTTCAATTCTTGGAAACTGAGTTTGCATCCTTCAGAACAAGCAAATTTCTTCTCTTTCTTTAGTAACTTTGTCATTGGCTTAGTTATCTTGGAGAAATTCTCAATGAACCTTCTGTATTATCCTGCCAAGCCAAGGAAACTACAAACCTCTTTCACTGACTTAGGAGATTCCCATTCAGTTACAGCTGAAACTTTAGCAGGATCAACTGCTACACCATCTCCTGACATAACGTGTCCAAGAAATCCAACTTCATTCAACCAAAACTCACACTTGCTGAATTTGGCATACATCTTATTCTCCCTAAGCTTCTCAAGTATCAAACGCAAATGTCCTTCATGTTCTTCTTTGCTCTTGGAGTAGATCAAAATGTCATTGATGAAAACGACAACAAACTTGTCAAGGAACTCAATGAACACCTTGTTCATCATATTCATGAAGTAAGCTGGTGCATTGGTCAAACCAAATGACATCACGGTATAGTCATACAATCCATACCTAGTGGTGAAAGTTGTCTTAGGTATGTCTTGTTCTGTTATCTTAAGCTGGAAATAACCTAACCGGAGATCAATCTTTGAGAACACACAAGCTCCTTCTAACTGATCAAACAACTCATTGATTCTAGGGAAAGGGTATTTGTTCTTGATAGTCACCTCATTGAGTGAACGGTAATCTATGCATAACCTTTGACTTCTATCCTTCTTTTTCACAAACAAGACTGGTGTTCCCCAAGATGAAGAACTTGGTTGAATAAATCCTTTCTATGCATAACCTTTGACTTCTATCCTTCTTTTTCACAAACAAGACTGGTGCTCCCCAAGATGAAGAACTTGGTTGAATAAATCCTTTCTGCAACTGTTCTCCAAGTTGTTTCTTGAGTACTTTCAATTCGTCTACTGACATCTTGTACGGTCTCTTTGCTATTGGTCCAGATCCTGGTAGCAAATCAACAAGAAGCTCCACATCTCTATCCGGTGGCATTCCCGGCAATTCTTTCGGAAACACATCTAGATATTCACTCACAATTGGCACACTGCCTATGCTAACCCCCTTAAGAGAATTTGGCTTACTCCCTTTTGATTCAAAGTTGGTCTTAAATCTGATCCTTTTGTTTTCCGGAGTTGTGAGTGAGACAGTATGGTCGGCACAATCTAGCACTCCCTTATGCTTAGTCAACCAGTCCATTCCCAAAATGACATCCAATCCTTGGGATTTTAGGATTATCAGATTAACGGGAAACTTATACTTCCCAAACTCTATGACTAGATCATGACATCCTGAGTTCACTATCATTTCTCCGCCAGGAGAACTTACTTTTATAGGACACCCAATAGTTTCTACCGGTAGTTCATTTATTTAAACAAATTTTCTTGATATGAATGAATGAGATGCACCAGTATCAAAGAGAACAAATGCTGGAACACAATTGAGTTTGAACTTACCAGCAACAGCATCTGGTTCCTCATAGATCTCTTCCACATTGATGTGGTTCACCTGTCCCTTTTGAAAAGGGTTGGGCTTGTTGGTTCCTTCAACTTTCTTTTCTGGGCATTCATTTGGATAATGCCCCATCTTCTTGCACTTGAAACATTCAACCTGACTAAGATCCTTCTTGACAGGCTGGCTTCCACTACCACTTCCACTTCCATTGTGGTGGCTCTTATATCCACTCTTGTGATTCTTATACTTGTAATTGTCATGACTACGGTGGTGCTTGTTGTCATGATGACAGTTTTGGTTGTGGTGCTTGTTGTACTTCCCATGCTTGTGGGATCCAGAATTCCCACTATCATCATAATGGGAACGCTTGTGAGACGATCCCGAGCTGTTATTGTCAGTGTGCTTCCTCTTCCTGCTTTTAACCTATTTCATCATGTTCTCCAAAATAGCAGCCTTGTCACAAAGAGAATGATAAGTGGGAACATAGGCCACATATAGCTGCAGGTTCAGTTCATTGTTCAATCCTTTGAGGAACTTCTCCTTCCTCTTAGCGTCAGTGTCAACCTCATCCGGTGCATAATGCGCCAGATTGTTGAACTCCTCAATATACTCTGCCACGCTGCGGTGGCACTGCTTGAAGTTATGGAATTCCTTCTTTTTCAAACTCATCACTCTAGATGAAATGTGAGCAGTACGGAAACCATCTTCAAAGATAGCCCATGTCACATCCGCAATGGGAGTGGGGATCTGGAAGTTATCCCACCAAGTGGCTGCTGGTCCTTCCAACAAGTGTGCTGCAAATCTGACCTTCTCTTCATCAGTATAGCCAATAGTTGCCAAGTCCTTGTTCACAGAGCGTAGCCAATCATTGGCCACCATAGGATCAGTAGTTCCTGAGAACTTTGCTGGCCTCTGTCTTAAGAATCTGGTAAGCATGTCAAAACCCGGTGGGTTGTTCTAATTGTTGTTGTTGTTATTATTATTGTTGTTGTTGTTGTTGTTCTGATTCTGTATAAACATGGTCATCATTTGCATCAGCTGCGTCTGAGCTGTCATCATCTGCTGCATCTCGGGGGTGATATTGTTGTTGTTGGGGTTGGGATTGGCACGTCGGGGAGGCATCTGTGGTTTTCAATAAGGATAAGAATGAGATACCCATAGATGCTATCATGCACAATACATCACATAGATAATCACCAAGCATGCATCAAAATAACAAAGGTTCAACAACATAATCAACAAGTTTTGAAAAGTAAACACACCAATAGCAAGCCATCCACATGTTGGATGGTCATTGCGACTCAATAATCAAAAGCATGGTAAATAAAAGATAAATGAGTAGTCATCACTACTCCTCTGCATCAACCTCCTCATCAACAAGTGTAAGACCTGCACTCTCCATAGCGGTCTTGTATTCCTCGAGATTGGTAGTTAAGGCCTCTATTTTGGCTTTGAGAGCCCTCTTCTGTGAACGAAGTCTCTCAATCACCACCTGCTGATGCTCGAGCTCAAAGTCCTTGGCCTCTAGTTCTGCAGTCATGTCTCGAATCCTCTTGTTCCTATGTTGGACTCTCTTCTCTTGAATTTTGAACTTTCTATCCTGAATCTCAAACTTGGCCTCCATTTCCTTGAGTATCTCATCTTGCTCCGCGAAGAGCTTGTCCTTCTCATGAAGCTGCACCTCGAGTTCGTCATTGCTAAGCATGACGTTGGTCCTATTAGTATCTAGGTGCCTAAGAAGAACCTCTAAGTCCTGGAGGTATAGACGAATCGGCTCTGTCGTCTCTCTAGCAGTATCCTCGAAGTCAATGTCCTCACCATCCTCATCACGACTACCGAAGGCGTGGAAGTGAGTACCCCTAATCTCCCGAGAGTGTCTCCCTAGGAAACGTCCAAGCAAATCCTGCATGACTACCTCTAGGCCTCTCTCCTTGTCATCATGCATGAGCTTGAAGGTGATGGTCTCCGTGGCTGGCTAAGTATGGCGTCCTGGCTGAGTAACCTTGAAGCCTCAAAGGTCCTTCCTCTCAAACTTGGTGAGGGGAAGCATCATGATGGTAGGAAGTGGGAGATTGAGCACACTAGTGAGCTCAATTAGACGAGTGCCAAAACGAGTTCCCTTGAACTCTTTAGCCGTGCTAATAGTAACATTAGGCATCTATTTTATAAGATAGAAAAAGTTAGAATCAACATACATAGAGATGAATCACAAGACAAGGCATCATATGCATAACTTTGACAATCCAAACACACAAGTCAAGGCATACATGAATCCATTACAAACATCCAAGGTTCAACTTATTTTAAACAAAATTTGGGAAATAAAATGATAAGTGTGGTGGTCCAACTAATGAAGTACGTTACAATCCCATCTCACTTGCCAAGTTGGCTAACAGGGCATCCCTAGAGGCAATCTGTCGATCCTGATCACATGACTCCATTGCTAAGTCTATGATGTCCTCTCTTAAACGTTGGTTGGTAGCCTCTAACACTTGGGTATGCTTATTTTCTTCCCTAAGATCATTTTGGGTGTTGAGCATTCTGCACTTGATTCTATCACCAAGTTCTTTGATGGCCTTCCAAGCTGCATCCCTTGCTGAATCAAAGAATGTGGTGTGCATCACTGAGTTGGTGACCATGCAGAATCCTGATTCCTTGTGGTTGTGTTCCTTGTTTTTATACAAGTGAAGTTGCACCCACCAGTATTCAATTCCTTCATCCATCACAGGAAAACCGTTGTACACAGCTGCACCATGTATTCCCATGGCAACCATGAGGTCCTTGAGAGCCTTGGGGAATTCTGTCTCACATTCCAAAGTCATAGTCATGAGTGGTCCCTTCTTCACGGCTTTGTTGATCGAGTTCATCTACAAATAGAGATGAGAAAGAAGATTAGAAAAGTTTACGAGAAGAAAAGACAAGTGTGGAAGTTGTTGAAAATTTTCATTAGTGGTTTCCAATCCTAGGGTAATAATCCTACAAGCAACACAGTGCTCTGATACCATCTATAAGATCCCTCCCTTTATAAAGGTAAGGATCCCTGTGATTGCAATGCTAGTCCCTGGATCAATGCTCGCATCCACAGTTTAAGATGAAGTACACAGAAACAAAGGTCATTATTACATATCATTCTAGAGACAAACATAGTCTTTTACAAACTCCATGGCCACAGGCCTAATACAAGAGTTCAAATATATAATAAGATAAATAAGTCTTCATCTTCATGTGCCACAGGCAAGCATGTTGAGTGTAGACTCATAACCCCTAATCATCATCAGAATAACCTGCAACATCACAAGTTACAGCCACAGTGGGTCAATACTTTGGAACAGTATTGGCAAGTGATACCTTAGTAGAATATTAGTAGTCTAGATACTATATACATTTTGTCTAAGTGTAGCTTAGGCTTGCTTTGCTCAAAATAGGTTTTACCTATCAGTTGAAAACACTAAGTTTTTCTTTGACAAAACTTTCCCAAGGAACCACCAATAGAATTTGGTGAACCTTCACCCTTGTTCAACCACAAGTTTTTACTTAGAAATTGGCATGAGGAGATTCTTGATAGCTTCCATGTCTTGATGCTCAAGTTGTCCAATACCATGGACATGGCTAAGTACTTAGATTCTTCCATCTATAGAGGTTGTGCACTTTCCCCACAAGACTTGATTTTCACCAAGACAGGACCTTTTAGAAGCCTTCCCTTAGAACAAATGGACGCGTTCCAACCTACCATCCCACTACCACCAACTGTCCATATGGCTAAGTTATTGCAACCTATGTGATCCAGGCAGAGCCCATATTGCCATGTGGCTGCACTAGAAGCTTCTTAACATATGGCATCTCAAATCCCTTTGTTCCTGGGTGGCTTTCCACAAGTGAGATACACAAGGTAACCATAGACATGGGCCTTGTGTAACCACTCAACACAAACCATTCTTTCCATTCCACCCAGGTGTTTCATTCACTTAGTTGTTTTTATTAAGAAAAAACACAAGTCCAAAGACTTAGAAATATTTTCTCATAGCATGAATATATAACCACCCTTGGTTTCTACTAGCTAGGCTAAGCATGGCATTGATATGCATATTAACTTAGAAATTTCTAGCCATTCTACAACTACTAGGATTTCCCAAGCATAGCATATAGATCAAAATATTCATGCAAGTCTAGCAAAATATTTCTAGTGCATAGTTGAAAAACACAGGAATAAAATCATGAAGCACCACTTTCCTTGGTAGTTTGGGGAGTAGCAACAATCTTCACAATCACAATCACTATTTGCACCAAAATCTACACATAAAAATAATGACACCAACATCACATACAAAATATATACAAGCAAAATATATGAATGCATGCAAAATTCCATGTGATGATTTTCTACACCAAACAAGACAAGTATACAGTACTGATTCATAAACAAGTTCAAAACATGCCAAATAAACTTTATTTGATCAACAAAACATTTTTCAAATAATTACTATACATAAATTATGCCTACAAATGTTTCTGTAAGGACAACCATTTTTACAGAGGCAAAACATTAAAAACATTGCATAAACAGAAATAATTTTCTCTCCTGATTCCAATGATATAAAATTTGCAAAATTTGAACGTGGGAATCAAAAGATATGAATTTTTTAAGTTTAAACATCTAATAGATCTAAATTCTGTTTTTAAAACAAAGGACTGGCCACGCGGCACCCTCTGATTGGTTGATACCGATTCGCGCCGATCGACTAACGTGGACCGCCAGATTTAATTTAAATCACACGGTCAGATCTGCTCCGTACCCCTTCGTTTATGTGATCTATCCAACACGTTGGATCTAGATCCAATGGTGGCCGATCAAGAGACCAAAGTCTAGCGGCGCGCGACGACAATGAGCGGCGGCGCGCTCAGTCTACAGCGTCGTGGTGGCTAGAGAGGCGGTTGGGGTCGTCGGAGAGGCTTACCAGACTCACAGAGGTGTGCTGGAGCTCAACGTGGCAGTGGCTTGTCAAGGGGCGCACGGACACGGTGGGAATTCCTCGTCGGAGTGGAGGCAGACGTCGGGTACGGCTGTTCGTCGTCGTGGCCGGAGTTGTAGACCATGCAAGAGTGAAACAAGCACTGGGTTAGGTGCGCACGAGTCTGGCGAAAATGTGAGCGTCAATAAGAGGGACGGGGCGGTCGGAATTTACCAAGAGGCGTCGCCGGAGTTGTGCTGAGCTTCGTCTGCTTCCAGAGGTGGGCGGTGATGACGCTCTACGATGATACAGAGAAAAAGAAAGGCATGAGATGATGCGCAAGGACATGTTGATCATGACTGCATGAAACAGAGACAGGGGGGCGGACGGTGCTCACCGGAATCGGTCGCCGGAGGTCGTCGGTGCTGCGGGGTTCTGAGCTTGATTGCGCCGAGCGAGGGAAAAGATGCGGGGCGAGGAGAGGATCTTATAACCGGAGCAGGGGCGAGGATCACGCGAGGAAACGCCGGCAATTAAGCCTGCATCAATCGCGGCAGTAATGGAGTTAACGGCGGCGTCGACGGGGTCGTGGGGTGTGCGTGGTTTGGGACGATGCTCGCGTGGCATTGGGTCCACCAGTCAGCGAGTGCGGGGTAAGTCTGCGCCGCGTGAGAGAGAGAGAGGGAAAAACCCCGAGTGGGCTTAGTGGGCTAGGTCTGCTGCTGGGCTAAAAGTCTGGCGCCGGCCCTTTTCCATTTCTTATCTCTTTTTTTCTTTTCCTAATAAAATTTTCTGGAATAAATTTTAAATGAATTTAAAAGCACTTGAATTTCAAATCTTTCTGGCCTTTTGTAATAAGAACCCTGTGTAAATTCGAGTATTAAACCATGCTACCTTGCTGGACTTGCATGGTCCTTTGAAGATTTTTAAAATAACAGTGCCTTAGCACATGGTTTGATGAAGATTTAAAAATGGTTTTAAAACCATATTTGTTTTGAATTTTTTTGTCCAAGCTTGGAACTCATCCAACCAATCCTATGAATTCAAACAATGGTTTTTAAAACAAATATTCTCTCTCTTGAGAGTGGCATTAGATCAAAGCTTGCTCACATGAAATAATAGCACTCAAGTTTGTGTTTCTTCCAAAAGAGTTTGAATTTGATCCCTAATATGATATGCATGCATGAATGATATGCAATCTTTGAAAACACGATTTTAGGACTGTTACACTGTTGGATTGGAGATTATTAGGAGTAGAATAGTTTGATAACCAAGTATAGATATGAGAAGATTATGAAAAGCCTTAGCGTCAAGCTCATTGGATTTAGAAATGGATTCAAAAGGATAAAGGGTGGATAAGATTATTCTTGTGAAGTAAAGCTCGTCATGTTAACACATGATGATGTATAGGAAGAAGTAGAATATCTATGAAAGGAATTCCTTAATTAGAAGTCGAGAATTATGAAGTTTGGAAGATAGGGATTCTTGATAAACACTAAACCTTAAATCTATAATCAAACTTAATATCTATCTCATCTGTTTGATCAATCATCTTATTTCCACAATGGCTGATAGGAATATTTTCCTATATCAAATCACTTAAGCACATCTTTGTCATTTTCAACCATCATTATCATAGGTTCTTAAGAACTATCTTTATCAATTCTTTATGATAAGTTATCCTAGAAAACAACCCCACTATTTTACTTTAGATGGTGATATCATTCATGATCATAAACATAAAAACAATATGTCTTAACCATTCACCTTTATTCACAATTATAAAAGAATATGAGTATATTAAATCCATGGTTTATTATGGAAAGAAAATTCATAACAAAATCCCTAGTAATGATAAAAAAGCACTTATATATGAAAATAAAGAAACTTTAAACAATATATAATAAAAGCTCACAAAAAGGATTTTAAATACATTTCATTTTTGCTACAGTTATTTAACAAGTGAATTCTAAAAAGAAAATTGAAAACAAATGTGAAAATACAAATCTGAAAATGCAAAACTGGAAACAGAAAAGAAAAAACAAACAAAAAAATAAAAAAGCTTCTGGTCGCAGCCCATCTTTCCTTCCCCTTTATGACGCTCGCGCGCGCCACATCGTAGACCACCTGGCCCAGCACCATCCCTCTAGAGGCCCATACCCCTTCAGCCTTTGATCTATCGTCGTCTTCTTCGCAGGAGTGAAGCAGCTGCGTGGGCAAGCCGATGCCGTTCGTCAGCGACCTCACGCCACGATGCCCTAGGTGGTAGCGAATTGAGGTGGTGTTGGCCAAGCTAGGGTTTGTAGTGGAGGGGCAAGGGGGCGCCTCTCCCCTCTATTTATGAGAGGGAGAGGCGGTTTGTGGGGAGGGGAGTCCTCCCCCAACTCCTATACTAGGCCGGCGGCAAGGGGAGGGGAGGAATCGTCCCGTAGATAGGATTTCTTCCCTCCCTCCACAAGGCAACCAATGTTGGGATTTGACTTTTTCAAATTGGCGTTTGACTTTTCAAACTAGAGTTTGATTTCTCTCTTCCAATTGGCTAGCCAAGTGACCTAGTACATGATGCAACCATTCCACTTTGTCATGACACATCCATCTACCCTTCCCACTCCGGATCGGTGGACCTTCTAGACCCTTCTAGAACATTTCGATGAAAACACCAAAACCATTCCTCAACTCGGGGATTGGACTTTCCTTGTATGAATCTGATTCTCCGGACCATTCTGGATCCGCTTGTGATATCCTGTAACCAATCTGAGACTCCCAACAACATTTGGTCTCTTACTCACATTCCATACATACTAAACAACATTGAATCCTTAAGTGTGTCTCCCTATGGTTTGTGAATTATGCAGACATGATCAAGACTCTTCTCCGATCAATTACCAATAGAGCAATCTGGAAATTCATATGGCTCCCACATATTTCACGATTACTTCATGATCAAATGAACCATTTACATACGATACCAATTTCCCTTTGTCTCGTGATACTTTACTTATCCGAGGTTTGATCGTCGGTATCTCTACATACCAAGTTCAACCTCATTACCGATAAGTACTCTTGACTCGTTCCTATGATATGTGATCCCTTGTGAGCCAGTAACATGTTTGCAAGCTAATTGGATGACATTCCACCGAGAGGGCCCAGAGTATATCTATCCGTCATATGGATGGAAAAATCCCACTCTTGATCCATGTGCCTTAACACATACTTTTAGGACACTGAATCCCACCTTTATAACAACCCAGTTATGAAGTGGTGGTTGATGTCATCCAAGCATCCATCCAGCGATGGTGATTAACATGATCTCATGGTCGAAGGATTTAGGTTACTATGTATCTGAAAGCTTATAGCAAACAAACTATTGAAATGAATTGATCTTATGCTACGCTTAACTATAGGAGTATGTCCATCACATCATTCTCATAATGATATGATCTTTTTGTTAATAACATCTCAATGTTCATGATCAGTAAACCATGATCATCTATTAACCAAAAAGCTAGTATTACAAAGAGGCTTTACTAGGGACTCTTACAAGTACAAATCACACAAGTATTAATGTTTCTGGTTAATAAAATTATAGCATGAATGTAAACATTTATCATAAACACAAAGATATAATAATAACTAATTTTATTATTGCCTCTTGGGCATATCTCCAATAGTCTCCCACTTGCACTAGAATCAATAATCTAGATTACATGGTAATATACCGAACACCCATGGCGGTTTGGTGCTGGTCATGTTTTGACCTTGGGAGAGGTTTAGTCAACGGATCCGCCACATTCAGATCTGTGTGTACTTTGCAGATCTTTATGTCACCATCTTGGACATGCTCTCAAATAGCGTGAAAATGTAGCTTGATATGCTTCAGCTTCTTGTGTGACTTGTAAACATATAAGAGTCCCTAGTAAAGCCTCTTGTTAAACTAGCTTGTTGGTTAATATATATATGATCATGGTTTCTTGATCATGAACATTGAGATGTTATTAATAACAAGGTCATATCATTAGAAGAATGATGTGATGGACATACTCCTATAGTTAAGCATAACTTAAGATCAAGTCATTCAAATAGTTCACTTGATATAAGATTTCAAATACAGAGTAACCTAAATCCTTCCACCATGAGATCATGTTAATCACCATCACCGGATGGATGCGTTTATGACATCAAACACCACTTCATAAATGGGTGGTTATAAAGGTGGCATTGAGTGTTTGGAAAGTATGTGTTGAGGCACATGGATCAAGAGTGAGATTTTTCCATACATATGACGGATAGATATACTCTGGGCCCTCTTGGTGGAACTTCATCCAATTGGCTTACAAGCATGTGACTGGCTCACAAGGGATCACATATCACAGGAACGAGTAATGAGTACTTATCGGTAACGAGGTTGAACTTGGTATGCAGAGATACCGACGATCAAACCTCGGATAAGTAAAGTATCACGAGACAAAGGGAAATTGGTATCATATGTAAATGATTCATTTGATCACGAAGTAATCGTGAAATATGTGGGAGCCATATGAATTTCCAGATTCCTCTATTGGTAATTGATCAGAGAAGAGTCTTGATCATGTCTGCATAATTCACGAACCATAGGGAGACACACTTAAGGATTCAATGTTGTTTAGTAGATATGGAATGTGAGTAAGAGACCAAATGTTGTTGGGAGTCTCAGATTGGATATGGGATATCACGAGCGGATCCAAAATGGTCCGGGGAATAAGATTCATACAAGGAAAGTCCAATCCCCGAGTTGAGGAATGGTTTTGGTGTTTTCATCGAAATGTTTTAGAAGGGTCTAGAAGGTCCACCGATCCGGAGTGGGAATGGTACATGAATGTGTCATGACAAAGTGGAATGGTTGCATCATATACTAGGTCACTTGTCTGGGCAACGGGAAGAGAGAAATCAAACTCTAGTTTTAAAGTTAAACGCCAATTTGAAAAAGTCAAATCCCAACATGGTTGCCTAGTGGAGGGAGGGAAGGTATCCTATCTAAGGGAGGATTCCTCCCTCTCCCTTTCCACCGGCCACAAGGTGGAGTTTGGGGAGGACTCCCCTCCCCAAACCGCCCCTCCCTCTCATAAATAGAGGGGAGGGGCACCCCCTTGCACCCCACAAGAAACCCTAGGTCGGCCGTCGCCCCCTCTCTAGTTGCAGCCGATCTAGATCTCCTCTAAACATCTGCCGTCTAGCTAATACCTAGCCGCCGACTACCTCTAAACCTCGGCCCTATAAACCCTAGATCATCGGGATCCCTCTACTCCATCATACCCGCTTCGTCTTAGGCGAAACCCTGCGGGATCTCCCCTCTACTTCTGACACCATGTCGTCGTGCTGCCGGAATCGCGAGGAGAGATCTACAACATCTACTGCGTGCTGGAACAAGGGAGAGGAAGGTCTTCATCGAGTACCCTACATGTGATCGACTGTGGGAGCGCTACCAAAACGCGGCGTCGAAAGGATCGTCTTCGTGATCTTGAGATCACCAAGTGAACAACTACATCAACCACGAGAATCCGATCTCGTTAATCGTTTCGGATCTTCGAGGGTTAGTACTCTATTAACTTGTTGCGCCAATCTAGTAGATAGATCTTGGCTTGTGTGTGTTCATGCGATAAATTTTTTTTGTTTTTCATGCTATGAACCCCTACACTAGCATCGGTGTAACCATTAAAAACGAGCTATTCATCACCCCCACAACAAAGAACTATATCCTTAGTTCTTCTCAAGTACTTAAGGATGTTTTTGACAGCTATACAATGATCCACTCCTGAATCACTTTGATATCGGCTAGCCAAACTAACGGGATATGCAACGTTCGGTCTAGTACATAGCATGTAATACATGATAGATCCTATTGTCGAGGTATAGGTAGTCTTACTCATACTCTCTCTATCTTCTGCCATAGCGGGACTATGAGTTTTACTCAAGGTCATATTGGGCAACATGGGCAAAAATCCTTTCTTGCTATCTTCCATTCCAAACCTCTACAGAACTTTGTCCAAATATGTACTCTGTGAAAGAGCTATTGTAAGACCCCACCATTTAAGGTTAAGGCCCCTGTGATTGTAATACTAGTCCCTGGATCAAAATGAGCATCCACAGTTTAAGATGAAGTACACAAATACAAAGATCATTATTACATCGTCATTCTAGAGATAACATAGTTTTTACAACTCAATAGCCCAAGCCTAAAACATAGAGTTCATAACATAAAGTAAATAACTAGAAGTCTTCATCTTCATGTGCCACAGGCAAACATGTTGAGTGTAGACTCACAACCCTAGTCATCATCAGAGTAACTTGCAACATCATAAGTTACAGCCACAAAGTGTCAATACATTTGGAATTGTATTGGCAAGTGATACCATAGTATAATAGTAGTATCTAATAACTATATGAATTTGTCTAGGTGTAGCCTAGGCTTGCTTTGCTCAAAATAAGGTTTTTCTTATTAGTTGAAAACACTAAGTTTTTGTTTGTTAGAAACACCCAAGGAACCACCAATAGACATTGGTGAACCTTTACCCTTATTCAACCACAAGATTTAACTTTGAGAAATTGGGGTGAGGATATCCTTGATTGCTTCAATGTCTTTCATGCTCAAATTGTCCGTTGCCGGGGACACGGCTAAGTACTTAGGTTTTACCCTCTCGAGAGGTGGTGCACTTTCCCCACAAGACCCTACATGCATCGAGACGAGACTTTTCAGAAGCATTCCCTTAGACCACCATCGACGCATTCCATCCTATCATCCCTACCACCAACTGTCCATCTGGCTAAGTTCTTGCAACCTAGTTGGTCAAGGTAGAGCCTATATGCCATGTGGTTGCACTAGTAGCTTCTCAACACCAAACATCTCAAATCCCTTTGTTCCTGGGTGGCAATCCACAAGTGTGATACACAAGGTAAAACATAGACATGGGACTTGTGTAACCACTCAATATAAACCAACCATACCAGTCCACCCAGGTGATTCATTCACATAGTTGTCTTATTAATCAAAAACACAAGTCATAGATTTTGTATAACAACATAGTATGATTATTCCACCCTTGTTTTCTACTAGCTAGGCTAAGCATACCAGTACAACAATTTTCTTATCTTAGGAAAGCTACTAAGACAACATCTACGAGGATTTCCCCAGGCATAGCATAGTATATACCTAGAAAATTTCCAAGGCATTTCCTACTCAAAATATCACTAGTGCATAGATAAAATAGTACGAAAAAATATGAAGCATCACTTGCCTTGATATTTGGGGGAGTAGGAACAATCCTTACAATCACAATTACCACAATCACAAAAATCTACATATAAAATCATAATACCAAATTCACATTCAATATTCAAATAAAAATACATATGAATGCATGCAAATGAAATGGAATATATTTTCTACACTAAACAAGTTAAACAAAACAGTAGTGAACACAAAGTAAACTTTCTAAAGTCTAAACAAACTAAAATTTACTTTAAAACAATTTTCCAAATAATTTTTATATGGAAAATAGGCCTACAAATGGTTCTGTAAATAATCCTATTTTTCGAGAAGAAAAAGACTAATTCAAGGCCATTGATGTGTAGGGCTTAATTTTCTGAATCCATTGATATAGTTTTTGCAAATTTTGGACGAACGGATCAAAAGATATGAATTCTACAAGTTAATTCATCTAATAGATTCAAAATCAGATTTTAAAACAGAACCAGTGATACGCAGCGCCATCTGATTGGCCCATACCGCTACTTTCAGGATCGTGTTTCTGCGTCATTGGATCAAGTCAGATCCAATACGCTAGATCTCAGCATAACGGGTCAGTAAGTTATCTAATCTACGACGTAGGATATAGATCTAGCGGCTCTGGATCAAACGATCAAAACTAAGCGGCGCTGATGGCGCTGGTGACGGTGGCGCTACTGCCGGCAACGCACTGGCGATCCTATGGGATAAGGGGGTGGTGGCGAGCCTTACTAGAGTCACGTGAACATGAGGAAGCTCAAGGTGGTCGTGGTTTGGACAGGGGCGTACTGTCGCGGGCGTGGGAGCTCGTCGGAGAACTCGCTGGCGTCGGGTGGTTGTTGGCGGAGATGAAGGCGATGACCTAGGTCACCAGAAGGCAAAAGAATGGAATTAGGAAGTTCACAAGGTCACGACGCACACGCTGGTTTGAATTAGAGGGAAAGGGGAACACATGCATCACCGGAATGGCTCGTCGGAGTCGAGCGGCGCGTCTGGGGCTTTCAGTGCTTGATGGGGCGAGCTCCTGGGTCACTAGCAGGCAAACCGCAAGCATCATAAGGAGCATAAGATGATGGCGAGCAAGAAAGAATCAACCAGAGGGAGAGGGTGTACGGATCTCACCGGGATGGGTCGCTGGAGATGTGCGGTGCTGTGGCGGTGCGAGCTCGATTACTGGAAGCCTAGGGGCACTTGGGCGATGAGGTTTGAGGGGAAATGACCGCAAAGGGGTCATGCTTAAGTAGCCATAGAAGGGGTGGAGATGGTGCACAAAATCAATGCAATTTAACCGAATTCAATCATGGTGTCACTGCGGGGAAGAAACGGCGGAGCGGGTCGTCACGCGGGGATTTGGGGACGATGAGCTGATGTGGCAGTGGGGCCGTGCTGTCAGCGAGCGTGTGCGGCACGGGCTCGGTGAGAAAGAGAGAGGGGAAACCCGGGTGGGCTAGATGGGCCACAAGTGGGGATGGGCTAAATAGGCAGCGCCTCGTTTTATTTTTTTTATCCTTTTTCTTTTCCGTTTTGATTTTTATAAAAGGTTTTGAAACCCTAATTCAAATCTATTTGAATTCAAACCTTCTCCAAATTTTGTGCTGTGATCCTAGCATTCAAAAGTGTGTCAAACACATCTAACCACTCAAAAACACTTTGGTATTTTGAAAATAAAAATAAAACCATGCCTCATTTGTATATAATAAAATGGGTATAAATATGGTTTTATTTGGTTTGAAACTTTGAAAATTTTTATGCAATCTCTAAATTCTATGATAATATGAATGCAATACATGATTTTTCATTTGATGAATTTTGGGATGTTACAGCTATTAGGCATCTTGATCTATCTCTATAAATATTTATGCCTAATATGTAAGCAGCTTCACCAAGATCCTTCATTGAAAAACTATTATTCAAATAATTTTTGACACTTTTAAGAAGGTCTACATCATTCCCAATAAACAATATGTCATCCAAAAATATTACTAGGAATGCTACAGAGCTCCCCCTCACTTTCTTGTAAATACAAGCTTCTCCATAAGTTTGCATAAAACCAAAACTTTTGATCACCTTATCAAAATGTTGATTCCAACTTTGGGATGCTTGCTTCAATACATAAATGGAACATTGAAGTTTGCATAGCTTGATAGCATCCTTAGGATCGACAAAACCTTTGGGTTGTACCATATACAACTCTTCATAAATGTCTCCATTGAGGAAAGCCGTTTTGACATCCATCTGCCATATCTCATAATCATAATATGCAGCAATTGCTAGCAAAATCCTCACAGATTTTAGCTTCGCTACCGGTGAGAAAATCTCATCGTAGTCAACTCTTTGAATTGTCGAAACCCTTTTGCGACAAGTCGAGCTTTATAGACGGTTACATTACCATCAGCATTTGTTTTCTTCTTGAAAATCCATTTGTTCTCGATAGCCTTCCGGCCATCCGGTAAGTCCACCAAAGTCCACACTTTGTTTTCGTACATGGATCCAATCTCAGATTTCATGGCTTCTTGCCATTTATTGGAATCTGGGCTCATCATCGCTTCCTCATATGTCGCGGGGCTGTTGGTGTTGTCCACCAACATGACACTCATAATAGGATCATACCAATCGGGAGTGGTACGAGTTCTCGTCGACATGCGAGGTTTCGTAGTAACTTCGATTGAAGTTTCATGATCACCATTATTAGCTTCCTCTCTTATTGGTGTAGACACCACTGGAACTTCTTCCGGTGTTGCGCTACTCTCAAATCCGAGAGAAGGTTCGACAACCTCGTCGAGTTCTACTTTCCTTCCAGACACTTCTTTCAAGAGAAACTCCTTCTCTAGAAAGGATCCATTATTGGCAACGAAGATTTTGCCTTCGGATCTATGATTGAAGGTATACCCAATAGTTTCCTTCAGGTATCCTATGAAGACGCATTTTTTGGCTTTGGCTTCAAGATTGTCGGACTGTAACTTCTTTACATAAGCTTCACAACCCCAAACTTTAAGGAACGACAATTTAGGTTTATTCCCAAACCATAAGTCATACGGTGTCGTTTCAACTGATTTAGATGGTTCCCTATTTAAAGTGAATGCAGTTGTTTCTAATGGATAACTCCAAAAAGATAATGGTAAATCAGTAAGTGACATCATAGATGTTCGGACACACCATTATCTTGTGGTGTTACTAGCGGTGTCAATTGTGAAATTATTCCGCATTTCTTCAAGTGCTCTCCAAACTCGTAACTTAGATATTCACCTCCACGATCAGATTGTAGAAATTTAATATTCTTGTTACGTTGATTCTCTACTTCACTTTGAAATTCCTTAAAATTCTCGAAAGTTTCTCACTTATGTTGCATGAAATATATATACCCATATCTACTTAAGTCATCCGTGAAAGTAAGAACATAACGATAACCACCGTGTGATGCCACACTAATCGGGCCACACACATCGGTATGTATGATTTCTAATAATTCCGTAGCTCGCTCCATCATACCAAAAAAATGGAGTCTTAGTCATTTTTCCCATCACACATGCTTCACATCTTTCAAGTGATTCAAGAATCCATGGGAATGGAGTTTCTTCATACGCTTCACTCCAATGTGACCAAGACGTTGCCACATGTATGTAGAATTATCATTCAATTTCAAACGTTTAGCATCTATATTATGAAATGTGTATCATTATTATCGAGATTCAATAAGAATAGACTATCTATCAACGGTTCATGAAAATAAAAGATATTACTCATATAAATCGAAAAACCATTATTCTCGAACTTAAACAAGTAATCGTCTCGTAATAAACAAGATCTTGATATTGTAGGGTTCGCAGCATAGAAAACAAAAAAATTCCTACGATGGGAACTATGTACCAAGATCTATCTACTAGATACAAACAATGGGCGGATGTATATCCGTAGAGAACATACCCTTAAAGACCGACAAAGCTTAACGAGTTCGACTCGTGGTTGATGTAGACGATCTCTTTCCGATCTCAAGATCGAGAGGAAGTCCTAGCGCCGCAAATCAGCAGTGCATCCGTGCTCGCACACACGTCCGAGGCACCGAGCAACCTCCGCCTCCTCGCTCCAGCGATGCAGCGGAAGCACAACTCTTTCTTGCCAAATAGCCACCGGGAACATGTATCTCGCTAGTCCGAGACCATGGGGGATAAATTCTAGAGGGGGAGAGAGATCCTTCATGAGGAGGTGTGAGTGAGAGAGAGGGAGAGGGGTGCCTTTTATAGGACAGGGGGAACCCCAGGGGGGTGGCCGGCACATGGGCTGCCCCCTTGCCCTCCCCTCTTTATGTGGGTGGACACTCCACTCACAAAAACCTCTTCATTTCCCTCCACTCAAAATCCCACACAAACTCGCAATTAAATTTCCACCAAATTTAATGCAAACTCTCATTAAATAAAACTCTTTTATTTATTCAGAATTTTGTCAATTAATTTAATGACAAACATTAACATATAACCCCTTGCTAGAATTCTATTTCACATGCATAACCACTTTATGCAATTTCACCCGAAAACCTATTTCGGTATCTAGTGAAATAAATTCCTGCAGTTGTTTATTCTTTCGGCATGAAACTTTTGCTCCAATTGGATGTCGGTCTCTCTTAAGTGTATCACCCTACGGTTCGTGAATAATGCGGACATGATAGAGACCCCTCTTGGATCAATAATCAGAAGCGGGATCTGGAGACCCATACCGATTCCAACACATTCAACGATGACTTTCTTGTGATCGTCGGAACCTTTTACGCTAGTATCTTAATCCCTTTGTTTCGCGATATATTACATGTCCGAGATTCGATCATCGGTATCTCCATACCTAGTTTGATCTCGTTACTGACATGCACTCTTTTCTCGTTCCCGTGATAACATTCTAGTGATCAAATCACTTGCTTGCAAGCTAACCAATGTGATATCACCGAGAGGTCCCAGAGTATATCTATCCGTCATCGGGATGAAGAAATTCCACTCTCGATCCATGGGCCTCAACATAACACTTTATTAGTTCTGAACCCATCTTTATAATCACCCTGTTACTGTTACGTTTGATGTTATCAAGAAACACTTCCTGTGTTAGTGATTGAAATGATCTCATGGTCTAAGGATTAGGATCACTTCGTAAGTTGTTATAGCAATATAAACTCAATGAATTTGATCGTAATGCTATACTTCGGATGAATGTTCATCACACCATTACACTAATGTTGTGTCCCCGTTATTAACAACATCCATTGTCTATGATCAGGAAACCTTGATCATCTTGTTAATCAACGAGCTAGTTTATGAGAGAGGCATAACTAGGAACTTTCTGTTTGCTTATTAAACACACATGTATTAATGTTTCCGTATTAATAAAATTATATCATGCAAAATAAACATCTATCATATACTTGGAATACACATAATAAACACTTTATTATTGCCTCTTAGGGCATATTCCCTTCAGATATAATGTTCATGCTCAACGCAGGCACCAAATAACAATTATTTAAGTATAAAGCTAATCCCGATGGTAGATGAAGAGGGAGCATGCGGACCGCGACCACATCAAGCTTTGATCCATTTCCAATGCACATCATCACCTCGTCTTTCGCTAGTGTCCATTTATTCTACAACACCAGTTTCAAGTTACAAATATGAGCAACCGAACCAGTATCAAAATACCCAGGCACTATTATGATTACTAGTAAGATACACATTAATAACATGTATATTGAATATACCTTTCTGTGGTGACCCAACATAAAACTGCAAGACAATACACTATAGTCATTGACATAACACAAATGAAACACCGTTCACTAGTATTACATCCCTCAGATTGGTACAAAAGAAACACATCTGGTCCAAGATATGACTATAGGTTACAACTTTACTCTTTACATAAGATCCAGTGAACACTCTAGGTTAAAGAGAGAGAAATAAACTTCTTACAAAGAAGAAGAAGAAATAATCAACTGATAACTATTATGCTAATAAGATTAGCATCTAACTATTTGGCTTGTATTGCTGCTATTGCAATACTCTATAGAAGTAGGTTCTATGGTTAGAGATTATATTTCTATCTAATCAGCAACTTCGTCTTCACTTTAGTTCATGTATATGTTGACTTCCTTTACTTCATTGAAGAGCTTGAGGTTTTTATGATGATTCCTGGAGCATAACTTGATGTAAATGTCGTCTTAATGGCTTCAGAATCTAGCAAGGGTTAAGAAGATACGTTGAGTACGAGCGTACTCAGCAGGTTCACTAGAAAGGAGTGTTTGATACTCTATCTACAGCCATAGACCATAGGTCGTAGGCAATGCAGGTTTTCATAAACATTTCTTCAAAGGTTGATTTTATTCTGAAAATCTATGTCCGTCAGCCTTCACGGGTTTACCAGAACTTTCATGGAGTTCCTTTACCACCACATTTGTAGATCCTTCATGGAATAGGGAGTAACAAGTTACAGTTCTTACACTCTGCAGAGGTGCGTTACTTTACCCATGAGAGACCTTAGCCTTGTTGCACAACGAAGTCATGACCTTGTCCATACTTCCTTGGTATGGGGCCTAGTCTAAGATCCAAGCCAATCACTGCCCTCTCCATGATCCCACATGTCTGCACGATCCTTCAGGGCCAGCTCATCTCCGTTCAGCCCCCTTTCGGGCAGGCTAAAACCCTGATGAGTTCCCAAAGACTCTATGAGCCGGTGATGCCCCTAGCAAGTACCATATTGGTCCGGCTATACCTCCGACAGCCACTCATAGATAACCTAGACACCAAAATCGTGGGGCCTTGTAACATCCCAAAAATCATGAGTTGAAAAGTTGGCATATCATTCATGCATTCATAACATTTGGTCATTTTAAACAAGATTTCAAAATAATAAACCATGTAATGCCTATTATTTTAAGTAAGGAAGGCAATGGGTTTTATTCTACTCTCAAAGTGTGAGAATGCTTTGGTTTGATCAGAAATGTTTTAAAGTTGAACGCAAGCTTGTACAAAATTTTCAAAGCTAAAACCCTAAGCAAAACCATATTTAAACCCCTCTTTTTTATATTATATAAGAGGCATGGTTTTATTTTTTTTAAATTCAAAGGACAAAATTGTTCTTGAGTGTAAACATGTGTTTGACACACCTTTTGACACTAGAAACACAGTACAAAAGTCTGGAGAAAATTTGAATTCAAACTGATTTCAATTAGCCATTCAAATTCAATCTAGAAAATCAAAACAGAAAAAGAAAAAGAGAAAAGGAGAAAAATAACAGGCGCCACGTACCTAGCCCAACCCACCCCATGGCCTAACTAGCAGCCCACCTAGCCCAACCCACCCCATGGCCTAACTAGCAGCCCACCTAGCCCACCGGGGAAAACCCCCTCTCCCTCTCTGTTTCTCACCACCAACGCGCGCACCCGCTCGCTGACAGGCGGACCCCACCTCCACGTCACCCCTTCGTCCTCAATCAACGCCCGAAGGCCTCGCCGTCGCCGCCCGTTACCTCGCTGATTCATTTCGAATCAATTCGATTGATTGCCTCAGTAATTTCCGCACCCGACCCTGTCCACTTAAACCCCATCCTCCCCCGCATATTTCCCCTCACTTTCCACCGTATAAGCGCCACCAGGGTGCCCACACTTGAGCTCACACCGCCGCGGTAATGAACCTCTCCGGCGACCAATCCTGGTGAGCCTCGACCCTGTTGCTCTCTGGTTATTACTATATTGTTCACCACCCTCGTACGCACCTAATGCCACTTGCGGTTTCCTTTCTTGTGGTTTGTAGCGTCGCCTTCGTCAACACCCGCGCGTGCCCGACGGCGAGCTCGACTCCGGTGAGGAATAGCTGCCGACCCCGCACGCCCCGCCCTCGCCCGTGACCTCCACTGCGACTGCCTCAGCTCCGCGACCTCGGGAACGCACTGCACCTTCCCCTTTACCCCCTAGTGCCGCCAGTTCGTCGCCAGCAGAGCCGTCGCCGCCACAACTCGCCATTCACGCCGCTCGTTCGTGGCAGAGTGACCAGATTCGCTGGATCTAGATCCAGCAGCTAAGATTAGAAGAGAGAGTGAAAGGGTACGGTTAGATCTGGACCGTGCGATCTAACTTAGATCCAGCGGCTCGCAAGCGTGATCCGCACGAAGCGGTATGGGCCAATCAGATGGCGTCGCGTGTCAGGGTTTTTCTTTTAAAAATCTAGATTTGAATTATTAGATGAATTAACTTGTTAAATTCATAACTTTTGTTCTGTTTATCCAAAAATGCAAATAACATATTTATGGATTCACAAAATTAAATCCTACACATCTATGGGCTTAGTTTTGTACTTTGCTCCTATAAAAATGGAATTTTATGCAGAGACATTTGTAGGCTTATTTTGAGTATAACAATTATTTAGAAAATGTTTTAAAGACTAATTTGAGTCTATTTAGTCTATAAAAGTTTGGTTTTGCGTTTAGTGCTATTTACTTGTCTTTTTTGGTTTAAGAAAAATCATCACATGGCATTTACATGCATTCATATATTTTTGCTTGAATAATTTGAATGTAAATTTGGTTCTATCATTTTATGTGTAGATTTTGGTGCTAGTGGTGATTGTGATTGTGAGGATTGCTGCTACTCCCCCAACTACCAAGACAAGTGGTGCTTCGTATATTTGTCCCATTATTTTGTTATGAAGTAGTGATATTTTGTATAGGGCTTGCATGAGATTTTGCTAAGTATCTATATGCTGTGCTATGGGAAATCCTAGTAGTTGTAGTCTTGATAGAATTTTCTCTAAGTTAACATACTTGTTTTAATGTCATGCTTAGCCTAGCTAGTAGCAAACAAGGGTGGATTACATATATGCTTTCGAAATTATTGTTAAGTCTTTGACTTGTGTTTTTTCTTAATAAAACAACTAAGTGAATGAATCACCTGGGTGGAATGGTATGTTTGGGTTATGTTGAGTGGTTACACAAGGCCCAGATCTATGGTCTACCTTGTGTATCACACTTGTGGAAAGCCACCCAGGATTAAGGGATTTGAAATACTTAGTGTTTAGAAGCTATTAGTGCAACCACATGGTATATGGGCTCTGCCTTGATCATATAGGTTGCAATAACTTAGCCAGATGGACAGTTGGTGGTAGGGTGATAGGTTCGAGCGCGTCCATGGTGGTCTAAGGGAAGGCTTCCGAAAGGGTCTCGTCTTGATGCATGTCGAGTCTTGTGGGGAAAGTGCACCACTTCTCGAGAAGAAAAAATAAGTACTTAGCCGTGTCCCCGGCAACAGAAAATTTGAACATCAAGACATTGAAGCTATCAAAGATCTCCTCATCCCAATTTCTAAGTTAAAAACTTGTGGTTTTACAAGGGTAAAGTTTCACCAATGTCTATTGGTGGCTCCTTGGGAGTTTTTGTCAAACAAAAACTTAGTGTTTTCAACTGATAGGCAAAACCTATTTTGAGCAAAGCAAGCCTAAGCTACACTTAGCGAAATTCATATAGAAGCTAGAAGCTGTAAGGTTCCCGACCTTTAATAAGGTAGAGATCCCTGTGTTTACAATTCTAGTCCCTGGATTAATAGCTAGCATCCACAGTTAAGATGTAATATCAAGAAACAATGGTCATAATACAACTTTATAACCAGGAATAAAATAAATTATTACATCTTACATAGATCATTTGGCTATCTCATTACAATGCAGCAGAAATATAACAATAGCATGGGGTCCTTCATCTTCAAAGTGCCACAGGCAGACATGTTGGTTGTAAACTTGTAATCCTAATTCATTTAACTTCACTAATATCAATCAAACCTGCAACATAACAAGTTACAACCACAAATATCAATACATTTGAATTGTATTGGCAAGTGATACTATGATAGCATAGTGGAGTCTATCATCTATATGCATTTGGCTAAGTGGAGCTTAGTCTCGCTTTGCTCAAAATAGATTTTCCTTATCATTTGAAAACACTAAGTTTTTGCTCGACAAAATTCACCCAAGGAACCACCAATAGAAATTGGTGAACCTTAAACCCTTGTTCAACCACAAGTTTTTAACTTAGAAATTTGGATGATGAGATTCTTGATAGCTTCCATGTCTTGATGCTCAAATTTTCCTTTGCCAGGGACATGGCTAAGTACTTAGATTTTTCACTCTGAAGAGGTGGTGCACTTTCCCCACAAGACTTGGTTTCACCAAGACAAGATCTTTCAGAAGCCTTCCCTTAGACCAGAATGGACGCGTTCCAACCTATCAAACCCCTACCACCAACTGTCCATTTGGCTAAGTTATTGCAACCTATATGATCCAGGCAGAGCCCATAATGCCAAGTGGCTGCACTTGAAGCTTCTCAACATTTGACATCTCAAATCTCTTTGTTCCTGGGTGGCCATCCACAAGTGAGACACCATGTTTTCCCCAGCATACTGGACTTGGTGATGCCCAAGTTTCCACCAGCATACTGGACTTGCATGACCACTCAACACAAACCATTCCTTCCATTCCACCCAGGTGATTCATTCACTTAGTTGTTTTATTAAACAAAAACACAAGTCCTTGACATGGAAATTTTTCTATAGCATGAATATATATTCCACGCTTGTTTTCTACTAGCTAAGCTAAGCATGATAGTAGTAGGGATCTTAACTTATGAAATTTTCTACTAAGGTTTCATCTACTAGGATTTCCAATGGTATAGTTTACACTTAGCAAAATTCCATGGAAGTCTTACTTAGAAATATCACTAATGCATAGTGAAAATAATGGGACAAAAGTATGAAGCATCACTTGCCTTTTTGGTAGGGAGTATAAGTTCACTCCTTGATCTTTGCAATGTTCACTCACTTCAAATCACTACAATTCAATCAAGAAAACAATGTTTCAATCTACCATTCAAGCAATTCATCACATAAAATGATAGAAACAAAACAATGCATGCAAGCATGCTAAAGATTGTTTTATTTGTAACAGTGGTTTTTAATAAGTTATGAACATTTGGAAACACCATTTGGTCATTTTATAAAGTGGCAAAACCATTTGTAAAAGATTCTATCTCTAAACCATTTTTAAACCAGATCATTATTTCATGTGGTGGAAAATGCCTTTAGTAAAGTAATAATTTTTTATAGTGTTCACCAAATACATTCTCAAATCATAAAACTTGGTGTTTGGGGTCAGAGAGTTTAAATCAAAACATTTCCCAAAGGTTTTCTCCCAAAAGCATTTTTAATAAATAAACCATATTTTTATTTGACTAGAATTGCTTTAATTCAAGGTTTTATTCTTTTGATTCACCAAATACATTTTTGAAACCACAATTTGTTTCCTATGGTCAGTAGATTCAAAACACACCATTTGCCAAAGATTTTATCCTCAAAAACATTTTGGAATAAATTTTATATCCTAATCATGCATACACAAGTTTCTGCAAAAACAATCAATTTAACAGAAGCCTTTTACTAAACAAATGGTATGGTTGGCTAGGGATTGTTTTTCTGAATCCATTGATATAAAGTTTGCAAAATTTGGACGTGTAGAATAAAAGTTATAGATTTTACAAAATCTAGCATCTAATAGATCAAATCTGTTTTAATTCAAACGAGCAGAGACACGTGGCTGCTTCTCATTCGTCCATAGCGCTTCGGTTGGATCGGCAGACAGCAGCCGTTAGATCTAAAGTGGATCGTGCGGCATAGATCGATCAAAAACGGTTCGTTAAGTTATCTATCGTATCCCTTCGATCTGTATCCAATGGCTGGAGACGATCTAACCAAACTCTAGCGGCGCTCAGTGGCTGCGCGCGGCGGCGACGCTCAGGCGGTGGCGCTCTGGCTATTCCAGGAAGCTAGGGGAGGGGAGGGTATGCTCACCGTGTTCGCCGTGGCGTGCTGGAGCTCAACGTGCCCGTGGTTGGCGAAGGGGCGCACAGAGGTGATCGGAATCGCTCACCGGAGTTCTCGCTGGTGTCGGGTGCGCACGGTCATGGTCGAAGACGAGCGCCTGGGATGCAAGCAAGCGAGGAAAAGTGTCAGGAGGATGCGCACGGTCTTTGTGGTTGTAGGGGTACTCACCAGCACACTAGGGGCGCACGGGTTTGGCGTCAGTAGCTCGCCGGAGTTGCGGGGTCGTTGGTGGCGCACTGGTGAAGACGTTGCCGACGCTCTGGCACGCGCGCGAGCGAGCTGCTGCTACGGGAAGGTCCGCCAGGAGGTGGGGATCATGTGAGCATTGTCGAGGAGGCAAGGGGAGGCGAGGGGCTGCCGGAATCGGCGGGGAAAGTCGTCGGAGACAGAGGTGATGTCGCAAGAAATTAGCGCAGCCCTGGGGCTCCGGTGGGGTGTGGTCTGGGGGAGAAGGGAGAGGGAAGCCTGGCGTTTATTACTGCATGGTCACGGCGAGGGATTAACGCGACATTAAGGCGAATTCAAGTGAGGAATTAAACGACAGGAATAGCGAGGTTTGGGGGAAGAAGGGGTCGTCGCGGGGGAGAAGATGCTGACGTGGGCGTGGGGTTCGTCTGTCAGTGAGAGAGGAAGAGAGGGGATGGGGTCCATCTGTCAGTGCCTCTGCGGGTGAGTTTCTGAGTGCGTAACGTTTCGCTGCGGGGGCGAGCAGGTGGGCTGCTGGGCCTTGTTGGGTTAGTTGGGCTGGGTCGGCTTGATTCTTTTTTTGTTCTGTTTCTGTTTTTCTTTTTCTTTTCCTTTATTCTGTTTTGATTTTGTTTGGTCAATTCAAACATTCATTTGAATTCAATCCTTTGCCAAAATTTGTGTAGATTTAAATATTGATTAGTAAAACATTCTGAAATCATTTTAGAATAATTTATTTATTCTTTTTAAGGTCTTTTAATTATTCAAAATAGGCTCTAGTTTTTAAATCAAATGAGATTTAGTAATATTTCAAATACCATTTAAATTTTCTAAATCCTTCCAAATCTTTTTAGTAGGTTTTTATTTGTTTATTTGGGTTCAAATAATTCATCTTGAATTATTTGGAAAGTATTTAATATGATTCATAAATCATTTGATTTGGGTATTTGTTTTAATTCCAATGGAATTAAATATGGATTTAATTCCCTAAATTTTATTTGAAAGATTTATTTTATTTAAGTTGATTAAACAACTTTTATTCCACTTGGGTAAATTCCAAAATACTATTTTCTCATGAATTATATATTTATTCCTATTAGAGATTTGTCTTTATGATAATAGGGAAAGAATGGTTAATGCCATTTTTATTTTATTTTGGAAATTCTTTATCCTTTTATTTTATTTGGATTTGGTTTATAATCATTCCATTTGCTTAATGGATTAGGCCAAGATTTATTTGGTCTTTCAAATATTCTTTATTTTGAATATTTCTTTCTTCACCTTATAAAATCCATATCTTTTTATTTAGAGATCCAAACTTGGTGATTCCAATTTGTAAAATCTTGTTTAATATTTGTTTATCTTTTTAAATGTCTTTAGGATTATTTTCTCACCATCTGGTATGGATTTTAGATAAGGGATTTATTAGCTTTGGGAATTCAATTCCTTATCTTATTAAATTCATAAGTTTTTATTTATGGTTCCAATTTAAGTGAAACCAATTTATATGGTTTTATAATATTTCTATTTGTCATTCTTGATCTTTTCTAAATGTTTGTTGACAAGACTTTATATGGATCAAATCCATAGGCTTGGAGATACTTGGAAATGATTTTTATTCCATTAGGGTTTAGGGTTTGGATTTATTTTCCAAGTGTTTAAATTTCCAGATGCATTTAATGTGTAAGGATACCAACCTTTAATAAGGTAGAGATCCCTGTGTTTATAATGCTAGTCCCTGGATCAATAGCTAGCATCCCCAGTTAAGATGTAATATCAAGAAACATAGGTCATAATACAACTTTATAACCGGGAATAAAATAATTTATTACATCTTACATAGCTCATTTGGCTATCTCTTTACAATGCAGCAGAATATAACAATAGCATGGGGTCCTTCATCTTCAAAGTGCCACAGGCAGACATGTTGGTTGTAGACTTGTAATCCTAATCATTAAACTTCACTAATATCAAACAAATCTGCAACATAACAAGTTACAGCCACAAGGGTCAATACATTTGAATTGTATTGGCAAGTAATGCTATGGTAGTTTAGTGGTGTCTCTAATCTATATGCATTTGGCTAAGTGGAGCTTAGGCTTGCTTTGCTCAAAATAGATTTTCCCTATCATTTGAAAACACTAAGTTTTTGCTTTGACAAAATCACCCAAGGAACCACCAATAGAAATTGGTGAACCTTAAACCCTTGTTAAACCACAAGTTTTTAACTTAGAAATTTGGATGATGAGATTCTTGATAGCTTCCATGTCTTGATGCTCAAATTGTCCTTTGCCAGGGACATGGCTAAGTACTTAGATTTTACACTCTGCAGAGGTGGTGCACTTTCCCCACAAGACTTGGTTTCACCAAGACAAGATCTTTCAGAAGCCTTCCCTTAGACCAAAATGGACGCGTTCCAACCTATCAAAACCCTACCACCAACTGTCCATTTGGCTAAGTTATTGCAACCTATATGATCCAGGCAGAGCCCATAATGCCAAGTGCCTGCACTTGAAGCTTCTCAACATTTGACATCTCAAATCTCTTTGTTCCTGGGTGGCCATCCACAAGTGAGACACCAAGTTTCCCCTAGCATACTGGACTTGGTGATGCCCAAGTTTTCCCCAGCATACTGGACTTGCATGACCACTCAACACAAACCAATCCTTCCATTCCACCCAGGTGATTCATTCACTTAGTTATTTTATTTAACAAAACACAAGTCCTCAGACTTAGAAATTTTCCATAGTATGAATATATATTCCACCCTTGTTTTCTATTAGCTAAGCTAAGCATGATAGTAGTAGGAATCTTAACTTAGGAAATTCTACTAAGGTTTCATCTACTAGGATTTTCCATAGCATGGTTTATACTTAGCAAAAATTCCATGCAAGTCTTACTTAGAAATATCACTAATGCATAGTGAAAATAATGGGACAAAATTATGAAGCATCACTTGCCTTTTTGGTAAAGTATAGGTTCACTTCTTGATCTTTGCAATGTTCACACACTTCAAGTCACTACAATTCAATCAAGCAAATAATATTTCAATCTACCATTCAAGCAATTCAACACATAAAATCATAGTAACAAAACAATGCATGCAAGCATGCCAATCTTTGTTTTATTTACAAAAGTGGTTTATGATAGGTTGTAAATATTTGAAAACACCTAATGATCATTTTATAAGGTGGCAAAGTCATTTGCAAAAGATTTCACTTCATAAACCATTTAAATCAAGTCATTATTTTATTTGGTGAAGAAATGTTTTTAATAAGGCAAAACTCTATAGGTTTCACACAAAATGTTTCCAAACCATATAACCTTGTGTTTAGGGTCATAGAGTTTATTTCCAAAACATTTCTCAAAGGTTTTCTTCCAAAACCATTTTTAATAATCAAACCATATTTTTTTTATTTGACTAGAAATGGTTTAAATCAAAGATTCATTCTTTTGTTTCACCAAATACATTTTTGAAACCACCAATTGATTCCTAGGGTCAGTAGGTTCAAAACACACCATTTGCAAAATATTTTATCCTCAAAATCATTTTAAAACAATTTTTATATCCTAAACATGCATACACAAGTTTCTGCAAAATTAATCAACTTAACAGAAGCTTTTTACTAAACAAATGGCATGGTTGGCTAGGTCTTGTTTTTCTGAATCCATTGATATAAAGTTTGCAAAATTTGGGCGTGTAGATTAAAAGTTATGCAATTTACAAATTTGGAAAACTAATAGATCAAACTCTGGTTTTTAAACAACACAATGGCCACGCGTCTTATTTCTATTGGTCGAAAACGTTTCGCCTGGATCAAGCGATGCAGGCCGTAGGATCTAACTGACATCGCACGGCGCAGGTTGCGTACCCCTTCGGTGTTAAGTGAATCTATCGTATACCATTAGATCGACATCTAACGGCCATCATCACCCTGACCAAGTTCTGGAGGCGCTCGACGGCTGCGCGCGGCAGCAACGTTCGGCTAGCTGCAGAGCTGGCGCTAGAGGAAGCAAGGAAGAGTAAGAAGATGCTCACCAGGTTCAGGAAGTCACGGCGAAGCTCAAGGTACCAGCGGGACGGCAAGGGGCGCACGAGGTTGCTGATAATCGCTCGTCGGAGTTGCGTCTGACGTCGGCCACGCTCTATCGTCGTCGAGGGCGGCGCTACGGGTCACGAGGGAGCAAATGGAAAGCACGGCTAGATGCGCAAGGTCATGGCGATGATGCGTGCGTGAAGGAGAAGGATATGGGTGGTCAGGTTCTTACCAGAGGAGTCGTCGGAGAAGAAAGCAGACGGTGGCGCTACTGTTCGTCGTTGTTGTCGACGCTACAGAGTACGCGCGGGCAAGCTAATGTTACTGGGTGGTTCGCCAGGAGATGGGGATCACGTCTGTGTGCTCGAGGAGGCAAGGGGCGGAGGAGACTGGCCGGAATCGCTCGCAGAGCTCGCTGGAGACAGCGGCAGTACAGGGAGAAATTGGGCGGCCTGGGGGTGCGCTAGGGTGAGGTGACTGTGGGGAAATGGAGAGGAGTTGCTGGCGATTAAGAGGGCGTGGTCGCAGGGAGAATTCACTGGGCCATTTACGCGTATTGATTCGAGCAATCAACGGCAGGAAACGGTCAGGCGAGTTCATCGCGGGGAGGAAGAAGGTGACGTGGTCGCGTGGCCAGTTTGTCAGTGAGTGAGAGAGAGAGGAAGGTGGGGTCGTTCTGTCAGCGACGCTGTGGGTGAGTTTGCTGGTTTGAATCGTTTTCTACGGGGAGGAGAGGAACTGGGCTAACTGGGCCTTGTTGGGCTAGCTAACTGGGTCGAGTCCTTTAACATTTTTTTGTTATGTTTGTTTTTCTTTTTCCTTTTCCTTTATTCTGTTTGGATTTTGAACAACCACTTCAAACACTTATTTGAATTCAAACCTTTGCCAAAATTTGTGTAGGTTTAAATACTGATGAGTAGAACATTCTAGAATCATTTTAGAATAATTTATTTATTCTTCTTAAGGTCTTTTAATTATTCCAAATAGGCTCTAGTTTTTAATTAGATAGGATTTAATAATATTTTAAATCTCCATTTAAAATCTTTAACTTTCCAAATCCTTTCAGTAGGTTTTTATTTGATTAATTGGGTGTCAAATAATCCATCTTGAATTATTTGGAAAAAATTAATATGAATTATTAATCATTTAAGATTGGGTATTTGTTTTAATTCCAATGGAATTAAATATGGTTTTAATTCCCTAAATTTTATTTGGTAGATTTCTTTCATTTAAGTTGACTAAACAACTTTTATTCCACTTGGGGAAATTCCAAAATACTATTTTCTCATAAATTATATTATTATTCTTATTAAAGATTTGTCTTTTTAAAAAAAAATAGGGATAGCATGGTTATTACCATTTTATTGTATTTTGGAAATTCTTTATCCTTTTATTTTATTTGGATTTGGATTTGGATTTGGATTATAATTCATTCCATTTGTTTAGTGGATTAGGCCAAGATTTAATTTTGGTCTTTGAATATTCCTTATTTAATATTTCTTTCTTCATCTTATAAAATTCATATCTTTTTATTTAAAGATCCAAACTTGGTGATTCCAATTTGTAGAGTCTTGTTTAATATTTGCTTACCTTTTAAATCTCTTTAGGATTAACTGCTCACCATTTGGTTTGGATAAGGTCTTTATTAGCTTTGGAAATTTAATTTCCTTGTCTTATTAGATTCATAAGGTTTTATCTATGGCTCCAATTTGAGTGAAACCAATTTATATGGCTTCTATAATATTTCCATTTGTATTTCTTGATCATTTGTAAATGTTTGTTGACAAGATCTTATATGGATCAAATCCATAGGCTTGGAGATACATGGAAAAGATTTTTATTCCATTAGGATTTAGGGTTTGGATTTATTTTCCAAGTGTTTGAATTTCCAGATGCATTTTAAGAGGAATGCATTTCTCTTGATTTGGATTTTGTTGAATTCAAAAAATTTAATCAAAGTTTGTTCAAGATGGGATTTTAAGTTTCCATTTAGAAACAAAAGTTTCTTTTCACCATGATTTTCAACAATAATTTATTTTGTTTATTTTATTTTTCACATTGCAAGATTTGGAAAATCTTGGGATGTGACAGGCTACCACCCTTAAAATAAATCTCGTCCCAAGATTTGGGGAGGCTAGGGGTTACAAGTTGGTTCAAAACAACTAGGGTACTACCACCCTTAAAAATTTTCCAACTAGATTACAACTTGGCCTTCTTGGGGTCCTATTGAAATCTCTCTTGACAAACATCTTCATAGTGTCCTTTGTTTCCACACTTGAAACATGTGACAAGGCTGAGATCCTTCATAGGCTTGTTTATCTTGTGCTTCATCTTTTCTGGACAATTGCTTGCATAATGTCCTTGGTTACCACAATTGTAACAGGTGATAAGATTGAGTTCATCACGTATCTTCTGTGGGCAAGTTGCTACATAATGTCCTAGCTCTTTGCAGTTGTTGCACCACACTTGGCTAATCTCCTTATACTTCTTCTTCTCTGGACATTCATTGGCATAGTGTCCCATTTCTTTGCAATGACCACATTGCACATGGCTTTTGTCCTTCTTTTTCTTGGGTTTCTCCAAAGCTAGGAGTGCTTCTAGTTCATGTTCTTCATATGTTATCTCAAAGGTAGGAACAGTTCCTGGTCTCCTTGACCTTCTATTACTCCTTGGATAATACATATGCCTCCTCTTTGGTCCTTTAAATTGAGTCATGTTGTTGGGAGGTACAAGCTGAGATTTTCCTTTGTCTTCATCCTTCTTGATAGACTTGGCTCTCTCATGGTAGTCTGCAATCATTTGTTGCACTCCACCTTGTTTCCTTTGTTCAACTATGGAATAGATGGGGCATTGGATAGGGACATGATTGTTTCCTTCACATAGGTAACAAGTAGCTTGAGTTGTGGGGCATTGGTTAATTGGATGTTTATCTTCACAATTGGGGCATTGATCTCCATGCTCCCTGGAAATGTGATCCTTGTCTCCACAAATATTGCAAGCTTGGGTTCCTTTTAGAATAACATCTTTGTCATCCTTGCTGTCACAAACTCCTTGGGAAGAGTTGTCTCCCATGTTGATCATTTGAGTAGCCATCCCTTGCAACAATTGGGATTGAGTTTTCAAAACTTCTTGCATGGTTGGGTCTAACTCATTGTTGTTGGCTAAAAACTGAGTTGTCACTTGGTTCAACTGGGTTTGTCTTACATGCAGTTAGTCTCTCATGTTTACCTCTTGGTTGTTGTTGTTGTCACCATCCTTGATGTTGGAGTCTCTTGGAGAAGTCATCTATTTGGGTTGGATTGGGATTAGAATAGGCAAAAGATTTCTATGGAAATAATTCTAATCACACACATCACAATTCACACAAGCAATGTGCAAGCAACCACAAACAAACATTCCACTCAAACAACAAAGTTCAAGCACATTTTTAGGCAACCAAAAATATTTTTTTGTTACACCACATAAGTTGGTGGGTTTGACTTAAACTAAATATGGTGGTCCATCTATATGGTTCACTTGAAATCTTTCCATCCTCCTTGGTTGATTCTTCTTGAACAACATGTTTGTATCCTTAGAGAATTTCTTGCATCTTGGTTACAAAAACTTCAAAGTGATTATGGTTCCTTCTAAGTTGTGTTTCCTTAGTCTTCAAGTCTTGAGCAAGATTTCTTGTCTCACTTGTAGTCTTTAGTGATATCCAAGGTTAAAGTCCTTGGTGATAATGTTGAAGATGTTGAAGTCATTAGAGTTGAAGATGTTGAAGTCATTAGAGTTGATATCCAAAGATGAAGATGTTGAAGTCATTAGAGTTGATGAAGTCCTTTGCTCATGGTGAAGTCTTTGGCCATGGGGAAGGCTCTATCCATCATGTTTGAAATAGAAGATATGTAGAATCAAAACCAAAATGGTTTGAGGAAAGAGTTTACAATATTGTTTGTAAATAAGTTTTGGAACAATTTTCACTCCTATTTTTCTAAGGGGTTTTGTCCAATACTAGGTTTACAAATCCTACAGGCAACACAATGCTCTGATACCATCTCTAAGGTTCCCAACCTTTAATAAGGTAGAGATCCCTGTGTTTACAATGCTAGTCCCTGGATCAATAGCTAGCATCCCCAGTTAAGATGTAATATCAAGAAACATAGGTCATAATACAACTTTATAACCGGGAATAAAATAATTTATTACATCTTCAATAGCTCATTTGGCTATCTCTTTACAATGCAGCAGAATATAACAATAGCATGGGGTCCTTCATCTTCAAAGTGCCACAGGCAGACATGTTGGTTGTAGACTTGTAATCCTAATCATTAAACTTCACTAATATCAAACAAACCTGCAACATAACAAGTTACAACCACAAGGTTCAATACATTTGAATTGTATTGGCAAGTAATGCTATGGTAGTTTAGTGGTGTCTATCAACTATATGCATTTGGCTAAGTGGAGCTTAGGCTTGCTTTGCTCAAAATAGATTTTCCCTATCATTTGAAAACACTAAGTTTTTGCTTTGACAAAATCACCCAAGGAACAACCAATAGAAATTGGTGAACCTTAAACCCTTGTTCAACCACAACTTTTTAACTTAGAAATTTGGATGATGAGATTCTTCATGCTCAAATTGTCCTTTGCCAGGGACATGGCTAAGTACTTAGATTTTACACTCTACAGAGGTGGTGCACTTTCCCCACAAGACTTGGTTTCACCAAGACAAGATCTTTCAGAAGCCTTCCATTAGACCAAAATGGACGGGTTCCAACCTATCAAACCCCTACCACCAACTGTCCATTTGGCTAAGTTATTGCAACCTATATGATCCAGGCAGAGCCCATAATGCCAAGTGGCTGCACTTGAAGCTTCTCAACATCTGACATCTCAAATCTCTTTGTTCCTGGGTGGCCATCCACAAGTGAGACATCAAGTTTCCCCCAGCATACTGGACTTGGTGATGCCCAAGTTTTCCCCAGCATACTGGACTTGCATGACCACTCAACACAGACCAATCCTTCCATTCCACCCAGGTGATTCATTCACTTAGTTGTTTTATTAAACAAAACACAAGTCCTCGGACTTAGAAATTTTTCCATAGTATGAATATATATTCCACCCTTGTTTTCTATTAGCTAATCTAAGCATGATAGTAGTAGGAATCTTAACTTAGGAAATTCTACTAAGGTTTCATCTACTAGGATTTCCCATAGCATGGTTTATACTTAGCAAAAATTCCATGCAAGTCTTACTTAGAAATATCACTAATGCATAGTGAAAATAATGGGACAAAAGTATGAAGCATCACCTGCCTTTTTGGTACAGTATAGGTTCACTTCTTGATCTTTGCAATGTTCACACACTTCAAGTCACTACAATTCAATCAAGCAAATAATATTTCAATCTACCATTCAGGCAATTCAACACATAAAATCATAGTAACAAAACAATGCATGCAAGCATGGTTATCTTTGTTTTATTTACAAAAGTGGTTTATGATAGGTTGTAAACATTTGAAAACACCTAATGATCATTTTATAAGGTGGCAAAGTCATTTGCAAAAGATTTCACTTCCTAAACCATTTAAATCAAGTCATTATTTTATGTGGTGAAGAAATGTTTTTAATAAGGCAAAACTCTATAGGTTTCACACAAAATGTTTCCAAACCATATAACCTTGTGTTTAGGGTCAGAGGGTTTATTTCCAAAACATTTCTCAAAGGTTTTCTTCCAAAACCATTTTTAATAATCAAACCATATTTTTTTTATTTGACTAGAAATGGTTCCAAAACCATTCATTCTTTTGTTTCACCAAATACATTTTTGAAACCACCAATTGATTACTAGGGTTAGTAGGTTCAAAACACACCATTTGCAAAAGATTTTATTCTCAAAATCATTTTAAAACAATTTTTATATCCTAAACATGCATACACATGTTTCTGGAAAAAAAATCAATTTAACAGAAGCTTTTTACTAAACAAATGGCATGGTTGGCTAGGTCTTGTTTTTCTGAATCCATTGATATAAAGTTTGCAAAATTTGGACGTGTAGATTAAAAGTTATGCAATTTACAAATTTGGAAAACTAATAGATCAAACTCTGGTTTTTAAACAACACACTGGCCACGCGTCTTATTTCTATTGGTCGAAAACGTTTCGCGTGGATCAAGCGATGCAGGCCATAGGATCTAACTGACATCGCACGGCGCAGGTTGCGTACCCCTTCGGTGTTAAGTGAATCTATCGTATCCATTAAATCGACATCTAACGGCCATCATCACCCTGACCAAGTTCTGGCGGCGCTCGACGGCTGCGTGCGGCGGCGATGTTCGGCTAGCGGCAGAGCTAGCGCTAGAGGAAGCAAGGAAGAGTAATAAGATGCTCACCAGGTTCATGAGGTCACGGCGAAGCTCAAGGTACCAGCGGGAAGGCAAGGGACGCACGAGGTTGCTGATAATCGCTCGTCGGAGTTGCGTCTGACATCGGCCACGCTCTATCATCGTCGAGGGCGGCGCTACGGGTCACGAGGGAGCAAATGGAAAGCACGATTAGATGCGCAAGGTCATGGCGATGATGCGTGCGTGAAGTAGAAGGAGAGGGGTGATCAGGTTCTTACCAGAGGAGTCGCCGGAGAAGAAAGCAGACGGTGGCGCTACTGTTCGTCGTTGTTGTCGACGCTGCAGAGTACGCGCGGGCAAGCTAATGTTACGGGGTGGTTCTCCAGGAGATGGGGATCATGCCTGTGTGCTCGAGGAGGCAAGGGGCAGAGGAGACTGGCCGGAATCGCTCGCGGAGCTCGCCGATGACAACGGCAGTACAGGGAGAAATTGGGCGTCCTGGGGGCGCGCTAGGGTGAGGTGACTGGGGGGAATGGAGAGGAGTTGCTGGCGATTAAGAGGGCATGGTCGTAGGGAGAATTCACTAGGCCATTTACGCGTATTGATTCGAGCAATCAACGGCAGGAAACGGTCAGGCGAGTTCATCGCGGGGAGGAAGAAGGTGACGTGGTCGCGTGGCCCGTTTGTCAATGAGTGAGAGAGAGAGGAAGGTGGGGTCATTCTGTCAGCGACGCTGCGGGTGAGTTTGCTGGTTTGAATCGTTTCCTGCGGGGAGGAGAGGAACTGGGCTAACTGGGCCTTGTTGGGCTAGCTAACTGGGTCGAGTCCTTTAACATTTTTTTTGTTCTGTTTGTTTTTCTTTTTCCTTTTCCTTTATTCTGTTTGGATTTTGAACAACCAATTCAAACACTTATTTGAATTCAAACCTTTTCCAAAATTTGTGTAGGTTTAAATACTGATGAGTAGAACATTCTGGAATCATTTTAGAATAATTTATTTATTCTTCTGAAGGTGTTTTAATTATTCCAAATAGGCTCTAGTTTTTAATTAGATAGGATTTAATAATATTTTAAATATCCATTTAAAATCTTTAACCTTCCAAATCCTTTCAGTAGGTTTTTATTTGATTAATTGGGTGTCAAATAATCCATCTTGAATTATTTGGAAAAAATTAATATGATTTATTAATCATTTAAGATTGGGTATTTGTTTTAATTCCAATGGAATTAAATATGGTTTTAATTCCCTAAATTTTATTTGGAAGATTTATTTTATTTAAGTTGATTAAACAACTTTTATTCCACTTGGGTAAATTCCAAAATACTGTTTTCTCATGAATTATATAATTATTCCTATTAGATATTTGTCTTTATTATAATAGGGATAGAATGGTTAATGCCATTTTTATTTTATTTTGGAAATTCTTTATCCTTTTATTTTATTTGGATTTGGGTTATAATTATTCCATTTTCTTAATGGATTAGGCCAAGATTTATTTGGTCTTTCAAATATTCTTTATTTTGAATATTTCTTTCTTCACCTTATAAAATCCATATATTTTTATTTAGAGATCCAAACTTGGTGATTCCAATTTGTAAAATCTTGTTTAATATTTGTTTATCTTTTTAAATGTCTTTAGGATTATTTGCTCACCATTTGGTATGGATTTTAGATAAGGGCTTTATTAGCTTTGGGAATTCAATTCCTTATCTTATTAAATTCATAAGTTTTTATTTATGGTTCCAATTTAAGAAACCAATTTATATGGTTTTATAATATTTCTATTTGTCATTCTTGATCTTTTGTAAATGTTTGTTTCCAAGATTTTATATGGATCAAATCCATAGGCTTGGAGATACTTGGAAATGATTTTTATTCCATTAGGGTTTAGGGTTTGGATTTATTTTCCAAGTGTTTAAATTTCCAGATGCATTTAATGAGGGATGCATTTCTTTTGATTTGGATTTTGTTGAATTCAAACTTTAATTAAAGTTTGTTCAAGATGGGATTTTAAGTTTCCATTTAGAAACAAAAAGTTTCTTTTCACCCTAAAATTCAACAATAATTTATTTTGTTTATTTTATTTTTCACATTACAAGATTTGGAAAATCTTGGGATGTGACAGAAGCCAAATTAAAATAGACCAAAGTTAACTATAAAAACATAAGTATCTTATTAGACCTGATGTTTATAAGTTTTCGAGACTAAAGTTAACTTGAAAAGGGTAAATAAACTTAAGATGTTCTTTGTTTTAATTATCCTTCAGTTTTGGATTTATCAAAAGTGTGACGAAAGTATGTGATTATTCACTTTACATTCAAGTGAATTATTAGCTTAAATTTGTTTTGCTATTATTAAAATAACATGAAACTATCAAGAAAATTATATTTTGGATGATGCTGTTAAAGTCATGTTAATAATTATTTAGATGTTAAGATCATTCCCTCTTCCTATTAGTGAATGATATATAAAATTGTCTTAAAGATTGTGGTTTTGAATTTTGCTTTAGGGTTTAAAAGAGTATTATAAAGTTAATGATTTATACTTAAGTTTTATTATAAATCTTAGTTATGATTTAGAAATTTAGTAATTAGATTTTAAGGTTTTGATATTTCTAGAGAAATATAATTATTTCTTATTTAAGAAATGTTTTAAAGAATTTTTAAATTAGGTAATAGACAAGCATTTATTAATTTTTAAAATATTAAAACCTTTGTAATAGTATACTTAATATTTTTCTAGTATAATATATTTACTTTAAGATCTTAAAATTGATTTTTATTTATTTTTAAGTATTACTCTTATGTTTTATAAAAATTCAAAAAGGATTAAATGTCTTGGAATACTTAGTTCAAATTTTATTTTTTAAAGAATTGAGTTAGTATTTTTATAAAATAGTAAGTCTATTTTTATACACGAAAATGATTTTTATTAATTTTTAGAAAATTTTCTTATATTATTATAATTTATTGAGAACTCTAGTGGTTTTAATATTTAGTGGTATTTTATCTAACTCAAACAATTGGTTTTTAATTTTTTTTCTTAGATAGATCTTGTTGTTGTGATTATTTAGATGTATTGTATATATTCTTATGATTTTTATATATTTTCCTAGAGTATAAATTATGTTCAGGTGTAGTTTGGTCATTTAGTAATTGGTTAAACAACTTTTTTTATTTTTCTTTGGAACTGAGCCAGGCTTACCGATTATACCATATGGATCCAGCTTGGCCCAACAAGGATCAGGGTCAAACCCCACCCCGACCCAGCCTTCCCACTCTCTCTCTCACATGTCACACTCTCGTTTTTCCCCTCCTGGTTACTGGCGACGTCGTCGTCGTTGCCCGGCCGATTCCGGCGAGACAGGTCATTGCGGTCGCCGCCAATGGTCATGGGAGCTTTGTCCCTTCTATCCTGACCTGGCCCTCAAACTTGATTCAGGAATAGGTCTTATATTAGGCTGCACTCATCCCTCACTAGTGCTAGGGTTTTGATGCCCGCCGCATCGTCGTTCCATCGTTCGTGTGCTGCCCTTCTCACTGGGCTACTCGGATTCTATGGTAATCACAGTGTAGCGGTGTGGCTCGGCATGTGTTGAGCATCGTGATGATCCTCGTTCCTCCATGCCGTAGTGATCTGTCTTGCCGCTGTCATCGATACTTCTTCTGCTTCCTCTCCAGCGAGCTATGAACTTGCCCCAGGTAGGTGCCACTCTACCTTTCGAACTCCTCACTCTTTCTCTTGTCGTTCCACACTAGTTAAGTTCCTCTCCTTAATTTTGGTGATCAATGATTCATAGTGATTTGCTCATGGATCTGTTTTGAGCATGTGAACTTTAGCTAAGTATAATGGTGGTGATGTCAGTGGTATATGTGCCTTAATATTATTCAGTTTAGTGAGCCCTTACTATGTTTTGATGAATTGATGCTTGGATAATGTAATACTGAATTTCTACAACTGTCAAACATGACAGTAGTTGATTTAATGCTTTTATTCTTGTGTGATGTTGGTACTGCGAAATCACTTGCAGGGTGTTACCTAGAACTGTCCCCCTGATGTTGGCTATGCCTAGTTAAATAGCAGGCTCTGTTATCTAAATAAGTTCTATGATGGTGATTTAATTTGCATGGTGGTATATATGATATCATGAATTACTTGTCCCAAATATCGATGTTATGATAGTGGAATTAAAAATGACTCCTAGAGGGTTGGCTAAGAAATGTTCACAAATACTGTTATATTGCAATCCTAGAATTATTGGACTAGCTGAATTGGTATTATACCCCAGCAAAACTTTGCTCTTATGTGATCATGGAAAATATACTGGAATTATTCCTAGAAATATTTCCTAGGAAAATTATTTGTTCTATGTCAAATATGACAGTGTAAAATGTACAACTTTGATTCCTAGAGATCCTGCTAGGAAAATGATAACATTGTCTGGGTAATATTTTTAAGTGTAAATGAGTGGCCACTATAATTATATTGTATATATTACAGCAACCATTTTAAATGATTTCTAAATCTTTTTAGGAAAATGATTTGCCCATTTAAGAAAATGGACTTGAGCTTGTACTCGATAAACTTTGAATCTGCTAGGTAGCTTCTACTTGTTTTGGTTACATAAATACCATCTGGCTACTAATGGTGTTAGTGTTGTGATACCTCAGTGGAGGATACATAATTATTTTAGAAACCTTAACTATCCAGATTTGGTGTTGTGGATAACAATCTCAGGTTTTAGTTGCCAGCAGGAATTCTTTGTTATAACCAAATTATGGATTTACTTGGATGAGCCAATGATGTATGAACTGAGGCACTCGTACTTATGCAATTTCCTTAAACAGAGATTGCTTTAATGATGTGGATGTTGAATATTCTATGATGAATATACATATAACTTATATGGAGATATGAGAATAGCCCCTCTTTGATTTAGATGCTAAGAGTTGACTTGATAGACTGATAAGAATGGATATGTGCTTGATTTCTTGGCTTTGCCCATGATGCATAGGCTGAGGCTACACTTGGGAATATATACTTACTTTGTGGCTTCAATTTTCTATGAGGAACTTTGCATGGAATTTCCATGCAAAACTAAGAGAAGCAATCCTCTTGTCTTCCTAGACATGTTCTAGTTGCAGGGTAATTGTATTTGGTTGCTGTGTTACTATTTCTCTTACTCTCAAAGATGTCATTGCAAAAATGAAATAAGAATAGATGCTACAAGATCTAGTTATACTCCCATCTACCTTGTTGTTTCTAGTGTGGACAGATGATTTGGTGCCGAGATCTTGTGAAACGATTGAATCTGCTGCTACTGCTCCTGGTCACTCTCCTTTTGACATCCAGTTCCTCCTGGATTTGCTATGGCCTGCTTTTCCTGATTTTGTTGGCTACCTAGTACTGTTCATGCCTTCCTTCATGAAATCCCTCCCCTCCTTTCTTGATTTACCTAACCTCCTCCTAATCTCTTCTATGAAACAATATTGGTTATGGTGGTACTGGATGCTTGTTGGGGAGGATCTGGTGATGAACTAAGATGAACAGGGCTCTTGGTGTTGTGATATTGAAGTGAACGTGTGGTGTTTTCCTAGTTGTTGTCCTGCAGTTGTGTGCTCTGCCTTTATACTATTGTGATAAGATGGACATCACATCACTTTTATGTGATTAAGCTGCTTATAGCTGGGCCCCATATGGTGGAAGTTTCCATCTGTGGGATTTGTGCCTATGGATGAGCTCTGCTTGGAAGATATTTGCTATGGATCACTTTGGCTGGAAGTTTGGTATTATCTTGAATTAGTTAATAATTTGGTGTTGCCAAGTGGATTACTAAACACTAAATGGTGAAACTTGCCCTGGGCTTATGATGCTAAGCCTGAAGCCATTCTTTTGATGATAAGAACATATTGTATTTGGCCCTTTTTTTATTACTACTCAATGATGACCCAGCAATGCATTTCATTGCCAACCTGAGAGTACTATGACCCCCATAACCCCCTGTTTTCCCTTTGTTTTTTTTATTGTTTATGCTTGTAGGGAACAATACTAATGAAGATAAAGAGACAACTTATAAATAAATTTAGGTTTTCTTTTACTCATTTGTAATTTTTTATGTTTGGGAATGTAAAATTAATGTAATATTGTATATATTAATAATTTAAATTTTCTTTATATTTGTAATCTGAATCTTGTAATATTTATATCTTGTTTATTTCATTGTCGTAATTTCTTAATTGTAATTTACTCTTATTCTTTTATTGTAAAAGAACAATGTAATACTTATTATATTCTTATAATAAAGAATTAATTTATAACATTATTATAATCATTTCTTTTTACTTAATTATAGCATTATTATTTCTGAATTTCTAAATTCAAAGTAGATTTCAATTTCTACTACTCCTAAAACACAGATAATACCTAAAGGTCATGTCAAAATCTATCACACCTGGCCTGATGTTTCAATCAGAACAAGAGAGATTTGGATCCCTTTATAGCTTCTTAGTTTTGCGCGAAAATTCCCTGGATTTTCTGATGCATGAATGCAATGCACACACATGTGTCCTGTCTATTTTTAGGTGCTAATCCTGGGATGTTATAGAACCCCCCCCTTAAAATAAACTTCGTCATCGAAGTTCATACTCTCTTTCGTTTTGGAATGAGGAATTGTCTTGTATTGGTTACTGTATTTCTCAACTTCATGGTAACCTCAAATGGTAATAATTGTATTATCCCCTGTCAAGATCTTTTCCTGGAATTCACATCATACTTGGCAATCTCCAACTTGTTGTCTCCAATACCCCAAAGTTTCATTGACTACCATCCCTTAGGGATATGTCCTTATAATGAAATCCTTAAATTGGGGTCTCTTCTTTAGTTCATCTCCCTGATTAGGTGTCCTAATCAAGATCCTGTAATTGCTCACTGGACATCCTTACTGTATTATGTAAGGTCTAAGAAGTCCCACTAACACATGGTTTTAAATTTTATCAGGCAATAACTATGGTCAAAAGACTAACTTTTGATCTGTCATTGTATTGTTTATACTGGTAGTTTTACCGATGATTGGTTTTGAACACTTTTATTCCATACCCATTGGAATTTCTTGTTCCTCTACACATGTTCAATTGGATGTGCTTTATTACCTATTAAGGATCACTTAAGAGTTGTTTCCTATAGAATTAGTCTATTAGGTGTAACACCCTCAGAATCGGCCCTATGCAAGTTTCAGCGCTTCCCGCCAAACCCGCATAGAAACGATTCAAAGGTGCCCACCAGGCACTTTCGTGCGGGTGGAAAATGAAGTAATATCATTACACAACAGTCCTCGATGGGACCCACAGAACAGATATATATACAACAGCGACTCAAAGAGTCAAGAATACAGATATACAAGACAAAGATCCAAATCACCTTGAAACGATAGAGCGTCCGAGTACGGACAAGATGCAAATTGAGCTAAGAGCCCTGAAGAATAGCCAATGGCGTCCATAACCCTGCCCAGGCCAAGCCGGAAGGGTAACCCTGCTAACGACGTCGATCTCAAAGCCTGCTTAAACAAAAGGGGTGCCGATAAAGGGCAAAGGAAAAAGAGAGAGCGGTCAGTACTGAGGCCAGTACACGGCGAGGCTAGAATTCGGCGGTCCTCGCCTACATAGGTATGGTGGACTGAAGCGGCAGCGCAGCATGTACTAAACAACCTATAGAAACTCGATATAACTGTCGGCTATCAGAGAGGGATAAGAAAGACCTATTCGGCACCATCCTGATACTACCACCAAACATACCCATCCTGGTATTTCCCCCTCGACACCAAACGAGGAAGTCAACCGAGGAACTCACACAGTTGGCAGTTTTATTTATTCAGTTATCGTTGCAGCAATTACTAGTCAAGTATAGATAGTCATCCTGATAAAATAAGCATGGGCAGTTTTATTTAACCATTCCGTTGTAGTTGCGACACTTACTAGTCAAATACAATTAGCATGAGATATCCCAAAACCCAGTAGTTGTTGGTACTTTTATTTAGCCATTCCGTTGTAGTTGAGCTGATTACTAGTCACATCGGATACAAGTCAAATTATAACAGTAAACTTTAGTTATAGTTGTCTATGATCGAGAACTGTGCTCCAAGTCGTCCATAACCGCGGACACGGCTTTTCGAAAAGATTTAACCCTGCAGGGGTGCACCAAAGTATCCACACGCACTTCGACCCTTTTTGCCAGATCAATTAACATACACCCATCGGTATGTCGGCGGGGCCTAAGTCATGACGTTTCCCAGACCCAAAGCAAGTACATGGGGGCCACCCCACTAAGTCTACCCGCAACGAAGCCGGCCGGTCTCCGAGACGGACTCAGGGTTTGGGTGGACGGCTGTAAACGACTGGGAACCCAAAAAGATGACCGGGCTTGTCGATACAGCGAAAACGTGTCCCGATCCTAAACAGTACAGGTGCAGTACATCGCACAATTTAAATAAAGCAGTAAAGCATGGCATAAGTACAGAATAGTAAATAAAACCTCAAACTAGTTGTGGCTCCCAGTACAATACTTTGAAATCAGGTACTAATCGATGGGGTGCCCACACATCCCACATGTGGTTAGCGCGCTCGATCTCGGAACAGGTGTCAAGAACTCGGGGTCCTACGGGACACCAGTGAGCGGTCGGAAACCAAATATTGTCTATCACCCACCGGTGCCTCTGCATTACCTACTTCAATTTTAGTTATTAAACAGTAATTAAAGCCATGATCATCTCCAACCTTAAACATGCGGCAATACTCCAACAACTGTGGTACTTGACGACACGCAACAGCACTTGAGCCAGCAACTACGACGCGCAAGTCCAACTATCTACCAATCAACAGGTAATAGGATGTGTCCAAGGCAATATAAGGCTGCAAGGGATATCACGGGCACGAAACTAGAGCATCGCAACACATATAGCAATAGATCAACAGGAGGGAATAAATACTATAAAAGTAAGATAGGTAGAAAGGGGGAGATGCTCGCCTGAAAAACATTGCCGAAGGTTCATCCAAAGGTCGGGGAGAAGCTCACATCAACTCAATGGCCTTATCCGCGAAGAAGCAAAACAGTAGCAGAAACATCGGATGCACTATTTAATACGACGGCGGAAGATCCGGCATGCTTATGATATGATGCATGGCAAGGCACAGATGTGATGCAACTAGGCAATATTAAGCGGAACCGGGGTCCCGACAAATATTTAGGTGGTTCAAGTTGTTTAGATACCCCACAATTTAAATGTTGTCTTAACATGGCAAAAGATAGCACCGGTTCGCTACACAAATTTAAATGGAGCCAATATTAGACTAGATTCGTCCGCATATTGCCTCCATATTTAATTATAAGGTGAATCGGCATAAGGCCCCCAAACACCCACAATATGTATGCGACATGAACAATTTAATATGCAACAAACGATAATGTCATATTATAAAAATAATGGGGGTCTCGGATAGGGAATCACATTAGGGTTCGGCGAACTTGGGCTCCGAGGGGTTCGGGGTCGGGTCTCAGGGTCCGGATCTGGGGTTCGGTCTCGGCGGGATCGTTCTCGGATAACATAGTAGATCTTGGCGTTCCGTGAAGAAGGACTTGGTGCGGCGTCGGGGCGCATCGGATTCGTCCTGGTCGGTGTCGATCTTGTCGTTGCGAAGATCTTGTCGGGCCCGCACAATCGAGTCGGTCTGGGCATCTAGGGTGAAGTACTTGGCGTTCAGTGTCGGCGACCCTGGCGTCCGGCAACCTACGAAGTAGATCTTGGAGTTCCGTGATGCTCTTGTCGATTCCCTGTCGAAGGCCTTGGCGCTTCGGATCGGTCTTCGGATATGGGTTTCAAGATCTCATGTCCGTGAAGGGGTCTCGACGCTTCATGGTCTTCGGACACCGGGATGGAGAACTTGGAGTGTCGCGGTTCCATTGTCGGTCTTCGGGAAGTTTGGATTTGCTGGAGAACTAGGTTACACGAGGCGAGCAGTACCACAAGTGTTCATCTAACTACAACCGAGATCAAAAAAACCCGAAAAAGCTGCTATCACCACACGCATCTTCACAGGGAAACCCAACATCACCGCACACCACAAGACCTGGCCGAGACCACTGGCCCGGGCGGCGGCTCGGCGGGTCCGTGCAGAGCAGACGGTGGCGGAGGGCTCGCTGGCGGGGAGGGACGACGACGCCAGAGACGAGGTCGAAGTGGCCAGGGGCAGGGTCGACGCGAGGCGAGGTTGCACAGGGCGAGGTCGGGGACGGGCTCGGGTCGGCAGATGCGGGGGGAGGCGCGGCCGACGGAGAGGAGGCGAAGCGGAGGCGGCGGCGAGCCCAGGTGGGTCAAAGGAGAGCCGCGGCGGCGGCGGCTCGGGGCCGGAGGCGACGGTGACCGGAGCGAGGGGGACGGCGACGTGCGCGGTGGAGGGCGGGGGTCGTCGACGAGGCGGGCGGCGGAGGAAGAAACGGCGGGGCGCGGCTCTGGCGGCGGCGCGATGGCGGGGCTCGAGCGGCGGCCTCGGAGATGCACCGAGGGCGACGGCGGGCGGGAAGGAGAGGACGGCGGCGACCGGAGTTGGTAGGGGCGCGGAAGGAGGGAGACGTGGGGAACAGGGCGGAGGGGACGACGCGGGGCCGGGCGGCGGAGCAGGCGCGGGGCGGCTGCGTCGGGGGTTGCGGGGTAGGTGGCGGCGGCGGCGGCGGATCGATCGGGTGGAGGTGGCACAGAGAAGAACTGGGGAGGGAGAACGCGGGGCGTGGTGGGTGGTGGGACCGGGGAGTGGGGCCGGATGGTGGGCCTGGGCGGTTGGCGAGCGGAAGAGGTGAGGACGGGGCGGTCGGTGGTGCTGGGTGGGGTCTAGGCGGGCCAGGTGGGTGTGGGGGGGTGCTGGCTGGCGCGCGCGCGTGGCGTGTGTTGCGTGTGTGGCAGGCGGGGATTGGGTGGGGTTTGGGCCAGGGGTGATGTGGCGTGCTAGGATAGGCTGGGGTGAGGTGGCTGGGGAATGGGTAGAATAGGAATAGGTAGGAAAAGGTTTAGATTGCTAGGTTTTTGTACTGGGGTGGCCGACTGGGTCGGATCGGCCCGGTCCGGCTGCCCCTAAAAATAATTAAACATTTTATTTATTGAAAACGGGGCTTTTGAAATCCATTGGTAGACGAAACAAAATAATCCGGAGACCCGGGTTTTACTTTGAAATAAAGACGGGGCGTTTCGAAAACAAAGATAGTCTTTCGAAAATAGTTTTAGACAAACAGATGCATGATGATGACGATGCTCAAATGCAATGTGGCATGATGACATGAGCATGCGGTCATGATGATGCAATGCACAAAAACAACGCGATTTTCTAGTAGTGGTTTTAGCGGGATGCCACAATTCGACACCACTAACAATGGATCTCGCCCTCGAGATCCGCCTCATGGTACCGGAAGGAAGGTCGGCGATCTGCGACTTCTCGCTTCGTGTAGATCCTCGCGACACCACTAACAAGAGTTCGTTGTTCGTGATCGTCGAGAGAACACTCCGGGAACAAAAGGTCGAAGGTAGAGGTATCAACAAATAAAGCCACCTCTAGCTTCGATAGAAAGAGGGAACCGATGCATTCTCATCCACTTCAATGTACAAAAGCGAATAGAAGGGGTAGTCGGCATGGGGGCCAATCCATCACGCACCCAAACTATTAATCTGCACAACCAGTAGAAAAGCGTGCAACCATTCTCGGAATCAGACTGAAGATCTCGACAATCGAGGTTTCGAAACAAGAGTGATGCAGACTCTGCATCGGGTCTGGCGTAGATGATGTCGTCGCGTCGGAAAACACCGGAAGGCACGAGAAGGAACGAAGAGAAGTCCACCAGACGAAGGATTCCCCGGATAGCATGAAGACCAGATGTAGCAACACCGTTACCAAAAGAGGAAGCGAAACCCTGAAGGTACGATGGAACCCAACCACGAGAAATCCTGGACTCGAAGAGAGAGAGAAGAGAGCGGATTCAAAACACGCAGAGGTGAGAGGAGAGCAGCAGAGGGGTAAGGAGTAAAACCATAACTAATCAGACTATCCGACCGATTTTGCAAAAATAGTTTTGACACTCTACTTCGGTCGTTAGCTAGGTTATCATACAGGCTGGACTTGTGGGGTATCGCAACTGCTGGGCTCTGATACCACTCTGTAACACCCTCAGAATCGGCCCTATGCAAGTTTCAGCGCTTCCCGCCAAACCCGCATAGAAACGATTCAAAGGTGCCCACCAGGCACTTTCGTGCGGGTGGAAAACGAAGTAATATCATTACACAACAGTCCTCGATGGGACCCACAGAACAGATATATATACAACAGCGACTCAAAGAGTCAAGAATACAGATATACAAGACAAAGATCCAAATCACCTTGAAACAATAGAGCGTCCGAGTACGGACAAGATGCAAATTGAGCTAAGAGCCCTGAAGAATAGCCAATGGCGTCCATAACCCTGCCCAGGCCAAGACGGAAGGGTAACCCTGCTAACGACGTCGATCTCAAAGCCTGCTTAAACAAAAGGGGTGCCGACAAAGGGCAAAGGAAAAAGAGAGAGCGGTCAGTACTGAGGCCAGTACACGGCGAGGCTAGAATTCGGCGGTCCTCGCCTACATAGGTATGGTGGACTGAAGCGGCAGCGCAGCATGTACTAAACAACCTATAGAGACTCGATATAACTGTCGGCTATCAGAGAGGGATAAGAAAGACCTATTCGGAACCATCCTGATACTACCACCAAACATACCCATCCTGGTATTTCCCCCTCGACACCAAACGAGGAAGTCAACCGAGGAACTCACACAGTTGGCAGTTTTATTTATTCAGTTATCGTTGCAGCAATTACTAGTCAAGTATAGATAGTCATCCTGATAAAATAAGCAGTGGGCAGTTTTATTTAACCATTCCGTTGTAGTTGCGACACTTACTAGTCAAATACAATTAGCATGAGATATCCCAAAACCCAGTAGTTGTTGGTACTTTTATTTAGCCATTCCGTTGTAGTTGAGCTGATTACTAGTCACATCGGATACAAGTCAAATTATAACAGTAAACTTTAGTTATAGTTGTCTATGATCGAGAACTGTGCTCCAAGTCATCCATAACCGCGGACACGGCTTTTCGAAAAGATTTAACCCTGCAGGGGTGCACCAAAGTATCCACACGCACTTCGACCCTTTTTGCCAGATCAATTAACATACACCCATCGGTATGTCGGCGGGGCCTAAGTCATGATGTTTCCCAGACCCAAAGCAAGTACATGGGGGCCACCCCACTAAGTCTACCCGCAACGAAGTCGGCCGGTCTCCGAGACGGACTCAGGGTTTGCGTGGACGGCTGTAAACGACTGGGAACCCGAAAAGATGACTGGGCTTGTCGATATAGCGAAAACGTGTCCCGATCCTAAACAGTATAGGTGCAGTACATCGCACAATTTAAATAAAGCAGTAAAGCATGGCATAAGTACAGAATAGTAAATAAAACCTCAAACTAGTTGTGGCCCCCAGTACAATACTTTGAAATCAGGTACTAATCGATGGGGTGCCCACACATCCCACATGTGGTTAGCGCGCTCGATTTCGGAACAGGTGTCAAGAACTCGGGGTCCTACGGGACACCAGTGAGCAGTCGGAAACCAAATATTGTCTATCACCCACCGGTGCCTCTGCATTACCTACTTCAATTTTAGTTATTAAATAGTAATTAAAGCCATGATCATCTCCAACCTTAAACATGCGGCAATACTCCAACAACTGTGGTACTTGACGACACGCAATAGCACTTGAGCCAGCAACTACGACGCGCAAGTCCAACTATCTACCAATCAACAGGTAATAGGATGTGTCCAAGGCAATATAAGGCTGCAAGGGATATCACGGGCACGAAACTAGAGCATCGCAACACAGATAGCAATAGATCAACAGGAGGGAATAAATACTATAAAAGTAAGATAGGTAGAAAGGGGGAGATGCTCGCCTGAAAAACATTGCCGAAGGTTCATCCAAAGGTCGGGGAGAAGCTCACATCAACTCAACGGCCTTATCCGCGAAGAAGCAAAACAGTAGCCGAAACATCGGATGCACTATTTAATACGACGGCGGAAGATCCGGCATGCTTATGATATGATGCATGGCAAGGCACAGATGTGATGCAACTAGGCAATATTAAGCGGAACCGGGGTCCCGACAAATATTTAGGTGGTTCAAGTTGTTTAGATACCCCACAATTTAAATGTTGTCTTAACATGGCAAAAGATAGCACCGGTTCGCTACACAAATTTAAATGGAGCCAATATTAGACTAGATTCGTCCGCATATTGCCTCCATATTTAATTATAAGGTGAATCGGCATAAGGCCCCCAAACACCCACAATATGTATGCGACATGAACAATTTAATATGCAACAAACGATAATGTCATATTATAAAAATAATGGGGGTCTCGGATAGGGAATCACATTAGGGTTCGGCGAACTTGGGCTCCGAGGGGTTCGGGGTCGGGTCTCAGGGTCCGGTTCTGGGGTTCGGTCTCGGCGGGATCGTTCTCGGATAACATAGTAGATCTTGGCGTTCCGTGAAGAAGGACTTGGTGCGGCGTCGGGGCGCATCGGATTCGTCCTGGTCGGTGTCGATCTTGTCGTTGCGAAGATCTTGTCGGGCCCGCACAATCGAGTCGGTCTGGGCATCTAGGGTGAAGTACTTGGCGTTCAGTGTCAGCGACCCTGGCGTCCGGCAACCTACGAAGTAGATCTTGGAGTTCCGTGATGCTCTTGTCGATTCCCTGTCGAAGGCCTTGGCGCTTCGGATCGGTCTTCGGATCTGGGGTTTCAAGATCTCATGTCCGTGAAGGGGTCTCGACGCTTCATGGTCTTCGGACACCAGGATGGAGAACTTGGAGTGTCGCGGTTCCATTGTCGGTCTTCGGGAAGTTTGGATTTGCTGGAGAACTAGGTTACACGAGGCGAGCAGTACCACAAGTGTTCATCTAACTACAACCGAGATCAAAAAAACCCGAAAAAGCTGCTATCACCACACGCATCTTCACAGGGAAACCCAACATCACCGCACACCACAAGACCTTGCCGAGACCACTGGCCCGGGCGGCGGCTCGGCGGGTCCGCGCAGAGCAGACGGTGGCGGAGGGCTCGCTGGCGGGGAGGGACGACGACGCCAGAGACGAGGTCGAAGTGGCCAGGGGCAGGGTCGACGCGAGGCGAGGTTGCACAGGGCGAGGTCGGGGACGGGCTCGGGTCGGCAGATGCGGGGGGAGGCGCGGCCGGCGGAGAGGAGGCGAAGCGGAGGCGGCGGCGAGCCCAGGTGGGTCGAAGGAGAGCCGCGGCGGCGGCGGCTCGGGGCCGGAGGCGACGGTGACCGGAGCGAGGGGGACGGCGACGTGCGCGGTGGAGGGCGGGGGTCGTCGACGAGGCGGGCGGCGGAGGAAGAAGCGGCGGGGCGCGGCTCTGGCGGCGGCGCGATGGCGGGGCTCGAGCGGCGGCCTCGGAGATGCGCCGAGGGCGACGGCGGGCGGGAAGGAGAGGACGGCGGCGACCGGAGTTGGTAGGGGCGCGGAAGGAGGGAGACGTGGGGAACAGGGCGGAGGGGACGACGCGGGGCCGGGCGCGGAGCTCCGGGCGGCGGAGCAGGCGCGGGGCGGCTGCGTCGGGGATTGCGGGGTAGGTGGCGGCGGCGGCGGCAGATCGATCGGGTGGAGGTGGCACAGAGAAGAACTGGGGAGGGAGAACGCGGGGCGTGGTGGGTGGTGGGACCAGGGAGTGGGGCCGGATGGTGGGCCTGGGCGGTTGGCGAGCGGAAGAGGTGAGGACGGGGCGGTCGGTGGTGCTGGGTGGGGTCTAGGCGGGCCAGGTGGGTGTGGGGGGGTGCTGGCTGGAGCGCGCGCGTGGCGTGTGTTGCGTGTGTGGCAGGCAGGGATTGGGTGGGGTTTGGGCCAGGGGTGATGTGGCGTGCTAGGATAGGCTGGGGTGAGGTGGCTGGGGAATGGGTAGAATAGGACTAGGTAGGAAAAGGTTTAGATTGCTAGGTTTTTGTACTGGGGTGGCCGACTGGGTCGGATCGGCCCGGTTCGGCTGCCCCTAAAAATAATTAAACATTTTATTTATTGAAAACGGGGCTTTTGAAATCCATTGGTAGACGAAACAAAATAATCCGGAGACCCGGGTTTTACTTTGAAATAAAGACGGGGCGTTTCGAAAACAAAGATAGTCTTTCGAAAATAGTTTTAGACAACCAGATGCATGATGATGACGATGCTCAAATGCAATGTGGCATGATGACATGAGCATGCGGTCATGATGATGCAATGCACAAAAACAATGCGATTTTCTAGTAGTGGTTTTAGCGGGATGCCACAATTCGACACCACTAACAATGGATCTCGCCCTCGAGATCCGCCTCATGGTACCGGAAGGAAGGTCGGCGATCTGCGTCTTCTCGCTTCGTGTAGATCCTCGCGACACCACTAACAAGAGTTCGTTGTTCGTGATCGTCGAGAGAACACTCCGGGAACAAAAGGTCGAAGGTAGAGGTATCAACAAATAAAGCCACCTCTAGCTTCGATAGAAAGAGGGAACCGATGCATTCTCATCCACTTCAATGTACAAAAGCGAATAGAAGGGGTAGTCGGCATGGGGGCCAATCCATCACGCACCCAAACTATTACTCTGCACAACCAGTAGAAAAGCGTGCAACCATTCTCGGAATCAGACTGAAGATCTCGACAATCGAGGTTTCGAAACAAGAGTGATGCAGACTCTGCATCGGGTCTGGCGTAGATGATGTCGTCGCGTCGGAAAACACCGGAAGGCACGAGAAGGAACAAAGAGAAGTCCACCAGACGAAGGATTCCCCGGATAGCATGAAGACCAGATGTAGCAACACCGTTACCAAAAGAGGAAGCGAAACCCTGAAGGTACGATGGAACCCAACCACGAGAAATCCTGGACTCGAAGAGAGAGAGAAGAGAGCGGATTCAAAACACGCAGAGGTGAGAGGAGAGCAGCAGAGGGGTAAGGAGTAAAACCATAACTAATCAGACTATCCGACCGATTTTGCAAAAATAGTTTTGACACTCTACTTCGGCCGTTAGCTAGGTTATCCTACAGGCTGGACTTGTGGGGTATCGCAACTGCTGGGCTCTGATACCACTCTGTAACACCCTCAGAATCGGCCCTATGCAAGTTTCAGCGCTTCCCGCCAAACCCGCATAGAAACGATTCAAAGGTGCCCACCAGGCACTTTCGTGCGGGTGGAAAACGAAGTAATATCATTACACAACAGTCCTCGATGGGACCCACAGAACAGATATATATACAACAGCGACTCAAAGAGTCAAGAATACAGATATACAAGACAAAGATCCAAATCACCTTGAAACAATAGAGCGTCCGAGTACGGACAAGATGCAAATTGAGCTAAGAGCCCTGAAGAATAGCCAATGGCGTCCATAACCCTGCCCAGGCCAAGCCGGAAGGGTAACCCTGCTAACGACGTCGATCTCAAAGCCTGCTTAAACAAAAGGGGTGCCGACAAAGGGCAAAGGAAAAAGAGAGAGCGGTCAGTACTGAGGCCAGTACACGGCGAGGCTAGAATTCGGCGGTCCTCGCCTACATAGGTATGGTGGACTGAAGCGGCAGCGCAGCATGTACTAAACAACCTATAGAGACTCGATATAACTGTCGGCTATCAGAGAGGGATAAGAAAGACCAATTCGGAACCATCCTGATACTACCACCAAACATACCCATCCTGGTATTTCCCCCTCGACACCAAACGAGGAAGTCAACCGAGGAACTCACACAGTTGGCAGTTTTATTTATTCAGTTATCGTTGCAGCAATTACTAGTCAAGTATATATAGTCATCCTGATAAAATAAGCAGTGGGCAGTTTTATTTAACCATTCCGTTGTAGTTGCGACACTTACTAGTCAAATACAATTAGCATGAGATATCCCAAAACCCAGTAGTTGTTGGTACTTTTATTTAGCCATTCCGTTGTAGTTGAGCTGATTACTAGTCACATCGGATACAAGTCAAATTATAACAGTAAACTTTAGTTATAGTTGTCTATGATCGAGAACTGTGCTCCAAGTCATCCATAACCGCGGACACAGCTTTTCGAAAAGATTTAACCCTACAGGGGTGCACCAAAGTATCCACACGCACTTCGACCCTTTTTGCCAGATCAATTAACATACACCCATCGGTATGTCGGCGGGGCCTAAGTCATGACGTTTCCCAGACCCAAAGCAAGTACATGGGGGCCACCCCACTAAGTCTACCCGCAACGAAGTCGGCCGGTCTCCGAGACGGACTCAGGGTTTGGGTGGACGGCTGTAAACGACTGGGAACCCGAAAAGATGACTGGGCTTGTCGATACAGCGAAAACGTGTCCCGATCCTAAACAGTATAGGTGCAGTACATCGCACAATTTAAATAAAGCAGTAAAGCATGGCATAAGTACAGAATAGTAAATAAAACCTCAAACTAGTTGTGGCCCCCAGTACAATACTTTGAAATCAGGTACTAATCGATGGGGTGCCCACACATCCCACATGTGGTTAGCGCGCTCGATCTCGGAACAGGTGTCAAGAACTCGGGGTCCTACGGGACACCAGTGAGCAGTCGGAAACCAAATATTGTCTATCACCCACCGGTGCCTCTGCATTACCTACTTCAATTTTAGTTATTAAATAGTAATTAAAGCCATGATCATCTCCAACCTTAAACATGCGGCAATACTCCAACAACTGTGGTACTTGACGACACGCAATAGCACTTGAGCCAGCAACTACGACGCGCAAGTCCAACTATCTACCAATCAACAGGTAATAGGATGTGTCCAAGGCAATATAAGGCTGCAAGGGATATCACGGGCACGAAACTAGAGCATCGCAACACAGATAGCAATAGATCAACAGGAGGGAATAAATACTATAAAAGTAAGATAGGTAGAAAGGGGGAGATGCTCGCCTGAAAAACATTGCCGAAGGTTCATCCAAAGGTCGGGGAGAAGCTCACATCAACTCAATGGCCTTATCCGCGAAGAAGCAAAACAGTAGCAGAAACATCGGATGCACTATTTAATACGACGGCGGAAGATCCGGCATGCTTATGATATGATGCATGGCAAGGCACAGATGTGATGCAACTAGGCAATATTAAGCGGAACCGGGGTCCCGACAAATATTTAGGTGGTTCAAGTTGTTTAGATACCCCACAATTTAAATGTTGTCTTAACATGGCAAAAGATAGCACCGGTTCGCTACACAAATTTAAATGGAGCCAATATTAGACTAGATTCGTCCGCATATTGCCTCCATATTTAATTATAAGGTGAATCGGCATAAGGCCCCCAAACACCCACAATATGTATGCGACATGAACAATTTAATATGCAACAAACGATAATGTCATATTATAAAAATAATGGGGGTCTCGGATAGGGAATCACATTAGGGTTCGGCGAACTTGGGCTCCGAGGGGTTCGGGGTCGGGTCTCAGGGTCCGGATCTGGGGTTCGGTCTCGGCGGGATCGTTCTCGGATAACATAGTAGATCTTGGCGTTCCGTGAAGAAGGACTTGGTGCGGCGTCGGGGCGCATCGGATTCGTCCTGGTCGGTGTCGATCTTGTCGTTGCGAAGATCTTGTCGGGCCCGCACAATCGAGTCGGTCTGGGCATCTAGGGTGAAGTACTTGGCGTTCAGTGTCGGCGACCCTGGCGTCCGGCAACCTACGAAGTAGATCTTGGAGTTCCGTGATGCTCTTGTCGATTCCCTGTCGAAGGCCTTGGCGCTTCGGATCGGTCTTCGGATCTGGGGTTTCAAGATCTCATGTCCGTGAAGGGGTCTCGACGCTTCATGGTCTTCGGACACCGGGATGGAGAACTTGGAGTGTCGCGGTTCCATTGTCGGTCTTCGGGAAGTTTGGATTTGCTGGAGAACTAGGTTACACGAGGCGAGCAGTACCACAAGTGTTCATCTAACTACAACCGAGATCAAAAAAACCCGAAAAAGCTGCTATCACCACACGCATCTTCACAGGGAAACCCAACATCACCGCACACCACAAGACCTGGCCGAGACCACTGGCCCGGGCGGCGGCTCGGCGGGTCCGCGGAGAGCAGACGGTGGCGGAGGGCTCGCTGGCGGGGAGGGACGACGACGCCAGAGACGAGGTCGAAGTGGCCAGGGGCAGGGTCGACGCGAGGCGAGGTTGCACAGGGCGAGGTCGGGGACGGGCTCGGGTCGGCAGATGCGGGGGGAGGCGCGGCCGGCGGAGAGGAGGCGAAGCGGAGGCGGCGGCGAGCCCAGGTGGGTCGAAGGAGAGCCGCGGCGGCGGCGGCTCGGGGCCGGAGGCGACGGTGACCGGAGCGAGGGGGACGGCGACGTGCGCGGTGGAGGGCGGGGGTCGTCGACGAGGCGGGCGGCGGAGGAAGAAGCGGCGGGGCGCGGCTCTGGCGGCGGCGCGATGGCGGGGCTCGAGCGGCGGCCTCGGAGATGCGCCGAGGGCGACGGCGGGCGGGAAGGAGAGGACGGCGGCGACCGGAGTTGGTAGGGGCGCGGAAGGAGGGAGACGTGGGGAACAGGGCGGAGGGGACGACGCGGGGCCGGGCGCGGAGCTCCGGGCGGCGGAGCGGGCGCGGGGCGGCTGCGTCGGGGGTTGCGGGGTAGGTGGCGGCGGCGGCGGATCGATCGGGTGGAGGTGGCACAGAGAAGAACTGGGGAGGGAGAACGCAGGGCGTGGTGGGTGGTGGGACCGGGGAGTGGGGCCGGATGGTGGGCCTGGGCGGTTGGCGAGCGGAAGAGGTGAGGACGGGGCGGTCGGTGGTGCTGGGTGGGGTCCAGGCGGGCCAGGTGGGTGTGGGGGGGTGCTGGCTGGCGCGCGCGCGTGGCGTGTGTTGCGTGTGTGGCAGGCGGGGATTGGGTGGGGTTTGGGCCAGGGGTGATGTGGCGTGCTAGGATAGGCTGGGGTGAGGTGGCTGGGGAATGGGTAGAATAGGACTAGGTAGGAAAAGGTTTAGATTGCTAGGTTTTTGTACTGGGGTGGCCGACTGGGTCGGATCGGCCCGGTTCGGCTGCCCCTAAAAATAATTAAACATTTTATTTATTGAAAACGGGGCTTTTGAAATCCATTGGTAGACGAAACAAAATAATCCGGAGACCCGGGTTTTACTTTGAAATAAAGACGGGGCGTTTCGAAAACAAAGATAGTCTTTCGAAAATAGTTTTAGACAAACAGATGCATGATGATGACGATGCTCAAATGCAATGTGGCATGATGACATGAGCATGCGGTCATGACGATGCAATGCACAAAAACAACGCGATTTTCTAGTAGTGGTTTTAGCGGGATGCCACAATTCGACACCACTAACAATGGATCTCGCCCTCGAGATCCGCCTCATGGTACCGGAAGGAAGGTCGGCGATCTGCGTCTTCTCGCTTCGTGTAGATCCTCGCGACACCACTAACAAGAGTTCGTTGTTCGTGATCGTCGAGAGAACACTCCGGGAACAAAAGGTCGAAGGTAGAGGTATCAACAAATAAAGCCACCTCTAGCTTCGATAGAAAGAGGGAACCGATGCATTCTCATCCACTTCAATGTACAAAAGCGAATAGAAGGGGTAGTCGGCATGGGGGCCAATCCATCACGCACCCAAACTATTACTCTGCACAACCAGTAGAAAAGCGTGCAACCATTCTCGGAATCAGACTGAAGATCTCGACAATCGAGGTTTCGAAACAAGAGTGATGCAGACTCTGCATCGGGTCTGGCGTAGATGATGTCGTCGCGTCGGAAAACACCGGAAGGCACGAGAAGGAACGAAGAGAAGTCCACCAGACGAAGGATTCCCCGGATAGCATGAAGACCAGATGTAGCAACACCGTTACCAAAAGAGGAAGCGAAACCCTGAAGGTACGATGGAACCCAACCACGAGAAATCCTGGACTCGAAGAGAGAGAGAAGAGAGCGGATTCAAAACACGCAGAGGTGAGAGGATAGCAGCAGAGGGGTAAGGAGTAAAACCATAACTAATCAGACTATCCGACCGATTTTGCAAAAATAGTTTTGACACTCTACTTCGGCCGTTAGCTAGGTTATCCTACAGGCTGGACTTGTGGGGTATCGCAACTGCTGGGCTCTGATACCACTCTGTAACACCCTCAGAATCGGCCCTATGCAAGTTTCAGCGCTTCCCGCCAAACCCGCATAGAAACGATTCAAAGGTGCCCACCAGGCACTTTCGTGCGGGTGGAAAACGAAGTAATATCATTACACAACAGTCCTCGATGGGACCCACAGAACAGATATATATACAACAACGACTCAAAGAGTCAAGAATACAGATATACAAGACAAAGATCCAAATCACCTTGAAACAATAGAGCGTCCGAGTACGGACAAGATGCAAATTGAGCTAAGAGCCCTGAAGAATAGCCAATGGCGTCCATAACCCTGCCCAGGCCAAGCCGGAAGGGTAACCCTGCTAACGACGTCGATCTCAAAGCCTGCTTAAACAAAAGGGGTGCCGACAAAGGGCAAAGGAAAAAGAGAGAGCGGTCAGTACTGAGGCCAGTACACGGCGAGGCTAGAATTCGGCGGTCCTCGCCTACATAGGTATGGTGGACTGAAGCGGCAGCGCAGCATGTACTAAACAACCTATAGAGACTCGATATAACTGTCGGCTATCAGAGAGGGATAAGAAAGACCAATTCGGAACCATCCTGATACTACCACCAAACATACCCATCCTGGTATTTCCCCCTCGACACCAAACGAGGAAGTCAACCGAGGAACTCACACAGTTGGCAGTTTTATTTATTCAGTTATCGTTGCAGCAATTACTAGTCAAGTATAGATAGTCATCCTGATAAAATAAGCAGTGGGCAGTTTTATTTAACCATTCCGTTGTAGTTGCGACACTTACTAGTCAAATACAATTAGCATGAGATATCCCAAAACCCAGTAGTTGTTGGTACTTTTATTTAGCCATTCCGTTGTAGTTGAGCTGATTACTAGTCACATCGGATACAAGTCAAATTATAACAGTAAACTTTAGTTATAGTTGTCTATGATCGAGAACTGTGCTCCAAGTCATCCATAACCGCGGACACGGCTTTTCGAAAAGATTTAACCCTGCAGGGGTGCACCAAAGTATCCACACGCACTTCGACCCTTTTTGCCCGATCAATTAACATACACCCATCGGTATGTCGGCGGGGCCTAAGTCATGACGTTTCCCAGACCCAAAGCAAGTACATGGGGGCCACCCCACTAAGTCTACCCGCAACGAAGTCGGCCGGTCTCCGAGACGGACTCAGGGTTTGGGTGGACGGCTGTAAACGACTGGGAACCCGAAAAGATGACTGGCTTGTCGATACAGCGAAAACGTGTCCCGATCCTAAACAGTATAGGTGCAGTACATCGCACAATTTAAATAAAGCAGTAAAGCATGGCATAAGTACAGAATAGTAAATAAAACCTCAAACTAGTTGTGGCCCCCAGTACAATACTTTGAAATCAGGTACTAATCGATGGGGTGCCCACACATCCCACATGTGGTTAGCGCGCTCGATCTCGGAACAGGTGTCAAGAACTCGGGGTCCTACGGGACACCAGTGAGCAGTCGGAAACCAAATATTGTCTATCACCCACCGGTGCCTCTTCATTACCTACTTCAATTTTAGTTATTAAATAGTAATTAAAGCCATGATCATCTCCAACCTTAAACATGCGGCAATACTCCAACAACTGTGGTACTTGACGACACGCAATAGCACTTGAGCCAGCAACTACGACGCGCAAGTCCAACTATCTACCAATCAACAGGTAATAGGATATGTCCAAGGCAATATAAGGCTGCAAGGGATATCACGGGCACGAAACTAGAGCATCGCAACACAGATAGCAATAGATCAACAGGAGGGAATAAATACTATAAAAGTAAGATAGGTAGAAAGGGGGAGATGCTCGCCTGAAAAACATTGCCGAAGGTTCATCCAAAGGTCGGGGCGAAGCTCACATCAACTCAACGGCCTTATCCGCGAAGAAGCAAAACACTAGCAGAAACATCGGATGCACTATTTAATACGACGGCGGAAGATCTGGCATGCTTATGATATGATGCATGGCAAGGCACAGATGTGATGCAACTAGGCAATATTAAGTGGAACCGGGGTCCCGACAAATATTTAGGTGGTTCAAGTTGTTTAGATACCCCACAATTTAAATGTTGTCTTAACATGGCAAAAGATAGCACCGGTTCGCTACACAAATTTAAATGGAGCCAATATTAGACTAGATTCGCCCGCATATTGCCTCCATATTTAATTATAAGGTGAATCGGCATAAGGCCCCCAAACACCCACAATATGTATGCGACATGAACAATTTAATATGCAACAAACGATAATGTCATATTATAAAAATAATGGGGGTCTCGGATAGGGAATCACATTAGGGTTCGGCGAACTTGGGCTCCGAGCGGTTCGGGGTCGGGTCTCAGGGTCCGGATCTGGGGTTCGGTCTCGGCGGGATCGTTCTCGGATAACAGAGTAGATCTTGGCGTTCCGCGAAGAAGGACTTGGTGCGGCGTCGGGGCGCATCGGATTCGTCCTGGTCGGTGTCGATCTTGTCGTTGCGAAGATCTTGTCGGGCCCGCACAATCGAGTCGGTCTGGGCATCTAGGGTGAAGTACTTGGCGTTCAGTGTCGGCGACCCTGGCGTCCGGCAACCTACGAAGTAGATCTTGGAGTTCCGCGATGCTCTTGTCGATTCCCTGTCGAAGGCCTTGGCGCTTCGGATCGGTCTTCGGATCTGGGGTTTCAAGATCTCATGTCCGTGAAGGGGTCTCGACGCTTCATGGTCTTCGGACACCGGGATGGAGAACTTGGAGTGTCGCGGTTCCGTTGTCGGTCTTCGGGAAGCTTTGGATTTGCTGGAGAACTTGGTTACACGAGGCGAGCAGTACCACGAGTGTTCATCTAACTACAACCGAGATCAAAAAAACCCGAAAAAGCTGCTATCACCACACGCATCTTCACAGGGAAACCCAACATCACCGCACACCACAAGACCTGGCCGAGACCACTGGCCCGAGCGGTGGCTCGGCGGGTCCGCGCAGAGCAGACGGTGGCGGAGGGCTCGCTGGCGGGGAGGGACGACGACGCCGGAGACGAGGTCGAAGTGGCCAGGGGCAGGGTCGACGCGAGGCGAGGTTGCACAGGGCGAGGTCGGGGACCGGCTCGGGTCGGCAGATGCGGGGGGAGGCGCGGCCGGCGGAGAGGAGGCGAAGCGGAGGCGGCGGGGAGCCCAGGCGGGTCGAAGGAGAGCCGCGGCGGTGGCTCGGGGCCGGAGGCGACGGTGACCGGAGCGAGGGGGACGGCGACGTGCGCGGTGGAGGGCGAGGGTCGTCGACGAGGCGGGGGGCGGAGGAAGAAGCGGCGGGGCGCGGCTCTGGCGGCGGCGCGATGGCGCGGCTCGAGCGGCGGCCTCGGAGATGCGCCGAGGGCGACGGCGGGCGGGAAGGAGAGGACGGCGGCGACCGGAGTTGGTAGGGGCGCGGAAGGAGGGAGACGCGGGGAAGAGGGCGGAGGGGACGACGCGGGGCCGGGCGCGGAGCACCGGGCGGCGGAGCGGGGGCAGGGCCGCTGCGTCGGGGGTTGCGGGGTAGGTGGCGGCGGCGGCGGATGGATCGGGTGGAGGTGGCACAAAGAAGAACGGGGGAGGGAGAACGCGGGGCGTGGTGGGTGGTGGGACCGGGGAGTGGGGCCGGATGGTGGGCCTGGGCGGTTGGCGAGCGGAAGAGGTGAGGACGGGGCGGTCGGTGGTGCTGGGTGGGGTCCAGGCGGGCCAGGTGGGTGTGGGGGGTGCTGGCTGGCGCGCGCGCGTGGCGTGTGTTGCGTGTGTGGCAGGCGGGGATTGGGTGAGGTTTGGGCCAGGGGTGATGTGGCGTGCTAGGATAGGCTGGGGTGAGGTGGCTGGGGAATGGGTGAATAGGACTAGGTAGTACTGGGGTGGCCGACTGGGTCGGATCGGCCCGGTTCGGCTGCCCCTAAAAATAATTAAACATTTTATTTATTGAAAACGGGGCTTTTTGAAATCCATTGGTAGACGAAACAAAATAATCCGGAGACCTGGGTTTTACTTTGAAATAAAGACGGGGCGTTTCGAAAACAAAGATAGTCTTTCGAAAATAGTTTTAGACAAACAGATGCATGATGATGACGATGCTCAAATGCAATGTGGCATGATGACATGAGCATGCGGTCATGATGATGCAATGCACAAAAACAACGCGATTTTCTAGTAGTGGTTTTAGCGGGATGCCACATTAGGATTAATTTATTTTATCTCCTTCAAGATTTTACCTTATCAAGCTTTAGATAATCTTTTGTTATTAGCTTAAGTACTTCTTCAACTACCATTTAATAATTACCTTAAGGTTTGAGTACTACTACCTTGAAGTAAACTTTGATCTTTCATCCAGGCATACTTCCGATAGTACATTTATAATTATGACTTCTTTTATCATTATGGAAATAAGGCTTAATGTTGTCCTAGTTTAGTACTTCTTCTCTAACCTTTACTCGGATATTCATATAACAATACTTTCATTTTACTGTTTACTCTCCCCCTTAGGGTTTACTAATGGCCTCTAAACTACCTATATAATAACCATTGGCTTTATATTTGGAATGTTAGTCTTTGTCTAGCTTATACTCTACCTATTTAAGGTCTCACGAAAGAGCTCACGATAAACCCACACATTTGTGGATCCCCGAAATAGATCTTCCAAGATTATTTGTCTTACATACTATTTGGACATTCTCTCTTTGATAGGCCTGATTTCGCGAAAAGTCTCGAAAGACAGCCGCTTTAGTCTTATACTTCTCTATGTCTTTCTTAACTTAGGCACGGTTTTATGCTCTTTATGGAATACTAAGATAATCTGGTTAACTAAGTTAACCAAATACCAGCTGTAGACAAGATACCGACTGCGGACCATCCTAGGGTGTATTAATTACCCTACGGTTTCCAACATACAACTAGCATTCTCTCTGAATTTTCAGAGCTTGAATACCATTTTTCAAAGCTTCATCTTTGTACTTATTCATGATACTTCCATGAACTTGTTACTACTACTCCATTAACTTCTTAGTAACATCACCTACTTTGGGTGAATTTTTGTAGAGGTCCCAACCTTTATTAAGGTAGAGATCCCTGTGTTTACAATGCTAGTCCCTGGATCAATAGCTAGCATCCATAGTTAAGATGTAATATCAAGAAAAAAAGTTCATAATACAACTTTATAACCAAGAATAAAATAATTCATTACATCTTACATAGCTCATTTGGCTATCTCATTACAATGCAGCAGAAATAACTATAGCATGGAGTCCTTCATCTTCAAAGTGCCACAGACAATCATGTTGGTTGTAGACTTGTAATCCTAATCAACATACTTCACTAACATCAAACAAACCTGCAACATAATAAGTTATAGCCACAAGGGTTAATACATTTGAATTGTATTGGCATGTGATACTATGGTAGTATAGTGGTATCTATCATCTATATGCAATTGGCTAAGTGGAGCTTAGGCTTGCTTTGCTCAAAATAGGTTTTCCTTATCATTTGAAAACACTAAGTTTTTTGTTTGTCAAAATCACCCAAGGCATCTACCAATCAAAGATTGAAGATCCTTTAACCCTTGTTCAACCACAAGATTTTAACTTAGAAAATTAGGATGAGGAGATTCTTGATAGCTTCCATGTCTTGATGCTCAAGTTGTCCTTTTCCGGGGACATGGCTAAGTACTTAGTTTCTTCCTTCTGCAGAGGTGGTGCACTTTCCCCACAAGAATTGATTTTCATCAATACAAGACCTTTCAGAAGCCTTCCCTTAGACCATAATGGACGCACTCCAAACCTACCATCCCCTACCACCAACTGTCCATTTGGCTAAGTTATTGCAACCTATATGATACATGCAGAGCCCATAATGCCATGTGGATGCACTAGAAGATACTTAAGATTTGGCATCTCAAATCTCTTTGTTCCTAGGTGGCAATCCACAAGTGAGATACACAGGGTAGACCATTGGAAAATGGGCCTTGGTAACTAGTCAACCAAAATCCACCAAGCAATTACCATTCCACCCAGGTGTTTTATTCACTTAGTTGTTTTATTAAGCAAAACATAAGTCCAAGACTTAGAAATATTTTCCATAGCATGTGTATATAAACCACCCTTGGTTGCTACTAGCTAGGCTAAGCATGGAAATTGCAAGTATCTTAACTTAGAGAAAATTCTAACAATTCTACAACTACTAGGATTTCCCAAGCATAGCATATAGATACTTAACAAAAATTATCATGCAAGTCCTATACAAAATATTTCTAATGCATAGTCAAAATATTGGGACAAAAGTATGAAGCACCACTTGCCTTTTTGGTAGAGAATATAAGTTCACTCCTTGATCTTGCAATAGTCACACTCTTCAAATTCCACTACAATTCAATCAAGCAAATATTCAATCTACCATTCGAGCAATCATCACATAGAATAATAAAAACAAAGCAATGCATGCAAGCATGCCAATGATTGTTTTATTTGGAAAAGTGGTTTCTAATAGGTTCTAATCATTTGAAAACACCTATTGGTCATTTATAAAAGTGGAAAAACCATTTGATATTAAGTTAGTGAAGAATGGCCAATTTAAATCTGAAGGGAATATGCCCGAGAGGCAATAATAAAGTGGTTATTATCGTATTCCTTGTTTATGATAAATGTTTATTTTGCATGCTATAATTGTATTAATACGGAAACATTAATACATGTGTGTTTAATAAACAAACAGAAAGTTCCTAGTTATGCCTCTCTAATAAACTAGCTCGTTGATTAACAAGATGATCAAGGTTTCCTGATCATGGACATTGGATGTTGTTAATAATGGGATCACAACATTAGTGTAATGGTGTGATGAAAATTCATCCGAAGTATAGCATTACGATCAAAGTCATTAAGTTTATATTGCTATAACAACTTATGAAGTGATCCTAATCCTTAGACCATGAGATCATGTCAATCACTAACACCGGAAGAGTTTCTTGATAACATCAAACGTCACACCGTAACAGGGTGATTATAAAGATGGATTCAGAACTAATAAAGTGTTATGTTGAGGCCCATGGATCGAGAGTGGAATTTGTTCATCCCGATGACGGATAGATATACTTTGGGCCCTCTCGGTGATATCACATTGGTTAGCTTGCAAGCAAGTGATTTGATCAGTAGAATGTTATATCACGAGAACGAGAAAAGAGTGCATGTCAGTAACGAGATCAAACTTGGTATGGAGATATCGATGATCGAATCTCGGACACGTAATATATCGCGAAACAAAAGGATTAAAATACTAGCATAAAAGGTTCCAACGATCACAAGAAAGTCATCGTTGAATGTGTGGGAGTCAGTATGGGTCTCCAGATCCCGCTTCTGATTATTGATCCGAGAGGGGTCTCGATCATGTACGCATTATTCGCGAACCGTATGGTGACACACTTAAGAGACACCGACATCCATTTGGAGCAAAAGTTTCATGCCGAAAAGAATAACAAGCGCTGGAATTTATTTCACTAGATACCGAAACGGGTTTTCGGGTGAAATTGCAGAAAGTGTTTCTTCATGTGAAATGAAATACTAGCAAGGGGTTATATGTGAATGTTTGTCATTAAAGTAATTGACAAAATTCTGAATAAATAAAAGCAGTTTTATTTAATGAGATCTTGCATTAAATTTGGTGGAAATTTAATGGGAATTTGAGTGGGTTTTTTGAGTGGAGGGAATTGAAAGGCATTTGAGTGAGTGGAGTGTCCACCCACATGAATGTGGAAGATGTGGGGGCAGCCCCATGGCTGGGCGCATGGCCCCTTGGGTGCCCCCCTCTCCCTATAAAAGGAGCCCCCTCCCTCTCTCTCACTCACACCTCCTCGTGAAGGATCTCTCTCCCCCTCTAGAATTTATCCCCCATGGTCTCGGACTAGCGAGATACATGTTCCCGGTGGCTATTCGGCAAGAAAGAGTTGTGCTTCCGCTGCATCACTGGAGCGAGGAGGCGGAGGTTGCTCGGTGCCTCGAACGTGTGTGCGAGCACGGATGCGCTGCTGTTTTGCGGCGCTGGGACTTCCTCTCGATCTTGAGATCGGCAAGAGATCGTCTACATCAACCACGAGTTTGGACTCGTTAAGCTTTGTCGGACTTCAAGGGTATGTTCTCTACGGATATACATCCGCTCGTTGTTTGTATCTAGTAGATAGATCTTGGTACATAGTTGTTCCCATCGTAGGAAATTTTTTGTTTTCTATGCTGTGAACCCTAAAGTGGTATGAGAGCCGAATCTATGCGTAGATACTTTGCACGGGTAGTACACATATGATTCTGTGGGCGATGATGATCATTTTATTTCATCTTAGTTGTAATTTGGATATTGGTGGCATTGTGGGATGAAGCGGCCCGGACAAACTTTACATGTCCTCGCACATGAGACCTGTTCCACGCTTGACATGCAACTAGTTTTGCATAAGTGGCCAGCGGGTGTCTGTCTCTCCTACTATAGTCAATATCTAATTTGCAACGAGTTGTCAACAATTTGGTTATCCTCGTTGTGGTTCATGTTCGTAGGTAAGAACGGTTCTATCTTCGAAAGCCCTAAGCGACGTAAAACTTGCAATGGATAAATTAGAGGCGTCTAGTTTAGATTGTTGCTGGGCTAGTGATATGATATGGTGATGTTGTAAGTAGAAGTATGAGATGATACTCTTACAACACACATAACTTGTAATCTCCATAGACCTTGGACTTACACATATAGGTATGATAGTGATCATACCACGGTGCACATGATAGAGATCATATGCGGGAACCATATCATTCCACTAATAAACATGTGTTATTTGATAGCATCTTATATTTCTTGTTTGGCGTTTTATTAGCATAATAAGATGATCCCTCATTTTAGATATCAAGATAAGAATGTGTTCTTCCTTAAGTATGCACCGACAATGTTTCGTCGCTTCAAGACATCACGTGATGATCGGATGTACTTGAATCCATGAGCATATCTCGGGTGTAAGACAGTTACACACGCGAATACTAAGGGTCTTACTTGGCGAGCCTAGCATGTACATACATGGCCTCGGAACACGGACCGAAAGGTTAAGCATGAGTCATATGTTTTGATATGATGACCATATCGATGCTCGCCTTTGAAGCTATACCGACTCACGTGATGATCGGACTTGGTGTAGTGGATTCGGTTCATGTAATCACCAAAAAGGCACGAGGGATGTCGTTTTTGAGTGGGAGTTCATTTCTAATTTGGATTAGTAGAACTCAATTTATCATAAATTAAATCAAAGTGAATTTGCATAATTTGTTGTAGTCATTGGCATTCGTTCACCACCTTATGCATAGTTATAATTGAGATAATAGAACTATAGAATTCTGGATATATACTTTACGAACTAGTATCGTATTGTGTTGAGTGTCAATATAAAGTTTAAAGTTCGATTGCAAACTTTCAGCAAACTCTATTTACTCCATGAAATTTAATAGTTGGTATTAAATAGAGAGTAACAATTCCAATGTTAGTATCTTAAGTATCATGTTTGCCTCCATGATTCTTGATTGTTTGAATATCAAGTTTATTGAGGAGCTGAAAGAATTATTTCAGAAATCATCATGTGTGGCAGATATAACGATATCTGAAACAATGTTTTGGTTGCAATATGATAGAGTATAATATATGTTCTCATATTGGATGAGAATTTATGAAGGTTGGAGATGCTAGACATCCTAATCATCCAAAAGGGTTTTGGAAAGTAATGTTATACTCATGATTCGCCTTTATAAGCTATAGTAGCTTGATCATGAATGTCGTCATGATAAGGATGAATAGAAGATGTATGTAAAGTGTTGACTACACTAAAAGATTACTAAAGAATGGATTTTGAAAGAATACCGATCATTTTGATGATGGTGATCTACTTCAAAGTGCAAGTCCAAAGGTATTATTATTTGAATATATACGCTTTCGACTATGTGTCATGTATATGGCGCCACTTTTGATGTTGATAGATTCTTTTAAAAATAAAAGGAAATGCTGAAAGATAATCTCTAAAATATATTTGGCAGAAAAGAAAAGATTGGAAATATCCAATTTAGGTATATAGATGATATACATGTTATGGTTGTATTCTTTGCTTGTTAAACAATGTGGTTCTGGGGTATTGGATACCGAATTGGTTGGTATTAAATGTCATACAGAACGACGCAATTCATGAACTACAATGGCCTAAGTAACTAGCAAGAGAATATGTGATGATGTTCATCGAAAACAAACAAACCGTTGTTTGTTTTTCTCGTTGACATCAAAGCTTGACTTCAAGATTTGTTTTAATAATTGTTATTTAAATCAGGTATTATGAGAACAAAGGTTGTTCAAATAATTACCGTATTCCATATAAGATGGATGATTTACAAATCTAGTTGAAGAAATCACATCCATAAAACCTAATGCTAAAATGTCGCAAGACAAATGATTGAAAGATCACTTACGAAGTGACATCGCTGTTTAAATTATATTGGAAAGAAAACATGAAGAATCTCCATATTCATGGATTTTTCGAGTCTTTGATTTGATCAAGTGACGCTTGTGAGACTTTCCACGTGATAATTAAAACTTCATTCAAAGGCCAAAGAAGAACGAACGACTAAATTATTGGAATTTATACATATCGATGTATGTAGTCCTATATGCATAGTCGTAAGCGATGGATTTCAACTTCATATACTTTCTCCGGAAATTTGAGTGAATGTTCACTTAATGAGAAAGAAGTATGAAATATTTGAAAACCTTTCAAAGACTTTCAAGATGAAGTGGAAAATCATTGTAACAAGAAAATAAATGGTTTATGATTTTATCATAAGGGATTTATTTGAGTTACAAGTGTAACAAGAAAATAAATGAATTATGATTTTATCACAAAGGGATTTATTTGAGTTGCAAGTTTAGCAAAACACCTAGATTTACATCTCCCGAAAAACCATAGGAGTATGGAGTGTTTGAGATTTGTAATGAAACCTTGTTTGACATGGTTGGATCAAAGGTGTTATTTATAAAACTGCCATTATGTTTTAAAAGATTAAAGCTTTAGAGACTTCCGCTTTTACACTGAAAAGATCTCCATCTTGATCAGTTGAAATGACACCATGGAAGTTATGGTTTGGGGTAAAACCCAAGTCGTCATTTCTTAAATTTTATTATGCTAAACATAAGTAAGATGTTTACAACCGAAGTCGGATGAGCATGTCTTTGTAGCTTATTTCTAATAACAATTGGTTATTCCTCCATAACACCAAGGACAAAAGGGTTTGTCGCTTGAAACGTGAAGTTTCTTGAAGAAGGAATTTTTCATAAATGTTAAGTGGGAGGACAATAGAACTTTGATATGGTTAACAAACCTTAGCTATATGTGCTGAGTTGCGCAGCGCCGGAAAATGTTCCGGAGGCAGCCATAATGCTCATGGATTACGTGCCTCAAAGGTTGCGGTCACGGAGGTCTAAAGTTCCTATTGAACCAAGAAGGTCGGATAAACAATCAAATGATTAAGATTTGAGAGTAAATCATTATTGTTTGACAATGATGAACCGACTATATGCAAAGAGCGATGATGGCCCCTAACTCCGTCAAATGGCTTGAAGCCATAAAATCCGTGATAGTTCCATACACAAGAAATCAAGTTTTGAACTTGGAAGACCCTCCGAAAAGGTGTAAAAACCTATCGGTCGTATTTGGATCTATAAAGAAACAGACATGGATGTTTCACATCTATGAAATAGTCGACGTGTCGTAAAGTATTTGACGACAATGTTCAAGGAGTTGACTATGACAAGATTTGATCTTTCATAGCGATATTTAGTCTGGACAGATTAAAGTAGCAACCACTACATATAATTTGTTATATGGTAAATGAATAAACAAAACAAAGTTCTTCTAATAGAATGGTTACTGACATGGTTATACCCTATGGGTACGTGATCTCAGCATACCTAGTCCAGCCCAAGGAAGGCCCACGGCAAAAGTACGTTGGCCCATGAAGACTTTCGGGTGGTCCAGGCCCATGACGCCTTCGGATCCTTGGAGAGAAAGACTATAGTAGATAGGAAATTCAAAGGGGTAAAACCCTAGAACTTGTAACCGACTAGGTCTATGCCCGGGACCTGCCTAAGTCTATATAAAGGCCAGGAGGGCACGACCTAGATCCTCGACTCATACTCTCACATACCCTGTAAAAGTGGGAGCGCTGAGACATATTTCTAATACATTATGTGGAGTACATCTTGTTGATTAGAAATGATGTAATTTTTATTGAAAAAGGTTAAAGATTTCATTTCGATGAAAAACTTAGGCAAAACCCGAATATTTAGCATGAATGTCTATAGTGGATAGAATGTGACGCTAGTATGGTTGTTCCAAACGTACATATATGAGATATTGAAGGAGTTCAATATAGAAACAACAAGAAACGGTTCTTGTCACATGGAAAGGAATTGAATCAAGATTCAAGTGCATTGACACTTGATAAGTGAAACAAGATTCAAGTGCTTTGACACTTGATGAGTGAAATCACAAGGATGTTTTGATCAATCATACCATGATATGTACACATCCAGATATGTCCTATGCTCTAAGTGTTATGAGCATATACCAGAATGAATCATAAAATGATCATTGGACGATAGTGAGGATATTTTTATGATCTTTTGGAAGCACTAAGAATATATTTGTGTAGAGGTGACAAACAATTACAAAAAGTTCATTGTAAAGCGTTACATTGATACTATTTTTGTCACAAGATACAAATTAAGTTTATCTCAATTTAAACTATGAGTGGCACAATGTAATGGAAAGAAGATTCCATGATGGATTTGGATGAATTCCATAGTTAAGACATTGTGACGAATACTACAACAAAAAGGCTAAGTATATGACTGCTATAGTAGCAGCAAAGGAGGGAATTTGTGTCAAGAAGTTTGTTATCAAACTAAGGTGTGGTTCACAACGGGTTAACACTAAAGATATATTGTATGAAAATAGTATCGACATGATTTAACCCCAAGGAAATAAAAGTCTCACCAAAAGACCAAATTTATACAATGCCATCTCATTGGAGAATGAGTGATGCGTGAAGACGCAAATACATGCAAATACACACGGACCTGAAGCGTCAAATCCGTAGATTATGTTAACCACTTGCAATTGCGTATATGGAACACCAGAAAGCCATAGGTGTTCAATATGCAAAGTTTTCAAACTATATTATTGTCTCTAGTGCAAGTGGGAGACTGAAGGGAATATGCCCGAGAGGCAATAATAAAGTGGTTATTATCGTATTCCTTGTTTATGATAAATGTTTATTTTGCATGCTATAAATGTATTAATACGGAAACATTAATACATGTGTGTTTAATAAACAAACAGAAAGTTCCTAGTTATGCCTCTCTCATAAACTAGCTCGTTGATTAACAAGATGATCAAGGTTTCCTGATCATGGACATTGGATGTTGTTAATAACGGGATCACAACATTAGTGTAATGGTGTGATGAACATTCATCCGAAGTATAGCATTACGATCAAAGTCATTGAGTTTATATTGCTATAACAACTTATGAAGTGATCCTAATCCTTAGACCATGAGATCATGTCAATCACTAACACCGGAAGAGTTTCTTGATAACATCAAACATCACACCGTAACAGGGTGATTATAAAGATGGATTCAGAACTAATAAAGTGTTATTTTGAGGCCCATGGATCGAGAGTGGAATTTGTTCATCCCGATGACGGATAGATATACTCTGGGCCCTCTCGGAGATATCACATTGGTTAGCTTGCAAGCAAGTGATTTGATCACTAGAATGTTATATCACGGGAACGAGAAAAGAGTGCATGTCAGTAACAAGATCAAACTAGATATGGAGATACCGATGATCGAATCTCGGACATGTAATATATCGCGAAACAAAAGGATTAAGATACTAGCGTAAAAGGTTCTGACGATCACAAGAAAGTCATCGTTGAATGTGTGGGAGTCAGTATGGGTCTCCAGAGCCTGCTTTTGATTATTGATCCGAGAGGGGTCTCGATCATGTCCGCATTATTCAGGAAACATAGGGTGACACACTTAAGAGACACCGACATCCATTTGGAGCAAAAGTTTCATGCCGAAAAGAATAACAAGCGCAAGAATTCATTTCACTAGATACCGAAACGGGTTTTCGGGTGAAATTGCAGAAAGTGTTTCTTCACGTGAAATGAAATACGAGCAAGGGGTTATATGTGAATGTTTGTCATTAAAGTAATTGACAAAATTATGAATAAATAAAAGGAGTTTTATTTAATGAGAGCTTGCAATAAATTTGGTGGAAATTTAATGGGAATTTGAGTGGGTGTTTTGAGTGGAGGGAATTGAAAGGCATTTGAGTGAGTGGAGTGTCCACCCACATGAATGTGGAAGAGGTGGGGGCAGGCCCATGGCTGGGCGCATGGCCCCCTCCCTCTCTCTCACTCACACCTCCTCGTGAAGGATCTCTCTCCCCCTCTAGAATTTATCCCCCATGGTCTCGGACTAGCGAGATACATGTTCCCGGTGGCTATTCGGCAAGAAAGAGTTGTGCTTCCGTTGCATCACTGGAGCGAGGAGGCGGAGGTTGCTTGGTGCCTCGAACGTGTGTGCGAGCACGGAGGCGCTGCTATTTTGCGGCGCTAGGACTTCCTCTCGATCTTGAGATCGGCAAGAGATCGTCTACATCAACCACGAGTCTAGACTCGTTAAGCTTTGTCGGTCTTCAAGGGTATGTTCTCTATGGATATACATCCGCTCGTTGTTTTGTATCTAGTAGATAGATCTTGGTACATAGTTGTTCCCAAGGAAATATTTTGTTTTCTATGCTGCGAACCCTACAAAATCATTTTTGTTTTGTTAGAGATTTAAATCAAGGTAATAATTTCTAGTGTTTGACAAATATATTTTTAAACACAAATGTTAGTGTTTATGGTCAAAGTGTTTAATATTAAAATCATTTGCAAAAGGTTTTACCTATAAACCATTTTTAAATAAAAGCAATATTTTATTTTGTTGGAAATGCCTTTAAGCAAGGTAATAATTTTACAGGGTTCTCCAAATATGTTTTTAAATCCTAAAACTTGGTGTTTAGGGTTAGAGAGTTTAATTCAAACCATTTTCAATAGTTTTTACTCAAAAATCATTTTTAAAACATAAACAATATTTTTATTTAACTAGAAATGCTTTAATTCAGAGATTTATTCTTTAGCTTCATAAAATACACTTTTAAATCCATAAGTTGGTTTCTATGGTCAGTAGGTTCAAAACAAACTATTTACCAAAGATTTTACCTTAAAAATATTTCTAGAATCATTTTTATATTCAAATTATGCCTACACAAGTTTCTGCAAAAACAACTAAGTTTACAGAAGCAAATTACTAAACAAAGTACTTGGTTGGATAGAATTTTCTTTGTTGATTCCATTTATATAAAGTTTGCAACGTGTGGATCAAAAGTTATGAATTTTACAAAATCACATATCTAATAGAAATGTTTCTGTTTTTAAAACAAAGTCTAAGCCACGTGGAGCAATCTTATTGGGCGGTACCGCTTCGGTTGGATCGACCTTTCTGGGTCGTTAGATCTAAATGACTACGCACGACACAGATCAAGATCAAGATCCTACGGCTCACAACCACTAGCCATATACTGGCAGCGCTAGCGGTGGTGAACAGCGGCGGCACGCTCAGACGGAGGAGTTGTCGGCGATTTAGGAAGCAAGAGAGACAGGGGAAGGGCTTACCGGGCTCGCGGGGTCGTCGCGGTGCTCAAGGTGGTCGGAGGAGGGACAGGGGCGCACGGAGATGGCGCAGATTGCTCGCCGGAGATGTTGTCACCGTCGGGCATGTACTATCGTCGATGGGGGCTAAGCTACACAGCAGGAGAAGGCCAGCAGAGTGTGAGAGCATCGCCGAGAGGGAGAGGGGCGGTCAGATGCTACCTAGGGGTGTCTCCGAAGTGGAGGCAGATGGCGGCGGCTCTTGGTTGTCGACGTTGCTGAGGATACATATCACACGCATTGACATGGTTATACCCTACGGGTACGTGATCTCAGCATACCTAGTCCAGCCCAAGGAAGGCCCACGGCAAAAGTACGTTGGCCCATGAAGACTTTCAGGTCGCCCAGGCCCATGACGCCTTCGGATCCTTGGAGAGCAAGACTAGAGTAGATAGGAAATTCAAAGGGGTAAAACCCTAGAACTTATAGCTGACTAGGACTATGCCCGGGACCTGCCTAAGTCTATATAAAGGCCAGGAGGGCACGACCTAGATCTCTCGACTCATACTCTCGCATACACACCTCCACGCCAGATTGCATCTGCGCACCCCTGTAACCTTCGGTTCCGCCGTAATCAAGAGCAGACAAGCAGGAGTAGGGTTTTCCCTCCGGGGGCCTGAACCTGGGTAAACCTTGTGTCCTCGTGTTGCTTGTTTGCTAACCGTTCCACGATCTCCAGCATCCCCATCTTCTCCAAAACCCAAGTCCATAACAATGGGCATTGATGAGATCATACCTCGTCAATTGGCGCCATCTGTGGGAACTGGGGCGCTGATTGTGCGATCGTGACGGTCCCAACCCGATCGATCTACAACTCTGCAACAACGGAAAGCCATCTCCTCTTCGGTGCTTTCGACTTCACCGCCCACTCGCCGGCCACCATGAAGGACTTCGAGCCCGTAGGCGACGGACTCGAAATCTTCTTCGGGAGCTTCTGCTTCCAGGTGGGGCAAACTGGCACCCTCCGCCTCCCTGAGCGGGTGCCCCTACCATCAATCAGGCCCGCTTCATGGGCCCCACACCCCGTGCTACGCACAACATCATCAGCAGATGATTCCTATGACAGCAGCAACTGCAACTCCGATCTGTGCGATCCGCAGTCGGATGTAGGGACCTACGGTTCCGGATCCGAAAGTTGCGGCAGCAGCGGGCCAATCTACGAGCGCTACCAATGCGCCGCAGTCATCCAAAGCGATGTGGATCAGCAAGCACCCAACGCGCCAGAACGAAACGGTGGGAACAGAAGAAGCCAATCTCCCCCACCCGAAGGGGAAAACAACGGCGGCCACGTCATCCGCCTTAGCAAAGAGGGATGGACCCAGGTCCGCGAAGCTGTGGCAGGCAACATAGTACTGCCCACAGACGCTTCGCAAGATATGCTGATGGCCTACCACCTGCTCCTAATCGAGGAGCACAAGAAGCAGGTCAAGATGCAGGAGGTGCTTGACAAACGCAAGCAAGCAGCCTCAGAGTCCAGCGCGCGACGAGCCGCGCTCTCTGCCATGGGCATCGGCTCCAGCTCGAAGCCAATCCAGGCAACAAGCACCGCTCTCGGATGGAGAACATGGATCCCAAGGAGCGCCGCAAGTTTACGCGAACTCTCCACACATCCTTCATGGAGATGGACGCTGACGGCAACGTCATCTCGAAAACGCTGCAGGCTGCGATCATGGCAGCCACTGCGTATCCCGCGGACCAACCACCTCCTGAGGGGGACCCTAAGAGGGCCATGCATAAGTCCGCACTTACCAGACTTGGACTTGTCGGAGCTGCGCTCCACAAAGACGCTCCTGCGGAGCCGAAGAAGAAGGCTCCGGCCAGGCACGACCGGAGCCCCACCCCTTCATCCGAAGAGGAAGAGGAACACGACCTTCCTCGAAGGAAGAAGAGCTCGCGTCACCATAAACGCGACTACGACGCCATAGATGCGCTCACACAGCGCAAAATCGACAAAGCGCGAGCTAAGCGCGCATGCTCGTCTGAATCCGAGATAGACGAAGACGAAGGAGAACTCTATGGAGCCCGATGCTTCAGCAGATCCGTTCGGCGAACGCGGATGACACGCAATTTCAAGCATCCTTCGGATAGTCCAAAGTTCGACGGCACGCAAGATCCAAAAGCAAGGCTCAGTGACCATCTGTGATCCGTCAAGCTGCATGGCGGTAACAAAGAAACCGCCATGCAATGCCTCCAGCTCCAGCTGACAGGCGCGGCACGGATCTGGCTCAGCAGCCTATCATCAGGGTCCATCCGAAGCTGGGAGAGCTAGCTTACAGCTTCATCCGAAATTTCAAGGGCACCAGCAAGAGGCCCGCCTCAATCGAAGAGTTGCGCGCCTGCACTCAACGAACGGGCGAATCCATTCGCTCATACATACTACGCTGGTCCAACACCAAGAACTCCGCAGCACACATCTCCGAAGAGAGGGCCATCGACGCCTTCAGGGACGGCGTCAAGTGCCAAGACTTCCAGGAGGAGCTTGGGCGCGTCGAACCCAAAACGCTCGATCACCTCATGGACATCGCCAACAGGTGGGCTAACGGAGAAGACTCCATTCACCAAGCACAATCGGAAGAAGAGGACGACTATGGTCGACGGCGAGAGTGCCGTAGCAAGAGAAGATCGCGCGTCTACGACGATCGCGACGGACCCGACATGGTCGCGGCTGGCTACACCGATCGCCGCAACGACGCCAACCGCAACAGGGGAGGATACCGCGGAGGAAACTTCCGCGATGGAGGACGCCCAGCGTAGTCATGGCAACGCCGCGACCGCGGTAACGGACCCTCAGCATACGAAAAGCTTTCGGGTCCATGCACCATCCACTTCTACATCGACAAGCAGGATGGCAAAAAGAAAGCGAGCCAAATGCTCAAGGACTGCCGCGAGTTCCAAAAGCTCAGCGAAAGCATGGTGCAGATGAGGCAGCAAGCTCCAATCCCTGTGTTCGGAAACGCACCCACGCCAGGTGAGATAGTGCATGGATCTCCTCCACCGCCACCTATAGGAGGCCCGAACCAACCGGTCGTACGAGCACAGAACAACGCTGGAAACGGGTACCCCCTACCAAAAGGATCATTGATGATCCAGAAGGGGCGCCCTATGAATAGGGTGCAGAAGAAAATCACCCGACAGATCAACCTGGCCGTGGCAACTCCACCCGCCATCCCTGAGTACCTCAGCGGATGAGAGTCCTGCATCACGTTCAATCGTTCGGATCACCCTTGCCAGATCCCTCGCCCAGGTCATGCTGCCCTGGTGCTGGATGCGCAGATCGGAGGATTCGATATGATTCGCGTCTTCATGGACGGAGGCAGCGGCATCAACCTGATGTTCGCAAGCACTCTAGCAGCCATGCGGATCCCGCAGTGCAGCCTGGAACAATCAGACACAACATTCCACGACATCGTTCCGGGGAAGGGCATATTTCCCCTGGGAAAGATATGGCTCGACATCATCTTCGGCAAGCCGGAAAACTTCCGACTGGAATGGCTCGAATTCAAAGTAGTGGACTGTCCATCACAGTACCACGCCATCCTCGGGCGTGTAGCATTCGCAAGGTTCCTGGCTGTCCCACATTATGCATACCTGCTACTCAAGATGCCAGGACCGAAGGGCGTCATCATAGTCCACGAGAGCTGTAATACCTCAGACACTACGCTCTAAGTAACAAGCATGGAATGAACCCAAAATGCATGAGGTGTCCTACCGAGGAAGCCGGGGCCACCCACGGGAAGGTCCCGTCTGAGCGGAACAGGGCACGGTACCGGCCAACACCCCATCCACTTTGCAAGAACATCGGGACAAGTACGAGCGGCGTAGTCGATAGGCATGCGAAAACATAACATACACAATTGTGTATGTTAGCGACATACAAGAGTACATCAGAGCCAGACCATCTAAAAGAAATAGAAATATGCAACGCCATACGGCAAGATTCAAATTACTAGATAGTTCTAATAGTTAGGATACATCCTCAAACATCACATATCAGAGTATCAAGCGGAAGCGGAAGACAGATCCGAGTACGGATAAGAAGCGAATTGGCGTAAGACGCCTCGAAAATAAGCACATCCCGCCCACATGATCTCAAGATCTCCAAACCCCGGAAACTCTACGCCAGATGGTTGTTGCCTCCATCATCGGTCTCTTCAACCCAGTAGCCTTCCTGTGGGTAAACCTGTCCATCTGAACCAAATATTTATCGTGTGAGACCCTAGGGGGCTCAGCAAGTCTTTATGCAACTAAAGGGAACAACCTGAGGGTGACGTAATTGCAGCAAAAATAAAATCTAGCATTCCTAAAGAGACACTCTACATCATCCGCCCAACCAATGATAGACGGACGCTCGTTAAGTAAACAACAGTTAATTTCCCATCAGATATATATCGACATTAATAAAACTTGCTCACCCACCTTCCCATTCCCGAACGAGAAGGCGGAAGAACATCCCATCCGTTGGAAATTTTATTAATCATTCCGTGAGGGTTGCGCTATTACTAGCCAAATTCTTAGTCAATTTAGAAGCGGTACTTTAGTTATGCTTGTCTATGATCGAGAAACTATGCTCCAAGTCGTCCATAACCGTGGACACGGCTTTCAGAAAGTTTTACCCTGCAGGGGGGCACAAATAGCAACACACGCACGATCAACCTCGGGAAAAACCAAATAAAAACCCAACGAGGCATCACGACAGAGCAATTTCAAGATTCATATAAATTTCAGGGGGCCACCCCACCAAGCTACCCGCGACGAAGTTGGCCGGCTCCGAGACGGACCCAGAGGTTTGTGCCAATGGCTATAAACAACTGAGAACCCGAAAGTGTGACTGGGCTCGTCGATACCGCGAAAACATTCCACATTTGTCCCTAAACAGTACAGGCGCTCCACGCGCAATCGTAAATAAAGCAGTAAAGCATGGCATAAGTACAGGATAGTAATAAAGCCCCAAACTACTTTGTGGCCCCAAGAAATAAATATGACTCAAGCTCTGGCTAGGGGGATTCATGGTCCCACATGCGGATAGCGCGATAGTCGAGGAACATGTATCAAGTACTCGGGGTCCTACGGGACACAAGTGAGCGGATAAAAACCAGATCTCGACTATTGCCCACCGGTGCCTCTTTCTTTAGTTATCCCATTACTACTCAATTCAGTTGTTTAGGTACCTCATTCTTAAAAGACACTCACAAACCCTACACATGCAATTCTACGACTCGCATGGCTCAAACAACTCCTGTAGTAATGGCTCATAGGATTGAGGGAACAAGTTTCGGTGGGGTTAAAAAATTAAAGGCTATGCAATACTTGGGATTTAATGTTATTCGGATCGCGTCACATGATGCAAGAATAAGGTAGATGCAATAGGTACTATATGTAGTGCAAGCATGGGGAAGTGCTTGCCTGGCAGTTCAGTTGGAGAATAAGGTGGCTCCGGGTAAAACTCTTGGGTCTCCTGGTAAGATCCTTGCTTGGCGTCTATCCGGATAAAAACCAAACACACAAGGGACCGAAATAAATACATTACGCAATCATATAAATCATATGCATAAGCAAACAAGATATGCCATGATGATATGATGCACAATTTACATGGTACCACAAGCATGGCATGGGTGAGGTGAGAAAACAATAATAAAACACTTGGTTAACTTATTTAGGCATGTTTTACTCCCATAAGCAGTTTTGGTTTTACAATATTTATATGATGCATGCTCCAATTCATATCATGGAATGCATAGTTAGAACGGGCTCGTCGAGCTAATCGATTTTGACATAGCATTTGTCGAATTCGGAGTTACGGATTAAAAGTTATGCAATATTTAATAATAGACATTTATTAATATTTATTATTTCAAAATTTTTAAACTGCTCAAATGACGTTATAGATAGCATGAACAGATTCCTCACACTTTTCCGGTCAAAAAAAACATATATTACACTTGTTATTTGGAAAATATGAATTTAAACTACTATTATAGTCAAATATATAAAAGGGTCAAAGTCAAAGGTGGACTGATTTGAACAGATTTGAATTTGTTTTAGAATTCATTTACCAAAATTAAGCACATTTCATGTTAGTAAAATATTCAAATTCTAAATCATTTAAAAGTTACAAATGAATTCATATAAATCCACTCACGGTTTTTATTTAGAATTTACTCCTAATAGTCAGACGTTTCTCACTCGTGCTGAAGCTACCCCGGGACACAGACAGGTGGGGACAAGGGAACCACGGGGCCACGCACGCACAGACCAGCTGGGATCCGACACGTGGGCAGTCCAAGGGCTGGGGTGGCGATTTGCAAAGGACAGGGGGCTTCCAGCAAAACGTTCCAGGCTACTGATGTAACTGAAAACTGGATTAGACGAAGCTGCTAGCTTACTCGGTCTTTGCGACGAAAATGGCGAGCGATCCAGTATGAATTTCGCCATGCCGCAAAAACGAAAGATGAAGAGGAACGATAGGGCTACAACTTTCGTGTTTGGGGTCTCGCCGGTGGGAAACCATATCGCTCGGAAACTTGCGATGTACAGCAGCGCCGAGAAGGAAACTCTACTGGCAACTCTGAAACTCGACCGCGACTGCAGTTAGCTGATCCCGAACACCGGCGACGATGGCGAAGCACACAGCCAGAAACAGAGCAAACTGTCAAAAGGAAAAACAAATAAGGTAGATGGCTCTACAAGTTTTGTTTTTGGGGCCTCGCCGAAAGAGGGACAGGGACGCCGAAAACTGGACAGCAAAACAAGGTCGCTGTCGACGGCTGCTGCCGCGGCTGCTTCGCTCCGGCGCGCGACGCACGCGGAGAGCGGTCTGGAGAACGCGTCCTGGCGCAAGGCGGGACGGCGACTACTGGACAGCGAGGGCAGAGGGGAGATAGGCGAGGCGGCAGCTCACCGGGGTGGTGCGGGCGGCTGGGAGGCGACGAGGAGGTGGACGGCGAGCGACGACGGGCTGGCGTGGGTGCTTCTCCTCACTGCTGCTCTGGTAGACGACGACGGCAGCGGCTACGCTCAAGCGGGCACCAAAACTCCTGCAGGCCTGCACCTGGCCGCGGCGGCGGCAGTTTCTTGGGAGAGGAGGAGAAGGTGAGGGGTGGGGAAGAAGTGGTTGGGGCTAGGGTTGATGCCGCTGCTTGCTTTATGCATAAAGCGAGGAGGACATAAACCAGCGATCACGTGAGCTAGCTGGAGAAGACCAACAGGAGAAACAGGCAGGTGGGGTTCAGCTAGGAAAAAAAATTGGGTGGTTGATCGGTTTGGTTGCCAAGGCTCCGCTGCTGCCTCTGGAACGTACCAGGGAGCGACAGGGAGGTGCTGCCGGGTCAAGTGGAAGGTACCAGGAAGAAAAACAGGAGGATCTTAAACATGGTTTCTCAAAAGGACAAGATCAAAAGAAACCAAGAGAACAAAGATGGTTAGAGGAAGAAATCCATCATGTTCCATATGAATTGGATCCAACTGGAGTGATCTCAAAACCACAAGCCCTCTCAAATCAAGGAAGACCCAAAATAGGAGAAGGTGATCCAGCTTTCCATGGGCCATGCATGTGTTAAATGCCACTAATAATTGTGAGAACAACTATCATTCAACATGGTCATTTATTTCATCATGCATTCAAATTGAATAAGGCCAATGCAAAAGAAAAGATGAGTTTGCTTCCCCACATGGTAAATATGGAATAAAGCATGAATGAATTTAAAGTGATCAACTAGTGTGTGTGATCCACTAATAAAAATAGTCACAATTATATTCATAATGGGCTTCCATTCAATTATAAACCATATAAAAGCTTGAAAGAGAAACTACTCACATAGCATGCAAAGGTGGCCATGTGGCTTCCCATATCCAATATTGTAAAAACAACATGTATCATATATGGAAGCATGTAGAAAGAAGTGGATCCACCCCAACACATATGAGCTAGATGTAAATACCAAAAAAAATATTGCAAAGGCTCAAATATCATTAGGATGGTGGAATTGTAAGGTGGTGACAAGAAAGGTTGTGGAGTTAATAAAAGATATGCCCCCAACTCAACTTGGGCATCAAGCAATATATCAAGAACCAACTACAATTAACACAATATATCAAGAGGCAAAACAAGTAATGCAATATGAATGCATAAGGGAGAAGAACCAACAAAATGGATTTTATATGATGCTCAAATGCAATGTGGCATGGTGACATGAGCATGATATATTGATGATGCAATGCAAGGATAAAATGTAGGAAGTAGCATTTTATTAGGAACCATGTAGCATTACAGATGTTACACAGATGGGATGCTACAACTCTCCCCCACTAAAGAAGAATCTCGCCCCGAGATTCTAGGAAGACTAAGACTGGAACAAGGTAGGATACTCGGAACGGAGGTCATCCTCATGCTCCCAAGTTGCTTCATCAACGGAATGGTGCGACCATTGCACCTTGCAGAATTTTATAGACTTGTTGCGAGTCTTTCGTTCTGCGATTTCAAGAATTTTCACGGGGTGTTCTTTATAAGAGAGGTCACATGTTCACGGGGCGATTTCAAGAACATATTCCATAGCCACATGTTTCTTGTCATAGTAGCTCTTCTGCCGACTCTGGGCAACTTTCAAGTTCTCAAGAATGATAAGAACTTTTTCTTCTGCTTGGGTGACGATGTCAGGGCCAAAGAAATTCCTTTCACCTGCGCCTGACCAACCAATAGGGGTACGGCACTTGCGGCCATAGAGAACCTCAAAGGGTGCCATCTTGATACTTTTCTGGAAGCTATTGTTGTAGGAAAACTCAGCATATGGAAGGCATTCCCCCCACTTCATGCCGAACGACATGACACAAGCACGAAGCATATCTTCTAGAATTTGATTGATTCTTTCCACTTGTCCTTGAGACTGAGGGTGATATGTCGTGCTGAAGTTTAGCTTTGTGCCCAAGCCTTGTTGGAAGCTTTCCCAGAACTTGGAAGTGAAGATACTCCCACGATCTGAGCTGATTTCTAGAGGAACACCATAGAGCGAGACAATCCTGTTGATATATAGTTCGGCCAATTGACTAGCAGAAATAGTCTCCTTGACTGGAAAGAAGTGGGCAACCTTGGAAAGCCTGTCGATGACAACAAAGATAGCATTTTTGCCTTTCTAAGACCTCGGAAAACCAGTGATGAAGTCCATCTCTATTTTCTCCCATTTCCATTCTGGAGGCTTCAAAGACTGAAGAAGACCAGATGGTTTTTGATGGACAGCTTTCACTCTGCGGCAGACATCGCACTCAGAGACATACTTGGCGCAGTCATTTTTCATTCCTGGCCACCAATACTGTGTTTTTAGGTCCATGTACATCTTTGTGCTGCCGGGGTGGATGGAAAGAACATGATCATGAGCTTCTTTCAGAACTTCTTCCCTCAAGCCCGGAAGTTCAGGAACAACCATCCTGTGATCATAGAACAAGGTGCCTTGATCATCGAGGTGGTATGCTTCATATTTTGGATTCTGGGATTTTATTGCATACTCTTTACAAAAGGGATCCTCCAGTTGAGCAGAACGGATCTTTTCTTGCAAGGAAGGAGTAGGTACCAAGGTCGCAAGGTAGCCTCTAGGAATAAGGCCGAGGTTGAGCTGGTCGAATTCCTCACACAGCTGAGGCTCATACTTCTTCACCTTGAGATTGTTCACATAAGCTTTACGGCTCAAGGCATCAGCCATGACATTTGCTTTGCCCGGAGTGTAGTTTATTGTGAGATCGAAGTCGTTGATTGTTTCAATCCATCTCCTTTGCCGAAGTTTAAGATCCAGCTAAGTGAATATATATTTGAGGCTTTTGTGATCCGAGTAAATCTCACATTTGTTGCCAAGAAGGTAATGCCTCCATAACTTCAAGGCAAACACAACAGCTGCAAGTTCTAGATCATGAGTAGGATAGTTGACTTCATGAGTTTTCAATTAACGAGAACCATATGCAACGAGTTGCTTATCTTGCATGAGAACGGCACCAAGCCCTTGGAGTGAAGCATCACAAAAGATCTGAAAGGGCTTCGATGTATCCGGAGGAATCAAGACAGGAGTGGAGGTGAGTTTTTCCTTGAGAGTTTCAAAGCTTGTTTGGCACGCCGGTGTCCAAAGGTATTTCTTTCCTTTCTTGAGGAGATCGGTAAGAGGCTTGGCAATCTTGGAGAAGTTTTGGAAGAATCGACGACAATAACTCGCCAATCCGAGGAAGCTGCGAACTTCTTTCACATTTTTCGGAGGAAGCCACTCCACTATTGTCCGAACAGTTTCTGGGTTGACAGAAATGCCTTCCGCAGAGATGACATGCCCCAGGTAGGTGACTTTTGGCATCCATAATTCACACTTGGATAACTTTGCATAGAGACGGTTCTCGCGAAGCTTGGTGAGGATGCAACGGAGGTATTCAGCATGTTCCTCTTGAGACTTGGAATAGACAAGAATATCATCAAGATAAACCACCACGAACTTGTGGAGGTACTCCATGAAGACCGAGTTCATGAGCCTAGAGAATGTAGCAGGTGCATTGGTGAGACCAAAGGACATGACCGTGTACTCATACAGGCCATAGCGAGTAATGAACGCCGTTTTAGGAATATCTTCTTTGTGAATCTTGATCTGATGGTATCCACTTCTCAAATCAACCTTAGAGAACACCACAGCTCCGGCTAGCTGATCAAAGAGATCATTGATTCGAGGCAGAGGGTACTTGTTCTTGATTGTTTTTGCATTGAGAGCTCGATAGTCAACGCAAAGTCGATCAGTCAAGTCTCGCTTCTTGACAAAGATTGTTGGGCTACCCCAGGAAGAATTACTGTGCTGGATAAACCCCAATTTTTCTTGCTCATCAAGTTGCTGCTTGAGTTCAGCTAGCTCATTAGGTCCCATTTTATAAGGCCTCCTGGAAATAGGAGCGGTTCCAAGCTCTAGTTCAATCACAAACTCAACCTCACGATCAGGAGGCATACCTGGCAGCTCTTCAGGAAATACATCCAGGTATTCACAGACCACTGGTACACTTTGGAGAGCAGCCAAAACATCCACATTCTGAACACCCAGAGAGTAGAGCTGCATTGATGGATTCTGCCTTGGAGAATAGACAATGTGGCCTTCAGGAATCTTCAAAGACACCGAGTAATCAGTGCAATCAATCACGGCTCCATTTGCACTTAGCTAATCCATGCCCAAGATAACATCAATATCTGAGTTGCCCAATATAATCAATGAGGCTAGAAAAGAAGAACCACCGATTTGCACATGATTGCCATTGCTGATTTTGGAAGATGACATGCGAGCTCCGGGAGAAAGAACCATCAGACGTTTAGGAAGATCCTCCATGTTCAACCCATTCTCATCAGCAAAACTTGCAGAAACAAAGGAATGCGATGCCCCAGTATCAAATAATACTCGTGCAGAGACTGAGTTTACAGGAAGCGTACCCAACACAACTCCAGGTGCATGTTCAGCTTGAACGAGGTTGACGTTATTGACTCGGGTAACAGCTGACCCGGGCTTGGTGTTGATGTTGAGAGACCGTGGAGCAGGTGCCCGAACCAACGCAGTAGTCGAAGCAGGTCTTGGCGGGGGTGGAGAAAGAGACTTGTTGTTGTTCATTGGGCAATTCCACTGTTGATGCCCAAAGTTCCCACATGTGAAGCAAGCGCCACTTGGGTGTGGAGCCGAGTAACCACCATACGGCGCCCTGGGGTAGTTGCTGTTGTAGCCCCCAGGTGCGGCGTTGTAAGAGTGTGGTGGACTTGGAGCAAAACTTGCAGGTCTTGGAGGAGCGGGGAGCGACGGTGTAGTTGTAGGAACCCACACGCGGCGCTTGGAAGGAGCAGCCCCAGAGGGAGACCCAACATCACGGCTATGCTTCTTGGATTCTTCATAAGCCTGTTTGCTCGACTCCTCTTGGAGAGCCGCTTGTTGAAGCTAGAGCAGAGAGCTGGTGTTTGCATGAGTCAAAGCATACTTGATCGCAGGCTTGAGACCTTGACGGAACCTCTTCTGCCTCTTTTTTGTCGTCAGACACTTCATCGCCTCCATAGCGAGAGAGCTTAGTGAAGTTCCTGATATAGGTGTTGATGTTGTCGTTGCCCTGCTTCAGGTTGAGAACCACCTCCTTCATACTTTCCATCACAATCTCAGGCAGGTACTGTTCCTTGAAGGCATCAGAGAACTGCCCCCAGGATGGCTGAAAACCAGGCGGGCTTGACCTCAGGTAGTTCTCCCACCAAAGTGCGGCTTCTCCATGCAGCAAGTGAGTAGCACACTTGACCCTGTCCTGCACAGCCACATCAGCAGTATCCAGCAGATTTGTGGTCTCACGGAGCCAATCATCTGCATCGAGTGGCTCGACTATCATCTCAAACTATCGACGGTTGAACTTTAGGAAATCCTTTAAGGTGCCATGTTGTGGAGGCTGAGGAGGCGGAGGAGGTGGAGCAAACTCGTTCCTCCTGACGCTTTCTTCAAACCTTAGCTGGTTCTGCTGCATTGCCCCCAGTGTAGTAGCAATGCTAACAAGAGCAGCTCCCAACTCTGGTAATCCCGGAGCTTCTTCTTCCACATTTTTACGCGGTGGAGGCGCCATCCTGTTACAGATGCAAGAGCTTCCATTAGTACCATAATGGATAATGTTTAGTAATCCAGAACAGTACTGAAAATGGAATTAACCATGATTAAAGGATACAATTACTAAGATGATATTAAAATATCAAACAAAGTTCATAGCACCTAAGAGATTGTTAACATATCGCACACGACTTAAAGGAGTGTGAGACACGAATCAACCAAAGAAAAATTTCCGCAATTTTCAGCATTGTAATCTTCCATTGAGCATAGTAAAATCACATTATTCCACCAATTCAATGCAAGAGAGCGAACTCTAAGAGTAGTGGTATGGTCATGACTCCATCCCGCACTCGAAGCATTACCCCATACATGAATAGGAAAACTCGTGTGATCCAACTCCGACAATAGTATCACTCAAATGAGCAAAATCACTTAACAGATGAAAGTTAGCACATCCAAATCACGTGAAAGCATACTTAGATATCGAACACCCCTAACTATATTACGTCGGGAACAAGGAGTAAGACAGATCGCATCGGGTTACAAAGAGTTGGATAGATCGCGTTGGTTTATAAAAGTCTGTCGGTATGGAATGTACCGGAAGTTGATACCCAAAGGTAGATTACGATAATAAATTGGATGCAACAGATAGACAAAACGATTTAACAACACACATCCTATGGTACTACGGAAACCCAGAACACGAGAATCCTAAGTTGAATTTTTAGAAGAGGATTGATAAACGTTACACTTCCTTACTAGAAGAGGGTGGGTGGTGGGTAAGAAGAAAAATAGAAGCAGTCCTACACTCACGTTTAGTTTTTCCCTAATATACATAACTACCAAAATATTTTCTAGACTGACAACGACCATCTTGGCTGAGACCCTGAAGGGCGGAATGGCTCTGATACCAGATGTAATACCTCAGACACTACGCTCTAAGTAACAAGCCTGGAATGAACCCAAAATGCATGGGTGTCCTACCGAGGAAGCCGGGGCCACCCACGGGTAGGTCCCGTCTGAGCGGAACAGGGCACGGTACCGGCCAACACCCCATCCACTTTGCAAGAACATCGGGACAAGTACGAGCGGCGTAGTTGATAGGCATGCGAAAACATAACATACACAATTGTGTATGTTAGCGACATACAAGAGTACATCAGAGCCAGACCATCTAAAAGAAATAGAAATATGCAACGCCATACGGTAAGATTCAAATTACTAGATAGTTCTAATAGTTAGGATACATCCTCAAACATCACATATCAGAGTATCAAGCGGAAGCGGAAGACAGATCCGAGTACGGATAAGAAGCGAATTGGCGTAAGACGCCTCGAAAATAAGCACATCCCGCCCACATGATCTCAAGATCTCCAAACCCCGGAAACTCTACGCCAGATGGTTGTTGCCTCCATCATCGGTCTCTTCAACCCAATAGCCTTCCTGTGGGTAAACCTGTCCATCTGAACCAAATATTTATCGTGTGAGACCCTAGGGGACTCAGCAAGTCTTTATGCAACTAAAGGGAACAACCTGAGGGTGACGCAATTGCAGCAAAAATAAAATCTAGCAGTCCTAAATAGACACGCTACATCATCCGCCCAACCAATGATAGACGGATGCTCGTTAAGTAAACAACAGTTAATTTCCCATCAGATATATATCGACATTAATAAAACTCGCTCACCCACCTTCCCATTCCCGAACGAGAAGGCGGAAGAACATCCTATCCGTTGGAAATTTTATTAATCATTCCGTGAGGGTTGCGCTATTACTAGCCAAATTCTTAGTCAATTTAGAAGCAGTACTTTAGTTATGCTTGTCTATGATCGAGAAACTGTGCTCCAAGTCGTCCATAACCGTGGACACGGCTTTTAGAAAGTTTTACCCTGCAGGGGGGCACAAATAGCAACACACGCACGATCAACCTCGGGAAAAACCAAATAAAAACCCAACGAGGCATCACGACAGAGCAATTGCAAGATTCATATAAATTTCAGGGGGCCACCCCACCAAGCTACCCGCGACGAAGTTGGCCGGCTCCGAGACGGACCCAGAGGTTTGTGCCAATGGCTGTAAACGACTGAGAACCCGAAAGTGTGCCTGGGCTTGTCGATACCGCGAAAACATTCCACATTTGTCCCTAAACAGTACAGGCGCTCCACGCGCAATCGTAAATAAAGCAGTAAAGCATGGCATAAGTAGAGGATAGTAATAAAGCCCCAAACTACTTTGTGGCCCCAAGAAATAAATATGACTAAAGCTCTGGCTAGGGGGATTCATGGTCCCACATGCGGATAGCGCGATAGTCGAGGAACAGGTATCAAGTACTCGGGGTCCTACGGGACACAAGTGAGCGGATAAAAACCAGATCTCAACTATTGCCCACCGGTGCCTCTTTCTTTAGTTATCCCATTACTACTCAATTCAGTTGTTTAGGTACCTCATTCTTAAAAGACACTCACAAACCCTACACATGCAATTCTACGACTCGCATGGCTCAAACAACTCCTGTAGTAATGGCTCATAGGATTGAGGGAACAAGTTTCGATGGGGTTAAAAAATTAAAGGCTATGCAATACTTGGGATTCAATGTTATTCGGATTGCGTCACATGATGCAAGAATAAGGTAGATGCAATAGGTACTATATGTAGTGCAATCATGGGGAAGTGCTTGCCTGGCAGTTCAGTTGGAGAATAAGGTGGCTCCGGGTAAAACTCCTGGGTCTCCTGGTAAGATCCTTGCTCGACGTCTATCCGGATAAAAACCAAACACACAAGGGACCGAAATAAATACTTTGCGCAATCATATAAATCATATGCATAAGCAAACAAGATATGCCATGATGATATGATGCACAATTTACATGGTACCACAAGCATGGCATGGCTGAGGTGAGAAAACAATAATAAAACACTTGGTTAACTTATTTAGGCATGTTTTACTCCCATAAACAGTTCTGGTTTTACAATATTTATATGATGCATGCTCCAATTCATATCATGGAATGCATAGTTAGAACGGGCTCGTCGAGCTAATCGATTTTGACATAGCATTTGTCGAATTCGGAGTTACGGATTAAAAGTTATGCAATATTTAATAATAGACATTTATTAATATTTATTATTTCGAAATTTTTAAACTGCTCAAATGACGTTATAGATAGCATGAACAGATTCCTCACACTTTTCCGGTCAAAAAAAACATATATTACACTTGTTATTTGGAAAATATGAATTTAAACTACTATTATAGTCAAATATATAAAAGGGTCAAAGTCAAAGGTGGACTGATTTGAACAGATTTGAATTTGTTTTAGAATTCATTTACCAAAATTAAGCACATTTCATGTTAGTAAAATATTCAAATTATAAATCATTTAAAAGTTACAAATGAATTCATATAAATCAACTCACGGTTTTTATTTAGAATTTACTCCTAATAGTCAGACGTTTCTCACTCGTGCTGAAGCTACCCCGGGACACAGACAGGTGGGGACAAGGGAACCACGGGGCCACGCACGCACAGACCAGCTGGGAGCCGACACGTGGGCAGTCCAAGGGCTGGGGTGGCGATTTGCAAAGGACAGGGGGCTTCCAGCAAAACGTTCCAGGCTACTGACGTAACTGAAAACTGGATCAGACGAAGCTGCTAGCTTACTCGGTCTTTGCGACGAAAATGGCGAGCGATCCACTATGAATTTCGCCATGCTGCAAAAACGAAAGATGAGGAGGAACGATAGGGCTACAACTTTCGTGTCTGGGGTCTCGCCGGTGGTAAACCATATCGCTCGGAAACTTGCGATGTACAGCAGCACCGAGAAGGAAACTCTATTGGCAACTCTGAAACTCGACCGCGACTGCAGTCAGCTGATCCCGAACTCCGGCGACGATGGCAAAGCACACAGCCAGAAACAGAGCAAACTGTCAAAAGGAAAAACAAATAAGGTAGATGGCTCTACAAGTTTTGTTTTTGGGGCCTCGCCTAAAGAGGGACAGGGACGCCGAAAACTGGACAGCAAAACGAGGTCGCTGTCGACGGCTGCTGCTGCGGCTGCTTCGCTCCAGTGCGCGACGCACGCGGAGAGCGGTCTGGAGAATGCGTCCTGGCGCAAGGCGGGACGGCGACTACTGGACAGCGAGTGCAGAGGGGAGATAGGCGAGGCGGCAGCTCACCGGGATGGTGCGGGCGGCTGGGAGGCGACGAGGAGGTGGACGGCGAGCGACGACGGGCTGGCATGGGTGCTGCTCCTCACTGCTGCTCTGGTAGACGACGACGGCAGCGGCTGCGCTCAAGCGGGCACCAAAACTCCTGCAGGCCTGCACCTGGCCACGGCGGCGGCGGTTTCTTGGGGGAGGTGGAGAAGGTGAGGGGTGGGGAAGAAGTGGTTGGGGCTAGGGTTGATGCCGCTGCTTGCTTTATGCATAAAGCGAGGAGGACATAAACCAGCGATCACGTGAGCTAGCTGGAGAAGACCAACAGGAGAAACAGGCAGGTGGGGTTCAGCTAGGAAAAAAAATTGGGTGGTTGATCGGTTTGGTTGCCAAGGCTCCGCTGCTGCCTCTGGAACGTACCAGGGAGCGACAGGGAGGTGCTGCCGGGTCAAGTGGAAGGTACCAGGAAGAAAAACAGGAGGATCTTAAACATGGTTTCTCAAAAGGACAAGATCAAAAGAAACCAAGAGAACAAAGATGGTTAGAGGAAGAAATCCATCATGTTCCATATGAATTGGATCCAACTGGAGTGATCTCAAAACCACAAGCCCCTCTCAAATCAAGGAAGACCCAAAATAGGAGAAGGTGATCCAGCTTTCCATGGGCCATGCATGTGTTAAATGCCACTAATAATTGTGAGAACAACTATCATTCAACATGGTCATTTATTTCATCATGCATTCAAATTGAATAAGGCCAATGCAAAAGAAAATATGAGTTTGCTTCCCCACATGGTAAATATGGAATAAAGCATGAATGAATTTAAAGTGATCAACTAGTGTGTGTGATCCACTAATAAAAATAGTCACAATTATATTCATAATGGGCTTCCATTCAATTATAAACCATATAAAAGCTTGAAAGAGAAACTACTCACATAGCATGCAAAGGTGGCCATGTGGCTTCCCATATCCAATATTGTAAAAACAACATGTATCATATATGGAAGCATGTAGAAAGAAGTGGATCCACCCCAACACATATGAGCTAGATGTAAATACCAAAAAAAAAATATTGCAAAGGCTCAAATATCATTAGGATGGTGGAATTGTAAGGTGGTGAGAAGAAAGGTTGTGGAGTTAATAAAAGATATGCCCCCAACTCAACTTGGGAATCAAGCAATATATCAAGAACCAACTACAATTAACACAATATATCAAGAGGCAAAACAAGTAATGCAATATGAATGCATAAGGGAGAAGAACCAACAAAATGGATTTTATATGATGCTCAAATGCAATGTGGCATGGTGACATGAGCATGATATATTGATGATGCAATGCAAGGATAAAATGTAGGAAGTAGCATTTTATTAGGAACCATGTAGCATTACAGATGTTACACAGATGGGGGGCTACAACTCTCCCCCACTAAAGAAGAATCTAGCCCCGAGATTCTAGGAAGACTAAGACTGGAACAAGGTAGGATACTCGGAACGGAGGTCATCCTCATGCTCCCAAGTTACTTCATCAACGGAATGGTGCGACCATTGCACCTTGCAGAATTTTATAGACTTGTTGCGAGTCTTTCGTTCTGCGATTTCAAGAATTTTCACGGGGTGTTCTTTATAAGAGAGGTCACATGTTCACGGGGCGATTTCAAGAACATATTCCATAGCCACATGTTTCTTGTCATAGTAGCTCTTCTGCCGACTCTGGTCAACTTTCAAGTTCTCAAGAATGATAAGAACTTTTTCTTCTGCTTGGGTGACGATGTCAAGGCCAAAGAAATTCCTTTCACCTGCGCCTGACCAACCAATAGGGGTACGGCACTTGCGGCCATAGAGAACCTCAAAGGGTGCCATCTTGATACTTTTCTGGAAGCTATTGTTGTAGGAAAACTCAGCATATGGAAGGCATTCCCCCCACTTCATGCCGAACGAGATGACACAAGCACGAAGCATATCTTCTAGAATTTGATTGATTCTTTCCACTTGTCCTTGAGACTGAGGGTGATATGTCGTGCTGAAGTTTAGCTTTGTGCCCAAGCCTTGTTGGAAGCTTTCCCAGAACTTGGAAGTGAAGATACTCCCATGATCTGAGCTGATTTCTAGAGGAACACCATAGAGCGAGACAATCCTGTTGATATATAGTTCGGCCAATTGACTAGCAGAAATAGTCTCCTTGACTGGAAAGAAGTGGGCAACCTTGGAAAGCCTGTCGATGACAACAAAGATAGCATTTTTGCCTTTCTAAGACCTCGGAAAACCAGTGATGAAGTCCATCTCTACTTTCTCCCATTTCCATTCTGGAGGCTTCAAAGACTGAAGAAGACCAGATGGTTTTTGATGGACAGCTTTCACTCTGCGGCAGACATCGCACTCAGAGACATACTTAGCGCAGTCATTTTTCATTCCTGGCCACCAATACTGTGTTTTTTGGTCCATGTACATCTTTGTGCTGCCGGGGTGGATGGAAAGAACAGAATCATGAGCTTCTTTCAGAACTTCTTCCCTCAAGCCTGGAAGTTCAGGAACAACCATCCTGTGATCATAGAACAAGGTGCCTTGATCATCGAGGTGGTATGCTTCATATTTTGGATTCTGGGATTTTATTGCATACTCTTTACAAAAGGGATCCTCCAGTTGAGCAGAACGGATCTTTTCTTGCAAGGAAGGAGTAGGTACCAAGGTCGCAAGGTAGCCTCTAGGAATAAGGCCGAGGTTGAGCTGGTCGAATTCCTCACACAGCTGAGGCTCATACTTCTTCACCTTGAGATTGTTCACATAAGCTTTACGGCTCAAGGCATCAGCCATGACATTTGCTTTGCCCGGAGTGTAGTTTATTGTGAGATCGAAGTCGTTGATTGTTCCAATCCATCTCCTTTTCCGAAGGTTAAGATCCAGCTGAGTGAATATATATTTGAGGCTTTTGTGATCCGAGTAAATCTCACATTTGTTGCCAAGAAGGTAATGCCTCCATAACTTCAAGGCAAACACAACAGCTGCAAGTTCTAGATCATGAGTAGGATAGTTGATTTCATGAGTTTTCAATTAACGAGAACCATATGCAACGACTTGCTTATCTTGCATGAGAACGGCACCAAGCCCTTGGAGTGAAGCATCACAGAAGATCTGAAAGGGCTTCGATGTATCCGGAGGAATCAAGACAGGAGTGGAGGTGAGTTTTTCCTTGAGAGTTTCAAAGCTTGTTTGGCACGCCGGTGTCCAAAGGTATTTCTTTCCTTTCTTGAGGAGATCGGTAAGAGGCTTGGCAATCTTGGAGAAGTTTTGGAAGAATCGACGACAATAAGTCGCCAATCCGAGGAAGCTGCGAACTTCTTTCACATTTTTCGGAGGAAGCCACTCCACTATTGTCCGAACAGTTTCTGGGTTGACAGAAATGCCTTCCGCAGAGATGACATGCCCCAGGTAGGTGACTTTTGGCATCCATAATTCACACTTGGATAACTTTGCATAGAGACGGTTCTCGCGAAGCTTGGTGAGGATGCAACGGAGGTATTCAGCATGTTCCTCTTGAGACTTGGAATAGACAAGAATATCATCAAGATAAACCACCACAAACTTGTGGAGGTACTCCATGAAGACCGAGTTCATGAGCCTAGAGAATGTAGCAGGTGCATTGGTGAGACCAAAGGACATGACCGTGTACTCATACAGGCCATAGCGAGTAATGAACGCCGTTTTAGGAATATCTTCTTTGTGAATCTTGATCTGATGGTATCCACTTCTCAAATCAACCTTAGAGAACACCACAGCTCCGGCTAGCTGATCAAAGAGATCATTGATTCGAGGCAGAGGGTACTTGTTCTTGATTGTTTTTGCATTGAGAGCTCGGTAGTCAACGCAAAGTCGATCAGTCAAGTCTCGCTTCTTGACAAAGATTGTTGGGCTACCCCAGGAAGAATTACTGTGCTGGATAAACCCCAATTTTTCTTGCTCATCAAGTTGCTGCTTGAGTTCAGCTAGCTCATTAGGTCCCATTTTATAAGGCCTCTTGGAAATAGGAGCGGTTCCAAGCTCTAGTTCAATCACAAACTCAACCTCACGATCAGGAGGCATACCTGGCAGCTCTTCAGGAAATACATCCAGGAATTCACAGACCACTGGTACACTTTGGAGAGCAGCCAAAACATCCACATTCTGAACACCCAGAGAGTAGAGCTGCATTGATGGATTCTGCCTTGGAGAATAGACAATGTGGCCTTCAGGAATCTTCAAAGACACCGAGTAATCAGTACAATCAATCACGGCTCCATTTGCACTTAGCCAATCCATGCCCAAGATAACATCAATATTTGAGTTGCCCAATATAATCAATGAGGCTAGAAAAGAAGAACCACCGATTTGCACATGATTGCCATTGCTGATTTTGGAAGATAACCTGCGAGCTCCGGGAGAAAGAACCATCAGACGTTTAGGAAGATCCTCCATGTCCAACCCATTCTCATCAGCAAAACTTACAGAAACAAAGGAATGCGATGCCCCAGTATCAAATAATACTCGTGCAGAGACTGAGTTTACAGGAAGCGTACCCAACACAACTCCAGGTGCATGTTCAGCTTGAACGAGGTTGACGTTATTGACTCGGGTAACAGCTGACCCGGGCTTGGTGTTGATGTTGAGAGACCGTGGAGCAGGTGCCCGAACCAACGCAGTAGTCGAAGCAGGTCTTGGCGGGGGTGGAGAAAGAGACTTGTTGTTGTTCATTGGGCAATTCCACTGTTGATGCCCAAAGTTCCCACATGTGAAGCAAGCGCCACTTGGGCGTGGAGCCGAGTAACCACCATACGGCGCCCTGGGGTAGTTGCTGTTGTAGCCCCCAGGTGCGGCGTTGTAAGAGTGTGGTGGCCTTGGAGCAAAACTTGCAGGTCTTGGAGGAGCGGGGAGCGACGGTGTAGTTGTAGGAACCCACACGCGGCGCTTGGAAGGAGCGGCCCCAGAGGGAGACCCAACATCACGGCTATGCTTTTTGGATTCTTCATAAGCCTGTTTGCTCGACTCCTCTTGGAGAGCCGCTTGTTGAAGCTAGAGCAGAGAGCTGGTGTTTGCATGAGTCAAAGCATACTTGATCGCAGGCTTGAGACCTTGACGGAACCTCTTCTGCCTCTTTTTTGTCGTCAGACACTTCATCGCCTCCATAGCGAGAGAGCTTAGTGAAGTTCCTGATATAGGTGTTGATGTTGTCGTTGCCCTGCTTCAGGTTGAGAAACACCTCCTTCATACTTTCCATCACAATCTCAGGCAGGTACTGTTCCTTGAAGGCATCAGAGAACTGCCCCCAGGATGGCTGAAAACCAGGCGGGCTTGACCTCAGGTATTTCTCCCACCAAAGTGCGGCTTCTCCATGCAGCAAGTGAGTAGCACACTTGACCCTGTCCTGCACAGCCACATCAGCAGTATCCAGCAGATTTGTGGTCTCACGGAGCCAATCATCTGCATCGAGTGGCTCGACTATCATCTCAAACTATCGACGGTTGAACTTTAGGAAATCCTTTAAGGTGCCATGTTGTGGAGGCTGAGGAGGCGGAGGAGGTGGAGCAAACTCGTTCCTCCTAACGCTTTCTTCAAACCTTAGCTGGTTCTGCTGCATTGCCCCCAGTGTAGTAGCAATGCTAACAAGAGCAGCTCCCAACTCTGGTAATCCCGGAGCTTCTTCTTCCACATTTTTACGCGGTGGAGGCGCCATCCTGTTACAGATGCAAGAGCTTCCATTAGTACCATAATGGATAATGTTTAGTAATCCAGAACAGTACTGAAAATGGAATTAACCATGATTAAAGGATACAATTACTAAGATGATATTAAAATATCAAACAAAGTTCATAGCACCTAAGAGATTGTTAACATATCGCACACGACTTAAAGGAGTGTGAGACATGAATCAACCAAAGAAAAATTTCCGCAATTTTCAGCATTGTAATCTTCCATTGAGCATAGTAAAATCACATTATTCCACCAATTCAATGCAAGAGAGCGAACTCTAAGAGTAGTGGTATGGTCATGACTCCATCCCGCACTCGAAGCATTACCCCATACATGAATAGGAAAACTCGTGTGATCCAACTCCGACAATAGTATCACTCAAATGCGCAAAATCACTTAACAGATGAAAGTTAGCACATCCAAATCACGTGAAAGCATACTTAGATATCGAACACCCCTAACTATATTACGTCGGGAACAAGGAGTAAGACAGATCGCATCGGGTTACAAAGAGTTGGATAGATCGCGTTGGTTTATAAAAGTCTGTCGGTATGGAATGTACCGGAAGTTGATACCCAAAGGTAGATTACGATAACAAATTGGATGCAACAGATAGACAAAACGATTTAACAACACACATCCTATGGTACTACGGAAACCCAGAACACGAGAATCCATGATGATATGATGCACAATTTACATGGTACCACAAGCATGGCATGGGTGAGGTGAGAAAACAATAATAAAACACTTGGTTAACTTATTTAGGCATGTTTTACTCCCATAAACAGTTCTGGTTTTACAATATTTATATGATGCATGCTCCAATTCATATCATGGAATGCATAGTTAGAACGGGCTCGTCGAGCTAATCGATTTTGACATAGCATTTGTCGAATTCGGAGTTACGGATTAAAAGTTATGCAATATTTAATAATAGACATTTATTAATATTTATTATTTCGAAATTTTTAAACTGCTCAAATGACGTTATAGATAGCATGAACAGATTCCTTACACTTTTCCGGTCAAAAAAAACATATATTACACTTGTTATTTGGAAAATATGAATTTAAACTACTATTATAGTCAAATATATAAAAGGGTCAAAGTCAAAGGTGGACTGATTTGAACAGATTTGAATTTGTTTTAGAATTCATTTACCAAAATTAAGCACATTTCATGTTAGTAAAATATTCAAATTATAAATCATTTAAAAGTTACAAATGAATTCATATAAATCAACTCACGGTTTTTATTTAGAATTTACTCTTAATAGTCAGACGTTTCTCACTCGTGCTGAAGCTACCCCGGGACACAGACAGGTGGGGACAAGGGAACCACGGGGCCACGCACGCACAGACCAGCTGGGAGCCGACACGTGGGCAGTCCAAGGGCTGGGGTGGCGATTTGCAAAGGACAGGGGGCTTCCAGCAAAACGTTCCAGGCTACTGACGTAACTGAAAACTGGATCAGACGAAGCTGCTAGCTTACTCGATCTTTGCGACGAAAATGGCGAGCGATCCACTATGAATTTCGCCATGCTGCAAAAACGAAAGATGAGGAGGAACGATAGGGCTACAACTTTCGTGTTTGGGGTCTCGCCGGTGGTAAACCATATCGCTCGGAAACTTGCGATGTACAGCAGCGCCGAGAAGGAAACTCTATTGGCAACTCTGAAACTCGACCGCGACTGCAGTTAGCTGATCCCGAACTCCGGCGACGATGGCAAAGCACACAGCCAGAAACATAGCAAACTGTCAAAAGGAAAAACAAATAAGGTAGATGGCTCTACAAGTTTTGTTTTTGGGGCCTCGCCGAAAGAGGGACAGGGACGCCGAAAACTGGACAGCAAAACGAGGTCGCTGTCGACGGCTGCTGCTGCGGCTGCTTCGCTCCAGCGCGCGACGCACGCGGAGAGCGGTCTGGAGAATGCGTCCTGGCGCAAGGCGGGACGGCGACTACTGGACAGCGAGTGCAGAGGGGAGATAGGCGAGGCGGCAGCTCACCGGGGTGGTGCGGGCGGCTGGGAGGCGACGAGGAGGTGGACGGCGAGCGACGACAGGCTGGCATGGGTGCTTCTCCTCACTGCTGCTCTGGTAGACGACGACGGCAGCGGCTGCGCTCAAGCGGGCACCAAAACTCCTGCAGGCCTGCACCTGGCCGCGGCGGCGGCGGTTTCTTGGGAGAGGAGGAGAAGGTGAGGGGTGGGGAAGAAGTGGTTGGGGCTAGGGTTGATGCCGCTGCTTGCTTTATGCATAAAGCGAGGAGGACATAAACCAGCGATCACGTGAGCTAGCTGGAGAAGACCAACAGGAGAAACAGGCAGGTGGGGTTCAGCTAGGAAAAAAAATTGGGTGGTTGATCGGTTTGGTTGCCAAGGCTCCGCTGCTGCCTCTGGAACGTACCAGGGAGCGACAGGGAGGTGCTGCCGGGTCAAGTGGAAGGTACCAGGAAGAAAAACAGGAGGATCTTAAACATGGTTTCTCAAAAGGACAAGATCAAAAGAAACCAAGAGAACAAAGATGGTTAGAGGAAGAAATCCATCATGTTCCATATGAATTGGATCCAACTGGAGTGATCTCAAAACCACAAGCCCCTCTCAAATCAAGGAAGACCCAAAATAGGAGAAGGTGATCCAGCTTTCCATGGGCCATGCATGTGTTAAATGCCACTAATAATTGTGAGAACAACTATCATTCAACATGGTCATTTATTTCATCATGCATTCAAATTGAATAAGGCCAATGCAAAAGAAAAGATGAGCTTGCTTCCCCACATGGTAAATATGGAATAAAGCATGAATGAATTTAAAGTGATCAACTAGTGTGTGTGATCCACTAATAAAAATAGTCACAATTATATTCATAATGGGCTTCCATTCAATTAGAAACCATATAAAAGCTTGAAAGAGAAACTACTCACATAGCATGCAAAGGTGGCCATGTGGCTTCCCATATCCAATATTGTAAAAACAACATGTATCATATATGGAAGCATGTAGAAAGAAGTGGATCCACCCCAACACATATGAACTAGATGTAAATACCAAAAAAAAAATATTGCAAAGGCTCAAATATCATTAGGATGGTGGAATTGTAAGGTGGTGACAAGAAAGGTTGTGGAGTTAATAAAAGATATGCCCCCAACTCAACTTGGGCATCAAGCAATATATCAAGAACCAACTACAATTAACACAATATATCAAGAGGCAAAAACAAGTAATGCAATATGAATGCATAAGGGAGAAGAACCAACAAAATGGATTTTATATGATGCTCAAATGCAATGTGGCATGGTGACATGAGCATGATATATTGATGATGCAATGCAAGGATAAAATGTAGGAAGTAGCATTTTATTAGGAACCATGTAGCATTACAGATGTTAGACAGATGGGATGCTACAGGAGCTTCACCTGATCGTACCAATGCGACAGAGATTTCAACATAATCTCCCAATCATTCGGAATGCAGGACGAGGTCCTTAGGCTCCGCGGGGTGACGGACAATGGGGCACCCCCAGTCGCGCGACAAAACGCACCTGACATGTCTTTCCACTCCACGGTCAACACAAAGAAGGTGCAGATCCACCCGACGGATGCCTCCAAGACGGCGCTGATCGCCAACGACCTCAGCCCTGCATAGGAAGGCGCGCTCATCGAATTCCTCCGTGAGCGCTGGGAAATCTTCGCCTGGTGTCCTGCGGACATGCCAGGAGTTCCCAGGGAATTCGCCGAGCACGCACTCAACGTCTTTCCAGACACCAAGCCCGTCAAACAGTCCATCCGAAGACTGTCCGAGCCACGAGCCGAAGCTATCGGCACTTCATCAGGGAAATCAAAGAAAGCGAGTGGCTTGCAAACACAGTCATGGTCCCAAAGAAGGACATGGACATCCTGCGGATGTGCGTGGACTTCACGTCGCTAAACAAGCATTGCCCAAAGTACCACTTCCCTCTTCCTAGGATCGATCAGATCATCGATTCGACTGCAGATTGCGAAAAACTCTCCTTCCTCGACGCCTACTCAGGCTATAACCAGATTCGACTCGAGGTTGAAGATCAGGAGAAAACGGCGTTTATCACACCGTTCGGAGTATTCTGCTACAACACAATGCCTTTCGGGCTAAAGAACACAGGTGCCACGTACCAGCGATGCATGCAGGCCTGTCTCAAGGACCAGATCGGTCGCAATGTTCAAGTCTATGTTGACGACATAGTCATAAAAACCAGGGAGGCAAGGACTTATCGACGATCTTGGCGAGACGTTCGACAACCTTGACCGCTACAGGATCAAGCTAAACCCCGAAAAGTGTGCCTTCGGCGTCCCATCGGGTTAGCTGCTTGGGTACTTCATCTCTCAACGAGGGATCGAGGCGAACCCGAAGAAAATCAGAGCCATCATGACGATGGAGAAGCCAAAAAACCTCAAAGGTGTCCAGCAACTCGCAGGACGAATAGCGGTGTTAAGCAGATTCATCAGCCGCATGGACGAGAAGGCCCTACCATTCTACCAGCTGCTACGCAACGATGCATTCGATAGCCTTAAGCGGATCCTCTCCACCTCGCCCATCCTGGTCACGCCAAAGGAGCGCGAGCCTCTGCTACTGTACATAGAAGCCACACACCAAGTGGTCAGCACCGTGCTAGTGGTCGAACGACCCGAAGAAGGCAAGACCCACGGGGTCCAGTGCCCAATCTACTACCTCACCGAGGTACTAACACCAACAAAGCAGAGGTACCCTCACTACCAAAAGCTCGCCTACGGCGTGTTCATGACAGCTCGATGGCTGAGCCATTACTTCCAGGAGCACCAGGTGATGGTCGTCAACGAGGCACCCCTGAACAGCATCCTGAATAACCCATAAGCCACAGGACACGTGGCCCTATGGGGCATCGAACTGTCACCCCTGGACATCATCTATGAGAAGCGACTCGCAATCAAGTCTCAAGTCCTCCCGGACTTCCTCGTACATTGGATGGAGCTGCAGCTGCCGGACACCCTGGACATGTCGCAGTCATGGACCATGCACTTCGACGGCTCCAAGCGCGAAGCTGGAGCAGGAGCCGGGGTCATACTGACCTCCCCGCAGGGCGACCAGATGAAGTACGTCCTCCGGATGAAATTCCGAGCCTCCAACAATGAGGCTGAATACGAAGCCCTCATCCACGACATGAGAATGGCAAAGATCTGCGGCACAACGCGCCTGGTCATCTATGGTGACTCCAACCTCGTCGTCCAGCAGACGATGAACGAGTGCGACGCACACGTCGAAAACATGATCGCGTACCGCGCACTCTACAATGAACTCGAAGGAGAATTCGACGGCTGCGAGCTTCGGCACGTTGGAAGAGAAAGCAACGAGGAGGCCGACCGACTCGCCAACATCGGCTCCACCTGCGCAAAGGTACCACCGGGTGTGTTCCTCGAACAGATCTGCGTGCCATCCATCAAGCGGAAATTCCCCAAGGGATCACCCGAAGAAGCATAACACTCGGGGGCTACGCTGCCCGAAGGACATGAAGGACCCGAGAAATTGGACACAGAGGGCGCCATGGTAAACCTAATGCAGGTCATGGCAGTCGAAGAAACTTGGACACGACCATACCTCTAGTTTTTGATAAACGGAGAACTGCCTGACAGCCCGACAGATGCCCGGCGCATATCTCGTCGGTCAAAAGCCTTCAGCATCATCAATGGCGAGTTGTACAAGCGCAGTATTACGGGTGTACTACAAAGGTGCGTCACCATCGGTGACGGGAAAGCCATCCTCCAAGACATCCACGAGGGCATCTGCGGCCATCACGCAGGCAGCCGCTCCCTAGTCGCCAAAGCTCTACGGGTCGGATTCTACTGGCCAACGGCCATGAGCGACGCAAAGGACATAGTCCAAAGATGCAACGGGTGCCAACGGTTCGCCGACAAACCGCACGCACCCGGGACTGAGCTCAGACCCATACCTATAGCCTGGCCTTTTGCTCAATGGGGCCTCGACATGATCGGCAAACTGCCAAAGTCCTCGAAAGGGGAACACGTTTACCTCCTGGTCGAAGTCGACAAATTCACCAATTGGATCGAGGCCATGCCAGTTACCAACCAGAAAGGCAAAACTGCTGTCAAGTTTTTCGAGTCCATTGTCTACAGGTTCGGCGTACCGCACAACATCATCACCGACAATGGATCGAACTTTATCTCCAAGGAGTTCCAGGACTTCTGCGAAGGCCTTGGGATCAACATCACGTATGCCTCAGTGGCACACCCGCAAAAAAACGGGCAAGTGGAAAAGGCCAATGGCCTAATCGGCGCTGGCATCAAGAAGCGCCTCATGTGTCCACTCGAACGGAAAGCCGGAGCCTGGACGAAAGAGCTACCATCCGTCCTGTGGAACCTACGGACTACGCCAAACAGCTCCACAGGCTACACACCGTTCTTCATGGTGCACAGAGCTGAGGCCGTGCTACCAGCCGAAGAACGCCACCAGGCCCCCCGGGTCGTCGCTTACAGCGAAGCCGAATCCACGGCTGCACTCGAAGACGCCGTCGACACACTCGACGAAGCAAGAGACATAGCAGCAGCTCGATCAGCGGTGTACCAACAGAGTCTCCGCAACTACCACAGCCGCCGGCTGCGCCCAAGGTCCTTCGTCGAAGGAGACCTCGTCTTGCAACTCAAGCAAGAGCGACCGAAGAAATTCGAGTCACCATGGGAAGGACCCTACGTCATCACCGAAGTCATCCCAGGTGGCGCCTATCGCCTCAAGCACGTGGAGTCTGGAGTCGCATACTCCAACCCATGGAACATCGCGCACTTGCGACGATTCTATCCCTAGCTACCTACCCCTTTACTTTCAATAAGGCTTTTCAGCCAAGGCTATTCAGCCAAACATTGTACTTCCTCCATTACGATATAAATAAAGCTAAGTGTCTCGCCCCAAACTTCCGTTCATTATTTGCAACTTTACGTTATGCTACAAACGCACTCGGGGGCTCCCCCCACCTCACGATTTCATCAACCAAGGATTACGTGTGTACACCTGAGTAGCTGACAACGTCAGGCAAACGAAAAGGACACGTACCCAAACAAAGCACTGCGTGCTTACAACAAACAAATCTTTACAAACAAAGGGCACAACACGCCCAGTCGAAATATACAAATTTTACATCTATCTCTTTTACAGGTACTACCTATTCTGAAGAATAACCTGAGCACGCTGCTTAAAAAAATCTATGACCTGTTCGGCATACTGCCTTACAGCTGCGTAATGTGGATGCATGTCCCACTCATAACCTTCCGGCCGAGAAGGTGGCCCAGCTGCCACAACAGCCAAATATACATCAGGCCGGTGCAGCCTTACAAGAGACAAAGCAGCCTTCACTCATGCGATGAGCTATTGCCGCACCAACTCCTTGACATTGCTCACGCTCCGAAACTTCGACAGAAGACCCGCAAGGCTCGTCGGTACGACATCCAAAGGAAACATGACGTGCAACACCGAGGAAAGCGACGTCTGCACTTGGCGAAGCACCCGCGAAACCTGGTGCACACGATCCTGCACCGTCGCCAAAGCCATGGCACAGTCACGATCCATCCAGAAGAAGCCACCAGCCTCCATGTCCTGCTGAGTCAAGCAATTGACCCGAACGGCGACACGCTCTTTCTCTTCTCTCGGAGCAAGGTTAGCACCTGCGACGATCGTACAAAATAAAGGGCAAGGTCAGCAGGCTCATCCGAAGAACCGAGCTACAGCTCGAAACAAAGAACAACTTACATTGAAGCTTCTCAGATAACCGAAGCAGTTCCGCCATCAAGTACTCCTCTCTGGCTGCACCACGATCAGCCTTGGACTTCCAAACATCGGCGTGACCATGCAACCCAAGCAACTCCCTCTCAAGACTACGAACACGGTCCCGAAGAAAGGCAAGTTGCGAAGGATCATCCAAAGATGGCCGCAGTTGCACTGCAGGCGAGGTATCAACAGGTTCAGCACCCGAAGGAACCTAGAGCAGTAGAAAAAGAAAAGGACACAACATTCAGACAAGGATAGAGCACAACTCAGAAGAATTCATTAAGCATATAAGGCCACTACTTGGCACAAGGACTGTGTTCTTCAAGATATTTACAGCAAAAGCAGACTACAAACTATCCTACATCTACAATGCCTAAGACGCGGCACCCTGAGTTGCCTCAGAGCCGGATTGCCTAGCCTTGCCCTCCCCTTGCTGCCGCAGCGCATACTCAAACAGCAAATCAATGAGCTTCGGCCCATATCGCTTGCAGCGAGCAGAGTAGGCAGCAAAGGCTACCTCGGATCCGTCTGCGGTCGTCGGCATCCGGGAGGTGATCTGGGGCAGGTCCAGCTCCGCTCCAGCCACCAAAGCCATCGCCAGCCCGACGGACGGGCCGATGCCCTTCTTTTTGCGCTTGTACGCTGCAGGCGCTTCGGCTGACAAAGCCTCCGTCAGAGCATCCACATCATCGAGGGCTGCGCCCTTAGGGACAAGCTCCTTGTAGAAGCGGCCAAGGACCTCCTTCGCCTTTGCAAGGGAGCTTACGACGGTGCTGCAACGATCTTCGACCGCTGTAGTAGCATCATCTAGAGCACTCCCGTGCTCCAGAGCGCCTCGGTCAAACTCGATGCCTGCGGCATCTGAGACAAAAAAAAAGGGGGACATGACGAAAAGCAACGCAGAAGAAGGCAAGAAAACAAGAAGAAAGAAGCACAAATACAACACTCACCCGAAACAGACTTGGCAACAGCCATGAGCTTGCCTGCCACCTCCCTCTCGTGCGCAGCCGCAATAGTGGCCAGCTGCTCCTCACGGTCCGCGGCCTCCTGCTGCAGACGCTCCTTAGCTTCGGCTGCCTTGGTCAGCTCCAGCTTGAGGCGTTCCTTCGCACCGACGGCGGCCTCGGCCTTCTTCTCCGATTGACCAAGGCTCTTCTTGAGAGCGTCGACCTCATGGAGAGAAGTATTATGTTCCTCTGCATTCAAAACAAGCAAACGTCAGAGAGAAGGACCGGAATAAATGAATAAAACACCAATAGCAAACAGGTACCTTGAAGCTGTCGGAGGTTAGCCTCTAGCACCAGGTGCTCCTGCACCAACCGCATGGCCTCCTGCACAAAAGGCTGCAGAAAAAGAAACACCAGTAAGAACAAGGACTTGGGGGATGTGCCCAACACAAAGGAATAAAGACAAATTTCGAACACGAAGACACTCGGGGGCTTTCCCCCCGAAGATTTTTCAGACACCCGGGGGCTCCCCCCGTGGCGCGAAGCAGAAAGTACTTACATGCTCTGATGGCAACTCCGAAGGCCCGCTGGCAAAATTCTGAGGCGCAACCACCTGCACATCCTGCAGAGGAGGATCCGGAGCGGCGCCCCCCGACGTTGCCACCGTTTGAGGAGGAGGAGACACAACCTTCGACTCCCCCATCATTTCCCGAGCACCATCGCTGGAGGAGTCGTCGGAGGAATGCCTGCATACAAAACAATCAACACAAGTACAAAATCAAGAAGGAAAATGAACAGCAGTATAGCGCGAAACTAACGAGTGCAGCGAGCTAAGATCAAAGACAGGAGGAGTCCCTCGGGCTCTCTTCTCCTCCTTCTTCTCCTCCTTTTTCTCTGCCTTCTTTTCTTCCTTCTTCCGCTTCGCTGGCGGGTGCGGTGCTACAGCCCGCATAGGAATGGCAGGAATGGGAGGGGAAGAATCTCCATGCCCGTCACTATGACGCTCAAGGCCCAGAGGGTTTCTGGGAGTCGGAGGAGTCGAGGCATCCGAAGACTCGCTGGAGCTCCGTGATCGTTTGTGCCTATGGTCCTCACTCGACTCGTCGGCATCTTCCGCCGGAGATCGCACCGACGGCAGCTCGGACACGGAATCCACCACGTCATTATCCGGGGCATTCGGATATTTTACAGGCAATGGCGGTACCATGCTCGGCACCTTGAAGCTCTGCAAAACCAGAAGGAACTTTGTTAGCAAACAAAGGAAAATAAATACGCAGTCGACAAAAAGCGCTACACGCACAAATCTACACATGTGGAACATCCAACGCCGAAGAAAACAGCGGAGTCAGCGACTTCCCCGGGATTTCCTCACCGGACTTGAACTTCAGCAGCGAGCGAAGGGTCCTGTCAAGATCCCCCTCAGAGATTTTCTCAGCCGAAACCCTCGTCGGATCACGGCGCCCAGAATAAAGAAACATCGGGTGCGCCCTCGCTTGGAGAGGCTGCACCCGACGCTCGAGAAACGTCCAGATGATGTCCACGCCGTTCACTTCCTTCTCCGGAATCAGCTGGAGATCCTCCACCCGACGGTAAAGGGCCTCTATCTCCGCCACCTTGCCATCCAAGATTTTGTTTTTCCAAGACCTTTTCGGCTCAATCTTTTGGGAGGGTTCAAAAGGAACAAGGCCAAAATCTTGGCCAGGCACTACGGAGTCGCGGATATAAAACCATCGCCTCCGCCAGTACTGGACAGACTCGGACATAGAAAAAGAAAAGAAAAGAAGATTGGGACTGAGGGAGATGATGCAACCCCCAATGGGATAAACACCATCCGAACCAGACTGCCTCTTCACGGAATAAAGTTTCTATAAGAGGCCAAAGTGCGGCTCAATGCCGAGCCAGCACTCGAAGAAAGTGATGAAGCAAGCAATGTGAAGAAGAGAATTGGGCGACAGATGATGAAGCTAGATGACATAGAGAAAGAGCAGTCCACGGAGGAAGTTGTGGACTGGAAAAGAAAACCCACGCATAACGAAGGCAAGAAACATAACTCGATACCCAACTGGGGGACGGGGGATTACCTCGTTGCCGGGGAGTCTGACGGCCTCCCTATCTTGCGGGATCAAACCCCGCTCGCTAAGCTTGCGGAGATCACTCTCCCGCGTCTCTGATCGCCGCCAACCACCGTCGGTGACACGGGCAGCGGTGGCGCCTTTCTTCCCTCCGGCAGCACTGGTACCAACCGCAGATGATGATTTCTTCGGTTTCCCCATCGCGCTACGGCAGCGTCGGCGGTGAAAGCGCACAAGGGAAGATGGAAATGTGGAAGGAAATCCCAGCGCGCAGCAAGAATCGCTAGAGCACAAGGTGGCAGTGAAAACAAGAACTGATGCGGTGAAAACAACTACAGCTTTCCCCAAACATTATAACGACAAAGATGACGCACGACAGCCGTCCATCCAGAAGACCTAACGCCAACGGCAGATCTGACCATACACGTGTCAGCATCATAACGAACCGTCGTTACCACGCCGTCCACTATGCGCGGAAATCGAGGCGACGCCGTAATTATCTCCACGCCACGCGTGACCGATCAATTCAAGGTCAGCAAGTGGGACCCACGTTCGTCCAGTCAAGTCATCTCAGGTGTAGCAGACGCTTGAGGTCATTGATCGTCAGCACTGATGTCATCAAAAGCTATACTAGCACCAACTACAATTCTCCGGCTCCACAGCTAAGAGTACTCGCTCGAATCTTCGATTCGACTAAATACTCGGGGGCTACTCCTTTCAGGAGCGCTGGCCGCGCACCCGAAAGACGAATAAAGACAAAATATTTCTTCGAGTCCTACGTCGAGTCTACGACTCCACTACGGACTCCGGGGCTACTCCCATAGGGAGGATGGATTTAAGCATCTGAATGTTTTTTGTGTCCTATGGACTTAAAATAAACAAAGTGTTTGAATAAAAGTCTCCGCCCGAGTCTACGACTCGAATAGACACTCGGGGGCTACTCCCATAGGGAGCGCTGGTCGCGCACCCTATGAATTCTTCGACTGCGATCTTACGGATCAAACACGCAAAACTTTTTCGGCAACTTTGCCTCAGTAGAATGCTAAGTGAGCAATGTTTCTCCTTGGCCACCCGAAACACCTCCGCAGTAACAAATGTTCGGATGCTGCGTCTGCGACGTAAAGATAAGACCTACAGATATCATCTCGTGGCCTGGAAACACACCCGACTGCGCTCTGCTAGTATGAATCCGTGCCAGCAGGTGCAATGAAAAATCCCGACGGACGCGTTGGGTACATCAATTAAATTCACTGGAATTCCACTCCTCTAAGCCCTCCGTGGTCTGAGTCGAATTACGCCAGCATATGTTCCAGTTTCAAGTTGAGGGACTCGAAACTGAGGAAGATCGTGTTGTTTCGTCCTAAGACAGTTAACTGACCATGATCCGTCAAGTGAGTCAGGCACACACATCAACAATCCCAATACACATACTGTTAATACATAGTTGCACCCGAAGGATTGAAGAGTCCTCAGCCGAATCTACGATTCGACTGATCACTCGGGGGCTACTGACATGGTTATACCCTACGGGTACGTGATCTCAGCATACCTAGTCCAGCCCAAGGAAGGCCCACGGCAAAAGTACGTTGGCCCATGAAGACTTTCGGGTGGCCCAGGCCCATGACACCTTCGGGTCCTTGGAGAGCAAGACTAGAGTAGATAGGAAATTCAAAGGGGTAAAACCCTAGAACTTTAACCGACTAGGACTATGCCCGGGACCTGCCTAAGTCTATATAAAGGCCAGGAGGGCACGACCTAGATCTCTCGACTCATACTCTCGCATACACACCTCCACGCCAGATTGCATCTGCGCACCCCTGTAACCTTCGGTTCCGCCGTAATCAAGAGCAGACAAGCAGGAGTAGGGTTTTCCCTCCGGGGGCCTGAACCTGGGTAAACCTTGTGTGCCCGTGTTGCTTGTTTGCTAACCGTTCCACGATCTGCAGCATCCCCATCTTCTCCAAAACCCAAGTCCATAACAATGGGCATTGATGAGATCATACCTCGTCACGCATGCTTGAGGAAGGTACCGAGAGATGCGCCTGGTGATAGGGAGTAAGCTTGTATGCGCCAGGGAGCAAGGGGAGGCGTGGGTTGGCCAGAATCGTCGCCGGAATGCGTCGGGACAGTGGTGTGGCTGCGAGCGATTGGAGCAGCCTAGGGGCAGAGGGAGGATGGTGTTTGGGGGAAACGAGAGAGGGGGCAGAGGGGGTTAATCAAGCATGGTCGCGGGAGAGATTGACTGCTGCGTTAACGAGAATTAACGCGATTGAAATCGGGCCAGAAACGGATGGGGAGAGGGGCGAGGCCAGCGCGCGGGGAAGAAGATGATTGCGTGGAAGTGGGGCCTGGCGGCAGTGAGAGAGATGCGGTGGGGTCGAGGGTTCAGTGACTGCGCGGGTGTGTTCTACGGTGAGAAAACGCTTCACGTTTGAGAGAGAGGGAGTGGGCTAGTTGGGCTGGAATGGGCTAGGTAAAATGGGCTGTGTTGTTTCCCCTTTTTTTATTCTGAATTCTTTTTCTTTTTCTATTTGGATTTTCTGTTTTGATTTTATTCAAATGATTTCAAACCCTCTTTCATTTCAAATCTTTTCAAAGTTTCAGCAAGTTTTTGTACTGTTTTAAACATATATTTAAAATCCATTTTTAGAATAATCATTTCATTTACACATGGTTTGTTATTTATTTAAATAGACAATTGTTTTTATTCAAACAAGATTTAATTATATTTTTAAACTCTTTATTTGAATTCTAATTTTCACTAAACCTTTTTCAGTAGGTTTTATTTATTCCATAGGATGTTTAAATACCTCACTTTGAATTATTTTAAATATTTTTAATATGGTTTATTAATCATTTAAATTGAGCATTTGTCTTTATTTAGATAAATTCAAATATGGTTTTAATCTCATTTAAATTTTATTCAAACAAATCTTTTATTCCATTTAAGTTAATTAGATAACTTTTATTCCACTTGGGCAATTTCCAATTATTATTTTCCCATGATTTAGTTAATCATTCTTATTAGGAATTTTGTTTTTAATCAAATGGAGTAGAATTTGGTTAATGTCATATTATTTTATTTGAATATTCTTTATCCCTTTATTTTATTTGATTTGGATTATCTTTATTCCATTTCCCTATGGATTTTGCCAAGATTTAATTTGGCTTTTAAATATCCTTTATTAATTTCTTTCTTTCTTTATCTTATTAAATCCATATCTTTTTATTTATAGATCCAAACTTGGTGATTCCAATTTGTAAAATCTTATTTAATATTTGTTTATATTTTTAAATCCTTTTAGGATTAATTTGATCACCATTTGATATGTATTTTAGGTAGGAGCTTTATTAGCTTTGAATTTTAATTTCTTTATCTTATTAACTTCATAAGATTTTATCTATGGCTCGAAATTAAGTGAAACCAATTTCTATGGTTTTATAATATTTTATTTACCATTTTTGATCATTTATAAATGCTTGTTGTTAAATATTTATATGGATCAAATCCATGGTCTTAGACTAATCTTGGAAATGATTTTCTTCCATTAAGGTTTTGGTTTATTTTCCAAGTGTTTAAATTTCAAGATACTTTCATTGATGAATGTATTTCACTTGATTGAAATTTGTTGGATTCCATTTTATTCAAAGTTTGTTCAAGATGGGTTCTAATGTTTCCTTTTAGAAATAAAAAGTTGCTTTTCACCCTAAATTTCAACAATTATTTATTTTGTTTATTTATTTTTCATATTACAAAATTTGGAAAATTTTGGGATGTGACAGGCTACCACCCTTAAAAGAAATATCGTCCCGAGATTTGGGGAAAGGTAGAGGTTACAAATTTGGCTTCAAGGCAACTAGGGTACTACCACCCTTAAAAAGGTTTTCAACTAGATTACATCTTGGCTTGCTTGGGATCTTGATGAAACTTCTCTGGACAGACATCTGCATAGTGTCCGTTGTTTCCACACTTGAAACATGTGACAAGGCTGAGATCTCTGATGGGCATGCTTGTCTTGTGTCTCATCTTTTCTGGACAATTGCTTGCATAATGTCCTTGGTCACCACAATTGTAACATGTGAGAAGGTTGAGTTCTTCACGTATCTTCTGTGGACAAGTTGATATATAATGGCCTAGCTCTTTGCAGTTGTTGCACCACACTTGGCTAATTTCCTTATTTTTCTTCTTCTTGGGTTTCTCCAAAGCTAGGAGTTCTTCTAGTTCAAGCTCTTCGTATCTCACCTCAAAGGTGGGAAAGTCTCCTTGTTTCCTTAATCGTTTCCTTGGATAATACCTATGTTTCCTCTTTTGTCCATCAATGTGAGTCATAGTGCATGGAGGTGCAAACTGAGATTTTCCTTTGTCTTCATCCTTCTTGGTAGAAGTTGTTTCCTCATGGGGGTTTCCAAACTTTTGTTGCACTCCACCTTGTTTCCTTTGTTGAACTATAGGTTAGATGGGGCATTGGATAGGGACATGATTATTTCCTTCACGTAGGAAATATGTCACTTGAGATGTGTGGCATTGCTTAGTTGGATGTTTCACTTCACAATTAGGGCATTGATCTTCATGCTCTTTGGAAGTGTGATCCATGTCTCCACAAATATTACAAGCTTGAGTTCCTTCTATAATATCATCCTTGACATCATTGTTGTCACAAAATCCTTGGGAAAGGTTGTCTTTCGTGTTTATCATTTGAGTGCTCATCCCTTGCAACAATTGGGATTGGATTTCCAAAAACTTTTGCAAGGTTGGGTCTAACTCATTGTTGTTGGCTAAAAACTGAGTTGTCATCTGATTCAACTGGGTTTGGTTTACTAGTAGTTTGTTGGCTAAAAACTGAGTTGTCATCTGATTCAACTGGGTTTGGTTTACTAGTAGTTGTTCTCTCATGTGCATCTCTTGGTTGTTCTTGTCACCGTTCTTGATGTTGGAGTTTCTTGGAGTAGTCATCTATTTGGGTTGGATTGGGATTAGAATAGGCAAAATTTCTAATGGAACAATTCTAATCACACACATCACAATTCACACAAGCAATGTGCAAGCAATCAAAATCAAACATTCCACTCAAACCACAAGTTTCAAGCACATTTTTTTGGCAACAAAATATTTTTGCTACACCACATAAGTTGGTGTGTTTGATCTATACTTTAGTATGGCGGTCCAACTATATGATTTCACTTGAGGTCATTCCATTCTTCTTGGTTGTTTCTTCATGAAAGACTTTATGGTTTCCTTGGAAAATTTCTTGTATCTTGGTCACAAATCTTCAAAGGTGATGATAATTCCTTCTAAGATGTGTTTCCTTAGTCTTCAAGTCTTGAGTAATATTCTTTTATCACTTGTAGTCCTTAGTGATTTCCAAGTTGAAGTTCTTGATGAAACTAAAGTTGAAGTCATTGGTGATGTTGAAGTTGATGTTGGAGTTGAAGTCATTTGAGTTGGTGAAGTCCTTTGCTCATGGTGGTGTCTTTGTCCATCAAGTTGAAAAGGAAGAGATGTAGAATCAAAACCAAAAAGGTTGAGGAAAGAGTTTTACAAGATTGTTTGTAAATAAGTTTTGGAACAAATACAACCCCTATTTTTCTAAGGGGTTTTGTCCAATCCTAGGGTTACAATTCTATGGGAAACACAGAGCTTTGATACCATCTGTAGAGGTCCCAACCTTTAATAAGGTAGAGACCCCTGTGTTTACAATGCCATTCCCTGGATCAATAGCTAGCATCCACAGTTAAGATGTAATATCAAGAAACAAAGGTCATAATACAACTTTATAACAAGGAATAAAATAATTCATTACATCTTACATAGCTCATTTGGCTATCTCATTACAATGCAGCAGAAATAACTATAGCATGGAGTCCTTCATCTTCAAAGTGCCACAGGCAATCATGTTGGTTGTAGACTTGTAATCCTAATCAACATACTTCACTAACATCAAACAAACCTGCAACATAATAAGTTATAGCCACAAGGGTCAATACATTTGAATTGTATTGGCAAGTGATACTATGGTAGTATAGTGGTATCTATCATATATATGCATTTGGCTAAGTGGAGCTTAGGCTTGCTTTTCTCAAAATAGAGTTTCCTTATCATTTGAAAACACTATGTTTTTTGTTTATCAAAATCACCCAAGACATCTACCAATAAAAGATTGAAGATCCTTTAACCCTTGTTCAACCACAAGTTTTTAACTTAGAAAATTGGGATGAGGATATTCTTGATAGCTTCCATGTCTTGATGCTCAAGTTGTTTTCTCCAGGGACACGGCTAAGTACTTAGTTTCTTCCTTCTGCAGAGTTGGTGCACTTTCCCCACAAGACTTGATTTTCATTAAGACAGGACCTTTCAGAAGCCTTCCCATAGACCAAAATGGAAGTGCTCCAAACCTAACATCCCCAACCACCAATTGTCCATTTGGCTAAGTTATTGCAACCTATATGATTTAGGCAGAGCCCATAATGCCACGTGGCTGGACTAGAAGCTTCTTAACATTTGGCATCTCAAGTATCTTTGTTCCTGAGTGGCAATCCACAAGTGAGATATACAGGGTAGACCATTGGAAAATGGGCCCTGGTAACCACTCAACCAAAATCCACCAAGCAATTACCATTCCAACCAGGTGTTTCATTCTCTTAGTTGTTTTATTAAGCAAAACATAAGTCCAAGACTTAGAAATATTTTCCATAGCATGTGTATATAAACCACCCTTGGTTGCTACTAGCTAGGCTAAGCATGGCAATTGCAAGTATCTTAACTTAGAGAAAATTCTAACAATTCTACAACTACTAGGATTATCATGCAAGTCTTATACAAAATATTTCTAATGCATAGTCAAAATATTGGGACAAAAGTATGAAGCACCACTTGCCTTTTTGGTAGAGAATATAAGTTCACTCCTTGATCTTGCAATATTCACACTCTTCAAATTCCAATACAATTCAATCAAGCAAATATTCAATCTAACATTCAAGCAATCATCACATAGAATAATAAAAACAAAGCAATGCATGCAAGCATTCCAATGATTGTTTTATTTGGAAAAGTGGTTTCTAATAGGTTATAATCATTTGAAAACACCTATTGGTCATTTATAAAAGTGGAAAAACATTTGATATTAAGTCACTTTAAATCATTTTTGTTTTGTTAGAGATTTAAATCAAGGTAATAATTTCTAGTGTTTGAAAAATATATTTTTAAACACAAATGTTAGTGTTTATGGTCAAAGTTTTTAATATTAAAACCATTTGCAAACGGTTTTACCTATAAACCATTTTTAAATGAAGGCAATATTTTATTTTGTTGGAAATGCCTTTAAGCAAGCTAATAATTTATAGGGTTCTCCAAATATGTTTTTAAATCCTAAAACTTGGTGTTTAGTGTCAGAGAGTTTAATTCAAACCATTTCCAATAGGTTTTACTCAAAAAGCATTTTTAAAACATAAACAATATTTTTATTTAACTAGAAATGCTTTAATTCAAAGATTTATTCATTAGCTTCACAAAATACACTTCTAAATCCATAAGTTGATTTCTATGGTCAATAGGTTAAAAACAAACTATTTACCAAAGATTTTACCTTAAAAATATTTCTAGAATCATTTTTATATTCAAATTATGCCTACAAAAGTTTCTTCAAAACAACTAAGTTTACAGAAGCAATTTCCTAAACAAAGTACATGGTTGGATAGAATTCTCTTTGCTGATTCCATTGATATAAAGTTTGCAAAATTTGGACGTGTGGATCAAAAGTTATGAATTTTCCAAATCACATATCTAATAGAAATGTTTCTGTTTTTAAAACAAAGTCTGAGCCACGTGGAGCAATCTTATTGGGCGGTACCGCTTCGTTTGGATCGACCTTTCTGGGCCGTCAGATCTAAATGACTATGCACGGCACAAATCAAAGGATACCACTTCGGTTAAGTTTCTATCGCAACCATTAGATCAAGATCCTATGGCTCACAACCACTGGCCATATACTGGCGGCACTAGCGGTGGTGAATGGCAGCGGTGCGCTCAGACGGAGGAGTTGCCGGCGATTTAGGACGTAAGAGAGACAGGGGAAGGGCTTAACATGCTCGCGGGGTCATCGCGGTGCTCAAGGTGGCTAGAGGAGGGACAGGGGCGCACGGAGACGGTGCAGATTGCTCACCGGAGATGATGTCACTGTTGGGCACATACTGTCATTGATGGGGGCGAAGCTACACAGCAGGCGAAGGCCAGCAGAGGGTCGCGTTAGAAGCGCGCGAGAGAGTAGTGTGAGAGCATCGTTGAGAGGGAGAGGGGCGGTTAGATGCTACCTAGGGGTGTCGCCGGAATGGAGGCAGACGGCGGTGGCTCTCGGTTGTCGATGTTGCCGAGGATACAGAGCACGCGCGGGCTTGAGGAAGGTACCGAGAGATGCCCCTGGCGATAGGGAGTAAGCTTGTATGTGCCAGGGAGCAATGGGAGGCGTGGGTTGGCCGGAATCGTTGCTGGAATGCGTCGGGGATAGTGGTGTTGCTGCGAGCGATTACAGCAGCCTATGGGCAGAGGGAGGATGGTGTCTGGGGAAACGGGAGAGGGGGCAGAGGGGGTTAATCAAGCGTGGTCGTGGGAGAGATTGACTGCTGCGTTAACACGAATTAACGCGATTGAAATCGGGCCAGAAACGGCCGGGGAGAGGGGTGAGGTCAGCGCGTGGGGAAGAAGATGATTGCGGTGGCAATGGGGCCTGACGGCAGTGAGAGAGATAGATGCGGTGGGGTTGAGGGTTTAGTGACTACGCGGGTGTGTTCTGCGGTGAGAAAACGCTTCGCGTTGGAGAGAGAGGGAGTGGGCTAGTTGGGCCGGAATGGGCTAGGTTAAATGGGTTGTGTTGTTTTCCCTTTTTTATTCTGAATCCTTTTTCTTTTTCTATTTAGATTTTCTGTTTTGATTTTATTCAAATGATTTCAAACCCTCTTTCATTTCAAATCTTTTCAAACTTTTTAGCAAGTTTTTGTACTGTTTTAAACATATATTTAAAATCCATTTTTAGAATAATCATTTCATTTACACATGGTTTGTTATTTATTTTAATAGACAATTGTTTTTATTCAAACAATATTTTATTATATTTTTAAACTCTTTATTTGAATTCTAATTTTCACTAAACCTTTTTGAGTAGGTTTTATTTATTCAATAGGATGTTTAAATAACTCACTTTGAATTATTTGAAATATTTTTAATATGGTTTATTAATCATTTAAATTGAGCATTTGTCTTTATTCAGATAAATTTAAATATGGTTTTAATCTCATTTAAATTTTATTCAAATAACTCTTTTATTCCATTTAAGTTAATTAGATAACTTTTATTCCAATTGGGCTATTTCCAATTATTATTTTCCCATGATTTAATTAATCATTCTTATTAGAATTTTGTCTTTAATCAAATGGAGTAGAATTTGGTTAATGTGATATTATTTTATTTGAATATTCTTTATCCCTTTGTTTTATTTGATTTGGATTATCTTTATTCCATTTCCTTATGGATTTGGCCAAGATTTAATTTGGCTTTTAAATATCCTTTATTTATTTATTTCTTTTTATTAAATCCATATCTTTTTATTTATAGATCCAAAATTGGTGATTCCAATTTGTAAAATCTTATTTTATATTTTTTTATATTTTTAAATACCTTTAGGATTAATTTGATCACCATTTGGTATGGATTGTAGATAGGAGCTTTATTAGCTTTGAAATTTAATTTCTTTATCTTATTAACTTCATAAGATTTTATCTATGGCTCCAAATTAAGTGAAAACAATTTCTATGGTTTTATAATATTTTATTTACCATTTTTTATCATTTATAAATGCTTGTTGGTAAATTTTTATATGGATCAAATCCATGGTCATAGAGTAATCTTGGAAATGATTTTCTTCCATTAAGGTTTTGGTTTATTTTCCAAGTGTTTAAATTTCAAGATACTTTCATTGATGAATGTATTTCACTTGATTGAAATTTGTTGGATTCCATTTTATTCAAAGTTTGTTCAATATGGGTTTTAATGTTTCCATTTAGAAATAAAAAGTTTCTTTTTCACCCTAAATTTCAACAATTGTTTATTTTGTTTATTTATTTTTCACATTACAAAATTTGGAAAATTTTGGGATGTGACAATTTTAAGTTCATCAATTCTTGTTGCTTCATATATTTCCTACAATAATCTTCTTTCTTATTGCTGACTAACAGTGATCTGAACTTGATTTATTCTTCAAATGGTGTTGTTACTCTTTATACTTACTTCATTATTCATGTAAGTCTTCATCTTGATCTTTGGAACTCGTCACTCCCTTACACGAATTTATGTTTCTATCTAGGTCTATAACATCAAGAAATAACTGGATGTTGCAACATGCATTTGCACACCAAGTCAAACTTCATGTACAGATATAGTCAATCAAGAAGTTCCAAGAAAAATCAATAAATCCAAATGTGTTACATATCACACACAATATTCTATGCCCGTAATATAGTAGTTGAGTATAGTATCTCTAGAATTCAGGCTTAGTTGTGTAGTATATGACACCTCCTTATATAGGTCAACATTGTGATACTTAGCACTTAGGGTCAAACTATTCTTTGTCTCACTATTACCCAAATTGCTCAACTGCAATAGGATAATTTTTTGAGAAAATGGTCTCAATTTGGTTTTGGACTAACCTTTTTGTCTTACTCTTGAAATGGCTAACTATAACCAACCTTTCCTTTACCAATAAACTAACCTCACATAACCTCTCCAATTGACTAATTAGATTCTTTCACTAACTTAAACCAAAGATTATGAAAATTTTCTAGCGCCTATGACTTCTATCATAGTTCTACCATGTTATTTTCTTACTTCTACTTCAAGATAATTTACTAATTACTTGTCATATTTACACCTACATCATGGTTTCGGAGCTAATATCACCATGACCTTGTTATGTTTTACCTATTCATCATGATTTAGGAGTTAATCTCACCATGATGACTTTATTTCTCATAGTACTATCATTGATCTTTAACATAATTTCACTCCTTCATGTGGAATTCTCAAGTGAATCCCACATGATTTACTACCCGTTACAACTAAACATGCTCTAATGGTCTTCATTATATTGTCTATTGTTATCAATTAACAATAAGATTCTTACTGTCTTACTTGAATCCTATGGTTAAGATACACCATTTAAACTACTTCAAATGACATACTAAACTTGATTCAACTCTACTGCAACCAATTGGTTTTTTTATAAAGTATCTTGGTGGGTTATATCTCCTTCATAAGACACTGAATAGTACTACACTAAGAGAAGATGGACAAATATTTCTAATAAAGATGATTTATACATCTCGTGAGAAAGTTATCCTCGAGTGGATACTCATCACAATTCATAAGAATATGTGGATTAGATAATATGGCTTCTATAGTCACTATCCAACCTACAGATCTTCCTAAAAGGGTTTTAATCCTAAGATCAAAGCATATGCTCTGATACCAGCTGCGGTGACACAGCATACCACTGCATCATGTAGTACACTATAGTCGTTGACATAACACCAATGAAACACCGTTCACTAGCATTACATCCCTCAGAGTGGTACAATAGAAACACGGAAGGTCCAAGACATGACTATAGGTTACAACTTGACTCTTTACATAAGATCCAGTGAACACTCTAGGTTAAAGAGAGATAAATAAACTTCTTACAAAGAAGAATCAGAAATAATCAACTCATTATCAATATGAGACAAAGAAGATGGCTTGAGCTCATCAAGGACTATGACTTGAGTTTGCAATACCATCCCAGTAAAGCAAATGTTGTAGCGGATGCTTTAAGCCGTAAGGTTTATGTGAATGTCCTTACTAAGGGAGAGTTGCCAGATGATCTGTGTGCCCAATTCAAAGATCTCAGATTGGAGATAGTGCCTGAAGCACACCTCATGTCATTGGATGTTCAACCCACATTGCTGGATAAGATCAAGGAATCCCAAAAGATGAACAAGGAAATTGAAGAGATCAAAGGAAAAATTATTAAGAAGAAAGCTAAAGGATTCCATGAATACGAACAGTGTACTTTATGGTATGGAAAACGTATATGTATTCCACAAGATCCGGAACTTCGGAAACTGATTTTGCAAGAAGCACATAACTCACCATATTCCATTCATCCGAGTAACATCAAAATGTATATGGATGTGAAGGAAAGATTCTGGTGGAATAATCTCAAGAAGGACATCGCAGAACATATTGCTTTGTGTGATGTGTGTAGTCGAGTGAAGTGGAACATCAGAAACCGGCAGTGGGACAAGATTGGTATGGATTTCATCACCGGACTGCCAAGGACTAGATCGGGATATGATTCTATTTGGGTTGCTGTAGATCGCCTAACTAAGGTGGCTCATTTCATTCCCGTGAAGACAACCTATACAAGTTCTAAGTTAGCCAAGATCTATATGAACAGGATTGTATGTCTGCATGGAGTACCCCAAGAGTATTGTGTCGGATAGAGGAACTCAGTTCACTTCGCATTTCTAGCGACAAATGCATGAGTCATTGGGAACAAGATTAGAGTTCATCACAGATTTTCACCCCCAAATGATGGACAGACTAAAAGGACCAATCAGATTCTGGAGGATATGTTGAGGGCATGTGCCCTAGATTACGGTGCTAGCTGGGATGAAAGTCTGCCCTACGCAGAATTTTCTTACAATAACAGCGATCAAGCCAGCATTGAGATGGCACCATTTGAATTTATATATGGAAGAAAGTGTACTACACCATTGCTATGGAGTGGTGTTGGAGAAAGAAATTTTTTTGGCCTAGAATTAATCAAGGGAGCTGAAGAAAAATTCAGATTGGTAAAGGACAAATTGAAGATAACATAATCCCGACAGAAGAGCTACGCATATCCAAAGCATAGACAAGTCACCTATGAGGTAGGTGATAGACACTACTAGGAAAATGGCCATTCGTGGCGCACCTTAAAAGGGCATCCGTGGCACACTAGTTGTGCGCCACTAGCCTCGCGCTACGGCTATCTCTTACCCGTAGCGCACTGCATGGTGCGCTACGGTTATCTCGAGATAGGCGTAGCGCACTACCTGGTGCGCAACGGGTAGGGGTACAGGGTGCACCACGGATGTGTTTTTCAAAAAACAAAAAAATGCAAAAAAAAACACCCTCGTTTTGAATTGTAAATGAAATCAGGTCCGTGCATCGCCGCCGTCGTGTCACCTTGCTGGAGGATGGCCGTGGCCACGACCTACCACCGTAGGGAGGTGCGGGAGGCCGTGACCGCTCTAGTCCTCGCCGCCGTCGAGGTGGTAGGAAGGGTGTGGTTGGAGAAAGTGAGGTAGGAAGAGAGGGAGGTAGGAAGAGATGGAGGAAGAGAGGGAGGTCAGTGCGGAGAAGGATGTCGCCGTCGCCCGTTGTCACTGCGAGGAGGAGGAGAAGGCCGTCGTTGCGATGTCGTCACTGCAAGGAGAAGAGGAGGCCGTCGTCGCACCGCCGTAACTGCAAAGAGAGGAGGAGGCCGGAGAAAGACGCCGGAGCAAGGTGGCCAAAGAGAGGAGAAGGGGAAGGAGGATAAGGAAAAGAAGAAGGAGAAGGAAGAAGGAGAAGGGAGAAGGAAGAAGGAGAAGGGAGAAGGAAAAGGGGGTGGAGTTGGTGCAGGCCACTTAGCCGTAGGGCACTACGGCAGAGTGCCCTACGACTAAGTTGACCCAGCAGTTGCAGCACACATACTCGTAGCGCACTAGGTCAGGGTGCTCTACGGCTAAGTTTCACATCCGTAGCGCACCTTGACCTAGTGCTCTACGGGTATGTGTGCTGCGACCACATGTGCCCTGGACCACACATAGTCGTGGCGCACCACCCCCATGTGCGCCACGCTTACGGCAGTTAGCCGTAGGGCACCTGTGGACAGTGCGCCATGCCTATTTTACCCATGGGGCACCACTAGGACGTGCGCCACGGATGTGTGGATTACCTATAGTCGTTTTCCTAGTAGTGAGAGCTTATCTTAGAGTCTCACCACTTCGTAGTGTGAAGAGATTTGGAGTCAAAGGAAATTGTCACCAAGATATGTTGGACCATTCAAGATTTTGAGCTGCAAAGGAGAAGTGGCTTATGAGATTGAGTTTCCTAAGTCACTGTCTGCCGTTCACAATGTATTTCATGTGAGTCAGTTGAAGAAATGCCATCCGGAGATGGAAGAAACTTCTCTGAAGGATATTATACCTTTGGAAGAGGTTCAGTTGGAAAGTAATCTTACATACGAGGAGAAACCTATCAAGATCCTCGAGTTTGCAGAAAGAGTTACTCGTACCAAGACTATCAAATTCTACAAAGTTCAGTGGAACCATCATTCCGAAGAGGAATCAACTTCGAAAAGAGAAGATGATCTTCGGAAAGACCACCCACACCTATTTGCTAGCCAATCCGAACCATCATTAAGTTTGTAACATCCCAAAAATCATGAATTACAAAAACTTTCATATTTCATGCATTCATAGCATCCTTGGCTTGCAAAAAAATTTGCAAAACAAAATTCCAAATTAAAACCATTTTTTTCCTATTATCTATATGCAATAAGGCATGGTTTTATTTTTATTTTTCAAAGTGTCAAAGTGCATTTGACTAAATAGTAGTGTTTTATACACAATTACGTGAAAGGTTTACACTACAAAAACCTATAGGTGATTTGAATTCAAATCCATTTGAATTTGGTTTAATTTGTTTCCTGAAAATTCAAAATAGAAAAAGAAAAAGAGAGAAGAAAAGGAAAAGGGCTAGCGCCACCTATTCGGCCCAGTAGAAGAAACAGCCCACAAAACCTACCCGGCCGTTCCCCCTCTCCCCTCTTTCTCACTCACGCGCCTACCCCCTCACTCACTGACTCCACGGACCCACAACCACGCGTGCATCATCGTCTTCGCCACGAGACCCGCCCCCAAATTCCTCGTCGTCGTTACCTGCATTGATTCCTCCTTGTAAATTCGCTTGATTGCTGCGTTAATTCCTCCCCTACCACACGTACATAATCGCCCACCTCTTCTTCCCATTTCCCCTCAGACCCCATGCCCTTAACGCCTCCAGGCTGTGAGAATTGCTCGCTCGAAACCCCCTTCTCCGACGACCCTCCGACGCCAATTCTGGCCAACCCTCACCACCTCCTTGCCCCTGGTTTTCATGAGCACACTCCCCATTTTCTCGCGCATCTTCCAATATCTTCCCCTAGCCTGTGCGTGCTTCGGAACATCGGCAAGGACAACGCATGCTCGCCACCGTCCTTTGCTGCAACTCCGACGAACTTTCCCGGTAAACCCTGACCTCCCCTTCCCATCTCATTAACACTCGCATACTTGTATTCGTATTGCTACTCTACCGCACCTTTTGCCTCACCTTAACGTGGTCTGTAGCCTCGCCAACATCGATGACCATGCGTGCCTGAGCCAGTAGGTATCTCCGGTGAGCAATTCTCGTCGTCAACGTGCGCCCCTCAACTAACGGCGACCACCTTGAGCTTCACTGCATCCATGTGAACTCGGTGAGAATCTCCCCTTCCTCCCTCACATCCTATTTTCGCCGGAAACGTCACCACCATAGCGCCATCACCACGCATTCGTCGCCAGCGCCACCAATTCCTGGCAGTGTGCTGTGAGCTGTCCGATTTAGATCCAAGTGATAGGATAGACTGGCTTAGCGAAAAGGTATGATTTGATCTATGCTGTGCGATTCACTTTTAATCCTACGGTCCACAGAGCTCGATCCTTGCGAAATGGTATCAGCCAATGGAGTCATTCCACGTGGCTTGTATTGTCTGCTTAAAAAAATCCAAAGAATGAATTTGGTTGATTAAACTTTTAAAATCTATAACTTTTGTTCTGTTTATCCAAAAAATTCAAATAAGATATAATTGGAATTAGAAAAATAAATACTATATTAATGTGGGCTTGGATTTGTATTTTGCTTCTGTAAATTAGTTTTATTTATAGATTCAATTGTAGGCCTATTTTGACTATATAAATTATTTGGAAAATGATTTTAAGACAAATTCAAGTTTATTTAGACTATACATGTTTAGTTTTGTGGTCAGTACTGTCTGACTTGTCTTGTTTTGTTTATAAAAATCATCACATGGCATTTGCATGCATTCATAATATTTTTGCTTGAATATTGGAATGTGAATTTGGTGCTATTATTTTATGTGTAGATTTTGGTTCTAGTGGTGATTGTGATTGTGAAGATTGTTGCTACTCTCCCAACTACCAAGGCAAGTGGTGCTTCATGTATTTGTCCCATTATTTTTACTATGCACTAGTGATATTTTGTATAGGGCTTGCATGAAATTTTGCTAAGTATCTATATGCTATGCCTTGGGAAAACCTAGTAGTTGTAGTCTTGGTAGAATTATTCTCTATGTTAAGATACTTTTAGATATCATGTTTAGCCTAGCTAGTAGCAAACAAGGGTGGATTATATATACAAGCTCTTGAAATTTTGCTAAGTCTTTGACTTATGTTTTTGCTTAATAAAACAACTAAGTGAATGAATCACCTGGGTGGAATGGAAAGAATGGTTTATGTTGAGAGGTTACTCAGGGCCCATTTTTTATGGCCTCCCTGGTGTATCTCACTTGTGGAAAGCCACCCAGGAACAAAGGGATTTGAGATACTTAGTGTTTAGAAGCTTCTAGTGCAGCCACATGGCATATGGGCTCTGCCTTGATCATATAGGTTGCAATAACTTAGTCAAATGGAGAGATGGTGGTAGGGTGATAGGATGGAACGCGTACATTCGGTATAAGGGAAGGCTTTTGAAAGATCTCGTCTCGATGCATGTTGCGTCTTGTGGGGAAAGTGCACCACCTCTCGAGAAGGAAAAATCTAAGTACTTAGTCATGTCCCCGCCAACGGACAATTTGAGCATCAAGACATTGAAGCTATCAAGGATCTCCTCATCCCAATTTCTAAGTTAAAAACTTGTGGTTGAACAAGGGTAAAGGTTCACCAATGTGTATTGGTGGTTCCTAGGGTGATTTTCATAAAACAAAAATTTAGTGTTTTCAACTGATAAGGAAAACCTATTTTGATCAAAGCAAGCCTAAGATACACTTATCCAAATTCATATAGATGTTAGAAACTACTACTCTACTATGGTATCACTTACCAATACAATTCCAAATGTATTGACCCACTGTGGCTATAACTGATGATGTTGCAGGTTACTCTGATGAGGATTATGGTTATGAGTCTACACTCAGCATGCTTGCCTATGGAACATGAAAATGAAGACTTTACTTTATTTACTTAAGTTATGAACTCTTGTACTAGCCTTGGCTATGGAGTTGTAAAATACTATATTTATCTCTAGAATGATGATGTAATAAAGACCTTTGTATCTGTGTACTTCATCTTAATCTGTGGAAGCTAACATTTGATCCAGGGACTAGCATTGTAATCACAGGGACCTTTACCTTACAAAGGTGGGGTCTTATAGTATGGCAGTAGATAGAACATCAAACACTCCTTTCTAGTGAACCTGCTACGTACGCTTGTACTCAGCGTATCTTCTTAACCCTTGCTAGATTCTGAACCCATTAAGACGATGTTTACATCAAGTTATGCTTTAGGAATCATCATAAAAATCTCAAGCTCTTCAATGAAGTAAAGGAAGTCAAATATACATCAACTAAAGTGAAAACGAAGTTGTTGATTATATAAAAATATAATCTCTAGCCATAGAACCTATTTCTGTAGAGTATTGCAATAGCAGTAATACAAGACAAATAGTTATATGCTAATCTTATTAGCATAATAGTTTCCTTCTGTGTGAAGATATATTTCAAACTTTTGTGATCTGTGAACAATTCACATCGTTTTCCCAAAAGATAATGTCTCCATGTTTTGAGTGCATGGACAACAGAGGCTAACTCTAAGTCATGAGTAGGATAAATCACTTCATGAATTTTGAGTTGTCTAGAGGCATAAGCCACAACTTTCCCTTCTTGCATCAAAACTCCACCAATCCTTGGTGAGATGCATCACAATATACTTGGAAATCCTTTTCCAAATCTGGTAGACATAAGACTGGTGCTGACACTAGTCTCTTCTTCAATTCCTGGAAACTGAGTTCACATCCCTCAGTCCAGTCAAACTTCTTGTCTTTCTGAAGTAACTCTGTCATTGGCTTAGCCACTTTTGAGAAATTATCAATGAATCTCCTGTAGTATCTTGCCAAGCCAAGGAAACTACAAACTTCTTTCATTGACTTGGGAGATTCCCACTCAGTTATAGCTGACACTTTTGCGGGATCGACATCTACACCATCTCCTGACACAATATGTCCGAGAAATCCCACTTCATTCAACCAGAATTCACACTTGCTGAATTTGGCATACAGCTTGTGCTCTCTAAGCTTCTCAAGTATCAAACGAAAATGCTCATCATGCTCTTCTTTCCTCTTGGAGTAGATCAAAATGTCTTCAATGAATACGACAACAAACTTGTCAATAAATTCCATGAACACTTTGTTCATCATGTTCATGAAATAGGCTGGTGCATTTGTCAAACCAAATGGCATCACAGTGTACTCATACAAACCATACCTAGTGGTGAAAGCAGTCTTAGGTATGTCTTGCTCTCTAATATCTAGCTGAAAATAGCCTGATCGGAGATCAATATTTGAAAACACACGGGCTCCTTCTAGCTGATCAAACAAATCGTTGATTCTAGGCGAAGGATATTTGTTCTTGATAGTCACCTCATTGAGTGAACGGTAATCTATGCACAACCTTTGACTTCTATCCTTCTTTTCAACAAACAGAACTGGTGCACCCCAAGACGAAGAACTTGGCTGAATAAATCCTTTCTGCAATTGTTCTCCAAGTTGTTTCTTGAGTTCTTTAAACTCATCAATTGACATCTTGTAGGGTCTCTTTGCTATTGGTCCAGATCCTGGCAGCAAGTCAATGAAAAACTCTACATCTCTATTTGGTGGCATTCCAGTCAATTCCTCAGGAAACACATCCGGATATTCCCTCACAATTAGCACACTGTCTATGCTAAGCCCCTTAAGATAATTTAGCTTACTCCCTTTAGATTCAAAGTTAGACTTGAACCTAATTCATTTCTTATCTGGGGTAGTGAGTGTGACAGTACGATTGGCACAATCTAGTACACCTTCATACTTAGTCATCCAGTCTATGCCTAGAATAACATCCAATCCTTGGGAATCTAGGATTATCAAACTAATTGGAAACTTATACTTTCCAAATTATATCGCTAGATCATGGGATCCAAGGTACACTATCATCTCTCCACCAAGAGAGCTTACTTTTATAGTACATCCAATAGTTTTAGTTGGAAGTCCATTTCTATCAACAAATTCTCTTGATATGAATGAATGCGATGCGCCAGTATAAAAAAGAACAAGTGCTGGAAAAGATTTGAGCTTGAACTTACCAGCCACAACATCAGACTCTTCATATATTTCTTCCACATTGATGTGGTTCACTTGTCCCTTCTTGAAAGGGTTGGGCTTGTTGGCTCCTTCAACTTTCTTTTCTAGGCACTCATTTGCATAGTGCCCCATCTTGTTACACTTGAAACACTCAACCTAACTGAGATCTTTCTTTACAGGCTGACTCCCATTACCACTTCCACTAGGGTGGTTCTTGTGTCCACTTTTGTTGTTCTTGAACTTGTCACTATCATGACTGCGATGATGCCTGTTGTCATGGTGACGGCTGTAGTTGTGGTGGCTGTTGTATTTCCCATGCTTGTGGAATCCAGAACTTCCACTATCATCATTATGGGAACGCTTGTGAGACGAACCCGAGTTGTGCTTATCAAAGTTATGCTTCCTCTTCCTGCTCTCAACTTGTTTCATCTTGTTTTCCAAGATGGTAGGCTTGTCACAAAGTGATTGATATGTTGGGACATAGGCAACTGATAGCTACAGTTTCAACTCATCATTAAGTCCCTCAAGGAACTTCTCCTTCCTTTTGGCATCTGTATCAACCTCATCCGGTGCATAGCGCGCCATATTGTTCAACTCCTCAATGTACTCAGCCACATTGCGGTGACACTGCTTCAGATTGTGGAACTCTTTTTTCTTCAAGTTCATCACTCCGGATGAGATGTGAGCTGTACGGAAACCATCGTCAAAAATATCCCAAGTCACATCCTCAAGGGGAGTGCTGATCTAAAAGTTGTCCCACCATGTTGCTGCTGGTCCTTCGAGTAGATGTGCTAAAAACCTGAATTTTTCTCATTGGTGCAGCCAACAGTGACTAGGTCCTTGTTCACTAAACCTAACCAGTCATTGGCTACCATTGCGTCAGTGGTTCCTAAGAACTTGGCTGGCCTCAACCTCAAAAATATGGTAAGTATGTCAAATGCTGGATGATTGTTCTGATTGTTGTTGTTGTTATTGTTATTATGATTCTGATTTTGCATGAACTGAGTCATCAACTGCATTAGTTGAGCTTGAGCTGTCATCAACTACTGCATCTCGGGAGTGACGTTATTGTTATTGTTTTGGTTGGGGTTGGCACGACGGGGAGGCATTTGTGGTTTCAATAAGGATAATAATGAGATACCCATAGATGCTTAACATGCACAATACATCACATAGAAACAATCACAATAACCAATATAAAAAATAACATAGATTTTGAATGACATAATCAACATGTTTTGAAAATGTAAACTCACAATAGCAAGCCATCCACATGTTGGATGGTCATTGCGACCCAATAATCAAAGTATTATAGATAAAAGATAGTCGAGTAGTCTACACTACTCCTCCATGTCGACCTCCACGTCAACAAGAGCAAGACCTGCATTCTCCATGGCGGCCTTGTACTCATCTACACTAGTGGTCAAGTCCTCGATCTTTTCCCTGAGGGCCCTCTTCTATGAGCGAAGCCTCTCAATCACTCCTTGCTGGGTCTCGAGCTCGAAGTCCTTGCCCTCTATCTCAGCCTTCATGTCCTTGATCTTCTTGTTTCTGTCTTGGACCCTCTTCTCCTGATACTTGAACTTCTTGTCATGGCTCTCGAATCTGTCCTCCATCTCCTTGACGATCTCGTCTTGCTCCGCGAAGAGCTTGTCCTTCTCCCTCAACTGAACCTGGAGCTCGTCATTGCCTCTCCCTCCTCGTCACGTCTCCCGGACGGCTGGAAGTAGAGGCCTCTAAGCTCGGTGGAGTGGCATCCACAGAGGCGTCCGAGTAGCTCCTGCATGACTACATCTAGACCCTTCTCCTTGTCATCGTGCATCAGCTTGAAGGAAATCTCCTCCGTGAGTGGCACCACCTAGCGTCCCGGCTGTGAGACTCTAAAGCCCCAAAGGTCCTTCCTATCGAACTTGGTGAGCTGAAGTGCCTTAATACTAGGAAGTGGAAGGTTGAGCACACTAGTAAACTGCATGATGCGTGAACCAAAACGAGTTCCATTGAACTCCTTGGCAATGCTGATCACAAAGCTAGGCATCTAATATAAGATGGAGAAGTATTAGAACACAAGTAAGAGAAAAACAAGACAATAAAAATAAAGCAAAAGTATACATCATCCATAAATCATACATATCATGGTATACAAAATATAGCACAAACACTAAGGTTCAACATAACTTAGACAATTTTTGTGAAAATACGACAAGTGTGGTGGTCCAACTAATGGAGTACGTTACAATTCTCACTCATATGCTAAGTCTATGATATCCTCCCTTAGACGTTTTATGGCTGTCTGTAAGTCTTGGGTATACTTCTTTTCCTCTTCAAGGTCATTCTTAGTGTTGATCATTCTACACTTCAGCCTTTCACCAAGCTCCTTGAAAGCATTCCAAGTTGCATTTCTTGCAGAGTCAAAGAATGTTGTATACATTTCTGAGTTGGTGCCCATGTAGAATCCTGACTCTTTGTGGTTGTCTCCCTTCGTTTTATACAAGTGAAGTTGCACCCACCAATATTCTTCTCCTTCATCCATAACTGGAAATCCTTTGTATACGGACACACCATGTATTACCAAGCTAACCATAAGGGTTTTGAGTGCTTTGGGAAACTCCATCTCACATTCTAAAGTCATGGTCATGAGTGGTCCCTTCTTGATGGCTTCATTGATGGTGGCCATCTACAATTTAAGATGAGAAATAAGATTAGAAAGGTTTACGAGAAGAAAAAGACAAGAGTGCAATTTTACAAAGAGTTGCATTTTTCCTTAGTGGTTTTCTTAGTCTAATCCAACCTAGGGTCATAGTCCTATAGGCATCACAGTGCTATGATACCATCTGTAAGACCCCACCTTTGTAAGGTAAAGGTCCCTGTGATTGCAATGCTAGTCCCTGGATCAAATGCTAGCATCCACAGTTTAAGATGAAGTACACAGATACAAAGGTCTTTATTACATCGTCATTCCAGAGATAAACATAGTATTTTACAAATCCATATCCAAGGCTAGTACAAGAGTTCATAACATAAGTAAATAAAGTAAAGTCTTCATCTTCATGTGCCACAGTCAAGCATGTTGAGTGTAGACTCATAACCCTAATCCTCATCAGAGTAACCTGCAACATCATAAGTTACATCCACAGTGGGTCAATACATTTGGAATTGTATTGTCAAGTGAAACCATAGTAGATTAGTAGTTTCTAAAATCTATATGAATTTGGCTAAGTGTAGCTTAGGCTTGCTTTGCTCAAAATAGGTTTTCCTTACCAGTTGAAAACACTTAAGTTTTTGTTTGATGAAAATCACACAAGGAACCACCAATACACATTGGTGAACCTTTACCCTTGTTCAAACACAAGTTTTTAACTTACCAATTGGGATGAGGAGATCCTTGATAGCTTTAATGTCTCGATGCTCAAATTGTCCGTTATCGGGGACATGACTAAGTACTTAGATTTTTCCTTCTCGAAGGTGGTGCACTTTCCCCACAGGACTTGACATGCATCGAGACGAGATCTTCTAGAAGCCTTCCCTTAGACCAAATGGATGCGTTCCATCCTATCACCCTACCACCATCTGTCCATTTGAATAAGTTATTGCAACCTATATGATCAAGGCAGAGCCCATATGCCATGTGGCTGCACTAGAAGCTTCTAAACACTAAGTATCTCAAATCCCTTTGTTCCTGGGTGGCTTTCCACAAGTGAGATACACCAGGGAGGCCATAAAAATGGGACCTGAGTAACCACTCAACATAAACCATTCTTTCCATTCCACCCAGGTGATTCATTCACTTAGTTGTTTTATTAAGCAAAAACATAAGTCAAAGACTTAGCAAAATTTCCAGAGCATGTATATATAATCCACCCTTGTTTGCTACTAGCTAGGCTAAACTTGATATCAACAAGTATCTTAACATAGAAAATAATTCTACCAAGACTACAACTACTAGGTTTTCCCAAGGCATAGCATATAGATACTTAGCAAAAATTTAATGCAAGCCCTATACAAAATATCACTAGTGCATAGTCAAAATAATGGGACAAATACATGAAGCACCACTTGCCTTGGTAGTTGGGAGAGTAGCAACAATCTTCACAATCACAATCACCACTAGAACCAAAATATACACATAAAACAATAGCACCAAATTCACATTCCAATATTCAAGAAAAAATATTATGAATGCATGCAAATGCCATGTGATGATTTTTCTAAAATAAACAAGACAAGTCAAACAGTACTGAACACAAAACTAAACATTTATAGTCTAAATAAACTTGAATTTGTTTTAAAATCATTTTCCAAATAATTTATATAGCCAAAATAGGCCTACAATTGAATCTGTAAATAAAACTAATTTTACAAAAGAAAAATACAAATCCAAGCACACAGTAGTGTAGGATTTATTTTTTTGATTCCAATGATATCTTATTTGAATTTTTTGGATAAAAATAATAAAAGTTATAGATTTTACAAGTTTAATCAATCAAATTCATTTTCTAGATTTTTAAATAGACACTACAGGCCACGTGGAATAATTCCATTGGCTGATACCGTTTCGCAAGGATCGAGCTCTATGGACCGTAGGATTAAAAGTGAATCGCACGGCACAGATTAAATCATACCCTTTCACTAAGCCAATCTATCCTATCATTTGGATCTAAATCATTTGTGGTGCTGGCGACGAACACGTGGCGGCGGCGCTCTGGTCGTGATGTTTCCGACGAAAATAGGAAGAGAGGGAGTAAGGGGAGATGCTCACCGAGGTCGCAGGGATGTAGTGAAGCTCAAGGTGGTCGCCGTTAGTCGAGGGGCGCACGATGACGACGGGAATTGCTCGCCGATACCTACTGGCTCAGGCACGCACTGTCATCGACGTTGGCAAGGCTATGAACCACGTTAAGGAAAGGCAAAAGGTGTGTCAGACTCGCAAGACGAATACGACTACGTGAGTGTCAATGAGAGGGGACGGGTAGGTCAGGGTTTACTAGGGAAGTTCGTTGGAGTTGCAGCAGAGGACGGTGGCGAGCAGGCGTTGTCCTTGTCGATGTTCCAAAGCGCGCGGGGGATAGGGGAAGATGCTGGAAGACGCGCGAGACAATGGGAAGTGTGATCGTGAAAACTAGGGGCAAGGAGATGGTGAGGGTTGGCCGAAATTGTCGCCTAAGGGTCGTCGGAGCAGGGGGTTTCGAGCGAGCAATTCTCACAGCCTGGAGGCGTTCAAGGCATGGGGTCTGAGGGGACATGGGGAGGAGAGGTGGGCTATTATGTACGTGTGGTCGAGGGAAGGAATTAATGTAGCAATCAGGCGAATTTACGAGGAGGAATCAATGCAGGTAATGGCGAGGAGGAATTTGGGGGCGGGTCTCGCGGCGAAGACAATGATGCACGCGTGGCAGTGGGTCCGCAGAGTTAGTGAGTGAGGGGGTAGGTTCATGAGTGACAAAGAGGGGAGAGGGGGAACGGCCGGGTAGGTTTCGTGGGCTGTTTGTGCTGCTGGGCCGAATAGGTGGCGCCGGCCCTTTTCCTGTTCTTCTCTCTTTTTCTTTTTCTATTTTGATTTTTTAGGAAACAAACCAAATTCAAATGGATTTGAACTGAAATCACCTCTAGGTTTTTAGAGTGTAAACCTTGCACCTAATTGTGTATAAAACACTATTGTTTAGTCAAATGCACTTTGACACTTTGAAAAATAAAAATAAAACCATGCCTTATTGCATATAGATAATAGGTATAAAATGGTTTTAATTTGGAATTTTATTTTGCATATTTTTGTGCAAGCGAAGGATGATATGAATGCATGAATGATATGAAAGCTTTTGTAATTCATGATTTTCGGGATGTTACACATACACCATAGGTCGTAGGCAATGCAGGTTTTCATAAACATTTCTTCAAAGGTTGCTTTTATTCTGAAAAGCTATGTCCGTCAGCCTTCATGGCTTTACCAGAACTTTCATGGAGTTACTTTCCCGCCGCTATCGTAGCTCCTTCCCGGAATAGGGAGTAACAAGTTATAGTTCTTACACTCTACATAGGTGCGTTACTTTACCCATGAGAGACCTTAGCCTTGTTGCACAACCAAGTCATGAGTTTTTCCATACTTCCTTGGTATGGAAACTTAAGAAGTACTTTGTTTTAATTATCCTTCAGTTTTGGATTTATGAAAAGTACGACTGAAGTGTGGGATTATTCACTTTACACTCAAGTGAATGATTAGATTAAATTTGTTTTGCTATTATTAAAATAACATGCAACTATCAAGGAAAGTATAATTTGGATGATGTTGTTAATGTGTTAGCTTTAAAGTCATGTTAATTATTATTTAGATGTTAAGATCATTCCCTCTTCATATTAGTGAATGATATATAAAATTATCTTAAATATTATGGTTTTGAATTTTGCTTTAGGGTTTAAAAGAGTATTATAAAGTTAATGATTTATTCTTAATTTTTATTATAAATCTTAATTATGGTTTAGAGCTTTAGTAATTATATTTTAAGGTTTTAATATTTCTAGAGAAATATAATTATTTCTTATTAAAGAATTTTTTAAAAGAATTTTGAAAATAGTTAATAGAAAAGGATTTATTACTTTTTAAAATATTAAAACCATTCTAATAGTATATTTAATAATTTTATAGTATAATATATTTATTTTAAGATCTTAAAATTGATTTTTATTTATTTTTTAGTATTATTCTTATGTTTTATAAAATTTCATAAAGGATTAAATGTCTTGGAATACTTAGTTCAAATTTTATTTTTCAAAAGAATCGAGTTAGTATTTTTATAAAATAGTAAGTCTATTTTTATAAACAAAAATGATTTTTATTAATTTTTAGAAAATTTTCTTATATTATTATAATTTATTGAGAACTCTAGTGGTTTTAATATTTAATGATATTTCATTTAACTCAAACAATTGGTTTTACATTTGTTTTTAGATATATCTTGTTGTTGTGATTATTTAGATGTATTGTATATATTTTTATGATTTTTATATATTTTCCTAGAGTATAAATTATGTTTAGGGGTAGTTTTTTCATTTAGTAATTGGTTAAACAACTTTTTTTCATTTCTCTTTGGAACTGGGCCAGCCTTACTGATTAGCCCATCTAGACCCAGTTTGGCCCATCAAGGCTCAGGGCCAAACCCTGCCCTGGCCCTGCCTTCCCACCACTCTCTCTCACATCTCACACTCTCGTTTTCTCCCTCCTAGTAGCTGGCGATGCCGTCGTTGTTGCCCGCCCGATTCGGGCGAGACAGGTCGTTGCGCTCGCCGTCGATGTTCATGGGAGCTTTTTCCCTTCTAGTCTGACCTAGCCCTCCAACTTGATTTTGGAATAGGTCTTGTATCAGGCCGCACTCATCGCTCACTAGTGCTAGGGTTTTGATGCCCGCGGCGTCGCCGTTGCATCGTTGGTGTGCTGCCCTTCTCACTGGGCTGCTCTGATGCTATGGTGGTCATGGTGTAGCGGTGTGGCTCGGCGCGAGTTGAGAATCATGATGATCCTCGTGCCGCGATGCCGAGTGCTCTATCTTGCCGCTATCGTCGATACTGCTTCTGCTTCCTCTCTAGCGAGCTATGAACATGCCCCAGGTAGGTGTCACTCTACCTTGCAAACTCCTTTCTCTTTCTCTTGCTATTCCACACTAGTTAAGTTCCTCTTCTTATTTTTGGTGATCAATGATTCATAGTGATTTGCTCATGGATCTGTTTTGAGCATGTGAACTTTAGGTAAGTATAATGGTGGTGATGTCAGTGGTATATGTGCCTTAATCTTATTCAGTTTAGTGAGCCCTTACTATGTTTTGATGAATTCATGGTTGGATAATGTAATATTGAATTTCTACAACTGTCAAACATGATAGTGATTTATTGAATGCTTTGATTCTTGTGTGATGTTGGTACTGTGAAATCACTTGCAGGTGTTTCCTAGATTTGTTCCCCTGATGTTGGCTATGCCTAGTTAAATAGCAGGCTCTGTTATCTAAATAAGTGCTATGGTGGTGAATTAATTTGCATGGTGGTATATATGATGTCATGAATTACTTGTCCCAAATACTGATGTTATGACAGTGGAATTAAAAATGCCTCCTAGAGGGTTGGCTACGAAATGTTCACAAATATTGTTATATTGCAATCCTAGAATTCTTGGACTAGCTGAATTGGTATTATACCCCAGCCAAACTTTGCTCTTATGTGATCATGGAAAATATACTGGAATGATTCCTAGAAATATTTCCTAGGAAAATGATTTGTTCTACGTCAAATCTGATAGTGTAAAGATGTACAACTTTGATTCCTAGAGATCCTGCTAGGAAAATGATAATATTGTGTGGGTAATATTTTTAAGTGTAAATGAGTGGCCAATATCATTATACTGTATATATGACATCAACCATTTTAAATGATTTCTAAATCTTTTTAGGAAAATTATTTATGGATTTAAGAAAATGGTCTTGAGCTTGTACTCGAGAAACTTTGAATCTGCTAGGAAGCTTCTACTTGTTTTGGCTACATACGTACCTTATGGCTACTAATCGTGTTAGTGTTGTGATGCCTCAGTTAAGGATACATAATTATTTTAGAAACCTTAACTAGCCATATTTGGTGCTATGGATAACCATTTCAGCTTTTAGTTGCCAGTAGGAATTCTTTGTTATAACCAAATGATGGATTTACTTGGATGAGCCAATGATGTATGAACTCATGCACTGGTACTGATCCAATTTCCTTAAACAGAGATTTGTTTAATGATGTGGCCGTTGAATATTTTGTGATGAATATACATATAACATAGATGGAGGTGTGAGAATAGCCCCTCTTTGATTTAGATGCTAACAGTTGACTTGATAGACTGATAAGAATGGATATGTGCTTGATTTCTTGGATCTGCCCATGATGCATAGGCTGAGGCTACACATGGGATAAGAATATATATGTACTTTGTGGCTTCAATTCTCTATGAGGAACTTTGCATGGCATTTCCATGCAAAACTGAGATAAGCAATCCTCTTATCTTTCTAGACATGTTCTAGTTGCAGGGTAACTGGATTTGGTTGCTATGTTATTATTTCCCTTACTCTCAAATATGTCATTGCAAAAATTAAATAAGAACATATGCTACAAGATCTGGTTATACTCCCATCTACCTTGCTGTTTGTAGTGTGGACAGATGATGTGGTGCTGAGATCTTGTGAAACGATTGAATCTGCTGCTACTGCTCCTGGCCACTCTCCTTTTGATATCCAATTCCTCCTGGATTTGTTGTGGCCTGATTTTCCTAATTTTGTTGGCCAGCTAGTACTTTTCATGCCTGCCTTCATGAAATCCCTCCCCTCCTTTCTTGATTTACCTAACCTCCTCCTAATCTCTTCTAAGAAACCATATTGGTTATGGTGGTACTAGATGCTTGTTGGGGAGGGTCTGGTGATGAACTAAGATGAACTGGGCTCTTGGTGGTGTGAGATTGAAGTGAATGTGTGGTGTTTTCCTAGTTGTTGTCATGCGGCTGTGTGCTCTGCCTTTATACTATTGTGCTGAGATGGACAGCACATCACTTGTATGTGATTAAGCTGCTTACAGCTGGGCCCCATATGGTGCAAGTTTCCATCAGTGGGACTTGTGCCTATGGATGAGCTCTGCTTGGAAGATATTTGCTATGGATCACATTGGCTGCAAGTTTGGTACTATCTTGAATTGGTTAATAATTTGGTGTTTCCAAGTGTATTACTAAACACTAAATGGTGAAACTTGCCTTGGGCTTATGATGCTAAGCCTGAAGCCATTCTTTTGATGATAAGAACATATTCTATTTGGCCCTTTTCTATTACTACTCAATGATGACCCATCAATGCATTTCATTGCCAACCTAAGAGTACTATGACCCCCATAACCCCCTATTTTCCCTTTCTTTTGTTTATTGTTTGTGATTGTAGGGAACAAGACTAATGAAGATAAAGAGACAACTTAGAAATAAGTTTAGGTTTTCTTTTACTCATTTGTAATTTATTTTCTGTTTGGGAATGTAAAATTAATGTAATATTGTATATATTAATAAAGTTAATTTTTCTTTATATTTGTAATCTGAATCTTGTAATATTTATATCTTGTTTATTTCATTATTGTAATTTCTTAATTGTAATTTACTCTTATTCTTTTATTGTAAAAGAAGAATGTAATACTTATTGTATTCTTATAATAAAGAATTATTTTATAACATTATTATAATTATTTCTTTTTACTTACTTATAGCATTATTATTTCTGAATTTCTAAATTCAAAATTTGAATTGAATTTCAAAATTCAAAGTAGATTTTAATTTCTACTACTCCAAAAACACAGATAATACCTAAATGTCATGTCAAAATCTATCGCACCTTGCCTGATGTTTCCATCAGAACAAGAGAGATCTCGATCCCTTTATAGCTTCTTAGTTTTGCGCAAAAATTCCCCAGATTTTTTGATGCATGAATGCAATGCACACACATGTGTCCTGTCTACTTTGAGGTGTTAATCCTAGGATGTTACACTTTCTTCTTGATATTGCTGTTCTTCAGATCCGCCAAGTACTTTGGGCAATTCCGCTTCCAGTGACCTTCTCCCTTGCAGTAAAAGCACTAAGTATCAGGATTAGGCCCAACATTGGTCTTCTTTGCAAGCGTGGTAGCTTTGTTACCACCCTTCTTGAAGTTACCCATTTTCTTAGGATTCCCTTGGTTCTTGAAATTGGTGGTCTTATTGACCATCAACACTTGGTTCTCTTTCTTGATCTCCACTTCCGCAGACTTCAACATAGAGAAGAGTTCAGGTAACAACTTATCCAAGAGTTGCATGTTGTAGTTCATCACAAAGTTCTTGTAACTTGGTGACAGTGATTGGAGGACACGGTGAATCCCCAAAGCATTAGGAATCACTATACCCAAGCTTCTGAGCTTATTGGTGTGCCCAGACATCTTAACCACATGCTCACTGACGGAGTTGCCCTCTTCCATCTTGTAGTTAAAGAATTTTTTAGAAGCCTCCTAACTCTCAACTGCCACGTGAGCCTCAAATATCATTTTGAGTTCACGGACAATATCATGTGGGTCAAAATTATCAAACCTTTTCTGAAGCTAGGATTCCAAATCATACAAGATAGCACACTAAACTGTGGATTACTCATTCTTCTGAGCGAGGAAAACATTCTTCACCTCATCGGTAGCATCATCTGTAGGTGGGTCACCAAGTGGTGCATCCAGCACATAGGTCAACTAACCAGCATTAAGGACAATCCTCAAATTGCGGAACCAATCCGCAAAGTTTCTTCCATTGTTTTTGAACTTTTCTTTCTCTAGGAACGCATTAAAATTGATGGTAGGGGCCGCCATGATCTACAACATATTTGCAATAGTTTAGACTAAGTTTATGACACACTGAGTTCAATTAATTCTTAAATTAACAAGGTAAATTCCCACTCAAAACAATATACCTCACATTGTTTTCGTGATCACACGAACCAAATCCACTACATCAAGTGATCATCACGAGAGATGATGTAGTTTCAAAGGAGAAAAATCAACATGTTCATCATATCTACTATAGGACTCATGCTTTTCCTTTCGGTATTCCGTGTTCCGAGACCATGTCTGTACATGCTAGGCTCATCAAGGTTAACCTTAGTGCATCTCCACCAGGCCTACCCATACGGTTGGCGCATGTCCGAAATGTAGGGTTTCGTAGCATGGAAAACAAAAAAATTCTACCGCATGCACACAAACAAGCCAAGATCTATCTACTAGATTGTAGCAACGAGTCGATAGAAGCACTCACCCTCGAATATTCCAAAGCGGTTAACGAGATCTCAAGATCGCGTAGACGATCCTTCTGGCGCTGCGTTCTAGCAGCGCTTCCGCAGTCGGTCACACGTTCGGTACTCGATGAAGACCTTCCTCTCCCTTGTTCCAGCAAGCAGCGGAGGTTGTAGTTCTCCCCTCGTGAATCCGGCATCACGACGGCATCGTGTCGGAAGTACAGGGAAAATCCTTCAGGGCTTCTCCTAAGCCGGAGTAGGTTATGGTGGGTTTCCGGCGATCTAGGTTTAGAGGGCCGGAGAGTAGGAGGTGGAGCCGGCTGCGGCTAGGGCAGCGGTGGCGCTGCGGGGGGAGCGGCTAGGTGGGAGGGGTTGGTTGTGTGGTGTTGGGGTACCCCCTCCGCTCTAGTTTTGAGAGGGAGGGCAGCTTGAGAGAGGGGAGTTTGAATCCTTCCCAAACTCTCTCTCCTAGTTGGATTGTGGTGGAGGGAAATAAGGATTATTTCCTTCCTCCACTAGGATACATTGTCCTAGTTTGACTTTTCAAACTTGCCTTTTGAATTTCAATTTGGAGCTTGATTTCTTTCTTGCTAATGCCCAACCAAGTGACCTAGGACATGATCCAATCATTCCACTTATCCATGACACATTCATGTATCCTTCCCCTTCCGGTCCGGTGAACCTTCTAGAACCTTCTAGAACCTCTGTGATGAAATCATCGGAATCATTCCCAAATTCCGGAATTGGACTTTCCCTTATATGAATCTTATTCTCCGGACCATTCTAGATCTCCTCGTGATATCCTGGATCCCATCTGAGACTTTGAACAACATTCGGTCTTCCTACTTACATTCCATATCTACTAAACATCATCGAATCCTTAAGTGTGTCTCCCTACGGTTCGTGGATTACGCGGACATGACCGAGACACTTCTCCAATCAATAACCAATAGAGGAATCTGGAAATTCATATGGCTCCCACATATTTCTACAATTACTTTGCGATCGAATGAACTACTTACATATGATACCAATTTCCCATTGTCTTGCGGTAGTTTACTTATCCGAGGTTTGATCGTCGATATCTCTGCATACCTAGTTCAACCTCGTTACTAATAAGTACTCTTTTTTCGTTCCCGTGATATGTGATCCCTTGTGAGACAGTCACATGCTTGCAAGCTAATTGGATGACATTCCACCGAGAGGGCCTAGAGTATATCTATCCATCATATGGATCGACAAATCCCACTCTTGATCCATGTGCCTCAACACATACTTTCCGAACACTCAATGCCACCTTTATAGCCACGCAGTTACAGTGTGGTGTCTGATGTCATCAAAGCATCCTTCCGGTGATGGTGATTAGCATGATCTCATGGTCGAAGGAATTAGGTTACTATGTATTAGAAAGCTTATAGCAAACGAACTATTGAAATGACTTGATCTTTATGTTATGCTTATCTATAGGAGTATGTCCATCATACCATTCTCCTAATGATATGATCTTGTTGTTAAAGACATCTCTATGTTCATGATCCAAAAACCATGATCATCTATTAACCAACAAGCTAGTATTACAAAGAGGCTTTACCAGGGACTCTAATTTAGTTTACAAATCACACAAGTAAAAATGTTTCCGGTTAATACTATTATAGAATGAATGTAAACATTTATCATAAGCACAAAGATATAATAATAACCAGTTTTATTATTCCCTCTAGGGCATATCTCCAATAGTCTCCCACTTGAAATAGAGTCAACTAATATGGATTACATGGTAATATACCGAACACCCACGGCGGTTTGGTGCTGGTCATGTTTTGCCCTCGAGAGAGGTTTAGTCAACGGATCCGGTACATTCAGATCTGTCTGTACTTTTAAAATCTTTATGTCACCATCTTGGACATGCTCTCAAATATCGTGAAAATGCATCTTGATATGCTTTAATGTCTTGTGTGACCTTGGTTCTTGCGCCTCGGCTATGGAGCCCATGTTATCACAATAGATAGACATTGGGTCCAGCGCACTGGGAACCACACCGAGCTCTGTAATGAACTCCTTCATCCACAACGCTTTGCTTTGCACTCCTCCAGCTAACTACTGCACCATTCAAAATAAATACGTATCCAGATTGAGATTTAGAATCATCCGGATCAATGTTCCAACTAGCATCGATGTAACCATTAACAACGAGCTATTCATCACCTCCATAAGAAAGAACCATATCCTTAGTTCTTCTCAAGTACTTAAGGATGTTTTTTACCACTGTCCAATGATCCAATCCTGGATCACTTTGATATCTGCTAGTCAAACTAATAGCATATGCAATGTCGGGTCTAGTACATAGCATGGCATACATGATAGATCCTATGGCTGAGTCATAGGGTGTCTTACTCATCCTTTCTCTATCTTCTGCCGTAGCAGGACTTTGAGTTTTACTCAAGGTCGTATTGGGCAACATGGGCAAGAACCCTTTCTTGCTATGTTCCATTCCAGACATCTTTAGAACTTTGTCCAAATATGTACTCTGTGACAATGATATTACGTGTCTCGATCTATCTCTATAAATCTTTACGCCTAATATGTAAGCTGCTTCGCCAAGATCTTTGATTGAAAAACTATTATTCAAATAATCCTTGACACTATTAAGAAGGTCTACATCATTCCGAATCGACAATATGTCATCCACATATAGTACTAGGAATGCTACAGAGCTCCCACTCACTTTCTTGTAAATACAAGCTTCTCCATAAGTTTGTATAAACGAAAACTTTTTATTACCTTATCAAAACATTGATTCTAACTCCGGTGAGAAAATCTCATCATAGTCAACTCCTTGAATTTGTCAAAACCATTTTGCGACCAGTCGAGCTTTATAGACAGTAACATTACCATTAGTATATGTTTTCTTCTTGAAAATCCATTTTTTCTCGACAGCCTTCCGGCCATCCGGTAAGTCCACCAAAGTCCATACTTGGTTTTCGTACATGGATCCAATCTCGGATTTCATGGCTTCTTGCCATTTATTGGAATCTGGGATCATCATTTCTTCCTCATATGTTGTCGGGTTGTAAGATCCCTCCCTTTATAAAGATAAGGATCCCTGTGATTGCAATGCTAGTCCCTGGATCAATGCTAGCATCCACAGTTTATTATGTAGTACACAAAAACAAAGGTCATTATTAAATATCATTCCAGAGACAAACATAGTCTTATACAAACTCCATGGCCACAGGCCTAATACAAGAGTTCAAATATATAATAAGATAAATAAGTCTTCATCTTCATGTGCCACAGGCAAGCATGTTGAGTGTAGACTCATAACCCCTAATCATCATTAGAATAACCTGCAACATCACAAGTTACAGCCACAGTGGGTCAATACATTGGAATAGTATTGGCAGGTGATACCTTAGTAGAATATTAGTAGTCTAGATATTATATGTATTTTGGCTAAGTGTAGCTTAGGCTTGCTTTGCTCAAAATAGGTTTTACCTATTAGTTGAAAACACTAAGTTTTTCTTTGACAAAACTTTTCCCCAAGGAACCACCAATAGAAACTGGTGAACCTTCACCCTTGTTCAACCACAAGTTTTTACTTAGAAATTGGGATGAGGAGATTCTTGATAGCTTCCATGTCTTGATGGTCATGTTGTCCCATACTAGGGACATGGCTAAGTACTTAGATTCTTCCATCTGCAGAGGTTGTGCACTTTCCCCACAAGACTTGATTTTCACCAAGACAGGACCTTTCAGAAGCCTTCCCTTAGACCAAATCGACACGCTCCAACCTATCATCCCACTACCACCAACTGTCCAAATGGCTAAGTTATTGCAACCTATATGATCCAGGCAGAACCCATAATGCCATGTGGCTGCACTAGAAGCTTCTTAACATTTGGCATCTCAAATCCCATTGTTCCTGGGTGGCTTTCCACAAGTGATATACACAAGGTAAACCATAGAAATGGGCCTTGTGTAACCACTCAACACACTTTCCATTCCACCCACGTGTTTCATTCACTTAGAAATATTTTATCATAGCATGAATATATAACCACCCTTGGTTGCTACTAGCTAGGCTAAGCATGGCATTGGTAAGTATCTTGACTTAGAAATTTCTAGCAATTCTACAACTACTAGGATTTCCCAAGCATAGCATATAGATTAAAATATTCATGCAAGTCTAGCAAAATATTTCTAGTGCATAGTTGAAAAACATAGGAATAAACTCATGAAGTACCACTTGCCTTGGTAGTTTGGAGAGTAGCAACAATCCTCACAATAACAATCACTATTTGCACCAAAATCTACACATAAAACAATAGCACCAAAATCACATACAAAATATATACAAGCAAAAATATATGGATGCATTGAAAATACCATGTGATGATTTTCTACACCAAACAGTACTGAATCTTAAACAAGTTCAAAACTTGCCAAATAAACTTTATTTGAACAATAAAACATTTTTCAAATAATTACTATACCCAAATTATGCCTACAAATGTTTCTATAAAAACAATCATTTTAACAGAGGCAAAATATTAAACACATTGCATAAATGGAAAGGATTTTCTCTCCTGATTCCAATGATATAAAAATTGTAAATTTGGACATGGGAATCAAAAGTTATGAATTATTCAAGTTTAAACATCTAATAGATCTAAATTCTGATTTTAAATCTAACTCACAGACACGCGGCCTGCTCTGATTGGTTGATACGGATTCGCACGGATCGGCTAATGTGGGCCACCAGATCTAACTAAATCGCACGGCTAGATCTGATCCATAACCCTTCGTTAAGTGATCTATCCTACACGTTAGATCTAGATCCAACGGTGGCCGATCAAACTACCAAAGTCTGGCGGCGCGTGGCGACGGTGACCGGCGGCGCGCTCTGTCTATGGTGGCGCGGTGGCTAGAGAGGGGGTTGGGGTCGTTGGAGAGGCTTACCAGACTCGCTACCACATCCCAAGGTTTTCCAAATCTTATTATGTGAAAAATAAATAAACAAAATGAATAATTGTTGAAATTTAGGGTGAAAAGAAACTTTTTGTTTCTAAATGGAAATTAAAATCCCATCTTGAACAAACTTTGGTTAATGTTTGAATCCAACTAAAATTCAAATCAAGTGGATTTCATTCTTCATAAAATGAATATTGAAATTTAAACACTTGAGAAATAAACCAAAACTCTAAAACCCTAATAGAAGAAAATCATTTCCAAGCTATCTCTAAGACCATGGATTTTATCCAAATAGAAATTTGTCAAACAAACATTTCAAAATGATCAAGAATGACAAATGGAAATATTATAAAACCATATGAATTGGTTTCACTTATTTTGGAGCCATAGATAAAATCCTATGAATTTAATAAGATAAGGAAAAGTAATTTCCAAAGCTAATAAAACACTTATCTAAAATCCATACCAAATGGTGAGCATATAATCCTCAAGATATTTAAAAGGGTTCATCTTACCAAATAAGATTTGGTCTTCATCTTACCAAATAAGATTTTACAAATTGGAATCACCAAGTTTTGATCTTTAAATAAAAAGATATGGATTTTATAAGATGAAGAAAGAAATATTAAATAAGGAATATTTAAAGACCAAATCAAATCTTGGCCAAATCCATAAGCAAATGGAATGAATAGAATCCAAATCCAAATAATAGGATAAAGAATTTCCAAATAAAATGGCATTAACAAAATTCTATTGAATAAATATAAAATTCCTATTAGAAATGATTAATTAAACCATGAGAAAATAATATTTGGAATTTACCCAAGTGGAATAAAATTTATTTAATTAACTTAAATAAGATCAAAGAAATCTTCCAAATAAAATTTAAGGAATTAAAACTATATTTAATTTCATTAGAATAAAGACAAGTACCCAATTTAAAATGATTAATAAATCATATTAAAAGTTATTCCTAATAATTCAAAGTGAATTATTTGAAACCCTTATAATTGAATAAAACTTACTGAAAAGGTCTTGTGGAAAAATGAAATTTAAATAAGGATTAAAAATATTTTAAAGCTTATATGAAGTAATGCAAAGGCCTAATTTAAGTAATTAAAGGACCCTAAAAAGAATAAATTATTTATTCTAAATTTGACTTCAGAATGTGTTATTAAACAGTGTTTGATTACACACAAAGTTTAAGAGAAATTTGAATTCAAATGAATGCTTAAATGGATTAATCAAAATCAAAACAGATTATTAGAAATAGAAAATGGAAAAAGATCAGAACAAAAAAAAATAGAGCAAGCCAAACCAGCCCAGCAGACCCAGTCTGGCCCAATTAGCCCATTTACCCCACCCCGCGAGAAAAATGATTCGCACCATCGACTTGACCCACTTACTCGCTGACCGATGGACCCCACCTCCCCTCTTCCTCTCTCGCTGACAACGGACCCCACTGCCACCTCACCGTCGTTCTCACCCGCCGCTGACTGCGCCCCCTTCTCTGGCCATTACTGCCGTTGAATGCCGGCGTGAATTCGCTTTACTGGTTGAGTAACCCCCGTCGGTGACCGCTCCCTCTTAACCTCCTTTCCCTCCTCTCTGTTTCCCCCTCATTCCCTCACCCTAGCGCGCCCCCATGCTGCATAATTTCGCACTACACCGCCGCTGCCTCCGACGCCTTCCAACGGCAATTCCGGCCACCACCGTCAGGCCCACTGCCTCCTGAGCACACGAGCTTGCTCGCCAGCATTCCCTACACCTCCCTGTACCTTCCCCTTGCTCGCACTAGCCCTGCAGGATCGGCAACGTCTCCGCCAGAGCAGCGCCACCGTCTGCCGTCATTCCGACGACCTCTCCCCGTAAGTTCCGTCCTCCCCTCCCTCTCCAGATGACTCACTCGTAGTCGCCAAACCCTTCCGCATCTAATGACCCTCTTCGCGCGTCTTCTAGTGACCCGCAGCTCTCACCAGCAACGACGAACGAAGAAGCCGCCGACAGACACATCTCCAGCGAGCAATAGCCAGTAACGTCGTGCGCCCCTGACACTGAAACGACCACGTCGAGATTCTGCAACCTCCTGTGAACCTAGTGAGCCATCTCTCCTCCTCCCTTGCTTCCTGCTCCTCCAGAACCGCCGCCAGCAGAGCCGCGCCGCCGCTCGTCGCTGGATTGCGCTGCCAATCCTTGGTCAGAGCACCACAGCCATCAGATCTAGATCGCACGGTTAGGATAGGTTAACTTAAACGAAAAGGTACGAGTGTCTCTGCACCGCTCGATCTAACTTAGATCCAATGCATCTCACTGCTTGATCCTTGCGAACCGGTACCAACAAATAGAAACACGACACGTGGCCTGGAATCTGTTTTAAAAACAGAAACTTGTCTATTAGATGTTCCAATTTGAAAAATTCATAACTTTCAAACCACATGTCCAAATTTTGCAAATTTTATATCATCAAAACAAGTACTTTCTGACCATGCCCTTTGTTTAGTAAATTGCTTATGTTAAATTGATTGTTTTTGCAGAAACTTGTGTATGCATGTTTAGAATATAAAATTTGTTCTAAAATGATTTTTGAGATGAAACCTTTGGAAAATGGTTTATTTTGAACCTACTGACCATATAAATCAATTTGTGGTTTCAAAAATATATTTGGTGAAGCAAAAGAATAAACCTTTGATTTAAACCATTTCTAGTCAAATAAGAAATATTGTTTATTTGTTAAAAATGCTTTTTGAAGAAAACCTTTGGGAAATGTTTTGGAATAAACTCTCTGACCCCAAGCACCAAGTTTTATGATTTAAAATTGTATTTGGTGAACCCTATAAGGATTGCTACTTTGATAAAGGCATTCTCAACCACATAAAATAATGATTTGGTTTAAAAATGGTTTTTAGGGAGAATCTTTTGCAAATAGTTTGGCCAGTTTATAAAATGACCAATAAGTGTTTTAGAATGTTTATAACCTATTATAAACCACTTTTGTAAATAAAACAAAGTTTGGCATGCTTGCATGCATTTTTTTGTTTCTATTATTTTATGTGATGTTGCTTGAATGGTAGATTGAATTTGTGCCTTGCTTGATTGAATTGTAGTGATTTGAAGAGTGTGATCATTGCAAAGACAAAGAGTGAACTTATATTCTCCACCAAAAAGGCAAGTGATGCTTCATACATTTGTCCCATTATTTTCACTATGCATTAGTGATATTTCTAAGTAGGACTTACATGGAATTTTGCTAAGTGTAAACTATGCCATGGGAAATGCAAGTAGATGAAACCTTAGTAGAAATTTCCTAAGTTAATATTCCTACTACTATCATGCTTAGCTTAGCTAATAGAAAACAAGGGTGGAATATATATTCATACTATGGAATATTTCCAAGTCAAGGACTTATGTTTTGTTTAATAAAACAACTAAGTGAATGAATCACCTAGGTGGAATGGAAGGAATGGTTTGTGTTGAGTGGTTCACACGGCCCATTTCTATGGTTTACCTTGTGTATCTCACTTGTGGATGGCCACCCAGGAACAAAGAGATTTGAGATGTCAAGTGTTGAGAAGCTTCAAGTGCAGCCACTTGGCATTATGGGCTCTGCCTGGATCATATAGGTTGCAATAACTTAGCCAAATGGATAGTTGGTGGTAGGGGTTTGATAGGTTGGAACGCGTCCATTCTGGTCTAAGGGAAGGCTTCTGAAAGATCTTGTCTTGGTGAAACCAAGTCTTGTGGGGAAAGTGCACCACCTCTGCAGAGTGTAAAATCTAAGTACTTATCCATGTCCCTGGCAAAGGACAATTTGAGCATCAATACATGGAAGCTATCAAGAATCTCCTCATCCCAATTTCTAAGTTAAAAACTTGTGGTTGAACAAGGGTTGAAGGATCACCAATTTCTATTGGGAGATGCCTTGGGTGAATTTTGTCAAGCAAAAATTTAGTGTTTTCAAATGATAAGGAAAAATATATTTTGAGCAAAGCAAGCCTAAAGATCCACTTAGCAAAATGCATATAGAGGATAGACTCCACTATACTACCATAGTATCACTTGCCAATACAATTCAAATGTATTGACCCTTGTGGCTATAACTTTTATGTTGTAGGTTTGTTTGATGTTAGTGAAGTTTATTGATTAGGATTACAAGTCTACAACCAACATGTCTGCCTGTGGCACTTTGAAGATGAAGGACCCCATGCTATTGTTATATTCTGCTGCATTGTAATGAGATAGCCAAATGAGCTATGTAAGATGTAATAAATTATTTTATTCCTGGTTATAAAGTTGTATTATGACCTTTGTATCTTGATATTACATCTTAACTGTGGATGCTAGATATTGATCCAGGGACTAGCATTGTAAACACAGGGATCTCTACCTTATTAAAGGTTGGGAACCTTACACTCGCATAGGTGTGCTGGAGCTCAACGCGGTAGTGGCTTCTCAAGGGGCGCGCGGACATGGTGTGGATTCCTCCTCGTAGTAGAGGCAGACGTCGGGTGTGGCTGTTCGTTGTCGTTGCCGGAGTTGTAGATCATGCCAGAGCGAAACAAGCACTGGGTTAGGTGCGCACGAGTCTGGCGAAAACATGATCGTCAATAAGAGGGACGGGGCCGGTCGGAAATTACCAGGAGGCATCGCCGGAGTTGTGTTGTGCTTCGGGTGCTTCCAGAGGTGGACGGTGATGATGTTCTAGGATGATACAGATGAAAAGGAAAGCATGAGAAGATGCGCAAGAACATGTAGAACACGCTCGCATGAAGCAAAGACAGGGGGGTGGACGATGCTCACCGGAATTGGTCGCCGAAGGTCGTCAGTACAGCGGCGGTGTGGGCAAGATTATGGGCAGCCTGGTGGCGTGGCGACTGTGCTGAGAGAGGGAAATGAGCGGAGAGGGGAGGGGATCTTATAGTCGGAGCAGGGGCGGAGATTACGCACGCATTCATCGCCAATTAAGCAGATTAAAGTTGCGGCAGTGAAGGGGGAAGAAACGGGCGGCGACGGCGTCTGCGCGCGGAGTTTGGGGAAGAAGGTGCTGACGTGGAGAGGGTCCATCGATCAGTGACTGCGGGGTGGGTCTGTGCCGTGTGAGAGAAGGAGGGAAAATCCCTGGGTTGGCTTGCTGGGCTGCGTTTGCTGATGGGCTAAAAGTCTGGCACCGGCCCTTTTCTAATTCTTATCTCTTTTTCTTTTTCTATAATGAATTTCAGGAATCATTTTCAATCAAATTCAAAAGCAATTAATTTCAAATCTTTTCTGGATTTTTTGTAGAGTGAAACTTGTATAATTTTGAGTATAGAATCATACTGTCTTGTTGGACTAGCATGGTCCTTGAAGATTTTTAAAATAACAGTGCCTTAACACATGGTTTGATATAGATTTGAAAATGGTTTTAAAACCATATTTGTTTGGAATTCTTTTACCAAATTCTAGCATTCAACTAAAAACAACAAGGAACAAACAAAGCTTGGTTTGAAACATTTATACTCTCAATTGAGAGTGGCATTTGATTAATGGTTGCTCACATAAAATAATAGCACTAAGTACTTCTATTTTCTTGAAATGAGTTGGAAAATGATCCCTAAATTATATGCATGCATGTATGATATGCAATCTTTGAAAACATGATTTTAGGGATGCTACAAATCTACCCCCCTTAAGGTGAATCTCGCCCTCGAGATTCAGGTTGGCTAGCAAATAGGTGAGGGTGGTCTTTCCGAAGATCATCTTCTCTTTCCCATGTTGCTTCTTCTTCGGAATGATGGTTCCATTGAACTTTGCAGAATTTGATAGTCTTAGTCCGAGTAACTCTTTCTGCAGTCTCAAGAATCTTGATAGGTTTCTCTTCATAAGTGAGGTCACTCTCCAATTGGACCTCTTCCAAAGGTATGGTATCCTTCAAAGAAGTCTCTTCCATTTCTTTAGCTGACTCACATGAAACACATTTTGAACAGCAGAAAAAGACTCTGGCAATTTAATCTCATAAGCTACTTCTCCTTTACGGCTCAGAATCTTGAATGGTCCAACATATATTGGGGCTAATTTACCTTTGACACCAAATCTCTTCACTCCACTAAGTGGTGACACTCTAAGATAAGCTCTATCAACTACTTCACAGGTGACTTCTCTACGCTTAGGATCTGCGTAGCTCTTCTGTCGGGACTGTGCTATCTTTAATCTGTCCTTAACTATCTTGACTTTCTCTTTAGCTTCCTTGATTAGTTCTAGTCCAAACAAACTTCTTTCTCCCACACCATTCCATAACAATGGGGTGGTACACTTTCTCCCATAGAGAAAATCAAATGGTGCCATCTCAATACTGGCCTGATAGCTGTTATTGTATGAGAATTCTGCGTAAGGCAGACTTTCATCCCAACTGGCTCCATAGTCTAGGGCACATGCCCTCAACATATTTTCAAGAATCTGGTTGGTCCTTTCTGTTTGTCTATCAGTCTGAGGATGAAAAGCAGTGCTAAATTCCAACCTCGTTCCCAATGACTCATGTAGTTGTCTCCAAAAATGGGAAGTGAAGTGAGTTCCCCTATCAGACACAATACTCTTGGGTACTCCATGTTGACATACAATTCTACTCATATAGATCTTGTCTAACATAGCACTTGTATAGGTTATCTTCACGGGTATGAAATGAGCCACCTTAGTTAAGCGATCCACTACTACCCAAATAGAATCATATCCTGACCTGGTTCTTGGCAATCCGGTGATGAAATCCATGCCAATCTTGTCCCACTTCCAATCAGGAATAGGTAGTGGTTGTAACAATCCTGCTGGTTTCTGATGTTCCGCTTTCACTCTACTACATATATCACACAAAGCAATATATTCGGCGATGTCCTTCTTGAGATTATTCCACCAAAATCTTTCTTTCATATCCATGTACATTTTGGTGTTACCCGGATGAATAGAATATGGTGAGTTATGTGCTTCCTGTAAAATCAGTTTCCGAAGCTCTGGATCTTGTGGAACACAGATACGTTTTCCATACCATAATGTACCATGTTCATCTTCATGGAATCCTTTGGCTTTTCCCTTGCTAATCTTTTCCTTAATCTCTTCAATTTCCTTATCTATCTTTTGGGATTCTTTGATTTTGTCCAACAAAGTGGGTTGAACATCCAATGACATGAGATGTCCTTCAGGAACAATCTCCAATCTGAGATCTCTAAATTGGGCACACATATCATCTTGTAATTCTCCCTTACTAAGGCCATTCACAAAAACCTTACGGCTTAGAGCATCCGCTACAACATTTGCTTTACCGGGGTGGTATTGCAAACTCAAGTCATAGTCCTTGATGAGTTATAGCCATCTTCTTTGACTCATGTTAATTTCTTTCTGGGTGAAGATATACTTCAAACTTTTGTGATATGTGAACACTTCACATCGTTTTCCCAAAAGATAGTGTCTCCATGTTTTGAGTGCATGGACAACAGAGGCTAACTCTAAATCATGAGTGGGGTAATTTACCTCATGAGTTTTGATTTGTCTCGAGGCGTATGCCACAACTTTCCCTTCTTGCATAAGTACTGCACCCAATCCATGATGAGATGCATCAGAATACACATGGAAATCCTTCTCCAAGTCTGGCAGACATAAGACTGGTGTTGTCACTAGTCTCTTCTTCAATTCTTGAAAACTGAGTTCACGTCCCTCAGACTGGTCTTTCTTTAGTAGCTCTGTCATTGGTTTGGCTATCTTGGAGAAATTCTCAATGAACCTTCTGTAGTATCCTGCCAAGCCAAGGAAACTACAAACTTCTTTCACTGACTTAGGAGATTCCCATTCAGTTACAGCTAAAACTTTAGCAGGATCAACTGCTACACCATCTCCCGACACAACGTGTCCAAGAAATCCAACTTCATTCAACCAAAACTCACACTTGCTGAATTTGGCATACAACTTATGGTCTCTAAGCTTCTCAAGTATCAAACGCAAATGTCCTTCATGCTCTTCTTTGCTCTTGGAGTAGATCAAAATGTCATCAATGAAAACGACAACAAATTTGTCAAGGAACTCCATGAACACCTTGTTCATCATATTCATGAAGTAAGCTGGTGCATTGGTCAAACCAAATGGCATCACGGTATACTCATACAATCCATACCTAGTGGTGAAAGATGTCTTAGGTATGTCTTGTTCTCTTATCTTGAGCTGGAAATAACCTGACCGGAGATCAATCTTTGAGAACACATAGGCTCTTTCTAGCTGATCAAACAAGTCATTGATTCTAGGAAAAGGGTATTTGTTCTTGATAGTCACCTCATTGAGTGAGCGATAATCTATGCATAACCTTTGACTCCTATCCTTATTTTCCACAAACAAAACTGGTGCTCCCCAAGATGAAGAACTTGGTTGAATAAATCCTTTCTGCAACTATTCTCCAAGTTGTTTCTTGAGTTCTTTCAATTTGTCTATTGACATCTTGTACGGTCTCTTTGCTATTGGTCCAGATCCTAGTAGCAAATCCATAAGAAAATCCACATCTCTATCCGGTGGCATTCTCGGCAATTCTTCCGGAAACACATCTGGATACTCACTCACAATTGGCACACTGTCTATGCTAACCCCCTTAAGAGAATTTATCTTACTCCCTTTCGATTCAATGTTAGACTTGAATCTTGTCCGTTTCTTTTCCGGGGTTATGAGTGCAACTGTTCGATTAGCACAATCTAGTACTCCTTCATACTTGGTCATCCAATCCATTCCCAAAATTACATCCATCCTTGGGAATCTAGGATTATCAGACTCACTGGAAAATTATGCTTTCCAAACTCTATTACTAGATTCCGGCATCCAAGACATACTATCATATCTCCACCTGGAGAACTTACTTTTATTGGACACCCAATGTTTTCAGTTGAAAACCCATTTCTATCAACAAATGCTTTTGATATGAATGAATGTGATGCACCAGTATCAAAAAGTAAAAGTGATGGAATATAATTTAGTTTGAACTTACCAGCCACAGCATATGACTCTTCATAGATTTCCTCCACATTGATGTGGTTCACTTGCCCCTTCTGGAAAGGGTTGGGCTTGTTGGGTCCTTCAACTTTCTTTTCTAGGCATTCATTTTCATAATGCCCCATCTTCTTGCACTTGAAACATTCAACCTGACTAAGATCCTTCTTGACAGGCTGGCTTACACTACCACTTCCACTTCCATTGTGGTGGCTCTTATATCCACTCTTGTGATTCTTATACTTGTCATTGTCATGACTACGATGATGTTTGTTCTCTTGATGACGGTTGTAGTTGTGGTGCTTGTTGTACTTCCCATGCTTGTGGGATCCAGAATTTCCACTATCATCATAATGGGAATGCTTGTAAGACGATCCAGAGCTGTGCTTGTAAGAGTGCTTCCTCTTCCTGCTTTCAACCTGTTTCATCTTGCTCTCCAAAATAGTAGCCTTGTCACAAAGAGACTGATAAGTGGGAACATAGGCCACAAATAGCTGCAGGTTCAATTCATCGTTCAATCCTTCAAGGAACTTTTCTTTCCTCTTAGCATCAGTGTCAACTTCATCCGGTGCATAACACGCCAGATTGTTGAACTCCTCAATATACTCGGCCACGCTACGGTGGCGCTGCTTCAGGTTATGAAATTCCTTCTTCTTTAAACTCATCACTCCGGATGAGATGTGAGCACTACGAAAACCATCTTCAAAGATAGCCCATGTCACATCTGCAATGGGAGTGGTGATCTAGAAGTTATCCCACCAAGTGGCTACTGGTCCTTCCAACAAGTGTGCTGCAAATCTGACCTTCTCTTCATCAGTACAGCCAACAGTTACCAAGTCCTTGTTCATAGAGCGTAGCCAATCATTGGCCACCATAGGATCAGTAGTTCCTGAAAACTTTGCTGGCCTTAGTCTTAAGAACCTGGTAAGCATATCAAAACCCGGTGAATTGTTCTGATTGTTGTTATTGTTATTATTATTGTTGTTGTTGTTGTTATGATTCTGTATGAACGTGGTCATCATCTGCATCAGCTGCGTCTGAGCTGTCATCATTTGCTGCATCTCAGGGGTGATATTGTTGTTGTTGGGGTTGGGATTGGCACGTCGGGGAGGCATCTGTGGTTTTCAATAGAGATAATAATGAGATACCCATAGATGCTATCATGCACAATACATCACATAAACAATCACCAAACATGCATCATAGTAGTAAAAGTTCAACAACAAAGACAACAAGTTTTGAATAGTAAACAGACCAATAGCAAGCCATCGACATGTTGGATGGTCATTGCGACTCAAAAGCATGGCAAAATGAAACGTAAATGAGTAGTCATCACTACTCCTCTGCATCAACCTCCTCATCAACAAGTGTAAGACCTGCATTCTCCATAGCGGTCTTGTATTCTTCGATATTGGTGGTCAAGGACTCTACTTTGGATTTGAGATCCCTCTTCTGTGCACGAAGCCTCTCAATCACACCTTGCTGATGCTCGAGCTCGAAGTCCTTGGCCTCTAGTTCTACAGTCATGTCTCGAATCCTTTTGTTCCTACCTTGGACTCTCTTCTCTTGACTCTTGAACTTTCTATCCCAACTCTCGAACTTGGCCTCCATTTCTTTGACTATCTCTTCTTGCTCCACGAAGAGCTTGTCCTTCTCACGAAGCTGCACCTGGAGTTCGTCATTGCTGAGCATGACGTTGGTCCTATCAGTATCTAGGTGCCTAAGAAGAACCTCTAAGTCCTGGGGGTATAGACGAATCGGTTCTGCCGTCTCTCTAGCAGTATCCTCGAAGTCAATGGCCTCACCATCCTCATAGCATCTTCCGAAGATGTTGAAGTGAGTACCTCTAACCTCTCGAGAGTGTCTCCCTAGAAAACGTCCAAGCAAATCCTGCATGACTACTTCTAGGCCTCTCTCCTTATCATCATGCATGATCTTAAAGGTGATGGCCTCCGTGGCTGGCTCAGTCTGGCGTCCTGGCTGAGTAACCTTGAAGCCCCAAAGGTCCTTCCTCTCGAACTTGGTGAGGGGAAGCATCATGATGGTAGGAAGTGGAAGATTGAGCAAACTAGTGAGCTCAATAATACGAGTGCCAAAACGAGTTCCCTTGAACTCTTCAGCCGTGCTGATAGTAATGTTAGGCATCTAATTTATAAGATAGAAAAGGTTAGAATTCAACATACATAGATATGAATCACAAGACAAGGCATCACATGCATATCTTTGACAATCAAAACATTCAAGTCATGGCATACATAAAACCATTACAACCATCCAAGGTTCAACTTATTTTTAAACAACATTTGGGAAATAAAATGGTAAGTGTGGTGGTCCAACTAACGAAGTACGTTACAATCCCATCTCACTTGCCAAGTTGGCTAACAGGGCATCCCTAGAGGCAATCTGTCGATCCTGATAACATGACTCCATTGCTAAGTCTATGATGTCCTCTCTTAAACGTTGGTTGGTAGCCTCTAACTCTTGGGTATGCTTCTTTTCTTCCCTAAGGTCATTCTGAGTGTTGAGCATTCTGAACTTGATTCTATCACCAAGCTCTTTGATGGCCTTCGAAGCTGCATCCCTTGCTGAATCAAAGAATGTGGTGTGCATCACTGAGTTGGTGACCATGCAGAATCCTGAGTCCTTGTGGTTGTCTTCCTTGTTTTTATACAAGTGAAGTTTTACCCACTAGTACTCAACTCCTTCATCCATCACAGGAAAACCTTTGTACACAGCTGCACCATATATTCCCATGGCAACCATGAGGTCCTTGAGAGCCTTGGGGAATTCTGTCTCACATTCCAAAGTCATAGTCATGAGTGGTCCCTTCCTCACGGCTTCGTTGATGGAGTTCATCTACAAATAGAGATGAGAAAGAATATCACAAAAGTTTACGAGAAGAAAATACAAGTGTGGAAGTTGTTGAAAATTTTCCTTAGTGGTTTCCAACCCTAGGGTCATAATCCTACAGGCAACACAGTGCTCTGATACCATCTATATGATCCCTCCCTTTATAAAGGTAAGGATCCTTGTGATTGCAATGCTAGTCCCTGGATCAATGCTAGCATCCACAGTTTAAGATGAAGTACACAGGAACAAAGGTCATTATTACATATCATTCCAGAGACAAACATAGTCTTATACAAACTCCATGGCCACAGGCCTAATACAAGAGTTCAAATATATAATAAGATAAATAAGTCTTCATCTTCATCTGCCATCGGCAAGCATGTTGAGTGTAGACTCATAACCCCTAATCATCATCAGAATAACCTGCAACATCACAAGTTACAGCCACAGTGGGTCAATACATTGGAATAGTATTGGCAAGTGATACCCTAGTAGAATATTAGTTGTCTAGATACTATATGCATTTTGGCTAAGTGTAGCTTAGGATTTCTTTGCTCAAAATATGTTTTTCCTATTAGTTGAAAACACTAAGTTTTTCTTTGACAAAACTTTTCCCAAAGGAACCACCAATAGAAATTGGTGAACCTTCACCCTTGTTCAACCACAAGTTTTTACTTAGAAATTGGGATGAGGAGATTCTTGATACCTTCCTTGTATTGATGCTCATGTTGTCCCATACCAGGGACATGGCTAAGTACTTAGATTCTTCCATCTGCAGAGGTTGTCCACTTTCAGAAGCCTTCCCTTAGACCAAATGGACGCGCTCCAACCTATCATCCCACTACCACCAACTGTCCAAATGGCTAAGTTATTGCAACCTATATGATCCAGGCATAGCCCATAATGCCATGTGGCTGCACTAGAAGCTTCTTAACATTTGGCATCTCAAATCCCTTTGTTCCTGGGTGGCTTTCCACAAGTGAGATACACAAGGTAAACCATATAAATGGGCCTTGTGTAACCACTCAACACAAACCATTCTTTCCATTCCACCCAGGTGTTTCATTCACTTAGTTGTTTTATTAAGCAAAATACAAGTCCAAAGACTTAGAAATATTTTATCATAGCTTGAATATATAACCACCCTTGGTTGCTACTAGCTAGGCTAAGCATGTCATTGGTAAGTATCTTGACTTAGAAATTTCTAGCAATTCTACAACTACTAGGATTTCCCAAGCATAGCATATAGATTAAAATATTCATGCAAGTCTAGCAAAATATTTCTAGTGCATAGTTGAAAAACATAGGAATAAACACATGAAGCACCACTTGCCTTGGTAGTTTGGAGAGTAGCAACAATCCTCACAATCACAATCACTATTTGCACCAAAATCTACACATAAAATAATAGCACCAAAATCACATACAAAATATATACAAGCAAAAATATATGGACGCATGCAAAATGCCATGTGATGATTTTCTACACCAAACAAGACAAGTGCACAATACTGAATCTTAAACAAGTTCAAAACTTGCCAAATAAACTTTATTTTAACAATAAAACATTTTTCAAATAATTATTATACCCAAATTATGCCTACAAATGTTTCTTTAAAACAATCATTTTAACGGAGGCAAAATATTAAACACATTGCATAAATGGAAAGGATTTTCTCTCCTGATTCCAATGATATAAAAATTGTCAAATTTGGACGTGGGAATCAAAAGTTATGAATTATTAAAGTTTAAACATCTAATAGATCTAAATTCTGATTTCAAATCTAACTCACAGACACGCGGCGTGCTCTGATTGGTTGATACCGATTCGCACGGACGAAGCAGAGACAGGGGGGTGGACGATGCTCACCGGAATTGGTCGTCGGAGGTCGTCAGTACAACGGCGGCGTGGGCAAGATTATGGGCAGCCTGGTGGCATGGCGACTGTGCTAAGCGAGGGGAAATGAGTGGACAGGGGAGGGGATCTTATAGCCGGAGCAGGGGCGGAGGTTACGCACGCATTCATCGCCAATTAAGCAGATTAAAGTTGCGGCAGTGAAGGGGGAAGAAACGGGCAGCGACGGTGTCTGCGCGCGGAGTTTGGGGAACAAGGTGCTGACGTGGAGAGGTTCCACCGATCAGTGACTGCGAGGTGGGTCTGTGCCGTGTGAGAGAAGGAGGGAAAATCCCCTGGTGGGCTTGCTGGGCTGCGTTTGCTGATGGGCTAAAAGTCTGGCGCCGGCCCTTTTCTAATTCTTATCTCTTTTTCTTTTTCGATAATGAATTTCATGAATCATTTTCAATCAAATTCAAAAGCAATTGAATTCAAATCTTTTCTGGATTTTTCTTAAGTGAAACTTGTATAATTTTGAGTATAGAATCATACTGTCTTGTTGGACTAGCATGGTCCTTGAAGATTTTTAAAATAACAGTGCCTTAGCACATGGTGTGATATAGATTTGAAAATGGTTTTAAAACCATATTTGTTTGGAAATTTTTGCCCAAATTCTATCATTCAAATAAAAACAACAAGGAACAAACAAATCTTGGCTTAAAACATTTATACTCTCAATTGAGAGTGGAATTTGATTAATGTTTGCTCACATCAAATAATACCACTAAGTGCTTCTGTTTTCTTGAAATGAGTTGGAAAATTATCCCTAAATTATATGCATGCATGTATGATATGCAATCTTTGAAAACATGATTTTAGGGATGTTACACGGGTCATCGGTGTTGTCCACCAACATGACACTCATAACAGGATCATACCAATCAGGAGTGGTACGAGTTCTCGTTGACCTGCAAGGTTCCGTAGTAACTTCAACCAAAGTTTCATGATGAACATCATTAGCTTCCTCTCTTATTAGTGTAGGAGCCACAAGGAACTACTTATGGTGCTGCACTACTCTCAAGTCTGAGAGAAGGTTCAACAACCTCGTCGAGTTCTACTTTCCTTCCAGTCACTTCTTTCGAGAGAAACTCTGTCTCTAGAAAGGATCCATTCTTGACAACGAAGATTTTCCCTCGGATCTGTGAAAGAAGGTATACCCAATAGTTTCCCTCGGGTATCCTATGAAGACGCATTTTTCTGCTTTGGGTTCAAACTTGTCTGGCTATAACTTCTTTACATAAGCTTCACAACCCCAAACATTAAGGAACGACAATTTAGGTTTCTTCCCAAACCATAATTCATACGGTGTCATTTCAACGGATTTAGATGGTGCCCTAATTAAAGTGACATCATAGAACGAACCATATCTATGAGAGTTTGATTATGACATTCGGACACACCATTATGTTGTGGTGTTCCTGGTGGTGTTAATTGTGAAAGTATTCCACATTTCTTCAAATGCTCGCCAAACTCGTAACTTAGATATTCACCTCCACGATCAGATCATAGAAACTTAATCTTCTTATTACGTTTCATTCTCTACTTCACTTTGAAATTCCTTAAACTTGTTGAAAGTTTTGGACCACACAAACTCATAACATTGAAGTTAAATGTTTCATGAATAGATATACCCATATCTACTCAAGTCATCCGTGAAAGTAAGAACATAACAATAACCACCACGCGATGCTACCCTCATTGGACCACACACATCGGTATGTATGATTTCCAATAAGTTCGTAGCTCGCTCCATCATACCAGAAAATGGAGTCTTAGACATTTTACCCATTAGACATGCTTCGCATCTTTCAAGTGATTCAAAATCAAGTGTCTCAAGAAGTCCATCAGAATGGAGTTTCTTCATATGCTTCACTCCAATGTGACCAAGACGACAGTGCCACATATAGGTTGAGTTATCGTTCAATTTCAAATGTTTAGCTTCAATGATATTAATATGTGTATGACTACAATCGACATTCAACAAGAATAGACCATCTATCAAAGGTGCATGTGCATAAAACATATTACTCATATAAATCGAACAACCATTATTCTCGGACTTAAATAAGTAACCGTCTCGCAATAAACACGATCCGGATAAAATGTTCATGCTCAACGTAGGCACCAAATAACAAATATTTAAGTATAAAACTAACCCCAATGGTAGATGAAGAGGTAGCGTGCCGACCGTGATCACATACCCAGGCACTACTACGACTACTAGTGAGATACACATGAATAACATGTATATCGGATATACCTTTCTTTTTTATGTTGTCGTTCTTCAAATCCCCAAGTACTTAGGGCAATTCCACTTCTAGTGAGCTTCCGCCTTGAAGTAAAAGCACTCAGTATCAGGCTTAGGACCAGCCTTGGTCTTCTTCGCCAGCGCGGTAACATTCATACTGCCCTTCTTGAAGTTTCCCTTTTTCTTAGACTTGCCTTGCTTCTTGAATTTGGTGGTCTTATTGACCATAAACACTTGGTGCTCTTTCTTGATCTCCACTTCCACAGAAATTAACATGGATAAGAGTTCGGGCAACGAATTGTCCATGTTTTGCATATTGTAGTTCATCACAAAGTTCTTGTAACTTGGTGGTAGTGATTGGAGGACACGGTGAATCCCCAAAGAGCTAGGAATCACTGTACCCAAGCTTTGAAGCTTCATTGCGTGCCCAGACATCTTAAGCACGTGCTCACTGATGGAGCTGCCCTCTTCCATCTTGTAGTTAAAGAACTTTTCAGAAGCCTTATAACTCTCAACTGCCGCGTGAGCCTCAAATATCGTTTTGAGTTCATGGACAATATCATGTGGGTCATGGTTCTCAAACCTTTTCTGAAGCTACAATTCCAAACAATACAAGATAGCACACTGAACTATGGAGTACTGATTCTTCCGAGTGAGGAAAACATTGTTCACCTCATCGGTAGCATCAGCTGCAGGTGTGTCACCTAGCGATGCATCCAGCACATAGGTCAAATTACCAGAATTGAGGACAATCATCAAGTTGCAGAGCCAATCTAGGAAGTTGCTTCCATTTTTTTTCAACTATTATTTCTCTACGAACACATTAAAATTGATGGTAGGGGACTCCATTGATCTACAACATATTTGCAATAGTTTAGAATAAGTTTATGACAAATTGATTTCTAGTTAATAGTTAAATTAATCTAGGTGAAATCGCACTCAAAAAAATATCCCTCACATTGTTTTAGTGATCACATGAACCAAATCCACCACATCAAAACCGATCATCATGAGAGATGACGTAGCTTCAATGGCGAACAATCAACATGTTCATCATATCTACTATATGACTCATGCTTTACCATTCGGTGATCCGTGTTCTAGACCATGTCTGTACATGCTAGGCTCGTCAAGATCAAACCTTAGCTTCCGCATGAGCAAATCTGGCTTGCTCCCGTTGTATACACTCGCAGAATTTAACAAACCCGATCATCACGTGGTGCTTCGAAACTGAAGGAAATATGCCCTAGAGGCAATCATAGAGATGATTATATTTCATATGTATCCATGAGTTATTGTAATGTTCCTTGAATATCCATATCAGGCAACTTGTATTGATTAGCAATTATGTGAATTGTTTGTGAAACTCATTATTTGTATGGTTATTTAATAGTTGTCCCTAGTCGGAGTTCATGTGAGGACACATGTGAATATTAGACTAGCACATCGATTTGTTGATGACTATGTTTTGCAAGTCATAGACATGGAGATGTCCAACCGATGATGTGGACACATGTTATGAACATGGGGTTGGACTGACCCAACCTGAGACTGGCAATTAGTTGCAGCTCTCTCTCTACACATTGTGTACGTTTTGTCCTTAGACCTGAGATTGTCGCATGTACTTGAGATCTGGATCGACCTACTTTAGGGCTATCAAACGCTGCACCATAACTGGGTAGTCATAAAGGTAGCTTTCCGGTTTGTCCTGAAGCATGCTGCAAGGCATGGTCAATCAAGATGGGATTTGCCCCTCTCTAAATGAGAGAGATATCTCTGGGACCCTCGAGTGATCGGATCCAGAAATGCATGGCCGTGCTACATAAGGTTAAGAGTTAACCTAGTGAAGGGATTCCGAATCACAGTATCGAGAAAGGGAGGTCATCTTGGAGCTAGACCAAATATCGTGAGGCAAAGGGAAAGACATGTACTAAACCTTGTGATGGTTCGTCCGATATGATCTTTGTATGCGTTGAGGACTTGGCACGTCTTGCTAGAGGCCACTACCAACTATTGACAAAATAAGTGTATTCATGTCATGTCTATACATATATGAACCTATAGGGTCACACACTTAAGGGGCTGGAAGCCTAATGAGGATTGGATCCGAATTAGACCAAGCTTAGGCTACTAATGGGCTGCTAATGTAGAAGCCCACTTGGGAAGCATATATAAGAGAGGGTGGGGAGAGCTGGCCAGGGTGAGACCAGATATTATTCCACCCAGCTGCCACTCCTCATGCCTGTGTTGCGCGCGCGGACTTAGCAGTCCGGCGTCTGACGCTTCCACCCTGTACGTGTGGATACCCCGGAGGCGCTGCATCTGTAGCGCTTGGACGAGCCGTGCAAGGGGAGCTTCTCGTGGGATGAGGACAAGGAGGAGACGTGGAACGTCTACACTGCCTCGATGCGCTTCATCAATTCTGCAACTGCGCGTCTAGTGGTAATCCCGTGATCTATGATAACAGTAATCCTGATATACGCGGTAGAATTTTTTTGATTTGCGCTAGTTTACCCTACCCGTATCCCTATAGTGGTATCAGAGCCGATGCTGTTCAGTTATAGGTTCGGGATGTTTGCATGTGGTGATATGCAGATTGATATGAATGATGTGATCGTTTATATGGCGGTGGTTCGGGATTGATCTATGATCTTGCTTTTCGTGATCGTAATTCTGAGGTTGTCGAACGACTTACCCCTACTGGTCGGTTTCCGCCATCGGGGTAGACAGTGACACATAAATCCTGTTGAATCACACGAAGATCAATATGATTGATCGAATCGGAACGTAGATCTAAAATCGATGTACGGTGATCAAAGGAGTTTGATTGAATCGGGACAGGAGTCGGTTTATGGTAAATTTGATTTTCCGATCAAAATCCTTAAAGATAATTGTGAAGATACCGTGAGGGGCGCTTCCCCTTCGAACCCCGTAGGAGGAGACCCCCTAGACCCCCCTTAATCGTATCCCCTTTTGTATCTTGTTAAGCTAACTAGGTGCTGCGATGTCACATGATCCGGTAGAATGCGATTCTATGCATAACTTATTTTTGCAGGATGTATGTGATCATTATGGCCCATATATGTATGTGATGCATGTATGAAATTTTGCATGGCCTGCGTGTCGTGAGTAGGGCAACACGGCTGGAGCCATATGTGTTGTCATTTATTGTAATGGCATGCGTGCCAACTTGTGATGATCCCAATACTGTGTAATTTTGATTACTAGCTGTTAGGAGTAATAGCTTGTATTAGTTCTTGGAGGACTCATCACTTGGAAGATGGCTCACATGGAACATGAAGATGGAGATCATCATGGTGGACAGGTTCTATGGCGATGGAGATCACCATGAGAAAATGGGCCATACTATGTCACATCTATGTGAATGCCATTCTTATGTGTTTTACTACTATGCATGCTTAGATGATAGAAGTAGAACGATCCCTCACAAAGTTTAAGTTAAACCATGCCCTCCCAACCGAACCTTGCACCATCCTATGCCCTGTACAATCGTTGGTGGGCCTATGAAATTAGGGTGCCGCGATTTTCCTTGGCTGGATGGGTTTGTATCGGATACCTACACACATAAGGGTTGGTGAGCTTGACAAGGTCATCTTAACAGTTAAGGACCTTGGGGCATAAAGGTTGGGAGCCTAGTTTTGACATAGAGATGTCACCCAACAACAAGAGTCATATGTGATATGATTAGCAAGTGTTGCTTACCGATTTACCTTGTCTTCTAGTAGTGATGCTAAATCTCACTAGTCGACTTGTTAAATGTGGATCTTGAATCACTTAGTATCAATAGAGGGATATTGATTTAAGTGGGAGTATATGCTATTAAATTGTTTAATATGTTTTACTCTTTCATGGTTACATGGCTAGGTATTTTGCATGTTTTCTGTTGTAGATCAATGGCACCGAACACTACATCACCTTTTTCTTTGCGTTCGATTCTTGACAAAGATAAACTAAATGGAACAAACTATTTGGACTGGGTCCATAACCTGAGAATTGTTCTCAGGTCTGATAAAAAGGAAACGGTACTGGATACCCCAATCCCCGATGAACATGCTGATAATGCATCTGCTGCCCTCAAGAATACCTACAAGAGAGCATGTGATGATTCTCTTGAGGTTAGCTGTCTTATGCTTGCATGCATGGAACCTGAACCCCAAAAGAAGTTTGAGGATCAGGAAGCGTACGATATGATCGTAGCGCTTAAGCACATGTTCCAAGATCAGGTAAGGACTAAGAGGTATAGTGTTGCCAAGTCCTTTGTCGAATGCAAGCTGGCAGAGGGAGCAACTGTAGGCCCCCATGTGATCAAAATGGTTAGTTACAGTCAGACTTTGTAAAAGCTTGGTTTTCCACTAGGCCAAGAGTTGGCTACTGACTTCATTTTTGCGTCTCTTCCATCCATCTATGGGCAGTTCATTTCGAAATACCATATGCATGGGGTGGAGAAGGGCCTTAATGAGTTATGCGGGATGCTAAAAACAATAGAAACTGACATGAAGAAGTGTGCAGGGCATAGCCATGTGATGGCTATGTAGAACAAGCCTAGCTTCAAGAAAAGGGGTACTTCTTGGAAGAAGAAGGGCAGGGCTAAGGATACGATCCCTAAGCCTACACCCAAGCAAAAGGCTGAACCTGTAGATGACACTGAGTGCTTCTTTTGTCATGAAAATGGCCATTGGAAGAGAAACTGCAGCAAGTACCAGGCTTCTTTGAAGAAGAGTGGAAGTAAGAGTACTTCCCACTCAGGTTCGCTTGTTGTAAATGTTATGGACATTCTTCTCGCTGATTCCTATGTTAACTCTTGGGTATTTGATACCGGATCGGTTGCTCATATTTGCAATTCGATGCAGGGGATAATAAGGACTAGAGAAGTGCAGAAAGGCGAAGTGGATTTTCGCGTCGGAAATAAAGCAAGGGTTGCTACATTGTTCGTCGGCGTCATGCAACTTCACCTTCCGTCAGGATTTACTATGGAGTTGAATAATTGTTGTCGTGGGAATGACCACAGCAGATGCTACAATCGGCAGCGAGTAGTAGAACATGGGGCAAGGGCGGCCAACCATCTGCGGTGCAAGATCAGGGCGGAGACACAAGGATTTACCCAGGTTCGGCCCCCGGAGGGTAAAGACCTACTCCTGCTAGATTGTATTATGGTGAGAGTACAATGGGGCGAGATCCGCGCTAGGCAGCGAATCGCTTGGGTGTATGATGGAACGTATCCTCTATACATCCTCTAGGGAGGTTTATATAGACTCACCCCCTAGGGTTTACAGATCTCAACCGAAACAATTAAGGTTTCAGTGATCGTTTAACCTAATCCGGCTGGGCCTATCTACGCTTCTGGGCCTTCAGCTTCCAGTCGCTTGATTCCACGCCAGGTCTTGATCCATTCGCCGTCCCGCAGGCCCACTCGCTGGCACCTTGGCCAGTCGGAAACGTCCTGCTGGGTATACCCCGGTAGGCACATCCCCATCAGTAGTCCCCGAGGCCGTCGTTGATTGGTCGCAGGTGGTTGCTGGCAGTTGGTGTATACGGGTCCAATGCAGACGCCCAGTCGAATCGTCCGCGGACTCCTGAATCAAGGAAAAACTAGTTATTCTAGTCGCACTAACGGCGACCAATCGGGTCGCAGCTCGGCGAACGGGTCGGCGAATATTCAGTCACTGTTGAAGTGATCGGGTTGGCAAATCGTCAAGTCGCGATGAGCGACGAGTCGAGTGGATGAAGTTGGACCGTCAAGCGGGGTCAAAACTAGCCGTTAGGGTAATCCAATGGTAACTTTTGGCGTAATCACAGCGTAGTAACGTCTCCCGAAATTGGCGGGTAACAACTGCTATATAAGGAGAATGACAAGCGAGCGGGGAAACACTCCTTCATCTTTCCTCCGATCTCGCCTATCTTCGTTTCCACTGCGCATCGCGATCCAACCGATCCAGAGAGCCCCGACCTCCATGAATATTTCAACCAATGGCCCCTCCACCGAACCATGGGGCAGATCCAAGTGCACCAGGGCGCTACTGGCATCCTTCGAGGAGGCCGGGATCCTGCGCGCCGGCAGATGGCGCATCCCCGCGGCCGGAGATGTGACTCCGGACCCGCGCGAGGGAGAATTCGTCTACTTCACCAGCCACCTGGAGCGGGGGGTGGGGTTTCCCACTTCTCTCTTCTTCCAGCGTTTCTGCGCCTACTATGGGATCCAGCCGTCAGACCTGGGCCCGCATAGCATCGAGCAGCTCGCCATTTTCGTGGCGTTCTGCGAGTGCTATCTGGGCTGCAGGCCCTACTTCCCCTTATGGCAAGATCTGTTCCATGGGAGGATTAGTCGAATCAGGCGGGCCGATGCTGGCTGCGGGTCGCTTGACATTTCAACTGAAGTCAAAGGCGTCGTTCTTCGACCTGATGCTGCCCGCCAAGGCGAAAACGAATGGAAGAAATCCTGGTTCTACGTCACCGAGTCGACTCCAGAGGGCGAGGAGGCGCTTCCAAGGTACTCCGCTGACCGGCCCAAACCGCGTCGGCTCCAGGTCGGCAAGCTCCCGCTAGATCAACGGATGGTTATCGACAAAATTTTGCAAACCATCCGCAGTCTGAAGAAGAAGGGCCTCCAAACCATCAACCTCTACAACTGCTGGCTCGGGCGGTGGCTCGGGCCTTTGGCTCGCCGCGACCATTACATGTACGAGTATACAGGCAGGGACGGCCCGACGAAATCCTGCCTCGCCGAGTGGAAACTCAAGGACTACATCCTGGCCCTGAAGAAGATCACCCAGGCGGCGTACCTGGACGCGAAGGCCGGGGTCGCCCCCTATACCGCAAGGCGCCCAACTCCGACGGTAAGTCGCCATTTTCGCCAGCATTCGCAGTCGCAGATGATGCATTCGCGGTTATGCTAACATTGTTTCATGCTTATTGTAGTTGTTCCAAGTGGTGGAAGGATGGCTCCCACCCACAGACGACGAGAACTCGAGCTCGTTTGTCCAGGATGGGAGCGAGTCGCCACCCGCCAAAGGCGATGTAGGGAGCGACGCGGGTGATGATGATGATGACAACGAAGACGAGCCCATGGAAGACGCCGCCCCGATGGTTCGCAAAACTCGCGGGCAACATAAGCACGAGCTCGAGGCGAGTAGGAGCCTGGAACCTCACGATGACGATGACGATGACGACGAGCTCCCCGAGCACACCTCACGTCGTGAGGCCACACCGTCGAAGAAGAAGAAGAAAGAGGTGAAGGCTCCGCCGAGGAGGAAGACGAAGCCGGCGAAGCAGGCGTCTCTGCCCTGTTCTGTGACTAGTTCCGACGCCACCAGCTCGGCTAAGGGCGAAGCGGCGCGCACGACAGTAGCATAGGATGCTTCCGCTCCCCTGGATGAGGTACCTCTGGCATCGCTTCCACCCCCATTCGCCTCGGTCTCTGGGTTGGGGGCTACTCTAGCCGCAGCAGCTTCGCCTCCCAGGAAAGCTCCCGCAGATGTCATTACGGAAGCTCGTGTCGTGGCCTCGTCTTCGAAGAGGCCCTCTGTGTCTTGGGCACACGATGTGTTCGAGATGGGCCTCAGTCGGAAGTTGGGTCCCGAGCTGGAGAAGCCGGCCAGCATCCGCACGGGTCTGCGATTCATACCAGTCGCCAAGTAAGTCTTGTTCATCTGCTCGCCTTCCGTTGTAATCGTACGGTTTTACTCATATCGTTGTTTCACAGGATTGGAGTTAAAAAGATCGGCCATCCTTCTGTGGCCAAGGTTCCGCCAGTCGTCACCGAGGAGGACCCCTCGTGGAAGAGGAAAGCTGACAAAGTCGCTGCTCCCGCAGACAGCGCTAAGCGGGCGAAGGGCGATGACGTCGTCACGGTCTCTTACGACACGGCAGTTGCTCCAAGCGATCCTTCGACTACGGCGGAAGTGGCCTCGAAGACCAAGGAGGATGTTTCCTCGCCCGAAGTGGCCGAGCCGGCTCCTAGTGGCGTTGGGGCGTCCGCTGCGACTTTCCCCCGCTTCATGGCCAAAGCGGCCACAGCGAGTGGCGTGGCGCCAACGAGCCAGACGCCTGGGGTCGCCGAGACGGAGGTCGAGAAGCGTCGCGGACATACTCTGGTCCTGCTTGCGTCTGTGGACGCGCTGCAGCTCCACGGCATGCTGGGCGCAGCCATCCAGGTATGTCCAGTCCCCGAGGATCGGGCCACTGAATTTCAGTGGTCGGATTCTTTAGTGTTTTTGTAGCGTCTAGTCCCCGAGTGCCTAGTCGCTGAATTTCAGCGGGTGGGCACTTAGGATTTTTTATCTCCAGTCCTCGAGTGCCTAGTCGCTGAATTTCAGTGGATGGGCACTTAGGATTTTTGATCTCCACTCCCCGAGTGCCTAGTCGCTGAATTTCAGCGGGTGGGCAATTAGGATTTTTGATCTCCAGTCCTCGAGTGCCTAGTCGCTGAATTTCAGCAGGTGGGCACTTAGGATTTTTGATGTTGTTGACGGTTTAATTTGTGTGCAGGGCCTGCAGTGCGAATCGGCCGATCGGCTTGCAGCAAAGTGTCGCATGTAGAAGGAACTTGTTGCCGTCCAGGAGACGAACAAGGGGCTGCAAGCCGTTGAAGCCAAGGCGGAGGAAGTCCGCCGGGGCCTTGTCCCGGTGGGTGACCTGAAGACGGCTCAATCTTCGTTGAGTGCGGCCGAGAAACGGATCGCTGACCTGGAGCGCGAGCTCAGGGAAGCGAAGGCGGAGGCGAGCTCGGCGGAGGGACGAGCAAAAGCTACTGTCACTGCTGCCGTTGAAGAACGGAAGGTGTCGGACGCACTCGTTGTTGGGCTGCAGAACGACTTCTCCTCGCTTCAAAGCTTCATCACGGGCCTCTGCATTCCTCTTACTGGTAAACTTTTCTTCCTCTGCATGGAGTCGTTATGGAGTCGTTGGTGTACTCACTGCCGGCTGCTGTCCACAGGCCGGATTATTGACCGCTCGGAGGAGGCGCAGTCATTCGACACACGGCAGTGTGTGACCACTCTGGTCGACTCGGCCTCGTTGTCCGCGACTTGCATTCGAGCGTATCTTCAGGAGATATCGCCCACGGAAGTGATTCCTAGCGACCTCGTCGAGGTATGGCGTTATCTGGATAAGGCTCCGGCAGTCGTCGAATTCATGGCGCGGTCAGCCTTCCGGCGCGGGGCGGCGATGGCTCTGAGGCTAGGGCTTGCCCATTTCCCGGAGGATTTCGACCTTGATGATCTGACGAGTGGCTACCCCTCGTCGGTGGGCTCTCTAGAGATTTCCGAGGTGCTGAAGCTGACGAACCGGGCTGCGGTGTATGTCGATCGCGTTTGGGCGATGGGCGACCTCCTCCCCTACCAGGAGACGACTGTCGCCCCCAACGATCCTGAACCGAAGCATCGGGACTTCAAGGTCGAGCAGCCGTTCCGTGCGGCGATGGCGGGTGAGTTCACGACGTACCCGTCGAACCCATACATGCCCTTCATTCGCAACCGCAGGGGTGGCGGCAAGTCGGCATCGGAACCTGCGGAGTAAAAGCATTGTGCCCTAGGGCGTTAGTAGTAAATAGTCATTGGACTTATCTTGTATTTTGGGATGACTTTGTTCTGCTGTAACGCGAATTCGTGTTATTTTGTGGATTGTTTCGTGATTTTGATTGTTGATTGGACGAGTCCCCGAGCGCGTCCGCCCTTTTTATGGGGTTTACCTCGTTTGTTATGTGTTTGCGATTTTGAATGTTTTTCTATTGTTTCGTTATTGAGGTCGACTCGCCAGAGCTTGGAGAGCAGTCGCAGGGCGACTCCCGTGGGTGCTCTGTACTTGACCGTTTTCCCGTGCGCGAACAAGGTCGGGTGGCCGAGTCCCCGAGCGTGGTACTTGGTGGTTCTAGTCGCAACTCCAAAGTAGGTGAGGACTAAGCGCGTTACAGTGAGCGCGTCGCTCCTGCCTGAACCGAAGGATCAGTCGCATGGCGAGTCCTGGGCACGCTCTCATACTGGGCATTTTCCCCAGTCGCTCATATTTGACTGGACGTCAGTCCCGTAGCATGGTACTTGGCCGTTCGAGTCGCTATGCCGAGGATGCGGAGGACTTGGTCGCTGTAAGAAGCGAATGCAGTTGTCTTGGCTCAGTGAGCCAGTCGGGCTAGGTGACTCCAATGGGGCTCCGGGTTGTCGTTTTTCGTGGACGTTACGAGGCCTGGAGTTTTCCAGTGCCCTCGTGCCGCACTACTTGGCCGTGCCGGTCGCTTTACCAGAGGTTGACTTCTGCGAGTAGCATAACGTTGTTATTACGAGTGCGAGTGGCACAAGACATGGAGAGTAGACACAATTTTCGGTAACCGGTCTATTTTATTTCATAGCGGGTGGAGAGTACATGTATGGAGTTCTAGGAGTAGAACTTCCGTAGTGGTTTACATTCCATGGCCGCTTGACGTCGAGCTTTCCGTCTCCTCGGACGTCGGTGAGGTAGTAGGCGTCGTTGCCTAGAACTCGCCCGACAGCGAATGGTCCCTCCCGGGGGGAGAGTTTGAGCATGCCCTTTTTGTCCTGGATCAGGCGAAGTACCAGGTCACCTTCCTGGAAAGTGCGAGTCCTTACTCGCCGGCTATGGTAGCGGTGGAGCCCTTGATAGTAGATGGCAGTGCGGGAGCGAGCTAGGTAACGTGCCTCGTCGAGCTGGTCGACTCCATCCTAGCGTGCGAGTTCGTTTTCGGCCTCCGTGTAGTTGACCACCCTGGGCGAGTCGTGCTCTAGGTCGGTGGGCATGACTGCCTCGGCGCCGTACACCATGAAGAAGGGGGTGAAGCCTGTCGACCTATTGACGGAGGTGCGGATGCCCCAGATGACGGAGGGTAGCTCCTCGACCCAGCACCCGGCGGTGCGCTCGAGCGGTACTTAGAGCCGTGGCTTCAGGCCATGGAGGATGCTCTGGTTGGCTTGTTTCGCCTGGCCATTGGACTCTGGGTGGGCGACTGATGCGAGGTCAAGTCGGATGTGATGTTCCTCGCAGAACTCGGCCATGGCTCCTTTGGCGAAGTTGGTGCCGTTGTCCGTGAGGATGCTGTTTGGGAACCCGTAGCGATAGATTAGCTCACGTACGAACTTGCTGGCGGTCTTCCCGTCGCATTTCTGGACTGGCTTGGCCTCCACCCATTTTGTAAATTTGTCGACTACAACCAGGAGGTGGGTGAAGCCGGAGGGGGCCTTCTTGAAAGGGCCTACCATGTCCATACCCCACACCGAGAACGACCAGGTGATGGGGATTGTCTTGAGCACCGAGCTCGACACGTGGGTCTGGTTGGCATATTTCTGGCACCCGACGCACCGTTGGACGATGTCGACAACGTCTACATGTGCGGTGGGCCAGTAAAAGCCGTGTCGCATAGCCTTTGTGACAATAGAGCGGGCACCGGCATGATGGCCGCAGTTGCCGGAGTGGATGTCTTGGAGGATTTTGCGTCCTTCAGCGGGTTGAACGCAACGTTGGAACATGCCGGTCCCGCTGCGCTTATGGAGCTCGCCCTTGATGATGACGAAGGATTTGCAGCGACGTGCTATAATCCGGGCGTCTGTCTCGTCTGCTGGCAAGGTGCCTCCCTCTAGGTAGGCAACGTACGGCGTGGTCCAGTCGTCTGGCTCGGCGATGAGTGCGACCAGGGCAACCTCTGGCTGCAGCGGGATTTCGATGTCGATCTCCCTTGGGGGAGAGACGGAAGGCTTGGTGATGGTGTCGGGGAAGACGCCGGCGGGTGGTGCGAGTCGAGCCGAGCCGATGCGAGAGAGTGCATCGGCCTCCTCGTTCTTTCGCCTGTCAATCCACTCGACGGAGTAGCCTGCGAAGTGTCCGCCTAGCTTGTCCACTGCTTGGCGGTATGCCGCCATGGTGGGGGAGACGGCGTCGCAGGTGCCAGCGACGAGGTCAGAGTCGCCGTAGCAGCGCAGGTGGTTGACGTTCATATCCTTGGCAGCTCGCATGCCGTGGAGTAGCGCCTCGTACTCGGCCATGTTGTTGGTGCAAGGGGTGAAGTCGAGGCAGAGGACATAGCGGAGCTTGTCGCCCTTTGGAGAAGTTAGCACGATCCCTGCTCCTGCGCCATCCGCGTTCTTGGAGCCGTCGAAGTGTAGGCTCCAATAATGGAGGTACGGCAGATTTTCTGGCTACTGGGCCTCTTCCCAGTCGGCGATGAAGTCCGCGAGAGCCTGCGACTTGATCGCTTTGCGCGGCTCGTACTTGATGTTGTGTACGCCGATATCGAAGGCCCACTTGGCAACTCGCCTGGTCGCCTCACGGTTGCGGATGATGTCCTGCAATGGTGCGGAGGAGACGACCGTTATCGGGTGCTCCTGGAAGTAGTGTGGCAGTCGCCGCTGTGCTCTGAAGACCGTGTATACCGGTTTCTGGTATTGCGGGTAGCGCTGGCGCTACTCGGTGAGGACTTCGCTGATATAGTACACTGGTCGCTGCACCGGGCGCTCCTTTCCCTCCTCTGGTCGCTCGACGACCATGACGGCTCTAACGACGCGCTCGGAAGCCGCGACGTAGACCAGCATGGGTTCCTTGTCGACAGGAGCGGCGAGTAGCGATGTTGCGAGTAGCACGTTCTTGAGGTCACGGAGCGCATCATCCGCCTCCTTGTCCCACTGGAACGTGGGATTCTTGCACATCAGGCGGTAGAGGGGCATCGCCTTTCGCCCAATCGGGGGATGAAGCGACTGAGAGCCGCGACTCGCCCAGCCAGCCTATGGACGTCGCGCAGGCACTCGGGTTTGCTGAGTCAAGCGATCTTTTCGATCTTGGTGGGGTTCGCCTCGATCCCGCGCTTGGAGACGACGTATCCCAGTAGCTTCCCAGCTGGCACACTGAAGGTGCATTTGCCTGGGTTTAGCTTTATCTTGTATTTCCGCAGGTTGGCGAATGTTTCCGCCAGGTCGGCGAGTAGGTCGCTCTGGCGAGCGGACTTCCCCATCACGTCGTTTATGTAGACGTGGATATTGCAGCCAATTTGGCTCGCAAGGCACTCTTGCATGCATCGCTGGTAGGTTTCCCCGGCATTCTTGAGGCCGAAGGTCATGGCAGTGTAACAAAAGGCTCCAAAAGGCGTGATGAACGCCGTCTTCTCTTCGTCCTCAACGGCCATTTTGATCTGGTTGTACCCACAGTAGGCGTCAAGGAAACATAGCGACTCCGAGCCAGCGGTGGAATCGATGATTTGGTCGATCCGCGGGAGTACGAATTGCTCCTTCGGGCAGGCGCTGTTTAGGTTTGTGTAATCGATACACATCCTCCCGGTCCCATTTTTCTTCTCGACCAGGACTGGGTTTGCCAGCCACTTGGAGTACTTGATTGGCCGGATGAAGCCTGCAGCGAATAGACGTTGCACTTCCTCGGCGATTGCTCGGCGGCGCTCATCATTGAAGGGCCGCAGTGACTGCTTCACGGGTCGCACTTTGGGGTCGGCGTTGAGTTTGTGCTCAGCGAGTTCCCTAGGGACACCAGGCATGTCAGAGGGCTTCCATGCGAAGATGTCCATGTTCTCACGGAGGAACTCGATGAGCGCGCCTTCCTATGCTGGGCTCATGCCCATCCCGATCGTCACCGTCTGGCTGGAGTCGCCTGGGAACAGCTCGACGGTGCGGGTATGCTTCGTTGCCTCGAAGGCTGAGGTGTTGTCGCCCTCCGAGTTGGGCTTCTTGAGTATGGTGGAGTCGTCGTTGTTGAACCCGCTCACGTACTTGGCGAGCTCGTTGGCATGGTTGGCCTCTGCCGCGATGACAGCGTTGGCGAGTTCAGCTCCTTTGGCCTCGCACTCGGCGGTCATGTCGGGGTCACCGTGGATTGTGATGACGCTGCACGGTCCGGGGAGCTTCATCGCATTGTACGCGTAGTGGGGCGCCGCCATGAACTTGGCGAACGCCTGGCGCCCCAAGACGTAGTGATAGGGGCTATCGAAGGGCAGCAGCTCGAAGACGATCCGCTCAGTGCGGAAGTTTGCTGGTGTGCCGAAGGTGACTGGCAGCGTGACTTTGCCGATCGGGTACACCTTCCGACCGGGGACGATGCCATGGAACATGGTGTAGGTCGTCTCGACCATCGACTGCGGAAGCCGCAGTCGCCTGAAGGTGTCCAGGTACAGGATGTTGATGGAACTGCCGCCATCCATCAATGTCTTGGGGAGCCAGTAGTCTCCCACCTTGGGCTTGACCACCAGGGCGACTCAGCCTGGGTACTCGATTCGTGGCGAGTGGTCCTGGCGGCTCCAAGTGATTGGTTACTCAGACCAGTTGAGGAACTGGGGGACGTCCACCTAGGCCACCGTGTTGACGGCGACGGCGCGGGCGATGACCTTCTTCTCGTGCTTCGTGTTGAAGCCTGTGAAGGTGTGGAGCGATCCGGCCAAGCTTCCGAATTTTCCGCCGTTTGGCATGTTGTTGTCAGGGTCTTCCCGCGCGCGCCGTGCCTTCTCGATCTCCTTGAGAGAATGGCAGTCGACGGTCGTGTGCGTGGCGGGCTTTCCTTCCCTGCTGTGGAATACACAATATTGGTTAAGAAGGGCCGCGGGGTCGAACCTTGGCTTCTCCTTGTAGTTGCCACCATCACGGCGGAAGCTCTTGGGCTCGCGCTGCGCGTACCCAGCGTTGGCGACGAAGTCGACTCGCCCGTCACTGCGGCGCTTAACGGTGAGGCGAGTGTTGCTGTAGCGTAGATCGGATCGTCTTCCGATGTCGTTGCCGCTCGTGCAGCGTTGTCCTCCCGACTCGTCGTCGGTTTCTTGGTTTGGGTCTTCCTCCGCGTATCTTTTGGTGATCTCCAGGAGATCCGGTATGTTGACGAGTGTGCGGTATGCTCGTTTGAGCTTGGCGAACAGGGGCTCGTAGCGGCACGAGGTCTTGAAGCAGTGGATCGCGGTGTCTGGGTTGATGCCGACCGCGTTGTACCATAGTTCTTGCCACCGTTGGACCCAGCTGCGGTTGTATGAACCCTCGAAGTGCCTGACGAAGGCATCGCGCATCTCTTCCCAGGAGTCGATGCTATCCGCGGGGAGAGTGTTGATCCACTACCTGCACGCCCCCTCCATCATCAAGGGGAGGTAGCGGGCGGCTAGTAGATCGGTGTGGCTGGCAATCCCCATCGCCATGAGGTAGGTATCCAGCCACACAGAGGGATCGTAAGAGGGGTCATACTTCTCTATTTCCTTCGGCGCTTTGATGTTTGCTGGGTATCTTTCGCCTCCGATCATTGGTCTGAAGCATCGGGGCCCGAGTCGGCTTAGCGACCCCCTCGGCTCTCCGTCGCGGCGGTTGGTTAGGGTATGCCGTAGGTCGTCGGGCTGGCATGCGCGCCAGCTCTGGTTGTTGATGATGTGGGTGCAAGCGTCAGCGGGCTGACAGTTGGTGGCGACGAAGTTGGTCGCCGACCGGGGGTCGTTGGTGGAGAGTATTGCGTTTGCGGGTCGGTGTTGGAGCTGCAGTAGTTCAGGTGGCAGGCAGGTGAGGGTGTTTGCCGCCATGGGGCGGCCGCTTGAGGCCGCTCTGCTGCTCGATGAACGCGAGTACATCCGACCCTGTGAGTCGACGCCTGCGTTTTGTTGCTCGACCGCTTTTGCGAGCAAGGCCTTGGCGTACTGGATCTGTAGGGTGCCATCACCGGTGGCCGCGATGTTGTCGACTGCTGCTCGGCCCGCGACGAGGTTGTCCATCGGGGTGGAGAACAGCGGTAGGCCATTCGCGTCTCGCTCCTGTGAGGAGACCACGATCCTCGGCTGGTCCCTGGGTGGTGCGCGGTTGGGTGGTGGCGGGGCGCCATTGGCCGCTGACCCTGGTGGGGGTCGAGCGCTTCCTCCTGGTGGCGCGTTCTCGCAGATCGCGCGCTCGGCCACGCGGGCCGGGTCGCTCTCGTCGTCGAAGTTCAGGGCGCGCCCCTGGACGGTGGGGTTCAGGAGCGACCTGATTCGGAGCTGGTGGTAGCGCGACAGCTCCTGCGCTGTCACCTGCTCGAGGCGAATTTTTTTGCGCTCGGCTTGTTCCTTGCGAACTGCTTCCGCTAGCTTCAGGAGGAGTTCCTCGACCTCCGTTGCTGTCGCGTTGGGAGGGATCAGAGTGGAGAATGGATACTCCGGCGGGTCGGCGCCAGTCGCCATATAGGTCGCGGCGTGGCGGCCGGTTCCGTCGCGGAGGTTGGCGGAGTTCTCCGACCCGGAGTCGAAGTCAAAGATCCCAAGGATAGAGGGATCCTCGAAGTATCCGACGTTGGAGACCTGGGTGATGGATCCCGTGGGCGACGCGGCGACAATGGATCCGGCGAGTGACGCCGGGGTCGCCGAGTCGGCGTCGTCGTTGAGGGACGCGTCTTCCGCGGCTGCGGGTGGTTTCGGCCATGTCGCTGTGGGCCGAGTCGTACTCGGAGGCGAGGTGGTGGATCGTGCGGACCTGACTTTCAGAGAGCCGGTCGCATGGCGGCGAATCGCGGATGCGAGACGAGTCCTCCGAGACGATGATGTCGGTGAGGCCGACGAAGAGGCTAATCGTGCCGACCGGCAGGATCATGCTATGCGTGACGAGCTGCGCCGCCGGGACGTAGCTGCTCGGCAAGATCTGGAGCATCTCGTCGATCGCTATCATGCGGCCGTTGGCGATCGACTCGTTGATGGGTAGATTGGATCATGCCGCAAAACACCGGCCTGACCGGCCAGGCCCCACGGTGGGCGCCACTATCGTGGGAATGACCACGACAGATGCTGCAATCGGCAGCGAGTAGTAGAACATGGGGCAAGGCGGCCAGCCATCTGCGGTGTGAGATGACGGCAGAGACACAAGGATTTACCCAGGTTCGGCCCCCCGGAGGGTAAAGACCTACTCCTGCTAGATTGTATTATGGTGAGAGTACAAATGGGGCGAGCTCGGCGGCTAGGCAGCGAGTCGCTTGGGTGTATGATGGAAAGTATCCTCTATGCATCCTCTAGGGAGGTTTATATAGACTCACCCCCCTAGGGTTCATAGATCTCAACCGAATCAGTTAAGGTTTCAGCGATCGTTTAACCTAATCCGACTGGGCCTATCTACGCTTCTGGGCCTTCAGCTTCTAGTCGCTTGATTCCACGCCAGGTCTTGATCTAGTCGCCGTCCCGCAGGCCCACTTGCTGGCACCTAGGCCAGTCGGAAACATCCTGCTGGGTATACCCCGGTAGGCACATCCCCACCAATTGTTATTACATTCCAAGTATGGGTCGAAACATTTTATCACCTTCATGTTTGATGAGGGATGGTTATTCATTCGCGAGTGCAAACAATGGTTGTGTAATCTCTAAGAATGCTATGCTTATGGCTAATGCACCCATTGTGAATGGGTTATTTATTTTAAATCTTGATGATGCATCTGTTTACAATGTTAGTGCTAAAAGGCTTCGGCCTAATGATTTGAGTCCTACCTATTCATGGCATTGTCGTTTGCGGCATATAAGTGAAAAGCGTATGAAGAAGCTCCATGGTGATGGTCTTCTAACTTCGTTTGATTATGAATCATACGAGACATGTCAGGCTTGTTTACTTGGAAAGATGACCAAGTCGCCTTTTCGGGTTTACCCGAGAGTGCGACAGACTTGTTGGAACTCATACATACTGATGTATGTGGCCCAATGAGCACGACAGCTAGAGGAGGATATCACTACTTTATTACTTTTACTGATGATTTCAGTAGATATGGTTATGTCTACTTGATGAGGCATAAGTCTGAAACTTTTGAAAAGTTCAAGGAGTTTCAGAGTGAAGTAGAGAATCAATGTGGAAAGAAAATAAAGGCCTTGCGATCTGATCGTGGAGGTGAATATTTGAGTCACGAGTTGTAACATCCCAAAAATCATGATTTCAAAGCTTGCATATGATTCGTGCATTCATAATCTTTTTAGGATCATTTTCAAATAAGATTTCAAAAACAGGAGCATTTGAATGTCTATTATTTTATGTAAGCAAGGCAATGGCCCAATGCTACTCTCTAGTATGAGATTATTTGTTTTAAACCAGAAAGATTTGCACTTAGGGTGGATAGAGTTTTTTCTAAAGCTTGGACAAAATTTTCAAAACAAAGTATGAATTTAAAACCACTCTTATTCCTTTATTAAAAAATTGATAAAGGCATTGATTATTTTTTTAAAATTCCAATGTGCCCATGTATTTCCAAGTGTACAACATTGTTCTGTAGCCAATTATGTACATATTTCACCTTACAAAAATCCAGGAGTTGTTTGAATTCAAACCATTTTTAAAATCATTTGAAAAGGATTCCTAGAATATCAAAGAGAAATAGAAAAAGATAAAAGAAATAGAAATGGGCTGGCGCCAGCATTTTGGCCCAACAACAGAACCAGCCCACCCGGGCCAGTCCCTCTCCTCCCCCTTCACTGCCGCGAATTAAGCCACTTAATTTCCATTGATTCACCGAGTGATTGCCGCCCCTGCTCCGGCTACTTAACCGCCTCCCCACCCTGCTCCTTTCCCCTTACTCAGCACCACCAGAGCGCCGCCAGGCTCCCCAAATTTCAACCAACATCGCCGCGGCACCGAGGAACTCCGGTGAGCCATCACGGTGAGTCCCGAGCGCTCCTTGCCTTCTGGTTCACGAGAGCTGCTTCGCCATCATCCTGTGCATCTTCTCATGCTCTCCTTTTGTTCAGAATCTCCCTAGGTCGTCACCCTCATCAACCTCTGGAAACGGCCGAAGTTTGACTCAACTCCGACGAGCCATTCCGGTGAGCCCCATGTTCCCCTCTATCTCTGGTTCAAGCAATCATGTTCGCCAGTGTCTCGCGCATCTGTTAACGTTTTCCATTTGAATCCTTGCGCCCCAGAACGTCGTCTTCGACTCCGACAGTGAGCACCCGACGCTCAGACGAACTCCGACGAGGTCCTGCTGCTGTGCCCTTGTGCCCCGACCCTGGTTGTCTGCACGTTGAGCATCTCCACGTTCTAGAGGTCTCGGTAAGCATTAGCCCGACTTCCTGCCCCTCTGGCGTGTCACCGCCAGAACCGTCGCCGCCGCGGGCACCATTTGCGCCGCTGATTTTTGGTCAGATCGATCTGATCCATTGGATCCAGATACAAAGGCCACAGTTAGATCTTGATCGAAGCGGTATGGTTAGATCTAGGCCGTGCTTAGTTAGTTAGATCCAAAGGTGTAAGGTTCCCAACCTTTAATAAGGTAGAGATCCCTGTGTTTACAATGCTAGTCCCTGGATCAATAGCTAGCATCCACAGTTAAGATGTAATATCAAGGAACAAAGGTCATAATATAACTTTACAACCAGGAATAAAATAATTTATTACATCTTACATAGCTCATTTGGATATCACATTACAATGCAGCAGAATATAACAATAGCACGGGGTCCTTCATCTTCAAAGTGCCACATGCAGACATGTTGGTTGTAGACTTGTAATCCTAATCAATAAACTTCACTAACATCAAACAAACCTGCAACATAACAAGTTACAGCCATAAGGGTCAATACATTTGAATTGTATTGGCAAGTGATACTATGGTAGTATAGTGGAGTCTATCATCGAAATGCATTTGGCAAAGTGGAGCTTAGGCTTGCTCTGCTCAAAATAGATTTTCCTTACCATTTGAAAACACTAAGTTTTTGTTTGTCAAAATCACCCAAGGCATCTCCCAATAGAAATTGGTGATCCTTCAACCCTTGTTCAACCACAAGTTTTTAAATTAGAAATTGGGATGAGGAGATTCTTGATAGCTTCTATGTCTTGATGCTCAAATTGTCCTTTACCAGGGACATGGCTAAGTACTTAGATTCTTCCATCTGCAGAGGTTGTGCACTTTCCCCATAAGACTTGGTTTCCCAAGACAAGATCTTTCAGAAGCCTTCCCTTAGACCAGAATGGACGCGCTCCAACCTATCATTCCCCTACCACCAACTGTCCATGTGGCTAAGTTATTGCAACCTATATGATCCAGGCAGAGTCCATAATGCCAAGTGGCTGCACTTGAAGCTTCTCAACATTTGACATCTCAAATCTCTTTGTTCCTGGGTGTCCACCCACAAGTGAGATACACAAGGTAAACCATATAAATGGGCCTTGTGAACCACTCAACACAAACCATTCCTTCCATTCCACCCAGGTGATTAATTCACTTAGTTGTTTTATTAAACAAAACACAAGTCCTTGACTTAGAAATATTCCATAGCATGAAATATAATCCACCCTTGTTTTCTACTAGCTAAGCTAAGCATGATAGTAGTAGGAATCTTAACTTAGGAAATTTCTACTAAGGTTTCATCTACTAGGATTTCCCATGGCATAGTTTATACTTAGCAAAAATTCCATGCAAGTCCTACTTAGAAATATCACTAATGCATAGTGAAAATAATGGGACAAAAGTATGGAGCATCACTTGACTTTTTGGTAGAGAGTATAAGTTCACTCCTTGATCTTGCAAGAATCACACTCTTCAAATTCCACTACAATTCAATCAATCAAGCAATATTTCAATCTACCATTCAAGCAAACATCACATAAAATATTAAAAACAAAGGAATGCATGTAAGCATGAAAGTGGTTCCTAATGGGTTATAAACATTCTAAAACACCTATTGGTCATTTTATAAAAGTGGCAAAACCATTTGTAAAGGATTTTATCTATAAACCATTTCTAAATCAAAGTATTATTTTATGTGGTTGAAAATGCCTTTAGCAAAGCAATAATCTTTATAGAGTTCACCAAATACATTTTTAAATCATAAAACTTGGTGTCTGGGGTCACAGAGTTTCAATCAAAACATTTCCCAAAAGTTTTCCTCCAAAAAGTGTTTTCAAAAACTAAACAATATTTTTATTTGACTAGAAAGGCTTTAATTCAAAGTTTTATTCTCTTGCTTCACAAAATATATTTTTGATACCACATATTGATTTCTATGGTCAGTAGGTTCAAAAAAAACTATTTTCCAAAGAGTTTATCACAATAATAATTTTAGAAAGAATCTTATACTCAAAATATGCCTACACAAGTTTCCGCAAAAACAACCATTTTACCAGAAGCAATTTACTAAAAAAAGTGCATGGTTGGGTAGGATTTGTCTTGATGATTCCATTGATATAAAATTTGCAAAATTTGGACATGTGGTTTGAAATTTATGAATTTTACAAATTGGAACATCAAATAGATCAATTCTGTTTTTATTAAAACAGACCGTGCCACGTGTTGTGTTTTGATTGGCCGAAAACGTTTCGCATGGATCAGCTGCTGTGGGGCGTTAGATCTAACTGAAAACGTGCGGCACAGATCAAAAGTTACCTCTTCGCTTAAGTTCTTTCGCGTGCGTTGGACTACATCCTACGGCTCACAGCGACTGACCATCGAGTGGCGGCGCTGGCGGCAGCGCACGGTCAGACGATGCAGTCGCCGGTGATTTAGGAAGCAAGGGAGACAGAGGAGTAGATCACCGGAATCGCCACGATGTACTGATGCTCAGCGTGTTCGCGAGGAGGAAAGGGGCGCACGGGGTTGGAAGTAATCTCTTGCCAGAGTTGTCCCTGGCATCGGGCTTCTCCGTCCGTTGTCGTTGGTGAAGATACGGTGCCCGCTAGAGGAAAAGGAATCTTCCATTACATGCGCAAAGACATGGCGAGTACGGGAGTGTCAACGAGAAGGGGAGGCGCGGTCGGAGTTTACCTGGAGAGCTCGTCGGATAAGTGACAGACGGCGGCGACGTGCAGTGGTCGTTCTTGCCGACGTTCTGGGACAAGCGCGATCAATTTGGGGGTACTGGGAGACGCGTACGGTGACGGCGAGCAAGCTAAAGTGGTCGAGGGGGCAAGGGGCGACGCGGAGCTGCTGGAATTTCTCGTGGAGCTCGTCGGAGCAGTGAGGGCGCGAGCTCGAATTGGGAACAGCTCGGTGGCAGGGAAGGAATGGGGTCTGGGGGGAAACGGAGAGGGGAGAGGGGCGATTAATAGGGCATGATTACTGGGAGGTTTAACTGCAACAATCAATCGAATTTCATCCGCGGAAATCAAGCAGAAACGGCGAGAGAGGAATTGGTCTGCGAGGTAGAGATGATGACTGACGCGTGGGCCTGGTTAGTCAGTGAGGGGGGGAAAGGAAAAGTGGGGCCTAGCTGTCATCGGCTCTACGGGTGAGTTTCTGAGTAGAAAAGAAAACGATTCGAGAGGGGGAAAGAGAGGTGGGCTGCTGGGCCAGATGGGCTTGGCTGGGTTGGGCTGTCTTCTGCTATTTTTTTTGTTCTGATCATTTTTCTTTTTCCATTTCTATTATTCTCTTTTGATTTTGTTTAATCAATTCAAACATTCATTTGAAAAAAAACTTCACTCAAACTTTGTGTGCAATCAAATACTGGTTAATAATACATTTTATAGTCAAAATTAGAATATTTCTTTTATTCTTTTTAGGGTTTTTTAATTATTTAAAATAGGCCCTTGCATTTATTCAAATAATATTTAATAATGTTTTTCAAACTCCATTTGAAATATAAATTCTTCCAAATCTTTTCAGTAGGTTTTATTTGTTTATTTGGGTGTCAAATAATTCACTTTGAATTATTAGGAATGTTTTTAATATGATTTATAAATCATTTGAATTGGGTGTTTGTCTTTATTCCTATGAAATTAAATATAGTTTTAATTCCATAAATTTTATTTGGAAGATTTCTTTGATCTTATTTAAGTTAATTAAACAACTTTTATTCCACTTGGGTAAATTCCAAATATTATTTTCCCATGATTAAATTAATCATTTCTAATAGGGATTTTGTCTTTATTCAGATGGAAATAGAATTTGGTTAATGACATTTTAATTTATTTGAAAATTATTTATCCATTATTTTATTTGGATTATATTTATTCCATTTGCTTATGGATTAGGCCAAGATTTAATTTGGTCTTTAAATATTCCTTATTTAATATTTCTTTATCTTTTTAGTTATAGATCCAAACTTGGTGATTCCAATTTTGTAAAATCTTATTTAATATTTGTTTATCCTTTTAAATATCTTTAGGATTATTTGCTCACCATTTGGTATGGATTTTTAGATAGGTGATTTATTAGCTTTGGAAATGCAATTTCCTTATCTTATTAAATTCGTAAGATTTTATCTATGGCTCCAAATTGAATGAAATCAATTTCTATGGTTTTATAATATTTATATTTGTCATTCTTGATCATTTATAAATGTTTGTTGACAATTTTTATATAGATCAAAACCATGGTCTTAGGGATATCTTTGGGAATGATTTTCTCCCATTAGGGTTTTAGGGTTTGGGTTTACTTTCCAAGTGTTTAAATTTCCAAATGCATTTATGAAGAATGCATTCCACTTGATTTGAATTTAGTTGGATTCGAACATTATTCAAAGTTTGTTCAAGATGGGATTTTAAGTTTCCATTTGGAATCAAAAAGTTTCTTTTCACCCTAATTTCAACAATTATTTATTTTGTTTATTTATTTTTTTCACATTACAAAATTTGGAAAATTTTGGGATGTGACAGGCTACCACCCTTAAAATAAATCTCGTCCCGAGATTTGGGAAGGCTAGGGATTACAAGTTGGATCAAAGCAACTAGTGTACTACCACCCTTAAAAAAATTCCAACTATATTACTTCTTGGCTTGCTTGGGATCTTGTTGAAATCTCTCTGGGCAAACATCTGCATAGTGTCCTTTGTTTCCACACTTGAATCATGTGACAAGGCTGAGATCCTTCATAGGCTTTATCTTGTGCTTCATCTTTTCTGGACAATTGCTTGCATAATGACCTTGGTTACCACAATTGTAACATGTGACAAGGTTGATTTCTTCACGTATCTTCTGTGGACAAGTTGACACATAATGGCCTAGTTCTTTGCAGTTGTTGCACCACACTTGGTTAATCTCCTTATATTTTTGTTTCTTCTCTGGACATTCATTGCCATAATGTGCCATCTCTTTGTAATGGCAACACTGCACTTGACTTTTGTCCTTCTTCTTCTTGGGTCTTTCCAAAGCTAGGAGTTCTTCTAGTTCATGCTCTTCATACTTCACCACAAAGGTGGGAAATCTTTCTCTCTTCTTGGGGCATTTACTAGAGATATGACCTTCTTCTCCACAAGAGTAGCAACACTTTGTGATCACATTGGATTTGGCCTTATGATGCATAGTTTTGACTTTGCCTTCATCCTTCTTGGTATAAGTTGTTCCTTTATGAGGGTTTACAAACTGTTGATGCACTCCACCTTGTTTCCTTTGTTGAACTATGGAATAGATGGGGCATTGGATAGGGACATGATTATTTACTTCACATAGGAAACAAGTAGCTTGAGATGTGGGGCATTGATTAGTTGGATGTTTCTCTTCACAATTGGGGCATTGATCTTCATGTTCCTTGGAAGTGTTATCCTTGTCTCCACAAATATTGCAATCTTGAGTTCCTTCTAAAATATCATCCTTGACATACTTGTTGTCATAAACTCCTTGGGAAGAGTTGTCTCCCATGTTGATCATTTGAGTGACCATCCCTTGCAATAATTGGGATTGAATTTCCAAAAACTTTTGCATGGTTGGGTCTAACCCATTGTTAATAATTGGGATTGAATTTCCAAAAACTTTTGCATGGTTGGGTCTAACCCATTGTTGTTGGCTAAAAACTGAGTTGTCACTTGGTTCAACTGGGTTTGGTTTGCTAGTAGTTGTTCTCTCATGTTGACCTCTTGGTTGTTGTTGTCATTCTTGATGTTGAAGTCTTTTGGAGAAGTCATCTATTTGGGTTGGATTGGGATTATAATAGGCAAAAGATTTCTAAGGAATCAATTCTAATCACACACATCACAATTCACTCAAGCAATGTGCAAGCAATCACAAATAAACAGTCCATTCAAACAACAAGTTCAAGCACATCTTTAGGCAATAAAATATTGTTGTTACACCACATAAGTTGGTGTGTTTGATCTATACTTAATATGGTGGTCCATCTATATGGTTCACTTGAGATCTTTCCATCCTTCTTAGTTGATTCTTCTTGAATGATATCATGGTTTCCTTGGGAAAATTTCTTGTGTCTTGGTCACAAAACTTCAAAGGTGATGATGGTTCCTTCTAAGTTGTGTTTCCTTAGTATTCATGTCTTGAGCAATATTTCTTGTCTCACTTGTAGTCCTTAGTGATATCCAAGTTGAAGTCCTTGGTGAAAATAAAGTTGAAGTCTTTGATGATGTTTGATGTTGAAGTCATTTCAGTTGATGAAGTCCTTTGCACATGGTGAAGTATTTGGCCATGGGGTAGGCTTTGTCCATCATGTTTGAAATAGAAGAGATGTAGAATCAAAATCAAAATGGTTGAGGAAAGAGTTTACAAGCTTGTTTGTAAATAAGTATTGGAACAAATTCAACTCCTATTTTTCTAAGGGGTTTTGTCCAATCCTAGGTTTACAATCCTACAGGAAACACAATGCTCTGATACCATCTGTAAGGTTCCCAACCTTTAATAAGGTAGAGATCCCTGTGTTTACAATGCTAGTCCCTTGATCAATAGCTAGCATCCACAGTTAAGATGTAATATCAAGAAACAAAGGTCATATTACAACTTTACAACTAGGAATAAAATAATTTATTACATCTTACATAGCTCATTTGGCTATCACATTACAATGCAGTAGAATATAACAATAGAATGGGGTCCTTCATCTTCAAAGTGCCACAGGCAGACATGTTGGTTGTAGACTTGTAATCCTAATCAATAAACTTCACTAACATCAAACAAACCTGCAACATAACAAGTTACAGCCACAAGGGTCAATACATTTGAATTGTATTGGCAAGTGATACTATGGTAGTATAGTGGAGTCTATCATCTATATGCATTTGGCTAAGTGGAGCTTAGGCTTGCTTTGCTCAAAATAGATTTTCCTTACCATTTGAAAACACTAAGTTTTTGTTTGTCAAAAATCACCCAAGGCATCTCCCAATAGAAATTGGTGATCCTTCAACCCTTGTTCAACCACAAGTTTTTAAATTAGAAATTGGGATGAGGAGATTCTTGATAGCTTCCATGTCTTGATGCTCAAATTGTCCTTTACCAGGGACATGGCTAAGTACTTAGATTCTTCCATCTGCAGAGGTTGTGCACTTTCCCCACAAGACTTGGTTTCCCAAGACAAGATCTTTCAGAAGCCTTGCCTTAGACCAGAATGGACGCGCTCCAACCTATCATTCCCCTACCACCAACTGTCCATTTGGCTAAGTTATTGCAACCTATGTGATCCAGGCAGATCCCGTAATGCCAAGTGGCTACACTTGAAGCTTCTCAACATTTGACATCTCAAATCTCTTTGTTCCTGGGTGGCCATCCACAAGTGAGATACACAAGGTAAACCATAGAAATGGTCCTTGTGAACCACTCAACACAAAAAATTCCTTCCATTCCACCCAGGTGATTCATTCACTTAGTTGTTTTATTAAACAAAACACAAGTCCTTGACTTAGAAATATTCCATAGCATGAAATATAATCCACCCTTGTTTTCTACTAGCTAAGCTAAGCATGATAGTAGTAGGAATCTTAACTTAGGAAATTTCTACTAAGGTTTCATCTACTAGGATTTCCCATGGCATAGTTTATACTTAGCAAAAATTCCATGCAAGTCCTACTTAGAAATATCACTAATGCATAGTGAAAATAATGGGACAAAAGTATGGAGCATCACTTGCCTTTTTGGTAGAGAGTATAAGTTCACTCCTTGATCTTTCAACAATCACACTCTTCAAATTCCACTACAATTCAATCAAGCAAGCAATATTTCAATCTACCATTGAAGCAAACATCACATAAAATATTAAAAACAAAGCAATGCATGCAAGCATGCCAAAGATTGTTTTATTTATAAAAGTGGTTACTAATGGGTTATAAACATTCTAAAACACCTATTGGTCATTTTATAAAAGTGGCAAAACCATTTGTATAGGATTTTATCTATAAACCATTTTTAAATCAAAGTATTATTTTATGTGGTTGAAAATGCCTTTAGCAAAGCAATAATATTAATAGGGTTCACCAAATAAATTTTTAAATCATAAAACTTGGTGTTTGGGGTTAGAGTGTTTAAATCAAAACATTTCCCAAAAGTTTTCCTCCAAAAAGTGTTTTAAAAAAATAAACAATATTTTTATTTGACTAGAAAGGCTTTAATTCAAAGTTTTATGCTCTTGCGTCACAAAATATATTTTTGATATCACAAATTGATTTATATGGTCAGTAGGTTCAAAGCAAACTATTTGCCAAAGAGTTTATCACCAAAATAATTTTAGAAAGAATCTTATACTCAAAATATGCCTACAAAAGTTTCTGCAAAAACAACCATTTTACCACACGCAATATACTAAACAAAGTGCATGGTTGGGTAGGATTTGTCTTGCTGATTCCATTGATATAAAATTTGCAAAATTTGGACGTGTGGTTTGAAAGTTATGAATTTTACAAATTGGAACATCAAATAGATCAATTCTGTTTTTATTAAAACAGACAGTGCCACATGTTTTGTTTTGATTGGACGAAAACGTTTCGCGTGGATCAGCTGCTGTGGAGCGTTAGATCTAACTGAAAATGTGCGGCACAGATCAAAAGATACCTCTTCTCTTAAGTTCTTTCGCGTGTGTGGGATCTACATCCTATGGCTCACAACGACTGACCATCGAGTGGCGGCGCTGGTGGCGGCGAGTGGCGGCGCACGGTCAGACGATGCAGTCGCCGATGATTTAGGAAGAAAAGGAGATAGAGGAGTAGCTCACCGGAATCGCCACGACGTACTGATGCTCAGCGTGTCCGCGAGGAGGCAAGGGGCGCACGGGGTTGGCAGTAATCGCTTGCCGGAGTTGTCCCTGGTGCCGGGCTTCTCCGTCCGTTGTCGTTGGTGAAGATACGGTGCCCTCTAGAGGAAAAGGAAGCTTCCATTAGATGCGCAAAGACGTGGAGAGTACGGGAGTGTCAACGAGAAGGGGAGGCGCGGTCGGAGTTTACCTGGAGAGCTCGTCGGATAAGTGACAGACGGCGGCGACGTGCAGTGGTCGTTCTTGCCGACATTCTGGGACAAGCGCGAGCAGGTTGGGGGTACTGGGAGACACGTACGGTGACGGGGAGCAAGCTAGAGTGGTCGAGGGGGCAAGGGGCGATGCGGAGCTGCCGGAATTTCTCGCGGAGCTCGTCGGAGCAGTGAGGGCACGAGCTCGAATTGGGAACAACCCGGTGGTAGGGAAGGAATGGGGTCTGGGGGGAAACGGAGAGGGGAGAGGGGCGATTAATAGGGCATGATTACTGAGAGGTTTAAATGCGACAATCAATAGAATTTCATCCGTGGAAATCAAGCAGAAACGGCTAACGAGTTAGAGACGACGACTAACGCGTGGGCCTGGTTAGTCAGTGAAGGGGGGGAAAGGAAAACTGGGGCCTAGCTGCCATCTACTCTACGGGTGAGTTTCTGAGTAGAAAAGAAAATGATTCGAGAGGGGGAAAGAGAGGTGGGCTGCTGGGCCAGATGGGCTTGGCTGGGTTGGGCTGGCTTCTGCTATTTTTTTTGTTCTGATCATTTTTCTTTTTCCATTTCTATTATTCTGTTTTGATTTTGTTTAATCAATTCAAACATTCATTTGAAAACAAACTTCACTCAAACTTTTTGTGCAATCAAATACTGATTAATAATACATTTTAAAGTCAAAATTAGAATATTTCTTTTATTCTTTTTAGGGTTTTTTAATTATTTAAAATAGGCCCTTGCATTTATTCAAATAAGATTTAATAATGTTTTTCAAACTCCATTTCTAAATTCTTCCAAATCTTTTCAGTAGGTTTTATTTGTTTATTTGGGTGTCAAATAATTCACTTTGAATTATTAGGAATGTTTTTAATATGATTTATAAATCATTTGAATTGGGTATTGGTCTTTATTCCTATGAAATTAAATATAGTTTTAATTCCATAAATTTTATTTGGAAGATTTCTTTGATCTTATTTAAGTTAATTAAACAACTTTTATTCCACTTGGGTAAATTCCAAATATTATTTTCCCATGATTCAATTAATCATTTCTAATAGGGATTTTGTCTTTATTCAAATGGAAATAGAATTTTGTTAATGCCATTTTATTTTGTTTGAAAATTCTTTATCCATTATTTTATTTGGATTATATTTATTCCATTTGCTTATGGATTAGGCCAAGATTTAATTTGGTCTTTAAATATTCCTTATTTAATATTTCTTTCTTTATCTTATAAAATCCATATCTTTTTATTTATAGATCCAAACTTGGTGATTCCAATTTTGTAAAATCTTATTTAATATTTGTTTATCCTTTTAAATATCTTTAGGATTATTTTCTCACCATTTGGTATGGATTTTTAGATAGGTGCTTTATTATCTTTGGAAATCCAATTTCCTTATCATATTAAATTCGTAAGATTTTATCTATGGCTCCAAATTGAATGAAATCAATTTCTATGGTTTTATAATATTTCTATTTGTCATTCTTGATCATTTATAAATGTTTGTTGACAATTTTTATATAGATCAAAACCATGGTCTTAGGGATATCTTTGGGAATGATTTTCTCCCTTTAGGGTTTTAGGGTTTGGGTTTACTTTCCAAGTGTTTAAATTTCCAGATGCATTTATGAAGAATGCATTCCACTTGATTTGAATTTAGTTGGATTCAAACATTATTCAAAGTTTGTTCAAGATGGGATTTTAAGTTTCCATTTGGAATCAAAAAGTTTATTTTCACCCTAATTTCAACAATTATTTATTTTGTTTATTTATTTTTTTCACATTACAAAATTTGGAAAATTTTGGGATGTGACAAATGGCCCGCGAGCATGATCCAGTGCGAAGCGGTACCGTCCAAGCAGGAAGCGCCGCGTGGCCTGGGTTTTGATTTAAAATCTAGAATTAGATCTATTAGTTATTCAAACTTGCAAAAGTCATTACTTTTGATCCACACATTCAAATTTTGTAAATTTTATATCATTGGAATCAGGATAAAGAATTCTATCCAATTATGCAGTTTGTTTAATAAATTGCATCTGTAAAATAGGTTGTTTTTGTAGAGACATTTCTAAGCTTATTTTGTATATAAAAATTGTTTGGAAAATGTTCTAAGGGCCAAATTAATTTTATTTAGTGTATAATTGCTTTGTGCATGATTCAGTAATGTCTCACTTTTCTTGTTTGATTTAGAAAAATCATCATATGGCATTTGCATGCATCATATATTTTTGCTTGTATATTTTTGATATGTGAATTTGGTGCTATCATTTTATGTGTAGATTTTGGTGCTAGTAGTGATTGTGGTTGTGAATATTGTTGCTACTCCCCCAACTACCAAGGAAAGTGGTGCTTCATATTTTTGTCCCAATATTTTACTATGCATTAGAAATATTTTGCATAGGGCTTGCATGAATAATTTTGCTAAGTATCTATATGCTATGCTTGGGAAATCCTAGTAGTGGTAGAATTGTTAGAATTTCCTCTAAGTTAAGATACTTGCTATTGCCATGCTTAGCCTAGCTAGTAGTAACCAAGGGTGGATTATACATACATGATATGAGAAATATTTATAAGTCTTTGACTTATGTTTTGCTTAATAAAACAACTAAGTGAATGAAACACCTGGGTGGAATGGAAAGATTGGTTTGTGTTGAGTGGTTACACAAGGCCCATTTCTATGGTTTACCTTGTGTATATCACTTGTGGATTGCCACCCAGGAACAAAGGGATTTGAGATGACAAATGTTAAGAAGCTTCTAGTGTAGCCACATGGCATTATGGGCTCTTCCTGGATCATATATGTTGCAATAACTTAGCCAAATGGACAGTTGGTGGTAGGGGAATGATAGGTTTGGAGCCCGTCCATTTTGGTCTAAGGGAAGGCTTCTGAAAGGTCATGTCTTGGTGAAAATCAAGTCTTGTGGGGAAAGTGCACAACCTCTGCAGATGGAAGAAACTAAGTACTTAGCCATGTCCCTGGTATTGTACAATTTGAGCATCAAGACATGGAAGCTATCAAGAATCTCCTCATCCCAATTTTCTATTGGGGGTTCCTTGGGGAAGTTTTTGCCAAACAAAACTTAGTGTTTTCAACTAATAGGTAAAACCTATTTTGAGCAAAGAAAGCCTAAGCTACACTTAGCTAAATTCATGTAGTAACTAGATGCTAATATTCTACTAAGGTATCACTTGCCAATACTATTCCAATGTATTGACCCACTATGGGTGTAACTTGTGATATTGCAGGTTACTCTGATGATGATTAGTGGTTATGAGTCAACACTCAACATGCTTGCATGTGGCACATGAAGATGAAGACTTCTATTTATATATTGGTAAGTTAAACTCTTGTACTAGCCTATGTCTATGGAGTTGTAAAAGACTATGTTATCTCTGGAATGACGATGTAATAATGACGTTTGTTTCTATGTACTTCATCTCAAATTGTGAATGCTAGCATTGATCCAGGGACTAGCATTGCAATCATAGGGATCTTTACCTTTATAAAGGTGGGATCTTACATATGGTATCAGAGCACTGTGTTGCCTGTATGATTATGACCCTAGGATTGGATTAGAAACCACTAAGGAATTTTTTTTAACAATTTCCACACTTGTCTTTTTCTTCTCGTAAACTTTTCTAATCTTCTTTCTCATCTCTATTTGTAGATGAAATCCATCAACGAAGCCGTGAGAAAGGGACCACTCATGACCATGACCTTGGAGTGTGAGACAGAATTCCCCAAGGCCCTCAAGAACCTCATTGTTACCATGGGGATACATGGTGCAGCTGCGTACAAAGGATTCCCCGTGATGGATGAAGGAGTAGAGTACTGGTGGGTGCAACTTCACTTGTAAAAAACAAGGAAGACAACCACAAGGAGTCAGGATTCTGCATGGTCACCAACTCAGAAATGCACACCACATTCTTTGACTCTGCAAGAAATGCAGCTTGGAATGCCATCAAGGAGCTTGCTGATAGACTCAAGTGCAGAATGCTAAACACCGAAAATGACCTTAGTGAAGAAAAGAGGCATACATTAGGGAGACATCATAGACTTAATTTGGGAGTCTTGTGAGCAAGATACACAGATGGCTACTAAGGATGCCCTAATAGCTATTTTTTCTAGTGAGTGAGAGTTGTAATGTACTTCGTTAGTTGGACCACCACATCTATCGTTTTATTTCCAAAAAAAATTCTAGGTTATGTTGAACCTTTGATGCTTGTAATGGATTTGTGTATGCCATGACTTGTGTGATTGTTGCAAAAGATATGCTTGTGATATTTTGTCTTGTGTTTTTTCTCTATTGATGTTGATTCTAACTTTTTCTATCTTATAAAAAAATATATGCCTACTGTTATTATCAACACGGCCGAGGAGTTCAAGGGAAATCGATTTGGCACTCGTCTCATTGAGCTCACTAGCGTGCTCAACCTTCCACTCCCTAGCATCATGACGCTTCCCCTCACCAAGTTTGAGAGGAAGTAGCTTTGGGGCTTCAGAGTCACTCAGCCCGGACGCCAAGCAGAGCCAACCACGGAGACCATCACCTTCAACTCATGCATGACGACAAGGAGAGAGGCCTAGATGTAGTCATGCAGGAGTTACTTGGGCGCCTGGTAGGGAGACACTCCAGGGAGCTTGGAGGTCTTTACTTTCACCCCTTCGGGAGACGCAACGAGGAGGGTGCGGCTATTGAGTTCGAGGATGCTGCTAGAGAGACGGTGAGGCCGATTCGTCTGTACCTTCAGGACCTAGAGGTTCTCATTAGGCACCTAGATACTGTTAGGACCAACATCATGCTTAGCAATGACGATCTACAGGTGCAGCTTCATGAGAAGGACAAGCTCTTCGCCGAGCAAGACGAGATAGTCAAGGAATTGCAGGCCAAGTTTGAGAGCCAGGATAGGAAATTCAAGAGCCATGAGAAGAGAGTCCAAGACTGGAACAAGAAGATCTAAGAGATGAAGGAAGAGCTAGAGGCCAAGGACTTCGAGCTCGAGCATCAGCAGGGAGTGATCGAGAGACTTCTCTCATAGAAGAGAGCTCTTAAGGCCAAGATAGAGGCCTTGACTACCAATGTCGAGGAATACAAGACTGCTATGGAGAATGCAGGTCTTACACTTGTTGATGAGGAGGTTGATGCAGTGGAGTAGTAATGACTACTTATTTATCTTTCATTTACCGTTCTTATGATTATTTAGCCGCAATGACCATCCAACATGTGGGTGGCTTGCTATGGTGTGTATACTTTTTCAAACTTGTTGTTTACGTCATTTGAACCTTATGTTATTTTGATGCTTGTTTTGGTGATTGTTTATGTGATGTATTGTGCATGTTAAGAATCTATGGGTATCTCATTCTTATCCTTATGAAAACCACAGATGCCTCCTTGACGTGCCAATCCCAACCCAAACAACAAAAAAGTCACCCCTGAGATGCAATAGTTGATGATAACACAGGCACAGCTGATGCAGATGATGACCACTTTTATGCAGAATCAGAATAACAACAACAACAAAAATAACAACAACAACAACAACAATCCGAACAATCCACCAGGATTTGACATGCTCACCAGATTCCTAGGACTAAGGCCTGCAAAGTTCTTAGGAACCACTGATCCAATGGTGGCCAATGATTGGCTACGTTCGGTGAACAAGGATTCGGTAACTGTCGGCTGCAATGACGAGGAGAAGGTCAGGTTTGCAGCACATCTATTGGAAGGACCAGCAGACACTTGGTGGGATAACTTCCAGATCACCACTCCCATTGAGGATGTGACATGGGCTATCTTTGAAGATGGATTCCGTACAGCTCACATCTCATCCGGAGTGATGAATTTGAAGAAGAAGGAGTTCCAAAACCTGAAGCAGCGTCACCGCAGTGTGGCTGAATATATTGAGGAGTTCAACAATCTGGCGCGTTATGCATTGGATGAAGTTGATACTGATGCCAAGAGGAAGGAGAAATTCCTCGAAGGACTGAACGATGAACTGAATCTGCAGCTATCTGTTGCCTATGTCCCAACCTACCAATCACTTTGTGACAAGGCTACCATCTTGGAGAACAAGATGAAACAGGTTGAAAGCAGAAAGAGGAAGCACAGCTCTGACAAGCATAGCTCGGGATCGTCTCACAAGCGTTCCCATCATGATGATAGTGGGCGTTCTGGATCCCACAAACATGGAAAGTACAACAACCACCAGAGCCACAACCGCCATCATAACAACAAGCATCACCGTAGTCATGATAATGACAAGTACAAGAACCACAAGAGTGGACACAAGATTCACCACAGTGGAAGTGGAAGTGGTAGTCATCCTGCAAAGAGAGATATCAGTCAGGTTGAATGTTTCAAGTGTAAGAAGATGGGGCATTATGCAAATGAGTGCCCAGAAAAGAAAGTTGAAGGAACCAACAAGCCCAACCCTTTCCAGAAGGGATAAGTGAACCACATCAATGTGGAAGATATTTATGAGGAGTCATATGTTGTGGCTGGTAAGTTCAAACTCAATTCTATTCCAGCACCTGTTCTTTTTGATACTGGTGCATCACATTCATTCATATACAAAGCATTTGTTGATAGAAATGGGTTTCCAACTGAAAACATTGGGTGTCCAATAAAAGTATGTTCTCCCGGTGGGGACATGATAGTAAGTCTTGGATGTCGTGATCTAGTGATAGAATTTGGAAAGCATAAGTTTCTAGTGAGTCTGATAATCCTAGATTCCCAAGGACTGGATGTAAATTTGGGAATGGAATGGATGACCAAGTATGAAGGAGTACTATATTGTGCCAATCGTACTGTCGCACTCACAACCCCGGAAAAGAAACGGATCAGATTCAAGTCTAACTTTGAATCAAAAGGGAGTAAGCTAAATTCTCTTAAGGGGGTTAGCATAGATAGTGTACCAATTGTGAGTGAATATCCGGATGTGTTTCCAGAAGAATTGCTGGGAATGCCACCAGATAGAGATGTGGAATTTCTGATTGACTTGCTGCCAGGATCAGGACCAATAGCAAAGAGACCTTACATGATGTCAGTTGATGAGTTGAAGGAACTCAAGAAACAACTTGGCGAACAATTGCAAAAAGGATTTATTCAACCGAGTTCTTCATCTTGGGGAGCACCTGTCTTGTTTGTGGAAAAGAAAGATAGAAGTCAAAGATTATGCATCGATTATCGTTCACTCAATGAGCTGACTATCAAGAACAAATATCCTTTGCCCAGAATCAATGACTTGTTTGATCAGTTAGAAGGAGCCTGTGTGTTCTCAAAGATTGATCTCTGGTCAGGTTATTTTCAGCTTAAGATAAGGGAACAAGACATACCTAAGATAGCTTTCACCACTAGGTATAGATTGTATGAGTACACCGTGATGCCGTTTGGATTGACCAATGCACCAGCTTACTTCATGAATATGATGAACAAGGTGTTCATGGAGTTCCTTGAAAATTTTGTTGTCATTTTCATCGATGACATTTTTATCTACTCCAAGAGAAAAGAAGAGCATGAAGGACATTTGCCACTGATTCTTGAGAAACTTAGAGAGCATAAGCTGTATGCCAAATTCAGCAAGTGTGAATTCTGGTTGAATGAAGTTGGATTTCTTAGACACATTGTGTCGGGAGATGGTGTAGCAGTTGATCCCGCAAAAGTGTCAGTTGTAACAGAATGGGAATCTCCTAAGTCAGTGAAAGAAGTTCGTAGTTTTCTTGCCTTGGCAGGATACTATAGAAGATTCATTGAAAATTTCTCCAAGGTAGCTAAGCCAATGACGGAGTTACTAAAGAAATACAAGAAGGATGTGAACTCAGTTTCCAATAATTGAAGAAGAGACTAGTGACAGCACCAGTCCTATGTCTACCAGATTTGGAGAAGGATTTCCAAGTTTATTGTGATGCATCTCATCATGGATTAGGTGCAGTTCTGATGCAGGAAGGGAAAGTTGTGGCTTATGCCTCTAGACAACTCAAAACTCATGAGGTGAATTATCCTACTCATGATTTAGAGTTAGCCTCTGTTGTCCATGCACTCAAAACATGGAGACATTATCTTTTGGGAGAGCGATGTGAAGTGTTCACAGATCACAAAAGTTTGAAGTATATCTGTCACATCCCAAGATTTTCCAAATCTTGTAATGTGAAAAATAAATAAACAAAATAAATAGTTGTTGAAATTTAGGGTGAGAACAAACTTTTTGATTCCAATTGGAAACATCAAAACCTATTTTGATCAAATAAAATCCTAAAGAGATTTAAAAAGATAAACAAATAATAAATAAAGTTATAATAGTTGGAATCACTATTTTTGAATCTTTAAATAAAAATATATGGTTTTTATAAAGCAAAGGTAGAAATATAAATGAGGATTATTTTATAGAGATTATATTTGAGTAAAGGCTTTTCCCATTTTCAAATAAACATTAAAAACTTATTAAAGTGTTTTAAATAAAAATTCCAAGTGTTTTATATTTTCAAATGAAATCTACTGAAAAGGTTTTTGTATTGTTTGGATTTAAAATAGAGTTCTCAAATAAATTAAATCTTATTTTAATTAAAGACTAAGGTTTATTTATTTAATTATTAATAGATCCTAAAAGAATAAAAGTATTATTTTATTTTGGACTTTGAAATATGTTAATAAACAGAAGTAAAACTCACCCAAAGTTTGGTGGTGATTTGAATTCAAATGGAGATTGAAAAATATTATTAAATCTTATTTAATTAATACTAGAGCCTATTTTAAATAATTAAAAGACACTAAAAAGGATAAATAAATTATTCTAAATTTGACTTTGGAATGTGTTATTAATCAGTATATGAATCTACACAAATTTTGGTTGAGGTTTGAATTGATTTGTTGCTTGAATTGTTTGAATGAAAATCAAATCAGAATATTCAAAAACAGAAAAGAAAAAGGTTTAGTATAAAAAAAATGGAAACAAACCCAACCCATCTGGCAGCCCACTAAGGCCCAGCAGCCCACGCCCTCTCACCCCCGAACCGTTTTCTTCTTACTCAGAAGCTCACCCGCACAACGAATGACAGTTGGACCCCACCTCCTCCTTCTCTCTCTCGCTGCCAAGCGACCCCACTGCCCCGTCAGCTTCGTCCTCCTCTCGCTAACCACGCTCCTCTCTCCCTCTACAGTTTCTAGTTCGAATCAAAGCAGGTAAATTCGAGTAAATGGCCGAGCGATTCCTCCCAGTAACGATGCTCGTTAAAGCGCCTCGATGCCCTCTCTCTTTCCCCTCTCTCGCCCAGCCCTCTCTGCCCCCAGGCTGTCCCCAATTCCACCAGGACCGCACTGTCTCCGACAAGCTCCGGAGGCAATTCCGGCCACTCTCTATCGCCCCTTGCCTCCTCGACCACGCGAGCCTGCTGCCCTCTTCCATACGCATCTCCCAGTCGCCTCAGCTCGCTCGTGCATGCCCCCTATCATCGGCAACCACCTCGACTGACCACGCTGCCGTTTGCCTTTTTCTCCGACGAAGCCTCCAGGTAGTCTCTGACCGCGCCTCCACTCCTCTTTGATGCTCCGATACTCTCCACCCATCTGTGCGTCTAACCATGCCGCTTGCTTGCTCTATCGTGCACCCTAGAGTCGCCTTCGTCGATGACTGACCGCACCTGACGGTTCCACGAACTCCGGTGAAGAATTCCCGTCGACCCCGAGCGCCCCTTCGCCACCAAGGACCACCTCGAGCATCTCCACGCCGCGACAAACTCGGTGAGCATCTCCCTTCGCTCTCTCGCTTCCTGTAACATCGACACCACCACCGTCTGACCGCGCGTCGCCGCCAGCGCCGCTGCTTCATGGTCAAAGCAATGAGGTCCGTAGGATCCTGATCTGACGATTAAGATAGAATCTAACCCGAAGGGGTAAGTAGTGCCTCTGAGCCATGCGATGTCACTTAGATCCAACGGCTCGCATCTGTCGATCCGCACGAAGCGGTACCGACCAATAGCAACACGACGCGTGGCCTGTGATTGTTTTAAAAAACCAGAAACTTGTCTATTAGATGTTCCAATTTGAAAAATTCATAACTTTCAAACCACACATCCAATTTTTGCAAACTTATATCAATGGAATCACCAAGACAATTACTTTCTGACCATGCACTTTGTTTAGTAAAATGTTTCTGTTAAATTGATTGTTTTTGCAGAAACTTATGTAGGCATATTTAGAATATGAGATTTGTTCTAAAATGATTTTTGAGATAAAACTTTTGGCAAATAGTTTGTTTTGAACCTACTGACCATAGGAATCAATTTGTGGTTTCAAAAATATATTTGGTGAAGCAAAAGAATAAATCTTTGATTTAAACCATTTCTAGTCAAATAAAAATAATGTTTATTTATTAAAAATGCTTTTGGAGGAAAACCTTTGGAAAAGGTTTTGATTTAAACTCTCTGACCCCAAACACCAAGTTTTAGAATTAGAAATGTATTTGGTGAACCCTATAAAGATTGCTACTTTGATAAAGGCATTTTCAACCACATAAAATAAGGATTTGGTTTAAAAATGGTTTATAGGTAAAATCTTTTGCAAATAGTTTTTCCACTTTATAAAATGACCAATAAGTGTTTTAGAATGTTTATAACCTATTATAAACCACTTTTGTAAATAAAACAAAGTTTGGCATGCTTGCATGCATTGTTTTGTTTCTATTATTTTATGTGATGTTGCTTGAATGGTAGATTGAAATATTGCTAGCTTGATTGAATTTTAGTGATTTGAAGAGTGTGAATATTGCAAAGACAAGGAGTGAACTTATAATCTCTACCAAAAAGGCAAGTGATGCTTCATACTTTTGTCCCATTATTTTCACTATGCATTGGTGATATTTCTAAGTAGGACTTGCATGGAATTTTGCTAAGTGTAAACTATGCCATGGGAAATCCTAGTAGATGAAACCTTAGTAGAATTCTCCTAAGTTAAGATTCCTACTAATACCATGCTTATCTCAGCTAGTAGAAAACAAGGGTGGAATATATATTCATACTATGGAATATTTCTAAGTTAAGGACTTGTGTTTTGATTAATAAAACAACTAAGTGAATGAATCACCTGGGTGGAATGGAAGGAATGGTTTGTGTTGAGTGGTTCACAAGGCCCGTTTCTATGGTTTACCTTGTGTATCTCACTTGTGGATGGCCACCCAGGAACAAAGAGATTTGAGATGTCAAATGTTGAGAAGCTTCAAGTGCATCCACTTGGCATTATGGGCTCTGCCTGGATCATATAGGTTGCAATAACTTAGCCAAATGGTCAGTTGGTGGTAGGGGATTGATAGGTTGGAAAGCGTCCATTCTGGTCTAAGGTAAGGCTTCTGAAAGATCTTGTCTTGGTGAAACCAAGTCTTGTGGGGAAAGTGCACCACCTCTGCAGAGTGTAAAATCTAAGTACTTAGCCATGTCCCAGGTAAAGGACAATTTGAGCATAAAGACATGGAAGCTATCAAAAATCTCCTCATCCAAATTTCTAAGTTAAAAACTTGTGGTTGAACAAGGGTTGAAGGATCACCAATTTCTATTGGGAGATGCCTTGGGTGATTTTTGACAATCAAAAACTTAATGTTTTCAAATGATAAAGAAAACCTATTTTGAGCAAAGCAATCCTAATCTCCACCTAGCCAAAAGCATATAAATGATAGACTCCACTATACTACCATAGTATCACTTGCCAATACAATTCAAATGTATTGACCCTTGTGGCTGTAACTTGTTATGTTGCAGGTTTGTTTGATGTTAGTGAAGTTTACTGATTAGGATTACAAGTCTACAACCAACATGTCTGCCTGTGGCACTTTGAAGATGAAGGACCCCATGCTATTTTTATATCCTGCTGCATTGTATTGAGATAGCCAAATGAGCTATGTAAGATGTAATAAATTGTTTTATTCCTGGTTATAAAGTTGTATTATGACCTTTGTTTCTTGATATTACATCTTAACTGTGGATGCTAGCTATTGATCCAGGGACTAGCATTGTAAACACAGGGATCTCTACCTTATTAAAGGTTGGGAACCTTACAATATCTTCACTCAGAAAGAAATCAACATGAGACAAAGGAGATGGCTAGAACTCATCAAGGACTATGACTTGAGTTTGCAATACCACCCCGGTAAAGAAAATGTTGTGGCAGATGCACTAAGCCGTAAAGTATTTGTGAATGGCCTTACTAAGGGAGAATTGCTAGATGATCTGTGTGCCCAATTTAGAGACCTCAGATTGGAGATTGTGCCTAAGGGACATCTCATGTCATTGGATGTTCAACCCCCCTTGTTGGACAAAATCAAGGAAGCCCAAAAGACGGACAAGGAAATTGAAGAGATTAAAGAAAAGATTGGAAAAGGAAAAGCCAAAGAATTCCATGAAGACGAACATGGTACTTTATGGTATGGAAAATATATCTGCGTTCCGCAAGATCCGGAGCTTCGGAAACTGATTTTACAAGAAGCACACAACTCACCATATTCCATTCATCCGGGTAAAACCAAAATGTATATGGATATGAAAGAAAGATTTTGTTGGAATAATCTCAAGAAAGATATCGCCGAACATATTGCTTTGTGTGATGTATGTAGTAGAGTGAAAGCGGAACATCAGAAACCAGCAGGGTTGCTACAACCACTACCTATTCCTGATTGGAAGTGGTATAAGATTGGCATGGACTTCATCACCGGATTGCTAAGGACCAGGTCAGGATATGATTCTATTTGGGTAGTAGTGGATCACCTCACTAAACTGGCATATTTCATACCCGTGAAGACAACCTATACGAGTGCTAAGTTGGCTAAAATATATATGAATAGGATTGTGTGTCTGCATGGAGTACCCAAGAGCATTGTGTCTGATAGGGGAACTCAATTCACTTCTCATTTTTGGAGGCAACTGCATGAGTCATTGGGAACGAGATTGGAATTCAGTACTGCTTTTCATCCCGGACTGATGGACAGACAGAAAGGACCAACCAGATTTTGGAGGATATGTTAAGGGCATGTGCCCTAGACTATGGAGCTAGTTGGGATGAAAGTCTGCTTTACGCAGAATTCTCTTACAACAACAACTATCAAGCCAGTATTGAGATGGCACCGTTTGAATTTCTCTATGGGAGAAAGTTTACTACCCCATTGCTATGGAATGGTGTGGGATAAAGAAATTTGTTCAGACCAGAACTAATCAAAGAGGCTGAAGAGAAAGTCAAGCTAGTAAAGGACATACTGAAGATAGCAGAGTCCCGACAGAAGAGCTACACAGATCCTAAGCGTAGATAAGTCACCTATGAAGTGGGTGATAGAGCTTATCTTAGAGTGTCACCACTTCGTGGAGTGAAGAAATTTGGAGTCAAAGGAAAATTGGCCCCAAGATATGTTGGACCATTCAAGATTCTAAGTCGTAAAGGAGAAGTAGCATATGAGATTGAACTGCCGGAATCATTGTCTGCCGTTCACAATGTGTTTCTTGTGAGTCAGCTAAAGAAATGCCATCCAGAGATGGAAGAGACTTCTTTGAAGGATACCATACCTTTGGAGGAGGTCCAATTGGAAAGTGATCTCACTTATGAGGAAAAACCTATCAAGATTCTTGAGACCACAGAAAGAGTTACTCGGACAAAGACTATCAAATTCTGCAAAGTTCAATGGAACCATCATACCGAAGAAGAAGCAACATGGGAAAGATAAGATGACATTCCGAAAGACCACCCTCACCTATTTGCTAGCCAATCCGAATCTCGAGAGCGAGATTCACCTTAAGGGGGTTAGATTTGTAACATCCCAAAATTCATGATTTCAAAGTTTGCATATCATTCATGCATACATAATCTTTTTAGGATCATTTTCAAATAAGATTTCAAAAATAGGAGCATTTGAATGTCTATTATTTTATGTAAGCAAGGCAATGGCCCAATGCTACTCTCTAGTATGAGATTATTTGTTTTAAACCAGAAAGATTTGCACTTAGGGTGGACAGAGGTTTTTCTAAAGCTTGGACAAAATTTTCAAAACAAAGTATGAATTTAAAACCACTCTTATGCCTTTATTAAACAATTGATAAAGGCATTGATTATTTTTTTAAAATTCCAATGTGCCCATGTATTTCCAAGTGTACAACATTGTTCTGTAGACAATTATGTACATATTTCACCTTACAAAAATCAAGGAGTTGTTTGAATTCAAACCATTTTTAAAATCATTTGAAAAGGATTCCTAGAAAACCAAACAGAAATAGAAAAGGATAAAAGAAATAGAAATGGGCTGGCGCCAGCATTTCGGCCCAACAACAGAACCAGCCCACCCGGGCCAGTCCCCCTCTACCCCCACTCACCCGGACGGAACGTACCCCACAGCCACTGATGCTGGGCCCTCTCCACGTCAGCATCGTCTTCCCCAAACACCGCGCGCAGACGACGTCGCCGCCCGTTTCCTCCCCCTTCACTTCCGCGAATTAAGCCACTTAAGTTCCATTGATTCACCGAGTGATTGCCGCCCCTGCTCCGGCTACTTAACCGCCTCCCCACCCCGCGCCTTTCCCCTCACTCAGCACCACCAGAGCGCCGCCAGGCTCCCCAAATTTCAACCAACACCGCCGTGTCACCGAGGAAATCCGGTGAGCCATCACGGTGAGTCCCGGGCGCGCCTTACCTTCTGTTTCATGCGAGCTGCTTCGCCATCATCCTGCGCATCTTCTCATTTTATCCTTTTGTTCTGAATCGCCCTAGGTTGTCGCCCTCTTCAACCTCTAGAAACGGCCGAAGTTTGACTCAACTCCGACGAGCCATTCCGGTGAGCCCCGTGTTCCCCTCTATCTCTGGTTCAAGCAATCATGTTCGCCAGTGTCTCGCTCATCTGTTAATGTTTTCCGTTTGAATCCTTGCGCCCCTGAACGTCGTCTTCGACTCCGACAGTGAGCACTCGACTCTTAGACGAACTCCGACGAGGTCCTGCTGCTTTGCCCGTGCGCCCCGACCCTGCCTATCTGCATGTTGAGCATCTCCACATTCTCGCGGTCTCGGTAAGCACTAGCCCGACCCCCTGTCCCTCTTTCCTCGTCGGCGTGTCACTGCCAGAACCGTCGCCGCCGCGGGCACCATTTGCGCCACTGATTTTTGTTCAGATCGATCTAATCCATTGGATCTAGATCCAAAGGCCATAGTTAGATCTTGATCAAAGCGGTATGGTTAGATATGGGTTGTGCTTAGTTAGTTAGATCCAACGGCCCGCGAGCGTGATCCAGTGCGAAGCAGTACCGTCCAATCAGGAAGCGTCACGTGGCTTGGGTTTTGATTTAAAATCTAGAATTAGATCTATTAGTTACTCAAACTTGCAAAATTCATAACTTATGATCCACACATTCAAATTTTGTAAATTTTATATCATTGGAATCAGGAGAAATAATTCTATCCAATTGTGCACCTTTTTTAATAAATTGCATCTGTGAAAGTACCGACTTGATACGACTAGAGGAGGGGTGAATAGGTGTCTACCCAATTTTAATTTGTTTCTCATTTTTAGGCTCAACGATAAGGAAAGTTATCTAGAGATGCAACTAAGTGAAAAACGTAAATGCATGAAAACATACACCAACCACAAAAATGGTAAATAGAAAGATGTAAAGGAAGGGAACGAAGTAACCGGAGCGGGGACACGGAGATGTAATTCCTGTAGTTCACTCCCAAGGAGCTACGTCTATGTTGGAGAGGTGTCGGGGCCACACGAGGTCACCCGAGCGCCACAAAGGCCTCACCTTCTTCTCCGGTGAGCTCCCCCACAAAGGAGGCCTCACAATCCACTAACCGGTGACCTTGAAGGCGCCAACCAAAACCTTTACACCAAGGTTGAGGGGGAGGCTCCACAACTCAATTGGAGGCCCTCAACGACACCTCGAAGCTTTACAACACAAGCTTTAGCTCCGAGGATGCCCTACACCGTCTAGGGTTTCAATAAACCCAAGAGCAACAAGATCCACAAAGCATGGGTGGGGGAAATCAAATCTTCTTTGGTGGACGTGTAGATCTAGGTCACCTCCCTCACCTCTCAAAAGATCAAGCCATTTGAGTGGCTAGATAGAGAGATCTAGTGAGGTGAAGCTCATGCATTAATGGAGGAGAGAGAAAAAATTCTAAGAGAGGTGGGAGGAAGAAGAGGGGTTCCTTAAATAGGCCCCCGCACTGAACCGTTTCAGCCCCCGCGACCTCACCGGAAGTTCCGGTGAGAGGCCGGAAGTTCCGCCCAGCCTGGCTCCAACGGTCATCAGACCGTTGACGCCCGCTCCAAAAGCTCAACCAGAAGTTCTGGTCAAAATAGACCGGAAGTTCCGGTGAACTTCCGATGAAAGTTCCGACCCAAGTTCTGGCAAATAGAACACTTCAAACAGAAGGTTACTGACCCTTCAGCGGAACTTGGAGCGGAACTAGGGCGGAAGTTCTGGGTCGCGAGCCGAATCTGACCGGAAGTTCCGGCGTTTGGGTGGAAGTTTCGCTCAGGACTTTGTGTCAGGGAAAGTTCCGATGCAAGTTCCGGCAAATAGAACACTACATACAGTAGGTTACTTATTCACCAGCAGAACTTGGGGTGGAACTACGATCAGAACAAGGCTCAGATCAACCCGCAAAAAAAGGCCTGAGCAGAACTTCCGGCACCAGGACGGAAGTTCCGGTGATACACAGAAGGCTCCAACGGAACAGAAGCACACTCTCTCACGGAATAGTAGGATGGCTGTGGCGGTGCATATAAGTTTGTGCAAGAACAAGTGATTTCCCACAGCCTTCCAAGATGGACCCCCTCTTAATAGTACGGTGACCTAAAACAACAATCGGAGAGAAACTTGGAGAAAACTAAAGGCCATCGTCTTCATGAGATCCCAAGAGAGCATCCACCACATTTGAAGGAGATGTCAACAACGTTTACCCTGAAACTCAAGCGCACAATTAAAACACAAATGGGATTATCATTAACACCAAAAACAACATGGGAAGATATAGTCCTTTCAATCTGTAAAATAGGTTGTTTTTGCAGAGACATTTCTAAGCTTATTTTGTATATAAAAATTGTTTGGAAAATGTTCTAAGGGCCAAATTAATTTTATTTAGTGTATAATTGCTTTGTGCATGATTCAGTACTGTCTCACTTGTCTTGTTTGATTTAGAAAAATTATCATATGGCATTTGCATGCATTCATATATTTTTTCTTGTATATTTTTGATATGTGAATTTGGTGCTATCATTTTATGTGTATATTTTGGTGCTAATAGTGATTGTGGTTGTGAAGATTGTTGCTACTCCCCCAACTACCAAGGCAAGTGGTGCTTCATATTTTTGTCCCAATATTTTACTATGCATTAGAAATATTTTGCATAGGGCTTGCATGAATAATTTTGCTAAGTATCTATATGCTATGCTTGGGAAATCCTAGTAGTGGTAGAATCGTTAGAATTTCCTCTAAGTTAAGATACTTGTTATTTCCATGCTTAGCCTAGCTAGTAGTAACCAAGGGTGGATTATACATACATGCTATGAGAAATATTTCTAAGTCTTTGACTTATGTTTTGCTTAATAAAACAACTAAGTGAATGAAACACCTGGGTGGAATGGAAAGATTGGTTTGTGTTGAGTGGTTACACAAGGCCCATTTCTATGGTTTACCTTGTGTATCTCACTTGTGTATTGCCACCCAGGAACAAAGGGATTTGATATGTCAAATGTTAAGAAGCTTCTAGTGCAGGCACATGGCATTATGGGCTCTTCCTGGATCATATAGGTTGCAATAACTTAGCCCAATGGATAGTTGGTGGTAGGGGAATGATAGGATTGGAGCACGTCCATTTTGGTCTAAGGGAAGGCTTCTGAAAGGTCCTGTCTTGGTGAAAATCAAGTCTTGTGGGGAAAGTGCACAACCTCTGCAGATGGAAGAAACTAAGTACTTAGCCATGTCCCTGGTATTGGACAATTTGAGCATAAAGACATGGAAGCTATCAAGAATCTCCTCATCCCAATTTTTTAAGTTAAAACTTGTGATTAAACAAGGGTGAAGGTTCACCAATTTCTATGGGGGGTTCCTTGGGGAAGTTTTTGCCAAACAAAACTTAGTGTTTTCAACTAATAGGTCAAACCTAGTTTGAGCAAAGAAAGCCTAAGCTACACTTAGCCAAATTCATGTAGTAACTAGATGCTAATATTCTACTAAGGTATCACTTGCCAATACTATTCCAATGTATTGACCCATTGTGGCTGTAACTTGTGATGTTGATGGTTACTCTGATGATGATTAGGGGTTATGAGTCTACACTCAACATGCTTGCCTGTGGCACATGAAGATGAAGACTTCTATTTATATATTGTTAAGTTAAACTCTTGTACTAGCCTATGGCTATGGATTTGTAAAAGACTATGTTATCTCTGGAATGACGATGTAATAATGACCTTTGTTTCTGTGTACTTCATCTCAAACTATCAATGCTAGCATTAATCCAGGGACTAGCATTGCAATCACAGGGATTCTTACATTTATAAAGGTGGGATCTTACACGAGTTTAGCGATCATCTTAAGAGTTGCGGAATTGTTCCACAACTTAGGAAAACCTTAGGGTATTACTTCTACAATCGAGAGGAGGGCAAAGTGTTTGTCGCTAGTAGCGGTGTTTTCCTAGAGAAAGAGTTTCTCACAAAGGGAACAAGTGGAAGGTCGGTGCGACTTGAATAAGTTCAAGATGAGACAGTTGGGGATGCTTCTACGAGTGATGCTATTGTAGCAGAACAAGTTGAGGAACCTGTGGCAACAGAAGCAACACAACCACGATGGTCGGCGAGGCTCCGCGAAGCGCGGGAATTATTATTGTTTACAATGATGAGCCTGCGACCTATGCAGAAGCGATGGTGGAACTAGACTCTGAGAAATGGATGATCGCCATGTGATCCGAGATAGAGTCCATGGGAGACAATCAAGTTTGGAACTTGGTTGACCTACCTGATGGTTTTAAAGCCATCAAGTGCAAATGGATCTATAAGAAGAAGATTGATATGGATGGAAATGTTCACATCCATAAAGCTCGACTTGTTGCAAAAGTTTTTCGACAAGTTCAAGGCGTTGACTACGACGATACTTTCTCGCCCGTAGCGATGCTTAAATCTATACGGATAATTCTAGCTATTGCTGCACATTTGGACTATGAAATATGGCAGATGGATGTCAAGATGGCTTTCCTAAATGGAATCCTAACTGAGTACATGTATATGATGCAGCCCGAAGGTTTTGTCGATCCGAACAATGCTGGAAAGGTACGCAAACTTCTGAACTCCATTTATGGGCTGAAGCAAGCATATCAGAGTTGGAATATTTGATTTGATGAAGTTGTAAAGGAGTTTGGCTTCATAAAAAACGAACAAGAACCTTGTGTTTACAAGAAGGAAAGTGGGAGAGCACTGGTATTTCTAATCTTATATGTAGATGACATATTGCTGATTGGAAATGACATTCCTATGCTCGAGTCTGTTAAGACCTCATTGAAAAATAGTTTTTCGATGAAGGACTTGGGAGAAATGGCATATATTTTGGGCATCAAGATCTATAGAGATAGATCAAGGAGGCTAATTGGATTAAGCAAGAGTACATACATTGACAAAGTGTTGAAACGGTTCAGCATGGAAGAGGCTAAGAAGGGGTTCTTGCCCATGTCTCACGTCATTAAACTCAGCAAGACTCAGTGTCCTTCGACTACTGATGAGCGTGAGTGCATGAGCAGAGTTCCATATACTTTGGCTATCGGATCCATCATGTATGCAATGATATGTACTCGCCCAGATGTTTCCTATGCTCTAAGTGTTACGAGCAGATACCAGGCTGATCCAGGTGAAGGTCACTAGACAGCGGTAAATAACTTCCTTAAGTACTTGAAAAGGACTAAGGATGTGTTCCTAGTTTACGGAGGTGAGGATAAACTCAGTGTAAAGTGTTACACATATGCGAGTTACCTTAATGACTCAGATGATTCGAAATCGCAATCAGGTTATGTGTTTGTCATGAATGGTGGTGCTGTGAGCTGTAAAAGTTCCAAGCAAGATACGGTGACCTCCTCTTCAACAGAATCTGAATATATTGTTGCCTCGGAGGCCGTAAAGGAAGCTGTTTGGATTAGGAATTTCCTGATTGCTCTCTGTGTGATTCAGGGCGCGTCCAATCCCTTGGACGTTTATTGTGACAACAATGGTGCTATTGCACAAGCCAAGGAACCTAGACAACACCAGAAGAATTCGCATGCGTTACCATCAGATTCGACAGTTCGTTGAGGATGGTAGTGTCATGATATGCAAAATACATACGGACTCAAATGTTGTTGATCCCTTGACTAAGCCTCTCCCGTAGCCCGCGCATGAAGCGCACACAAGAGCAATTGGTATTAGATACATTTTAGATTGACTCTAGTGCAAGTGGGAGACTGAAGGAAATATGCCCTAGAGGCAATCATAGAGATGATTATATTTCATATGTATCCATGAATTATTGTAATGTTCCTTGAATATCCATATCAGGCAACTTGTATTGATTGGCAATGATGTGAATTTTTTGTGAAACTCAATACTTGTATGGTTATTTAATAGTTGTCCCTAGTCAGAGTTCATGTGAGGACACACGTGAATATTAGACTAGCACATCGATTGGTTGATGACTATGTTTCGCAAGTCATAGACATGGAGATGTCAAACCAATGATGTGGACACATGTTATGAACATGGGGTTGGAGTGACCTAACCTGAGAATGGCAATTACTTGCAGCTCTATCTCTACACATCGTGTATGTTTTGTCTTTAGACCTAAGATTGTCGCATGTACTTGAGATGTCGATCGACCTACTTTGGGGCTATCAAACGCTGCACCCTAACTGGGTAGTCATAAAGGTAGCTTTCGGGTTTGTCCTGAATCATGCTGCAAGGCATGGTCAATCAAGATGGGATTTTCCCCTCTCTACTTGAGAGAGATATCTCTGGGCCCCTCGAGTGATCGGATCCAGAAATGCATGGCCGTGCTACATAAGGTTAAGAGTTAACCTAGTGAAGGGATTCCGAATCACAGTATCGAGAAAGGGAGGTCAGCTTGGAGCTAGACCAAATATCGTGAGGCAAAGGGAAAGACGTGTACTAAACCTTGTGATGGTTCATCCGATATGATCTTTGTATGCGTTTAGGAGTTGGCACGTCTTGCTAGAGGCCGCTACCAACTATTGATAGAATAAGTGTATTCGTGTCATGTCTATATGTATATGAACCTATAGGGTCACACACTTAAGGGGCTGGAAGCCTCATGAGGATTGGATCTGAATTAGACCATGCTTAGGCAACTAATGGGCAGCTAATGTCGAAGCCCACTAGGGACACCAATATAAGAGAGGGTGGGGCGAGCTGGCCAGGGTGAGACCAGAGATTATTCCACCCAGCCTCCACTACTCACGCCTGTGTCGCGCGTGCGGACCTAGGAGTCCGGCGTCTGACGCTTCTACCCTGTACGTGTGGATACCTCGAAGGTTCTGCATCTGTAGCGCTTGGACGAGCCGCGCAAGGGGAGCTTCTCGTTGGACGAGGACAAGGAGGAGATGTGGAACGTTTGCACTGCCTCGACGCGCTTCATCAATTCCGCAACTGCGCGTCTAGTGGTAATCCCGTGATCTATGACAACAGTAATCCTGGTATGCGCGGTAGAATTTTTTTGATTTGCGCTAGTGTAGCCTACCCGTATCCCTACAGAAACAACGAGATTTAGCAATGGTGCCTACTAAGGATTAACACTTTATAACTTGATATTTTGTGAGAGGGATCATCTTATAATGCTACTGTCGTGAACTAAGCAATACAAGATGCATAAAAGGATTAACATCACATGCAATTCATAATATGTGATATGATATGGCCTTTCTTCTTGTGCTTCCGATCTCCATCTTCAAGAATGAACATGATCTCCATCATCACCGGCGTGGTATCAAGGTTAATGGCACCGCTCCATGGTTGTCTTCCACCAGCATCAACTATTACAACTACTTTGAATAATAGACACGCAGGTTTTAACGAAATTAAAAGACAACCATAAGGCTCCTGCTGGTTGCCGACTTACAATAAGGATCATTGCATACATCATATACAATCACAATCATGGCCATATCACATCACAACATAACCCTGCAAAACAAAGTTCGACGCCTCTAATTTTCTTTGCATATTTTACATAGTTTGGGGCTTTCAATAAGTGTCGTTCTAACTTACGAACAAGAACCACAATGTTGATGCTTGAACTATCAAGTTCCTATTGTAAATTGAATCTATACTATGATGGGAGAGACAGACACCCACAAAGCCACTTATGCAATACAAGTTGCATGTTAAACGTGGAGCAAGTCTCATGAACGATGTCATGTAAGGTTATCCCGGGCTGCTTCATCCCATCATACCGCAAGATGCAAAGTACACAAAAGCAATTGATAATAAAAGCACCACCACGCACAAAAACCATTGTGATCTACTCGTGTAAAAGATCTACATATAGACACGGCTCTGATACCATTGTAGAGGTTCGTAGCATGGAAAACAAAAAAATTCTACCGCATGCACACAAAAAAGTCAAGATATATCTACTAGATTATAGCAATGAGTCGATTAGAGTACTCACCCTCGAAGATTCCAAAGCGGTTAATGAGAGCAGATTCTCGTGGGTGATGTAGTCGTACACTTGCCGATCTCAGGATCGCGTAGACGATCCTTCCGGCGCTGCGTTCCGGCAGCGCTTCCGCAGTCGGTCACACGTTTGGTACTCGATGAAGACCTTCCTCTCCCTTGTTCTAGCAGGCAGCAGAGTTTGTAGTTCTACCCTCACGATTCCCGCAGCACGACGGCGTGGTGTCGGAAGTAGAGGCAAAAATCCTACAGGGCTTCGCCTAAGCCAAAGAAGGTTATGGTGGATCTAGGGTTTTCGGCGATCTACATTTAGAGGGCCGGAGAGTAGGAGGTGGAGTCGACGGCGGGGCGACGGCGGCAAGCGGCGATGGCGACGCTGCGGGAGGGGGGCGGCGGAGCAGCTAGGTGGGAGGGGCTGGTTGTGTGGTCTTGGGGCACCCCTCCCCTCTATTTATGAGAGGGAGGGAATCTTGGGAGAGGGGAGTTTGAATCCTTCCCCAACTCCGTCTCCTAGTTGGCTTGTGGTGGAGGGAAAGAAGGATTCTTTCCTTCCTCCACTAGGATACATTGTCCCAGTTTGAATTTTCAAACTTGCCTTTTGACTTTCAATTTAGAGCTTGATTTATTTTTTGCTAACGCCCAACCAAGTGAGCTAGGACATGATCCAATAATTTCACTTATCCATGACACATTCATGTACCCTTCCCCTTCCGGTCCGGTGAAGCTTATAGACCCTTCTAGAACCTCTCCAATGAAATCATCGGAATCATTCCCGAACTCTGGAATTGGACTTTCCTTATATGAATCCTATTCTCCGAACCATTCTGGATATCCTCATGATATCCCAGATCCCATCCTAGAATCCAAACAACATTCGGTCTCCCTACTTACATTCCATATTTACTACACAACATCGAATCCTTAAGTGTGTCTCCCTGCGGTTCGTGAATTACGCGGACATGACCGAGACACTTCTCCAATCAATAACCAATAGAGGAATTTGGAAATTAATATGGCTCCCACATATTTCTATGGTTACTTTGCGATCAAAAGAACCACTTACATACAATACTAATTTCCCTTTGGCTCGCGATAGTTTACTTATCCGAGGTTTGATCTTCCGTATCTCTGCATACCTAGTTCAGCCTCGTTACTCATAAGTACTCTTTTCTCGTTCCTGTGATATCTGATCCCTTGTGAGCCAGTCACATGCTTGCAAGCTAATTGGATGACATTCCACCGAGAGGGCCTAGAGTATATCTATTCGTCATATCGATGGACAAATCCCACTCTTGATCCATGTTCCTCAACACATACTTTCTGAACACTCAATGCCACCTTTATAGCCACCCAGTTACGGTGTGGTGTTTGATGTCATCAAAGCATCCTTCCGGTGATGGTGATTAGCATGATCTCATGGTCAAAGGAATTAGTTTACTATGTATCGGAAAGCTTGTAGCAAACGAACTATTGAAATGACTTGATCTTTATGCTACGCTCATCTATAGGAGTATTTCCATCATACCATTATCCTAATGATATGATCTTGCTATTAACAACATCTCTATGTTCATGATCCAGAAACCATCATCATTTATTAACCAACAAGCTAGTATTACAAAGAGGCTTTACCAGGGACTCTAATTTAGTTTACAAATCACACAAGTATCAATGTTTCCGGTTAATACTATGATAGCATGAATGTAAACATTTATCATAAACACAAAGATATAATAATAACCACTTTTATTATTGCCTCTAGGGCATATCTCCAACACGCACCTGTCCACACGGACGCGCGGGGCGTGCGCGGCGCCCTAGCGGGGCGACCCATCCGGCGAAATGCATCCGGCTCGACCCATCCATGCAACTAATCTGGGGCTCGGTTGTGTCAGCTCATACACACGGAGACAGCACGGGCGTCGTGCCCGTTGGCCACTCGAGCCCATATGTAAGAGAGACATTAGTACTTAACGATATCTTTTCATTAGATTAAGCCCTGCTAGTTACAAAAAGGCCCTTCAAACTAATTAGGGGGGTGCTACTGCTACTGCTGCTCCTCCTCCTCTCGCTATGGCTACGGCGACGGCTACTACTGGAGGAGGACAGCGCTGTGGCTACTCGCCACGCTTGCCATGGCCATTATTGCCGCGGCTGCCGTTGCTGTGGCCGCCGTTGCCAGGGCCACCGGCCCCATCAATCGCCGCCCTGGCGGCCTAGATGGCCCGCTGCTCGATGTGTTCGCGGAGACGGCTGCAAGAATTGCCATGAGCCGTGGACCTTCCCTCCGCCTATAGCCGGTGATCCACCTCCCGGTTCACTAGGGCCTTGTCCATCTTGGCGGCCCAATGGTCCCTCGCCTCTTGATGGGTGAGCAACTCCGCTGGAGAAGGAGCCGGAGCTGGAGCCGGGATCAGAGCACCATTGGGGCCACAGCCCAGTGCTTACGGTATCTACACGGGGACAACGAGCGGCGCCTCCAGCTGGTCCACATCCTCCCCCTTGTCATTGTCGTCCTCCGTCTCCTTCGTGTCATCGGCATCGACGAGACCCCATGCAATCACCGTCTCAGCGGCCAGAGCCACGCGCTCCTCCTCTGCCGTCGAGTCATCGACATGCTCGTGCTGCGCCTCTTCTGCGTCGCTGCGCGCATTGGCGGCATGGCGGAGCTTTGTGGATGGAGGACTTGGCGGACTCTTTGGCCACCTCCTCCAGCGTGGTCATGGCCGCCTCGTGGCGGATCTCGCGAAGAGCCACTAATGCGGCCTCAATGTCCACCACCTGCACCTCCTCCTTGGTGGTGACGTGGTGTACGTTGGTCACCGCCCATTGGGCGGCCACCATTTCCGCCGCCTCCACCGCCTGCTGTAGCGCACACTCGGCGATCTCGCCTTCCTTCTCGAAGGCCAGCAGTAACATCCCAAATTTCATCAAAATTCAAAACATCATGATTGCATTCACATTATCATGGTATGTTTACATTGGACAAAAAATTTCATAGTTTAAACCCTATCAAAACCCTATTTTTATACCACTTTTATATTACATGTATGGGGCATGTTTTTGTTTTTATTTTTATTTTATGACCCCAAAATTTTTTAGAGTGATTTTTTTGTTTTTGACACACTTTTAAACACTAGGATCACATCACAAAATTATGGTGAAAGTCTGAAAATATTTGGATTTAATTTTGTTATTCAAATCTCATTTGAAAAATCAAAATAGAAAAAGAAAAAGCTTTGGAGAAAAAAATAGAATCGAGCCTGCCAACAGACGCGGTCCAACTAGCAGCCCAGAAAGCCCACCCAGGAAAACCCCCTCACCCCTCTATTTCTAACAGACGCGCGTTGCACCCCCTCCCTTACCCTTTCAATCTCCACGTCACCCCCGTCGTTGTCAATCTCGCACCAGAGACCCGCGCCGCGGCCATTTCTTCCAATTGCAAAGCCGAATCAGATCCCCTTAATTTCCATTTATTCACCGTGTGATTCACTCCCTTGCCCCGGATACTTAATCCCCTCGGCACCAGCATCATTTTCCTCCACCCAGCACCACCGGAGCGCCGCCAGGCTACCCCAATTCAGCTTCGCACAGCTGTAGCTCCGACGAACTCCAGCGAGCCATTGCAGTAAGCCCCGTGCGCCCCTCGTCCTTGCTTTCCTTTGTCTTGCGCTTCTTCTAATTCCTGCCGCTTGTCCCCTTGTGCCCCAGAGCGTCGTCTCCATCGATGACTGTGAGCACCCGACACCAAGCTTCACTCTGACAAGCGATTCCGTCTGTGACAGTGCACCCTGCCCTCGCCCGCATCCTCCACTGCATCCACAATGTCTCCGCGACCTCAGTAAGCCTCTAAGCCCCCTCCCTTACCCTCTGGCCTCGCCGGAACATTGTCGTCTGACGGGTCCCCACCGTGGTGGCCATTTGCGCCGCTCGATTTTGGTCAAAGCAACGTGATCCACTGGATCTAGATCCAGTGGCTTAGATTAAATAGCCAGCGTGAAGCGGTATGGTCAGATCTGGACCGCACGATGCCACTTAGATCCAGCGGCTAACGTGCGTGATCCGTGCGAACCGATACCGTCCAATCAGTACACGCCGCGTGTCTGTGATTTTGACTTAAAATCCAGATTTTATCTATTAGATGTTTAAACTTGCAAAATTCATAACTCTTGTTCTATAAATCCAAAAATTACAAATTAGGTGTCTAAGGATTCAAAAAATTATGAGCTTTGCATCTATGGCCTTACTTTGGTCATTTGCTTCTGTAAAATTAGGATTTTATGCAGAGACATTTGTAGGACTATTTTGGCTATAAAAGTTATTTAGAATATTATTTTTAGGTGGTTTTTATGTTATTTAGACTTTAGATTATATGCTTTGTCTTCAGTACCGTAAAGTTTGATTTTACAAGTGTGGAAAATCATCTCATTGCATTTTTCATGCATTCATATTATTTTTGTGTGTACATTGATTTGTGAATATATTGTTATTTGAATTGTTGTGTAGATTTTATGGATTGTGAATTGTGTGATTGTGAGGATTGTACCTATTCCCCTAGCTACCAAGGCAACTGATACTTCATATTTTTGTTCTATTATTTTCCCTATTGCATTAGTAATATTTTGAGTAGGATTTGCATGGTAATTTTTCAAAGTATATGTTATGCTATGGTAGATCCTATAGACGATATATTGATAGTATTTTCCCTATGTTAAGAAACATGTTATACTAATATGCTTAGACATGCTATTAGAATTAGTGGGTGTAAAATTCATGTTATGATATTATGGAAAGATTATGCCTATGTGTTTTGGACTAAGAAAATAACTTGTTAATGAAACAACTGGGTGGAATTGGACTTGTATGGTTTGTGTTGAGTGGTTACACAGGGCCCATGTCTATGGTTTACCCTGTGTATCACACTTGTTGATGTCCACCCAGGAACAAAGGGATTTGAGATGTTTAGTGTTGATAATCTTCCAGTGCAACCACATGGCATATGGGCTCTGCCTTGACCAACTAAGTTGCAAGAACTCAGCCGGATAGACAGATGGTGGTAGAGTTGATAGGATGGAACGCGTCCATGGTGGTCTGAGGGATTTTTCTGAAAAGTCTCATCTTGATGCATGTCGAGTCTTGTGGGGAAAGTGCACCACCTCTCGAGAGGGTAAAACCTAAGTACTTAGCTGTGTCCCCGGTCATCAACATTTTGAGCATCAAAGACATTGAAAGGGTCAAGAATCTCCTCATCCCAGTTTCTCTAAGTTAAAAAGGGTGGGTGAACAAGGGTAGAGGTACACAAATGTCTTTTGGTGGATCCTTATTGTTTTTGTAAAGAAAAACTTAGTGTTTTCCACTAGTAGGACAAAACTACTTTGTGCAAAGCCAGCCTAAAACCACACTTAGCTAAATTCATGTAGTTGATAGTCTCTACTATATAACTATGATATCACTTGCCAATACAATTCCAACTGTATTGAACCCTTATGGCTATAACTTATTATGTTGCAGGTTAATCAAATGGTGAGTAGCGTTATGAGTCTACACTCAACATGATTGCCTGTGGCACATGAAGATGAAGACTTTATTTATATACTATGTAATGAGAACTCTATGTGTTAGCCTTGGGATAATGAGTTGTAAGAACTATTGTACTCGTGGAATTACGATGTAATAATGAAATTTGTATCTGTGTACTTCATCTTAAACTATGGGTGCTAACAATTCGATCCAAGGACTAGCACTGCAATCACATGGACCTTTACCTTAAAGGGTGAGGCTTACAGATGGTATCAGATCACTGTGTTACATGTAGGTTTGTGACCCTAAGATGGATTAGACCAAGGAAACCGCTAGGAAAATGCAACCCCTTTGTAAATTTCACACTTGTCTCTTTTCATCTCGTAAAACCTCTTCTAATCTTCTTTCTCATCTCTATTTGTAGATGGCCGCCATCAACGAAGCCGTCAATAAGGAACCACTGATGACCATGACCCTAGAATGTGAGACGAAGTTTCCAAAGGCACTCAAGAACCTCATGATTAGCTTGGGGATAAATGGTGAAGCCGTGTACAAGGGATTTCCAGTGATGGATGAAGGAGAAGAGTATTGGTGGGTACAACTCCACTTGTATAAAAGCAAGGAGGACAACCACAATGAGTCGGGATTCTGCATGGTCACCAACTCTGAAATGCATATGTCATTCTTTGACTCTGCAAGGAATGCAGCATGGAATTCCATCAAGGAGCTTGGAGAAAGACTCAAGTGTAGAATGCTCAACAATCAGAATCACCTTAGAGAGGAGAAGAAGCATACCCAAGACTTAGAGACCACCATAAAATGTCTAAGGGAGGATATCATAGACTTAGCATGGGAGTCTTGTGATCAAGACAAACAGATTGCCTCCAAGGATGCCCAGATATCTACCTTGACTAGTGAGTGAAGGACACGTATCCTATAGTTAATAATTTGATCAATAACCCACAAGTATAGGGGGTGTATCGTAGTACTTTCGATAAATAGGAGTGTCGATCCCAACGAGGAGCAGAAGGTGCGGAATAGTGGTATGGAGCAGTAAATCCCTGTGAATACTTAGCAAACAGATTTTTAGTGGTTTTCTGATAAGGCAACAAAACAAAGAGAAAGTAACAAAGAACAAATGCATGAAGTGGCCCAATGCTTTCTTAGAAAAGGACAAGCCTGTGAAAATACTTATAAAGACCAAATGTTCTCGAGGACACATGGGAATTCTGTCAAGTGCTTTCGCTTCAAATAGCTAAGTACTCTTCTTTGGTGTTGTAAGTGTTGTGTGGGTGAACCTGTGCTAATGTACCGACCTTAATTGGACTAATACATACTTGTGATTAAACCCCCTACAAATATTCGCAACTACAGGAAAGTAATTAAGATATAAATCTAATCACAACCTTAAGCTCTAAGATCCTACACTTGCTTGTGCAAAGGTGTCCTAACGGGGGTTTAGGTTTCTGTCACTCCGGCAACCCCCACAATTAGTATCCAAATACACAATGCATTCCCCTAAGACCATAAATGGTGAAGTATCATGTAGTCGATGTTCACATGACACCACTAGAAGAATAGCACCACAACTTAAATACTAAACCATTGAATAATAACTCATCACAGATTCACTACTAACAACATGACTTCTCCCATGTCCTCAAGAACACAACAAACTACTCACAAGACATCATATGGATCAATATAAAACATGATATGATAATGGATAACAATCTGAACATAAACAATAATCCAATGGTTCCACTCACAAACATCAACTACAATATCAATTAACACCGGGAAAGTTTCCCCTAAGAACTAAAGCAATATCCAACACAATTGTTACAGTGGGACGGAGTGGTGATGATGGTGTTGGTGGAGATGATGGTGTGGATGATGATGAGGATGATGATGACGATACCGATGAAGCCTAGCTTGATGATGGTGTTGATGCCGATAATCTCCCCTCTCCGGGAAGAAATTCCCCCGGCAGAAATCTGTCTGCCGGAGAGATCTTTATCTGTCTGTGTTTTCCGCCCCCAGAGGCGGCGGAAATCTATTTGTGGTCGCTCCCCTGGCCTTAGGGTTTTGTAGGGAAGATATAGGCGAAGGGGCGGAGTCAAAGGCCGAGCAGGTGGGCCACACCTGCCCTAGGCGTAGGGTCAGGTGGGCCCGTGCCTAGGGGGTTGTGGGCCCCCTATGGCCCCTCTTTGCTCCTCCTTCTGGCTTCCTTCATCTTCTGGTAAAATAATATGTTTCCATATTTTTCTGATCTTCGCGAAATTGCACCGAAACGCATTATTTTCCATCCGAATCCAGACTCCGGCAGTCCATCCTCGAGGAATCATCCAACATGCATAAAGAGATGAAAAGCCATAAGTAATACCTCATAATAAGACAAATATCAATGAATAGAGGTAAATTATGATATAGAAAGGTGATGCAAATTGGGCATATCAACTCCCCCAAGCTTAGACTTCGCTTGTCCCCAAGCGAATGCTGAGCTCAGTTAACATGTCCACAGGTTTATGGACTGAAGTGTCGATAAAATAATACGAATAAGAAGCATCAGACTTACCATTGCACAACTCATATAAGAAAACAACTCGCCATTATATAACTTAGCTTGCACCCAAGTACAGCTATCACAATATATATGCATAAAGATAAATCATAATTGGAATTGGCAAACTTGTTCTTGGTCAGAGAACACCTGGCAAATAGTTTCACAAAAATCTTTTTGTAGAAGTTTCAAATAGGATCACTCTTTGCTCAAAAAGGTTTTTTCACAAGTGAAGGCTTTCAAAGTAATACTCCATATATAAGAGTTTTGTGCAAACAAGGAAGATAAAGAACATCATTGAATAAATCACCATATGAATGCTTGAAACACAACAACTCAAATGCTTGCTAGAGAAACAGAGGGAGTAGGTTTACTGACTCAACTTGGAAGTGGGGAAAAGTCCCTTTATAGAGGGAAGCAGGGATTACAAGTCATAAAGAGCTTCCAAAAGATTATGGTACTTACTAGCTTTTACCCCTCATTGCCCCTATCATAGGCATCTTGAGATGATTAAGGTTAAAGTGTACAAAGATGGAGTATATGCTTGACGAAATATAAGTTGGCAATCTCATGTCCCTTGAATATGAGGGCCACTCCTCATGGTACTCAACTTTGGTCACAGGTATGTTCTTGTCATTGTAAGTATTTGCATATCATTGAGAACCGCCAACGGGGTACCCCTTGCACATGGCACAGGAGGTTTCCCATAACCAAAATGACAAGGCAAGTAGACAATGAGCATCTCAGCAATCTTTTTATTTACTATGTATAGATTTTTATTGAGGATGCTTCATAGATAGCTCATTATGGTGATGCTGCAAGTTTCCATCATGATTAGGCATGGCTTAGGCTAGCGACCCAAGCGTTTCTCTAACACAGGATACAAACTCCATGGACTTACAAGTTCCCTCTTTATTTTACACCATTGACATCCATAGACAAAAGAGCACGGTATCAACTATGTACGGACTACAAGTGTAATGTTGAAAACATTCCCCGTGACAGCACGGTTCTGCTAATTCCAATGTATAGGTGCAAGTATATACAACTTTGATGGCACAATGGTTCAAGTCTATTAGGGGTAAGAAAATAAAGTGTGCCATCAAGTTCGTGAGAGCTTTACTAACTTGTTTTCACATAAGAAAATACTTTTTAATTTGAAAGGCAGATGAAACTTGAGAATTTGCTTGCAATAGCAGCAATGTTACTAGGTAGATATGGTGGACACAGGTGGCACAGGTTTTGGTTCAAAGGGATTTTGAAACATGATAAGTATGCCTTCTCAAATCGGGTTTTTTGGCTAGCAAGGTTGGGTAGCAAGCAAAAGAGTTGAAAGAAACAAGCAAACATACAAGTAATAAAGCCAAACATGCAATATTCCTTGAAGACACAAAAGATCTTAAATAAATAATGCTAAGCTTATGAGCCAACGAGAAAGAAAACAAACGATACAAAATACCTGCTAGCTTTTTTCTTTCTCTTTTTCTTTCAAACCTCAAAAATTGTTGCTACTAACCAGAGCTCGGTTTGCCAAAACCAATTTAGATCCACTTGATGACCCCAAAGTGGTGCCAATACTGATCAACAAGATACATCATATAATAGATTGCAAACTAAAATAAGAAGTGCAGAAAGTAAAATATGAGACTTCTAATTAATATTCCAATAAAGGCACTCACACCAAGGGATACCTAGATAATCAACTAAATGTAAGACCCCACCTTTATAAAGGTAAAGGTCCCTGTTATTGCAATTCTAGTCCCTGGATCAATGCTAGCATCCACAGTTTAAGATGAAGTACACAGAAACAAAGGTCATTATTACATCGTCAATCCAGAGATAACATAGTCTTTTAAAACTCCATAGCCATAGGATAGTACAAGAGTTCAACATAACAAAATAAAGTCTTCATCTTGATGTGCCATAGGCAGTATGTTGAGTGTAGACTCATAACCCTAATCCTCATCAGAGTAACCTGCAACATCACAAGTTACAGCCACAGTGGGTCAATACATTGGAATAGTATTGGCAGGTGATACCTTAGTAGAATAATAGTTTCTAACTTATACATGAATTTGGATAAGTGTATCTTGCTGGGCTACGCTAGTTGGCAGGTAAGCTCTCTGTTTTTTACCTTACCCTTTTTCTTTTTCTGTTTTTATTTTCTATAAATCATTTGAAGCATCAAATGATCTCCAAATCATTTGAAATTTTCACCAAATTTTGAGGGGTGAACCTAGTGTTCAAAAATGTTTTTAAACACATCGAACCACTATAAAACATTTTGGGTACAAAAATAAAATAGAAACACAAGCCCCATACTTGCATAAAAGAGGGGGTTTAAATTAGGGTTTTGCTAGGTTTGTGTAGTGACCTCAGATCGATAAAGATCCTAAGTCCCTGTGATTAACATGCTAGTCCCTGGATCAATAGCTAGCACTCACAGTCGATGAAATATCATGTAAAACACAAGTCTTTATTACATGAATAAAATAATCTAGAGTTTACATTATTACAATAGAAGCGATATAAATACAACTTGGAGTCCCACCAATGCCACAGGCAGGTTGAGTGAAGACCCGCGATCCTAGCGCACCTTTCAACGATCTCCAGATTCTGCACATGAAACGTGCAGCCAAACGAGTTGGGTCAATACTTTGAATGTATTGTCAAATTACACCAGGGAAAGAATAAGGCTAACTCTACATGCAAGGCTGAGTAGGATTTGGAGTTCATTTGCATAAAGCCATTTTTCTCTAAGTAAGAAGAAAAGAAGAAGAGTTTTTATCCTACTTTGTAAACATTTGCTTGAGTAAAATAGGGTCGAATGGCACACGAGGATATTACTCACCAAGTGTCCAAACAACCAAACACTTGGATATTACTCACCAAGTGACACTTGGATATTACGCACCAAGTTCCAAAAATCCCACCCATTGGCGATATTACTCACGCCATGGGGTTTCAAAACATTGCTTAGAAAGGAGACAAAGGAAGATCCTTCAGAGGCTCCTTCCTTCAGATGCTCAAAACATTGTTGTTCTATTTCCGTGAACACGGCTGATCGATCAGATTGCAATACTCTCAATAGTTTGTGCACTTTACCCGCAATCTATGATCAAGTCCTTCTACATGGCGACACTACTAGGAAAATGCATGTTTGTGGCACACATGGAATGGCCATCCGTGGCGCACTAGCAGTGTGTCACTAGCCTCGCGCTGTGGCTATTTCCTAGTCGTGACGCACTGCCTAGTGCGCCACCGTTGTGTAGAGATAGGCGTAGCGCACCTGCTAGTGCGCCACGGCTATGTGGGCAGGTGCGCTACGCATTGGATATTCTGTGGCGCACGTTGCAGTGCGCCACTAAGCTGCGCAGGTGCGCTTTAGATGTAGTGTGCCACAAAAGCTAGGTCATGTGCGCCACAGGTGTTTTTTTTGTTTTTTTTTTATTTCAGAGCCAGATGATATACAATACAGATTATATACAATATTACAGGCAAATATACACACATATACAAGATATACAATTATATATATAAATACACAATTTGCAAAACAAGATTGAAACAAATACATATAGATAAGTCTCATACATGAATACATAGTATAAGTTACATTATTTCGATCAAGTTAAAAAGTAGTTGCTGACATGAGAATACATGTGTATCGAACAAGTTAGAGCTTGCAAGCTCGCCTAGACAACTAAACTAGCTAGACTCAAACGCGGGATAAACAACCAAAGACGATAAGCATTATCACCGTGACGAAGGTGTAGGTATTCATCCGGTTCCTCGTCCTAACTCCCGCTAGATAGCGCGTGTATCTAGCTTCTGCCTCCGCCATAGTGTTGTACCCTTTCTAGCTATTACCGCTGAAACGGTGCACCTATCTCCAGCAGTCTTCCCAATCATCGTAGACTCCGGGAACCTGTCCCTTGTACACGACGTACCACGTCATCTAAAAGTTGACAATAATAATTAACCGGTGATTGAAAAAAACATGTATAATTAAATTCGCATATGAAGATACACTCATAGAAAGTACTCCTAAATCAAAAAGACCAAACTCAAAAAGCATGCCTCATATATAACTAGGTTGTTCGACACAGGGATATGCTACGATGGAACCGTCCGCCAAGTAGGATGCACAACACCTGGACCTGTGCATAGCACAAGGCGGACAATCCCACCGCAGCACATTCAAATATATATTGTGCCACGACATTTCAATCATCGACATTATTCTCGAAAAAGACCAAAGTAACTCAAAAAGCATGCCTCATATATAGCTAGCTAGGTCGTTGGATACAGGAATATGCTATGATGGAATTGTTCGCCAAGTAGGATGCACAACACCTGGACCAGTGCATAGCACAAGGTGAAAAATCCCATCGCAGCACATTCACATATATAGTGTTCCACGACATTTCAATCATCGGCATTATTCTCGAAAAAGATAAAAATAACTCAAAATAATGCCTCATATATATACATAGGTCGTTGGACACAGGTATATGCTACGATGGAACCGTGAGCCAAGTAGGATGCACAAGACCTGGACTTGTATATCACAAGGCTCACAATCCCGTCGTAGCACATTCACATATATAGTGTGCCACGACATTTCAATCATCGTCATTATTCTCGAAAAAAGAGTAAGGAAAAAAGAAGGACCAAAGTGAGCAAAGGACTAAAGAGTAAGCAAAAAAACCAAGCATTGATTGATATATAATAATAATAAGCAAAAGAAATAAGCGATGATTCATAAACCTAATAAGATAAGTAGTAGCATGTACACTTGTCCACACACACACAAAGGTCATCTATAGTTTGTAACTATAACTAGGCCAACATCAAGCCTTCTGGCTCGGCTTAGGGAACGGGAGGACGCCTTGTCTCGTCATGAACTTTCTATAGTCATCCTGCATCTCTAGGCGATCTTCTATGTCACGATTATTCGGGATATTTCCTCCATAGAAGATCCCCCTCGAAGTCATGACATCACGAAAGATGATTGCCCCAAACTTCTGCTGGATGCGATACGTCTCATGTCTAGTATCTGAATCAGTGATCTTGGCCTTTGCTTCGGCCCACTGTTTGAGATGATCTGGCAGCGTAGAATTCTGCTGGTCAAGTAGGAACGCCCTGATGTGATGGAGTGCGTAGTAGGCTTCCTTCTTACTGTATTCCGGCTGCTTCACGCAGGGGAACTCCGTTACGTGGTTGACGACGTGTCTGCCGAACTTGACCTTCGTACGCACAAAGGTGGTGCCTTCCGTCGAGGCATAGCCAGTGAGAGCATCATCCAGAACTTCCTTGATTTTGTCATAGTTTTTCTTCTTTTCTAGACTCCCCGAGTCGAAATACGTGGCGTGGGAATTCTTCGGTGATAAGGAGATGAGCATGCAGTGTTCATCTCTGCGCAAAAAAATCAAATGGAATGTGTTGGAAAAAGAATGATGATAATCTAATAAAGCCAATCGACGGTGGCGAGTGAATAACGACTTACTCGGGAAAGTAAGGAACGAGAAGGTATTCCTTTGTCTTGTTCGCCACGAGGATTCTTTTTCGGTACGAGGCCACGATACGTCGTTCAACGGGGGAACCCAAGCAGCCGTCACGCATGTAGTATGGGTCCACTATAGTGATGCCCGATGTCTTCTTTCTAATGATCTGCATGGCCAGGCTCAGAGAAAACAGGCGGACCATGGTATAGTGCAGTGGCTATAGGTGGAACATATTGAAGATGTCATCGAACCGCAGGAAGAACAGATCCACAGGGGCATTATCGACGAAGCCCAAACCTGGTGGCATGTTAACCACGAATACCGGGTGCGAGGGATCTTTCTCCGATAGAACGCGTCTCTCTATCGTCAGCACGCCATCATGTTCACTCTGCAGTTCCGAACTGGCGAGCCTCCGCAAATTCTTAGGTAGCATGGGCTCACCCGCCACTTGTATCCTTCACATAATACCCTCGGGTCTTGGTGGCCCGTCCCGAAACCTGATGGATTCGTAGTTGATGCCACCGGCTGGCTCGAGCTGCTAGATTTTCATTTCCTGCCCATTTTTCCTTTTGGAGAGCGGGCATGCACCGCAATCTGAGCACCGGCCGCCCTATGTAGTGTGTCAGGGCTTAGAATAAAGGGCGGGTTGGTTGTATCAGCTGGCTCTGTAAAGGCACAAGCTGGAGGCGTCTCCTGAGAACCAAACAGACGCTTGGTGATAGTGGCTTTCTCTGTGAGGCCACCAGCTAGGTCTTCATTGCTAAACTCAGTGTTGAAGAAGTGATCATTCCAGTCTTTGTCGTCCTCGACTGGATCCTGCACCATGTGCATATCATCAACATGATCATTCGACCCACCGCGTGGAGGTGACGACTAGGGCGTCCAGGGGGCCTTGCCAGCACTTGTCGCTGGCACGACAGGTGGTGCTGTTGTCTGTGGCATGATGGCCCCCACCGTCCCCAAACGGATCATGCTATTTGTCCATTGCAAGAATAAGCCGAAGCAACTTCTGAGGACATCCGGCTCTTCTTCATCCGCTCCTGGGGTTGAATGGGAGGTTCCAGGTCGTCGCAGCCCCTTAGCACCCGACTAATTTTAACCCTGTGCACGCTATCTGGCATCGGCCTTGAGTGGAACGTGTGCTGCAAGGGTTGAACCATGGTACCCTTGGCAACATCCCTCAGCTCATTGTTCACGTAGCATAAGAGAGTGCAAGGAACATCCGTCTGCGGAAAACATGTACGGCGTCATCAGAGATGCCATAAGAGTAATAGATGGCGTGAAAGGCGGTAAAGAAATTTGTTTACTGTGATGGCATCGAAATCGGCTAATGTCGAGGAACCGCATACGGCGACGGGCGTGCAAGAGACAGAAACGCTGTTTGATGGCGCGGTGCTGGCCGCCGGTGTATTCTCCCTACCGCCGGGTGCTTGGAGCTCCGGTGCCGCCGCGATGATGGAAGGGGGGCCACCAACATGTACTCCGGCGCCGCGGTAATGGCAGGGGGAGTCACCAACACTTGCGGCACTGCGGTGCTAGCGGGCGGAGTCATGAACATGTAGTTCGCCTGATTCGTCGGTGCCACGTTGTTCGAGTGGCTGCTGACCATGCTTGGAATCGGGTACGGCCCTACTCGACCACCCGCACTCCAGTTCGCTATTGACTCCACCAAGGTAGGCAGGAAGGACGTGAGGGTGATTGCGAGGTTGTCTTGGACGATCTACGGGATCCACACAACTTGTTCCTTAAGTTCTTGAACCTCGCGGTTTTCCTCCTCGCTCCTTCTCGACGGTGCCACATGCGTCCTCAGCGGTGGACCAAAATGATCCACCAAATTCTTACCCCCGAAGCCGGCCAGACGGCCAGCCGACGACGGCTTCTTCATAACCAGCTCTATTTTCATGGCCCGGTTCATCGCCTTGTTAAAAGGGTTATCCCACTGGGTGGCCACCGTCGACCCCTGGGATGAGCAACCCTGGGATCCATGACTAGCAACAATTTCCTCCTCCTGCAGAAGAAGTAATAGTGAATCGTTTAGATCACCGATTAGAATGCAACCGAGTTGATCCGCGGTAATTAGATTAATTACCACAATTTCCTCGAACTCCTTCACTGCAGGATCCGCGGTGATTTGTTTGGTTTTTGGGTCCACATGCTAACGGGCCCTAATGAAGTTTCGAACCTGCCCGGGTTCGAATTTCGCAAAGGGGTTTTCTATCCCCTTGGATCTATACTCTTTGTCCTCCTTATTCCATTTGGCCTTCGCAGTTCTATATCCACCAGATCCGAGATGGTGATGACCTATATTCATCGCCTGCAGCACCTTTCCCCAATTACTATTGGCCAGGGCTCTTTCGGATTCACACCTCTCCTTGAACTACCGGAACTGATCTTCGATGATCTGCGGGTCAATCTTCTGGATCTCCTCGAGACTTTTGCCTTCTTTATAGATCTTCTTATTTATCTGGGTTCTCCAGCTGGCCAGGGCGGTGCTCATCTTTGCGAGGGAGGATTTGTTTACTTCGTTCCCATGATAATTTTTGTTCTAATACTTAGCGGGGAACTTGTATCTTGCGTGCAGCTTCTCGAAGAGGAGTGTGCGCCAGTGGCCATTATCTTTATGCCGGAGATTCTCGGTGTTGGTCGAGATGGTTGTCCGGGTGATCGCCGCCACTTGCCCACCATACCCTTTGACGACAAGGGTGGGCTCCAAAGGAACCCCTGATGGGCTCCCTTCGGTAATTTCCTCCCTGACGGTGCCGACCGTGTTCGGGCGCCATTCCTTCAGCTTCTTCTTCTTGTTAGGAGGATTGCTACCACTCCCTATGCCTCGCCACCATAAGTGGTTTCATCACCGGCCGTTCCTGCGGCTTCTTCCTCTACGTCTTCCATCTCATCATCCTCGCTCTCCGAAGGATGGTATTCTTCATCGTCTTCTAGCCGCTAGGCTGCCTCCCAGAATGTCAATTGTTTATTCGGAGTTCTGAGTTCTCCTTCAGCGTTGATGCGCTTAGAACATCCAGCCTCGTTGTTGTCACACATCTTTGCACTAATAAAAACAAATAATTGGTTAAATGCACGGAAAAATCCAGCATGACCTTTTTCTAATTTTCTTAAACTAGGAGTGCCCGATTTCTGAATGGAAGTTAATCAACATTCCGTCAAAATCGGGACTCAGTTCATACAAGAACCTGCATACACAACATAATAAAGTGCTTCATATACAAGCGCAAGCACAATTTCAAGTGCTACAATTATATCAAGCACAAGAACCTGTCATTATATCAAGCACAAGCACCTGTCATTATAGCAAATACAATTGCAAGCACAAGCACCTGTCATTATAGCAAGCAAGCAAATACAACATGCAGATTATATGACAGCAAGCAAATACAACAAGCAAATACATATATATAAGCACACAAGTTTTTGTACAACATTATACATTAAATTGGCCTACTACTAACCTACTACTTATCTACAACATCTAAATTGACAGCACCTTACCTACAACAACCTAGAACAGGGCACTCAGGGCACTCAAACTAACTTTACCTGCGGCCACCTAGAACAAAAGCTAGCTAGAGCCTAAACTGGAACAGCACTAAACTGGAACAACACTAAAACCACTGTATACAGTGGCTAACATGACTAAAACAGCACTAAAACCACTAAAACAACACTAAAAACACTAAAACACTAAACCCACTGACTAACCTGACTAGCACTAAAACAGAACTGAAACCTGACTAACCTGACTAAAACAGCACTAAAACCACACTAAAACCTGACTAAAACAGCACAGTGAGCATCCTAAAAGCTAACAGTTAACAGTGAGCATCCTATTTAGATTGATTCATCAATTACAGTCACCTTTTGGTCAGGTCTATCTACTTCTAATGAGTATCCTTGCTATATATATTTTACAATGAACTGATTATCAAAGTCTTGAAAGGTCAAAGGTGCTTGAAACAATTTGATAAGGTACTAACATAATGCTTGGACAGTGACTGAAACATAAACAATATGGTGTTAAGCTTTTCTTTATTGGCTGGGAAATATTTTTTTATTTGATCACCAAAATATGACTATAGTGATATCTTGCTGGATTTCTGCCATCCTCTTTATTTCTGGGTTGGAAATGCTTGTTAAACAGATTATTTTCATCTGACTGCTATTTTTGTTTACCATGCATCACATCTTATCAACCTTTCTACTCTGAACCCTAAGCTACTCTGAACCCTAAGCTTACCCTGAACCCTTGCTACTCTATCAAGCTTACTATGAACCTTGCTACTCTGAACCCTAAGCTTAACCTGAACCCTTGCTACTCTAAACCCTAAGATATCTACCAAGCTTACTCCGAATATCGACCAAGCTTACTATGAACCTTGCTATCAACCAAGCTACACTAAATTTGCTGCTAACAATCTGTCACTACTCTGAATCTGCTGCTAAAACAGAGCTAAATCTCACTACTAAATTTTTCTACACTAACCCTAGCAATCTGTCACTACTATGAATCTATCACTTCTAAATTTTTCTACACTAATCTGTCACTACCCTGAATCTGCTGCTAACAATCTGTCACTACTCTGAATCTGTCACTAAATTTTTCTACACTAACCCTAGATAACTTCACTACTAACCCGAGAGGGAGAGAGGGAGAGACGGAGAGAGGGGAGGGGCTAACCTCTAAGACGAGGACGACGTTGGTGGGCGGAAGACGACGAGCGAACGACATCCTCCTCCTCCTCCTTGGACACGGGAGGCCTCCTCCTCCTCCTCCTCGGACACACGCACGGGCCTCCTCCTCGGAAGCGGGCGGGGCTCCTCCTCCACGGCCTCCTCCTAGAGCGGCGGCTGCTAGCGGGATCGGGCTCGGCGGCTGCTAGGGGGATCGAGCGCGGCAGTGGCGAGGGGGATCGATCGGGCTCGGGCTAGGAGAGTGGGGATGAGTGTGAGGGGATGAGATGAGACCGATGACGTGGATAAAACCTAGATAGGCGTAGCACACTATGCCAGAGTGCGCTACAGATATCTGTAGAGCACTCCGGCTAGTGTGCTACGCCTATCTGGATTCTAACCACTCTATAAAAATAGTGCAGCACTCTTTCTAGCAACAACACTTGCCTATCCCACTGGTTCTGCCCACTACTCTATTCTAAACTTGTGAGCACCCAGGTTTGAATCCTGGTGCCCCACTTTTTTATTTTTATTTTAAAAATACTTTTAAATGTTCCAAAAAATGCCCAAAAGTGGTGATATATGCCATAGAAGTTTTGTTTTGTTTTTAATATACTTTTAAATTTTCCAAAAATGCCCAAAAGTGATAATATATGTCATAAAAGTGGTACAAATATGATTCAAATTATAACTAAATTTCATAATAATTTGTCCATGAATATTACAATCTTTTTCGACCACGCGTTTTACAATATTTTTTGGCTAGCATTTTACAATCTTTTTCCCTTCTTTTTCGCGGTTGAATAATTTAGCCCTGGCACTTTAATGTTTCTTCTTTCGAACGGGCTACCTTTTTTGGGTAGGGTTGTCCTTTTTCTTCTTGTGATGTATGTTGTTGCATCGTAGTCGTCGTCATCTTCAATCTTTGGATCGCCGTACTGGTCGAAGTCTTTCTCGTTGGCGACTCCATCCATTCCGATGATGTTTCTTTTTCCTCTCCTCACGATAACACGGCTAGGCTTTGTCGGGTCAGTAATGAAAAAACATTGGTACACTTTGGTAGCCAGTACCCACGGTTCATTTTTCGTGGCCACGTTCGCACTGGCGGCCTTGGATTTGGCTGCTTCGGGTATAACCATGGTTGTGAAATACCGGTCTTCTCTTTCGACGCTCTTTGCCCATCTGACACGAAACATCGGCACCTTTTCTCCACATTAGTCGAGCTCCTAGATCTCCATGATTCTTCCATAGAATCTTTCCTTCACGTTGTCATCGATGTAGAATTCCGATGTTACGCCTGAGTTCTGATAATCACACTTGTTGTCCTTTTCCTCCGTGTAGAATGTTTAGCCGTTGATATCATACACCTGATAGGTCACCAGGTTTTGCATCGGTCCCTGCGACAAGGTGAATATGATCTTTTTCGTGTCAGAAGAATGCGATCGCGGAGGATTATCAAGGAGCGTCTGCCTAAACCAACGCGTGAAATCTGAGTTGTGCTCTTTGATTATTTCTCCCTGCATCCTCTGTATGCCCCGGTCACTGTACTTCTTCTCGATTAACCTTTTGTGCTTCTGTACCCAAGGATCGACCAGTTCTAAATGTTGTAGTGCGACGAGGTTTGCTCGATCAAAGTCTGCGCGTCGAAAATCGAAGTCTACATGCAGTATGCGACGACCCTCTCGGTGACCAGATCCGTCGAGCTTGCCAAGGTGCCTGTTCACAGGAAGACCGACAGGGTTCTCGATGTCTAGATAATTCATGCAGAAAGAGATGCACTCTTTGGCCAGAAAGCCCTTGGCTATGCTTCCGTCTGGACGGGACCTGTTGCGAATGTATCCTTTGATGTGTCCGTTCATCCTTTCGAACGCCATCATGCTGCGGAGGAACATCGGCCTGAGTTGGACGATGTCCTCCACGACATGGACCAGCAGATGCACCATAATGTCGAAGAATGCGGGTGTGAAGTAGACCTCAAGCTCGCATAGTATCACCACGATCTCCTTCTGTAGCCTCCCGAGCTGATTCACGCCAATCGACTTCCTAGAGATGACATCCAAAAACTTGCAGAGGCCAAATAACGTTTCATGGACGTTCTCGTCCATTATCCCTCTTAGTGCAACCGGAAGTACCTGCGTCATTAGCACGGCACAGTCGTGAGACTTCATGCCACTGAGCCTCTGCTTCGCCTCATCTAGGTATCTGCTTATCTTGCCCGTGTAGCCGTAAGGAAATTTGACTCCTAGAAGGCACTTGAAAAATTGTTTGATCTCATCCTGGCTTAGAGTGAAGCAAGAAGGGGGCAGTAATATTCGTTATTCTTGAACTTTTTACTCTTCTGACGACCTTGTGTCATCTCCGACTCATGGTCATCGTCATCTTCCTGATCATCAGGAGTAGTGCGTCCTTCGTGAAGCTCCTTCCGGATACCCATGAATATCAGGTCGTGCCTTGCTTTTGGACCATCTTCCGTCCTATCTGGCATGTTGATTATGGTGGCGACTAGACTCTCGCACATGTTTTTCGTGATATGCATGATGTCGAGGCTATGAGGCGTGCGGAGAAGCTTCCAGTATGGCAACTCCCAGAAAACAGACCTTGTTTTCCATACCTTCATCAGCGGCTTGTCTTGCTTCCTCTTTCGCTTCGTTCTAGGCTTAGGACAATCTTTCCATTTTTTCAGCAACTCTTCCACTTCTTCGCTGCTCCTACGCTCTAGGATTCCTCGGGTCTCGGATTTGCCATCGAACATGTCTCCACGTTTTCTCCATGGAACATTCTTGCCGAGCCACCTCCGGTGCGCCATGAACACAGTTTTCGAAGACCCTGGATCTTTCTCTAGTTGGAGATAGCTTGTGTTATCCATGCACCTAACGCATGCGCAGAATCCTTGGATAACCTGCCCCGAGATATACCCGCAACCTGGATAGTCTTGCACCATAGTGACCAACGCGGCTCTCATAGTGAAATAATCTTGTGCGACAGCGTCGTAAGTATTGGCTCAAGATTCCCATAACGTGGCTAGCTCCTCTTTCAACAGCTCGAGATACATATTCATGTCGGTACCAGGTTGTTTCGGCCCTTAATTAGCATACTCATTTGTATGTACTTCTTCTTCATGCACAACCATGGAGGGAGGTTGTACATCCATACAAACACGGGCCAAGTGTTGTGCGTGCTGCTCTGGCTACCGAACGGATTGAGTCCATCGGTGCTCGCACCAAGCCTGATGTTCCTCGAATCTCCACCGAATTCTGAGAGTTCGAGGTCCAATGCTTTCCACTGGCTAGCATCTGAAGGGTGCGTCAGCAGCTCATCCTTTTCGGGGTCATCATCGTCATCTCCTGGCTTCTTCCTTTCCGCATGCCATCGCATGAGCTTCGCTTCCTTAGGGTCCACAAAATAGCGCTGCAGACGAGGAGTGATAGGAAAGTACCATACCACTTTTCGAGGTGCTTTCTTCCCTTTCTTGTATCGACTCACGCCGCACACCGGACATGTGGTTTTATCCGCGTCCTCGCCCCGATAAATGATGCAATCGTTGATTCATACATGATATCTAACATGCGGTAGATCGAGAGGACAGACGATTTTCTTGGCGTCCTCGATACTAGTTGGACATGTATTCCCCTCCGGGAGACGATCGTGACAGAATGCCATCATATCGTCGAAGCTTGCATCGCTCAATTCGTGTTTTGCCTTCATTTCCATATCCTTGAGCGTTACATTCAACCGGGTATCATCGGGCCTGCATCCTTCATACAATGGAGAAACTGCGTCTTTCTCAAGTTGAGCAAGTTTGGCTTTCTCTCTAGCGGCAGCCCTGGCATTACTCGTCTTCTTGAGAAGCAGCTCTTGCACATAAGGGTCCCACGCCCAGCCTGACGTTGTTCCATCGTCGTCTCCTCCTCCGGCATCTAGATCATCATCATCCCAGTCTTCTTCCGCACCTTCACCATCTCCAGGAGACTCTTCATCATCTCGCCCGTTCTCGCCGTGATGATCATCGTCATGTTGCCCACCTTCACCGTCTCCATCGTCTTCGTCATTGCTTATCCAACGAGTGTATCCATCCATGAAACCATGGCGGAGCAGGTGCGCCTGCAGATTCCCGGAATCTGGGTCGATCGCCCAGTTGAGTTTGCATCTTCTGCACGGACATCTTATCTCCGTCTTGTTATTCCGTATCATGTCGGCCGTCGCACATTTCAAAAATCTAGCCACAATGTCTTCGCTCATTATGAGCACCATTTTTTCCTGCATTGTGTACACGGTACAATTATAAGTCTATTAGAACCAATGCATGCATGCAATGGTCGATAGAATTTTTTTGCATGACCTATCCTAAAATTAGGACCTTTGCGAAATGCCAAAGTATTGCCAAAATGGAAATGAATCAACATTTTGGCAAAACAAATGGCAACTTGTTCACATACAAATACAAGAGAGAGACTGACCCATACACACATGATCATATCATTATCCTCTCCATACACACATGCATGAGCATCATCGATACTCTCCATATACACACACATGATCATCGATCCTCTCCATACACATATCATGAGCATCGATCATCTACATACATATGAGCATATCATCCATATACACATGAACACATCCTTACATGGACAACTTACCGAGATGAGAGACCGATCGCGAGAAGATGGAAAGGAGAGGTGTGCGCGCGAGACCGGAGAAGGAGATGAGAGACCGGAGAGCTTCCTCTATTACGTATGTAACATCCAAGGCAAGTTCTACATTCTAAAAATGGTGAATGAGTGGAGAAATTGAGGTGGGAAGGAGAAGGATCCCGACTAGATCTAAGGAGGAAGAAGAAGGGGAAAGTGAAGTGTGGGGTGGTTGATGATCACACATGTGCACAAAGTGGAGCTGCCAAAAAAAAGGGTCGCCACATCCATGGTGCACGTGGCCCCAGTGCGCCACAGGGAATAATAACATCCGTGGCGCACATGCCATAGTGCGCCACGGATGTTTCTACCCATTTTATAGAGGAGAGGGGCATGCCCTTAGGCGTATCGCACCCCCCACGTGCACCACGGTTAACAATAACAAGCGTAGTGCACCTACCCTATGTGCGCTACGGGTATCTGGCGTGCGGCCAGCAGGGCCCTGGCCCACACATATCTGTGGCGCACTATGACCATGTGCACCACAGTTGTTCTAGTTACTAGTAGGGCACTTCCCATAGGTGAGCCACGCATGTTTTAGCCGTGGGGAACTTCAACCATGTGAGCCACGGAAGTGCTGATTACCTATAGCCATTTTCCTAGTAGTGCGAGGCTTTCCCTTAGTAGCCCCTCTACCTTCTGGATCCAACCGTCCCAAGAACCTCCAAATGTTGGTACCCAGGTGAGGTTTCCCACTAAGTACTAGGCCAAGATAGAGCCCATATGTATTGTGGTTGCACCGGAAGCTTCTGAATTCTGAAACATGGCAGACTTCTTTGATTCCTGGGCGGCCGTCCTCCACCAAAAACTCACTCGTTGACCCGACAACCATTCCGCCCAGAAGAAAACTTAGTTTTATTTTGAAGTGGCTTTGAGAAGAAATGATCGCTCAAGAGAGCCTTTATACTTAAAAAATTTCTTGTCTTTCGAACCCCCCAACGGTACTTTATATATTTATAACATAGAAAGGACTTAGCAAAAATTGTAAGATTTCACCTTTATAAAGGTAAAGATCCCTGTGATTGCAAATGCTAGCATCCACAGTTTAAGATGAAGTACATAGAAACAAAGGTCATTATTACATTGTCATTCCAGAGATAACATAGCCTTTTACAACTCCATAGCCATAGGCTAGTACACGAATTTAAACTTAACAATATAAAATAAAAGTCTTCATCTTCATGTGCCACAGGCAAGCATGTTGAGTGTAGACTCATAACCCCTAATCATCATCAGAGTAACCTGCAACTTCACAAGTTACAGCCATAGTGGGTCAATACATTGGAATAGTATTGGCAAGTGATACCTTAGTAGAATAGTAGCATCTAGTTACTACATGAATTTGGCTAAGTGTAGCTGAGGCTTGCTTTGCTCAAAATAGGTTTTACCTATCAGTTGAAAACACTAAGTTTTTGTTTGGCAAAAACTTTCCAAAGGAACCACCAATAGAAATTGGTGAACCTTCACCCTTGTTCAACCACAAGTTTTAACTTAGAAAATTGGGATGAGGAGATTCTTGATAGCTTCCATGTCTTTATGCTCAAATTGTCCAATACCAGGGACATGGCTAAGTACTTAGTTTCTTCCATCTACAGAGGTTGTGCACTTTCCCCACAAGACTTTATTTTCACCAAGACATGACCTTTCAGAAGCCTTCCCTTAGACCAAAATGGACGCGCTCCAAACCTATCATTCCCCTACCACCAACTGTCCATTTGGCTAAGTTATTGCAACCTATATGATCCATGTGGATGCACTAGAAGCTTCTTAACATTTGGCATCTCAAATCCCTTTGTTCCTAGGTGGCAATCCACAAGTGAGATACACAAGGTAAGCCATATAAATGGGCCTTGGGTAACCACTCAACACAAACCATTCCTTCCATTCCACCCAGGTGTTTCATTCACTTAGTTGTTTTAATAAGCAAAACATAAGTCAAAGACTTAGAAATATTTCTCATAGCATGAATATATAATCCACCCTTGATTACTACTAGCTAGGCTAAGCATGGAAATAGCAAGTATCTTACCTTAGAGGAAATTCTAACAATTCTACCACTACTAAGATTTCCCATGTATAGCATATAGATACTTAGCAAAAATTATTCATGCAAGACCTATGCAAAATATTTCTAATGCATATTCAAAATATTGGGATAAAAACATGAAGCACCACTTGCCTTGGTAGTTCGGGGAGTAGCAACAATCTTCACAACCACAATCACTATTAGCACCAAAATCTACACATAAAATGATAGCACCAACATCACATATCCAAATATACAAGAAAAAATATATGAATGCATGCAAATGCCATGTGATGATTTTATAAACCAAACAAGACAATTGGAACAGTACTGAATCACATTTACACACTAAATAAAGTCAATTTGGCCTTTAAAACATTTTCTATATAATTTTTATATACAAAATAAGCTTATAAATGTCTCTGCAAAAAAAACCCATTTCACAGGTGCAATTTCTTAAAAGAAGTGCATAAATGGGTAGAATTCTTTCTCCTGATTCAAATGATATAAAATTTACAAAATTTGAACGTCTGGATCAAAAGTTATGAATTTTGCAAGTTTGAACATCTAATAGATCTAATTTATGATTTTAAATCTAAACACAGACATGCGGCGTGTTCTGATTGGCCCGTACCGGTTCGGCCGGATCGATCAAAGTGGGCCGCACGATCTAAACGAAATCCCACGGGCCAGATTCATTCGTACCCCTTCGATAAGTTATCTATTCTAGCGCGTTAGATCTAGATCCAACGGTTCACGACGGCTTGGCCAAGAACTGGCGGCGCGCGTGGTCGCAGCGGCGGCGGCGCTACTGGCGGCGATGGCCCGGCGAATACAGGAGGGGCTGGGGGTTGTGGCGTGGTGTCATGTAGCGACCTCAGATCGGTAAGGATCCTAAGTCCCAGTGATTAACATGCTAGTCCCTGGATCAATAGCTAGCACTCACAGTCGATGAAATATCATGTAAAACACACGTCTTTATTACTTGAATCGAATAATCAAGGGTTTACATTATTACAACAAAAGCGAAAAATATACAACATGAGTCCCATCAATGCCACAGGCAGGTTGAGTGAAGACCCGCGATCCTAGCGCACCTTCCAACGATCTCCGAAATTCTGCACATGAAACGTGCAGCCAACAAGTTGGGTCAATACTTTGAATGTATTGGAAAATTACACCAAGGAAGGAAAGACTAACTCTACATGCAAGGCTAGTTTAGGATTTAGAGTTTATTTGCTCAAAGCTAGTTTTCTTAAGTATGGAGAAAAGAGAGAGAGAGAGTATTACCCTACTTGGTAAACATTTACATAGATAAAATAGGGTCGAATGGCACACGAGGATATTACTCACCAAGTGTCCAAACAACCAAACACTTGGATATTACTCAGCACGTGACACTTGGATATTACGCACCAAGTTCCCGAAACCCTCCCAATAGAGATATGACTCACACCTTGGGTTTTTATAAAAGTTTGATTTTTGAAAGAGAGAGAGGAAGATCCTTCAGAGGATCCATCCTTCAGATGATCAATATTTTTCTGTTTCCGTGAACACGGCCGATCGATCAGATTGCATTACTCTCGAGAGTTTGTTCATTTTACCCACAATCCACGATCAAGTCCTTTTACAGACAAGACCATTGCGAGGCTTTCCCTTAGTAGCCCCTCTACCTTATGGATCCAACCGTGCCAAGAACCTCCAAATGTTGGTACCCAGGTGAGGTTTCCCACTAAGTACTAGGCCAAGACAGAGCCCATATGTATTGTGGTTGCACTGGAGGCTTCTGAATTCTGAAACATGACAGACTTCTTTGATTCCTGGGCGGCCGTCCTCCACCAAAATCTCACTCGTTGTCCCGACAACCATTCCGCCTAGAAGAAAACTTAGTTTTATTTTGAAGTGGATTGGAGAAGAAAAGTTTGCTCAACAGAGCCTTTATACTTAGAAAAAAATCATTGTCTTTTGAACCCCCCAACGGTACATTACTTATATATAGCATATCAAGCAATACTTAGCAAAACAGGAGAACCTATTAGGAGGGGAAAAGCCTAAGTATAGAGCTACTCATGGCATACTACAAAATCATCGCACTTGCAAAATAATAATAAGGAAAAATTCTACTGGAACATCCTACACATGCATACTACAGAATTTTGAAGATCACATGCATAGAATCAAAACTGGGACAAAATTAATGAACAAGTGGTGTAACTTGCCTTATGTTGATAATATGGGTGATGATTGTATTTCTCCGCAGCAATCCCACTCTCCGAACAATCTAATATGAGGACAAGGTAGTTCCAATCAAAACAATTGCAAACATAGCAAACACAACAAGGATGATCACAAACATGCATGATGGTTTAATATGTTACAATGCTTATATTTAGTTCTCTGAGCATTAATAGATCATATGATGCATGTATGAGATCAATTAAAGCAATAGGGTATTTATCAATATATATTGATATAGGGGTTTTAATAGTTTTGTTGCAACTTCTGTCCTAATTGTGGAGTAAAATTTGGTTCTAAGTTATAATGTATAGAGGACATTAATACGAACCAGTAGGAGTTGGATTCACCTTAATCGGAGTTGTAGATCTTTTTCTATGATTTAATTACTATTTAATAGGGTTTAAATCATTTAAATAGTTTACGTTGTCTAAAAATAAAACTAAAATCATATCTGTAATCTACACGAGATTGTGATTCCATGGACATATTATTCATAATTTTCTGACCTATAAATTATTTACTATGAATTTAACACCCTAAAAGGCCATTAAAACTATTTAAATTACTATAGAAATTTATGTACAATAAAAGTTGGATCCAACAGTATATTAATGTTTTATGTGTAATTACAAATCCATAGACACCTTATTTGCATTTTTACGAGATACGGATATTTTATTATGATTTATTATGTCTAAAAGGTTCATTAAATCATTTAAATTATTATAGTAAATATATACTGTAAACATAAGATCCAAACGTTTATTATTATTCTATACAATTTTATGAATCCAACCATATATTATTTATAATTTTTGGACATGTACTTATTTTCTTATGAGTTTTGAAATTTATACAATTTTCTGCCTAATTAAATCAATTTCAGTAATGCAGGGAATATTCCAGGGAATATGCTTCGCTGACTGGATGCTGACCTGGGTCTGACGTGGAGATGACGTGGCAGGCTGACTTAGCTATTGACTGGGCTACCACGTGGCGACTTCTTATTGGCCCGAACCCTTTGAGACTAGATCTAATTTGAACCGTAGATGATGCATCAGACGGATTCTGCTGATCTGGCATCGGCAGCGGTCAAGGGTGACGTGGTTGACAGCGTGGGCGGCTACGGCGCTCAGTCGGTGGACAGTGGCGTTGCTCTGGCGACGAAGTACTAGGATACGGGGTGAGGCGCGTCTTGTACAACCCGATGGCGTGCTCTGTATCGGTGTTCGCTTCCTGGAGCAGCGATGGGAGGCAGCTGGAGGCGGTGGCCATGGTGTTTCTCCGGCGAGCAATCGAGGGTGTTCCGGCGATCTGCGCAAGGGGAAAGTTGCATGAGGAGACGTGGTTCAGTATGGGGAAGAGAATAGGAGGAACACCAGGGAGAGGGGCGACGGGCTTCGTCGGGCTCGAGCTTGACCTGCAGCTTGTCCTTAACAATGGCGGCGGCGAGATCCGAATCGGGTCGGGGCTAGGGTTTCCGCGGTGTTTTCGAAAGGGGAAAAAGACTTCGGGGTAGGTAATTTATATGCGGGTGGATTTTGTGCAGAGGGGCATAGAGCGACACAGATTCGGCGAGGAATCCGCGGGATTCGACTTTGATCGGGTGTTCTTCCCGTCCATGGTAGGAGGAAGGAGATGACCGCGCGGGCCCTGCATGGCAGTGAGAGGGGGAGGGAACGCGGGCTGCGGCTGGGCTTGCGATGGGCCTTTAGTGGGCTGTTGCTCGCTGCTGCTGCGCGGTAGGGAAGAGGAGGTTGGCTCGCGTGCGAGCATTAGCTCGGCTGGTGGGCTGGGCCGGTCTAGCTCGCGGGTAGGGTTTAGTTAGGTTTTTTTTCTTATTTCTTTTTCTTTTTTCTATTTTAATATTTCTTTTATAACTTATTCATACTAAGTCCAAATGAGCTGAAATTTGTTTCTAAAATTTTGTGATTTTCGGTATATCATTTTAGGACCATTTTTGTGTCCTTTTATTGAGTTCAATTATATTGTATTTATAAAATCCATATTTTTTCCTTATAGGAATATTTGCAAAACTTATTAGGATTAGGATTTTTGAATTCGATTCTTGCAATTTTTTGCATAGATGCAATGCAATGAACATGAATGATATGTAAAAACAAATTTTTTTTAGTCCCAATTTCTAAATCTTGGGATGTGATAGACTACCACCCTTAAAAGGAATCTCATCCTCGAGATTCGAGAAGGCTAGAAAGAAATAGGTTTGAGTTACACTAGGGTGCTACCACCCTTAAAAGGATTGGATTGTTGGGTTCTCAGGGTATAACAATTTGTAGGTTTAGCTCACACTAACATAATTCGCCGTAGCCTGATGGACAAATTGGGCTTCTTGCCATTGCCATTTTGGTTGCGATTTCCACCACCATTTCTTCCTTTTCTCGAGACAATCTAACGCGTAATGCCCTGTTTCTCCACACTTGTAGCATGTCACCTGGCTAGGATCTTTCCTGGGCTTCTTGTTGATATTGCATCCATTACCATTACCATGATTGTTTCCATCCTTTCCACCCACATTTTTCTGTTCTGGACAATCAACAGCATAATGCCCAGTATTGTGACACTAGAAGCACACCACTTTAATTTGATCCTTCCTCTTTTTTTTAAGGATGACATGCCTTGGTGCATTTCGTTTTGAACTTGCCGATTCACTTGTTGTACCATCGGGTAGAGGTGACAATGAGAGGGGTTGTGGTTGGTACCTTCGCACAGGAAGCATGTAACTTGAGAGGTGGGACATTCTTCAAATGGGTGTCTTTATTCACAATAGGGGCACTGATCATGATGCTCCTTGGAGGTGTGTCCTATTTCTCCACAGATCGTGCAAGCTGAATGTTTTGGGACTTCAACCTCTTGGGTTTTTGGTATACGAGTGACGAAACAATATTGTAGTAGAACTTATTTAAATTCTTCCCAAGATATTGTACCTTGATGATCATTAATGGCATGTTGCATCTCCCACCAGGTTGCAGCCTCGTCCTTTAGGAATTGGCTGGCATGATGAACCATTCTATTGGATTAAAAGTTGGCATCCTTCATTCTTTCTTCAACCTAGTGTATCCACTTATTTGCGTTGGTGTGGCTCTTACGCTTGGTGAAGTTGAGTTCCTTGTCCCCCTTATTTATATGGCCCATATGTCGATTTTCCCAAGGTTTAGAGTATGAACGAATGGAGTATGGAGGAAAGAAGAAGAACCCGTACAAGCAATTTTATTTAGAAAATAGGTTTTATTTAGCTAAGGTAATAAAACGTAGAAGATAGCAAACAATTAGTTGCATCTATTTTGTGGCGAAATCTATCCATTTTGGTCCCTAGTAGGTCACCTAGAATATTTGAGGCTTAGTCTTCAATTTCTTCATGATCTTGACAATCTTCATGATCTTCAATCTTTCAAGCCTTTAGTTAATATCCTTGACTTAAGGCCTTCGAAGTCCTCGGTACTTGTAGCTTTGAAGTCTTCGATTCTTGTATCACTAGTCTTGGAACATCTTTTGTGATGGTCTTTAAGTCGTGACTTGGGGAAAACATTGAGAAGATCTTCATCGGAAAGGTAGTCTTGAGAGAAGTTTCTTCTTGAACTGCATAGTGATTATTTCTAATGTTGAAAAGAAGAAGCTTAAGAAATTTTAAAACTCCAAACATAGGTGATGAGAAGCATGAGAGTTTTCAAAAAAGATCTTAGAAAATATTACTCCTAAAGTTTTTCCAAACATAGGGTCATGATCTACAGTCAACTTATGCTCTGATACCATCTGTAGCAACCTCGAATCGGTAAGGATCCTAAGTCCCTTTGATTAACATGCTAGTCCCTGGATCAATAGGTAGCACTCACATTCGATTAAATATCATGTAAAACACAAGTATTTATTACTTGAATCGAATAATACATAGTTTACATTATTACAACAAAAGTGAAAAATATACAACATGAGTCCCATCAATGCCACAGGCAGGTTGATTGAAGACCCGCGATCCTAGCGCACCTTCCAACGATCTCCGAAATTCTGCACATGAAACGTGCAGCCAACAAGTTGGGTCAATACTTTGAATGTATTGGCAAATTACACCAAGGAAGGAAAGACTAACTCTACATGTAAGGCTAGTTTAGGTTTTAGAGTTTATTTTCTCAAAGCTAGTTTTCTTAAGTATGGAGAAAAGAGAGAGAGAGAGAGTTTTACCCTACTTTGTAAACATTTGCTTAGATAAAATAGGGTCGAATGGCACACAAGGATATTACTCACCAAGTGTCCAAACAACCAAACACTTGGATATTACTCACAAAGTGACACTTGGATATTACGCACCAAGTTCTCGAAACCCTCCCAATAGCGATATGACTCACGCCTTGGGTTTTTATAAAACTTTGATTTTTGGAAGAGAGATAGGAAGATCCTTTAGAGGCTCCATCCTTCAGATGCTCAATGTTGTTTTGTTTCCGTGAACACGGCTGATCGATCAGATTGCATTACTCTCGAGAGTTTATGCACTTTACCCACAATCCACGATCAAGTCCTTTTACAGACAAGACCATGGCGAGGCATTCCCTTAGTATCCCTTCTACCTTATGGATCCAACCGTGCCAAGAACCTCCAAATGTTGGTACCCAGGTGAGGTTTCCCACTAAGTACTAGGCCAAAACAGAGCTCATATGTAATGTGGTTGCACTAGAAGCTTCTGAATTCTGAAACATGATAGACTTCTTTGATTCCTGGGCGGCCGTCCTCCACCAAAATCTCACTCGTTGTCCCAACAACCATTCCGCCCAGAAGAAAACTTAGTTTTATTTTGAAGTGGATTTGAGAAGAAAAGTTTGCTCAAGAGAGCCTTTATACTTAGAAAAAATTCATTGTCTTTCGAACCCCCCAACGGTACTTTACTTATATATAGCATAGCAAGCATTACTTAGCAAAACAGGGGAACCTATTTGGACGGGAACATCCTACACATGGCATACTACAAAATCATCGCAATTGCAAAATAATAATAAGGAAAAATTCTACTGGAACATCCTACACATGCATACTACAGAATTTTAAAGATCACATGCATAGAATCAAAATCGGGACAAAATTAATGAACAAGTGGTGTAACTTGCCTTATGTTGATAATATGGGTGATTATTGTATTTCTCCGCAGCAATCGCACTCTCCGAACAATCTAAAATGAGGACAAGGTAGTTCCAATCAAAACAATTGCAAACATAGCAAACACAACAAGGATGATCACAAACATTCATGATGGTTTAATATGTTACAATGCTTATATTTAGTTCTCTGAGCATTAATAGATCATATGATGCATGTATGAGATCACTTAAAGCAATAGGGTATTTATCAATAAATATTGATAAAGGGGTTTTAATAGTTTTGTTGCAACTTCTGTCCTAATTGTGGAGTAAAATTTGGTTCTAAGTTATACTGTATAATTGTGATTCCAGTAGGAATTGGATTTACCTTAATCAGAGTTGTAGATCTTTTTCTATGATTACTTACTATTTAATAGGGTTTAAATCATTTGAATAGTTTACGTTGTCTAAAAATCAAACTAAAATCATATCTGTAATCTACACGAGATTGTGATTCCCTGGACATATTATTCATAATTTTTTGACCTATAAATTATTTACTATGAATTTAACACCCTAAAAGGCCATTAAAACTATTTAAATTACTACAGTAATTTATGTACAGTAAAAGTTGGATCCAAGAGTATATTAATGTTTTATGTGTGATTACGAATCCATAGACACCTTATTTGTATTTTTACGATATACGGATATTTTATTATGATTTATTATGTCTAAAAGGTCCATTAAATCATTTAAATTATTACAGTAAATATATACTGTAAACATTAGATCCAAACGTTTATTACTATTCTATACAATTTTAAGAATTCAACCATATATTATTTATAATTTTTGGACATGTATTTATTTTCTTATGAATTTTGCAAATTTATACAATTTTCTGCCTAATTAAATCAATTTCAGTAATGCAGGGAATATTCCAGGGAATATGCTTCGCTGACTGGCTGCTGACCTGGGTCTGACGCGGAGATGACGTGGTAGGCTGACTTATCTGTTGACTGGGCTACCACGTGGCGACTTCTTATTGGCCCGTACCCTTTGAGACTATATCTAGTCTAAACCGTAGATGACGCATCGACGGATTCTGCTGATTTGGCATCGGCAGCGGTCAAGGGTGACATGGTTGACAGCGTGGGCGGCTACGACGCTCGGTCGGTGGACAGTGGCGTTGCTCCAGCGGTCACCGGCGATGGAGGACTAGGATACGGGGTGAGGCGCGTCTTGTACAACCCGATGGCGTGCTCTGTGTCGGTGTTCGCTTCCTGGAGCAGCGATGGGAGGCATCTGGAGGCGGTGGCCATGGTGTTTCTCCGGCGAGAAATCGAGGGTGTTCCGACGATCTGCGCAAGGGAAAGTTGCATGAGGAGACGCAGTTGAGTATGGGGAAGAGAATATGAGGAACACCAGGGAGAGGGGCGACGGGATTCATCGGGCTCGAGCTTGACCTGCAGCTTGTCCTCAACAATGGCGGCGACGAGATCCGAATCGGGTCGGGGCTAGGGTTTCCGCGGTGTTTTCGAAAGGGGAAAAAGACTTCGGGGTAGGGAATTTATATGCGGGTGGATTTCGTGCAGAGGGGGCGTAGAGCGACACGGATTCGGTGAGGAATCCGCGGGATTCGGCTTCGATCGGGTGTTCTTCCCGTCCACGGCAGGAGGAAGGAGATGACCACGCGGGCCCTGCATGGCAGTGAGAGGGGAAGGGAACGCGGGCTGCGGCTGGGCTTGCGATGGGCCTTTAGCGGGCTGTTCCTTGCTACTGCTACGCGATAGGGAAGCGGAGGCTGGCTCGTGCGCGGGCAGTAGCTCGGCTGGTGGGCTGGGCCGGTCTAGCTCGCGGGTATGGTTTAGTTATGTTTTTTTTCTTATTTCTTTTACTTTTTCTATTTTAATATTTCTTTTATAACTTTTTCATACAAAGTCCAAATGAGCTGAAATTTGTTTCTAAAATTTTGTGATTTTCAGTACATCATTTTAGGACCATTTTTTGTATCCTTTTATTGAGTTCCATTATATTGTATTTATAAAATCCATATTTATTCCTTATAGGAATATTTGCCAAACTTATTAGGATTGGGATTTTTGAATTCGGTTCTAGCAATTTTTTGCATAAGGAGGCAATGCAATGAACATGAATGATATGTAACAACAATTTTTTTATTCCCAATTTCTAAAATCTTGGGATGTGACATGTCAACACCCGGATTTTTAATCCCAGATGCCTGTTATGCCATACGTCGCAATCCCAGGATTACCATTTTTGCGAGACATAACAGAATTGGATACCACAGTACATCATCCATTACCAACCATACATAAATTCTTACACAAATAAGGATCTCATGATCCAGTTCTTAATACAACTCAAGCAGCGGAAATACGTAATAATAAAGTTAGCATAGGCGAAGCTCCATCTTTGGGGTCACAGGCAATGCTGACGATGGGAGATGATCCTAGTTGTCGTAACCTTCCTGGGGTCCATCATCCTGGTACTCCTCTTCATAGCCTGACCACAGGAATAGCCAGGGACAAAGCCATGAGTACTCTTTAAGTACTCGCAAACTAATACTAACAAGTGAAGGGGGGTTTTGTAATAGGACGCTAAGCTTTAGGGTTGTTTTGCAAAAGCCAAATTTACCTCTACTAAGTTCAGAAGCAAGAGAAAGCTAGTTAAATTTCATAACACCTATGTGGGAACTTGAATTTCATGTCACAACTCTGTTGTGGTCAAGTCAAAATCTCAATTCATTTCCCAAGTCATTTTGAAAACATCTGACGGGGAACAGTATGGCCACTCCAAGTGTCCATAACCGCGGACGCGGCTATTTGAATAGTTTAACACTCTGCAGAGATTGTACACTTTCACCATAACATTTGATACATCCGTTAGGAACAAATCCTCAATTCACCATACTCAATATGCGGATAATAAATCCTAACCTTTCAATTACATGCCCTAGTATAGGCACCTATCCTGTGAGTTTGGCCTCCCAACCATGACCAACTGTCATCTTGGGTACTGCACAGGTGGACAATCTTCACAAGGTAGCCTCAGCTCAGACCTTGGCCGTGAGGGAACCAATACTAAGGTATGTAAGTTTCCAGTCAAGCCCTACCCAATCTTCGGGTATTATGGTTGTACGGTAAAATTGGAATGGTATCGCATCTAGACAACCATCAGTTTTATAAAGGTATAAGGCTCATGCCTCAACATTTTCATCACCAAAATCATCTGGTGTTTGAGAACACATATCAAAACATCTCAGTAGAATGACTCATCATTCTAAGGTTTTCATAACCATTTTCCACCAAGTATTCCCATCTAAAGTTGATCAAGTTTTATGCTTAGCACTAGCATCTACGAGTGGGGGTGAGTACTAATGAGGGGTGGTAAACAAGTGTAGTTTTAACTAAGTTCAATCTCATGCCTTAGGATGATATCAAGATTATCTATCTTAGGCCAAATTTTATGCTTTTTATGCAACCTTCAATTATCCTTCTAGTATCTACAATTTACTTAAGTAAACTGTATGTAATAGCTTTGATAAAGAAATAAAGTAGAAGATTGCAAGTAAAACTAGGATTGGGTATCATCAAATGTGTCCAACCAAGCATGCTGAGGGCATTGCATAGGTTGTATACTTTCACAATTGCAAGTGTTGGCTTGCCCATTCAACTAGTATTATTAGGCTTGCCTTATGCAGAGCAGTGGTAGAAGTTCTCCTCGGCTTCTTCTTCGTAGTATCCTCCTTCCTCCTCATATCCTTGGTCGGTACTAGCGTCTATAAATAAATACGAGGTACACAATCACCAAAAAATACTTAACTACTTTCAATCATCACAGAAAGGGGTTCTATAGATGATCTAGCATCATCACTGACATTAGAAGACTAAAGCATTTGTCTTATTGATTTTATTTTTAGAAAAGTAATTTCTACTCATTGAAAAACTACTTAAGATTTAATATTCTCCAAACCAAACATGAGATCATGTTGACACATGTCATCACCACATATTTCAGTACATGGGAATGTGATTTAAAGTGGTGTCACAATTTATTAAGGTTTAACCCTTTTATTTTAAATAAATAAAGTGACTAGAAATGCCTAGGTGGCATTCTTTTATTACTTGGACATTATTTCTGTAATTAAACCCATATATTTTTATATATTCTGAAAGGTATGATCAAATATGATTTTTGAGAGTTGGAATCAACTCAAAAGCTATTATGGTTTAAATTTGAAAAATGTTTGAAGGCAGAAAAGCTTCTGCCTTGTTATTTTTACCAAGGGTTATCTACAGATCCAAATTATTTGAATCCAACGGACTTGGATTAAGCATTTCAAGACCTTTCTAACAAAATTGGTTTCATTCAATTTGGTTCACTGAATCGAGCTGGGGTGATTTTTGAAACTAGGTACAGAACTGTGTTTGAATGAAAATAGAAAAATCTAAATTCAAACGAGTGGGCTGCAAGGGAAGGGGAAATGGGAAGGCCCAGTGTCACTCCAGGGTGCGGGGCGCAACTGACAGGGGGTGTCTACTGGTCAGTGGCTCTTTAAACGCGAAGCGGTATGGAGCAATATCGGCCGCACGATCTAAGTCTAATCGAAGGGCTATGGCTCATCGTCCACGTCGGGCAGCGCCGGCGAGACAGAACCCTAACGCGGCAGGTGGGGGTCGTGGGAGGCTCACCGAGGCTCAGGCGAAGGTCGGAGAAGTGGGAGAATGACGAAGTCGACGACGGCGAACCTCCTGGTACCGGCAGCTCCTCCTGGGGCGGCTCCAATCGATTGCTTTTTCTTCTCCAGCAGCGGCAAGCTCCGGCCAAATTCTGGCGATGCGCTGCTCGCCTTGCTCCAGGAATGGGGTGGGGTGGTTTTGGGTGAGAGTGGAGTGGATTGGTGTGAAGACTTCGAGCGCGGGAGGCCTCTATTTATAGTGGCGAGACGGACTCGACGGGCGCAAGCTAAGATCATCGTGGTCGACGGCACAGAGGGCCATAGGCGTGCGCGACGGTAGGGGGCGGTGCTGTGCTCCATGGAGAAGCCCAACGGCGTGGTGGCGAGGCATGGGGTGGTGCTGATCAGTCGGAACACTGCGGTGCTCTGCGCGTGCCCGACGGAAGTTTTAATGGTGCACAGCGCGAGTGGTCCGCGTGGCGGCGAACGGGCGTGTCTGCGGGGTTGCTGGGACGGTGGTGATCACGCGTGCACGTGGCGAGGGCGGCGCGTGTTCTGTGGGTGCTGGTCGAGCGTGGCGCACGGGACGCGCTCACGGCATGCTCGCAGAGCTGCTTGGCATGGCTCGGGCGTGTGGTCCAGTGGCTGGCATTGCTCGCGGATGGGACAGGGAGTGGCGGTGGGATGCTAGCTTGCTCCCAGACAAGGTTGGCGAGGCTAGTGGTGCTCGTAGCTTGCTGTCGACTATGGGGTGGCAATGGTGCTCTCGGCCTGTTCACCATTGATGACAATGGCTAGCTTACAGTGGTGCTAGTGATTAGTTAGGGTTGTTAGATTATCTACTAAGGCTAGTGGTGTCCAGAGAGGGAACAAGTTAGGCCAGATCACTGCACACTATAGTGTTTAGGATTTGTTTGATTTGCATCAGAAAGGTGTTTGATGAAATGGCCGCATGAACTCAAGTTTTGAATTTTGAAAAGATTTTAGGTGGGTGTGCTAGGCATGTACTGGTGATACTGTGGATGCTTGGGTTTTGAAAGTTGAGCTTGTTTGAGTGGTTTTTGTTAAAGTGGGATCTTCCCATATGATATAGATTCAATTTTAAACTGTCATTTGAACTATGTATTCAAATGTTTTTGGATGATCACAAGGTGGGCCTTAGTACCTTGTTATGAGTACTATCAAGGGGTGCAAACATCCAAACAAGTTTCTGTTAAGTTGTGAAAGTTAGAGATAGCCAAAGTAGACATGGGAGTTAATTTGGCCAAAGTGACCATTCACTTATTTTGTTTGTTTTGATTTGTTTGTCTTTGGGAAAAGTGTGGGGATTGTTTAGATGATGTTTATTTCACCTAAGAATCATTTTACAAGCAAAGAAACACACAAGCATGGCAATTCAAAAGTATCCAAATTGTGATGCTTACACATATGCATGCTTTCATATTTTTAATTTGAAAAGTTTTTGTTAACCCTAATTTTGATGATTAGAGTTTGATGATCCAAGTTTAATATTTTTGGGATGTTACAAACCTTACCCCTTAAACAAAATCTCATCCCAAGATTTGAAAAAGGATGAAAAAGATTACCTAGGATTTGAAGAGATCGGGAAACTCCGTCCTGATGTGATCTTCGCGCTCCCAGGTAGCTTCCTCTTCCGTGTGGTTGCTCCACTGAATCTTGAGAAACTTGATGCTTCGGGTTCTGGTAGTTCTGAAAGATTCTTCCAAAATACGGATGGGTACTTCGGGATAGGTCAGGTCATCGTTGATATCTATGGTCTGGTGATCAATATTCTTGAACACTTCGGTCTTCTCTAGAACTTCGAGGCACTTGCGAAGTAATGGATATGGAACACATTGTTCACGGCTGACATCTCTTCGGGTAGTTCCAATTGATACAACACTTCTCCTCGACGGTTCAGAATCTTGAAGGGTCCGATATATCTGGGGGCTAACTTTCCTTTGAGTTGGAAACGCTGCATTCCTTTCAATGGCGACACTTTCAGATACACAAAATCTCCGATGTTGAAGGCGAGGTCTCGACATCTCTTGTCAGCGTAACTCTTCTGTCTGGACTGGGCTGTCTTGAGGTGCTTACGAATCTTGTGAACCTTCTCTTCTGCTTCTCGTAGGATGTCAGGTCTGAAAATCTGACTCTCTCCTACTTCCGACCAGTTCAAAGGGGTGCGGCACTTCCTTCCATACATGAATTCAAATGCGGCCATTTGCAAACTATCTTGATAACTGTTGTTGTATGAAAATTCTGCAAGAGGCAGACAGTCTTCACACTTAGATCCATATTCTAACACACATGCTCTCAAGATATCTTCGAGCATTTGATTTACTCGCTTCGTCTGTCCATCGGTCTGAGGGTGATATGCGGTGCTAAATTCTAGGCGGGTTCCTAAACCTTCTTGGACTTTCTTCCAGAATCTTGAGGTAAACTGAGTTCCTCGATCCGTTACGATGTTCTTGGGGATTCCATGCAAACTGATGATTCTAGCAATGTATAACTCCGCTAGCTTTGAACTCTGATATGTGGTCTTGACGGGTAAGAAATGGGCGACTTTGGACAATCTGTCCACTATGACCCAGATAGAGTCATTTCCCCTACTAGAAGTAGGTAATCCGGTGATAAAGTCCATTCTAATGGAATCCCATTTCCATTCCGGAATCTGCAATGGTTGCAACAATCCAGCGGGACTTTGATGTCCTTCCTTGACTCGCTGACATATATCACACTTGGTGATATAGCTTCCGATTTCTCTCTTCATCTTATGCCACCAAAATTGTTCTTTCAAATCTTGATACATCTTAGTCCCTCCGGGGTGGATAGAGTAAAGAGTATCATGAGCTTCCTTTAGAATAACTTCTTTCAACTCAGAATCTGCTGGTACACAAAGGCGTTCTTTGTAGCACAGAACTCCTTCGTCTTCGGTGAAGCCGGGTACCTTGCCTGTACCGATACGATGCTTGATTCCCTCGATACTAGCATTTCCTTTCTGCGCCTCTTTGATCTGGCTGATCAAAGTGGGTTGAAGTGCTATGCTAGCCAAAAATCCTTCACTTACTAATTCCATTTGAAAATCTTCCATCTCTTTGTGCAAGCTTGGTTGCTCCTTCAAAATCATGGAGTTCAAGCGGCACGACAATCTGCTAAGGGCATCTGCTACCACATTGGCTTTACCAGGGTGATAGTGAATGTCTAGGTCGTAATCCTTGATTAGCTCAATCCATCTTCTGTGCCTCATATTCAGCTCCTTCTGAGTGAATATATACTTCAGGCTCTTGTGATCCGAATAAATCTCACAATGATTTCCCATCAGGTAATGCCTCCATGTCTTCAGGGCTAGAACTACGGCTGCGAGTTCGAGGTCATGGGTTGGGTAATTTTGCTCATGTTGTTTGAGTTGTCGAGATAGATAAAATATGACTTTGCCTTCTTGCATTAGCACACATCCGAGACCGATCTTGGATGCATCACAATACACGTCGAAGGGCTTCGTGATATCCGGCATGATCAAGATTGGGGCAGAAATCAATTTCCTCTTGAGTTCTTGAAAACTCGCTTCACATTTTTCGGTCCATTCAAACTTCTTGTCCTTCTTTAGCAATTGGGTCATGGGTCTGGCAATACTCGAGAATCCTTCTACGAACTTGCGGTAATATCCCGCCAATCCAAGAAATGCACGAACTTGGGTTTGAGTGGTTGGGGCTTGCCAATCTTCTACATCTTTCACCTTTGCAGGGTCAACGGCAATTCCTTCGGCTGATGCAATGTGGCCGAGGAATCCTACCTCCTGTAACCAGAATTCACACTTGCTAAACTTGGCATATAACTGATGCTCTCTAAGGGTTCCAAGAATGGTCCTTAGTTGTAGCTCATGTTCTTCTTCCGATTTGGCATAAATCAGAATGTCATCGATGAAAACAACGACAAACTTATCCAGGAACTCCGTAAACTCTATGTATCTACAATTTACTTAAGTAAACTCTATGTAATAGCTTTGATAAAGAAATAAAGTAGAAGATTGCAAGTAAAACTAGGATTGGGTATCATCAAATGTGTCCAACCAAGCATGCTTAGGGCATTGCATAGGTTGTATACTTTCACAATTGCAAGTGTTGGCTTGCCCATTCAACTAGTATTATTAGGCTTGCCTTATGCAGAGCAGTGGTAGAAGTTCTCCTCGGCTTCTTCTTCGTAGTATCCTCCTTCCTCCTCATATCCTTGGTCGGTACTAGCGTCTATAAATAAATACGAGGTACACAATCACCAAACAAAACTTAACTACTTTCAATCATCGCAGAAAGGGGTTCTAAAGATGATCTAGCATCATCACTGACATTACAAGACTAAAGCATTTGTCTTATTGATTTTATTTTTAGAAAAGTAATTTCTACTCATTGAAAAACTACTTAAGATTTAATATTCTCCAAACCAAACATGAGATCATGTTGACACATGTCATCACCACATATTTCAGTACATGGGAATGTGATTTAAAGTGGTGTCACAATTTATTAAGGTTTAACCCTTTTATTTTAAATAAATAAAGTGACTAGAAATGCCTAGGTGGCATTCTTTTATTACTTGGACATTATTTCTGTAATTAAACCCATATATTTTTATATATTCTGAAAGGTATGATCAAATATGATTTTTGAGAGTTGGAATCAACTCAAAAGCTATTATGGTTTAAATTTGAAAAATGTTTGAAGGCAGAAAAGCTTCTGCCTTGTTATTTTTACCAAGGGTTATCTACAGATCCAAATTATTTGAATCCAACGGACCTGGATTAAGCATTTCAAGGCCTTTCTAACAAAATTGGTTTCATTCAATTTGGTTCACTGAATCGAGCTGGGGTGATTTTTGAAACTAGGTACAGAACTGTGTTTGAATGAAAATAGAAAAATCTAAATTCAAACGAGTGGGCTGCGCGGGAAGGGGAAATGGGAAGGCCCAGTGTCACTCCAGGGTGCGGGGCGCAACTGACAGGGGGTGTCTACTGGTCAGTGGCTCTTTAAACGCGAAGCGGTATGGAGCAATATCGGCCGCACGATCTAAGTCTAATCGAACGGCTACGGCTCATCGTCCACGTCGGGCAGCGCCGGCGAGACAGAACCCTAACGCGGCAGGTGGGGGTCGTGGGAGGCTCACCGGGGCTCAGGCGAAGGTCGGAGAAGCGGGCGAACGACGAAGTCGACAACGGCGAACCTCCTGGTACCGGCAGATCCTCCTGGGGCGGCTCCAATCGATTGCTTTTTCTTCTCCAGCAGCGGCAAGCTCCGGCCAAATTCTGGCGATGCGCTGCTCGCCTTGCTCCGGGAATGGGGTGGGGTGGTTTTGGGTGAGAATGGAGTGGATTGGTGTGAAGACTTCGAGCGCGGGAGGCCTCTATTTATAGTGGCGAGACGGACTCGACGGGCGCAAGCTAAGATCATCGTGGTCGACGGCACAGAGGGCCATAGGTGTGCGCGACGGTAGGGGGCGGTGCTGTGCTTCATGGAGAAGCCCAACGGCGTGGTGGCGAGGCGTGGGGCGGTGCTGATCAGTCGGAACACTGCGGTGCTCTGCGCGTGCCCGACGGAAGTTTTAATGGTGCACAGCGCGAGTGGTCCGCGTGGCGGCGAACGGGCGTGTCTGCGGGGTTGCTGGGACGGTGGTGATCACGCGTGCACGTGGCGAGGGCGGCGCGTGTTCTGTGGGTGCTGGTCGAGCATGGCGCACGGGACGCGCTCGCGGCATGCTTGCAGAGCTGCTTGGCATGGCTCGGGCGTGTGGTCCAGTGGCTGGCATTGCTTGCGGCTGGGACAGGGAGTGGCGGTGGGATGCTAGCTTGCTCCCAGACAAGGTTGGCGAGGCTAGTGGTGCTCGTAGCTTGCTGTCGACTATGGGGTGGCAATGGTGCTCTCGGCCTGTTCACCATTGATGACAATGGCTAGCTTACAGTGGTGCTAGTGATTAGTTAGGGTTGTTAGATTATCTACTAAGGCTAGTGGTGTCCAGAGAGGGAACAAGTTAGGCCAGATCACTGCACATTATAGTGTTTAGGATTTGTTTGATTTGCATCAGAAAGGTGTTTGATGAAATGGCCGCATGAACTCAAGTTTTGAATTTTGAAAAGATTTTAGGTGGGTGTGCTAGGCATGTACTGGTGATACTGTGGATGCTTGGGTTTTGAAAGTTGACCTTGTTTGAGTGGTTTTTGATAAAGTGGGATCTTCCCATATGATATAGATTCAATTTTAAACTGTCATTTGAACTATGTATTCAAATGTTTTTGGATGATCACAAGGTGGGCCTTAGTACCTTGTTATGAGTACTATCAAGGGGTGAAAAGATCCAAACAAGTTTCTGTTAAGTTGTGAAAGTTAGAGATAGCCAAAGTAGACATGGGAGTTAATTTGGCCAAAGTGACCATTCACTTATTTTGTTTGTTTTGATTTGTTTGTCTTTGGGAAAAGTGCGGGGATTGTTTAGATGATGTTTATTTCACCTAAGAATCATTTTACAAGCAAAGAAACACACAAGCATGGCAATTCAAAAGTATTCAAATTGTGATGCTTACACATATGCATGCTTTCATATTTTTAATTTGAGAAGTTTTTGTTAACCCTAATTTTGATGATTAGAGTTTGATGATCCAAGTTTAATATTTTTGGGATGTTACAAACCTTACCCCTTAAACAAAATCTCATCCCGAGATTTGAAAAAGGACGAAAAAGATTACCTAGGATTTGAAGAGATCGGGAAACTCCGTCCTGATGTGATCTTCGCGCTCCCAGGTAGCTTCCTCTGCCGTGTGGTTGCTCCACTGAATCTTGAGAAACTTGATGCTTCGGGTTCTGGTAGTTCTGAAAGATTCTTCCAAAATACGGATGGGTACTTCGGGATAGGTCAGGTCATCGTTGATCTATATGGTCTAGTGATCAATATTCTTGAACACTTCGGTCTTCTCTAGAACTTCGAGGCACTTGCGAAGTAATGGATATGGAACACATTGTTCACGGCTGACATCTCTTCGCGCAGTTCCAATTGATACGACACTTCTCCTCGATGGTTCAGAATCTTGAAGGGTCCGATATATCTGGGGGCTAACTTTCCTTTGAGTTGGAAACGCTGCATTCCTTTCAATGGCGACACTTTCAGATACACAAAATCTCCGATGTTGAAGGCGAGGTCTCGACATCTCTTGTCAGCGTAACTCTTCTGTCTGGACTGGGCTGTCTTGAGGTGCTTACGAATCTTGTGAACCTTCTCTTCTGCTTCTCGTAGGATGTCAGGTCTGAAAATCTGACTCTCTCCTACTTCCGACCAGTTCAAAGGGGTGCGGCACTTCCTTCCATACATGAATTCAAATGCGGCCATTTGGAAACTATCTTGATAACTGTTGTTGTATGAAAATTCTGCAAAAGGCAGACAGTCTTCCCACTTAGATCCATATTCTAACACACATGCTGTCAAGATATCTTCGAGCATTTGATTTACTCGCTCCGTCTGTCCATCGGTCTGAGGGTGATACGCGGTGCTGAATTCTAGGCGAGTTCCTAAACCTTCTTGGACTTTCTTCCAGAATCTTGAGGTAAACTGAGTTCCTCGATCCGATACGATGTTCTTGGGGATTCCATGCAAACTGACGATTCTAGCGATGTATAACTCCGCTAGCTTTGAACTCTGATATGTGGTCTTGACGGGTAAGAAATGGGCGACTTTGGACAATCTGTCCACTATGACCCAGATAGAGTCATTTCCCCTACTAGAAGTAGGTAATCCGGTGATAAAGTCCATTCCAATGGAATCCCATTTCCATTCCGGAATCTGCAATGGTTGCAACAATCCAGCGGGACTTTGATGTCCTGCCTTGACTCGCTGACATATATCACACTTGGTGATATAGCTTCCGATTTCTCTCTTCATCTTATGCCACCAAAATTGTTCTTTCAAATCTTGATACATCTTAGTCCCTCCGGGGTGGATAGAGTAAAGAGTATCATGAGCTTCCTTTAGAATAACTTCTTTCAACTCAGAATCTGCTGGTACACAAAGGTGTCCTTTGTACCACAGAACTCCTTCGTCTTCGGTGAAGCCGGGTACCTTGCCTGTACCGATACGATGCTTGATTCCCTCGATACTAGCATTTCCTTTCTGCGCCTCTTTGATCTAGCTGATCAAAGTGGGTTGAAGTGCTATGCTAGACAAAAATCCTTCACTTACTAATTCCATTTGAAAATCTTCCATCTCTTTGTGCAAGCTTGGTTGCTCCTTCAAAATCATGGAGTTCAAGCGGCACGACAATCTGCTAAGGGCATCTGCTACCACATTGGCTTTACCAGGGTGATAGTGAATGTCTAGGTCGTAATCCTTGATTAGCTCAATCCATCTTCTGTGCCTCATATTCAGCTCCTTCTGAGTGAATATATACTTCAGGCTCTTGTGATCCGAATAAATCTTACAATGATTTCCCATCAGGTAATGCCTCCATGTCTTCAGGGCTAGAACTACCGCTGCGAGTTCGAGGTCATGGGTTGGGTAATTTTGCTCATGTTGTTTCAGTTGTCGAGATAGATAAAATATGACTTTGCCTTCTTGCATTAGCACACATCCGTGACCGATCTTGGATGCATCACAATACACGTCGAAGGGCTTCGTGATATCCGGCATGATCAAGATTGGGGCAGAAATCAATTTCCTCTTGAGTTCTTGAAAACTCGCTTCACATTTTTCGGTCCATTCAAACTTCTTGTCCTTCTTTAGCAATTGGGTCATGGGTCTGGCAGTACTCGAGAATCCTTCTACGAACTTGCGGTAATATCCCGCCAATCCGAGAAATGCACGAACTTGGGTTTGACTGGTTGGGGCTTGCCAATCTTCTACATCTTTCACCTTTGCAGTGTCAACGGCAATTCCTCCGGCTGATGCAATGTGGCCGAGGAATCCTATCTCCTGTAACCAGAATTCACACTTGCTAAACTTGGCATATAACTGATGCTCTCTAAGGGTTCCAAGAATGGTCCTTAGTTGTAGCTCATGTTCTTCTTCCGATTTGGAATAAATCAGAATGTCATCGATGAAAACAACGACAAACTTATCCAGGAAGTCCGTAAAAATCTTATTCATGAGATTCATGAAATAAGCGGGGGCATTGGTTAATCCAAAAGACATGACAGTATACTCGTATAATCCATATCTGGTGGTAAAGGCAGTCTTGGGAATATCCTCTGCGCGATTCTTGAGTTGATGATAGCCTGTTCTAAGATCAATCTTAGAAAACACTTTGGCACCGGTCAACTGATTAAACAAATCTTCTATCTTGGGCTATGGGTACTTGTTCTTGATGGTTACATCATTCAAATTCTGATAATCCGTACACAAACGGTTACCTCCATCCTTCTTATCCACAAATAAGACGGGTGATCTCCATGGTGACGCACTTGGTTGAATCAATCCAATCTCCAACATGGCATCCAGTTGCTTCTTCAGTTCTTCTAGTTCAGATGGTTTCATACTATAGGGTCTTTGAACTATGGGTCCTGTTCCGGGGATTAGTTCAATGATAAACTCGATATCCCGATCTGGGGGCATACCGGGCAAAACATCTGGAAATACATCGGGATATTCGCAGACTATCCGGACTTGGTCAATGGTAGGTTGGGCTATACTCTTGTTGCACTTGAATTGACGCGGTAAGGTTTCAGATATATGCTCGACTGATATTCCGGCCATACTGGTCATGGTTATGGCCTTCTTGGCACAGTCAATCAATCCTTTATGTTTGGACATCCAATCCATTCCTAGTACTACTTCCAAACCTTTAGTTCTGAGTACTATCAGATTAGCATAAAAATCCATGCCATGGATTCGGATAGGGACGGCTTTGCAAATTTGCCTAGCCTTGGTGGTTGAACAGGGGATTTGAACAATCATAACATGCTTCAGTTTTGTTGGTTGAATCTTACTAGTGCATGCAAATTCTTCGGTGAAAAATGAGTGCGATGCACCAGAATCAAACAACACTCTAGCAAGTACTGAATTAACAGAAAACATACCTAGCACGACGTCTGGCGCTTCCTGGGCTTCTTCAGCATGCATGAGAAAAAGACGGCCGTTGCGGTTGAGCGAATTCCCTGGGGCAAACCTTCTTTCGGGCTGAACACGACGCTGCTGCTAAGCTGGGACATTGGTATTGGGGGCTGCGGCATTCTTCTTGTTGGGGCACTCGTTGGAGTAGTGACCCTTATTTCCACAGTCATAACAAGTGACTTGCAACTTGTCCTTTGCTGCAGCAGACACAGCATTGCTGCCAGTCCTCGGGGCAGTGTTGGTGTTGGCGGCAGCATTGTTGTGGTTGAACTTGGGTGGTGCACGGTTGAAATTGCCAGAGCTGCCGGGGTTGTTGTGGTTTCCTCCGGGCCTTGGGTTTCCACGGTTGGGATAGGTCGGACGGTTCATCCGGGGTCTGTTGGTTCTCGGGGCAAATCCTGGAGATGGGTTAGGGCGATACTTTGGGGTCTGATGGGTTCCTGGCTGATGCATCATGCGACGCTTGCGGTTCTCATTGGCTTGGTTGATCTTTCATTCCATTTGGATGGCAGAGTTGACAAGGGCTTCAATATCAGCAAAGGGGATATTGACTAACACAGTTTGCATCTCATCGTGCAAACCATTCAGGAATCTCTCTTTCTTCTTTGATTGAGTGTCGATCTCATCCGGGGCATACCTAGCTAATGACAAGAATTTGTCACGGTATTCTACTATGGTCATCCTTCCTTGCTTTAGTTCTCTGAACTCATCTCTCATTCTCTTGATAAAACCCGGTGGCACATGGGTTCTGCTGAACTTGACCTTGAATTCTTCCCAGGTCATCATCTGTCCTTTGGTTATTGCACGAACGTTGTTCCATCATGCTCTTGCATCTTCGGCTAGATAGTGGGTGGCGAACAGAACTTTCTCATTAGCTTCCACTCCGGATACTTCCAAGTTGTTTTCCATGGTTTGTAGCCAATCGTCGGCATCTAGGGGCTCTTCCGACTTAGTGAAAACAGGTGGGTTGGTGTTCTAGAAATTCTTGAGCTTAGATCCATGGTTGTCCTGATTTCCTTGGCCTTGGTTGTTATGGGCCAGCTAAGCTATCTGCTGAAGGGTGGCTAGGTTGGCTTGACGTTCGGCTCTTTCGGCTTCGCGGTCAGAAACCAACATTTGCAGGATCTGCAACATCGGGTCCGGGGATGAACCACTTCATCCGCGTGGTATCTGAAGATTGAGATAGATCATGAGAAAAGAGGGAAATTTATAAGGTTCAGGGATTTTGAAAAGTTTTTAAAGTTTGACTCAGATTTTTCTAGCCACTTGCTTTTCATTCATTCATTCATAGAACACGATACAAAGAACACCACAACAAAGGTAAATAGATGGTTTTAAGAACCATTCTTGAAGCTACGATACAGTCGGACTGAATACAACTCACTATGCTAGTGCTCACGTGCTACTACTCCTCGGAGTCGATGTAGTCGTCATCCTCATCATCCTCATCGTCATCTATGAAGGCGAAATCATCCTCATCGGTGAAGAAGTCCATAGCCTGATCCTCCAGAAAATCATCATCATCGCTGGTATAGGAGTAGGGGTCTCCACGAAGATCCTCTCCGGCATTCTCCCTTTCCTCCAACTGCATGTCTCTCTCGTGGATGGTCTCCTCCAAGTCCGAGATACGGTGGCGAAAACGAGCAATGATGAGCTCCCTCTTGTCGAGCTGACGGCGGTGAGACTTGCGATCCTTCGCTAGCATGGCAATGCTCTGATCCTTCGTCTTGATGATGGCGGACTTGTGGTTGGAGTAGTCATGGCAATTTTCAAATTCCTGCTGACGATCGTACATCATGAAGCTAAGGTGGTCCAACTGAGTCTTCAGCTCGGGGTGATATGGGGCTTCCAGTGGTTGTCCATTAGCATCACGCCTTGGACAAAACTCAAAGCGGGTACCCTTGATCTGGTTGATACTCTGCCCACACAGACGGGCAAGAGCTTCCTGCATGGCCCTGGCAAGTCCATCGAGCCAGTTGTTTTCTCTTAAGGTGAACTGAATTCCCTCAGCAGTGGGAGGTTCAATATTTCCTCGGAGACTTGCAACAATTAGACACTGCAGATCTTCTCCTCCTTGATCATTGAGCTGATCTCCGAAGAACTCGGGATGCGGACGCTCCAGAAGTTCCAAAAGCTGGTCCAAATCCTGCTCAAAGATTAGGTCTCCTCCATTCCACAACTGATAAAACTTGTTGTACTTCACGTCCATCTAAAAGAATATAGGATGAGTAAGTTAGTAGAGTGATCAAGTGTGTCAAATTTTATGTATTTTGCAAGAGTTTTTGAGGAACATGAATTTTCATGAAAGAAGCAAAGTGATAAGAATGGGAATAAGTTTTTGTAAATATTTCCCTCCTTTGGTTTTGAAACTAAGTTTTTGATTCAAACGTCTAGTCTAACTAAGGTCTTCTATGGTCAGGATGGCTCTAATACCAACTTGTCAACACCCGAATTTTTAATCCCAGATGCCTGTTATGCCATACGTCGCAATCACAGGATTACAATTTTTGCGAGACATAACAGAATTGGATACCACAGTACATCATCCATTACAAACCATACATAAGGTCTTACACAAATAAGGATCTCATGATCCAGTTCTTAATACAACTCAAGCAGCGGAAATACGTAATAATAAAGGTAGTGTAGGCGAAGCTCCATCTTCGGGGTCACATGCAATGCTGACGATGGGAGACGATCTTAGTTGTCGTAACCTTCCTAGGGTCCATCATCCTGGTACTCCTCTTCATAGTCTGGTGACGGGAATAGCCAGGGACAAAGCCATGAGTACTCTTTAAGTACTCGCAAACTAATACTAACAAGTGAAGTGGGTTTTTTGTAATAGGACGCTAAGCTCTAGGGTTGTTTTGCAAAAGCCAGATTTACCTCTACTAAGTTCAGAAGCAAGAGAAAGCTGGTTAAATTTTATAACACCTAAGTGGGAACTTGAATTTCATGTCACAACACTGTTGTGGTCAAGTCAAAATCTCAATTCATTTCACAAGTCATTTTGAAAACATCTGACGGGGGAACAGTATGGCCACTCCAACTGTCCATAACCACGGACGCGGCTATTCTAATAGTTTAACACTTTGCAGAGATTGTACACTTTCACCACAAAATTCGATACATCCATCAGGAACAAATACTGAATTCAACATACTCAGTATGCGGATAATCAATCCTAACCTTTCAATTACACGCCCTAGCATAGGCACCTCTCCTGTGAGTTTGGCCTCCCAACCATGACCAACTGTCATCTTGGGTACTGCACAGGTGGACAATCTTCACAAGGTAGACTCAGCTCAAACCTTGGCCGTGAGGGAACCAATACTAAGGTATGTAAGTTTCCAGTCAAGCCCTACCAAATCTTCGGGTATTGTGGTTGTATGGTAAAATTGGAATGGTATCGCATCCAGACAACCATCAGTTTTATAAAGGGTTAAGGCTCATGCCTCAACATTTTCATCACCAAATTCATCTGGTGTTTGAGAACACATGTCAAAACATCTCAGTGGAATGACTCATCATTCTAAGGTTTCCAAGTATTCCCATCTAAAGTTGATCAAGTTTTATGCTTAGCACTAGCATCTACAAGTGGGGGTGAGTACTAATGAGGGGTGGTAAACAAGTGGAGTTTTAACTAAGTTCAATCTCATGCCTTAGGATGACATCAAGATTATCTAGATTAGGCCAAATTTTATGCTCTTTATGCAACCTTCAATTATCCTTCTAGTATCTACAATTTACTTAAGTAAACTCTAAGTAATAGCTTTGATAAAGAAATAAAGTAGAAGATTGCAAGTAAAACTAGGATTGGGTATCATCAAATGTGTCCAACCAAGCATTCTTAGGGCATTGCATAGGTTGTATACTTTCATAATTCCAAGTGTTAGCTTGCCCATTAAACTAGTAGTATTAGGCTTGCCTTGTGCAGAGCAGTGGTTGAAGTTCTCCTCGGCTTCTTCTTCGTAGTATCCTCCTTCCTCCACGTATCCTTGGTTGGTACTAGTGTCTATAAATAAATACGAGGTACACAATTACCAAACAATACTTAACTACTTTCAATCATCACACAAAGGGGTTCTATAGATGATCTAGCATCGTCACTAACATTACAAGACTAAAGCATTTGTCTTATTAATTTTATTTTTAGAAAAGTAATTTCTACTCATTGAAAAACTACTTAAGATTTAATATTCTCCAAACCAAACATGGGATCATGTTGACACATGTCATGACAACATATTTCCGTACATGGGAATGTGATTTAAAGTGGTGTCACAATTTAATAAGGTTTAACCCTTTTATTTTAAATAAATAAAGTGACTAGAAATGCCTAGGTGGCATTCTTTTATTACTTGGACATTATTTCTTTAAGTAAACCCATATATTTTTATATATTCTGAAAGGTATGATCAAATGTGATTTTTGAGAGTTGGAATCAACTCAAAATCTATTATGGTTTAAATTTGAAAAATGTTTGAAGGCATAAAAGCTTATGCCTTGTTATTTTTACCAAGGGTGATCTACAGATCCAAATTAATTGAATCCAACAGGCTTGGATTAAGAATTTCAGGATCTTTCTAACAAAATTTGTTTCATTCAATTTGGTTCACTGAATCGAGCTGGGTTGATTTTTGAAACTAGGTACAGAACTTGTTTGAATGAAAATAGAAAAATCTAAATTCAAACGAGTGGGTTGCGCGGGAAGGGGAAATGGGCCGGCCCAGTGTCACTCTGCGGCGCGGGGCGCAACTGACAGGGGGGTCTACTGGTCAGTGGCTCTTTAAACGCGAAGCGGTACAGGGCGATATCGGCCGCACGATCTAAGTCTAATCGAACGGCTACGGCTCATCGTCCACGTCGGGCAGTGCCGGCGAGACAGAACCCTAACGCGGCAGGTGGGGGTCGTGGGAGGCTCACCGAGGCTCAGGCGAAGGTCGGCGATGCGGGCGAACGACGAAGTCGACGACGGTGAACATCCTGGTACATGCAGTTCCTCCTGGGGCGGCTCCAATCGATGGCTTCCTTCTTCTCCAGCAGCGGCGAGCTCCGGCCAAATTCCGAGAATGGGGTGGGGTGGTTCTGGGTGAGAGGGGAGTGGAATGGTGTGAAGAATTCCAGCGGGGGAGGCCTCTATTTATAGTGGCGAGAGGGAACCGACGGGTGCAAGCTGAGCTCGTCGTGGTCGATGACACAGAGGGTTATCGGCGTGGGCGACGGTAGGGGCGGTGTTGTGCTCCCTGGCGAAGCTCAACGGTGTGGTGGCGAGGGGTGGGGCGGTGCTGATCGGTCGGAACGCTGCGGTGCTCTGCGCGTGCCCGACGAAAGTTTTAATGGTGCACAGCGTGCGTGGTCCGCATGGCGGCGAATGGGCGTGTCTGCAGGGTTGCTGGGACAATGGTGATCACGCGTGCACGTGGCGAGGGTGGCTAGCGGTCTGTGGGTGCTGGTCGAGCGTGGCGCACGGGGCGCGCTCTCGGCATGCTCGCAGAGCGGCTTGGCATGGCTCGGGCATGTGGTACAGTGGCTGGCATTGCTCGCGGCTGGGACAGGGAGTGGCGGTTGGATGCTAGCTTGCTCCCAGACAAGGTTGGCGAGGCTAGTGCTGCTCGTAGCTTGCTGTCGACTATGGGGTGGCAATGGTGCTCCCGGCGTATTCACCATTGATGACAATGGCCAGCTTACAGTGGTGCTAGTGATTAGTTAGGGTTGTTAGATGATCTACTAAGGCTAGTGGTGTCCAGAGAGGGAACAAGTTAGGCCAGCATCACTGCACACTATAGTGTTTAGGATTTGTTTGATTTGCATCAGCAAGGTGTTTGATCAAATGGCCGCATGAACTCAAGTTTTGAATTTTGTAAAGATTTTTGGTGGGTGTTCTAGGCATGTACTGGTGATACTATGGATTCTTGGGTTTTGAAAGTTGAGCTTGTTTGAGTGGTTTTTGAAAAAGTGGGATCTTCTCATATGATATAGATTCTATTTTAAACTATCATTTAAACTATGCATTCAAATGTTTTTGGATGATCACAAGGTGGGACTTGGTACCTTGTTATGAGTACTATCAAGGGGTGCAAAGATCCAAACAAGTTTCTTTTAAGTTGTGAAAGTTAGAGATAGCCAAAGTAGACATGGGAGTTAATTTGGCCAAAGTGACCATTCACTTATTTTGTTTGTTTTGATTTGTTTATCTTTGGGAAAAGTGTGGGGATTGTTTAGATGATGTTTATTTCACCTAAGAATCATTTTACAAGCATGGCAATTCAAAAGAATCCAAATTGTGATGCTTACACATATGCATGCTTTCATATTTTTAATTTGAAAAGTTTTTGTTAACCCTAATTTTGATGATTAGAGTTTGATGATCCAAGTTTAATATTTTTGGGATGTTACATGTGGCTTAACAGACTCGCAAGATCACGGGGAAGCTCAACGTGCTGCCGGCGTGGATAGGGGCGGGCTGTAGCTGGGGCTAGCGCTTGTCGGAGTTGCTGGCGGCGTCGTGTTCTTGCAGGCGAGGTTGTTTCCGAGGCTCTGGAACATCCCAGCATGAACCAGATGTGTTAGGAGATGCGCAAGGTCATGGTGAACACGACAGTATCGAGGAGAAGGCAAGGGGCGCTCGGACTTTACCTAAATCGTTTGTCGGAGTTGAGCGGTGGCTCAGGCGTTTGCGGGTGTGAACGGGGATGGCGACCTGGGTCACAAGGAGGCAAACCATAGGTATCAGCAGACGCACAATGACACAAGGGTCACGCTCGTTTGAACCAGAGGCAGAGGGGCGGTCGGAGCTCACCGAAATCGCACATCAGTGGTCGTCGGTACCACGGTGGTTTGAGCTTGAATGCGAGCAGCCTGGTGGCGGACTGAGTGAGGAAAGTGGGGGGAAATGACCGCGGTGGCGAGGTGAATAAGTATCCAGGAGCGGGGCGAGAATTATGCGCTGATTCAATGGGATTTAAGTGAGGTTTTACGCGGCGTCACTGCGCGGTGGTAACGGCGGAGCGGGTCATCGCGCGGTGATTGAGGACGATGATGACGGGGCAAGATGGGTCCAAGGCGTCAGCGGGTGGGTGCGTGCGGCTGCAGTGAGAAACAACGGGAGAAGGGAAACCCCGGGTGGGCTGTTTTAGCTACTGGGCCGAAAGGGTGGCGCCGGCACGTTATCTATTCTTTTATCTTTTTCTTTTTCTGTTTGAATTTCCAGGAATCCTTTTCAAATGATTTCAAATGTTTTTGAATTCAAAATCTTTATGGGTTTTTATAAAGTGAAACCTTGCACATATTTAAGTATAAAACAATGCTGTTTCTTCCAAACTTACTTTGGCCCTTTGTAGGTTACAAGAAAACAGTACCTTTACCATTGTTTAATAAAGGCATAAAAATGAATTTAAATCTACATTTTGTTTTGAAAACTTTGTCCAAATTTTGGAAATTATCACTCAATCTTAGGATCAAACCTCTACTGATCAAGATAAGTGTTTATAATACTCAAGGGTAGCAATAAGGATAATGCCTTGATTACATAAAATAACAAGCCTTCAAATGCTTCTGTTTTTTTTGAGATGACATTGAAAATGGTTCTAAAATGATTACGAATGCATGGATGGCATGCAAACTTTGAAATCATGATTTTTGGGATGTTACAAATCTAACCCCCTTAAGGTGAATCTCGCCCTCGAGATTCGGATTGGCTAGGAAATATGTGAGGGTGGTCTTTCAGAAGGTCATCTTCTCTTTCCCATGTTGCTTCCTCTTCGGAATGATGGCTCCACTGTACTTTGCAGAATTTGATAGTCTTTGTCCGAGTAACTCTTTCTGCAGTCTCAAGAATTTTGATAGGATTTTCCTCATAGGTGAGATCACTTTCCAACTGGACCTCTTCGAAAGGTATGGTATCCTTCAAAGAAGTCTCTTCCATCTCTGGATGGCATTTCTTTAGCTGACTCACATGAAACACATTGTGAACGGCAGACAATGATTGCGCCAGTTCAATCTCATAAGCTACTTCTCCTTTACGACTCAGGATCTTGAATGGTCCAACATATCTTGGGGCCAATTTTCCTTTGACTCCAAATATCTTCACTCCACAAAGTGGTGACACTCTAAGATAAGCTCTATCACCCACCTCATAGGTGACTTCTCAACGCTTAGGATTTGCGTAGCTCTTCTGTCGGGACTGTGCTATCTTCAATCTGTCCTTTACTAGCTTGACTTTCTCTTCAGCCTCTTTGATTAGTTCTGGTCCGAACAAATTTGTTTCTCCCACACCATTCCATAGCAATGGGGTAGTACACTTTCTCCCATAAAGAAACTCAAACAGTGCCATCTCAATACTGGCTTGATAGCTGTTGTTGTAAGAGAATTCTGCGTAAGGCAGACTTTCATCCCAACTAGCTCCATAGTCTAGGGCACATGCCCTCAACATATCCTCTAGAATATGGTTGGTCCTTTCTGTCTGTCCATTAGTCTAGGATGAAAAGCAGTACTAAATTCCAATCTCGTTCCCAATGATTCATGCAGTTGCCTCCAAAAATGAGAAGTGAATTGAGTTCCCCTATCAGACACAATACTCTTGGGTACTCCATGCAGACACACAATCCTATTCATATAGATCTTGGCCAACTTAGCACTTGTGTAGGTTGTCTTCACGGGTATGAAATGAGCCACTTTAGTGAGGCGGTCCACTACTACCCAAATAGAATCATATCCTGACCTGTTCCTTGGTAATCCGGTGATGAAATCCATACCAATCTTGTCCCACTTCCAATCAGGAATAGGTAGTGGTTGTAGCAATCCTGCTGGTTTCTGATGTTCCGCTTTCACTATACTACATACATCACACAAAGCAATGTGTTCGGCGATGTCTTTCTTGAGATTATTGCACCAAAATCTTTCCTTCATATCCATGTACATTTTGGTGTTACCCGGATGAATGGAATAAGGTGAGTTGTGTGCTTCTCGTAAAATCAGTTTCCGAAGCTCTAGATCCTGCGGAACGCAGATACGTTTTCCATACCATAAAGTACCTTGTTCGTCTTCATGGAATCCTTTGGCTTTTCCTTTACCAATCTTTTCTTTAATCTCTTCAATTTCCTTGTCCGTCTTTTGGGCTTCCTTGATTTTGTCCAACAAGGTGGGTTGAACATCCAATGACATGAGATGTCCCTCAGGAACAATATCCAATCTAAGGTCTCTAAATTGGGCACACAGATCATCTGGCAACTCTCCCTTAGTAAGGCCATTTACAAATACCTTACGACTTAGAGCATCTGCTACAACATTTGCTTTACCGGGGTGGTACTTCAAACTCAAGTCATAGTCCTTGATGAGTTCTAACATCTTCTTTGTCTCATGTTGATTTCTTTCTGATTGAAGATATACTTCAAAGTTTTCTTTCGGAGGTCGTCGGTACTGGTTTAAGCTCGAATGCGAGCAGCCTGGTGGCGGAGTGAGTGAGGAAAGTGGGGAAAAATAACTGCGGTGGCGAGGTGATTAAGTAGCCAGGATCGGGGCGAGAATTATGCAATGATTCAATGGGATTTAAGCGAGGTTTAACGCGGTGTCACTGCGCGGTGGTAACGGCGGAGCAGGTCGTCGCGCGGTGATTGAGGACGATAATGACGGGGCAATGTGGGTCCAAGGCGTCAGCGGGTGGGTGCGCGCGGCTGCGGTAAGAAATAGAGGGAGAAGGGAAACCCCGGGTGGGCTGTTTTAGCTACTGGGCCAAAAGGGTGGCGCCGCCCCGTTTCCTATTCTTTTATCTTTTTCTGTTTAAATTTCTAGGAATCCTTTACAAATGATTTCAAATGTGTTTGAATTCAAACTCTTTCTGGGTTTTTATAAAGTGAAACTTGCACATATTTAAGTATAAAACAATGCTGTTTCTTCCAAACTTACTTTGGCCCTTTGGAGTTTACAAGAAAACAATACCTTTACCATTGTTTAATAAAGGCATAAAAATGATTTTAAATCTATATTTTGTTTTGAAAACTTTGTCCAAATTTTGGAAATTATCACTCAAGCTTAGGATCAAACCTATACTGATCAAGATAAGTGTTTATAATACTCAAGGGTAGAAATAAGGCTAATGCCTTGATTACATAAAATAACAAGCCTTCAAATGCTTCTGTTTTTTTAGATGACATTGAAAATGGTTCTAAAATGATTATGAATACATGGATGATATGCAAACATTGAAATCATGATTTTTGGGATGTTATAAAAATAGGGTAACCTATTAGGAGGGGAAAAAATCCTAAGTATAGAGCTACTCATGGCATACTACAAAATCATCGCACTTGCAAAATAATACTAAGGAAAAATCTACTAGAACATCCTACACATGCATACTACAGAATTTGAAGATCACATGCATAGAATCAAAACTGGGACAAAAATTATGAACAAGTGGTGTAACTTGCCTTATGTTGATAATATGGGTGATGATTATATTTCTCCGTAGCAATCGCACTCTCCGAACAATCTAATACGAGGACAAGGTTGTTCCAATCAAAACAATTGCAAACATAGCAAACACAACAAGGATGATCACAAACATGCATGATGATTTAATATGTTGCAATGGTTATATTTAGTTCTTTGAGCATTAATAGATCATTTGATGCATGTATGAGATCAATTAAAGCAATAGGGTATTTATCCATAAATATTGATAAAGGGGTTTTAATAGTTTTGTTACTACTTCTGTCCTAATTGTGCAGTAAAATTTGGTTCTAAGTTATACTGTATGGAGGACATTAATACGAACTAGTAGGAATTCGATTCACCCTAATCGAAGTTGTACATCTTTTTCTATGGTTCAATTACTATTTAATAGAGTTTAAATTATTTAAAATATTTACTTCGTCAAAATTTATATCTAAGGCCATATCTGTATTCTACAAAAAATTCTGAATCCGTAGACATATTATTTATATTTTTCCAATATATAAATAATTTATTATGAATTTAATAATTTAAATGGCCATTAAAAGTAATTAAATTACTACATCAATTTTTATATTTCAAAAGTTGTATCCAATAGTATATTAATGTCGTATATGAAATTATAAATCCATATATACTTTATTTGTTTTTTTTGATCTACAAATAATTTATTATGATTTATTAAGTCTAAAAAGTCTATTAAACCATTTAAATTATTACAATACAACTATACAGTAAAAGTTAGATCTAATCTTGAATTTATATTATACATAATTTTCTGAATCTGTAGATATATTATTTGAAATTTTTGGCCAAGTATTCAATTTACTATGGATTTTACAAGATTACTAATTATTCTGCCCTTTTATTTCCTTTTTAAAAGGAATGTTGACTGGTACGACTGACGGGGCGCTGACCTAGGCTGAAGTGATGATGAGGCGCTGATGAGGCGACGACATGGACAGCGATGTGGCGCGACGCGGTTGGCCCGTACCGGTTCAAGCTTGGTCTAATCAGGAACGTCCAGATCAGATCCAACGGTGCCCGTTGAGCAGGACGTTGGCGGTGGCGACAATGGCGACGGGGCAGTCACCAACGGTGGTGGCGGTTCATATGTCGACAGTGGAGGTTCTTCCGATGGTCACCGGCGATGTCTATATATCCCACGAGATGAAGAAGAGGACGGGGGTCTCGATGGAATGCTCGGTGGCTTCCTTTGCTTCCTGCAGCAATGAGGGCGGTCGGACGAAGCAGGGCAGCGTCGGCAAGCTTTGGCGAGATATCCCGGGCGGTTTAGTGCTCTGTATAAGCAGGAAAAAAACACATGGTGAAGTGGGATTGAGTGGGGGGAAGGACCAGAGGAAAAAGAAGGCTTGGGAACGATGGGATGGAGCTCATCCTCGAGCTCCTGTGAGTAGTAATGGCGGCGGCGGCGCCGAGATCCGAATCGGCTAGGGCTAGGGGTTTTGGGGTATTTTTGAAAGGGGAAAAATCTGCGGGGTTAGGGAATAAGTATGCCGTGGAAACGTGGGAGAGGGGGCACGAAATCGACGGAATCGGTCGCGATTTTCTCGGGCAGTTTGGCATCATGAAGAACACGGTCACCTGGTGAGAGGTTGAACGAGGCCAGGGTGGGTCCCGCATGTCGGTGACAGAGAGAGAGGAGCAAGCTAGGGTACTCCACTTGTTGGGCTGCTGGCGGGCCACAGCCGCTGTGTGCGCTGCACGGCGTGGTAGATAGGAGAGAAGGGTTGGGCTGGGAGCAATGCTGCGGGCCGTCTGCGGGCTCGCTGCGTGCTGCTCGCGTGCAGGAGAGAAGGGGAAGTGGGATAGATGGGCTGGGCTGACTCGGGCCGGGGCAGTTTAGCTAGGTTAGGTTTTTTTTATTCTTTTCATTTTCTTTTATATTTTCTGTTTTTGTATTTCTTTTATAACTTCTTCATAGTAACTCCAAAAGGAGTAATTTTATGTCCAAAATTTTGTAAATTCAAAATACACTTTTTAGTGTGTATAGGGAATTTTTGTGTGCTAGTTTTTAAAATTTCAAAAATGCCATTTGCATATATTGTATTGTTTGGAAACTTTGGACTATTTAAAATAGGGTTTGGCGTTTGATAATTTCCAAAATATTTTTAGGGCATCTCAAGAACAATATTCATTTGCTTAAGATATTCAAAATGTATTTCTCTTATAGGAACCTTCATGAGTGATTCTGGGGATTTAATGTGGGTTTTTGACACGAGATTTGTTTTTAATGAGGGTTTGCATGTGATGCCATGATGCAATGCAACACAATGTTTTTCTGGATTTTTACCAATTAATTTACTTTGAATGTGGAATATGAAAGTTTGAACAATCCCTAAAATTTTATTTTAAAACAAATTTCAACAAGGTCAACCATTCAATCAACTTATTAATTTTTATTTTAATATTCCAAAATTAGGATAATTTTGGGATGTTATAGTTTGAAACTTTGAAAAAATTTGTGCAATGCACACATGCTAAGATTATATGAATGCAATGATGAAGTTTTCGGGATGATGAAAATTGGGTTGTTACAAAAGTGAGGATGAGTGATCGTGAGAGGGGCCCACCGTCACCGATGGCATTCCAGGAAACGTCCATCGGATCACCTTCGTTTTTGCGGTATGCGTCAGGTTGGTCTCATGCACATGGCCGATGTACGCTATGAGTATGTGGTCACACGCCCAGCCGCCGCCGTCCGATGCAATGCATGTGAGAGTCGTGGCGCCAAGCTGCCCGACGCCGGGCGAGGTGGAGTTTATGGACCCGAGGTTGGTCCTTTTTGTGCCATCCAAGTACCTTGTCGATGATGGACCGGCCAAGAAGATCAATTTCTGCATTCACATCGAGAAGACCGATAGGGAGTTGTAGAACTTATACTATGCTTAAATGTAAGCCGTAATCAACACTAGTCTGGTGTAGAGAGCATACTTGTTGGGCGAATGTATAGTAGGTGCAGTTCTGTAATATTCCTTAATAATCGTGCGTGCTCCCACCTACCATTGTCACGCTTTCCCTATGGCGCATACAAAATATGTTAGCTGCATTCGTGTTATAACAATAGTTGGATTTTGTTGGTAGGGTTGGCATTCTTTAATTCTCTTCCTTCCCCTCGAAGGCACCCCCCACCAGCAACCTCTCCCGCTGCCACCCCCTCCTCCACCTCCTTCTCGTCATGGGTTCGCGAGGAGACGGCGAGGAAACGCGTGAAGATCATAGAGACAGTGAAAGCATTGTGAGTCGTCTCATACCTTACATTTTATGGGGATTTATTTTTTTTGAGCTAGATCTACTCTGATTACTCATGTATGTCTGGTGTGCTAGGCCATCACGATGTTGTATGACTCTGATTATTACGGTTTAGCAGAGGGAGAGAGTCCTCCCTGTTCTTAAAAACATGAGCTTGTGGCCGCTAAATTTTAGCATTCAAGGGAAGCGACACATGCAGGAGGAAAGTGATTGATTCTTAGAGAGAAGTACCCTTGATTGGGTGCTTCGAACTTTTTACCCTTCGGGATGTGAAAGGAAAAAGAGGGTTCTTGCGATGGGTTCTTCCTGCCCATTCATTTCCTATTAATAATGAGATATGTAAGGCCAGTCATTCTATTAAAGAGAACTTCTAGTGGAAAATTGGAGATGGTAATTCGGTGTGATTGTTATAAGACCCTTGGCTCGGTGGGACTACATTGAATAGAAGGCCTACGATATGTCATATCCAATCCCTCGTACCAATGAGTCTGCTAATGTTTTTTCGAGTGTCAAGGGGATGGTGAAGCGTGGCCAACCAAACGTTCCGGCATTGTCAAATGGGTAGATCCGCAGTGGGCACTGGCTATGCAGAAATCACTAGAAAAACTATGGGAGAAGAATGCTGAGTTGAAAGAAGCCTTAGTTAGGTCACTTCTTGAGAGTGCTGAGATGAAGTTAATGGGCCTTGATGACACACCAATCCTTCGCCATGATATCATTATATTGGAAGACAAGGTTAGCAAAGTTGGGAAGGAGAGGGATGTGTGATGTCTACGCACTTCTATTATTGTAGAAGTTGTTGGGCCTCCAAGTGCAAAGGTTTGTAGAACAACAGCAAATTTCCCTTAAGTAGATTACCCAAGGTTTATCGAACTCAGGGAGGAAGTGGTCAAAGGTATCCCTCTCAAACAACCCTACCATCAAGATACAAGAAGTCTCTTGTGTCCCCAACACACCTAATACACTTGTCAGGTGTATAGGTGCACTAGTTCGGCGAAGAGATACTGAAATACAAGTGGTAATGGTGCCAGAAAATAGCTTCTAACTTGTTGTTGACGTGGGAAAGACTAAAGGCAAACTGAAATAAAGATGGAATCAAGCAAACATGCAACATATCTATATGCAAACGGTGTTTCGATGTTTAGAAACAAGTCCTAGGGATCATACTTTCACTAGTGAACACTATCTCATATAAATATCCTCTCTTCATTATACTAGTCTTAACTACTCTTCGGTTGGATACTCTAATCCATGGTAGGCCTACAAAAGCACACCTCAAAGTCTTCCTTTCCCAATCTAGATAACCCCACACTATCACCTTGAGCGCTAGATGGTTCCAACAAACACCACAATTTCATACAGACAACCAATTAAAAATATAACTCATGAATATATATATGTAATCTATATTAAGTGCCACATACGGTGCGCACGCTATCACTGTCACACACATGGGGAAAAGCATAGATCTATTAAAGCACGCTGAGTATTTATGTAACCTCTAGCCTAAGTGCCACCACGGCATGCATGCTGTCACTTACACACACATGGGGAGAGCAGAGATCTATTGAAGCACTTTAGTAGCAAAGTAGATCTACTTGATTACAAAGGTCATGACCACAACAAGATCATGCATAGAGAGAGATGAACACATAGCTACCGGTAGAGCCCTTAGCCTTGAGAAAGAACTACTCCCTCCTCATCATGGGAATCAGCAAAGGTGATGGAGATGGTGGTGGAGATCGATGGAGATGGCTCCGGGGGCACTTCCCCGTCCTAGTAGGATGCCGGAACAGATACTTTATGTCCCCTGAATCTCCCCTTTGGTGGCGGTGGTGCTACGGAACTTTTTATGGCTTTCTGGTCGATGATTTAGGGTTTTTAGGTCGGAGGCTTCTTATAGGCGAAGGAGGCAAGGTCGATGGATGGCCAGGAGTCCCACACCCCGTATGGGCACCACCAGGGCTTTCCCGCGCCTAGGGGGTGCGGCCACCCTATTGTCCTCCTCCACCTCTACTTCGTGGTTCCGTGTTGCTCCGGGAAAAATAGGAAGATTGGCTTTTGTCCCGTCCAATTCTGAGAATATTGACTTTCTGCCTTTTCTAGAACCAAAAATAGAAGAAAACAGGCAACTCGCACTGTGGCATCTTGTTAATAGGTTAGTCCAGAAAAACATATAAAAATACCTCAAAGTGTAGACAAAACATAAGACAAATGATATAAAACAAGCATGGAGCATCAAAAATTATATATACGTTTACGACGTATTAAACATCCCCAAGCTTAACTCCTGCTCGTCCTCGAGTAGGTAAGTGATAAAAAGAATAATTTTTGAGGTGACATGCACCATCAAAATCAAGATCAAACCATTTGCAAGCATTTAAAGCTAGGATCAAAGAACTCTAAACATGAGCATGAAAGATGGAGTTCTAACAGTAAGACAAAGTAACTATGCATGCAACATGAAAGTTTACAAACAAAGATCATGAATAACAATGCATCGAAAGACGTTTGTTTGTTTCACATATAGAAAACATAGCATAGTGGCATTCAACTTGTCCCTCATGGAGTAGCAAATAGATGCATAGGACACCTTCAAAGTCAATAAGAGTGACTAGATACGAATAGCACAAGAACAAGTAATATCAAAAATATGAATCAATCAATAAGTTTTCGGACAATGCACATAGAACTAAGAATGGCAACTATGCTCTCTTAATTGGTGCCTACGGATAGAAGGTGCAGACTCAATATAAGGGTGGAAGAAAGTCCCTTCATAAGGGAAGCAGGGATTTCAAGTCTCATAAAGAGCTTCCAAAAATTATGGTACTCGTTAGGTTTCAACCCTCATTGCCCCTATCATAAGAATCTTGAAGTGATTAAGGTTAAAATGAACAAACTATGGAGTATATGCTTGACAAAGTATAAGTTGGGAATCTCATGTCCCTTGAATACGAGGGCTGCTCCTCATGCTACTCAACTTTGGTCACCTGTAATTTCTTGTGATAGTAAGTACATCTGTACCATAGAGAACCTCCAACGGGGTACCCCTTGCACATGATACAGGAGCTATCCCATAATCAAAATGACAAGGCAAGCATACAATTAGCATCTCAGCAATCTTCTTATTTACCATGGGAAATGGTGCTTTTTCTCTCTTTCCTCTTTTCAATATGTCTCTTTTTTATAAGAAGAAAGCTTCATACATGTCATTATGGTGATGCTGCAAGTTTCCACCATGATTAGGCATGGCTTAGGCTAGCGGCCGAGGCGTTTCCCTAACACACATACATAATTCCATGGACTTACAAGCTCCCCTTTTATTTCACACCGGAAACATCCATAGACAAAAGAGCATGATATCAACTGTGTACAAAGTACAAGTGCACTGTTGAAAGCGTTCCCCGTGACAGCACGGTTCTGCTCACTCCAGCGTATAAGTGCAAGCATATACAATATAGATGACACAATGGTTCAAGTTTATTTAGGGGCAAGAAAAATAAAGTGTGCCATCATGTTTGTGAGAGCTTTAATCACTAAGTTTTCACATAACAAAATACTTTTTAATTGGAAGATAGACGAAAACAAGAATATACTTGGAATGGTGTACCACACCATGCATAGGAATTTATAGTGGACACTTTCGAATAACTTGGTTTCTTGGGAGTTGGATGCATGAGTAGAGCTTACTCATACAAGTGGAGGCTAGCACAAGACTGGGAGCGACCAACTAAGAGAGCAATAATGGCCATAATCATGAAGAGCGACAAAACATTACTAATCAAAGCATAAACTAGTACTACAAGTCAAGGAATAAATAATCATAGAGGGTATGGTGACTTGTTCATAGTCATAACATGGTGTGAGCATGTGCCAAGTCAACCCAAACAAAGCATCAAAGGAGAATACCACAATACTATGCTTTTGTATGCTAAAACAACACATGATTCTTTCAAGGCACATTAAGCAATCTCAATTGTTTAGAACAAGTCATGCTACAAAAATAATCACTAAGAATAAGATCAAAGCAACATCTATCATGACTTGATAAAGTCTAGGACGCAGTCAAATCAAGCTCCCTTTTGTACCACTATAAGCATGAAACTTTCTACTCTTTTCCAACACCAATCAACTTATTTGAAACAACTCACAAAGATAATAATCAATAAAGATCAGCGAGCTTGTCTCACAAATACACAAAGAAGAACTAAAACGTTCTAAGAAGAAAGCATAAGAAAACTAAGGCTAAAACGCAGTGCTAGCAAAAGTGAACACTCACAGAATAATAAGAGTGAAAGTTAGAGTGTTCTAAACAATGAAAAAAGAGTGTGTCTCTCTCCAAAAGAAGTGTGTTGCAAGATCCAACTAACTTTCTCAAGCAAACTAACCAAAAGAAAACCAAAAACAAAAACTAAGACGCTCTAAGAACAACACAACTATGCATGAAACAATAAAAACGAAATGTCTAGAAAGACCTGAGATTTTTATTGATGAAGAAGGGGATGCCTTGGGCATCCCCAAGATTTCACGCTTGTACCTGTTGAATATTTCTTGGTGTGTCACGGGGTGGCATCCCAAGCTTGAGATTTTGTCCATATTCGGCTCATTACATCATTCTTTCTCTCCACCTAAAAATTTTCCTTCATAAAAAACTTCACACAATCTTCATTAGCAACATTAGTGCATTCAAAAGTAATAGACCTATGGGTTTAGTTTTAAAACAGAAAAACTTTCACTAAAACACAAGCTACTGTAGAAATTCCCTCAAAAATCTCAATTTCCCAAAATAACCCAAAAAGGAATCAATAAGAAGCAAATGCAAATAATGGCTGAAATCTGTCAAAACGGACCAGCAGGTAGAAACCGATTTTTTCGAAGACCTTCTATTGCTCAAATCAAAAAGTATTGAACTAACGAAAGTTAGCTACCATACTAGGGGATTTATTAAGAAAATATCAGCTCAATCCAACTTACAGACATTTTACATGAATTGTTACAGTGGAGCACACAAATCTGTTTTGGGGCAGCAATTCCCCAAATCTTACTTTCCTCTCATTAGAGGTTATTCTTGGCACAAAAAGCAAATAAAAAGAATAAGGAGAGGTTATTACATAGATAATAACTTCCAAGACTCAAGAAAACTCTTGGGTTATCTCCCAACAAGTACTTTTCTTTAACGCCTTTAAGTTAGGCATGATAGTTTGAGAAGATGCTCACATAAGAAATATGAATCGAAGTAAAAGAGAGCATCAAGAAGCAAATTCAAAACACATTTATGATTAACCCACTTCCTATGCATAGGAACCTTGTAAAGAAACAAGTCATGAAAGCACAAAGCAACAAGCATAGGAAAGCAAAACAAGTGCAACTTCAAGACTTTCAACATAAAGAGGGGAAACTTAATATTTTTGAGATGCATAAGATCATGTTTCTCTCTCTCATCATAACTTTCAGTAGCATCATGAATAAAATTAACAATATAACTATCACGTAAAACATCCTTATCATGAGCCACATGCATATAATAATTATTACTCTCCACATAAGAATAGTCATTCTTATTAATTATAGTGGGAGCAAATTTAAAAAAATAGCTATCATTATTATTTTCATCACCATAACCATAAAATATAGGAGGCATATTCATCATTGTAATCATCATATATTGGAGGTAAAGTATCATCAAAGTAAATTTTCTCCTCCATGCTTAGGGGACTAAAAAGATAATTTTCATCAAAACTAGCTTCCCCAAGCTTAGAATTTTCCATAGCATTAGCAATAATGGTGTCCAAAGAATTCATACTAATAACATTGATATTAGCATGCAAATAAAGTTCCATAGGTTTTTTATTTTTCTCTTCAAACACTTCATGTCCTAACTCAAGATAGATATTATAAAGCTATCTAATTTTTTTGTTGTTTTCCATTAAGCCTAACTAGTGAAAACAAAAAATTACAGAATCTAAATGAAATAACTTCGAGCACTCACACCGGAGGATGTGAGTACGTTTTACCTTACCTCCCCGGCAACGGTGCCTGAAAATAGCTTGATGCCTACGCATTTCTATTCTTGTAGACAGTTGTTGGGCCTCCAAGTGTAGAGGTTTGTAGAACAACATCAAGTTTCCCTTAAGTGGATTACCCAAGGTTTATCGAACTCAGGGAGGAAGTGGTCAAAGTTTTCCCTCTCAAGCAACCCTGCAATCAAGATACATGAAGTCTCTTGTGTCCCCAACACACATAATACACTTGTCAGGTGTATAGGTAAACTAGTTCGACGAAGAGATAGTGAAATAAGAGTGGTAACGGTGCCAAAAAATATCTTCTGACTTGTTGTTGACGTGGGAAAGACTAAAGGAAAACTGAAATAAAGGTGGAAGCAAGCAAACATGAAACATATCTAGATGCAAACGTTGTTTCGATGTTTAGAAACAAGGCCTAGGGATCATACTTTCACTAGTGAACACTCTCTCATATAAATATCCTCTCTTCATGATACTACTCTTAACTACTCTCTGGATGGATACTCAAATCCACGGTAGGCCTACAAAAGCACACCTCAAAGTCCGCCTTTCCCAATCAATATAACCCCACACTGTCACCTTGAGTGCTAGATGGTTCCAACAAACACCACAATTTCATAGACACAACCAACACAAAATATAACTCATGAATATATATGTAATCTAGCTTAAGTGCCACACACCGTGCGCTCCCTGTCACTATCACACACATGGGGAAAAGCATAGATCTAAAGCACGATGATTATTTATGTAACCTCTAGCCTAAGTGCCACCACGGTATGAACACTGTCACTTACACACACGTTGGGAGAGCAGAGATATATTGAAGCACTTGAGTAGTAAGGTAGATCTACTTGATTACAAAGCTCATGAACAAAACAAGATCATGCATAGAGAGAGAGATGAACACATATCTATCAGTAGAGCCCTTATCCTTGAGGAAGAACTACTCCCTCCTCATCATGGGAATCATCAACGGTGATGGAGATGGTGGTGAAGATCGATGGAGATGTCTCCGGGGGCACTTCCCTATCCCGGCAGGGTGCCCGAACAGAGACTTTATGTCCCCCGAATCTCCCCTTCGGTGGCGGCGGCACTGCAGAACTTTTCGTGGCTTTCTTGTCGATTATTTAGGGTTTTTGGGTCGGAGGCTTCTTATAGGAGAAGGAGGCAAGGTCGTTGGAGGGCTAGGAGGTCCACACTCCTTTTGGGCGCCACCAGGGCTAGCCCGTGCCTAGGGGGGTTGTGGCCACCCTGGTGTCCTCCTCCACCTCTACTTCGTGGTTCCGTGTTGCTCCGAGAAAAATAGGAAGATTGGCTTTTGTCCCGTCCAATTCTGAGAATATTGATTTTTTGCCTTTTCTGGAACCAAGAACAGAAGAAAACAGGCAACTGGCACTGTGGCATCTTGTTAATAGGTTAGTCCATAAAAACATATAAAAATACTTCAAAGTGTCGACAAAACATAAGACAAATGATATAAAACAAGCAAGGAGCATCAAAAATTATAGATATGTTTACGTCTTATCAACGTGGCGATGACCCTAAAGGCTAAAGTAGAGAATACCTGACTGCATCAAGGATTGAACTGCACGATAAGAAAGTCCTCAATATCACAACTACCAATATGGACAGGTTCCTGAGGATCGAGGAAGAGAAAGAACAGACCAAGTGCAAGGAGGATATCAAAAATATGGCGTTGACGATTGAAACCCTGGAGCGGCAGAATGAAGGGAATCAGGCTAAGTTTAGGAAGATAATGGACGTGTGTGAAAACTAGGTTTATTTAGATTGAGGTCCCTATTGTTAATTGTAATAGTATTTGTCTACCAAGTGGTCTGAAGTCTGAACTAGTACGAGCCCAAGCTGAAGCACGTCCGTGGATTTTTAGTTATGTGTGGGAATGCTCGGAACAAAATGTAATTATATATTTGTCAACCAAATTGTCTGAAGTCTGAACTAGTAGGGTTTTCTCAAAAAAATTAGGTGTCTGTTCGTCTATCTTATTCCTTTCTTTCTTCATTTTGTCTGATGGTGGTAATCTGACTTTGCTGGTTTGTTTAAGAGAAATCTATGTGGATTTTGCCACATGCAAAGGGAACATACACAATTTCTATTGTGGAAGCACGAGCACATATTATTGCGCTGAACACAACTATCCATAATTCCCGTTGCATCTTGTCAAACCCATTACAATAATTGTACTCCCATTCAATAGAACCAAAATTGCAACCAATCTACACAACATCTAGACCCATATCATGCCATTGTCGTCGGAGTCCACCTCTATTGGTGACCCCTCCATGCCCTTCCCAGCGAAATCCACTCCCGCCCGTGGCTTGCCCTTCGCCAAGAAGGCTTCAATGGCGTTCTGCATTGCTTCATCGCCGTCCTCCTCCTTGTCGGAATCAACAATGATGAGGGGGGAGGGTGGCAACGATCGAGCCCCATCGTGCCTGATGGCTCCTTCTCGAGCTCGACGCTGCAGAAGTGCTTCTGCAGATAGGAGGGGCCGAGCTCAGAGATGCAGCGTAGCCATTTGGCTCAAGAAACCATGGCAATTTTATACTGCGATGGTAGGATCTAGGGGTGGATCCGCCGTGGTGAGCCCGACTGTGAGTGCTGGAGTGGATGGTTCTGCCACCACGAGCCATGAAAAGCTCACGCAAATTTTTCCTGATCTAGGGTGTACGGGAAGGGTGGAAAACTGTGGACCAAGCATGTATGGCTACTTGGCAAGGCCTCCCAGAGATATGTAGTTGGGCATGAGTTCAAATTTTTTTGGTCAATAAGCGTGAAAGGGCCTTTGAACAACGAAGGCGCGAGATTTGGAGGATCCCCACCTGTTAGCCCAAAGTGGTTGATAGGATTCTCCTCGAGTTACTGGTGGGATAAGTCACACTTTACTATTCCCCTGTTCTGATATCTAAGGCTCCTCTGCCGCCCCCTCTTTCCTCTGCCCTCGCTCCCACCTAGCCCATGGCTCGCAGCTCATGCAGTTCGTCTCCGGCGGAATTATGGTCGAATCAATGCCGCCAGGTGGGTGCCCCCATCAGGTACCACAAGAGGCCTACGATTACTACCCGGAGATGTTGTGTTTGTGCGGTGAGAAGATGCCGAGATAGATTTCTGTGACCGACAAAAATACTTTAGGAAAATTTAGCAACTATGGCATTATAGCAGTAACCTCGTATGCTATTTGCAACTAGTAACCCCGATCCGGGAAGTGTTATGTAATTTTGTGTTTGTTTTCTTCAGTTGTTCGCGGGAAGGGAGGGGACTGGGATGTGACAAGTTTGTATGGATCGAAAAGCCCCTTACAGGTTTTCACAAAGAGCTTTTTCAGGATCTTCGCGATGCTGTGTGGGACAAGAAAGAGGATATTCATGTGAGAGAGCGAGAGATCTGGGAGCTTCGCCAGATGAAGGGGAGGTAGGAGCAGGGAGGAGGCGTGCAGGCTAAGTTGCGGAAGAAAGCTGGTGAGATAGACAAGCTAAAGATTACGCCAGAAAGTGGAAACAATTTCCTCATTATCTGTTTCCTTTGATGTTTATGTTGCTAAAATAAATTGCTGCTTCGTGGGATTGTAGCACCTTAGAACTTGTTTTTCAGCTCAAAACCTTCTAATAAGTGTAATGCTAAAAGAAGGGACTTAATCTGACTGGCTAAACCAGTAAGCGCTTATGTAAATTATGTTTATGCCACTACCATCCATCGAACTGGATAAGCAATCCCCCACGGCTCCGGTGCTACGATTGTATAGATAGTCATGGCTCATTGACAATTTCGGCTTCAACAAGTGACTTCATCCATAACCAAACCTCAAGTCACTAGGAGAGCGGGATGACATAGTCAACGAACGGAGAAGTTTGAGAACGTGAAATAAATCATATTGTCTTAGACAATAGTACACGCTTGTTTTTCCTGGAAATTCCCACGAACACAGCTCCAGAATTTTACCGAATACATAGACAAGTTCTAGATCAACAAATTATTATGCTTATTGTTAGCTAGCCTTCTTACCCATCCTGGGTGCCAACTTGTTTGCCTCGGTGTCCTCTGTTTTGTTCATTTCCTGCCTTCCTCCTCTTCATGGGTTCCACCTTTCTTACCTTCACGTACTCTGCATCTCCGGTTCGAGGGAAGTCAGGCCAATCAGCATCAAGAATCGTGTTCAACATCATAACTCCACTCGTTTTGATTTTCTTCCCATAGCAAAATCACTGATTCCATAGTCATGTTTCTTACCTTGCGCTTCCTGTCAAAAAATAGGACACAATTAAGAACCTAATAGCTACAGAGTACGACCAAAAAACTTTGTATAGGTACCATCTCATATCTAGGTTTGGGAGCATTAAGAGGACACCCCGCTGCTCTATGGCCTATAAGACGGCATGTCTTGCATCGGTTTTTTTCCTTCTTGCTACCACTAATAGCCGAACCTGCCCTCTCTAGAAAATTCTTAAACCTCTTCACTTGTGGTCTTCCTTTGCCCCTATTTTTTACTGGCTGGCACAACTCAAAACTCAGTTGTATTTGAGGCCACTGAGATGGGTCTGTACAGGGCTTGACGGAATCAGCATACATAGCTCTCAACTTTTCCAGAGAGAAGTAGTCATAAAAATATTCATCCAAATATGGTAGAGTTCTTTTCTTCAACAAGAAGACCAATGTGTGGTCGCATGGTTTCCCGGTATGCTTCCACTCTAAGCAGGTGCATTCCTGCCGCTCGATGTTTACAACATCCTTGTGGCCATTTTGGATATATCGACCACCTCACAGCTGCTGCTGTTTATAGGGAGAACCCTAAGATGACCAAACCCTCAGCTTATCTTATGAAGTTGGTGTACAACAGGTAGTAGCATATGGCCTCTAAGTCTCCGGCCAATCTGTCTCCTTATATTTAATAACTTCATGATCATACCCTGTATGTCGTCCATCAACATATGAACATGAGAGCCTTTTATGTCCTTCACCCACTTATTCAGGCATTCAGCTAGGTTGTTGTTCATGTAATCAACTTTTATGTGAGGGTTGAACTGACTCCTCTTCCATAGTTGTGAATGATGTGCGGACAAATACTGGGGAAGATCTCGGGCTTCCGCAAAAATCTTGCTCATGAAATATTTGCATCACCTAGCTCCCTAAGATCTAGCAGCAGCAAACATGTAACCAAATATGTTGTCTACATAATGCTTGTACAGGTTGAGCATTAGGTGGGCATGGCATTCTCTACCCCAAGCTCACAAGAACACCTTTTTCACTGCATTCGTCAGCCCTTTGCATGCATGTGTCGATATAGCCAATGGATCCATTTGTCCTATTGATCTCCTAAGCTGTCTCATAAAACATACAAAGTTTTCCTCTGTATCTATATCGAACAGCCTGAATGCCACTGGGAACATCCAGTTGTGACCATCCCATGCTGTCACAGATGCCAGGCAGCCTTTCCATTTTCTAGTTAAGACAGTACTGTCTACGCCCATATATGGCCTACAGCCATCCTTGAATCCCTGGATGCAAGGTTTAAGCGCCTTGAAAAATCCATTAAAATAAATTTTACCACCTTCCGATTTAGTGTCCATCTCCACAACACTCCCTGGACACCTAGCCTGTACCTCAGCCTTAAAGTTGTACAGTATCCTGAAGCTATTAGTCCAATCCCCATGCAAGATTTTTAGAGCTTTATCTTTACCTTTCCAAACGGTTTGATATGGTAGGACAATGTTGTACTGAGCAACGATTTTATTCTGAATATTCTTTGCAGTCTCCCTAGGATTATGCTTTAGTATGTAAAGCCACCCACTCTGTATCAGCCATCGAGGATTTCAGCATGCTCCCTGTTGCAGACATTTGGGGAGGGCCCAATTTGTTCACCTGCAACACATATTAATTTACATCATAAGTGGAGTTTCTAGATAGATCTTGAACATCAAATTTACTTATATTATAGAGTGGAAAATGATAAAGTCTAAATGTTTTTCTCCATTCATTCCCCGTATACCCTAATTTCCTTTGACACGGGAAGGGCTCTGGCTGCGATCCTCCACGGACAAGGTATCACCACCTGTCCATTCTTCCACTTTAACCTGCAAACAACCTCATACCTTTGGGCAGTGGTCTTCATTCTATGAACATCAAACTCCCTATTGATACAAAAATACCGGAACGACATCCTGAATTCATGCATGCTGTTGAACTCGGTGCCAACCGAAATTATAGGATCCTCGTGGTCATGTATCATCTCTTCTACGTCGAGACCCAAGTTATCAACTGGAATGCCAGCCCCATCCTTAAGTGTCTCATCAATCTCATCAAAACCGGATTATTGATGCTCCACAGTGCCATCTTCTATATCTGATTCAGAATCTTCACCATCCTCACCAATTCCTAGTACTACACACATCGTATTGACTCCCAAGGGTGGGGCTGCACCATCATTTGCACCTACATGGACCGGAACATTGTCCCAATCTACCTCCCCGGCAACTCTATTTTCTCTCAAACACTATGTTGGTGTTGCTGCAACCAAAAGGGTTGTCTTACACTGTCATCCATCCCATGTTCGTCAGCAGAGAAATAGTAATCCAATTCTATTTCATCTCGACTGTATAGAACCCTCTTGCTCTTCTTGTAAACATCCTCCTTCCTGATGGAATCCTTCCTGATGGTATCATTCGTGATGGTAGCCCCATTAGGGCTTGACCTCTGAGTTGTGTTCCTCATAGAACTAGCCTTTTTGCTGCTACTCCTCGATGTGATCTCCTTCCTTCTTCCCCTCGCGGGTGTTGGCTCCTGCGTGCGGGCATCATTGCCTGACCTCCGAGGCGTGTTCCTCTTTGAATTAGCCCTTTTGCTTGCACTATTGGGTTTGTTCTCCTTCGCACCAGCACTATTCCCGGACCTCCGTGGCATGTTCCTCTTCAAGATAGCATTTTTTCCGCCACTGTTCGACATGTTCTCCTTCACTCCGGCATTATTGCCAGACCTCCGCAGTGTGTTCCTATTCAAGCTAGAATTTTTTCCGCCACTATTGGGTGTGGTATCCTCCATGCGAGCCACCTTAGCCTTTTTGCTACTGCTCCTGGGTCTGTTCACCACCTCGTTCAGCATTGGTCTGGCCCTCATATCTTTTTTTGCTGGTACTGTTTGGCGTTCAATTATACCGGATCTCAAGGGTGTACTCTGCGGCGTGGTGCCTTTTTTCATGCAAATCTTGGGTATCCTCTTCTTTGGTGTGGTCTACTTGGTGATGGCCTTCTTTAGGGTGCTCTTTCTGGGGATGGTCTTCCTGCTCCTGTTTATGTTGATCCCCTGTAAGTCTCTCCTCTATTCGAAGCTACTGTCACTCGAACAACCACGAGCGAGGCATCCATCAGGTCAATCATGTTTTATACAAGTTCGTATTTATCATTGCCGACCTCAAATTCCTGTCCAACCATAGTAGGCGCGCAAACAGGTACACTTCCCGTCTAGTTTGACTCATCCTACTTAACGATACGGCTAAATCATTGGCAACTTTCACTTCTATAGTCTTTTTTGCTGTTGTAAGGAAAAAATGCCAAATGTGCTTCCTGGGAGGACCCCACTCCACCTTCTCATGTCACGCTGCTATCAGTTCAAATATCTATACCACTTCAGGATCGTATGTTCCAACGATTACATCAATGTTGTTGATGGATTTTTCTGTGCCATCATATAACTTTGTAGTGAACTTGTCGACACCAATATGAAATTGTACCTTGCCATCACCAGTTTCCTCAAGACCGAAAACACCGAGATGTTCGATGATAGTATCAGTATAGACCATGGGCTTGATCCTCAACAACAGGTATTCGAGTAGCCGCGACAACATCACGCTGAACTTCACCACAGTTTCGAGGAGGACCAGCGCCCAAGACAGTAGTTCTGGCAAGAGCAACAACGGGGAGGCCTCGTGAAGCCTTAGTTTGCGCAACAGTAGCATGTATTGGGTCAGTAGAAGGATGAGCAAAAACACCAACATTTCTGGCAAAAACGGGGCAGCCTCGTGAAGCCATAGTTTGCACAACAGCAGCAGGGATTGGGTTTGTAGCAGACTGAGAAACAACACCAGCAGATTCCACAACAGCGGGGCAGCCTCCCGAAGCCTTAGTTTCCACAACAACAGCAGGGATTGGGTCAGTAGCAGGCTGAGCAACAACACCAACAAATTCCCAAATAGTGGAGCGGCCTCCCGAATGCTTAGTTCGTGCAACAGAAGCAGGGACTGGGTTAGTAGCAGGATGAGCAACAACACTAGCAGATTCCACAATAGCGGGGAAGCCTCCCGAAGCCTTAGTTTGCACAATAGCAACAGGGATTGGGTAAGTAGTAGAGTGAGCAACAACACCAGCAGATTCCACAAAAGAAGCACAACCTGCATCGACAATAGGTTTTTGCACCATGGCAAAACGGGCACTCCTACGAGGAGGTTGCACTGCAGAATCATGGTACAGACGAGGAACCACATTTTTCTTAACATCAGCGAGGCTTCGAGTCAGACCACCCTGAGCTTGAATAGCAGGGCAACTAGGAGTGCAAGCAACATCCTCATCCACTATTCTACATTCCAGGAGAAATATTCGAGCCCTCGGACACCGTTTCAGCAACTCGGACATCTGACTGTCATGCTTTATAAGAACCTTTATGCCTTGTTCATACATGAACCTGAACCGTGCAGCCTACGTTGGCCCCATTTCAATATGTTTATGCAGAGCAACAATCATACTAGGGATAGTGTAAATCTATACATGTTCTTCTTTAATCGCAACACAAGTACTATAATTCCACTTGGCCTTTACATTTTATAATTGTGGTTGGTACCCGCCGACGCGTACCAAAACCACTTAACGGGTCTGTGGGAGGACACTAGTTGAGAGAAATTTGGGGACAAAAAATAAGAACTTGTCTGTCAGCGTTCGACCAACAAACAATTCTAGGTTCGATTTATCTCTTTGAGATCAATAGACAGCTTGCAGTTATAGTTAGTGCGAAAAGAAAAGAGAAGAGTAGCTCACCCGCATGTATACAACACTTCTTTCAGGGTACAATGATCTGCCATCCTCCGTGCTGCTCAGCTCGTCCAGCGGCGGAGGCGGTCTAGATCCTCGGAACGGTGGGCACAATATGCTACATTAGAGCTCGGGATCAGTGAGAGGACGCAACAACTTGACGCCAGAAGGCAAATGTCCCAAGGGATCATTTGGATGAAAGGTGGATTTCGCTGCCGCCGGCGCTAGGGTTCATATAAAGTAGGGAGTGAATTTGTGATTTTTGTCAACGCTCTAAGATGTGGGGTCTAGTTCCTTGTTGCCTATGTGGTTGCCGACTTGACACTTGCGTGACGGACATATTAGTGACATGGAAGTCCCGAACATCTTCTTCACATGGCAGTTGACGGAAGTTTGTGTTTGGCAGGGATGAAATGAATTTGGGTCGAAATAGACCTTCTTAGTGATTGGCAGCCCAAATTTGTATACCCGACGATTACACGGAACTTGTAGCCCGCGTTGCACTCGCAAGGAAAGTCGCCCGGCATGGAACCAAAAGGTGTCGGCGAGGCTGCAGGCTGCTTTCCTGATCGTCCAACTACAAAAAAGAATTTACGGCGGCGACCTGGCTTGATTTCCCGCGGAAGAAGAAAAACAAGAGGGCCGGCAGTGCGCATGGCCGCTCTCCAGCAACTGCCGGCCGCGCGTGGGTCGCTCTCCAGTAGCACAAAGGACGGCGATAGGCGCTGGGCGATGGGACAAGCAACTCTTGTCAAGGGTTCAAAGCAAGGAACTAGGCAAGAAAAGAATTGATTTAGTGTACACGGAAACAAGAGGATCGTTTGAGTGAATTATATGCACATCGATTTGAATACATTTGAGTGGTCAATAAATGACATGGCAGCCAAAGATACATGCAATCAATTGCATACAACAAAGTTAGCTCCTGTCATATTGAAACAAAGAAATGGTGATCTATTGAAAGGAGAAGAACACAGCACGGTCGGGAGAAGGATAGGTAGGAAATTTTAGATCCAGATCTCAGATTTGGGGATAGGGTTTAGGGTTTGGAAGAAAAAGGGGAAAGGATTATTTATATAGTCCAAAGTAAACTAGATAAGACTAGATTTGGACCAAAACATTAGACGGGCTTTTGCCTAATTTTATTTTAAGTAAAATAAGAAAATCTTTTTCGGTATTATAACGGACCAAAAATATTATTTTATTTTAATTTAAAAATAAGAGAATAAAGACAGGTTTAATAAAACCACAGTGATATTTTAGAAAGAACAAAAATAGGTTTTTAGCAAAAATAATTTAAGGTTAAAATATACAAACAAAATATGCATGATGATATCATGATGAAGCACAAAATAAAATAACTATCAATTTTATTGTGGAATTTTTTCCCCGGCATTACAACCCAAACCGCTAGATCGTGGTGGAGGAAAGGTCTGAGTCTGATCTTCCTGCTGATATTGGATCTGCGGATAAGGAAGGACATAGTAGCTCTGGATCCGGTTTAACCGATGCTGGAGCATGAAAATCACTACCTAGTGTTAATTTCTTGGAGATTTCTCAGAACAATCAAGAGTTTCTCAGATGCTTATGCTGAGAGTTGTGTCTACTTTAGATCTCTTAAGAAGAAGAAACACTGCTTTGTTGGTTATGTTGGTTTTAGATCCGGCTTTGCCAATGCTAGATCCAAAAACGACTCAGTACTCGATGCTATCAGAACAGAAATCGACATATCTGCCTACCCTCAGGGGTCGATACTGTCGGAATAAATCCGAGAATTCGAAGGAGATGGAGGAGTATGGTGAAGAGTACACCGCTAAAGATGTAAGATCCCACCTTTATAAAGGTAAAGATCCCTGTGATTGCAATGCTATGTAATAATATGTAATAATGACCTTTGTATCTGTGTACTTCATCTTAAACTGTGGATGCTAGCATTGATCCAGGGAGTAGCATTGCAATCACATGGATCTTTACCTTTATAAAGGTGGGATCTTACAGATGGTATCAGAGCACTGTGTTGCCTGTAGGATTATGATCCTAGGATTGGATTAGAAACCACTAAGGAAAAAATTTCAACAACTTTCACCCTTGTCTTTTCTTCTCGTAAACATTTCTAATCTTCTTTCTCATCTCTATTTGTAGATGAACTCCATCAACGAAGCCGTAAGGAAGGGACCACTCATGACCATGACCCTAGAGTGTGAGACTGAATTTCCAAAGGCCCTCAAGAACCTTATGGTTACCATGGGGATACATGGTGCAACTGTGTACAAAGGTTTCCCTATGATGGATGAAGGAGAAGAATATAGGTGGGTGCAACTTCACTTCTACAAAAACAAGGAAGACAACAACAAAGAATCAGGATTCTGTATGGTCACCAACTCAGTGATGCACACCACATTCTTTGATTCTGCAAGGGATGTAGCTTGGAAGGCCATCAAAGAGCTTGGTGATAGACTCAAGTGCAGAATGCTCAGCATCCAAAATGACCTTAGAGAAGAAAAGAAGCATACCCAAGAGTTTGAAACTACCAACCAAAATCTAAGGGAAGACATCATAGAATTGATTTGGGAATCTTGTGAACAAGATAGGCAGATGGCTACTAAGGATGCTTTGATGGCCATTTTGTCTAGTGAGTGAGAGTTCTAACGTACTTCATTAGTTGGACCACCACACTTATCATTTTATTTCCAATTTTTTTGTCTAAGTTATGTTGAACCTTGGATGCTTGTATTGGATTTATGTATGCCATGACTTGTGTTTTTTTAATAAAACAACTAAGTGAATGAAACACCTGGGTGGAATGGAAAGGATGGTTTGTGTTGAGTGGTTACACAAGGCCCATTTCTATGGTTTACCTTGTGTATCTCACTTGTGGAAAGCCACCCAGGAACAAAGGGATTTGAGATGCCAAATGTTAAGAAGCTTCTAGTGCAGCCATATGGCATTATGGGCTCTTCCTGGATCACATGGGTTGCAATAACTTAGCCATTTGGACAGTTGGTGGTAGTAGGGATGATAGGTTGGAATGCGTCCATTTGGTCTAAGGGAAGGCTTCTGAAATGTCCTGTCTTGGTGAAAATAGTCTTGTGGGGAAAATACACAACCTCTGCAGATGGAAGAATCTAAGTACTTAGCCATGTCCCTGGTATTGGACAACTTGAGCATCAAGACATGGAAGCTATCAAGAATCTCCTCATCCCAATTTTTTGTAATTTAAAACTTGTGGTTGAACAAGGGTGAAGGTTCACCAATTTCTATTGGTGGTTCCTTGGGAAAGTTTTGTCAAATAAAAACTTAGTGTTTTCAACTAATAGGTAAAAACCTATTTTGAGCAAAGCAAGCCTAAGCTACACTTAGCCAAATGCATGTAGTATCTAGATGCTAATATTCTACCAAGGTATCACATGCCAATACTTTTCCAATGTATTGACCCACCGTGGCTGTAACTTGTGATGTTGCAGGTTACTCTGATGATGATTAGGGGTTATGAGTCTACACTCAACATGCTTGCCTGTGGCACATGAAGATGAATACTTATTTATATTATTCTATATTTGAACTCTTGTATTAGGCTTGTGGCCATGGAGTTGTAAAAGACTATGTTTGTCTCTGGAATGATATGTAATAATGACCTTTGTATCTGTGTACTTCATCTTAAACTGTGGATGCTAGCATTGATCCAGGGACTAGCATTGCAATCACAGGGATCTTTACCTTTATAAAGGTGGGATCTTACAAAAGATGCACAAGGTGGAGAAGATGCACCTCCAAGTCCGTACGATAGCATGGATGAGAATTTCAATGAAAACAACATCACCACGCGTGATGATATGGAGACCGGAGATTAATCCAAGATCCAAGCATCCGATTCTATACAACTGGAAAGTACTAACCGAAGTCTATCTCTAGGAAATTTACCAAAAGCCGTCTTTTCTACGGGCACCCGTGCTAAGGATGACAGAAGGGCAAAGAAGAACAAGAGCAAGAGAACTCCAACACCGATGTCATCGGATTGATGACAAGTACACCATAGGAGGTACTAAAGGTGTTGAGAAGATGCGGTGTGAGCCATATAGTGTTTCGGGAGCGGTGAGCACAAATTTTCAGATCTGACTGCGGTGATCGGATCCTACTCCTACTAGCAGCCCAGTTATATAGCGGTGAGAGCCAGATGTTACAGCAGATTACAAGAGAGGTTCGCTTGTGTGACTTGGTTGTGGTTGATCTATGATCCGGTGCCCTAAAGGCCCCATAGGTTCAGCTTTTAAAGGAGCCAAGACCAAGGGTTACAGGAGAAACCTATATGGCTATGTTACAGACTCGGTAACTAAGTACAGCTTGGACTACAAGTAATCTATAGGCCTAAGTCGGTAAGTTTTCTAGGCCTTGTTGTAGCCGGATTGGACTCCGTCTTCTTTCCCTGACTGGGCCGCCCCTGAAGCAAAGCTCTAACCCGTTGGTGGGCCACCTAGGTTAGCAAGTCCTGTAGGTATACCCTGAAAGTATATCCCAAACAGTAGCCCCGGAAGTCTCTAAGATCCAAAGTCAGAATAATCGTCTTTCTTGATGGTTTCTCTGTCATGAGAATCTTGAAGGGTTCCCGAAAACTTCATTTTCAATAGTGTAGGATTCCGATTCTCATTGAGTCGGATATGTCTTATATCATTTTCCTTCCCAATTTCAAACTTGAGCTGGATTCAAGTGGTGACGTTTTCCAAATGATACCTTCGATCCGGATTCATGGATGTAGTATAATAGCGTTTTACCTAGAAGACCTAGATTTAATCGAACCTTGGAAAGCAATTCTAAAAGGAAATAAATAAGTACACATCTACAAGATTTTGTTTCTTTCTTTTACCTTAGTTTATCGGACCAATCTAGTTTGCTTTTTATAGTGGGCTAAATCAATCGATGGAGATAGGCTAGGGTTGAAGATCCACCTGCAGCTACACATCATATGGGATAGAAGATAATAATAAGCATAGTCTTATATAATGTTTGAACGAAGATAATCTCTTGTGGGAAACACATCCTAGTATACTAAAGCCTCCGTGATACAACGGGCATAGCAATAGCCTTTTAATCTAACCGAGTGCACACCAAAGCCATAGGTATTAAGTGAAGAACACAGGTTAAAGCATTAAGTGCTGATGTTGTTATGATCCCGAATGAGTCACTAAGCGAATACCGTACTACCCTTTCTGTCACTAGGGTTCCTATGAGATCGCCGCTAGAGAAGTATCTCACCTCAAGCCTTTATCAATCTATGGTATCTTGGGTACCTACAAGTCCACAGATCGATACAAGAGACAAAGAAACAAAAGATACAAATCTCAATTGCAAATAAAATACAATACTCCCATGATTAGATGCACATAATTTCTGCGAGGTTTCTCCCCAACCCACAGCCCGTGAGGACAAATCACTCATAACAAATAGATCAAGGATAAAAACATTGTGAAATATACTTAGATTGAAATGGAATATTCTTACAATGGTCACCAAATCACAAGGAGATCTAAAGTACAAAGTAATGGCTATGGCTAGTAGACGGATGGATGGTGGAATGGATGAATAATGGTGTTGATCTCCTTTGGTGGTGTTGTGATGAAATCCGAGAATGGTGGCCCTCTAGACGGTGGCTGGAGCCACAAAAAATATAGGCGTCTTCACAAAAGTTCTAGGGTTTGAGGAGACGAAGCCGTCGGCACCCCATACGAGTGGGCCTTGCCCATACCGATTGTCGTTACGCGCACTGGCGCCTGGGATTTGCTTCCCAATTATTTGGACGTGTGGATTTCCTCTAACTCCTTCACTATGACTCCTGATTTCGCATTAAAACCCATGATTTCCTGCACAACATAATTCAAAGCAAGGTTTCGCATATCTTTGAAATTATTAGTCATTAGTGGCAATGATTGAGAGTTTCTTGTCAATTGGTTGAATAAAAACAATGTTTAAACGCAAGGAAATATGGCAAATTTCAGAGCCATTGACTTCCCCAAAGCTCAAATCTTGATCGTGCTCGAGCAAGATGAAACAAAAGAACTATAAGGAATTCAGCGTTTAAACTTGCAAAAACAAAAATAAGATTTCACTTACGGTTGGTAGTCATATGTGCATAACACTTAATTCATTTGTGAGTCTTATCAAAGTTAGAGAGATGACAAGATTACTATACAATCTTTGGCAATTCAAGACAATCAAAGTAGAGTTTAATATCAATATGAATAACTAGCAGTGTACCAATCAATCCAACTCTCGGCATGCCAAGGAACGCTATGATGTTTAAATAGAATAATTGAGTAAGAGAGTTTTATGTCCCAAGTAGTATAACAATGAAGTGTCTTATTTACACCCACATCAATGAATCAAGTCTATCAAAAGCACTTCTAATCCAATCAATTCTTTTCAAGAAAGATTTGTAGAGTAGTAATGAGACCAGCCCAAGGACTTGTTATGTGGATCTTAAAAGATATCCTTTTATTTTCATACTTTTATGGATTGTTTCTGTTTCTTTTTGCAAGTGTTTACACAACCTTTGAGAATACTAATATTTTTGCCCATACATTGACACTGATGCCAATAATGTCATCAACTCATAGCCGAAATCCGGGGTTATACCATAGATCGTTCAAAAGCTAACGGAGTTGTTGGCATCACAAAGGTGTTCACTACAATCATAAATAGAAAAAAATATTTATTTATTTTTCATGAACTAGTACCACAGTTTAATCCACAAGGTTAGCTTTGGCATGCATCACATTTACCACTAGACTTTATTTCAATCAAATAACTCCATTAACGAGTGTCGTTAAGACTATCAAAATATCTATGGTGTTAAGTATCTTCAAGGGTAAATTTTCAAGAGAATCATTCATAAAACAAGTCGTAAATTTCAGACTTTTTCTTATTATACTTGTTTGGCATTAATATTTCCAAGGCAAGACCCGGTTATCTCAAAGAACTAGAGCAAGAGCTTCAACAACCACTACAAGAAATGTTTCCTTCCACAACGACTAGGCCCGTCGGTCGTCGTAGAAGGTGCGTATTTACGACAAAAATATTGGCTTGACCATGGCCGATGCAGAACTTTGTTTCCAGTTTCGCGCCCCTCTACTACGATGAAACCGCTAAAAACATGGACGAAGCTCGACGGGTGTGTGGCAGAAGTAAGATTTCTGCTTCCTCACGAGATGGTTACTCGCCAAAGTATTCTTTTGCGTATGGGTCCCGGATGTTAGTGACTCTAGCAAACCAAAATTTCCGGTCGCGCCTCCCTGATTTAAATTCGATAACGTTGTTCGATGCCTCTTACGTTTAGTCAGACTGCTGGGCCCCGCATGTCCGCCTCACATTAGAGGAATCGTGTGCATGATGGAATTTTTTTCCTTCCCTATTCTAAACTTGATAGCGCCGCTCGATGCATCTACCATTTAATCAGGCTGCTGGGTCTCACGTGTCATTATCACACTAGAAGAAACATGTGCATGATGGATTTTTTCCTTGGCTCGTGCCTCCCTAATATGAACTCGATAACGTTGCTAGATCTATCTGACATTAATCATGATATTGGGTCCCACATGCCAGCCTCTCATTAGAAGAATCGTGTGTATGATGGATTTTTTGCCCTTGATCGCGCTACCCTATTCCAAACTTGATAGCGCTGCTAGATGCATGTACAGTTTAATCATGCAACTGGGCCGCACATGCCATCCTCACATTTGAAGAAACATATGCATGATGATTTTTTCTTGGCTCATGCCTCCCTAATTTGAACTCGATAATATTGCTCGATCTATCTGCCGTTAATCAAGATATTGGGTCCCACATGCCAGCCGCTCATTAGAAGAATCGTGTGTATGATGGAATTTTTTCCTTAGCTCGTGCCTCTTTGATTTGAACTCGATTACATTGCATGATCTATCTGCCGTTAATCATGCTGATGGGTCCCACATGCCAGCCTTTCATTAGAAGAATCGTGTGTATGATGGATTTTTTATCCTTCGCTCCGGCTACCCTATTCAAAACTTCATAGCGCTGCTAGATGGATCTACCATTTAATCATACAGATGGGCCCCACATGTCATCCTCACATTATAAGAAAGGGATTTATATTTTCGTGCCCCTGGTTCCTTAGTTGTACTCACTTTTCCCCAACCGCTTAACTTTTCTTCACTTTTCCCCATCTCCTACCATGAAACTCTTGCACGGTCTGAAACTCACTTTCCGTCAGCCTTCTCGTTACATGCTGGCAAGTGGGGCCGCATTTAGTCGGGTCCCGTAGTGGACCCTCGCCGTTACATGCTGACAAGTGGGGCTGTGGTCTGTCAGTCCTGTAGTAGACCCTTGCCATTACATGCTGACAAGTGGGGCCGCGTTAAGTTGGTTCCCATATTGAACACCTCTCTCCACTTATCCAGATCAGCATGGGACCCACAAATAATCCACGTGAGCGTTAGACCCACAGCTTATCCACGTGAGCCTGCCCCGCGCCCGTGCCCGTGTTGTTGCCTCCCCTTTCTTCTTCTTCTCTGGCGACGACGGCCCTTCTCCGGTGACGGCGGCCCTTCTCCGGCGACGGCGGCCCTTTGTCGAGCTTCACACCGGCCTCCCGTTCATCCTAGCCACAGTATGGTGCCATCCCATTGACCTTTATGAAGGATGACAATGGAAACTGTGTGCAGAGAAGGTTTGATCTCGCACCAAAATGTTCCGATTACACGGGGGCGCTTGTTGTGGAGAATGCGGCCAGCGAGCCGTTCTGATGATTTAATTGGTTTAACGATTTAATGCCTCGGCTGCAATCAAGTGAAAGTGTGTTTATAGTTAAAAATAGGGAGATGGATGTATAAGAATTAAGAAAATAACACAACACTTGAACACTTCCAAATTAAAAAAATATACAACTCTTAATGTAAGAGAGTGTTTATAATTTACACAACTCTTGAACACTTTCAAGTTAAAAAATATACAACTCTTAATGTAAAAGAGTGTTTATAATTAACACAAATCTTGAACACTTCCAAATTAAAAAAGTTATAAAACTCTTAATGTAAAAGATTGTTTATAATTGACACATCTCTTGAACAGTTTCAAATTAAAAAAATTATACAACTCTTAATGTAAAAGAGTGTTTATAATTGAAACAACTATTGAACACTTTCAAATTGAAAAAAAATATACAACTCTTAATGTAAAAAAGTGTTTATAATTGACACAACTCTTGAACAGTTTCAAATAAAAAAATTATAAAACTCTTAATGTAAAGGAGTGTTTATAATTGACACAACTCTTGAACACTTTCAAATTACAATTTGGACATGATAATGTTGTCCTAAGAAAATCTTGAGAGTTTACAATTTTTAGAGCGTGAAAAGTGATCCCTAAACTAAAATCTTTATGCCTCGTGCATATGGCAAAAATTATACACCTTTGAACTCTTTGAAATCGTACTTGGGACATGATAATGTTGTGCTAATAAAATCCTGATAATTTATCATTTACATGGAGTGAAATATAATGCATAAACTTGCATATAGGCAAATTATACATCTGGTCAAATTTTTAGGTCCTTGATGTAAAATGTACTCCCACCGCCCATTTAAATTTTTATTTAAAATTGTTAAAATTTAAACGAATTTAAGCTTAGTTGTCAGTGAGTATGAACATTCTTGGATTTTAAGCCAAAAGACCAAGGTCATGGTCATATCTAAATCATACTTTACGTGGATGATCCATAGGGCTCGACTATCGAGCGGCTTGACTCATTAAGGATCGGCTCATTAAGGCTCTCACTCTTTAAGGCTTGGATAATTCAACTCATTAAGGATACGAGCAATAAGTAAAGCCTGGCTCGTTTCATAATCATTGACAACTAGTAAAATTCTAACCTAAAAATGGGTGGTAAAATCAAAACGAAATTAAGCTTAGTTGTCAATGAGTATGAACATTCTTGGATTTCAAGCCGAAAGTCCAAGGTCATGGACATATCTACATCATACTTTATGTTGATGATCACGCAGTCAAGGATTTGCATGCGGAAAAATCTGGCCATATTTTGAAAACACACGAAGAGGGAGTAGTATGAAGAGTATGACTCGATCATCTGCTCTCTCGAGGAGGTGAACCATACTATTTTCCTTGCTTGATCATTTTAGGGTCATTTGTGCTGAATATATGGACCTTGATGTAAGTTTCCTATTTTTTAGGTCCTTGGTGTAAAATGTCCTCCCTTCACCTGTGTAAAATTTTAACCTAAAAGTGAGTGGTAAAATCTAAATGAATTTAAACTTAGTTGTCAATGAGTATGAACATTCTTGAATTTCATGCCGAATGAGCAAGGTCATGGAAATATCTACATCATACTTTATATCGATGATCCCATGTCCAAGAACTTTACGCTAACAAATTGGCCATATTTTGAAAACAATCGAAGAGGTAGTATTTAGAATAGTATGGCTCGATCAACAGGTCTCGCGAGAAGGAGCCAAACCTGACTATTTTCCTTGCTTAACTAATTTAGGGTCCTTTGTGCTAAAATGTATAGAACTTGATGTAATTTTCCCTTTTTTAGATCCTTTATATAGGATGTACTCCCACCGCCCTTGTAAAATTCTAACCTAAAAGTATGTGGTAAAGTCGAAAGGAATTTAAGTTTAGTTATCAATATTCTAGTATGAATATTCTTGGATTTCAAGCCGAACAACCAGGGTCATGGCCATATCTACATCATACTTTATGTCGATGATCCTATATCCTAGAATATGCATGCTCACAAATTTGGCCATATTTTGAAAACAATCTAAGAGGTAGTAGTACGAAGAATATGGCTTGATCAGCTGCTCTCTCAAGATGGATCTGAACGCGATTGTTTTCCTCGCTTAATTATTTTCAGGTCATTTGTGCTAAATGTATGGACCTCAATGTAATTTCCTATTTTTAGGGTCTTGATGTAAAATGTACTCCCGTCGCCCATGTAAAATTTTAACATAAAAGTAAGCGGTAAAATTTAATAAATTTAAGCTTAGTTTTTACTAAGTATGTATGAGCATTCTAGGATTTCAAGCCGAACGACCAAGGTCATGGCCATATCTACGTCATACTTTATATTGATGATCCTATGTCCAAGAATTTTCATGTCAACAAATTTGTCCATATTTTGAAAACAATCAAAGAGTAAGTAGTATTTAGAAGAGTAGGGATTGATCAGCTGGTCTCTCGAGGAGGATCCGAAACCAACTATTTTCCTTCCTTAATTATTTTTGGGTTCTTTGTGCTACATGTATGGACCTCGATGTAATTTTCCCTCTTTTTTGGTCCTTGGCATAAAACATGCTCCCACCGCCCGTGTAAAATTCTAACCTGAAAGTACGTGGTAATTTCTAATCGAATTTATGCTTAGTTGTCAACGGGTATGACCATTATTGGATTTCAAGACGAACGACCAAGGTTATGGCCATATCTACAACATACTTTATGTTGACGATCCCATGTCCAAGAATTGGCATGGTGAAAAATATGTCCATATTTTGAAAACAATTGAAGAGGAAGTTGTATGAAGAGTATGGCTCATTCACTGCTCTCTCGAGAAGGAGCCGAACCCAATTGTTTTCCTTCCTTAATTATTTTAGGGTATTTTGTGCTAAGTGTATGTAGATTGAAGTAATTTTCCTATTTTTAGGTCCTTGATGTAGAGTATACTCCCACCATCCGTGTAAAATTTTAAAATTTTATCCTGAAGTCAGTGGTAAAATCTTAATAAATTTAAGTATAGTTGGCACTAAGTATGAACATTCTTTGATGTAAAGCCAAAAAACCAAGGTCATGGCCATATCTACATCATATTTTATATTGATGATCCCATGTCCAAGAATTTTCATGCTGACAAATTTATACATATTTTGACAACAATCAAAAAGGAAGTATTATTTAGAAGAGTATGGCTCGATCAGATAGTCTCTCGAGGAGCCGAACCCGACTATTTACCTTGCTTAATTATTTTAGGGTCCTTGGTGCAAAATGTATGGACATCGATGTAATTTTACCTCTTTGTAGGTCCTTGGCATAAAACGTACTCCCATCGCCCTTGTAATATTCTAACCTGAAAGTATGTTGTAAGATTTAAACGAATTTAAGCTTAGTTTTCAACGAGCATGAACATTTTTAGATTTCAAGCCGAACGACCAAGGTCAGGTCCATAACTACATCATACTTTATGTTGATGATCCCATATCTAAGAATTTCCATGCCGACAAATCTGGCCATATTTTGAAAACAATCAAAGAGGAAGTGGTATGAAGAGTGTGGCTCGATCAGCTGCTCTCTCGAGAAGGATTCGAACCCAATTGTTTTCCTAGCTTAATTATTCTAGGGTCCTTTGTGCTAAATGCATGGACCTTGATGTAATTTTACTTTTGTTAGGTCCTTGATGTAAAATGTACTCCCACCGCCCGTGTAAAATTTTAACCTAAATGTAAGTCTCAAAATCTAAATGAAATTTAGTTGATCTATCAATGAGTATGAACATTCTTGGATTTCAATCCGAGCGACTAATGGTGTGTCCATATCTACATCATAGTTTATGCCGATGATCCCATATCCAAGAATTTGCATGCCGACAAATTTGGCCATATTTTGAAAAAATTGAAGAGGAAGTAGTATGAAGAGTATGACTCGATTAGCTGCTCTCTCAAGAAGGAGTCGAACGCGGCTGTTTTCCTTTGCTTAATTATTTTAGGGTACTTTGTGCTAAATGTATGGACCTTGGTATAATTTACACTGTTTTAAGGTCCTTGATGTAAAATATACTCCCACCACCCATATAAAATTTTAACCTAGAGGTAAGTTATGGTAAAATCTTGTCATGGTAAACAATATTGCCACTAGGAGTTTCCCCTGTTGAAAAAAATGAGAGAGAGAAGGGACCAAGAGGCGAGACCATAGAGGAGGTAGCCAGAGAGCAGCGAAGAGGAGGATTTGAAGATGGTGCGATGTTAGAGCAAAGCTGATGGGTTCTTGACATGAGGTACGGTGGATAGTACACTAGTACTAGTATAGTTCATGACCTTTACTATATATGCACGCAAATAAAATTGTGTTTTCTCCCTCCTTCACTACCTCATCACCATCCACACATCCCGGCCGGCTGATCTCTTCCTCGTCTACAATGTGGCACTGTGCATGTGCGTCGACCAGCCTCGTGTCGGCGGCTCCGTGTCTGTGTTTGGCGTGTTCGTTAGATACATTGGTGCGAACCATTTTGGGCCTTGTCTGGAGTAGTAGAGTAGCCATTCAAATTTCCTCGTTTTCCAAATTTTCACTTCCTTCCCAAACATTCGCGGAAGGATATTCAAAAGATCGCCATTCGCAGTACTAGTACTAGTACTCTAGTAGTAAACTACTTAAAGTGGTGGACAAGGGGTGCGTTGATACTACCGTACGTCCCATCACATTGGATTTGTATGCACACCATTATGATCTTTTTTTTTATTTTTGCGAAGGACACCACTATGATTTTGACATCTTTCCTACTCCCAACTACTCCACCTCCATTCGTTCCATTTCACACCCTAGGAAGAGGAAGCACCGAGCATGCCCGCAGCAAGCTGATTCAAAATGAGGAGCCCTCTTTTGTTCACGAAGAAAGTAGAACTCCCTCCTTCCTTAAGAATTTAATCCAATATTATGTAAAATTTGAAATGCGAGTAAGTGTAGATTGCTCTTAAAGTGCAACATCTATATTTTTACGGTAGCCACCAGGTAATCAATGTACCAAAAACCTACGAGTTTTTTGAAAGAATCAATTTCTTGCTAAGTATTTGCGTGTTGACAATCATGAGTCTTCACAACTTTTGAAAAATTAAATCTGGCGATGATCCCATATCCAAGTATTTGCATGCCAAAAAAATCTGACCATATTTTGAAAACAATCGAGAAAGGAAGTTGCATGAAGAGCATGGCTCGATCAGCTGCCCTCTCGAGAATGAGCAAATTTTTTTCCTTGCTTAATTATTTTAGGGCCCTTTGTGCTAAATGTATGGACGTCAATGTAATTTTCCTTATTTTTACGTCATTGATGAAAAATGTACTCCCACCGCCCGTGTAAAATTCTAACCTAAAAGTAAGTGCTAAAATCTAAACAAATGGAAGGTTAGTTGTTAATATGTATGAACATTCTTGGATTTCAAGCTGAACCACCAAGGTCATGGCCATATCTACATCTTACTTTATGTTGATGATCCCATATCCAAGAATTTGCATGCCGACAAATGTGGCCATGTTTTGAAAACAACCAAGAGATGAAGTAGCATGAAGAGCATGGATCGATCAGCTGGTCTCTTATGAATGATCTGAACCCGAAAATTTTCCTTGATAAATTATTCTAGGATCCTTTGTGCTAAATGTATGGACCTCGATATAATTTTTCTATTTTATAGGCCCTTGATGTAAAATGTACTCCCATCGCCCATTGAAAATTTAACCTAAAATTAAGAGGTAAGATCTAAATGAATTTAAGCTTAGTTGTCAACGACTATGAACATTCTTGGATTTCAAGCTAAACGACCAAGGTCATGGCCATATCCACATCGTACTTTATGTTGATGATCCCATATCCAAGAATTTGCATGCATAAAATCTTTCCATATCTTGAAAACAATCAAAGAGGAAGTAGCATGAAGAGTGTGCCTCGATCGGCTGCTCTCTCGAGAAGGAGCCAAACCCGACTGTTTTACTTGCTTAATTATTTTAGGGCCCTTTGTGTTAAATGCATGGATCTAAATGTAATGTTATAATTTTTTAGGTCCTTGATGTAAAATGTTCTTCACCACACGGGTAAAATTTTAACCTAAAAGTAAGTGGTAAAATCTAAACGAATTTAAGCTTAGTTGTCAATGAATGCGAACATTCTTGGATTTGAAGCTCAACGACCATGGTCATTGCCATATCTACATCATACTTTATATTGATGATCCCAATATCCAAGAATTTGCATGCCGACAAATATGGCCATATTTTGAAAATAATCAAAGAGTAAGTAGTATTTAGAAGAGTGTGCCTCGATCAACCGCTCTCTCTAGAAGGAGCCGAACCCAATTGTTTTCCTTGCTTAATTATTTTAGGGCCCTTTATGCTAAATGTACGGACCTCGATGTAATTTTACCTTTATTAGCTCATTGATGTAAAATGTACTCACATCGCATGAGTAAAATTTTAACCTAAAAGTAAGTTGTAAAATCTAAACGAATTTAATCTTAGTTGTCAATGAGTATGCACATTCTTGGATTTGAAGCCGAACGACCAAGGTCATGGCCATATATACATCATATACATTATATTTATGATCCCATATCCAAGAATTTTCATGCCAACAAATATAGCCATATTTTGAAAACAATCAAAGAGGAAGTAGCATGAAGAGCATGGCTTGATCTGCTGGTCTCTCGAGATGGAACCGAACCCGACTATTTTCCTTCCTTAATTATTTAAGGCTCCTTTGTGACAAATATATGGACCTCTATGTAATTTTCCCTCTTATTAGGTCCTTGTCTTAAAAAGTACTCCCACCGCCCGTGTAAAATTCTAACCTAAAAGTAAGCGGTAAGATATAAACAAGTTTAAGCTTAGTTGTCAAAGAGTATGAACATTCTTGGATTTCAAGCCGAACAACCAAGTTCATGGGCATATCCCCATCATACTTTATGTTGATGATCCCATATCCAAGAATTTGCATACCGACAAATATGGCCATATTTTGAAAACAATCGAAGAGGAAGTGGTATGAAGAGTATGGCTCGATCAGCTGCTCTCTCAAGAAGGAGATGAACCTTGCTGTTTTCATTTCTTAATTATTTTAGGGTCCTTTGTGCTACATTATGGACCTTGATGTTATTTCCCTTCTTTTTAGGTCCTTGATAAAAATGTACTCCCACCACTCGTGTAAAATTTTAACCTAAAAGTTGGTGGTAAAATCTAAACGAATTTAAGCTTAGTTGTCAATGATTATGAACATTCTTGGTTTTGAAGCCAAATGACCAAGGTCATTGCCATATCTATATCATACTTTATATTGATGATCCCATATCCAAGAATTTGCATGCCTACAAATTTTGCCATATTTTGAAAATAATCGAAGAGGAATAATTAATCTGAAGAGTATGGGTCCATCAGCTACTCTCTCGAGTTGGAGGCGGACCCAATTTTTTTCCTTGCTTAATTTTTTATGCTAAATATATGGACCTCGATGTAAAATGTACTTCCTCCGCATGTGTAAATTTTTAACCTAAAAGTAAGTGCTAAAATCTAAACGAATTTATGCTTAGTTCATACTCTGTAGGAGTATTAGGGTGAAGATAATTTGAGCACAAAGGTTCCGATTTATGTTCGGTTGGGACAAAAACATGGAACGGAATGGCTAGATTTTTACTCATAATAAACTTTTTTTGTCAAAAACTGAGTAGCTAACAGCTAAACATAGATCATCTTGTATAAAAATCAGAATACACATCAGCCAAATCACATGAATTGAGGCACAAATAGGATCAATCGAGGAAGAATCCGATGGATAGGTAGCCCAAAATCAAAATACACCGTATCTACACAAATCCACGTCAATTAATTTGGATCAGAGGGAGTAGCAGCAACCGCCCACGCGTTCTTGCGCCGCTGCCCACGCGTTGTCAACTGATGTGCCGCCTGCGTGCCTGCTGTGCCTCCGTGTATGCCTTCTTGCGCCGCTCGTATGCGAGCGACCGCATGACTGCTGCACGTCTGCGCGTGCTTGCCGCGGCCGTCGGTAGTTAGCGAGGTATTTTATTTCCTTTGATATAACTCGTTAGATAAGGTTCATCGGTTATCATCTCAAAAGAAACTTCATTCAACCATTAACATAACAACACGATTTTACATATATAGGACTCGCTGCTGAACTAGCACAGGTCCAGCACCTAGTACCGCGCCGCCAGCGGCAGCTTATTAGACACTGGCAGCAATGACAACTCCAGCGTTGCCGCCAGCTCCTGACCCAGCGGCACCTTTAGATAAGCCGGTGTAATATCCCAAAAATATTAATCAAGATTATCAAGTTCCAATCACCCAATTTTAGGGCTAATAAAAACTTTTGTTAATTAAAATCAATATCAATGCATGTGCGTATGTGATGAATGCATGCATTCTTGTATTGACATTTTTGATTGCAATGAATGGAAATAATTGGTTTAAAGATGAAAACAACATCATCTAGATCATTTCCAAGCATAATCATATAAACAGAAAATAAAAAATAAGATATATGAGCAAATGGTCATTTGGACCAAAGTTAACTACTAGACCATTGTGAGTTTTTCTAGTCCATGTTTTATAACAGAAACAAATCCAATTCTTTTCACCCCTTGCTAGAACAAGTAAAAGTGAACCCAAGTCCACTTTCTAAACCAATAGAAACATTTTTCAAATCTATTCAAATGACAATTCAAAACTCTCTACTAGGAAAACGGCTATAGGTAATCCACACATCCGTGGCGCACGTGCTAGTGGTGCCCCACGGGTAAAATAGGCGTGGCGCACTGCCCACAGGTGCCCTACGGCTAACTGCCGTAAGCGTGGTGCACATGATCATAGTGCGCCATAGATATGTGTGGGCCAGGGCCCTGTTGGCCGCACGCCAAACATCCGTAGCGCACATAGGGTAGGTGCGCTACGGTTGTTAGTGTCAACCGTGGCGCACATGGAGGGGGTGCGCTACGCCTAAGCGCATGCCCCTCTCTGCTGTGAAACGGCCAGACACATCCGTGGCGCACTATGCCATGTGCGCCACGGATGTATAAACTTAGTAGTAGGGCACCTTACCCTAGTGCCCTACGCCTAACTATCCTGCACCAACTCCACCCCCCCCCCCCCCCCCCGTGGATCGCCTTTTTAGACTTTGCAAAAAATAAAAGAAAATGATAAACACTTCAAAAAATTAAATCCTTTCATATTTAGGTAGGTAATGTGGTATAGCTTCTAGTAAAATTAACAAACATGAGTTTCGACTTTATTTGTAAAAGAAAGTCATGTAAAATGTCGAAAACATGAGCTTCTAGTAAAAAGGCCATAACTTTTGCATACGATGTCGAAAAAAAAGTATAATATATCAAAATGACCAGAACAAGATTCCAGATCCACTTGCAAAACCTTTAGCGATTTTTTAGAATCTCAAAATTCGAAAAGAGTAAAAAGTTATGGCAAAAACAAGATTTTTTGCTGCAGAAAAAAAATTGAGGCAACTTACCCGTAGCGCACCACCACCTAGTGCGCCACGAGTAGGTTGGGCGAGATTCGAAATTCGAATCACCACCCCTCCCACCTACCTCCCTCTCTCCCTCTCTTCCTTCCTCCCTCTGTTCTTCTCTTCCTCCCTCTCTTCTTATCTTCTCTTCTCTTCCTTCCTCCCTCTCTTCTTTCTTCCTCTTCTCTTCCTTCCTCCATCTCTTCTTCTCTTCCTCTTCTCTTCCTCCCTCTTCTCCTTCTCCTCACTTCGGCCTCCTCCGACCAAGGACGACCACGGGTAACCAGCTCCTTCAGAAGTCGCCGTCGCCTCCTCCGACCACACGTCCTCCAGCCGCCGTCGCCGCCACCACCTCCTCCGACCGTACCTCCGTCCACCTCCGACGCACCTCCGGTTGTCTCCTCCGACCACACCTCCTCCTACTGCCTCGACGCCGACGAGGACTAGCACGGCCACGGCCTCCCGCACATCCCTACGGTGGTAGGTCGTGGCCACGACCACTGCTCCGGCGAGGCGACGCAACGGCAGCGATTTCTGGACCCGATTGCTTTTGCAATTCAAAACGAGGGTGTTTTTTGCATTTTTTTTATTTTTGAAAAAAACATCCGTGGCGCACCAGTACCCCTACCCGTGGCGCACCTGGTAGTGCACCACACCTATCTCGATATAACCGTGGCGCACCATGTAGTGCGTCACGACTACGAGATAGCCGTAGCGCGAGGCCCGTGGCGCACTGCTAGTAGTGACTGAATCAAGTGCGCCACGAATAGGCGTTTTTCTAGTAGTGACTGAATCAAGTGTAGGTACTAAGATCACCATTTCTCAAAAACCACTCGAACCCGTTCACCTTGGCAAACCCAAGCAACCAGATACTACCAAGAATGTGACCAGAGCACTCACCAAAAATCATCCAAAAATTCCAAACTAAATTTCTTTCGGTCATTATGTCAAACACTTGGCAGACACAAATCAAACTGCCTAACTTATACTGTTTGGAGAAGTGTTTGATCAAGCAATCTTCCTCAACTCACTCCCTTTGTCTCCCCTAGTGACTACCAGTGCAATTAAGCAGCTAACCCTCTACCCCTTTTGCACCATGCCATGCCACCCGAGCCCCCCCTTGCCAGCCGACCATAGGCAACACGCTGGAGCGAACGCTGCGCCCGTCCACCATGTCCAGGAGGCAGCTCACCGTCCACCACCACCCCCTGTCCATCCCTCAAACGTAGCCAGGCCCTGGACCACCGAGGAAACACCGCACCCACTGTCTCTACGCTATGCCGAGAACGCGCCAGAGCACCATACCTGACCATCTTGCATACGTAGCGTCTCGCCCTCACCACACGTTCACACACTCACCTTAACACTAGCTAGCTCCCAGACATCCCCGTTCACCGCCGCGTGACCCGTAGCCACTATGCACCGTCAGAAATGTCGTCGGTGCCGCTCAGAGCACCAGCCTGTTCCGACCAACCTCAACCACCCCTTTCCGCTCCATTAAGACCTTGAGCATCGCCAGAAAACCACGCACCGGCCTACACCCTCCGTCGTGCCAATAGCTTGCTGTGCCATCGACCCCGACGTGATCTGCCCATGCCGCACTGCCCCTCTCGTTCGGCTATAAAAGGAGGCCACCCAGCCTCAAATCTCCACACCATCCCACTCCAAACCTCTCACAGAACACCACTAACCCTTTCCTAGAGCAAGGCAAGCTCCACAGCGCCGGAATGTCACCGGAGTCTACCGAGGAGGAGGATGAGCAGAACCGTTGATTGGAGCCACCCCAGGAGCCACCGTGACCACCGTTCGAACCGCCGTCATCGACAACGTCATTCGCCCCCAATGACGGCCCTAGATATAGCCCTGGTGAGCCTCACACGACCCCCACTGGTGTGTTAGGGTTTAGACCACGCCAGAGCTGTTCGTCATCGACTATGAACCCTAGCCGTTAGATTATATACTAATCATAGGGCCTAGATGGAAGGATACCCCTTCAGGAGCCCCTGTCTCGCTGACAGGTGGGACACCTCCTTTAAGTCAGCCCGGGCGCTGCGCTGTTCGCAGTGGGCCGGCCCATTTAGTTCCAGCGCGCCACAATAGATTCAAACATAGATATCTCAATTTAGTTCAAACTATAGTTCTGTCAGTAGATTCAAAAATCAATTTAGAGAGTTTTACTGAACCAAATTGCATGAAACCAATTTTGCTAGAAAGGTATTGAAATTGTTAATCCAAGCCCGTTAGATTCAAACCATTTGAAATTATAGATCATCAATAGTAAAAATAATAAGGCAGAGACTTTTCTGCATTCAAACATTTTTCAAAAATCAACCGTAAATGCTTTTGAGTTGATTCCAACTCTCGAAAATCACATTTGACCAGATCTTTCTGAATATGTAAAAAATTTAGGTTCACATGTAGTAAGCTTGGACAAGTATTAAAAGAATTCCCCATAGGCATTTCTAGTCAATTTAATTATTAAAAATAATAATGTTAAATCTTATTAAATTGTGACACCACTTTAAATCACATGCCCAAGTATTATAATATGTGGTGATGACATGTGTAAACATGATCCCATATTTTAAATTGGAGAATATTAAATCTTAAGTAGTTTTTCAATGAGTAGAAAATACTTTTCCAAAATAAAATAAATAAGACTAAGGCTTTAATCCTTGTGATGATTGTGATGATACTTGATCATCTAGTGTGAACCTTTGTGTGCTAAATAGAAGTAGTTAAGTATTGTTTGGTGATTGTGTACCTCGTATTATTTATAGTCGCTAGTAGCGACCAATGATACGAAGAGGAGGAGTACTACTACGAAGAAGAAGCAGAGGAGAAATTCAATCACTACACTACTCAAGGCAAGCTACTGTCATTGTTATGGAAACGGCAGTGCCTAAGCAGGCTAGATCGTGGTGTGGGAGCGAGTAGGGAAGCGAGCGACGGCGTTCGCATGCGGTATTGGTCATAAGCAAGCGTCGGGGACACAAGAAGTACCCAGGTTCGGGGCCCTCATGGTGAGGTAACACCCCTACTCATGCCGATCAGACTATCTGGATGAACATAATCAACTACAAGGGCATCTCGAGCTATATCTATCCTAGCTGGTAGAGAATGAGAGACCAACCATTGCAATGTTGCCCCTACCGCCCCTTATATAGGCCGAGGCAGTGTGGGCAACGGCCTGGCCGACTGGCGGGTCCCACAGGAGAGCCCCAGCAAACTAGGTCATCTACAGTGGCCGGCATGGAGGGAATGTACCCACAGTCAAGCCCACACAGTCTACAGTGGCTGCCGTGCGGGTAGTTATGCACAGTACCACCTACTGTCCACTGTTACAACTATCATCGGTAAAGTCATTGGTATGGGCCAAGCGTCCGAGTCTCCTTTCTGTCTTGTCCATCTTCATACACGCACTGCGCCCTATGCTCTACGTCATCTTGTACCTTGCCTGTCTTGACTAGTCGGCTAGGTTGCCCTAGCCGGTTGATCAGTCTTGATCGGGTGGTTGGTTCCATCCGGCTAGGCTTCTGACTTTAGTCATCTCATTAGGCTGATAGTTCTGCCGGTTCGCTCTCACCCTGTTTGGCTCTTTCCGGTTGGCATGGTCCAGCCAGCCTAGTGCCTTTCAGAATGATTTTTATCCGGTTGACTGGTTTGCTAGCTTGGTCTTTGTTTGTCCTTCTTTCTGATCTGCTTTTGAGTTTTTGCATCCGGCTGCCCCAGTCGGCTAGTAGGTTGCCGCTCCTGTACCTTGTCCGATTAGCCTACCCGGGGGTGATCCCCCAGACACTAGCCCCCGAGCGCGCGTAGATTCCACCCTTAGGCGAAATGTGCGCGGTCTCAAAAAGCTAGTTTGAATTTTTTCCCAGCTGAAATTTGGTGGTTGAACTGCCCGGCTGTGTAATCACTGATGTCAGCCACGGCGCAATGATGATCGTGGAGACGTGCGTGGAAGGGTCACGTCGCCTGTCGCCTCAGGAACCGCCATCAGCGCCTCACCTCCCGTGCTCCGGATCTTCTGCGCGTTGCGTGCCGGCGCACACGATCCGACCGTGGCTAGGGCTGTGGGGGGCTGCCACGTGGCGATCTGGCGGTTTGCCTCCCTGGCCCCTTTAAGTGGCGGCTGCGGTGCCCCGTCGACCCCCACACACCATTTTCCCCTTCACTCGCCGTCGATGTCGTGCCGCCCATCTTCCTGCCGCTGCTCTGCCTTTGCGCTGCCGACGAGCTCGCACCGCCTCCGCTCCACCGGCACCGCCTTCCTGCTTCCTGCCAGAGCGATGGGTCACCTTCACTCTTCCTGCTTTCCCCTTTTGCCTTCTCCGCCTATTCCCTCTTCTCCGCCCTGTGCTGCCACCGTCGGCATTGCTGAAAGCCGTGGCGCCTAGTGCGACTCCTCCGTCACAGAGGCGCAGGTCAAAAAGTACCGGCGGTCATGCCTCCTGTCGACCGTCGGTGAGGTCGGGGTGCGCCTTGCCCTAGCTGGTGAGGTCTCTTCGGTTCCACAAACCGGCGAGCGCGTCATTTTTCTTGCGTATCTGGCGTGCGGCCTGGCCTTTCCGGCCAGCGCCTTTTTCCTTTATTTCCTTGCCCACTTTGATCTCTGCCTCCACCATCTCGGCCCGAATGCAATCGGCATTCTGGCCCACTTAGTGGCATTTTGCGAATGCTACCTCGAGATCCAGCTGAATCTTGGGCTCTTCTGCTGGCTCTTCCTCATCTGGCCGCAAGTCTAGTATGCCAAAGGGTCGCTCGTGCCTTGTGGCGGCGCCTCCATCTACTCCCGCACCCAGACCGGCTACCCCAAGTTTAAACTGCACGACACAGTCAAACTGTGGAAGGAGATGTACTTTTACGTACGGAACATGGGGTCCTACGAGCACCTCAACCTTCCGGCCCTCCAAGACGCGGAGTCCAGCCGGGTGCACTGGGAGGAGAAGATCTTCAGCTCGAAGCCAGAGTCAGATGTGCTGCTGCAGCAGATGAGGTCGCTGGTCATAGCCGGCCTGACTGGCATTGATGTGACGCTAAGCTGGGCTAGCCTCCTGATGATGCCCCTCCAGTAGCAAGCACACAAGATGTGCTACTAATCCGGGAGCCTCGACCTGACCTGGCTCTCCCGCCGTGATTCCCCCTTTGTCAACCTTTAAGAATGGGTGTGGATGATCACCAAGGAGAAGATCAAGGCCTACTGGCTCTTTGGTCTGGCTCCTTACACGCGCGAGAATCACGCCCCCGGGTAATTGTCACTTGCCCCTTTTCTTACTTTTCCTTCGTTCTTGCTTTGCCTGGAATCGTCGCTTGATCCGGCTCTTACTTGTTTCCTCTTTCGTAGACTTTCCCCTGCATCATCCTGGAAGAGGGTAGTAGCCCCTCTAGGTATTCACTGCTGACCTCTCCGAGCCGTGCCCGCGCCGAACAGGTATCAAGGGCTCAGACGATGATGAGGGCTTCTTCCCTAGCAGGACTGGCGAGGCGGTGGAGGACCCGCACGGCCCCACGACGCCCGAGCCTACACAGAAGCGTGACAGCGAGGGGTCCTCGAGCAGCGCTGCTGCCACCGAAGATCAGGCTGCAAAGCGCAGCCGGGTGGGGGTTCCTCCATGCCCCAGCCAAGCTACGGTTGCCTGAAGAGGTCCTCACCTGTGGTGTAGGGTTAGGTTTTCTTGTGTTTGCCTTTTCTTGTGCCTGATTTCGTTCTTGCCTTTGCCTTGACTTTGCTCTTCTCTCTTTCGCTGTCAGCCCGGCTCGCAGTGCGCCTTCCGCCTCACCGCCTCACGATCCTCCAGCCCAACCGGATGCCCCCTCGATGGCTATGCCACCCCCACGACTGAGACCATGCCCCTGCCAAAGCCGACGGTCGTGGTCCAGCCGACTCCCGCCGCTCCCGAGCGCACGGTGAGTCAACCAGATGCGACTTCCAGCCCGGGTGGGGCTCATCAGCTGGTGCGGGAGGTTCACGCGCCGGCAAGGAGACAGTGGTGGTGTAGGACATTGACTCCGACGAGGAGGCGATGGTGCAGTGGCAGAAGGCCACCCGTGATGCCCTATCGCCCTAGCCAGACCCTTGGTGCCTCTTCCCGCAGAGGTAGGGTCTTCTCTGCAAGCCCTCAAGGTGAACCTCGAGGTTGGGCTCCAGGAATGCCGGCAACTTCAAGCGACGCTGGCCGGCGCCAATGAGTCTGCCGTGATGCAGTTGGCAACGGCGCGGGGGACTGCGAGGAGTAAGTCTCCCATCTGGCATTTTTTGGGGTGTTCGGCTACATTCTCACTTGCGTTTTTCTTCTTCGCCTCAGCCATTCTTGTATGTGCTCAACGCGAGATTGTCCGGCTGTAGCGCTCTAACGGGCGCCTCAGCCGGGACAAATCCACCCTCCGGCTGCAGAATAAGGAATGGCACACCCGGGTAAACCAGCTAGAGGCCACCCTCAAGGAGTAGGACGAAGCCCTCGCCAGTCGGGCCACCGCCTTCGACCTCCTGGATAAGGATACCACTCGGCTAAAGGAGCACTCCGAGTTCCTGGATGACGAGATGATGAAGATCGTCCATGTTGCCAAGGGTAAGTTCTCTGCCTTTGCCTTTCATTCCATCCGACTGCTTTTTGCTGGATTGCCCTTTTGACTTGCCCCCTCTGGTCACAAGGCTTCTACCCCCAAGTAGATGCCCTTGCCTACGACCAGGTGCAACAGGTTGCGCCGGGTGAGAAGGCCGCCGTCCGGGACTTGGTGGCGTAGCTAGGGGAAGAAGCTACCAATCTGCACAAAGCTAGAGCCAGCATCGACGACGTGGTCTTCCCAGGGGAGCTCCTACCAGAGGCAATGGGGGCCCTGTCCATCAAGTTGGGCGACACGCCACGCACCATCGACCGGCTCCACGACCTTGCCGCACGCGCCGGATCCGATATGGCCCTGGCCCTCATGCTTTCCTAGTACAAGGACGCCTAGCTCGACAAGCTGGTGGACGGCTTCCGAGCCGACGCGGACCTTCCCATCATGCGCCAGGCCAACCCCGGACTCCACTCCGCCACCATCACCATTGCCGTCAATGCCAACATCGACGAGGTGCTGACGGAGAGCGAGGGAAGCGCGGGGTCGGATGGTGGTGCGGAGGCGTCCTCCCAGCTAGGCGGGACTGGTTCGTCTGCTCCCCATAGCCAAGGCCCACCTGCCTGAAGAATAAGACCCCGGGATGCTGGGCAGAATTTTAGATAGTTTATCTTTTGGCACTTGTGTTTGAACAATCTGGATATGCGGGGGCTTCGTCCCCTGCCGTTTAATTAACCCTCTGGCTGGGTTTGCCTTCGTGCGCCCATTATGTTTATGCCTTGTCTGACTAACTTATCCAACTGGTCCACTCTAGCCGGTGTTATATTGCTTTTCCACTTGCACATTTTGTGAGCCTTTTCACTTGCGTTCTGCTACTTCTTCTGACCTGGCGATGATCTGCCGACTTTCTCTTGCTGGTTGGCACATCTGCTATCCGGGCACTACATTCTTCCAGTGGGGGCGCGCCAGCGCATCCACTGGGTGTAGCCCCTAGATTCGAAATATCTGGAGTAGCTAGGTGTTTCGAATATTCAAAAAACTCTTTCCCTTTCACCTTGCCTTCCCGAGTTCCACTTGCTTAGCCAGATCAAGGAAGCTGCACCGCAATCTAGCTATACATATCCGGTCGTGCCTTGGACCTTTTTCTCTATTACTTTCCTTATCTTATATCTTTCTTTCTTTTCTCTTTATTTCTTCCTCTCTTTCTTTCTTTCTTTCTTTCTTTCTTTTCTCTTTCTGTATTTCTCTCTTTCTTTCTTTCTTCTTTCCATATTTCTATCTTTCTCTCTTTCTTTCTTTCCTTGGCTGGCTAAATCTCCCTAGTCGGATGGGAGGGTTGTGCCCTTGCCGTAAAGGGTCTTGTCGCCTTGCTTTCTATCTGGCTCCATCTTTCTCCATCCGGCTGGGGCACCCTTCAGCCGGACGCGGCATACTTCTAGTGGTGGCGCGCCAGCACACCCACTAGGTGTAGCCCCTGAGATTTAGAGTAGCTACCTCAGATAGGTGCTTCGAATCTTCTCTGTGTTTGATTTCTAGCTCAGTGCGGTTTGCGCAAAAAGAAACACACGAAAATGATTTCTTACTAATACATTGTCATGTTATGCGTTATTTTACTATCCGACCAGAATTTCTCTTTTTTGAAAACTAGCTCGTGCTTTTCTGAACACTTAGTCGCTTTCTCGTGCGCAATGTTGTTTACGCTGCATCTTGCCGGATATCCGGGTTGCGGTCTGGAGTCGGAACCGAAGGGAGCTGACAATACATTTCCGCATGGTACTAGAGGCTTAGTAACCCGAAAATACCAACTAGGCACATGGCAGGGATGTCCGATCTGATGCATCTTTCACCATTTTTCGTGTGGGATGCCCTCGGGATTTTTCTCTTGCTAGCCAGACAGCCGGGTTATGGTCTGTAGCTGAGACAAAGAGTGGGCACATGGCATCATCGCACACTACTTAGTCAGTTTACAGAATTGGCAGGACGGGCCAACCGGCGAGCCCCCGCGGTTGGGGTCGATGGAAGCTGGAAAAAACGTTGCAGGGTTTAATCGAAAATGAATAACAACAGAATGTCTGGCAAGGAGCCCCCGAGCGTCAGCCGGGGTTCCATATCTTTCATTCATTCAAGGTTTTGGATACATACACTGAATTTTGCGACTAATTGTAAAACGGTCGGAGCAGGTCTGCATTCCACGGCCGCTCTGTCTCCTCATCTGTCTTGTCCATCTTATTCTTATGCAGCTGTTGTGCGTCGATGAGGTAGTAGGAGTTGTTGTGTAGCGCCTTGCTGATGATGAAGGGGCCCTCCCATGGGGGAGACAACTTGTCCAAGCCCTTCGTGTCTTGTATCAGCCTGAGCACTAGGTCACCCTCCTGGAACATGACGGGTCGAATGCGGTTGGAGTGATACTGGCGCAACCCTTGATGGTAGATGGCTGACCTGGACAAAGCCAGCTCGCGGGCCTCCTCGAGGAGGTCCACGCTATCCTCCATCGCCTCCTGGTTATCCTTCTCCGTGTAGACGAGCTTGCGGGGTGAGTCGAACTCGATGTCCGCCGCAAGGACCACTTCTGAGCCGTAGGTGAGGAATAATGGGGTGAAGCCGGTTGATTTGTTTGGAGTGGTGCGGACACTCCACAGCATAGTCGGGAGTTCCTCGATCCAGCAGCCGGGTGATCGCTCTAGTGGCTCGATCAGCCGGGGCTTGATTCCGGCTAGCACCAGTCCATTGGCTCTTTCCACCTGCACGTTCGAATGTGGATGCGCGACGGACGCGAGGTCCAACCAGATGCCCTTGTTGTGGCAGAATCGGGCAAACGCCCCATTGGTGATGTTCGTCCCGTTTTCGGTGATGATGCTATGGCGGTAGCCGAACCGGATGATGATGTCGCGGAAGAATGTGATGACGGTGGTACCGTCTAGCTTCCAGATCGGATTTGCCTCGCTCCACTTGGTGAACTTGTCCACCACCACCAACAGGTGGGTCATGCTGGCTCGAGCTTGCTTGAAGGGTCCGACCATGTCCAGCCCCCAAACCGCAAAGGGCCATGTGATCGGTATGGTCTCGAGCGTGGAAGTCGGGATGTGCCTTATCTGGTCGAACCGCTGGTACACATTGCACGCGCGAACCAGCTGGTCCGTGTCCTCCGAAGCGGTGGGTCAGTAGAATCTATGGCGCATCGTCTTCAATACCAGGGCGTGAGATGAGGCATGGTGACCGCACTCCCCTTGGTGAATTTCCTTCAGCAGCCGGTAGTCGGTATCCGCGTCGACGCACTGCTAGAAGATGCCTGCAGCGCTGCTTCTTGTACAGTTCCTTGTTGATGATGGTGTATGTGCGCGCGCGGCGCCGGTTCTTCCTTGCCTCCACCTCATCATCCGGGAGCTTGTCATTGAGGAGGTAGTTAATGAAGGGCTGGGCCCAGGATGGCACTTCCCGGATGCCGAAGACACTAGCTGGCATGATCTGGAGCTCATCCGGGGGTCGGCCGGGTGGGATGCCCGAGTCGGCATCCCCCGGGCCTTTTGCCTTGCTTGACGACGGTTTTCCTGGGGAGGAGGCAGCCCCCGCGTCTTTCGAGCAAGAGGGCACAACAGCGGGGCCCGACTCTTTAGAGCCAGCAGCCCCCAGGTTCGCTACCTAGATGGACTCGGATTCTGGAGAGGGGGTGATGCTGTCCTTGCAAAGGTCCTCCAAGGATACTCCAGGCGGGATGGCCGCCCTGGTGGATCCGCCTCGTTGTTGGCGCGGGGAACATGATGGAATTCACATCCCTTGAAGCCTGCACTGAGCAGCTGGACGTGGAACCGATACAGGGCCATGTTGGCGTCCCGAGCGTCCCACTCGCCGGATACTTGCTGCACCATTAGATCCGAATCGCCGAGGCAAAGGATCCGATGGACGTCGATGTCTTTCGCGAGCCAGAGCCCATGCACGAGAGCCTCGTACTCGGTGACATTGTTCGACGCAGCGAAGTGGATCTGCAGCACGTACTCCATCCGGTATCCCTTGGGCAAGGTGAGCATGATGCCGGCTCCCAATCCCCCTCGCATCTTCGAGCCTTCGAAGTGCAGCTTCCAGTAGTCGGAATCTGGAACCGGTGGCAGGTACTGATTTTCTGCCCGGTCGATGAAGAAGTCCGCCACCGCCTAGGACTTGATGGTGATCTGGGGCTCGTACCGAATGCAATAAGTGGCCCGCTCGATGGCCCACTTGGCTACCCGGCCTGTGGCATCCTTGTTGCCGAAGATCTCGCCCAACGGTGCAGTGAACACCACGGTGAGGGTAGTTCTTGAGCTTCTTGCATGCCAAGTACATGCCGTAGCACATCTTCTGGTAGTGAGGGTAGTTCTTCTTGGTGAGGGAGAGAACCTCGCTGAGGTACAAGATGGGTCGCTGAATCGGCTGGGCCTTGCCTTCCTTGTGGCGCTCCACCGATAGGACGATGCTGACGACCCGGTTGGTGGTGGCTATATAGAGCAACATAGGCTCCTTCTCAGCCGGTGTGGAGAGAACCGGCGCTGTGGATAGCATGCGCTTGAGGTCGTGGAACACAGCATCCGCCTGCGCAATCCTGGTGAACTCGTCCATCTTCTTCATCAGAGGAAACCGAGGAGCTGTCCGGCTGGCACGCCGAACATGCATTTCTCCGGGTTCAGCTTCATCTGGTACCGGCGAAGATTCGCGAACGTCTCGCCAAGGTCCTCCAGCAGGGTCCGCTTCTCCTCTGTCTTGATGACGACATCATCCACGTATGCATGCACATTCCGGCCGATCTGCGAGTGCAAGCGTTTCTGCATGCAATGCTGATAGGTAGCACCTTCATTCTTGAGGCCGAATGGCATGGTTACATAGTAGTAAGCCCCATACGGGGTGATGAACGATGTTTTCAATTGATTAGCCGGATTCAGTCGGATCTGATTATAGACAGAATAACAATCAAGAAAGGAGAGCAGATCGCAACCGGCCGTAGAGTTAATCACTTGATCAATAAGGGCAGGGCGAAAGGGTGTTTTGGACAACCTTGTTCAATATCGTGTAGTCGATACACATGCGGCAAGTATTGTACTTCTTCAGCACAAGGACTGGGTTGGCCAGCTAGTCCGGGTGATACACTTCCATGATTAAGCCGGCGGCAAGTAGCCGGGCGATCTCGTCGCCGATGACCTTCCTTTTGTCCTCTGCGAAGCGACGGAGGGGATGCTTGACCGGCTTGGCATTAGGACTCACATGAAGCGAGTGCTCGGCGAACTCCCTCTGCACACTCGACATGTCTTTCGGAGAGCATGCGAAGATGTCCCAATTCTCAGGGAGGAAGTCGACAAGCGCGCTTTCCTATTTGCTATCCAAGTCGGCACCAATGGTGACGGACTTGGAGGGGTCAGCCGGGTCGAGCGGGATCTGCCTGGTGTCCCTTGACGGCTGGAACTCCATGTCCCTAGCCGGCTTCATGCCAGCCGGCACCTCTTGCTGCAGCATGGAAACATTGTGCATTATCTCGTGCTTCTCTTCAACGATAAGCAGGGCCTCCGCTATGTTGGCGCCTTAATTTGCGCAAGCCATGGACCGTCTGCAGCAGCTGGCGACAGTGATCACACCATTCGGCCACGATAACTTCATCTTGAGGTATGCATAGTGGGGGACCGCCATGAACTTTGCGAGGGCAGGACGCCCAAGAAGGACATGGTAGGTGCTAACGAGGTTGACTACCTCGAACCAGATCAGCTCGAGTTGTAAGTTCTACTACGAACCAAATATGACATCCTACCGGATCTTGCCCAGCAGGACGCACGGTGGTCCAGGCGCGACGCCATGGAACACAATGGTCGCGGGCTGCAGATTGCACTCCCGGATGCCCAGCTTCTCCATGGAAGACCGGTAGAGCAGGTTGAGGCTGCTTCCACCATCTACCAGCACACGCAAGAATAGGAAGGTGCGCACGTCGGAGATGAGAAGAGGGTCTAGCACCATTGCGTAGCCACCGAGGTTCAGGAGCATATCCGGTTGATCCGCCTGACACTAGGTGATGGGAGTCTCAGACCAGTTGAGGCGCAGGGGGACTAGGGGAATGACAACGTTCACCTCCGCGGTGCGCTGCTTCTGGACGCGATTGTCATTCGGCTCGTCCTTGAAGATGTGGTAGTTCTCGAGCTGCTGATGGTAGGACTTGTTCCGCGGTTGTTGCCAGCTTCCCTAGCCAGTGGTGGGGGTCCGCTGGAGGGGGTGGGGGGAGAGGAGGCAAGCCAGCCAGCTCCTTGATCTGCCGGGCCTAGCTGCACTGCCGAGTGGTGTGCGTAGCCGGCTTGGCGCCACTGTGGTACTTGCACGTCCCGAAAAACATATGATCGAAGGTGATGGCGTTCCTTTGCCTCTTGTCGTCGTGAGCCAGCGCGCCTTGCACCGCATAGAACTGCCTCTGGTGGTAGCGCGGGCTTTGCTGTTCAACTAGGCGTTTTGCCTGGTAGCGGTTGTCGCTGCCGTGCCGCCTGGATGACCCGGCATCTCCGCCTTGTCCGGCATGCTTCTCTCGAGCCGGTTCGGTGGGAACTGGCTGTCCTTCCGTGTTTACTCGGAGGGGCTTCTTCATTGCCGCATCCGTAGTGGCATACTGGTCAGCGACAGTAATCAGCTCTGCCATGGTCTTGGGCTCATTGCACAGCAGCCGGTGGCGCAGCATCGTGCCTTCTCGGCATCCCTCAATGAAGAAACCAATCGCCTGGTTCTCCACCACCCCTTCGCAGGAGTTGCGCAGCTCAATCCATCGGGCGAGATACGCGCGATCCAACTCGCGGTCTCCCTGGATGCACAGAGAAAGAACGCGGGGTTTGCCTGGACGCTTGTAGGTGCCGTTGAAGTTCCGGATGAATACCTTCTCGAAGTCGGGCCAGGCGTTGATTCTGTTGGGCGCGAGACTATTGAGACAAGTTCTTTCTAAGCCGGTCAGCATGAGGGGGATGTAGCAAACCGCCACGCGCTTGTTGAAGTGGGCGATTTCGACTGCGGTGACATAGCCGGTCAGCTAGTCCTCCAGCTTCATGCTGCTGTCGTAATTGGGGGTGTCCCGTGGCAGGGAGAACTTGTCGGGGAAGGGATCCTTCTGGATGCGCGGCCCGAAGCACATTGGGCCAGATGCATCTTCCTCCTCTGCGAGACGGGCTTCCATCAGGAGTTCGATACAGTTGCGCGCATCCGGCTCAACCGGTTGGGGCGTTCCCACCCTGCCAGTGAGGCGGGATGGGGGAGGGGTGGAGGTTGGTTCTGGCCAGCTGGAGGCGGATGGCTCGTGGCGCCTTGGTCGCCATGAGGTTGGCTGTTGCCGGACTAGCGTTGCTTTGAGCGCGGAGGTTCCTGGCCTGGAGATGCGGAGCAGTCGGTCTGGCAAGGCGCTCCCCGACTGTTTACACCCGGGCGGTTCCCTCTAGAGTCGGCTCCTGCCTCGAACGCGATCTAGGCGGCCTCGGCCTGCTCGTCAGCTACGCGCAGCAGGTGTTGTACCCACTGGAACTGGCGCAGCATTTCCTCCCCCTCCAAGTGAGGTAGGTACTACGCGACGGCTCGCGCCGCCGGACGTTCTTGACTGCGGTGTCATACATGGGCGGTGGGCAGTACGTGCGGGAGCCCGACTCGGCATCTTGCTCGAAATGGGCGCCCAACTCTCCTCTGTGGCGCTGCACGGAGCACAGCCGGCTAGGATCTTGATTAGTCGAGGTGAGGTCGTGGGTGCGCTGATACTCGCGGATGTTGCTCTCTATCCGGTACTTGGTGAAAGCCAATCCCTAAGCTTGCTGAAGCAGACGCTCTTGCGCCACCTCGATCTTGGTTATTACCTCCTCCGGGTTCTCTCAAGGGTTGAACGGCTCGAGGAGTTCCTCGATGACGTCATCCACTATGCCTTTCTCGCGCAGCGGAGTGGACGGTCCGCCTAACTCATTGCCGCGCTCGAGAGGGGGACAACGGCCATGGATGGAGCCAGCCATCATCACCTCCGCGCTGCAAGGCGCGACGAGAATGCTGCCGACTGAGGGCAACGGCTCGGCGAAGGAGACGATCTCCCGAGGGAAACTCTCCGGCACGGTGGCAACATAGACGGGAAGGTCAACGAACAGCAGGATGGAGCTGCCTGACGGGAAGATGGAGCCGGCGAAGCAGTGAGCGTTGTCAATAACACAGTAGAATTTGCCCAGCGTGCGCACGAGGCCGGAAGCCACGCACTCACCAAACAAAGTGCGGGGTCCTGTGTAGAATGTCACTCCAGCCGCCTCCATCTTAGCCCCACGGTGAGCGCCAACTGTCGTTGTTATGGAAACGGCAGTGCCTGAGCGAGCTAGATCGTGGTGTGGGAGCAAGAAGGGAAGCGAGCGACGGCGTCCGCAGGCAGGATTGGGCACAAGAAAGTGACATGGTTATACCCTACAGGTAAACGGTATTAGCATACCTGGTCCAGCCCAAGGAAGGCCCACGAGAATATATGTGGCTCATGAAGATTTTTGGGTGGCCCTATCCCATGACGTCTTCGGATCCTTGGAGAGCAAGACTAGAGCAGATAGAATATTCAAAGGGGCAAACCCTAAACCTGTAACCGACTCGATCTATGCCTGGGACCTGCCTATCTCTATATAAAGGCTAGGAGGGCACGACGAGGAGGATCTCTCTCACCTCACCGCATACACAGCTCCACGCCAGATTGCATCTGCGCACCCCTGTAACTTTTGGTTCCACCATAATCAAGAGCAGACAAGAAGGAGTAGGGTTTTCCTTCCGGGGGCCTGAACCTGGGTAAATCTCGTGTCCCCTGGTTGCTTGTCTGTTAACCGTTCTGCGATCTCCAGCACCCCGATCTTCTCCAAAACCCAAGCTCATAACAATGGGCATTGACGAGATCAAACCTCGTCAATTGACGCCGTTTGTGGGAAACGGGGGCGTTGATTGTGCGATCGTGAAGGTCCGGAACAAAGCGATCTACAACTCCTTGGTGACCGAGAGTCATATCCTCTTCGGTGCTTTCGACTTCACCACCCACTCGCCAGCCACCCTGAAGGACTTCGAGCCCGTAGGTGACGGGCTCGAGATCCTTTTCAGAAGCTTCTACTTCCAGGTGGGACAGACAGGCACTCTCTGCCTCCCAGAGCGGGTGCCACTGCCATCGATCAGGCTTGCCTCGTGGGCCCCGCATCCCAGCGTGCTACGCATGTCACCATCGACAGATGAGTCATACGACAGCAGCAGCTACAACTCAGATCTGTGCGACCCACCGTCGGATGAAGGAACCTACGGTTCCGGATCTGGAAGCTGCGGCAGCAGCGATCCAGTCCGCGGACGCTATCAATGTGCCGTGGTCATCCAAAGCGACGTGGAGAAACAACCACCAGGTTCGGGTGCTCATGTACCGCCTCCCAAACCACAGGGTAGAAAAGGTGAAAATAGGAGGGAACCATACCACCACCCAACGAGGATGACCCTGACGCCAGTCGAGTAATCCACCTCAGCAAGGAAGGAAGGAACCAAGCATGCGAAGCCGTGGCGGGCAACAAGATCCTGCCTGTGGGTGCCTCACAGGACCTACTGATGGCATACCACCTGCTCCTCATCTAAGAGCACAAAAAGCAGGTAAATATGCAAGAGGTACTCGAGAAATGCAAGCAAGTGGCCTCAGAGTCTAGCGCGCGGCGAGCTGCCCTCTCCGCCGTTGGCGGCTCCAGCTCGCACGACAACAATGCCAACAAGCATCATTCTCGCGTAGAGAACATGGACCCCGCTGCACATCGCGAGGTTACCCGAACCCTCAAAACGTCCTTCATGGAGATGGACGCCAACGACAACGTCATCCCAAAGACGCCGCAAGTTGCGATCATGGCAACGACCCCATACCTTGCGTCCCATCCACCTCCGGTGGGGGACCCGAAGAGGGCCATGCATAATTCCGCACTAGCCGGACTCACACTCGTTGGAGATGCGCTCCACGAGGAAGCTCCTGCGGAGCCGAAAAAGAAGGATGTGGTCAGATTCAACCGCAGTCCCACACCCTCATCCGACGAGAAGGAACACGACCTACCTCGACAACACAAGAGCTCACGACGTCGCAGCCGCGACTATGACACTCGAAACGACCTCGCTCAGCGCAAAGTCGACAAGGCACGCGCCAAGCGCGTGTGCTCATCCGAATCCGAAGAGGATGACGATGAAGGAGAACTCACGGAGCCCGATGCTACAGCTGATCTGTTCGGCGGAAACGGATGCCGAGGAACTTCCAGCTTCCTTCGGACAATCCGAAGTTCGATGACAGGCAAGACCCTAAGGCGTGGCTCAGCGACCACCTGTCGTCCGTCAAGCTGCACGATGGAAACAAAAACACCGCCCTGCAATGCCTTCAGCTGCAGCTGACAGGCGCATCCTGGATCTGGCTCAGCATCCTATCCTCGGGATCGCTCCGAAGCTGGGAGAAACTGGCGTACAGTTTCATCCGAAACATCAAAGGTACCAGCAAGAGGACAACCACAATCAAAGAACTGCGGGCCTGCACCCAACGAATAGGCGAATCCATTCACTTGTACATACTACGCTGGTCCAACATCAAGAACTCTGTGGCACATATCTCTAAGGAGAGAAGAATCGATGCCTTCAAAGGTGGCGTCAAACGCCAAGACTTCAAGGAAGAACTTGGGCGCATCAAGCCCAAGACACTCGACCACCTCATGTACATCGCCAACAGGTGTTCGGATGGCGAAGACTCCGTCGACCGAGCACACTCGGATGAGGAGGATGACTATGGCCGCCGACGCGAGCGCACTAGCAAGCGAAGATCGCACGTCTATGACGATCGCGACGGACCTAACATGGTCGCGGCTCGCTACGCCGACCGCCGCAACGAAAGAAACCGCAGCAACGAGGGATACCATGGAAACAACTTCCACGATGGAGGACGTCCAACGTAATCGTGGTAACGCCACAGCCGCGACGACGAGCCCTCTGCATACGACAAGTTGTCGGGCCCATGCACCATCCACTTCTACATCGACAAGCATGATGGAAAAAAGAAGGCCAGCCATATGCTCAAGGACTTCCGCGAGTTCGAGAAACTCAGCGAGAGCCTGTTCCAGATGAGACAGCAGGTCCCGAACAATGGGTACGGACACGCGCCCGCACAAGGTGACATCGCCCACAGAGCTCCTCCGCCACCACCCGTGGGACCTTCGAATCACCCGCTCGCACCCATACAGAACAAAGGCGTAAACGGGTACCCTCCGCTGAAAGGGGCCCTGATGATCCAGAAGGGGCGTCCAACCATCAGGGTGCAAAAGAAGATCACCCGCCAGGTCAGCTTGGCTGTGACCACTCCACTCGCCATCCCTGAGTACCTCAGCGGTTCGGAGTCCTACATCACATTCAGTCGTTCGGATCATCCCCGCCAGATCCCTCGCCCAGGTCATGCTGCCCTGGTGCTCGAGGTGCAGATCGGAGGATTTGAGATGAGCCGCATCTTCATGGACGGTAGCAGCAGCATCAATCTGATGTTCGCCAGCACCTTAGCAGCAATGCGGATCCCACTGTGCATCCTGGAACAATCCGACACAATGTTCCATGGCATCGTCCTAGGGAAGGGCATATTTCCCCTAGGAAAGATATGGCTTGACGTCATCTTCGGCAAGCCCGACAACTTTCGGTGTGAGCGGCTCGAGTTCAAAGTGGTGGACTGGCCATCACAATACCACGCCATCCTCGGGCGCGTAGCATTCGCAAGGTTCCTGGCAGTACTGCACTATGCGTACCTCCTACTCAAGATGCTAGGACCTATGGGCGTCATCACGATCCACGGGAGCTTCACCTGGTCGGACCACTGCGACAGGGACTTCAAAAGAATCTCTCAGTCATTCGGCATGCAAGAGGATATCACAAGGCTCCGAGAAGTGATGGACAACAGGGCACCCCCATTCTCGAGGCAAAACGCACCTGACCTGTCGTTCAACTCAACAGTCAACACGAAGAAGGTGCAGGTCCACCCGACGGATGCCTCCAAGACGGCGCTGATCACCAACGACCTAAGCCCCACATAGGAAAGCTCGCTTGTCGAATTCCTCCGTGAGCGCTGGGAATCTTCGTCTGGTGTCCTGCGGACATGCCAGGAGTTCCCAGCGAATTCGCCGAGCACACACTCAATGTGTTCCCAGATGTCAAACCCGTCAAACAGTCCATCCAACGATTGTCTGAGCCACAGGCCGAAGCCATCAGAGTTGAAGTCAACAGACTGCTCGACGTTGACTTCATCAGGAAAATCCAGGAAAGCGAGTGGCTGGCCAACAATGTGATGGTCCCTGAAAAGGACACGGACTTCTTGCGGATGTGCGTGGACTTCACATCGTTGAACAAGCACTTCCTGAAGGATCACTTCCCTCTCCCTCGGATCGATCAAATCATCGATTCGACTACAGGATGTGAGAAACTCTCCTTCCTTGATGCCTACTCAGGCTACAATCAGATTCGACAAAAGGTCGAAGATCAGGAGAAAATGGCTGAAGGTCGAATATCACGCTGTTTGGAGTATTCTGCTACAACACAATGCCTTTCGGGCTGAAGAACGCAGGTGCCACATACCAGCAGTGCATGCAAGCATGCCTGAAGAGCCAAATCGGCCGCAACATACAGGTCTATGTCGACGACATAGTAGTAAAACAAGGGAGGCCAAGACATTGATCGATGATCTCCGTGAGACGTTCGACAACCTTGATCACTACAAGATCAAGATAAACCCACAAAAGTGCGCCTTCGGCGTCCCATCTAGCCAACTACTTGGCTACTTCATCTCCCAACGAGGAAGTGAGGCGAACCCGAAGAAAATCCGGGCCATACTAGCCATGGAGAAACCGAAAAACCTCAAAGGTGTCTAGCAACTCGCTGGACGCATCGCAGCGCTTAGCAGATTTATCAGACGCATGGGTGAGAAGGCCCTACCTTTCTATCAGCTGCTACGCAAAGCAGACAAATTCGAGTGGACACTTGAAGCGGATGACGCATTCGAAGATCTGAAGCGACTGCTCTCCACCTCGCCTGTCCTGGGCACACCAATGGAACACGAGCCTCTCCTGCTATACATAGCAGCCACGCATCAGGTGGTAAGCACCGTGCTCGTGGTCGAGCGAACCGAAGATGGCAAGACCCATGGGGTCCAGCGCCTAATCTACTACCTCAGCGAGGTATTGACGCCAACAAAACAGAGGTACCCTCACTACCAGAAACTCGCCTACGGCATGTTCATGACGGCTCGTCGACTGAGCCACTACTTCTAGGAGCATCAGGCGATGGTCGTCAACGAGGCACCTTTAAACAGCATCCTAAACAACCCGGAAGCCACAGGACACGTGGCCCTGTGGGGCATCGAGCTGTCCCCTCTAGACATAGTCTATGAGAAGCGCCATGCGATCAAGTCTCAGGTCCTACCGGACTTCCTCGTCCACTGGATGGAGCTACAGCTACCGGACACCCCGGATATGACACAATCACGGACAATGCACTTCGATGGCTCCAAGCAGGAGGCTGGATCAGGAGCCGGGGTCATACTGACATCCCCGTCGGGCGACAAGATGAAGTATGTCCTCCGGATGAAATTTCGAGCTTCCAACAACGAAGCCGAATACGAGGCCCTCATCCATGGCATGAGGATGGCCAAAATCTGCGGTGCAACACGCCTAGTCATCTACGGCGACTCGAACCTCGTCGTCCAGCAGACGATGAACGAGTGTGACGCACACGCCGCCAACATGATCGTACACCACACGCTCTACAACTCACTCGAAGGAGACTTTGACGGCTGTGACCTTCGGCACATTGGACGAGAAAGCAACGAAGAAGCCGATAGACTCGCCAATATCAGCTCCACCTGCACGCGGGTGCCACCAGGTGTGTTCCTCGAACAAATCTATGTGCCATCCATCAAAAGGAAATTCCCCAAGGGATCACCCTAAGGGGAAGAGCACTCGGGGGCTGCGCTACCCAAAGGACAGGAAGGACCCAAAAAGATCGACATAGAGATTGCAGTGGTCAACCTGATGTAGGTCATGGCAACAGAGGAAACATGGATGCAATCGTACCTGCGGTACCTGATAAACAGGGAACTGCCTGATGACCCGATAGACACCCGGCGTATATCTCGCCGGTCCAAGGCCTTCACCATCATCAATGGCGAGCTGTACAAGCGCAACATTTCGGGTGTACTCCAAAGGTGTGTCACCATCGGTGAAGGCAAAACCATCCTCCAAGACATCCACGAGGGCATTTGTAGCCATCACGCGGGCAGCCACGCCCTTGTCGCCAAAGCTCTACGAGTTGGGTTCTACTGGCCAACTGCCATGAACGATGCCATGGACATCGTCCGAAGGTGCACCGGGTGCGAGAGGTTCGTAGACGAACCGCACGCACCAGGATCGGAGCTCAGGACCATACCCTTGGCCTGGCCCTTCGCCCAATGGGGCCTAGACATGATCGACAAACTGCCAAATCTTTGAAAGGAGGCCACGTCTACCTCCTAGTCGCAGTCGACAAGTTCACCAAGTGGATCGAAGCCATGCCCATTACCAACCAAAAGGGTAAAACGGCCATGAAGTTCTTTGAATCCATAGTCTACAGGTTCGGCGTGCCGCACAACATCATCACGGACAACAGGTCGAACTTCATCTCCAAAGAATTCCAGGACTTCTGCGAAGGCCTCGGAATCAACATATCATATCCCTCTGTGGCGCACCCGCAAACCAACGGGCAGGTCAAAAAGGCCAACGGCCTCGTAGGCGGCGGCATCAAGAAACGCCTACTGAGCCCACTCGAACGACTTGTGGGAGAATGGGCAGACGAGTTACCCTCCGTCCTCTGGAGCTTGCGCACAATGCCAAACAGCTCAACTATCTACATGCTCTTCTTCATGGTGCACGGAGCCGAAGCCGTGTTACCTGCAGAAGTACGCCACAAGGCCCCTCGGGTCGTTGCTTACAACGAAGCCGAATCGACGGGCGCACTCGAAGATGTCGTTGACACACTCGACGAGGCGCGTGACATCGCCATAGCTTGCTCGGCGGTATACCAGCAGAGCCTACTCAACTATCACAGCCCTCAGCTGCGCCCACGATCCTTCGTCAAAGGAGACCTAGTCCTACGACTCAAGCAAGAGCGCCCGAAAAAGCTCGAGTCACCCTGGGAAGGACCAGACGTCGTCACCGAAGTCATCCCAGGTGGCGCCTACCGCCTCAAGCACGTGGAGTCTAGAGTCGCATATTCTAGCCCATGGAACGTCACACAACTGCGACGCTTCTACCCCTAGCTATCCTCCCTTTACTTTCAATAAGGCTACTCAGCCAAGGCTACTAAGCCGAACAATATACCTCCTCATTACGATATGAATAAATCTAAGTGTCTCGCCCGAAAATCTACAACACACTCAGGGGCTCCCCCTCAACTCACGACTTCGTCGACTCAGGATAACGCATGTACACCCGAGTAGCTGATCACGTCAGGCTAACGAAAAGGGCATGCATACAACCAAGAACCACGTGCTAATACAATTAACCTTTACAACAAAGGTCACAACACGCCCAGTCCAAATACATACAAGTTTTACATTTATCTTTTTTTACAGGAACTATCTATCCTGAAGGATCACCTACGCACAATGCTCAAAGAGATCTACAATTTCTTCGGCATACTGCCTAACAGTTGCATAGTGCGGTCGCATGTCCCATAGGCCACCATCTGGCCGAGGGGGCGGCCCAGCCAACACAACCGCAAGATTCATATCTGGGCGATGCAGCCGCACGAGGGAAAGAGCGGCCTTGGCAGCAAGCCCTAGAGAGTCGACGATGCTTCATCAAGGGGAAACATGATGTGCAGAATCGATGCCGGGGAAGCTTTCGCCTGCCATAGCACCCGTGAAACCTGATGAACATGATCCTGCACAGTCGCGATCAATCCAGAAAAAGACACTGGCTTCCATATCCTGTTGGGTCAAGCAGTTGATCCGAACTACAACGCGCTCCTTCTCCTCCCTTGGAACAAGGGTGGCACCTGCAACAACCACAAAGTAAGATGACCCGCAAACAGACGCATCCGAAACAAAGCAGCAGCTCGAAGAAACTTACACTTCAGCTGCTCGGCTAACTGCCGCAGCTCTCCCAACAAATATTCCACTCTGGCGGCACCCCGCTCCGCCTTCGACTTCCAAACGTCCGCATGGCCTCGGATGCCAAGTAACTCCTTCTCAAGACTGTGAACACGGTCACGAAGAAAAACAAGTTGCGACGCATCATCCAAGGATGGTCGCGGCTGTGAAGCAAACGAAGTATCGACGGGGTCTTCACCCAAAGGTCCCTAAAGAAAAACAGACAAGGATATGAACAACACATGATTGAGCAATAGCTCAAAGGCCAATTATATACAACAAAAAGCCACTGCGTGGCATAGGAAATTGTTCATCAAGATATTACAATGGAGGTAGAATACAACTATCCTACAAATACAACGGCAAAATCCTAAACAGTCGCATCCTAAGTAGCCTCGGAGCCAGAGTGCCTGCTCTTGACCTCCTCCTGCTGTTTCGCCGCTTACTCCGCCAGAAGGTCAATAAGCTTCGGCCCATAGCGTTTATAGCGAGCATCATAGAGAGCGAAGGCTACCTCGGAACCGTCGGGAGCCGTCGGCATCTGGGAGGTGACCTAGTGAAGATCTAGCTCCGCCCTGGACGCCATGTCCATGGCCAGGCCCATGGAAGCGATGATGCCCTTCTGCTTGCGCTTATAGGCCGCAGGTGCATCTGCGGACAACGCATCCGCCAAAGAATATACATCCTCAAGGGAAGCGCCCTTGGGAACGAGCTCCTTGTAGAAGCGCCCGAGGACCTACTTGGCCTTGGCAAGGGAGCCAACCACAATACTGCAGCGGTCTTTGACTGCCACAGCAGCATCATCCAAAGCACTACCGTGCTCCAGAGCACTGCGATTGAACTCAATGCCTGCGGCATCTAGAGAAACGGAAAGTTAAAGTAAGAATCGAATAAAGGCACAGGGATGCGGCAGCCGAAAAAACTAGAGAGAAGCAAAAATACTCACCAGAGACAGCCTTGGCAGCAGCCATTAATTTTTTGGTCACCTCCTTCTCGCGCGCAGCCGCAGCGGTGGCGATCTACTCCTCGCGATCAGTAGCTTCCCACTCCAGGCGCTCCTTGGCCGCCGCGGCATCAGCCAACTCCTGTTCAAGGCGCTCCTTCGCTCCAACGGCATCCTCGGCTTTCTTCTCCGCTCTCCCAGGGATCTTCTTGAGAGCATCAAGCTCGCGGAGGGCAGTAATATTCTCATCTGCAAAAGCAACAAGAACGTACATGAGATCAACAAGCTAGCAAGCAGACGAGAGAGTATAGGATTAATCAAAGTGCATACCTTGAAGCTTCCACAGGCTAGCCTCCAGCGCTAGGTGCTGCTTCACCAGCAGGCTTGCACCTTGCACAAAGGGCTGCAAGACGAAAAAAATTATCTAGAATAGGGCTCGGGGGCTGCGCCCAAGAAATGAGCAGGACATCAAACACATGAAAAACGCTCGGGGGTCCCCTCGAGACACGCAAAAAGAAAACAAAGATCAGCAGATCATATGAAAACACGGCTCGAGGGCTCCCCCCACAGCAAGAGAAGAAGAACTTACATGCTCGGACAGAGACTTCGAAGGTCCTGGTGCAGTCTTCTGGAAGACGATCACTCGAGCCCCCCTGCGGAGAGGGGTCCGGAGCAGCGCCCCTAGAGGTGGCCACCGTCTAAGAAGGAGGAGGCGTCATCTTCTACTCCCCTACTGCCTCCTGAGTGGCATCGCTAAAAAAGCCCTTAGAGGAGTGGCTGCAAAGGAAAACACCAGTCAAAAGGCACGAAGACACAAAGACAATAAAAGTAGCAAAAGGCATCTGAAGGCACTTAAGAGTCCATGTCGCTCAAATCAAAAACAGGCAGCACCCTCTTTCCTTTCTTCTCTTCCTTCTTCCTCTTCGCCGGCGGCTGTGGTGCCATAGCCCGCGCAGGAATGGCCGGGATGGGAGAGGAAGAGGCACCGTCACCTCCACTGTGGCGGACAAGTAATGGAAGGTCCCTAGGCATTGGTGGAGTCGAGGCATCTAAAGATTCCCTCGAGCTCCGTGCTTGCTTTCAGGTCTGCCCCTTGATCGCCTCGGGAGCCTCCTCAGTAAGCGACTGCGCCGGCGGAAGCTCGGACTCGGATTCCATGACTTCGTTGTCCGGCGCATCCGGAAACCGCTCGGGCAGCGGAGGCACCATGCCATGCACCTTGAACTCCTGCACAATGAAGAAAAATTTTCAAAACAAAAAAATACAAGGAAACACACTCAAAAAAAGCGATGCGCGCACGTCGAAGATCTACACCTGTGGAACCAGTCGAGAAGCACTGAACGGGGGGGGGGGGGGGGGGGGGGTCCGCGATTTCCCCGGAATGTCCTCGTCGGTCTTGAACTTAAGCAACGGCCGAAGAACTCTGTCAAGGTCACCCTTGGAGAGCTCTTCAGCCGCAACTCTCGTTGGATCGTGGCGGCCAGAATAAAGGAACATCGGATGCGCCCTGGCCTGGAGCGGCTGCACCCGACGTTTGAGGAAGGCGCGGATGATATCCACACCGTTCACCTCCTTCTCCAGAATCACCTGGAAGTCCTCCACCCGACGGTAGAGCTCCTCTATCTCCTCCACCTCGCCCTCGAGGATATGGTTTTTCCAGGATCTCTTCAGAAGGATTTTCTGGGTGGAGTCGAAAGGGGCAAGGCCGAAGTTTTTCTCATCCACTGTGGAGTCGCGGATATAAAACCACTTCCTCCGCCAGTATTGGACGCACTCAGACATGGAAAAAGAAAAGAAAATAAAAGTGGATCGAAGGGAAATGACGCAGCCGCCTATCGGAGAAACTCCGTCGGAGCCGGACTGCCTCTTCACATAATAGATCTTCCGGAAGAGGGCAAAGTGCGGCTCGATACCGAGCCAGCACTTGCAAAAAGTGATGAAGCAGGTGATGTGGAGAAGAGAATTGGGCGAGATATGGTGGAGCTGGATACCATAGAAGAAAAACAGTCCACGAAGAAAATTGTGGACTGGGAGCGAAAGACCCCAAAGAACAAAGGCAACGAACATGACCCAAAACCCTGCGGGTGGACAGGGAATTACCTCGTCGCCGGGGATCTTGACGGCCTCCTTGTCCTGCGGGATTAAACTCGCTTCATGAAGCTAGTGTAGGTCACCCTCATGCATCTCCGTGCACCACCACCCACCATCGGTGACACGAGCGGCGGAGGTACCTTTCTTGCTGCCGGCAGCAGCACTGGTGCCCGCTACGGTGGAGGCCTTCTTCGATTTCCCCATTGTAGCACGATGATGGCGGCGGTGCGAGTTCAGGAAAGAGGAAGGGAATGATCGGAGAACTTCCAACGCGCGGCGAGAAAAGCTCAAGAAAATGGAAGCAGTAGAAAGCAAGTGCCTACGGTGAAAACAAACCACAATTTTTCCCCATAGTTATAAGGACGAAGACGATGAACAGGGACCGTTCATCTGGAAGAGGCACTAATCTTTGTAATGGATGATGAACTATGGTACCAATCTGTTATGTCTCACAAAAATGGTAATCCTGAGATTGCGATGTATGGCATAACAGGCATCTGGGATTAAATATCCGGGTGTTGACAGTCGGTGGCACCTTCGGATAAGCCGGTGGCACCTCCAGAGCCATCGGCAACTCCGGGCAGACATTGTGGATCAAGTAGCTGTTGTTGGGGAACCGGTCCCACTAGTTGGTTAAGATGTTGGCGCCGGTGAACACCACCATTTCACAGACTCAATGGAAGGCCTGGCCGTAGAGGAGACGGGCGCCCCTAAAGTTGACGAACTTGACCATCAACATCCCGCCATACATACGGTACTTGTGGCTACTATAGACGGTGTTAAGGAAGGCACATGCTAGCAACCATGGTGTTCTCCACGGGGAGAAGGCCCAAATGTGCAGGGCATTGTCCTCCTGTGCGGTGATGTTGATGTCTTTCCGCTCCAATATGGCGGGTGGCAGCCGGAAGGTGGCTATGGATGACTAACGGGGATAGAGACGGTTGCTGGAAGCTGGGGATTAGAGATGATTTAGTGCTTTGGGATGGCGGGTAAGGAGAGAGAATAAATAAGAAGGAGGTGATCCGAGATAAATGTGGCAGTTAATCTGAACCGAGGGGACAATCAATGTCGCTGATGAAACCAATGCGTGTGACAAATGTCGCTGACGAAGACTAGGGTAAGCCGATGGGATGGAACGCTGCCTCTGCTTCTCGCACTCAATGGGTACAGTAATAATTTTGGTATGCCTCCGAGGCAACCGCGACCTGCCTTATCATCCGCCCTCCACTAGCCATGGCATGTCTTGACATGCACAACATGGCACAGCTTCTCCATCCTTATACACTCTTCCATGCTTAAAATATTCCAATTTATATTTTTTAATGCAGTTCATCAGGACCTACCCAACCTTCCTATATTTTACTCTTATATACTCAAGTTATTCCATTTCTCACCATGCACCGAGGAAGCAACGGCCACATTCACATGGACACGGCATTGGTTGGGCCCAGAAGTCCTTCATTTTTTATTCATCTGCCCAACTCCGCATTGCCCAATCTGTCTACCATCATCCCAAAAAAGAAAACAAACTCATCCTCTCGTCGCCGCCTCCTCTCACCGCCGCATCCCATCCCCACAACCGTCGTCTCTACTGCTGCGCAGATCAATCTTCCTATCAGCGCAAGGCCGACTACGACCCAGAATAGCGAGGTATGATCTTAATCTATCGCTTGTATAGAAAACATTCGTAGTTCTATTGATTCCATTTTTTGTCTCTAAACCAATTTTGTGTATCTCTTTGATTCCCCTCTATTTCGTTCCCAATAGTTTAAATCTATATAAATACAAATATATTGAGATTGATTTACTCTTTTGAAGTGAATCCTTGACGAAACAAGTTGCTTGCTGCTAGGGATATCATTTTTTCACTTGAACTGGTTATAATTCCATGCATTTTAGTTCTATAAATTATCTTGCAATGCCATTTATAAGTTCTGATTCAAAGAAAGGTAGAAAATCATAGACAGTTCTAGCGATGATGAGATCTGCTACACTGACTTTTATGTAATTGATAGTGATGAGGAAGAACTTGCGGCTATAAGGGGTAAAGTTTTACTTGGATTGTGAAATTAATTAGACTATGCAACAATATACTCCTCTCTAAGATTTATTTTTCTTTCAATTAGGTCCTTTTATGAGCGGAAAGATTAGTTCGAAAGGTACATCATTTACGGCAATAATGTGTGTTTATCATACAGAAGGTGGGATTTTCTCGAGAATAAAGTCTCCCAGATCGAACCTGTCATAGCATATGTATGCAAGCTCACCACTTATTTACTCGGAGAGGGAAGGGGCAGGATGGTATGTAGCCGTCTGATTCAAAAATTTGCCTAAGAAATTTGTAGAATTAAATCTGTATATAGGAAATTTTACCAAGATGGTTGTTACATTTGTAGGATTGATTACCATAGGAAATGTTTCTAAGGATTCTATTGCACTAGAGTTCGTAGGAAATCAAACATCCACTTACACCTCTTTTTCGGAATCATGTGGTTGTCCTAAGAGTCAAACAAACTTTGGTTCATATGAATTCCCGTAGGATTGGAGAGGGCATAACATTGAAATCCTACATTTATTTTCTCTATCATACTACGAAACAAGCAGGCATCTTTTTTAGTATTTCATCAGTCAACAAGCCCTAAACTTTGGATAACTTTTTTCTTCTGGTATCAGTGCTTCTCACTAAATTATAGTCAGAACGTCTTGAAGAATCATCTGCGTGAAAAAAGAAATATCCATGTGACCAACTAGTTGTACAAAGGTTATCATGAAGTCGTGATTTCCATGGGCGATGACGGGCGTGCGGTGATCACTACTCCTAGGAGCTGGCGATATGTTGTCAGGGACGCAGAGCTCTTAGAATGCAAAATGGCTATATCCTGGTTCAAGGAATGCCCACATGGATTTCATCTCAACGTGCTCATCGGTATCCCGCATAATTGGAGGTTGTGTTTGATGAGTGGAATTTATGTAAATTTTTATAGAAGTATTTTATGCATATCAACCACCCGTCTCATGCTTTATCTAGTTGTAGTTATGCCAAATTTGCATGGTTTCTGTTATTCATTCATTTTCATATGAGCTTTGCACATTTAGTAATTTAGGTAGAATTTTGTCCCTCTTCTTTATATTTGATATGTATGTAGGTGTTGATGATGATTATGGATAAAACAAAGGCAAAAGGAACGAAGAAAGCATAGTTTGGAGGAGCTACATGGACCAGACTTAGCCATTTGATGTGTTGGAAAAATTGAATTTTTTCAACCTCCCAAAATAAATATCCAAGACTATTCGGTTGTAGCCCTCGACTAGACGAATCCAACATGCCCCAGAACACGTAAAATGGAGTTTGTATGAAGAAATGGCGATCAAAACACTATAGAGCCCGAAGGTTTGGCGAGAAACTACACGACGTGATGCCTTTTTCTGGCCGTATAGTTCCCGCCTTATAGTTTCTAAAAACGTTGGAAACGATGGGATTTCACCCTCCATAAGCTCGGCACCCCAAGGCCTAAACAAATGAAGGAGGAGCCAAGAGAGAGACACCATTCCATATTATCCACCACGGCGGAGCCCTGCCACCGTGCCACCGCCATAGCCGCCTCCAATGAGATCTACACCATCACCATCACACAAGAGGAGAAGGGACTAGGATCTTGAAGGCCTCCGCATCAATCTACATCGTCATCTTCATCAACAACATCTCCATCATCGATCCCCTTTTGTTACTTGTTGCAATTCTAAATTGAATCTTGGATTTGCACTTGTCCTCAATTGTATCATCATAATTCATCCATATTCTATCCATGATGTTGATTGCCTTCATGTGTGAGTAGTTACCTTTTTTCTTCGGAAGATGGATAAACCCTAGTATGCGATATGGTTCATTATGTGTATGTGTTAGATTTCTTTCAGCTCAATGTTCGGTGAAGCGCGCCACTCAATAATTGCCTAAATGGCGACTAGATGGAGTGAAGTACTTGTTGGTAGAAAGAGGGGTGATAGCACTTACTATGACTATAAAGTTGTTGTCATCCTTTACGTACCAACTTGGGAACCGAGGAAAAATCAAGGAACATTGTCCATGCCATGGATACATCCTACGGGATAAAGTCCCTTAATAGCGCAGTAACTCGATTGAGGTTGATTGCTTGTCTATTATGGTTATGAGGATGATGTGAGCAGTGGTTGCTGTCTATTCGTCCATATATGGAGCTCCTCCCACAAATATCATAAATGGTGTTATTTATTATAATAATTTTGATCACTCTTTCTAATTACTAGCGGTGGATCCACTACTCCATGAGAACTCTTTTCATCATCTTGCAGACTTTTGTAATCATACACGCATGCTCTTGTTTAGTTACAGCTTTAGTTTACTTATTGTTCTCTTATTTGAAAATCCAAAAAATATCTTTTATACAAAACTCACATTTTATCTTATTACTTAGAACATTATTTAACATTACTATTTCAGTATTTAGTTCAAGAGTTATTAGACTTTATACTCCTACTCCCTGTGGGATCGATATCTTTATTTCGAAACTAGCTACAAATGATATGTGCACTTGCATTCACCAAGCTATTTTCTGGCACCGTTTCCATGGGACTAAGCTTTGTAGGTCTTTTAGCTTTTATTTATTTATTTTAGTTTTGCTAGATTTTGTTTTAAGCTTTCTTTATTTGCTGCATTTGTATTTTTCTTTTGTTTGCAAAACCAAAAACCCATAAAAATATTTTTTACTAATCATGTCTTCTGAGATACTTTGGAGTTAGTGGCGCATAATTTGCGCATGCGCCATAGATAACCTTGTTAGTGGCGCATTATATCAGGTGCGCCACAAACAAGGGGCCTATGGATAAGGGTTTTCCCACTAGTGCGTTAAATTGTAAAGATGTAAATCTTAGTAAGAAATTGAAGCTATTGTCAAAATTCTCGGTGGTGCTATGTGATATATTAAATGACCCTTCGATTGTGACATGGTTATACCCGCGGGTACACAACACCAGCATACCTAGTCTAGCCCAAGGAAAGCCCATTACAAGATATGCGGCCTGCGGAGGTTTCAGGTGGCCCAAGGCCATGCCAATTTTCGATGCTTGGAGAACAAGACTAGAGTAGATAGAATTTCAAAGGGGACTCTGTAACCGACTCGACTTATGCCCGGGACCTGCCTATCTATATAAAGGCTAGGAAGGCATGGCGAGGAGGATCTCCTCAACATACCTCATACACACCTCACGCTAGATTGCATCTGCGCACCCCTGTAACTTTCAGTTCGGCCGTAATCAAGAGCAGACAAGCAGGAGTAGGGTTTTCCCTCTGGGGTCCTGAACCTGGGTAAACTTCGTATCCCCGTGTTGCTTGTTTGCTAAGTGTTCCGTGATCTCTAGCATCCCCATCTTCTCCAAAACCCAAGTACATATCAATGGGCATTGACGAGATTAAACCTCGTCAATTGGCGTCGTCTCTGGGAACTGGGGGCGCTGATTGTGCGATCGTGACTGTCCCATCTAGACGATCTATGACTCATCAGCGACGGAGAGCCACCTCCACTTCAGCGCCCACTCGCCAGCCACCATGAAGGATTTCGAGCCCGTAGGCGACGGGCTCGAGATTCTGTTCGGGAGCTTTTGCTTCTAGGTGGGGCAGACTGGCACCATCCGCCTCCCAGAGCGGGTGCCACCGCCATCCATTAGGCCCGCTTCGTGGGTCCCACCCATCAGCATGTTACGCACGTCGACGCTGAAGATGAGTCCTATGACAGCAGCAGCTGCAAATCAGATATGTGCGTCCCTCCATCAAATGAAGGAACCTACGGTTCCAGATCCGAACGATGTGGCAGCAACGACCCAATCCATAGGCACTACCAATGCTCCGTGGTTATCCATGGTGAATCGGAACTTCCACAAAGTTCCATTGCACCCAACCCACCACCCAATCCACCGCCCAACCCGCAGGCTCGGAACGGATGGAACAGAGAAAACCATCCCCTCCAGCCCAACGAAGACGACGCTGACGCCTACCAGAGGATCAACCTCAACGAGGACGGCTGGCGCCAAGCACGTGAAGCCGTGGCGGGAAACAAGATCCTACCTATGAATTCTTCACGCGATCTGTTGGTGGCTTACCACCTCCTCCTCATCGGCGAGCACAATAGGCAGGTAAAACTGCAGGAGGAACTCGACAAATGCAACCAGGCAGCTTTGGAGTCTAGCACACAGTGAGCTGCTCTCTCCGCCGCTGGTGGCTCCAGCTCGCACGATAATCATGCCAACACGCATCACTCTGGCACATAGCACATGGACCCCGCCGCACGACGTGAGGTCACCAAAACCCTCAACACGTCCTTCATGGAGATAGACATCAATGGCAACGTCATACCAAAGATGCCGCAGGCTGCGATCATGGCAGCCACCACGTACCTCGCGTCCCATCCACCTCCGGTGGGGGACCCGAAGAGTGCCATGCACAAGTCCGCTCTAGCCGGACTCGCACTCGTCGGAGCTGCGCTCCACTATGAAGCTCCCGCGGAGCTGAAGAAAAAGGCCACGGTCAGATTCAACCGCAGCCCTACACCCTCATCCGATGAGGATGAGCACGATCAACCCCGACGTCGCAAGAACCCAAGACGTTGCAGCAGTGATTACGATGCTCGAAATGACCTCGCTCAACGCAAGGTCGACAAGGCACGCGCCAAACGCGCGTGCTCAACCGAATCCGAAGAGGATGATGATGGAGTGATGTGCGGGGCCTGATGCTTCAGCAGATCTGTTCGGCACACACGGATGATGAAAAATTTCAAGCTTCCTTCGGACACTCCAAAGTTCGACGGCACACAGGATCCGAAGGCCTAGCTCAGTGACCACCTCTCGTCCATCAAGCTACATGGTGGTAACAAGAACACTGACCTGCAATGCCTTCAGCTGTAGCTGACAGGTGCACCCCGGATCTGGCTCAGCAGCCTATCCTCAGGCTCCATCCGAAGCTGGGAGGAACTAGCATATAGTTTTATCCGAAACTCAAGGGCACCAGCAAGAGGCCAGCCTTGATTGAGGAACTACGGGCCTGCACTCAATGTACGGGCGAATCCATTCGCTCGTACATCTTGCGCTAGTCCAACATCAAGAACTCGGCCACGCACATCTCCGAGGAAACGACAATCGACACCTTCAAGGATGGTGTCACACGCCCGGACTTCAAGGAAGAACTTGGGCGCGTCAAGCCCAAGATGCTCGATCGCCTCATGGACATCGCCAACAGGTAGGCAGATGGCAAAGATTCAGATGATAAGGACGAATATGACCGCAGACGCGAACGCCGCAGCAAGCGAAGATCGCGTGTCTACGACGACCACGATGAAGTCTACATGGTTGCGGCTGGCTACACCGATCGACCCAACGATGGCAACAACAGCAGCGGAGGATACGGCTGAGGCAACATCCACGATGGCGGATGCCCAACACAAACATGGCAACGTCGTGGCCGTGAGGACGAACCCTCGGCATACGACAAGTTGTCTGGTCCCTGCACAGTCCACTTCTACATCGACAAGCAGGACAGAAAAAAGAAGGCTAGCCACATGCTAAAGGACTGCCGCGAGTTCTAGAAGCTCAGCGAGGGTCTCACCCAAATGCGATGCCAGATCATGAACTCTGGGTTTGGACCCGCACCTGCACCAGGTGACATCGCCCACGAAGCTCCTCCACCACCACCCTTGGGACCGTCGAAACCAGCAATCGCACATGCACCAAACAACGGCACAGGCGGATACCCGACACCAATAGGGTGCAGAAGAAGATCACCCGATAGGTCAGCCTCGCTATGATCGCTCTGCTAGCCATCCCTAAGTACCTCAGTGGCTCGGAGTCCTGCATCACGTTCGACCGTTAGGATCACCCCTGCTAGATCCCTCCCCAGGTCATGCTGCCATGGTGCTCGAGGCGCAGATTGGAGGATTCAAGATGAGCCGCATCTTCATGGACGATGGCAGCAATATCAACCTAATATTCGCCAGCACCCTCACAGCGATGTGGATCCCGCTCTGTAGCCTGGAACAATCCGACACAACGTTTTACGGCATAGTCCTACGGAAGGGCATCTACCCCCTGGGAAAGATATGGCTAGACGTCATCTTCGGCAAGCTCGAAAACTTCTGATGCGAGTGGCTGGAGTTCGAAGTGGTGGATTGGCCATCACAGTACAACTCCATCCTCGGGCACGTAGCGTTCACAAGATTCCTGGCAGTACCGCACTATGCGTACCTGCTGCTCAAGATGCCAGGGCCAAACGGCGTCATCACGGTCCAGGGAAGCTTCACCAGATCAGACCACTACGATAGAGATTTCAATAGAATATCCCAATCATTCGGCATGCAGGAGGAGCTCACGAGGCTCCGAGAAGTTATAGACAATGGGGCACCACCAGTCGCGAGGCAAAACTCACCTGACATGTCGTTCGACTCCACAGTCAACACAAAAAAGGTGCAGGTCGACCCAGCGGATGCCTCCAAGACGGCGCTGATAGCCAACGACCTCAGCCCCACATAGGAAGCGTGCTTGTCGAATTCCTCCGTCAGCGCTGGGAAATCATCGCCTGGTGTCCTATGGACATGCCAGGAGTTTCCAGGGAATTCGCTGAGCATCCACTCAATGTGTTCCCTGACGCAAGGCCGGTCAAGCAGTCGATCCGACTACTGTCGGAACCACAAGCAGAAGTAGTTGGAATCAAAGTCAACAGACTACTCGACGCCACCTTCATCTAAGAAATCAAGGAGAGCGAGTGGCTGGCCAATACTGTGTTGGTCCCCAAAAAGGACACGGACATCCAGCGGATGTGCGTGGACTACACATCACTCAACAAGCACTGCCCCAAGGACCACTTCTCTCTCCCTCGGATCGATCAGATCATCGATTCAACTGCAGGATGCGAGAAACTCTCCTTACTCAACGCCTGCTCAGGCTACAATCAGATTCGACCAAAGGTCGAATATCAAAAGAAAACAACATTCATCATGCCGTTCGGAGTGTTCTGCTACAACACCATGCCTTTTGGACAAGTTCACAAAGTGGATCGAGGCCATGCCCGTCACCAACCAAAGCGGCCGTCAAATTCTTCGATTCTATAGTCTACAGGTTCGGGGTGCCGCACAGTATCATCACGGACAACAGATCAAACTTCATCTCGAAAGAATTCTAGGACTTCTGTGAAGGCCTTGGCATTAGCATATCATACGCCTCAGTGGCGCACCCGCAGACCAACGGGCAGGTCGAAAAGGCCAACGGCCTCATAGGTGGAGGCATCAAGAAACGCCTGCTCAGACCACTCGAACGGCTTGCGAGAGCCTGGGCAGAGGAGCTACCCTCCGTCCTCTAGAGCCTACGCACAACACCGAACAACGCAACTAGCTTCACACCTTTCTTCATGGTGCATGGAGCCAAGGCCGTGCTACCTGCCGAAGTACGCCACAAGGCCCCACGGGTCGTCGCCTACAACGAAGCCGAATCAAAGGCTACACTCGAAGACACCGTCGACACACTCGACGAGGCATGCGACATCGCCGCGCTTCGCTCAGCGGTCTATCAGCAGAGCCTTCGCAACTACCACAGCCAACGGCTACGACCAAGGTCCTTCGTCGCAGGAGACCTCATCCTACGACTCAAGCAAAAGCGGCCGAAAAAGCTCAAGTCACCCTGGGAAGGACCCTACATCGTCACAGAAGTCATCGTTGGCGGAGCTTACCGCCTCATGTACATCGCGTCAGGATTCAAATATTCCAACCCCTGGAACGCCGCACGTCTGCGATGCTTCTACCCCTAGTTATCCCTTTACTTTCAATAAGGCTACTCAGCCAAGGCTACTCAGCCGAACAATGTACCTCCAAGTTACGATATGAACTAAGTTCCTCGGCCGAAAATTCGTTTCCTTACTTTTCGCTATAATACACTCGGGGGATACGCCTCACCTCATGACTCCATCGACTGAGAACAAACGCATACAACCTGGGTAGCTGGCCACGTCAGGCTAACAAAAAGGACATCCACACAATAAAGAACAATGTGCTAATAAAAATAAACTTTACAAAGGGAGCAACAAGCCCACTCGAATAAATACACATTTTACATCTATCTGCTTTCTTTATAGGTCCTACCTATTCTGGAGTATTACACTCGCTCGCTGTTCGAACAGATCAACAATTTCTTCGGCATACTACCTTACAGCCGCATAATGCGGGCGCATATCCCAAAGGCTACCATCTGACCGAAGGGGTGGCCCAGTCGCCACCGCCGCGAGATCGACATCATGACGATCCAGCCGAACAAGTGAAAGAGCGGCCTTCACCCCAGCTACCAGTTCAAGATGCACCAATTCCTTAACGTGGCTCACGTCCCAAAATTTCGCCGGAAGACCCCACAGATTGGAAGGTGCCTCGTCCAGGGGAAACATGGCGCCCCAAGTGGACGCCAGGGAAATCCTCACCTGCCTTAGCCCTCCAGACACCTAGTGCGTGCGATCTTGCACCGTCGCAAGGACGATGGCCTGATCGCGGTCCATCCATAAGAAGCCGCTTGCCTCCAAGTCCTGTTGGGTCAGGAAATTCATCCGAACAGCAACACGCTCCTTGTCCTCCTTCCGAACGAGATTGGTGCCTACACCAGATATAGAAAGAAGGTGAAACATAAGATGCATCCAAAAAGAACAACAGTTCACGAAGACTTACATTGAAGCTGCTTGCTGATCTGCCACAACCCCCCATCAAAAATTCCTCCCTGGCAGTGGCTCGCTCAGCCTTCAACTTCCACATGTTCGCGTGGCCTAGAATGCCGAGAATATCCTTCTCTAGGATGCGGACGCGGTCGCGAAGAAAAACAAGTTGTGACGCATCATCCAACAATGGTCGCGGCTCAGGAGCAGTCGAAGAATCTACGAGCATCTCACCCGAAGGACCCTAAAGGAAAACAAGTAAGAAAATAAACATCACAAACATAGCTGGTGGGAGATCGAAAGATAACTTATATACAGAAAATCCACCCCGTGGCATAAGTCAAGATTGTTCATAAGCAAAAGCATACATTACAAAAGGAAACAGATAATACTATCCTAAACTACAACAATAGAGCATAGGCACCCGCATCTGGTGTGTCCTTAGAGCCAGACTGCCTGCTCTTGACCTCCTCCTGCTGCCTTGTCGCGTACTCCGCCAGCAGGTCAATGAGCTTCGGCCCATAACGCTCAGAGGGAGGCAAAACAGAGCGAACGCTGCCTCTAGGCCATCAGATTCCATCGGCATCTGGGAGGTGATGTGCGGCAGGTCCAGCTCCGCTCCGGATGCCATGGCCATGGCCAACCCCATCTAGGCGCCAAGGCCCTTCTGCTTGCACTTGTAGACCGCAGGAGCATCCTTTGATAAGGCACCCGCCAATGCGTTGACATCCTCAAGAGAAGCGCCCTTGGGGACGATCTCCTTGTAAAAGCGTTGGAGTACTCCTTTGGCCTTCGGCAAGACACCGACAACAGTACCGCAGCGATATTCGACTACTACGGTAGCATCATCCAGAGCATTTTCGTGCTCCATGACACCGCGATCAAACGCGATGCCTGCAGCATCTGAGACAAAGAAACAAGAAAAGGTCCCGAATAAGAAGGTATCAAGGAACAACCGAAAATGTACAAGATCAGGGAAAGTATAAGATACTCACCGGAAAAATCCTTGGCCGTAGCCATCAACCTGTTGGCCATCTCCCTCTCGCGAGAAGCATCCACAGCAGCAAGCAGCTCCTCGCGATCAACAGACTCCTTCCGGAGGCGCTCCTGAGCTTCGGCAACATCAGCCACCTCCTTTTGCAGGCGCTCCTTTTCCTCCGAGGCATCCGTAGCTTGCTTCTCTACGCGACCAAGGCTCTTCTCAAGAGCATCGAGCCGGCGGAGAGCTGCATTATTCTCATCTACAAACATTAAGAACAAAAGGATTAGCAGAAGCAAAGACGAAGGGGACAGCCAACGCAGAAAAAGGATAACCAAAATATGCACCTTGCAGTTGCCGCATGTCAGCCTCCAGCGCCAAATGCTTCTAGATAAGGAGATTAGCGCTACGCACGAAGGGCTGCAAAAAACAATCAAGCATCATAAAGGGCTCTAGGGATATGCCCCACAAGAGCGAAACTCGACTAGCGGATCATCTGAAAAAAGGATTGGGGGTTCCCCCCTACAAAACAAAGGAACCAAAAACTTACGTGCTCAAACGGAGACTCCGAAGTTCCGTGTGCGGTCTTCTGAGTAACAACTACCCGAGCCTCTCACGAGGGGGGGAGGGGGATTCAGAGCGTCATCCTCAGAGTCGGCCACCATCTGAAAGGGAGGGGCCGTCGGCTTTGACTCGCCTATGGCCTCATCAGTGCCCCTGAGAGAGAGAGCCCTCCGAGGAGTGGCTACAAGGAAAGTATTGTTTAAGAACAAGATAAAACATTGCACACGCAAACTACAGAACAAAAACGCATCCGAAACTACTTACGAGTCAATGTCTGACATATTGAACACCGGTGAGACCTTCTCCTTCTTCTTTTTTGCCGACGGCTGCGGCGCCATCCCTTGAATTGGAATAGCAGGAAAAGGTGTAGAGGAGGCACCCTCATACTCACCATGCTGCTCCAGGAAGGAAGGGACCCAAGGAGTGGGTGGCATCAATGCATCCGAAGATTCACTCTGGGAGCGCTTTCGGGTCTACCCCTCGCTCGCCTCGGGGGCTTCTTGGGTTGGAGATTGCGCCGGTGAAAGTTCGGACTCAGAGTCCACAACCTCGTTGTCAGGCGCAATCGGATATTTTTCAGGCAGTGGAGGCATCATGCCCGCTACCTTGAGTTCCTACAAACCAAAAAAGACAAATAACATAATTAGAAACGCTATTCATATGAAGACAACACTAGTAAAAAGGCGCAACGCGCATGCCGCAGTTCTACACCTGAGGAACTGGATTCGAAAAACTGAAGGGGGTGGTCAAGGACTTCTTTAGGAGGTCCTCTTCAGCCTTGAACTTCAGAAGAGGCCGAAGATCCCTATCATGGTATCCCCTGGACAGCTCCTCAGCTGAAGCCCTTGCCGGGTCGTTGCGGCCAGTGTAAAGAAACATCGGATGCGCCCTCGCTTGGAGAGGCTGCACCCAACGTTTGAGGAAGGTGCGGATGATATCCACACCATTGACCTCCTTCTCCGCAACCATCAGGAGTGCCTCCACCCGACGGTAGAGCTCCTCCACCCAACGGTAGAGCTCCTCCACTTCCGCCACCTCGCCCTCCAGGACATGGTTCTTCCAGGATCTCTTCGGAAGGATTTCCTAGGAGGAGTCGAAGGGAGCAAGGCAAAACTTTTGTCCGTCCACTGTGGAGTCGCGGATATAAAACCACTTCTTCTACTAGTATTGGACGGACTTGCACATAGGAAAAGAAAAGAAAAGAACAGAAGAACGGATGGAAATGACGCAGCCACCGAGCAGATAGACTCCGCCGGTGCCGGACTGCCTCTTCACGGAATAGAGCTTCCGGAAAAGGCCAAAGTGCGGCTCGATACCGAGCCAGCACTCGCAGAGAATGATGAAACAAGCGATGTGGAGGAGAGAATTGGGGGGAAAATGATGAAGTTGGATGCCGTAGAAGAAAAGAAATCCACGAAGAAAATCGTGGACAGGGAGCGAGAGACCGCGAAGAACAAAAGATACGAACATCACCCGAAACCCTACGGGTGGACGAAGAGTTACCTCATCGCCTGGAAGTTTCACGGCCTCCTTGTCCTGCGGGATCAACCCCGCATCACGCAGATCACCGTGGCGCACCTCCGTGTGCCTCCACCCACCATCAGTAATGCGAGCGGTGGTGGCACCCTTATTGCCGTCGGCGGCGGCTCCAGCAGCACCCTTCCTGGACTTTCCCATCATGCGGCGGTGAGTGTGACGATGAGTGTGGCGATGAGCATGGAGAAAAAAGGAAGGAAATGATCTGAGAACATCAAGTGCGCGTAAGAAAGCAAGTGCTTGCGAAATGGAGGCGATGGTGGAAAGAAAATGGCAATAGGTGAAAAGAAAACCACTATTTTCCCCACGGTTATAAGGACGAGGACGACGAACAGGAACTGTTCATCCAGAAGCCCTAGCGCCCAGGACAGATCCAACCATACACGTGTCTGCACAGAAATGAATCGTCGCTAGCATGCGTCCACTACGCACGGAAATAGAGGAGACACCGTAATTCTCGCCACGACACGCATTACTAGTCAACTCTAGGTTAGAAAGTGGGACCCACGCTCGCCCTGTCGTATCACCTCAGGCGCCACAGACGATTGAGATCATCGATCATCAGCACTGACATCATCAAGACCAACCTAGCTACAGTTGGAAATTCACTCCTATCTACGATTCGAACAAATACTTGGGGCTACTCCTATCAGGAGCGTTGGCCGCGCACCCGAGACATGATTAAAGTGCTGCATCTCTCACCTATCTATGACGGGGATACTCCCATAGGGAGGATTGATTCAACCACCCGAAAAAATTGTGTCCTTCGGACCTAAAGCTAAAAATAACTGAACTAAAGTCTCTGTTCGAGTCTACGACTCGAACAGACACTCGGGAGACACTACCATAGGGAGCGCCGGCCGCGCACCTTATGATCTCTTCGACTGCGATCCTTCGGATCAAAATATAAGCTTTCGGCAACTCTGCCCAAATTAACACTAAGTAAGAAGCAATGTCCTTATCCACCCGAAACACCTCCGCGATGACAAAAATTCGGATGGTGTGTCTGCGACGCAAGGATAAGACCTACAGATACCATCTGATGGCCTGGTAACGCACCTGACTGCGGTCTGCTAGTAAAATACCGTGCCAATAGGCACGAAGAAAAATCCCGACGGACACGTTGGGTATATCACTTGAAAAACACTAGGATTTGGATCCTATAAGACCTCAACGGCCTAAGTCGAATTACACCAGCATCTGTTCCGGATTCGAGTCTAGGGACTCGAGTCTAAAGAAGATCGTGTTGTTTTGTCCTATGACAGTTACCTGACCCTGATCTATGGGGTGAGTCAGGCACACGCATCAACAATCCCTATGAACTAAACTGCTTTTTATAATAAACAGGCATAAAAATGCACCCGAAAGACTAAAGAGTCCTCGGTCGAATCTACAATTCGACTGAGCACTCGGGGGCTACTGACATGGTTATACCCCATGGGTACACAACACCAGCATATCTATTCCAGCCCAAGGAAATCCCATTACAAGATACTCGGCCCGCGGAGGTTTTGGGTGGCCCAATCCCATGACGCCTTCGGATGCTTGGAGAACAAGACTAGACTAGATAGAATTTCAAAGGGGTAAACCCTAATCTGTAACCGAATAGACCTATGCCCGGGACCTGCCTATCTGTGTAAAGGCCAGGAAGGCACGGCGAGGAGTATATCCTCAACTCACCTCATACGCACCTCATGTCCGATTGCAACTTCGCAGCCCCATAACTTTCAGTTCCGCCGTAATCAAGAGTAGACAAGCAGGAGTAGGGTTTTCCTTACAGGGGCCTGAACCTGGGTAAACTTCGTGTCCCCGTGTTGCTTGTTTGCTAACCGTTTCACGATCTCCAGTATCCCCATCTTCTCCAAAACCCAAGTCCATAACAATGGGCCTTGACGATATTAAACCTCGTCAGATGGTTATCTAGTCCAAAAAAATTCACAAATCCTTCAAAGCAACCTACAATTTACTTTTAGTTCAAATTTGACCTAATTTCGATAAATCGGCATAAAGTCATTCATGTGGCTGCCGAACACACCAGAGAAACAGCCCTCTAAAAACAAAAAAACCGAGCCTATGTACCAATGCACACGCGCGCAACGCCGTGCTATGGACGAGGGGGAGATCAGCCGTGCGTCGATGCGTGAGAGGAGAGGGGTGGGGAGAGATGAGATCATGAGAGGCAGCGAAGGAGAGAGAAAATACAATTTTCTTTTTTTGTGTGCATAGGACCTAAAATTTACTACTACTAGTTGATTGAGTGCACTTTAAGGCAGTAGGAGTACCTCGAGTCAGGAACCCATCATAAATGCTTTGACCTCGAACCGCCTTCAACTCCTATTCTCTCTTCGCTGCTGCCCTCTTCCCCTGCCTACGTTTTATACTCTCTATATATACATCACGTGGACAGATGTGAGCATATGTCTAACTACGAGTAAAAAGCTCCACCGTTTAGATAGTGTCTAAACAAGATGATTCCTAGGACACACTAAACTGAAGAGGCTAAGTTCTGCATAGGAGTTTTACACTACCAAGTGGGCCCATTATTTGCTTTTTTCCTTAGGGAATCGACAATCTGTAAAAAAGGTACACATTAAGTCACATAGTAGTACATTGTGGAGAAAATAAAGTTATACATCAAGATTGTGGGTTGCCCATAGAGAATAGAAAAATCATTTCCCCTGCCTCCTCTCTATTGCATGTATCAATATGACCAAGCTAAGTGGGTTCTACCATGTGGCAAATGTTGACCTTTTCCGTAATTTGGCAAACATTAATTTGAATCGGAGGGAGTAGTGTAAATTAAGTGGGTTAATGTAACTATGAACCTTGAAAACTCATAGAACATAGGAATCACAAATAAAACATGCATGGTCCGCTATGTCCAAAAAATATGCACCCATCTACCTTCGAAAAAAGACAATTAATTCAAAAGCAATCTATCATGCTTACTTGTTTCTCAAGTTTGACCTAATTTCGTTAAGTTGTCAAGATGAATAATCTTAGCAATAAGTTGAACCTGATGTCAAAACCCTCGATAGTGTGGTGTGTTATATATTAAATGACCGCCTGATGGGTTACCTCCCAAAAATATTCATAAAACTTTCAACGCAGTCTACATTTTACTTGTAGTTGAAATTTTACCTAATTTCGATATATTAACATAAAGTCATTCAAGTGGACAGAGTTAGCTAGGATGAAGATTGAAAACTCAGAAAACATGGGAATCTTAAATACAACATGCCGGTCCACTATATATGTCCAAAAGATTGGCTTGTTGCATTCAGATCCATATTCTTAAGACTTTATTTTTGGAAAGGAAGAATCTCGTCATTGCTGTGAAAATTTAGAATGTTATTTCCTGATGGATGGAAACTCACACCGACCATGTTTTTACTGCAAGAAGATGCACTCATCTACCCATGAAATGACATTTAATTCGAGAGCAATCCATCGCGCTTACTTGTAGCTAAGGTTGACCTGATTTCGTTAAATTGTCAAGATGCAAAGACTTAGTAAGAAGTTGAAGTTGTTGTCAAAATTCTCGGTGGTGGTATGTGATATATTAAATGACCCCTCAATGGTTACCTAGATCAAAAAAATTCACAAATCTTTCAAAGCAACCTACAATAATTTACTTTTAGTTCAATTTTTACCTATATCGATAAATCGGCATAAAGTCATTCAAGTGGGCAGAGTTTGCTAGGAAGATGTTTGAAAACTGATAGCATTAAACATGGGAATTGTAAGTAAAACATGTTGTTCCACTTAATATGTCACAAATCTTGGCTTGTGACGTTCAGATATATATTCATTAGGCTTTCTTTATGTAAAAGAACAATCTCGTCATCACTCGAGAAATTGAGAATGTTCTTTTGCAGATAGTTGGAAACTCACACAGATGGCATTGTTTTGTTACAAGAAGATGCACCCATCTACCTCAGAAAAGATATCTAATTCAAGTGCGATGTACTACCCTTACTTGTAGATCAAGTTTGACGTAATTATTCCGTTAAATCGGAAAGAAGTCAGTGAAGCGTGCGAAGTTAGCAAGGAAGCTTGAAAACAGAACTATACGAAACCGTGGTCCACTTCGTGTGATAATTTGGGCTATTGCATTTTCTTCTAACCGTGGTAGGTATCGTAGGAGCGAGGTGCTTCAGTGAACATGGTCGGTGGAAGTACGAGTTACATCAAGGACATCATAAAAAATTAAAATTACATCCAAGTCCATGAAGTTAGTTCAAGGTCCCTAAAACTATGCAGTGAAGTGCGCTTTGAGGTTTGTGCATACTAGCGTTCATTGTGATAAAGACTATCAATAGAATCTTCTAGATGCTAAGAATGGAAAAGAAGATCCAATAGTTAGCAATTTTTGGATTTGCTAGTCTTGACCCAATGGTCCATGTTCAAAGTTATCCGTACAAAATAAAGTTTTTTTATGAAAAAGATAAGATAAGAAGTACTACTGCGCATGGCCAGTCTTATTGAATAACCTTTCCCTCCTGATGTTTGGGAAGCAAGTGAAAAATTCAAAACCTGAAAAGTTTAATATTTTTTATGCCAAGGACCAAAGTGGTTTCGTTCCTATGTACTTATTCTAGGGTGCCAACAGGGATCTCACCAAAATCCCACTTCTAATTAATTTTTCAAAATCTAGTTCAAATTTTGAGCAAAATTTTACACTAGATTTTGGCAAATGAACTAGAAGTGGGATCCCACGTGACACCACACCAATGCGCCTGCGGAACACACCAGAGAAACACAGCCGAACCCTCTAAAAAACAGAGTCGTCGTACTAAGGCACATGTGCGCAACACCACACTAGCCCACCCGGACCGGTGCGCGAGGGGTGATGATGTATAGCTCAGATCACTATAGAGCTTCGTTGGGAGACCCCAAGAGGAAGGTATGATGAGCACAACAACAAGTTTTCCCTCAGTAAGAAAACAAGGTCATTGAACGAGTAGGAGGAAGGAAATGACTCAAAGGTGTTACTAGCAACTTGGAAACCTGCACAACACAAACCCAAGACTTTGCCCCAACAAACAGTGAGGTTGTCAATCTCACCGATTTGCTGAAAACAAAGGATTAACTGTATGGTGTGGAAGGTAATGGTGGTTTGCAGAAAGTAAACTGTAATAGTGGAAGATGTATCAATGGTAAAGATTGGACCGGGGTCCATAGTTCACTAGAGGTGTTATGCTTAGGATAAACAACATAACATGTTGGGTAAACAAATTATAGTGGGCCAATTTACAAGACAGAGAAAGGCATAACAATGCAATACTAGACATTCATGATCCTATGAGATTTTATTGGGCATTACAACAAGATACATAGACCGCCATCCAACTGCATCTATGACTAGTAATCCACCTTCAGGTTATCATCCAAACCTCCTCCATTATTAAGTTGCATGCAACGGATAACTCCTTTAATAAAAGTGTGTAAAGTAAACAATCTACTTGTTCCATGAACAAGAGATCATTGTTTTCTCCCTAGAAGCAATAGCACATCTACAAACTTACAGATTTCTGTCAATTTCCTAGATTAAATAGAGGCATGAACCCACTATTGAGCAAATATACTCCCTATTGGAACAACTAGCATCTACTTGGCCAAGATAGCTACTAGAAACGGAGAGCATGCAAGATCTGAAACAACACATACATGATAGAATCATTAACCAATCTGACATAGTAATCTCAATATCCATTGGATCCTCGAAAACACAACATGCATGATTACAAATAGATGATCTTGATCATGAACACAGCTCAAAAGATCTAAACATGGTAGCACAAAGGAGGAGAAACAACCATCTAGCTACTACATGGACCCGTAGTCCAAGGTGGAACTACTCACGCATCATACTGGAGGCTGGCATGATGATGAAGAAGGCCTCCGGGATGATCTCTCCCCTCAAGAAGGGTGCCGGGAAGAGCTTCAGATCCCCCCGATCTAGGGATGATGGTGGCGGTGGCTACAGACTGTTTCGTGGAAGATTGATCGGGTACTTAGGGTTTTGGTATCGGGGGCTTCTTATATGCGAAGAGAAAGCCCGAGGGGGTGCCCGAGGCGGCTCCACCCCCTAGGCGCGGGCTAGGCCTAGCCACGCGGCCAGGTGGTGTGGACCCCTTGAGTCCCTCCTCCGTCTCGCCTTCTGGCTCCGTGTTCCCCATGGTAAAATATTGACTTTGGATTTTGTCTTGTCCAATTCCGATAATATTCATTTTCTGACTTTTTTGTAACCAAAAAACAGAAGAAAACATGAAACTGGCATTGTGGCATCTTATTAATAGGTTAGACCCAGAAAACATATGAAAATACCTCAAAGAGAAGAAAAGGCAAAGTAGATACTAAACAAGCATGGAACGTCAAAAATTATAGATATGTTTACTACGTATCAAGCATCCCCAAGCTTAACTCCTACTCTTCCTCAAGTAGGTAAGTGATAAAAAGAATAATTTTTGTGGTGACATGCACTATCAAAATCAAGATCAAACAATTTGCAAGCATTGAAAGATGGGATCAAATTACTCTAAACATGAACATGAAAGAAGAAGTTCTAACAGCAAGACAAAGTAACTATGCATGCAACATCAAAGGTTACAAACAAAGATCATGAATAAAAATGCATTGAAAGACGTTTGTTTGTTTCACATATAGAAAACATAGTATAGTGGCATTCAGCTTGTCCCTCATGGAGTAGCAAATAAATGCATAGAACACCTTCAAAGTTCATAAGAGTGACTAGATACATATAGTTCAAGAACAAGCAATATGAATCAATCAATAAGTTTTGGGACAATGCACATAGAACTAAGAATGGAAAATATGCTCTATTAATTGGTGCCTAAGGATAGAAGGTGGAGACTCAATATAATAGTGGAAGAAAGTCCCTTCATAAAGGGAAACAGGGATTTCAAGTCTCGTAAAGAGCTTCCAAAAATTATGGTACTTGTTAGCTTTCAGCTCTCATTGCCCCTATCATAAGAATCTTGAATTGATTAAAGTTAAAATGAACAAACTATGGAGAATATGTTGGACAAATTATAAGTTGGCAATCTCATGTCCCTTGAGTACGAGGGCCGCTCCTCATGCTCCTCAACTTTAGTAACCGGTAAGTTCTTGTCATAGTAAGTACATGTGTATCATAGAGAACCACCAACGGGGTACCCCTTGCACATGATACAGGAGTTATCCCATAATCAAAATGACAAGGCAAGTAGACAATGAGAATCTCAGCAATCTTCTTATTTACCATGGGAAAATGGTTCTTTTTCTCTCTTTCCTCTTTTCATTATGTCTCTTTTTTCATAAGAAGAAAGCTTCATAGATTGCTCACTATGGTGATGCTGCAAGTTTCCACCATGATTAGGCATGGCTTAGGCCAGCGGTCTAGGCGTTTCTCTAACACACATACATAACTCCATGGACTTACAAGCTCCCCTTTTATTTCACACCGATGACATCCTCAAACAAAAGAGCATGATATCAACTGGGTAGAATGTACAAGTGCAATGTTGAAAGTGTCCCATGACAACATGGTTCTTCTAATTCCAATGTATAAGTGCAAGCATATACAACATAGATAACACGATGTTTCAAGTTTATTTAGGGGCAAGAAAATAAAGTGCGCCATCAAGTTTGTGAGAGCTTTAATCACTAACTTTCACATAACAAGTTTAATTTGGAAGATAGATAAAACAAGAATATACTTGGAATGGTGTAACACACCATGCGTAGGAATTTATAGTGGAAACTTTGGAATAATTTGGTTTCTTGGGAGTTGGATGCACGAGTAGAGCTTACTCATACAAGTGGAGGCTAGCCAAAGACTGGGAGTGACAAAATAAGAGAGAAATAATGGCCATGATCATGTAGAGCGACAAAACATTACTAATCAAAGCATAAAGTGGTACCACAAGTCAAAAACTAAATGATCATAGAGGCTATGCTGACTGGTTCATAGTCATAACACGGTGTGAGAATGTGCCAAGTCAACCCAAACAAAGCATCAAAGGAGAATACCACAATACTATGCTTTTGTATGCTAAAACAACGCATGATTCTTTCAAGGCACATTAAGAAAGCCTAATTGTTTGGAAGAATTCATGCTACAGAAATAATAACTAAGCATAAGGTCAAAACAACACCTTGCATGACATGATAGTGTCTAAGTCACAGTCAAATCAAGCTCCTCTTGTACTACTAAAGCAAGAACTTCCTACTACTTTCCAACACCAATCAACTTATTTGGAACAACACAACGAAAACAGGGGTCCAACTATTTTATTCTAGCAAACTAAGCAAACCAAAAACCAAAAATGAAAACTAAGACACTCTAAGAACAACACAACAGTGCATGAAACAATAAAAAAACAAAGTGCCTAGAAAGACCTGAGATTTTTATTGATGAAGAAGGGGATGCCACGGGCATCCTCAAGCTTTGACGCTTGTACCTCTTGAATATTTCTTGGGGTGAAACGGGGTGGCATCCCCAAGCTTGAGCTTTTGACCATTCTTCATCTCATTATATCATTCTTTCTCTACACCTGAAAAATTTCCTTCATACAAAACTTCACACAATCTTCATTAGCAACATTAGTGTATTCCAAAGATAATAAACCTTTGGGGTTTAGTTTTAAAACAGCAAGCTACTGTGGCGATTCCCTCAAAAATCTCAATTTCCCAAAAAGAACCCAAAAAGGAATCAATAAGAAGCAAATTCAAATAATGGCAGAAATCTGTCAAAATAGACCAGTAGGTAGAAACCGATTTTTTCTAAAACCTTCTGTTGCTGAAATAAAAAAGTTTTGAACTAACGAAATTTATCTAACAACCTGGGGGATGTATTCAGAAAATTACATCTCAATCCAACTTACAGAGATTTTACACGAATTTTTACAGTGGAGCATAAAAATATGTTTGGGACAGCAACTCCCCATATCTTACTTCCCTCTCAATAGAGGTTATTATTGGCACAAAAATCAAACAAAAAGGATAAGGAGAGATTATTACAAAAGTAACAACTTTCAAGACTCAATAAAACTATTGGTTATTGATACGTCCAAAACGTATCTACTTTCCCAAACACTTTTGCTATTGATTTTGGATACAAATAACACGGACTTACGCTGTTTTCAGCAGCATTACCTTGGTGTATAGTTTTTGTGAAGAAAATGAACTATCAGGAAAAATCCCGAAAAATATGCCAAAAATTATATTTCACCAGAAGATCCACGGAGCCAGAAGACGAGACGGAGAAGGGGCCTGGGGGGCCCACACCCCTGCCAGGCACGGGCCCACCACTAGCCGCACCTGGGGGGTGCAGCCACCCCAGGCACCCCCTCGGCCTCCCTCTGCGCCTATTATTTGACTTTCGATCTAAAACCCGAGGGGGTTCGATAGTTTTGTAGAAAGAGTTCCGCTCCACCACCGCCACCAGAAACCAAGATTCGGATCCAGAAACTCCATTCTGGCCCCCTGCCGGGACGAAGAATTTGGAGAGGATCATCGCCATCGTCATCACCAACACATCTCCATAAACCATCAATGTTTCCCTCATCCATGAGTGAGTAAACCCCTGCTATAGTCTTATGGATGGTAGGGATTGGATGAGTTCTATCATGTAGTCGAATAAGATCTATTAGGGCATAGTTCCTAGTATCTCTATTAGTGCTATTTGACATTGTTGCAACTTGTTGTGCTTAATGCTTGTCACTAGGGCCCGAGTGCCATGATCTCAGATCAGAACTTATTATTGAATCATTATGATAGTATTGTTTGTGATATTATCTGGAAGTTGTGTACACATAATATTGTCCGGATCCAAAGGCCCCAAAGTGACAATAATTGGGACAACCGGAGGGGATGGCTGTGGTGTGAGGATCACATGTGTTCATGGAGTGTTAATGCTTTGCTCCGGTGCTCTATTTAAAGGAGCACCTTAATTTCCAATAGTTCCCTAGAGGCCCCGCTGCCACGGGCTGGCTGGACAGAAGATGTGAAAGTTCTCATTGCGAGCACATATGACTATATTTGGAGCAAATGCCTAGGATTGTTTAGTACTTGGATGATTGTTATTATTTATCTGCAATGCCCTAGATCTTGAAGTTACATGTTTAGACTTGTCCATGCAACACCCGTCCATCCATCCCTATGCCTACCGCACTCGAATCCCACTGTTACCGTTACTGTTACTATTGTTCCTGTTTTAGTGTTGTTGTTGTCTTGCTGTTGCTACTACCAAACTGTTGCTACTGATAAACTTCTGTGATCAAGAACTATTTCCAGGTGCAGCTGAATTGACAACTCAGTTGTTAAGGCTTGCAAGTATTCTTTGGCTCCCCTTGTGTCCAATCAATAAATTGGGTAATACTACTAGCGAAGACTATTGCGATCCCCTACACTTGTGGGTCATCAGGACTATTTTCTGGTGCCGTTGCCGGGGAGCATAGCTTTATTTGTAAGTTCACTTGGATCTATTATTGTTCGCTGCTACTATTTTCATCATGGGTAAGTCTCGTGATGGAAAGTTTCCTATTTTACCATCCACTACAAGAAGAGGTACAGTCCTAAACACCTCTGCTGCTCTTGATTCACCACCTGTTATAAGTAAGCTTGTTACACCACCACCACATACACATGCTACACACACTGCTACTACTGCTGAATCTAAAACTGCTTTTGATGCTCATGGTGTTACTTCTACTGTGCTTGATGCGAGTGGTTCATTACGTCCTTTTCTAGATGCTACTATGGCTAGTCTAGGAAATACCAAAACTCCTAGTGAAGACACGGTTATACCTGTTAGATCACCTGAGACTAGTGAGAGTTATGATATTAATAATGGTTACATTGATTTCACTGATGAATTTGTTGAAGAGTGCCGAAACACACATGGTACTAGTGCTATTAAGAGTCTCCTTGCTAGAGTACTATTATGCCTAAACTGTCCTCTGATCATAAGTTGGCCACTTATCCCATAGATATTAAAGATGAAGACTATGATTTCTCTCTTGATTTATCTTATTTAGATATAGTTGAGAAAGAACCTTTTTGTGGGACTAAAAATGAGAGTGCTATGGCTCATAGGAATGAGCTTTCTACTATGAGTTGTTCGTTCTCTGATGATTTTAAGATGCGCAAGTACTTTGTTACTAAGATCTTCCCTTTTTCACTAAACGGAGAAGTTAGGGCTTGGTTTCATAGATTACCTGCTGGTTCCATTGATAGCCCTGATTGCTTGATTGCTTCTTTTTTCCAGAAATATTTTCCTCCCAGTGCTAGACATGCTGCATTGCAAAAACTTTTTGATTTTAAATAGGGATAAGAAGGTAAATTGCCTGAGTCATGGACAAGGTTCTGTGCCTTGATTCATGCACATCCTGGATGTCCATTACCTAAGAATGAGCTTCTTGATATTTATTATAATGGACTAGCTGATGATTTCTAGGACATACCTAGATAGCTTTGCTGATTGTGTTTTCAAGAAAAGAACTCCTACAGATGCTGAAGAATTAATGGATAAGATAAACAAGAATTATGATGATTGGACTTCGACTGAGCAAAATACACCTAAGCCTATTACTCCTGAACCAGTTGTGCCTGCACCAGTTCCAACACCAACACCAAAGAAGAGGGGAGTTATTGCATTAAATGATGAAGTGATGAAGAAGCTAAGAAGTGTCTAAAGGAGAAAGGTATTAGAGCTGAAGATGTGAAGAATCTACCTCCTATAGAAGAATTATGTAAGCCAATTACCCACTCATCTACTATTGAGGTACACTCTCTCCAACACTTTGATGAAGGTGATATTCCCTATGGTAAGCCTCCTGATCAATGTTTAGAGGAACTTGACATTTTTATTGTTAAGCAAGGTAATTTAAATAAACAAGTTCAGAATCATTTATTGGAAAACTCTAGAGCTATCAATGAGTTGAAAGATATTGTGGAAAGAACTTCTAATGATATTAAAATTCTTTGTAAACACTTTCAAATGGTTCAAACTCAACTTGATCAACTTGCTAAGGTACAAAAGGATATGCTAGTTAATGCCTCAGGAGATAAACATGCTTATGGAATTAGAACTAAGAGTGGTATAGCTACTCAAGATACTTTATATCCTGAAGAACACCCTAAAAGAATTGAGAAGGATTCTCAACAAGGTGAGAATAGTGGTAGTCCTCATAAGAGAAATAAAAAGAAACACAAAATAGTTGAGGAACCACTTGAACCTGTTGTAGACCCTAATAGTATATATGTCTCTGATGCTGAAACTGAGAGTGGTAATGATAAAAATGATGCTCCTGATAAGGAGGAAGGTGAGGAAGAACCTGAGAAGCACACTAAGAACACTAGGTACACTAAGGAAGATTTTATTGCTAATAAACATGGTAAATAGAGAGAACCTTGGGTGCATAAACCTATGCCTTTTCCAGGTAAGAAACACAAGTCAAAGGAGGAAGAACACTACAACAAGTTTTGTGAGTGGATGAAACCTTTATTGTTGCAAATTCCTTTTACTGATGCTATTAAGTTGCCTCCTTATTCAAAGTATATGAAGGATATTGTCTCTAATAAAAGGAAGATTCCTAATGAGGAGATTTCTACTTTGCTTGCTAATTACTCATTCAATGGTAAGGTTCCAAAGAAACTTGGTGATCCAGGTATACCGACTATTCCTTGCTCTATTAAGAATAATTATGTTAGAACTTCTTTATGTGATTTGGGAGATGGAGTTAGTGTTATGCCTTTTTATCTCTACAAGAGACTCCATCTTGAAAAGTTGATACCAACTAATATATCTTTGCAAATGGCTAATAAGTCAACTACTATTCCTGTTGGTATATGTGACGATGTTCCTGTTCATGTGGCTCATAATTGCATGGTTTTAACTGATTTTGTTGTGCTTGAGATGCCTGAAGATGATAATATGTCTATTATTCTTGAGAGACCTTTTCTTAATACTGCAGGTGTTGTCATCAATTGTAATCAATGGAAAGTAACATTCAATATTAATGACAAAGAGCATACTATATATTTCCCCAAGAAGGTTGCTAGAAGCTATTGCCTGAATTCCATAGAAAATATTGAGAGCATCAAGGTTGGAGAAATATATTGTCCTATTCCAAAAAAAATTGAAACTATTATGATTGTGACCATTGCTATCAAGTATGAGGTAACATAATCACCTTGTGGAATGCAAAGTTTTGTTTCATATAAGATTTTTTTGGTAACAAGACTTGGTCAACCTTGTTAACAAAAGGATTTTAATGAACAAAATAATGTTTTCACTGTGGTTATACTTACTTTCTTTTACTTTTCTCCTTCCTAGTCTTTGCTTTTCTTTTGCTAGCTTTGGTTTTGTTAGTTATTTGCTTGTTAGTTTGTCTTTGAGCTCCTGTAGTTTGGCTTTTGGTTTGCTTTTCCTTCTTCTGAAAAACTGTTTCTGCGAGAAAATAAATTTTCATACCCTGAAAATTGGCCAAAAATAAAGTTTCTCAAAAAATCCCAAAAATTCAAAATAATTTTTTCCTCAAAAAAAGGGGCAGAGGGACACCTGAAGTGACCCATGGTAGGCGGTACCTGGGGGGTCTGGCCCACCTGGGCACCTCCAGGCTGCCTCCTCAAAGCCATCTTCTTTCTCTCTCCCGAAAAACACCAGAAAACTTGCTGAACCTCGAGTTCTTGCTGTTCTTGCTCGCGAGTTTCGATCTCCTTGCTCAGCCCATATTTGCTGCTGATTTTTGGAGAGATTGCTCCTTGGTATGTGGCTCCTCCACTTGTCCAATTAGATTTGTGATTGGTAGATTGTATCTTGAGTATTTTTCTACTATAAGTAATAGGTTGCTTGAGATTTCATGCTTGTTCTATGATTAGAAATTTCATTTTGATGAATGTGTAGCCCTCTAGCAAGTTCATATAGTAGTTGCTCATCATTTATCAACTTAGAAATCACTTGGTTTGATGCTTGTCTAAAATTTTAGAAAAGGGAAGTCATTGACCACCACACATTTGGTGAAATATTTGAGGGTGATGCACCTAGAAGGGCAAGGCTTCCAAGATCATCCACCAGTGTCAGGTCCTCATATTTGGAGAACATGCCTAGGATTGTTTAGTACTTGGATGCTTGTTATTATTTATCTACAATGCCCTAGATCTCGAAGTTACATGTTTAGAATCATCCATTCAATGCCCTTCCATCCATCCCTATGCCTACCGCACTCGAATCCCACTTTTACCGTTATTGTTACTATTGCTCATGTTTTACTGTTGTTGTTGCCTTGCTGTTGGTACTACCAAACTGTTGCTATTGATAAACTTCTGTGAGCAAGAAATATTTCCAGGTGCATCTGAATTGACAACTCAGTTGTTAAGGCTTGTAAGTATGCTTTGGCTCACCTTGTGTCGAATAAATAAATTTGGTAATACTACCCGCGAAGACCGTTGCGATCCCCTACACTTGTGGGTCATCAGTTATCTCCCAAGAAGTACTTTTCTTTAATGCCTTTAATTAGGCTTGATAGATTGAAAAGATGCTCACATAAGAAATATGAATGGAAGTAAAAGAGAGCATCAAGAAGCAAATTCAAAACACATTTAATTCTAACCCACTTCCTATGCATGGTAATATTGTATGCAAATAAATTCACAAAGAATAAAGTGCCAAGCATAGGAAGATAAAACAAGAGCAACTGCAAAACTTTCAGCACCTAGAGAGCTGTTTCAGTACCATGAAAACTTCTACAACCATATTTTCCTCTCTCATAATAATTTTCATTAGCCTCATGAATAAACTCAACAATATAACTATCACATAAAGCATGCTTTTCATGATCTACAAACACATAATTTTTATCAAGATCAAAAATAGTGGGATTAAAACCTTCAAACCCACTTTTAACAATTTTATAACAAGCTGACTGATCATTCAATATAGGACCATCATCTATAGCTTTATCGTAAGCATTTTCTAAGAAAAACTTTTTAGTACCATGCATTTCGAAGTTAGGCACAAACATAGGATTATCATAGATAACTATTATCACAAGTTTGACCCATAGCAGGTATTTCAAAAGAATCCACAGGAACATAATCATCGTCCTTTGTTAAGCATGGGGGACAATCAAATAATGTAAGAGGTAAAGAGTTACTCTCATTAGAAGGTAGGTATGAGAAGATCCATTCTTCCTCCTCTTGACCATCACTCTCCTCCTCTTTTTCATCTAATGAGCTTTCAAGTTCAGCAATTTCGTCTTCCATAGGCTCCTGCAAGGCATTAGTCTCATCCGTTTGTGGAAAGCATCTATTAAAATATTCAAGAATATAGCCATTTTCTTCCATGTAATTATGAAATAAAAATTTAAGAATATCAAAAACCTCATATTTATAAGGTGCATCATCGGTATTTCCAAGAAAACTAGCAAGTTTAAATGCACCTTTGAAAGCAATAAATTCTTCAATTTGTTCCACATCATAAAAGTCATAATTTCCTTTAACATTCAAAGATATGGTAACATTATCATTATACTCACATTGAAAAGGTAGGTGTTTATACCTCCTACAGCAACAAGATTTATCAAAGAAATAAGTATAATTATAGGTAGAGTACACCTCTCTAGCAATAGTATTCAATTTATCAATTTGTTCCCATAAGTGTTTCCCTTTTTGTGACAAATGGTGTTCTTTATACTAATAATTTTGTTCTTCCGTGAGCCCACCTTGCCAATAAGAACTAGTTTCAAAGAAACCATCCATTGATAGAAAGCATGACAAAGCAAGGCAATAACAGACCAACAACTAGAGTAGGAACTAATTTTTTTCTGTTTTTTGATAAGAAAAAGCAAACCAAACGAAACTAATTTTTTTGGAGTTTTTTGGAAACCTGCACAACACAAACTCAAGACTTTGCCCCAACGAACAATGAGGTTGTCAATCTCACTAATTTGCTGAAAACAAAGGATTAACTCTATGGTGTGGAAGGTAACAGTGGTTTGTAGAAAGTAAACAGTAACAGTGGAAGATGTATCAATGGTAAAGATTGGACCGGGGTCCATAGTTCACTAGAGGTGTTCTCTTTAAGATAAACAACATAACATGCTGGGTAAACAAATTACAGCGGGGCAATTGACTGGACGGAGCAAGGCATAACAATGCAATACTAGACATTCATGATCCTATGAGATTTTATTGGGCATTACAACAAGATACATAGACCGCCATGTAACTGCATCTATGTGTCACATCCCAAATTTTAGATTTGGTTCTGCATACCATTCATGCCATTGCATCATACTCTTCCATGCAAACCCATCGATTTAAAAGAATTCGGCAAAACACTATTTTCTAAACCCTACTCTATTTTACTACGAGGCTCCTATGGGAGGTTTTAGTAGGACTTGTGTTGTCCACCCTTGTAGCCTAGGGGTTTCACTCATCCTTTGACCCTAGGTTGTTCCCCTCGATTTTACAAAAATTTAGGAACAAGAATCGCCCGATTAGGAGTTCGTTTGGAGAAGTTACGGAGGTTTTACTAAAATGCAAAAAACAAAAAGAAAGGATCAAAAAAAAAGAAAAGGCACCAGCCTGCTGGGCCGCGCCGGCCCAGCCAGCCAGCACCGCGCCGCCCGCGCGGCGGATGGTATCCGCCGCCGCCCCCGCGACGGCCCACCGACAGGTGGGACCGTATCCGGATAGGACCCCGCGTGGGGGGCCCCATATAAGCCGTGGTCCCCGCCGCGGACCCCACCCACACGCCAACCCCGCCGCCTCCTGCCTCGGACCGCGCGCCGCCGCCGCCTCGGGAGCCGCTCGCCGCCGCCAGGTAAGCACGCCGCCGCTCTCCGCCCGCGCGCAGTCGCCGCCTCGCCGCCCCGCACCGCCTCGCCGCCCGCGCGCCGCACCGCCCCACCGCCGCCTCACGCGCCCACGCGCAGCCGCGCGCGCACGCCGCCGGACCGCCGTCGCGCCGCCACCGCCTCGATCCGCGCGCTGACTAGTGACCGCACCCGTTCTGTGTTTACCAGATCTTCAGAAGGATTTCCAAGTGTACTGTGATGCTTCTCGACAGGGACATGGGAGTGTGCTGATGCAAGACGGGAGAGTAGTGTCATATGCCTCGCGACAACTCAAGCACCATGAGCGAAATTACCCCACACACGACTTGGAGTTAGCGTCAGTGGTTCATGCGCTCAAGGTATGGAGGCATTATTTAATGGGAAAACACTGTGATGTGTACACCGACCACAAGAGCCTGAAGTACATATTCACGCAGAAGGAACTGAACATGAGGCAAAGGAGATGGTTGGAACTTATCAAGGATTACGATATGAATCTGCAATACCACCCAGGAAAGGCCAATGTAGTAGCAGATGCTCTGAGTTGGAAGGTCTATGCCAACGGATTGACAATTGGGGAATTGCCTGAGGATTTGTGCAAGCAGTTCAAGGACCTTAGACTGGAGGTAGTATCGGAAGGGTACTTGGCAACAATGGAAGTCCAACCAACGCTACGGGACAGAATCAGGAAAGCTCAAGTGGGAGACAAAGAGATAGATGAAATAAGGGAAAAGATGAAGGAGGATCGAGCAAGGGAATTCCGCGAGGATGAGCAAGGAACCTTGTGGTATGGAGATCGGTTGTGCGTTCCCAACGATCCCGAGATAAGGAAGTTGATTCTGCAGGAAGCTCATGACTCGCCGTATTCCATACATCCGGGCAATACGAAGATGTATATGGACCTAAAGGACAGATTATGGTGGAACAACATGAAAGGAGACATCACAGAGCATATTGCCCTATGTGATGTATGTAGCCGAGTAAAGGCGGAACACCAGAAGCTAGCAGGATTGCTACAGCCATTGCCCGTGCCGGATTGGAAGTGGGATAGAGTGGGAATGGATTTTATCACAGGATTGCCCAGGACCAAGTCAGGATATGACTCCATTTGGGTAGTGGTCGACCACCTGACCAAGGTAGCCCACTTTATACCGGTAAAGACGACCTATACGAGTGCAAAGTTGGCCAAGATTTATATGGACAGAATTGTGTGCCTACATGGAGTTCCCAAGAGTATAGTATCTGATAGAGGCACCCAATTTACCTCACACTTCTGGCGCCAGTTGCACGAGTCACTTGGGACTAGATTGGACTTTAGCACAGCGTTTCACCCACAGACTGATGGACAGACCAAGAGAGTGAATCAGATTTTGGAAGACATGCTGAGAGCTTGTGCCTTGGCTCATGGTTCTAGTTGGGATGAGAATTTGCCATATGCTGAGTTTTCCTACAACAACAGCTATCAAACCAGCATCAAGACGTCACCGTTCGATGTGCTATATGGGAAACGGTGCCGGACACCATTGCTATGGGATGGAGTAGGAGAACGTCAGTTGTTTGGGCCTGATTTGATCAAGGATGCTGAGGAGAAGGTCGCCTTGATTAGGGACAGGCTGAAGGTAGCACAATCAAGGCAGAAGAGCTACGCTGACGCCAAGCGCAAGGAAGTGGTGTATGAGATAGGTGATAGAGCATACCTCAGAGTGTCGCCACTTCGTGGAATTAAGAGATTTGGGATTAAGGGTAAGCTGGCACCTCGGTTTATTGGACCGTATCGGGTCTTAGCACGCAAAGGAGGAGTTGCTTATCAGTTGGAGTTGCCAGAGGCTCTGTCCGCTGTTTACAATGTGTTCCACGTGTCACAGCTGAAGAAGTGCCATCCGGAGATGGTAGATACACCATTGAGAGACACTGTACCGCTAGAGGGGGTTCAGCTTGAGAACGACTTGACCTATGAGGATAAACCGGTCAAGATTCTGGAGACAGCGGAGAGGATTACCCGTACCAAAATGATCAGGTTTTCCAAGGTGCAGTGGAGCCACCACACTGAAGAGGAAGCCACTTGGGAGCGTGAGGATGACATCCGAGAGGACTACCCACACATATTTGCTAGACGCGCCGAATCTCGGGGACGAGATTCATCTTAAGGGGGTTAGTCTTGTCACATCTCAAATTTTAGATTTGGTTCTGCATATCATTCATGCCATTGCATCATACTCTTCCATGCAAAACCATCGATTTAAAAGAATTCGGCAAAACACTATTTTCTAAACCCTACTCTATTTTACTTCGAGGCTCCTACGGGAGGTTTTAGTAGGACTTGTGTTGTCCACCCTTATAGCCTAGGGGTTTCACTCATCTTTTGACCCTAGGTTGTTCCCCTCGATTTTACAAAAATTTAGGAACAAGAATCGCCCGATTCGGAGTTCGTTTGAAGAAGTTACGGAGGTTTTACTAAAATGCAAAAAGAAGAAAGGATCAAAAAAAAAAACGGCGCCAGCCTGCTGGGCCGCGCCGGCCCAGCCAGCCAGCACCGCGCCGCCCGCGCGGTGGATGGTATCCACCGCCGCCCCCGCGACGGCCCACCGACAGGTGGGACCGTATCCGGATAGGACCCCGCGTGGGGCCCCCATATAAGCCGCGGACCCCACCCACGCGCCAACCCCGCCGCCTCCTGCCTCGGACCGCGCGCTGCCGCCGCCAGGTAAGCACGCCGCGCTAGCGCCGCCGCTCGTCGCCCACGCGCAGTCGCCGCCCCGCACCGCCTCGCCGCCCGCGCGCCGCGCTGACCCACCTCGATCCGCGTGCTCACCGCCTCCTCTTCCGCGCAGGACCCCGCCGGACCGCCATCGCCGCCGACCCCGTGACCCTGCCGCCGACCGCCACTGTCGCCGGAGGACCTCGCCGCCGTCGCCGGTGAGCACTGCCCCGCCTCCTTGCTCCCTGGCCGCCGATCTGCGATCCAACGGCCCAGATCGGCCATTGACCAGTCAGCCCCAGGCGCTGACTAGTCAAACGCCCAGTTAGCGTCCAGTCAGCAGCCACGTGGGCCAGTCAACAGACACAGTTGACTGGGTATTTTCTTTAATCGATTTAGTTGGCAGATTTTCGTAGAAACTTGTAAATTGCGTAGAAATTAATCCGCTGGGACAAAAATTGCAAATAAAATATGTGTAGGTTCAGTAAGTGGTGTAGAATCTTGCTGTACCATTGTTTCACACTTTTGCAGCAAGATTTAGTACAGTTTAATCAAATGAGTTAATGGCCTTTTTGGAGTAATTAATTCGTAGAAAAAGATCTGTAACTCCAAAAATTGCGTATAATATGTCCTTGGATTCAGTAGAACTAGGGGAATCTCCTCGTGAATTAAAAGGATACGCTTACAGTAATAACTTCTGCAGAAACTGTCTAGTGGTTTTCTGCATTGTTTTAATTACTCAGGGAGTTTTATAATTCCTTTTTGAGTAATTCCAATTAGTACTGTTTCTAAATAGCAATTCCTATGCGGTAGAATTTTCCCAAGATTTTACAAACAGTATACTACCCGTAGTGAATTAATTGGGTTCTAGCTCTAGTTTCGAGTATTATATTTTGCATATTAGTTTTCCTTGCGCTAAAACTATTTTCCATGCATGCAATCAGTAGCTTTTTTGAATAGGACTATGTGGTGCAGCCGTAGCACCAACTCACTTGTCATGCATACATTCATGCATCATCCTTGTTGCATATGCTTGTGGATTGTTTGTTTATGAATGCAATTATATCGTGTAGATTGTGACGAGTGCAACGCTTGCTCGTGTGTGGATTGTTCTTCCGACCGCTACAACCAAGGCAAGTAGATGCTACTTTGTTCATGATATTGTCCTACTATTTTCTATGCATTGTCATGTATTTTGTAGACCCATGTGTAGGATGATACTATCGCTATGCTATGTCCTATTATGTGGTAGGGCCTTCCTTGTAGATGAACCACCGTTGGTAGATGTGCTTAGCCATGCTATGATGTACGAGGGCTGGGTTACATCACTGAGACTTGTTTCTAAAAGTAATGGTTTGTGAAAACTAAAACAACTTAATCATTGAATCTCCTGGGTGTGATGGTATTGATAATGTTTGGTGGTTTCATTGCGGAAAGGCACCCAGGTATTGAGAGAAATTGATTGGCTTCTTTATTCTTGTAACTTACGTGTACAACCATGTGCCAATAATGAAATGGGCGGTTGGTTGGACTTAGTAGGTTGTGGTAACTCAAACCCGCGTATCCAGAGATGTAGAATTTTGGTAGGATGGTCCGGTGCGCGTCGGGGTTGGGTAGCTACTTCCCGAACAGTCTCTTCTTGGACTTCTGCCTATCATCACCCAAAATGAGAGTGATGGTACGAGCTGGGCTGGCCAAGTCACATGGGTAAAGTGTACTAACCCCTGAAGGGTGTATAATCTAATCGATTAGCCGTGTCCCCGGTTATGGACAACTAAGTTGCTTGATATTGATTCCATGACGTGTTTCTCGCTCATTCTAATTTCATAATTGTTTTAATATTGTTGGGATAACTTAATTGGGATCTTTTCAAAGAAAATCAAAAACTGTTTATGAAAGTAGGACAAAGGTATTTGCAAATGCAAGCCAGACACAGCTCCACTTGCCAAATATGCATGTAGATGTTAGTACTATTGTCTTCATTACTAGCTCTACTTGCCATACATTCCATGTATTGACCCTTCGGGGCTGCTACGTTTCATGTTACAGGTTATTCCGATTCTGAGTAATCGATATAGGCCACGGTACTCCACTCGGCACTTGTTCACTTGTGGGCAATTTGAAGAATGGAGGATTTACTTTAATTATTTTGCTACCTGAATAATTTGAGCTAGCCTTGAGCTAAGCTTTTATTGTAATAATGGTACTCTGGATCCCCACAAACACAGCATCCATGATTACAAATAGATGATCTTGATCATGAACGGAGCTCACAAGATCTAAACATGGTAGCACAAAGGAGGAGAAAAAACCATCTAGCTACTACATGGACCCATAGTACAAGGTGGAACTACTCACACATCATACCGGAGGCTGGCATGGTGATGAAGAAGGCCTTCGGGATGATCTCTTCCCTCCGGCAGGGTGCCGGGAAGAGCTTCAGATCCCCCCCCGATCTAGGGACGATGGTGGCGATCTCTACGGACAGTTTCGTGGAAGATTGATCAGGTACTTAGGGTTTTGGTATCGGGGGTTTCTTATTGGCCAAGAGGGAGGCCAAGAGGGTGCCCGAGGCGGTTGCACCCCCCCAGGCATGGGCCAGTCCTGGCCGTGCGGCCAGGGGGTGTGGCCCTCTCGAGGCCCTCCTCTGTCTCGTCTTCTGGCTCCTTGTTCCCCATGGTAAAATATTGACCTTGGTTTTTGTCCCGTCCAATTCGGAGAATATTCGTTTTCTGAATTTTCTAGAACCAGAAACAGAAGAAAACAAACAACTGGCACTGTGGCATCTTATTAATAGGTTAGTCCCCGAAAACATATAAAAATACCTCAAAGAGAAGACAAAGCAAATAAAAGTAGATACTAAACAAGCATGGAACATAAAAGATTATAGATACGATTACGACGTATAAAGGGGAGAGGAGTGGGGAGAGATGAGATCATGAGATGCAGCGAAGGAAAGATAAAACACACTTTTCTTTTTTTGCGTGCATAGGTCGTGAAATTTACTACTACTAGTAGAGTGAGTACACTTTAAGGTGGAAGTAGTACTTCGTGTCAGGAACCCATCGTAAATGCTCTGACCTTGAACCGTGTTCAACTCCTCTTCTCTCTTCCCTGCTGCCCTCTTCCCCTGCCTACATTTTATTCTCTCTGCATATACAGCGCGCAGACAGAGGTGAGCATATGTCCAACTACGAGTAAAAAGCTCCACTATTTAGACAGTGTCTAAACGAGATGATTCGTCGGACCTACTAAACTGAAGAGGCTAACTTATGCATAGGAGTTTTACACTGCCAAGTGGGACCATTATTTGATTTTTTCCTTAGGGCATCAACAATGTTTAAGAAAGGTACACATTAAGTCACATAGTACTACATTGTGGAGAAAATAAAGTTATACCTCAAGCTTGTGGGTTGCCCATAGAGAATAGAAAAATCATTTCCCCTACCTCCTATCAATTGCATGGAGCAATATGACCAAGCTATGTGGGTCCTACCTTGTGGAAAATGTTAACCTTATCTGCAACTTGGCAAACATTAATTTGAATCGGAGGGAGTAGTGTAATTTAAGTGGGTTAATGTAACTATGAACCTTGAAAACATATAGAACATAGGAATCGCAAATAAAACATGCATGGGTCTGCTATGTTCGGAAAATATGCACCCATCTACCTTCGAAAAAGACAATTAATTCAAGAGCAATCTATCACGGTTACTTGTTTCTCAAGTTTGACCTAATTTCGGTAAGTTGTCAAGATGAATAATCTTAGCAATAAGTCGAACTTGTTGTCAAAACCCTCGATGGTGTGGTTTGTGATATATTAAATGACCCCCGGGTGATTAGCTGCCAAAAATATTCATAAAACTTTCAACGCAATCTATAGTTTACTTGTAATTGAAATTTGACCTAATTTTTATATATTGACATAAAGTCATTCAAGTGGACAAATTTAGCTAGGATGAAGTTTGAAAACTCATAAAACATGGGAATGATAAGTACAACATGTCGGTCCACTATATATGTCTGAAAGGTTGGCTTGTTGCATTCAGATCCATATTCTTCAGACTTTCTTTTCGGAAAGGAACAATCTCGTCATTGCTGTGGAAATTTAGAATGTTATTTCCTGATAGTTGTGAACTCACACCGACCATGTTGTTTACTGCAAGAAGATGCACTCATATACCCATGAAATGAAATTTAATTCGAGAGCAATCCATCGAGCTTACTTGTAGCACAAGTTTGACTTGATTTTTGTTAAATTGTCAAGATGCAAAATCTTAGTAAGAAGTTGAAGTTGTTGTCAAAATTCTCGGTGGTGGTATGTGATATATTAAATTACCCCTCGATGGTTACCTAGCTCCAAAAAAATTCGCAAATGTTTCAAAACAACCTACAATAATTTATTTTTAGTTCAATTTTGACCTAATTTCGATAAATCGGCATAAAGTCATTCAAGTGGGCAGAGTTTTCTAGGAAGAAATTTGAAAACTCATATCATTAAACATGGGAATCGTAATTAAAACATGTTGGTCCACTTAATATGTCACAAAGCTTGGATTGTGGCATTCAGATACATATTCTTTGGGCTTTCTTTACGTAAAAGAACAATCTCGTCATAACTCGAGAAATTGAGAATGTTCTTTTGCAGATAGTTGGAAAATCACACCGATGGCATTGTCTTACTAAAAGAGGATGCACCCATCTACCTCAGAAAAGATATCTAATTCAAGTGCAATGTACTGCCCTTACTTATAGATCAAGTTTGACCTAATAATTCCGTTAAATCGGCAAGAAGTCAGTGAAGCATGCGAAGTTAGCTAGGAGGCTTAAAAAATAGAACTATAAGAAACCATGGTCCACTTCGTGTGATAATTGGGGATGTTGCATTTTCTTCTAACTGTGGTAGGTCTCGTAGGAGCGAGGTGCTTCAGTGAACACAGTCGGTGGAAGTACGACTTATATCAAGGACATCATATAAATGAAAATTACATCCAAGTCCATGTACTTAGCACAAGGGTATACTACTTTGCGGACCGAAAGTTCGCAGGAGAAGGCAACGCGGGGCCCGAGTTGCGTGTAATCATGGCGATTCAAAAAGTTCGAGGGGTAATCATCGAGAGGGGAATTTCGAGTGAATGGTGGCCAAACCAAATATTTTCAAATCGTAGGCGTTATGTCAGAATATTCCGTTGCATTAGTAGCTATCGTGCCCCTGTTGTGCCCCTTCTAACTCATCGTCCATGGCGGTGGTCCTTTTTCTCCCCCCTACACTGAATCTGGTTCGGCGGCGGCGACGGTCGTTTTTCTCCCTGCCCCTCCCCCTCCCACCCACACACACACACACACACACACTGAATCCGGAGGAGGCATGTCAAGCGAGGCCAAGGTGATAGCTATGTTGGCGACTGATTCGGCTTCGTTGGAGCCAGCATCTCGGCCACAACGCTAGACAAGCGAAGCAACATCGGGGTCTACAGCCCAGGTTAGCGAGTAGGTCAGCCAGAAGTCTGCTAATAGGGTACCTACTAGCAACGGGTTGAAGAGAAAAGCTAGGCTGGGGGTGGAGTGTTCGGCTGCAGTGCGGGGTCGTGCAACCCAGATCTCAAAGAAAACCACTCGGGAGAAGAGCGAGTGATGAATTTTTCTTATCTTTGCCTTGTCTTGCAAATAGATTAGTTACTGCAAAGTAGTGTCGAATGAACTGAAAGGTCCCCTTTTTAATCAAATTAGGAACAACTTCGATGAAGCAGACATACATGAGTTCACGGTTCATGTCTGCTAGTACACTGCAAATCTTGATTTTGGTTTAGAGAGTGTTGTGTTCGGGAAGGATGTGCGTCTGCTTGTCAACTACGAAGAGGTTGTGTCTGTTTCGTTGCTGATAGATATGCTCCATTCTAGAATTCCTTGGGGATCTAGACAGAGGGAAAAATTGGTGTGGTGTAACATAAGTGATACCTATGTGCAAATTAAGCACTCCCATGAGATGCTTTGGGAGTGTTGTGCAGCTGATTGTCAGGTGAAAGTTGAAGCGATGATTGATGATATGTATGCAGATATTGGAGATCTTGTTGCCAGAGCTTCTACTTCTTGATTTTACGGACAACCAGATGCTGATCAAGCTAAGTTCAATATACACCTGGAGGTTGATTCATACATAGAAAAACTTGATGGCGGAGTTAGTAAGAAAATTTCGTCATGTACTCTAGAGATAGCCGTCGATTCCAAAAACATAACTCTTGTTGAACTGAGAGAGATGATTGGTAAGGAAATCATTATTGGCCCTAAGAAGATGGTGCTGCTCCGGTGGTGGCATCATAAGAAGCAGGAGTTCATAGAGGTTTTGGATACCGATGATCTGATGCAGATTATGCAACAAAAGAAGCAAACCAGGAAGGTTTTCTTCCTGGCTGCCATTTCTGATGTTGTTAGACAGGTTGTAGTGGATGCAGAGGCCCCTGTTGTGGCTAAACAGAACGAGGCGATAGACATTGATCAGATCTGATGAGAGCTGCTACCAAGGGTTTGTCAGATAGACCGCAGGGCTCCCCTGCCTTTATTTGTAACAAATATTGCTTTTGTTTTTAAACTCTGTTGATGTGGTCGTGTTTATTCAGAGATTGCAATCCGATGTTCTGTGAGCTATTGAGATTTCCGTACATAGCACTAGATGAAAGCATCGTTGTTGTAATAAGACACAAGTACATTGTAGTTGACATGATTGTGATTGCTGAGATGATGTGATAAATTTGTTTCTAAGATTATGACTGTTGAGAGATTGTAATATAATGTGCTGTGAGCTGTTGGGATTTTGGGACATATCATTCATTGAAACCATCACTAAACAAGGTGATATATAATTACCTTGTAGTTGACATGATTATGATGCAATATAATGCTCTGTGGGATCAGTAATTTCTGAATGGAATATACCTGAGAGGCAATAATAAATTGGTTATTATCATATTCCTTATTTATGATAAATGTTTATTTTGCATGCTATAATTGTATTAATACGGAAACATTAATACATGTGTGTTTAATAAACAAAAAGGAAGTTCATAGTTATGCCTCTCTTATAAACTAGCTCATTGATTAACAAGATGATCAAAGGTTTCCTGATCATGGACATTGGATGTTGTTAATAATGAGATCACAACATTATTGGAATGGTGTGATGAACATTCATCCGAAATATAGCATTATGATCAAGGTAGTTGTGTTTATATTGCTATAACATCATACGTAGTAATCTTAGTCCTTAGACCATGAGATCATGTTAATCACTAACACCGTAAGAGTATCTTGATAACATCAAACGTCACACCGTAATAGGGTGACTATAAAGATGGGTTCAATTCCACAAAGGTGTTATGTTGAGGCTCATGGATTAAGAGTGGAATTTATCCATCCCGATGACGGAGAGATATACTCTGGGCCCTCTCATTGATATCACATTAGTTAGCATGCAAGTAAGTGATTTGATCACTAGAATATTATATCACGGGAACAAGAAAAGAGTACATGTCAGTAACGATATCAAACTAGGAACTGTACGGAAGATTCAGAAGGCGGAAAAGGAGAGGGATCAACTCATGGAAGAGAATAAGAAGCTAGAGTACTGCATTATGGAGCTTTTGAAGGATCTGAATAAGGAGCGCAAGGTGAACAAGTACAAGCGACAGACGATCAAGGATATTTTAGATGCATAATTTGTGTCGTGGCAATATCTAAAACTAGTTAAGTTTAAGACTTGCAGTTGTAATATCTTGACTAATCACAACTCAATCCTTGAGCAAAATAACCTTTCATAAGAAAGCATAGTTTGCATAGAGAGAGGTCCACGTTTACAAAATCACTACTACACATGGATAAAACACGATTTGGTCCGTCAGAACACATAGTTTGCAAACTAACTTCAGAGGAACTTATAGTTTTCACTGAGCCGGGTGCGGAGATGGTCATGTTTGTTTCTGAGAAGATCCAGTTGGAGGGTTCGTTTGATCAGGTCTGCTTTGGTTTTACCTGCTCCCTCAGTACTTGGACGTGTGCCTCCTGCTGGTTCAAGCGCTACATTTGGGAAGCGACAAGCTTATCAGTAAACTTAAGATTATCCACCATGATATCCTTGATGATGTCCACCTTCACACGCGCCGAGGCGATACTTTTCTCATGAAGTTCCATCCAGCCGGCAATGTCCACCTTCAGACTGTGGCACTTATCAGAAAGGATGGTGACTTCTTCTGTCAGGCGGTCATGGGACACTTTCTGAAAATCCTGCTTCTCTAGTTGGATAGTCATCTTGTCCTTTAGCCAGGTCGGTAGTTCTGGGTTGAGCTTCCGCGTCTTCCGCTACAAAAAAAATATGTGGTTAGTTTGCACAATTTAAACAATTAACTAGTGTTAAAGTCATAATTTTAAGGACAGAGCAATCAAGGATTGTTCAAATTTAACAGAATCAACTAGTAGCACAGTCCTAATTCCAGAGATAATGTTAGAGCAATATAGGCTTTTTCCCAATTCAACAAGATAAACTAGTGGCATACTGCCAATTTATATGACAGAGCAATATATCCTTTTTCCAATTCAACAGGATAAAGTAGTGGCATAGTACTAATTTCAATTTCAGAGCAATATAGCCTTTTTCCCAATTCAATAGGATAAAGTTGTGGCACAGTCCTAATTTCCATTTCAAAGCAATATAGCCTTTTTTTCCTAATTCAACAAGATAAAGTAGTGGCACAGTCCTAATTTCAATTTTAGAGCAATAAAGCCTATTTTTTCCAGTTCAACATGATAAAATAGTGGCATTGTCCTAATTTCAATTTCAAAGCAACATGGGACTCTATCCAACTAAGGGTGTTGTGGGTTTTTCCAATGTAACCAAATAGTAGCGGCATAGTCATAATCTAATTCCAACCTCAAATACATAATGGAAAGAAAGGATGATGACCATTCATGAGAACACAAACCCATAATTAAGTTCACATGCAAATAAGATAAACAAAGAAATAAGGAGTTGCTCCAAGATTGTTTAATTGCATGACATGTATAAATTACAAAAGCAGCGGAGCATGAACTGAGATTCCTGCCCCCCCCTACTCTAAATCTGAATTAGGCATTGCCGTTGGCTCCCCGTTCTCTTTGTTTGGTCTCTTGGGAACGGTGAGACCTCGGCCCATGTCCTCCTTCATATGTCTCAATGCATCCAGGCAACGGTCCCTGTCACTGTAGGCTTCTATGGCAGCCTTTGCTTCGATGATGCGTTCTCTGCGTGGCTCAGTGGCTTCGTCCAACAGGAGGACACATCTATCCTGGATATTCTTCTTGTCACACAAGAGCTTCATAATTAAGTTGATGGCCAGGTCTTGTTTGGACAAGCTGTGTGCGATCAACTTCTGTAGCTTGTCGATCATCCTATGCAGCTCGTCGCGCTCTGCTTCGAACCTCTTGATGTTAATTGAAAAATCAAGCGTGATCTCCTTCTACAGAGACAAACACCTTCGAAGGCGATCATTATCCTGGATTAGGGAGCGTGCACCCTGTAGTTGGTTGTCTATCTTGGCATTGATCGCGACCACCTTTTCACGGCAATCAGCCTTCGCTTGCTGCATCGTTCATGTTATTTAAAATAGGCACTCTATAATTGTACTACATGTTCCAGGGAAGCACAATATTCAAGTCACAAAAACCCCAAATGTGTCTACGAAGATTGAGCATGGTCCCTACTTGGAGGATACTTGCAGGAAGACACGATAATATTTCCACATTTATAATCTCAAAAATAAAACCAAATGCATGTCGGGATTTCCTACCTCGCTGAGCCGGGAAACAGGGCCGAATGGGTCCTGCGCCGCCGCTGCCATCATGCTGGTTTCAGGAGCCGCAACCGCCCGGGAATATGTAGCAGAGTAAGAAGAAGAAGACTATACCGGGAGAAGCCCTGGCCTGCTGCAACATTCAGTACCGCCGCCGCCATCGTTCTTCTCTTTGGTTCCACGGCTGCCCTGGAATATGTAGCATAGTACCGGGAGGAGCCCTGGCCTTCTGCAACATGCAGCACTGTCTCCGCCATCGTGCTATTTTCAGGGTCCACGTTGGCCCTGGAATATGTAGCATAGTAATAAGAAGAAGAATAAGAAGTAGACATAGAAGAAGAAGAAGACTCTACCGGGAGGAGCCCTGGCCTGCTACAACATGCAGCACCGCCGCCTCCATCGTGCTGATTTCAGGGTCCACGGCCGCCCTGGATAATGTAGCATAGTAATAATAAGAAGAAGAAATAGACATAGAAGATGATGAAGAAGAAGAAGACTATACTACGAGGATCCTTGACCTGCTAAACATGCAGTGCCGCCGCTGCCATCATGCTGCTTTCAGGGTCCATGGCCGCCCTGGAAAATGTAGCATCTTAATAATAATAATAATAAGAAGTAGACGTAGAAGAAGAAGAAAACAGAGAAGAAGAAGAATAAGACTATACCGGGAGCGACAGGAGCCCTAGCCCGTTGGAACATTCGGCGCCATTGCTAGGAGAGATTGGGTCTCTGTGCGAGGGAGGACTGAGCAGCTGGTGAGCAGTAAGTCCAAGGCGGTGATTTTTCTCCATTCTCTCCGCGCTCACGGTCGATCTGCCTCTCCTCCGGGAAGCCATGGCTAGTGTAGTTGGAGGAAGGTGGGGGCATGAGGAAGAAGAAAGTGATGGGCGGGGAAGAATGGTCAAAGAGTCCAGTCCGTGGGGCAGTCTTATAGAAGACCACCATTAATTTGTAATCTATGGCCTATGTCCCTTCCTTCTCAAAGAAGCGTGACTGGCAGAACTAGGGAATAAAACCCCAAAGTCCACACGATGGGACTCGATTGGACTGGCTTTAATGAGATGGATGGTTCAGCCAGGGCTTCGGCGCGCGCCGCCTACTATCCCGTGGATAGGGGTGGGACTACGAGGGAGGAAGTAATTACGGGCTGCACGTCCAGCGTGCGTGCGTGCTCAAGGGGTTGTCATGATGCGCGTAACTGCTGCACAGACAGAACATGCTGGAACGTTCAACTCCACGTCGACTGGCACGCACTAGACACTTTTTGACACTGCCACACGGCGCATTTTGTGGTTTGTTACGTGACAACACTCCCTGTACATAGATATTTTACGATGTAGCACAATTTTTACGTTACTAGACTATGAGATGCTCCTGGCGCTTACCCATCTCTGTGTACCCGCCATCACGCATTTCCGAACAACTTCCTCGCGCAGCATGGAACTGTGCCATGGTAGTGGCAGATCCTTGCTGGTGGCTGACCGTCCTGCGTCAGCTGCTCGTCGCGGCATCGTTCGTGCCCACCAGCACCCATCTGAGGCACCACGATGTGTCCAGTCGCGCCTAGATCGACATCGGCACTCGAGGACACCACAACGTTGAAGCTTTTTGTACCCGCCGCAACCGAGAAGCAGTTGCACCGGCAGAGACAGAGGAGCACCAAGCAGCAACCAAGATGGAGGAGCGTCGGAGAAAAGCATGCGAGACCACCATGAAGAAGTGAAGGAGGAATAGAGGAGCCAGCGATGAGGACAACTCTGACTCAGGCAACGAGGAGGCGTTCATGGACTAGTTGGAGGCGAGTGATGTCGACCTATAGGACTACGAGGAGGAGGAGGACTCCGAAAAGGAGAGGACGCTTATATACAAGGAGGGAGTTGCCGACGAGTCATCGGAGGACACCACGACGACGAGTAATGTTCTGTTGTGAGTATTGTTATTACATATTTAACTGCCACATCTTGCATTGTAATTGTTGTAACTACCATGTCGTGTATAATAATACTGGGATGTTTCTACTATAATAATTTCGTGTGGCTGTTGGATCAAAGAGGATCATCGGTTGGCTGGCACGATCCGCGTGACAACTGTCTGATCAATCAGGGCATCCTGGTTTCTACGTGAGAAATAGTAAGAGCTTTTCTGAGTATTCGTGACTAGCATAGAGGGCAAATCTGAGTAAACATGGCTTCCAATCCTAGATCCCCCCTTGCTACCCAGAACATGGAACCACTTCATGGATTGAGCCCAAACCCGGCACATAGCTCCCTCTCGGCATCGCAAGCGACTTCTCCAAATAGAGATTTCATGGTGCTTTGGAGAAATCTCGACTTTCCATTTTCTGAATATGAAAAAACGACGTTTTCCCAAAAGGAGGTGCAAGATTAGGGCGCGCCCATCGTCCTGAGGCAATTTCCATGCATTCTACACCATGGTGCATGGCCATTCCTCGGAGGTGGGTATTTATCTCGTGGTGCAAGCATGTACTGTATTTTTTTTGAGTTACGGCCCGGTACATGCGGTTTCTAACTGTATGTACCCTATAAGACAATCTCAATTTTCGGGGAAAAATGGTTTGGGGTGCCCCATGGGGTACCTAGGGTGGATGCATGACCGGGTCCAAGATTGCACCGACCGACACATTGCCGCGGCCGCCGGTGGCTTTCGTCGTTTTCTTGGGCAGCACCAAATAGAATCTAAAAAACAAAAAAACATGAAAACGGCTCCTTGAGCCCTTGCATGTGACCCACCGCCCTAATAAAATCATAGGCAGGGCATACCATGTCATTTGGCACCCAAGGCACCACCAGGATGCCTATCGAGTGTAAGTTAACATGGCTTCCAACCCTAGATCACCCCGTCGCTGCCCATAACATGGAACAACTCCATGGATTGAGCCTAAACCTAGCACCTAGCTCCCTCTCGGCATCGCAAGCTACTTCTCCAACTAGAGATTTTGTGGTGCTTTGGATAAATCTTGAATTTCCATTTTCTGAACCCAAAAAACAGGCGTTTTCCCAAAGGAGGTGCAAGATTAGGGCGTGCCCATGGGCCCGAGGCAATTTCCACGCATTACACCATGGTGCATGGCCATTACTGGGAGGTGGGTATTTATCTTGTGGTGTGGGCATGTATTGTATTTTTTCGAGTTGCGGCCTGGTAGATGTTGTTTCTAACTATATGTACCCTATAAGACACTCTCATTTTTCCGTAAAAAATGGTTTGGGGTACCCCATGGGGTACCTAGGCTGGATGCATGCCTGGGTCCATGATTGCTCCGACCTTCGCGTTACCGTGGCCGCTGGCGGGTTTTGCAATTTTCTTAGGCAGCACCAAACAGAATTTAAAAAAAATAAAAAAACGTGAAAACGGCTCCTGGAGCCCTTGCCTATTACCCAATGCCCTCATAAAATCATAGGCAGGGCATTCCAGGTCATTTGGCACCCAAGGCACCACCAGGATGTCTATCGAGTGTGAGTTAACATGGCTTCAAACCCTAGATTCCCCCTCGCTGCCCAGAACATGGAACCACTCCATGGATTGAGCCCATACCCCACACCTAGATCCCTCTCTGCATCACAAGCGACTTCTCAAACTAGAGATTTCGTGGTGCTTTGGAGAAATCTCGACTTTCCATTTTCTGAACACGAAAAACGGGTGTTTTCCCAAAGGAGGTGCAAGATTAGGGAGCGCCCATGGGCCCCAAGAAATTTCCACGCATGCTACACCGTGGTGCATGGTAATTCCCAGGAGGTGGTTATTTATCTTTGGTGCAGGCATGTACTGTATTTTTTTCGATTTACGGCCCGGTAAATTCTGTTTCTAACTGTATGTACCCTATAAGACACTCTCAATTTCGGGGAAAAATGGATTGGGATGCCCCATGGAGTACCTAGGCTAGATGCATGCCTAGGTCCAAGATTGCACCGGCCGTCACGCTGCTGCGGCCCCTGGCAGGTTTCGTCGTTTTCTTGGGCAGCACCAAAAAAAAATCTACAAAAAAAATGTGAAAACGGCTCCTGGAGCCCTTGCATGTGACCCACTGCCGTCATATAATCATAGGCAGGGCATGCCATGTAATTTGGCACCCAAGGCACCACCAGGATGTCTATCGAGTGTGAGTTAACATGGCTTCCAACCCTAGATCCCCCCTCGCTACCTAGAACATGGAACCACTCCATGGATTGAGCCCAAACACGGCACCTATCCCCTCTCGGCATCACAAGCGACTTATCCAACTAGAGATTTTGTGGTGCTTTGGAGAAATCTCGACTTTCCATTTTCTAAACCCAAAAAACCGGCATTTTCCTAAAGGAGGTGCAAGATTAGGGCGCGCCATGGGCCCGAGGCAATTTCCACGCATGCTATACCATGGTGAATGGCCATTCCCGAGAGGTGGGTATTTATCTCGTGGTGCAGGCATGTAATGTAATTTTTTTGAGTTACGGCCCGGTAAATGCGGTTTCTAACTGTATATACCCTATAAGACACTCTCAATATTCGGGGAAAAATGGTTTGGGGTGCCTCATGGGGTACCTAGGCTGCATGCATGCCTGGGTCCAATATTGCACCGACCGTCGCGTTGCCGCGGCCGCCTGCGGGTTTGCCATTTTCTTGGGCAGCACCAAATAGAATCTAACAAAAATAAAAAATGTGTAAATTTCTCCTGGAGCCCTTGCATGTTACCCACTGCCTTCATAAAATCATAGGAAGGGCATACCAGGTTAATTGGCACCCAAGGCACCACCAGGATGTCTATCGAGTGTGAGTTAACATGGCTTCCAACCCTAGACCCCCCCCCCTCGCTGCCCAGATGTAGAGTCCCAAGCTGATAAGGTAGAGATCCCTGTGTTTACAATTCTAGTCCCTGGATCAATAGCTAGCATCCACAATTTAAGATGTAATATCAAGAAACAAAGGTCATATTACAACTTATAACCAGGAATAAAATAATACATTACATCTTACATAGCTCATTTGGCTATATCATTACAATGCAGAAAATATAAATAAGTAGCATGGAGTCCTTCATCTTCATATGCCACAAGCAATCATGTTGGTTGTAGACTTGTAATCCTATTCAACACACTTCACTAACATCAAACAAACCTGCAACATAATAACTTAAATCCAAAAGGGTCAATACATTTGAATAGTATTGGCAAGTGATACTATGGTAGAATAGTGGTTTCTATCATCTATATGCATTTGGCTAAGTGTAGCTGAGGCTTTCTTTGCTCAAATAAGTCTTTCCTTATTAGTTGAAAACACTAAGTTTTTGTTTGTCAAAATCACCCAAGGCATCTACCAATAAAATGGGTGATCCTTTAACCCTTGTTCAACCACAAGTTTTAACTTAGAAATTGGGATGACGAGATCCTTGATAGCTTCAATGTCTTGATGCTCGAATTGTCCATTGTCGGGGACACGACTAAGTACTTAGATTTTTTCCTTCTCGAGAGGTGGTGCAATTTCCCCACAAGACTCGACAGGCATCGAGACAAGATCTTTCAGAAGCCTTCCCTTAGACCAAATGGACGCGTTCCAACCTATCACCCTACCACCATCTGTCCATTTGGCTAAGTTATTGCAACCTATATGATCCAGGTAGAGCCCATATTGCCATGTGGCTGCACTAGAAGCTTGTTAACACTTAACATCTCAAATATCTTTGTTCCTCGGTGTCTTTCCACAAGTGATATACACCAGGTATAGCCCTAGGTAACCACTCAACACAAACCTTTCTTTCCATTCCACCCAGGTGATTCATTGACATAGTTGTTTTATTAAGCAAAAACATAAGTCAAAAGACTTAGTAAAATTTCCATACCATGTGTATATAATCCACCCTTGTTTACTACTAGCTACTCTAAGCATGATAGTAGCGAGAATCTTAACTTAGGGAAAATTCTACTAAGGCATCATCTACTAGGATTTCCCATGGCATAGTCAGCACATAGAAAAATTCCATGCAAGTCCAAGTTAAAGATATCAGTAATGCATAGTTAAAATAATAGGACAAAATTTATGAAGCACCACTTGACTTTTTAGTAGGGGATATAGATACACTCCTTGATCTTACAATTGTCACACTCTTCAAAGTTCACTACAATTCAATCAAGGCACAAATTCAAACTAGCGTTCAAACAATTCACCACATAAAATAATAAAAACAAAGGAATGCATGCAAGCATACAAAAGGTTGTTTTATTGGAAAAGTGTTTTATAATAAGCTATAAACATTTTAAAACACCTACTAGTCATTTATAAATGTGGAAAAATCATTTAAAATCAAGTGTTGGCCAAATATGTTTTTAAACACAATTGTTACTGTAATAATTTTTGCCTTTGCTAGGAATGATTTTATTAAAGTAATAATTTCTAGTGTTAGCCAAATATGTTTTTAAACAAAATTGTTACTGTTTCAGGTCAAAGTATTTAAAACTAATCCATTTGCAAAAGGCTTCACTCAAAAATCATTTTAAACCATTGCAACATTTTGTTTTACTAGAAATGCTTTTTATTCAAAGGAATAATTCCTTAGTGTCACAAAATATACTTTGAAATCCAAAAGTTAGTGTTTATGGTCAGTAGGTTCAAAAGAAATCATTTTCAAAAGTTTTTACTCGAAAATCATTTTTAAATCATAGCCATATTTTTGTTTTACTAAAATGCTTTTAATCAAAGTAATAATTTTCTAGGGTTAATCAAATATATTTTTAAATCAAAAAGTTAGTTTTTAGGGTCAGAGAGTTCAAAACAAACCATTTGCAGAAGGTTTTAGTCAAAAAGCATTTTTAGAATAATTTTTATACACAAAATAGTCCTACAAATGTTTCTGCAAAATCACCTAATTTTCCAGAAGAAAAATACTAAACTAAGGGCATGGTTGAAAATTTCACATTTTCATGATTCCAATGATATAAAATTTGTAATTTTTGGACATGTAGAACAAAAGTAATGATTTTTGCAAATTCAAACATCTAATAGATCTATTTCTATTTGTAAAACAGAAGATGGGCCACTTGCCTTGATTCTATTGGATGGTACCGCTTTGTCAGGATCACGCTATGTGGAGCGTTGGATCTAATTGGATCTGTGCGGCTCAGATCAAAAGATAACGATTCGCTTAAGATCTAACCTACACCATACGATCTGCATCTAACAGAACTGGGCAAGCTAACCATAGATGGGCGCCGTGGCCTGGCGTAGCGCGGCGGCGGCGCTCTGCCTGCGGTGGTCCGGTGAGAATAGGAAGCGAGGGAGGAAGTGGAGATGCCCACTAGGTTCGTCGTGGCGTGGGGATGCTCGAGGTGGTCGCCGTAGACAAAGGGGCGCAGGAGGTAGTCGTTGATTGCTCGCTAGATTTTGTATCTACGTCAGGTGAGCACGGTCGTCGATGGAGGCAAGGATACAGGGCACACTAAGACAAAAAAAATGGTGCCTTTAGATTCGTAGGAGATTGACGAGTATTCGAGCGTCATCTAGAGGGGGAGGGGAGGTCAGGGTTCACCTGGAGGGGTAGCCGGAGTAAGAGCCGAAGACGGTGGCGCTCGGACTTGGTTGTTGCCGAGCCTATGTGGCCCGCGCAAGCAAGAGAGAGGTGCTGGAAGATGCGCGAGTTGCTGGTGAGCATGCTCGTGTGATCTAGGAGGTAGGAAGGGGTCGGGCATCGCCGGAATTCGTCAGGGGAGCTCGTTGGAGCAGTGGGGTTGCAAGCAAAATTATGGGCAGCCTGGGGGCGGAGAGGGGATGGCGAGTGAGGGGAAAGAGAGAGGGGAGGATGGCGCTTAAGAGGGCAAGGTCGCAGGCGAGAATTAAGCCGACAATTAATCGGATTCAAGTCGAGGAATCAACACAGGAACGACATCGAGGAAAATGGGAGGAACTGGTCGCGCGAGGATGACGATGACGTGGTGGAGGTGGGTCCGCGAGGTCAGTGAGTGAGGGGGTAGAGGCCATAGTAAGAAATGTTTCTGCTGGGGAGAGAGCTGGGCTATAGTTGGGCCAGGGTTGGGCTAACTCGCTGGGCTGGTTTGTTTTCTTATTTTTTTCTTTCTGTTTTCTTTTTCTATTTATTTTTCATGTTTTCAATTCAAACCTTTTTATTTATGTTTCAGTTTGAATTCAAATTTAACTAAACCTTTTCAGTAAGTTTGTACTGTTTATTGTTGTGTTTAAATAGTCCACCTTGGATTAATTCAAATATTTTATTATGGCTTTAATATTTATTTACAAAAGGCTCGTGTCTTTATTTAAATAATATTTAATATGATTCATAAACTCACTTTGAATTCAGATTTTTAGCAAACCTTTTCTAAACATTTTCAGTAGGATTTATGTGTTTATTAATGTGTTTAAATAATCCATTTTAGAATAATTCCTACATTCTTTTATGGTTTATTATTTATATAAATGAGGCACTTGTCTTTATTCAAATAAAATTTGAATATGGTTCCAAATCATATAATTTTAAATAACACTTTTATTCTTTTTAAGTTAATTAGATAACTTTTAATCCACTTTGGTAATTTCAATTATTATTTTCTCATGATTTATTTAATCATTTATATTAGAAATTTTGTCTTCATTGAAATAGAATTGAATTTGGTTAAAGCCCATATAATTTTATTTGAATAATCTTTATCCCTTTATTTTATTTGGATTATCTTTATTCCATTTTCTTATGGATTTAATTCAAGATTTAAATTGCCTTCTAAATAATTTTCTTGTGATTTATTATTTATTTAGTTTAGACAATTTGTATTTATTTAAATAAAGTTGAATATGGTTTAATCCATTGAATAATCTTTTATTCCTTTTTATTACTCAGTAAACTTTCATTTGTTTATGGATTTGGCCAAGATTTAATTTGACCTTTAAATATTCCTTATTAATTTCTTTCATTCTTTGTCTTGTAAAATCCATATCTTTTTATTTATAGTTCCTAAATTGGTGATTCAAATTTGTATAATTTTATTTAATATTTTTTTATATTTTTAAATCCTTTTCGGATTACTTTGCTCACAATTTGGTATTGAATTTACTTAGGAGCTTTATTAGCTTTGGAAATTATTTCCTTTAACCTTATTACATTCATAACTTTTTATCCATGGCTCTAAATTAAATGAAACCAATTTCTATGGTTTTGAAATATTTTTATTTATCATTTTTTATCATTTATAAATTTTTATTGCTGAATTTTTATATGGATCAAATCCATAGTCTTAGAGAGATCTTGGAAATGATTTATTTCATTAGAGTTTTAGGGTTTTGGTTTATTATTCACAAGTGTTTAAATTCAAGATTCTTTTTATGCATAAAATGCATTTGATCTTTGGAAGTGATTTCTTTCATTAAGATTTGGGGTTTTGGTTTAACTTATCCAAAAAATTTAAATTTGAAGATACATTCATTGATGAATGCATTTCAGTTGATTGAAATTTGGTTGGATACCCTTTTCATTCAAATTTGTTCAAGATGGGTTTTGATGTTTCCATTTAGAAGCAAAAAGTTTCTTTTCACCCTAAATTTCAACAATTGTTTCTTTTATTTATTTATTTTTCACATTTCAAAATTTGGAAAATTTTGGGATGTGATAGGCTACCACCCTTAAAAGAAATCTCGTCCCGAGATTTGGAAGGCTAGAGGTTACAAGTTGGATTCAAGACAACTAGAGTGCTACCACCCTTAAAAGATTTTTAACTAGATTACATCTTGACTTACTTGGGGTCTTGATGTAACTTATCTGGACTGATGTTTGCATAATGTCCTTTGTTTCCACACTTGAAACATGTGACAAGGTTGAGATCTTGAGCTGTCTTCTCTGGACAATATGATGCATAATGGCCTAGATCTTTGAAGTGGTTGCACATCACTTGGCTAATATCCTTCCTAATCTTTGGTTTCACTATTCCTTGTTTGTTTCCTTGGGTCTTCTTCTTCTTGGGTCTCTCCAAATCTAGGAGTTGTCTTAGTTCATGCTCTTCATACTTCACCTCAAATGTGGGAAAACTTCCTCGGTTCCTTGAACGATTCCTTGGATAACATCCATGTTTCCTCTTTTGTCCACCATGGTGAGCCACAATGTATGGATGTGCAAACTGAGTTTTGAATTTGTCTTCATCCTTCTTGGTAGAAGTTGCTCCTTCATGGAGTTTTCCAAACATTTGATGCATTCCATCTTGTTTCATTTGTTGAACTATAGGATAGATGGGGCATTGGATAAGGACATGATCATTTCCTTCACATAGGAAACAAGAAAATTGAGATGTGGGGCATTGTCTAGTTGGATGTTTCTCTTCACAAATAGGGCACTGGTCCACATGCTCTTTATAAGTGTGTTCTATGTCTCCACATATTTTGCAAGCTTGAGTTCTTTCTATAATATCATCCTTGATATCATTGTTGTCACAATCTCCTTGGGAAAGGTTGTTTCTCATGTTGATCATTTGATGGGTCAAACTTTGCAACAATTGAGATTGGTTTCCAAGAATTTGTGCATGGTTGGGTCTAACCCATTGTTGCTGGCTAAAAACTGAGTTGTCACTTGATTCAACTTAGCTTGAGTTGCTAGTAGTTGTTCTCTCATGTGCATCTCTTGTTTGTTGTTACCATCCTTGATGTGGGAGTCTCTTGGAGAAGTCATCTGTTTGGGTTGGATTGGGATTAGAATAGGCAAAAGATTTCTAGAGGAAGTGTTCTACTCACGCACAACAATTCACACAAGCAATGTGCAAGCAATCACAATCATGCATTCTACTCAAACAACAAGGTTTAGGAATATTTTTAGGCAACAAAATATTTTTGCTACACCACATAAGTTGGTGTGATCATTATATGCTGTAAACTAAACACTAGTATGGTGGTCCAACTATAGGATATCACTTTAGATCATTCCATTCTTATTAGTTGTTTCTTCATGAACAATATCATGGTATCCTTGGAAAAATTCTTGCATCTTGGTTACAAAGCTTCAAAGGTGATGATGGTTCCTTCTAAGTTGTGTTTCTTTAGTCTTCAAGTCTTGAGTAATATTTCTTGTCTCACTTGTATTCCTTAATGATGTCCAACTTGAAATCATTGGTGATGTTGAAGTCTTTGCTCATGTTGAAGTTTTTGTCCATCAAGTTGAAAAGACGGGAGATGTAGATTCAAAACAAAAAGGTTTAAGAAAGAGTTTACAAGATTGTTTGTAAATAAATCTGAACAAATACAACTCCTATTTTTCTAAAGGGGTTTTGTCCAATCCTAGGGTTACAATCCTATAGGAAACACAGTGCTCTGATACCATCTGTAGAGTCCCAACCTCATAAGGTAGAGATCCCTGTGTTTACAATGCTAGTCCTTGGATCAATAGCTAGCATCCATAGTTTAAGATGTAGTATCAAGAAACAAAGCTCATATTACAACTTATAACCAGGAATAAAATAATAAATTACATCTTACATAGCTCATTTGGATATCTCATTACAATGCAGATAATATAACTAAGTAGCATGGAGTCCTTCATCTTCATATTCCACAGGCAATCATGTTGGTTGTAGACTTGTAATCCTATTCAACACACTTCACTAACATCAAACAAACATGCAACATAATAAGTTACATCCACAAGGGTCAATACATTTGAATAGTTTTGGCAAGTGATATTATGGTAGAATAGTGTTATCTATTGTCACACCCCAAGATTTTCGAAATCTTGTAATGTGAAAAATAAATGAATAAAATAAAACTTTGTTGATTTTCAGGGTGAGAAGAAACTTTTTGAATCCAATTGGAAACCTTCAAACCTATTTTGATCAAATAAAATCCTAAAGGGATTTAAAAAGATAAATAACTAATAAAGTTAAAAAAATTTGGAATTACTATTTTGGATCTTTTAATAAAAAGATTTGGTTTCAAATGAAAAGGAAGAAATATAAATAAGGATTATTTTAATAGCCAAATAAAACCTTGGCCAAGCTTTTGAATTAAAATATTTTGTTTTGATAAAAAGAGTAAAGGTTTATTTAAATAAAATAATGAGGATTTATTAATATTCCATTTTATTAAAACCAAGGCTTTTCTATTTTGAATAAACACAAAAACTTATTTTAAATAAGTTTTCCAAGTATTTTATATTCTTAAATAAAACCTACTGAAGTGTTTTGGTTTTGATGTTATTTAGATTTCAAATGGAATTTTAATAAATCAATCCTATTTTGATTTTATAACTAATGTCCATTTTATTTAATTATAAATGGACCCTAAAATAAAAATATTATTTTATTTATGGACTTTGGTTTATGTTGTTAAACTGAACCAAAAATTCAATATAAGTTTGGAAGAGTTTTGAATTGAATTGAATGTTTGTTTGTTGCTTGAAATTCAAAACAGGAAATTCAAACAGAAAAGGGAAAAACAATTGGAAAGAAAAAAATAGAAACAGACCTGACCCAACTGAGCCCGTCCCAACTTAAGCCCAGTTAGCCCACTCCCTCTCTCCCCGCAGAAAACGATTCACACTTACTTACTGACCCATAGAGACACTGACCGGTGGACCCTCTTTCCCTCTCACTCCCTCGCTGACAGCAAGGCCCCACCTCTCCTGTTCGTCGTCTTCAACCCCAAATCACTCCATGCCGTTGCAGCCAGTAACGCCGGCGATCAATTCGCGTTGATAGCGGCTTTAACTCCCCCCTGCGACCACGCGTGCTTAAACGCCCCCCTCCCCTCTCTCTTTTCCCCCAGACCCCACACCACCGGAGCCACAAGGCTGCCCTGAATTGGATTTGCACCGCCACTGCTCCGACCACTGTCCCCAGCCAATTCCGGCGAGCCCAGACACCGCCTTGCCGCCTCGACCAATCTCACACACTCCCCAGCCCCTGGCGCTTCTCCCCGTGCTGTTTGTTCACTCGCGGGCGCCCCAGAACATCGGCTTCGACAACCTCTGAGCGCCGCCGCGTCTGCTTCCTTCTCCGGCGACCTCCCCTGGTAAGTATCGACCACCCCAGCACTCCTCGACGATGCTCCCATCTTCTCCAGAACAGCACGCTTCTAACCGTACCACCCGTTCGTCTTAGGGTGATCTGCAAATGTCGTCCCCGACGACCACCAGAACCGCCTGACGCCGCCATCGTCTCCGGCGAGCAATTAATTCCACTCCAGTGCGCCCCTTCGCCAGCCAGTACCACCTCAAGCTTCAGCAAGCCTCTACGAGTCTGGTAAGCCTCGCCAACCTCTTGCTGGCTTCCTGTAACCGCCGCTAGCACATCGTCTGACCGTGCGCCGCGCCAGCCGCCGTCAGCGCCGCTCGTGTTTGGTCAAGTCAATTCGCACCGTTAGATTCCCATCTGGCGGCTTAGAAAGAATCACTAAACGAAGGGGTACGGGCTAATCTAAACCGCACCGTCTCACTTAGATCCAATGGCTGTAGTTGTGCGATCCGAGCGAACCGGTATCGACCAGTAGTATTGCGCCGCGTGGCCAGTCTTTTATTTAAAAGAGAATTTGAAATCAGATTTAGATGCAAATTTGTAAACCTTGTAACTTTTGATCCACACGTCCAAATTTTGCAAACTTTATACCAATGGAATCAGTGGAACAAGCCCTAGCCAACCATGCAATTTGTTTAGTAAAAAGCTTCTGGTAAAATGATTGTTTTTGCAGAAACATTTGTATTCTTGTTTAGGTTATAAAAATTATTCCAAAATGTTTTTAGGGTTAAAATCTTTGCAAATTGGTTTGTTGTGAACCTACAGACCTTAGGAACCAACTTACGGATTTAAAAATGTATTTTGTGAAGTTTAGGAATAAAAACTTGAATTAGCTCATTTCTAGTCAAATAAAAATATTGATTTTGCTATGGAAATGATTTTTGAGAAAAACCTTTGGCAAATGTGTAGATTCAAACCTACTGACCCTAAACACCAAGTTTTGTGAATTAACAACTTATTTGGTGAACAATATAAAATGGTTGCTTCACTAAAAGCATTTTCCACCACATAAAATAATTAATGGATTTAAAAATGGTTTATAGACAAAACCCTTTTGCAAATGACTTTGCCACTTTGGAAAATGACCACTTGAACCTTACAAAGTTTAGAGCCTAGTAGGAACCACCTTTGCAAATAAAACTATCTTTTGCATGCTTGCATGCATGACTTAGTTCCTATTATTTTATGTGCTTTTGATTGTTTGAATATTGGTTGGAATGCTAGTTGATATTGTGTTTGCTTGATTGATTGTAGTGAAGTTAGAAAAGTGTGAAACTAGCAAGATCAAGAAGTGAACCATAATTCCCTACCAAAAAGGCAAGTGACACTATCATCTAAAGTCCTACTATTTTCATTATACTTAGTGGATTTTTGAAACATGCATGAAAAGAATTTCTATACTTATGCTATGCTAAATCCTAATAGGATACCCCTATACATTCCTTAGTGAAAACAATGTAGTTGTAAAATGCTTAGCCATGCTACATATTTTGAGAAGAGAGACATGTTGAGATTTTATGAAGTTGAGAAAAGACTTATGTTTTGTATAATAAAACAAGTACTCAATGAACCACCTAGGTGGACAAGGATACTCAAGTTTTGGACAAGGTGGCAACAAAAGGAACCATGTCGATGGCAATCTCTTTGTGTTGTGCACCAAAATAAAACCACCCAGGGACTTAGAGATTTAACATGTTTCTCCAACTGTGGGTTTCGTGTATAGCCACATGCTATATGGCTCTGGCTTAGTCAACTACATTGGGAAGACCCATGCATTGTCTTCAGGTTTACTGGAAATGAGTGAACTACGAACCCTACATTGGTGCCTGAAGACAAGCTAGCAATGGTGTATGGGAGGACCCTCTGGAAAGACTTCGTCACATTCTCAATCTGCCAGTACTCCATCTTGGTGAGTACTTATCCAGCGGCCACTGGTGGCAACAAGATGAGATTGTGTCATGTGGGTAAAGTGTACAACTTCTGCAGAGGATAAAATTCTAAGTACTTAGCCGTGTCCCCGGTTATGGACAATACTGAGCAACTAAAGCTTGAAGCTATGGGAAATCTCGACATTCCAATTTCTAAAAGAAAAACTTTAAAGTGACAACAAAAGACTTGAAGCACTTGGGGGTACCAAGGAGCTCAAGAGATTTGGATAAAAACTTGAAGCACTTGGGGATTTACCAAGGAGCTCAAGAGATTTTGACAAAGATTTGAAACACTTGGGGATTTACCAAGGAGTTCTGAAAGACGTGACAAAAGATCAAAACTATTTTGAAAAGACAAGATAAATTATTGCTTTCTGCAAATGAGCCTTAAACCCTACTTAGCCAAATATGAATGTAATGATAGGATCCACTTATATTCAACATAGTAGTGAAACTTGCCAATACAATTCAAATGTATTGACCCTTGTGGCTGTAAATTGTTATGTTGCAGGTTTGTTTGATATTAGTGAAGTTGATTGATTAGGATTACAAGTCTACAACCAACATGTTTGCCTGTGGCACTTTGAAGATGAAGGACCCCATGCTTATAGATATTCTGCTGCAATGTAATGTAATAGCCAAATGAGCTATGTAAGATGTAATAAAATTATATTATTCCTGGTTATAAAGTTATATTATGACCTTTGTTTCTCGATATTACATCTTAACTGTGGATGCTAGCTATTGATCTAGGGACTAGCATTGTAAACACAGGGATCTCTACCTTATTGAAGGTTGGGACCTCTACAGATGGTATCAGAGCAATGTGTTGCCTGTAGGATTTGTAAACCTAGGATTGGACAAAAACCCTTAGAAAAATAGGAGTTGTATTTGTTCCAAAACTTATTTACAAACAATCTTGTAAACTCTTTCCTCAACCACTTTGGTTTTGATTCTACATCTCTTGTATTTCAAGCTTGATGGAAAAACCTACCCCATGACCAAAGAATTCACCATGTGCAAAGGACTTCATCAACTCTAATGACTTCAACATCTTCAACTCTAATGACTTCAACTTCTTCAACTCTAATGACTTCAACATCTTCAGCATATTCAACAAGGACTTCAATCTTGGATGTCACTAAGGACAAGTGAGACAAGGAAATCTTGCTCAAGGATTTGGAGTCTAAAGAATCACAGCTTAGAAGGAACCATCATCACCTTTGAAGTTTTGTGACCAAAAGTTTTACTCAAGGAAACCATGATCTCATGCAAGAAGAATCAACCAAAGAAGGATGGAAAGATCACAAGTGAACCATATAGATGGACCACCATATTTTTATTAAGTCAAACACACCAACTTATGTGGTGTAACAAAAATATTTTGTTGCCTAAAAATGTGCTTGAACTTTGTCGTTTGAGTGAAATGTTTGGCTTGTGATTGCTTGCACATTGCTTGTGTGAATTGTGATGTGTGTGATTAAAATCCTTACTTAGAAATGTTTTTGCCTATTCTAATCTCCATTCAACCCAAACAAATGACTACTCCAAGAAACTCCAACATCAAGGTTGATGACACCAACACCAACCAAGAGAACAACATGAGAGAACTCATATCAACCCAAAACCAGTTGAACCAAATGACAGCTCAATTCATAGCTAACAATAGTGGGGAAGATCCAACCCTACAAGGATTTTTGGAAAACCAAGCTCAAATTTTGCACAAGGTGACAGATCAAATGCTCAACATGGAAAGCAACTTTTCCAAAGGAGCTTGTGACAACAAAGCTGTTATCCTAAAGGGAATCAAAACTTGCAATATTTGTGGAGACAAGGATCACACTTCCAAGGAGCATGGAGATCAATGCCCTAACTGTGAAGAGAAACATCCTGTTGGCCAATGTCCCACCTCTCAAGCTACTTGCTACCTATGTTAAGGAAACAACCATGTCCCTATCCAATGCCCCATCTATTCCATTGTTGAACAAAGGAAACAAGTTGGAGTGCAACAAATGATTGCAAACTATCAAGAAGGATCCAAGTCTATCAAGAAGAATGAGGACAAAGGAAAAGCTCCACTTATACCTCCATGCAATACAACTCAATTCAAAGGACCAAAGAAGAGGCATATGAATTTTCCAAAGAGCAATAGAAGGTCCAAGAAACATGTAGACATTCCTACCTATAAGATAACATATGAACAAAATGAACTGGATGCACTCCTAGCTTTGGAGAAACCAAAGAAAAAGAAGGACAAAAGCCATGTGCAATGTCATCATTGCAAAGAAATGGGACACTATTCTAGTGAATGTCCAGAGAAACAGAAGTATAAAGAGATTGGCCAAGTATGGTGCAACAACTGCAAAGAGCTAGGCCATTATGCAGCAACTTGTCCACAAGAGACACATGAAGAACTCAAGATTATCACATGTTTCAATTGCAAAAACCCAGGACATTATGCAAGCAATTGTCCATAAAAGATGAAGAACAAGATAAACAAGCCTATGAAGGATCTCAGCCTTGTCACATGTGTCAAGTGTGGAAACAAAGGACACTATGCAAATGTTTGCCCAGAGAATTTTCCCCAAGATCCCAAGCAAGCCAATATGTAATCTAGTTTGGAAATTTTTAATGGTGGTAGTATCCTAGATGCTTTGAGCCAACTTGTAACCCTAGCCTTCCCAAATCTCGGGACGAGATTTATTTTAAGGGTGGTAGCCTATCACATCCCAAGATTTTCCAAATCTTGTAATGTGAAAAATAAATGAATAAAATAAAACTTTGTTGATTTTCAGGGTGAGAAGAAACTTTTTGAATCCAATTGGAAACCTTCAAACCTATTTTGATGAAATAAAATCCTAAAGGGATTTAAAAAGTTAAATAACTAATAAAGTTAAAAATATTTGGAATTACTATTTTGGATCTTTTAATAAAAAGATTTTATTTCAAATGAAAAGGAAGAAATGTAAATAAGGATTATTTTGATAGCGAAATAAAACCTTGGCCAAGCTTTTGAATTAAAATATTTTGTTTTGATAAAAAGAGTAAAGGTTTATTTAAATAAAATAATGAGGATTTATTAATATCCCATTTTATTAAAACCAAGGCTTTTCTATTTTGAATAAACACAAAAACTTATTTTAAATAAGTTTTCCAAGTATTTTATATTCTTAAATAAAACCTACTGCAGTGTTTTGGTTTTGATGTTATTTAGATTTCAAATGGAATTTTAATAAATCAATCCTATTTTGATTTTATAACTAATGTCCATTTTATTTAATGATAAATGGACCCTAAAATAAAAATATTATTTTATTTATGGACTTTGGTTTATGTTGTTAAACTGAACCAAAAATTCAATATAAGTTTGGAACAGTTTTGAATTGAATTGAATGTTTGATTTGTTGCTTGAAATTCAAAACAGGAAATTCAAACAGAAAAAGGAAAAACAATTGGAAAGAAAAAAATAGAAACAGACCTGACCCAACTGAGCCTGGCCCAACTTAAGCCCAGTTAGCCCACTCCCTCTCTCCCCGCAGAAAACGATTCGCACTTACTTACTGACCCACAGAGACACTGACCGGTGGACCCTCTTTCCCTCTCACTCCCTCGCTGACAGCAAGCCCCCACCTCTCCTGTTCGTCGTCTTCAACCCCAAATCACTCCCTGCCGTTGCAGCCAGTAACGCCGGTGATCAATTCGCGTTGATAGCGGCTTTAACTCCCCCCTGCGACCACGCGTGCTTAAACGCCCCCTCCCCTCTCTCTTTTCCCCCAGACCCCGCACCACCGGAGCCACCAGGCTGCCCTGAATTGGATTTGCACCGCCACTGCTCCGACCACTGTCCCCAGCCAATTCCGGCGAGCCCAGCCACCGCCTTGCCTCCTCGACCAAGCTAACACACTCCCCAGCCCCTAGTGCTTCTCCCCGTGCTGTCCGTTCACTCGCGGGCACCCCAGAACGTCGGCTTCGATAACCTCTAAGCGCCGCTGCGTCTGCTTCCTTCTCCGGCGACCTCCCCTGGTAAGTATCGACCGCCCCAGCACTCCTCGATGATGCTCCCACCTTCTCCAGAACAGCACGCTTCTAACCGTACCACCCGTTCGTCTTAGGGTGATCTACAAACATCGTCCTCGACAACCACCAGAACCGCCTGACGCCGCCATCGTCTCCGGCGAGCAATTACTTCCACTCCAGTGCGCCCCTTCGCCAGCCAGTACCACCTCGAGCTTCAGCAAGCCTCTACGAGTCTGGTAAGCCTCGCCAACCTGTTCCTTGCTTCCTGTAACCGCCGCTAGCACATTGTCCGACCGTGCGCCGCCGCCAGCCGCCGTCAGCGCCGCTCGTGTTTGGTCAAGTCAATTCGCACCGTTAGATTCCCATCTGGCGGCTTAGAAAGAATCACTAAACGAAGGGGTACGGGCTAATCTGAACCGCACCGTCTCACTTAGATCCAACGGCTGTAGTTGCGCGATCCGAGCGAACCGGTATCGACCAGTAGTATTGCGCCGCGTGGCCAGTCATTGATTTAAAACAGAATTTGAAATCAGATTTAGATGCAAATTTGTAAACCTTGTAACTTTTGATCCACACGTCCAAATTTTGCAAACTTTATACCAATGGAATCAGTGGAACAAGCCCTAGCCAACCATGCAATTTGTTTAGTAGGAAGCTTCTAGTAAAATGAATGTTTTTGCAGAAACATTTGTATGCTTGTTTAGGTTATAAAAATTATTCCAAAATGTTTTTAGGGTTAAAATCTTTGCAAATTGGTTTGTTGTGAACCTACTGACCTTAGGAACCAACTTACGGATTTAAAAATGTATTTTGTGAAGTTTAGGAATAAAAACTTGAATTAGCTCATTTCTAGTCAAATAAAAATATTGATTTTGCTATGGAAATGATTTTTGAGAAAAACCTTTGGCAAATGTGTAGATTCAAACCTACTAAACCTAAACACCAAGTTTTGTGAATTAACAACTTATTTGGTGAACAATATAAAATGGTTGCTTCACTAAAAGCATTTTCCACCACATAAAATAATGAATGGATTTAAAAATGGTTTATAGACAAAACCCTTTTGCAAATGACTTTGCCACTTTGGAAAATGACCACTTAAACCTTAAAAAGTTTAGAGCCTAGTAGGAACCACCTTTGCTAATAAAACTATATTTTGCATGCTTGCATGCATGACTTAGTTCCTATTATTTTATGTGTGTTTGATTGTTTGAATATTGGTTGGAATGCTAGTTGATATTGTGTTTGCTTGATTGATTGTAGTGAATTTAGAAAAGTGTGAAACTAACAAGATCAAGAAGTGAACCATCATTCCCTACCAAAAAGGCAAGTGACACTATCATCTAAAGTCCTACTATTTTCATTATACTTAGTGGATTTTTGAAACATGCATGAAAAGAATTTCTATACTTATGCTATGCTAAATCCTAATAGGATACCCCTATACATTCCTTAGTGAAAACAATGTAGTTGTAAAATGCTTAGCCATGCTACATATTTTGAGAAGAGAGACATGTTGAGATTTTATGAAGTTGAGAAAAGACTTATGTTTTGTATAATAAAACAAGTACTCAATGAACCACCTGGGTGGACAAGGATACTCAAGTTTTGGACAAGGTGGCAACAAAAGGAACCATGTCGATGGCAATCTCTTTGTGTTGTGCACCAAAAGAAAACCACCCAGGGACTTAGAGATTTAACATGTTTCTCCAATTGTGGCTTTCGTGTACAGCCACATGCTATATGGCTCTGGCCTAGTCAACTACATTGGGAAGACCCATGCATTGTCTTCAGGTTTACTGGAAATGAGGGAACTAGGAACCCTACATTGGTGCCTGAAGACAAGCTACCAATGGTGTATGGGAGGACCCTCTGGAAAGACTTCGTCACATTCTCAATCTGCCAGTACTCCATCTTGGTGAGTACTTATCCAGCGGCCACTAGTGGCAACAAGATGAGATTGTGTCATGTGGGTAAAGTGTACAACTTCTGCAGAAGATAAAATTCTAAGTACTTAGCCGTGTCCCCGGTTATGGACAATACTGAGCAACTAAAGCTTGAAGCTATGGGAAATCTCGACATTCCAATTTCAAAAAGAAAAACTTTAAAGTGACAACAAAAGACTTGAAGCACTTGGGGGTACCAAGGAGCTCAAGATATTTGGATAAAAACTTGAAGCACTTGGGGATTTACCAAGGAGCTCAAGAGATTTTGACAAAGATTTGAAACACTTGGGGATTTACCAAGGAGTTCTGAAAGACGTGACAGAAGATCAAAACTATTTTGAAAAGACAGGATAAATTATTGCTTTCTGCAAATGAGCCTTAAACTTAGCCAAATATGCATGTAATGATAGGATCCACTTATATTCAACTTAGTAGTGAAACTTTCCAATACAATTCAAATGTATTGACACTTGTGGATGTAACTTGTTATGTTGCCGGTTTGTCTACAACCAACATGTTTGCCTGTGGCACTTTGAAGATGAAGGACCCCATGCTTATAGATATTCTGCTGCAATGTAATGTAATAGCCAAATGAGCTATGTATGATGTTATAAAATTATGTTATTCCTGGTTATAAAGTTATATTATGACCTTTGTTTCTCGATATTACATCTTAACTGTGGATGCTAGCTATTGATCCAGGGACTAGCATTGTAAACACAGGGATCTCTACCTTATTGAAGGTTGGGACCTCTACATCTATCATCTATATGCATTTGGCTAAGTGTAGCTGAGGCTTGCTTAGCTCAAATAAGGCTTTCCTTATTAGTTGAAAACACTAAGTTTTTGTTTGTCAAAATCACCCAAGGCATCTACCAATAAAATTGGCGATCCTTTAAACCTTGTTCAACCACAAGTTTTTAACTTAGAACTTAGGATGAGGAGATCCTTGATAGCTTAAATGTCTTGATGCTCAAATTGTCCGTTGCCAGGGACACGACTAAGTACTTAGATTTTTTCCTTCTCGAGAGGTGGTGCACTTTCCCCACAAGACTCGACAGGCATCGAGACAAGATCTTTCAGAAGCCTTCCCTTATACCAAATGGACGCGTTCCAACCTATCACCCTACCACCATTTGTCCATTTGGCTAAGTTATTACAACATATATGATCCAGGCAGAGCCCATATTGCCATGTGGCTTCACTAGAAGCTTCTTAGCACTTAACATATCAAATTTCTTTGTTCCCCGGTAGCTTTCCACAAGTGAGATACACCAGGTATACCCCTTGGTAACCACTCAACACAAACATTTCTTTCCATTCCACCCAGGTGATTCATTGACATAGTTGTTTTATTAAGCAAAAACATCAGTCAAAAGACTTAGTAAAATTTCCATAGCATGTGTATATAATCCACCCTTATTTACTACTAGCTACGCTAAGGATGATAGTAGCAAGAATCTTAACTTAGGGAAAATTCTACTAAGGAATCATCTACTAGAATTGCCCATGCCATAGTCAACACATAGAAAAATTCCATGCAAGTCCTAGTTAAAAATATCACTAATGCATAGTTAAAATAATAGGACAAAATTTTTGAAGCACCACTTGCCTTTTTAGTAGGGGATATAGATACACTCCTTGATCTTGCAATTGTCACACTCTTCAAAGTTCACTACAAATTCAAACTAGCATTCAAACAATTCACCACATAAAATAATAAAAACAAAGCAATGCATGCAAGCATGCAAAAGGTTGTTTTATTGTAAAAGTGTTTTCTAATAAGCTATAAACATTTTAAAACACCTACTAGTCATTTATAAATGTGGCAAAATCATTTAAAATCAAGTTAGTGAAAATAGGCAATTTTAAATCGTTTTTGCCTTTGCTAGAAATGATTTTATTAAAGGAATAATTTCTAGTGTTAGCCAAATATGTTTTTAAACACAATTGTTAGTGTTTAAGGTCAAAGTGTTTAAAACTAATCCATTTTCAATAGGTTTCACTCAAAAATCATTTTTAAACCATTGCAACATTTTGTTTTACTAGAAATGCTTTTTATTCAAAGGAATAATTCCTTAGTGTCACAAAATATACTTTGAAATCCAAAAGTTAGTGTTTATGGTCAGTAGGTTCAAAACAAATCATTTGCAAAAGGTTTTACTCAAAAATCATTTTTAAATAATAGCCACATTTTTGTATTACTAAAAATGCTCTTAATCAAAGTAATAATTTACTAGGGTTAATCAAATATATTTTTTTAGATCCAAAAGTAATTGTTTAGGGTCAGAGAGTTCAAAACAAACAATTTGCAAAATGTTTTAGTCAAAAAACATTTTTAGAATAATTTTAATACACAAAATAGTCCTACAAATTTTTCTGCAAAATCACCTAATTTCTAGAACCAAAATACTAAACTAAGGGAATGGTTGCAAAGTTCACATTTTCCTGATTCCAATGATATAAAATTTGCAATTTTTGGACGTGTAGAATAAAAGTTATGATTGTTGCAAATTCAAACATCTAATAGATCTATTTTTGTTTTTAAAACAGAAGTTGGGCCACGTGTCTTCATTCTATTGGACGGTATCGCTTCGTCAGGATCACGCTTTGTGGAGCGTTGGATCTAATTGGATCTCTGCGGCTCAGATCAAAAGATAATGGTTCGCTTAAGATCTAACCGACACCATACGATCTGCATCTAACGGTCCTAGGAAAGCTAACCATAGATGGGCACCGTAGCCTGGCGTTGCGCGGTGGCGACGCTCTGCCTGCGGTGGTCCGGTAAGAATAGGAAGCGAGGGAGGAAGTGGAGATGCTCACCAGGTTCGCCGTGGTGTGGGGATGGTCGACGTGGTCGCCGTATACCAAGGGGCGCACGAGGTAGTCGTTGATTGCTCGCCAGAGTTTGTATCTATGTCGGGTGAGCACGGTCGTCGATGGAGGCGAGGATAGAGGGCATGTTAAGACAAACAAATGGTGTCGTTAGACGCATAGTATATTGGCGAGTATGCGAGCGTCATCCAGAGGGGGAGGGGAGATCAGGGTTCACCTAGATGGGTAGCCGGAGTCAGAGCCGAAGATGGTGGCGCTCAAACTTGGTTGTTGCTGAACCTATGTGGCATGCGCGAGTGAGCGAGAGGTGCTGGAAGATGTGCGAGTTGCTCGCGAGCAGGCTCGTGTGATCTAGGAGGTAGGAAGGGGTCGGGCATCGCTAGAATTCATTCGGAGCAGTGGGGTTGCAAGAAAAATTATGGGCAGCCTAGGGGCGGAGAGGGGCTGACGAGTGAGGGGAAAGAGAGAGAGGAGGATTGCACTTAAGAGGGCAAGGTCGCAAGCAAGAATTAAGCTGACAATTAATCGAATTCAAGTCGAGGAATCAACACAGGAACGACAACAAGAAAAATGGGAGGAACTGGTCGCGCAAGGACGACGATGATGTGGTGGAGGTGGGTCCGCGAGGTTAGTGAGTAAGGGGGTAGAGGCCACGGTAAGAAATGTTTCAACGAGGGAGAGAGCTGCGCAGTAGTTGGGCCAGGTTTGGGCTAACTCGCTGGGCTGGTTTGTTTTCTTATTTTTTTTCTTTCTGTTTTCTTTTTATATTTATGTTTCTTGTTTTCAATTCAAACCTTTTTATTTATGTTTCAGTTTGAATTCAAATTTAACCAAACCTTTTCAGTAAGTTTGTACTGTTTATTGTTGTGTTTAAATAGTCCACCTTGGATTAATTCAAATATTTTATTATGACTTTAATATTTATGTACAAGAGGGTTGTATCTTTATTTAAATAATATTTAATATGATTCATAAACTCACTTTGAATTCAGATTTTTATCAAACCTTTTCTAAACCTTTTCAGTAGGTTTTATCTATTTGTTAATGTGTTTAAATAATCCATTTTAGAATAATTCCTATATTCTTTGATGGATTATTATATATTTAAATGAGGCACTTGTCCTTATTCAAATAAAATTTGAATATGGTTCCAAATCATATAATTTTATTTAATAACACTTTTATTCTTTTTAAGTTAATTAGATAACTTTTAATCCACTTTGGTATTTTCAATTATTATTTTCTCATGATTTATTTAATAATTTACATTAGAAATTTTGTCTTCATTGAAATTGAATTGAAAAGGTTATATTTGGATAAATCATTTACTTGAATAATCTTTATCCCTTTATTTTATTTGGATTATATTTATTCCATTTGCTTATGGATTTAACTAAAGATTTAAATTGCGTTCTAAATAATTTTCTTGTGATTTATTATTTATTTAAATAAAGTCGAATATGGTTTAATCCATTGAATAATATTTTCTTCCTTTTTATTACTCAGTAAACTTTCATTTGTTTATGGATTTGGCCAAGATTTAATTTGACCTTTAAATATTCCTTATTAATTTATTTCTATCTTTGTCTTGTAAAATCCATATGTTTTTATTTATAGTTCCTAAATTTGTGATTCCAAGTTTTATAATTTTATTTAATATTTATTTATCTTTTTAAATCCTTTTTGGATTACTTTGCTCAAAATTTGGTGTTGAATTTAGTTAGGAGCTTTATTAGCTTTGTAAATTATTTCCTTTAACCTTATTACATTCATAAGTTTTTATCCATGGCTTCAAATTAAATGAATCCAATTTCTAAGGTTTTATAATATTTTTATTTATCACTTTTGATCATTTATAAATGTTTGTTGCTGAATTTTTATATGGATCAAATCCATAGTCTTAGAGAGATCTTGGAAATGATTTCTTTCATTAGGGTTTTAGGGTTTTTGTTTATTTTTCCCAAGTGTTTAAATTAAGGATTCTTTCCATGCATAAAATGCATTTGATCTTTGGAATTGATTTCTTTCATTAAGATTTGGGGTTTGGTTTAACTTTTCCAAATATTTTAAATTTCAAGATACATTCATTGATGAATGCATTTCACTTGATTGAAATTTGGTTGGATACCCTTTTCATTCAAATTTGTTCAAGATGGGTCTTGATGTTTCCATTTAGAAGCAAAAAGTTTCTTTTCACCATAAATTTCAACAATTGTTTCTTTTGTTTATTTATTTTTCACATTTCAAATTTTGGAAAATTTTGGGATGTGACACCAGAACATGGAACCACTCCATGGATTGAACCCAAACCAGGCACCTAGCTCCCTCTCAGCATCGCAAGCGACTTCTCCAACTAGAGATTTCGTGGTGATTTGGAGAAATCTCGACTTTCCATTTTTTGAATCCGAATAACCGGTGTTTTCCCAAAGGAGGTGCAAGATTAGGGCGCGCTCATCGGCCCGAGGCAGTTTCCACGCATGCTACACCATGGTGCATGGCCATTCCTAGGAGGTGGGTATTTATCTCGTGGTGTAGGCATGTACTGTATTTTTTCGAGTTACGGCCCGATAAATGTGGTTTCTAACTGTATGTACCCTATAAGACACTCTCAATTTTCGGGGAAAATGGTTTGGGGTTCCCCATGGGGTACCTAGGATGGATGCATGCCTGGGTCCAAGATTGAACTGCGGTCGCCGGCGGGTTTTGTCGTCTTGTTGGGCAACACCAAACATAATCTAAAAAAAATTAAAAAATATAAAACGGCTCCTAGAGCCCTTGCATGTGACTCACTTCCCTCATAAAATCATAGGCAGAGCATACCAGGTCATTTGGCACCCAGGGCACCACCAGGATGTCTATCGAGTGTGAGTTAACATGGCTTCCAACCCTAGATCCCCCCTCGCTGCCCAGAACATGGAACCACTCCACGGATTGAGCCTAAACCAGGCACCTAGCTCCCAGTCAGCATCGCAAGCGACTTCACCAACTAGAGATTTCGTGGTGATTTAGAGAAATCTCTACTTTCCATTTTCTGAACCCGAAAAACCGGCATTTTCCCGTAGGAGGTGCAACATTAGGGCGCGCCCATGGGCCTAAGGAAATTCCACCCGTGCTACACCATGGTGCATGGCCATTCCTAGGAGGTGGGTATTTATCTCGTGGTGCAGGCATGTACTGTATTGTTTCGAGTTATGGCCGGTAAATGCGGTTTCTAACTGTATGTACCCTATAAGACACTCTCAATTTTCGGGGAAAAATGTATTGGGTTGCCCCATTGGGTACCTAGGCTGGATGCATGCCTGGGTCCAAGATTGCACCGACCGTCGTGTTGCCGCGGCCTCCAGCGGGTTTTGCCATTTTCTTGGGCATCACCAAACCGAATCTAAAAAAATAAAAAAACATGAAAACGGCTCCTGGAACCCTTGCATGTGACCCGCTGCCCTCATAAATTCATAGGCAGGGCATACTAGGTCATTTGGCACCCAAGGCACCACCAGGATGTCTATCGAGTGTGAGTTAACATCGCTTCCAACCCTAGATCCCCCCTCGCTTCCCAGAACATGGAACCACTCCATGGGTTGAGCCCAAACCCGGCACCTAGCTCCCTCTTGACATCGCAAGCGATTTCTCCAACTAGAGATCTCTTGGTGCTTTGGAGGAATCTTGACTTTCCATTTTATAAACCCGAAAAATTGGTGTTTTCCCAAACGAGGTGCAAGAATGAGGCGCGCCCATGGCCCTGAGGAAATTTCCACGCATGCTACACCATGGTGCATGGCCATTCCCGAGAGGTGGGTATTTATCTCGTGGTGCCCGGTAAATGCGATTTCTAACTGTATGTACCCTATAAGACACTCTCAATTTGCAGGAAAAATGGTTTAGGGTGCCCCATGGGGTACATAGGGTGGATGCATGCCTGGGTCCAAGATTGCACCAACCATAACGTAGCCGCGGCCGCCGACAGTTTTTCTGTTTTCTTATGTTGCACCAAACAGAATCGAAAAAAATAAAAAAAACGTGAAAAAGGCTCCTGGAGCCCTTGCATGTGACTGATCACCCGCAAGTATAGGGGGTGTATTGCAGTACTTTTGATAAATAGGAGTGTCGATCCCGACGAGGAGCAAAAGGTGTTGACTAGTGGTATGGAGCAGGAAATATCTTCAAATACTTAGCAAACGGATTTTTAGGAGTTTTCTGATAAAGCAACAAAACAAAGTTCAAGTAATAAAGACAACGAACAAACACATCAAGTGGCCCAATCCTTTCTTAGAAAAGGACAAGATGGTGGAAATACTTATAAGGACCAAACGTCCTTGAGAACACATGGGAATTCTGTCAACTGCTTTCGCTTCAAATAGCTCATTACTCTTCTTTGGTGTTGTAGGTGTTGTGTGGGTGAACCTGTGCTAATGTACCGACCTTACTTGGACTAATACATACTTGTGATTAAAACCCTGCAAGCATCCGCAACTATAGGAAAGTAATTAAGATATAAACCTAACCACAACCTTATACTCTGAGATCCTACGCTCCCTTGTGCAAAGGTGTCCTAACGGGGGTTCGGGTTTCTGTCACTCCGGCAACCCCATAATTAGTAGCCAAATACACAATGCATTACCCTAGGCCCATAAATGGTGAAGCATCATGTAGTCGACGTTCACATGACACCACTAGAAGAATAGCACCACAACTTAAATACTAAAATATTGAATAATAACTCAACACAAATCCAATACTAACAACATGACTTGTCCCATGTCCTCAAGAACTAAACGAACTACTCACAAGACATCATATGGATCAAGATGAAAGATGATATGGCGATGAATAACAATATGAACATAAACAATAATCCAATGGTTCCACTCATAAGCATCAACTACAATAGTAATTAACACTGGGAAAGTTTCCCGTAAGAACTAAAGCAGTATCCAACACAATTGTTACAACGGGACGGAGTGGTGATGATGGTGCTGGTGGAGATGATGGTGTGGATGATGATATGATGATGATCCCGATGAAGCTTAGCTTGATGACGGTGTTGATGGCGATGATATCCCCTCTCCGGGATGGAATTTCCCCGGCAGATATCTGTCTGTCGTAGAGATCTTTCTCTCTCGTTGTTTTCCGCCCCGCGGAGTCGGCGGAAATCTATCTGTGGTCGCTCCCTTGGTGTTAGGGTTCCGTGAGGAAGATATAGGCGAGAGGGAGGAGTCGGAGGACGAGCAGGTGGGCCACACCTTCCCTAGGCGCGGGCAAGATGGGCTCGCGCTTAGGGGGTGTGGGCCCCCTGTGGCCCTTCTTCGCCTCCCCTTTTGGCTTCCTCTGTCTTCTAGAAAAATATAATTTTTCTGGTATTTTTCTGATCGTCGTGAAATTTCATCAAAACACCTGTTTTTCCATCAGAATCCAGACTCCGGCAGTCCATCCTCTAAGAATCATCCAACATTCAAAAATAGTGGAAAAGAAATAAGTAATACCTCATAATAAGACCTATATCATTGGATAGAGGCAAATTATGATATAGAATGGTGCTGAAAATTGGACGTATCAACCCCCCCCCAAGCTTAGACCTTCGCTTGTCCCCAAGCAAAAACTGAGCTCAGTAAACATGTCCACAGGTTTATGGAGTGAAGTGTTGATAAAAGAATACGGACAAGAAGCATCACACTTACCGTTACCCAACTCATACTCACCATTATATAATTTAGCTTGCAACAAGTGCAGGAGTCACAATAGATATGCATAAATATAAATCATAAATGGAATTGGCAAACTCTTGTTCCTGGTCAAAGAACAGCTGGCAAACAGTTTCACAAAAAGCTTTTTGTATAATTTTTATAACAGGAGCACGCTTTGCTTAAAAAGGTTTTTCACATTGAAGGCTTTCAAAGTAATACTCAATAGATAAGAGTCTTGTGCAAACAAGGAAGATAAAGAACATGATTAAATAAATCACCATATGAATGCTTGCAACACAACAACTCAAACGCTTGCTGGAGATAGAGAGGAAGTAGGTTTACTGACTCAACTTAGAAGTAGGAGAAAGATCCCTTCATAGAGGGTAGCAGGGATTTCAAGCCATAAAGATCTTCCAAAAGATTATGGTACTTACTAGCTTTGAGCCCTCATGGCCCCTATCATAGGCATCTTGAGATGATTAAGGTTAAAGTCCACAAAGATGGAGTATATGCTTGATGAAATATAAGTTGGCAATCTCATGTCCCTTGAATATGGGGGCCACTCCTCATGCTACTCAACTTCAGTTACCGGTAGGTTCTTGTAATTGTAAGTACATGCGTATCATAGAGAACCGCCAACGGGGTTCCCCTTGCACATGGTACATGAGCTATACCATAACCAAAATGACAAGGCAAGCAGACAATGAGCATCTCAACGATCTTTTTATTTACTATGTGCATAGCTTTTTATTGAGACTGCTTCATAGATAGCTCATTATGGTGATGCTGCAAGTTTCCACCATGATTAGGCATGGGTTAGGCTAGCGGCCCAGGCGTTTCTATAACACAAAATACAGACTCCATGGACTTACACGTTCCTTATTTATTTCACACCATTGACATCCACAGACAAAAGAGCATGATATCAATTGTGTACAAGGTACAAGTGCAATGTCGAAAGCGGTCCCCGTGACAGCACGGTTCTGCTAATTCCAACGTATAGATGCAAGAATATTCAACTTTGATGACACAATGGTTCAAGTCTATTAGGGGCAAGGAAATAATGTGCCATTGTCACATCCCAAGATTTTCCAAATCTTGTAATGTGAAAGGTAAATGAATAAAATAAAACTTTGTTTGATTTTCAGAGTGAGAAGAAACTTTTGAATCCAATTGGAAATCTTCAAACCAATTTGGATTAAATAAAATCCTAAAGGGATTTAAAAATATAAAACATTTATAAAGAAAAAAATAAAAATATTTAAAATTACTATTTTGGATCTTTTAAATAAAAGGATTTGGTTTCCAAATGAAATAGAAGTTTTAAAAATAAAGATTATTTTATAGAGCCCAATTAAACCTTGTCCAAGCTTATGAAATGAAATGTTTTGTTTTGATAAAAATAGTAAAGGTTTATTTAAAATAAATTAATAAGGATTTAATATCCAAGTTTTGTTAATAAAGGTTTTTACTATTTCCAAAAACATCAAAACTTATTTATTTACTTAAAATAAGTTTTTCCAAGTATTTTATATTCTCAAATAAAACCTACTGATTTGGTTTTGAAAATATTTAGATTTCAAAAGAGGTTTTTAAATAAAACAAAACCCATTTGATTTAATAACAATGGTCTATTTATTTAATTAATAAAAGACCCTAAAAAAAATTATTATTTTGGTTTTGGAATTTTGGTTATGCTACTGAACAGAACCAAATCCAAAGTTACAAAGTTTGGTGATTGTTTGAATTGATTTGAATGCTTGAGTGTTGTTTGAATTTCAAAACAGAAATTGGAAATAGAAAAACAAAAAGGTTTCAGGAAGAAAAAAATAGAACCAGACCCAGCCCAGCCGGCCAAGCCCACATGCCCAGCAAACAGCCAGCTCCCCCTCCCCCAAAGAAAAACGCTTCGCACTCGTTTCCTGACCCGTGCAGAGAATGACTGGTGGACCCTTCCCTCGCTCCTTTCCTCACTGACGACTGGACCCCACCTCTCCTGTTCATCGTCCTCACCACGCGCTAATTCCTCCTCGCCGTTTCCTGCCTTAACGCCGGCGATCAAATTCGCAATAACCACGACCATTACTCCCCCTGCGACCACGCAGTATTAAACGCCTGCGCCTTCTCCTCCTTTCCCCTCTGTCGCCATAACCAACACGCCACCAGGCTACACAAATTTCGCCAGAGACCACCCTCTGCTCTGACGAGGTCCAGTGCCAATTCCGGCGACTCAGCGCCGCCCCTTGTCTCATTGACCACGCACACACACTCACCACTCCCTGGCACATCTCCCAGTACCCTCCGTTCAACCGCGGGCGCCCTAGAGCGTCGACTACGACAAGCCTCCAAGCGCCGCCGCGTCTGCAACTTCTCCGGCGACGTCTCCTGGTAAGTCTAGACCGCCCCGCGTCTTCTCGTTCACACACACGTCTTCTCCGTGATCTCCTGCATCTGACCACACCCTCTGTTTGCCTCCTCGTGATCGACAGCGTCTCCTTCGAACGCGAACAGAACCACCCGTCGCCAGACCCAACTCCGGCGAGGAATTCCTCCTGTCCTTGTGCGCCCCTTGACCCAAGAAGACCACGTCGAGCTTCCCCAACCTTCTGCGATCTCGGTGAGCATCTCCCCCTCCTCCCTTGCTTCCTGTATCACCGGCGCCGCCACCATCTGGCCGCTCCGTCGCTCGCCGTTGACCTTGCGCCGCCAATCCTTGGTTGAAGTGCTGCGGACCGTAGGATCTGGATCGAACGAACTAGATAGATCACTTAAACGCCGAAAGGGTACGCGTCCTGTGTCGCACGATCTGATTAGATCCAACGCACCGCAGGGCCTGATCCGACCGAAACGGTACCAGCCAGTAGCGTATCGACGCGTGGCCAGTTTTGTTTAAAAACAGAATTTGAAAACAGAATTATTTGCATATTTGAAAACCCTATAACTTTAGATCCACACGTCCAAAAATTGCAAACTTTATATCGTTGGAATCAGTGGAACAAGCCCTAGCCAACCATGCCATTGGTTTAGTAAATAGTATCTGTTAGAATGTTGGATTTTACAGAAACTTTTGTATGTTTGTTTAGATTAGAAAAATGGTTCAAAAATGTTTTTGAGTTTGAAACCTTGGCAAAATGGTTTGTTGTGAACTTACTAACCCTAGGAACCAACCCATGGTTTTGAAAATGGATTTGGTAAAGTTTAGGATGGAAAACTTGATTTAATCCATTTCTAGCCAAATAAAAATAATGGTTTTGTTATGAAAATGATTTTGGAGTAAAAACTTTGGGAAAATGTTTTGGACCAAACCTACTGACCCTAAACACCAAGTTTTGGGAAACAACAACTTATTTGGTGAACCACTTAAAGTTGTTGCTTGATAAAAGTATTTTTCCACCACATAAAATGTTGAATGGATTTGAAAATGGTTTATGGATAAAACCTTTTTTGCAAATGACTTTGCCATTTTGGTAAATGACCACTTTGGACCTTACAAAGTTTAGAAGCCTAGTGGAGACCATCTTTTGCAAATAGAACCATCCCATGCATGCTTACATGCATGACTTAGATCCCATTGTTTTATGTGTGTGAAATTGTTTGATTGATTATTGGTTGGGAATGCTAGTTGATTTTGTGTTGCTTAATTGACTTGTAGTGAAGTTAGAAAAGTGTGAGACTAGCAAGATCAAGGAGTGAACCAACATTCCGTACCAAAAGGCAAGTTACACTATCATCTAAAGTCCTACTATTTTCATTATACTTAGTGGATTTTTGAAACATGCATGAAAAGAATTTCTATACTTATGCTATGCTAAATCCTAATAGGATACTCTATACATTCCTTAGTGAAAACAATGTAGTAGTTACATGCTTAGCCATGCTATATTTTGAAAAGAGGTACATGTTGAGATTTTATGGAATTGAAAAAAAGACTTGTGTTTTTATTTAATAAAACAAGGACTCAATGAACCACCTGGGTGGCCAAGGATACTTTGAGTTTTGGAGAAGGTGGCAACAAAAGGAACCATGTCTATGGCAATCTCTTTGTGTTGTGCTCCAAAGGAAACCACCCAGGAAACTTAGAGATTGAACATGTTTCTCCAATTGTGGCTTTCGTGTGCAACCACATGCTATTATGGCTCTGGCTTAGTCAACTACTTTGGGAAGACCCATGCATTGTCTTCAGTTTACTGGACATGGGGACCTGGAATCCTACATGGGTGCTGAAGACAAGCTAGCAATGGTGTATGGGAGGACCCTTTGGAAAGACTTCGTCACATTCTCAATCTGCCAGTACTCCATCTTGGTGAGCACTAATCCAGTGGCCACTGGTGGCAACAAGATGGGATTGTGACATGTGGGTAAAGTGTGCAACTTCTGCAGAAGAGAATAAAATCTAAGTACTTAGCCGTGTCCCCAGTTATGGACAATACGGAGGAACTAAAGTTTGAAGCTATGGGAGATCTCGACATTCTAATTTCTTAAAGAAAAATTTTAAGACTTGATGCACTTGGGGGTACCAAGGAGCTCAAGAGATTTTGATAAAACTTGATGCACTTGGGGTTACCAAGGAGCTCAAGAGATTTTGACAAAACTTGATGCGCTTGGGGTTACCAAGGAGCTCAAGAGATTTTTGACAAGGACTTGAACACTTGGGAATTTACCAAGGAGTTCAAGGGATTTTTGAAAAGGAGATTTGACAAAGGACCAAAACCATTTTGAAAAGATAGAATAAATTTTGCTTCTTCAAGTGAGCCTTAAACCCTACTTAGCCATAAATGCATGTAATAATAGGATCCACTTATATTCAACATAGTAGTGAAACTTGCCAATACAATTCAAATGTATTGACCCTTGTGGCTGTAACTTGTAATGTTGCAGGTTTGCTTGATTTTAGTGAAGATTGATTGATTAGGATTACAAAGTCTACAACCAATATCTGCCTGTGGCACTTTGAAGATGAAGGACTCCATGCTTATAGTTATTCCGCTGCAATGTAATGTAATAGCCAAATGAGCTATGTAAAGATGTAATAAAATTATGTTATTCCTGGTTATAAAGTTATATTATGACCTTTGTTTCTTGATATTACATCTAAACTGTGGATGCTAGCTATTGATCCAGGGACTAGCATTGTAAACACAGGGGACACCACCTTATGTTAATAAAGGTTGGGACACTCCCTCTACAGATGGTATCAGAGCTTTGTGTTGCCTGTAGGATTTGTAAACCTAGGATTGGACAAAAACCCTTAGAAAAATAGGAGTTGTATTTGTTCCAAAACTTATTTACAAAACAAACTTGTAAACTCTTTCCTCAACCATTTTGGTTTCAACTCTACATCTCTTCTATTTCAACTTGATGGAAAAACCTACCCCATGGCCCAAGACTTCACCATGTGCAGAGGACTTCTTAAACTCTAATGACTTCAACTTCTTCAACTCTAATGACTTCAACATCTTCAGCATATTCACCAAGGACTTCCAACTTGGATATCACCAAGGACTACAAGTGAAACAAGGAAATCTTGCTCAAGATTTAGAGACTGAGGGAATGCAAAAGTTAGAAGGAGCCCACATCACTAGAAATTATAGTAACCAAGGAGTTTTCTCAAAGAAACCATGACTTCATGCAAGAAGAATCATGAAGAAAGGAAAGATCACAAGTGAACCATATAGATGGATCACCATATTTTAGTTAAGTCAAACCCACCAACTTATGTGGTGTAACAAAAATATTTTGTTGCCTAAGCATGTGCTTGAACTTTGTTGTTTGAGTGAAAAGTGGTTTGTGAATGCTTTCACATTGCTTGTGTGACTTGTGATGTGTGTGATTAGAATTGATTCCTTAGAACTATCTTGCCTATTCTAATATTCCTTCAACCCAAACAGATGACTACTCCAAAAGACTCCAACATCAAGGTTGATGACACCAACACCAACCAAGAGGACAGCATGAAAGAGCTCATAGCAACCCAACACCAGTTGAACCAAGTGACAACTCAATTCATAGCTAACACTAGTGGAGAAGATCCAGCCCTGCAAGGATTTTTGGAAACTCAAGGCCAACTGATGCTTAAGGTGACTGATCAAATGATCAAAATGGAAGAAAACTATTCTAAGAAAGTTTATGATAACAAGGATGACAGAAATGTTATTCTAGATGGAGCCCCAGCTTGCATTATTTGTGGAGACAAGGATCATACTTCCAAGGAGCATGGAAATCAATGCCCCAACTGTGAAGAGAAACATCCTGTTGGACAATGTCCCACTTCTCAAGCCACTTGCTACCTATGTGAAGGAAACAATCATACTCCTATCCAATGCCCCATTTATTCCATTGTGGAACAAAGGAAACAAGGTGGAGTGCAACAAATGATTGCAAACCATTCAGAACGATCCAAGTCTACCAAGAAGGTTGATGACAAAGGAAAAGGACCACTTATACCTCCAAATAAGACAACCCAGTTCAAAGGACCAAAGAAACCCAAGAAGCAAAAGAAGGACAAGAGTCATGTGCAATGTCATAAATGTAAGGAAATGGGACACTATTCCAGTGAATGCCCAGAGAACAAGAAGAATAAAGAGATTGGCCAAGTGGTGTGCAACAACTGCAAAGAGCTAGGCCATTATGTAGCAACTTGTCCACAAGAACCACGTAAAGAACTCCAGGATATCAACTGTTTCAATTACAAGAACCCAGGACATTATGCAAGCAACTGTCCAGAAAATATGAAGAACAAGTTGAAAAAGCCTATGGAGAAACTCAACCTTGGCCCATGAGTCAAGTGTGGAAACCAAGGGCACAATTCAAATGTTTGCCTAGAGAAGTTTTTCCAGGATTCCAAGAAGGCCAATATGTAATTTTTGTTTGAAAGATTTTAAGGGTGGTAGTACCCTAGTTATTTTGAGCCTACTTGTAACCCTAGATTTCCCAAATCTCGGGACGAGATTTATTTTAAGGGTAGTAGCCTGTCACATCCCAAGATTTTCCAAATCTTGTAATGTGAAAGGTAAATGAATAAAATAAAACTTTGTTTGATTTTCAGAGTGAGAAGAAACTTTTGAATCCAATTGGAAATCTTCAAACCAATTTGGATTAAATAAAATCCTAAAGGGATTTAAAAAGATAAAACATTTATAAAGAAAAAAATAAAAATATTTAAAATTACTATTTTGGATCTTTTGAATAAAAGGATTTGGTTTCCAAATGAAATAGAAGTTTTAAAAATAAAGATTATTTTATAGAGCCCAATTAAACCTTGGCCAAGCTTATGAAATGAAATGTTTTGTTTTGATAAAAATAGTAAAGGTTTATTTAAAATAAATTAATAAGGATTTAATATCCAAGTTTTGTTAATAAAGGTTTTTACTATTTCCAAAAACATCAAAACTTATTTATTTACTTAAAATAAGTTTTTCCAAGTATTTTATATTCTCAAATAAAACCTACTGATTTGGTTTTGAAAATATTTAGATTTCAAAAGAGGTTTTTAAATAAAACAAAACCCATTTGATTTATAACAATGTCTATGTATTTAATTAATAAAAGACCCTATAAAAAATTATTATTTTGGTTTTGGAATTTTGGTTATGCTACTGAACAGAACCAAATCCAAAGTTACAAAGTTTGGTGATTGTTTGAATTCATTTGAATGCTTGAGTGTTGTTTGAATTTCAAAACAGAAATTGGAAATAGAAAAAGAAAAAGGTTTCAGGAAGAAAAAAAATAGAACCAGACCCAGCCCAGCCGGCCAAGCCCACAAGCACAGCAAACCGCCAGCTCCCCCTCCCCCGAAGAAAAACGCTTCGCACTCGTTTCCTGACCCGTGCAGAGAATGACTGGTGGACCCTTCCCTCACTCCTTTCCTCACTGACGACTGGACCCCACCTCTCCTGTTCATCGTCCTCACCACGCGCTAATTCCTCCTCGCCGTTTCCTGCCTTAACGCCGGCGATCAAATTCGCAATAACCACGACCATTACTCCCCCTGCGACCATGCAGTATTAAACGCCTGCGCCTTCTCCTCCTTTCCCCTCTGTCACCATAACCAACACGCCACCAGGCTACCCAAATTTCGCCAGAGACCACCCTCTGCTCCGACGAGGTCCAGTGCCAATTCCGGCGACTCAGAGCCGCCCCTTGTCTCATTGACGACGCACACACACTCACCACTCCCTGGCGCATCTCCCAGTACCCTCCGTTCAACCGCGGGCGCCCCAGAGCGTCGACTACGACAAGCCTCCGAGCGCCATCGCGTCTGCAACTTCTCCGGCGACGTCTCCTGGTAAGTCCAGACCGCCCCGCGCCTTCTCGTTCACACACGCGTCTTCTCCGTGATCTCCTGCATCTGACCACACCCTCTGTTTGCCTCCTCGTGATCGACAGCGTCGCCTTTGAACGCGAACAGAACCACAAGTCGCCAGACCCAACTCCGGCGAGGAATTCCTCCTGTCCTTGTGCGCCCCTTGACCCAAGAAGACCACGTCGAGCTTCCCCAACCTTCTGCGATCTCGGTGAGCATCTCCCCCTCCTCCCTTGCTTCCGGTATCACCGGCGCCGCCACCATTTGGCTGCTCCGCCGCTCGCCGTTGACCTTGCGCCGCCAATTCTTGGTTGAAGTGTTGTGGACCGTAGGATCTGGATCGAACGAACTAGATAGATCACTTAAACGCCGAAAGGGTACGCGTCCTGTGCCGCACGATCTGATTAGATCCAACGCACCGCAGGGCCCGATCCGACCGAAACGGTACCAGCCAGTAGCGTTGTGACGCGTGGCCAGTTTTGTTTAAAAAACAGAATTTGAAAACAGAATTATTTGCATATTTGAAAACCCTATAACTTTAGATCCACACGTCCAAAAATTGCAAACTTTATATCGTTGGAATCAGTGGAACAAGACCTAGCCAACCATACCATTGGTTTAGTAAATAGTATCTGTTAGATTGTTGGATTTTACAGAAACTTTTGTATGTTTGTTTAGATTAGAAAAATGGTTCAAAAATGTTTTTGAGTTTGAAACCTTGGCAAAATGGTTTGTTGTGAACTTACTAACCCTAGGAACCAACCCAAGGTTTTGAAAATGGATTTGGTAAAGTTTAGGATGGAAAACTTGATTTAATCCATTTCTAGCCAAATAAAAATAATGGTTTTGTTATGAAAATGATTTGGAGTAAAAACTTTGGGAAAATGTTTTGGACCAAACCTACTGAACCTAAACACCAAGTTTTGGGAAACAACAACTTATTTGGTGAACCACTTAAAGTTGTTGCTTGATAAAAAATATTTTTCCACCACATAAAATGTTGAATGGATTTGAAAATGGTTTATGGATAAAACCCTTTTTGCAAATGACTTTGCCATTTTGGTAAATGACCACTTTGGACCTTACAAAGTTTAGAAGCCTAGTGGAGACCATCTTTTGCAAATAGAACCATCCCTTGCATGCTTACATGCACGACTTAGATCCCATTGTTTTATGTGTGTGAAATTGTTTGATTGATTATTGGTTGGGAATGCTAGTTGATTTTGTGTTGCTTAATTGACTTGTAGTGAAGTTAGAAAAGTGTGAGACTAGCAAGATCAAGGAGTGCACCAACATTCCCTACCAAAAGGCAAGTTACACTATCATCTAAAGTCCTACTATTTTCATTATACTTAGTGGATTTTTGAAACATGCATGAAAAGAATTTCTATACTTATGCTATGCTAAATCCTAATAGGATACCCTATACATTCCTTAGTGAAAACAATGTAGTTGTTACATTCTTAGCCATGCTATATTTTGAAAAGAGGTACATGTTGAGATTTTATGGAGTTGAAAAAAAGACTTGTGTTTTTATATAATAAAACAAGGACTCAATGAACCACCTGGGTGGCCAAGGATACTTTGAGTTTTGGAGAAGGTGGCAACAAAAGGAACCATGTCTATGGCAATCTATTTGTGTTGTGCTCCAAAGGAAACCACCCAGGAAACTTAGAGATTGAACATTTTTTTCCAATTGTGGCTTTGGTGTGCAACCACATGCTATTATGGCTCTGGCTTAGTCAACTACTTTGGGAAGACCCATGCATTGTCTTCAGTTTACTGGACATGGGGACCTGGAATCCTACATGGATGCTGAAGACAAGCTAGCAATGGTGTATGGGAGGACCCTTTGGAAAGACTTCGTCACATTCTCAATCTGCCAGTACTCCATCTTGGTGAGCACTAATCCAGTGGCCACTGGTGGCAACAAGATGGGATTGTGACATGTGGGTAAAGTGTGCAACTTCTGCAGAAGATAATAAAATCTAAGTACTTAGCCGTGTCCCCGGTTTTGGACAATACTGAGCAACTAAAGTTTGAAGCTATGGGAGATCTCGAGATTCTAATTTCTTAAAGAAAATTTTTAAGACTTGATGCACTTGGGGGTACCAAGGAGCTCAAGAGATTTTGATAAAACTTGATGCACTTGGGGTTACCAAGGAGCTCAAGAGATTTTTACAAAACTTGATGCACTTGGGGTTACCAAGGAGCTCAAGAGATTTTTGACAAGGACTTGAACACTTGGGAATTTACCAAGGAGTTCAAGGGATTTTTGAAAAGGAGATTTGACAAAGGACCAAAACCATTTTGAAAAGATAGGATAAATTTTGCTCCTGCAAGTGAGCCTTAAACCCTACTTAGCCAAAAATGCATGTAATAATAGGATCCACTTATATTAAACATAGTAGTGAAACTTGCAAATACAATTCAAATGTATTGACCCTTGTGGCTGTAACTTGTAATGTTGCAGGTTTGATTGATTTTATTGAAGATTGATTGATTAGGATTACAAAGTCTACAACCAACATCTGTCTGTGGCACTTTGAAGATGAAGGACTCCACGCTTATAGTTATTCCGCTGCAATGTAATGTAATAGCCAAATGAGCTATGTAAAGATGTAATAAAATTATGTTATTCCTGGTTATAAAGTTATATTATGACCTTTGTTTCTTGATATTACATCTAAATTGTGGATGCTAGCTATTGATCCAGGGACTAGCATTGTAAACATAGGGGACACCACCTTATGTTAATAAAGGTTGGGACACTCCCTCTACATCCATCAAGTTCGTGAGAGCTTTACTAACTAGTTTTCACATAACAAAATACTTTTTAATTCGAAAAAAAGATGAATCTTGAGAATTTGCTTGGAATAGGAAAATGCTAATAGGTAGATATGGTGGACACAAATGGCAAAGGTTTTGTTAAAGGGTTTCGAAGAATGAGAAGTATGCCTTCTCAAAACAGGTTTTTAGCTAGCAAAGGCAGGGTAGAAAGCAAGATAGTTGAAAGAAACAAGCAAACCTAAAAGTGATAAAGCGAAACATGCAGTATTCCTTGAAGACACAAAAGATCTTAAATAAAGAATACTAAGCTTATGAGCCAACAAGAAACAAAAATAAATGTTACAAAATACCTGTAAGCTTTTTCTCTTTTTCTTTCAAACCTCAAAAAGTATTGCTACTGACCAGAACTTGGTTTGCCAAAGCCAATTTAGATCCACTTGATGATCCCAATGTGATGCCAATACTGATCAACAAGATCCATCATATAATAGAGATTGCAAACTAAAATAAGAAATGCAAAAAGTAAAAGATGAACTTCTCATTAATATTCCATAAAGGCACTCACTCAAAGGGATACATAGATAATCAACTAAAGGAGAGATACTTCCACATGCAAACCAAACTATAAGATAACCTCTCTACCAAAGATATGAATCCACTAAAAAGGTAAAAGATAAAAGATAATGATGGTGATACCACGGCACTCCCCCCAAGCTTTGGAACAATCCAAGGGGATGCCAAACCTGATGAAGAATTACTCCTTTGGTGGTGGTGGTGGTGTTCTCTTGTTTAGGGTCATAAAACCCTCTAGCATCTCACGAAGCCTGTCATTCTCCTCTTGAAGCATATCCACCTTCATCCTCAAAGCACGGTACTTATCACAAAACTTGCCACTGGTTCGAAGAGCTTCCACTGCCTCAGGGCAGGATCTGAAGTCTGGAACAGAGGCTATGATCCCCTGCATGTTACGAGGAAAATCATGTCCAGTGTTAATTGCTCCTACGAAAGTAGGTTTCCTTGCCCTTGACCCTGCGGCGGTTTGTTCCTCCAACTTTAGTTCCTCCACGGGCTTCTTGCCTTTGTCGTTGGCGGAGACCATTGTAACATCTGATTAAATGTCCAAAAGGAAAAAATCAGGGGGAACAAAAACTTTTTCTTGCAATGTCTGCTTACTTGTTTGCTTGTGCACAAGCAACTGTTTGTGTATTAGTGGTGTACCCCTCATCTCAACACTAGTTTACAAAAACTATTTTACAAAAGAGATGTCTTTGCTCATCTTTCATATTCTCAAATGTTCTGGCATTTCAAAACCTGAGCCAATATGACTTTGACACAACCAAATACTTTACTAGTTTATTTTGACAAACTATGGAGACCTATATATTATCTCCTTATGTTTTCAAGACAGAACCTTCAACTACCCTTATCTCTAGGTTTCCCAAAAACCTTTATTAAAACCTTTCATCTAAATATTGGTAGAGATACCAAGATGGTACTTATCTTACTTAAAAGCAGAACCCATTTCAACTTACCCATCCTTACCTCAAGCTATACTTGAAGGTAACCCTAGTAGTAGTTAGATAAGTAGTAAGATGAATTGCCTTGACCTGCTGTCTGATGATTGCCTTGATCTGCTAATTGCCTGGTTTTCTTAGGATCTAGAATGGGCTAATATAGTAGCTCATCCCTTAGGACCCAATCCTTGATTGTGATCATGACTCTCAAGCTAAGCATCCAAGTCTGGATCTATCCTAAATCACTCAAGTGATCATCTCATCTCCTACTTATCTCAATTCAATGATAATCCCTCCTGATGGTTTTTCCTACTTAATGAACACCCAATCTAAGCTTGGATAATATCTACTTATCCCTCACATCAACATAGTCCATATTCTCATGAGTTCGGAACCTAGCATCCTCTCAAAATCATCTACACTTGCACTCTAGCCAAAATCTCCAAAACAGCCAAAATGGCTGTCTGGATTTCTTATCTAGATACCATCTGTGGAGCTCTACCATTCCCAATCTATGGGCATCCTTAAGAATGTACCTATACCATATTGTAGTACATATTTAGTACTACCAAATCCCACTCTTAGCCTTTGCTAAGTCATTCTATCTCCCACTCATCCATGATGGTTTTGTATTCAAGATAATAATCTTTTCTGCAAATCTTATCATCTTTCCTACTTTAGCAGAAGCTCACATCTATATGCCACCTCCCCTTGACCAACTATATGCATGGTTAGGACCTACTAACCATGTCCTATCAACCCCCACTTCACTTTTTTCCATGGGAGCCTTGTGCTTCTTAAACCCACACGGTTTAAGAGGTTATCTAATGTATCTCTTATGGCAGCCTTATTTTCAACAAAGTTTGCCATCACTCCAATACCACCTCAAATCCAACCAAGCCGAACTCTTGGTTCCATGATCATATACATGACATGGTATATCCATCCATATACCCCTTGTACCAAGGTGACCTCTGAGCTCCCTAATCCAACCCTGTTTAGAAGGCATCAGAATAACAAAACCATAGATCCTCCCCGAATATAGTTTCCATCCTTTTCACCACTTTTCTTCCAAAACAAGGTGAAACTTGATTCCTACATCAAGTTTACATCATATAACTTGTAAATAACCATCCACAAATAATTCTCCCAATTATTTGGATTATTAAATTATTTTATGCCCTTACCTTGCAATCTCCTCAAAACCCTTGTCTTCAAAGACAAGTTTTTTTTCTCCAAATCACCTTGACAAATCTAGGCACATTTGATGCCTATATTTCATTTCCCATAATTCAAACTCAAAAATAAATATTTTTGAGATTCCTTATTATTTCTTTTTGCCCTTTCTCCTAAATGGAAGAAACAAGAAATAATTCCCTAAAAATACTTTCCCATCTCAATAAATTCCAATACAATTATCCAATGTGTGTTATGGTATTTAGGACCATATCACATAAAAAACCAACTAGTCCTAATGTAAAAATATTACATTCGCTTCCAAAATCTATTTCTGCACTTTTTGAATAAGTGCATTTAAATGGGATTATAATATTCAGAAAAATCCCAGTTAAATTATGAATGGATTATTCGACCTACTCCACCTACGAGCACCATTTCCACACTTTGCCCAATGAAACATTCCCAACTTCCTTCACAAGCATCAAAATGACCAACACTACAAAACAACCAAACATAATTCAAACCAACACCCAACCAGCTCAAATCTTCTCCAGCACTACTCCCTGGCAGCACACACCCCTCTGGTCGACCAACACTGTAGCACCTTTTGTCCTTTAGCCCTTGGAACTTGAGAGGGAGAGAGAAGAAATCAGGACAATATCTTTGTACTAAGAGGGACAACAGCTACCCCACTTCCTCTCACCACCTCTCTCCCCATCTTTTACCACAGCACCCCCAGCACCACCCTCAGCCACCAATGGGAAGCTCCCACCCCATGAACATTTTGTACCTTTCATCTACACCCATAAGGTTTCTAAATAAAAGGGCCAAGGCCACCCAACACTTCTCTCTGCCTCTCATTTCTCCCCCCCCCCACAATCCCACATACCTCCCTGAAGCTCCAACCCTCCCCTTTGCGCTCCTTCGCCCTGGACAGAAAGCTTCGATGCTCAAGATGCTGCAAGGTAGGAGGAGGCCGTGTGCCCTCCCTACTGCATCTCCTTCTCTCATTTTTGTTCGGGCGTGACCCCCTGCTCTAGCTGCAACTAACCTACCTCCTATTTTGTTTTGCATGCGCCTCTGAGAGCTGCTCTGACAAGCCACCGAGGAGGCACCGCCGTCGTCCTCGCGCGAGGCCTCTCCCGAGGCCGCACCCACCCTTGCCACCCGTATATGAACTCCCCTCCCAGTACCGCGTCCACCACGACCGCCCCCAGCACCTCTTTGTCTCCCGGTGATCTCCCATCCACCTCCTAGCCGCACCCCTAGGGTTTCTGCCGGCGAAACTTGTCCCGCGAGGAAGACAGTGGTGTGCCATCGATCTCGTTAAGATCGAACAACCACCATCCTCATACCCCTTTGCCCCTGATGGGCCGGCCTCGCCAGGCTGGCCTCCGAGTATTTCCCGCGTACGTCACCGCCCGGGTGGGCCGGAACTCCCCCTAGCATGGCCCAGTGACCCCGAATCCAGCCCAGAAAACCCCACCCCCTTTTATTCTTTTGCCCAGATCTGAAAATCCGTATGATAGTTAAAATCCATTTGAAAATTTAAAAGGCTTCAAAATATTCAGATATAAATTTTCTTAAGTACCTATATGTGTTTACAAACCTTTAGACCAAGTTCTACCCTAAAATAGTATATAGAATAAAAATGATAAATCCCCTACAAGGACCTGTCTTGAACTCTAGCAAGTTTGGTATGTCCAAATGGAGTAAATCCCCTTGGTAAAGAAAGGTACTTACCATACCCTTCCATTCCCACAGGTCCCATAGTCATTTGCTTCCTATATTACCCCTAGAGAAAATAACAAAAACAAATACTTTCTGATTTTAGGATTTTCTCTAGGTCAAACCAAATGAGGTTTGAACCTAATTACAACTCCCAGTAAACACACATAACTATATCCTGCTAAATCCAGCAGCTCATATTTTTATGAGCCTCAGTTGATTTTAGGGAATTAAACTCTTCTGTGCAGGGTTTATTCATTACTAAATTCACTACAGTAAATATGTAACTCCCAAATGGTTTATTCAAATTTCTACAGAAAGGTACTCTTAGTACCTAGCATGTGTCCTTGGAATCAACTAAAAAGCATTTGTAATTAAATCTGAGGAAAAATACAAAACCCAGCCAGTACTGACTTTGAGAATTTCTCAAGGGTAATCTGGTATCTTTTTTGAGGAGATTACAACTCCTATTGATTCAGTTCATCAAATACCACCTTTTAACGAAAGGAAATAATTTTTGGAACTCCAGAGAAGTTCTAGTGAATTATTTCGTAAAACTAGAACTTTAATCACTATAAAATCCATTATAAATCAAGGGAAATTGATGAAATAGTGAAACCACTTTTGTTGGTTTCATTTTATCAATACCTATCTGACGGTATCATTTTTATACAGTGGTATCCTACAAATCCAGCCCTTGGTCAAAAACCCCTCCCTTAGGTATTTCCTAAACCATAAATCCAAAGGGATCCTTTTCCCTAATGTCTCCAAAATACTTTGCTAATCTCATCAAACCATGTAACATCCCAAAAATACTAAACTTGGATCATCAAACTCGAATCATCAAAATTAGGGTTAACAAAAACTTTTCTAAAAAAAATTATGGAAGCATGCATATGAGTATGCATTGAATTTGAAATTCTTTTGAACCACCATTTGTGTGTTTCCTTGCTTGTAAAATGTTTCTTAGGTGAAATAAACATCATCTAAAACATTTCCCACACTTTTCCCAAAGACAAATAAAGCAAAACAAATAAAATAAAGGAATGGTCATTTTGACCAATTTAACTCCCATGCCTACTTTGGCTGTCTCAAACTTTCAGAACCTAACAGAATTTTTTCTGGATCTTTGCACCCCTTGATATTACTCATGACAAAGTATCAAGGCCCACTTTGTGATCATTCAAAAACTTTCAAATGCATAGTTTAAATGACAATTCAAAATTTAATCTTTATCATATGGGAAGATCCCACTTTTTCAAAAACCACTCAAACAAGCTCAACTTTCAAAGCCCAAGCATCTGCAGACTCACCAGCACCAATCTAGCACACCCACCAAAAATCTTTTCAAAGTTCAAAACTTGAATTCATGCGGCCATTTCATTAAACACTTGGCAGACACAAATCAAACAAAATCAAAACACTATAGTGTGCAGTGTTTTGAGCCTAACTAGTTCCCTATCTAGCTCACAACTAGCTCAGTAGGTCATCTACCAAGATTAACCAAGCACTAGCACCACTGTGAGCTTGCCAATATCATCAATGGTGAACAGCCGAGTGCATCCTTGCCACCCCACTGTAGACAGCAAGCTAGGAAGGAAACTAGCCGTGCCAACCTTGTCTAGGAGATCACCCATGCCTCGAAGACACCGACCAGAGCACCCAGGAACGCCGCGCCCGTGCCTCTGCCAACCGTGCCGAGCATGCGCTAGAGCGCCACCCTCGACCGAAGCCCACAGACCGCGCGTCGCCCTCACCGCGTGCATACACGATCACCACCGACCCAGGAGACCGCCAGACATCCCCGTTCGCCGCCCCATGCCGCACAGCCACCGCTCGCCATCGAAGACGCCACCTCTGCCACGCAGAGCGTCGCGTGTTCCAGACCAACCCGCACCGCCCCACGTCTCGCCACCGTTTCGTTGAGCATCGCCAGGGAACACCGCACTGTCCCCTACCTTCGCCCATGCCAATAGCCGTCTGTACCATCGCCCCCGACGAGCTCACCGTGCGCCCCATCGGTCCCCTCGCTCGACTATAAATAGAGGCCACCCTCAGCCGAATTGAGCACACCATTCTACTCCTCTCTCTTCACTGATCGTGCCACACCGTTCCCGGAGCAAGGCGAGCAGCACTTCGTCGGAATTTCACCGGAGCCCGCCGCCTCTGGAGAAGAAGGGAGCCAGCGATTGGAGCCGCCCCAGGAGGAGCCACCGGTACCAGGAGATTCGCCGTCGTCGACTTCGTCGTTCTCCTGCCTCGCCGACCCTCGCCTGCACCCCGGTGAGCCCCGAACAACCCCCACTAGCCGCGCTAGGTTTCTGTCTCGCCGGCGTTGCCCAACGTCGACGATGACTCTCAGCCGTTGGATTAGAACCAGATCGAACGCACCACATCGCCCCATACTGTTTCGTACCCCCTGTTTCACTGACGAGTGGGGACAGCCACTTAAGCAGCCCGCGGAAGCGCTATGCTTAGCAGGCCGGCCCGTTAACTTTTCCCGCGCAGCCCAGTTATTTGAATTAAACCTTTTCCATTTTATTTCAAACACACTTCTGTACCCAGTTTCAAAAATCAACCTAGGTCTATTCAGTGCACCAAATTGAATGAAACTAATTTTGTTAGAAAGGTCTTCAAATGCTGAATCCAATCCCATTGGATTCAAGTCATTTGGATCTGTAGATCACCCATGGTAAAAATAACAAGGCAGAAGCTTTTCTGCATTCACACATTTTTCAAATTTAAACCATAATAGCTTTTGAGTTGATTCCAACTCTTAGAAATCACATTTAACCATACCTTTCAGAATATATAAAAATATATAGGTCTACTTACAGAAATAAGGTTCAAGTAATAAAAGAATGCCCCATAGGCATTTCTAGCCACTTTAGTTAATTAAAATAAAAGGGTAAAACCTTATTAAATTGTGACACCACTTTAAATCACATTCCCATGGACTACAATATGTGGTGATGACATGTGTCAACATGATCCCATATTTGGTTTGGAGAATATTAAATCTTAAGTAGTTTTTCAATGAGTAGAAATTACTTTTCTAAAAATAAAAGGGATTAAACCAAGCCTTAATCTTGTAATGTTAGAGATGATGTTAGATCATCTATAGGACCCTTGTGTGTGATGATTGCAAGTAGTTAAGTATTGTTTGGTGATTGTGTACATCGTATTTATTTATAGACTCTAGTACCAACCAAGGATACGAGGAGGAAGGAGGATTCTACGAAGAAGAAGCCGTGGAGAACTTCAACCACTGCTCTGCACAAGGCAAGCATATATTGACACTAATGCAAGCCTAATGCTACTAGTTGAATGTGCAAGCTAACACTTGCAATTTACAAGGTTTTACTAATCAAGTTGACCAATGCCAGCTACCACTTGCAAGATACCCTACTTATGCAAGCTAATACTTGCTTGTTACCATGACCACTATGTGCCTTAAGCATATATGATCATCTCCACTTGATAAACCAATTTTAGTTTTACTTGCAAGCTTCTTACTTTATTTCTTTATCAAATATCTTACTTAGATTTTACCTAAGTGAATGGTAGATACTAGAAAGATATGTGAAGGTTGCATAAAGAGCATAAAATTTGGCCTAAGCTAGATAATGTTGATGTCATCCTAAGGCATGCGATTGAACTGAGTTAAAACTCCACTAGTTTACCGCCCCTCATTAGTGCTTACCCCCACCTGTAGATGCTAGTGCTAAGCATAAAACTTGATCAACTTTAGATGGGAATACTGGGTGGAAAAATGGTTATGAAAACCTTGGAATGATGGATCATTCTATTGAAATGTTTTGGACATGTGTTTCCGAACAAACTGATGATTTTGGTGATGAAAATGTTGAGGCATGAGCCTTAGCCCTTTATAAAACTGATGGTTGTCTGGATGCGATACCATTCCAATTTTATCATACAACCACAATACCCGAAGATTGGGTAGGGCTTGACTGGAAACTTATATACCTTAGTATTAGTTCCCTCACGGCCAAGGTCTGAGCTGAGGCTACCTTGTGAAGATTGTCCACCTGTGCAGTACCCAAGATGACAGTTGGTCATGGTTGGGAGGCCAAACAAGATTATGCGCATACTGAGTATGGTGAATTCAGGATTTGTTCCTGACAGATGTATCGAATGTTGTGGTGAAAGTGTACAATCTCTGTAGAGTGTCAAACTATTCGAATAGCCGCGTCCGCGGCTATGGACAGTTGGACTGGCCATACTGTTCCCCCGTCAGACTTTTCAAAATGACTTGTGAAATGAAGTGAGACTTTGACTTGACCACAACAGGGTTGTGATATGAAATACAAGTTCCCATTTAGGTGTTATAAAACTTCAACTAGCATTCGTTGCTCCTAAACTTAGTAGAGATAAACCTGGCTTTTGCAAAATAACCCTAGAGCTTAGTGTCCTATGATCAAAACCCCCTTTCACTTATTAGTATTAGTTTGCGAGTACTTAAAGAGTACTCATGGCTTTGTCACTGGCTATTCCCATGGCCAGACTATGAAGAGGAGTACCTGGAGGATGGACCCCAGGAAGGTCATGACAACTAGGATCATCTCCCATCGTCAGCATTGCTTGTGACCCAGAAGATGGAGCTTCGCCTACGCTACTGTTATTATTACGTATTCCGCTGCTTGATGTTGTATTAAGAACTAGATCATGAAATCCCTATTTGTTTAAGAACTTATGTACGGTTTGTAATGGATGATGTACTATGGTATCCAATTCTGTTATGTCTCGCCAAAATGGTAATCCTGGGATTGCGATGTATGGCATAACAGGCATCTGGGATTAAAAATCCGGGTGTTGACAAGTTGGTATCAGAGCCATCCTGACCATAGGAGACCCTAGTTAGACTGGACGTTTGAATCAAAAACTTAGTTTCAAAACCAAAGAAAACAAATATTTACAAAAACTTATTCTCATTCTTACGCCTTGGATTCTCTCATGAAAATTCATGTTCTTCAAAAACCCTTGCAAATACATAAAATTTTGACACACTTAATCACTCTACTAACTTACTCATCCTATATTCTTATAGATGGACGTGAAGTACAGCAAGTTTTATCAGTTGGGGAATGGAGGAGACCTTATCTTTGAGAGGGATTTGGACCAGCTTTGGAACTTCTGGAGCGTCTGCACCCCGAGTTCTTCGGAGCTTAGCTCAATGATCAAGGAGGAGAAGATTTGCAGTGGCTAATTGTTGCAAGTCTCCGAGGAAAGGCTGAACCTCCCACTGTGGAAGGAATTCAGTTTACCTTAAGAGAGAACAACTGGCTCGATGGACTTGCCAGGGCCATGCAGGAAGCTCTTTCCCGTCTGTGTGGGCAGAGCATTAATCAGATCAAGGGTACTCACTTTGAGTTTTGCCCAAGGCGTGATGCAAATGGACAACCACTGGAAGCCACATACCACCCCGAGCTAAATACTCAATTGGACCACCTTGGCTTCATGATGTATGATCGTCAGCAGGAGTTAGACAACTGCCGTGACTACTCCAACCACAAGTCTGCCATCATCAAGACGAAGGACCAAACCATCGCCATGCTAGTAAAGGATCGCAAGTCTCGCCTCCGTCAGCTCGACAAGAAGGATCGCATCATTGCCCTTCTTCGCCACTGCATCTCATCTTTGGAGGAGACCATCCACGAGAGAGACATGCAGTTGGAGGAAAGGGAGAATGTCGGAGAGGATCTTCGTGGAGACCCCTCCTCCTATCTCAGCGATGATGATGATTTTCTGGAGGATCAGGCTATGGACTTCTTCACCGATGAAGACGTTTTCGCCTTCATCGATGATGATGAGGATGATGAAGCCACCGATTCCGAGGAGTAGTAGCACTTGAGCACTAGCGTAGTGAGTAGTATTCGATCCCACTGTATCGTAGTTCTCAGAATGGTTCTTAAAACCATCTGCTTTCCTTTGTTGTGGTGTGTGTTGTATCGTGTGCTATGAATGAATGAATGAATGAACGAAAAAGCAAGTTGCTAGAAAATCTGAGTAAAACTTTAAAAAAAATTCAAAGACCCAAAACTTTAGAAATTTCCCTCTATTCTCATGATCTATCTCAATCTTCAGATGCCACGCGGAGGAAGTGGTTCATCCCCGGACCCGATGTTGCAGATTCTGCAAATGTTAACTTCTGACCGTGAAGCTGAAAGAGCGGAACGTCAAGCTAACCTAGCCACTCTACAACAGATAGCCCAGCTAGCCCACAACAACCAAGGCCACGGAAATCAGGACAACCATGGATCTAAGCTCAAGAATTTCCAGAATACCAACCCACCTGTTTTCACTAAGTCAGAAGAACCCCTAGACGCCGATGATTGGCTGGAAACCATGGAAAATAACCTAGAAGTTGCCGGAGTGGAAGCCAACGAGAAAGTTCTGTTCGCCACCCACTATCTAGCCGGAGATGCCAGGGCATGGTGGAACAGTGTTCGCGCAATGACCGGAGGCCAGATGATGACCTGGGAGGAATTCAAGGTCAAGTTTAGCAGAACCCATGTACCACCAGGTTTGATCAAGAGAATGAGAGACGAGTTCAGAGAGCTGAAGCAAGGAAGGATGACTGTAGTGGAATACCGTGACAAATTCTTGTCATTAGCTAGGTATGCCCCGGATGAGATCGACACGGAAGCTAAGAAGAAAGAGAGATTCCTGAATGGTCTGCATGACGAGATGCAGACAGTGTTAGTCAATATCCCCTTTGCGGATATTGAAGCCCTTGTTGACGCTGCTATCCAGATGGAAGGAAAGATCAACCAAGCCAATGAGAACCTCAAGCGTCGCATGATGCATCAACCAGGAACCCATCAGACCCCAAAGTATCGCCCCAACCCATCTCCAGGATTTGCCCCAAGAACCAACAGACCCCCGATGAACCGTCCGACCTATCCCAACCGTGGAAACCCTAGGCCCGTAGGAAATCACAACAACCCCAGCAACGCTAGCAATTTCAATCGTGCCCCACCCAAATTCAACAACAACAATGCTACCGCCAACACCAACACTGCCCCTAGGACTGGAAGCAATGATGTGCCTGTAGCAGCAAAGGACAAGTCGCAAGTGACTTGTTATGACTGTGGAAATAAAGGCCACTACTCCAACGAGTGCCCCAACAAGAAGAATGCTACAACCCCCAATGCCAATGTCCCAGCTCAGTAGCAGCATCGTGTTCAGCCAGGAAGAAGATTTGCCCTAGGGAATTCACTCAACCGCAACGGCCGTCTTTTTCTCATGCATGCTGAAGAAGCTCAGGAAGCGCCAGATGTCGTGCTGGGTATGTTTTCGGTTAATTCAGTACTTGCAAGAGTGTTGTTTGATTCTGGTGCATCGCATTCATTTTACACCGAAGAATTTGCATGCACTAGTAAAATTCAACCAACCAAACTGAAGCATGTTATGATTGTTCAAATTCCCGGATCAACCACTAAGGCTAGGCAAATTTGCAAAGCCGTTCCTATCTGAATCCATGGCATAGATTTTTATGCAAATCTGATAGTACTCGGAACTAAAGGTTTGGAAGTAGTACTAGGAATGGATTGGATGTCCAAACATAAAGGATCGATTGACTGTGCCAAGAAAGCCATAACCATGACCAGTACTGCCGGAATATCAGTCGAGCATATATCTGAGACCTTACCTCGCCAATTCAAATGCAACAAGAGTATAGCCCAACCTACCATTGACCAAGTCCGGATAGTCTGTGAATACCCCGATGTATTTCCAGATGTTTTACCCGGTATGCCCTCAGATCGGGATATCGAGTTTATCATCGAACTAATCCCTGGAACAGGACCGATAGCCCAGAGACCATATAGTATGAACCCGTCAGAGCTAGCAGAATTGAAGAAGCAATTGGATTCCAGGCTGGAAATTGGATTGATTCAACCAAGTGCATCACCATGGAGATCACCTGTCTTGTTTGTGGACAAGAAGGATGGAGGTAACCATTTGTGTACGGATTATCGGAAATTGAATGATGTCACCATCAAGAACAAGTACCCCTTGCCCAAGATAGAATATTTGTTTGATCAGTTGACCGGTGCCAAAGTGTTCTCTAAGATTGATCTTAGAACTGGCTATCATCAACTCAAAATTCGTGTAGAGGATATTCCAAAGACTGCCTTACCACCAGATATGGATTGTATGAGTATACAGTGATGTCTTTCGTACTAACCAATGCCCCCGCTTATTTCATGAATCTCATGAATAAGATTTTTATGGACTTCCTGGATAAGTTTGTCGTTGTTTTCATCGATGACATTCTGATCTATTCCAAATCAGAAGAAGAACATGAGCTACACCTAAGGACCGTTCTTGGAACCCTTAGAGAGCATCAGTTGTATGCAAAGTTTAGCAAATGTGAATTCTGGTTACAGGAGGTAGGATTCCTCGGTCACATTGTATCAGCCGGAGGAGTTGCCGTTGACCCTGCAAAAGTGAAAGATGTAGAAGATTGGCAAGCCCCAACCACTCAAACCCAAGTTCATGCATTTCTCAGATTGGCGAGATATTACCGCAAATTCGTAGAAGGATTCTGTAGTATCGCCAGACCCATGACCCAATTGCCGAAGAAGGACAAAAGTTTGAATGGACCGACAAATGTGAAGCAAGTTTTCAAGAACTCAAGAGGAGATTGATTTGAGCCCCAATCTTGATCATGCCAGATATCACGAAGCCCTTCGATGTGTATTGTGATGCATCCCAGATCGGTCTCGGATGTGTGCTAATGCAAGAAGGCAAATTTATATCTTATCTATCTCGTCAATTGAAGCAACATGAGAAAAATTACCCAACCCATGACCTCGAACTCGCAGCCGTAGTTCTAGCCCTGAAGACATGGAGACATTATCTGATGGGAAACCGTTGTGAGATCTATACGGATCACAAGAGCCTAAAATATATATTCACTCAGAAGGAGCTGAATATGAGGCAGAGAAGATGGATTGAGCTAATCAAGGATTACGATCTGGACATTCACTATCACCCTGGTAAAGCCAACGTGGTAGCAGATGCCCTTAGCAGATTGCCGTGCCGCTTGAACTCCATGATTTTGAAGGAGCAACCAAGTCTGCACAAGGAGATGGAACATTTTCGAATAGAATTAGTAAGTGAAGGATTTTTGGCTAGCATAGAACTTCAACCTACTTTGATCAGTCAGATTAAAGAGGCGCAGAAGGGAAATGCTCATATCGACGGAATCAAGCGTCGTATCGGTACAGGCAAAGTACCTGGATTCACCAAAGACGAAGAAGGAGTTTTGTGGTACAAGGGACGCCTTTGTGTACCAGCAAATCCTGAGTTGAAAGAAGTGACCTTGAAGGAGGTTCATGATACTCTTTATTCTATCCATCCCGGAGGAACTAAGATGTATCAAGATTTGAAAGAGCAATTTTGGTGGCATTAGATGAAAAGAGAAATCGGAAGCTATATCGCCAAGTGTGATATTTGTCAGCGAGTCAAGGCAGGACATCAAAGACCCGTTGGACTGTTGCAACCATTGCAGATTCCGGAATGGAAATGGGATTATGTTGGAATGGACTTTATCACTGGACTGCCTACTTCCAGTAGGGGAAATGACTCTATCTGGGTCATAGTGGACAGATTGTCCAAAGTCGCCCATTTCTTACCCGTCAAGACCACATATCAGAGTTCGAAACTAGGAGAGTTGTACATCGCTAGAATCGTTAGTTTGCATGCAGTCCCCAAGAACATCGTATCGGATCGAGGAACTCAGTTTACCTCGAGATTCTGGAAGAAAGTCCAAGAAGGTTTTTGAACCCGCCTAGATTTTAGCACCGCGTATCACCCTCAGACCGACGGACAAACGGAGCGAGTAAACCAAATACTCGAAGATATGCTGAGAGCATGTGTGTTAGAATATGGATCCAAGTGGGAAGACTGTCTGCCGTTTGCAGAATTTTCATACAACAATAGTTATCAAGCCAGTTTGCAAATGGCCCCATTTGAATTCATGTACAGAAGAAAGTGTCGCACCCCTTTGAACTGGTCGAAAGTAGGAGAGAGTCAGATTTTCGGACCTGACATCCTACGAGAAGCAGAAGAGAAGGTTCACAAGATTCGTGAGCACCTCAAGACAGTCCAATCTAGACAAAAGAGTTACACCGACAAGATACGTAGAGACCTTGCCTTCAACATAGGAGATTTTGTTTATCTGAAAGTGTCGCCATTGAAGGGAATGCAGCGTTTCCAACTCAAAGGAAAGTTAGCCCCCAGATATATCGGACCTTTCAACATTCTGAACCATCGAGGAGAAGTGTCGTATCAATTGGAACTACCCGAAGAGATGTCAGCTGTGCATAATGTGTTCCATATCTCATTACTTCACAAGTGTCTCGAAGTCCCAGAGAAGACCGAAGTGTTCAAGAATATTGATCACCGGACCATAGAGATCAACGATGACCTGACCTATCCCGAAGTACCCATCCGTATTTTGGAAGAAGTTTTCGAACTACCCGAACCGGAAGCATCAAGTTTCTCAAGACTCAGTGGAGCAACCACATAGAAGAGGAAGCTACCTAGGAGCACGAAGATCACATCAGGACGGAGTTTCCCGGTCTCTTCAAATCCTAGGTAAACTTTTCGTCCTTATTCAAATCTCGGGACGAGATTTTGTTTAAGGGGGGAAGGTTTGTAACATCCCAAAAATACTAAACTTGGATCATCAAACTCGAATCATCAAAATTAGGGTTAACAAAAACTTTTCTAAAAAAATTATGGAAGCATGCATATGAGTATGCATTGAATTTGAAATTCTTTTGAACCACCTTGTTTGTGTGTTTACTTGCTTGTAAAATGTTTCTTAGGTGAAATAAACATCATCTAAAACATTTCCCACACTTTTCCCAAAGACAAATAAAGCAAAACAAATAAAATAAAGGAATGGCCATTTTGACCAATTTAACTCCCATGCCTACTTTGGCTGTCTCAAACTTTCAGAACCTAACAGAAACTTTTCTGGATCTTTGCACCCCTTGATTGTACTCATAACAAAGTATCAAGGCCCAATTTGTGATCATCCAGAAACTTTCAAATGCATAGTTTAAATGACAATTCAAAATTGAATCTTTATCATATGGGAAGATCCCACTTTTTCAAAAACCACTCAAACAAGCTCAACTTTCAAAACCCAAGCATCTGCAGACTCACCAGCACCAATCTAGCACACCCACCAAAAATCTTTTCAAAATTCAAAACATGAATTCATGCGGCCATTTCATCAAACACTTGGCAGACACAAATCAAACAAAATCAAAACACTATAGTGTGCAGTGTTTTGAGCCTAATTGGTTCCCTATCTAGCTCACAACCAGCTCAGTAGATCATCTAGCAAGATTAACCAAGCACTAGAACCACCGTGAGCTTGCCAATATCATCAATGGTGAACAACCGAGTGCATCCTTGCCACCCAGTGTAGACAGCAAGCTAGGAAGGAAACTAGCCACGCCAACCATGTCTGGGAGATCACCCATGCCTCACCGCCTCCTCTCGACCAGCCCTGTCTCGAAGACACCAACCAGAGCACCCAGGAACGCCGCGCCCGTGCCTCTGCCAACCGTGTCGAGCATGCGCCAGAGCGCCACCCACGACCGAAGCCCATAGACCGCGCGCCGCCCTCGCCGCGTTCATACATAATCACCACCGACCCAGGAGACCGCCAAACATCCCCGTTTGCCACCCCATGCCGCACAGCCACCGCTCGCCGTCGAAGACGCCGCCTCTGCCGCGCAGAGCGTCGCGTGTTCTAGACCAACCCGCACCGCCCGATGTCTCGCCACCGTATCATTGAGCATCGCCAGGGAAAACCGCACTGTCCCCTACCTTCGCCCATGCCAATAGCCGTCTGTACCATCGCCCCCGACGAGCTCACCGTGCGCCCCGTCGGTCCCTCGCTCGACTATAAATAGAGGCCACCCTCAGCCGAATTGAGCACACCATTCTACTCCCCTTTCTTCACTGATCGTGCCACACCATTCCCGGAGAAAGGCGAGCAGCACTTCGTCGAAATTTCACCGGAGCCCGCCGCCTCTGGAAAAGAAGGGAGCCAACGATTGGAGCCGCCCCAGGAGGAGCCACCGGTACAAGGAGATTCGCCATCATCGACTTCGTCGTTCGCCCGCCTCTCCGACCCTTGCCTGCACCCCGGTGAGCCCCCAGCAACCCCCACTGTCCGTGCTAGGTTTCTGTCTCATCGTCGTTGCCCAACGTCGACGATGACTCTTAGTCGTTGGATTAGAACCAGATCGAACGTAGCACATCGCCCCATACCGCTTCGCACCCCCCTGTTTCACCGACGAGTGGGGACAGCCACTTAAGCAGACCGTGGAAGCGCCATGCTTAGCAGGCCGGCCCGTTAACTTTTCCCGCGCAGCCCAGTTATTTGAATTAAACCTTTTCCATTTTATTTCAAACACACTTCTGTACCCAGTTTCAAAAATCAACCCAGGTCGATTCAGTGCACCAAATTGAATGAAACTAATTTTGTTAGAAATGTCTTGAAATGCTGAATCCAAGCCCGTTGGATTCTAGTCATTTGGATCTGTAGATCACCCATGGTAAAAATAACAAGGCATAAGCTTTTCTGCATTCAAACATTTTTCAAATTCAAACCATAATAGCTTTTGAGTTGATTCCAACTCTCAAAAATCACATTTAACCATACCTTTCAGAATATATAAAAATATATAGGTTTACTTACAAAAATAATTTTCAAGTAATAAAATAATGCCCCATAGGCATTTGTAGCCACTTTAGTTAATTAAAATAAAAGGGTAAAACCTTATTAAATTGTGACACCACTTTAAATCACATTCCCATGGACTACAATATGTGGTGATGACATGTGTCAACATGATCCCATATTTGGTTTGGAGAATATTAAATCTTAAGTAGTTTTTCAATGAGTAGAAATTACTTTTGTAAAAATAAAAGGGATTAAACCAAGCCTTAATCTTGTAATGTTAGAGATGATGTTAGATCATCTATAGGACCCTTGTGTGTGATGATTGCAAGTAGTTAAGTATTGTTTGGTGATTGTGTACATCGTATTTATTTATAGACGCTAGTACCGACCAAGGATACGAGGAGGAAGGAGGATCTACGAAGAAGAAGCCGAGGAGAACTTCAACCACTGCTCTGCACAAGGCAAGCTTATGTTGACACTAATGCAAGCCTAATGCTACTAGTTGAATGTGCAAGCTAACACTTGCAATTTAGCAAGCTTTACTAATCAAGTTGACCAATGCCAGCTACCACTTGCAAGATACCCTACTTATGCAAGCTAATACTTGCTTGTTACCATGACCACTATGTGCCCTAAGCATATATGATCATCTCGACTTGATAAACCAATCCTAGTTTTACTTGCAAGCTTCTTACTTTATTTCTTTATCAAAGCTCTTACTTAGATTTTACCTAAGATAATGGTAGATACTAGAAAGATATGTGAAGGTTGCATAAAGAGCATAAAATTTGGCCTAAGCTAGATAATCTTGATGTCATCCTAAGGCATGAGATTGAACTGAGTTAAAACTCCACTAGTTTACCACCCCTCATTAGTGCTTACCCCCACCTTTAGATGCTAGTGCTAAGCATAAAACTTGATCAACTTTAGATGGGAATACTTGGTGGAAAAATGGTTATGAAAACCTTGGAATGATGGATCATTCTATTGAAATGTTTTGGACATGTGTTTCCGAACAAACTGATGATTTTGGTGATGAAAATGTTGAGGCATGAGCCTTAGCCCTTTATAAAACTAATGGTTATCTGGATGCGATACCATTCCAATTTTATCGTACAACCATAATACCCAAAGACTGGGTATTAGTTCCCTCACGACCAAGGTCTGAGCTGAGGCTACCTAGTGGAGATTGTCCACCTATGTAGTACCCAAGATGACAGTTGGTCATGGTTGGGAGGCCAAACTCACAGGAGAGGTGCTTATACTAGGGCGTGTAATTGAAAGGTTAGGATTGATTATCCGCATACTGAGTATGGTGAATTCAGGATTTGTTCCTAACAGACGTATCGAATGTTGTGGTGAAAGTGTACAATCTCTGCGGAGTGTCAAACTATTCGAATAGCCGCGTCCGCGGTTATGGATAGCTGGAGTGGCATACTGTTTCCCCGTCAGACTTTTCAAAATGACTTGTGAAATGAAGTGAGACTTTGACTTGACCACAACAGGGTTGTGATATGAAATACAAGTTCCCATTTAGGTGTTATGAAACTTCAACTAGCATTCGTTGCTCCTAAACTTAGTAGAGATAAACCTGGATTTTGCAAAATAACCCTAGAGCCTAGTGTCCTATGATCAAAACTCCCTTTCACTTATTAGTATTAGTTTGCGAGTACTTAAAGAGTACTCATGTCTTTGTCCCTGGCTATTCCCATGGACAGACTATGAAGAGGAGTACCTGGAGGATGGACCCCAGGAAGGTTACGACAACTAGGATCATCTCCCATCGTCAGCATTGCCTGTGACCCAGAAGATGGAGCTTCGCCTACGCTACCGTTATTATTACGTATTCCGCTGCTTGATGTTGTATTAAGAACTGGATCATGAGATCCCTATTTGTGTAAGAACTTATGTACGGTTTGTAATGGATGATGTACTATGGTATCCAATTCTGTTATGTCTCACAAAAATGGTAATACTGGGATTGCGATGTATGGCATAACAGGCATCTGGGATTAAAAATTCGGGTGTTGACAAACCACCATCCCACCTCCCACTTCCTTATATCATGAATTTATCATTTACTTGTTGTATGGTTTGATGCTTGTATTGATTGGTGTATTGTTTGCTTGCATGTATGCTCGATAACAGCGATAGTTTCGATTGTGTGACACCGAGAAGAAGGAAGCATCAGGGTTATCTTATTATTGTTATTATTGGTATTCTGGTTTTCTAAAGAAGTCACTGGACATCCTGCTAGTTACAGGCAATCCACCATTCCTAAACTCCTATATTACCCTACTTCTGTTTAGCAACTGTTTTATATCTTGTTTATAAATTGCATGATCACATACATGGTTTGTTCAAATAAAAAGATGTGAGTAGCTTAGCTCCTCCAAGTTATGATTGAGTGTCCCTTGGACACCTACCCTCTGTACACCTATCTTTACCCCTTAGAATGAGGCTAAGATGATTAGCATCTTCCCTCTTGGAACCCATGGATTTTCAAAGATAAAACTATTTTGGGCTTTTGCAATACTATAAAGTTTTCAAAATAAAACCCTTGGAAAGAGGCATTATTTCTGAGTGGAAGTTTTACTAAATTAAGATATGAGGTGGATGAAGAGAAAGTCAAGTAAGAGAAAGGAAGGGATATTCTAAGCCAATGTCCAGAACAATTTTATCCGTGCAACCACATTACCCCAGTTGTTGGGGCTTAGCTCATAGTTCGTGTTCTTTAGCCGGGGCTGCTCTTACTCGCTAAAGGGGAGAAATCCCCTGAAATCTAGGCTACCATGGGCAGGTACCGGTGCAACAATTGGGTCTCTCGCGGACGGTATGCTTTTAGGTAGTACGGATGGAAGATTGGCACTATTGCTATCTGCCAGACTTCGGTCTGGAGATAGGGGTCAGTACGGAAGGAAGGACCAGGGTCGAGGTACCCCATACACGTACCGGAGAGATAAACCCAAAAGGAAAAGCCGCCGTTGCTAGGGATCGACAAATGAAAAGTTCATGTTTGATTATCCGAACGCCTGTCTACTTTGTGTAGCAGGCCGTGGTTGTATCCCGACAGATGTATTGATTCTTGTGGGTAAAGTGCACAACCTCTGCAGGGTGTAATCTATACGAATATCCATGTCCACGATCAAGGACGGTTGGAATGGCAAGTGCTAGGAGGACCCTTCGGATAAGTTGAAATAAGATAAGGATGTGACTTGGTAACGAGAAAAGATAAAGGATAAGTTGGTTTTGACCAGAGATGGTCGATAAGGTTTTGAAAAGGGTTTTAGAACAAAACGTTTTCTAAATCTTTTTAAAAAGGATGTGGAGATGTAAATATTTTCAAAAAGGAGACATATTTTCCAAAAACTCTTTTTCAACAAAGATATAGAGATGCCATTGGTAGGTTTTTTTCAAAAACAACCATAGTGTAGAGCTATCTCGCCACAGCTAGATATGCATGTTTGTTATTACCCTTGTATCGGTGGTTTGCGAGTACATTCAATATACTCACCGGCATTGTCCATAGCTATTTACTTGGCCAGACTGTAGATGATAAGAAGTGACGAAGGTGCTGACGTCTATGCGAGCTAGGCCGTCTTCCCAGTCAGTTGCCTGTAGGTTAAGGCACGGGCTCTACACTGAATACTTCCGCTACTTGTGTTGTAATCGCCATAAAGTCCTCCTTGTAAGTTTTTGTAATCATTAATATGTGGATGATGTAATGATACATGTCGGCTATACTCACGGCTCACTGATCATGGGAACGTGAATTATATGCATAACGGGTATTCTCAGACCGTAAATCCGGGGTTCCACAAACATGGTGCTCTAATCTTGAGAAGATTTCTTGACAGAAGCAGATCGAAACAAAAATACGACAAGAACAAAATGCATGAACCTCGGGGGATCCGGGGGGTTATATATTACGAAGTTTCAAAGCATCAGGAACATTTTGATACGAAAACGAGGCGGAGACGGAGCACGGGGGAGGCACACCCCCTCCAGGCGCAGCCAACTGGGGCCCGCGCCTAGGGTGGGATTGACCACCCCGGGCTCCGATTCCTCCTCTGTTCCGTCTCGTAACTTGCCTTATGTATTAAAAACATCAAAAATATCAAAAGATTGGGGTTTCACGAACCTTCTGTTTTCACCACTTTTACCTATTCAAAGACGAACTTTGCAGACTCCTTTTCTCCTTCTCATGGAATTTCCTTTCCTACAAGGTCTCAGATAAACTTCAATGGCAACATTGGTGTAAGAAAAAACAAATAACCTTAGGTGCACAATTCAACTGAAATCCATCAAAACAAAAGCTTCTGTAAGAGGCAAATGCAAATGATAGCAGAAATCTATCAGAACAGACCAGCAGGTAAATATTGATTTTTTTCAAAAAATCTTCTGTTACTCAAATCAAAACGTGTAGAACTAATGAAAGTTGGGTAACAGCTTGGACAACGAGCTCAAAAAAATGCAGATCCATCCGACGTACTGAGCTCCCTCACAATTTTTTGCAATGCAGCACAAAAATCTGTCCCAGGACAGCCACTTTTCACAACTCCTCCACTTCTCAAAAGTAGTTGAACTTGACACAAAAACAAAAACAAAAAGGATAAGGAGCGGTTATTACTGAGGTAATAACTTCCAAGATTCAACCAATGTAGCACCCCGGTTAAATCCACTAGTAGAAATCGTTCTTGTTTTTATTATGTGCATCATCATGACATCACATGCATTTATTTGTCCAAGACATTTTCCCAAAAGCCTATTTTTGTTTTCTAGAGATTCCCCTCTTTGTTCAAATCAAAACCATAGATCCATCCGGATCTTTTATTTGTCTAAAACATTTTTGCAAATATTTTATTTTAAAATTAAGAAAGATAATAAATACAACTATTTTTATTGACCGGGGGAGACCGACAGCCTGCTAGGCAAAAGCCCGACAAGCCGACAGTCCACTACCCGGCCCATCTAGTCAAACCCCCAGACCCTAAATCTAATCCTAGCCCCACATCAAACCCTAACCCTTCCACCCTCTCTCTCTCCCCATACCCACCTCCACCACCTGTTTCGCACGCTCACTCCTACACCCGCACTCACGCACGCGGTCACGTTCCCAGTCAAACCCAACACACTTGGCCACTCCCTGCCACGCCGACCCCACCCATGACCCCGCTCCACACCAACCGTGCACCAACCTCCCGACCCCACCGCCACGGGAGACCCTCCCGCTCTCTCGCTCGTGTCCACCCGCACAGCGCCGCCGCCTCCCTCCTCTGCAACCACCCTGCACCGCCAGGGCTCCCTCCCTCCCTTGCGTCGTCGAGATCTGCGGACCACGCCACCCAAGAATGCCTTTGCCTTGCCAGCGTCCGCCCTCTCCCGCGATTGCTCGTCCAGCGTCACCCAGGGCCGCCCCTCCTCCTCGCGCCGGACCGTCCACCCGAGATGCCCCCATCTCCTCCTTCCTTTGCATCCGGACACCCCGCGTCGCCTGCGCCGCCGGCAGCAACCACGATGCCCGCCGGTCATTGAAAGCGTCGATGCTGGCCTCGCCCCCGTCGCCCGGCCGCCTCTGCACACCTCCCCTGTCAACCTGCCGCCAAGCACGTCCGCGACACCTCCCAGTACACCGCCATCGCGGCCCTGTCTCCTCTGCCCGGCCCACCCTTGTCAGCCCCGTCGCCGCTGCTTTCCTGCAGCGCGCACGCATGTGTCGCCTCGCTGTTTTGGCCTTCCTCAGGCATGTCCCTATGCAGGTTCTCGTGATGCAGCTTTCGGAATCTCTGTTGGCTAACTGTATTTTTCATTGAGACCGACTACAGGCGAGTGCTTCGGCTAGGAAAACATTGGGGAATCACGCCAGTTTCCGAGTGCAGGGGCTGTGTTCCCATGTTGCTGGCCAAGAACCCCGATATGTTGTTCGGAGAGGTACCCAGGCTTTCGGAGTACCATGAGCCCGTACCCCACCAAGACCGACGTTGAATGTAACCCGAAGACAATTGGCGCCGATTGCAAGATCTACATGGAGCAGAAGACTACAGAACGATCTTCTACATGGAAATCAAGACCTTCTTCATGGAACGTCGAGACCCTGGACCCGAAGGCGCTGAGACCCCGAGTGCGCCGACACGGATCCAAAATGATATATACTTGTTGCATCTAATCATTCATACTCGCATACATATTGTGTGGTTTGGGGGCCTTATGTCGATTCACCTCATAATTAAATATGGAGGCCATATGCAGGCGAATCTAGTCTAATATTGGTCTAATTTAAATTTGTGTAGCAAACTGATGATATACTTTTTCCTTGTTAATACAACATTTAAATTGTAGGGTATCTAAATAACATGAACCTAGTAATTAATTGTTGAGACCCCGGTTTTGCTTAATATTGCCTAATTGCATCACACCTTTTCCATGTCATACATCATACATGCATCATGCCCGATCTTGGCCGTAGTAATAAATAGTGTATCCGGTGTTTCTTCTAGTGCTTTGCTTCTTCACAGATTAGGCCGGTGAGTTGATGCGTGTGACGCCCGTTCTTCGGATGAACCTTCGGCAATGTTTTCAGGCGAGCATTCTCCCTCTTTCTACCTATTTTACTTTTATAGTCCTTATTTCCTCCTGTTGGTCTATTGCTATCTGTGTTGGGATGCTCTAGTTTCCGTACCCTTGATATCCCTTACAGTCTTATATTGCCTTGGACACATCCTATTACCTGTTGCTTGGTAGATAGTTGGACTTGCGTGTCGTAGTCGCTTGCTCAAGTGCTGTTGCGGGTCGTCAAGTACCATAGTTGTTGGAAGAATGCCTTATGCTTTATGTTGGAGATGATCATGGCTTTAATTATCGTTTAATAACTAAAATTGAAGTAGGTAAATAATGCAGAGGCACAGGTGGGCAATAGATGTTATTTGGTTTTTAACCGTCCACTTGTGTCCCGTAGGACCCCGAGTACTTGATACATGTTCTTTGAATATTCGCACTATCCGCATGTGGGACCATGAATCCCCCTAACCCTAGCTTGAGTCATATTTATTTTCTTGGGGCCACAAAGTAGTTTGCGGATTTATTACTATCCTGTACTTATGCCATGCTTTACTGCTTTATCTACGATTGCACGTGGAGCGCCTGTACTGTTTAGGAACAAATGTCGAATGTTTCCGTGGTATCTACAAGCCCAGTCACACTTTCGGGTTCCCAGTCGTTTACAACCATTGACACAAACCTCTGGGTCCGTCTCGGAGCCGGCCAACTTCGTCGCGGGTTGCTTAGTGGGGTGGCCCCCTGAAATCAAATATGAATCTTGCGAATGTTCTGTCTGATGCCTCGTTGGGTTTTCATTTGGTTTTTTCCGAGGTTGATCGTGCGTGTGTTGCTATTTGTGCCCCCTGCAGGGTAAAACTTTCTGAAAGCCGTGTCCATGGTTATGGACGACTTCGAGCATAGTATCTCGATCATAGACAACTATAACTAAAGTAGTGCTATAAATTTGACTTTATAATGACTAGTAATCAGGTTCACTACAATGGAATGGCTAAATAAAAGTACCAACAACTGCTGTTTTTTTGAATGTCTCATGGTATATGTATTTGACTAGTAAGTATTGCAACTACAACGGAATGGTTATCTAAAACAGCCCACTGCTTAAGTTATCAGGATGACTCATGCTATCTATATCTGACTAGTAATTGCCGCAACTATAACAGAATGAATAAAACTGCCAACTGTGTGAGTTCCTCGGTTGACTTCCTCGTTTGGTCTTGAGGGGGAAATACCATGATGGGTATGCTTGGTGATAGTTTCAGTTTAGATATGAATAGGTATTTCTTATCCCTATCTGATAGCCGCCAGTTGTATTGAGACTCTATAGGTTGTTTAGTGCATGTTGCGCTGCCGCTTCAGTCCACCATACCTATGTAGGCGAGGACCGCCCAATTCTAGTCTCGCCGTGTACTGGCCTCAGTACTGACCGTTCTCCTTTTTCCTTTGCCCTTTGTCGGCGCCCCTTTTGATTAAGAAGGTTTGAGATCAACGTCGTTAGCAGGGTTACCCTTCCGGCTTGGCCTGGGCAGGGTTATGGACGCCATTGGTTATTCTTCAGGGCTCTTAGCTCAATTTGCATCTTGTGCGTACTCGGATGCTATGTCGTTTTCAAGGTGATTTGGATCTTTGTACTGTATATCTGTATTCTTGACTCATTGAGTCGTTGTTGTATATATGTTTTGTGGGTTCCATCGAGGACTATTGTGTAATGATATTACTTTGTTTTCCACCCGCATGCAAGTGCCTGGTGGGCACCTTTGAATCGTTTCTATGCGGGTTTGGCAGGAAGCGCTAAAACTTGCATAGGGCCGATTCTGAGGGTGTTACAACCAAACACTTGGGTTATCTTGCAACAAGTACTTCTATTTAATGCCTTTAAGTTAGGATTGGAAGTTTCAAATATGCTCACAAAGGAGTTAAATATTTGAAGTGAAAGAGAGCATCAAGAAGTAAATAACCAACATATTTGAGTCTAACCCACTTCCTATGCATGGGAGTATCATGAGAAAACAAATTGCTGAAATGAAAAGCCACTATCATAGGAAGAGAAAACAAATGCAACTTCAAAGCTTTCAACATAAAATGGGGAAACTTAACATTATTGAGATGCATAAAACCATGTCTCCCTCTGTCATTATAACTTTTAGTAGCACTTTGAATAAAGTTGACAATATAAATGTCACTGGAAACAACTCTATCATCAGAATGAGGATACTTATAGTCACCAAAAATAGGTCCAAGGTCATAAACTGGATCAATAGAAGCAAGTTGTTCCATCCTGAAATATCTATTAAGCAAGCTATTTTCACAAGGAGCTTTAGCAAATTTGGAAAAGTTAAACTCATAAGAATATACATCAAACTTAGTTAAAACTTCATCCTTCTTACAATCTATAATAGCTCCACAAGTGTTCAAGAAAGGTCTACCAATAAATGATAGGACAAGTTTTGCTAGCTGCTGAATTAAGCACTAGCAAATCAGCACAATACTTCATCTTACCACAAAGAACCTCGATAGATCTTACAATACCAACATGGAAAATGGTTTCCTTATTAGCAAGGTGGATAACCACATCAATGTCCTCAAGCTCACATGGACCAATTTCATGCATAATTTCCCTGTAAAGCTCATAAAGAATATCACTAGAACTGGCACCAACATCACATAAACTATAGTAGCAATGATCACCAATTTTAATAGAAAGCACAGGAACACTAACTTTTCTAGTCTTACTAGGATGGGAGATAATATTAGAAGAGTCTTCACATAAGACAATGTGCTCATCCTCTACATTTCTAGTGATAGGGTCTTTCATAGTAGCTACCATAGGTTCAATATTCAATTGCTCATCAGACTCCACAATTTTCTTAGTACCTTTGTTATTCGCACTAATTATCATAGAGTACTCCTTTACCTTAGCTGGGAAAGGTATGTTCTCAACATAAGGTTCAAGCACAATATGATTGGTATTACAAACTTCAGTACTTCTAACAGGAACATGACTAACAACATCTTTATAAGGAGCATGGTAAATATTCCACTTCTTCTTTGGAATTTATATGTAAGAGGCAAAGGCCTTAAAACAATTGGCAATACTTTGGGAATCAAGAACAAACACATTACTAATATCACGGAAGCCATCACTTCCCATAAAAGATTAATGCATTCGTAATCATAGTTTATACCAGACTTTCTTCCTTTGTCATTCTCCCAAGCTTCAGTGTTCTCTTGAATACGGTCTAGTAGATCCCATTTAGCTTCTTCCTTCATACGTGTGAATGATCCATCACAAGAAGCATATAGTAAATCTTTATCAGGAAGAGAAAGCCTAGTATAAAATTTATTGATAATAATAATGTTAGGAGTTCATGAATAGGACATTTAAGCATTAGTAACTTCAATCTCCCCCAAGCATGAGTTGTACTCTCTCCATCACTAGGCCAAAAGTTATATATCAGATTTTTATCCTTATGAATCTCACTGGGAGGATAGAATTTAGAATAAAAGAGAGATGCCATTTCCTCCCATTCCATGGATTGTCCATTCTTCAGCAGCTTATACCATTCTTTAGCTCTCTATTTAAAGGATATAGAGAGTAACTTCTTTTTCACCTGTTCAGTTGTGATACCTGCACACTTAAACAATCCGCATAATTCATGGATAAAAAGCAAATGATCACCAGGATGGACAGTTCCATCCCCAAAATAATAATTATACATAACACGATCAACAGTACTTCTAGGTATCTTAAAAGGATCTATCTCAAAAGGCGGTGGTTCATCTACTACCCTAGCAGGGGTAGTAGTTTTCCCAAACAGAAAACCAAGTGGGTTATCCATATTGGAAACAAAGTAACAAGCAGTAACAAAAAGAAATACTCACAGTAGAAGTTTCCTTTACCAGTTCCACTCTCAAATAGTGCTTCAGTCCCCGGCAATGGCGCTAGAAAATAGTCTTGATGACCCACAAGTATAGGGGGTGTATCGTAGTACTTTCGATAAATAGGAGTGTCGATCCCAACGAGGAGCAGAAGGTGTTGACTAGTGGTATGGAGCAGGAAATCACTTCAAATACTTAGCAAACGGATTTTTAGGGGTTTTCTGATAAAGCAACAAAACAAAGTGCAAGTAATAAAGACAACGAACAAACGCAACAAGTGGCCCAGTCCTTTCTTAGCAAAGGACAAGCCGATGGAAATACTTATGAGGACCAAACGTTCTCAAGGACACATGGGAATTTTGTGGCACCCCGGATTTATGGTCCGAGAATACCCGTTATGCATACTATTCACGTTCCCATGATCAGTGAGCCGTGAGCATAACCGACTAGTATCATTACATCATCCATACAATATCGAGTACAAACTTACAAGATGGCCATTATGGCGATTACTATACAAGTAGCGGAAGTCTTCAGTGAAGAGCCCGTGCCTTAACCTACAGGCAACTGACTGGGAAGATGACCTAGCTCGCATATACGTCAACACCTTCGTACCTTCTTAACATCTACAATCTGGCCAAGTAAATATCCAGAGACAATGTCGGTGAGTACTTTGAATGTACTCACAAACCACCAAGACAAGGGTAATAAGACTAATGCATATTTGGTTGTGGCAAGAAAGCTCTACACTACGGTTGCTTTTGAAAGACCTAACATTGGCATCTCTATATCTTTGTTGAAAAAGAATTTTTATAAAATATGCCTCCTTTTTGGAAATCTTGACATCTCCACATCCTTATTAAAAAGATTTCTAAAATAGTTTTGTTGTAAAACCCATGTTAGAACCTTATCGACCATCTCTGGTTAAAACCAACCTATTCTTTATCTTTCCTCATGACCAAGTCACTTCTTTTGGTTCATCTCAACTTATCCGAAGGGTCCTCCTAGCACTTGCCATTCCAACCGTCCTTGTCCGTGGACACGACTATTCGCATAGATTAGACACTACAAAGTTTGTGCACTTTACCCACAAGAATCAATACATCCGTCGGGATAAATCCACGGCCTGCTACAAATGGTAGACAGGGGCTCGGATAATCAAACTTACGCTTTTCATTTGTCCATCCCTACCAATGGCGGATTTTCCTTTTGGGTTTATCTCTCCAGTACGAGTATGGGGTACTATGACCCTGGTCCTTCCTTCCGTACTAACCCCTATCTCCAGGCCGAAGTCTGGCAGATAGCAATAGTGACAATCTTCCATCCGTACTACCTAAAAGCATACCGGCCGTGAGAGACTCAATTGTGCACCAGTGCCTTACCCTACAGGCAGCCCGGATTTCAGGGGATTTCTCCCCTTTAGCGAGTATGAGCAGCCCCGACTAAAGTTCACAAACTACGAGCTAAGCCCTAGCGTCTGGGGTAATGTGGTTGCAGAGATAATTGTTCCGAACATTGGCTTAGAACATCCCTTGCCTGACTTTCTCTTCATACACCTCATATTTGTTTTAGTAAAACTTCCACTCGAAAATGATGCCTCTTTCCAAGGGTTATATTTTGAAAACTTTATAGTAGGGTAAGAACCCAAAATAGTTTTATCTTCGAAAATCCGTGGGTTCCAAGAGGGAAGATGTTAATCATCTTAGCCTCGTTCTAAGGGGTAAAAGTAGGTGTAAATAGGGTAGGTGACCAATGGACACTTATTCATAACTTGGAGGATCCAAGTTACTCACGCGCATTTATTTATCATAAACCATGCCTGTGATCATGCAATTTATAAACGAGATACAAAACAGTTGATAAACAGGAGTAGGTAAATACAGGAGTTCAGGAATGGTAGCTTTCCTGTGACCAGCTAGATTTCCATTGATGGTGTTAGATATACCATAATACCAATAATAACAATAATAAGAATAACCCCGATGCTTCCTTCTTCTCGGCGTCCCACAATCGCAACTATTGCCGTTATCGAGCATACATGCAAGCAAACAATACACCAATCAATACAATGCATACAAGAATCAAACCATACATCAAGCTAAGGATAAATACATGATAAACATTAGTAGGGTGTTGGAGGATTGATGTGATTGGATTGGCAGAAGATTTGGAGGCATTAGGGAAAAGATGCCTTTGGATTTAGAGTCTAGGAACTAACTAAGAGGGGTTTTTGACCAGGGGCTTGATCTGTATGATACCATTGTATGAGAATGATACCATCAGATAGGTATTGATAAAATGAAGCCAACAAAAGTGGTTTCACTATTTTATCAATTTCCCTTGATTTATAATGGATTTTATAGTGGATAAAACCCTAGTTTTAGGAAATAATTCACCAGAACTTCTCTGGAGTTCCAAAAATAATTTACTTGGGTGATTAAGTAGTATTTGTTGGAATGATTCCAGTGGAGTTGGAATCACCTCAAAATACTTAACAGAATGACCTTGAGAAATTCCTAAAGTCAGTTCTTGTCAAGTTTTGTCTTTTTCATCAGATTTATTTTACATAATATTTTTAGTTGATTCCAAGGAAACATGCTAGGCACTTAGAATACCTTTCTTTAAAAATTGGATTCAACCTTTTTGGTGTTACATAGCTACTGTAGTGTTTTTATTAGTGATCAAACTATGCACAGAAGAGTTTAATTCATTAAAATTCAACAGAGAATCATAAAAGTATGAGCTGGTGGATTATGTAGTATATGGTAGATGTGTCAACTGATAGTTGGAATTAGGTCCAAACCTCTTTTGGTCTGACCTAGGAAAAATCCTAAAGTCGGGAAGTCTCTGTTTTTATTAATTTTGTTACCAGTAATCTAGGAAGCAATTTAAGGTGGGTCCAGTGGTACTTGAAAGGTATGGTCAATACCTCTCTTTAACAATTGGGTTTACTCCATTTGGACTTGCGAAACTTTATGGAGATATTATTTAGTGATCTAGATAGATCTTATGAGAACATTTATCATATTTATTCTAATGAATCTTTTGATATAAAACCTGGTCTGCATGTTGGGGAAAACACTCAGGCCCTTGAGGAATTTTAGATCTGGAGGTTTTGAAGGCTTTAAAATTTTCATTTCCATTTAAAGTGACTAGGTAGTTCCCTGGATCTATTCAAACAGAAAAAGAAAAGAGGGGCAGGGGTTCGTGGGTTGGATCGAGGCGGTACTGGACCGAGCTGCTGGATCTGGCCTAGTCGGGCCTGCCCTGAGGTGAAAGGGTAAGGGGCGCCGCGAGCCGTCCGATTAGACTGGGATCGATGGCTCCTGATTGTCTCCTTCCCCCGGCCTGGGGTAGAGGAGGGGAAACCCTAGGGGAAGGTTTAGGTGTGGGCGGCGGCTCACCTGAGTGTCAGGAAGCAACGGGGCAGTCCAAGGTGAGGCGGGGCACGCCGACAAGCTCGAGGAGGGTCATCAAGGTCGGGGTCAACATTGGGGAAGGGCCCGCGCATGTGCGCCTGCCGGTGGTGGCACGGGTGCCCGGTGGGGAGCTCGCCTGGAGGTATCCTTGTACCGGAAAAGCATATGGTTAGATAGAGGAACTCGAGGTGATCTCAGAATGGTGACATGCAGGTAGAGGGGTGGAGGGAGGAGGGAGATTTTCTTGCGGTAAATAAAATGGCCAAGCTCCTTTCTTCCTCTTCCTTGAGCAAGACAGAGCATGGGGGAAGAGAGGGGGAGCTTTGGGGGAGGTGAGGGAGGTGTGTTGGGGGAAAATGAGGGCAGGGGTGTGCTGGGGGTGGCCGGTGGCCCTTTTATTTAGAGATGGAGTAGTGCATTGTGGACACTACTCATGGATGAGCTAGGTCTTGGTCTATGGGCTTCCATTTGGTGGACAGGGGCGGTGGGAGAGGGTGTGGTGTACTTAGGGTCGTGCATAGAGCAGAGAGCGAGTGGACATGACCTTTGTCTCCCTCTCCAAACAAGCACAAGAGGACAAGTGGTCATTAGTGCTACAGTGTTGGTCGACCAGAGGGGGTGAGTGCTGGTGTTGGTGAGTAGTACTTGACAAGATTGGGGGTTGGTTTGGTGTTAGTTGAAGCAAGTTTTGCTTGTTGTTGTTGTAAAATTGATCATTTGGAGGCTTGGGAAGGAAGTTGCAAAAGGTGCATTGAGAAAAGTGTGGAAATGGTACTGGTAGGTGGTATAGGTCAAATTATTTCTTCATGATTTAAATGGGATTTTTCTGATGACTATAATCCCATTTAAATGCACTTCTTCAAAAAGTGCAGAAGTAGATTTTTGGAGCTAAGATGGTATTTTTACATTGGTCCTAAATACCATAACACACATTGGGGAATTTTATTGGGATTTAGAGGTGGAAAAGTATTTTTAAGGAATTATTTCTTGTTTCTGCCATTTAAGAAAAAGGGAAAAAGAAATAATTAGGAATCTTAAAAATCTTTATTTCTGAGTTTGAAATATGAGATATGAAATATAGGCATAAAATGTGCCTTGAGTTTGCAACGTGATTTGAATAAAAACAAACTTGTCTTTATAGACAAGGATTTTGAGAAACTGTTAAATAAAGTAAATAAAATAGTTTAATGATCCAAATAATTGGGAGAATTATTTGGGGATGCTTATATCCAAGGTAGATGATGTAAAATTGATGTAGGCATCTAGGTCAACCTTGGTTTTGAAGAAAAGTGGTGAAAAGGGTGGAAACTAGATTCTTGAAGGATCTTGGATTTGGTTATTCTGATGCCACCTAAACAGGGTTGGATTAGGGAGCTCAGAGCTCACCTTGGTACAAGGGGTATATGGATGGATAGAACATGCCATATAGATGATCATGGATGCAAGATTTGGTCTTGGATGCACATTGAGGTGATCTAGGAGAGATGGCAAACTTTGTTGAAAATAAGGCTGCCATAACAGATACATCAGGTAGCCTCCTAAACCATGTGGGTTTAAGAAGCACAAGTCTCCAATGGGAACAAGTGAAGTGGGGATTGATAGGCCATGATTATTATATACTAACCATGCAAAGAGTTGGTCAAGGGGAGGTGGCATATAGATGTGAGCTTCTGCCAAAGTTGGCAAGATGATAAGGTTTGCAGAAAAGATTAGTATCTTAACTAGAAAACCACCATGGATGAGTGGGAGGTAGAATGGCTTATCCAGGGGAAAGAGTGGGCCTTGGTAGTACTAATGATGTACTGGTTCATGTACATTCTCAATAATCCACATAGGTTGGAAATGGTAGAGCTCGAAAGATTGAATCTAGATAAGAAATCCAGACTTTAGCCATTTTGGCAGATTTGGGGATTTTGACTAGTGTTCAAGAGGGAAACAATTGAGAGGGTGGCAAAGATTTATGCCTTCCCTCAAGTGGTTGATGTTTAGGTTTATATTGAAGAGAGGGGATCCAAACTTGGATTTGGTCTCCACTAGGTTGGAAACCATCAAGAGGGATTATCCCTGGATTGAGATAAGCATGAGATGATATGATCTCTTAAGTGACTTAGGATAGATCCAGACTAGGATGCCTGCTTTGGGATTGATGATCACAAGAAAGGATTTGGTCCTAAGGGATGAGCTACTATATTAGCTCACTCTAGTTCCTAAGCAAACAAGGCAATCAGCAGATCAAGGCAATTCATCAAACAGTATATCAAGGCAATTCATCAACCAGCAGATCAAGGCAATTCATCTTATTACTTATGCAACTAGTACTATGGTTACCATCAAGCCTAGCTTGAGGTAAGGATGGGTAGGTTGAAAGGGGTTTTGCTTGAAGTAAGATAAGTACCATCTTGGTATGTCTACCAAGATTGAGATGAAAAAGGTTTTAATAAGGTTTTGGAAAATCTAGGGATAAGAGTAGTTGAAGGTTCTGTCTTGAAAACATAAGGAGATTATATCTATGTCTCCATAGTTTTGGCAATAGAAACTAGTAAAGTATTTGGTTGGTTCAAAGTCATCTTGGCTCAGGTTTTTGAGATGCCAGAACATTTGAGAATATGAGAAATGAGCCAAGACATCTCTTTTGTAAAATAGTTTGTTTTTGTAATCTAGGGTTAAGATGAGGAGTACACAACTATTACACAAATAGTTCCTTGAGCACAAGCAAATAGGTAAGGACATGATGCAATAAAAAGTTTTTGGTCCCCCTGATTTTTGCCTTTTGGAAATTTAATCAGGGTTGCTAAAATTGGGATGTTACAAATTATGTCAAGTGCTTTCGCTTCAAATAGCTCAGTACTCTTCTTTGGTGTTGTAAGTTTTGTGTGGGTGAACCTGTGCTAATGTACCGACCTTACTTGGACTAATACATACATGTGATTAAACCCCCTGTAAGCATCCGCAACTATAGGAAAGTAATTAATATATAAACCTAAACACAGCCTTAGACTCTGAGATCCTACGCTCCCTTGTGTTAAGGTGTCCTAACGTGGGTTCAAGTTTCTGTCACTCCGGCAACCCCAAAATTAGTAGATAAATACACAATGCATTCCCCTAGGCCCATAAATGGTGAAGTATCATGTAGTCGACATTCACATTGTTGGGAATATGCCCTAGAGGCAATCATGTATGATGATATTTCCCATTGTATTCATAAAGATATTAAGTTTTCCTTGTATAAACATATGATGTGTATCATTGAATATGTGATTCGGTTGTGGAACTATACATTCATGTTGTTTGTATTAAATGTCCTTGGTCATTGAGGTTGTGCTGGACACACAACTTAGACCAATGTGAAAATCGGCTTGTTGACTCGGTTCCACTTATCATGGGCATGGAGATCCTATTCCGACCTACACAGATTCGGCTAAAGAGTTTAGTGAGTCGGATTGAACCATATTGAGGTACAACGAACAAGTTATCATTTGTATATCTCAATCAATCTAATCCTTATACCTGAGGTTATTGCATAGTCTGAGTTGAAGATCACCAATTTAGGTTATGTCAAACGTTGATCCGTAACTAGGCAGTTATAAAGACAGAGTTTGGGTCGACCGAGAATCAAGATGCGTGATGTGAATAACTAAGATGGGATTTGCCCCTCCACTTGGATAGATATTCTCTGGGCCCTCTCGGATGATATGATTCAGAAAGCATGGCCATGCACGACTCAGTTAAGTGTTAACCGAGGCGATTGACTAAGAGTTATTCGGGTGAATCACTTATCTCGGATCGAGAAGAGAGTAGGACTATTTAAGGGATGACAAATATTCGCCTATAGTCTGACAAGGTATATCGTGAGTCAAAAGGGTCTTGGAGGAAAGTCGCATTGGAAAGGCAAGTCGTCATGAATCTTAGGTACTTGGGAGTCGGCATGTTCTGCTAGGAGACGCTACCGACTGATCGATTGAGAGTCGGACTCCAATCATGTCCAAGTAGCCATGAGCCCGTGGGGTCACACACTTAAGAGCGGGAGCAAGTTCGGATTGGATCTGAACCGGAAATCTGGTTGGGTTGGACCCGAGCCGGATTTGGACTGAGTCAGTGAGTCGGACTCACAGGGACTAATACTGTATGGGGTTTAGTGAATGGGACATGAGTGGAGCCCATGTTCACTCCCTATATATAGTGGAGCACAGTAACCCAAAATGGTTAATCATTGATCGGTTAGGTCATACCATGTGTTGGAAACCCTAGCTCCACAGCAGTTCTGCCGACGTACCGAACCTAGCAGTTCGCCGTCGGTCCTCCTCCTTGTACGTGTGGATACCAGAAGAGGTGTTGTACGGTCACCACCAGGATGATCGGATCGGATCGCTAAGGACTGCACTACATCAACTGACGCACTTCATTAGTAATCTGCAACTGCCCATCTAGTGGTAGACCTCGTGGCCTTCTACCTCAACTGGATCTTGGGATCACCATGTTAGAGGAAAAAGTTTTGTTTTATATCTACATGGCCCAATAGTGGTATCAGAGCGATAGCTTCTGGTTCTAGGCTCGAGATCTCACATATGTGATATGCGGTTGGCTGTAGATGAGATCTATGCGCTGTTTTAGTGGTCGATCTATGAGATAGATCAGTTTTATACGAGGTTGATTGGATCAACTATACTCGGGGAATGGAAGATCTGATTTTCGTGATCATACTTGTAACATCCCTAAAATGATGATTCAAACTTATGCATATCATCCATGCATCCATGTTCATATGAAAGTCATTTCAAACAAATCATTTCAAAACAGAAGCTTCCATGATTATTATTTTATGTAAGTTTACTCAAGCCCTTGTGTTACTTGTTTTGAGAAAGGTACAGTTAATCATTCAACATTGCTTAGAATCCAAACTCAGGTGCTTTCAAAAACTTGAGCAAAGTCTCAAAGCAAATTATGAAATAAAACAAATTCTATGCCTATTATCACACCTCATGAAGGCATGGTTTTATTTAAATTTTCAAAAGACCCAAGTGTGTTTGGGTGAACAGATGTGTTTGACACTTATTTGAGTACAAGATTTATGGTACAAAAATCTTGAAAAGTTTTGGAATCAAACAGATTTGAATTGAAGTTTGAAAACCATTTTAGAAAAGCAAACAGAAAAAGAAAAAGCTTAAAAGAGAAAAAAATAAGCCTCAGCCGAATCTGGCCCAGCTAGCCCAGCTAAGCCCAACACCCCACCCCGCGAACCATTTTTCTTCACTCGCCCCCGCACCCACTAGCTCGCTGACAGTCTGGGCCCACTCCCTCTCCTTTCCTCTCACTTACAGCCACGGCCCACACGACCATCGTCGTCTTCACCTAGCGACTGGTTCATCCCCAAATCACGTGGGCATTTCCTGTTTGATTCGCGTCGTCAATTCCCATTCAATGCTGGAGTGATTCACGCCCCCACCTCGCCTACTTAAACCCCCTCTACCCCCTCTCCATTTTCCCCCAGACCCCGAGCACAAAACGCCCCCAGGCTGCGAGAATTCCTCGCCGCAACCCCGCTGTTCCGACGACCTCGCCGACGAATTCCGGTGAGTACCGCACTCCCCTCCGCCCGAGGTTCATGCTGGCTTACTCTGCATCTCCGTGCGCATCTACTGACACTTTCCGTTTCCTCGCGCATGGCCTGTAGCCTCGGCAACGTCAACAACTGAACGTCGTCGCTCTCTGCTCGAACTCCGGCGACCTTTCCCCTAAGTTTCAGCCTCCCCTTGCCCTCTGTTTGATACGCGTAAGATCCCCAGCGTCCTGCGCATCTAACAGTACCCTCCCCTTGTCTTAGCGTGGATCAGAACATCACCAACGTCGACGAGCCGAAGCCACAGCCGCCAGGGACTACTCCGACGAGCAATCCGCGACGACTCCGAGCGCCCCTTCGCCAACCAAGGACACGTCGAGCTTCACCTCGTCACTGCGGTTCTGGTGAGCATCTTCCGACCTCTTCGGGCGCCCTAGTTCGCCGGCACCGCCACTGTCAGAGCGCGCCGCCGCTAGTCGCCGCCGCTAGCGCCGCCCGTCTGTGGTCAATTTAGATTAGGGCCGTAGGATTTAGATCTAACGAGTAAGATTAGATCTGTGTCGAAGAGGTATGCGTTAGATCTGGCCGTGCATCTTCATTTAAATCGTGTGGCTCTCGTTGATCGATCCGCCCGAACCGGTACGGTCCAATTAGAACAAGACGCGTGGTAGCAGTTAGATTTAAAAGACAGAATTTGAATCTATTAGAAGTTTGATTTTGTTTTGGCTATAACTTTTCATCCCCAAGTTAGAATTTGACAAATTTTATACCATTGGAATCAGGAGAGCAAGCTCTTTCTAAATATGGAATGTGTTTAATGTTTTGCTTCTGTTAAAATGGTTTTATTTGCAGAAACTTGTGTAGGGCTAATTTGAGTATGTGAAATATTTAGGAAATGAATTAGGGTTTAAATATTTAGGAAATGAATTAGGCAAGTGGTACTTCATGAATATTTTTATTCCTATGTTTTACTAAGCATTAGAAGTATTTTGTTAGACTTGCATGTGATATTTTGCTTATGTCATGTTGGGAAATCCTAGTAGATGTAGAATTTCTAGAAAATTTCTAAGTTAAGATACTATCTATGCCATGCTTAGCCTAGCTAGTAGCAACCAAGGGTTGGTGAAATATATACATGCTATGATGAAAATATTTCTAAGTCTTTGGACTTGTGTTTTTCCTAATAAAACAACTAAGTAAATGAAACACCTGGGTGGAATGGAAGGAATGGTTTGTGTTGAGTGGTTACACAAGGCCAGGGGACTGGTGAACCTTGTGTATCTCACTTGTGGAAAGCCACCCAGGAACATAGAGATTTTAGAGGCCAAGTGTTGAGAAGCTTCTAGTGCAGCCACTTGGCAATATGGGCTCTGCCTGGATCACATAGGTTGCTAGAACTTAGCCATTTGGACAGTTGGTGGTAGTGGGAATGATAGGTTGGAGCGCGTCCATTTGGTCTAAGGGAAGGCTTCGGAAAGGTCCTGTCTTGGTGAAAATCAAGTCTGGTGGGGAAAGTGCAAAACCTCTGCAGATGTAAAAATCTAAGTACTTAGCCAAGTCCATGGTAATGGACAACTTGAGCATCAAGACATGGAAGCTATCAAGAATCTCCTCATCCCAATTTCTAAGTAAAACTTGTGGGTGAACAAGGGTGAAGGACCTCAATGTCTATTGGTGGTTCCTTGGGAAAAGTTTTGACAAAGAAAAACTTAGTGATTTCAACTAATAGGCAAAATCTATTTTGAGTAAAGCAAGCCAAGCTACACTTAGCCAAATTGCATATAGTATTTAGTACACCTAAATTATACTAAGGTATCACTTGCCAATACTATTCCAATGTATTGACCCACTGTGGCTGTAACTTGTGATGTTGCAAGTTACTCTGATGAGGATTAGGAGTCATCAGTCTACACTCAACATGTTTGCCTGTGGCACATGAAGATGAAGACTTTTATTTATTTACTTATTCAAACTCTTGTATTAGGCCTGTGGCCTTGGAGTTGTAAAGACTATGTTTGTATCTGGAATGCCTATAATAATGACCTTTGTATCTGTGTACTTCATCTTAAACTGTGGATGCTAGCAATGATCCAGGGTCTAGCATTGCAATCACAGGGATCCTTTTCCTTTATAAAGGAGGGATCTTATAGATGGTATCAGAGTACTGTGTTGCCTGTAGGATTATGACCCTAGGATTGGAAACCACTAAGGAAAAAATTTCAACAACTTCTACACTTGTCTATTCCTCTCGTAAACCTTTCTACTCTTCTTTATCATCTCTAATTGTAGATGAACTCCATCAACGAAGTCGTGAGGAAAGGACCACTCATGACAATGACCTTGGAGTGCGAGACAGAATTCCCCAAGGCTCTCATGGACCTCATGGTTGCATTAGAAATACAAGGTGCAGCTGTGTACAAAGGTTTTCCTGTGATGGATGAAGGAGTTGAATACTGGTGGGTGCAACTTCACTTGTATAAAAACAAGGAAGACAACCACCAGGGAAAAGGATTCTGCATGTTCACCAATTTAGTGGTGCACACTACATTCTTTGAATCAGCAAGGGATGCAACTTGGAAGACCATCAAAGAACTTGGTGATAGAGTCAAGTGCAGAATGCTCAACCTCCAAAATGACCTAAAGGAAGAGAAGAAACATACCCAAGAGTTGGAATCTACCAATCAAACCTTAAGAGGAGACATTATAGACTTAGTGATGGAGTCATGTGAGCAAGATAGACTGATTGCTTCTAGAAACATTGTGTTAGTCAACAGATCCAATGAGATAGGATTGTAAACGTACTTCGTTAGTTGGACCACCACTTATCACCTTATTTTCCAAATGTTGCTTTAAAAATAAGTTGAACCTTGAATTGTTGTAATGGAACCATGTGTGCCATGATTTAAGTGTTTTGATTTCCAAGGATACATACGTGTTGCTTTGCCTTGTGTTTTATCTTAATTTGTGTTGTTCTAACTTTTCTATCTTATAAATAGATGCCTACTGTTACCATCAGCACTGTTGAGGAGTTCTAGGTTACTCGCTTTGGTCCTCGTATTGTTGAGCTTACTACTTTGCTCAATCGCCCTCTTCCTACCATCATGGTGCTTCCCCTCACCAAGTTTGAGAGGAAAGACCTTCGGGGTTTCAAGGTTAACCAGCCCGGACGCCAGACAGAGCCTACTACGGAGGCCATCATCTTCAAGCTCATGCATGATGACAAGGAGAGAGGCCTTGAGGTAGTCATGCAGGATCTGATAGAACGTCTGCTAGGGAGACACTCCCGACAGGCTAGAGGTACTCACTTCCACGTCTTCGGTAGATGTGATGAGGTTGGAGAGTCCATCGACTTCGAGGACGATTTGAGGGACACAGCGGAGCCGATTCGTCTATACCTCCAGAACTTAGAGGCTCTCATTAGGCACGTGGACACCGATAGGACCAACGTCATGCTCAGCAATGACGAACTCCAGGTGCAGCTTCGCGAGAAGGACAAGCTCTTCGCGGAGCAAGACGAGATAATTAAGGAGATGGAGGCGAAGTTCGAGAGCCAGGACAGAAAGTTCAAGAGTCAGGAGAAGCGAGTCCAGGATAGGAACAAGAAGATCCGGGACATGACTGAAGAACTGCAGGCCAAGGACTTCGAGCTCGAGCATCAGCAGACGGTGATTGAGAGGCTTCATTCCCAGAAGAGGGCTCTCAAAGCCAAGATAGAGACCTTGACCACCAGTGTCGAGGAATACAAGACCGCGATGGAGAACGCAGGTCTTACCTTTGTCGAGGAGGAGGTTGATGCCGAGGAGTAGATTTGACTACTCATTTATCATCTATTATCGTACTTGTTGTTGGAACTTGTTATTTGACCATCCGACATGTGGATGGCTTGTTATTTGTGTGTGTTTACTTTGCGAACTTACTATCTGGTTGTTGAATCTTTATCGTTATGTTGCATGCTTTGTGATTGTTTATGTGATGTATTGTGCATGAAAGCATCTATGGGTATCTCATTCTTACCTCTATTGAACAAACCACAGATGCCTCCCCGTCGTGCAAACCCCAACCCCAACAACAACAACATCACTCCAGAAATGGAGCAAATGATGACCGCTCAAACTCAGCTGATGCAAATGATGACGACGCTCATCCAGAACCAAAACAACAACAACAACAACAACAATAACAACAATAACAACAACAATAACAACAATAACCCACCGGGTTTTGACATGCTTACCAGGTTCTTGAGATTGAGGCCAGAAAAGTTCTCAGGAACGACTGATCCCATGGTGGCCAATGATTGGCTACGCTCTGTGAACAAGGACTTGGTAACTATGGGTTGTACTGATGCAGAAAAGGTCAGGTTTGCAGCACATTTGCTGGAAGGACCAACCGCCACTTGGTGGGATAACTTCCAGATCACCACTCCCATAGAAGATGTGACATGGGCTATCTTTGAGGATGGCTTTCGTACTGCTCATATCTCATCTGGAGTGATGAGTCTGAAAAAGAAAGAGTTCCATAATCTGAAGCAGCGCCACCGCAGCGTGGCTGAATATATTGATGAGTTCAACAATCTGGCGCGTTATGCACCAGATGAAGTTGACACCGATGCTAAGAGAAAGGAAAAATTTATTGAAGGCTTGAATGATGAGCTGAACCTACAGTTAGCTGTGGCATATGTTCCCACATACCAGTCTCTATGTGATAAGGCTGCTATTTTGGAGAACAAAATGAAGCAAGTTGAGAGCAGGAAGAGAAAGCACTCAGACAAGCACAGCTCGGGATCGTCTCACAAACGTTCCCATTATGATGACAGTGGAAGCTCCGGATCCCACAAGCATGGGAAATTCAACAAGCACCACAACCATAACCGTCATGACAACAAGCATCACCGTAGTCATGACAATGACAAGTACAAGAACCACAAGGGTGGATATAAGAGCCACCACAGTGGAAATGGAAGTGGCAGTGGAAGCCATCCTGTCAAGAAGGACATCAGTCAGGTTGAATGCTTCAAGTGCAAGAAGGTGGGGCATTATGCAAATGAATGCCCAGAAAAGAAAGTTGAAGGACCCAACAAGCCCAACCCTTTTCAGAAGGGACAAGTTAACCACATCAATGTGGAGGAAATCTATGAGGAGCCTGATGCTGTTGCTGGTAAGTTCAAACTCAATTCTGTTCCAGCATTTGTTCTCTTTGATACTGGTGCATCTCATTCATTCATATCAAGAGCATTTGTTGATAGAAATGAGTTTCCAACTGAAAATATTGGGTGTCCAATAAAAGTTAGTTCTCCAGGTGGAGATATGATAGTAAGTCTTGGATGCCGGGATCTAGTAATAGAGTTTGGAAAGCATAAATTTCCAGTGAGTCTGATAATCCTAGATTCCCAAGGACTAGAAGTAATATTGGGAATGGATTGGATGGCTAAGTATGAAGGAGTACTAGATTGTGCTAATCGTACTGTCGCACTCACAACCCCAGAAACAAAACGGATTAAATTCAAGTCTAACTTTGAATCAAAAGGGAGTAAGCTAAATTCTCTTAAGGGGGTTAGCATTGACAATGTGCCAATTGTGAGTGAATATCCGGATGTGTTTCCGGAAGAATTGCCGGGAATGCCACCAGATAGAGATGTGGAGTTCCTTATTGATTTGCTACCAGGATCTGGACCAATAGCAAAGAGACCGTACAAGATGTCAGTTGACGAACTGAAAGAACTCAAGAAACAACTTGGAGAACAGCTACAGAAATGATTTATTCAACCAAGTTCTTCATCTTGGGGAGCCCCAGTTTTGTTTGTGGAGAAGAAAGTTAGAAGTCAAAGGTTATGCATTGATTACCGTTCACTCAATGAGGTGACTATCAAGAATAAATACCCTTTGCCTAGAATCAATGACTTGTTTGATCAGCTAGAAGGAGCTTGTGTATTCTCGAAGATTGATCTACGGTCAGGATATTTCCAACTCAAGATAAGAGAACAAGACATACCTAAAACAGCTTTCACTAGAAGGTATGGATTGTATGAGTATACCGTGATGCCATTTGGATTGACCAATGCTCCAGCATACTTCATGAATATGATGAACAAGGTGTTCATGGAATTTCTTGATAAGTTTGTTGTCGTTTTCATCGACGACATTTTGATCTACTCTAAGAGCAAAGAAGAACATGAAGAACATTTGCGTTAGATACTTGAGAAACTTAGAGAGCATAAACTATATGCCAAATTCAGCAAGTGTGAATTCTGGTTGAATGAAGTTGGATTTCTTGGACATGTTATGACAAAAGATGGTGTAGCAGTTGATCCTGCTAAAGTTTCAGCTGTAACTGAATGGGAATCTCCCAAGTCAGTGAAAGAAGTTCGTAGTTTCCTTGGCTTAGCAGGTTACTACAGAAGGTTCATTGAAAATTTCTCCAAAGTTGCAAAGCCTATGACGGAATTGCTAAAGAAAGACAAGAAATTTGCTTGGTCGGAAGGTTGTGAACTCAGCTTTCGGGAATTGAAGAAGAGACTTGTGACAGCACCAGTATTGTGTTTGCCAGACTTGGAAAAAGCTTTCCATGTATATTGTGATGCATCTCATCATGGTTTGGGTGCAGTACTCATGCAAGAGGGAAAAGTTGTGGCTTATGCCTCGAGACAACTCAAAACTCATGAAGTGAACTATCCTACTCATGATTTAGAGTTAGCCTCTGTTGTCCATGCACTCAAAACATGGAGACACTATCTTTTGGGAAAGCGTTGTGAAGTGTTCACAGATCACAAGAGTTTGAAGTATATCTTCACCCAGAAGGAAATTAATATGAGACAAAGAAGATGGCTAGAACTCATCAAGGACTATGACTTGAGTTTGCAATACCATCCCGGTAAAGCAAATGTTGTAGCGGATGCCTTAAGTCGTAAGGTTTTTGTGAATGGCCTTACAAAAGGAGAATTGCCGGATGATTTGTGTGCCCAATTTAGAGATCTCAGATTGGAGATTGTGCCCGAAGGACATCTCATGTCTTTGGATGTTCAACCCACTTTGTTGGACAAAATCAAAGAAGCCCAGAAGATTGATAAAGAAATCGAAGAGATTAAAGAAAAGATTGGCAAGGGAAAAGCCAAAGGGTTCCGTGAAGACGAACAAGGTACTTTATGGCATGGGAAACGTATATGTGTTCCACAAGATCCGGACCTTTGGAAACTGATTTTGCAAGAAGCACACAACTCACCGTATTCCATTCATCCGGGTAACACCAAAATGTACATGGACATGATAGAAAGATTTTGGTGGAATAATCTCAAGAAGGACATCGCCGAACACATTGCCTTGTGTGATGTGTGTAGCAGAGTGAAAGCAGAACATCAGAAACCAGCCGGTTTGCTTCAACCACTACCTATACCTGATTGGAAGTGGGACAAGATTGGTATGGATTTCATTACCGGATTACCAAGGACCCGGTCAGGATATGATTCTATTTGGGTAGTAGTGGATCGCCTAACTAAGGTAGCTCATTTCATACCCGTGAAGACAACCTATACAAGTGCTAAGTTGGCTAAGATCTACATGAGTAGAATTGTATGTCTACATGGAGTGCCAAAGAGCATTGTGTCTGATAGGGGAACTCAATTCACATCCCATTTTTGGAGACAGCTACATGAGTCATTGGGAACGAGGTTGGAATTTAGCACTGCTTTTCATCCTCAAACTGATGGACAGACAGAAAGAACTAATTAGATTCTTGAAGACATGTTGAGGGCATGTTCCCTAGACTATGGAGCCAGTTGGGATGAAAGTCTGCCTTACGCATAATTTTCTTATAACAACAGCTATCAAGCCAGCATTGAGATGGCACCATTTGAGTTTCTCTACGGAAGAAAGTGTACCACCCCATTGTTATGGAATGGTGTGGGAGAAAGAAGTTTGTTCGGACCAGAACTCATCAAAGAAGCCGAAGAGAAAGTCAAGTTGGTTAAGGATAGATTGAAGATAGCACAGTCCCGACAGAAAAGCTATGCGGATCCTAAGCGTAGAGAAGTCACCTACGAAGTTGGTGATAGAGCTTATCTTAGAGTGTCACCACTTCGTGGAGTGAGAGGTTCGGAGTCAAAGGAAAGTTGGCCCCAAGATATGTTGGACCATTCAAGATTCTGAGTCGCAAAGGAGAAGTTGCTTATGAAATTGAATTGCCGGAGTCTTTGTCAGCCGTTCATAATGTATTTCATGTGAGTCAGCTTAAGAAATGTCATCCATAAATGGAAGAAACTTCTTTGAAGGATACTATACCTTTGGAGGAGGTTCAATTGGAAAGTGACCTCACTTATGAGGAGAAGCCTATCAAGATTCTTGAGACTGCAGAAAGAGTCAAAAGGACTAAGACTATCAAGTTTTGCAAAGTTCAATGGAACCATCATTCCGAAGAGGAAGCAACTTGGGAAAGAGAAGATGATCTTCAGAAAGACCACCCTCACCTATTTGCTAGCCAATCCGAATCTCGAGGGCGAGATTCACCTTAAGGGGGTTAGATTTGTAACATCCCTAAAATCATGATTCAAACTTATGCATATCATCCATGCATCCATGATCATATGAAAGTCATTTCAAACAAATCATTTCAAAACAGAAGCTTCCATGCTTATTATTTTATGTAAGTTTACTCAAGCCCTTCTGTTACTTGTTTTGAGAAAGGTACAGTTAATCAATCAGCATTGCTTAGAATCCAAACTCAGGTGCTTTCCAAAACTTGAGCAAAGTCTCAAAGCAAATTATGAAATAAAACAAATTCTATGCCTATTATCACACCTCATAAAGGCATGGTTTTATTTAAATTTTCAAAAGACCCAAGTGTGTTTGGGTGAACAGATGTGTTTGACACTTATTTGAGTACAAGATTTATTGTACAAAAATCCTGAAAAGTTTTGGAATCAAACAGATTTGAATTGAAGTTTAAAAACCATTTTAGAAAAGCAAACAGAAAAAGAAAAAGCTTAAAAGAGAAAAAAATAAGCCTCAGCCGAATCTGGCCCAGCTAGCCCAGCTAAGCCCAACACCCCACCCCGCGAACCGTTTTTCTTCACTCGCCCCCGCACCCACTAGCTAGCTGACAGTCTGGGCCCACTCCCTCTCCTTTCCTCTCGCTGACAGCCACGGCCCACACGACCATCGTCGTCTCCACCCAGCGACTGGTTCATCCCCAAATCACGCGGGTGTTTCCTGTTTGATTCGCGTCGTCAATTCCCGTTCAATGCTGGAGTGATTCACGCCCCACCTCGCCTACTTAAACCCCCTCTGTCCCCTCTCCATTTTCCCCAAGACCCCGAGCACAGAATGCCCCCAGGCTGCGAGAATTCCTCGCCGCAACCCCGCTGTTCCGACGACCTCGCCAACGAATTCCGGTGAGTACCGCACTCCCATCCGCCCGTGGTTCATGCTGGCATACTTTGCATCTTCGTGCGCATCTACTGACACTTATCGTTTGCTTGCGCATGGCATGTAGCCTCGGCAACATCAACAACGGAACGCCGCCGCTCTCTGCTCGAACTCCGGCGACCTTTCCCCGTAAGTTTCAGCCTCCCCTTGCCCTCTGTTTGATACGCGTAAGATCCCCAGCGTCCTGCGCATCTAACAGTATCCTCCCCTTGTATTAGCGCGGCTCAGAACATCGCCAACGTCGACGAGCCGAAGCCACAGCCGCCAGGGACTACTCCGACGAGCAATCCGCGACGACTCCGAGTGCCCCTTCGCCAACCAAGGACACGTCGAGCTTCACCTCGTCACTGCGGCTCTGGTGAGCATCTTGCCACCTCTCCGGGCGCCCTAGTTCGCCAACACCGCCACTGTCAGAGCGCGCTGCCGCCAGTCGCCGCCGCTAGCGCCGCCCGTCTGTGGTCAATTAGATTAGGACCGTAGGATTTAGATCTAACGAGTAAGATTAGATCTGTGTCGAAGAGGTACGCGTTAGATCTGGACGTGCATCTTCATTTAAATCGTGTGGCTCTCGTTGATCGATCCGCCCGAACCGGTACGGACCAATTAGAACAAGACGCGTGGCAGCATTTAGATTTAAAAGATAGAATTTGAATCTATTATAAGTTTGATTTTGTTTTGGCTATAACTTTTGATCCCCACTTTAGAATTTGACAAATTTTATACCGTTGGAATCAGGAGAGCAAGCTCTTTCTAAATATACAATGTTTTTAATGTTTTGCTTCTGTTAAAATGGTTTTATTTGCAGAAACTTGTGTAGGGCTAATTTGAGTATATGAAATATTTAGGAAATGAATTAGGGTTTAAATAAATGTTGTTTGGCAAGTTTTTAACTTGCTTATGAACCAGTACTGTATGAGTTTTAAAAATCATCACATACCATTTTGCATGCATGCATATATTTTTGGTTGTATATGTTTTGTATGTAATTTGTTGCTATAAATCTTTGTGTAGATTTTGGTGCTAGTGATTGTGATTGTGAGGAGTGTAGCTACTCTCCAAACTACCAAGGCAAGTGGTACTTCATGAATATTTTTATTCCTATGTTTTACTAAGCATTAGAAGTATTTTGTTAGACTTGCAAGTTATATTTTGCTTATGTCATGTTGGGAAATCCTAGTATATGTAGAATTGCTAGAAAATTTCTAAGTCAAGATACTATCTATGCTATGCTTAGCCTAGCTGGAAGCAACCAAGGGTTGGTGAAATTTATACATGCTATGATGAAAATATATCTAAGTCTTTGGACTTGTGTTTTGCCTAATAAAACGACTAAGTAAATGAAACACATAGGTGGAATGGAAGGAATGGTTTGTGTTGAGTGGTTACACAAGGCCAGGGGACTGGTGAACCTTGTGTATCTCACTTGTGGAAAGCCACCCAGGAACAAAGAGATTTTAGAGGCCAAGTGTTGAGAAGCTTCTAGTGCAGCCACTTGGCAATATGGGCTCTGCCTGGATCACATAGGTTGCTAGAACTTAGCCATTTGGACAGTTGGTGGTAGTGGGAATGATAGGTTAGAGCGCGTCCATTTGGTCTAAGGGAAGGCTTCTAAAAGGTCCTGTCTTGGTGAAAATCAAGTCTGGTGGGGAAAGTGCACAACCTCTGCAGATGGAAAAATCTAAGTACTTAGCCAAGTCCATGGTAATGGACAACTTGAGCATCAAGACATGGAAGCTATCAAGAATCTCCTCATCCCAATTTCTAAGTAAAACTTATGGGTGAACAAGGGTGAAGGACCTCAATGTCTATTGGTGGTTCCTTGGGAAAAGTTTTGACAAAGAAAAACTTAGTGATTTCAACTAATAGGCAAAATCTATTTTGAGCAAAGCAAGCCAAGCTACACTTTGCCAAATTGCATATAGTATTTAGTCCACCTAAATTATACTAAGGTATCACTTTCCAATACTATTCCAATTTATTGACCCACTGTGGCTGTAACTTGTGATGTTGCAGGTTACTCTGACGAGGATTAGAAGTCATGAGTCTACACTCAACATGTTTGCCTGTGGCACATGAAGATGAAAACTTTTATATATTTACTTATTCAAACTCTTGTATTAGGCCCGTGGCCTTGGAGTTGTAAAGACTATGTTTGTCTCTGGAATGCCTGTATTAATGACCTTTGTATCTGTGTAATTCATCTTAAACTGTGGATGCTAGCAATGATCCAGGGACTAGCATTGCAATCACAGGGATCCTTTTCCTTGATAAAGGAGGGATCTTACAATACTGCTGAGGTCGTGGAACGATATACCCCTACCAGCCGGCTTCCGCCATCGGGGTAGACTGTGACACGTAAATCCAGAGGCGATGATCGAAGATCAAAAACTTTGATCGAATTGGAACAATGGTCGGAATACATGTCCGGATCATAGATGGGACCGCCGGCTTCGCCCTGTCGTAGCGCGTTAGACGTTGTTGCAAGTTTCACAATGCCGGTAGATAGCATATCTATGCATAACTTGTTTTTTGTAGGAAGTTGTGAATGGTATGGTTCATGTGCATGTGATGTATGTGTGTAATCCATATGTGACCTGCACATCACGGTTTTTGTCAGCTGTCTAGAGCCTAGGTGTTGTCATATTATTGTATAACGACCTGCGTGTCGGATTCTCCATGTAATTTACTTTACTAAGTTAGTGTAGCTATATGGAGAACCCGGATGGCATGCAAGGCGATGTACATATCGGTGACATGGAGTAAGACGACAAGTGACAAGAGTTGGCACGAGTAGGATTACAGGCTTTGTGGAGATGGAGATCGCCATGAAGAGAGCCATACCATTTCACATTATAATTGATTTATTTTGTGTTGTTGATATGTCTCTATTTTACCTCTACTAGTTAGTCGGTAAAATTTAATCCCTCAAAGAAGGTCTAGTCGGTTTTCCCGCCAGTGTTTGCACCATCACAAGTCGGACATTTTTGGTAGTGGGCTCATAAAATTGAGGTGATGCCAATTCTTTCCGACTAGGTGGGTTCGAGTCGGACTCTTACTGCGGAAACACTTAATAAGCTAGATGGGTCTATCACAAAGGTTGTGGGGCTCGAGGAAAAGTCGGATGGGAGCCAGGCCATGTGATGCCACACGTCCAATAGGAGTCGTATGAGATGCGATTGACAAGGAGTTGTCTACCTAGATCACTTGGCGGCTAGCGGTGATGCTAAAGCTCACAAGCCGACTTGCTAATTTAGGATCCTGAATCACTAAGTAACCATCGGAGGGGTGTTGGTTCTAGTGGGAGCATAAAATATTAAAGTGTTTAATATGCTTGCTCGTTTATGAATACATGTCTTAAGTGTTTTGCATATTTCTGTTGTAGATCATGGAACCAAGTAGCAGCCACTCTCAGATACCCGATTTTTCTTTGATAACCATTCTTGAGAAATATAAACTGAATGACACTAATTTTACCAACTGGTATCAAAATCCGAGAATTGTTCTCAAACAAGAAAAGAAGGACCATGTCCTAGACAACGCACTTCCAGATGAGCCGAATGAGAATGCAACTGTCGCTGCCACCAATGCCTAACGTCGGGATAAGGATGAGTCCACGGATATTAGATGTCTTATGCTTGCTCACATGGAAACGAACTTGCAAAAGCAGTTCGAGAATGTTGAGGCCTACGATATGATCGAAAGCCTCAAAAGTATGTTCCAGGCTCAAGCGAAGATTGGGAGATATCAAGTCTCTCAGGCTTTGCTGAGTTGCAAGATTAAGGATGGTGCAGTCTCTAGAGAGGCTTGGCTACCCCATTAGCGAAGAGTTCGCTATAGATATAATTCTGAACTCTCTTCCTAGTGCATATGGCAGTTCATTTCGAACTACCACATGCATGGTATGGATAAGAAACTCACTAAATTACATGGGATGCTCAAGCAGGCATAGGCGTATCTCAAAAAGGGCGCCAGTCAAGTGTTGATGGTGCAGAATAAGGCTAAGTTTAAGAAGAGTTCTTGGACTAAGATGAAGGCTAAGTCGGGAGGAAAGCAGGCTCAGGACCCGGTCCCAAGCGCTTCCTCAGGTACTAAGCCATCTCCTTCAGCCGGATCCAGTTGCTTCTATTGCAAGGCGGATGGCCACTAGAAGAGGAATTGTAGCAAGTACTTGGCTGACAAAGCCAAGAGTGGAGGTATGACTTCCGACTCAAGTACACTTGTTTGCAATGTTATAGACATTTATCTTGCTGATGCACCTAATAGTTCTTGGGTATATCATACCAGATCAGTTATTTACATCCGCAACTCGTTGCAGGGACTGGTAAGAACTAGGAGCGTAGCAAGAGGCAAGGTTGATATTCGAGTCGGGAACAAAGCAAGAGTTGCTGCGTTGGAAGTCGGCACGATGCAACTTCATTTACTTTCCGGATTCATTATGGAACTGAATAATTGTTATTATGTTCCAGTGCTCAGTCGAAACATTATTTCTGCTTCATGTTTGATGAGGCAAGGCTATGAGTCGAATATCAAGAATAATGGTTGTTCTTTGTATTTGAATGATATGTTTAACGGCTTTGCACCCGTCCAGGACGGGTTATTTATTTTTAATCTTGATGGTGAGTCGGTTTATAACATAAATGTTAAAAGGTTGAAACCAAATGATCTGAATATGACTTACTTTTGGCACTGTCGGCTTGGTCATATAAGTTGGAAACGTATGAACAAGCTCCATGATGATGGACTCCTAACTTCGTTCCACTTGGAGTTTTTCGAAACATGCGAATCTTTCCTACTCGGCAAAATGACCAAGACACCTTTTGCAAAGAGTAGCGAGAGGGCGCCCCACTTATTAAGACTAGTACATAGTGATGTATGTGGACTAATGAGCATGACATCCAGGAGTGGTTATGAGTACTTCATTATTTTCACTAATGATTTGAGTAAGTATGGATATATCTACTTGATGAAAAATAAGTCGGAAGCCTTTGAAAAGTTCAAAGAATTCTAGAATGAAGCACAGAATGTGACACCCCCGGGATTAAGGTTGGACAAATCCCAGACCTTCGTCTGAACATAAGCCTAACCCAATCTCGAAAGCATATAGAGAGAGAATCGGTAACACAACAGTGACCCTACGACACAAAAATTTGTTATAGCAAGCTCACAACTAAGCAAAGAACCAAAATATTACAATCATAGGTCACTGACCACAATCATCAAACAACGGAAGGTAAATTATGCTATTAAGTATAGCAAACTTAACAAATGGCCTAAGAGGCCTGAAGCATAACAATGACGTCCAATCCATAGATCCCAAACTGCCGACTAGGAACTCCGAACTACTCGTCAATGTCGATGCCGTGAAGAACTCATCTTCTATGGTAACACTTACTCAGCTGCAAAAGTATCAACAAAGCAAGGTTTAGTACAAGGTGTACTCCGCAAGACTTATGGCTGGTGGAGTTATTTTGCATAAAGCCATCTTTGTTTTGTAAAACAAGAGGGAGAGGATTCTTGACTAATGAGAATATTTTAAAAGGGGATAAGAGAGCGGTATCTCCAACTTTGATCATCTCTTGATATCCACCGAATCATCATTAGCTGAACCTACCTAGGATCACCCCCTCGTACCCATGAGGAAGCATCCTTAAGTACACATTGATCAACTTGCCAAGTTTTACAATTAGGTTCAAGTTCTCTATGATCTTTGAATCTGGTTTCCAAGTCATCCATAACCGTGGACACGGCTTTTCGAAAATATTTAGCCCTGCAGGGGTGTACAACTTTACCCACACGTACCAACCGGTTCTTAATGCCAAGCTATAAGCCCTCTTCCTTGGAAGCTGGCAGAGAGTGGTTGACCACGACCTTTACCTTGCTTTAGCCGAGACCATGAGTCACGCACTAGGGAGATGCCGCCATAACGGGTTGAGTCCCGAAGACGGTCCCTAATGATGTGTGCGGGGTTCAAAATTATGTATGTCGGGCATCTCTTGTTCCCGGCCATGCTTACCTACATGTATGAATGCACCTCCTTCACCTCCATTAAAGAACATCCAAGATGCGTATGTCGAATGGAAGGCCCAAACTATGTGACTCATGGAATCTACTCGGCAAGTTAGTTAGTCGAGGGGGTTTCCAGGCCCCCGTGTGGCTGTATGCTTGTATTGGTCCATAGGCAAGAACTCAGGTCCTAGTAGTGGCAAGCATGGGACTAGAAAAACCACAACCTACCATGGACTCCCATACAAGCCTTAGCATGTTTAACTTTTATCTCTAATGATACCACGTCATCCTGTAAAACTAGGTTCATTCGTAGCTCTGATTCATCAACCAGATGGACCAGCGGTAACAGCTAAGCATGGCTAAGTACAACATATAGAATAGCTCTAGCAGCGCTTCACAAGCTCAAACCCTAGTTATGCTAGGAGTAGTGGATCAGGGAATTTAGGATAAAAGGAAAACATGCATCGGATATGATTACTCTATATATCGATAAAAGACTTTGGAATCGTATGCACATGGCAAGAATGTAAATACTTTGAAATCATAGGATTATATCATGTGTGGGGCTTGGCTTGCCTTTGCAAGTTGATATCCATAAAGCAGAGCTTCGGACATCTGGTACTTGACTTGGTTTTAGTTGATCAAGTATTGGTCTTCGAGCTTCGACAGTGTTGATCTCGACCTTCTATGGTGTTGACCTTGATCTTCGATCTTGATCTTGTTTTCGTATTCTACCGGAGAAGAACCAAATACCGGAAATAAAGGAAACAATCAACACATGGCATCGATGCGACGTTCAATCAAGGATGATGATATGACAAATTAGAAGTTATTGAAACAAACCCTAAGGCATGCTTAACAAATTAATCGGGGTTCTGAGGTGTCCAAACCCTAACTCGGGAGAACCTCGGATGCATATGAGAGGGGTTGTTTTGTTGTTCTAATTAAACTTTCAATTGAAGTTGCTTATCAATGCATGATTATAATTTAATTAGGTAGAATTAATTTTTCTGAATAATTTGTATTTTTCTGATTTAAAATGAATTAGTTATGATTTTTCCAAATTTTTATTCATTTTAAATCAATTAAACATGTTAGGTTATATAAATTATTTTATAACTTGGACCCACATGCCATGTATTTATTCATTTCAGAAAACAATTAAGGAAATGATTAAATATATGACAATGGGGACCTACCTGTTAGCATTTTCAATTAATAAAACAATTAAATAAAAGGAAAGGGGGTTACTGCGTCATGCTGACGCCAGGCTGACGTCAGCAATGGCGAGCTCCCAGATCAAGTGCGGGGCTTGTGATTGGGGGCACGGGAGCGAGCGGGACTGGGGGCGTTTGAGAGAGGGCGACGCAGGCAACCAGAAAGTAGAGGCGCTGCTTGCAGGAGGTCACCGGAGAGGGAAGCACGACGGCCGCGAGCGGCAACAGAGGTAGGTGGTCGACAGGGAGGGAGCTAGAGAGTGAGAGGGAGCAAGGGAGAGGGTCCACGAGGACCAGCTGCTCACCAGGAGCACGGTAGTGAGGTCGGTGGAGCGAGGGGAAGCTGGACGACAGCGAATTGACGGCAGCCGGACTTCGGCCAGACAGGCACATCGAGCTCGATTCAGGGCGCGCGGCTTCAATTGCTTCCGTGAGGTGACTGAGGACATCACGGGGAGCTCGGCGGTAGCCTCGGTTAGGCCCGGGGCAGACGGACGCGTCAGGGATGGCAAGGTACGGCGATCTAGTGTTCAGACAGAGAGGGAGAATGAGGAGGAAAGAAAACTAGGGTACGTCTAAGCAGCATAGGTGTTCTTGTAGACGGCGAAAGCGTCGGTAGCATGAATCACGGCGTGGGCGAGTATCCTGGCGCGAGCGACGATGGCGGCGGCACCACGCAGGTGCTCCATCGTCGGCGACGAAGACGACGAACGTGACAGAAGGATCGAAGGGGTACGCGGGCCAAGCTAGGCTGCATACGGGCCAGATGGGCTGCTCTTGGTCCGCAGCAAAGGTGCAGAAGGATTGCTGGCAGCTGCGCTGAGTGGCAGAGATAAAGGAGAGAGGAGTTGGGCTCGGTCCAGTTAGGTTTAGAGACTGTTTTTATTTTCTGAAACTCTTTTCTAATTCTGTTTTGTATTTCCTGTTTGTAATTTCCATTGTAATTATGTTTTGAATAATTTCAAAATACAAAAAAAACTTCCCAAACATTTAAAATACTATGGAGACCCTTATAACCATTTGGGTTTCCAAACATTTTGAGGTTTTCAAAATTCAAAAGCCATTTGAATTGATTTCAAAGAGAGAGGGGAAGCCAGGGTTTAGGGTTTTGTGAGCCTTTTTGTTCCATGGATTTTAAATAATGATGCGCATGAATGCACAAACAAATCATATTTACTATTTAATAAACTAGGGTTGTTACAATTATATCCCCCTTAAAAGAATCTCGAACCGAGATTCCTAGGTAGGAAGATAGAAGGAACAGGGTCACACTAAACTTCGACAATCTTCTCGAAGAGGTTAATCCATGCCACCATTATTGAATGAATGAAGCGCTTCATAATCTTCGAGGTGGCTGCTAACACTAAGGAAGAGAGGGAATGACACGGAACCACAAACTGAGTATCTCATGGTCAACTCATGGATAGATGTTTCACGAACATCTCTAAAGCCAACAAACATGAAACACGTCAAGGTAACGGAGGAAACAAAAGGAGATAGTTTCAAGGTGACAGATAATTGGTCTTCATAAGGATTGAGACCATAGAGCTTATAGAAGAGGGTAAACTTCTGAGGGAAGAAACTTCCAACAGATGGAACATGACCATAGGCTTCGAGAGATAAACCTCTACTAAACAGCGTAATAGAGCTCTATAGGTGGAAGAAACACATATCAACAAAACCAAGATATTGAACTGCTTTTGACACAGAAGGGTCATTCTTTGGTTCAACAAAAGGCCAAGACACAAAGGTGTTTTGTGGGGAGGACTCATAAGAGTCACAAGGAACATGTAACAAGAGAAACTATTGATTAACAAAATCATGGTCGCTCTTTGAACATGTGTATATAGAGAGAAAGGAACTCTTTATTCATCTAGGACTATCAAAATCCTTGCCAAAGATCTTGATATCACTTTACACCACCAAGATGAATAGTTTAGAAGATTCCCGATGACACGAGAAGAAAGAAACTTCATTCTCAGACTCCAAGTACATGGCATAACAAGTTGTTTGCCATCATAAAAGGGTCTAGAGGATCGACCGAGAGACATTGAGCAACTCTACTTTAAATGTTCTCCTTGATGTTTGAAACACCGATAGCAGGCTACTGACAAGCCTTTAACCAATCATCATGTGAAGGTCGGACTTCGGATACAAAGGAAACCATAAGCACAACTCCTATAATAAATCATAGAAGATGCCTCTTGAAGAGTGGTTGTTTGTAACATCCCAAAAATATCAAACTTAGATCATCAAAACACTAATCATCAAGTTTAGGGCTAACAAAAACTTTTCTAAGTAAACCCATGAATGCATGCATATGTGAATGCATGAATTTTCAATTTCTTTAAAAACCACCTTGTTTTTGTGATACATTGCTTGTAAAATGTTTCTTAGGTGAAAAGAACATCATCTAAAACATTTCCCACACTTTTCCTAAATACAAGTAAATCAAAACACATATATTAAGTGAATGGTCATTTTGACCAATTTAACTCCCATGCCTACTTTGGCTGTCTCAAACTTTCAAAACCTAACAGAAACTTTTCTGGATCTTTGCACCCCTTGAATGTACTCATAACAAAGTATCAAGGCCCACTTTGTGATCATCCAGAAACTTTCAAATGCATAGTTTAAATGAAAATTCAAAATTGAATCTTCTTCATATGGGAAGATCCCACTTTTTCAAAAACCACTGAAACAAGCTCAACTTTCAAAACCCAAGCATTTGCAGACTCACTAGCACCAATCTAGCAAACCCACCAAAATTCATTTCAAATTTCAAAACTTGATTTCATGCGGCCATTTCATCAAATAGGTTGCAGACACAAATCAAACAAAACATCAAACACTATAGTGTGCAGATATTCTTGCCTAACTTGTTCCCTAGTTAGCTCACACACAACCCAGTAGATCATCTAGAAAGATTAGCCCAACACTAGCACCCCTGTGAGCTTGCCATTGTCATTAATGGTGAACAGCCGAGCACCTCAATGCCACCCCATAGTCGACAGCAGGCTAGAGTAAAAACTAGTCGTGCCAACCTTGTCTGGGAGGCAGCCCACCGTCCATCGCCACTGCCTGTCCCAGCCGCGAGCGTTGCCAAGCCCTGGACCACACGCACAAGCCGCGCCCAGACCATGCCGAGCGTGCGCCAGAGCGCCAACCTCGACCAGCATCCACAGACCACACGCCGCCCTCACCGCGCGCACACACGATCACCACCGACCCAGGAGACCGCCAGACATCCCCATTAGCTGCCCCGTGCCATACAGCCACCGCCCGCCGTCGAAGACGCCGCCTCTGCCGCGCAGAGCACCGGCTGTTCCAGACCAAACCACGCCGCCCCATGCCTCGCGGCCATGTCGTTGAGCATCGCCAGGAGACACAGCACCGTCCCCTACCCTTGCCCATGCCATTAGCTGCCTGTAACGTCGCCCCCGACGAGCTCACCGTGCGCCCCGACGGTCCCCTCGCTCGACTATAAATAGAGGCCACCCCCGCATGATTTCTTCACACCATCTCACTCCCCTCTCCTCACTGACCGTGCCACACCATTCTCAGAGCAAGGCGAGCACCACCTCGCCGGAATTTCACTGGAGCTTGCCGCTGCCGGAGAAGAAGGGAGCCAGTGATTGGAGCCGCCCCAGGAGAAGCCACCGGTACCAGGAGGTTCGCCGTCGTCGACTTCGTCATTCACCCGCCTCGCCAACCCTTTCCCATACCCTGGTGAGCCCCCAGCGACACTCACTGGCCGTGCTAGGTTTCGTTCTCGCCGGAGCTGTCTCGCGTCGACGATGACCCTCAGCCGTTAGATTAGAACTAGATCGAACGATCCACGTTGCCCCATACCGCTTCGCCCAGCCCTGTGTCACTAACGAGTGGGGACACCCACTTAAGCAGCCCACGGGAGCCCTGTGCTTAGCAGGCCGGCCCGTTAGAATTTCCCGCGCAGCCCAGGAATTCAAATTAAACCTTTTCTTTTTAAATTCAAACACACTTCAGCACCGAACTTCAAAAATCAACCCAGATCGATTCAGTGCACAAAATTGGATGAAACCAATTTTGTTGGAAAGGTCTGTGAATGCTTAATCCAAGCCCGTTGGATTCAAGTCATTTTGATCTGTAGATCACCCATAGCAAAAATAACAAGGCAGAAGCTTTTCCGCATTCAAACATTTTTCAAATTTAAACCATAAAATCTTTTGAGTTGATTCCAACTCTCAAAAATCACTTTTAACCTTACCTTTCAGAATATATAAAAATATATAGGTTTACTTGAAGAAATAATGTTCAAGTAATAAAATAATGCTTCATAAGCATTTCTAGCCACTTTAATTAATTAAAATAAAAGGGTAAAACCTTATTAAATTTTGACACCACTTTAAATCACATTCCCATGGACTACAATATGTGGTGATGACATGTATCAATATGATCCCATGTTTAGTTTGGAGAATATTAAATCTTAAGTAGTTTTTCAATGAGTAGAAATTACTTTTCTCAAAATAAAAGATTTAAACCAAGCTTTAACCTTGTAATGTTAGAGATGATGCTAGATCATCTATAGGACCCTTGTGTGTGATGATTGCAAGTAATTAAGTATTGTTTGGTGATTGTGTACCTCGTATTTATTCATAGACGCTAGTACCGACTAAGGATACGAGGAGAAAGGAGGATACTACGAAGAGGAAGCCGAGGAGAACTTCAACCACTGCTCTGCACAAGGCAAGCTGATACTATACCAATGCAAGCCAATACTTGCAAGCTATTAACTTAGCAAGCCTTACTAAACAAGTTGACCTATGCAAGCTTATATTGACACTGATGCAAGCTAACCCTTGCTAGATACCCTACTGATGCCACAAACCCATACTTGCAATCCTACCTACTTGTTAAAACAATCCTAGTTTTATGGCAAGCTTCTTACTTTATTTCTTTATCAAAGCTTACTTAGAGTCTACCTAAGAGTTTGGTAGATACCAGATAGTTGTGCTGAAGGTTGCATAAAGAGCATAAAATTTGGCCTAAGCTAGAAACCTTGATATCAGCCTAAGATATAATGTTGGACTTAGTGAAAATCCACTAGTTACCACCCCTCATTAGTACTACCCTCACCTGTAGATGCTAGTGCTAAGCATAAAACTTGATAAACTTTTAGATGGGAATACTTGGTGGAAAAATGGTTATGAAAACCTTGGAATTATGGATCATTCTATTGAAATGTTTTGGACATGTGTTTCCAAACACTTGATGATTTTGGTGATAAAAATGTTGAGGCATGAGCCTTAGCCCCTTTATAAAACTGATGGTTGTCTGGATGCGATACCATTCCAATTGTATCGTACAACCACAATACCCGAAGATTGGGTAGGGCTTGACTGGAAACTTATATACCTTAGTATTAGTTCCCTCCCGGCCAAGGTCTGAGCTGAGGCTACCTTGTGAAGATTGTCCACCTGTGCAGTACCCAAGATGACAGTGGTCATGGTTGGGAGGCCAAACTCACAGGAGTGGTGCTTATACTAGGGCGTGTAACTGAAAGGTTAGGATTGATTATCCGCATACTAAGTATGGTGAATTCAGGATTTGTTCCTGATGGATGTATCGAATGTTGAGGTGAAAGTGTACAATCTCTGCAGAGTGTTAAACTATTCGAATAGCCGTGTCCGCGGTTATGGACAGTTGGAGTGGCCATACTGTTCCCCCGTCAGACTTTTCAAAATGACTTGTGAAACGAATTGAGACTTTGACTTGACCACAACAGAGTTGTGACCTGAATTATAAGATCCCAATTAGGAGTTATAAAATTGTGACTAGCTTTGGAACTGAGTAGAAATAAACCTGGCTTTTTGCAAAACAACCCTAGAGCCTAGTGTCCTATTATCCCCAAAACCCCTTACCTGTTAGTATTAGTTTGCGAGTACTTAAAGAGTACTCATGGCTTTGTCCCTGGCTATTCCCATGGCGAGACTATGAAGAGGAGTACCTGGAAGATGGACCCCAGGAAGGTTACGACAACTAGGATCATCTCCCATCGTCAGCATTGCCTGTGACCCCGAAGATGGAGCTTCGCCTACGCTACCGTTATTATTACGTATTCCGCTGCTTGATGTGTATTGAGAACTGGATCATGAGATCCCTATTCGTGTAAGAACTTATGTATCGTTTGTAATGGATGAAGTACTATGGTATCCAATTCTATTATGTCTCGCAAAAATGGTAATCCTGGGATTGCGATGTATGGCATAACAGGCATCTAGGATTGAAAAATCCGGGTGTTGACAAGTTGGTATCAGAGCCATCCTGACCATAGGAGACCCTAGTTAGATTGGATGTTGAACCAAAAACTTAGTTTCAAAACCAAAGAATAAAAATATTTTCGAAAACTTATTCTCATTCTTACCTCTTTAATTCCTTAATAAAACTTCATGTTCCTCAAAAACTCTTGCAAAATAGATAAAATTTTGACACACTTGATCACTCTGCTAATCTACACATCCTCCATTTTTATAGATGGACGTGAAGTACAACAAGTTTTATCAGTTGGGGAATGGAGGAGACCTTATCTTTGAGAGGGATCTGGATCATCTTTCGGAACTTCTGGAGCGTCCACACCCCAAGTTCTTTGGAGCTCAGCTCAATGATCAAGGAGGAGAAGATCTGTAGTGGCTAATTGTTGCAAGTCTCCGAGGAAAGATTGAACCTCCCACTGCGGAGGGAATTCAGTTTACCTTGAGGGAAAACAACTGGCTCGATGGACTTGCCAGAGCAATGCAGGAAGCTCTTTCCCGTCTGTGTGGGCAGAGCATCAATCAGATCAAGGGTACTCGCTTTGAGTTTTTCCCAAGACGTGATGTGAATGGCCAACCACTGGAAGCCCCATACCACCCCGAGCTGAAGACTCAATTGGACCACCTTAGCTTCATGATGTATGATCGTCAACAGGAGTTGGACAACTGCCATGACTATTGCAACCACAAGTCTGCCATCATCAAGATGAAGGACCAGACCATAGCCATGCTAGCAAAGGATCGCAAGTCTCGCCGCCGTCAGCTTGACAAGAAGGAGCGCATTATTGCCCGTCTTTGCCACCGCATCTCATCTCTGGAAGAGACCATCCACGAGAGAGACATGCAGTTAGAGGAAAGGGAGAATGCAGGAGAGGATCTTCGTGGAGACCCTTACTCCTATCTCAGCGATGACGATTATTTTCTGGAGGATCAGGCCATGGACTTCTTCACCGATGAGGATGATTTTGCCTTCATCGATGATCCTGAAGATGATGAAGCCACAAACTCCGAGGAGTAGTAGCACTGAGCACTAGCGTAGTGAGCAGTAGTCAGTCCCACTGTATCGTAGTTTCCAGAATGGTTCTTAAAACCATCTGTTTTTCCTTGTTATGGTGTGTGTTGTACTGTGTGATATGAATGAATGAAAGAGCAAGTTGCCAGAAAAACCTGAGTCAAACTCTAAAAACTTTTCAAAAACCCAAAACCTTAGAAATTTCCTTCTTTTCTCATAATCTATGTCAATCTTCAGATGCCACGTGGAGGAAGTGGTTCAGCCCCGGACCCGATGTTGCAGATCTTGCAAATGTTGACTTCTGACCGTGAAGCTGAAAGAGCGGAACGTCAAGCCAACCTAGCCACTCTGCAACAGATAGCCCAGCTAGCCCATAACAACCAAGGCCATGGAAATCCGGACAACCATGGATCTAAGCTCAAGAATTTCCAGAATACCAACCCACCCATTTTCAGCAAGTCAGAAGAACCCCTAGACGCCGATGATTGGCTGCAAACCATGGAACATAACATAGAAGTAGCTGGAGTCTAAGCCAACGAGAAAGTCCTATTCGTCACCCATTATCTAGCCGGAGATGCCAGGGCATGGTGCAACAGTGTTCGTGCAATGACCGGAGGCCAGATGATGACCTGGGAGGAATTCAAGGTCAAGTTTAGCAGAACCCATGTGCCGCCAGGTTTGATCAAGAGAATGAGAGACGAGTTCAGAGAGTTGAAGCAAGGAAGGATGACTGTAGTGGAATACCGTGACAAATTTTTGTCATTATCTAGGTATGCCCCGGACGAGATAGACACCGAAGCCAAGAAGAAAGAAAGATTCCTGAATGGTCTGCATGACGAGATGCAGACAGTATTAGTCAATATCCCCTTTGTTGATATTGAAGCCCTTGTCGACTCTGCTATCCAGATGGAAGGAAAGATCAACCAGGCCAATGAGAACCGCAAGCATCGCATGATGCATCAACCAGGAACCCATCAGACCCCAAAGTATCGCCCCAACCCATCTCCAGGATTTGCCCCAAAAACCAACAGACCCCCTATGACCCGTCCAACCTATCCCAACCGTGGAAACCCTAGACCCGGAGGAAATCACAACAACCCCAGCAACTCTAGCAATTTCACCCGCGCCCCATCCAAGTTCAACACCAACAATGCTATCGCCAACCCTAACACTGCCCCGAGGACTGGAAGCAATGTTGTGCCTGTCGCAGCTAAGGACAAGTCACAAGTGACCTGTTATGACTGTGGAAATAAATGCCACTATTCTAACGAGTGCCCCAACAAGAAGAATGCTACAACCCCTAATGCCAATGCTCTAGCTCAGCAGCAGCGTCGTGTCCAGCCAGGGAGAAGATTTGCCCCAGGGAATTCACTCAACCGCAATGGCCGTCTTTTTCTCATGCATGCTGAAGAAGCTCAGGAAGCGCCAGACGTTGTGCTGGGTATGTTTTCTGTTAATTCAGTACTTGCAAGAGTGTTGTTTGATTCTGGTGCATCGCATTCATTTATCACCAAAGAATTTGCCTGCACTAGTAAAATCCAACCAACCAAATTGAAGCATGTGATGATTGTACAAATTCCCGGATCAACCACCAAGGCTAGGCAAATTTGCAAGGCCGTCCCTATCCGAATCCATGGCATAGATTTTTATGCTAATCTAATAGTACTCGGAACTAAAGGTTTGGAAGTAGTACTAGGAATGGATTGGATGTCCAAACATAAAGGATTGATTGACTGTGCCAAGAAAGCCATCACCATGACCAGTACCACCGGAATATCAGTCGAACATATATCTGAAACCTTACCTCGCCAATTCAAGTGGAACAAGAGTCTAGCCCAACCTACCATTGACCAAGTTCGGATAGTCTGTGAATACCCCGATGTATTTCCAGATGTTTTGCCTGGTATGCCCCCAGATCAGGATATCGAGTTTATCATCGAACTAATCCCCGGAACAAGACCCATAGCCCAGAGACCCTATAGTATGAACCTGTCAGAACTAGAAGAGCTGAAGAAGCAACTGGATTCCATGTTGGAAATTGGATTAATCGAACCATGTGTGTCCCCATGGAGATCACCTGTCTTGTTTGTGGACAAGAAGGATGGAGGTAACCGTTTGTGTACGGATTATCGAAAGTTGAATGATGTCACCATCAAGAACAAGTACCCCTTGCCTAAGATAGAAGATTTTTTTGATCAGTTGACTGGTGCCTAGGTATTTTCTAAGATTGATCTTAGGACTGGCTATCATCAACTCAAGATTCGTGTAGAGGATATCCCAAAGACTGCCTTTACCACCAGATATGGATTGTATGAGTATACAGTCATGTCTTTTGGATTAACCAATGCCCCCGCTTATTTCATGAACCTCATGAATAAGATTTTTATGGACTTCCTGGATAAGTTTGTCATTGTTTTCATCGATGACATTCTGATTTATTACAAATCAGAAGAAGAACATGAGCTACACCTAAGGACCATTCTTGGAACCCTTAGAGAGCATCAGCTGTATGCAAAATTTAGCAAATGTGAATTCTGGTTACAGGAAGTAGGATTCCTCGGTCACATTGTATTAGCCAGAGGAATTGCCGTTGACCCTGCAAAAGTGAAAGATGTAGAAGATTGGCAAGCCCCAAACACTCAAACCCAAGTTCGTGATTTTCTCGGATTGGCGGGATATTACCGCAAATTTGTAGAAGGATTCTCTAGTATCGCCAGACCCATGACCCAATTGCTGAAGAAGGACAAGAAGTTTGAATGGACCGACAAATGTGTAGCGAGTTTTCAAGAACTCAAAAGGAGATTGATTTCATCCCCAATCTTGATCATGCCGGATATCACGAAGCCCTTCGATGTGTATTGTGACGCATCCAAGATTGGTCTCGGATGTGTGCTAATGCAAGAAGGAAAAGTTATCTCTTATCTCTTGCGACAATTGAAGCAACACGAGAAAAATTACCCAACCCATGACCTCGAACTCGCAGCCGTAGTTCTAGCCCTAAAGACATGGAGACATTACCTGATGGGAAATCGCTGTGAGATTTATTCGGATCACAAGAGCCTAAAGTATATATTCACTCAGAAGGATCTGAATATGAGGCAGAGAAGATGGATTGAGCTAATCAAGGATTACGACCTGGACATTCACTATCACCCTGGTAAAGCCAATGTGGTAGCAGATGCCCTTAGCAGATTACCGTGCCGCTTGAACTCCATGGTTTTGAAGGAGCAACCAAGTTTGCACAAGGAGATGGAAGATTTTCGAATGGAATTAGTAAGTGAAGGATTTTTGGCTAGCATAGAACTTCAGCCCACTTTGATCAGTCAGATTAAAGAGGCACAGAAAGGAAATGCTAGTATCGACGGAATCAAGCGTCGTATCGGTACAGGCAAAGTACCCGGATTCACCGAGGACGAAGAAGGAGTTTTGTGGTACAAAGGATGCCTTTGTGTACCATCAGATTCTAAGTTGAAAGAAGTTATCTTGAAGGAGGCTGATGATACTCTTTATTCTATCCATCCTGGAGGAACTAAGATGTATCAACATTTGAAAGAGCAATTTTGGTGGCATAAGATGAAGAGAGAAATCGGAAGCTATATCGCCAAGTGTGATATATGCCAGCGAGTCAAGGCAGGACATCAAAGACCCGCTGGATTGTTGCAACCTTTGCAAATTCCGGAATGGAAATGGGATTCTGTAGGAATGGACTTTATCACTGGACTACCTACTTCTAGTAGGGGAAATGACTCTATTTGGGTCATAGTGGACCGATTGTCCAAAGTCGCCCATTTCTTGCCCGTCAAAACCACCTATCAGAGTTCGAAGCTAGCAGAGTTGTACATCGCTAGAATCGTTAGTTTGCACGGAGTCCCCAAGAACATTGTATCGGATCGAGGAACTCAGTTTACCTCGAGATTTTGGAAGAAAGTCCAAGAAGGTTTAGGAACTCGCCTAGATTTCAGTACCGCGTATCACCCTCAGACCGATGGACAAACAGAGCGAGTAAACCAAATACTCGAAGATATGCTGAGAGCATGTGTGTTAGAATATGGATCCAAGTGGGAAGACTGTCTGCCGTTTGCAAAATTTTCATACAACAATAGTTACCAAGCCAGTTTGCAAATGGCCCCATTTCAATTCATGAACGGAAGAAAGTGCCGCACCCCTTTGAACTGGTCGGAAGTAGGAGAGAGTCAGATTTTTGGACCCGACATCCTACGAGAAGCAGAAGAGAAGGTTCACAAGATTCGTGAGCACCTCAAGACAGCCCAATCCCGACAGAGGAGTTACACCGACAAGAGACGTCGAGACCTCGCCTTCAACATCGGAGATTTTGTTAATCTGAAAGTGTCGCCATTGAAGGGAATGCAGCGTTTCCAACTCAAAGGAAAGTTAGCCCCCAGATATATCGGACCTTTCAAAATTTTGAACCGTCGAGGAGAAGTATCTTATCAAATGGAACTACCTGAAGAGATGTCAGTTGTGCACAATGTGTTCCATATCTCGTTACTTCGCAAGTGTCTCGAAGTCCCCGAGAAGACCGAAGTGTTCAAGAATATCGATCACCAGACCATAGAGATCAACGATGACCTAACCTATCCCGAAGTACCCATCTGTATATTGGAAGAAGCCTTTCGAACCACCAGAACCCGAAGCATCAAGTTTCTCAAGATTCAGTGGAGCAACCACACAGAAGAGGAAGCTACCTGGGAACATGAAGATCACATCAGGACGGAGTTTCCAGATCTCTTCAAATCCTAGGTAATCTTTTCGTCCTTTTTCAAATCTCGGGAAGAGATTTTGTTTAAGGGGGAAGGTTTGTAACATCCCAAAAATATCAAACTTAGATCATCAAAACACTAATCATCAAGTTTAGGGCTAAGAAAAACTTTTCTAAGTAAACCCATGAATGCATGCATATGTGAATGCATGGATTTTTAATTTCTTTTAAAACCACCTTGTTTGTGTGATCCATTGCTTGTAAAATGTTTCTTAGGTGAAAAGAACATCATCTAAAACATTTCCCACACTTTACCTAAAGACAAGTAAATCAAAACATATATATTAAGTGAATGGTCATTTTGACCAATTTAACTCCCATGCCTACTTTGGCTGTCTCAAACTATCAAAACCTAACAGAAACTTCTCTGGATCTTTGCACCCCTTGAATGTACTCAGAACAAAGTATCAAGGCCCACTTTGTGATCATCCAGAAACTTTCAAATGCATAGTTTAAATGACAATTCAAAATTGAATCTTCTTCATATGGGAAGATCCCACTTTTTAAAAAAACACTCAAACAAGCTCAACTTTCAAAACCCAAGCATCTGCAGACTCACCGGCACCAATCTAGCAAACCCACCAAAATTCATTTCAAAATTCAAAACTTGATTTCATGCGGCCATTTCATCAAACAGGTTGCAGACACAAATCAAACAAAACATCAAACACTATAGTGTGCAGTGATTCTTGCCTAACTTGTTCCCTAGTTAGCTCACACACAACCCAGTAGATCATCTAGAAAGATTAGCCCAACACTAGCACCCCTGTGATCTTGCCATTGTCATTAATGGTGAATAGCCGAGCACCTCAATGCCACCCCATAGTCGACTGCAGGCTAGAGGAAAAACTAGCCGTGCCAACCTTGTCTGGGAGGCAGCCCACCGTCCACCGCCACTGCCTGTCCCAGCCGCGAGCGTTGCCAAGCCCTGGACCACGCGCACAAGCCGCGCCCAGACCATGCCGAGCGTGCGCCAGAGCGCCAACCTCGACCAGCATCCACAGACCGCGCGCCGCCCTCACCGCGCGCACACACGATCACCACCGACCCAGGAGACCGCCAGACATCCCCATTAGCAGCCCGTGCCATACAGCCACCGCCCACCGTCGAAGACGCCGCCTCTGCCGTGCAGAGCACCAGCCGTTCCAGACCAAACCACACCGCCCCGTGCCTCGCGACCATGTCGTTGAGCATCGCCAGGAGACACAGCACCGTCTCCTACCCTTGCCCATGCCATTAGCTGCCTGTAACGTCGCCCCCGACGAGCTCACCGTGCGCCCCGACGGTCCCCTCGCTCGACTATAAATAGAGGCCACCCCCGCACGATTTCTTCACATCATCTCACTCCCCTCTCCTCACTGACCGTGCCACACCATTCTCAGAGCAAGGCGAGCACCACCTCGCCGGAATTTCACTGGAGCCTACCGCTGCCGGAGAAGAAGGGAGCCAGCGATTGGAGCCGCCCCAGGAGAAGCCACCGGTACCAGGAGGTTCGCCGTCGTCGACTTCGTCGTTCGCCCGCCTCGCCGACCCTCGCCCGTACCCCGGTGAGCCCCCAGCGACCCTCACTGCCGTGCTAGGTTTCATTCTCGCCGGAGCTGTCTCGCGTCGACGATGACCCTCAGCCATTAGATTAGAACTAAATTGAACGATACACGTTGCCCCATACCGCTTCGCCCAGCCCCGTGTCACTGACGAGTGGGGACACCCACTTAAGCAGCCCACGGGAGCCCTTTGCTTAGCAGGCCGGCCCGTTAGAATTTCCCGCGCAGCCCAGCAATTCAAATTAAACCTTTTCTTTTTAAATTCAAACACACTTCAGCACCCAACTTCAAAAATTAACCCAGATCGATTCAGTGCACCAAATTGGATGAAACCAATTTTGTTGGAAAGGTCTGTGAATGCTTAATACAAGCCCGTTGGATTCAAGTCATTTGGATCTGTAGATCACCCATAGCAAAAATAACAAGTCAGAAGCTTTTCTGCATTCAAACATTTTTCAAATTTAAACCATAAAAGCTTTTGAGTTGATTCCAACTCTCAAAAATCTTATTATACTATAAAAATATATAGGTTTACTTGCAGAAATAATGTTCAAGTAATAAAAGAATGCTTCATAAGCATTTCTAGCCACTTTAATTAATTAAAATAAAAGGGTAAAACCTTATTAAATTGTGACACCACTTTAAATCACATTCCCATGGACTACAATATGTGGTGATGACATGTGTCAACATGATCCCATGTTTAGTTTGGAGAATATTAAATCTTAAGTAGTTTTTCAATGAGTAGAAATTACTTTTCTCAAAATAAAAGATTTAAACCAAGCTTTAACCTTGTAATGTTAGAGATGATGCTAGATCATCTATAGGACCCTTGTGTGTGATGATTGCAAGTAATTAAGTATTGTTTGGTGATTGTGTACCTCATATTTATTCATAGACGCTAGTACCGACCAAGGATACGAGGAGGAAGGAGGATACTACGAAGAGGAAGCCGAGGAGAACTTCAACCACTGCTCTGCACAAGGCAAGATGATACTATACCAATGCAAGCCAATACTTGCAAGCTATTAACTTAGCAAGCCTTACTAAACAAGTTGACCTATGCAAGCTTATATTGACACTGATGCAAGCTAACCCTTGCCAGATACCCTACTGATGCCACAAACCCATACTTGCAATCCTACCTACTTGTTAAAACAATCCTAGTTTTATGGCAAGCTTCTTACTTTATTTCTTTATCAAAGCTTACTTAGAGTCTACCTAAGAGTTTGGTAGATACCAGATAGTTGTGCTGAAGGTTGCATAAAGAGCATAAAATTTGGCCTAAGCTAGAAACCTTGATATCAGCCTAAGATATAATGTTGGACTTAGTGAAACTCCACTAGTTACCACCCCTCATTAGTACTACCCTCACCTGTAGATGCTAGTGCTAAGCATAAAACTTGATAAACTTTTAGATGGGAATACTGTAGGGGTTCGTAGCATGGAAAACAAAAATTTTCTACCGCATACAAACAAACAAGCCAAGATCTATCTACTAGATTGTAGCAACGAGTCGATGGAATAACTCACCCTCGAAGATTCCAAAGTGTTTAACGAGAGCAGATTCTCGTGGGTGATGTAGTCGTACTCTTTCCGATCTCAAGATCGCGTAGACGATCCTTCCGGCGCCACGTACCAGCAGCGCCCCCGCAGTCGGTCACACGTTCGGTACTCGACGAAGACCTTCCTCTCCCTTGTTCCAGCAGGCAGCGGAGGTTGTAGTACTCTCCTCGCGATTCCGGCAGCACAACGGCGTGGTACCGGAGGTAGAGGGGAGATCCCGCAGGGCTTCGCCTTAAGCCGGTGCGAGTATTGTGGAGCTTATGAGAGAGGCTATTAGTGGTCTAGTAATTAGACACACCAATTAGAGGGCTCTAAACCAATTAGAAGGCTCTAAACCAAAATAGCTCTAAACCGGGGTTTAGATCTAGGGTTTAGTTTAGAGGGGTAGGAACTAGTGTGTTTAGAGGAGGAGGCCCTGCCCCTCCTTTTATAGGTGGGAGGGGCTGGCCGGCCAAGGGGAGGAGTTCCTCCCCAACTCGGCCTTGGGAGGTGCGCCGGCCAAGGGGAGGAACCCTCCTCCAACTCGGCCTCCACCTCTCCTCCTCTTTCTCCTCTTTCCGAAAACTGGCAGTTTGACCGAAAACTGGCAGTTTGACTTTTTCAATTAGGATTTGAATTAACCCTTTATTTCGGACAGCGAGAACACTTAGTACATGATGCAATCATTCCAACATGCAATGACACATTCATGTACCCCTTCCCCCTCCGGAGTGCCGGACATTCCGGGACCTTCTAGAATGTTCCCGATGAAAACACCGGAACCATTCCCCAACTCCGAAACGGGACTTTCCTTATATGAATCTTATTCTCCGGACCATTCCGGATCACCTCGTGATATCCCGGATCCCATCCGAGACTCCGAACAACATTCGGTCTCTTTCTCATAATACCATAACTACTCAAACAACGTCGAATCCTTAAGTGTGTCTCCCTACGGTTCGTGAATTATGCAGACATGATCGAGACACTTCTCCGAACAATAACCAATAGAGGAATCTGGAAATTCATATGGCTCCCACATATTTCTACGATTACTTTGCGATCGAATGAACCACTTACATACGGTACCAATTTCCCTTTGTCTCACGATATGTTACTTATCCGAGGTTATGATCATCGGTATCTCTGCATACCTAGTTCAACCTCGTTACTGATAAGTACTCTTTTCTCGTTCCCGTGATATGTGATCCCTTGTGACCCAGTCACATGCTTGCAAGCTAATTGGATGACATTTCACCGAGAGGGCCCAGAGAATATCTATCCGTCATATGGATGGACAAATCCCACTCTTGATCCATGTGTCTCAACCAATACCTTCCGAACACTCAATGCCACCTTTATAGCCACCCTGTTACGGTGTGGTGTTTGATGATATCAAAGCATCCATCTGGTAAAGGTGATATGCATGATCTCATGGTCGAAGGAATTAGATAACTATGTATCAGAAAGCATATAGCAATTGAACTATTAAAATGACTTGATCTTTATGCTACGCTTATCTATAGGAGTATGTCCACCATATCATTCTCCTAACGATATGATCTTGTTGTTAATAACATCTCAATGTTCATGATAGGGAAACCACAATCATCTATTTAACCAACAAGCTAGTGAAGTATAGAGGCTATACTAGGGACTTCAATTTAAGTTTACAATTCACACAAGTATTAATGTTTCCTCGTTAATACTATTATAGCATGAATATAAACATTTATCATAAACACAAAGATATAATAATAACTACATTTATTATTGCCTCTAGGGCATATCTCCAACAGTCTCCCACTTGCACTAGAGTCATCTAATCTAGATTACATGGTAATATACCGAACACCCATGGCAGTTTGGTGTTGGTCATGTTTTGCCCTCGGGAGAGGTTTAGTCAATGGATCCGCCACATTCAGATCTATGTGTACTTTGCAAATCTTTATATCCCCATCCTGGATATGTTCTCGAATAGCGTGGAAACGCAGCTTGATATGCTTCAGCTTCTTGTGTGACCTTGGTTCTTGCGCATTGGCTATGGCGCCCATGTTATCACAGTAGATAGACATTGGGTCCAGCGCACTTGGAACCACACCCAGCTCTGTAATGAACTCTTTCATCCATATCGCTTCTTGTGAAGCCTCCGAAGCAGCCATGTATTCCGATTCAGTTGAAGATCTCGCCACAACGCTTTGCTTTGCACTCCTCCAGCTAACTGCTGCACCATTCAAAATAAATACGTATCCAGATTGTGATTTAGAATCATCCGGATCAGTGTTCCAACTAGCATCGGTGTAACCATTAACAACGAGCTGTTCATCACCTCCATAAGAAAGAACCATATCCTTAGTTCTTCTCAAGTACTTAAGGATGTTTTTGACCGCTCTCCAATGATCCACTCCTGGATCACTTTGATATCTGCTAGTTAAACTAACAGCATATGCAATGTCGGGTCTAGTACATAGCATGGCATACATTAGAGATCCTATGGCTGAGGCGTAAGGAGTCTTACTCATCCTTTCTCTATCTTCTGCCAATGTCGGACTTTGAGTTTTACTCAAGGTCGTATTGGGCAACATGGGCAAGAACCCTTTCTTGCTTTCTTCCATTCCAAACTTCTTTAGAACTTTGTCCAAATATGTACTCTGTGACAATGATATTTGGCGTTTCGATCTATCTCTATAAATCTTTATGCCTAATATGTAAGCTGCTTCGCCAAGATCCTTCATTGAAAAACTATTATTCAAATATTCTTTGACACTATTAAGAAGGTCTACATCATTCCCAATCAACAATATGTCATCCACATATAGTATTAAGAACGCTACAGAGCTCCCACTCACTTTCTTGTAAATACAAGCTTCTCCATAAGTTTGTATAAAACCAAAACTTTTGATTACCTTATCAAAACGTTGATTCCAACTTCGGGATGCTTGCTTCAATCCATAGATGGACCGTTGAAGTTTGCATACCTTGTTAGCATCTTTAGGATCGACAAAACCTTTGGGTTGCATCATATACAACTCTTCATCAATGTCTCCATTGAGGAATGCTGTTTTGACATCCATCTGCCATATCTCATAATCATAATATGCAGCGATTGCTAACATAATCCTTACAGACTTTAGCTTCGCTACTGGTGAGAAAGTCTCATCGTAGTCAACTCCTTGAATTTGTCGAAACCCTTTTGCGACAAGTCGAGCTTTATAGACAGTAATATTACCATCAGCATCTGTTTTCTTCTTGAAAATCCATTTGTTCTCGACAGCCTTTCGGCCATCCGGTAAGTCTACCAAAGTCCATACTTGGTTTTCGTACATGGATCCAATCTCGGATTTCATGGCTTCTTGCCATTTATTGGAATCTGGGCTCATCATCGCTTCCTCATATGTCTCGGGGTCATCGGTGTTGTCCACCACCATGACATTCATAACGGAATCATACCAATCTGGAGTGGTACGAGTTCTCGTTGACCTCCGAGGTTCTGTAGCAACTTCGACCGAAGTTTCATGATCATCATCATTAGCTCCCTCTCTTATTGGTGCAGGCACCACAGGAACTTCTTCCGGTGCTGCGCTACTCGCAATTTCGAGAGAAGGTTCGACAACCTCTTCGAGTTCTACTTTCCTTCCTGTCACTTCTTTCGAGAGAAATTCCTTCTCTAGAAAGGATCCACTCTTAGCAACGAAGATTTTGCCTTCGGATCTATGATAGAAGGTATACCCAATAGTTTCCTTTGGGTATCCTATGAAGATGCATTTTTCCGCTTTGGGTTCAAGCTTGTCCGGCTGTAACTTCTTTACATAGGCTTCGCATCCCCAAACTTTAAGGAGCGACAATTTAGGTTTCTTCCCAAACCATAATTCATACGGTGTCGTTTCAACGGATTTAGACGGTGCCCTATTTAAAGTGAATGCGGCTGTTTCTAATGCATAACCCCAAAATGATAGCGGTAAATCTGTAAGTGACATCATAGAACGAACCATATCTAAGAGAGTTCGATTACGACGTTCAGACACACCATTACGCTGTGGTGTTCCCGGCGGTGTCAACTGCGAAAGTATTCCACATTTCTTCAAATGCTCACCAAACTCGTAACTTAGATATTCACCTCCACGATCAGAACGTAGAAATTTAATCTTCTTGTTACGTTGATTCTCTACCTCACTTTGAAACTCCTTAAACTTCTCGAAAGTTTCGGACTTATGTTTCATGAAATAGATATACCCATATCTACTCAAGTCATCTGTGAAGGTAAGAACATAACGATAACCACCGCGCGATGCTACACTCATTGGACCACACACATCGGTATGTATGATTTCCAATAAGTCCGTAGCTCGCTCCATTATACCAGAAAATGGAGTCTTAGTCATTTTACCCATCAGACATGCTTCGCATCTTTCAAGTGATTCAAAATCAAGTGATTCAAGAAGTCCATCGGAATGGAGTCTCTTCATACGCTTCACTCCAATGTGACCAAGACGACAGTGCCACATATAGGTCAAGTTATCGCTCAATTTCAAACGTTTAGCTTCAATGTTATTAATATGTGTATTTCCACTATCGAGATTCAATATGAATAGACCATCTATCAAAGGTGCATGTGCATAAAACATATTACTCATATAAATCGAACAACCATTATTCTCGGATTTAAACAAGTAACTGTCTCGCAATAAACAAGATCCCGATATAATGTTCATGCTCAACGCAGGCACCAAAGAACAATTATTTAAGTATAAAACTAATCCCGATGGTAGATGAAGAGGTAGCGTGCCGACCGCGATCACATCAACTTTTGATCCGTTTCCCACGCGCATCGACACCTCGTTCTTCGCTAGCTTCCGTTTATTCTGCAACTCCTGTTTCGAGTTACAAATATGAGCAACCGAACCAGTATCAAATACCCAGGCACTACTACGAATACTAGTGAGATACACATCAATAACATGTATATCAAATATACCTTTCTTCTTGATGTTGCCGTTCTTCAAATCCGCCAAGTACTTTGGGCAATTCCGCTTCCAGTGACCTTCTCCCTTGCAGTAAAAGCACTCAGTTTCAGGCTTAGGTCCAGCCTTGGTCTTCTTCGTTGGCATGGTAACTTTCTTACCACCCTTCTTGAAGTGTCCCTTTTGCTTAGACTTGCCTTTCTTGAATTTGGTGGTCTTATTGACCATCAACACTTGGTGCTCTTTCTTGATCTCCACTTCTGCAGATTTTAACATAGCAAATAGTTCTGGCAACTCTTTGTTCATGTTCTGCATGTTGTAGTTCATCACAAAGTTCTTGTAACTTGGTGGTAGTGATTGGAGGATGCGGTAAACTCCCAAAGTATTAGGAATCACTATACCCAAGCTTTGAAGTTTATTCGCGTGCCCAGACATTTTAAGCACATGCTCACTGACGGAGCTACCCTCTTCCATCTTGCAGTTAAAGAACTTTTCAGAAGCTTCATAACTTTCAATTGCCGCATGAGTCTCAAAAATTAATTTGAGATCCTCGACAATATCATATGGGTCCGACTCTTCAAACCTTTTCTGAAGCTCCGATTCTAAACCATACAAGATAGCACACTGAACTATGGAGTACTGATTCTTCCGAGCGAGGTAAACATTCTTTACTTCATCGGTAGCATCAGCTGCAGGTGGGTCACCCAGCGGTGCATCCAGCACATAGGTCAAATTACCAGCTGTGAGGACAATCCTCAAATTGCGGAACCAATCCGCGAAGTTGCTTCCATTGTTTTTCAACTTTTCTTTCTCTAGGAACGCATTAAAATTGATGGTAGGGGCTGCCATTGATCTACAACATATTTGCAATAGTTTAGACTAAGTTTATGACAAATTGAGTTCAAATTAATTAATGAAATTAAACTAGGTGAACTCCCACTCAAAACAACATCCCTCACATTGTTTTAGTGATCACACGAACCAAATCTACTATATCAACACCGATCATCACGAGAGCCGATATAGTTTCAATGGCGAACAATCATCATGTTCATCATATCTGCTATATGATTCATGCTTTACCTTTCGGTGATCCGTGTTCCTGAGGCCATGTCTGTACATGCTAGGCTCGTCAAGATCAAACCTTAGCTACCGCATAAGCAAATCTGGCTTGCTTACGTTGTATTCACCCGCGGAATCAAAGACACCCGATCATCACGTGGTGCTTCGAAGCAACAAGCTTTGGCAACGGTGCATACTAAGGGTGAACACTTTAGAACTTGAAATTTATGTGCATGAGGGATCATCTTATAATGCTACCGTCGTCTACTAAGCAATACAAGATGCATAAAGGATTAACATCACATGCAATTCATAATATGTGATATGATATGGCCTTTCTTCTTTGTGCTTCCGATCTCCATCTTCAAGCACGAACATGATCTCCATCATCACCGGCATAGCATCAAGGTCAATGACGCTTCTTCATGGTTGTCGTCCACCAGCTTCAACTATTACAACTATTTTGAATAGACACGCAGGTCTTAACGGAAATTAAAGACAACCATATGGCTCCTGCCGGTTGCCAACTTACAATAAGGAACATTGCATACATCAAATATAATCACAATCATGGCCATATCACATCACTGCACACCCCTGCAAAACAAAGTTAGACGCTTCTACTTTCTTTGCATATTTTACGTGGTTTGGGGCTTTCCATAAGTGTCGTTCTAACCTACGAACAAGAACCACAACATTGATACTAGCATTGTTGATTACCCGTTGTAAATTGGATCTTTACTATGCTAGGAGAAACAGGCACCCGCAAAGCCACTTATGCAATACAAGTTGCATGTTAAGCGTGGAGCAAGTCTCATGAACGATGTCATGTAAGGTTAGCCCGGGCCGCTTCATCCCAACATACCGCAAGATGCAAAGTACACGCAAAGCAATCTACAATAAAAGCATCAACGCCCACAATGACCATTGTGTTCTACTCGTGCAACAGATCTACATATAGACACGGCTCTGATACCACTGTAGGGGTTCGTAGCATGGAAAACAAAATTTTTCTACCGCATACAAACAAACAAGCCAAGATCTATCTACTAGATTGTAGCAACGAGTCGATGGAATAACTCACCCTCGAAGATTCCAAAGTGTTTAACGAGAGCAGATTCTCGTGGGTGATGTAGTCGTACTCTTTCCGATCTCAAGATCGCGTAGACGATCCTTCCGGCGCCACGTACCAGCAGCGCCCCCGCAGTCGGTCACACGTTCGGTACTCGACGAAGACCTTCCTCTCCCTTGTTCCAGCAGGCAGCGGAGGTTGTAGTACTCTCCTCGCGATTCCGGCAGCACAACGGCGTGGTACCGGAGGTAGAGGGGAGATCCCGCAGGGCTTCGCCTTAAGCCGGTGCGAGTATGGTGGAGCTTATGTGAGAGGCTATTAGTGGTCTAGTAATTAGACACACCAATTAGAGGGCTCTAAACCAATTAGAAGGCTCTAAACCAAAATAGCTCTAAACCGGGGTTTAGATCTAGGGTTTAGTTTAGAGGGGTAGGAACTAGTGTGTTTAGAGGAGGAGGCCCTGCCCCTCCTTTTATAGGTGGGAGGGGCTGGCCGGCCAAGGGGAGGAGTTCCTCCCCAACTCGGCCTTGGGAGGTGCGCCGGCCAAGGGGAGGAACCCTCCTCCAACTCGGCCTCCACCTCTCCTCCTCTTTCTCCTCTTTCCGAAAACTGGCAGTTTGACCGAAAACTGGCAGTTTGACTTTTTCAATTAGGATTTGAATTAACCCTTTATTTCGGACAGCGAGAACACTTAGTACATGATGCAATCATTCCAACATGCAATGACACATTCATGTACCCCTTCCCCCTCCGGAGTGCCGGACATTCCGGGACCTTCTAGAATGTTCCCGATGAAAACACCGGAACCATTCCCCAACTCCGAAACGGGACTTTCCTTATATGAATCTTATTCTCCGGACCATTCCGGATCACCTCGTGATATCCCGGATCCCATCCGAGACTCCGAACAACATTCGGTCTCTTTCTCATAATACCATAACTACTCAAACAACGTCGAATCCTTAAGTGTGTCTCCCTACAGTTCGTGAATTATGCAGACATGATCGAGACACTTCTCCGAACAATAACCAATAGAGGAATCTGGAAATTCATATGGCTCCCACATATTTCTAAGATTACTTTGCGATCGAATGAACCACTTACATACGGTACCAATTTCCCTTTGTCTCACGATATGTTACTTATCCGAGGTTATGATCATCGGTATCTCTGCATACCTAGTTCAACCTCGTTACTGATAAGTACTCTTTTCTCGTTCCCGTGATATGTGATCCCTTGTGACCCAGTCACATGCTTGCAAGCTAATTGGATGACATTTCACCGAGAGGGCCCAGAGAATATCTATCCGTCATATGGATGGACAAATCCCACTCTTGATCCATGTGTCTCAACCAATACCTTCCGAACACTCAATGCCACCTTTATAGCCACCCTGTTACGGTGTGGTGTTTGATGATATCAAAGCATCCATCTGGTAAAGGTGATATGCATGATCTCATGGTCGAAGGAATTATATAACTATGTATCAGAAAGCATATAGCAATTGAACTATTAAAATGACTTGATCTTTATGCTACGCTTATCTATAGGAGTATGTCCACCATATCATTCTCCTAACGATATGATCTTGTTGTTAATAACATCTCAATGTTCATGATAGGGAAACCACAATCATCTATTTAACCAACAAGCTAGTGAAGTATAGAGGCTATACTAGGGACTTCAATTTAAGTTTACAATTCACACAAGTATTAATGTTTCCTCGTTAATACTATTATAGCATGAATATAAACATTTATCATAAACACAAAGATATAATAATAACTACATTTATTATTGCCTCTAGGGCATATCTCCAACAAATACTTGGTGGAAAAATGGTTATGAAAACCTTGGAATGATGGATCATTCTATTGAAATGTTTTGGACATGTGTTTCCAAACACTTGATGATTTTGGTGATAAAAATGCTGAGGCATGAGCCTTAGCCCCTTTATAAAACTGATGGTTGTCTGGATGCGATACCATTCCAATTTTATCATACAACCATAATACCCGAAGATTGGGTAGGGCTTGACTGGAAAGTTATATACCTTAGTATTAGTTCCCTCCCGCCCAAGGTCTGAGCTGAGGCTACCTTGTGAAGATTGTCCACCTGTGCAGTAACCAAGATGACAGTGGTCATGGTTGGGAGGCCAAACTCACAGGAGAGGTGCTTATACTAGGGCGTGTAACTGAAAGGTTAGGATTGATTATCCGCATACTGAGTATGGTGAATTCAGGATTTGTTCCTGACGGATGTATCAAATGTTGTGGTGAAAGTGTACTATCTCTGCAGAGTGTCAAACTATTCGAATAGCCGCGTCCGCGGTTATGGACAGTTGGAGTGGCCATACTGTTCCCCCGTCAGACTTTTCAAAATGACTTGTGAAACGAATTGAGACTTTGACTTGACCACAACAGAGTTGTGACCTGAATTATAAGATCCCAATTAGGAGTTATAAAATTGTGACTAGCTTTGGAACTGAGTAGAGATAAACCTGGCTTTTTGTAAAACAACCCTAGAGCCTAGTGTCCTATTATCCCAAAAAACCCTTACCTGTTAGTATTAGTTTGCAAGTACTTAAAGAGTACTCATAGCTTTGTCCCTGGCTATTCCCATGGCCAGACTATGAAGAGGAGTACCTGGAAGATGGACCCCAGGAAGGTTACGACAACTAGGACCATCTCCCATCGTCAGCATTGCCTGTGACCCCGAAGATGGAACTTCGCCTACGCTACCGTTATTATTACGTATTCCGCTGCTTGATGTGTATTGAGAACTGGATCATGAGATCCCTATTCGTGTAAGAACTTATGTATCGTTTGTAATGGATGAAGTACTATGGTATCCAATTCTGTCATGTCTGGCAAAAATGGTAATCCTGGGATTGCGATGTATGGCATAACAGGCATCTAGGATTGAAAAATCCGGGCGTTGACATTGTTATTGCTGATTCAAGGAATATGGAAATAGGTCTTCCGACTGGTTGTGCCAACCATTACATCAATCTTGTCAGAGTTACAATAGACCTATGTCATGACCTTGAGGAACACCAATCATTATTGCTTCTTGAGATTCAACTTTGATTAAGTAGAGAGACACTTTAGACTCTGCCTGTCCGAATAGAAAGGGTGCAACATTTACCACAGAGGTAAAGTCACTAGATTCTCAAGACACAGACTTCAATGTCAAGCTCCAAAAGATGAGCTAGATTGCGGAACCCATATGATAGCAAGTTATCAAAAGATAATTGCATCTACATGAATTGTTTGCAATGAAACACAACTGAATCCTATTTAGGAAACATTTAGGAGGATATCGAAGTTTTGTTATAGTTCCTATCTTCCGTGAACGAATCAATCATTGGCTTAGTGTGCTTGGAGGATCTTCTCGAGATGTGAAGGTATCAACCTACGATATCAAGAATACTTTGCACATGCTTGAATATCTTGGAAATGATTGAAGGGATACGGGTAGGCTACACTAGCGCAAATCAAAAAATTTCTACCGCGTATACCAGGATTACTGTTGTCATAGATCACGGGATTACCACTAGACGCGTAGTTGCAGAATTGATGAAGCACGTCGAGGCAGTGCAGACGTTCCACGTCTCCTCCTTGTCCTCGTCCCACGAGAAGCTCCCCTTGCGCGGCTCGTCCAAGCGCTACAGATGCAGCGCCTCTGAGGTATCAACACGTACAGGGTGGACGCGTTAGACGCTGGACTGCTAGGTCCACGCGCGCGACACAGGCGTGAGGAGTGGCGGCTGGGTGGAATGATCTCCGGTCTTACCCTAGCCAGCTCGCCCCACCCTCTCTTATAAAGGCGTCCCTAGTGGGCTTCTACATTTGTAGCCCATTAGTAGCCTAAGCCTGGTCTAATTCGGATCCAATCCTCATTAGGCTTCTAGCCCCTTAAGTGTGTGACCCTATAGGTTCATATACGTATAGACATGACACGAATACACTTATTCTGCCAATAGTTGGTAGCAGCCTATCGCAAGACGTGCCAACTCCTAAACGCATACAAAGATCATATCGGACGAATCATCACAAGGTTTAGTACATGTATTTACCTTTGCCTCACATATTTGGTCTAGCTCCAAGCTGACCTCTCTTTCTCGATACTGTGATTCGGAATCCCTTTACTAGGTTAACTCTTAACCATATGTAGCACGGACATGCATTTCTGGATCCGATCACTCGAGGGGCCCAGAGATATCTCTCTCAAGTAGAGAGGGGCAAATCCCATCTTGATTGACCATGTCTTGCAGCATGCTTCAGGACAAACCCGAAAGCTACCTTTATAACTTCCCTGTTACGGTGCAGTGTTAGATTGCCCCAAAGTAGGTCGATCCACATCTCAAGTACATGCGACAATCTCAGGTCTAAGGACAAAACGTACACGATGTGTAGAGAGAGCTGCAACTAATTGCCAGTCTCAAGTTGGGTCAGTCCAACCCCATGTTCATAACATGTGTCCACATCATTGGATTGACATCTCCATGTTATGACTTGCGAAACATAGTCATCAACCAATCGATGTGCTAGTCTAATATTCACATGTGTCCTCATATGAACTCCGACTAGGGACAACTATTAAATAACCATACAAGTAAAGAGTTTCACAAACAATTCACATAATTGCCAATCAATACAAGTTGCCTGATATGGATATTCAAGGAACATTACAATAACTCATGGATACATATGAAACATAATCATCTCTATGATTGCCTCTAGGGCATATTTCCTTTAGTCTCCCACTTGCACTAGAGTCAATCTAAAATGTATCTAATACCAATTGCTCTTATGTGCGCTTCATGTGCGGGCTGCAGGAGAGGCTTAGTCAAGGGATCAGCAACATTTGAGTCCTTATGTATTTTGCATATCATGACACTACCATCCTCAACAAACTCTCGAATCTGATGGTAACACATGTGAATATGTTTGTTCTTCTAGTGCTGTCTAGGTTCCTTGGCCTGTGCAATAGCACCATTGTTGTCACAATAAACGTCCAAGGGATGGGACGCACCCTGAACCACACCGAGAGCGATCAGGAAATTCCTAATCCAAATAGATTCCTTTACTGCCTCCGAGGCAGCAATATATTCAGCTTCTGTTGAAGAGGAGGTCACCGTATCTTGCTTGGAACTTTTCCAGCTCACAGCACCACCATTCAAGACAAACACATAACCTGATTGCGATTTAGAATCATCTGAGTCATTAAGGTAACTCGCATCTGTGTAACCCTTAAAGTGAGTTCATCCCCACCTCCATAAACTAGGAACACATCCTTAGTCATTTTCAAGTACTTAAGGATGTTCTTTACTGCTGTCTAGTGACCTTCACCTAGATCAGCCTGGTATCTGCTTGTAACACTTAGAGCAAAGGAAACATCTGGGCGAGTACATATCATTGCATACATGATGGATCCAATAGCCGAAGCATATGGAATCCTGCTCATGCGCTCATGCTCATCAGTAGTCGAAGGACACTGAGTCTTGATGAGTTTAATGCCGTGAGACATGGGCAAGAACCCCTTCTTAGCCTCTTCCATGCTGAACCGTTTCAACACTTTGTCAATGTATGTACTCTGGCTTAATCCAATTAGCCTCCTCGATCTATCTCTATAGATCTTGATGCCCAGAATATATGCCGCTTCTCCTAAGTCCTTCATCGAAAAACTATTTTTCAACGAGGTCTTAACAGACTCAGGCATCAGAATGTCATTTTCAATCGGCAATATGTCATCTACATATAAGATTAGAAATACTAGCGCTCTCCCACTTTCCTTCTTGTAAACACAAGGTTCTTGTTCATTTTTGATGAAGCCAAACTCGTTTACAACTTCATCAAATAGAATATTCCAACTCCGAGATGCTTGCTTCAGCCCATAAATGGACTTCAGAAGTTTGCATACCTTTCCAGCATTGCTTGGATCGACAAAACCTTCAGGCTGCATCATATACACGTCCTCAGTTAGGATTCCATTTAGGAAAGCCGTCTTGACATCCATCTTCCATATTTCATAGTCGAAATGTGCAGCAATGGCTAGAATTATCCGTATAGATTTAAGCATCGCTACGGGCGAGAAAGTCTCGTCGTAGTCAACTCCTTGAACTTGTCGAAAACCTTTTGCAACAAGTCGATCTTTATGGATGTGAACATTTCCATACATATCAATCTTCTTCTTATAGATCCATTTGCACTCGATGGCTTTAAAACCATTAGGCAGGTCAACCAAGTTCCAAACTTGATTGTATCCCATGGACTCTATCTCGGATCTCATGGCGATCAGCCATTTCTCAGAGTCGGTCCACCATCGCTTCTGCATAGGTCGCAGGCTCATCATTGTCTAACAATAATAATTCTCGCTCTTCGCGAAGCCTCGCCGACCTTCGTGGTTGTGGTGCTTCTGTTGCCACAGGTTCCTCAACTTGTTCTGTTACAATAGCATCACTTGTAGAAGCATCCCCAACTGGCTCATCTTGAACTTCTTCAAGTCACACCGACCTTCCACTTGTTCCCTTTGTGAGAAACTCTTTCTCTAGGAAAACACCGCTACGAGAGACAAACACTTTGCCCTCCTCTCGGTTGTAGAACAAATACCCTAAGGTTTCCCTCGGATATCCCACGAAAATGCATTTATCCGATTTGGGTGTTAGCTTGTCCGACTGAAGTCGCTTGACAAATGCATCACAACCCCAAATCTTTAGAAAAGACAAACTGGGATTCTTTCCAGTCCACATCTCATATGGTGTCTTAACTACGGATTTAGATGGTACCCTATTAAGTGTGAAAGCTGCCGTTTCTAGAGCGTAACCCCAAAATGATAATGGTAAATCCGACTGGCTCATCATAGCTCAAACCATGTCCAACAAAGTTCAATTACGCCGCTCGGAGAGCCCGTTTCTTTGAGGCGTTCCGGGCGGCGTAAGTTGTGGAACAATTCCGCAACTCTTAAGATGATCGCTAAATTTGTGACTCAAATATTCACCTCCACGATCAGATCGCAAGGCCTTTATTTTCTTGCCACATTGATTCTCTACTTCACTCTGAAACTCCTTGAACTTTTCAAAAGTTTCAGACTTATGCCTCATCAAGTAGACATAACCATATCTACTGAAATCATCAGTGAAAGTAATGAAGTAGTGGTATCCTCCTCTAGCTGTTGTGCTCATTGGACCACATACATCAGTATGTATGAGTTCCAACAAGTCTGTCTCTCTCTCGGGTAAAACCGAAAAAGGCACGCAGTAATCAAAATTATATAGTATTGGGATCATCGCAAGTTATTACTCCTAACAGCTAGTAATCAAAATTATATAGTATTGGGATCATCGCAAGTTGGCACGCAGGCCATTACAATAAATGACAACACATATGGCTCCAGCCGTGTTGCCCTACTCACGACACGCAGGTCATGCAAAATTTCATACATGCATCACATACATATATGGGCCATATTGATCACATACATCCTGGAAAAACAAGTTATTCATAGAATCGCATTCTACCGGATCATGTGACATCGTAGCACCTAGTTACCTTAACGAGATACAAAAGGGGCTACGATTAAGGGGATTCTAGGGGGTCTCCCCCTGCGGCGTTCAAAGGGGCAGCGCCCCTCGCGATATCTAGGTTCCGATTTACCTTGTCTTCTAGCACAAACTATGAAAAATGAGAGATCGAATCTACACAATTTTATTTAAGGATTTTGATCAGAAAATCAAATTTACCATAAACCGACTATTGTTCCGATTCGATCAAACTCCTTTCATCACGGTACATCAATTTTAGATCTAGGTTCCGATTCGATCAATCATATTGATCTTCGCGTGATTCAATAGGATTTATGTGTCACTATCTACCCCGATGGCGGAAGACGACCGGTAGGGGTAAGTCGTTCGAAAACCTCAGAATCACGATCACGAAAAGCAAGATCATAGATCAATCTTGAACCACCGTCATATAAACGATCACATCATTCATATCAATCTGCATATCACCATATGCAAACATCCCGAACCTATAACTGAACAGCATCGGCTCTGATACCACTGAAGGGATACGGGTAGGCTACACTAGCGCAAATCAAAAAGTTTCTACCGTGTATACCAGGATTACTGTTGTCATAGATCACGGGATTACCACTAGACGCGCAGTTGCGGAATTGATGAAGCGTGTTGACAAAGTGCAGACGTTCCACGTCTCCTCCTTGTCCTCGTCCCACGAGAAGCTCCCCTTGCGCGGCTCGTCCAAGCGCTACAGATGCAGCTCCTCCGAGGTATCCACACGTACAGGGTGGAAGCGTCAGACGCCGGACTGCTAGGTCCGCGCGCACGACACAGGCGTGAGGAGTGGTGGCTGGGTGGAATGATCTCCGGTCTTACCCTGGCCAGCTCGCCCCACCCTCTCTTATATAGGCGTCCCTAGGGGGCTTCTACATTAGCAGCCCATTAGTAGTATAAGCCTGGTCTAATTCGGATCCAATCCTCATTAGGCTTCTAGCCCCTGTGTGTGACCCTATAGGTTCATATACGTATAGACATGACACGAATACACTTATTCTGCCAATAGTTGGTAGCGGCCTCTAGCAAGACGTGCCAACTCCTAAACACATACAAAGATCATATCGGACGAACCATCACAAGGTTTAGTACATGTCTTTCCCTTTGCCTCACGATATTTGGTCTAGCTCCAAGCTGACCTCTCTTTCTCGATACTATGATTCGGAATCCCTTTACTAGGTTAACTCTTAACCATATGTAGCACGGCCATGCATTTCTAGATCCGATCACTCGAGGGGCCCAGAGATATCTCTCTAAGGTTGAGAGGGGCAAATCCCATCTTGATTGACCATGTCTTGCAGCATGCTTCAGGAAAAACCCTAAAGCTACCTTTATAACTACCCTACTACGGTGCAGTGTTTGATAGCCCCAAAGTAGGTCGATCCACATCTCAAGTACATCCAAAAATCTCAGGTCTAAGGACAAAACATACACGATGTGTAGAGAGAGAGAGCTGCAACTAATTTCTAGTCTCAAGTTGGGTTAGTCCAACCCCATGTTCGTAACATGTGTCCACATCATTGATTTGACATCTCCATGTCTATGACTTGCGAAACATAGTAATCAACAAATCGATGTGCTAGTCTAATATTCACATGTGTCCTCACGTGAACTACGACTAGGGACAACTCTTAAATAATCATACAATTAAAGAGTTTCAAAACAATTCACATAATTTCCAATCAATACAAGTTGGCTGATATGGATATTCAAGGAACATTACAATAACTCATGGATACATATGAAATATAATCATCTCTATGATTGCCTCTAGGGCATATTTCCTTCAATGATTCCCGAGGAAACAAATATAACGCTACTCGAATCCACGATGACTTCTTTCAACATTTGCACGTGAACCAGAGGAGGTTACTTCTAACATCCAGAGCACATACTTCGAGATAACACGAAGATGGTTCTCAAAAGTTTCCAACATTAATGCCAAATGTTTCATATGAATCTGTTGTAACATGGAGAGGTTAAGAATGTTATCGATGGGCTCAGTAACAAACTTATCTATACTCTCCAAAAAGTTGGTGTGTTTGACTTAACTAAAATATGGTGGTCCATCTATATGGTTCACTTGTGATCCTTCCATCCTTCTTGGTTGCTTCTTATTACATGAGATCATGGTTCCTTGAGAAAAACTCCTTGGTCTCAAAGCTTCAAGTGATGTGGGCTCCTTCTAATTTTTGCATTCCCTCAGTCTCTAAATCTTGAGCAAGACTTCCTTGTTTCACTTGTAGTCCTTAGTGGTATCCAAGTTGGAAGTCCTTGGTGATCATGCTGAAGATGTTGAAGTCATTAGAGTTGAAGAAGTTGAAGTCATTAGAGCTGAAAGTGTTGATGAAGTCCTTTGCACATGGTGTAGTCTTTGGTCATGGGTAGGTTTTTCCATCAAGTTGAATTAGAAGATATGTAGAGTTAAACCAAAAATGGTTGAGGAAAGAGTTTACAAGTGTTTTGTAAATAAGTTTTTGAACAAGTACAACTCCTATTTTCTAAGGGTTTTTGTCCAATCCTAGGTTTACAAATCCTACAGGCAACACAATGCTCTGATACCATCTGTAGAGGGAGTGGCCCAACCTTTAAATAACATAAGGTGGTGTCCCCTGTGTTTACAATGCTAGTCCCTGGATCAATAGCTAGCATCCACAGTTTAGATGTAATATCAAGAAACAAAGGTCATAAAATAACTTTATAACCAGGAATAACATAATTTTATTACATCATACATAGCTCATTTGGCTATTACATTACATTGCAGCGGAATAACTATAGTCACGGGGTCCTTCATCTTCATAGTGCCACAGGCAAATGCTGGTTGTAGACTTTGTAATCCTATTCAATCAATCTTCACTAAAATCAATCAAACCTGCAACATTACAAGTTACCTCCACAAGGGGTCAATACATTTGAATTGTATTGGCAAGTTTCACTACTTTGTTGAATATGAGTGGATCCTATTATTACATGCATATTTGGCTAAGTAGAGTTTTAGGCTCAGTTGCTTAAAGCAATAATTTATCCTATCTTTTCAAAATGGTTTTGGTCCTTTGTCAAATCCCTTTTTTCCAAGTCCCTTGAACTCCTTGGTAGACACTCAAGTGTTCAAGTTCTTGTCAAAATCCCTTGAGCTCCTTGGTAACCCCAAGTGCATCAAGTTTTATAAAATCTCATGAGTTCCTTGGTAACCCCAAGTGTTCATGTTTTCATCAAAATCTCTTGAGCTCCTTGGTAACCCCAAGTGCATCAAGCTTAACAAAATCTCTTTGAATTCCTTGGTAGACACTCAAGTGCATCAAGTTTTTATTATAGAAGTTGGAATGTCGAGATCTCCCATAGTTCAAACTTTAGTTGCTCAGTATTGTCCATAACCGGGGACACGGCTAAGTACTTAGATTTTATTATCTTCTGCAGAAGGAGTACACTTTACCCACATGTCACAATCACATCCTTTTGCCATCAGTGGCCTACTGGATTAGTGCTCACCAAGATGGAGTACTGGCAGATTGAGAATGTGACGAAGTCTTTCCAAAGGGTCCTCCCATACACCATTGCTAGCTTGCCTTCCGCACCCATGTAGGATTCCAGGTCCCCATGTCCAGTTAACTGAAGACAGTGCATGGGACTTCCCATTGTAGTTGACTAAGCCAGAGCCATAATAGCATGTGGTTGCACACGAAAGCCACAATTGGAGAAACATGTTCAATCTCTAAGTTTCCTAGGTGGTTTTCTTTTGGAGCACAACACAAAGTGATTCCCATAGGCATGGTTCCTTTTGTTGCCACCTTCTCCAAAACTTAAAATATCCTCCACCTAGGTGGTTCATTGAGTCCTTGTTTTATTATGTAAAACACAAGTCCTTTTCTCAACCTTTGTAAAATATCAACATGTATCTCTCTTCAAAATATAGCATGGCTAAGCATGTATCAACTACATTGTTTTCTCTAAGGAAGGTATAAGGTATCCTATTAGGATTTAGCATAGCATAAGTATAAAATTTGTTTTCATGCATGTTTCAAAATCCACTAAGTATAGAAAATAGTAGGACTTTAGATGATAGTGTAAATTGCCTTTTTGGTAGGGAATGATGGTTCACTCCTTGATCTTGCTAGTCTCACACTTTGTTAATTTCACTACAATCAATCAAACAAACACCAAATCAACTAGCATTCCAAACAATCAACCAAACAACAATTCACACACATAAAACTATGGGATCTAAGTCATGCATGTAAGTATGCAAGTGATGGTCCTATTTGCAAAGATGTTCTTCACTAGGCTTCTAAACTTTGTAAGTTCCAAATTGGTCATTTTATGTAGTGGAAAATATTTTTATCAAAGTAACAACTTTAAGTTGTTCACCAAATGAGTTGCTATTGCAAAAATTGGTGTTTTGGGTTAGTAGGTTTGTTTCAAATCATTTTCCCAAAGTTTTTACTCCAAAATTTTTTTTAAAATAAAACCATTATTTTCATTTGGCTCGAAATGGCTAAGTCAAATAATCCATCTTAAATTTTACCAAATCCATTTCCAAGACCATGGGTTGGTTCCTAGGGTCAGTAAGTTCACATCAAAACAATTTGCAAAGGTTTTAACCTTATAAACATTTTTGAATCATTTTTCTACCCTAAATAAGCACACAAATGTTTCTGCAAAAACAAACACTTTAATGGATACTATTTGCTAAACTAAGGGCATGGTTGGCTAGGGTTTGTTCCACTGATTCCAACGGTATCAAATTTGTAAATTTTGGACGTGTGGATCGAAAGTTACAAAGGTTTGAAATTGCAACTTAAATCTGATTTCCAAATTCTGTTTTAAACAGACCTGGCCACGCGTCGCATTCTGGTTGGACGGTACCGGATCGGCCGGATCGGTGTTGCGGTGCATTGGATCTAGTTAGATCGTGTGGTCCAGAGAACGTACCCCTTCGCGGCTTAAGTGATCTATCGCAAGCGTCGGATCGAGATCCTACGGTGCTAGCGTGTTTGACCATATGCGAGCGGCGCCGGCGGTGGCTAGCGGCAGCGACGGTCAGACAATGGCGGCGTTGGAGAAATAGGAAGCGAGAGAGGGAGGGAGTAGGCTCACCAGATTCGCAAGAGGCTGGGTAAGCTTGTCGTGTGGTCGACGGGGCAAGGCGCGCTCTGGTACAGCTGCGATTGCTCGCCGGAGTAGAGAACAACGTCGGGTGGTCCTGGTCGTGGTCGGAGTCGTCGCTACAGGTCACGAGAAGAACAACCGAGGGCATGGTTAGACGCAGGAGATCACGGAGATGCTGTGTGCGTGAACGAGAAGAAGAGGGGCGGTCGGAAACTATCTGTGGGGTTCGTCGGAGTTGGAGCGGACGGCGGCGTCGTTCAGAGCTTGTTGCAGACGTTGCTCCGGGGCGCCCGCGGTGGAATGAAAATCACAGGGAGATGTGTCTGGGAGTGGAGAATCTGCTAGCATGCTCAGGGAGGCAAGGGGCGGCGAAGCTCGGCTGGAATTCGACGAGGAGGGTCGTCGGAGACAGAGGAGCTTGGGGAAGAATTGGGGCGTCTCGGAGCGCGTTGAGATGGGGTGACAGAGGGGAAGTGGGGAGGAGACATGAGCGTTTAAGCCTGCGTGATCAACGCGGGTAACGATGGTCGCGTTAAGGAGAATTAAGGCCGCGAATTCATCGGCAGGAACGGTGTCGAGGGGAGGGAGAAGGAGTCGCGCGGGTGAGAAGGAAGAACAGGAGGAATGGGGTCCAGTCGTCAGTGGGAAAAGGAGTGAGGGAGAGGTCCACCAGTCAGTCACACTGCGGGTTAAAGATTAAGTGCAAAACGTTTCCTTCGGGAGAGGAAAGCTGGGATGGTTGCTGGGCTTATTGGGCTGGCCGGCTGGGTTGGTCTGTTTTCATATTTTTTTTCCTTCCTGGACGTTTTTCTTTTTCCAAAACCTTTTTCTGTTTTGAAATTCAAATAATCAATTCAACAAACAATTCAAACAACAATTCAAGACAACTTCCACCAAACTTTTAAAATGAGTTTTTGGTTCTGTTCATCAACATAAACCAAATCCCAAAATAAAATAATATTTTATTCTTTTTAGGATCCATTCATTAATTAAATAAAATGGACCTTTAGTTATTTAATCAAATAGGGTTTGATTTAATGAATAAAATCTCTATTTGAAATCTAAATATTTTCAAAACAATATCAGTAGGTTTTATTTGGAAATAAAATACTTGGAAAACTTATCTTTAAACAAATAAATAAGTTTTGTTATTTTGGAAATAGTAAAACCTTTATTAATAAAACTTGGATATTAAATCCTTATTGATTTTATTTTAATTAAACCTTTACTATTTATTATCAAAACAAAATGTTTTATTTCAAAAGCTTGGCCAAGGTTTAATTTGGCTCTATAAAATAATTTCTTATTTTTGAAATCCTTCCTTTTTCTTTTGGAAATTAAATCCTTTTATCTAAATGATTCAAAGTAGTAATTCCAAAATATTTTATTTTCCTCTATTTAAATGTTTATCTTTTCAAAAACTCTTTAAGAATTTATTTGATCCAAATTGGTTTGAAGTTCCAATTGAATTCAAAAAGTTTCTTCTGGCTCTAAAAATCAAAAAAAGTTTTATTTTTATTCATTTATTTTCACATTACAAGATTTGGAAAATCTTGGGATGTGACAGGCTACCACCCTTAAAATAAATCTCGTCCCGAGATTTGGGAAGGTTAGGGTTACAAGCAGGTTCAAAACAACTAGGGTACTACCACCCTTAAAAAAATTTCAAACAAAAATTACATATCGTCCTTCTTGGGATCCTGGAAAAACTTTCTCTAAGCAACCAGTTGCATTTGTGTCCTTAGTTTTCATGCTTGACTCATGGGCCAAGGTTGAGTTTCTCCATAGGCTTGGTGATCTTGTTGTTCAGCTTTTCAGGACAGTTGCTTGCATAATGTCCTGGGTTTTTGCAATTGAAACAATGGATGTCTTGGAGTTCTTTACGTGGCTCTTGTGGACAAGTTGCTACATAGTGACCTAATTCTTTGCAGTTGTTGCACACCACTTGGCCAATATCTTTATTCTTCTTGTTCTCTGGGCATCCACTGGAGTAGTGTCCCATTTCCTTACATTTACGACATTGCACAAGGCTCATGTCCTGCTTTTGTTTCTTGGGTTTCTTTAGTCCTTTGAATTGGGTTGTCTTGTTTGGAGGTATAAGTGGTCCTTTTCCTTTATTGGTAGACTTGGATCCTTCTTGTTTCCTTTGTTCCACCATGGAGTAGATGGGGCATTGGATAGGACTATGATTGTTTCCTTCACATAGGTAGCAAGTAGCTTGAGAAGTGGGACATTGTCCAACAGAATGTTCCTCTTCACAATTGGGGCATTGATCTTCATGCTCCTTGGAAGTATGATCCTTGTCTCCACAAATAATGCAAGCTGGAGCTCCATCTAGAATAACATTCTTGTCATCCTTGTTGTCATAAACTCTGTTGGGATAGTTTTCTTCCATGTTGATCATTTGATTAGTCACATTAAGCATCAATTGAGTTTGTTCCTCCAAAAACTTTTGAAGTGCTGGATCTTTATCACTAGTGTTGGATATGAACTGAGCTATCAGTTGGTTTAACTGGTGTTGAGTTGCTATGAGCTCTTTCATGCTGTCCTCTTGGTGGTGTTGGTGTCATCAACCTTGATGTTGGAGTCTCTTGGAGTAGTCATCTGTTTGGGTTGAAGGGAGAATTAGTATAGGCAAAAGGTTTTTCTAAGGAATCAATTCTAATCACACACGTCATAATTGACACAAGCAATGTGCATGCAATCACAAACCAAACATTTCACTCAACAACAACGTTCAAGCACACACTTAGGCAACAAAATATTTTTGTTACACCACATAAGTTGGTGTGTTTGACTTAACTAAAATATGGTGGTCCATCTATATGGTTCACTTGTGATCCTTCCATCCTTCTTGGTTGCTTCTTATTACATGAGATCATGGTTCCTTGAGAAAAACTCCTTGGTCTCAAAGCTTCAAGTGATGTGGGCTCCTTCTAATTTTTGCATTCCCTCAGTCTCTAAATCTTGAGCAAGACTTCCTTGTTTCACTTGTAGTCCTTAGTGGTATCCAAGTTGGAAGTCCTTGGTGATCATGCTGAAGATGTTGAAGTCATTAGAGTTGAAGAAGTTGAAGTCATTAGAGCTGAAAGTGTTGATGAAGTCCTTTGCACATGGTGTAGTCTTTGGTCATGGGTAGGTTTTTCCATATAGTTGAATTAGAAGAGATGTAGAGTTAAACCAAAAATGGTTGAGGAAAGAGTTTACAAGTGTTTTGTAAATAAGTTTTTGAACAAGTACAACTCCTATTTTCTAAGGGTTTTTGTCCAATCCTAGGTTTACAAATCCTACAGGCAACACAATGCTCTGATACCATCTGTAGAGGGAGTGGCCCAACCTTTAAATAACATAAGGTGGTGTCCCCTGTGTTTACAATGCTAGTCCCTGGATCAATAGCTAGCATCCACAGTTTAGATGTAATATCAAGAAACAAAGGTCATAAATAACTTTATAACCAGGAATAACATAATTTTATTACATCATACATAGATCATTTGGCTATTACATTACATTGCAGCGGAATAACTATAGTCACGGGGTCCTTCATCTTCATAGTGCCACAGGCAAATGCTGGTTGTAGACTTTGTAATCCTATTCAATCAATCTTCACTAAAATCAATCAAACCTGCAACATTACAAGTTACCGCCACAAGGGGTCAATACATTTGAATTGTATTGGCAAGTTTCACTACTTTGTTGAATATGAGTGGATCCTATTATTACATGAATATTTGGCTAAGTAGAGTTTTAGGCTCATTTGCTTAAAGCAATAATTTATCCTATCTTTTCAAAATGGTTTTGGTCCTTTGTCAAATCCCTTTTTTCCAAGTCCCTTGAACTCCTTGGTAGACACTCAAGTGTTCAAGTTCTTGTCAAAATCCCTTGAGCTCCTTGGTAACCCCAAGTGCATCAAGTTTTATAAAATCTCATGAGTTCCTTGGTAACCCCAAGTGTTCATGTTTTCATCAAAATCTCTTGAGCTCCTTGGTAACCCCAAGTGCATCAAGCTTATCAAAATCTCTTTGAATTCCTTGGTAGACACTCAAGTGCATCAAGTTTTTATTATAGAAGTTGGAATGTCGAGATCTCCCATAGTTCAAACTTTAGTTGCTCAGTATTGTCCATAACCGGGGACACGACTAAGTACTTAGATTTTATTATCTTCTGCAGAAGGAGTACACTTTACCCACATGTCACAATCCCATCCTTTTGCCACCAGTCGCCTACTGGATTAGTGCTCACAAGGATGGAGTACTGGCAGATTGAGAATGTGACGAAGTCTTTCCAAAGGGTCCTCCCATACACCATTGCTAGCTTGCCTTCAGCACCCATGTAGGATTCCAGGTCCCCATGTCCAGTTAACTGAAGACAGTGCATGGGTCTTCCCATTGTAGTTGACTAAGCCAGAGCCATAATAGCATGTGGTTGCACACGAAAGCCACAATTGGAGAAACATGTTCAATCTCTAAGTTTCCTAGGTGGTTTTCTTTTGGAGCACAACACAAAGTGATTCCCATAGACATGGTTCCTTTTGTTGCCACCTTCTCCAAAACTTAAAGTATCCTCCACCTAGGTGGTTCATTGAGTCCTTGTTTTATTATGTAAAACACAAGTCCTTTTCTCAACCTTTGTAAAATCTCAACATGTATCTCTCTTCAAAATATAGCATGGCTAAGCATGTATCAACTACATTGTTTTCTCTAAGGAAGGTATAAGCTATCCTATTAGGATTTAGCATAGCATAAGTATAAAATTTGTTTTCATGCATGTTTCAAAATCCACTAAGTATAGAAAATAGTAGGACTTTAGATGATAGTGTAACTTGCCTTTTTGGTAGGGAATGATGGTTCACTCCTTGATCTTGCTAGTCTCACACTTTGCTAATTTCACTACAATCAATCAAACAAACACCAAATCAACTAGCATTCCAAACAATCAACCAAACAACAATTCACACACATAAAACTATGGGATCTAAGTCATGCATGTAAGTATGCAAGTGATGGTCCTATTTGCAAAGATGTTCTTCACTAGGCTTCTAAACTTTGTAAGTTCCATATTGGTCATTTTTCCAAAGTGGCAAAGTCATTTGCAAAAAGGGTTTTGTCCAAAATCCATTTTTAAATCCAATCCTCATTTTATGTAGTGGAAAATATTTTTATCAAAGTAACAACTTTAAGTTGTTCACCAAATGAGTTGCTATTGCAAAACTTGGTGTTTTGGGTTAGTAGGTTTGTTTCAAATCATTTTCCCAAAGTTTTTACTCCAAAAACATTTTTAAAATAAAACCATTATTTTCATTTGGCTAGAAATGGCTAAGTCAAATAATCCATCTTAAATTTTACCAAATCCATTTCAAAGACCATGGGTTGGTTCCTAGGGTCAGTAAGTTCACATCAAAACAATTTGCAAAGGTTTTAACCTTATAAACATTTTTGAATCATTTTTCTACCCTAAATAAGCACACAAATGATTCTGCAAAAACAAACACTTTAATGGATACTATTTGCTAAACTAAGGGCATTGTTGGCTAGGGTTTGTTCCACTGATTCCAACGGTATCAAATTTGTAAATTTTGGACGTGTGGATCGAAAGTTACAAAGGTTTGAAATTGCAACTTAAATCTGATTTCCAAATTCTGTTTTAAACAGACCTGGCCACACGTCGCATTCTGGTTGGACGGTACCGGTTCGGCCGGATCGGTGTTGCAGTGCGTTGGATCTAGTTAGATCGTGTGGTCCAGAGAATGTACCCCTTCGCGGCTTAAGTGATCTATCGCAAGCGTCAGATCGAGATCCTACGGTGCTAGCGTGTTTGACCATATGCGAGCGGCGCCGGTGGTGGCTAGCGGCGGCGACGGTCAGACAGTGGCGGCGCTGGCGAAATAGGAAGCGAGAGAGGGAGGGAGTAGGATCACCAGATTCGCAGGAGGCTGGGGAAGCTCGTCGTGTGGTCGACGGGGCAAGGGGCGCTCTGGTACAGCTGCGATTGCTCGCCGGAGTAGAGAACAACGTCGGGTGGTCCTGGTCGTGGTCGGAGTCGTCGCTACAGGTCACGAGAAGAACAACCGAGGGCATGGTTAGACGCAGGAGATCACGGAGATGCTGTGTGCATGAACGAGAAGAAGAGGGGCGGCCGGAAACTACCTGTGGGGTTCGTCGGAGTTGGAGCGGACGGCGGCGTCGTTCAGAGCTTGTTGCAGACGTTGCTCCGGGGCGCCCGCGGTGGAATGAAAAGCACAGGGAGATGTGTCTGGGAGTGGAGAATCTGCTAGCATGCTCAGGGAGGCAAGGGGCGGCGAAGCTCGGCTGGAATTCGACGAGGAGGGTCGTCGGAGACAGAGGAGCTTGGGGAAGAATTGGGGCGTCTGGGAGCGCATTGAGATGGGGCGACAGAGGGGAAGTGGGGAGGAGACATGAGCGTTTAAGCCTGCGTGATCAACGCGGGTAACGGTGGTCGCGTTAAGGCGAATTAAGGCCACGAATTCATCGGCAAGAACGGTGTCGAGGGGAGGGAGAATGAGTCGTGCGGGTGAGAAGGAAGAACAGGAGGAATGGGGTCCAGTCGTCAGTGGGAAAAGGAGTGAAGGAGAGGTCCACCAGTCAGTCACACTGCGGGTTAAAGATTAAGTGCAAAACGTTTCCTTCGGGAGAGGAAAGCTGGGCTGGTTGCTGGGCTTATTGGGCTGGCCGGCTGGGTTGGTCTGTTTTCATATTTTTTTCCTTCCTGGATGTTTTTCTTTTTCCAAAACCATTTTCTGTTTTGAAATTCAAATAATCAATTCAACAAACAATTCAAACAACAATTCAAGACAACTTCCACCAAACTTTTAAAATGAGTTTTTGGTTCTGTTCATCAACATAAACCAAATCCCAAAATAAAATAATATTTTATTCTTTTTAGGATCCATTCATTAATTAAATAAAATGGACCTTTAGTTATTTAATCAAATAGGGTTTGATTTAATGAATAAAATCTCTATTTGAAATCTAAATATTTTCAAAACCATATCAGTAGGTTTTATTTGGAAATAAAATACTTGGAAAACTTATCTTTAAACAAATAAATAAGTTTTGTTATTTTGGAAATAGTAAAACCTTTATTAATAAAACTTGGATATTAAATCCTTATTGATTTTATTTTAATTAAACCTTTACTATTTATTATCAAAACAAAATTTTTTATTTCAAAAGCTTGGCCAAGGTTTAATTTGGCTCTATAAAATAATTTCTTATTTTTAAAATCCTTCCTTTTTCTTTTGGAAATTAAATCCTTTTATCTCAATGATTCAAAGTAGTAATTCCAAAATATTTTATTTTCCTCTATTTAAATGTTTATCTTTTCAAAAACTCTTTAAGAATTTATTTGATCCAAATTAGTTTGAAGTTCCAATTGAATTCAAAAAGTTTCTTCTGGCTCTGAAAATCAAACAAAGTTTTATTTTTATTCATTTATTTTCACATTACAAGATTTGGAAAATCTTGGGATGTGACAAAACATCACTAGTAGATACACCATCAAGATTGTCCTTAGAACTGACTTTGATTTGGCTATTGACCAAACCAAATCAAAGGCGGGGAAGATAACATATCCATAAAGGACACAATATCTTACTTCAACATGAACAAAACTAGACATCTCTTTAAGAAGGAACTGGGTTGGATAGAACTTTTGTCTTACAAATCTACAAGTTGTTGTTTAAGCTCAACCAACTAGTTCAGGGGTATCCATTATAGATCCTTGGAGAGAGAGAAGTTCAGAGAACGTGCTTGCTCAAGAACTTGACAACATGGTCATGTGGCAACATGGCGATACTTCTAGAAGACATCTAGAATATCACGGACCACCGATATGTCACTTAGTTCGAGAGGAAACTTGCTTGGTAAGGCAAGATTACATAGTCTTAAAGCTTCGGCATGAGCCTAACTCTTTGACTGAAGGGAGTGCACTAGAATATCAGACTTGGTAGCACAATCATTCTTTGCTCAGTGATTAGATAACTAGTCACGCTAGGAATGACACAAATGTCCTTGGAGTTCAAAGCAATAAAAAATGCTAAGAATCTCGAATGGCCACATTATTACGCACACACAGCATTCCTGTGCATAAGAGCTCAGAGGAAGGGTGGTAATATGTGTGTAAGGTTCCCAACCTTTAATAAGGTAGAGAACCCTGTGTTTACAATGCTAGTCCCTGGATCAATAGCTAGCATCCACATTTAAGATGTAATATCAAGAAAAAAGGTCATAATACAACTTTATAACTAGGAATAAAATAATTTATTACATCTTACATAGCTCATTTGGCTATCTCAATACAATGCAGCAGAATATAACAATAGCATGGGGTCCTTCATCTTCAAAGTTCCACAGGCATGCATTTTGGTTGTAGACTTGTAATCCTAATCAGTAAACTTCACTAACATCAAACAAACCTGCAACATAACAAGTTACAGCCACAAGGGTCAATACATTTGAATTGTATTGGCAAGTGATACTATGGTAGTATAGTGGAGTCTATCATTTATATGCTTTTGGCTAGGTGGAGCTTAGGCTTGCTTTGCTCAAAATATGTTTTACTTATCATTTGAAAACACTAAGTTTTTGATTGTCAAAAATCACCCAAGGCATCTCCCAATAGAAATTGGTGATCCTTCAACCCTTGTTCAACCACAAGTTTTTAACTTAGAAATTTGGATGAGGAGATTTTTGATAGCTTCCATGTCTTGATGCTCAAATTGTCCTTTACCAGGGACATGGCTAAGTACTTAGATTTTACACTCTGCAGAGGTGGTGCACTTTCCCCACAAGACTTGGTTTCACCAAGAAAAGATCTTTCAAAAGCCTTCTCTTAGACCAGAATGGACGCGTTCCAACCTATCATTCCCCTACCACCAACTGTCCATTTGGCTAAGTTATTGCAACCTATATGATCCAAGCAGAGCCGATAATGCCAAGTGGCTGCACTTGAAGCTTCTCAACATTTGACATCTCAAATCTCTTTCTTCCTGTAAGGGTCCCAACCTTTAATAAGGTAGAGTCCCCTGTGTTTATAATGCTAGTCCCTGGATCAATAGCTAGCATCTACAGTTAATATGTAACATCAAGAAACAAAGGTCATAATACAACTTTATAACCAGGAATAACATAATTTTATTACATCTTACATAGCTCATTTGGCTATTACATTACATTGCAGCAGAATATCTATAAGCATGGGGTCCTTCATCTTCAAAGTGCCACAGGCAGACATGTTGGTTGTAGACTTTGTAATCCTAATCAACAAACTTCACTAAATCAATCAAACCTACAACATAACAAGTTATAGCCAAAAGGGTCAATACATTTGAATTGTATTGGCAAGTGACACTATGGCAGTATAGTGGAGTCTATCATCTATATGCATTTGGCTAAGTGGAGTTGAGGCTTGCATTGCTCAAAATAGATTTTCCTTATCATTTTGAAAACACTAAGTTTTTGCTTGACAAAATCATTTTTCTCAATCAAAGATTGAAGATCCTTTAACGCTTGTTCAACCACAAGTTTTTAACTTAGAAATTTGAATGATGAGATTCTTGATTGCTTCCAAGTCTTGATGCTCAAATTGTCCTTTACCAGGGACATGGCTAAGTACTTAGATTTTACACCCTGCAGAGGTTATGCACTTTCCCCACAAGACTTGGTTTCCCAAGACAAGATCTTTCAGAAGCCTTCCCTTAGACCAAAATGGACGCGTTCCAACCTATCAAACTCTACCACCCACTGTCCATATGGCTAAGTTCTTGCAACCTATATGATCCAGGCAGAGCCCATAATGCCAAGTGGCTGCACTTCAAGCTTCTCAACATTTGACATCTCAAATCTCTTTGTTCCTGGGTGGCCATCCACAAGTGAGATACACAAGGTCAACCATAGACATGGGCCTTGTGAACCACTCAACCAAAAACCACCAAGCAATTACCATTCCACCCAGGTGATTCATTAACTTAGTTGTTTTATTAAACAAAACACAAGTCCTCAGACTTAGAATTTTTTCATAGTATGGATATATATTCCACCCTTGTCTTCTATTAGCTAGGCTAAGCTTGATAGTAGTAGGAATCTTAACTTAGGAAAATTTCTACTAAGGTTTCATCTACTAGGTTTTCCTATAGCAAGGTTTATACTTAGCAAAATTCCATGCAAGTTTTACTTAGAAAAAATCACTAATGCATAGTGAAAGTAATGGGACAAAATGTATGAAGCATCACTTGCCTTTTTGGTAGAGGGTTTAAGTTCACTCCTTGTCCTTGCAACAATCACACCCTTCAAGTCACTACAAATCAATCAAGCAAGGCACAATCTCAATCTACCAATCAAGCAAAACAACACATAAAATCATAGAACTAAGATAATGCATGCAAGCATGCCAAGCTTTGTTTTATTTGGACAAGTGGTTCCTAATGGGTCATAAACATTTGAAAACACCAAATGGTCATTTCACAAAGTGGCAAAGTCATTTGCAAAATATTTCACTTCATAAACAATTTTCAAAACAAAGTATCATTTTATGTGGTGTAGAAATATTTTTACTAAGGCATTAATCTCTAGGGTTCACCAAATATGTTTTCAAACCATAAAACTTTTGGTTTAGGGTCAGAGAGTTTAAAACAAAACATTTCCCAAAAGTTTTCTTCCAAAAACATTTTTAATAAATAAACCATATTTTTTTGACTAGAAATGGTTTTAAATCAAAGAATCATTCTTTTGTTTCACCAAATACATTTTTGGAAACCACAAAGTGTTTCCTATGGTCAGTAGGTTCAAATCACACCATTTGCAAAAGATTTTATCCCCAAAATCATTTTTGAACAATTTTTACAATCTAAACAAGCATACAAATGTTTCTGCAAAAACAAACATTTTTCCAGAAGCTTTTTACTAAACAAATGGCATTGTTGGCTAGGGCTTGTTCCACTGATTCCATTGATATAAAATTTGTACTTTTTGGACGTGTGGATCAAAAGTTGTGCAATTTACAAAATTGGAAATCTAATAGATCAATTATGTTCTAATTCAACTAAACAGAGACACGTGGCGTGTTTCTATTCGCTGATACCGCTTCGGTCGGATCGACAGACGCAGACCGCAGGATCCAACTTGATCGCACGGCACAGATCGCTCGATACCCCTTCGATCCTGTTCTATCGTGGCTCTTGGATTTACATCCTAAGGTGTACAGCATGCCAGCCATAGATGGGCGGCGCTACGGTGGCTACTAGCGGCGGAGCGGCCAGACGGTGGAGGCGCCGGCGATACAGGAGGCTAGAGTGGCTGGGGAGATACTCACCGCGTTCGCAGAAGCCTGGGGAAGCTCAAGGTGGTGCCGTCTTGGCGAGGGGCGCACTGGAGCGGGCTTAATCGCTCGCCGGAGTGGAGCTGCGCCTCGGCCACACTCAGTCGTCGTCGAGGACGGTGCTATGGATCACTAGGAGACAAACGAAACGCATGGTCAGACATGCAAAGACACGGCGATGGTGTGTGCGTGATTGAGAGGGGTCGGGGTGGTCTGGTTTACCAGAGGGAGGTCGTCGGAGAAGAACCAGACGGTGGCGGCGGCGGTTGTTGTTGTTGTCGACGTTCTGGTGTGCCCGCGGGTGAATGGAAAGCTCCGGGAGAAGCGCCAGGGCTAGGAGAGTATGTGAGTGTGGTCAAGGAGGCGAGGGGTGGCAGGACATGGCCGGAATTTGCACCGGACCTCGTCGGAGTCAGTGGCGGTTTGGAGACGATTCGAGCAGCCTGGGGGCGTGTTGAGATGGGGCGACAGAGGGAAAGTGGAGAGGAGGGGCAGGCGCTTTAACATGCATGGTCAAGGGGACGATTAATGGCGTGGTTAACGCGTATTACGCCGGACTTAATTCGCATGCAACGACCGGCGAGGGGGAGGGCGTAGTCCGCGGGTGGGGAAGAAGGGAACGTGGTTGTGGGGCCTAGTGTCAGCGAGAAAGGGAGTGAGGGGGAGGGTCCATTCATCAGTGTCCTCGCGGGTTTCTTTCGCGGTGAAAACGATTCCCTCGCTGAGAGGGAGAGGTGGGCTAGGTTGGGCTGGAATGGGCTTAGCTGGGCTGGATTTAGTTGGGTCGAGTCTGACTCTATTTTTTCCAGTTCTGAATCTTTTTCTTTTTCCAAATCAATTTCTGTTTTGAATTTCAATCAACTATTCAAACATTCAAACAATTTAAACAATCACCACACTCGTAATGAGTTGTTGGTTCTGTTTATCAACATAAACCAAATCCCAAAATAAAATAATATTTTTATTCTTTTTAGGATCCATTCATTAATTAAATAAAATGGACCTTTAGTTATTTAATCAAATAGGGTTTGATTTATTTAATAAAAACTCCATTTGAAATCCAAATATTATCAAACCCAAATCAGTAGGTTTTATTTGAAAATAAAAGATACTTGGAAAACTTGTTTAAAACAAAATAACATTTTTTTACATTACGGTCCATTAATAACTAAGTGAATAGACCTTATTCATTTAATTCAAATAGGATTTGTTTTATTAAAATCTTTGTTTTGAGATCTAAAACAAAGCCAAAACACTTCAGTAGTTTTATTTGAGAAAATAAAATACTTGGAAAACTTATTTAAAATAAATAAATAAGTTTTAGTGTTTATTTAAAATGGGGAAAACCTTTATTTTTAATAAAACTAGATATAAATAAATCCTCATTATTTTGTTTAAATAAACTTTATTCTTTTTAATCAAAACAAAATGTTTTATTTCCAAAAGTTTGGCCAAGGTTTAATTTGGCTTTATAGAATAATCTTTATTTATAAATCCACCTTTTCATTTGAAAACAAAATCTTTTATTAAAAGATCCAAAAATAGTAAAACCAAATATTTTTATTTTCCTTTATTAAATGTTTAACTTTTTAAATCCCTTTAGGATTTATCTTGATCAAAATAGGTTTTGAAAGTTTCAAATTGGATACAAAAGTTTCTTCTCACCCTGAAAATCAACAAAGTTTTATTTTATTCATTTATTTTTCACATTACAAGATTTGGAAAATCTTGGGATGTGACAGTTCCTGGGTGGCCATCCACAAGTGAGATACACAAGGTAAACCATAGAAATGGGCCTTGTGAACCACTCAACACAAACCATTCCTTCCATTCCACCCAGGCGATTCATTCACTTAGTTGTTTTATTAATCAAAACACAAGTCCTTGACTTAGAAATATTCCATAGTATGAATATATATTCCACCCTTGTTTTCTACTAGCTAAGCTAAGCATGGTAGTAGTAGGAATCTTAACTTAGGAGAATTCTACTAAGGTTTCATCTACTAGGATTTCCCATGGCATAGTTTACACATAGCAAAATTCCATGCAAGTCCTACTTAGAAATATCACCAATGCATAGTGAAAATAATGGGACAAAAGTATGAAGCATCACTTGCCTTTTCGGTAGAGATTATAAGTTCACTCCTTGTCTTTGCAATATTCACACTCTTAAAATCACTACAATTCAATCAAGCAAGCAATATTTCAATCTACCATTCAAGCAACATCACATAAAATAATAGAAACAAAAAAATGCATGCAAGCATGACAAACTTTGTTTTATTTACAAAAGTGGTTTATAATAGGTTATAAACATTCTAAAACACTTATTGGTCATTTTATAAAGTGGCAAAACTATTTGCAAAAGATTTTACCTATAAACCATTTTTAAACCCAATCCTTATTTTATGTGGTTGAAAATGCCTTTATCAAAGTAGCAACCTTTATAGGGTTCACCAAATACATTTCTAATTATAAAACTTGGTGTTTGGGGTTAGAGAGTTTAAATCAAAACCTTTCCCAAAGGTTTTCCTCCAAAAGCATTTTTAATAAATAAACATTATTTTTATTTGACTAGAAATGGTTTAAATCATAGATTTATTCTTTCGCTTCACCAAATATATTTTTGAAACCAAAAATTGATTCCTATGGTCAGTAGGTTAAAAACAAACCATTTTCCAAAAGTTTTATCGCAAAAATCATTTTAGAACAAATCTTATATTCTAAATATGCCTACATAAGTTTTTGCGAAAACAATCAATTTAACAGAAACATTTTACTAAACAAAGTGCATGATCAGAAAGTACTTGTATTGCTGATTCCATTGATATAAAGTTTGCAAAATTTGGACGTGTGGTTTGAAAGTTATGAATTTTTCAAATTGGAACATCTAATAGACAAGTTTCTGGTTTTTTTAAAACAATCACAGGCCACGCGTCGTGTTGCTATTGGTCGGTACCGCTTCGTGCGGATCGACAGATGCGAGCCGTTGGATCTAAGTGACATCGCACGGCTCAGAGGAACTACTTACCCCTTCGGGTTAGATTCTATCTTAATCGTCAGATCAGGATCCTACGGACCTCACTACTTTGACCATGAAGCAGCGGCGCTGGCGGCGGCATGTGGCGGCACGCGGTCAGACGGTGGCGGTGTCGACGTTATAGGAAGCGAGATAGCGAAGGGAGATGCTCACCGAGTTCGTCGCGGCATGGAGATGCTCGAGGTGGTCCTTGCTGGCGAAGGGGCGCTCGGGGTCGACGGGAATTCTTCACCGGAGTTCGTGGAACCGTCGGGTGCGGTCAGTCATCGACGAAGGCGACTTTAGGGTGCACGATAGAGCAAGCAAGCGGCATGGTTAGACGCACAGATGGGTGGAGAGTATCGGAGCATCAAAGAGGAGTGGAGGCGCGGTCAGAGACTACCCGGAGGCTTCGTCAGAGAAAAAGGCAGACGGCGACACGGTCAGTCGAGGTGGTTGCCAATGATAGGGGCATGCACGAGCGAGCTGAGGCCACTGGGAGATGCGTATGCAAGAGGGGAGCAAGCTCGCGTGGTTGAGGAGGCAAGGGGCGATGGCGAGTGGCCAAAATTGCCGCCGGAGCTTGTCGGAGACAGTGGCGGTCCTGGTGGAATTGGGGACAGTCTGGGGGCAGAGAGGGCTGGGCGAGAGAGGGGAAAGAGAGAGGGCGTCGAGGCGCTTTAACGAGCGTCATTACTGGGAGGAATCGCTCGGCCATTTACTCGAATTTACCTGCTTTGATTCGAACTAGAAACTGTAGAGGGAGAGAGGAGCGTGGTCAGCGCGAGGAGGACGAAGCTGACGGGGCAGTGGGGTCGCTTGGCAGCGAGAAAGAGAAGGAGGAGGTGGGGTCCAACCGTCAGCGGCTTTGCGGGTGAGAGAAGTGGTGAGAAAACATTTTGCTCGGGCTTGCTGGGCCAGTGGGTCTTGCTGGGCTGGGTCGACCTTGTTCATATTTTTTTTCACTGCTTTGTTTTTCTTTTTCTGTTTCTAATATTCTATTTTGATTTTTTTAATTAATTCAAACATCAATTTGATTTCAAACCTCAACCAAAATTTGTGTAGATTCATATACTGATTAATAGCACATTACAAAGTCAAATTCAGAATAATATAGTTATCCTTTTTAGGGTCTTTTAATTATTTAAAATAGGCTCTAATTTTAATTAAATAAGATTTGGTAATATTATTCAATCTCCATTTGAATTTAAATCTCCACCAATCTTTGGGTGAATTTTAATTCAGTTTATCAACATATTTCAAGGTCCAAAACAAAATAATTCTTTTATTCTTTTAGGATCTATTAATAATTAAATAAATAGACCATAGTCTTTAATTCAAATAGGTTTTAATTTATTTTAAAACTATTTTTGAAAACTAAATAATACCAAAATATTTTCAGTAGGTTTCATTTGAAAAACTAAAACACTTGGAAATCTTATTTAAAATAAATTAACAAGTTTTTATGTTTATTTAAAAATGGAAAAGCCTCTACTTTAATAAAAATGGATATTAATAAATCCTCATTATTTTATTTAAATAAACCTTTACTCTTTTTATCAAATAGTAATATTTTATTTCAAAAGCTTGGCCAAGATTTAATTTGGCTCTATAAAATAATCCTCATTTATATTTCTACCTTTGCTTTATAAAAACCATATCTTTTTATTTAAAGATTCAAAAATAGTGCTTCCAACTATTATAACTTTATTTATTATTTTTTTATCTTTTTAAATCTCTTTAGGATTTTATTTGATCAAAATAGGTTTTGATGTTTCCAATTGAAATCAAAAAGTTTCTTCTCACCCCAAAATTCAACAATTATTTATTTTGTTTATTTATTTTTCACATTACAAGATCTGGAAAATCTTGGGATGTGACAGGCTACCACCCTTAAAATAAATCTCGTCCCGAGATTTGGGAAGGCTAGGGTTACAAGTTGGCTCAAAGCAACTAGGGTACTACCACCCTAAAATAAAAAATTCCAACTAGATTACTTCTTGGCTTGCTTGGAATCTTGTTGAAACTTCTCTGGGCAAACATCTGCATTGTGTCCTTTGTTTCCACACTTGAATCATGTGACAAGGTTGTGATCCTTCATAGGCTTGTTTATCTTGTGCTTCATCTTTTCTGGACAATTGCTTGCATAATGTCCTGGTTCTTTGCAATTGAAACACATCACTTGGCTGATATCTTTCTTTTCCTTTGGTATCATTGCCTCTTGTTTGTTTCCTTGGTTCTTCTTCTTTTCTGGGCATTCATTGGCATAGTGTCCCTTCTCTTTGCAAGTGTAGCATTTCTCTTGGGTAATATCCTTCTTGCTTGGGTTGGGGCATTTCTTCTTCTTCTTCTTGGGTCTCTCTAAAGCTAGGATTTCTTCTAGTTCATGCTCTTCATACTTCACCACAAAGGTGGGAAATCTTTCTCTCTTCTTGGGGCATTTACTATAGATATGTCCTTCTTCTTCACAAGAGTAGCAACACTTTGTGATCACATTGGATTTGGCCTTATGGTGCATAGTTTTGACTTCGCCTTCATCCTTCTTGGTAGAAGTTGTTCCTTCATGAGGGTTTACAAATTGTTGTTGCACTCCACCTTGTTTCCTTTGTTGAACTATGGAATACATGGGGCATTGGATAGGGACATGATTATTTCCTTCACATAGGAAACAAGTAGCTTGAGAGGTGGGGCATTGATTAGTTGGATGTTTCTCTTCACAATTGGGGCATTGTTCTTTATGTTCCTTGGGAGTGTGATCCTTGTCTCCACAAGTATTGCAAGCTTGGGTTCCTTCTAGAATACAATCATTGTCATCCGTGTTGTCACAAGCTGCTTGGGAAGAGTTGTCTCCCATGTTGATCATTTGATTTGTCACCTTATGCAACAATTGGGTTTGGGTTTCCAAAAACCTTTGCATGGTTGGATCTACCTCACTGGTGTTGGCTAAAAATTGAGCTGTCACTTGGTTCAACTGGGTTTGGGTTACTATGAGTTCCCTCAAGTTGGTCTCTTGGTTGTTGTTGTTGTCACCATCCTTGATGTTGGAGTTTCTTGGGGTAGTCATCTGTTTGGGTTGGATTGGGATTAGAATAGGCAAAATATTTCTAAGGGAATAATTCTAATAACACACATCACAATTCACACAAGCAAAGTGCAAGCAATCACAAACAAACATTCCACTCAAACAACAAGTCTCAAGCATATTTTTAGGCAACAAAATATTTTTGTTACACCACATAAGTTGGTGAATTTGGTTTGATCTAATTATGGTGGTCCAACTATATGGTTCACTTGAGATCTTTCCCTCCTTCTTGGTAGATTCTTCTTGCTTGAGATCATGGTTTCTTTGGAAAAATTCTTGGTCACAAAAACTTCAAAGGTGATGATGATTCCCAAGTTGTGTTCCCTTAGTCTTCAAATATTGAGTAATATTTCTTGTCTCACTTGTAGTACTTTAGTGATATCCAAGTTTAAGTCCTTGTTGAGACTAAGGTTGAAATCACTTGAAGATGTTGAAGTCATTAGATTTGATGAAGTCTTTTGCACATGGTGAAGTTTTTGGTCATGGGGTAGGCTTTGTCCACCAAGTTTGAAATAGAAGAGATGTAGAATCAAACCAAAAATGCTTGAGGAAAGAGTTTACAAGATTGTTGGTAAATAAGTTTTGGAACAAATACAACTCCTATTTTTCTAAGGGGTTTTGTCCAATCCTAGGGTTACAAATCCTACAGGCAACACAGTGCTCTGATACCATCTGTAAGGTTCCCAACCTTTAATAAGGTAGAGATCCATGTGTTTACAATGCTAGTCCATGGATCAATATCTAGCATCCACAGTTAAGATGTAATATCAAGAAACAAAGGTCATAATACAACTTTATAACTAGGAATAAAATAATTTATTACATCTTACATAGCTCATTTGGCTATCTCAATACAATGCAGCAGAATATAACAATAGCAAGGGGTCCTTCATCTTCAAAGTGCCACAGGCAGACATGTTGGTTGTAGACTTGTAATCCTAATCAGTAAACTTCACTAACATCAAACAAACCTGCAACATAACAAGTTACAGCCACAAGGGTCAATACATTTGAATTGTATTGGCAAGGGATACTATGGTAGTATAGTGGAGTCTATCATTTATATGCTTTTGGCTAGGTGGAGCTTAGGCTTGCTTTGCTCAAAATAGGTTTTACTTATCATTTGAAAACACTAAGTTTTTGATTGTCAAAAATCACCCAAGGCATCTCCCAATAGAAATTGGTGATCCTTCAACCCTTGTTCAACCACAAGTTTTTAACTTAGAAATTTGGATGGGGAGATTTTTGATAGCTTCCATGTCTTGATGCTCAAATTGTCCTTTACCAGGGACATGGCTAAGTACTTAGATTTTACACTCTGCAGATGTGGTGCACTTTCCCCACAAGACTTGGTTTCACCAAGAAAAGATCTTTCAGAAGCCTTCCCTTAGACCAGAATGGACGCGTTCCAACCTATCATTCCCATACCACCAACTGTCCATTTGGCTAAGTTATTGCAACCTATATGATCCAGGCAGAGCCCATAATGCCAAGTGGCTGCACTTGAAGCTTCTCAACATTTGACATCTTAAATCTCTTTGTTCCTGGGGGGCCATCCACAAGTGAGATACACAAGGTAAACCATAGAAATGGGCCTTGTGAACCACTCAACACAAACCATTCCTTCCATTCCACCCAGGTGATTCATTCACTTAGTTGTTTTATTAATCAAAACACAAGTCCTTGACTTAGAAATATTCCATAGTATGAATATATATTCCACCCTTGTTTTCTACTAGCTAAGCTAAGCATGGTAGTAGTAGGAATCTTAACTTAGGAGAATTCTACTAAGGTTTCATCTACTAGGATTTCCCATGGCATAGTTTACACTTAGCAAAATTCCATGCAAGTCCTACTTAGAAATATCACCAATGCATAGTGAAAATAATGGGACAAAAGTATGAAGCATCACTTGCCTTTTCGGTAGAGATTATAAGTTCACTCCTTGTCTTTGCAATATTCACACTCTTCAAATCACTAAAATTCAATCAAGCAAGCAATATTTCAATCTACCATTCAAGCAACATCACATAAAATAATAGAAACAAAACAATGCATGCAAACATGCCAAACTTTGTTTTGTTTACAAAAGTGGTTTATAATAGGTTATAAACAATCTAAAACACTTATTGGTCATTTTATAAATTGGCAAAACTATTTGCAAAAGATTTTACCTATAAACCATTTTTAAACCAAATCCTTATTTTATGTGGTTGAAAATGCCTTTATCAAAGTAGCAATCTTTGTAGGGTTCACCAAATACATTTCTAATTCTAAAAATTGGTGTTTGGGGTCAGAGAGTTTAAATCAAAACCTTTCCCAAAGGTTTTCCTCCAAAAGCATTTTTAATAAATAAACATTATTTTTATTTGACTAGAAATGGTTTAAATCAAAGATTTATTCTTTTCCTTCCCCAAATATATTTTTGAAACCACAAATTGATTCCTATGGTCAGTAGGTTCAAAACAAACCATTTGCCAAAAGTTTTATCTCAAAAATCATTTTAGAACAAATCTTATATTCTAAATATGCCTACATATGTTTCTGCGAAAACAATCAATTTAACAGAAACATATTACTAAATAAAGTACATGGTCAGAAAGTACTTGTCTTTCTGATTCCATTGATATAAAGTTTGCAAAATTTGGACGTGTGGTTTGAAAGTTATGAATTTTTCAAATTGGAACATCTAATAGACAAGTTTCTAGTTTTTTTAAAACAATCACAGGCCACGCGTCGTGTTGCTATTGGTCGGTACCGCTTCGTGCGGATCGACAGATGCGAGCCGTTGGATCTAAGTGACATCGCATGGTTCAGAGGCACTACTTATCCCTTCGGGTTAGATTCTATCTTAGTCGTCACATCAGGATCCTACGGACCTCACTGCTTTGACCATGAAGCAGCGGCGTGTGGCGGCGCGCGGTCAGACGGTGGCGGTGTCGACGTTACAGGAAGCGAGAGAGCGAACTGAGATGCTCACCGAGTTCATCGCGGCGTGGAGATGCTCCAGGTGGTCCTTGCTGGCGAAGGGGCGCTCGGGGTCGACGGGAATTCTTCACCGGAGTTTGTGGAACCGTCGGGTGCGGTCAGTCATCGACGAAGGCGACTCTAGGGTGCACGATAGAGCAAGCAAGCGGCATGGTTAGACGCACATATGGCTGGAGAGTATCGGAGCTTAAAAGAGGAGTGTAGGCGCGGTCAGAGACTACTTGGAGGCTTCGTCGGAGAAAAAGGCAAACGACGGCGTGGTCAGTCGAGGTGGTTGCCAAGGATAGGGGGCATGCGCGAGCGAGCTGAGGCCACTGGGAGATGCGTATGGAAGGGGGAGAAGGCTCGCGTGGTCTAGGAGGCAAGGGGCGATGGCGAGTGGCCGGAATTGCCGCCGGGGCTTGTCGGAGACAGTGGCGGTCCTGGTGGAATTGGGGACAGCCTGGGGACAGAGAGGGCTGGGCGAAAGAGGGGAAAGAGAGAGGGCGTCGAGGCGCTTTAACGAGCGTCGTTACTGGGAGGAATCGCTCGGCCATTTACTCGAATTTACCTGCTTTGATTCGAACCAGAAACTATAGAGGGAGAGAGGAGCTTGGTCAGCGCGAGGAGGACGAAGCTGACGGGGCAGTGGGGTCGCTTGGCAGCGAGAGATAGAAGGAGGAGGTGGGGTCCAACCGTCAGCGGCTTTGCGGGTGAGAGCAATGGTGAGAAAACGTTTCGCTCGGGTGGGGTGGGAAGATGGGCTTGCTGGGCCAGTGGGTCTTGCTGGGCTGGGTCGACCTTGTTCATTTTTTTTTCACTGCTTTGTTTTTCTTTTTCTGTTTCTAATATTCTGTTTTGATTTTGTTTAATTAATTCAAACATCAATTTGATTTCAAACCTCAACCAAAATTTGTGTAGATTCATATACTGATTAATAGCACATTACAAAGTCAAATTCATAATAATATATTTATCCTTTTTAGGGTCTTTTAATTATTTAAAATAGGCTCTAGTTTTAATTAAATAAGATTTAGTAATATTATTTAAAATAGGCTCTAGTATTTAAATCTCCACCAATCTTTGGGTGAATTTTAATTCTGTTTATCAACATATTTCAAGGTCCAAAACAAAATAATTCTTTTATTCTTTTAGGATCTATTAATAATTAAATAAATAGACCATAGTCTTTAATTCAAATAGGTTTTAATTTATTTTAAAACTCTTTTTGAAAACTAAATAATACTAAAATCTTTTCAGTAGGTTTCATTTGAAAAACTAAAACACTTGGAAATCTTATTTAAAATAAATTAACAAGTTTTAGTGTTTATTTAAAAATGGAAAAGCCTCTACTTTAATAAAAATGGATATTAATAAATCCTCATTATTTTATTTAATAAACCTTTACTCTTTTTATCAAATAGTAATATTTTATTTCAAAAGCTTGGCCAAGATTTAATTTGGCTCTATAAAATAATCCTCATTTATATTTCTACCTTTACTTTATAAAAACCATATCTTTTTATTTAAAGATTAAAAAATAGTGATTGCAACTATTATAACTTTATTTATTATTTGTTTATCTTTTTAAATATCTTTAGGATTTTATTTGATCAAAATAGGTTTTGATGTTTCCAATTGAAATCAAAAAATTTCTTCTCACCCCAAAATTCAACAATTATTTATTTTGTTTATTTATTTTTCACATTACAAGATTTGGAAAATCTTGGGATGTGACAATGTTTAAGAGCATAACTCCATTAAGAGGGTCATGAAACTCAGCAAGACTTCTTAGTATAAAAGAGTGTGATACTCTGACGTAAAACAGAGTAGAAGCTGATCAATGCTTATTAATCTGTGAATTACAACACTTTGACCGGGTCTTAGAAATGACGAGGTACTGGATTTTGTTTCTCCTGACATCCCGAACTAGTTTGTCTTGATGGACCACAAGAGTATCTTACATAGGAAGACACCGATGCACATTACTACTTGACTACCAACTGGCAGACAAAGGTCGGAAAACAACAAGGTAAGGAAGAACATGCTCAGGATAGGATCTCGAGATGTGGATGCATAAGTCAACAATCTTCCGAAGACCAATGCAGGAAGGTTAAGGTGTGGCAGAGTCACGAGTATAGATGTGAGAGTCTCGAGGAGTACCCTTGTCGTGATCTATTTGGTTCCATTAAAGAACATCTGCCATAGCATGTGGTATGCGAAGTCCTTTATCGTCACTGTTCAATAGCGACAATATCCACAAGCTTGAAGGCTATACTAGAAGGTACTAGCCATTCTGAGGTAATGTGTAAACATTAACCACAACGGTCAACAAAATGGATCTTGGGTTAAAGGTCAGCTTCTTGTACAAGATTCACAACACCGGAATCCAGCACAATCGGGGATCTTAGGTTCAAGTCCGAGGGTTAAAACCCAAAGAAATGAGTAACTACTATTTGAGTGACAAAGCGTACACTACAAGATAGTAATCACGAGGTAGCTTCCAAGAGAGGAAACGACTTCGGAAGTACCCAAACAAACAAAAAGGAGGGACTCGAGGCAAAAGGAAACTTCAAGGCCTAGAGCAGAACATTGAGGAACCATCAACATGATGTTGTGTACCCATAAAATAGAGAGATTATGATAGAAAGAAATCCCTCATATGAAAAAGAGCAAAGGGTGACAGGGAATTCACAACACACACGACTCTAGAGAACTTAACACTAGGTCAACTGGCTGAGAACCGACATGCCTGAAGAGGCACCTAACTTTGAAGAAAGAGAGGAGATAGCAAAACTTTTCCAAATCAAAACAAGATAAGATGACCCAGAGTTAGAGAGAAACTAGATAAGAAGAAAAAGAAGCATACCAGAGTTTTCGCACATAATTTTCATCTTTGAAAATATTTTTCACAAACACTAGACTCAACATCGACCAATAGAAAGGTTTCCTATAGTCGGTACTTCTCTGATACCAAAACCTGTGACACCCCCGGGATTAAGGCTAGACAAATACCAGACCTTCATCTGAACATAAGCCTAACCCTTTCTCGAAAGCATACAGAGAGAGAATTGGTAACACAACAGTGACCCTACGACACAATATTTGTTACAAAAAGCTCACAACTGAGCAAAGAATCAAAATATTACAATCATAGGTCACTAACCACAATCATCAAACAACGGAAGGCAAATTATGCTATTAAGTATAGCAAACTTAACAAATAGCCTAAGAGGCCTGAAGCATAACGATGACGTCCAACCCATAGATCCTAGACTTTCGACTACGAACTCCGAACTACTCGTTAATGTCGATGCCGTGTAGAACTCATCTTCTATGGTAACACTTACTCAGCTGCAAAAGTATCAACGAAGCAAGGGTGAGTACAAGGTGTACTCCGCAAGACTTATGGCTGGTGGAGTTATTTTGCATAAAGCCATCTTTGTTTTGTAAAACAAGAGGGAGAGGAATCTCGACTAATCAAAATATTTTAAAAGGGGATAAGAGAGCGGTATCTCCAACTTTGATCATCTCTTGATATCCACCGAATCATCATCATCTGAACCTACCTAGGATCACCCCCTCGTACCCTTGAGGAACAATCCTTAAGCACACATTGATCAACTTGCCAAGTTTTACAATTAGGTTCAAGTTCTCTATGATCTTTGAATCTGGTTTCCAAGTCGTCCATAATCGTGGACACGGCTTTTCGAAAATATTTAACCCTACAGGGGTGTACAACTTTACCCACATGTACCAACCGATTCTTAATGCCAAGATATAAGCCCTCTTCCTTTGAAGGCCGGCAGAGAGTGGTTGACCACGACCTTTACCTTGCTTTCGTCGAGACCATGAATCACGCACTAGGGAGATGCCGCCGTAACGGGTCGAGTCCCGAAGCCGGTCCCTAATGATGTGTGTGGGGTTCAAGATTACGGATGCCGGGCATCTCTTGTTCCCGGCCATGCTTACCTACCTGTATGAATGCACCTCCTTCACCTCCACTCAAGAACATCCAAGATGCGTATGTAGAATGGAAATCCAAAACTATGTGACTCATGGAATCTACTCAGCAAGTTAGTTGGTCAAGGGGGTTTCCAGGCCCCCGCGTGGATGTACGCGTGTCATGGTCCATAGTCAAGAACTCAGGTCATGGTAGTGGAAAGTATGGGACTGCAAAAACCACAACCTACCGTGGCCTCCCATATAAGCCTTAGCATGTTTAAGTTTTATCTCTGATGATACCACGTCATCCTATCAAACTAGGTTCATTCGTAGCTCTGATTCATCAACCGGATGGACCAGCAGTAACAGCTAAGCATGGCTAAGCACAACATATAGAATAGCTCTAGCAGCACTTCACAAGCTCAAACCCTAGTTATGCTAGGAGCAGTGAATCAGGGAATTTAGGCTAAAAGGAAAACATGCATCAGATAGGATTACTCTCTATATCGATAAAAGACTTTGGAATCGTATGCACATGGCAAGAATGTAAATACTTTGAAATCATAGGATTATATCATGTGTGGGGCTTGGCTTGCCTTTGCAAGTTGATATCCATAAAGCAGAGCTTCGGACATCTAGTACTTGACTTGGTTTTAGTTGATCAAGTATTGGTCTTCGAGCTTCGACAGTGTTGATCTCGACCTTCTATGGTGTTGACCTTGATCTTCGATCTTGATATTGTTATCGTATTCTACCGGAGAAGAACCAAATACCGGAAATAAAGGAAACAATCAACACATGGCATCGATGCGATGTTCAATCATGGTTGATGATATGAAAAATTAAAAGTTATTGAAACAAACCCTAAGGCATGCTTAACAAATTAATCGGGGTTCCGAGGTGTCCAAACCCTAACTCGGGAGAACCTCGGAGGCATATGAGAGGGGTTGTTTTGTTGTTCTAATTAAACTTTTAATTGAAGTTGCTTATCAATGCATGATTATAATTTAATTAGGTATAATTCATTTTTTGAACAATTTGATATATTATTTATATTTTTCTGATTTAAAATGAATTAGTTATGATTTTTCCAAATTTTTATTCATTTTAAATCAATTAAACATGTTAGGTTATATAAATTATTTTATAATCTGGACCCACATGCCATGTATTTATTCATTTCAGAAAACAATTAAGGAAATGATTAAATATATGACAATGGGGACCTACCTGATAGCATTTTCAATTAATAAAACAATTAAAGAAAAGGAAAGGGGGTTACTGCGTCATGCTTACGGCAGGCTGACGTCAGCAATGGCGAGCTCCCAGATCAAGTGCGGGGCTTGCGATTGGGGGCACGGGAGCGAGCGGGGCTGGGGGCGTTTGAGAGAGGGCGACGCAGGCAACCAGAAAGTAGCGGTGCTGCTTGCAGGAGGTCACCGGAGAGGGAAGCACGACGGCGGCGAGCGGCAACAGAGGTAGGTGGTCGATGGGGAGGGATCTAGAGATCGAGAGGGAGCAAGGGAGAGGGTCCACGAGGACCAGCTGCTCACCAGGATCACAGTAGTGAGGTCGGTGGAGCGAGGGGAAGCTGGACGACAGCGAATTGACGGCGGCCGGACTTCGGGCAGACGGGCACATCGAGCTCGATTCAGGGCGCGCGGCTTCAATTGCTTCCGTGAGGCGACTAAGGACATCACGGGGAGCTCGGCGGTAGCCTCGGTTAGGCCCGGGGCAGACGGACGCGGCAGGGATGGCAAGGTCCGGCGATCTAGTGTTTAGACAGAGAGGGAGAATGAGGAGGAAAGAAAACTAGGGTACGTCTAAGCGGCATAGGTGTTCCTGTAGACGGCGAAAGCGTCGGTATCATGAATCGCGGCATGGGCGAGTATCCTGGCGCGAGCGACGACGGCGGCAGCACCACGCAGGTGCTCCATCATCGGCGACAAAGACGACGAACGTGACAGAAGGATCGAAGGGGTACACGGGCCAAGCTGGGCTGCAGACGGGCCAGATGGGCTTCTCTTGGTCCACAGCAAAGGTGCATAAGGATTGCTGGCAATTGCGCTGAGTGGCCAGATAAAGGAGAGAGGAGTTGGGCTCGACCCAGTTAGGGTTAGAGACTGCTTTTATTTTCTGAAACTCTTTTCTAATTCTGTTTTGTATTTCTTGTTTGTAATTTCCATTGTAATTATGTTTTGAATAATTTCAAAATACAAAAAAAACTTCCCAAACATTTAAAATACTATGGAGACCCTTATAACCATTTGGGTTTCCAAACATTTTGAGGTTTTCAAAATTCAAAAGCCATTTGAATTGATTTCAAAGAGAGAGGGGAAGCCAGGGTTTAAGGTTTTGTGAGCCTTTTTTTCCATGGATTTTAAATAATGATGCTCATGGATGCACAAACAAACCATATTTACTATTTAATAAACTAGGGTTGTTACAATTCTATCCCCCTTAAAAGAATCTCGACCCGAGATTCCTAGGTAGGAAGATAGAAGGAACAGTGTCACACTAAACTTCGACGATCTTCTCGAAGAGGTTGATCCATGCCACCATTATTGAATGAATGAAGCGCTTCATAATCTTCGAGGTGGCTGCTCACACTAAGGAAGAGAGGGAATGACACGGAACCACAAACTGAGTATCTCATGGTCAACTCATGGATAGATGTTTCATGAACATCTCTAAAGCCAACAAACATGAAACACGTCAAGGTAACGGAGGAAACAAAAGGAGATAGTTTCAAGGTGACACATAATTGGTCTTCATAAGGATTGAGACCATAGAGCTTATAGAAGAGGGTAAACTTCTGAGGGAAGAAACTTCCAACAGATGGAACATGACCATAGGCTTTGAGAGATAAACCTCTACTAAACAGCGTAATAGAGCTCTATAGGTGGAAGAAACACATATCAACAAAACCAAGCTATTGAATTGCTTTTGACATAGAAGGGTCATTCTTTGGTTCAACAAAAGGCCAAGACACAAAGGTGTTTTGTGGGGAGGACTCATAAGATTCACAAGGAACATGTAACAAGAGAAACTATTGATTACCAAAATCATGGTCGCTCTTCGAACAGGTGTAGATAGAGAGGAAGGAACTCTTTATTCATCTAGGACTATCAAAATCCTTGCCAAAGATCTTGATATCACTTTACACCACCAAGATGAATAGTTTAGAAGATTCCCGATGACACGAGAAGAAAGAAACTTTATTCTCAGACTCCAAGTACTTGGCATAACAAGTTGTTTGCCATCATAAAAGGGTCTAGAGGATCGACCGACAGACATTGAGCAACTCTACTTTAAATGTTCTCCTTGATGTTTGAAACACCGATAGCAGGCTACTGACAAGCCTTTAACCAATCATCAAGTGAAGGTCGGACTTCGGATACAAAGGAAACCATAAGCACAACTCCTATAATAAATCATAGAAGATGCCTCTTGAAGAGTGGTGGTTATTGCTGATTCAAGGAATATGGAAATAGGTCTTCCGACTGGTTGTGCCAACCATTACATCAATCTTGTCATAGTTACAATAGACCTATGTCATAACCTTGAGGAACACCAATCATTATTGCTTCTTGAGATTCAGCTTTGTTTAAGTAGAGAGACACTTTAGACTCTGCCTGTCCGAATAGAAAGGGTGCAACATTTACCACAGAGGTAAAGTCACTAGATTCTCAAGACACGTACTTCAATGTCAAGATCCAAAAGATGAGATAGATTGCGGAACCCATATGATAGCAAGTTATCAAAAGATAATTGCATCTACATGAATTGTTTGCAACGAAACACAACTGAATCCTATTTAGGAAACATTTAGGAGGATATCAAAGTTTTGTTATAGTTCCTATCTTCCGTGAACAAATCAATCATTGTCTTGGTGTGCTTGGAGGATCTTCTCGAGATGTGAAGGTATCAACCTACGATATCAAGAATACTTTGCACATGCTTGACTATCTTGGAAATGATTGAAGGGATACAGGTAGGCTACACTAGCGCAAATCAAAAAAATTCTACCGCGTATACCAGGATTACTGTTGTCATAGATCATGGGATTACCACTAGACGCGTAGTTGCAGAATTGATGAAGCACGTCGATGCAGTGCAGACGTTCCACGTCTCCTCCTTGTCCTCGTCCCAAGAGAAGCTCCCCTTGCGCGGCTCGTCCAAGCACTACAGATGCAGCTCCTCCGAGGTATCAACACGTACAGGGTGGAAGCGTTAGACGCCGGACTGCTAGGTCCACGCGCGCGACACAGGTGTGAGGAGTGGCAGCTGGGTGGAATGATCTCCGGTCTTACCCTGGCCAGCTCACCCCACCCTCTCTTGTATAGGCGTCCCTAGTTGGCTTCTACATTATTAGCCCATTAGTAGCCTAAGCCTGGTCTAATTCGGATCCAATCCTCATTAGGCTTCCAGCCCCTTAAGTGTGTGACCCTATAGGTTCATATACGTATAGAAATGACATGAATACACTTATTCTGCCAATAGTTGGTAGCGGCCTATCGCAAGACGTGCCAACTCCTAAACGCATACAAGGATCATATCGGACGAACCATCACAAGGTTTAGTACATGTATTTCCCTTTGCCTCACGATATTTGTTCTAGCTCCAAGCTGACCTCTCTTTCTCGATACTGTGATTCGGAATCCCTTTACTAGGTTAACTCTTAACCATATGTAGCACGGACATGCATTTCTGGATTCGATCACTCGAGGGGCCCAGAGATATCTCTCTCAAGTAGAGAGGGGAAAATCCCATCTTGATTGACCATGTCTTGCAGCATGCTTCAGGACAAACCCAAAAGCTACCTTTATAACTTCCCTGTTACGATGCAGTGTTTGATTGCCCCAAAGTAGGTCGATCCACATCTCAAGTACATGCGATAATCTCAGGTCTAAGGACAAAACGTACACGATGTGTAGAGAGAGAGGTGCAACTAATTGCCAGTCTCAAGTTGGGTCAGTCCAACCGCATGTTCATAACATGTGTCCACATCATTGGTTTGACATCTCCATGTCTATGACTTGCGAAACATAGTCATCAACCAATCGATGTGCTAGTCTAATATTCACATGTGTCCTCATATGAACTCCGACTAGGGACAACTATTAAATAAACATACAAGTAAAGAGTTTCACAAACAATTCACATAATTGCCAATCAATACAAGTTGCCTGATATGGATATTCATGGAACATTACAATAACTCATGGATACATATGAAACATAATCATCTCTATGATTGCCTCTAGGGCAGATTTCCTTCAGTCTCCCACTTGCACTAGAGTCAATCTAAAATGTATATAATACCAATTGCTCTTGTGTGCGCTACATGTGTGGGATGCAGGAGAGGCTTAGTCAAGGGATCAGCAAAATTTGAGTCCTTATGTATTTTGCATATCATGACACTACCATCCTCAACAAACTCTCGAATCTGATGGTAACGCATGCGAATATGTCTGTTCTTCTAGTGCTGTCTAGGTTCCTTGGCCTGTGCAATAGCACCATTGTTGTCACAATAAATGTCCAAGGGATGGGACGCGCCCTGAACCACACCGAGAGCGATCAGGAAATTCCTAATCCAAATAGCTTCCTTTACTGCCTCCGAGGCAGCAATATATTCAGCTTCTGTTGAAGAGGAGGTCACCATATCTTGCTTGGAACTTTTCCAGCTCACAGCACCACCATTCAAGACAAACACATAACCTGATTGAGATTTAGAATCATCTGAGTTGTTAAGGTAACTCGCATCTGTGTAACCCTTTACACTGAGTTCATCCTCACCTCCATAAACTAGGAACACATCCTTAGTCCTTTTCAAGTACTTAAGGATGTTCTTTACTGCTGTCTAGTGACCTTCACCTGGATCAGCCTGGTATCTGCTCGTAACACTTAGAGCAAAGGAAACATCTGGACGAGTACATATCATTGCATACATGATGGATCCAATAGCCGAAGCATATGGAATCCTGCTCATGCGCTCATGCTCATTAGTAGTCGAAGGACACTGAGTCTTGATGAGTTTAATGCCGTGAGACATGGGCAAGAACCCCTTCTTAGCCTCTTCCATGCTGAACCGTTTCAACACTTTGTCAATGTATGTACTCTGGCTTAATCCAATTAGCCTCCTTGATCTATCTCTATAGATCTTGATGCCCAGAATATATGCCGCTTCTCCTAAGTCCTTCATCAAAAAACTATTTTTCAACGAGGTCTTAACAGACTCAGGCATCGGAATGTCATTTCCAATCGGCAATATGTCATCTACATATAAGATTAGAAATACCAGCGCTCTCCCACTTTCCTTCTTGTAAACACAAGGTCTTGTTCGTTTTTGATGAAGCCAAACTCCTTTACAACTTCATCAAATCGAATATTCCAACTCCGAGATGCTTGCTTCAGCCCATAAATGGACTTCAGAAGTTTGCATACCTTTCCAGCATTGTTTGGATCGACAAAACCATCGGGCTGCATCATATACACGTCCTCAGTTAGGATTCCATTTAGGAAAGCCGTCTTGACATCCATCTTCCATATTTCATAGTCGAAATGTGCAGCAATGGCTAGAATTATCCGTATAGATTTAACCATCGCTACGGGAGAGAAAGTCTCGTCGTAGACAACTCCTTGAACTTGTCAAAAACCTTTTGCAACAAGTCGAGCTTTATGGATGTGAACATTTCAATCCATATCAATCTTCTTCTTATAGATCCATTTGCACTCGATGGCTTTAAAACCATCAGGCAGGTCAACCAAGTTCCAAACTTGATTGTATCCCGTGGACTCTATCTCGGATCTCATGGCGATCAGCCATTTCTCAGAGTCGGTCCACCATAGCTTCTGCATAGGTCGCAGGCTCATCATTGTCTAACAATAATAATTCTCGCGCTTCGCGGAGCCTCGCCGACCTTCGTGGTTGTGGTGCTTCTGTTGCCACGGGTTCCTCAACTTGTTCTGCTACAATAGCATCACTTGTAGAAGCATCCCCAACTGGCTCATCTTGAACTTCTTCAAGTAACACCGACCTTCCACTTGTTCCCTTTGTGAGAAACTCTTTCTCTAGGAAAACACCGCTACGAGCGACAAACACTTTGCCCTCCTCTCGGTTGTAGAAGTAATACCCTAAGGTTTCCCTCGGATATCCCACGAAAATGAATTAATCCGATTTGGGTGTTAGCTTGTCCGACTGAAGTCGCTTGGCAAATGCATCACAACCCCAAATCTTTAGAAAAGACAAACTGGGACTCTTTCCAGTCCACATCTCATATGGTGTCTTAACTACGGATTTAGATGGTACCCTATTAAGTATGAAAGCTGCCGTTTCTAGAGCGTAACCCCAAAATGATAATGGTAAATCCGACTGGCTCATCATAGCTCGAACCATGTCCAACAAAGTTCAATTACGCCGTTCGGAGACCCCGTTTCTTTGAGGCGTTCCGGGCGGCGTAAGTTGTGGAACAATTCCGCAACTCTTAAGATGATTGCTAAATTTGTGACTCAAATATTCACCTCCACAATCAGATCGCAAGGCCTTTATTTTCTTGCCACGTTGATTCTCTACTTCACTCTAAAACTCCTTGAACTTTTCAAAAGTTTCAGACTTATGCCTCATCAAGTAGACATAACCATATCTACTGAAATCATCAGTGAAAGTAATGAAGTAGTGGTATCCTCCTCTAGCTGTCGTGCTCATTAGACCACATACATCAGTATGTATAAGTTGCAACAAGTCTGTCTCTCTCTCGGGTAAAACCGAAAAAGGTGACTTGGTCATCTTTCCAAGTAAACAAGCCTGACATGTCTCGTATGATTCAATATCAAACGAAGTTAGAAGACCATCACCATGGAGCTTCTTCATGCGCTTTTCACTTATATGCCCCAAACAACAATGCCATAAATAGGTAGGACTCAAATCATTAGGCCGAAGCCTTTTAGCACTAACATTGTAAACAGATGCATCATCAAGATTTAAAATAAATAACCCATTCACAATGGGAGCATTAGCCATAAACATAGCATTCTTAGAGATTACACAACCATTGTTTGCACTCACGAATGAGAACCATCCCTCATCAAACATGAAGGTGATAAAATGTTTCGACCCATACTTGGAATGTAATAACAATTATTCAACTCCATAATAAATCCTGATGGAAGGTGAAGTTGCATGACGCCGACGAACAATGCAGCAACCCTTGCTTTATTTCCGACGCGAAAATCCACTTCGCCTTTCTACACTTCTCTAGTCCTTATTAGCCCCTACATCAAATTGCAAATATGAGCAACCGATCCGGTATCAAATACCCAAGAGTTAACATAGGAATCAGCGAGAAGAATGTCCACAACATTTACAACAAGCGTACCTGAGTGGGAAGTACTCTTACTTCCACTCTTCTTCAAAGAAGCCTGGTACTTGCTGTAGTTTCTCTTCCAGTGTCCATGTTCATGACAAAAGAAGCACTCAGTGTCTTCTACAGGTCCAGCCTTTTTCTTGGGTGCAGACTTAGGGATCGTATCCTTAGCCTTGCCCTTCTTCTTCCAAGAAGTACCCTTTTTATTGAAGCTAGGCTTGTTCTGCATAGCCATCACATGGCTATGCCCTGCACACTTCTTCATGTCACTTTCTGATGTTTTAAGCATGCCACATAATCCATTAAGGCCCTTCTCCACCCCATGCATATGGTAGTTCGAAATGAACTGCCCATAGCTGGATGGAAGAGACGCCAAAATGAAGTCAGTGGCCAACTCTTGGCCTAGTGGAAAACCAAGCTTTTCCAAAGTCTGACTTTAACCAACCATTTTGATCACATGGGGGCCTACAGCTGCTCCCTCTACCAGCTTGCATTCGACAAAGGACTTGGCAACATTGTACCTCGCAGTCCTTGCCCGATCTTGGAACATGTCCTTAAACGCGACGATCATATCGTACGCTTCCTGATCCTCAAACTTCTTTTGGAGTTCAGGTTCCATGCATGCAAGCATAAGATAGCTAACCTCAAGAGAATCATCACATGCTCTCTGGTAGGCATTCTTTAGGGCAGCATATGCATTATCAGCAGGTTCATCGGGGATTGGGGTATCCAGAACTGTTTCCTTTTTATCATACCTGAGAACAATTCTCAGGTTACGGACCCAGTCCATATAGTTTGTTCCATTAAGTTTATCTTCGTCAAGAATCGAACGCAGAGAAAAAGGTGATGCAGTGTTCAGTGCCATCGATCTACAACAGAAAACATGCAAAATACTAAGCCATGTAACCATGAAAGAGTAAAACATATTAAACAATTTAATAGCATATACTCCCACTTAAATCAATATCCCTCTATTGATACTAAGTGATTCAAGATCCACATTTAACAAGTCGACTAGTGAGCTTTAGCATCACTGCTAGAAGACAACGTAAATCGGTAAGCAACACTTGCTAATCATATCACATATGACTCTTGTTGTTGGGTGACATCTCTATGTCAAAACTAGGAGCCCAACCTTTATGCCCCAAGGTCCTTAACTATTAAGATGACCTTGTCAAGCTCACCAACCCTTATGCGTGTAGGTATCCGATACAAACCCATCCATCCAAGGAAAACCACGGCACCCTAATTTCATAGTCCCACCAACGATTGTACAGGGCATAGGATGGTGCAAGGTTTGGTTGGGAGGGCATGGTTTAACTTAAACTTTGTGAGGGATCGTTCTACTTCTATCATCTAAGCATGCATAGTGGTAATACGCATAAGAATAACATTCACATAGATGTGACATAGTATGGCCCATTTTCTCATGGTGATCTCCATCGCCATAGAACATGTCCACCATGATGATCTCCATCTTCATGTTCCATGTGAGCCATCCTCCAAGTGATGAGTCCTCCAAGAACTAATACAAGCTATTACTCCTAACAGTTAGTAATCAAAATTATATAGTATTGGGATCATCACAAGTTGGCACACAGGCCATTACAATAAATGACAACACATATGGCTCCAGCTGTGTTGTCCTACTCACGACACGCAGGTCATGCAAAATTTCATACATGCATCACGTACATATATGGGCCATACTGATCACATACATCCTGCAAAAACAAGTTATGCATAGAATCGCATTCTACCGGATCATGTGACATCGCAATACCTAGTTACCTTAACGAGATACAAAAGGGGCTACGATTAAGGGGGGTCTAGGGGGTCTCCCCCTTTGGCGTTCAAAGGGGCAGCGCCCCTCGCGATATCTAGGTTCCGATTTACCTTGTCTTCTAGCACAAACTGTGAAAAATGAGAGATCGAATCTACACAATTTTATTTAAGGATTTTGATCGGAAAATGAAATTTACCATAAACCAACTATTGTTCCGATCCGATCAAACTCCTTTGATCACGGTACATCGATTTTAGATCTAGGTTCCGATTCGATTAATCATATTGATCTTCGCGTGATTCAATAGGATTTATGTGTCACTGTCTACCCTGATGGCGGAAGACGACCGGTAGGGGTAAGTCGTTCGAAAACCTCAGAATCATGATCATGGAAAGCAAGATCATAGATCAATCCTGAACCACCGCCATATAAACGATCACATCATTCATATCAATCTGCATATCACCATATGCAAACATCCCGAACCTATAACTGAACAACATCGGCTCTGATACCACTGAAGGGATACGGGTAGGCTACACTAGCGCAAATCAAAAAGTTTCTACAGCGTATACCAGGATTACTGTTGTCATAGATCACGAGATTACCACTAGACGCGCAGTTGCGGAATTGATGAAGCATGTTGACGAAGTGCAGACGTTCCACGTCTCCTCCTTGTCCTCGTCCCACGAGAAGCTCCCCTTGCGCGGCTCGTCCAAGCGCTACAGATGCAGCTCCTCCGAGGTATCCACACATACAGGGTGGAAGCGTCAGACGCCGGACTGCTAGGTCCGCGCGCATGACACAGGCGTGAGGAGTGGCGGCTGGGTGGAATGATCTCCGGTCTTACCCTGGCCAGCTCGCCCCACCCTCTCTTATATAGGCGTCCCTAGTGGGCTTCTACATTAGCAGCCCATTAGTAGCATAAGCCTGGTCTAATTCGGATCCAATCCTCAATAGGCTTCCAGCCCCTGTGTGTGACCCTATAGGTTCATATACGTATAGACATGACACGAATATACTTATTCTGCCAGTAGTTGGTAGCGGCCTCTAGCAAGACGTGCCAACTCCTAAACACATACAAAGATCATATCGGACGAACCATCACAAGGTTTAGTACATGTCTTTCCCTTTGCCTCACGATATTTGGTATATATCCAAGCTGACCTCTCTTTCTCGATACTGTGATTCGGAATCCCTTTACTAGGTTAACTCTTAACCATATGTAGCACGGCCATGCATTTCTGGATCCGATCACTCGAGGGGCCCAGAGCTATCTCTCTCAAGTAGAGAGGGGCAAATCCCATCTTGATTGACCATGTCTTGCAGCATGCTTCAGGACAAACCCGAAAGCTACCTTTATAACTACCCTATTACGGTGCAGTGTTTGATAGCCCCAAAGTAGGTCGATCCACATCTCAAGTACATCCAAAAATCTTAGGTCTAAGGACAAAACATACACGATGTGTAGAGAGAGAGCTGCAACTAATTTCTAGTCTCAAGTTGGGTTAGTCCAACCCCATGTTCGTAACATGTGTCCACATCATTGATTTGACATCTCCATGTCTATGACTTGCGAAACATAGTAATCAACAAATCGATGTGCTAGTATAATATTCACATGTGTCCTCACATGAACTACGACTAGGGACAACTCTTAAATAACCATACAACTAAAGAGTTTCAAAACAATTACTCCCTCTATCCCAGTTTATAAGACTTACGCGTATATCTAGGTCGTCCGCACAAGCTATATAATATGAATTATATAATATAAAAATTATATCATTAGAAAATATAACATTTGAAGTTTCTAATAATATAGTTTTTATCTTATATACCTCATGCTAAGTTGGTTAATTTGTTAACCTAGAAATACGCGTAAGTCTTATAAACCGAGACGGAGGGAGTAACATAATTTCCAATCAATACAAGTTGGCTGATATGGATATTCAAGGAACATTACAATAACTCATGGATACATATGAAATATAATCATCTCTATGATTGCCTCTAGGGCATATTTCCTTCAATGATTCCCGAGGAAACAAATATAACGCTACTCGAATCCACGATGACTTCTTTCAACATTTGCACGTGAACCAGAGGAGGTTACTTCTAACATCCAGAGCACATACTTCGATATAACACGAAGATGGTTCTCAAAAGTTTCCAACATTAATGCCAAATGTTTCATATGAATCTGTTGTAACATGGAGAAGTTAAGAATATTATCGATGGGATCAATAACAAACTTATCTATACACTACAAAAAGATGGGATCATATGTTATATGAACAAGGCAGAAATACTGGTCAGACCAAAGAACATGAAGATGTACTTAAGTGAAATATCACTAGTAGATACACCATCAAGATTGTCCTTAGAACTCACTTTGATTTGGCGATTGACCAAACCAAATCAAAGGCGGGGAAGATAACATATCCACAAAGGACATAATATCTTACTTCAACATGAACAAAACTAGACATCCCTTTAAGAAGGAACTGGGTTGGATAGAACTTTTGTCTTACAACTCTACAAGTTGTTGTTTAAGCTCAACCAACTAGTTCATGGGTATCTAGTATAGATCCTTGGAGAGAGAGAAGTTCAGAGAACATGCTTGCTCAAGAACTTGACAACATGGTCATGTGGCAACATGGCGATACTTCTAGAAGACATCTAGAATATCACGGACCACCGATATGTCACTTAGTTCGAGAGGAAACTTGCTTGGTAATGCAAGATGACATAGTCTTAAAGCTTCGGCATGAGCCTAACTCTTTGACTGAAGGGAGTGCACTAGAATATCGGACTTGGTAGCACAATCATTCTTTGCTCAGTGATTAGATAACTAGTCATGCTAGGAATGACACAAATGTCCTTGGAGTTCAAAGCAATAAAAAAATGCTAAGAATCTCGAATGTCCACATTATTACGAACATGCAACATTCTTGTGCGTAAGAGCTCAGAGGAAGGGTGGTAATATGTGTGTAAGGTTCCAACCATTAATAAGGTAGAGATCCCTGTGTTTACAATGCTAGTCCCTGGATCAATAGCTAGCATCCACAGTTAAGATGTAATATCAAGAAACAAAGGTCATAATACAACTTTATAACCAGGAATAAAATAATTTATTACATCTTACATAGCTCATTTGGCTATCTCAATACAATGCAGCAGAATATAACAATAGCATGGGGTCCTTCATCTTCAAAGTTCCACAAGCAGACATGTTGGTTGTAGACTTCTAATCCTAATCAGTAAACTTCACTAACATCAAACAAACCTGCAACCTAACAAGTTATAGCCACAAGGGTCAATACATTTGAATTGTATTGGCAAGTGATACTATGGTAGTATAGTGGAGTCTATCATTTATATGCTTTTGGCTAGGTGGAGCTTAGGCTTGCTTTGCTCAAAATATGTTTTACTTATCATTTGAAAACACTAAGTTTTTGATTGTCAAAAATCACCCAAGGCATCTCCCAATAGAAATTGGTGATCCTTCAGCCCTTGTTCAACCACAAGTTTTTAACTTAGAAATTTGGATGAGGAGATTTTTGATAGCTTCCATGTCTTGATGCTCAAATTGTCCTTTACCAGGGACATGGCTAAGTACTTAAATTTTACACTCTGCAGAGGTGGTGCACTTTCCCCACAAGACTTGGTTTCACCAAGACAAGATGTTTCAGAAGCCTTCTCTTAGACCAGAATGGACGCGTTCCAACCTATCATTCTCCTACCACCATCTGTCCATTTGGCTAAGTTATTGCAACCTATATGATCCAAGCAGAGCCCATAATGCCAAGTGGCTGCACTTGAAGCTCCTCAACATTTGACATCTAAAATCTCTTTGTTCCTGGGTGGCCATCCACAAGTGAGACACACAAGGTAAACCATAGAAATGGGCCATGTGAACCACTCAACACAAACCATTCCTTCCATTCCACCCAGGTGATTCATTCACTTAGTTGTTTTATTAATCAAAACACAAGTCCTTGACTTAGAAATATTCCATAGTATGAATATATATTCCACCCTTGTTTTCTACTAGCTAAGCTAAGAATGGTAGTAGTAGGAATCTTAACTTAGGAGAATTCTACTAAGGTTTCATCTACTAGGATTTCCCATGGCATAGTTTACACTTAGAAAAATTCCATGCAAGTCCTACTTAGGAATATCACCAATGCATAGTGAAAATATTGGGACAAAAGTATGAAGCATCACTTGCCTTTTTGGTAGAGATTATAAGTTCACTCCTTGTCTTTGCAATATTCACACTCTTCAAATCACTACAATTCAATCAAGCAAGCAATATTTCAATCTACCATTCAAGCAACATCACATAAAATAATAGAAACAAAACAATGCATGCGAGCATGCCAAACTTTGTTTTATTTACAAAAGTGGTTTATAATAGGTTATAACCATTCTAAAACACTTATTGGTCATTTTATAAATTGGCAAAACTATTTGCAAAAGATTTTACCTATAAACCATTTTTAAACCAAATCCTTATTTTATGTGGTTGAAAATGCCTTTATCAAAGTAGCAATCTTTATAGGGTTCACCAAATACATTTCTAATTCTAAAACTTGGTGTTTGGGGTCAGAGAGTTTAAATCAAAACCTTTCCCAAAGGTTTTCCTCCAAAAGCATTTTTAATAAATAAACATTATTTTTATTTGACTAGAAATGGTTTAAATCAAAGATTTATTCTTTTGCTTCACCAAATATATTTTTGAAACCTCAAATTGATTCCTATGGTCAGTAGGTTCAAAACAAACCATTTGCCAAAAGTTTTATCTCAAAAATCATTTTAGAACAAATCTTATATTCTAAATATGCCTACATAAGTTTCTACGAAAACAATCAATTTAACAGAAACATTTTACTAACAAAGTGCATGAACAGAAAGTACTTGTCCTGCTGATTTCATTGATATAAAGTTTGCAAAATTTGGACGTGTGGTTTGAAAGTTATGAATTTTTTAAATTGGAACATCTAATAGACAAGTTTCTGGGTTTTTTAAAACAATCACAGTCCACGCGTCGTGTTGCTATTGGTTGGTACCGCTTCGTGCGGATCGACAGATGCGAGCCGTTGGATCTAAGTGACATCGCACGGCTCAGAGGCACTACTTACCCCTTCGGGTTAGATTCTATCTTAATCGTCAGTTCAAGATCCTACGGACCTCACTGCTTTGACCATGAAGCAGCGGCGCTGGCGGCAGCGTGTGGCGGCGCGCGGTCAGACAGTGGCGGTGTCGACATTACAGGAAGCGAGAGAGCAAAGGGAGATGCTCACCGAGTTCGTCGTGGCGTGGAGATGCTCGAGGTGGTCCTTGCAGGTGAAGGGGCACTCGGGGTCGACGGGAATTCTTCACCGGAGTTCGTGGAACCGTCGGGTGCGGTCAGTCATCGACGAAGGCGACTCTAGGGTGCACGATAGAGCAAGCAAGCGGCATGGTTAGACGCACAGATGGGTGGAGAGTATCGGAGCATCAAAGAGGAGTGGAGGCGCGGTCAGAGACTACCTGGAGGCTTCGTCGGAGAAAAAGGCAGACTCGCGTGGTCGAGGTGGTTGCCAACGATAGGGGCATGCGCGAGCGAGCTGAGGCCACTGGGAGATGAGTATGGAATAGGGGAGCAGGATCGCGTGGTCGAGGAGGCAAGGGGTGATGGCGAGGGGCCGGAATTTCCGCCGGAGCTTGTCAGAGACAGTGGCGGTCCTGGTGGAATTGGGGACAGCCTGGGGGCAGAGGGCTGGGCGAGAGAGGGGAAAGAGAGAGGGCGTCGAGGCACTTTAACAAGCGTCGTTACTGGGAGGAATCGCTCGGCCATTTACTCGAATTTACCTGCTTTGATTCGAACCAGAAACTATAGAGGGAGAGAGGAGCATGGTCAGCGCGAGGAGGACGAAGCTGACGGGGCAGTGGGGTCGCTTGGCAGCGAGAGAGAGAAGGAGGAGGTGGGGTCCAACTGTCAGCGGCTTTGCGGGTGAGAGATGTGGTGAGAAAACGTTTCACTCGGGTGGGGTGGGAAGATTGGCTTGCTGGGCCAGTGGGTCTTGCTGGGCTGGGTCGACCTTGTTCATATTTTTTTTCACTGCTTTGTTTTTCTTTTTCTGTTTCTAATATTGTGTTTTGATTTTGTTTAATTAATTCAAACATCAATTTGATTTCAAACCTCAACCAAAATTTGTGTAGATTCATATACTAATTAATAGCACATTACAAAGTCAAATTCAGAATAATATATTTATCCTTTTTAGGGTCTTTTAATTATTTAAAATAGACTCTAGTTTTAATTAAATAAGATTTAGTAATATTATTCAATCTCCATTTGAATTTAAATCTCCACCAATCTTTGGGTGAATTTTAGTTCTGTTTATCAACATATTTCAAGGTCCAAAACAAAATAATTCTTTTATTCTTTTAGGATCTATTAATAATTAAATAAATAGACCATAGTATTTAATTCAAATAGGTTTTAATTTATTTTAAAACTCTTTTTGAAAACTAAATAATACCAAAATATTTTCAGTAGGTTTCATTTGAAAAACTAAAACACTTGGAAATCTTATTTAAAATAAATTAACAAGTTTTAGTGTTTATTTAAAAATGGAAAAGCCTCTACTTTAATAAAAATGGATATTAATAAATCCTCATTATTTTATTTAAATAAACCTTTACTCTTTTTATCAAATAGTAATATTTTATTTCAAAAGCTTGGACAAGATTTAATTTGGCTCTATAAAATAATCCTCATTTATATTTCTACCTTTGCTTTATAAAAACCATATCTTTTTATTTAAAGATTCAAAAATAGTGATTCCAACTATTATAACTTATTTATTATTTGTTTATCATTTTAAATCTCTTTAGGATTTTATTTGATCAAAATAGGTTTCGATGTTTCCAATTGAAATCAAAAAGTTTCTTCTCACCCCAAAATTCAACAATTATTTATTTTGTTTATTTATTTTTCACATTACAAGATTTGGAAAATCTTGGGATGTGATAGGCTACCACCCTTAAAATAAATCTCGTCCCGAGATTTGGGAAGGCTAGGGTTACAAGTTGGCTCAAAGCAACTAGGGTACTACCACCCTTAAATAAAAAATTCCAACTAGGTTACTTCTTGGCTTGCTTGGAATCTTGTTGAAACTTCTCTGGGCAAACATCTGCATTGTGTCCTTTGTTTCCACACTTGAAACATGTGACAAGATTGTGATCCTTCATAGGCTTGTTTATCTTGTGCTTCATATTTTCTGGACAATTGCTTGCATAATGTCCTGGTTCTTTGCAATTGAAACACATCACTTGGTTGATATCTTTCTTTTCCTTTGGTATCATTGCCTCTTGTTTGTTTCCTTGGTTCTTCTTCTTTTTTGGGCATTCATTGGCATAGTGTCCCATCTCTTTGCAAGTGTAGCATTTCTCTTGGGTAATATCCTTCTTGCTTGGGTTGGGGCATTTCTTCTTCTTCTTGGGTCTCTCCAAAGCTAGGAGTTCTTCTAGTTCATGCTCTTCATACTTCACCACAAAGGTGGGAAATATTTCTCTCTTCTTGGGGCATTTACTAGAGATATGACCTTCTTCTTCAAAAGAGTATCAACACTTTGTGATCACTTTGGATTTGGCCTTATGGTGCATAGTTTTGACTTTGCCTTCATCCTTCTTGGTAGAAGTTGTTCCTTCATGAGGGTTTACAAATTGTTGTTGCACTCCACCTTGTTTCCTTTGTTGAACTATGGAATACATGGGGCATTGGATAGGGACATGATTATTTCCTTCACATAGGAAACAAGTAGCTTGAGAGGTGGGGCATTGATTAGTTGGATGTTTCTCTTCACAATTGGGGAATTGTTCTTTATGTTCCTTGGGAGTGTGATCATTGTCTCCACAAATATTGCAAGCTTGGGTTCCTTCTAGAATATCATCATTGTCATCCTTGTTGTCACAAGCTCCTTGGGAAGAGTTGTCTCCCATGTTGACCATTTGATTTGTCACCTTATGCAACAATTGGGTTTGGGTTTCCAAAAACCTTTGCATGGTTGGATCTACCTCACCGGTGTTGGCTAAAAATTGAGCTGTCACCTGGTTCAACTAGGTTTGGGTTACTATGAGTTCCCTAAAGTTGGTCTCTTGGTTGTTGTTGTTGTCACCATCCTTGATGTTGGAGTTTCTTGGGGTAGTAATGTGTTTGGGTTGGATTGGGATTAGAATAGGCAAAATATTTCTAAGGGAATAATTCTAATCACACACATCACAATTCACACAAGCAAAGTGCAAGCAATCACAAACAAACATTCCACTCAAACAACAAGTATCAAGCATATTTTTAGGAAACAAAATATTTTTGTTACACCACAAAAGTTGGTGAATTTGGTTTGATCTAATTATGGTGGTCCAACTATATGGTTCACTTGAGATCTTTCCCTCCTTCTTGGTTGATTCTTCTTGCTTGAGATCATGGTTTCTTTGGAAAAATTCTTGGTCACAAAAACTTCAAAGGTGATGATGATTCCCAAGTTGTGTTCCCTTAGTCTTCAAATCTTGAGTAATATTTCTTGCCTCACTTGTAGTCCGTTAGTGATATCCAAGTTGAAGTCCTTGTTGAGACTAAGGTTGAAATCACTTGAAGATGTTGAAGTCATTAGAGTTGATGAAGTCTTTTGCACATGGTGAAGTTTTTGGTCATGGGGTAGGCTTTGTCCACCAAGTTTGAAATAGAAGAGATGTAGAATCAAACCAAAAATGGTTGAGGAAAGAGTTTACAAGATTGTTGGTAAATAAGTTTTGGAACAAATACAACTCCTATTTTTCTAAGGGGTTTTGTCCAATCCTCGGGTTACAAATCCTACAGGCAACGCAGTGCTCTGATACCATCTGTAAGGTTCCCAAACTTTAATAAGGTAGAGATCCCTGTGTTTACAATGCTAGTCACTGGATCAATAGCTAGCATCCACAGTTAAGATGTAATATCAAGAAACAAAGGTCATAATACAACTTTATAACTAGGAATAAAATAATTTATTACATCTTACATAGCTCATTTGGCTATCTCAATACAATGCAGCAGAATATAACAATAGCATGGGGTCCTTCATCTTCAAAGTTCCACAGGCAGACATGTTGGTTGTAGACTTGTAATCCTAATCAGTAAACTTCACCAACATCAAACAAACCTGCAACATAACAAGTTACAGCCACAAGGGTCAATACATTTGAATTGTATTGGCAAGTGATACTATGGTAGTATAGTGGAGTCTATCATTTATATGCTTTTGGCTAGGTGGAGCTTAGGCTTGCTTTGCTCAAAATAGGTTTTACTTATCATTTGAAAACACTAAGTTTTTTATTGTCAAAAATCACCCAAGGCATCTCCCAATAGAAATTGGTGATCATTCAACCCTTGTTCAACCACAAGTTTATAACTTAGAAATTTGGATGGGGAGATTTTTGATAGCTTCCATGTCTTGATGCTCAAATTGTCCTTTACCAGGGACATGGCTAAGTACTTAGATTTTACACTCTGCAGAGGTGGTGCACTTTCCCCACAAGACTTGGTTTCACCAAGACAAGATCTTTCAGAAGCCTTCCCTTAGACCAGAATGGACGCGTTCCAACCTATCATTCCCCTACCACCAATTGTCCATTTGGCTAAGTTATTGCAACCTATATGATCCAGGCAGAGCCCATAATGCCAAGTGGCTGCACTTGAAGCTTCTCAACATTTGACATCTCAAATCTCTATGTTCCTGGGTGGCCATCCACAAGTGAGATACACAAGGTAAACCATAGAAATGGGCCTTGTGAACCACTCAACACAAACCATTCCTTCCATTCCACCCAGGTGATTCATTCACTTAGTTGTTTTATTAATCAAAACACAAGTCCTTGACTTAGAAATATTCCATAGTATGAATATATATTCCACCCTTGTTTTCTACTAGCTAAGCTAAGCATGGTAGTAGTAGGAATCTTAACTTAGGAGAATTCTACTAAGGTTTCATCTACTAGGATTTCCAATGGCATAGTTTACACTTAGCAAAATTCCATGCAAGTCCTACTTAGAAATATCACCAATGCATAGTGAAAATAATGGGACAAAAGTATGAAGCATCACTTGCCTTTTTGGTAGAGATTATAAGTTCACTCCTTGTCTTCGCAATATTCACACTCTTCAAATCACTACAATTCAATCAAGCAAGCAATATTTCAATCTACCATTCAGGCAACATCACATAAAATAATATAAACAAAACAATGCATGCAAGCATGCCTAACTTTGTTTTATTTACAAAAGTGGTTTATAATAGGTTATGAACATTCTAAAACACTTATTGGTAATTTTATAAATTGGCAAAACTATTTGCAAAAGATTTTACCTATAAACCATTTTAAAACCAAATCCTTATTTTATGTGGTTGAAAATGCCTTTATCAAAGTAGCAATCTTTATAGGGTTCACCAAATACATTTCTAATTCTAAAACTTGGTGTTTGGGGTTAGAGAGTTTAAATCAAAACCTTTCCCAAAGGTTTTCCTCCAAAAGCATTTTTAATAAATAAACATTATTTTTATTTGACTAGAAATGGTTTAAATCAAAGATTTATTCTTTTGCTTCACCAAATATATTTTTGAAACCACAAATTGATTCCTATGGTCAGTAGGTTCAAAACAAACCATTTGCCAAAAGTTTTATCTCAAAAATCATTTTAGAACAAATCTTTTATTCTAAATATGCCTACATAAATTTCTGCGAAAACAATCAATTTAACAGAAATATTTTACTAAACAAAGTGCATGATCAGAAAGTACTTGTATTGCTGATTCCATTGATATAAAGTTTGCAAAATTTGTACGTGTGGTTTGAAAGTTATGAATTTTTCAAATTGGAACATCTAATAGACAAGTTTCTGGTTTTTTTCAAACAATCACAGGCCACGCGTCGTGTTGCTATTGGTTGGTACCGCTTCGTGCGGATCGACAGATGCGAGCCGTTGGATCTATGTGACATCGCACGGCTCAGAGGCACTACTTACCCATTCGGGTCAGATTCTATCTTAATCGTTAGATCAGGATCCTACGGACCTCACTGCTTTGACCATGAAGCAGCGGCGCTGGCGGCGGCATGTGGCGGCGCACGGTCAGACGGTGGCGGTGTCGACGTTATAGGAAGGGAGAGAGCGAAGGGAGATGCTCACCGAGTTCGTCGCGGCATGGAGATGCTCGAGGTGGTCCTTGATGGCGAAGGGGCGCTCGGGGTCGACGGGAATTCTTCACCGGAGTTCGTGGAACCGTCGGGTGCGGTCAGTCATCGACGAAGGTGACTCTAGGGTGCACGATAGAGCAAGCAAGCGGCATGGTTATACGCACAGATGGGTGGAGAGTATCGGAGCTTAAAAGAGGAGTGTAGGCGCGGTCAGAGACTACATGGAGGCTTCGTCGGAGAAAAAGGCAGACAGCAGTGCGATCAGTCGAGGTGGTTGCCGATGATAGGGGGCATGCACGAGCGAGCTGAGGCCACTGGGAGATGCGTATGGAAGAGGGGAGCAGGCTCGCATGGTCGAGGAGGCAAGGGGCGATGGCGAGTGGCCGGAATTGCCGCCGGAGCTTGTCGGAGATAGTGGCGGTCCTGGTGGAATTGGGGACAGCCTGGGGGCAGAGAGGGCTGGGCGAGAGAGGGGAAAGAGAGAGGGCGTCGAGGCGCTTTAACGAGCGTCGTTACTGGGAGGAATTGCTCGGCCATTTACTCGAATTTACCTGCTTTGATTCGAACCAGAAACTGTAGAGGGAGAGAGGATCTTGGTCAGCGCGAGGAGGACGAAGCTGACGGGGCAGTGGGGTCGCTTGGCAGTGAGAGATAGAAGGAGGAGGTGGGGTCCAACCGTCAGCGGCTTTGCGGGTGAGAGCAGTGGTGAGAAAACGTTTCGCTCGGGTAGGGTGGGAAGATGGGCTTGCTGGGCCAGTGGGTCTTGCTGGGCTGGGTCGACCTTGTTCATTTTTTTTTCACTGCTTTGTTTTTCTTTTTCTGTTTCTAATATTCTGTTTTGATTTTGTTTAATTAACTCAAACATCAATTTGATTTCAAACCTCAACCAAAATTTGTGTAGATTAATATACTGATTAATAGCACATTACAAAGTCAAATTCAGAATAATATATTTATCCTTTTTAGGGTCTTTTAATTATTTAAAATAGGATCTAGTTTTAATTAAATAAGATTTAGTAATATTATTCAATCTCCATTTTAATTTAAATATCCACCAATCTTTGGGTGAATTTTAATTCTGTTTATCAACATATTTCAAGGTCCAAAACAAAATAATTCTTTTATTTTTTGAGGATCTATTAATAATTAAATAAATAGACCATAGTCTTTAATTCAAATAGGTTTTAATTTATTTTAAAACTCTTTTTGAAAACTAAATAATACCAAAATCATTTCAATAGGTTTCATTTGAAAAACTAAAACACTTGGAAATCTTATTTAAAATAAATTAACAAGTTTTAGTGTTTATTTAAAAATGGAAAAGCCTCTACTTTAATAAAAATGGATATTAATAAATCCTCATTATTTTATTTAAATAAACCTTTAGTATTTTTATCAAATAGTAATATTTTATTTCAAAAGCTTGGCCAAGATTTAATTTGTCTATATAAAATAATCCTCATTTATATTTCTACCTTTTCTTTATAAAAACCATATCTTTTTATTTAAAGATTCAAAAATAGTGATTCCAACTATTATAACTTTATTTATTATTTGTTTATCTTTTTAAATCTCTTTAGGATTTTATTTGATCAAAATAGGTTTTGATGTTTCCAATTGAAATCAAAAAGTTTCTTCTCACCCCAAAATTCAACAATTAATTTTTTTATTTATTTTTCACATTACAAGATTTGGAAAATCTTGGGATGTGACAATGTTTAAGAGCATAACTCCATTAAGAGGGTCATGAAACTCAGCAAGACTTCTTAGTATAAAAGAGTGTGATACTCTGACGTAAAACAGAGTAGAAGCTGATCAATGCTTATTAATATGTGAATTACAACACTTTGACCGGGTCTTAGAAATGACGAGGTACTGGATTTTGTTTCTCCTGACATCCCGAACTAGTTTGTCTTGATGGACCACAAGAGTATCTTACATAGGAAGACACCGATGCACATTACTACTTGACTACCAACTGGCAGACAAAGGTCGAAAAACAACAAGGTAAGGAAGAACATGCTCAGGATAGGATCTCGAGATGTGGATGCATAAGTCAACAATCTTCCGAAGACCAATGCAGGAAGGTTAAGGTGTGGCAGAGTCACGAGTATAGATGTGAGAGTCTCGAGGAGTACCCTTGTCGTGATCTATTTGGTTCCATTAAAGAACATCTGCCATAGCATGTGGTAGGCGAAGTCCTTTATCGTCACTGTTCAATAGCGACAATATCCACAAGCTTGAAGTCTATACTTGAAGGTACTAGCCATTCTGAGGTAATGTGTAAACATTAACCACAGCGGTCAACAAAATGGATCTTGGGTTAAAGGTCAGCTTCTTGTACAAGATTCACAACACCGGAATCCAGCACAATCGGGGATCTTAGGTTCAAGTCCGAGGGTTAAAACCCAAAGAAATTAGTAACTACTATTTGAGTGACAAAGCGTACACTACAAGATAGTAATCACGAGGTAGCTTCCAAGAGAGGAAACGACTTCGGAAGTACCCAAACAAACAAAAAGGAGGGACTCGAGGCGAAAGGAAATTTCAAGGCCTAGAACAGAACATTGAGGAACCATCAACATGATGTTGTGTACCCATAAAATAGAGAGATTATGATAGAAATAAATCCCTCATATGAACAAGAGAAAAGGGTGACAGGGAATTCACAACACACACGACTCCAGAGAACTTAACACTAGGTCAACTGGTTGAGAACCGACATGCCTGAAGGGGCACCTAACTTTGAAGAAAGAGACGAGATAGCAAAACTTTTCCAAATAAAAACAAGATAAGATGAACCAGAGTTAGAGCGAAACTGGATAAGAAGAAAAATAAGCATACTAGAGTTTTCACACATAATTTTCATCTTTGAAAATAGTTTTCACAAACACTAGACTCAACATCGACCAATAGAAAGGTTTCCTACAGTCGGTACTGCTCTGATACCAAAACCTGTGACACCCCCGGGATTGAGGCTAGACAAATACCAGACCATCGTCTGAACATAAGCCTAACCTAATCTCGAAAGCATACAGAGAGAGAATCGGTAACACAACCGTGACCCTACGACACAATATTTGTTACAACAAGCTCACAACTGAGCAAAGAATCAAAATATTACAATGTAGGTCACTGACCACAATCATCAAACGGAAGGCAAATTATGCTATTAAGTATAGCAAACTTAACAAATAGCCTAAGAGGCCTGAAGCATAACAATGACGTCCAACCCATAGATCCTAGACTTTCGACTGCGAACTCCGAACTACTCGTCAATGTCGATGCCGTGAAGAACTCATCTTCTATGGTAACACTTACTCAGCTGCAAAAGTATCAACGAAGCAAGGGTGAGTACAAGGTGTACTCCGCAAGACTTATGGCTGGTGGAGTTATTTTGCATAAAGCCATCTCTGTTTTGTAAAACAAGAGGGAGAGGAATCTCGACTAATCAAAATATTTTAAAAGGGGATAAGAGAGCGGTATCTCCAACTTTGATCATCTCTTGATATCCACCGAATCATCATCATCTGAACCTACCTAGGATCACCCCCTCGTACCCATGAGGAAGCATCCTTAAGCACACATTGATCAACTTGCCAAGTTTTACAATTAGGTTCAAGTTATCTATGATCTTTGAATCTGGTTTCCAAGTCGTCCATAATCGTGGACATGGCTTTTCGAAAATATTTAACCCTGCAGGGGTGTACAACTTTACCCACATGTACCAACCGATTCTTAATGCCAAGCTATAAGACCTCTTCCTTTGAAGGCCGACAGAGAGTGGTTGACCACGACCTTTACCTTGCTTTTACCGAGACCATGAGTCACGCACTAGGGAGATGCCACCGTAACGGGTCGAGTCCCGAAGCCGGCCCCTAATGATGTGTGTGGGGTTCAAGATTACGGATGCCGGGCATCTCTTTTTCCCGGCCATGCTTACCTACCTGTATGAATGCACCTCCTTCACCTCCATTCAAGAACATCCAAGATGCGTATGTAGAATGGAAATCCCAAACTATGTGACTCATGGAATCTACTCGGCAAGTTAGTTGGTCAAGGGGGTTTCCAGGCCCCCGTGTGGATGTACGCTTGTCTTGGTCCATAGGCAAGAACTCAGGTCCTAGTAGTGGCAAGTATGGGACTGCAAAAACCTCAACCTACCGTGGCCTCGCATACAAGACTTAGCATGTTTAAGTTTTATCTCTGATGATACCACGTCATCCTGTCAAACTAGGTTCATTCGTAGCTCTGATTCATCAACCGGATGGACCAGCGGTAACAGCTAAGCATGGCTAAGCACAACATATAGAATAGCTCTAGCAGCACTTCACAAGCTCAAACCCTAGTTATACTAGGAGCAGTGAATCAGGGAATTTAGGCTAAAAGGAAAACATGCATCAGATAGGATTACTCTATATATCGGTAAAAGACTTTGGAATCGTATGCACATGGGAATAATGTAAATACTTTGAAAGCATAGGATTATATCATGTGTGGTTCTTCGCTTGCCTTTGCCAGTCGATATCCATAAAGCAGAGCTTCGGACATCTGTTACTTGACTTGGTTTTAGTTGATTAAGTATTGGTCTTCGAGCTTCGACGGTGTTGATCTCAACCTTCGATGGTGTTGACCTTGATCTTCGATCTTGATCTCGTTATCGTATTCAACCGGAGAGGAACCAGATATCGAAAATAAAGGAAACAATCAACACATGGCATCGATGCGATGTTCAAGCAAGGATGATGATATGACAAATTAAAAGTTATTGAAACAAACCCTAAGGCATTCTTAACAAATTAATCGGGGTTCCGAGGGGTCTAAACCCTAACTCGGGAGAACCTTGGAAGCATATGAGAGGGGTTGTTTTGTTGTTCTAATTAAACTTGCAAATTAATTTTCTTATTAATGCATGCTTATAATTTAATTAGGTAGAATTCATTTTTTTTAACATTTTGATATATTATTTGTATTTTTCTGATTTAAAATGAATTAGTTATGATTTTTCCCAACTTTTATTCGTTTTAAATAATTTTTAAATCAATTAAACATTTTAGGTTATATAAATTATTTTATAACCTGGACCCACATGTCATGTATTTATTCATTTCAGAAAACAATTAAGGAAATGATTAAATATCTGACAATGGGGACCCATCTGTCAGCATTTTCAATTAATAAAACAAGTAAAGAAAAGTAAAGGGGGTTACTACGTCATGCTGACGCCAGGCTGACGTCAGCAATGGCAAGCTCCCAGATCAAGTGCGGGGCTGGCAATTAGGGGCACGGGAGCGAGCGGGGCTGGGGGCGTTTGAGAGAGAGCGACGCAGGCAACCAGAAAGTGGCGGCGCTGCTTGCAGGAGGTCACCAGAGAGGGAAGCACGACGGCGGCAAGCGGCGATAGAGGCAGGTGGTCGACTGGGAGGGAGCTAGAGAGCGAGAGGGAGAAAGGGAGAGGGTCCACGAGGACCAGCTGCTCACCAGGAGCATGGTGGTGAGGTCGGTGGAGCGAGGGGAAGCTGGACGGCAGCGAATTGACGGCGGCCAGACTTCGGGCAGACGGGCACATCGATCTCAATTCAGGGCGCGTAGCTTCAATTGCTTCCGTGAGGCAACCGAGGACATGACGGGGAGCTCGACGGTGGCCACGGATTGGCCTAGGGCGGCCGGAGGCGGCATGGATGGCAAGGTCCGGCGATATAGGGTTCAGACAGAGAGGGAGAATGAGGAGGAAAGAAAACTATGTGTAACATCCCTAAAATCTTGCTTTCAAAGATTGCATATCATTCATGCATGCATATCATTTAGGGATAAAATATCAAACCCATTTCAAGAAAACAAAAGAACTAAGTGCTATTATTTTATGTGAGCATGCATTAGTCTAATGCCACTCTCAAATGAAAGTATAATTGTTGTAAACCAAGATTTGTTTGCTCTCATGTTGTTTTGGTTGAATGTTTTGGACAAAAATTTACAAAACAAATATGGGTTTAAAACCATCTTCAAAACATATTCAAATCAAGTGCTATGGCTCTGTTTATCTTAATTTTCCCAATAAAACCTAGCAAGCTCAAGGAGACAGCAAGGTTTTATGTCTCATTTTATGAAGTTTATACTTTACAAAAATCCAGAATAGGTTTGGATTTAAAATGCTTTTGAATTGTTTGAAAATGATTCCTGAAATTCATTCTGGAAAAAGAAAAAAGAAATTGAAAACCCAACTGGGCCTGGCGCCAACTATTCAGCCCAGCAGCCAAAGCAGCCACCCGGGCCACTCCTCTCTCTGTCTTTCCCCACCCGCGCTCGCACACACCCACTCACTGACACCCCGGACCGACTGCCACGTCAAGTTCGTCAACAATCTCGCGCTAAAGACCTGCTCGCGTGGCCGTTTCTTCCCCGACGCAAATGCGCTTAATTGGCGTTGATTGCTCGTGAGATTCTCGCCCCTGCTCCGCCTACTTAACCCCCACCCCTCTGCGACCATTTCCCCTCACTTAGCGCTCCCACTCCGCCACCAGGCTGCCCACACTCTTGCTTACACCTCCGCAGTACCGAGCCACTCCGGCAAGCGATTACTATGAGCTCCGACTGCCCCTCTGCTTCTGGTTCATACGAGCGTGACTGCCACATCCTTGTGCATCTGCTGACACCCCTGGTTTGCCTGCTAGTGACCCAGGTCGCCATCTTCGTTCACGCCCGCAAACACCAGAGCTGCCGCTCAACTCCGACGAGCAATAGCGGAATGAATCGAGCGCCCCTTGTCCCCTCTCTGACCCTGTCACGTTCCCCACGGCTTTGTGCCTTCCCTAACCCCACTGGTTCTTGCTAGGGCGATCTACATCGTCGGCAACAACACCGTCTGCAAGCACCCGACGCCGCGCGCAACTCCGACGAGGTCCTGCTGCCGCGTCCGTGAGCCCCTCGACAAACTACTGCCACGTTGATCTTCCTCGTGACCGTGCTAGTCTGGTAAGCCACGCCACACACCCCAGCCCCTCCTGTGTTCGCCGGAGCATCGCTGACAGAGCATCGCCGCCGTGCCACCGTTGCCAGCGCCGCCAGGCTTTGGTCGCTTGATCGCGAGCCGTTATATCCAGATCCAACGTGTAGAAATAGATCACTTAACAAAGGGGTATGGAACAGATCTGGCCATGTGATTTAAGTTAGATCTAATGGTCCATGTTAGTGGATCCGCGTGAATCGGTATCGACGAATCAGAACACGCCGCGTGTCTGTAGGTTTGATTTAAAATCAGAATTTAGATCTATTAGATGTTTAAACTTGTAAAATTCATAACTTTTGATTCCCACGTCCAAATTTGACAAATTTGATATCATTGGAATCAGGAGAGAAAATCCTTTCTGTTTATGCAATGTGTTTAATGTTTTGCCTCTGTTAAAATGATTGTTTTTACAGAAGCATTTGTAGGCATAATTTGTGTATAGTAATTATTTGAAAAATGTTATGTTATTCAAATAAAGTTTATTTGGCTTATTTTGAACTTGTTTATGATTCAGTACTGTGCACTTGTCTTGTTTGGTGTAGGAAATCATCACATCGGATTTTTCATGCATTCATATATTTTTGCTTGTATATATTTTGTATGTGATTTGGTGCCATTACTTTATGCGTAGATTTTGGTGCAAATAGTGATTGTGATTGTGAAGATTGTTGCTACTCCCGAAACTACCAAGGAAAGTGGTGCTTCATGATTTTATTCCTACGTTTTTCAACTATGCACTAGAAATATTTTACTAGACTTGCATGAATATTTTTGATATACATGCTATGCTTGGGAAATCCTAGTAGTTGTAGAATTTGCTAGAAATTTCTAAGTTAAGATGCTTATCAATGCCATGCTTAGCCTAGCTAGTAGCAACCAACGGTGGTTATATATTCATGCTATGAGAAAATATTTCTAAGTCTTTGGACTTGTGATTTTTTTAATAAAACAACTAAGTGAATGAAACACCTGGGTGGAATGGAAAGAATGGTTTGTGTTGAGTGGTTACACAAGGCCCATGTCTATGGTTTACCTTGTGTATCTCACTTGTGGAAAGCCACCTAGGTACTTTATGGCAATATGGGCTCTGCCTGGATCACATAGGTTGCAATAAATTAGCCATTTGGATAGTTGGTGGTAGTGGGATGATAGGTTGGAACGCGTCCATTTGGTCTAAGGGAAGGCTTCTGAAAGGTCCTGTCTTGGTGAAAATCAAGTCTTGTGGGGAAAGTGCACAACCTCTGCATATGGAAGAATCTAAGTACTTAGCCATGTCCCTGGTATTGGACAACTTGAGCATCAAGACATGGAAGCTATCAAGAATCTCCTCATCCCAATTTCTAAGTAAAACTTGTGGTTGAACAAGGGTGAAGGACCCCAATGTCTATTGGAGGATCCTTGGGAAAGATTTTGACAAAGAAAAACTTAGTGTTTTCAACCTATTTTGAGCAAAGCAAGCCTAAGCTACACTTAGCCAAAAAGGATATAGTATCTAGTCCACCAATATTCTACTAAGGTATCACTTGCCAATACTATTCCAATGTATTGACCCACTATGGCTGTAACTTGTGATGTTGCAGGTTATTCTGATGATGATTAGGAGTCATGAGTCTACACTCAACATGCTTGCCTGTGGCACATGAAGATGAAGACTTGTTTATCTTAATATAATTTGAACTCTTGTATTAGGCCTGTGGCCATGGAGTTTGTAAAAGACTATGTTTGACTCTGGAATGATATGTAATAATGACCTTTGTTTCTGTGTACTTCATCTTAAACTGTGGATGCTAGCATTGATCCAGGGACTAGCATTGCAATCACAAGGATCCTTACCTTTATAAAGGGAGGGATCTTACAGATGGTATCAGAGCACTGTGTTGCCTGTAGGATTATGACCCTAGGTTTGGAAACCACTAAGGAAAAAATTTCAACAACTTCCACACTTGTCTTTTCTTCTCGTAAACTTTCCTAATCTTCTTTCTAATCTTTATTTGTAGATGAACTCCATCAACGAAGTTGTGAGGAAGGGACCACTCATGACTATGACTTTGGAATGTGAGACAGAATTCCCCAAGGCTCTCAAGGACCTCATGGTTGCCATGGGAATACATGGTGCAGCTATGTACAAAGGTTTTCCTGTGATGGATGAAGGAGTTGAATACTGGTGGGTGCAACTTCACTTGTATAAAAACAAGGAAGACAACCACAAGGAATCAGGATTCTGCATGGTCACTAACTCAGTGATGCACACCACATTCTTTGATTTAGCAAGGGATGCAGCTTGGAAGGCCATCAAAGAGCTCGGTGATAGAATCAAGTGCAGAATTCTCAACACTCAGAATGACCTTAGGGAAGAAAAGAAGCATACCCAAGAGTTAGAGGCTACCAACCAAGGCCTAAGGGAGGACATCATAGACTTAGCAATGGAGTCATGTGATCTAGATAGACAGATTGCCTCTAGGGATGCCCTGTTAGGCAACTTGGCAAGTGAGATGGGATTGTAACGTACTTCGTTAGTTGGACCACCACACTTTCATTTTATTTTCCAAAATGGTGTTTAAAATAAGTTGAAACTTGGATGTTTGTAATGGATTCATGTATGCCATGACTTGTGTGTTTTTGATTTCCAAAGATATGCATGTGATGCCTTGTCTTGTGATTTATCTTTAATTGTGTTGATTCTAACTTTTTCTATCTTATAAAATAGATGCCTAATGTTACTATCAGCACGGCTGAAGAGTTCAAGGGAACTCGTTTTGCCACTCGTATTATTGAGCTCACTAGTTTGCTCAATCTCCCACTTCCTACCATCATGATGCTTACCCTCACCAAGTTCGAGAGGAAGGACCTTTGGGGCTTCAAGGTTACTCAACCAGGATGCCAGACTGCGCCAGCCATGGAGGCCATCACCTTCAAGCTCATGCATTATGACAAGGAGAGAGGCCTAGAGGTAGTCATGCAGGATTTGCTTGGACGTTTGCTAGGGAGACACTCTCGGGAGATTAGAGGTACTCACTTCCACGCCTTCGGTAGACGTGATGAGGATGGTGAGGCCATTGACTTCGAGGATACTGCCAGAGAGACGGCAGAGCCGATTCTCCTATACCTCCAGGACTTAGAGGTTCTTCTTAGGCACCTAGATACTGATAGGACCAACGTCATGCTTAGCAATGACGAACTCTAGTTGCAGCTTCGTGAGAAGGACAAGCTCTTCGGGGAACAAGATGAGATAGTCAAATAAATGGAGGCCAAGTTTGAGAGTCAGGATAGAAATTTCAAGAGTCAAGAGAAGAGAGTCCAAGATAGGAACAAGAGGATTCGAGACATGACTGCAGAACTAGAAGCCAAGGACTTTGAGCTTGAACATCAGTAGGTGGTGATTGAGAGACTTCGATCACAGAAGAGGGCTCTCAAGGCCAAAGTAGAGGCCTTGACCACCAATGTCAAGGAGTACAAGACCGCAATGGTAAATGCAGGTCTTACACTTGTTGATGAGGAGGTTGATGCAGAGGAGTAGTGATGACTACTCATTTACCTTTATTTACCATGCTTTTGATTATGGAGTCGCAATGACCATTCAACATGTGGATTGCTTGCTATTGGTGTGTTTACTTTTCAAAACTTGGTGTCTTTGTTGTTGAACTTTTACTACTATGATGCATGTTTGATGATTGTTTATGTGATGTATTGTGCATGATAGCATCTATGGGTATCTCATTCTTATCTCTATTGAAAACCACAGATGCCTCCCCGACGTGTCAATCCCAACCCCAACAACAACAATATCACCCCTGAGATGCAGCAAATGATGACAGCTCAGACGCAGATGATGCAAATGATGACCACGTTCATACAGAACCAGAACAACAACAACAACAATAATAATAACAACAACAACAACAATCAGAACAATCCACCGGGTTTTGATATGCCTACCAGGTTCTTAAGACTAAGGCCAACAAAGTTTTCAGGAACTACTGATCCTATGGTGGACAATGATTGGCTACGCTCTGTGAACAAGGACTTGGTAATTGTTGGCTGCACTGATGAAGAGAAAGTCAGATTTGCAGCACACTTGTTGGAAGGACCAGCAGCCACTTGGTGGGATAACTTCCAGATCACCACTCCCATTGCGGATGTGACATGGGCTATATTTGAAGATGGTTTTCGTACTACTCACATCTCATCCGGAGTGATGAGTTTGAAGAAGAAGGAGTTTCATAACCTGAAGCTGCGCCACCGCAGCATGGCTGAGTATATTGAGGAGTTCAACAATCTGGCGCGTTATGCACCGGATGAAGTTGACACTGATGCTAAGAGGAAGGAGAAGTTCCTCTAAGGTTTGAACGATGAACTAAACATGCAGCTATCTATGGACTATGTTCCCACTTATCAGTCTCTTTGTGACAAGGCTGCTATTTTGGAGAGCAAGATGAAACAGGTTGAAAGCAGGAAGAGGAAGCACTCTGACAAGCACAGCTCGGGATCATCCCACACGCGTTTCCATTATGAGGATAGTGGGAATTCTGGATCCCACAAGCATGGAAAGTACAACAAGCACCACAACCACAACCGTCATCATGACAACAAGCACCACCATAGTCATGACAATGACAAGTACAAGAATCACAAGAGTGGATATAAGAGCCACCAAAGTGGAAGTGGTAGTGGAAGCCAGCCTGTCAAGAAGGATCTTAGTCAGGTTGAATGTTTCAAGTGCAAGAAGATGGGGCATTATGCAAATGAATGCCCAAAAAAGAAAGTTGAAGGACCCAACAAGACCAACCCTTTCCAAAAGGGACAAGTGAACCACATCAATGTGTAAGAGATCTATGAGGAACCTGATGCTGTTGCTAGTAAGTTCAAACTCAATACTGTTCCAGCATTTGTTGTCTTTGATACTGGTGCATCTCATTCATTCATATCAAGAGCATTTGTTGAAAGAAATGAACTACCGGTAGAAACTATTGGGTGTCCTATAAAAGTAAGTTCTCCTGGCGGAGAAATGATAGTGAACTCAGGATGTCATGATCTAGTCATAGAGTTTGGGAAGTATAAGTTTCCCATTAATCTGATAATCCTAAGCTACCAAGGATTGGATGTCATTTTGGGAATGGACTGGATGACTAAGCACAAGGGAGTGCTAGATTGTGCCAACCATACTGTCTCACTCACAACTCCACAAAACAAAAGGATCAGATTCAAGACCAACTTTGAATCAAAAGGGAGTAAGCTAAATTCTCTTAAGGGGGTTAGCATAGACAGTGTTCCTATTGTGAGTGAATATCCAGATGTGTTTCCGGAAGAACTGCCGGGAATGCCACCAGATAGAGATGTGGAGTTTCTTATTGATTTGCTACCAGGATCTGGACCAATAGCAAAGAGACCGTACAAGATGTAAGTTGATGAGTTGAAAGAACTCAAGAAACAACTTGGAGAACAATTGCAGAAAGGATTTATTCAACCAAGTTCTTCGTCTTGGGGAGCACCAGTGTTGTTCGTGGAAAAGAAGGATAGAAGTCAAAGGTTATGCATAGATTACCGTTCACTCAATGAGGTGACTATCAAGAACAAATACCCTTTGCCTAGAATCAATGACTTGTTTGATCAGTTAGAAGGAGCATGTGTGTTCTCAAAGATTGATCTCCGGTCAGGTTATTTTCAGCTTAAGATAAGAGAACAAGACATACCTAAGACAGCTTTCACCACTAGGTATGGATTGTATGAATATACCGTGATGCCATTTGGTTTGACAAGTTTGTTCATGGAGTTTATGGAGTTTATTGTCGTATTCATCGATGACATTTTGATCTACTCCAAGAGCAAAGAAGAGCATGAAGGACATTTGCGTTTGATACTTGAGAAGCTTAGAGAGCATAAGTTGTATGCCAAATTCAGCAAGTGTGAATTTTGGTTGAATGAAGTTGGATTTCTTGGACACGTTGTGTCAGGAGATGGTGTAGCAGTTGATCCTGCTAAAGTTTCAGCTGTAACTGTATGGGAATCTTCTAAGTCAGTGAAAGAGGTTCGTAGTTTCCTTGGCTTGGCAGGATACTAAAGAAGGTTCATTGAGAATTTATCCAAGATAGCTAAGCCAATGACAAAGTTACTAAAGAAAGACAAGAAATTTTCCTGGTCTGAAGGATGTGAACTCAGTTTCCAAGAATTGGAGAAGAGACTGGTGACAGCACCAGTCTTATGTCTGCCAGATTTAGATAAGGATTTCCAAGTGTATTGTGATGCATCTCATCATGGATTGGGTGCAGTACTAATGCAAGAAGGGAAAGTTGTGGCTTATGCCTCGAGACAACTCAAAACTCATGAGGTAAATTACCCTACTCATGATTTAGAGTTAGCCTCTATTGTGCATGCACTCAAAACATGGAGACACTATCTTTTGGGAAAGCGATGTGAAGTGTTCACATATCACAAAAGTTTGAAGTATATATTCACCCAGAAAGAAATTAACATGAGACAAAGAAGATGGCTAGAACTCATCAAGGACTATGATTTGAGTTTGCAATACCACCCCGGTAAAGCAAATGTTGTAGCGGATGCTCTAAGCCGTAAGGTTTTTGTGAATGGCCTTACTAAGGGAGAATTGCCAGATGATCTGTGTGCCCAATTTAGAGATCTCAAATTGGAGATTGTGCCTGAAGGACATCTCATGTCATTGGATGTTCAACCCACTTTGTTGGACAAAATCAAAGAAGCCCAAAAGACAGATAAGGAAATTGAAGAGATTAGGGAAAAGATTGGTAAGGGAAAAGCCAAAGGATTCCATGAAGATGAGCAGGGTACTTTATGGCATGGAAAACGTATCTATGTTCCACAAGATCCGGAACTTCGGAAACTGATTTTACAAGAACCACACAACTCACCGTATTCCATTCATCCGGGTAACACCAAAATGTACATGGATATGAAAGAAAGATTTTGGTGGAATAATCTCAAGAAGGACATCGCCGAACATATTGCTTTGTGTGATGTTTGTAGTAGAGTGAAAGCGGAACATCAGAAACCAGCAGGATTGTTACAACCACTACCTATTCCTGATTGGAAGTGGGATAAGATTGGCATGGATTTCATCACCGGATTGCCAAGGACCAGGTCAGGATATGACTCTATTTGGGTAGTAGTGGATCGCTTAACTAAAGTGGCTCATTTCATACCCGTGAAGACAACCTATACAAGTGCTAAGTTAGCAAAGATGTACATGAGCAGGATTGTATGTCTACATGGAGTACCCAAGAGTATTGTGTCTGATAGGGGAACTCAATTCACTTCTCATTTTTGGAGGCAACTACATGAGTCGTTGGGAACGAGGTTGGAATTTAGCACTGCTTTTCATCCTCAGACTGATGGACAAACGGAAAGGACCAACCATATTCTTGAAGATATGTTGAGGGAATGTGCCTTAGACTATGAAGCCAGTTGGGATGAAAGTCTGCCTTACGCAGAATTCTCTTACAATAACAGCTATCAAGCTAGTATTGAGATGGCACCATTTGAGTTTCTCTATGGGAGAAACTGTACCACCCCATTGCTATGGAATGATGTGGGAGAAAGAAGTTTGTTCGGACCAGAACTAATCAAAGAGGCTGAAGAGAAAGTCAAGTTAGTTAAGGACAGATTGAAGATAGCACACTCCCGACAGAAGAGCTACGCAGATCCTAAGCGTAGAGAAGTCACCTATGAAGTGGGTGATAGAGCTTATCTTAGAGTGTCACCACTTCGTGGAGTGAAGAGATTTGGAGTCAAAGGAAAATTGGCCCCAAGATATGTTGGACCATTCAAGATTGTGAGTCGTAAAGGAGAAGTAGCTCATGAGATTGAATTGCTAGAGTCATTGTCTGTTGTTCACAATGTGTTTCATGTGAGTCAGCTAAAGAAATGCCATCCAGAAATGGAAGAGACTTATTTGAAGGATACTATACCATTGGAGGAAGTCCAATTGGAAAGTGATCTTACTTATGAGGAAAAACCTATCAAGATTCTTGAGACTGCAGAAAGAGTTACTCGGACTAAGACTATCAAATTCTCCAAAGTTCAATGGAACCATCATTCCGAAGTAGAAGCCACATGGGAAAGAGAAGATGATCTTTGGAAAGACCACCCTCACCTATTTGCTAGCCAACCCGAATCTCGAGGACGAGATTCACCTTAAGGGGGTTAGATTTTTAACATCCCTAAAATCATGTTTTCAAAGATTGCATATCATTCATGCATGCATATCATTTAGGGATCAAATATCAAACCCATTTCATGAAACAGAAGCACTAAGTGCTATTATTTTATGTGAGCATGCATTAATCTAATGCCACTCTCAAATGAGAGTATAATTGTTTTAAACCAAGCTTTGTTTGCTCTCATGTTGTTTTGGTTGAATGTTTTGGACAAAAATTTAGAAAACAAATATGTGTTTAAAACCATCTTCAAAACATATTCAAATCAAGTGCTATGGCTCTGTTTATTTTAATTTTCCCAATAAAACCTAGCAAGCCCTAGGAGACAGCAAGGTTTTGTGTCTAATTTTATGAAGTTTATACTTTACAAAAATCCAGAAAAGGTTTGGATTTCAAATGCTTTTGAATTGTTTGAAAATGATTCCTAAAATTCATTCTGGAAAAGGAAAAAAGAAATTGAAAACCCAATTGGGCCTGGCGCCAGCTATTCAGCCCAGCAGCCAAAGCAGCCCACTCGGGCCACTCCTCTCTTTGTCTTTTCCCACCCGCGCTCGCACACACCCACTCACTGACACCCCGGACCCACTGCCACGTCAAGTTCGTCATCAATCTCGCGCTGAAGACCTGCTTGTCGTGGCCGTTTCTTCCCCGACGCAAATGCACTTAATTGGCGTTGATTGCTCGCGAGATTCTCGCCCCTGCTCCGCCTACTTAACCCCCACCCATTTGCGACCATTTCCCCTCACTCAGCGCCCCCACTCCGCCACCAGGCTGCCCACACTCTCGCTTACACCACCGTAGTACCGAGCCACTCCGGCAAGCGATTATGGTGAGCTCCGACCGCCCCTCTGCTTCTGGTTCATATGAGCGTGACCTGTAGGGATTCGTAGCATGGAAAACAAAAAAATTCTATCGCATACAAACAAACAAGCCAAGATCTATCTACTAGATTGCAGCAACGAGTCGATGGAATAACTCACCCTCGAAGATTCCAAAGTGTTTAACGAGAGCGGATTCTCGTGGGTGATGTAGTCGTACTCTTCCCGATCTCAAGATCGCGTAGACGATCCTTCCGGCGCTGTGTTCCGGCAGCGCTCCCGCAGTCGGTCACACGTTCGGTACTCGACGAAGACCTTCATCTTCCTTGTTCCAGCAGGCAGCGGAGGTTGTAGCACTCTCCTCGCGATTCCGGCAGCACAACGGCGTGGTACCGGAAGTAGAGGGGAGATCTCGCAGGGCTTCGCCTTAAGCCGGAGCGAGTATGGTGGAGTATGAGAGAGTTCCTCGATGATCTAGGGTTTAGACACGCCGAGGAGGAAGCTTGGCTGGCGGCTAGGGTTGCTAGGCGGTGGCGGCTTGACCTAGGGCGGCGGCGGCGGCAGCAGGTGGCGGCACCGGCGGCTTAGGGTTTGGAGGCGGGGATCTTGTGTGTCTAGGAGAGGATCCCTGCCCCTCCTTATATAGGTGGAGGGGGCCGGCCAAGGGGAGGGGAGTCCCTCCCCAACTCGGCTTGGTGGTGCGCCAGCGGTGGGAGGAGGAACTCCCACCCCAAGTCGGTTTCCACCTCCCTCTCCACTTCCCAAAACTAGCCGTTTGACTTTCAAACTAGGCGTTTGACTTTTCAAACTAGGATTTGATTAATCCCTCTTTTTTGTTCAGAGATGACACCGAGTACATAATGCAATCATACCAACTTGATATAACACATTCATGTACCCTTCCCCTCCGGAGTGCCGGACATTTCGGAACCTTCTAGAACATTCCCGATGAAAACACCGGAACCATTCCCCAACTCCGAAACGGGACTTTCCTTATATGAATCTTATTCTCCGGACCATTCCGGATCTCCTCGTGATATCCCGAATCCCATTCGAGACTCCGAACAACATTCGGTCTTTTTCTCATCATTCCATAACTACTCAAACAACGTCGAATCCTTAAGTGTGTCTCCCTACGGTTCGTGAATTATGCGGACATGATCGAGACACCTCTCCGAACAATAACCAATAGAGGAATCTAGAAATTCATATGGCTCCCACATATTTCTATGATTACTTTGCGATCGAATGAACCACTTACATACGATACCAATTTCCCTTTGTCTCACGATAGTTTACTTATCCGAGGTTATGATCGTCGGTATCTCTGCATACCTAGTTCAACCTCGTTACCGATAAGTACTCTTTTCTCATTTCCGTGATATGTGATCCCTTGTGAGCTAGTCACATGCTTGCAAGCTAATTGGATGACATTTCACCGAGAGGGCCCAGAGTATATCTATCCGTCATATGGATGGACAAATCCCACTCTAGATCCATGTGTTTCAACCAATACTTTCCGAACACTCAATGCCACCTTTATAGCCACCCTGTTACGGTGTGGTGTTTGATGTCATCAAAGAATCCATCCAGTAAAGGTGATATGCATGATCTCATGGTCGAAGGAATTAGGTTACTATGTATCAGAAAGCATATAGCAATTGAACTATTAAAATGACTTGATCTTTATGCTATGCTTATCTATAGGAGTATGTCCATCATATCATTCTCCTAACGATATGATCTTGTTGTTAATAACATCTCAATGTTCATGATAGGGAAACCACAATCATCTATTAACCAACAAGCTAGTATTATAAAGAGGCTTTACTAGGGACTCTTATTTTATTTTACAAATCACACAAGTATTAATGTTTCCTTGTTAATACTCTTATAGAATGAACGTAAATATTTATCATAAACACAAAGATATAATAATAACTACATTTATTATTGCCTCTAGGGCATATCTCCAACAGTCTCACACTTGCACTAGAGTCATCTAATCTAGATTACATGGTAATATACCGAACACCCATGGCAGTTTGGTGCTGGTCATGTTTTGCCCTCGGGAGAGGTTTAGTCAACGGATCCGCCACATTCAGATCTGTGTGTACTTTGCAATTCTTTATGTCCCCATCTTGGACATGTTCTCGAATAGTGTGAAAACGTAGCTTGATGTGCTTCAGCTTCTTGTGTGACCTTGGTTATTGCGCATTGGCTATGGCACCCATGTTATCACAGTAGATAGACATTGGGTCCAGCGCACTAGGAACCACACCCAGCTCTGTAATGAACTCTTTCATCCATATCGCTTCTTGTGAAGCCTCCAAAGCAGCCATGTATTCCGATTCAGTTGAAGATCTCGCCACAACACTTTGCTTTGCACTCCTCCAGCTAACTGCTGCACCATTCAAAATAAATACGTATCCAGATTGTGATTTAGAATCATCTGGATCGGTGTTCCAACTAGCATCGGTGTAACCATTAACAACGAGCTGTTCATCACCTCCATAAGAAAGAACCATATCCTTAGTTCTTCTCAAGTACTTAAGGATGTTTTTGACCGCTATCCAATGATCCACTCCTGGATCACTTTGATATCTGCTAGTTAAACTAACAGCATATGCAATGTCGGGTCTAGTACATAGCATGGCATACATTAGAGATCCTATGGCTGAGGCATAGGGAGTCTTACTCATCCTTTCTCTATCTTTTGCCGATTGCGGACTTTGAGTTTTACTCAAGGTCGTATTGGGCAACATGGGCAAGAACCCTTTCTTGCTATCTTCCATTCCAAACCTCTTTAGAACTTTGTCCAAATATGTACTTTGTGACAATGATATTTGGCGTCTCGATCTATCTCTATAAATCTTTATGCCTAATATGTAAGCTGCTTCGCCAAGATCCTTCATTGAAAAACTATTATTCAAATATTCCTTGACACTATTAAGAAGGTCTACATCATTCCCAATCAACAATATGTCATCTACATATAGTATTAAGAATGCTACAGAGATCCCACTGACTTTCTTGTAAATACAAGCTTCTCCATAAGTTTGTATAAAACCAAAACTTTTGATCACCTTATCAAAACGTTGATTCCAACTTCGGGATGCTTGCTTCAATCCATAGATGGACCGTTGAAGTTTGCATACCTTGTTAGCATCTTTAGGATCGACAAAACCTTTGGGTTGCATCATATACAACTCTCCATCAATGTCTCCATTGAGGAATGCTGTTTTGACATCCATCTGCCATATCTCATAATCATAATATGCAGCGATTGCTAACATAATCCTCACAGACTTTAGCTTCGCTACTGGTGAGAAAGTCTCATCGTAGTCAACTCCTTGAATTTGTCGAAACCCCTTTGCGACAAGTCGAGCTTTATAGACAGTAACATTACCATCAGCATTTGTTTTCTTCTTGAAAATCCATTTGTTCTCGACAGCCTTCCGGCCATCCGGTAAGTCCACCAAAGTCCATACTTGGTTTTCGTACATGGATCCAATCTCGGATTTCACGGCTTCTTGCCATTTATTGGAATCTGGGCTCATCATTGCTTCCTCATATGTCTCAGGGTCATCGGTGTTGTCCACCAACATGACACTCATAACAGGATCATACGAGTTCTCGTTGACCTGCGAGGCTCTGTAGCAACTTCAACTGAAGTTTCATGATCATCATCATTAGCTTCCTCTCTAACTGGTGCAGGCACCACAGGAACTTCTTCCGGTGCTGCGCTACTCGCAATTTCGAGAGAAGGTTCGACAACCTCGTCGAGTTCTACTTTCCTTCCAGTCACTTCTTTCGAGAGAAATTCCTTCTCTAGAAAGGATCCATTATTGGCAACAAAGATTTTTCCCTCGGATCTATGATAGAAGGTATACCCAATAGTTTCCTTCGGGTATCCAATGAAGATGCATTTTTCCGCTTTGGGTTCAAGCTTGTCCGGTTGTAACTTCTTTACATAGGCTTCGCAACCCCAAACTTTAAGGAACGACAATCTAGGTTTCTACCCAAACCATAATTCATACGGTGTCGTTTCAACGGATTTAGATGGTGCCCTATTTAATGTGAATGCGGCTGTTTCTAATGCATAACCCCAAAATGATAGCGGTAAATCTATAAGTGACATCATAGAATGAACCATATCTAAGAGAGTTCGATTACGACGTTCGGACACACCATTACGCTGTGGTGTTCCCGGCGGTGTCAATTGTGAAAGTATTCCGCATTTCTTCAAATGCTCGCCAAACTCGTAACTTAGATATTCACCTCCACGATCAGAACATAGAAATTTAATCTTCTTGTTACGTTGATTCTCTACCTCACTTTGAAATTCCTTAAACTTCTCGAAAGTTTCGGACTTATGTTTCATGAAACAGATATACCCATATCTACTCAAATCATCCGTGAAGGTAAGAACATAACGATAACCACTGCGCGATGCTACAATCATTGGACCACACACATCGGTATGTATGATTTCCAATAAGTCCGTAGCTCGCTCCATCATACCAGAGAATGGAGTCTTAGTCAGTTTACCCATCAGACATGCTTCGCATCTTTCAAGTGATTCAAAATCAAGTGATTCAAGAAGTCCATCGGAATGGAGTTTCTTCATACGCTTCACTCCAATGTGACCAAGACGACAGTGCCACATATAGGTCGAGTTATCGCTCGATTTCAAACGTTTAGCCTCAATGTTATTAATATGTGTATTTCCACTATCGAGATTCAACAAGAATAGACCATCTATCAAAGGTGCATGTGCATAAAACATATTACTCATATAAATCGAACAACCATTATTCTCGGACTTAAACAAGTAACCGTCTCGCAATAAACAAGATCCCGATATAATGTTCATGCTTAACGTAGGCACCAAATAACAATTATTTAAGTATAAAACTAATCCCGATGGTAGATGAAGGGGTAGCGTGCCGACCGTGATCACATCAACCTTTGATCCGTTTCCCATGCGCATCGTCACCTCGTTCTTCGCTAGCTTCCGTTTATTCTACAACACCTGTTTCGAGTTACAAATATGAGCAACCGAACCAGTATCAAATACCCAGGCACTACTATGAGTACTAGTGAGATACACATCAATAACATGTATATCAGATATACCTTTCTTCTTGATGTTGCCGTTCTTCAAATCCTCCAAGTACTTTGGGCAATTCCGCTTCCGGTGACCTTCTCCCTTGCAGTAAAAGCACTCAGTATCAGGCTTAGGTCCAGCCTTGGTCATCTTCGTTGGCGTGGTATCTTTCTTACCACCCTTCTTGAAGTGTCCCTTCTGCTTAGACTTGCCTTTCTTAAATTTGGTGGTCTTATTGACCAACAACCCTTGGTGCTCTTTCTTGATCTCCACTTCTGCAGATTTCAACATGGAAAAGAGTTCTGGCAACGTCTTGTTCATGTTTTGCATGTTGTAGTTCATCACAAAGTTCTTGTAACTTGGTGGTAGTGATTGGAGGACGCGGTAAATCCCCAAAGCATTAGGAATCACTATACCCAAGCTTTGAAGTTTGTTTGCGTGCCCAGACATCTTAAGCACATGCTCACTGACGGAGTTGCCCTCTTCCATCTTGCAGTTAAAGAACTTTTCAGAAGCCTCATAGCTTTCAATTGCCGCATGAGTCTCAAAGATCAATTTGAGATCCTCGACAATATCATATGGGTCTGAATTCTCAAACCTTTTCTAAAGCTCCGATTCTAAACCATACAAGATAGCACACTGAACTGTGGAGTACTGAGTCTTCCGAGTGAGGTAAACATTCTTTACTTCATCGGCAGCATCAGCTGCGGGTGGGTCACCCAGCGGTGCATCCAGCACATAGGTCAAATTACCAGCTGTGAGGACAATCCTCAAATTGCGGAACCAATCCGCGAAGTTGCTTCCATTGTTTTTTCAACTTTTCTTTCTCTGGGAACGCATTAAAATTGATGGTAGGGGCTGCCATTGATCTACAACATATTTGCAATAGTTTAGACTAAGTTTATGACAAATTGAGTTCAAATTAATAATAAAATTAATCTAGGTGAACGCCCACTCAAAACAATATCCCTCACATTGTTTTAGTGATCACACGAACCAAATCCACCACATCAACACCGATCATCACGAGAGTTGATATAGTTTCAATGGCGAACAATCGACATGTTCATCATATCTACTATATGATTCATGCTTTACCTTTCGGTGATCCGTGTTCCAAGGCCATGTCTGTACATGCTAGGCTCGTCAAGATCAAACCTTAGTTTCCGCATGAGCAAATCTGGCTTGCTGATGTTGTATACACTTGCGGAATCTAACACACCCGATCATCACGTGGTGCTTCGAAACAACAAGCTTTAGCAACGGTGCTAACTAAGGGTGAACACTTTATGACTTGAAATTCATGTGCATGAGGGATCATCTTATAATGCTACTGTCGTCTACTAAGCAATACAAGATGCATAAAGGATTAACATCTCATGCAATTCATAATATGTGGTATGATATGGCCTTTCTTCTTTGTGCTTCCGATATCCATCTTCTAGCACGAACATGATCTCCATCATCACCGGCATTGCATCAAGGTCAATGACGCTTCTCCATGGTTGTCGTCCACCGGCTTCAACTATTACAACTACTTTGAATAGACATGCGGGTCTTAACATAAATTAAAGACAACCATATGGCTCCTGCCGGTTGCCAACTTACAATAAGGAACATTGCATACATCAAATATAATCACAATCATGGCCATATCACATCACAGCACACCCCTGCAAAACAAAGTTAGACACTTCTACTTTCTTTGCATGTTTTACGTGGTTTGGGGCTTTCAGTAAGTGTCGTTCTAACTTACGAACAAGAACCACAACATTGATACTAGCATTGTTAATCACCCGTTGTAAATTGAATCTTAACTATGCTAGGAGAAACAGGCACCCGCAAAGCCACTTATGCAATACAAGTTGCATGTCAAGCGTGGAGCAAGTCTCATGAACGATGTCATGTAAGGTTAGCCCGGGCTGCTTCATCCCAACATCCCGCAAGATGCAAAGTACACAAGAAGCAATCGACAATAAAAGCATCAATGCCCACAATGACCATTGTGTTCTACTCATGCAACAGATCTACATATAGACACGGCTCTGATACCACTGTAGGGATTCGTAGCATGGAAAACAAAAATTTTCTATCGCATACAAACAAACAAGCCAAGATCTATCTACTAGATTGCAGCAACGAGGCGATGGAATAACTCACCCTGAAGATTCCAAAGTGTTTAACGAGAGCGGATTCTCGTGGGTGATGTAGTCATACTCTTCCCGATCTCAAGATCGCGTAGACGATCCTTCTGGCGCTGCGTTCCGACAGCGCTCCCGTAGTCGGTCACACGTTCGGTACTCGACAAAGACCTTCCTCTCCCTTGTTCCAGCAGGCAGCGGAGGTTGTAGCACTCTCCTCGCGATTCCAGGAGCACAACGGCGTGGTACCGGAAGTAGAGGGGAGATCTCGCAGGGCTTCGCCTTAAGCCGGAGCGAGTATGGTGGAGTATGAGAGAGTTCCTCGATGATCTATGGTTTAGACACGCCGAGGAGGAAGCTTGTCCGGCGGCTAGGGTTGCTAGGCGGCGGCGGCTTGACCTAGGGCGGCGGCGGCAGCAGGTGGCGGCGCCGGCGGCTTAGGGTTTGGAGGCGGGGATCTTGTGTGTTTAGGAGGGGAGCCCTGCCCCTCCTTATATAGGTGGAGGGGGCCGGCCAAGGGGAGGGGAGTCCCTCCCCAACTCGGCTTGGTGGTGCGCCGGCGGTGGGAGGAGGAACTCCTCCCCCAAGTCGGTTTCCACCTCCCTCTCCACTTCCCAAAACTAGGCGTTTGACTTTTCAAACTAGCCGTTTGACATTTCAAACTAGGATTTGATTAATCCCTCTATTTTTTTCAGCGATGACACCGAGTACATAATGAAATCATACCAACTTGATATAACACATTCATGTACCCTTCCCCTCTGGAGTGTCGGACATTCCGGAACCTTCTAGAACATTCCCGATGAAAACACCGGAACCATTCCCCAACTCCGAAACGGGACTTTCCTTATATGAATCTTATTCTCCGGCCCATTCCGGATCTCCTCGTGATATCCCGAATCCCATTCGAGACTCCGAACAACATTCGGTCTTTTTCTCATCATTCCACAACTACTCAAACAACGTCGAATCCTTAAGTGTGTCTCCCTACGATTCATGAATTATGCGGACATGATCGAGACACCTCTCCGAACAATAACCAATAGAGGAATCTGGAAATTCATATGGCTCCCACATATTTCTACGATTACTTTGCTATTGAATGAACCACTTACATACGATACTAATTTCCCTTTGTCTCACGATAGTTTACTTATCCGAGGTTATGATCGTCGGTATCTCTGCATACCGAGTTCAACCTCGTTACCGATAAGTACTCTTTTCTTGTTCCCGTGATATGTGATCCCTTGTAAGCTAGTCACATGCTTGCAAGCTAATTGGATGACATTTCACCGAGAGGGCCCAGAGTATATCTATCCGTCATATGGATGGAAAAATCCCACTCTTGATCCATGTGTTTCAACCAATACTTTCCGAACACTCAATGCCACCTTTATAGCCACCCTGTTACGATGTGGTGTTTGATGTCATCAAAGCATCCATCCAGTAAAGGTGATATGCATGATATCATGGTCGAAGGAATTAGGTTACTATGTATCAGAAAGCATATAGCAATTGAACTATTAAAATGACTTGATCTTTATGCTGTGCTTGTCTATAGGAGTATGTACATCATATCATTCTCCTAACGATATGATCTTGTTGTTAATAACATCTCAATGTTCATGATAGGGAAAACACAATCATCTATTAACCAACAAGCTAGTATTATAAAGAGGCTTTACTAGGGACTCTTATTTTAGTTTACAAATCACACAAGTATTAATGTTTCCTTGTTAATACTATTATAGCATGAACGTAAACATTTATCATAAACACAAAGATATAATAATAACTACATTTATTATTGCCTCTAGGGCATATCTCCAACATGACCGCCACATCCTTGTGCATCTGCTGACACCCCTGGTTTTCCTACTCATGACCCAGGTCGCCGTCTTCGTTCACGCCTGCAAACACCAGAGACGCCGCTCAACTCCGACGAGCAATAGCGGTATGAATCGAGCGCCCCTTGTTCCCTCTCTGACCCTGTCACGTTTGCCACGGCTTTGTGCATTCCCTAACCCCACTGGTTCATGCTAGGGCGATCTACATCGTCGGCAACAACACCGTCTGCAAGCACCTGACGCCGCACGCAACTCCGATGAGGTCCTGCCGCCCCGTCCGTGAGCCCCTCGACAAACTACTGCCACATTAAGCTTCCTCGTGACCATGCAAGTCTGATAAGCCATGCCACACACCCCAGCCCTTCCTGTGTTCGCCAGAGCGTCACCGCCGCGCCACCGTCGCCAGGCTTTGGTCACTTGATCGCGAGCTGTTAGATCCAGAACCAACGTGTAGGAATAGGTCACTTAACGAAGGGGTATGGAACAGATCTGGCCGTGTGATTTAAGTTAGATCTGACGGTCCACGTTAGTTGATCCGCGCGAATCGGTATCGACGAATCAGAACACGCCGCGTGTCTGTAGGTTTGATTTAAAATCAGAATTTAGATCTATTAGATGTTTAAACTTGTAAAATTCATAACTTTTGATTCCCACGTCCAAATTTGACAAATTTTATATCATTGGAATCAGGAGAGAAAATCCTTTCTGTTTATGCAATGTTTTTAATGTTTTGCCTCAGTCAGAATGATTGTTTTTACAGAAGCATTTGTAGGCATAATTTGTGTATAGTAATTATTTGAAAAATGTTATGTTATTCAAATAAAGTTTATTTGGCTTATTTTGAACTTGTTTATGATTCAGTACTGTGCACTTGTCTTGTTTGCTGTAGGAAATCATCACATGGCATTTTGCATGCATTCATATATTTTTGCATTACTTTATGTGTAGATTTTGGTGCAAATAGTGATTGTGATTGTGAAGATTGTTGCTACTCCCCAAACTACCAAGGAAAGTGGTGCTTCATGATTTTATTCCTATTTTTTTCAACTATGCACTAGAAATATTTTACTAGACATGCATGAATATATTTTATATACGTTCTATGCTTGGGAAATCCTAGTAGTTGTAGAATTGCTAGAAATTTCTAAGTTAAGATGATTATCAGTGCCATGCTTAGCCTATCTAGTAGCAACCAAGGGTGGTTATATATTCATGGTATGAGAAAATATTTATAAGTCTTTGGACTTGTGATTTTGCTTAATAAAACAACTAAGTGAATGAAACACCTGGGTGGAATGGAAAGAATGGTTTGTGTTGAGTGGTTACACATGGCCCATGTCTATGGTTTACCTTGTGTATCTCACTTGTGGAAAGCCACCCAGTAACAAAGGGATTTGAGATGCCATATGTTAAGAAGCTTCTAGTGCAGCCACATGGCAATATAGGCTCTGCCTGGATCACATAGGTTGCAATAACTTAGCCATTTGGATAGTTGGTGGTAGTGGGATGATAGGTTCGAACGCGTCTATTTGGTCTAATCGAAGGCTTCTGAAAGGTCCTGTCTTGGTGAAAATCAAGTCTTGTGGGGAAAGTGCACAACCTCTGCAGATGGAAGAATCTAAGTACTTAGCCATGTCCCTGGTATTGGACAACTTGAGCATCAAGACATGGAAGCTATAAAGAATCTCCTCATCCCAATTTCTAAGTAAAAACTTGTGGTTGAACAAGGGTTAAGGTTCACCAATTTCTGTTGGTGGTTCCTTGGGAAAGTTTTGTCAAAGAAAAACTTAGTGTTTTCAACTGATAGGTAGAACCTATTTTGAGCAAAGCACGCCTAAGCTACACTTAGCCCAAATGCATATAGTATCTAGATTACTAATATTCTACTAAGGTATCACTTGCCAATACTATTCCAATGTTTTGACCCACTGTGGCTGTAACTTGTGATGTTGCAGGTTATTCTGATGATGATTAGGGGTTATGAGTCTACACTCAACATGCTTGCCTATGGCACATGAAGATGAAGACTTATTTATCTTATTATATATTTGAACTCTTGTATTAGGCCTGTGGCCATGGAGTTTGTAAAAGACTATGGTTGTCTCTGGAATGATATGTAATAATGACCTTTGTTTCTGTGTACTTCATCTTAAACTGTGGATGCTAGCATTGATCCAGGGACTAGCATTGCAATCACAGGGATCCTTACCTTTATAAAGGGAGGGATCTTACACTATGGTTTGTCTCAGCAACGTAGGTGTTCTTGTAGACGGCGAAAGAGACGGTATCACGAATCGCGGTGTGGGCGAGTATCCAAGCGCGAGCGACGATGACAGCGGCGCCACGCAGGTGCTCCATCATCGGCGACGAAGACAACGAATGTGAAAGATGGATCGAAGTGGTACGCGGGCCAAGCTGGGCTGCAGATGGGCCAGATGGGCTGCTCTTGGGCCGCAGCAAATTTGCAGAATGATTGCTGGCAGCTGCGCTGAGCGGCAGAGAGAAAGGAGAGAGGAGTTAGGCTCGACCCAGTTAGGGTTAGAGACTATTTTTATTTTCTGAAACTCTTTTCTAATTCTATTTTGTATTTCTTCTTTGTAATTTCCATTGTAATTATGTTTTGAGTAATTTCAAAATACAAAAAAAAACTTCCCAAACATTTAAAATACTATGGATACCCTTATAACCATTTGGGTTTCCAAACATTTTGAGGTTTTCAAAATTCAAAAGCCATTTGAATTCATTTCATAGAGAGAGGGGAAGCTAGGGTTTAGGGTTTTGTGAGCCTTTTTGTTCCATGCATTTTAAATAACGATGCTCATGAATGCACAAACAAATCCTATTTACTATTTAATAAACTATGGTTGTTACACAGAATTAACTCAGCTAGAAAATAAAGTTTCTTCGGTCGGACCGAGGAGGCGAGTACATGAGCCATGAGTTTGATGACCATCTGAAAAGTTGCGGAATAGTTCCTCAACTTACTCCGCTAGGAACGCCGAACGGGAATGGTGTTTCCGAAAGGCGGAATCAGACCTTGTTGGACATGGTACGATCAATGATGAGTCGGACAGATCTGCCATTATCATTTTGGGGTTATTGTCTAGAAACAGCGACGTTCACACTAAACAGAGTACCATCAAAATCGTTAGAGAAGATACCGCATGAGATGTGGACAGGCAATATGACGAGTTTGTCTTTTCTTAAGATTTGGGGTTGTGAAGCATTTGTCAAGCGACTTCAGTCAGACAAGCTTACAGCCAAGTCGGATAAGTGTATTTTCGTGGGGTATTCGAGGGAAACCTTGGGTTACTACTTCTACAACCGAGAAGAGGGCAAAGTGTTTGTCGCTCAGAACGGTGTATTCCTTGAGAAAGAGTTTCTCAGTCAGGGAGTCAGTGGGAGTATAGTGCAACTCGAAGAAATTCGAGAGGAACCGACTAGTGGAGAGTCGGCAAAAACCTTGGAGGTTGAGTCGGTCGTAGTAACTGAGCTGAAAATAGCACCTGTACTACGAAGATCGGCAAGATTACGAAGTGTTCGTGATGTATTACTGTTAGACAGTGATGAGCCGGCAAATTATTCGGAAGCGATGGTGGGAAATGATTTCGAGTCATGGCTTGGAGCCATGAGATCCGAGTTAAAGTCGTTTGATGAAATTCAAGTTTGGAACTTGGTTGATCTGCTAGACGGTGCAAGACCCGTCGAGTGCAAATGGGTCTCTAAGAAGAAAACTGATATGGATGGAAATGTTTCCATCTATAAAGCACACCTTGTCACGAAGGGGTTCCGACAAGTTCAAGGAGTTGATTACGATGAGACTTTCTCGCATGTAGAGATTCTTAAATCAATTTGGATCATGTTAGCTATAGCAGCCTATTTCGACTATGAGATATGGCAGATGGATGTCAAAACGGCTTTCCTTTACAGAAATTTAACCGAGGACGTGTATATGATACAGCCCGAGGGTTTTTTCGATCTGGCTAATGCTGACAAAGTGTACAAACTTCAAAAATCGATTTACGGGTTGAAGCAAGCATCTCGGAGTTGGAATATTCGCTTTGATCATGATTCTTTTGTTTATGCATTTATTGTTTGGCTTCATCAAGAGTGATCATGATTCTTGTTTATACAATAAGTTTAGTGGGAGCAAAGTAAACTTTCTAGTCTTATATGTGGATGACATATTATTGATTGAAAATGATGTCCAGATGTTGCAAGAAACCAAGGAATCATTGGAAAAGAGTTTCTCAATGAAAGACTTGGGTGAGGCAACATATATTCTCGGAATCTGGATCTATAGAGATAGATCAAGAAGGCTCATTGGATTGAGTCAGGGTACTTATTTGGAGAAAGTGTTGAAAAAGTTCAACATGGAATCATCTAAGAATGAGTTCTTACCGATGTCCCATGGTGTAAACTTAGCAAGGCTCAGTGTCCTTCGACAACTGATGAGCGAAGTTGGATGAGTGCGATTCTGTATGATTTTGCAGTCGAATCCATCATGTATGCCATGATGGTACTAGGCCGGATGTTTCCTATGCTCTAAGTGTTGTGAGCAGATACCAGGCCGATCCTTGATAAATCCACTGGACAGCGGCTAAAAATATCCTAAAGTACCTGAGAAGGACTAAGGATATGTTTTTTGGTTTATGGTGGTGAAGATGAACTCACTGTAAAGGGTTACACAGATGCGAGTTACCTTACCGACTCTGATGATTCTCATTCACAATCCGGATACGTGTTTATTATAAACGGAGGTGCTGTGAGCTAGAAGAGTTCCAAGAAAGAGACTGTGTCTGCATCTACAACTGAGGCTAAGTATATTGCAGCCTCAGAGGCATCAAAGGACGCTGTTTGGATGAGGAATTTCCTCATGGATCTTGGTGTGGTTTAGGGCTCGTCCAATCCGTTAGACGTGTATTGTGACAACAATGGTGCTATTGCACAAGCCAAGGAACCTAGACAACACCAGAAGAACAAGCACATATTCATGTGGTACCACTGGATTCGCTAGTTCGGGGATCAGGGTGATATCAAGTTATGCAAGGTACACACAGATGCAAATATTGTGGATCCGTTGACAAAGCCGTTACCACAACCGAAGCATGAGGCGCACCTGAGAGCCATGGGCAGTAGATGCCTAGACATGTGATGTTGGAAGATTGACTCTAGTGCAAGCGGGAGATTATTGGGAATATGCCCTAGAGGTAATCATGTATGATGATATTTCCCATTGTATTCATAAAGATATTAAGTTATCTCTGTATAAACATCTGATGTGTATCATTGAATATGTGATTCGGTTGTGGAACTATAAATTCATGTTGTTTGTACTAAATGCCGTTCGTCATTGAGGTTCTGCTAGACACACAACTTAGACCAATGTGAAAGTCGGCTTGATGACTCGGTTCCACTTGTCATAGGCATGGAGATGCTATTCCGACCAACACAGATTTGGCTAAAGAGTTTAGCGAGTCGAAATGATCCATATTGAGGTACAACGAACAAGTTGTCATTTGTATATCTCAATCAATGTAATCCTTAGACCTGAGGTTATTGCATAGTCCGAGTTGAAGATCACCGATTTAGGTTTAAAGGCAGAGTTCGGGTCGACTGAGAATCAAGCTACCTGATGTGAATAGCCAAGATGGGATTTTGCCCCTCCAGTTGGAGAGATTTTATCTAGTCCCTCTCGGATGATATGATTCGGAAAACATGGCCATGCATGACTCAGTTAAGTGGTAACCGAGGCTATCGACTTTAGTCGGGTGAATCACTTACCTTGGATCGAGAAGAGAGTTGGACTATTTAAGGGATGAGAAATATTCGTCTATAGTCTGACAAGGTATATCATGAGGAAAAATGGACTCGGACGCAAGTCGCATTGGAAAGGCAAGTCGTCATGACTCTTTGGTACTTGGGAGTCGGAACGTTCTGCTAGGAGCCACTACCGACTGATCAATTGAGAGTCGGACTCCAATCGTGTCCAAGTAGCCATGAGCCTGCGGGGTCAGACACCTACGAGCGGGAGCAAGTTCGGATTGGATCTGAACCGAAATCTGGTTGGGTTGGACCCGAGCCGGATTTAGACTGAGTTAGTGAGTCGTACTCACAGGGACTAATGCTATATGGGCTTTAGTGAATGGGCCACGAGTGGAGCCCATGTTCACTCCCTATATATAATGGAGAATAGTAACCAAGAAGGGTTAATCGTTGATCGGTTAGGTCATTCCATGTGTTAGAAACCATAGCTCCACAACAGTCCTGCCGACGTACCAAACCTAGCAGTTCGCTGCCGGTGCTCCTCCTTGTACGTGTGGATACCAGTAGAGGTGTTGTACGATCAGCACCAGGACGATCGGATCGGATCGCTAAGGACTTCGCTGCATCAACTGACGCGCCTCATCAGTAATCCGCAACTGCGCATCTAGTGATAAACCTCGTGACCTTCTACCTCAGATGGATCTTGGGATCACCATGTTAGAGGAAAAAGTTTTGTTTTATATCTACGTGGCCCAACAAATATGACACCACTAGAAGAACAACACCACAACTTAAATACTAAACCATTGAATAATAACTCAACACAAATCCACTACTAACAACATGACTTCTCCCATGTCCTCAAGAACTAAACGAACTACTCACAAATCATCATATGGATCAAAATCAAAGATGATATGGTGATGAATAAAAATCTGAACATAAACAATAATCCAATGGTTCCACTCACAATCATTAACTACAATAGTAATTAACAGCGGGAAAGTTTCCCCTAAGAACTAAAGCAATATCCAACACAATTGTTACAACAGAACGGAGTGGTGATGATGGTGCCGGTGGAGATGATGGTGTGAATGATGATGATCCCGATGAAGCCTAGCTTGATGACGGTGTTGATGGCGACGATCTCCCCTCTCCAGGAAGGAATTTCCCCAGCAGAAATCTGTCTGCTGGAGAGATCTTTCTCTCTCAATGTTTTCCGCCCCGTAGAGGCAGCGGAAATCTATATGTAGTCTCTCCCCTGGTTTTAGGGTTCCGTGAGGAAGATATAGGCGAGAGGTGGGCCACACCTGCCCTAGGCGCGGGGCAAGGTGGGCCCGTGCCTAGGGGGTGTGGGCCCCCTGTGGCCCTTCTTCGCCTCCCCTTCTGGCTTCCTCTGTCTTATGGGAAAATATAATTTTCCCATATTTTTATGGTATTTTTTATCTTCTAGAAATTGCATCAAAACACCTCTTTTTCCATTAGAATCCAGACTCCGACAGTCCATCCTCCAAGAATCATCCAACATGCGAAAATAGTGGAAAAGACACAAGTAATACCTCATAATAAGACATATATCAATGGATAGAGGAAAATTATGATATAGAATGGTGATGCAAAATGGACGTATCAGTGACCCACTTCCCTCATAAAATCATAGGCATGGCATACTAGGTCATTTGGCACCCAAGAACCACTAGGATGTCTATCGAGTGTGATTTAACATGGCTTCCAACCCTAGATCCCCCCTCGCTGCCCAGAACATGGAACCACTAAATGGATTGAGCCCAAACCCGGCACCTAGCTCCCTCTCGGCATCACAAGCGACTTCTCCAACTACAGAATTCGTGGTGCTTTGGAGAAATCTCGACTTTCCATTCCTGAACCTAAAAAACTGGCATTTTCCCAAAGGAGGTGCAAGATTAGGGCGCGCCCATGGGCCCTAGGCAATTTCCACACATGATACACCATGGTGCATAGCCATTCCCAGGAGGTGGGTATTTATCTCGTGGTGCAGGCATGTACTATATTTTTTTTGACTTATGACCCGGTAAATGAGGTTTCTAACTATATGTATCCTGTAAGACAATCTCAATTTACGGGAAAATGGTTTGGGGTGCCCCATGGGGTGCCTAGGCTGGATGCATGCCTAGGTCCAAGATTGCACCGAACGGCGCGTTGCCGCGGCCGCCGGCGGGTTTTGCCGTTTTCTTGGGCAGCACGAAACAAAATCTAAAAATAAATAAATAAACGTGAAAATGGCCCCTGGAGCCCTTGCATGTCACCCACTACCCTCATAAAATTATAGGCAGGGCATACCAGGTCATTTGGCACCCAAGGCACCACTAGGATTTCTATCGAGTGTGAGTTAACATGGCTTCCAACCCTAGATCCCCCCCTTGTGGCCCAGAACATGGAGCCACTCGATGGATTGAGCCCAAACCCGGCACCTAGCTCCCTCTTGGCATTGCAAGTGACATATCCAACTAGATATTTCGTGGTGCTTTGGAGAAACCTCGACATTCCATTTTGTGAACCCAAAAAACCGGCGTTTTCCCAAAGGAGGTGCAAGATTAGGGCGCGCTCATGGGCCCGAGGCAATTTCCATGCATACTACACCATGGTGCATGGACATTCCTGGGAGGTGGGTATTTATCTCGTGGTACAGGCATGTACTGTATTTTTCCGAGTTATGGCTCGATAAATGCCGTTTCCAACTGTATGTACCCTATAAGACACTCTCAATTTTTGGGGGAAAATGGTTTGGGGTTCCCCATGGGGTACCTAGGTTGGATGCATGCCTGGGTCCAAGATTGCACCGACCGTTGCATTTCCACGGTCGCCGGCGGGTTTTGCCGTTTTCTTGGGCAGCACGAAACAGAATCTAAAAAAATAAAAAACGTGAAAACGGCTCCTAGATCCCTTGCATGTGACCCACTGCCCTCATAAACTCATAGGCAGGGCATACCAGGTCATTTGGCACCCAAGGCACCACTAGGATGTCTATCTAGTGTGAGTTAACATGGCTTCCAACCCTATATCCCCCATGTTGTCCAGAACATGGAACCACTCCATGGATTGAGCCCAACCCCAGCACCTAGATCCCTCTCGGCATCGCAAGAGACTTCTCCAACAAGAGATTTCGTAGAGCTTTGGAGAAATATCGACTTTCCATTTTCTGAAACCGAAAAAACGACATTTTCCTAAAGGAGGTACAAGATTAGGGCCTTCTAGAAGCCCCCCACAAGGACAGGTTGATTCTTCGTCCCAATTGTTAGGCACCGTTGGATTGGCGAGAATGGACGATAAGGATAGTCCTTTGCAATTGCGATCCCCCAGTAGGAATTTCTGCATCCCTATTGGCCCCGACAACCACTAGTGGACCTACCTCCTTCACTTTATAAACGCGACCATGTGTCCAAAGCTCAAACCCCGTTCGTTCCCTGCAACTCGCATAAGCATAAGCGTCGAATCCTACCTGAACAAACGACTCCTCGCTATGGAGAGGCCCCAACTCAGCTTGCACAAGGCCGAGTTGTTTGAACAGTACGACATACTCGCGCCACCTCTTGCGAGGCTACCGACCGGATATGAGCTCAGCTATGCCGGGGTGCCCGTGGCACCACTCCTGCGCAGCATCGTGCTGTCGGGGAAGATCCAGGAGCGTCTCCGCCAGCTGCCAGAGCGAAAGAGGGCAATGGACCGATACGTGCGAACCAGCGCGTACTAGCCAAGGTGCTCCAAGGAGGAGCGGGAGGCATTGATTTGGATTTGCAGAGATCACCGTTCGGAGATCCACCTGGATCTGCGCAACCCCGGAGGGAGGCAGCGCTTCTGGGCAGTGCCTGGGCGTACACCCTCCATCGTTATCGATGCTGAGCGTCGTGCAACACTCGTGAAGAGGAAAGCCTCGGGACTCATCCTCATTGATTCAGACTCGGAAGAGGCGGACGGTGACGCGGAGGACGTTGTGCACGATGAAGACAGCAGGAGCGGCATAATCGATTAGGGGCACTTGAGCCTAAATTTAATCTATGTACGGTAGTATAATGACCTGGTCGGATAGAATGGCTAAGTTGTAAGAGCGTGTACAACGTTGTTTGAGTCTACCAGAAATCTTAGACCTGGTCGGAAATATGCTACAACGTTTAGACGCACTGATTGGCCCCACTATTAGAATAAAATACCTATTTAAAATGTCTCTTTTCCTATTCTTTTCTTCTTGTCAAAGCTCTTTTCTTGTACAGCGTCGATTGAGTCTAATGAAAATCTTAGACACGAGTCTAGGAAAACCAAGTATGCTCCAGCATTTAGACACACCGGTAGGCCCCTCTACTGGAATAAAATACCTATTTATGAAGACTCTTTTTATCCTTTTTTCTTGCCAAAGCTTTTTTCCTCTTAATAGAGCATCAATGCCCCTGGCGTTGCCAATGCGACGTCACTGACAAAGACGACGCGAGACTGATGGGATGGTATGCTTTTTCTACTCCCAACACTTGATGGCGCAGTCATAATTTTGGTGTGCTTCAGAGGAGAAGGAGACGCACGTATCCGCAAAAGATCTGCTCCCCGCTTGCTAGTCCATTCGGCGTCCTCGATATAGCTGCTCACTATAGAAGACCGACGAGGCAACACCCAAACACCCTTCGATCAATGAGCCTCCCATCTTCTCCATCTACTGTGCACTTTGTTCTCGCCCGCAGAACCGGTTTTTGTTGGCCACAATCACTCTCCTCCAAGAAACCCCAACAATAATGAATCCACCCTCGCCCCAGTTCATCCGGACTCAATAGCGGATTCGATGCACGAGATTCGGTATGGTGGCTGGAGCAAGTTCAGGGACGACGCCTTCGGAGAAATTGCTATGCATATGGACACTACCAGTACCGTCAGGCTGACCGCATGCTCCAAAGAGTTGTGTCGCCAAGTCACTAGTGGAAAAGGTAGTAGATGCCCCAACGACGGTTGCGGGACATTGGTCGCCTTCGAAGACTTCCTCAACCACAAGATGGCGCGCCCGCACGGCCCATGCTACTGCCCTAAGCCTGGCTGCGAGTTCGCCGCCCCGCCCACAACGCTCCTTGCCCACCTCAAAAAATCCCACTCGATGGAAGTTCATAGTTTCCACTACGGCGTGGAACACAAGTACATCTGTCAACCTTTCATGGCTCCTGGCTCATGGACAGTAGAGACCATCGGATCAGGGGATGATGGTACAGTGTTCGCCGTGCAATTTGACATGCTCCACTTTGGCCTCGCCATATCCTTCGAGTGCGTCAGGTCAGTGGCATGCAAGTTTCCTTGGTACATGGTGGATTTGCACTTATATAAACCATCAATGATGGGAGGGGACCAGGAGGAGTTCGTCGAATATAGCCTGTTTTTCGAGCCGAATAGCAGCGCGTCGCCGGCTGCCGCCAGGATCACTAAGGATTTACGGAATTTTCTAATTAATTAACATGATAGGTTCATCCTAGATTACTCATTCTGCATCCACAATGTGCTAGATGACAGATATAACGGTCTTGATTCTGATGATCTACCGTTCAAATTTGGGATTAGGTATTGATGTTGATTCTAGTCGACCAAGGTTTTAAGAGATGAAACAAGAACTGGTTCTATTTGTACTTCTATTGTGTTTCAGTGTCTGTATTGTTAAATCGCTCACTTTGAAATCCATCATCCACACGTTTCTTCTAATGAGAGGATGACATGTGGGTCCATATGCGTGATTAAACGGCAGTGCAATCAAGTTCAGAACGGTGTAGCGGGAGCGAAGGAAAAAATCCCCTCATGCTGGTCATGTGCCATCGATCCTTCTAGGTCAACACTGCAGGCGACGAGGCAACTCCATGGCACAACCATAATTTTGGTCGTTGAATTGTTACAAATCCATGATTATTGTTTATGGCTAATCAGTTTAAAAATTAGGTCAACACCACACATCACATACCCGTTATAAGTACCAGATATAAATAAATTTCAATGAAAATTCAAGAAACGACATTACTGTGCCACCTTCTCTCTGTTCCTCTTATTATTGTTCAATCCCGCGCCACACTAAACAACAGTTGATGAGGACAGAAACAAAAATGATCAAAATGCCAAGTAAAACTAGTTTCAAGCTTACCTCTGTCCGGAGAATCGTATAGAGACGAAATTGACAGGGATTTATTGTGTCTCCTGCAGTTAGCCGAAATATCCTCAAGAACATCCTCAATCACCCGGGAACTTCTTCATATTCAAACTCAACTCCATTATTATCATTTACCTTTCGCTCCTGCTTACCCTTTTCTTTCTTTTCGCCCCTATCGCCGCCACATGCGCATCACCGTTTTCCTTCACATGCAGCACTTCCTCCATGTCATCTCGCTGTGCTTCCTCCCGTTCTGCCTGAGAAGCCTCATCTTGTTCCTCCATGATGTGAATGGGGAGAAGGTAAGTATCTCCAAAATCACGTGAAACTGGGTTTTTACATAGCCTCTTGATATGGCCCAACCCTCCATACCGTTTGCACTTCTACTTTCTTGCTCCTAGTCTCGAACCTTTTGCGGTGAAGGCTTCGGTCCTTTCCTTTCTAGGCCTCCCAAGTGGCCTCCCAAGAACTGGTGGTTCGAGTTTGAACCCTGGATCGAGTATCTCCCAATCATTTTCATCAGCAATAGGTGGTATGTTTTCTGCATAAGTTGCAGCAAACTTGTCCACGGAGAAATAGTTATGAACATAGTTCTCTATTTCAGAACCTCTACCTCTCAGCTTTAGGATGAATTGCAGTGCATGGTGGCATGGCATACCAATAACCTTCCACTTCCTGCATGGACAAGTCTTGTTACCAATGTCTACAGTAAACCTCTGTTTAGTTCCGTTCTTGTCTTGTGCATAAACCTCAGCCAATGTATGGGAACTTCTGACGATCCTCATCTTTATCGTTCTCATTGCCCTGGTTCTTACATTCAGTAATAAAACCACCTTTGGAATTATTTTATGGCCTACAATTTTTCTCGCACAAATTCTCTTCCTAAAACCTATCTTCACCATTATACACTGTCTTATTGCATCTAACAAAATAAAAATTGCAAGTGACTTCATGCTCCTAATCTTAGCATTCAACCTTTCTTTCAGATTACTGCAAACAAAATCCACTTTGCTTAACTCACCAAACTTGCTTCTGGCCCATAACTTGTTAAGATGTTCTTCGAGGTATTCTTTTAGCTTCAGCACGGTATACAAGTTCTGCATGTAAGTAGCATGTGCGCTTGGGGTGTACATGTATGATGATCGCCACAGGTTGTCTTCAAAGGACTTTCCTTTGAAATTCTTCGTGAAGCTAGTAGCGAGGTGCCGCATGCATTCCCTATGCTCAACCCCAGGAAACACAACATCAACAGCATTCTGAAGACCCTTACATGCACCAGTGTGTATCACCAATCCTTTAGGGTGACCAATTACTGAACATAGTCTCTACATGAACCATGTCCAGCTTTTAGTCGATTCACCCTCAAGAACAGCATAGGCTACGGGAAAAAGCCAACTATGCGCTTCCACAGCACAAGCGGTAGCAAGCTGTCCCTGAACTTCCCTGTTAAAGAAGTTGCATCTGTTGCCAAGTATGTCCTACAGCCGTCTAGGAACCCCTTCCCGCATGCCTTCAGGCAGACAAAACATCTCCTAAAGCATTTCTTATCCGCCTGCTTATACTTGACTGCCCTTGAGACCTTTTCTCTTCCTTTCACAACCACGTAATCAATGTTAACAACACTAGCAGGTGATGTCTTCTCTACCTCAGCTTTGAAACTATACAACATATGAAAACTGTTAGTCCACTTGCCCTGAATGCAGTCTAGAGCCATCTCCTTGGTAAGGAATCAGAATGTTAAACTTTTCTCTAATCATAGTTCTGAGTTCAGCAGGTCCAATGCTACGATCCTGCCTCACCCAGTCAAGTACCTTAGGAGCAATCCACTTGGTTGTCGCCGGTCTAACTTTATCACTTAAAGAAGTATTAGGGCAGTTGTGTTTCTTCGTGTTTACCTTGATCTGCATTCAATGGGAATAAAAATGAATCAGAGGACTCATCAGGAGAACAAATATGAGAAAGGCCGAAACTAAATTTAGCTATTGCAACCTGAAATGGGTGTCCACCCCGCATTGGAGATCCAAGCAATCTCCATTTGCACACCTTACTTTCCCTACAATGCACCCTGAATCTCTTTTGGTCCCTCTTTTCAATGATAAATTCGAACCCAACTCTTATTGCATAGGTAGCAATGACATATCTGCATTCCTCCACAGTATCTGCATCCCATGTCCCCATCCTCACATTCCTCTTCCTCATCAGTCCCATAGTCAGGCTCATAGTTCGAATCAACCAAATATTCCGTACTCTCCATCCTATCAGGGTCAGCAGCCACATCTGGATATGCTTTCTCATCATCATCATCATCATCATCTTCTTCGAGCACAAAATCACCCTAACCACCACACATTTCGATGTCTTCATGCTCAACGAAAGGCTGGTTGGTCACACTCAGTATCAGAAACAGAGCCTGCTCTGTTTGCGTTCCACATGGCCAGATATCATTTAGGACAGTCTCTTCCCAAGTATCTTTGATAACAATGTGCACAAACATTAGCACAGTCCCCATGCCGAGGTGTTTACTCCACATCATGGCTACAGCCTCCTCAGTTCTAACGTTGCAGAAAGTCTGCGAATTTGTGTCATAGTACCTGATTACAAATTCATCATGCTGGCCAATGGGAAACTTTCCAAATTGCATGTGCAAGTCACTTATAGTTATGTCCTCCACGTCTACTGTCGGCCAATAATCAAATCCAATGGTAACTGGGATTCTACCGTCGACAAGGTTTCAATCTGACACCCATGCCGAATGTTCAAAAGAAATCTGGATGAAGCAGACGTCCTGTGGTCACCAACACAGATCCTCTCCATCAACACAGGACTAGAAACGCTAATTGGGAGATAGAGAGATGGAATTGCAGTTCTTACCCTTCAGGGAGGATGTACATCATGTTCAATGGTCTCTAGAGCACCAAAGCTTTGCACCCCACGTCCTCTTCCCCAGTTTCGTGCTCTTCCATGTTCTCCAGCCTTTAAGGGTTGTCAACACCCGGATTTGTAATCCCAAATTCCTGTTATGCCATACATCGCAATCCCCGGATTACCATTTTTCCTAGACATAACAGATTGGATATCACAGTACATCATCCATTACAAACCATACATAAGGTCTTACAACAAATAAAGGATCTCATAATCCAGTCTTAATACAATCATAGCAGCGGAATAATATAATAATAAAGGTAGTGTGGGCGAGGCTCCATCTTCATGGTAATAGGCAATGCTGACAATGGGGGATGATCCTAGTTGTCGTAACCTTCCTGCGGTCCATCCTCCTGATAGTCCTCTTCATAGTTTGGCCACGGGAATAGCCAGGGACAAAGCCATGAGTACTCTTTAAGTACTGGCAAACTAATACTAACAAGTAAGTGGTTTGAGTAGGAATTACTAAGCTCTAGGTTGTTTTGCAAAAAACCAGGTTTATCTCTAGCTGAGTTCAGAAGTAAAGAAAGCTAGTTTGAGGTTTTATAACACTAACTTGAGTTTTCATATCACAACCCTGTTGTGGTCAAGTCAAAGTCATGATTCATTTCACAAGTCATTTCAAAAACATCCGACGACGGAACAGTATGGCCACTCCAGCTGTCCATAACCGCGGACGCGGCTATTCGAATAGTTTAACACTCTGCAGAGGTGGTACACTTTCACCATAATATTCGATATATACGTCAGGAACAATCCTGAATTCACCATACTCAGTATGCGGATAATCAATCCTAACCTTTCAATTACACGCCCTAGTATAGCACCTCTCCTATGAGTTTGGCCTCCCAACGATGACCAACTGTCATCTTGGGAACTGCACAGGTGGACAATCTTCACAAGGTAGCCTCAGCTCAAACCTTGGCTGCAAGGGAACCCATACTAAGGTATATATACTTCTAGTAAATCCCTACCCAAATTTCGGGTATTGTGGTTGTACGGTAAAATTGGAATGGTATCGCCTCCATAAAACCATCAGTTTTATAAAGGGCTAAGGCTCATGCCTCAACATTTTTATCATCAAAATCATCTGGTGTTCAAGAACACATGTCAAAACATTTCAGTAGAATGACTCATCATTCTAAGGTTTTCATAACCATTTTCACAAAGTAATCCCATCTAAGGTGATCAAGTTTTATGCTTAGCACTAGCATCTACAAGTGGGGGTAAACACTAATGAGGGGTGGTAAACAAGTGTGAATGATCTAAGTTCAATCTCATGCCTTAGGATGACATCAAGATTATCTAACTTAGGACAAAATTTAGGCTCTTTATGCTACCTTTAATAACATTTGTAAAATCTACAAGTCACTAAGTAAACAAAAGTAAAAGCTTTGATAAAGAAATAAAAGAACTAAGCTTGCAAGTAAAACTGGGTTTGGGTATAATCAAATTTATCTAACCAAGCATGCCTAATGCATTGCATAGGTTATATAACTTTCACAGTTGCAAGTGTTAGCTTCCCTTGTGCAGAGTAGTGGTTGAAGTTCTCCTCTCCTTCTTCCTCGTAGTAGTCTCCTTCCTCCTCGTGTCCTTGGTCGGTACTAGCGTCTATAAATAAACATGACGTACACAATCACCAAACAATACTTAACTAATTCTATTTAGCATACAAGGGCTTACACTAGATGATCTAGCATCATCACTATTATCACAAGCAATAAAACACTAGTTTCAATTATTTTATTTTAGAAAAGTAATTTCTACTCATTGAAAAACTACTTAAGATTTCATATTCTCCAACTAAAACATGGGATCATGTTGACACATGTCATCACCACATACTTCAGTACTTGGGAATGTGATTTAAAGTGGTGTCACAATTTAATAAGGATTTACCTTTTTATTTTAATAAGATAAAGTGACTAGAAATGCCTATGGGGCATTCTTTTATTTCTTGTCCATTATTTCTACAAGTAAACCTAGATATTTTTATATATTCATAAAGGTCTTGTCAAATGTGATTTTTGAGACTTGGAATCAACTCAAAATCTTTTATGGTTGAATTTTGAAAAATGTTTGAATGCAGAAAAGTCGCTGCCTTGTTATTTTTACTATAGGTGATCTATAAGTCCAAATGGTTTGAATCCAATGGGCTTGGATTAATAATTTCCATACCCTTATAAAACAATTGGTTTCATGCAATTTGGTTTAGTGAATCTCTCTAAAATGATTTTTGAATCTATAAACATAACTATGTTTGAAATTAAATTGATAAAACCTAAATTCAAACTACTGGGTCACGCGGGAAGATAACTGGGCCGACCCACTGCTCACAACGCGCGCGGGTAGGTTTAAGTGGCTGTCCCCACCAGTCACCGAGACATGGGGGTGCGAAGGGTTACGGGACAATCTGGACCGTGCGATTAACATCTAATCTAACGGCTGGGGATTTGCGTCTCCGTCGGGCAGTGCGGCGAGACTGAACCCTAACGCGGCTAGTGGGGGGTCTATGGGGGCTCACCGGGGTTCCGGTGATGGTCGGAGATGGGGGCGAACGACGAAGTCGATGATGGCAATCCTCCTGGTGCCGGTGGCTCCTCCTAGGGCGGCTCCAATCGACGGCGCCCTTCTCCTCCAGCAACGGCAAGCTCCGGTGAAATTCCGTCGACCTGGTGCTTGCCTTGCTCTGGGGATTAGTGGGTGTGATCAGTGAGAGGTGGGGAGTGAGATGGTGTGCTTAATTCGAAAGGGGAAGGCCTCTATTTATAGTGCAAAGAGGGGACCAAAGGGTGCGGGTGGAGCTCGTCGTGGTCATCTGCACAACGAGATAACGGCATGGCTGGGTGTAGGGGACGGTGCGCTCCCTCCTGTCGAAGCTAAACGGCATGGTGGCGAGGCATGGGGCGGTGCAAACTGGTTGGAACGCTGCGATGCTCTAGGCAGGTCCGACGGGAAATTTAATGGCGCACAGGCTCTCCTGGTCATGCGGCAACGAACGGGCATGTCCGGGCGGTTCCTAGGGTGGTGGTGATCATGCACGCAAGCGGAAAGGGCGGGGCCTGGTCCGTGCGAGCGTGTCGAGCGCGGCGCTCTGGCGCTCTCTCGGCGTGCTTGCAGAGAGGCTGGACACGCTCGTTCTGAGTGGTCCTGGGGCTGGCAAGGCTTGGGCACTGAACAGGGGGTGGCGATGGACGGTGGCTTGTGTCCCAGACATGGTTGGCGAGGCCAGGGAAGCTCCTAGCTTACTGTCTACTTTGGGGTGGTAGTTTTAGCTCGGCAATGGTCACCATTGATGACAATGCCAAGTTTACAGTGAGCTAGGGGTTGTTAAATTAACTAGATGATCTAATGAGAGTGTGCTGTGAACTAGAGAGGGAACAAGTTAGGCACAAACACTGCTCACTATAGTGTTTGTTGTTTTGTTCGATTTGTGTTTACAAGGTGTTTGATGAAATAGCCAAAAGAGACCTGAATTCGAATTTTTGAGTGAAACTTCGTGGGTGTACTAGTCACATACTAGGTAATCTATGGTTGCTTGGTTTTATCAAAGGGCACTGGTTTGTTTGGGTTTTGAGAAATGGTGATCTTCACATATGATATAGATTCAATTTTGAATTGTCATTCGAATCAAGTTTCCAAATGTTTTTGCGGGTTTCAAAGGTGGGCTTGGGTTCACTTTCACTTGGTCTAGAAAGGGGAGAAAAGAAATTAATTTGTTTCTGCTTGAAATCTTGGACTAGAGACACTCAAAGTGGTCTAGGTAGCAAGATTGGCAAAAATGACCATTTGCTTGTTTTTTTTTTGAATTTCCCTTGCTTTGTTTCTGCTTGGATTTGATTTATATGATGTTGTTTTCATCTTTAAACCATTCCTTACTATTCACAACAATCACACAAGTCCATTCATGCATTCATACATTCATCACGTACACACAAGCATTCATAATAATTTTAGTTAACAATAGTTTTTGTTAACACAAATTTTGGTGATTGGAATTTGATAACCTTGATCAATATTTTTGGGATGTTACAAACCTTCCCTCCTTAAACAAAATATCATCCCGAGATTTGAGAAAAAGAAATATAGGATTTAAAGAGATAGGGAAACTCTGTCTTGATGTCATCTTCTCGCTCCCAAGTAGCTTCTTCTTCAGTGTGGTTGCTCCACTAGATCTTCAGAAACTTGATGCTTCATGTCCGAGTGGTTGTGAATGCTTCCTACAAAATATAGATGGGTACTTCGGGATACGTCAGGTCATTATTGATCTCTATGGTTTGGTGATCAATATTCTTGAACACTTTAGTCTTCTTCAGGACTTCTAGGAATTTGCGAAGTAACGATATATGGAACACATTATGCACTTCTGACATCTCCTCGGGAAGTTCCAGTTGATACGATACCTCTCCTGGACGATTCAAAATCTTGAAGGGCCCGACGATACCTCTCCTGGGCAATATGGACCGTACGATTAACATCTAATCTAACGACTGGGGCTTGTCATCGCCGTCGGGCAGCGCCGACAAGACTGAACCCTAACGCGGCCAGTGGGGGTCTGTGGGGGCTCACCGGGGCTCCGGCGATGGTCAGCGATGGGGGCGAACGACGAAGTCGATGACGGCGATCCTCCTGGTACCGGTGGCTCGTCCTGGGGCGACTCCAATCGACGGTGCCCTTCTCCTCCAACAGCGGCAAACTCCGGCAAAATTCTGGCGACCTGGTGCTCGCCTTGCTCCGGTGATGAGTGGATGTGATCAATGAGAGGTGTGGAGTGAGATGGTGTGCTGAATTCGAACGGGGAAGGCCTCTATTTATAGTGCGAAGAGGGGACCGAAGGGTGCGGGTGGCACTCGTCATGGTCATCTGCACAACGAGCTAACGACATTTCTAGGGGTAGGGGACGATGCGCTACCTCCTGGGGAAGCTCCACGGCATGGTGGCGAGGCATGGGGCGGTGCAAACAGGTCAGAACGCTGCGATGCTCTGGGCAGGTCCGACGGGAAATTTAATGGTGCATAGGCTCTCCTTGTCACGCGGCGATTAATGGGCATGTCCGGGCGGTTCCTGGGGCGGTGGTGACCACGCACGCAAGCAACGAGGGTGGGGCGCGGTCCGTGCGAACATGTCGAGTGCGGTGGTCTGGTGCGCTCTCGGCATGCTTGCAGAGAGGCTAGAAGCGCTCTTTCTGAGTATTCCAGGGGCTGGCAAGGCTTGGGCACTGGACAGGGGGTGGCGGTGGACGGTGGCTTGTGTCCCAGACAAGGTTGGCGAGGCAAGGGAAGCTCCTAGCTTGCTGTCGACTTTGGGATGGCAGTTTGAACTCGGCAATGGTCACCATTGATGACAATGCCAAGTTAATAGTGAGCTCGGGCTTGTTAAATTAACTAGATGATCTACTGATAGTGTGTTGTGAACTATAGAGGGAACAAGTTAGGCACAAACACTGCTCACTATAGTGTTTGATATTTTGTTTGGTTTGTGTTTACAAGGTGTTTGATGAAATGGCCGAAAGAGATCTGAATTTGAATTTTTGAGTGAAACTTGGTGGGTGTACTAGTCACATACTAGGTAGTCTATGGTTGCTTGGTTTTGTCAAAGGGCACTGGTTTGGTTGGGTTTTGAGAAATGGTGATCTTCACATATGATATAGATTTAATTTTGAATTGTCATTTGAATCAAGTTTCCAAATGTTTTGTGGGTTTGAAAGGTGGGCTTGGGTTCACTTTCACTTGGTCTAGCAAGGGGTGAAAAGAAATAAATTTGTTTCTGTTTGAAATCTTGGACTAGAAACACTCAAAGTGGTATAGTGAGCAAGATTGGCAAAATTGACCATTTGCTTGTTTTGTCTGTTTTTGAATTTCCCTTGCTTTGTTTCTGCTTGTATTTGATTTAGATGACGTTGTTTTCATCTTTAAACCTTTCCTTGCTATTCACAAAAATCACACAAGTCCATTCATGCATTCATCACATACACACGTGCATTCATAATGATTTTAGTTAACAAAAGTTTTTGTTAACCCTAATTTTGGTGAGTGGAATTTGATAACCTTGATCAATATTTTTGGGATGTTAAAAGGGTCCATATCCTCGCTCTCCGTCCGGGAAGGACCCATCTCCGTGTTCTCTGGCCATGCAGGATCCATTTCTGTGTGGGATCCAGATCAAAGCCACCATCGTTGCACGAGAACCTAGCGCCCACCAAACAATTTTCATTCCCAGATGCGCCTGGGCGGCGACAGAGGCAAGGAGACATGGCAAGGGGCAAGGCAGTGCGCGTAGGGAAGGTAGGGGATGACGGGAGGATGGTAGTCCAGGAGGGAGGACGAGAGTGTTGACAGAGGAAAAGGAGTGGCGGCGTGCAAGACCAGAGCGGTGGAGCGGAGTGGATCTACGAGCGAGCGACAGAATATGGAAAATCATACAATAATGGGGAACACTAATCCTCGAACCTGGGATGCGTGCCGTCAATGATCGAGGTTGCGGGTCCCACCTGTCAGTAAAACACCACGTCCTCTTCCCCTGTTTCTGATGGTGTTGTTACAATTCTATGATCGTAGTAGCACAGGCTAAATTTCTGGACACAACTAAGGACACACTCGTAAATATACTTAAAATGGAACCCTGACATGGCACATTACGTGATCCGGTCGCTAGGCATGACCTGAATTTTTAATATCTTAGCACTCTTATGCTGAGAAAGGGAAATAAAGATCCAGTAGTTAGTCGAACTAGTTTCGAATAAATAAGATACACTCTTAGAAAGCTTAGTTATGGCCCCACCTAAGAAGCCACCGCCCCGGCCGCCGCCGAAGCTTGGATATTTGGCCCCTCTGAGGTAGGCCATGCAGCTGTACTACAAGGCCGGTCTTCCATTGCCATCCGAGACAGTTGATTTCGCAGAATGTGCTGCATCTGCGGCGGCAGCGGTGGCAACGACGAAGCACACCGTGGCATGGATAAGGCCCAACCGAGCGTCATGGAGAATTCGTGCGACGGAATTTTCGTGTGCTCTGCGCACAAGAAGGTACGTTCTGAAGCTGTAGTGACCTCGGATCGGTAAGGATCCTAAGTTCCTGTGATTATCATGCTAGTCCCTGGATCAATAGCTAGCACTCACAGTCGATGAAATATCATGTAAAACACAAAGTCTTTATTACACGGAGAATCCAGAGTATTATGCTAGCTCAAATAACAACGGAAACATAAAAGCAGCATGAGTCCATCAACGCCCAGGCTTGTCGAGTGTAGACCCGCGATCCCTACGCACCTTTCAATCTTCGGATTCTGCACATAAGACGTGCAGCCAACAAGTTGGGTCAATACTTTGAATGTATTGGCAAATTACACCAAGGAGAGAAAATACTATCTCTACATGCAAGGCTGGTATAGGCTGTAGAGTTTATTTGCTCAAAGCTAGTTTTCTTAAGTAGAGAGAAGAAGAGAGGATTGTCCTACTTTGTAAACATTTGCTTGGATAAAATAAGGTCGAGTGGCACACGAGGATATTACGCACCAAGTGTCCAAACAACCAAACACTTGGATATTATGCACCAAGCGTCACTTGGATATTACACACCAAGTTCCCAAATTCCCACCCATTAGAGATATTATGCACGCCATGGGGTTTTCAAAACTTTGTTTTTAGAAAAGAGAGAGGAAGATCCTTCAGAGGCTCCATCCTTCAGACGCTCATTGTTGTTCTGTTACCGTGAACACGGCTGATCGATCAGATTGCAATACTCTCGAGAGTTTGTGCACTTTACCCACAATCCACGATCAAGTCCTTTTACAAACAAGACCATGGCGAGGCTTTCCCTTAGTATCCCCTCTACCTTCCGGATCCAACCGTGCCAAGAACCTCCAAATGTTGGTACCCAGGTGAGGTTTCCCACTAAGTACTAGGCCAAGACAGAGCCCATAATGTATTGTGGTTGCACTGGAAGCTTCTGAATTCTGAAACATGGCAGACTTCTTTGATTCCTGGGCGGCCGTCCTCCACCAAAATCACACCCGTTGACCCGACAACCATTCTGCCCAGAAGAAAACTTAGTTTTATTTTGAAGTGGATTTGAGAAGAAAGTTTGCTCTAGAGAGCCTTTATTCTTAGAAAAATTCTTTGTCTTTTGAACCCCCCAACGGTACTTTGTATATATAGCATAGCAAGCAATACTTAGCAAAAACAGGGGTAACCTGTTAGGAGGAATCCTAAGTATAGAGCTACTCATGGCATACTACAAAATCATCGCACTTGCAAAATAACACTTAAGGAAAATTCTACTAGATCATCCTACACATGCATACTACAGAATTTTGAAGATCACATGCATAGAATCAAAATTTGGGACAAAAGTTATGAACAAGTGGTGTAACTTGCCTTGATCCGAGCAGCACTCTACACAATAGCACTCCTTAGCGCACTCCGAGCAATCTAACGAATCACAAACATAGATCTAATCACAACTTGCTCTAAGCATATCACAAAGAAAAATATGCATATGTGCAACATGGTATTTATGCAAGGTTGGTTAAATTGATCAAGGTAGCAAGTTTGTGTTGTGATAGTTTAAGGGTGTCACTAGGATTGATTTTCCCAAGGGTTTAGATCTAATAGAGTCACTAAAACAATCCTAGGACTATAGAAGACCAAACCATCTAAATAGCCCCAAGCTAGATCTTATTATCCTAGAAAAGTTTAATGATTTGAATCATTAGGTACTGTGGGAACAAAGTTATTGCAACAAGAATCAATTAAAACAAAATTTCAATTAATTTTCTATAGGATAAAACACCCCAATCTAATGATCAAAATCTACACCTAAAACTTTACTGTGAACCTGGGATATTATTGCAGATTTGGATTCTACTCAAAATTAGGAATCTAACGGTATATTATAAGCTAAGTTTGGCCGAAAATTCAATTTTATATGAATTTCGCAAGTTTTAATTCAAATCTGCAAATAGATCTAAAAGAGCTTGCCAAGTGGTAGCTTCTGATTGGCTCCAGCTAGGTGACGCGGCGCTGGCGCGTGCGTGCTGACGTGCGTGGCCACGTGGCACTCCGTTATTCGCCGATACCCCTTCGGCCTACTTCTAATCTTACGCGTTCAACTTCGATTTGACGGTCATGAGAGGCGGCGATGACTTAGAGGGCGTGACGGCGGCGTGGAGCAGCGGTGGCGTGGGCGGTGATGGCTGGCGGCGCTCCGGTGCACTTCGAGGCAGGAGAAACTGCCGCTAGTGATCGTCTCCCCCTCGCGGTCCCGTCTGTCGCCTCGATTTCGTCCCTCTCTTCCTCTAACGGTGACGGCGGCTGCTCCTCCTCCGCAGCTCCGGCGAGCAATCTACGGCGGCACGCTGCAGAACACAGGGGGAAAAACGATGAGCAGATGGCGTCGATCGAGAGGTCCAAGACAGGGGAAAACCGGGGGAAGGGGGTTCCCGTGTCGCCGTCTCCGTTGGCTTACCGAGAGCGGCGGTGGCGTCGGGTTCATGGAATCGGAGAGGACTAGGGTCCTTAGGGTTTTGGGGGACGGAGGGGAGGCACGCGGTTGGTTTTTATAAGCAGCCTGGGGGGAGGAGTCCTAGCTGGATACGGAGGCGGGGAGGTCGTGGTCGGCGCAGACTCGTCCTCGTCGGAGAAGAAAGGAGAAGGGCGACGGTGGGGCCCGGGTGTCGGTGGTGGAGGGGGGGGGAAAGTGGGCCGACGTGCGCGGGCAGGCTCGCTGCTGCGCGGGCGCTGGGGCGGGGTGGGCTGGCTGGCGAGCCGGCCCAGCTAGGTTAGCTGCTGGCCCTTTCCACTCTTTTTTTGTTTAACATTTTTCCTTTTTCTGTTTTAGTAAAACTCTAATATATTTTGCAAACTAAGTCCAAAATTGATGAATCTTGTTTCTAAATTTTCATAAAATTGAGGTGGTCAACATAGGCCATAGTTTAATGTTTTACAATGTTTTTAGAGGGGTCATTACTTGACCTCTACAATGGTGCTCACATAAGGCAACCACCATTTGGGTTTTCTAGGTTTAGGTGTTAAGATTTTTATTTCAATTTTTAATTGTAGGATGCAATGATGCAAGGATGATGCATGACACTAATAACATCCTAATACAAAATCTGGGATGTTACAAACCTACCCCCCTTAAGAAGAATCTCGTCCTCGAGATTCGGGTTGGCTAGCAAATAGGTGTGGGTGCTCTGTCCTCATGTCGTCTTCACGCTCCCACGTAGCTTCTTCCTCGGAGTGGTGGTTCCATTGTACCTTGCAGAATCTTATAGTCTTGGTGCGGGTAACCCTTTCGGCTGTTTCCAGTATTTTGATGGGTTTTTCCTCATAGGTAAGGTCATTCTCCAATTGAACCTCGTCTAGGGAAACGGTGTCTCTTAACGGTGTTTCAGCTATCTCCGGGTGACACTTCTTTAGTTGCGACACATGAAACACATCATGAACAGTCAGTCCTTCCGGTAACTCCAGCTGATAAGCCACTTCCCCTGTACGGGCCAGAACCTTATATGGTCCTATGAATCGTGGGGCTAACTTTCCCTTGATTCCGAACCTCTTAACTCCTCGTAGGGGTGAAACTCGGAGATACGCACGGTCCCCTATTTCATAGGCCACATCCCTGTGCTTGGAATCAGCGTAACTCTTCTGTCGGGATTGGGTTATCTTTAGCCTATCCTGAATCTGTTGTACCTTTTCTTCGGCGTCCTTTATCAAGTCAGGTCCAAAAAGACTGCGTTCACCAACTCCATTCCATAGCAACGGAGTCCTACACTTCCTGCCATATAGAACTTCAAACAGAGCCATCTTGATGCTTGTCTGGTAGCTGTTGTTGTATGAGAACTCAGCATATGGCAGGTTATCGTCCCAACTAGACCCATAGTCTAGTGCGAAAGCTCTCAACATATCTTCCAAAATTTGATTCACCCTTTCTGTTTGGCCATCTGTTTGAGGGTGGAAGGCAGTACTGAATTCTAGTCGGGTTCCAAGAGACTCATGTAGTTGTCGCCAAAACTTTGAAGTGAACTGGGTGCCTCTATCTGACACAATTCCCTTGGGAACACCATGCAGACTTACAATTCTTGACATGTATATCTTAGCAAGCTTAGCACTTGTATATGTGGTCTTTACGGGGATGAAGTGAGCCACCTTGGTGAAGTGGTCCACCACTACCCAGATAGAATCAAATCCAGAACGAGTCCGGGGTAATCCCGTGATGAAATCCATGCCTACCTTGTCCCACTTCCAGTCGGGTATAGGTAGTGGTTGAAGTAATCCTGCCGGTTTCTGATGCTCGTCTTTAACTCTGTTGCACACATCACACAGAGAAATATACTCTGCAATATCTCTCTTTAGGTTATTCCACCAGAATCTATCCTTCACATCCATGTACATCTTTGTGTTACCTGGATGAATTGAGTATGGCGAATCATGAGCTTCTTGTAGAATCATCTTCCGGATATCGGGGTCATTGGGAACGCACAAACGCTTCCCATACCAGAGGGTTCCTTGTTCGTCCAGACGAAGTTCTTTAGTCTTTCCTTCACTTATCCTGACTCTTATTTGTTCCAACTCTTTATCCCCCTTTTGTGCTTCTTGGATCCTTTCTTGGAAGGTGGACACTATTTCCATAGTCGCTACGTGTCCTTTCGGGACTATCTCTAGCCTGAGATCCCTGAATTGCTTGCATAAATCCTCTGGAAGTTCCCCTGCGGTAAGTCCATTCACATACACCTTACGACTTAAGGCATCAGCCACCACGTTTGCCTTTCTGGGGTGGTACTATAAATCCAAGTCATAATCCTTAATTAGCTCAAGCCATCTCTGTTGTCTCATATTCAACTCCTTTTGGGTGAAGATGTACTTCAAACTTTTATGATCTGTGAACACATCACAATGTTTGCCCATGAGGTAGTGTCTCCATACCTTGAGTGCATGAACCACAGATGCAAGTTCCAAATCATGTGTGGGATAATTGTGTTCGTGGTTCTTAAGTTGTCGGGAGGCATAGGATACCACTTTCCCATCCTGCATCAATACACTTCCAAGTCCTTGTCGTGAAGCGTCACAATAGACTTGAAAATCCTTCTGGATTATCTGGCAGACACAGAACTGGTGCCGTTGCAAGGCGTTTCTTCAACTCTTGAAAACTTGCTTCACATGCCTCGGTCCATAGGAATTTCTTTTCCTTCTTTAATAGTTCCATCATGGGTTTTGCTATCTTGGAAAAAATTTCGATGAACCTCCGGTAATATCCTGCGAGGCCCAAGAAACTTATAATATCTCCCACATTCTTGGGTGACTCCCATTCCGTCACGGAAGCTACCTTGCTAGGATCTACGACAACTCCTTTTGCTGACACAACATGACCAAGGAATCCCACTTCCTTTAACCAGAACTCGCATTTGCTGAATTTGGCATACAACTTGTGTTCTCTTATCTTCTCCATAATAAGGCGCAGATGTTTCTCATGTTCCCTCTCATCCTTAGAGTATATGAGTATATCATCTATGAATACCACGATAAACTTGTCCAAATATTCCATGAACACCTTGTTCATCATGTTCATGAAGTATGCTGGGGCATTGGTTAGACCAAAAGACATCACGGTGTACTCATACAATCCGCATCTTGTGGTGAATGCTGTTTTGGGCACATCCTGTTCTCGAATCTTCAGCTGAAAATAGCCCGATCGTAGATCGATTTTTGAGAACACACTAGCTCCTTTTAGCAGGTCAAACAGGTCATTGATGTTGGGCAGAGGATACTTATTCTTAATCATCACTTCGTTCAACGAGCGGTAGTCCACAACCAGCCTCTTGGTCTTATCCTTCTTTTCCACAAATAGGACGGGTGCTCCCCAAGATGACGCGCTGGGTTGAATGAACCCCTTGTCCAATTGTTCCATAAGCTGTTTCTTGAGTTCCTTTAACTCGTCCACATCCATCTTGTATGGTCTCTTAGCTATCGGCCCCGTGCCTGGCATCAAGTCAATGAGGAACTCGATATCACGGTCGGGTGGCATTCCTGGTAGTTCCTCCGGGAAGACATCTGGGTATTCCTTTACAATAGGTACCTCCTCCAAACTAAACCCCTTAAGAGAGTTCACCATGACTTCTTTAAGTGCGAAATTCGACTTGATACGAATCCTCTTCCCTTCCGGTGTTGTGAGCATGACAGTTCTCTTGGCATAATCTATGACTCCTTCATATTCGGTCATCCAATTCATGCCCAAAATTATGTCTAATCCTTGTGATAATAGAACTACTAGACTGGTGGGGAAAATGTGTGTCCCAATCCTTAGTTCTAATTCCCGGCAACCGGAGTTTGCCACTATTTCTCCCCCAGGAGAACTTAACCTTAGAGGAAAGTTTATAGTCTCCATTGGTATCTTGCCTCTATCCACAAATACCCTTGATATGAATGAATGCGATGCACCAGTATCAAAAACAACAACTGCGGGAATAGAATTGAGTTTGAACTTACCAATCACAGAGTCTGGCGCATCACAAGCATCCTCCATAGAAACATGATTCACCGTGGCTTTGATAGACACCGAAGCCAAGAAGAAAGAAAGATTCCTGAATGGTCTGCATGACGAGATGCAGACGGTGTTAGTCAATATCCCCTTTGTAGATATTGAAGCCCTTGTCGACTCTGCCATCCCGATGGAAGGAAAGATCAACCAAGCCAATGAGAACCGCAAGCGTCGTATGATGCATCAGCCAGGAACCCATCAGACCCCAAAGTACTACCCCAACCCATCTCCAGGATTTGCCCCAAGAACCAACAGACCCCCGATGAACCGTCCGACCTATCCCAACCGTGGAAACCCTAGACCCGGAGGAAATCACAACAACCCCGGTAACTCTAGCAATTTCACACGTGCCCCACCCAAGTTCAACGCCAACAATGCTACCGCCAACCCCAACACCGCCCCGAGGACTGGAAGCAATGTTGTGCCTGTAGCAGCCAAGGATAAGTCGCAAGTGACATGTTATGACTATGGAAATAAAGGCCACTATTCCAACAAGTGCCCCAACAAGAAGAATGCTACAGCCCCCAATGCCAATGCCCCAGCTCAGCAGCAGCGTCGTGTTCAGCCTGGAAGAAGATTTTCCCCAGGGAATTCACTCAACCGCAATGGCCATCTTTTTCTCATGCATGCTGAAGAAGATCAGGAAGCGCCAGACGTCGTGCTGGGTATGTTTTCTGTTAATTCAGTACTTGCAAGAGTGTTGTTTGATTATGGTGCATCGCATTCATTTGTCACCGAAGAATTTGCATGCACTAGTAAAATTCAACCAACCAAATTTAAGCATGTGATGATTGTGCAAATTCCCGGATCAACCACCAAGGCTAGGCAAATTTGCAAAGTCGTCCCTATCCAAATCCATGACATAGATTTTTATGCTAATCTGATAGTACTCAGAACTAAAGGTTTGGAAGTAGTACTAGGAATGGATTGGATGTCCAAACATAAAGGATTGATTGACTGTGCCAAGAAAGCCATCACCATGACCAGTACAGACGGAATATCAGTCAAGCATATATCTGAAACCTTACCTCGTCAATTTAAATGCAACAAGAGTATAGCACAACCTACCATTGACCATGTCCGGATAGTCTGTGAATACCCCGATATATTTCCAGATGTTTTGCCCGGTATGCCCCAGATCGGGATATCGAGTTTATCATTGAACTAATCCCCGGAACCGAACCCATAGCCCAGAGACCCTATAGTATGAACCCGTCAGAGCTCGTAGAACTGAAGAAGCAACTGGATTCCATGTTGGAAATTGGATTGATTCAACCAAGTGCGTCCCCATGGAGATCACCTGTCTTGTTTGTGGACAAGAAGGATGGAGGTAACCGTTTGGGTACGGATTATCAGAAGTTGAATGATGTTACCATCAAGAACAAGTACCCCTTGCCCAAGATAGAAGATTTGTTTGATCAGTTGGCTGGTGCCAAAGTATTTTCTAAGATTGATCTTAGAACTGGCTATCATCAACTTAAAATTCATGCAGAGGATATTCCAAAGACCGCCTTTACCACCTGATATGGATTGTATGAGTATACGGTCATGTCTTTCGGATTAACCAATGCCCCCGCTTATTTCATGAACCTCATGAATAAGATTTTTATGGACTTCCTGGATAAGTTTGTCGTTGTTTTCATCAATGACATTCTGATTTATTCCAAATCAGAAGAAGAACATGAGCTACACCTAAGGACCATTCTTGGAACCCTTAGAGAGCATCAGTTGTATGCCAAGTTTAGCAAATGTGAATTCTGGTTACAGGAGGTAGGATTCCTCGGTCACATTGTATCAGCCGGAGGAATTGCCATTGACCCTGCCAAAGTGAAACATGTAGAAGATTGGCAAGCCCCAACCACTCAAAGCCAAGTTCGTGCTTTTCTCGGATTGGCGGGATATTACCGCAAATTCGTAGAAGGATTCTCGAGTATTGCCAGACCCATGACCCAGTTGCTGAAGAAGGACAAGAAGTTTGAATGGGAAGACAAGTGTGAAGCGAGTTTTCAAGAACTCAAAAGGAGATTGATTTCAGCCCCAATTTTGATCATGCCGGATATCGCGAAGCCCTTCGATGTGTATTGTGACGCATCCAAGATTGGTCTCAGATGTGTGCTAATGCAAGAAGGCAAAGTTATATCTTATCTATCTCGACAATTGAAGCAACATGAGCAAAACTACCCACCCATGACCTTGAACTCGCAGCAGTAGTTCTAGCCCTAAAGACATGGAGACATTACCTGATGGGAAATCGTTGTGAGATTTATTCGGATCACAAGAGCCTAAAGTATATATTCACTCAGAAGGAGCTGAATATGAGGCAGAGAAGATGGATTGAGCTAATCAAGGATTATGACCTGGACATTCACTATCACCCGGGTAAAGCCAGCGTGGTAGCCGATGCCCTTAGCAGATTGCCATGCCGCTTGAACTCTATGATTTTGAAGGAGCAACCAAGTTTGCACAAAGAGATGGAATATTTTTGAATGGAATTAGTAAGTGAAGGATTTTTGGCTAGCATAGAACTCCAGCCCACTTTTATCAGTCAGATTAAGGAGGCGCAGAAGGAAAATGCTAGTATCGACGGAATCAAGCGTCGTATCGGTACAGGCAAAGTACACGGATTCACCGAGGACGAAGAAGGAGTGTTGTGGTACAAAGGACGCCTTTGTGTACCAGCAGATTCTGAATTGAAAGAAGTTATTTTGAAGGAGGATCATGATACTCTTTATTCTATCCATCCCGGAGGAACTAAGATGTATCAAGATTTGAAAGAGCAATTTTGGTGGCATAAGATGAAGAGAGAAATAGGAAGCTATATCGCCAAGTGTGATATATGTCAGTGAGTCAAGGCAGGACATCAAAGACCCACTGGATTGTTGCAACCTTTGCAGATTCCAGAATGGAAATGGGATTCTGTAGGAATGGACTTTATCACTGGACTACCTACTTCTAGTAGGGGAAATGACTCTATCTGGGTCATAGTGGACCGATTGTCCAAAGTAGCCCATTTCTTGCCCGTCAAAACCACCTATCAGAGTTCGAAGCTAGCGGAGCTGTACATAGCTAGAATCGTTAGTTTGCATGGAGTCCCCAAGAACATAGTATCAGATCGAGGAACTCAATTTATGTAACACCCTCAGAATCGGCCCTATGCATGTTTCAGCGATCCCTGCCAAACCCGCATAGAAACGATTCAAAGGTGCCCACCAGGCACTTTCGTGCGGGTGGAAAACGAAGTAATATCATTACACAATAGTCCGCGATGGAACCCACAGAACAGATATATACAACAGCGACTCAAAGAGTCAAGAATACAGATATACAATACAAAGATCCCAAATCACCTTTAAAACGATACAACGTCCGAGTACGGACAAGATGCAAATTGAGCTAAGAGCCCTGAAGAATAACCAATGGCGTCCATAACCCTGCCCAGGCCAAGCCGGAAGGGTAACCCTGCTAACGACGTCGATCTCAAAACCTTCTTAAACAAAAGGGGTGCCGACAAAGGGCAAAGGAAAAAGAGAGCGGTCAGTACTGAGGCCAGTACACGGCGAGACTAGAATTCGGCGGTCCTCGCCTACGTAGGTATGGTGGACTGAAGCGGCAGCGTAGCATGCACTAAACAACCTATAGAGACTCAATACAACTGGCGGCTATCAGATAGGGATAAGAAAGACCTACTCGGATCCAACCTGATTCTAACACCAAACATACCCATCCTGGTATTCCCCCCCTCGAGACCAAACGAGGAAGTCAACCGAGGAACTCACATAGTTGGCAGTTTTATTCATTTCGTTATAGTTGCGGCAATTACTAGTGAGATATAGATAGCACGAGTCATCCTGATATAATAAGCAGTGGGCAGTTTTAATTAACCATTCCGTTGTGGTTGTAGTACTTACTAGTCAGATACATATAGCATGAGATATCCCAAAACCCAGCAGTTGTTGGTACTTTTATTTAGCCATTCCATTATAGTGAAGCTGATTACTAGTCATTATAAAGTCAAATTTATAGCACTACTTTAGTTATAGTTGTCTATGATCGAGATAATGTGCTCCAAGTCGTCCATAACCGTGGACACGGCTTTCAGAAAGTTTTACCCTGCAGGGGGGCACAAATAGCAACACACGCACGATCAACCTCGGGAAAAACCAAATAAAAACCCAACGAGGCATCACGACAGAGCAATTGCAAGATTCATATAAATTTCAGGGGAAAACCCCACCAAGCTACCCGCGACGAAGTTGGCCGGCTCCGAGACGGACTCAGAGGTTTGTGCCAATGGCTGTAAACGACCGGGAACCCGAAATTGTGACTGGGCTTGTCGATACCGCGAAAACATTCCACATTTGTTCCTAAACAGTACAGGCGCTCCACGCGCAATCGTAAATAAGCAGTAAAGCATGGCATAAGTACAGGATAGTGATAAAGCCCCAAACTACTTTGTGGCCCCAAGAAATAAATATGACTCAAGCTCTGGCTAGGGGGATTCATGGTCCCACATGCGGATAGTGCGAATATTCAAAGAACAGGTATCAAGTACTCGGGGTCCTACGGGACACAAGTGGACGGTTAAAAACCAAATAACATCTATTGCCCACCTGTGCCTCTGTATTATTTACTTACTTCAATTTTAGTTATTAAACAATAATTAAAGTCATGATCATCTCCAACATAAAGCATATGGCAGTCTTCCAACAACTGTGGTGCTTGACGACACGCAACAACACTTGAGCAAGCGACTACGACACGCAAGTCCAACTATCTACCAAACAACAGGTAATAGGATGTGTCCAAGGCAATATGAGGCTGCAAGGGATATCACGGGTACGGAAACTAGAGCACCGCAACATAGATAGCAATAGATCAACAGGAGGGAATAAATACTATGAAAGTAAGATAGGTAGAAAGGGGGAGATTGCTCGCCTGAAAACATTGCCGAAGGTTTATCCGAAGATCGGGTCGACTCTCGCATCAACTCATCAGCCTAATCCGTGAAGAAGCAAACACTAGAACAAACACCAGATGCACTATTTAATACTACGGCAAAAGATCGAGCATGATGCATGTATGATGTATGGCATGGCAAAGATGCGATGCAATTAGGCCATATTAAGCGAAACCGGGGTCCCGGCAATTAATTAGTAGGTTTATGTTGCTTAGATACCCCACAATTTAAATGTTGTCTTATCAAGACAAAACATGGCATTGGTTTGCTATGCAAATTTAAATGGAGCCCATATTAGACTAGATTCTCCCGCATATGGTCTCCATACTTAATTGTGAGGTGAATCGGCATAAGGCCTCCAAACCAAATGATATGAGTGCAAGCATGTACAATTTGATATGCAACAATGTATATGTCATATATTATAAAAATATTGGTCTCGGAAAAGGGGTCACACTTGCTGGTTCGACGATCTTGGGGTTGCCGAGGGTTCGGGTTCAGGATCGCCGGGATCGGTCTTCGCATCTAGGATCGGTCTTCGGATCCGGGTGGAAGAGCACTGCGGTCTTGGCGTCTGTGAAGGAGAACTTGAGGATCCGGCATCATTGCCTTCGGTTCCATGCGGAAGGTCTTGTCGTGTCGAGGGCTCGGCGTCGATGGTTCATCGGTTTTGGTATGGTCTTCGGGTACAACATCGAGACGTCGGTTCCAAGATCTTGCGATGGAAGATGAAGACGGCCTTGGGGAAACTTGCATCGGCCCATGAGTACATGGGCACGGCAACAACAACAAAGATCTTTCGGGTCTTGGTATATTGTAAAACGACATGGAGGATTTCAGATACAAACAAGTCAAAGCACCAGATGTGAGGTCGCTGGTTACTGTTGCAGAGGCAACACAGATAAACTGCAAAGGCATACGCCTTGCGAGCGCACCAGGGAACAGAGGAAAGCTCGCAAAGGGGCGGTACTACGGTGCGGCCCGGGGACTTCAGCGGCGCGGAAGACGGATAGCAGGGCCGGAGCTTGCGAGAGGGCGACGAGAGGCCGGGGAAGACGGAGACCGCGTGGCAGAGTACCAGGCTGGAGGAGGCACGTTGTGGACGAGCGACGTCGCGTGGCCGGCGACAACAGGGAGGAGGCGCCCGAGGCGAAGCGGAGGACGCCGGTGAGGGGGACGCAAGGCAGGCGAGGTAGACGGCGGAGGGGAGCCTTGCAGCGGTCGAGTGCCCGGCGGGGAGGTCGGCGCAAGGGCGGACCCACGCGGGGCCAGGAGGAGGGAGGCACCAGGGAGAGGAGAGGTGGGTCAACTCGGGGCAGCGGTGGCGTTCAGGAAGAGAGGAGGCGGCGGACGGGGGCAAGAGAAGCAGAGGCCAAGCGGCGGCGGGGTGAGGTTGATGCGAGAGGGGAAGAAGGGAGCGTGTTTCCGTGTCGCTAGCGACGAGGGAGGAGCGGGAGTGGGACCAAGGGTGGGACCAGGGTGGGTGCGGGCGTGTTGGGGGAGTGGATGCACGCGGGTGTGTGCTGGGTGCGTCGCGTATGTGCGTGGTGATGTGTGTGTGTGGTGTTGATCGGGGTGGGGTGGGTTCTGGCGGCGGGGTGGGGTGGTTTGGGGTAGGGATAGATTAGGGTTTGGGGTAAGGGTGGGTTTGGTTTCACCAGCTGGGCCTTTTTGGCCTGGCCGGTTTAGGTTTAGGTTTTGTTTTTATTTATATAAATCATTTTTCTTGTCTTTTGTTTTATTTTAAAAACTTTTAGCAAATAGTTTTGAGGCCAATAATTTGACAATTAAGGATACTTTGAAATAAAGGGCAGAAGTAGTGTAGGAAACAAAATAGGGTTTCGCAAAAAAAATACTTTTATGAACACACGTGCAAGATGATGCAAAACAAAAAGATGAAGCGATTTCTAGTAGTGGTTTTACCCGGGGTGCTACAGTTTACCTCGAGATTCTGGAAGAAAGTTCAAGAAGGTTTAGGAACCCGCCTAGATTTCAGTACCGCGTATCACCCTCAGACCGATGGAAAAACGGAGCGAGTAAATCAAATACTCGAAGATATGCTGAGAGCATGCGTGTTAGAATATGGATCCAAGTGGGAAGACTGTCTGCCGTTCGCAGAATTTTCTTACAACAATAGTTATCAAGCCAGTTTGGAAATGGCCCCATTTGAGTTCATGTACGGAAGAAAGTCTCGCACCCCTTTGAACTGGTCGGAAGAAGGAGAGAGTCAGATTTTTGGACCCGACATCCTACGAGAAGCAGAAGAGAAGGTTCACAAGATTCGTGAGCACCTCAAGACCGCCCAATCCCGACAGAAGAGTTACGCCGACAAGAGACGTAGAGACCTCGCCTTCAACATAGGAGATTTTGTTTATCTGAAAGTGTCGCCATTGAAGGGAATGCAGCGTTTCCAACTCAAAGGAAATTTAGCCCCCAGATATATCGGACCTTTCAAGATTCTGAACCATCGAGGAGAAGTATCATACCAATTGGAGCTACCTGAAGAGATGTCAGCCGTGCACAATGTATTCCATATCTCGTTACTTCGCAAGTGTCTCGAAGTCCCCGAGAAGACCGAAGTATTCAAGAATATCGATCATTGGACCATAGAGATCAACGATGACCTGACCTATGCTGAAGTACCCATCCGCATTTTGGAAGAAGCTTTTCGAACTACCCGAACCCGAAGCATCAAGTTTCTCAAGATTCCGTGGAGCAACCACACATAAGAGGAAGCTACCTGAGAGTGCAAAGATCACATCAGGACGGAGTTTCCCGATCTCTTCAAATCCTAGGTAATCTTTTCGTCCTTTTTCAAATCTCGGGACAAGATTTTGTTTAAGGGGGGAAGGTTTGTAACACCCCAAAAATACTAAGCTTGGATCATCAAACTTAGGGTTAACAAAAAACTTTTCTAAATAAATTTATGAATGCATGCATATGTGTATGCATTGATTTTGAATTCTTTTAAAACCACCTTGGTTGTTTGTTTCATTGCTTGTAAAATGTTTCTTAGGATAAATATACATCCTATAAAACATTTCCCACACTTTTCCTAAAGACAAGTAAATCAAAACACATATATTAAATGAATGGTCACTTTGACCAATTTAACTCTCATGCCTACTTTGGCTGTCTCAAACTTTCAGAACCTAACAGAAACTTTTCTGGATCTTTGCACCCCTTGAATGTACTCATAACAAAGTATCAAGGCCCACTTTGTGATCATCCAGAAACTTTCAAATGCATAGTTTAAATGACAATTCAAAATTGAATCTTTATCATATGGGAAGATCCCACTTTTTCAAAAACCACTCAAACAAGCTCAACTTTCAAAACCCAAGCATCTGCAGACTCACCAGCACCAATCTAGCAAACCCACAAAAAATATTTTCAAAATTCAAAACTTGATTTCATGCGGCCATTTCATCAAACAGGTTGCAGACACAAATCAAACAAACATCAAACACTATAGTGTGCAGTAAAATTGGCCTAACTTGTTCCCTAGTTAGCTCACAACCAGCTCAGTAGATCATCTAGGAAGATTAGCCAAACACTAGCACCACTGTGAGCTTGCCATTGCCATCAATGGTGAACAGCCGAGCACACCCTTGCCACCCCATAGTCGACAGCAAGCTAGGAACAGCAGCAAGCCTAGCCAGCATGTCTGGGAGGCAGCCCACCGTCCACCGCCACTCACTGTCCCAGCCGCGAGCGTTGCCAAGCCCTGGACCACGCGCACGAACCGCGCCCAGACCGCCAGAGGCCATGCCGAGCGTGCGCCAGAGCACCACCCTCGACCAGCGCCCACAGACCGTGGGCTGCCCTCTCCGCGTGCATACACCATCCGCATCGACCCAGGAGACCGCCAGACATCCCCGTTTGCCGCCCCGTGACACACAGCCACCGCTCGCCGTCGAAGACGCCGCCTCTGCCGCGCAGAGCATCGCCCGTTCTAGACCAAACCGCATCGCCCCATGCCTCGAAACCATGTCGTTGAGCATCGCCAGGAGACACTGCACCGTCCCCTACCCTTGCCCATGCCAGTAGCCGCGTGTAACATCGCCCCCGACGAGCTCACCGTGCGCCCTGACGGTCCCCTCGCTCGACTATAAATAGAGGCCACCCCCGCTCGATTTCTTCACACCATCTCACTCCCCTCTCCTCACTGATAGTGCCACACCGTTCTCAGAGAAAGGCGAGCACCACCCCGTCGGAATTTCACCGGAGCCAGCCGCCTCTGGAGAAGAAGGGAGCCATCGATTTCGTCCACCCCAGGAGCTGCCGCGACCACCCCCGAGTTCGCCATCGTCGACTTTGTCGTTCGCCCGCCTCGCCGACCCTCGCCCATACCCCGGTGAGCCGCCAGCACCCCTCACTGGCCGCACTAGGTTTCGTTCTCGCCGGCCTTGTCTCGCGTCGACTATGACTCTCAGCCGTTGGATTAGAACTAGATCGAACGACCCACGTTGCCCCATACCGCTTCACCCAGCCTCGTGTCACTGACAAGTGGGGACACCCACTTAAACATCCCGCGGGAGCACTGCGCATAGCAGGCCGGCCCGTTTACTTTTCCCGCGCAGCCTAGTTATTCAAATTAAACTTTTTCTATTTCAATTCAAACACACTTCTGTACCCAACTTCAACAATCAACCCAGATCGATTCAATCCACCAAATTGAATGAAACCAATTTTGTTGGAAAGGTTTGTGAATGCTGAATCCAAGCCCGTTGGATTCAAATCATTTGGATCTATAGATCACCCATAGTAAAAATAACAAGACAGAAGCTTTTCTGCATTCAAACATTTTTCAAATTTAAACCATAATAGCTTTTGAGTTGATTCCAACTCTCAAAAATCACATTTAACCATACCTTTCAGAATATATAAAAATATATAGGCTTACTTGCAGAAATAATGTTCAAGTAATAAAAGGATGCCCCATAGGCATTTCTAGCCACTTTAATTAATTAAAATAAAAGGGTAAAACCTTATTAAATTGTGACATCACTTTAAATCACATTCCCATGGACTACAATATGTGGTGATTACATGTGTCAACATGATCCCATGTTTGGTTTGGAGAATAGTAAATCTTAAGTAGTTTTTCAATGAGTAGAAATTACTTTTCTAAAAATAAAAGGAATTAAACCAAGCCTTAACCTTGTAATGTTAGAGATGATGCTAGATCATCTATAGGACCCTTATGTGTGATGATTGAAAGTAGTTAAGTATTGTTTGGTGATTGTGTACCTCATATTTATTCATAGACGCTAGTACCGACCAAGGATACGAGGAGGAAGGAGGATTCTACGAAGAAGAAGCCGAGGAGAACTTCAACCACTGCTCTGCACAAGGCAAGCTGATACTATACCAATGCAAGCTAAAACTTGCAAGACACTCTTCTTTAGCAAGCCTAATACTACTAGTGAATGTGCTAGCTAACACTTGCAATTTAGCAAGCTTATATTGACATAGATGCAAGCTAACACTTGCAAGATACCCATTTGATAAACCAATCCTAGTTTTATTCGCAAGCTTCTTACTTTATTTCCTTATCAAAGCTTCAACCTAGAGTTGACTTAAGTGACTTGTAGATACTCGAAAGATTCTGAAGGTTGCATAAAGAGCATAAAATTTGGCCTAAGTTAGAAACCTTGATATCAGCCTAAGATATAAGGATGGACTTAGTTGAAACTCCACTAGTTTACCACCCCTCATCAGTACTACCCCTACCTGTAGATGCTCGTGCTAAGCATAAAACTTGATCAACTGTAGATGGGAATACTTGCTGAAAATGGTTATGAAAACCTTGGAATGATGGATCATTCTATTGAAATGTTTTGGACATGTGTTTCCGAACACTTGATGATTCTGGTGATAAGAATGTTCAGGCATGAGCCTTAGCCCTTTTTTTAAACTGATGGTTGTCTAGATGCGATACCATTCTAATTTTATCGTACAACCACAATACCCGAATATTGGGTAGGGCTTGACTGGAAACTTATATCCCTTAGTATGAGTTCCCTCGTGGCCAAGGTCTGAGCTGAGGCTACCTTGTGAAGATTGTCCACCTGTGTAGTACCCAAGATGACAGTTGGTCATGGTTGGGAGGCCAAACTCACAGGAGAGGTGCTTATAATAGGGCGTGTAATTGAAAGGTTAGGATTGATTATCCGCATACTGAATATGGTGAATTCAGGATTTGTTCCTGACGGATGTATCGAATGTAGTGGTGAAAGTGTACAATCTCTGCAGAGTGTCAAACTATTCAAATAGCCGCGTCCACGGTTATGGACAGTTGGAGTGGCCATACTGTTCCCCCGTCAGACTTTTCAAAATGACTTGTGAAATGAATTGAGACTTTGACTTGACCACAACAGAGTTGTGATATGAAATACAAGTTCCCACTTAGGAGTTATAAAATTGTGACTAGCTTTGGAACCTAGTAGAGATAAATCTGGCTTTTGCAAAGCAACCCTAGAGCCTAGTGTCCTATTATCCAAAAACCCTTTACCAGTTAGTATTAGTTTACGAGTACTTAAAGAGTACTCATGGCTTTGTCCCTGGCTATTCCCATGGCCAGACTATGAAGAGGAGTACCTGGAAGATGGACCCCAGGAAGGTTACGACAACTAGGATCATCTCCCATCGTCAGCATTGCCTATGACCCCGAAGATGGAGCTTCGCCTACGCTACTGTTATTACTACGTATTCCGCTGCTTGAAGTTGTATTAAGAACTGGATCATGAGATCCCTATTTATGTAAGAACTTATGTATCGTTTGTAATGGATGATGTACTATGGTATCCAATTCTGTTATGTCTCGCAAAAATGGTAATCCTGGGATTGCGATGTATGGCATAACAGGCATCTAGGATTGAAAAATCCGGGTGTTGACAACTGACTAGGGCTAGACCATCCCACCCAGCCTCCACTCCTCACGCACGCGCAAACCTAGCAGTCCGGCGTCTGACGCTTCCACCCTGCACGTGTGGATACCTCAGAGCTTCTACATCTGTAGCACTTGGACGAGCCATAAAAGGGGAGCTGCTCGTGGGACAAGGACGAGGAGGAGACATAGAACATCTACACTGCCTCGACGTGCTTCATCAAGTTCCGCAACCACGCGTCTAGTGGTAATCCTGTGATCTATGATAACAGTATTCCTGGTTTACGCAGTAATTTTTTTTGATTTGCGCTAGTGTAGCCTACCCGTATCCCTTCAGTGGTATCAGAGCCGATGTTGTTCAGTTATAGGTTCAGGATGTTTGCATATGGTGATATGCAGATTGATATGAATGATGTGATTGTTTGTATTGCGGTGGTTCAGGATTGATCTATGATCTTGCTTTCTGTGATCGTGATTCTGAGGTTGTCGAACGACTTACCCCTACCGGTCGGTTTCCGCCATCAGGGTAGACACTGACGCATAAATCCTATTGAATCACGCGAATATCAATATGATTGATCGAATCGGAACCTAGATCTAAAATAAATGTACCATGATCAAAGGAGTTTGATTGAAACATAATAATAGTCGGTTTATGGTAAATTTGATTTTCCGATCAAAATCCTTAAAGAAAATTGTGTAGATTCCGCGAGGGGCACTGCCCCTTCAAACCCTGCAGGGGGAGACCCCCTAGACCCCCCTTAATCGTAGCTCCTTTTGTATCTCGTTATGGTAACTAGGTGCTGCGAGTTATCATGATCCGGTAGAATGCGATTCTATGCATAACATGTTTTTGCAGGATGTGTGTGATCAGTATGTCCCATATATGTATGTGATGCATGTATGAAATTTTTCATGACCTGCATGTCATGAGTAGGGAAACACAGCTGGAGCCATATGTGTTGTCAATTATTGTAATGGCATGCGTGCCAACTTGTGATGATCCCAATACTATGTAATTTTGATTACTAGATGTTAGGAGTAATAGCTTTTATTAGTTCTTGGAGGACTCATCACTTGGAGGATGTCTCGCATGCAACATGAAGATGGATATCATCATGGTGGACAGGTTCTATGGCGATAGAGATCACCATGAGAAAATGGGCCATACTGTGTCACAACTATGTGAATGCTATTCTTATGCGTTTTACTCTATGCATGCTTAGATGATAGTAGTAGAACGATCCCTCACAAATTTTAAGTTAAACCATGCCCTCTCAACCAAACCTTGCACCATCCTATGCCCTGTACAATCGTTGGTGGGCCTCTGGAATTAGGGTGCCACGGTTTTCCTTGGCTGGATGGGTTTGTATCTGATACCTACACGCATAAGGGTTGGTGAGATTGACAAGGTCATCTTAACAGTTAAGGACCTTGGGGCATAAAGGTTGGGCGCCTAGTTTTGACATAGAGATGTCACCCAACAACAAGAGTCATATGTGATATGATTAGCAAGACTTGCTTACTGATTTACCTTGTCTTCTAGTAGTGATGCTAAAGCTCACTAGTCGACTTGTTAATTGTGGATCTTGAATCACTTAGTATCAATAGAGGGCTATTGATTTAAGTAGGAGTATATGATATTAAATTGTTTAATATGTTTTACTATTTCATGGTTACATGGCTTAGTATTTTGCATGTTTTCTATTGTAGATCAATGGCACCAAACACTACATCACCTTTTTCTTTGCGTCTGATGCTTGACAAAGATAAACTAAATGGAACAAACTATTCGGACTGGGTCCATAACCTGAGAATTGTTCTCAGGTGTGATAAAAAGGAAACGGTTCTGGATACCCCAATCACTGATGAATCCGTTGATAATGTATCTGCTGCCCTCAAGAATGTCTATAAGAGAGCATGTGATGATTCTCTTCAGGTTAGCTATCTTATGCTTGCATGCAAGGAACCTAAACTCCAAAAGAAGTTTGAGGATCAGGAAGCGTACGATATGATCGTCGCGCTTAAGGACATGTTCCAGACTCAGGCCAGGACTGAGAGATACAATGTTGCCAAGTCCTTTCTGGAATTCAAGCTGGCAGAGGGAGCAGCTGTAGGCCCCCATGTGATCAAAATGGTTGGTTACAGTCAGACATTGGAAAATCTTGGTTTTCCACTAGGCAAAGAGTTGGCTAATTATTTCATTTTGGCGTCTCTTTCATCTAGCTATGGGCAGTTCATTTCAAACTACCATATGCATGGGGTGGAGAAGGGCCTTAATGAGTTATGCGGGATGCTAAAAACAACAGAAAGTGGCATGAAGAAGTGTGCAGGGCATACCCATGTGATGGCTATGCAGAACAAGCCTAGCTTCAAGAAAAAGTGTACTTCTTGGAAGAAGAAGGGCAAGGCAAAGGATACGATCCCTATGCCTGCACCCAAGCAAAAGGCTGGACCTATAGAAGACACTAAGTGCTTCTTTTGTCATGAACATGGACACTAGAAGAGAAACTGTAGCAAGTACCAGACTTCTTTGAAGAAGAGTGGAAGTAAGAGTACTTCCCACTTAGGTAAGCTTGTTATAAATGTTGTTGGAAATGAAGAAAGGGTTTCTGCAATGTTCGTCGGCGTCATGCAACTTCACCTTCCGTCAGGATTTATTATGGAGTTGAATAATTGTTATTACATTCCAAGTATGGGTCGAAACATTTTATCAGCTTCATGTTTGATGAGGGATTGATATTCATTTTATAGTATGAACAATGGTTGTGTAATCTCTAAGAATGATATGTTTATGGCTAATGCTCCAATTGTGAATGGCTTATTTATTTTAAATCTTGATGATGCCTTTGTTTACAATGTTAGTGCTAAAAGGCTTCAGCCTAATGATTTGAGTCCTACTGTTGGGGATATTCTATATGGGTATACTCGTAGCATGTATCCTATCCGGATAAGCCAGGTGGCCCACAGTTGGTAGCGTGGCCCATGGCCTGCTGGGTGGCCCAGTTAGATGGATAAAGGAAGGCTACGGAGGAGTCACATTAGTCTGATTGTATACTGTGTAGGACTATATAACCTGTTCGGCTAGGACTTTCCCTGTAACCCTAGGACCTGGCGACTATATAAGTCGGGCATATGGGAGCCCTTAGGGCATAACATAACTCATACCTTGCACAGTGAACCGATCCCTGTAACTCGGCGCATTTCCATTGTTGTGATTTATAGCAGGAGTAGGATTCCACCACCGTTGTGGGATCTGAACCTGGGTAAGCTGTGTTACCTCATACCCGTCAACCGTTCGCCTTACCCCACGTCTCTAAACACACACTGTGAGGACCCCTCCATGGCATACACGTCGGAAATACCATGACAGTTGGCGCCCACCATGGGGCGAGAGGCGCTTCAGGCTCTACAGCGGGCGAGGTCCAAGATCTTCGTGGGAATCAGTGAAACCGTAGCCATCGGTCGCGTTATTTTTTCCGGCAACATTCTGATCGTCCCTCTTGACAAGTTCTGGATCCCAGCAAAGACGAACCCTATGCGGTGCTCAATCGTCCCCATTGGAGATATCCACCTCATCATCGGTGAAACCGACTCGGGCACTAGTTCCCTAAGAGTAGGAGTAGCATCAAGACCCGCACGGACCGCCTATGGGAAGGATACATTCGCGGAAGGATCGATGTCGGATCTCTCTTCGGAGTTTGCCGGCAAAGATCAGAAAAATTCAAGGCCCACCCAAACCGCCCCTGTGCAGGATATAATAGTGAAAGATCGCTGCAAGTCCGCCGGCTTCGGCCACGCGTCTGGACAGCAGAGATCCATGTTTGTCGGAGTGGCGACCATCTTCGATCTGCCGCGTTGCATTCAGAGAGAGGAAAAAAAACCCGCGATTACCTTGCCAGGTGGCTCCGTATACGGGCCAATCTGGACCCCAATGATGATGCTATATATCACTTTCTGGAAGGACTGGACCAAGGTACGCTTCTCCGGCATACGCTTCAGGACTCCTCACTTTCGAAAGCATGGTGAACACCGTCAACAGCTAGGAGGAGGCTGGGAGGAAGCTCAAATAGAACTTGCGCTCATTGGCAGAGCCCCTCCGCCTCAGCAACCGCCACCTCCCCCTCCGGTCGTCGTTGCTTCAGCTGCGCCACCACCACCAATCATCATCGCTGCTTCTACACCTCCACCCCCTGTCATCGAGGAAGCCCCAACACCCTCCGACTCTGTGCTTGACGCGCTCTACACCGACATCAACGCAAATTCAAAGGAGATAGACTTCAGCCCGGAGGAGCTATACTCTTCCATGCAGGAGATGGAGGAGGATTACAAGCGCGTCGAGCAGTCCAAAAACACCGTCATGTCCCGAGATGTATTTGTTGCCATTGGGACAGTGATGGATGAAGATCATTCCGGACTAGCTCCGGCTACAGCGCTGGACAAGGGGAAGGGACCACCTATTGCTGCCGACAATGATCGCGCAAAGGCCATGCCCCCTCCGCCTAACCTAGTGCAGCAGCCGTAGGAACTCAGCACCGGTCCGAGCAACAACAACACCGCAAACCCGCCGCCTCCAGCATCTACGTCTGCTACTGCCCATGTCACTCCAGCTGATAGAGTGATGTACAACAATCTCCTTGTCGATCCCATGACCGTGGCTCATATTCGCAATGTAGTCCAGCTTGAAGAGAAGCGCCAGCAGCAGCTTGAGGAAGCGCAGGACATCGTGGAGCAAGGCGCTAAGCTAGATCGAGATCTGGCCAACACGCAGAAGTCAATAGAGAAAGTTAGAGCAATGGAGGCCGAGTACAAGACTATGCTATAGTAGCAGAAGGCTAAGAAAGCTCTAGCTCACGTCATCGATGATCTTATAAATCAGATATATTTTTGAAACCACAAATTGATTCCTATGGTCAGTAGGTTCAAATCAAACCATTTGCCAAAAGATTTATCTCAAAAATCATTTTAGAATAAATCTTATATTCTAAATATGCCTACATAAGTTTTGCAAAAACAATCAATTTAACAGAAACATTTTACTAAACAAAGTGCATGGTCAGAAATTACTTGTCTTGCTGATTCCATTGATATAAAGTTTGCAAAATTTGGACGTGTTTTTTGAAAGTTATGAATTTTTCAAATTGGAACATCTAATAGACAAGTTTCTGGTTTTTTTAAAACAATCACAGGCCACGCGTCGTGGTGCTATTGGTCGGTACCACTTCGTGCGGATCGACAGATGCGAACCGTTGGATCTAAGTGACATCGCACAGCTCAGAGGCACTACTTACCCCTTCGGGTTAGATTCTATCTTAATCGTCAGATCAGGATCCTACGGACCTCACTTCTTTGACCATGAAGCAGCGGCGCCGGCGGCGGCGTGTGGTGGCGCGCGGTCAGACGGTGGCGGTGTTGACGTTACAGGAAGCGAGAGAGTGAATGGAGATGCTCACCGAGTTCGTCGCGGCGTGGAGATGCTCGAGGTGGTCCTTGCTGGCGAAGGGGCGCTCAGGATCGACGGGAATTCTTCACCGGAGTTCGTGGAACCGTCAGGTGCGGTCAGTCATCGACGAAGGCGACTCTAGGGTGCACGATAGAGCAAGAAAGCGGCATGGTTAGACGCACAGATTGGTGGAGAGTATCAGAGCATCAAAGAGGAGTGGAGGCGCGGTCAGAGACTACCTAGAGGCTTCGTCGGAGAAAAAGCCAGACGGCAGCGCGGCCTGAGCTTGTCGGAGACAGTGGCTGTCCTGGTGAATTGGGGACAGCCTGGGGGCAGAGAGGGTTGGGCGAGAGAGGGGAAAGAGAGAGGGCGTCGAGGTGCTTTAACGAGCGTCATTACTGGGTGGAATCGCTCGGCCATTTACTCGAATTTACCTGCTTTGATTCGAACCAGAAAGTGTAGAGGGAGAGAGGAGCGTGGTCAGCGCGAGGAGGACGAAGCTGACGGGGAAGTGGGGTCGCTTGGCAGCGAGAGAGAGAAGGAGGAGGTAGGGTCCAACCGTTAGCGGCTTTGTGGGTGAGAGAAGTGGTGAGAAAACGTTTCGCTCGGGTGGGGTGGGAAGATGGGCTTGCTGGGCCAGTGGGTCTTGCTGGGCTGGGACGACCTTGTTCATTTTTTTTTCACAGCTTTGTTTTTCTTTTTCTGTTTCTAATATTCTGTTTTGATTTTGTTTAATTAATTCAAACATCAATTTGATTTCAAACCTCAACTAAAATTTGTGTTGATTCATATACTGATTAATAGAACATTACAAAGTCAAATTCAGAATAATATATTTATCCTTTTTAGGGTCTTTTAATTATTTAAAATAGGCTCTAGTTTTAATTGAATAAGATTTAGTAATATTATTCAATCTCCATTTGAATTTATATCTCCACCAATATTTGGGTGAATTTTAATTCTATTTATCAACATATTTCAAGGTCCAAAATAAAATAATTCTTTTATTCTTTTAGGATATATTAATAATTAAATAAATAGACCATAGTCTTTAATTCAAATAGGTTTTAATTTATTTTAAAACTCTTTTTGAAAACTAAATAATACCAAAATCTTTTCAGTAGGTTTCATTTGAAAAACTAAAACACTTGGAAATCTTATTTAAAATAAATTAACAAGTTTTAGTGTTTATTTAAAAATGGAAAAGCCTCTACTTTAATAAAAATGGATATTAATAAATCCTCATTATTTTATTTAAATAAACCTTTACTCTTTTTCGCAAATAGTAATATTTTATTTCAAAAGCTTGGCCAAGATTTAATTTGGCTCTATAAAATAATCCTCATTTATATTTCTACCTTTGCTTTATAAAAACCATATCTTTTTATAAAAATAGTGATTCCAACTATTATAACTTTATTTATTATTTGCTTATCTTTTTAAATCTCTTTAGGATTTTATTTGATCAAAATAGGTTTTGATGTTTCCAATTGAAATCAAAAGGTTTCTTCTCACCCCAAAATTCAACAATTATTTATTTTGTTTATTTACTTTTCACATTACAAGATTTGGAAAATCTTGGGATGTGACAGGCTACCACCCTTAAAATAAATCTCGTCCCGAGATTTGGGAAGGCTAGGGTTACAAGTTGGCTCAAAGCAACTAGGGTACTACCACCCTTAAAAAAAATTTCCAACTAGATTACTTCTTGGCTTGCTTGGAATCTTGTTGAAACTTCTTTGGGCAAACATCTGCATTGTGTCCTTTGTTTCCACACTTGAAACATGTGACAAGGTTGTGATCCTTCATAGGCTTGTTTATCTTGTGCTTCATCTTTTATGGACAATTGCTTGCATAATGTCCTGGTTCTTTGCAATTGAAACACATCACTTGGCTGATATCTTTCTTTTCCTTTGGTATCATTGCCTCTTGTTTCTTTCCTTGGTTCTTCTTCTTTTTTGGGCATTCATTGGCGTAGTGTCCCATCTCTTTGCAAGTGTAACATTGCTCTTGGGTAATATCCTTCTTGCTTTGGTTGGGGCATTTCTTCTTCTTCTTCTTGGGTCTCTCCAAAGCTAGGAGTTCTTCTAGTTCATGCTCTTCATACTTAACCACAAAGGTGGGAAATCTTTCTCTCTTCTTGGGGCATTTACTAGAGATATGACCTTCTTCTTCACAAGAGTAGCAACACTTTGTTATCACTTTGGATTTGGCCTTATGGTGCATAGTTTTGACTTTGCCTTCATCCTTCTTTGTAGAAGTTGTTCCTTCATGAGGGTTTACAAATTGTTGTTGCACTCCACCTTGTTTCCTTTGTTGAACTATGGAATACATGGGGCATTGGATAGGGACATGATTATTTCCTTCACATAGGAAACAAGTAGCTTGAGAGGTGGGGCATTGATTAGTTGGATGTTTCTCTTCACAATTGGGGCATTGTTCTTTATGTTCCTTGGGAGTGTGATCCTTGTCTCCACAAATATTGCAAGCTTGGGTTCCTTCTAGAATATCATCATTGTCATCCTTGTTGTCACAAGCTCCTTGGGAAGAGTTGTCTCCCATGTTGATCATTTGATTTGTCACCTTATGCAACAATTGGGTTTGGGTTTCCAAAAACCTTTGCATGGTTGGATCTACCTCACTGGTGTTGGCTAAAAATTGAGTTGTCACCTGGTTCAACTTGGTTTGGGTTACTATGAGTTCCCTCAAGTTGGTCTCTTGGTTGTTGTTGTTGTCACCATCCTTGATGTTGGAGTTTCTTGGGGTAGTCATCTGTTTGGGTTGGATTGGGATTAGAATAGGCAAAATATTTCTAAGGGAATAATTCTAATCACACACATCACAATTCACACAAGAAAAGTGCAAGCAATCACAAACAAACATTCCACTCAAACAACAAGTCTCAAGCATATTTTTAGGCAACAAAATATTTTTGTTACACCACATAAGTTGGTGAATTTGGTTTGATCTAATTATGGTGGTCCAACTATATGGTTCACTTGAGATTATTCCCTCCTTCTTGGTTGATTCTTCTTGCTTGAGATCATGGTTTCTTTGGAAAAATTCTTGGTCACAAAAACTTCAAAGGTGATGATGATTGCCAAGTTGTGTTCCCTTAGTCTTCAAATCTTGAGTAATATTTCTTGTCTCACTTGTAGTCCTTTAGTGATATCCAAGTTTAAGTCCTTGTTGAGACTAAGGTTGAAATCACTTGAAGATGTTGAAGTCATTAGATTTGATGAAGTCTTTTGCACATGGTGAAGTTTTTGGTCATGGGGTAGGCTTTGTCCACCAAGTTTGAAATAGAAGAGATGTAGAATCAAACCAAAAATGGTTGAGTAAAGAGTTTACAAGATTTTTGGTAAATAAGTTTTGGAACAAATACAACTCCTATTTTTCTAAGGGGTTTTGTCCAATCCTAGGGTTACAAATCCTACAGGCAACATAGTGCTCTGATACCATCTGTAAGGTTCCCAACCTTTAATAAGGTAGAGATCCATGTGTTTACAATGCTAGTCCCTGGATCAATAGCTAGCATCCACAGTTAAGATGTAATATCAAGAAACAAAGGTCATAATACAACTTTATAACTAGGAATAAAATAATTTATTACATCTTACATAGCTCATTTGGCTATCTCAATACAATGCAGCAGAATATAACAATAGCAAGGGGTCCTTCATCTTCAAAGTGCCACAGTCAGACATGTTGGTTGTAGACTTGTAATCCTAATCAGTAAACTTCACTAACATCAAACAAACCTGCAACATAACAAGTTACAGCCACAAGGGTCAATACATTTGAATTGTATTGGCAAGTTATACTATGGTAGTATAGTGGAGTCTATCATTTATATGCTTTTGGCTAGGTGGATCTTAGGCTTGCTTTGCTCAAAATAGGATTTCCTTATCATTTGAAAACACTAAGTTTTTGATTGTCAAAAATCACCCAAGGCATCTCCCAATAGAAATTGATGATCCTTCAACCCTTGTTCAACCACAAGTTTTTAACTTAGAAATTTGGATGAGGAGATTTTTGATAGCTTCCATCTCTTGATTCTCAAATTGTCCTTTACCAGGGACATGGCTAAGTACTTAGATTTTACACTCTATAGAGGTGGTGCACTTTCCCCACAAGACTTGGTTTCACCAAGACAAGATCTTTCAGAAGCCTTCCCTTAGACCAGAATGGAAGCTGTCGAACCTATCATTTCCCTACCACCAACTATCCATTTGGCTAAGTTATTGCAACCTATATGATCTAGGCAGAGCCCATAATGCCAAGTGGCTGCACTTGAAGCTTCTCAACATTTGACATCTCAAATCTCTTTGTTCCTGGGTGGCTATCCACAAGTGAGATACACAAGGTACACCAGAGAAATGGGCCTTGTGAACCACTCAACACAAACCATTCCTTCCATTCCACCCAGGTTATTCATTCACTTAGTTGTTTTATTAATCAAAACACAAGTCCTTGACTTAGAAATATTCCATAGTATGAATATATATTCCACCCTTGTTTTCTACTAGCTAAGCTAAGCATGGTAGTAGTAGGAATCTTAACTTAGGATAATTCTACTAAGGTTTCATCTACTAGGATTTCCCATGGCATAGTTTACACTTAGCAAAATTCCATGCAAGTCCTACTTAGAAATATCACCAATGCATAGTGAAAATAATGGGACAAAAGTATGAAGCATCACTTGCCTTTTTGGTAGAGATTATAAGTTCACTCCTTGTCTTTTCAATATTCACACTCTTCAAATTACTACAATTCAATCAAGCAAGCAATATTTCAATCTACCATTCAAACAACATCACATAAAATAATAGAAACAAAACAATGCATCCATGCATGCCAAACTTTTTTTTATTTACAAAAGTGGTTTATAATAGGTTATAAACATTCTAAAACACTTATTGGTCATTTTATAAAGTGCCAAAACTATTTGCAAAAGGTTTTACCTATAAACCATTTTTAAACCAAATCCTTATTTTATGTGGTTGAAAATGCCTTTATCAAAGTAGCAATCTTTATAGGGTTCACCAAATACATTTCTAATTCTAAAACTTGGTGTTTGGGGTAAGAGAGTTTAAATCAAAACCTTTCCCAAAGGTTTTCCTCCAAAAGCATTTTTAAGAAATAAACATTATTTTTATTTGACTAGAAATGGTTTAAATCAAAGATTTATTCTTTTGCTTCACCAAATATATTTTTGAAACCACAAATTGATTCCTATGGTCAGTAGGTTCAAAACAAACCATTTGCCAAAAGTTTTATCTCAAAAATCATTTTAGAACAAATCTTATATTCTAAATATGCCTACATAAGTTACTTCAAAAACAATCAATTTAACAGAAACATTTTACTAAAAAAAGTGCATGGTCAGAAAGTACTTGTCTTGCTGATTCCATTGATATAAAGTTTGCAAAATTTGGACGTGTGGTTTGAAAGTTATGTATTTTTCAAATTGGAAATTCTAATAGACAAGTTTCTGGTTTTTTTAAAACAATCACAGGCCACGCGTCGTGTTGCTATTGGTCGGTACCGCTTCATGCGGATCGACAGATGCAAGCCGTTGGATCTAAGTGAAGAGAGCGAAGGGAGATGCTGGCGGTGTCGACGTTGGATCTAAGCGAAGAGAGCGAAGGGAGATGCTGGCGGATCGACAGATGCGAGCCGTTGGCAGCGGCATGTGGCGACGCGCGGTCAGACGGTGGCTGTGTCGATGTTACAGGAAGCGAGAGAGCGAAGGGAGATGCTCACCGAGTTCGTCGCGGCGTGGAGATGCTCGAGGTGGTCCTTGCTGGCGAAGGGGCGCTCGGGGTCAACGGGAATTCGTCACCGGAGTTCGTGGAACCGTCGGGTGCGGTCAGTCATCGACGAAGGCGACTCTAGGGTGCACGATAGAGCAAGCAAGCGGCATGGTTAGGGATACCCATATAGCATATCCCCAACAACAGGGATCCCGGTAATCTTTCTTTTCTCCGCCTCCAGGGCAGCAGTGGACTTCTTGGAGGCTCCACCCTCCGTCTTCTTCTTCTTACCTCCGTCGGCAGCATCAGAGGTGGAGCTCTTCCGCTTTCGCGTCAACGGGACATCATCAACGGACATGACAGTGACTTCCTTCATCTTTGGGTCATAAATTTGGACAGCCATGTCGTCCTCCTTTAGACTCTTAAGATGGTAAGTGAAATCGCAAGGTGTTAGATAAGATGATAAAGGCAAGATGGAAGAATTGGAGGAAATGTCATACACGGAAAATAAATAGGTACCTCCGAGCACTTGCCCTCCTCGAACATGTCGTAGGTGATGGTGAAGCCACACTTCCTATCCTTGACCTTGACGATGTCCTTGAGGCGTAGCTTGATGGAGTCACTGGAGAAGTTTTCCTCGGAGATGCGGAGGTTATCCCACCTCTCCTTAGAGTACTCATGCATCAACTTCGAGCGGTGCTGCAGAGGCTGGATCCGCCTGCCGAACCAGCACATGGCCATGTCCAATCCGGTTAGACCCATCTCCACGAACCACTCTATCTTCCTTATGGCGTGGGAAGCATCATTGTCGGAGGGAAGGGTGGCATGGGATCTCCTTGTCGAGGCTTCGGCGGTGGCTCCATCGACAAAGTCCGGATACGTTGCTTCTCGGTCAGACAGAGGGATATCTAGGCCGTAGAAGTACGTCTGTTGCCAATTCTTGCAAGACGAGTGGCCGACGATGTCGGGGAACCGCCGGCCAGGCCGGATCTTAAAACTAATTGTGCCACAGTTCCTGAGCTCATCCTTGCGGGATCCGGCTTCCCTCTTGACGATAAAAAAGTTATAAACAAGTCTAACCTAGGCCTAATCCCTAGGTAACCCTCACAAAGCGTCGTGTAGTTGCTAAGCGCGAGGATGCTGTTGGGGGAAAGGTTCTGAGGTTGAACCCGGTAATGGTTGAGGACAGCTAGGAAGAAATTGGAGATGTGAAGGTAAACGCCGCGTACCTATTGCGCTTTGAGGTACACCTTCTCTCCGGCTTGGGGAGAAGGGGTGACCTCGCCGGCCGGCGCCGCCCGCCAGACCAGTCCCTCCATCGAGGGGAGATAGCCTTCGACAACCAGCTCCTTGATATCACTGTCCGTGATATCTGAGCAACGCCAATCTCCCTTGTGGGAGTCGCCTTCTTCCTCTAGCAGCTGTAGCGCTGCTGGAATTTGGTTGCCGCCGGTGGATTCCACCACCATGGGTTTTGGCAGCACCAAGCCCTCTGGGGGCACATAGACGAAGCCAGCCGGCTTCACCACGTCATCTCCTTAAGCCGCCATGGAGGGAGTAGAGCTGCTACTCTCCATTGAATTGGGAGAGTGGTGACTGAAGAGATTGGGAAGCTAGGGTTTTTCGCGTGCGCATGGAGGGCTCGAGGAGGTGCTCGTAGGAGGAAGATGAAGGCGCAGGGGAAGAATGGGGTGAAAAGTAAAAATCCACCGCAGTTGTAATTTATAACCCCTGGCATCAAGATTCGTGCAAAGTGATCGATTGGTCGGTGCGTGGACGACGTGTGCGGGCGCGTGCGCGGAAATTTCTCCATGTTCCCAACCGTCGCTGCCAACGGTTCGTATCCTTCGCATGGGAAAAACAGACATGATTGTGTTCTCTGCATGTGTGAGTTACGAGGCGTCGCTGACCTATGTCTATGTCTACGAGGGAGCAGATGAACCATTACATCAGAATATTCCGGCATGGACGGATCCAGTCCGGCTACGCGAAGAGTATGATGGAAGATTAAGCGTTTCTCTGACTTGCAAGTTGAAGAAGGAGAATATTGCAGGGTTCTTGGTAGGACTACAAGACGTTGCTTGACGATTTGCCGACATCTATCTAGACGGAGCATTCAACCTGAAGTGGAAAGACGACACAAGATCTCAAAGTTCTCCGGGGGCTACTGTTGGGGATATGCTATATGGGTATCCTGATTGCATGCCTCCTATCCGGATAACCCGGGTGGCCCATAGTTGGTAGCGTGGCCCATGTCCTGCTGGTCGGCCCAGTTAGATGGATCTAGAAGGGAGGCCCATGCCGGATAAAGGAAGGCTACGCAGGAGTCACCGACGTACACGGAGCCTTGAAGTGCAAGACACGTTAGACTGATTGTATATTGTGTAGCACTCTGAAACCTGTCCGGCTAGTACTTTCACTGTAACCCTAGGACCTAGTGACTATATAACTCGGGCCTATGGGAGCCCTTAGGGCATAACTTAACTGATACCTCTCACAGCGAACCGATCCCTGTAACACTGCTTATTGCCATTATAGTGATTTATAGCAGGAGTAGGATTCCGCCACCGTTGTGGGATCTGAACCTGGGTAAGCTGTGTTACCTCGTACCAGTCAACTGTCCGCCTTACCCCACGTCTCTAAACACGCATTGTGAGAACCCCTCCATGGCGTACTCGTTGGCAATACCAAGACACCTACCAATTTATGGCATTGTAGTTTGGGGCATATAAGTGAAAAGAGCATGAAGAAGCTCCATGGTGATGATCTTCTAACTTTGTTTGCTTTTGAATCATATGAGACATGTCAAGCTTGTTTACTTGGAAAGATGACCAATTCGCCTTTTTCTGGTTCACCCGAGAGAGCAACAGACTTGTTGGAACTCATACATACTGATGTATGTAGAACAATGAGCATGACGGCCAGAGGAGGATATCACTAATTCATTACTTTCATTGATGATTTCAGTAGATATGGTTATGTATACTTGATGAAGCATAAGTATGAAACTTTTGAAAAGTTCAAGGAGTTTCAGAGTGAAGTAGAGAATCAACGTGGCAAGAAAATAAAGGCCTTGCGATCTGATCGTGGAAGTGAATATTTGAGTCAGGAATGTAGCAATCATCTTAAGAGTTGCGGAATTGTTCCACGGCTCACGCCGCCCGAAATGCCTCAAAGAAACGGGGTCTCTGAATGGTGCAACCAAACTTTGTTGGACATGGTTCGATCGATGATGAGCCAGTCGGATTTACCATTATCATTTTGGGGTTACGCTCTAGAAATGGCAGCTTTCACACTTAATAGGGTATCATCTAAATCCGTAGTTAAGACACCATATGAGATGTGGACTGGAAAGAATCCAATTTTGACTTTTCTAAAGATTTGGGGTTGTGATGCATTTGTCAAGCGACTTCATTCAGACAAGCTAAGAACGAAATCGGATAAGTGCATTTTCGTGGGATATCCGAGGGAAACCTTAGGGTATTACTTATAAAACCAAGAAGTGGGCAAAGTATTTGTAGCTCGTAGCGGTGTTTTCCTAGAGAAAGAGTTTCTCACAAAGGGAACATGTGGAAGGTCAGTGCGACTTGAAGAAGTTCAAGATGAGCCAGTCGGGGATGCTTCTACGAGTGATGCTATTGTAGCAGAACAAGTTGAGGAACCCGTGGCAATAGAAGCACCACAACCAGGAAGGTCGATGAGGCTCCGTGAAATGCAGGGATTATAATTGTTGGACAATGATGAGCCTGCGACCTATGTAGAAGCGATGGTGGACCCAGACTCTAATAAATGGCTGATCGCCATGAGATCCGAGATAGTGTCCATGGGAGCCAATCAAGTTTGTAACTTGGTCGACCTGCCTGATGGTTTTAAAGCCATCGAGTGGAAATGGATATGGATGGAAATGTTCACATCCATAAAGCTCGACTTGTTGCAAAAGTTTTTCGACAAGTTCAAGTAGTTAACTATGACGAGACGTTCTCGCCCATAGCGATGCTTAAATCTATACTCATTATTCTAACCATTGCTGCACATTTCGACGATGAAATATGGCAGATGGATGTCAAGACGTCTTTCCTAAATGGAATCCTAACTAAGGACGTGTATATGATGCAGCCCGAAGTTGGAACACTCGATTTGATGAAGTTGTAAAGTAGTTTGGCTTCATCAAAATCAAACAAGAACCTTGTGTTTACAAGAAGGAAAGTGCGAGAGAGCTGGTATTTCTAATCTTATATGTAGATGACATATTGCCGATTGGAAATGACATTCTGATGCCTGAGTCTGTTAAGACCTCGTTGAAAAATAGTTTTTCGATGAAGTACTTAGGAGAAGCGGCATATATTCTGGGCATCAGGATCTATAGAGATAGATCAAGGAGGCTAATTGGTTTAAGACATAGTACATACATTGACAAAGTGTTGAAATGGTTCAGCATGGAAGAGGCTAAGAAGGGGTTCTTGCCCATGTCTCACGACATTAAACTCATCAAGACTCAGTGTCCTTAGACTACTGATGAGCATGAGCGCATGAGCAGGATTCCATATGCTTCGGCTATTGGATCCATCATGTATGCAATGATATGTACTCGCCCAGATGTTTCCTATGCTCTAAGTGTTACGAGTAGATACCAGGCTGATCCAGGTGAAGGTCACTGGACAACAGTAAAGAACATCCTTAAGTACTTGAAAAGGACTAAGGATGTGTTCCTAGTTTATGGAGGTGAGGATGAACTCAGTGTAAGGGGTTACACATATGCGAGTTACCTTAACGACTCAGATGACTCCAGATCGCAATCTAGTTATGTTTTTGTCATGAATGGTGGTGTTGTGAGTTGGAAAAGTTCCAAGAAAGATACGGTGGCCTCCTCTTCAACAGAAGCTGAATATATTGCCGCCTCAGAGACTTCTAAGGAAGTTGTTTGGATTAGGAATTTCCTGATCACTCTCGGTGTGGTTTAGGGCGCATCCAATCCCATGGATGTTTATTGTGACAACAATGGTGCTATTTCACAAGCCAAGGAACCTAGACAACACCAGAAGAACAAACATATTCGCATGCGTGACCATCAGATTCGAGAGTTCGTTGAGGATGGTAGTGTCATGATATGCAAAATACATACGGACTCATATGTTGCTGGTCCTTTTACAAAGACACTCCCGCAGCCTGTGCATGAGGCGCATGCATGAGCAATAGGTATTAGATACAATCTAGATTAATCTAGTGCAAGTGGGACTCTGAAGGAAATATGGCCTAGAGGAAATCGTAGAGATGATTATATTTCTTATGTATCCATGAGTTATTGTAATGTCCCTTGAATATCCATATCAGGCAACTTGTATTGATTGGAAATTATGTGAATTGTTTGTGAAACCCTTTACTTGTATGGTTATCCAAATAGTTGTCCCTAGTCGGAGTTCATGTGAGGACACACGTGAATATTAGACTAGCACATCGATTGGTTGATGACTATGTTTCGCAAGTCATAGACATGGAGATGTCAAACCAATTGTAAGATCCCTCCTTTATAAAGGAAAAGGATCCCTGTGATTGCAATGCTAGTCCCTGGATCAATGCTAGCATCCACAGTTTAAGATGAAGTACACAAAAACAAAGGTCATTATTACAGTCATTCCAGAGACAAACATAGTCTTTACAACTCCAAGGCCACAGGCCTAGTACAAGAGTTTGAATAAGTAAATATATAAAAGTCTTCATCTTCATGTGCCACAGGCAAACATGTTGAGTGTAGACTCATGACTCCTAATCCTCATCAGAGTAACCTGCAACATCACAAGTTACAGCCACAGTGGGTCAATACATTGGAATAGTATTGGCAAGTGATACCTTAGTATAATTTTGGTGGACTAGATACTATATGCAATTTGGCTAAGTGTAGCTTAGGCTTGCTTTGCTCAAAATAGGTTTTGCCTATTAGTTGAAAACACTAAGTTTTTCTTTATCAAAACTTTTCCCAAGGAACCACCAATAGACATTGAGGTCCTTCACCCTTGTTCACCCACAAGTTTTACTTAGAAATTGGAATGAGGAGATTCTTGATAGCTTCCATGTCTTGATGCTCAAGTTGTCCTTTTCCAGGGACATGGCTAAGTACTTAGATTCTTCCATCTGCAGAGGTTGTGCACTTTCCCCACAAGCCTTGATTTTCACCAAGACAGGACCTTTCAGAAGCCTTCCCTTAGACCAAATGGACGCGCTCCAACCTATCATCCCACTACCACCAACTGTCCAAGTCGCTAAGTTATTGCAACCTATGTGATCCTGGCAGAGCCCATATTACCAAGTGGCTGCACTAGAAGCTTCTTAACATTTGGCCTCTCAAATCCCTTTGTTCCTGGGTGGCTTTCCACAAGTGAGATACACAAGGTAGACCATAGAAATGGGCCTTGTGTAACCACTCAACATAAACCATTCCTTCCATTCCACCCAGGTGTTTCATTTACTTAGTTGTTTTATTAGGAAAAACACAAGTCCAAAGACTTAGAAATATTTTTATCATAGCATGTATATTTCACCACCCTTGGTTGCTACTATCTAGGCTAAGCATGGCATAGATAAGCATCTTAACTTAGAAATTTTCCTGGCAATTCTACAACTACTAGGATTTCCCAACATGGCATATAAGCAAAATATAACATGCAAGACTAGCAACATATTTCTAATGCTTAGTAGAAAACATAGGGATAAAAATATTCTTGATGCACCACTTGCCTTGGTAGTTTTGACAGTAGCTACACTCCTCACAATCACAATCACTATTGGCACCAAAATCTACACATAAGATCATAGCAACAATCACATACAAAATATATACAAACAAAAATATATGAATGCATGCAATATGATATGTGATGGTTTTTAAAACTCTACAAAGCAAGTGTACTGTACTAGTACAAGTTCAAAACTTGTCAAACAACATTTATTTAAACCTTAAACCATTTCTTAAACAATTCACATACTCAAAATAGCCCTACACATGTTTCTGTAAATAAAACCATTTTAACAGAAGCAAAACATTAAACACATTGCATATTTAGAAAGGGCTTGTTCTCCTGATTCCATTGATAAAAAATTCATCAAATTTGAACGTGGGGATCAAAAGTTATGGCTAAAACAAATTCAAACCACTAATAGATTCAAATCCTGTTTTAAATCTATTCTCTAGCCACGCGTCACGCTCTGATTGGCGCGTACCAGTTCGCGTCGGATCACGCTTCTGAGCCGCTGGATCTAACTTAATCGTGCGTCTCAAATTGAATCGTACCGCTTCGTCTAGGTTCTATCGCATCCGCAGGATCTATATCTAACGGCGCTCAGCACTCGACCATCAAGTGGCGGTGCTGGCGGCGGCGACAGGCGGCGACGCCTCTGTCAGAACTGCTACCGGCTTTCTAGGTCGCGCGGGAGAGGGGGAAGGGGCTTACCGAGCTCGTCGTGCGATGCTGATGCTCAAGGTGGCGATGGCTGGTCAAGGGACGCGCTGTAGTGGCCGAGGGAGCTCGTCGGAGTTGCTGGCGGCGTCAGATGCTTGCTGTCGAAAACGTTGCCGAGGCTCTATGTCGACCTAGGACAATCCAGATGGTTTAGGAGATGCGCAAGGACCTGGCGATCAAGACAGTACCAAAGGGGAGGCAAGGGGCGGTCTCATTTTACCTGAATCGCACGTCGGAGTCGAGCGGCGGCTCAGGTGCTCGCGGGTGAGAACGAAGACGTCGCTCTGGGTCATGAGAAAGCAAACAGAGGCCATCAGTAAACGCGCAAGGTCGTGCTGGTCACGATGGTTTAAACTAGAGGCTGGGGGGCAGTCAGTACTCACCGAGATTCGTCGCCGGAGTGCGTCTGTCTGTGGCGGCGTGAGGGTGATTGCGGGCAGCCTGGTGGCGGAGAGGTGCCGCTAGGTGAGGGGAAATGGCCGCGGTGCAGAGGAGGTTATATAGGCAGAAGGGGAGCGGCGATTAAGCGCAGAATCAATGGCAATTAAGCCCACAGTGACTGCGGCGAGGTAACGGCGGAGCGAGCGTCGCGGCCGCGCGTGATTGACGACAACGACGACGTGGTCGCAGGGTCCACTCGTCAGCGAATAAAACAGAGAGGAGGTGGGGTCGTGTGGTCAGTGACCTGGTGGGTTCGTCCGCGAGTGAGATAGGGAGAGGGGGAACCCGGGTGGGCTTAATGGGCTGGAATCGTAGTTGGGCTAGATAGGTGGCGCCGGCCCTTTTCTATTTCTTTTCTCCTTTTCTTTTTCTGAAATGATTTTCAACTTCAAATCAAATGAGTTTGAATTCAAAACTTCTCTAGGTTTTTATACTGCAAACCTGGCACTCAAATGTGTGTCAAACACTACTGTTTAAACAAAACACTTTGATCAAATGAAAAATAAACATAAAACCAAGCCTTTATGTGATATATACAATAGGCATAATATTGGTTTTATTTACTCCTTTTGTTTTTGAAAACTTTGTTCTAGCTTTTGAAGGTGCCTAAGTTTGAATTCAAACCTTACTGAACAAAACAAAGTACTCTTCTCATTGGAAGATAGCATTAAGGCTAGAGCAAACTTACATGAAATAATAAGCATATATGCTTTTGTTTTGAAATGATTTGTTTGAAATGAAATCTATATGATCATGGATGCATGGATGATATGCATGAGTTTGAAACATGATTTTTAGGGATGTTACAAATCTAACCCCCTTAAGGTGAATCTCGCCCTCGAGATTCGGATTGGCTAGCAAATAGGTGACGGTGGTCTTTCCGAAGATCATATTCTCTTTCCCATGTTGCTTCCTCTTCGGAATGATGGTTCCACTTCACTTTGCAAAACTTGATAGTCTTAGTCCGTGTGACTCTTTCTGCAGTCTCAAGAATCCTGATAGGTTTCTCCTCATAAGTGAGATCACTTTCCAATTGTACCTCCTCCAAAGGTATAGTATCCTTCAAAGAAGTTTCTTCCATTTCTGGATGGCACTTTTTAAGATGACTCACATGAAACACATTATGAACAGCTGACAAGACTCTGGCAGTTGAATTTCATAAGCAACTTCTCCTTTACGACTCAGAATCTTGAATGGTCCAACATATCTTGGGGCCAACTTCCCTTTGACTCTGAACCTCTTCACTCCACGAAGTGGTGACACTCTAAGATAAGCTCTATCACCAACTTCGTAGGTGACTTCTCCATGCTTAGGATCTGCGTAGCTTTTCTGTCGGGACTGTGCTATCTTCAATCTGTCCTTAACCAACTTGACCTTCTCTTCGGCTTCTTTGATAAGTTCTGGTCCGAACAAACTTCTTTCTCCCACACCATTCCATAACAATGGGGTGGTACATTTTCTCCCGTAGAGAAACTCAAATGGTGCCATCCCAATGCTGGCTTGATAACTGTTGTTGTAAGAAAATTCTGCGTAAGGCAGACTTTCATCCCAACTGGCTCCATAGTCTAGGGCACATGCCCTCAACATGTCTTCAAGAATCTGATTAGTCCTTTTTGTTTGTCCATCAGTTTGAGGATGAAAAGCAGTGCTGAATTCCAACCTCGTTCCCAATGACTCATGTAGCTGTCTCCAAAAATGGGAAGTGAATTGAGTTCCCCTATCAGACACAATACTCTTGGGCACTCCATGTAGACATACAATTCTACTCATATAGATTTTGGCCAACTTAGGACTTGTATAGGTTGTCTTCACGGGTATGAAATGAGCCACTTTAGTTAGGCGATCCACTACTACCCAAATAGAATCGTATCCTGACCGGGTCCTTGGTAATCCGGTAATGAAATCCATACCGATCTTGTCCCACTTCCAATCAGGAATAGGTAGTGGTTGAAGCAAACCTGCTGGTTTCTGATGTTCTGCTTTCACTCTACTACACACATCACACAAAGCAATACAGTGAGTTGTGTGCTTCTTGCAAAATCAGTTTCCGAAGCTCCGGATCTTGTGGAACACAGATACGTTTCCCATGGCATAAAGTACCCTGTTCATCTTCATGGAATCCTTTGGCTTTTCCTTTGCAAATCTTTTCCTTAATTTCTTCAATTTCTAAATCAATCTTCTGGGCTTCTTTGATCTTGTCCAACAAAGTGGGTTGAACATCCAAAGACATGAGATGTCCTTCAGGCACAATCTCCAATCTGAGATCTCTAAATTGGGCACACAAATCATCTGGCAATTCTCCCTTACTGAGACCATTCACAAAAACTTTGCGGCTTAGAGCATCCGCTACAACATTTGCTTTACCAGGATGGTATTTGCAAACTCAAGTCATAGTCTTTGATGAGTTCTAGCGACCTTCTTTGTCTCATGTTAATTTCTTTCTGGGTGAAGATATACTTCAAACTCTTGTGATCTGTGAACACTTCACAACGCTTTCCTAAAAGATAATGTCTCCATGTTTTGAGTGCATGGACAACAGAGGCTAACTCTAAATCATGAGTAGGGTAGTTCACCTCATGAGTTTTGAGTTGTCTCGAGGCATAAGCCACAACTTTCCCTTCTTGCATAAGTACTGCACCTAATCCGTGATGGGATGCATCACAATATACTTGGAAATCTTTTTCCAAATCTGGCAAACACAAAACTGGTGCTGTCACAAGTATCTTCTTCAATTCCTGAAAGCTGAGTTCACAACCTTCAGACCAAGCAAATTTCTTGTCTTTCTTTAGCAATTCTGTCATAGGCTTAGCTACCTTGGAGAAATTCTCAATGAATCTTCTGTAGTAACCTGCTAAGCCAAGGAAACTACAAACTTCTTTCACTGACTTGGGAGATTCCCATTCAGTTACAGCTGAAACTTTAGCATGATCAACTGCTACACCATCTCCTGACACAACGTGTCCAACAAAACCAACTTCATTCAACCAGAATTCACACTTGCTGAATTTAGCATAAAGTTTATGCTCTCTAAGCTTCTCAAGTATCAAACGCAAATGTCCTTCATGCTCTTCTTTGCTCTTGGAGTAGATTAAAATGTCATCGATGAAAATGACAACTAACTTATCAAGAAATTCCATGAACACCTTGTTCATCATATTCATGAAGTATGCTGGTGCATTGGTCAAACCAAATGGCATCACGGTATACTCATACAATCCATACCTTGTGGTGAAAGCTGTCTTAGGTATGTCTTGTTCCCTTATCTTGAGTTGGAAATAACCTGAACGAAGATCAATCTTTGAGAACACACAGGCTCCTTCTAGCTGATCAAACAAGTCATTGATTCTAGGCAAAGGGTATTTGTTCTTGATAGTCACCTCATTGAGTGAACGGTAATCTATGCATAACCTTTGACTTCTATCTTTCTTCTCCACAAACAAAACTGGGGCTCCCCAAAATGAAGAACTTGGTTGAATAAATCCTCTCTGCAACTGCTCTCCAAGTTGTTTCTTGAGTTCTTTCAGTTCATCAACTGACATCTTGTACGGTCTCTTTGCTATTGGTCCAGATCCTGGTAGCAAATCAATAAGGAACTCCACATCTCTATCTGGTGGCATTCCCGGCAATTCTTCCGGAAACACATCCGGATATTCACTCACAATTGGCACACTGTCTATGCTAACCCCCTTAAGAGAATTTAACTTACTCCCTTTTGATTCAAAGTTAGACTTGAATTTAATACGTTTTCTTTCCGGGGTTGTGAGTGCAACAGTATGATTAGCACAATTCAGTATTCCTTCATACTTAGCCATCCAATCCATTCCCAAAATTACATCCAGTCCTTGGGAATCTAGGATTATCAGGCTCACTGGGAATTTATGCTTTCCAAACTCTATCACTAGTTCCCGGCATCCAAGACTTACTATCATATCTCCACCTGGAGAACTAACTTTTATTGGACACCCAATGTTTTCAGTTGGAAACCCATTTCTATCAACAAATGCTTTTGATATGAATAAATGCGATGCTCCAGTATCAAAAAGAACAAATGCTGGAATAGAATTGAGTCTGAACGTACCAGCAACAACATCTGGCTCCTCATAGATTTCCTCCACATTGATGTGGTTCACTTGTCCCTTCTGAAAAGGGTTGGGCTTGTTGGGTCCTTCAACTTTCTTTTCTGGGCATTCATTTGCATAATTCCCCATCTTCTTGCACTTGAAGCACTCAACCTGACTAATATCCTTCTTGACAGGCTGGCTTCCACTGCCACTTCCACTACCACTTTGGTGGCTCTTATATCCACCCTTGTGGTTCTTGTACTTGTCATTGTCATGACTATGGTGATGCTTGTTGTCATGATGACGGTTGTGGTTGTGGTGCTTGTTGAATTTCCCATGCTTGTGGGATCCTGAGCTTCCACTATCATCATAATGGGAACGTTTGTGAGACGATCCCGAGCTGTGCTTGTCGGAGTGCTTTCTCTTCCTGCTTTCAACTTGCTTCATTGTGCTCTCCAAAATAGCAGCCTTATCACAGAGAGACTGATAAGTGGGAAAATAGGCCACTGATAGCTGCAAGTTCAGTTCATCATTCAGGCCTTCAAGGAACTTTTCCTTCCTCTTAGCATTAGTGTCAACTTCGTCCGGTGCATAACGCGCCAGATTGTTGAACTCCTCAATATATTCAGCCATGCTGCGGTGGCACTATTTCAGATTATGGAATTCTTTCTTCTTCAGACTCATCACTCCAGATGTGATATGAGTAGTCCAAAGCCATCCTCAAAGATAGCCCATGTCACATCTTCTATGAGAGTGGTGATCTGGAAGTTATCCCACCAAGTGGCGGCTGGTCCTTCCACCAAATGTGCTGCAAATTTGACTTTTTCTGCATCAGTACAGCCCACAGTTACCAAGTGCTTGTTCACAGAGCGTAGCCAATCATTGGCCACCATTGGATCAGTTGTTCTTGAGAACTTTGCTGGCCTCAATCTCAAGAACCTGGTAATAAGCATGTCAAAACCCGGTGGGTTGTTGTTGTTATTGTTATTGTTATTGTTGTTGTTGTTGTTTTGGTTCTGGATGAACGTCGTCATCATTTGCATCAGCTGAGTCTGAGCTGTCATCATTTGCTGCATCTCAGGAGTGATGTTGTTGTTGTTGGGGTTGGGATTGACACGACGGGGAGGCATCTGTGGTTTGTTCAATAGAGATAAGAATGAGATACCCATAGATGCTTTCATGCACAATACATCACATAAACAATCACAAAACATGCATCATAATAATAATAGTTCAACAACAAAAACAACAAGTTTGCAAAGTAAACACACCAATAACAAGCCATCCACATGTTGGATGGTCATTGTGACACAAATAAAGTATGATAAATAAACGATAAATGAGTAGTCAACTCTACTCCTCGGCATCAACCTCCTCCTCAACAAAGGTAAGACCTGCATTCTCCGTCGCGGTCTAGTATTCCTCGACATTGGCGGTCAAGGTCTCTACTTTTGCTTTGAGAGCCCTCTTCTGAGAATGAAGCCTCTCAATCACCGTCTGCTAATGCTCGAGCTCGAAGTCCTTGGCCTGCAGTTCTTCAGTCATGTCCCGAATCCTCTTGTTCCTATCCTGGACTCGCTTCTCTTCACTCTTGAACCTTCTGTCCTGGCTCTCGAACTTTGCCTCCATCTCCTTTACTATCTCATCTTGCTCCGTGAAGAGCTTGTCCTTCTCACGAAGCTGCACCTGGAGTTCGTCATTGTTGAGCATGACGTTGGTCCTATCAGTGTCCACGTGCCTAATGAGAGCCTCTAAGTCCTGGAGGTATAGACGAATCGGCTCAGCTGTATCCCTCGAAGTGTCCTCGAAGTCGATGGCCTCTCCATACTCATCACGTCTACCAAAGATGTGGAAGTGAGTACCTCTAACCTGTCGAGAGTGTCTCCCTAACAGACGTCCAATTAAGTCCTGCATGACTACCTCTAGGCCTCTCTCCTTGTCATCGTGCATGATCTTGAAGATGATGGCCTCCGTGGTAGGCTCAGTCTGGCGTCCGGGCTGATTGACCTTGAAACCCCAAAGGTCTTTCCTCTCAAACTTGGTGAGGGGAAGCACCATGATGGTAGGAAGAGGGAGATTGAGCAAAGTAGTGAGCTCAATAATACGAGGACCAAAGCGAGTGCCCTAGAACTCCTCAACAGTGCTGATGGTAACATTAGGCATCTATTTATAAGATAGAAAAAGTTAGAACAACACAATTTAAGATAAAACACAAGGCAAAGCATCACATACATATCCTTGGAAATCAAAACACACAAGTCATGGCATACATGGATCCATTACAACAACCAAGGTTCAACTTATTTTTAACAACTTTTGGAAAATAAGGTGATAAGTGGTGGTCCAACTAGCGAAGTACACTTACAATCCAATCTCACTAGATATGTTGGCTAACACAATATTTCTAGAAGCAATCACTCTATCTTGAGCACATGACTCCATCACTAAGTCTATAATGTCTCCTCTTAAGGTTTGGTTGGTAGCCTCCAACTCTTGGGCATGTTTCTTCTCTTCTTTTAGGCTATTTTGGATGTTGAACATTCTACACTTGACTCTATCACCAAGTTCTTTGATGGTCTTCCAAGCTGCATCCCTTGCTGAGTCAAAGAATGTAGGGTGCATCACTGAATTGGTGAACATGCAGAATCCTGATTCCTTGTGGTTGTCTTCCTTGTTTTTATACAAGTGAAGTTGCACCCACCAGTACTCAACTCCTTCATCCATCACAGGAAAGCCTTTGTACACAGCTGCTCCATGTATTTCCATTGTGACCATGAGGTCCTTGAGAGCCTTGGGAAATTCTGTCTCACACTCCAAAGTCATTGTCATGAGTGGTCCTTTCCTTACGGCTTCGTTGATGGAGTTCATCTACAAATAGAGATGAGAAAGAAGATTAGAAAAGTTTACGAGAAGAATAGACAAGTGTAGAAGTTGTTAATTTTTTTTCCTTAGTGGTTTCCAATCCTAGGGTCATAATCCTACAGGCAACATAGTGCTTTGATACCATCTGTAAGATCCCTCCTTTATAAAGGAAAAGGATCCCTGTAAAGGAATTGGATTAGGATACCTAATCTGGAGACTTCCTAGACCTTATATAGTATAATAAGGAAGTTTAATGATCAAGTAAAGGAATTGGATTAGGATACCTAATCTGGAAAATGAACAAAAGAAGATGTTCTAAATCAATGATTTTATAATAAGGACATATCCCTAAGTGATTATAGTAAAAGGAACTTTTGGATAAATTGAAGACAACAAGGTGCAGAATGTCAAGTATGATGAGAATTCAAGGAAAAGATCTGGATATGGGATAATACATTTATTCCCATTCGAGGTTACTATGGAATTGAGAAATTTTGTAACCAATACAATGTTAATTCCTCATTTTGAAACGTGACAGTATACGAACTTCGAGGATGAATTTTATTTTAAGTGGGAGAGTCTGTAACATCCCAGGATTAGCAGCTAGAAATACACAGGACACAAGTGTGTGCATTGCATTCATGCATTACAAAATCCGGAGAATTTTCGCGCAAAACAAGAAGACATATAAAAGGATCGAGATCTATCTTGTACTAGTGGGACCATCAGTATAGGTGCGACAGATTTTGACATGACCTCTATTGGATCTTTGTATGTTGAAGGGGGAAATAATTCAAACCTGTATTTGAATTTCAAGTTTGACTTCGAATGAATTTAGAAAATCCACAAATTGAGTCAATTTGATAAAAATAAATGATTTCCATAACAATAATTTAAATGTGAATTTGAAATAGAATAAGTCATATGAAGTAATAATAGATCACCACATTATGTTGAATTTAAACAAGACATTGGAATTATTATTCCAAAAATAATATGTATTAAAATCCCACAATTTCTAATAATGAAAATACCTGAGAGACACAATAATAAGAATTAAATATTACAAGTATTTATTCTCAAAAGAATGTTTTACAACATTTAGTAAATATTACAAGGTACAAGTATGAATAAATGAGGCAAAAGGAATTATTTATTACATTGAATATTTTATAAGTTACAAAAAATAAATACACATTACAACAAGTGAATACTACTACAGTGTTTCAAAAGAGAAAAGAAATTACATGTAAAGAGAACCCTAAAAACTAATCCTATCTATTTCCTTCATCTTTTATATCTTCAATATCCTTGTCCCTGCAAAAGAAATAATCAAATAGGATAGATCATAAACAGGGGTTAGTCTAATAGTTGTACTGTCAGATTTGGCCTAGAAATGCTAGATCCTGAGTTCATCATAGAGTATTTAATCAAATAGAGGCCACATTATAGTATATGTCCTTATCACAGTAGCTTTCCTCAGCATAGGATCATTGGCCTGGGGCAAGTTTCACCAAACCCAAACAAAAAGGTAAAAGGTAGAACATCAAGAAATATCAAGCTTTCACTTGATCTAATCCAGTCGGGTGAGGCATGCACACAGGCATCTCACAAGCTGCTTACACACACATGCAACATAGTATGTTGTCAACACCACAACAACAAGGGAATCAGATAAGAGTGCACTACCGTAGCAACAAGATACCATTCCACCTCCACACTTCAGAGTACATTCCCCATCTTACCATCTTATCATCAACCCAAGAATACATTGATCATCCCACCAAAACCTCATCCAATCAATGGTTGCTTCAAGAAGCAATCCAATAGCTAGGACACGGAGGTGATTCAGATAAAGCAAACAATAAGGGAAAATTTCAAAACTGGCACTGACTCCACGAGGAGAAGGCCAGAGTTTAGCTGCTATAGTAGATCAAGAAGAAGTAGGCCAGCATCTAATAGAGGAGCAAGCTACAACTGTAATAATAACTGACCAAGGGCAAGCCAGGATCACATGTTATTTGTTCAAGATCTACTATCAATTTATCTACCTCAAGCAACAAGGTAAATAAAAGTATCACCAGATTATGTAGCATATGTTCTTAATAGTTTGCATCATCGGGATCAGGGGTAGATAAGGGGAACAACATCCAATATAAATGATTATAACTACCCTTCAACTAGATCAGGTCTAGGAGGACGAGAAGTAATATTTCTCTTAGACTTGCATAGAGATTCTATGCAAAACTCATCTCAGAAGTGAACAAAACCAAAAACCTTAGTATCTGTTCTTAATAAATTTACACCTCAGACTGAGCATCATAGGATAGGGATAAATCCACCTAAAAATTTAAAGGCATCTAGATGGATGAAACTATATTTAGACCATTCCACAGTAGAAACCCAACAAGTAGTAGATCACAGTAGGTTACTGGAATAACAAAAGGAAGTAATCATCTTCTAGCAAGCAGAATATGTGTCCATATCATTTTCCTAGACACAGAATCTAGGAATCATTTGTTAGATCACCTTATTTATACAAATCAACATGTGCATCAAAGCCTCAGCCTGTTTGCATCAAAGGCTATAAATTCAATCCATAAGGTGCTATATCCCAATAGCAAATCAATAGCTAACTAATCCAGTAGCAGGTCATAATATTAGAAACACTACTATGCACACTCTTGAAAGAGGCACCATAGTAGTTAATTCCAATTAACAGAAGCCACTATTCTAAGGGACACTTGATCCTAAATATGACTTCTTGATAGATAGTAAGTGACAAGGAAACAAATGCAAGTTTACAAATCATTTTCCGATCTTAAATTGCTAAGAATCATTCCCAATATATTTTCTCATATAGACAGTATAGATTAAGAAACCAATCTCACTTGCAGATAATCAACAAAGAGTTATTATCATCTCCCTAGTTAACCATCTATGAATCAATTCTCCAGATATTAAGCAATTAGGTAGATAAAGAGAATCTACATTGCATATTCCAATTCATGTTTATCGCAGATCATGCCTTTGCATGATATGATCATCAATAGCTCATGCAAAACCATCTGCAAGCAACCAACACTAAATCTTCGATCATTTGCCCAGCTAATTAGCTAGGAATCATTGGTGTGTGACAACACTGTCATATTGACAGACATAAAATTCAGTTGAACATTACTGAATCCATAACTTATAAAAATTGCCACCACAAGATTGGATTGGCAGTGCCAATCCATAGCTTACACATATTGTAATTCAATTCCAAGAGCATCACATAGTTTCTGTAATAAATCCAGGAAGTTTACTTATATCATTTTCCTAAATACTTTCTTCCAGGAATCATTTTTAACACTAGATGTCAACATAGATAGCTAAGTTTAGTTCAACACAGACTCTAGATCATCATTGAACCAAAGGTTCAATAACTCAAAGTCTAGCATATTATCATCTTAACCAGCTACCAATTCCACCATATTATTTTATCAAAACCATTTGTTTTCTGATTAAACTAACAACCAAAGGTAGCCGTACCGTGAAATCAAGATACCTGTGCCACACTTTAGACCTGAGTGTAACAGTAATCACAAACCTCTCTTCTAACAATAAATTTCACAGGCTATCCAATATATTTCATCAGCACAATTTCCTCCACTTAGTAGTTAAAAGGAAATTAGATCCTTATCACACAAACACTAGGACATAGCATTTGTGCTAGCTAGGATAATCCTATCATCACAGAGAGAGATCTAGAGAGGAATCAAGTGGAGAAAAGAAAAGGAGAATCCCCACTTACTCGTGGTCCTTGCTTAGAGATTGAAGAGGAAGCAGAGGGGCCGTCGGTGGCTGATACGGCACGGGGGAACAAGGAGCGCGGTTGCACTCGGCCTGCACCAAGCCGCAACTAGTAGTCCATCAGTGTCCCGGAGCATGCTGCTAAGCTCCAGGAAGCCACGAGTTTGGCGGTAGGGCACCACCGCAATCACACAACAAAAACCTAGCACTAGAAAGAAGATGGGGGCGAGCCTATTATAGCCTTAGAGGTAAATCGGACTGGAGGGCTAGGTCGTATAAAAGGAGGCGGAGCTCTGGCGACTGGTGGCGGTAACCGGGACGGTCTACATCGCTAGAATATGGCGAGCGGAGCAAACATTGTCGCGGCCAAGAGGGGAGCGAGAGGGGTGAGCTGTGTGTGCGGTGTGCGTTGAGAGAAAGAGAGAAGGGTCAGGTTGGGGGCTGAACCCCAACTTAAACTGGATCGGCCTATTAGGCCAAATCGATTCGGTCCGGTTGGACCAGATCCATTTTACAACCAAATGGGCCACAACCCAACTGCTTGCCCAACACCAAACAATTTTGCCATTAAATAACTCTATAAAACTACTATCAATTGAAAATAATGCTTATGAAATTCATATAAAATCCTAAAAGAGATAAAATGGTTAATAAAAATAAATTATAAATCATAAATTATCCAAGAAAAATATTAATATATATATTAGCATAATTAAACTTAAATTAAATAGTTTAATGTAAGAAGTACTTTAAGGAATTTTCTAAAAATAGGGCTACAACATAAGAATATATATAATATATTAAAATCATCACAAAAGTAAGATTTACTTAATAAAAAAATATAACTTTACTTATTTATGATAAATATAAAACAAATAAATATTAACACCATTAAATCCTAAATGAAATTTCATAAAATGAGGAAAAATCCAAAAAATGAATAAAAATCAATTTTGCATAGGAAAATAAATCTACTATTTTATAAAAATACTAATTTACTCTATATACAAATAAAACTTGAAGCAAATATTTAAAAATATATAATCCTTTGTGGAATTTTTATAAAAATAAAGATAACACCTAAAATTAAATAAAAACTCACTTCTAAGATATTAAGTAAGTATGTTTTACTAGAAAAATACTAATTATATCATTCCAATACATTTTAAGGTTCTTAAGTAATAAATCCTTATTTATTATATATTTGATAAATTCTTTAAAAAAATCTTAAATAAGAAATAATCACAATTTTGTATATCCTTAAATATTTTACAATTAAATACTACTTCCCAACCATAACTTAATTCTATAATAACACTTACAAGTAAATTATCAACTTTTAGAAAACTCTTTAAAACCATAACTCCAAGGTAAACCAACAATTTGAATTAATTTTAATCATCATTCACTTATAAAAAAGTGAATGTTATTTATATCTTAACTATCCTTAAACATGATTTAAAACTTTAATAGATTATCAAAATCATCTAAAGCTACTTTCCTTAATGAGATAAATTATATTCATAATAATAAATCACATATAAACTCATCATTCAATTAAGCTACAAGTGAATGATCTCATACCTTTAAACATGCTTGTTGCAAGGTTTAAAACTTATTAATACTTTTAAACACATCACACCCTAGATCTACTTATGTTTTATAGTTAACTTTGGTCTAAACAGTCATAAACAACTCATTTAAAATTTATTTATATTTAAGTCATCTGAAACTATTCAAGCAAATGCAAACAACATCGACCACATTCTATTAACCATCAAAATTGGTTAAACCTTATCAAAGAAATATTTTCTTCAAAAGTTATTCATTTTGCCACTTAATAATATCCTTCCACTATTAATAACTCAACTCAAGGACTTTTATCATAGTCACCAACTGACAATTAATTATAATCACACTACTTTATACTTTACTTGTATATTTTGAATTATTAACTCTTAAATTCCTTATGAATTCCATTACTTTTAAAGTAAAATTTGAATTTAAATCAATTCTTAAAAGAATTACGTAAATTCAGTTCACTCAAAGTATTGCAGATTCACTTTGGGAGTTTTACAAAATGCATAGCATTACTTATGCATAACAACATCCTGCTTCTTTAAACATTAGTCCTTACCGGAGCAATGATGCTGATTTCAGATATTGGATCTTATATTGTTTCGAAGATGGTGAGTGCATAATCTTGGAATCACAAAAGGCAAGTTCACAGTTGCTCATGTCCTTTTATTATTTTCTGTAAAGTATTTTGCAAATCCAGTGTTGTCATCACATGCATTTCAAAAAGGTCAGAAAACACTATTTTCATAATAATATGATTATAGGTTATTTACCATGAGGTAATTACCAACTATGAAAGTTCCAGTGGTAAAGGAACATATTATCTAGGACTTAATAACCAATGTCGCCAGTGATTCTTGTGTCGTATATCACGCGTTAACCATGAGATTTGGAATGGGATAAAGAAATCAGCTGGATCTTCCTCCTTTCACATGAATAAGATGTCCATCTCGTGACGTTGATGTAAATGAGAGACTCAGCATGGGTGGGACCCCTTAGTTCCCCGTGATATTGGTGTCTAGAATATCCCTAAGTAAGACCGTCGTAGGTATGTCCTCATACTTGATGGAGGCGACCAGGTTTCGTCTCCTTAGTGGAGTCCACAAGGAGTCAACCATAGTTAACTGCTATGCATTTTTAACAGAGGTCGTTCTGCTTGTGGGGTCATGTTCTATGTGGGGTCGCGATAAAGGGAAGTTATTGGCTTGGATCATAGACTAGGCCCAATACCAAGGAAGTATGGATAAGCTAATGACTTGGTTGTGCAACAAGGCTAAGGTCTCTCATGGGAAAAGTAATGCACCTCTGAAGAGTGTAAGAACTGTAACTTGTTACTCCCTATTCTGGGAAGGAGCTACAAACGCGGCAGGAAAGGAACTCCATGAAAGTTCTGGTAAACCTATGAAGGCTGATGGACATAGATTTTTTAGAATAAAAGCATCCTTTGAAGAAATGTTTACGAAAACCTACATTGCCTATGACCTATGGTCTATGGCTGTAGATATAGTGCATCAAACAATCCTTTCTAGTGAACTTGCTGAGTACACTCGTTCTCAACGTATATACTTAAGCCTTGCTAGATTCTGAATCCATTAAGAAGACGTCTACATCAAGTTATGCTCTAGGAATCATCATCAAAAGCTAAAGTTCTTCAATAAAGTCAAGAAAGTCAACATATACATGTACTCAAGTGAAGACGAAGTTGCGGATCAGATAGGAATATAATATCTAGCCATAGAACCTACTTCTATAAAGTATTGCAATAACAGCAATGCAAGCCCCAATAGTTCAAATACTAGTCTATTAGTATGTTGGTTATGAGTTGATTATTTTTGATTCTTCTTCGTAAGAAGTTCCTTTCTCTCTCTTAAACTTAGAGTGTTCTCTATATCTTTTGTAAGAGTCGAGTTGTAACCTATAATCATGTCTTGGACCTGCTGTGTTTCTGTTGTACCACTCTAAGGGATGTAATACTAGTGAACGGTATTTCATTGGTGTGTTGTCAATGACTATAGTGTACTACGTCATGCAGTGGTATGCTGGGTCACCGCAGATGTGCCAAGGTCAACAAACTCTCGCCTCCATGCCTCGGCGCGAGCGACCTTACCGTGGTGCAATCTGGGCGCACGCCGTCAGCAGCAAAGACGATCCATCCTACGCACCATTGGCGGCCACATCGCGGCGGCGTGCATCCATCTACACCCAGCTTGTTGGAGTGTTCGACAGTTGGAGCCGACGACGGGCAATAGCTCAGCGGTAGAATTCAGGTTCAGATTCACATGGACCTATGATCCCTGCCATGAGAAGCCGTAGTTCACCTTCGAAGAAATCGTTGTGGAGGCATGGCTGTTCATACTGAACCGGAACTGGTTCAAGCGCGTCAAATAGTGCATGAACATTGTAGATCTCTTGAAGTTTGACGGGAAGGAAAAAGATTAGTTGTGGTTGAACGATTGCTAAACTTACGTCCTCTCAAGGCAATTGTCTAGCCAATTTTTATTGTGGATATCTATAGTTACTTCAGTGTAGAACAGTTAAGTTTAGAGACTAACTCTGTAGAATGCCTTTTGTAGAGGAAATAGCCCCCTTTTGCGCAGCTATCCTGTTGGGAATATGCCCTAGAGGCAATCATGTATGATGATATTTCCCATTGTATTCATAAAGATATAAAGTTGTCCTTGTATAAACATCTGATGTGTCTCATTGAATAAGTTCCTCCTTTGTGCTTTCATGTATAGATCTTGTGAGCTCCGTTCATGATCAAGATCTAATCTATTTGTAATCATGCATGTTGTGGTTGCGAGGATCCAATGGATATTGAGATTATTATGTTGGTTTGATTAATGGTTTTATCTTGATGATTCTATCATGTCTGTGTTGTTTGTGATCTTGCACGCTCTCCGTTGCTAGTGTTTATCTTGTCCAAGTAGTTGCTAGTGACTCCAAGAGGGAGTATTTATGATGGATAGTGGATTCATGCCTCTAGTTTCCAAGGTAAGTGACAGAAATCTCTTCGGTTGTAGATGTGTTGTTGCTACTAGGTAAAAAATAGCGGTCTCTTGTTCATGGAACATGTGGACTGTTTACCTTACACACTTTGCTTAAAGCAGTTGTCTGTTCCTTGCAACTTAATACTGGAGGGGGTTCGGATGATAACCTGAAGGTGGACTTCTAGTCATAGATGCAGTTGGATGACGGTCTATGTATATTGTTTTATTGACCAATCAACCTCATAGGATCTTTCTGGATAGTAATTGCATTATTATGCCTTGCTCAGTTCCTGTCAATTGCCCCGCTGTTATTTGTTTACCCTTCATGCCATGTTGTTTATCTAAGGAGAGAACCTCTAGTGAACTATGGACCCTGGTCCAATCTTTATCATTGATACATCTTCCACTATTACTTGTTTACTTGCTGTAAACCATTACCTTCCACACCATACGTTTAATCCTTTATTACAGCAAACCGGTGAGTTTGACAACCTCACTGATTCATTGGGGCAAAGTCTTGAGTTTATGGTGTGTAGGTCTTCACGTTTTTTGCAACACCTGTGTGGCGTTTCCTTCCTCCTTCTGGTTCGATAACCTCGGTATCAACTGAGGGAAAACTTGCTGCTTGCTCTTCACACACCCTGCGCTTGGGGTTACCAACGAAGTTCCACGTCAAGCATGATCACTGGGCAGTCATAAAGGCAGAGTTCGGGTCGACTGAGAATCAAGCTGCGTGATGTGAGTAACCAAGATGGGATTTTTCCACTCCACTTGGATAGATATTCTCTGGGCCCTCTGGGATGATATGATTCGGAAAGCATGGTCATGCACGACTCGGTTAAGTGTTAACCAAGGCGATCGACTAAGGGTTAGTTGGTGAACCAATTATCTCGGATCGAGAAGAGAGTCGGACTATTTAAGGGATGACAATTATTCCCCTATAGTTTGACAAGGTATATCATGAGGCAAAAGGGACTTGGACGTAAGTCGCATTGGAAACGCAAGTTGTCATGACTCTTTGGTATTTGGGAGTCGGCATGTTCTGCTAGGAGCCGCTACCTACTAATCGATTGAGAGTCAGACTCTAATCTGTCCAAGTAACCATGAGCCTGCGGGGTCACACACTTAAGAGCGGGAGCAAGTTCGGATTGCATCTAAACCGGAAATCTGGTTGGGTTGGACCCAAACCGGATTAGGACTAAGTTAGTGAGTCAGACTCATGGTGACTAGTGTTATATGGGCTTTAGTGAATGGGACACGAGAGTGGAACCCACGTTCACTCCCTATATATAGTGGAGCATAGTAACCCAGAAGGGTTAATCGTTGATCGGTTAGGTCATTCCATGAGTTGGAAACCCTAGCTCCACATCATTCTTTCCGTCGTTACGAACCTAGCAGTTCGCCGCTGGTGCTCCTCCCTGTACTTGTGGATACCAGCAGAAGTGATGTACGATCTGCACCAGGACGATCGGATCGCAAAGGACCTCACTGCATCAACTGACGCGCTACATCAGTAATCTGTAACTGCGCATCTAGTGCTAAACCTCGTGGCCTTCTACCTTAGCTAGATCTTGGGATCACCACGTTAGAGGGAAATTGTCACATCCCAAAATTTTCCAAATTTTGGAATGTGAAAAATAAATAAACAAAATAAATAATTGTTGAAATTTAGGGTGAAAAGAAACTTTTTGTTTTGAAATGAATTCATCAAGACCCATCTTGAACAAACCTTGGATAAAATTTGAATCCAACTAAATTCAAATCAAGTGAAATGCATTCTTCATGAATGCACCTTGAAATTAAACACTTGGAAAATAAACCAAAACTCTAGAACCCCAAGGGAGGAAAAACATTTCCAAGATTACTCTAAACCTATGGATTTGATCCATATAAGAATTTGTCAACAAACAAGTATAAATGATCATAAATGACAAATGGAAATATTATCAAACCATGGGAATTGGTTTCACTTAACTTGGAGCCATAAATAAAATCATATGAATTTAATAAGATACAGAAATTAAATTTCCAAAGCTAATAAAGCTCCTACCTAAAACTCCATACCAAATGGTGAGCAAATAGTCCTAAAGGGATTTAAAAGGATAAACAAATATTAAATAAAATTTTACAAATTGGAATTACCAAGTTTGGATCTTTAAATAAAAATATATGGATTTTATAAGATAAAGAAAGAAATATTAATTGAGGAGTATTTTAAAAGGCAAATTAAATCCTGGCCTAATCCATGAGCAAATGGAATAAATATAATCCAAATCCAAATAAAATAATGGATAAAGAATTTTCAAATAAAATAAAATGGCATTAACCAAATTCTATTTCTATTTGAATAAAGACAAAATCCCTAATACAAATGATTAATTAAATCAGGGAAAAATAATTAGAATTTACCCAAGTGTAATAAAAGTTATTTAATAAACTTAAATGAAATAAAAGAATAATTTAAATAAAGTTATATGGAATTAAAACCATATTTGAATTTCATTGGAATAAAAACAATTGCTCAAGTTAAATGATTAATAATCATATTAAAATGTTTTAAATAAATTCAAAGTAAATTATTTAAACACCCCATTAAATAAATAAAACTACTGAAAAGGGTTTTGTGAAAAATTGGAATTTAAATAAAGGTTTGAAAATATATTCAATCTTATTTGAATAATGGCATATGCTTATTTTAATAAGGAATAAAACATAAGAAAAATAAAAGAATTATTCCTAAAATAGTATTTAAAATACATGTTTAAACAGTATGGAAACATACTGAACTTTTGGAAAAGGTTTGAATTCAAACTAGGTTTGAAATCATTTAATCAAAATCAAAACAGAAAAAGAAATCAGGAAAAAGAAAAATGAAACAGATCAAAAAAAGGGGAAAAGAACCTAGCCCAACTAACCCCAGGCCCATCTAGCCCAACTAACCCCTCCCCCGAAGTGTTTTCTCTCACTCACGAAATGACTCGCACCGTCCCTGACGACCAGAACCCACTGCACCTCTCTCTCTCTCTCTCTCTCTCTCTCTCTCTCTCGCTGCCGCTAGGACCCACTGCCCCGTCACCATCTTCCCCACCCGCGCGCTGACCTCGCCCCTCTTCTCGCCGTTACTGGCCATTGAAAGCTCGACTCAATTCGAGTTACTACCGCGACAATTCCTCGCCGTGACCACGCCATATTAAGCGCCCACGTCTCCTCTTCCCTTTCCCTCACTCGCCGCTCTCTCCCTGCCCCCAGGCTGTCCAAATTCATCCTCACATCACCACTGCTCCGACGAGCCTCCCCGACAAATTCCAGCAACACCAGCCACCACCTTGCCCCCTCGGCCACTCGAGCCTGCTCCCCTCTCCCGTGCGCACCTTCTAGCACCTTCAGCTCACTCGCACACGCCCGAGAACCTCGGCAACGACGATAGCAGAGCGTCGCCGTCCACTGCCTTTACTCTGGCGAATTCTCCAGGTAGCGTCTGACCACCCCCCTTCCTCTCATTGATGCACGCATGATCACCGACCTCGTGCGCAGCTAATGAAGCTCTTATCTTGTCTTAGCGTGGTCCAAAACATCGCCAACGACGACAGCCCGAGCGCACCGGCGCCAGAAGCTTCTCCGGCGAGTAATCACCATCATCCTCGAGCGCCCCTTCGACAACCAAGGATACGACGAGCATCAGCAAGATCATGCGATTCTGGTGAGCCATTCCACTCCTCTTCTCTCCTCCTGCATCACCGGCAACCTCGCCGCCAGAGCGCTGCCGCCGTGCAGCCGCCGCCAGGGCCGCCTGCTTCTAGTCAAAGCGCTGAGAACCATGGGATCTAGATCGTAGCGTTGCGATAGATTTCTTAAGCGAAGGGGTATGAGAGCATATGTGCGGTGCGTTGTTAATTAGATCCAACGGCCCTTATCACTCGATCCAGACGAAACGTTATCGGCGAATAGAAAACAGCCACATGGCCAGAGTCTGTTCTAAATTAGAAATTTTGATCTATTAGATGCTAGATTTTGTAAAATCTATAACTTTTGATCCACACGTCCAAATTTTGCAAATTCTATATCAATGGAATCACCAAAACAAACCCTACCCAACCATGCACTTTGTTTAATGAATTGGTTCTGGAAAATTGGTTGAATATGCAAAAACAAGTGTAGGTATAATTTGAATATAAAATTATTCTAGCAATATTTTATGGTAAAATCTTTGGAAATTGGGTGGTTATGAACCTACTGACCACAGAAACCAACTTGTGGATTCAAAAACATTTTTGTGAAGTTAAAGAATATATCTTTGAATTGGAACATTTCTAGTCAAATTAAAATATTGTTTATATGTTAAAAATGATCTTGGGGAAAAACCATTGGGAAATGTTTTGATTTAAACTCTTTGACCCTAAACACCAAGTTTTAAGATTTAAAAATATATTTGGTGAACCCTATAATTTTTTTGCTTTGCTAAAGGCATTGTCAACAACATAAAATATTGACTTGATGTAAAAATGGTTTATAGGTGAAACCTTTTGCAAATGGTTTCAATACTAAAAAATTGACCTTAAAACACTAACATTTGTGTTAAAAAATATATTTGGTAAACACTAGAAATATTCTTTGGATTTAAATCCTTTCTAGCAAAACAAAAATGATTTAAAGTGGCCATTTTCCACTAACTTAATATCAAATGGTATTACAACTTTTGCAAATGACCAATAGGTGTTTTCAAATGTTTATAACCTATTAGAAACCACTTTTCCAAATAAAACAATCTTTAGCATGCTTGCATGCATTGCTTTGTTTCTATTATGTTATGCGATGTTTGCTTGAATGGTAGATTGAATATTGCTTGCTTGGTTGAATTGTAGTGGAATTTGAAGAGTGTGAATATTGCAAGATCAAGGAGTGAACTTATATTATCTACCAAAAAGGCAAGTGATGCTTCATACCTTTGTCCCATTATTTTCACTATGCATTAGTGATGTGATATTTCTAAGTAAGACCTGCATGGAATTTTTGCTAAGTATAAACTATGCCATGGGATATCCTAGTAGATGAAACCTTAGTACAATTTTCCTAAGTTAAGATTCCTACTACCATCATGCTTAGCTTAGCTAGTAGAAAACAAGGGTGAATTATATTCATGCTATGGAATATTTCTAAGTCAAGGACTTGTTTTTTTTTAATAAAACAACTAAGTGAATGAATCACCTGGGTGGAATGGAAAGAAATGTTTGTGTTGAGTGGTTACTCAAGTCCAGTATACTAGGGAAAAGTTGGGCATCACCAGGTCCAGTATACTGGGGAAGACTTGGTATCTCACTTGTGGATTGCCACCCAGGAACAAAGATATTTGAGATGTCAAATGTTGAGAAGATTCAAGTGCAGCCACTTGGCATTATGGGCTCTGCCTGGATCATCTAGGTTGCAATAACTTAGCCAAATGGATAGTTGGTGGTAGGGGAATGATAGGTTGGAACACGTCCATTCTGGTCTAAGGGAAGGCTTCTGAAAGATCTTGTCTTGGTGAAACCAAGTCTTGTGGGGAAAGTGCCCCACCTTTGCAGAGTGTAAAATCTAAGTACTTAGCCATGTCCCTGGTATTGGACAATTTGAGCATCAAGACATGGAAGCTATCAAGAATTTACTCATCCCAATTTTCTAAGTTAAAACTTGTGGGTGAACAAGGGTTGAAGGATCACCAATTTCTATTGGGAGATGCCTTGGGTGATTTTTGCCAAACAAAAACTTAGTGTTTTCAAATGATAAGGAAAATCTATTTTGAGCAGAGCAAGCCTAAGCTCGACTTAACCAAATGCATATAGAAGATAGACTCCATTATACTACCATAGTATCACTTGCCAATACAATTCAAATGTATTGACCCTTGTGGCTGTAACTTATTATGTTGCAGGTTTGTTTGATGTTAGTGAAGTGTGTTGATTAGGATTACAAGTCTACAACCAACATGATTGCCTGTGGCATTTTGAAGATGAAGGACTCCATGCTATAATTATTCTGCTGCATTGTAATGTGATAGCCAAATGAGCTATGTAAGATGTAATAAATTATTTTATTCCTGGTTATAAAGTTGTAATATGACCTTTGTTTCTTGATATTACATCTTAACTGTGGATGCTAGCTATTGATCCAGGGACTAGCATTGTAAACACAGGGATCTCTACCTTATTAAAGGTTGGGACCTCTATAGATGGTATCAGAGCACTGTGTTGCCTGTAGGATTGTAACCCTAGGATTGGACAAAACCCCTTAGAAAAATAGGAGTTGTAATTGTTCCAAAACTTATTTACAAACAATCTTGTAAACTCTTTCCTCAACCTTTTTGGTTTTGATTTTACATCTCTTCTATTTCAAACTTGATGGAAAAAGCCTCCCCCATGGCCAAAGACTTAAAATTTAATTTCACCAAGGACTTCAACTTGGATATCACTAAGGACTACAAGTTAGACAAGAAATATTACTCAAGACTTGAAGACTAAGGAAACACAACTTAGAAGGAACCATCATCACCTTTGAAGTTTTGTGACCAAGATTCAAGAAATTCTCCAAGGATACAAAGATCTTGTTCATGAAGAATCAACTAAGAAGGATGGAATGATCTCAAGTGAACCATATAGTTAGACCACCATATTTAGATTAAATCAAACACACCAACTTATGTGGTGTAGCAAAAATATTTTGTTGCCTATAAATGTGCTTGAAACTTGTTGTTTGAGTGGAAAGTTTGTTTGTGATTGCTTGCACATTGCATGTGTGAAATGTTGTGATTAGACTTCTTCCTTAGAAATCTGTGCCTATTCTAATCCCAATCTAACCCAAACAGATGACTACTCCAAGAAACTCCAACATCAAGAATGGTGACAACAACAACAACCAAGAGATCAACATGAGAGAACTCATAGTGACCCAAACCCAGTTGAACCAAGTGACAACCCATTTTTTAGCCAAAAACAATAAGTTAGACCCAACCATGCAAAGGTTTTTCGAAACCCAAACCCATTTGATGCAAAAGGTGACAAATCAAATGATCAACATGGGAGACAACCCTTCCCAAGGAGTTTGTGACAAAAATAATGTCAAGGGTGATATTATAGAAGGAACTCAAGCTTGCAATGTTTGTGGAGACAAGGATCACACTTCCAAAGAGCATGAAGATCAATGCCCTTATTGTGAAGAGAAACACCCAACTAATGAATGCCCCACATCTCAAGCTACTTGTTTCCTATGTGAAGGAAATAATCATGTCCCTATCCAATGCCCCATCTATTCCATAGTTCAACAAAGGAAACAAGGTGGAGTGCATCAACAGATTGTAAACCCCCATGAGGGAAGAACTTCTACCAAGAAGGATGAAGACAAAGGAAAATCTCAGCTTGAACCTCCATGCAATATGACTCACCTTGATGGACAGAAGAAGAGACATATGTACTATCCAAGGAAAAGATTAAGGAGACAAGGAGACTTTCCCACCTTTGAGGTGAGATATGAAGAGCATGAACTAGAAGAACTCCTAGCTTTGGAGAAACCCAAGAAGAAGAAGGAAAAAAGCCAAGTGTAGTGCTTCCATTGCAAAGAAATGGGACACTATGCCAATGAATGTCCAGAGACGAAGAAGAAGTATAAGGAAATTAGCCAAGTGTGGTGCAACAACTGCAAAGAGCTAGGCCATTATGTATCAACTTGTCCACAGAAGATACGTGAAGAACTCAATCTTGTCACATGTTACAATTGTGGTAACCAATGACATTATGAAAGCAATTGTCCAGAAAAGATGAAGCACAAGATAAACAAGCCTATGAAGGATCTCAGCCTTGTCACATGTTTCAAGTGTGGAAACAAAGGACACTATCCAGATGTCTGCCCAGAGAAGTTTATCAAGATCCCAAGCAAGCCAAGATGTCATCTAGTTGGAAATTTTTAAGGGTGGTAGTACCCTAGTTGTTTTGAAGCCAACTTGTAACCCTAGCCTTTCCAAACTCGGGACGAGATTTATTTTAAGGGTGGTATCCTGTCACATCCCAAAATTTTCCAAATTTGGAATTTGAAAAATAAATAAACAAAATAAATAATTGTTGAAATTTAGGGTGAAAAGAAACTTTTTGTTTTGAAATGAATTCATCAAAACCCATCTTGAACAAACCTTGGATAAAATTTGAATCCAACTAAATTCAAATCAATTGAAATGCATTCTTCATAAATGCACCTTGAAATTAAACACTTGGAAAATAAATCAAAACTCTAGAACCCCAAGGGAGGAAAAAGATTTCCAAGATTACTCTAAACCTATGGATTTGATCCATATAAGAATTTTTCAACAAACAAGTATAAATGATCAAAAATGACAAATGGAAATATTATAAAACCATGGGAATTGGTTTCACTTAACTTGGAGCCATAAATAAAATCATATGAATTTAATAAGATAAGGAAATTAAATTTCCAAAGATAATAAATCTCCTACCTAAAAATCCATACCAAATGGTGAGAAAATAGTCCTAAAGGGATTTAAAAGGATAAACAAATATTAAATAAAAATTTACAAATTGGAATTACCAAGTTTGGATCTTTAAATAAAAATATATGGATTTTATAAGATAAAGAAAGAAATATTAATTGAGGAGTATTTTAAAAGACAAATTAAATCCTGGCCTAATCCATGAGCAAATGGAATAAATATAATCCAAATCCAAATAAAATAATGTATAAAGAATTTTCAAAGAAAATAAAATGGCATTAACGAAATTCTATTTCTATTTGAATAAAGAAAAATCCCTAATAGAAATGATTAATTAAATCAGGGAAAAATAATTAGAATTTACCCTAGTGGAATAAAAGTTATTTAATTAACTTAAATGAAATAAAAGAATCATTTAAACAAAGATATATGGAATTAAAACCATATTTGAATTTCATTGGAATAAAAACAATTGCTCAAGTTAAATGATTAATAATCATATTAAAATGTTTTAAATAAATTCAAAGTAAATTATTTAAACACCCCATTAAATAAATAAACCTACTGAAAAGGGTTTTGTGAAAAATGGGAATTTAAATAAAGGTTTGAAAATATATTCAATCTTATTTGAATAATGGCATATGCTTATTTTAATAAGAAATAAAACATAAGAAAAATAAAAGAACTATTCCTAAAATAGTATTTAAAAAACATGTTTAAACAGTTTGGAAATATACTGAAATTTTGGAAAAGGTTTGAATTCAAACTAGGTTTGAAATCATTTAATCAAAATCAAAACAGAAAAAGAAATCAGGAAAAAGAAAAATGAAACAGATCAAAAAAAAGGGGGAAAAGAACCCAACCCAACTAACCCCAGGCCCATCTAGCCCAACTAACCCCCTCCCCCGAAGTGTTTTCTCTCACTCACCAAATGACCCGCACCGTCCCTGACGACTAGACCCCACCGCACCTCTCTCTCTCTTGCTGCCGCCAGGACCCACTGCCCCGTCACCATCTTCCCCACCCGTGCGCTGACCTCGCCCCTCTTCTCGCCGTTACTGGCCATTGAAAGCTCGACTCAATTCGAGTTACTACCACGATAATTCCTCGCCGTGACCATGCCATATTAAGCGCCCACGTGTCCTCTTCCCTTTCCCTCACTCGCCGCTCTCTCCCTGCCCCTAGGCTATCCCAATTCATCCTCACATCGCCACTGCTCCGACGAGCCTCCTCGACAAATTCCGGCAACACCAGCCACCACCTTGCCCCCTCGACCACTCAAGACTGTTCCCCTATACCGTGCGCACCTTCCAGCACCCTCAGCTCACTCGTGCGCGCCCCGGAACCTCGGAAACGACGACAGCAGAGCGTCGCCGTCCACTGCCTTTACTCCGCAAAATTCTCCAGGTAGCGTCTGACCACCCCCCTTACTCTCATTGATGCATGCATGATCGCCGACCTCGTGTGCAGATAATACATCTCTTATCTTGTCTGAGCGTGGTCTAAAACATCGCCAACGACGATAGCCCGAGCGACCGCCGCCAGAAGCTTCTCCGGCGAGCAATCACCGTCATCCTCGAGTGCCCCTTCGCCAACCAAGGATACGACAAGCATCAGCCAGATCTTGCAATTCTGGTGAGCCATTCCACTCCTCTTCCCTCTTCCTGTATCGCCAGCAACCTCACCGCCAGAGCGCCGCCGCCGCGCAGCCGCCGCCAGCGCCGCCTATTTCTAGTCAAAGCGCTGAGAACCGTGGGATCTAGATCGTAGCGTTGCGATAGATTTCTTAAACGAAGGGGTATGAGAGCATCTGTGCCGTGCGTTGTTAATTAGATCCAACGACCCATATCACTCGATCCAGACCAAACAGTACCGGCGAATAGAAAACAGCCATGTGGCCAGAGTCTGTTCTAAATTAGAAATTTTGATCTATTAGTTGCTAGATTTTGTAAAATCTATAATTTTTTATCCACATGTCCAAATTTTTCAAATTTTATATCAATGGAATCAGAAAAACAAACCCTAACCAACCATGCACTTTTTTTAATGAATTGCTCCTAGAAAATTGGTTGAATATGCAGAAACAAGTGTAGGTATAATTTGAATATAAAAATTATTCTAGCATTATTTTTATGGTAAAATCTTTGGCAATTGGATGGTTATGAACCTACCGACCATAGAAACGAACTTGTGGATTCAAAAACATATTTTGTGAAGTGAAGGAATAAATCTTTGAATTGCAACATTTCTAGTCAAATAAAAATATTGTTTATATGTTAAAAATGATTTTGGAGAAAAACCTTTGGGAAATGTTTTGATTTAAACTCTTTGACCCTAAAAACCAAGTTTTAAGATTTAAAAATATATTTGGTGAACCCTATAAATTTTTTGCTTTGCTAAAGGCATTTTCAACAACATAAAATATTGACTTGGTGTAAAAATGGTTTTAGGTGAAACCTTCTGCAAATGGTTTCAATACTAAACACTTTACCTTAAAAAACTAAGATTTGTGTTAAAAATATATTTGGTAAACAATAGAAATATTCTTTGGATTTAAATCCTTTCTAGCAAAACAAAAATGATTTAAAGTGGCCATTTTCCACTAACTTAATATCAAATGGTCTTACCACTTTTGCAAATTACCAATAGGTGTTTTCAAATGTTTATAACCTATTAGAAACCACTTTTCCAAATAAAACAATCTTTAGCATGCTTGCATGCATTGCTTTGTTTCTATTATTTTATGTGATGTTTGCTTGAATGGTAGATTGAATATTGCTTGCTTGGTTGAATTGTAGTGGAATTTGAAGAGTGTGAATATTGCAAGATCAAGAAGTGAACTTATATTCTCTACCAAAAAGGCAAGTGATGCTTCATACCTTTGTCCCATTATTTTCACTATGCATTAGTAATATTTCTATGTAATACTTGCATGGAATTTTTGCTAAGTATAAACTATGCCATGGGAAATCCTAGTAGATGAAACCTTAGTAGAATTTTCCTAAGTTAAGATTCCTACTACCATCATGCTTAGCTTAGCTAGTAGAAAACAAGGGTGAATTATATTCATGCTATGGAATATTTCTAAGTCAAGGACTTGTGTTTTTTAATAAAACAACTAAGTGAATGAATCACCTGGGTGGAATGGAAAGAAAGGTTTGTGTTGAGTGGTTACTCAAGTCCAGTATACTGGGGAAAACTTGGGCATCACCAGGTCCAGTATACTGGGGAAGACTTGGTATCTCACTTGTGGATTGCCACCCAGGAACAAAGAGATTTGAGATGTCAAATGTTGAGAAGCTTCAAGTGCAGCCCCTTGGCATTATGGGCTCTGCGTGGATCATATAGGTTGCAATAACTTAGCCAAATGGAAAGTTGGTAGTAGGGGAATGATAGGTTGGAACACTTTCATTCTGGTCTAAGGGAAGGCTTTTGAAAGATCTTATCTTGGTGAAACCAAGTCTTGTGGGGAAAGTGCACCACCTTTGCAGAGTGTAAAATCTAAGTACTTAGCCATGTCCCTGGTATTGGACAATTTGAGCATCAAGACATGCAAGCTATCAAGAATCTCCTCATCCCAATTTTCTAAATTAAAACTTGTGGTTGAACAAGGGTTAAAGGATCACCAATTTCTATTGGGAGATGCCTTGGGTGATTTTTGCCAAACAAAAACTTAGTGTTTTCAAATGATAAGGAAAATCTATTTTGAGCAGAGCAAGCCTAAGCTCCACTTAGCCAAATGCATATAGAAGATAGACTCCATTATACTACCATAGTATCACTTGCCAATACAATTCAAATGTATTGACCCTTGTGGCTGTAACTTATTTTGTTGCAGGTTAGTTTGATGTTAGTGAATGTGTTGATTAGGATTACAAGTATACAACCAACATGATTGCCTGTGGCATTTTGAAGATGAAGGACTCCATGCTATAATTATTCTGCTGCATTGTAATGTGATAGCCAAATGAGATATGTAAGATGTAATAAATTATTTTATTCCTGGTTATAGAGTTGTAGTATGACCTTTGTTTCTTGATATTACATCTTAACTATGGATGCTAGCTATTGATCCAGGGACTAGCATTGTAAACACAGGGATCTCCACCTTATTAAAGGTTGGGACCTCTACAGAATTTTTTTGTTTTATCTCTACATGGCCCAACAGTGGTATCAGAGCGATAGCTTCTGGTTTTAGGCTCGAGATCTTACATATGTGATATGCGGTTGGCTGTAGATGAGATCTATATGCTGTTTTGGTGGTCGATATGTGAGATAGATCGGTTTTGTACGAGGTTGATTGGATCAACTGTACTCGGGGAATGGTAGATCTAATTTCCGTGATCATATTGCTGAGGTCGTGGAATGACATACCCCTACCGGTCGGCTTCCTCCATCGGGGTAGACTGTGACACGTAAATATAGAGGCGGTGATCGAAGATCAAAAGGTTTGATCGAAGATCAAAAGGTTTGATCGAATTGGGACCGCTGGATTAACCTTGTCATAGTGCCTTAGATGTCGTTGCGAGTTTCACAACGCTAGTAGATATTGTATCTATGCATAACTTGTTTTTGCAGCAAGTTGTGAATGGTATGGTTCATGTGCATGTGATGTATGTGTGTATTCTATACGTGATCTGCGAATCACGGTTTTGTCAGCCAGCTGGAGCCTAGGTGCTATCATATTATTGTATAACGACCTGCGTGTCCGATTCTCCTTGTAATTTACTTTACTAAGCTAGTGTAGCTGTTTGGAGAACCTGGATGGCATGCAAGGCGTTGTACATGTCTGCGATATGGAGTAAGACGACAAGTGACAAGAGTTGGCACGAGTCAAATTACAGGCTTTGTGGAGATGGAGATTGCCATGAAGAGAGCCATACTATTTCACATTATAATTGATTTATTTTGTCTTGTTGATATGTCTCTGTTTTACCTCAATTAGATAGTCGGTAAAATATAATCCCTCAAAGACGGTCTAGTCGGTTTTCCCGCCAGTGTTTGCACCATCACAAGTCGGACATTTTTGGTAGTGGGCTCATAAAATTGAGGTGCTGCCAATTCTTTCCTACTAGGTGGGTTCGAGTCGGACTCTTACGGCAGAAACACTCGGTAAGCTAGACGGGTCTATCACAATGGTTGTGGTGCTCGGGGAAAAGTCGGATAGGAGCCGGGGCATGTGATGCCACCCGTCCAACAGGATTCGTATGAGATACGATTGACAAGGAGTTGTCTACCTAGATCACTTGATGGATAGCGGTGATGCTAAAGCTCACTATCCGACTTTCTTATTTAGAATCCTGAATCACTAAGTAACCATCGGAGGGGTGTTGGTTCTAGTGGGAGCATAAATTATTAAAGTGTTTAATATGCTTGCTCTTTTATGTATACATGTCTTACGTGTTTTTGCATATTTATGTTGTAGATCATGGCACCAAGTAGCAGTCACTCTCAGATATCCGGTTTTGCTTTGAGAACCATTCTTGAGAAAGATAAAATGAACGACACTAATTTTACCAACTGGTATCAAAATATGAGAATTGTTCTCAAACAAGAAAAGAAGGACCATGTCCTGGACAACCCACTTCCAGATGAGCCAAATGAGAATGCGACTATCGCTTCCACTAATGCCTACCATCGGTCTAAGGATGAGTCCACGTATATTAGCTGTCTTATGCTTTCTCACATGGAACCGGACTTGCAAAAGCAGTTCGAAAATTTTGAGGCCTATGATATGATCGAAAGCCTGAAAAGTATGTTCCAGGCTCATGCGAAGACTGAGAGGTATCAAGTCTCTCAGGCTTTGCTGAGTTGCAAGCTTAAGGATGGTGATCCACTGAGTCTGCATTTGATCAAAATGGTTGGTTATGTGCAGTCTCTGGAGAGGCTTGGCTACCCCATTAGCGAAGAGTTTGCTATGGATATAATTCTGAACTCTGTTGCTAGTGCATATGGGCAGTTCATTTCGAACTACCACATGCATGGTATGGATAAGAAGCTCACTGAATTTCATGGGATGCTTAAGCAGGCTGATGCAGATCTCAAGAAGGGTGCCAGTCAAGTGTTGATGGTGCAGAATAAGGCTAATTCAAGAAGACTTCTTGGAATAAGAAGAAGGCTAAGTCAGGAGGAAAGCAGACTCAGGACCCCGTCCCAAGTTCTTCCTCAGGGACTAAGCCATATCCTTCAGCCGGATCCACTTGCTTCTACTACAAGGCGGATAGTCACTGGAAGAGGAACTGTAACAAGTATTTGGGTGATAAAGCCAAGAGCGGAGGTATGACTTCTGACTCAGGTACAGTTGTTTGCAATGTTAATGACATTTATCTTACTAATGCACCTAATAGTTCTTGGGTATATGATACCGGATCAGTTATTCACATCTGCAACTCGTTGCAGGGACTGGTAAGAACTAGGAGCGTAGCAAGAGGCGAGGTTGATATTCGAGTAGGCAACAAAGAAAGAGTTGCTGCGTTTGCAGTCAGCACGATGCAACTTCATTTACCTTCTGGATTCATTATGTAACTGAATAATTGTTATTGTGTTCCAGTGCTCAGTAGAAACATTATTTCTGCTTCATGTTTGTTGAGGCAAGGCTATGAGTCGAATATCAAGAATAATGGTTGTTCTTTGTATTTGAATGATATGTTTCATGGCTTTGCACCAGTCTAGGACAGGTTATTTATTTTGAATCTTGATGGTTAGTCGGTTTATAACATAAATGTTAAAAGGTTGAAACCAAATGATCTAAATATGACTTACTTTTGGCACTGTCGGCTTGGTCATATGAGTTGGAAACTCATGAAGAAGCTCCGTGACGATGGACTCCTAACTTCGTTTGACTTGGAGTTGTTCGAGACATGTGAATCTTGCCTACTCAGAAAAATGACCAAGACACCTTTTGCAAAGAGTTGTGAAAGGGCGTCCGACTTGTTGGGACTAGTACATAGTGATGTATGTGGACTAATGAGCACGAAAGCCCGTGGTAGTTATGAGTACTTCATTACCTTCACTGATGATTTGAGTCGGTATGGATATATCTACTTGATGAAACATAAGTAGGAAGCCTTTGAAAAGTTCAAAGAATTCCATAAGGAAGCACAGAATTAACTCGGCAAGAAAATAAAGTTTCTTCGTTCGGACCGACGAGGCGAGTACATCAGCCATGAGTTTGATGACCATCTGAAAAGTTGTGGAATAGTTCCTCAACTGACTCCGCCAGGAATGCCACAAAGGAATGGTGTTTCAGAAAGGCGGAATCGGACTTTGTTGGACATGGTACGATCAATGATGAGTTGGACAGATATGCCTTTATCATTTTGGGGTTATTGTCTAGAAACAGCGGCATTCACGCTAAACATAATACCATCAAAGTCGGTGGAGAAGACACCGCATGAGATGTGGACAAGAAAAAGGCCGAGTTTGTCTTTTTAAGATTTGGGGCTATGAAGCATTTGTCAAGCGACTTAAGTCGGACAAGCTTACGGCCAAGTCGGATAAGTGTATTTTCATGGGGTATCCGAGGGAAACCTTGGGTTACTACTTTTACAACTGAGAAGAGGGCAAAGTGTTTGTCACTCGGAATGGTGTCTTCCTTGAGAAAGAGTTTCTCAGTCGGGGATTAAGTGGGAGCATGGTGCAGCTCAAAGAAATTCGAGAGGAACCGGCTAGTAGTGAGTTGGCAAAAACCTTGGAGGTTGAGCCGGTCGTGGTAGCTAAGCCGGCAGCAGCACTTGTACTACGAAGATCAACGAGATTACGAAGTGTTCGCAATGTGTTACTGTTAGACAGTGATGAGCCGACAAATTATTCGAAAGCGATGGTGGGATCTGATTCCGAGTCATGGAATGGATCCATGAGATCTGAGTTAAAGTCCATGGATGAAAATCAAGTTTGGAACTTGGTTGATCTGACAGACGGTGCAAGACCCATCGGTGCAAATGGGTCTTTAAGAAGAAAACTGACATGGATGGAAATGTTTCCATCTATAAAGCACGCCTTGTCGCGAAGGGGTTCCGATAATTTCAAGGAGTTGATTACGATGAGACTTTCTCGCTGTAGCGATGCTTAAATGAGTTCGGATCATGTTAGCTATAGCAGCCTATTTCGATTATGAGATATGGCAGATGGATGTCAAAACAGCTTTCCTTAACGAAAATTTAACCAAGGATGTGTATATGATACAACCCGAGGGTTTTATCGATCCGGCTAATGCTAATAAGGTATGTAAACTTCAGAAATCCATTTATGCGTTGAAGCAAGCATCTCGGAGTTGGAATATTCGCTTTGATGAGGTAGTCAAATCGTTTGTCTTCAACAAGAGTGATGACGATTCTTGTTTATACAAGAAGTTTAGTTGGAGAAAAGTAAACTTTCTAATCTTATATGTGGATGACATATTACTGATTGGAAATGATGTCCAGATGTTGCAAGAAACCAAGGAATCATTGGAAAAGAGTTTCTCAATGAAAGAATTGGGTGAGGCAACATATATCCTCAGAATCCGCATCTGTAGAGATAGATCAAGGAGGATCATTGGATTGAGTCAAAGTACTTATTTGGACAAAGTGTTGAAGAAGTTCAACATGTACTCATCTAAGAAGGGGTTCTTACCGATGTCCCATGGCGTAAAACTTAGCAAGACTCAGTGTCCTTCGATAACTGATGAGCAAAGTCAGATGAGTGCGATATCGTATGCTTCTGCAGTCGGATCCATCATGTATGCCATGATTTGTACTAGGCCGGATGTTTCATATGCTCTAATTGTTGTGAGTCGATACCAGGCTAATCCTGGAGAGATCCGCTGGACAGCAGCTAAAAATACCCTAAAGTACTTGAGAAGGACTAAGGATATGTTTTTGGTTTATGGTGGTGAAGATGAACTCAGTGTAAAAGGTTACACAGATGTGAGTTATCTTACCGACTCTAATGATTGTCGTTCGCAATCCGAATACGTGTTTATTATAAACGGAGGTGCTGTGAGCTGGAAGAGTTCCAAGCAAGAGACTATGTCTCCATCTACAACAGAGGCTAAGTATATTGCCGCCTCGGATCCAACAAAGGAAGCTGTTTGGATGAGGAATTTCCTCATGGATCTTGGTGTGGTTCAGGGGTCGTCCAATGTTGCTATTCCACAATCCAAGGAACCTAGACAACACCAGAAGAACAAGCACATACTCAAGCGGTACCACCAGATTCGCCAGTTCGTGGATCAGGGTGATATCAAGTTATGCAAGGTACACACGGCTGCAAATATTGCGGATCCGTTGACAGAGCCGTTACCACAGCCGAAGCATGAGGCGCACCTGAGAGCCATGGGCATTAGATTCTTAGACATGTGATGTCGGAAGATTGACTCTAGTGCAAGTGGGAGACTATTGGGAATATACCCTAGAGGCAATCATGTATGATGAGATTTACCATTGTATTCATAAAGATATAAAGTTGTCCTTGTATAAACATCTGATGTGTATCATTGAATATGTGATTCGGTTGTGGAACTATACATTCAAGTTGTTTTTACTAAATATCCTTGGTCATCGAGGTTGTGCTGGACACACAACTTACACCAATGTGAAAGTCGGCTTGATGACTCGGTTCCACTTATCATGGCCATGGAGATGCTATTCCGACTTACACAGATTCGACTAAAGAGTTTAGCGAGTCGGATTGACCCATATTGAGGTACAACGAACAACTTGTCATTTGTATATCTCGATCAATGTAATCCTTAGACCTGAGGTTGTTGCATAGTCCGAGTTGAGGATCACCGACTTAGGTTCTGTCAAACATTGATCCGTAACTGGGCAGTCATAAAGGCAGAGTTCGGGTTAACTGAGAATCAAGATGCGTGATGTGAATAACCAAGATGGTATTTTGCCCCTCCACATGGAGAGATATTCTCTGGGACCTCTCGGATGATATGATTAGGAAAGCATGGTCATGCATGACTTGGTTAAGTGTTAACCGAGGCGATCGACTAAGGGTTAGTCGGGTGAATCACTTATCTCGGATCAAGAAGACATTCGGACTATTTAAGGAATGACAATTATTCGCCTATAGTCTGACAAGGTATATCGTGATTAAAAAGGGACTTGGACGTAAGTCACATTGGAAAGGAAAGTCGTCATGACTCTTTGATATTTGGGGGTCGGCATGTTCTGCTAGGAGCCGCTACCGGCTGATCGATTGGGAGTCAGACTCTAATCTTTCCAGTAACCATGAGCCTACGGGGTCACACACTTAAGAGCGGGAGCAAGTTTGGATTGGATCTAAACCGGAAATCTGGTTGGGTTATACCCAAGCCGGATTAGGACTGAGTCAGTGAGTTGTAATCACGGTGACTAGTGTTATATGGGATTTAGTGAATGGGCCACGATAGTGGAGCACAGTAACCTAGAAGGGTTAATAGTTGATCGCTAGGTCATTCCATGAGTTGGAAACCCTAGCTCCACAGCAGTCTTGCCGTTGTTACGAACCTAGCAGTTCGCCACCGGTGCTCCTCCTTGTACGTGTGGATACCAGCAGAGGTGTTGTACGATCTGCACCAGTACGACCGGATCGCAAAGGACTGCACGGCATCAACTGATGCGCTACATCAATAATTCGCAACTGCACATCTAATGGTAAACCTCGTGGCCTTCTACCTCAGCTGGATCTTGGGATCACCATGTTAGAGGGAAATTTTTTGTTTTATCTCTACGTGGCCCAACATATCCCATATTGTAGTATGGAACTAGTTCGTAAGTAACAAAATACTATCAAGATGTATATATTTATTCAGTTACTACTGGCGGTTGAATTCAGTTTACTATCATACTTATCCGAGGCAGAAAAGATTCATACAACATTTTATGAACTGATCTTGGGTGGTTTATTCATGCAAGTTCCATGGAGAATCATGCACTAGCTCCAACAAATATATGTAAAAATTGTTCGAGGCATACAAACAAGCAGCATTTCGTTCCTTTTGGATCGCTCACCAGCAGCATTTTCCCGATAATGCTGACATTTATCATTTCTATCCCACCCTCTTTTAGGAGGCTAACCTTGGTTATGCACACAAATTCATTAGCCAGACATACTACAAATTCATTAGCCACACAAACTACAAATCATTAGCCACACGTACTACGAAATCATTAGCCACACAAACTACAAATCATTAGCCACAGAAACTACAAATCATTAGCCACACATACTACGAATTCAGTAGCCACACATTACAAATTCAGTAGCCACACATACTACAGTAGTTCAAACTATTGCATAACGCATACTACATGCTCGACTCTCAAGTCAGCAATCTTTCAGATTCACTAAACCTCTGTCTTCACTTGAGGGAAATCAAAACAACCAGCCTATCCACGCCTAGTCCCCCCACCGAAACTGTGCGCTCCGTCGCGGAATTGTAGTGGTCCTGTGACATCAATCCTTCCAGGCCAACACTGCAGGAAACAAGGACGCTTTCTGGACCCCTCGCCGGGGTCCTGAATTCCATGTACCGGATCCAGAACCTCCTGCAGGTGGATGATAACCGGGTTCTTCTAGCAAAGCTGTCCTCTTGCCCTGCTTGGAATCTCCACACTATACATCTTAGGAACGGTGTCTGGATCTTTCAGCCACGCCTTTACCTCAATGATCCATCTGTCGCTCGGTGGCACAATCTCCACCAGCTCGCCGCCAAAGCTACTGACGATCTGCTTGAGGGCCTCTGGTTCCCAGGCATGCAAAGGGAGGCCGTCAAAGCCGAGTTTAGAGAAGGAATAAAGCTGCCCCAAGCGATCATCCCACCCACAGGCGTGATGCCAATGCGGGAAGCTCATTTTCTCCCCATAGCACTCGAAAGAACGGGAAGAATGCAGAACACGCTCCCTGTTTGAGCTGTGGGCGAATCGGACGGAGAAATCGAATGGAGGCGCGCATACCTCAATATTTACCACTTTTCTTCTGGTCTAGAAACGAGACCTGAAAGCCGACAACAAGTCTGCCAGCGACACGACGGGATGTGTGCCCATCATGGTGGCCATGAGAGTGTTGTCGCTGAACTCCTCTGCCAGGGCTACCATGCCTGGTGTGCGCGACAGCATGCAACTGCCCAAGGCCGGTCGCCGGTCCGGATTGTCTGGCCGGACGTTCTCCCCCGTGCGAGAAGGTCTAGGTAGCGGCGAGAGGCTAGGTGAGGTCGACGGCGGCGAGCTTCAATTAAGGGTGTGGGAGGTTGAGCGGCCATGGCGGGGACGCAAGGAGAGCAACGGCGAGCTCCGATCTGGAGACCAGTAGCCGGATCTAAGAAAGTTAATGGAGAGGGTAATAATAAGGGAGAAGAGAAGAGCAGAAAAGAAGATCTAGTCCTCACAGGGGTAAACCAGTCCACGACCGCAAAGGATAATGGGAAATACTGACGGGTCAATGCAAGAAGAGTTGACCTAACGGTGGGATTTGAGTTCAACTGTTTTTTGACTGGTTCAAATGATCGTTTGGCCGTTAGATTTTTATTTACCCGCATTTGGCCCCTCTAGACAATTGGCGAAGCCCTCCCGTGAGATTACACGCAACTTGGACCCCGCGTTGCCTTGACGTCTGAACTTTCGGGCCGGACGTTAAAATTCTCTAGCACAAGGTCCCTTAAACTATGGAGTGAAATGTGTTTTGAGGTTTGTGCATACTAGCGTTCATTGTGATAAATACTATCAATAGAATGTTCTAGATGCTAAGAATGGAAAAGTAGATCAAATGGTTAGCAATGTTTGGATTTGATAGTCTTGATCAAATGGTTCATGTTCAAAGTTATCCGTACACTATAAGATAAGAAGTACTACTACGCATGGTCGGTCTTATTGAATAACCTTCCCCTTCTGATGTTTGGGAAGCAAGTGAAAATTTGAAAAACTGAAAAGTTTGAATATTTTTGAAGCCAAGGACCAAAGTGGTTTCCTTCCTATGTAATTATCCTAGGGTGTCAAGTGGGATCTCACCAAAATCCCACTTCTAGTTCATTTGGCAAAATCTAGTTCAAATTTTGAGCAAAATTTTGCACTAGATTTTGGCAAATGAACTATAAGTGGGATATTAGTGGGATCCCACTTGACATCCTACCTACTCCACACCAATGCGGCTACCGAACACACCAGAGAAACAGAGCCGCGCCCTCTAAAAATAGAACCACCATACCAAGGCACACATGTGCAAGGACACACTATGGATGAGGGAGAGATCAGCCGGGCCGGTGCGCGAGGGGATAGGGGTGGGGACAGATGAGATCATGAGATGCAACGAAGGAGAGAGAAAACACACTTTTCTTTTTTTGCATGCATAGTTCGTGAAATTTACTACTAGTAGTAGAGTGAGTACACTATAAGGCGGCAGGAGTACTTCGTGTCAGAAACCCATCATAAATGCTCTGACCTTGAACCGCGTTCAACTCCTCTTCTCTCTTCCCTGCTGCCCTCTTCCCCTGCGTACTTTTTATTCTCTCTGCATATACAGCACGCGGAGAGGTGAGCATATGTCCAACTACGAGTAAAAATCTCCACCATTTAGACAGTGTTTAAATGAGATTATTAGTGGGACCTACTAAACTGAAGAGGCTAACTTCTGCATAGGATTATTACACTGCCAAGTGGGCCCATGATTTGCCTTTTAATTATGGCATCGGCAATGTGTAAAAAAGGTACACATTAAGTCACATAGTAGTACATCGTGGAGAAAATAAAGTTATACCTCAAGCTTGTGGGTTGCCCATAGAGAATAGAAAAATCATTTCCCCTACCTCCTCTCTATTTCATGTACCAATATTAGCAAACTATGTGGTTCCTACCTTGTGGCAAATGTTGACCTTATCCGCAATTTCGCAAACATTAATTTGAATCGGAGAGACTAGTGTAATTTAAGTGGGTTAATGTAACTACGAACCTTGAAAACTCATAGAACATAGGAATCACAAATAAAAAACATGCATGGTCCGCTATGTCTGAAAAATATGCACCCATATACCTTGAAAAATACAATTAATTCAAGAGAAATCTATCGCGCTTACTTGTTTCTCAAGTTTGACCTAATTTCGTTAAGTTTTCAACATGAATAATCTTATTAATAAGTCGAACCTGTTGTCAAAACCCTCGATGGTGTGGTTTGTGATATATTAAATGACCCCCTGATTGTTACCTCCCAAAAATATTCGTAAATATTTCAACGAAATCTATAGTTTACTTGCAGTTGAAATTTGACCTAATTTCGATATATCGACATAAAGTCATTCAAGTGGACAGAGTTATCTAGGACAAAGTTTGAAAACTCATAAAACAAGAGAATCGTAAGTAAAACATGTCGGTCCACTATATATGTCTAAAAGATTGGCTTGTGGCATTCAGATCCATATTCTCCAGACTCTCTTTTTGAAAAGGAACAATCTCGTCACCTTTGTGGAAATTTAGAATGTTATTTCCTGATAGTTGGAAACTCACACTAACGGTGTTGTTTACTGCGAGAATATGCACTCATCTAACCATGAAATGACATTTAACCGAGAGCAATCCATCGCGCTTACTTGTAGCTCAAGTTTGACCCGATTTTGTTAAATTGTCAAGATGCAAAATATCATTAAGAAGTTGAACCTGTTGTCAAAATTCTTGGTGGTGATCTGTGATATATTAAATGACCTCCTGATGGTTACCTCCAAAAAATTCACAAATCTTTCAAAGCAACCTACAATTTACTTTTAGTTCAAATTTGACCTAATTTTGATAAATGGGCATAGTCATTCAGGTGGGCAAAGTTTGCTAGTAAGAAGTCTTAAAACTAATAGCATTAAACATGGGAATCATGAGTAAAATATGTTGTTCACTTAATATGTCATGAAGCTTGGCTTGTTGCATTCAGATCCAAATAATTCGGGCTTTCTTTATGTAAAAGAACAATCTCATCATCACTCGAGAAATTGAGAATGTTCTTTTCCAGATAGTTGGAAACTCACACCGACGACATTGTTTTACTACGAGAAGATGCACCCATCTACCTCAGAAAAGACATCTAATTCAAGTGCAATCTACTGTGCTTACTTGTAGATCAAGTTTGACCTAATAATTCCGTGAAATCGGCAAGAGGTTAGTGAAGTGTGCGAAATTAGCTAGAAAACTTGAAAACGGAACTATAAGAAACGTGGGTCCACTTCTTGTGATAATTCGGGCGGTTGCATTTTATTCTAACTGTGGTAGGTCCCAAAGGAGCGAGGTACTTTAGTTAACATGGTTAGTGGAAGTATGAGTTACATCAAGTACTTCATAAAAAAATGAAATTTACATCCAAGTCCATGTAGTTAGCACAAGCTCCATGAAACTATGTAGTGAAGTGTGTTTCGAGGTTTGTGTATATTAGCTTTCATTGTGATAAAGTCTATCAATAGAACCTTCTAGATGCTAAGAATGGAAAAGAAGATACAATGATTAGCATTGTTTGGGATTTGCTAGTCTTGATGCAACGATCCATGTTCAAAGTTATCCGTACACTATATATATTTTTTTACGAAAAAGATAAGGTAAGAAGTACTACTGCACATGGCCGGTCTTACTGAATAACCTTTCCCATTGTTTGGTATTTGCCAGTCTTGATCCAACAGTCCGTGTTCAAAATTATCTGTACACTATATAGTTTTTTATGAAAAAGATAAGATAAGAAGTACTATTGCGCATGGCTAGTCTTACTGAATAACCTTTCCCTCCTGATGTTTGGGATGCAAGTGAAAATTTGAAAACCTGAAAATTTGGATCTTTTTGCCGCCAAGGAGCAAAGTGGTTTCCTTCCTATGTACTGCTCCTAGGGTGTCAAGATTGATCTCACCAAAATCCCACTTCTAATACATTTGTCAAAATATAGTTCAAGTTTTGAGAAAAAATTTACACTAGATTTTGGCAAATGAACTAGGAGTGGGATTTTGGTGGGATCCCACTTGACACCGTACCTACTCCACACTAATGCGGCTGCCGAACACACCAGAGAAACAGATTCGCGCTCTTTAAGAAAAACAGAGCCACCGTACCAAGGCACACGTGCGCAACGCCATGTTGTGGACACGGGAGAGGTCAGTCGGGCTAGTGCGTGAGGGGATAGGGATGGGGAGAGATGAGATCATGAGAGGCAGTGAAGGAGAGAGAAAACACACTTTAATTTTTTTGCGTGCATTGGTCCTGAAGTTTACTACTACTAGTAGAGTGAGTACACTGTAAGGCGGCAGAAGTACCTCATGTCACGAACCCATCATAAATGCTCTGATATCGAACCGCCTTCAACTCCTCTTCTCTCTTTGCTTCTACCATCTTCCCCTGCCTATGTTTTATTCTCTCTACATATACAACGTGTGGACAAAGGTGAGCATACGTCCAACTACGAGTAAAAAGCTCCACCGTTTAGACAGTTTCTGTCATGACCCGGGATCAGGGCTAGACAAATACCAGATCTTCATCTGACATAAGCCTAACCTAAATTCTGAAGCGCTCAGGGAATGATCGGTAACATTACAGAACATATAAAACATACATAAATAAGGTAAACTCTTAATAGAGTTACAAACCAGTCATACAAGAGAGGGGTCACAGACCCATCATTACAACAAACAACGGAAGCAAACAAGTTGTTATAAACAACAAACTTAGCAAAGGGCCTAAGGGGCCATAAACAGAAGTAGCGAACCTTCCATAGATCATAGGTTGCTGCCCGGGAACCTCGACTATTCGTCGACTTCTACGTAGAAACCACCTTCAGTTGGAGTAGCTTCATCTGTAGAAAGACATCAACAAAGCAAGGCTGAGTACAGGGTGTACTCCGCAAGACTTATGGCTAGTGGAGTTATTTTGCATAAATGCATCTTTTGTTTTCGAAACAAGAAGGATTAGAAGCTCGTCTAGTCATATCATTTTCAAAAGAGGGTAAGAAAAATACAACTATAGCTATTCAAAGACATCTTTGATATCCACCAATTACCACCATCAACTGAACCACTCTTCCCGGACTACCCCCTTAAACAACCCTGAGGAAGTATTTCGGATCTCAAATTAGTTGGCCAAATTTTATCATTCGGTTATAGTTCTCTATGATCTTCACGTCCGTTTCCAAGTTGTCCATAACCGTGGACATGACTTTTCGAAAAGATAATACCCTGCAGGGGTGTAAAACTTTACCCACACGTACCAACAGATTCTTAATGCCAAACTATTAGCCCTCTTCCTTGGAAGGACGGCAAAGAGTGGTTGACCATGACCTTTACCTTGCCTTTGCCGAGACCATGAGTCACGCACTAAGGAAATGCCGCCGTAACGGGTCGAGTCCCGAAGTCAGTCCCTAGCGATGTAAACAGGGTTTGAGATTATGGATGTTGGGCATCTCCCATTCCCTGCCACGCTTACCTACCTACATGAATACACCTCCTTCACCTCCATCCGAGAATAACCAATATGCATATGTCGAATGGAAATCCCGAACTATGTGACTCATGGAATCTACTAGGCAAGTTAGTTGGTCGAGGGGGTTTCCAGGCCCCCGTGTGGTTGTACGCTCGTCTTGGTTCAAGAGGCAAGAACATTGAGTCCTGAGGATGGCACGTATGGGACTATAAAAACCACAACCCACGTGGCCTCCCATACAAACCTTAGCATGTTTATTATACGTCTCTGAACATATGACAACATCCTACTGATGACCCACATGTATAGGGGATCACAACAATCGTCGTGGGTAGTATTATCCAATTTGTTGATTCGACACAAGGGGAGCCAAAGAATACTTGCAAGCTTTAACAACTGCGTTGTCAGTTCAGCTGCACCTGGAAATAGTTCTTGCTCACAGAAGTTTATCAGTAGCAACAGCAAAGCAACAGAAACAGCAAAACAAGAGAAATAGTAACAGTAGCGGTAACAGTAGGATTCAAGTGCGATAGGCATATGGATGGAAGGGCGTTCCATGGACAAGTCTAAACATGTAACTTCAAGATCTAGGGCATTGCAGATAAATAATAAAAAGCATCCAAGTACTAAACAATCCTAGGCATGTGCTCCAAATATAGTCATACATGCTCACAATGAGAACTTGCACAACATCTTCTGTCCAGCCAGCCCGTGGCAGCGGGGCTTCTAAGGAACTACTGGCAATTAAGGTGCTCCTTTTAACAGAGCACCGGAGCAAAGCATTAATACTCCGTGAGCACATGTGATCCTCACACCATAGCCATCCCCTCCGGTTGTCCCAATTATTGTCACTTTGGGGCCTTTGGATCCAGACAATGATATGTGTACCCAACTTGCAGATAAGATCACAAACAATACTATCATAATGATTCAATAATAAGTTCAGATCTGAGATCATGTCACTCGGGTCCTAGTGACATGCATTAAGCACAATAAGTTGCAACAAAGTCAAATAACACTAATAGAGATACTAGGTACTATGCCCTAACAGATCTTATTCGATTACATGATAGAACTCATCCAATCCCTACAATCCCCAAGCCTACAGTGGGGGATTACTCACTCATGGATGAGGGAAACATCGGTGGTTGATGGAGATGCGTTGGTGATGACGATGGCGATGATCCTCTCCAAATTCCCCGTCCTAGCAAGGTGCCAGAACGAAGTTTCTGGATCCTAATCTTGGTTTCTGGTGGCGGCGGCGGAGCGGAACTCTTTCTGGAAAACTATCGAACCCCCCCCTCGGTTTTTATGTCAAAAGGCAACTTATAGGCACAGAGGAAGGCCGAGGAGGTGCCTCGGGAGGCTGCACCCCCTCCAGGCGCGGGGTTAGGTGGGCTCGCGCCTGGGGTGTGTCTGGGCCCCTAGGCCTCCCCTCCATCTCTTCTTCTGGCTCGATGGATCTTCTGGTGAAATATAATTTTGGCATATTTTCCGGGATTTTTCCAGATAGTTCATTTTCTGCAAAAAAACAAGACACCAAGGTAATTCTGCGGAAAATAACATCAGTCCGTGTTAGTTGTATCCAAATCACACAAGTTTAGAGGAGAAAAAATAGCAAAGTGTTGGAGAAAGTAGATCCATTTTGGACGTATCAACTCGCCCCAAGCTTAGCTTATTGCTTGTCCTCATATGATGTATATATTCTCAGCACAAGAGTAGATGCTTAGACAATAATAAGAAGTATGCAACTAAGTCTACTCAATAGTCATTGCAATCTATGAAGAGAAACCAACTCAATAATAATGAGTAGCATGAAACATAAACGTAAGCAACATTGCAATGATCATAATAAGGTATGGTAGAGTGGTATCTCGCTTGCCTTTGTTTTAAGAGCACAATATACATGCCAAGGCACCTCTCAAGTTCACATGAAGACTAGAGATAAAGATATCAAAGATACAAGCATCAAAGTCATGACATAATTAACCAAGTTTTGGAACAAACACAAGAATGACAACTATTCTCTCAAGAAAGTGCTCATAGAATAAGTGGTGACTCAACAAGGTTGTGACAACAGTTTTGTGAACGTTTGAAAGGCTTCCCAATGCTGAAAGGAAGGTACTCATTAGCTTTGAGCTCTCATTGCCCTATCATAGGCATCTTCATGTGGTTAAGGTGAATGTGAGGTCCACTCTGAATCATATGCTTGACAGACCATAGATTGGAAATCCCAAGTCCCTTGAGTAGGAGGGTCGCTCCGCTTGCTACTCAACTTTGGTCACCTAAAAATTCTTGTCATTGTAAATACATGCATATCATCGAGAACCGCCAATGGGGTACCCCTTGCACATGGTACAGGAGCTTTCCCATAACCAAAATGACAAGGCAAGCAGACAATGAGCATCTCAGCAATCTTTTTATTTACCATATGCATAGCTTTTTATTGAGGACGCTTCATAGATGCTCATTATGGTGATGCTGCAAGTTTCCACCATGATTAAGCATGGCTTAGGATAGCGACCCAGGCATTTATCTAACACAATGTATAAACTCCATGAACTCACATCCTCCCCTTTTATTTCACATCGTCGACATCCGTAAACAAAAGAGCAAGGAATCAACTGGATGAGATATCCAAAAAGTGTTGAAAGCGTTCCCCGTGGAAGCATGGTTCTACTGACTCCCAGTATATAATTAGCAAGCATATAACTTTCATGGACTAGTCACAATGGTTCAGAATTATTAAGCACAAGGAATAAAGTGTGCCATCAAGTTCGTGAGATCTTTACTGACTAACTTTCACAAAACAGACAAACATTTTATTTTGTAAGAAAACACAGCATATGGAATATGCACTGAAATAGCAAATGATGCTAATAGGTAGGTATGGTGGACACAGCTGACAATATTGGTTTTGGGGAGTTGGAAGTACAGGTGGAGCACATACTCAGTGCAAGTGAAGTCTAGCAATAGAGAGGGAGCGACAAACGAGAGAGCAATAGCTGTCATAATCATGCTTGCAACAAAACAGGACTAACTATGGCATGAAATTGATACAAGTACTCTGAGGCAAAATAAATCATCGAGGCTTACTGACTATTGATTAGTCATATGCATGTGTGAGCATGTGCCATGTCGATTCACATGAACAGTCAGAGGAGGATACCACAATATCATACCAAAGTATGAAAACAATGCAAGCAAACATTCATATGACATGCTACAAACTATTAGCAAGCTAGAGCTAATCATAGACAAGCAAGAACTACTAAGAATTCATAATGACCTACACCTTACACAAACAGGCTAAGCATGCTCACAATGATGAGTATATGTACAATAATGAAACAAATAGAGTTCTTTACCAGCCTTTACCAAACCTTGAGTTGTCTTAATCTTCATTATTGCCCTTCACTTGTGTGACTTGAATAATTAACATGAAACCAAAATCCACTAAGGACGGCAAATATTTTTGGTGTTTTTGATTTTTTAGAAACAAGCAAACAAAGAAAAACCAAACAAAAACAAAGCAAACCAAACAAAGAAAAATATTTTTGTATTTTTTTAGGGCAATCCAAAGGAAATAAACAAAGAAACAAACCAAGAGAAACAAAGAAAATATTTTTGGTATTTTTGGGTTTTTAGAAAGAAGCAACAAAAACCAAAAAGAAAGCGAAACAATGGATATACAAAGAACTGACCGAACATGATATATAGATGAGTGTGATGTCGGTGTACCTCCCCCCAAGATTAGGCTTTTGGCCTAAGTGGGGATCAATCCCATGGTGCCTAAGTAGATGCACCTCCGTAGTATGTCAAGGAAGCTCCCTCGTCCTGGAACGAGCTCGAGGCCTCCCCTGTGTATGCAGGGGGGTCGTATGATGGTGCTTCCTCCTGATAGTGCCCATGGAAGTTAAGAGAATGCAGGTTGTCATCCATCTCCGCCTTCGAGCGTGACCAAGGCCCATAAGAAATACTGAACAAAGTGGTTTGGGGTAGAGGGATATCTCTCTCTTCCCCGTCTGTAAATATCATTCTATAAACCAAGTTCTCAAGAGTAGAGCTAATGGTGCGCCTTCATGGCAGCAAGATCAAGCCTCTAAGGAGCCAAAACTATATCATGTGGATCAACAACAATGTCTAAGGTAGCAGCAATACGAGTACCAATAATTCCCCCATAAATGGGTCCCTTAGAAGCTAAACGACGAGCAATGAGAGAACCAAGATTGTACTTATCCTCATTGCTGAGCGCAATAGCTAAGAAGGCCAATTGATAGTTGTAAATATTACTGGTGGAAATATAGTAGGAAAAATACCTGATGGCTGGAAGTTGAATGTTCTTTATCTTCTCTCACTGAGCTCTACAGTCATAATCATTGGCTATTCCTCGCTAAATCTCTAAGAAATCAGCGGGTAGAGCTTTAATCTTCTTTAATGACCCAGTTCTACCAAGTCCAAGGGCCTTGCAAAATTGCTTCAAAGTCATAGAATGAGCCCTGCCATAAGTTTTGAAGGACACAGAAGGCTTGAACATACTATTAGTAAAGGAGAAACTCTCCACAAATGTTTTAGTAAGAAAATCATATTGTGCACTCTCATCCTTCATGTAACTTGTTAGTCCAGCCCGCTGCACCAAAGTAATCAAATCATTAAGAATCCCAGCATCTTGCAAGAAAGTTTGGAAAGGAAAGGTGGAGGGGTGCGCATCCCCTTCATCTCCCTCATCGCCGAATCAAGGAGTGATGAGATCCTCATTGTATGAGGGTCTAGTACTGGTAGATGACCTTGGAAGCCTTTCCCTTCTAGGTGCATCACTCTCAAATATGTCACCAAATGTGTGGTGGTCCATGACATCCCTATTCTGAAATTTTAAACAACCATCAAACCAAGTGATTTCTATGTTGATAAATGATGAGCAACTACTATAGGGACTTGCTAGAGGACTACCTATACATCAAAACAAAGTTTCTAAGCATAGAACAAGCATGCAAGCTCAAACAACCTATCACCTATAACAGCAAAATACTCAAGATACAATCTACCAATCACACATCTAATTGGACAAGTGGAGAAGGCACATACCAAGGAGCAATCCCTCAAAAAAATTAACACTTGAGATGGGCTGAACAAAGAGATCAAAAATCGCGAGCAAGAACAGCAAGAACTCGAGCTTGAGAAAGTTTTCTGGTGTTTTTCGGGAGAAACAAAGAAGGTGGCTTTGAGGAGGCAACCTGGAGGGGCCCAGGTGGTCCAGACCCCCAGGCGCCGCCACCTGGTAGGCCGTGTCTACCAGGGGTCTGGTGGCCTAGGGTGGCCCCCTGGGTCACCTCAGGTGCCACTCTTGAAGGAAATATGCCCTAGAGGCAATCATAGAGATGATTATATTTCATATGTATCCATGAGTTATTGTAATGTTCCTTGAATATCATATCAGACAACTTGTATTGATTGGCAATTATGTGAATTGTTTGTGAAACTCATTACTTGTATGGTTATTTAATAGTTGTCCCTAGTCGGAGTTCATGTGAGGACACACATGAATATTAGACTAGCACATCGCTTGGTTGATGACTATGTTTCGCAAGTCATAGACATGGATATGTCAAACCAATGATGTGGACACATTTTATGAACATGGGGTTGGACTGAACCAACATGAGACTGGCAACTTGACTTGCAGCTCTCTCTACACATCGTGTATGTTTTGTCCTTAGACCTAAGATTGTCTGATGTGCTTGAGATGTGGATCGACCTACACTGGGGCTATCAGACGCTATTCCGTAACTTGGTAGTTATAAAGGTCGCTTTTGGGTTTGTCCTGAAGCATGCTGCAAGGCATGGTCAATCAAGATGGGATTTTCCCCTCTCTACTTGAGAGAGATATCTCTGGGCCCCTCGAGTGATCGGATCCAGAAATGCATGGCCGTGCTACATAAGGTTAAGAGTTAACCTAGTAAAGGGATTTCGAATCACGGTATCGAGAAAGGGAGGTCAGCTTGGAGCTAGACCAAATATCGTGAGGGAAAGGGAAAGACATGTACTAAACCTTGTGATTGTTCGTTCGATATGATCTTTGTATGCGTTTAGGAGTTGGCACGTCTTGCTAGAGGCCGCTACCAACTATTGACATAATAAGTGTATTCGTGTCATGTCTATATGCATATGAACCTATAGGGTCACACACTTAAGGGGCTGGAAGACTAATGAGGATTGGATCCGAATTAGACCAGGCTTAGGATACTAATGTAGAAGCCCACTAGGGACTCCTATATAAGAGAGGGTGGGGAGAGCTGACTAGGGTTAGACCTTAGACCATTCCACCCAGCCGCCACACCTCACACTTGTGTTGCACATGCGGACCTAGCAGTCCGGCGTCTGACGCTTCCACCCCGCACGTGTGGATATCTCGGAGGTGCTGCATCTGTGGCACTTGGACGAGCCACGCAAGGGGAGCTTCTCGTGGGACGAGGTAAAGGAGGAGACATGGAACGTCTGCACTGCCTCGACGCGCTTCATCGATTCCGCAACTGCGTGTCTAGTGGTAATCCCGTGATCTATGACAACAGTAATCCTGGTATACGCGGTAGAATTTTTTTTATTTGCGCTAGTGTAGCCTAACCGTATCCCTTCAACTCTACCCCTTTTTTCGAGGAAAAAATTATTTTGAATTTTCTGGGATTTTTCGGGAAACTTTATTTTTGGCCAATTTTCAGGGTATGAAAATTGATTTTCTCACAGAAACAGTTTTTTCAGAAGAAGCAAAAGCAAACCAAAAGCCAAACTACAGGATCTCTAAGAAACTCAAACAAGCAAAACTAAAGCTAAAGCAAATAGTAGGAAGGAGAAACGAAAGGGAAGCAAGTATAACCATAGTGAAACATTATTTTGTTCATTAAAATCCTTTTGTCAGCAAGGTTGATCAAGTTTTGTCACCAAAACAATATTATATGAAGCAAAACTTTGCATTCCACAAGGTGATTATGTTACCTCATACTTGATAGCAATGGTCCCAATCATAATAGTTTCAAAATTTTCTTGTGGAATGGGACAATATATTTCTCCAACCTTGATACTTTCAATATTTTCAATGGAATTCAGGAAATAGCTCTTAACAAACTTCTTGGGGAAATAGATAGTGTGCTCTTTGTCATTAGTATTGAATGCTACTTTTCCTTGATTACAATTGATGACAGCACCTGCAGTATTAAGAAAAGGTCTCCCAAGAATAATAGACATATTATCATCTTCAGGCATTTCAAGCACAACAAAATTAGTTAAGACCATGCAATTATGAGCAATTTGAACAAAAACATCCTCACATATACGAACAAAATAGTAGTTGACTTATCAGCCATTTGCAAAGAAATATCAGTTGGTATCAACTTTTCTAGCTGGAGTCTCTTGCAGAGAGAAAAAGGCATAACACTAACTCCATCTCCCAAATCACATAAAGTAGTTCTAACATAATTATTCTTAATGGAGCAAGGAATAGTTGGTATACCTAGATCGCCAAGTTTCTTTGGAACCTTACCATTCAAGGAATAATTAGCAAGTAGAGTAGAAATGTCCTCATTAGGAATCTTCCTTTTATTAGAGACAATATCCTTCATATACTTTGAATAAGGAGGCAACTTAATAGCATCAGTTAAAGGAATTTGCAAGAATAAAGGTTTCATCCACTCAAAAAACTTGTTGTAGTGTTCCTCCTCCTTTGACCTGTGTTTCTCACCTGGAAAAGCCATAGGTTTCTGCACCCAAGGTTCTCTCTCTTTACCATGTTTATTAGCAATAAAGTCCTCCTTTCTGTAAATAGTGTTCTTAGTGTGCTTCTCAGGTTCTTCCTCACCTTCCTCCTTATCAGGAGACTCATTTTTATCATTACCACTCTCAGTTCCAGCATCAGAGACATATATACTATTAGGATCTACAACAGGTTCAAGTGGTTCCTCAACTATTTTGTGTTTGTTTTTCTTTCTCTTACGGGGACTACAACTATCTTCACCTTGTTGAGAATCCTGCTCAATTCTTTAGGGTGTCTGTCACATCCCAAGATTTTCCAAATCTTGTTATGTGAAAAATAAATGAATAAAATAAAACTTTGTTGAATTTCAGGGTGAGAAGAAACTTTTTGATTCCAATTGGAAACCTTCAAACCTATTTGATCAAACAAATCCTAAAGGGATTTGAAAAGATAAATAATTAATAAAGAAAATATTAAATATGTGAAATTACTATTTTTGGATCTTTTAGTAAAAAAGATTTAGTTTTCAAATGAAAAGGTAGAAATATAAATAAAGATTATTTCTATAGAGCCAAATTAAACCCTGGCCAAGTTTTTGAAATAAAATATTTCTATTTGATAAAAGGAGTAAAGGTTTATTTAAATAAAATAATGAGGATTTATTAATATTCCATTTTATTAAAGTAAGGACTTTTCCCATTTTAATTAAACACTAAAACTTGTTATTTTATCTTAAATGAGTTTTCCAAGTGTCTTATAATTTCAAATAAAACTTACTGAAATGATTTTGGGATTATGTAAGTTTCAAATGGAGTTTTAATAATAAAATCCTATTTGAATTAATAACTAAGGACTATTTTATTTAATTATTAAATAAGATCCTAAAAAGAATAAAAATATTATTTTATTTTGGGACTTGGAATATTGTTGTTAAACAGAACTAAACTCAATACAAAGTTTGGTGGAAGTTTGATTTGATTTGAATGTTTGAATTGTTTGATTGAATTTCAAAACACAAAATCAAATAGAAAAAGAAAAAGCAATCAGAACAAAAAAAATGAAACATTCAGCAGCCCAACTGGCCAGCCCAGCAAGCCCAGTTCTAGCCCAGCTACCTTTCCCACGCGCGAAACGTTTTTCATCCAAACACGCACCCGCGCAGTCCCAGACAGGTGGCCCCTCTCCCTATCTCTCTCCCTCGCTAACATCAAGGCCCCACCCTCCTGTTCATCGTCTCCACCACGACCCCGTCGCCCCTGCCGTTGCAGCCAGTAACTCCGGCGTTGATTACGCGTTGATGGAGGCCTTGATTCCTCCCAGTAACCATGCACATTTAACCGCCCGTGGCTTCTCTCTCTTTTCCCCCAGACAGCTCCTCCCCTCTGCCCATAGGCTGCCCCAATTCGCCCCCACACCGCCACTGCTCCGACGAGCTTCTCCAGTGAATTCCGGCGTCGTCCAGCCTCGCCTCACCTTTCCGAGCACGCGAGCTTGCTCCTCAGACCAGCACGCACCTGTCAGAGCCTCCCGTTCGCCCGCGCTCGCCCCAGAGTGTCGGCAAGGACAAGCTCAACTCGCCGCCATCGTCTGTCTCGCCTCCGACGAGCTTTCCTGGTAAGAGCCGACCACCCCGAGCATCCCTATTGATACTCCTAAGATCCCCATGATTGTACGCATCTGACCGTGCCTTTGTTTTTCTTTGGGGTGAACCACAACATCGCCCCTGTCATCAAACAGAACCACCTGCCGCTCGCAACTACTCCGACGAGCGATTAACAACAACCTCGTGCGCCCCTCGAGTAGCCGACCCCACCTCGAGCTTCAGCAAGTCTCTGCGAGCCTGGTAAGCCTCGCCAACCTCTTACTCGCTTCCTCTAGCACCAGCCCCGCCGTAGCCAGACACGCGCCGCCGCCAGCCGCTGCGCAGCGCCGCCAGGCAATGGTGAAACTCATCTACACCGTTAGATTTAGATCCGACGCGTAGAAACAGATGACTTAACGAAGGGGTACGAGTTGATCAGCGCCGTGCGTTTTAACTTAAATCCTGCGGTCTAGAGAGGCCGATCCGCACGAAGCGGTACCGCCCAATAAGAACACGCCATGTGGCCAGACTCAGGATTAAAAATAGAAATAGGTTTTATTAGATTTGCAAATTTGAAAAATCCATAACTTTAGTTCTACACGTCCAAATTTTGCAAACTTTATATCAATGGATTTAGAAAAGCAAGCCCTATCCAACCATGCCATTTGTTTAGTAAAAAGCTTCTGTTAAATTTTTTGTTTTTACAGGAACTTATGTATGCTTGTTTAGGATATAAAATTTATTCCAAAATGATTTTAGGGTTGAAACCTTTGAAAAATGGTTTGTTGTGAACCTACTGACCCTAGAAACCAACTCATGGATTTAAAAATGTATTTTGTGAAGTTTAGGATTGAATAATTGAATTAGCTCATTTCTAGTCAAATAAAAATATTGATTTTGATATGGAATTGATTTTTGAGAAAAACCTTTGGGAAATGTGTTGATTCAAACCTACTGACCCTAAACACCAAGTTTTGTGAATTAACAACTTATTTGGTGAACAACATAAAATGGTTGCTTTGCTAAAAACATTTTCCACCACATGAAATAATGATTTGATTTAAAAATGGTTTATAGATAAAACCCTTTTGCAAATGGATTTGACACTTTAGAAAATGGCCACTTTGAACCTTACAATGTATAGAGCCTAGTAGAAACCACCTTTGCAAATAAAACTATCTTTTGCATGCTTGCATGCATAACTTTGTTTCTATTATCTTATGTGTGTTATTTGTTTGATTATTGGATGGAATGCTAGTTGAATCTATGTTTGCTTGATTGATTTGTAGTGAATTTAGAAGAGTGTGATATTAGCAAGATCAAGAAGTGAACCAACATCCTCTATCAAAAAGGCAAGTGACACTATCATCCAAGTCCTACTATTTTCATTACACTTAGTGGATTTTGAAAAATGCATGATAAGGACTACTATATTTTGCTATGCTAAATCCTAATAGGATACCCTTAAATATTCCTTAGTGAAAACAATGTACTTGTGATAAGCTTAGCCCTGCTATATATTGAGATGAGTTACATGTTGAGATCATATGAAGTTGAGAAAAGACTTATGTTTTATATAATAAAACAAGTACTCAATGAACCACCTGGGTGGACAAGGATACTCAAGTTTGGACTGGTGGCAAAAAAAGGAACCATGTTTATATGGCAATCTCTTTTTGTTGTGCACTAGAAGAAAACCACCCAGGGACTTAGATATTGAACATGTTTCTCGTACAGTGGCTTCCGTGTACAGCCACATGCTAAATGGGCACTGGCTTAGTTAACTACATAGTGGAAGACCCACGCATTGGCCTCTTCAGGTTACTGGAATGAGGGAACTTGGAACCCTACATTGGTGCCTAAAGACAAGCTAGCATCGTGTATTGGGAGGACCCTATGGAAAGACTTCGTCACATTCTCAATCTGCCAGTACTCCATCTTGGTGAGTACTTATCCAGCGGCCACTGGTGGCAACAAGATGAGAGTGTGTCATGTGGGTAAACTGTACAACTTCTGCAGAAGATCAAAATTCTAAGTACTTAGCCGTGTCCCCGGTTATGGACAATACTGAGCAACTAAGGCCTGAAGCTATGGGAAATCTCGACATTCTGATTTCTAAAAGTAAAACTTGAAAGTGACAAAAAGAGACTTGAAGCACTTGGTGGATTCCAAGGAGTTCAGAAAGATTTGACAAGAGATGAAAACTATTTTGAAAAGATAGGATAAAACTATATTGCTTTCTGCAAATGAGCCTAAACCCCACTTAGCCAAATATGCATGTATTGATAGGATCCACTTATATTCTACATAGTAGTCAAACTTGCCAATACAATTCAAATGTATTGACCCTTGTGGCTGTAACTTGTAATGTTGCAGGTTGGTTTGGTGTTAGTGAAGTTTATTGATTATGATTACAATCCTACAACCAACATGTTTGCCTGTGGCACTTTGAAGATGAAGGACCCCATGCTTATTCTGCTGCAATGTAATGTGTTAGCCAAATGAGCTATGTAAGATGTAATGAATTATTTTATTCCTGGTTATAAAGTTGTATTATGACCTTTGTTTCTTGATATTACATCTTAACTATGGATGCTAGATATTGATCCAGGGACTAGCATTGTAAACACAGTGATCTCTACCTTATTAAAGGTTGGGACCTCTACAGTGTCCTTCAGGATATAAAGGATCTTGATTAGCTATACTACTACTAGTTCTAATTCCATAAGCATGTTTATCTTCTGAAGCATTAACTAGCATATACTTTTGCACCTTAACAAGTAGATCAAGTTGAGTTTGAATCATTTGAAAGTATTTACAAAGCATTTTAATATCATTAGAAGTTCTTTCCACAATATCTTTCGACTCATGGATAGCTCTAGAGTTTTCCAATAAATGATTCTAAACTTGTTTATTAAAATACCCTTGTCTAACAATAAAAGTGTCAAGTTCCTCTAAACATTGATCAGGAGGCTTACCATAAGGAATATCATCTTCATCAAAGTGTTGGAGAGAGTGTACCTCAATAGTAGATGAGTGGGGAATTGGCTTACATAATTCTTCTATAGGAGGTAGATTCTTCACATCTTCAGCTCTACTACCTTTCTCCTTTAGACACTTCTTAGCTTCCTTCATCACTTCATCATTTAATGCAATAACTCCCCTCTTCTTTGTTGTTGGTGTTGGGACTGGTTTAGGAACAACTGGTTCAGGAGTAATAGGCTCAGGTGTATTCGGCTCACTTGAACTCCAATCATCATAATTCTTTCTTATCTTGGTCATTAATTCTTCAGCATCTGTAGGAGTTCTTTTCCTAAAAACACAATTAGCAAAGCTATCTAGGTAGGTCCTAGAATCATCAGTTAGTCCATTATAATAAATATCAAGAAGCTCATTCTTAGGTAATGGACATCTAGGATGTGCATGAATCAAGGCACAAAATCTTTTCCATGATTCAGGGAATTTCTCTTTTTCTCCCTGTTTAAAATCAAAAAGTCTCTGCAAAGCAGCATGTCTAGCATTAGGAGGAAAATATTTCTGGAAGAAAGAAGCAATCAAACAATCAGGGCTATCAATGGAACCAGGAGGTAATCTATTAAACCAAGCCCTATCTTCCCCTTTTAGTAAAAAGGGAAGATGTTAGCAAAAAGTATTTGCACATCTTAAAATCATCGAAGAACAAAGCACTCATAGTATAAAGCTCATTCATATGAGCCACATCACTCTCATTTTCAGTCCCACAAAAAGTTTCTTTCTCAACAATATCTAAATAAGATAAATCAAGAGAGAAATCATAATCTTCATATTTAATATCTATGGGAGAAGTCGCAAACTTAGGATCAGAGGACATCTTAGGCATAATAGTACGTCTAGCAAGGAGAATCTTAATAGCACTAGTACCATGTGTGTTTCGGCACTCTTCAACAAAATCATAAGTGAACTCAATGTAACCATCATTAATATCATAACTCTCACTAGCCTCAGGTGAGCTAACAGGTGTAACAGTGTCTTCACTAGGAGTTTCGGTATTTCCTAGACTAGCCATAGTAGGATCTAGAAAAGGACTTAATGAACCACTTGCATCAAGTACAGTAGAAGTAACATCATGAGCATCAAAAGTAGTTTCAGACTCAGCAGTAGTAGCAGTGTGTGTAGCATGTGTATGTGGTGGTGGTGTCACAAGCTTACTTATAACAGACGGTGAATCAAGAGCAACAGAGTTGTTTAGGACTGTACCTCTTCTTGTAGTGGATTGTAAAATAGGGAACTTTCCATCACGAGACTTTCCCATGATTAAAGGAGTAGCAGTGAATAATAATAGATCCAAGTGAACTTACAAATATATCTATTCTCCTCGGGAACGGCGACAGAAAATACTCTTGATGACCCACAAGTATAGGGGATCGCAACAGTCTTCGCGGGGAGTATTACCAAATTTATTGATTCGACGCAAGGGGAGCCAAAGAATACTTGCAAGCCTTAACAACTGAGTTGTCAGTTCAGCTGCACCTGGAAATAGTTCTTGCTCACAGAAGTTTATTAGTAGGAACAACAAAGCAACATCAATAGCGAAACAGGAGAAATAGTAATAATAACGATAATAGTAGGATTCAAGTGCGGTAGGCATAGGGATGGATGGACGGGCGTTGCATGGACAAGTCTAAGCACGTAACTTCAAAATCTAGGGCATTGCAGATAAATAATAACAAGCATCTAAGAACTAAACAATCCTAGGCATGTGCTCTAAATATAGTCATACATGCTCGCACTGAGAACTTGCACAACATCTTCAGTCCAGCCAGCCCGTGGCAGTGGGGCCTCTAGGGAACTACTGGCAATTAAGGTGCTCCTTTTAATAGAGCACCAGAGCAAAGCATTAACACTCTGTGAACACATGTGATCCTCACACCACAGCCACCTCCTTCGGTTGTCCCAACTATTGTCACTTTGGGGCCTTTGGATCCGGACAATGATATGTGTACACAACTTGCAGATAAGTTCACAAACAAAACTATCATAATGATTCAATAATAAGTTCAGATCTAAGATCATGGCACTTGGGCCCTAGTGACAAGCATTAAGCATAACAAGTTGCAACAAAGTCAAATAGCACTAATAGAGATACTAGGCACTATGCCCTAATAGATCTTATTCGATTACATGATAGAACTAATCCAATCCCTACCATCCCCTGGCCTACAGCAGGGGATTACTCACTCATGGTTGAGGGAAACATCGGTGGTTGATGTAGATACGTTGGTGATGACGATGGCGATGATACTCTCCAAATTCCACGTCCCGGCAGGGTGCCAGAATAGAGTTTCTAGATCCGAATCTTGGTTTCTGGTGCCGGCAGCGGAGCGGAACTCTTTCTAGAAAACTATCGACCCCCCTCTCGGTTTTTAGGTCGAAAGGCAACTTATAGTCTAAGAGGGAGGCCGAAGAGGTGCCTGGGGAGGCTGCACCCCCTCTAGGCGCGGGGTCAGGTGGGCCCGCGCCTGGGGTGGGTCTGGCCCCCTAGGCCTTCCCTCCGTCTCTTATTCTAGCTTTGTGGATCTTCTGGTGAAATATAATTTTTGGCATATTTTCCGGGATTTTTCCTGATAGTTCATTTTCTACAGAAAAACAAGACACCAAGATAATTCTGCTAAAAATAGCGTCAGTCCATGTTAGTTGTACCTAAATCATACAAGTTTACAGGAGAAACAATAGCAAAGTGTTCAAGAAAGTAGATACGTTTTGGACGTATCGCCTACCATACTAGATTCATTCGCATCTCCACTTCATCATTTGAATGGTCAGCATCAGAACACTAAGCATGGCTAAGCTTGACTGAACTATGGCACTAGCAATGTTCAAGTCAAACCCTAGTGATGCTAGGAGCAGTGGATCAGGTATTTAGTTCACAATGGGAAACATGCATAAGATAGGATTACTCTATCTACTGATAAAAGACTGTTGAACCGAATGCATATGGCGAGAATGAAATACTTTGTAAACCTAGAATTCATATGTATGAATGGGGCTTCACTTTCCTCGTCCGTTGTTGGACTGGTACTGCACTTTGGTGGCATTGACTTTAGCCTCAGGTTTGGTTCCTATTCGCAAAGAACCAATCACCAGAAAAGGAAGAGCAACATTCAACACATGGCATGTGCAATACTCATACAATATGAATGATATGAAAAGTTAAATAGTGTTGAAATGAACTCTAGAACATGCTTGGTCATTTTAAACAGGGTCCGAGAGGTCCAAATCCTAGAAGAGGGGGATCCTCAGAAGCACCTCTTGGGTTCAATTGATTCCTCTAATTAAACTTGTCATGAAAGTTGGTTAACAGTGTATGATAATATTGATATTGCATAGCTCTTATTTTTCTGGACATTTTGGTATATTATTTGTATTTTTCTGATTTAAAATTAATTAGTTATGAATTTCTCCATTTTTAATTCATTTTAAATCATTTTTGGAATATTTAAATTATTTTCCACGTTGGGCCCACATGTCATAAGTTTAATCATTTCAGAAAACATTTACAGAAAAGAATAAAACCCTCATAGACATGGCCCACCTGTTAGCCTTTTCTTAATTACAGAAATTAATAAAAGAAAAATAAAAGGGGAACTGACACAAGCATGACATCATGTTGATGTCATCAATGGGGATGCTCCTAGGTCAAGCACGGATCTCTCGATCCCTTGTGCACATGGATGCGTGGATGGGTGCGTTGGAGAGAGGGCGTCGTTGGCGACCAGGAAGTGGCGGCGTTGCTAGAAGGAGGTCATCGGTGATGGCGGCACGATGATGGCAAGCGGCGGCGGTGTCAGATGATCGTCGATAGCACGAACTAGAGCACGAGGCAGAGATTGGGGAGGTCTGGGAGGACCAGTGGCTCACCCTGAGCATGACGGTGGTGTCGGGGAGGCAAGGCGAGCTTGGACGGCGACGAATTGAGGTCTTCAACAGTAGCGTCCATCGGTCGTTCGAGGTTGATTCCGGCGTGCAGACGGCTCCCTAGCTTGCGAGCTTTTTAGAAAAGGACGAGGCGCTTCCAGTGGTGGCCTCAGCATGGTGCGGGGTGGCCGGAGACAGCGGGGCTCGCTGACGTCTACAAGGGCTAGGGTTAGGGTTTGCATGCGAAAGAGGAGGTCAGAGGGGAACTGAGGTTAGGGTTTATCGGCGGCGGCCAGGGGGTCTTGTAGGCGCTCGGGGGTGGCGGCACGGATCTTGGCACACGCCGGTGGCAGAGGCGCGACCAGCGAGCTGCTTAGCTCAATCGGGAGGTGGAAGACGAGCGACATAAGCGATGAAGTGGTACGCGGGCAGGGGACGGGCTGCTGTCGGGCTAGATGGGCCTCTACGGGGCGCGCGTGAGCGGCAGAGAGAGAGGGAGAGAGAGATGGGATGCGGCCCAGATGGAGTTAGGGACTGTTTTTTATTTCCAGAAAACATTTTCTATTTCTGTTTTATACTTTCTCTTTGGTATTTCAATTTCAAATCTGTTTTGAATATTTTCAAAATACAGGAAATCTTTAGAAAATATCTGAAAACACTAAGGGTCCCTTATAAAAATTTGGGCTCCATTAGTTTTTATAGTTTTCACAAAATATAAAAACCATTTGAATGGTTTTGAGAGGGAGAGAAATTAGGGTTTTATTTGTTCTTATTTGATTGAACCAAGGTGCAAGTGTAATACATGCATGCAATGATCAAACATGTCCTTATTAATATTACACAAAACGTGGTATGTTACAGCTCTACTCCACTTATAGGAATCTCGACCCGATATTCCTAGGTTTTAGAAACAAAGGCAGGGTACTCAGAGCAAAGAGGATCTTCTCGTTCCCATGTTGGTTTTGACTCAGAGTGATGAAACCATTGAACATTCGGGAACTTGATGGTTTGACGACAAGTCTTGTGCTCCGTTTTATCAAGAATACGAACAGGGTATTCTCAGTAGGTTAGATCATCTTGGAGATCCAAAGTTCCATGGTCCACACCACGAATGGGATCTTTGAAGCAACGCTTAGGTTGAGACACATGGAATACATCATGTACCTCTAGAAAAGTTGAAGGTAGATCCATTTTGTAGGCAAGCTCACCCCGCTTGGAGAGAATGCGAAAGGGACCAACGCAGCGAGGAGCCAATTTTCCTTTGATACTGAATCGATGGACACGCTTTAGACGAGTGACCCGGAGGTAAACTTGATCACCAACTTCATAATGAACATCAAGATGATGACGATCGTAGTTGGTCTTCTGACGAGATTGAGCGGCCTTTAGACGCTCTCAAATTATGCGAACTTGATCTTCTGCTTCTTGGATCATGTCCGAACCAAAGAATTTTCTTTTGCCGGTTTTTGTCCAGTTCAGCCGTGTTCGACATGTTCTCCCATACAGGAATTGGAAAGGTGCCATTCCCAAACTATATTTAAAACTGTTGTTGTAAGAGAACTCCGCAAAACGAAGACATTTCTCCAAGTTCTTTCTAAAGGATATGACACACACTCTGAGCATGTCTTCAAGAATTTTATTTAATCTTTCGGTCTGACCACTGGTTTTAGGATGATAGGATGTGCCGAAAGAGACATGAGTTCGCATTGCTTCTTGCAAACTTTGCCAGAATTTTGAAGTAAACAAACTTCCATGATCGGAGATGATCTTCTTGGGAACACCATGAAGAACGAAGATCCGAGAGATGTATAAGTCAGCCATTTGACTAGCATAGGTATCTTCTCGAACCAGAAGGAAATGTGCAACTTTGGATAATCGATCAACTATTACCCATATGGCCTCATGTCCTGCTTGTGTCCTCGGGAGTCTAGTGATAAAATCCATACCAATTTCATCCCATTTCCACTCAGGAATTTTCAATGGATGCAGAAGTCCAGCAGGCCTTTGATGTTCAGCCTTCATATGACGGCAAACGTCACACTCCGCAACAAAGTGAGCGATTTCTGGTTTCATTCCACTCCACCAGAATCTTTGACGGAGATCTCGGTACATCTTGGTACCACCATGATGAATATATAGAGGGGATTTATGACATTCTAGTAGGATTAGATCTTTGATTATCCAACTGTTTGGAACCACTAGACGTCTACCAAAATAGAGAGTACCTTGATCATTGATGGAGAAACATTTAGCTTCACCACATGCCACATGTTCTTTGATCTCGGTGATCTCACCATCTTGTTTTCTGAGCTTCCTTGATTTGGTCCTCCAGAGAAGATTTTATTTCAAGGATAGCAAGGAATCCACAAGGAACCACTTCAAGGTTAAGATGCTTGATTTCCTCATAGAGAGCAGGTTGGGCTTGTGAAATCATCAGATTATTGCAATAAGACTTCCGACTTAGCGCATCAGCAACGACATTGGCTTTGTTGGGCTGATAGATGAGACCCAAATCATAATCTTTAATGAGTTCCAACCATCATCTTTGCCCGAGATTTAGATCTGGCTAGGTAAAGAGATACTTCAAACTTTGATGATCCGAGTAAAGTTCGCAACGGTTACCGAGGAGGTAATGTCGCCATTGCTTAAGAGCATGAACAACAACAGCGAGTTCGAGATCATGGGTTGGATAATTGTTCTTATGTGGCTTCAACTGCTGAGAAGCATAGTCCACTACATGACAATCTTGCATCAACACACAACCGAGCCCTTGGAGAGAAGCATCACAATAGATGACGAAATCCTTGCTTGTATCCGAAAGGACAAGCACAAGAGCGGTGGTTAGCTTAGTTTTCAAAGCTTGGAATCTTTCCTCTACCTTTTCTGACCATTCACACTTCTTATCTTTCTTAAGAAGACCAGTCATAGGATTGTCTATCTTGGAGAAGTTCTCGATGAATCAGCGGTAATATCTTGGAGAAGTTCTCGATGAATCAGTCATATGATTTTTCCAGATAGTTCATTTTCTACAGAAAAACAAGACACCAAGGTAATTCTGCTAAAAATAGCGTCAGTCCATGTTAGTTGTATCTAAATCATACAAGTTTACAGGAGAAACAATAGCAAAGTGTTCAAGAAATTAGATATGTTTTGGACGTATCGCCTACCATACTAGATTCGTTCACATATCCAGTGCATCATCTGAATGGTTAGCATCAGACCACTAAGCATGGATAAGCTTGACTGAACTATGGCACTAGCGATGCTCAAGCCAAACCCTAGTTATGCTAGGAGCAGTGGATCAGGTATTTAGTTCACAAAGGGAAACATGCATCAGATAGGATTACTCTATCTACTGATAAAAGACTGTTGAACCAAATGCATATGGCGAGAATGAAATACTTTGTAAATATAGGATTCATATGTATGAATGGGTCTTCTCTTGCCTTGTCCGTTGTTGGACTAGTACTGCTCTTCGGTGGTGTTTACTTCAGCCTCGGGTTTGGTTCCTATTCGCGAAGAACCAATCACCGGAAAAGGAAAATCAACATTCAACACATGGCATGTGCAATGCTCATACAATATGAATGATTTAACACATTAAATAGTGTTGAAATGAACCCTAGAACATGCTTGGTCATTTTAAACGGGGTCCGAGAGGTACAAACCCTAGAACAGGGGGATCCTCGGAATCACCTATGGGGTTCAATTGATTCTTCTAATTAAACTTGTCATGAAAGTTGGTTACCAATGTATGATTATATTGCTATTGCATAGCTCTTATTTTTCTGAACATTTTGGTATATTATTTGTATTTTTTGATTTAAAATGAATTAGTTATGAATTTCTCCATTTTTAATTCATTTTAAATCATTTTTTGGAATATTTAAATTATTTTCCAAGTTGGTCCCGCATGTCATATGTTTAATCATTTCAGAAAACATTTACAGAAAATAAAACCCTGACAGACAGGGCCCACATGTCAGCCTTTTCTTCTTTACATAAAAGAAGGAGTAGGGTTTTCCCTCCGGGGGCCTGAACCTGGGTAAATCCCGTGTTTCTTGTCTATTAACCGTTCCGCCACTTCCAACATCCCCATCTTCTCCAAAACCCAAGTCCATTACAATGGGCATTGACGAGTTGTGCCCTTGTCAATTAGCGCCGTCTATGGGAATCAAGGACGGCGATCATGCAGTCGTGACGGTTCCATTCAGAGCGATCTATGATTCATCGGCAATAGAGAGTCAACTCTTCTTCGGCGCCTTTGACTTCACTGCCCACTTGCCTACCACCCTGAAAGATTTCGAGTCCGTTGGCGACGGGCTCGAGATGCTGTTCGGGAGCTTCTGCATCCAGGTGGGGCAGACCGGCACCCTCCGCCTCTCAGAGGGGGTGCCACTTCCATCGATAAGGACCTCTTCATGGGTCCCACCCATCGATGCCCCACGCATATCAACAATGATGGGCGATTCGGATGACAGCAACAGCTATAACTCCGATCTGTGCGGTCCTCCTTTGGATGAAGGAACCTATGGTTCCAGATCTGAGAGCTATGGCCGTAGCGACCCGCCCGGTGGGCGCTACCTGTGCGCCACCATCCACGATGGCAAAGTTAACAGCAGAGCAGACCCACCGCTAGGTTCGGGTGCCATACCTCCCAATCCTTCTCCCAACCCTTAGTTTCAGAACGAGGGAAACAGGGGAAACCCAGCCAAAAGAGCCACTGAGGACAGCAGCTGCGTCTACGACCAGATCAACATCAACGAGGAAGGATGGCGCGAAGCACGCGAAGCCATGCAAAGCAACAAAATCCTAACTGTGGATGCTTCCTGGGATCTACTGATGGCCTACCACCTCCTCCTGATCGATGAGCATAATCGGTAAGATGGAGGAGCTCGAAAAGCGTAAGCAGGCATCTACGGAGTCCAGCATGCGGCGAGCAGCGCTCTCCGGCGCTGGCGGCTCCACTTCACATGGCAACAACGTTGAAAAGTATCGCTCCCGCATGGAGCGTATGGACTCCGCCCGTGATGCGAGGTCACCAGGGCCCTCAATACGTCCTTCATGACGATGGACTCGCATGGCAACATCATGCCGAAAATGCCGCAGGCTGCGATCATGGTGGCGACCACCTATCTTGCGTCCAACCTGCCTCCGGCGGGTGACCCGAAGAATGCAATGCATAAGTATGCACTAGAAGGCCTCGGACTTGTCGGAGCTGCGCTCCATGAGGAAACTCCCGCGGAACCAAGGAAAAAAGCTGCGGTCAAGTTCACTCGAAGCTTCACACCCTCATCTGACGAGGAGGAGCACGACCTGCCACGATAACGACGGAGCCCACGGTGCTGCAGCAACAATAACGATGCTCGCAATGATCTCACCCAACGGAAAATCAACAAATCACATGCTAACCGCGCGTGCTCAACTGAGTCCGAAGAGGACGACGACAGAGAGCTGTGCTGAGCCAGATGCTTCAGCAGATTCGTTCGGCAAACGAGGATGCCGAAAAATTTCAAGCTCCCTTCGAACAATCCAAAGTTCGATGGCACGCAGGAGCCAAAGGCTTGGGTCGATGATAACCTATCGTCGGTCAAGATCCACGGTGGAAACAAAAACATCGCCTTACAGTGCCTTCAGCTACAGCTGACAGGTGCAGCCAGGGTCTGGTGATGTAGCACTGAGTTGATGTAGGAGCGCTTCATAGGGAACCCCAAGAGCAAGGTGTGAAGCAGCACAACAACAAGTTTTAGCTCAGTAAGAAACCGAGGTTATCGATCCAGTAGGAGGAAGGAAACGTCGCACAGGTGTTGCAAGCAACGCAGAGACCTGCACAACACAAACTCAAGACTTTGCCCCAATGAATCGGTCAGGTTGTCAAGCTCACCGGTTTGCTATAACAAAGGATTACATGTATGGTGTGGAAGGTAATGGTTTGCAGCAAGTAAACGAGTAACAATGGAAGATGTATCAATGGTAAAGAATGGACCGGGGTCCATAGTTCACTAGAGGTGCTCTCCTTAGATAAACAACATGGCATGAAGGGTAAACAAATTACAGCAGGGCAATTGACAGGAACTGAGCAAGGCATAACAATGCAATACCAGACAAAAATATCCTATGAGATACGAGTGGTAAATACAACAATATACATAGACCACCATCCAACTACATCTATGACTAGAATACCACCTTTAGGTTATCATCCGAACCCCCTCCAGTATTAAGTTGTAAGCAACAGACAACTTCTTTAAGCAAAGTGTGTAAGGTAAACAATCCACTTGTTCCATGAACAAGAGACCGTTGTTTTCTCCCTAGTGGCAACAACACATGTACAAACAAAGAGATTTTTGTCACTTCCCTTGGAAACTAGACACATGAAGCATCCCCAAGCTTAACTCCTGCTTGTCCTCGATTAGGTAAGTGATAAAAAGAATAATTTTTTAGGTGACATGCACCATCAAACCCAAGATCAAACCATTTGCAAGAATTGAAAGCTGGGATCAAAGAACTCTAAACATGTGCATGAATGATGGAGTTATAACAATATGACATACTAACTATGCATGCAACATGAAAGTCTATAAACAAAGATCATGAATAACATGCATTGAAAAACGTTTGTTTGTTTCACATACAAAAAACATAGCATAGTGGCAATCAACTTGTCCCTCATAGAGTAGCAAATAGATGCATAGGACACCTTCAAAGTTCACAAGGATGACTAGAAACAAGTAGCACAAGAACAAGTAATATCACAATATGCATCAATCAATAAGCTTTGGGACACTACACACAGAATGACAACTATGCTCTGTTAATAGTGCCTAAAGGTAGAAAGTAGAGACTCAAATAATGGTGGAAGAAAGGCCCTTCACAAAGGGAAGAAGGGATTTTAAGTTTCAAAAAGAGCTTCCAAAAATGATGGTACTTGTTAGCTTTCAGCCCTCATTGCCCCTATCATAAGCATCTTGATGTGATTAACGTTAAAGTGAACAAAGATTGAATATATGCTTGACAAAGTATAAGTTGGCAATCTCAAGTCCCTTGAATACGAGGGCCACACCACATGCTACTTAACTTCAGTCACCTGTAAATTCTTGTCATTGTAAGTACATGCATATCATAGAGAACCGCCAACGGGGTACCCCTTGCACATGGTACAGGAGCTATCCCATAACCAAAATGACAAGGCAAGCAGACAATGAGCATCTCAGTGATATTTTTATTTACTATATGCATAGCTTTTTATTGAGGATGCTTCATAGATAGATCATTATGGTGATGCTGGAAGTTTCCACCATGATTAGGCATGGCTTAGGCTAACAGCCCAGGCATTTCTCTAACACAAAATACATACTCCATGGACTTACAAGTTCCCTCTATATTTCACACCGGTGACATCCATAGACAAAAGAGCATGATATCAACTGAGTACAAAGTACAAATGCAATGTTGAAAACGTTCCTCGTGACAACACGGTTCTGCTAATTCCAACGTATAAGTGCAAGCATATACAACATAGATGACACAATGGTTCAAGTTTATTAGGGGCAAAGAATATAAAGTGTGCCATCAAGTTTGTGAGGGCTGTAATCACTAAGTTTTCACATAACAAAAATACTTTTTAATTGGAAGATAGCTGAAAACAAGAATATACTTGGAATGGTGTAACACACCATGCATAGGAGTTTATAGTGGACACTTTGGAATAACTTGGTTTCTTGGGAGTTGGAAGCATGAATAGAGCTTACTCATACAAGTGGAGGCTCGCAAAAGACTGGGAGCAACCAACTAAGAGAGCAATAATGGACATAATCATGCAAAGCAACAAAGCATTACTAATCAAAGCATAAAGTGGTACTACAAGTCAAGGACTAGATGATCATAGAGGCTATGGTGACTTGTCATAGTCATAAGATGGTTTGAGCATGTGCCAAGTCAAACAAAACAAAGCATCAAAGGAGAATACCACAATACCATGCTTTTGCATCCTAAAACAACGCATAATTTCTTCAAGGCACACTAAGCAATCCCAATTGTTTGGAACAAGACATGCTACAGAAATAATCACTAAGCATAATTTCAAAACAACACCTAACATGTCATGCTAAAGTCTATGTCATAGTCAATGCAAGATCCTCTTCCACTTTCAAGCAGGAACATCCTACTCCTTTCCAACACCAAGCAACTTATTTCCAAAACAACACAGCGAGAACTGGGTCCAAACTAATTTATTTAAGCAAATTAAACAAAGTAATCAAAGCAAATGAAAACTAAGACGCTCCAAGAACAACACAACAGTGCATGAAACAATAAAAACGAAGTGTCTAGACAGACCTGAGCTTTTTATTGAAGAAGAAGGGGATGCCTTGGGCATCCCCAAGCTTTGAAGCTTGTACCTCTTGGATATTTCTTGGTGTGAAAACAGGGTGGCATCCCCAATCTTGAACCTTTGTCCATTCTTCATCTCATTACATCATTCTCTCTCTACACCTGAAATTTTGACTTCATACAAAACTTCACACAATCTTCATTAGCAACATTAGTGTATTCAAAAGACATTAGACCTGAGGAAAATCTTTGGAACAGCAAAACTTTTCACTAAAAACACAATCTCCTGTAGCAACTCCTTCAAAAAGCTCAATTCCCCAAAACAGAACTCAAAAAGGAATCAATAAGAAGCAAATGCAAATAATGGCAAAAATCTGTAAAAACATACCATCAGGTAGAAACCGATATTTTAGAACATCTTCTGTTTCTCAAATCAAAAAGTGTTGAACTAACTAAAGTGAGCTAACATATTGGGGGATTTATTCATCAATTTTCAGCTCAATCCGAGTTACAGAGACTCCTCACGTTTTTTTGGTGGAGGACAGAAATCTATTTCGGGACAGCAACTCCCCAAATTTAACTTCCCTCTCATTAGAGGTCATTCTTGGCAAAAAAGCAAACAAAAAGGATAAGGAGAGGTCATTACTGAAGTAATAACTTCCAAGACTGAAGGAAACTCTTGGGTTATCTCCCAATAAGTACTTTTCTTTAACGCCTTTAAGTTAGGCACAAGAAGCAAGAAGAATCAAGTATTTCCAAATGAAAAATTGAGATCAATACTTGCAAAATCTTCAACTATGAGAGGTATCTCATCCAAATGAGTTTTGGAGGATCCCTTATCATTTCTCTTTGGTTTACTACTTTCATTAAAAAGATTTTCAGGAGCAATCCAATCAAAATTCTTTTCAAAGGCCTCATGCATCCCAACAAGCTTAAAGGGTATGGGTATCTTAAATTCCTCTATAGGCTTGGTTTTATCAGAAGTGCCCACAACATCTACATTTGAGACTAGCATATTGAAACACTCAAAGACCTTTTTGGCTTCCTTAGCAACATCATGGAACTCTTTGAGTAGAGTTTCAAGAATAAATTCTCTCTTTTCAGCATTCTTTTATTCTTTTAGTTTTAGGAACAAGATGTGCATAAAGGGTTTAAGGATAATAAACCCAGCCTTCAACATATAAACTAATGAAGCTACATAAATCTCATAATTTGGAGCAAGCTCTGCTATAGATTTATCCTCAATATCCTCGTGCTTGCTAACATGATTAAAGAATTCTTCAATATTATCTTTCCCAATTATGGAACCGCTACCTATTGAAAGGTTTTTTAGGGTGAACTTAGGGATCAACATGGCGAGCTAGAACAAGGTGGCAACTAGAGCAGGGACTAATTTTTTTTGTGTTTTTGAATAAAGAAAGCAAACCAAACTAGACTATTTTTTTTTGGTTTTTTGAAAAGAGGCAAACAAAACCAAGCAAAAGAAACTAAGCAAACTAAAAAACAAAGTAAAGGGAAAGGAAGTGGAGGACTCCCCTTGTGAAGATGTCCTTTGCCTCCCTGGCAATGGCACCAGAAAAAGCTTGATGCAGCGCTGAGTTGATGTAGGAGCGCTTCGTTGGGAACTGTCAACACCCGGATTTTTAATCCTAGATGCCTGTTATGCCACACATCGCAATCCCAGGATTACCATTTTTGCGAGACATAACAGAATTGGATACCACAATACAACATCCATTACAAACCATACATAAGGTCTTACACAAATAAGGATCTCGTGATCCAGTTCTTAATACAACTCAAGCAGCGGAAATACATAATAATAAAGGTAGCATAGGCGAAGCTCCATCTTCGGGGTCACAGGCAATACTGACGATGGGAGATGATCCTAGTTGTCGTAACCTTCCTGGGTCCATCATCCTGGTACTCTTCTTCATAGTCTGGCCACGGGAATAGCCAGGGACAAAGCCATGAGTACTCTTTAAGTACTCGCAAACTAATACTAACAAGTGAAGGGTTTTTTGTAGTAGGTCACTAAGCTCTAGGGTTGTTTTGCAAAAAGCCAGATTTACTTCTACTAAGTTCAGAAGCAAGAAAAAGATAGTTGAATTTTATAACACCTAAGTGGGAACTTGTATCTCATGTCCCAACTCTATTGTGGTCAAGTCAAATTCTCAATTCATTTCACAAGTCATTTTGAAAACATCTGACGGGGGAACAGTATGGCCACTCCAACTATCCATAACCGCGGACGCGGCTATTCGAATAGTTTGACACTCTGCTAAGATTGTACACTTTCACCACAACATTCAATACATCCGTCAGGTACAAATCCTGAATTCACCATACTCAGTATGCGAATAACCAATCCTAACCTTTCAATTACACACCCTAGTATAAGCACCTCTCCTGTGAGTTTGGCCTCCCAACCATGACCAACTGTCATCTTGGGTACTGCACAGGTGGACAATCTTCACAAGGTAGCCTCAGCTCAGACCTTGGCCGTGAGGGAACCCATACTAAACTATATAAGTTTCCAGTCAAGCCCTACCCATTTTCGGGTATTATGGTTGTACGGTAAAATTGGAATGGTATCGCATCAGACAACCTTCAGTTTTATAAAGGGGCTAAGGCTCCTGCCTCAACATTTTCATCATTAAAATCATCTGGTGTTCGGAAACACATGTCAAAACATCTCAGTAGAATGACTCATCATTCTAAGGTTTTCATAACTATTTTCCACCAAGTATTCCCATCTATAGTTGATCAAGTTTTATGCTTAGCACTAGCATCTACAAGTGGGGGTGAGTACTAACAAGGGGTGGTAAACAAGTGTAGTTTAACTAGGTTCAATCTCATGCCTTGGGATGACATCAAGATTATCTAGCTTAGGCCAAATTTAATGCTCTTTATGCAACCTTCAATTATCTTCCTATAATCTACAAGTCACTTAAATAAACTCTAAGAAATAGCTTTGATAAATAAATAAAGTAGAAAGCTTGCAAGTAAAACTAGGATTGGGTTATCAAGTGAGTATGATCACATATGCTTAAGGCATATAGTTGGCATGCTAACAAGCAAGTATTAGCTTGCATAGGTAAACTTGATTAGTAAGGCTTGCTAAAGTAGAGTATCTTTCAAGTGTTAGCTTGCCTTGTGCAGAGAAGTGGTTGAAGTTCTCCTAGGCTTCTTCTTCGTAGTATCCTCCTTCCTCCTCGTATCCTTGGTCGGTACTAGCGTCTATAAATAAATACGAGGTACACAATCACCAAACAATACTTAAATACTTTCAATCATCACACAAAGGGGTACTATAGATGCTCTAGCATCATCACTAATATTACAAGATTAAAGCCTTGTCTTATTTATTTTATTTTTAGAAAAGTAATTTCTACTCATTGAAAAAAAACTAATTAAGATTTAATATTCTCCAAACCAAACATGGGATCATATTGACACATGTCATCACCACATATTTCAGTACATGGGAATGTGATTTAAAGTGGTGTCACAATTTTATAAGGTTTAACCTTTTTATTATAAATCATTAAAGTGGCTAGAAATGCCTATGTGGCATTCTTTTATTACTTGAACATTATTTCTGTAAGTAAACCCATATTTTTTGATATATTCTGAAAGGTATGATCAAATGTTATTTTTGAGAGTTGGGATCAACTCAAAAGCTATTACGGTTGAAATTTGAAAAATGTTTGAATGCAGAAAAGCTTCTGACTTGAATCCAACGGTCTTGGATTCAGCATTTCCATATCTTTCTAACAAAATTAGTTTCATGAAATTTGGTTCAATGAATCGTGCTGGGTTGATTTTTGAAACTAGGTATAGAATTGAGTTTGAATATAATTAGAAAAAGTTAAATTCAAATGAGTGGGCTGCACGGGAAGGGGTATTGGGCCAGCCCAGTGTCACTCCATAGCGCGGGGCGCAACTGACAGGGAGGGTCTACTGGTCAGTGGCTCTTTAAACGCGAAGCGGTATGGGGCGATGTGGTGCGTTGGATTAGAATGAAGATCGATGGATGAGGGTCGTCGTCGACGATGAACAGGTCACCGGCAAGCTCGAACCCTAGCGACTCGGTGGGGGTGCATAGGGGGCATACCGGGGCTCCAGTGACGACGGCGAGGCGGTCAAACGACGAAGTCGACAACGGCGAAATCAGGGGTGGTCGCGGTAGCTCCGGCGGTGGAAGAAATCAACGGCTCCCTTCTTCTCCAGAGGCGGCCTGCTCCGGCGCAATTCCGGCGAGCTGCTGCTCCTCATGCTCCGGCTAAGGGGTGGAAGGATCAGTGAGGTGAGGGGAGTGAGATGGTGTGAAGAAATCAAGCGGGGATCGTCTCCTTTTATAGGCCCGACGGCGAGACCGAGAGGGATGGGCAAGCGACGATGGCGACACGGCTACGGGCATCTAGAGGCATGGCCAAGGTTGGCGTTCGATGGGTGGTATCCTGGCGATGCTCTAGAGCTTAAATGCGCGTGTAGTGGCAGTGGCAAATGGTCGGGAACGTCCGGTGCTCTGCGCGTCAGAGGCGGTGTCTTCGATGGCGAGCGGTGGATGTGAGGCATGGGGCGGCGAACGGGGGTGTCTGCGGGGTTGCTGGTTCGGTGGTGATCACGCGTGCACGCGGCGAGGGCGACGCGCGGTCTGTGGGCGTGTGTCGAGGGTGACGCACGGGCACGCTCTCGGCATGCTCGCAGAGAGGCTTGGCATGTCTTGGGCGTGTGGTCCAATAGCTGGCATTGCTCGAGGCTGGGACAGGGAGTGGCAGTGGGGTGCTAGCTATCTCCCAGATAAGGTTGGCGAGGCTCGTGTTGCTTGTATCTTGCTGTCGACCATGGGGTGGCAATGGTGCTCTCGGCCTACTCACCATTGATGACAATGGCCATCTTACAGTGGTGCTAGAGATTAGTTAAGGTTGCTAGATGATCTACTGCGGCTAGTTGTAACCAGAGAGGGAACAAGTTAGGCCCAAAACACTGCTCAACATAGTGTTTGTGATTTGGTTGATTTGAATCTGCAACCTGTTTGATGAAATGGCCGCATGAACTTAAGTTTTGAATTTTGAAAAGATTTTTGGTGGGTGTGCTAGGCATGTGTTGAGGATTCTGTGGATGCTTGGGTTTTGAAAATTGAGCTTGTTTGAGTGGTTTTTGAAATAGTGAGATATTCCCATATGAAATAGATTCAATTTTAAACTGTCATTTAAACTAATCATTTAAATGTTTTTGGATGATCACAAAGTGCGCCTTGGTTCCTTGTTATGAGTACTATCAAGGGGTGCAAAGATCCATACATGTTTCTGTTAAGTTCTGAAAGTTAGGGATAGCCAAAGTAGGCATGGGAGTTAATTTGGCCAAAGTGACCATTCACTTAATTTGTTTGTCTTTGGGAAAAGTTTGGGGATTGTTTAGATGATGTTTATTTCACCTAAGAATCATTTTACAAGCAAAGAAACACAGAACCATGGCAATTCAAAAGAATCCAAATTGTAATACATACACATATGAATGCTTTCATATTTTTAATTGGAAAAGTTTTTGTTAACCCTAATTTTGATGATTTGAGTTTGATGATCCAAGTTTAATATTTTTGGGATGTTACAAACCTTCCCCCCTTAAACAAAATCTCGTCCCGAGATTTGAAAAAGGACGGAAAAGATTACCTATGATTTGAAGAGATCGGGAAACTCCGTCCTGATGTGATCTTCGCCCTCCCAGGTAGCTTCCTCTTCTGTGTGGTTGCTCCACTGAATCTTGAGAAACATGATGCTCCGAGTTCTGGTAGTTCTAAAATCTTCTTCCAAAATACGGATGGGTACTTCAGGATAGGTCAGGTCATCATTGATTTCTATGGTCCGGTGATCAATATTCTTGAACACTTCAGTCTTCTCCGGGACTTCGAGGCACTTGCGAAATAATGAGATATGGAACACATTGTGCATGCTGACATCTCTTCGGGTAGTTCCAATTGATACGACACTTCTCCTCGATGATTCAGAATCTTGAAGGGGCCAATATATCTTGGGGCTAACTTTCCTTTCAACTGGAAACGCTGCATTCCTTTCAATGGCGACACCTTCAGATACACAAAATCTCCTATGTTGAAGGCGAGGTCCCGGCGTCTCTTTTCGGCATAACTCTTCTGTCTGGACTGGGCTGTCATGAGGTGCTCACGAATCTTGTGAACCTTCTCTTCTGCTTCTCGTAGGATGTCGAGTCCGAAAATCTGACTCTCTCCTACTTCCGACCAGTTCAAAGGGGTGCGACACTTTCTTCCATACATCAATTCAAATGACAGCCATTTGCAGACTAGCTTGATAACTGTTGTTGTACAAAAATTATGCAAACGGCAGACATGCTTCCCACTTAGATCCATATTCTAACACACATTCTCTCAAAATATCTTCAAGTATTTGATTTACTCGCTCCGTTTGTCCATCGGTCTAAGGGTGATAAGCTGTGCTGAAATCTAGTCGGGTTCCTCGATCCGATACGATGTTCCTAGGGACTCCATGCAAACTGACGATTCTAGCGATGTATAACTCCGCTAGCTTCGAACTCTGATAGGTTGTATTGACGGGTAAGAAATGGGCGACTTTGGACAATTTGTCCACTATGACCCAGATAGAGTCATTTCCCCTACTAGAAGAAGGCAATCCGGTGATAAAGTCCATTCCAACGGAATCCCATTTCCATTCCGGACTCTGCAATGGTTGCAACAATCCAGCGGGTCTTTGATGTCCCGCCTTGACTCGCTGACATATATCACACTTGGCGATATAGCTTCCGATTTCTCTCTTCATCTTATGCCACCAAAATTTCTCTTTCAAATCTTGATACATCTTGGTTCCTCCAGGGTGGATAGAATAAAGAGTATCATGAGATTCCTTCAGAATAACTTCTTTCAACTCAGAATCTGCTGGTACACAAAGGCGTCCTTTGTACCACAGAACTCCTTCTTCGTCTTCGGTGAATCCGGATACTTTGCCTCTACCGATGCGACGCTTGATTCCGTCGATACTAGCATTTCCTTTTTGCGCCTCTTTGATCTGGTTGATCAAAGTGGGTTGAAGTTCTATGCTAGCCAAAAATCCTTCACTCACTAATTCCATTCGGAAATCTTCCATCTCTTTGTGCAAGCTTGTTTGCTCCTTCAAAATCATGGAGTTCAAGCGGCAAGGCAATCTGCTAAGGGCATCTGCTACCACGTTGGCTTTACCAGGGTGATAGTGAATGTCCAGATCATAATCCTTGATTAGTTCAATCCGTCTTCTCTGTCTCATATTCAGCTCCTTCTGAGTGAATATATACTTCAGACTCTTGTGATCCGAATATATCTCACAACGGTTTCCCATCAGGTAATGCCTCCATGTCTTCAGGGCTAGAACTATGGCTGCGAGTTCGAGGTCATGGGTTGGGTAATTTTGCTCGTGTTGTTTCAGTTTTCGGGATAAATAAGATATGACTTTGCCTTCTTGCATTAGCACACATTCGAGACCGATCTTGGATGCGTCACAATACACATCAAAGGGCTTTGTGATATCCGGCATGATTAAGATTGGGGCTGAAATCAATCTCCTCTTGAGTTCTTGAAAACTCTCTTCACATTTGTCGGTCCATTCAAACTTCTTGTCCTTCTTTAGAAATTGGGTCATGGGTCTGGCGATACTCGAGAATCCTTCTACGAACTTGCGGTAATATCCCGCCAATCCGAGAAATGCACGAACTTGGGTCTGAGTAGTTGGGGCTTGCCAATCTTCGACATCTTTCACCTTTGCAGGGTCAATGGAAATTCCTCCGGCTGATACAATGTGGCCGAGGAATCCTACCTCCTGTAACCAGAATTCACATTTGCTAAACTTGGCATACAACTGATGCTCTCTAAGGGTTCCAAGTATGGTCCTTAGGTGTAGCTCATGTTCTTCTTTTGATTTGGAATAGTCAGAATGTCATCGATGAAAACAACGACAAACTTATCCAGGAAGTCCATAAAAATCTTATTCATGAGATTCATGAAATAAGCGGGGGCATTGGTTAATCCAAAAGACATGACAGTATACTCGTATAATCCATATCTGGTGGTAAAGGCAGTATTTGGAATATCCTCTGCACGAATCTTGAGTTGATGATAGCCTGTTCTAGGATCAATCATAGAAAATACTTTAGCACCAGTCAACTGATCAAACAAATCTTCTATCTTGGGCAATGGGTACTTGTTCTTGATAGTGACATCATTCAACTTACGATAATCCGTACACAAACGGTTACCTCCATCCTTCTTGTCCACAAATAAGACAGGTGATCTCCATGGTGACGCACTTGGTTGAATCAATCCAATTTCCAACATGGCATCCAGTTGCTTCTTCAGTTCTGCTAGTTAAAACGGGTTCATACTATATGGTCTTTGGGCTATGGGTCCTGTTTCGGGGATTAGTTCAATGATAAACTCGATATCCCGATCTGGGGGCATACCGGGCAAAACATCTGGAAATACATCGGGGTATTCATAGACTATCCGGACTTGGTCAATGGTAGGTTGGGCTATACTCTTGTGGCACTTGAATTGACGAGGTAAGGTTTTTGATATCTGATCGACTGATATTCTAGCGGCTGGTCATGGTTATGGATTTCTTGGAACAGTCAATTAATCCTTTATTTTTGGACATCCAATCCATTCCTATTACTACTTCCAAACCTTTAGTTCCGACTACTATCAGATTAGCATAAAAATCTATGTCATGGATTCGGATAGGGACGGCCTTGCAAATTTGCCTAGCTTTGGTGGTTGAACCGGGGATTTGAACAATCATAACATGCTTCAGTTTGGTTGGTTGAATCTTACTAGTGCATGCAAATTCCTCGGTGACAAATGAGTGCAATGCACCAGAATCAAACAACACTCTAGCGAGTACTGAATTAATAGAAAACATACACAGCACGACATCTGGCGCTTCCTGAGCTTCTTCGGCATGCATGAGAAAAAGACGGCCGTTGCGGTTGAGCGAATTTCCTGGGGAAAACCTTCTTCCTGGCTGAACACGACACTGCTGCTGAGCTGGGGAATTGGCATTGGGGGATGCAGCATTCTTCTTGGGGCACTCATTGTAGTAGTGAACCTTATTTCCAGAGTCATATCAAGTCACTTGCGACTTGTCCTTTGCTGCAACAGGCACAACATTGCTTCCAGTCCCTGGGGCAGTGTTGGTGTTCGCGTCAGCATTGTTATTGTTGAACTTGGGTGGTGCACGGTTGAAATTGCTAGAGTTGCCAGGGTTGTTGTGATTTCCTCCGGGCCTTGGGTTTCCACGGTGGGATAGGTCGGACGGTTCATCGGGCGTCTGTTGGTTCTTGGGGCAAATCCTGGAGATGGGTTAGGGCGATACTTTGAGGTCTGATGGGTTCCTGGCTGATGCATCATGCGACACTTGCGTTTCTCAATGGCTTTGTTGATCTTTCCTTCCATCTGGATGGCAGAGTCGACAAGGGCTTCAATATCCGCGAAGGGGATATTGACCAACACAGTCTGCATCTCATTGTGCAAACCATTCAAGAATCTCTCCTTCTTCTTGGCTTCGGTGTCGATCTCATCCGGGGCATACCTAGATAATGACAAGAATTTGTCACGGTATTCCACTACGGTCATCCGTCCTTGCTTCAGTTCTCTGAACTCATCTCTCATTTTCTTGATCAAACCCGGTGGCACATGGGTTCTGCTGAACTTGACCTTGAATTCATCCCTGGTCATCATCTGTCCTCCGGTCATTGGACGAACGCTGTTCCACCGTGCTCTTGCATCTCCGGCTAGATAGTGGGTGGCGAACAGAACATTCTCGTTGGCTCCCACTCCAGCGACTTCTAGGTTGTTTTCCATGGTTTGCAGCCAATCGTCTGCATCTAGGGGCTTTTCTGACTTAGTGAAAACAGGTGGGTTGGTATTCTGGAAATTCTTGAGCTTAGATCCATGGTTGTCCTGATTTCCTTGGCCTTGATTGTTATGGGCCAGCTGAGCTATCTGCTGAAGGGTGGCTAGGTTGGCTTGACGTTCAGCTCTTTCAGCTTCGCGTTCAGAAACCAAGATTTGCAGGATCTGCAGAATCGGGTCCGGGGATGAACCACTTCCTCAGCGTGGCATGTGAATATTGAGATGGATCATGAGAAAAGAGGGAAATTTCTAAGGTTCAGGGACTTTGAAAAGTTTTTAAAGTTTGACTCGGATTTTCTAGCAACTTTCTATTCATTCATTCGTTTATAGCACACGATACAAACACACACCACAAAACAAGAAAAACAGATGGTTTTGAGAACCATTCTGGAAACTACGATACAGTGGGAGCGAATACAACTCACTACACTAGTGCTCAAGTGCTACTACTCCTCGGAGTCGGTGTAGTCGTCATCCTCATCATCCTCATCGTCATCGATGAAGGGGAAATCATCCTCATCGGTGAAGAAGTCCATAGCCTGATCTTCTAGAAAATCGTCATCATCGCTGAGATAGGAGTAGGGTCTCCATGAAGATCCTCTCCGGCATTCTCCCTTTCCTCCAACTACATGTCTCTCTCGTGGATGGTCTCCTCCAAATCCGAGATACGGTGGCAAAGACGGGCAATGATGCGCTCCTTCTTGTCAAGCTGACGGCGGCGAGACTTGCATTCCTTTGCTAGCATGGAGATGGTCTGATCCTTCGTCTTGAAGATGGAAAACTTGTGGTTGGAGTAGTCACGGCAATTGTCCAATTCCTGCTGACGATCGTTCATCATGAAACTAAGGTGGTCCAACTGAGTCTTCAGCTCGTGGTGGTATGGGGCTTCCAGTGGCTGTCCCATAGCATCACGCCTTGGACAAAACTCAAAGCGGGTACCCTTGATCTGGTTGATACTCTGCCCACACAAACGGGCAAGAGCTTCCTGCATGGCCCTGACAAGTCCATCGAGCCAGTTGTTTTCTCGCAAGGTGAACTGAATTCCCTCGGCAGTGGGAGGTTCAATCTTTCCTCGGAGACTTGCAACAATTATCCAATGAAGATCTTCTCCTCCTTGATCATTGAGCCGAGCTCCTAAGAACTTGGGGTGCGGACGCTCCAGAAGTTCCGAAAGCTGGTCCAAATCCCGCTCAAAGATAAGGTCTCCTCCATTCCCCAACTGATAAAACTTGTTGTACTTCACGTCCATCTATAAGAATATAGGACGAGTAAGTTAGTAGAGTGATCAAGTGTGTCAAATTTTAGGTATTTTGCAAGAGTTTTTGATGAACATGGATTTTCATGAAAGAATCAAAGTGATAAGAATGGGAATAAGTTTTTGTCAATATTTGCTTTCTTTGGTTTTGAAACTAAGTTTTTGATTCAAAAATCCAGTATAACTAGGGTCTCCTATGGTCAGGATGGCTCTGATACCAACTTGTCAACACCCGGATTTTTAATCCCAGATGCCTGTTATGCCATACATCGCAATCCCAGGATTACCATTTTTGCGAGACATAACATAATTGGATACCACGGATACCATACATAAGGTCTTACACAAATAAGGATCTTATGATCCAGTTCTTAATACAACTCAGGCAGCGGAAATACGTAATAATAAAGGTTGCGTAGGTGAAGCTCCATATTCGAGGTCACAGGCAATGCTAACGATGGGAGATGATCCTAGTTGTCGTAACCTTCCTGGGTCCATCATCCTGGTACTCTTCTTCATAGTCTGGCCACGGGAATAGCCAGGGACAAAGCCATGAGTACACTTTAAGTACTCGCAAACTAATACTAACAAGTGAAGGGGTTTTTGTAGTAGGTCACTGAGCTCTAGGGTTGTTTCGCAAAAAGCCAGATTTACTTCTACTAAGTTCAGAAGCAAGAAAGAGCTAGTTGAATTTTATAACACCTAAGTGGGAACTTGTATCTCAAGTCACAACTCTATTGTGGTCAAGTCAAATTCTCAATTCATTTCACAAGTCATTTTGAAAACATCTGACGGGGGAACAATATGGCCACTCCAACTATCCATAACCGCGGACGCGGCTATTCGAATAGTTTGACACTCTGCAGAGATTGTACACTTTCACCACAACATTCGATACATCCGTCAGGAACAAATCCTGAATTCACCATACTCAGTATGCGGATAATCAATCCTAACCTTTCAATTACACGCCCTAGTATAAGCACCTCTCCTGTGAGTTTGGCCTCCCAACCATGACCAACTGTCATCTTGGGTACTGCACAGGTGGACAATCTTCACAAGGTTGCCTTAGCTCAAACCTTGGGCGTGAGGGAACCCATACTAAAGTATATAAGTTTCCAGTCAAGCCCTACCTAGAGTATCTTGCAACTGTTAGCTTGCCTTGTGCATAGCAGTGGTTGAAGTTCTCCTCGTCTTCTACTTTGTAGTAATCTCCTTCCTCCTCGTATCCTTGGTCGGTACTAGCGTATATAAATAAATATGACGTACACAATCACCAAACAATACTTAACTACTTTCAATCATCACACAAATGGGTACTATTGATGCTCTAGCATCATCACTAATATTACAAGATTAATGCCTTGTCTTATTTCTTTTATTTTTAGAAAAGTAATTTCTACTCATTGAAAAAAAAACTACTTACGATTTAATATTCTCCAAACCAAACATGGGATCATGTTGACACATGTCATCACCACATATTTCAGTACATGGGAATGTGATTTAAAGTGGTGTCACAATTTAATAAGGTTTAACCTTTTTATTATAAATCATTAAAGTGGCTAGAAATGCCTATGTGTCATTCTTTTATTACTTGAACATTATTTATGTAAGTAAACCCATATTTTTTTATATATTCTGAAAGGTATGATCAAATGTTATTTTGAGACTTGGGATCAACTCAAAAGCTATTACGGTTGAAATTTGAAAAATGTTTGAATGCAGAAAAGCTTCTGACTTGTTATTTTTACCAAGGTTTATCTATAGGTCCAAAATTTTGAATCCAATGGGCTTGGATTCAGCATTTCAATATCTTTCTAACAAAATTCGTTTCATGAAATTTGGTTCAATGAATCGAGGTGGGTTGATTTTTGAAACAAGGTACAGAATTGAGTTTGAATATAATTATAAAAAGCTAAATTCAAACGAGTGGGCTGCGCGGGAAGGGGTATTGGGCCGGCCCAGTGTCACTCCGCAGCGCGGGGCGCAACTGACAGGGGGGTCTACTGGTCAGTGGCTCTTTAAATGCGAAGCGGTACGCGGCGATCTGGTGCGTTAGATTAGAATGAAGATCGACAGCTTAGGGTCGTCGTCGACGATGAACAGGTCACCGGCGAGCTCGAAGCATAGCGGCTCGGTGGGGGTGCATACGGGGCATACCGGGGCTCCAGTGACGACGGCGAGGCGGGCAAACGACAAAGTCAATAACGACGAACTCAGGGGTGGTCGCGGCAGCTCCGGGGTGGAAGAATCAACGGCTCACTTCTTCTCTAGAGGCGGCCTGATTCGGCGCAATTCCGGAGAGCTGATGCTCCTCGTGCTCCGGCTAAGGGTGGAAGGATTAGTGAGGTGAGGGGAGTGAGATGGTGTGAAGAAATCGAGCGGGGATCGTCTCCATTTATAGGCCCGACGGCGAGACCAAGAGGGATGGGCAGGCGACGGTGGCGACACGGCTATGGGAAGCTAGAGGCATGGCCGAGGTTGGCATTCTACGGGTAGTCTCCTAGCGATGCTCTAGAGCTTAAATGCGCGTGTAGGGGCGGTGGCAAATGGTCGCGAACGTGCGGTGCTCTGTGCGGCAAAGGCGGCATATTCGACGGCGAGCGGTGGCTGTGAGGCATGGGGCGGCGAACGGGGGTGTCTGCGGGGTTGTTGGGGCGGTTGTGATCACGCGTGCACGCGGCGAGGGCGGCGCGCGGTCTGTGGGCGTGTGTCGAGGGTGACGCACGGGCGCACTCTCCATGCTCGCAGAGAGGCTTGTCATGGCTTGGGAATGTGGTCCAGTAGCTGGCATTGCTCGACGATAGGACAGGGAGTTGCGGTGGGGTGCTGGCTAGCTCCCAGACTAGGTTGGCGAGGCTAGTGTTGCTCGTAGCTTGCTGCTGACCATGGGGAGGAAATGGTGCTCTCGGCCTGCTCACCATTGATGACGATGGCCATCTTACAGTGGTGCTAGAGATTAGTTAAGGTTTCTAGATGATCTACTAAGGCTAGTTGTAACCAGAGAGGGAACAAGTTAGGCCCAAAACACTGCTCAACATAGTGTTTGTGATTTTTTTGATTTGAATCTGCAACCTGCTTGATGAAATGGCAGCATGAACTTAAGTTTTGAATTTTGAAAAGATTTTTGGTGGGTGTTCTAGGCATGTTTTGAGGATTCTATGGATACTTGGGTTTTGAAAATTGAGCTTGTTTGAGTGGTTTTTGAAATAGTGGGATCTTTCCATATGAAATAGATTCAATTTTAAACTGTCATTTAAACTAATCATTTAATTGTTTTTTGATGATCAAAAAGTGGGCCTTGGTTCCTTGTTATGACTACTTCAAGGGGTGCAAAGATCCATACATGTTTATGTTACGTTCTGAAAGTTAGGAATAGCCAAAGTAGGCATGGGAGTTAATTTGGCCAAAGTGACCATTCACTTAATTTGTTTGTTTTGATTTGTTCGTCTTTGGTAAAAGTTTGGGGATTGTTTAGATGATGTTTATTTCACCTAACACTACTAGGAAATTGGCCTTTAGTGGCGCACCTGGAATCATCATCTGTGTCGCACTAGCAGTGCGCCACGGGCCTTGCGCTACGGCTATCTCTTAGCCGTGGCGCACTGCCTAGTGCGCCACGGTTGTGTAGAGACAGGCATAGCGCACCTGCTAGTGCGCCACAGATGTTTGGGAAGGTGCGCTACCCCTGGGATCTTCTATGGCGCACTACCAAGTGCGCCACTAAACTTCCATAGTGCGCTTTAGGTGTAGTGCGCCACAGAAGGTAGACCATGTGCGCCACAGATGTATTTTTTGTTTTTTCTTTAATTTCCGAGCCAGATTATATGCAATACAGATTATATACAATATTATAGCAGATATACACACACAGATACAAGATATACAATTATATATATAAATACTCAATATGAAAAACAAGATTGAAACAAATACATATAGATAAGTCTCATACATGAATACATAGTCTAAGTTAATTACGTTGTTTCGATCATGTTACAAAGTAGTAGTTGGTGACATGCGAATACATGTGTCGATCGAACAAGTTAGAGCTCGGAAGCTCTCCTAGACATCTAAACTAGCTAGCTAGACACAAACGCGGGATAAATAACCAAAGAAGATAAGCATGATCACCGCCGCGACGAAGGTGTAGGTCTTCATCCGGTTCCTTGTCCTAACTCCCGCTAGATAGCGCGTGTATCTAGCTTCCCCCTCCGCCATAGTGTTGTACCCTTTGTAGCTATTGCCGCTGAAATGGTGCACCTGTCTCCGGCAGTCTTCCCAATCATCGTAAACTCCGGGAACCCGTCCCTTGTACACGACGTACCACGTCATCTATAAGTTGACAATAATAATTAACCGACTATTGAAAAAAACATATATAATTAAAGTCGCATATGAAGATACACTTATAGAAAGTACTCCTAAATCAAAAAGACCAAACTCAAAAAGCATGCCTCATATATAACTAGGTTGTTCGACACAGGAATATGCTACGATGGAACTTTCCGCCAAGTAGGATGCACAACACCTGGACCTATGCATAGCACAAGGCAGACAATCTCATCGCAGCACATTCACATATAGTGTGCCACGACATTTCAATCATCGGCATTATTCTCGAAAAAGACCAAAGTAACTCAAAAAGCATGCCTCATATATATACATAGGTCGTTCGACACAGGAATATGCTACGATGGAACGGTACACCAAGTAGGATGCACAACACCTGGACTTGTGCATAGCACAAGGCGTACAATCCCATCGTAGCACATTCACATATATAGTGTGCCACGACATTTCAATCATCGGCATTATTCTCGAAAAAGACCAAAGTAAATCAAAAAGCATGCCTCAGATATATACATAGGTCGTTCGACACAGGAATATGCTACGATGGAACCGTACGCCAAGTAGGATGCACAACACCTGGACTTGTGCATAGCACAAGGCGTACAATCCCATCGTAGCACATTCACATATATAGTGTGCCACGACATTTCAATCATCGGCATTATTCTCGAAAAAGACCAAAGTATCTCGAAAAGAATGCCTCATATATAACTAGCTAGGTCGTTGGACACAGGAATATGCTATGACGGAACAGTTAGCCAAGTAGGATGCACAATTCCTGGACTTGTGCATATCACAAGGCTAACTATCCCGTCATAGCACATTCACATATATATTGTGCCACGACATTTCAATCATCGGCATATTCTCGAAAAAGACAAAAATAACTCGAAAAGAATGCCTCATATATATACATAGGTCGTTGGACACAGGAATATGCTACGATGGAACGGTGAGCCAAGTAGGATGCACAAGACCTGGACTTGTGCATATCACAAGGCTCACAGTCCCATCGTAGCACATTCACATATATAGTGTGCCACGACTTTCAATCATCGGCATTATTCTCGAAAAAAGAGTAAGGAAAAAAAGAAGGACCAAATTGAGCAAAGGACCAAAGAGTAAGCAAAAAAACCAAGCATTGATTGATATATAATAATAATAAGCAAAATAAGTTCACTTGTCGTCCACACACACACACAAAGGTCATCTATAGTTTGTAACTACAACTAGGCCAACATCAAGCCTTCTGGCTCAGCTTAGGGAACGGGAGGACGCCCTGTCTCGTCATGAACTTCCTATAGTCACCTTGCATCTCTAGGCGATCTTCTATGTCACGGTTATTCGGGATATTTCCTCTGTAGAAGATCCCCCCCGAAGTCATGACATCACGAAAGATGATTACCCCAAACTGCTGCTGGATGCGATACATCTCTTGTCTAATATCCGAATCACTGATCTTGGCCTTTGCTTCGGCCCACTGTTTCAGATGATCTGGCAGCGTAGAATTCTGCTGGTCAAGTAGGAACGCCCTCATGTGATGGAATGCGTAGTAGGCTTCCTTCTTACTGTTTTCCGGCTGCTTCACGCAGGGGAACTCCGTTACGTGGTTGAAGACGTGCCTGCCGAACTTGACCTTCTTACGCACGAAGCTGGTGCCTTCCGTCGAGGCAAAGCCAGTGAGAGCATCATCCAGAACTTCCTTGATCTTGTCGTAGTTTTTCTTCTTTTCTAGACTCCCCGAGTCGAAATACGTGGCGTGGGAATGCTTCGGCGATAAGGAGATGAGCGTGCAGTGTTCATCTCTGCGCAAAAAATCCAAATGGAATGTGTTGGAAAAAGAATGATGATGATCTAATAAAGCCAATCGTCGGTGGCGAGTGAATAACGACTTACTCGGGAAAGTAAGGCACGAGAATGTATTCCTTTGTCTTGTTCACCATGAGGATCCTTTTTAGGTACGAGGCCACGATACGTCGTTCGGCGGGGGAACCCAAGCAGCCGTCACGCATGTAGTAGGGGTCCACTATAGCGATGCCCGGTGTCTTCTCTCTAATGATCTGCGTGGCCAAGCTGAGAGAAAACAGACGGACCATGGTATAGTGCAGCGGGTATAGGTGGAACATATTGAAGATGTCCTCGAACCGCAGGAAGAACAGATCCGCGGGGGCAGTGTCGACGAAGCCCAAGCCTGGTGGCACCTTAACCACGAATACCGGGTGCGAGGGATCTTTCTCCGATAGAAGGCGTCTCTCTATCGTCAGCATGCTGTCATGCACACTCTGCAGTTCCGAACTGGCGAGCTTCCGCAAATTCTTAGGTCGCATGGGCTCACCCGCCACATGAATCCTCCACATAATACCCTCGGGTCTTGGTGGCCCGTCCCGAAACCTGATCGGATTCGTAGTTGTTGACGCCACCGGCTAGCTCGAGCTGCTAGATTTTCTTTTCCTGCCCTTTTTTCCTTTTGGAGAGCGGGCAGGAACCGCAATCTGAGCATTGGGCGCCCTATGTAGTGTGTCAGGGCTTAGAATAAAGGGCCGCTTGGTTGTATCAGCTGGCTCTGTAAAGGCACAAGCTGGAGGCGTCTCCTGAGAACCAAACAGACGCTTGGTGATAGTGGCTTTCTCTGTGGGGCCACCAGCTAGGTCTTCTTCGTTGCCAAACTGAGTGCTGAAGAAGTGATCATTCCAGTCTTCGTCGTCCTCGGCCGGATCCTGCGCCATGTGCATATCATCAACATGATCATCCGACCCACCGCGTGGAGGTGAGGCGAGGGCGGTAAGGGGGCCATGCCACCGCTTGTCGCTGGCACGACAGGCGGTGCTGTTGTCTGTGGCGTGATGGCCCCTGCTGTCCCCAAACGGATCATGCTCTTTGGCCATAGCAAGAATAAGCCGAAGCAACTTCTGAGGACAGACGGCTATTCTTCATCCGCTCCTGGGGGTTGAATGGGAGGTTCCAGGTCGTCGCAGCCCCTTAGCACCCGACTAATTTTAACCCTGTGCACGCTATCTGGCATCGGCTTTGAGTGGAACGTGCGCTGCAAGGGTTGAACGATGGTACCCTTGGCAACATCCCTCAGCTCGTTGTTCACGTAGCATAAGAGAGTGCAAGGAACATCCGTCTGCGGAAAACATGTACGGCGTCGTCAGAGCGAGATGCCATAAGAGTAATAGATGGCATGAAAGGCGGTAATTAAAGCAATTTGTTTACGTGATGGCGTCGAGATCGGCTAATGTCGACGCACCGCATACGGCGACGGGCGTGCAAGAGACGGAAGGGCTGCTTGATGGCGCGGTGCTGGCCGCCGGTGTATTCTCCCTACCGACGGGTGCTTGGAGCTCCGGTGCCGCCGCGACGATGGCAGGGGGGCACCAACATGTACTCCGGTGCCGCGGTGATGGCAGGGGGAGTCACCAACACTTGCGGCGCCGCGGTGCAGGCTGGCGGAGTCACGAACACGTAGTTCGCCTGATTCGTCGGCGCCGCATTGTTCGAGTGGCTGCTGACCATGCTTGGAATCGGGCATGGCCCTACTCGACCACCCGCACTCCAGTTCGCTATTGACTCCACCAAGGTAGGCAGGAAGGACGTGAGGGTGATTGCCACGTTGTCTTGGACGATCTGCGGGATCCGCGCCACTTGTGCCTTAAGTTCTTGAACCTCTCGGTTTTCCTCCTCGCTCGTTCCCGACGGCGCCACATGCGTCCTCGGCGGTGGACCAAAATGATCCACCCAATTCTTACCCCCGAGGCCGGCCAGACGGCCAGCCGACGACGGCTTCTTCGTAACCGGCTCTATTTTCTTGGCCCGGTTCATCGCCCTGTTAAAAGGGTTATCCCACCGGGTGGCCGCCGTCGACCCCTGGGATGAGGAACCCTGGGATCCATGACTAGCAACAATTTCCTCCTCCTGCAGAAGAAGTAACAGTGAATCATTTAGATCATCGATTAGATTGCAATCGTGTTGATCCGCGGTAATTAGATTATACTTACCACAATTTCCTCGAATTCCTTCACCGCAAGATCCGCGGTGAGTTGTTTGGTTTTTGGGTCCACATGGTAACGGGCCCTGATGAAGTTTCGAACCTGCCCGGGTTGGAATTTAGGAAAGGGGTTCTCTATCCCCTTGGATCTATACTCTTCGTCCTCCTTATTCCATTTGGCCTCCGCGGTTCTGTATCCACCAGATCCGAGATGGTGATGACCTATATTCATCACCTGCAGCGCCTTTCCCCGATTACTATTAGCCAGGGCTCTTTCGGATTCACACCTCTCCTTGAACTCCCGGAACTGATCTTCGGTGATCTGTGGGTCAATCTTCTGGATCTCCTCGAGACTTTTGCCTTCTTTATAGATCTTCTTCTTTATCCGGGTTCTCCAGCTGGCCAAGGCGGTGCTCATCTTTGTGAGGGAGGATTTGTTTACTTCGTTCCCATGATAATTTGTGTTCTGATACTTAGCGGGGAACTTGTATCTTGCGTGCAGCTTCTCGAAGAGGAGTGTGCGCAAGTGGCCATTATCTTTATGCCGAAGATTCTCGGTGTTGATCGAGATGGTTGTCCGGGTGATCGCCGCCACTTGCCCACCGTACCCTTTGACGACAAGGGCGGGCTCCAAAGGAACCCCTGATGGGCTCACTTCGGTAATTTCCTCCCTGACCGTGCCGACCGTGTTCGGGCGCCGGTCCTTCGGCTTCTTCTTCTTCTTCTTAGGAGGGTTGCTACCACTCCCTGTGCCCTCGCCGCCATCAGTGGTTTCATCGTCCGCCGTTCCTTTGGCTTCTTCCTCCGTGTCTTCCATCTCATCATCCTCGCTCTCCTGGGGATGGTATTCTTCATCGTCTTCTAGACGCTGGGCCGCCTCCCAGAATGTCAATTGTTTATTCGGAGGTCTGAGTTCTCCTTCAGCGCTGATGCGCTTAGAACATCCAGCCTCGTCGTTGTCACACATCTTTGCACTAATAAAAAACAAATAATTGGTTAAATGCACGGAAAAATCCGGCATGACCTTTGCTAATTTTCTTAAACTAGGAGTGCCCGGTTTCTGCCGAAACGGAAGTTAATCAACATTCCGGCAAAAATCGAGACTCATTTCGTACAAGAACCTGCATACACGACATAATAAAGTGCCTCATACAAGCACAATCACAATTTCAAGTGCTACAATTATATCACCACAGATTATATCACCTGTCATTGATGATAGCAAGCAAATACATGCAGATTATAGCACCTGTCATTATATGACAGCAAGCAAATACAAGTTTATATGACAACAAGTAACTTATATGACAACAAATAACTTATATGACATCAAATATGACAGCAAATATGGTCAGATTATATGACAGCAAGTTTTCACCATGTATTTTCAAACCAGGAGCATTTTAAACCAGGAGCATTTTAGATCAGCACTAGCAAATATGGTCAGATTATCAGGAGAAGGAGTAGCTGGTCATATACAAGTATCAGGAGAAGGAGGCATCATCAACAAGAAATAGTAGATCCAGTATTAAGCCAGGAAGGATCAGTAGCTCAAGTATAAAATATAGGATAGCAAGCTAATCAATTCGAAGACATCCACAACACATTTCAGCAACTTGTGCAATACTAGGTAAATATCCATTCCTATGATCAATCATAGCATCTGTTATATTATGAAAAGATTTTTTAAAAGGGGAAGCTCTCAGTCTTGCATAGAAATTCTATGCAAGGCTCATCATAGAGCTTTGGAGCACTCAAGCATCTGTTCTTATTTAAATCTTGTGCCTCAGCCTTTGCATCATAGGCTGGAACCAGTTACACACATAAATCATCAAGAACAAATGACCTTTGACCAGTTACATTAGTCAGAGTAGTAGAACATCATATTCACTATGGTCATGCTGTTGTGCACCCGTTAATAAGGTTCCACAGTAGCAATCTGATAACTAATAAGGCCACTATAATTAACTAAATCATCTCATCATCTAAAGACATATTTTAAGCTCATCTGCAAGCAAGTACAAATATCACATAAATCATCTTCCTAGACAAATAGTTTACGAATCATTGATAAGGTCACCTTATTTACATAAGATAATATGTGCTTATAGCCTCAGTCTATGCATCCTTGGCCTGGGAAATATTTCCAATCAGCTGTAACACAACAGTAAGCCATGCTACCCAGCTGGTGCTGTGCACACTCTAGGTAGAGGCACCACAACAACAACCAGTGCATTAGATCTCACTAGAGCCAGACACTATACCCATTTCATTATGCAGCAGAGATCAATTAAATGAATCTAATCATCTTCCTAGCCACCAATCTAGAAATCATTTCATCTCTACAATCATTCTACCTAGCTTATGATCAGCTAAGGATAACCACCTTAGTATGTCTTTGACTCAAGATAAAACCTCAGCCTTTGCACCATTTGCTAGCCAAGTAAGTGAGCAAGATATATTTTTGATCAATTTTTGAGAGTAGGGTTGCTGTAGTAATACACATTTGATAGACACCAATTAAATGCATCTAGAATCTATTTGTAAGTCACACAAGTACATCACAGCCAATAGAAAATCCTTAATAAAACATATACACCATGCTGGACCATAGCCCATGTATTTGGGTGATCAAGTGATTTGCAAGAAACATCCCCTACACATAAATAGAAGTAAATCATAGAAAGTTGGCATGCCTATAATTATCTGGACTAGTACATGCCTATAATTATATGGACTTGTTGATGATGCCTCCTTCTCCTGATACATGCAAATACTATTTCTAATGGTAACAGAACCTGGGAGTTGTGAACCATGAACCCTAGTCTCTGGTAATGGTAACAGAGATGAACCATGAACCCTAACTTCCTTCTAGTTCATACTCCTAGTCTCTGGTAATGGTAACAGAGATGAACCAGAACCATGAACCATGAACCCTAACTGCTGGAGACAGGGGGAGAGAGAGGGACAGAGGGAGAGAGAGGGACAGAGGGAGAGAGAGGGAGAGACAGGGGAGGGCGACTCCGGTGTGTCCGAGGCCACCATACAGAGGGAGAGAGAGGGACAGAGAGAGAGAGAGGGAGAGACAGGGGAGGGCGACTCCGGCGTGTCCGAGGCCACCATACAGAGGGAGAGAGGGACGGAGGGAGAGAGAGGGAGAGAGGGAGAGACAGGGGAGGGGCGACGCTCACCTCTGACGAGCGGACGACAGCGGGCGGACGACGGGGGGCGGACGACGGCGGGCGGACGACGGTGCCTCCACCTCCTCGAGCGGCGCGAGATCCTCCTCCTCCACAAGCGGCGCGAGATCCTCCTCCTCCTCGAGAGCGCAGCGCGGCGGTGGCGGATCGACAGCACAGGGTAGCGGTGGCGGATCGAGAGCGCAGTGTGGCGATGGCGGTGTCTGTGAGATGCGGGGATGAGAGAGGCGGGTCGACGTGGCACGCGCGGTTGACTAGTCCAACCCACATAGGCGTAGCGCACCCTGGCCAAGTGCGCTATGGATAACCGTAGCGCACTTGGCCAGGGTGCGCTACGCCTATGTGGGTTGGACTACCAGATAAGAGGGCGGCCACCCCACTAGTTAACACTAGTACTCTCTTATCCCACTGGTTCTGCCCCTTAGCTCTATTTTAAACTATGAGCACCCAGGTTCGAATCCTGGTGCTCCACTTTTTTATTTTTATTTTAAAAATACTTTTAAATGTTCCAAAAAATGCCCATAAGTGGTGATATATGCCATACAAGTTTTGTTTTGTTTTTTAAATACTTTTAAATATTCCAAAAATGCCCAAAAGTGGTGATATATGTCATAAAAGTGGTGATTCAAAGTATAACTAAATTTCATAATAATTTGTCCATTAATATTACAATCTTTTTCGACCACGCGTTTTACAATATTTTTTGAGCTAGCGTTTTACAATCTTTTTTCCCTTCTTTGTCGCGGTTAAATAATTTAGCCCCGGCACTTTAATGTTTCTTATTTCGAACGGGCTACCTTTTTTGGGTAGGGTTGTCCTTTTTCTTCTTGTGATGTATGTTGCTGCATCGTAGTCGTCGTCATCTTTAATCTTTGGATCGCCGTACTGGTCGAAGTCTTGCTCGTTGGCGACTTCATCCATTCTGATGATGTTTCTTTTTCCTCTCCTCACGACAACACGGCTAGGCTTTGTCGGGTCGGTAATGAAAAAACATTGGTCCACTTTGGTAGCCAGTACCCACGGTTCATTTTTCGCGGCCACGTTTGCACCGGCGGCCTTGGATTTGGCTGCTTCGGGTATAACCATGGTTGTGAAATACCGGTCTTCTCTTTCGACGCTCTTTGCCCATCTGACACGGAACATCGGCACCTTTTCTCCATAGTAGTCGAGCTCCCAGATCTCCTCGATTCTTCCATAGAATCTTTCCTTCACGTTGTCATCGGTGTAGAATTCCGACGTTACGCCTGAGTTCTGATAATCACACCTGTTGTCCTTTTCCTCCGTGTAGAATGTGTAGCCGTTGATATCATACGCCTGATAGGTCACCAGGTTTTGCATCGGTCCCTGCGACAAGGTGAATATGATCTTTTCCGTGTCAGAAGAATGCGAGCGCGGGGGATTATCAAGGAGCGTCTGCCTAAACCAACGCGTGAAATCTAAGTTGTGCTCTTTGATTATTTCTCCCTGCGTCCTCTGTATGCCCCGGTCACTGTACTTCTTCTAGATTAACCTTTTGTGCTTCTGTACCCAAGGATCGACCAGTTCTAAATGATGTAGCGCGACGAGGTTTGCTCGATCAAAGTCTACGCGTCGAAAATCGAAGTCTGCATGCAGTATCCCTCTAAGTGCGACCGGAAGTACCTGCGTCATTAGCACGGCACAGTCGTGAGACTTCATGCCACTGAACCTCTGCTTCGCCTCGTCTAGGTATCTGCTTATCTTGCCCGCGTAGCCGTAAGGAAATTTGACTCCTAGAAGGCACTTGAAAAACTGTTTGATCTCATCCTGGCTTAGAGTGAAGCAAGAAGGAGGGCAGTAATATTCGTTCTTCTTGAACTTTTTACCCTTCCGACGACCTTGTGTCGTCTCCGACTCATGATCATCGTCATCTTCCTGATCATCAGGAGTAGTGCGTCCTCCGTGAAGCTCCTTCCGGATACCCAAGCATATCAGGTCGTGTCTTGCTTTCGGACCATCTTTCGTCCTATCTGGCATGTTGATTATGGTGGCGACCAGACTCTCGCACACGTTTTTCATGATATGCATGATGTCGAGGCTATGAGGCGTGCGGAGAAACTTCCAGTATGGCAACTCCCAGAAAACAGACCTTGTTTTCCATACCTTCATCAGCGGCTTGTCTTGTTGCTGCCTCTTTCGCTTCTTTCCAGGCTTAGGACAATCTTTCCAGTTTTTTAGCAACTCTTCCACTTCTTCGCTGCTCCTATGCTCTGGGATTCCTCGGGTCTCTGATTTGCCATCGAACAGGTCTCCACGTTTTCTCCATGGATCATTCTTTCCGAGCCACCTCCGGTGCGCCATGAACATGGTTTTCGATGACCCTGGATCTTTCTCTAGTTGGAGATAGCTTGTGTTATCCATGCACCTAACGCATGCGCAGAATCCTTGGATAACCTGCCCCGAGATATACCCGCAACCTGGATAGTCTTGCACCATAGTGACCAACGCGGCTCTCATAGTGAAATAATCTTGTGCGACGGCGTCGTAAGTATTGGCTCCAGATTCCCATAACGTGGCTAGCTCCTCTTTCAACAGCCCGAGATACAGATTGATGTCGGTACCAGGTTGTTTCGGCCCTTGAATTAGCATACTCATTTGTATGTACTTCTTCTTCATGCACAACCATGGTGGGAGGTTGTACATCCATACAAACACGGGCCAAGTGATGTGCGTGCTGCTCTGGCTACCGAACGGATTGAGTCCATCGGTGCTTGCACCAAGCCTGATGTTCCTCGAATCTCCACCGAATTCTGGGAATTCGAGGTCCAATGCTTTCCACTGGCTAGCATCTGAAGGGTGCGTCAGCAGCTCATCCTTTTCGGGGTCATCATCATCTCCTGGCTTCTTCCTTTCCGCATGCCATCGCATGAGCTTCGCTTCCTTAGGGTCCGCGAAATAGCGCTGCAGACGAGGAGTGATAGGAAAGTACCATACCACTTTTCGAGGTGCTTTCTTCCCTTTCTTGTATCAACTCCCGCCGCACACCGGACATGTGGTTTTCTCCGTGTCCTCGCCCCGATAAATGATGCAATTGTTGATGCATACGTGATATCTAACGTGCGGTAGATCGAGAGGACAGACGATTTTCTTGGCATCCTCGATACTAGTTGGACATGTGTTCCCCTCCGGGAGACGATCGTGCCAGAATGCCATCATATCGTCGAATCTTGCGTCGCTCAATTTGTGCTTTGCCTTCATCTCCATAGCCTTGAGCGTTACATTCAACCGGGTATCATCGGGCCTGCATCCTTCATACAATGGAGTAACCGCGTCTTTCTCAAGTTGCGCAAGCTTGGCTTTCTCTCTAGCGGCAGCCCTGGCGTTACTCGTCTGCTTGAGAAGCAGCTCTTGCACATAAGGGTCCCGCACCTAGCCTGACGTTGTTCCATCGTCGTCTGCTCCTCCGGCATCTAGATCATCATCATCCCGGTCTGCTTCCGCACCTTCACCATCTCCAAGAGACTCTTCATCATCTCGCCCGTTCTCGCCGTGATGATGATCATCGTCATGTTGGCCACCTTCTTCACCGTCTCCATCATCTACGTCATCGCTTATCCAACGAGTGTATCCATCCATGAAACCATGGCGGAGCAGGTGCGCCTGCAGGTTCCCGGAATCTGGGTCGATCACCCAGTTGAGTTTGCATCTTCTGCACGGACATCTTATATCTGTCTTGTTATTTCGTATCATGTCGGTCGTCGCACATTTCAAAAATCTAGCCACAATGCCTTCGCTCATTATGCGGACCATTTTTTCCTGCACGATGTACACGGTACAATTTTGAAGTCTATTAGAACCACATAATGAATGCATGCATGCAATGGTCGATAGAAAATTTCGACATGACCTATCCTAAAATTAGGACCTTTGCGAAATGCCAAAGTCTTGCCAAAATGGAAATGAATCAACATTTTGGCAAAACAAATGGCAACTTGTTCACATACAAACACAAGAGAGAGAGAGAGACCGATCCATACACACATGAACATATCATTATCCTCTCCATACACACATGCATGAGCATCATCGATACTCTCCATATACACACACATATGACCATCGATCCTTTCCACATACACACATCATGAGCATCGATCATCTACATACATATGAGCACAACATCATCCATATACACATGAACACATCCTTACATGGACAACATACCGATCGCGAGAAAGATGGAAAGGAGAGGTGCGCGCGTCGACCGGAGAAGGATAGATGAGAGACCGGAGACCTCCTCTATTACTTATGTAACATCCAAAGCAAGTTTTACATGCTAAAAATGGTGAATGTGTGGAGAAATTGAGGTGGGAAGGAGAATATCCCGACTAGATCTAAGGAGGAAGAAGGGGAAAGTGAAGTGTGGGGTGGTGGATGTGGTCACTCATGTGCACATAAAGTGCTGTCCTAAAGAAATCGACACATCCGTGGTGCACACGGCCCTAGTGCGCCACAGGGAGTACAAACATCTGTGGCGCACTATGCCATGTGCACCACTGATGCTCCTACTCCTTGTGGCGCACTAGGCCGAGTGCGCCACAGAAGTTAGTGGCCGTTTCAGAGCAGAGGGGGGCATGCGCTTAGGCGTAGCGCACCAGCCCCATGTGCGCCACAGATGACCCTAACAACCGTGGCGCACATGACTATAGTGCGCTACAGATGTTTGGCGTGCGGCCAACAGGGCCCTGGCCCACACACATCTGTGGCGCACTATAGTCATGTGCGCCACAGTTGTTCTAGTTATTAGTAGGGCACTGCCCACAGGTGAGCCAAGCCTGTTTTTGCCGTGGGGCACTTCAACCATGTGAGCCACGGATGTGCTGATTACCTATAGCCGTTTTCCTAGTAGTGTAAGAATCATTTTACAAGAAAAGAAACACATAACAATGGCAATTCAAAAGAATCCAAATTGTAATACATACACATATGAATGCTTTCATATTTTTAATTGGAAAAGTTTTTGTTAACCCTAATTTTGATGATTAGAGTTTGATGATCCAAGTTTAATATTTTGGGATGTTACAAACCTTCCCCCCTTAAACAAAATCTCGTTCCGAGATTTGAAAAAGGACGAAAAATATTACCTAGGATTTGAAGAGATCGGGAAACTCCATCCTGATGTGATCTTTGCGCTCCCAGGTAGCTTCCTCTTCTCTGTGGTTTCTCCACTCAATCTTGAGAAACTTGATGCTCCGGGTTCTGGTAGTTCTGAAAGCTTCTTCCAAAATACGGATGGGTACTTCGGGATAGGTCAGGTCATCATTGATTTCTATGGTCCGGTGATCAATATTCTTGAACACTACAGTCTTCTCCGGGACTTCGAGGCACTTGCGAAGTAATGAGATATGGAACACATTATGCACGGCTGGCATCTCTTCGGGTAGTTCCAATTGATACGACACTTCTCCTCGATGGTTCAGAATCTTGAAGGGGCCGATATATCTGGGGGCTAACTTTCATTTCAGCTAGAAACACTTCATTCCTTTCAATGGCGACACCTTCAGATACACAAAATCTCCTATGTTGAAGGTGAGGTCTCGGCGTCTCTTGTCGGCGTAACTATTATGTCTGGACTGGGCTGTCTTGAGGTGCTCAAAAATCTTGTGTACCTTCTCTTCTGCTTCTCGTAGGATGTGGAGTCCGAAAATCTGACTCTCTCCTACTTCCGACCAGTTCAAAGGGATGCGACACTTCCTTCCATACATAAATTCAAATGGGGCCATTTGCAGACTATCTTGATAACTGTTGTTGTACGAAAATTATGCAAATGGCAGACAGTCTTCCCACTTAGATCCATATTCTAACACACATTCTCTTAAAATATCTTCAAGTACTGGATTTACTCGCTCCGTTTGTCCTCGGTCTGACGGTGATAAGCTGTGCTGAAATCTAGTCGGGTTCCTAAACCTTCTTGGACTTTCTTCCAGAATGTCGAGGTAAACTGAGTTCCTCGATCCGATACGATGTTCTTAGGGACTCCATGCAAACTGACGATTCTAGCAATGTATAACTCCACTATCTTCGAACTCTGATATGTGGTCTTGACGGGTAAGAAATGGGCGACTTTGGACAATCTATCCACTATGACCCAGATAGAGTCATTTCCCCTACTAGAAGTAGGCAATCTGGTGATAAAGTCCATTCCAACGAAATCCCATTTCCATTCCGAAATATGCAATAGTTGCAACAATCCAGAGGGTCTTTGATGTCCCTCCTTGACTCGCTGACATACATCACACTTGGGGATATAGCTTCCGATTTCTCTCTTCATCTTATGCCACCAAAATTGCTCTTTCAAATCTTGATACATCTTGGTTCCTCCGGGGTGGATATAATAAAGAGTATCATGAGCTTCCTTCAGAATAACTTCTTTCAACTCAGAATCTGCTGGTACACAAAGGCGTCTTTTGTACCACAGAACTCCTTCTTCGTCTTCGATGAATCCGGGTACTTTGCCTATACCGATGCGACGCTTGATTCCGTCGATACTAGCATTTCCTTTCTGTGCCTCTTTGATCTGGCTGATCCAAGTGGGTTGAAGTTCTATGCTAGCCAAAAATCCTTCACTCACAAATTCCATTCGAAAATCTTCCATCTCTTTGTCCAAGCTTGGTTGCTCCTTCAAAATCATGGAGTTCAAGCGGCACGGCAATCTGCTAAGGGCATCTGCTACCACATTGGCTTTACCAGGGTGATAGTGAATGTCCAGATCGTAATCCTTGATTAGTTCAATCCATTTTCTCTATCTCATATTCAGCTCCTTCTGAGTGACTTCAGACTTGTGATCCGAATATATCTCACAACGGTTTCCCATCAGGTAATGCCTCCATGTCTTCAGGGTTAGAACTATGGCTACGAGTTCGAAGTCATGGGTTGGGTAATTTTTCTCATGTTGTTTTAGTTGTCGGGATAGATAAGATATGACTTTGCCTTCTTGCATTATCACACATCCGAGAACGATCTTGGATGTGTCACAATACACATCAAAGGGCTTTATGATATTCGGCATGATTAAGATTCGGGCTGAAATCAATCTCCTCTTGAGTTCTTGAAAACACTCTTCACATTTGTCGGTCCATTCAAACTTGTTGTCCTTCTTTAGAAATTGGGTCATGGGTCTGGCGATACTCGAGAATCCTTCTACAAACTTGCGGTAATATCCCGCCAATCCGAGAAATGCACGAACTTGGGTCTGAGTGGTTGGGGCTTGCTAATATTCGACATGTTTCACCTTTGTAGGGTCAACGGCAATTCCTCCGGCTGATACAATGTAGCCGAGGAACCCTACCTCCTGTAACCAGAATTCACATTTGCTAAACTTGGCATACAACTGATGCTCTCTAAGGGTTCCATGTATGGTCCTTAGGTGTAGCTCATGTTCTTCTTCGGATTTGGAATAAATCAGAATGTCATCGATGAAAACAACGACAAACTTATCCAGGAAGTCCATAAAAATCTTATTCATGAGATTCATGAAATAAGCGGGGGCATTGGTTAATCCAAAAGGCATGACATTATACTCGTATAATCCATATCTGGTGGTAAAGGCAGTCTTTGGAATATACTCTGCACGAATCTTGAGTTGATGATAGCCTGTTCTAAGATCAATCTTAGAAAATACTTTGGCACCGGTGAACTGATCAAACAAATCTTCTATCATGGGCAATGGGTACTTGTTCTTGATAGTGACATCATTCAACTTCCGATAATCCGTACACAAACGGTTACCTCCATCCTTCTTGTCCACAAATAAGACAGGTAATCTCCATGGTGACGCACTTGGTTGAATCAATCCAATTTCCATCTTGGCATCCAGTTGCTTCTTCATTTCTGCTAGTTCAGACGGGTTCATACTATATGGTCTCTGGGCTATGGGTCCTGTTTTGGGGATTAGTTCAATGATAAACTCGATATCCCGATCTGGGGGTATACCGGGAAAAACATTTGGAAATACATCGGGGTATTCACAGACTATCCGTACTTGGTCAATGGTAGGTTGGGCTATACTCTTGTTGCACTTGAATTTACTAGGTAAGGTTTCTGATATATGCTCGACTGATATTCCAGCGGTACTGATCATGGTTATGGATTTCTTGGCACAGTCAATTAATCCTTTATGTTTGGACATCCAATCCATTCCTAGTACTACTTCCAAACCTTTAGTTCCAAGTACTATCAGATTAGCATAAAAATCTATGTCATGGATTCGGATAGGGATGGCCTTGCAAATTTTCCTAGCTTTGGTGGTTGAACCTTGGATTCGAACAATCATAACATGCTTCAGTTTGGTTGGTTGAATCTTACTAGTGCATGAAAATTATTCGGTGACAAATGAGTGCGATGCACAAGAATCAAACAACACACTAGCGAGTACTGAATTAACAGAAAACATACCCATCACGACATTTGGCGCTTCTTGGACTTTTCGGCATGCATGAGAAAAAGACTGTCGTTGCGGTTGAGCGAATTTCCTGGGGCAAACCTTCTTCCTGGCTGCACACGACCCTGCTGCTGAGCTGGGGCATTGGCATTGGGGGATGCGGCATTCTTCTTGGGGCACTCATTGGAGTAGTGACCCTTATTTGCATAGTCATAACAAGTCACTTGCGACTTGTCCTTTGCTGCAACAGGCACAACATTGCTTCCAGTCCTCGGGGCAGTGTTGGTGTTGGCGGCAGCATTGTTGTTGTTGAACTTGGGTGGTGCACGGTTGAAATTGCTAGAGTTGCCGGGGTTGTTGTGATTTCCTCCGGGCCTCGGGTTTCCACGGTTAGCATAGGTCGGACGGTTCATCGAGGGTCTATTGGTTCTCGGGGCAAATCCTGGGGATGGGTTAGGGCGATACTTTGGGGTCTGATGGGTTCCTGGCTGATGCATCATGCGACGCTTGCGGTTCTCATTGGCTTTTTTGATCTTTCCTTCCATCTGGATGGCAGAGTCGACAAGGGCTTCAATATCCGTGAAGGGGATATTGACCAACACAATCTGCATCTCATCGTGCAAACCATTCAAGAATCTCTCCTTCTTCTTGGCTTCGGTGTTGATCTCATCCGGGGCATACCTAGATAATGACAAGAATTTGTCACGGTATTCCACTACGGTCATCCGTCCTTGCTTCAGTTCTCTATACTCATCTTTCATTCTCTTGATCAAACCCGGTGGCTCATGTGTTCTGCTGAACTTGACCTTGAATTCCTCCCAGGTCATCATCTGTCCTCCGGTCATTGCACGAATACTGTTCCACCATGCTCTTGCATCTGCGGCTAGATAGTGGGTGGCGAATAGAACTTTCTCGTTGGCTTCCACTCTAGCGACTTCTAGGTTGTTTTCCATGGTTTGCAGCCAATCGTCTGCATCTAGGGGATCTTCCGACTTAGTGAAAACAGGTGGGTTGGTATTATGGAAATTCTTGAGCATAGATCCATGGTTGTCCTGATTTCCTTGGCCTTGATTGTTGTGGGCCAGCTGAGCTATCTGCTAAAGGGTGGCCAGGTTGGCTTGATGTTCAGTTCTTTCAGCTTCGCAGTCAGAAACCAACATTTTCAGGATCTGCAGCATCGGGTCCGGGGATGAACCACTTCCTCCGCGTGGCATCTGAAGATTGAGATGGATCATGAGAAAAGAGGGAAATTTCTAAGGTTCAGGAACTTTGAAAAGTTTTTAAAGTTTGACTCAGATTTTCTAGCAACTTGCTTTTCATTCATTCATTCATAGCACACGATACAAACACACACCACAAAACAAGAAAAATAGATGGTTTTAAGAACCATTCTGGAAAATACGATACAGTGGGACCGAATACAACTCACTACGCTAGTGCTCAAGTGCTACTACTCCTCGGAGTCGGTGTAGTAGTCATCCTCATCGTCATCGACGAAGGCGAAATCATCCTCATCAGTGAAGAAGTCCATAGCCTGATCTTCCAGAAAATCATCATCATCGTTGAGATAGGAGTAGGGGTCTCCACGAAGATCCTCTCCGGCATTCTCCCTTTCCTCCAACTGCATGTCTCTCTCATGGATGGTCTCCTCCAAATACGAGATACGGTGGCGAAGACGGGCAATGATGCGCTCCTTGTTGTCGACCTGACGGTGGCGAGACTTGCGATCCTTTTCTAGCATGGCGATGGTCTGATCCTTCGTCTTAATGATGGCAGACTTGTGGTTGGAGTAGTCACGGCAATTGTCCACTTCCTGCTGACGATCGTACATCATGAAGCTAAGGTGGTCCAACTGAGTCTTCAGCTCGTGGTGGTATGGGGCTTCCCGTGGCTGTCCGATAGCATCACGCCTTGGAAAAAACTCAAAGCGGGTACCCTTGATCTGGTTGATACTCTGCCCACACAGACGGGCAAGAGCTTCCTGCATGGCCCTGGCAAGTCCATCGATCCAGTTGTTTTCTCGCAAGGTGAATTGAATTCCCTCGGTAGTGGGAGGTTCAATCTTTCCTCGGATACTTGCCACAATTAGCCACTACAGATCTTCTCCTCCATGATCATTGAGCTGAGCTCCGAAGAACTCGGGGTGAGGACGGTCCAGAAGTTCCGAAAGCTGGTCCAAATCCCTCTCAAAAATAAGGTCTCCTCCATTCCCCAACTGATAAAACTTGTTGTACTTCACGTCCATCTATAAGAATATAGGATGAGTAAGTTAGTAGAGTGATCAAGTGTGTAAAATTTTAGGTATTTTGCAAGAGTTTTTGATGAACATGGAATTTCATGAAAGAATCAAAGTGATAAGAATGGGAATAAGTTTTTGTAAATATTTGCTTTCTTTGGTTTTGGAACTAAGTTTTTAATTCAAACGTCCAGTCTAACTAGGGTCTCCTATGGTCAGGATGGCTCTGATACCAACTTGTCAACACCCGGATTTTTAATCCCAGATGCCTGTTATGCCATACATCGCAATCCCAGGATTACCATTTTTGCGAGACATAACAGAATTGGATACCACAGTACATCATCCATTACAAACCATACATAAGGTCTTACACAAATAAGGATGTCATGATCCAGTTCTTAATACAACTCAGGGAGCGGAATTACGTAATAATAAAGGTAGCGTAGGCGAAGCTCCATCTTCGGGGTCACAGGCAATGCAGACGATGGGAGATGATCCTAGTTGTCGTAACCTTCCTGGGTCCATCATCCTGGTACTCTTCTTCATAATCTGGCCACGGGAATAGCCAGGGACAAAGCCATGAGTACTCTTTAAGTACTCGCAAACTAATACTAACAAGTGAAGGGGTTTTTGTAGTAGGTCACTATGCTCTAGGGTTGTTTTGCAAAAAGCCAGATTTACTTCTACTAAATTAAGAAGCAAGAAAAAGCTAGTTGAATTTTATAACACCTAAGTGGGAACTTGTATCTCATGTCACAACTCTGTTGTGGTCAAGTCAAATTCTCAATTCATTTCACAAGTCATTTTGAAAACATCTGACGGGGGAATAGTAAGGCCACTCCAACTATCCATAACCGCGGACGTGGCTATTCGAATAGTTTGACACTCTACACAGATTGTACACTTTCACCACAACATTCGATACATCCGTCAGGAACAAATCCTGAATTCACCATACTCAGTATGCGGATAATCAATCCTAACCTTTCAATTACACGCCCTAGTATAAGCACCTCTCCTATGAGTTTGGCCTCCCAACCATGACCAACTGTCATCTTGGGTACCACACAGGTGGACAATCTTCACAAGGTAGCCTCAGCTCAGACCTTGGCCGTGAGGGAACCCATACTAAAGTATATAAGTTTCCAATCAAGCCCTACCCAATTTCCGGGTATTGTGGTTGTACGGTTAAATTGGAATGGTATCGCATCCAGACACCCATCAGTTTTATAAAGGGGCTAAGGCTCCTACCTCAACATTTTCATCATCAAAATCATCTGGTGTTCGGAAACACATGTAAAAACATCTCAGTAGAACGACTCATCATTCTAAGGTTTTCATAACCATTTTCCACCAAGTATTCCCATCTAAAGTTGATCAAGTTTTATGCTTAGCACTAGCATCTACAAGTGGGGGTGAGTACTAATGAGGGGTGGTAAACAAGTGTAGTTTAACTAGGTTCAATCTCATGCCTTGGGATGACATCAAGATTATCTAGCTTAGGCCAAATTTAATGCTCTTTATGCAACCTTCAATTATCTTCCTAGAATCCACAAGTCACTTAAATAAACTCTAAGAAATAGCTTTGATAAAGAAATAATGTAGAAAGCTTGCAAGTAAAACTAAGATTGGGTTATCAAGTGAGTATGATCACATATGCTTAAGGCATATAGTTGGCATGGTAACAAGAAAGTATTAGCTTGCATAGGTCAACTTGATTAGTAAGGCTTGCTAAAGTAGAGTACCTTGCAAGTGTTAGCTTGCCTTATGCCAAGCAGTGGTTGAAGTTCTCCTCGGCTTCTTCTTCGTAGTATCCTCATTCCTCCTAGTATCCTTGGTCTGTACTAGCGTCTATAAATAAATATGAGGTACACAATCACCAAATAATACTTAACTACTTTCAATCATCAAACAAAGGGGTACTATAGATGCTCTAGCATCATCACTAATATTACAAGATTAAAGCCTTGTCTTATTTCTTTTATTTTTAGAAAAGTAATTTCTACTCATTGAAAAAAAACTACTTAAGATTTAATATTCTCCAAACCAAACATGGGATCATGTTGACACATGTCATCACCACATATTTCAGTCAATGGGAATGTGATTTAAAGTGGTCTCACAATTTAATAAGGTTTAACCTTTTTATTACAAATCATTAAAGTGGCTAGAAATGCCTATGTGGCATTATTTTATTACTTGAACATGATTTCTGTACGTAAACCCATATGTTTTGATATATTATGAAAGGTATGATCAAATGTGATTTTTGAGAGTTGGAATCAACTCAAAAGCTATTATGGTTGAAATTTGAAAAATGTTTGAATGCATAAAAGCTTCTGACTTGTTATTTTTAGCAAGGTTGATCTATAGGTCCAAATGATTTGAATCCAACGGTTTTGGATTCAGCATTTCAATATCTTTCTAACAAAATTGGTTTCATGAAATTTGGTTCACCGAATCGAGCTGGGTTGATTTTTGAAACTAGGTACAGAATTGAGTTTGAATATAATTAGAAAAAGCTAAATTCAAACGAGTGGGCTGCGCGGGAAGGGGTATTGGGCGGGGCGCAACTGACAGGGGGGGGTCTACTGGTCAGTGGCTTTTTAAACGGGAAGCGGTACGGGGCAATGTGGTGTGTTGTATTAGAATGAAGATCAACAGCTGAGGGTCGTCGTCGATGATGAACAGGTCACCGGCGAGCTCGAACCCTAGCGGCTCGGTGGGGGTGCATAGGAGGCATACCGGGGCTCCAGTGACGACGGCGAGGCAGGAAAGCGACGAAGTTGACGCCGACGAACTCAGGGGTTGTCACGGCAGCTCCGGGGGTGGACGAAATCAACGGCTCCCATCTTCTCTAGAGGCGGCCTGCTCCAGCGCAATTCCGGCGAGCTGATGATCATCGTGCTGCGGCTAAGGATCAGTGAGGTGAGGGGAGTGAGATGGTGTGAAGAAATCGAGCGGGGATCGTCTCCTTTTATAGGCCCGACGGCGAGACCGAGAGGGATGGGCAGGCGACGGTGGCGACACGGCAACGGGCAGCTAGAGGCATGGCCGAGGTTGGCGTTCGACGGGTGGTCTCCTAGCGATGCTCTAGAGCTTAAATGCGCGTGTAGGGGCGGTGGCAAATGGTCGCGAACATGCGGTGCTCTGCGCGGCAGAGGCGGCGTCTTCGACGGCGAGCGGTGCCTATGAGGCATGGGGCGGCGAACGGGGGTGTCTGCGGGGTTGCTGGGGTGGTGGTGATCACGCGTGCATGCGGCGAGGGCGGCGCGCGGTCTGTGGGCGTGTGTTGAGGGTGGCGCACGGGCGCGCTCTCGGCATGCTCGCAGAGAGGCTTGGCATGGCTTGGGCGTGTGGTACAGTAGATGGCATTGCTCAAGGCTGGGACAGGGAGTGGCGGTGGGGTGCTGGCTAGCTCAGAGACAGGGTTGGCGAGGCTAGTGTTGCTCGTAGCTTGCTGTCGACCATGGGGTGGCAATGGTGCTCTCGGCGTGCTCACCATTGATGACAATGGCCATCTTAAAGTGGTGCTAGAGATTAGTTAAGGTTGCTAGATGATCTACTGAGTCTAGTTGTAACCAGATAGGGAACAAGTTAGGCCCAAAACACTGCTCAACATAGTGTTTGTGATTTTGTTGATTTGAATATGCAACCTGTTTGATGATATGGCCACATGAACTTAAGTTTTGAATTTTGAAAATATTTTTGGTGGGTGTTCTAGGCATGTGTTGAGGATTCTGTGGATGCTTGGGTTTTGAAAATTGAGCTTGTTTTTGGATATGAAATAGATTCAATTTTAAACTGTCATTTAAACTAAACATTTAAATGTTTTTGGATGATCACAAAGTGGGCCTTGGTTCCTTGTTATGATTACTATTAAGGGGTGCAAATATCCATACATGTTTTTGTTAAGTTCTGAAAGTTAGGGATAGCCAAAGTAGGCATGGGAGTTAATTTGGCCAAAGTGACCATTCACTTAATTTGTTTGTTTTGATTTGTTTGTCTTTGGGAAAAGTTTGGGGATTGTTTAGAGGATGTTTATTTCACCTAAGAATCATTTTACAAGCAAAGAAACACAGAACCATGGCAATTGAAAAGAATCCAAATTGTAATACTCACTCCGGTCCATATTAGTTGACTTCAATTTGTCTAAATTTGAGTGAATCTAGACACTATTTTGTATATAGGTTGATCCAAATTTTGACAAATCCAAGTCAAGTAATATGGGTCGGAGGGAGTACATACACATATGAATGCTTTCATATTTTTAATTGGAAAAGTTTTTGTTAACCCTAAGTTTGATGATTAGAGTTTGATGATCCAAGTTTAATATTTTAGGGATGTTACAGGAACCCCAAGAGCAAGGTGTGAAGCAGCACAGCAGCAAGTTTTCCCTCAGCAAGAAACCAAGGTTATCGAACTAGTAGGAGGAAGGAAATGTCACACAGGTGTTACAAGCAACGCGGAGACCTTCACAACACAAACTCAAGACTTTTCCCCAACGAATTAGTGAGGTTGTCAAGCTCACCGGTTTGCTGTAAAAAAGGATTAAACGTATGGTGTGGAAGGTAATGGTTTGAAGAAAGTACAAAAGTAACAGTGGAAGATGTATCAATGGTAAAGAATGGACCGGGGTCCATAGTTTACTAGAGGTTCTCTCCTTAGATAAACAACATGGCATGAAGGGTAAACAAATTACAGGAGGGCAATTGACAGGTACTGAGAAAGGTATAACAATAAAATACCAGAAAAAAAGATCCTATGAGATTCGATTTGGCAATACAACAATACACATGGACCGCCATCCAACTGCATCTATGACTAGAAGTCCACCTTCAGCTTATCATCCGAACCCCCTCCAGTATTAAGTTGCAAGCAACAGACAACTCCTTTAAGCAAAGTGTGTAAGTTAAGCAATCCACTTGTTCCATGAACAAGAGACCGTTGTTTTCTCCCTAGTGGCAACAACACATCTACAACCGAAGAGTTTTCTTTCACTTCCCTTGGAAACTAGAGGCATGAACCCACTATCGAGCATAAGTACCCCATCTTGGAGTGACTAGCAACCACTCAGCCAAGATAGCTACTAACAATAGAGAGCATGCAAGATCACAAACAACACAGACATGATAGCATCATAAAGACAAAACCATTAATCAATATGACATATTAATCTCAATATCCATAGGATCCCTGCAAACACGACATGCATGATTACAAATAGATTAGATCTTGATGATCAACGGATCTCAAAAGATCTATACATGAAAGCACAAGGAGTAGATACAACCATCTAGCTACTACATGGACCCATAGTCCAAGGTGGAACTACTCACGCTTCACACCGGAGAGAAGGCCTCCAGGATGATTTCCCATCTGGTAGGGTGCCGGGAAGAACTTCAGATCCCCCCGATCTAGGTACGACGGTGGCGGAGGCTACAAAAGGTTTCTAGGAGTTTTGATCGGGACTTAGGGTTTCTGCATCGGGGGCTTCTTATAGGCGAAGAGGCGAGGCCAGGAGGCGACCAAGGGGGCCACACCATGCCCAGGCACGGGCCCACCCATGGCCGCGCCTAGGGGGGTTTGGCCGCCCTGGTTTGCTTCTCCGTCTTGTCTTCTGGATCCGTGTCCCCCACGGTAAAATACTGACTTTGGTTTTTGTCTCGTCCAATTCCGAGAATATTGATTTTCTGCCTTTCTGGAACCAAAAACAGAAGAAAACAGGCAACTGGCACTGTGGCAACTTGTTAATAGGTTAGTTCCATAAAAGATATAAAAACACCTCAAAGTGTAGACAAAGCAAGGAAAGTAGATATTGAACAAGCATGGAGCATCAAAAATTATAGATACGTTTCCGACGTATCATCTGGCTCAGTAGCCTATCCTCCAGCTCGATCCGAAGGGGGAAAGAGCTGGCGTACAGCTTCATCCGCAACTTCAAGGGCACCAGCAAGAGGCTAGCCTCAATAAAAGAGCCGCGGGCCTGCACCCAGCGGACCAACGAGTCTATCCGCTCATACATACTACGATGGTCCCACATCAAGAACTCCGCGGCACACATCTCCAAAGAAAGATCAATCGACGCCTTCAAGGACGGTGCTAGGTGCCCAGATTTTAAGGAGGAGCTCAGGCGCGTCCATCCCAAAACACATTACCACCTCATGGACATCGCCAACCGATGGGCAGATGGCGAGGATTCTTGTAAGGTTCCCAACCTTTAATAAGGTAGAGATCCCTGTGTTTACAATGCTAGTCCCTGGATCAATAGCTAGCATCCACAGTTAATATGTAATATCAAGAAACAAAGGTCATAATACAACTTTATAACCAGGAATAAAATAATTTATTACATCTTACATAGCTCATTTGGCTATCTCATTACAATGCAGCAGAATATAACAATAGCATGGGGTCCTTCATCCTCAAAGTGCCACATGCCGACATGTTGGTTGTATACTTGTAATCCTAATCAGTAAACTTCACTAACATCAAACAAACCAGCAACATAATAAGTTACAGCCACAAGGATCAATACATTTGAATTGTATTGGCAAGTGATACTATGGTAGTATAGTGGAGTCTATCATCTCTATGCATTTGGCTAGTGGAGCTTAGGCTTGCTTTGCTCAAAATAGATTTTCCTTATCATTTGAAAACACTAAGTTTTTGCTTGACAAAATCACTCAAGGCATCTCCCAATAGAAATTGGTGATCCTTCAACCCTTGTTCAACCACAAGATTTTAACTTAGAAATTTGGATGAGGAGATTCTTGATAGCTTCCATGTCTTGATGCTCAAATTGTCCTTTACCAGGGACATGGCTAAGTACTTAGATTTTACACTCTGCAGAGGTGGTGCACTTTCCCCACAAGACTTGGTTTCACCAAGACAAGATCTTTCAGAAGCCTTCCCTTGGACCAGAATGGACGCGTTCCAACCTATCAATCCCCTACCACCAACTGTCCATTTGGCTAAGTTATTGTAACCTATATGATCCAGGCAGAGCCCATAGTGCCAAGTGACTGCACTTGAAGCTTCTCAACATTTGACATCTCAAATCTCTTTGTTCCTGGGTGGCTATCCACAAGTCAGATACACAAGGTAAACCATATAAATGGGCCTTGTGAACCACTCAACACAAACCATTCCTTCCATTCCACCCAGGTGATTCATTCACTTAGTTGTTTTATTAAACAAAACACAAGTCCCTGACTTAGAAATATTCCATAGTATGAATATATATTACACCCTTGTTTTCTACTAGCTAAGCTAAGCATGATAGTAGTAGGAATCTTAACTTAGGAAATTTCTACTAAGGTTTCATCTACTAGGGTTTCCCATGGCATAGTTTATACTTAGAAAAAATTCCATGCAAGTCCTACTTAGAAATATCACTAATGCATAGTAAAAATAATGGGACAAAAGTATGAAGCATCACTTGCCTTTTTGGTAGAGAATATAAATTCACTCCATGTCTTTGCAATAATCACACTCTTCAAATCACTACAATTCAATCAAGCATGGCACAATTTCAATCTACCATTCAAGCAACATCACATAAAATAATAGAAACAAAATAATGCATGCAAGCATGCTAAAGATGGTTTATTTGGAAAAGTGGTTTATAATGGGTTATAAACATTCTAAAACACTTATTGGTCATTTTATAAAGTGGCAAAACTATTTGCAAAAGATTTTATCTATAAACCATTTTAAACCAAATCAATATTTTATGTGGCTAGAATTTCTGTTAGCAAAGCAATAAATTTTATAGGGTTCACGAAATATGTTTTCAAAACATGAATCTTTGTGTTTCGGGTCAGAGAGTTTAAATAAAAACATTTCCCAAATGGTTTTCCTCCAAAAAGCATTTTTAACATATAAACAATATTTTTATTTTACTAGAAATGCTTTAAATCAAAGATTTATTCTTTTGCTTCACCAAATATATTTTTGAAACCACGAATTGATTTCTATGGTCAGTAGGTTCAAAACAATCCATTTGCCAAAGATTTTATCACAAAAATAATTTAATAGAATTTTTTATATTCAAAATATGCCTACACAAGTTTCTGCAAAAACAATCATTTTATCAGAAGCAATTCACTAAACAAAGGGCGTGGTCAGAAATTAATTGTCTTGCTGATTCCATTGATATAAAATTTGCAAAATTTGGACGTGTGGTTTGAAAGTTATGAATTTTACAAAATTGAACAACTAATAGAACAAATCCTGTTTTTAAAACAAACTCTGGGCCACGTGGACTAATCTGATTGGCTGAAAACGTTTCGCGTGGATCGACTGATATAGACCGCAGGATTTAACTTGATCGCATGACACAGATCGCATACCCCTTCATTTTAAGTGAATCTATCGCGTGCCTTGGATCTGGATCAGACGGCTGCTGTGCGTTTGACCAAAGGTTGGCGGCGCTGGCGGCGGCGTGCTCTGGCGATGCGTTCTGGCTATTCCAGGAAGAAAGGGGGAAAGTGGGTGTACTCACAGTGTTCACAGCGTCGTGGTGATGCTCAAGGCGGTTGTCGTTGTTGCAGGGGCGCACAGAGTCGACTGGAATTCCTCGCCATAGTTGCAGGCGGCGTCTGGTGGCTCTGTCCGTCGTCGGAGCGAAGCTAGAACAAGCAGACAGCAAAGTTAGGCTCTCAAGAGGAAGGCGTGTATGAGAGTGTCCACGGGATGAGAGGGGCGGTCGGGTTTACCGGGGGAGAGGTCGCCGGAGAGAAGACAGACGGCAACGCTTCTTCGTCGAAGACGTAGTCGAGGTTGCAGGGCAAGCGAGAGCGAGCTAGCGGCACTGGAGTGTGCGCCAGAGGCTGGGGAATGTGTTCGTGTGGTCGAGGAGTCGAGGGGAGGAGGGGAGTGGCCGGAATCATCACCGGGAGACGTCGGAGACAGCGGCAGTGCAAAGCAAATTAGAGGCAGCCCGGTGGCTCTCTGGCAGCGGGGTTTGAGGGGAAAGGGAGAGGGGGCGAAGGCGCTTTAGTACGCATGATCGCGGGGCCGAATCAATGCGCGATTGAAGAGGAATCAAGCGAGCTGTTAACGGGCAGAAACCGTCGGCGAGGTTAGCGCGCGTGTGAGAACGAAGGAAGCTGGCGGTGGGGCCTGGCGTAAGCGAATGAGTGAGAGTGGGGGTGGGGTCCAGTAGTCATTGCCTTTGCGGGTAGAATTCCGAGTACGAAGCATTTTTCTCGCGGGAGAGGGAGATGGGTTAGACTGGGCTTAGTGGGCTGGGCTGGCTAGATTCATTTTTTTTATCTGAATGTTATTCCTTTTCTATTTCTAACATTCTGTTTTGTTTTTGATTAATTATTTGAAACATCAATTTGATTTCAAACCTCAACTAAATTTTGTGTAGATTCAAATAATGATTAATAATACATTTTAAAGTCAAAATTTGAATATTTCTTTTATTCTTTTAGGGTCTTTTAATTATTAAAAATAGGCCCATGTATTTAAATTCAATTAATATCAAATATATTTTTAAACCATTATTTAATTTCCATTCTCGCAAAACCTTTTCAGTAGGTTTATTTCTTTATTAGGGTATCAAATTATTCCCCTTGAATTATTTGGAAAATATTTAATATGATTTATAAATCATTTGAATTGGCTATTTGTTTTAATTCGAATGAAATTAAATATAGTTTTGTTTCCATAAATTTTATTTGGAAGATTTCTTTGATCTTATTTAAGTTAATTGAACAACTTTTATTCCACTTGGTTAAATTCCAAATATCATTTCCCATTATTTATTTCTAATAGGGATTTTGTCTTTATTCAAATGGAAATGAAATTTGGTTAATGCCACTTTATTTTTATTTTGGAAAAAATTCTTTATCCATTTATTTTATTTGGATTTGGATTATATTCATTCCATTTTATTATGGATTTGGCCAAGATTTAATTTGGTATTTAAATATTTCTCATTTAATATTTCTTTCTCTATCTTATAAAATCCATGTCTTTTTATTTAACCTGGTGACTCTAATTTGTAAAATCTTATTTGATATTTATTTATCCTTTTAAATGTCTTTAGGATTATTTGCTCACCATTTGTTATGGATTTTACATAGGTGCTTCATTGGCTTTGGAAATTCAATTTGCTTATCTTATTAAATTCATAATATTTTATCTATGGCTCCAAATTGAATGAAATCAATTTATATGGTTTTATAATATTTCCATTTGTCATTCTTGATCATTTTGAAATGTTTGTATGACCAATTTTTATATGGATCAAATTCATAGTCTTAGAGATAACTTGAAAATGATTTTCTTCCATTGGGGTTTTAGAGTTTTGGTTTATTTCTCAAGTGTTTAAGTTTCCAGATGCATTTATGAAGAATGGATTCCACTTTGATTTGAATTTAGTTGAATTCAAATATTATCCAAAGTTTGTTCAAGATGGGATTTTAAGTTGCCATTTAGAATCAAAAGTTTCTTTTCACCCTAAATTTCAACAATTATTATTTTGTTTATTTATTTTTCACATTACAAGATTTGGAAAATCTTGGGATGTGACAGGCTACCACACTTAAAATAAATCTCGTCCCGAGATTTTGGAAGGCTAGGGTTACAAGTTGGCTCAAAGCAACTAGGGTACTACCACCCTTAAAAAATTTCCAACCAGATTACTTCTTGGCTTGCTTGGGATCTTGTTGAAACCTTTCTAGGCAAACATCTACATAGTGTCCTTTGTTTCCACACTTGAAACATGTGACAAGGCTGAGATCCTTCATAGGCTTTATCTTGTGCTTCATCTTTTATGGACAATTGCTTGCGTAATGTCCTTGGTTACCACAATTGTAACATGTGATAAGATTGAGTTCTTCACGTATCTTCTGTGGACAAGTTGACACATAATGGCCTATCTCTTTGAAGTTGTTGCACCACACTTGGTTGATCTCCTTATATTTTTGTTTCTTCTCAAGACATTCATTGGCATAGTGTCCCATTTCTTTGCAATGGCAACATTGCACTTGGATTTTGTCCTTCTTCTTCTTGGGCTTCTCCAAAGCTAGGAGTGCTTCTAGTTCATGCTCTTCATATCTTATCTCAAAGGTGGGACAGTTTCCTGGTCTCGTTGATCTTTTCCTTGGATAATACATATGTATCATCTTTGGTCCACCAAATTGAGTCTTATTACATGGAGGTGCAAGCTGATATTTTCCTTTGACTTCATCCTTCTTGGTAGACTTTGTTCTCTCATGGTAGTCTGCAATCAGTTGTTGCACTCCACCTTGTTTCCTTTATTGAACTATGGAATAGATGGGGCATTGGATAGGGACATGATTATTTCCTTCACATAGGAAACATGTAGCTTGAGATGTGGGGCATTGATTAGTTGGATGTTTCTCTTCACAATTGGGGCATTGATCTTCATGCTCCTTGGAAGTGTGATCCTTGTCTCCACAAATATTGCAAGCATGGGTTCCTTCTAGAATATCATCCTTGACATCCTTGTTGTTATAAACTCCTTGGGAAGAGTTGTATCCCATGTTGATCATTTGATCTGTCACCTTATGCAACAATTGGGTTTGGGTTTCCAAAAACCTTTGCATGGTTGGATCTACCTCACTGGTGTTGGCTAAAATTTGAGCTGTCACTTGGTTCAACTGGGTTTGGGTTACTATGAGTTCCCTCATGTTGATCTCTTGGTTGTTGTTGTCACCATCCTTGATGTTGGAGTTCCTTGGAGTAGTCATCTGTTTGGGTTGGATTGGGATTAGAATAGGCAAAAGATTTCTAAGGAATCAATTCTAATCACACACATCACAATTCACTCAAGCAATGTGCAAGCAATCACAAACAAACATTCCACTCAAACCACAAGTTACAATCACATTTTTAGGCAATAAATTTTTTTTTCTTCTACACCACATAAGTTGGTGGGTTTGACTTAAACTAAATATGGTGGTCCAACTATATGGTTCACTTGAAATCATTCCATCCTTCTTAGTTGATTCTTCTTGAATGAGATCATGGTTTCCTTGGGAAAATTTCTGGTGTCTTGGTCACAAAACTTTAAAGTGATGATGGTTCCTTCTAAGTTGTATTCCCTTAGTCTTCAAGTCTTGAGTAATATTTCTTGTCTCACTTGTAGTCCATAGTGATATCCAAGTTGAATTCCTTGTTGAGACTAAGGTTGAAGTCACTTGAGTTGATGAAGTCCTTGGTGAAAATATAGTTGAAGTCTTTGATGATGTGGATGTCAATTGAGTTGGTGAAGTCGTTTGATCATGTTGAAGTCTTTGGCCATGGTGAATTCTTTGTCCATCAAATTTGAAATAGAAGAGATGTAGAATCAAAACCAAAAATGGTTGAGGAAAGAGTTTACAAGATTGTTTGTAAATAAGTTTTGGAACAAATACAACTCCTATTTTTCTAAGGGTTTTGTCCAATCCTAGGGTTACAATTCCTACAGGCAACACAATGCTCTGATACTATCTGTAAGGTTCCCAACCTTTAATAAGGTAGAGATCCATGTGTTTACAATGCTAGTCCCTGGATCAATAGCTAGCATCCACAGTTAAGATGAAATATCAAGAAACAAAGGTCATAATACAACTTTATAACCAGGAATAAAAAAATTTATTACATCTTACATAGCTCATTTGGCTATCTCATTACAATGCAGCAGAATATAACAATAGCATGGGGTCCTTCATCTTCAAAGTGCCACAGGCAGACATGTTGGTTGTAGACTTGTAATCCTAATCAGTAAACTTCACTAACATCAAACAAACCTGCAACATAATAAGTTAGAGCCACAAGGGTCAATACATTTGAATTGTATTGGCAAGTGATACTATGGTAGTATAGTGGAGTCTATCACCTATATGCATTTGGCTAAGTGGAGCTTAGGCTTGCTTTGCTCAAAATAGATTTTCCTTATCATTTGAAAACACGAAGTTTTTGCTTGACAAAATCACTCAAGGCATCTCCCAATATAAATTGGTGATCCTTCAACCCTTGTTCAACCACAAGATTTTAACTTAGAAATTTGGATGAGGAGATTCTTGATAGCTTCCATGTCTTGATGCTCAAATTGTCCTTTACCAGGGACATGGATAAGTACTTAGATTTTACACTCTACAGAGGTGGTGCACTTTCCCCATAAGACCTGGTTTCACCATGACAAGATCTTTCAGAAGCCTTCCCTTAGACCAGAATGGACGCGTTCCAACCTATCAATCCCCTACCACCAAATGTCCATTTGGCTAAGTTATTGCAACCTATATGATCCAGGCAGAGCCCATAGTGCCAAGTGGCTGCACTTGAAGCTTCTCAACATTTGACATCTCAAATCTCTTTGTTCCTGGGTGGCCATCCACAAGTGAGATACACAAGGTAAACCATATAAATGGGCCTTGTGAACCACTCAACACAAGCCATTCCTTCCATTCCACCCAGGTGATTCATTCACTTAGTTTTTTATTAAACAAAACACAAGTCCTTGACTTAGAAATATTCCATAGTATGAATATATATTCCACCCTTGTTTTCTACTAGCTAAGCTAAGCATGATAGTAGTAGGAATCTTAACTTAGGAAATTTCTACTAAGGTTTCATCTACTAGGGTTTCCCATGGCATAGTTTATACTTAGCAAAAATTCCATGCAAGTCCTACATAGAAATATCACTAATGCATAGTGAAAATAATGGGACAAAAGTATGAAGCATCACTTGCCTTTTTGGTAGAGAATATAAGTTCAATCCTTGTCTTTGCAATGATCACACTCTTGAAATCACTACAATTCAATCAAGCATGGCACAATTTGAATCTACCATTCAAGCAACATCACATAAAATAATAGAAACAAAATAATGCATGCAAGCATGCTAAAGATGGTTTATTTGGAAAAGTGGTTTCTAATGGGTTATAAAAATTCTAAAACACTTATTGGTCAATTTATAAAGTGGCAAAACTATTTGCAAAAGATTTTATCTATAAACCATTTTTAAACCAAATCAATATTTTATGTGGCTAGAATTTCTTTTAGCAAAGCAATAAATTTTATAGGGTTCACAAAATATGTTTTCAAAACATGAATCTTTGTGTTTAGGGTCAGGGAGTTTAAATCAAAACATTTCCCAAAGGGTTTTCCTCCAAAAAGCATTTTTAACATATAAACAATATTTTTATTTGACTAGAAATGCTTTAAATCAAAGATTTATTCTTTTGCTTCACCAAATATATTTTTGAAACAACAAATTGATTTCTATGGTCAGTAGGTTCAAAACAACCCATTTGCCAAAGATTTTATCACAAAAATTATTTTAGAGAAATTTTTATATTCAAAATATGCCTACACAAGTTTCTACAGAAACAATCATTTTGTCAGAAGCAATTCACTAAAAAAGGGCATGGTCAGAAAGTACTTGTCTTACTTATTCCATTGATATAAAATTTGCAAAATTTGGACGTGTGGTTTGAAAGTTATGAATTTTACAAAATTGAACAACTAATAGAACAAATCCAGTTTTTAAAACAAACTCTGGGCCACGTGGACTAATCTGATTGGCTGAAAACGTTTCTCTTGGATCGACTTATACAGACCGCAGGATTTAACTTGATCGCACGGCACAGATCACATACCCCTTTGTTTTAAGTAAATCTATCGCGTGCCTCGGATCTGGATCAGACGGCTGCTGCGCGTTTGACCAAAGGTTGGCGGCACTGGCGGCGGCGTGCTCTGGCGATGTGTTCTGGCTATTCCAGGAAGAAAGGGGGAGAGTTGGTGTGCTCACAGTGTTCGCAGCGTCGTGGTGATGCTCAAGGCGGTTGTCGTTGCTGAAGGGCGCACAGAGTCGACTGGAACTCCTCGCCGTAGTTGCAGGCGGCGTCTGGCGGCTCTGTCCATCGTCGGAGCGAAGCTAGAGGCCACACTAGAACAAGCAGATAGCATAGTTAGGTTCTCAAGAGGAAGTCGTGTATGAGAGTGTCCACGGGGGTGAGAGGGGCGGTCGGGTTTACCGGGGGAGAGGTCGCCGGAGAGAAGACAGACGGCGGCGCTTCTTCGTCGAAGACACAGTCGAGGTTGCAGGGCAAGCGAGAGCAAGCTGGCGGCACTGGAGTGTGCGCCAGAGGCTAGGGAATGTGTTCATGTGGTCGAGGAGTCGAGGGGCGGCGGAGAGTGGCCGGAATCGTCGCCGGGAGACATCGGAGACAACGGCGGTGCAAAGCAAATTAGAGGCAGCCTGGTGGCTCTCTGGCAGCGAGGTTTGAGGGGAAAGGGAGAGGGGGCGAAGGCGCTTTAGTACGCATGATCGCGGGGCCGAAGCAATGCGCGATTGAAGAGGAATCAAGCGAGCTGTTAACGGGAAGAAACCGCCGGCAAGGTTAGCGCGCGGGTGAGAACGAAGGGAGCTGGCGGTGGGGCCTGGCGTCAGCGAATGAGTGAGAGTGGGGGTGGGGTCCAGTAGTCATTGCCTCTACGGGTAGAATTCCGAGTACGAAGGTTTTTTCTCGCGGGAGAGGGAGATGGGTTAGACTGGGCTTAGTGGGCTGGGCTGGCTAGATTCATTTTTTTTTGATCTGAATGTTTTTCCTTTTCTATTTCTAATATTCTGTTTTGATTTTGATTAATTATTTCAAACATCAATTTGATTTCAAACCTCAACCAAAATTTGTGTAGATTCAAATACTGATTAATAATACATTTTAAAGTCAAAATTAGAATATTTCTTTTATTCTTTTGGGGTCTTTTAATTATTAAAAATAGGCCCATGCATTTAAATTCAATTAATATCATTTATATTTTTAAACCATTATTTAATTTCAATTCTCACAAAACCTTTTCATTATGTTTATTTTTTTATTAGGGTATCAAATTATTCCCCTTGAATTATTTGGAAAATATTTAATATGATTTATAAATCATTTGAATTGGGTATTTGTTTTAATTCCAATGAAATTCAATATAGTTTTGTTTCCATAAATTTTATTTGGAAGATTTCTTTGATCTTATTTAAGTTAATTGAACCACTTTTATTCCACTTGGGTAAATTCCAAATATCATTTCCCATGATTTAATTAATCATTTCTAATATGGATTTTGTCTTTATTCAAATGGAAATGAAATTTGGTTAATGCCACTTTATTTTTATTTTGGAAAAAATTCTTTATCCATTTATTTTATTTGGATTTGGATTATATTCATTCCATTTGCTTATGTATTTGGCCAAGATTTAATTTGGTCTTTAAATATTTCTCATTTAATATTTCTTTCTCTATCTTATAAAATCCATGTCTTTTTATTTATAGATCCAAACCTGGTGACAATAATTTGTAAAATCTTATTTGATATTTATTTATCCTTTTAAATGTCTTTAGGATTATTTGCTCACCATTTGGTATGGATTTTAGATAGTTGCTTCATTGGCCTTGGAAATTCAATTTCCTTATCTTATTAAATTCATAAGATTTTATCTATGGCTCCAAATTGAATGAAATCAATTTATATGGTTTATAATATTTCCATTTTTCATTCTTGATCATTTTGAAATGTTTGTATGACCAATTTTTATATGGATCAAATTCATAGTCTAAGAGATAACTTGAAAATGATTTTCTTCCATTGGGTTTTTAGAGTTTTGGTTTATTTCTCAAGTGTTTAAGTTTCCAGATGCATTTATGAAGAATGCATTCCACTTTGATTTGAATTTAGTTGAATTCAAATATTATCCAAAGTTTTTTCAAGATGGGATTTTATGTTGCCATTTAGAATCAAAAGTTTCTTTTCACCCTAAATTTCAACAATTATTATTTTGTTTATTTATTTTTCACATTACAAGATTTGGAAAATCTTGGGATGTGACAATTCTGTCAACCGAACGCATTAGATGACGAAGACGACTTCAGCCACAGGCGCGAACGCCACAGCAAAAGAAGATCGCGCGTCAACAACGATCGCGGCGGAGTCGACATGGTTGCGGCTGGATATGCCAATCGACACGATGACGACAACCGCAATAGCGGATACCGCAGCAGCAACTACCGCATGGCGGATGACCCATGCCAACGTAGCAACGTCGCAATCGCGAGGACGAGCCTTCGGCATACGATGAACTATCTGGCCCCTGCACCATCCACGTCTACATCGACAAACAAGATGGTAAGAATATGGCCAGCCACATGCTCAAGGACTGCTGGGAGTTCCAGAAGCTCAATGAGGGACTCACCCAAAAGCGGTGCCAGATGGTGAACCCTTGATTCGCACCTACTCCAGTTCCATCTCCCACGGAGCTCCTCCACAACCACCTGGCTGACCGTCGCAGCCGCCGGTCTCACCAGCACCAAATGATGGTGCAGATGGGTACCCCCCACCAAAAGGGGCCCTGATGATCCAGAAGGGGTGCCCAACCAACAGGGTGAAGAAGAAGATCACCCGCCAAGTCAGCCTGGCCGTGACCTCTCCATCGGCCATACCTGAGTACCTCAGCAGCTCGGAGTCCTACATCACATTCGATTGTTCGGATCACCCATGCCAGATACCTCGCCCAGGTCACGCTGCCCTGTTGCTCTAGGCTCATATCGGAGGATTCTAAATGAGCCGCGTCTTCATGGACGGCGGCAGCGGCGTAAACCTGATGTTCACCAGCACACTCGTAGCGATGCGGATCCCGCTGTGTAGCCTGGAGAAATTAGTCAGGATGTTCCACGACATCGTCCTAGGGAAGGGCATATACCCCCTGGGCAAGATATGGCTCGAAGTCATCTTCGGTCAGTCCGAAAACTTTAGACGCGAGCGGCTAGAGTTCGAAGTGGTGGACTGGCCATGACAACACGACGCCATCCTCAAGCCCGTGGCATTCGCAAGATTATTAGTAGTACCGCACTATGCGTACCTTATACTGAAAATGCCAGGACCTAGGGGGGTCATCACCGTCCAAGGAAGCTTCTCCAGGTTACACAACTGCGAAAGAGACATCAACATAATCTCTTAGTCGTTTGCCATGCAGGAGGAGCTCACGAGACTCAGAGAGGTGACAGACAACGGAGCACCCCAATTGCTAGGCAAAACGCACCTGACATGTCGTTTGACTCCACAATCAACAGAAAGAAGTTGCAGGTTCAACCGACGGATGCCTCCAAGACGGCTTTGATCGCCAAGGACCTGAGTCGCGCATAGGAAAGGGCGCTTGTCAAAATCCTTTGTGAGCGCTGGGAAATTTTTGCCTGGTGTCCTGTGGACATGCCAGGAGTTCCTAGGGAATTCGCCGAGCATGCATTCAATGTTCTCCCAGATGCAAAGCCGGTCAAGCAGACAATGCATCGGCTATCCGATCATAGATCCAAAGCTGTTGGAATCGAAGTCAACAGACTGCTCGATGCCAACTTCATCAGGGAAATCAAAGAAAGCAAGTGGTTGGCAAACACCATGTTGGTCCCCAAAAGGGACACTGACATCCTATGGATGTGCGTGGACATCACATCGCCCAACAAGCACTGTCCCAAGGACCACTTCCCTCTACAAAGGATCGATCAAATCATCGACTCCACTGCAGGTTGCGAGAAGCTCTCCTTCCTTGACACCTACTCAGGCTACAACCAAATTCGGCTGAAGGTCGAAGATCGGGAGAAAACGGCATTCGACACGCCGTTCGGGGTATTCTGCTACAACACCATGCCCTTTGGTCTAAAGAACATAGGTGACACATAGCAAAGGTGCATGCAAGCATGTATGAAGGACCAGATCGGCCGTGACATTCAGGTCTATGTCGACGACATAGTAATCAAGACCAGAGAGGCCAAGACGCTCATCAATGATCTCCGTAAGACGTTCGATAACCTTGATCACTACAAGATCAAGCTGAACCCAGACAAGTGCGACTTCGTCGTCCCGTCTGACCAGGTACTCGAGTACTTCATCTCCCAACATGGCATCGAGGCGAACCAGAAGAAAATAAGGGCCATACTGGCCATTGAGAAGCCAAATAATTTCAAGGGTGTCCAACAGCTAGCTGGGCGAATCGCCGCGCTGAGAAAATTCATCAGCCGAATGGGTGAGAAGGACCTTCCCTTTTATCAGCTGCTGTGCAAGATGGACAAATTCGAGTGGACACCCGAAGCAGACGACACGTTCGAAGACCTCAAGTGGCTTCTTTCCACATCACCTGTCCTGGTCATGCCGAAGGAACAGGAACCTTTGCTTCTATACATCGCAGCCACACATCATGTGGTCAGCACCATGCTCGTGGTCGAGCGAACCAAATACGGCAAGACCCAGGGGTCCAACACCCAATCTACTACCTCAGCGAGGTGCAAACCCCGACAAAACAGAGGTACCCTCTTTATCAGAAGCTCTCCTACGGCGTATTCTTGATGGCGCGTCGGCTGAGCCACTACTTCCGGGAGCACCAAATCATGGTCGTCAACGACGCCCCGCTGTCAAACATCCTGAACAACCCCGAAACCATGGGGCGTGTATCCTTATGGCGCATCGAGTTGTCTCCTCGAGACATAATCTACAAGCGGCACGCCGCCATCAATTCCCAGGTCCTCCCTGACTTCCTCGTCCACTGGAGGGAGCTCCAGCTGCCGTATACTCCGGACATGTTGTAATCTTGGACGATGCACTTTGACGGCTCTAAGCGTGAGGCTGGAGCAGGGGCCGGCGTCATACTGACGTACCCTCAAGGAAACAAGATGAAATATGTACTTCGGATGAAATTCTGCGCCTCCAACAATGAGGCTGAATACGAAGCCCTCATCCATGGCATGAGGATGGCCAAGGTGTGCGGCGCAACACACCTTGTCATCTATGACGATTCGAACCTTGTCATGCAGTAGACGATGAATGAGTGTTGCGCCCATAGCGCCAACACGATCGCGTACCGCGCGCTCTACAACTCACTCGAAGGGGACTTTGATGGCTGCGAGCTTCGGCACGTCGGCAGGAAAACCAACGAAGAGGATGACAGGCTCACCAACATTGGCTCCACCTGCGCACGGGTGCCACTAGGAGTGTTCCTCGAAACAATCTGCATACCCTCCATCAAGATAAAATTCCCAAAAGGCTTAGCCGAAGAAGCACAACACTCGGCGGCTGCGCTACCCGAAGGACAAGAAGGACCCGAGAAGCTCGACATAGAGGCCGAGTTGGTCAGCCTTATGCAGGTCATGGCGGTTTAATAAACATGGACGCAACCGTACCTTCGGTACCTGATAAACAATCAGCTGCCCGATGACCCGACAGATGCCCGCCGCATATCTCGCTGGTCAAAAGCCTTCACCATCATCAATGGCGGGTTGTACAAACGTAGTATTTCAGGTGTGATCCAATGATGTGTCACCATCAGTGACGGCAAAATCATCCTCTAAGACATCCATGAGGGTATCTGCGGGCATCACGCACGCAGCCGCGCCCTACGCAGGCAACCGCAATGAACGATGCTAAAGACATAGTCCAGAGATGCAACGCCTGTCAAAGATACACGGACAAGCAACACACGCCAGGATTTGAGCTGAGGCCTATATCACTGGCCTAACCCTTTGCCCAGTGGGGCCTCGACATGATCGACAAGCTGCCAAAGTCTTCACTAGGAGGCCACGTCTTCCTCCTGGTGGCAGTCGACAAATTCTCCAAGTGGATCGAGGCCCACTGCACACAGCGTGCACTGGCGGTTAAAGTGATTGTCCCTACCAGTCAATGAGACAGGGGGGTCCGAAGGGGTACAGAGAAATCTGGATCGTGCGATTAACATTTAATCTAACGACTTGGGCATGTCGTCTCCGTCGAGCAGCATCGGCGAGACTGAATCCTAACGCAGCCAGTGGGGGTCTGTGGTGGCTCACAGGGGCTCCGACGATGGTCGGAGATGGGAGCGAACGACGAAGTTGACGACGGTGATCCTCCTTGTACGAGTGGTTCCTCCAGGGGTGGCTCAAATCAACGGCGCCCTTCTCCTCCAGCAGCGGCAAGCTCCGGCGAAATTCCAGCGACCTGGTGCTCGCCTTGCTCCGGGGGTGAGGTGGGGTGGTTCTGAGAGAGAGTAGAGTGAGATGGTGTGCTGAAATCAAACGGGGGAGGCCTCTATTTATAGTGCAAAGAGGGGACCAAAGGGTGCGTGTGGAGCTCGTCGTGGTCATCCGCACAACGAGCTAACGGCACGGATAGGGGGCGTGCGCTGCCTCCTAGCGAAGATCAACGACATGGTGGCGAGGCGTGGGGCGCTGTAATTTGGTCGGAACACTTCAATCCTCTGGGCGGGTCCGACGGACATTTTAATGGCGCACATCGTCTACGGTCCGCGCGGCGGCAAACGGGCATGTCCGGGCGGTTCCTGGGGCGGTGGTGATCACGCACGAGGTAGGCGAAGGCGAGGCGCGGTCCATGCGAGTGTGTCGAGCGCGGCGCTCTGGCATGCTCTGGGCATGCTTGCAGAGAGGCTAGGCGCGCTTGTTCTGAGTGGTCCAGGGGCTGGCAAGGCTTGGGCACTAGACAGGGTGTGGCAGTGGATGGTGTCTTGTGTCCCAGACAAGGTTGGCGAGGCTAGGGAAGCTGCTAGCTTGCTGTCGACATTAGGGTGGCAGTTTGAGCTCGGCAATGGTCACCATTGATGACAATGTCAAGCTTACAGTGAGCTAGGGCTGGTTAAATTAACTAGATGATCTATTGAGAGTTTGTTGTGACCTAGAGAGGGAACAAGTTAGGCACAAACACTGCTCACTATAGTGTTTGATGTTTCATTTGATTTGTGTTTACAAGGTTTTTGATGAAATGGCTGAAAGAGATTTGGATTTGAATTTTTGAGTGAAACTTGGTGGGTGTATTATTCACATACTAGGTAGTCTATGGTTGCTTTAATTTTCCAAGGTGCACTGGTTTGGTTGGGTTTTGAGAAATGGTGATCTTCACATATGATATATATTCAATTTTGAATTGTCATTTGAATCAAGTTGCCAAATGTTTGTGTGGGTTTGAAAGGTGGGATTGGATTCAGTTTCGCTTGGTCTAGCAAGGGGTGAAAAGAAATGAATTTGTTTATGTTTAAAATCTTGGAGTAGAAACACTCAAAGTGGTCTAGTAAGCAAGATTGACAAAAATGACCATTTTCCTATTTTGTTTGTTTTTGAATTTCCCTTGCTTTGTTTATGCTTGGATTGTCATTTCCATTTTTAGATTTTGAATTGTCATTTCCATTTTTAGATGATGTTGTTTTCATCTTTAAACCATTCCTTGCTATTCACAACAATCACACAAGTACATTCATGCATTCATACAATCATCACATACACACATGCATTCATATGGATTTTGATTAACAAAAGTTCTTGTTAACACTAATTTTGGTGATTAGAATTTGATAACCTTGATCAATATTTTTGGGATGTTACAAACCTTCCCTCCTTAAACAAAATCTCGTCCCAAGATTTGAGAAAAAGAAAACTAAGATTTAAATATATCGGGAAACTTCGTCCTAATGTGGTCTTCTCGCTCCCAGGTAGCTTCTTCTTCAGTGTGGTTACTACAGTGGATCTTGAGAAACTTGATACTCCGGGTCCTGGTGGTTCTGAAAGCTTCCTCCAAAATACGGATGGGTACTTCAGGATACGTCTTGTCATCGTTGATCTCTATGGTTCGGTGATCAATGTTCTTGAATACTTCAGTCTTCTCCGGGACTTCTAGGCATTTGCGAAGTAACGATATATGGAACACATTATGAACGGCTAACATCTCCTCTGGCAGTTCCAGTTGATACGATACTTCTCCTCGACGATTCAAGATCTTGAAAGGACCGATATATCTAGGGGATAACTTTTCTTTGAGCTGGAAACGTTGCATTCCTTTCAAAGGTGACACTTTGATATAAACAAAATCTCTGATATTGAAGGCGAGGTCTCGACGTCTCTTGTCGGCATAACTCTTCTGTCTGGATTGGGCGGTCTTGAGGTGCTCATGGATCTTGTGAACTTTCTCTTCTGCTTCACGTAGGATGTCAGGTCCGAAGATCTGACTCTCTCCTACTTCTGACCAATTCAAAGGGGTACGAAACTTTCTTCCATACATGAATTCAAATGGGGCCATTTGCAAACTAACTTGATAATTGTTGTTGTACGAAAATTCTACGAAAGGCAGACAATCTTCACATTTTGATCCATACTCTAGCACACAGGCTCTCGGCATATCTTCGAGTATCTGATTTGCTCGCTCCGGTTGTCCATCGGTCTGAGGGTGATAAGCTGTGCTGAAATCTAATCTTGTTCCCAATCCTTCTTGGACTTTCTTCCAAAATCTTGAGGTGAACTGAGTTCCTCAATCCGACACGGTGTTCTTGGGAACTCCATGTAAACTGACGATTCTAGGGATGTACAACTCTGCAAGCTTCGAACTCTGGTAGGTGGTCTTGACTGGTAAGAAATGGGCGACTATGGACAGTCTATCTATGATAACCCAGATAGAGTCATTTCCCCTACTAGATGTAGGCAAACCGGTGATAAAATCCATTCAAACTGAATCCCATTTCCATTCCGGAATCTGCAATGGTTGCAACAGTCCTGCGGGTCTCTGATGTCCCGCCTTGACTCTCTGACAAATATCTCACTTGGCTATGTAGCTTCCGATTTCTCTCTTCATCTTATGCCACCAAAATTGTTCCTTCAAATCCTGATACATCTTCGTTCCTCCGGGATGGATAGAATAAAGAGTATCATGGGCTTCATTCAAAATATCTTGCTTTAACTCTGAGTCTGCTGGCACACAAATACGTCCTTTGTACCACAAAACTCCTCCTTCATCTTCGGTGAATCCGGGTACTTTTCCTATACCAATAGGACGTTTGATTTCATCGATACTAGCATTTCCTTTCTGTGCCTCCTTGATCTGACTGATCAAAGTGGGTTCAGGTTCTATGCTATCCATAAATCCTTCACTAACTATTTCCATTCTAAACTCTTCCACCTCTTTGTGCAAACCTGGTTGCTCCTTCAGAATCATAGAGTTCAATTGACACGACATTCTACTAAGGGCATCTGCTACCACATTAGCTTTTCTAGGGTGATAATGGATGTCCAGATCATAGTCCTTGATTAACTCTATCCATATTCTTTTCCTCATATTCAGCTCCTTCTGAGTGAAAATATACTTCAGGCTCTTGTGATCCGAATAAATCTCACAACGATTTCCCATAAGGTAATGCCTCCATGTGTTTAGGGCTAAAACTACGGCTGCTAGTTCTAGGTCATGGGTAGGATAATTCTGATCATGTTACTTTAGTTGTCGGGATAGATAAGATATTACTTTTCCTTCTTGCATCAATATATATCCGAGACCGATCTTGGATACGTTACAATACACATCAAAAGGCTTCGTGATATCCGACATGATCAAGATTGGGGCTGAGATCAATCTCTTCTTGAGTTCTTGAAAACTCGCTTCACATTTGTTCGTCCATTCAAACTTCTTATCCTTCTTCAACAATTGGGTCATGGGTCTTGCGATACTCAAGAATCCTTCTACGAACATGCGTTAATATCCCGCTAATCCGAGAAATGCACGAACTTGGGTTTGGGTGGTTGGGGCTTGCCAATCTTCAACATCCTTCGCCTTCGTAGGGTCAACGGCAATTCCTCCGGCTGACACAATATGTCTGAGGAATCCTACCTCCTGTAACTGGAATTCACATTTGATAAACTTGGCATACAACTGATGCTCCCTAAGGGTTCCAATGATGGTCCTCAGGTGTAGCTCATCTTCTTCTTCTGATTTGGAATAGATCAGAATGTCATCGATGAAAACAACGACAAACTTATCTAGGAAGTCCATAAAAATCTTATTCATGAGGTTCATGAAATAAGAGGGGGCCTTGGTTAAACCAAAAGACATGACAGTGTACTCATACAGTCCATATCTGGTGGTAAAGGCAGTCTTTGGAATATCCTCTGCACGAATCATGAGTTGATGATAACCAGTTCTAAGATCAATATAGAAAACTCTTTGCCACCGGTCAACTGGTCAAATAGGTCTTCTATCTTCGGTAGTGGATACTTGTTCTTGATGGTGACATCATTCAGCTTCCGATAATCCGTACACAACTGGTTAGCTCCATCTTTCTTGTCCACAAACAAGACAGGTGATCTCCATGGCGACGCACTTGGTTGGATCAATCCTATCTCTAGCATAGCATCCAATTGCTTCTTAATCTCCACTAATTCATAAGGGTTCATACTATACGGTCTTTGGGCTATGGGTCCGGTTCTAGGGATTAGTTCAATGATAAACTCGATATCCCGATTTGGGGCATACCGGGCAAAACACCTTGAAATACATCAGGGTATTCACAGATTACTCTGACTTAGTCAATGGTGGGTTGGGCTAGACTCTTGTTGCACTTGAATTGATGGGGCAAGGTTTCAGATACATGCTCTACCGGTATTCCGGCTGTACTCGTCATGGTTATGGCTTTCTTGGCACAATCGATTAATCCTTTATGTTTCAACATCCAATCCATTCCTAGTACTACTTCCAAACCTTTAGTTCCAAGTACTATTATATTAGCATAAAAATCTATGCCATGGATTCGGATAGGTACAACCTTGCAAATGTCTCTAGCTTTAGTGGTTGAACCAGGTATTTGAACTATCATAACATGCTTCAATTTGGTTGGTTGAATCTTACTAGTGCATGCAAATTCTTCGGTAATAAACGAGTGCGATGCTCCAGAATCAAACAACACTCTTGCAAGTACTGAGTTAATAAAAACATACCCAGCACGACATCTGGCGCTTCTTGGGCTTATTCAGCATGCATGAGAAACAGAGGGCCGTTGCGATTGAGCGAATTCCGTGGGGCAAATATTCTTCCAGGCTGAACACGACGTTGCTGCTGAGCTGTGGAATTCACATTGGAGGCTGCGGCAATCTTCTTGGGGCACTCATTGGAATAGTCACCCTTGGTTCCACATTCATAACAAGTCACTTGGGACTTGTCCTTTGTTGCAATAGGCACAACATTACTTCCAGTTCTTGGGGCAGTGTTGGTGTTGGTGGCGACATTGTTGTTGCTGGACTTGGGCGGTGCACGGTTGAAATTGTTGGAGTTGCCGGGGTTGTTGTTGTGGTTTCCTCTAGGCCTTGGGTTTCCACGGTTGGGATAGGTCGGATGGTTCATCAGGGGTCTATTGGTTCTTGGGGCAAATCCTAGAGATGGGTTGGGGCGATACTTTGGGGTATGGTGGGTTCCTGGTTGATGCATCATTCTAAACTTGCGGTTCTCATTGGCTTGGTTGATCTTGCCTTCCATGTGAATGGCGGAATCCACTAAGGCTGCAATGTTAGCAAATGGAATGTTGACCAACACTGTCTGCATCTCATCATGTAGACCATTCAAGAATATCTCCTCCTTCTTGGATTCGGTGTCAATCTCATCCGGTGCATACCTAGCCAATGACAAAAGTTTGTCATGGTACTCAACTACTGTCATCCTCCCTTGCTTCAATTCTCTAAATTCATCTCTCATCCTCTTGATCAAACCCGGTGGCACATGGGTTCTGCTGAACTTGAGTTTGAATTCATCCCAAGTCATCATTTGTCCTCCATTCATGGCATGAACGCTGTTCCACCAAGCTCTTGCATATCCAGCCAGATAGTGGGTGGCAAAAAGTACCTTCTCGTTGGCTTCCACTCCTGCAACTTCTAAGTTGTTCTCCATGGATTGTAGCCAAACATCGGCATCTAGGGGGTCTTCGGGTTTAGTGAAGATGGGTGGATTGGTGTTCTGAAAATTCTTGAGCTTGGATCCATTGTTGTCCTAGTTTCCATGGCCTTGGTTGTTGTTGGCCATCTGAGCTATCTATTGAAGGGTGGCTAAGTGTCAACACCTGGATTTTTAATCCCAGATGCATGTTATGCCATACATCGCAATCCCAGGATTACCATTTTTGTGAGACATAACAGATTTGGATACCACAATACATCATCCATTACAAACCATACATAAGGTCTTACACAAATAAGGATCTCATGATCCAGTTCTTAATACAATTCAAGCAGCGGAATACGTAATAATAAAGGTAGCGTAGGCGAAGCTCCATCTTCGGGGTCATAGGCAATGCTGACGATGGGAGATGATCCTAGTTGTCATAACCTTCCTGGGGTCCATCATCCTGGAACTCCTCTTCATAGTCTGGCCACGGGAATAGCCAGGGACAAAGCCATGAGTACTCTTTAAGTACTCGCAAACTAATACTAGCAAGTGAAGGGGTTTTTTGTAATAGGACACTAAACTCTAGGGTTGTTTTGCAAAAATCCAGACTTACCTCTACTAAGCTCAGAAGCAAGAGAATGCTAGTCAAATTTTATAACACCTAAGTGGGAACTTGAATTTCATGTCACAACTCTGTTGTGGTCAAGTCAAAATCTCAATCCATTTCACAAGTCATTTTGAAAACTTATGACGGGGGAACAGTATGGCCACTCCAACTGTCCATAAGCGCGAACGCGGCTATTCGAATAGTTTGACACTCTGTAGAGATTGTACACTTTCACCACAACATTCGATACATCTGTCAGGAACAAATCCTGAATTCACCATACTCGGTATGCGGATAATCAATACTAACCTTTCAATTACACGCCCTAGTATAGGCACCTCTCATGTGAGTTTGGCCTCCCAACCATGACCAACTGTCATCTTGGGTACTGCACAGGTCGACAATCTTCACAAGGTAGCTCAGCTCAGACCTTGGTCGTGAGGGAACCAATACTAAGGTAGATAAGTTTCCAGTCAAGCCCTACCCAATCTTCGGGTATTGTGGTTGTACGGTAAAATTGGAATGGTATCGCATCCAGACAACCATCAGTTTTATAAAGGGTTAAGTCTCATGCCTCAACATTTTTATCACAAGAATCATCTGGTGTTCGGAAACACATGTCAAAACAACTCAGTAGAATGATCCATCATTCTAAGGTTTTCATAACCATTTTCACCAAGTATTCACATCTAAAGTTGATAAAGTTTTATGGTTAGCACTAGCATCTACAAGTGGGGTTGAGTACTAATGAAGGGTGGTAAACTAGTGGGGTTCTAACTAAGTTCAATCTCATGCCTTAGGATGACATCAAGATTATCTAGCTTAGGCCAAATTTTATGCTCTTTATGCAACCTTCAGTTATCTTTCTAGTATCTACAAATTACTTAAATAAACTCTAAGAAAAAGCTTTGATAAAGAAATAAAGTAGAAAGCTTGCAAGTAAAACTAGGATTGGGTTATCAGGTGGGTATAACCACATATGCTTAAGGCATATAGTTGGCATAGTAAGGCTCGCTAAAGTGGAACATCTTGCAAGTGTTAGCTTGCTCAATCAACTAGTAGTATTAGGCTTGCACAAGTATTAGTATAAGCTTGCTAAGTTAATAGCTTGCAAGTATTGGCTTGCCTTGTGCAAAGGAGTGGTGAAGTTATCCTCGGCTTCCTCTTCGTAGTATCCTCCTTCCTCCTCGTATCCTTGGTCGGTACTAGCGTCTATGAATAAATACGAGGTACACAATCACCAAACAATACTTAACTACTTTCAATAATCACACAAAAGGGGTTCTATAGATGATCTAGTATCATCACTAACTTTACAAGATTAAAGCATTGGTCTTATTGATTTATTTTTAGAAAAGTAATTTCTACTCATTGAAAAACTACTTAAGATTTAATATTCTCCAAACCAAACATGGGATCATGTTGACACATGTCATCACCACATATTTTAGTACATGGTAATGTGATTTAAAGTGGTGTCACAATTTAATAAGGTTTAACCTTATTATTTTAAATAAAAATAAGTAACTAGAAATGCCTATGTGGCATTATTTTATTACTTGAAGTTTATTTATGTAAGTAAACCCATATGTTTTTATATATTCTGAAAGGTATGATCAAATGTGTTTTTTGAGAGTTGGAATCATCTCAAAAGCTATTGTGGTTTAAATTTGAAAAAAGTTTGAATGCAGAAATGCTTCTGCCTTGTTATTTTTACCAAGGTTGATCTACAGATCCAAATGATTTGAATCCAACGGGCTTGGATTAAGCATTTAAAGACCTTTCTAAAAAAATTGGTTTCATTCAATTTGGTTCACTGAATCGAGCTGGGTTGATTTTTGAAACTTGGTACAGAACTGTGTTTGAATGAAAATAGAAAAATCTAAATTCAAACGAGTGGGCTGCACGGGAAGGGGAAATGGGCCGGCCCAGTGTCACTCCGCGGCGCGGGGCACACTGACAGGGTGGGTCTACTGGTCAGCGACTTATTAAACGCGAAGTGGTACGGGGCGATGTGGTGTGTTGGATTAGAAGTAAGATCAACGGCTGAGGGTCGTCGTCGATGATGAACTAGTCACCGGCAAGCTCGAACCGTAGCAGCTCAGTGGGGGTCGTGGGTGGCTCACCGGGGCTCATGGGAAGGTCGGTGATGCGGTCAAATGACGAAGTTGACGACGGCGAACTCAGGGGTGGTCGCGGCAGCTCCTAGGGTGGACGAAATCGACGGCACCCTTCTTCTCAAGAGGCGGTCTGCTCCAGCGCAATTCCGGCGATGCGCTGCTCGCCTTGCTCCGGGACTGAGGTGGGGTGGTTCTAGGTGAGAGAGGAGTGGAATGGTGTGAAGAATTCGAGCGGGGGAGGCCTCCTTTCATAGGCTCGACGTTTAGACCGAACGGGATGGGCAGGCGACGGTGGCGACATGGATACGGGCGGCTAGAGGCATGGCCGAGGGTGGTGATCGATCGATGGTCTCCTGGCGATGCTCTAAGGTGTAAATGCGCTTGTAGGGGCGGTGGCAAACGGTCGGGAACGCTCGATGCTCTGCGAGGCAGAGGCGGCTAACTCTGCGGCGAGCGATGGCTACGGGGTACGGGCGGTGAAATGGGCATTTCAGACGGTCTCCTGGGGTGGTGGGGTGCATGCTGGTGGGCGGTGAGGGCTCGAGGTGGTCGGGTTGCATGCGAACGGTGCATGCTCTACGGTGCGCGTCGGCATGGTCGACAGCAGCGCGGGCGCGGCGTTCCTGGTGGTTCTGGTTGCTGTCCGCGAGGCAGGGCTGGTCGAGAGGGGGCGGTGAGGCATGGGCTACCTCCCAGACAAGGTTGGCACGACTAGTTCTTCTCCTAGCATGCTGTCCACACTGGGTGACATGGGTGCTCTCGGCCTGTTCACCATTGATGACATTGGTGAGTTTACAGTGGTGCTAGAGCTTAGTTAAGGTTGCTAGATGATCTACTAAGGCTAGTGTAACCAGAGAGGGAACAATTTAGGCCAGAATCACTGCACACTATAGTTTTTTGATTTTTTTTGATTTGAATCAGCAAGGTGTTTGATGAAATGGCCGCATGAATTCAAGTTTTGAATTTTGAAAATATTTTCGGTGGGTGTGCTAGGCATGTGCTGGTCAGTCTGTGGATGCTTGGGTTTTGAAAGTTGAGCTTGTTTGAGTGGTTTTTGAAAAAGTAGGAACTTCCCATATGATATAGATTCAATTTTAAACTGTCCTTTATGAGTACTATCAAGGGGTGCAAAGATCCAAACAAGTTTCTGTTAAGTTTTGAAAGTTAGAGATAGCCAAAGTAGGCATGGGAGTTAAATTGGCCAAAGTGACCATTCACTTATTTTGTTTGTTTTGATTTATTTGTCTTTGGGAAAAGTGTGGGGATTTTTTAGATGATGTTTATTTCACCTAAGAATCATTTTACAAGCAAAGAAACACACAAGAATGGCAATTCAAAAGAATCCAAAATGAAATGCTTTTCTTATGCATGCTTTCATATTTTTAATTTGAAAAGTTCTTGTTAACCCTAATTTTGATGATTAGAGTTTGATGATCCAAGTTTAATATTTTTGGGATGTTACACTAAGTTGGCTTGACGTTCGGCTCTTTCATCTTCATGGTCAGAAACCAACATTTGCAAGATCTGCAACATTGGGTCCGGGGACGAAGTGCTTCCTCCGCGAGGCATCTGAAGATTGAGATAGATAATGAGACAAGAGGGAAATTTCTAAGGTTCTAGGTTTTTTTCCAAAGTTTTCTAAATTTGACTCAGATTTTTCTAGCAATTTTATTTTTATTCATTCATAGCACACGATACAAACACACACCACAACAAGGAAAATGGATGGTTTTAGGAACCATTCTGTGAAACTATGATACAGTGGGACCGGATACAAATCACTAACGCTAGTTCTCAAGTGCTACTACTCCTCTGAATTGGTGTCCTCCTCATCATCATCAATGAAGGCGAAGTCATCCTCATCGGTGAAGAAGTACACGGCTTGATCCTCTAGAATGTAATCATCATCACTGAGGTCAGAGTAGGGGTCTCCACGGATATCCTCCCCTGCATTCTCCCTCTCCTCAAGCTGAATGTCCCTCTCATGGAAGGTCTTCTCCAACTCTGTGATCCGGTGATGCAGGCAGGCAATGATGCGCTCCTTCTTGTCAAGCTAACGGCGACGAGACTGGTGATCCTTCACTAGCATGGCAATGGTCTGATCCTTCTGGAAAGCGATGGCATAGTTGTGTTTGTCGTAGGAGTGGGCATTATCCAACTCCTTCTGCCGGTCATACATCATGAAGCTGAGGTGGTCCACTTGGTTCTTCAGCTCAGGGTGATATGGTGCCTCCAATGGCTATCCCATAACATCACGCCTTGATTTGATTGACACTCTGCCCACACAGACGGGCAAGAGCTTCCTACATGGCCCTGGCAAGTCCATCTAGCCAGTTGTTCTCTATTAAGGTGAACTAAATTCCCTCTGAGGTGGGGGCTTCAATCTTCCCTCGGAGACTTGCAACAATCAGCCATTGCAATTCCTCTCCTTCCTGATCGTTGAGCTGAGATCCGAAGAACTCGGGTTGTGAGCGCTCCAGAAGTTCCGAAAGCTGGTCCAAGTCACGCTCAAAGATGAGCTCTCCTCCATTTCCCAACTGATAGAACTTGCTATACTTCACGTCCATCTATAAGAATATAGGATGAGTAAGTTAGTAGAGTGATCAAGTGTGTCAAATTTTATGTAAGTTTGCAAGAATTTTTTAGGAACATGACAATTCATGAAAGAATCTAAGTGATAAGAATGAGAATAAGTTTTCATAAATACTCACTTCCTTAGTTTTCATGAAAGAATCTAAGTGATAAGAATGAGAATAAGTTTTTGATTCAAACGTCCATTCTAAACTAGGGTCTCCTATGGTCAGGATGGCTCTGATACCAAATTGTCAACACCCGGATTTTTAATCCCAGATGCATGTTATGCCATACATTGCAATCCAAGGATTACCATTTTTGTGAGACATAATAGATTGGATATCACAGTACATCATCCATTACAAACCATACATAAGGTCTTACAACAAAATAAAGGATATCATGATCCAGTCTTAGTACAAATCAAGTAGCGGAATAATATAATAATAATGGTGGGAGATGATCCTAGTTGTCGTAACCTTCCTACAGTCCATCCTCCTGATAGTCCTCTTCATAGTTTGGCCATGGTAATAGCCAGGGACAAAGCCATGAGTACTCTTTAAGTACTCAAAAACTAATACTAACAAGTGAAGTGGTTTTGAGTAGGAATACCAATCTCTAGGTTATTTTGGAAAAATCCAGATTTATATCTAACTGAGTTCAGGAGCAAAGAAAGCTAGTTGAAAGTTTTATAACACCTAAGTGGGAACTTGAGTTTTCATAGCACAACCCTGTTGTGGTCAAGTCAAAATCATCCTTCATTTCATAAGTCATTTTTAAAACATCCGAAGAAGGAACAGTATGGCCACTCCAACTGTCCATAACCACAAACGCGGCTATTCGAATAGTTTAACACTCTAAAGAGGTGGTACACTTTCACCAAAATATTCGATACATCCGTCAGGAACAATCCTGAATTCACCATACTCAGTATGTGGATAATGAATCCTAACCTTTCAATTACACGCCCTAGTATAGGAACCTCTCCTATGAGTTTGGCCTCCCAACCATAACCAACTGTCATCTTGGGAACTACACATGTGGACAATCTTCACAAGGTAGCCCCAGCTCAAACCTTGGTCGCAAGTGAACCCATACTAAGGTATATAAACTTCCAGTCAAGCCCTACCCAAATTTTGGGTTTTGTGGTTGTACGGTAAAATTGGAATGGTATCGCATCCAGACATCCATCAGTCTCATGCCTCAACATTTTTCATCATCAAAATCATCTGGTGTTCAAGAACACATGTCAAAACATTTCATTAGAATGACTCATCATTCCAAGGTTTTCATAACCATTTTCACCAAGTAATCCCATCTATTGCTTAGCACTAGCATCTACAAGTGGGGGTAAACACTAATGAGGGGTGATAAACAAGTGTGAACAATCTATGTTAAATCTCATGCCTCAGGATGTCATCAAGATTTATCTAACTTAGGCAAACTTTTATGCTCTTTATGCTACCTTCAAAAGTCTTTCTTAACTCTACCAATTATGACGTAAACACAAACTAAGGAGCTTTGATAAAGAAATAAAAGAACTGAGCTTGTAAGTACAACTTGGTTTGGTATAATCAAGTGGTGTAACTAATGCATGTTTAATGCATCTAGTTGGCATAGTTATAATGCAAGGGTGAACTTGGAAAGTTCTAGCTGGCTAGGATAGCTTGCCTTGTGCAGACCAGTAGTTGAAGTTCTCCTCGTCTTCTTCCTCGTAGTAGTCTCCTTCCTCCTCGTATCCTTGGACGGTACTAGCGTCTATAAATAAATACGAGGTACACAATCACCAAACAATACTTAACTAATTCTATGTAGCACACAAAGTTTCACACTAGATGATCTAGCATCATCACTATTATCACAAAGATTAATGCACTTATTTTATTTATTTTATTTTAGAAAAGTAATTTCTACTCATTGAAAAAATACTTAAGGTTTAATATTCTCCAACTAAACTAGGGTATCATGTTGACACATGTCATCACCACATATTTTAGTACTTGGGAATATGATTTAAAGTGGTGTCACAATTTAATAAGGATTTACCTTTCTATTTTAATTAAATAAAGTGACTAGAAATGCCTATGGGGCATTCTTTTATTACTTATCCTTTATTTCTGCAAGTAAACCTAGATATTTTTATATATTCAGAAAGGCCTTCTCAAATGTGATTTTTGAGAGTTGGAATCAACTCAAAATCTTTTATGGTTGAATTTTAAAAAATGTTTGAAAGAAGAAACATCTCTGCCTTGTTATTTTTACTATAGGTGATATATAATTCCAAATGGTTTGAGTCCAGCGGGATTGTATTAAGAATTTTAGTACCTTTCCAGCAAAATTGGTTTCATGCAATTTGGTTCAGTGAATCTCTCTGAAATGATTTTTGAATCTATAGACAGAACTAGGTTTTAAATTAAATTGATAAAACCTAAATGCAAACTACTGGGTCACGCGGAAAGTTAACTGGGCCAGGCCACTACGCACAGCGCGCGCACGGACGGTTTAAGTGATTGTCCCCACCAGTTAGCGGGACAGGGGGTGCTGGGGGTTGGGGATGGTGCGCTGCCTCCTGGCTAAGCTCAACGGCATGGTGGCGAGGCGTCGGGCGGTGCAATTTGGTTGGAATACTTCGATGCTCTCCGCGGGTCCGACGGGCATTTTAATGGCACATAGCGTCTACGGTCCACGCGGCGGCAAATGGGTATGTCCGGGTGGTTCCTGGGTGGTGGTGATCACGCACGAGGGCAGAGAAGGTGGGGCGAGGTCCGTGCGAGCATGTTGAACGCGGCGCTCTGGCGCGCTCTCGGCATGCTTGCAGAGAGGCTGGGCGCGCTCGTTCTGAGTGGTCCAGGGGCTGGCAAGGCTTGGGCACTGGACAGGGGGTGGCGGTGGACGGTGTCTTGTGTCCTAGACAAGGTTGGCGAGGCTAGCGAAGCTCCTAGATTGCCAATGACAATGGGGTGGCAGTTTGAGATCGGCAATGGTCACCATTGATGACAATGTCAAGCTTAAAGTGAGCTAGGGCTGGTTAAATTAACTAGATGATCTACTAAGAGTGTGTTGTGAGCTAGAGAGGGAACAAGTTAGGCACAAACACTGCTCACTATAGTGTTTGATGTTTTGTTTGATTTGTGTTTACAAGGTGTTTGATGAAATGGCCGAAAGAGATTTGGATTTGAATTTTTGAGTGAAACTTGGTGGGTGTATTAGTCACATACTAGGTAGTCTATGGTTGTTTGGATTTGCCAAGGTGCACTAGTTTAGTTGGGTTTTGAGAAATGGTGATCTTCACATATGATATAGATTCAATTTTGAATTGTCATTTGAATCAAGTTTATAAATGTTTCTGTGGGTTTGAAAGGTGGGCGTGGATTCACTTTCACTTGGTATAGCAATGGGTGAAAAGAAATGAATTTATTTTTGTTTGAAATCTTGGACTAGAAACACTCAAAGTGATCTAGTGAACAAGATTGGCAAAAATGACCATTTGCTTGTTTTGTTTGTTTTTGAATTTCCCTTGATTTGTTTCTTCTTGGATTTGATTTAGATGATGTTTTTTAATCTTTAAACCATTACTTTCTATTCACAACAATCACACAAGTCCATTCATGCATTCATACAATCATCACATACACACATGCATTCATATTGATTTTGGTTAACAAAATTTTATGTCAACCCTAATTTTGGTGATTGGAATTTGATAACCTTGATCAATATTTTTGGGTTGTTACATCCGTGAAACGATTTGATAGAGTACTAACCCTATAAGATCCAAAGCGGTTAATAGATCGGATTCTCGTGGGTGATGTAGTCGTTCATTTGCCGATCTCAAGATCGAGTAGACGATACTTCTAGTGTCGTGTTCTGGAAGTGCTCCCGCAGTCGGTCACATATTCGATACTTGATGATGACCTTCCTCTCCCTTGTTATAGCAGGCAGTGGAGGTTGTATATCTCTCCTCGCGATTCCAGCAGCATGATGGCGTGGTGGTGGAAGTAGAGGGGAAATCCCGTAGGGCTTCGCCTAACAGGAGCGGGTATGGTGCACTAGAGAGGGTCCTTGGCAACTAGGGTTTAGAGGCCAAGGGGTGGAGGTGGTGGCCAGTGTCTAGGGTTTACCTAGGCGACGGTTTAGAGGGGCTCTAGACGGTGATGACTTGAGATGGAAGTGGTCGGCCTAGGGTTTCACGTTGTGGGGCAAGGGGGGCGCCCCTCCCCTCCTTTTATGAGTGGGAGAGGCGTCAAGGGGGAGGGAGTTCTCCCCCAACTCCACTTCGAAGGAAGGGGGCAAGGGGAGGGAGGGAAACCTTCCCTAAGTGGGTTTCCTCTCCTCCCTCCACTAGGCAACCATGTCGGGATTTGACTTTTCAAACTGGTGTTTGACTTTTCAAACTAGAGTTTGATTTCTCTCTTCCTACTTCCCAGCCGATTGACCTAGGAAATAATGCAGCCATTCCACTATGGTATGACACATCCATGTACCCTTCCCACTCCGGAGAGATGGACCTTCTAGACCCTTCTACAAGATTCCAATGAAAACACCGAAACCATTCCTGAACTCCGAAATTATATGAATCTTTTTTAACTGTCATTATATGAATATTATTTTTCAGATCATTCCGGATCTCCTCGTGATTTCCCGGATCCTATCCGAGACTCCGAACAACATTCGGTCTCTTACTCACATTCCATATATACTAAACAACATCGGATCCTTAAGTGTGTCTCCCTACGGTTCGTGAATTATGGAGACTTGATCGAGACTCTTCTCCGATCAATAACCAATGGAGGAATCTGGAAATTCATATGGCTCCCACATATTTCTACGATTACTTTGTGATTGAATGAACCATTTACATAAGATACCAATTTTCCTTTGTCTCGCGTTACTTTAATTATCCAAGGTTTGATCGTCGGTATCTCTTGTACCTAGTTCAACATCATTACCGATAAGTACTCATTACTCATTGCGTGATATGACATCCCTTGTGACCTAGTCACATGCTTGCAAGCCAATTAGATGACATTCCAATGGGAGGGCCCAGAGTATAACTATCTGTCATATCGATGGACAAATCCCACTCTTGATCCATGTGCCTCCACACATTATTTCAGAATACCTAATGCCACCTTTATAACCACCCAGTTATGAAGTGGTGTTTGATGTCATCAAAGCATCCATATGGTGATGGTGATTAACATGATCTCATGGTCGAAGGATTTAGGTTACTATCTATTTGAAAGCTTATAACAAGTGAACGATTTTAAGTGACTTGATCTTATGCTATGCTTAACTATAGGAGTGTTTCCATCATATCATTCTCCTAATGATATGACCATGTCATTAATAACATCCAATGTCCATGATTAGGAAACCATGATCATATATTTAATCAACAAGATAGTTCAACAAGAGGCTTACTAGGGACGTTTTTATGTTTACAAAACACACAAGTATTAATTTTTTGGGATAATACAATTATAGCGTGGGATGTAAAAATTTATCATAAACATGAAGGTATGATAATAACCACTTTATTATTGCCTCTTGGGCATATCTCCAACAGTCTCCTACTTGCACTAGAGTCAATAATCTAGATTAGTAAAGACTTGTGCATTCAACACCCATGGCTTTCTGGTGTTGTATATACATGATTGGTAGTGATAAATATAATCTTCGGATCCGACACTTTCAGGTAAGTGTGTAATTCCATGTCTTTGCGGCTCTACGCATCACTCATTATTCAATGAGATGGAATTGTATAAATTTGGTTTTTTGGTGAGACATTTATTTCCTTTGGGTTAAAACATGTTGATATAGTCGTACAATATATCTTCATAGTACTAGCCTACTGTGAACCACACCTAGTTTGATGACAAAGTACTTGACACAAATGCCCTCTTTAGCTGCTATAATAACAGTCATATACTTAGCCTTTTGTTATAGTATCTGTTACGATATCTTACATTTGGAACTTATCCAAATCAATTATGGAACTTTCTTTCCATTACATTATGCCACTCATAGTTTAAATTGAGATAAACTTAATTTGTATCTTGTGACAAAACTAGTATCAATGTAACACTTTACAATGAACTATCTATCTATTTGTCACCTCTACATAAATAATAGATTCTTAGTTCTTCCAAAGATCATAAGAATATCCTTACTATCATCTTATGAGTCATTTTGGTATATTCTCATAACATTTAGAGCATAGGACCTATCTGGATGTGTATATATCACAGTATGATTAATCAAAATATTCTTTTGATTTCACTCGCCAAGTGTCAAAAACACTTGGATCTTATCTCACTTACCAAGTGTCAATACACTTGACTCTTGATTCAATCCTTCTCGTGCAACAAGAACATTTCTTGTAGTTTCTATATTGAACTATTTCAATATCTCATATATGTACTCTTGGCACAACCATATTAGCGTCTCAATCTATCCATATAGACATTAATGACAAATATTTGGGTTTTGCCTAAGTCTTTCATCAACATGAAATTCTTAACCTGTGTCATTAAAAGATACATCATTTCCAATCAACAATATGTCTTTCACATAATGTATTATAAATATGTCTTAGCACTCCCACTTAATTTCTTGCAAATGCAAGCATCTTCATCATCTCCGATGATGAAGATCATGTTTACTTCAACCATTGATGTTTTCATACGCTTTTAGCATCATTTGAATTAACAAAACCCTTTGGTACTATGTAATGTACACGTCCTAGGTAACCATTCTATTAGAAGAAGTTGTTTTGTTTATTCTGTAGGGGTTTGTAGCATGTAAAACAAAAAATTCTACCACATGAACACAAACAAGCCAAGATCTATCTACTAGATTGTAGCAACAAGTCGATTAGAGTACTCACCCTTGAAGATTCCAAAGAGGTTAATGAGAGCATATTCTCGTGGGTGATGTAGTCGTACACTTGCCGATCTCAAGATTACGTAGATGGTCCTTCCGGCGTTGCGCTCCGGCAGACCTTCCTCTCCCTTGTTCCAGCAGGTATCGGAGGTTGTAGTTATCCCCTCGCGATTTCGGAACCACGACGGCATTGTGTCAGAAGTAGAGGGAAGATACTGAAGGGCTTCGCCTAAGCCGGAGCAGGTTATGGTGGAGAATTAGGGGTTCCGGGGATCTAGGGTTTAGAGGGTCGGAGAGAAGGAGGCATGGCCGGCGGCGACTAGGGCGGTGACGGCGGCGGCGCTGAGGGGCGGCGGCGGCGCGGCGGCTAGGTGTGGGGAGGGGCCGGTGTTGTGTCTCTTGGGGCACCCCTCCCCTCTATTATGAGAGGGAGGGCAGCTTGGGAGAGGGGAGTTTGAATCCTTCCCCAACTCCCTCTCCTAGTTCGCTTGTAAGATCCCACCTTTATAAAGGTAAAGATCCCAGTGATTGCAATGCTAGTCCCTGGATCAATGCTAGCATCCATAGTTCAAGATGAAGTACACAAAAACAAAGGTCATTATTACATATCATTCCAGAGACAAACATAGTCTTTTAGAACTCCATGGCCACAGGCCTAATACAAGAGTACAAATATTAAATAAGATAAATAAGTCTTCATCTTCATGTGCCACAGGCAAGCATGTTGAGTGTAGACTCATAACCCCTAATCATCACCAGAGTAACCTGAAACATCACAAGTTACAGCCATAGTGGGTCAATACATTGGAATAGTATTGCCAAGTGATACCTTAGTATAATATTGTCATCTAGATACTACATGCATTTGGTTAAGTGTAGCTTAGGCTTGCTTTGCTCAAAATAGGTTTTTCCTATTAGTTGGAAACACTAAGTTTTTCTTTGACAAAACCTTCCCAAGGAATCACCAATAGACATTGGTGAACCTTCACCCTTGTTCAACCACAAGTTTTAACTTAGAAATTGGGATGAGGAGATTCTTGATGGCTTCCATGTCTTGATGCTCATGTTGTCCAATACCAGGGACATGGCTAAGTACTTAGATTCTTCCATCTGCAGAGGTTGCGCACTTTCCCCACAAGACTTGATTTTCACCAAGACAGGACCTTTCAGAAGCCTTCCCTTAGACCAAATGGAGACGTTCCAAGCCTATCATCCCACTACCACCAACTGTCCAAATGGCTAAGTTATTGCAACCTATGTGATCCAGGCAGAGCCCATAATGCCATGTGGCTGCACTAGAAGCTTCTTAACATTTGGCATCTCAAATCCCTTTGTTCCTGGTTGGCTTTCCACAAGTGAGATACACAAGGTAAACCATAGAAATGGGCCTTGTGTAACCACTCAACACAAACCATTCTTTCCATTCCACCCAGGTGTTTCATTCACTTATTTGTTTTATTAAGCAAAAACACAAGTCAAAGACTTAGAAATATTTTACATAGCATGAATATATAACCACCCTTGGTTGCTACTAGCTAGGCTAAGCATGGCAATGGTAAGCATCTTAACTTAGAGAAATTTCTAACAATTCTACAACTACTAGGATTTCCCAAGCATAGCATATAGATACTTATCAAAATATTCATGCAAGTCCTATACAAGATATTTCTAGTGCATAGTTGAAAAATATAGGAATAAAATCATGAAGCACCACTTGCCTTGGTAGTTTGGGGAGTGGCAACAATCTTCACAACCATAATCACTATTCGCACCAAAATCTACACATAAAATAATGGCACCAAAAATCACATATCAAAATATGCAAACAAAAATATATGAATGCATGCAAATGTAATGTGATGATTTTTCTACACCAAACAAGACAAGTGAACAGTACTAAAACATAAACAACTCCAAGATACTCAAAATAAACTTTATTTGATCTTTAAAACATTTTTCAAATCATTTCTATATTCAAAACAAGCCTACAAATGATTCTGCAAAAACAACCATTTTTACAGAGGCAAAACACTAAACACATTGCATAAACAGATAAGATTTTCTCTCCTGATTCCAATGATATAAAATTTGCAAAATTTGAACGTGGGAATCAAAAGTTATGAATTTTACAAGTTTGAAACACAAATAGATCTAATTCAGATTTTTAAAACAAAGATCTAGCCACGCGGCAGCGTCTGATTGGCTGATACCATTTCGCATCGGATCACACTCGTGGACCGTTAGATCTAACTTAACATGCACGGCTCAGATCGTTACTTACCGCTTCGCTTCAGATCTAATCTAGAGCGCTGAATCTAGATCCTACGGCTGCTAAGCATCCGACCAAGGATGGGTGGCGCCAACGGCGGCGGTGCGGCGGCGCGGCTCTGTCAGAGGAGTTGCCGGTGATATAGGTCGCGCGGGGAGGAGTGGGGATGCTTACTCGGTTCGCGTGGTTGCTGCCGTGCTCGAGGTGGTCGAGGGAGGGACAGGGGCGCACGAGCTCTACCGCTATTGCTCGCCGGAGAACCTACTGCCATCGGTTACGGTCGCTCGTCGTTGTTGGTGAAGATATAGACGGCGCCTGGAAAAACAGATGGTGTCATTAGACACGTACAAGCCTGGCGAATACGTGAGCATCAAAGAGAGGGGAGGGGGTGGTCGGAGCTTACAGGGAGAACTCGCCGGAGTGGATGCGGTCATCGGTGGCGTTCTGGTGTTGACGCTGGCGAGGCTCTGGATGGCCCTAGAATGCACCAATGGGGTTAAACGATGCGCACAGTTGCGAAGATCATTCTGGCAAGTTAAAAAGACAAGGGGCGAAGTGTGCTCACCGGAATTCACCGCCGGAGTTCGTCTGTGCAGCGGCAGAGTGAGCTTGAATACGCGCAGCCTGGGGGCGACTGGGTGTCGGTGTTTGGGGGGAAAGGACCGCGGCGAGGTGGTGATTATATAGCCAGAGCAGGGGCGAAGATTAGGCGCTGAATCAATGCAATTGATCGAGGCAGTGAAGAGGAGGAAACGGCCGGTGGCGACGTGTTCTTGCGCGGGATTTGGGGAAGATGACGATGACGTGGAGGGGGCCCATCGATCAGTGGCTGGGGGTAGGTTCTGCGCGGGTGGGGAAAGGCAGAGGGAGGAGTGGCCCGGGTGGGCTGCTTTGTCAGCTGGGCCGAATAGGTGGCGCCAGGCCCAGTTCTGTTTTCTAATCCCTTTTCTTTTTCTAAATCGATTTTCAGGAATCCTTTTCAAATAAATTCAAAATCATTTGAATTCCAAACCTTTCTGGACTTTTATAAAGTGAAACCTGTATACTTTTGAGTATAAAACCAAGTTGTCTCATTAGACTTGCTTGGTCCTTTTGAAGATTCAGAATAAACAGTGCCTTAACACAAGTTTTAATGAAGATAAATAAATGGTTTAAAAACCATATTTTGTTTTTGCAAATTTTGTTCAAGATTGGAACTCATCGAACAATCCTATGAACACACAACAATGGTTTTAAAACAAATAATCTCTCACTAGAGAGTAGCATTGGATCAAAGCTTGTCCACATGAAATAATAGCACCCAAAGTTTATGTTTCATTGAAATGACTTTGAAAATGATCCCTAAATGATTATGCATGCATGGATGATATGCAATCCTTGAAAACATGATTTTAGGGATGTTACAGCTTGTGGTGGAGGGAAAGAAGGATTCTTTGCATCCTCCACCAGGATACATTGTCCCAATTTGACTTTTCAAACATGCCTTTTGACTTTCAATTTGGAGCTTAATTTCTTGCTTACAAATGCCCAATCAAGTGACCTAGGACATGATTCAATCATTCCACTTATTCATGACACATTTATGTACCCTTACGGTCCGGTGAACCTTCTAGACCCTTCTAAATCATTTCGGTGAAAACACCGAAATCATTCCCGAACTCCGAAATTGGACTTTCCTTATATGAATCTTATTCTCCAAACCATTCTGGATCTCCTCGTGATATCTCGGATCTCATCTGAGACTCTGAACAATATTCAGTCGCCCTACTTACATTCCATATCTACTAAACAACACTGAACCACTTACATGATTACTTTGCAGATATGCAGATATGACCGAGACTCTTCTCTGATCAATAACCAATAGAGGAATTTGGCAATTCATATGGTTCCCACATATTTCTATGATTACTTTGCGATCTAATGAACCACTTACATACGATACCAATTTCCCTTTGTCTTGCGATAGTTTACTTATCCGAGGTCTGATCGTCGGTATCTCTGCATACCTAGTTCAACCTCGTTAACGTTAAGTACTCTTTTCTTGTTCCAGTGATATGTGAACCCTTGTGAGCCAGTCACATGCTTGCAAGATAATTGGATGACATTCCACAGAGAGGGCCCGGAGTATATTTATCCTTCATATAGATGGACAAATCCCACTTTCTGAACACTCAATGCCAACTTTATAACCACCCAGTTACGGTGTGGTGTTTGATGTCATCAAAAAATCCATCTGGTGATGGCAATTACCATGATCTCATGGTCAAAGGAATTAGGTTACTATGTATCAGAAAGCTTATAGCAAACAAATTAATAAAATGACTTCATCGTTATGCTACGCTTATCTGTCGGAGTATGTCCATCACATCATTCTTCTAATGATATGACCTTGTTGTTATTAACATCTCAATGTTCATGATCAGGTAACCATGATCATATATTAACTAATAAGCTAGTTTAACAAGAGGCTTTATTAGGGACTCTTTTATGTTTAAAAATCACACAAGTATTAATGTTTCCTTTTAATAAAATTATAGCATGGTATGTAAACATTTATCATAAGCATGAACATATGATAATAACCACTTTATTATTTCCTCTTGGGCATATCTCCAACAGTCTCCCACTTTCACTAGAGTCAATAATCTAGTTTCAAACCTTTGTGCATTCAACACCTATGGCTTTCCAGTGTTGTATTTACACGATTGATAGTGGTCAACTGATCTCTGGATCCGATACTTTCAGGTCCGTGTGTAATTGCATGTCTTCGCATCTCTACGCATCACTCATTTTCTAATGAGATGGCTTTGTATAAATTTGGTCCTTTGGTGAGACCTTTAGTTCCTTGGAGTTAAAACATGTTGATAATATTGTCATACAATATATCTTCATAGTACTATCCTGCTGTGAACCACACCTAGTTTGATAACAAACTACTTGACACAAATGCCCTCTTTTGCTGCTATAATACCAGTTATATACTTAGCATTTTGTTGTAGTATCTGTCAGAATGTCTTAACTTTGGAACTCATCCAAATCCATTATGGAACTTACTTTCCATCATATTGTGCCACCCTTAGTTTATATTGAGATAAACTTAATTTGTACTTTGTGACAAAACTAGTATCAATGTAGTACTTTTACAATGAAATAACCATCTATATGTCACTTCTACAAAATAATATATTCTTAGTTCTTCCAAAGGATCATAAGGCTATTCTTACTATCGTCCAATGATCATCTTATGAATCATTATGGTATATGCTCATAACATTTAGAGCATAGGACATATCTGGATTTGTACATATCATAGTATGATTTAAAATACTCTTTGTGATTTTATTCATCAAGTATCAATCAATACTTGAATATTTGTTTCACTTACCAAGTGTCGATACACTTGAATTTCGATTTAATCCTTTCTGTGTGGCAAGAACCTTTCTTGTCATTTCCATATTGAACTCATTCAATATCTCATCTATGTACATTTGGCACAACCATATTAGCGTCTCAATATATCTATATAGATATTGATGCCAAATATCCGGGTTTTGCGTAAGTCTTTCATCGAGATGAAATTATTAACATGTGTTAATAAAATATACATCATTTCCAATCAACAATATGTCTTCCACATAACGTATTAGATATATATCTTAGCGCTCCCACTTAATTTATTGCAAATGCAAGCATTTTCATCATCTTTGACGAATTTAAACTCTTTTAACAGTTTCATCATGGTGAACATTCCAACTCCACGATGCTCACTTCAACCATTGAAGTTTGCATACGCTTTTAGCATCCTTTGAATTAACAAAACCCTTTGGACCGTGTTTTGCACACGTCCTAGGTAACAATTCTATTAGAAGAACTTTGTTTTGTTTATTCAACTATCATATATCAATATATGTAGTGGTTGCTATATTAATCCGTTTAGACTAAATATCGCTATGACAGATCAAATCTTGTCATAGTCGTACTTTGAGCATTGTTGTGAACTGTTTCCCAACATGTCGACAATTTCATAGATGCGAAACATCCATGTCTATTTCTTTATAGATCCAAACACTATTGTATGGTCTTACACCTTTCTAGAGGATCTTTCAAGTTTAAAGCTTGATTTCTCGTATATGGAACTTTCACAGATTCTATGGCCCATCATCGCTTCTTTGCATGTAGTCGGTTCATTATTATCAAATAATGATTCAACTCTGAAATCTTGATATTTCATTGTTTACCCTGACCTTCTTTGTTCAATAGTAACTTAGACCTCCGTGACCACAACCTTTGAGGCACATGAGCCATGAGCATTGTTGCTGCCTCCAGAACACTTTTCAGCGCTGCACAACTTTGCACATACATCTAAGGATCGTTTAACCATATCAAAGTTCTATTTTCGTCCCACTTAACTTTTCACGAAAAATTCCTTCTCAAAGAAACTTGACGTTCTAAGCAACAAACATTTTTGTATTCGGTGTTATGGAGGAATACTCAACGATTATTCCAAATAACATACAAACACATGTTCATCCAACTTTAGTAGTAAACATCTCACTTATGCATAGCATACCAATATATAAGAAATGACAACTTGGGTTTTATCCCAAATCATAACTTTATATGGTGTCATTTCAAGGGATCATGATGGAGCTCTTTTTAGTGAAAAAGCGGTAGTCACTAAAGCTTTTAATCTTTAAAATATAATGGCAGTTTTATGAATTAAACCTTTGATCTTACCATGTCAGACAATGTTTCATTGCATATCTCTATTATTCCATACTCATATGGTGTTTCGGGAAACGCAAATCCATGGAACGATTCATCAAATCTTAGGTGTTATGCTAAACTTGTAACTCAAATATCTTCCTTTTGATCCTATCATAAATTCTTTATTTTCTTGTTATATTGATAATGAACTTCATCTTGAAAGTCTTTGAACTTTTCGAATGTTTTACACTTCATCCTCATTAAGTAAATATTAGTATATTCACTCAAATTTTCGGAGAAAGCATATGAAGTTGAAATACATCGCTCTCGAATACACATAATGGGCTTCATACATCTATATGTATAAGTTCCAATAAGCTAGTCATTCGTTCACTGTTGGCCTATGAACGGAGTTTTAATTATCTCTAAGAAAATTTCACAAGCATCATTTTATCAAAATCGAAAGACTCCAAAATTCCATCCACATGTAGTTTCTTCATGTTTTGTTTCCAATATAATTTAATGGCGATGTCACTTCTTATGTGATCTTTCAATCAATTATCTTTCGACATTTTTAGCATTATCTTTATGGATGTGATTTCTCCAACTAGAATTGTATATCATCCATATTTCATGGAATATGGAAATTATTTGAACAACCCATTTATTCTCATAATACCTGATAAAACTAATCTTGAAGGCAAGCTTTGATATTAACAAGCAACATAACAACCCTTTATTTGTTCTCGATGAACATCATCACTTATTCTTTTGCTAGTTACTTAGGCCATTGTAGTTCATGAATTGTGTTGTTTCGGATGACGATTCACACCAACAAATTCAGTATCCAATACTTAAGAACCACATTGTTCAAAAAGCAAAGAATATGGCCATAACATGTATATCTTGTATATACCTAAGCTTAACAATTCTAATCTTTTCTCTTCTGCCAAATATTTCTTAGATTTCTCTTCCAATATTTCTTTATCCTTTCAAAAGAATCTATCAACATCAACATTGGCACCAAACTTATGACACATATTACAAAATAGGTATAGTTAAATACCAATGTCTTTGGACTTGCACTACTATAGAATAGGACATTAGTGACAAGCTCAAATGGCCCATTAGTGACAGACAAGACGCATGTCACTGATAACTAGTTACTAGTACAAGGTTACTAGTGACAGGCAAGTGCCAGTCACTAGTATGTGTACCAGTGATAGACATTTACGGATGCCTGTCACCAATATGAGTGTACTAGTGACGAGCAAAAATGATGCATATCACTGGATGTGATCAACGCCGCAACTCTATGGGGTTTTGTAGTGACATGCCCATTATCCTGTCCGTCGCTGGTTTGAATTTCGGTAATAAAAAATTAAATTCACTTTCACCAATATTCCAGATAGCATAATAATATGTTATAAAAAAATCTTCAAATGAATCTTTACACCTTTGTTTAATATCTTCCGTGACCTTACAAATATATCCATATGGTAGCAGAGAATGTAGCCACATGACACGCTATCATACTGTTGTTTTGTCACATCCCAAAATTCTCCTAATTTTGGAATGTGAAACAAATAAATAAGATTGATTGATTGTTTGACTTTATTGAAAATTCTCAAAGAGAAGAAACTTTTTGAATAGAAAATCCTCTCAACCTTGAATTCAAAATCTTATATTCTTTTGTTAAGACCTAAGTAGCCATATAGGCAAAAGGGCATGGATTGATTTTGGATTGTAGAATTGGTGTGCAAGATTTCAAAATGAAAATCATGAAGAATTCATATGCATTTCATCCATGCAAAGTTCTCACAAACTAAATCCAAATCCTGGTATCTAAATCATATAGTTGATTCGCCCAAATGTTCCTAAGGGTAATTAAATTGACTTATTAAAACCCACTGTTGCTAAGGCATAAATTATTGCTAAATCATAGCCTAAAGAGATCCAATTAATACTACAAAATTTTAGAAACAAAATTGAGCTCATTTGGAGCTAGTATGAAAAAGTTATGGAATAAATACAAATACATAAATATATAAATAAAATGAGATATACAAGGATTTATAAACCCACTACTTCCAAACTAGTAAAAAGATTACAAATTTGATTCTATAATGACCTATTCGATTTTACAAAAATTTAGAAACAATAATCATATCATTTGGAGTTCGTATGCAAAAGATATGAGGGAAACAAGTAAATAGAAAAAGAAAAAAAATCTAACGGGCCGGCCCAGCAAGGCCCAGCAAGGACGGACCGAACCAGCCACGACCGGGTACAGAGAACGATCGATCTAGTGCTTTAATTTCCGTGCAAAAATCTGTTTTCTAGACCTATCTCTACTCAAACTCTTATAACTTTTTATCTACAACTCCGAATTGACTTCCGTTTGTTTTTACTTGTTCCCTACTCCAAGGCCTATCTCTACACCATCCTAAATCTCCATATAAACTCGTGGAGCCACGGCTGTACGAGTTTCTATTCTCGAAATCCTGAATCTACCTATTCCCGAATCTTGTTTCGCTTTTTAACCCATCTAGACTTTGTCGTTTGCTTTTGGTCAAAAAACGAAAGTTGAAGATCGCGTCGAAATCTTTCAATCCCGACAAACCTCACCTCTTTTCATCCACCATAGCCGGAGAATTTCGTATCGCAATATTTCAGATCTTACGGTGTAAATCCAAGATGTACTCGCGCTCGTTTCTTCAAATCCAAATTCCTTTGGTGAGAAGGTAGGAATAATTATTCCCCACAACTTTCATGTTCTGAGTTTTTTGATTTGACCTACGGATTTGTCTCTCTAACACAGATCTATTTCTTGTCTATTCTGAGCCAAAATCGGGTCAATCTCTTCTTCTAGCCACCGGATCCTATCCAGACGGTCGAGATCCAATCAAACCGGTGCGTGCCATGTCGTCATCCCGGTTATCTTCCTCATCAACGCCACGTCAATGTAAGGTCAACATCTAGTCCCAGTCAGCATGCAAAGTCAACCTGTCCAGTCAGCGGAATATTCCCTGGAATATTCCGTTCGAATTTAAATTGGCATATCATAGATCTAACTTGTAAAATTCATTAGAAATTCATACCATGTCCAAAAATTGCGTATAATATACCAAATTGAAGATAATTTCACGTAGAATCATCTTATCAGAATAGATCCAACTTTTACTGTATATGGTTACTGCAGTAATTTAATTAGTTTTAATGGTCTTTTAGGTTAATAAATTCATAGGATATTATCTGTAACTCCGAAAAATATGAATAATATATCAAATTGAAGCTACTGTAATGTACTCTAATAATATCTGGTTGGATCTATCCTTTGCAGATTATTTAACCCGTAGCAATTTAATTAGTTTTAATGGATTTATAAATCATTAAATTCATAGTAAATTAATTGCTTGTCACAAAAATATAAATAATATACCGATAGAAAGCTGGTTCCATGTAGATCATCAATCTGCAAATGGTTCAGTAAAATACTATAAGGTTTCGTAGCAATTAAATAAATGGTTTAATGGCTTATTTAGAGTAATAAATTCATAAGAAAATAAATACTATTCAGAAAATTACAAATAATATGTCCCTGAAATCACAATTCCGTGGAGATTACATATATAATTTTTGTTTGATTTTTAGGCAACAGTAACTGTATGAATCATTTAAAACCCATTAAACACTATTTAAATCATATAAAAAGATCTATAACTCCGATTAGGGTGAATCCAACGCCTACTGGTTCGTATTAACGTCCTCTATCCAGTAAACCCAAGAAACAAATTTAATTCTACAGTTAGAACAGGCGTTACAACAGAACTATCAAAACTCTTATATTGGCAAGTAATCATTAATAACAAGTACCCTGTTGCATTAAATGAACTCATACATGCATCATATGATATATTAATGTTCATAAAACTAATTATAACCATTGTGTCATGTTAAATCATCGTGCATGTTTTCGATCATCTTTGTTGTGTTTGCTATGTTGCAACTGTTTTGATTGGAACTACCTTGTCCTCGTATTAGATTGTTCGGAGAGTGCGATTGCTGCGGAGAAATAAAATCAACACCCATATTATCAACATAAGGCAAGTTACACCACTTGTTCATAATTTTGTCCCAGTTTTGATTCTATGCATGTGATCTTTAAAATTCTGTAGTATGCATGTGTAGGATGTTCTAGTAGAATTGTTCCTTAGTATTATTTTGCAAGTGTGATGATTTTGTAGTATGCCATGAGTAGCTCTATACTTAGGATTTCCATCCTAATAGGTACCCTTGTTTTTGCTAAGTATTGCCTGCTATGCTATATATACAAAGTACCGCTGGGGGGTTCGAAAGACAAAGAATTTTTCTAAGTATAAAGGCTCTCTAGAGCAAACTTTTCTTCTCAAATCCACTTCAAAATAAAACTAAGTTTTCTTCTGGGCGGAATGGTTGTCGGGTCAACGAGTGAGATTTTGGTGGAGGACGGCCGCCCAGGAATCAAAGAAGTCTGCCATGTTTCAGAATTCAGAAGCTTCCAGTGCAACCACAATACATTATGGGCTCTGTCTTGGCCTACTACTTAGTGGGAAACCTCACCTGGGTACCAACATTTGGAGGTTCTTGGCACGGTTGGATCCGGAAGGTAGAGGGGATACTAAGGGAAAGCCTCGCCATGGTCTTGTCTGTAAAAGGACTTGATCGTGGATTGTGGGTAAAGTGCACAAACTCTCGAGATTATTGCAATCTGATCAATCAGCCGTGTTCACGGAAACAGAACAACATTGAGCATCTGAAGGATGGAGCCTCTGAAGGATCTTCCTCTCTCTTTTCTAAAACAAAGTTTTCAAACACCATGGCGTGCGTAATATCGCTAATGGGTGGGAATTTGGGAACTTGGTGTGTAATATCCAAGTGACGCTTGGTGCGTAATATACAAGTGTTTGGTTGTTTGGACACTTGGTGCGTAATATCCTCGTGTGCCACTCGACCTTATTTTATCTAAGCAAATGTTTACAAAGTAGGACAATCCTCTCTTCTTCTCTCTACTTAAGAAAAATTAGCTTGATGCAAATGAACTCCAAAGCCTAAACTAGCCTTGCATGTAGAGTTAGTCTTTCCTTCCTTGGTGTAATTTGCCAATACATTCAAAGTATTTACCCAACTTGTTGGATGCATGTTTCATGTGCAGAATTTTGGAGATCTTTGAAAGGTGCGCTAGGATCACAGGTCTTCACTCAACCTGCCTGTGGCATTGATGGGACTCCAAGTTGTATTTATATCGCTTCTGTTCTAATAATGTAAACTCTAGATTATTCGATTCATGTAATAAACACTTGTGTTTTACATGATATTTCATCGACTGTGAGTGCTAGCTATTGATCCAGGGACTAGCATGTTATTCACAGGGACTTAGGATCTTACTTGATCCGAGGTCACTACAGATGGTATCAGAGCATAAGTTGACTGTAGATCGTGACCCTAGACATGGAAAAACCTTTGGACAAATATTTTCTAAGTTATTTCAGAAAACTCTCATACTTCTCATCATCTACCTTTGGGGTTTTAAAATTTAAGTCTCTTCTTTTCAACATTAGAAAATGACCACTACACACTTCAAGAAGAAACTTTTCTCAAGATTACCTTTTCAAAGAACATCATCTCAATGTTTCGATTAAGTTGGTACTTGAAGACCTCCAGGAAAGATGTTCCAAGACTGATGATACAAGATTAAAGACTTCAAAGGCCTTAAGTCAATGTTATTAACTAAAGAACTCGAAAGATTGAAGATTATGAAGAACATGAAGACTATCAAGAGCACGAAGACTTTTGGAGACTCGAAGCCTCAAAGATTCCAAGTGACCTATTAGGAACCAAACCCGAATAAGATTTCGCTAAATATAGATGCGACAAACTGTTTGCTATCTTGTATGGTTTATTACCTTAGCTAATGAAACCTGTTTTCTAAATAAAATTTCTTGTATGGGTTATTCTTCTTCTTCCATACTCCATTCGTTCCTACTCTAAACCTTGGTCAACTCGACGGATGGACCATATCAATAAGGAGGACAAGGAACTCAACTCCACCAAGCGTAAGAGCAACGCCGATGCAAAGAAGTGGATGCTCCAGGTTGAAGAAAGAATGAAGGATGCCAACATTGAAGTCAACATAATGCTTCATTATGCCACCCAATTCCTAAAGGACAACGCTCCAACTTGGTGGGAGATGCAACACACCATTGATGATCATCAAGGGGTGATATCTTAGGAAGAATTTAAAGTGGTTCTACTTCAATCTCGTCTCGTATACCAAAAATCCAAGAAGTTGAAGTCCCGAAACATTTAGCTTGCACGATCTATGGAGAAATAGGGCATATCACCAAGGAGCATCATGATCAGCGCCCCTACTGTGAAGGAAGGCACCCATCAGAAGAATGTCCCACCTCTCAAGTTACATTCTTCCTATGCGAAGGGACCAATCACAACCCCGCTCAATGCACCTCTACCCGGTGGTACATGAACTGAATCAACAAGTCAGAGACGGAATGCGCCAAGACCTCAGGAAGCTCCGCGAGGACACGACAAATACAAGGGATGGATTCAAGACTCTAGACACCGCACCCAAAGTCATCACTTCGCAATACTCGACATATGAAAGGAATGCCCATTTTCCCCAAACTGGCTCAAGGAAACGATCAAGGCTTCCAAATGTTGAGGTAGAGCATGAAGAACCACAAGTCGGGATGTCCTTGCCAAAAAGGAGGAAGGATCTAAGCAAAAGTCCTATGCTTCCAGTGTCACAATCCTGGGCATTATGCTGATAATTGTCCAAAACATGTGAATGTAGCTGGAAAGGATAAAAACGACGATGGTAATAGCAATAGAAGACCTCTATTAGGAGAACTATCATATCTTATACTTATTAGATGTTCTTATATTTCTTGTATATCTTTTCTATAACCTCTTGTTGTTCAAATTGTAGTTGTCCATTCTTATGATACCTATATGAGAGTTAGCTAAGTAAAAGAACAAATAGTATGACATAAATAAACATCTCATCAAGTTTGTTTAGGTCTGGACCACCATATTTTATCTCTTTAGGAGATCATCGCTATCGTGTTAGCATATTGTTTTTACCAACTTATGTGGTATGACAATATAGGTTGTTTGCTTGGTTGTATTGAGCTATTTTGTGTGATGCCTTGTTTAGGATCTGTTGTTTTGAAACACTAAATTTGCTGGAACTTTCATGAGGTTTTTAAATTAGTTTAATGGTGTGAATTGATTGAAATTCGTGATTTTACTGCTGCAGTTTTCTGCCTGACCTGTTGTACCGCGCGATTTTTCATATTTTATTGGTAACTCAGAAAAATCTAAAAACAATAGGGTCTGGAGTATAATTACCTGTAGTACATGCACAAAAATTGGCTAGAATTCCTGACGAGTTTAGGTCGGTTAGAAAAAAATCGTGAAGTCTGCTGTACCGTTTTGACAGATTTTGTTTATCGCTTATATGTTGCTCTATTTTTACTCTAGTATTGTTCCCAATGCTTTCAACCTATTTTGTGGTTATATACTACTAAGTTTATACACCTGTAATGTTATTATACAAGTGTTTGATTGAGTGTTGATCGCCTATGATTGCTTCCTTGTTTGTAACATTGATTGCTTCATATAGTTATGGGTAGGATTATTTTCTTAGTCGTTTCTCTCCTATAGAATCTATTCTTTCCTATCTTGAACCATTGGAGATATAATGATGTGTTAAGTGGAAGGTTTAACAACACAATGCATTTAGGAAAGAAAATGCTTCACCTAATGGAAAAAGGATGTGGAAGTATGAAGTGTTACACATGATGTTATGTAGTAGATTACCCAACCTGAAAGTTAAAGTATCGATAGCTTAGTTTTAGTAGTAGATTTGTTGATTGAATACATGGGAGTATACATAGAGCATTAGTTCGTGCCCATGGAAACATTCTTCAAGGCAAGTAAGAATGCCCGAGTGATAGAAAAACATGATTCGCCTATCCTCATACATGGTAATTATTTGGGTGCAGGATGGATTGATCACCATTCCTACTACTCTTATTATTCGCTCTTGTACTGTTGGCTTTGTGAATCTTGAGTGCCTTTTTCAACCTTAGCAGAGAGTCGACGTTGAGCCTAAACCCTAGAATGGTATATTGTTACACCCTTCTAAAAGCATCCATTGCTAAGCATAGGATGTACGGTAAGGATGAATCCCAACCGTGAGTTATGGGCACCGTGAAGTAAACATTCCCTATTTGCCCACCATGAGAGTTTTGCTAGTTTAAGAAGTGCTTTCTCGGAAACTATCAATCATGATGTTTAGAATGTGTTAGAGACATTGTTCCAATAAAAGTCTAAAGGAGAACCAATCTGAGCTAAGTGAATCCTCGAGAAGTGACCTTGTCAATTTTCTTTTAAGGGTGGTAGCATCCTAATGGATCCCGAACCTTTCTTTCTTTCTAGCCTTCCCAAATATCGGGACGAGATTTCTTTTAAGGGTGGTAGTCTGTCACATCCCAAAATTCTCCTAATTTTGGAATCTGAAACAAATAAATAAGATTGATTGATTGTTTGACTTTATTGAAAATTCTCAAAGAGAAGAAACTTTTTGAATAGAAAATCCTCTCAACCTTGAATTCAAAATCTTATATTCTTTTGTTAAGACCTAAGTAGCCATATAGGCAAAAGGGCATGGATTGATTATGGATTGTAGAATTGGTGTGCAAGATTTCAAAATGAAAATCATGAAGCATTCATATGCATTTCATCCATGCAAAGTTCTCATAAACTAAATCCAAATCCTGGTATCCAAATCCTATAGTTGATTCGCCCAAATGTTCCTAAGGGTAATTAAATTGATTTATTAAAACCCACTGTTGCTAAGGCATAAATTATTGCTAAATCATAGCCTAAAGAGATCCAATTAATACTACAAAATTTTAGAAACAAAATTGAGCTCATTTGGAGCTAGTATGAAAAAGTTATGGAATAAATACAAACACATAAAGATATAAATAAAATGAGATATACAAGGATTTATAAACCCACTACTTCCAAACTAGTAAAAAGATTACAAATTTAATTCTATAATGACCTATTCGATTTTAGAAAAATTTAGGAACAAGAATCATATCATTTGGAGTTCGTATGCAAAAGATATGAGGGAAACAAGTAAATAGAAAAAGAAAAAAAAATCTAACGGGCCGGCCCAGCAAGGATGGACCGAACCAGCCACGACCGCGTACACAGAACGATCGATCTAGTGCTTTAATTTCTGTGCAAAAATCTGTTTTCTAGACCTATCTCTACTCAAACTCTTATAACTTTTTATCTACAACTCCGAATCGACTTCCGTTTGTTTCTACTTGTTCCCTACTCCAAGGCCTATCTCTACACCATCCTAAATCTCCATATAAACTCGTGGAGCCACGGCTGTACGAGTTTCTATTCTCGAATTCCCGAATCTACCTATTCCCGAATCTTGTTTCGCTTTTTAACCCATCTAGACTTCGTCGTTTGCTTTCGGTCAAAAAATGAAAGTTGAAGATCGCGTCGAAATATTTCAATCCCGACAAACCTCACCTATTTTCATCCACCACAGCCGGAGAATTTCGTATCGCAATATTTCAGATCTTACGGTGTAAATCCAAGATGTACTCGCGCTCGTTTCTTCAAATCCAAATTCCTTTGGTGAGAAGGTAGGAATAATGATTCCCCACAACTTTCATGTTCTGAGTTTTTCGATTTGACCTACGGATTTGTCTCTCTAACACAGATCTATTTCTTGTCTATTCTGAGCCAAAATCGGGTCAATCTCTTCTTCTAGCCACCGGATCCTATCCAGACGGTCGAGATCCAATCAAACCGGTGCGTGCCATGTCGTCATCCCGGTTATCTTCCTTATCAACGCCACGTCAACGTAAGGTCAACATCTAGTCCCAGTCAGCATGCAAAGTCAACCTGTCCAGTCAGCGAAATATTCCCTGGAATATTCCGTTCGAATTTAAATTTGCATATTATAGATCTAACTTGTAAAATTCATTAGAAATTCATACCATGTCTAAAAATTGCGTATAATATACCAAATTGAAGATAATTTCACGTAGAATCATCTTATCAGAATAGATCCAACTTTTACTGTACGTGGTTACTGCAGTAATTTAATTAGTTTTAATGGTCTTTTAGGTTAATAAATCCATAGGATATTATCTGTAACTCCGAAAAATATGAATAATATATCAAATTGAAGCTACTGTAATGTACTCTAATAATATCTGGTTGGATCTATCCTTTGCAGATTATTTAACCCGTAGCAATGTAATTAGTTTTAATGGCTTTATAAATCATTAAATTCATAGTAATTTAATTGCTTGTCACAAAAATATAAATAATATACCGATAGAAAGCTGGTTCCATGTAGATCATCAATCTGCAAATGGTTCAGTAAAATACTTTAAGGTTTCGCAGCAATTAAATAAATGGTTTAATGGCTTATTTAGAGTAATAAATTCATAAGAAAATAAATACTATTCAGAAAATTATAAATAATATGTCCCAAGAAATCACAATTCCGTGGAGATTACAGATATAATTTCTGTTTGATTTTTAGGCAACAGAAACTATATGAATCATTTAAAACCCATTAAACACTATTTAAATCATATAAAAAGATCTATAACTCCGATTAGGGTGAATCCAACGCCTACTGGTTCGTATTAACGTCCTCTATCCAGTAAACCCAAGAAAAAAATTTAATTCTACAGTTAGAACAGGCGTTACAACAGAACTATCAAAACCCTTATATTGGCAAGTAATCATTAATAACAAGTACCATGTTGCATTAAATGAACTCATACATGCATCATATGATATATTAATGTTCATAAAACTAATTATAACCATTGTGTCATGTTAAATCATCATGCATGTTTTCGATCATCCTTGTTGTGTTTGCTATGTTGCAATTGTTTTGATTGGAACTACCTTGTCCTCGTATTAGATTGTTCGGAGAGTGCGATTGCTGCGGAGAAATACAATCAACACCCATATTATCAATTTGTTCATAATTTTGTCCCAATTTTGATTCTATGCATGTGATCTTCAAAATTCTGTAGTATGCATGTGTAGGATGTTCTAGTAGAATTTTTCCTTAGTATTATTTTGCAAGTGCGATGATTTTGTAGTATGGCATGAGTAGCTCTATACTTAGGATTTCCATCCTAATAGGTACCCCTGTTTTTGCTAAGTATTGCCTGCTATGCTATATATACAAAGTACCGCTAGGGGGTTCGAAAGACAAAGAATTTTTCTAAGTATAAAGGCTCTCTAGAGCAAACTTTTCTTCTCAAATCCACTTCAAAATAAAACTAAGTTTTCTTCTAGGCGGAATGGTTGTCGGGTCAACGAGTGAGATTTTGGTGGAGGACGGCCGCCCAGGAACCAAAGAAGTCTGCCATGTTTCAGAATTCAGAAGCTTCCAGTGCAACCACAATACATTATGGGCTCTGTCTTGGCCTAGTACTTAGTGGGAAACCTCACCTGGGTACCAACATTTGGAGGTTCTTGGCACGGTTGGATCCGGAAGATAGAGGGGCTACTAAGGGAAAGCCTCGCCATGGTCTTGTCTGTAAAAGGACTTGATCGTGGATTGTGGGTAAAGTGCACAAACTCTTGAGAGTATTGCAATATGATCGATCAGCCGTGTTCACGGAAACAGAACAACATTGAGCATCTGAAGGATGGAGCCTCTGAAGGATCTTCCTCTCTCTTTTCTAAAACAAAGTTTTGAAACCCCATGGCGTGCGTAATATCGCTAATGGGTGGGAATTTGGAAACTTGGTGTGTAATATCCAAGTGACGCTTGGTGTGTAATATCCAAGTGTTTGGTTGTTTGGACACTTGGTGCGTAATATCCTCATGTGCCACTCGACCTTATTTTATCTAAGCAAATGTTTACAAAGTAGGACAATCCTCTCTTCTTCTCTCTACTTAAGAAAAATTAGCTTTATGCAAATGAACTCCAAAGCCTAAACTAGCCTTGCATGTGGAATTAGTCTTTCCTTCCTTGGTGTAATTTGCCAATACATTCAAAGTATTGACCCAACTTGTTGGCTGCACGTTTCATGTGCAGAATTTCAGAGATCTTTGAAAGGCGCGCTAGGATCGCGGGTCTTCACTCAACCTGCCTGTGGCATTGATGGGACTCCAAGTTGTATTTATATCGCTTCTGTTGTAATAATGTAAACTCTAGATTATTCGATTTATGTAATAAAGACTTGTGTTTTACATGATATTTCATCGACTGTGAGTGCTAGCTATTGATCCAGGCACTAGCATGTTATTCACAGGGACTTAGGATCTTACTTGATCCGAGGTCACTACATGTTTACAACTACATCTTTATAATGATTAAATTATACACAAACTCTAGCCTTTTATGGCACATTTCCACCTCTAAGACTATGACCGAAGAGAGCATCATCTAAAATCTGTGACAACATACTATAATCTCTTTCTAGCTTGGTTTTAAGTGAATCCAAGTAAGAAGCTTTGCATTCGTTCACCATGAGGATAATCCAAACCCAGTGACCCCTGCACAAACATGTGAACAATCCAAGTTCATCAATCCTTCGTGAATAATAAACATCCCAATTTTAGTGCGATCAAGGTTGGAAACCGAATAATGAAAAGAAAGAAATATCCATCAATCAACAATCCAGAGGGTAAAATCACTATCCCTACATTTAGAAAAGCAACTAAGACTGAGTAGGACTCACGTTGGATTGTAGGGCAATAGTACGTACTTCTTATCCTTGTTATTTTGTAATGCAAGTAAGACGCGCTTCCTCAAAAATAATCTCCACACCTTCATCGGAGCTTAGGTTCCTGTCGTGCATGTGCTAAGGATCAGCAACTCCGACATTAGCAAGTTCTATATTGTGTCTAGTCTCTCTGACTAGGTATAAACAGTTTAAAAAAAAATATTACTAAGATGCTTGTTAATTTAAATATTTCATTTCTCATGCTCTACTATCACATAAAATTGATCTTAAGGTTCATACCTACAGAATTCGATGTTTAGATCACAGATCAGCAACTCAAACCACCTTGACCAAACTAGTTATCATATCAACTGTTATTCAATCAGACCTATAGAGATATAAAGATACCATTGGGGCAGTAGTAAGTAGTAAGTACAAAAAGACCTAGTTAAACAACTACACTATAAAAACATTGACATGCTAAAAAAATACTTTGATATATATTCTATTTTCTCTAATAGTTGTATCGTCCAGAGCTTCTTCTTGATCAACAATCTCCAAAAGTCCCAACGGTATATCCCATAAAAAGATATAGTGATAAAATCTACTAATTACTTGCAACCAGAACTAGTGGAATGTCCCCTTTTTAGATATAGAATAAAAGTCTAGCACCTAGCAATGATATTAGACTTTAAGCATTTTTTCTTGGCTTCTATTTTCCTTCTGGTATTCATATGGACCACATAAATAATCAGCTATGCAGATTTCTGAGTGCATTTAGTACTTCCTAGGGTCATAAAGTCAATATAATATTTTATTCCTTCATTTAAAAACCATGTCCATATTCATGTCTATAAATAGAGAAAACTAAATCAAAACTTCTAGAAAATTCTACATTCGAAATATAAGCCGAGTCAGGACTGGGTTGCATTTGAGTGTCGGAAGTCATACCATGTGCAGAATAATAGCAGATTTTTACACACAAAAAGACGACCAGGTTTGATCCATGAACAACCCGCCGGTCATACATCCAGAATAATAGCTTGTACTGCCTATACGATTAAAATTACCAAGTGAGACTAATTGTCTGCTCGAATACTACAGGTACAAGGAATAATACTAGTTGTATATTGAAATACTACAATTAGAACAAACAGTAGTTCAACGATTCCAATTAGCAGCACCAAACACCTACTTTTACTGGAGCATTTTGCACGCATTTTTTTGTGATCAAATGTGAACAGAGGCAGAGAGCTCAAACATGCGCAATGAAGTAGCAGAGAAGTACACACAAATACAAGTCCATAGCATAGTATATCAGGGGGTGAAAGGAAAATAAATCATAAAGGACCTCACATGCATCAGGTGAAATCTGTAGGAACAAGTTAGCAGCAATAATTTATACAAAATCTCCCATTGATTAAGATAGAAGAAGCATGGACATCACGCTGAGAACCAAAAGTAGGGGAATACAACAAACATGAGTATGTCATGCATTCGCTAAGCTGAGAATTAAAATCGAGTAGGTCAGGTCACACATCATACGAGATCATCTAGTAGCATCATTCGTTTCCAAAAATATCTAGTAGCATCATAAGTTCAGCTGTCTATACAATTGGCGTCCTCGGGCGGCGGCGTCCTCGTGTCGGGGAGGGGGCGTTGGGATGCAGGGCGGCGGGATGTAGGGCGGCGTTGGGGATTCGGGGCCGCGCGTCGGGGGAAGGCGTCCTCGCATAGGAGGAAGGCGATGTTGGATGGGTGGTGGCGGTTGGGGACTAGGAATCAGGGATGGGGACAGGGAGCAATTGCGGCGATTGGGGACACGGTCTCTCTAATTTGTTGAGAATCATGCGTCTTTGACGCGGCGGCATGCTTGGCCCGGTTGATGGTCGCCCGATGAATCTATATTTTTTTTGCTTCAATAGTTTATGTTGTCGTTTGAACACTTGGCCCACACGCACGAGGTAAGAGATCTGGTCGGGTCGGCAGGCAGTTCCAAAAGAATTCTCGTAAATATTTGCCGAGATCACATTTCTTTCATATAAGACCGAGTGAACCGTTCGTGGAGGACATGATTTTGCTAAGTGTATGCGACTAAAATAATACAACGGTCTGTCCATTCGGCCGGGAGCTAATAAAATATTTATAAAACTACAATTAGCATATGGTGCAACTGATTTCTATTTCTAGGGTTTCTAGTGACACATATTTACATGTGGCTATCACTAAATAATTTTTCATTCACAACGAACTATAAAAAGATGCTAGTGGCAGTCATATTTGTATCCCAGTCACTAGTATTTTGTACTAGTGACGGTCTTATCCTTGCCTGACGCTAAATATTCAGTAGTAACGGGCACAGTTGTGTCTGTCACTAACCACCTGGAGGCTATAATCCTTTCTGCAGTAGTGAATTGCACTTTGAAGTAGATCACCAGCATCAAATGTTTGGTGTTCTTTCAAAATTCACTCTTTAGTAATCTTTTAGTGTAGTAAACATTTTACCTACATAAAATATTCATCCTTATCATGGAACTATTCATGATCAAGCTACTTTAGCTTATAACGGTGAATCGAGAGTATACTGGTGCTCTCCAAAACCTTTTGTAGGATTAGGACGACAAGCGTCTCCAACCTTTTGTAAATTCTCATCAAATATAAGAACATGACTTTTTCCATATTATACTCTATCATGTTGCAACCAAAACTTTGTTTCAGATATCGCAATATCTTCCACACATCATGGTTTCTGAAAAAACTCTTGCAGCTCCTATATAACCTTGATATTAAAATAATCTTTTGAATATGAAGAATCACGGAGACAAATATGATACTTATATACTAATACTAGAAGTTTTACTCTTAATTGAATACCAATTATTCAACTTCACAGAGTAACCAGAACTTACTGAAAGTTTGCAATAGGACTTTTAAACTTTATATTAACACTTCAAAACAATATGATACCAGTTGGTAAAGTAACTATCCAGAATTATATAGTTCTATTATCTCAATTATAACTAGGCGCAAGGAGGTAAACAGATGACAATGACTACAACAACTATGCAAATTTACTTTGATTTAGTTTATGATAAATAGTGTTCAACTTTTAATCATGTTACTATTAAAATCCCACTCAAAACAATATCCCTCACATTGTTTTAGTGATCACACAAACCAAATTCACTAAACCAAGTCCGATCATCACGTGACATGATGTAGTTTCAAAGGAGAACAATCATCATGTTCATCATATCATCTATATGACTCATACTTTACCTTTCGGTATTCCCTGTTCTAAGACCATGTATGTACATGATAGGCTCGTCAAGATTTAACCTTAGTTTTCGCATGAGAAAATCTGGCGTGCTCCCGTTGTATACACTTGCAGAATATAACACACCCGATCATCACGTGGTGCTTCGAAACAACGAGATTTGGCAATGGTGCCTAGTAAGGAAGAACACTCTATTACTTGATATTTTGTGAGAGAGATCATATTATAATGCTACCGTCGCAATCTAAGCAATACAAGATGCATAAATGGATTAACATCACATGCAATTCAGAATATGTGATATGATATGGCCTTTCTTCTTGTGCTTCCTATCTCCATATTCAAGCACGAACATGATGTCCATCATCACCGGCGTGGCGTCAAGGTCAATAGCACCACTCCATGGTTGTCGTCCACCAGTATCAACTATTACAACTACTTTGAATAATAGACACGCAGGTCTTCACGAAATTAAGGACAACCATAAGGCTCCTGCTGGTTGCCGACTTACAATAAGGAACATTGCATACATCACATATAATAACAATCATGGCCATATCACATCACAGCACACCCCTATAGAACAAAGTTAGACACCTCTAATTTTCTTTGCATATTTTACGTGGTGTGGGGCTTTCAATAAGTGTCATTCTAACTTACGAACAAGAACCACAACGTTGATGCTTGAACTATCAAGTGCCCGTTGTAAATTGAATCTATACTATGATGGGAGAGACAGAAACCCGCAAAGCTACTTATGCAATACAAGTTGCATGTTGAGCGTGGAGCAAGTTTCATGAAAGATGTCATGTAACGTTAGCCCGGGCCTCTTCATCCCATCATACACAAGATGCAAAGTACACAAAAAGAAAATGATAATAAAACCACCACCGCCCACAATGAGCATTGTGTTATACTCGTGCAATAGATCTACATATAGACACGACTCTGATACCACTGTAGGGGTTCGTAGTATGCAAAACAAAAAATTTCTACCGCATGAACACAAATAAGCCAATATCTATCAATTAGATTGTAGCAACGAGTCGATTAGAGTACTCACCCTTGAAGATTCCAAAGTTGTTAACGAGAGCAGATTCTCGTGGTGATATAGTTGTACACTTGCCGATCTCAAGATCGCGTAGAAGATCCTTCCGGCGCTCTGTTGCGGCAGTGCTTCCGCAGTCGGTCACACATTCGATACTCGATGAAGACCTTCCTCTTCCTTGTTCCAGTAGGCAGTGCAGGTTGTAGTTCTCCCCTCGCGATTTCGGCACCACAACGGCATGATGTCAGAAGTAGAGGGAAGATCCTGCAGGGCTTCGCCTAAGCCGGAGTGGGTTATGGTGGAGAATTAGGGTTTCTGGCGATCTAGGGTTTAGAGGGTCAGAGAGGAGGATACGTGGCCGGTGGATACTAGGGCGGCGACGGCGAGCCGTCAGCGTTGCTGGGGGGCGGTGGTGGGGGCGCGGCGGCTAGGTGTGGGGAGGGGCTGGTGTTGTGTATCTTGGCGCACCCCTATCCTCTATTTATGAGAGGGAGGGAAGCTTGGGAGAGGGCGGTTTGAATCCTTCCTCAACGCCCTCTCCTAGTTGTATTGTGGTGGAGGGAAAGAAGGATTATTTCCTTCCTCCAACAGGATACATTGACTTTTCAAACTTGCCTTTTGACTTTCAATTTGGAGCTTAAATTCTTTCTTACAAATGCCCAACCAAGTTACCTAGGACATGATGCAATCATTCCAGTTATTCATGACACATTCATGTACCCATCCCCTTCCGGTCCGGTGAACCTTCTAGACCCTTCTAGATAATTCCGGTGAAAACACCAGAATCATTCCCGAACTCCGGAATTGGACTTTCCTTATATGAATCTTATTCTTCGGACCATTCCGGATCTCCTCGTGATATCCCGGATCCCATCTGAGACTCCGAATAACATTCAGTCTTCCTACTTACATTCCATATCTACTAAACAACATTGAATCCTTAAGTGTGTCTCCCTACGGTTAGTCAATTATGCAGACATGATCGAGACTCTTCTTTGATCAATAACAAATAGAGGAATCTGGAAATTCATATGGTTCCCACATATTTCAACGATTACTTTTCGATCGAATGAACCACTTACATACGATACCAATTTCCCTTTGTCTTGCGATATTTTACTTATCCGAGGTCTGATCGTCGGTATCTCTGCATACCTAGTTCAACCTCATTACTGATAAGTACTCTTTTCTCATTCCCGTGATATGTGATCCCTTGTGATCCAGTCACAATGTTTCAAGCTAATTGGATGACATTCCACCGAGAGGGCATAAAGTATATCTATCTGTCATATGGATGGACAAATCCCACTCTTAATCCATGTGCCTCAACACATACTTTCTGAACACCCAAAGCCACCTTTATAACCACCGAGTTATGGTGTGGTGTTTGATGTCATCAAAGTATCCATCCGGTGATGGTGATTAGCATGATCTCATGGTCGAAGGAATTAGGTTACTACGTATCAGAAAGCTTATAGCAAACAAACTAATGAAATGACTTGATCTGTATGCTACGCTTATCTATAGGAGTATGTCCATCACATCATTCTTCTAATGATATGACCTTATTGTTAATAACATCTCAATGTTCATGATTAGGAAACCATGATCATATATTAACTAACAAGCTAGTTTAACAAGAGGCTTTACTAGGGACTCTTTTATGTTTACAAATCCATCAAGTATTATGTTTCCTTTTAATACAATTATAGCATGGTATGTAAACATTTATCATAAGCATGAATATATGATAATAACCATTTTATTATTGCCTCTTGGGTATATCTCCAACATATTCAACTACCACATAAATAAAATTATATGTAGTGGTTGCTAAACTAATCCTTCTAGACTAAATATCTCTATGATAGATCAAATCTTGTCATAGTCAACCTTTTGAACATTGTCGTAAACTCTTTTCCCGACATGTAGACTATTTCATAGATGTGAAACATACATGTCTATTTATAGATCCAAATACGACCGATAGGTTTTACACCTTTCCAGAGGTTCTTCCAAGTTTAAAAACTTGAATTTTCGTGTATGGAAATATCACAGATTTTATGGCTTCAAGCCATTTGACGGAGTTAGGGCCCATCATCGCTTCTTTGCATGTAGTCGGTTCATCATGGTCAAAAAATAATCATTTACTCTCAAATCTTAGTATTTGAGTGTTTACCCGACATTCTTTGCTCAATAGGAACTTAGACCTCCGTCACCACAATATTTGACGCACGCGAGCCATGAGCATCGTTGCTGCCTCCGGGACAATTTCTGGCGTTGTGCAACTTTGCAAATATAACTAAGGTTCTCTTAACCTTATCAAAGTTCTATTGTCCTCCCACTTAACTTTTCACGAAAATTTCTTCTCAAAGAAACTTGACGTTCTAAGCGACAAACACTTTTTTCTCCGGTGTTATGGAAAATTACTCAACGGTTATTAGAAATAACCTACAAAGACACGCTCATCCGACTCTGGTTGTAAACATCTTACTTATTCCTAGCATACCAAAGTTTAAGAAAGGACAGCTTGGGTTTTACCCCAAACCAACTTATATGGTGTCATTTGAACGGATCATGATGGTGCTCTTTTTAGTATAAAAGCGGCAGTCACTAAAGCTTTTAATCTTTAAAAAACTATGGCAGTTTTATAACTGACACCTTTGATTTCACCATGTCAAACAAGGTTTCATTACATATCTCGAACACTCCATACTCATATGGTTTTTTGGGAAGTGCAAATCCATGGAACGATTCCTCAAATCTTAGGCGATATGATAAACTTGTAACTCAAATATCTTCCTTTATGATCCAATCATAAACTATTTATTTTCTTGTTACAATCATTTTCCACTTTATCTTGAAAGTATTTGAACATTTTCAAATATTTCATACTTCTTCCTCATTAACTAAACAAAGTACATGGTTGGAAAGTACTCTTCTTGCTGATTCCATTGATATAAAATTTTCAAGATTTGGACGTGTGGATCAAAAGTTATGAATTTTACAAATTCTAACATCTAATAGTTTCAATTCTGTTTTTAAAACAAATCCTGAGCCACGTGTCTTATTCTGATTCGCTGATACCGCTTCAGCAGGATCGATCAATGTGGGCTGTTGGATTAAAAGGGAATTGCACGGCTCAGATCTAGCATACCGTTTCACTTAAGTGATTCTATCCTATCCATGCGATCAAGATCCAACGGCTGTAGCGCGTGAGACCAAGAATGGGCGGCGCTGGCGGCGGCGAGTGGCGGCAGCGCGCTCAGACGAGGATGGTACCGGTGATTCAGGAAGCAAGAGAGACATGGGAAGAGCTCACCGAGGTCGCCGTGGCATGGGGATGCTTGACGTGTGCTTGGTTGTCGAAGGGGCGCTCGGGGTTGATCTGAATCGCTCGCCGGAGTTGTCTCTGTCAACGGGCGATCTTGGCAATGTCGTTGGCGAGGCTAGGGTGCACGCTAAGACAAACCAGGGGTGCATTTAGATGCGTACGAGAGAGCAGGTTGTAGGAGTAGCAGCCAGTGAGGAGGTAGTGGTCAGGTCTCACCGTGGGGGGTCGCCAAAGTGGAAGCAGACAACGGCGATGCTCGGGTGTCGAGCCTAGGGAACACGCGCGAGCAGGGGGAAGGTGCTGGAAGATGCGCATGAGGTTGGAGAACAAGTCTGCGTGATCTAGGGCAAGGGCGCGGTCTGGGCTCGCCGGAATTCGTTGGTGAGCTCGTCGGAGCAGAGGATGTTCAAGCACGAAATCGAGGCAGCCTATGGGCAGTGAGTGCGGGGTGTCTGGGGAAAAGATAGAGGAGACGCGGGCGATTAAGTCTGCAAGACCAGGGGGAGGAATTACTGGCGCATTGATTCGAATTCAAGCGAGTTTTACTCAACAGCCGGCGTGATTTGAGAATGAAGGAGTCGCGGGGTTGACGACGATGATGGGGTAGTGGGGCTATGCTATCAGCAAGTGGAAAGGGGGTTTAGTGGGGTCAGTAGTCAGCGTCTAAGAGGGTCAAGTTTGCGGTGTGAACCGTTTTCTGCGAGGGAGAGGGGAAATGGGCTAGCTGGGCCTGATGGGCTAGGTTAGCTGGGCTAGTTTGTTTTATTTTTCTTCTTCTTCTGTTTTCTTTTTCTTTTTCCGTTTTTATTTTCTATTTTCAAATTCAAACATTCATTTGAATCCAGATTTATCATACAAACCTTTTTCAAATGTTCAGTATATTTCTATACTGTTTTAAATAGGTATTTTAAGTCCATTTTAGAATAATTCTTTTGTTCTTTTATGGTTTATATTTTATTTAAAATGGGTACTTGTCTTTTATTCAAATAAGATTTTAATATTATTTTCAAACCCTTATTTGAATTCTAATTTTTCACCAAACTTTATTCAGTAGGTTTTATTTATTTAATAGGGCAAAAAAATCTCTTTAAATAATTTAAAGTATTTTAATATAATTTATTAATCATTTAAATTGGGTAGATTGTATTTATTCAAATCAAATTAAATATGGTTTTAATCCTATATAAATTTTTATTCAAATAATTCTTTGATCCCGTTTAGGTTAATTAAATAACTTTTATTTCTCTTGGGAAAATTTCATTTATTATTTTCCCATGATTTAATTAATCATTTCTATTAGGGATTTTATCTTTATCCATATATAATTATAATATGGTTTAATGCCATATAATTTTATTGGAATAATCTTTATCCCTTTAGTTTATTTGGATGTGGATTATCTTTGTTTGATTATGGATTTGGCCAAGATTTAATTTGGCTTTTAAACATTCCTTAATTATTTCTTTCTTTCTTTATCTTATAAAATCCATATCTCTTTATTTATAGATCCAAAATTGGTGATTCCAATTTGTGGAATTTTATTTAATATTTTTTTATCCTTTTAAATATCTTTAGGATTATTTTTCTCACAATTTGGTATGGATTTTAGATAGGATATTTATTAGCTTTGAATTTTAGTTCCTTATCTTATTAAATTCATAAGATTTTATCTATGGCTCCAAATTAAGTGAAACCATTTTCTATGGTTTTATAATATTTTTATTGTCATTTTGATCATTTGTAAATGTTTGTTGACAAATTTTTATATGGATCAAATCCATAGTCTTTGAGATATCTTGGAAATGATTTCCTTCCATTAAGGTTTTAGGGTTTTGATTAATTTTTTCTCAAGTTTGAATTTCAAGATATATTCATTGATGAATGCTTTCCACTTGTTTGAAATTTTTTGGATTCCATTTTATTCAAATTTGATAAAGATGGGTTTTTAAGTTTCCAATTAGGAATAAAAAGTTTCTTTTCACCCTAAATTTCAACAATTATTTATTTTGTTTATTTATTTTTCACATTTCAAAATTTGGAAAATTTTGGGATGTGACAGGCTACCACCCTTAAAAGAAATATCGTCCCGAGATTTGGGAAAGCTAGAGGTTACAAGTTGGATTCAAAACAACCAGGGTACTACCACCCTTAAAAAGTTCTCAACTAGATTACATCTTGGTTTGCTTGGGATCTGGATGAAACTTCTCTGGACAGACATCAGCATAGTGTCCTTTGTTTCCACACTTGAAACATGTGACAAGGCTGAGATCCCTCATAGGCTTGCTTGTCTTGTACCTCATCTTTTCTGTATAATTGCTTGTATAATGTCCTTGGTCACCACAATTGTAACATGTGACAAGGTTGAGTTCTTCACGTATCTTCTATGGACAAGTTGCTATATAATGGCCTGGCTCTTTGAAGTTGTTGCACCACACTTGGATAATTTCCTTATTCTTCTTCTTCTTGGGTTTCTCCAAAGCTAGTAGTTCTTCTAGTTCATGCTCCTCATATCTCACCTCAAAGGTGGGAAAGTCTCCTCGCTTCCTTAATCGATTCTTTGGATAATACATACTTTTCCTATTTTGTCGATCAAAGATGAGATTTTCCTTTGTCTTCATCCCTCTGGATAGAAGTTGTTCCCTTATGGAGGTTTCCAAACATTTGATGCTTTCCATCTTGCTTCATTTGTTGGACTATGGGATAGATGGGGCATTGGATAGGGACATGATTATTTCCTTCACATAGGAAACAAGTCACTTGAGATGTGGGGCATTGATTAGTTGGATGTTTCTCTTCACAATTAGGGCATTGGTCCACATGCTCCTTAGGAGTGTGATCCATGTCTCCACAAATATTGCGAGCTTGAGTTCCTTCTATGATATCATCCTTGACATCATTGTTGTCACAAAATCCTTGGGAATGGTTGTCTTTCATGTTGATCATTTGAGTGGTCATCCCTTGCAACAATTGAGATTGGATTTCCAAAAACTTTTGCAAGGTTGGGTATAACTCATTGTTGTTGGCTAAAAACTAAGTTTTCATCTGATTCAACTGGGTTTGGTTTGCTAGTAGTTTTTCTCTCATGTGCATCTCTTGGTTTTTGTTGTCACCATTCTTGATGTTGGAGTTTCTTGGAGTAGTCATCTAATTGGGTTGGATTGGGATTAGAATAGGCAAAAGGTTTCTAAGGAAGAAGTCTATCACACACAACAAATCACACAAGTAATGTGCAAGCAATCACAACAAACATTCCACTCAAACAAGAAGTTTCAAGCACATTTTTAGGCAACAAAATATTTCTGCTACACCACATAAGTTGGTGTGTTTGTTCCAAACTAAACACTAATATGGTGGTCCAACTATATGTTTTTTTTGAGGTCATTCCATTCTTCATAGCTGTTCCTTCTTGAACAAGATCATTGTATCCTTGGAGAAATTCTTGTATCTTGGTCACAAAACTTCAAAGGTGATGATGGTTCCTTCTAAGTTGTGTTTCCTTAGTCTTCAAGTCTTGAGTAATATTTCTTGTCTCACTTGTAGTCCTTGGTGATGTCCAAGTTGAAATCCTTGATGAAACTAAAGTTGAAGTGTTTGATGATGTTGAAGTTGAAGTCATTTGAGTTTGGTGAAGTCCTTTGCTCTAGTTGATATCTTTGTTCTTGTTGAAGTCTTTGCTCATGGTGGGGGCTTTTTCCATCAAGTTGAAAATAGAAGAGATGTAGAATCAAAACCAAAAAGGTTGAGGAAAGAGTTTAAAAGATTGCTTGTAAATAAGTTTTTTTTTGAACAAATACAACTCCTATTTTTCTAAGGGTTTTGTCCAATCCTAGGGTTACAATCCTATAGGCAACATAGTGCTCTGATACCATCTGTAGAGGTCCCAACCTTTAATAAGGTAGAGATCCCTGTGTTTATAATGCTAGTCCCTGGATCAATAGCTAGCATCCACAGTTAAGATATAATATCAAGAAACAAAGGTCATAATACAACTTTATAACCAGGAATAAAATAATTCATTACATCTTACATAGCTCACTTGGCTATCTCGTTACAATGCAACATAAATAACTATATAGCATGGAGTCCTTCATCTTCAAAGTGCCACAGGCAATCATGTTGGTTGTAGACTTGTAATCCTAATCAACACACTTCACTAACATCAAACAAACCTGCAACATAATAAGTTACAGCCACAAGGGTCAATACATTTGAATTGTATTGGCAAGTGATACTATGGTAGAATAGTGGTATCTATCATCTATATGCATTTGGCTAAGTGGAGCTTAGGCTTGCTTTGCTCAAAATAGATTTTCCTTATCATTTGAAAACACTAAGTTTTTGTTTGTCAAAATCACCCAAGGCATCAACCAATAGACATTGGTGATCCTTTAACCTTTGTTCAACCACAAGTTTTTAACTTAGAAATTGGGATGAGGAGATTCTTGATAGCTTCCATGTATTGATGCTCAAATTGTCCATTGCCGGGGACACGGCTAAGTACTTATATTTTACTCTCTCGAGAGGTGGTGCACTTTCCCCACAAGACTCGACATGCATCGAGACAAGATCTTTCAGAAGCCTTCCCTTATACCAGAATGGACGCGTTCCCAAACCTATCATCACCTACCACCAACTGTCCATTTGGCTAAGTTATTACAACCTATATGATCCAGGCAGAGCCCATAATGACAAGTGGCCGCACTTGAAGCTTCTCAACATTTGACATCTCAAATCTCTTATTTCCTGGGTGGCATTCCACAGGTGAGATACACAAGGTTCACCAGTCCCCTGGCCTTATGTAACCACTCAACAAAAATCCATCCAAGCAATACCATTCCACCCAGGTGATTTATTCACATAGTTGTTTTATTAAACAAAACACAAGTCCTTGACTTAGAAATATTCCATAGCATGAATATAATCCACCCTTGTTTTCTACTAGCTAGGCTAAGCATGATAGTAGTAGGAGCTTAACTTAGGAAAATTCTACTAAGGTTTCATCTACTAGGATTTCCCATGGCATAGTTTATACTTAGCAAAAATTCCATGCAAGTCCTACTTAGAAATATCACTAATGCATAGTGAAAATAATAGGACAAAAGTATGAAGCACCACTTGCCTTTTTGGTAGAGAATATAAGTTCACTCCTTAATCTTGAAATAGTCACACTCTTCAAATTTCACTACAATTCAATCAAGGCACGAATTCATTCTACCATTCAAGCAATTTCATCACATAGAATAATAAAAACAAAGAAATGCATGCAAGCATGCCAAGGATTGTTTTATTTGGAAAAGTGGTTTCTAATAGGTTATAAACATTTTAAAGCACCTATTGTTCATTTATAAAAGTGGCAAAACCATTTGATATTAAGTTAGTGAAAATGACCATTTAAATCATTTTTGTTTTGCTAGAAATGATTTAAATCCAAGGAATATTTTATAGTGGTTGCCAAATATATTTTTAACAAAAATGTTAGTGTTTTAAGGTAAAGTGTTTAATATTAAAACCATTTGCAAAAGGTTTTACCTATAAACAGTGTTTTACACCAAAGCAATATTTTATTTTGTTGGAAATGCATTTAAACAAGGTAATAATTTATAAGGTTCACCAAATATATTTTTAAATCCTAAAACTTGGTGTTTAGAGTCAGAGAGTTTAAATTAAATAATTTTCCAAAGGTTTTACTCAATAATCATTTTTAAACCATAATCAACAATTTTATTTAGCTAGAAATGCTTTAATTCAAAGGAATATTTCCTAAGTGTCACATAATATATTTTTAAATCCAATAGTTGGTTTATAAGGTTAGTAGGTTCCAAAAACCATTTACAAAAGATTTTACCCTAAAAACATTTCTAGAATAATTTTTATATTCAAAATATGCCTACACAAGCTTCTGCAAATACATCCAATTTTCCTGAAGCAATTTACTAAACAAAGTACATGGTTGGAAAGTACTCTTCGTTCTGATTCCATTGATATAAAATTTGCAAGATTTGGACGTGTGGATCAAAAGTTATGAATTTTGGAATTTCTAACATCTAATAGTTTCAATTCTGTTTTTAAAACAAATCCTGAGCCACGTATCTTATTCTGATTCGCTGATACCGGTTCGGCAGGATCGATCAATGTGGGATGTTGGATTAAAAGGTAATTGCACGGCTCAGATCTGGCATACCGTTTCACTTAAGTGATTCTATCCTATCCATGCGATCAAGATCCAACGGCTGCAGCGCGTGAGACCAAGAATGGGCGGCGACGTGCTCAGATGAGGATGGTACCAGTGATTCAGGAAGCAAGAGAGACAGGGGAAGAGCTCACCGAGGTCGCCGTGGCATGGGGATGCTCGACGTGTGCTTGGTTGTCAAAGGGGCGCTCTGGGTTGATCTGAATCGCACGCCGGAGTTGTCTCTGTCGACGGGCGAGCTTAGTGACGTCGTTGGTGAGGCTTGTCTGCGCGCTAAGACAATCTAGGGGTGCAGTTAGATGCGTATGAGAGAGGGGGTTATAGGAGTAGCAGCCAGTGAGGAGGGGCCGGTCAGGTCTTACCATGGGGGGTCGCCGGAGTGGAAGCAGGCGATGACGATGCTCGGGTGTGGTCATTGTCGAGCCTAGGGAACGCGCGCGGGCAAGGGGAAGGTGCTGGCAGATGCGCACGAGGTTGGAGAACAAGTCTGCGTGATCTAGGGCAAGGGGCGCCGTCTAGGCTCGCCGGAATTCGTTGGTGACCTCACCGGAGCAGAGGATGTTCAAGCGCGAAATCGAGGCAGCCTATGGGAAGTGAGTGCGGAGTGTCTGGGGACAGATACAGGAGACGCGGGCGATTAAGTACGCAAGATCAGGGGGAGGAATTACTGGCGCATTGATTTGAATTCAAGCGAGTTTTACTCGACCATAAATAGCCGGCATGATTTGAGGATGAAGGAGTCACGGGGTTGACGATGATGACGGGGCAGTGGGGCTACGCTGTCAGCGAGTGGAAAGGGGGTTCGATAGGGTCGGGTAGTCAGCGTCTGAGAGGTTCAATTTTGCGGTGTGAACCGTTTTCTGCGGGGGAGAGGGGAAATGGGCTAGCTGGGCCTGATGGGCTAGGTTAGCTGGGCTGGTTTGTTTTATTTTTTCATCTTCTGTTTTCTTTTTCCATTTTCATTTTCTGTTTTCAAATTGAAACATTCATTTGAATCCAGATTTATTATATAAACATTTTTCAAATGTGCAGTACATTTCTATATTGTTTGAAATAGGTATTTTAAGTCCATTTTACAATAATTCTTTTATTCTTTTATGGTTTATAGTTTATTTAAAATGGGTACTTGTCTTTTATTCAAATAAGATTTTTATTTTATTTTCAAACCCTTATTTGAATTCTAATTTTTCACCAAACTTTATTCAGTAGGTTTTATTTATTTAATAGGGCAAATAATTCTCTTTGAATAATTTAAAGTATTTTAATATAATTTATTAATCATTTAATTGGGTATATTGTCTTTATTAAAATCAAATTAAATATGGTTTTAATCCTATATAAATTTTTATTCAAATAATTCTTTGATCCCATTTAGGTTAATTAAATAACTTTTATTTCTCTTGGGAAAATTTCATTTATTATTTTCCCATGATTTAATTAATCATTTGTATTAGGTATTTTATCTTTATCCATATATAATTAGAATATGGTTTAATGCCATATAATTTTATTGGAATAATCTTTAGCCCTTTATTTTATTTGGATTTGGATTATCTTTGTTTGATTATGGATTTGGCCAAGATTTAATTTGGCTTTTAAACATAACTTATTTCTTTCTTTGTCTTATAAAATCCATATCTTTTTATTTATAGATCCAAAATTGGTGATTCCAATTTGTGGAATTTTATTAAATATTTTTTATCCTTTTAAATCTCTTTAGGATTATTTTGCTCACAATTTGGTATGGATTTTAGATAGGAGATTTATTAGCTTTGAATTTTAATTCCTTATCTTATTATATTCATAAGATTTTTTCTATGGCTCCAAATTAAGTGAAACCAATTTCTATGGTTTTATAATATTTTTATTTGTCATTTTGATCATTTATAAGTGTTTGTTGACAATTTTTTATATGGATCAAATCCATAGTCTTTGAGATATCTTGCGAATGATTTCCTTCCATTAAGGTTTTAGGGTTTTGATTAATTTTTTCTCAAGTTTGAATTTCAAGATATATTCATTGATGAATGCTTTCCACTTGTTTGAAATTTGTTGGATTCCATTTTATTCAAATTTGTTCAAGATGGGTTTGTAGGTTTCCATTTAGGAATAATAAGTTTCTTTTCACCCTAAATTTCAAGAAATATTTATTTTTCTATTTATTTTTCACACTTCAAAATTTGGAAAATTTTGGGATGTGACAGTGTGATGTCGGTGTACCTGCCCCCAAGCTTAGGCTTTTGGCCTAAGTGGGTCTCAATCCCATGGTGCCCAAGTAGATGCACCTCCATAGTATGACGAGGAGGCTCCCTTGTCCTGGTACGATCTCGAGGACTCCCCTGTGTAGTGTACAACGGGGTCATATGAGGGCGCTTCCTCCTAATAGTGCCCATAGAAGTTAAGGAAATGCAGCTTGTCATCCATCTCCTCCTCGGAGTGTGACCAAGGTCCCTGGGAAATACTGAACAAAGTGGTTTGGGGGAGAGGGATATCTCTCTCTTTCCCGTTAATAAACAACATTCTATAAACCAAGTTCTCAAGGGTAGAGCTAGTGGTGACAAAGTGATGCGCCTTCATGGCAGCAAGATCAATCCTCTCACGAGCCAAGACTGTATCATTTGGAACAACAACAATGTCCAAGGCAGCAGCAACACGCGTAGCAATAATTGCCCCATAAATGGGTCCCTTAGCAGTTAAGCAACGACCAATGAGAGAACCAAGATTGTACTTGGTTTCATTGTTGAGCGCAACAGCTAAGAAAGCCAAATGATAGCTGGAAATATTACTAGTGTTCTCCCTACCAAGAACACTAGTGGCAAGATAGTAAGCGAAGTACCTGATGGCTAGAAGCTGAATGTTTATTATCTTTCCCCGTTGAGCTCTACGGCTATCATCATTGGTTATTCCTCGGTAAATCTCCAACAAATCAGCGGGTTGAGATGGAATCTTCTTTGCTGACCCAGTTATGCCATGTCCAAGAGCCCCACAAAATTTCTTCAATGTCATATGGTAAGACCTGCCATAAACTTTGAAAGAAACATTTGGATGGAACATACTGTTAGTAAAGGACAAACTCTCCACAAATGTTTTGGTGAGCGTAGCATATTGTGCGCTCTCATCCTGCATAAGGCTCGTTAGTATAGCCCTCTGAACCAAAGTCATAAAATCATCAAGAATCCCAGTAGCCTCAAGAAATTTTGGCAAGGAAAGGTGGAGGGGTGCGCATCCCCCTCATTTCCCTTGTCACCAAATCACGGAGTAATGACATCCTCATTATATGAGGGCCTGACACTGGTGGATGATCTTGGAAGCCTTTCCCTTCTAGGTGCATCACCCTCAAATATTTCACCAAATGTGTGGTGGTCCATGACTTCCCTTTTCTGAAATTTTACACAAGCATCAAACCAAGTGATTTCTAAGTTGATAAACGATGAGCAACTACTATAGGAACTTGCTAGAGTTCTACACATGCATCAAAATAAAGTTTCTAAGCATAGAACAAGCATGCAAGCTCAAACAACCTGACACCTATAGCAGCAAAATACTCAAGATACAATCTACCAATCACAAATCTAATTTGACAAGTGGAGGAGGCACATAACAAGGAGCAATCCCTCCAAAAATCAGCACTTAAGATGGGATGAACAAGGAGATCGAAAATCGCGAGCAAGAAAATCAAGAACTCGAGCTTGAGAAAGTTTTCCAGTGTTTTTCGGGAGAGAGAAAGAAGATGGATGTGACGGGGCACCTTGAAGGGGCCTAGGTGGGCCAGACCCCCTAGGAGCCGCCCACAGGTAGGCCATGCCTACCATGGGTGTGGTGGCCTGGGGTGGCCCCCAGGGTCACTTCAGGTGTCTCTCTGCCCCTTTTTCGAGGAAAAAAATTATTTTGAATTTCTGGGATTTTTCGGGAAACATTATTTTTGGCCAATTTGTAGGGTATGAAAATTGATTTTCTCGCAGAAACAGTTTTTTCAGAAGAAGAAAAAGCAAACAAAAACCAAACTACAGGAGCTCTAAGAAACTCTAACAAACAAACAACTAACAAAACCAAAGCTAGCAAAAGAAAGGCAAAGACTAGGAAGGATAAAAGTAAAAGAAAGCAAGTAAAACCACGGTGGAAACATTATTTTGTTCATTAAAATCCTTTTTTTTAACAAGGTTGATCAAGTCTTGTTACCAAAACTATCTTATATGAAACAAAACTTTGCATTCCACAAGGTGATTATGTTACCTCATACTTGACAGCAATGGTTCCAATCATAATAGTTTCAAAATTTTCTTGTGGAATGGGACAATATATTTCTCCAACCTTGATGCTCTCAATATTTTCATTGTAATTCAGGCAATAGCTCAACAACCTTCTCGTGGAAATAGACAGTATGATATTTGTCATTAATATTGAATGTTACTTTTCCTTGATTACAATTGATGACAACACCTGCAATATTAAGAAAAGGTCTCCCAAGAATAATAAACATGTTATCATCTTCCGGCATTTCAAGCACAACAAAATATGTTAAAACCAAGCAATTATGAGCCACTTGAACAGGAACATCCTCACATATACCAAAAGGAATAGTAGTTGACTTATCAGCCATTTGCAAAGATATATCAGTTGGTATCAACTTTTCTAGTTGGATCCTCTTGTAGAGAGAAAAAGGCATAACACTAACTCTAGCTCCCAAATCACATAAAGCAGTTCTAACATAATTATTTTTAATAGAGCAAGGAATAGTTGGTATACCTGGATCACCAAGTTTTTGGAACCTTACCATTGAAGGCGTAATTAGCAAGCAAATTAGAAATCTCGTCATTAGGAATCTTCCTTTTATTAGAGACAATATCCTTCATATACTTTGAATAAGGAGGCAACTTAATAGCATCAGTCAAAGGAATTTGCAAAAATAAAGGTTTCATCCACTCACAAAACTTGTTGTACTGTTCTTCCTCCTTTGACTTGTGTTTCTTATCTGGAAAAGGCATAGGTTTCTGCACCCAACGTTCTCTCTCCTTACCATGTTTTTAGCAATAAAATCTTCCTTTGTGTACCTAGTGTTTCTAGTGTGCTTATCAGGTTCTTCCTCACCTTCCTCCTTATCAGGAGCATCATTTTTATCATTACCACTCTCAGTTTCAGCATCAGAGACGGATATACTATTAGGATCTATAGCAGGTTCAAGTGGTTCCTCAACTACCTTATGTTTCTTTTTCTTTCTCTTACGAGGACTAAAAGGATATAAAGGATCTTCAGTAGCTATACCACTCTTCAGGGACGGATATACTATTAGGATCTATAGCAGGTTCAAGTGGTTCCTCAACTACTCTCACGTTGTTGAGAATCCTGCTAAATTCTTTTAGGGTGTCCTTCAGGATATAAAGGATATTCAGTAGCTATACTACTCCTAGTTCTAATTCCATAAGCATGTTTAGCTCCTGAGGCATCAACTAGAATATCCTTTTGTACCTTAGCAAGTTGATCAAGTTGGGTTTGAACCATTTGAAAGTGTTTACAAAGAAATTTAATATCATTAGAAGTTCTTTCCACAATATCTTTGAACTGATTGATAGCTCTAGAATTTTCCAATAAATGATTCTGAATGTTGGGGATATGCTATATGGGTATCCTCATAGCATGTCTCCTATCCGGATATCCCGGGTGGCCCACAGTTGGTAGAATGGCCCATGGATTGCTGGGCGGCCCAGTTAGATGGATCCAGAAGGGAGGCCCATGCCGGATAAAGGAAGGCTACGGAGGAGTCACTGACGTACCGGGAGACTTGGAGTGCAAGACACGCTAGACTAGTTGTTGGCAGTGTAGGACTCTATAACCTATCCGGCTAGGACTTTTACCTGTAACCCCAAGACCTGGCGACTATATAAGTCGGGCCTATGGGAGCCTTTAGGGCATGATAACTTAGACTTTCTAGTCACCTCGCACAACGAACCAATCTCTGTAACTCGACGTATTGCCATTACCGTGATTTATAGCAGGAGTAGGATTCCGTCACCATTGTGGGATCTGAACCTGGGTAAGCTGTGTTACCTCATACCGGTCAACTGTGCGCCTTCCCCCACGTCTCTAAACACACACTGTCAGGACCCCTCCATGGCATACTCGTCGGCAATACCACGATAGTTGGCGCCCATCGTGGGGCAAGAGGCGCTTCAGGATCTTCAGCGGGCGAGGACTAAGATCTTCACGGGAATCGGCAAAACCATATCCATCGCTCGTGTTCTCTTCTCCGGCAACGTTCCGATCGTCCCTCCCGACGAGCTCTGGATCCCGACGAAGACGAACCTTACGCGATGCTTGATCGTCCCCATCGGAGATATCCACCTCTTCATTGGCGAAACCGACTCGGGCACTAGTTCCCTCGGAGTCGGAGGAGCATCAATACCCACACTGACCTCCTACGGGAAGGATACGTTCGCAGAAGGATCGATGTCGGATCTCTCTTTGGAGTTTTCCAGCAAAGATCGGAAAAATTGAAGGCCCACCCAAACCGCCCATGTGCAGGATATAACGGCGGAAGATCACTGCAAGTCCGCCAGCTTCATCCGTGTGTCTGGATAGCAGAGATCTAAGTTCGGCAGTGTGGTTACCATCTTCGATCTGGCGCGTTGCGTTTAGAGAGAGGGCGAAAACCCCCGCGATTACCTTGCCAGGTGGCTCCATATACAATTCGATCTGGCGCATTACCCCAATGATGATGCTATGTATCACTTTGTGGAAGGACTGGATCAGGGAACACTTCTCCAGCATTGTCTAAGGCGGTAGCAGGCTTCAGGACGCCGCACCTTCGAAAGCATGGTGAACACCGTCAACAACTACGCGGAGGCTCAGTAGGCAGCTCAGACAGCTCTTGCGCTCACTGACGGAGCGCCACCGATTCAGCCACCGCCATCACCGCAGCTACGCCACCACCTCCAGTCATCATCGTTGCTGTTTCACCTCCACCCCCCGTCATCGAGGAAACCCTGGCACCCTCCGACTCTGTGATTGATGCGATCTACGCCGGCTTCATCGTAGATTCGTAGGAGATAGATTTCAGCCTGGAGGAGCTAGACTGTTCCATGTAGGAGATGGAGGAGGATTACAAGCGCAACGAGCAGGCCAACAATGTTGTCACGTCCCAAGAGGTTTTTATAACCATTGGGATGGCGATGGATGAAGATCAACCCAAAAGAGCTCCGCCTACAACGCTGGACAAGGGGAAGGTACCACCTATTGCTGCTGACAATGATTGCGCAAAAGACATGCCCCCTCCGCCTAACCCAGTGCAACAGCCGCAGGAACTCGGCACCGGACCGAGCAACAACAACACCGCAAACCCGCCGCCTCCGGCATCTACGTCTGCTGTTGTCCAAGTTACTCCAGCTGATTGGGTGATTTACAGCATTCTCCTCGTCGAGCCTATGACCGTTGCTCATATACGCAATGTAGTTCAGCTTGACGATAGGCACCAGCAGCTGCTGCAGGAAGCACAGGCCATGGCAGAGCAAGGTGCAAAGCTAGATCTAGATCTCGCCAATGCGCAGAAGTCAATAGAGAAAGCTAGAGCAATGGAGACCGAGTACAAGACTGTGCTGCAGCAACAGAAGGCCAAGAAAGCTCTTGCTCGCGTCATCAACGATCCTGGTGTACGACGAAACCTAGGATGGGATCCCTCGAAGCCGGCACAGGCCAAACCATTCATTGACAGTAAAGGCAGGCAGGTGATGCCCACTCCTCTCCTCAACCTCGCCGTCGCCAAGTCCCTTCTGGAGCAGGATAGATCACCCAAAGCAGTGGACCAGGTCTATTACCTAGTGGCCAAGTCAGTAAAACAGCATGAAAAGGCCACCTCTCAGAGGCTTGAGTCTGACCCAGCGTTTTGCTAGTCTAGCCAGCATAAGCCGCCAAGGGACAGATCTCCTCTTGATGTCGGGTATCAGACAGGTTCATCAGAACAAAGATGGAGGGATGCGAGAAACAGGAAGGATGCTATCCCCATATCCTCCAACCATGGAGGTAAGGCCCAACCTCGTTGCACATCGCCGCCGCCTGCTCCCCCCAACATCGCTAAGACACCAAGGCTCACCATCGTACGGATATGCCCCCGCGAAGGCATAGCGTCATCCTCATCCGCGACAACACAAGGCAGACCCGTCATGACGGAGAGCGCAACCAAGGACACAAGATCAGGTTGCGACATGACCCTCCGCATCCGACAAGCAACCGCGACAAGTGTGAAGGCTCACCCACCGCCACCTCCGCCTCCGTCGCCACCTAGCAGCCACCATGGAGGAGGTGGCCCGCCTCGTTCACGCAGCCCATCCCCTGATGGCAAGAAGAAGAAAATAAGCCTGGAGCCATACGATGCACAATCACGTCTGGACAAGATCCATGAGGCCCGGTAAGTACCATACCTGGGACCATGTTGCTTTGGACCTGTGATACGGTCTGTAACTTAACCCAAAGGCTTTCGGATTGACAAGACCATCAAGCCCTATGACGGCACCGCCAAGACAACTACATGGCTGCAGTACTATGACAACGTGGTGGAGATCGTTGGGGGTAGCCCCAACGTCGATGTCAAGTACCTCCCATTAATGTTGGCAGGCACGGCCCATCAATGGGTTGACGACTTGCCAGAGAGATCCATCTGCAATTGGTTGGAAATGCAAGAGGCGTTCACCAAGAACTTCGAGGGTACGTACAAGTGTCCCTACACTGTTGGCGATCTATAGCGGTGCGTGCAAGAAGAAGACGAGACATCTTGCGCCTATCTCTCCCGCTGGCTGGATATGAAGAATTCTTGCGCAGGAGTGCACGCCCAGACCTCCATGGCTGCCTTCATCGATGGGTTGGAAAGGGGCACATTGCTCCAACATAAGTTGAAGCGCTTGCAGGACAATCACCATCTAGACTTGAACCCGATGATTCAGTTGGCTAGTGAGTTCGCAACTGCCGACAACGATGCTCGTGGCTCTCTGCCGGCAACAGCCGTTCCAACTCAAGCTCGGAGGAACAATAGCAACAAGCGGAAGACCGCACCAGAATAAAAGCAAACTCCCGACATGCTCGCTATGACTTTCGCAGGACAAGGTGATGGCGGACAGCGCGGCCGAGGACGGGGAGCAGGCCGTGGGCAGCAACGAGGAAGTGAAACTACCTCGACAGCGCTCCGTGTTCCCCAAAACTACGATGAGTACCGCGATATGCCGTGCCTCGTACACCTCGACACCAACGGCAAGGACACCCACACCAATCGCCACTACAAGTTCGTTAATGACCTCAAGGAGGACCCGAAGTCCGGCTACAAACAAATTCGAAAGAACAGACCATGAGGCAAGGGCAAGGGGAAGAAGAAGAAGGAGGAGTCCAAGAATTCAAGTGACATGGACGAGGAAGTTGACCCCAAGCATGCCGCCAAGAGCGACGGCAAAGGCAAGAACCACTTCGAGAAGAAGGCGGCAGTTTTCCACACTTTCCTTGGCACCTCCACCGTCCAACAACAGAAGACCTCCATGAGGATACTGATGGATACTCTACCCCCAGTTCCCCAGTTCCTACACTGGTCGGAGATTCCAATTACTTGGGACAGGAAGGATCACCCAAACCTCATCCCTATGGAGAACCAATACGCCATGGTCATCAACCCCCTGATTGAAGGCAATGAGTTCACCAAGTGCATGGTGGATAGTGGAAGCAGCATCAACATCATGTACTTGGATACACTGCAGAAGATGAAATTGAAGGAGGAAAACCTAAGGTGGACCAACACCATCTTCCACGGCGTAGTTCCTAGTCGGGAGGCTCAGTCCCTTGGGTGCATGACACTTCAGGTCGGTTTTGGTGATGTTAATAATTACCGCCAAGAACGCATGAACTTTGAGGTAGTCCCCTTCAAGAGCGTGTACCACGTCATATTCGGCCACGACATATTCCACACCTTCATGGACAATCCATGTTTCGTTTACAACAAACTCAAGATACTCGGACCAAATGGTGTCATCATCGTATCCGGAAGCTTTGCCAAAGCAAGGGACTGCAAGATGGGAGAAGCAGCCTACGCAGAAGCTGTCCTCTACAATGAAGAATTCAAGGAGATCCAGAGCAAACTCGATGCCTCAGAGATGCCCGTGTCGAAGAAACAGATTTCTGACTCCGTCCCAGCATTCAAGGCCGCCATCGAAACCAAGTCGGTGGAACTTGTGGTAGGAGATGCCTCCAAGACCACCGCCATTGGGAAGAACCTGGACCCTAAATAGGAAAGTACGCTCATCGAGTTCCTCTGTCAGAATAGGGACATCTTTGCCTGGCAACCTGCCGACATGAAAGGTGTACCTAGGGAACTTGCCGAGCACAGCTTGAATAATGATCCAAAATGTAAACGAGTGAAACAACCTCTACGACGCTTTGGAGATGAGAACAGACGCGCTATAGGCAAAGAGATAGCTTGGTTACTTAAGGCTAGTTTTATCCGAGAAGTCCTTCACACCCAATGGGTGTCCAATCCTGTACTTGTCCCCAACAAGGGAACCAAAGAATTAAGAATGTGCGTTGATAACACCGGCTTGAACAAGGCATGTCCCAAAGTTCCGTTTGCTTTGCCTAGCATTGACCAAGTCATTAACTCGACAACTGGCTCGGAGCTTTTGTGTTTTCTCAATGCATACTCAGGATACCACCAGATCAAGATGAGGAAGTCGGACCAATTTGCCACTTCGTTCACTACCCCCTACGACACGTTTTGCTATGTCACGATGCCCTTTGGGATGAAAAACGCAGGTGCTACGTACCAGCAGACAATGCAACATTGCCTACACGATCAATGGTCAGAACGTTCACGCCTATGTGGACGATATAGCGGTGATGTCTAAAAAAATCAAATGATTTAATCTCCGACTTAAAAGAAACCTTTGATAATCTCCGGAAATAGAACGTGATGCTTAACCCTAAGAAGTGCGTCTTCGGGGTTCCAGCCGGCAAATTGTTGGGCTTCATCGTTTCCCAGCGTGGAATCGAGGTAAACCTGCGGAAAATCAAGGCCATCTTAAACATAAATCATCCGACATGCCTAAAGGACATACAACAACTAACAGGTTGTGTTGCAGCAGTTAGTCGGTTCGTCAATCGACTTGGAGAGATGGCTCTGCCACTGTACAAGTTGCTGAAGAAGGCGGACAAATTCACTTGGACGGACGAGAAAGATGCAGCATTGAAGAAGCTCAAGGAGATACTATCCTCAGCGCCTATCCTTGCAGCACCCGAGCCTGAGGATCCCATGTTAATTTACATGGCGGCCACCAACCGGGTAATCAGCATCGTCGTCGTGGTAATGCAGAAGGAACCAAGCTATGAGCACAGAGTTCAACGACCAGTTTACTATATAAGCGAGGTCTTGATGGAGTCGAAGCAGCGTTACCCGCACTACCAAAAGATAGCTTATGAGGTATTCCTTGTTTCTCGGAAGCTGAGGCACTATTTCCAAGAGCACCCTATCACAGTGGTGAGCAAGGCTCCACAGTCCGACATCATCAACAACAGTGACGCTACAGGAAGGGTCACGAAGTGGGCCATCGAACTTGCCTCCTTCGAGATCACCTACAAGAGACGCGATGCTATCAAGTCACAAGCCTTGGCGGATTTTATCGCAGATTCGACGGAGATGCCAGATGCTACCCCAGTGCCGGAGCCAGAATACTAGGTGATGCACTTTGAAGGATCAAAGCTACTCAACGGCTCGGGGGCTGGTGTACTGCTATAGTCACCAACTGGGGACAAGATACACTATGTTCTGCAGATCCACTTCGAGGCTACGAACAACATGGCGGAGTATGAAGAACTCATTCACGGACTACACATAGCCATGGATATTGGCATCAAGCGCATAGTTTGCTGTGGAGATTCCGACTTGGTTGCCTAGCAGGTGGCTGGCACCTAGAACGCGCGGAACCCTATGATGGCGGCAAATCGAGACGAAGTGGACGAGATAGCCAAGAGATTCTTGTTCTAAGAGGTTAAGTATGTACCTAGGGAGCAAAACGAGGCGGCTGATCTACACTCTAAGATTGGATCAGGACGCAAACAAATTCCTCCTGGCATTTTCCTGGATCATCTACGGACACCATCTGTGAAGGGAGCAGACATCAACAACCCGGACTGAGTGGACTCTTTCGTCCACATGGTGGCAAAGGTCCCTCCGGCTTGGACAAAACCGTTCATGGAGTATCTCGAACATGGAACTTTGCCCAACGACAAAGTCGAAAGACAACAAATAGTACGTTGAGCAAAGGGCTATACCATAATCAATGGACACGTCTACAAAAGAAGCACTACTGGTGTATACCTCAAGTGTGTTTCCCAGCAAGAAGGTATTGAAATCCTACGCGAAATCCATCTCGGAGATTGCGGGCATCATGCCGATCCCTGATCGTTGGTCGCTAAATCTTTCCGGCAAGGATTCTACTGGCCGACCGTGAAGGCGGACGCCGACAAGCTGGTTGAGACATGCATGGGATGCCAGTAATATGCCCGACAACCACATGTTCCTGCTGAAGAATTGCGAACTATACCAATAACTTGGCCATTTGCAGTCTGGGGCTGGACATGGTTGGTCCGTTACAGACAGCACCATGTGGGTTTACGCATGTGCTAGTAGCAGTTGACAAATTCACCATATGGATAGAATCTAAACCCATTAGAAAGCTTGATGGGGCAACTGCCCTTAGGTTTGTCCGGGATCTAGTGGTGAGATTTGGTCTCCCACATAGCATAATCACCGACAACGGCAGCAACTTGTCACTCGGAGAAGTGGAGGCTTATTGTTGGGACAAGGGAATCTGACTCGACCTTGCATTTATGGCACACCCACAGTCCAATGGTCAGGTTGAGCGAGCCAATGGATTAATTCTGCAGGGAATCAAGCCACGTCTTGAGGCACTTCTACATAGAGCAGCAGGGGCCTGGGCAGAAGAATTTCCATATGTGCTGTGGAATTTACGAACTACAACCAACAGATCCATCGGCTACACCCCTTACTTCATGGTATATGGAGCAGAAGCCATCCTGTCTTCCGACATCCTTCACGATGCACCAAGAGTTGCCGCCTACGACAAAGATGACGCTGAAGAATCCACACACCTAGATGTGGACCTTCTCGAGGAGGAGAGCGTATTGGCATGCCAAAGATCCGCCATCTACCAGCAAAAGCTACGCAGCTACCATAGTCGCCTCATTCGTCATCGCTCGTTTAAAGAGGTGGATTTGGTGCTCCGACTTAAGTAGAAGAAGTCACACAAATTATCCCCACCATGGGTAGGATCGTTCATCATAAGCAAGGCGCTGCTCAATTGGTCTTACTACCTCGTTGACAATCGTGAACTAAAGGATAGACCCAATGAGGATCATAAGCGTAAGCGACGTGAACCGGATGATGACTACCCGGAGCTTGATCGGCCATGGAACATAGCACAGTTACGTCCTTTCTACACTTAGCATTTTTATCTATTGTGTACACTCTTATATGATAAATGAAATAAAGCTCTCTGGTTCACTCATATTTCTGAGTTTTTTACCTCCTTTAGTTTTCATTTTTGGATCATATAAAACCTTTATGCACAATCTTTGCGATTTCACTTGTGAAAATTCCGCCTACGGGCGTTAGCATAAGTTTTTTGGTCTACACGTTCTTTGTCGTTTTTATGTGGATTCTGGAGTAGTGACTTTCAACACTTATTGTCAACGATTTTGTGCTTAGGTTATTGACGGTGCCATTGGGAATCATCGCCTGAGCGCATAGTTTCGACAACGAGTCTTCCGACTCACAAAAAGTCAAGCATAAAAACCAAAGTAATGGATAAGCCAACACTTGCTTAAAAACATATATGCATGCTGGAACCAGTTCTTGAGTAGCAGGAAATAACAACCATTGTTTTCCGCCTTAAGTTAACAAATAGTTTTTTCCGCATAAAAATTACAGAATAAACAAATATTACAAGATGTTTTTCATTCCTCTAGCGCAGGTGACTTGGGATCAGCATCGTCAACAGTAAGAGAGCCATCTTCCTCGAAGTCGGCAGTGTTGAGGGACTCAGAGGAGCTTTTGCTATTGTCATCAATGGTTTTCATGGGCACAAAGACGTTAGGGTCGACCAACTCGGCGACACTGGTGTCAAAACCCGCGAGCGACGCCAGGATAGCTTCGTGATCTATCTTTTGTCCTTCGTCATCTATGTCGGGTATACCGGAGGTCGCCATGTTGATTTCGGCATTTTCATAGTGTGCCTTAACCATTGACAGCGCCATACTCGTGCTGGCCCGTGTACATGAAGCTTTCCAGCTTGCGATCGGCTCGGGGGCTCAGCACAGGATCTCCTAGAACTTCGCCACCGATTCCACCGCCTTGATGTTAATATGGAGGGGATTGACTATTTCCTTGGTATGCTTGATGGTGATGTTGATAAAGTTGCCGGCAAGGACCATACATTCCTTTGGCGGAGGAGGCGACCGGGTTAACCCAATCGGAGCTGCAAATTTCTGACAAAGGAACGCATGAGTTCAATAAACACAAAAAGATTCAGAGTATCTAACTTACAGAAGTACAAGATGGAGAATCACTTACTGAAGATGCTTATCTCAGCCTGCTGGAGAGTTTCCGCCATGGAGTCTCGTTCTTGTCAGAGGATCCTGTATGCATCTAGATGGCGCTGATTTTGCTCATCAGCAGCTTTCTTCTGCTCTTTCAGGATCGAGATTTCATCCTTCAAGCGGTTCATCTCTGTGTTGGCGGACTCTTGCAGGACTTTCATGGAGTCCTCATGCATCTTCAGCATATCCTTCCTCTCCTGCTTAAGGATTTTGTTTTCACTATCTAGCTGCTGAATATGCTTGGATTTTCAACAATATCCTTATCCTTGGAAATGGTTTCTGCAAGTCGGAGAAAGAATAGTACACAGTGAGTACTCGGAGAATGTTGGCACAAGACCAAGTCGGAATACGAAAAAGAAAAGAAAAACAGACGCTTACTCTTGGTGATTTGTTCTTTCAAGAAGGCAGTTTTACCCTTTTCAGCTTCCAACTCCGCATGCATCTTCTGGTACTTGTTGTTGGCCACGCCTCTTTGAGCATTCTCATTCTATGGAAAATTTAATGATGTTTAGTCTACTTGAAGCATCTAGCCGGATAAATATCCACCTAGAGGCTTGGGGGCTACAGTGATAGTTTTTAACTTAACATTATGCTTAGACTTTCTTTAAGAATCTAGTCGGAACTAATTCAGTTTTCGATTAGAAGCTTGGGGGATACAGTATAAAGTTCTTAACTCATTCATATTCTTATCTTCTCTTTAAGCATCTAGTCGGAACTAATTCAGTTACAACTAGAAGCTTGGGGGCTACAGTATCGAAATTTACAAACACTGCGTATGCTACTCTTAAAGCATATAGTCAGAATAATTCATTCAAACTATATGCTTGGGTGCTATAGTGAGAAGTTTTCTAGCTTAGTCACTCTCAGAGCATTTAGATGCAAAGACCTATGGTTTTCCGTCTAAATCCTCGGGGGCTACAGTGGGATACTCATATGAAATGTAAAAGGCAAATAAAACTTTCAAGTGCAATGATCATGAGGTTGGTAGCGCTCTCACCAAGCAACTTGCCAAAATAAAGGCTTTTCCCTTGTAGGATTTCGGCTTGCCGGAGAAGCTCCTCAAGACCGAATGTTGGAGATGTCGGCACCGCACCATGAACCAAAGCGGAGCTACCCAGCGTAAGTGCCGGATAGACTATCTTCGGGAACTCTATGGTCTTCCTTGGTGCGGAGGCGCCGCCTTCGGCAGACGTACCACTCTCCACCACCGCCTTACCGCTACCGATGGCATCCTTAGCCGGATCTTCAGCCATTTGGGTTGCGGCACTTTCTTGCGTTGTCTGTTCGCCGACAACGGCAAGCTCCACGGAGGTACCTGAGTCCACTTCCATGGCGGAAGGGACAGATGCATCTTTGGCATGTGAGCTTGTCGGAGCAGGCGTAGGCTGGACGATGGGAGTAACAGGGGCAATGGCGGGAGATGCGTGGGGAGACAGGTCACGATGCAACATATCCTTGATGTTTCTAGAAGCCCCCAAAGTTTTGGAGGTCTTCTTCAAACTGGTAGTGGCCCTTTTCCTGAAATGTGCAAAAACTATAAGTACAGGAATAAGACAAGCAATGGACAATGTCGGATAGAAAGAAGCTTACACAAGAGGGGGTGCTTTGGCAAAAGGGATCCTGGTAACCTTTCTTTTCTCCGCCTCAAGGGCGACGGTAGTCTTCTTGGAGGATCCACCCTCCGTCTTCTTCTTCTTGCCTCCGTTGACAGCATCAGAGGTGGAGCTCTTCCGCTTTCGTGCCAACGGGACATCGTCGTCGGACATGACGGTGACTTCCTTCATCTTTGGATCATAGATTTGGACAGCCATGCTATCCTCCTCTAGATCGCTGAGCTGTTAAGTGAAAACCAAAGTGTTAGATGTGATGGTAATGGCTAGATGGAAGAACTGGAGTATATGTCATACACGGAAAATAAATAGGTACCTTTGGGCACTTGCCCTGTATGAACATGTCGTAGGTGATGGTGAAGCCACGCTTCCTATCCTTCAACTTGACGATGTACTTGAGGAGGATCTTGACGGAGTCGCTCGAGAAGTTGTCCTCGGAGATGCGGAGGCTATCCTTCCTATCCTTGGTATTGTCGTGCATCAACTTCAAGTGGTGCTACAGAGGCTGGATCCGCCTGACGAACCAGCACATGGCCATGTCCAATCCGGTCAGACCTGTCTCTACGAACCACTCTATCCGCCTTATAGCGTGGGAAGCGTTGATGTCGGAGGGAAGAGAGGCCTGGGATCTCCATGTCGAGGCTTCGATAGCACCTCCATCGACGAAGTTTGGATACATCGCTTCTCGGCCGGCCAGAGGGATATCTGGGCCATAGAAGTACGTCTGTTGCCAGTTTTTACAAGACTCATGGCCGACGATGTCGGGGAACCGCCAGCCAGGCCGGATCTTCAAACTAATACAACCACAGTTCCTGAGCTCGTCCTTGCCGGCTCCGGCTTCCCGCTTGACGGTTAAAAGTATATAAAGAGATCTAGCCTAGGCTTAATCCCTAAGTAACCCTAGCAAAGCTACACATAGTTGCTAAGCGCGAGGATGCTATTGGGGGAAAGGTTCTGAGGCTGTACTCGGTAATGATTGAGGACAACTAGGAAGAAATTGAAGATGGACAGGGAGACGCCGCGTACCATTTGGGCTTTGAGGTACACCTTCTCTCCGGCTTGGGAAGAAGGAGTGACATTACCTGCCGGCGCTGCCCGCCAGGCGAGCCCCTCCATCGCAGGGAGGTAGTAAAGGGATATGGGTAGGCTACACTAGCGCAAATCAAAATTTTCTACCGCGTAAACTAGGAATACTATTGTCATAGATCACGGGATTACCACTAGACGCGCAGTTGCGGAATTGATGAAGAGCGTCGAGGAAGTGCAGACGTTCCACGTCTCCTCCTTGTCCTCGTCCCATGACAAGCTCCCCTTGTGCGACTCGTCCAAGGGCAACAGATGCAGCACCTCCGAGGTATCCACACGTGCGGGGTGGAAGCATCAGACGCCGGACTGCTAGGTCCGTGCGTGCAACACAGGCGTGAGGTGTGGCGGCTGGGTGGAATGGTATAACCCTGGTCAGCTCGCCCCACCCTCTCTTATATAGGCGTCCCTAGTGGGCTTCTACATTAGCAGCCCATTAGTAGCCTATGCCTGGTCTAATTCGGATCTAATCCTCATTAGGCTTCCAGCCCCTTAAGTGTGTGACCCTATAGGTTCATATATGTATAGACATGACACGAATACTCTTATTCTATCAATATTTGGTAGCGGCCTCTAGCAAGACGTGCCAGCTCCTAAACGTATACAAAGATCATATCGGACGAACCATCACAAGGTTTAGTACATGTCTTTCCCTTTGCCTCACGATATTTGGTCTAGCTCCAAGCTGACCTCTCTTTCTCGATACCGTGATTCAGAATCCCTTTACCAGGTTAACAATTAACCTTATGTAGCATGGTCATGCATTTCTGGATCCGATCACTCGAGGGGCCCAGAGATATCTCTCTCAAGTAGAGAGGGGCAAATCCCATCTTGATTGACCATGCCTTGCAGCATGTTTCAGGACAAACCCGAAAGCTACCTTTATAACTACCCAGTTACGGAGTAGCGTCTGATAGCCCCAAATTAGGTCGATCCACATCTCAAGTACATGCGACAATCTCAGGTCTAAGGACAAAACGTACACGATGTGTAGAGAGAGGTGCAAGTCAAATTTCTAGTCTCATGTTGGGTCAGTCCAACCCCATGTTCATAACATGTGTCCACATCATTGGTTTGACATCTCCATGTCTATGACTTGCGAAACATAGTCATCAACCAATTGATGTGCTAGTCTAATATTCACGTGTGTCGTCACATGAACTCCGACTAGGGAAAACTATTAAATAACCATACAAGTAAAGAGTTTCACAAACAATTCACATAATTGCCAATCAATACAAGTTTCCTGATATGGATATTCAAGGAACATTACAATAACTCATGGATACATATGAAATATAATCATCTCTATGATTGCCTCTAGGGCATATTTCCTTCAGTCTCCCTCTTGTACTAGAGTCAATCTAAAATATATCTAATACCAATTGCTCTTGTGTGCGCTTCATGCGCGGGCTGCAGGAGAGGCTTAGTCAAGGGATCAGGAACATTTGAGTCCGTATGTATTTTGCATATCATGACACTACCATCCTCTACAAACTCACGAATCTGATGGTAACGCATGCGAATATGTTTGTTCTTCTGGTGCTGTCTAGGTTCCTTGGCTTGTTCAATAGCACCATTGTTGTAACAATAAACATCCAAGGGATTGGAAGCGCCCTGAACCACACCGAGAGCGATCAGGAAATTCCTAATCCAAACAGCTTCCTTTACGGCCTTCAAGGCAGCAATATATTCAGCTTCTGTTGAAGAGGAGGTCACCATATCTTGCTTGGAACTTTTCCAGCTCACAGCACCACCATTCATGACAAACACATAACCTGATTACGATTTCGAATCATCTGAGTCGTTAAGGTAACTCGCATCTGTGTAACCCTTTACACTGAGTTCATCCTCACCTCCATAAACTAGGAACACATCCTTAGTCCTTTTCAAGTACTTATGGATGTTCTTTCCCGCTGTCCAGTGACCTTCAACTGGATGAGCCTGGTATCTGCTCGTAACACTTAGAGCATAGGAAACATCTGGGCGAGTACATATCATTGCATACATGATGGATCCAATAGCCGAAGCATATGGAACCCTGCTCATGCGCTCACGCTCATCAGTAGTCAAAGGACACTGAGTCTTCCTGAGTTTAATGCCGTGAGACATGGGCAAGAACCCCTTCTTAGCCTCTTCCATGCTGAACCGTTTCAACACTTTGTCAATGTATGTACTCTGGCTTAATACAATTAGCCTCCTTGATCTATCTCTATAGATCTTGATTCCCATAATATATGCTGCTTCTCCTAAGTCCTTCATTGAAAAACTATTTTTCAATGAGGTCTTAACAGACTCGAGCATAGGAATGTCATTTCCAATCAGTATAATGTCATCTACATATAAGATTAGAAATACCAGCGCTCTCCCACTTTCCTTATTGTAAACACAAGGTTCTTGTTCATTTTTTATGAAGCCAAACTACTTTACAACTTCATCAAATCAAATGTTCCAACTCCGAGATGCTTGCTTTAGCCCATAAATGGACTTTAGAAGTTTGCATACCTTTCCAGCATTCTTTGGATCGACAAAACCTTCGGGCTGCATCATATACACGTCCTTACTTAGGATTCCATTTAGGAAAGCCGTCTTGACATCCATCTACCATATTTCATAGTCGAAATGTGCAGCAATGGCTAGAATAATCCATATAGATTTAAGCATCGCTACAGGCGAGAAAGTCTCGTCGTATTCTACTCCTTGAACTTGTCGAAAACCTTTTGCAACAAGTCGAGCTTTATGGATGTGAACATTTCCATCCATATCAATCTTCTTCGTATAGATCCATTTGCACTCGATGGCTTTAAAACCATCAGGAAGGTCAACCAAGTTCCAAACTTGATTGTCTCCCATGGACTCTATCTCGGATCTCATGGCGATCAGCCATTTCTCAGAGTCTAGGTCCACCATCGCTTTTGCATAGGTCATAGGCTCATCATTGTCTAACAATAATAATTCTCGCGCTTCGCGGAGCCTCGCCGACCTTCGTGGTTATGGTGCTTCTATTGCCACGGGTTCCTCAACTTGTTCTGCTACAATAGCATCACTCGTAGAAGCATCCCCAACTGGCTCATCTTGAACATCTTCAAGTCGCACCGACCTTCCACTTGTGCCCTTTGTGAGAAACTCTTTCTCTCGGGAAACACCGCTACGAGCGACAAACACTTTGCCCTCCTCTCGGTTGTAGAAGTAATACCCTAAGGTTTCCCTCGGATATCCCACGAAAATGCACTTATCCGATTTGGGTATTAGCTTGTCCGACTGAAGTCGCTTGACAAATGCATCACAACCCCAAATCTTTAGAAAACAAAAACTGGGATTCTTTCCAGTCCACATCTCATACGGTGTCTTAACTACGGATTTAGATGGTACCCTATTAAGTGTAAAAGCTGCCGTTTCTAGAGCGTAACCCCAAAATGACAATGGCAAATCCGACTGGCTCATCGTCGATCGAACCATGTCCAACAAAGTTTGATTACGCCGTTCAGAGACCCCGTTTCTTTGAGGCGTTCCGGGCGGCGTAAGTTGTGGAATAATTCTGCAACTCTTAAGATGATCGCTAAATTCGTGACTCAAATATTCACCTCCGCGATCAGATCGCAAGGCCTTTATTTTCTTGCCACGTTGATTCTCTACTTCACTCTGAAACTCCTTGAACTTTTCAAAAGTCTCAAACTTGTGCCTCATCAAGTAGACATAACCATATCTACTGAAATCATTAGTGAAAGTAATGAAGTAGTGATATCCTCCTCTGGTTGTCGTGCTCATTGGTCCATATACCTCAGTATGTATGAGTTCCAACAAGTCTGTCGCTCTCTCGGGTAAACCCAAAAAAGGCGACTTGGTCATCTTTCCAAGTAAATAAGCCTGACATGTCTCGTATGATTCAAAATCAAACGAAGTTAGAAGACCATCACCATGGAGCTTATTCATGCGCTTTTCACTTATATTCCTCAAATTACAATGCCATAAATAGGTAGGACTCAAATCATTAGGCCGAAGCCTTTTAGCACTAACATTGTAAACAGATGCATCATCAAGATTTATAATAAATAACCCATTCACAATGGGAGCATTAGCCATAAACATATCATTCTTAGAGATTATACAACCATTGTTTGCACCCGCGAATGAATAACCATCCCTCATCAAACGTGAAGGTGATAAAATGTTTCGACCCATACTTGGACTGTAATAACAATTATTGAACTCCATAATAAATCCTTACGGAAGGTGAAGTTGCATGACGCCGACGAACAATTTAGCAACCCTTGCTTTATTTCCGACGAGAAAATCCACTTCGCCTTTCTGCACTTCTCTAGTCCTTATTAGCCCCTGCATCAAATTGCAAATATGAGCAACCGATCTGGTATCAAATACCCAAGAGTTAACATAGGAATCAGCGAGAAGAATGTCCACAACATTTACAACAAGCGTACATGAGTGGGAAGTACTCTTACTTCCACTCTTCTTCAAAGAAGCCTGGTACTTGCTGCAGTTTCTCTTCCAGTGGCCATGTTCATGACAAAAGAAGCACTCAGTGTCATCTACAGGTCCAGCCTTTTTCTTGGGTGCAGACTTAGGGATCATATCCTTAGCCTTTCCCTTCTTCTTCCAAAAAGTACCCTTTTTCTTGAAGCTAGGCTTGTTCTGCACGGCCATCACATGGCTATGCCCTACACACTTATTCATGTCACTTTGTGTTGTTTTTAGCATCCCGCATAACTCATTAAGGCCCTTCTCCACCCCATGCATATGGTAGTTCGAAATGTACTGTCCATAGCTGGATGGAAGAGACGCCAAAATAAAGTCAGTGGCCAATGCTTGGCCTAGTGGAAAACCAAGCTTTTCCAAAGTCTGACTGTAACCAACCATTTTGATCACATGGGGGCCTACAGCTGCTCCCTCTGCTATCTTGCATTCGCCAAATGACTTGGCAACATTGTACCTCTCAGTCCTTGCCTGATCTTGGAACATGTCCTTAAGCGCAACGATCATATCGTACACATCCTGATCCTCAAACTTCTTTTGGAGTTCAGGTTCCATGCATGCAAGCATAAGACAGCTAACCTCAATAGAATCATCACATGCTCTCTTGTAGGCATTCTTTAGGGCAGCAGATGCATTATCAGCAGGTTCATCGGGGTTTGGGGTATCCAGAACCGTTTCCTTTATTAGACCTGAGAACAATTCTTAGGTTACGGACCCACTCCGTATAGTTTGTTCCATTTAGTTTATCTTTGTCAAGAATCGAACACAAATAAAAAGGTGATGTAGTGTTCGGTGCCATTGATCTACAACAGAAAACATGCAAAATACTAAGCCATGTAACCATGAAAGAGTAAAACATATTAAACAATTTAATAGCATATACTCCCACTTAAATCAACATCCCTCTATTGATACTAAGTGATTCAAGATCCCCAATTAACAAGTCCACTAGTGAGCTTTAGCATCACTGCTAGAATACAAGGTAAATCGGTAAGCAACACTTGGTAATCATATCACATATGACTCTTGTTGTTGGGTGCAATATCTATGTCAAAACTAGGCGCCCAACCTTTATGCCCCAAGGTCCTTAACTGTTAAGATGACCTTTTTAAGCTCATTAACCCTTATGCGTGTAGGTATCCGATACAAACCCATCCAGCCAAGGAAAACCGCGGCACCCTAATTTGGTAGGCCCACCAACGATTGTACAGGGCATAGGATGATGCAAGGTTTGGTTGGGAGGGCATGGTTTAACTTAAATTTTGTGAGGGATCATTATACTTCTATCATCTAAGCATGCATAGTAGTAAAACGCATAAGAATAGAATTCACATAGATGTGACACAGTATGGCCCATTTTCTCATAGTGATCTCCATCGCCATAGAACATGTCCACCATGATGATCTCCATCTTCATGTTCCATGTGAGCCATCTTGCAAGTGATGAGTCCTCCAAGAACGAATACAAACTATTACTCCTAATAGATAGTAATCAAAATTACATAGTATTGGGATCACCACAAGTTGGCACGTAGGACATTACAATAAATGACAACACATATGGCTCCAGCCGTGTTGCCCTACTCATGACACGCATGTCATGCAAATTTTCATACATGCATCACATACATATATTGGCCATACTGATCACATACATCCTGCAAAAACAAGTTATGCATAGAATCGCATTCTACCAGATCATGTGACATCGCAGCACCTAGGTACCTTAACGAGATACAAAGGGGCTACGATTAAGGGGGGTCTAGGGGGTCTCCTCCTGCGGGGTTCGTAGGGGCAGCGCCCCTCGTGGTTTCTATGATAAATGAGAAATGAGAGATCAAATCTTCATAATTTTCTTTAAGGATTTTGATCGGCAAATCAAATTTACCATAAACCGACTCCTGTCCCGATTCAATCAAACTCCTTTGATCACGGTACATCGATTTTAGATTTAGGTTCCGATTCGATCAATCATATTGATCTTCGCGTGATTCAATAGGATTTATGTGTCACTGTCTACGCCGATGGCAGAAACGGACCGGTAGGGGTAAGTCGTTCGACAACCTCAGAATCACGATCACGGAAAGCAAGATCATAGATCAATCCTGAACCACCGCAATACAAACAATCACATCATTCATATCAACCTGCATATCACCATATGCAACCATCCCGAACCTATAACTGAACATCATCGGCTCTGATACAACTGAAGGGATACAGGTAGGCTACACTAGCGCAAATCAAAATTTTCTACCGCATAAACCAGGAATACTGTTGTCATAGATCACGGGATTACCACTAGACGCGCAGTTGTGGAATTGATGAAGCGCGTCGAGGCAGTGCAGACGTTCCACGTCTCCTCCTTGTCCTCGTCCCATGAGAATCTCCCCTTGCGTGACTCGTCCAAGTGCCACAGATGTAGCACCTCCGAGGTATCCACACGTGTGGGGTGGAAGCGTCAGACGCCGGACTGCTAGGTCCGCGCGTGCAACACAGGTGTGAGGTGTCGCGGCTGGGTGGAATGGTCTAACCCTGGTCAGCTCGCCCCACCCTCTCTTATATAGGCGTCCCTAGTGGGCTTCTACATTTGTCACGTCCCAAGATTTTCCAAATCTTGTAATGTGAAAATAAATGAATAAAAATAAAACTTTGTTTGATTTTTAGAGCCAGAAGAAACTTTTTGAATTCAATTGGAACTTCAAACCAATTTGGATCAAATAAATTCCTAAAGAGATTTGAAAAGATGAACATTTAAATAGAGGAAAATAAAATATTTTGGAATTACTATTTTGAATCATTTAGATAAAAGGATTTAGTTTCCAAAAGAAAAGGAAGGATTTTAAAATAAGAAATTATTTCACAAAGCCAAATTAAGACTTAACCAAACTTTGGAAATAAAACATTTTGTTTTGATAAAAATAGTAAAGGTTTATTTAATAAAATCAACCAGGTTTTATTAATAAAGGTTTTACTATTCTCCAAAACCTCAAAACTTGTTTCATTTGAAATAAGTTTTCCAAATATTTTGTATTTTCAAATAAAACCTACTGATATGGTTTTGAAAATATTTAGATTTCAAATAGAGAATTTATTAATAAAATCAAACCCTATTTGAATAATAACAATGGTCCATTTATTTAATTAATAATGGACCCTATTATTAAAATTATTATTTTGATTTTGGATTTTGGTTCATGTTACTGAACAGAACTAATTACAAAATTACAAAGTTTGGTGTTGTTTGAATTGATTTGGTTGATGTTTGTTTGTTTGGAATTTCAAAACAGAAATCAAAAATAGAAATAGAAAAAGGTTCAGGAAAGAAAAAAAATGGATTTGGACCTGACCCAACCCAGCAGCCCAGCAAGGCCCAGAACCAGCCCAGCACTCCCTATCGCGAGAAACGTTTTTCTACCTAAACGCAAACCCGCAGAGAGACCGACTGATGGACCCTCCCCTCATTTCTTTTCTCACTGCCAGGTAGACCCCACGCTCCCCTGTTCATCGTCCACACCCCGCGCGACCTCTTCTCCCTACCTCGTCGTCGTTTCCTGCAGAGATTCCGCGGCCTTAATTCATCATAACGCAGCCGCCATTACTCGCCTTGACCATGCACGTTAAAACGCCAGCGTCTTCCCTTCCTTTTCCCTCTGTCGCCCCACCTCGACTCGCCCTCAGGCTGCCAAATTTCGCCAGAGACCACCCTCTATTCCGACGAGGTCCGGTGCCGATTCCGGCGACTCGACACCGCCCCGTGCCTTCCTGAGCACACTAGGAGACTCACCACTCCTTGGCGCATCTCCCAGTACCCTTCGTTCGACCGCGGGCACCCCAGAGTGTCACCTTCGACAAGTTCCAGCCTCGCCGCCGCGTCTGTCTTCAACTCCGGCAAGCGCCCAGGTAATTTCAGACCGCCCTGCGCTTTCTAAATCACACTCACACATTCGCCTCACTCTCCTACGTCTGACCACACTTTCGGTTTGCCTTCTCATGAACCACAGCATCGTCTCCAACCGAGACCAGAGCACGCCGTCGCCAGAACGAACTCCGGCGAGCGATTACTCCTACAACCGTGCGCCCCCTGCCTCATCGACCACACGTTGAGCTTTCCCAGCCTCCTGCGATCTCGGTGAGCCTACTCCCTCCCTCTCTCGCTTCCTATTTCACCAGCGCCGCCACTGTCTGACCGTCGCCGCCTCTAGCCACCGTCGGCGCCGCTCGCATATGGTCAAATACGCTAGCACCGTAGGATCTCGATCCGACGCTTGCGATAGATCACTTAAGCCGCGAAGGGGTACGTTCTCTGGACCACACGATCTAACTAGATCCAACGCACCGCAACACCGATCCGGCCGAACCGGTACCGTCCAACCAGAATGCGACGCGTGGCCAGGTCTGTTTAAAACAGAATTTGGAAATCAGATTTAAGTTGCAATTTCAAACCTTTGTAACTTTCGATCCACACGTCCAAAATTTACAAATTTGATACCGTTGGAATCAGTGGAACAAACCCTAGACAACCATGCCCTTAGTTTAGCAAATAGTATCCATTAAAGGGTTTGTTTTTGCAGAAACATTTGTGTGCTTATTTAGGGTAGAAAAATGATTCAAAAATGTTTATAAGGTTAAAACCTTTGCAAAATTGTTTTGATGTGAACTTACTGACTCTAGGAACCAACCCATGGTCTTGGAAATGGATTTGGTAAAATTTAAGATGGATTATTTGACTTAGCCATTCCTAGCCAAATGAAAATAATGGTTTTATTTTAAAAATGTTTTTGGAGTAAAAACTTTGGGAAAATGATTTGAAACAAACCTACTAACCCAAAACACCAAGTTTTGCAATAGCAACTCATTTGGTGAACAACTTAAAGTTGTTACTTTGATAAAAATATTTTCCACTACATAAAATGAGGATTGAATTTAAAAATGGATTTTGGACAAAACCCTTTTTGCAAATGACTTTGCCACTTTGGAAAAATGACCAATTTGGAACTTACAAAGTTTAGAAGCCTAGTGAAGAACATCTTTGCAAATAGGACCATCACTTGCATACTTACATGCATGACTTAGATCCCATAGTTTTATGTGTGTGAATTGTTGTTTGGTTGATTGTTTGGAATGCTAGTTGATTTGGTGTTTGTTTGATTGATTGTAGTGAAATTAACAAAGTGTGAGACTAGCAAGATCAAGGAGTGAACCATCATTCCCTAACAAAAAGGCAAGTTACACTATCATCTAAAGTCCTACTATTTTCTATACTTAGTGGATTTTGAAACATGCATGAAAACAAATTTTATACTTATGCTATGCTAAATCCTAATAGGATACCTTATACCTTCCTTAGAGAAAACAATGTAGTTGATACATGCTTGGCCATGCTATATTTTGAAGAGAGATACATGTTGAGATTTTACAAAGGTTGAGAAAAGGACTTGTGTTTTACATAATAAAACAAGGACTCAATGAACCACCTAGGTGGAGGATACTTTAAGTTTTGGAGAAGGTGGCAACATAAGGAACCATGTCTATGGGAATCACTTTGTGTTGTGCTCCAAAAGAAAACCACCTAGGAAACTTAGAGATTGAACATGTTTCTCCAATTGTGGCTTTCGTGTACAACCACATGCTATTATGGCTCTGGCTTAGTCAACTACAATGGGAAGACCCATGCACTGTCTTCAGTTAACTGGACATGGGGACCTGGAATCCTACATGGGTGTTGAAGGCAAGCTAGCAATGGTGTATGGGAGGACCCTTTGGAAAGACTTCGTCACATTCTCAATCTGCCAGTACTCCATCTTGGTGAGCACTAATCCAGTAGGCCACTGGTGGCAAAAGGATGGGATTGTGACATGTGGGTAAAGTGTACTCCTTCTGCAGAAGATAATAAAATCTAAGTACTTAGCCATGTCCCCGGTTATGGACAATACTGAGAAACTAATGTTTGAACTATGGGAGATCTCGACATTCCAACTTCTAAAATAAAAAAACTTGATGCACTTGGAGGTACCAAGGAATTCAAAGAGGTTTTGTTAAGCTTGATGCACTTGGGGTTAACAAGGAGTTCAAGGGATTCTTGGAAAAGAGATTTGACAAAGGACCAAAACCATTTTGAAAAGATAGGATACAATATTGCTTTATGCAAATGAGCCTAAAGCTCTACTTAGCCAAATATGCATGTATTGATAGGATCCACTCATATTATACATAGAAGTGAAGCTTGCCAATACAATTCAAATGTATTGACCCTTGTGGCTGTAACTTGTAATGTTGCAGGTTTGATTGATTTTAGTGAAGGTTGTTTGATTAGGATTACAAAGTCTACAACCAACATCTGCCTGTGGCACTTTGAAGATGAAGGACCCCATGATTATAGTTATTCCGCTGCAATGTAATGTAATAGCCAAATGAGCTATGTATTGATATAATAAAATTATGTTATTCCTGGTTATAAAGTTATATTATGACCTTTGTTTCTTGATATTACATCTAAACCGTGGATGCTAGCTATTGATCCAGGGACTAGCATTGTAAACACAGGGGACACCACCTTATGCTATTTAAAGGTTGGGCCACTCCCTCTACAACATTAGCAGCCCATTAGTAGCCTAAGCCTGGTCTAATTCGAAGCTAATCCTCATTAGGCTTCCAGCCCCTTAAGTGTGTGACCCTATAGGTTCATATACGTATAGACATGACACGAATACTCTTATTCTGTCAATAGTTGGTAGCGGCCTCTAGCAAGACGTTCCAGCTCCTAAACATATACAAAGATCATATCGGACGAACCATCACAAGGTTTAGTACATGTCTTTCCCTTTTCCTCATGATATTTGGTCTAGCTCCAAGCTGACTTCTCTTTCTCGATACCGTGATTTGGAATCCCTTTACTTGGTTAACTCTTAACCTTATGTAGCACGGCCATGCATTTTCGGATCCGATCACTCGAGGGGCCCAGAGATATCTCTCTCAAGTTGAGAGGGGCAAATCCCATCTTGATTGACCATGCCTTGCAGCATGTTTCGGACAAACCGAAAGCTACCTTTATAACTACCCAGTTACGGAGTAGCGTCTGATAGCCCCAAAGTAGGTCGATCCACATCTCAAGTACATGCGACAATCTCAGGTCTAAGGACAAAACATACACAATGTGTAGAGAGAGATGCAAGTCAAATTGTTAGTCTCATGTTGGGTCAGTCCAACCCCATGTTCATAAGATGTGTCCACATCATTGGTTTGACATCTCCATGTCTATGACTTGCGAAACATAGTCATCAACCAATCGATGTGCTAGTCTAATATTCACGTGTGTCCTCACATGAACTCCGACTAGGGACAACTATTAAATAACCATACAAGTAAAGAGTTTCACAAAAAAATCACATAATTGCCAATCAATACAAGTTGCCTGATATGGATATTCAAGGAACATTACAATAACTCATGGATACATATGAAATATAATCATCTCTATGATTGCCTCTAGGGCATATTTCCTTCAGGTAGCCCTCCATGATTAGCTCCTTGATGTTGCGGTCCATGATGTCCGAACTGCGCTAGTCTCCTTTGTGGGAGTCGTTATCCTCCTCTAGTAGCTCCAGCGCCGCTGGATTATGGTCGCCGCTGGTGGATTCGACCACCGCGGATTTGGGAATCACAAGGCCCTCTAGGGGCACGAGGACGATTCTCGCCGGCTTCACCGCGACATCGCCTGACACCGCCATCGAGGGGGCGGAGCTGCTGCTAGCCATTGGGTGGTTATGGTGGTGACTGGGAAAGGTCGAGGGGCTAGGTTTTTTCACAATCGCGCAGAGAGCTTGAGGAGGCGCTCGCTGGAGGACGAAGATGACACAGAGGAGAATGAGGTGAAAAGTAAAAATTCCACAGCTATTACAATTTATAACCTCTGGCATCAAGATTTGTGCAGAATGATCGAACGGTTGACGCGTGGACGACGTGTGCGGGCGTGTGCGTAGAAATTTCGCCACGTTCCTAACCGTCGCCGCCAACTATTCGTCTCGCTCGCACGGGAAAAAGGACATGATTGCGTTCTCTACATGTGTGAGTTACGAGGAGTTGCTGTCCTACGTCTATGTCGCCCTAGCTATCACTAGCAGGTGAACCATCACATCGGAATATTCTGGCATGGACGGATCCAGTCCGGCTACGGAAGAGCACGATAGAAGATTCAGCAATTCTCCAACTTACAAGTTGAAGACGGAGAAAACCTTGCAGGGTTCTTTGGGAGGACTACAAGATGTTGCTTGACGATTTGCCGACATCCATTTAGACGGAGCATTCAACGTGAAGAGGCAAGACGACGCCAGATCTCAGAGTTCTCCGGGGGCTACTGTTGGGGATATGTGCGGTGACCCAGCATACCACTTCATGTGTAGTACACTATAGTCGTTGACATGACATCCACAGAACACCGTTCTGTAAATATCACATCCCTCAGAGTGGTACAACAGAAACATTGCGGGTCTGTATTACAAACATACACATGTTATTATTATTACAATACCGGAAGTTCAAGACTTCCAAAAGATTCAACTTACAAACCAAAATATAAGTGTTTCAGCGGAAGTTTCAAATTTAAAACTTAAACTCCAAATTGAGCTCAACAACTTATTGCTATATATTGTTCATGTTGCTCGGCTCAAGTGGCTACTCGAACTATAGTAATTATTCAGACTCTTGTAACTCTCCTCCATAGACGATGTCATAGTCCTCCCCTTCTACGGCTCCATACATGTTGGGCTCTTCATAGAAGACCTCCTCATGACTCTCAAATGCATACATTGGAGTATCTTAGGGATTCTCAGAGTCTAAGCAAGGATTCAAAGGAAAGGATGAGTAACAGCGTTACCCAGCAAATTCATTATATGCAGGGTAGGAAGTTTGATGCTCTATCTACCACCTCGGACTATCAGTCCTTGGCACTATGCAATTTTCATAAATATTTCTTCAAAGGTTGATTTTATTAAAAAAATCTATGACCATCAGCCTTCACAGGTTGACCAGAACTTTCATGGAGTTCCTTTCCTGCCGCGTTCGTAGCTCCTTCCCGGAACAGGGAGTAACAAGTTACAATTCTTACACTCTATAGAGGTGCGTTACTTTTCCCATGAGAGATCAACTCCATGTTGCACAACTGGGTGTACTTTCCCGTCAACAATTCCATGATGTGGGGCCTAGTAGTTGGTCCAAGCCAATCACTTCCCTCTCCGCGACCTCATATGTCTGCATGATCCTTCGGGGCTGGCTCACCTTCGTTAAGCCCCCTTTCGGGAAGGCTAAAACCCTGATGAGTTATCGAAGACTCTATGACCTAGTGATGCCTGGAATAGTACCATTTACATGGACTATATCCCTAAACACCATTCATAGATAGTCTAGTCACCAAAAGTGTGGGGTGTAAGGGTGCCCACCCATATGTTGGATCCTCACAAGGAATCACAACATCACGTTAAGGTCGTCTTGCCTCCATACAAGATGAAAAGGATACAGCGGACTTCTTCGTCCCATTCCAAATCTCATGGTTAACGCGTAATATACGATGCTAAAATCACTGATGTCATGGGTTATTAATCCCTAATTTTTCATCATTATTGCAATTAAAACCCTAAGTTATATTGATTCATCATATCAACACTTAGGATGATATCTAAGATTTAGTATTTTGAGAAAATAATGTTTTCCTTTTCTATAATATAAATGATAACACACAATTTGCAAATACTATGATAAAGACTATTCAAAGGACATGAGCAAGTGTGAACTTGCCTTGTGATTGCAAGGTAGTGAAGTCTGATGCTTGCAATGGACCTTGAGCTTCTATGTCTACAAAAACATCATTATTGCCCGGTAAGGACAATATTTAAGGAAGCAAAATGATTATGCAAAGTAATGTAATGCATCATTTAACTTTATATGAATTTCCCTCCTTTATTTAAATTATAAAAATCCTTTTTAATAATTAAGGATTTATAAATATTAATTTCTCTAATATTTATTGAATATTGTATTCTTTTATTTAATTCCTTTTTATTTACATTTTATTTACTTAATAATTCCTTTAAGAATTATTATTAATTACCAAAAATTGGTATTAAATATTTGTTTAGTATTTTTCTAAAATACTACAATATTAATATATAATAAAAATGATTGTTATTTATTTTTATCATCTTTCAATAATTTTGTAAAATTCCATAAGGAATATATATATTACAAAATTCTTAATAAAATTTATATGTCTAAAATGTTATTTATTAATTTATTTGGATAGTTTGGATTATTGTGAACCCAAAAATATTTTATTTATAGTTTTTGTATTTTTATTTGATTTTCTAGAATTTATTTAAGTTCAGGGGCTTTTTGGTCTTTTTCTAATTATTAAAGCAGGCTCTAAATGACTTGGGCTGACTGTTTGGGTTTATTGGGCCCTTGTGGCCCAGTAGGGCAAAGTCAAACAACACCCCGAAGGGTTTTTGGCCAAGTCCAGCCCACACTCTCTGTCTCTCGTTTGACCTTATCCTTCTCTCCCCATCCTCGACCCCGTGGTTGATGGCGCCGTCGTGCTCTGCTCGCCGCCGTGGTCGTCCCTGGCTGTTGTTGTGATGCAGGGCAAGGTTGTCGACCACGTGCTACCATTCTGTCCAATTTGATTTGGCATAGGAGCTTTCCCATGGCCAGTCTAGCCTCATCCCGAACCCTAGGGTTTGGGTGATGCGGTTGCTGTCACCGCCGTTCCTGCCATGTGCTGTGGTGGTGCTCCTCGCCTCTAGGCGATACTATGGTCGCTGCTACAGTGTTGTGTGGGTCGCAGCACCACCTTGGGGGTGCTTCCCATGTCACTGTGTTCATCGTCGACCCTCTTCTTCATCTTCGGTAAGTTGTTCCTCTCCCTCTCGTGCTCTCTGTGCTAGGCCATCCCATGCTAGATGTTGGTAGTGGCATTTCCTGGTTAGTGTCCTGTCCAGATTAAGATGGTTTGTTCTACTTAGGGTTCATACCCCTCTAGGAGTAGATATATGATGAGTTGGATCAAGTTTTGATGGTCCCTAAGCATGCTAAGTGGTTGTTAGCTGTGTCTTGCTGTTTATGATTAGCTGTGGTGATGCTAGTGGTTTACCAGATGATGTTATGGATTAATTTTTATACGATTCAGATGTTAAAGTTGCTCTTGAACCCATACTTGGGAAATGTAATGGTTTTAATAGCTTACCACTATCATTACTTGGTTAATGACAGTGAGTGTTGTGTGATGAAGTCACTACGTTAGTATTGTTGGGTTAAGAATTCATATATATCTTGAGATGAAATGGTCTCTTACAGTGAAGATATGTATATGGATTTTCCTGATTATGATTCCTGTAATGGCAGGAAAATGATTTATAGTGGATTGGTTATATTTCTGAAGATTGGATGCTTAACCTACTTAGTTTAGAATTGTTCTTGTGACACCATCCTTTTATGGCACACAAGATTAGATTCTATTACTTGGTTTGGTTTTGTTCAGGCTTAAAATTAGCTTGTCATTATAGATAAGTGGAATTCTCTTTCCTTGCATCCCTAGAACCCATGATGTTCGTCTGAGGTTTAGGGATTTAGCCTTTATCTTGTTGTTTCTCATGGATTGGTTCTGGTAGTGATACCAGCTACTATTTCTTGAATCAAAGTTGGGAAAAATTGATTTTAGGCTTAATAACTTATATAGATCCATTAGATTAAATTCTAAGGTGCTACTCTGATTTAAGAGATGTGCCTAGAAGTTTAAATCTTGGCTATATTCGTTCTTGAATTGAAATATATCTTGATAGCTTAGATCAATGATGTTTTCCTGAGATCTTAGTTGGATCTTTATAGTTTTCATATTGCTTTTAGTGTTTAAAAGTTCAGTGATGGATTCACCCCACTTGGGTGTTTTCTGAGAATTTGAGTAAGAGACAAATCATGAATACTTGTCTAATCTTAGACAGATAGATCATGTGATGGTCTATTTTACCCACCACACTCACTTGATGTTGGTGTTTCCAATGGTTGATCTTGTGGTAACTTGATCTGGTGCTCTCCTAGTATTTCCAACTCCTAGCTTGTCCTTGATCTAGCCCTTCACCTCCTGGTCTTGATGGCTTGATCTTGGTCTTGCTATCCACCTGATCCACCCCCTCCTTATGTCACCATTTTGGTGATGTGATCCAGGGTTTTGATTGGTGTGATCTTGCTTGGCTTTGGCTTGGTTTAGCTACTAGGCTACTGTGTTTGGTGTGTAAGAAGAAGAAACTGGTGTGGGGTTTGCTTCCCACGGCTGTGTTGAGCAATTTTGTGTGACTGAGCAGTTGTCGTGGTGATGACAGCACACACCATGCAGTTTGGTGTGTGTGCTACCTGTGTGCCTGCTGCACAGCTTGTGGATATGTTCTGAATTTGATAGTTACTTTTATCAGGTTACCTTTTACTTGGCTGGTGAAACTTGCCCCTCCTTTCTGTTTATTTGACTTATGGCTTAAAATTATGAAAGATATATTCTTTCATATTGGTGAAACATGCCCCTTTGAAAGATTACTCAATGATGAACCTTGATCAGTGCACTTCACTGTCAAGTCTGAGAGTAAAATAATTCTAATCCTTAACTTTTCTTTCTTTTTAGTTTCTGTTTATTTTGCAGGTACCAGACTTGAAGATCAAGACTTTAGTTTAGGTTTTTATTTTTCTTTATAGGATAGTCACTTGTAATATCCTCTTATTCAATTGTAATCCTTTTTTTATTCTTTTGTATTTGTTATTTTTATTCTTTTGTAATACAGATTGTACTATTATTCAATTAAGAAATATTATTCTTCTAATTAATTACTATGTAAAGATTATTGCTCATTTCCATCAGTTTCATTTTTGTAACTTATTTATTTATGGAATAAATATTGATTTTATTTATTCTGTTATTTATTTAAGGCTTGAGCTATTAATCATCATCTCTTGACTAATTGAAAATACTCAAACATAATCCTAAATCCTCTTCTTTCTCCCATGTGGCTTCCCTTTCGGGGTGATGTTCCCACTATACCTTGCAAGATTTGATTGCCCTGTTCCTCAACCTTTCCAGTTTTCTTCCAAAATTTTACAGGGCTTTTCAACATAGGTCAAGTCTGCTTGCTGTTCTATCTCCTAATGTGTGATTGCATCATCTGGAACTTTCAAACATTTACGAAGTTCTGACACATGGAAAACATTATGCACTTGATACAATCTTGATGGTAACTCTAAAGCATAAGCTATGGTTCTGTTCTGACTTAGTATCTTGAATGGTCCGATGTATCTTGGGCTCAATTTTCCTTTAACTCCAAATATTTTTACCCCTTTCATTGGACTTACTTCCAAATATACCATGTCTCCCACTTCTGGATGCCACGATCTTCGACTTTGATCAGCATAACTTTTCTGCCTACTCTGACCTATTTTCAGTCTATCCTTGATCTTATCAATGATATATTGTTTTTCTTTGATATAGTTTGGCGCAAATTCCTTGCTACTTCCTGGCTCATACCAACATATTGGTGATCTACACTTCCTTCTATACAGAACCTGATATGGAGCTGCCTTTAGACTACTCTGATAGCTGTTATTGTAGGAAAATTCTGCCGATGGTAGATGATCTTCCCATGTACCTCCAAAATCTAATTCACAAGATCTTAAAATGTTTTCTAGTATCTGGTTTGTTCTTTCTGTTTGACCTCCGGTCTCTGGATGATAAGCTGTGCTGAAATCTAATTTGGAACCAAGTGCTTCATGTAGTTGCTTCCAAAATGCTGAAGTAAACACTAATCCTCTATCAGTTACGATCTTTTTGGGTACTCCATGCTTACTTACTATCTCTTTGATGTAAACTTCTACTAACTTCTCGACATTATCTTTCTAATTTACCGGAATAAAATGTGCACTTTTAGTGAGTCTGTCCATAATTACCTATATGATATCCTTCTGTTTAGGTGTCATGGGTAATCCTGTGATGAAATTCATACCTATTTCCTCCCACAACCATTCGGAAATTTCCAAAGGTTGTAACGGTCCTGCTGGACTTTGATGTTCAGCCTTCACCCTTTGGCAAGTATGGCATTCTGATACATATTTAGCAATGCCCTTTTCATGTTATTCCACCAGAATAGTTCTTTCAAATCAATATACATCTTAGTACTTCCTGGATGTATAGAATATGGTGTTTCATGTGCTTCCATGAGTATGACATCACGAATCTCAATCACATCTGGAAGACAAAGACGATCTTGGAACCACAAAGACTCAAAATCTCCAAGGCGAAAAACTAATTTTTGGCCTTGAGATATCCTCCGAATTTCCACGCCAATGAAAGGATCTTCTGCTTGATGTCTAAAAATTTGGTGCTTAAGATCACTGTCCTGCTCTGCAACTACCTGCATAGTAGATAATCCTCCAAGAACCTTTGTTCTAATGAATTGAAGCTCTAATCTTTCCAAGTCCAATTGTAACTCTTTTGGTAGCTCCCGATCGCTAGGGTGAATGTCTGCACTCTTTCTGCTTAAAACATCAGCTATAACATTTGCTTTCCCTGGAGTATAGTTGATTGTTAAATCATAATCTTTGATTAGTTCCAACCAATGCTTTGCCTCATATTCAACTCCTTTTGAGTGAAGAAATATTTAAGACTTTTATGGTCAGTGTATAACTCACATCTGGCTCCATAAAGAAAATGCTTCCATCCTTTCAGCGCGCAGACTACTGCTACTAACTCTAAATCATGAGTTGGATAGTTGACTTCATGTGGTTTCAGTTGTCTTGAACCATAAGAAATCACCTTCCGATCTTGCATTAACACACAACCCAAACCTTCTTTAGAGGCATCACTATACACTGTGAAGTCCTTCCCTGTTTCAGGAACTGCTAAGATTGGAGTTGTGGTTAACCTAGTATTTAACTCCTAAAAACTTGCTTCACACTTCTCATACCAATTGAATGGTGTATTCTTTCTCAACAATTTGGTCATTGGTCTAGCTATTTTGGAGAAACCTTCAATGAATCTCCGATAATAACCAGCCATTCCTAAGAAACCTCGAATCTGCTTCACATTGGTTGGTGTAGTCCACTCTAGTACTGACTGGACTTTAGATGGATTTACAGCAATTTCATCTTTACTGATCACATGGCCGAGGAATTCTATCTCATCTAGCTTACTGATCTTAGCATAAAGTTACTGATCTTAGCATAAAGTTTATGTTCTCTTAGATTCTGCAATGCTATTCTCAAATGATCATCATGCTCTTCTTTATCTTTGGAATATATCAAAATATCATCAATAAAGACTATGAAGAAATTATCCAAATATGGCATGAAGATTTTGTTCATCAGATTCATGAATATTGCTGGTGCATTGGTCAAACTAAATGGTACTACTAGGTATTCATGGTGTCCATATCTTGAGACAAATGTTGCCTTGGGAACATCCTCAGGCTTGATTTTTATTTGATGGTATCAAGATCTTAGGTCGACATTTGAAATACTCCGGCTCCTTTCACTTGATCAAACAAATCTTGAATCCTTGGTAGGATACTTATTCTTGATAGTAACGTCATTCAGATTTCTATAATCTCCACACGTTGGTGTTCCCCATGGGTATACACTTTCCTGGATAAACCGTTTTCTGGCTAACTCCTCAATTTTCTCTTTGAGTTCTTTTAATTCTTCTGGTCCCATCTTATATGGTGCTTGAGCTATTGGTGATGTACCGGGAATTAGATCAATAGTGAATTCTATCTCCCGATCTGGTGGCTTTCTAGGTAGCTCTGCTGGAAAAACATCTTGGAATTCATTTACTATAGGAATATCTTCCAATTTGACCTCTTTCATCGAGTTCAACTACAGATCCACCATGATATGACTATGCTAATCTTCTTGGTAAACTATCCTTGCTGCACTTGGAGTTTTGATTGAGATAGTTTTCTCCTCACAATTTATCTGAGCTCCATGTTCCATCATCCAGGCCATCCTCAGCACTACTTCAATTCCCTTCAAAGGAATCACGTAAAGGTCTGAAAGTACGAACAACTACAGATCGAGATGACCTGATCTTGTTTAATGTGGCGTACAATCACATTCCCCCCTGCCGTAACTACGGTCTTAGGGTTTTCTAATGTTGCCCTTCTAATCCCGAACTTATCATAGAATTCTTCAGAAATGAATGAAGTAGTTGCACCAGTATCAAATAGAACTTTGCCGAGATTGGTAAGGATATTGAGCGTACCTATTTCTGCATGCTCCGAATTATCCACCTCCTCGAGAGTTGCACAGTTCAGCTTCCTGGTAGGTCTATTCCTCTTGTGATTGTTGTTCTTGCCATTATTTCCTCCTTTATTGGGTTGTCCATTTCCTCCATGGGCTTGCCTTCCATCTCGAACCGGCCAACCTCCTTGTGGTTTGCTTGGACAATTGGGCTTCATGTGACCTCTCTGACCACAAGCATGGCATACAATTACTGGTTTCGGGGAATCCCTGCTCATATGCCCTGGGAGTTTACAATTGTGGCATATAATATTCTTTATGGTTTGGATTTGCACTCTGATTGGAATTGTTGTTGTTATAGGGCCTATTCCTTGGTTTGAATTCTAGATTGGGCTTGGGCTTGCTTGCGTGTATCCTCTTTGTTTCCTTCTTAGCTCTCTTACTTCTATCCTCTTGGACATTCTTGTAGTCATCTTCGAAGGTAATAGCTGCATCTAGCAATTGCTGATAAGTTTGCTTATTAGCCAACCTCAACTGCATCCTCACAAATGGATTTAATCCACGCAGGAAATGCTTCTTCCTATTTTCCTCCGTATTAATTTCCTCCTCAGCATAACGAGACACTTGACTAAACTCCCGGATATACTTCATAACACTAGTATATCCCTGCTGCAGCTCCTCAAATTCTCTCCGCTTCAACTCCATAACACTGTCTGGAACATGATATTGATGGAATCTCTGTTTAAACTCCTCCCAGGTGTAGTCCCTTCCTGGTTGTTGCATGGCCAACTGATTCTCCCACCATGATGCTGCAGGTCCAGTCAGAAGATGAGTTGCATACCTCAATTTCTCCTCATCATTGCAACCAACCGTCTTCAGCTTTCTTTCTGTATCTTCTAGCCAATCTTCTACATCCATTGGTTCAGGAGCTGATGCAAAAGGTAACGACCTTGCATTCTGGAAATCAGATAGACTCACTCCTCCACCTTCAGGTGCCCTCTAATTTGCTCGTCCCAACAACTCCTCCATGAACTTGTTCTGAGTCTCTTGCGTCATTTGCATACACTGCATAAAGTTCTGCTCCATTAACAGCCTCATTGGTGGTGGTGGTAATGCTCCCTGACTTGCTGCATCTGTATCGGCCTTCTCCTTGGCCTCATGTTCCATCCGCTGCTGTTCATCTTCGGTTTCTACACCCGTATCCATTACCCTCTAGTCCTGCAACATAAAGCGAATACTCATAATTACATCATGCACATGTGTTCTGAGCTCAACTTTACGCACAGAACTAGTCACATAATGAATATCCAAAGAAAATCCAAATATGCATTTCACATATTATACATAATAGCATAATAATACAAAGTCATTACAACATATACCATATAGGTATAATCACAACACTTCCTTATTTATCTAACTATCTTATTTCTTGGAGAACACTACACGGTAGTTGATACTTCTAAATAGTTGCCTACTTCTAGTAGTAACTACGCTCATCATACATGCCTGATGTCCAACCGTGATGACGTGTCGTTCGTCGCACAGTTTGCGGAACAAATGGCCTTCCAGAAGGAACATACTCAGTATCTGAAGTGTCAGGACTTGAGTCATTACTCAACCTGTGCGCATTGACTCCCTCCAGCTCAGCTGAAAAGTCTTCAGAAACATATTCAACATTCTCTCCTCCTTGCGTCTCCTGAGCTTCATTCCTTGAGTTGTCAACAGAATATGCAGGTCCTGCTGATTCCCAGGTGCTCCTTTGGGCAAGATAGTTAAACACCGGATAATGTATATTCCCTGGGTTTTTAGAAGATGTTGATGATTCAAACACTCTCTCCTCGGGATCTTCTTCTTCATCCTGATTATCTATTGACATGGCATTTCTACTACTGTTACTAGGGTTAATTCTTGCATCCATCCAGCTAGATTGTCCAACATTTTTGTTATAACCATCTGTGGACATCTGGTGTTCATGAGATCCTTCATATAATCCCCTTCTCCAACCATCAGAATTCTCAATAGGAAGTTTTGAATCAGAACCATCCGCTGAACCCTGTGGTACTGCATACCTCGTATCCATAGTAGGATCATGTATAGGTCCAGGACTTGGTGAATAAGGATATGGTATTAAAGATTCAGGATCTATAGGTATATCCTTAAAAATAGGTGTTGCACTACTACTTGCTTCCTTCTCCAGCTGGAATGCTAACTGCTTCCTCCTTTCTGTATCAGTTAGATCTTCTAACATGTCATTTTTATCTTCAAAAATCACTTGATGTGTCTTATAAAAAGACGCAACAAGTGTTCAATATCCATCCATATACTCGGAAGCTAACTTTGGATGCTTCTTAACCAAAGTAAGATGATCCGGTATAGGCTCCGAGTCTGAAGAATCATGGGGTATCCCAAAAAATGTGCTAACTTCTAACTCCTTGGCTTTATGCTCCCAAATATTAGCTATCGCCTCCACAACTGCAACATGATATGCTGCTAAGTGACTCCTACCTTCACCTATAGGTAAATTGTGATATAATCCAAGATCCTCTGGAAGTTGGATAATCACACGATACTTGGATAACATCCGGCCATCATAATAGGTTATAGTGTTCACTGGAATTTTGGTTGGACAACTAGAAATCATTAAAAGTTGACGAAGTTGGTCCGTGAATGATCCTTGATAATCACCAAGATTCTCCTCTTTCCTTACCAAAGTATGTTTTGGAAACTTTGGTGCCATAGCTCTGTATATCAAGAAAATATTTTTTATTAATAACCAATAATATATTGCATCATAACAAATAATTATAGCACTAAAACATATAACGGAATATTCTCATTTGAATACCCATTATATTTCTTTTAGAGAATTCTTTATCGTTGCTACACTCTCATACAGGTAATACCCTTAATAGGTTTCCAACCTAAGGTCAAAGAAATATGCTCTGATACCAACTGCGGTGACCCCACATACCACTGCATGTGTAGTACACTATAGTGGTTGACATGACATCCACAAAACACCGTTTCGTAAATATCACATCCCTTAGAGTGGTACAACAGAAATATTGCGGGTCCATATTACAAACATACACATGTTATTATTAATACAATACCGGAAGTTCAAGACTTCCAAAAGATTAAACTTACAAACTAAAATATAAGTGTTTCAGCAGAAGTTTCAAATTTAAAACTTAAACCCCAAATTAGGCTCAACAACTTATTGCTATATATTGTTCATGTTGCTTGGCTCAAGTGGCTACTCGAACTATAGTAATTATTTGGACTCTTGGAACTCTCCTCCATAGACGATGTCATAGTCCTCCCCTTCTACGGCTCCATACATGTTGGGCTCTTCATAGAAGACCTCCTCTTGACTCTCAGATGCATACATTGGAGTATCTTCGGGATTCTCAGAGTCTAAGCAAGGATTCAAAGGAAAGGATGAGTAACAGCGTTACCCAGCAAATTCATTATATGCAGGGTAGGAAGTTTGATGCTCTATCTACCACGTCGGACTATTAGTCTTTGGCACTATGCAATTTTCATAAATCTTTCTTCAAAGGTTGATTTTACTACAAAAATCTATGACCACCAAACTTCACAGGTTGACCAGAACTTTCATGGAGTTCCTTTCCTGCCGCATTCGTAGCTCCTTCCCGGAACAGGAAGTAACAAGTTACAATTCTTACACTCTGTAGAGGTGCGTTACTTTTCCCATGAGAGTTCAACTCCTTGTTGCACAACCGGGCTTACTTTCCCGTCCACAATTCCATGATGTAGGGCCCAGTAGTTGGTCCAAGCCAATCACTGCCCTCTCCGTGACCTCATATGTCTGCATGATCCTTCGGGGCTGGCTCACCTTCGTTAAGCCCCCTTTTGGGCTGGCTAAAACCCTGATGAGTTCCCGAAGACTCTATGACCTAGTGATGCCCGCAATTAGTACCATTTACATGGACCATATCCCTAAACACCATTCATAGATAATATAGACACCAAAAGTGTGGGGCCTAAGGGTTCCCACCCATATGTTGGATCCACAAAAGGAATCACAACATCACGTTAAGGTCGTCTTGCCTCCATACAAGAGGAAAAATATATAGCTGACTTCTCCGTCCCATTCCAAATCTCATGGTTAACGCGTAATATACGGCGCTAGAATCACTGATGTCATGGGTTATTCATCCCTAATTGTTCATCATTATTGCAATTAGAACCCTATGTTCTATTGCTTCATCATATCAACACTTAGGATGCTATCTAAGATTTAGTATTTTGAGAAAATAATGTTTTCTTTTTCTATAATATAAATGATAACACACAATTTGCAAATACTTTGATAAAGACTCTTCAAAGGACATGAGCAAGTGATGAACTTGCCTTGTGATTGCAAGGTAGTGAAGTATGATGCTTGTACTGGACCTTGAGCTTCTATGTCTACAAAAACATCATTATTGCCTGGTAAGGACAATATTTAAGGAAGCAAAATGATTATGCACAATAATTTAATGCATCATTTAACTTTATATGTATTTTACCCATTATTTAAATTATAAAAAATACTTTTTAATAATTAAAGATTATAAATATTAATTAATTTAATATTTATTGGATATTGTATTCTTTTATTTTATTCCTTTTTATTTGCATTTTATTTACTTAATAATAACTTTAAGAATTATTATTAGTTACCAAAAATTGGTATTAAATATTTGTTTAGTATTTTTCTAAAATACTACAATATTAATATATAATAAAAATGATTTTTATTTATTTTTATCATCTTTCAATAATTTTGTAAAATTCCATAAGGAATATATATATTAGAAAATTCTTAATAAAATTTATATGTCTAAAATTTTATTTCTTAATTTATTTGGATAGTTTGGATTATTGTGAACCCAAAAATATTTTATTTATAATTTTTGGATTTTTATTTTATTTTCTAGAATTTATTTAATTGCAGGGGCTTTTTGGTTTTTTTTCTAATTATTAAAGCAGGCTCTAAATGACTGGGGCTGACTGTTTGTGTTTATTGGGCCCTTGTGGCCCAGTAGGGCAAAGTCATACAACACCCCGAAGGGCTTTTGGCCCAGTCCATCCCACACTCTTTGTCTCTCGTTCGACCCGAACCTTCTCTCGCCCTCCTCGACCCCGTGGTCGATGGCGTCGCCGCCATTCTCTGCTCGCCGTCATGGTCCTCCCTGGCCGCTTCCGTGATGCAGGGCGAGGTTGTCGACCACGTGCGACCCTTCTGTCCAATTCGATTTGACATAGGAGCTTTCTCGTGGCTAGTCTAGCCTCATCCCGAACCCTAGGGTTTGGGTGATGCGGTTGCTGTCGCCGTCGTTGCTGCCGTGTGCTATGGTGCTGCTCCTTGACTCCAGGCGAGACTATGGTCGCTGCAGCGGTGTTGTGTGGGTCATAGCGACCCCTTGGGGGTGCTCCCCATGCAGCCGTGTTCATCATCGACCCTCTTCTTCCTCTTCTAATCTACAGCAAGGACCTTCGGTAAGTTGTTCCTCTCCCTCTCGTGCCCTCTATCATAGGAAATCCCATGCTAGATGTTGGTACTGGCATTTCCTGGTTAGTGTCCTGTCCTGATTAAGATGGTTTGTTCTTCTTAGGGTTCATACCCCTCTATGGAGTAGGTATCTGATGAGTTGGATCAAGTTTTGATGTTCCCTAAGCATGCTAAGTGGTTGTTAGATGTGGCTTGTTGTTTATGATTAGCTGTGGTGATGCTAGTGGTTTACCATATGATGATATGGATTAATTTTTATATGATTCAGATGTTAAAGTTGATCTTGAAGAAATACTTATGAAATCTAATGGTTTTAATAGCTTACCACTGTCATTACTTGGTTAATGACAGTGAGTGTTGTGTGATGAGGTCACTGTGTTAGTACTGTTGGCTTAACAATTCATATATAGTTTGAGATCAAATGGTCTCTTACAGTGAAGATATGTATATGGATTTTCCTGATTATGATTCCTGTAATGGAAGGAAAATGATTTATAGTGGATTGTTTGTATCTGTGAAGATTGGATGCTTTACCTGCTTAGTTTAGAACTGTTATTGTGACACCATCCTTTTATGGCACACAAGATTAGATTATATTACTTGGTTTGGTTTCAAGCTTAAAATTAGCTTGTCATTATAGATAAGTGGAATTCTCTTTCCTTGCATCCCTAGAACCCATGATGTTGGTCTGAGGTTTAGGGATTGAGCCTTTGTATTGTTATTTCTCATGGATTGGTTCTAGTAGTGATACCAGCTACTTTTTCTTCAATCAAAGTTGGGAAAAATTGATTGTAGGTTTAATAACTTATATAGATCCATGAGATTAAATTCTAAGGTGCTAGTCCTATTTAAGAGATGTTCCTAGAAGTTTAAATCTTGGCTATATTCATTCTAGAATTGAAATATAGCTTGATAGCTTAGATCAATGATGTTGTCGTGAGATCTTAGTTGGATCTTTATAGTTTTCAAATTGCTTTTAGTGTTTAAAAGTTCAGTGATGGATTCACCCCACTTGGGTGTTTTCTGAGAATTTGAGTAAGAGACAAATCATTAATACTTGTCTAATCTTAGACAGATAGATCACGTGATGGTCTATTTTACTCACCACACTCACTTGATGTTGGGGATTCCAGTGGTTGATCTTGTGGTAACTTGATCTGTTGGTCTCCTGGTATTTCCAGCTCCAAGCTTTTCCTTGATCTAGCCCTTCACCTCCTGGTCCTGATGGCTTGATCTTGGTCTTTCTATCCACCTAATCCATCCCCTCCTTATGTCACCATGTTGGTGATGTGATCCAGGGTTTTGATTGGTGTAATCTTGCTTGGCTTTGGCTTGGTTTAGCTGTTGGGCTGATGTGCTTGGTGTGTAAGAACAAGAAACTGGTGTGGGGTTTGCTTCCCACGACTGTGCTGAGCAGTTTTATGTGATTGAGTTGTTGCTGTGGTGCTGCCAGCACACACCATGCAGTTTGGTGTGTGTGCTGCATGTGTGCCTACTGCATAGCTTGTGGATATGTTTTGAATTTGAGAGTTACTTTTATCAGGTTACCTTTTACTTGGCTGGTGAAACTTGCCCCTCTTTGCTATTTATTTGACTTATGGCTTAAAATTATGAAAGATATATTCTTTCATATTGGTGAAACTTGCCCCTTTGAAAGATTAATCAATGATGAACCTTGATCACTGCACTTCACTGTCAAGTCTAAGAGTAAAATAATTCTAATCCTTAACTTTTCTTTCTTTTTAGTTTATGTTTATTTTGTAGGTACAAGACTTGAAGATCAAGACTTTAGTTTAGGTTTTTCTTTTTCTTTATAGGATAGTCACTTGTAATATCCTCTTATTCAATTGTAATCTTTTTTATTCTTTTGTACATGTTATTTTTATTCTTTTGTAATACAAATTGTACTATTATTCAATAAAGAAATATTATTCTTCTATTTAATTACTATTTTAAAGATTATTGCTCATTTCCATAAGTTTCATTTTTGTAACTTATTTGTTTATGGAATAAATATTCATTTTACTTATTATGTTATTTATTTAAGGTTTGAGCTATTAATCATCATCTCTTGACTAATTCAAAATACTCAAACATAATCCTAAATTCTTTAGAATTATAATTCAAACACTCATGTTTTAAATTCAAATTTCATTTCCCAAAACACTCTTATCCACAAAGATCATATCAAAGTCTATAACAATCATCCTTCAAGACTATACTTAATCTGAAAGCATGAAAGAAGCTTTGATCACTTTAGGTTTTTATGTGGCGAAAAATTTACCCACATTTTCACAGATGAATGCATGCAACATCACAAATTCCTAAATCTACCCTTCGTTGGTTCCTAATGCTAGGATGTTACAATATGCTATATGGGTATGCTCATAGCATGTCTCCTATCTGGATAACCTGGGTGGCCCACAGTTGGTAGCATGGCCCATGGCCTGCTGGGCGGCCCAGTTAGATGGATCTATAAGGGAGGCCCATGCCAGATAAAGGAAGGCTATGGAGGAGTCACCAACATACCCGGAGCCTTATAGTGCAAGACACACTAGACTAGTTGTAGGCAGTGTAGGACTCTATAACCTGTCCGACTAGGACTTTTCCCTGTAACCCTAGGACCTGACGACTATATAAGTCGGGCCTATGCTAGCCTTTAGGGGAACGATAACTTAGACTTTCTAGTCACCTCGCACGACAAACCAATCTCTGTAACTCGGCGTATTGCCATTATAGTGATTTATAGCAGGAGTAGGATTCCGCCACCATTGTGGGATCTGAACCTAGGTAAGTTGTGTTAACTCGTACCCGTCAACTGTCCGCCTTCCCCCACGTATCTAAACACTCACTATGAGGACCCCTCCATGGCGTACTCAACGGCAATACCACGACACTAAACCTGTTTATTAAAATGACCTTTTTTTACAATAAAAATGTCAAGTTAATCAAAATATTGATTAGGGGGCTTACCATAAGGAATATCACCTTCATCAAAGTGTTGGAGAGAGTGTACCTCAATAGTAGGTGAGTGGGGAATTGGCTTACATAATTTTTCTATAGGAGTTAGATTCTTCACATCTTCATCTCTAATACCTTTCTCCTTTAGACATTTCTTAGCTTCCTTCATCACTTCATCATTTAATGCAATTAGTCCCCTCTTTTTTGTTGTTGGTGTTGGAACTGGTTCATGCATAGCTGGTTTAGGAGTAATAGGCCCAGGTGTATTTAGCTCAGTTGAAGTCCAACCATCATAATTCTTGCTTATCTTGGCCATTAATTCCTCAACATCTATAGGATTTCTTTTCCTGAAAACACAATCAGCAAATCTATCTAGGTATGTCCTAGAATCAGCAGTTAGTCCATTATAATAAATATCAAGAAGATCATTTTTAGGTAATGGACATCTAGGATGTGCATGAATCAAGGCACAAAACCTTGTCCATGACTCAGGCAATTTCACTTCTTCTCCCTATTTAAAATCAAAAAGTCTCTGTAAAGCAGCATGTCTAGCACTGGGAGAAAAATATTTCTGGATGAAAGAATCAATCAAACAATCAGGGCTATCAATGGAACCAGGAGGTAATCTATTAAACCAAGCCCTAGCTTCTCCTTTTAGTGGAAAAGGGAAGATCTTAGTAACAAAGTACTTGTGCATCTTAAAATCATCGGAGAATAAAGCACTCATAGTAGAAAGCTCATTCATATGAGCCACAACACTCTCTTTTTCAGTCCCACAAAAGGTTCTTTCTCAACAATATATAAATAAGATAAATCAAGAGAAAAATCATAATTTTTATCTTTAATATCTATGGGAGAAGTGGCAAACTTAGGATCAGAGGACAACTTAGGCATAATAGTACGTCTAGCAAGGAGACTCTTAATATCACTAGTACCATGTGTGTTTCGGCACTCTTCAACAAAATCATTAGTGAACTCAATGTAACCATCATTAATATCATAACTCTCACTAGACTCCGGTGAGATAATAGGTGTAACAGTGTTTTCACTAGGAGTTTTAGTATTTCCTAGACTAGCCATAGTAGCATCTATGAAAGGACCTAATGAACCACTCGCACCAAGCACAGTAAAAGTAACATCATGAGCATCAAAAGCAGTTTTAGATTCAGTAGTAGCAGTGTGTGTAGCATGTGTATGTAGTGGTGGTGTAACAAGCTTACTTATAATAGACAGTGAATCAAGAGCAGCAGAGGTGTTTAGGACTGTACCTCTGCTTGTAGTGGATGGTAAAATAGGAAACTTGCAATCACGAGACGTACCCATGATGAAAGGAGTAGCAGTGAACAATAGTAGATCCAAGTGAACTTACAAATAAAGTTATGCTCCCCGGCAACGGCGCCAGAAAATAGTCTTGATGACCGACAAGTATAGGGGATCGCAACAGTCTTTGCGGGTAGTATTACCCAATATATTGATTCAACACAAGGGGAGCCAAAGAATACTTGCAAGCCTTAACAACTGAGTTGTCCATTCAGCTGCACCTGCAAATAGTTCTTGCTCACAGAAGTTTATCTGTATCAACAGTTTGTAGTAGAAACAGCAAAGCAACAGCAATAGTGAAACATGAGCAATAGTAACGGTAATGATAATAGTAGGATTCGAGTGCGGTAGGCATAGGGATGGATGGACGGGCGTTGCATGGACGAGTCTAAACATGTAACTTCAAGATCTAGGGCATTGTAGATAAATTATAACAAGCATCCAAGTACTAAACAATCCTAGGCATGTGCTCCAAATATAGTCATACGTGCTCGCAATGAGAACTTGCACAACAACTTCTGTCCAGCCAACCCATGGCAGCGGGGCCTCTAGGGAACTACTGGAAATTAAGGTGTTCCTTTTAATAGAGCACCGGATCAAAGCATTAACACTCTATGAACACATGTGATCCTCACACCACATCCATCCCCTCAGGTTGTCCCAATTATTGTCACTTTGGGGCCTTTGGATCCGGACAATGATATGTGTACACAACTTGTAGATAAGATCATAAACAATACTATCATAATGATTCAATAGTAAGTTCAGATCTGAGATCATGGCACTCGGGCCCTAGTGACAAGCATTAAGCACAACAAGTTGCAACAAAGTCAAATAGCACTAATATAGATACTAGGCACTATGCCCTAACAAATCTTGTTCGATTACATGATAGAACTCATCCAATCCCTACCATCCCCAAGCCTATACGGGGGATTACTCACTCGTGGATGAGGGAAACACTGATGGTCGATGGAGATGCATTAGTGATGACGATGGCGATGATCCTCTCCAAATTCTCCGTCCCGGCAGGGTGCCAGAACGGAGTTCCTGGATCCGAATCTTTTTTTCTGCTGACGGCGGCGGAGCGGAACTCTTTCTGGAAAACTATCGAACCCCCCTCATTTTTTAGGTTCAGAGGCAACTTATAGGCGCAGAGGGAGGCCGAGGGGGTACCTAGGGTGGCTGCACCCCCTAGGCACGGCTAGTGGTGGTCCAACGCCTGGCAGGGTGTGGGCCCCCCCAGGCCCCTTCTCCGTCTCTCCTTCTGGCCCCGTGGATCTTTCTGGTGAAATATAATTTTTGCCATATTTTCCAAGATTTTTCCGGATAGTTCATTTTCTGCACAAAAACTAGACACCAAGGTAATTCTGCTGAAAACAGTGTCAGTCAGTGTTAGTTGTATCCAAATCACACAAGTTTAGAGGAGAAACAATAGCAAAAGTGTTCGGGAAAGTAGATATGTTTTGGACGTATCATCGAATTAAGCTTAATCCAATTTACACAGGGAAAACAATTAGTCTAGGATTACAATCCAACAGGAAAATGTCACCATGTCTCATACATTTTAAAATGAGAAAACCAAAACGAATCAATGTTCGTCATATCACTACATAATTTGGAACAATAGTCTAATCATCATCACCATCATCGCTTTCAACACCGTCACGTTCTAGATCCAGATATTCCGAATGGGTTGGATCTTCTTCTTCTTGCCATTCATCATACATGTCCTGAGTTTCATCAGGTAGAACCAGTTTATTTCTGTATTTTTCCACTACACTAACCTCGATAGTGAAATCTACTTGTCATCATGCGTAGAGCTGCCTCCAATAATAAAATTTTCATCGATGTCAGCCAGTTTAGTTACCATACAAGCACTAGGACCATCTTGGTGGGCAACATCAATGGTGACTGGCTCATCATACTCATTCACATCATAGGTTCTCCTCGCCTGAAACTTTTGCACATATTGCCAGTTGTTATTATCTCTGTCATCCAAGAATATTACCTTGGAAGCTTGAGTTAACAAAATATAAGGTTCCTTCTTGTACCACTCAGCATTAGTATTGATCGATATGAAATTCCCGTCATTTCTTGTTGGTAGGATGACCCCGAGTAGGGTCAAGCTAACGTAAAAGGGCAAAGCCCTCAAGGATCAGGACAGGGTCAGAGAATTTCCTGGCCGAGTTATATAGAGGTCGGCAGAATAAGGCTCAGCTAAACCCGAGTCAGGCAACGAGGACCTGACTCGGCCGACATACAAGATATGCTGGTGTATAGTTATTAATCTTTGTATATGCAGATTCGTACTTGGACGAGTCATACAGGGTGAGGCTGAGTCATGGATAAGTTTGCTCGTGATGGAGGGATGAACCCTGAAGTCAACACAGTGCATTGTCTTTCCTCGGGAATCTATACAATGCCAAGCGCTACGGACAAGAGCTAGAGGGACAGATAAGTAGAAGAGGGTCACAGGGTGACAGTCCCTCAGCCCGAGGCTCGCATGTCATGGGCTCTGGGTTATTGCCACAGATAGAAGGGAGACACGGAAAGGGTCCCGCCGAGTTACTATTTTGGGACAAGCATATTCCATCGAATATGCTATCCACGTCAGCCCTAGATATAACCTGGCCACCCTTTTATAAGGTGAGCCTGTACCTCCTAAGAGAGGGATTGATTCATTTTTCTCTTAGCACTAGCAGTGAGCTTCTTCTTCCTCTCGCTCGTACAGCTCGAGGAGCAAGTGTAGCACCTGTGGTTGAGTAAAGATCTAGTTCTTGTATTCTTTGTGTAGAAATCACTACATCTTCCCTGCTTGGATCCCACTAGTGCACATTGTCCCCAACTTAAGACTACGCATGGCATCTGCCGTGCCACCACCACGATAGTTGGCGGCCACCATGGTGCCAGCAGCGGTGCTAGCTGGATTCAAGATCCAGACGGGAGACTTCATCAACACTAGCGAGCGCATCATCTCTGGCTTAGTCCAGATATTCGACCTCTAGGACTACGTCCGCGACAACGCGTGTAGCTTTCAAGCACGGCCACCCCCGTGAAACGGCATCTCCGTCAACCTTGGCGCCCACAAGATCTACGTCAGCAATGACACATCGAGCGTCTACCCGTGACGAGTTATCCTCGCGTGAGAGCCCCCCCTCAGCACTGCTAGCGATCCGTGTACCACTCACCTTGCAGGCAACATCGATGTGATGATGACCGCACCCGCACCTACAACAGGTGCATGAGCCGGGCCAAGCACGTACCCGGCAACAGCAAAGCCGGTATCAGCAAATCATGCAGCAGCGGATCCGGAAGCAGCAGAAGTGCCCGAGGTTCATGATGTAACCCCCAAGGCAGCCCGAGTTAGGTGGCCACCTTTGGAGAGGCCAGAGAATATCTTGCAGGCAGCTATAGATAACTTAACTACCCCTGTAGCTCCCATTGTGAACCTGGCTAATGCACAGGATGAGTTGGAGTAAACATGGTTGAAAATGTTAGAGGAGGCTAAGAAGGTATCAACACTCTAGGAGTCTTTTAACCAGACTTTGATTGAATATGCAAGGGAAACAAATTAGACACTAGCCCAACTCATCTAGATGGTGTTAGGACAAAGGGAAAGAACCTCCTTAGTGATATCAACAAAGAACATGAGTCTCTGCAAGGTGATTCGGCTAACCTGGGGCTGCCGAGGTATAGTATCCCGCTAAAAAACCTCAGGGCAGCAAATGCAGCAGCTTCTGAGTTAGATGGTTTGATCGGTGAATCCTGGCAAAAGCAGCAAGAAGGAGTGATTGAGATGGTATGTATAAAAACCATCAAATTGAGGAAATACTCAGGAATAACCCGGCAAAGCCTGGGGTTTCACGTTTGGTTCATTCGGCTAGAGCTGCCCTAGCACTATCAGCAACCGCTGCATCTTCACCTGGAGGGGGATCTAGAAAAGATAAAGTAGTAACTTCAGGAAGATGGGACAAAAAGATGGTCCCATATGATCTAGTAGTGGCTGGTAAAGCAAATGAAAACTAAGGCAATGGTAGCCGAGGTAACAGTAGGGAATGAAACCTCGATCTCGGCCACGGAGGTCATGGAAATCACAGGCGTGAAAACCCCGATGAAAATAACTCGGCAGGAGGGAGGCAAATCCCTCCGCAAGATCACCAGCCGAGGCATGAACCTCGGCAAAGAAGGGATGCATGACCAATTCCGCATAACCCGACACAAAACCGATATAATGATGGTTATTCGGAGGTGGAGAATGCCGGATTTGCTAGGCCTAATCACCATGGGGAGGAAGAAAGAGCGGCCTACGCAGGCCTACAACCGGATGATGTGAGGCTGAAACTGGATAGATTATACATGTCCGAGTTATTGGAGGAACAATGTCCTCCGGGTCTGGCATGTTTTGTACCCCGAATCATGAGGGAACCGCCTGTTCCGAACTTTCAGTTGCCTAGGGACACAAAGACATACAACGGTAGTAGCAAGCCACAATATTGGTTAATTGATTAAGCTAATGAAGTAAAAATTGCTGAGGGAAACCTAAGATGAGCAGTGAGATACATACCCAGATGTTCGAGGGGCCAGTGAGAGTATGGTTGAATAGCTTACCAGCAGGCAGTATCAACTGCTGGCTGGACTTTGAAGAAATGTTTGTTAGTAACTTCACCAGCACATATAAGAGGCCGAATAGACCTCAACAGCTTGCAATGCAAGCATAGAACATGTGAGACCGACAGAGAATTTTTGACTCGGTGGTGTACCCTCAGGAATTCCTGCGAAGGGGTGATAGAATCACCGGCAATAGATTGGTTTGCAACAAGGTTGCAGATATGGGAGTGTGTTATGGCAGAGGCTGAAAACAGACATGCCAACTACGTTGGCCGAGACAATCAGAATAGCCGACTCATATGCTCTGGGTGATCCGACTTAGCCTAAGATTATATCAGGGGAACAACACGAGCAGCATGAGCACTATGCCCGTGATGGGGCCGGGTCCTCCAGGAGAAATGAATTCCGGGGTAGAAGAAGAGAAGACAGGCCGGATTACACAAACAATTCGAATCAAGTAGCGGTAGTGACTCAAGCTTAGGCGAATGCAGAATAGCTCTCAGTAGTGGACACCGAGGATTGATGGCAAGAAGCAATGGATTCCAGAGAAAAATAAGTAGTGGCAAGAAATGCCAAAGTATACATATGAGTCGATGCTTGATCAGCCATGCAAATTTCACACACCAAACCTGGCAAAGCAGGCTAACCACACGACTCGACATTGTGCATGGATGAAACATGCAATGGGAATGGAGGACCACCCCAAGCACCACAGCAGCCGCAACAACCACAACTTGTGAGGGGAAATGCTCAGCAGTTGATGCTCCCTCCGCCACCTCCGAGGTATGAGAACCACAAACGAAGGGATGCGGTTAACCATGTAGTTAATCAAGGCCAAGATAATAGAGGAAATCCAGACAACAATGAGCACAATGAGTATAGAGAGCACCATCAGTCATACTACATGTTCACCACAGAGCAGCAGGATAAACAGAGCATGCAGCACCAGCATATGGAGGTGAATGCGGTTATGCCGGCAGTTCCGAGGTATATGGACTAGACGGACCAAGAAATAACTTAGAGTATCAGAGGTCATCCCAAGATCATGCCAAATTTCAGGTCATATGCTTTGGTGCTTGATCCAACATTTGTAGGGCCAAGCATCAATGTGAAGTTCTCGAAGGTGCTGATATATAACGGCAGTAGCATCAACATCATGTACAAGGACACAATGCACAAACTTGGCATTACTTAGAACATGCTTCAGTCAACTAGAAAAACTTTCCATGGCATTGTGTTGGGATTGTCCTACGAGCCAATTGGAAAAGTCCGAGTAGATGTGTTATTTGGCACAAGGGATAATTGCAGGGCTGAAAACTTAGAGTTTGAAGTAGTGGATCTGGAAAGTTGTTACCATGCATTACTCGGACGGCCCGCCTTGTCAAAGTTCATGAAAAGTTGTCACATTAGTTACTTGAAGATGAAGATGCCCAAACCATAGGGAATAATTATTGTTGTAGGAGACTACAAGAGATCAATGTAATGTGCCTTGGCTGGATCAAATCTAGCCGAGTCTTTGGTCATTGCAAGGGAGAAGAGGATAATTCAAGAGGTCGCAACTCTAGCTCAGTCTGCACAGCTCAATATGCCGGCACTTGCTAACCCACATGGAAGTGTATCCTTCCAGCCGACTAAGGACACAAAGAAGATCCAAATTGATGATCAGTTTCTAGAGCGCACCATCACAATTGGTGCCGGCCTAATTGATAAATAAGAAAGTGTGCTCACCAGCTTCCTCCATGAGAATTGTGATATCTTTGCATGGTGTACACAAGATCTGCAAGGTGTGCCGAGGGAGCTGGCTGAGCACTCTTTACATGTAAGGCCAGGAGCAAGGACGGTGAAGCAACCTCTCCGCCGCTTCACCGAAGACAGGAGAAAGACAATTGGGGATGAGATAGCTCGGCTCCTTGCAGCCGGGTTTATTATGGAAGTGCTTCACCCGGATTGGCTATCTAATACATTGTTGGTTGAAAATAAGAAGGATGATCTGAACGTAGCATTCGTATGGCACATGTGATCGATTACACGAACCTGAATAAGGCATGTCCTAAAGATCCTTTTCCTTTGCCGAGGATAGACCAGGTTATTGATTCGACCATGGGTTGTGAACTCTTATCATTTGTAGACGTGTATTCTATTTTCCACCAGATACTATTAAACCCGGTTGATCAAATAAAGACTGTGTTTACCACCCCGTATGGGGCTTATTGCTATCATACCATGCCATTCGGCTTACGTAATGCAGGGGCAACATATAAAAGATGTATGCAAAAATTCCTACAAGATGAAATTGGAAAAAATGTCTAAGTATATGTTGATGATGTGGTCATAAAAATCAAAGACAGCCATACGCTCCTAGATGATATCCGACAAATGTTCGCGAATCTCAGGAGATTCTGAATGAAGCTTAACCTAGAAAAATATACCTTTGGTTTACCGGCCGGTAAATTACTCGGCTTCCTCATATCTAGCCAAGCATAGAAGAAAATCCGACTAAGATTCGGGATGTGGAAAGATTGGAGCTTCCGAAGTGCCTCAATGATGTAAAAACTATACCGGATGCTTGGCGTCCTTAATTTGGTTGTAAGTCGTTTGGGGGAAGGCATTGCCTTATATCAATTGATGAAAAAGTCAGATACATTTATCTGCACACCGCAGGCCAATAATGCTAGCCTTTGCACCAATCTTAGCCTCCCCACTATCCAAATAGCCCATGTTGCTCTACATAGCAGCGACTAATCAAGTCGTAAGTGACATAATAGTGGTAGAGCGTCATGAGGAAGGTAAGTAAGTGCATAGGACGATATATTACCTAAGCGAGGTACTATCTGCCTCGAAGAAAAATTATCCGCACTACCATAAAATGGCTTATGGTGTATATATGTTGGCTAAAAAGCTAAAACATTATTTTGAAAAACACCCTATCAAGGTGATTTGTGAGGCATCGATAGACGAGATACTGAGAAATAAGGATGCCAGCAGCCAAATAGAAAAATGGGCAATTGAATTATCCCCCTATGCACCTCAATTTGATAGGCGAGATGCGATCAAATCTCATGCAGTGGCCGACTATTTTGTCGATTGTGCAAAATGCAATATGAATAGCCATAGCACGATCCTAATTATTGGACGATGCATTTTGATGGATGAAAATTGAGAAATGGATTAGAAGTCGGGATAGTGCTACCCTCACCCAAAGAAAGACCAACTGAAGTATGTGCTGCAAATACACTTTGTTGCATCAAACAATGTAGCCGAATATGAAGCACTTGTTTAGGACCTAAAAATGGAAAAGGAGATTGGAATTCGTCCGAATTTATGCTTCGGTGATTCGGACCTAGTAGTCCAACAAGTATCTGGTCACTGGGATGCACTGGATGTAAACATGGCTTTGTATAGGTTCTATGTGCAAAAGATTAGTGGTTATTTTGATGGATGTGAATTTCATTATATACCTCTGGCGGAAAATGATGCCACTGATAACTTGTCCAAATTTTGTTCGACCAGGCGATCTATTCCACCTGGTATTGGTTTAGAGCATTTGAGAAAACCATCAATCACACCCTCACCAGAATCTTAGTCAATCCATCTCTCGGCAGATCAAGCATCCAAAGTAGTCCCAACGGAGATAGATAAGAGGAGTAAACTGAGTAACCCGGGGACTGACTCAGCAATCCTGGGGACTGACTTGCAAAACTCGGGGACTGGTCATAATAATTTGGCAGAGGTTATGTTAGGAGAAGCAATGGAAATTGATGAAATAGTTACCCTGGCACATGATGTACCATAGTGGGCACAACCAATATTTATATTCCTTAGAGATGAGATCTTGCCGAGTGACGAGGTCCTCGCTAGTAAAATTTTGAGAAGAGAAAAGTACTACATCATGTTAACAAAATTCAATACCCATCATGTTAACAAAATTCAATACCCATCATTTTGAGTTGGTAAAAATGCAATGGGTGCCAGAGGTATGCCAACAAAATTCACATGCCTTTGTCCGAATTAAAAATAATAACCATCACTTGGCCATTTGCTGTATGGTGCCTGGATATGGTCGGACCATTTAAGCCGGCTCGTGGGGGCATGACTCATATCTTGGTCATGGTGTATAAATTCACAAAATGGATTGAGGTGAAGCCTATAAGAAAATGTGATGGGCCCACAGCTATGAACTGCCTTAAGGAAATCATCTTAATATATGAATACCCACACGGTATCATTACAGATAACGACACGAATTTTGCCGAGGGAGCTATTGCTCGTTTCTGCCGAGATAAACACATAAGGCTCGATGTGCCATCAGTCGCACATCCCGCATCGAACGGGAAGGTTGAAAGATCCAATGGACTTGTGTTGTCCGGGACTCATAGAACCAATGCAAAGGTTAGCACGGTGTTGGATTGAGGAACTCCCATCCGTGTTATGGAGAATGAGAACAACTCCAAATAGATCAACATGCTATGCGCCATTTTTTCTTGTATATGGGGCAGAAGCTTTGTTACCAGCCAACATAGTGCATGATTCGCCAAGAGTCACTCAATACACGGACACCGAAGTGAATGAAATATCTCGGTAAGACGATTTTGATTTATTATAAGAGGCAAGCAAATTGGCATTGTCCAAATCAGTGATATATCAACAAGATCTCAGACTCTATCATAGCAAGAAAGTGAATCCCCGAGTCTTTCGAGAGGGAGATCTAGTTCTTCATCTTGTGCAGCGCATAGCCGACATGCATAAATTGTCACCCCCATGGGAGGGTCCATTCATTGTGGGCAAGTCACTTCATAATGATGCATACTATCTCATAGATGCTTAAGCACCTGAGAATAATAAGGCGGAAAAGTCAGGACACGAGTCAAAAAGGCCATGGAATGTAGATTTACTTTGTCCTTTTTACACTTAGAGTAATTGTACTGTATCTCGTATTATCGTATGTCGGAAGTGAACTAATCAATGAAACTTTGGCACCTCGAGCTGTAACTCGGGGACTGCCTTATCTTACTTGTTCTTGTCTTAGGAATTTTTTATATGTCGGCTGGCTTATATGTCCAATTCTTAAGCCAAGTTAGTAATGTGTTGGAACGAAAGGCTGACTCTTTGACTTACTATTGTCCAAAAATGGGCTTCAGGGTAAGCAAGATAAAAGACGGCGAAAACCAAACACATGAAAAAACGACTAAGTAAAGGATTGTACGCGAACCGACTCATGTTTTATTGTTTTCTAACCCCAATAATTTCTATATTTTATTATTCTATGCGTTCGTCTTAAGATATTTTTTATATTTCCTAAGCATGGCAAATTTGGTCTACATATCACGGACACGTAAGTTGAACAACGCAAATGGTAGATACGGGCCGAATAATTCACATGAAATTAAGCACAACATATGGAAGGATCCGAATTACATAAACCACATAAGTAGCAAAAGAACTGAAACTGTTTTCTCCACCATACACCCGGCACACCAGGGACTTATCAAATTTCGACGTCTTCAAATTCAGGCGATGGTTGCCACCGGGTCATCAGAATATAGAGGAACAATAACCTCAGGAGCAGGGGTCTCCGAAGTTGTTCCTCGGCTACTGCCAAAGAAACCTCGACTTCAATTGAAGCATGTAACATCCCAAAAATATTAATCAAGGTTATCAAGTTCTAATCACCCTAATTTAGGGTTAACAAAAACTTTGTGAATTAAAATCAATATGACTTCATGTGTGTATGTGGTGAATGCATGAATGCTTGTATGTACTTGTGTGATCGTTATGAATGGCAAGGTTTGGTTTAAATATGAAAACAACATCATCTAAATCATTTCCGAGCAGAATTAAATCCATAGAAATTAAAAAACAAACAATATAAGAAAATGGTAATTTTTGCCAATCTTGTTCACTAGACCACTTTGAGTGTTTCTAGTCCAAGATTTCTAAGAAAAACAAATCCAATTTTCATCACCCCTTGCTAGACGAAGAAAAATTTAACCCAAGCCCACCTTGTAAACCCATAGAAACATTTAGCAACCCTATTCAAATGACAATTAAAAATTGAATCTAGTTCATATGGTAAGATCACCATTTCTCAAAACCCCACTAAACCAGTGCACCTTGAAAAATCCAATCAACCAGATAGTCCCTAGTATGTGCCCAATACACTCACCAAGTTTCATCCAAAAATTCAAATATTAATTTCTTTCGGCCATTTTATCAAACATCTGGATACAAAAACCAAACTCTGCCTAACTACACTGTTTTGAGCAGTGATAACCTCAAACCTTGTCTCCCCTTGATCATCCTTGTATCCCCTAGTGACAACCGTAGAATTAAACCAGCTAGAACCCTACCCAATGCTCCATGCCGTGCATACCCGAGCCACCCCTTGCCAACCGACCATGGCAAGCTAGCTAGAGCCATCGCCGTGCCTAGCCACCATGTCCAGGAGCCTTGCCATCGTCCACCACCACCCCCTGTCCAGCCCTCGATCATTGCCAAGTCGTGGACCACAGCGAACATGCCACGCCTAGGTCATCCCTACCATGACTAGAGTGCGACATCTTGCCGTAGCCCACCGGCTCGCACAGACCGTGCCTCGCCTTCGCCGCCCTTGCATGCGATCACCACCGTCTCAAGAGACCACCAAACATGCCCGTTCGCTACCGCACGACCAGGAGCGCCTGTGCATCGTCAAAAACATCGTCAGTGCCGCATAGAGCATCGCACGTTCCCTACCGAACTACACCGCCCATTTCTACGCAATCAAGCTGTTGAGCATCGCTAGGGGACCGCACACCATCCCCTATCATTAGCCATTCCATTAGCTCGTTGTACCACCAACCCTAACGAGCTATGCCCGTGCCGCACTGCCCCTCTCGCTCGCCTATAAAAGGAGGCCTCCCTCGCACCATTTCTTCACACCAGTTCACTCCCCACCTCTCACTGATCCTTCCCACTTCTTCCTGGAGGAAGGCGAGCTCAGCATCGCCAGAATTTGGCCGGAGCCTGCCTCTATTGGAGGAGAAGGGCGCCATCGATTGTGGCCACCCCAGGAGAAGCTGCCAGTACCTGGAGAACCATCGTCGTCGACATCGTCATTCGCCCCTGTCACCAATCCTCGTCTGAGCCCCGGTGAGCCACCCTAGACCCCCCATTGTCGGTGCTAGGGTTAGTCCCCGTCGTGTCCTATTCAGACGAGGACGATGGCCGTGAGCCGTTGATCCTTGATCAAATCCTACGGTGGTAATCGCCCCTTACCCCTTTGCCACTCCCTGTCTCACTGTTGTGCGGGGACACCACTTAACCAGCCTGCGCACGCTGTGCGCAGTGGGTCGACCCATTTAGATTTCCCGCGCGACCCAGTTAGTTCAAATTAGAATTTTTAATTTTAGTTTCAAACCTAGTTCTGCCTGTTGATTCAAAAATCAATTCAGATAGTTTTAGTGAACTAAATAGCATGAAACCAATATTTTTAGAAATATATGGAAATTATTAATCCAAGCCAGTTAGATTCAACTCATTTGGAATTATAGATCATCTATAGTAAAAATAACAAGGCAGAGACTTTTCTGCATTCAAACATTTTTCAAAATTCAACCATGAATGCTTTTGGGTTGATTCCAACTCTCAATGATCACATTTGATAAGACATTTCTGAATATATAAAAATACCTAGGTTTACTTGAATTAATAGTGAACAAGTAATAAAAGAATGCCCCATAGGCATTTCTAGTCACTTTAATTAATTAAAATAATAAGGTTAAACATTATTAAATTGTGAAACAACTTTAAATCACCTTCCCAATTATTATAATATGTGGTGATGACATGTGTCAACATGATCCCATATTTTGATTGGAGAATATTAAATCTTAAGTAGTTTTTCAATGAGTAGGAATTACTTTTATAAAATAAAATAAATAAGACTAATGCTTTAGTTCTTGTGATGATTGTAATGATGCTAGATCATCTAGTGTAAACCCTTGTGTGCCTAATAGAAGTAGTTAAGGATTGTTTTGTGATTGTGTACTTCGTATTTATTTATAGACGCTAGTACCGTCCAAGGATACGAAGAGGAAGGAGACTACTACGAAGAGGAAGCCGAGGAGAACTTCAACCACTACACTGCTCAAGGAAAGCGATCTGATGCAAGCTACTATCTTATCAAGCTAAGCTAAAACCTTGCAAGCTCATACTTGCAAGCCCCACAATACCAATGAACCTATGCAATGCATTAGGCATGCTTTGGTTATACCACTTGATTATACCAAATCCCAGTTTTACTTGCTAGTTTGATTATTTTATTTATTTGTAAAATCTTTTTGTTTATGTTTACTTAGTGACTTGTAAATTTTGGAAAGATATTATAGGTAGCATAAAGAGCATAAAACTTGGCCTAAGTTAGGTAGAACTAGATGTCATCCTGAGGCATGAGATTAGACTTAGATAAGTCACAGTTGATGATAACCCCTCATTAGTGATTACCCCCAATTGTAGTTGCTAGTGCTAAGCATAAAACTTTATTACTTTAGATGGGAATACTCGGTGAAAATGGTTATGAAAACCTTAGAATGATGAGTCATTGTAATGAAATGTTATGACATGTGTTGTTGAACACCAGATGATTTTGATGATGAAAATGTTGAGGCATGAGCCTTAGCCCTTATATAAAAGATGATGGTTGTGTTCGGATGCGATACCATTCCAATTTTACCGTATAACCACAATACCCGAATTTGGGTAGGGCTTGACTGGAAGTTTATATATCTTAGTATGGGTTCCCTTGCGGCCGAGGTTTGAGCTAAGGCTACCTCGTGATGATTGTCCACCTGTGCATTTACCAAGATGGCAGATGGTCATGGTTGGGAGGCCACACTCATAGGGGAGGTGCCTATACTAGGGTGTGCAATTGAAAGGTTAGGGTTCATTATCCGCATACTGAGTATGGTGAATCAGGATTGTTCCTGACAGTTGTATCGAATGTTGTGGTGAAAGTGTACCACCTCTGCAGAGTGTCAAACTATATATTCGAATAGCCGCGTCTGCGGTTATGGACAGTTGGAGTGGCCATACTATTCCGTCGTCAAATGTTTTCAAGATGACTTGTGAAATGAATCATGACTTTGACTTGACCACAACAGGGTTGTGAGTATGAAAACTAAGTTCCCACTTAGTGTTATAAAACCTTAAACTAGTTTTCTTTACTTCTGAACTTAGCTACAGATAAACCTGGATTTTTGCAAAACAACATAGAGCTTAGGATTCCTACTTTAAACCTCTTTACCTATTAGTGATAGTTTCCGAGTACTTAAAGAGTACTCATGGCTTTATCCCTCACTATTCCTATGGCCAGACTATGAGGAGGACTAGCAGGATAATGGACAACTGGAAGTCTACAACAACTAGGATTATCTCCCATCGTCAGCATTGCTTGTGACCTTGAAGATGGAGCTTCGCACATGCTACCGTTATTATATTATTTCGCTGTGTTGATTGTATTAAGACTGGATCATGAGATCCTTTATTTGTAAGACCTTTATTATGGTTTGTAATGGATGATGAATTATGGTACCATTCTTTTATGTCTCACAAAAATGGTAATCATGGGATTTCAATGTATGGCATAACAGGCATCTGGGATTAAAAATCCGGGTGTTGACAAGTTGGTATCAGATCCATCCTGACCATAGGAAACCCTAGTTATAATGGACGCTTCAATCAAAAACTTAGTTTCAAAACAAAAGAAGTGAGTATTAATTAAAAACTATTCTCATTCTTATCACTTAGATTCTTTCATGAAAATTCATGTTCCTCAAAAATTCTTGCAAAATCTTAAATAAAATTTGACACACTTGATCACTCTACTAACTTACTCGTCCTACATTCTTATAGATGGACGTGAGGTATAGTAAGTTCTATCAGATGGGCAATGGAGGAGATCTAATCTTTGAGCGTGATTTGGACCAACTCTCGGAACTTCTGGAGCGCCCGCACCCCAAGTTCTTCGGAGCCCAGCTCAACAATCAGCAAGGAGGAGAATTGCAATGGCTGATTGTTGCAAGTCTTAGAGGAAATATTGAAGCCCCAACCTCAGAGGGAGTCCAGTTCACCTTAAGAGAGAACAACTGGCTAGATGGACTCGCCAGGGCCATGCAGGAAGCTCTTGCCCGTGTGTGTGGTCAAAGCATCAATCAGATCAAGGGCACGCGCTTTTAGTATTACCAAAGGTGTGATGCTATGGGACAGCCATTGGAGGTACCACGTCACCCGGAGCTGAAGCATAAAGTGGACCGTCTTAGCTTCATGATGTATGACAGGCAGAAGGAGTTCGACAATGCCCCCTCCTACGCCAACCATAACTATGCCATCGCAGTCAAGAAGGACCAGACCATCACCATGCTTGTGAAGGATCGCTAGTCACGTCGCCTTCATCTTGACAAGAAGGATCGCATTATTTCCATCCTTCGTCCCAAGGTGACAGACTTGAAGGAGACCATCCACGAGCGGGACATGCAACTTGAGGAGAGGGAGAATGCAGGGGAAGATATCTGTGGAGACGTCTACTCATACCTCAGTGATGATGACGACTTCCTGGAGGATCAAGCCATGGACTTCCACACCGATGACGATGACTCCGCCTTCATTGATGATGATGAAGCCACCGATTTCGAGGAGTAGTAGCACTTGAGCACTAGCATTAGTGAAGTTGTATTCGTAGTTTCATAGAATGGTTCTTAAAACCATCTATTTCCTTGTTGTGGTGTGTGTTTGTACTGTGTGTTATGAATGAATGAAAAACAAGTTGTGAGTTAGCAAAACCTGAGTAATCTTAAATTTAAAAACTTTTCAAAAACAAACCCCTGAACCTTATAAATTTCCCTCTTGTCTCATGATCTATCTCAATCTTCAGATGCCTCGTGGAGGAAGGAGTTCATCCTCGGACCCAATGTTGCAAATCTTGCAAATGTTGGTTTCGGACCGCGAAGCTGAAAGACCCGAACGTTAAGCCAGCCTAGTCAACCTTCAACACATAGCTCAGATGGCCAACGACAATCAAGTCCATGGAAACTAGGACAACCATGGAAACTAGGACAACCATGGATCCAAGCTCAAGAACTTTCAGAATACCAATCAACCAATTTTTAGTAAGTATGAAGAGCCATTAGATGCGGATGACTGGTTGCAGACTATGGAGAACAACGTAGAAGTCGCAGGAGTGGAGGCCAACGAGAAAGTGTTGTTTGCCACCCACTATCTGGCAGGAGATGCAAGAGCTTGGTGGAACAGTGTTCGCGCCATGAATGGAGGATAGATGATGACTTGGGATGAATTCAAACTCAAGTTCAGCCGAACCCATGTGCCACCGGATTTAATCAAGAGGATGAGAGATGAATTTAGAGAATTGAAGCAAGGGAGGTTGATAGTAGTTGAGTACCATGACAAATTTCTATCATTATCTAGGTATGCACCAGATGAGTTTGACACTGAAGACAAGAAGGAGAGATTCTTGAATGTTCTGCATGATGAGATGCAGACGGTGTTAGTCAATATTCCATTTGCTGACATTGAACCCTTAGTGGATTCTACCATTCAGACGGAAGGCAAGATCAACCGAGCCAATGAGAACCACAAGCATCGAATGATGCATCAACCAGGAACCTGCCATACCCCAAATTATCGCTCCAACCCATCTACAGGATTTGCCCCAAGAAAAAATAGACACCCGATGACCCGCCCAACCTATCCCAACCGTGGAGGAGGAAACACAAGGCCCGGAGGAAACCACAACGACAACCCTGGCAACTCCAACAATTTCAACCGTGCACCGCCCAAGTTCAACAACAACACCAATACTTCCCCAAGGACTAGAATCAATGATGTGCATGTTGTAGGAAAGGACAAGTCTTAGGTGACTTGTTATGAATGCGGAATCAAGGGTCACTACTCCAATGAGTGCCCCAAGAATCTTGCAGCAGCCCCAAATGTGAATGCCCCATCTCAACAGCAGCGCCGTGTTTAGCCTGGAAGAAGATTTCCCCAGGGAACTCGCTCAACCGCAACGGCTGTCTGTTTCACATGAATGCTGAAGAAGCCCAACGCCAGATGTCGTGCTGGGTATGTTTTCTGTTAACTCAGTACTTGCAAGAGTGTTGTTTGATTCTGGAGAATCACACTCGTTTGTTACAAAAGAATTTGCATGCACTTGTAAGATTCAACCAAAAAAATTGAAGCATGTTATGATAGTTCAAATACTTGGTTCAACCACCAAAGCTCGACAAATTTGCAAGGTCGTACCTATCAGAACACATGGAATAGATTTTTATGCTAATCTAATAGTACTTGGAACTAAAGGTGTGGAAGTAGTACTAGGAATGGATTGGTTGTTGAAACATAAAGGATTAATCGGCTGTGCCAAGAAAGCCATAACCATGACTAGTACCACTGGAGTATCCGTAGAGCATGTATCGGAAACCTTGCCCCATAAATTCAAGTGCAACAAGAGTCTAGCCCAACCAACCATTGACCAAGTCAGAGTAGTCTATGAATACCCCGACGTATTTCCATATGTTTTGCCCTGTATGCCCCCAGATCGGGATATCGATTTTATCATTGAACTAATCCCTGGAACCGGAACCATAGCCTAGATACCTTATAGTATGAACCCGTCGGAATTAGTGGAGCTGAAGAAGCAACTGGATGCTATGCTAGAGATAGGCCTGATTCAACCAAGTGTGTCGCGATGGAGATCACTTGTTTTTTCGTGGATAAGAAATATGGAGTTAACCGTTTGTGTACGGATTATCGGAAGCTGAATGATGTCACCATTAATAATAAGTACCCACTGCCGAAGATAGAAAACTTGGTTTACCAGCTGATCGGTGCCAAAGTGTTTTCTAAGATTGATCTTAGAACTGGCTATCATCAACTCAAGATTCACGCAGAGGATATTCCAAAGATTGCCTTTACCACCAGATATGGACGGTGTGAGTACACTGTCATGTCTTTTGGATTAACCAATGCCCCTGCTTATTTCATGAACCTCATGAATAATATTTTTATGGACTTCCTATATAAGTTTGTCGTTGTTTTCATCGATGACATTATGATCTATTCCAAATAAGAAGAAGAACATGACCTACACCTGAGGTCCATCCTTGGAATCCTTAGGGAGCATCAGTTGTATGCCAAGTTTAGCAAATGTGAATTCTGGTTACAGGAAGTAGGATTCCTCAGATATATTGTGGCGGTAGAAGGAATTGCTATTGACCCTGCCAAGGTTAAGGGTTTTGAAGAATGACAAGCCCCAACCACTCAAACTCAAGTTCGCGCATTTCGTGGATTAGCGGGATATTACCGCAAGTTCGTAGCAGGATTTTCGAGCATCGTAGGACCCATGACCCAGTTGTTGAAGAAAGATAAGAAGTTTGAATGGACAGACAAATGTGAAGCAATTATTCAAGAGATTAAGAAGAGATTGATCTCAGACCCAATCTTAATTATGTCGGATATCACGAAGCCTTTTGACGTGTTTTGTGACACATCCAAGATCGCTCTCGTATGTGTGCTAATGCAAGAAGGCAAAGGGCAAAGTCATATCTTATCTATCCCGACAACTGAAGCAACATGAACAGAATTATCATACCCATGACCTTGAACTAGCAGCCGCTGATTAAGCCTTGAAGACATGGCGGCATTACCGCATGGGGAACCGCTGTGAAATTTATTCCAATCACAAGATCCTGAATTATATTTTCACTCAGAAGGAGCTGAATATGAGGCAAAGGAGATGGATAGAGCTAATCAAGGACTATGATCTGGACATGCACTATCACCCCGGTAAAGCCAATGTGGTAGCAGATGCCCTTAGCAGATTGTCGTGTCACTTGAACTCCATTGTTCTAAAGGAGTAACCAAGTTTGCACAAAGATTGGAAGATTTCAAAATGGAGCTAGTAAGTGAAAGATTTTTGGCTACCATCAAACTTCAACCCACTTTGATTAGTTAGATCAAGGAGGCGCAAAAAGGAAATGCTAGTATCGACGGAATAAAACGTCATATCGGTTCAGGGAAGGTACCCGGATTCACCGAACATGAAGAAGGACTTTTGTGGTACAAAGGACGAATCTGTGTGCCAGCAGATTTAGAGTTGAAGCAAGCTATTTTGAAATAAGCCCATGATACTCTTTATTCTATCCACCCGGAGGAACTAAGATGTATCAGGATTTGAAGGAGCAATTTTGGTGGCATAAGATGAAGAGAGAAATCAAAAGATAAATAGCCAAGTGTGATATCTGTTAGAGAGTCAAGGCGGGACATCAAAGACCCGCAGGACTGTTGCAACCATTGTAGATTCTGGATTGGAAATGGGATTCTGTAGGAATGGATTTTATCACCGGTTTGCCTACATATAGTAGGGGAAATGACTCTATTTGGTTCATAGTAGATAGACTGTCCAAAGTAGCCCATTTCATAGTAGATAGACTGTCCAAAGCTAGTAGAGTTGTACATAGCTAGAATAGTCAGTTTGCATGGAGTCCCCAAGAACATTGTGTCGGATCGAGGAACTCAGTTTACATTGAGCTTTTGGAAGAAAGTCCAAGAAGGATTAGGAACCCCACTGGATTTCAGCACAACTTATCACCCTCAGACCGATGGACAAATGGAGCGAGTAAACCAAATACTCAAAGATATGTTGAGAGCTTGTTTGTTAGAATATGGATCTAAATGGGAAGACTGTATGCCTTTCACAGAATTTTCATACAACAATAGTTATCAAGCTAGTTTGCAAATGGCCCCATTTGAATTCATGTATGGAAGGAAGTGTCGGACCCCTTTGAATTGGTCGGAAGTAGGAGAGAGTCAGATTTTCGGACCCGACATCCAACGAGAAGCCGAAGAGAAAGTTCACAAGATTCCCGAGCACATCAAGACCGCCCAATCTAGACAGAAGAGTTATGCCGACAAGAGACGTCGAGACCTAGCCTTCAATATTGGAGATTTTGTGTATCTCAAAGTATCACCTTTGAAAAGAATGTAACATTTTCAGCTCAAAGGAAAGTTAGCCCCAGACGTCGAGGAGAAGTATCGTATCATCTGGAACTGCCAGAGGAGATGTCAGCTATGCATAATGTATTTCATATCTCGCTACTGCGCAAATGCCTAGAAGTCACGGAGAAGACCAAAGTTTTCAAGAATATTGATCATAGAACCATAGATATCAACAAGGAAGCTTTCAGAACCACCAGGACCCAGAGTATCAAGTTTCTCAAGATCCAGTGGAGTAACCACACTGATGAAGAAGCGACCTGGGAGAGAGAAGACTACATTAGGATGGAGTTTCCAAATCTCTTTAAATCCTAGTTCTCTATTTTTCTCAGATCTTGGGACGCAATTTTCTTTAAGGAGGGAAGTTTTATAACATCCCAAAAATATTAATCAAGGTTATCAAGTTATAAACACAAAAATTTAGGGTTAACAAAAACTTTGTGAATTAAAATAAATATGAATGCATGTGTGTATGTGGTGAATGCATGAATGCTTGTATGGACTTGTGTGATTGTTACAAATGTCAAGGTATTGTTTAAAGATGAAAACCACATCATGTAAATCATTTCCAAGCAGAATCAAATCCATAAAAAATAAAAAACAAACAATATAAGCAAATGGTCATTTTTGCTAATATTGTTCACTAGACCAATTTGAGTGTTCCTAGTCCAAGATTTCTAACAGAAACAAATCCAATTCTTTTCACCCCTTGCTAGACCAAGTAAAAGTGAACCCAAGCCCACCTTGCAAACCCACAGAAACATTTGGCAACCCTATTCAAATGACAATTAAAAATTGAATCTAGTTCATATGGTAAGATCAGCATTTCTCAAAACCCCACCATTTCTCAACCAGATACTCCCTAGTATGTGCCCAGTAAACTCACCAAGTTTCATCAAAAAATTCAAATATGAATTTCTTTCGGCCATTTCTTCAAACACCTGGAGACACGCACCAAACTCCGCCTAACTACACTGTTTTGAGGAGTGATCACCTCAAACCTTGTCTCCCCTTGATCATTCTTGTCTCCCCCAATGACAATCGTGGCATTAAACCAGCTAGAACCCTACCCAATGCTCCATGCCGTGCATGCCCGAGCCACCTCTTGCCAGCCGACCATGGAAAGCTAGCCAGAGCCCTCGCCGCGCCTAGCCACCATGCCTAGGAGGCAGGCCACCGTCCACCGCCACCGCCTGTCCAGCCCTCGAGCCTTGCAAAGCCGTGGACCATAGCGAAAACACCATGCCCAATTCGTCCCTGCCATGTCCAGAGCGCGCCATCTCGCCGTAGCCGACTGCCTCGAACAAACTGCGCCACGCCTTCGCCACCCATGCCTGTGATCACCACCGTCCCAGGAGACCACCAGACATGCCCGTTCGCCGCCGCACGACCAGGAGCTCCTGTGCATCGTCAAAAACATTGTCGGTGCCGCGCAGAGGATCGCATGTTCCCGACCAAACCACACCACCCCTTGCCACGCAATCAAGTTGTTGAGCATCGCCAAGGGACCCCGCACCGTCCCCTAGCCTTAGCCATGCCAGTAGCTCCCTCTACTGCCGACCCCGACGGCCTTTGCCCGTGCCGCACTGCCCTCTCGCTCGCCTATAAAAGGAGTCCTCCCCCGCACCATTTCTTCACACCAGTTCACTCCCCACCTCTCACTGATCCTTCCCACTTCTTCCCGGAGCAAGGCGAGCTTAGCATCACCGGAATTTGGCCGGAGCATGCCACTGCTGGAGGAGAACGGCGCCGTCGATTGCGGCCACCCCAGGAGAAGACGCCAATAACATGAGAACCGTCGTCATCGACCTCGTCATTCGCCCCCGTCGCTGACCCTCGCCTGAGCCCCGGTGAGCCACCCGAGACCCTCACTGGCCGTGCTAGGGTTAGTCCCCGTCGTGTCCTGTTTTGATGAGGATGATGGCCGTGAGCCATTGATCCTTGATCTAATCCTACGGTCGTAATCGCCCCTTACCCCTTCGTCACACCCTATCTCACTGACGTGTGTGGACACCACTTAACCAGCCCGCGCGTGCTTTGCGCAGTGGCCCGACCCAGTTAGATTTCCCACGTGACCCAGTTAGTTCAAATTAGAGTTTTTTATTTTATTTTCAAACCTATTTCTATCTATGGATTCAAAAATCAATTCAGAGAGTTTTACTGAACCAAATAGCATCAAAACAATTTTGTTAGAAAGATATGGAAATTCGTAATCCAAGCCCATTGGATTCAACTCATTGGGAATTATAGATCACCTATAGTAAAAATAGCAAGGCAGATACTTTTCTGCATTCAAACATTTTTCAAAATTCAATCATAAAGGCTTTTGGGTTGATTCTAACTCTCAAAAATCACATTTGATAATATATAAGATATCTAGATTTACTTGCAGTAATACTGGATAAGTAATAAAAGAATGCCCCATAGGCATTTCTAGTCACGTTAATTAAGTAAAATAATAAGGTTAAACATTATTAAATTGTGACACCACTTTAAATCACATTCCCAAGTATTAGAATATGTGGTGATGACATGTGTCAACATGATCCCATATTTTGATTGGAGAATATTAAATCTTAACTAGTTTTTCAATGAGTATAAATTACTTTTCTAAAATAAAATAAATAAGACTAATTCTTTAATTCTTGTGATGATTTTTATGATGCTAGATCATCTAGTGTAAACCCTTGTGTGCCTAATAGAAGTAGTTAAGTATGTTTGGGGACTGTGTACTTTGCATTTATTTATAGATGCTAGTACCGTCCAAGGATACAAAGAGGAAGGAGAATACTACGAAGAGGAAGCCGAGGAGAACTTCAACCACTACACTGCTCAAGGCAAGCTATTTGATGCAAGCTACTACCTTAGCAAGCTTAGCTAAAACCATGCAAGCTCATACTTGCAAGCCCCACAATACCAATGAACCTATGCAATGCATTAGGCATGCTTTGGTTATACCACTTGATTATACCGAATCCCGGTTTTACTTGCTAGATTGATTATTTTATTTATTTATCAAAGCTTTTTGTTTATGTTTACTTAGTGACTTGTAAATTTTGGAAAGATATTATAGGTAGCATAAAGAGCATAAAACTTGGCCTAAGTTAGGTAGAACTAGATGTCATCCTAAGGCATGAGGTTAGATTTAGATAAGTCACACTTGATTATCACCCCTGATTAGTGATTACCCCCAATTGTAGTTGCTAGTGCTAAGCATAAAACTTGATCACTTTAGATGGGAATACTCGGTGAAAATGGTTATGAAAACCTTAGAATGATGAGTCATTGTAATGAAATGTTTTGACATGTGTTCTTGAACACTAGATGATTTTGATGATGAAAATGTCGAGGCATGATCCCTAGCCCTTTTATAAAAGCTGATGGTTTTGTTCGGATGCGATACCATTCCAATTTTACCATACAACCACAATACCCGAATTTGGGTAGGGCTTGACTGGAAGTTTATATATCTTAGTGTGGGTTCCCCCGCGGCCGAGGTTTGAGATGAGGCTACCTCGTGATGATTGTCCACATGTGCAGTTCCCAAGATGATAGATGGTCATGGTTGGGAGGCCAAACTCATAGGGAGGTGCCTATACTAGGGTGTGTAATTGAAAGGTTAGGATTGATTATCCGCATACGAAGTATGGTGAATCAGGATTGTTCCTGACGGATGTATCGAATGTTGTGGTGAAAGTGTACCACCTCTGTAGAGTGTCAAACTATTCAAATAGCCACGCCAGTGGTTATGGACAGTTGGAGTGGCCATACTGTTCCGTCGTTAGAGGTTTTCAAAATGACTTGTGAAATGAATCATGACTTTGACTTGACCACAACAGGGTTGTGAGTATGAAAACTAAGTTCCCACTTAGGTGTTATAAAACCTTAAACTAGTTTTCTTTACTGCTGAACTCAGCTAGAGATAAACCTGGCTTTTTGCAAAACAACCTAGAGCTTAGGATTCCTACTTGAAACCTCTTTACCTGTTACTTATAGTTTTCGAGTACTTAAAGAGTACTCACGGCTTTGTCACTGGCTATTCCTATGTCCAGACTATGAGGAAGACTACGAGGATAATGGACAACAGGAAGTCTACGACAACTAGGATCATCTCCCATCGTCAGCACTACTTGTGACCTTGAAGATGGAGCTTCGCCCATGCTACCGCTATTATATTATACCGCTGCGTTGATTGTATTAAGACTGGATCATGAGATCCTTTATTTGTAAGACCTTTATTATGGTTTGTAATGGATGATGAACTATGGTACCAATCTGTTATGTCTCGCAAAAATGGTAATCCTGGGATTGCGATATATGTCATAATAGGCATCTGAGATTAAAAATCTGGGTGTTGACAAAGCAACCACTTTGGGAGAAGGAATCTTCAAGGTCACCTGATCTTCTGCTGAAGATAAATCAGTGTCAACAGGAGCCGGATCAACATCTTGAGCTTCGTCTCCTTTATGAGATACCTCGGCTTGAGCTTGATAAGTCTCAGTACCCTTGGAGGAAGTCCGGGCCTCAGCCTCATGATCCGACTCATCTCCTTGTTCATTCGAACTTCCGAACTCTTCTTCGGCGTCCTCTTCATCCCCGAAGTCTTCACTAGTTTAGAGGCCTGAATCCAATAAGGTACAAGTCGTTATGTTTACAGTGCTGGTCCCTGGATCGATTATCTAGCACCCACAGTTTAAGATGTAATATCAAGAAACAAAGGTCATATTACAACTCATAACTAGTAATGAAATAATTCATTACAACTCACATAGCTCATATGGCTATCTTATTACAAAGCAGCAGATACATCTATAAAGCATGGAGTCCTTCATCTTCATGTGCCACAGGCAAACATGTTGGTTGTAGACATGTAATCCCTACTCAACAAACTTCACTACATCAAACAAAACCGCAACATGATAATTTACAGCCACAAGGGTCAATACATTTGAATTGTATTGGCAAGTGATATCATATTGATATGGAGAATCTAACATCTACATGAATATATGGCTAAGTGGAGTTTTTGCTGGCCTTTGCATAAAATAAGTTTTCCCTATCCTTTGTAAAATAGTTCTTCTCTTTTTCGAAACATTTTATCACACAAGCCACACTGGAGTCACACCAGGTGCTTCTCTTGTTCACCCAACAAGTTTTAACTTAGACAAATTGGGATGACAAAATTCTTGATCCTTTCAATGTATTTGATGCTCAAAATGTCCATAACCGGGGACACGGCTAAGTACTTAGGTTTTACCCTCTCGAGAGGTGGTGCACTTTCCCCACAAGACTCGACATGCATCGAGACGAGACTTTTCACAAGCAATCCCTCAGACCACCATGGACGCGTTCCATCCTATCATCACTACCACCAACTGTCCACCTGGCTGAGTTCTTGCAACCTAGTTGGTCAAGGCAGAGCCCAAATGCCATGTCGCTGCACTAGAAGCTTCTCAACACCAAACATCTCAAATCTCTTTGTTCTTGGGTGTTCATCCACAAGTGTGATACACATGGTAAACCATAGACATGGGCCTTGCGTAACCCACTCAACACAAACCAATCTTCCCATTCCACCCAGGTGATTCATTAACAAGTTGTTTTCTTAGTCAAAAGCACATAGGCATAACTTTTCCATAATATCATAACATGAAATCCCACCCTTGAATTCTAGTAGCTAGTAGCTAGGCATAATATCTTAACTTATGAATATTTCTACCAAGATATATTCTATAGGATCTACTATAGCATAGCATTATACAAAATAATCCTATCATGCATACTACAAAAATATCACTAATGCAATATTAAAAAGATAGGACTTTTGATGACCAAAGTATCACTTGCATTTTAGTAGAAAATCTAGGCACTCTCCTTGATCTTGCAATTATCACAATCCTCAAAGTTTACTACATCACAATCAAGCAAAGCACACATTCAAAACTAGCACACAAACAAATAACAAAACAAAACAAGAAAAATGAAGAAATGCATGCAAGCATGCAAAGGGTTATTTTATTGAAAAAGTTGTTTCTAACAAGGCTCTAAACATTACAAAACACCTACTGGTGTTTTATAAAAGTGGAAATTTCATTTTAAACCAAGTTAGTGAAAATAAGTCATTTAAATCATTTTTCTTTGGTTAGAAAAGCTTTTATTCAAAGGAATAATTTGTAGTGCTAAGAAAATATATTTTCAAATTTAAATGTTAGTGTTTATGGTCAGAGTGTTTAAAACAAAACCATTTGCAAAAGGTTTCACTCAAAGATAATTTTTAGAACAATTTTTATACTCAAAATAGCCCTAAACCAGTCTCTGCATAAAACTCTAATTTTCCAGAAGCAAATGACCAAAGTAAGGCCATATATGCCAAGATATTTTTTTTATAAATCCATTGATATAAAATTTGTAATTTTTGGATAAACAGATCAAAATTTATTGATTTTACAAATTCAAACATCTAATAAAAAAAATTCTGGATTTAAACAGAAAACCCTAGCCACGTGGCTCTATCTGACTGGCTGGTACAATTTCGCGCGGATAAACATCGTGAGCCGTTGGATCTAAGTGGAATTAGTAGATCTAATTCTAGACCGTAAATCAATATCGTGAGCCTTCTAAAATTAGTAGATCTAATTCTAGACCTTAGATCAAGATCGAGTGATCCTAAACGCTCTGCCAGCAACTGGCTATGCTACAAACAAGTTGCGATGGCGACGCGTAGGTCGATCACCGTCCGGCGATGCCAGGGGGAAAGGGAGAGGGTACAGAGCGTTACCAGGGTCACACGAACGTGGTGGTTCTCAATGTGGTCGCGGGCAAGGTGTTGGAGATATGCCCTAGAGGCAATAATAATTGTATTTATTATTATATCTTTGTGTTTATGATAAATGTGTACATTCGTGCTATAACAGTATTAACTAGGAAACATTAATACTTGTGTGATTTGTAAACTAAATAAGAGTCCCTAGTAAAGCCTCTTCATAATACTAGCTTATTGGTTAATAGATGATTGTGGTTTCCCTATCATGAACATTGAGATGTTATTAACAACAAGATCATATCATTAGGAGAATGGTATGATGGACATAGTCCTATAGGTAAGCGTAGAATAAAGATCAAGTCATTTTAATAGTTCAATTGCTATAAGATTTCTGATACATAGTAACCTCAATCCGTCGACCATGAGATCATGCTTATCACCATCACCGGAAGGATGCTTTGATGACATTAAACACCACACCGTAACTGGGTGGCTATAAAGTTAGCATTGAGTGTTAGGAAAGTATGGGTTGAGACACATGGATCATGAGTGGGATTTGTCCATCCATATGACGGATAGATATACTCTAGGCCCTCTCGGTGGAATTTCATCCAATTAGCTTGCAAGCATGTGACTGGCTCACAAGGGATCACATACCACGGGAACAAGAAAAGAGTACTTATCAGTAACGAGGTTGAACTAGGTATGTAGAGATACCGACGATCAAAACCTCAGATAAGTAAACTATCGTGAGACAAATGGAAATTGGTATCGTATGTAAGTGTTTCATTCGATCGCAAAGTAATCGTAGAAATATGTGGGAGCCATATGAATTTCCAGATTCCTCTATTGGTTATTGATCGAAGAAGTGTCTCGATCATGTCTGCATAATTCACGAACCGTAGGGAGACACACTTAAGGATTCGATGTTGTTGAGTAGTTATGGAATGATGAGTAAGATACCGAATGTTGTTCGGAGTATTGGATGGGATCCGGGATATCACGAGGAGATCCGGAATGGTCCGGAGAATAAGATTCATATAAGGAAAGTCCTGTTTCGGAGTTGGGGAATGATTCTGGTGTTTTCACCAGGAATGTTCTAGAAGGATCCGGAAGGTCCGACACTCCGGAGGGGATGGGTACATCAATGTGTCATGACAATGTGGAATGGTTGCATCATGTACTAGGTCACTTGGCTGGGCAAAATAAAGGGACAAATCAAATCCTAGTTTGAAAGTCAAACGCCAATTTGAAAAAGTCAAACGGCAAGTTTGCTTGGTGGAGGGAGAGTAGGAAACCTACTTGGGGAGGAGTTCCTCTCCCTCCACCCGCCGGCCAAGGAGGCTGACTTGGGGGAGGACTCCCTCCTCCCAAGTCGTACCCTCCCACCCATATAAGGAGGGGCAGGGCTACCCCTCTCCCTCACACCCAACACACAAAACCCTAGCCCTAGCCGCTGGCCTCCTCCAAGTCGCCGCCGCATCCTAGGGTTTCTCCAAGTCGCCGACTTGGGGCTTCCCCAAGCCCTAGCCGCCGGCCAATCTTTCCCCTTTGGTGCCTCTAAACCCTAGATCACCAAGGCCTCTCTCATAGTCCACCGTACTCGCTCCGGCTTAAGGAGAAGCCCTGTGAGATCTCCCCTCTACTTTCAGTACCACGCCGTCGTGCTGCCAAAATCACGAGGAGAGTGATACAACCACCACTGCTTGCTGGAACAAGGGAGAGGAAGGTCTTCATCGAGTACCGAACGTGTGACCGACTGCGAAAGCACTGCCAGAATGCAGTGCCAGAAGGATCGTCTGCGCGATCTTGAGATCGGCAAGAGTACGACTACATCACCCACAAGAATCTGCTCTCGTTAACCACTTTGGAATCTTCGAGGGTGAGTTCCTCTATCGACTTGTTGCTACAATCTAGTAGATAGATCTTGGCTTGTTTGTTTGCATGCGGTAGAAATTTTTTGTTTTCCATGCTACGAACCCCTACAGTGGTATCAGAGCCGTGTCTATATGTAGATCTGTTGCACGAGTATAACACAATGGTCATTATGGGAGGTGGTGCTTTTATTATCAATTGCTTCTTGTGTACTTTGCATCTTGCGGTATGAAGGGATGAAGCGTCCCGGGCTAACCTTACATGACATCGTTCATGAGACTTGCTCCACGCTCAACATGCAACTTGTATTGCATAAGTGGCTTTGCGGGTGCCTGTCTCTCCCATCATAGTATAGATCCTATTTACTACGGGCACTTGATAGTTCAAGCATCAACGTTGTGGTTCTTGTTCGTAAGTTAGAATGACACTTATTGAAAGCCCCAAACCACGTAGAATATGCAAAAAAAAATAGAGGCGTCTAACTTTGTTTTGCAGGGGTGTGTTGTGATGTGATATGGCCATGATTGTGATTATATTTGATGTATGCAATGTTCCTTATTGTAAGTTGGCAACCGGCAGGAGCCGTATGGTTGTCTTTAAATTCTGTTAAGACCCGCGTGTCTATTCAAAGTAGTTGTAATAGTTGAATCTGGTGGACGACAACCATGAAACGGCGCCATTGACCTTGGCGCTATGCCGGTGATTATGGAGAGCATGTTCGTGCTTGAAGATGGAGATCGGAAGCACGAGAAGAAAGGCCATATCATATCACATATTATGAATTGCATGTGATGTTAATCCTTTATGCATCTTGTATTGCTTAGTTAACGACGGTAGCATTATAAGATGATCCCTCAAGCACACAAATTTAAAGTTTTAAAGTGTTCATCCTTAGTAAGCACCGTTTCTAAAGCTCGTTGTTTCGAAGCACCACATGATGATCGGGTGTGTTAGATTCTGCGAGTGTATACAACGTGAGCAAGCCAGATTTGCTCATACAGAAGCTAAGGTTTGATCTTGACGAGCCTAGCATGTACATACATGGTCTCGGAACACGGATCACCGAAAGGTAAAGCATGATTCATATAGTAGATATCATGAACATGTTGATTGTTCGCCATTGAAGCTACATCAACTCCCGTGATGATCGTTTTTGATGTGGTGGATTTGGTTCGTGTGATCACTAAAACAATGTGAGGGATATTGTTTTGAGTGGGAGTTAACCTAGATTAATATAACTATTAATTAGAACTCAATTTGTCATAAACTTAGTCCAAACTATTGCAAATATGTTGTAGATCAATGGCGGCCCCTACCATCAATTTTAATGCGTTCCTAGAGAAAGAAAACTTGAAAAACAATGGAAGCAACTTCGCCGATTGGTTCCGAAATTTCAGGATTGTCCTTAATGCTGGTAATTTGACCTATGTGCTGGATGCACCGCTGGGTGACCCGCCTGCAGCTACTGCTACCGATGAAATAAATAATGTTTACCTCACCCGGAAGAATTAGTACTCCATAGTTCAGTGTGCTATATTGTATGGTTTGGAATCGGAGCTTCAGAAAAGTTTTGAGAACCATGACCCACATGATATTGTCCATGAAGTCAAAATGATATTTGAGGCTCACGCGGCAGTTGAGAGTTATGAAGCTTCTGAAAAGTTCTTTAACTACAAGATGGAAAAGGGCAGCTCCGTCAGTGAGCATGTGCTTAAGATGTCTGGGCATGCAAACAAACTCCATAGTTTGGGTATAGTGATTCCTAATTATTTGTGGATTCACCGTGTCCTCCAATCACTACCGCCAAGTTACAAGAACTTTGTGATGAACTACAATATGCAAAACATGGACAATACGTTGCGAGAACTCTTCTCCATGTTGAAATCTGCAGAAGTGGAGATCAAGAAAGAGCACCAAGTGTTGTTGGTCAATAAGACCAACAAATTCATGAAAGGAAAGTCTAAGAAAAAGGGAAACTTCAAGAATGGCGGTAAGAAAGTTGCCGCACCGGCGAAGAAGACCAAGGCTGGACCTAAGCCTGATACTGAGTGCTTTTACTGCAAGGGAGAAGGTCACTGGAAGCGGAATTGCCCAAAGTACTTGGCGGATTTGAGGAACGGCAACATCAAGAAGAAAGGTATATCTGATATACATGTTATTGATGTGTATCTCACTAGTACTCGTAGTATTTCCTGGGTATTTGATACTGGTTCGGTTGCTCATATTTGTAACTCGAAACAGGTGCTGCAGAATAAACGGAAGCTAGCAAAGAACGAGGTGACAATGTGCAGTGGAAATGGATCAAAGGTTGATGTGATCGCGGTCGGCACGCTACCTCTTCATCTACCATCGGGATTAGTTTTATACTTAAATAATTGTTATTCGGTGCCTGCGTTGAGCATGAACATTATATCGGGATCATGTTTATTGCGAGATGGTTAATTGTTTAAGTCCGAGAATAATGGTTGTTCGATTTATATGAGTAATATGTTTTATGCACATGCACCTTTGATAGATGGTCTATTCTTATTGAATCTCGATTGTAGTAATACACACATAAATAACATTGAGGCTAAACGTTTGAAATTGAATAATAACTCGACCTATATGTGGCACTGTCGTCTTGGTCATATTGGAATGAAGCGTATGAAGAAACTCCATTCCGATGGACTTCTTGAATCACTTGATTTCGAATAACTTGAAAGATGCGAAGCATGTCTGAGGGGTAAAATGAATAAGACTCCATTTTCTGGTATGATGGAGCGAGCTACGGACTTATTGGAAATCATACATACCGATGTGTGTGGACCAATGAGTGTAGCATCGCGCGGTGGTTATCGTTATGTTCTTACCTTCACAGATGATTTGAGTAGATATGGGTATATCTATTTCATGAAACATAAGTCCGAAACTTTCGAGAAGTTTAAGGAATTTGAAAGTGAGGTAGAGAATCAACGTAACAAGAAGATTAAATTTCTACGATCTAATCGTGGAGGTGAATATCTAAGTTACGATTTTGGCGAGCATTTAAAGAAATGCGGAATACTTTCACAATTGACACCGCCGGGAACACCACAGCGTAATGGTGTGTCCGAACGTCGTAATCGAACTCTCTTAGATATGGTTCGTTCTATGATGTCACTTACAGATTTACCGCTATCATTTTGGGGTTATGCATTAGAAACAGCCGCATTCACTTTAAATAGGGCACCATCTAAAACCATTAAAATAACACCGTATGAATTATGGTTTGGGAAGAAACCTAAATTGTCGTTCCTTAAAATTTGGGGTTGCGAAGCCTATGTAAAGAAGTTACAGCCAGACAAGCTTGAACCCAAAGCGGAAAAATATGTCTTCATAGGATACCCGGAGGAAACTATTGGGTATACCTTCTATCATAGATCCGAGGGAAAAATATTCGTTGCCAAGAATGGATCCTTTCTAGAGAAGGAATTTTTCTCGAAAGAAGTGACTGGAAGGAAAGTAGAACTCGACGAGGTTGTTGAACCTTCTCTCGAACTTGCGAGTAGCGTAGCACCGGAAGTAGTTCCTGTGGCGCCTACACCAATAAGAGAGGAAGCTAATGATGATGATCATGAAACTTCAGTAGAAGTTGCTACAGAGCCTCGCAGGTCAACGAGAACTCGTAAAACTCCTGATTGGTATGATCCCGTTATGAGTGTCATGTTGGTGGACAACACCGATGACCCAGTGACATATGAGGAAGTGATGATGAGCCCAGATTCCAATAAATGGCAAGAAGCCATGAAATCCGAGATTGGATCCATGTACGAAAACCAAGTATGGACTTTGGTGGACTTACCGGATGGCCGGAAGGCTGTCGAGAACAAATGGATTTTCAAGAAGAAAACAGATGCTGATGGTAATGTTACTGTCTATAAATCTCGACTTGTCGCAAAAGGGTTTCGACAAATTCAAGGAGTTGACTACGATGAGACTTTCTCACCTATAGCGAAGCTAAATTCTGTGAGGATTATGTTAGCAATCGCTGCGTATTACGATTATGAGATATGGCAGATGGATGTCAAAACGGCATTCCTCAATGGAGACATTGATGAAGAGTTGTATATGATGCAAACCAAAGGTTTTGTCGATCCTAAAGATGCTAACAAGGTATGAAAACTTCAACGGTCCATATATGGATTGAAGCAAGCATCCCGAAGTTGGAATCAATGTTTTGATAAGGTAATCAAAAGCTTTGGTTTTATACAAACTTATGGAGAAGCTTGTATTTACAAGAAAGTGAGTGGGAGCTCTGTAGCATTCTTAATACTATATGTAGATGACATATTGTTGATTGGGAATGATGTAGACCTTCTTAATAGTATTAAGGATTATTTGAACAATAGTTTTTCAATGAAAGATCTTGGCGAAGCAGCTTACATATTAGGCATAAATATTTATAGAGATAGATCGAGACGCCTAATATCATTTTCACAAAGTACATATTTGGACAAAGTTCTAAATAGGTTTGGAATGGAAGATAGCAAGAAAGGGTTCTTGCCCATGTTGCCCAATACGACCTTGAGTAAAACTCAAAGTCCAGCAACGGCAGAAGATAGAGAAAGGATGAGTAAGACTCCCTATGCCTCAGCCATAGGATCTCTAATGTATGCCATGCTATGTACTAGACCCGACATTGCATATGCTGTTAGTTTGACTAGCAGATATCAAAGTGATCCAGGAGTGGATCATTGGACAACGGTCAAAAACATCCTTAAGTACTTGAGAAGAACTAAGGATATGGTTCTTTCTTATGGAGGTGATGAACATCTAGTTGTTAATGGTTACACCGATGCTAGTTGGAACACCAATCCGGATGATTCTAAATGTCCATCTGGATAAGTATTTACTTTGAATGGTGCAGCAGTTAGCTGGAGGAGTGCAAAGCAAAGCGTTGTGGCGAGATCTTCAACTGAATCGGAATACATAGCTGCTTCGGAGGCTTCACAAGAAGCGATATGGATGAATGAGTTCATTACAGAGCTCGGTGTGGTTCCAAGTGCGCTGGACCCAATGTCTATCTACTATGATAACATGGGCACCATAGCCAATGCGCAAGAACCAAGGTCACACAATAAGCTGAAGCACATCAAGATACGTTTTCACGCTATTCGAGAACATGTCCAAGATGGTGACATAAAGATTTGCAAAGTACACAAAGATCTGAATGTGGCGGATCCGTTGACTAAACCTCTCCCGAGGGCAAAACATGAGCAACACCAAACTGCCATGGGTGTTCGGTATATTACCATGTAATCTAGATTAGTTGACACTAGTGCAAGTGGGAGACTGTTGGAGATATGCCCTAGAGGCAATAATAAATGTAGTTATTATTATATCTTTGTGTTTATGATAAATGTTTACATTCATGCTATAACAGTATTAACCAGGAAACATTAATACTTGTGTGATTTCTAAACTAAATAAGAGTCCCTAGTAAAGCCACTTCATAATACTAGCTTGTTGGTTAATAGATGATTGTGGTTTCCCTATCATGAACATTGAGATGTTATTAACAACAAGATCATATCATTAGGAGAATGGTATGATGGACATACTCCTATAGATAATCGTAGCATAAAGATCAAGTCATTTTAATAGTTCAATTGCTATAAGCTTTCTGATACATAGTAACCTAAATCCTTCCACCATGAGATCATGCTTATCACCATCACCAGAATGATGCTTTGATGACATCAAACACCACACCGTAACTGGGTGGCTATAAAGGTGGCATTGAGTGTTCGGAAAGTATGGGTTGAGACACATGGATCAAGAGTGGGATTTGTCCATCCATATGACGGATAGATATACTCTGGGCCCTCTGGGTGGAATGTCATCCAATTAGCTCGCAAGCATGTGACTGGCTCACAAGGGATCACATACCACGGGAACAAGAAAAGAGTACTTATCAGTAACGAGGTTGAACTAGGTATGTAGAGATACCGACGATCAAAACCTCAGATAAGTAAACTATCGTATGTAAGTGGTTCATTCGGTCGCAAAGTAATCATAGAAATATGTGGGAGCCATATGAATTTCCAGATTCGTATATTGGTTATTGATCGGAGAAGTGTCTCGATCATGTCCACATAATTCACGAACCGTAGGGAGACACACTTAAGGATTCTATGGTGTTGAGTAGTTATGGAATGATGAGTAAGAGACCGAATGTTGTTCGGAGTCTCGGATGGGATCCGGGATATCACGAGGAGATGCGGAATGGTCCGGAGAATAAGATTCATATAACGAAATTCCTGTTTTGGAGTTGGGGAATGATTCCGGTGTTTTCACTAGGAATGTTCTAGAAGGGTCCGAAAGTTCCGGCACTTCGGTGGGGAAGGGTACATGAATGTGTCATGACAATGTGGAATGGTTGCATCATGTACTAGGTCACTTGGCTGGAAAAAATAAAGGAAGAAATCAAATCCTAGTTTGAAAGTCAAACGCCAATTTGAAAAAGTCAAATGGCAAGTTTGCTTGGTGGAGGGAGAGTAGGAAACCTACTTGGGGAGGAGTTCCTCCCCCTCCACCCGCCGGCCAAGGAGGCCGACTTGGGGGAGGAATCCCTCCTCCCATGGCGCGCCCTCCCACCTATATAAGGAGGGGCAGGGCTTCCCCTCTCCCTCACACCCAACACACCCAAACCCTAGCCCTAGCCGCCGGCCTCCTCCAAGTCGCCGCCGCCTCCTAGGGTTTCTCCAAGTCGCCGATTTGGGGCTTCCCCAAGCCCTAGCCACCGGCCAAGCTTTCCCCTCTGGTGCCTCTAAACCCTAAATCACCAAGGCCTCTCTCATAGTCCACCATACTCGCTCCTGCTTAAGGCGAAGCCCTGCGAGATCTCCCCTCTACTTCCGGTACCACGCCGTCGTGCTGCCAGAATCGCGAGGAGAGTGCTACAACCTCCGCTGCCTACTGGAACAAGGGAGAGGAAGGTCTTCATCGAGTACCGAACGTGTGACCTACTGCGGAAGCGCTGCCGAAACGCAGCGCCGGAAGGATCGTCTACGCGATCTTGAGATCGGCAAGAGTACGACTACATCACCCACGAGAATCTGACCTCGTTAACCGCTTTGGAATCTTCGAGGGTGAGTTCCTCTATCGACTCGTTGCTACAATCTAGTAGATAGATCTTGGCTTGTTTGTTTGCATGCGGTAGAAATTTTTTGTTTTCCATGCTACGAACCCCTACACGAGGCTGGGGCGCTCTGATTCTCTTCTGATTCCTTGCCGGAGTTCGTGCTGACGCCGGTGCTTGCTGACAGAGACGAAGCCGAATGTCAGGGAGATTCGCTAGATCCTGTAGGAGACCTTGCTGGTAAAATAGAGCAGAGGGGAGCCGTGTCTCACCGGAATTTCATCGGCGAACGCGGACGGCAGAAGCGGCTCCGGTGGCGACCTTGGCGACGACCTGGGCATGATAAACTTAAACGGATGGGTTAACAGAAGCGACAGGTAGTGGCAAAGATGATAGGGTGGAGATGAGGGAAAGGGGCAGTCATTGCTCACCATAATTGTTGCCGGAGTCCGACGTGGTCTTCGGTGGTGTGGGCAGAAATCCGAGAAGCCTTGAGCTGCCTGGTGTGGTGATTGAGGGGAGATGGAGAGGGGCCAGAGCAGATTAATAGGACAGGTCCGGAGGAGGGGATTACTCCAGCAGACGCTTGAATTACTCGTCTTGATTTCAAGCTGAAGCGGCAGAGGGGGAACGGGTCCTGCGCGCGGGGGTTGACGACGATGGAAATGTGGCAGTGGGGCCAGGGTTTCAGCTAGCGAGTGAGAGTTCTGCATGGTGGAAAAGGAGAAGAGGGGGAGAGTGGTGGCCGGGTGGGCTGTTTGGGCTTCTGTTGGGCCAGGGGTTTTGGGCAGGTAAGTTTCTCCTTTTTTTCTTCAAATCTTTTCCTTTTTCTTTTTCTGTTTTCTATTTTTATTCAAATCAATTGATTTAAACCTCTTTTTGATTTCAAAACTTCACCAAACTTTTCAGTAGCTTTTATACCAAATATAAGTTGATTAATATTCCACTTTGGAGTGTTTCAAATATTTTTCTTATGATTTAATCTTCATTTAAATTAAGTGAGCCATTTTGGATTTTATTCAAATAAAATTGAATATGGTTCATAAGTGCATATAAGTTTATTTAAATAAAACTTTATTCTTTTATATTATTTAAATTACTTTTAATCCATTTACTCATGGATTTAGCCAAGGTTTAAATTGTCTTTGCAATAATTTTTATTTATTTATTTATTTCTTTATCTTATAAAATTCATATCTTTTTATTTATAACACCAAAAATAGTGATTCCAATTGGTATAATTTTATTTAATATTTATTTATCTTTTTCAAATCCTTTTAGGATTACTTTGTTCACAATATGGTATTGATTTTAGCTATCAGATTTATTAGCATTGGAATACTTTATTTTATCTTATAAAAATCATAAGTTTTTATCCATGGCTCCAAATGAAGTGAAACCAATTCCCATGGTTTTGTAATATTTTCATTTACCATTAATGATCATTTAGGAATGTTTGTTGCTAAATTTTTATATGGAACAAAGCCATAGTCTTGGAGTGATCTTGATGATGATTTCTTTTATTAAGGTTTAGGGTTTTTGGTTTAACTTTTCCAAGTGTTCAAAATCAAGATACATTCCATACATGGATGCATTCGATCTATTTGAAAATTTGTTTGCTACTTTCTCATTCAAATTTTGTTCAAGTATGGTTTTGATGTTTGAAACAGAAAGTTTCTCTTCCCTCTAAATTTCAACTTTTGTTTCTTTTGTTTGATTATTTTTCACATTTAAAAATAGGGAAAACTTTGGGATGTGACAATCAGATTCATCATCTTGTATCACCTTAGCATTTTCATCGGTCTCGGTTTGAAGGAAGCTCGGCCCTTTATTCTAGTGATGCATGTAGGCATATTCGATGAGTTGGTAGGATCGAGCTTGGCGACGAGCAATGTGATCCGGATCACTAATCCAAGGGGAGCTACTGTGCAGATTCATTAGAATGTCAAGAGAAATATTTTCGTACCATGACAATACGACTGTAAGCGCCATGTCAGCCCCGGCTTGTCCTGCAGATTCCCTCCAGAGACTCAGCTGAGTCTGGCAATCCATAAATTTCTCCGCAAACACTTTGACCTTAGTAATCTTTAGCTCATTCGGCCAGAGCACATGGAATACTTGGTTAACCACGTCCACCGGGTCTTTGCCAAAAGTCCTCATGGCCTTGATGGCAGCAACAACACTGATCAAGAAATCCTACATATAGTACTCTTGATCCGGGTCATTGGGGACACCTCGGCGAGCCCGGGCATCCACCACAGCGTTGCTACTCACAGTTAGGGACTCTGGAAAATAGTATATGGGAAAAACAAAACATAAGTCAATACGAGGAATCATCAAGTATAATTCGGCCACAGGTGACTGGATAAAAAGAGAGAACTTATGGTGGATATATCGCAGCATTTTGTGAAGATCGCCGGCCCAAAAAAACCTTTTCTTTCCAAACCGAGCGATGTTATCTATGAGGGACTTGTTTGATGACTCGGCTGCATCGAGGAGCTCCTTATTCTTCTGGAGCTGGAGAGTCAACCGATCCTTCTCCTAGGAGAATTGTTGATCAATCTTCTCCAACTCGGATTTCTATGCATGTTTAAAGGAGTCAACCTCAGCACGAACCCAAGCTATTTCGTCATCCTTATCCTTCAGTTGTGCCGAGTAAGCTCCTGCTTGTACTAGAAAATGCAGCATCATATCTGGCACGCAAAAGCACGAACACACTCTTTATGCGATGTTGCAAGGCTTTATAATTCGGATGAGTCGAGTCAAAAAGACTATAAGATACTACGCAAAAGCACATATGAGATGAAGAAATGATTGGAAAAAACATCGCTGACTAACCTTCGAGTTCATAAACCTTCCCCTTGAGAGCCGTATTTTAGTTCTCAACAGCGACTGAACAAAGTCGAGTCAAAAATTAATTTAGAAACAAAAATCAGGACAAGAATTTCAAAGAAAACAACAATTAGCTCACCAGTTTTCTTCAAGATGGGCACCATCTTCTCATACTTCATCAGCAGTTTCCTACAAGAGAAGAACAATTTCTAGAACTCGTCCATGCGCCGATTATGAGAAACCTAAAGACAACTGAGAATTATACGGGAAACAATATTCAAATCTAAATTTCAAAATCCGAATTAAGTAAACTTCACTCAGATCTAGATGGCTAGATATTCGAAGATAAATCTAAAGATCCAAGTCAAGTAGAACTTGACTTGGATCTAGATGGCTGGATATTTGAAGCTAAATCTAAAGATCTGAATTTAGTGAACTTGACTCGGATCTAGATGGTTGGATATTTGAAGCTAAATCTAAAGATCCTAATTTAGTAAACTTCACACGGATCTTGATGGCTAGATATTCTAAGCTAAATATAAAGATCCAAGCCAAGTAGAACTTGACTCGGATCTAGATGGCTGGATATTTGAAGCTAAATCTAAAGATTCGAACTAAGTAAACTTAACTTGGATCTAGATGGCTGGATATTCGAAGCTAAATCTAAAGATCCGAATTAAGTAAACTTAACTCGGATCTAGATGGCTGGATACTCGAAGCAAAAGAAAAAGAAGCCAAGTAGAACTTGACTCTGATCTGTATAGCTGGATATTCATAGCTAAATCTAAAGATCCAAATTAAGTAAACTTAACTCGGATCTAGATGGTGGGATATTCGAATCTAAATCTAAAGATCCAAGCCAAGTAGAACTTGACTCAGATCTAGATGGATGGATATTCGAAGCTAAATCTAAAGATCTTAATTAAGTAAACTTAACTCAGATCTAGATGGATGGATATTCGAAGCAGAAGAAAATTTTATCTATTCTACTACGATTTACTATATGCTTAACAACTACAAGATACAAACATAGCTTCTGACCGAATGATAAATCATTCGATCGAAAGCTCATGGACTAGTAGGCATACTATACATTATGCGGAAAGTCTTAAGCGTAGACCGAAGTGTGTAACTCATTCATACTATCACTCTCGAGAATGACCTTGGTGGCGAGATGCAAGCAGGTGCTAATGTTGGAGAGATGGAAATGCTTGCTGCTCGGATTAGATCCTGAGCTGCCCTCGCCCTGGTCAGCAACATTCCAATTTTTTGCATACTCCACCAAACAACCAAGCCTTCCACTGCTCTTTGTGCGCGTCAGCACCTTGCCCTTGGCCTCTCGAGCTTGTTGAGCAGCTGCCTCGGTAGTTGGGCTCTTATGAAGCACCATTTGTGTGACAGCGGCAGAGGCAGACCCGGATGCGCAGACATGGGCACCCTTATGAAACATCTCAATAATAATAGGCTCATAGGAGCTCTGCACAACCTTCCCATGAGTAGGCTTGGACTTGGTGGCTTCATCCTTCTTTGCCTTGGCAGAAGACTCGGCAACTAACTGCCATTTAGCTGGCTGAGCTGAACTTGGGGCAGCAGCTGAAGCCGTAGAAGGAGAAGCAGAACGAGTTTTTGGCTGAGCCGAGCTTGGAGCAGCTGCCACAGAAACTAAAGGGGCAACGTCTTGAATAGTTTCCGAGGTAGTCAGAACCTTGGCAGTAGTTGGTTCGGCATAACGTCTTGAAAAGGGGCGACTTTGGTATCCTGGGCGGCATCAATGGTGATAACCGGATCATTCATTTGATCCGACATAATGGTATCAGCAGCAGCAGCCCCAACCTCAACCTCGGCATGCCGAAGTGGACTTGTAGTCAGAACAGGACTCGGGTCAGCACGAGCGGGGCTAGGGTCTCGGACGTCATCTTGAGGTGCCAGCGATGGTGGCCGAATAACCTGAGATCATGCTCGGAGCACTCGGATTGGCGGAAAGCAGGGCAATAAAGAAACCAAAGTCATAAAAACAAAGAGAGAAACAAGAAATACAAATCTAGTTCGAGTAAGCCGACTTACGCAGAAACCCCGGGCATAACCTTGCACTTGGGACTTTTCTGGGCGGATCTCTTGATTCACTTCTTGGGAACCTCGTTTGAGGAATCTTTCGAGGCGACATGTTTCTTCGTAGCGATTGGAGCCTTGGTGGCAAGGGGATCCGCCTCGTGCACCCGACCAGCCGGGTTAGCTGGGGGAAAATGAGCCGGATATGCATAAGAAACATGCACCACATCGACTACCTCAAGAACTTGCACTTCATCTTCACTCCATGTAAGAGCGAGGATGTCGCTGTCCTCTATGGCCTGCTCGTAGAATTTTTGAGAAAGAAATTGCAAAGGAAAAATTGAGTATTCGGAAAGGATAAAATAGCGTGCAATTCGGATACAATGATTTGGATTTGAGTTACCTTGGGAGGAGGGTTGCTACGAGTAAAGGGCTTCATTCCCCACGTCCACTCCTCGGGCATGTATGTTCGTTGGTGGAAACTCGGTTTAGGTCGAGAGGCCCACTCATGTAGAAGAACTTATGAGACCGCCGTTGAAAGGGGAAAATTCGGCTTCTAACAAAAGCAGCCATCAGGTCTTCTCCACTCAACCCAGCCCGAGTCAGCTCCTTGAGTCAGAGATCAAATGCTTCGGTGAGGGCATCAGTCCTCCTTGGATTATAATCCCACTTCTTACTGGAAGAGGTACCGACGGAGAAAGCAGGCAGCCGAATATGGTCTTCGTCACCGTGATTCTTCACGTTAAAAAATGATAGATGCCATTTCTTGCATGAATCGAGGCCAGCAACTCGGGCAAACAAGGACTGTTTCCTAGGCGTAATGGAAGCAGCTCTGCACTGGGTTAAAGACTTTTCAGAGGGGCGCAGGCTCTTATCCGGCATGACATTAGCTCTGATATGGAAGAACTTGGACCAGATAACTATGGAAGTCCAGAGGCCGAAGTACCTGTAACATCCCAACTTTTCTACCCTGATTTCCTAGGATGCAAAGTCCTAAAGTTTAGGGGGAAATAAAACTTTTTATCTTAAAATAGCCACTGTCTGTTATTTACTTAGCTTGTATGACCTTTTGATTGGTTTCAAACTTTGTTCTTGCCATTCTAGTGTGGCCTAGTGGTCCTTGCCCCTAGAATTAGTTATGATTAAACCGTATCATAACCCTAGTGGATGCTTTGGAAAAATCAGAGAAGGATCACCTTAATGATCAAGCCCCAAAAACCAATGGGCCCTAAAAACCCTAGGCCTATCTACATTGCCATGATCACCATCGAACCCACCAAGCAAATGGTTAAACCCCCCATCCTATTTCCAATTGTTTGTTAGTGTTCTGTTTACAACTCATTTTTTTTAGCAAATGGCCACCTTATTTCCTACCTCTTTCGAAGGATCCTTGCAAGCCACTAGAGATGATCTAAGAGGCAACCAGGGCCGGGACTCACTCACCTCACCCCCTCTACACCGCCATGTACCTACCCCTGACATTGGTGGCTTGTGCTCGACAAGGGCATCGAACAAAGACGACCCCTAGCGTGTGTCGCCCTAGATCACACTACACCCTCCCCCACTCTCCAAACCTCGCTGCAACGCACGGCCGTGCCTTTCACGTGTCCATCATTGTAATGCACCTCCCTCCACCACCGTGACTAACCTTGATCACCCGAGAGAGAGAGAGATCGGCAAGATCTTAACTTGCCACCCTCCAGCCCCACCAGCCTCTGTGTCGTCTTGTCCGTGGGCCCGTGCATCTCGCGTATTCCCCAGGCATCGCCCACCCCTTCTCCCTCGCTCACCAGGAGCCCCCTCTACCCCCAACCCTCGCCGGCCACATCACTGTGGCCATGTCGAGCACACCCGTGTTCCCTAGCTTCCCGGTGCAGAAGCAAGGCTCTCGCGCATAGTGGACACCGCCCACTACCCTCTCCACAACCCCACCGCCTAGACCTAGAACCCCCTAGCCCATACCTAGACCGACCATGACGTGACGGGGCATCGAGCACCTAATGGGAAAGGGCGCTATTGGGACAGCCCGTGCCATCCGAAGGCCGTGCACCGGTCCACACGACTGCACGGCCCTTCCCCTACTCCTAGTGATACACTCCCTCGCTTTCATGTTCCGCCCACACTCCCCAACCTCGCACGCGGTGCACCGTGAGCCGCTCCTCCTCGGCATAAAACCCCAGCACCACCTACCGCTCTCACCCTCCACCCCATTTCCACCCCAACCCACTACCTCTCCACCATAGGGAGGACCCGAGCTTGCTCGGCTCCTGCCTCCCTCTCCGTCCATCTCACCTCCACGATGCCGACAAAGGAAAGGTGGAGGTTGACGTCGCCACCTCTTCTCCCCTTCTCTCCCACTCGTCTGTGCATGCATGCAGGACCCTAACCGCACCCTCCGACCTTGTTTCCTCTTTTCCCCAGGATCTGTGGGAGCGTCGCCGGAGAGGAGCCGAGGACGCCGACGCCGCAAGACCGGTCCTGACCGTCCCCGAAGCCCAAGCTGCTGCTGACGCCCCTCGCTCGAACCAACATTGTCACCCGCGTCGAACCAAGCCATCCCCGATGCTACTCTGCCCCTAGGTGAGCCTCCCCGAACCTCCCTAGTAGCAGCTAGGGTTCGTCGCCGGTGATGCCACCCTCGCGAGGAAGACATGCCAGGGGCCGTCGGATCTGTTTAGATCTGACGACCCACGACGCTGGATACCCCTTCGCCAGCCCGCAGACACTGACGCGCAGGCCCCTGCCGGGGATTTGAAATCCCCCACTCCCTCTCACGCTGCCGCGCTAATGGGTCGGCCCAGTTCCTGCACAGGCCATGGCTAGGCCTCCGATCCACCTAGTCCCCTTTTCCTTTTCCATTTGTTCAAAAATCCAGAAAGTTGAGCTGCAGTTTTAAATATGCCAAAAATCACTAAGATGTCGGTTTAACCTGATTCAAACTCTAGAGGTTCGCCCCTGTAAATCCCCACCACCTCACACCATTAGCTTGCCAAAATAATGGTTGTAATTTCTTAATAATTTTTTTAGTAAGATTAGGCAGTTTTGACTATTTTATTTTCTTAATAATGTTTTGAGTAAGACTAGGCATTAAGTCAGAAAAATATGAAACCAATGACCAGGCCTTCCTTTTTAACCTAACTATCCAGTAAAATTGGAATCACACCTTTAGGAGTTTCTTAGCACCTGTAGTAATTTTTGCAAGTTTGGAGAAGAAGCTTCTTTTAGAAATTCTAGAAGCTTATGTGAAACTCCTTTTTGAGTAATTCCAACTCCAGGAGTTGAGCACCATCTATACCTACCTAATCCCAGAAGGTAATATTTTTAGGGTGAACACTCCTGTGCTGGGAATTATTTGAGTGAATCTAGTCTTTGTTGCAATGTTAAAATTTGTATAAATCAACCATAATATCTAAATTCATGATTCCAATTGCGTTGGCTTAGTATTTCTATTGCATACCCAGCAATATTATGTTTGATCCCTGTTTCCTTGCAGAACCGTGGTGAAGCACTTGTTTACTTCTTAGGCTAGGGTTCACTAGTAAATTTATCATTATTGTTGGGGATGCCCAAATTAATTGATTCCAATGGCTTTGTCTTGATCATTTCAGTAGCAATAAATGTGTGTTTTGGTTGGCCCAGTTCAGTACTTATTTTGTACTGTTTGACTTGTTTGCTCCCTGTTTGATGTATGGTGTGCTGCTTGTTCGTTTATTTTCTTTTGCGGCGATAGATACGAACCAGGAAGGGTACGAGGAAGGTGATTGGGACTACCTTGAAGAAGGAGACCTGGGAAAAGTTGCCAACAAAGGCAAGCCACCTTCTTTCTCATATTCCTTGTCCTACTATTTTATCTAAGCATGATTTATCTACTCATTTACGCAACTTGCATTGTTTTACTATACTATGTTTTATATGGGGAATGTTTGGCTCCTCCAATTAATTACCCCTTAGTACCATTAGGTACAACCCATTTTTATGATACCTACCTTCCCTTAGTATAGCAGATGGTGTTTAGCACCATAACCCCTTGGAGACCCCGTTTTAGCCAAGCAAAGGTGTAGTATGGGAAGACCCTGGAAAAAGACCTACAAAAAAATTTTCTGAGAAAAACCTTGGTGGGGCTTGGCCTACCGAGTGGTTTGGACAAAGGATAAGGTTTTGTTTTACAAAAAGGTGGACAATAGAGGAAGGAAAAATGTTTACGAAAACAACCTGGCTATACAGTTCCTAATGTGTCCGTAACTAACCCGTGCAACCACATAACTCTGGAATGGGACGGGACTGGGCTGGAAGTTTGTCTAATCCGGTATAGGTGTCTCAAACTACTATGGGGAAGAACAAATTCCCGGAGGATAGGATTTGACCTATAAAGGCCCATGTGAAACTTCGGTCTGGGAAGGTAAATACCGACTCATGGCGGCCAGATGATACTATGAGCCCCTCATTGAAAGCGCACACCCCGCGGGGTGCAAAACGCGCTCCGGTTGGCTTGTGACTATATAGGGCGTCCCGGTTTTGAGGGGATTAACCTCATAGGGTAGGCACTTGTATCGGAGAGGGCATTCGGAAGGTCTTGACCGGTTATTTGACCCACGATCAGTGTAGATCAGGGACGGGTATCGGATGATGTGGGTAAAGGGTACAACCTCTGTAGAGTGTAAATCTATTCGAATAGCCGAAACCTCGGTCATGGGCGGTTGTGATGGCTGCTTTTCAGGGTTAATGGTTTTGATTTCAAAAAGTATTCGGAAAAATCAATGACTTGAAAATGTTTTGACCATGGGATGGTCGGGAAAATGGAGGAAGGAGTTTGGTCATGAGATGTTCGGAAGGAGAATCAAATGGGTGACCTATAGTGTTTTTCTTAAAACTTTTCAAAAAGGTTTCCAAAATGCTTTACAAAAGTTTTTCAACAAAGATATAGAGACATGCTCTATCTACAAGAGAAACTATTCTATAAAAGGACCTCTCTTGGAATCTTCCTACCACATTAAAAACTGCATATCCTTTTTCTTATCCTGAGGTGGTTTGCGAGTACATTCGAAGTACTCACGACATTGTCCCTGGCTATTTACTTGGCCAGATTATGAGCAGGAAGATGGGAATAATGAAGGTTATGATGGAGACTTCGCAAACTAGGGCGTTACTCCGAGTCAGGCACCATATGGGCTATGGCATGACTCGGGCCTTCTACGTTTAGTGTTTCCGCTGCTACTATCTATTTGTGCCCAAGTGGCCCCTTTGTAAGACTATCTATGTAAGACTTATTGTTTCGGTACTGTAATGGATGTGTACTTTGATATTATGTCAATTATGCTCCATGAGTCACTGATCATGGGATCGTGGTGGTTTGCATAATGGGTTATCCCAGACTATAAATCTAGGGTGCCACAAACTTGGTATCAGAGCCATCCTGACTGTAGGATCCCCTAGATAGCTTGGACGTTAGTCGAGGACCTAAAACTATTTTCATCGACAAAACGAAGAACATGCGTAATTGCAAAAATAATGCTTATGTCTTCACTAACGTGTTTTCAGAAATCTACTTACATTAAATCCCTATTATAATTACTAAAATGTTGCACACCTTACACTAACCCCAAACTCCTCTAAAAAAATTGTAGATGGCGGTCGTGTTCACCAAGTTCCGGCAGGTGGGATTGGAGCTGCCACGCCCTACCCTAGAGATCAAGGGCACCCACATCCCCACCATCATTGATGGGGAGATCTCTTGGCTCGTGGTGTGCACGGTGCGAGGAGGAGTAGTACCCCCGCTCTTCGAGGACTTTGAAGTCAATGTGATAGAGAAGGAGTGGGGAGATGGCATACCCAGGGTAGCCTAGGAAGCCCTGGTGCGACTAGCCTATCACCATCGCCAACAGCTAGAGGAGACGCGGTTTCGCTTCTTTGGGAGGCGTCATGAGGAGGGGTGCGTGCTCCAGGCACCACCCCATCCTGACTTTGGGGCGTATATCCAGAATATGGAGTACACCCTAAAGAAGACACAGACACACTTGGATAGGGTCCGAATGGATCTAGATCTCAAAGCTACCCAGCTGCTCACCACGGAAGAGAGCCTAGAGGAGGCGAAGGCTGGGCGTGCCCTAGCCCTATTGGAGAAAAAGGCTACAGTTGCTAGGAACAAGCGCCTCGTGAAGAAGATGATGGATCAGAAGGAGTTTCTAGTTACAATGGAAGCCAAGATAGAGGAGATGGAGGAGGAGTGCTCCGATCTCCGCAAGGACAACGATGACTTGCTAGATGAGACCGACAATGATGCTGCCCATAAGGAGGACTTTGACATGGAACCAGAGAGCGACCCCGAGGATGACGACCAGATGGAGGAGGATCCAGAGGAGCTCATCTTCGATCCCGAGGAGGACGTTGAGGTGATCATCTAGGAGGATACCACTGCACGTCACCACGAGGAGTAGGTTATGCATCGACGATGAGAGCACCTGAGACTATCACCATATTCCCCTTTTGAGTGGCGATTTGATTGACTCTGTTTGCTCTGTAATGAATGGATCTCTACTTCATCTATTTAGTGTCGTGATGTGACACATGAACTGGTAGTTATGTTGTTGGAACATGTGTCTGATCTTATTTCTATTAAAATATTGGCTGTCCTTATATATGCATGACGCCTTGATGCCGCTTCGTGTTAATTGAATCTCCTTTGAGAACCACCATGTCCACAACCTTACCTAACCGCCCACCTTCAGGATGGTGCGTCCCCGCGGTCTGCCACCCCCACCACCAGAGCCAACAATGGCTCAACTCCTACGCATGTTCATGGAAGATCGCCAAGCTGCCAACACCGAGCTCCAAGCCAACCTCGCTGCACTTCAGCAACTTATCCAAGCCGCAACAGGAAATGCCCATGACAATGAAGGGGAAGGCAGGAACGGAGAACCTCGATCCCGTCTAAAGGATTTCAAGGCACCAATCCACCGGTGTTCACTAAGTGCACTAACCCCTTGGACGCCGATGATTGGCTCCGTACAATCGAGAATAACTTGGATGTAGCCCGAGGGGAGATGAAGAGAAAGTGCTTCTGGCCACCCAATTCCTCGCAGGACACGCCAGGGAATGGTGGATAAGCGTGAAGGAAATTCTGTCGGCCGGTCAGGAAATCACTTGGGAGAATTTCAAGGAAAGGTTCCGCAAGCGCCACATTCCCCTAGGTCAGATCAAGATGATGAGAGATCAGTTCCGAGCTCTGAAGCAAGGAGGAATGACCGTTGTCCAATATCTGGAAAAATACACTGACCTGGCAAGGTATGCCCTGAAGACACCAACACTAAAGAGAAAAATGTGGATACTTTCCTGAACGGACTTCATGATGAGCTGCAGTGTCACCTAGTAACACAAAGGTTTCAGGAACTTGATGCCCGGGTGGATGCTGCTATCATGGTTGATAGCAAGCGTAAGGGGATGATTGAAAACTGCAAGCGCCGGATGATGCAGCAAGGAGGATCCAGTGGAATCAGGTGACGTAGCCTACCCCCATCCAACCCAGCACCCCCACCTCAGAGAACTCTGACATATGCTCCGCGTCCCAACAAACCCAACCGTAACTACAACAATCCCCGCCCTGGAGGTGGAAATGCAAAACCTGCTCCTAGAGGACCTGCCAACCCCAATTTACGCCCCAACACATCTGGGTCCTTCACCTGTTTTAACCTAACTATCCAATAATGTTTTGAGTAAGACTAGGCATTAAGTCAGAAAAATATGAAACCAATGACCAGGCCTTCCTTTTTAACCTAACTATCCAGTAAAATTGGAATCACACCTTTAGGATTTGCTTAGCACCTGTAGTAATTTTTGCAAGTTGGGAGCAGAAGGTTCTTGCAGAAATTCTAGAAGCTTATGTGAAACTCCTTTTTGAGTAATTCCAACTCCAGGAGTTGAGCACCATATATACCTACCTAATCCCAGAAGGTCATGTTTTTAGGGTGAACACTCCTATGCTGGGAATTATTTGAGTGAATCTAGTCTTTGCTGCAATGTTAAAATTTGTATAAATCAACCATATTAGCTAAAATCATGATTCCAATTGCGTTGGCTTAGTATTTCTGTTGCATACCCAGCAATATTAGTTTTGATGCCTGTTTCCTTGCACAATAGTGGTGAAGCACTTGTTTGCTTGTTAGGCTAGGGTTCACTAGTAAATTCATCATTATTTTTGGGGATGCCCAAATTAATTGATTCCAATGGCTTTGTCTTGCTCATTTCAGTAGCAAAAAATGTGTGTTTTGGTTGGCCCAGTTGAGTACTTATTCTTTACTATTTGAATTGTTTTCTCCCTGTTTTATGTATGGTGTGTTGCTTGTTCGTTTATTTTCTTTTGCGGCAATAGATACGAACGAGGAAGGGTACGAGGAAGGTGATTGGGAGTACCTTGAAGAAGGAGACCAGGGACAAGTTGGCAACAAAGGAAAGCCACCTTCTTTCTCATATGCCTTGTTCTACTATTTTATCTAAGCATATTTTATCTACTCATTTACGTAAATTGCATTTTTTTACTATACTATGTTTTATATGGGGAATGTTTGGCTCCACCAATTAATTACCCCTTAGTACCAGTAGGTACAACCTATTTTTATGATACCTACCTTACCTTAGTATAGCAGATGGTGTTTAGCACCATAACCCCTTGGAGACCCCGTTTTAGCCAACCAAGGTATAGGATGGGAAGACCCCGGAAAAAGACCTACACAAATGTTTTCTGAGAAAAACCTTGGTGAGGCTTATCCTACCGAGTGGTTTGGAAAAAGGAGAAGTTTTTTTTATAAAAAGGTGGACAATAGAGGGAGGAAAAATGTTTACGAAAACAACCCGGCTGTACAGTTCCTAATGCTTGAGAAATTAACCCGTGCAACCACATTACTCTGGAATGGGACGAGGATGGGCTGGAAGTTTGTCTAATCCGGTATAGGTCTCTCAAACTACTGTGGGGAAGAACAAATTAACGGAGGCTAGGATTTCCCTTGTAAAGGCCCATGTGAAACATCGGTCTGAGGAAGGTAAATACCGTCTCATGGCGGCCAGACGATACTATGAGCCCCTCATTGAAAGAGCACACCCCGTGGGGTGCAAAATGCGCTCCGGTTGGCTTGTGACTATATAGGGCGTCCCGATTTTAGGGGATTAACCTCATAGGTTAGGAACTTGTATCGGAGAGGGCCTTTGGAAGGTATTAACTGGTTATTTGACCCACGATCAGCATAGATCAGGGACGGGTAATCGGATGATGTGGGTAAAGTGTACAACCTCTCCAGAGTGTAAATCTATTCGGTCATGGACGGTTGTGATGGCTGCTATTCAGGGTTAATGGTTTTGATTTCAAAAAGTATTCGGAAAAAGCAATGACATGGAAATGTTTTGACCATGGGATGGTCGGGAAAATGGAGGAAGGAGTTTGGTCATGAGATGACCGGAAGGAGAATCAAATGGGTGACCCAATCCTAGTGTTTTTCTTAAAACTTTTCAAAAAGGTTTCCAAAATAATTTACAAAAGTTTTTCAACAAAGATATAGAGACATTCTCTATCTACAAGAGAAACTATTTTATAAAAGAACCTCTCTTGGAGCCTTCCTACCACATTAAAACCTGCATATCCTTTTTCTTATCCTGAGGTAGTTTGCGAGTACATTCGAAGTACTCACAACATTGTCCCTGGCTACTTACTTGGCCAGATTATTTGCAGGAAGATGGGAATAATGAAGGTTACGATGGCGACTTCTCGAACTAGGGCGTTACTCCGAGTCAGGCACCCTATGGGCTATGGCATGACTCGGGCCTTCTACGTTTAGTGTTTCCGCTGCTACTATCTATTTGTGACCAAGTGGCCCCTTTGTAAGACTATCTATGTAAGACTTATTATTTCGGTACTATAATGGATGTGTACTTTCATACTAAGTCAATTATGCTCCACGAGTCACTGATCATGGGATCTTGGTGGTTTGCATAATGGGTTATCCCGGACTATAAATCTGGGGTGCCACAGTACCCTTCGGTCGCTGAGATAAACGCTGACAGAGAGGCACCATCCCACCATCATTAGTCGACAAATGGTGGGTTTGGAGACCGAAGAACTAAAAAAACTCCTTAGCGAAATCACTAAGGGGAAGGCCGAATCCTCTAGTGACATGTGACATTAAAACTACATACTCATCCGCCTCTGCGATTAGGGTGGACTCTGGGCCGGGTAATCAACAGTTTACCTTGGTGGGGATGTGGTATGTCTTGCTGCCTAGTCGGGTAATCCACTCGATCTCCTGCTGAGTGATGATGGATCCTTGCCAGGAGCCCCGCTTCGGTGCAGTCACCGCATCCTCTTCTCCGAGGACGGCGCCGCTAAACGAGCTTGACATGAGCTCGTTGGAAGAGTCGACGGAAGAGGAAGTGACAACGGTAGGAAGATTCTTCAATTGCCATGGTCCCGTTGCGGCGACAGAGAACGTGGCAGAGGATAATGGCCGGAGTGGAAGCGCGAGAAGAGTGCATGGCACAGCGGCACGAGACCAAAAAGGAGTGGCGTAGTGGCGAGGGGCAGGGTTCTGCAGCGGCGGTGCGAGGAAGAGGGCAAGGGATTGGGTAGTGGGGAAAGTGACCAAGGGTTTCCCCCGCTCCCCCTTTATAACCACAGACCGCTAGCGGTAGTGGGATCGCGGGTGCATGGCGGTTTCTGTGTACACGCATGTATCATGTGTTAGCAACCGCAGAGTGGAGCCACATTATGGGTTACACGACACATGAGGTGATCCAGCCGCCGTAACCGTTGCAAAAACCGAAAAGGCACTACGCGGAAATGACTTCCTGCTGTGGTCACTGTTCATATGCCAGCGATCACTGTAGCAGCCCAAAAAAAGGAAAAGTGCAATGATTGAGACACGTAGGATGAAACTTACATGAGAAGATAAGGAAGTGACCCGGATGAGGAAAATTGACTCGAAATAACAAGTCATACCTTGGAAAAGGTCAAAATAAGTAGCAAAAGTGTTAGGGTATAAATTAAGGCGCCCCTCAAAGAAAGAGCCGACTGAAGTATAAGTCGGCAAATATATGCTTAGGTATCGAGTATCTTGAATCTGTTGTAGCCTTGCTGCCTAAAGTCGCCAAGACCGTACCAGCTTCGGGGACTAATGTTGGGGCGATGACCCCGGGTAGTCTCAAGCTAAGGTAAAAGGGCAAATCCCTCAAGGATCAGGACCAGGTCAGAGAATGAACCGGTCGAGTTATATAGAGGTCGGCCGAATAAGGCCCGCCTAAACCCGAGTCAAGGAACCAGGACCTGACTCGGCCGACATACAAGATATGTCGGCGTATAGTTATTACTCTTTGTATATGCATATTATGAATTGCCCGAGTCATACAGGGTGAGGCCGAGTCATGGAGAAGCTTGCTCGAGAAGGAGGGGGTGAACCCCGGAGTCAACACCGTGTGCTGTCTCTCCTCATGAATCTGTACAGTGCCAAGCGCTATGGACAAGATCTAGAGGGACAGAGCAGCAGAAGAGGGTCACAGAGGTGATAGTCCCTGAGCCCAAGGCTCACACGTCGTGGGCTCTGGGTTATTGCCACTTATAGAAGGTAGACATGAAAAGGCTCCCACCGAGTTACTATTTTGGGACAAGCATATTCCATCGAATATGCTGTCCACGTCAGCCCTAGATGTAACCTGGCCACCCCTTTATAAGGTGATCGAGGACCTCCTGAGAGAGGGATTGATTCATTTTTCTCTTAGCACTAGGAGTGAGGTTCTTCTTCCTCACGCTCGTACAGATTGAGGAGCAAGCGTAGCATCTATGGTGTTGAGTAAAGATCCATTTCTTGTATTCTGTGTGTAGAAAGAAATCACTACATCTTCCCTCCCTGGATCCCACTGGTGCACATTGGCCCCAACTTAAGCGTACCCATGGCATCTGCCATGCCACCACCACGACATTTCTGGGGCCTCTTTTCTTGTTTGGATCTTGGTCATACCAATAACACTTGAATAGAACCACAGATCGACCACCAGTCTTGTCCTTATAGTTCAAATCAAAAACCTATTTTATGTGACCGTAATGATCATAGTCCAATAATTTCTTTAGTTCGTTGTCAAGTGCTCTCCACTGGTCGTGATGCCACTGTTTTGTTTCTTCAAATTTTTCTCACGCTCATAAGTGGTGTAGTGGATACCATCGTCATTGCAAGTTGAAGCTATCTGCAACCTCTTTGCAGGACCATGTGATAGGTCCCAGAGACCACCACTAACATCGCTTGGGTTCTCTTCACGTAACTTCGTGATCTGCGGTTATACAAAATAATCAAGAGGTCATCTCATGTGCATAATTCATATGCAATTCAAAGTTCAGTTGAATATCTTGCATGATTCCTAAACCATTCCTGGAACCCACCCCCACATACTGGTGCAACATAATATTTTCCTTTGTTTGCTTTAAATAACCTACAAAAGATACTCAAATCAGACATCTGAACATATCTTACTAAAAGTTTCATTTCATATATGTGAGGATATGTATGAATAGTACTCACGAAACAAAGTTTTTATCCTCATTAGCGTTATTCAGCAGATACCAAGTGATTTGGTCATATTCGTGATGCACTAATGTTCTATGTTCCTTCTTTCCTACTAGGAGAACACCATGGTTAAAAATGGATTTTTCAACTTCTTCAGTTCTGCCACCCAGATTGGATCTCGTTTACGATCACGAATGTATCTTGAGAAAAATGCAAATGCTTTAGCAGCAATATATGCCTCTGCAAAGCAAGCCTCTCCTCTAGCCTTGTTCCTAACAGTACCCTTGAAAGTGTAAAGTCGACGTTCTATAGGATACATCCATCCGTATTGTACGGGATCTCTATAAAGTGCATCGTCAGGCATATGAACAACCAAATGCACCATCACATCAAAGAAGGATGGTAGATATATCAGCTCAAGCTTGCACAAGATTTCTAAAGACGTGCTATAACTATTTTTTCCATAGTTTTGCTACAAAGTCCCCTAAAGAACTTTCCCACTTCTACAAGAATGTTGTAGAAATCCTTGTTCACTAAATCTTTAATGCCAAGTGCTAAAAGCCTTTGTAGTAGGATGTGGCAATCATGAGTTTTCAACCCTTGGATCTTGTTCCCCTATACATTAATACATTTTGCAATGTTGGAAGCAAATCCGGATGGGAACTTCACACCACGTAGGAAGTCACAAAATAGTACCCTTTTATTCATCGGCAAAGTAAATTCTGCACCTCGAAATTTGTAATGTTTTTCACCACCCTTATCAACCATATCTTCAGGATGCAGCTTCAAGTTGTTGTTAACATTGAGTTTTTCATAGTCAAGCCTAGCATTATAGCTATCTTTTGTCTTGGTTGGGATGTTGAGTCATGTGCATATAGTGATGTCACATATATTTTTCATAGTCAAGCCTAGCATCAATATTATGTCAAAGTGTCTTACCATCCCAATACGGCAAGTCCCATAGAATGGATTTGCACTTATAAAATATTCTCATTCCTTTTCCTTCCCTTGGGTAGTTTCTGCTATTTCTTCTGCACACTTCCTTTTAAATGCTGCTCCTACTATCGGTCCATCTTCTATATTCTTTCTTTTACCTCGTTTGGCAGCTGGTTGTTTTCCTGGTTTGACATTTCTGACCTTTTCTAGATGCTCCTACAACTCAGCTGCAGTGATCTTTTGTGGTGCAGTGCCATACTCGGTCCTCTTTCCATAGAACTTCAATTTTTAAGTTTTTTCGGAATTTGTGGCCTGCATGAAGAAAAACCCGGTGTCCAAGGTAATCGGTCATGTTTTGTAGCCTCACTTTGACCTGAATTGACTCACAGTGAACACATGCGTTGTAACCTCCTATCACTATACCTGACATAGTGCCAAGAGCTGAAAAATCATGGGTGCAGAACAGCACAACAGCACGCAGAGGGAACTTGGCATCTTTAGGTTTGCTTGAAAGGATATCAGGAGTCATGAAACCCTTCCATAGTTTCTTTAAGTCTCATATAAGAGGTTGCATGAATAGATGAAAATCCCTACCAGATGATTTGGGACCCGGGATGAGTAAATTCATCAAGCAGTTCGATTGATCAGTGCATGCCTAGGGAGGCAGGTTGTAAATTGTAACAAGTACTAACCACATGCTATACGTGTTAATCATGTTGCCAAATGGGTTAAATTCATCTGTAGCTAGGACAAGTCTCAGGTTCCTTGGATCCACAGCAAATTCTGGACGAGCCTTGTCAAAATTCTTCCATTCATCGCCATAATCTTGATGTCTCAGTAAGTAATTATCTGGCTTAAGAATCTTATTATGCCATCTTCTTTCCTTAGATGTTTGTTCTGACTAAAACTGCCTCTGCAATCTATCTATAATTTAAAAACTATCTTAGAATCTTACAAGGATCTTTCTTCTTTTTATCACCATTTTTCCATCTTGATTTGTTACATACTATGCATTCTTCGAGGTTTCCATAATCCTCCCAGAATAGTACAAAGTTATCTGGACAAAAATGGATCTTCTCATATGATAGTCCAAGTACCTTGATGTATTTTTTCATCTCATAGAAGGATTTTGGCAGCCCTTCCCTAGGGATTAACTCGTTTTACACCTTAATCACAACATCGAAAGATTTATTGGTAACCTTGTTGGATGACTTTTCCTTTAGCAATTTCATTACCATTTCGAATCTTGAGATACTAGAATCAGGTTCCACTAAACACTTGGCATCTTCTATCAGGTCAGATAAAGGTGATTGTTTTAAGAGAAGGGCCGCCCTTTTTGCTTGCAGTAGGGTATAGGTCCCTTAGCGAACTATAAAGGTCATTATCCTCGATCTGATGAGCTTTAGGCGAACCAGCATTAGGTAGAGGGTCAAGAACAGGTTGATCATATGGCTCACCATGTGTAGTACACCTAATGTATGTGCGTTGCATCCCATTAATGAATATATAGTCTACAACTTTTCTCTAACTTTGATTTTTATAATTAAGGCATTGTTGGCATGGGAAAAACACATGAGTCGTCGTTATGCTGTTCAACAAACTTCATGAAGTCATTAACACCTGCCCAATATGAAGGTGTTGCTTAATGTCCTCTCAATATCCAATATCTGTCCTTCTGTCGAGGATAGAGATGGTCATAATCTTTCATGATATTTTAGCGAACAGATTGATTATAGATCTAATTAAGACAAGATATCTGAGCAAAATGATGGAATATAGACTTATAAATGCCACATAATTTTAGCCTATTTTAGTAATTTTATCCTATTTTAGAAATTGACTGCAGAACTTTGTTACATATTTGAGAGAACAGATGTACCGAGCGCAATAAAATGCTTACAAATTCAAATAATCACTATGATCAAGTGCAGAACAATGTCAAACAAATAGATCAAGTACGAAACGACTTCTAGGGAACGACTCGAGCGAACTAAGGAAATTATAAGTGTACCGTTCGGATCGACGAGCTGACCGCTGGTCTGTGTGCGTCTTGAGACGAAAATCGCCGCCGGTGATGGGGTCAGCCGCCTCGGCTGGCAGACGGAGGGTAAATGTTTTGGACCGCGACCTGTGGTTTTCATGGCCAATGCGTCTCCAAAATAATGGCACAGAGACATTAGCTAGCAGCTAGCGTGAATGCTCGAGAATGAAAGTTTTGGCGTTCGCGAGCTATATTTCCTAGTTGTCAACAATTTTGACTCAAAATTGTAGGGGTTCGTAGGATGGAAAACAAAAAATTTGTACCGCATGAACACATACAAGCCAAGATATATCTAGTAGAATGTAGAAACGAGTCCATAGAGTACTCACCCATGAAGATTCCAAAACGGCTAACAAGATCGGATTCTCGTGGGTGATGTAATCGTTCACTTGCCGATCTAAAGATCGCGTAGACGATACTTCCGGCGCCTCATTCCGGTAGAGCTCCCGCAGTCGGTCACACATTCGGTACTCAATGAAGACCTTCCTCTCCCTTGTTCCAGCAGGCAACAGAGGTTGTAGATCTCTGATACGTACAATTTGCATCACCATTCTATATCATAATTTTCCTCTATTCATTGATATATTTCTTCTTAAGGGGTGTTACATATGTCTTTTCATCTGTTTTTGCATGTTGGATGATTCTTGGAGGACGAACTGCCGGAATCAGGTTTTTGATGAAAAAGAGGTGTTTTGATGCAATTTCGCAAAGATCAGAAAAATACCAGAAAAATTATGGAAAATCATATTTTCCTGGAAAGACGAAGAAAGCCAGAAGGGGAGGCGGAGATGGGCCACAGGGGGCCCACACCCCCTAGGCATGGTCCACCCCTAGGCCACGCCAATAGGGGTGTGGCCCACCTGGCCCACCTTTGGCTCTGCCCTCTCACCTATATCTTCTCCTCGAAACCCTAATAAACGGGGAGTGACCACAGAAATATTCTGCCACCTCTGCAGGGCGGAAAACACCGAGAGAGAAAGAGCTCTCCGGCAGATAGATTTCTATCATGGAAATTCCTTCCCGGAGAGGGGATATCGTCGCCATCAACACTGCCATCAAGCTATACTTCATTGGGATCATCATCATCATCTCCACTCCATCCCATTGTAACAATTTTGTTGAATACTTGCATAGTTCTTAGGGAAAACTTTCCCGGTGTTGATTACTATTGTAGTTGATGCTTATGAGTGGAAACATTGGATTATTGTTTATGTTCAGATTGTTATCCATCACCATATCATCTTTGATCTTTATCCATATGATGTCTTGTGAGTATTTCATTTAGTTCTTGAGGACATGGGAGAAGTCATCTTGTTAGTAGTGGATTTGTGTTGAGATATTATTCAATAGTTTAGTATTTAAGTTGTGGTGCTATTCTTCTAGTGGTGTCATGTGAACGTCGACTACACGATACTTCACCATTTATGGGCCTAGGGGAATGCATTGTGTATTTGGCTACTAATTGTGGGGTTGCCAGAGTGGCAGAAACCTGAACCCCCGTTAGGACACCATTGCACAAGGGAGCGTAGGATCTCAGAGTTTAAGGCAGTGGTTAGGTTTATATCTTAATTGCTTTCCTGTAGTTGCGGATGCTTGCAGGGGGTTAAATCACAAGTATGTATTATTCTAAGAAAGGTCAGTACATTAGCACGGGTTCACCCACATAACACTTACAACACCAAAGAAGGGTACTCAGCTATTTGAAGCAAAAGCACTTGAAAGTATTCCTATGTGTCCTCGAGAACGTTTGGTCCTTATAAGTATTTCCACCGGCTTGTCCTTAGCTAATAAAAGGATTGGACCACTTGATGCATTTTTTCGTTGTCTTTATTACTTGCACTTTGTTTCTTTGCTTTATCAGAAAACCCCTAAAAATTAGTTTGCTAAGTATTTACAGAGATTTCATGCTCCATACCACTAGTCAACACCTTCTACTCCTCGTTACGATCGACACTCCTGTTTATTGAAAGTTCTATGATACACACCCTATACTTGTGGGTCATCAATCTCTCCTCTTAATTACGGTAGCACGATGGCGTGGTGTCGGAGGTAGAGGGGAAATCCTGCAGGGATTCGCCCAAGCCGGAGCGGTTATGGTCGAGTAGAAGAGGGTCCTTGGAGATCTAGGGTTTATAGGCCCAAGGGGGGGGTCGGCGGCTAGGGCTAGGTATTTTTACCTAGTCAACAACTTGGGAGGAGATGCCTAGGTGGTGGCGGCTTGAGAGGTGGTGGCGCCAACGCTAGGGTTTAAGGTGAGGGGTAGGGGGTTCCCTACCCCTCGCTTTATATGTGGGAGAGGCGGTTGGGGGGAGGGGAGTCCTCCCCCAACCCCTCCTCTATGGTCGGCGGCAAGGAGAGGGGGGCATCCTCCCTTAGGTAGGATTCCTTCCCTCCCTCCACTAGGCAACCAATGTTGGGATTTGACTTTTCAAATTGGCGTTTGAATTTTCAAACTACAGTTTGATTTCTCTCTTCCCATTGCCCAGCAAAGTGACCTAGTACATGATGCAACCAATCCACTTTGTCATGAAACATCTGTAGCATCCCAATTTCAGCAACCCTGATTTAATGTCGAAAAGGAAAAAATCAGGGGGAACAAAAACTTTTTCTTGCATTGTGTCCTTACTTGTTTGCTCGTGCTCAAGCATCTGTTTGTGTATTAGTTGTGTACTACTCATCTCAACACTAGTTTACAAAAACTAATTTTACAAAAGGAGATGTCTTAGCTCATCTTTCATATTCTCAAATGTTCCGGAATTCCAAAACCTGAGCCAAGATGACTTTGACACAACCAAATACTTTACTAACTTCTATTGCCAAAACTATGGAGACATATATATACTGACAGAACCTTCAACTACCCTTATCTCTAGGTTTTCCAAAAACCTTTATTGAAACCTTTCATTCCAATATTGGTAGTAATACCAAGATGATCCTTATCTTACTTCAAAGAAAAACCCCTTTCCAAAATACCCCTCCTTACCTCAAGCTAGGCTTGATGGTAACCCTAGTAGTAGATAAGTGTTAAGATGAATTGCCTTGATCTGTTGGTTGATGAATTGCCTTGATCTGCTGATTGTATTGTTTGCTTAGGAATTAGAGAGAGCTAATCTAGTAGCTCATCCCTTAGGTCCCAATCCTTGCTTGTGATCATCAAGCCCCTGTCAAGCATCCAAATCTGGATCTACCCTAAGCCACTAAAGTAACAATCTCATCTCCTGCTCAGATCAATCTGTGGATAATCCCTCTAGATGGTTTCCAACTCAGTGGACACCCAATCTAAGCATGAATCTAATCTACTTAGTTAGTACCTCAACATAATCTCCTTGATCATGAGTTTGGAACCTAGCATCCTCTCAAAATCATCTACACTTGCACTCTAGTCTAAAACCCTAAATCCGCCAAAATGGCCAAGTCTGGATTTCTTATCTGGATACCATCTTTGGAGCTCTACCATTTCCAACCTATGTGCATTCTTGAGAATGCATTTGAATCATAGTGTAGTACATCAGTAGTACTACCAAGGCACACCCTTTCCCTTGGCTAATCCATTTTAATTCCCACTCATCCCTGATGGTTTTGTAGTCAAGATAATAATCTTTTCTGCAAATCTTATGATCTTGCCTACCTTGGCAGAAGCTCACATCTATATGCCACCTCCCCTTGAACAACTCTTTGCACGGTGGTGAGCTACTAACCATGGCCTATCAGACCCTACCTTGCTTGTTTTCATTGGGGCCTTGTGATTCCTAAACCCACATGGTTTAGGAGGCTACCTGATGTATCTATTATGGCAGTCTTATTTTCAACAATGTTTGCCACCTCCTCTACATCACCACAAATCCAAATAAGCCCAACCCTTGCTTCCATGATCATCTATATGACATGGTCTATCCATCCATATAGCCCTTGTACCTAGGTGAGCTCTGAGCTCCCTAATCCTACCTTGTTTAGATGGCATCAGAATATCCAAACCCTAGATCCTCCAAGAATCTAGATTCCACCCTTTTCACCACTTTTCTTCAAACCTTGACGCCTACATCAAATGTACGTCATCTACCTTGGATATGAGCATCCCCAAATAATTCCCACCATTATTTGGATTATTAAACTATTTCTTTTCCATTACTTACCAATTTCTCAAAATCCTTGTCTATAAAGGCAAGTTTGTTTTTCACCTTGCCAACTCAAGGCACATTTGATGCCTATATATCATATCCCATATTTCCCACTCAAAAAAAAATATTTTTGAGATTCTTTATTATTTTGTTTTGCCCTTTTTCTTAAATGGCAGAAACAAGAAATAATTCCCTAAAAATACTTTTCCATCTCAATAAATCCCAATAAAATTTTCCAATATGTGTTATATTATTTAGGACCATATAAAATCAAAACCAAGCTTGCCTAATGTAAAATTATCATCTTAGATTACATAATCTACTTCTGCACTTTTTGAATAAGTGCATTTTAAGGGGATTATAATACTCAGAAAAATCCCATTTAAATTATGAAGAGATTAATTGACCTACTCCACCTACCAGTACCATTTCCCCACTTGGCCCAATGCAACATTTGCAACTTCCTTCACAAGCCTCAAAATCCTCAATTTTGCTAAACTAAGCAAAACTTGATTCATCAAAGCCAAACCATCTCCAATCTTCTCCAGCACTATTCCCTAACATCATCACTCTCCCCTGGTGGACCAACACTGTAGCATGGCCCACACCCTCTCGTCCCTTATGTTTTTTTATTAGATGGACAAAGGCCATGTCCTTTCAAGCCATTTTAAAACCTTGCAATCACTACACACCACTCCACCGCTTCTGCATGACCAGAGCACACCAGCAGGGCCCACTCCACCACCCACATCTCCCTATCCCTGTACAACACCTCCCTCAAGCTTTCCATGGACAATGTCTATTCTAACCCCATTCCTCTCCGGTTTAAATAGGCCAAAGGTTACCCCATCCTCCTCTCGTTGCTCATTTGCCCTCTCCCCCACCCACCTACCATCCCCAGAGCTCCTCTCTTTCTCCCATGCCCTGACGTGCCCATGGGAAGGAGGAAATGGCCTCTCGGCCATTATCCAAGATTTGAGCATGGTTCACTCCCTCCTTCTTTTCCCTCGCTGCATGTCATGGTTCTGAGCTCCCCTCCTTCTCCTGACTCTAATCCTATTTTCCTTTTTGCTCAGGACGGCCACTAGAAGACTTACCGACGAGCTCCGACGAGCTCATCTCTGTTGGCTTCGGACAAGCCCTTCCCTGGCAACCAAGCTCATCCTGCCACCCATCCCCTGGCTCACCGGCGAGCACCGCTTCACCCCCGTTGTTCTCCAGTCGCCGGCGTGCCTCCAGGGATCCTCCCCGTGTGCTGCTAGCCGCGCTAGGATTTTCTAGCCGCCGGCCACGTCGCGAGGAAGGCGACGGCTCGGGACCATCGATCTTCTTTAGATTTTACGGCCGCCAGCGTCCCGTACCCCTTCGGCGAGGCGGGCCCTAACCAGCAGGCCCACCCCGCGGCCCTCACTCTCCCTGCTGCGTGCACAATGTCGTTCTACTGGGCCGGCCACACCCTCTGCGGCCCAGTGAGGTTTGGATCCGGACCTCGTGGCACACGTCCCCTCTTCTCTCTTTTATTTTTTATTTCCAGATCTATTTGTAGGGGTTCGTAGCATGGAAAACAAAAATTTTCTATCGCATACAAACAACCAAGCCAAGATCTATCTACTAGATTGTAGCAACGAGTCGATGGAATAACTCACCCTCGAAGATTCCAAAGTGTTTAACGAGAGCAGATTCTCGTGGGTGATGTAGTCGTACTCTTTCCGATCTCAAGATCGCGTAGACGATCCTTCCGGCGCCGCGTTCCCGCAGCGCTCCCGCAGTCGGTCACACGTTCGGTACTCGACGAAGACCTTCCTCTCCCTTGTTCCAGCAGGCAGCGGAGGTTGTAGCACTCTCCTCGCGATTCCGGCAGCACAACGGCGTGGTACCGGAGGTAGAGGGGAGATCCCGCAGGGCTTCGCCTTAAGCCGGTGCGAGTATGGTGGAGCTTATGAGAGAGGCTATTAGTGGTCTAGTAATTAGACACACCAATTAGAGGGCTCTAAACCAATTAGAAGGCTCTAAACCGAAACAGCTCTAAACCGGGGTCTAGGTCTAGTTTCTAGTTTAGAGGATAGGAACTTGTGTGTACTAGGAGGGGAGCCCTGCCCCTCCTTATATAGGTGGGAGGGCTGGCTGCGCCATGGGGAGGAGAGTCCCTCCCCAAGTCGGCTTGGTGGGGCGCCGGCCAAGGGAGGAGTCCTCCCCCAATTCGGCCTCCACCAATCCTCCTCTTTTCCCACTTCCCAAAATTGGCAGTTTGACTTTCAAATTAGCCGTTTGACTTTTCCAATTTAGGAATTAAATAAACCCTTTATTTTGGACAGCGAGAACACCTAGTACATGATGCAATCATTCCAACTTGCAATGACACATTCATGTACCCCTTCCCCCCCGGAGTGCCGGACATTCCGGGACCTTCTAGAATGTTCCCGATGAAAACACCGGAACCATTCCCCAACTCCGAAATGGGACTTTCCTTATATGAATCTTATTCTCCGGACCATTCCGGATCACCTCGTGATATCCCGGATCCCATCCGAGACTCCGAACAACATTCGGTCTCTTTCTCATAATACCATAACTACTCAAACAACGTCGAATCCTTAAGTGTGTCTCCCTACGGTTCGTGAATTATGCGGACATGATCGAGACACTTCTCCGAACAATAACCAATAGAGGAATCTGGAAATTCATATGGCTCCCACATATTTCTACGATTACTTTGCGATCGAATGAACCACTTACATACGATACCAATTTCCCTTTGTCTCACGATATGTTACTTATCCGAGGTCATGATCGTCGGTATCTCTGCATACCTAGTTCAACCTCGTTACTGATAAGTACTCTTTTCTCGTTCCCGTGATATGTGATCCCTTGTGACCAAGTCACATGCTTGCAAGCTAATTGGATGACATTTCACCGAGAGGGCCCAGAGAATATCTATCCGTCATGTGGATGGACAAATCCCACTCTTGATCCATGTGTTTCAACCAATACTTTCCGAACACCCAATGCCACTTTTATAGCCACCCTGTTACGGTGTGGTGTTTGATGACATCAAAGCATCCATCCAGTAAAGGCAATATGCATGATCTCATGGTCGAAGGAATTAGGTTACTATGTATCAGAAAGCATATAGCAATTGAACTATTGAAATGACTTGATCTTTATGCTACGCTTGTCTATAGGAGTATGTCCACCATATCATTCTCCTAACGATATGATCTTGTTGTTGATAACATCTCAATGTTCATGACAAAGAAACCACATCATCAATCAACCAACAAGCTAGTGAAGTATAGAGGCCATACTAGGGACTTCAAATTAAGTTTACAAATCACACAAGTATTAATGGTTTCCTTGTTAATACTATTATAGCATGAATGTAAACATTTATCATAAACACAAAGATATATAATAATAACTACATTTATTATTACCTCTAGGGCATATCTCCAACAGTCTCCCACTTGCACTAGAGTCATCTAATCTAGATTACATGGTAATATACCGAACACCCATGGCAGTTTGGTGTTGGTCATGTTTTGCCCTCGGGAGAGGTTTAGTCAACGGATCCGCCACATTCAGATCTGTGTGTACTTTGCAAATCTTTATATCCCCATCCTGGATATGTTCTCGAATAGCGTGGAAACGCAGCTTGATATGCTTCAGCTTCTTGTGTGACCTTGGTTCTTGCGCATTGGCTATGGCGCCCATGTTATCACAGTAGATAGACATTGGGTCCAGCGCACTTGGAACCACACCCAGCTCTGTAATGAACTCTTTCATCCATATCGCTTCTTGTGAAGCCTCCGAAGCAGCCATGTATTCCGATTCAGTTGAAGATCTCGCCACAACGCTTTGCTTTGCACTCCTCCAGCTAACTGCTGCACCATTCAAAATAAATACGTATCCAGATTGTGATTTAGAATCATCCGGATCGGTGTTCCAACTAGCATCGGTGTAACCATTAACAACGAGCTGTTCATCACCTCCATAAGAAAGAACCATATCCTTAGTTCTTCTCAAGTACTTAAGGATGTTTTTGACCGCTGTCCAATGATCCACTCCTGGATCACTTTGATATCTGCTAGTTAGACTAACAGCATATGCGATGTCGGGTCTAGTACATAGCATGGCATACATTAGAGATCCTATGGCTGAGGCATAGGGAGTCTTACTCATCTTTTCTCTATCTTCTGCCGATGTCGGACTTTGAGTTTTACTCAAGGTCGTATTGGGCAACATGGGCAAGAACCCTTTCTTGCTATCTTCCATTCCAAACCTCTTTAGAACTTTGTCCAAATATGTACTTTGTGACAATGATATTTGGCGTTTCGATCTATCTCTATAAATCTTTATGCCTAATATGTAAGCTGCTTCGCCAAGATCCTTCATTGAAAAACTATTATTCAAATACTCTTTGACACTATTAAGAAGGTCTACATCATTCCCAATCAACAATATGTCATCCACATACAGTATTAAGAATGCTACAGAGCTCCCACTCACTTTCTTGTAAATACAAGCTTCTCCATAAGTTTGTATAAAACCAAAACTTTTGATTACCTTATCAAAACGTTGATTCCAACTTCGGGATGCTTGCTTCAATCCATAGATGGACCGTTGAAGCTTGCATACCTTGTTAGCATCTTTAGGATCGACAAAACCTTTGGGTTGCATCATATACAACTCTTCATCAATGTCTCCATTGAGGAATGCTGTTTTGACATCCATCTGCCATATCTCATAATCATAATATGCAGCGATTGCTAACATAATCCTCACAGACTTTAGCTTCGCTACCGGTGAGAAAGTCTCATCGTAGTCAACTCCTTGAATTTGTCGAAACCCTTTTGCGACAAGTCGAGCTTTATAGACAGTAACATTACCATCAGCATCTGTTTTCTTCTTGAAAATCCATTTGTTCTCGACAGCCTTACGGCCATCCGGTAAGTCCACCAAAGTCCATACTTGGTTTTCGTACATGGATCCAATCTCGGATTTCATGGCTTCTTGCCATTTATTGGAATCTGGGCTCATCATCGCTTCCTCATATGTCTCGGGGTCATCGGTGTTGTCCACCAACATGACATTCATAACGGAATCATACCAATCTGGAGTGGTACGAGTTCTCGTTGACCTCCGAGGTTCTGTAGCAACTTCGACCGAAGTTTCATGATCAACATCATTAGCTTCCTCTCTTATTGGTGCAGGCACCACAGGAACTTCTTCCGGTGCTGCGCTACTCGCAATTTCGAGAGAAGGTTCGACAACCTCGTCGAGTTCTACTTTCCTTCCAGTCACTTCTTTCGAGAGAAATTCCTTCTCTAGAAAGGATCCATTCTTAGCAACGAAGATTTTGCCTTCGGATCTATGATAGAAGGTATACCCAACAGTTTCCTTCGGGTATCCTATGAAGACGCATTTTTCCGCTTTGGGTTCAAGCTTGTCCGGCTGTAACTTCTTTACATAGGCTTCGCATCCCCAAACTTTAAGGAACGACAATTTAGGTTTCTTCCCAAACCATAATTCATACGGTGTCGTTTCAACGGATTTAGACGGTGCCCTATTTAAAGTGAATGCGGCTGTTTCTAATGCATAACCCCAAAATGATAGTGGCAAATCTGTAAGTGACATCATAGAACGAACCATATCTAAGAGAGTTCGATTACGACGTTCAGACACACCATTACGCTGTGGTGTTCCCGGCGGTGTCAACTGCGAAAGTATTCCACATTTCTTCAAATGCTCGCCAAACTCGTAACTTAGATATTCACCTCCACGATCAGATCGTAGAAATTTAATCTTCTTGTTACGTTGATTCTCTACCTCACTTTGAAACTCCTTAAACTTCTCGAAAGTTTCGGACTTATGTTTCATAAAATAGATATACCCATATCTACTCAAGTCATCCGTGAAGGTAAGAACATAACGATAACCACTGCGCGATGCTACACTCATTGGACCACACACATCGGTATGTATGATTTCCAATAAGTCTGTAGCTCGCTCCATTATACCAGAAAATGGAGTCTTAGTCATTTTACCCATCAGACATGCTTCGCATCTTTCAAGTGATTCAAAATCAAGTGATTCAAGAAGTCCATCGGAATGGAGTTTCTTCATACGTTTCACTCCAATGTGACCAAGACGACAGTGCCACATATAGGTCAAATTATCGCTTGATTTCAAACGTTTAGCCTCAATGTTATTAATATGTGTATTTCTACTATCGAGATTCAATATGAATAGACCATCTATCAAAGGTGCATGTGCATAAAACATATTACTCATATAAATCGAACAACCATTATTCTCGGATTTAAACAAGTAACCGTCTCGCAATAAACAAGATCCCGATATAATGTTCATGCTCAACGCAGGCACCAAATAACAATTATTTAAGTATAAAACTAATCCCGATGGTAGATGAAGAGGTAGTGTGCCGACCGCGATCACATCAACCTTTGATCCGTTTCCCACGCGCATCGTCACCTCGTTCTTCACTAGCTTCCGTTTATTCTGCAGCTCCTGTTTCGAGTTACAAATATGAGCAACCGAACCAGTATCAAATACCCAGGCACTACTACGAGTACTAGTGAGATACACATCAATAACATGTATATCAGATATACCTTTCTTCTTGATGTTGCCGTTCTTCAAATCCGCCAAGTACCTTGGGCAATTCCGCTTCCAGTGACCTTCTCCCTTGCAGTAAAAGCACTCAGTATCAGGCTTGGGTCCAGCCTTGGTCCTCTTCGTCGGCGTGGTAACTTTCTTACCACCCTTCTTGAAGTGTCCCTTCTGCTTAGACTTGCCTTTCTTGAATTTGGTGGTCTTATTGACCATCAACACTTGGTGCTCTTTCTTGATCTCCACTTCTGCAGATTTTAACATAGCAAATAGTTCTGGCAACTCTTTGTTCATGTTCTGCATGTTGTAGTTCATCACAAAGTTCTTGTAACTTGGTGGTAGTGATTGGAGGATGCGGTAAACTCCCAAAGTATTAGGAATCACTATACCCAAACTTTGAAGTTTATTTGCGTGCCCAGACATTTTAAGCACATGCTCACTGACGGAGCTACCCTCTTCCATCTTGCAGTTAAAGAACTTTTCAGAAGCTTCATAACTTTCAATTGCCGCATGAGTCTCAAAGATTAATTTGAGATCCTCGACAATATCATATGGATCTGACTCTTCAAACCTTTTCTGAAGCTCCGATTCTAAACCATACAAGATAGCACACTGAACTATGGAGTACTGATTCTTCCGAGCGAGGTAAACATTCTTTACTTCATCGGTAGCATCAGCTGCAGGTGGGTCACCTAGCGGTGCATCCAGCACATAGGTCAAATTACCAGCTGTGAGGACAATCCTCAAATTGCGGAACCAATCCGCGAAGTTGCTTCCATTGTTTTTCAACTTTTCTTTCTCTAGGAACGCATTAAAATTGATGGTAGGGGCTGCCATTGATCTACAACATATTTGCAATAGTTTAGACTAAGTTTATGACAAATTGAGTTCAAATTAATTAATGAAATTAAACTAGGTGAACTCCCACTCAAAACAACATCCCTCACATTGTTTTAGTGATCACACGAACCAAATCCACTACATCAACACCGATCATCACGAGAGCTGATATAGTTTTAATGGCGAACAATCATCATGTTCATCATATCTACTATATGATTCATGCTTTGCCTTTCGGCGATCCGTGTTCCTGAGGCCATGTCTGTACATGCTAGGCTCGTCAAGATCAAACCTTAGCTTCCGCATAAGCAAATCTGGCTTGCTTACGTTGTAGTCACCCGCGGAATCAAAGACACCCGATCATCACGTGGTGCTTCGAAGCAGCAAGCTTTGGCAACGGTGCATACTAAGGGTGAACACTTTTAGAACTTGAAATTTATGTGCATGAGGGATCATCTTATAATGCTACCGTCGTCTACTAAGCAATACAAGATGCATAAAGGATTAACATCACATGCAATTCATAATATGTGATATGATATGGCCTTTCTTCTTTGTGCTTCCGATCTCCATCTTCAAGCACGAACATGATCTCCATCATCACCGGCATAGCATCAAGGTCAATGACGCTTCTTCATGGTTGTCGTCCGCCAACTTCAACTATTACAACTATTTTGAATAGACACGCAGGCCTTAACAGAAATTAAAGACAACCATATGGCTCCTGCCGGTTGCCAACTTACAATAAGGATCATTGCATACATCAAATATAATCACAATCATGGCCATATCACATCACTGCACACCCCTGCAAAACAAAGTTAGACGCTTCTACTTTCTTTGCATATTTTACGTGGTTTGGGGCTTTCCATAAGTGTCGTTCTAACTTACGAACAAGAACCACAACATTGATACTAGCATTGTTGATCACCCGTTGTAAATTGGATCTTTACTATGCTAGGAGAAACAGGCACCCGCAAAGCCACTTATGCAAAACGAGTTGCATGTCAAGCGTGGAGCAAGTCTCATGAACGATGTCATGTAAGGTTAGCCCGGGCCGCTTCATCCCAACATACCGCAAGATGCAAAGTACACAAAAAGCAATCTACAATAAAAGCATCAACGCCCACAATGACCATTGTGTTCTACTCGTGCAACAGATCTACATACAGACACGGCTCTGATACCACTGTAGGGGTTCGTAGCATGGAAAACAAAAATTTTCTATCGCATACAAACAACCAAGCCAAGATCTATCTACTAGATTGTAGCAACGAGTCGATGGAATAACTCACCCTCGAAGATTCCAAAGTGTTTAACGAGAGCAGATTCTCGTGGGTGATGTAGTCGTACTCTTTCCGATCTCAAGATCGCGTAGACGATCCTTCCGGCGCCGCGTTCCCGCAGCGCTCCCGCAGTCGGTCACACGTTCGGTACTCGACGAAGACCTTCCTCTCCCTTGTTCCAGCAGGCAGCGGAGGTTGTAGCACTCTCCTCGCGATTCCGGCAGCACAACGGCGTGGTACCGGAGGTAGAGGGGAGATCCCGCAGGGCTTCGCCTTAAGCCGGTGCGAGTATGGTGGAGCTTATGAGAGAGGCTATTAGTGGTCTAGTAATTAGACACACCAATTAGAGGGCTCTAAACCAATTAGAAGGCTCTAAACCGAAACAGCTCTAAACCGGGGTCTAGGTCTAGTTTCTAGTTTAGAGGATAGGAACTTGTGTGTACTAGGAGGGGAGCCCTGCCCCTCCTTATATAGGTGGGAGGGCTGGCTGCGCCATGGGGAGGAGAGTCCCTCCCCAAGTCGGCTTGGTGGGGCGCCGGCCAAGGGAGGAGTCCTCCCCCAATTCGGCCTCCACCAATCCTCCTCTTTTCCCACTTCCCAAAATTGGCAGTTTGACTTTCAAATTAGCCGTTTGACTTTTCCAATTTAGGAATTAAATAAACCCTTTATTTTGGACAGCGAGAACACCTAGTACATGATGCAATCATTCCAACTTGCAATGACACATTCATGTACCCCTTCCCCCCCGGAGTGCCGGACATTCCGGGACCTTCTAGAATGTTCCCGATGAAAACACCGGAACCATTCCCCAACTCCGAAATGGGACTTTCCTTATATGAATCTTATTCTCCGGACCATTCCGGATCACCTCGTGATATCCCGGATCCCATCCGAGACTCCGAACAACATTCGGTCTCTTTCTCATAATACCATAACTACTCAAACAACGTCGAATCCTTAAGTGTGTCTCCCTACGGTTCGTGAATTATGCGGACATGATCGAGACACTTCTCCGAACAATAACCAATAGAGGAATCTGGAAATTCATATGGCTCCCACATATTTCTACGATTACTTTGCGATCGAATGAACCACTTACATACGATACCAATTTCCCTTTGTCTCACGATATGTTACTTATCCGAGGTCATGATCGTCGGTATCTCTGCATACCTAGTTCAACCTCGTTACTGATAAGTACTCTTTTCTCGTTCCCGTGATATGTGATCCCTTGTGACCAAGTCACATGCTTGCAAGCTAATTGGATGACATTTCACCGAGAGGGCCCAGAGAATATCTATCCGTCATGTGGATGGACAAATCCCACTCTTGATCCATGTGTTTCAACCAATACTTTCCGAACACCCAATGCCACTTTTATAGCCACCCTGTTACGGTGTGGTGTTTGATGACATCAAAGCATCCATCCAGTAAAGGCAATATGCATGATCTCATGGTCGAAGGAATTAGGTTACTATGTATCAGAAAGCATATAGCAATTGAACTATTGAAATGACTTGATCTTTATGCTACGCTTGTCTATAGGAGTATGTCCACCATATCATTCTCCTAACGATATGATCTTGTTGTTGATAACATCTCAATGTTCATGACAAAGAAACCACATCATCAATCAACCAACAAGCTAGTGAAGTATAGAGGCCATACTAGGGACTTCAAATTAAGTTTACAAATCACACAAGTATTAATGGTTTCCTTGTTAATACTATTATAGCATGAATGTAAACATTTATCATAAACACAAAGATATATAATAATAACTACATTTATTATTACCTCTAGGGCATATCTCCAACACTATTAATATTACTGATTACTTTAAATCAGTTTGAAAATGCAAACTAACTCCAAATAACTAGATTCAAAATTCCTAGGGTCCCTGTGTTTTCCTAACATTCAGCATAAGAAGTTGATAGAAATAATAATTGGTTTATCCATAATAAATTATCCACCAAAATATGTACTTTTCACTAATAAAATCTTTCAAGGAGTTTGGTAACTCCAAATGGATTAAACCCATTTGTTACTGAAAGGTATCATCCATACCTTTCATGACCCACTAGCCCCACACCCATTTTCCTCCTAGATTGCTGGTAGCAAAAATAACAAAACCAGGCCTTTTCTGACTTTAGGAAGTTCTCCAGGTCAAACCAAGTAAGGTTCTAACCTAATTCCAACTACCCTCGAACTCACATAACTATCTCCTTAAAACCCCAGCAGATCATAATTTTATGAACCTTTGTTGAATTTTGGTGAATTAAACAATTATGTGTATTGTTTAATCACTAATAAATTCATAGCAGTAGATCTGTAACTCCAAAAAGGTCGATTCCAATTTCTAAAGAAAGGTATTGCCAATACCTAACCAATGCCCTTCGAATCACGTCAAAATATTCTGTAGATTAAATATTATGAAAAAGACAAATCCTAGCTAGTATTGTGTTTGGGAATTTCTCAAGGGAATTTTGGTAATTCTTTGAGTTGATTACAACTCTCAGTGAACTAGTCAATCAAATACTATCTAATAACCCAAGGAAATAATTTTTGGAACTCCAGAAAAGTTCCTAAAACTAGAGTTTTATTTCCTAAAACTAGAGTTTTATTTCCTAAAACTAGAGTTTTATTCACTATAAAACAACTATAAATCATTGGTAATTGATAAAATAGTGAAACCACTTTTGTTGGCTTCATATTATCAATATATATCTGATGGTATCATTTTTATCCAATGGTATCATGCAGAATTTGTCCTCACTCCAAAACCACTCTACTATCTAGTCTATAGACTATAAAATCCCTATACATTGCTTTCAAATGCTCCCACAACTTTTTCCCATCTTTCCCAACCCATTATCCCAAGCCTAATGATGTGTATCATGTGTTAATTGTTTGTTTGATGTATGGTTTGATTCTATATGCCTTATATTGATTGTGGTGTTGATTGTTTGCATGTATGCTCGATAACGGTGATAGTTGCGTTTGTGAGACGCTAAGAAGGAAGCATTGGGGTTATCCTTATTATTATTGGTACTAGCACTATTGGTTTTCTGGTACTTTAATGAAGTCACCGGACATCTCGCTGGTCACAGGAAAGACACCTTCTTACTCATAAGCCTTGTCCAATTATTTTATCTGTGCATAATTTATCTACTCATTTATGCAAAATGCATTGTTTTACTATATTATGTTATGTGGGAAATGTTTGGCTCCTCCATACCATTACCCCTTAGTACCATTAGGTACAACCCATTTCTATGATGCCTACCCGCCCTTAGTATGGTAGATGGTGTTTAAACACCATAACCCCTTGGAAACCCCATTTTAGCCTAAACAAAGGTGTAGGATGGGAAGACCCTGGGAAAAGACTTACAAAGAGAAAACCTTGATGAGGCTTGGACTACCAAGTGGTTTGAAAATGAGAAAGGTTTTGGTTTTACAAAATGGTCCGGCAACGGTAGGAGGAAAACTTTACGAAAACACACACAGCTGTATAATTCCTAATGCTTGAGCAATTAACCCCTACAACCACATTACTCTGGAATTTGACGGGGCTAGGCTGGAAGTTTGCCTAGTCCGGTATAGGTATCTCAAACTACTACGGGGAAGAACAAAATCCCAGAGGATGGGATTTCCCCTGTAAAGGCCCATGTGAAACATCGGTCTGGGAAGGTAAATACCGTCTAAATGGCGAACAGACGATACTATGAGCCCCTTATTGAAAGCTCACACCCTGCAGGGTGCAAAACGTGCTCCGGTTGGCTTGTGACTTTATAGGGTGTCCCAGTTTTGAGGGGGTTAACCTCATAGGGTAGGCACTTGTATCGGAGAGGGTATTCGGAAGGTCTTGACCGGTTATTCGACCCACGATCGGTGTAGATCAGGGACGGGTAAGAGGATGGTGTGGGTACAGTGTACAACCTCTGCAGAGTGTAAATTTAGTCAAATAGCCGAGTCCTCGGTCATGGACGGTTGTGATATCTGCTGTACGGCAGTGATGGTTTTGTTTTCAAAAAGGACTTCGGAAAAGCAATGGCTCGAAAATGTTTTGACCATGGGATGGTCAGGAAAATGGAGGAATGAGTTTGGTCATGAGATGACTGGAAGGAGAAACAAATGGGTGACCCAATCCTACTGTTTTTCCTAAAACTCTTTCAAAAGGTTTCCAAAATGTTTCACAAAAGTTTTCAACAAAGATATATGGACATGCTATATCTACAAGAGAAACTAATTTACAAAAGAACCTCTTATGGAGCCCTCCTACCACAGCCATACTGCATATTCTTTACTTATTATTATCTTAAGGTGGTTTGCGAGTACAATCAAAGTACTCACCGGCATTGTCCATGGCTATATACTTGGCCAGATTGCAGATGTTAAGAAGAGATGAAGGTGCTGACGTCTATGCGAGCTAGGACGTCTTCCCAGTCAGTTGCATGTAGGTTAAGGCACGGGCTCTGCACTAAAGACTTCCGCTATCTGTGTTGTATTCTCCATAATGGCCACCTTGTAAGTTTTTGTACTCGTTACTTTATGGATGTTGTAATGATACTAGTCGGTTATGCTCACGGCTCACTGATCATGGGAACGTGAATTGTATGCATAACGGGTATTATCGGACCGTAAATCTGGGGTGCCATAGACCTGGTATCAGAGCCATCCTGACTGTAGGAGACCTTAGCTAGCATGGACGTTAGACAGGACTACCCCTGTTTCTGAAAACACCGGCTTTTGAAAACTATTTCTCAAAAGCTTTTCAAAAGGATTCTTACCTCATATTCTCTTACTTAAAAACTCTGAAAATGCATTACTCTACATCTCGTCTACTTCTAATGTTCCATTTTAAAAAACAAAGTCCTAAATGGAGATTATGAAGCCGAAGACCCCGGAACAAAGAGATCCCAACACAAGCAAGTCCAAGGAGATACCAACGATGTTAGACACTACAAGATCACCCTACCAACGGAGTCCTTCACCGCCCCCAAATCAATCAAGTACGGCACCGATGACAAAAGATGACAAGACAGAAGTTAAGACCCCCGTAATGTCCCTACTTAGGATTAAAACCCCTAAAATAGGATTCCCATTATGGCGTGTAGTCCCCTCCCTAGAAATTATGGTATGCCTTGTTTGCTTGTCATGTGCGTGTATGATGCTTGAAGTGTGTTGATTGTCTGCTTTGGATCACACGATACTTTAGTTTGACCCCCTTGTTGGCACATCTTGATGCTAACCCTTCAAACCTCCTAACCGGAAAAGCCTCTCCTCAGCAGGATGGCCACCTAAGAAAAAGCTCAGCAACCTCAAATAAAATCTTAAGATGGAAAGACTGCGTCTTTTCCACTCAACTCCTATCAACCCCTGTTGACCCGTCATCGTCACCCATAATCTTCCACCCAATATCATACCTCACTATTTCCTCTCCCAAGCTCGGAAGACTAACTCGGTAGCCTGTTTCCTTCTATAGCCGGAGATTCTATCTCCACCAAAAAAACCTGAGTATGGCCCTGAAGATAGGAGCATGAAGAAAGCCTGCAGCCATTGCAGTGAAGAAGGAACATCAAGCCTGCATCCTCTATCTCCTGCAGATACCCACCCAACTAGTCACCTGTTTCCTCTGTGAAGGTCAAGATCAGGTTCCGGCCAACTGCCCCCTCTATCTCCTGATTGGTAAGGCTCGTCAACTCCCCTGCGTCAACATTGGGAAGAAATCAAGAGAAGGACGTTCCAAGAAAGGCACATGTTTCTCCTGTGATGAACCGGGTCACTTCAGCCGAGAGTGCCCCTAGCGTGGTCTTGACAAGCCTCCTACCAAGGCGAAGGCCAAGAAATCAACGATCCCCGTAAAGATCCCAAAGCAAGCCTAAGGAGGATCTGAAGTTAAGAGAAGCGTATGTTACACCTGTGGAGACCCGGACCACTTCGCCCGCGGCTCTCCAGAATAGTGCTGGATGAACCCGAAACAAACCACTATGACACCAGAAAATGGAAAGAAACCGGAAACCCGTTCGGATAAAGTAATAAGGAGGCCATCATCCCTAGAACCTCCTCTGCCCCAAGAAAGAACTACTTGAGGAGAAACCTTTCGCCACTGAAAGACGACCAGACTCCGGGCGCCACATCAAAGTAGTTAGCACCCAGAAGCTCGCCCATTCCCCCATATGGGTAGAGCCATGTATCGCCCCAGAACTTGTTTTGTAAAAATCTAGGTGCCTTGTGGCCCGGCAGCACCGACCTATTTTGTAACCCCTTAAGTACCTCCACCACCGACCGGTTTGAACCTGCTTAATGTATGGATGTTATGCAAGCATGATATCCTTCTTTGCATGTTTTACCCACGACGTGGCATCCTACTAAAACCGAAATGACCCATTCCAAATGACTTAGTTTCCAGACCGCCAAACTCCTATAGTATCCTCCAACCCGTCGAACCCCTAACTAGCTCCGAACTAACGACCCGGAAGCTAGTAGACACTGATCCGGTAGACCTTTTAACTCAGGAAGCGGTCCCGACAACTTCGACAAAGTTGACCACCCCGAAGGAAAGTTGTAGCACCTTACCCCGACATCATCATACGACTCCAATCAAGAAAGTCGGCCACTTCACCCAGAACCCCTAGTTTTGCTCGAAGGGGGAAAGACTGCGTCTTTCCCGCCCAAAAATCTGATAGACCCCTGGAGTAGAACTCTAGTTAGATTTAAAGCGAGGACCAACACTCCAAATCCAAATCATCGACCCTGCAAGAGGACGACAATCGGAACTTCTCCAGAATCGGAAGGTACTCCACTCCAAGGTTGACCGCTCAGCCAATATCCCGGTGTATCAAGACCTTGAAGAGAGAAATGTCGACCCTGAGGATAAAGAATGAAGAATTTTCAACTCGCCGTCTCGCCTCAATAAGGAAGTACCCCGTCGACACAAAACCTACCAAGACTTGTCCTAAGGGGAAAAGACTGCATATTTTCCATCTGTTAAAAGCTAAACCTCCCGATCCAAAGCCACTCAGCTCCGATCTGTAACTAACCACGTCGGGTATTTATAAAACTTGTTATCTCCTATTTTCTTCCACCGCTGAAATTGTTAAGCGGATGTTATCACTCGAACCCTACTCCTCTCTACTCTTGGGACGAGATTATTTTAAGGGGGAAAGGTCTGTAACATCCCAATTTCAGCAACCCTGCTTTAATGTCCAAAAGGCAAAAATTAGGGGGAACAAAAAAAAATTCTTGCATTGTGTGCTTACCCGTTTGCTCATGCTCAAGCAACTGTTTGTGTATTATTTGTGTACTCCTCATCACAACACTAGTTTACAAAAACTATTTTTACAAAAGGAGATGTCTTGGATCATCTTTCATATTCTCAAATTTCCGGCATTCCAAAACCTGAGCCAAGCTAACTTGGACACAACCAAATACTTTACTAGCTTCTATTTCCAAAACTATGGAGACATATATATAGATACTCTCCTTATGTTTTCAAGACAGAACCTTCAACTACCCTTATCTCTAGGTTTTCCAAAACCTTTATTGAAACCTTTCATTCCAATCTTGGTACTAATATCAAGATGATCCTTATCTTACTTCAAAGAAAAACCCTTTCCAAAAAACACCTCCTTACCTCAAGCTAGGCTTGATGGTAACCCTAGTAATAGTTAGATAAGTGTTAAGATGAATGTCCTAGATATGTTGGTTGATGAATTGCCTTGATCTGCTGATTGCCTTGTTTGTGTAGGAATTAGAGTGAGCGAATCTAGTAGCTCATCCCTTAGGACCCAATACTTGCTTGTGATCATCAAGCCCATGTCAAGAAGCCAAATCTGGATCTACCCTAAGCCACTAAACTAACCATCTCATCTCCTGCTCACATCAATCTGTGGATAATCCATCTGGTTGGTTTCCAACTTAGTGGAGACCCAATCTAAGAACGAATCCTATCTACTTAGTTAGTACCTCAGCATCAGCTCCTTGAACATGAGTTTGGAACCTAGCATCCTCTCAAATGCTTCTACACTTGCACTCTAGTCTAAAACCCTAAAGTCTGGATTTCTTATCTGGATACCATCTTTGGAGCTCTACCTTTTCCAACCTATGTGCATTCTAGAGAATGCATTTGAACCACCTTGTAGTAAATCAGTAGTACTACCAAGGACCACTCTTGTCCTTGGATAAGCCATTTTAATTCCCACTCATCCCTGATGGTTTTATAGTCAAGATAATAATCTTTTCTACAAATCTTATCATCTTGCCTACCTTGGCAGAAGCTCACATGTATATGCCACCTCCCCTTCACCATCTATTTGTATGGTGGTGATCTACTAACCATGGCCTATCATACCATACCTTTCTTGTTTTTATTGGGGCCTTGTGCTTCCTAAACCCACATGGTTTAGGAGGCTACCTGATGTATCTGTTATGGCAGTCTTATTTTCAACAATGTTTGCCACCTCATCTACATCACCACCAATCCAACTAAGCCCAACCCTTGCTTACATGATCAACTATATGACATGGTCTATCCATCCATATACCCTGTAACATCCCTAAAATCATGATTTCAAAGTTTGCATTTCATTCATGCATGCATATAGTTTTGAGATCAATTTCAAACCAAATTCAAGAAAACAGAAGCACATAGTGCTATCATTTTATGTGAGCAAACTTAAATCAAATGGCCATCGCCATTTGAGAGCTTAAGTGTTTTAAACCAAGTTTGTTTGCTTCCTTGTTGATTGGATTGAGTGTGGAATTTGAACAAAATTATACAAAATAAAAATTGTTCAAAACCATTTCCAAAACATTTTCAAATTAAGTGCTATAGCACTGTTTATTTTGTTTATTCAAAAAGGACCAAGCTTGAACAGAGAGACCACATGCTTTTATGCCTTGAAATGTGAATGTTGCACCCTACAAAATCATGGAAAAAGTTTGAATTCAAAAGCTTTTGAAATCATTTGAAAAATCAATCTAGAAAATCAAAACAGAAAAAGAAAAAGAGAAAGGAAATAGAAAAGGGCCGGCGCTACTATTCTGGCCCAACAGTGAAACCAGCCCAGCTAGCCCACCCGGGTCCCTTCTCTCTCTCTCTCACGCGCAGAAGCACCCGCGGAGTCGCTGACGCCAGGACCCCATTCCCCTCTGTTTATTTCGCTGACAAGTGGACCCGTGACCCGTCGTCGTCTTCGTCAATCACGCACGCCTGCGCCGCTCGCGCCGCCGTTACTCGCCGCAGTCACTGCCGCATTGATTCCCATTGATTCCACGAGTAACTCCACGCCCAGCTCCGGCTATAAGAACCTCTCCCCCTCGCGGTCATTTCCCCCCACACTGCACACCCTTCTCGCCACCAGGCTGCCAGTATTCGCTCTTGCGCCGCCGCAGACAGAACCTGCTCCGGCGACCAATTCGGGTAAACATCGTGCGCCCCTTCCTCTCTGGTTCATACGAGCAACTTTGCAACTTCCTTGCGCACATCCTGATCCCCTTTTCCTGTCTGTTTGTGATCCAGAGCTTCGACTTCGATGAGCACCAAGAGAACCCGACGCCGTCTCCAACTCCGGCGAACCTTCCTGGTTAGTTCTGACCGCGCCTTGTCCTATCTTTGACACTCACATGACCAGCATCACTCCGCGCATCTAACGCACTGCTTATTTTGCCTTGGCGCGATCTGTACCTTCGCCAACGTCGACGAGCAGCCGCACCCGACGCGTTCGCGAACTCCGGCGAGGAATGTCCGACGACCCCGTGCGCCCCTTGCAAAGCCATCGCCACGTTGAGCTTCACCTCGTCACGACGGTTCTGGTAAGCATCCTCTTTCCTCCCCGGGCGACCTAGAACGCCGGCACCGCCACAGGCAGAGCGCTCCGCCGCTCGCCATCGCCGCGCGCCGCCAGACCTTGGTCGTTTGATCAAGAGCCGTTGGATCTAGATCCAACGTGTGCGATAGAATCACTTAACGAAACAGTACGTTAGATCTGAGCCGTACGCGATCACTTAAATCCAACGATCTGCGTTGACCGATCCGTGCGAATCGGTACGTGCCAATAGGATAGCGCCGCGTGGCAGTGAGTTAGATTTAAAACAGATTTGAATCAGATTTTAGTTCAAATTTGTTTTGTTTGTATCTTTTGATTCCCATGTTAGATTTTGGAAAATTTTATACCGTTGGAATCAGGAAGACAAGCCCTTTCTAAATATGCAATGTGTTTAATGTTTAGCTTCTGTTAAAATGGTTTCTTTTGCAAAAACATGTGTAGGGCTTATTTAGTTATATGAATTGTTTAGGAATTGTTTTAGTGTTAAATAAAATTTGGTTTGTCAAAGTTCTGACTTGTTTAGAATTCAGTACTATGCACTTTCTTGGTTGAGTTTCAAAAATCATCACTTAGCATCTTGCATGCATGCATATATATTTTTGATTGTATATGACTTGTATGTGATTGTGGCTATATTCTATGTGTAGATTTTAGTGCTAGTGATTGTGATTATGAAGAGTGCTACTCTCCCAACTACCAAGGCAAGTGGTACTGCATGAATATTTCTATCCCTATATTTTTATACAAGCATTAGAAATATTTTGCTAAGTCTTGCATGTTACTATTTTGCCAAATGCCATGTTGGGAAATCCTAAGTAGTTGTAGAATTGCTAGGGAATTTCTAAGTTAAGTTACTATCTATGCCATGCTTAGCCTAGCTAGTAGCAAACAAGGGTTGGTTAAATATACATGCTATGATGAAAATATTTCTAAGTCATTGGACTTATGTTTTTCTTAATAAAACAACTAAGTCAATGAATCACCTGGGTGGAATGGGACTTGATTGGTGGTTTTCGTTGAGTGGTTACACAAGGCCCATGGCTATGGTTTACCTTGTGTATCTCACTTGTGGAAAGCCACCCAGGAACAAAGGGATTTTAGAGGCCAAGTGTTGAGAAGCTTCTAGTGCAACCACTTGGCAATATGGGCTCTGCCTGGATCACATAGGTTGCTAGAACTTAGCCATTTGGACAGTTGGTGGTAGTGGGAATGATAGGTTGGAACGCGTCCATTTGGTCTAAGGGAAGGCTTCTGAAAGGTCCTGTCTTGGTGAAACCAAGTCTGGTGGGGAAAGTGCACAACCTCTGCAGATGGAAAATGTAAGTACTTAGCCAAGTCCATGGCAATGGACAACTTGAGCATCAAGGCATGGAAGCTATCAAGAATCTCATCATTCCACCTTCTAAGTAAAAACTTGTGGGTGAACAAGGGTGAAGGACCTCAATGTCTATTGATGGTTCCTTGGGAAAAGTTTTGACAAAGAAAAACTTAGTGATTTCAACTAATAGGAAAAACCTATTTTGAGCAAAGCAAGCCGAGCTACACTTAGCCAAATTTCATATAGTAATATAGTCCACCTAAATTTTACTAAGGTATCACTTGCCAATACTATTCCAAAGTATTGACCCACTGTGGCTATAACGTGTGATGTTGCAGGTTACTCTGATGAGGATTAGGTGTCATGAGTCTACACTCAACATGATTGTCTGTGGCACATGAAGATGAAGACTTATATTTATTTACTTAATCATACTCTTGTATTAGTCCTGTGGCCTTTGAGTTGTAAAGACTATGTTTATCTCTGGAATGGATGTAATAAATGACCTTTGTATCTGTGTACTTCATCTGAAACTGTGGATGCTAGCAATGATCCAGGCACTAGCATTGCAATCACATGGATCCTTTTTCCTTTACCAAGGAGGGATCTTATAGATGGTATCAGAGCACTGTGTTGCCTGTAGGATTATGATCCTAGGATTGGAAACCACTAAGGAAAAAAATTCACTTCTACACTTGTCAATTCTTCTCGTAAACTTTTCTAATCTTCTCTCTCATCTCTATTTGTAGATGAACTCCATTAACGAAGCCGTGAGGAAAGGACCACTCATGACAATGACTTCGGAGTGTGAGACAGAATTCCCCAAGGCTCTCAAGGACATCATGGTTGCATTAGAGATACAAGGTGCAGCTGTGTACAAAGGTTTTCCAGTGATGGATGAAGGAGTGGAATACTGGTGGGTGCAACTTCACTTGTATAAAAACAAGGAAGACAACCATCAGGAAAAAGGATTCTGCATGTTCACCAATTCAGTGGTGCACCCTACATTCTTTGAATCAGCAAGGGATGCAGCTTGGAAGACCATCAAAGAACTTGGTGATAGAGTCAAGTGCAGAATGCTCAACCTCCAAAATGATCTAAGGAAAGAGAAGGAACATACCCAAGAGTTGGAAGCTACCAACCAAACCTTAAGAGGAGACATTATAGACTTAGTGATGGAATCATGTGAGCAAGATAGGCTGATTGCTTCTAGAAACATTGTGTTAGCCAACAGATCCAGTGAGATAGGATTGTAAACGTACTTCGTTAGTTGGACCACCACCTATCACCTTATTTTCCAAAATGTTGCTTTAAAATAAGATTGAACCTTGGTTGATGTAATGGTTTCATGTATGCATGACTTGTGTGTTTTGCTTTCCAAGGATATGTATGTGATGTTTTGCCTTATGTTGTAACTTAAATTGTGTTGTTCTAACTTTTCTATCTTATAAATAGATGCTTATTACCATCAGCACTGTTGAGGAGTTCCAGGTTACCCGCTTCGGTCCTCGTATCGTTGAGCTTACTACTTTGCTCAATCTCCCTCTTCCCACCATCATGGTGCATGCCCTCACCAAGTTTGAGAGGAAGGACATCTGGGCTTCAAGGTGAACCAGCCCGGACGCCAGACAGAGCCTACTACGGAGGCCATCGTCTTCAAGCTCATGCACGATGACAGGGAGAGAGGCATTGAGGTAGTTATGCAGGATCTGATAGGACGTCTGCTAGGGCGACACTCCCGACAGGTTAGAGGCACCCACTTCCACGTCTTCGGAAGACGTGATGAGGATGGAGAGTCCATCGACTTCGAGGACGATTCGAGGGACGTAGCAGAGCAGATACGCCTATACCTCCAGGATTTAGAGTCTCTCATTAGGCGCGTGGACACGGACAGGACCAATGTCATGCTCAGCAATGACGAGCTCCAGGTGCAGCTTCGCGAGAAGGAAAAGCTCTTCGCGCAGCAGGACGAGATAGTCAAGGAAATGGAGGCGAAGTTCGAGACCCAGGACAGGAAGTTCAAGAGTCAGGAGAAGCGTGTCGAGGATAGGAACAAGAAGATCCGGGACATGACTGAAGAACTGCAGTCCAAGGACTTCGAGCTAGAGCAGCAGCAGACGGTGATTGAGAGGCTTCGTTCCCAGAAGAGGGCTCTCAAGGCCAAGATAGAGACCTTGACCACTAGCATCGAGGAGAACAAGACCGCAATGGAGAACGCAGGTCTTACCTTTGTCAAGGAGGAGATTGATGCCGATGAGTAGACTTGACTACTCGTTTATCTTTTATTATCGTACTTGTTATTTGAGAACTTGTTATTGGACCATCCGACATGTGGATGGCTTGCTACTTGTGTGTTTTACTTTGTGAACTTGTTATCTTGTTGTTGAACTTTTATCTTTGTGTTGCATTCTTGTGTTTGCTTATGTGATGTAATGTGCATGAAAGCATCTATGGGTATCTCATTCTTATCTCTATTTGAACAAACCACAGATGCCTCCCCGTCGTGCAAACCCAACCCAACAACAACAACAACATCACTCCAGAAATGCAACAAATGATGACTGCTCAAACTCAGCTAATGCAGATGATGACGACGTTCATCCAGAACCAAAACAACAACAATAACAACAACAATAACAACAATAACAACAACAACAACCCACCGGGTTTTGATATGCTCACCAGGTTCTTGAGATTGAGGCCAGCTAAGTTCTCAGGGACGACTGATCCCATGGTGGCCAATGATTGGCTACGCTCAGTAAAAAAGGACTTGGTAACCGTGGGCTGTACGGATGCTGAAAAAGTCAGATTTGCAGCACATCTGCTGGAAGGGCCAGCCGCCACTTGGTGGGACAACTTCTAGATCACCACTCCCATAGATGAAGTGACATGGGCTATCTTTGAGGATGGCTTTCGCACTGCTCATATCTCATCAGGAGTGATGAGTCTGAAAAAGAAAGAGTTCCACAATTTGAAGTAGCGCCACCGCAGCGTGGCTAAATATATTGAGGAGTTCAACAATCTGGCGCGTTATGCACCGGATGAAGTTGACACTGATGCCAAGAGAAAGGAAAAATTTCTTGAAGGCTTGAATGGTGAATTGAATATGCAATTGGCTGTGGCATATGTTCCCACTTATCAGTCGCTCTGTGACAAGGCTGCTATTTTGGAGAACAAAATAAAACAAGTTGAGAGTAGAAAGAGAAAGAACTCCGACAAGCACAGCTCGGGATCGTCCCACAAACGATCTCACTATGATGACAGCGGAAGCTCGGGATCCCACAAGCATGGGAAATTCAACAAGCACCACAACCACAACCGTCATGACAACAAGCATCATCGCAGTCATGACAACAACAAGTACAAGAACCACAAGAGTGGACATAAGAGCCACCACAGTGGTAATGGAAGTGGAAGTGGAAGTCAGCCTGTTAAGAGAGACATCAGTCAGGTTGAATTCTTCAAATGCAAGAAGATGGGGCATTATGCAAACGACTGCCCCGAAAAGAAAGTTGAAGGACCTATCAAGCCCAACCCTTTTCAGAAGGGACAAGTGAACCACATCAATGTGGAGGAGGTCTATGAGGAGCCTGATGCTGTTGCTGGTAAGTTCAGACTCAATTCCATTCCAGCATTTGTACTCTTTGATACTGGTGCATCTCATTCATTCATATCAAGAGCATTTGTTGAAAGAACTACCGGTAGAAACTATTGGGTGTCCTATAAAAGTAAGTTCTCCTGGTGGAGAAATGATAGTGAATTCAGGATGTCATGATCTAGTCATAGAATTTGGGAAATATAAGTTTCCCGTTAACTTGATAATTCTAAACTCCCAAGGATTGGATGTCATTCTGGGAATGGACTGGATGACTAAGTACAAAGGTGTGATAGATTGTGCCAACCATACTGTCTCACTCACAACTCCAGAAAATAAAAGGATCAGATTCAAGACCAACTTTGAAGCAAAAAGGAGTATGCTTAATTCTCTTAAGGGGGTTAGCATGGACAGTGTGCCAATTGTGAGTGAGTATCCGGATGTGTTTCCGGAAGAATTACCAGGAATGCCACCAGATAGAGATGTGGAATTTCTTATAGATTTGGTACTAGGGTCTGGACCAATAGCAAAGAGACCTTATAAAATGTTAGTTGATGAACTGAAAGAGCTCAAGAAACAACTTGGAGAACAGATGCAGAAAGGATTTATCCAACCAAGTTCTTCATCTTGGGGAGCCCCAGTTTTGTTCGTGGAGAAGAAAGATAGAATTCAAAGGTTATGCATAGATTACCGTTCACTCAACGAGGTAACTATCAAGAACAAATATCCTTTGCCTAGAATCAATGACTTGTTTGATCAGCTAGAAGGAGCATGTGTGTTCTCAAAGATTGATCTAAGGTCAGGCTATTTTCAACTCAAGATAAGAGAACAAGACATACCAAAAACAACATTCACTACAAGGTATGGATTGTATGAGTATACCGTAATGCCTTTTGGCTTGACCAATGCTCCAGCATACTTCATGAATATGATGAACAAGGTGTTCATGGAATTCCTTGACAAGTTTGTTGTCGTTTTCATCGATGACATCTTAGTCTACTCCAAGAGCAAAGAAGAGCATGAAGGACATTTGTGTTTGATACTTGAGAAGTTGAGAGAGCATAAACTTTATGCCAAATTCGGCAAGTGTGAGTTCTGGTTGGATGAAGTGGGATTTCTTGGTCATGTTATGACAAAGGATGGTGTAGCAGTTGATCCTGCTAAGGTTTCAGCTGTGACTGAATGGGAATCTCCCAAGTCCGTGAAAGAAGTTTGTAGTTTCCTTGGCTTAGCAGGTTACTACAGAAGGTTCATTGAGAATTTCTCTAAGGTAGCTAAGCCCATGAATGATTTGTTAAAGAAAGACAAGAAGTTTGCTTGGTCTGAAGGTTGTGAACTCAGCTTTCAGGAGTTGAAGAAGAGACTGGTGACAGCACCAGTCTTGTGTCTACCAGATTTGGAAAAAGATTTCCAAGTATATTGTGATGCATCTCATCAAGGTTTGGGTGCAGTACTTATGCAAGACGGTAAAGTTGTAGCTTATGCCTCGAGACAACTCAAAACTCATGAAGTAAACAATCCTACTCATGATTTAGAGTTAGCCTCTGTTGTCCATGCACTCAAAACATGGAGACACTATCTTTTGGGAAAGCGTTGTGAAGTGTTCACAGATCACAAAAGTTTGACGTATATCTTCACTAAGAAGGAAATCAATATGAGACAAAGAAGATGGTTAGAACTTATCAAGGACTATGACTTAAGTTTGCAATACCACCCCGGTAAAGCAAATGTTGTAGCAGATGCTCTAAGCCGCAAGGTTTTTGTGAATGGCCTTACCAAAGGAGAATTGCCAGAAGATTTTTGTGCCCAATTCAGAAAACTCAGATTGGAGATTGTGCCTGAAGGACATCTCATGTCTTTGGATGTTCAACCCACTTTGTTGGACAAGATCAGAGAAGCCCAAAAGACTGATAAGGAAATTGAAGAGATTAAGGAAAAGATGGGAAAGGAAAAGCCAAAGAATTCCATGAAGACGAACAGGGTACTTTATGGCATGGGAAACGTATTTGTGTTCCACAAGACCCGGAGTTGCGGAAACTGATTTTGCAGGAAGCACACAACTCTCCGTATTCTATTCACCCGGGTAACACCAAAATGTACATGGACATGAAAGAAAGATTTTGGTGGAATAATATCAAGAAGGACATCGCCGAATATATTGCTTTGTGTGATGTGTGTAGTAAAGTGAAAGCGGAGCATCAGAAACCAGCAGGTTTGCTTCAACCACTACCTATTCCTGATTGGAAGTGGGACAAGATTGGTATGGATTTCATTACCGGATTACCAAGGACCCGGTCAGGATACGATTCTATTTGGGTAGTAGTGGATCGCCTAACTAAAGTGTCTCATTTCATACCTGTGAAGACAACCTATACAAGTGCTAAGTTAGCCAAAATCTACATGAGTAGAATTGTATGTCTACATGGGGTGCCCAAGAGTATTGTGTCTGATAGGGGAACTCAATTCACTTCCCATTTTTGGAGACAGTTGCATGAGTCATTGGGAACGAGGTTGCAATTCAGTACTGCTTTTCACCCTCAAACCGATGAACAAACAGAAAGGACTAATCAGATTCTCGAAGACATGTTGAGGGCATGTGCCCTAGACTATGGAGCCAGTTGGGATGAAAGTCTGCCTTATGCAGAATTTTCTTATAACAATAGCTATCAAGCCAGCATTGAGATGGCACCGTTTGAGTTTCTCTACGGAAGAAAGTGTACCACCCCATTGTTATGGAATGGTGTGGGAGAAAGAAGTTTATTTGGGCCAGATCTTATCAAAGAAGCCGAAGATAAGGTCAAGTTGGTTAAGGACAGGTTGAAGATAGCACAGTCCCGACAGAAAAGCTACGCAGATCCTAAGCGTAGAGAAGTCACCTACGAAGTCGGTGATAGAGCTTATCTTAGAGTGTCACCACTTCGTGGAGTGAAAAGATTCGGAGTCAAAGGAAAATTGGCACCAAGATATGTTGGGCCATTCAAGATTCTGAGTCGCAAAGAAGAAGTTGCCTATGAAATAGAACTGCCAGAATCTCTGTCAGCTGTCCATAATGTGTTTCATGTGAGTCAGCTTAAGAAATGTCATCCAGAAATGGAAGAAACTTCTTTGAAGGATACTATACCTCTGGAGGAAGTTCAACTAGAAAGTGATCTCACTTATGAAGAGAAACCTGTCAAGATTCTTGAAACTGCAGAAAGAGTCACAAGGACTAAGACTATCAAGTTTTGCAAAGTGCAGTGGAATCATCATTCCGAAGAGGAAGCAACATGGGAAAGAGAAGATGATCTTCGGAAAGACCACCCTCACCTATTTGCTAGCCAATCCGAATCTTGAGGGCGAGATTCACCTTAAGGGGGTTAGATTTGTAACATCCCTAAAATCATGATTTCAAAGTTTGAATTTCATTCATGCATTCATATAGTTTTGAGATCAATTTCAAACCAAATTCAAGAAAACAGAAGCACATAGTGCTATCATTTTATGTGAGCAAATTTAAATAAAATGGCCATCCCCATTTGAGAGCTTAAGTGTTTTAAACCAAGTTTGTTTGCTTCCTTGTTGATTGGATTGAGTGTGGAATTTGAACAAAATTATACAAAATAAAAATGGTTCAAAACCATTTCCAAAACATTTTCAAATTAAGTGTTATAGCACTGTTTATTTTGTTTATTCAAAAAGGACCAAGCTTGAACAGAGACACCACATGCTTTTATGCCTTGAAATGTGAATGTTGCACCCTACAAAATCCTGGAAAAAGTTTGAATTCAAAAGCTTTTGAAATCATTTGAAAAATCAATCCAGAAAATCAAAATAGAAAAAGAAAAAGAGAAAGGAAATAGAAAAGGGCCGGCGCTACTATTCTGGACCAACAGTGAAACCAGCCCAGCTAGCCCACCCGGGTCCCTTCTCTCTCTCACGCGCAGAAGCACCTGCGGAGTCGCTGATGCCAGGACCCCACCTCCCCTCTGTTTATTTTGCTGACAAGTGGACCCGTGACCCTGTCGTCATCTTCGTCAATCACGCGCGCCTGCGCCGTTCGCGCCGCCGTTACTCGCCGTAGTCACTGCCGCATTGATTCCCATTGATTTCGCGAGTAACTCCACGCCCTGCTCCGGCTATAAGAACTTCTCCCCCTCGCGGTCATTTCCCCCCACACTGCACACCCTTCTCGCCACCAGGCTGCCAGTATTCGCTCTTGCGCCGCCGCAGGCAGAACCTGCTCTGGCGACCAATTCGGGTAAACCTCGTGCGCCCCTTCCTCTCTGGTTCATACGAGCAACTTTGCAACTTCCTTGCGCACATCCTGATCCCCTTTGCCCATCTGTTTGTGATCCAGAGCTTTGACTTCGATGAGCACCGAGAGAACCCGACGCCGTCTCCAACTCCGGCGAACCTTCCTGGTTAGTTCTGACCGCGCCTTGTCTTCTCTTTGACACTCACATGACCAGCATCACTCTGCGCATCTAACGCACTGCTTATTTTTCCTTGGCGCGATCTGTACCTTCGCCAACGTCGACGAGCAGCCGCACCCGACGCGTTCGCGAACTCCGGCGAGGAATCTCCGACGACCCCGTGCGCCCCTTGCAAAGCCACCGCCACGTTGAGCTTCACCTCGTCACGGCTGTTTTTGTAAGCATCCTCTTTCCTCCCCGGGCGACCTAGAACGCCGGCACCGCCACTGGCAGAGCGCTCTGCCGCTCGCCGTCGCCGCGCGCCGCCAGACCTTGGTCGTTTGATCAAGAGTCGTTGGATCTAGATCCAACGCGTGCGATAGAATCACTTAACGAAACGGTACGTTAGATCTGAGACGTACACGATCACTTAAATCCAACGATCTGCGTCGACCGATCCGTCTGAATCGGTACGCGCCAATAGGATAGCGCCGCGTGGCAGTGAGTTAGATTTAAAACAGATTTTGAATCAGATTTTAGTTCAAATTTGTTTTGTTTGTAACTTTTGATTCCCACGTTAGATTTTGGCAAATTTTATACCGTTGGAATCAGGAAGACAAGCCCTTTCTAAATATGCAATGTGTTTAATGTTTAGCTTCTGTTAAAATGGTTTCTTTTGCAAAAACATGTGTAGGGCTTATTTAGTTATATGAATTGTTTAGGAATTGTTTTAGTGTTAAATAAAATTTGGTTTGGCAAAGTTTTGAATTGTTTAGAATTCAGTGCTATGCACTTGCTTGGTTGAGTTTCAAAAATCATCACTTAGCATCTTGCATGCATGCATATATATTTTTGATTGTATATGACTTGTATGTGATTGTGGCTATATTCTATGTGTAGATTTTGGTGCTAGTGATTGTGATTGTGAAGAGTGCTACTCTCCCAACTACCAAGGCAAGTGGTACTGCATGAATATTTCTACCCCTATATTTTTATACAAGAATTAGAAATATTTTGCTAAGTCTTGCATGTTACTATTTTGCCAAATGCCCTATTGGGAAATCCTAAGTAGTTGTAGAATTGCTAGGGAATTTCTAAGTTAAGTTACTATCTATGCCATGCTTAGCCTAGCTAGTAGCAAACAAGGGTTGGTTAAATATACATGCTATGATGAAAATATTTCTAAGTCATTGGACTTATGTTTTTCTTAATAAAACAACTAAGTCAATGAATCACCTGGGTGGAATGGGACTTGATTGGTGGTTTTGGTTGAGTGGTTACACAAGGCCCATGGCTATGGTTTACCTTGTGTATCTCACTTGTGGAAAGCCACCCAGGAACAAAGGGATTTTAGAGGCCAAGTGTTGAGAAGCTTCTAGTGCAGCCACTTGGAAATATGGGCTCTGCCTGGATCACATAGGTTGCTAGAACTTAGCCATTTGGACAGTTGGTGGTAGTGGGAATGATAGGTTGGAACGCGTCCATTTGGTCTAAGGGAAGGCTTCTGAAAGGTCCTGTCTTGGTGAAACCAAGTCTGGTGGGGAAAGTGCACAACCTCTGCAGATGGAAAAATCTAAGTACATAGCCAAGTCCATGGCAATGGACAACTTGAGCATCAAGGCATGGAAGCTATCAAGAATCTCATCATTCCAACTTTTATGTAAAAACTTGTGGGTGAACAAGGGTGAAGGACCTCAATGTCTATTGATGGTTCCTTGGGAAAAGTTTTGACAAACAAAAACTTAGTGATTTCAACTAATAGGAAAAACCTATTTTGAGGAAAGCAAGCCAGCTACACTTAGCCAAATTGCATATAGTAATATAGTCCACCTAAATTTTACTAAGGTATCACTTGCCAATACTGTTCCAAAGTATTGACCCACTGTGGCTGTAACTTGTGATGTTGCAGGTTACTCTGATGAGGATTAGGTGTCATGAGTCTACACTCAACATTATTGCCTGTGGCACATGAAGATGAAGACTTATATTTATTTACTTAATCAAACTCTTCTATTAGGCCTGTGGCCTTTGAGTTGTAAAGACTATGTTTATCTCTGGAATGGATGTAATAAATGACCTTTGTATCTGTGTACTTCATCTGAAACTGTGGATGCTAGCAATGATCCAGGGACTAGCATTATAATCACAGGGATCCTTTTTCCTTTACCAAGGAGGGATCTTACATACCCCTTGTACCTAAGTGAGCTCTGAGCTCCCTAATCCAACCCTGTTTAGATGGCATCAGAATATCCAAACCCTAGATCCTCCAAGAATCTAGATTCCACCCTTTTCACCACTTTTCTTCAAAAGCAAGGTTGACATTGATGCCTACATAAAGTGTACATCATCTAGCTTGGATATGAGCATATCCAAATAATTCCAACCATTATTTTCATTATTAAACTATTTCTTTTCCTTTACTTAGCAATTTCTGAAAATCCTTGTCTATGAAGGCAAGTTTGTTTTTCTCCAAATCACCTTGCCAACTCAAGGCACATTTGATTCCTATATATCGTATCCCATCTTTCCCACTCAAAAACAAATATTTTTGAGATTCTTTATTATTTTGTTTTGCCCTTTTTCTTAAATGGCAGAAACAAGAAATAATCCCTAAAAATACTTTTCCATCTCAATAAATGCCAATAAAATTTTCCAATGTGTGTTATGGTATTTAGTACTATATAACATCAAAACCCAAGCTTGCCCAATGAAAAATTATCATCTTAGCTTCCATAATCTACTTTTGCACTTTTTGAATAAGTGCATTTTAAGGGGATTATAATACTCAGAAAAATCCCATTTAAATCATGAAGAGATTAATTGACCTACTCCACCTACCAGTACCATTTTCCCACTTGGCCTAATGTACCATTTGCAACTTCCTTCACAAGCCGCTAAATACTCAATTTTGCTAAACTAAGCAAAACTTGATCCAAATCAAAGCCAAACCACCTCCAATCTTCTCCAGCACTCCTCCCTAACATCATCACTCTCCCCTGGTTGACCAACATTGTAGCATTCCCCACACCCTCTTGTACCTTATGTTTGTTTATGAGAGGGACAAAGGCCATGTCCTTTCAAGCCATTTTAAAACCTTGCAATCACTACATGAACAGAGCACACCAGCAGGACCCACTCCACCACCCACATCGCCAAATCCCTGGCCAGCACCTCCCTCAAGCTCTCCATGGACAATGTCTATTCTACCCCCATTCCTCTTCGGTTTAAATAGGGCAGAGGCCACTCCAGCCTCCTCTCGTTGCTCATTTGCCCTCTCCCCCACCCACCTACCATCCCTAGAGATCCCCTCTTCCTCTCCTGCCCTGTCGTGCCCATGGGGAGGAGGAAATGGCCTCTCGTCCATTATACAAGATTTGAGCATGGCTCACTCCCTCCTTTTTCCCTCTGCATGTCATGGTTCTGATCTCCCCTCCTTCTCCTGACTCTAACCCTGTTTTCCTTTTTCTAAGGACAACATCTGGAAGACTTACCGACGAGCTCCGACGAGATCACCTCGGTTGGCTTTGGGCGAGCCCTTCCCTAGAAACCAAGCTCATCCTTCCGCCCATACCCTGGCTCGCCGGCGAGCAACGCTTCACCCCCGTTGTTCTCCAGTCGTCGACGCGTCTCCAGGGAGCCTCCCCGTGCGCCACTGGCTGCGCTAGGGTTTTCTAGCCATCAGCCACGTCGCGAGGAAGGCGACGTCTCGGGACCATCGATCTTCTTTAGATTTGACGGCCGCCAGCGACCTATACCCCTTCGGCGAGGCGGGCCGTAACCAGCAGGCCCACCCCCATGGCCGTCACTTTCCCTCTCGTGCATGCAGTTCCGTTCGACTGGGCCGGCCACAACCCTTGCGGCCTAGTGAGTTTCGGATCCGGCCCTCATGGCACACGTCCCCTCTTCGCTTTTTTATTTTTATTTCCAAATCTATTAATAGTACTGATTACTTTAAATCAGTTTGAAAATGCAAACTAACTCCAAATAACAAGATTCAAAATTCCTAGGGTCCATGTGTCTTTTCCTCAACATTCAGCATAAGAAGTTGACAGAAATAATAATTGGTTTATCCATAATAAATTATCCACCAAGATATGTACTTTTCACTAATAAAATCTTTCAAGGAGTTTGGTAACTCCAAATGGAGTAAACCCATTTGCTACTGAAAGGTATCATCCATACCTTTCATGAATCACTGTCCCCACAACCATTTGCCTCCTAGTTTGTTGGTAGCAAAAATAAAAAAACTAGGCCTTTTCTGACTTTAGGAAGTTCTACAGGACAAACCAAGTAAGGTTCTGACCTAATTCCAACTCCCCTTGAACACGCATATCTATATCCTTAAAACCCCAGAAGATCGTAATTTTATGAACCGTTGTTGAATTTTGGTGAATTAAAATATTTTATGTATTGTTTAATCACCAATTAATTCATAGCACTAGATCTGTAACTCCAAAAAGTCTGATTACAATTTCCGCAGAAAGGTATTATCAGTACCTAACCAGTGCCCTTGGAACCACATCAAAACCTACTGTAGATTAAATATTATTAAAAATACAAATCCTAGCCAGTACTGTCTTTGGGAATTTCTCAAGGGCATTCTTGTAATTTCTTTGAGTTGATTCCAACTCTCAGTGAACCAGTCCATCAAATAATATCTAATAACCCAAGGAAATAATTTTTGGAACTCCATAAATCATTATTAATTGATAAAATAGTGAAACCACTTTTGTTCGCTTCATATTATCAATATCTATCTGATGGTATCATTTTTATCCAATTGTATCATACAGAATTTGTCCTCATTCCAAAACCCCTCTACTATCTAGTCTAAAGACTATAAAATCCCTATACATTGCTTTCAATTCCTCCAACAACTTTTTCCCATCTTTCCCAACCCATTATCCCAACCCTACTGATTTGTATCATGTGTTAATTGTTTGTTTGCTATATGGTTTGATGTTGTATGCCTTGTATTGATTGTGGTGTTAATTGTTTGCATGTATCCTCGATAACGGCGATAGTTGCGTTTGTGAGACGCTGAGAAGAAGGAAGCATTGGGGTTATCCTTATTATTATTGGTACTGGCACTATTGGTTTTCTGGTAATCTAATGAAGTCACGGGACATATCGCTGGTCATATGCAAGCCAACTTCTTGCTCATAATCTTTGTCCTATTATTTTATCTATGCATAATTTATCTACTCGTTTATGCAAAATGCATTGTTTTACTATATTATGTTATGTGGGAAATTTTTGGCTCCTCCATACCATTACCCCTTAGTACCATTAGGTACAACCCATTTCTATGATACCTACCCGCCCTTAGTATGGTAGATGGTGTTTAAACACCATAACCCCTTGGAAACCCGTTTTAGCCTAAACACATGTATAGGATGGGAAGACCCCGGGAAAAGACTTACAAAATATTTTATGAGAAAACCTTAGTGAGGCTTGGACTACCAAGTGGTTTGAAAAATGAGAAAGGTTTTGGTTTTACAAAATGGTCCGTCAACGGAAGGAGGAAAAATGTTTATGAAAACACGCCCGACTTTGCAGTTCCTAATGCTTGAGCAAATAACCCGTGCAACCACATTACTCTGGAATGGGACGTGGTTGGGCTGGAAGTTTGTCTAATCCGGTATAGGTGTCTCAAACTACTATGGGGAAGAACAAATTCCCGGAGGCTGGGATTTCCCCTGTAAAGGCCCATGTGAAACATCGGTCTATTGAAGGTAAATACCGTCTAAATGGCGGTTAGACGGTACTATGAGCCCTTCATTGAAAGTGCACACCCTGCGGGGTGCAAAACATGCTCTGGTTGGCTTGTGACTATATAGGGCGTCTCGGTTTTGAGGGGGTTAACCTCATAGGATAGGCACTTGTATCGGAGAGGTTATTCGAAAGGTCTTGACCGGTTATTCGACCCACGATCGGTGTAGATCAGGGACGGGTAATCAGATGGTGTAGGTACAGTGTACAACCTCTGCTGAGTGTAAATCTATTCGAATACCCGAGTCCTCGGTCATGGACAGTTGTGATGGCTGCTGTACGGGGGTGATGGTTTTGTTTTCAAAAAGGACTTCAGAAAAGAAATGGCTCAAAAATGTTTTGACCATGGGATGGTTGGGAAAATGGAGGAAGGAGTTTGGTCATGAGATGACCGGAAGGAGAAACAAATGGGTGACCCAATCCTAGTGTTTTTCCTAAAACTTTTCAAAAAGGTTTCCAAAATCTTTCACAAAAGTTGTCAACAAAGATATAGGGACATGCTATATCTACAAGAGAAACTAATTTACAAAAGAACCTCTTATGGAGCCCTCCTACCACAGCCATACTGAATATCCTTTACTTATTGTTATCTTAAACTGGTTTGCGAGTACATTCAAAGTACTCACCGGCATTGTCCCTGGCTATATACTTGGCCAGATTGTAGATGTTAAGAAGCGATGAAGTTTCTGACGTCTATGCGAGCTAGGCCGTCTTCCTAGTCAGTTGCCTATAGGTTAAGGCACGGGCTCTATGCTAAAGACTTCCGCTATCTCTGTTGTATTCGCCATAATGGCCACTTTGTAAGTTTTTGTACTAGTTACTGTATGGATGTTGTAATGATACTAGTCGGTTATGCTCAGGGCTCATTGATCATGGGAACACAAATTGTATGCATAACGGTATTCTCGGACCATAAATCCGGGGTGCCACAACATCCTTGTACCCTTCCCACTCCGGGTCGGTGGACCTTCTAGACCCTTCTGGAACATTCCGGTGAAAACAATGAAACTATTCCCAAACTCTGGAATTGGACTTTCCATATATGAATCTTATTTTCCGGACCATTCTGGATCTCCTCATGATGTCCTAGATCCAATCTGACACTCCTAACAACATTCGGTCTTCTTACTCACATTCCATATCTACTAAACAACATCGAATCCTTAAGTGTGTCTCTCTATGGTTCGTGAATTATGAAGACATGATCGAGACTCTTCTCTGATCAATAACTAATAGAGGAATATAGAAATTCATATGACCCCACATATTTCTACGATTACTTTGTTACCAAATGAACCATTTACATATGATACCAATTTCAATTTGTCTCGTGATACTTTACTTATTCGAGGTTTGATCGTCGATATCTCGTCATACCTAGTTCAACCTCGTTACTGATAAGTACTCTTTACTCGTTCCTGTGATATGTGATCCCTTGTGAGCAAGTCACATGCTTGAAATCTAATTGGATGACATTCCACCGAGAGGGCCCAGAGTATATATATCCATCATATGGATGGACAAATCCCACTCTTGATCCATGTGCCTCCACACATACTTTCCGAACACTCAATGCCACCTTTATAGCCATCCAGTTACGAAGTGGTGTTTGATGTCATCAAAGCATCCATACGGCGATGGTGATTAACATGATCTCATAGTCGAAGGATTTAGGTTACTATGTATCTGAAAGCTTATACCAAACAAACTATTGAAATGACTTGATATTTATGCTTCTCTTAAGTATAGGAGTATTTCCATCACATCATTGTCCTAACGATATGATCTTGGTGTTAATAACATCTCAATGTTCATGATCAGGAAACCATTATCATATATTATCCAAAAAGATAGTATTACGAAGAGGCTTTACCAGGGACTCTTTCAAGTTTACAAATCATACAAGTATTAATTTTTCTGGTTAATACAATTATTGCATGAATGTAAACATTTATCATAAACACAAAGATATAATAATAACTACTTTTATTATTGCATCTTGGGCATATCTCCTACAGTATCCCACTTGCACTAGAGTCAATAATCTAGATTACATGGTAATATACCGAACACCCATGGAGGTTTGGTGTTGGTCATGTTTTGCCCTCGAGAGAGGTTGAGTCAATGGATCCGCCACATTCAAATCTGTGTTTACTTTGCAAATATTTATGTCACCATCTTGTACATGCTCTCTAATGGCATGAAAACATAGATTTATATGCTTCAGCTTGTTGTGTGACCATGACTCCTGCACATTGTCTATGGTACCCATGTTATCACAGTAGATAGCCATTGGGTCCAATGCACTGGGAACCACACCAAGCTCCGTAATGACCTCCTTCATCCATATCTCCTCTTGTGAAGCCTCCTAAGAAGATATGTATTCCGATTCAGTTGAAGATCTCGCCACAACGCTTTTCTTTGCACTCCTCCAGCTCACTCTTGTACCATTCAATCGAAATATGTATCCATATTGTGATTTCGAATCATCCGGATCGGTGTTCCGCCTAGCATCAGTGTAACCATTCACAACTAGTTGTTCACCACCTCCATAAGAAAGAACCATATCCTTAGTCCTTCTCAATTATTTAAGGATGTTTTTGAACACTTTCCAATGATCCAGTCCTAGATCACTTTGATATCTTCTATTGAAACTAACAACATGTGCATTGTCCGGTCTAGTACATAGCATGACATACATGATAGATCCTATGTCTGAGGCATAGGGAGTCTTACTCATCCTATCTCTATCTTATGTCATATCAGGACTTTGAGTTTTACTCCAGGTCGTATTGGGCAACATGGGCAAGAATCCATTCTTGCTATCTTCCATTCCAAACCTCTTTATAACTTTCTCCAAATATGTACTCTATGAAAGCGATATTAGGCGTCTCGATCTATCTCTAAATATTTATGCCTAATATGTAAGTAGCTTTGCCAAGATACTTCATTGAAAAACTATTATTCAAATAATCTTTGACACTTTTAAGAAGGTCTATATCATTCCAAATCAACAATATGTCATCCACATATAGTACTGGGAATGCTACAGATGTCCCACTCTCTTTCTCGTAAATACAAGCTTCTCCATAAGTTTGTATAAAACCAAAACTTTTGATCAACTTATCAAAACGTTGATTCCAACTTCAGGATGCTTTCTTCAATCCATAAATGGATCGTTGAAGTTTGCATACCTTGTTAGCATCTTTAGGATCGACATAACCTTTGGGTTGTACCATATACAAATCTAAATCAATGTCTCCATTGAGGAACGCCGTTTTGACATCCATCTGCCATATCTCATAATCATAATATGCTGCGATTGAAAAAATCCTCATAGACTTTAGCTTCGCTACCGGTGATAAAGTCTCGTCGTAGTCAACTCCTTGAATTTTTCGAAAGCTTTTTGCGACAAGTCGAGCTTTATAGATGGTTACATTACCTTCCAGCCATCTGTTTTCTTCTTGAAAATCCATTTTTTCTCAACAACCTTCCACCCATCCGGTAAGTCCACCAAAGTCCATACTTGGTTTTTGTACATGGATCCAATCTCGGATTTCATGGCTTCTTGCCATTTACTGGAATCTAGGCTCATCATTTCTTCCTCATATGTCGCAAGGTCGTCGGTGTTGTCCACCATCATAACACTCATAATGGGATCATACCAATCTGAAGTGGTACGAGTGCTTGTCGACGTGCGAGGTTTCGTAGTAACTTCGACCAGAGTTTCATGATCTCCATCATTACCTTCCTCTTCTATTGGTGTAGGCACCATAGGAACTTCTTCTGGTGGTGCGCTACTCTCAATTCCAAGAGAAGGTTTGACAACCTCGTTGAGTTCTACTTTCCTTCCAATCACTTCTTTCGAGAGCTACTCCTTCTCTATAAAGGATCCATTCTTGGCAACATAGATTTTGCCCTCGGATCTATGATAGAAGGTATACCCAATAGTTTCCTTAGGTATCCTATGAAGACGCATTTTTCCGCTTTGGGTTCAAGCTTGTCGGGCTATAACTTCTTTACATAAGCTTCGCAACCCCAAACTTTAAGGAACGACAATTTAGGTTTCTTCCCAAACCATAATTTATATGGTGTAGTTTCAAAGGATTTAGATGATGCCCTATTTAAAGTGAATGCGTATATTTCTAATGCATAACCCCAAAATGATAACGGTAAATCTATAAGTGACATCATAGAACAAACCATATCTAAGAGAGTTCGATTACGACATTCGGACACAAAATTATGTTGTGGTGTTCTCGGTGGTGTCAATTGTGAAAGTATTCTGCATTTCTTCAAATGCTCGCCAATCTCGTAACTTAGATATTCACCTCCATGATCAGATCGTAGAAATTTAATCTTCTTGTTATGTTGACTCTCTACTTCACTTTGAAATTCCTTAAACTTCTCAAAAGTTTTGGACTTATGTTTCATGAAATAGATATACCCATATCTACTAAAGTCATCCATGAAAGTAAGAACATAACGGTAACCACCGCGCGATGCCACACTCATCAGGCCACACACATTGGTATATATGATTTCCAATAAGTGCATAGCTCACTCCATCATACCAGAAAATGGAGTCTTAGTCATTTTTCCATCAGACATGCTTCGTATCTTTAAAGTGATTCAAGAAGTCCATCAGAATGGAGTTTCTTCATATGCTTCACTCCAATGTGACCAAGATGATAGTGCCACATGTATGTAGAATATAATTCAATTTCAAATGTTTAGGACCTATATTATGAATTTGTGTATCACTACTATCGAGATTCAACAAGAATAGACCATCTATCAAAGGTGCATGACCATAAAAGATATTACTCATATAAATCGAACAACCATTATTCTCGGACTTAAACAAGTAACCGTCTTGCAATAAACAAGATCCTGATATAATGTTCATGCTCAACACAGGCACCAAATAATAATTATTTAAGTATAAAACTAATCCCTATGGTAGATGAAGAGGGAGTGTGCCGACCGCGACCACATAAACCTTTGATCCATTTCCAACCCGCATTGTCACCTCGTCTTTCGCTAGTCTTGGTTTATTCTACAGCACCTGTTTCAAGTTACAAATATGAGCAACCTAACCAGTATCAAATACTCAGGCACTACTATGATTACTCGTAAGATAAACATCAATAACATGTATATCGAATATACCTTTCTTCTTGATGTTGTCGTTGTTTAGATATGCGAAGTACTTGAGGAAATTTTGCTTCCAGTGACCTTCTCCCTTGTAGTAAAATCACTTTGTATTAGGATTAGGCCTAGCCTTGGCCTTCTTTGCAGACGCGGTAGCTTTCTTACCGCCCTTCTTGAAGTTACCCTTTTTCTTAGACTTGCCTTTCTTATTGAAATTGGTGGTCTTATTGACCATCAACACTTGGTGTTCTTTCTTGATCTCCACTTCCACAGACTTCAACATAGAGAAGAGTTCTGGTAACGACTTATCCATCCGCTGCATGTTGTAGTTCATCACAAAGTTCTTGTAACTTAGTGGTAGTGATTGGAGGACACAGTGAATCCCCAAAGCATTAGGAATCACTATACCCAAGCTCTGGACCTTATTGACATGCCCAGACATCTTAAGCGCATGCTCACTAATGAGGCTGCCCTCTTCCATCTTGTAGTTAAAGAACTTTTCAGAAGCTTCATAACTCTCAACTGCCATGTGTGCCTCAAATATCAATTTGATTTCATGGACAATATCATGTGGGTCAAAGTTCTCAAACCTTTTCTGAAGCTCCGATTCCAAACCATACAAGATAGCACACTGAACTGTGGAGTACTGATTCTTCCGAGCGAGGAAAACATTCTTCACCTCATTGATAGCATCAGCTGTAGGTTGGTCACCCAGCGGTGCATCCAGTACATAGGTCAACTGACCAGCATTGAGGACAATCCTCAAATTTAAGAACCAATCCGTGAAGTTCCTTCCATTATTTTTCAACTTTTCTTTCTCTAGGAACGCATTAAAATTTATGGTAGAGGCCGCCATGATCTACAACATATTTGCAATAGTTTAGACTAAGTTTATGACAAATTGAGTTCTAATTAATACTTAAATTAATATAGGTGAACTCCCACTCAAAAAAATATCCCTCACATTGTTTTAGTGATCACATGAACCAAATCCACTACATTAAGTCCGATCATCACGAGAAAAGATGTACTTTCAAAGGCGAACAATCAACATGTTCATCATATCTACTATATGACTCATGCTTTACCTTTCGGTATTGCGTGTTCCTAGAACATGTATGTACATGCTACGCTCGTCAAGATTAGCCATAGTATCTGCATGAGCAAATATGACTTGCTCCCATTGTATGCACACGTAGAATCTATTACACCCGATTATCACGTGGTGCTTCGAAACGACGAGTCTTAGCAACAATACTTACTAAGGACGAACACTTTATTACTTGATATTTTGTGAGAGGGATCATCTTATAATGATATCGTCGTGATCTAAGCAATACAAGATGCATAAAAGGATTAACATCACATGCAATTCATAATATGTGATATGATATGGCCTTTCTTCTTGTGCTTCTAATCTCCATCTTCAAGCACAGACATGATCTCTATCATCACCGGCGTGGCGTCAAGGTCAATGGCACCGCTCCATGGTTGTCATCCACCAACATCAACTATTACAACTACTTTGAATAATAGACACACAGGTCTTAACGAAATTTAAATACAATCATAAGGCTCCTGCCGGTTGCCAACTTACAATAAGGATCATTGCATACATCATATATAATCAAAATCATGGCCATATTACATCACATCACACCCCTACAGAACAAAGTTAGACACCTCTAATTTTCTTTACATGTTTTATTGTGGTTTGGGGCTTTCAAATAAGTACCGTTCTAACTTACGAACAAGAACCACAATGTCGATGCTAGAACTATCAAGTGACCGTTGTAAATTGAATCTTCACTATGATGGGAGAGACAGAAACCCGCAAAGCCACTTATGCAATACAAGTTGCATGTCGAGCATGGATCAAGTCTCATGAATGATGTCATGTAACGTTAGCCCAAGATGCTTCATCCCACCATCCCGCAAGCTGCAAAGTACACAAGAAGCAATTGATAATAAAAGCAGCACCGCCCATAATGACCATTGTGTTCTACTCGTGCAATAGGTATACTTATAGACACGGCTATGATACCATTGTAGGGGTTCATAGCATGGAAAACAAAAAAAATCTACCGCATGAACACATACAAGGCAAGATCTATCTACTAGATTGTAGCAAAGAGTCGATAGAGTACTCACCCTCGAAGATTCCCAAAGCGTTTAAGGAGATCGGATTCTCGTGGGTGATGTAGTCGTTTACTTGCTGATATCAAGATCGCGTAGATGATCCTTCCGGTGTTGCGTTTCGGCAGCGGTCCTGCAGTCGGTCACATGTTCGGTACTCAATTAAGACCTTCCTCTCCCTTGTTCCAGCAGGCAGCGGAGTTTGTAGATCTCTCCTCGTGATTCTGGCAGCACGACGGTGTGGTGTCGAAGGTAGAGGGGAAATACTGCAGGGCTTCGCCTAAGGAGGAGCGGGTATGTAGGAGTATAAGAGGGTCCTTGGCAATCTAGGGCTTATAGGGCCAAGGTGGCGGCGGCCTAAGAGGTGGTGGCACCAAGGCTAGGGTTTTAGCTGAGGGGTAGGGGTGCCCTACCCCTCCTTTTATAGGTGGGAGAGGCGGTTGGGGGAGGGGATTCCTCCCCCAAATCCTCCTCTATGGCCGGCGACAAATAGAGGGAGGAATCCTCCCTTAGGTAGAATTCCTTCGCTCCCTCCACTAGGCAACCAATGTTGGGATTTGACTTTTCAAATTAGCGTTTGACTTTTCAAACTAGAGTTTGATTTCTATCTTACCATTTCCCAACCAAGTGACCTAGTACATGATGCAACCATTCCACTTTTTCATGACCCATCCATGTACCCTTCCCACTCTGGATCAGTGGACCTTCTAGAACATTCCAGTGAAAACACCGAAACCATTCCCGAACTCCGGAACTGGACTTTTCTAATATGAATCTTATTCTCCAGACCATTCCGGATCTCCTTGTGATGTCCTGGAACCAATCCAAGACTCCGACAACATTCGGTCTTCTTACTCACATTCCATATCTACTAAACAATATCGAATCCATAAGTGTGTCTCCCTACGATAACTTAGTGATTACTTAGAGGAATAGAGGAATCTGGAAATAGAGGAATCTGGAAATTCATATGGCTCCCACATATTTCTCCAATCAATAACAAATAGAGGAATCTGGAAATTCATATGGCTCCCACATATTTCTACGATTACTTAGTGATCGAATGAACCATTTACATACAATACCAATTTCCCTTTCTCTCGCGATACTTTACTTATCCGAGGTTTGATCGTTGGTATCTCTGAATACATACTTCAACCTCGTTACCAATAAGTACTCTTTACTCATTCCTGTGATATGTGATCCCTTGTGAGCCAGTCACATGCTTGCAAGATTATTGGATGTCATTCCACCGAGAGGGACCAAAGTATACCTATCTGTCATATGGATGGACAAATCCCACTCTTGATCCATGCGCCTCAACACATACTTTACAAACACTCAATCCCACCTTTATGGCCACCCAGTTATGAAGTGGTGTTTGATGTGATCAAAGCATCCATCCTGTGCTGGTGATTAACATGATCTCATGGTCGAAGGATTTAGGTTACTATGTATCTGAAAGCTTATAGCAAACAAACTATTAAAATGACTTGATCTTTATGCTACACTTAATTATAGGAGTATGTCCATCACATCATTCTCCTAATAATATGATCATGTTGTTAATAACATCTCAATGTTCATGTAGCTGTCCCAACCTTTAATAAGGTAGAGATCCTTGTGTTTACAATGCTAGTCCATGGATCAATAGCTAGCATCCACAATTAAGATGTAATATCAAGAAACAAAGGTCATAATACAACTTTATAACCAGGAATAAAATAATTCATTACATCTTACAGATCTCATTTGGCTATCTCATTACAATGCAGTAGAAATAACTATATAGCATGGAGTCCTTCATCTTCAAATCGCCACAGGCAATCATGTTGGTTATAGACTTGTAATCCTATTTAACACACTTCACTAACATCAAACAAACCTGCAACATAATAAGTTACAGCCACAAGGGTCAATACATTTGAATTGTATTGGCAAGTTTCACTACTATGTGGAAATAAGTTGGATCCTATAAATATATGCATATTTGGATAAGTAGAGCTTAGGCTCATTTGCAGAAAGCAATATTGTTTTATCCTATATTTTCAAAATAGTTTTGATCTTTCAATCAATCTTTCTGAATCCTTGGCAAACTCCAAGTGCTTCGAATCCCTTGTTGACACCATCAAGTTTTACTTTGAGAAATTGGAATGTCGAGATCTTCCATAGCTTTAGGCCTTAGTTGCTCAGAGTTGTCCGTAACCGGGGACACGGCTAAGTACTTAGAATTTGATCTTCTGCAGAAGTTGTACACTTTACCCACATGACACAATCTCCTCTTGACACCACCAGTGGCCGCTGGATAAGTACACACCAAATGGAGTACCGACAGATCGAGAGTGTGACAAAGTCTTTCCATAGAAGTCCTCCCAATACATAATGTTATCATGTCTACCAGACACCAATGTAAGGCTATGTTTCCAATACATAATTCTAGTTAACCTGAGTAGGTACCAATGCAAGGGTCTTCCACTATGTAATTGACTAAGCCAGACCCATTTAGCATGTGGCTATACACGAAAGGTACTGTACGAGAAACTTGTTCAATCTCCAAGTCCCTGGGTGGTTTTATTCTATTGACAATACAAACAAATAGCCATATATACATGGTTCCCTTCGTTGCCACCTTATCCACAATTGAGTATCCACATTCCACACAGGTGATTCATTGAGTACTTGTTTTATTATATAAAACATATATTTTTTCAACACTTCATATAAACATAACATGTATTCCACCCCAAGTCTATAGCAGGGCTAAGCATACTACAACTATGATGTTTTCACTAAGGAAGGTATAAAGGATTTTCCTAATAGGACATATCATAGCATAGTAACATAGTAGCCCTATCATGCATACTACAAAAATTCTACTAAGTGTAATGAAAATAGTAGGACATGGATGATAGTTCCACTTTCCTTAGTATTTGGTGGTGTTGGTACACTCTTCGAAATAACACACTTGACAATCAACAAAATCTATCAAGCAAATCAACCAAGACAAAACATACACAACATCAACACTAATGGCAACACAAAAATCATGCAAAGTACGCAAACATGCAAGATGGCAAATTTTGTTGTACAAATTTTTATAACAAGGTTCTGAACATTAGTAAGTGATTTACGAATATTTTATATTTTCAAGATTACAAATGCAACCATTTGTGCAATTGTAGCAATTAGCAACATTTTCTAACAGTTGGAAACGCCATTCTTATTAAATAATTGCCACAGTCTTATTTATACTAGAATAAAATTATATTTCGGTTTTACTGTAACGAGGGTTCAATTTACTACCATTTGCAAAAGGATTCACTTAAAAATAATTTACACAACAATTTTTATACTCAAAATACTCCATAAATGGTTCTGTATAAAACGTGATTTTAGTAGACTCAAAAATATCTAATTATGGCTCCACTGTGCTCTACTCGTTTTTGTGAATCCATAGACATATTATTTGCTAAATTTGGATATACAGAACTAAAGATATAATTTTTATGGTGAAAATGACCAATTAAACCATTTAATTTATAAATCACATTTTTGTACATATAATAAGTAATATTATTGCCGAAATGGATTCTAAAGAATCTCAGATTTTCAAGGATACCAAAATTATAATTCTTGGACTTCTAGATATTTTTCTATGAATTATACGAGTTCGTAATAAAATCTGGAAAAGTCAAACTCGGGAATTTACTGAAATTGACTTTGACCGATCTGTCTGAGTTGACTGTTGACTACGTTGATGTCATGATGATGTAACAATTGACTACAGAAAAATTTTCTCGGATGGAATAACTTTCTACATGAAAGTTGTAGATAAGTTGAAAACTTGTGAACTTTCCTGGAGTGGGCTTTATATAGGAGGGGGTGGAGGCTGGATTAAAGGAGATTAAAGAGGGAGAGGAATTAGGGGACATTTAGTGTAATTTAGGAGGACAGTTGAGAGTCATTTAGGAGCATTAGATACAAAGACCAAGTGCTCCCTGGTACACATTCGTGTACGCACGTGGTGGCCTCCTGGTGACCTCTTGGCCAATCGTCCTGGTTGGGTCGGCCCATTTTGGCTGGCCTGGCCGGCCATTTTTTTCCGTTTTATATTTTTTTCCTATTTCTTAATTCTTTCATAACTTTTGATTTAGAGCTCCGAATTTATTGATTCAAATTTCTACGGGTTCGTAAATTCATGGGCAATATTTTAAGACATAAATTGATATATTTGGAAATATTTAATTTTCTCAATTATTAATTAGTCAATTATTGTAATATTGAAGGTGTGCGATATTAGCCTAGTTGCAGGGCAATATATTTGGAATGATTTGGATTCTTTCCTTATTTGAACTTGATTCGATTTAGTTCCACTTTACATTGATAACCATGAATTAAAGTTTGAAAATATGAGAGGATAATTTTATAAAATCTTAAAATAGCTCACATAAGCTATGGTGCTTATTTTAAAACGAGACTCTTTGCTTTTATTTTTGGTTCAGAACAATACAAAGGTTGTTTGAAAAATATAAATGAAGTAGTTGAGATGTATAGATGGTTTTTGGTTGAAAATATTCCTCAAGATTAAAAATAGATTTTCAAATACAGGAAGTTTGTGAAAAAGATTTTGAAGGGGAACCTGGCAAATTAAAATTTTGAAGTAGAGGAGATATATGAATAATATTGATGCTTTGATCTTAGGGTTTTTGTTAAATGCTATTTTTATTTTAAGGAGTACCTTTATTTGGGGAAATTTTTTTGTAATAGTTTAAAAGGTTTTAATGTTTCCAATTAGAAGCAAAAAGTTTCTTTCCCCATAAATTTCAACAATTTTTTCTTTTGTTTATTTATTTTTCACATTTCAAAATTTGGAAAATTTTGGGATATGACAGGCTACCACCCTTAAAATAAATCTCATCCCGAGATTTGGGAAGCCTAGAGGTTACAAGTTGGCTTCAAGGCAACTAGGGTACTACCACCCTTAAAAGAAAATCTTATAGGGTTACAGTGATGGTTCACTTGACTATGGGTTCAATAATTGATATCCAAACAAGGAATCCTTATTTGACTCAACTGGGTTAACTAATTCCTGCCATCCTCATCATCTAATTCTTCAAGGGTTCCATACATGTCGATGTGGTTCACATGCCCCTTTTTGAGCCACATTGGAATTGCTTTCATTGGAGTTTCTAGCATCCCTTTTCTTTTTCTTCTGAGGATAGTCCGATGCATAGTGTCCAAGTTCCTTTCAATTATAGCACTGCAACTGGCTAACGTCTTTCTTCTTGGGATTGCCATGTTGGTTCTGTCCAAGGTAATCTCCATTGTCAGTATCATTCCCATTATTATCATTTCCATTGTTGTTGTGGTGAGGCTGATGTGGTCCAGAATCTTCATTGCTCTTTTTGAATGAGCGCTTCTTTTGTGATGATCCTGAGTGATACTTGAGGTTATGCTTCCTCTTTTTGTTCTCAACTTGATTCATCTTGCTTTCCATGATGGTGGCTTTGTCATAGATTGATTGATAAGTTGGGACATAGGCAACAGGCAGCTGCAGGTTCAACTCCTCATTAAGTCCTTCGAGGAATTTATCCTTCCTCTTAGCATTTGTATCAACTTCATCCGGTGCATAGCGTGCCAGATTGTTGAACTCCTCAGGCCTTGTTTGGCAGTCCGGTTTTTGACGGGATTCACGTGTATTTTACCAGCCCAATACGTTACACGAAAATACACTCTGCGGCCCATTTGGCAGCCTGGTTTGCGCTGGTGTAAGCCTGAGTATAACCCTAGATACCCGTCGGGTTGACGAGTATTCGAGACGCGAGGTGGGGGTCGCGTTTTTATGCTCGCGGCGGCAGCAAAGTGAGCTCCCACGGTGGAGCAGCCTACCTCCTCTCGATCCCGGCTCTGTATCTTCTTCGCCGCCATCGTATCCTCTTCGTCTTCACCTCCGACGCCATCTCCTCTTCTCCGGCAGCTCCGTTGGACGTAGCGCCGTCTCCGCTTCCCTGTCGCCCCGGCCGCCGTCTCCGCTTCCCCGACAGTTCCGGTTGACATAGGAACGTTGGTGTTCTCAAAGGTACGTGGTGTTCTGACCCCCTTAGTTGGACTAAGATTCTTGATTGTTTATGTGGTGTTGGCTGCGCCATGGATGCAGATTGTTTGATTAGGTCCTAATCTTGATCCATGGATGCACAGATTGTTTGATTAGGTCCTGTTCTTGATTAGTTATGATTGTTGGCTGCGATCTGACATCTAATTTCTGATTTGGTCAATTAGTTCTGATTTGGTTAATTCGGTCAATATTCGTGCATTGATGTGATGTTTCCTTCTGTTGTAGTCCTAAATTCTGTCTGCCTCACTGAATCATTGAGCTAAACGGTAGGCGTGGGTGCGTCATGAACCTAGAGTAGAGTTCCAAGAAACTAGCCATGTTCTGATTCTTGCATAATTCGTTGCTAGTTTACCAGGATCAGCCTGTTGTTTTTGCCTTGGGCAAGAAGTACACATCTTGCAAACATAATCAAACATAACTCCAGAACACTCTCCAACTGAACCGATGGTTGGCAGTGCGGACGAGGGACTCGCTGTTGTACTACTCCCTCTCCCTTAGCCCTATGTTGCATGCTTTTACATGATTTTAGAGAAGGGGAGTTCAGTTTTGCAAGGCTGCACTCTGATAGGTTAATTTCTATTTCTATGTCCGGTTTGTGTTTAATGTGAAGCTTGCATATGGATTGAATTTTACAACTTGCATGGTTGTTGCTTTCTTGACATGATTTTCTTTGATTTTACAACTTGCATCTGGTCTGTTGGTTCTAATTTGTGATAGTATAATTAGCGGCAACTTATTTCCTATGTGTTGATTGGTTCTAATTCTGAATCACGATGCAGCTAGTAATTAGCAGCAGCTTATTTCCATAGAAGAGGAGGACTATCCACCAGCTTATTTCCAGCTTATTTCTAGGTTTGGTTATATCTCTTACTATTTCTTCTAATTGTTGGACATTGCATCTCTGCTATAAATACTTATACGCTTCTATTGTTGTGTACATAGCATACATTGTTTCTAAATGTCTATTTGTTGATCCTATACTACATGTTTTGTTTCATTGGTAGAATGGATCCACAAAGCATACAACGTATTAAAAAGAGAAAAGCCTGGGATGAGGATGAGTTGATGTTCTTTGTTTTTCCAGCACTATATGTTCATCTTAGTACAGTGAAAAAAAATATATGACATCCCTCATTCCTATATGGCAAGCAGAGAGTCAGAGAAATCCTTGATGGGCATATTAAGAACTGCTTGGTAACTTTTAGAATGGAACCTCACATCTTTAAATGGTTGGCAAACTACCTTAGAAATGAAGGATTGCTATCAGATTCTAGGCTCAAGGTCGAAGAGAAGCTAGCCTTCTTTCTTTATATGATCTCACATAATGCATCCTATGAAGATTTACAACTATAATTTAAGCATAGTGGGTGGTCATTCAGCAAATATATCAAGCAATTCTTTGATATAATTCCCATTTTGATAAGACAATTTGTGAGGCCACGACACATTAATGAACCTCATCCAAAGATTGCTATGGACAATCGCTTCTTTCCATATTTTCAGGTTACGGTTTTTCCTTGACCCATCTTGGTTCCACTTCTTTTCTTTATCACTTATCCATCTAGGTTTCAATTCTTTTCTTTGACACTTATCCATACTTCAATGCAGAATTGTTTAGAAGCCATAGACGGTTCTCGTGTGCCCATTACAATGTCTTCTAGTCGTCAAGCTCCATGGAGAAATAGAAAAGGAACCCTTAGTCAAAATGTCATGATAGCATGCGATTTTGACTTGAACATAACAGCTATTTCATGTGGCTGGGAAGGTTCTGCAACAGACGCTAGAGTACTCAGTTCTGCGATGCTTAAAGGTTTCTGTAGAGGGAGTGTCCCAACCTTTAAACAATATAAGGTGGAGTCCCCTCTGTTTACAATGCTAGTCCCTGGATCAATAGCTAGCATCCACAGTTAAGATGTAATATCAAGAAACAAAGGTCATAGTATAACTTTATAACCAGGAAAAACATAAATTTTATTACATCTTACATAGATCATTGGCTATTACATTACATTGCAGCAGAATAACTATAAGCATGGGGTCCTTCATCTTCAAAGTGCCACAGGCAGACATGTTGGTTATAGACTTTGTAATCCTAATCAATCAATCTTCACTAAAATCAATCAAACCTGCAACATTACAAGTTACATCCACAAGGGTCAATACATTTGAATTGTATTGGCAAGTTTCACTACTAAGTAGAACATAAGTGGATCCTATCATTACATGCATTTTTGGCTAGTAGGGTTTAAGGCTCATTTGCAGAAGCAAAATTTATCCTATGTTTTCAAAATGGTTTTGGTCCTTTGTCAAATCTCCTTTTCAAAATCCCTTGAACTCCTTGGTAAATTCCCAAGTGTTCAAGTCCTTGTCAAAATCCCTTGAGCTCCTTGGTAGCCCCAAGTGCATCAAGTTTTACCAAAATCTCTTGAGCTCCTTGGTAACCCCAAGTGCATCAAGTTTTATCAAAATCTCTTGAGCTCCTTGGTAACCCCAAGTGCATCAAGTCTTAAAAGTTTTCTTTTAGAAATTAGAATGTCGAGATTTCCCATAGCTTCAAACTTTAGTTGCTCAGTATTGTCCATAACCGGGGACACGGCTAAGTACTTAGATTTTATTATCTTCTGCAGAAGTTGCACACTTTACCCACATGTCACACTCCCATCTTGTTGCCACCAGTGGCCACTGGATTAGCACTCACCAAGATGGAGTACTGGCAGATTGAGAATGTGACGAAGTCTTTCCAGAGGGTCCTCCCATACACCATTGCTAGCTTGTCTTCAGTACCCATGTAGGACTCCAAGTCCTCATGTCCAGTAACTTGAAGACAATGCATGGGTCTTCCCAATGTAGTTGACTAAGCCAGAGCCATAAATAGCATGTGGTTTCACACGAAAGCCACAATTGGAGAAACATGTTCAATCTCTAAGTTTCCTGGGTGGTTTTCCTTTGGAGCACAACACAAAGAGATTGCCATAGACATGGTTCCTTTTGTTGCCACCTTCTCCAAAACTCAAAGTCCTTGTCCACCCAGGTGGTTCATTGAGTCCTTGTTTTATTATATAAAATCACAAGTCCTTTTCTCAACTTCATAAAAATCTCAACATGTATCTCTTTTCAAAATATAGCATGGCTAAGCATGTAATAACTACATTGTTTTCACTAAGGAATGTATAGGGTATCCTATTAGGATTTAGCATAGCATAAGTATAGAAATTCTTTTCATGCATGTTTCAAAATCCACTAAGTATAATGAAAATAGTAGGACTTTAGATGATAGTGTCACTTGCCTTTCTTTTGGTAGGGAATGTTGGTTCACTCCTTGATCTTGCTAGTCTCACACTTTTCTAACTTCACTACAATCAATCCAGCAAACACAATATCAACTAGCATTCCAAACCACTAATCAATCAAACAATTTCACACAAAAAAAAAATGGGATCTAAGTCATGCATGCAAGCATGCAAGAGATAGTTTTATTTGGAAAGATGGTTTCCACTAGGATTCTAAACTTTGTAAGGTTTGAGGTGGTCATTTTCCATAGTGCAAAGTCATTTGCAAAAGGGTTTTGTCTACAAACCATTTTTAAGTCCAATCATTATTTTATGTGGTGGAAAATATTTTTATCAAAGCAACAACTTTAAGTTGTCCACTAAATAAGTTGTTGTTTCTCAAAACTTGGTGTTTAGGGTCAGTAGGTTTGGTCTAAATCATTTTCCCAAATTTTTTACTCCAAAAACATTTTCAAAACAAAACCATTCTTTTTATTTGGTTAGAAATGGGCTAAACCAATTAATCCATCCTAAATTTCACCAAATCCATTTTCAAAACTATGGGTTGGTTCCTAGGGTCAGTAAGTTCAACACAAATCAATTTTCAAAGATTTCAACCTCAAAAACATTTTTGTACAAATTTTCTAATCTAAACAAGCATACAAATGATTCTGTAAAAACAAACAATCTAACAGATACTATTTACTAAACAAATTGCAGGGTTGGCTAGGGCTTGTTCCACTGATTCCAACGATATAAAGTTTGAAATTTTTGGACGTGTGGATCAAAAGTTACAAGGGTTTCAAATTGCAACTCAAATCTGTTTTTAAATTCTATTTTAAAACGAATACTGGACACGCGTCGCGTTCCCATTGGGCGGTACCAGTTCGCGCGGATTGAGCTCTCTGGTGCGTTGGATCTAAACAGATCGCACGGCTCAGATGCTCCCATACCTGTTCGCTTAAGTCGTTCTGTCTACGCCATAGGATGGGGATCTAACGGCTCACGCGTGTTTGATCAAAAGCTGGCGGCGCTGCGCAGCGGCAGACGGCGGCGACGGTCAGGCGAGGAGCTGGCAGCGGTTCTAGGAAGCAAAGAACGAAGTGGGGATGCTCATCGTGACCGCGAGGACGTGGTGATGCTCGGGGCATGGTCGGTTGGTCGAGGGGCGCTCAGGGACAGCAGTAATTGCTCGCCGGAGTCGAGGACAGCGTCAGGCGGCTCTGGACGTGGTCGGAGACAATGCTGTGGTTCGCCCCGAGGGAAAATGAAGACACAATTAGACGCACAAGATCAAGGCGAAGCTGCCTGCGTGTAGGAGAAGAAGAGGGGCGGTCGGATTCTACCTCGGGAACTCGCCGGAGTAAGGCGCAGTCGCGGTGGTGCTCAGTTGGAGACGGAGCCGTCGTTCTGGAGCGCCCGCGATTGAACGAAAGGCACGGTCAGGTGCGCCTGGGAGTGGGGAGTATGTGTGCTTGGTCGGGGAGGCAAGGCGGTGGCTGGTCTCGCCGGAATTTTGAGCAAAGGCTCGTCGGAGCAGTGAGTGGTCTCTGGCGAAATTTGTGTAGCCTGGTGGCGTGTTGGTTATGGTGATAGAGGGGAAATGAAGAGGAGACTCAGGCGATTAATAGGACGTGGTCGCGGGGGGTGGATTAATGCGGCCATTTACGCGAATTGATCGCCGGCGTTTCCTGCTGCAATGGCTGGGCGTCGTCTACGCGAGGAAGAAGATGAGCTGGAGGGGTGGGGTCCGGGCGTCAGCGAGAAAACGAGAGGGAAAAGAGGTCCACCAGTCAGTCGCAGAGTGGGTGAGTTGCGGAGTAAGAAAACGTTTCGCGAGAGAGAGTGGGGTGGGCTCGCTGTTGGGCCTGTTGGGCTGGCCGGCTGGGCTGCTGCCTGTTTCTGTTTTTTTTTCTTCCTGTATGTTTTTCTTTTTCCAATTCTATTTTCTGTTTTGAATTCCAAACAACAAATCAATATTCAAAACAATTCAAACATTACAATTGAATTTGGTTCTGTTTAACAACATAAATCAAGTCTAAAGATCAAAATAATATTTTTATTTTAGGGTCCATTATTAATTAAATAAACAGACCTTGTTTAATAAATCAAAATAGAATTTGTTTTATTTAAAATCTCCATTTGAAAAAAAATTATTTCCAAAACCAAATCAGTAGGTTTTATTTGAAAATAATAAACACTTGGAAAACTTATTTAAAATAATTTAATAAGTTTTGATGTTTTATTTAAAATGGTAAAACCTTTTTATTTAAATAAAATTAGATATAAAACCTTATTATTTTATTTAAACAAACCTTTTACTATTTTTCTCAAGTGGAAATATTTTATTTCAAAAGCTTGGCCAAGTTTTAATTTGGTTTATAATTTGTAAAACTTCTATTTCATTTGAAAACCAAATCTTTTTATTTAAAATATCCAAAATAGTAATTCCAAATATTTTTATTTTCCTTTATCAAATGTTTACCTTTTTAAATCTCTTTAGGATTTTATTTGATCCAAATTGGTTTGAAGGTTTCCAATTGGATTCAAAAAGTTTCTCCTCACCCTGAAAATCAACAAAGTTTTATTTTATTCATTTATTTTTCACATTACAAGATTTGGAAAATCTTGGGATGTGACAGGCTACCACCCTTAAAATAAATCTCGTCCCGAGATTTGGGAAGGCTAGGGTTACAAGTAGGCTCAAAACAACTAGGGTACTACCACCCTTAAAATTTTCAAACATAATTACATATGGGCTTGTTTGGAATCTTGGGGAAACTTCTCTGGGCAAACATCTGCATTGTGTCCTTTGTTTCCATGTTTGACTCATGGGCCAAGGTTGAGTTTCTCCATAGGCTTGTTCAACTTGTTCTTCATCTTTTCTAGACAGTTGCTTGCATAATGTCCTGGGTTTTTGCAATTGAAACAGTTGATGTCTTTGAGTTCTTTACGTGGCTCTTGTGGACAAGTTGCCACATAATGGCCTAGCTCTTTGCAGTTGTTGCACCTCACTTGACCAATTTCCTTATTCTTCTGGTTCTCTGGGCATTCACTGGAATAGTGTCCCATTTCTTTACATTTATGACATTGCAGATGGCTTTTGTCCTTCTTTTGCTTTTTGGGCTTCTCCAAAGCTAGGAGTGCATCTAGTTCATGTTGTTCATATGTTATCTGGTAGGTAGGAATGTCTACATGTTTCTTGGCCCTTTTATTTCTCTTTAGAAAATTCACATTCCTCTTATTTGATCCCTTGAATTGGGTTGATTTGTTTGGAGGTATAAGTGGACCTTTTCCTTTGTCATCAACCTTCTTGGTAGACTTGGATCCTTCTTGATGGTTTGCAATCAGTTGTTGCACTCCACCTTGTTTCCTTTGTTCAACAATGGAATAGATGGGGCACTGGATAGGAACATGGTTGTTCCCTTCACAAAGATTAGAAGTAGCTTGAGAGGTGGGACATTGGCCAATAGGATGTTTCTCTTCACAGTTGGGGCACTGATCTCCATGCTCCTTGGAAGTATGATCCTTGTCTCCACAAATAATGCAAGCTGGGGCTCCATCTAGAATAACATTTCTGTCATCCTTGTTGTCACAAAATCTTTTGGAATAGCTCTCTTCCATTTTGATCATTTGATCATTCACTTTGAGCATCAGTTGGCCTTGAGTTTCCAAAAATCCATGTAGTGTTGGGTCTTCTCCACTGGTGTTGGCTATGAATTGAGCTGTCACTTGGTTCAACTAGTTCTGGGTTGCTATGAGCTCTTTCATGCTGTCCTCTTGGTTGGTGTTGGTGTCATCAACCTTGAGGTTGGAGTCTCTTGGAGTAGTCATCTGTTTGGGTTGAATGAAGATTAGAGTAGGCAAGATATTTCTAAGGAATCAATTCTAATCACACACATCACAATTCACTCAAGCAATGTGCAAGCATTCACAAACAACTTTTCACTCAAATAACAAAGTTCAAGCACATATTTAGACAACAAAATATTTTTATTACACCACATAAGTTGGTAGGTTTGACTTAACTAAAATATGGTGGTCCATCTATATGGTTCACTTGTGATCTTTCCATCCTCCTTTGGTTGATTCTTCTTGCATGAAGTCATGGTTTCCTTGAGAAAAACTCTTGGTTACAATACCTCAAGTGAGGTGAACTCCTTCTATTTTTGCATTCCCTCAGTCTTCTCATCTTGAGCAAGATTTCCTTGTCTCACTTGTAGTCCTTAGTGATATCCAAGTTGGAAGTCCTTGGTGAATATGCTGAAGATGTTGAAGTCATTAGAGTTGAAGATGTTGAAGAAGTCCTTTGCACATGGTGCAGTCTTTGGCCATGGGTAGGTTTTTCCATCAAGTTGAAAAATAGATGAGACGTAGAATCAAAATCAAAGTGGTTGAGGAAAGAGTTTACAAGATTGTTTGTAAGTAAGTTTTGGAAAAAACATAACTCCTATTCTTCTAAGGGTTTTTGTCCAATCCTAGGGTTTACAAATCCTACAGGCAACACAATGATCTGATACCATCTGTAGAGGGAGTGTCTAACCTTTAAACAATATAAGGTGGAGTCCCCTGTGTTTACAATGCTAGTCCCTGGATCAATAGCTAGCATCCACAGTTAAGATGTAATATCAAGAAACAAAGGTCATAGTATAACTTTATAACCAGGAAAAACATAAATTTTATTACATCTCACATAGCTCATTGGCTATTACATTACATTGCAGCGGAATAACTATAAGCATGGGGTCCTTCATCTTCAAAGTGCCACAGGCAGACATGTTGGTTATAGACTTTGTAATCCTAATCAATCAATCTTCACTAAAATCAATCAAACCTGCAACATTACAAGTTACAGCCACAAGGGTCAATACATTTGAATTGTATTGGCAAGTTTCACTACTAAGTAGAACATAAGTGGATCCTATCATTACATGCATTTTTGGCTAGTAGGGTTTAAGGCTCATTTGCAGAAGCAAAATTTATCCTATCTTTTCAAATGGTTTTGGTCCTTTGTCAAATATCCTTTTCAAAATCCCTTGAACTCCTTGGTAAATTCCCAAGTGTTCAAGTCCTTGTCAAAATCCCTTGAGCTCCTTGGTAACCCCAAGTGCATCAAGTTTTACCAAAATCTCTTGAGCTCCTTGGTAACCCCAAGTGCATCAAGTTTTATCAAAATCTCTTGAGCTCCTTGGTAACCCCAAGTGCATCAAGTCTTAAAAGTTTTCTTTTAGAAATTAGAATGTCGAGATTTCCCATAGCTTCAAACTTTAGTTGCTCAGTATTGTCCATAACCGGGGACACGGCTAAGTACTTAGATTTTATTATCTTCTGCAGAAGTTGCACACTTTACCCACATGTCACACTCCCATCTTGTTGCCACCAGTGGCCACTGGATTAGCACTCACCAAGATGGAGTACTGGCAGATTGAGAATGTGACGAAGTCTTTCCAGAGGGTCCTCCCATACACCATTGCTAGCTTGTCTTCAGTACCCATGTAGGATTCCAGGTCCTCATGTCCAGTAACTTGAAGACAATGCATGGGTCTTCCCAATGTAGTTGACTAAGCCAGAGCCATAAATAGCATGTGGTTTCACACGAAAGCCACAATTGGAGAAACATGTTCAATCTCTAAGTTTCCTGGGTGGTTTTCCTTTGGAGCACAACACAAAGAGATTGCCATAGACATGGTTCCTTTTGTTGCCACCTTCTCCAAAACTCAAAGTCCTTGTCCACCCAGGTGGTTCATTGAGTCCTTGTTTTATTATATAAAATTACAAGTCCTTTTCTCAACTTCATAAAAATCTCAACATGTATCTCTTTTCAAAATATAGCATGGCTAAGCATGTAACAACTACATTGTTTTCACTAAGGAATGTATAGGGTATCCTATTAGGATTTAGCATAGCATAAGTATAGAAATTCTTTTCATGCATGTTTCAAAATCCACTAAGTATAATGAAAATAGTAGGACTTTAGATGATAGTGTCACTTGCCTTTCTTTTGGTAGGGAATGTTGGTTCACTCCTTGATCTTGCTAGTCTCACACTTTTCTAACTTCACTACAATCAACCCAGCAAACACAATATCAACTAGCATTCCAAACCACTAATCAATCAAACAATTTCACACACACAAAACAATGGGATCTAAGTCATGCATGCAAGCATGCAAGAGATAGTTTTATTTGTAAAGATGGTTTCCACTAGCCTTCTAAACATTGTAAGGTTTGAGGTGGTCATTTTCCATAGTGGCAAAGTCATTTGCAAAAGGGTTTTGTCTACAAACCATTTTTAAGTCCAATCATTATTTTATGTGGTGGAAAATATTTTTATCAAAGCAACAACTTTAAGTTGTCCACTAAATAAGTTGTTGTTTCTCAAAACTTGGTGTTTAGGGTCAGTAGGTTTGGTCCAAATCATTTTCCCAAAGTTTTTACTCCAAAAACATTTTCAAAACAAAACCATTCTTTTTATTTGGTTAGAAATGGGCTAAACCAATTAATCCATCCTAAATTTCACCAAATCCATTTTCAAAACTATGGGTTGGTTCCTAGGGTCAGTAAGTTCACCACAAATCAATTTGCAAAGATTTCAACCTCAAAAACATTTTTGAACAAATTTTCTAATCTAAACAAGCATACAAATGATTCTGTAAAAACAAAATTTCTAACAGATACTATTTACTAAACAAATTGCAGGGTTGGCTAGGGCTTGTTCCACTGATTCCATCGATATAAAGTTTGAAATTTTTGGACGTGTGGATCAAAAGTTACAAGGGTTTCAAATTGCAACTCAAATCTGTTTTCAAATTCTGTTTTAAAATGAATACTGGCCACGCGTCTCGTTCCCATTGGGCGGTACCGGTTCGCGCGGATTGCGCTCTCTAGTGCGTTGGATCTAAACAGATCGCACGGCTCAGATGCTCCCATACCTGTTCGCTTAAGTCGTTCTATCTATGCCATAGGATGGGGATCTAACGGCTCACGCGTGTTTGACCAAAAGCTGGCGGCGCTGCGCGAAGGCAGACAGCGGCGACGCTCAGGCGAGGAGCTGGCGGCAGTTCTAGGAAGCAAAGAACAAAGTGGGGATGCTCACCGTGATCGCGAGGACGTGGTGATGCTCGGGGCGTGGTCGGTTGGTCGAGGGGCGCTCATGGACAACAGTAATTGCTCGCCGGAGTCGAGGACGGCGTCAGGCGGCTCTGGACGTGGTCGGAGACGGTGCTGTGGTTCGCCTCGAGGGAAAATGAAGACACAGTTAGACGCGCAAGATCAAGGCGAAGCTGCCTGCGTGTAGGAGAAGAAGAGGGGCGGTCGGATTCTACCTGGGGAACTCGCCGGAGTAAGGCGCAGTCGCAGTGGTGCTCAGTTGGAGACGGAGCCGTTGTTCTGGAGCGCCCGCGATTGAACGAAAGGCATGGTCAGGTGTGCTTGGGAGTGGGGAGTATGTGTGCTTGGTCGGGGAGGCAAGGCGGTGGCTGGTCTCGCCGGAATTTTGAGCAAAGGCTCGTCGGAGCGGTGAGTGGTCTCTGGCGAAATTTGTGTAGCCTGGTGGCGTGTTGGTTATGGTGACAGAGGGGAAAGGAAGAGGAGACTCAGGCGATTAATAGGACGTGGTCGCGGGGGGTGGATTAATGCGGCCATTTACGCCAATTGATCGCCGGTGTTTCCTGCTGCAACGGTCGGGCGTCGTCTACGCGAGGAAGAAGATGAGCTGGAGGGGTGGGGTCCGGGCGTCAGCCAGGAAACGAGAGGGAAAAGAGGTCCACCAGTCAGTCGCAGAGTGGGTGAGTTGCGGAGTAAGAAAACGTTTCGCGAGAGAGAGTGGGGTGGGCTCGCTATTGGGCCTGTTGGGCTGGCCGGCTGGGCTGCTGCCTGTTTCTATTTTTTTTTCTTCCTGTATGTTTTTCTTTTTCCAATTATATTTTCTGTTTTGAATTCCAAACAACAAATCAATATTCAAAACAATTCAAACATTCACCAAACATTACAATTGAATTTGGTTCTGTTTAACAACATAAACCAAGTCTAAAGATCAAAATAATAATTTTATTTTAGGGTCCATTATTAATTAAATAAACAGACCTTGTTTAATAAATCAAAATAGAATTTGTTTTATTTAAAATATCCATTTGAAAACAAATTATTTCCAAAACCAAATCAGTAGGTTTTATTTGAAAATAATAAACACTTGGAAAACTTATTTAAAATAATTTAATAAGTTTTGATGTTTTATTTAAAATGGTAAAACCTTTTTATTTAAATAAAATTAGATATTAAAACCTTATTATTTTATTTAAAAAAACCTTTTACTATTTTTCTCAAGTGGAAATATTTTATTTCAAAAGCTTGGCCAAGTTTTAATTTGGTTTATAATTTGTAAAACTTCTATTTCATTTGAAAACCAAATCTTTTTATTTAAAAGATCCAAAATAGTAATTCCAAATATTTTTATTTTCCATTATCAAATATTTACCTTTTTAAATCTCTTTGCGATTTTATTTGATCCAAATTGGTTTGAAGGTTTCCAATTGGATTCAAAAAGTTTCTTCTCACCCTGAAAATCAACAAAGTTTTATTTTATTCATTTATTTTTCACATTACAAGATTTGGAAAATCTTGGGATGTGACAGTTTCAAAGTACCAGAAGGCAAATTTTATTTAGTTGATGGTGGCTATGCGAACACTCAAAGTATTCTTGCACCTTACCGACGCACACAGTACCACTTGAAATTGTTTGGCCATGGTCACCGCCGACCGCAGAACTGTAAGGAGCTGTTTAATCATCGCCATGCTATCATAAGAAACCATGTAGAAAGAGACTAGGGAAGTTTGAAGAAGCGATTCCCTATTCTTCGTGTCGGAACCTTTCATCCAATAAGGAATCAAATAAAGATACCAGTTGCTGCTGCAATCTTTCATAATATAATCAGGATGCATGGTGGAGATGATGGATGGCTTGATGAAGGATGGCTTGATCATATCATAGATCCGGCTAACTATGTGAACTTGCCCAATGATGATGACAACCATGAAGTCAACAATGAACAAGAGAATCACATCCAAGGGAACAATTTGAGAGACCAAATAGCTTGGTAGATGTGGAACGATTACCAACTTGAGTAGCTAATGTCATAGGTGTAGTATTTATCATGTAATAATGATTTTATGTGGGATGTTCCATCGTGTAATAATGATTCTGTTTGGGATATTTCAACTTGTATTAATAATTTTTGTTTGGGATCTTTCATCATGTAGCAATCATTGTGTTTGAGATATTTCAACTTGTAATAATGATTCTATTTGGTTACAGATATGCATTCAAAAGGAACTCCATTGTATCCGAAAGGATCTCCAAAATTTAACTTGATGCAAGCCAACAATAAAAAAAGCATGAAGAAGGTTTCACCAAAGTATGGGAAAAAGTTTTCTCCAATAGGTAATAATTTGCTTCTCCACTGAAGTATTTTCCCACTGATCTCCTCTCATTAGGTAATAGATGTACTAACAATAACAATTTTATGTATTGTGTAGGTGAAAAAACAAGAGCAACATGGAGTCATGGATTGGAAAAATCTCTTGTTGAGATATTGCATGAGCACAATACCACCTACCATAGAAGTCAGAATGGATGGAATAGTGAAACCTGGAACCTGATGGTTTCTATTTTCCAACAGAGAAAACCCCATGTGAACGTCAAAAAGTCTCAGGTTCAAGACAAATAAAAAGATCTCAAAAAGGACTATAGGGCTTTAAGGGAGGCCCGAAAACAGAGTGGAGTTGGTTGGAATGAAGCAAAAAGCATGTAGCAGGCAGAACCTCATCCGTGGGTAAATTTGATAGCCTCTTTGGGTGATAGGCTCAGCAAGTTCAAGCGAAAAGCTTTTCCTCTTTATGATACGCTTGGAACTCTATGATGGTAAGTGTGCAAGTGTTTTCTTATAGAACTACAATATGATTCTCTAGGATAACTCTTATACGATGCAATTGTTTTCTTATCGAACTTTTTATTGCAGGACAATTAGTCAAGGGAAAACTTTGCTTCACATCCACCACTGGGCCATCTATGGAGTTCGATGACGACTTGCAGATTATTGATGAACACCAAAAAGATATGGAGGAAGAGGTTGTTGAGGACAAGGGCTATGATGATGACTCACATATCATGGATGAACACCGAAATGAGATGGAGGGAGAGATAGTCAAGGACAAAGGCTGGGGAACCATCGATGCTTATCAAAGGAATATGTCTCAAGAAGGTGCTCCTAAAAATCATAGGTCACAAGTGGAGCAAGGACAAGTGGGTGCTGCTGAAAGGAACAGGTCACAAGTGGAGCAAGGACGAGTAGGTGCTGCTGAAAGGAATAGGTCACAAGTAGGTGCTTCAAGAAAGAATCCTAAGAATAGCCCAAAGAAGAAGAGTACGAATGGGATAGTAGGAGTGATGGAGAGATTTGTACAAATCAAAGAAAAGGAAGCCCAAAAAGAAGTTACACAAGACTTCACAATCACCAGATGCATGGAGCCCTTGAAATCATTAGACGGTGTCACACCCGAGGAGAAAATAACAGCATCTGAGGTTTTCAATAATGCCCACAACTGTGAGTTTTTTGTCAACCTTGTCGCTGATAAAGATGGCACAACAATCATATGGCTTCGTAGGCAGTTAGCTAGGTTAAACGGAGGTAAGATCTTTTTGCTCTAGTCTCTTAATTTTCATGTCACAATGTGTCTAATTCATATAAATTGGTGAAATGAAGTAGTGCAACTGAAGTAACATTATTGTTCTGAAGATGATCGATGAGTTGTGATGATTAGTCATAGTAGTTATGAAAAGCTAGTTTATCCTGATGATTCTGCTTGTTTGTTGCACTTAAATTACCTAGCACATGATACCTATTGTTCAGTTTAGACCTGCTGTTACAAATCTGTCTTCTAGAATGAATGATGTTTTTGGATGCTTTTGCTGATCTCTCCAACCTCGAGTGTGTCTTGGATAGTAGATGCAATTTAAATCCATACTGCTTCACGTGCACTTGATATGGTTACTATCACCCCTCCGAGAGAAATCTGGAAGTACACATGGTTTCACTTCTGAATAGTTGTTGTAGTCTTTTTCTTACCATTTTCCTTCTTGTTTTGCTTTTGCTGATCTCTCCAACCTCGAGTGTGTCTTGGATAATAGATGCAATTTAAATTCATACTGCTTCAAGTGAATGGTTATTGATATAGATCACACATGCACTTGCTATGGTTACTATTACCCCTCCAAGAGAAATCTGAAAGTACATATGGTTTCACTTATGAACAGTTGTTGTAGTCCTTTTCTTACCATTTTCCTTCTTGTTTTGCTTAATTTTCACTGACTAAAATGTCCATATTCCTTCATCAGGTGCCCAACTTGTAGAAGCTACAAGTTATGGAGGTTATGATTTAGTAACAAGCTTTCAAGTGCTCTAGTTCTGTTGTGATGAAACAAGCTTCCAAATAGATGATGGAAACCATTTTTGTATTAAATAGATGATATATTTCTTGTAGTGATGCGTGAGATGTTCTTGTTCCTTATCAAAATTATCAATGTGTGAGATGTTCCTGTAGAGTGCTCAGGTGCTATGAAAAATTAGATTTTTATTGATGATATATCTTGAATTAAGTATTGCTCAAACTGTGTGCTAACGTGCTGTGAAAAAAGTTCAGTTTTTTTTGTTGATGACACCTGTGTGCTAACCCTGTGTTCCAAACAAGGTGATTTAGTGGTAGGGAATTTGTGGGGAAGGGGATTGGATGGAATAAGTGGATCGGGTGAGGGGATTGTCTTCACCAAATACTCTAGAGGTAATGCACGGATAAATATCACAAAACACCGCTACCAAACAAGGCCTCAATGTACTCAGCCACACTGAGGTGAAGCTGTTTCAAATTGTGGAACTCCTTTTTCTTCAAGTTCATCACTCCAGATGAGATGTGAGATGTACGAAAACCATCCTCAAAAATAGCCCAAGTGACATCCTCAAGGGGAGTGGTGATCTGAAAGTTGTCCCACCATGTTGCTGCTGGCCCTTCAAGGAGATATGCTGCAAACCTAACTTTTTCCTCGTCGGTGCAGCCAACAGTCACTAAGTCCTTGTTCACCGAACGTAACCATTCATTGGATACCATTGGATCAGTTGTTCGAGAGAACCTTGCAGGCCTTAGTTCTAGAAATCTAGTGAGCATGTCAAGTGCTGGAGGATTATTCTGATTGTGGTTGTTGTTATTTTTATTGTTGTTCTGATTCTGATTTTGCACAAACTGCGCCATCATCTGCATCATTTGAGCTTGAGATGTCATCAACTGCTGCATCTCGGGAGTGACATTATTGTTGTTGTTTTGGTTGGGGTTGGCACGACGGGGAGGCATCTGTTGGTTTGATAGGGATAAGTAATGATAGATAGATCTACAGAAGTTCTAACATACAACCCCAAAACAATCAAGTTCAATTAAACAATCAACAAGCAACTATTCACTTAACAACTTATGAGCTTTACTCATGAGTTGAAGGAAACAACAAGTTTTCTTGAAACAATCAACCTAGTATAATCATACCTCACAGGTCAGCATGATCCATACACTAACATGATATCAATGACTTAGATAGTTGGTAGGCAATCTAATGTCTCTTGGTCCTCTTTGTGGTCCTTAGTGATGTCCAAGTTGAAGTCCTTGGTGAAACTAAAGTTGAAGTCATTGGTGTTGGTTAAGTCTTTGCTCATGGTGAAGGCTTTGTCCATCAAGTTGAAAAGGAAGAGATGTAGAATCAAAACAAATAAGGTTGAGGAAAGAGTTTACAAGATTGTTTGTAAATAAGTTTGGAACAAATACAACTCCTATTTTTCTAAGGGGTTTTGTCCAATCCTAGGGTTAAAATCCTACAGGCAACACAGTGCTCTGATACCATCTGTAGCGGTCCCAACCTTTAGTAAGGTAGAGATCCCTGTGTTTACAATGCTTGTCCCTGGATCAATAGCTAGCATCCACAGTTAAGATGTAATATCAAGAAACAAAGGTGATAATACAACTTTATAACCAGGAATAAAATAATTCATTACATCTTACATAGCTCATTTGGCTATCTCATTACAATGCAGCAGAAATAACTATATAGCATGGAGTCCTTCATCTTCAAAGGGCCACAGGCAATTATGTTGGTTGTAGACTTGTAATCCTATTTAACACACTTCACTAACATCAAACAAACCTGCAACATAATAAGTTACAGCCACAAGGGTCATTACACTTGAATTATATTGGCAAGTTTCACTAATGTGTGGAAATAAGTTGGATCCTATCAATATATGCATATTTGGCTAAGTAGAGCTTAGGCTCATTTGTAGAAAGCAATATGGTTTTATCCTATCTTTTTAAAATAGTTTTGATCTTTCAATTAATCTTTCTGAACTCCTTGGAAAACTCCAAGTGCTTCTAATCCCTTGTTGACACCATCAACTTTTACTTTGAGAAATTGGAATGTTGTGATCTTCCATAGCTTCAGGCCTTAGTTGCTCAGAGTTCTCCGTAACCGGGGACACGGCTAAGTACTTAGAATTTGATCTTCTGCAGAAGTTGTACACTTTACCCACATGACACAATCTCGTCTTTACACCACCCGTGGCCGCTGGATAAGTCCACACCAAATGGAGTACCGGCAGATCGAGAGTGTGACAAAGTCTTTCCATAGAAGTCCCCCAATACATAATGCTAGCACGTCTACCAGGAACCAATGTAAGGATACATTTCCAATACATAATTATAGTTAACCTGAGTAGGTACCAATGCAAGGGTCTTCCACTATGTAATTGACTAAGCCAGAGCCCATTTAGCATGTGGCTATACACGGAAGCCTCTGTACGAGAAACATGTTCAATAGTCCCTGGGTGGTTTTCTTCTAGTGCACATACAGAAAAGATAGCCATATATACATGGTTCCCTTCGTTGCCACCTTATCCACAATTGAGTATACACATTCCACCCAGGTGATTCATTGAGTACTTGTTTTATTATATAAAACATATATTTTTCCAACACTTCATATAATCATAACATGTATTTCACCCCAAGTCTATAGGAGGTCTAAGCATACTACAACTATGATATTTTCACTAAGGAAGGTATAAAGGATTTTCCTAATAGGACATATCATATAATAGTAACATAGTAGCCCTAGCATGGATACTACAAAAATTCTACTAAGTGTAATGAAAATAGTAGGACATGGATGATAGTTCCACTTGCCTTAGTAGTTGGTGGTGTTGGTACACTCTTCGCAATAACACACTTGACAATCAAAAAAATCTATCAAGCAAAACAACCAAGACAAAACATAAACAAGATCAACATTAATGGCAACACAAAAATCATGCAAAGTATGCAAACATGCAAGATGGCAATTTTTATTGTACAAATTTTTATAACAAGGTTCTGGACATTACCAAGTGATTTATGAACATTTTATATTTTGAAGATTACAAATTCAACCATTTGTGCAATTGTAGCAATTAGCAACATTTTCTAACAGTTGGAAAGGCCATTCTTATTTAATAATTGCCACGGTCTTATTTATACTAGAATAAAATTATATTTCGGTTTTACTGTACAGAGGTTTCAATTTACTACCATTTGCAAAAGGATTCACTTAAAAATAATTTACACAACAATTTTTATACTCAAAATACTCCATAAATGGTTCAGTATAAAACGTGATTTTAACAGACTCAAAAATACCTAATTATGGCTCCACTGTGTTCTACTCGTTTTTGTGAATTCATATGCATATTATTTGCTAAATTTGGATATACAAAACTAAAGATATAATTTTTATGGTAAAAATGACCAATTAAACCATTTAATTTACAAATAAAATTGTTGTACAGAGAATAACTAATATTATTGTACAAATGGATTCTACAGAATCTTAGCTTTTCAAGTATACCAAATTTATAATTTTTGGACTTCTAAATGTTTTTCGATGAATTATACGAGGTCGTACTAAAATCTGGATAAGTCAAACTCGGGAATTGACTGAAATTGACTTTGACCGATCTGACTGAGTTGACTGTTGACTACGTTGATGTCATGATGATGTCAGAATTGACTACATAAAAAGTTGCTCGGATGTAAAAACTTTCTACATGAAAGTTGTAGATAACAACTAGATTTATCTATTGTTCAATGGAAATTTAGTTTGGAGCAACGAGGTCGGCGTAAAATGGATTATACCTTCTAAGATCTGAATCTTTGACCGCTTTTCTCTCTCTGCTTGATGAATGAAACGAGGTGAAACCAGTGAGAATGGAACCGTCTTGACAAGGGGAATAACTTCCGTCTTCAAGCGACCACGATCCGAGGTCGTCTTGAAGGTCTATTTGGATGGAGAAGACCGAGGAGAATTTTGGACGAAAATGGGGCTAAGATGAGTTGAAAACGTGTGAACTTTCCTGGAGGTGGGTTTATATAGGAGAGGGTCGAGGCTGGATTAAAGGATATTAAAGAGGGAGAGGAATTAGGGGCATTTATTGCAATTTAGGAGGGAAATTGAGAGTCATTTAGGAGCATTTGATACAAACACCAAGTGCTCCCTGGTACACATTCGTGTACGTATGTGGTGGCCTCCTGGTGGCCTGTTTGCCGATTGGCCTAGTTGGGCCGGCCCATTTTGGCTGGCCTGGCTGGCCATTTTTTTTTCGTTTTATATTTTTTTCCTATTTCTTAATTCTTTCATAACTTTTGATTTAGAGCTCCGAATTTATTGATTCAAATTTCTTCGTGTTCGTAAATTCATGGGCAATATTTTAGGACATAAATTTGATATATTTGGAAATATTTAATTTTCTCAATTATTAATTAGTCAATTATTGTATGATTGCATGTGTGCGATATTGGCCTAGTTGCAAGGCAATATATTTGGAATGACTTGGATTCTTTTCTTATTTGAACTTTATTCGATTTAGTTCCACTTTACATGGATAACCATGAATTAAAGTTTGAAAATATGAGAGGATAATTTTATAAAATCTTAAAATAGCTCACATAAGCTATGGTGCTTATTTTAAAACGAGACTCTTTGCTTTTATTTGTGGTTCAAAACAAAACAAAGGTTGTTTGAAAAATGTAAATGAAGTAGTTGAGATGTATAGATGGTTTTTGGTTGAGAACATTCCTCAAGATTAAAAATAGATTTTCAAATACAGAGAGTTTGTGAAAAATATTTTGAAGGGGAACCTTGCAAATTAAAATTTTGAAGTAGAGGAGTTATATGGATAATCTTGATGCTTTGATCTTAGGGTTTTTGTTAAATGATATTTTTATTTTAAGGAGTACCTTTATTTGGGAAAAAAATTTGTAATAGTTTAAAAGGTTTTAATGTTTCCAATTAGAATCAAAAAATTTCTTTTCTCCATAAATTTCAACAACTATTTCTTTTGTTTATTTATTTTGCACATTTTAAAATTTGGAAAATTTTGGGATGTGACAGTTCATGATCAGGAAACCATGATCATCTATTAACCAACAAGCTAATATCATAAAGAGGCTTTACCAGGGACTCTTACAAGTTTACAAATCACACAAATATTAATGTTTCCGGTTAATACAATTATAGCATGAATGTAAGCATTTATCATAAACACAAATATATAATAATAAATATTTTTATTGTTGCCTCTTGGGCATATCTCCAACAGAAATATCTGCCAATTTTTTCCGCCCTTGTGTTTTTATTCCTTGTTGATGTCTGGAAATTTTATTACTGAGCCCATGAAATTAGTCTATGAGGCCCAAGAATAGCCGAAAACTTTATAATTCGGCCTTTTCATGGTCTTGTGGCTTTCGATCAAAGCCCATTCAGTTTATGAGTGAGGCCATTGAATATTGCTCATGACGATAAAATAAGCTCAGCCTACCTATTTTTTGTGTAAAAACTACTGTAGTATGTAGAAGTTTATAGTTTAGCCTCTAGGAGCACCGCCATATTATTTCAAAGGAGATAAACATTATCAAAGAAAGTCTATTAAACTTATAGTAGAAATCGTTTAATGTTTCTGTTGTATTAACTATTTCTTTCATAGTGGCAAGGCAAGCCGTTTACCATTTCTGAGGTCTCGTGTTAGAATGGTAGACAATTTTTTTCTTCTAGTCATCTTTTTGTACTCTGAGGCTGACATCTGGGACCCAGATAAACTACTGCTACGTATAGCAATGTTGCCAAGGTCAGAATGGCGGACTTTATCCAAAAAAAATAGTCCAACACATACACGTTTCTTTCAAATAGAGGCTACCATATGGGACCTAGCATAGACACATTTCCTGCACAGAGGAGGCTGACATCTGGGACCCAGCAACGTACCAAGGTAAAAATAGTGGTCATGGCAATTTTGTTATTATATACTAATGCTGATGTGTGGGACCCAGCAACGGAGTATAGATTAATTTAGAAAAAAAGATAGATACCTTGGTCCCAATAAACTGCTACTGCATCTAACAATGTTGCCAAAGTCGTAACGGCGAACTTGACCTGAAAAAAAGTCCAACATATGCACATTTCTTTAAAATGGAGGCTGACATCTGAGAACAGCCTACATATGTGTCCTCACAGAGCAGGGTGACATCTAGGACCTAGCACTGGACCAAAGTCAGAACAACGGAAGTGGCCAAAAAAAGTCCATAATAGCATATTTCATTTACGGAGAGGCTGACATGTGCCACCAAAGAGACCTTATATAGGTGCTACATCGAGCAATGTTGCCAAGTTCGAATAAGGTAGACGAGCGAGAACAAATTCCAACATGCACACATTCTTATAATGAGATGCTGACATGTCGGGCTCTGCAGTGTGACCAAACGGTAGATGTTGACATGTGACACGTTGTTAGTTTGGAACACGGTAGCTAGAAAAGAAAAAATTCCATCATATACACATAATTCTTCTAATGAGAGGATGACATGTGGGACCCACGAGCTTGTATAAATGGCCAATGTATCGAGCAACGTTGCCAAGTTCAAAACACGGAGGTGCGAGCGTGAAAAAACTTTAGCATGCACACGTTTCTTTCTAATGAGATGCTGTCATGTGGGACCCAACATCCTCTATAAACGGCCGATGCATCGAGCAACGTTACAAAGTTCTAAACACGGAGGCACGATCAAGAAAAAAAGTCCAACAAGCACACGTTCTTCTAATGAGATGCTGACATGTGAGACCCAGCAGCGTGACCAAACGACAGATTCATTGAACAACACTATCTAGTTAGGATCAGGGTATCGCTAGAGAAGAAAAAATTTAATTATATACACACGATTCTTCTAATGAGATGCTTACATATGGGACCCACTAGCCTGAATAAACGACAGATTGTTCCAGCAACGCTATTTAGTTAACATGGAGGCATGATCGAGGGCAAAAAATCCATCATACACATGTTTCTTCTAATACGAGGATGACATGTGGGCCTAGTTGTGTGATTAAACTGTAGATGCATCTTGAAGTATAATCAAGTTTTTAACAGGATAGCAGGAGCGAAGGACAAAATTCCATCATACACACGATTATTCTAATGAGAGGCTGGCATGTGGGACTGAGTAGCGCAATTAATGGCAGATAGATAGAGCAACATTATCGAGTTCAAATCAGGGAGGCATGAGCCAAGGAAAAAATTCATCATGCACACGTTTCTTCTAATGTGAGGATGACATGTGGGGCCCATGTTTGATTTCCTATGAAATCTAGGAGTAATCCTTAGGAAAAATTCCGTACGTGAATCAATCCTACAAATCAAATGATCATCGTAGTAAAAATTCCCATAGGATTTAATCCTACAAATTTCCTATGCAGATCATTTGAATCAAACATGTCCTTACTACTGCGAATGGCTGATATTTTGAATAACCTTCCCTCCTGATGTTTGGGACATAAGTTTTTGCTCAAAGTAACACTTTTTAAAATTTGGCCTACTACATATAAAAATGTGTTTAAGTTTATAATCCCTAGTTAGTATTGTTAGAACTATTATGATATATACGTTCATATGGTGCGCATTAGATATTGTAGATGTTGGTAATTTTTTTCTATATATTTGATCAAATTTTGGATTTGTTAACTTTGATAAATAATTACTACTCCTATATGCGTTCCAGTTTGGGATATATAGAGGGAGTGGTACTACAACAAAGAATATGTCTTGGAGTGGAGGGGAAAAAGGAAGAGCAAGATGGCAGTAGCGAGGAGGAGTTAAAGGTGGTGCGATATTAGAGCTTTCCATGATGATGGGTTTCTAACATGAGGTATTAGTAGTGCTACAGCTTTTACAGCATACACACTCTACGACTAGGAGTAATAAATTGTTTTTTCTCTCACCATTAATCTCTCCTTGGCGACCCCACGCGTACCGGTCGGCTGATCTCTCCCTCGTCCACAGCCAGGCACTGCGCTGCGCACATGTGCATTGGTACGGCTGTATTGTGACTCTGGCATGCTCGTCATCTGCGTTGCTATACACAGGAAGGAACCACTTTGGGCCCCGGAGGCAAATTTCAGTAGAATTCAAACTTTTCTGGTCTCGTCTGAAATCCATGAATGTTCAGACATCGTACTCCAGAATAGCTAATTTCGTCCCTAATTTTTTCGAAAAAGGGCCAAATTTTTACTACAATAGGCTTTCAGATCGAGATGTTCAATCTTGCAAAACAGGAAGCTTAAAATTATTTAAAATGCACGTGACCTAGCTATAAAACACTTGTAGTTTCACTCCTGAGATACTTTGAACAAATTGCCGTAAAGCCAAATTATTGCACAGATATATACCTACAAATCTTGGTAATATCAATTAAATAGGCAACACTGCTGGCATTTTAGCCATATACTACCTTGTAGTTACTTCACATAAAAACATTGTTGTCACTTTCATTAAATTATGCTAACGCCATTCCATTCCACGAATATAAGCATAAAGCTTGAACATTATTTAAATTTCCCTAAAAGATAATCCTTAAACCCCTCAACCCTAAACCATCACCAAGAATGTATCATGCAATTCTAGATAAAAATTTGAGATTGATACTCTCATTAAATTGTGGTAACGCCATTCTTTTTCATGAATATATCCATATGACTCGAACATTAATGAAAATTCCCTAAACCCTAAACCCTAAGCTGTATACCCCTAAACCCTAACCCTAATGAAGAAGGTTTATATCATGCACTTATAGATCAAAAATTTAGTTATAATTTCATTAAATTGTTGCTAAGTCATTCTATTCCACGAATATAAGCATAAAGCTCGAACTTCATTGAAAATTCCTAAAACCATAAACCCCTGCCCTAAAACCAGAAGAACTAAACCCATAAAACCTAAACCCTAAAACCTTAAACACTAAACTCCTAAACCCTGACAAATTAAGAAGTTATCATGCACACTTATATATCAAAGTTTGAGATACTTTTATTAAATTGGGCAACGATATTCTATTCGACGAATATAACCATGAATCCAGATCATTGTTGAAAATTCCCTAAACCCTAAACAACACATAAAACCTAAACTATCACATCCCAAAATTTTCCAAATTTTGTAATGTGAAAAATAAATCAACAAAATTAATAACTGTTGAAATTTAGGGTAAAAAGTAACTTTTGTTTCAAAGTGGAAACATCAAAACTCATCATGAACTAACTTTGAAATAAAATTTGAATCCAACTAAATTCAAATCAAGTGAAATGCATTCTTCATAAATGCATCTTGAAATATAAACACTTGGAAAGTAAACCAAAACTCTAAAAACCCTAATGAGGAAAATCATTTTAAAGATATCCCTAAGATTATGGATTTGATACATATAAAGATTTATCAACAAACAATTATAAATGATCAAAAGGGATAGAGATAAATATCATAACACCATGGAAATTGGTTTCACTTAATTTCGAGCCATAAATAAAATCTTATGAATTTAGCAAGATAAGGAAATTGAATTTCCAAAGCTAATAAAGCACCTATTTAAAAATCCATACCAAATAGTGAGCAAATAATCCTAGAGATATTTAAAAGGATAAATAAATATCAAATAAGATTTTACAAATTGGAATCACCAAGTTTGGATCTTTAAATAAAAAGATATGGATTCTATGAGATAAAGAAAGAAATAATAAATAAGGACTATTTTAAAAGGCCAAATTTAATCTTGACCAAACAAATGAAATGAAACATTTTTGTTTAATAAAAAGAGTGAAGGATTATTTAAATAAAAAATCATAAGGATTTATAAATTTTTATTTAAGTAAAGACTTTTTCCCTATTTAAAATGAACATTAAAACATATTAAAATATTATAAATAAAAATTCAAAGTGAAATTATTTTTGTATAAATTAAACCTACTGAAAAAGGTTTGGTAAAAATTTAGAATTAAAATAGAGTTTGAAAACATATTTAAATCTTATTTTGAAATAAAGACAAATGTCTATTTATAAATATATAATAGACCCTAAAAGAATAAAAGAAATATTCTAAAATTTGACATTAGAATATGTTAATAAACAATATTGAATTATACTCAAGGTTTGGAAAGATTTGAAATTCAAATGGTTGTTTGAAATGTTTAAACAAATTCAAAACAAAAATGAAAAAGGAAAAAGGAAAAGAAATAGAACAAAAAAATTGAAAGAAGCCTGCCCAGCCAGCAAGCCCAGCCCATCCGGCCCAGCAGCCCACCTCTCACCCCAGCGAGCCGTTCCTTTCTCACTCAGAACAACACCCGCAAACTCACTGACGAGGTGACGCCACTCTTTCTCTCTCTCTCTCGCCGACTAGCCAGCCCCACCCCCAGTCATCTTCCTCACCCGCCACGGTGCCCACGCCCCCTCGCCGGCCGTTTCTGGCCATAATTTCTTGCGTTAATTCGCTTCATTGCCGGAGTAAAACTCGCCCCCGACCACGCGTACTTAAAATACTACCTCTCCTCTCTAATTCCCCTCGCTCACCCCACCCTCTCCGCCACCAGGCCTCTCCGATTTCACCCTAGACCGCCCACTGCTCCGATGAGGCTTTCTTCCAATTTCGCACAGCCACCGTCTCCCCTCGCCCCCTCGACCACACGAGCGTGTTCCCCATGTCCTACGAACCTCCCAGTACTCCCCATTTGCCCGCGCACGCCTCAGACGCTCGGCAACGACGATGCCTCCTCGCCACCGCCGTCTGCAAAATACTCCGGTGAGCTTTATCACATGAACCCATGCGCGCCTCGACCAGAGACTCATGCCAACTTATTCGCCTGTCTTATGAACCTCCAGGTGCTCGCCAACTACTCGCGCGTGACCTACAACCTCGTCTTCGACCATGACAGTGCGTGCCCGACGCCGTCTCGAACTCCGGCGAGCGATTGAGGACGAACCAGTGCGCCCCCTGTCTTCCCACGAGTACGTTGAGCTTCAGCATGACGAGTCGACCTCAGTGAGCTACCTCCCTTCCTCTTTTGCTTCCTGTATCGCCGGCTTCGACACCGTCTGACCGCAGCACCGCCAACCACTGCCGCCAGCGCCGCCCGTTTAGGGTTAGTTGTTTTAGACCGTAGGATGTCGATCGCGTGGATACGATAGAAAATAACCCGAAGGGGTATCCTTTGATCTGTACCGTGCGTAGTCATTTAGATCTGCCGGCTCAAAGAGGCCAATCCAACCGAAGCGGTACCAGCCAGTAAGAACACGACGCGTGGAATGTGATTTGTTTTAAAAACCAGAATTTGTTCTAGTGGATGTTCAAACTTGTAAATTACATAACTTTAAATCCACACGTCCAAATTTTTTAAATTTTATATCAATGGAATCAGCAAAACAAGTACTTTCCAACTATGCACTTTGTTTAGTTAATTGCTTCTGTTAAATTGGTTGTATTTGCATAAACTTTTGTAGGCATATTTTGAACATAAAATTTATTCTAGAAATATTTTTAAAGTAAAATCTTTGGAAATTGGATTGTTTTGAACCTACTGACCGTAGAAACCAACTTGTGGATTCAAAAACATATTTTGGGAAGCAAAAGAATAAATATTTGAATTAGATCATTTCTAGTTAAACAAAAATATTGCTTATGTGTTAAAAATGATTTTTGAGTAAAACCTTTGAAAAATGATTAGATTTAAACTCTCTGACCCTAAACACCAAGTTTTGAGATTTAAAAATATATTTGATGCTAAAAAGCATTTTCAACAACATAAAATATTTATTTGGTATAAAAATGGTTTATAGGTAAAACCTTTTGCAAATGGTTTCAATCTTAAACACTTGACCATAAAACACTAACATTTGTGTTTAAAAATGTATTTTTCAAACACTAGAAAATAATACTTTGGTTTGAACCATTTCTAGCAAAACAAAAATGACTTAAAATGGCCATTTTCACTAACTTGATATCAAATGGTTTTGCCACATTTATAAATGACCAAAAGATATTTTATGATGTTTATAACCTAGAGAAACCACTTTTCCAAAACAAAACAATCTTTGGCATGCTTGCATGCATTGCTTTGTTTTTATTATTTTATGTGATGGTTGCTTGAATGGAAGATTGAATATTGCTTGCTTGATTGAATTGTAGTGGAATTTGAAGAGTGTGACTATTGCAAGATCAATGAGTGAACTTATAATTCTCTACCAAAAAGGCAAGCGATGCTTCATACTTTTGTCCTATTATTTCCATTATGCATTAGTGATATTTTAAGTAAGACTTGCATGGAATTTTTGCCAAGTATAAACTATGCCATGGGAAATCCTAGTAGATGAAACCTTAGTAGAATTATCCTAAGTTAAGATTGCTACTACTATCATGCTTAGCTTAGCTAGTAGAAAACAAGGGTGGATTATATTCATGCTATGGAATATTTCTAAGTCAAGGAGTTGTGTTTTGTTTAATAAAACAACTAAGTGAATGAATCACCTGCATGGAATGGAAAGAGAGGTTTGTGTTGAGTGGTTATACAAGTCCAGTATACTGGGGAAAACTTGGGCATCACCAAGTCCAGTATACTGGGGAAGACTTGGTGTCTCACTTGTGGATTTCCACCCAGGAACAAAGAGATTTGAGATGTCAAATGTTGAGAAGCTTCAAGTGCAGCCACTTGGCATTATGGGCTCTGCCTCGATCATATAGGTTGCAATAACTTAGCCAAATGGACAGTTGGTGTTAGGGGATTGATAGGTTGGAGCGTGTCCATTCTGGTCTAAGGGAAGGCTTTGGAAAGATCTTGTCTTGGTGAAACCAAGTCTGGTGGGGAAAGTGCACCACCTCTGCAGAGAGTAAAATCTAAGTACTTAGCCATGTCCCTGGTAATGGACAAGTTGATCATCAAGACATGGAAGCTATCAAGAATCTCCTCATCCCAATTTCTAAGTTAAAAACTTGTGGTTGAACAAGGGTGAAGGTTCACCAATTTCTATTGGTGGTTCCTTGGGTGTTTTGACAAGCAAAAACTTAGTGTTTTCAAATGATAAGGAAAATCTATTTTGAGCATAGAAAGCCTAAGCTCCACCTAGCCAAATGCATATAGATGATATATACCACTATACTACCATAGAATCACTTGCCAATACAATTCAAATGTATTGACCCTTGTGGCTGTAACTTATTATGTTGCAGGTTTGTTGATTACGATTACAAGTCTACAACCAACATGATTGCCTGTGGCACTTTGAAGATGAAGGACTCCATGCTATAGTTAATTATACTGCATTGTAATGAGATAGCCAAATGAGCTATGTAAGATGTAATGAATTATTTTATTCCTGGTTATAAAGTTGTATTATGACCTTTGTTCCTTGATATTACATCTTAACTGTGGATGCTAGCTATTGATCCAGGGACTAGCATTGTAAACATAGGGATATCTACCTTATTAAAGGTTGGGACCTCTACACATGGTATCAGAGCACTGTGTTTCCTGTAGGATTGTAACCCTAGGATTGGACAATACCCCTTAGAAAAATAGGAGTTGTATTTGTTCCAAAACTTATTTACAAACAATATTGTAAACTCTTTCCTCAACCTTTATGTTTTGATTCTACATCTCTCCCTTCTCAAACTTGATGGACAAAGATATCAACTAGAGCAAAGGACTTCACCAAACTAAATACTTGGTGGCTACAGTGAGAAATTTTCTTGCATAGTCACTCTTAGAGCATTCAGATGCAAAGACCTATGGTTTTCCGTCTAAATCCTCTGGGGCTACAATGGGATATTCATATGAAATGCAAAAGGCAAATAAAACTTACAAGTGAGATGATCTTGAGGTTAGTAGCGCTCTTGCCAAACAACTTGCTAAAGGAAAGGTTGTTTCCTCGTAAGATATCTACTTCTCAGAGAAGCTCCACAAGGCCACAGGTTGGAGATGTTGGTGCTGCACCAGGAGCCAAAGTGGAGCTACTCGGCGTAAGCGCCGGGTAGACTATCTTCAGAAGCTATATGGTTATCATGGGTGTAGAGACGCCGCCTTCAATGGACGTTCCACCCACCACCACCGCCTTGCCGCTACCGATGGCATCCTTAGCCGGAACATCAACCATTCAGGTTGCGGTGCTTTCTTGCGTCGCCTGTTCGCCGACAACGATGAGATCCGTGGAGGCAGTTGAGTCCACTTCCATGGCCGAAGGGCCAGATGCATCCTTAGCCGGAGAGCTTGTCGGAGCAGGTGTGGGCTGGACGCTAGGAGTGACAGGGTGATGGCGGGAGATGCTTGGTGCGACACATCTTGCTGCAACATATCTTTAATGTTTTTAGAATCCGCCGATGTTTTGGAGGTCTTCTTCAAACTCAAGCCAGCTTTCTTCCTAAAACGTGCAAAATATAAGTACAGGAAAAAGACGAACACTGGACAATGTCAGAGGAAAAGAAGCTTAGACGATAGTGGGTGCCTTGGTAAAAGGTGTCGTGGTATTGCCGACGAGTATGCCATGGAGGGGTCCTCACAGTGCGTGTTTACAGACATGGGGGAATGAGGACGGTTGACGGGTATGAGGTAACATAGTTTACCAAGGTTCAGATCCCACGATGGTGGCGGAATCCTACTCCTGCTATAAATCACTATAAGGGCAATACGTTGAGTTACAAGGATTGGTTTGCTATGCGAGATTGTGTGAAGTTGTCTATAATCGTGCATAAAAGGCTCCCATAGGCCCGACTTATATAGTCTCAAGGTCCCAGGGTTACAGGGAAAAGTCCTAGCCGGACAGGTTACAGAGTCCTACACCGTCTATTACTAGTCTTGTGTATATTGCGCTCCAAGGCTCCGGGTACGTCGGTGACTCCAACCGTAGCCTTCCTTTATCCGGCATGGGCCTCCCTTCTGGATCCATCTAACTGGGACGCGCAGCAGGCCATAGGCCATGCTACCAACTGAGGGCCACCCGGGTTAGCCGGATAAGAGACATGCTATAGGGATACCCATATAGCATATCCCCAACAAAAGGGATCCCGGTAATCTTTCTTTTCTCCACCTCTAGGGCAGTAGTGGACTTCTTGGAGGCTCCAGCCTCCGTCTTCTTCTTCTTACCTCCGTCGGCAGCGTCAGAGGTGGAGCTCTTCCACTTTCGCGCCAACGGGACATCTTCAACAGACACGACAGTGACTTCCTTCATCTTTGGGTCATAAATTTAGACAGCCATGTCGTCCTCCTTTAGACTCTTAAGATGTTAAGTGAAATCGCAAGGTGTTAGATAAGATGATAAAGGCAAGATGGAAGAATTGGAGCAAATGTCATACACGGCAAATAAATAGGTACCTCTGGGCACTTGCCCTCCTCGAACATGTCATAGGTGATGGTGAAACCACGCTTCCTGTCCTTGACCTTGACGATGTCCTTGAGGCGGAGCTTGACGGAGTCACTGGAGAAGTTGTCCTTGGAGATGCAGAGGTTATCCTACCTCTCCTTAGAGTACTCATGCATCAACTTCGAGCGGTGCTGCAGAGGCTGGATCCGCCTGCCGAACCAGCACATGGCCAGGTCCAATCCGGTTAGACCCGTCTCCACGAACCACTCTATCTGCCTTGTGGCGTGGGTACCATCGTTGTCGGAGGGAAGGGTGGAATGGGATATCCATGTCTAGGCTTCAGCGGCGGCTCCGTCGACAAAGTACGGATACGTTGCTTCTCAGCTAGACAGAGGGATATCTAGGTCGTAGAAGTATGTATGTTGCCAATTCTTGCAAGACTCGTGGACGCCGATGTCGGGGAACCGCCAGCCAGGCCGGATCTTAAAACTAATTGTGCCACAGTTCCTGAGCTCATCCTTGCTGGATCCAGCTTCCCTCTTGACGATAAAAAAGTATATAAACAAGTCTAACCTAGGCCTAATCCCTAGGTAACCCTCACAAAGAGTCGTGTAGTTGCTAATCGCGAGGATGCTGTTGGGGAAAGGTTCTGAGGTTGAACCTGGTAATGGTTGAGGACAGCTAGGAAGAAATTGGAGATGGGAAGGGAAACGCCGCGTACCAATTGCGCTTTGAGGTAAACCTTCTTTCCGGCTTGGGGAGAAGGGGTGACCTCGCCGGCCGGCGCCGCCCGCCAGACCAGTCCCTCCATCTAGCGGAGATAGCCTTAGACAACTAGCTCCTTGATATCACTGTCCGTGATATCTGAGCAACGCCAATCTCCCTTGTGGGAGTCGCCTTGTTCCTCTAGCAGCTCTAGCGCTGCTGGAATTTGGTCGCCGCCGGTGGATTCCACCACCACGGATTTTGGCAGCACGAAGCCCTCTGGGGGCACATAGACGGAAGAGATTGGAGAGTGGTGACTGAAGAGATTGGAGGCTAGGGTTTTTCGCGTGCGCACAGAGGGCTCGAGGAGGTGCTCGCAGGAGGAAAACGAAGGCGCAGGGGAAGAATGAGGTGAAAAGTAAAAATCCACCGCAGTTGTAATTTATAACCCCTGGCATCAAGATTTGTGCAAAGTGATCGAATAGTCGGTGCGTGGACGACGTGTGCGGGCGTGTGCACGGAAATTTCGCCACGTTCCCAACCGTCGCCGCCAATGGTTCGTATCCTTCACGTGGGAAAAAAAGGCATGATTGCGTTCTCTGAATGTGTGAGTTACGAGGCGTCACTGACCTATGTCTATGTCGCCCTAGCTGTCACTAGGAGATGAACCATTACATCAGAACATTCCGGCATGGACAGATCCAGTCCGGCTATGAGAAGAGTATGATGGGAGATTAAGCGTTTCTCCGACTTGCAAGTTGAAGAAGGAGAATATTGCAGGGTTCTTGGTAGGACTACAAGATGTTGCTTGACGATTTGCCAATATCTATCTAGACTGAGCATTCAACCTGAAGTGGAAAGACGACACAACATCTCAGAGTTCTCCGGGGGCTACTGTTGGGGATATGCTATATGGGTATCCTCATAGCATGCCTCCTATCCGGATAACTGGGGTGGCACATAGTTGGTAGCGTGGCCCATGTCCTGCTGGCTGGCCCAGTTAGATGGATCCAGAAGGGAGGCCCATGCCGGATAAAGGAAGGCTACGGAGGAGTCACCGACGTACACGGATCCTTGGAGTGCAAGACACGTTAGACTGATTGTGTACTGTGTAGGACTCTGAAACCTGTCGGGCTAGGTATTTCCCTGTAACCCTAGGACCTGGTGACTATATAACTCGGTCCTATGGGAGCCCTTAGGGCATAACATAACTCATACCTCTCACAGCGAACCGATCCCTGTAACTCGGCGTATTGCCATTATAGTGATTTATAGAAGGAGTAGGATTCCGCCACCATTGTGGGATCTGAACCTGGGTAAGCTATGTTAACTCGTACCAGTCAACTGTCTGCCGTACCCCACGTCTCTAAATACGCACTATGAGAACCCCTCCATGGCGTACTCGTCGGCAATACCAAGACATCTACCAATTTATGGCATTGTAGTTTGGGGCACATAAGTGAAAAGCGCATGAAGAACCTCCATGGTGATGGTCTTCTAACTTCGTTTGATTTTGAATCATATGATACATGTCAAGCTTGTTTACTTGGAAAGATGACCAATTCGCCTTTTTCGGGTTTACCCGAGAGAGCGACAGACTTGTTGGAACTCATACATACTGATGTATGTGGACCAATGAGCATGACGGCCAGAGGAGGATATCACTACTTCATTACTTTCATTGATGATTTCAGTAGATATGGTTATGTCTACTTGATGAAGCATAAGTATGAAACTTTTGAAAAGTTCAAGGAGTTTCAGAGTGAAGTAGAGAATCAACGTGGCAAGAAAATAAAGGCCTTGCGATATGATCGTGGAGGTGAATATTTGAGTCAGGAATGTAGCAGTCATCTTAAGAGTTGCGGAATTGTTCCACAGCTCCCGCCGCCCGAAATGCCTCAAAGAAATGGGGTCTTTAAACGGCGCAACCAAACTTTGTTGGACATGGTTCGATCGATGATGAGCCAGTCGGATTTACCATTATCATTTTGGGGTTACGCTCTGGAAACAACATCTTTCACACTTAATAGGGTACCATCTAAATCCGTAGTTAAGACACCATATGAGATGTGGACTGGAAAGAATCCCAGTTTGTCTTTTCCAAAGATTTTGGGTTGTGATGCATTTGTCAAGCGACTTCATTCGGACAAGCTAACACCCAAATCGGATAATTGCATTTTCGTGGGATATCCGATGGAAACCTTAGGGTATTACTTCTAAAACCAAGAAGAGGGCAAAGTGTTTGTCGCTCGTAGCGGTGTTTTCCTAGATAAAGAGTTTCTCACAAAGGTAACATGTGGAAGGTCGGTGCGACTTGAAGAAATTCAAGATGAGCCAGTCGGGGATGCTTCTACGAGTGATGCTATTGTAGCAGAACAAGTTGAGGAACCCGTGGCAATAGAAGCACCACAACCACGAAGGTCGGCGAGGCTCCGTGAAACGTAGGAATTATTATCGTTAGACAATGATGAGCCTGCGACCTATGCAGAAGCGATGGTGGACCCAAACTCTGATAAATGGCTGATCGCCATGAGATCCGAGATAGAGTCCATGGGAGCCAATCAAGTTTGGAACTTGGTCGACCTGCCTCATGGTTTTAAAGCCATCGAGTGCAAATGGATATGGATGGAAATGTTCACATCCATAAAGCTCGACTTGTTGAAAAAGTTTTTCGACAAGTTCAGGGAGTTGACTGCGACGAGACTTTCTCGCCCGTAGCGATGCTTAAATCTGTATAGATTATTCTAACCATTGCTGCACATTTCGACAATGAAATATGGCAGATGGATGTCAAGGCGGCTTTCCTAAATGGAATCCTAACTGAGAACGTGTATATGATGCAGCCCGAAGTTAGAACACTCGATTTGATGAAGTTGTAAAGTAATTTGGCTTCATCAAAAACAAACAAGAACCTTGTGTTTACAAGAAGGAAAGTGGGAGAGAGCTTGTATTTCTAATCTTATATGTAGATGACATATTGCCGATTGGAAATGACATTCCGATGCCTGAGTCTATTAAGACCTCGCTGAAAAATAGTTTTTCGATGAAGGACTTAGGAGAAGCGGCATATATTCTGGGCATCAAGATCTATAGAGATAGATCAAGGAGGCTAATTGGATTAAACTAGAGTACATACATTGACAAAGTGTTGAAACGGTTAAGCATGGAAGAGGCTAAGAAGGGGTTCTTGCCCATGTCTCACGGCATTAAATTCAGCAAGACTCAGTGTCCTTCGACTACTGATGAGCATGAGCGCATGAGCAGGATTCCATATGCTTCGGCAATTGGATCCATCATGTATGCAATGATATGTACTCGCCCAGATGTTTCCTATGCTCTAAGTGTTACGAGCAGATACCAGGCTGATCCAGGTGAAGGTCACTGGACAGCGGTAAAGAACATCCTTAAGTACTTGAAATGGACTAAGGATGTTTTCCTAGTTTATGGAAGTGAGGATGAACTCAATGTAAGGGGTTACACAGATGCGAGTTACCTTAACGTCTCAGATGATTCGAAATCGCAATCAGATTATGTGTTTGTCTTGAATGGTGGTGCTGTGAGCTGGAGAAGTTCCAAGCAAGATACGGTGAGATCCTCTTCAATAGAAACTAAATATATTGCTGCCTCGGAGGCAGTAAAGGAAGCTGTTTGGATTAGGAATTTCCTGACTGCTCTCAGTGTGGTTCAGGGAGCATCTAGCCGGATAACTATCCACCTAGAGGCTTGGGGCTACAGTGAGAGTTTTTAAACTTGGCAATGTGATTTAGTCTTTCTTTAAGCATCTAGTTGAAACTCGTTCAGTTTTAAACTAGAAGCTTGGGGGATACAGTATATAGTTTCTTAACTCAGTCATATACTTAGTCTTTCTTTAAGCATCTAGTTGGAACTAATTCAGTTTTCAACTAGAAGCTTGGGGGATGCAGTATTGAAATTTACAAACACTGTGTATGTTACTCTGAAAGTATCTAGTCGGAATAATTCATTCAAACTAAATACTTGGTGGCTACAGTGAGAAGTTTTCTAGCATAGTCACTCTTAGAGCATTCAGATGCAAAGACCTATGGTTTTCCGTCTAAATCCTCGGGGGCTACAATGGGATACTCATATGAAATGCAAAAGGCAAATAAAACTTACAAGTGCAATGATCTTGATGTTAGTAGCGCTCTTGGCAAACAACTTGCTAAAGGAAAGGTTGTTTCCTCGTAATATATCTACTTGTCAGAGAAGCTCCTCAAGGCCGCAGGTTGGAGATGTCGGCGCTCCACCAGGAGCCAAAGTGGAGCTACTCGGTGTAAAAGCCGGGTAGACTATCTTCAGAAGCGATATGGTTATCCTGGGTGTAGAGGCGCCCCCTTCAATGGACGTTCCGCCCACCACCGCCTTGCCGCTACTGATGGCATCCTTAGCCGGAACTTCAACCATTCTGGTTGCGGTGCTTTCTTGCGTCGCCTGTTCGCGGACAACGACGAGATCCGTGAAGGCAGTAGAGTCCACTTCCATGGCAGAAGGGCCAGATGCATTGTTAGCCGGAGAGCTTGTCGGAGCAGGTGTGGGCTGGATGCTAGGAGTGACAGGGTGATAGCGGGAGATGCTTGGTGCGGGACATCTTGCTGCAGCATATGTTTAATGTTTTTAGATGCCCCCGATGTCTTGGAGGTCTTCTTCAAACTCAAGCCAGCTTTCTTCCTAAAATGTGCAAAATATAAGTACAGGAAAAGATGAACAATGGACAATGTCAGAGGAAAAGAATCTTGCACGATAGTGATTGCCATGGTAAAAGGTGTTCTGGTATTGCCGACGAGTACGCCATGGAGGGGTCCTCACAGTGCGTGTTTAGAGACATGGGGGAAGGAGGACGGTTGACGGCTACGAGGTAACACAGTTTACCCAGGTTTAGATCCCACGATGGTGGTGGAATCCTACTCCTGCTATAAATCACTATAAGGGAAATACGCCGAGTTATAGGGATTGGTTCGCTGTGCGAGGTTGTGTGAAGTTGTCTAGAATCGTGCACTAAAGGCTCCGATAGTCCCGACTTATATAGTCGCCAGGTCCCAGGGTTACAGGGAAAAGTCCTAGCCGGATAGGTTACAGAGTCCTACACCGTCTATTACTAGTCTTGTGTATCTTGCGCTCCAAGGCTCCGGGTACGTCGGTGACTCCAACCGTAGCCTTCCTTTATCCGACATGGGCCTCCCTTCTGGATCCATCTAACTGGGCCGCCCAGCAGGCCATAGGCCATGCTACCAACTGTGGGCCACCCGGGTTAGCCGGATAAGAGACATGCTATAGGGATACCCATATAGCATATCCCCAACAAAAGGGATCCTGGTAATCTTTCTTTTCTCAGCCTCCAGGGCAGCAGTGGACTTCTTGGAGGCTCCACCCTCCGTCTTCTTCTTCTTACCTCCGTTGGCAGCATCAGAGGTGGAGCTCTTCCGCTTTCGCGCCAACGAGACATCGTCAACGGACACGACAGTGACTTCCTTCATCTTTGGGTCATAAATTTGGACAGCCATGTCATCATCCTTTAGACTCTTAAGATGTTAAGTGAAATCGCAAGGTGTTAGATAAGATAATAAAGGCAAGATGGAATAATTGGAGCAAATGTCATACACGAAAAATAAATAGGTACCTCTGGGCACTTGCGCTCCTCGAACATGTCGTAGGTGATGGTGAAGACACGCTTCCTATCCTTGACCTTGACGATGTCCTTGAGGCGGAGCTTGACGGAGGTACTGTAGAAGTTTTCCTCGGAGATGCGGAGGTTATCTCACCTCTCCTTAGAGTAATCATGCATCAACTTCGAGCGGTGCTGCAGAGGCTAGATCCGCCTGCCGAACCAGCACATGGCCAGGTCCAATCCGGTTAGACACGTCTCCACGAAACACTCTATCTGCCTTATGGAATGGGAAGCATCGTTGTCGGAGGGAAGGGTGGCATGGGATCTCCATGTCGAGGCTTCGGCGGCGCCTCCATCGACAAAGTCCGGATACGTTGCTTCTCGGCCAGACAGAGGGATATCTAGGCCGTAGAAGTACGTCTGTTGCCAATTCTTGCAAGACTCGTGGCCGACGATGTCGGGGAACCGCCAGCTAGGCCGAATCATAAAACTAATTGTGCCACAGTTCCTGAGCTCATCCTTGCTGGATCCGGCTTCCCTCTTGACGATAAAAAAGTATATAAACAAGTCTAACATAGGCCTAATCCCTAGGTAACCCTCACAAAGCGCCGTGTAGTTGCTAAGCGCGAGGATGTTGTTGGGGGAAAGGTTCTGAGGTTGAACCCGGTAATGGTCGAGGACAGCTAGGAAGAAATTGGAGATGAGAAGGGAAACACCGCGTACCAATTGCGCTTTGAGGTACACCTTCTCTCCGGCTTGGGGAGAAGGGGTGACCTCGCCGGCCGACGCCGCCCGCCAGACCAGTCCCTCCATCGAGGGAGATAGCTTTCGACAACCAGCTCCTTGATATCACTGTCTGTGATATCTGAGCAACGCCAATCTCCCTTGTGGGAGTCGCCTTCTTCCTCTAGCAGCTCTAGCGCTGCTTGAATTTGGTCGCTGCCGGTGGATTCCACCACCACGGGTTTTGGCAGCACCAAGCCCTCTGGTGGCACATAGACGGAGCCCGCTGGCTTCGCCACGGCATCACCTTACGCCGCCATGGAGGGAGTAGAGCTGCTGCTCTCCATTGAATTGGGAGAGTGGTGACTGAAGAGATTGGGAGGCTAGGGTTTTGCGTGTGCGCACGGAGGGCTCGAGGAGGTGCTCGTAGGAGGAAGATGAAGGCATAGGGGAACAATGAGGTGAAAAGTAAAAATCAACCGCATTTGTAATTTGTAACCCCTGGCATCAAGATTCGTGCAAAGTGATCGATTGGTCGGTGCGTGGATGACGTGTGCGGGCGCGTGCGCGGAAATTTCGCCATGTTCCCAACCGTCGCCGCCAACGGTTCGTATCCTTCGCGTGGGAAAAACAGACATGATTATGTTCTCTACATGTGTGAGTTACGAGGCATCGCTGACCTATGTCTACGTCGCCCTAGCTGTCACTAGCAGATGAACCATTACATCAGAATATTCCGGCATGGACGGATCCAGTCCGGCTACGAGAAGAGTATGATGGAAGATTAATCGTTTCTCTGACTTGCAAGTTGAAGAAGGAGAATATTGCAGGGTTCTTGGTAGGACAACAAGATGTTGATTGACGATTTGCTGACATCTATCTAGACGGAGCATTCAACCTGAAGTGGAAAGACGACACAAGATCTCAGAGTTCTCCGGGGGCTACTGTTGGGGATATGCTATATGGGTATCCTGATTGCATGCCTCCTATCCGGATAACCCGGGTGGCCCATAGTTGGTAGCGTGGCCCATGTCCTTGAGGCGGAGCTTGACGGATGTACTGGAGAAGTTTTCCTTGGAGATGCGGAGGTTATCTCACCTCTCCTTAGAGTACTCATGCATCAACTTCGAGCGGTGCTGCAGAGGCTAGATCCGCCTGCCGAACCAGCACATGGCCAGGTCCTATCCGGTTAGACCCGTCTCCACGAACCACTCTATCTGCCTTATGGCATGGGGATCATCATTGTCGGAGGGAAGGGTGGCATGGGATCTCCATGTCGAGGCTTCGGCGGCGTCTCCATCGACAAAGTCCGGATACGTTGCTTCTCGGCCAGACAGAGGGATATCTAGGCCGTAGAAGTACGTCTGTTGCCAATTCTTGCAAGACTCGTGGCCGACGATGTCGGGGAACCGCCGGCCAGGACAGATCTTAAAAATAATTGTGCCACAGTTCCTGAGCTCATCCTTGCTGGATCCGGCTTCCCTCTTGATGATAAAAAAGTATATAAACAAGCCTAACCTAGGCCTAATCCCTAGGTAACCCTCACAAAGCGCCATGTAGTTGCTAAGCGCGAGGATGCTGCTGGGGGAAAGGTTCTGAGGTTGAACCCGGTAATGGTCGAGGACAGCTAGGAAGAAATTGGAGATGGAAAAGGAAACGCCGCGTACCAATTGCGCTTTGAGGTACACCTTCTCTCCGGCTTGGGGAGAAGGGGTGACCTCGCCGGCCGGCGCCGCCCGCTAGACTAGTCCCTACATTGAGGGGAGATAGCCTTCGACAACCAGCTCCTTGATATCACTGTCCGTGATATCTGAGCAACGCCAATCTCCCTTGTGGGAGTCGCCTTCTTCCTCTAGCAGCTCTAGCACTGCTGGAATTTGGTCGCTGCCGGTGGATTCCACCACCACGGGTTTTGGCAGCACCAAGCCCTCAGGTGGCACATAGACAGAGCCCGCCGGCTTCGCCACGGCATCGCCTTACGCCGCCATGGAGGGAGTAGAGCTGCTGCATCTCCATTGAATTGGGAGAGTGGTGACTGAAGAGATTGGGAGGCTAGCGTTTTCCACGTGCGCACGGAGGGCTCGAGGAGGTGCTCGCAGGAGGAAGATGAAGGCACAGGGGAAGAATGAGGTGAAAAGTAAAAATCCACCGCATTTGTAATTTATAACCCCTGCCATCAAGATTCGTGCAAAGTGATCGATTGGTCGGTGCGTGGATGACGTGTGCGGGCGCGTGAGAGGAAATTTCGCCATGTTCCCAACCGTCGCCGCCAACGGTTCGTATCCTTCGCGTGGGAAAAACAGACATGATTGTGTTCTCTGCATGTGTGAGTTACGAGGCGTCGCTGACCTATGTCTACATCGCCCTAGCTGTCACTAGCAGATGAACCATTACATCAGAATATTCCGGCATGGACGGATCCAGTCCGGCTACGAGAAGAGTATGATGGAAGATTAATCGTTTCTCTGACTTGCAAGTTGAAGAAGGAGAATATTGCAGGGTTCTTGGTAGGACAACAAGATGTTGATTGACGATTTGCCGACATCTATCTAGACGGAGCATTCAACCTGAAGTGGAAAGACGACACAAGATCTCAGAGTTCTCCGGGGGCTACTGTTGGGGATATGCTATATGGGTATCCTGATTGCATGCCTCCTATCCGGACAACCGGGTGGACCATAGTTGGTAGCGTGGCCCATGTCCTTGAGGCGGAGCTTGACGGAGGTACTAGAGAAGTTTTCCTCGGAGATGCGGAGGTTATCTCACCTCTCCTTAGAGTACTCATGCATCAACTTCGAGCGGTGCTGCAGAGGCTGGATCCGCCTGCCGAACCAGCACATGGCCTGGTCCAATCCGGTTAGACCCGTCTCCACGAACCACTCTATCTGCCTTATGGCATGGGAAACATCATTGTCGGAGGGAAGGGTGGCATGGGATCTCCATGTCGAGGCTTCGGCGGCGCCTCCATCGACAAAGTCTGGATACATAGCTTCTCGGCCAGACAGAAGGATATCTAGGTCGTAGAAGTACGTCTGTTGCCAATTCTTGCAAGACTCGTGGCCGACGATGTCGGGGAACCGCCGGCCAGGCCGGATCTTAAAACTAATTGTGCCACAGTTCCTAAGCTCATCCTTGCTGGATCCGGCTTCCCTCTTAACGATAAAAAAGTATATAAACAAGTCTAACCTAGGCCTAATCCCTAGGTAACCCTCACAAAGGGCCGTGTAGTTGCTAAGCGCGATGATGCTGTTGGGGGAAAGGTTCTGAGGTTGATCCCGGTAATGGTCGAGGACAGCTAGGATGAAATTGGAGATGGGAAGGGAAACGCCGCGTACCAATTGCGCTTTGAGGTACACCTTCTCTCCGGCTTGGGGAGAAGGGGTGACCTCGCCGGCCGGCGCCGCCCGCCAGACCAGTCCCTCCATCGAGGGGAGATAGCCTTCGACAACGAGCTCCTTGATATCACTTTCCGTGATATCTGAGCAATGCCAATCTCCCTTGTGGGAGTCGCCTTCTTCCCCTAGCAGCTCTAGCGCTGCTGGAATTTGGTCGCTGCCGGTGGATTCCACCACCACGGGTTTTGCCAGCACCAAGCCCTCTGGTGGCACATAGACGGATCCCGCCGGCTTCTCCACGGCATCGCCTTACGCCGCCATGGAGGGAGTAGAGCTGATGCTCTCCATTGAATTGGGAGAGTGGTGACTGAAGAGATTGGGAGGCTAGGGTTTTCCGCATGCGCACGGAGGGCTCGAGGAGGTGCTCGCAGGAGGAAGATGAAGGCACAGGGGAAGAATGAGGTGAAAAGTAAAAATCCACCGCATTTGTAATTTATAACCCCTGGCATCAAGATTCGTGCAAAGTGATCAATTGGTCGGTGTGTGGATGACGTGTGCGGGCGCATGCGCGGAAATTTTGCCATGTTCCCAACCGTCGTCGCCAACGGTTTGTATCCTTCACGTGGGAAAAACAGACATGATTGTGTTCTCTGCATGTGTGAGTTACGAGGCGTCGCTGACCTATGTCTACGTCGCCCTAGTTGTCACTAGCAGATGAACCATTACATCAGAATATTCCGGCATGGACGGATCCAGTCCGGCTACGAGAAGAGTATGATGGAAGATTAATCGTTTCTCTGACTTGCAAGTTGAAGAAGGAGAATATTGCAGGGTTCTTGGTAGGACTAAAATATGTTGCTTGACGATTTGCCGACATCTATCTAGACGGAGCATTCAACCTGAAGTGGAAAGACGACACAAGATCTCAGAGTTCTCTGGGGGCTAATGTTGGGGATATGCTATATGGGTATCCTGATTGCATGCCTCTTATCCGGATAACCCGGGTGGCCCATAGTTGGTAGCGTGGCCCATGTCCTTCTGGCCGGCCCAGTTAGATGGATCCAGAAGGGAGGCCCATGCCGAATAAAGGAAGGCTACGGAGGAGTCACCGACGTACACGGAGCCTTGGAGTGCAAGACACTTTAGACTGATTGTATACTGTGTAGGACTCTGAAACCTGTCCGGCTAGGACTTTCCCTATAACCCTAGGACCTAGTGACTATATAACTCGGTCCTATGGGAGCCCTTAGGGCATAACTTAACTCATACCTCTCACAGCGAACCGATCCCTGTAACTCGGCGTATTGCCATTATAGTGATTTATAGCAGGAGTAGGATTCCGCCACCTCGTACCAGTCAATCGTCCGCCTTACCCCACGTATCTAAACACGCACTATGAGAACCCCTCCATGGTGTACTCGTCGGCAATACCAAGACACCTACCAATTTATGGCATTGTAGTTTGGGGCATATAAGTGAAAAGAGCATGAAGAAGCTCTATGGTGATGGTCTTCTAACTTCGTTTGATTTTGAATCATATGAGACATGTCAAGATTGTTTATTGGAGATATGACCAATTCGCCTTTTTCTGGTTTACCCGAGAGAGCGACAGACTTGTTGGAACTCATACATAGTGATGTATGTGGACCAATGAGCACGACGGCCAGAGGAGGATATCACTACTTCATTACTTTCATTGATGATTTCAGTAGATATGGTTATGTCTACTTGATGAAGCTTAAGTATGAATCTTTTGAAAAGTTCAAGGAGTTTCAGAGTGAAGTAGAGAATCAACATGGAAAGAAAATAAAGGCCTTGCAATCTGATCGTGGAGGTGAATATTTGAGTCAGGAATGTAGCAATCATCTTAAGAGTTGCGGAATTGTTCCACAGCTCACGCCACCCGAAATGCCTCAAAGAAACGGGGTCTCTGAATGGCGCACCCAAACTTTGTTGGACATGGTTCGATCGATGATGAGCCAGTCATATTTACCATTATCATTTTGGGGTTACGCTCTAGAAATGGCAGCTTTCACACTTAATAGGGTATCATCTAAATCTGTAGTTAAGAAACCATATGAGATGTGGACTGGAAAGAATCCCAGTTGGACTTTTCTAAAGATTTGGGGTTGTGATGCATTTTTCAAGCGACTTCATTCAGACAAGCTAAGACCCAAATCGGATAAGTGCATTTTCGTGGGATATCCGAGGGAAACCTTAGGGTATTACTTCTAAAACCAAGAAGAGGGCAAAGTGTTTGTAGCTCGTAGCGGTGTTTTCCTAGAGAAAGAGTTTCTCACAAAGGGAACATGTGGAAGGTCGGTGCGACTTGAAGAAGTTCAAGATGAGCCAGTCGGGGATGCTTCTACGACTGATGCTATTGTAGCAGAACAAGTTGAGGAACCCGTGGCAATAGAAGCACCACAACCAGGAAGGTCGGCGAGGATCCGTGAAATGCAGGAATTATTATTGTTAGACAATGATGAGCCTGCGGCCTATGCAGAAGCGATGGTGGACCTGATCGCCATGAGATTCGAGATAGAGTCCATGAGAGCCAATCAAGTTTGGAACTTGGTCGAGATGCCTGATGGTTTTAAATCCATCGAGTGCAAATGGATATGGATGGAAATGTTCACATCCATAAAGCTCGACTTGTTGCAAAAGTTTTTCGACAAGTTCAAGGAGTTAACTACGACAAGACTTTCTCGCCCGTAGCGATGCTTAAATCTATACCAATTATTGTAACCATTGCTGCACATTTCGACGATGAAATATGGCAGATGGATGTCAAGGCGTCTTTCCTAAATGGAATCCTATCTAAGGACGTGTATATGATGCAGCCCGAAGTTAGAACACTCAATTTGATGAAGTTGTAAAGTAGTTTGGCTTCATCAAAAACGAACAAGAACATTGTGTTTACAAGAAGGAAAGTGGGAGAGATCTGGTATTTCTAATCTTATATGTAGATGACATATTGCCGATTGGAAATGACATTCTGATGCCTGAGTCTGTTAAGACCTCGTTGAAAAATAGTTTTTCGATGAAGGACTTAGGAGAAGCGGCATATATTCTGGGCATCAAGATCTATAGAGATAGATCAAGGAGGCTAATTGGATTAAGCCATAGTACATACATTGACAAAGCGTTGAAATGGTTCAGCATGGAAGAGGCTATGAAGGGGTTCTTGCCCATGTCTCACGGCATTAAACTCATCAAGACTCAGTGTCCTTCGACTACTGATGAGCATGAGTGCATGAGCAGGATTCCATATGCTTCGGCTATTGGATCCATCATGTATGCAATGATATGTACTCGCCCAGATGTTTCATATGCTCTAAGTGTTACGAGCAGATACCAGGCTGATCCAGGTGAAGGTCACTTGACAGCAATAAAGAACATCCTTAAGTACTTGAAAAGGACTAAGGATGTGTTCCTAGTAAGGGGTTACACAGATGTGAGTTACCTTAACGACTCAGATGACTCCAGATCGCAATCTAGTTATGTTTTTGTCATGAATGGTGGTGTTGTGAGTTGGAAAAGTTCCAAGCAAGATATGGTGGCCTCCTCTTCAACAGAAGCTGAATATATTGCCGCCTCAGAGGCTGCTAAGGAAGCTGTTTGGATTAGGAATTTCCTGATCGCTCTCGGTGTGGTTTAGGGCGCATCCAATCCCATGGATGTTTATTGTGACAACAATGGTGCTATTTCACAATCCAAGGAACCTATGGTGCTATTTCACAGCACCAGAAGAAGAAACATATTCGCATGCGTGACCATCATATTCGAGAGTTCGTTGAGGATGGTAGTGTCATGATATGCAAAATACATACGGACTCAAATGTTGTTGGTCCTTTTACAAAGACACTCCCGCAGCCTGCGCATGAGGCGCATGCATGAGCAATAGGTATTAGATACAATCTAGATTGACTCTAGTGCAAGTGGGACTCTGAAGGAAATATGCCCTAGAGGAAATCGTAGAGATGATTATATTTCTTATGTATCCATGAGTTATTGTAATGTCCCTTAAATATCCATATCAGGCAACTTGTATTGATTGGAAATTATGTGAATTGTTTGTGAAAATCTTTACTTGTTTGGTTATCCAAATAGTTGTCCCTAGTCGGAGTTCATGTGAGGACACACGTGAATATTAGACTAGCACATCGATTGGTTGATGACTATGTTTCACAAGTCATAGACATGGAGATGTCAAACCAATGATGTGGACACATGTTATGAACATCGGGTTGGACTGACCCAACTGGAGAGTGGCAATTAGACTTGCATCTCTCTCTACACATCATGTACGTTTTGTCCTTAAACCTGAGATTGTCACATGTATTTGAGATGTGGATCGACTTACTTTGGGGCTATCAGACGCTACTCCGTAACTGGGTAGTTATAAAGGTAGCTTTCGGTTTTGTCCTAAAGCATGTTGCAAGGCATGGTCAATCAAGATGGGATTTGCCCCTCTCTACTTGAGAGAGATATCTCTAGGCCCCTCGAGTGATTGGATCTAGAAATGCATGTCCGTGCTACATAAGGTTAATAGTTAACCTAGTAAAGGGATTCCGAATCACTTTATCGAGAAAGGGAGGTCTGCTTGGAGCTAGACCAAATATCGTGAGGCAAAGGGAAAGACATGTACTAAATCTTGTGATGGTTCGTCCGATATGATCTTTGTATGCGTTTAGGGGTTGGGACGTCTTGCTACAGACCACTACGAACTATTGATAGAATAAGTGTATTTGTGTCATGTCTACATGTATATGAACCTATAGAGTCACACACTTAAGGGGCTGGAAGCCTAATGAGGATTGGATCCGAATTAGACCAGGCTTAGGCTACTAATGGGGTGCTAATGTAAAAGCCCACTAGGGACGCCTATATAAGGGAGGGTGGGGCGAGCTGACCAGGGTTATAACATTCCACCCAGCCGCCACTCCTCATACATGTGTTGCACGCGTGGACCTAGCAGTTTGGCGTCTAACGCTTCCACCCTGCACGTGTGGATACCTCGGAGCTGCTACATCTATAACACTTGGACGATCCGCGAAAGGGGAGGTTCTTGTGGGACGAGGACGAGGAGGAGACATAGAACATCTACACTGCCTCGACACGTTTCATCAAGTTCCACAACCGCGCATCTAGTGGTAATCCCGTGATCTATGACAACAGTATTCCTGGTGATGCGATAGAAACTTTTGATTTGCGCTAGTGTAGCCTACCCATATCCCTTCATTTATAACTTGTGATGAGTATCCACTTGCGGATAACCTTGTCACACTTAAGTTGGATGCTTTGATCATATTTCTTACGAGTAGTTATCCATCCTTTCTGGGTATCATATTATTTCTAAGAAGGTAGGACACATTAAGATGTCTCAAGTAATCTAAAATAGTAATGTAGATTATGACTAAGTTTAGGATATCATATGGAGTAGTTTAAATGGTGTAGCCTAACCATAGAATTAAGTAAGATAGTAAAAATTTATTGTTAGTTGTTAATAAAAGATAGCATAATGAAGACCATTAGAGCATGTATAGTTGTAATGGGTAGTAAATCATGTGGTATTCACTTCAGAATTTTATGTGTAGGAGTGAAATTGTGTGAAAGATCAATGATAATACTATGAGAAATAAAGTCATCATGGTGTGATTAGCTATTGAATCATGATGAATAGGTAAAACATAACGAGATCATGGTGATATTAGCTCCAAAACCATGATGTAGGTGTAAGTATGACATGTAATTAGTAAATTATCTTGAAGTAGAAGTAAGAAAAGAACATGGTAGAACTATGATAGAAGTCATAGATGTCATATTCTGCTAATAATAGTTTTAGGTGATTAGTAGAAACTTATTAGTCATTTAGAGAGATTTTGTGAGGTTAGTTTACTAAATAATGACAGGTTGGTTATATTAGCCATTCCAGAAGTGAGACCAAAGGTTAGTTAAAACCAAATTGAGACCACTTTGCTTAAAGTTATCCTGTTGCAATTGAGTCAAAGAATATTTTAACCCTAAGTGCTAAGTATCACGATGTAAACCTATACGAGGAGGTGTCATATACTACACAACTAAGCCTGAATTCTAGAGATAATATACTAAACTACCATATTCAGGGATTAGAATACTATGTGTTTTATGTACCACATTTGGATTTATTTGTTTTTCTCGGATCTTTTTGATTGACTAGATCTATACATGAAGTTTAACTTGGTGTGCCAATGCATGTTGCAACATCCAGTTACTACTTGATGTTATAGACCTAGATAGAAAAAGGTAATTCGTGTAAGGGACTAACGAGTTCCAAAGACCAAGATGAAGAATTACATGAAGAATAAAGCCACGTAAAGGAGTATCTACAGAATTTGAAGAATGGATCAATTTCAGATCATTATTATCCAGCAACAAGCAAGAAGATTAGTATAGAAAATGTATGGAGCAACAAGAAGTAATGAACTTAAGTTCACCAAAAGTAGGTAATGTTGATAAGAAGTTAAGGAAGTAGTCGTACTAATTTCATGGAAGTATCATAAATAAGTACAAAGAAGAAGTACTGGAATAGAAGATGATATTCAAGCCCTGACAATTCAGAGAGAATGTCAGTAGTGTGTTGAAAACTCGTAGGGAATACATACACCCTAGGGTGGTTCGCAGCTGGTATATTGTCTGCAGCTGGTATTGCATAAAGAGCATAAAACTTGGCCTAAGTTAAGTAAGACATATATGAGTATAAAAATTGAAGCGACCATCTTTCGAGATTATTCACGAAAACAGGTCTACCAAAGACAAAAAGTTCAAATAGTAAGTAAGATAAATAATGCCGAAATATTCACTTCGGAGATCCACAATTGTGTGGGTACACCGTAAGATCTTTCATGAGACCTTAAATAGGTAAATTGTAAGATGAACAGAGATCAACACCCTAGTTATAAAAGTAATGGTTATTAGATAGGAAGTTTAGAAATCGTTAGTAGACCCTAAGGGGGAGAGTAAACAGAAAGTGGAAAGTACTGTTATCTGAATCTCTGAGTAGAGGTTGGAGAATAAGTACTAACCTATGACAACATTAAGCCTTATTTTCATAAGGTTAAAAGAAGTCATCATTATAGAAGTACTTTCGGAAGTATGTCTGGATGAAATATCGAAATTTACTTCAAGATAGTAGGACTCAAACCTTAAGGTAATTGATAAATGGTAGCTAAAGAAGTACTTAAGGTGACAACAGAAGATTGTCTAAAAGCTAGATAAGGTAAAAATTTGAAGGATATAAAATATATCAATCCTAATAGATTAATTCTAAAAGAAACAACTCTTAAATGATCCTTAAGAGGGAATAGAGAACATTCAATTGGACATGTGTAGAGAAACAAGAAATTCCGATGGGTATGGACTAAATGTGTTCAACACCAATCTTCGGAAGGTCTACCAGTATAAACCATACAATGATAAACCAAAAATTTAGTCTTTTGGACACAATTATTTCCTAATAAAATTTAAAACCCTGTTTTAGTGAGACTTCCTAAACCTTATATAGTATAATAAGGAAGTTTAATGATCAAGTAAAGGAATTGGATAAGGATACCTAATCAGGAAAATGAACAAAAGAAGATGTTCTAAATCAATGATTTTATAATAAGGACATATCCCTAAGTGATTATAGTAAAAGGAAATTTTGGATAAATTGAAGACAACAAGGTCGAGAATGTCAAGCATGATGAGAATTTAAGGAAAAGATCTGGATATGGGATAATACATTTATTCCCATTCGAGGTTACTATGGAATTGAGAAATTTTGTAACCAATACAATGGCAATTCCTCATTTTGAAACGTGACAATATACGAACTTCGAGGACGAAGTTTATTTTAAGTGGGAGAGTCTGTAAAATCTCAGGATTAGCAGCTAGAAATACACAGGACGCAATGTGTGCATTGCATTCATGCATTAGAAAATCCAGAGAATTTTCGCGCAAAACAAGAAGACATATAAAAGGATCGAGATCTCTCTTGTACTAGTGGGACCATCGGTATAGGTGCGACAGATTTTGACATGACCTCTATTGGATATTTGTATTTTGAAGGGGGAAATAATTCAAACCTGTATTTGAATTTCAAGTTTGACTTCGGATGAATTCAGAAAATCCAAAAATTGAGTCAATTTGATAAAAATAAATGATTTCCATAACAATAATTTAAATGTGAATTTGAAATAGAATAAGTCATATGAAGTAATAATAGATCACCACATTATGTTGGATTTAAACAAGACATTGGAATTATTATTCCAAAAATAATATATATTAAAATCCCACAATATCTAATAATGAAAATACATGAGAGACACAACAATAAGAATTAAATATTACAAGTATTTATTCTCAAAAGAATGATTTACAACATTTAGTAAATATTACAAGGTAAAAGTCTAAATAAATGAGGCAAAAATAATTATTTATTACATTGAATATTTTATAAGTTACAAAAAATAAATACACATTACAACAAGTGAATACTACTACAGTGTTTCAAAAGAGAAAAGAAATTACATGTAAAGAGAACCCTAAAAACTAATCCTATCTATTTCCTTCATCTTTTATATCTTCAATATCCTTGTCGCTGCAAAAGAAATAAACAAATAGGATAGATCATAAACAGGGGTTAGTCTAATAGTTGTACTGTCAGATTTGTCCTAGAAATGCTAGATCCTGAGTTCATCATAGAGTATTTAATCAAATAGAGGCCACATTATAATATCTGTCCTTACCACTGTAGCTTTCCTCAGCATAGGATCATTGGCCTGGGGCAAGTTTTACCAAACCCAAACAAAAAGGTAAAAAGGTAGAACATCAAGAAATATCAAGCTTTCACTTGATCCAATCCATTCGGGTGAGGCATGCACACAGGCAGCTCACAAGCTGCTTACACACACATGCAACATAGTATGTTGTCAACACCACAGCAACAAGGGAATCAAATAAGAGTGCACTGCCGTAGCAACAAGATACCATTCCACCTCCACACTTCAGAGTACATTCCCCATCTTACCATCTTATCATCAACCCAAGAATACATTGATCATCCCATCAAAACCTCATCCAATCAATGGTTGCTTCAAGAAGCAATCCAATAGATAGGACAAGGAGGTGATTCAGATAAAGCCAACAAGGGAAAAATTCAAAACTGGCACTGACTCCACGGGGAGAAGGCCAGAGTTTAGCTTCTATAGTAGATCAAGAAGAAGTAGGCCAGCATCTAATAGAGGAGCAAGCTACAACTGTAATAATAACTGACCAAGGGCAAGCCAAGATCACATGTTATTTGTTCAAGATCTACTATCAATTTATCTACATCAGACAACAAGGTAAATAGAAGTATCACCAGATTATGTAGCATATGTTCTTAATAGTTTGCATCATCAGGATCAGGGGTAGATAAGGGGAACAACATCCAATATAAATGATTAGAACTACCCTTCAACTAGATCGGGTCTAGGATGACGAGAAGTAATATTTCCCTTAGACTTGCATACAGATGCTATGCAAAACTCATCTCAGAAGTGAACAAAACCAAAAACCTTAGTATCTGTTCTTAATAAATTTACACCTCTGACTGAGCATCATAGGTTAGGGATAAATCCACCTGAAAATTTAAAGGCATCTAGATGGATGAAACTATATTTAGACCATTCCACAGTAGCAACCCAACAAGTAGTAGATCACAGTAGGTTACTAGAATAGCAAAAGGAAGTAATCATCTTCTAGCAAGTAGAATATGTGTCCATATCATTTTCCTAGACACAGAATCTAGGAATCATTTGTTAGATCACCTTATTTATACAAATCAACATGTGCATCTAAGCCTCAGCCTGTTTGCATCAAAGGCTATAAATTCAATCCATAAGGTGCTATATCCCAATAGCAAATCGATAGCTAACTAATCCAGTAGCAGGTCATAATATTAGAAACACTACTATGCACACTCTTGAAAGAGGCACCATAGTAGTTAATTCCAATTAACAGAAGCCACTATTCTAAGGGACACTTGATCTTAAATATGACTGCTTGATAGATAGTAAGTGACAAGGAAACATATGCAACTTTACAAATCATTTTACGATCTTAAATTGCTAAGAATCATTCCCAATATATTTTCTCATATAGACAGTATATATTATGAAACCAATCTCACTTGCAGATAATCAACAAAGAGTTCTTATCATCTCCCTAGTTAACCATCTATGAATCAATTCTCCAGATATTAAGAATTAGGTAGATAAAGAGAATCTACATTGCATATTCCAATTCATGTTTATCCCAGATCATGCCTTTGCATGATATGATAATCAATAGCTCATGAAAAACCATCTGCAAGCAACCAACACTAAATCTTAGATCATTTTCCTATCTAATTAGCTAGGAATCATTAGTGTGTGACAACATTGTCATATTGACAGACATAAAATTTAGTTGAACATTATCCATAACTTATAAAAATTGCCACCACAAGATTGGATTGGCAGTGCCAATCCATAGCTTACACATATTGTAATTCAACCTAGATAGCTAAGATTGGATTGGCAGTGCCAATCCATTTCTTCCAGGAATCATGTTTAACACTAGATGTCAACATAGATAGCTAAGTTTAGTTCAACACAAACTCTAGATCATCATTGAACCAAGGGTTAAATAACTCAAAGTCTAGCATATTATCATCTTAACCAGCTACCAATTCCACCACATTATTTTATCAAAACCATATGTTTTCTGATCAAACTAACAACCAAAGGTAGCCATAAAAGTAATAACTACCAAGTACTGGTACCGTGAAATCAAGATACCTGAGTGTAACAGTAATCACAAACCACTCTTCTAACAATAAATTTCATAGGCTATCCAATATATTTCATCTACACAATTTCCTCCACTTAGCAGTTCAAAGGAAATTAGATCCTTATCACACAAACACTAGGACAGAGAATTTGTGATACCTAGGATAATCCTATCATCACAGAGAGAAATCTAGAGAGGAATCAAGTGGAGAAAAGAAAAGGAGAATCTAGAGAGGAAGCATAGGGGTCATCGGTGGCTGATACGGAACGGGGGCACAGGGAGCGCGGTTGCACTTGGCCTGCACCAAGCCGCAACCAGTAGTCCATCACTGTCCCGGAGCACGCTGCTAAGCTCCAGGAAGCCACGAGTTTGGCGGTAGGGCACCACCGCAATCACACAACAGAAACCTAGCACTAGAACGAAGATGGGGGCGAGCCTATTATAGCCTTAGAGGTAAATCGGACTGGAGGGCTAGGTCGTATAAAAGGAGGCGGAGCTCTGGCGACCGGTGGCGGTAACCGGGATGGTCTACACCGCTGGAATCTGGAGAGTGGCACTGACATTGTCGTGGCCAATAGGGGAGCGAGAGGGGTGAGTTGTGTGTGCGGTGTGCATCGAGATAAAGAGAGAAGGGTCAGGTTGGGGGCTGAACCCCAACTTAAATTAGATCGGGCTATTGGGCCAAATCGATTCGGTCCGGTTGGACCAGATCCATTTTTCAACCAAATGGGCCACAACCCAACTGCTTGCCCAACACCAAACAATTTTGCCATTAAATAACTCTATAAAAATACTATCAATTGAGAATAATGCTTATGAAATTCATATAAAAACCTGAAAGAGATAAAATGGTTAATAAAAATAAAAATAAATCATAAATTATCGAAGAAAAATATTAATATATATTAGCATAATTAAACTTAAATTAAATAGTTTAATGTAAGAAGTACTTTAAGGAATTGTCTAAAAATAGGGCTACAACATAAGAATATATATAATATATTAAAATCATCACAAAAGTAAGATTTACTTAATAAAAAAATATAAATTTACTTATTTATGATAAATATAAAACCAATAAATATTAACACCATTAAATCCTAAGTGAAATTTTATAAAATGAGGAAAAATCCAAAAAATGAATAAAAATCAATTTTGCATATGAAAATAAATCTACTATTTTATAAAAAATACTAATTTACTCTATATACAAATCAAACATGAAGCAAATATTTAAAAATATATAATCCTTTGTGGAATTTTTATAAAAGTAAAGATAACACCTAAAATTAAATAAAAACTCACTTCTAAGATCTTAAGTAAGTATGTTTTAAGGTTCTTAAGTAATAATTCCTTATTTATTATATATTTGATAAATTATTTAAAAAAAATCCTAAATAAGAAATAATCACAATTTTGTGTATCTTTAAATATTTTACAATTAAATACTACTTCCCAACCATAATTTAATTCTATAATAACACATACAAGTAAATTATCAACTTTTAGAAAACTCTTTAAAGCCATAACTCCAAGGTAAACCAACAATTTGAATAAATTTTAATCATCATACACTTATAAAAAAGGTGAATGTTATTTATATCTTAACTATCCTTAAACATGATTTAAAACTTTAATAGATTATAAAAATCATCTAAAGCTACTTTCCTTAATGAGATAAATTATATTCATAATAATAAATCACATATAAACTCATCATTCAATTAAGCTACAAGTGAATGATCTCATACCTTTAAACATGCTTGTTGCAAGGTTTAAAACTTATTATACTTTTAAACACATCACACCCTAGATCTACTTATGTTTTATAGTTAACTTTGGTCTAAACAGTCATTAACAAATCATTTAAAATTTATTTATATTTAAGTCATCTGAAACTATTCAAGCAAATGCAAACAACATCGATCACATTCTATTAACCATCAAAATTGGTTAAACCTTATCAAAGAAATATTTTCTTCAAAAGTTATTCGTTTTGCCACTTCAAACAAAAAACTCATAATAATATCCTTCCACTACTAATAACTCAACTCAAGGACTTTTATCATAGTCACCAGCTGACAATTAATTATAATCACACTACTTTATACTTTACTTGTATATTTTGAATTATTAACTCTTAAATTCCTTATGAATGCCATTACTTTTAAAGTAAAATTTGAATTTAAATCAATTCTTAAAAGAATCACGTAAATTCACTTCACTCAAAGTATTGCGGATTCACTTTGGGAGTTTTACAAAATGCATAGCATTACTTATGCATAACAAGATACTGCTTCTTTAAACATTAGTCCTTACCGGACCAATGATGTTGATTTCAGATATTGGATATTATATTGTTTCGAAGATGGTGAGTGCAAAATCTTGGAATCACAAAAGGCAAGTTCATAGTTGCTCATGTCCTTTTATTATTTTCTGTAAAGTATTTTGCAAATCCAGTGTTGTCATCACCTGCATTTCAAAAAGGTCAGAAAACACTATTTTCATGATAATATGATTATAGGTTATTTACCATGAGGTAATTACCTACTATGAAAGTTCTAGTGGTAAAGGAACATATTATCTAGGACTTAATAACCAATGTCGCCGGTGATTCTTGCGTCGTATATCATGCGTTAACCATGAGATTTGGAATGGGATAAAGAAATCAGCTGGATCTTCCTCCTTTCACATGAATAAGATGTCCATCTCGTGACGCTGATGTAAATGAGAGACTCAGCATGGGTGGGACCCCTTAGTTCCCCGTGATATTGGTGTCTAGAATATCCCTAAGTAAGACCGTCGTAGGTATGTCCTCATACTTGATGGAGGCGACAAGGTTTCGTCTCCTTAGTGGAGTCCACAAGGAGTCAACCATAGTTAACTGTTATGCAGATTTAACAGAGGTCGTTCTGCTTGTGGAGTCATGTTCTATGTGGGGTCGCGAGAAAGGGAAGTGATTGGGTTGGATCTTAGACTAGGCCCAATACCAAGGAAGTATGGATAAGCTCATGACTTGGTTGTGCAACAAGGCTAAGGTCTCTCATGGGTAAAGTAACGCAACTCTGAAGAGTGTAAGAACTGTAACTTGTTACTCCCTATTCTGGGAAGGAGCTACAAACGCGGCAGGAAAGGAACTCCATTGTAGCGACCTCAGATAGATAAGGATCCTAAGTCCCTGTGATTAACATGCTAGTCCCTGGATCAATAGCTACCACTCACAGTCTATGAAATATCATGTAAAACACAAAGTCTTTATTACACGGAGAATCCAAAGTATGAAATTATTACAAATTTGCTTAGCATTAAGCTAGCTCAAATAACAGCGGAAACATAAAAGCATCTTGAGTCCATCAACGCCCCAGGCTTGTCGAGTGTGGACTCGTGATCCCTACGCACCTTTCAATCTTCGGATTCTGCACATAAGATGTGCAGCCAACAAGTTGGGTCAATACTTTGAATGTATTGGCAAATTACACCAAGGAGAGAAAAGACTATCTCTACATGCAAGGCTAGTTTAGGCTGTAGAGTTCATTTGCTCAAAGCTAGTTTTCTTAAGTAGAGAGAAGAAGAGAGCATTGTCCTACTTTGTAAACATTTGCTTAGATAAAATAAGGTCGAGTGGCACACGAGGATATTACACACCAAGTGTCCAAACAACCAAACACTTGGATATTACACACCAAGTTCCCAAAATCCCACCCATTGGCGATATTACTCACGCCATGGGGTTTTAAAACTTTGTTTAGAAAAGAGAGAGGAAGATCCTTCAGAGGCTCCATCCTTCAGACGCTCATTGTTGTTCTGTTACCATGAACACGGCTGATCGATCAGATTGCAAAACTCTCGAGAGTTTGTGCACTTTACCCACAATCCATGATCAAGTCTTTTTTACAGACAAGACCATGGTGAGGCTTTCCCTTAGTAGCCCCTCTACCTTCTGGATCCAACCGTGCCAAGAACCTCCAAATGTTGGTACCCAGGTGAGGTTTCCCACTAAGTACTAGGCCAAGACAGAGCCCATAATGTATTGTGGTTGCACTGGAAGCTTCTGAATTCTAAAACATGGCAGACTTCTTTGATTCCTGGGTGGCCGTCCTCCACCAAAATCTCACTCGTTGTCCCGACAACCATTCTGCCCAGAAGAAAACTTAGTTTTATTTTGAAGTGGATTTGAGGAGAAAAGTTTGCTCTAGAGAGCCTTTATACTTAGAAAAATTCTTTGTCTTTCGAACCCCCCAACAGTACTTTGTGTATATAGCATAGCAAGCATTACTTAGCAAAAACAGGGGTAACCTATTAGGAGGGAAAATCCTAAGTATAGCGCTACTCATGGCATACTACAAAACCATCGCACTTGCAAAATAATACTAAGGAAAAATTCTACTAGAACATCCTACACATGCATACTACAGAATTTTGAAGATCACATGCATAGAATCAAAACTGGGACAAGATTATGAACAAGTGGTGTAACTTGCCTTGATCCGAGCAGCACTCTACACAATAGCACTCCTTAGCGCACTCCGAACAATCTAACGAATCACAAACATAGATCTGATCACAACTTGCTCAAAACATGTCACAGAGATAATCATGCATGCATGCAACATGGTATTTTATGCAAGATTGGTATTCTAAATTGGCCAAGGTAGCATAATGTGGATTGCAATAGTGCTAAGGGTGTTACTGATTGATTTCCCATAGGTTGAATTCTATTTGGATCACTAATATAATTCATAGGATTAATAGGAGATCCAATCGTCTAATTAGCCCCAAATTAGATATAATGATCTTAAGTAAAGTTTTATAATTTTGTCCAGTAGGTATTGTGGAAACAAAGTCAACGCAACAAGAATCGACTAAAACGGAGTTCCGATTATTTTTCTATGAATTAAATACTCCCATCTAATGATTAAATTCTACACCGAAAACCCTACTGTAAAGTTAGAATTTTATTGCAGATCTGGGTTCTACATAAAATTATGAATCCAACAGTATATTATAAGCTAAATTTGGCCAAGTATTTAATTTTATATGATTTTCGCAATATTTAGCTCAAATCTGCAAAATTGATCTAGCCCTAACTCGAAACACGCCAGGTGGCGGCTTCCGATTGGTCCAGCTGGAGGAACGCGGTGCGGGCGCGGGTGCTGACGCAGCTTGCCACGCGGCACAGCGCGGTTGGCCGGTACCCCTTCGCCCCTCCTTCTAATCTAGCCCGCACATCTACAATCGGACGGCCGACACTACTAGGAAACACGCCGTTAGTGGCGCACCTGAAATGCCCATCCGTGGCGCACTAGCAGTGCGCCACGTGCCTTGCGCTACGGCTATCTCCCAGCCGTGGCGCACTGCCTAGTGCGCCACGGTTGTTTAGAGATAGGCGTAGCGCACCTGCTAGTGCGCCACGGCTATGTGGGCAGGTGCGCTACGCGTAGGATCTTCTGTGGCGCACTACCCAGTGCGCCACTAAGCTTCTATAGTGCGCTTTAGGTGTAGTGCGCCACAGAAGGTAGATCATGTGCGCCACAGGTATGTTTTTTGTTTTTTTTAATTTCCGAGCCAGATTATATACAATATTACAACAGATATACACACACAGATACAAGATATACAATTATATATGTAAATACACAATATGAAAAACAAGATTGAAACAAATACATATAGATAAGTCTCATACATGTATACATAGTATAAGTTACATTAATTGTTTCGATCAAGTTACAAAGTAGTAGTTGGTGACATGCGAATACATGTGTCGATCGAACAAGTTAGAGCTCGGAAGCTCGCCTAGACATCTAAACTAGCTAGACACAAACGCGGGATAAACAACCAAAGAAGATAAGCATGATCACCGCCGCGACGAAGATGTAGGTCTTCATCCGGTTCCTTGTCCTAACTCCCGCTAGATAGCGCGTGTATCTAGCTTTCGCCTCCACCATAGTGTTGTACCCTTTGTAGCTATTGCCGCTGAAATGGTGCACCTGTCTCCGGCAGTCTTCCCAATCATCGTAGACTCCGGGAACCCGTCCCTTGTACACGACGTACCACGTCATCTATAAGTTGACAATAATAATTAACCGATGATTGAAAAAAAACATATATAATTAAAGTCGCACATGAAGATACACTTATAGAAAGTACTCCTAAATCAAAAAGACCAAACTCAAAAAGCATGCCTCATATATAACTAGGTTGTTCGACACAGGAATATGCTATGATGGAACTGTTCGCCAAGTAGGATGCACAACACCTAGACCTGTGCATAGCACAAGGTGAACAATCCCATCACAGCACATTCACATATAGTGTGCCACGACATTTCAATCATCGGCATTATACCAAAGTAACTCGAAAAGAATGCCTCATATATAACTAGGTTGTTGGACACAGGAATATGCTACGATGGAACCGTACGCCAAGTAGGATGCACAACACCTGGACTTGTGCATAGCACAAGGCGTACAATCCCATCGTAGCACATTCACATATATAGTGTGCCACGACATTTCAATCATCGGCATTATTCTCAAAAAAGACCAAAGTAGCTCGAAAAGAATGCCTCATATATAACTAGCTAGGTCGTTGGACATAGGAATATGCATGACGGAACGGTTAGCCAAGTAGGATGCACAATTCCTGGACTTGTGCATATCATAAGGCTAACTATCCCGTCATAGCACATTCACATATATATTGTGCCACGACATTTCAATCATCGGCATATTCTCGAAAAAGACAAAAATAACTCGAAAAGAATGCCTCATATATATACATAGGTTGTTGGACACAGGAATATGCTATGATGGAACCGTGAGCCAAGTAGGATGCATAAGACCTAGACTTGTGCATATCACAAGGCTCACAATCCCATCATAGCACATTCACATATATAGTGTGACACGACATTTCAATCATCGGCATTATTCTCGAAAAAGACAAAAATAACTCGAAAAGCATGCCTCATATATATACATAGGTCGTTGGACATAGGAATATGCTACGATGGAACGGTGAGCCAAGTAGGATGCACAAGACCTAGACTTGTGCATATCACAAGGCTCACAATCCCATCGTAGCACATTCACATATATAGTGTGCCACGACATTTCAATAATCAGCATTATTCTCGAAAAAAGAGTAAGGAAAAAAAGGACCAAAGTGAGCAAAGGACCAAAGAGTAAGCAAAAAAACCAAGCATTGATTGATATATAATATTAATAAGCAAAAGAAGTAAGCGATGATTCATAGTTTGTCCACACACACACAAAGGTCATCTGTAGTTTGTAACTACAACTAGGCCAACATCAAGCCTTCTGGCTCGGCTTAGGGAACGGGAGGACGCCTTGTCTCGTCATGAACTTCCTATAGTCACCCTGCATCTCTAGGCGTTCTTCTATGTCACGGTTATTCGGGATATTTCCTCTGTAGAAGATCCCCCCGAAGTCATGACATCACGAAAGATGATTGCCCCAAACTGTTGCTGGATGCGATACATCTCTTGTCTAATATCTGAATCATTGATCTTGGCCTTTGCATCGGCCCACTGTTTGAGATGATCTGGCAGCGTAGAATTCTGCTGGTCAAGTAGGAACGCCCTCATTTGATGGCGTGCGTAGTAGGCTTCCTTCTTACTGTTTTCTGGCTGCTTCACGCAGGGAACTCTGTTACGTGGTTGAAGACGTGCCTGCCGAACTTGACCTTCGTACGCACGAAGGTGGTGCCTTCCGTCGAGGCAAAGCCAGTGATAGCATCATCCAGAACTTCCTTGATCTTGTCGTAGTTTTTCTTCTTTTCTAGACTCCCCGAGTCGAAATACGTGGCGTGGGAATGCTTCGGCGATAAGGAGATGAGCGTGCAGTGTTCATCTATGCGCAAAAAATTCAAATGGAATGTGTTGGAAAAAGAATGATGATGATCTAATAAAGCCAATCGACGGTGGCGAGTGAATAACGACTTACTCGGGAAAGTAAGGCACGAGAATGTATTCCTTTGTCTTGTTCGCCACGAGGATTCTTTTTAGGTACGAGGCCACGATACGTCGTTCGGCGGGGGAACCCAAGAAGCCGTCACACATGTAGTAGGGGTCCACTATAGCGATGCCCGGTGTGTTCTCTCTAATGATCTACATAGCCAAGCTGAGAGAAAAGAGACGGACCATGGTATAGTGCAGCGGGTATAGGTGGAACATATTGAAGATGTCCTCGAACCGCAGGAAGAACAGATCCGCAGGGGCATTGTCGACGAAGCCCAATCCTGGTGGCACCTTAACCACGAATACCGGGTGCAAGGGATCTTTCTCCGATAGAAGGCGTCTCTCTATCGTCAGCACGCCGTCATGCACACTCTGTAGTTCCGAACTGGCGAGCTTCCGCAAATTCTTAGGTAGCATGGGCTCACCCGCCACATGAATCCTCCACATAATACCCTCGGGTCTTGGTGGCCTGTCCCGAAACCTGATCGGATTCGCAGTTGTATACGCCACCGGCTGGCTCGAGCTGCTAGATTTTCTTTTCCTGCCCTTTTTTCCTTTTGGAGAGCGGGCAGGCACCGCAATCTGAGCACCGGCCGCCCGATGTAGTGTGTCAGGGCTTAGAATAAAGGGTCGGTTGGTTGTATCAGCTGGCTCTGTAAAGGCGCAAGCTGGAGGCGTCTCCTGAGAACCAAACAGACACTTGGTGATAGTGGCTTTCTCTATGGGGCCACCAGCTAGGTCTTCGTTGCCAAACTGAGTGTTGAAGAAGTGATCATTCCAGTCTTCGTCGTCCTCGGCTGGATCCTAAGCCATGTGCATATCATCAACATGATCATCTGACCCACCGCGAGGAGGTGACGACGAGGGCGGTAAGGGGGCCTTGCCACCGCTTGTCGTTGGCACGACAGGCGGTGCTGTTGTCTATGGCGTGATGGCCCCCGCCGTCCCCAAACGGATCATGCTCTTTTGCCATAGCAAGAATAAGCCGAAGCAAGTTCTGAGGACAGACGACTCTTCTTCATCCGCTCCTGGGAGTTGAATGGGAGGTTCCAGGTCGTTGCAGCCCCTTAGCACCCGACTAATTTTAACCCTGTGCATGCTATCTGACATTGGCCTTGAGTGGAACATGCGCTGCAAGGGTTGAACGATGGTACCCTTGGCAACATCCCTCAGCTCGTTGTTCACGTAGCATAAGAGAGTGCAAGGAACATCCGTCTGCGGAAAACATGTACGGCGTCGTCAGAGATGCCATAAGAGTAATAGATGGCATGAAAGGCGGTAATTAAAGCAATTTGTTTACTGTGATGGCGTCGAGATCGGCTAATGTCGATGCACCGCATACGGCGACGGGCGTGCAAGATACGGAAGGGCTACTTGATGGCGCGGTGCTGGCCGCTGGTGTATTCTCCCTACCGACGGGTGCTTGGAGCTCCGGTGCCACCGCGACGATGGCAGGGGGCACCAACATGTACTCCGGCGCCGCTGTGATGGCAGGGGGAGTCACCAACACATGCGGCACCGCGGTGCTAGCGGGCGGAGTCACGAACATGTAGTTCGCCTGATTCGTCGGCGCCGCGTTGTTCGAGTGGCTGCTGACCATGCTTGGAATCGGGCACGGCCCTACTCGACCACCCGCACTCCAGTTCTCTATTGACTCCACCAAGGTAGGCAGGAAGGACGTGAGGGTGATTTCCAGGTTGTCTTGGACAATCTGCGGGATTCGTGCCACTTGTGCCTTAAGTTCTTGAACCTCGCGGTTTTCCTCCTCGCTCCTTCCCGACGGCGCCACATGCGTCCTCGGCAGTGGACCAAAATGATCCACCCAATTCTTACCCCCGAGGCCGGCCGGACGGCCAGCCGATGACGGCTTCTTCGTAACGGGCTCTATTTTCTTGGCCCGGTTCATCGCCCTGTTAAAAGGGTTATCCCACCGGGTGGCCGCCATCGACCCCTGGGATGAGGAACCCTGGGATCCATGACTAGCAACAATTTCCTCCTCCTGCAGAAGAAGTAACAGTGAATCATTTAGATCATCGATTAGATTGCAATCGAGTTGATCCGCGGTAATTAGATTATACTTACCACAATTTCCTCGAATTCCTTCACCGCAGGATCCGCGGTGAGTTGTTTGGTTTTGGGTCCACATGGTAACGGGCCCTGATGAAGTTTCGAACCTGCCCGGGTTCGAATTTAGCAAAGTGGTTTTCTATCCCCTTGGATCTATACTCTTCGTCCTCCTTATTCCATTTGTCCTCCGTGGTTCTGTATCCACCAGATCTGAGATGGTGATGACCTATATTCATCGCCTGCAGCACCTTTCCCCGATTACTATTGGCCAGGGCTCTTTCGGATTCACACCTCTTCTTGAACTCCCGGAACTGATCTTCGGTGATCTGCGGGTCAATCTTCTAGATCTCCTTGAGACTTTTGCCTTCTTTATAGATCTTCTTCTTTATCCGGGTTCTCCAGCTGGCCAGGGCGGTGCTCATCTTTGTGAGGGCGGATTTGTTTACTTTGTTCGCATGATAATTTGTGTTCTGATACTTAGCGGGGAACTTGTATCTTGCGTGCAGCTTCTCGAAGAGGAGTGTGCGCAAGTGGCCATTATCTTTATGCCGGAGATTCTCGGTGTTGATCGAGATGGTTGTCCGGGTGATCGCCGCCACTTGCCCACCGTACCCTTTGACGACAAGGGAGAGCTCCAAAGGAACCCCTGATGGGCTCACTTCGGTAATTTCCTCCCTGACCGTGCCAACCGTGTTCGGGCGCCGGTCCTTCGGCTTCTTCTTCTTCTTCTTAGGAGGATTGCTACCACTCCCTGTGCCCTCGCCGCCATCATAGGTTTCATCGTCCGCCGTTCCTTTGGCTTCTTCCTCTGTGTCTTCCATCTCATCAACCTCGCTCTCCGAAGGATGGTATTCTTCATCGTCTTCTAGCCGTTGGGCCGCCTCCCAGAATGTCAATTGTTTATTCAGAGGTCTGAGTTCTCCTTCAGCGCTGATGCGCTTAGAACATCCAGCCTCGTCGTTGTCACACATCTTCGCACTAATAAAAAACAAATAATTGGTTAAATGCACGGAAAAAATGCGGCATGATCTTTGCTAATTTTCTTAAACTAGGAGTGCCCGAATTCTGCCGAAACGGAAGTTAATCAACATTTCGGAAAAAATCGGGACTCATTTCATACAAGAACCTGTATATATATGGCCAGCATAGCCAGCACAAGATAAATGGCCATCATAGCCAGACATTCAGACAAGAACATAAACAAACACCCTAACCAGCATGGCCAGCATTGCACCCACAGACTCACAGCTAGCACCCACATATGGTCGACCACACACAGTAATCCATCCAGCCAAAATATAGATGAAATAGAAACAAGAGAGGCATTTGGTCAGCACAAACAACAATAATCCAGTAGGAAAAAAAGAGTAATTATATAGTGACAAGAGAAGAGCAACACAGGATTATATCTGAAGAGGATTATATATAGGAGAAAAGTAATAGTAATATACATAGTGGAGAGAAATGGAATTGTGTCCCCAACAAAACCTCAGTTGCAGTCCAGACAAATTGGGTGGTTCAGTTCAGTCCCTCACTCTTGTCCCTCTCTCTCTATATATTGAAAAAACAGAAACCAACTGAGCTCTCAGCACCCTGTACAGGCAACAGTGCCAGAGCTTCAAGCTATTTCTATCTGTACAGAAATGCAATCAGGAGTATAGGTCTCAGTATTGAACTAAGTTTATTTAGTTTGTAGGCTATATTACAGAAGTTTGCTAGAAAGGCAGATGCATGATTTTCTTCAAACAAGAAGATACTGGTTAAACCTACCTAATGTTGACTTGCACGGGAATAAGGTATCTTAACAAAACACTCCACTAATAGTCACCTACACAGCTTCAAGCTATTTCTATCTATATAGAAATGTTAACTAATTATATGTGTACCTGCATGAGTAATAGCTGTAGGCAGGGTTTGAAAATATGTGTTGTGCGCTTCCAGACACAACTTGGCTAAAAGGGTACAGAAAAGAGAAAGGGGATCCTACCTATCAAATAAACTTCAGAGCTACACACTCATCACTGATAGATGATGGGCATCTCTTTTCCATTATTAATTTCATCCTACAACAAGAGACATCGGGGCCCTTTCTTGACATTGCCCACACTACCATCTTCTCCATTAATAGAGTTGCAGTAATGATTTGGTATTATCATCCCTTCCACTCTCTCTGCTCCTCCTCCCCCTCCTCTCTCTCTACCATTACCCCTCCCCCAACTTCTATATAAACCAGCAGTAGGGACACCAAGAAGCCAAAAACTCACTGTTGCTTCTCAAGTCTGAACCACTCTTCCTTGCCAAGAAAACCTCATCTCCTGGTAGGTAGGTAGCTAGCTAGATAGTGGGTGTTGGGCAATACTACAAGCAGAAACAGAGAGCAAACAGACAAGAACTACAAGCTACATGCTAATAGAAAAAAGAGCAACCTGATTAAGTCATGGCTAGAACATCTTCAAGCTCTCTGTTTGCTAAAAATCAAGAACTACAACCCTAAACCTACAAGAACTACAAGCTAAAAATCAAGCCTAAACCTACAAGCTCTCTGTTTTCTCTTTGTTTCTAACAGAACATCAAGCCTCTGTTTGCTCTCTGTTTCTAACAAAAATTCTTCAAGCTCTTTGTTTGCTCTCTATTTCTAACAAAAAATCTAAACCTACAAGCCTCAACCTACAAGCCTAAACCTAGGGGCAACGATGGCCTGCAGAGAGAGGGGAGAGAGGGAGAGAGAGGGAGAGAGGGGAGAGGCGACGCTCACCTCTGACGGGCGGACAACGGGCGGACGACGACGGGCGGACGACGACGGCCTCCACCTCCTGAGACGCGGCGGCTGCTCCTCCTCGGACACGGGCCTCCTCCTGAGACGCGGGCCTCCTCCTCCTCGGACACGGGCGGACCTCCTCCTCCTCGGACGCGGGCAGGCCTCCTCCTCCTCAGACGCGGCGGCGGCGGATCGAGAGCGGCAGCAGCGGTGGATCATGCTCGATCGGGCTGAGAGATGGAGAGATGGGGATGAGAGAGGGGGGTCGAGCGCCACGTGAGGATAAAGCCACTTAGGCGTAGCGCACTGGGGCATAGTGCGCTACGGATATCTGTAGCGCACTATGGGCTAGTGCGCTACGCCTATTTTAGACGTGGGGCACTTCAACCATGTGAGCCACGGATGTGCTGATTACCTATAGCCATTTTCCTAGTAGTGCGAGGGCGACTCTACTGACCTATGGCGGTGGCGGCGATGGAGACGACGGTGGCAGCGGTGGAGGCGATGGTGGTCGGCGTCCTGGCGGCTCTAGTGATCTTGGAAGATGACGAGGATGGCCCCTGATGCGCATGGCGATGGAGAATCTCCCAACGATCTTAGCACGGTTCCTCTCCTCCTCTATCTCCCACGATCGGTCGTTCCTCCTCTCGGACCCGACGGGCTCCGGCGAGCAATTGCCGGTGCTCCCCTGCGATTCGAAAGAAACGAGTTAGATGGGAGGGTAGAGTAGGTCGAGGCGAGTAGTGTGGAAGGTAGAACAAGGCTTGAGGCACTCTGTAGGGTGGCCAACCTCGAGCTCCGACGGTGGACTGCTCCGGCGAGATCGGAGGTTTGCGAAACGAGCGCTAGGGTTTGAGAAAAACAAGAACAACGGAGGGGGCCGAAGCAGCGGTATAAGAGGGGAAGATTTCGTGAAGAAGGGGGCAAGGATTCGTACGAGGGGCAGAGAACCGCACGGATTTGAACCGGATTCGTGTTCTTCAGGGACTCTGGCTGGAGGTGGGGGATGACAGCGTGGCCCCACCTATCGGTGGCAGCAGCGGGATTGGCAGAGCGGGTCAGTGCTGGGCTGCGGCGGCTGGCGCTGGCAAGCTGGCTGTCGCGCGGGCGCGGGTGGGCTGGCGCAGCCGGCCCAGTTAGGTCGTTGGGATCCTTTTTTTCTATACTTTTATTAATTTCTGTTTTACTAAAACTTGAATATCTTTTGCATATAAAGTCAAAAAGTGATGAAACCAACTTCTCAATTTTTGTAAAAAGTGTTTGGTCATCTTAGGGACATAGTTTAATGTTTTACAATGTTTTTAGAAGGGTCAAACCTGACCATTACCATAATGCTTACATATGGTAATCTCTATTAGGGTTTTGATAGGTTTAGGTGTTTAGGATTTTGTTGTAAAAAATCATTTTTAGAATGCAATGATGCAGGGATGATGCATGGTACTAATAACATCCTAATATCAAATCTGGGATGTTACAAACCTACCCCCCTTAAGAAGAATCTTGTCCCCGAGATTTGGGTTGGCTAGCAAATAGGTGTGGGTGTTCTGCCTTTAAGTCCTCTTCACGCTCCCACGTAGATTCTTCCTCGGAGTGGTGGTTCCATTGTACTTTGCAGAATCTTATAGTCTTGGTGCAGGTTATCGTTTCGGCTGTTTCCAGTATTTTGATGGGTTTTTCCTCATAGGTAAGGTCATTTTCCAATTGGACCTCATCTAGGGGAACGGTGTCTCTTAACGGTGTTTCGGCCATCCCCGGGTGACACTTCTTTAGTTGCGACACATGAAACACATCATGAAAGTCAGTCCTTCCGGTAACTCCAACTGATAAGCAACTTCTCCTCTACAGGCCAGAACCTTATATGGTCCTATGAATCATGGGGCTAACTTTCCCTTGATTCCGAACCTCTTAACTCCTCATAGGGGTGAAACTCGGATATATGCACGGTCCCCTATTTCATATGCCACATCTTTGCGTTTGGAATCAGCGTAACTCTTCTGTCGGGATTGGGCTACCTTTAGCCTATCCTGAATCTGTCGTACCTTTTCTTCGGCATCCTTTATCAATTCAGGTCCAAAAATACTGCGTTCACCAACTCCATTCCATAGCAGCGGAGTCCTACACTTCCTGCCATATAGAACATCAAATGGAGCCATCTTGATACTTGTCTGGTAGCTGTTGTTGTATGAGAACTCAGCATACGGCAGGTTATCGTCCCAACTAGACCCATAGTCTAGTGCACAAGCTCTCAACATATCTTCCAAAATTTGATTCACCCTTTCTGTTTGGCCATCTATCTGAAGGTGGAAGGCAGTACTGAATTCTAGTCGGGTTCCAAGAGACTCATGTAGTTGTCACCAAAACTTTGAAGTGAACTGGGTGCCTCTATCTGACACAATTCCCTTGGGAACACCATGCAGACTTACAATTCTTGACATGTATATCTTAGCAAGCTTAGCACTTGTATATGTGGTCTTTACGGGGATGAAGTGCGCCACCTTGGTGAAGTGGTCCACCACTACCCAGATAGAATCAAATCTAGAACGAGTCCGGGGCAATCCCGTGATGAAATCCATGCCTACCTTGTCCCACTTCCAGTCGGGTATAGGTAGTGGTTGAGGTAGTCCTGCCGGTTTCTGATGCTCGGCTTTAACTCTATTCCATACATCACACAGAGAAATATATTCTGCAATTTCTCTCTTTAGGTTATTCCACCAAAATCTATCCTTCACATCCATGTACATCTTCGTGTTACCTGGATGAATTGAGTATGGCGAATCATGAGCTTCTTGTAAAATCATATTCCTGATATCGGGGTCATTGGGAACGCACAAACGCTTCCCATACCATAGGGTTCCTTGTTCGTCCAGACGAAATTCTTTAGTCTTCCCTTCACTTATCCTGATTCTTATTTCTTCCAATTATTTATCTCCCTTTTGTGCTTCCTTGATTCTCTCTTGGAAGGTGGACACTATTTCCATAGTCGCTACGTGTCCTTTCGGAACTATCTCTAGCCTGATCCCTGAATTTCCTGCATAAATCCTCTGGAAGTTCCCCTGCGGTAAGTCCATTTACATACACCTTACGACTTAAGGCATCAGCCACCATGTTTGCCTTTCCGGGATGGTACTGTAAATCCAAGTCATAATCCTTAATTAGTTTAGGCCATCTTCTTTGTCTCATATTCAACTCCTTTTGGGTGAAGATGTACTTCAAACTTTTATGATCTGTGAACACATCACAATGTTTGCCCATGAGGTAGTGTCTCCATACCTTGAGTGCATGAACCACAGACGCAAGTTCCAAATCATGTGTGGGGTAGTTGTGTTCGTGGTTCTTAAGTTGCCGGGAGGCATAGGATACCACTTTCCCATCCTGCATCAATACACTTCCAAGTCCTTGTCGAGAAGCGTCACAATAGACTTGAAAATCCTTTTGGATATCAGGCAGACACAGAACTGGCGCCGTTACAAGGCGTTTCTTCAACTCTTGAAAACTTGCTTCACCTGCATCGGTCCATAGGAACTTCTTTTCCTTCTTCAATAGTTCTGTCATGGGTTTTGCTATTTTGGAAAAGTTTTCAATGAACCTACGGTAATGCCCTGCGAGGCCCAAGAAACTCCTAATATCTCCCACATTCTTGGGGGACTCCCATTCCGTCACGGAAGCTACCTTACTAGGATCTACGGCAACTCCTTTTGCCGACACAACATGACCAAGGAATCCCACTTCCTTTAACCAGAATTCGCATTTGCTGAATTTGGCATACAACTTGTGTTCTCTTAGTTTCTCCATGATAAGGTGCAGATGTTTCTCATGTTCCTTCTCATCCTTAGAGTATATGAATATATCATCTATGAATACCACAATAAATTTGTCCAAATATTCCATGAACACCTTGTTCATCATGGTCATGAAGTATGCTGGGGCATTGGTTAGACCAAACGACATTACGGTGTACTCATACAATCCGTATCTAGTGGTGAATGCTGTTTTGGGCACATCCTGTTCTCGAATCTTTAGCTGAAAGTAGCCTGATCGTAGATCGATCTTTGAGAACACACTTGCTCCCTTTAGCTGGTCAAACAAGTCATTGATGTTGGGCAGAGGATACTTATTCTTAATCGTCACTTCGTTCAACGAGCGGTAGTCCACAACCAGCCTCTTGGTTTTATCCTTCTTTTCCACAAATAGGACGGGTGCTCCCCAAGATGACGCGCTGGGTTGGATGAACCCCTTGTCCAATTGTTCCCTAAGCTGTTTCTTGAGTTCCTTTAACTCGTCCACATCCATCTTGTATGGTCTCTTAGCTATCGGCCCCGTGCCTGGCATCAAGTCAATGAGGAACTCGATATCACGGTCGGGTGGCATTCCGGGTAGCTCCTCTGGGAAGACATCTGGGTATTCCTTTACAATAGGTACCTCCTCCAAGCTAACTCCCTTAATAGAGTTCACCATGGCTTCCTTAAGTGCAAAATTTGACTTGATACGAATTATCTTCCCTTCCGGTGTTGTGAGCGTGACAGTCCTTTCTGCACAATCTATGACTCCTTCATATTCGGTCATCCAATTCATGCCCAAGATGATGTCTAATCCTTGTGATTCTAGGACTACTAGACTGGTGGGAAAGATGTGCGTCCCAATCCTTAGTTCTAATCCCCGGCAACCGGAGTTTGCCACTATTTCTCCCCCAGGAGAACTTACCCTTAGAGGAAATTTTATAGTCTCCGTAGGTATCCTGCCTCTATCCACAAATACCCTTGATATGAATGAATGCGATGCACCAGTATCAAAAAGAACAACTGCGGGAACAGAATTGAGTTTGAACTTACCAATCACAGAGTCTGGTGCATCACAAACGGATTTGGCTTCTTCCCATTTCCATTGCCATGGTTGTGTCCATTTCCATTCCCATTGCCATTGCCATTCTTCTTCTCGGGGCAAGAGGTTGCATAATGCCCTGTCCTGTTGCACTTAAAGCATGTCACCTCACTGAGATCCTTTCCATTGCTGCCTGTGGCATTTTGAAGATGAAGGACTCCATGCTATAATTATTCTGCTGCATTGTAATGTTATAGCCAAATGAGATATGTAAGATGTAATAAATTATTTTATTCCTGGTTATAAAGTTGTAATATGACCTTTGTTTCTTGATATTACATCTTAACTATGGATGCTAGCTATTGATCCAGGGACTAGCATTGTAAACACAGGGATCACTACCTTATTAAAGGTTGGGACCTCTACAGAATTTTTTTGTTTTATCTCTACGTGGCCCAACAGTGGTATCAGAGCGATAGCTTCTGGTTTTAGGCTCGAGATCTCGCATATGTGATATGCGGTTGGTTGTAGATGAGATCTATATGTTGTTTTGGTGGTCGATCTGTGAGATAGATCGGTTTTGTACGAGGTTGATTGGATCAACTGTACTCGGGGAATGGTAGATCTAATTTCCGTGATCATATTGCTGAGGTCGTGGAACGACATACCCCTACCGGTCGGCTTCCGCCATCGAGTAGACTGTGACACGTAAATATAGAGGCGGTGATCGAAGATCAAAAGGTTTGATCGAATTGGGACCGCTGGCTTCGCCCTGTCATAGCGCCTTAGATGTCGTTGCGAGTTTCACAACGCCAGTAGATATTGTATCTATGCATAACTTGTTTTTGCAGGAAGTTGTGAATGGTATGGTTCATGTGCATGTGATGTATATGTGTATTCCATACGTGATCTGCGAATCACGGTTTTGTCAGCCAGCTGGAGCCTAGGTGCTGTCATATTATTGTATAACGACCTGCGTGTCTGATTCTCCGTGTAATTTAATTTACTAAGCTAGTGTAGCTGTTTGGAGAACCCGGATGGCATGCAAGGCGTTGTACATGTCGGCGACATGGAGTAAGACGACAAGTGACAAGAGTTGGCACGAGTCAAATTACAGGCTTTGTGGAGATGGAGATCGCCATGAAGAGAGCCATACAATTTCACATTATAATTGATTTATTTTGTCTTGTTGATATGTCTTTGTTTTACCTCTATTAGATAGTCGGTAAAATATAATCCATCAAAGAAGGTATAGTCGGTTTTCCCGCCAGTGTTTGCACCATCACAAGTCGGACATTTTTGGTAGTGGGCTCATAAAATTAAGGTGCTGCCAATTCTTTCCTACTAGGTGGGTTCGAGTCGTACTCTTACAGCAGAAACACTCGGTAAGCTAGACGGGTCTATCACAATGGTTGTGGTGCTCGAGGAAAAGTCGGATAGGAGCCGGGGCATGTGATGTCACCCGTCCAACAGGATTCGTATGAGATGCGATTGACAAGGAGTTGTCTACCTAGATCACTTGGTGGCTAGCGGTGATGCTAAAGCTCACTAGCCTACTTGCTTATTTAGGATCCTGAATCACTAAGTAACCATCGGAGGGGTGTTGGTTCTATTGGGAGCATAAAATATTAAAGTGTTTAATATGCTTGCTCTTTTATGTATACATGTCTTACATGTTTTTGCATATTTATGTTTTAGATCATGGCACCAAGTAGCAGTGACTCTCAGATATCCGGTTTTGCTTTGAGAACCATTCTTGAGAAAGATAAAATGAACGACACTAATTTTACCAACTGGTAGAAAAATATGAGAATTGTTCTCAAACAAGAAAAGAAGGACCATGTCCTAGACAACCCACTTCCAGATGAGCCGAATGAGAATGCGACTATCGTTTCCACTAATGCCTACCGTCGGGCTAAGGATGAGTCCACGTATATTAGCTGCCTTATGCTTGCTCACATGGAACCGGACTTGCAAAAGCAGTTCGAAAATGTTGAGGCCTATGATATGATCGAAAGCCTGAAAAGTATGTTCCATACTTAGGGGAAGACTGAGAGGTATCAAGTCTCTCAGGCTTTGCTGAGTTTCAAGCTTAAGGATGGTGATCCACTGAGTCCGCATGTGATCAAAATGGTTGGTTACGTGCAGTCTCCGGAGAGGCTTGGCTACCCCATTAGCGAATAGTTCGCTATGGATATAATTCTGAACTCTCTTCCTAGTGCATATGGGTAGTTCATTTCGAACTACCACATGCATGGTATGGATAAGAAGCTCATTGAATTGCATGGGATGCTTAAGCAGGCAGATGCGGATCTCAAGAAGGGTGCCAGTCAAGTGTTGATGGTGCAGAATAAGGCTAAGTTCAATAAGACTTCTTGGACTAAGAAGAAGGCTAAGTCTGGAGGAAAGCAGACTCAGGACCCGGTCCCAAGTTCTTCCTCAGGGACTAAGCCATATCCTTCAGTTGGATCCACTTACTTCTACTACAAGGCGGATGGTCACTGGAAGAGGAACTACACCAAGTATTTGGCTGATAAAGCCAAGAGCGGAGGTATGACTTCTGACTCAGTACAGTAGTTTGCAATGTTATAGACATTTATCTTACTGATGCACCTAATAGTTCTTGGGTATATGATACCGGATCAGTTATTCACATCTGCAACTCGTTGCAGGGACTGGTAAGAACTAGGAGCGTAGCAAGAGGCGAGGTTGATATTCGAGTAGGAAACAAAGAAAGAGTTGCTGCGTTTGCAGTCAGCACGATGCAACTTCATTTACCTCCCGGATTCATTATGGAACTGAATAATTGTTATCGTGTTCCAGTGCTCAGTCGAAACATTATTTCTGCTTCATGTTTGATGAGGCAAGGCTATGAGTCGAATATCAAGAATAATGGTTGTTCTTTGTATTTGAATGATATGTTTCATGGCTTTGCACCTGTCTAGGACAGGTTATTTATTTTGAATCTTGATGGTGAGTCGGTTTATGACATAAATGTGAAAAGCTTGAAACCAAATGATCTAAATATAACTTACTTTTTGCACTGTCGGCTTGGTCATTTGAGTTGGGAACGCATGAAGAAGCTCCATGATGATGGACTCCTAACTTCGTTTGACTTGGAGTTGTTCGAGACATGTGAATCTTGCCTACTCGGAAAAATGACCAAGACACCTTTTACAAAGAGTTGCGAAAGGGCATCCGACTTGTTGGGACTAGTACATAGTGATGTATGTGGACTAATGAGCACGAAAGCCCGGGGTAGTTATGAGTACTTCATTACTTTCACTGATGATTTGAGTTGGTATGGATATATCTACTTGATGAAACATAAGTAGGAAGACTTTGAAAAGTTCAAAGAATTCTATAATGAAGCACATAATCAAATCGGCAAGAAAATAAAATTTCTTCGGTCGGACCGAGGAGGCGAGTACATGAGCCATGAGTTTCACGACCATCTGAAAAGTTGTGGAATAGTTCCTCAACTGACTCCGCCAGGAATGCCACAAAGGAATGGTGTTTCAAAAAGGCGGAATCGGACTTTGTTGGACATGGTACGATCAATGAGGAGTAGGATGGATCTGCCTTTATCATTTTGGGGTTATTGTCAAGAAATAGCAGCGTTCATCCTAAACAGAGTACCATCAAAGTCGGTAGAGAAGACACCGCATGAGATGTGGACAGGCAAAAGGCCGAGTTTGTCTTTTTAAGATTTTGGGCTATGAAGCATTTGTCAAGCGACTTAAGTTAGACAAGCTTACGGCCAAGTCGGATAAGTGTATTTTCATGGGGTATCCGAGGGAAACCTTGGGTTACTACTTCTACAACCGAGAAGAGGGCAAAGTGTTTGTCACTCGGAACGGTGTCTTCCTTGAGAAAGAGTTTCTCAGTCGAGGAGTAAGTGGGAGCATGGTGCGGCTCAAAGAAATTCGAGAGGAACCGGCTAGTAGTGAGTTGGCAAAAAGCTTGGAGGTTGAGCCGGTCATGGTAGCTAAGCCGGCAGCAGCACTTGTACTACGAAGATCGGCGAGATTACGAAGTGTTCGCGATGTGTTACTGTTAGACAGTGATGAGCGGACAAATTATTCGGAAGCGATGGTGGGATCTGATTCCGAGTCATGGCTTGGATCCATGAGATATGAGTTAAAGTCCATGGATGAAAATCAAGTTTGGAACTTGGTTGTTCTGACAGACGGTGCAAGACCCATCGAGTGCAAATGGGTCTTTAAGAAGAAAACTGACATGGATGGAAATGTTTCCATCTATAAAGCACGCCTTGTCGCGAAGGGGTTCCGATAAGTTCAAGGAGTTGATTACGACGAGACTTTCTCGCCTGTAGCGATGCTTAAATTAGTTCGGATCATGTTAGCTATAGCAGCCTATTTCGGTTATGAGATATGGCAGATGGATGTCAAAACAACTTTCCTTAACGAAAATTTAACCAAGGATGTGTATATGATACAACCCGAGGGTTTTATCGATCCGGCTAATGCTAATAAGGTATGTAAACTTCAGAAATCCATTTATGGGTTGAAGCAAGCATCTCGGAGTTGGAATATTCGCTTTGATGAGGTAGTCAAATCGTTTGTCTTCAACAAGAGTGATCATGATTCTTGTTTATACAAGAAGTTTAGTGGGAGCAAAGTAAACTTTCTAATCTTATATGTGGATGACATATTACTGATTGGAAATGATGTCCAGATGTTGCAAGAAACCAAAGGAATCATTGGAAAAGAGTATCTCAATGAAAGAATTGGGTGAGGCAACATAGATCCTCAGAATCCGGATCTATAGAGATAGATCAAGGAGGCTCATTGGATTGAGTCAGAGTACTTATTTGGACAAAGTTTTGAAGAAGTTAAACATGTAATCGTCTAATAAGGGGTTCTTACCGATGTCCCATGGCGTAAAACTTAGCAAGACTCAGTGTCCTTCGATAACTGATGAGCGAAGTCGGATGAGTGCGATTTCGTATGCTTCTGCAGTCGGATCCATCATGTATGCCATGATTTGTACTAGGCCGGATGTTTCATATGCTCTAGGTGTTGTGAGCGGATACCAGGCTGATCCTAGAGAGATCCACTGGACAGCAGCTAAAAATATCCTAAAGTACTTGAGAAGGACTAAGGATATGTTTTTGGTTTATGGTGGTGAAGATGAACTCAGTGTAAAGGGTTACACAGATGCGAGTTATCTTACCGACTCTAATGATTGTCGTTCGCAATCCGAATACGTGTTTATTATAAACGAAGGTGCTGTGAGCTGGAAGAGTTCCAAGCAAGAGACTATGTCTGCATCTACAATAGAGGCTAAGTATATTGCCGCCTCGGATCCAGCAAAGGAAGCTGTTTGGATGATGAATTTCCTCATGGATCTTGGTGTGGTTCAGGGCTCGTCCAATGGTGCTATTGCACAAGCCAAGGAACCTAGACAACACCAGAAGAACAAGCACATACTCAAGCGGTACCACCAGATTCGCCAGTTCGTGGATCAGGGTGATATGAAGTTATGCAAGGTACATACGGATGCAAATATTGTGGATCGGTTGACAAAGCCGTTACCATACCCAAAGCATGAGGCGCACCTGAGAGCCATGGGCATTAGATTCTTAGACATGTGATGTCGGAAGATTGACTCTAGTGCAAGTGGGACACTGTTGGGAATATGCCCTAGAGGCAATCATGTATGATGAGATTTTCCATTGTATTCATAAAGATATAAAGTTGTCCTTGTATAAACATCTGATGTGTATCATTGAATATGTGATTCAGTTGTGCAACTATACATTCAAGTTTTTTCTACTAAATATCCTTGGTCATCGAGGTAGTGCTGGACACACAACTTACACCAATGTGAAAGTCGGCTTGATGACTCGGTTCCACTTGGCATGGGCATGGAGATGCTATTCCGACTTACACATATTTGACTAAAGAGTTTAGCGAGTCGGATTGACCCATATTGAGGTACAACGAACAAGTTGGCATTTGTATATCTCGATCAATGTAATCCTTAGACCTGAGGTTGTTGCATAGTCCGAGTTAAGGATCACCGACTTAGGTTCTGTCAAACATTGATCCTTAACTGGGCAGTCATAAAGGCAGAGTTCGGGTCGACTGAGAATCAAGATGCGTGATGTGAATAACCAAGATGGGATTTTGCCCCTCCACATGGAGAGATAATCTCTGGGCCATCTCGGATGATATGATTCGGAAAGCATGGCCATGCACGACTTGGTTAAGTGTTAACCGAGGCGATCGACTAAGGGTTAGTCGGGTGAATCACTTATCTCGGATCGAGAAGACATTCAGACTATTTAAGGATGACAATTATTCACCTATAGTCTGACAAGGTATATTGTGAGGAAAAAGGGACTTGGACGTAAGTCACATTGGAAAGGCAAGTCGTTATGACTCTTTGATATTTGGGAGTCGGCATGTTATTCTAGGAGCCGCTACCAGCTGATCGATTGGGAGTCAGACTCTAATCTGTCCAAGTAACCATGAGCCTGCGGGGTCACACACTTAAGAGCGGGATCTAGTTTGGATTGGATCTAAACCGGAAATCTGGTTGGGTTATACCCAAGCGGGATTAGGACTGAGTCAGTGAGTCGCAATCACGGTGTCTAGTGTTATATGGGCTTTAGTGAATGGGCCACGATAGTGGAGCACAGTAACCCAGAAGGGTTAATAGTTGATCAGTTAGGTCATTCCATGAGTTGGAAACCCTAGCTCCACAGCAGTCTTGCCGTCGTTATGAACCTAGCAGTTCGCCGCCGGTGCTCCTCCTTGTACGCGTGGATACCAGCAGAGGTGATGTACGATCTGCACCAGGACGACCGGATCACAAAGGACTACACGGCATCAACTGATGCGCTACATCAGTAATTCGCAACTGCGCATCTAGTGGTAAACCTCGTGGCCTGCTACCTCAGTTGGATCTTGGGATCACCACGTTAGAGGGAATTTTCTTGTTTTATCTCTACGTGGCCCAACATATCCCATATTGTAGTATGGAACTAGTTTGTAAGTAACAAAATACTATCAAGATGTATATATTTGTTTAGTTACTACTGGCCGTTCAATTCAGTTTACTATCATACTTATCCGAGGCAGAAAAGATTCAGACAACATTTTATGAACTGATCTTGGGTGGTTTATTCATGCAAGTTCCATGCAGAATCATGAACTAGCTCGAACAAATATATGTAAAAATTGTTCGAGGCATACAAACAAGCAGAATTTTGTTCCTTTTGGATCGCTCACCAGAAGCATTTTCCCGATAATGCTGACATTGATCATTTCTATCCCACCCTCTTTTAGGAGGCTAACCTTGGTTATGCACACAAATTCATTAGCCAAACATACTACAAATTCATTAGCCACACAAAATACAAATCATTAGCCACACGTACTATGAAATCATTAGCCACACAAACTACAAATCATTAGCCACACAAACTACAAATCATTAGCCACACATACTACGAATTCAGTAGCCACACATTACAAATTCAGTAGCCACACATACTACAGTAGTTCAAACTATTGCATAAGGCGTACGACATGCTCGACTCTCAAGTCAGCAATCTTTCAGATTCAGTAAACCTTTGTCTTCACTTGAGGGAAATCAAAACCACCATCCTGTCCACGCCTAGTCCCCCCACCGAAACCGTGTTCTCCGTCGCGGAATTGTAGTGGTCATGTGACATCAATCCTTCCAGGCCAACACTGCAGGCAACAAGGACGCTTTCTGGACCCCTCGCCGGGGTCCTAAATTCCATGTACCGGATCCAGAACCTCTTGCAGGTGGATGATCAACGGGTTCTTCTAGCAAAGTTGTCCTCTTGCCCTGCTTGGAATCTCCACACTATAAATCTTAGGAACGGTGTCTGGATCTTTCAGCCACGCCTTTACCTCGATGATCCATCTGTCGCTCGGTGGCACAATCTCCACCAGCTCGCCGCCAAAGCTACTGACGACCTGCTTGAGAGCCTCCGGTTCCCAAGCATGCAAAGGGAGGCCGTCAAAGCCGAGTTTAGAGAAGGAATAAAGCTGCCCCAAGCGATCGTCCCACCCACAGGCGTGATGCCAACGCGGGAAGCTCATTTTCTCCCCATAGCACTCGAAAGAACGGGAAGAATGCAGAACACGCTCGCTGTTTGAGCTGTGGGCGAACCAGACGAAGAAATCGAATGGCGGCATGCATACCTCAATATTGACCACTTTTCTTCTGGTCCCGAAACGAGACCTGAAAGCCGACAACAAGTCTGCCGGCGACACGACGGGATGCGTGCCCACCATGGTGGCCATGAGAGTGTTGTCGTTGAACTCCTCTGCCAGGGCTACCATGCCTGGCGTGCGCGACAGCATGCAACCGCCCAAGGCCGGTCGCCGGTCCAGATTGTTTGGCCGGACGCGCTCCCCCGTGCGAGAAGGTCTAGGTAGCAGCGAGAGGCTAGGATGGGGACGTGAAGCTCCGACACGCCGACTAGGAAAAGAGAGGTGAGGTTGATGGCGGCGAGCTTCAATTAAGGGTGTGGGAGGTTGACCGGCCATGGCGGGGACGCAAGGATAGCAACGGCAAGCTCGGATCTGGAGACCAGTAGCCGGATCTAAGAAAGGTAATGGAGAGGGTAATAATAAGGGAGAAGAGAAGAGCAGAAAAGAAGATCTAGTCCTCGTAGGGGTAAACCAGTCCACGGCCGCAAAGGATAATGGGAAATACTAACGGGTCAATGCAAGAAGAGTTGACCTAGTTCAAACGATCGTTTGGACGTTAGATTTGTATTTACCCGCATTTGGCCCCTCTAGACAATTGGCGAAGCTACTACAACCCTCCCGCGAGATTACACGCAACTTGGACCCCGCGTTGCCTTGACGTCTGAACTTTCAGGCCGGACGTTAAAATTCTCTAGCACAAGGTCCCTTAAACTATGCAGTGAAATGTGTTTTGAGGCTTGTGCATACTAGCGTTCATTGTGATAAAGACTATCAATAGAATGTTCTAGATGCTAAGAATGGAAAAGTAGATCAAACGGTTAGCAATGTTTGGATTTGATAATCTTGATCAAATGGTTCATGTTCAAAGTTATCCGTACACTATATAGTTTTTTTGAGAAAAATATAAGATAAGAAGTACTAATGCACATGGTCGGTCTTATTGAATAACCTTTCCCTCCTGATGTTTGGGAAGCAAGTGAAAATTTCAAAAACCTGAAAAGTTTGAATATTTTTGAAGCCAAGGATCAAAGTGGTTTCCTTCCTATGTAGTTATCCTAGGGTGTCAAGTGGGATCTCAGCAAAATCCCACTGCTAATTCATTTGGCAAAATCTAGTTCAAATTTTGAGCAAAATTTTACACTAGAATTTGGCAAATGAACTATAAGTGGGATTTTAGTGGGATCCCACTTGACATCCTACCTACTCCACACCAATGCGGCTACCGAACACACCAGATAAACAGAGTTACGCCCTCTAAAAAATAGAACCACCATACCAAGGCACACATGTGCAAGGACACACTGTGGATGAGGGAGAGATCAGCCGGGCTGGTGCGCGAGGGGATAGGGGTGGGGACAGATGAGATCATGAGATGCAACGAAGGAGAGAGAAAACACACTTTTCTTTTTTTGCATGCATAGTTCGTGAAATTTACAACTACTAGTAGAGTGAGTACACTATAAGGCGGCAGGAGTACTTCGTGTCAGAAACCCATCATAAATGCTCTGACCTTGAACCGCGGCCAACTCCTCTTCTCTCTTCCCTGCTGCCCTCTTCCCCTGCGTAATTTTTATTCTCTCTGCATATACAGCACACGGAGAGAGGTGAGCATATGTCCAACTACGAGTAAAAATCTCCACCATTTAGACAGTGTATAAATGAGATTATTAGTGGGACTACTAAACTGAAGAGGCTAACTTCTGCATAGGATTTTTACACTGCCAAGTGGGCCCATGATTTGCCTTTTAATTATGGCATCGACAATGTGTAAAAAAGGTACACATTAAGTCACATAGTAGTACATTCTGGAGAAAATAAAGTTATACCTCAAGCTTGTGGGTTGCCCATAGAGAATAGAAAAATCATTTCCCCTACCTCCTCTCTATTTAATGTACCAATATTACCAAACTATGTGGGTCCTACCTTGTGGCAAATGTTGACCTTATCCGCAATTTCGGAAACATTAATTTGAATCGGAGGGACTAGTGTAATTTAAGTGGGTTAATGTAACTACGAACCTTGAAAACTCATAGAACATAGGAATCACAAATAAAAAACATGCATGGTACCGCTATGTCCAAAAAATATGCACCCATATATCTTGAAAAATACAATTAATTCAAGAGAAATCTATCGCGCTTACTAGTTTCTCAAGTTTGACCTAATTTCATTAAGTTTTCAACATGAATAATCTTATTAATAAGTCGAACCTGTTGTCAAAACCCTCGATGGTGTGGTTTGTGATATATTAAATGACCCCCTGATTGTTACCTCCCAAAAATATTCGTAAATCTTTCAGCGAAATCTATAGTTTACTTGCAGATGAAATTTGACCTAATTTCGATATATCGACATAAAGTCATTCAAGTGGACAGAGTTATCTAGGACAAAGTTTGAAAACTCATAAAACAAGAGAATCGTAAGTAAAACATGTTGGTCCACTATATATGTCTGAAAGATTGGCTTGTGGCATTCAGATCCATATTCTTCAGATTTTCTTTTTGAAAAGGAACAATCTCGTCACCTCTGTGGAAATTTAGAATGTTATTTCCTGATAGTTGGAAACTCACACTAACGGTGTTGTTTACTGCGAGAATACGCACTCATCTAACCATGAAATGACATTTAATCGAGAGCAATCCATCGCGCTTACTTGTAGCTCAAGTTTGACCCGATTTTGTTAAATTGTCAAGATGCAAAATATCATTAAGAAGTTGAACCTGTTGTCAAAATTCTTGGTGGTGATCTGTGATATATTAAATGACCTCCTGATGGTTACCTCCAAACAAATTCACAAATCTTTCAAAGCAACCTACAATTTACTTTTAGTTCAAATTTGACCTAATTTTGATAAATCGGCATAGTCATTCAGGTGGGCAAAGTTTGCTAGTAAGAAGTCTTAAAATTAATAGCATTAAACATGGGAATCATAAGTAAAACATGTTTTTCCACTTAATATGTCATGAAGCTTGCACTACTAGAAAAACGTCTGTTCGTGGCGCACCTGAAAAGGCCTTCTGTGGCGCACTAGCAGTGCGCCACGGGCCTCACGCTACGGCTATCTCGTAGCCGTGGCGCACTGCATGGTGCGCCACGGTTGTGTCAAGATAGGCGTGGCGCACCTGGTAGTGCGCCACAGAAGGCCTTTTCAGGTGCGCCACGGATGTGTTTTTCAAAAAACAAAAAAAAATGAAAAAAACACCCTCGTTTTGAATTGCAAAAGCAATCGGGTCCGTGCATCGCCGCCGCAGTCGTGTCACCTCGCCGGAGCATGGCCGTGGCAGGGAGGTGCGGGAGGGGTCGTGGCCGCTCTAGTCCTCGCCGGCTTCGAGGTGGTAGAAAGGGTGTGGTTGGAGAAAGGAAGGTAGGAAGAGAGGGAGGAAGGAAGAGATGGAGGAAGAGAGGGAGGAAGGAAGAGATGGAGGAAGAGAGGAAGGTAGGAAGAGATGGAGGAAGGGAGGGAGGAAGGGAGGGAGGTGAGGAGAAGGATGCCGCCGTCGTCCGTTGTCACTGCGAGGAGGAGGAGAAGGAGGCCACCGTTGCACCACCGTCGCCCTTTGTCACTGCGAGGAGGAGGAGAAGGAGGTCGACGTCGCGCCGTCACTGCAAGGAGAGGAGAAGGGGAAGGAGGAGAAGGGAGAAGGGAGAAGGAAGAAGGAAGAAGGAAGAAGGAGAAGGGAAAGGGAGAGGAAGAGGGAAAAGGGGAAGGGAAAAAACGGTCTTTTGACCGTAACTTTTTACTCTTTTCGAATTTTGAAAATCTAAAAAATTTCTAAACGACCGGAGGCGAGCGGATGCGAAATCTCGTTCTCGTCATTTTGGTAAATTATACGATTTTTTTCGACATCGTATGCAAAAGTTACGGCCTTTTTACTGTGGCATGACTTTTTTTTGCAGAAAAAGGCAAAACTCATGTTTGTTAATTTTCCTAGAAACTATACCACATTATCTTCCTAAATATGAAAGGATTTAATTTTTTTAAGTGTTTATCATTTTATTTTATTTTTTGCAAAGCCTAAAAAGGCGATCCACGGGGGGGGGGGGGGGGTGGAGTTGGTGCAGGATAGTTAGGCGTAGGGCACTTGGGCAAGGTGCCCTACTACTATGTTTATACATCCGTGGCGCACATGGCATAGTGCGCCACAAAACTTGCCACAATCGTGGCGCACATGGCATAGTGCGCCACAGAACTTGCCACAACCGTAGCGCACCTACCCCATGTGCGCTACGGGTACGTGGCACGCGGCTGGCAGGCCCCTGGCCAATACATATATGTGGCGCACATACCCCATGTGCGCCACGGTTATTCTAGTTACTAGTAGGGCACTACTCACAGGTGAGCCACACCTATTTTACCCGTGGGGCACTTCAACCATGTGAGCCACAGATGTGCGGATTACCTATAGCCCTTTTCCTAGTAGTCTTGGCTTGTTGCATTCAGGTCCAAATTATTCGGGCTTTCTTTATGTAAAAGAACAATCTCATCATCACTCGAGAAATTGAGAATGTTCTTTTCCAGATAGTTGGAAACTCACACCGACGACATTGTTTTACTACGAGAAGATGCACCCATATACCTCAGAAAAGACATCTAATTCAAGTGCAATCTACTGCGTTTACTTGTAGATCAAGTTTGACCTAATAATTCCATTAAATCGGCAAGAGGTTAGTGAAGTGTGCGAAGTTATCTAGAAAGCTTGAAAAATGGAACTATAAGAAACATGGGTCCACTTCTTGTGATAATTCGGGCGGTTGTATTTTCTTCTAACTGTGGTAGGTCCCAAAGGAGCGAGGTACTTCAGTTAACATGGTTAGTGGAAGTTTGAGTTACATCAAGTACTTCATAAAAAATGAAATTTACATCCAAGTCCATGTAGTTAGCACAAGGTCCATGAAACTATGCAGTGAAGTGTGTTTCGAGGTTTGTGCATATTAGCTTTCATTGTGATAAAGACTATCAATAGAATCTTCTAGATGCTAAGAATGGAAAAGAAGATACAATGATTAGCATTTTTTGGGATTTGCCAGTCTTGATGCAACGGTCCATGTTCAAAGTTATCCGTACACTATATAGTTTTTTTTTACGAAAAAGATAAGATAAGAAGTACTACTACACATGGTCGGTCTTATTGAATAACCTTTCCCATTGTTTGGGATTTGCCAGTCTTGATCCAACGGTCCATGTTCAAAATTATCTGTACACTATATAGTTTTTTTATGAAAAAGATATGATAAGAAGTACTATTGCGCATGGCTAGTCTTACTGAATAACCTTTCCCTCCTGATGTTTGGGATGCAAGTGAAAATTTGAAAACCTGAAAATTTGGATCTTTTTGCCGCCAAGGAGCAAAGTGGTTTCCTTCCTATGTACTGCTCCTAGGGTGTCAAGATTGATCTCACCAAAATCCCACTTCTAATACATTTGTCAAAATATAGTTCAAGTTTTGAGAAAAAATTTACACTAGATTTTGGCAAATGAACTAGAAGTGGGATTTTGGTGGGATCCCACTTGACACCGTACCTACTCCACACTAATGCGGCTACCGAACACACCAGAGAAATAGATTCGTGCCCTTTAAGAAAAACAGAGCCACCGTACCAAGGCACACGTGCGCAACGCCATGCTGTGGGCACGGGAGAGATCAGCCGGGCTAGTGCACGAGGGGATAGGGGTGGGGAGAGATGAGATCATGAGAGGCAGTGAAGGAGAGAGAAAACACACTTTAATTTTTTTGTGTGCATTGGTCTTGAAATTTACTACTACTAGTAGAGTGAGTACACTGTAAGGAGGCAGGAGTACCTCATGTCAGGAACCCATCATAAATGCTCTGATATCGAACTGCCTTCAACACCTCTTCTCTCTTTGCTTCTACCCTCTTCCCCTGCCTATGTTTTATTTTCTCTACATATACAGCGTGTGGACAGAGGTGAGCATACGTCCAACTACGAGTAAAAAGCTCCACCGTTTAGACAGTTTCTGTCATGACCCGGGATCAGGGCTAGACAAATACCAGATCTTCATCTGACATAAGCCTAACCTAAATTCTAAAGCGCGCAGGGAATGATCGGTAACATTACAGAACATACAAACCGTACATAAATAAGGTAAACTCTTAAGAGAGTTACAAACCAGTCATACAAGACAGGGGTCATAGACCCATCATTACAACAAACAACGGAAGCAAACAAGTTGTTCTAAATAACAAACTTAGCAAAGGGCCTAAGGGGCCATAAACAGAAGTAGCGAACCTTCAATAGATCATAGGTTGCTGCCCAGGAACCTCGACTATTCGTCGACTTCTACGTAGAAACCACCTTCAGTGGGAGTAGCTTCATCTGTAGAAAGACATCAACAAAGCAAGGCTGAGTACAGGGTGTACTCCGCGAGACTTATGGCTAGTGGAGTTATTTTGCATAAATGCATCTTTTGTTTTCGAAACAAGAAGGAGTAGAAGCTCGTCTAGTCATATCATTTTCAAGGGGGTAAGAAAACTACAACTATAGCTATTCAAAGACATCTTTGATATCCACCAATTACCACCATCAACTGAACCTCTCTTCCCGGACTACCCCCTCAAACAACCCTGAGGAAGTATTCCGGATCTCACATTAGTTGGCCAAATTTTATCATTCAGTTATAGTTCTCTATGATCTTCACGTCCATTTCCAAGTTGTCCATAACCGTGGACACAGCTTTTCGAAAAGATAATACCCTGCAAGGGTGCAAAACTTTACCCACACATACCAACCGATTCTTAATGCCAAACTATTAGCCCTCTTCCTTGGAAGGACGGCAAAGAGTGGTTGGCCATGACCTTTACCTTTCCTTTGCCAAGACCATGAGTCACGCACTAAGGAAATGCCGCTGTAACGGGTCAAGTCCCGAAGTCAGTCCCTAGCGATGTGAACAGGGTTTGAGATTACGGATGTCGGTCATCTACCATTCCCTGCCACGCTTACCTACCTATATGAATGCACCTCCTTCACCTCCATCCGAGAATAACCAATATGCATATGTCAAATGGAAATCCCGAACTATGTGACTCATGGAATCTACTAGGCAAGTTAGTTGGTCGAGGCGGTTTCCATGCCCCCGTGTGGTTGTACGCTTGTCTTGGTTCAAGAGGCAAGAACATCGGGTCCTAAGGATGACACGTATGGGACTACAAAAACCACAACCCACGTGGCCTCCCATACAAATCTTAGCATGTTTATTATATGTCTCTGATCATATGACAACATCCTACTGATGACCCACAAGTATAGGGGATCACAACAGTCTTCGTGGGTAGTATTATCCAATTTATTCATTCGACACAAGGGGAGCCAAAGAATACTTGCAAGCCTTAACAACTGCGTTGTCAATTCAGCTGCACCTGGAAATAGTTCTTGCTCACAGAAGTTTATCAGTAGCAACAACAAAGCAAGAGAAACAGCGTAACAGGAGCAATAGTAACAGTAACGGTAACAGTAGGATTCAAGTGCGATAGGCATAGGGATGGATGGAAGGGAGTTGCATGGACGAGTCTAAACATGTAACTTCACGATCTAGGGCATTGCAGATAAATAATAACAAGCATCCAGGTACTAAACAATCCTAGGCATGTGCTCCAAATATAGTCATACGTGCTCGCAATGAGAACTTGCACAACATCTTTTGTCCATCCAGCCCGTGGTAGCGGGGCCTCTAGGGAACTACTGGCAATTAAGGTGCTCCTTTTAATAGAGCACCGGAGCAAAGCATTAACACTCCGTGAACACATGTGATCCTCACACCATAGCCATCCCCTCCGGTTGTCCCAATTATTGTCACTTTGGGGCCTTTGGATCCAGACAATGATATGTGTACACAACTTGCAGATAAGATCACAAACAATACTATCATAATGATTCAATAATAAGTTCAGATCTAATATCATGGCACTCGGGTCCTAGTGACATGCATTAAGCACAATAAGTTGCAACAAAGTCAAATAACACTAATAGAGATACTAGGTATTATGCCCTAACAGATCTTATTCGATTACATGATAGAACTCATCCAATCCCTACCATCCCCAAGCCTACAGCGGGGGATTACTCACTCATGGATGAGGGAAACATCGATGGTTGATGGAGATGCGTTGGTGATGACGATGGCGATGATCCTCTCCAAATTCCCCGTCCTAGCAAGGTGCTAGAACGGAGTTTCTAGATCCGAATCTTTGTTTCCGGTGGCGGCGGTGGAGCGGAACTCTTTCTGGAAAACTATCGAACCACCCCTCGGTTTTTAGGTCGAAAGGCAACTTATAGGCGCAGAGGAAGGACGAGGAGGTGCCTGGGGAGGCTGCACCCCCTCTACGCGCGGGGTCAGGTGGGCCCGCGCCTGGGGTGTGTCTAGGCCCCCTAGGCCTCCCCCTCCGTCTCTTCTTCTGGCTCCATGGATCTTCTGGTGAAATATAATTTTGGCATATTTTCCGGGATTTTTCCAGATAGTTCGTTTTCTGCACAAAAACAAGACACAAAGGTAATTTTGCGGAAAATAGCATCAGTCCGTGTTAGTTGTATCCAAATCACACAAGTTTAGAGGAGAAAAAATAGCAAAGTGTTTGAGAAAGTAGATCTGTTTGGACGTATCAACTCGCCCCAAGCTTAGCTTATTGCTTGTCCTCAAGTAATTCAGTTGAAAACTGAGTGTGATAAAAGAACTTTCACGAACACTTTGCTTCATATGATGTATATATTCTCAGCACAAGAGTAGATGCTTAGACAATTCATAATAAGAAGTATGCAACTAAGTCTACTCAATAGTCATTGCAATTTATGAAGAGAAACCAACTCAATAATAATGAGTATCATGAAACATAAACATAAGCAACATTGCAATGCTCATAATAAGGTATGGTAGAGTGGTATCTCGCTTGCCTTTGTTTGAAGAGCACAATATACATGCCAAGGCACCTCTAAAGTTCACATGAAGACTAGAGATAAAGATATCCAAGATACAAGCATCAAAGTCATGACATAATTAACCAAGTTTTGGAACAAACACAAGAATGACAACTATTCTCTCAAGAAAGTGCTCATAGAATAAGTAGTGACTCAACAAGGTTGTGAAAACGGTTTTGTGAACGTTTGAAAGGTTTCCCAATTCTGAAAGGAAGGTACTCATTAGCTTTGAGCTCTCATTGCCCTATCATAGGCATCTTCATGTGGTTAAGGTGGAAGTGAGGTCCACTCTGAATCATATGCTTGACAGACCATAGACTGGAAATCCCAAGTCCCTTGAGTACGAGGGTCGCTCCGCTTGCTACTCAACTTTGGTCACCTGAAAATTCTTGTCATTGTAAATACATGCATATCATCGAGAACCGCCAACGGGGTACCCCTTGCACATGGTACAGGAGCTTTCCCATAACTAAAATGACAAGGCAAGCAGACAATGAGCATCTCAGCAATCTTTTTATTTACCATATGCATAGCTTTTTATTGAGGATGCTTCATAGATGCTCATTATGGTGATGCTGCAAGTTTCCACCATGATTAAGCATGGCTTATGATAGCGGCCCAGGCGTTTATCTATCACAATGTATAAACTCCATGAACTCACAACCTCCCCTTTTATTTCACATCGTCGACATCCGTAAACAAAAGAGCAAGGAATCAACTGGATGAGATATCCAAAAAGTGTTGAAATCGTTCCCCGTGGAAGCACGGTACTGCTGACTCCCAGTATATAATTAGCAAGCATATAAATTTCATGGACTAGTCACAATGGTTCAGAATTATTAAGTGCAAGGAATAAAGTGTGCCATCAAGTTCGTGAGATCTTTACTCACTAACTTTCACAAAACAGACAAACATTTTATTTTGGAAGAAAACACGGCATATGGAATATGCACTGAAATAGCAAATGATGCTAATAGGTAGGTATGGTGGACACAGCTGGCAATATTGGTTTTGGGGAGTTGAAAGCACAGGTGGAGCAGATACTCAGTGCAAGTGAAGTCTAGCAATAGAGAGGGAGCGACAAACGAGAGAGCAATAGCTGCCATAATCATGCTTGCAACAAAACAGGACTAACTATGGCATGAAAGTGATACAAGAACTCTAAGGCAAAATAAATCATCGAGGCTTACTGACTATTGATTAGTCATATGCATGTGTGAGCATGTGCCATGTCGATTCACATGAACAGTCAGAGGAGGATACCACAATATCATACCAAAGTATGAATTAAACAATGCAAGCAAACATTCATATGACATGCTACAAACTATTAGTAAGCTAGAGCTAATCATAGACAAGCAAGAACTACTAAGAATTCATAATGACCTACACCTTACACAAACAGGCTAAGCATGCTCACAATAATGAGTATATGTACAAAAATGAAACAAATAGAGTTCTTTACCAGCCTTTACCAAACCTCGAGTTGTCTTAATCTTCATTATTGCCCTTCACTTGTGTGACTTGAATAATTAACATGAAACCAAAATCCACTAAGGACGGCAAATATTTTTGGTGTTTTCGATTTTTTAGAAACAAGCAAACAAAGAAAAACCAAAAAAACAAAGCAAACTAAACAAAGAAAAATCTTTTTGTATTTTTTAGGGCAAACCAAAGCAAAGAAACAAAGAAACAAACTAAGAGAAACAACAAAAATATTTTTGGTATTTTTGGGTTTTTAGAAAGAAGCAACAAAAACCAAAAAGAAAGCGAAACAATGGATATACAAAGAACCGACCGAACATGATATATAGATGAGTGTGATGTCGGTGTACCTCCCCCCAAGATTAGGCTTTTGGCCTAAGTGGGGATCAATCCCATGGTGCCTAAGTAGATGCACCTCCGTAGTATGTCCAGGAAGCTCCCTCGTCCTGGAACGAGCTCGAGGCCTCCCCTATGTACGCAGGGGGATCGTATGATGGTGCTTCTTGCTGATAGTGCCCATGGAAGTTAAGAGAATGCAGGTTGTCGTCCATCTCCGCCTTCGAGCATGACCAAGGCCCTTGAGAAATACTGAACAAAGTGGTTTGGGGTAGAGGGATCTCTCTCTCTTCCCCGTCTGTAAATAGCATTCTATAAACAAAGTTCTCAAGAGTAGAGCTAGTGGCGCGCCTTCATGGTAGCAAGATCAAGCCTCTGAGGAGCCAAAACTATATCATGTGGATCAACAACAATGTCTAAGGAAGCAGCAATACGAGTAGCAATAATTCCCCCATAAATGGGTCCCTTAGCAGCTAAACGACGAGCAATGAGAGAACCAAGATTGTACTTATCCTCATTGCTAAGCGCAACAGCTAAGAAGGCCAATTGATAGTTGTAAATATTACTAGTGTTCTCCCTACCAAGAACACTGGTGGAAATATAGTAGGCAAAATACCTGATGGCTGGAAGTGGAATGTTCTTTATCTTCTCTCGCTGAGCTCTACAGTCATAATCATTGGTTATTCCTCGCTAAAGCTCTAACAAATCAGCGGGTAGAGCTTTAATCTTCTTTAATGACCCAGTTCTACCAAGTCCAAGGGCCTTGAAAAATTGCTTCAAAGTCATAGAATGAGCCCTGCCATAAGTTTTGAAGGACACAGAAGGCTTGAACATACTATTAGTAAAGGAGAAACTCTGCACAAATGTTTTAGTAAGAAAATCATATTGTGCACTCTCATCCTGCATGTAAATTTTTAGTCCAGCCCGCTGCACCAAAGTCATCAAATCATTAAGAATCCCAGCATCTTGCAAGAAAGTTTGGAAAGGAAAGGTGGAGGGGTGCGCATCCCCTTCATCTCCCTCATCGCCGAATCAAGGAGTGATGAGATCCTCATTGTATGAGGGTCTAGTACTGGTAGATGACCTTGGAAGCCTTTCCCTTCTATGTGCATCACTCTCAAATATGTCACCAAATGTGTGGTGGTCCATGACTTCCCTATTTTGAAATTTTAAACAACCATCAAACCAAGTGATTTCTAAGTTGATAAATGATGAGCAACTACTATAGGAACTTGCTAGAGGACTACATATGCATGAAAACAAAGTTTCTAAGCATAGAACAAGAATGCAAGCTCAAACAACCTATCACCTATAGTAGCAAAATACTCAAGATACAATCTACCAATCACAAATCTAATTGGACAAGTGGAGAAGGCACATACCAAGGAGCAATCCCTCAAAAATTAGCACTTGAGATGGGCTGAACAAAGAGATAAAAAATCGCGAGCAAGAACTGCAAGAACTCGAGCTTGAGCAAGTTTTCCGGTGTTTTTCGGGAGAAAGAAAGAAGGTGGCTTTGAGGAGGCAGCCTGGAGGGGCCCAGGTGGTCCAGACCCCCAGGCGCCGCCACCTGGTAGACCGCGCCTACCAGGGGTCTGGTGGCCTGGGGTGGCCCCCTGGGTCACCTCAGGTGCCACTCTTGAAGGAAATATTCCCTAGAGGCAATCATAGAGATGATTATATTTCATATGTATCCATGAGTTATTATAATGTTCCTTGAATATCCATATCAGGCAACTTGTATTGATTGGAAATTATGTGAATTGTTTGTGAAACTCATTACTTGTATGGTTATTTAATAGTTGTCCCTAGTCAAAGTTCATGTGAGGACACACATGAATATTAAACTAGCACATCGATTGGTTGATGACTATGTTTCACAAGTCATAGACATGGAGATGTCAAACCAATGATGTGGACACATGTTATGAACATGGGGTTGGACTGACCCAACATGAGACTGGCAATTTGACTTTCATCTCTCTCTACACATCATGTATGTTTTGTCCTTAGACCTAAGATTGTCTCATGTGCTTGAGATGTGGATCGACCTACACTGGGGCTATCAGACACTATTCCGTAACTTGGTAGTTATAAAGGTAGCTTTCGGGTTTGTCCTGAAGCATGCTGCAAGGCATGGTCAATCAAGATGGGATTTGCCCCTCTCTACTTGAGAGAGATATCTCTGGGCCCCTCGAGTGATTGGATCCAGAAATGCATGGCCGTGCTACATAAGGTTAAGAGTTAACCTAGTAAACGGATTCCGAATCACGGTATCGAGAAAGGGAGGTCAACTTGGAGCTAGACCAAATATCATGAGGCAAAGGGAAAGACATGTACTAAACCTTGTGATTGTTCGTCCGATATGATCTTTGTCTGCGTTTAGGAGTTGACACGTCTTGCTAGAGGCCGCTACCAACTATTGACAGAATAAGTGTATTCGTGTCATGTCTATACACATATGAACCTATAGGGTCACACACTTAAGGGGCTGGAAGCCTAATGAGGATTGGATCTGAATTAGACCAGGCTTAGGATACTAATGGGCTACTAATGTAGATGCCCACTAGGGACGCCTATATAAGAAGGGTGGGGCGAGCTGACCAGGGTTAGACCTTAGACCATTCCACCCAGCCGCCACACCTCACACTTGTGTTGCACACGCGGACCTAGCAGTCCGGCGTCTGACGCTTCCACCCTGCACGTGTGGATACCTCGGAGGTGCTGCATCTGTGGCACTTGGACGAGCCGCGCAAGGGGATCTTCTCGTGCGACGAGGACAAGGAGGAGACATGGAACGTCTGCACTGCCTCGACTCGTTTCATCGATTCCGCAACTGCGCGTCTAGTGGTAATCCCGTGATCTATGACAACAGTAATCCTGGTATACGCGGTAGAATTTTTTTATTTGCGCTAGTGTAGCCTACCCGTATCCCTTCAACTCTGCCCCTTTTTTCGAGGAAAAAATTATTTTGAATTTTACAGGATTTTTCGGGAAACTTTATTTTTGGCCAATTTTCAGGATATGAAAATTGAATTTCTCACAGAAACAGTTTTTTCAGTAGAAGCAAAAGCAAACCAAAAGACAAACTACAGGAGCTCTAAGAAACTCAAACAAGCTAACAACTAGCAAAACTAAAGCTAAAGCAAAGAGTAGGAAGTTGAAACGAAAGGGAAGCAAGTATAACCACAGTGAAACATTATTTTGTTCATTAAAATCCTTTTTTCAACAAGGTTGATCAAGTTTTGTCACCAAAACAATATTATATGAATCAAAACTTTGCATTCCACAAGGTGATTATGTTAACTCATACTTGATAGCAATGGTCCCAATCATAATAGTTTCAAAATTTTCTTGTGGAATGGGACAATATATTTCTCCAACCTTGATACTTTCAATATTTTCAATGAAATTCAGGAAATAGCTCTTAACAAACTTCTTGGGGAAATAGATAGTGTGCTCTTTGTCATTAATATTGAATGTTACTTTTCCTTGATTACAATTGATGACAGCACATGCAGTATTAAGAAAAGGTCTCCCAAGAATAATATACATATTATCATCTTCAGGCATTTCAAGAACAACAAAATTAGTTAATACCATGCAATTATGAGCAATTTGAACAGAAACATCCTCACATATACGAACAAAAATAGTAGTTGACTTATCAACCATTTGCAAATAAATATCAGTTGGTATCAACTTTTCTAGCTGGAGTCTCTTGTAGAGAGAAAAAGGCATAACACTAACTCCATCTCCCAAATCACATAAAGCAGTTCTAACATAATTATTCTTAATGGAGCAAGGAATAGTTGGTATACCTAGATCACCAAGTTTCTTTGGAACCTTACCATTGAAGGAATAATTAGCAAGTAGAGTAGAAATGTCCTCATTAGGAATCTTCCTTTTATTAGAGACAATATCCTTCATATACTTTGAATAAGAAGGCAACTTAATAGCACCAGTCAAAGGAATTTGCAAGAATAAAGGTTTCATCCACTCAAAAAACTTGTTGTAGTGTTCCTCCTCCTTTGACTTGTGTTTCTTACCTAAAAAAGGCATAGGTTTCTGCACCCAAGGTTCTCTCTCTTTACCATGTTTATTAGCAATAAAGTCCTCCTTTGTGTACCTAGTGTTCTTAGTGTGCTTCTCAGGTTCTTCCTCACCTTCCTCCTTATCAGGAGACTCATTTTTATCATTACCACTCTCAGTTTCAGCATCAGAGACATATATACTATTAGGATCTACAGCAGGTTCAAGTGGTTCCTCAACTATTTTGTGTTTGTTTTTCTTTCTCTTACGGGGAATACAACTATCTTCACCTTGTTGAGAATCCTGCTCAATTCTTTAGGGTGTCCATCAGGATATAAAGGATCTTGAATAGCTATACCGCTCCTAGTTCTCATTCCATAAGCATGTTTATCTTCTGAAGCATTAACTAGCATATCCTTTTGCACCTTAGCAAGTTGATCAAGTTGAGTTTGAACCATTTGAAAGTGTTTACAAAGCATTTTAATATCATTAGAAGTTCTTTCCACAATATCTTTCAAATCATGGATAGCTCTAGAGTTTTCCAATAAATGATTCTAAACTTGTTTATTAAAATACCCTCGTCGAACAATAAAAGTATCAAGTTCCTCTAAACATTGATCAGGAGGCTTACCATAAGGAATATCACCTTCATCAAAGTGTTGGAGAGAGTGTACCTCAATAGTAGATGAGTGGGTTATTGGCTTACATAATTCTTCTATAGGAGGTAGATTCTTCACATCTTCAGCTCTACTACCTTTCTCCTTTAGACACTTCTTAGCTTCCTTCATCACTTCATCATTTAATGCAATAACTCCCCTCTTCTTTGTTGTTGGTGTTGGGACTGGTTTAGGAACAACTGGTTCAGGAGTAATAGGCTCAGGTGTATTCAGCTCAATTGAACTCCAATCATCATAATTCTTGCTTATCTTGGTCATTAATTCTTCAGCATCTGTAGGAGTTCTTTTCCTAAAAACACAATTAGCAAAGCTATCTAGGGAGGTCCTAGAATCATCAGTTAGTCCATTATAATAAATATCAAGAAGCTCATTCTTAGGTAATGGACATCTAGGATGTGCATGAATCAAGCCACAAAATCTTTTCCATGACTCAGGCAATTTCTCTTCTTCTCCCTGTTTAAAATCAGAAATTCTCTGCAAAGCAGCATGTCTAGCACTGGGAGGAAAATATTTCTGGAAGAAAGAAGCAATCAAACAATCAGGGCTATCAATTGAACCAGGAGGTAATCTATTAAACCAAGCCCTAGCTTCCCCTTTTAGTGAAAAAGGGAAGATCTTAGCAAAAAGTATTTGCACATCTTAAAATCATCGAAGAACAAAGCACTCATAGTATAAAGCTCATTCATATGAGCCACATCACTCTCATTTTTAGTCCCACAAAAAGGTTCTTTCTCAACAATATCTAAATAAAATAAATCAAGAGAGAAATCATAATCTTCATATTTAATATCTATGGGAGAAGTGGCAAACATAGGATCAGAGGACATCTTAGGCATAATAGTACGTCTAGCAAGGAGACTCTTAATAGCACTAGTACCATGTGTGTTTCAGCACTCTTAAACAAAATCATTAGTGAACTCAATGTAACCATCATTAATATCATAACTCTCACTAGCCTCAGGTGAGCTAACAGGTGTAATAGTGTCTTCACTAGGAGTTTCGGTATTTCCTAGACTAGCCATAGTAGTATCTAGAAAAGGACTTAATGAACCACTTGCATCAAGTATAGTAGAAGTAACATCATGAGCATCAAAAGCAGTTTCAGACTCAGCAGTAGTAGCAGTGTGTGTAGCATGTGTATGTGGTGGTGGTGTCACGAGCTTACTTATAACAGACGGTGAATCAAGAGCAGCATAGATGTTTAGGACTGTACCTCTTCTTGTAGTGGATGGTAAAATAGGGAACTTTCCATCACGAGACTTTCCCATGATTAAAGGAGTAGCAGTGAACAATAATAGATCCAAGTGAACTTACAAATAAATCTATTCTCCCCGGCAAGGCGCCAGAAAATAGTCTTGATGACCCACAAGTATAGGGGATCGCAACAGTCTTCGCGGGTAGTATTACCAAATTTATTGATTCGACACAAGGGGAGCCAAAGAATACTTGCAAGCCTTAACAACTGAGTTGTCAGTTCAGCTGCACCTGGAAATAGTTCTTGCTCACAGAAGTTTATTAGTAGGAACAACAAAGCAACACCAACAACAATAGCGAAACAGGAGAAATAGTAACAATAACGATAATAGTAGGATTCAAGTGCGGAAGGCATAGGCATGGATGGACGGGCGTTGCATGGACAAGTCTAAACACGTAACTTCAAGATCTAGGGCATTGCAGATAAATAATAACAAGCATCTAAGAACTAAACAATCCTAGGCATGTGCTCCAAATATAGTTATACGTGCTCGCAGTGAGAACTTGCACAACATCTTCTTTCCAGCCAGCCCGTGGCAGTGGGGCCTCTAGGGAACTACTAGAAATTAAGGTGCTCCTTTTAATAGAGCACCAGAGCAAAGCATTAACACACTATGAACACATGTGATCCTCACACCACAGCCATCTCCTCCGGTTGTCCCAACGATTATAACTTTGGGGCCTTTGGATCCGGACAATGATATGTTTACACAACTTGCAGATAAGTTCACAAACAAAACTATCATAATGATTCAATAATAAGTTCATATCTAAGATCATGGCACTTGGTCCCTAGTAATGAGCATTAAGCATAACAAGTTGCAACAAAGTCAAATAGCACTAATAGAGATACTAGGCACTATGCCCTAATAGATCTTATTCGATTACATGATAGAACTAATCCAATCCCTACCATCCCCAAGCCTACAGCAGGGGATTACTCAATCATGGATGAGGGAAACATCAGTCGTTGATGTAGATGCGTTGGTGATGATGATGGCGATGATACTCTTCAAATACCACGTCCCGGCAGGGTGCCAGAATAGAGTTTTTGGATCCGAATCTTGGTTTTTGGTGCCGGTGGCGGAGCGGAACTCTTTTTGGAAAACTATCGACCCCCCTCTCGGTTTTTAGGAAAGACAACTTATAGGCGAAGAGGGAGGCTGAGGAGGTGCCTAGGGAGGCTGCACCCCCTCCAGGCGCGGGGTCAGGTGGGCCCACCCCTGGGGTGGGTCTGGCCCCCTAGGCCTCCCCTCCGTCTCTTATTCTAGCTTTGTGGATCTTCTGGGGAAATTTAATTTTTGGCATATTTTCCGGGTTTTTTCCTAATAATTCATTTTCTACAGAAAAACAAGACACCAAGGTAATTCTGCTAAAAATAGCGTGAGTCCGTGTTAGTTGTATCTAAATCAAACAAGTTTACAGGACAAACAACAGAGTGTTCAAGAAAGTAGATACATTTTGGACGTATCGCCTACCATACTAGATTCACTTGCATCTCCAGTGCATCATTTGAATGGTCAGCATCAGAACACTAAGCATGGCTAAGCTTGACTGAACTGTGGCACTAGCAATGTTCAAGCCAAACCCTAGTTATGCTAGGAGCAGTGGATCAGGTATTTAGTTCACAATGGGAAACATGCATCAGATAGGATTACTCTATCTACTGATAAAAGACTGTTGAACCGAATGCATATGGCGAGAATGAAATACTTTGTAAACATAGGATTCATATGTATGAATGGGTCTTCACTTTCCTCGTCCGTTGTTGGACTGGTACTGCTCTTTGGTGGTTCCTATTCGCAAAGAACCAATCACCAGAAAAGGAAAAGCAACATTCAACACATGGCATGTGCAATACTCATACAATATGAATCATATGAAAAGTTAAATAGTGTTGAAATGAACCCTAGAACATGCTTTGTCATTTTAAATGGGGTCCGAGAGGTCCAAATCCTAGAACAGGGGGATCCTCGGAAGCACCTCTTGGGTTCAATTGATTCCTCTAATTAAACTTGTCATGAAAGTTGGTTAACAGTGTATGATAATATTGCTATTGCATAGCTCTTATTTTTCTGGACATTTTGGTATATTATTTGTATTTTTCTGATTTAAAATGAATTAGTTATGAATTTCTCCATTTTTAATTCATTTTAAATCATTTTTGGAATATTTAAATTATTTTCCACGTTGGGCCCACATGTCATAATTTTAATCATTTTAGAAAACATTTACAGAAAAGAATAAAACCCTGATAGACAGGGCCCACCTGTCAGCCTTTTCTTATTTACAGAAATTAATAAAAGAAAAAGAAAAGGGGAAATGACATAAGCATGAAATCATGTTGATGTCATCAATGGGGATGCTCCTAGGTCAAGCACGGACCTCTCGATCCCTTGTGCGCTTGGATGCGCGGATGGGTGCGTTGGAGAGAGGGCGTCGTGGGCGACCAGGAAGTGGCAGCATCGCTAGAAGGAGGTCACCGGTGACGGCGGCACGATGATGGCAAGCGGCAGCGGTGTCGGATGATCGTCGATAGCACGAACTAGAGCACGAGGCAGAGATTGGGGAGGTCTGGGAGGACCATTGGCTCACCCTGAGCATGACGGTGGTGTCGGGGAGGCGAGGGAAGATTGGACGGTGACAAATCGAGGTCGTCAACAACATCGTCCATCGGTCCTTCGAGGTTGATTCCGGCGTGCAGACGGCTCCCTAGCTTGCGAGCTTTTCAGAAAAGGATGAGGGCGACAAGGCGCTTCCAGCGGTGGCCTCAGCATGGTGCGGGGTGGCCGGAGACAGCAGGGCTCACTGACGTCTGCAAGGGATAGGGTTAGGGTTTGCATGCGGAAGAGGAGGTCATAGGGGAACTGAGGATAGGGTTCGTCGGCGGCGGCCAGGGGGTCTTGTAGGTGCTCGGGGGTGGCGGCACGGATCTTGGCGCACGCCGGCGGCAGAGGCGCTGCCAGCGAGCTTCTTATCTCAATCGGGAGGTGGAAGACGATCGACATAAGCGATGAAGTGGTACACAGGCCGGGGACGGGCTGCTGACGGGCTAGATGGGCCTCTGCGGGGCGCGCGTGAGCGGCAGAGAGAGAGGGAGAGAGATGGGCTATGGCCCAGATGGAGTTAGGGACTGTTTTTTATTTCCAGAAAACATTTTCTATTTCTGTTTTATACTTTCTCTTTGGTATTTCAATTTCAAATCTGTTTTGAATATTTTCAAAATACATGAAATCTTTAGAAAATATCTGAAAACACTAAGGGGCCCTTGTAACAATTTGGGCTCCATTAGTTTTATAGTTTTCAAAAAATATAAAAACCATTTGAATGGTTTTGAGAGGGAGAGAAATTAGGGTTTTATTTGTTCTTATTTGATTGAACCAAGGTGCAAGTGTAATGCATGCATGCAATGATCAAACATGTCTTTATTAATATTACACAAAAGGTGGTATGTTACACCTCTACTCCACTTATAAGAATGTCGACCCGATATTCCTAGGTTTTAGAAACAAAGGCAGGCTCCTCAGAGCAAAGACGATCTTCTCGTTCCCATGTTGGTTCTGACTCAGAGTGATGAAACCATTGAACATTCAGGAACATGATGGTTTGACGACGAGTCTTGTGCTCCGTTTCATCAAGAATACGAATAGGGTATTCTCGGTAGGTTAGATCATCTTGGAGATCCAAAGTTTCATGGTCCACACCACGAATGGGATCTTTGAAGCAACCCTTAGGTTGAGACACATGGAATACATCATGTACCTCTAGAAAAGTTGAAGGTAGATCCATTTTGTAGGCAAGCTCACCCCGCTTGGAGATAATGCGAAAGGGACCAACGCAGCGAGGAGCCAATTTGCCTTTGATACCGAATCGATGGACACGCTTTAGACGAGTGACCCGAAGGTAAACTTGATCACCAACTTCATAATGAACATCAAGATGATGACGATCGTATTTGGTCTTCTGACAAGATTGAGCAGCCTTCATATGCTCCCGAATTATGCGAACTTGATCTTCTGCTTCTTGGATCATGTCCGAACCAAAGAATTGTCTTTCGCCGGTTTTTGTCCAGTTCAGCGGTGTTCGACATGTTCTCCCATACATGAATTGGAAAGGTGCCATTCCCAAACTGTATTTAAAACTGTTGTTGTAAGAGAACTCCGCAAAACTAAGACATTTCTCCAAGTTCTTTTTAAAGGATATGACACACACTCTGAGCATGTCTTCAAGAATTTTATTTAATCTTTCGGTCTGAGCACTGGTTTTAGGATGATAGGATGTGCCGAAAGAGACATGAGTTCGCATTGCTTCTTGCAAAGTTTGCCAGAATTTTGAAGTAAACAAACTTCCACGATCGGAGATGATCTTCTTGGGAACACCATGAAGAACGACGATCCGAGAGATGTATAATTCAGCCATTTGACTAGCACATATATATTCTCGAACCAGAAGGAAATGAGCAACTTTGGATAATCGATCAACTATTACCCATATGGCCTCATGTCCTGCTTGTGTCCTTGGGAGTCCAGTGATGAAATCCATACCAATTTCATCCCATTTCCACTCAGGAATTTTCAATGGATGCAGAAGTACAGCAGGCCTTTGATGTTCAGCCTTCACACGACGACAAACGTCACACTCCGCAACAAAGCGAGCGATTTCTGGTTTCATTCCACTCCACCAGAATCTTTGACGAAGATCTCGGTACATCTTGGTACCACCATGATGAATTTATAGAGGGGATTTAGGAGCTTCTAGTAGGATTAGATCTTTGATTATCCAACTGTTTGGAACCACTAGACGGCTACCAAAATAGAGTACCTTGATCATTGATGGAGAAACATTTAGCTTCACCACATGCCACATGTTCTTTGATCTCGGTGATCTCACCATCTTGTTTTTTGAGCTTCCTTGATTTGGTCCACCAGAGAAGATTTTATTTAAAGGATAGCAAGGAATCCACAAGGAACCACTTCAAGGTTAAGACGCTTGATTTCCTCATAGAGAGCAGGTTGGGCTTGTGAAATCATCAGATTATTGCAATAAGACTTCCGACTTAGCACATCAGCAATGACATTGGCTTTGCCGGGTTGATAGATGAGACACAAATCATAATCTTTAATGAGTTCCAACCATCGTCTTTGCCTGAGATTTAGATCTGGCTGGGTAAAGAGATACTTCAAACTTTGATGATCCGAGTAAAGTTTGCAACGGTTACCGAGGAGGTAATGTCGCCATTGCTTAAGAGCATGAACAACAACAACGAGTTCGAGATCATGGGTTGGATAATTGTTCTTATGTGGCTTCAACTGCCGAGAAGCATAGTCCACTACATGACAATCTTGCATCAACACACAACCGAGCCCTTGGAGAGAAGCATCACAATACATGACGAAATCCTTGCTTGTATCCGTAAGGACAAGCACAAGAGCGGTGGTTAGCTTAGTTTTCAAAGCTTGGAAGCTTTCTTCTGCCTTTTCTGACCATTCAAACTTCTTATCTTTCTTAAGAAGACCAGTCATTGGATTGGCTACCTTGGAGAAGTTCTTGATGAATCAGCGGTAATATCGAGCCATTCCAAGAAAACTTCGGACTTCCTTGACTAAAGTAGGGGCTTCCATTCCAGAATGGTCTGAACCTTATCTGGTATGATAGCAACACCACTTGTAGACACAAAACGGCCAAGGAAGATGATATCTTGTAACTAAAACTCACATTTGGAGAACTTGGCGTAGAGGCGATGTTCACGAAGTTTAGTCAACACCAAATGTAGATGTTCGGCATGCTGTTTTTCGGTCTTGGAGTAGATTAGAATATAATTAATGTATACCACGACGAACTTGTCGAGATATTCCATGAAGACAGAGTTCATGAGCCTCATAAATGTGGCAGGGGCATTGGTTAACCGAAAGGACATCATTCTATACTCGTAAAGACCATAACGAGTTGTGAATGTTGTCTTTGGGATATCCTCCTTCCTGATCTTGATTTGATGATACCCTGATCTTAAGTCCATTTTGGAGAAGACAGTGGCACCACTTAATTGATCAAATAGGTCATTTACCCGAGGAAGAGGGTACTTATTCTTGATTGTCACCGTGTTGAGTGGACGGTAATCAACCACCAATCTTGGAATGTTTGTATCTCGCTTCTTGACAAAGATGGTAGGGCAACCCCAAGAGGATGTGATAGGTTGGATGTAGCCAAGGCCTTCTAGCTCTTAAAGTTGCTTTTTAAACTCTACCAACTCATGAGGAGGCATACAATAAGGTCTTTTGGAGATAGGAGCAGTTCTAGGAACTAGTTCTATGACAAACTCCACACTTCGATCAGGTGGCATGCCAGGCAACTCTTCAGGAAAGACATTTGGGAAATCACAGACTACATGGACATCTTGGACCTCGAGAGTAGGTAGGACATCTATGGAATACAACTCCGAGAAGGGTTTAAAAACTGCCGATGGAGACTTTGAACCATCAGTCCAATACTTGATAGTTATGCCAGCAGGAGAGGTCACAGTAACTGTTCTAAGTGCACAGTCAATGATGGCTTGATATTTGGTTAACTAGTCCATGCCCAGAATGACATCAATGTCACTTGACTTGAGTGCAATGAATGAAGTGGGAAACTTCTGGTAGGCTATGTCAATCTCATTTCCGTTACTAACCATAGTGGTGAACCAGCTAGAACCCGGGGAATGGATGGTCAAAGGGGTGGACAGGGGTTCAAAATTAATCCCATGTCCTTGATCAAACAAAGTTGACATGAATGTATGCGATGCTCCAGAATCAAACAAGACTACTGCTAGAATTTAATTGACCCGGAGCATACCCAGAATGCCGTGTTGATCTTCCTGAGAATCTTAAATAGTGACATGGGTCAGGCGACCACGTCCAACACCTTGAGATTTATCATTCTTATTTGCCTGCCGATCATTGCGACCGAAAGCCCTTTGTGAACACACCCTTGAGTAGTGACTAGGCTGACCACATGAGTAGCAGGTAACTCCAGTGTAAGAACCAGTAGGAGGACGATAATTTGTTCCACCAGTATTTGACTGTGGCTTACGAGAAGCATATCCAGAGGACTTGGGTGCATAAGGAGTAAGATGCACATCACTATATGTAACAAAGACACGGCGCTTCTTGTTACCAGGGGAAGAAGCACACGAATTTCCTTCTTCACGCTTCTGAAAAACTCCATATCTTTCCTTCCATGCTCCAAAGTAAGAGCCTGATTGTGTCCAGTTGAGTTATTTTGCATAAAGCCATATTTTGTTTTTGAAACAAGAACGAGTAGAAGCTCGTCTAGTCATATCATTTTCAAAGGGGGTAAGAAAACTATAACTATAGCTATTCGAAGACATCTTTGATATCCACCAATTACAACCATCAACTGAACCTCTCTCCCCGGACTACCCCCTCAAACAAACCTGAGGAAGTATTCCGGATCTCACATTAGTTGGCCAAATTTTATCATTCGGTTATAGTTCTCTATGATCTTCACGTTCGTTCCCAAGTTCTCCATAACCTTGGACACGGCTGTTTGAAAAGATTAATACCGTGCAGGGGTGCACAACTTTACCCACACGTACAAACCGATTCTTAATGCCAAATTATTATCCCTCTTCCTTGGAAGGCCGACAGAGAGTGGTTTACCACAACCTTTACCTTGCTTTTTCTAAGACCATGAGTAACGCACTAAGGAGATGCTGCCATAACGCGTTGAGTCCCGAAGTCAGTCCCTAGAGATGTGAACATGGTTTGAGATTATGAATGTCGGGCATCTCCCATTCCCTCCCACGCTTACCTACATGTATGAATGCACCTGCTTCACCTCCATCCGGGAACAACCAAGATGTTTATTTCGAATGGAAAGGCCGAACTATGTGACTCATGGAATCTACTAGGCAAGTTAGTTGGCTGAGGGGGCTTCCAGGCCCCCGTGTGGTTGTACGCTCGTATTGGTTCAAGAGGAAAGAACATCGGGTCCTAAGGGTGCCATGTATGGGACTACAAAAACCATAACCCACGTGGCCTCCCATACAAGCCTTATCATGTTTATTATCCATATCTGGTCATATCACAAAATCCTACCATACTAGATTCATTCGCATCTCTAGTGCATCATCTGAATGGTTAGCATCAGACCACTAAGCATGGATAACCTTGACTGAACTGTGGCACTAGCGATGCTCAAGCCAAACCCTACTTATGCTAGGAGCAGTGGATCAGGTATTTAGTTCACAAAGGGAAACATGCATCAGATATGATTACTCTATCTACTGATAAAAGACTGTTGAACCAAATGCATATGGCGAGAAAGAAATACTTTGTAAATATAGGATTCATATGTATGAATGCGTCTTCTCTAGCCTTGTCTGTTGTTGGACTAGTAATTGTCACATCCCAAGATTTTCCAAATCTTGTAATGTGAAAAATAAATAAACAAAATAAATTTTTGTTGAAAAACAGGGTGAAAAGAAACTTTTGTTTCTAAAAGGAGACTTAAAATCCCATCTTGAACAAACTTTGGTCAAAGTTTGAATTCAACCAAAAATCCAAATCAAGGGAAAAGCATTCCTCAATGAATGTATCTGGAAATTTGAACACTTGGAAAATAAATCCAAATCCCTAAACCCTAATGGAAGAAAATCATTTTCCAAAGTATCTCCAAATCTATGGATTTGATCCATACCAAAATTGATCAGCAATATTCACAAAGGATCAAGAAAGACCTTAGAGATTGGTTTCACTTAGTTTGGAACCATAAACAAAATCTTAGGATTATAATAAGATAAGGAAATTGAAGTTCCAAAGCCAATAAAGCCCTTACCAAAAGCCCCTACCAATTGGTAATCAATAATCCTAAAGGGATTAAAGAGATAAACATTTAATAAAGGAAAAATAAATTGTTTTGGAAATACTATTTTGGATCTTTTAATAAAAGACTTTGTTTTCAAATGAAAAGGTAAGCCAAATTAATTTTGGCCAAAATTTTGTAATAAAATATTTTGTTTTGATAAAATGAGTAAAAGTTTATTTAAATAAAATAATAAGGATTTAAATATCCAAATTATATTTAAGTAAAGGTTTTTCCCATTTTGAATGAACACCAAGTATTTTATTACTACTTTGAAATCTTTTATTAAAAGGTTTTGCTTTGATTAAAATGAGTAAAGGATTATTTAAATAAAATAATAAGGATTTAAATATCCAATTTTATTTAAGTAAAGGCTTTCCCATTTTAATTAAAACACCAAAACTTATTTATTTATTTAAATAAGTTCCCAAGTATTCATTTATTTTTCAAATAAAACCTTCTGGTTTGGTTTTGAAAATAATTGGAATTCAAATGGAAATTTTATTTAAATAAATCAAACACTATTAAACAACTAAAGATCCATTTTATTTAATTAATAAATGGATCCTAAAATAAATAAAAATATTATTTCATTTTGAGATTTGGATTATGTTGTCAAACAGAACCAAATTTAAATGAAAATTTTGCTGTTTGAATTGATTGAGTGTTGATTGAAATTGCTTGAATAATTGTTTGAAAATTCAAAACAGAAAAGAATTAGAAAAAGAAAAAGAAAGCAAACAGAAAAAAATAAGAAAAGAACAGACCCAGCCCATTTGGCCCAACAGCAGCCCAGTCCAGCCCACCTCTCTTCTCCCTCAGAAAAACGATTCACACCAAATAATTAACCCGCATAGAGACTGACAGCCTGGACCCTCTTCTCCCTCCCTCACCCCACTGACCAGTAGGCCCGACAAACCCGAGCGAACCGTTTTCTTACCGCGGACTGAACCCACGCAGAGACTAACAGGTGGACCCCTCCTTCCTTTCTTTTCCCACTGACCAGAAGACCCCACCGCCACCTCCTTCTTCTTCCCCGCGTGACCCCTTCTCCTCCTCACCGCGCGGCAGTTTCTGCCCGTTGATAGCTCCATCAATCCGCGTTAATCCGTGCATTAAACCTCGCCGTGACCTCGCCCTTTTAACCGCCTCCCTCTCCTCTGTCATTTCCCACAGACATCGCCTCCCCTCTGACCCTAGGCTGCCTCCATTTCTCTCTGTACCGCCGCAGCTCCGACCACCGTCTCCGAGCAATTCCGACCAAGACTCGCTGCCCCTTGCCTCCCTAAGCAACCTAGCCGCATCCCCACATCCAGACGCATCTATCCATACCCCCCATTCACCCGCGGACACCCCAGAGCCTCGCCAACGACGACGACCTGAGCGCCACCGTCTGTCTGCAAACTCCGGCGAACTTCACAGGTAGCTTCCAGCCGCCCCTCTACTTTTCGATGATGCGCCTAAGACCAGTGACTTCTTCCGCAACTAACGCCGTCATTCTCGTGACCTAGCTCGCACCGTAGCGTCGCCACCATCATCGACAGTGAGCACCGCCGTCTGTCTCGCCTCCGACGAGTTTCCCCGGTAAGTCTCGACCGCCCCGAGCCCTCTCGCTCACGCCCATAGCTCCGCCATAACCTCCTGCGTCTAACCCAGACCTCCGTTTGTCTTCTCGTGGTCCACAGCACCGTCTTCGACTACGAGCAGAGCCATCCGCCGCCGTTCCCAACTCCAACGAGGAATTGCGACTGCCCCTGAGCGCCCCTTGTCAAGCCAGCAGTACCCTAAGCTTCGCCGTGACCCCCTGAGCCCGGTGAGCATGCCCTTTTCCTCTCTCGCTTCCTATATCGCCGGCACCGTCATCGACCGATCACTCCGCCACCAGCAGCCGCCGCATCGCCGCTCCTTTTAGGTCAAGCAAGCAGCGACCGTTAGATGCAGATCCATCGGACACGATTAGTTCACTTAACGCCGAAGAGGTACGCTACCTAAGCCGCACGATCTAATTTAGATCTAACGCACCGCAGCACTCGATCCGGCCGAACCGGTATCGACCAGTAAGAACACGCCGCGTGGCCAGTATTAGATCTGAATTAGAATTTGAAAACAGAAACTTTTGCCAATTTCAAACCCATGTATCTTTTGATCCACACGTCCAAATTTTACAAATTTGATGTCGTTGGAATCAGCAAGACAAGCCCTAACCAACCCTGCCCTTAGTTTAGCAAATAGTATCTGTTAGCTTGTTTGATTTTGTAGATTCTTTTGTGTGCTTGCTAACATTAGAAAAATTGTTTAAAAATGATTTTTGAGACCAAACCTTTGCTAATTCGTTTGTTGTGACCTTACTGACCCTAGGAACCAACCCATAGTTTGGAAAAAATGATTTTGGAAAAGAATAGAATGGATTAATCAGTTTAGTCCATTTCTAGCTAACTAAAACTATTGTTTTCTTTATGAAAATGTTTTTGTAAAGAAAACTTTGAGAAAATGGTTTAGACCAAACCTGCTGACCCAAATACCAAGTTTTGCAATAGAAACTCATTTGGTGAACCCTATAGGTTAATACCCTAGTAGAAACATTTCTACACCACATAGAGTGATACTTTGTTTTGCAAATGGTTTTGAGGTGAAACCTTTTGCTAACAACTTTGCCACTTTGATAAATGACCAAGATGGATCTTACAAAGTTTAGGAATCTAATAGAGACCCTCTTTACAAAGGACTTTGCCATTTTGGTAAATGACCAATTTGGAACTTACAAAGTTTAGAAGCCTAGTAGAGACCACCTTTGCAATTAGAACCATCTTTTGCATGCTTGCATGCATTACCTTTATGTGTGTTGTTTTGCTTGATTGATAGATTAAGTTTGTGCCTTGCTTGATTGATTGTAGTGACTTGAAGAGTGTGATTGTTGCAAGGACAAAGAGTGAACCTATACCCTATAACAAAAAGGCAAGTGATACTTCATACTATCTATCCTATTATTTTCACTATGCATTAGTGTTTTTGCCAAGTAAAACTTTCATGGTTTTTATTTTGCTGAGTATAGACCTTGCTATAGGAAAACTAGAATATGAATCCTTAGTAGGATTTTTCTAAGTTAAGAATCCTAATACTACCAAGCTTAGCCTAGCTAATAGAAAACCTGGGTGGGATATATATTCACACTATGGAAAAATATTCTAAGTCTAAGGACTTATGTTTTTGTTTAATAAAACAACTAAGTTAATGAATCACCTGGGTGGAATGGAAGGAATGGTTTATGTTGAGTGGTTACACAAGGCCAGGGGTACTGGTGAACCTTGTGTATCTCACTTGTGGATGGCCACCCAGGAAACAAAGAGATTTGAGATGTCAAATGTTGAGAAGCTTCAAGTGCAACCACTTGGCAATATGGGCTCTGCCATGATCATATAGGTTGCAAGAACTTAGCCACATGGACAGTGGGTGGTAGTGATTGATAGGTTGGAACGCATCCATGTTGGTCTAAGGGAAAGCTTCTGAAAGATTTTGTCTTGGGAAACCAAGTCTTGTGGGAAAAGTGCACCACCTCTGCAGAGTGTAAAACCTAAGTACTTAGCCATGTCCCTGGTAAAGGACAATTTGAGCATCAAGACATGGAAGCAATCAAGAATCTCATCACTCCAATTTCTAAATTAAAACTTGTGGGTGAACAAGGGTTGTGTGAAATTCTTCAATCTTTGATGGAGAGATGGCTTGGTACAAGGATCTCAAAATCTTAGATTGAGGAAAATTGTTTTTGCCAAGCAAATCTTCAGTCTTTGATTGGTAGATGCCCTGAGTGGATCTCCAGTCTTTGATTAGTAGATGTCTTGGAAAGTTTTTGCCAAACAAAACTTAGTGTTTTAAAAAATGATAGGAAAAATCTATTTTGAGCAATGCAAGCCTCAACTCCACTTAGCCAAATGCATATAGATGATAGGCTCCACTATACTACCAAAGTATCACTTGCCAATACAATTCAAATGTATTGACCCTTGTGGCTGTAACTTGTAATGTTGCAGGTTTGATTGATTTTAGTGAAGATTGATTGATTAGGATTACAAAGTCTACAACCAACATGTCTGCCTGTGGCACTTTGAAGATGAAGGACCCATGACTATAGTTATTCCGCTGCAATGTAATGTAAATAGCCAATGAGCTATGTTTGATGTAATAAAACTATTTTATTCCTGGTTATAAAGTTGTATTATGACCTTTGTTTCTTGATATTACATCTGAACTGTGGATGCTAGCTATTGATCCAGGGACTAGCATTGTAAACACAGGGGGCTCAATCTTATTTAAGGTTGGGGACCCTACAGTAATGCTCTTCGGTGGTGTTGACTTCAGCCTCGGGTTTGGTTCCTATTCGCGAAGAACCAATCACCGGAAAAGGAAAAGCAACATTAAACACATGTCATGTGCAATTCTCATACAATATGAATGATTTAACACGTTAAATAGTGTTGAAATGAACCCTAGAACATGCTTGGTCATTTTAAACGGGGTCCGAGAGGTCCAAACCCTAGAACAGGGGGATCCTCGGAATCACCTATGGGGTTCAATTGATTCTTCTAATTAAACTTTTCATGAAAGATGGTTAACAATGTATGATTATATTGCTATTGCATAGATCTTATTTTTCTGAACATTTTGGTATATTATTTGTATTTTTCTGATTTAAAATGAATTAGTTATGAATTTCTCCATTTTTAATTCATTTTAAATCATTTTTTGGAATATTTAAATTATTTTCCAAGTTGGTCCCACATGTCATAAGTTTAATCATTTCAAAAAACATTTACAGAAAATAATAAAACCCTGACAGACACGGCCCACATGTCAGCCTTTTCTTATTTACATAAAAGAAGGAGTAGGGTTTTCCCTCCGGGGGCCTGAACCTGGGTAAATCCCGTGTTGCTTGTCTATTAACCGTTTCACCACATCCAACATCCCCATCTTCTCCAAAACCCAAGTCCATTACAATGGGCATTGAGGAGTTGTGCCCTTGTCAATTGGTGCCGTCTATGGGAATCAAGGACGACGATCATGCAGTCGTGACGGTTCCATTCGGAGCGATATATGATTCATCGGCAATAGAGAGTCACCTCCTCTTCGGAGCCTTTCACTTCACTGCCCACTTGCCGACGGGCTCGAGATGCTGTTCGGGAGCTTCTGCATCCAGGTGGGGCAGACCGGCACCCTCCGCCTCTTAGAGCGGGTGCCACTTCCATCCATAAGGACCGCTTCATGGGTCCCACCCATCGATGCCCTGTGCACATCAACGATGATGGGCGATTTGGATGACAGCAACAGCTATAACTCCGATCTGTGCGGTCCTCCTTCGGATGAAGGAACCTACGGTTCCAGATCTGAGAGCTATGGCCGTAGCGACCCGCCCCGTGACCGCTACCTGTTCGCCACCATCCACGATGGCAAAGTCAACAACAGAGCGGACCCACTGCTAGGTTCGGGTGACATACCTCCCAATCCCCCTCCCAACCCTTAGTTTTAGAACGAGGGAAACAGGGGAAACCCGGCCGACAGAGCCACTGAGGGCAGCAGCTGTGCCTACGACCAGATCAACATCAACGAGGAAGGCTAGCGCGAAGCACGCGAAGCCGTGGAAAGCAAAAAAATCCTAACTCTGGATGCTTCGTGGGATCTACTGATGGCCTACCACCTCCTCCTGATCGATGAGCACAATCGGTAAGATGGAGGAGCTCGAAAAGCGTAAGCAGGCAGCTATGGAGTCCAGCATGCGGCGAGCAGCGCTCTCCGCCGCTGGCGGCTCCACTTCACATGGCAACAACATTAAAAAGTATCGCTCCCGCATGGAGCGTATGGACTCCGCCCGCGATGCGAGGTCACCAGGGCCCTTAATACGTCCTTCATGACGATGGACTCGCATGGCAACATCATGCCGAAAATGCCGCAGGCTGCGATCAAGGTGGCGACCACCTATCTCGCGTCCAACCCGCCTCCGGCGGGTCACCCGAAGAATGCAATGCATAAATATGCACTAGCAGGCCTCGGACTTGTCGGAGCTGCGCTCCATGATGAAACTCCCGCGGAACCAAGGAAAAAATCTGCGGTCAAGTTCACTCGAAGCTGCACACCCTCATCTGACGAGGAGGAGCACGACCTGCCACGGTGCCGACGGAGCCCACGGCGCTGCAGCAACAACAACGATGCTCGCAATGATCTCACCCAATGGAAAATCGACAAATCACGTGCTAAGCGCGCGTGCTAAACTGAGTCCGAAGAGGACGACGACAGAGAGATGTGCTGAGCCAGATGCTTCAGCAGATTCATTTGGCAAACGAGGATGTCGGAAAATTTCAAGCTCCCTTCGAACAATCGAAAGTTCGATGGCACGCAGGAGCCAAAGGCTTGGGTCGACGATAACCTGTCCTCGGTCAAGATCCACGGCGTAAACAAAAACACCGCCTTACAGCGCCTTCAGCTACAGCTGACAGGCGCAACCAGGGTCTGGTGATGCAGCCCTGAGTTAATGTAGGAGCACTTCATAGGGAACCCCAAGAGCAAGGTGTGAAGCAGCACAACAACAAGTTTTAGCTCAGTAAGAAACCGAGGTTATCGATCCAGTAGGAGGAAGGAAACGTCACACAGGTGTTGCAAGCAACGCAGAGACCTGCACAACACAAACTCAAGATTTTGCCCCAATGAATCGGTGAGGTTGTCAAGCTCACTGGTTTGCTATAATAAAGGATTAAATGTATGGTGTGGAAGGTAATGGTTTGCAGCAAGTAAACGAGTAACAATGGAAGATGTATCAATGGTAAAGAATGGACCGGGGTTCATAGTTCACTAGAGGTCCTCTCCTTAGATAAACAACATGGCATGAAGGGTAAACAAATTACAGCAGGGCAATTGACAGGAACTGAGCAAGGCATAACAATGAAATACCAGACAAAAATATCCTATGAGATTCGATTGGGAAATACAACAATATACATAGACCACCATCCAACTACATCTATGACTAGAAGACCACCTTTAGGTTATCATCCGAACCCCCTCCAGTATTAAGTTGTAAGCAATAGACAACTGCTTTAAGCAAAGTGTGTAAGGTAAACAATCCACTTGTTCCATGAACAAGAGACCGTTGTTTTCTCCCTAGTGGCAACAACACATCTACAACCGAAGATATTTCTATCACTTCCCTTGGAAACTAGACGCATGAAGCATCCCCAAGCTTAACTCCTGCCTGTCCTCGATTAGGTAAGTGATAAAAAGAATAATTTTTGAGGTGACATGCACCATCAAACCCAAGATCAAACCATTTGGAAGAATTGAAAGTTGGGATCAAAGAACTCTAAACATGTGCATGAAAGATGGAGTTATAACAATATGACATACTAACTATGCATGCAACATGAAAGGCTATAAACAAAGATCATGAATAACATGCATTGAAAAATGTTTGTTTGTTTCACATACAAAAAACATAGCATAGTGGCAATCAGCTTGTCCCTCATAGAGTAGCAAATAGATGCATAGGACACCTTCAAAGTTCACAAGGGTGACTAGAAACAAGTAGCACAAGAACAAGTAATATCACAATATGCATCAATCAATAAGCTTTGGGACACTACACACAGAATGACAACTATGCTCTCTTAATGGTTCCTAAAGGTAGAAAGTGGAGAATCAAATAATGGTGGAAGAAAGGCCTTTCACAAAGGGAAGGAGGGATTTTAAGTTTCAAAAAGAGCTTCCAAAAATTATGGTACTTGTTAGCTTTCAGCCCTCATTGCCCCTACCATAAGCACCTTGAAGTGATTAACGTTAAAGTGAACAAAGATTGAATATATGCTTGACAAAGTATAAGTTGGCAATCTCAAGTCCCTTGAATACGAGGGCCACACCACATGCTACTTAACTTCAGTCACCTATAAATTCTTGTCATTGTAAGTACATGCATATCATAGAGAACCGCCAACGGGGTACCCCTTACACATGGTACAGGAGCTATCCCATAACCAAAATGACAAGGCATGCAGACAATAATCATCTCAGTGATATTTTTATTTACTATATGCATAGATTTTTATTGAGGATGCTTCATAGATAGCTCATTATGGTGATGCTGCAAGTTTCCACCATGATTAGGCATGGCTCAGGCTAACGGCCTAGGCATTTCTCTAACACAAAATACATACTCCATGGACTTACAAGTTCCCTCTATATTTCACACCGGTGACATCCATAGACAAAAGAGCATGATATCAACTGAGTACAAAGTACAAGTGCAATGTTGAAAACATTCCTCGTGACAGCACGGTTCTGCTAATTCCAACGTATAAGTGCAAGCATATACAACATAGATGACACAATGGTTCAAGTTTATTAGGGGCAAAGAATATAAAGTGTGCCATCAAGTTTGTGAGGGCTTTAATCACTAAGTTTTCACACAACCAAAATAATTTTTAATTGGAAGATAGCTGAAAACAAGAATATACTTGGAATGGTGTAACACACCATGCATAGGAGTTTATAGTGGACACTTTGGAATAACTTGGTTTCTTGGGAGTTGGAAGCATGAATAGAGCTTACTCATACAAGTGGAGGCTCGCAAAAGACTGGGAGCAACCAACTAAGAGAGCAATAATGGACATAATCATGCAAAGCAACAAAGCATTACTAATCAAAGCATAGAGTGGTACTACAAGTCAAGGACTAGATGATCATAGAGGCTATGGTGACTTGTCATAGTCATAACATGGTTTGAGCATGTGCCAAGTCAACCCAAACAAAGCATCAAAGGAGAATACCACAATACCATTCTTTTGCATTCTAAAACAATGCATAATTTCTTCAAGGCACACTAAGCAATCCCAATTGTTGGGAACAAGACATGCTACAGAAATAATCACTAAGCATAATGTCAAAACAACACCTAACATGTCATGCTAAAGTCTATGTCACAGTCAATGCTTTGGAAAACAACACAGCGAGAACTGGGTCCAAACTACTTTATTAAAGCAAATTAATCAAAGTAATCAAAGCAAATGAAAACTAAGACGCTCCAAGAACAACACAACAGTGCATGAAACAATAAAAACGAAGTGTCTAGACAGACCTGGGCTTTTTATTGAAGAAGAAGGTGATGCCTTGGGCATCCCCAAGCTTTGAAGCTTATACCTCTTGGATATTTATTGGTGTGAAAACAGGGTGGCATCCCCAATCTTGAGCCTTTGTCCATTCTTCATCTCATTACATCATTCTCTCTCTACACCTGAATTTTTTCCTTCATACAAAACTTCACACAATCTTCATTAGCAATATTAGTGTATTCAAAAGACATTAGAACTTAGGAAAATCTTTGGAACAGCAAAACTTTTCACTAAAAGCACAATCTACTGTAGCAACTCATTCAAAAAGCTCAATTCCCCAAAACAGAACTCAAAAAGGAATCAATCAGAAGCAAATGCAAATAATGGCAAAAATCTGTCAAACATACCAGCAGGTAGAAACCGATATTTTAGAACATATTCTGTTGATCAAATCAAAAAGTGTTGAACTAACTAAAGTGAGCTAACATATTAGGGGATTTATTCGTAAATTTTCAGCTCAATCCGAGTTACATAGACTCCTCACGTTTTTTTGGTGGAGGACAGAAATCTGTTTCGGGACAGCAACTCCCCAAATTTTACTTCCCTCTCATTAGAGGTCATTCTTGGCACAAAAAGCAAACAAAAAGGATAAGGAGAGGTCATTACTGAAGTAATAACTTCTAATACTCAAGGAAACTCTTGGGTTATCTCCCAACAAGTACTTTTCTTTAACGCCTTTAAGTTAGGCACAAGAAGCCAGAAGAATCAAGTATTTCCAAATGAAGAATTGAGATCAATACTTACAAAATCTTCAACTATGAGAGGTATCTCATCCAAATGAGTTTTGGAGGACCCCTTATCATTTCTCTTTGGTTTACTACTTTTATCAAAAAGATTTTCAGGAGCAATCCAATCAAAATTCTTTTCAAAGGCCTCATGCATCCCAACAAGCTTAAAGCGTATGGGTATATTAAATTCCTATATAGGCTTGGTTTTATCAGAAGTGCCCACAACATCTACATTTGAGACTAGCATATTGAAACACTCAAAGACCTTTTTGGCTTCCTTAGCAACATCATGGAACTCTTTGAGTAGAGTTTCAAGAATAAATTATCTCTTTTCAGCATTCTTTTATTCTTTTAGTTTTAGGAACAAGATTTGCATAAAGGGTTTAAGGATAATAAATCTAGCTTTCAACATATAAACTGTAACATCCCAAAAATATCAAACTTAGATCATCAAAACACTAATCATGAAGTTTAGGGTTAACAAAAACTTTTCTAAATGAATTCATGAATGCATGTATATGTGTATGCATGAATTTTGAATTTCTTTAAAAACCACCTTGTTTGTGTGAACCATTGCTTGTAAAATGTTTCTTAGGTGAAAATAACATCATCTAAAACATTCCCCACACTTTTCCTAAAGACAAGTAAATCAAAACAAATATATTAAGTGAATGGTCATTTTTGCCAATTTAACTCACATGCCTACTTCGGCTGTCTCAAACTTTCAAAACCTAACAGAAACTTTTCTGTATCATTGCACCCCTTGAATGTACTCATAACAGAGTATCAAGGCCCACTTTGTGATCATCCAGAAACTTTCAAATGCATAGTTTAAATGACAATTCAAAATTGAATCTTCTTCATATGGGAAGATCCCACTTTTTCAAAACCCACTCAAACAAGCTCAACTTTCAAAACCCAAGCATCTGCAGACTCACCAGAACCAATCTAGCAAACTCACCACAATTCATTTCAAAATTCAAAACTTGAGTTCATGCGGCCATTTCATCAAACAGGTTGCAGACACAAATCAAACAAAACCACAAACACTATAGTGTGCAGTGATTCTTGCCTAACTTGTTCCCTAGTTAGCTCACACACAAACCAGTAGATCATCAAGAAAGATTAGCCCAACACTAGCACCCCTGTGAGCTTGCCATTGCCATTAATGGTGAACAGCCGAGCACCCCCATGTCACCCCATTGTGGACAGCAAGCTAGGAGCAGCAGCAAGCCTAGCCAGCATGTCTGGGAGGCAGCCCACCGTCCACCGCCACTCACTGTCCCAGCCACGAGGGTTGCCAAGCCCTGGACCACGCGCACGAGACACGCCCATACCATGCCGAGCGTGCACCAGAGCGCCACCCGCGACCAGCGTCCACAGACAGTGCGCCTCCCTCACCGCGCGCACACACGATCACCACCGACCCAGGACACCGCCAGACACCCCCGTTTGCCACCCCGTGCCATACAGACACCGCCCGCCGTCGAAGACGCCGCCTCTGCCGCGCAGAGCGCCGCCCGTTCCAGACCAAACTACACCGCCCCATGCCTCGCGATCATGTCGTTGAGCATCGCCAGGAGACAAAGCACCGTCCCCTACCCTTGCCCATGCCATTAGCTGCCTGTAACGTCGCCCCCGACGAGCTCACCTTGCGCCCCGACGGTCCCTTCGCTCGACTATAAATAGAGGCCACCCCCGCATGATTTCTTCACACCATCTCACTCCCCTCTCTCAACTGACTGTGCCACACCATTCTCAGAGCAAGGCGAGCACCACCTCGCCAGAATTTCACCGGAGCCCGCCGCCTCTGGAGAAGAAGGGAGCCAGCGATTGGAGCCGCCCCAGGAGAAGCCACCGGTACCAGGAGGATCGCCGTCGTCGACTTCGTCGTTCGCCCGCCTCGCCGACCCTCGCCCGTACCCCGGTGAGCCCCCAGCACCCCTCACTGGCCCCGCTAGGTTTCGTTCTCGCCGAAGCTGTCTCGCATCGACGATGACCCTCAGCCGTTGGATTAGAACTAGATCGGATGATCCGCGTTGCCCCATACCGCTTCGCCCAGCCCCGTGTCACTGACGAGTGGGGATACCGACTTACGCAGCCCGCAGGAGCACTGCGCTTAGCAGGCCGGCCCGTTAGAATTTCCGGCGCAACCCAGCAATTCAAATTAAACCTTTTCTTTTTAAATTCAAACACACTTCTGTACCCAACTTCAAGAATCAACCCAGATCGATTCAGTGCACCAAATTGGATGAAACCAATTTTGTTGGAAAGGTCTGTGAATGCTTAATCCAATCCCGTTGGATTCAAGTCATTTGGATCTGTAGATCACCCATAGTAAAAATAACAAGGCAGAAGCTTTTCTGCATTCAAATATTTTTCAAATTTAAACCATAAAAGATTTTGAGTTGATTCCAACTCTCAGAAATCACATTTAACCATACCTTTCAGAATATATAAAAATATATAGGTTTACTTGCAGAAATAATGTTCAAGTAATAAAAGAATGCTTCATAAGCATTTCTAGCCACTTTAATTAATTGAAATAAAAGGGTAAAACCTTATTAAATTGTGACACTACTTTAAATCACATTCCCACGGACTACAATATGTGGTGATGACATGTGTCAAAATGATCCCATGTTTAGTTTGGAGAATATTAAATCTTAAGTAGTTTTTCAATGAGTAGAAATTACTTTTCTAAAATAAAAAGATTTAAACCAATCCTTAACCTTGTAATGTTAGACATGATGCTAGATCATCTATAGGACCCTTGTGTGTGATGATTGCAAGTAGTTAAGTATTGTTTGGTGATTGTTACCTCGTATTTATTCATAGACGCTAGTATCGACCAAGGATACTACGAGGAGGAAGGAGGATACTACGAAGAGGAAGCCGAGGAGAACTTCAACCACTGCTCTGCACAAGGCAAGCCTAATACTACTAGTGAATGTGCAAGCTAGTAACTATGCAAGCTTATATTGCCACTGATGCAAGCTGATACTATACCAATGCAAGCTAACACTTGCAAGATACCCTATTGTTGCCACAAACCCATACTTGTGATATGAATACTATATGCCTTAAGCATATGTGATCATACCTACTTGCTAAACCAATCCTAGTTTTATGGCAAGCTTCTTACTTTATTTCTTTATCAAAGCTTACTTAGAGCCCACCTAAGAGTTTGGTAGATATTAGACAGTTGTGCTCAAGTTTGCCTAAAGAGTATAAAATTTGGCCTAAGCTAGAAACCTTGATCTCAGTCTAAGATATAATGTTGGACTTAGTGAAACTCCACTAGTTACCACCCCTCATTACTACCACCTCCAACTGTAGATGCTAGTGCTAAGCATAAAACTTGATCAACTTTAGATGGGAATACTTGGTGGAAAAATGGTTATGAAAACCTTGGAATGATGGATCATTCTATTGAAATGTTTTGGACATGTGTTTCCAAACACTTAATGATTTTGGTGATGAAAATGTTGAGGCATGAGCCTTAGCCCTTTATAAAACTGATGGTTGTCTGGATGCGATACCATTCCAATTTTATCGTACAACCACAATACCCGAATATTGGGTAGGGCTTGACTGGAAACTTATATACCTTAGTATTAGTTCCCTCACGGCCAAGGTCTGAGCTGAGGCTACCTTGTGAAGATTGTCCACCTGTGCAGTACCCAAGATGACAGTGGTCATGGTTGGGAGGCCAAACTAACAGGAGAGGTGCTGATACTAGGGAGTGTAATTGAAAGGTTAGGATTGATTATCCGCATACGGAGTATGGTGAATTCAGGATTTGTTCCTGACGGATGTATCGAATGTTGTGGTGAAAGTGTACAATCTCTGCAGAGTGTCACAACTATTCGAATAGCCGCGTCCGCGGTTATGGACAGTTGGAGTGGCCATATTGTTCCTCCATTAGACCTTTTAAAATGACTTGTGAAATGAATTGCGACTTTGACTTGACCACAACAGAGTTGTGACCTGGATTACAAGATCCCACTTAGGAGTTATAAAACTGTGACTAGCTTCGGAACTTTTTAAAGATAAACCTGGATTTTTGCAAAACAACCCTAGAGCCTAGTGTCATATTATCCAAAAACCCCTTACTTGTTAGTATTAGTTTGCGAGTACTTAAAGAGTACTCATGGCTTTGTCCCTGGCTATTCCCATGGCCAGACTATGAAGAGGAGTACCTGGAAGATGGACCCCAGGAAGGTTACGACAACTAGGATCATCTCCCATCGTCAGCATTGCCTGTGACCCCGAAGATGGAGCTTCGCCTACGCTACCGTTATTACTACGTATTCCGCTGCTTGATGTTGTATTAAGAACTGGATCATGAGATCCTTATTTGTGTAAGAACTTATGTATCGTTGTAATGGATGAAGTACTATGGTATCCAATTCTGTTATGTCTCGCAAAAATGGTAATCCTGGGATTGCGATGTATGGCATAACAGGCATCTAGGATTGAAAAATCCGGGTGTTGACATAAACTAATGAAGCTGCACAAATCTCATAATTTGGACCAAGCTCTGCTATAGATTTATCCTCGACATCCTCGTGCTTGCTAACATGATTAAAGAATTCTTCAATATTATCTTTCCCAATTATGGAAGAAAGGTTTTTCAGGGTGAACTTGGGGATCAACATGGCGAGCTAGAACGAGGTGGCAACTAGAGCAGGGACTAATTTTTTTGTGTTTTTGAATAAAAAAAGCAAACCAAACTAGACTATTTTTTTGGGTTTTTTGAAAAGAGGCAAACAAAACCAAGCAAAAGAAACTAAGCAAACTAAAAAACAAAGTAAAGAGAAAGGAAGTGGAGGACTCCCCTTGTGAAGACATCCTTTGCCTCCCTGGCAACGACGCCAGAAAAAGCTTGATGCAGCGCTGAGTTGATGTAGGAGCGCTTCGTTGGGAACTATCAACACCCGGATTTTTAATACCAGATGCCTGTTATGCCATACATCGCAATCCTAGGATTACCATTTTTGCGAGACAAAACAGAATTGGATACCATAGTACATCATCCATTACAAACCATACATAAGGTCTTACACAAATAAGGATCTCATGATCCATTTCTTAATACAACTAAGGCAGCGGAAATACGTAATAATAAAGGTAGCGTAGACGAAGCTCCATCTCCGGGGTCACAGGCAATGCTGACGATGGGAGATGATCCTAGTTGTCGTAACCTTCCTAGGGTCCATCATCCTGGTACTCTTCTTCATAGTCTGGCCACGGGAATAGCCAGGGACAAAGCCATGAATACTCTTCAAGTACTCGCAAACTAATTCTAACAAGTGAAGGGGTTTTTGTAGTAGGGCACTAAGCTCTAGGGTTGTTTTGCAAAAATCTAGATTTACTTCTACTAAGTTCAGAAGAAAGAAAAAGCTAGTTGAATTTTATAACACCTAAGTGGGAACTTGTATCTCATGTCCCAACTCTGTTGTGGTCAAGTCAAATTCTCAATTCATTTCACAAGTCATTTTGAAAACATCTGACGGGGGAACAGTATGGCCACTCCAACTGTCCATAACCGCGAACGCGGCTATTCAAATAGTTTGACACTCTGCAGAGATTGTACACTTTCACCACAACATTTGATACATCCGTCAGGAACAAATCCTGAATTCACCATACTCATTATGCGGATAATCAATCCTAACCTTTAAATTACACGCCCTAGTATAAGCACCTCTCCTGTGAGTTTGGCCTCCCAACCATGACCAACTGTCATCTTGGGTACTACACAGGTGGACAATCTTCACAAGGTAGCCTCAGCTTAGACCTTGGCCGTGAGGGAACCCATACTAAAGTATATAAGTTTCCAGTCAAGCCCTACCCAATTTTCGGGTATTGTGGTTGTATGGTAAAATTGGAATGGTGTCGCATTAGACAACCATCAGTTTTATAAAGGGGGCTAAGGCTCCTGCCTCAACATTTTCATCATCAAAATCATCTGGTGTTCGGAAACACATGTCAAAACATCTCAGTAGAATGACTCATCATTCTAAGGTTTTCATAACCATTTTCCACCAAGTATTCCCATCTAAAGTTGATCAAGTTTTATTCTTAGCACTAGCATCTACAAGTGGGGGTGTGTACTAATGAGGGGTGGTAAACAAGTGTAGTTTAACTAGGTTCAATCTCATGCCTTGGGATGACATCAAGATTATCTAGCTTAGGCCAAATTTAATGCTCTTTATGCAACCTTCAATTATCTTCCTATAATCTACAAGTCACTTAAATAAACTCTAAGAAATAGATTTGATAAAGAAATAAAGTAGAAAGCTTGCAAGTAAAACTAGGATTGGGTTATCAAGTGAGTATGATCACATATGCTTAAGGCATATAGTTGGCATGGTAACAACCAAGTATTAGCTTGCATAGGTCAACTTGATTAGTAAGGCTTGCTAAAGTAGAGTATCTTGCAAGTGTTAGCTTGCCTTGTGCAGAGTAGTGGTTGAAGTTCTCCTCGGCTTCTTCTTCGTAGTATCCCCCTTCCTCCTCGTATCCTTGGTCGGTACTAGCGTCTATAAATAAATACGAGGTACACAATCATCAAACAATACTTAAATACTTTCAATCATCACACAAAGGGGTACTATAGATGCTCTAGCATCATCACTAATATTACAAGATTAAAGCCTTGTCTTATTTCTTTTATTTTTAGAAAAGTAATTTCTACTCATTGAAAAAAAACTACTTAAGATTTAATATTCTCCAAACCAAACATGGGATCATGTTGACACATGTCATCACCACATATTTCAGTACATGGGAATGTGATTTAAAGTGGTGTCACAATTTAATAAGGTTTAACCTTTTTATTATAAATCATTAAAGTGGCTAGAAATGCCTATGTGGCATTCTTTTATTACTTGAACATTATTTCTGTAAGTAAACCCATATGTTTTGATATATTCTGAAAGGTATGATCAAATGTTATTTTTGAGAGTTGGAATCAACTCAAAAACTATTATGGTTGTAATTTGAAAAATGTTTGAATGCAGAAAAGCTTCTGACTTGTTATTTTTACCAAGGTTGATCTATACTTCCAAATGATTTGAATCCAACGGGCTTGGATTCATCATTTCCATATCTTTCTAACAAAATTGGGTTCATGAAATTTGGTTTACTCAATCGAGCTGGGTTGATTTTTTAAACTAGGTATAGAATTGAGTTTGAATATAATTAGAAAAAGCTAAATTCAAACAAGTGGGATGCGCGGGAAGGGGTATTGGGCCAGCCCAGTGTCACTCCACAGTGCGGGGCGCAACTGACAGGGGGGGTCTACTGGTCAGTGTCTCTTTAAACGCGAAGCGGTACGGGGCGATGTGGTGCGTTGGATTAGAATGAAGACCGATGGCTGAGGGTCGTCGTCGATGATGAACAGACACCGGCGAGCTCGAACCCTAGCGGCTCGGTGGGGGTGCATAGGGGGCATACCGGGGCTCTAGTGACGACGACGAGGCGGGCAAACGACGAAGTCGACAACGGCGAACTCAGGGGTGGTCGCGGAAGCTCCGGTGTTGGAAGAAATCAACGGCTCCCTTCTTCTCTAGAGGCGGCCTGCTCCGGCGCAATTCCGGCGAGCTGCTACTCCTCGTCCTCCGGCTAAGAGGTGGAAGGATCAGTGAGGTGAGGGGAGTGAGATGGTGTGAAGAAATCGAGCGGGGATCATCTCCTTTTATAGGCCCGACGGCAAGACCGAGAGGGATGGGCAGGCGTCAGTGGCGACACGGCTACGGGCAGCTAGAGCCATGGTCGAGGTTGGCATTTGATGGGTGGTCTCCTGGTGATGATCTAGAGCTTAAATGCGCGTGTAGTGGCGGTGGAAAATGGTAGGGAACATGCAGTGCTCTATGCGGCAGAGGCGGCGTCTTCAACGGCGAGCGGTGGCTGTGAGGCATGGGGCGGCGAACGGTGGTGTCTGCGGGGTTGCTGGTGCGGTGGTGATCACACATGCACGCGGCGAGTGCGACGCGCGGTCTGTGGGCGTGTGTCGAGGGTGGCGCACGGGCGCACTCTCGGCATGCTCACAGAGAGGCTTGGCATGGCTTGGGCGTGTGGTCCAGTAGTTGGCATTGCTCGAGGATGGGACAGGGAGTGGCGGTGGGGTGCTAGCTAGCTCCCAGACAAGGTTGGTGAGGCTAGTGTTGCTTGTAGCTTGCTGTCGAGCATGGCGTGGCAATGGTGCTCTCGGCCTGCTCACCATTGATAACAATGGCCATCTTCTAGTGGTGCTAGAGATTAGTTAAGATTGCTAGATGATCTACTGAGGCTAGTTGTAACCAGAGAGGGAACAAGTTAGGCCCAAAACACTGCTCAACATAGTGTTTGTGATTTTGTTGATTTGAATCTGCAACCTGTTTGATGAAATGGCCGCATGAACTTAAGTTTTGAATTTTGAAAAGATCTTTGGTGGGTGTGCTAGGCATGTGCTGAGGATTCTGTGGATGCTTGGGTTTTGAAAATTGAGCTTGTTTGAGTGGTTTTTGAAATAGTGGGATCTTCCCATATGAAATAGATTCAATTTTAAACTGTCATTTAAACTAATCATTTAAATGTTTTTGGATGATCACAAAGCGGGCCTTGGTTCCTTGTTATGAGTACTATCAAGGGGTTCAAATAACCATACATGTTTCTGTTAAGTTCTGAAAGTTAGGGATAGCCAAAGTAGGCATGGGAGTTAATTTGGCCAAAGTGACAATTCACTTAATTTGTTTGTCTTTGGGAAAAGTTTGGGGATTGTTTAGATGATGTTTATTTCACCTAAGAATCATTTTACAAGCAAACAAACAAATAACCATGGCAATTTAAAAGAATCCAAATTGTAATACATACACATATGAATGCTTCCATATTTTTAATTGGAAAAGTTTTTGTTAACCCTAATTTTGATGATTAGAGTTTGATGATCCAATTTTAATATTTTTGGGATGTTACAGGAACCCCAAGAGCAAGGTGTGAAGCAGCACAATAGCAAGTTTTCCCTCAGTAAGAAACCGAGGTTATCGAACTAGTAGGAGGAAGGAAATGTCACACAGGTGTTGCAAGCAACGCGGAGACATGCACAACACAAACTCAAGACTTTGCCCCAACGAATTAGTGAGGTTGTCAAGCTCACCGGTTTACTGTAACAAAGGATTAAACATATGGTGTGGAAGGTAATGGTTTGCAGAAAGTACACAAGTAACAGTGGAAGATGTATCAATGGTAAAGAATGGACCGGGGTCCATAGTTTACTAGAGGTTCTCTCCTTAGATAAACAACATGGCATGAAGGGTAAACAAATTACAGGAGGGCAATTGACAGGTACTGAGAAAGGCATAACAATGAAATACTAGAAAAAAAGATCCTATGAGATTCGATTTGGCAATACAACATTATACATTAGACCGCCATCACACTTCATCTATGACTAGAAGTCCACCTTCAGCTTATCATCCGAACCCCCTCCAGTATTAAGTTGCAAGCAACAGACAACTGCTTTAAGAAAAGTGTGTAAGGTAAACAATCCACTTGTTCCATGAACAAGAGACCGTTGTTTTCTCCCTAGTGGCAACAACACATCTACAACCGAAGAGATTTCTGTCACTTCCCTTGGAAACTAGAGGCATGAACCCACTATCGAGCATAAGTACCCCATCTTGGAGTCACTAGCAACTACTCGGCCAAGATAGCTACTAACAATAGAGAGCATGCAAGATCACAAACAACACATACATGATAGAATCATAAAGACAAAACCATTAATCAATATGACATAATAATCTCAATATCCGTAGGATCCTAGCAAACACGACATGCATGATTACAAATTGATTAGATCTTGATCATCAACGGATCTCACAAGATCTATACATGAAAGCACAAGGAGTAGATACAACCATCTAGCTACTACATGGACCCATAGTCCAAGGTGGAACTACTCACGCTTCACACCGGAGAGAAGGCCTCCAGGATGATTTCCCCTCCGGTAGGGTGCCGGGAAGAACTTCAGATCCAGTTTTAATCGGGACTTAGGGTTTCTGCATCGAGGTCTTCTTATAGGCTAAGAGGCGAGGCCAAGAGGCGACCAGGGGGGACACACCATGCCTAGGCACGGGCCCACCCCTAGCCGTGCCTAGGGGGGTTTGGCCGCCCTGGTTTGCTTCTCCGTCTCGTCTTCTGGATTCATGTCCCCCACTGTAAAATACTGACTTTGGTTTTGTCCCGTCCAATTCCGAGAATATTGATTTTCTGCCTTTCTAGAACCAAAAATAGAAGAAAACAGGAAACTGGCACTGTGGCAACTTGTTAATAGGTTAGTTCCAAAAAGATATAAAAACACCTCAAAGTGTAGACAAAGCAAGGCAAAGTAGATACTCAACAAGCATGGAGCACCAAAAATTATAGATACGTTTCCGACGTATCATCTGGCTCAGCAGCCTATCCTCCAGCTCCATCCAAAGCGAGAAAGAGCTGGCGTACAGCTTCATCCATAGCTTCAAGGGAACCAGCAAGAGGCCAACCTCAATCAAAGAGCCGCGGGCCTGCACCCAGCGGACCAACGAGTCTATCCGCTCATACATACTACGTTGGTCCCACATCAAGAACTCCGCCGCACACATCTGTAAAGAAAGATCAATCGACGCCTTCAAGGATGGTGCTAGGTGCCTAGATTTTAAGGAGGAGCTCGGGCGCGTCCATCCCAAAACACTTCACCACCTCATGGACTTCGCCAACCGATGGGCAGATGGCGAGGATTCTATCAACTGAACGCATTAGGATGATGAAGACGACTTCAGCCACAGGCACGAACACCGCAGCAAAAGAAGATCGTGCGTTAAAAACGATCGTGGCGGAGTCGACATGGTTGCGGCTGGATATGCCAATCGACGCGATGAAGACAACCGCAATAGCGGATATCGTAGCAGCAACTACCGCGATGGAGGATGACCCACGCAAACGTGGCAACGTCGCAATCGCGAGGACGAGCCTTCGTCATACGACGAACTGTCTGGCCCCTGCACCATTCACGTCTACATCGACAAACAAGATGGTAAGAATATGGCCAGCCACATGCTCAAGGACTGCTGGGAGTTCCAGAAGCTCAATGAGGGACTCACCCAAAAACGGTGCCAGATGGTGAACCCTGGATTCGCACCTACTCCAGGTGCCATCTCCCACGGAGCTCCTACACAACCACCTGGCTGACCGTCGCAGCCACCGGTCTCACCAGCACCAAATAATGGTGCAGATGGGTACCCCCCACCAAAAGGGGCCCTGATGATCTAGAAGGGGTGCCCAACCAACAGGGTGCAGAAGAAGATCACCCGCCAAGTCAGCCTGGTCGTGACCTCTCCATCGGCCATACCTGAGTACCTCAGCGGCTCGGAGTCCTACATCACGTTCGATCGTTTGGATCACCCCTGCCAGATACCTCGCCCAAGTCACGCTACCCTGTTGCTCGAGGCTCAGATCGGAGGATTCTAAATGAGCCGCGTCTTCATGGACGGCGACAGTGGCATAAACCTGATGTTCGCCAGCACACTCGTTGCGATGCGGATCACGCTGTGTAGCCTGGAGAAATCAGTCAGGACGTTTCACGCCATCGTCCCAGGGAAGGGCATATACCCCATGGGCAAGATTTGGCTCGAAGTCATCTTCGGTCAGTCCGAAAACTTTAGACGCGAGCGGATAGAGTTCGAAGTGGTGGACTGGACATGACAACACGACGCCATCCTCGAACCCGTGGCATTCACAAGATTCTTAGTAGTACCGCACTATGCGTACCTTCTACTGAAAATGCCAGGACATAGGGGTGTCATCACCGTCCAAGGAAGCTTCTGAGGTTACACAACTGCGAAAGAGACTTCAACATAATCTCTTAGTCGTTTGCCATGCAGGAGGAGCTCACGAGACTCAGAGAGGTGACAGACAACAGAGCACCCCTAGTTGCCAGGCAAAACGCACCTGACATGTCGTTCGACTCCACAATCAACAGAAAGAAGTTGCAGGTTCAACCGACGGATGCCTCCAAGATGGCTTTGATCGCCAAGGACCTGAGTCGCGCATAGGAAAGGGCGCTTGTCAAAATCCTTTGTGAGCGCTGGGAAATTTTTGCCTGGTGTCCTGTGGACATGCTAGGAGTTCCTAGGGAATTCGCCGAGAATGCATTCAATGTGCTCCCAGATGCAAAGCCGGTCAAGCAGTCGATGCATCGGTTATCCGAGCATAGATCCAAATCTGTTGGAATCGAAGTCAACAGACTGCTCGATGCCAACTTCATCAGGGAAATCAAAGAAAGCAAGTGGCTGGCAAACACCATGCTGGTCCCCAAAAGGGACACAGACATCCCATGGATGTGCGTGGAAATCACATCGCCCAACAAGCACTATCCCAAGGACCACTTCCCTCTACAAAGGATCGATCAAATCATCGACTCCACTGCAGGTTGCGAGAAGCTCTCCTTCCTTGACGCCTACTCAGGCTACAACCAAATTCGACTGAAGGTCGAAGATCGGGAGAAAACGACATTCGGCACGCCATTCGGGGTATTCTGCTACAACACCATGCCCTTTGGGCTAAAGAACATAGGTCACACATAGCAAAGGTGCATGCAATCATGTCTGAAGGACCAGATCGGCCGCGACATTCAGGTCTATGTCGACGACATAGTAATCAAGACCAGAGAGGCCAAGACGCTCATCAATGATCTCCGCAAGACGTTCGATAACCTTGATCACTACAAGATCAAGCTGAACCCAGACAAGTGCGACTTCGTCATCCCTTCTGGCCAGGTACTCGAGTACTTCATCTCCCAACATGGCATCGAGGCGAACCAGAAGAAAATAAGGGCCATACTGGCCATTGAGAAGCCAAAGAATTTCAAGGGCGTCCAACAGCTAGCTGGGCGAATCACGGCGCTGAGAAAATTCATCAGCCGAATGGGTGAGAAGGACCTCCCCTTTTATCAGCTGCTGCGTAAGATGGACAAATTCGAGTGGACACGCAAAGCAGACGACACGTTCGAAGACCTCAAGCGGGTTCTTTCCACATCACCTGTCCTGGTCATGCCGAATAACAGGAACCTTTACTTCTATACATCGTAGCCACACATCATGTGATCAGCACCGTGCTCGTGGTCGAGCGACCCAAAGATGGAAGACCCACGGGGTCCAACACCCAATCTACTACCTTAGCGAGGTGCAAACCCCGACAAAACAGAGGTACCCTCTTTATTAGAAGCTCTCCTACGGCGTATTATTGATGGCGCGTCGGCTGATCCACTACTTCCGAGAGCACCAAATCATGGTCGTCAACGACGCCCCACTGTCGAACATCCTAAACAACCCCGAAACCATGGGGCGTGTATCCCAGGTCCTCCCTGACTTCCTCGTCCACTAGAGGGAGCTCCAACTGCCGTATACTCCGGACATGTCATAATCTTCGACGATGCACTTTGACAGCTCTAAGCGTGAGGCTGGAGCAGGGGCTGGCGTCATACTGACGTACCCTCAAGGAAACAAGATGAAATATGTCCTTCGGATGAAATTCCGCGCCTCCAACAATGAGGCCGAATACGAAGCCCTCATCCATGGCATGAGGATGGCCAAGGTGTGCGGCGCAACACACCTTGTCATCTATGACGACTCGAACCTTGTCATGCAGTAGACGATGAATGAGTGTTGCGCCCGTAGCGCCAACATGATCGTGTACCGCGCACTCTACAGCTCACTCGAAGGGGACTTTGATGGCTGCGAGCTTCGGCACGTCAGCAGGAAAAGCAACGAAGAGGCTGACAGGCTCACCAACATTGGCTCCATCTGCGCACGGGTGCCACCAGGAGTGTTCCTCGAAACAATCTGCGTACCCGCCATCAAGATAAAATTCCCAAAAGGTTCAGCCGAAGAAGAACAACACTCGGCGGCTGCGCTACCCGAAGGACAAGAAGGACCCGAGAAGCTCGACATAGAGGCCTAGTTGGTCAGCCTTATGCAGGTCATGGCGGTTTAAGAAACATGGACGCAACCGTACCTTCGGTACCTGATAAACAATCAGCTGCCCGATGACCCGACAGATGCCCGCCGCATATCTCGCTAGTCAAAAGCCTTCACCATCATCAATGGCGGGTTGTACAAACATAGTATTTCAGGTGTGCTCCAACGATGCGTCACCATCAATGACGGCAAAAGCATCCTCTAAGACATCCATGAGGGTATCGGCGGGCATCATGCAGGCAGCCGTGCCCTAGTCGCCAAAGTTCTACGAGGTGGGTTCTACTGGCTAACCGCAATGAACGATGCTAAAGACATAGTCCAGAGGTGCAACGCCTATCAGAGATACGCAGACAAGAAACACACGCCAGGATTCGAGTTGAGGCCTATATCACTGGCCTGACCCTTTGCCCAGTGGGGCCTCGACATGACCGGCAAGCTGCCAAAGTCCTCGCTAGGAGGCCACGTCTTCCTCCTGGTGGAAGTCGACAAATTCTCCAAGTGGATCGAGGTCCACTGTGCACAGCGTGTGCTGGCGGTTAAAGTGATTGTTCCCACCAGTAAGTGAGACAGGGGCTCCGAAGGGGTACAGAGCAATCTGGATCGTGCGATTAACATTTAATCTAACGGCTGGGGCATGTTGTGTCCCTCGAGCAGCACTGGCGAGACTGAACCCTAACGCGGTCAGTGGGGGTCTGTGGTGGATCACAGGGGCTCCGACGATGGTCGGCGATGGGAGCGAACGACCAAGTTGACGACGATGATCCTCCTTGTACCAGTGGATCCTCCAGGGGTGACTCAAATCAACGGCGCCCTTCTCCTCCAGCAGCGTCAAGCTCCGGAGAAATTCCAGCGACCTGGTGCTCACCTTGCTCCAGGGATGAGGTGGGGTGGTTCTGAGAGAGAGGAGAGTGAGATGGTGTGCTGAAATCGAATGGGGGAGGCCTCTATTTATATTGCAAAGAGGGGACCGAAGGGTGCGGGTGGAGCTCGTCGTGTCCGTCCGCACAACGAGCTAACGACATGGCTGGGGGGGCGTGCACTGCCTCCTAGCGAAGATCAACGGCATGGTGGCGAGGCGTGGGGCGATGTAATTTGGTCGGAACACTTCGATCCTCTAGGCGGGTCCGACGGACATTTTAATGGCGCACAACGTCTACGGTCCGCGCGGCGGCAAATGGGCATGTCCGGGCGGTTCCTGGGGCGATGGTGATCACGCACGAGGTTGGCGAAGGCAAGGCGCGGTCCATGCGAGTGTGTCGAGCACGGCGCTCTGGCACGCTCTGGGCATGCTTGTAGAGAGGCTGGACGCGCTTGTTCTGAGTGGTCCAGGGGCTGGCAAGGCTTGGGCACTAGACAGGGTGTGGTGGTGGATGGTGGCTTGTTTCCCAGACAAGGTTGGCGAGGCTAGGGAAGCTTCTAGCTTTCTGTCGACATTGGGATGGCAGTTTGAGCTCGGCAATGGTCACCATTGATGACAATGTCAAGCTTACAGTGAGCTAGGGATGGTTATATTAACTAGATGATCTATTGAGAGTGTGTTGTGAACTAGAGAGGGAACAAGTTAGGCACAAACACTGCTCACTATAGTGTTTCATGTTTCGTTTGATTTGTGTTTACAAGGTGTTTGATGAAATGGCCGAAAGAGATTTGGATTTGAATTTTTGAGTGAAACTTGGTGGGTGTATTATTCACATACTAGGTAGTCTATGGTTGCTTGAATTTTCCAAGGTGCGCTGGTTTGGTTGGGTTTTGAGAAATGGTGATCTTCACATATGATATATATTCAATTTTGAATTGTCATTTGAATCAAGTTGCCAAATGTTTGTTTGGGTTTGAAAGGTGGGCTTGAATTCACTTTCGCTTGGTCTAGCAAGGGGTGAAAAGAAATAAATTTGTTTATGTTTGAAATCTTGGACTAGAAACACTCAAAGTGGTCTAGTAAGCAAGATTGACAAAAATGACCATTTTCTTGTTTTGTTTGTTTTTGAATTTCCCTTGCTTTGTTTCTCCTTGGATTGTCATTTCCATTTTTAGATTTTGAATTGTCATTTCCATTTTTAGATTTTGAATTGTTATTTACATTTTTAGATGATGTTGTTTTCATCTTTAAACCATTCCTTGCTATTCAAAACAATCACACAAGTACATTCATGCATTCATACAATCATCACATACACACATGCATTCATATGGATTTTGATTAACAAAAGTTTTTGTTAACCCTAATTTTGGTGATTGGAATTGGATAACCTTGATCAATATTTTTGGGATGTTACAAACCTTCCCTCCTTAAACAAAATCTCGTCCCGAGATTTGAGAAAAAGAAAACTAGGATTTGAATAGATCGGGAAACTTCGTCCTAATGTGGTCTTCTCGCTCCCAGGTAGCTTCTTCTTCAGTGTGGTTACTCTAGTGGATCTTGAGAAACTTGATACTCCGGGTCCTGGTGGTTCTGAAAGCTTCCTCCAAAATACGGATGGGTACTTCAGGATACGTCATGTCATCGTTGATCTCTATGGTTTGGTGATCAATGTTCTTGAATACTTCAGTCTTCTCCGGGACTTCTAGGCATTTGCGAAGTAACGATATATGGAACACATTATGAATGGCTGACATCTCCTCTGGTAGTTCTAGTTGATACGATACTTCTTCTCGACGATTCAAAATCTTGAAAGGACCGATATATCTAGGGGCTAACTTTTCTTTGAGCTGGAAACATTGCATTCCTTTCATAGGTGACACTTTGATATAAACAAAATCTCCGATATTGAAGGCGAGGTCTCGACGTCTCTTGTCGGCATAACTCTTCTATCTGGATTGGGCGGTCTTGAGGTGCTCATGGATCTTGTGAACTTTCTCTTCTGCTTCACGTAGGATGTCAGGTCCGAAGATCTGACTCTCTCCTACTTGTGACCAATTCAAAGGGGTACGAAACTTCCTTCCATACATGAATTCAAATGGGGCCATTTGCAAACTAGCTTGATAATTGTTGTTGTACGAAAATTCTACGAAAGGCAGACAATCTTCCCATTTTGATCCATACTCTAGCACACAGGCTCTCAACATATCTTCGAGTATCTGATTTACTCGCTCCGGTTGTCCATCGGTCTGAGGGTGATAAGCTGTGCTGAAATCTAATCTTGTTCCCAATCCTTCTTGGACTTTCTTCCAAAATCTCGACGTGAACTGAGTTCCTCGATCCGACATGATGTTCTTGGGAACTCCATGTAAACTGACGATTCTAGCGATGTACAACTCTGCAAGCTTCGAACTTTGGTAGGTGGTCTTGACTGGTAAGAAATGGGCGACTATGGACAGTCTATCTACGATAACCCAGATAGAGTCATTTCCCCTACTAGATGTCGGCAAACTGGTGATAAAATCCATTCCAACTAAATCCCATTTCCATTCCGGAATCTACAATGGTTGCAACTGTAGGGGTTCGTAGCATGGAAAACAAAATTTTTCTATCGCATACAAACAAACAAGCCAAGATCTATCTACTAGATTGTAGCAACGAGTCGATAGTGGAACTCACCCTCGAAGATTCCAAAGTGGTTAACGAGAGCAGATTCTCGTGGGTGATGTAGTCGTACTCTTTCCGATCTCAAGATCGCGTAGACGATCCTTCTAGCGCCACGTTCCAGCAGCGCTCCCGCAGTCGGTCACACGTTCGGTACTCGACGAAGACCTTCCTCTCCCTTGTTCCAGCAGGCAGCGGAGGTTGTAGCACTCTCCTCGCGATTCCGGCAGCACAACGGCGTGGTGCCGGAGGTAGAGGGGAGATCCCGCAGGGCTTCGCCTTAAGCCGGTGCGAGTATGGTGGAGCTTATGAGAGAGGCTATTAGTGGTCTAGTAATTAGACACACCAATTAGAAGGCTCTAAACCAATTAGAAGGCTCTAAACCGAAATAGCTCTAAACCGGGGTTTAGGTCTAGGGTTTAGATTAGAGGATAGGAACTTGTGTGTGTTAGGAGGGGAGCCCTGCCCCTCCTTATATAGGTGGGAGGGCTGGCCGGCCAAGGGGAGGAGAGTTCCTCCCCAAGTCGGCTTGGTGGGGCGCCGGCCAAGGGAGGAACCCTCCTCCAATTCGGCCTCCACCTTTCCTCCTCTCTTCCCACTTCCCAAAATTGCCGTTTGACTTTCAAACTAGCCGTTTGACTTTTCAATTTAGGATTTAAATAAACCCTTTATTTTGGACAGCGAGAACACTTAGTACATGATGCAATCATTCCAATATGTAATGACACATTCATGTACCCCTTCCCTCCCGGAGTGCCGGACATTCCGGGACCTTCTAGAATGTTCCCGATGAAAACACCGGAACCATTCCCCAACTCCGAAACGGGACTTTCCTTATATGAATCTTATTCTCCGGACCATTCCGGATCACCTCGTGATATCCCGGATCCCATCCGAGACTCCGACCAACATTCGGTCTCTTTCTCATAATACCATAACTACTCAAACAACGTCGAATCCTTAAGTGTGTCTCCCTACGGTTCGTGAATTATGCGGACATGATCGAGACACTTCTCCGAACAATAACCAATAGAGGAATCTGGAAATTCATATGGCTCCCACATATTTCTACGATTACTTTGCGATCGAATGAACCACTTACATACGATACCAATTTCCCTTTGTCTCACGATATGTTACTTATCCGAGGTTATGATCGTCGGTATCTCTGCATACCTAGTTCAACCTCGTTACTGATAAGTACTCTTTTCTCGTTCCCGTGATATGTGATCCCTTGTGACCAAGTCACATGCTTGCAAGCTAATTGGATGACATTTCACCGAGAGGGCCCAGAGAATATCTATCCGTCATGTGGATGGACAAATCCCACTCTTGATCCATGTGTTTCAACCAATACTTTCTGAACACCCAATGCCACTTTTATAGCCACCCTGTTACGGTGTGGTGTTTGATGACATCAAAGCATCCATCCAGTAAAGGCAATATGCATGATCTCATGGTCGAAGGAATTAGGTTACTATGTATCAGAAAGCATATAGCAATTGAACTATTGAAATGACTTGATCTTTATGCTACGCTTATCTATAGGAGTATGTCCATCACATCATTCTCCTAATGATATGACCCTGTTGTTAATAACATCTCTATGTTCATGATCAGGAAACAATGATCATATATTAACCAACAAGCTAGTTTAACAAGAGGCTTTACTAGGGACTCTTATTTTAGTTTACAAATCACACAAGTATTAATGTTTCCGGTTAATACAATTATAGCATGGTATGTAAACATTTATCATAAGTGTGAAGATATGATAATAACCACTTTATTATTGCCTCTTGGGCATATCTCCAACAGTCTCCCACTTGCACTAGAGTCAATAATCTAGTTTCAAACCTTTGTGTTTTTCAACACCTATGGCTTTCCGGTGTTGTATGCACACGATTGCTAGTGGTCAACTGATCTCCGGATCTGACACTTCCAGGTCCGTGTGTAATTGCATGTCTTTGCGTCTCTATGCATCACTCATTCTCTAATGAGATGGCTTTGTATAAATTTGGTATTTCGGTGTGACCTTTAGCTCTTTAGGGTTAAAACATGTTGATAATATTGTCGCACAATATATCTTCATAGTATTATCCCACTGAGAACTACACCTAGTTTGATAACAAACTTCTTGACACAAATGCCCTCTTTTGCTGCTATAATAGCAGTCATATACTTAGCCTTTTGTTGTAGTATCTGTCACAATGTCTTAACTTTGGAAATCATCCAAATCCATTATGGAACTCACTTTCCATTATATTGTGCCACCCTTAGTTTAGATTGAGATAAACTTAATTTGTACTCTGTGACAAAACTAGTATCAATGTAGTACTTTTACAATGAACTAACCATCTATTTGTCACTTCTACAAATATTATACTCTTAGTTCTTTCAGAAGATCATAAGAATATCCTTACTATTGTCCAATGATCATCTTACGAATCATTCTGGTATATGCTCTCAACATTTAGAGCATAGGACATATCTGGATTTGTACATATCACAGTATGATTGATATAAATACTCTTTGTGATTTCATACATCAAGTATCAATCTATACTTGATTATTTGTTTCACTTTACCAAATGTCAATACACTTGAATATATCATCAACATTGAACTCATTCAATCCTTTCTGTGCGACAAGAACCTTCTCTTGTAGTTTCTATATTGAACTCATTCAATATCTTATCTATGTACTTCTGGCACAACCATATTAGCGTCTATTGATGCCAAATATTTGGGTTTTGCCTAAGTCTTTCATCGGGATGAAATTCTTAATATGTGTTAATAAAAGATACATTATTTCCAATCAACAATATGTCTTCCACATAATGTATTAGAAACATGTCTTAGCGCTCCCACTTAATTTCTTGCAAACGCAAGCATCTTCATTGTCTCTGATGAAATTAAACTCTCTTAACAGTTTCATCATAGTGAAGATTCCAACTCCGCTATGCTCACTCTAACCATTGAAGTTTGCATATGCTTTTAGCATCTTTGAATTAACAAAACCCTATGGACCATGTTATGCACATGTCCTAGGTAACGATTCTATTAGAAGAACTTGTTTTGTTTATTCATCTACCATATAACAAAATTATATGTAGTGATTGCTACATTAATCCGTCTAGACTAAATATCACTATGACAGATCAAATCTTGTCATAGTCAACCTTTGAACATTGTTGTGAACTCCTTTCCAACATGTCGAATATTTCATAGATGTGAAACATCCATGTCTACTTCTTTATAGATCCAGACACAACTGTAAGGTCTTACACCTTTCTCGAGGGTCCTTCAAGTTCAAAACTTGATTTCTCATGTATGGAACTATCACGGATTTTATGGCTTCAAGCCATTTGACGGAGTCAGGGCCCATCATCGCTTCTTTGCATGTAGTCGGTTCATTATTCTCAAATAATGATTCAACCCTCAAATCTTGGTATTTGATTGTTCATCCGACCTACTTGTTTCAATAGGAACTTGGATCTCCGTGACCACAACCTTTTTGAGGTACGTGAACCATGAGCATTGTTGCTGCCTCCGAAACACTTTTCGGCGCTGCGCAACTTTGCACATACAGCTAAGGTTCTTAACCTTATCAAAGTTCTATTGTCCTCCCACTTAACTTTTCACGAAAAATTCCTTCCAAAAGAAACTTGACGTTCTAAGCAACAAACACTTTTGTCTCCGGTGTTTATGGAGGAATACTTAATAGTCATACAAAGACAGGTTCATCCGACTTTGGTTGCAAACATCTTTCTTATGCATAGCATACCAATGTTTAAGAAAGGACAACTTGGGTTTTATCCCAAACCATAACCTTATATGGTGTCATTTCAACGGATTATGATGAAGCTCTTTTCAGTGGAAAAACGGTAATCTCTAAAGCTTTTAATCTTTAAAATACAATGGCAGTTTTATGAATTACACCTTTCGATCTTACCATGTCAAACAAGGTTTAATTACATATCTCGAACGCTCCATACTCTTATGGTGTTTCGGGAAAATGCAAATCCACGGAACGATTCCTTAAATCTTAGGTATTATGCTAAACTTGTAACTCAAATATCTTCCTTTATGATCTTATCATAAACTATTTATATTCTTGTTACAATGATTTTGCACTTCATCTTGAAAGTCTTTTGAACTTTTCAAATATTTCATACTTCATCCTTATTAAGTAAATATTCATATATTCACTCAAATTTTCGGAGAAAGCATATGAAGTTGAAATCCATCGCTCTTGACTACACATAATGGACTTCGTACAACAATATGTACAAGTTCCAATAAGCTAGTCATTCGTTCCCTTTTGGCCTATGGACGAAGTTTTAATTATCTCTAGGAAAGTTTCACAAGCGTCATTTGATCAAAATCAAAAAGACTCCAAAATTCCATCCATATGGATTTTTCTTCATGTTTTCTTTCCAATATAATTTTAAACGGCGATGTCACTTCCTAAGTGATCTTTCAATCAATTTGTCTTTCGACATTTTAGCACTAGTTTTATGGATGTGATTTCTCCAACGAGATTTGTGAATCATCCATCTTGTATGGATTACGGCAATTATTTGAACAACCCTTTTGTTCTCATAATACCCGATAAAACAAATCTTGAAGGCAAGCTTTGATGTTTTAACGAGCAACATAATAACCCTTTATTTGTTCTCGATGAACATCATCACATATTCTTTTGCTAGTTACTTAGGCCATTGTAGTTCATGAATTCTGTTGTTTCGTATGACGATTCATACCAACAAATTCAGTATCAAATACTTAAGAACCACATTTTAATAAGCAAAGAATATAGCCACAACATGTACATCATCTATATACTTAAACTGAACAATTCTAGTTTTTCTTTTCTGCCATATATTTATGAGATTCCCTTTCAGTATTTCCTTTTCAGTTTGAAAGAATCTATCAACATCAATAGTGGAGTCATACATATGACACATAGTCCAAAGCGTGTATAATTAAATACTAATGTCTTTGGATTTGCACTTTGAAGTAGATCACCATCATCAAATGTTTGGTGTTCTTTCAAATTCCTTTCTTTAGTAATCTATTGGTGTAGCAAACATTTTACCTACATCAAATATTCACCTTCATCATGGAATCGTCCATGACCAAGCTACTTTTAGCTTATAACGGTGAATCGCGAGTATAATGTTGCTCTCCAAAACCTTTTGGAAGATTAGGACAACTAGTGTCTCCAACCTTTTTGCAAATTCTCATCAAATATGAGAACATGACTTTTGCCATATTATACTCTATCATGTTGCAACCAAAACTTCGTTTCAGATATCACAATATCTTCCACACATCATGGTTTCTGAAACAACTCTTTCAGATCCTAGATAACCTTGATATTAAGGGAATCCTTTGAATATCAAGAATCATGGATACAAACATGATACTTATATACTAACACTTGGAATTGTTACTCTTGATTTAATACTAATTATTAAACTTCATGGAGTAACCGGAACTTACTGAAAGTTTGCAATAGGACTTTTAAACTTTAGATTAACACTTAAAACAATACGATACCAGTTCGTAAAGTAACTAACCAGAATTCTATAGTTCTATTATCTCAATTATAACTAAGCGCAAGGTGGTAAACGGATGCCAATGACTACAACAACTATGCAAATTCACTTTGATTTAGTTTATGATAAATTGAGTTCTAATTAATAATTAAATTAATCTAGGTGAACTCCCACTCAAAACAATATCCCTCACATTGTTTTAGTGATCACACGAACCAAATCCACCACATCAAAACCGATCATCACGAGAGTTGATATAGTTTCAATGGCGAACAATCGACATGTTCATCATATCTACTATATGATTCATGCTTTACCTTTCGGCGATCCGTGTTCCTGAGGCCATGTCTGTACATGCTAGGCTCGTCAAGACAAACCTTAGCTTCCGCATAAGCAAATCTGGCTTGCTTACGTTGTAGTCACCCGCGGAATCAAAGACACCCGATCATCACGTGGTGTTTCGAAGCAGCAAGCTTTGGCAACGGTGCATACTAAGGGTGAACACTTTAGAACTTGAAATTTATGTGTATGAGGGATCATCTTATAATGCTACCGTTGTCTACTAAGCAATACAAGATGCATAAAGGATTAACATCACATGCAATTCATAATATGTGATATGATATGGCCTTTCTTCTTTGTGCTTCTGATCTCCATCTTCAAGCACGAACATGATCTCCATCATCACCGGCATAGCATCAAGGTCAATGACGCTTCTTCATGGTTGTCGTCCACCAGCTTCAACTATTACAACTATTTTGAATAGACACGCAGGTCTTAACAGAAATTAAAGACAACCATATGGCTCCTGCCGGTTGCCAACTTACAATAAGGAACATTGCATACATCAAATATAATCACAATCATGGCCATATCACATCACTGCACACCCCTGCAAAACAAAGTTAGACGCCTCTACTTTCTTTGCATATTTTACGTGGTTTGGGGCTTTCAATAAGTGTCGTTCTAACTTACGAACAAGAACCACAACATTGATACTAGCATTGTTGATCACCCGTTGTAAATTGGATCTTTACTATGCTAGGAGAAACAGGCACCCGCAAAGCCACTTATGCAATACAAGTTGCATGTTAAGCGTGGAGCAAGTCTCATGAACGATGTCATGTAAGGTTAGCCCGGGCCGCTTCATCCCAACATACCGCAAGATGCAAAGTACACAAAAAGCAATCGACAATAAAAGCATCAACGCCCACAATGACCATTGTGTTCTACTCGTGCAACAGATCTACATATAGACACGGCTCTGATACCACTGTAGGGGTTCGTAGCATGGAAAACAAAATTTTTCTATCGCATACAAACAAACAAGCCAAGATCTATCTACTAGATTGTAGCAACGAGTCGATAGTGGAACTCACCCTCGAAGATTCCAAAGTGGTTAACGAGAGCAGATTCTCGTGGGTGATGTAGTCGTACTCTTTCCGATCTCAAGATCGCGTAGACGATCCTTCTAGCGCCACGTTCCAGCAGCGCTCCCGCAGTCGGTCACACGTTCGGTACTCGACGAAGACCTTCCTCTCCCTTGTTCCAGCAGGCAGCGGAGGTTGTAGCACTCTCCTCGCGATTCCGGCAGCACAACGGCGTGGTGCCGGAGGTAGAGGGGAGATCCCGCAGGGCTTCGCCTTAAGCCGGTGCGAGTATGGTGGAGCTTATGAGAGAGGCTATTAGTGGTCTAGTAATTAGACACACCAATTAGAAGGCTCTAAACCAATTAGAAGGCTCTAAACCGAAATAGCTCTAAACCGGGGTTTAGGTCTAGGGTTTAGATTAGAGGATAGGAACTTGTGTGTGTTAGGAGGGGAGCCCTGCCCCTCCTTATATAGGTGGGAGGGCTGGCCGGCCAAGGGGAGGAGAGTTCCTCCCCAAGTCGGCTTGGTGGGGCGCCGGCCAAGGGAGGAACCCTCCTCCAATTCGGCCTCCACCTTTCCTCCTCTCTTCCCACTTCCCAAAATTGCCGTTTGACTTTCAAACTAGCCGTTTGACTTTTCAATTTAGGATTTAAATAAACCCTTTATTTTGGACAGCGAGAACACTTAGTACATGATGCAATCATTCCAATATGTAATGACACATTCATGTACCCCTTCCCTCCCGGAGTGCCGGACATTCCGGGACCTTCTAGAATGTTCCCGATGAAAACACCGGAACCATTCCCCAACTCCGAAACGGGACTTTCCTTATATGAATCTTATTCTCCGGACCATTCCGGATCACCTCGTGATATCCCGGATCCCATCCGAGACTCCGACCAACATTCGGTCTCTTTCTCATAATACCATAACTACTCAAACAACGTCGAATCCTTAAGTGTGTCTCCCTACGGTTCGTGAATTATGCGGACATGATCGAGACACTTCTCCGAACAATAACCAATAGAGGAATCTGGAAATTCATATGGCTCCCACATATTTCTACGATTACTTTGCGATCGAATGAACCACTTACATACGATACCAATTTCCCTTTGTCTCACGATATGTTACTTATCCGAGGTTATGATCGTCGGTATCTCTGCATACCTAGTTCAACCTCGTTACTGATAAGTACTCTTTTCTCGTTCCCGTGATATGTGATCCCTTGTGACCAAGTCACATGCTTGCAAGCTAATTGGATGACATTTCACCGAGAGGGCCCAGAGAATATCTATCCGTCATGTGGATGGACAAATCCCACTCTTGATCCATGTGTTTCAACCAATACTTTCTGAACACCCAATGCCACTTTTATAGCCACCCTGTTACGGTGTGGTGTTTGATGACATCAAAGCATCCATCCAGTAAAGGCAATATGCATGATCTCATGGTCGAAGGAATTAGGTTACTATGTATCAGAAAGCATATAGCAATTGAACTATTGAAATGACTTGATCTTTATGCTACGCTTATCTATAGGAGTATGTCCATCACATCATTCTCCTAATGATATGACCCTGTTGTTAATAACATCTCTATGTTCATGATCAGGAAACAATGATCATATATTAACCAACAAGCTAGTTTAACAAGAGGCTTTACTAGGGACTCTTATTTTAGTTTACAAATCACACAAGTATTAATGTTTCCGGTTAATACAATTATAGCATGGTATGTAAACATTTATCATAAGTGTGAAGATATGATAATAACCACTTTATTATTGCCTCTTGGGCATATCTCCAACAGCAACAGTCCTGCGGGTCTCTGATGTCCCGCCTTGACTCTCTGACAAATATCACACTTGGCTATGTATCTTCCGATTTCTCTCTTCATCTTGTGCCACCAAAATTGTTCCTTCAAATCCTGATACATCTTCGTTCCTCCGGGATGGATAGAATAAAGAGTATCATGGGCTTCATTCAAAATATCTTGCTTTAACTCTAAGTCCGCTGGCACACAGATACGTCCTTTGTACCACAAAACTCCTTCTTCATCTTCGGTGAATCTGGGTACTTTGCCTGTACCGATACGATGTTTGATTCCGTCGATACTAGCATTTCCTTTCTGCGCCTCCTTGATCTGACTGATCAAAGTGGGTTCAAGTTCTATGCTATCCATAAATCCTTCACTAACTATTTCCATTATGAACTCTTCCACCTCTTTGTGCAAACCTGGTTGCTCCTTCAGAATCATAGAGTTCAATTGAGACGGCAATCTACTAAGGGTATCTTCTACCACATTAGCTTTTCTAGGGTTATAGTGGATGTCCAGATCATAGTCCTCGATTAACTCAATCCATCTTATTTGCCTCATATTCCGCTCCTTCCGAGTGAAAATATACTTCAGGCTCTTGTGATCCGAATAAATCTCACAATGATTTCCCATAAGGTAATGCCTCCATGTCTCTAGGGCTAAAACTACGGCTGCTATTTCTAGGTCATGGGTAGGATAATTCTGATCATGTTACTTCAGTTGTCGGGATAGATAAGATATTACTTTTCCTTCTTGCATCAATACATATCCGAGACCGATCTTGGATACGTTACAATACACATCAAAAGGCTTCGTGATATCCGGCATGGTCAAGATTGGGGCTAAGATCAATCTCTTCTTGAGTTCTTGAAAACTAGCTTCACATTTGTCCGTCCATTCAAATTTCTTATCCTTCTTAAACAATTGGGTCATGGGTCTTGCGATACTCAAGAATCCTTCTACGAACTTGCGTTAATATCCCGCTAATCCGAGAAATTCACGAACTTGGGTTTGGGTGGTTGGGGCTTGCCAATCTTCAACATCCTTCGCCTTCGTAGGGTCAACGGCAATTCCTTCGGCTGACACAATATGTCTGAGGAATCCTACCTCCTGTAACCAGAATTCATATTTGATAAACTTGGCATACAACTGATGCTCCCTAAGGGTTCCAAGGATGGTCCTCAGGTGTAGCTCATGTTCTTCTTCTGATTTGGAATAGATCAGAATGTCATTGATGAAAACAACGACAAACTTATCTAGGAAGTCCATAAAAATCTTATTCATGAGGTTCATAAAATAAGCGGGGGCATTGGTTAATCCAAAAGACATGACAGTGTACTCATACAATCCATATCTGGTGGTAAAGGCAGTCTTTGGAATATCCTCTGCACGAATCATGAGTTGATGATAACCAGTTCTAAGATCAATATTAGAAAACTCTTTGGCACCGGTCAACTGGTCAAACAAGTCTTCTATCTTCGGTAGTGGATACTTGTTATTGATGGTGACATCATTCAGCTTCCGATAATCCGTACACAACTGGTTAGCTCCATCTTTCTTGTCCACAAACAAGACAGGTGATCTCCATGGCGACGCACTTGGTTGGATCAATCCTATCTCTAGCATAGCATCCAATTTCTTCTTCAGCTCCATTAATTCATACGGGTTCATACTATACGGTCTCTGGGCTATGGGTCCGGTTCCAGGGATTAGTTCAATGATAAACTCGATATCCCGATCTGGGGGCATACCGGGCAAAACATCTGGAAATACATCAGGGTATTCATAGAATATTCTGACTTAGTCAATGGTGGGTTGGGCTAGACTCTTGTTGAACTTGAATTGATGGGGCAAGGTTTCAGATACATGGTCTACCGATATTCCGGCTGTACTGGTCATAGTTATGGCTTTCTTAGCACAGTCGATTAATCCTTTATGTTTCGACATCCAATCCATTCCTAGTACTACTTCCAAACCTTTAGTTCCAAGTAATATTATATTAGCATAAAAATCTATGCCATGGATTTGGATAGGTACAGCCTTGCAAATGTCTCTAGCTTTGGTGGTTGAACCAGGTATTTGAACTATCATAACATGCTTCAATTTGGTTGGTTAAATCTTACTAGTGCATGCAAATTCTTCAGTAATAAATGAGTGCAATGCTCCAGAATCAAACATCACTCTTGCGAGTACTGAGTTAATACAAAACATACCCAGCACGACATCTGGCGCTTCTTGGGCTTATTCAGCATGCATGAGAAACAGAGGGTCGTTGCGGTTGAGCGAATTCCCTGGGGCAAATCTTCCAGGCTGAACACGACGTTGCTGCTGAGCTGTGGAATTCACATTGGAGTCTGCGGCAATCTTCTTGGGGCACTCATTGGAATAGTGACCCTTGGTTCCACATTCATAACAAGTCACATGGGACTTGTCCTTTGCTGCAACAGGCACAACATTACTTCCAGTTCTTGGGGTAGTGTTGGTGTTGGTGGCGACATTGTTGTTGCTGGACATGGGCGGTGCACGGTGGAAATTGTTGGAGTTGCCGGGGTTGTTGTTGTGGTTTCCTCTGGGCCTTGGGTTTCCACGGTTGGGATAGGTCGGACGGTTCATCAGGGGTCTATTGGTTCTTCGGGAAAATCCTAGAGATGGGTTGGGGCGATACTTTGGGGTATGGTGGGTTCCTGGTTGATGCATCATTCTACACTTGCGATTCTCATTGGCTTGGTTGATCTTTCCTTCCATCTGAATGGCCGAATCCACTAAGGCTTCAATGTTAGCAAATGGAATGTTGACCAACAATGTCTGCATCTCATCATGCAGACCATTCAAGAATATCTCCTCCTTCTTGGCTTCGGTGTCAATCTCATCCGCTGCATACCTAGCCAATGACAAAAGTTTTTCATGGTACTCAACTACTGTCATCCTCCCTTGCTTCAATTCTCTAAATTCATCTCTCATCATCTTGATCAAACCCGGTGGCACATGGGTTCTGCTGAACTAGAGTTTGAATTCATCCTAAGTCATCATTTGTCCTACATTCATGGCGTGAACGCTGTTCCACCAAGCTCTTGCATATCCATCCAGATAGTGGGTGGCAAAAAGTACCTTCTCGTTGGCTTCCACTCCTGCAACTTCTAAGTTGTTCTCCATGGATTGCAGCCAAACATCGGCATATAGGGGCTCTTCGGGTTTAGTGAAGATGGGTGGATTGGTGTTCTGAAAAATCTTTGAGCTTGGATCCATTGTTGTCCTGGTTTCCATGGCCTTGGTTGTTGTTGGCCATCTGAGCTATCTATTGAAGGGTGGCTAAGTGTCAACACCCGGATTTTTAATCCTAGATGCATGTTATGCCATACATCGCAATCCCAGGATTACCATTTTTGCGAGACATAACAGATTTGGATACCACAGTACATCATCCATTACAAACCATACATAAGGTCTTACACAAATAAGGATCTCATGATCCAGTTCTTAATACAATTCAAGCAGCGGAATACGTAATAATAAAGGTAGCATAGGCGAAGCTCCATCTTCGGGGTCACAGGCAATGCTGACGATGGGAGATGATCCTAGTTGTCAAAACCTTCCTGGGGTCCATCATTCTGGTACTCCTCTTCATAGTCTGGCCACGGGAATAACCAGGGTCAAAGCCATGAGTACTCTTTAAGTACTCGCAAACTAATACTAACAAGTGAAGGGGTTTTTTGTAATAGGACACTAAGCTCTAGGGTTGTTTTGCAAAAAGCCAGACTTACCTCTACTAAGTTCAGAAGCAAGAGAAAAGCTAGTCAAATTTTATAACACCTAAGTCGGAACTTGAATTTCATGTCACAACTCTGTTGGGGTCAAGTCAAAATCTCAATCCATTTCACAAGTCATTTTGAAAACATCTGACAGGGGAACAGTATGGACACTCCAATTGTTCATAACAGCGGACGCGGCTATTCGAATAGTTTGACACTCTGTAGAGATTGTACACTTTCACCACAACATTCGATACATCTGTCAGGAACAAATCCTGAATTCACCATACTCAGTATGCGGATAATCAATACTAACCTTTCAATTACACGCCCTAGTATAGGCACCTCTCCTGTGAGTTTGGCCTCCCAACCATGACCAACTGTCATCTTGGGTACTGCACAGGTGGACAATCTTCACAAGATAGCCTCAGCTCAGACCTTAGCCGTGAGGGAACCAATACTAAGGTATATAAGTTTCCAGTCAAGCCCTACCCAATCTTCGGGTATTTTGGTTGTACGGTAAAATTGGAATGGTATCGCATCGAGATAACCATCAGTTTTATAGAGGGTTAAGGCTCATGCCTCAACATTTTCATCACCAAAATCATCTGGTGTTCGGAAACACATGTCAAAACATCTCAGTAGAATGATCCATCATTCTAAGGTTTTCATAACCATTTTCACCAAGTATTCCCATCTAAAGTTGATCAAGTTTTATGGTTAGCACTAGCACCTACAAGTGGGGTTGAGTACTGATGAAGGGTGGTAAACTAGTGGGGTTCTAACTACGTTCAATCTCATGCCTTAGGATGCCATCAAGATTATCTAGCTTAAGCCAAATTTTATGCTCTTTATGCAACCTTTAGTTATCTTTCTAGTATCTACAAAATACTTAAATAAACTCTACGAAAAAGCTTTGATAAAGAAATAAAGTAGAAAGCTTGCAAGTAAAACTAGGATTGGGTTATCAGGTGGGTATAACCACATATGCTTAAGGCATATAGTTGGCATAGTAAGGCTTGCTAAAGTGGAACATCCTGCAAGTGTTAGCTTGCTCAATCAACTAGCAGTATTAGGCTTGCACAAGTATCAGTATAAGCTTGCTAAGTTAATAGCTTGCAAGTATTGGCTTGCCTTGTGCAAAGCAGTGGTGAAGTTCTCCTCGGCTTCCTCTTCGTACTATCCTCCTTCCTCCTCGTATCCTTGGTCGGTACTAGCGTCTATGAATAAATACGAGGTACACAATCATCAAACAATACTTAACTAATTTCAATCATCACACAAAAGGGGTTCTATAGATGATCTAGTATCATCACTAACTTTACAAGATTAAAGCATTGGTCTTATTGATTTATTTTTAGAAAAGTAATTTCTACTCATTGAAAAACTACTTAAGATTTAATATTCTCCAAACCAAACATGGGATCATGTTGACACATGTCATCACCACATATTTTAGTACATGGGAATGTGATTTAAAGTGGTGTCACAATTTAATAAGGTTTAACCTTTTTATTTTAAATAAAAATAAGTGACTAGAAATGCCTATGTGGCATTATTTTATTACTTGAACATTATTTCTGTAAGTAAACCCATATGTTTTTATATATTCTGAAAGGTATGATCAAATGTGATTTTTGGAGTTGGAATCATCTCTAAAGCTATTGTGGTTTAAATTTGAAAAATGTTTGAATGCAGAAATGCTTCTGCCTTGTTATTTTTACCAAGGTTGATCTACCGATCCAAATGATTTGAATCCAATGGGCTTGGATTAAGCATTTAAAGACCTTTCTAAAAAAATTGGTTTCATTCAATTTGGTTCACTGAATCAAGCTGGGTTGATTTTTGAAACTTGGTACAGAACTGTGTTTGAATGAAAATAGAAAAATCTAAATTCAAACGAGTGGGCTGTGCGGGAAGGGGAAATGGTCCGGCCTAGTGTCACTCCGCGGCGCGGGGCGCAACTGACAGGGTGGGTCTACTGGTCAGCGACTTATTAAACGCGAAATGGTACGGGGCGATGTGGTGTGTTGGATTAGAAGTAAGATCAACGGCTGAGGGTCGTCGTCGACGATGAACTAGTCACCGGCAAGCTCGAACCCTAGCGGCTCAGTGGGGGTCGTGGGAGGCTAACCGGGGCTCAGGCAAAGGTCGGCGATGCAGGCGAATGACGAAGTTGACGACGGCGAACTCAGGGGTGGTCGCGACAGCTCATGGGGTGGACAAAATAGACGACACCCTTCTTCTCCAAAGGCGGCCTGCTCCAGTGCAATTCCGGCGATGCGCTACTCGCCTTGCTCCGGGACTGAGGTGGGGTGGTTCTAGGTGAGAGAGGAGTGGAATGGTGTGAAGAATTCGAGCGGGGGAGGCCTCCTTTTATAGGCTCGACGGCGAAACGGAACGGGATGGGCGGGCGACGGTGGCGACATGGATACGGGCGGCTAGGGGCATGGCCGAGGGTGGCGATCGATCGGTGGTCTCTTGGCGGTGTAAATGCGCTTGTAGGGGCGGTGGCAAACGGTCAGGAATGCTCGATGCTCTGTGAGGCAGAGGCGGCGAACTCTGCGGCGAGCGGTGGCTACGGGGTACGGGCGGTGAAATGGGCATGCCTGGCGGTCTCCTGGGGCGGTGGGGTGCATGCTGGCGGGCGGCAAGGGCTCGAGGTGGTCGGGTTGCGTGGGAACGGTGCGTGCTCTGCGGTGCGCGTCGGCATGGTCGACAGCAGCGCGGGCACGGTGTTCCTGGCGATTCTGGTTGCTGTCCACGAGGCAGGGCTGGTCGAGAGGGGGCGGTGAGTCATGGGCTACCTCCCAGACAAGGTTGGCACGGCTAGTTCTTCTCCTAGCCTGATGTCCACACTGGGGTGACATGGGTGCTCTCGGCCTGTGCACCATTGATGACATTGGCGAGTTTACAGTGGTGCTAGAGCTTAGTTAAGGTGGCTAAATGATCTACTAAGGCTAGTGTAACCAGAGAGGGAACAATTTAGGCCAGAATCACTGCACACTATAGTTTTTTGATTTTTTTATTTGAATCAGCAAGGTGTTTAATGAAATGGCCGCATGAATTCAAGTTTTGAATTTTGAAAAGATTTTTGGTGGGTGTTCTAGGCATGTGCTAGTGAGTCTGTGGATGCTTGGGTTTTGAAAGTTGAGCTTGTTTGAGTGGTTTTTGAAAAAGTGGGATCTTCCCATATGATATAGATTCAATTTTAAACTGTCCTTTAAACTATGCATTTGAATGATTTTGGATGATCACAAAGTGGGCCTTGGTACTTTATTATGAGTACTATCAAGGGGTGCAAAGATCCAAACAAGTTTCTGTTCAGTTTTGAAAGTTAGCGATAGCCAAAGTAGGCATGGGAGTTAATTTGGCCAAAGTGACCATTCACTTATTTTGTTTGTTTTGATTTATTTGTCTTTGGGAAAATTGTGGGCATTGTTTAGATGATGTTTATTTCACCTAAGAATCATTTTACAAGCAAATAAACACACAAGAATGGCAATTCAAAAGAATCCAAATTGAAATGCTTTTCTTATGCATGCTTTCATATTTTTAATTTGAAAAGTTTTTGTTAACCCTATTTTTGATGATTAGAGTTTGATGATCCAAGTTCAATATTTTTGGGATGTTACACTAAGTTGGCTTGACGTTCGGCTCTTTCATCTTCAAGGTCAGAAACCAACATTTGCAAGATCTGCAACATTGGATCTGGGGACGAAGTGCTTCCTCCGCGAGGCATCTGAAGATTGAGATAGATCATGAGACAAGAGGGAAATTTCTAAGGTTCTAGTTTTTTTTTTTTGCAAAGTTTTCTAAATTTGACTCAGATTTTTCTAGCAATTTTCTTTTCATTCATTCATTCATAGCACACGATACAAACACACACCACAACAAGGAAAATGGATGGTTTTAAGAACCATTTTGTGAAACTATGATATAGTGGGACCGGATACAAATCACTAACGCTAGTTCTCAAGTGCTACTACTCCTCGGAATCGGTGTCCTCATCATCATCATCATCAATGAAGGCGAAGTCATCCTCATCGGTGAAGAAGTACATGGATTGATCCTCCAGAAAGTAATCATCATCACTGAGGTCAGAGTAGGGGTCTCCACGGATATCCTTCCCTGCATTCTCCCTCTCCTCAAGCTGCATGTCCCTCTCGTGGAAGGTCTCCTCCAACTCTGTGATCCGGTGATGAAGGCAGGCAATGATGCGCTCGTTCTTGTCAAGCTAACGACAACGAGACTGGTGATCCTTCACTAGCATGGCAATGGTCTGATCCTTCTGGAAAGCGATGGCATAGTTGTGTTTAGCGTAGGAGTGGGCATTATCCAACTCCTTCTGCCGGTCATAAATCATGAAGCTGAGGTGGTCCACTTGGTTCTTCAGCTCAGGGTGATATGGTGCCTCCAGTGGCTGTCCCATAACATCACGCCTTGATCTGATTGACACTCTGCCCACACAGAAGGGCAAGAGCTTCCTACATGGCCCTGGCAAGTCCATCTAGCCAGTTGGTCTCTATTAAGGTGAACTGAATTCCTTCTGAGGTGGGGGCTTCAATCTTCCCTCGGAGACTTGCAACAATCAGCCATTGCAATTCCTCTCCTTCCTGATCGTTGAGCTGAGATCCGAAGAACTCGGGTTGTGGGCGCTCCAGAAGTTCCGAAAGTTGGTCCAAGTCATGCTCAAAGATGAGATCTCCTCCATTTCCCAACTGATAGAACTTGTTATACTTCACGTCCATCTATAAGAATATAGGATGAGTAAGTTAGTATAGTGATCAAGTGTGTCAAATTTTATGTAAGTTTGCAAGAATTTTTTAGGAACATGACAATTCATGAAAGAATCTAAGTGATAAGAATGACAATAATTTTTCATAAATACTCACTTCCTTAGTTTTGAAACTAAGTTTTTGATTCAAACGTCCATTCTAAACTAGGGTCTCCTATGGTCAGGATGGCTCTGATACCAACTTGTCAACACCCAGATTTTTAATCCCAGATGCATTTTATGCCAAACATTGCAATCCAAGGATTACCATTTTTGCGAGACATAATAGATTGGATATCACAGTACATCATCCATTACAAACCATGCATAAGGTCTTACAACAAAATAAAGGATCTCATGATCCAGTCTTAGTACAAATCAAGCAGCGGAATAATATAATAATAACGGTGGGAGATGGTCCTAGTTGTCGTAACCTTCCTACGGTCCATCCTCCTGATAGTCCTCTTCATAGTTTGGCCATTATAATAGCCAGGAACAAAGCCATGAGTACTCTTTAAGTACTCGCAAACTAATACTAACAAGTGAAGTGGTTTTGAGTAGGAATACCAATCTCTAGGTTATTTTGGAAAAATCCAAATTTATATCTAACTGAGTTCAGGAGCAAAGAAAGCTAGTTGATACTTTTATAACACCTAAGTGGGAACTTGAGTTTTCATAGCACAACCCTGTTGTGGTCAAGTCAAATTCATCCTTCATTTCATAAGTCATTTTGAAAACATCTGAAGAAGGAACAGTATGGCCACTCCAACTGTCCATAACCACAAACGCGGCTATTCGAATAGTTTAACACTCTGCAAAGGTGGTACACTTTCACCAAAATATTCGATACATCCGTTAGGAACAATCCTGAATTCACCATACTCAGTATGTGGATAATCAATCTTAACCTTTCAATTACACGCCCTAGTATAGGAACCTCTCCTATGAGTTTGGCCTCCCAACCATAACCAACTGTCATTTTGGGAACTGCACATGTGGACAATCTTCACAAGGTAGCCCCAGCTCAAACCTTGGTCGCAAGTGAACCCATACTAAGGTATATAAACTTCCAGTCAAGCCCTACCCAAATCTTGGGTATTGTGGTTGTACGGTAAAATTGAATGGTATCGCATCCAGACATCCATCAGTCTCATGCCTCAACATTTTCATCATCAAAATCATCTGGTGTTCAAGAACACATGTCAAAACATTTCACTAGAATGACTCATCATTCCATGGTTTTCATAACCATTTTCACCAAGTAATCCCATATAAAGTGATCAAGTTTTATGCTTAGCACTAGCATCTACAAGTGGGGGTAAACACTAATGAGTGGTGATAAACAAGTGTGAACGATCTATGTTCACTCTCATGCCTCAGGATGTCATCAAGATTTATCTAACTTAGGCCAAGTTTTATGCTCTTTATGCTACCTTCAAAAGTCTTTCTTAACTCTACCAATTATGAAGTAAACAGAAACTAAGGAGCTTTGATAAAGAAATAAAAGAACTGAGCTTGCAAGTAAAACTTGGTTTGGTATAATCAAGTGGTGTAACTAATGCATGTTTAATGCATCTAGTTGGCATAGTTATAATGCAAGGGTGAACTTGCAAAGTTATAGCTGGCTAGGATAGCTTGCCTTGTGCAGAGCAGTAGTTGAAGTTCTCCTCGTCTTCTTCCTCGTAGTAGTCTCCTTCCTCCTCGTATCCTTGGACGGTACTAGCGTCTATAAATAAATACGAGGTACACAATCACCAAATAATACTTAACTGTCAGATCCCAAGATTTTCCAAATCTTGTAATGTGAAAATAAATAAAATAAATTATTGTTGAATTTCAGGGTGAAAAGAAACTTTTGTTTCTAAAAAGAAACTTAAAATCTCATCTTGAACAAAATTTAATTAAAATTTGAATCTAACAAAATCCAAAACAAAAGAATTGCATTCCTCAATGAATGTATCTGGAAATTAAACACTTGGAAAATAAATCCAAACCCTAAACCCTAATGGAATAAAAATCATTTCCAAGTTATCTCCAAGCTTATGGATTTGATCCATATAAAATCTTGTCAACAAACATTTACAAGTGATCAAGAAAGACAAATAAGAATATTTAAAGACCAAATCAAATCTTGGCCTAAACCATAAACAAGTGGATTAAGTTTTAATCCAAATAAAAATATTGGTTAAAGAATTGCCAAAATAAAATAAAATGGCTTAGACCAAATCCTATTAGAATAAAGACAAATCCAAATTTTAAATGATTAATAAATCTTATTAAAAACTTTTCCAAATAATTCAAGATGAATTATTTGACACCCTTTTAAGTAAACAAAACTTACTGAAAGGTTTTGGAAGAATTTAGAAGTCAAATGGAAATTAAGAAAAACATTATGAAATCCTATTTGATTTAAAACAAGGGCCCTTTTTATTAATTAAAAAGACCCCAAAAAGAATAAAATATATTCCCAAAATTGACATCATATTGTGCTACTAATAAATATTTAAACCTACACAAAATTTGACAAAGGTTTGAATTCAAATGAGTGATTGAATTACTTATTTGAAATCAAAACAGAATATTAAGAAAGGAAAAAGAAAAAGAAAACAGAACAAAAAAATATGTAAAGACCCCAGCCCAACTAGCTTGGCCCAACTAAGCCCAGCCAGCCCACTGCTCCTCTCTCGCAGAAAACGCTTCAGACCAAGTATCTTACCCGCACAGTGTATGACATGTGGACCCCATTCCCTCTCTTCCTCTCTCACTGATAGACGAACCCCACGCCCACGTCAGCATCTTCTCCCCGCGACGACCCCTTCTTCCCCCAAACCTCGCCGTTCCTGCCGATTAATTCCTCGCTTGAATTCGCTTTAATGCCGCGTTAATCCCTCACCATGACCACGCAGTGATAAGCGCCAGGCTCCTCTCTCCATTTTCCCCCAGCCGCCTCACCCTAGCACGCCCCCAGGCCGCAGAATTTTGCCCTACACTGCCACTGCTCCGACAACTTTCCCGGCCGATTCCGGCGAAGCCAGACCGCCCCTTGCCTCCTCGACCAAGGTCACATACTCCCCACCTCATGGCGCACCTCCTAGTGTCGCTCGTTCATCCGTGCATGCTGTAAATCATCGACAACGACATCACTGAGCAAGCGCCGCCGTCTGCTACCTCTCCGGCGAACTACTGACGCCAACCCCGAGCGCCCCTCGTATTCTGGTGAGTACTCCTGCAACTCTCGAGACCGTGCGCACCTCCCTGACATGATGCCTTGCCTTCGTACGCCCTAGGAGCTCGTCCCCGACAACGTCAACACGTGCCCGAGCCGGTGAGCAACTTCGGCGAGGAATTGTCAATGCCCCCGTGCGCCCCTTCACCAACCAAGGGCAGGTTGAGCATCCCCGTGCCACGGCGATCACAGTGAGCCACCTCTCCTCCTTCCTTTCTCCCTCTAGCGCCAGCTCCGCCGCTAGCAGAGCGTCGCCGTCGCGCCGAGCCACTGAGCGCCGCCAGTCTTTGGTCTAGTTGGTCTGAGCCATTGGATTTCGATCGGGTGTACGTGATAGATTGATTAAATGAAACCGGTACGCTCGCCTCTGTGCCGCATGATCTAACTTAGATCCAACGCCTTTGAGTTCTTGATCCAACCGAAGCAGTACCGGCGAATTAAAACACGACACGTGGCCTCTGTTTGATTTAAAAACCAGAAACTTTCTATTAGATGTCCCATTTTGAAAAATTCATAACTTTTAATCTACACGTCCAAATTTTGAAAACTTTATATCAATGGATTAAGAAAAACAAGCCCTAGCCAACCATGCACTTTGTTTAGAAAATTGCTTCTGGTAAAATGTTTGTTTTTGCAGAAACTTATGTATGCTTGTTTAGGATATAAATTTTTTTCTAAAATGATTTTGGGGATAAAATCTTTGGAAAATGGTGTGTTTTGAACCTACTGACCATAGGAATCAAAATGTGGTTTCAAAAATGTATTTGGTGAAACAAAAGAATAAACTTTGTATTTAAACCATTTCTAGTCAAATAAAAATAATGTTTAATTATTAAAAATGTTTTTGAGAGAAAATCTTTGAGAAATGTTTTGGAAATAAACTCTCTGACCCAAACACCAAGTTTGGTGATTTGAAAACTTATTTTATGAACCTATAGATTATTGCCTTATTAAAAACATTTCTACACCACATAAAATGATACCTTGTTTTAAAAATGGTTTATGAAGTAAAATCTTATACAAATGATTTTGCCACTTTATAAAATGACCATTAGGTGTTTTCAAATGTTTATGAACCATTAGAAACCACTTTTAAAAATAAAACAAACTTTAGCATGCTTGGATGCATTGTTTTGTTTCTATCATTTTATGTGATGAATTGCTTGAATGGTAGATTGAAATATTGTTTGCTTGATTGAATTGTAGTGATTTGAAGTGAGTGAACATTGCAAAGATCAAGGAGTGAATTTATACTCTCTACCAAAAAGGCAAGTGATGCTTCATACTTTTGTCCCATTATTTTCACTATGCATTAGTGACATTTCTATGTAAGACTTGCATGGAATTTTTGCTATGGGAAATCCTAGTAGATGAAACCATAGTAGAATTTTCCTAAGTTAAGATCCCTACTACTATCATGCTTAGCTTAGCTAATAGAAAACAAGGGTGGAACATATATTCATGATATGGAAAATTTCTAAGTCTGAGGACTTGAGTTTTGTTTAATAAAACAACTAAGTGAATGAATCACCTGGGTGGAATGGAAGGAATGGTTTGTGTTGAGTGGTTCACAAGGCCCATTTCTATGGTTTACCTTGTGTATCTCACTTGTGGATGGCCACCCAGGAACAAAGATATTTGAGATGTCAAATGTTGAGAAGCTTCAAGTGCAGCCATTTGGCAATATGGGCTCTGCCTGGATCATATAGGTTGCAAGAACTTAGCCAAATGGATAGTTGGTGGTAGGGGAATGATAGGTTGGAACGCGTCCATTCTGGTCTAAGGGAAGGCTTCTGAAAGATTTTGTCTTGGTGAAACCAAGTCTTGTGGGGAAAGTGCACAACCTCTGCAGAGTGTAAAATCTAAGTACTTAGCCATGTCCCTGGCAAAGGACAATTTGAGCATCAAGACATGGAAGAAATCAAGAATCTCATCAGCCCAATTTCTAAGTTAAAAGCTTGTGGTTGAACAAGGGTTTAAGGTTCACCAATTTCTATTGGTGGTTCCTTGGGTAATATTTTTGTCAAGAAAAAACTTAGTGTTTTCAAATGATAAGGAAAAATCTATTTTGAGCAAAGCAAGCCTAAGCTCCACTTAGCCAAATGCATATAGATGATAGACTCCACTATACTACCATAGTATCACTTGATAATACAATTCAAATGTATTGACCCTTGTGGCTGTAACTTGTTATGTTGCAGGTTTGATTGATATTAGTGAAGTTAAATGATTATGATTACAAGTCTACAACCAATATGCCTGCTTGTGGCACTTTGAAGATGAAGGACCCCATGCCATTGTTAAATTCTGCTGCATTGTAATGAGATAGCCAAATGAGCTATGTAAGATGTAATAAATTAAATTATTCCTGGTTATAAAGTTGTATTATGACCTTTGTTACTTGATATTACATCTTAACTGTGGATGCTAGCTATTGATCCAGGGACTAGCATTGTAAACACAGGGATCTCTACCTTATTAAAGGTTGGGAACCTTACAGATGGTATCAGAGCACTGTGTTGCCTGTAGGATTGTAACCCTAGGATTGTACAAAAACCCCTTAGAAAAATAGGAGTTGTATTTGTTCCAAACTTATTTACAAACAATCTTGTAAACTCTTTCCTCAACCATTTTTTTTTTTGATTCTACATCTCTTCCTTTTCAAACTTGATGGACAAAGCCTCAACCATGAGCAAAGGACTTCACCAACTCAAATGACTTCAACTTCAACATCATCAAAGACTTCAACTTTATTTGCACCAAGGACTTCAACTTGGATATCACTAAGGACTACAAGTGAGACAAAAAATATTACTCAAGACTTGAAGACTAAGGAAACACAACTTAGAAGAATCATCATCATCTTTGGAGTTTGTAGCCAAGACACAATAATTTTTCCCAAGGAAACCATGATATCATTCAAGAAGAAACAACAAAGAAGGATGGAATAATCTCAAGTAAACCATATAGTTGGACCACCATATTTAGTATAAGTCAAACCCACCAACTTATGTGGTGTAACAAAAATATTTTTGGTTGCCTAAAAATATGCTTGAAATATGTTGTTTGAGTGAAATGTTTGTTTGTGATTGCTTGCACATTGCTTGTGTGAATTGTGATGTGTGTGATTAGAATTATTCCCTTAGAAATATTTTGCCTATTCTAATCCCAATCCAACCCAAACAGATGACTTCTCCAAGAAACTCCAACATCAAGGATGGTGACAACAACAACAACCAAGAGAACAACATGAGAGACCAACTGCTTGCAAGACAAACCAGTTGAACCAAGTGACAACTCAGTTTTTAGCCAACAACAAGGAGATAGACCCAACCATGCAAAAAGTTTTGGAAACTCAATCCCTAATGTTGCAAGGATTGGCTACTCAAATGACCAACATGGGAGAAAACTCTTCCCAAGGAGTTTATGACAACAAGGATGACAATGATGTTATTCTAGAAGGAACCAAAGCTTGCAATATTTGTGGAGACAAGGATCACACTTCCAAGGAACATAAAGATCAATGCCCCAACTGTGAAGAGAAACATCCAATTGACCAATGCCCGACATCCCAAGATACTTGTTACCTATGTGAAGGAAACAATCATGTCCCCATCCAATGCCCCATATATTCCATAGTTGAACAAAGGAAACAAGGTGGAGTGCAACAACTAATTGCAGACTACCATGAAAGATCCAAGTCTACCAAGAAGGATGAATACAAAGGAAAATCTCAGCTTGTACCTCCCAGCAACATGACCCAATTTAAAGGACCAAAAAGGAGACATATGTATTATCCAGGGAGTAATAAAAGGTCAAGGAGACCAGTAGAAATTCCTACCTATGAGATAACATATGAAGAACATGAACTAGAAGCACTCCTAGCTTTGGAGAAACCCAAGAAAAAGAAGGACAAAAGCCATGTGCAATGTGGTCATTGCAAAGAAATGGGACACTATGCCAGTGAATGTCCAGAGAAACAGAAGTATAAGGAGATTAGCCAAGTATGGTGCAACAACTGCAAAGAGCTAGGCCATTATGTAGCAACTTGCCCACAGAAGATACGTGATGAACTCAATCTTATCACATGTTACAACTGTGGTAACCAAGGACAGTATGCAAGCAACTGTCCAGAAAAGATGAAGCACAAGATAAACAAGCCTATGAAGGATCTCAGCCTTGTCACATGTTTCAAGTGTGGAAACAAAGGACACTATGCAGATGTTTGCCCAGAGAAGTTTCAATAGGATCCCAAGAAGGCCAATATGTAATCTAGTTGGAAACATTTTAAGGGTGGTAGTACCCTAGATGCTTTGAGCTAACTTGTAAGCCTTAGCCTCCCCAAATCTCGGGACGGGATTTATTTTAAGGGTGGTAGCCTGTCACATCCCAAGATTTTCCAAATCTTGTAATGCGAAAAATAAATAAAATAAAATAAATTATTGTTGAATTTCAGGGTGAAAAGAAACTTTTTGTTTCTAAAAGGAAACTTAAAATCTCATCTTGAACAAACTTTAATTAAAATTTGAATCTAACAAAAACCAAATCAAAAGAATTGCATTCCTCAATGAATGTATCTGGAAATTAAACACTTGGAAAATAAATCCAAACCCTAAACCCTAATGGAATAAAAATCATTTCCAAGTTATCTCCAAGCTTATGGATTTGATCCATATAAAATCTTGTCAACAAAAATTTACAAGTGATTAAGAAAGACAAATAGAAATATTAGAAGACCATATAAATTGGCTTCACTTAATTTGGAACCATGGACAAAATCTTATGAATTTTAAAAGATAAAGAAAGAAATATTAAATAAAGAATATTTAAAGACCAAATCAAATCTTGGCCTAAACCATAAACAAGTGGATTAAGTTATAATCCAAATAAAAATATTGGTTAAAGAATTGCCAAAATAAAATAAAATGGCTTAGACCAAATCCTATTAGAATAAATAAAAACCCAAATTTTAAATGATAAATAAATCTTATTAAAAACTTTTCCAAATAATTCAAGATGAATTATTTGACACCCTTTTAAGTAAACAAAAATTACTGAAAGGTTTTGGAAGAATTTAGAAGTCAAATGGAAATTAAAAAAACATTATTAAATTCTATTTGATTTAAACAAGGGCTCTTTTTATTAATTAAAAAGACCCCAAAAAGAATAAAATATATTCCCAAAATTGACATCAGATTGTGCTACTAATAAATATTTAAACCTACACAAAAATTGACAAAGGTTTGAATTCAAATGAGTGATTGAATTACTTATTTGAAATCAAAACAGAATATTAAGAAAGGAAAAAAGAAAAAGAAAACAGAACAAAAAAATATGTAAAGAACCCAGCCCCAACTAGCTTGGCCCAACTAAGCCCAGCCAGCCCACTGCTACTCTCCCGCAGAAAACGCTTCAGACCAAGTATCTTACCTGCACAGTGTATCACGCGTGGACCCCATTCCCTCTCTTCCTCTCTCACTGACAGACGAACCCCACGCCCACGTCAGCATCTTCTCCCCGCGACGACCCCTTCATCCCCCAAACCTCGCTGTTCCTGCCGATTAATTCTTCGCTTGAATTCGCTTTAATGCCGCGTTAATCCCTCGCCGTGACCACGCAGTGATAAGCGCCAGGCTCCCCTCTCCATTTTCCCCCAGCCGCCTCACCCTAGCATGCCCCCAGGCCGCAGAATTTCGCCCTACACAGCCACTGCTCCGACAACTTTCTCGGCCGATTCCGGCGAAGACAGACCGCCCCTTGCCTCCTCGACCAAGCTCACATACTCCCCACCTCATGGCGCACCTCCCAGTGTCGCCTGTTCATCCGCGCATGCTGTAAATCGTCGACAACAAAATCACTGAGCAAGCACCGCCGTCTGCTACCTCTCCGGCGAACTACTGACGCCAACCCCGAGTGCCCCTCGTGTTCTGGTGAGTACTCCTGCAACTCTCGAGACCGTGCGCACCTCCCTGACATGCTGCCTTGCCTTCTTACGCCCTAGGAGCTCGTCCCCGACAACGTCAACACGTGCCCGAGCCGGTGAGCAACTTCGGCGAGGAATTGTCATCGCCCCTGTGCGCCCCTTCACCAACCAAGGGCAGGTTGAGCATCCCTGTGCCACGACGATCACAGTGAGCCACGTCTCCTCCTCCCTTGCTCCCTCTAGCACCAGCTCCGCCGCTAGCCGAGCGTCGCCGCTACGCGCAGCCACTGAGCGCCGCCAGTTTTTGGTCTAGTTGGTCTGAGCCGTTGGATTTCGATCGTGTGTACGCGATAGATTGACTAAACGAACCGGTACGCTCGCCTCTGTGCCGCACGATCTAACTTAGATCCAACGCCTTTGAGTGCTTGATCCAACCGAAGCGGTACCGGTGAATTAAAAGACGACACGTGGCCTCTGTTTGATTTAAAAACCAGAAACTTTCTATTAGATGTCCCATTTTGAAAAATTCATAACTTTTAATCTACACGTCCAAATTCTGCAAACTTTATATCAATGGATTCAGAAAAACAAGCCCTAGCAAACCATGTACTTTGTTTAGAAAATTGCTTCTGGTAAAATGTTTGTTTCTGCAGAAACTTATGTATGCTTGTTTAGGATATAAAATTTGTTCTAAAATGATTTTGGGGATAATATCTTTGGCAAATGGTGAGTTTTGAACCTACTGACCATAGGAATCAAATTGTGGTTTCAAAAATGTATTTGGTGAAACAAAAGAATAAACTTTGGATTTAAACCATTTCTAGTCAAATAAAAATAATGTTTAATTATTAAAAATGTTTTTGAGAGAAAATCTTTGAGAAATGTTTTGGAAATAAACTCTCTGACCAAAACACCATGTTTGATGATTTGAAAACTTATTTTATGAACCTATAGATTATTGCCTTATTAAAAACATTTCTACACCACATAAAATGATACCTTGTTTTAAAAATGGTTTATGAAGTAAAATCTTATACAAATGATTTTGCCACTTTATAAAATGACTATTAGGTGTTTTCAAATTTTTATGAACCATTAGAAACCACTTTTACAAATAAAACAAACTTTAGCATGCTTGCATGCATTGTTTTGTTTCTATCATTTTATGTGATGAATTGCTTGAATGGTAGATTGAAATATTGTTTGCTTGATTGAATTGTAGTAATTTGAAGTGAGTGAATGTTGCAAAGATCAAGGAGTGAACTTATACTCTCTACCAAAAAGGCAAGTGATGCTTCATACTTTTGTCCCATTATTTTCACTATGCATTAGTGACATTTCTAAGTAAGACTTGCATGGAATTTTTGCTAAGTATAAACCATGCTATGGGAAATCCTAGTAGATGAAACCATAGTAGAATTTTCCTAAGTTAAGATCCCTACTACTATCATGCTTAGCTTAGCTAATAGAAAACAAGGGTGGAACATATATTCATGCTATGGAAAATTTCTAAGTCTGAGGACTTGAGTTTTGTTTAATAAAACAACTAAGTGAATGAATCACCTAGGTGGAATGGAAGGAATGGTTTGTGTTGAGTGGGTCAAAAGGCCCATTTCTATGGTTTACGTTGTGTATCTCACTTGTGGATGGCCACCCAGGAACAAAGAGATTTGAGATGTCAAATGTTGAGAAGCTTCAAGTGAAGCCACTTGGCAATATGGGCTCTGCCTGGATCATATAGGTTGCAAGAACTTAGCCAAATGGACAGTTGGTGGTAGGGGAATGATAGGTTGGAACGCGTCCATTCTGGTCTAAGGGAAGGCTTCTGAAAGATCTTGTCTTGGTGAAACCAAGTCTTGTGGGGAAAGTGCACAACCTCTGTAGAGTGTAAAATCTAAGTACTTAGCCATGTCCCTGGCAAAGGACAATTTGATCATCAAGACATGGAAGCAATCAAGAATCTCATCATCCCAATTTCTAAGTTAAAAGCTTGTGGTTGAATAAGGGTTTAAGGTTCACCAATTTCTATTGGTGGTTCCTTGGGTAATATTTTTGTCAAGCAAAAACTTAGTGTTTTCAAATGATAAGGAAAAATCTATTTTGAGCAAAGCAAGCCTAAGCTCCACTTAGCCAAATGCATATAGATGATAGACTCCACTATACTACCATAGTATCACTTGCCAATACAATTCAAATGTATTGACCCTTGTGGCTGTAACTTGTTATGTTGCAGGTTTGATTGATATTAGTGAAGTTAAATGATTAGGATTACAAGTCTACAACCAACATGTCTGCCTGTGGCACTTTGAAGATGAAGGACCCCATGCCATTCTGCTGCATTGTAATGAGATAGCCAGATGAGCTATGTAATATGTAATAAATTAAATTATTCCTGGTTATAAAGTTGTAATAAATTAAATTATTCTTGATATTACGTCTTAACTGTGGATGCTAGCTATTGATCCAGGGACTAGCATTGTAAACACAGGGATCTCTACCTTATTAAAGTTTGGCAACCTTACATTAACTAATTCTATGTAGCACACAAAGTTTCACACTAGATGATCTAGCATCATCACTATTATCACAAAGATTAAAGCACTTATTTTATTTATTTTATTTTAGAAAAGTAATTTCTACTCATTGAAAAAATACTTAAGATTTAATATTCTCCAACTAAAATAGGGTATCATGTTGACACATGTCATCACCACATATTTCAGTACTTGGGAATGTGATTTAAAGTGGTGTCACAATTTAATAAGGATTTACCTTTCTATTTTAATCAAATAAAGTGACTAGAAATGCCTATGGGGCATTCTTTTATTACTTATCCTTTATTTCTGCAAGTAAACCTAGATATTTTTATATATTCAGAAGGGCCTTCTCAAATGTGATTTTTGAGAGTTGGAATCAACTCAAAATGTTTTATGGTTGAATTTTAAAAAATATTTTAAAGCAGAAACGTATCTGCCTTGTTTTTTTACTATAGGTGATATATAATTCCAAATGGTTTGAGTCCAATGGGATTGGATTAAGAATTTTAGTACCTTTCCAGCAAAATTGGTTTCATGCAATTTGGTTCAGTGAATCTCTCTGAAATGATTTTTGAATATATAGACAGAACTAGGTTTTAAATTTGTTAAAACCTAAATTCAAACTACTGGGTCATGCGGGAAGTTAACTGGGCCGGCCCACTACGCACAGCGCGCGCACGGACGGTTTAAGTGATTGTCCACACCAGTTAGCGAGACAGGGGGTGCAAAGGGGTACAAGGCAATCCGGACCGTGCGATTAACATCTATTCTAACGACTAGGGCTTGTCATCTCCGTCGGGCAGCACCAGCGAGACTGAACTCTAACGCGAGCAGTGGGGGTCTGTGGTGGCCCACCGGGGCTCCGGCGATACTAGGTGATGGGGGCAAACAACAAAGTCGACGACGGCGATCCTCCTAGTACCGGTGGCTCCTACTCGTGCGGATCCAATCAACGGCGCCATTCTCCTCCAGTAGCGGCAAGCTCCGGCAAATTTCCGGTGACCTGGTGCTCTCCTTGCTCCGCGGATGAGGTGGGGTGTTTCTCAGAGAGAGGGGAGTGAGATGGTGTGCTAAAATCAAATGGGGGAGGCCTCTATTTATAGTGCAAAGAGGGGAACGAATGGTGCGGGTGGAGCTCGTCGTGGTCGTCTACACAGTGAGCTAACGGCACGGCTGGGGGTAGGGGATGGTGCGCTGCCTCCTGGCTAAGATCAAAGGCATGGTGGCGAGGCGTCGGGCGGTGCAATTTGGTTGGAATACTTAGATGCTCTCGGTGGGTCCGACAGGCATTTTAATGGTGCATAGCGTCTACGGTCCACGCGGCGGAAAATGGGCATGTCCGGGTGATTCCTGGGGTGGTGGTGATCAAGCACGAGGGCAGAGAAGGCGGGGCGCGGTCCGTGTGAGCGTGTTGAGCGCGACGCTCTGGCGCGCTCTCGGCATGCTTGCATAGAGACTGGGCGCGCTCGTTCTAAGTGGTCCGGGGGCTGTCAAGGCTTGGGCACTGGACAGGGGGTGGCGGTGGACAGTGTCTTGTGTCCTAGACAAGGTTGGCGAGGCTAGGGAAGCTCCTAGCTTGCCGATGACAATGGGGTGGCAGTTTGAGCTCGGCAATGGTCACCATTGATGACAATGTCAAGCTTACAGTGAGCTAGGGCTGGTTAAATTAACTAGATGATCTACTGAGAGTGTGTTGTGAGCTAGAGAGGGAACAAGTTAGGCACAAACACTGCTCACTATAGTGTTTGATGTTTTGTTTGATTTGTGTTTACAAGGTGTTTGATAAAATGGCCGAAAGAGATTTGAATTTGAATTTTTGAGTGAAACTTGGTGGGTGTATTAGTCACATACTAGGTAGTCTATGGTTGTTTGGATTTGCCAAGGTGCGTTGGTTTGGTTGGGTTTTGAGAAATGGTGATCTTCACATATGATATAGATTCAATTTTGAATTGTCATTTGATTCAAGTTTATAAATGTTTATGTGGGTTTGAAAGGTGGGCGTGGATTCACTTTCACTTGTTATAGCAAGGGGTGAAAAGAAATGAATTTGTTTTTGTTTGAAATCTTGGACTAGAAACACTCAAAGTGATCTAGTGAACAAGATTGGCAAAAATGACCATTTGCTTGTTTTGTTTGTTTTTAATTTCCCTTGATTTTTTTCTTCTTGGATTTGATTTAGATGATGTTTTTTTCATCTTTAAACCATTACTTTCTATTCACAACAATCACACAAGTCCATTCATGCATTCATACAATCATCACATACACACATGCATTCATATTGATTTTGGTTAACAAAATTTTATGTTAACCCTAATTTTGGTGATTGGAATTTGATAACCTTGATCCATATTTTTTGGGTTGTTACATCCGTGAAACGAGTTGATAGAGTACTAACCCTCGAAGATCCAAAGCGGTTAACAGATCGGATTCTCATGGGTGATGTGTTCGTTCATTTTCCGATCTCAAGATCGAGTAGACGATCCTTCTAGTGTCGTGTTCCGGAAGCGCTCCCGTAGTCGGTCACATATTCGATACTTGATGATGACCTTCATCTCCCTTGTTATAGTAGGCAGTGGAGGTTGTATATCTCTCCTCGCGATTCCAGCAGCATGATGGCGTGGTGGTGGAAGTAGATGGGAAATCCCGCAGGGCTTCGCCTAACAGGAGCGGGTATGGTGCACTAGAGAGGGTCCTTGGCAACTAGGGTTTAGAGGCCAAGGGGTGGAGGTGGTGGCCAGTGGATAGGGTTTACCTAGGCGACGGTTTAGAGGGGCTCTAGACGGTGATGACTTGAGAGGGAAGTGGTCAACCTAGGGTTTCACGTTGTGGGGCAAGGGGGCGCCCCTCCCCTCCTTTTATGAGTGGGACTGGCGTTAAGGGGGAGGGAGTCCTCCCCCAACTCCTCTTCCAAGGAAGGCGGCAAGGGGAGGGAGGGAAACCTTCCCTAAGTGGGTTTCCTCTCCTCCCTCCACTAGGCAACCATGTCGGGATTTGACTTTTCAAACTAGTGTTTGACTTTTCAAACTAGAGTTTGATTTCTCTCTTCCTACTTCCCAGCCGATTGACCTATGACATGATGCAGCCATTCCACTATGGTATGACACATACATGTACCCTTCCCACTCCGGAGAGATGGACCTTCTAGACCCTTCTACAAGATTCCAATGAAAACACCGAAACCATTCCTGAACTCCGAAATTATATGAATCTTATTTAACTTTCCTTATATGAATCTTATTTTTCAGACCATTTCGGATCTCCTCGTGATGTCCCGGATCCTATCCGAGACTCCGAACAACATTCGGTCTCTTACTCACATTCCATATCTACTAAACAACATCGGATCCTTAAGTGTGTCTCCCTACGGTTGGTGAATTATGCAGACATGATCGAGACTCTTCTCCGATCAATAACCAATGGAGGAATCTGGAAATTCATATGGCTCCCACATATTTCTACGATTACTTTGTGATTGAATGAACCATTAACATAAGATACCAATTTTCCTTTGTCTCGTGTTACTTTAATTATCCAAGGTTTGATCGTCGGTATCTCTTGTACCTAGTTCAACATCGTTACCGATAAGTACTCATTACTCATTGCGTGATATGACATCCCTTGTGACCTAGTCACATGCTTGCAAGCCAATTAGATGACATTCCAATGGGAGGGCCCAGAGTATAACTATCTATCATATCGATGGACAAATCCCACTCTTGATCCATGTGCCTCCACACATTATTTCAGAATACCTAATGCCACCTTTATAACCACCCAGTTATGAAGTGGTGTTTGATGTCATCAAAGCATCCATACGGTGATGGTGATTAACATGATCTCATGGTCGAAGGATTTAGGTTACTATCTATTTGAAAGCTTATAACAAGTAACCGATTTAAGTGACTTGATCTTATGCTATGCTTAACTATAGGAGTGTTTCCATCATATCATTCTCCTAATGATATGACCTTGTCATTAATATCATCCAATGTCCATGATTAGGAAACCATGATCATATATTTAATCAACAAGATAGTTCGACAAGAGGCTTACTAGGGACGTTTTTATGTTTACAAAACACACAAGTATTAATTTTTTGGGATAATACAATTATAGCGTGGGATGTAAAAAATTATCATACACATGAAGGTATGATAATAACCACTTTATTATTGCCTATTGGGCATATCTCCAACAGTCTCCTACTTGCACTAGAGTCAATAATCTAGTTCAGGAAAGACTTGTGCATTCAACACCCATAGCTTTCTGGTGTTGTATATACAGGATTGCTAGTGATAAATATAATCTTCGGATCTGACACCTTCAGGTCAGTGTGTAATTCCATGTCTTTGTGGCTCTACGCATCACTCATTATTCAATGAGATGGCATTGTATAAATTTGGTTTTTTGGTGAGACATTTATTTCCTTGGGTTTAAAACATGTTGATATAGTCGTCCAATATATATTCATAGTACTGGCCTACTGTGAACCACACCTAGTTTGATGACAAACTACTTGACACAAATGCCCTCTTTAGCTGCTACAATAATAGTCATATACTTAGCCTTTTGTTATAGTATCTGTTACGATATCTTACCTTTGGAACTTATCCAAATCAATTATGGAACTTTCTTTCCATTACATTGTGGCACCCATAGTTTAAATTGAGATAAACTTAATTTGTATCTTGTGACAAAACTAGTATCAATGTAACACTTTACAATGAACTAGCTATCTATTTGTCACCTCTACATAAATAATATATTCTTAGTTCTTCCAATGATCATAAGAATATCCTTACTATCATCCAATGATCATCTTATGAGTCATTCTGGTATATTCTCATAACATTTACAGCATAGGACCTATCTGGATGTGTATATATCACAGTATGATTAATCAAAATATTCTTTTGATTTCACTCACCAAGTGTCAAAAACACTTGGATCTTATCTCACTTACCAAGTGTCAATACACTTGAATATTGATTCAATCCTTCTCGTGCAACAAGAACATTTCTTGTATTTTCTATATTGAACTATTTCAATATCTCATCTATGTACTCTTGGCACAACCATATTAGCGTCTCAATCTATCCATATAGACATTGATGGCAAATATTTGGATTTTGCCTAAGTCTTTCATCAACATGAAATTCTTAACCTGTGTCATTAAAAGATACATCATTTCCAATCAACAATATGTCTTTCACATAATGTATTATAAATATATCTTAGCACTCCCACTTAATTTCTTGCAAATGCAAGCATCCGATAATGAAGATCATGTTTACTTCAACCATTGATGTTTGCATACGCTTTTAGCATCATTTGAATTAACAAAACCCTTTGGTACTATGTAATGTACACGTCCTAGGTAACCATTCTATTAGAAGAAGTTGTTTTGTTTATTCTGTAGGGGTTCGTAGCATGTAAAACAAAAAAATTATACCACATGAACACAAACAAGCCAATATCTATCTACTAGATTGTAGCAACGAGTCGATTAGAGTACTCACCCTTGAAGATTCCAAAGAGGTTAACGAGAGCATATTCTCGTGGGTGATGTAGTCGTACACTTGCCGGTCTCAAGATCACGTAGATGATCCTTCCGGCGTTGCGCTTCAGCAGCGCTTCTGCAGTCGGTCACATGTTTAGTACTCGATGAAGACCTTCCTCTACCTTGTTCCAGCAGGTAGCGGAGGTTGTAGTTCTCCCCTCGCAATTTCGGCACCACGACGGCGTGGTGTCAGAAGTAGAGGGAAGATCCTGAAGGGCTTCGCCTAAGCCGGAGCAGGTTATGGTAGAGAATTAGGGGTTCCGGGGATCTAGGGTTTAGAGGGCCGGAGAGAAGGAGGCATGGCCGGCGGCGACTAGGGCAGCGATGGCGGCGGCGCTGAGGGGCGGGGGCGGCGCGGCGGCTAGGTGTGGGGAGGGGCAGATGTTGTGTCTCTTGGGGCACCCTTCCCCTCTATTATGAGAGGGAGGGCAGCTTGGGAGAGGGGAGTTTGAATCCTTCCCCAACTCCCTCTCCTAGTTCGCTTGTAAGATCCCACCTATCCGCCCCAGTATCAAAGAGAACAAATGCTAGAACAGAATTGAGTTTGAACTTACCAGCAACAGCATCAGGTTCCTCATAGATTTCCTCCACATTGATGTGGTTCACTTGTCCCTTTTGGAAAGGGTTGGGCTTGTTGGGTCCTTCAACTTTCTTTTCTGGGCATTCATTTGCATAATGTCCCATCTTTTTGCACTTGAAACATTCAAGCTGACTAAGATCCTTCTAGACAGGCTGGCTTCCACTACCACTTCCACTTCCATTGTGGTGGCTTTTGTATCCACTCTTGTGATTCTTGTACTTGTCATTGTCATGACTACGATGATGCTTGTTGTCATGATGACGGTTGTGGTTGTGGTGGATGTTGTACTTTCCATGCTTGTGGGATCCAGAACTCCCACTATCCTCATAATGGGAACGCTTGTGAGACGATCCCGAGCTGTGCTTGTCAGAGTTGTGTTTCCTCTTTCTTCTTTCAACCTGTTTCATCTTTCTCTCCAAGATGGCAGCCTTGTCACAAAGAGATTGATAGGTGGGGACATAGGCCACAGATAACTGCAGGTTCAGTTCATCGTTCAGTCCTTAGAGGAACTTCTCTTTCCTCTTAGCATCAGTGTCAACTTCATCTGGTGCATATCGCGCTAGATTGTTGAACTCCTCAATATATTCAGCCACGCTGCGGTGGCGCTGTTTCAAGTTATGAAATTCTTTCTTCTTCAAGCTCATCACTCCGGATGAGATGTGAGCTATACGGAAACCATCTTCAAAGATATCCCATGTCACATCCTCAATAGGAGTGGTGATCTGGAAGTTATCCCACCATGTAGCTGTTGGTCCTTCCAACAAGTGTGCTGCAAAGCTGGTAATCTGGTGAGCATGTCAAAACCTGGTGGATTGTTCTGATTGTTGTTGTTGTTGTTGTTGTTATTATTGTTGTTCTTATGATTCTACGTCGAGGAGTCATCTGTGGTTTTCAATAAGGATAAGAATGAGATACCCAAAGATGCTTAACATGCACAATACAACACACAGACAATCACAAACAAGCATCAAAATAACAAAAGTTCAACAACATAGAAAACAAGTTTTGAAAAGTAAACACACCAATAGCAAGCCATCCACATGTTGGATGGTCATTGCGACTCAATAATCAAAAGCATGGTAAATGAAAGGTAAATGAGTAGTCATCACAACTCCTCTGCATCAACCTCCTCATCAACAAGTGTAAGACCTGCATTCTCCATAGCGGTCTTGTATTCCTCGACATTGGTAGTCAAGGCCTCTACTTTGGCTTTGAGATCCCTCTTATGTGAACGAAGCCTCTCAATCACACCCTGCTGATGCCCAAGCTCGAAGTCCTTGGCCTCTAGTTCTGCAGTCATCTCTCGAATCCTCTTGTTCCTATCTTGGACTCTTTTCTCTTGACTCTTGAACTTTCTATCCTGACTCTCAAACTTGGCCTCCATTTCCTTGACTATCTCATCTTGCTCCGCGAAGAGATTGTCCTTCTCACGAAGCTGCACCTGGAGTTCTTCATTGCTAAGCATGACGTTGGGCCTATCAGTATCTAGGTGCCTAAGAAGAACCTCTAGGTCCTGGAGGTACAGACGAATCGGCTCTGCCGTCTCTCTAGCAGTATCCTCAAACTCAATAGCCTCACCATCCTCGTCACGTCTACCGAAGGCATGGAAGTGAGTACCTCTAATCTCCCGAGAGTGTCTCCCTACCAATCGCCCAAGTAAATCCTGCAAGACTACCTCTAGGCCTCTCTCCTTGTCATCATGCATAATCTTGAAGGTGATAGCCTCCGTGGCTGGCTTAGTCTGGCGTCCTAGCTGAGTAACCTTGAAGCCCGAAAGGTCATTCCTCTTGAACTTGGTGAGGGGAAGCATTATGATGCTAGGAACCGGAAGATTGAGCACACTAGTGAGCTCAATAAGACGAGTGCCAAAACGAGTTGAACTCTTCATCCGTGCCGATAGTAACATTAGGCATCTATTTTATAAGATAGAGAAAGTTAGAAACAACATCAACAGAATTAAATAAGACAAGCTAGCACAAGCATATCATTTGCAAACCAAACACACAAGTCATGGTATACATAAATTGATTACAAGCATCCAAGGTTCATCATAACTTAGAAAAAAAATTGGAAATAAAATGATAAGTGTGGTGGTCCAACTAACGGAGTACGTTACAACTCTCACTCACTAGAAAAATGGCTATCAAAGCATCCTTAGTAGCCATCTGCCTATCTTGTTCACAAGATTCCCAAATCAAGTCTATGATGTCTTCCCTTAGTTGTTGGTTGGTAGTTTCCAAATCTTGGGTACGTTTCTTTTCTTCCATAAGGTCATTTTGGGTGTTGAGCATTCTGCACTTGAGTCTTTCACCAAGCTCTTTGATGGCCTTCCAAGCTGCATCCCTTGCAGAATCAAATAATGTGGTGTGCATCACTGAGTTGGTGACCATGCAGAATCCTGATTATTTGTAGTTGTCTTCCTTGTTTTTGTACAAGTGAAGTTGCACCCACCAATATTCTTATCCTTCATCCATCACAGGGAAACCTTTGTACACAGCTGCACCATGTATCCCCATAGTAACCATAACGTTCTTGAAGGCCTTTGGAAATTCAGTCTCACACTCTAGGGTCATGGTCATGAGTGGTCCCTTCCTTACAGCTTCGTTGATGGAGTTCATCTACAAATAGAGATGAGAAAGAAGAATTAGAATAGTTTATGAGAAGAAAAAGACAAGTGTGGAAATTGTTAAATTTTTTTTTCCTTAGTGGTTTCTCAATCCTAGGGTCATAATCCTACAGGCAACACAGTGCTCTGATACCATCTGTAAGATCCCACCTTTATAAAGGTAAAGATCCCTGTGATTGCAATGCTTGTCCCTAGATCAATCCTAGCATCCACAGTTCAATATGAAGTACACAGAAACAAAGGTCATTATTACATATCATTCCAGAGACAAACATAGTCTTTTACAACTCCATGGCCATATGCCTAATACAAGAGTTCAAATATTAAATAAGATAAATAAGTCTTCATCTTCATGTGCCACAGGCAAGCATGTTGAGTGTAGACTCATAACCCCTAATCATCATCAGAGTAACCTGCAACATCACAAGTTACAGCCATAGTGGGTCAATACATTGGAATAGTATTGGCAAGTGACACCTTAGTAGAATATTGTCATCTAGATACTACATGCATTTGGCTAAGTGTAGCTTAGGCTTGCTTTGCTCAAAATAGGTTTTTCCTGTTAGTTGGAAACACTAAGTTTTTCTTTGACAAAACCTTCCCAAGTAATCACCCATAGATATTGGTGAACCTTCACCCTTGTTCAACCACAAGTTTTAACTTAGAAATTGGGATGAGGAGATTCTTGATGGCTTCCATGTCTTGATGCTCAAGTTGTCCAATACCAGGGACATGGCTAAGTACTTAGATTCTTCCATCTACAGAGGTTGTGCACTTTCCCCACAAGACATGATTTTCACCAAGACAGGACCTTTCAGAAGCCTTCCCTTAGACCAAATGGACGCGTTCCAAACCTATCATCCCACTACCACCAACTGTCCAAATGGCTAAGTTATTGCAACCAATATGATCCAGGCAGAGCCCATAATGCCATGTGGCTGCACTAGAAGCTTCTTAACATTTGGCATCTCAAATCCCTTTGTTCCTAGGTGGCTTTCCACAAGTGAGATACACAAGGTAAACCATAGAAATGGGCCTTGTGTAACCACTTAACACAAACCATTCTTTCCATTCCACCCAGGTGTTTCATTCACTTAGTTGTTTTATTAAGCAAAAACACAAGTCAAAGACTTAGAAATATTTTACATAGCATGAATATATAACCACCCTTGGTTGCTACTAGCTAGGCTAAGCATGGCAATGGTAAGCATCTTAACTTAGAGAAATTTCTAACAATTCTACAACTACTAGGATTTCCCAAGCATAGCATATAGATACTTATCAAAATATTCATGCAAGTCCTATACAGAATATTTATAGTGTATAGTTCAAAAATATAGGAATAAAATCATGAAGCACCACTTGCCTTGGTAGTTTGGGGAGTGTCAACAATCTTCACAACCACAATCACTATTTGCACCAAAATCACATATCAAAATATACAAACAAAAATATATGAATGCATGCAAATGTCATGTGATGATTTTTCTACACCAAACAAGACAAGTAAACAATACTAAAACATAAACAAGTCCAAGATACTCAAAATAAAATTTATTTGATCTTTAAAACATTTTTCAAATCATTTCTATATTCAAAACAAGCCTACAAATGATTCTGCAAAAACAACCATTTTTATAGAGGCAAAACATTAAACACATTGCATAAACAGATAGGATTTTCTCTCCTGATTCCAATGATATAAAATTTGCAAAATTTGAACGTGGGAATCAAAAGTTATGAATTTTACAAGTTTGAAACACAAATAGATCTAATTCAGATTTTTAAAATAAAGATCTAGCCACGTGGCAGCGTCTGATTGGCTAATACCATTTTGCATTGGATCACACTCGTGGACTGTTAGATCTAACTTAACATGCACGGCTCAGATCGTTACTTACCGCTTCGCTTCTGATCTAATCTAGAGTGCTGGATCTAGATCCTAGGGCTACTAAGCATGCGACCAAAGATGGGCGGCGCCAGCGGCGGCGGCGCGGCTCTGTCAGAGGAGTTGCCGGTGATATAGGTCGCATGTAGAGGAGTGGGGATGCTTACTGGGTTCGCTGTCACATCCCAAATTTTTCCAAATTTTGAAATGTGAAAAATTAAATAAACAAAATAAAACTTTTTTGAAATTCAGGGTGAGAAGAAACTTTTTGATTCCAATTGGAAATATCAAAACCTATTTTGATCAAATGAAATCCTAAAGGGATTTAAAAAGATAAATGAACAATAAAGTTAAAATATTTGGAATCACTATTTTTGGATCTTTTAATAAAAAGATTTGATTTTCAAAAGCAAAGGTAGAATTATAAATAAGGATTATTTTATTGAGCCAAATTAAATCTTGGCCAAGCTTTTGAAATAAAATATTCCTATTTGATAAAAAGATTAAAGGTTTATTTAAATAAAATAATGAGGATATATTAATATCCAATTTTATTAAAGTAAAGGCTTTTCCATTTTAATAAACACTAAAACTTGTTATTTTATTTTATCTTAAATAAGATTTCCAAGTGTTTTATATTTTCAAATAAAACCTACTGAATTGATTTTGGTATTAATTTAGATTTCAAATAGAGTTTTAAAATAAATCAAATCCTATTTGAATTAATAACTAAGATCTATTTATTTAATTATTAATGGATCCTAAAAAGAATAAAAAATTATTTTATTTTTGACTTTGGTTTGTGTTGTTAAACAGAACTAAAAATTATACAAAGTTTGGAAAAGGTTTGAATTCATTTGAGTGTTTGAATTGTTTGAATAAAATCAAAACAGAAAATCAAATGGAAAAGAAAAAGAAATCTGTATAAAAAAATGAAACAGACCCAGCCCAGCAAGGCCCAGTCCAGCCCGACTAACCCCTCCCCGCAGTGACCCGTTTTTCACTGAATCTTGCACCCACACAGAAGCTGACGAATGGACCCCACACCTACTTCCTCCATCTCGCTGACAGCACGACCCCACGCCACCTCAGCATCGTCTCCCTCGCGACCGTTCTTCCTCGCCGTTGCTGCCTTTGATTGCGGCGATGAATGTGAGTTACTGTCGGCGTTATTCTCGCCCCTGACCACGCGTAAAAAACCGCCCACGCCTCCTCTATATTTCCCCCCAAACAGCGCCTCCCCTCTGCCCCTAGGCTGTCCCGATTTCCTCTTGCACCGCCACTGCTCCGGCGAGCGTCTCTGAGCAATTCCGGCCACACCCCGCCGCCTCTCGCCTCCCACTGCACACGAGCTCGCTCCCCACATCCTGGCGCATCTCCTCGTGCCACTCATTCGCCCGCGCTTGCCCTAGAGCGTCAGCAAGGACGACGTCAACTCGCCACCGCCGTCTGTTCCGCCTTCCGCGAACTTCCCAGGTGAACTCCGACCGCCCCGAGCCCTCTCTATGACGCTCACGTGAACCCCACATTCGCCCGCATCTAACCATGTCTTTGTTTTTCCTTGGGGTAAACTGCAGCGTCGCCCCGTCGTCAAACAGAGCCGCCAGACGCCGTTGCAAACTCCGGCGAGGAATTGCCAGCAGCTCCGAGCGCCCCTCGCCAAGCCAACGCCACCTCGAGCTTCGCCACACCTCTGTGAGCACGGTGAGCACCCCCGTTACCTTCTTTGCTTCCTGTACCGCCGGAATCACCGTTAGCCGAGCGTCGCCGCCGCGCGCTTCCGTCGAGCGCCGCCCAACCATGGTCAGAGGCATCGTGTCAGTTAGATCAGGATCCGTTGGCTGAGATTAGAACTAGACGAAAGGGTACGAGTTGATCTGCGCCGTGCAATCTAAATAAGATCCTGCGGTCCAGAGAGCTCGATCCACCCGAAGCGGTATCGGCCAATAAGAACAAGCCACGTGGACAAGGTTTAGTTTAAAAACAGAAATAGAATCTGATTGAATTGCAAACTTGTAAAATTCATAACTTTAATTCTACACGTCCAAATTTTGTAGATTTTATATGAATGGAATCAGCAGAACAAGTACTTTGCAACCATGCAATTTTTTTAATGATTTTCTTCTAGAAAATTGGTTGAATTTGCAGAAACATGTGTAGGCTTATTATGAATATAAAAATTGTTCTAGATATAATTTTAGTGTGAAATCTTTGCAAAATGGTTTGTTGTGAAATACTGACCTTAGGAACTAACTCATGGATTTATAAATGAATTTTGTGAAGTTTAGGAATAAATACTTGAATTAGCTCATTTTTAGTCAAATAAAAATATTGATTTTGATATGGAAATGATTTTTGAGTAAAAGCTTTGGGAAATGTTTTGATTCAAACCTTCTGACCCTAAACACCAAGTTTTGAGAATTAAGTCATATTTGGTGAACTCTTTAAAGAATATTGCTTTGCTAAAAACATTTTCAACCACATAAAATATGGAGTTGATTTAAAAATGGTTTATAGATAAAACCTTTTGCAAATGGTTTTACCACTTTAGTAAATGACCAATTTTGAACTTTATAATGTTTAGAGAATAGTAGAAACCACTTTTGCAAATAAAACTATCTTTTGCATGCTTGCATGCATGACCTTGTTATTGTTATTCTATGTGTGACAAATGTATTGTAGTGGAATTAGAAGAGTGTGATATTAGCAAGATCAAGAATTGAACCAACATTCTCTACTAAAAAGGCAAGTGACACTATCATCCAAGTCCTATTATTTTCATTACACTTAGTGGATTTTTGAAACATGCATGATAAGGATTTCTATATTTTATGCTATGCTAAATCCTAATAGGATACCCCTGTATATTCCTTAATGGAAACATTTTAGTTGTAGTATGCTTAGCACTGATATATTGGGATGGGATACATGATATGACTATATGAAGATTTGAAAAGACATATGTTTTATATAATAAAACAAGTACTCAATGAACCACCTGGGTGGACAAGGATACTCAAGCTTTTGAACAAGGTGGCAACAAAAGGAACCATGTTTATATGGCTATCTCTTTTTGTATGTGCACTAGAAGGAAACCACCCAGGGAGTTAGAGATTGAACATGTTTCTCGTAGAGTGGCTTCCGTGTACAGCCACATGCTAAATGGGCTCTGGCTTAGTCAACTACATAGTGGAAGACCCATGCATTGGCATCTTCAGGTTAACTAGAGTTGTGCAAGGGAACTTCAAACCCTACATTGGTGTCTGGATGACAAGCTAGCATTGTGTATTGGGAGGACTTCTATGGAAAGACTTTGTCACATTCTCAATCTGCCAGTACTCCATCTTGGTGAGTACTTATCCAGCGGCCACTGGTGGCATCAAGATGAGATTGTGTCATGTGGGTAAAGTGTACAACTTCTGCAGAAGATCAAATTCTAAGTACTTAGTCGTGTTCCCGGTTATGGACAATACTGAGCAACTAAGGCCTGAAGCTATGGAAGATCTTGACATTCCAATTTCTCAAAGTAAAACTTGATGGTGACAACAAGGGATTTGAAGCACTTGGAGTTTTCCAAGAAGTTTAGAAAGATTTGACAAAAGATCAAAAACTATTTTGAAAAGATAGGATAAAACTATATTGCTTTCTGCAAAAGAGCCTAAACCCTACCTAGCCAAATATGCATGTAAATGATAGGATCCACTGATATCTACATAGTAGTGAAACTTGCCAATACAATTCAAATGTATTGACCCTTGTGGCTGCAACTTATTATGTTGCAGGTTTGTTTGATGTTACTGAAGTTTATTGATTAGGATTACAAGTCTACAACCAACATGACTGCCTGTGGCACTTTGAAGATGAAGGACTCCATGCTTTATAGATATTCTGCTGCAATGTAATGTGATAGACAAATGAGCTATGTAATATGTAATGAATTATTTTATTCCTGGTTATAAAGTTGTATTATGACCTTTGTTTCTTGATATTACATCTTAACTGTGGATGCTAGCTATTGATCCAGGGACTAGCATTGTAAACACAGGGATCTCTACCTTATTAAAGGTTGGGAACCTTATAGATGGTATCAGAGCACTCTGTTGCCTGTAGGATTGTAACCCTAGGATTGGACAAAACCCCTTAGAAGAATAGGAGTTGTATTTGTTCCAAAACTTATTTACAAACAATCTTGTAAACTCTTTCCTCAACCATTTTGGTTTTGACTCTACATCTCTTCTATTTCAACTTGATGGACAAAGCCTACCCCATGGGCCAAAGACTTCACCATGTGCAAAAGATTTCATGAACTCTAATGACTTCAACATCTTCAAGTGATTTTCAACATTAGTTTTACCAAAGATTTCAACTTAGACATCACTAAGGACTACAAGTGAAAACCAAGAGACATTAGATTGCCTACCAAAGACATTGATATCAAGTTAGAGTATGGATCATATTGACCTATGAGGTATGACTATACTAGGTTGATTATTTCAAGAAAACTTGTTGTCTCCTTCAACTCATGAGTTAAGCTCATAAGTTGTTAAGTAGATAGTTGCTTGTTGGTTGATTGATTGTTTGATTGAACATGATTGTTTTGAGTTGTGTGTTAGAACTTCTTAAAACCTATCCATCATTACTTATCCCCATCAAACCAACAGATGCCTCCTCGTCGTGCCAACCCCAACCAAAACAACAACATTCCCCCTGAGATACAGCAGATGTTGGCAGCTCAGACACAGTTGATGCAGGAGATGACCACATTCATACAGAATCAGGACAACAACAACAACAACAACAACAACAATCAGAATAATCCTCCAGCACTTGACATGCTCACCAAGTTTCTGAAACTTAGGCCTGCAAGGTTCTCTGGAACAACTGATCCAATGGAAGCCAATGACTGGTTACGTTCAGTGAACAAAGACTTAGTGACTGTTGGCTGCACCGATGAAGAAAAAGTAAGGTTTGCAGCATTTCTGCTTGAAGGACCAGCAGCAACATGGTGGGACAACATTCAAATCACCACTCCCTTTGAAGATGTAACTTGGGCTATTTTTGAGGATGGATTCAGAACAACTCACATCTCACTTGGAGTGATGTACTTGAAGAAAAAGGAGTTTCACAATCTGAAACAGCGTCACCTCAGTGTGGCTGAGTATATTGAAGAATTCAACAATCTGGCATGCTATGCACCATATGAAGTTGATACAGATGCTAAGAGAAAGGAAAAATGTCTTGAAGGACTTAATGATTTGTTGAACCTGTAGCTAGTTGTTGCCTATGTCCCAACTTATCAATCACTCTAAGACAAAGCCACCATTTTGGAAAACAAGATGAATCAAGTTGAGAACAAAACGAGGAAGCATAAACTCAAGAATCACTCAGGCTCATCAAAAAAGAAGCATTCATTCAAAAAGAGCAATGAAGATTCTGAACCACATCACCACAACAACAATGGAAGTGACAATAATGGAAATGATACTGACAATGGAGATGACCTTGGTCAAAACCAACATGACACTTTCAGGAAGAAAGACATTAGCCAGTTGCAGTGCTATAATTGCAAGGAACTTGGACACTATGCATCAGACTGTCCTGAGAAGAAAAAGAAGAAGGATGCTAGAAGAGCCAATGAAAATGACTCCAATGTGACCCAGAAAGGACATGTGAACTACATTGACATGGATGGAAACTTTGAAGAGATAGAAGAAGTGGATTTCAGAAACTAGTTAACTCAGTTGAGTCAAATAAGGATTCCTTGCCTGGATATTAAGTGTTGAACCCATAGTCAAGTGAACCATCAATGTAACCCTATGAGACTTTACTTTAAGGGTGGTAGTACCCTAGTTGCCTTGAAGCCAACTTGTAACCTCTAGCCTTCCCAAATCTCGGGACGAGATTTATTTTAAGGGTGGTAGCCTGTCACATCCCAAAATTTTCCAAATTTTGAAATGTGAAAAATTAAATAAACAAAATAAAACTTTGTTGAAATTCAGGGTGAGAAGAAACTTTTTGATTCCAATTGGAAATATCAAAACCTATTTTGATCAAATAAAATCATAAAGGGATTTAAAAAGATAAATGAACAATAAAGTTAAAATATTTGGAATTACTATTTTTGGATCTTTTAATAAAAAGATTTGATTTTCAAAACCAAAGGTAGAATTATAAATAAGGATTATTTTATTGAGCCAAATTAAATCTTGGCCAAGATTTTGAAATAAAATATTCCTATTTGATAAAAAGAGTAAAGGTTTATATAAATAAAATAATGAGGATATATTAATATCCAATTTTATTAAAGTAAAGGCTTTTCCATTTTAATAAACACTAAAACTTGTTATTTTATTTTATCTTAAATAAGATTTCCAAGTGTTTTATATTTTCAAATAAAACCTACTGAATTTATTTTGGTATTAATTCATATTTCAAATAGAGTTTTAAAATAAATCAAATCCTATTTTAATTAATAACTAAGATATATTTATTTAATTATTAATGGATCCTAAAAAGAATAAAAAATTATTTTATTTTTGACTTTGGTTTGCGTTGTTAAACAGAACTAAAAATTATACAAAGTTTGGCAAAGGTTTGAATTCATTTGAGTGTTTGAATTGTTTGAATAAAATCAAAACAGAAAATTAAATGGAAAAAGAAAAAATAATCTGTATAAAAAAATGAAACAGACCCAGCCCAGCAAACAAGCCCAGCAAGGCCCAGTCCAGCCCAACTAACCCCTCCCCGTAGTAAAACCGTTTTTCACTGAATCTCGCACCCACACAGACGATGACGAATGGACCCCACCCCTACTTCCTCCACCTCGCAGATAGCACGACCCCACGCCACCTTAGCATCGTCTCCCTCGCGACCGTTCTTCCTCGCCGTTGCTGCCTTTGATTGCGGCGATAAATGCGAGTTACTGTCGGTGTTATTCTCGCCCCTGACCACGCGTACAAAACCACCCACGCCTCCTCTACCTTCCCCCCCAAACAGCGCCTCCCCTCTACCCCTAGGCTGCCCCGATTTCCTCTTGCACCGCCACTGCTCCGGCGAGCGTCTCCGAGCAATTCTGGCCACACCCCGCCGCCTCTCGCCTCCCACTGCACACGAGCTCGCTCCCCACCTCCTGGCGCATCTCCCTGTGCCACTCGTTCGCCCGTGCTTGCCCCAGAGCGTCGGCAAGGACGACCTCAACTCGCCACCGCCGTCTGTTCCGCCTCCGGCGAACTTCCCAGGTGAACTCCGACCGCCCCGAGCCCTCTCGATGATGCTCACGTGAACCCCACGTTCGCCCACATCTAACCATGTCTTTTTTTTTCCTTGGCATAAACTGCATTGTCGCCCCGTCGTCAAACAGAGCCGCCAGACGCCGTTGCAAACTCTGGCGAGGAATTGCCAGCAGCTCCGAGCGCCCCTCACCAAGCCAACGCCACCTCGAGCTTCACCACACCTCTGCGAGCACGGTGAGCACCCCCGTTACCTTCTTTTCTTCCTGTATCGCCGGAACCGCCGTTAGCCGAGCGTCGCTGCCGCGCGCTGCCTTCGAGCGCCGCCCAACCATGGTCAGAGGCACCGTGTCCGTTAGATCAGGATCCGTTGGCTGAGATTAGAACTAGACGAAAGGGTACGAGTTGATCTGCGCCATGCAATCTAAATAAGATCCTGCGGTCCAGAGAGCTCGATCCACCTGAAGCGGTATCGGCCAACAAGAACAAGCCACGTGGACAAGGTTTAGCTTAAAAAGAGAAATAGAATCTGATTGAATTGCAAACTTGTAAAATTTATAACTTTAATTCTACACGTCCAAATTTTGTAAATTTTATATCAATGGAATCAACAGAACACGTACTTTGCAACCATGCAATTTGTTTAATGATTTTCTTCTGGAAAATTGGTTGAATTTGCAAAAACATGTGTAGGCTTATTATGAATATAAAAATTGTTCTAGATATAATTTTAGTGTGAAATCTTTGCAAAATGGTTTGTTGTGAACCTACTGACCTTAGTAACCAACTCATGGATTTAAAAATGAATTTTGTTAAGTTTAGGAATAAATACTTGAATTAGCTCATTTCCAGTCAAATAAAAATATTGATTTTGATATGGAAATGATTTTTGAGTAAAACCTTTGGGAAATGTTTTTGTTCAAACCTTCTGGCCCTAAACACCAAGTTTTGAGAATTAAGACATATTTGGTGAACTCTTTAAAGAATATTGCTTTGCTAAAAACATTTTCAACCACATAAATTTGGAGTTGATTTAAAAATGGTTTATAGATAAAATCGTTTGCAAATGGTTTTACCACTTTAGTAAATGACTACTTTTGAACTTTATAATGTTTAGAGCCTAGTAGAAACCACTTTTGCAAATAAAACTATCTTTTGCATGCTTGCATGCATGACCTTGTTATTGTTATTCTATGTGTGACAAATGGTTTGAATGTTGTGTTGAATATATGTTTCCTTGATTGTATTGTAGTGGAATTAGAAGAGTGTGATATTAGCAAGATCAAGAAGTGAACCAACATTCTCTACTAAAAAGGCAAGTGACACTATCATCCAAGTCCTATTATTTTCATTACACTTATTGGATTTTTGAAACATGCATGATAAGGATTTCTATATTTTATGCTATGCTAAATCCTAATAGGATACCCCTGTATATTCCTTAATGGAAACATTGTAGTTGTAGTATGCTTAGCCCTGCTATATATTGGGATGGGATACATGATATGATTATATGAAGAGTTGAAAAGACATATGTTTTATATAATGAAACAAGTACTCAATGAACCACCTGGGTGGACAAGGATACTCAAGCTTTTGAACAAGGTGGCAACAAAAGGAACCATGTTTATATGGCTATCTCTTTTTGTATGTGCACTAGAAGGAAACCACCCAGGGACTTACAGATTGAATATGTTTCTCGTAAGTGGCTTCCGTGTACAGCCACATGCTAAATGGGCTCTGGCTTAGTCAACTACATAGTGGAAGACCCATGCATTGGCATCTTCAGGTTACTAGAGTTGTGTAAGGGAACTTGAAACCCTACATTCGTGCTTGGATGACAAGCTAGCATTGTGTATTGGGAGGACTTCTATGGAAAGACTTCGTCACATTCTCAATCTGCCAGTACTCCATCTTGGTGAGTACTTATCCAGCGGCAACTGGTGGCATCAAGATGAGATTGTGTCATGTGGGTAAAGTGTACAACTTCTGCAGAAGATCAAATTCTAAGTACTTAGCCATGTCCCCAGTTATGGACAATACTGAGCAACTAAGGCCTGAAGCTATGGAAGATCTCGACATTCCAATTTCTCAAAGTAAAACTTGATGGTGACAATAAGGGATTTGAAGCACTTGGAGTTTTCCAAGAAGTTCAGAAAGATTTGACAAAAGATCTAAAACTATTTTGAAAAGATATGATAAAACTATATTGCTTTCTTCAAAAGAGCCTAAACCCTACCTAGCCAAATATGCATGTAAATGATAGGATCCACTTATATCTACATAGTAGTGAAACTTACCAATACAATTCAAATGTATTGACCCTTGTGGCTGCAACTTATTATGTTGCAGGTTTGTTTGATGTTAGTGAAGTTTATTGATTAGGATTACAAATCTACAACCAACATGACTGCATGTGGCACTTTGAAGATGAAGGACACCATGCTTTATAGATATTCTGCTGCAATGTAATGTGATAGGCAAATGAGCCATGTAAGATGTAATGAATTATTTTATTCCTGGTTATAAAGTTGTATTATGACCTTTGTTTCTTGATATTACATCTTAACTTTGCATGCTAGCTATTGATCCAGGGACTAGCATTGTAAACACAGGGATCTCTACCTTATTAAAGGTTGGGAACCTTATATTCGCGTGGTTGCTGCGGTGCTCGAGGTGGTCGAGGGAGGGACATGGGCGCACGAGCTCGACCGCTATTGCTCGCCGGAGAACCTACTGTCGTCGGTTATGGTCACTCGTCGTCGTTGGCGAAGATATAGACCGCGCCTGGCAAAACAGATGGTGTCATTAGACGCGTACAAGCCTGGCGAATACGTGAGCATCAAAGAGAGGGGAGGGGTTGGTCGGATCTTACGGGGATAACTCGCCGGAGTGGATGCGGTCGTCGTTGGCGTTCTGGTGTTGACGCTGGCGAGGCTCTGGATGTCCCTAGCATGCAACAATGGGGTTAAACGATGCGCACGGTTGCGAAGATCATTCTGGCAAGTTAAAAAGGCAAGGGGCAAAGTGTGCTCACCGGAATTCACCACCGGAGTTCGTCTATAGAGCGGCGGAGTGAGCTTGAATACGCGCAGCCTGGGGGCAACTAGGTGTGGGTCTTTGGGGGGAAAGGACCGCGGCGAGGTGGTGATTATATAGCCAGAGCAGGGACGAAGATTACGCGTTGAATCAATGCAATTGATCGAGGCAGTGAAGAGGAGGAAATGGTCGGCGGCGACGTGTTCTTGCACGGGATTTGGGGAAGATGACGATGACGTGGAGGAGGCCCATCGATCAGTGGCTATGGGGTAGGTTCTGCGCGGGTGGGGAAAGGCAGAGGGAGGAGTGGCCCGGGTGGGCTGCTTTGTCTGCTGGGCCGAATAGGTGGCGCCAGGCCCAGTTCTGTTTTCTAATCCCTTTTCTTTTTCTAAATCGATTTTCAGGAATCCTTTTCAAATAAATTCAAAATCATTTGAATTCCAAACCTTTCTGGACTTTTATATAAGTGAAACCTGTATACTTTTGAGTATAAAACGAAGTTGTCTCATTAGACTTGCTTGGTCCTTTTGAAGATTCAGAATAAACAGTGCCTTAGCACAAGTTTTAATGAAGATAAATAAATGGTTTAAAAACCATATTTTGTTTTTGGAAATTTTGTTCAAGCTTGGAACTCATCAAACAATCCTATGAACGCACAACAATTGTTTTAAAACAAATTATCTCTCACTAGAGAGTAGCATTGGATCAAAGCTTGTCCACATGAAATAATAGCACCCAAAGTTTCTGTTTCTTTGAAATGACTTTGAAAATGATCCCTAAATGATTATGCATGCATGGATGATATGCAATCCTTGAAGACATGATTTTAGGGATGTTACAAATCTACCCCCCTTAAGGTGAATCTCGCCCTCGAGATTCGGATTGGCTAGCAAATAGGTGACGGTGGTCTTTCCTAAGATCATCTTCTCTTTCCCATGTCGCTTCTTCTTCAGAATGATGGTTCCATTGAACCTTGCAGAATTTGATAGTCTTAGTCCGAGTAACTCTTTCTGCAGTCTCAAGAATCTTGATAGGTTTTTCCTCATAAGTGAGATCACTTTCCAACTGAACCTCCTCCAAAGGTATAGTATCCTTTAAACAAGTCTCTTCCATCTCTGGATGGCATTTCTTAAGTTGACTCACTGTCGTGGTATTGCACGGCAGATGCTACTGGGGGTAGCTTACGTAGAGGGAGCAAGGCGATATAGGAGAATCCGGGAGCGAGATTGGCACATGATGTACCCAGGTTCACGTCCCCTCGGTGGAGGATCGCTACGTCCTGCTATCAATCCAGTATATGATCATAGATTGGTTTACATGGGAGCCGCCGTAGGCGGAGGGAGAGACTAGGTCTAATCTATTCTAGGAGAGATCTAATATGACATGGAAAAAGATACCCCGTGGGGGTGCCCCTGGTGGCTTTATATATGCAGCCAGCTAGGGTTTACAAGTATTTGGTGGGCTTTGTATTGAACTCGCCGTCTTGGGCCTCTAGTCGGTGCCACTCGTCTGGGTCCAGCATGCGCCAGTCGCCGTATTGGGCGAGTCGACCCGCTCTGGGCTTGGCTTTAGTCGGCTCCATCTAGCTGGCGAATCCGCTTCGTGGGTATACCCCGATTGGTATTCCCCCATCAGTAGTCCCCGAGCGCGTTGTCGATTCGATGCGGGCTTGAGGCAGGGCGTGGAGAGTCTTGACGATGGGTCGTAGATTCGGTGACGAGCTCCCGAATAGAGAAAAGAACCGTGAAGCAGGAGGCGGTCGGCGTGAGCCGGTCGGTGATGGCCAGTTGGCGAAAGACGCAGGGTGTCGGTGAAGCCGTCAGTTGCGGCGAGTCCTCGAACGTGGAGCGTGCTGAGTCCCTGAGCGAGGCGAGTGGCGAGGTCGAGTGACCGGCGAGTGCCGAGTCCCCGAGCGCGCCGAGTGGCAAGGTCGAGCGACCGACAAGTGGCGATGTCTATAGCGCGCCGAGTCCCCGAGCGCGTTGAGTACGCTAGGGCGAGTCCGCGGTGGCGAGTCCCTGAGCGTGGAGCGAACGCGAGGGCGAGTCTGCGGTGGCGAGTCCCCGAGCATGGAGAGTACGCGAGGGCGAGTCCGCGGTGGCGAGTCCCCGAGCGTGTTGAGTACGCGAGGGCGAGTCCACGGTGGCGAGTCCCCGAGCGTGTTGAGTATGCGAGGGCGAGTCCGCTATGGCGAGTTCCCGAGCATGTTGAGTGCACGAGGGCGAGTCCGCGGTGGCGAGTCACCGAGCGTTTTGAGTATGCGAGGGCGAGTCCACGGTGGCGAGTCCCCGAGCGTGTTGAGTACGCGAGGGCGAGTCCACGGTGGCGAGTCGACGAGGGCGAGCCACGGTCGCAGAACCACGCGTACACGCAGCATGCCTAGGAGTAGTCCCCGAGGCTCGAGCAAGGCGACTCCAATGATGGCTCTCGGTTAGCGTTTTTCATGGACGAACCGAGGCTCGGTTTGCGAGTCCTTGTCCGCACTAGTTGGCCATTGCGAGTCGCTCTTTCAAAGGTTGACAAAGGCGAATTGATTTTTCCTGATGGAAGAGACGCCCAGTGGTGAGTCCATGCAGCATGGCAAGCGACCCTCTCTGGCGACTCGGACGATGAAGGTCCCTTAGCAGGCGTAGCGTACGCATTTGTCATGGCGGACAGAGGTCGCGCTATGGCGACATCGACGCGGCGGACACGGGGTCGACGCAGCGGATGGAGGTCGCGCTATGGCGAAGTCAATGCGGCGGACACAGGGTCGACGCGGCGGACGGAGGTCGCGCTATGGCGAATTCGATGCGGCGGACACGGGGTCGACGCGGCAGACGGGGATCGCGCTATGGTGATGTCGACGCGGCGGACACGGGGTCGACGCGACGGACGAGGGTCACGCTTTGGCGAGTAGTGGTAGCGAGCTCGATCCGACCATTGGTCGGACGGAGCTACTTTGGCGGAGGCGTGCGGCGTTTAGCCGGTAGCATGGAGAGTCGGCGATTTGCGGGTCGCCGAACATGGCTAGTCGTCGTACATGGTGAGGCCACTTCCATGGCGAGCTCGCGGCGGGCGAGTCACCGAAGGTGGCATGTCCGCGACGGTGGAAAGTCTACGATGAGCGATAAAGGCTGTTTTGATCCAATTGTGCATTCATGGATTAATTTCCAAAAGATTCGTACAGCCAGTATGCATGCAGATTAGATTAGATAAAATAATCGAATAACAAAGAAATTAATGTCAGAAAAAAGATGGACTCATCAGAAATTAATTTATTGTGGCTTGTGCACTGTCTATCATTCGTGATGTCGTGGCGCCAACTGTCGTGGTTGTCATCGAGCGTTGGAATAGTCGTGGTCGAGACACCGGAGCCATCGTAGTCGGCGAACTCCACAGAAATAGCACAAAAAGGCGGCTCGTGTGGCTACACAAACTGATTGTAAAAGGAAGACATAGTCCGATTTGACTTGCACCAATTTGTACCACGCAGAAGATTAGATGCAAATAAAATTATTAATTGGAAGTAATCAATACGAGTGTGATTGAATTAAAAACTCAGCTGTCATATAGTATGATCATGTATATTCGCATGCATCCGGAATTTTCAGAGAAGGCCGAATAGTGCACCGCCGCTATTAAGCTGACTTGATTTTTCTTGTGGCTGCACATAAGAATCGATTAGTGGACATGGCTGAATATTATAAGCAGAATATGCTGGAGTGGACAGAGAGATTTGGTTATGCTAATCGGATGCATGTGATTGCATCACTTCTGCCGTTGCTCCTCTGATCAAAAACCGATTTGGGGTCAGCTGATCTGAAATCAACTGAGTATTGCCGTGTGGACCGAGTCGCGGGTCGACGTGTGAACGGAATCAATCAGCTTTTTGTCCATCCAAGACGGCGTAAACATGCCTTCTTCATCGTCTTTGTGCACATGTAACAATAGATCAAGAAATCAGGATTAGATGATGAATAAAAATAAAACAAGCCTCTATTGATACGGAGGTCGACTCGTCGGGAATCAATTTGCTGCATCAGGTGCACAGTGGGATAAATATTTGAAAGCTCGCTCGGATCAGCGGGGGTAAATAATTAGTCTTCATCTGCATATGCATGTGCTGTGGCAGCGAATGTGAATCGGCGTGAGTCGATTCAGTCTCGTGTCTTCAGGAGATCGGCCGTGCCTCAAACTGACATTGGCCACGGCGTGAGTGATCCAGGCTGAAGCAAAACCAACTAGCTGATTCACGTGGCCATGGCCCCTTGTACGATTCCGCCGACTCAGTCCTAAGTTCGATCTAGGATTGCACCGCCATATCTGATGACTGCGTCGAGTCGTGATGTTTTTGTATGGCAGGAGATCGGCGTTTGAATTAACATGCCGACGCAGCTGAATTGACTAGATGCCTTCTAGCCGCCATTGACGAGTGGAGGATCTCGCCCGGATTATCACCCTCCAAGCACCGCTTGCCCCACGGTGGGCGCCAACTGTCGTGGTATTGCACGGCAGATGCTACTGGGGGTAGCTTACGTAGAGGGAGCAAGGCGACGTAGGAGAATCCGGGAGCGAGATTGGCACACGATGTACCCAGGTTCACGTCCCCTCGGTGGAGGATCGCTACGTCGTGCTATCAATCCAGTATATGATCATAGATTGGTTTACATGGGAGCCTCCGTAGGCGGAGGGAGAGACTAGGTCTAATCTATTGTGGGAGAGATCTAATATGACATGGAAAAAGATACCCCGTGGGGGTGCCCCTAGTGGCTTTATATATGTAGCCAGCTAGGGTTTACAAGTATTTGGTGGGCTTTGTATTGAACTCGCCGTCTTGGGCCTCCAGTCGGTGCCACTCGTCTGGGTCCAGCATGCGCCAGTCGCCGTATTGGGCGAGTCGACCCGCTCTGGGCTTGGCTTTAGTCGGCTCCATCTAGCTGGCGAATCCGCTTCGTGGGTATACCCCGATTGGTATTCCCCCATCACTCACATGAAACACATTGTGAACGGCGGACGATGATTCTGGCAATTCAATCTCATAAGCTACTTCTATTTTACGACTTAGAATATTGAATGGCCCAACATATGTTGGGGCCAATTTTCCTTTGACTCCAAATCTCTTCACTCCACGAAGTGGTGACACTCTAAGATAAGCTCTATCACCCACTTCATAGGTGACTTCTCTACGTTTAGGATCTGCGTAGCTCTTCTGTCGAGACTGTGCTATCTTCAATCTGTACTTAACTAGCTTGACTTTCTCTTCGGCCTCTTTTATTAGTTCTGGTCCGAACAAATTTCTTTCTCCCACACCATTCCATAGTAATGGTGTGGTACACTTTCTCCCACAGAGAAACTCAAATGGTGCCATCTCAATACTAGCTTGATAGCTGTTATTGTAAGGGAATTCTGCGTAAGGAAGACTTTCATCCCAACTGGCTCCATAGTCTAGGGCACATTCCCTCAACATATCTTCAAGAATATGGTTGGTCCTTTCTGTTTGTCCATCAGTCTGGGGATGAAAAGCAGTGTTGAATTCCAACCTCGTCCCCAATGACTCATGTAGTTGCCTCTAAAAAAGAGAGGTGAATTGAGTTCCCCTATCAGACACAATACTCTTGGTTACTCCATGCAGATATACAATCCTACTCATATAGATCTTGGCTAACTTAGCACTTGTATAGGTTGTCCTCACGGGTATGAAATGAGCCACTTTAGTTAGGTGATCCACTACTACCCAAATAGAATCATATCCTGACATGGTCCTTGGCAGTCCGGTGATGAAATCCATGCCAATCTTGTCCCACTTCCAATCTGGAATAGGTAGTGTTTATAGCCATCCTGCTGGTTTCTGATGTTCCGCTTTAACTCTACTACATACATCACACAAAGCAATATGTTCGGCGATGTCTTTCTTGAGATTATTCCACCAAAATCTTTCTTTCATATCCATGTACATTTTGGTGTTACCCGGATGAATGGAATATGGTGAGTTGTGTGCTTCTTGTAAAATCAGTTTTCGAAGCTCCAGATCTTGTGGAACACAGATACGTTTTCCATACCATAAAGTACCCTGTTCGTCTTCATGGAATCCTTTGGCTTTTCCTTTGCCAATCTTTTCTTTGATCTCTTCAATTTCCTTATCTGTCTTTTGGGCTTCTTTGATTTTGTCCAACAAATTGGGTTGAACATCCAATGACATGAGATGTCCTTCTGGTAAAATATCCAATCTGAGATCTCTAAATTGGGCACACAGATCATCTGGCAACTCTCCCTTAGTAAGGCCATTCACAAAAACTTTATGGCTTAGAGCATCTTCTACAACATTTGCTTTACCGGGATGGTATTGCAAACTCAAGTCATAGTCCTTGATGAGTTCTAGCCATCTTCTTTGTCTCATGTTGATTTGTTTATGGGTGAAGATATACTTCAAACTTTTGCGATCTGTGAACACTTCACATCGCTTTCCCAAAAGATAATGTCTCCATGTTTTGAGTGCATGTACAAAAGAGGCTAACTCTAAATCATGAGTAGGGTAATTTACTTCATGAGTTTTGAGTTGTCTCGAGGCATAAGCCACAACTTTCCCTTCTTCCATTATCACTGCACCCAATCCATGATGTGATGCATCACAATACACTTGGAAATCTTTCTCCAAATCTGACAGACATAAGACTGGTGCTGTCACTAGTCTCTTCTTCAATTCTTGGAAACTGAGTTCACATCCTTTAGACCAAGCGAATTTCTTGTCTTTCTTTAGTAACTCTGTCATTGGCTTAGCTACCTTGGAGAAATTCTCAATAAATCTTCTGTAGTATCCTTCCAAGCCAAGGAAACTATGAACCTCTTTTACTGACTTAGGAGATTCCCATTCAGTTACAGATGACACTTTAGTAGGATCAACTGCTACACCACCTCCTGACAAAACGTGTCGAAGAAAACCAACCTCATTTAACCAAAATCCACACTTGCTGAATTTGGCATACAGCTTATGCTCTCTAAGCTTCTCAAGTATCAAACGCAAATGCCCTTCATGCTCTTCTTTCCTCTTGGAGTAGATCAAAATGTCATCGATGAAAACGACAACAAACTTGTCAAGGAACTCCATGAACACCTTGTTCATCATATTCATGAAGTAAGCTGTTGCATTGGTCAAACCAAATGGCATCACGGTGTACTCATACAATCCATACCTAGTGGTGAAAGTTTTCTTAGGTATGTCTTGTTCTCTTATCTTGAGCTAGAAATAACCTGACCGGAGATCAATCTTTGAGAACACACAGGCTCCTTCTAACTGATCAAACAAGTCATTGATTCTAGGAAAAGGGTATTTGTTCTTGATAGTCACCTCATTGAGTGAACGGTAATCTATGCATAACCTTTGACTTCTATCTTTATTTTCCACAAACAAAACTGGTGCTCCCCAAGATGAAGAACTTGGTTGAATAAATCCTTTCTGCAACTGTTCTCCAAGTTGTTTCTTGAGTTCTTTCAACTCATCAACTGACATCTTGTAAGGTATCTTTTCTATTGGTCCTGATCCTGGTAGCAAGTCAATAAGAAACTCCACATCTCTATCTGGTGGAATTCCCGGTAATTCTTCTGGAAACACATCCGGATATTCACTCGCAATTGGCACACTGTCTATGTTAACCCCCTTAAGAGAATTTAGCTTACCTCCTTTTGATTCAAAGTTAGTATTGAATCTAATCATTTTGTTTTCTGGTGTTGTGAGTGTGACAGTATGGTTGGAACAATCTAGAACTCCTTTGTCCTTGGTCATACAGTCCATTCCCAATATGACATCCAATCCTTGGGAATTTAGGATTATCGGATTAACGGGAAACTTATACTTCCCAAACTCTATGACTAGATCATGACATCCCGAGTTCACGATCATTTCTCCGCCAGGAGAACTTACTTTTATAGGACACCCAATAGTTTCTACTGGTAGTTCATTTCTTTCAACAAATGCTCTTGATATGAATGAATGAGATGGCCTAGTATCAAAGAGAACAAATGCTAGAACAGAATTGAGTTTGAACTTACCAGCAACAGCATCAGGTTCCTCATAGATTTCCTCCACATTGATGTGGTTCACTTGTCCCTTTTGGAAAGGGTTGGGCTTGTTGGGTCCTTCAACTTTCTGGGCATTCATTTGCATAATGCCCCATCTTTTTGCACTTGAAACATTGAACCTGACTAAGATCCTTCTTGACAGGCTGGCTTCCACTACCACTTCCACTTCCATTGTGGTGGCTTTTGTATCCACTCTTGTGATTCTTGTACTTGTCATTGTCATGACTACGATGATGCTTGTTGTCATGATGACGGTTGTGGTTGTGGTGGATATTGTACTTTCCATGCTTGTGGGATCCAGAACTCCCACTATCCTCATAATGGGAACGCTTGTGAGACGATCCCGAGCTGTGCTTGTCAGAGTTGTGTTTCCTCTTTATTCTTTCAACCTGTTTCATCTTTCTCTCCAAGATGGCAGCCTTGTCACAAAGAGATTGATAGGTGGGGACATAGGCCACAGATAGCTGCAGGTTCAGTTCATCGTTCAGTCCTTCGAGGAACTTCTCTTTCCTCTTAGCATCAGTGTCAACTTCATCCGGTGCATATCGCGCTAGATTGTTGAACTCCTCAATATATTCAGCCACGCTGCGGTGGCGCTATTTCAAGTTATGAAATTCTTTCTTCTTCAAGCTCATCACTCCGGACGAGATGTGAGCTGTACGGAAACCATCTTCAAAGATAGCCCATGTCACATCCTCAATAGGAGTGGTGATCTGGAAGTTATCCCACCATGTAGCTATTGGTCCTTCCAACAAGTGTGCTGCAAATCTGACTTTCTCCTCATCAGTACAGCTGACAGTTACCAAATCCTTGTTCACTGAGCGTAGCTAATCATTGGCCACCATGGGAACAGTAGTTCCTGAGAACTTTGCTGGTCTCAGTCTTAGGAATCTGGTGAGCATGTCAAAACCTGGTGGATTGTTCTGATTGTTGTTGTTGTTGTTATTGTTGTTGTAGTTATTGTTGTTGTTCTGATTCTGCATAAAGGTGGTCATCATCTGCATCAGCTGTTTCTGATCTGTCATCAGCTGCTGCATCTCTGGGGTGACATTGTTGTTGTTCGGGTTGGGGTTGGCACGTCGAGGAGGCATCTGTGGTTTTCAATAAGGATTAGAATGAGATACCCATAGATGCTTAACATGCACAATACAACACACAGACAATCACAAACAAGCATCAAAATAACAAAAGTTCAACAACATAGACAACAAGTTTTGAAAAGTAAACACACCAATAGCAAGCCATCCACATGTTGGATGGTCATTGCAACTCAATAATCAAAAGCATGGTAAATGAAAGGTAAATGAGTAGTCATCACTACTCCTCTACATCAACCTCCTCATCAACAAGTGTAAGACCTGCATTCTCCATAGCGGTCTTGTATTCCTCGACATTCGTAGTCAAGGCCTCTACTTTGGCTTTGAGAGCCCTCTTCTGTGAACGAAGCCTCTCAATAACACCCAGCTGATGCTCGAGCTCGAAGTCCTTGGCCTCTTTTTCTGCAGTCATCTCTTGAATCCTCTTGTTCCTATCTTGGACTCTTTTCTCTTGACTCTTGAACTTTCTATCCTGACTCTCAAACTTGGCCTCCATTTCCTTGACTATGTCCTCTTGCTCCGCGAAGAGATTGTCCTTCTCACGAAGCTGCACCTGGAGTTCGTCATTGCTAAGCATGACGTTGGGCCTATTAGTATCTAGGTGCCTAAGAAGAACCTCTAGGTCCTGGAGGTACAGACGAATCGGCTCTGTCGTCTCTCTAGAAGTATCCTCGAACTCAATAGCCTCACCATCCTCGTAACGTCTACCGAAGGCGTGGAAGTGAGTACCTCTAATCTCCCGAGAGTGTCTCCCTAGCAAACGCCCAAGTAAATCCTGCAAGACTACCTCTAGGCCTCTCTCCTTGTCATCATGCATAATCTTGAAGGTGATAGCCTCCGTGGCTGGCTCAGTCTGGCGTCCTGGCTGAGTAACCTTGAAGCCCCAAAGGTCCTTCCTCTCGAACTTGGTGAGGGGAAGCATCATGATGCTAGGAAGCGGAAGATTGAGCACACCAGTGAGCTCAATAAGACGAGTGCCAAAACGATTTCCCTTGAACTCTTCAGCCGTACTGATATTAACATTAGGCATCTATTTTATAAGATAGAGAAAGTTAGAAACAACATCAACAGAATTACATAAGACAAGGTAGCACAAGCATATCATTTGCAAACCAAACACATAAGTCATGGTATACATAAATTTATTACAAGCATCCAAGGTTCATCATAACTTAGAAAAAAAATTGGAAATAAAATGATAAGTGTGGTGGTCCAACTAACGGAGTACGTTACAACTCTCATTCACTAGACAAAATGGCTATCAAAGCATCCTTAGTAGCCATCTGCCTATCTTGTTCACAAGAATCCCAAATCAAGTCTATGATGTCTTCCCTTATTTGTTGGTTGGTAGTTTCCAAATCTTGGGTATGCTTCTTTTCTTCCCTAAGGTCATTTTGGGTGTTGAGCATTCTGCACTTGAGTCTTTCACCAAGCTATTTGATGGCCTTCCAAGCTGCATCCCTTGCAGAATCAAAGAATGTGGTGTGCATCACTGAGTTGGTGACCATGCAGAATCCTGATTCTTTGTGGTTGTCTTCCTTGTTTTTGTACAAGTGAAGTTGCACCCACCAATATTCTTCTCCTTCATCAATCACAGGGAAACCTTTGTACACAGCTGCACCATGTATCCCCATAGTAACCATAAGGTTCTTGAGGGCCTTTGGAAATTCAGTCTCACACTCTAGGGTCATGGTCATGAGTGGTCCCTTCCTTACAACTTCATTAATGGAGTTCATCTACAAATAGAGATGAGAAAGAAGAATTAGAAAAGTTTACGAGAAGAAAAAGACAAGTGTGGAAATTGTTAAAAATAAAATTCCTTAGTGGTTTCTAATTCAATCCTAGGGTCATAATCCTACATGCAACACAATGCTCTGATACCATCTGTAAGATCCCACCTTTATAAAGGTAAAGATCCCTGTGATTGCAATGCTAGTCCCTGGATCAATGCTAGCATCCACCGTTCAAGATGAAGTACACAGCAACAAAGGTCATTATTACATATCATTCCATAGACAAACATAGTCTTTTACAACTCCATGGCCACAGGCCTAATACAAGAGTTCAAATATTGAATAAGATAAATAAGTCTTCATTTTCATGTGTCACAGGCAAGCATGTTGAGTGTAGACTCATAACCCCTAGTCATCATCAGAGTAACCTGTAACATCACAAGTTACAGCCATAGTGGGTCAATACATTGGAATAGTATTGGCAAGTGATACCTTAGTAGAATATTCTCATCTAGATACTACATGCATTTGGCTAAGTGTAGCTTAGGCTTGCTTTGCTCAAAATAGGTTTTTCCTATTAGTTGGAAACACTAATTTTTTTCTTTGACAAAACCTTCCCAAGGAATCACCAATAGACATTGGTGAACCTTCACCCTTGTTCAACCACAAGTTTTAACTTAGAAATTGGGATGAGGAGATTCTTGATGGCTTCCATGTCTTGATGCTCAAGTTGTCCAATACCAGGGACATGGCTAAGTACTTAGATTCTTCCATCTGCAGAGGTTGTGCACTTTCCCCACAAGACATGATTTTCACCAAGACAAGACCTTTCAGAAGCTTTCCCTTAGACCAAATGGACGCGTTCCAAACCTATCATCCCACTACCACAAACTGTCCAAATGGCTAAGTTATTACAACCTATATGATCCAGGCAGAGCCCATAATGCCATGTGGCTGCACTAGAAGCTTCTTAACATTTGGCATCTCAAATCCCTTTGTTCCTGGGTGGCTTTCCACAAGTGAGATACACAAGGTAAACCATAGAAATGGGCCTTGTGTAACCACTCAACACAAACCATTCTTTCCATTCCACCTAGGTGTTTCATTCACTTAGTTGTTTTATTAAGCAAAACACAAGTCAAAGACTTAGAAATATTTTACATAGCATGAATATATAACCACCCTTGGTTGCTACTAGCTAGGATAAGCATGGCAATGGTAAGCATCTTAACTTGGGGAAATTTCTAACAATTATACAACTACTAGGATTTCCCAAGCATAGCATATAGATACTTATCAAAATATTCATGCAAGTCCTATACAAAATATTTCTAGTGCATAGTTGAAAAATATAGGAATAAAATCATGAAGCACCACTTGCCTTGGTAGTTTGGAGAGTGGCAACAATCTTCACAACCACAATCACTATTTGCACCAAAATCTACACATAAAATAATGGCACCAAAATCACATATCAAAATATACAAAAAAATATATGAATGCATGCAAATGTCATGTGATGATTTTTCTACACCAAACAAGACAAGTAAACAGTACTAAAACATAAACAAGTCCAAGATACTCAAAATAAACTTTATTTGATATTTAAAACATTTTTCAAATCATTTCTATATTCAAAACAAGCCTACAAATGATTCTGCAAAAACAACCATTTTTACAGAGGCAAAACATTAAACACATTGCATAAACATATAGGATTTTCTCTCCTGATTCCAATGATATAAAATTTGCAAAATTTGAACGTGGGAATCAAAAGTTTTGAAACACAAATAGATCTAATTCAGATTTTTAAAACAAAGATCTAGCTACGCGGCAGCGTCTGATTGGATGATACTGTTTCGCATCGGATCACACTCGTGGACCGTTAGATCTAACTTAACATGCATGGCTCAGATCGTTACTTACCGCTTCGCTTCAGATCTAATCTAGAGCGCTGGATCTAGATCCTACAGCTGCTAAGCATGCGACCAAGGATGGGCGGCGTCAGCGGCGGCGGTGTGGCGGCGCGGCTCTATCAGAGGAGTTGCCGGTGATTTAGGTCGCGCGTGGAGGAGTGGGGATGCTTACTGGGTTCGCGTGGTTGCTGCGGTGCTCGAGGTGGTCGAGGGAGGGACAGGGGCGCACAAGCTCGACCGCTATTGCTCGCCCGAGAACCTACTACCGTCGGTTACGGTCGCTCGTCGTCGTTAGCGAAGATATAGACCGCGCCTGGCAAAACGGATGGTGTCATTAGACGCATACAAGCCTGGCGAATACGTGAGCATCAAAGAGAGGGGAGGGGGTGGTCAGAGCTTACAGGGAGAACTCACCGGAGTGGACGCGGTCATTGGTGGCGTTCTGGTGTTGACGCTGGCGAGGCTCTGGATGGCCCTAGTATGCACCAATGCGGTTAAACGATGTGCACGGTTGCGAAGATCATTCTGGAAAGTTAAAAAGGCAAGGGGCAAAGTGTGCTCACCGGAATTCACCGCCAGAGGTCGTCTGTGCAGCGGTGGAGTGAGCTTGAATACGCGCAGCCTAGGGGCGACTGGGTGTGGGTGTTTGGGGGGAAAGGACCGCGGCGAGGTGGTGATTATATAGCCAGAGCAGGGGTGAAGATTACACGCTGAATCAATGCAATTGATCGAGGCAGTGAAGAGGAGGAAATGGCCGGCGGCGACGTGTTATTGCGCGGGATTTGGGGAAGATGACGATGATGTGGAGGGGGCCCATCGATCAGTGGCTGGGGGGTAGGTTTTGCGCGGGTGGGGAAAGGCAGAGGGAGGAGTGGGCTGCATTGTCTGCTGGGCCGAATAGGTGGTGCCAGGCCCAGTTCTGTTTTCTAATCCCTTTTCTTTTTCTAAATCAATTTTCAGGAATCCTTTTCAAATAAATTCAAAAGCATTTGAATTCCAAACCTTTCTGGACTTTTATAAAGTGAAACCTGTATAGTTTTGAGTATAAAACCAAGTTGTCTTGTTAGACTTGCTTGGTCCTTTTGAAGATTCAGAATAAACAGTGCCTTAACACAAGTTTTAATGAAGATAAATAAATGGTTTAAAAACCATATTTTGTTATTGGAAATTTTGTTCAAGCTTGGAACTCATCAAACAATCCTATGAACACAAAACAATGGTTTTAAAACAAATAATCTCTCACTAGAAAGTAGCATTGGATCAAAGCTTGTCCACATGAAATAATAGCACCCAAAGTTTCTGTTTCTTTGAAATGACTTTGAAAATGATCCCTAAATGATTATGCATCCATGGATGATATGCAATCCTTGAAAACATGATTTTAGGGATGTTACATCTTGTGGTGGAGGGAAAGAAGGATTCTTTGCATCCTCCACCAGGATACATTGTCCCGGTTTGACTTTTCAAACTTCCCTTTTGACTTTCAATTTGGAGCTTAATTTCTTGCTTACAAATGCCCAACCAAGTGACCTAGGACATGATTCAATCATTCCAATTATTTATGACACATTTATGTACCCTTACCCTTATGGTCCGGTGAACCTTCTAGACCCTTATAGATCATTCATTTCGGTGAAAACACCGAAATCATTCCCGAACTCCGGAATTGGACTTTCCTTCTATGAATCTTATTCTCCAAACCATTCCGGATCTCCTCGTGATATCCCCGATCCCATCTGAGACTCTGAACAATATTCAGTCGCCCTACTTACATTCCATAACTACTAAACAACATTGAATACATAAGTGTGTCTTCCTACGGTTTGTGAATTATGCAGAGATGACCGAGACTCTTCTCTGATCAATAACCAATAGAGGAATTTGGAGATTTATATGGTTCCACATATTTCTATGATTACTTTGCGATCTAATGAACCACTTACATACGATACCAATTTTCCTTTGTCTTGTGATAGTTTACTTATCTGAGGTCTGATCGTCGTTATCTCTGCATACCTAGTTCAACCTCGTTAACGTTAAATACTCTTTTCTTGTTCCAGTGATATGTGAACCCTTGTGAGCCAGTCACATGCTTGCAAGATAATTGGATGACATTCCACAGAGAGGGCCCGGAGTATATTTATCCTTCATATAGATGGACAAATCCCACTCTTGATCCATGTGCCTCAACACATACTTTCTCAACACTCAATGCCAACTTTATAACCACCCAGTTACGGTGTGGTGTTTGATGTCATCAAATAATCCATCTGGTGATGGCGATTACCATGATCTCATGGTCAAAGGAATTAGCTTACTATGTATCAGAAAGCTTATAGCAAACAAATTAATAAAATGACTTCATCTTTATGCTACGCTTATCTATAGGAGTATGTCCATCACATCATTCTTCTATTGATATGACCTTGTTGTTATTAACATCTCAATGTTCATGATCAGGTAACCATGATCATATATTAACTAATAAGCTAGTTTAACAAGAGGATTTACTAGGGACTCTTTTATGTTTAAAAATCACACAAGTATTAATGTTTACTTTTAATAAAATTATAGCATGGTATGTAAACATTTATCATAAGCATGAACATATGATAATAACCACTTTATTATTTCCTCTTGGGCATATCTCCAACAGTCTCCCACTTTCACTAGAGTCAATAATCTAGTTTCAAACCTTTGTGCATCCAACACCTATGGCTTTCCGGTGTTGTATTTACACGATTGCTAGTGGTCAACTAATCTCTGGATCCAATACTTTCAGGTCCGTGTGTAATTGCATGTCTTTGCATCTCTACGCATCACTCATTTTATAATGAGATGGATTTGTATAAATTTGGTCCTTTGGTGAGAACTTTAGTTCCTTGGAGTTAAAACATGTTGATAATATTGTCATACAATATATCTTCATAGTACTATCCTGCTGTGAACCACACCTAGTTTGATAACAAACTACTTGACACAAATGCCCTCTTTTGCTGCTATAATACCAGTTATATACTTAGTATTTTGTTGTAGTATCTGTCACAATGTGTTAACATTGGAACTCATGCAAATCCATTATGGAACTTACTTTCCATCCTATTGTGCCACCCTTAGTTAGATTGAGATAAACTTAATTTGTACTTTGTGACAAAACTAGTATCAATGTAGTACTTTTACAATGAAATAACCATCTATTTGTCACTTCTACAAAATAATATATTCTTAGTTCTTCCAAAGGATCATAAGACTATTCTTACTATCGTCCAATGATTATCTTATGAATCATTCTGGTATATGCTCATAACATTTAGAGCATAGTACATATCTGGATTTGTACATATCATAGTATGATTTAAAATACTCTTTGTAATTTTATTCATCAAGTATCAATCAATACTTGAATCTTTGTTTCACTTACCAAGTGTCGATACACTTGAATTTCGATTTAATCCTTTCTGTGTGGCAAGGACCTTTCTTGTCATTTCCATATTCAACTCATTCAATATCTCATCTATGTACATTTGGCACAACCATATTAGCGTCTCAATATATCTATATAGATATTGATGCCAAATATCTGGGTTTTGCGTAAGTCTTTCATCGAGATGAAATTATTAACATGTGTTAATAAAATATACATCATTTCCAATCAACAATATGTCTTCAACATAACGTATTAGAAATATGTCTTAGCGCTCCCACTTAATTTATTGAAAATGCAAGCATCTTCATCATCTTTGACGAATTTAAACTCTTTTAACAGTTTCATCATGGTGAAGATTCCAACTCCGCGATGCTCACTTCAACCATTGAAGTTTGCATACGCTTTTAGCATCCTTTGAATTAACAAAACCCTTTGGACCGTGTTTTGCACACGTCCTAGGTAACAATTCTATTAGAAGAACTTTGTTTTATTTATTCAACTATCATATATCAATATATGTAGTGGTTGCTATATTAATCCGTTTAGACTAAATATCGCTATGACAGATCAAATCTTGTCATAGTCATACTTTGAGCATTGTTGTGAACTGTTTCCCAACATGTCGACGATTTCATAGATGCGAAACATCCATGTCTATTTCTTTATAGATCCAAACAATACTGTATGGTCTTACACCTTTAACGGAGTCAGGGCCCATCATCGCTTCTTTGCATGTAGTCGGTTCATTATTATCAAATAATGATTCAACTCTGAAATCTTGATATTTCATTGTTTACCATGACCTTCTTTGTTCAATAGGAACTTAGACCTCCGTGACCACAACCTTTGAGGCACATGAGCCATGAGCATTGTTGCTGCCCCCGGAACACTTTTCAGCGCTGCACAACTTTGCACATACATATAAGGATCATTTAACCATATCAAAGTTTTGTTGTCCTCCCACTTAACTTTTCATGGAAAATTCCTTCTCAAAGAAACTTGACGTTCTAAGTGACAAACATTTTTGTCTTTGGTGTTATGGAGGAATACTCAACGATTATTCCAAATAACATACAAAGACATGTTCATCCAACTTTAGTAGTAAACATCTCACTTATGCATAGCATACCAATGTATAAGAAATGACAACTTGGGTTTTATCCCAAATCATAACTTTATATGGTGTCATTTCAACTGATCATGATGGAGCTATTTTTAGTGAAAAAGTAGTAGTCACTAAAGCATTTAATCTTTAAAATATAATGGCAGTTTTATGAATTACACCTTTGATCTTACCATGTCAAACAAGGTTTCATTGCATATCTCTATTATTCCATACTCATATGGTGTTTCAGGAAACGCAAATCCATGGAACGATTCATCAAATCTTACGTGTTATGCTAAACTTGTAACTCAAATATCTTCCTTTATGATCCTAACATAAATTCTTTATTTTCTTGTTATATTGATATTGCACTTCATATTGAAAGTCTTTGAACTTTTCGAATGTTTTACACTTCATCCTCATTAAGTAAATATTAATATATTCACTCAAATTTTCGGAGAAATCATATGAAGTTGAAATACATCGCTCTCGAATACACATAATGGGCTTCATACATCTATATGTATAAGTTCCAATAATCTAGTCACTCGTTCACTTTTGGCCTATGAACGGAGTTTTAATTATCTCTAACAAAATTTCAGAAGCATCATTTTATCAAAATCGAAAGACTCCAAAATTCCATTCACATGTTGTTTCTTCATGTTTTCTTTCCAATATAATTTAAACGGCGATGTCACTTCTCAAGTGATCTTTCAATCAATTGTCTTTCGACATTTTTAGCATTATCTTTATGGATGTGATTTCTCCAACTAGACTTGTATATCATCCATCTTTCATGGAATATAGAAATTATTTGAACAACCCTTTTGTTCTCATAATAACTGATAAAACTAATCTTGAAGGCAAGCTTTGATATTAACGAGCAACATAACAACCCTTTATTTGTTCTCGATGAACATCATCACTTATTCTTTTGCTAGTTACTTAGGCCATTGTAGTTCATGAAATGTGTTGTTTCGTATGACGATTCACACCAACAAATTCAGTATCCAATACTTAAGAACCACATTGTTCAAAAAGCAAAGAATATTGCCATAACATGTATATCTTCTATATACCTAAGCTTAACAATTCTAGTATTTTCTCTTCTGCCAAATATTTTTTAGATTTCTCTTCCAGTATTTCTTTATCCTTTTAAAAGAATCTATCAACATCAATAGTGGCACCAAACTTATGACACATATTCCAAAATAGGTATAGTTAAATACCAATGTCTTTGGACTTGCACTACTGTAGAATAGGACATTAGTGACAAACTCAAATGGCCCATTAGTGACAAACAAGACGCATGTCACTGATAACTAGTCACTAGTACAAGGTTACTAGTGACAGGCAAGTGCCAGTCACTAGTATGTGTACCAGTGACAGACATTTATGGATGCCTGTCACCAATATGAGTGTACTAGTGACGAGCAAAAATGATGCATGTCACCGGATGCGATCAACGCCGCAGCTCTATGGGGTTTTGTAGTGACATGCCCATTATCATGTCCGTCGCTGGTTTGAATTTTGGTAATAAAAAATTAAATTCACTTTCCACAAATATTCTAGATAGCATAATAAGATGTTATAAAAAATCTTCAAATGAATCTTTACACCTTTGCTTAATATCTTTCGTGACCTTACAAATATATCCATATGGTAGCAGAGAATGTAGCCACATGACACGCTATCATACTGTTGTTTACAACTACATCTTTATAATGATTATTTTGTACACAAACTCTAGCCTTTTATGGCACATTTCCACCTCTAAGACTATGACCGAAGAGAGCATCATCTAAAATATGTGACAACATACTATAATCTCTTTCTAGATTGGTTTTAAGTGAATCCAAGTAAGAAGCTTTGCATTCGTTCACCATGAGGATAATCCAAACTCAGTGACCCCTGCACAAACATGTGAACAATCCATGTTCATCAATCCTTCGTGAATAATAAACATCCCAATTTTAGTGCGATCAAGGTTGGAAACCAAATAATGAAAAGAAAGAAATATCCATCAATCAACAATCCAGAGGGTAAAATCACTATCCCTACATTTAGAAAAGCAACTAAGACTGAGTAGGACTCATGTTGGATTGTAGGGAAATAGTATGTACTTCTTATCCTTGTTATTTTGTAGTGCAAGTAAGATGCGCTCCCTCAAAAATAATCTCCACACCTTCATCGGAGCTTAGGTTCCTGTCGTGCATGTGCTAAGGATCAGCAACTCCGACATTGGCAAGTTCTATATTCTGTGTAGTCTCTCTGACTAGGTATAAACATTTAAAAAAAATTAATACTAAGATGCTTGTTAATTTAAATATTTCATTTATCACACTCTACTATCACATAAAATTGATATTAAGGTTCATACCTAAAGAATTCGATGTTTAGAGCACAGATCAACAACTCAAACCACCTTGACCAAACTAGTTATCATATCAACTGTTCTTCAATCAGACCTATGGAGATATAAAGATACCATTGGGCAGTAGTAAGTAGTAAGTACAAAAAGGCCTAGTTAAACAACTAAACTGTAAAAACATTCACATGGTAAAAAAATACTTTGATATATATTCTATTTTCTCTAATAGTTGTATCATCCAGAGCTTCTTCTTGATCAACAATCTCCAGAAGTCCCAACGCTATATCCCATAAAAAGATATAGTGATAAAATCTACTAATTACTTGCAACCAGAACTAGTGGAATGTCCCTTTTTTAGATATAAAATCAAAGTCTAGCACCTAGCAATGATATTAGACTTTAAGCATTTTTTCTTGGCTTCCATTTTCCTTCCGGTATTCATATGGACCACATAAATAATCAGCTATGCAGATTTCTAAGTGCATTTTAGTATTTCCTAGGTCATAAAGTCAATATAATATTTTATTCCTTCATTTAAAAAACATGTCCATATTCATGTCTATAAATAGAGAAAACTAAATCAAAACTTCTAGAAAATTCTACATTTGAAATATAAGCCGAGTCATGAGTGGGTTGCATTTGAGTGTCGGAAGTCATACGATGTGCAGAATAATAGCAGATTTTTACACACAAAAAGACGACCAGGTTTGTTCCATGAACAACCCGCCAGTCATACATCCAGAATAATAGCATCATTCCTTTGAAATCGATCAGAAAGCTTGTACTGCCTATACGATTGAAATTACCAAGTGAGACTAATTGTCTGCTCGAATACTACAGGTACAAGGAATAATACTAGTTGTATATTGAAATACTACAAGTAGAACAAACAGTAGTTCAACGATTCCAATTAGCAGCACCAAACACCTACTTTTACTGGAGCATTTTGTACGTGTGTATTTGTGATCAAATGTGAACAGAGGCAGAGAGCTCAAACATCCGCAATAAAGTAGCAGAGCAGTACACAAAAATACAAGTCCATAGCATAGTATATCAGGGGGTGAAAGGAAAATAAATCATCAAGGACCTCACATGCATCAGGTGAAATCTGTAGGAACAAGTTAGCAGTAATAATTTATACAAAATCTCCCATTGATTAAGATAGAAGAAGCATGGACATCACGCTGAGAACCAAAAGCAGGGGAACACAACAAACATGAGTCTGGCATGCATTCGCTAAGCTGAAAATTAAAATCGAGCAGGTCAGGTCACGCATCATACGAGATCATCCAGTAGCATCATTTGTTTCCAAAAAATATCTAGTAGCATCATAAGTTCAGCTGTCTATACAAGTGGCGTCCTCGTGTCGGGGAGGGGGCGTTGGGATGCAGGGCGGCGGGATGTAGGGCGGCGTTGGGGATTCGGGGCCGCGCGTCGGGGGAAGGCGTCCTCGCATAGGGGGAAGGCGCTGCGGCGAGCGACGTCATTGGAGGGGCTGGCGACGTTGGATGGGTGGTGGCGGTTGGGGACTAGGAATCAGGGACGGGGGACGGGGAGCAATGGTGGCGATTGGGGACGCGGTCTCTCTAACTTGTTGAGAATCATGCGTCTTTGACGCGGCGGCCTGCTTGGCCCGATTGATGGTCGCCCGATGAATCTATATTTTTTTTGCTTCTATAGTTTATGTTGTCATTTGAACACTTGGCCCACATGCACGAGGCAAGAGATCTGGTCGGGTCGGCAGGCAGTTCCAAAAGAATTCTCGTAAACATTTGCCAAGATCATATTTCTTTCATATAAGACCGAGTGAACCTCTCGTGGAGGACATGATTTTGCTAAGTGTATGCGACTACAATAATACAACGGTCTGTCCATTCGGCCAGGAGCTAATAAAATATTTAGAAAACTACAATTAGCATATGGTGCAACTGATTTCTATTTCTAGGGTTCCTAGTGACAGGTATTTACATGTGGCTGTCACTAAATAATTTTTCATTCACGACGAACTGTAAAAAGATGCTAGTGGCAGTCATATTTGTATACTAGTCACTAGTATTTTGTACTAGTGACGGGCTTATGCTTGCCTGTCGCTAAATATTCAGTAGTGACGGGCACGGTTATGTCTGTCACTAACCACCTGGAGGATATAAGCCTTTCTGCAGTAGTGAATTGCACTTTGAAGTAGATCACCAGCATCAAATTTTTGGTGTTCTTTCAAATTCCATTCTTTCATAATCTTTTAGTGTAGTAAATATTTTACCTACATAAAATATTCATCCTTATCATGGAACTATTCATGATCAAGCTACTTTAGCTTATAACGGTGAATCGAGAGTATAATGGAGCTCTCCAAAAGCTTTTGTAGGATTAGGAAGACAAGCGTCTCCAACCTTTTGCAAATTCTCATCAAATATAAGAACATGACTTTTGCCATATTATACACTATCATGTTGCAACCAAAACTTTGTTTCAGATATCGCAATATCTAACACACATCATGGTTTCTGAAAAAACTCTTGCAGCTCCTATATAACCTTGATATTAAAATAATCTTTTAAATATGAAGAATCATGGAGACAAATATGATACTTATATACTAACACTAGAATTTTCGCTCTTGATTGAATACCAATTATTCAACTTCACAGAGTAACCAGAACTTACTGAAAGTTTGCAATAGGAATTTTAAACTTTATATTAACACTTCAAAACAATATGATACCAGTTCATAAAGTAACTATCCAGAATTATATAGTTCTATTATCTCAATTATAACTAAGCGCAAGATGGTAAACGGATGCCAATGACTATAACAACTATACAAATTCACTTTGATTTAGTTTATGATAAATAGTGTTCAACTTTTAATCATATTACTATTAAACTCCCACTCAAAACAGTATCCCTCGCATTGTTTTAGTGATCACACAACCCAAATCCAGTAAACCAAGTCCGATCATCACGTGACAAGATGTAGTTTCAAAGGAGAACAATCATCATGTTCATCATATCATCTATATGACTCATGCTTTACCTTTCGGTATTCCCTGTTCTGAGACCATGTCTGTACATGATAGGCTCATCAAGATTTAACCTTAGTTTCCGCATGAGAAAATCTGGCGTGCTCCCGTTGTATACACTCGCAGAATATAACATACCCGATCATCACGTGGTGCTTCGAAACAACGAGATTTGGCAATGGTGCCTACTAAGGAAGAACACTCTATTACTTGATATTTTGTGAGAGGGATCATCTTATAATGCTACCGTCGCAATCTAAGCAATACAAGATGCATAAAAGGATTAACATCACATGCAATTCAAAATATGTGATATGATATGGCCTTTCTTCTTGTACTTCCTATCTCCGTATTCAAGCACGAACATGAACTCCATCATCACCGGCGTGGCGTCAAGGTCAATAGCACCACTCCATGGTTGTCGTCCACCAGTATCAACTATTACAACTACATTGAATAATAGACACGCAGGTCTTCACGAAATTAAGGACAACCATAAGGATCCTTCCGGTTGGCGACTTACAATAAGGAACATTGCATATATCACATATAATCACAATCATGGTCATATCACATCACAGCACAACCCTGCAGAACAAAGTTAGACGCCTCTAATTTTCTTTGCATATTTTACGTGGTGTGGGGGTTTCAATAAGTGTCATTCTAACTTACGAACAAGAACCACAATGTTGATGTTTGAACTATAAAGTGCTCGTTGTAAATTGAATCTATACTATGATGGGAGAGACAGACACCCGCAAAGCCACTTATGCAATACAAGTTGCATGTTGAGCGTGGAGCAAGTTTCATGAAAGATGTCATGTAACGTTAGCCCGGCCTCTTCATCCCATCATACACAAGATGCAAAGTACACAAAAAGAAAATGATAATAAAAACACCACCGCCCACAATGAGCATTGTGTTCTACTCGTGCAATAGATCTACATATAGACACGGCTCTGATAACACTTTAGGGGTTCGTAGTATGCAAAACAAAAAAATTCTACCGCATGAACACAAACAAGCCAAGATCTATCTACTAGATTGTAGCAACGAGTCGATTAGAGTACTCACCCTTGAAGATTCCAAAATTGTTAACGAGAGCAGATTCTCGTGGTGATATAGTTGTACACTTGCCGATCTCAAGATCGCGTAGAAGATCCTTCCGGCGCTCCATTGCGGCAGTGCTTCCGTAGTCGGTCACACGTTCGATACTCGATGAAGACCTTCCTCTTCCTTGTTCCAGCAGGCGGTGGAGGTTGTAGTTCTCCCGTCGCGATTCCGGCACCACGACGGCGTGGTGTTGGAAGTAGAGGGAAGATCCTGCAGGGCTTCGCCTAAGCCGGAGCGGGTTATGGTGGAGAATTAGAGTTTCTAGCAATCTAGGGTTTAGAGGGCCGGAGAGGAGGAGACGTGGCCGGCGAATACTAGGGCGGCGACGGCGAGCCGGCGGCGGCGCTGGGGGGCGGTGGCAGGGGCGCGGCGGCTAGGTGTGGGGAGGGGTTGGTGTTGTATATCTTGGCGCACCCCTACCCTCTATTTATGAGAGGGAGGGCATCTTGGGAGAGGGCAGTTTGAATCCTTCCTCAACGCCCTCTCCTAGTTGTCTTGTGGTGGAGGGAAAGAAGGATTATTTCCTTCCTCCACCAGGATACATTGACTTTTCAAACTTGCCTTTTGACTTTCAATTTGGAGCTTAATTTCTTTCTTACAAATGCCCAACCAAGTTACCTAGGACATGATGCAATCATTCTAGTTATTCATGACACATTCATGTACCCTTCCCCTTCGGGTCCGGTGAACCTTCTATACCCTTCTAGATAATTCCAGTGAAAACACCGAAATCATTCCCGAACTCTGGAATTGGACTTTCCTTATATGAATCTTATTCTCCGGACCATTCCAGATCTCCTCATGATATCCCGGATCCCATCCGAGACTCCGAACAACATTTGGTATCCCTACTTACATTCCATATCTACTAAACAACATTGAATCCTTAAGTGTGTCTCCCTACGGTTCGTGAATTATGCAGACATGACCGAGACTCTTCTCTGATCAAAAACCAATAGAGGAATATGGAAATTCATATGGTTCCCACACATTTCAATGATTACTTTTCGATCGAATGAACCACTTACATACGATACCAATTTCCCTTTGTCTTGCGATATTTTACTTATCCGAGGTCTGATCGTCGGTATCTCTGCATACCTAGTTCAACCTTATTACTGATAAGTACTCTTTTCTCATTCCCGTGATATGTGATCCCTTGTGATCCAGTCACATGCTTTCAAGCTAATTGGATGACATTCCACCGAGAGGGCATAGAGTATATCTATCCGTCATATGGATGGACAAATCCCACTCTTAATCCATGTGCCTCAACACATACTTTCTGGACAAATCCCACTCTTAATCCATGTGCCTCAACGAGTTATGGTGTGGTGTTTGATGTCATCAAAGTATCCATCCGGTGATGGTGATTAGCATGATCTCATGGTCGAAGGAATTAGGTTACTATGTATCAAAAAGCTTATAGCAAACAAACTAATAAAATGACTTGATCTGTATGCTACGCTTATCTATAGGAGTATATCCATCACATCATTCTTCTAATGATATGACCTTATTGTTAATAACATCTCAATGTTCATGATCAGGAAACCATGATCATATATTAACTAACAAGCTAGTTTAACAAGAGGCTTTACTAGGGACTCTTTTATGTTAACAAGCTAGTTTAACCATGATCATATATTATGTTTCCTTTTAATACAATTATAGCATGGTATGTAAACATTTATCATAAGCATGAATATATGATAATAACCATTTTATTATTGCCTCTTGGGTATATCTCCAACATATTCAACTACCACATAACAAAATTATATGTACTGGTTGCTAAATTAATCCTTCTAGACTAAATATCTCTATGATAGATCAAATCTTGTCATAGTCAACCTTTTAAACATTGTCGTAAACTCTTTTCCCGACATGTCGACTATTTCATAGATGTGAAACATACATGTCTATTTATAGATCCAAATACGACTGATAGGTTTTACACCTTTCCGGAGGTTCTTCCAAGTTAAAAAACTTGAATTTTCGTGTATGGAAATATCACGGATTTTATGGCTTCAAGACATTTGACGGAGTTAGGTCCCATCATCGCTTATTTGCATGTAGTCGGTTCATCATGGTCAAAAAATAATCATTTACTCTCAAATCTTAGTATTTGAGTGTTTACCCGACATTCTTTGTTCAATAGGAACTTAGACCTCCGTCACCACAACATTTGACGCACGCGAGCCATGAGCATCGTTGCTGCCTCCGGGACAATTTCTGGCGATGTGGAACTTTGCAAATATAACTAAGGTTCTATTAACCTTATCAAAGTTCTATTGTCCTCCCACTTAACTTTTCACGAAAATTTCATCTCAAAGAAACTTGACGTTCTAAGCGACAAACACTTTTTTCTCCGGTGTTATGGAAAATTACTCAACGGTTATTAGAAATAACCTACAAAAGACACGCTCATCCGACTCTGGTTGTAAACATCTAACTTATTCCTTGCATACCAAAGTTTAAGAAAGGACGGCTTGGGTTTTACCCCAAACCAACTTATATGGTGTCATTTGAACGGATCATGATGGTGCTCTTTTTAGTGTAAAAGCGGCAGTCACTTAAGCTTTTTATCTTTAAAATACTATGGCAGTTTTATAACTGACACCTTTGATTTCACCATGTCAAACAAGGTTTCATTACATATCTCGAATACTCCATACTCATATGGTTTTTCGGGAAGTGCAAATCCACGGAACAATTCCTCAAATCTTAGGCGATATGCTAAACTTGTAACTCAAATATCTTCCTTTATGATCCAATCATAAACTATTTATTTTCTTGTTACAATCATTTTCAAATATTTCATACTTCTTCCTCATTAACTAAACAAAGTACATGGTTGGAAAGTACTCTTCTTGCTGATTCCATTGAAATAAAATTTTCAAGATTTGGACGTGTGGATCAAAAGTTATGAATTTTACAAATTCTAACATCTAATAGTTTCAATTCTATTTTTAAAACAAATCCTGAGCCACGTGTCTTATTCTGATTTGCTGATACCGGTTTGGCAGGATCGATCAATGTGGGCTGTTGGATTAAAAGGGAATTGCATGGCTCAGATCTAGCATACCGTTTCACTTAAGTGATTCTATCCTATCCATGTGATCAAGATCCAACGGCTGCAGCGCGTGAGACCAAGAATGGGCGGCGAGTGGCGTCAGCGCGCTCAGACGAGGATGGTACCGGCGATTCAGGAAGCAAGAGAGACAGGGGAAGAGCTCACCGAGGTCGCCGTGGCATGGGGATGCTCGACGTGTGCTTGGTTGTCGAAGGGGCGCTCGGGGTTGATCTGAATCGCTCGCCGGAGTTGTCTCTGTCGATGGGCGATCTTGGCGACATCGTTGGCGAGGCTAGGGTGCACGCTAAGACAAACCAGGGGTGCAGTTAGATGCGTACGAGAGAGGGGGTTGTAGGAGTAGCACCCAATGAGGAGGGGGCGGCCAGGTCTCACCGTGGGGGGTCGCTGAAGTGGAAGCAGACGACAGCGATGCTTGGGTGTGGTTGTTGTCGAGCCTAGGGAACACGCGCGAGCAGGGGGAAGGTGCTGGCAGATGCGAATGAGGTTGGAGAACAAGTCTGCGTGATCTAGGGCAAGGGGCGCGGTCTGGGCTCGCCTGAATTCGTTGGTGAGCTCGCCGGAGCAGAGGATGTTCAAGCGCGAAATCGAGGCAGCCTATGGGCAGTGAGTGCGAGGTGTCTGGGGAAAGATAGAGGAGACGCGGGCGATTAAGTACGCAAGATCAGGGGAAGGAATTACTGGCGCTTTGATTCGAATTCAAGCGAGTTTTACTCGACCAGAAACAGCCGGCGTGATTTGAGGATGGAGTCGCGGGGTTGACGACGATGACGGGGTAGTGGGGCTATGCTATCAGCGAGTGGAAAGGGTTTTCAGTGGGGTCAGTAGTCAGCGTCTGAGAGGGTCAAGTTTGCGGTGTGAACCGTTTTCTGCGGGGGAGAGGGGAAATGGGCTAGCTGGGCCTGATGGGCTAGGTTAGCTAGGCTGGTTTGTTTTATTTTTTTTCTTCTTCTGTTTTCTTTTTCTTTTTCCGTTTTCATTTTCTGTTTTCAAATTCAAACATTCATTTGAATACAGATTTATCATACAAACCTTTTTCAAATGTTCAGTATATTTCTATACTGTTTTAAATAGGTATTTTAAGTCCATTTTAGAATAATTCTTTTGTTCTTTTATGGTTTATATTTTATTTAAAATGGGTACTTGTCTTTTATTCAAATAAGATTTTAGTTTTATTTTCAAACCCTTATTTGAATTCTAATTTTTCACCAAACTTTATTCAGTAGGTTTTATTTATTTAATAGGGCAAAAAATTCTCTTTGAATAATTTAAAGTATTTTAATATAATTTATTAATCATTTAAATTGGGTAGATTGTCTTTATTCAAATCAAATTAAATATGGTTTTCATGCTATATAAATTTTTATTCAAATAATTCTTTGATCCCATTTAGGTTAATTAAATAACTTTTATTTCTCTTGGGCAAATTTCATATATTATTTTCCCATGATTTAATTAATCATTTCTATTAGGGATTTTATCTTTATCCATATATAATTAGAATATGGTTTAATGCCATATAATTTTATTGGAATAATCTTTATCCCTTTATTTTATTTGGATTTGGATTATCTTTGTTTGATTATGGATTTGGCCAAGATTTAATTTGGTTTTAAACATTCCTTATTTCTTTCTTTCTTTCTTTATCTTATAAAATCCATATCTCTTTATTTGTAGATGCAAAATTGGTGATTCCAATTTGTGGAATTTTATTTAATATTTTTTTATCCTTTTAAATATCTTTAGGATTATTTTTCTCACAATTTGGTATGGATTTTAGATAGGAGATTTATTAGCTTTGAATTTTAATTCCTTATCTTATTAGATTCAGAAGATTTTATCTATGGATCCAAATTAAGTGAAACCAATTTCTATGGTTTTATAATATTTTTATTTGTCATTTTGATCATTTGTAAATGTTTGTTGACAAATTTTCATATGGATCAAATCCATAGTCTTTGAGATATCTTGGGAATGATTTCCTTCCATTAAGGTTTGAGGGTTTTGATTAATTTTTTCTCAAGTTTGAATTTCAAGATATATTTATTGATGAATGCTTTCCACTTGTTTGAAATTGTTGGATTACATTTTATTCAAATTTTTTCAAGATGGGTTTTTAAGTTTCCATTTAGGAATAAAAAGTTTCTTTTCACCCTAAATTTCAACAATTATTTATTTTATTTATTATTTTTCACATTTCAAAATTTGGAAAATTTTGGGATGTGATAGGCTACCACCCTTAAAAGAAATCTTGTCCCGAGATTTGGGAAAGCTAGAGGTTACAAGTTGGCTTCAAAACAACCAGGGTACTACCACCCTTAAAAAGTTCTCAACTAGATTACATCTTGGTTTGCTTGGGATCTTGATGAAACTTCTCTGGACAGACATCTGCATAGTGTCCTTTGTTTCCACACATCAAACATGTGACAAGACTGAGATCCCTCATAGGCTTGCTTGTCTTGTACCTCATATTTTCTAGATAATTGCTTGTATAATGTCCTTGGTCACCACAATTGTAACATGTGACAAGGTTGAGTTCTTCATGTATCTTCTATGGACAAGTTGCTATATAATGGCCTAGCTCTTTGCAATTGTTGCACCACACTTGGCTAATTTCCTTATTCTTCTTCTTCTTGGGTTTCTCCAAAGCTAAGAGTTCTTCTAGTTCATGCTCCTCATATCTCACCTCAAAGGTGGGAAAGTCTCCTCGGTTCCTTAATCGATTCTTTGGATAATACATACGTTTCCTATTTTGTCCATCAAGGTGATTCTTAATGTATGGAGGTGCAAGATGAGATTTTCCTTTGTCTTTATCCCTCTTGATAGAAGTTGTTCCCTTATGGAGGTTTCCAAACATTTGATGCTTTCCATCTTGCTTCATTTGTTCGACTATGGGATAGATGGGGCATTGGATAGGGACATGATTATTTCCTTCACATAGGAAACAAGTCACTTGAGATGTGGGGCATTGATTAGTTGGATGTTTCTCTTCACAATTAGGGCATTGGTCCACATGCTCCTTAGGAGTGTGATCCATGTCTCCACAAATATTGCAAGCTTGAGTTTCTTCTATGATATCATCCTTGACATCATCGTTGTCACAAACTCCTTGGGAATGGTTGTCTTTCATGTTGATCATTTGAGTGGTCATCCCTTGCAACAATTGAGATTGGATTTCCAAAAACTTTTGCAAGGTTGGGTATAACTCATTGTTGTTGGCTAAAAATTGAGTTTTCATATGATTCAACTGGGTTTGGTTTGCTAGTAGTTGTTCTCTCATGTGCATCTCTTGGTTTTTGTTGTCACCATTCTTGATGTTGGAGTTTCTTGGAGTAGTCATCTGTTTGGGTTGGATTGGGATTAGAATAGGCAAAAGGTTTCTAAGGAAGAAGTCTATCACACACAACAATTCACACAAGTAATGTGTAAGCAATCACAACAAACATTCCACTCAAACAACAAGTTTCAAGCACATTTTTAGGCAACAAAATATTTCTGCTACACCACATAAGTTGGTGTGTTTGTTCTAAACTAAACACTAATATGGTGGTCCAACTATATGGTTTTTTTTAGGTCATTCCATTCTTCATAGCTGTTCCTTCTTGAACAAGATCATTGTATCCTTGAGAAATTCTTGTATCTTGGTCACAAAACTTCAAAGGTGATGATGGTTCCTTCTAAGTTGTGTTTCCTTAGTCTTCAAGTCTTGAGTAATATTTCTTGTCTCACTTGTAGTCCTTAGTGATGTCCAAGTTGAAATCCCTGATGAAACTAAAGTTGAAGTGTTCGATGATGTTGAAGTTGAAGTCTTTTGAGTTTGGTGAAGTCCTTTGATCTAGTTGATATCTTTGTTCTTGTTGAAGTATTTGCTCATGGTGGGGGCTTTTTCCATCAAGTTGAAAATAGAAGAGATGTAGAATCAAAACCAAAAAGTTTGAGGAAAGAGTTTAAAAGATTGTTTGTAAATAAGTTTTTTTGAACAAATACAGCTCCTGTTTTTCTAAGGGTTTTGTCCAATCCTAGGGTTACAATCCTACAGGCAACACAGTGCTCTGATACCATCTGTAGAGGTCCCAACCTTTAATAAGGTAGATATCCCTGTGTTTATAATGCTAGTCCCTGGATCAATAGCTAGCATCCACAGGTAAGATGTAATATCAAGAAACAAAGGTCATAATACAACTTTATAACCAGGAATAAAATAATTCATTACATCTTACATAGCTCATTTGGCTATCTCATTACAATGCAACATAAATAACTATATACCATGGAATCCTTCATCTTCAAAGTGCCACAGGCAATCATGTTGGTTGTAGACTTGTAATCCTAATCAACACGCTTCACTAACATCAAACAAACCTGCAACATAATAAGTTACAGCCACAAGGGTCAATACATTTGAATTGTATTGGAAAGTGATACTATGGTAGAATAGTGGTATCTATCATCTATATGCATTTGCCTAAGGGGAGCTTAGGCTTGCTTTGCTCAAAATAGATTTTCCTTATCATTTGAAAACACTAAGTTTTTGTTTGTCAAAATCACCCAAGGCAACAACCAATAGACATTGGTGATCGTTTAACCTTTGTTCAACCACAAGTTTTTAACTTAGAAATTGGGATGAGGAGATTCTTGATAGCTTCCATGTATTGATGCTCAAATTGTCCATTGCCAGGGACACGGCTAAGTAGTTAGATTTTACTATGTCGAGAGGTGGTGCACTTTCCCCACAAGACTCTACATGCATCGAGACAAGACTTTCAGAAGCCTTCCCTTATACCAGAATGGACGCGTTCCCAAACCTATCATCCTCTACCACCAACTGTCCATTTGGATAAGTTATTGCATTCCACAAGTGAGATACACAAGGTTCATCAGTCCCCTGGCCTTGTGTAACCACTCAACAAAAATCCATCCAAGCAATATCATTCCACCCAGGTGATTCATTCACATAGTTGTTTTATTAAAAAAAACATAAGTCCTTGACTTAGAAATATTCCGTACCATGAATATAATCCAGCCTTGTTTTCTACTAGCTAGGCTAAGCATGATAGTAGTAGGAATCTTAACTTAGGAAAATTCTACTAAGGTTTCATCTACTAGGATTTCCCATGGCATAGTTTATACTTAGCAAAAATTCCATGCAAGTCCTACTTAGAAATATCACTAGTGCATAGTGAAAATAATAGGACAAAAGTATGAAGCACCACTTGCCTTTTTGGTAGAGAATATAAGTTCACTCCTTGATCTTGCAATAGTCACACTCTTCAAATTTCACTACAATTCAATCAAGGCACAAATTCATTCTACCATTCAAGCAATTTCATCACATAGAATAATAAAAACAAAGCAATGCATGCAAGCATGCCAAGGATTTTTTTATTTGGAAAAGTGGTTTCTAATAGGTTATAAACATTTTAAAGCACCTATTGGTCATTTATAAAAGTGGCAAAACCATTTGATATTAAGTTAGTGAAAATGACCATTTAAATCATTTTTGTTTTGCTAGAAATGATTTAAATCCAAGGAATATTTTATAGTGTTTGCCAAATATATTTTTAACACAAATGTTAGTGTTTTAAGGTCAAGTGTTTAATATTAAAACCATTTGCAAAAGGTTTTACCTATAAACCATTTTTTACACCAAAGCAATATTTTATTTTGTTGGAAATGCCTTTAAACAAGGTAATAATTTATAGGGTTCACCAAATATATTTTTAAATCCTAAAACTTGGTGTTTAGGGTCAGAGAGTTTAAATTAAATCATTTTCCAAAGGTTTTACTCAATAATCATTTTTAAACCATAATCAACAATTTTATTTAGCTAGAAATGCTTTAATTCAAAGGAATATTTCCTAAGTGTCACATAATATATTTTTAAATCCAATAGTTTGTTTATAAGGTTAGTAGGTTCCAAAAAACATTTACAAAAGATTTTACCCTAAAAACATTTCTAGAATAATTTTTATATACAAAATATGCCTACACAAGTTTCTGCAAATACATCCAATTTTCTAGAAGTAATTTACTAAACAAAGTACATGGTTGGAAAGTACTCTTCTTTCTGATTCCATTGATATAAAATTTGCAAGATTTGGACATGTGGATCAAAAGTTATAAATTTTAGAAATTCTAACATCTAATAGTTTCAATTCTGTTTTTAAAACAAATCCTGAGCCACGTGTCTTATTCTGATTCGCTGATACCGGTTCGATAGGATCGATCAATGTGGGGTGTTGGATTAAAAGGTAATTGCACGGCTCAGTTCTGGCATACCGTTTCACTTAAGTGATTCTATCCTATCATTGCGATCAAGATCCAACGGCTGTAGCGCGTGAGACCAAGAATGGGCGGCGTGCTTAGACGAGGATGGTACCGGTGATTCAGGAAGCAAGAGAGACAGGGGAAGAGCTCACCGAGGTCGCCGTGGCATGGGGATGCTTGATGTGTGCTTGGTTGTCGAAGGGGCGCTCGGGGTTCATATGAATCGCTCGCCGGAGTTGTCTCTGTCGACGGGCGAGCTTGGAGACGTCGTTGGTGAGGCTCGGCTGCGCGCTAAGACAAATTAGGGGTGCAGTTCGATGCATATGAGAGAGGGGGTTGTAGGAGTGGCATCCAGTGAGGAGGGGGCGGTCAGGTCTCACCGTGGGGGGTCACCGGAGTGGAAGCAGGCGACGACGATGCTCGGGTGTGGTCGTTGTTGAGCCTAGGGAACGCGCGCGGGAAAGGGGAAGGTGCTGGCAGATGCGCACGAGGTTGGAGAACAAGTCTGCGTGATCTAGGGCAAGGGGCGCTGTCTGGGCTCGCCGGAATTCGTTGGTGAGCTCACCGGAGCAGAGGATGTTCAAGCGCGAAATCGAGGCAGCCTATGTGCAGTGAGTGCGGAGTGTCGGGGGGAAAGATAGAAGAGACGCGGGCGATTAAGTACGCAAGATCAGGGGGAGGAATTACTGGCGCATTGATTTGAATTCAAGCGAGTTTTACTCGACCAGAAACAGCCGGCGTGATTTGAGGATGAAGGAGTCGCGGGGTTGACGACGATGACGGGGCAATGGGGCTATGCTATCAGCGAGTGGAAAGGGGGTTCGATAGGGTCGGGTAGTCAGCATCTGAGAGGGTCAAGTTTGCGGTGTGAACCATTTTCTGCGGGGGAGAGGGGAAATGGGCTAGCTGGGCCTGATGGGCAACGTTAGCTAGGCTGGTTTGTTTTATTTTTTTCATCTTCTGTTTTCTTTTTCCATTTTCATTTTCTGCTTTTCAAATTCAAACTTTCATTTGAATCCAGATTTATTATATATATTTTTTCAAATGTTCAGTACATTTCTATACTGTTTTAAATAGGTATTTTAAGTCCATTTTAGAATAATTCTTTTATTCTTTTATGGTTTATAGTTTATTTAAAACGGGTACTTCTCTTTTATTCAAATAAGATTTTGATTTTATTTTCAAACCCTTATTTGAATTCTAATTTTTCACCAAACTTTATTCAGTAGGTTTTATATATTTAATAGGGCAAATAATTCTCTTTGAATAATTTAAAGTATTTTAATATAATTTATTAATCATTTAAATTGGGTATATTGTCTTTATTCAAATCAAATTAAATATGGTTTTAATCCTATATAAATTTTTATTCAAATAATTTTTTGATCCCATTTAGGTTAATTAAATAACTTTTATTTCTCTTGGGCAAATTTCATTTATTATTTTCCCATGATTTAATTAATCATTTCTATTAGGGATTTTATCTTTATCCATATATAATTATAATATGGTTTAATGCCATATAATTTTATTGGAATAATCTTTATCCCTTTATTTTATTTGGATTTGGATTATCTTTGTTTGATTATGGATTTGGCCAAGATTTAATTTGGCTTTTAAACATTCCTTATTTCTTTCTTTCTTTCTTTGTCTTATAAAATCCATATCTTTTTATCCTTTTGTGGAATTTTATTTAATATTTTTGGAATTTGTGGAATTTTATTTAATATTTTTTGGAATTTTATTTAATATTTTTGTGGAATTTTATTTTTGTAGATACAAAATTGGTGATTCCAATTTGTGGAATTTTATTTAATATTTTTTATCCTTTTAAATCTCTTTAGGATTATTTTTCTCACAATTTGGTATGGATTTCAGATAGGAGATTTATTAGCTTTGAATTTTAATTCCTTATCTTATTATATTCATAAGATTTTTTCTATGGCTCCAAATTAAGTGAAACCAATTTCTATGGTTTTATAATATTTTTATTTGTCATTTTGATCATTTATAAATGTTTGTTGACAAATTTTTATATGGATCAAATCCATAGTCTTTGAGATATCTTGGGAATGATTTCCTTCCATTAAGGTTTTAAGGTTTTGAATAATTTTTTCTCAAGTTTGAATTTCAAAATATATTCATTGATGAATGCTTTCCACTTGTTTGAAATTTTTTGGATTCCATTTTATTCAAATTTGTTCAAGATGGATTTTTAAGTTTCCATTTAGGAATAAAAAGTTTCTTTTCATCCTAAGTTTCTTTTCATTTAGTTTGAAATTTTGGGATGTGACAGTGTGATGTTGGTGTACCTCCCCCCAAGCTTAGGCTTTTGGCTTAAGTGGGTCTCAATCCCATGGTTCCGAAGTAGATGCACCTCCATAGTATGACGAGGAGGCTCCCTCGTCCTGGTACGAGCTCGAGGACTCCCCTCTATAGTGTACAACGGGGTTATATGAGGGCGCTTCCTCCTAATAGTGCCCATAGAAGTTAAGGAAATGCAGCTTGTCATCCATCTCCTCCTCGGAGTGTGACCAAGGTCCCTGGGAAATACTGAACAAAGTGGTTTGGGGGAGAGGGATATCTCTCTCTTTCCCGTTAATAAACAACATTCTATAAACCAAGTTCTCAAGGGTAGAGCTAGTGGTGACAAAGTGATGCGCCTTCATGGCAGCAAGATCAATCCTCTCACGAGCCAAGACTGTATCATTTGGATCAACAACAATGTCCAAGGTAGCAGCAACACACGTAGCAGTAATTGCCCCATAAATGGGTCCCTTAGCAGTTAAGCAACGACCAATGAGAGAACCAAGATTGTAATTGGTTTCATTGTTGAGCGAACAGCTAAGAAAGCCAAATGATAGCTAGAAATATTACTAGTGTTCTCCCTACCAAGAACACTAGTGGCAAGATAGTAAGCGAAGTACCTGATGGCTAGAAGCTGAATGTTTATTATCTTTCCCCGTTGAGCTCTACGGCTATCATCATTGGTTATTCCTCGGTAAAGCTCCAACAAATCAGCGGGTTGAGATGGAATCTTCTTTGCTGACCCAACTGTGCCATGTCAAAGAGCCCCACAAAATTTCTTCAATGCCATATGGTAAGACCTGCCATAAACTTTGAAAGAAACATCTGGATGGAACATACTGTTAGTAGCATATTGTGCGCTCTCATCCTGCATAAGGCTCGTTAGTCTAGCCCTCCGAACCGAAGTCATAAAATCATCAAGAATCCTAGCAGCCTCAAGAAAGTTTGGCAAGGAAAGGTGGAGGGGTGCGCATCCCCCTCATTTCCCTTTCACCAAATCACGGAGTAATGACATCCTCATTATATGAGGGCGTGACACTGGTGGATGATCTTGGAAGCCTTGCCCTTCTAGGTGCATCACCCTCAAATATTTCACCAAATGTGTGGTGGTCCATGACTTCCATTTTCTGAAATTTTACACAAGCATCAAACCAAGTGATTTCTAAGTTGATAAACGGTGAGTAACTACTATAGGAACTTGCTAGAGGGCTACACATGCATCAAAATAAAGTTTCTAAGCATAGAACAAGCATGCAAGCTCAAACAACCTGACACCTATAGCAGCAAAATAGTCAAGATACAATCTACCAATCACAAATCTAATTTGACAAGTGGAGGAGGCACATACCAAGGAGCAATCCCTCCAAAAATCAGCACTTAAGATGGGCTGAACAAGGAGATCAAAAATCGCGAGCAAGAAAAGAAAGAACTCAAGCTTGAGAAAGTTTTCCGGTGTTTTTCGGGAGAGAGAAAGAAGATGGATGTGAGGGGGCACCTTGAAGGGGCCTAGGTGGGCCAGACCCCCCTAGGCGCCGCCCATAGGTATGCCATGCCTACCATGGGTGTGGTGGCCTGGGGTGGCCCCCTGGGTCACTTTAGGTGTCTCTCTGCCCCTTTTTTCGCGGAAAAAAGTTATTTTGAATTTCTGGGATTTTTCGGGAAACATTATTTTTGGCCAATTTGTAGGGTATGAAAATTTATTTTTTCTCGCAGAAATAGTTTTTTTAGAAGAAGAAAAAGCAAACAAAAACAAAACTACAGGAGCTCTAAGAAACTCTAACAAACAAACAACTAACAAAACCAAAGCTAGCAAAAGAAAGGCAAAGACTAGGAAGGATAAAAGTAAAAGAAAGCAAGTAAAACCACGGTGGAAACATTATTTTGTTCATTAAAATCCTTTTGTTAACAAGGTTGATCAAGTCTTGTTACCAAAACTATCTTATATGAAACAAAACTTTGCATTCCACAAGGTGATTATGTTACCCCATACTTGATAGCAATGGTTCCAATCATAATAGTTTCAAAATTTTCGTGTGGAATGGGACAATATATTTCTCCAACCTTGATGTTCTCAATATTTTCAATGGAATTCAGGCAATAGCTCAGCAACCTTCTCGTGGAAATAGACAGTATGCTATTTGTCATTAATATTGAATGTTACTTTTCCTTCATTACAATTGATGACAACACCTGCAATATTAAGAAAAGGTCTCCCAAGAATAATAAACATGTTATCAGCAGGTGCTTCAGGATATTCAGCGGGCGAGGACCAAGATCTTCGCGGGAATCGGAAAAACCGTAGCCATCTGTCGTGTTCTATTCTCCGGCAATTTTTTGATCGTCCCTCCCGACGAGTTATGGATCCCGGCGAAGACGAACCCTACGCCATGCTCGATCGTCCCCATCGGAGATATCCACCTCTTCATCGGCGAAACCGACTCGGGCACTAGTTCCCTGGGAGTCGGAGGAGCATCAATACCCGCATTGACCGCCTACGGGCAGGATACATTCGCGGAAGGATCGATGTCGGATCTCTCTTTGGAGTTTGCTAGCAAAGATCGGAAAAATTGAAGGCCCACCCAAACCGCCCATGTGCAGGATATAACGGTGGAAGATCACTACAAGTCTGTCGGCTTCATCCGTGTGTCTGGATAGCACAGATCTAAGTTCGGCAGCGTGGTTACCATCTTCGATATGGCGCGTTGCGTTTAGAGAGAGGGCGAAAACTCCCGCGATTACCTTGCCAGGTGGCTCCATATACGATCCGATCTGGCGCATTACCCCAATGATGATGCTATGTATCACTTTGTGGAAGGACTAGATCAGGGAACACTTCTCCAGCATTCTCTAAGGCAGTAGCAGGCTTCAGGACGCCTCACCTTCAAAAGCATGGTGAACACCGTCAACAACTACGCGGAGGCTGAGGAGGCAGCTCAGACAGCTCTTGCGCTCATTGACGGAGCGCCACCGCTTTAGCCACCGCCACCACCGCCTCCTGCTGCCATCGGCGCAGCTGCGCCACCACCTCCAGTCATCGTCGCTGCTGTTGCACCTCCACCCCCCGTCATCGATGAAGCCCTGGCATCCTCCGACTCTGTGATTGATGTGATCTACGCCGACTTCATCGCAGATTCGGAGGAGATAGATTTCAGCCCGGAGGAGCTAGACTCTGCCATGTAGGAGATGGAGGAGGATTACAAGCGCGACGAGCAGGCCAACAATGCTGTCACGTCCCAAGAGGTTTTTATAACCATTGGGATGGCGATAGATGAGATCAACCCAGAAGAGCTCCGCCTACAGCGCTGGACAAGGGGAAGGGACCACCTATTGTTGTCGACAATGATTGCGCAAAGGACATGCCCCCTCCTCCTAACCCAGTGCAACAGCCGCAGGAACACGGCACCGGACCGAGCAACAACAACACCGCAAACCCGCCGCCTCCGGCATCTACGTCTGCTACTGCCCAAGTTACTCCAGCTAATAGATTGATTTACAACAATCTCCTTGTCGAGCCTATGACCGTTGCTCATATACGCAATGTAGTTCAGTTTGATGAGAAGCACCAGCAGCTGCTGCAGGAAGCGCAGGCCATCGCGGAGCAAGGCTTAAAGCTAGATCTAGATCTGGCCAATGCGCAGAAGTCAATAGAGAAAGCTAGATCAATGGAGGCCGAGTACAAGACTCTGCTGCAACAACAGAAGGCCAAGAAATCTCTTTCTCGCGTCATCAACGATCCTGGTGTACGAAGAAACCTAGGATGGGCTCCCTCGAAGCGGGCACAGGCCAAACCATTCATTGACAGTAAAGGCAGGCAGGTGATGCCCACTCCTCTCCTCAACCTCGCCATTGCCAAGACCCTTCTGGAGCATGATAGATCACCCAAAGCAGTGGACCAGGTCTATGACCTAGTGGCCAAGGTGGTAAAACAACATGAAAAGGCCACCTCTCAGAGGCTTGAGTCTGACCCAGCGTTTTGCTAGTCTAGCCAGCATAAGCCGCCAAGGGACAGATCTCCTCTTAATGTCGGGTATCAGACAGGTTTGTCAGAACAAAGATGGAGGGATGAGCGCACCAGGAAGGATGCTATCCCCATATCCTCCAACCATGGAGGTAAGGCCCAACCTCCTTGCCCATCGCCGCCACCCCACTCCCCCCAACATCGCAAAGACACCAAGGCTCACCATCGTACGGATATGCCCCCGCCAAGGCAGAGCGGCATCCTCATCCGCGACAACACAACACAGACCCGTCATGGCGGAGAGTGCAACCAAGGACACAAGAGCAGGTTGCGACATGACCCTCCGCGTCCGACAAGCAACCGCGACAAGCATGAGGCGTTGTAGGAGGGTAACAACAAGAAGGCTAACCCAACAAGGAGGCCCGCGTCGTTCACGCAGCCCATCCCCTGATGGCAAGAAGAAGAAAAGAAGCCTGGAGCCATACGATGCACAATCACGTCTGGACAAGATCCATGAGGCCCGGGAAGTACCATACCTGGAACCATGTTGCTTTGGACCTGTGATACGGTCTGCAACTTAACCCAAAGGCTTCCGGATTGACAAGACCATCAAGCCCTATGACGGCACCGCCAAGCCAGCTACATGGTTGGAGTACTATGACAACGCGGTGGAGATCGTTGGGGGTAGCCCCAATGTCGACGTCAAGTACCTCCCATTAATGTTGGCGGGCACGGCCCATCAATGGATTGACGACTTGCCGGAGAGATCCATCTGCAATTGTTTCGAAATGCAAGAGGCATTCACCAAGAACTTCGAGGGTACGTACAAGCGTCCCTACACTGTTGGCGATCTACAACGGTGCGTGTAAGAGAAAGACGAGACATCTCGCGCCTATCTCTCCCGCTGGCTGGATATGAAGAATTCCTGCGCAGGAGTGCACGCCCAGACCGCCATGGCCGCCTTCATTGATGGGTTGGAAAGGGGCACATTGCTCCAACATAAGTTGAAGCGCTTGCAGGACAATCACCATCTAGACTTGAACCCGATGATTCAGTTGGCTAGTGAGTTCGCAGCTGCCGACGACGATGCTCGTGGCTCTCTTCCGGCAACGGCCGTTCCAACTCAAGCTCGGAGGAACAGCAGCACCAAGCGGAAGACCGCACCAGAAGAAAAGCAAACTCCCGACATGGTCGCTATGACTTTCGCAGGACGAGGTGATGGCGGACAGCGTGGCCGAGGACGGGGAGCAGGCCATGGGTAGCAACGAGGAAGTGAAACTACCTCGACAGCGCTCCGTGTTCCCCAAACCTACGAGGAGTACCGCGATATGCCGTGCCTCGTACACCTCGACACCAACGGCAAGGACACCCACACCAATCGCCACTGCAAGTTCGTCAATGACCTCAAGGAGGACCCGAAGTCCGGCTACAAACAAATTCGAAAGAACAGACCGCGAGGCAAGGGCAAGGGGAAGAAGAAGAAGGAGGAGGAGTCCAAGGATTCAAGTGACATGGACGAGGAAGTTGACCCCAAGCATGCCGCCAAGAGCGACGGCAAAGGCAAGAACCCCTTCGAGAAGAAGGCGGCACTTTTCCACACTTTCCTTGGCAACCCCACCGTCCGACAACAGAAGACCTCCATGAGGATACTGATGGATACTCTACCCCCAGTTCCCCAGTTGCTACACTGGTCGGAGATTCCAATTACTTGGGACAGGAAGGATCACCCAAACCTCATCCCTATGGAGAACCAATACGCCATGGTCATCAACCCCCTGATTGAAGGCAATGAGTTCACCAAGTGCATGGTGGATAGTGGAAGCAGCATCAACATCATGTACTTGGATACACTGCAGAAGATGAACTTGAAGGAGGAAAACCTAAGGCGGACCAACACCATATTCCACGGCATAGTTCCTAGTCGGCAGGCTCAGTCCCTTGGGTGCATGACACTTCAGATCGCTTTTGGTGATGTTAATAATTACCGCCAAGAACGCACGAACTTTGAGGTAGTCCCCTTCAAGAGCGTGTACCACGTCATATTCGGGCACGACATATTCCACACCTTCATGGCCAATCCATGCTTCGTTTATAACAAACTCAAGATACTCGGACCAAATGGTGTCATCATCGTATCCGGAAGCTTTGCCAAAGCAAGGGACTACAAGATTGGAGAAGCAGCCTGCACAGAAGTTGTCCTCTACAACGAAGAATTCAAGGAGATCCAGAGAAAAGTCGATGCCTCAGAGATGCCCGTGTAGAATAAACAGATTTCTGACTCTGTCCCAGCATTCAAGGACGCCATCGAAACCAAGCCGGTGGAACTTGTGGTAGGCGATGCCTCCAATACCACCGCCATTGGGACGAACCTGGACCCTAAATAGGAAAGTACGCTCGTCGAGTTCCTCTGTGAGAATAGGGACATCTTTGCCTGGCAACCTGCCGACATGAAAGGTGTACCTAGGGAACTTGGCGAGCACAGCTTGCATATTGATCCAAAATGTAAACCAGTGAAACAACCTCTACGACGCTTTGGAGATGATAACAGACGCGCTATAGGCAAAGAGATAGCTTGTTTATTTAAGGCTAGTTTTATCCGAGAAGTCCTTCACACCCAATGGGTGTCCAATCCTATACTTGTACCCAACAAGGGAACCAAATAATTAAAATGTGCGTTGATAACACCGGCTTGAACAAGGCATGTCCCAAAGATCCGTTTTCTTTGCCTAGCTTTGACCAAGTCATTTACTCGACAACTGGATCGGAGTTTTTGTGTTTTCTCAATGCATACTCAGGATACCACCAGATCAAGACGAGGAAGTCGGACCAATTGGCCACTTCGTTCACTACCCCCTACAACACGTTTTTCTATGTCACGATGCCCTTTGGGATGAAAAACGCAGGTGCTACGTACCAGCAGACAATGTAACGTTGCCTACACGATCAAATTGGTCAGAACGTTGACGCATGTGTGGACGATATAGCGGTGATGTCTAAAAAATCAAATGATTTAATCTCCGACTTAAAAGAAACCTTTGATAATCTCCGGAAATACAACGTGATGCTTAACCCTAAGAAGTGCGTCTTCGGGGTTCCAGCCGGCAAATTGTTGGGCTTCATCGTTTCCCAGCATGGAATTGAGGTAAACCCGGGGAAAATCAAGGCCATCTTAAACATAAATCATCCGACATGCCTAAAGGACATACAACAACTAACAATTTGTGTTGCAGCAGTTAGTCGGTTCGTCAGCCGACATGGAGAGATGGCCCTGCCACTGTACAAGTTGCTGAAGAAAGCGGACAAATTCACTTGGACGGACGAGAAAGATGCAACATTGAAGCAGCTCAAGGAGATACTATCCTCAGCGCCTATCCTTGCAGCACCCGAGCCTGAGGAGCCCATGTTAATTTACATGGCGGCCACCAACCGGGTAATCAGCATCGTCGTCGTGGTAGAGCAAAAGGAACCAGGCTATGAGCACGGAGTTCAACGACCAGTTTACTATATAAGCGAGGTCTTCATGGAGTCGAAGCAGCGTTACCCGCACTACCAAAAGATAGCTTATGAGGTATTCCTTGCTTCTCGGAAGCTGAGGCACTATTTCCAAGAGCACCCTATCACAGTGGTGAGCAAGACTCCACCGTCTAACATCATCAACAACAGCGACGCTACAGGAAGGGTCACTAAGTGGGCCATCAAACTTGCCTCCTTCGAGATCACCTACAAGAGACGCGATGCTATAAAGTCACAAGCCTTGGCGGATTTTATCGCAGATTGGACGGAGATGCCAGATGCTACCCCGGTGCCGGAGCCAGAATACTAGGTGATGCACTTTGAAGGATCAAAGATACTCAACGGCTCGGGGGCTGGTGTACTGCTATAGTCACCAACTAGGGACAAGCTACACTACGTTCTGCAGATCCACTTCGAGGATACGGACAACATGGCGGAGTATGAAGCACTCATTCACGGACTACGCATAGCCAAGGATATTGGCATCAAGCGCATAGTTTGCTGTGGAGATTCCGACTTGGTTGCCTAGCAAGTGGCTGGCACCTAGAACGCGCGGAACCCTATGATGGCGGCATATCGAGACGAAGTGGACGAGATAGCCAAGAGATTCTTGCGCTAAGAGGTTAAGTACGTACCTAGGGAGCAAAACGAGGCGGCTGATCTACTGTCTAAGATTGGATCAGGACGCAAACAAATTCCTCCTGGCGTTTTCCTGGATCCTCTACGGACACCATCCGTGAAGGGAGCAGACATCGACAACCCGGACAGAGTGGAATCTTTCGTCCACATGGTGGCAAAGGTCCCTCCGGCTTGGACAAAACCGTTCATGGAGTATCTCGAACATGGAACATTGCCCGACGACGAAGTCGAAAGACAGCAAATAGTACGTCGAGCAAAGGGCTATACCATAATCCATGGACACCTCTACAAAATAAGTACTACTGGTGTATACCTCAAGTGTGTTTCCCAGCAAGAAGGTATTGAAATCCTACGCGAAATCCATCTCGGAGATTGCGGGCATCATGCCGATCCCCGATCGTTGGTCGCTAAATCTTTCCGGCAAGGATTCTACTGGCTGACCGTGAAGGCAGACGCCGACAAGCTGGTTGAGACATGCATGGGATGCCAGTAATATGCCCGACAACCACATGTTCCTGCTAAAGAATTGCGAACAATACCAATAACTTGGCCGTTTGCAGTCTGGGGGCTGGACATGGTTGGTCCGTTAGAGACAGCACCATGTGGGTTTACGCATCTGCTAGTAGCAGTTGACAAATTCACCAAATGGATAGAAGCTAAACCCATTAGAAAGCTTGATGGGGCAACTGCCCTTAGGTTTGTCCGGGATCTAGTGGTGAGATTTGGTCTCCCACATAGCATAATCACCGACGACAGCAGCAACTTGTCACTCGGAGAAGTGGAGGCTTATTATTGGGAAAAGGTAATCTGACTCGACCTTGCATTTATGGCACACCCACAGTCCAATGGTCAGGTTGAGCGAGCCAATGGATTAATTATGCAGGGAATCAAGCCACGTCTTGAGGCACTGCTACATAGAGCAGCTGGGGCCTGGATGAAAGAATTTCCATCTGTGATGTGGAATTTACGAACTACAACCAACAGATCCACCGGCTACACCCCTTACTTCATGGTATATGGAGCAGAAGCCATCCTGCCTTCCGACATCCTTCACGATGCACCAAGAGTTGCCGCCTACGACAAAGATGACGCTGAAGAATCCACAAACCTATATGTGGACCTTCTCGAGGAGGAGAGCGTATTGGCATGCCAAAGATCCGCCATCTACCAGCAAAAGCTACGCATCTACCATAGTCGCCTCATTCGTCATTGCTCGTTTTAAGAGGGGGATTTGGTGCTCCGACTTAAGCAGAAGAAGTCACACAAATTATCCCCTCCATGGGTAGGACCGTTCATCATAAGCAAGGCGCTGCTCAATTGGTCTTACTACCTAGTTGACAATCGTGAACTGAAGGATAGACTCAATTAGGATCATAAGCGTAAGCGACGTGAACCGGATGATGACTACCCGGAGCATGATCGGCCATGGAACATAGCACAGCTACGTCCTTTCTACACTTAGCATTTTTATCTATTGTGTACTTCTTATATGATCAATGAAATAAATCTCTCTGGTTCATTCATATTTCTGAGTCTTTTACCTCCTTTAGTTTTCATTTTTGGATCGTATAAAACCTTTATGCACAAGCTTTGCGATTTCACTTGTGAAAATTCCGCCTACGGGCATTAGCATAAGTTTTCTGGTCTACACGTTCTTTTTCATTTTTATGTGGATTCTGGAGTAGTGACTTTCAACACTTATTGTCAGCGATTTTGTTATTAGGTTATTGACGGTGCCATTGGGCATCATCGCCTGAGCGCATAGTTTCGACAACGAGTCTTCCGACTCACAAAAAGTCAAGCATAATAACCAAAGTAATGGATAAGCCAGCACTTGCTTAAAAACATATATACATGCTGGAACCAGTTCTTGAGTAGCAGGAAATAAAAACCATTGTTTTCCGCCTTAAGTTAACAAGTAGTTTTTTCCCCATAAAAATTACAGAGGAAACAAATATTACAAGATGTTTTTCATTCCTCTAGCGCAGGTGACTTGGGCTCAGCATCGTCAACAGTAAGAGATCCATCTTCCTCAAAGTCGGCAGTGTTGAGGGACTCAGAGGAGCTTTGGCTATTGTCGTCAATGGTTTTCATGGGCACAAAGACGTTAGGGTCGACCAACTCGGCGACACTGGTGTCAAAACCCGCGAGTGACGCCAGGATAGCTTCATGATCTATCTTTTGGACTTCGTCGTCTACGTCGGGGATACCGGAGGTCACCATGTTGATTTCGGCATTTTCATAGTGTGCCTTAACCATTTACAGTGCCATACTCGCGCTGGCCCGTGTACATGAAGCTTTCCAGCTTGCGATACGCTCGGGGGTTCGGCACAGGATCTCCGAGAACTTCGCCACCGATTCCACCGCCTTGATGTTAAATGGAGGGGCTTGGCTATTTCCTTGGTATGCTTGATGGCGGTGTTGATAAAATTGTCGGCAAGGACCATACATTCCTTTGGCAGAGGAGGCGACCGGGTTAACCCAATAGGATCTGCAAATTTCTGACAAAGGAACGCATGAGTTCAATAAACACAAAAAGATTCAGAGTATCTAACTAACAGAAGTACAAGGCGGAGAATCACTTACTGAAGATGCTTATCTCAGCCTGCTGGAGAGTTTCCGCCATGGAGTCTCATTCTTGTCGGAGGATCCTGTACGCATCTAGATGGCGCTGATTTTGCTCATGAGCAGCTTTCTTCTGCTCTTTCAGGATCACGATTTCATCCTTCAAGTGGTTCATCTCCGTGTTGGCGGACTCTTGCAGGACTTTCATGGAGTCCTCATGCATCTTCAGCATATCCTTCCTCTCCTGCTTAAGGATTTTGTTTTCACTATCTAGCTGCTGAATATGCTTGGATTGTTCAACAATATCCTTAGCCTTGGAAATGGTTTCTGCAAGTCGGAGAAAGAATAGTACACAGTGAGTACTCGGAGAATGTTGGCACAAGACCAAGTCGGAATATGAAAAAGAAAGGAAAAACAGACGCTTGCTCTTGGTGATTTATTCCTTCAAGAAGGCAGTTTTACCCTTTTTAGCTTCCAAGTCCGCATGCATCTTCTGTTACTTGTTGTTGGCCATGCCTCTCCGAGCATTCTCATTCTATGGAAAATTTAATGATGTTTAGTCTACTTGAAGCATCTAGCCGGATAAATATCCACCTAGAGGCTTGGGGGCTACAGTGAGAGTTTTTAACTTAACATTATGCTTAGTATTTCTTTAAGAATCTAGTCAGAACTAATTCAGTTTTCGATTAGAAGCTTGGGGGCTATAGTATAAAGTTCTTAACTTAGTAATATTCTTAGCTTCTCTTTAAGCATCTAGTCGGAACTAATTCAGTTACAACTAGAAGCTTGGGGGCTACAGTATCGAAATTTACAAACATTGTGTATGCTACTCTTAAAGCATATAGTCGGAATAATTCATTCAAACTCTATGCTTGGGGGCTACAGTGAGAAGTTTTCTAGCTTAGTCACTCTTAGAGCATTTAGATTCAAAGACCTATGGCTTTTCGTCTAAATCCTCGGGAGCTACAGTGGGATACTCATATGAAATGTAAAAGGCAAATAAAACTTACAAGTGCAATGATCATGAGTTTGGTAGCGCTCTCACCAAGCAACTTGCCAAAAGAAAGGCTTTTCCCTTGCAGGATTTCGGCTTGCCGGAGAAGCTCCTTAAGACCGCACGTTGGAGATGTCGGCACCGCACCATGAACCAAAGCGGAGCTACCCGGCGTAAGTGCCGGATAGACTATCTTCGGGAACTCTATGGTCTTCCTGGGTGCGGAGGCGCCGCCTTCGGCAGACGTACCACTATCCACCACCGCCTTACCGCTACCGATGTTATCCTTAGCCGGAGCTTCAGCCATTTGGGTTGCGGCACTTTCCTGCGTTGTCTGTTCGCCGAAAACGGCAAGCTCCACGGAGGTACCTGAGTCCACTTCCATCGCGGAAGGGACAGATGCATGTTTGGCATGTGAGCTTGTCGGAGCAGGCGTAGGCTGGACAACGGGAGTAACAGGGGAAATGGCGGGAGATGCATGGGTATACAGGTCACGATGCAACATATCCTTGATGTTTCTAGAAGCCCCCAAAGTTATGTAGGTCTTCTTCAAACTGGTAGTGGCCCTATTCCTGAAACGTGCAAAAACTATAAGTACAGGAATAAGACAAGCAATGGACAATGTCGGTTAGAAAGAAGCTTACACAAGAGGGGGTGATTTGGCAAAAGGGATCCTGGTAACCTTTCTTTTCTCCGCCTCAAGGGCGACGGTAGTCTTCTTGGAGGCTCCACCCTCCGTCTTCTTCTTATTGCCTCCGTCGACAACATCAGAGGTGGAGCTCTTCCGCTTTCGCGCCAACGGGACATCGTCGTCGGACATGATGGTGACTTCCTTCATCTTTGGATCATAGATTTGGACAGCCATGCTATCCTCCTCTAGATCGTTGAGCTGTTAAGTGAAAACCAAAGTGTTAGATGAGATGGTAATGGCTAGATGGAAGAACTGGAGTATATGTCATACACGGAAAATAAACAGGTACCTTTGGGCACTTGCCCTGTATGAACATGTCGTAGGTGATGGTGAAGCCATGCTTCCTATCCTTCAACTTGACGATGTCCTTGAGGAGGAGCTTGACGGAGTCGCTCGAGAAGTTGTCCTCGGAGATGCGGAGGCTATCCTTCCTATCCTTAGTATTCTCGAACCAGCACATGGCCATGTCCAATCCGGTCAGACCTGTCTCTACGAACCACTCTATCCGCCTTCTAGCACAGGAAGCGTTGATGTCGGAGGGAAGAGAGGCCTGGGATCTCCATGTCGTGGCTTCGATGGCACCTTCATCGATGAAGTCCGGATACGTCGCTTCTCGGCCGGCCACAGGGATATCTGGGCCATAGAAGTATGTTCGTTTCTAGTTTTTACAAGACTCATGGCCGACAATGTCGGGGAACCGCCAGCCAGGCCAGATCTTGAAACTAATACAGCCACTGTTCCTGAGCTCGTCCTTGCCGGCTCCGGCTTCCCACTTGACGGTTAAAAGTATATAAAGAGATCTAGCCTAGGCTTAATCCCTAAGTAACCCTCGCAAAGCTCCGCATAGTTGCTAAGCGCGAGGATGCTATTGGGGGAAAGGTTCTGAGGCTGTACTCGGTAATGATTGAGGATAGCTAGGAAGAAATTGGAGATGGACAGGGAGACGCCACGTACCATTTGGGCTATGAGGTACACATTCTCTCCGGCTTGGGAAGAAGGAGTGACATTGCTGGCCGGCGCCGCCCGCCAGGCGAGCCCTCCGTCATAGGGAGGTAATGAAGGGATACGGGTAGGCTACACTAGCGCAAATCAAAATTTTCTACCGCGTAAACCAGGAATACTATTGTCATAGATCACGGGATTACCACTAGACGCGCAGTTGCGGAATTGATGAAGCGCGTCGAGGCAGTGCAGACATTCCACGTCTCCTCCTTGTCCTCGTCCCACGAGAAGCTCCCCTTGTGCGACTCGTTCAAGGGCCACAGATGCAGCACCTCCAAGGTATCCACACGTGCGGGGTGGAAGCATCAGACGCCGGACTGCTAGGTCCGTGCGTGCAACACAGGCGTGAGGTGTGGCGGCTGGGTGGAATGGTCTAACCCTCGTCAGCTCGCCCCACCCTCTCTTATATAGGCGTCCCTAGTGGACTTCTACATTAGCAGCCCATTAGTAGCCTATGCCTAGTCTAATTCGGATCTAATCCTCATTAGGCTTCCAGCCCCTTAAGTGTGTGACCCTATAGGTTGATATATGTATAGACATGACACGAATACTCTTATTCTGTCAATAGTTGGTAGCGGCCTCTAGCAAGACGTGCCAGCTCCTAAACGTATACAAAGATCATATCGGACGAACCATCACAAGGTTTAGTACATGTCTTTCCCTTTGCCTCACGATATTTGGTCTATCTCCAAGCTGACCTCTCTTTCTCGATACCGTGATTCGGAATCCCTTTACTAGGTTAACTGTTAACATTATGTAGCATGGCCATGCATTTCTGGATCCGATCACTCGAGGGGCCCAGAGATATCTCTCTCAAGTAGAGAGGGGCAAATCCCATCTTGATTGACCATGCCTTGCAGCATGTTTCAGGACAAACCCGAAAGCTACCTTTATAACTACCTAGTTACGGAGTAGCGTCTGATAGCCCCAAATTAGGTCGATCCACATCTGAAGTACATGCAACAATCTCAGGTCTAAGGACAAAACGTACACGATGTGTAGAGAGAGCTGCAAGTCAAATTTCTAGTCTCATGTTGGGTCAGACCAACCCCATGTTCATAACATGTGTCCACATCATTGGTTTGACATCTCCATGTCTATGACTTGCGAAACATAGTCATCAACCAATTGATGTGCTAGTCTAATATTCACGTGTGTCGTCACATGAACTCCGACTAGGGACAACTATTAAATAACCATACAAGTAAAGAGTTTCACAAACAATTCACATAATTGCCAATCAATACAAGTTTCCTGACATGGATATTCAAGGAACATTACAATAACTCATGGATACATATGAAATATAATCATCTCTATGATTGCCTCTAGGGCATATTTCCTTCAGTCTCCCACTTGTACTAGAGTTAATCTAAAATATATCTAATACCAATTGCTCCTGTGTGCGCTTCATGCCTGGGCTGTAGGAGAGGCTTAGTCAAAGGATCAGGAACATTTGAGTCCGTATGTATTTTGCATATCATGACACTACCATCCTCAACAAAATCACGAATCTGATGGTAACGCATGCCAATGTGTTTGTTCTTCTGGTGCTGTCTAGGTTCCTTGGCTTGTTCAATAGCACCATTGTTGTCACAATAAACGTCCAAGGGATTGGAAGCGCCCTGAACCACACCGAGAGCGATCAGAAAATTCCTAATCCAAACAGCTTCCTTTACGGCCTCCGAGGCAGCAATATATTCAGCTTCTATTGAAGAGGAGGTCACCATATCTTGCTTGGAACTTTTCCAGCTCACAGCACCACCATTCATGACAAACACATAACCTGATTGCGATTTTGAATCATCTGAGTCGATAAGGTAACTCGCATCTGTGTAACCCTTTACACTGAGTTCATCCTCACCTCCATGAACTAGGAACACATCCTTAGTCCTTTTCAAGTACTTAAGGATGTTCTTTACTGTTGTCCAGTGACCTTCACCTGGATCAGCCTGGTATCTGCTCGTAACACTTATAGCATAGGAAACATCTGGGCGAGTACATATCATTGCATACATGATGGATCCAATAGCCGAAGCATATGGAACCCTGCTCATGCGCTCACGCTCATCAGTAGTCAAAGTACACTGAGTCTTGCTGAGTTTAATGTCGTGAGACATGGGCAAGAACCCCTTCTTAGCCTCTTCCATGCTGAACTGTTTCAACACTTTGTCAATGTATGTACTCTGGCTTAATACAATTAGCCTCCTTGATCTATCTATATAGATCTTGATGCCCATAATATATGCTGCTTATCCTAAGTCCTTCATTGAAAAACTATTTTGCAATGAGGTCTTAACAGACTCGAGCATAGGAATGTCATTTCCAATTAGTAATATGTCATCTACATATAAGATTAGAAATACCAGCACTCTCCCACTTTCCTTCTTGTAAACACAAGGTTCTTGTTAGTTTTTGATGAAGCCAAACTCCTTTACAACTTCATCAAATCGAATGTTCCAACTCCGAGATGCTTGCTTCATCCCATAAATGGACTTTAGAAGTTTGCATACCTTTCAAGCATTCTTTGGATTGAGAAAACCTTCGGGATGCATCATATACACGTCCTTAGTTAGGATTCCATTTAGGAAAGCCGTTTTGACATCCATCTACCATATTTCATAGTCGAAATGTGCAGCAATGGCTAGAATAATCCATATAGATTTAAGCATCGCTACGGGCGAGAAAGTCTCGTCATAGTTTACTCCTTGAACTTGTCGAAAACCTTTTGCAACAAGTCGAGCTTTATGGATGTGAACATTTCCATCCATATCAATCTTATTCCTATAGATCCATTTGCACTCGATGGCTTTAAAACCATCAGGCAGGTCAACCATGTTCCAAACTTGATTGTCTCCCATGGACTCTATCTCGGATCTCATGGCGATCAGCCATTTCTCAGAGTCTAGGTCCACCATAGCTTTTGCATAGGTCGTAGGCTCATCATTGTCTAACAATAATAATTCTCGCGCTTCACGGAGCCTCGCCGACCTTCGTGGTTGTGGTGCTTCTGTTGCCACGGGTTCCTCAACTTGTTCTGCTACAATAGCATCACTCGTAGAAGCATACCCAACTGGCTCATCTTCAACTTCTTCAAGTCGGACCGACCTTCCACTTGTTCCCTTTGTGAGAAACTCTTTCTCTAGGGAAACACCACTACGAGCGACAAACAATTTGCCCTCCTTTCGGTTGTAGAAATAATACCCTAAGGTTTCCCTCGGATATCCCACGAAAATGCACTTATCCGATTTGGGTATTACCTTGTCCGACCGAAGTCGCTTGACAAATGCATCACAACCCCAAATCTTTAGAAAAGACAAACTGGGATTCTTTCCAGTCCACATCTCATACGGTGTCTTAACTACGGATTTAGATGGTACCCTATTAAGTGTGAAAGCTGCCTCTTCTAGAGCGTAACCCCAAAATGACAATGGAAAATCCGACTGGCTCATCATCGATCGAACCATGTCCAACAAAGTTCGATTACACCGTTCAGAGACCCTGTTTCTTCGAGGGGTTCCGGGCGGCGTAACTTGTGGAACAATTCTGCAACTCTTAAGATGATCGCTAAATTTGTGACTGAAATATTCACCTCCGTGATCAGATCGCAAGACCTTTATTTTCTTGCCACGTTGATTCTCTACTTCACTCTGAAACTCCTTGAACTTTTCAAAAGTCTCAAACTTGTGCCTCATCAAGTAGACATAACCATATCTACTGAAATCATCAGTGAAAGTAATGAAGTAGTGATATCCTCCTCTGGTTGTCGTGCTCATTGGTCCACATACCTCATTATGTATGAGTACCAACAAGTCTGTCGCTCTCTTGGGTAAACCCAAAAAAGGCGACTTGGTCATCTTTCCAAGTAAACAAGCCTGACATGTCTCGTATGATTCAAAATCAAACGAAGTTAGATGTCCATCACCATGGAGCTTGTTCATGCGCTTTTCACTTATATGCCCCAAATGACAATGCCATAAATAGGTAGGACTCAAATCATTAGGCCGAAGCCTTTTAGCACTAACATTGTAAATAGATGCATCATCAAGATTTAAAATAAATAACCCATTCACAATGGGAGCATTAGCCATAAACATATCATTCTTAGAGATTACACAACCATTGTTTGCACTCGCGAATGAATAACCATCCCTCATCAAACGTGAAGGTGATAAAATGTTTCGACCCATACTTGGACTATAATAACAATTATTCAACTCCATAATAAATCCTGACGGAAGGTGAAGTTGCATGACGCCGACGAACAATTCAGCAACCCTTGCTTTATTTCCGACGAGAAAATCCAGTTCGCCTTTCTGCACTTCTCTAGTCCTTATTAGCCCCTGCATCGAATTTCAAATATGAGAAACCGATCCGGTATCAAATACCCAAGAGTTAACATAGGAATCAACGAGAATAATGTCCACAACATTTACAACAAGCGTACATGAGTGGGAAGTACTCTTACATCCACTCTTCTTCAAAGAAGCCTGGTACTTGCTGCAGTTTCTCTTCCAGTGGCCATGTTCATGACAAAAGAAGCACTCAGTGTCATCTACAGGTCCAGCCTTTTGCTTGGGTGCATACTTAGGGATCGTATCCTTAGCCTTACCCTTCTTCTTCCATGAAGTACCCTTTTTCTTGAAGCTAGGCTTGTTCTGCACAGCCATCACATGGCTATGCCCTACACACTTCTTCATGACACTTTGTGTTGTTTTTAGCATCCCGCATAACTCATTAAGGCCCTTCTCCACCCCATGCATATGGTAGTTCGAAATGAACTGCCCATAGCTGGATGGAAGAGACGCCAAAATGAAGTCAGTGGCCAACGCTTGGCCTAGTGGAAAACCAAGCTTTTCCAAAGTCTGACTGTAACCAACCATTTTGATCACATGGGGGCCTACAGCTGCTCCCTCTGCTATCTTGCATTTTCCAAATGACTTGGCAACATTGTACCTCTCAGTCCTTGCCTGATCTTGGAACATGTCCTTAAGCGCAACGATCATATCGTACACATCCTGATCCTCAAACTTCTTTTGGAGTTCAGGTTCCATGCATGCAAGCATAAGACAGCTAACCTCAAGAGAATCATCACATGCTCTCTTGTAGGCGTTCTTTAGGGCAGCAGATGCATTATCGGCAGGTTCATCGGGAATTGGGGTATCCAGAACCGTTTCCTTTATTAGACCTGAGAACAATTCTTAGGTTACGGACCCAGTCCGTATAGTTTGTTCCATTTATTTTATCTTTGTCAAGAATCGAACGCAAATAAAAAGGTGATGTAGTGTTCGGTGCCATTGATCTACAACAGAAAATATGCAAAATACTAAGCCATGTAACCATGAAAGAGTAAAACATATTAAACAATTTAATAGCATATACTCCCACTTAAATCAACATCCCTCTATTGATACTAAGTGATTCAAGATCCCTAATTAACAAGTCGACTAGTGAGCTTTAGCATCACTGCTAGAAGACAAGGTAAATCGGTAAGCAACACTTCCTAATCATATCACATATGACTCTTGTTGTTGGGTGACATCTCTATGTCAAAACTAGGCGCCCAACCTTTATGCCCCAATGTCCTTAACTGTTAAGATGACCTTGTCAAGCTCACCAACCCTTATGCGTGTAGGTATCCGATACAAACCCATCCAGCCAAGGAAAACCGCGGCACCCTAGTTTTGTAGGCCCACCAACGATTTTACAGGACATAGGATGGTGCAAGGTTTGGTTAGGAGGGCATGGTTTAACTTAAATTTTGTGAGGGATCATTATACTTCTATCATCTAAGCATGCATAGTAGTAAAACACATAAGAATAGAATTTACATAAATGTGACACAGTATGGCCCATTTTCTCATAGTGATCTCCATCGCCATAGAACCTGTCCACCATGATGATCTCCATCTTCATGTTCGATGTGAGCCATCTTGCAAGTGATGAGTCCTCCAAGAACTAATACAAGCTATTACTCCTAATAGCTAGTAATCAAAATTACATAGTATTGGGATCATCATAAGTTGGCACATAGGCCATTACAATAAATGACAACACATATGGCTCCAGCCGTGTTGCCCTACTCATGACACACATGTCATGCAAATTTTCATACATGCATCACATACATATATTGGCCATACTGATCACATACATCCTGCAAAAACAAGTTATGCATAGAATCGCATTCTACCAGATCATGTGACATCGTAGCACCTAGGTACCTTAACGAGATACAAAGGGGCTATGATTAAGGGGGGGTCTAGGGGGTCTCCTCCTGCGGGGTTCGTAGGGGAAGCGTCGCTCGCGGTTTCTATGATAAATGAGAAATGAGAGATCAAATCTTCACAATTTTCTTTAAGGATTTTGATCGGCAAATCAAATTTACCATAAACCTACTCCTGTCCCGATTCAATCAAACTCCTTTGATCATTGTACATCGATTTTAGATTTAGGTTCCGTTTCGATCAATCATATTGATGTTCGCGTGATTCAATAGGATTTATGTGTCACTGTCTACGCCGATGGCGAAAACCTACCGGTAGGGGTAAGTCGTTCGACAACCTAAGAATCACGATCACAGAAAGCAAGATCATAGATCAATCCTGAACCACCGCAATACAAACGATCACATCATTCATATCAACCTGCATATCACCATATGCAACCATCCCGAACCTATAACTGAACATCATCGGCTCTGATACAACTGGAGGGATACAGGTAGGCTACACTAGCGCAAATCATAATTTTCTACCGCGTAAACCAGGAATACTGTTGGCATAGATCACGGGATTACCACTAGACGCGCAGTTGTGGAATTGATGAAGCGCGTCGAGGCAGTGCAGACGTTCCACGTCTCCTCCTTGTCCTCGTCCCACGAGAAGCTCCCCTTGCATGACTCGTCCAAGTGCCACAGATGTAGCACCTCCGAGGTATCCACACGTGCGGGGTGGAAGCGTCAGACGCCGGACTGCTAGGTCCGCGCGTGCAACAAAGGCGTGAGGTGTGGTGGCTAGGTGGAATGGTCTAACCCTGGTCAGCTCGCCCCACCCTCTCTTATATAGGCGTCCCTAGTGGGCTTCTACATTAGCAGCCCATTACTAGCCTAAGCCTGGTCTAATTCGGATCTAATCCTCATTAGGCTTCCAGCCCTTTAAGTGTGTGACCCTATAGGTTCATATACGTATAGACATGACACGAATACTCTTATTCTGTCAATAGTTGGTAGCAGCCTCTAGCAGGACGTGCCAGCTCCTAAACGTATACAAAGATCATATCGAACGAACCATCACAAGGTTTAGTACATGTCTTTCCCTTTTCCTCATGATATTTGGTCTAGCTCCAAGCTGACCTCTCTTTCTCGATACCGTGATTCGAAATCCCTTTACTAGGTTAACTCTTAACCTTATGTAGCACGGCCATGCATTTCTGGATCCGATCACTCGAGGGGCCCAGATATATCTCTCTCAAGTAGAGAGGGGCAAATCCCATCTTGATTGACCATGCCTTGCAGCATGTTTCGGAAAAACCGAAAGCTACCTTTATAACTACCTAGTTACGGAGTAGCGTCTGATATCCCCAAAGTAGGTCGATCCACATCTCAAGTACATGCGATAATCTCAGGTCTAAGGATAAAACGTACACGATGTGTAGAGAGAGCTGCAAGTCAAATTGCCAGTCTCATGTTGGGTCAGTCCAACCCCATGTTCATAACATGTGTCCACATCATTGGTTTGACATTTCCATGTCCATGACTTGCGAAACATAGTCATCAACCAATCGATGTGCTAGTCTATTATTCACGTGTGTCCTCACATGAACTCCGACTAGGGACAATTATTAAATAACCATACAAGTGAAGAGTTTCACAAACAATTCACATAATTGCCAATCAATACAAGTTGCCTGATATGGATATTCAAGGAACATTACAATAACTCATGGATACATATGAAATATAATCATCTCTATGATTGCCTCTAGGGCATATTTCCTTCAGGTAGCCCTCCATGATTAGCTCCTTGATGTCGTGGTCCATGATGTCCGAACCGCGCTAGTCTCCTCTGTGGGAGTCGTTGTCCTCCTCTAATAGCTCCAGCGCCGCTGGATTGTGGTCGCCGCTGGTGGATTCGACCACCACGGATTTGGGAATCACAAGGCCCTCTGGGGGCACGAGGACGGTTATCGCCGGCTTCGCCGCGACATCGCCTGACACCGCCATCAAGGGGGCGGAGCTGCTGCTGGCCATTGGGAGGTTATGGTGGAGACTGGGAAAGGTCGAGGGGCTAGGTTTTTTCACAATCGCGTGGAGAGCTCGAGGAGGCTCTCGCTGGAGGAAGAATATGACATAGAGGAGAATGAGGTGAAAAGTAAAAAATCCACCGCTATTACAATTTATAACCTCTGGCATCAAGATTCGTGCGGAATGATCGAATGGTTGATGCGTGGACGACATGTGCGGGCGCGTGCGCAGAAATTTCGCAACGTTCCAAACCGTCGCCGCCAACTATTCGTCTCGCTCGCACGGGAAAACGGACATGATTGCGTTCTCTGCATGTGTGAGTTACGAGGCGTTGCTGTCCTACGTCTACGTCGCCCTAGCTGTCACTAGCAGGTGAACCATCACATCAGAATATTCTGGCATGGACGGATCCAGGCCGGCTACGGAAGAGCACGATAGAAGATTCAGCAATTCTCCGACTTACAAGTTGAAGACGGAGAAAACCCTACACGGTTCTTTGGGAGGACTACAAGATGTTGCTTGGCGATTTGCCGACATCCATTTAGACGGAGCATTCAACGTGAAGAGGCAAGACGGCGCCAGATCTCGGAGTTCTCCGGGGGCTACTGTTGGGGATATGTGTGGTGACCCAGCATACGACTTCATGTGTAGTACAATATAGTCATTGACATGACATCCATAGAACACCGTTCTGTAAATATCACATCCCTCAGAGTGGTACAACAGAAACATTGTGTGTCCGTATTACAAACATACACATGTTATTATTATTATAATACCGGAAGTTCAAGACTTCCAAAAGTTTCAACTTACAAACCAAAATATAAGTGTTTTAGCGGAAGTTTCAAATTTAAAACTTAAACCCCAAATTGAGATCAACAACTTATTGCTATATATTGTTCATGTTGCTCGTCTCAAGTGGCTACTCAAACTATAGTAATTATTCGGACTCTTGTAACTCTCCTCCATAGACGATGTCATAGTACTCACCTTCTACGGCTCCATACATGTTGGGCTCTTCATAGAAGACCTCCTCATGACTCTCAAATGCATACATTGGAGTATCTTCGGGATTCTCAGAGTCTAAGCAAGGATTAAAAGGAAAGGATGAGTAACAGCGTTACCCAGCAAATTCATTATATGCCGGGTAGGAAGTTTCATGCTCTATCTACCACCTCGGACTATCAGTCCTTGGCACTATGCAATTTTCATAAATATTTCTTCAAAGGTTGATTTTATTATAAAAATCTATGACCATCAGCCTTCACAGGTTGACCAGAACTTTCATGGAGTTCCTTTCCTGTCGCGTTCGTGGCTCCTTCCCGGAACAGGAAGTAACAAGTTACAATTCTTACACTCTATAGAGGTGCGTTACTTTTCCCATGAGAGATCAACTCCTTGTTGCACAACCGGGCATACTTTCCCGTCCACAATTCCATGATGTGGGGCCCAGTAGTTGGTCCAAGACAATCACTGCCCTCTCCGCGACCTCATATGTCTGCATGATCCTTCGGGGCTGGCTCACCTTCGTTAAGCCCCCTTTCGGGCAGGCTAAAACCCTGATGAGTTATCGAAGACTCTATGACCTAGTTATGCCCGCAATAGTACCATTTACATGGACTATATCCCTAAACACCATTCATAGATAATCTAGACACCAAAACTGTGGGACGTAAGGGTGCCCACCCATATGTTGGATCCTCACAAGGAATCACAACATCACGTTAAAGTCGTCTTGCCTCCATACAAGATGAAAAGGATACATCGGACTTCTTTGTCCCATTCCAAATCTCATGGTTAACACGTAATATACGGCGCTAGAATCACTAATGTCATGGGTTATTAATCCCTAACTGTTCATCATTATTGCAATTAGAACCCTAAGTTCTATTGATTCATCATATCAACACTTAGGATGATATCTAAGATTTAGTATTTTGAGAAAATAATGTTTTCCTTTTCTATAATATAAATGATAACACACAATTTGCAAATACTATGATAAAACTATTCAAAGGACATGAGCAAGTGATGAACTTGCCTTGTGACTGCAAGGTAGTGAAGTCTGATGCTTGCAATGGACCTTGAGCTTCTATGTCTACAAAAACATCATTATTGCCCGGTAAGGACAATATTTAAGGAAGCAAAATGATTATGCAAAGTAATGTAATGCATCATTTAACTTTATATGAATTTGCCTCCTTTATTTAAATTATAAAAATCCTTTTTAATAATTAAGGATTTATAAATATTAATTTCTCTAATATTTTTTGAATATTGTATTCTTTTATTTAATTCCTTTTTATTTACATTTTATTTACATAATAATTCCTGTAAGAATTATTATTAATTACCAAAAATTGGTATTAAATATTTGTTTAGTATTTTTTTAAAATACTACAATATTAATATATAATAAAAATGATTTTTATTTATTTTTATCATCTTTCAATAATTTTGTAAAATTCCATAAGGAATATATATTACAAAATTCTTAATAAAATTTATATGTCTAAATTTTTATTTCTTAATTTATTTGGATAGTTTGGATTATTGTGAACCCAAAATATTTTATTTATAATTTTTGGATTTTTATTTCATTTTCTAGAATTTATTTAAGTTCAGGGGCTTTTTGGTCTTTTTCTAATTATTAAAGCAGGCTCTAAATGACTTGGGCTGACTGTTTGGGTTTATTGGGCCCTTGTGGCCCAGTAGGGCAGAGTCAAACAACACCCCGAAGGGTTTTTGGCCCAGTCCAGTCCACACTCTCTGTCTCTCGTTCGACCTTATTCTTCTCTCCCCATCCTCGACCCCGTGGTTGATGGCGCCGCCGTCGTGCTCTGCTCGCCGCCGTGGTCCTCCCTGGCCGCTGCCGTGATGCAGGGCAAGGTTGTCGACCACGTGATACCATTCTGTCGAATTCTATTTGGCATAGGATCTTTCCCATGGCAAGTCTAGCCTCAACCCGAACCCTAGGGTTTCGGTGATGCTGTTGCTGTCGCCGCCGTTCCTGCCGTGTGCTCTGGTGGTGCTCCTCACCTCTAGGCGATACTATGGTCGCTGTCGTGTTGTTGTGTGGGTCGCAGCACCCCAGGGTGCTTCCCATGTTGCCGTGTTCATCGTCTACCCTCTTCTTCCTCTTCTAATCTACAGCGAGGACCTTCGGTAAGTTATTCCTCTCCCTCTCATGCTCTCTGTGCTAGGCCATCCCATGCTAGATGTTGGTAGTGGCATTTCCTGGTTAGTGTCCTATCCTGATTAAGATGTTTTGTTCTACTTAGGGTTCATACCCCTCTGGGAGTAGATATCTGATGAGTTGGATGAAGTTTTGATGGTCCCTAAGCATGCTAAGTGGTTGTTAGCTGTGGCTTGCTGTTTATGATTAGCTGTGGTCATGCTAGTGGTTTACCAGATGATGCTATGGATTAATTTTTATACGATTCAGTTGTTAAAGTTTCTCTTGAACCCATACTTGGGAAATGTAATGGTTTTAATAGCTTACCACTGTCATTACTTGGTTAATGACAGTGAGTGTTGTGTGATGAAGTCACTATGTTAGTATTGTTGGCTTAAGAATTCATATATAGCTTGAGATCAAATGGTCTCTTATAGTGAAGATATGTATATGGATTTTCCTGATTATGATTCATGTAATGGCAGGAAAATGATTTATAGTGGATTGGTTGTATCTCTGAAGATTGGATGCTTAACCTACTTAGTTTAGAACTATTCTTGTGACACCATCCTTTTATGGCACACAAGATTAGATTCTATTACTTGGTTTGGTTTTTTTCAGGCTTAAAATTAGCTTGTCATTATAGATAAGTGGAATTCTCTTTCCTTGCATCCCTAGAACCCATGATGTTGGTCTGAGGTTTAGGGATTGAGACTTTGTCTTGTTGTTTCTCAAGGATTGGTTCTGGTAGTGATACCAGCTACTATTTCTTGAATCAAAGTTGGGAAAATTGATTTTAGGATTAATAACTTATATAGATCCATGAGATTAAATTCTAAGGTGCTACTCCGATTTAAGAGATGTGCCTAGAAGTTTAAATCTTGGCTATATTCATTCTTGAATTGAAATATATCTTGATAGCTTAGATGAATGATGTTGTCCTGAGATCTTAGTTGGATCTTTATAGTTTTCAGATTTCTTTTAGCGTTTAAAAGTTAAGTGATGGATTCACCCCACTTGGGTGTTTTCTGAGAATTTGAGTAAGAGACAAATCATGAATTAAGTGATATTGGTGAAACTTTCCCCTTTGAAAGATTACTCAATAATGAACATTGATCAGTGCACTTCGCTATCAAGTCTGAGAGTAAAATAATTCTAATCCTTAACTTTTCTTTCTTTTTAGTTTATGTTTATTTTGTAGGTACCAGACATGAAGATCAAGACTTTAGTTTAGTTTTTTATTTTTCTTTATAGGATAGTCACTTGTAATATCCTCTTATTCAATTGTAATCCTTTTTTTATTCTTTTGTACTTGTTATTTTTATTCTTTTGTAATACAGATTGTACTATCATTCAATTAAGAAATATTATTCTTCTATTTAATTACTATTGTTAAGATTATTGCTCATTTCCATCAGTTTCATTTTTGTAACTTATTTATTTATGGAATAAATATTGATTTTACTTATTCTGTTATTTATTTAAGGTTTGAGCTATTAATCATTATCTCTTGACTAATTGAAAATACTCAAACATAATCCTAAATCCTCTTCTTTCTCCCATGTGGCTTCCCTTTCGGGGTGATGTTCCCACTATACCTTGCAAGATTTGATTTCCCTATTCCTCAACCTTTTCTAGTTTTCTTCCAAAATTTTACAGGGCTTTTCAACATAGGTCAAGTCTGCTTGCAGTTCTATCTCCTGATGTGTGATTGCATCATCCGGAACTTTCAAACATTTACGAAGTTGTGACACATGGAAAACATTATGCACATGAGACAATCTTGTTGGTAACTCTAAAGCATAAGATATGGTTCTATTCTGACTTAGTATCTTGAATGGTCCGATGTATCTTGGGCTCAATTTTCCTTTAACTCCAAATATTTTTACCCCTTTCATTGGACTTACTTTCAAATATACCATGTCTCCCACTTCTGGATGCCACGATCTTCGACTTCGATCAGCATAACTTTTCTGCCTACTCTGAGCTATTTTCAGTCTATCCTTGATCTTATCAATGATATATTGTTTTTCTTTGATATAGTTTGGCGCAAAATCCTTGCTGCTTCCAAGCTCATACCAACATATTGGTGATCTACACTTCCTTCTATACAGAACCTGATATGGAGCTTCCTTCAGACTACTCTGATAGCTATTATTGTAGGAAAATTCTACCGATGGTAGATGATCTTCCCATGTACCTCCAAAATCTAATTCACAAGATCTTAAAATGTTTTCTAGTATCTGGTTTGTTCTTTCTGTTTGACCTCCAGTCTCTGGATGATAAGCTATGCTGAAATCTAATTTGGAACCAAGTGCTTCATGTAGTTTCTTCCAAAATGCTGAAGTAAACACTAATCCCCTATCAGTTATGATATTTTTGGGTACTCCATGCTTACTTACTATCTCTTTGATGTAAACTTCTACTAACTTCTCGACATTATCTTTCTAATTTACCGGGAATAAAATGTGCACTTTTAGTGAGTCTGTCCACAATTACCCATATCATATCCTTCTGTTTAGGTGTCATGGGCAATCCTGTGATGAAATCCATACCTATTTCCTCCCACGTCCATTCGGAAATTTCCAAAGGTTGTAACGGTCCTGCTAGACTTTGATGTTCAACCTTCACCCTTTGGCAAGTATGGCATTCTGATACATATTTAGCAATGTCCTTTTCATGTTATTCCACCAGAATAGTTCTTTCAAATCCATATACATCTTAGTACTTCATGGATGTATAGAATATGGTGTTTCATGTGCTTCCATGAGTATGACATCACGAATCTCAATCACATCTGGAAGACAAAGATGATCTTGGAACCACAAAGACTCATAATCTCCAAGGTGAAAAACTAATTTTTAGCCTTGAGATATCCTCCGAATTTCCTCGGCAATGAAAGGATCTTCTGCTTGATGTCTAAAAATTTCGTGCTTAAGATCACTGTCCTGCTCTGCAACTACCAGCATAGTAGCTAATCCTCCAAGAACCTCTGTTCTAATGAATTGAAGCTCTAATCTTTCCAAGTCCATTTGTAACTCTTTTGGTAGCTCCCGATTGCTAGGCTGAATGTCTGCACTCTTTCTGCTTAAAACATCAGCTACAACATTTGCTTTCCCTGGAGTATAGTTGATTGTTAAATCATAATCTTTGATTAGTTCCAACCAACGCTTCTGCCTCATATTCAACTCCTTTTGAGTCAAGAAATATTTAATACTTTTATGGTCAGTGTATAACTCACATCTGGCTCCATAAAGAAAATGCCTCCATCCTTTCAGCGCGCAGACTACTGCTGCTAACTCTAAATCATGAGTTGGATAGTTGACTTCATGTGGTTTCAGTTGTCTTGAACCATAAGCAATCACCTTCCGATCTTTCATTAACACACAACCCAAACCTTCTTTAGAGGCATCACAGTATACTGTGAAGTCCTTCCCTGTTTCAGGAACTGCTAAGATTGGAGTTGTGGTTAACCTAGTATTTAACTCCTGAAAACTTGATTCACACTTCTCATCCCAATTGAATGGTGTATTCTTTCTCAACAATTTGGTCATTGGTCCAGCTATTTTGGAGAAACCTTCAATGAATCTCCGATAATAACCACCCATTCCTAAGAAACCTCGAATCTGCTTCACATTGGTTGGTGCAGTCCACTCTAGTACTGACTGGACTTTTGATGGATTTACAGCAATTCCATCTTTACTGATCACATGGCCGAGGAATTCTACCTCATCTAGCCAAAATTCACACTTACTAATCTTAGCATAAAGTTTATGTTTTCTTAGATTCTGCAATGCTATTCTCAAATGGTCAGCATGCTCTTCTTTATCTTTGGAATATATCAGAATATCATCAACAAGACTATGAAGAACTTATCCAAATATGGCATGAAGATTTTGTTCATCAGATTCATGAATATTGCTGGTGCATTGGTCAAACTAAATGGTACTACCAGGTATTCATGGTTTCCATATCTCGAGACAAATGCTGTCTTAGGAACATCCTCAGGCTTGATTTTTATTTGATGGTATCAAGATCTTAGGTCGATCTTTGAAAATACTCCGTCTCCTTTCACTTGATAAAACAAATCTTAAATCCTTGGTAGGATACTTATTCTTGATAGTAACGTCATTCAAATTTCTATAATCTCCACACATTCTTCTTCCACCATCCCTCTTATCCAGAAAGATTACTAGTGTTCCCCATGGGTATACACTTTCCTGGATAAACCGTTTTCTGGCTAACTCATCAATTTGCTCTTTGAGTTCTTTTAATTCTTTTGGTCCCATCTTATATGGTGCTTGAGCTATTGGTGATGTACCGGGAATTAGATCAATAGTGAATTCTATCTCCCAATCTAGTGGCTTTCTAGGTAGCTCTGCTGGAAAAACATCTTGGAATTCATTTACTATAGGAATATCTTCCAATTTGACCTCTTTCATCGAGTTCAACTGCAGATCCACCATGATATGACTATGCTTATCTTCTTGGTAAACTATCCTTGCTCCACTTGGAGTTCTGATTGAGACAGTTTTCTCCTCACAATTTATCTGAGCTCCATGTTCCATCATCCAGTCCATCCTCAGCACTACTTCAATTCCCTTCAAAGGAATCACGTAAAGGTCTGCAAAGTATGTACAACCACAAATCGAGATGACCTGATCTTGTTTAATGTGGCGTACAATCACATTCCCTCCTGCCGTAACTACGGTCATAGGGTTTTCTAATGTTGCCCTTCTAATCCCGAACTTATCACAGAATTCTTCAGAAATGAATGAAGTAGTTGCACCAGTATCAAATAGAACTTTGCCGGGATTGGTAAGGATATTGAGCGTACCTATTTCTGCATGCTCCGAATTATCCACCTCCTCGAGAGTTGCATAGTTCAGCTTCCCGGTAGGTCTATTCCTCTTGCGATTTTTGTTCTTGCCATTATTTCCTCCTTTATTGGGTTGTCCATTTCCTCCATGGGCTTGCCTTCCATCTCGAACCGGCCAACCTCCTTGTGGTTTGCTTGGACAATTGGGCTTGATGTGACCTCTCTGACCACAAGCATGGCATACAATTACTGGTTTCGGGCAATCCCTGCTCATATGCCCTGGGAGTTTGCAATTGTGGCATATAATATTCTTTATGTTTGGATTTGCACTCTGATTGGAATTTTTGTTATAGGGCCTATTGCTTGGTTTGAATTCCAGATTGGGCTTGGGCTTGCTTGCTTGTATCCTCTTTGTTTCCTTCTTAGCTCTCTTACTTCTATCCTCTTGGACATTCTTGTAGTCATCTTCGAAGGTAATAGCTGCATCTAGCAATTGCTGATAAGTTTGCTTATTAGACAACCTCAACTACACCCTCACAAATGGATTTAATCCACGTAGGAAATGCTTCTTCCTCTTTTCCTCTGTATTAACTTACTCCTCAGCATAACGAGACACTTGACTAAACTCCCGGATATACTTCATAACACTAGTATATCCGTGCTGCAGCTCCTCAAATTCTCTCTGCTTCAACTCCATAACACGATCTGGAACATGATATTCACGGAAACTCTGTTTAAACTCCTCCCAGGTGTACTCCCTTCATGGTTTTTACATGGCCAACTGATTCTCCCACCATGATGCTGCATGCCCAGTCAGAAGATGAGTTGCATACCTCAATTTCTCCTCATCATTTCAACGAACAGTCTTCATCTTTCTTTCTGTATCTTCTAGCCAATCTTCTGCATCCATTGGTTCAGGAGCTGATGCAAAAGGTAACGACCTTGCATTCTGGAAATCAGATAGACTCACTCCTCCACCTTCAGGTGCCCTCTGATTTGCTCGTCCCAACAACTCCGCCATGAACTTGTTCTGAGTCTCTTGCATCATTTGCATACACTGCATAAAGTTCTACTCCATTAACAGCCTCATTGGTGGTGGTAATGCTCCCTGACCTGCTGCATCTGTATCGGCCTTCTCCTTGGCCTCATGTTCCATCCGCTGCTGTTCAGCTTCGGTTTCTACACCCGTATCCATGACCCTCTAGTCCTACAACATAAATCGAATACTCATAATTACATCATGCACATGTGTTCTAAGCTCGACTTTACACACATAAGTAGTCACACAATGAAGATCCAAAGAAAATCCAAATATGCATTTCACATATTATACATAATAGCATAATAATACAAATTCATTACAACATATACCATATAGGTATAATCACAAAACTTCCTTATTTATCTAACTATCTTATTTCTTGGAGAACACTACACGGTACTTGATACTTCTAAATAGTTGCCTACTTCTAGTAGTAACTACGCTCATCATACATGCCTGATGTCTAACCGTGATGACGTGTCGTTCGTCGCACAATTTGCGGAACAAATGGCCTTTCAGAAGGAACATACTCAGTATCTGAAGTGTCAGGACTTGAGTCATTACTCAACCTGAGCGCATTGACTCCCTCCAGCTCAGCTGAAAAGTCTTCAGAAACATATTCAACATTATCTCCTGCTTGCATCTCCTGAGCTTCATTTCTTGAGTTTTCAACAGAATATGCAGATACTGTTGATTCCCAGGTGCTCCTTTGGGCAAGATAGTTAAACACCGGATAATGTATATTATCTGGGTTTTTATAAGATGTTGATGATTCAAACACTCTCTCCTCAGGATCTTCTTCTTCATCTTGATTATCTATTGACATGGCATTTGTACTACTGTTACTGGGGTTAATTCTTGCACCCATCCAGCTAGATTGTCCAACATTTCTGTCAGAACCATCTGTGGACATCTGGTGTTCATGAGATCCTTCATATAATCCCCTTCTCCAACCATCAAAATTCTCAATAGGAAGTTCTGAATCAGAACCATCCTCTGAACCCTATGGTACTACATACCTCGTATCCATAGTAGGATCATGTATAGGTCCAGGACTTGGTGAATAAGGATATGGTTCAAGGATTCAGGATCTATAGGTATATCCTTAAAAATAGGTGTTGCACTACTACTTGCTTCCTTCTCCAACTGGAATGCTAACTGCTTCCTCCTTTCTAGATCAGTTAGATCTTCTAACATGTCATTTTTATCTTCAACAATCACTTGATGTGTCTTATAAAAGGATGCAACAAGTGTTCAATATCCATCCATAAACTAGGAAGCTAACTTCGGATGCTTCTTAACCAAAATAAGATGATCCGATATAGGCTCTGAGTCTATAGAATCATGGGGTATCCCAAAAAATGTGCTAACTTCTAACTCCTTGGCTTTATGCTCCCAAATATTAGCTATCGCCTCCACAACGGCAACATGATATGCTGCTAAGTGACTCCTACCTTCACCTATAGGTAAATTGTGATATAATCCAAGCTCCTCTGGAAGTTGGATACTCACATGATACTTGGATAACATCCGGCCATCATAATAGGTTATAGTGTTCACTGGAATTTCGGGTTGGACAACTAAAAATCATTAAAAGTTGATGAAGTTGGTCCGTGAATGGTCCTTGATAATCATCAAGAGTCTCCTCTTTCCTTACCAAAGTCTGTTTTGGAAACTTTGGTGCCATAGCTCTATATATCAAGAAAATATTTTTTATTAATAACCAATAATATATTGCATCATAACAAAGAATTATAGCACTAAAACATATAACGGAATATTCTCATTTGAATACCCATTATATTTATTTTAGAGAATTCTTTATCATTGCTACTCTCCTACAGGTAATACCCTTACTAGGTTTCCAACCTAAGGTCAAAGAAATATTCTCTAATACCAACTACGGTGACCCAGCATACCACTTCATGTGTAGTACACTATAGTCGTTGACATCACATCCACAGAACACCATTCTGTAAATATCACATCCCTCAGAGTGGTACAACAAAAACATTGCGGGTCCATATTACAAACATACACACGTTATTGTTATTACAATACCAGAAGTTCAAGACTTCCAAATGATTCAACTTACAAACCAAAATATAAGTGTTTCAGCGGAAGTTTCAAATTTAAAACTTAAACCCCAAATTGAGCTCAACAACTTATTGCTATATATTGTTCATGTTGCTCGGCTCAAGTGGCTACTCAAACCATAGTAATTATTCGGACTCTTGTAACTCTCCTCCATAGACGATGTCATAGTCCTCCCCTTCTACGGCTCCATACATGTTGGACTCTTCATAGAAGACCTCCTCATGACTCTCAAATGCATACATTGGAGTATCTTCGGGATTCTCAGAGTCTAAGCAAGGATTCAAAGGAAAGGATGAGTAACAGCGTTACCCAGCAAATTCATTATATGTAGGGTAGGAAGTTTGATGCTCTATCTACCACCTCGGACTATCAGTCCTTGGCACTATGCAATTTTCATAAATCTTTCTTCAAAGGTTGATTTTATTATAAAAATCTATGACCATCAGCCTTCACAGGTTGACCAGAACTTTCATGGAGTTCCTTTCCTGCCGCGTTCGTGGATCCTTCCCGGAACAGGAAGTAACAAGTTACAATTCTTACACTCTATAGAGGTGCGTTACTTTTCCCATGAGAGATCAACTCCTTGTTGCACAACCGGGCGTACTTTCCCGTCCACAATTCCATGATGTGGGGCCCAGTAGTTGGTCCAAGCCAAAATCACTGCCCTCTCCGCGACCTCATATGTCTGCATGATCCTTCGGGGCTGGCTCACCTTTGTTAAGCCCCCTTTCGGGCAGGCTAAAACCCTGATGAGTTCCCGAAGACTCTATGACCTAGTGATGCCCTCAATAGTACCATTTACATGGACTATATCCCTAAACACCATTCATAGATAATCTAGACACCAAAAGTGTGGGGCGTAAGGGTGCCCACCCATATGTTGGATCCACAAAAGGAATCACAACATCACGTTAAGGTCGTCTTGCCTCCATACAAGAGGAAAAGGATATAGCTAACTTCTCCATCCCATTCGAAATCTCATGGTTAACGCGTAATATACGGCGCTAGAATCACTGATGTCATGGGTTATTAATCCCTAATTGTTCATCATTATTGCAATTAGAACCCTAAGTTCTATTGCTTCATCATATCAACACTTAGGATGATATCTAATATTTAGTATTTTGAGAAAATAATGTTTTATTTTTCTATAATATAAATGATAACACACAATTTGCAAATACTTTGATAAAGACTCTTCAAAGGACATGAGCAAGTGATGGACTTGCCTTCTGATTGCAAGGTAGTGAAGTCTGATGCTTGCACTGGACCTTGAGCTTCTATGTCTACAAAAACATCATTATTGCCTGGTAAGGACAATATTTAAGGAAGCAAAATGATTATGCACAGTAATGTAATGCATCATTTAACTTTATATGTATTTTCCCCCATTATTTAAATTATAAAAAATCCTTTTTAATAATTAAAGATTTATAAATATTAATTTATTTGATATTTATTGGATACTGTATTCTTTTATTTTATTCCTTTTTATTTGCATTTTATTTACTTAATAATAACTTTAAGAATTATTATTAGTTACCAAAAATTGGTATTTATTTTTATCATCTTTCAATAATTTTGTAAAATTCCATAAGGAATATATATATTATAAAATTCTTAATAAAATTTATATGTCTAAAATTTTATTTCTTAATTTATTTGGATAGTTTGGATTATCGTGAACCCAAAAATATTTTATTTATAATTTTTGGATTTTTATTTTATTTTCTGGAATTTATTTAATTTCAGGGGCTTTTTGGTTTTTTTCTAATTATTAAAGCAGGCTCTAAATGACTGGGGCTGACTGTTTGGGTTTATTGGGCCCTTGTGCCCCAGTAGGGTAAAGTCAAACAACACCCTGAAGGGTTTTTGGCCTAGTCCACCCCACACTCTTTGTCTCTCGTTCGACCTGAACCTTCTCTCGCCCTCCTCGACCCCATGGTCGATGGCGCCGCCGCCATTCTCTGCTCACCGCCGTGGTCCTCCCTGGCCGCTTCCGTGATGCAGGGCGAGGTTGACGACCACGCAAGACCCTTCTGTCCAATTCGATTTGGCATAGGAGCTTTCTCGTGGCCAGTCTATCCTCATCCCGAACCCTAGGGTTTGGGTGATGCGATTGCTGTCGCCGCCATTGCTTCCGTGTGCTGTGGTGGTGCTCCTTGCCTCCAGGCGAGACTATAGTCGCCGCAGCGGTGTTGTGTGGGTCGTAGCGACCCCTTGGGTGTGCTCCCCATGCAGCCATGTTCGTCATCGACCCTCTTCTTCCTCTTCTAATCTACAGCAAGGACCTTCGGTAAGTTGTTCCTCTCCCTCTTGTGCCCTCTATCCTAGGCCATCCCATGCTAGATGTTGGTAGTGGCATTTCCTGGTTAGTGTCCTGTCCTGATTAAGATGGTTTGTTCTGCTTAGGGTTCATACCCCTCTGTGGAGTAGGTATCTGATGAGTTGGATCAAGTTTTGATGTTCCCTAAGCATGCTAATTGTTGTTAGATGTGGCTTGCTGTTTATGATTAGCTGTGGTGATGCTAGTGGTTTACCAGATGATGCTATGGATTAATTTTTATATGATTCAGATGTTAAAGTTGATCTTGAAGCAATACTTGGGAAATCTAATGGTTTTAATAGCTTACCACTGTCATTACTTGGTTAATGACAGTGAGTGTTGTGTGATGAGGTCACTGTGTTACTACTGTTGGCTTAACAATTCATATATAGTTTGAGATCAAATGGTCTCTTACAGTGAAGATATGTATATGGATTTTCCTGATTATGATTCCTGTAATGGCAGGAAAATGATTTATACTGGATTGTTTGTATCTGTGAAGATTGGATGCTTAACCTCCTTAGTTTAGAACTGTTCTTGTGACACCATCCTTTTATGGCACACGAGATTAGATTCTATTACTTGGTTTGGTTTCAAGCTTAAAATTAGCTTGTCATTATAGATAAGTGGAATTCTCTTTCCTTGCATCCCTAGAACCCATGATGTTGGTCTGAGGTTTAGGGATTGAGCCTTTGTCTTGTGGTTTCTCATGGATTGGTTCTGGTAGTGATACCAGCTACTGTTTCTTCAATCAAAGTTGGGAAAAATTGATTGTAGGCTTAATAACTTATATAGATCCATGAGATTAAATTCTAAGGTGCTACTCCTATTTAAGAGATGTTCCTAGAAGTTTAAATGTTGGATATATTCATTCTAGAATTGAGATATAGCTTGATAGCTTAGATCAATGGTGTTGTCCTGAGATCTTAGTTGGATCTTTATAGTTTTCAAATTGCTTTTAGTGTTTAAAAGTTCAGTGATGGATTCACCCCACTTGGGTGTTTTCTGAGAATTTGAGTAAGAGACAAATCATGAATACTTTTCTAATCTTAGACAGATAGATCATGTGATGGTCTATTTTACTCACCACACTCACTTGATGTTGGGGTTTCTAGTGGTTGATCTTGTGGTAACTTGATCTGGTGCTCTCCTCGTATTTCCAGCTCCAAGCTTTTCCTCGATCTAGCCCTTCCCCTCCTGGTCCTGATGGCTTGATCTTGCTCATGCTATCCACCTGATCCACCCCTCCTTATGTCACCATTTTGGTGATGTGATCCAGGGTTTTGATTGGTGTAATCTTGCTTGGCTTTGGCTTGGTTTAGCTGTTGTGCTGCTGTGCTTGGTGTGTAAGAACAAGAAACTGGTGTGGGGTTTGCTTCCCACGGCTGTGTTGAGCAGTTTTGTGTGATTGAGCTGTTGCTGTGGTGCTGACAGCACACACCATGCAGTTTGGTGTGTGTGTTGCATGTGTGCCTGCTGCATAGCTTGTGGATATGTTTTGAATTTGAGAGTTACTTTTATCAGGTTACCTTTTACTTGGCTGGTGAAACTTGCCCCTCTTTGTTGTTTATTTGACTTATGGCTTAAAATTATGAAAGATATATTATTTCATATTGGTGAAACTTGCCCCTTTGAAAGATTACTCAATGATGAACCTTGATCAGTGCACTTCACTGTCAAGTCTAAGAGTAAAATAATTCTAATCCTTAACTTTTCTTTCTTTTTAGATTATATTTATTTTGCAGGTACAAGACTTGAAGATCAAGACTTTAGTTTAGGTTTTTCTTTTTGTTTGTAGGATAGTCACTTGTAATATCCTCTTATTCAATTGTAATCCTTTTTATTCTTTTGTACTTGTTATTTTTATTCTTTTGTAATACAGATTGTACTATTATTCAATAAAGAAATATTATTCTTCTATTTAATTACTATTTTAAAGATTATTGCTCATTTCCATAAGTTTCATTTTGGTAACTTATTTGTTTATGGAATAAATATTCATTTTACTTATTATGTTATTTATTTAAGGTTTGAGCTATTAATCATCATCTCTTGACTAATTCAAAATACTCAAACATAATCCTAAATTCTTTTGAATTATAATTCAAACACTCAAGTTTTAAATTCAAATTTCATTTACCAAAACACTGTAATCCACAAAGATCATATCAAAGTCTATAACAATCATCCTTCAAGACTATACTTAATATGAAAGCATGAAAGAAGCTTTGATCACTTTAGGTTTTTATTTGGCGAAAAATTTACCCACATTTTCACAGATGAATGCATCCAACATCACAAATTCCTAAATCTACCCTTTGTTGGTTCCTAATGCTGGGATGTTACACTATGCTATATGGGTATCCTCATAGCATGTCTCCTATCTGGATAACCCGGGTGGCCCACAGTTGGTAGCATGGCCCATGGCCTGCTGGGCGGCCCAGTTAGATGGATCTAAAAGGGAGGCCCATGCTAGATAAAGGAAGGCTATGGAGGAGTCACCGACGTACCCGGAGCCTTATAGTGCAAGACACGCTATACTAGTTGTAGGCAGTGTAGGACTCTATAACCTGTCCGACTAGGACTTTTCCCTATAACCCTAGGACCTGACGACTATATAAGTCGGGCCTATGCGAGCATTTAGGGCACGATAACTTAGACTGTCTAGTCACCTCGCACGGCAAACGAATCTCTCTAACTTGGATATTGCCATTATAGTGATTTATAGCAGGAGTAGGATTCCGCCACCATTGTGGGATCTGAACCTGGGTAAGTTGTGTTACGTCATACCCGTCAACTGTCCGCCTTCCCCCACGTCTCTAAACACTCACTGTGAGGACCCCTCCATGGCGTACTCATCGGCAATACCACGACATTTCTTAGCCTCCTTCATCACTTCATCATTTAATGCAATTACTCCCCCCTTTTTTGTTGTTGGAGTTGGAACTGGTTCATGCATAGCTGGTTTAGGAGTAATAGGTTGTAAGGGTCCCAACCTTTAATAAGGTAGAGTCCCCTGTGTTTACAATGCTAGTCCCTGGATCAATAGCTAGCATCCACAGTTAAGATGTAATATCAAGAAACAAAGGTCATAATACAACTTTATAACCAGGAATAAAATAATTTATTACATCTTACATAGCTCATTTGGCTATTACATTACATTGCAGCAGAATATCTATAAGCATGGGGTCCTTCATCTTCAATGTGCCACAAGCAGACATGTTGGTTGTAGACTTTGTAATCCTAATCAACACACTTCACTCAATCAATCAAACCTGCAACATAACAAGTTACAGCCACAAGGGTCAATACATTTGAATTGTATTGGCAAGTGATACTATGGTAGTATGGTGGAGTCTATCATCTATATGCATTTGGCTAAGTGGAGTTGAGGCTTGCATTGCTCAAAATAGATTTTTCCTTAACATTTGAAAACACTAAGTTTTTGCTTGTCAAAAATCATTTCTCCCAATCAAAGATTGAAAATTCTTTAACCCTGGTTCAACCACAAGTTTTTAACTTAGAAATTTGAATGATGAGATTCTTGATTGCTTCCATGTCTTGATGCTCAAATTGCCCTTTACCAGGGACATGGCTAAGTACTTAGATTTTACACTCTGTAGAGGTGGTGCACTTTCCCCACAAGACTTGGTTTCCCAAGGCAAAATATTTCAGAAGCCTTCCCTTAGACCAAAATGGACGCGTTCCAACCTATCAAACTCTACCACTAACTGTCCATATGGCTAAGTTCTTGCAACCTATATGATCCAGGCAGAGCCCATAATGCCAAGTGGCTGCACTTGAAGCTTCTCAACATTTGACATCCCAAATCTCTTTGATCCTGGGTGGCCATCCACATGTGAGATACACAAGGTCAACCATAAACATGGGCCTTGTGAACCACTCAACCAAAAACCACCATTCAAGTCCCATTCCACCCATGTGATTCATTAACTTAGTTGTTTTACTAAACAAAAACTCAAGTCCTCAGACTTAGAAATTTTTCCATAGTATGTATGTATAATCCACCCTTGTTTTCTATTAGCTAAGCTAAGCTTTAGAGTAGTAGGAATCTTAACTCAGGAAAATTTCTACTAAGGTTTCATCTACTAGGTTTTCCTATAGCAAGGTTTATACTTAGCAAAATTCCATGCAAGTTTTACTTAGAAAAATCTCTAATGCATAGTGAAAGTAATGGGACAAAGTATGAAGCATCACTTGCCTTTTTGGTAGGGGGTATAAGTTCACTCCTTGTCCTTGCAACAATCACACTCTTCAAGTCACTACAAATCAATCAAGCAAGGCACAATCTCAATCTACCAATCAAGCAAAACATCACATAAAATAACAAAGTCAAGGTAATGCATGCAAACATGCCAAGCTTTGTTTGATTTGAAAAAGTGGTTCCCAATGGGTCATAAACATTTGAAAACACCTAACGGTCATTTTATAAAGTGGCAAAGTCATTTGCAAAAGATTTCACTTCATAAACCATTTTCAAAACAAAGTATCATTTTATGTGGTGTAGAAATGTTTTTACTAAGGCATTAATCTATAGGGTTCACAAAATATGTTTTCAAACCACAAAACTTTGTGTTTAGGGTCAGAGAGCTTAAAACAAAACATTTCCCAAAAGTGTTCTTCCAAAACCATTTTAATAAATAAACTATATTTTTATTTGACTAGAAATGGTTTTAAATCAAAGAATCATTCTTTTCCTTCACCAAATATATTTTTGAGACTACAAAGTGTTTCCTAGGGTCAGTTGGTTCAAATCACACCATTTGCAAAAGATTTTATACCCAAAATTATTTTTGAATAATTTTTACAATCTAAACAAGCATACAAATGTTTCTGCAAATACAAACATTTTTCCAGAAGCTTTTTACTAAACAAAAGGCATGGTTGGCTAGGGCTTGTCTCACTGATTCCATTGATATAAAGTTTGCAAATTTTGGACGTGTGGATCAAAAGTTACAAGGGTTTCAAATCTGCATCTAATTCAGATTCAAACTTTGTTTTAAACAGAACTGGTGACACGCGTCCTATTCCTATTCGTCGGTACCGCTTCGCTCGGATCGGCTACTCTGGCGCGTTGGATCAAGTCAGATCGAGTGGCACAAGTTGCGTACCCCTTCGCTTTAAGTGGTTCTATCCTATCCACTAGATCGAGATCGGACGGCTGCTGCGAGCTTGACCTAAAACGAGCGGCGCTGCGGTGGTGGCTGGCGGCGGAGCGGCCAGATGGTGGCGGTGCCGGCGATACAGGAAGCAATGGAAGGTGAGGAGATGCTCACAGTGATCGCAGGGCGATGCCGAAGCTCAACGTGGAGTCGTCTTGGCAAGGGGCGCACGGGGACAGGAGGAATCGCTCACCGGAGTTGGTATGGGCGGCGGTGCTCTCGGGTCGTCGTCACTGGCGTCGTTTGGAACCTCGCTAAGCCAAAAGAGAGGCACGGTTAGATGCGCACAAGGGTCGCGAGTAAGGAAGCGTCATCGGGAGGTGCTGGGGCGGTCGAGGCTTACCAGGGGAGTTCGTCGGAGAAACGACAGACGGCGGTGGCGAGTTGAGGTTGACGAAGCCGACGTTACGGGGCACTCGCGGGCGAACCAGTGGGACGGGGAGATGCGCCAGGAGGTGAGGAGTGCGTCTGTGTGCTTGGGAAGGCAAGAGGTGGCGAATACTGGCCGGAATCGGCAAGGAGGGTCGTCGGAGACAGAGGTGCTCGGGGAGGAATTAGGGCGGCCTGGGGGCGCACTTGGGGGAGGAGACAGAGGGGAAATGGAGAGGAGGAGTGGGCGCTTTAACGTGCGTGGTCTCAACGAGTAATGGAGAAGGCGTTAAGGCGAATTTAACCGCGGCATCAATGGCAGGAAACGGCCGGCATGGGTCGTCGCGGGGAGGAAGAAGATGAGCTTTAGAGGTGGGGCATGCTTGTCAGTGAGAAAGGGAGTGAGGGGGAGGGTCCATTCGTCAGCGTCCTCGCGGGTTTGTAAGTAGGTGCGAAACGTTTTTCTTCGGGAGAGAGGCTGTGGGATGGCTGGGCTTAGTGGGCCGGATTGGGTTGGGTCGACCAGATTCATATTTTTTTCCAGTTCTGAATCTTTTTCTTTTTCCAAATCTTTTTCTGTTTTGAAATTCAAACAAACAATTCAAACACTCCAATTCAAATAAATTTCCAGTAAACTTTATATTGAGTTTAGCTCTGTTTATCAACACAAAATTAAAGTCCAAAAATAAAATAAAATAATTTTATTCTTTTTAGGATCTATTTAATTATAAAATAGACCTTGATTATTAATTCAAATAGGTGTTGATTTATTTAATAAAATCTCCATTTGAAAACTAAATATTATCAAAACCAAGTTAGTAGGTTTTATTTGAAAATATAAGATACTTTGGAAAACATGTTTAAAATAATTTAATAAGTTTTAGTGTTTATTTAAAATGGGAAAAGCCTTTGCTTTAATAAAATTGGATATTAAATCCTTATTATTTTACTTAAACAAACCTTTATTATTTTTATCAAAACAAAACATTTTATTTCAAAAACTTGGCCAAGGTTTAATTTGGCTCTATAAAATAATCCTTATTTATTTCTATCCTTTGCTTTTGAAAACCAAATATTTTTATTAAAAGATTCAAAATAGTAATTTTAAATATTTTTAAGTTTTATTGTTTATTTATCTTTTTAAATTCCTTTAGGATTTTATTTGATCCAAATAGGCTTTGAAAGTTTCCAACTGGAATCAAAAGTTTCTTCTCACCCTGAAAATCAACAAAGTTTTATTTTATTCATTTATTTTTCACATTACAAGATTTGGAAAATCTTGGGATGTGAAAGGCTACCACCCTTAAAATAAATCTCGTCCCGAGATTTGGGAGGCTAGGGGTTACAAGTTGGCTCAAAAGCATCTAGGGAACTACCATCCTTAAAAAAATTCCAACTAAATTACATCTTGGCTTGCTTGGGATCTTGGTGTAACTTTCCTGGATAGAAGTTTGCATAGTGGCCTAGCTCCTTGCATTTGAAACATGTGACAAGGCTGAGATCCCTCATAGGCTTGTTTATCTTGTGTTTCATCTTTTCTGTACAGTTGCTTGCATAATGTCCGAGCTCTTTGCAGTTGTTGCACCACACTTGTCTAATATCTTTCTTTTCCTTGGGTAACAATTCTTCTTGTTTATTTCCTTGGTTCTTCTTCTTTTCTGGGCAATCACTAGCATAGTGTCCCTTCTCTTTGCAATTGTAACATTGCAACTGGCTTATGTCCTTCTTCTTCTTTTTGGGTATCTCCAAAGCTAGGAGTTCTTCTAGTTCATGCTCTTCATATCTCACCTCAAAGGTGGGAAATCTTTCTCTCTTCTTGGGGCATTGGTCTTCATGCTCCTTGGATGTATGATCCTTGCCTCCACAAATATTGCAAGCTTTGGTTCCTTCTAGAATAACATCTTTGTCATCCTTGTTGTCATTAGCTCTTTGGGAAAAGTTTTCTCCCATGTTGATCATTTGAGTAACCAATCCTTGCAACAGTTTGGATTGAAGTTTCAAAATCCTTTGTATGGCTGGATCTAGTCCATTGTTGTTGGCTAAAAGCTGAGTTGTCTCTTGGCTCAACTGGTTTTGGGTTGCTATAAGTTCTCTCATGTTGTCCTCTTGGTTGTTGTTGTCATCAACTTTGATGTTGGAGTCTCTTGAAGAAGTCATCTAGTTGGGTTGAGTAGGGATTAGAATAGGCAGAATATTTCTAAGGGAATAATTCTAATCACACACATCATAATTCACATAAGCAATGTGCAAGAAATCACAAACAAACATTCCACTCAAACAACAAGTTTTAAGCATATTTTTAGGCAACCAAAAATATTTTTGTTACACTACCTAAGTTGGTGTGCTTGACTTAACTAAATTATGGTGGTCCATCTATATGGTTCAGTTGAGATCTTTCCATCCTTCTTGGCTGATTCTTCTTGCATGAGATCATGGTTTCCTTGAGGAAAACTCTTGGTTAAAATACTTCAAGTGAAGTGAACTCCTTCTAATTTTGCATTTCCTCAGTCTCCATATCTTGAGCAAGATTTCCTTGTCTCACTTGTAGTCCTTAGTAGTATCGAAGTTGGAAGTCCTTGGTGAATATGCTGAAGATGTTGAAGTCATTAGAGTTGAAAATGTTGAAGTCATTAGAGTTGATGGAGTCTTTTGCACATGGTGAAGTCTTTGGTCATGGGGTAGGTTTTTCCATCAAGTTGAAATAGATAAGATGTAGAATCAAAACCAAAATGGTTGAGGAAAAAGTTTTACAAGTTTGTTTGTAAATAAGTTTTTTTTGAACAAATACAACTCCTATTTTTCTAAGGGGTTTTGTCCAATCCTAGGTTTACAAATCCTACAGGCAACACAATGCTCTGATACCATCTGTAAGGGTCCCAACCTTTAATAAGGTACAGTCCCCTGTGTTTACAATGCTAGTCCCTGGATCAATAGCCAGCATCCATAGTTAAGATGTAATATCAAGAAACAAAGGTCATAATACAACTTTATAACCAGGAATAAAATAATTTATGACATCTTACATAGCTCATTTGGCTATTACATTACATTGCAGCAGAATATCTATAAGCATGGGGTCCTTCATCTTCAAAGTGCCACAGGCAGACATGCTGGTGGTAGACTTTGTAATCCTAATCAACACACTTCACTAAATCAATCAAACCTGCAACATAACAAGTTACAGCCACAAGGGTCAATACATTTGAATTGTATTGGCAAGTGATACTATGGTAGTATGGTGGAGTCTATCATCTATATGCATTTGGCTAAGTGGAGTTCAGGCTTGCATTGCTCAAAATAGATTTTTCCTTAACATTTGAAAACACTAAGTTTTTGCTTGTCAAAAATCATTTCTCCCAATCAAAGATTGAAAATTCTTTAACCATTGTTCAACCACAAGTTTTTAACTTAGAAATTTGAATGATGAGATTCTTGATTGCTTCCATGTCTTGATGCTCAAATTGTCCTTTACCAGGGACATGGCTAAGTACTTAGATTTTACACTCTGCAGAGGTGGTGCACTTTCCCCACAAGACTTGGTTTCCCAAGACAAGATCTTTCAGAAGCCTTCCCTTAAACCAAAATGGACGCGTTCCAACCTATAAAACTCTACCACCAACTGTCCATATGGCTAAGTTCTTGCAACCTATATGATCCAGGCAGAGCCCATAATGCCAAGTGGCTGCACTTGAAGCTTCTCAACATTTGACATCTCAAATCTCTTTGTTCCTGGGTGGCCATCCACAAGTGAGATACACAAGGTCAACCATAAACATGGGCCTTGTGAACCACTCAACCAAAAACCACCATTCAAGTCCCATTCCACCCAGGTGATTCATTAACTTAATTGTTTTATTAAACAAAAACTCAAGTCCTCAGACTTAGAAAATTTTCCATAGTATGTATGTATAATCCACCCTTGTTTTCTATTAGCTAAGATAAGCTTGATAGTAGTAGGAATCTTAACTTAAGAAAATTTCTACTAAGGTTTCATCTACTAGGTTTTCCTATAGCAAGGTTTATACTTAGCAAAATTCCATGCAAGTTTTACTTAGAAAAATCTCTAATGCATAGTGAAAGTAATGGGACAAAGTATGAAGCATCACTTGCCTTTTTGGTAGGGGGTATAAGTTCACTCCTTGTCCTTGCAACAATCACACTCTTCAAGTCACTACAAATCAATCAAGCAAGGCACAATCTCAATCTACCAATCAAGCAAAACATCACATAAAATAACAAAGTCAAGGTAATGCATGCAAACATGCCAAGCTTTGTTTTATTTGAAAAAGTGGTTCCCAATGGATCATAAACATTTGAAAACACCTAATGGTCATTTTATAAAGTGGCAAAGTCATTTGCAAAAGATTTAACTTCATAAACCATTTTCAAAACAAAGTATCATTTTATGTGGTGTAGAAATGTTTTTACTAAGGCATTAATCTATAGGGTTCACAAAATATGTTTTCAAACCACAAAACTTTGTGTTTAGGGTCAGAGAGCTTAAAACAAAACATTTCCCAAAAGTTTTCTTCCAAAACCATTTTTAATAAATAAACTATATTTTTATTTGACTAGAAATGGTTTTAAATCAAAGAATCATTCTTTTCCTTCACCAAATATATTTTTGAGACCACAAAGTGTTTCCTACGGTCAGTAGGTTCAAATCACACCATTTGCAAAAGATTTTATCCCCAAAATCATTTTTGAATAATTTTTACAATCTAAACAAGAATACAAATGTTTCTGCAAAAACAAACATTTTTCCAGAAGCTTTTTACTAAAAAAAGGCATGGTTGGATAGGGCTTGTCTCACTTATTCCATTGATATAAAGTTTGCAAATTTTGGACGTGTGGATCAAAAGTTACAAGGGTTTCAAATCTGCATCTAATTCAAATTCAAACTTTGTTTTAAACAGAATTGGTGACATGCGTCATATTCCTATTCGTCGGTACCGCTTCGCTCGGATCGGCTACTCTGGCGCGTTGGATCAAGTCAGATCAAGTGGCACAGGTTGCGTACCCCTTCGCTTTAAGTGGTTCTATCCTATCCACTAGATCGAGATCGGACGGCTGCTGCGAGCTTGACCTAAAACGAGCGGCGCTGCGGTGGTGGCTGGCGGCGGAGCGGCCAGATGGTGGCGGTGCCGGCAATACAGGAAGCAATGGAAGGTGAGGAGATGCTCACAGTGATCGCAGGGCGACGCCGAAGCTCAACGTGGAGTCGTCTTGGCAAGGGGCGCACGGGGACAGGAGGAATCGCTCACCGGAGTTGGTATGGGCGGCGGTGCTCTCGGGTCGTTGTCGCTGGCGTCGTTTGGAACCTCGCTTAGCCAAAAGAGAGGCACGGTTAGATGCGCACAAGGTTCGCGAGTAAGGAAGCGTCATCGGGAGGTGCTGGGGCGGTCGAGGCTTACTAGGGGAGTTCGTCGGAGAAACGACAGACGGCGGTGGTGAGTTGAGGTTGACAAAGTCGACGTTACGGGGCACTCGCGGGCGAACCAGTGGCACGGGGAGATGCGCCAGGAGGTGAGGAGTGCGTCTGTGTGCTTGGGAAGGCAAGAGGTGGCGAATACTGGCCGGAATCGGCAAGGAGGGTCGTCGGAGACAGAGGTGCTCGGGGAGGAATTAGGGCGGCCTGGGGGCGCACTTGGGGGAGGAGACAGAGGGGAAATGGAGGGGAGGAGTGGAAGCTTTAACGTGCGTGGTCGCAACAAGTAATGGAGAAGGCGTTAAGGCGAATTTAACCGCGGCATCAATGGCAGGAAACGGCCGGCGTGGTCGTCGCGGGGAGGAAGAAGATGAGCTTTAGAGGTGGGGCATGCTTGTCAGTGAGAAAGGGAGTGAGGGGGAGGGTCCATTCGTCAGCGTCCTCGGGAGAGAGGCTGTGGGATGGCTGGGCTTAGTGGGCCGGATTGGGTTGGGTCGACCAGATTAATATTTTTTTCCAGTTCTGAATCTTTTTCTTTTTCCAAATCTTTTTCTGTTTTGAAATTCAAACAAACAATTCAAACACTCCAATTCAAATAAACTTCCACTAAACTTTATATTGAGTTTAGCTCTGTTTATCAACACAAAATTAAAGTCCAAAAATAAAATAAAATAATTTTATTCTTTTTAGGATCTATTTAATTATAAAATAGACCTTGATTATTAATTCAAATAGGTGTTGATTTATTTAATAAAATCTCCATTTGAAAACTAAATATTATCAAAACCAAATCAGTAGGTTTTATTTGAAAATATAAGATACTTTGGAAAACTTGTTTAAAATAATTTAATAAGTTTTAGTGTTTATTTAAAATGGGAAAAGCCTTTGCTTTAATAAAATTGGATATTAAATCCTTATTATTTTATTTAAACAAACCTTTATTATTTTTATCAAAACAAAACATTTTATTTCAAAAACTTGGCCAAGGTTTAATTTGGCTCTATAAAATAATCCTTATTTATTTCTATCCTTTGCTTTTGAAAACCAAATCTTTTTATTAAAAGATTCAAAATAGTAATTTTAAATATTTTTAAGTTTTATTGTTTATTTATCTTTTTAAATTCCTTTAGGATTTTATTTGATCCAAATAGGCTTTGAAAGTTTCCAATTGGAATCAAAAGTTTCTTCTCACCCTGAAAATCAACAAAGTTTTATTTTATTCATTTATTTTTCACATTACAAGATTTGGAAAATCTTGGGATGTGACATAGGCCCAGGTGTATTTAGCTCAGTTGAAGTCCAACCATCATAATTCTTGCTTATCTTGGCCATAAATTCATCAAAATTTGTAGGATTTCTTTTCCTGAAAACACAATCAGCAAATCTATCTATGTATGTCCTAGAATCATCAGTTAGTCCATTATAATAAATATCAAGAAGATCATTTTTAGGTAATGGACATCTAGGATGTGCATGAATCAAGGCACAAAACCTTGTCCATGACTCAGGAAATTTCACTTCTTCTCCCTATTTAAAATCAAAAAGTCTCTGTAAAGCAGCATGTCTAGCACTGGGAGGAAAATATTTCTGGATGAAAGAATCAATCAAACAATCAGAGCTATCAATGGAACCAGGAGGTAATCTATTAAACCAAGCCCTAGCTTCTCCTTTTAGTGGAAAAGGGAAGATCTTAGTAACAAAGTACTTGTGCATCTTAAAATCATCGGAGAATAAAGCACTCACAGTAGAAAGTTCATTCATATGAGCCACAACACTCTCATTTTCAGTCCCACAAAAAGGTTCTTTCTCAACAATATATAAATAAGATAAATCAAGAGAGAAATCATAATTTTTATCTTTAATATCTATGGGAGAAGTGACAAACTTAGGATCAGAGGACAACTTAGGCATAATAGTACGTCTAGCAAGGAGACTCTTAATATCACTAGTACCATGTGTGTTTCGGCACTCTTCAACAAAATCATTAGTGAACTAAATGTAACCATCATTAATATCATAACTCTCACTAGACTCAGGTGAGATAATAGGTGTAACAGTGTTTTCACTAGGAGTTTCAGTATTTCCTAGACTAGCCATAGTAGCATCTATGAAAGGACCTAATGAACCACTCACACCAAGCACAGTAAAAGTAACATCACGAGCATCAAAAGCAGTTTTAGATTTAGTAGTAGTAGCAGTGTGTAGCATGTGTATGTAGTGGTGGTGAAACAAGCTTACATATAATAGACGGTGAATCAAGAGCAGCAGAGGTGTTTAGGACGGTACCTCTTCTTGTAGTGGATGGTAAAATAGGAAACTTTCCATCACGAGACTTACCCATGATGAAAGGAGTAGCAGTGAACAATAGTAGATCCAAGTGAACTTACAAATAAAGTTATGCTCCTCGGCAACGGCGCCAGAAAATAGTCTTGATGACCGACAAGTATAGGGGATCGCAACAGTCTTTGCGGGTAGTATTACCCAATATATTGATTCGACACAAGGGGAGCCAAAGAATACTTGCAAGCCTTAACAACTGAGTTGTCCATTCAGCTGCACCTGGAAATAGTTCTTGCTCACAGAAGTTTATCTGTATCAACAGTTTGTAGTAGCAACAGCAATAGTGAAACATGAGCAATATTAACGGTAACGATAACAGTAGGATTCGAGTGCGGTAGGCATAGGTATGGATGGACGGGCGTTGCATGGACGAGTCTAAACATGTAACTTCAAGATCTAGGGCATTGTACATAAATAATAACAAGCATCCAAGTAATAAACAATCCTAGGCATGTGCTCCAAATATAGTCATACGTGCTCGCAATGAGAACTTGCACAACAACTTCTGTCCAGCCAACCCATGGCAGCGGGGCCTCTAGGGAACTACTGGAAATTAAGGTGTTCCTTTTAATAGAGCACCAGATCAAAGCATTAACACTCTGTGAACACATGTGATCCTCACACCACATCCATCCCCTCAGGTTGTCCCAATTATTGTCACTTTGGGGCCTTTGGATCCGGACAATGATATGTGTACACAACTTGTATATAAGATCACAAACAATACTATCATAATGATTCAATAGTAAGTTCAGATCTGAGATCATGGAACTCGGGCCCTAGTGACAAGCATTAAGCACAACAAGTTGTAACAAAGTCAAATAGCACTAATATAGAGACTAGGCACTATGCCCTAACAAATCTTATTCGATTACATGATAGAACTCATCCAATCCCTACCATCCCCAAGCCTATACTAGGGGATGTAACATCCCAAACATATCAACCTTAGATCATCAAAACACTAATCATCAAGTTTAGGGCTAACAAAAACTTTTCTAACTAAACCCATGAATGCATGCATATGTGAATGCATGGATTTTTAATTTCTTTAAAAACCACCTTGTTTGTGTGATCCATTGCTTGTAAAATGTTTCTTAGGTGAAAAGAACATCATCTAAAACATTTCCCACACTTTTCCTAAAGACAAGTAAATCAAAACACATATATTAAGTGAATGGTGATTTTGACCAATTTAACTCCCATGCCTACTTTGGCTGTCTCAAACTTTCAAAACCTAACAAAAACTTTTCTGGATCTTTGCACCCCTTGAATGTACTCATAACAAAGTATCAAGGCCCACTTTGTGATCATCCAGAAACTTTCAAATGCATAGTTTAAATGACAATTCAAAATTGAATCTTCTTCATATGGGAAGATCCCACTTTTTCAAAAACCACTCAAACAAGCTCAACTTTCAAAACCCAAGCATCTGCAGACTCACCAGCACCAATCTAGAAAACCCACCAAAATTCATTTCAAAATTCAAAACTTGATTTCATGCGGCCATTTCATCAAACAGGTTGCAGACACAAATCAAACAAAACATCAAACACTATAGTGTGCAGTGATTCTTGCCTAACTATAGTGTGCAGTGATTCTTGTTCCCTAGTTAGCTCACACACAAACCAGTAGATCATCTAGAAAGATTAGCCCAACACTAGCACCCCTGTGAGCTTGCCATTGTCATTAATGGTGAACAGCCGAGCACCTCAATGCCACCCCATAGTCGACAGCAGGCTAGAGGAAAAAACTAGCCGTGCCAACCTTGTCTGGGAGGCAGCCCACCGTCCACCGCCACTGCATGTCCCAGCCGCGAGCGTTGCCAAGCCCTGGACCACGCGCACAAGCCGCGCCCAGACCATGCCGAGCGTGCGCCAGAGCGCCAACCTCGACCAGCATCCACAGACCGCGCGCCTTCCTCACCGCGCGCACACATGATCACCACCGACCCAGGACACCGCCAGACATCCCCATTAGCAGCCCCGTGCCATACAGCAACCGCCCGCCGTCGAAGACGCCGCCTCTGCCGCGCAGAGCACCGGCCGTTCCAGACCAAACCACACCGCCCCATGCCTCGCGACCATGTCGTTGAGCATCGCCAGGAGACATAGCACCGTCCCCTACCCTTGCCCATGCCATTAGCCGCCTCTAACGTCACCCCCGACGAGCTCACCGTGCGCCCCGACGGTCCCCTCGCTCGACTATAAATAGAGGCCACCCCCGCACGATTTCTTCACACCATCTCACTCCCCTCTCCTCACTGATCGTGCCACACCATTCTTAGAGCAAGGCGAGCACCACCTCGCCGGAATTTCACTGGAGCCTGCCGCTGCCGGAGAAGAAGGGAGCCAGCGATTGGAGCCGCCCCAGGAGAAGCCACCGGTACCAGGAGGTTCGCCGTCGTCGACTTCATCGTTCACCCGCCTCGCCGACCCTCGCCCGTACCCCGGTGAGCCCCCAGCGACCCTCACTGGCCGTGCTAGGTTTCGTTCTCGCCGGAGCTGTCTCGCGTCGACGATGACCCTCAGCCGTTAGATTAGAACTAGATCGAACGATCCACGTTGCCCCATACCGCTTCGCCCAGCCCCGTGTCACTGACGAGTGGGGACACCCACTTAAGCAGCCCGCGGGAGCCTCGTGCTTAGCAGACCGGCCCGTTAGAATTTTCCGCACAGCCTAGCAATTCAAATTAAACCTTTTCTTTTTAAATTCAAACACACTTCAGCACCCAACTTCAAAAATCAACCCAGATCGTTTCAGTGCACCAAATTGGATGAAACCAATTTTGTTGGAAAGGTCTGTGAATGCTTAATCCAAGCCCGTTGGATTCAAGTCATTTGGATCTGTAGATCATCCATAGCAAAAATAACAAGGCAGAAGCTTTTCTGCATTCAAACATTTTTCAAATTTAAACCATAAAAGATTTTGAGTTGATCCAACTCTCAAAAATCACATTTAACCATACCTTTCAGAATATATAAAAATATATAGGTTTACTTGCAGAAATAATGTTCAAGTAATAAAAGAATGCTTCATAAGCATTTCTAGCCACTTTAATTAATTAAAATAAAAGGGTAAAACCTTATTAAAATGTGACACCACTTTAAATCACATTCCCATGGACTACAATATGTGGTGATGACATGTGTCAACATGATCCCATGTTTAGTTTGGAGAATATTAAATCTTAAGTAGTTTTTCAATGAGTAGAAATTACTTTTCTCAAAATAAAAGGTTTAAACCAAGCTTTAACCTTGTAATGTTAGAGATGATGCTAGATCATCTATAGGACCCTTGTGTGTGATGATTGCAGGTAGTTAAGTATTGTTTGGTGATTGTGTACCTCGTATTTATTCATAGACGCTAGTACCGACCAAGGATACGAGGAGGAAGGAGGATACTATGAAGAGGAAGCCGAGGAGAACTTCAACCACTGCTCTGCACAAGGCAAGCTGATACTATACCAATGCAAGCCAATACTTGCAAGCTATTAACTTAGCAAGCCTTACTAAACAAGTTGACCTATGCAAGCTTATATTGACACTGATGCAAGCTAACCCTTGCCAGATACCCTACTGTTGCCACAAACCCATACTTGTGATATGACTACTATATGCCTTAAGCATATGTGATCATACCCACTTGATAAACCAATCCTAGTTTTATGTGCAAGCTTCTTACTTTATTTCTTTATCAAAGCTTACTTAGAGTCTACCTAAGAGTTTGGTAGATACCAGACAGCTGTGCTGAAGGTTGCATAAAGAGCATAAAATTTGGCCTAAGCTAGAAACCTTGATATCAGCCTAAGATATAATGTTGGACTTAGTGAAACTCCACTAGTTACCACCCCCCATTAGTACTACCCTCACCTGTAGATGCTAGTGCTAAGCATAAAACTTGATAAACTTTTAGATGGGAATGCTTGGTGGAAAAATGGTTATGAAAACCTTGGAATGATGGAGCATTCTATTGAAATGTTTTGGACATGTGTTTCCAAACACTTGATGATTTTGGTGATAAAAATGTTGAGGCATGAGCCTTAGCCCCTTTATAAAACTGATGGTTGTCTGGATGCGATACCATTCCAATTTTATCGTACAACCACAATACCCGAAGATTGGGTAGGGCTTGACTGGAAACTTATATACCTTAGTATTAGTTCCCTCCCGGCCAAGGTCTGAGCTGAGGCTACCTTGTGAAGATTGTCCACCTGTATAGTACCCAAGATGACAGTGGTCATGGTTGGGAGGCCAAACTCACAGGAGAGGTGCTTATACTAGGGCGTGTAATTGAAAGGTTAGGATTGATTATCCGCATACTGAGTATGGTGAATTCAGGATTTGTTCCTGACGGATGTATCGAATGTTGTGGTGAAAGTGTACAATCTCTGCATAGTGTCAAACTATTCGAATAGCCGCGTCCGCGGTTATGGACAGTTGGAGTGGCCATACTGTTCCCCCGTGAGACTTTTCAAAATGACTTGTGAAACGAATTGAGACTTTGACTTGACCACAACAGAGTTGTGACCTGAATTATAAGATCCCAATTAGGAGTTATAAAATTGTGACTAGCTTTGGAGCTGAGTAGAGATAAAATTGGCTTTTTGCAAAACAACCCTAGAGCCTAGTGTCCTATTATCCAAAAACCCCCTTACTTGTTAGTATTAGTTTGCGAGTACTTAAAGAGTACTCATGGCTTTGTCCCTGGCTATTCCCATGGCCAGACTATGAAGAGGAGTACCTGGAAGATGGACCCCAGGAAGGTTACGACAACTAGGATCATCTCCCATCGTCAGCATTGCCTGTGACCCCGAAGATGGAGCTTCGCCTACGCTACCGTTATTATTACGTATTCCGCTGCTTGATGTGTATTGAGAACTGGATCATGAGATCCCTATTCGTGTAAGAACTTATGTATCGTTTGTAATGGATGAAGTACTATGGTATCCAATTCTGTTATGTCTCGCAAAAATGGTAATCCTGGGATTGCGATGTATGGCATAACAGGCATCTAGGATTGAAAAATCCGGGTGTTGACAGGGGATTACTCACTCATGGATGAGGGAAACACTGATGGTCGATGGAGGTGCATTGGTGATGACGATGGCGATGATCCTCTCCAAATTCCCCGTCCCGGCAGGGTGCCAGAACGGAGTTTCTGGATCCGAATCTTGGTTTCTGGTGACGGCGGCGGAGCGGAACTCTTTCTGGATACTATCGAACCCCCCTCATTTTGTAGGTTCAGAGGCAACTTATAGGCGCAGAGGGAGGCCGAGGGGGTGCCTGGGGTGGCTGCACCCCCTAGGCGCGGCTAGTGGTGGTCCCACGCCTGGCAGGGTGTGGGCCCCCTAGGCCCCTTCTCCGCCTCCCCTTCTGGCCCCGTGGATCTTCTGGTGAAATATAATTTTTGGCATATTTTCCGAGATTTTTCCTGATAGTTCATTTTCTGCACAAAAACTAGACACCAAGGTAATTCTGCTGAAAACAGCGTCAGTCAGTGTTAGTTGTATCCAAATCACACAAGTTTAGAGGAGAAACAATAGCAAAAGTGTTCGGAAAAGTAGATATGTTTTGGACGTATCATCGAATTAAGCTTAATCCAATTTACACAAGGAAAACAATTAGTCTAGGATTACAATCCAACAGGAAAATTTCACCATGTCTCACACATTTTAAAATGATAAAACCAAAACGAATCAATGTTCGTCATCTCACTACATAATTTGGAACAATAGTATAATCATCGTCACCATCATCGCTTTCAACACCGTCCCGTTCTAGATCCACATATTCCAAATGGGATGGATCTTCTTCTTCTTGCCATTCATCATACATGTCCTGAGTTTCATCAGGTAGAACCAGTTTATTTCTGTATTTTCCACTACACTAACCTCAACAGTGAAATCTACTTGTCATCATGCGTAGAGCCGCCTCTAATAATAAAGTTTTCATCGACGTCAGCCAATTTAGTTACCATACAAGCACTAGGATCATCTTGGTGGGCAACATCAATGGTGACTGGCTCGTCATACTCATTCACATCATAGGTTCTCCTTTCCTGAAACTTTTGCACATATTGCCAGTTGTTATTATCTCTGTCATCCAAGAATATTACCTTGGAAGCTTGAGTTAACAAAATATAAGGTTCCTCCTTGTACCACTCAGTAGTAGTATTGATCGATATGAAATTCCCGTCATTTCTTGTTCGGCGGATGACCCCGGGTAGGGTCAAGCTAAGGAAAAAGGACAAAGCCATCAAGGATCAGGACAGGGTCAGAGAATTTCCCAACCGAGTTATATAGAGGTCGGCAGAATAAGGCTCGGCTAAACCCGAGTCAGGCAACCAGGACCTAACTTGGCCGACATACAAGATATGCTGGTGTATAGTTATTAATCTTTGTATATGCAGGTTCGTACTTGGCCGAGTCATACAGGGTGAGGCTGAGTCATGGAGAAGCTTGCTCGTGAAGGAGGGACGAACCCCGAAGTCAACACTGTGCATTGTCTTTCCTCGGGAATCTATACAATGCCAAGCGCTATGGACAAGAGCCAGAGGGACAGACAAGTAGAAGAGGGTCACAGAGGTGACAGTCCCTGAGCCCGAGGCTCGCATTTCATGGGCTCTGGGTTATTGCCACCGATAGAAGTGAGACACGGAAAGGATCCTGTCGAGTTACTATTTTGGGACAAGCATATTCCATCGAATATGCTATCCACGTCAGACCTAGCTATAACCTATCCACCCTTTTATAAGGTGAGACTGTACCTCCTAAGATAGGGATCGATTCATTTTTCGCTTAGCACTAGCAGTGAGCTTCTTCTTCCTCTCGCTCGTACAGCTCAAGGGGCAAGTGTAGCATCTGTGGTTGAGTAAAGATCTTGTTCTTGTATTCTTTGTGTAGAAATCACTACATCTTCCCTGCTTGGATCCCACTAGTGCACATTGTTCCGAACTTAAGCCTACGCATGGCATCTGCCGTGCCACCACCATGATAGTTGGCGCCCACCATGGTGCCAGCAGCGGTGCTAGCTGGATTCAAGATCCGGACAGGAGACTTCATCAACACTAGCGAGCGCATCATCTCTAGCTTAGTCCAGATATTCGACCTCTAGGACTATGTCAGCGACAACGCGTGTAGCTTTCGAGCACGGCCACCCCCGTGAAACGGCATCTCCATCAACCTTGGCACCCACAAGATCTATGTCAGCAATGACACATCACGCGTCTACCCGCGACGAGTTATCCTCGCGTGAGAGCCTCCCCTCAGCACTGCTAGCGATCCGTGTACCACTCACCTTGCAGACAGCATCGATGTGATGATGACCGCGCCCGCACCTACAGCAGGTGCATGAGCCGGGCCAAGCACGAACCCGGCAATAGCAAAGTCGGTATCAGCAAATTATGCAGCAGCGGATCTGGCAGCAGCAGAAGTGCCCGAGGTTCATGATGTAACCCCCAAGGCAGCCCGAGTTAGGTGGCCACCTTTGGAGAGGCCAGAGAATATCTTGCAGGCAGCTATAGATAACTTAACTACCCCTGTAGCTCCCATTGTAAACCTGGCTAATGCACAGGCCGAGTTGGAGTAAACATGGTTGAAAATGTTAGAGGAGGCTAAGAATGTATCAACACTGTAGGAGTCTTTTAACCAGACTTTGATTGAATATGCAAGGGAAACAAATTAGACACTAGCCCAACTCAGCTAGATGGTGTTAGGACAAAGGGAAAGAACCTCCTTAGTCATATCAACAAAGAACATGAGTCTCTGCAAGGTGATTCGGCTAACCTAGGGCTGCCGAGGTATAGTATCCCGGCGAAAAACCTCAGGGCAGCAAATGCAGCAACTTCTGAGTTAGATGGTTTGACCGGTGAAGCCTGGCAAAAGCAGCAGTAAGGAGTGATTGAGATGGTATGTATAAAAACCATCAAATTGAGGAAATACTCAGGAATAACCCGACAAAGCCTGGGGTTTCACCTTTGGTTCATGCGGCTATAGCTGCCCTGGCACTATCAGCAACCGCTGCATCTTCACTTGGAGGGGGATCTAGAAAACATAAAGCAGCAACTTCAGGAAGATGGGACAAAAAGATGGTCCCATATGATCCAGTAGTGGCTGGTAAAGCAAATGAAAACTGAGGCAAAGGTAGCCGAGGTAACAGTAGGGAATGAAACCTCGATCTCGGCCACAGAGGTCATGGAAATCATAGGCGTGAAAACCCCGATGAAAATAACTCGGCAGGAGGGAGGCAATTCCCTCCGCAAGATCACCAGCCGAGGAACCTCGGCAAAGAAGCGATGCAGGACCAATTCCGCATAACCCGACACAAAACCGATATAATGATCGTTATTCGGAGGTGGATAATGCCGGATTTGCTAGGCCTAATCACCATGGGGAGGAAGAAAGAGTGGCCTACGCAGGCCTACAACCGGATGATGTGAGGCTGAAACTGAATAGATTATACATGTCCGAGTTATTGGAGGAACAAGGTCCTCTGGGTCTGGCGTGTTTTGTACCCGAATCATGAGGGAACCGCCTGTTCCAAACTTTCAGTTGCCTAGGGACACAAAGACATAAAATGGTAGTAGCAAGCCACAAGATTGGTTAATTGATTATGCTACTGCAGTAAAAATTGCTGAGGGAAACCTAAGATGAGCAGTGAGATACGTACCCCAGATGTTCGAGGGGCCATTGAGAGTATGGTTGAATAGCTTACCAGCAGGCATTATCAACTGCTGGCTGGACTTTGAAGAAATGTTTGTTGGTAACTTCACCAGCACATATAAGAGGCCGAATAGACCTCAACAGCTTGCAATGCAAGCAGAGAACATGTGAGACCGACAGAGAATTTTTGACTCGGTGGTGTACCCTCAGGAATTCCTGCGAAGGGGTGATAGAATCACCGGCAATAGCTTGGTTTGCACAAGGTTGCAGATATGGGAGTGTGTTATGGCAGAGGCTGAAAATAGACATGCTAACTATGTTGGCCGAGAAAATCAGAATAGCCGACTCATATGCTCTGGGTGATCCGACTTAGCCTGAGATTATATCAGCGGAACAACACAAGCAGCATGAGCACTATGCCGTTGATGGGGCCGGGTCCTCCAGGAGAAATGAATTCTAGGGAAGAAGAAGAGAAGACAGGACGGATTACACGTACCATTTGAATCAAGTAGCAGTAGTGACTCAAGCTCAGGCGAATGTAGGGAGCAACCAACATCAGAATAATATCTCTCAGTAGTGGACACCGAGGATTGATGGCAAGAAGAAGTGGACTCCAGAGAAAAATAAGAAGTGGGAAGAAAGGCCAAAGTATACATATGAGTCGATGCTTGATCAGCCATGCAAATTTCACACACCAAACCTGGCAAAGCATGCTAACCACACGACTCGACATTGTGCATGGATGAAACATGCAATGGGAATGGAGGACCACCCCAAGCACCACAGCAGCCGCAACAGCCACAACTTGCAAGGGGAAATGCTCAGCAGTTGATGCTACCTCCACCACCTCCGAGGTATGATAACCACAAATGAAGGGATGCGGTTAACCATGTAGTGAATCAAGGTCAAGATAACAGAGAAAATCCAGACAACAATGAGCGCAACGAGTATAGAGAGCACCATCAGTCATACTACATGTTCACCATAGAGCAGCAGGATAAACAGAGCATCCAACACTAGCATATCGAGGTGAATGCGGTTATGCCGGCAGTTCCGAGGTATATGGACTAGACGGACCAAGAAATAACTTAGAGTATCAGAGATCATCCCAAGATCATGCCAAACCCCGGGTCATATGCTTTGGTGCTTGATCCAACATTTGTAGGGCCAAGCATCAATGTGAAGTTCTCGAAGGTGCTGATATATAACGGCAGCAGCATCAACATCATGTACAAGGACACAATGCACAAACTTGGCATTACTCAGAACATGCTTCAGTCAACTAGAACAACTTTCCATGGCATTGTGTCGGGATTGTCCTACGAGCCAATTGGAAAAGTCTGAGTAGATGTGTTATCTGGCACAAAGGAGAATTGTAGGGCTGAAAACTTAGAGTTTGAAGTAGTGGATCTGGAAAGTTGTTACCATGCATTACTCGGACGGCCCGCCTTGTCAAAGTTCATGACAAGTTGTCACATTAGTTACTTGAAGATGAAGATGCCCAAACAATAGGGAATAATTATTGTTGTAGGAGACTACAAGAGATCGATGGAATGTGCCTTGGCCGGATCAAATCTGGCCGAGTCTTTGGTCATTGCAAGGTAGAAGAGGATAATTCAAGAGGTCGCAACTCTAGCTCAGTCTGCACAGCTCAATATGCCGGCACTTGCTAACCCACATGGAAGTGTATCCTTCTAGCCGACTAAGGACACAAAGAAGATCCAAATTGATGATCAGTTTCTAGAGCGCACCATCACAATTGGTGCCGGCCTAATTGACAAATAAGAAAGCGTGCTCACCAGCTTCCTCCATGAGTATTGTGATATCTTTGCATGGTCTACACAAGATCTGCAAGGTGTGCCGAGGGAGCTGGCTGAGCACTCTTTACATGTAAGGCCAGGAGCAAGTATGGTGAAGCAACCTCTCCGCCGCTTCACCGAAGACAGGAGAAAGTCAATTGGGGATGAGATAGCTCGGCTCCTTGCAGTCGGGTTTATTATGGAAGTGCATCACCCGGATTGGCTATCTAATACATTGTTGGTTGAAAAGAAGAAGGATGATCCGAATGTAGCATCCGTATGGCGCATGTGATCTATTACACGAACCTGAATAAGGCGTGTCCTAAAGATCCTTTTCCTTTGCCGAGGATAGACCATGTTATTGATTCGACCATGGGTTGTGAACTCTTATCATTTGTAGACGTGTATTCTATTTTCCACCAGATACTATTAAACCCGGTTGATCAAATAAAGACTATGTTTATCACCCCGTATGGGGCTTATTGCTATCGTACCATGCCATTCGGCTTACGTAATGCAGGGGCAACATATAAAAGATGTATGCAAAAATGCCTACATGATCAAATTGGAAAAAATGTCTAAGTATATGTTGATGATGTGGTCATAAAAATCAAAGACAGCCATACGCTCCTAGATGATATCCGGCAAACGTTCGCGAATCTCAGTAGATTCTGAATGAAGCTTAACCTAGAAAAATATACCTTTGGTGTGCCGGCTTCCTCGTATCTAGCCAAGGTATAGAAGCAAATCCGACTAAGATTCGGGATGTGGAAAGATTGGAGCTTCCGAAGTGCCTCAATGATGTAAAAACTATACTGGATGCTTGGCGTCCTTAATTTGGTTTGTAAGTCGTCTGGAAGAAAGGCATTGCCTTATATCAATTGATGAAAAAGTCAGATACATTTATCTGCACACCTCAGGCCAATAACGCTTTTCATGAGTTAAAAAGAATGTCAGCCTCTGCACCAATCTTAGCCTCCCCACTATCCAAAGAGCCCATGTTGCTCTACATAGCAGCGACTAACCGAGTCGTAAGTGACATAATAGTGGTAGAGCGTGATGAGGAAGGTAAGTAAGTGCATAGGACGATATATTACCTAAGAGAGGTACTATCTGCCTCGAAGAAAAATTATCCGCACTACCATAAAATGGCTTATGGTGTATATATGTTGGCTAAAAAGCTAAAACATTATTTTGAAGAACACCCTAGCAAGGTGATTTGTGAGTCACCGATAGACGAGATACTGAGAAATAAGGATGCCAGCAGCCAAATAGAAAAATGGGCAATTGAATTATCCCCCTATGCACCTCAATTTGATAGGCGAGATGCGATCAAATCTCATGCAGTGCCAACTTTTTTGTCGATTCCACCAAAATGCAATATGAACAACCATAGACCGATCCTAATTATTGGACGATGCATTTTGATGGATGCAAATTGAGAAATGGATTAGCAGTCGGGATAGTGCTAACCTCACCCAAAGAAAGACCAACTGAAGTATGTGCTGCAAATACACTTTGTTGCATCAAACAATGTAGCCGAATATGAAGCACTTGTTCACGACCTAAAAATGGAAAAGGAGATTGGCATTCGTCAGAATTTATGCTTCGGTGATTCGGACCTAGTAGTCCAACAAGTATCTGGTCACTGGGATGCACTAGATGCAAACATGGCTTTGTATAGGTTCTATGTGCAAGAGATTAGTGGTTATTTTGATGGATGTGAATTTCATTATATACCTCAGGCGGAAAATGATGCCAAAGATACCTTGTCAATTTTTTTTTCTGACCAGGCAATCTATTCCACCTGGTATTGCTTTCGAGCATTTGAGAAAACCATCAATCACACCCTCACCAGAATCTTAGTCAATCCATCTCTCGGCAGATCAAGCATCCAAAGTAGTCCCAATGGAGATAGATAAGAGGAATAAACTGAGTAACCGGGGACTGACTCAGCAATCCTAGGGACTGACTTGCAAAACTCGAGGACTGGTCAGAATAATTCGGCAGAGGTTATGTTAGGAGAAGCAATGGAAATTGATGAAATAGTTACCCCGACACATGATGTACCATAGTGGGCACAAACAATATTTATATTCCTTAGAGATGAGATCTTGCCGAGTGACAAGGTCCTCGCTAGGAAAATTTTGAGAAGAGAAAAGTCCTACATCATGTTAAACAAAGAACTATAAAAGAGAAGCGTCACAAGTGTGCTGTAGAGTTGTGTGACACCGACCGAGGGGAAAGAAATCCTTTTAGATATAGATCAAGGAGAATGTGGGCATCATGCTTCATCCAGAGCCTTAGTGGCAAAAGCATTCCGACATGGGTTTTATTGGACAAGTGCACTAAAAGACGCACTAGAGTTGGTAAAACTGCAATGGGTGCTAGAGGTATGCCAACAAAATTCACATGCCTTTGTCCGAATTAAAAATAATACCCATCACTTGGCCATTTGCTGTATGGTGCCTGGATATGGTCGGACCATTTAAGCCGGCTCTTGGGGGCATGACTCATATCTTGGTCATGGTGTATAAATTCACAAAATGGATCGAGGTGAAGCCTATAAGAAAATGTGATGGGCCCATAGCTGTGAACTGCCTTAAGGAAATCATCTTAATATATGAATACCCACATGGTATCATTACAGATAACGACACGAATTTTGCCGAGGGAGCTATTGCTCATTTCTGCCGAGATAAACACATAAGGCTCGAATGGACTTGTGTTGTCCGGTATAAAACCCCGACTCATAGAACCAATGCAAAGGTTAGCACGGTGTTGGATTGAGGAACTCCCATCCGTGTTATGGAGCATGAGAAAAACTCTGAATAGATAAACATGTTATACGCCATTTTTTCTTGTATATGGGGCAGAAGCTCTGTTACCAGCCAACATAGTGCATGATTCGCCTAGAGTCACTCAATACATGGACAACAAAGTGAATGAAATATCTCGGCAAGACAATGTTGATTTATTATAAGAGGCAAGCAAATTGGCATTGTCCAGATCAGCCATATATCAACAAGATCTCAGACTCTATCATAGCAAGAAAGTGAATCCCCGAGTCTTTCAAGAGCGAGATCTAGTTCTTCGTCTTGTGCAGCGCATAGCCGACATGCATAAATTGTCACCCCCATGGGAGGGTCCATTCATTGTGGGCAAGTCACTTCATAATGATGCATACTATCTCATAGATACTTAAGCACCTGAGAATAATAAGGCGGAAAAGTCAGGAGACGAGTCAAAAAGGCCATGGAATGTAGCTTTACTTTGTCCTTTTTACACTTATAGGAATTTTACTGTATCTCGTATTATCGTATGTCAGAAGTGAACTAATCAATGAAACTTTGGCACCTCGAGTTATAACTCGGGGACTGCCTTATCTTACTTGTTCTTGTCTTAGGCATTTTTTATATGTCGACTGGCTTATATGTCCAATTCTTAAGCCAAGTTAGTAATGTGTTGGCACCAAAGGCTTCAGGGTAAGCAAGATAAAAGACGGAGAAAACCAAGCACATGAAAAAACGACTAAGTAAAGGATTGTACGCGAGCCGACTCATGTTTTATTGTTTTCTAACCCCAATAGTTTTTGTATTTTATTATTCTATGCGTTCGTCTTAAGATATTTTTTATAGTTCATAAGCATGGATAATTCGGTCTACATATCTCGGACACGTAAGTTGAACAGCGCAAATAGTAGATACGGGCCGAATAATTGACATGAAATTAAGCACAACATATGGAAGGATCTGAATTACATAAACCACATAAGTAGCAAAAGAACTAAAACTGTTTTCTCCACCATACACCCGGCACACCGGGGACTTATCAAATTTCGACGTCTTCAAATTCAGGAGATGGTTGCCATCGGGTCATCAGAATAGAGGAACAGTAGCCTCAGGAGCAGGGGTCTCCGAAGTTGTTCCTCGGCTACTGCCAGAGAAACCTCGACTTCAATTGAAGCATGTAACATCCCAAAAATATTAATCAAGGTTATCAAGTTCTAATCACCCTAATTTAGGGTTAACAAAAACCTAGTGAATTAAAATCAATATGACTTCATGTGTGTATGTGGTGAATGCATGAATGCTTGTATGGACTTGTGTGATCGTTATGAATGGCAAGGTTTGGTTTAAAGATGAAAACAACATCATCTAAATCATTTCCGAGCAGAATCAAATCCATAGAAATTAAAAAACAAACAATATAAGCAAATGGTCATTTTTGCCAATCTTGTTCACTAGACCACTTTGAGTGTTTCTAGTCCAAGATTTCTAACAGAAACAAATCCAATTTTCATCACCCCTTGCTAGAAGATGAAAAAGTTAACCCAAGCCCACCTTGCAAACCCACAGAAACATTTAGCAACCCTATTCAAATGACAATTAAAAATTGAATCTAGTTCATATGGTAAGATCACAATTTCTCAAAACCCCACTAAACCAGTGCACCTTGAAAAATCCAATCAACCAGATACTCCCTAGTATGTGCCCAATACACTCACCAAGTTTCATCCAAAAATTAAAATATTAATTTCTTTAGGCCATTTTATCAAACACCTGGAGACACAAACCAAACTCTGCCTAACTACACTGTTTTGAGCAGTGATAACCTCAAACCTTGTCTCCCCTTGATCATCCTTGTATCCCCTAGTGACAACCGTAGAATTAAACCAGCTAGAACCCTACCCAATGCTCCATGTCGTGCATACCCGAGCCACCCCTTGCCAGCCGACCATGGCAAGCTAGCCAGAGCCATCGCCATGCCTAGCCACCATGTCCAGGAGCCTTGCCATCGTCTACCACCACCCCCTGTCCAGCCCTCGAGCATTGCCAAGCCGTGGACCACAGCGAACATGCCACGCCCAGTTCGTCCCTACCATGTCTAGAGTGCGACAGCTTGCCGTAGTCGACTGCCTCGCACAGACCGTGCCTCGCCTTCGCCGCCCTTGAATGCGATCACCACCGTCTCAGGAGACCACCAGACATGCTCGTTCGCTGCCGCACGACCAGGAGCGCCTGTACATCGTCAAAAACATCATCGGTGCCGCACAGAGCATCACACGTTCCCTACCGAACTACACCGCCCCTTTCTACGCAATCAAGCCGTTGAGCATCGCTAGGGGACCACGCACCGTCCCCTATCATTAGCCATTCCATTAGCTCGTCGTACTGCCGACCCTAACGAGCTATGCCTGTGCTGCACTGCCCCTCTCGCTCGCCTATAAAAGGAGGCCTCCCTTGCACCATTTCTTCACACCAGTTCACTCCCCACCTCTCACTGATCCTTCCCACTTCTTCCGGGAGCAAGGCGAGCTCAGCATCGCCAGAATTTGGTCGGAGCCTCCCTCTACTGGAGGAGAAGGGCGCCATCGATTGTGGCCACCCCAGGAGAAGCCGCCAGTACCTGGAGAACCATCATCGTCGACATCGTCATTCTCCCCCATCACCGACCCTCGCTTGAGCCCCGGTGAGCCACCCTAGACCCCCATTGTCCGTGCTAGGGTTAGTCCCAGTCGTGTCCTGTTCAGACAAGGACGATGGCCGTGAGCCGTTGATCCTTGATCAAATCCTACGGTGGTAATCGCCCCTTACCCCTTTGCCACTCCCTGTCTCACTGTTGTGTGGGGACACCACTTAACCAGCCCGCGCACGCTGTGCGCAGTGGGCCAACCCAGTTAGATTTCCCGCACGACCAAGTTAGTTCAAATTAGAATTTTTACTTTTAGTTTCAAACCTAGTTCTTCCCGTTGATTCAAAAATCAATTTAGAGATTTTTAGTGAACTAAATAGCATGAAACCAATCTTTTTAGAAATATATGGAAAATATTAATCCAAGCCAGTTAGATTCAACTCATTTGGAATTATAGATCATCTATAGTAAAAATAACAAGGCAGAGACTTTTCTGCATTCAAACATTTTTCAGAATTCAACCATGAATGCTTTTGGGTTGATTCCAATTCTCAATGATCACATTTGATAAGACATTTCTGAATATATAAAAATATCTTGGTTTACTTGAATTAATAGTGAACAAGTAATAAAAGAATGCCCATAGGCATTTCTAGTCACTTTAACTAATTAAAATAATAAGGTTAAACATTATTAAATTGTGACACCACTTTTAATCACATTCCCAATTATTATAATATGTGGTGATGACATGTGTCAACATGATCCCATATTTTGATTGGAGAATATTAAATCTTAACTAGTTTTTCAATGAGTAGGAATTAGTTTTCTAAAATAAAATAAATAAGACTAATGCTTTAATTCTTGTGATGATTGTAATGATGCTAGATCATCTAGTGTAAACCCTTGTGTGCCTAATATAAGTAGTTAAGTATTGTTTGGTGATTGTGTACTTCGAATTTATTTATAGACGCTAGTACCGTCCAAGGATACGAAGAGGAAGGAGACTACTACGAAGAGGAAGCCGAGGAGAACTTCAACCACCGCACTGCTCAAGGCAAGCTACTACCTTAGCAAGCTAAGCTAAAACCATGCAAGCTCATACTTGCAAGCCCCACAATACCAATGAACCTATGCAATGCATTAGGCATTCTTTGGTTATACCACTTGATTATACCAAATCCCAGTTTTACTTGCTAGTTTGATTATTTTATTTATTTGTCAAAGCTTTTTATTTATGTTTTACTTGTAAATTTTGGAAAGATATTATAGGTAGCATAAAGAGCATAAAACTTGGCCTAAGTTAGGTAGAACTAGATGTCATCCTGAGGCATGAGATTAGACTTAGATAAGTCACAGTTGATTATAACCACTCATTAGTGATTACCCCCAATTGTAGTTGCTAGTGCTAAGCATAAAACTTTATTACTTTAGATGGGAATACTCGGTGAAAATGGTTATGAAAACCTTAGAATGATGAGTCATTGTAATGAAATGTTTTGACATGTGTTCTTGAACACCAGATGATTTTGATGATGAAAATCTTGAGGCATGAGCCTTAGCCCTTATATAAAAGATGATGGTTGTGTTCGGATGCGATACCATTCCAATTTTACCAAACAACCACAATACCCAAATTTGGGTAGGGCTTGACTGGAAGTTTATATATCTTAGTATGGGTTCCCAAGATGGCAGATGGTCATGGTTGGGAGGCCAAACACATAGGAGAGGTGCCTATACTAGGGTGTGTAATTGAAAGGTTAGGATTCATTATCCCCATACTGAGTATGGTGAATCAGGATTGTTCCTGACAGTTGTATCAAATGTTGTGGTGAAAGTGTACCACCTCTGCAGAGTGTCAAACTATATATTCAAATAGCCGCATCTGAGGTTATGGACAGTTGGAGTGGCTATACTATTCCGTCGTCAAATGATTTCAAGATGACTTGTGAAATGAATCATGACTTTTACTTGACCACAACAGGGTTGTGAGTATAAAAACTAAGTTCCCACTTAGTGTTATAAAACCTTAAACTAGTTTTCTTTATTTCTGAACTCAGCTAGAGATAAACCTGGATTTTTGCAAAACAACATAGAGCTTAGGATTCTGACTTGAAACCTCTTTACCTATTAGTGATAGTTTCCGAGTACTTAAAGAGTACTCATGGCTTTGTCCCTCACTATTCCTATGGCCAGACTATGAGGAGGACTACCAGGATAATGGACAACAGGAAGTCTACAACAACTAGGATCATCTCCCATCGTCAGCATTGCTTGTGGCCTTGAAGATGGAGCTTCGCCCATGCTACCGTTATTATATTATTTCGCTGCGTTGATTGTATTAAGAATGGATCATGAGATCCTTTATTTGTAAGACCTTTATTATGGTTTGTAATGGACGATGAATTATGGTACCAATCTTTTATGTCTCGCAAAAATGGTAATCATGGGATTGCAATGTATGGCATAGGCATCTGGGATTAAAAATCCGGGTGTTGACAAGTTGCTATAAGATCCATCCTGACCATAGGAAACCCTAGCTAGAATGGCCGCTTCAATCAAAAACTTAGTTTCAAAACAAAAGAAGTGAGTATTTATGAAAACCTATTCTCATTCTTATCACTTAGATTCTTTCATGAAAATTCATGTTCCTCAAAAATTCTTGCAAAATCTTAAATAAAATTTGACACACTTGATCACTCTACTAACTTACTCATCCTTCATTCTTATAGATGGACGTGAGGTATAGCAAGTTCTATCAGTTGGGCAATGGAGGAGATCTAATCTTTGAGCGTGATTTGGACCAACTCTCGGAACTTCTGGAGCGCCCACACCCCAATTCGGAGCCCAGCTCAACAATCAGCAAGGAGGAGAATTGCAATGGCTGATTGTTGCAAGTCTTAGAGGAAAGATTGAAGCCCCCACCTCAGAGGGAGTCCAGTTCACCTTAAGAGAGAACAACTGGCTAGATGGACTCGCCAGGGCCATGCAGGAAGCTCTTGCCCGTGTGTGTGGGCAAAGCATCAATCAGATCAAGGGCACGCGCTTTTAGTATTACCAAAGGTGTGATGCTATGGGACAGCCATTGGAGGTACCACGTCACCCGGAGCTGAAGCATAAAGTGGACCATCTTAGCTTCATGATGTATGACAGGCAGAAGGAGTTCGATAATGCCCGCTCCTACGCCAACCATAACTATGCCATCGCAGTCAAGAAGGACCAGACCATCACCATGCTTGTGAAAGATCGCCAGTCATGTCGCCGTCAGCTTGACAAGAAGGATCGCATTATTGCCATCCTTCGTCCCAAGGTGACAGACTTGGAGGAGACCATCCACGAGCGGGACATGCAGCTTGAGGAGAGGGAGAATGCAGGGGAAGATATCTGTGTAGACGTCTACTCCTACCTCAGTGATGATGACGACTTCCTGGAGGATCAATCCATGTACTTCCACACCAATGACGATGACTCCTCCTTCATTTATGATGATGAAGCCACCGATTTCGAGGAGTGTTAGTACTTGAGCACTAGCGTTAGTGAAGTTGTATTCGGTCCCACTGTATCGTAGTTTCACAAAATGGTTCTTAAAACCATCTATTTCCTTGTTGTGGTGTGTGTTTGTACTGTGTGCTATGAATGAATGAAAAACAAGTTGTGAGTTAGCAACACCTAATTCAAGCTTAAAATTTAAAAACTTTTCAAAAACAAACCCATGAACCATAGAAATTTCCCTCTTGTCTCATGATCTATCTCAATCTTCAGATGCCTCGCGCAGGAAAGAGTTCATTCTCGGACCTAATGTTGCAAATCTTGCAAATGTTGGATTCGGACCGCGAAGCTGAAAGACCCGAACGTCAAGCCAGCCTAGCCAACCTTCAACACATAGCTCAGATGGCCAACGACAGTCAAGGCCATGGAAACTAGGACAACCACGGATCCAAGCTCAAGAACTTTCAGAATACCAATAGACCCATTTTTAGTAAGTCTGAAGAGGCATTAGATGCGGATGACTGGCTGCAGACTATGGAGAACAACTTAGAAGTCGCACGAGTGGAGGCCAACGAGAAAGTGCTGTTTGCCACCCACTATCTGGCAGGAGATGAAAGAGCTTGGTGGAAGAACGTTCGCACCACGAATGGAGGATAGATGATGACTTGGGATGAATTCAAACTCAAGTTCAGCCGAACCCATGTGCCACCGGATTTAATCAAGAGGATGAGAGATGAATTCATAGAATTGAAGCAAGGGAGGTTTACAATAGTTGAGTACCATGACAAAATTCTAACATTAGCTAGGTTTGCACCAGATTAGATTGACACTGAAGCCAAGAAGGAGAGATTCTTGAATGTTCTGCATGATGAGATGCAGACGGTGTTAGTCAATATTCCATTTGTTGACATTTAACCCTTAGTGGATTCTACCATTCAGACGGAAGGCAAGATCAACCAAGCCAATGAGAACCGCAAACATCGAATGATGCATCAACCAGGAACCCACCATACCCCAAAGTATCGCTCCAACCCATCTATAGGATTTGCCCCAAGAAACAATAGACACCCGATGACCCGTCCAACCTATCCCAACCGTGGAGGAGGAAACCCAAAGGCCCGGTGGAAAACACAACAAAAACCCAGGCAACTCCAACTATTTCAACCGTGCACCGCCCAAGTTCAACAACAACACCAATACTGCGCCAAGGACTAGAAGCAATGTTGTGCCTGTTGTAGGAAAGGACAAGTCTTAGGTGACTTGTTATGAATGCGGAATCAAGGGTCACTACTCCAACGAGTGCCCCAAGAAGCTTGCATCAGCCCCAAATGTGAATGCCCCATCTCAGCAGCAGCGCCGTGTTCATCATGGAAGAAGATTTCCCCAGGGAACTCGCTCAACCGCAACGGCCGTCTATTTGACATGAATGCTAAAGAATCCCACCGCCAGATGTCGTGCTGGGTATGTTTTCTGTTAACTCAGTACTTGGAAGTGTGTTGTTTGATTCTGGAGCATCACACTCGTTTGTTACTGAAGAATTTGCATGCACTAGTAAGATTCAACCAAAAATATTGAAGCATGTTATGATAGTTCAAATACTTGGTTCAACCACCAAAGCTCGACAAATTTGCAAGGCCGTACCTATCAGAACCCATGAAATAGATTTTTATGCTAATCTAATAGTACTTGGAACTAAAGGTGTGGAAGTAGTACTAGGAATGGATTGGTTGTCGAAACATAAAGGATTAATCGGCTGTGCCAAGAAAGCCATAACTATGACTAGTACCACTGGAGTATCCGTAGAGCATGTATCGGAAACCTTGCCCCATCAATTTAAGTGCAACAAGAGTCTAGCCCAACCAACCATTGACCAAGTCATAATAGTCTGTGAATACCCCAACGTATTTCCATATGTTTTGCCCGGTATGCCCCCAGATCGGGATATCAATTTTATCATTGAACTAATCCCTGGAACCGGACCCATAGCCTAGATACCTTATAGTATGAACCCGTCGGAATTAGTGGAGCTGAAGAAGTAACTGGATGCTATGCTGGAGATAGGCCTGATTCAACCAAGTGTGTTGCGATGGAGATCACTTGTTTTGTTTGTGGATAAGAAATATGGAGGTATTCGTTTGTGTACGGATTATCGGAAGCTGAATGATGTCACCATTAATAATAAGTACCCACTGTCGAATATAGAAGACTTGTTTTACCAGTTGATTGGTGCCAAAGTGTTTTCTAATATTGATCTTAGAACTAGCTATCATCAACTCAAGATTCACGCAGAGGATATTCCAAAGACTGCCTTTACCACCAGATATGGACTGTGTGAGTACACTTTCATGTCTTTTGGATTAACCAATGCCCCTGCTTATTTCATCAACCTCATGAATAATATTTTTATGGACTTCCTATAAAAGTTTGTCGTTGTTTTCATGAATGACATTCTGATCTATTCCAAATAAGAAGAAGAACATGACCTACACCTGAGGTCCATCCTTGGAACCCTTAGGGAGCATCAGTTGTATGCCAAGTTTAGCAAATGTGAATTCTGGTTACAGGAAGTGGGATTCCTCAGACATATTGTGACGGTAGAAGGAATTGCTATTCACCCTGCCAAGGTTAAGGATTTTGAAGAATGACAAGCCCCAACCACTCAAAATTAAGTTCGCGCATTTCTCGGATTAGCGGGATATTACCGCAAGTTCGTAGCAGGATTTTCAAGCATCGCAGGACCCATGACCCAGTTGTTGAAGAAAGATAAGAAGTTTGAATGGACAGACAAATGTGAAGCAATTATTCAAGAGATTAAGAAGAGATTAATCTCAGCCTCAATCTTAATTATGTCGGATATCACGAAGCCTTTTTGACGTGTTTTGTGATGCATCCAAGATCGGTCTCGTATGTGTGCTAATGCAAGAGAGCAAAGTCATATCTTATCTATCCCGACAACTGAAGCAACATGAACAGAATTATCCTACCCATGACCTTGAACTAGCAGCCGTTGATTTAGTCTTGAAGACATGGCGGCATTACGTCATGGGGAACCGTTGTGAAATTTATTCCAATCACATGAGCCTGAAGTATATTTTCACTCAGAAGGAGCTGAATATGAGGGAAAGGAGATGGATAGAGCTAATCAAGGACTATGATCTGGACATGCACTATCACCCCGGTAAAGCCAATGTGGTAGCAGATGCCCTTAGCAGATTGTCGTGTCGCTTGAACTCCATGGTTCTAAAGGAGTAACCAAGTTTGCACACAGATTGGAAGATTTCAAAATGGAGCTAGTAAGTGAAAGATTTTTCGCTAGCATCAAACTTCAACCCACTTTGATTAGTCGGATCAAGGAGGCGCAGAAAAGAAATGCTAGTATCGACGGAATAAAATGTCATATCGGTTCAGGGAATGTACCCGGATTCACCGAAGATGAAGAAGGAGTTTTGTGGTACAAAGGACGTATTTGTGTGCCAGCAGATTCAGAGTTGAAGCAAGCTATTTTGAAATAAGCCCATGATACTCTTTATTCTATCCACCCGGAGGAACTAAGATGTATCAGGATTTGAAGGAGCAATTTTGGTGGCATACGATGAAGAGAGAAATCAAAAGATAAATAGCCAAGTGTGATATCTGTCAGAGAGTCAAGGCGGGACATCAAAGACCCGCAGGAATGTTGCAACCATTGCATATTCTGGAACGGAAATGGGATTTTGTAGGAATGGATTTTATCACCGGTTTGCCTACATATAGTAGGGTAAATGACTCTATTTGGGTCATAGTAGATAGACTGTCCAAAGTAGCCCATTTCTTACCAGTCAAGACCACTTATCAAAGTTCAAAGCTAGTAGAGTTGTACATAGCTAGAATAGTCAGTTTGCACGGAGTCCCCAAGAACATTGTGTCGGATCGAGGAACTCAATTTACATCGAGGTTTTGGAAGAAAGTCCAAGAAGGATTAGGAACCCGACTGGATTTCAGCACAACTTATCACCCTCAGACCGATGGACAAATGGAGCGAGTAAACCAAATACTCCAAGATATGTTGAGAGATTGTTTGTTAGAATATGGATCTAAATGGGAAGACTGTATGCCTTTCATAGAATTTTCATACAACAACAGTTATCAAGCTAGTTTGCAAATGGCCCCATTCGAATTCATATATGGAAGGAAGTGTCGAACCCCTTTGAATTGGTCGGAAGTAGGAGAGACTCAGATTTTCGGACCCGACATCCTACGAGAAGCCAAAGAGAAAGTTCATAAGATCCGCGAGCACATCAAGACCGCCCAATCTAGACAGAAGAGTTATGCCGACAAGAGACGTCGAGACCTAGCCTTCAATATTGGAGATCTTGTGTATCTCAAAGAATCACCTTTGAAAAGAATGTAACATTTTCAGCTCAAAGGAAAGTTAGCCCCAGACGTCGAGGAGAAGTATCGTAACAACTGGAACTGCTAGAGGAGATGTCAGCTATGCACAGTGTATTTCATATATCGTTACTTCCCAAATGCCTAGAAGTCACGGAGAAGACCAAAGTTTTCAAGAATATTGATCACAGAACCATAGATATCAACAATGACTTGACATATCCCGAAGTACCCATCCATATTTTGGAGGAAGCTTGCATAACCACCAGGACCCGGAGTATCAAGTTTCTCAAGATCCAGTGGAGTAACCACACTGATGAAGAAGCTACCTGGGAGAAAGAAGACTACATTAGGACGGAGTTTCTAGATCTCTTTAAATCCTAGTTCTCTATTTTTCTCAGATCTTGGGACGAGATTTTGTTTAAGGAGGGAAGGTTTATAACATCCCAAAAATATTAATCAAGGTTATCAAGTTATAATCACAAAAAATTAGGGTTAACAAAAACTTTGTGAATTAAAATCAATATGAATGCATGTGTGTATGTGGTGAATGCATGAATGCTTGTATGGACTTGTGTGATTGTTACAAATGGCAAGGTATTGTTTAAAGATGAAAACCACATCATTTAAATCATTTCCAAGCAGAATCAAATCCATAGAAAATAAAAAACAAACAATATAAGCAAATGGTAATTTTTGCTAATATTGTTCACTAGACCAATTTGAGTGTTCCTAGTCCAAGATTTCTAACAGAAACAAATCCAATTCTTTTCACCCCTTGCTAGACCAAGTAAAAGTGAACCCAAGCCCACCTTGCAAACCCACAGAAACATTTGGCAACCCTATTCAAATGACAATTAAGAATTGAATCTAGTTCATATGGTAAGATCAGCATTTCTCAAAACCCCACCATTTCTCAACCAGATACTCCCTAGTATGTGCCCAGTACACTCACCAAGTTTCATCAAAAAATTCAAATATGAATTTCTTTCGGCCATTTCGTCAAACACATGGAGACACAGACCAAACTCCGCCTAACTACACTGTTTTGAGCAGTGATCACCTCAAACCTTGTCTCCCCTTGATCATCCTTGTCTCCCCCAATGACAACCGTGGCATTAAACCAGCTAGAACCCTACCCAATGCTCCATGTCGTGCATGCCCGAGCCACCTCTTGCCAGCCGACCATGGAAAGCTAGCCAGAGCCCTCGCCGCGCCTAGCCACCATGCCTAGGAGGCAGGCCACCATCCACCGCCACCGCCTGTCCAGCCCTCGAGCCTTGCCAAGCCGTGGACCACAGCGAAAACACCATGCCCAGTTTGTCCCTCCCATGTCTAGAGCGTGCCATCTCGCTATAGCCGACTGCCTCGCACAAACTGCGCCTCGCCTTCGCCACCCATGCCTGCGATCACCACCGTCCAAAGAGACCACCAGACATGCCCGTTCGCCACCGCGCGACCAGGAGCTCCTGTGTGTCATCAAAAACGTTGTCGGTGCCACACAGAGGATAGCATGTTCCCGACCAAACCACACCGCCCCTTGCCACGCAATCAAGCTGTTGAGCATCGCCAAGGGACCCCGCACCGTCCCTTAGCCTCAGCCATGCCAGTAGCTCCATGTACCGCCGACCCCGACGACCTCTGCCCGTGCCGCACTGCCCTCTCGCTCGCCTATAAAAGGAGTCCTCCCCCGCACCATTTCTTCACACCAGTTCACTCCCCACCTCTCACTGATCCTTCCCACTTCCTCCCGGAGCAAGGCGAGCTTAGCATCGCCGGAATTTGGCCAGAGCATGCCACTGCTGGAGGAGAAGGGCGCTGTCGATTGCGGCCACCCCAGGAGAAGACGCCAATACCAGGAGAACCGCCGTCATCGACCTCGTCATTCGCCCCCGTCGCCGACCCTCGCCTGAGCCCCGGTGAGCCACCCGAGACCCTCACTGGCCGTGCTAGGGTTAGTCCCCGTCGTGTCCTGTTTAGATGAGGATGATGGCCGTGAGCCATTGATCCTTGATCTAATCCTACGGTCATAATCGCCCCTTACCCCTTCGTCACTCCCTATCTCACTAACGTGTGTGGACACCACTTAACCAGCCCGCGCATGCTGTGCGCAGTGGGCCGGCCCATTTAGATTTCCCACGTGACCCAGTTAGTTCAAATTAGAGTTTTTTATTTCATTTTCAAACCTAGTTCTATGTGTTGTTTCAAAAATCAATTCAGAGAGTTTTACTAAACAAAATAGCATCAAACCAATTTTGTTAGAAAGATATGGAAATTCTTAATCCAAGCCCATTGGATTCAGCTCATTTGGAATTATAAATCACCTATAGTAAAAATAGCAAGGCAGATACTTTTATGCATTCAAACATTTTTCAAAATTCAACCATAAAGGCTTTTGGGTTGATTCTAAATCTCAAAAATCACATTTGATAATATATAAAAATATCTAGATTTACTTGCAGTAATAGTGGATAAGTAATAAAAGAATGCCCCATAGACATTTCTAGTCACTTTAATTAATTAAAATAATAAGGTGAAACATTATTAAATTGTGACACCACTTTAAATCACATTCCCAAGTATTAGAATATGTGGTGATGACATGTGTCGACATGATACCATATTTTGATTGGAGAATATTAAATCTTAACTAGTTTTTCAATGAGTAGAAATTACTTTTCTAAAATAAAATAAATAAGACTAATGCTTTAATTCTTGTGATGATTGTGATGATGCTAGATCATCTAGTGTAAACCCTTGTGTGCCTAATAGAAGTAGTTAAGTATGTTTGGTGACTGTGTACTTTGCATTTATTTATAGAAGCTAGTACCGTCCAAGGATACAAAGAGGAAGGAGACTACTACGAAGAGGAAGCCGAGGAGAACTTCAACCACTACACTGCTCAATGCAAGCTATTTGATGCAAGCTACTACCTTAGCAAGCTTAGCTAAAACCATGCAAGCTCATACTTGCAAGCCCCACAATACCAATGAACATATGCAATACATTAGGCATGCTTTGGTTATACCACTTGATTATACCGAATCCCAGTTTTACTTGCTAGATTGATTATTTTATTTATTTATCAAAGCTTTTTATTTATGTTTACTTAGTGACTTGTAAATTTTGGAAAGATATTATAGGTAGCATAAAGAGCATAAAACTTGGCCTAAGTTAGGTAGAAATAGATGTCATCCTAAGGCATGAGGTTAGATTTAGATAAGTCACACTTGATTATCACCCCTCATTAGTGATTACCCCCAATTGTAGTTGCTAGTGCTAAGCATAAAACTTGATCAATTTAGATGGGAATACTCGGTGAAAATGGTTATGAAAACCTTAGAATGATGATTAATTGTAATGAAATGTTTTGACATGTGTTCTTGAACACCAGATGATTTTGATGATGAAAATGTTGAGGCATGAGCCCTAACCCTTTTATAAAAGCTGATGGTTTTGTTCGGATGCGATACCATTCCAATTTTACCGTACAACCACAATACCCGAATTTGGGTAGGGCTTGACTGGAAGTTTATATATCTTAGTATGGGTTCCCCCGCGGCCGAGGTTTGAGCTGATGCTACCTCGTGATGATTGTCCACATGTGTAGTTCCCAAGATGATAGATGGTCATGGTTGGGAGGCCAAACTCATAGGGAGGTGCCTATACTAGGGTGTGTAATTGAAAGGTTAGGATTGATTATCTGCATACGAAGTATGGTGAATCAGGATAGTTCCTGACGGATGTATCGAATGTTGTGGTGAAACTGTACCACCTCTGTAGAGTGTCAAACTATTCAAATAGCCGCGCCAGCGGTTATGGACAGTTGGAGTGGCCATACTGTTCCGTCGTCAGAGGTTTTCAAAATGACTTGTGAAATGAATCATGACTTTGACTTGACCAAAATAGGGCTGTGAGTATGAAAACTAAGTTCCCACTTAGGTGTTATAAAACCTTAAACTAGTTTTTTCTTTACTGCTGAACTCAGCTAGAGATAAACCTGGCTTTTTGCAAAACAACCTAGAGCTTAGGATTCCTACTTGAAACCTCTTTACCTGTTAGTGATAGTTTTCGAGTACTTAAAGAGTACTCATGGCTTTGTCCCTGGATATTCCTATGTGCAGACTATGAGGAGTACTAGGATAATGGACAATAGGAAGTCTAAGACAACTAGGATCATCTCCCATCGTCAGCATTGCTTGTGACGTTGAAGATGGAGCTTCGCCCATGCTACCGTTATTATATTATGCCGCTGTGTTGATTGTATTAAGACTGGATCATGAGATCCTTTATTTGTAAGACCTTTATTATGGTTTGTAATGGATGATGAACTATGGTACCAATCTGTTATGTCTCGCAAAAATGGTAATCCTGGGATTGCGATATATGTCATAATAGGCATCTGGGATTAAAAATCTGGGTGTTGACAAAGCAACAACTTTGGGAGCAGGAATCTTCAAGGTCACCTAATCTTCCGCTGAAGATAATCAGTGTCAACAGGAGCCGGATCAACATCTTGAGCTTCGTCTCCTTTGTGAGATACCTCGGCTTGAGCTTGATAAGTCTCAGTACCCTTGGAGGAAGTCCGGGCCTCAGCCTCATGGTCCGACTCATCTCCTTGTTCATTCGAACTTCCGAACTCTTCTTCGGCATCCTCTTCATCCCCTAAGTCTTCACCAGTTTAGAGCCTTGAATCCAATAAGGTACAAGTCGTTATGTTTATAGTGCTGGTCCCTGGATCGATTAGCTAGCACCCACAGTTTAAGATGTAATATCAAGAAACAATGGTCATATTACAACTCATAACCAGTAATAAAATAATTCATTACAACTCACATAGCTCATATGGCTATCTTATTACAAAGCAGCAGATACATCTATAAAGCATGGAGTCCTTCATCTTCATGTGCCACAGGCAAACATGTTGGTTGTAGACATGTAATCCCTACTCAACAAACTTCACTACATCAAACAAAACTGCAACATGATAATTTACAGCCACAAGGGTCAATACATTTGAACTGTATTGGCAAGTGATATCATATTGATATGGAGAATCTAACATCTACATGAATATATGGCTAAGTGGAGTTTTTTCTGGCCTTTACATAAAATAAGTTTTCCCTATCCTTTGTAAAATAGTTCTTCTCTTTTTCGAAACATTTTATCACACAAGGCACACTGGAGTCACACCAGGTGCTTCTCTTGTTCACCCAACAAGTTTTAACTTAGAGAAATTGGGATGACAAAATTCTTGATCCTTTCAATGCCTTTGATGCTCAAAATTTCCATAACCGGGGACACGGCTAAGTACTTAGGTTTTACCCTCTCGAGAGGTGGTGCACTTTCCCCATAAGACTCCAGATGCATCGAGACGAGACTTTTCAGAAGCAATCCCTCAGACCACCGTGGACGCGTTCCATCCTATCATCACTACCATCAACTGTCCACCTGGCTGAGTTCTTGCAACCTAGTTGGTCAAGGCAGAGCCCATATGCCATGTGGCTGCACTAGAAGCTTCTCAACACCAAACATCTCAAATATCTTTGTTCTTGGGTGTCCATCCACAAGTGTGATACACAAGGTAAACCATAAACATGGGCATGGCATAACCCACTCAACACAAACCAATCTTCCCATTCCACCCAGGTGATTCATTAACAAGTTGTTTTCTTAGTCAAAAGCACATAGGCATAACTTTTCCATAATATCATAACATGAAATCCCACCCTTGAATTCTAGTAGCTAGTAGCTAGGCATAATATCTTAACTTATGAATATTTCTACCAATATATATTCTATAGGATCTACTATAGCATAGCATTATACCAAATAATCCTATCATGCATACTACAAAAATATCACTAATGCAATATTAAAAATATAGGACTTTTGATGACCAAAGTATCACTTGCATTTTAGTAGAAAATCTAGGCACTCTCCTTGATCTTGCAATTGTCACACTCCTCAAAGTTTACTACATCACAATCAAGCAAAGAACACATTCAAAACTAGCACACAAACAAATAACAAAACAAAACAAGAAAAACAAAGAAAATGCATGCAAGCATGCAAAGGGTTATTTTATTGAAAAAGTTGTTTCTAACAAGGATCTAAACATTAAAAAACACCTACTGGTCTTTTATAAAAGTGGAAATTTCATTTGAAACCAAGTTAGTGAAAATAAGTCATTTAAATCATTTTTATTTGGTTAGAAAAGCTTTTATTCAAAGGAATAATTTCTAGTGCTAAGAAAATATATTTTTAAATTTAAATGTTAGTGTTTATGGTCAGAGGGTTTAAAAAAAACCATTTGCAAAAGGTTTCACTCAAAGATAATTTTTAGAACAATTTTATACTCAAAATAGCCCTAAACCAGTCTCTGCAAAAAACTATAATTTTCCAGAAGCAAATGACCAAAGTAAGGCCATATATGCCAAGATCTTATTTTTATAAATCCATTTATATAAAATTTGTAATTTTTGGATAAACAAATCAAAAGTTATTGATTTTACAAATTCAAACATCTAATAGAACAAATTCTGGATTTAAATAGAAAAACCCTAGCCACGTGGCTCTATCTGACTGGCTGGTACCGTTTCGCGCAGATCAACATCGTGAGTCGTTGGATCTAAGTGGAATTAGTAGATCTAATTCTAGACCATAGATCAACATCGTGAGCCTTCTAGAATTAGTACATCTAATTCTAGACCTTAGATCAAGATCGAGTGATCCTAAACGCTCTGCCAGCAACTGGCTATGCTACAAACAAGTTGCGATGGCGGCGCGTAGGGCGATCGCCGTCCGGCGATGCCAGAGGGCAAGGGAGAGGGTATAGAGCGTTACCAGGGTCACAGGAACGTGGTGGTTCTCAATGTGGTCGTGGGCGAGGTGTTGGAGATATGCCCTAGAGGCAATAATAAATGTAGTTATTATTATATCTTTGTGTTTATGATAAATGTGTACATTCATGCTATAACAGTATTAACCAGGAAACATTAATACTTGTGTGATTTGTCAACTAAATAAGAGTCCCTAGTGAAGCCTCTTCTTAATACTAGCTTGTTGGTTAATAGATGATTGTGGTTTCCCTATCATGAACATTGAGATGTTATTAACAACAAGATCATATCATTAGGAGAATGGTATGATGGACATACTCCTATAGATAAGCGTAGATTAAAGATCAAGTCATTTTAATAGTTCAATTCCTATAATCTTTCTGATACATAGTAACCTAAATCCTTCGACCATGAGATCATGCTTATCACCATCACCGGAAGGATGCTTTGATGACATCAAACACCACACCGTAACTGGGTGGCTATAAAGGTGGCATTGAGTGTTCGGAAAGTATGGGTTGAGACACATGGATCAAGATTGGGATTTGTCCATCCATATAACGGATAGATATACTCTGGGCCCTCTCGGTGGAATGTCATCCAATTAGCTTGCAAGCATGTGACGGGCTCACAAGGGATCACATACCACGGGAACAAGAAAAGAGTACTTATTAGTAACGAGGTTGAACAAGGTATGCAGAGATAGCGACGATCAAAACCTCGGATAAGTAAACTATCGTGAGACAAATGGAAATTGGTATCGTATGAAAGTGGTTCATTTGATTGCAAAGTAATCGTAGAAATATGTGGGAGCCATATGAATTTCCAGATTCCTCTATTGGTTATTGATCGGAGAAGTGTCTCAATCATGTCCGCATAATTCACGAACCGTAGGGAGACACATTTAAGGATTCGATGTTGTTGAGTAGTTATGGAATGATGAGTAAGAGACCGAATGTTGTTCGAAGTCTCGGATGGGATCCGGGATATCACGAGGAGATCCGGAATGGTTCGGAGAATAAGATTCATATAAGGAAAGTCATGTTTCGGAGTTGGGGAATGATTCCGGTGTTTTCACCAGGAATGTTCTAGATGGGTCCGGAAGGTCCGGCACTCCGGAGGGGAAGGGTACCAGAATGTGTCATGAAAAATGTGGAATGGTTGCATCATGTACTAGGTCACTTGGATGCTCATAATAAAGGGAGAAATCAAATCCTAGTTTGAAAGTCAAACGCCAATTTGAAAAGTCAAACGACAAGTTTGCTTGGTGGAGGGAGAGTAGGAAACCTACATGGGGAGGAGTTCCTCTCCCTCCACCCGCCGGCCAAGGAGGCTGACTTGGGGGAGGACTCCCTCCTCCCAAGCCGCGCCCTCCCACCCATATAAGGAGGGGCAGGGCTGCCCCTCTCCCTCACACCCAACACACCCAAAACCGTAGCCCTAGCCGCTTGCCTCCTCCAAGTCGCCGCCGCCTCCTAGGGTTTCTCCAAGTCACCGACTTGGGGCTTCCCCAAGCCCTAGCCGCCAGCCAATATTTCCCCTTTGGTGCCTCTAAACCCTAGATCACCAAGGCCTCTCTCATAGTCCACCATACTCACTCCGTCTTAAGGCGAAGCCCTGTGAGATCTCCCCTCTACTTTCGGTACCACGCCGTCGTCCTCCCGGAATCGTGAGGAGAGTGCTACAACCTCCGCTGCTTGCTGGAACAAGGGAGAGGAAGGTCTTCATCGAGTACCGAACGTGTGACCGAGTGCGAAAGCCCTGCCAGAACGCAGCGCCGGAAGGATCGTCTGCACGATCTTGAGATCGGCAAGAGTACGACTACATCACCCACAAGAATCTGCTCTCGTTAACCACATTGGAATCTTTGTGGGTGAGTTCCTCTATCGACTCGTTGCTACAATCTAGTAGATAGATCTTGGCTTGTTTGTTTGCATGCGGTAGAAATTTTTTGTTTTCCATGCTACGAACCCCTACAGTGGTATCAGAGCCGTGTCTATATGTAGATCTGTTGCACGAGTAGAACACAATGGTCATTGTGGGCGGTGGTGCTTTTATTATCAATTGCTTCTTGTGTACTTTGCATCTTGCGGTATGATGGGATGAAGAGGCCCGGGCTAACCTTACATGACATCATTCATGAGACTTGCTCCACGCTCAACATGCAACTTGTATTGCATAAGTGGCTTTGCGGGTGCCTGTCTCTCCCATCATAGTATAGATCCAATTTACAATGGGCACTTGATAGTTCAAGCATCAACGTTGTGGTTCTTGTTCGTAAGTTAGAACGACACTTATTGAAAGCCCCAAACCACGTAAAATATGCAAAAAAAATTAGAGGCGTCTAACTTTGTTTTGCAGGGGTGTGCTGTGATGTGATATGGCCATGATTGTGATTATATTTTATGTATGCAATGTTCCTTATTGTAAGTTGGCAACCGGCAGGAGCCATATGGTTGTATTTAAATTCTATTAAGACCCGCGTGTCTATTCAAAGTAGTTGTAATAGTTGAAGCTGGTGGACGACAACCATGAAACGGCGCCATTGACCTTGACGCTATGCCGGTGATGATGGAGAGCATGTTCGTGCTTGAAGATGGAGATCAGAAGAACAAGAAGAAAGGCCATATCATATCACATATTATGGATTGCATGTGATGTTAATCCTTTATGCATCTTGTATTGCTTAGATAACGATGGTAGCATTATAAGATGATCCCTCAAGCACACAAATTTCAAGTTTTAAAGTGTTCATCCTTAGTAAGAACCGTTGCTAAAGCTCGTTGTTTCGAAGCACCACATGATGATCGGGTGTGTTAGATTCTGCGAGTGTATACAACATGAGCAAGCCAGATTTGCTCATGCAGAAGCTAAGGTTTGATCTTGACAAGCCTAGCATGTACATACATGGTCTCGGAACACGGATCACCGAAAGTTAAAGCATGAGTCATATAGTAGATATGATGAACATGTTGATTTTTCTCCATTGAAGCTACATCAACTCTCGTGATGATCTGTTTTGATGTGGTGGATTTGGTTCGTGTGATCACTAAAACAATGTGAGGGATATTGTTTTGAGTGGGAGTTCACCTAGATTAATATAACTATTAATTAGAACTCAATTTGTCATAAACTTAGTCTAAACTATTGCAAATATGTTGTAGATCAATGGTGGCCCCTACCATCAATTTTAATGCGTTCCTAGAGAAAGAAAAGTTGAAAAACAATGGAAGCAACTTCACGGATTGGTTCTGCAATTTGAGGATTATCCTCAATGCTGATAATTTGACCTATGTGCTGGATGCACCGCTGGGTGACCCGCCTGCAGCTACTGCTACCGATGAAGTAAAGAATGTTTACTCACTCGAAAGAACTAGTACTCCACAGTTCAGTGTGCTATCTTGTATGGTTTGGAATCGGAGCTTCAGAAAAGGTTTGAGAACCATGAACCACATGATATTGTCCATGAACTCAAAATGATATTTGAGGCTCATGCGGCAGTTGAGAGTTATGAGGCTTCTGAAAAGTTCTTTAACTGCAAGATGGAAGAGGGCAGTTCCGTCAGTGAGCATGTGCTTAAGATGTCTGGGCACGCAAACAAACTCCATAGTTTGGGTATAGTGATTCCTAATTCTTTGGGGATTCACCGTGTCCTCCAATCACTACCACCAAGTTATAAGAACTTTGTGATGAACTACAATATGCAAAACATGGACAATACGTTGCCAGAACTCTTCTCCATGTTGAAATCTGCAGAAGTGGAGATCAAGAAAGAGCACCAAGTGTTGTTGCTCAATAAGACCACCAAATTCAAGAAAGGCAAGTCTAAGCAAAAGGGAAACTTCAAGAAGGGCGGTAAGAAAGTTGCCGCACTGGCGAAGAAGACCAAGACTGGACCTAAGCCTGATACTGAGTGCTTTTACTGCAAGGGAGAAGGTCATTGGAAGCGGAATTGCCCAAAGTACTTGGCAGATTTGAAGAACGGCAACTTCAAGAAGAAAGGTATATCCGATATACATGTTATTGATGTGTATCTCACTAGTACTCGTAGTAGTGCCTGGGTATTTGATACTGGTTCGGCTGCTCATATTTGTAACTCGAAACAGGTGCTGCAGAATAAACAGAAGCTAGCGAAGAACGAGGTGACGATGCGCGTTGGAAATGGATCAAAGGTTGATGTGATCGCGGTCGGCACGCTACCTCTTCATCTACCATCGGGATTAGTTTTATACTTAAATAATTGTTATTCGGTGCCTGCGTTGAGCATGAACATTATATCGGGATCACGTTTATTGCGAGATGGTTATCTGTTTAAGTCCGAGAATAATGGTTGTTCGATTTATATGAGTAATATGTTTTATGCACATGCACCTTTGATAGATGGTCTATTCTTATTGAATCTCGATTGTAGTAATACACACATAAATAACACTGAGGCTAAACGTTTGAAATTGAGCGATAACTCGACCTATATGTGGCACTGTCGTCTTGGTCATATTGGAGTGAAGCGTATGAAGAAACTCCATTCCGATGGACTTCTTGAATCACTTGATTTCGAATCACTTGAAAGATGCGAAGCATGTCTGATGGGTAAAATGACTAAGACTCCATTTTCTGGTATGATGGAGCGAGCTACGGACTTATTGGAAATCATACATACGGATGTGTGTGGACCAATGAGTGTAGCATCACGCGGTGGTTATCGTTATGTTCTTACCTTCACGAATGATTTGAGTAGATATGGGTATATCTATTTCATGAAACATAAGTCTGAAACTTTCGAGAAGTTTAAGGAATTTCAAAGTGAGGTAGAGAATCAACGTAACAAGAAGATTAAATTTCTACGATCTAATCGTGGAGTTGAATATCTAAGTTACTATTTTGGCGAGCATTTAAATAAATGTGGAATACTTTCACAATTGACACCACCGGCAACACCACAGCGTAATGGTGTGTCCGAACGTCGTAATCGAACTCTCTTAGATATGGTTCATTCTATGATGACATTTACAGATTTACCGCTATCATTTTGGGGTTATGCATTAGAAATAGCCGCATTCAGTTTAAATAGGGCACCATCTAAAATCGTTGAAACGACACCGTATGAATTATGGTTTGGGAAGAAACCTAAATTGTCGTTCCTTATAGTTTGGGGTTGCGAAGCCTATGCAAAGAAGTTACAGCCGGACAAGCTTGAACCCAAGGCGGAAAAATGTGTCTTCATAGGATAACCGAAGGAAACTATTGGGTATACCTTCTATCATAGATCCGAGGGCAAAATCTTTGTTGCTAAGAATGGATCCTTTCTAGAGAAGGAATTTCTCTCGAAAGAAGTGACTGGAAGGAAAGTAGAACTTGACGAGGTTGTTGAACCTTCTCTCGAACTTGCGAGTAGCATGGAACCGGAAGTAGTTCCTGTGGCGCTTAAACCAATAAGAGAGGAAGCTAATGATGATGATCATGAAACTTCGGTTGAAGTTGCTACAGAGCCTCGCAGGTCAATGAGAACTCGTACCACTCCTGATTGGTATGATCCCGTTATGAGTGTCATGTTGGTGGACAACACCGATGACCCTGCGAAATATGAGGAAGCGATGATGAGCCCAGATTCCAATAAATGGCAAGAAGCCATGAAACCCGAGATTGGATCCATGTACGAAAACCAAGTATGGACTTTGGTGGACTTACCGGATGGCCGGAAGGCTGTCGAGAACAAATGGATTTTCAAGAAGAAAACATATGCTGATGGTAATGTTACTGTCTATAAAGCTCGACTTGTCGCAAAAGGGTTTCGACAAATTCAAGGAGTTGACTACGAGGAGACTTTCTCACCTATAGCGAAGCTAAAGTCTGTGAGGATTATGTTAGCAATCGCTGTGTATTACGATTATGAGATATGGCAGATGGATGTCAAAACGGCGTTCCTCAATGGAGACATTGATGAAGAGTTGTATATGATGCAACCCAAAGGTTTTGTCTATCCTAAAGATGCTAACAAGGTATGCAAACTACAACGGTCCATATATGGATTGAAGCAAGCATCCCGAAGTTGGAATCAACGTTTTGATAAGGTAATCAAAAGCTTTGGTTTTATACAAACTTATGGAGAAGCTTGTATTTACAAGAAAGTGAGTGGGAGCTCTATAGCATTCTTAATACTATATGTAGATGACATATTGTTGATTGGGAATGATGTAGACCTTCTTAATAGTGTCAAGGATTATTTGAACAATAGTTTTTCAATGAAAGATCTTGGCGAAGCAGCTTACATATTAGGCATTAAGATTTATAGAGATAGATCAAGACGCCTAATATCATTGTCACAAAGTACAAATTTGGACAAAGTTCTAAAGAGGTTTGAAATGGAAGATAGCAAGAAAGGGTTCTTGCCCATGTTGCCCAATACGACCTTGAGTAAAACTCAAAGTCCAGCAACCGCAGAAGATAGAGAAAGGATGAGTAAGACTCCCTATGCCTCAATCATAGGATCTCTAATGTATGCCATGCTATGTACTAGACGCGACATTGCATATGTTGTTAGTTTGACTAGCGGATATCAAAGTGATCCAGGAGTGGATCATTAGACAGCGGTCAAAAACATCCTTAAGTACTTGAGAAGAACTAAGGATATGGTTCTTTCTTATGGAGGTGATGAACATCTCGTTGTTAATGGTTACACCGATGCTAGTTGGAACACCGATCCGGATGATTCTAAATCTTTCAATCTGGATACGTATTTACTTTGAATGGTGCAGCAGTTAGCTGGAGGAGTGCAAAGCAAAGCGTTGTGGCGAGATCTTCAACTGAATCGGAATACATAGCTGCTTCGGAGGCTTCACAATAATCAATATGGATGAAAGAGTTCATTACATAGCTCGGTGTGGTTCCAAGTGCGTTGGACCCAATGTTTACCTACTGTGATAACATGGGCACCATAGCCAATGCGCAAGAACCAAGGTCACACAATAAGCTGAAGCACATCAAGCTACGTTTTCACGCTATTCGAGAACATGTCCAAGATGGTGACGTAAAGATTTGTAAAGTACACACATATCTGAATGTGGCGGATCCGTTGACTAATCCTCTCCCGAGGGCAAAACATGAGCAACACCAAACTGCCATGGGTGTTCGGTATATTACCATGTAATCTAGACTAGTTGACTCTAGTGCAAGTGGGAGACTATTGGAGATATGCCCTAGAGGCAATAATAAATGTAGTTATTATTATATCTTTGTGTTTATGATAAATGTTTACGTTCATGCTATAAAAGTATTAACCAGGAAACATTAATACTTGTGTGATTTATAAACTAAATAAGAGTCCCTAGTGAAGCCTCTTCATAATACTAGCTTGTTGGCAAATAGATGATTGTGGTTTCCCTATCATGAACATTGAGATGTTATTAACAACAAGATCATATCATTAGGAGAATGGTATGATGGACATACTCCTATAGATAAGCGTAGCATAAAGATCAAGTCATTTTAATAGTTCAATTGCTATAAGCTTTCTGATACATAGTAACCTAAATCCTTCGACCATGAGATCATGCTTATCACCATCACCGGAAGGATGCTTTGATGACATCAAACACCACACCGTAACTCGGTGGCTATAAAGGTGGCATTGAGTGTTCGGAAAGTATGGGTTGAGACGCATGGATCAAGAGTGGGATTTGTCCATCCATATGACGGATAGATATACTCTGGGCCCTCTCGGTGGAATGTCATCCAATTAGCTTGCAAGCATGTGACTGGCTCACAAGGGATCACATACCACGGGAATAAGAAAAGAGTACTTATCAGTAACGAGGTTGAACTAGGTATGCAGAGATACCGACGATCAAAACCTCGGATAAGTAAACTATCATGAGACAAAGGGAAATTGGTATCGTATGTAAGTGGTTCATTCGATCGCAAAGTAATCGTAGAAATATGTGGCAGCCATATGAATTTCCATATTCCTCTATTGGTTATTGATCGGAGAAGTGTCTCGATCATGTCCGCATAATTCACGAACCGTAGGGAGACACACTTAAGGATTTAATGTTGTTGAGTAGTTATGGAATGATGAGTAAGAGACCGAATGTTGTTCGGAGTCTTGGATGGGATTCGGGATATCACGAGGAGATCCGGAATGGTCCGGAGAATAAGATTCATACAAGGAAATTCCTGTTTTGGAGTTGGGGAATGATTCCGGTGTTTTCACCGGGAATGTTCTAGAAGGGTCCGGAAGGTCTGGCACTTCGGAGGGGAAGGGTACATGAATGTGTCATGACAATGTGGAATGGTTGCATCATGTACTAGGTCACTTGGCTGGGAAAAATAAAGGGAGAAATCAAAGCCTAGTTTGAAAGTCAAACGCCTATTTGAAAAAGTCAAACGACAAGTTTGCTTGGTGGAGGGAGAGTAGGGAACCTACTTGGGGAGGAGTTCCTCCCCCTCCACCCGCCGGCCCAGAGGCCGACTTGGGGGAGGAATCCCTACTCCCAAGCCGCGCCCTCCCACCTATATAAGGAGGGCCAGGGCTTCCCCTCTCCCTCACACCCAACACACCCAAAACCCTAGCCCTAGCCGCCGGCCTCCTCCAAGTCGCCGCCGCCTCCTAGGGGTTCTCCAAGTCGCCGACTTGGGGCTTCGCCAAGCCCTATCCACCGGCCAAGCTTTCCCCTTTGGTGCCTCTAAACCCTAGATCACCAAGGCCTCTCTCATAGTCCACCATACTCGCTCCGGCTTAAGGCGAAGCCCTGCGAGATCTCCCCTCTACTTCTGGTACCAGGTCGTCGTGTTGCCGGAATCACGAGGAGAGTGCTACAACCTCCGCTGCCTGCTGGAACAAGGGAGAGGAAGGTCTTCATCGAGTACCGAACATGTGACCGACTGCGGAAGCGCTGCCGGAACGACTACATCACCCACGAGAATCTGATCTCGTTAACCGATTTGGAATCTTCGAGGGTGAGTTCCTCTATCGACTCGTTGCTACAATCTAGTAGATAGATCTTGGCTTGTTTGTTTGCATGCAATAGAATATTTTTTTTCCATGCTACGAACCCCTACACGAGGCCGGGGCGCTCTGATTCTCTTCTGATTCCTTGCCGGAGTTCGTGCTGACGCTGGTGCTTGCTGACGGAGACGAAGCCGAATGTCAGGGAGATGTGCTAGATCCTGTAGGAGACCTTGCTGGTAAAATAGAGCAGAGGGGAGCCGTGTCTCACCGGAATTTCATTGGCGAACGCGGACGGCAGAAGCGGCTCCGGTGGCGACCTTGGCGACGACCTGGGCGCGATAAAATTAAACGGAGGGGGTTAAGAGACGCGACAGGTAGTGGCAAAGATGATAGGGCAGAGATGAGGGAAAGGGGCAGTCATTGCTCACCAGAATTGTTGCCGGAGTCTGACGGGGTCTTCGGCGGTGTGGGCAGAAATCCGAGAAGCCTGGGGCTGCCGTGGTGTGGTGATTGAGGGGAAATGGAGAGTGGCTAGAGCGGATTAATAGGACAGGTACGGAGGAGGGGATTACTCCAGCAAACGCTCGAATTACTCGTCTTGATTTCGAGCTGAAGCGGCAGAGGGGGAACGGGTCCTGCGCACGGGGGTTGACGACGATGGCAATGTGGCAGCGGGGCCAGGGTTTCAGCTAGCGAGTGAGAGTTCTGCGTGGTGGAAAAAGGAGCAGAGGGGGAGAGTGGTGGCTGGGTGGGCTGTTTGATCTTCTGTTGGGCCAGGGGTTTTGGGCAGGTAAGTTTCTCCTTTTTTTCTTCAAATCTTTTCCTTTTTCTTTTCCTGTTTTCTGTTTTTATTCAAATCAATTGATTTAAACCTCTTTTTGATTTCAAAACTTCACCAAACTTTTTAGTAGCTTTTATACCAAATTTAAGTTGATTAATATTCCACTTTGGAGTGTTTCAAATATTTTTCTTATGATTTAATCTTCATTTAAATTAAGTGAGGCATTTTGGCTTTTATTCAAATAAAATTGAATATGGTTCATAAGTCCATATAAGTTTATTTAAATGAAATTTTATTCTTTTATATTATTTAAATTACTTTTAATCCATTTACTCATGGATTTAGCCAAGGTTTAAATTGTCTTTGCAATAACTCTTATTTATTTAATTCTTTCTTTATCTTAAAAATTCATATCTTTTTATTTATAACTCCAAAAATAGTGATTCCAATTGGTATAATTTTATTTAATATTTATTTATATTTTTAAGTCCTTTTAGGATTACTTTGTTCACAATATGGTATTGATTTTAGCTATGAGCTTTATTAGCATTGGAATACTTTATTTTATCTTATAAAAATCATAAGTTTTTATCCATGGCTCCAAATGAAGTGAAACCAATTCCCATGGTTTTGTAATATTTTCAATTACCATTAATGATCATTTAGGAATGTTTGTTGCTAAATTTTTATATGGAACAAAGCCATAGTCTTGGAGTGATCTTGATGATGATTTCTATTATTAAGGTTTAGGGTTTTTGGTTTAACTTTTCCAAGTGTTCAAAATCAAGAAACATTCCATACATGGATGCATTCGATCTATTTGGAAATTTGTTTGTTACTTTCTCATTCAAATTTTGTTAAAGTGTGGTTTTGATGTTTGAAACAAAAGTTTCTCTTCCCTCTAAATTTCAACTTTTGTTTCTTTTGTTTGATTATTTTTCACATTTAAAAATAGGGAAAACTTTGGGATGTGACAATCAGATTCATCATCTTGTATCACCTTAGCATTTTCATCGGTCTCGTTTTGAAGGAAGCTCGGCCCTTTATTCTATTGATGCATGTAGGCATATTCGATGAGTTGGTAGGATCGAGCTTGGCAACGAGCAATGTGATCCGGATCACTAATCCAAGGGGAGCTGGTGTGTAGATTCATTAGAATGTCAAGAGAAATATTTTTATACCATGACAATACGACTGTAAGCGCCATGTCAGCCCCAGCTCATCCTGCAGATTCCCTCCAGAGACTCAGCTGAGACTGGCAATCCATCAATTTCTCCGCAAGCACTTCGACCTTAGTAATCTTCAGCTCATTCGGCCAGAGCACATGGAATACTCGGATAACCACGTCCACCGGTCTTTGCCAAAAGTACTCATGGCCTTGATGGCAGCAGCAAAACAGATCAAGAAATCCTACATATAGTACTCTTGATCTGGGTCGTTGGGGACACGTCGGCGAGCCCGGGCATCCACCACAGCGTTGCTACTCACAGTTATGGACTCCGGAAAATAGTATATGGGAAAAACAAAACATAAGTCAATACGAGCAATCATCAAGTATAATTTGGCCACAGGTGACCGGATAAAAAGAGAGAACTTATGGTGGATATATCGCAGCATTTTCTGAAGATCGCCGGCCCAAAAAAACCTTTTCTTTCCAAACCGAGCGATGTTATCTATGAGGGACTTGTTTGATGACTCGGCTGCATCGAGGAGCTCCTTTTTCTTCCGGAGCTGGAGAGTCAACCGATCCTTCTCCTAGGAGAATTGTTGATCAATCTTCTCCAAATCGGATTTCTATGCCTGTTTAAAGGAGTCAACCTCAGCACGAACCCAAGCTATTTCGTCATCCTTATCCTTCAGTTGTGCCGAGTGAGCTCCTGCTTATTCTAGAAAATGCAGCATCATATCTAGCACGCAATCACACTCTTTATGCGATGCTGCAAGGCTTTGTAATTCGGCTGAGTCGAGTCAAAAAGACTATAAGATACCACGCAAAAGCACATATGAGATGAAGAAATGATTGGAAAAAACATCGCTGACTAACCTTCGAGTTCAGAAACCTTCCCCTTGAAAACCGTATTTTAGTTCTCAACAGCGACTGAACAAAGACGAGTCAAAAATTAACTCAGAAATGAAAATCAGGACAAGAATTTCAAAGAAAACAACAATTAGCTCACCAGTTTTCTTCAAGATGGGCACCATCTTCTCATACTTCATCAGCAGTTTCCTACAAGAGAAGAACAGTTTCTAGAACTCGGTCGTGCCCCGATTATGAGAAACCTAAAGACAACAGAGCATTATACGGGAAACAATATTCAAAGCTAAATTTCAAAATCCGAATTAAGTAAGCTTCACTCAGATCTAGATGGCTAGATATTCGAAGATAAATCTAAAGATCCAAGTCAAGTAGAACTTGACTTGGATCTAGATGGCTGGATATTTGAAGCTAAATCTAAAGATCCGAATTTAGTGAACTTGACTCGGATCTAGATGGTTGGATATTTGAAGCTAAATCTAAAGATCCTAATTTAGTAAACTTCACACGGATCTTGATGGCTAGATATTATAAGCTAAATATAAAGATCCAAGCCAAGTAGAACTTGACTCAGATTTAGATGGCTGGATATTTGAAGCTAAATCTAAAGATTCGAACTAAGTAAACTTAACTTGGATCTAGATGGCTGGATATTCGAAGCTAAATCAAAAGATCCGAATTAAGTAAACTTAACTCGGATCTAGATGGCTGGATACTCGAAGCAAAAGAAAAATAAGCCAATTAGAACTTGACTCTGATCTGTATCGCTGGATATTCAAAGCTAAATCTAAAGATCCAAATTAAGTAAAATTAACTCAGATCTAGATGGTGGGATATTCGAAGCTAAATCTAAAGATCCAAGCCAAGTAGAACTTGAATCAGATCTAGATGGATGGATATTCGAAGCTAAATCTAAAGATCTTAATTAAGTAAACTTAACTCGGATCTGGATGGCTGGATATTCAAAGCAAAAGAAAATTTTATCTATTCTACTACGATTTACTATATGCTTAACAGCTACAAGATACAAATAGAGCTTCTGACCGAATGATAAATCATTCGATCGAAAGCTCATGGACTAGTAGGCATACTATACATTATGCAGAAAGTCTTAAGCATAGACCGAAGTGTTTAAATCATTCATACTATCACTCTCGAGAATGGCCTTGGTGGCGAGATGCAAGCAGGTGCTAATGTTGGAGAGATGGAAAGGCTTGCTGCTCGGATTAGATCCTGAGCTGCCCTCGACCTGGTCAGCAGCATTGCAATTGTTTGCATACTCCACCAAACAACCAAGCCTTCCACTTCTCTTTGTGCGCGTCAGCACCTTGCCCTTGGCCTCTCGAGCTTGTTGAGCAGCTGCCTCGGCAGCTGGGCTCTTATGAAGCACCATTTGTGTGCCAGCGGCAGAGGCAGACCCGGATGCAGAGACATGGGCACCCTTATGAAACGTCTCAATAATACTAGGCTCATTGGATCTCTGCACAACCTTCCCATGAGTGGGCTTGGACTTGGTGGCTTCATCCTTCTTTGCCTTGGCAGAAGACTCGGCAACTGACTGCCATTTAGCTAGCTGAGCTGAACATGGGGCAGCAGCTGAAGCCGTAGAAGGAGAAGCAGAACGAGTTTTTGGCTGAGCCGAGCTTGGAGCAGCTGCCACAGAAACTAAAGGGGCAACGTCTTGAATAGTTTACGAGGTAGTCGGAATCTTGGCAGTAGTTGGTTCTGCATAACGTCTTGAATAGGGGCGACTTTGGTATCCTAGGCGGCATCAATGGTGATAACCGGATCATTCAGTTGATCCGACATAATGGTATCAGCAACAGCAGCCCCAACCTCAACCTCGGCATGCCGAAGTGGACTTGTAGTCAGAACTGCAGGACTTGGGTCAGCACGAGCAGGGCTGGGGGCTCGGACATCATCTTGAGGTGGCAGCGATGGTGGCCGAATAACCTGGGGTCATGCTCGGAGAACTCGGATTGGCGGAAAGCAGGGCACTACCGAGATGAACAAAATAAAGAAACCAAAGTCATAAAAACAAAGAGAGAAACAAGAAATACAAATCTAGTTCGAGTAAGACGACTTACGCAGAAACCCCGGGCATAACCTTGCACTTGGTACTTTTCTGGGCGGATCTCTTGATTCACTTCTTGAGAACCTCGGTTGAGGGATCTTTCGAGGCGTCATGTTTCTTCGTAGCGATTGGAGCCTTGGTGGCATGGGGTTCCGCCTAGTGCACCCGACCAGCCGGGTTAGCTGGGGGAAAATGAGCCGGATATGCATAAGAAACATGCACCACATCGACTACCTCAAGAACTTGCACTTCATCTCCGCTCCATGTAAGAGCGAGGATGTCGCCATCCTCTATGGCCTACTCGTCGAATTTCTGAGAAAGAAATTGCAAAGGAAAAATTGAGTATTCGGAAAAGACAAAATAGCGTGCAATTCGGATACAATGATTTGGATTTGAGTTACCTTGGGAGGAGGGTTGCTGCGAGTAAAGGGCTTCATTCCCCACGTCCAATCCTCGGGCATGTATGTTCGATGGTGGAAAATCGGTTTAGGTCGAGAGGCCCACTCATGTAGAAGAACTTATGAGACCGCCGTTGAAAGGGGAAAATTCGGCTTCTAACAAAAGCAGCCATCAGGTCTTCTCCACTCAACCCAGCCCGAGTCAGCTCCTTGAGTCAGAGATCAAATGCTTCGGTGAGGGAATCAGTCCTCCTTGGATTATAATCCCACTTCTTGCTGGAAGAGGTACTGACGGAGAAAGCAGGCAGCCGAATATGGTCTTCGTCACCGTGATTATTCACGTTAAAAAATGATAGATGCCATTTCTTGCATGAATCGAGGCCAGCAACTCGGGCAAACAAGGACTGTTTCCTAGGCGTAATGGAAGAAGCTCTGCACTGGGTTAAAGACTTTTCAGAGGGGCGCAGGCTCTTATCCGGCATGACATTAGCTCTGATATGGAAGAACTTGGACCAGATAACTATGGAAGTCCAGAGGTCGAAGTACCTGTAACATCCCAACTTTTCTACCCTGATTTCCTAGGATGCAAACTCCTAATTTTTAGGGGGAAATCAAACTTTTTATCTTAAAATAGCCACTATCTGTTATTTACTTAGCTTGTATGACCTTTTGATTGGTTTAAAACTTTGTGCTTGCCATTCTAGTGTGTCCTAGTGATCCTTGCCCCTAGAATTAGTTATGATTAAACCCTAGCATAATCCTAGTGGATGCTTTGGAAAAATCAGAGAAGGATCACCTTAATGATCAAGCCCCAAAAACCAATGGGCCCTAAAAACCCTAGGCCTATCTACATTGCCATGAGCACCATCGAACCCACCAAGCAAATGGTTAAACCCCTCCCCCCAGCCTAGTTCCAATTGTTTGTTAGTGTTCTATTTACAACTAATTTTTTTTAGCAAATGGCCACCTTATTTCCTACCTCTTTTGAAGGATCCTTGCAATCCACTAGAGATGATATAGGAGGCAACCAGGGACGGGACTCACTCACCTCACCCCCTCTACACCGCCATGTCCCTACCCCTGCCATTGGTGGCTTGTGCTCGACAAGGGCATCGAACAAAGACGACCCCGAGCGTGTGCCGCCCTAGATCACACTACACCCTCCCCCACTCTCCAAACCTCGCTGCAACGCACGGCCGCGCCTGTCACGTGCCCAGCATTGTAATGCACCTCCCTCCACCACCGTGACTAACCTTGATCACCCGAGAGAGAGAGAGAGAGAGAGAGAGAGAGAGAGAGAGAGAGAGAGATCGGCAAGATCTTGCCTTGCCACCCTCCAGCCCAACCAGCCTCTGTGTCGTCTTGTCCGTGGGGCCATGCATCTCGCGTCTTCGCCAGGCACCGCCCACCCCTTCTCCCTCGCTCACTAGGAGCCCCCTCTACCCCCAACCCTCGCCGGCCACGTCACTGTGGCCACATCGAGCATCCCCGTGTTCCCTAGCTTCCTGGTGCAGAAGCAAGGCTCTTGCGCGCAGTGGACACTGCCCACTACCCTCTCCACCACCCCACCGCCTAGACCTAGAACCCCCTAGCCCATCCCTAGACCCACCACAACATGACGGGGCGTCGAGCACCTGACGGGCAAGGGCGCTGTTGGGACAGCCCGTGCCGTCCCGAGGCCGTGCACCGGTCCACACGACTGCACTGCCCTTCCCCTGCTCCTAGTGACACACTCCCTCGCTTTCCTGTTCCACCCACACTCCCCAACCTTGCACGTGGTGCACCGTGAGCCTCTCCTCCTCGGCATAAAACCCCAGCATCACCTACCGCTCTCACCCTCCACCCCATTTCCACCCCAACCCACTACCTCTCCACCACAGGGAGGACCCGAGCTTGCTCAGCTCCTGCCTCCCTCTCCGTCCATCTCACCGCCACGATGCCGACAAAGGAAAGGTGGAGGTTGACATCGCCACCCCTCCTCCCCTTCTCTCCCACTCCTCTATGCATGCATGCAGGACCCTAACCGCACCCTCCGACCTCGTTTCCTCTTTTCCCCAGGATCTGTGGGAGCGTCGCCAGAGAGGAGCCGAGGACGCCGACGCCGCAAGACCGTTCCTGACCGAACCTCCCTAGTAGCATCTAGGGTTTGTCGCTGGTGACGCCACCCTCGCGAGGAAGACATGCCAGGGGCCGTCGGATCTATTTAGATCTGACGACCCACGGCGCTGGATATCCCTTCGCCAGCCCGCAGATGCTGATGCGCGGGGCCCCTGCGTGGGATTTGAAATCACCCACTCCCGCTCACGATGCCATGCTAATGGGCCGGCCCAGTTCCTGCACAGGCCATGGCTAGGCCTCCGATCCACCTAGTCCCCTTTTCCTTTTCCATTTGTTCAAAAATCCAGAAAGTTGAGCTGCAGTTTTAAATATGCCAAAAATCACTAAGACATCGGTTTAACCTGATTCAAACTCTAGAGGTTCCCCCTGTAAATCCCCACCACCTCACACCATTAGCTTGCCAAAATAATGGTTATAATTTTCTTAATAATTTTTTGAGTAAGACTAGGAAGTTTTTGACTGTTTTATTTTTAGTAATTTTTCTGCAAGTCAGAAAAATATGAAACCAATGACCAGGCCTTCCTTTTTAACCTAACTATCCAGTAAAATTGGAATCACACCTTTAGGAGTTTCTTAGCACCTGTAGTAATTTTTGCAAGTTGGGAGAAGAAGCTTATTTCAGAATTTGTAGAAGCTTATGTGAAACTCCTTTTTGAGTAATTCCAACTCCAGGAGTTGAGCACCATCTATACCTACCTAATCCCAGAAGGTAATATTTTTAGGGTGAACACTCCTATGCTGGGAAGGTAATTTTTGCAAGTTGAGTAAATCTAGTCTTTGCTGCAATGTTAAAATTTGTATAAATCAACCATATTATATAAAATCATGATTCCAATTGCGTTGGCTTAGTATTTCTATTGCATACCCAGCAATATTATTTTTGATCCCTGTTTCCTTGTAGAACCGTGGTGAAGCACTTGTTTTCTTATTAGGTTAGGGTTCACTAGTAAATTCATCATTATTGTTGGGGATGCCCAAATTAATTGATTCCAATGGATTTGTCTTGCTCATTTCAGTAGCAACAAATGTGTGTTTTGGTTGGCCCAGTTGAGTACTTATTCTGTACTATTTGACTTGTTTGCTCCCTGTTTGATGTATGGTGTGTTGCTTATTCGTTTATTTTCTTTTGCAGCGATAGATACGAACGAGGAAGGGTACGAGGAAGGTGATTGGGAGTACCTTCAAGAAGGAGACCAGGGACAAGTTGCCAACAAAGGCAAGCCACCTTATTTCTCATATGCCTTGTCCTACTATTTTATCTAAGCATGATTTATCTACTCATTTATGCAAATTGCATTGTTTTACTATACTATGTTTTATATGGGGAATGTTTGGCTCCTCCAATTAATTACCCCTTAGTACCATTAGGTACAACCCATTTTTATGATACCTACCTTCCCTTAGTATAACGTATGGTGTTTAGCACCATAACCCCTTGGAGACCCCGTTTTAGCCAAGCAAAGGTGTAGGATGGGAAGACCCTGGAAAAAGACCTACAAAAATGTTTTCTGAGAAAAACCTTGGTGGGGCTTGGCCTACCGAGTGGTTTGGACAAAGGAGAAGGTTTTTTTTGTACAAAGAGGTGGACAATAGAGGGAGGAAAAATGTTTACAAAAACAACCCGGTTGTACAGTTCCTAATGTGTGAGTAATTAACCCGTGCAACCACATAACTCTGGAATGGGACGGGGCTGGGCTGGAAGTTTGTCTAATCTGGTATAGGTGTCTCAAACTACTACGGGGAAGAACAAATTCCCGGAGGATGGTATTTCCCCTGTAAATGCCCATGTGAAACTTCGGTCTAGGAAGGTAAATACCGTCTCATGGCGGCCAGATGATACTATGAGCCCCTCATTGAAAGCGCACACCCCGCGGGGTGCAAAACGCGCTCCGGTTGGCTTGTGACTATATAGGGCGTCCCGATTTTGAGGGGATTAACCTCATAGTGTAGGCACTTGTATCGGAGAGGGCATTCGGAAGGTCTTGACCGGTTATTTGACCGACGATCAGTGTAGATCAGGGACGGGTAATCGGATGATGTGGGTAAAGTGTACAACCTCTGTAGAGTGTAAATCTATTCGAATAGCCGAGTTCTCGGTCATGGACGGTTGTGATGGCTGCTGTTCAGGGTTAATAGTTTCGATTTCAAAAAGTATTCGGAAAAATCAATGACTTGAAAATGTTTTGACCATGGGATGGTCGGGAAAATGGAGGACGGAGTTTGGTCATGAGATGTCCGGAAGGAGAATCAAATGGGTGACCCATAGCGTTTTTCTTAAAACTATTCAAAAAGGTTTCCAAAATGCTTTATAAAAGTTTTTCAACAATGATATAGAGACATGCTCTATCTACAAGATAAACTATTTTATAAAAGAACCTCTCTTGGAACCTTCCTACCACATTAAAAACTGCATATCCTTTTTCTTATCCTGAGGTGGTTTGCGAGTAGATTTATAGTCCCTGGCTATTTACTTGGCTAGATTATGAGCAGGAAGATGGGAATAATGAAGGTTATGACGGCGACTTCGCAAACTAGGGCGTTACTCCAAGTCAGGCACCATATGGGCTATGGCATGACTTGGGCCTTCTACGTTTAGTGTTTCCGTTGCTACTATCTATTTGTGCCCAAGTGGCCCCTTTGTAAGACTATCTATGTAAGACTTATTGTTTCGATACTGTAATGGATGTGTACTTTGATACTATGTCAATTATGCTCCACGAGTCACTGATCATGAGATCGTTGTGGTTTGCATAATGGGTTATCCCGGACTATAAATCTGGGGTGCCACAGACTTGGTATCAGAGCCATCCTGACTGTAGGATCCCCTAGATAGCTTGGACGTTAGTCGAGGACGTAAAACTATTTTCATCAACAAAACGAAGAACATGCGTAATTGCAAAAATAATGCTTATGTCTTCCCTACTATGTTTTCAAAAAGCTACTTACATTAAAGCCCCATTATAATTACTAAAATTTTGCACACCTTACACTAACCCCAAACTCCTCTAAAAAATTTGTAGATGGCGGTCGTGTTCACCAAGTTCTGGCAGGTGGGATTGGAGCTGCCACTCCAGTTGTTTGAGGCTGAGCTGGGAGAGTTGGCTCTCTTGGTGGGACGCCCTACCCTAGAGATCAAGGGCGCCCACATCCCCACCCTCATTGATGGGGAGATCTCTTGGCTCGTGGTGTGCACGGTGCTAGGAGGAGTAGTACCCCCGCTCTCCGAGGACTTTGAAGTCAATGTGATAGAGAAGGAGTGGGGAGATGGCATACCCAGGGTAGCCCAGGAAGCCTTGGCGCGACTGGCCTATCACCATCGCCAACAGCTAGAGGAGATGCGGTTTCGCTTCTTTGGGAGGCGTCATGAGGAGGGGTACATGCTCCAGGCACCACCCCATCCTTACTTTGGGGCGTATATCTAGAATATGGAGTACACCCTAAAGAATAAACAGACGCACTTGAATAGGGTCCGAATGGATCTAGATCTCAAAGCTACCCAGTTGCTCACCACGGAAGAGAGCTTAGAGGAGGCGAAGGCTGGGCGTGCCCTAGCCCTATTGGAGAAAAAGGCTACGGTTGCTAGGAACAAGCGCCTCGTAAATAAGATGATGGATCAGAAGGAGTTGTTAGTGACAATGGAAGCCAAGATAGAGGAGCTGGAGGAGGAGTGCGCTGATCTCCGCAAGGACAACGATGACTTGCTAGATGAAACCGACAATGATGCTTCCCATAAGGAGGACTTTGACATGGAACCACAGAGCGACCCCGAGGATGACAACCAGATGGAGGAGGATCCAGAGGAGATCATCTTCGAGCCCGAGGAGGACGTTGAGGTGATCATCTAGGAGGATACCACTGCACGTCACCACGAGGAGTAGGTTATGCATCGACAATGAGAGCACCTGAGACTATCGCCGTATTCCCCTTTTGAGTGGAGATTTGATTGACTCTGTTTGCTCTGTAATTAATGGATCTCTACTTCATCTATTTAGTGTCGTGATGTGACACATGAAATGGTAGTTATGTTGTTGGAACATGTGTCTGATCTTATTTCTATTAAAATATTGGTTGTCCTTATATATGCATGACCCCTTGATGCCGCTTCGTGTTAATTGAATCTCCTTTGAGAACCACCATGTCCACAACCTTACCTAACCTCCCACCTTCAGGATGGTGCGTCCCCGCGGTCTGCCACCCCCTCCACCAGAGCCAACAATGGCTCAACTCCTACACATGTTCATGGAAGATCGCCAAGCTGCCAACACCGAGCGCCAAGCCAACCTCGCTGCACTTCAGCAACTTATCCAAGCCGCAACAGGAAATGCCCATGACAATGAAGGGGAAGGCAGGAATGGAGAACCTCGACCCGTCTAAAGGATTTCAAGGCACCAATCCACCGGTGTTCACTAAGTGCACTAACCCCTTGGACGCCGATGATTGGCTCCGTACAATCGAGAATAACCTGGATGTAGCCCGAGGGGAAATGAAGAGAAAGTGCTTCTGGCCACCCATTTCCTCGCAGGACAAGCCAGGGAATGGTGGATAAGCGTGAAGGAAATTCTATTGGCCGGTCAGGAAATCACTTGGGAGAATTTCAAGGAAAGGTTCCGCAAGCGCCACATTCCCCCAGGTCTGATCAAGATGATGAGAGATCAGTTCTGAGCTCTGAAGTAAGGAGTAATGACCGTTGTCCAATATCTAGAAAAATACACTAACCTGGCAAGGTATGCCCCTGAAGACACCAACACTGAAGAGAAAAATGTGGATACTTTCCTGAACGGACTTCATGATGAGCTTCAGTGTCACCTAGTAACACAGAGGTTTCAGGAACTTGATGCCTTGGTGGATGCTGCTATCATGGTTAAGAGCAAGCGTAAGGGGACGATTGAAAACCGCAAGCGCCGGATGATGCAGCAAGGAGGATCCAGTGGAATCAGGTCCCGTAGCCTACCCCCATCCAACCCAGCACCCCCACCTCAGAAAACTCTGACATATGCTCCGCGTCCCAACAACCCCAACCGTAACTACAAAAATCCCCGCCCCGGAGGTGGAAATGCAAGACCTGCTCCTAGAGGACCTGCCAACCCCAATTTCCACCCAAACATATCTGGGTGCTTCACCTGTGGAGAAGGGGAACACTACTCCCGCGACTGCCCAAAGAAGAAAGATGCACCGCGACCAAATGCCGCCCCTATGAACAGCAGAGGAGTGCCAACAAAGGGTGTTGCTCCTAAGGGACCAGCTAGGGGACAACTGAATCACATCAGCGCGGAGGAAGCCTAGGCATCTCCCGACATCGTTCTGGGTACGTTCCTTTTCAACTCCATCCCCACTACAGTACTCTTTGATTCAGGAGCATCACTTTTCTTTGTTACACAACCATTCGGTGAGAAAAGCGGTGTGATATCTAGTTGTATGGATAGCCCTATGCTAGTACAGATCCCAGGCTCGACGGCCAGAACACAAACCGCCTGCCGAGACATCCCGATAGTAATAATTGGTAGAACTTTCAAGGCTGATCTGATAATTTTGGGAGCCCAAGGTCTAGACGTAATTCTTAGGATGGATTGGATGTCCCTCTATCAGGGCGTAATAGATTATGCCCGAAAGATCATCTCCCTGAGAAGTACTGAAGGAGAGCCTGTCAAGTACCAAGAGACAACCCCCTCGTCCCGGTAGTCTGAGAGTACGCAGATGTGTTCCCTGATGAATTGTTCGGTATGCCCCCTGACAGGGATATCGAGTTCATCATCGAGTTGATTCTCGGAACAGCCCCTATAGCCCATAGGCCCTACCGGATGAACCCTGAGGAATTGGTAGAATTAAAGAAGCAGTTGGATGACTAGGAACGCAAAGGCCATATCCAGCCAAGCGCCTCTCCATGGGGATCGCCAGTTCTGTTTGTGGATAAGCGGGATGGGACCACCCGGCTGGAAACCGACTATCGCAAGATTAACGAGGTCACCATTAAGAATAAATATCCCTTGCCCAAGATCGACGACCCGTTCGATCAGTTAAATGGAGCACAAGTGTTTTCCAAGATAGACCTCCGCACCGGATACCACCAGCTAAAAATCCAAGAATCAGATATCCCCAAGACCGCCTTCACCACCAGACATGGCTTGTATGAGTATACAGTCATGTCCTTTGGATTAACCATCACACCTGCCTACTTCATGAATCTCATGAACAAGGTATTCATGCCCTACCTAGACAAGTTTGTGGTGGTATTCATCGATGATATCTTGGTCTATTCCAAATCGGAAGCCGATCATGAGGAACATCTGAGACTAGTACTGGTAACCCTTAGGGAACACCAGCTTTATGCCAAGTTCAGTAAATGTGAATTCTGGTTAAATGAGGTAGGATTCCTTGGCCATGTGTTGTCAGCCGGAGGAGTCTCAGTCGACCCCGCCAAGATACAATCAGTATTAGAATGGAAGGCCCCCACCAACCCTTCGGAGATCATATGTTTTCTAGGACTAGGAGGATATTACCGCAAATTTGTTGAGGGATTCTCCAGCATTGCAAAGCCCATGACCCCGTTGCTTAAGAAGGACAAGAAGTTTGAATGGACAGACAAGTGCGAAGAGAGTTTTCAAGAACTCAAAAAGAGATTAGTCTCAGCCCCTATCCTGACCATGCCAGATATATCCAAGAGCTTTGAAGTCTACTGTGACGCCTCCAAGTTAGGACTTGGAAGCGTATTGATGCAGGAAGGCAAGGTCATTGCTTACCTATACCGATAGTTGAAGCCGCATGAGATGAATTATCCCACCCATGATCTAGAATTGGCTGTCGTGGTGCACGCCCTCAAAACATGGCGCCACTACCTAATGGGAAATCGCTGTGAGATTTATACGGACCTTAAGAGTCTGAAATATATCTTCACGTAGAAGGATCTAAACAAGAGGCAGCGAAAATGGATCGAACTTATCAAGGATTATGATTTAGGAATCCACTACCATCTAGGAAAGGCCAATGTGGTAGCCGATGCCCTCAGTCGGGAACCCTGTTCCTTGAATGCCCTGATCAAACGAGACCAACCAGAATTAGTGCAAGAATTCGAAAGGTTTGGACTAGAACTAGTCAGCCCAGATTCCTGGCTCACCTTGAGTTAAAGCCAGCTCTCCTAGACCAAATGAAGGACGCCCAGAAAGGTCACCCCAGTATAGAAGGAATCACGCGGCGTATGGAGAGGGAAAATGTTCCCAGATTCCAGATTGATGATAAAGACGTCCTATGGTACAAAGGACGCATCTGCGTACCCACCCGACAGGACCTGAAGCAGAACATAATGAAAGAAGCTCATGAGACCCTTTACTCCATCCACCCGGGGAGTACCAAAATGTATCAAGATCTGATGGAACGATACTGGTGGCATGGAATGAAAAGATAAATCGCCCTATTCGTAGCCAAGTGCGATATCTGTCAGAGAGTTAAGGCCAAACATCAAAGCCCCGCAGGATTACTTCAACCAATGAAGATCCCAGAAAGGAAGTGGGAGAAGGTAGGAATGGACTTCATAACCGGGTTACCCAAGTCCCGTAGTGGCCAAGACTCCATCTGGGTCATCGTGGACTACTTATACAAGGTAGCTCATTTCCTTCCAGTACGGACCACTTTTAATGGACATCAGCTCGCATAACTCTACATCGCAATGATTATTAGCCTCCATGGGGTACCTAAGGAGATCGTATTTGATCCCGGACCACAATTCACCTCGCACTTTTGGAAAAGTCTGCACAAGGCCTTGGGAACTAAACTGTCCTTTAGTACTACCTACCATCCCTCCACGGGAGGACAGACCGAAAGAGTCAATCAAGTTCTAGAAGATATGCTTCGTTCGTGTGTTCTGGCCTACGGAACTAAGTGGGAGGATTGTTTACCGTTCGCGGAATTCTTCTATAACAATAGCTACCAAGTCAGTCTGAAGATGGCCCCATTTCAGTTGCTCTATTGGAGGAAATGTCGAACCCCTCTAAACTGGGCCGAAACCAAAGAAAGTCAAATCTTTGGCCCAGATGTAATCAAGGTCGCCGAGGAAAAAGTTCAGCTAGCTCGTGACCGTTTGAAGGCCGCCCCATCTCGTCAAAAGAGCTATGCCGATGCTAAGCGTCCGGAGGTAACCTTCAACAAAGGAGATTTCACGTACCTTCGCGTCTCTACTCTAAAGGGGATGCAGCGTTTCCATGAGAAAGAAAACTCGCTCCCCGTTACATTGGGCCCTTCAAAATCCTGGCCCAACCGGGTCGAGTCTCATACGAACTCGAGCTGCCATCCGAACTATCTGACTTCCACGACGTCTTTCACATGTACCAACTTCGGAAGTGCCTTCAAGTGCCCGACAAGCCGGAAGTCTTCAAGAAGGTTGATTTCAAGACAATTGAACTCAACCAATACCTGACCTACAGAGAAGTCCTGGTCAAGATCCTTGAGAAGGCAAATCATTTGACCAGGCGTCGTAACATACCCCTCTACAAGGTTCAATGGAGCAATCACTCTGAAGACGAAGCCACCTCGGAAAGCGAAGATTACCTTCAGAAGGAATACCCCAACCTCTTCACTCCGCAACTTGCAAATCTCGGGACGAGATTTCTTTAAGGGGGGAAGGTCTGTAACATCCCAACTTTTCTACCCTGATTTCCTAGGTTGCAAACTCCCAAAGTTTAGGGGGAAATAAAACTTTTTAAGTTAAAATAGCCATCATCTGTAATTTACTTAGCTTGTATGACCTTTTGACTGGTTTAAAACTTTGTGCTTGCCATTCTAGTGTGCCTAGTGGTCCTTGCCCCTAGAATTAGTTATGATTAAACCCTAGCATAACCCTAGTGGATGCTTTGGAAAAATCAGAGAAGGATCACCTTAATGATCAAGCCCCCAAAACCAATGGGCCCTAAAAACTCTAGGCCTATCTACATTGCCATGAGCACCATCGAACCCACCAAGCACATGGTTAACCCCCCCCCCCAACCTAGTTCCAATTGTCTGTTAGTGTTCTATTTACAACTGAATTTTTTTAGCAAATGACCACCAAGCTACTAGAGGTGATCTAGGAGGCAACCAGGGTCGGGACTCACTCACCGCACCCCCTCTACACCCCCATGTCCCTACCTCTGCCATTGGTGGCTTGTGCTCGACAAGGGCATCGAAGAAAGTCGACCCCGATCATGTGCCGCCCTAGATCACCCTACACCCTCCCCCACTCTCCAAACCTCGCTGCAACGCACGCCCGCACCTGTAATGTGTCCAACATTGCAATGCACCTCCCTCCACCACCCTGACTAACCCTGATCACCCGAGAGAGAGAGAGAGGGAGTGGCCGAGCGACATATCGGCAAGATCTTTCCTTGCCACCCTCCAGCCCCACCAGCCTCTATGTCGTCTTGTCTGTGGGCCCACACTGCTTGCGTCTTCCCTAGGCACCGCCCACCCCTTCTCCCTCGCTCACCAGGAGCCCCCTCTACCCCCAACTCTCGCCGGCCACGTCACCGTGGCCTGTCGAGCACCCCCGTGTTCCCCAGCTTCCCGGTGTAGAAGCAAGGCTCTCGCGCATAGTGGACACCTCCCACTACACTCTCCACCACCCCACCGCCTAGACCTAGCACCCCCTACCCACCCCTAGACTGATCACGACGTGATCGGGCGTCGAGCACCTGACGTGCAAGGGCGCCGTTGGGATAGCCCGCGCCGTCCCGAGGCCGTGCACTGGTGCACACGACTCCATGGCCCTCCCCTGCTCCCAGTGACACACTCCCTCCCTCTCCTGGTCCACCCACACTCCCCAACCTCGCCATAGACGGCCCCTGCATGCGGTGCACCGTGAGCTGCTCCTCCTCGACATAAAACCCCAGCGCCACCTACCGCTCTCGCCCTCCACCCCATTTCCACCCCAACCCACTCCCTATCCACCACAGGGAGGACCCGAGCTCGCTCGGCTTCTGCCTCCCTCTCCGTCCATCTCACTGCCAAAGTGCCGACAAAGGAAAGGTGGAGGTTGACGTCGCCACCTCTCCTCCCCTTCTCTCCCAATTGTCTATGCATGCATGCAGGACCCTAACCGCACCCTCTAACCTCGTTTTCTCTATTCCCTAGTATCTGTGGGTGCGTCCCCCGAGAGGATCCGAGGACGCGGACGCCGCAAGATCGTTCCTGACCGTCCCCAGAGCCCAAGCTGCTGCTGACGCCCCTCGCTCGAACCAACGTCGTCACCCGCGTCGAACCATGCCATCCCCGACACTACTCCACCCCTAGGTGAGCCTCCCCGAACCTCCCAGTAGCCGCTAGGGTTCATCACCGGCGACGCCACGCTTGCGAGGAACACAGGCCAAGGGCCGTCGGATCTGTTTAGATCTGACGACCCATGGCCATGGATACCCCTTCGCCAGCCCGCAGACGCTAACACGCAGGGCCCTGCTGGGGATTTGAAATCTCTAGCTCCCGCTCATGGCCAGGCCTCCGATCCACCCAGTCCCCTTTTCTTTTTCAATTCATTCAAAAATCCAGAAAGTTGAGCTACAGTTTTAAATATCCCAAAAATCACTAAGACCTCAGTTTAACCTGATTCAAACTCCGGAGGTTATCCCCTATAAATCCCCACCACCTCACACCAGTAGCTTGCCAAAATAATGGTTGTAATTTCGTTAATACGTTTTGGAGTAAGACTAGGCAGTTTTTACTATTTTATTTTTAGTAATTTTTCTGCAAGTCGGAGAAGTATGAAACCAATGCCCAGGACTTCCTTTTTAACCCAACTATCCAGTAAAATTGCAACCACACCTTTAGGATTTGCTTAGCACCTGTAGTAATTTTTACAAGTTGGGAGCAGAAGCTTCTTGCAGAAATTCTAGAAGCTTATGTGAAACTCCTTTTTGAGTAATTCCAACTCCAGGAGTTGAGCACCATCTATACCTACCAAATCCCAGAAGGTCATGTTTTTAGGGTGAACACTCCTATGCTGGGAATTATTTGAGTGAATCTAGTCTTTGCTACAATGTTAAAATTTGTATAAATCAACCATATTAGCTAAAATCATGATTCCAATTGCGTTGGCATAGTATTTCTGTTGCATACCCAGCAATATTATTTTTTATCCCTGTTTCCTTGCACAACAGTGGTGAAGCACTTGTTTGCTTATTAGGCTAGGGTTCACTAGTAAATTCATCATTATTTTTGGGGATGCCCAAATTAATTTCTTCCAATGGCTTTGTCTTGCTCATTTCAGTAGCAAAAAATGTGTGTTTTGGTTGGCCCAGTTGAGTACTTATTCTTTACTATTTGACTTGTTTGCTCCCTGTTTGATGTATGGTGTGTTGCTTGTTCGTTTATTTTCTTTTGCGGCGATAGATACGAACGAGGAAGGGTACGAGGAAGGTGATTGGGAGTACCTTGAAGAAGGAGACCAGGGACAAGTTGGCAACAAAGGAAAGCCACCTTCTTTCTCATATGCCTTGTCCTACTATTTTATCTAAGCATGTTTTATCTACTCATGTACGTAAATTGCATTGTTTTACTATACTATGTTTTATATGGGGAATGTTTGGCTCCACCAATTAATTACCCCTTAGTACCATTAGGTACAACCCATTTTTATGATGCCTACCTTCCCTTAGTATAGCAGATGGTGTTTAGCACCATAACCCCTTGGAGACCCCGTTTTAGCCAAGCAAAGGTGTAGGATGGGAAGACCCCGGAAAAAGACCTACAAAAATGTTTCTGAGAAAAACCTTGGTGAGGCTTATCCTACCGAGTGGTTTGGAAAAGGAGAAGTTTTTTTTTACAAAAAGGTGGACAATAGAGGGAGGAAAAATGTTTACGAAAACAACCCGGCAATACAGTTCCTAATGCTTGAGAAATTAACCCGTGCAACCACATTACTCTGGAATGGGACGGGGCTGGGCTAGAAGTTTGTCTAATCCGGTATAGGTGTCTCAAACTACTGCGGGGAAGAACAAATTCCGGGAGGCTAGGCTTTCCCTTGTAAAGGCCCATGTGAAACATCGGTCTGAGGAAGGTAAATACCGTCTCATGGCGGCCAGACGATACTATGAGCCCCTCATTGAAAGCGCACACCCCACGGGGTGCAAAATGCGCTCCGGTTGGCTTGTGACTATATAGGGCGTCCCGATTTTGAGGGGATTAACCTCATAGGGTAGGAAACTTGTATCGGAGAGGGACTTTGGAAGGTCTTGAGGGTTATTTGACCCACTATCAGCGCAGATTAGGGACGGGTAATCGGATGATGTGGGTAAAGTGTACAACCTCTACATAGTGTAAATCTATTCGATCATGGACGGTAGTGATGGCTGCTGTATGGGATTAATGGTTTTGATTTCCAAAAGGATTCGGAAAAAGCAATGACTTGAAAATGTTTTGACCATGGGATGGTCGGGAAAATGGAGGAAGGAGTTTGGTCATGAGATGACCGGAAGGAGAATCAAATGGGTGACCCAATCCTAGTGTTTTTCTTAAAACTTTTCAAAAAGGTTTCCAAAATAATTTACAAAAGTTTTTCAACAAAGTTATAGAGACATTCTCTATCTACAAGAGAAACTATTTTATAAAAGAACCTCTCTTGGAGCCTTCCTACCACATTAAAACCTGCATATCCTTTTTCTCATCCTGAGGTAGTTTGCGAGTACATTCGAAGTACTCATAGCATTGTCCCTGGCTACTTACTTGGCCAGATTATGAGCAGGAAGATGGGAATAATGAAGGTTACGATGGCGACTTCGCGAACTAGGGTGTTACTCTGAGTCAGGCACCCTATGGGCTATGGCATGACTCGGGCCTTGTACGTTTAGTGTTTCCGCTGCTACTATCTATTTGTGACCAATTGGCCCCTTTGTAAGACTATCTATGTAAGACTTATCATTTCGGTACTGTAATGGATGTGTACTTTCATACTATGTCAATTATGCTCCACGAGTCACTGATCATGGGATCGTGGTGGTTTGCATAATGGGTTATCCCGGACTATAAATCTGGGGTGCCACAGTACCCTTGGGTCGCTGAGATAAACGCCGACAGAGAGGCACCATCATTAGCCGACAAATGGTGGGTTTGGAGACCGAAGAACTAAGGGGAAGGACGAATCCTCTAGTAAAATGTGACATGAAAACTACATACTCATCCGCCTCTACGATTGGGGTGGACTCTGGGCCAGGTAATCAACAGTTTACCTTGGTGGGGATGCGGCATGTCTTGCTGCCTAGTCGGGTAATCCACTCGATCTTCTGCTGAGTGACGATGGATCCTTGCCAGGAGCCCTGCTCCGGTGCAGTCGACGGAGGAGGAAGTGACAGCGGTAGGAAGATTCTTCGATTGCCATGGTCCCGTTGCGGCGACAGAGAACGTGGCAGAGGATAATGGCCAGAGTGGAAGCGCGAGAAGAGTGCATGGCACAGCGGCACGAGACCAAAAAGAAGTGGCGTAGTGGCGAGGAGCAGGGTTCTGCAGCGGCAATGCGAGGAAGAGTGCGAGGGATTGGGTAGTGGGGAAAGTGACCAAGGGTTTCCCCCGCTCCCCCTTTATAACCAAAGACCGCTAGCGGTAGTGGGATCGCGGGTGCATGGAGGATTCCGTGTACACGCATGTATCATGTGTTAGCAACCGCAGAGTGGAGCCACATTACGGGTTACACGATACAGGAGGTGATCCAGCTGCCGTAACCGTTGCAAAAACCGAAAAGGCACTACGCGGAAATGACTTCCTGATGTGGTCACTGTTCATATGCCAGCGATCACTGTAGCAGCCCAAAAAAAGGAAAAGTGCAATGATTGAGACACGTAAGATGAAACTTACACGAGAAGATAAGGAAGTGACCCGGATGAGGAAGATTGACTCGAAATAACAAGTCATACCTTGGAAAAGGTCAAACTAAGTAGCAAAAGTGTTAGGGTATAAATTAAGGCGCCCCTCAAAGAAAGAGCCGACTGAAGTATAAGTCGGCAAACATATGCGTAGGTATCGATTATCTTGAATCTGCTATAGCCTTGCTGCCTAAAGTCGCCAAGACCATACCAGCTTCGGGGACTAATGTTGGGGCGATGACCCCGGGTAGTCTCAAGCTAAGGTAAAAGGGCAAAGCCCTCAAGGATCAGGACCGGGTCAGAGAATGAACCGGTCGAGTTATATAGAGGTCGGCCGAATAAGGCGCGCCTAAACCCGAGTCAAAGAACCAGGACCTGACTAGGCCGACATACATGATATGTCGGCGTATAGTTATTACTCTTTGTATATGCATATTAGGAATTGCCCGAGTCATACAGGGTGAGGCCGAGTCATGGAGAAGCTTGCTCGAGAAGGAGGGGGCATACCCCAGAGTCAACACTGTGTGTTGTCTCTCCTCATGAATCTGTACAGTGCCAAGCGCTACGGACAAGAGCCAGAGGGACAGAGAAGCAGAAGAGGGTCACAAAGGTGATAGTCCCTGAGCCCAAGGCTCACATGTCGTGGGCTCTAGGTTATTGCCACTTATAGAAGGTAGACACGAAAAGGCTCCCATCGAGTTACTATTTTGGGACAAGCATATTCCATCGAATATGATGTCCACGTCAGCCCTAGCTGTAACCTGGCCACCCCTTTATAAGGTGATCGAGGACCTCCTGAGAGAGGGATCGATTTATTTTTCTCTTAGCACTAGCAGTGAGGTTCTTCTTCCTCACACTCGTACAGATTGAGGAGCAAGTGTAGCATCTGTGGTGTTGAGTAAAGATCCATTTCTTGTATTCTGTGTGTAGAAAGAAATCACCACATCTTCCCTCCCTGGATCCCACTAGTGCACATTGGCCCCAACTTAAGCGTACCCATGGCATCTGCCATGCCACCACCACGACATTTCTGGGGCCTCTTTTCTTGTTTGGATCTTGGTCATACTAATAACACTTGAATAGAACCACAGATAGACCACCAGTCTTGTCCTTATAGTTCAAATCAATAACCTATTTTATGCGACCGTAATGATCATAGTCCAATAACTTATTCAGTTTGCTGTCAAGTGCTCTCCACTGGTCGTGATGCCACTGTTTTGTGTCTACAAATTTTTCTCACACTCATAAGTGGTGTAGTGGATACCATCGTCATTGCTAGTTGAAGCTATCTGCACCCTCTTTGCAGGACCATGTGATAGGTCCTAGATACCACCACTAACATCGCTTGGGTTCTCTTCACGCAACTTCATGATCTGCGGTTATACAAAATAATCAAGAGGTCATCTCATGTGCACAATTCATATGCAATTCAAAGTTCAGTTGAACATCTTACATGATTCCTAAACCATTCCTGGAACCCACCCCCACATATTGGTGCAACATAATATTTTCCTTTGGTTGCTGTAAATAACCTACAAAAACGATACTCAAATCAGACATCTGAACAAATCTTACTAAAAGTTTCATTTCATATATGTGAGGATATGTATGAATAGTACTCACAGAACAAAGTTTTCATACTCATCAGCATTATTCAGCACATACCAAGTGAGTTGGTCATATTCGTGATGCATTAATGTTCTATGTTCCTTCTTTCCTACTAGGAGAACACCATGGTAAAAATAGATTTTTCAACTTCTTCAGTTCTGCCACCCAGATTGGATCTCGTTTACGATCACGAATGTATCTTGAGCAAAATGCAAATGCTTTAGCAGCAATATATGCCTCTGCAAAGCAAGCCTCTCCTCTAGCCTTGTTCCTAACAGTACCCTTGAAAGTGTAAAGTCGACGTTCTATAGGATACATCCATCTGTATTGTACGGGATCTCTTTAAAGTGCATCGTCAGGCAGATGAACAACCGAATGAACCATCACATCAAAGAAGGATGGTAGATATATCAGCTCAAGCTTGCACAAGATTTCTGAAGACGTGCTATAACTCTTTTTTCCATAGTTTTGCTACAAAGTCCCCTAAAGAACTTTCCCAATTCTACAAGAACGTTGTAGAAATCCTTGTTCACTAAACATTTAATGCCAAGTGCTAAAAGCCTTTGTAGTAGGATGTGGCAATCATGAGTTTTCAACCCTTGGAGCTTGTTCCCCTCTGCATTAATACAATTTGTAATGTTGGAAGCAAATCCAGATGGGAACTTCACACCACGTAGGAAGTCACAAAATAGTACCGTTTTATTCATCGGCAAAGTAAATTCTGCACCTCGAAATTTGTAATGTTTTTCCCCGCCCTTATCAACCATATCTTCAGGATGCAGCTTCAAGTTGTTGTTAACATTGAGTTTTTCATAGTCAAGCCTAGCATTATAGCTATCTTTTGTCTTGGTTGGGATGTTGAGTCATGTGCATATAATGCTGTCACATATATTTTTCTCCATGTGCATGACATCAATATTATGTCAAAGTGTCTTACCATCCCAATACGGCAAGTCCCATATAATGGATTTGCACTTATAAAATATTCTCGTTCCTTTTCCTTCCCTTGGGCAGTTGCTGCTATTTCTTCTACACTCTTCCTTTTAGATGCTGCTCCTACCATAGGTCCATCTTCTATATTCTTTCTTTTACCTTGTTCGGCAGCTGGTTGTTTTCCTGGTTTGACATTTCTGACCTTTTCTAGATGCGCCTACAACTCAGCTGCAGTGATCTTTTGTGGTGCAGTGCCATACTCGGTCCTCTTTCCATAGAACTTCAATTTTTAAGTTTTTTCGGAATTTGTGGCCTGCATAAAGAAAAACCCGGTGTCCAAGGTAATTGGTCATTTTTTGTAGCCTCACTTGACTCACAGTGAACACATGCGTTGTAACCTCCTATCACTCTACCTGACATAGTGCCAAGAGCTGAAAAATCATGGGTACAGAACAGCACAACATCACGGAGAGGGAACTTGGCATCTTTAGGTTTGCTTGCAAGGATATCAGGAGTCATGAAACCCTTCCATAGTTTCTTTAAGTCTCATATAAGAGGTTGCATGAATAGATGAAAACCCCTACCAGGTGATTTGGGACCCGGGATGAGTAAATTCATCAAGCAGTTCGATTGATCAGTGCATGCCTAGGGAGGCAGGTTGTAAATTGTAACAAGTACTAGCCACATGCTATATGAGTTAATCATGTTGCCAAATGGGTTAAATTCATCTGTAGCTAGGCCAAGTCTCAGGTTCCTTGGATCCGCAGCAAATTCTGGACGAGCCTTGTCAAAATTCTTCCATTCATCGCCATAATCTTGATGTCTCAATAAGTAATTATCTGGCTTAAGAATCTCTTTATGCCATCTTCTTTCCTTAGATGTTTGTTCTGACTGAAACTGCCTCTACAATCTATCTATAATTTAAAAATATCTTAGAACCTTACAAGGATCTTTCTTATTTTTATCACCATTTTTCCATCTTGATTTGTTACATACTGTGCATTCATCGAGGTTTCCATAATCCTCCCAGAATAGTACACAATTATTTGGAAAAAAATGGATCTTCTCATATGATAGTCCAAGTACCTTGATGTATTTTTTCATCTCATAGAAGGATTTTGGCAGTCCTTCCCTAGGGATTAACTCGTTTTACACCTTAATCACAACATCGAAAGCTTTATTGGTAACCTTGTTCGATGACTTCTCCTTTATTAATTTCATTACCATTTCGAATCTTGAGATACTAGAATCAGGTTCCACTAAACACTTGGCATCTTCTATCAGGTCAGAGAAAGGTGATTGTTTTAAGAGAAGGGCCGCCCTTTTTGCTTGCAGTGGGGTATAGGCCCCTTAGAAAACTATAAAGGTCATCATCCTCGATCTGATGAGCTTTAGGCGAACCAGCATTAGGTAGAGGGTCAAGAACAGGCTGATCACATGGTTCACCATGTGTAGTCCACCTAATGTATGTGCGTTGCATCCCATTAATGAATATATAGTCTGCAACTTTGCTCTAACTTAGATTTTTATAATTAAGGCATTGTTGGCATGGGAAAAACACATGAGTCTTCGTTATGCTGTTCAACAAACTTCATGAAGTCACTAACACCTGCCCAATATGAAGGTGTTGCTTTTTGTCCTTTCAATATCCAATATCTGTCCTTCTGTCGAGGATAGAGATGGTCAGAATCTTTCATGATATTTTAGCGAACGAATTGATTATAGATCTAATTAAGACAAGATATTTGAGCAAAATGATGGAATATAGAATTATAAATTCCACGTAATTTTAGCCTATTTTAGTAATTTTATCCTATTTTAGAAATTGACTGCAGAACTTTGTTACATATTTGAGAGAACAGATGGACCGAGCGCAAAAAAATGCTTACAAATTCAAATAATCACTATGATCAAGTGCAGAACAATGCCAAACAAATAGATCGAGTACGAAATGACTTCTAGGGAACGAGTCGAGCGAACTTAGGAAATTATAAGTGTACCGTTCGGATCGACGAGCTGACCACTGGTTTGTGTGCGTCTCGAGACGAAAATCGCCGCCGGTGATGGGGTCAGCCGCCTCGGCTGGTAGAAGGAGGGTAAATGTTTTGGAGCGCGACCTGTGGTTTTCATGGCCAATGCGTCTCCAGAAGAATGGCACAGAGACATTAGCTAGCAGCTGGAGTGAATGCTCGAGAATGAAAGTTTTGGCGTTCGCGAGCTATATTTCCTAGTTGTCAACAATTTTCACTCAAAATTGTAGGGGTTCGTAGGATGGAAAACAAAAAATTTGTACCGCATGAACACGTACAAGCCAAGATCTATCTAGTAGAATGTAGAAACGAGTCCATAGAGTACTCACCCATGAAGATTCCAAAACGGCTAACAAGATCGGATTCTCGTGGGTGATGTAATCGTTCACTTGCCAATCTAAAGATCGCGTAGACAATACTTCCGGCGCCTCATTCTAGTAGCGCTCCCGCAGTCGGTCACACATTCGGTACTCAACGAAGACCTTCCTCTCCCTTGTTGCAGCAGGCAACGGAGGTTGTAGATCTCTGATACGTACAATTTGCATCACCATTCTATATCATAATTTGCCTCTATTCATTGATATATTTCTTCTTAAGAGGTGTTACTTATGTCTTTTCATCTGTTTTTGCATGTTGGATGATTCTTGGAGGATGAACTGCCGGAATCATGTTTTTGATGAAAAAGAGGTGTTTTGATGCAATTTCGCAAAGATCAGAAAAATACCAGAAAAATTATGGAAAATCATATTTTCCCGGAAAGACGAAGAAAGCCAGAAGGGGAGGCGGGGATGGGCCATAGGGGGCCCACACCCCCCAGGCATGGTCCACCCCTAGGCCACGCCTATAGGGGGTGTGGCCACCTGTCCCACCTCTGGCTCTGCCCTCTCGCCTATATCTTCTCCTCGAAACCCTAATACACGAGGAGTGACCACAGAAATATTCTGCCACTTCTGCGGGGCGGAAAACACCTAGAGAGAAAGAGCTCTCCGGCAGATAGATTTCTATCGTGGAAATTCCTTCCCGGAGAGGGCATATCGTCGCCATCAACACTGTAATCAAGCTATACTTCATTGGGATCATCATCATCATCCACACCATCATCACCACTCCATCCCATTGTAACAATTGTGTTGAATACTTGCATAGTTCTTAGGGAAAACTTTCCCGGTGTTGATTACTATTGTAGTTGATGCTTGTGAGTGGAAACATTGGATTATTGTTTATGTTCAGATTGTTATCCATCACCATATCATCTTTGATCTTGATCCATATGATGTCTTGTGAGTATTTCATTTAGTTCTTGAGGACATGGGAGAAGTCATGTTGTTAGTAGTGGATTTGTGTTGAGATATTATTCAATAGTTTAGTATTTCAGTTGTGGTGCTATTCTTCTAGTGGTGTCATGTGAACGTCGACTACATGATACTTCACCATTTATGGGCCTAGGGGAATGCATTGTGTATTTGGCTACTAATTGTGGGGTTGCCGGAGTGGCAGAAACCGGAACCCCCGTTAGGACACCATTGCACAAGGGAGCGTAGGATCTCAGAGTTTAAGGCTGTGGTTAGGTTTATATCTTAATTGTTTTCCTGTAGTCGCGGATGCTTGCAGGGGGTTTAATCACAAGTATGTATTATTCCAAGAAAGGTCAGTACATTAGCACGGGTTCAACCACATAAGACTTACAACACCAAAGAAGGGTACTCAGCTATTTGAAGCGAAAGCACTTGAAAGTATTCCTATGTGTCCTCGAGAACGTTTGGTCCTTATAAGTATTTCCACCGGCTTTTCCTTTGCTAAGAAAAGGATTGGACCACTTGCTGCATTTCTTCGTTGTCTTTATTACTTGCACTTTGTTTCTTTGCTTTATCAGAAAACCCCTAAAAATTAGTTTGCTAAGTATTTACAGAGATTTCATGCTCCATACCACTAGTCAACACCTTCTGCTCCTCGTTACGATCGACACTCCTATTTACCTTCTGCTCCTCGTTACGATGGTGTGGTGTCGGAGGTAGAGGGGAAATCCTGCAGGGATTCGCCCAAGCCAGAGCGGTTATGGTCGAGTAGAAGAGGGTCCTTGGAGATCTAGGGTTTATAGGGCCAAGGGGTTGGTCGGCGGCTAGGGCTAGGGATTTTCCCAAGTCGACAACTTGGGAGGAGATCCCTAGGTGGTGGCGGCTTGAGAGGTGGTGGCGCCAACGCTAGCGTTTGAGGTGAGGGGTAGGGGGGTGCCCTACCCCTCCCTTTATAGGTGGGAGAGGCGGTTGGGGGGAGTGGAGTCCTCCCCCAACCCCTCCTCTATGGTCGGCGGCAAGGAGAGGGAGGTATCCTCCCTTAGGTAGGATTCCTTCCCTCCCTCCACTAGGCAACCAATGTTGGGATTTGACTTTTCAAATTGGCGTTTGAATTTCCAAACTAGAGTTTGATTTCTCTCTTCCCATTGCCTAGCCAAGTGACCTAGTACATGATGCAACAAATCCACTTTGTCATGAAACATCTGTAGCATCCCAATTTCAGCAACCCTGGTTTAATGTCGAAAAGGAAAAAATCAGGGGGAACAAAAAAAATTTCTTGCATTGTGTGCTTACTTGTTTGCTCGTGCTCAAGCATCTGTTTGTGTATTAGTTGTGTACTCCTCATCTCAACACTAGTTTACAAAAACTATTTTTACAAAAGGAGATGTCTTAGCTCATCTTTTATATTCTCAAATGTTCCGGAATTCCAAAACCTGAGCCAAGATGACTTTGACACAACCAAATACTTTACTAACTTTTATTGCCAAAACTATGGAGACATATATATACTCTCCTTATGATTTCAAGACAGAACCTTCAACTACCCTTATCTCTAGGTTTTCCAAAAACCTTTATTGAAACCTTTCATTCCAATATTGGTAGTAATACCAAGATGATCATTATCTTACTTCAAAGCAAAACCCCTTTCCAAAATACCCCTCCTTACCTCAAGCTAGCTTGATGGTAACCCTAGTAGTAGATAAGTGTTAAGATGAATTGCCTTGATCTACTGGTTGATGAATTGCCTTGATCTGCTGATTGTCTTGTTTGCTTAGAAATTAGAGTCAGCTAATCTAGTAGCTCATCCCTTAGGTCCCAATACTTGCTTGTGATCATCAAGACCATGTCAAGCATCTAAATCTGGATCTACCGTAAGCCACTAAAGTAACAATATCATCTCCTGCTCAGATCAATCTGTGAATAATCCCTCTGGATGGTTTCCAACTCAGTGGAGACCCAATCTAAGCATGAATTTGATCTACTTAGTTAGTACCTCAACATAATCTCCTTGATCATGAGTTTGGAACCTAGCATCCTCTCAAAATCTTCTACACTTGCACTCTAGTCTAAAACCCTAAATCCGCCAAAATGGCCAAGTCTGGATACCATTTTTGGAGCTCTACCATTTCCAACCTATGTGCATTCTTGAGAATGCATTTGAACCATATTGTATTACATCAGTAGTACTACCAAGGCCCACCCTTTCCCTTGGATAATCCATTTTAATTCCCACTCATCCCTAATGGTTTTGTAGTCAAGATAATAATCTTTTCTGCAAATCTGATGATCTTGCCTACCTTGGAAGAAGCTCACATCTATATGCCACCTCCCCTTGAACAACTCTTTGCATGGTGGTGAGCTACTAACCATGGCCTATCAGACCCTACCTTGATTGTTTTCATTGGGGCCTTGTGCTTCCTAAACCCACATGGTTCAGGAGGCTACCTGATGTATCTATTATGGCAGTCTTATTTTGAACAATGTTTGCCACCTCCATTACATCACCAAAAATCCAAATAAGCCCAACCCTTGCTTCCATGATCATCTATATGACATGGTTTATCCATCCATATACCCCTTGTACCTTGGTGAGCTCTGAGCTCCCTAATCCTACCTTGTTTAGATGGCATCAGAATATGCAAACCCTATATCCTCCAAGAATCTAGATTCCACCCTTTTCACCACTTTTCTTCAAACCTTGACGCCTACATCAAATGTACATCATCTACCTTGGATATGAGCATCCCCAAATAATACCCACCATTATTTGGATTATTAAACTATTTCTTTTCCATTACTTACCAATTTCTCAAAATCCTTGTCTATAAAGGCAAGTTTGTTTTTCTCCAAATCACCTTGCCAAATCAAGGCACATTTGATGCCTATATATCATATCCCATATTTCCCACTCAAAAATAAATATTTTTGAGATTCTTTATTATTTTGTTTTGCCCTTTTTCTTAAATGGCAGAAACAAGAAATAATTCCCTAAAAATACTTTTCCATCTCAATAAATCCCAATAAAATTTTCCAATATGTGTTATGGTATTTAGGACCATATAAAATCAAAACCAAGCTTGCCTAATGTAAAATTATCATCTTAGATTCCATAATCTACTTCTGCACTTTTTGAATAAGTGCATTTTAAGGGGATTATAATACTCAGAAAAATCCCATTTAAATTATGAAGAGATTAATTGACCTACTCCACCTACCAGTACCATTTACCCACTTGGCCCAAAGCAACATTTGCAACTTCCTTCACAAGCCTCAAAATTCTCAATTTTGCTAAACTAAGCAAAACTTGATTCAAATCAAAGCCAAACCAGCGCCAATCTTCTCCAGCACTATTCCTTAACATCATCACTCTCCCCTGGTGGACCAGCACTTTAGCATGCCCCACACCCTATTGTCACTTATGTTTGTTTATTAGAGGGACAAAGGCCATGTCCTTTCAAGCCATTTTAAAACCTTGCAATCACTACACACCACCACTCCATCGCTTCTGCACGAATAGAGCACACCAGGAGGGCCCACTCCACCACCCATATCGCCATATCCCTGTCCAGCACCTCCCTCAAGCTTTCCATGGACAATGTCTATTATAACCCCATTCCTCTTCGGTTTAAATAGGCCAAAGGTTACCCCATCCTCCTCTCGTTGCTCATTTGCCCTCTCCCCCACCCACCTACCATCCCCAGAGCTCCCCTCTTCCTCCAAAGCCCTGACGTGCCCATGGGAAGGAGGAAATGGCCTCTCGACCATTATCCAAGATTTGAGTATGGCTCACTCCCTCCTTCTTTTCCCTCGCTGCATGTCATGGTTCTGAGCTCCCCTCCTTCTCCCGACTCTAGTCCTATTTTCCTTTTTGCTCAGGACGGCCTCTGGAAGACTTACCGACGAGCTCCGACGAGCTCATCTCTGTTGGCTTCGGACAAGCCCTTCCCTGGCAACCAAGCTCATCCTGCCTCCCATCCCCTGGCTCGCCGGCGAGCACCGCTTCACCCCCGTTGTTCTCCAGTAGCCGTCGTGGCTCCAGGGAGCCTCCCGTGTGCTTCTAGCCGCGCTAGGGTTTTCTAGCCGCCGGCCACGTCGCGAGGAAGGCGACGGCTCGGGACCATCGATCTTCTTTAGATCTAACGGCCGCCAGCGTCCCGTACCCCTTCGCCGATGCGGGCCGTAACCAGCAGGCCCACCCCCGCGGCCCTCACTCTCCCTCCCGCGTGCACAATGTCGTTCTATTGGGCCGGCCACACCCTCTGCGGCCCAGTGAGGTTCGGATCCGGCCCTCGTGGCACACGTCCCCTCTTCTCTCTTTTATTTTTTATTTCCAGATCTGTTAATATTACTGCTTACTTTAAATCAGTTTGAAAATGCAAACTAACTCCAAATAACTAGATTCAAAATTCCTAGGGTCCCTGTGTTTTCCTCAACATTCAGCATAAGAAGTTGACAGAAATAATAATTGGTTTATCCATAATAAATTATCCACCAAAATATGTACTTTTCACTAATAAAATCTTTCAAGGAGTTTGGTAACTCCAAATGGAGTAAACCCATTTGTTACTGAAAGGTATCATCCATACCTTTCATGACCCACTAGCCCCACACCCATTTGCCTCCTAGTTTGCTGCTAGCAAAAATAACAAAACCAGGCCTTTTCTGACTTTAGGAAGTTCTCCAGGTCAAACCAAGTAAGGTTCTGACCTAATTCCAACTACCCTTGAACTCACATGACTATATCCTTAAAACCCCAGCAGATTATAATTTTATGAACCTTTGTTGAATTTTGGTGAGTTAAACTATTATGTGTATTGTTTAATCACTAATAAATTCATAGCAGTAGATCTGTAACTCAAAAAAGGTTGATTCCAATTTCTAAAGAAAGGTATTGCCAATACCTAACCAATGCCCTTCAAACCATGTCAAAATATTATGTAGATTAAATATTATGAAAAAGACAAATCCTAGCCAGTACTGTGTTTGGGAATTTCTCAAGGGCATTTTGGTAATTCATTGAGTTGATTACAACTCTCAGTGAACCAGTCCATCAAATACTATCTAATAACCCAAGGAAATAATTTTTGGAACTCCAGAAAATTTCTGGTGAATTATTTCCTAAAACTAGAGTTTTATTCACTATAAAAACAACTATAAATCATTGGTAATTGATAAAATAGTGAAACCACTTTTGTTGGCTTCATATTATCAATATATATCTGATGGTATCATTTTTATCCAATGGTATCATGCAGAATTTGTCCTCACTCCAAAACCCCTCTACTATCTAGTCTATAGACTATAAAATCCCTATACATTGCTTTCAAATGCTCCCAATACTTTTCCCATCTTTCCCAACCCTAATGATGTGTATCATGTGTTAATTGTTTTTTTGATGTATGGTTTGATGCTATATGCCTTGTATTGATTGTGGTGTTGATTGTTTGCATGTATGCTCGATAACGGCGATAGTTGCGTTTGTGAGACGCTAAGAAGGAAGCATTGGGGTTATCCTTATTATTATTGGTACTAGCACTATTGGTTTTCTGGTACTCTAATGAAGTCACCGGACATCTCGCTGGTCACAGGAAATACACCTTCTTACTCATAAGCATTGTCCTTTTATTTTATCTATGCATAATTTATCTACTCGTTTATGCAAAATGCATTGTTTTACTATATTATGTTATGTGGGAAATGTTTGGCTCCTCCATACCATTACCCCTTAGTACTATTAGGTACAACCCATTTCTATGATGCCTACCCGCCCTCTGTATGGTAGATGGTGTTTAAACACCATAACCCCTTGGAAACCCCATTTTAGCCTAAACAAAGGTGTATGATGGGAAGACCCTGGGAAAAGACTTACAAAGAGAAAACCTTGATGAGGCCTTGACTACCAAGTGGTTTGAAAATGAGAAAGGTTTTGGTTTTACAAAATGGTCCGGCAACGGTTGGAGGAAAAATGTTTACGAAAACACGTCCAGCTGTATAGTTCCTAATGCTTGAGCAATTAACCACTACAACCACATTACTCTGGAATGGGACGGGGCTAGGCTGGAAGTTTGCCTAGTCCGGTATAGGTATCTCAAACTACTATGGGGAAGAACAAAATCCTAGAGGATGGGCTTTCCCCTGTAATGGCCCATGTGAAACATCGGTCTGGGAAGGTAAATACCGTCTAAATGGCGGCCAGACGATACTATGAGCCCCTCATTGAAACCTCACACCCTGCGGGGTGCAAAACGTGCTCCGGTTGGCTTGTGACTATATAGGGTGTCCCGGTTTTGAGGGGGTTAATGTAACATCCCTAAAATCATGATTTCAAAGATTGCATATCATTCATGCATGCATATATATTTTAAGATCATTTTCCAACTCTTTTCAAGAAAACAGAAGCACATAGTGCTATTATTTTATGTGAGCAAACATAAATCAAATGGCTATCCTCAATTGATAGCAAAAGTGTTTTAAACCAAGTTTTGTTTGCTTCCTTGTTGATTGGATTGAATCTGGAGTTTGGACAAAAATTCACAGAACAAATATGGTTTCAAAACCATTTTCAAAACATTTCCAAGTCAAGTGCTATAGCACTGTTTATTTTGTTTGTTCAAAAGAACCAAGCTTGAATAGAGAGACCACATGTTTCTATGCCTATAAATATGAATGTTGCACCCTAAAAAATCTTGAAAAAGTTTGAATTCAAAAAGCTTTTGAAACCATTTGAAAATCATTCCAGAAATTCAAAACAAAAAAAGAAAAAGAGAAAGGAAATAGAAAAGAGCCAGCGCCAGTCTTTTGGCCCAACTGAGAAAGCAGCCCACTAAGCCCACCCGGGTTACCTCTCTCCCTCTCTCACTCGCAGACGCACCCATCGAGTGACTGACGCCAAGACCCCACAACCCCTTTGTTTCTCTCGCAGACAACTGGGCCCCATCCACGTCACCGTCGTCTTCCCCAAATCTCGCAAAGAACACGTCGCCGCGGGCCGTTGCTGGCGTTTATCACGCGGCGTAATTACCATTGAATCCGCAGGCGTTTCTTGTCGAGCCCCTGCATACTTAACCCCCTCTGCACCGCGAACATTTCCCCTCACTCAATTTCCTCTCCATGCCACCAGGCTGCCCGTAGTCTTGCCCATACCGCCGCAGCTCCGATGACCTCCGGCGTGCGATTCCGGTAAGACCCCGTCGCCCCTTGCTCTCTAAGTTTGCCAGAATAATCACGACAACCATGCGCACCTTCTCACCCTATTGGTGCATGCTAGGACCGTCTGGAGACTCGCCAACGACGACGACCGCAAGTTCCTGACGCTTTCTTCTTCTCCGGCGATCGATTGCGGTAAGCACTGAGCGCCCCTTGACCTCTCTCGCATACGACTAGGTTTGCATTGTCCTTGCGCAGCTACCGATGCCTCTGGTTGGTACTAGGAAGACCCAGAGCGTCGGCAACAACTTCGTCTGCAACCACCCGACGCCGTGCACGACTCCGACGAGCTCCAGCAGCCCACTCTGTGCGCCCCTTGCCAAACCGCCGCCAGGTTGAGCATCAGCACGTCGCCACGGTTCTGGTAAGCCCCTCCGACGACCCTAGGACAACCTGTAGCGCCGCGCCGCCATAGGCAGAGCTCACCGCCGCCAGTAGCCGCCGCCAGCGCCGCTCAGTTTTGGTCGATTGATTCGTAGCCGTCAGATCTAGATCCAGCGCGTAGGATTAGTTCACTTAACGAACCGTTACGCGTTAGATATGGCCGTGCATCTTTAGTTAAATCGTGCGGCTCTCGTTGATCGATCCGCCCAAACCGGTACGGGCCAATTAGAAACAGACGCGTGGCTAGGGTTTAGATTTAAAACAGGATTTGAATCTGATTAATGTTTGAATTTTATTTGGCTATAACTTTTGATCCCCACGTTAGAATTTGACAAATTTTATACTGTTGGAATCAGGAGAGCAACTTCTTTCTGATTATGCAATGTGTTTAAAGTTTTGATTCTGTTAAAATGGTTTTATTTGCAGAAACTTGTGTAGGACTAATTAGAGTTTATGAAATGTTTAGGAAATGATTTAGGGTTTAAATAATTTTTGTTTGGCAATTTTTTAACTTGTTAGTGAATCAGTACTGTGTACTTGCTTTGTTGAGTTTTAAAAATCATCACATATCATCTTGCATGCATGCATATATTTTTGATTGTATATGTTTTGTGTGTAATTTGTTGCTACCATTCTTTGTGTAGATTTTGGTGCTAGTGATTGTGATTGTGAGGAGTGATACTCTCCCAACTACCAAGGCAAGTGGTACTTCATGAATATTTTTATCCCATGTTTTATGCTAAGCATTAGAAATATTTTGCTAAGTCTTGCATGATATTATTTTGCTTATATGCCATGTTGGGAAATCCTAGTAGATGTAGAAATGCTAGGGAATTTCTAAGTTAAGTTACTATCTATGCCATGCTTAGCCTAGCTAGTAGCAAACAAGGGTTGGTGAAATATACATGCTATGATGAAAATATTTCTATGTCTTTGGACTTGTGTTTTACCTAATAAAACAACTAAGTTAATGAAACACCTCGGTGGAATGGAAGGATTGGTTTATGTTGAGTGGTTACACAAGGCCCATTTCTATGGTTTACCGTGTGTATCTCACTTGTGGTAAGCCACCCAGGAACAAAGAGATTTTAGAGGCCAAGTGTTAAGAAGCTTCTAGTGCAGCCACTTGGCAATATGGGCTCTTCCTAGAACACATAAGTTGCTAGAACTTAGCCTTTTGGACAGTTGGTGGTAGTGGGAATGATAGGTTGGAGCGCGTCCATTTGGTCTAAGGGAAGTCTTCTGAAAGGTCCTGTCTTGGTGAAACCAAGTCTGGTGGGGAAAGTGCACAGCCTCTGCAGATGGAAAAATCTAAGTACTTAGCCAAGTTCATGGTAATGGACAACTTGAGCATCAAGACATGGAAGCTATCAAGAATCTCCTCATCCCAATTTCTAAGTAAAAACTTGTGGGTGAACAAGGGTGAAGGACCTCAATGTCTATTGGTGGTTCCTTGGGAAAGTTTTGACAAAGAAAAACTTAGTGATTTCAACTAATAGGCAAAACCTATTTTGAGCAAACAAAGCCAAGCTACACTTAGCCAAATTGCATATAGTATCTAGTCCACCTAAATTATACTAAGGTATCACTTGCCAATACTATTCCAATGTATTGATCCACTGTGGCTGTAACTTGTGATGTTGCAGGTTACTCTGATGAGGATTAGGTGTCATGAGTCTACACTCAACATGTTTGCATGTGGCACATGAAGATGAAGACTTTTATTTATTTACTTATTCAAACACTTGTATTAGGCCTGTGTCCTTGGAGTTGTAAAGACTATGTTTATCTCTGGAATGGCTGTAATAAATGACCTTTGTATCTGTGTACTTCATCTTAAAATGTGGATGCTAGCAATGATCCAGGGACTAGCATTGCAATCACAGGGATCCTTTTCCTTTATAAAGGAGGGATCTTACAGTTAACCTTATAGGGCAGGAACTTGTATCGGAGAGGGTATTCGGAAGGTCTTGACCGGTTATTCGACCCACGATCGGTGTAGATCAGGGACGGGTAATCGGATGGTGTGGGTACAGTGTACAACCTCTATAGAGTGTAAATCTATTCAAATAGTCGAGTCCTCGGTCATGGACGGTTGTGATATCTGATGTACGACAGTGATGGTTTTGTTTTCAAAAAGGACTTAGGAAAAGCAATGGCTCGAAAATGTTTTGACCATGGGATGGTCAGGAAAATGGAGTAATGTGTTTGGTCATGAGATGACCGGAAGGAGAAACAAATGGGTGACCCAATCCTAGTGTTTTTCCTAAAACTCTTTCAAAAGGTTTCCAAAATGTTTCACAAAAGTTTTCAACAAAGATATATGGACATGCTATATCTACAAGAGAAACTAATTTACAAAAGAACCTCTTATGGAGCCCTCCTACCACAGCCATACTACATATCATTTACTTATTATTATCTTAAGGTGTTTTGCGAGTACATTCAAAGTACTCTCCGACATTGTCCCTGGATATATACTTGGCCAGATTGCAGATGTTAAGAAGCGATGAAGGTGCTAACGTCTATGCGAGCTAGGCCGTCTTCCCAGTCAGTTGCCTGTAGGTTAAGGCATGGGCTCTTCGCTAAAGACTTCCGCTATCTGTGTTGTATTCTCCATAATGGCCACCTTGTAAGTTTTTGTACTCGTTACTTTATGGATGTTGTAATGATACTAGTCGGTTATGCTCACGGCTCATTGATCATGGGAACACGAATTGTATGCATAACGGTATTCTCGGACCGTAAATCCGGGGTGCCACAACATCCTTGTACCATTCCCACTCCGGGTCGGTGGACCTTCTAGACCCTTCTATAACATTCCGGTGAAAACAATGAAAGTATTCCCGAACTTATATGAATCTTATTTTTCGGACCATTCCGGATCTCCTCATGATGTCCTAGATCCAATCCGAGACTCCTAACAACATTCGGTCTTCTTACTCACATTCCATATCTACTAAACAACATCGAATCCTCAAGTGTGTCTCTCTATGGTTCGTGAATTATGCAGACATGATCGAGACTCTTCTCTGATCAATAACCAATAGAGGAATATAGAAATTCATATGACTCCTACATATTTATACGATTACATTGTTACCAAATGAACCATTTACATACGATACCAATTTCAATTTGTCTCGTGATACTTTACTTATTCGAGGTTTGATCATCGATATCTCGTCATACCTAGTTCAACCTCGTTACTGATAAGTACTCTTTACTTGTTCCTGTGATATGTGATCCCTTGTGAGCAAGTCACATGCTTGCAAGCTAATTGGATGACATTCCACCGAGAGGGCCCAGAGTATATATATCCATCATATGGATGGACAAATCCCACTCTTGATCCATGTGCCTCAACACATACTTTCCGAACACTCAATGCCACCTTTATAGCCACCCAGTTACGAAGTGGTGTTTGATGTCATCAAAGCATCCATACGGTGATGGTGATTAACACGATCTCATAGTCGAAGGATTTAGGTTACTATGTATCTAAAAGCTTATACCAAACGAACTATTGAAATGACTTGATATTTATGCTTCGCTTAACTATAGGAGTATGTCCATCACATCATTGTCCTAACGATATGATCTTGGTGTTAATAACATCTCAATGTTCATGATCAGGAAACCATTATCATATATTATCCAAAAAGATAGTATTATGAAGAGGCTTTACCAGGGACTCTTTCAAGTTTACAAATCATACAAGTATTAATTTTTCTGGTTAATACAATTATAGCATGAATGTAACCATTTATCATAAACACAAAGATATAATAATAACTACTTTTATTATTGCCTCTTGGGCATATCTTCCACAGTATCCCACTTGCACTAGAGTCAATAATCTATATTACATGGTAATATACCGAACACCCATGGCGGTTTGGTGTTGGTCATGTTTTGCCCTCGAGAGAGGATGATTCAATGGATCCGCCACATTCAAATCTGTGTTTACTTTGCAAATATTTATGTCACCATATTGGACATGCTCTCTAATGGCATGAAAACGTAACTTTATATGCTTCAGCTTGTTGTGTGACCATGACTCCTGCATATTGTCTATGGTACCCATGTTATCACAGTAGATAGCCATTGGGTCCAATGCACTGGGAACCACACCAACTCCGTAGTGACCTCCTTCATCCATATCTCCTCTTGTGAAGCCTCCTAAGAAGATATGTATTCCGATTCAGTTGAAGATCTCGCCACAATGCTTTTCTTTGCACTCCTCCAGCTCACTCTTGTACCATTCAATCGAAATATGTATCCAGATTGTGATTTCGAATCATTTGGATCGGTGTTCCGCCTAGCATTAGTGTAACCAATCACAACGAGTTGTTCATCACCTCCATAGGAAAGAACCATATCCTTAGTCCTTCTCAATTATTTAATGATGTTTTTGAATGCTTTCCAATGATCCACTCCTGGAGCACTTTGATATCTTCTAGTCAAACTAACAACATATGCATTGTCCGGTCTAGTACATAGCATGACTTACATGATAGATCCTATGTCTGAGGCATAGGGAGTCTTACTCATAATATCTCTATCTTATGCCATATCAGTACTTTGAGTTTTACTCCAGGTCGTATTGGGCAACATGGGCAAGAATCCATTCTTGCTATCTTCCATTCCAAACCTCTTTAGAACTTTCTCCAAATATGTACTCTATGAAAGCGATATTAGGCGTCTCGGTCTATCTCTATAAATCTTTATGCCTAATATGTAAGTAGCTTCGCCAAGATCCTTCATTGAAAAACAATTATTCAAATAATCTTTGACACTTTTAAGAAGGTCTATATCATTCCAAATCAACAATATGTCATCCACATATAGTACTGGGAATGCTACAGAGCTCCCACTCTCTTTCTCGTAAATACAAGCTTCTCCATAAGTTTTATAAAACCAAAACTTTTGATCAACTTATCAAAACATTGATTCCAACGTCAGGATGCTTTCTTCAATACATAAATGGATCGTTGAAGTTTGCATACCTTGTTAGCATCTTTAGGATCGACATAACCTTTGGGTTGTACCATATACAAATATTAATCAATGTCTCCATTGAGGAACGCCGTTTTGACATCCATCTGCCATATCTCATAATCATAATATGCTGCGATTGACAAAATCCTCATAGACTTTAGCTTCGGTACTGGTGATAAAGTCTCGTCGTAGTCAACGCCTTGAATTTTTCGAAAGCTTTTTGCGACAAGTCGAGCTTTATAGATGGTTACATTACCATCAGCATCTGTTTTCTTCTTGAAAATCCATTTTCTCTCAACAGCCTTCCAGCGATCTGGTAAGTCCACCAAAGTCCATACTTTGTTTTCGTACATGGATCCAATCTCGGATTGCATGGCTTCTTGCCATTTACTGGAATCTAGGCTCGTCATTTATTCCTCATATGTCGCAAGGTCGTCGGTGTTGTCCACCATCATGACACTCATAATGGGATCATACCAATCTGAAGTGGTACGAGTCCTTGTCGACCTGCATAGTAACTTCGACCAGAGTTTCATGATCTCCATCATTACCTTCCTCTCCTATTGCTATAGGCACCATAGGAACTTCTTCTGGTGGTGCGCTACTCTCAATTCCAAGAGAAGGTTCGACAACCTCGTTGAGTTATACTTTCCTTCCAATCACTTCTGTCAAGAGCTACTCCTTCTCTAGAAAGGATCCATTCTTGGAAACATAGATTTTGCCCTCGGATCTATGATAGTAGGTATACCCAATAGTTTCCTTAGGTATCCTCTGAAGACGCATTTTTCCGCTTTGGGTTCAAGTTTGTCGGGCTATAACTTCTTTACATAAGCTTCACAACCCCAAACTTTAAGGAACGACAATTTAGGTTTCTTCCCAAACCATAATTTATATTGTGTAGTTTCAAAGGATTTAGATGATGCCCTATTTAAAGTGAATGCGGATATTCCTAATGCATAACCCCAAAATGATAACGGTAAATCTATAAGTGACATCATAGAACGAACCATATCTAAGAGAGTTCGATTACGACATTCGGACACAAAATTATGTTCGCCAATCTCGTAACTTAGATATTCACCTCCATGATCAGATCGTAGAAATTTAATCTTCTTGTTATGTTGACTCTCTACTTCACTTTGAAATTCCTTAAACTTCTCAAAAGTTTCGGACTTATGTTTCACGAAATAGATATACCCATATCTACTAAAGTCATCCATGATAAGAACATAATGATAACACCCAAGCGATGCCACACTCATCAGGCCACACACATTGGTATGTATGATTTCCAATAAGTGCATAGCTCACTCCATCATACCAGAAAATGGAGTCTTAGTCATTTTTCCATCTGACATGCTTCGTATCTTTAAAGTGATTCAAGAAGTCCATCAGAATGGAGTTTCTTCATATGCTTCACTCCAATGTGACCAAGATGATAGTGCCACATGTATGTAGAATATAATTCAATTTCAAACGTTTAGGACCTATATTATGAATTTGTGTATCACTACTATCGAGATTCAACAAGAATAGACCATCTATCAAAGGTGCATGACCATAAAAGATATTACTAATATAAATCAAACAACCATTATTCTCGGACTTAAACAAGTAACCATGTTGCAATAAACAAGATCCTGATATAATGTTCATGCTCAACACAGGCACCAAATAATAATTATTTAAGTATAAAACTAATCCCGATGGTAGATGAAGAGGGAGCGTGCCGACCGCGACCACATAAACCTTTGATCCATTTCCAACCCGCATTGTCACCTCATCTCTCGCTAGTCTCGGTTTATTCTACAGCACCTGTTTCAAGTTACAATATGAGCATCCGAACCAGTATCAAATACTCAGGCACTACTATGATTATTAGTAAGATAAACATCAATAACATGTATATCGAATATACCTTTCTTCTTGATGTTGTCATTGTTTAGATCTGCGAAGTACTTGGGGAAATTCCGCTTCCAGTGACCTTCTCCCTTGTAGTAAAATCACTTTGTATTAGGATTAGGCCCAGCCTTGGCCTTCTTTGCAGACGCGGTAGCTTTCTTACCGCCCTTCTTGAAGTTACCCTTTTTCTTAGACTTGCCTTTCTTATTGAAATTGGTGGTATTATTGACCATCAACACTTGGTGTTCTTTCTTGATCTCCACTTTCGCAGACTTCAACATAGAGAAGAGTTCTGGTAATGACTTATCCATCCGCTGCATGTTGTAGTTCATCACAAAGTTCTTGTAACTTAGTGGTAGTGATTGGAGGACACAGTGAATCCCCAAAGCATTAGGAATCAGTATAACCAAGCTCTGGACCTTATTGACATGCCTAGACATCATAAGAACATGCTCACTGATGAGGCTGCCCTCTTCCATCTTGTAGTTAAAGAACTTTTCAGAAGCTTCATAACTCTCAACTGCCATGTGTGCCTCAAATATCAAGTTGATTTCATGGACAATATCATGTGGGTCAAAGTTCTCAAACCTTTTCTGAAGCTCTGATTCCAAACCATACAAGATAGCACACTGAACTATGGAGTACTGATTCTTCCAAGCGAGGAAAACATTCTTCACCTCATCGATAGCATCAGCTGCAGGTTGGTCACCCAGCGGTGCATCCAGTACATAGGTCAACTGACCAGCATTGAGGACAATCCTCAAATTGAAGAACCAATCCGAGAAGTTGCTTCCATTGTTTTTCAGCTTTTCTTTCTCTAGGAACGCATTAAAATTTATGGTAGGGGCCAACATGATCTACAACATATTTGCAATAGTTTAGACTAAGTTTATGACAAATTGAGTTCTAATTAATAATTAAATTAATATAGGTGAACTCCCACTCAAAACAATATCCCTCACATTGTTTTAGTAATCACATGAACCAAATCCACTACATTAAGTCCGATCATCATGAGAAAAGATGTACTTTCAAAGGCGAACAATCAACATGTTCATCATATCTACTATATGACTCATGCTTTACCTTGCGGTATTACGTGTTCCTAGACCATGTCTGTACATGCTACGCTCGTCAAGATTAGCCATAGTATCTGCATGAGAAAATATGGCTTGCTCCCATTGTATGCACACATAGAATCTATTACACCCGATCATCACGTGGTGCTTCGGAACGACGAGTCTCAGCAACAGTTCTTACTAAGGACGAACACTTTATTACTTGATATTTTGTGAGAGGGATCATCTTATAATGATATCGTCGCGATCTAAGCAATACAAGATGCATAAAAGGATTAAAATCACATGCAATTCATAATATGTGATATGATATGGCCTTTCTTCTTGTGCTTCTGATCTCCATCTTCAAGCACGGACATGATCTCTATCATCACCGGCGTGGCGTCAAGGTCAATGGCATCGCTCCATGGTTGTCATCCACCAGCATCAACTA